>OY757313.1:119826884-125159061 GCA_963583905.1 Stenurella melanura | reverse complement strand
TGTACATTTTCTAAAAACCATTTGTCCAAGTTGGTATCATTGTATATAGGTACGTTCTTAGTATTCATATACTTGCGCTCACATATTAATTCTTCGGCTTTAGTAATTATAAATTCTCCACAGAATACTGTATTAACTTTGATAAAATCATCCTTTTTGAATGCATTTAAAACACGTCTTCGAAAAATAGCTTTACAATCCTCTAAGAATAATTTAGGATCTTTATGTTTTAAATTTGCAATAACGCCCGTCCTAATACGTCCATCAAATGCAGAATCCACATCACACCATTTTACACGGCAACTAGCTGTTTGTCTTCTTTATTATCCTGATAACCTTCTCCAGAAATTGTAACGACTTAAACATTTCACGGAAACTTTAATTTGACCAATACAGGTGGTTAAATGTTGCCTTTCTCCTAAAGTTTTAGCAGATTTGAGCAATGAATTTAAATGTCTACTCGCTCTATTGCATTCCTTAAACACCAATTGAATATCAGATGGGTTTCCAGGCTCAGATTTTGCAAGCATTGAGGTAATGTTATTAATTACAACTACCGAGACACTATTAGACATGATGATAATCTTGATGTGCACAAGCTAAGCGTTGAAATACAACTAACGAAAATCAAATACAACACAGATAATATATAATTAAACTAAAGTCACGTGATTAATAATTATTCGCTGGTCTTTTTAGGCTGGTATTTAAACCTATATTTAAAGTATATAATATCAATTACTTCGTCTGCTCGGTTACAACCTATGATAGATCTTGTCAACTTCTAGGACTTCACACCCCTCAGTCACCTCTGCTCAAAACAAGTTGTTTCTTCTGCTTTTCTAACGCTACAGCCTATTATGAGCCTTGACTTCCTCTAGGACTTCACCCCAGCGGTTCCTGTTCAAAAGAATTTGCTTATTAATATCTAATGGACATCGATAATCAGAAGAAAAAAGATAACGAAATATAGTTTTTTATAGTGAAATTACAATTTTTATAATAGTAATCAAATAAACAATAATTAGGATGATAAAACTTATATACCAAGACTCTTTTAGGTGGCAGTCTCTTCTATAGGATAGGTAATTTTTAGCTCTAGCGCCCTCAAGCGTCACTTTCTGATAGAAAAGGACACTCAGAATGCGTGTACAAATCGATCGAGTAAAAAAATATGTATTTACAAACACGATATTGTAGGTATATATTGTATATAAGTAGTTACATCAAATAATCTATAAAAAGGCAACGTAGATTGTATACAAAACTAAATTTATAAATAACTCCAAAACTAGTGAAATTTGAAGGTACAGAGTTTTCATTGTAATGCATTCTTTAAAATACAAGCAAAATCATTTTTCAAATATTTTCTGCATGAGGCACATACAAAAATCGCTTGCTATCCAGTACTATGTGTTGTATTAAAATAGATAATGATAAAATATCGGAATTAAAACAGTTTCTAAGAAGCTTCTTAGTATTTGTCTTATATTCTCGGTTTTAAATTCATTAAATGTCATAAACTCTTGAAATAAGTCATAAGTACCTAACATATATGAAATTTATTTATATCAAAGATCTATTTTTTACTTAATAAGCTCCACAATATCTGGTGAAATATATATAGATACTAAACTGTTAGATTTGAAACAATTATTTTTCCTACATAGAACCACTTTTTAATATAAAAAACAAGATATTTTATAAAGTACATGGTATAAAAAGGGAAATTATAAGGTGCCGGCAAGTATAAAAAATATGTACTCACGTAACCAACATAATCTTGCTCTAAGGTTATATCATTATCTGCCACCTTAGATAACCAACAGTAAATCTCCGAATGTATTGAAAACAAAAGTAAGAAATTCCTATTAAATTGTAATTACATAATTTTTAACTCTTTTTTAATTAATGTATTTTTAATATGCCTTGCGTCCATTAAATGAACAGTTTGAGAACATGCAAGTGGGTTAATTATCCCGCAACCAGTCTTAGACTTTACGGGTTATTCAGTTTAGTTGAGCTTACTTTCGAAATATTTAAGTCATTTAAAAATGTTTTAGAATACTATAGCATAATTTTACTGAATGTGGATGTTTCTTATGCAAATATACTAGTATTATTATTAATAACGTAAAGAATAATTCAGCCGACCGAGTAGAAATATGTGAATTAATTAGATAAAATTAAAATTGGTACATTTTATACTGTAAATATTTTATGCGTATTTAAATATTTATCTAAACTATATCTAATAATTTACACATACTCACATGTAGCAAATAAAATACTCAGTATGTGAATGATAGAAACACTTTTTAATTTTTTAAATTCCACTAAATATTTCGAACTTAGCAAAATCAGACGATGTATAATCTGAAAACGACAGTATACTAAACCCTTACAGCTGATTGCATCATCTTTCTGTAGAGAGTTAGATCGTCTTATTTAACGACATGTAACGACAAGTCTGTAAGAGAAGTAGGTCAATGAGGAGGACATTTTATTATAAAGATCGACAATATTATATACTTTATTATGAACATTGCGTACAGTGCTTATTGTACATTTCATAAATCCTAGCTTCACATTTATATCTTGTTAAAAATATAGATATTTATTTTCAGAATAATGGTTAAAAATAAAAAGATTAAATATTAAATCTTTAGCTATATTTAATGCCAAATAATTGCCCACCGATTGCAACGAAATTAAATTTACGAAGAAATGTTCTGGATTTTTACGTTGAACCGAATACCCAATAAATAGTACTATCAACCAACTAAATTATTTAACAATTTGGTATAAAATGAGACTAAAATAATACATATAGAGTGAAGTATTCAACACTAATATGCATTGTTGAAAATTAGTACATTTTTCTAGAAGTAATTAAGAAGTGTGGAAGATTATATAGTATATTTTAAGTTAAATTAATATAAAATACTCACTCAGGCAGAGTACCTGTAATGAAATTAAATTTAAGAAAATGCTCTACTTTTTAACCGATATCTCGCCATGCAGTACTTCTTGATAATCTCAAATCCGTAATATACCATCATCAAACATACTAACAGCATCACGTCGTATGTTGTGGTTATTTGTTAAGTCGCACTCGGCGAATACTGCGTTTGTTGTATTTATGATGGAAATCATGATTGTCTGTTAAGTTATGTATCACGTTGCTTACAATAGTTGTCCGTTAAGTTGCACATGGCGATCATCTGAACTTATATAAATATGGATCGGGGAATTATTCCTATAATTTGACTCCCCTAAGAGGTTCACCATCATTTTTAAAAATAAAATCAAATAGCAACTTTGACATAGAAAATCATAAAGATACTGCTTAAACGATAGACGGGTCTCGCTCAGGTAAAATATAATAAAAATGTATAAATTAATAAATAAATTTTGTAAAATGCATGCATATTATGAGTTATGTCGACTTTCTTCATAAATTTTAATCTGATCTATTTAGTAATAGGTACTTATTTCTCCAAATGTACTCACTACAAAGGACAAAACGAAACGAAAAATGTTCACGTGAAGAGTTTTGAGAAAGACCCGTTAGTGTACCAAACAACTAGGCAGCACCATACAGATGATGTTATATTTTTGTATCCCTGTGCTCAAAATTTATCTTATTAAAAATAACGAATCCATAGCTCTTTACTACAAATGAAAATTAAATGCATTTCCTCGAATTAAATTTAACGCGATGTGGATTCATTATAACTTATATGTGCGAAGGCTTTTATATGTACACCTAAGTGGTTTTAAAAACTATTTTTTAGACGTAAAAATGTTTTCTTCTTAAATATGTTTCTGGACGACATTAAATATTGTATATTATATGCAATACGAGTATCCTTCTATAAATATGTGTAGTCTGAATTGTCTTTCGCATAAGGTTGATTAACTTTAAATAATAAAAGTGTTGTAACTTAGGTAGCAATAAACTATATTGTAGAACATTATAAGATGCAGTTTTAATATTCATATAATGCATTTATTAATGTGCAAATAGCCAAATAGGATTTGTTAGTTGTTAATACATTTTCCACACTCAATACATCCAAAGTAGGTGTGTATCAAACTCCTACTCCTCCGCTTTGTTTTAAGAAAAATATTAAAACTACAATGCTTTCTAAAATGTTTTGTAGTGTTTAAATTTAAAAATCATTAAAATTTCGTTCGAAAAGCGATTAATTTGAAACAATAGATTCACAGCAGTCAAGATAACCTATAATTATAGTGTCTTATTGAGTAATCTACTAAAAGTAATAATAACTGTTAATATACAATTTAGGTCAGCACTTCACGGACATTTATTTTATTTAATAAGCTTCCCCTATAACATTTAAACAATTACTTAAGTCGTCTTTACAGGAAAATGTATGATTAATTAGTTAAAGTAAAAATGTATATTATATATTTACTTACACACATCTATCCTAGAAAACAGTCAACTAGTGAACTGCGAACACTGAAGTTATTTCAAATATACTGAATTCTCTAAAATTAACAAAGTTGCTCCGTACGACTAGAAAGAAATTCGTAGACTAATAGGGTTGATGGCTTGTTTCTAGTATATGTTATTTCATCGCCTGTGGTAGGGGGAGTATCCAGCTCCGGCAAAAAATAATATGACGTAATACAAGTCGCATCGCTAACTACATCACATTATTTCATTGACCGCGGTGAGAGGTGTCCAGTTCCGCCGGGGAAACTAGTATCTCGGCGGAACTGGACACCTCTCACCGCGGTCAATGAAATAATGTGATGTAGTTAGCGATGCGACTTGTATTACGTCATATTATTTTTTGCCGGAGCTGGATACTCCCCCTACCACAGGCGATGAAATAACATATACTAGAAACAAGCCATCAACCCTATTAGTCTACGAATTTCTTTCTAGTCGTACGGAGCAACTTTGTTAATTTTAGAGAATTCAGTATATTTGAAATAACTTCAGTGTTCGCAGTTCACTAGTTGACTGTTTTCTAGGATAGATGTGTGTAAGTAAATATATAATATACATTTTTACTTTAACTAATTAATCATACATTTTCCTGTAAAGACGACTTAAGTAATTGTTTAAATGTTATAGGGGAAGCTTATTAAATAAAATAAATGTCCGTGAAGTGCTGACCTAAATTGTATATTAACAGTTATTATTACTTTTAGTAGATTACTCAATAAGACACTATAATTATAGGTTATCTTGACTGCTGTGAATCTATTGTTTCAAATTAATCGCTTTTCGAACGAAATTTTAATGATTTTTAAATTTAAACACTACAAAACATTTTAGAAAGCATTGTAGTTTTAATATTTTTCTTAAAACAAAGCGGAGGAGTAGGAGTTTGATACACACCTACTTTGGATGTATTGAGTGTGGAAAATGTATTAACAACTAACAAATCCTATTTGGCTATTTGCACATTAATAAATGCATTATATGAATATTAAAACTGCATCTTATAATGTTCTACAATATAGTTTATTGCTACCTAAGTTACAACACTTTTATTATTTAAAGTTAATCAACCTTATGCGAAAGACAATTCAGACTACACATATTTATAGAAGGATACTCGTATTGCATATAATATACAATATTTAATGTCGTCCAGAAACATATTTAAGAAGAAAACATTTTTACGTCTAAAAAATAGTTTTTAAAACCACTTAGGTGTACATATAAAAGCCTTCGCACATATAAGTTATAATGAATCCACATCGCGTTAAATTTAATTCGAGGAAATGCATTTAATTTTCATTTGTAGTAAAGAGCTATGGATTCGTTATTTTTAATAAGATAAATTTTGAGCACAGGGATACAAAAATATAACATCATCTGTATGGTGCTGCCTAGTTGTTTGGTACACTAACGGGTCTTTCTCAAAACTCTTCACGTGAACATTTTTCGTTTCGTTTTGTCCTTTGTAGTGAGTACATTTGGAGAAATAAGTACCTATTACTAAATAGATCAGATTAAAATTTATGAAGAAAGTCGACATAACTCATAATATGCATGCATTTTACAAAATTTATTTATTAATTTATACATTTTTATTATATTTTACCTGAGCGAGACCCGTCTATCGTTTAAGCAGTATCTTTATGATTTTCTATGTCAAAGTTGCTATTTGATTTTATTTTTAAAAATGATGGTGAACCTCTTAGGGGAGTCAAATTATAGGAATAATTCCCCGATCCATATTTATATAAGTTCAGATGATCGCCATGTGCAACTTAACGGACAACTATTGTAAGCAACGTGATACATAACTTAACAGACAATCATGATTTCCATCATAAATACAACAAACGCAGTATTCGCCGAGTGCGACTTAACAAATAACCACAACATACGACGTGATGCTGTTAGTATGTTTGATGATGGTATATTACGGATTTGAGATTATCAAGAAGTACTGCATGGCGAGATATCGGTTAAAAAGTAGAGCATTTTCTTAAATTTAATTTCATTACAGGTACTCTGCCTGAGTGAGTATTTTATATTAATTTAACTTAAAATATACTATATAATCTTCCACACTTCTTAATTACTTCTAGAAAAATGTACTAATTTTCAACAATGCATATTAGTGTTGAATACTTCACTCTATATGTATTATTTTAGTCTCATTTTATACCAAATTGTTAAATAATTTAGTTGGTTGATAGTACTATTTATTGGGTATTCGGTTCAACGTAAAAATCCAGAACATTTCTTCGTAAATTTAATTTCGTTGCAATCGGTGGGCAATTATTTGGCATTAAATATAGCTAAAGATTTAATATTTAATCTTTTTATTTTTAACCATTATTCTGAAAATAAATATCTATATTTTTAACAAGATATAAATGTGAAGCTAGGATTTATGAAATGTACAATAAGCACTGTACGCAATGTTCATAATAAAGTATATAATATTGTCGATCTTTATAATAAAATGTCCTCCTCATTGACCTACTTCTCTTACAGACTTGTCGTTACATGTCGTTAAATAAGACGATCTAACTCTCTACAGAAAGATGATGCAATCAGCTGTAAGGGTTTAGTATACTGTCGTTTTCAGATTATACATCGTCTGATTTTGCTAAGTTCGAAATATTTAGTGGAATTTAAAAAATTAAAAAGTGTTTCTATCATTCACATACTGAGTATTTTATTTGCTACATGTGAGTATGTGTAAATTATTAGATATAGTTTAGATAAATATTTAAATACGCATAAAATATTTACAGTATAAAATGTACCAATTTTAATTTTATCTAATTAATTCACATATTTCTACTCGGTCGGCTGAATTATTCTTTACGTTATTAATAATAATACTAGTATATTTGCATAAGAAACATCCACATTCAGTAAAATTATGCTATAGTATTCTAAAACATTTTTAAATGACTTAAATATTTCGAAAGTAAGCTCAACTAAACTGAATAACCCGTAAAGTCTAAGACTGGTTGCGGGATAATTAACCCACTTGCATGTTCTCAAACTGTTCATTTAATGGACGCAAGGCATATTAAAAATACATTAATTAAAAAAGAGTTAAAAATTATGTAATTACAATTTAATAGGAATTTCTTACTTTTGTTTTCAATACATTCGGAGATTTACTGTTGGTTATCTAAGGTGGCAGATAATGATATAACCTTAGAGCAAGATTATGTTGGTTACGTGAGTACATATTTTTTATACTTGCCGGCACCTTATAATTTCCCTTTTTATACCATGTACTTTATAAAATATCTTGTTTTTATATTAAAAAGTGGTTCTATGTAGGAAAAATAATTGTTTCAAATCTAACAGTTTAGTATCTATATATATTTCACCAGATATTGTGGAGCTTATTAAGTAAAAAATAGATCTTTGATATAAATAAATTTCATATATGTTAGGTACTTATGACTTATTTCAAGAGTTTATGACATTTAATGAATTTAAAACCGAGAATATAAGACAAATACTAAGAAGCTTCTTAGAAACTGTTTAATTCCGATATTTTATCATTATCTATTTTAATACAACACATAGTACTGGATAGCAAGCGATTTTTGTATGTGCCTCATGCAGAAAATATTTGAAAAATGATTTTGCTTGTATTTTAAAGAATGCATTACAATGAAAACTCTGTACCTTCAAATTTCACTAGTTTTGGAGTTATTTATAAATTTAGTTTTGTATACAATCTACGTTGCCTTTTTATAGATTATTTGATGTAACTACTTATATACAATATATACCTACAATATCGTGTTTGTAAATACATATTTTTTTACTCGATCGATTTGTACACGCATTCTGAGTGTCCTTTTCTATCAGAAAGTGACGCTTGAGGGCGCTAGAGCTAAAAATTACCTATCCTATAGAAGAGACTGCCACCTAAAAGAGTCTTGGTATATAAGTTTTATCATCCTAATTATTGTTTATTTGATTACTATTATAAAAATTGTAATTTCACTATAAAAACTATATTTCGTTATCTTTTTTCTTCTGATTATCGATGTCCATTAGATATTAATAAGCAAATTCTTTTGAACAGGAACCGCTGGGGTGAAGTCCTAGAGGAAGTCAAGGCTCATAATAGGCTGTAGCGTTAGAAAAGCAGAAGAAACAACTTGTTTTGAGCAGAGGTGACTGAGGGGTGTGAAGTCCTAGAAGTTGACAAGATCTATCATAGGTTGTAACACCAGCGAGCAGACGAAGTAATTGATATTATATACTTTAAATATAGGTTTAAAATACCAGCCTAAAAAGACCAGCGAATAATTATTAATCACGTGACTTTAGTTTAATTATATATTATCTGTGGTTGTATTTGATTTTCGTTAGTTGTATTTCAACGCTTAGCTTGTGCACATCAAGATTATCATCATGTCTAATAGTGTCTCGGTAGTTGTAATTAATAACATTACCTCAATGCTTGCAAAATCTGAGCCTGGAAACCCATCTGATATTCAATTGGGTTTAAAGGAATGCAATAGAGCGAGTAGACATTTAAATTCATTGCTCAAATCTGCTAAAACTTTAGGAGAAAGGCAACATTTAACCACCTGTATTGGTCAAATTAAAAGTTTCCGTGAAATGTTTAAGTCGTTACAAATTTCTGGAGAAGGTTATCAGGATAATAAAAGAAGACAAACAGCTAGTTGCCGTGTAAAATGGTGTGATGTGGATTCTGCATTTGATGGACGTATTAGGACGGGCGTTATTGCAAATTTAAAACATAAAGATCCTAAATTATTCTTAGAGGATTGTAAAGCTATTTTTCGAAGACGTGTTTTAAATGCATTCAAAAAGGATGATTTTATCAAAGTTAATACAGTATTCTGTGGAGAATTTATAATTACTAAAGCCGAAGAATTAATATGTGAGCGCAAGTATATGAATACTAAGAACGTACCTATATACAATGATACCAACTTGGACAAATGGTTTTTAGAAAATGTACAACAGCCGATTCTAGCAGAGCTTAGTGAGTTCCAGCAATCACAGAGTGGATGGTCATTGTCAAAAATTATTAATCTAGCTGTTCATATAAACAAATTTACGCTTCAACTTGGATCATCTTTTATAGATCTACCCAAGGAGATTAAACTTAAACATGCATGTATAAATGTTCGGAATCAGGATGATGCATGCTTCGCATGGAGTGTGGTTTCAGCCTTATACCCAACTGATTGTCACTCCTATAGAATATCTTCGTATCCACACTATTCCGATGTTTTAAATTTAACTGGAATACAATTCCCGATGACTTTCAAACAAATACCAAGATTTGAAAAACAAAACAATATATCAATTAATGTCTACACATTAAACAAAACGAAGAAGCAATTCAAAGTTTTACCCACTTATCTGACTAATGAGAAGAAAAATAAACATGTTAATTTACTTATGATTCAGAATGTATATTATGAAGAAGATGAAAGTGATGGCGATGAGCAAATTAATAAAGTAAAGTATCATTTTGTGTGGATAAAAAACTTATCTCGCCTTCTATCGACGCAATTGTCCAAATTCAAAGTTCGAAAATATTTTTGTGATAGATGTCTACATTATTTTTATACTGAGACAAGATTAGAAAAACACATTGAAGACTGTAAAAATCAAAATAATTGCAAAATAAGATTACCTAGTGACGATAAAAAAATTGTTTGTTTTAAAAATTATAAATATAAGGAAACCGCCCCATTTGTGGTTTATGCTGACTTAGAATGTATGCTACAACCTGTTGCTGATGAAACTAGAAAATCAAAGGAAAAAAAATATCAAAAACATGTTCCTTATAGTATAGGTTATTATGTAAAATGTTCATACGATGACTCTTTATCATTCTATAAATCTTATCGAGGCAAGGACTGTGAGCAATGGTTTGCTGATGAACTCTATCAATTGGCTGAGGATTTAGAAACTGTGTTTTTGTGTCCTCTGCCTATGGATAAATTAAGTGCGTCTCAAAGTTATTCATTTAGTAAAGCTAATCATTGCCATATTTGTGAATCACCCTTTAAACCTGGAGAGAAGGTTGTGCTTGACCATTGCCACCTTAGTGGTAGGATTCGTGGTAAAGCTCATGAAAGCTGTAACTTAAATTTTCAAGATAGTCACGTGGTACCCGTAGTTTTCCATAATTTAAGTAATTATGATGCTTTTTTTATAATAGAAAAGATAGCCACGACGGTTGAGGGGCGAATGGAATTATTACCTATAAATAAGGAAAAGTATATATCGTTCACTAAGCATATATCTGAAAGGCTTATTAAATTTAGATTTATAGACTCTTTCAGATTTATGTCTTCTTCATTAGACGTTTTGGCTTCTTATTTAGAAACTTTTCAAATATTAAAACGTGAATTTCATGATTTAACATGCGAACAACTTACTTTGCTAACACGAAAAGGGGTATTTCCATATGATTTTATCGATTCATTTGAAAAGTTAAACTATCCTGAATTACCTGGGAAATCAGATTTTTATAATAAGTTGGAGGATAGAAATATCGATGATACAGATTATGAGCATGCACAGAATGTGTGGAATACGTTTCGATGCAAAAATCTTGGGATTTATAGCGACTTATATCTGAAAATAGATATTTTATTACTAGCTGAAATTTTTGAGCAATTCAGGCAAAGCTGTCATAAAACGTACCAGCTTGATCCAGCAAACTTCTATACATTACCCGGGTATGCTTGGGAATGTATGCTTAAATATACTAAAGTGGAACTAGAACTTCTCACAGATATTGATATGATTATGTTCATAGAACGAGGTATTCGCGGCGGGTTAAGTCAATGCTCTAAGCGATATGCTAAAGCCAATAATAAATACATGCCTGATTATAATCCCTCAAAATCCAGTACATATTTGATGTATTACGACATAAATAACCAATATGGCTGGTCAATGGAACAGTGGCTTCCCTATGGGGGGTTTGAATGGGTGGAAAATTGTGAAAATTTTAATGTAATGTCTATTGTTGATGAATCACCAGAAGGTTATATTCTTGAAGTTGATCTGGAATATCCTAAGATTTTACATGATTCTCACAGGAATCTACCTCTGTGTGTCGAACATCTTACGGCACCGGGATCAAAAGAGCGAAAATTAATGGCCACGTTAAATAATAAATCTCGCTATGTAATTCATTATAGAAATTTGAAGCAGGCCTTGGCGTTAGATTTGAAACTCACAAAGATTCATAGAATTTTAAAATTCAAACAGTCGCCTTGGTTAAAGGGATATATAGATTTGAACACGCAATTACGTGCAAATGCGCGAAACGAGTTTGAAAAAAATTTATTTAAACTTCTGAATAATGCCGTTTTCGGGAAAACAATGGAGAATGTACGAAAACATAGTAATGTTAAACTAGTTACTAAATGGGATGGTCGGTATGGTGCTGAAGCATTAATTTCTAAGCCAGAATTTAAATCAGCATGTATTTTTAATGAGAATCTTGTGGCAATCGAATTGAATAAAACAGAAATTTATTTTAATAAAGCTGTATATGTTGGTATGAGTATATTAGATTTAGCAAAAACTACAATATATAGTTTTCATTATGATTATATGAAAAGAGAATTTGGTGAAAACTGTAGCCTCCTATACACTGATACAGATTCACTAATATATGAAATTAATACCAATGATATATATACCTTAATCAAACGCGATGCGATTAAATACTTTGATACCAGTGACTATCCTGAGGATAACGTTTATGATATCCCTCGAGTGAATAAAAAGGTAATTGGTTTGATGAAAGATGAACAAAATGGCTCGATAATGACTGAATTCGTGGGACTTAGGTCTAAAATGTATGCAGTTAGAGTTCAAGGAGCAGACAAAACTAAAAAAATAAAAGGCATAAAGAAATCTATAGTTAAAAACAAAATTACTTTTGACGATTATACAGACTGTTTAAATAATTCAGCTGAAAAAACAGTTGATCAAAATTTGATTAAATCTGAAAAGCATTCTGTTAATACTGTTACACAAACCAAAATTGCTTTAAGTCCTTATGATGATAAAAGATATTTAATTAAGAATTCATATGAAACTTTACCGTGGGGTCATCATGCCATAATGGACATGTAAGAGAAATAGTTTGTTACATAATATGCTTAATCTAAATGTATAACTTGCATACCCTTAAAATTAAATTATTATATAATAAATAGGTAATTAGATTGTAATATTTAACTGAATATACATGTATTTATGATTTTGTATTATTGTATCGTTGGTGTATAAAATAAAATTGTAATGAAAATATAGTGCTTTATTTAAATAACCCAACCCCTCTGTATTAAAGTTTATATAGCATACCTGTATTAGTAAGCTTTTCGTTTTGCAACAGATGAAGTATTCCGAGCAATCTGGATCCGTAGATAAGTTATAATATACATCATTACTATAAGTATGTTTGTCATTAATTGGTTGTCATCTCGCTGAGATGGCGTAAAAGGTTGACAATACGGCTTGTGCGACGCGTCTCTACATGGGACCAGTATCGACCCTAGTGTCTGTTAGACTTCCCTACAAAAGAGGCTGTCACTACAAGGGGTCATGTATATCAGCATTAGCATCCCAATTGTCGACCATCCGATTAGATAAACAGAATACTATTTTCGCTTTAAAATTAATATATGTAGAAGCCGCGCCGCTTCCCACTGTCTCTAATCTCATTCATTAAATTATATATTAGCATACAGTAATTTTACAAGTCCACATATGCTGTTGTCTAGGTTGAGAATAGTTGAGTGATTTCCCAAAAGTTCAAATTCTCTAAAGTCCGAATCGATACCATTGCCATTGTCTCGAATCAAAATTCTGCAAAATGAACCTCCATAAGAAAATACATGGGATTTTGGCCCAGAAGCCCTGTAGCTTATCTACTTGTACAGTTTAATACATTTTATCCCATGATTACATTGTTATCTTACGTTTCTAAATCTAAGTTATTCAGACTGTGTAAATTGACAATTACCTGCACGGATACCGAGTTAATTTGTCTGCAAGAACTTTGAAAGCTGGTGTCCGGATTTAAATTGAATAAATTAGCGGAGATATGCGCCAATTTGCAACTAGAGAAGTATTGCAGCACATCGAAAATAAAAAAAAACATTCCCCAAAACCAATGAACATAAGCTGACAAATTCGTACACAAAAAATGTATTATAATTTCTCTTACCAATAAAATACGTGAATTAATCATTAAGGAATCGACAGAATGTAAACACGAGGTACAAGTAGGTTTTTCTCACTTTTATACCTTCTCGCACCTGGAAAATTAGAAACAATTCTGTCAATACAATATTTTGATGATATAATAAGAATAATATTTTCAATTTCATTATACTTTTATTAAATAAATAATAAAATAAATATAGTTTAATAATTAGATATTAGGTATTCTTGGTTTTTTATTAAAAATATATAAATAATTATTTGGTCAGAAAAGTTCTGTACTTATATGAGTAGGTAATTTATTTTAAAATTATTGAGATTCAATGCCTATCGGGAACTGGAGGTGGCGTACCTGGAGGAAGAGGAGGTGCTGGTCTAGCCACTGCTGGTGGAGGTGTTGACAGTCGATAACCTGAAAATAATAAAAATAAAACAATTAAGTATATACAGGGTGTTTCAGTTAAAAGTCCCCAGGCCATTATCTCTAAAATTAATAAAGATATTTTATTTTTGTAAATGGCAGATGATTGATACCAAAGAAAGGTTTAAATAACGGTGATTAGAATTTTTCCTCAACAGCACACAGAGATGGCGCTGCGATGCAAAACTATTTTTTGATTGCTGGAACCTTGAAACATAAGTCATGTGATTAAACAATAATTTGTGAATAATTTTGATGGTATAGAGAATTTACAAAAAACAAGCCGTTTTGGAGTTACATGAGTTTCTTTCATTAATGCCAGTACACGTGAATTTTGATAAATCCCTATAATTTATTTATTATTTATTATAGAATATTGTTTACCAAACACTTTTTTTCAAGATAAGGAAAGTGATATAATACAATATCATAAAATTATGTTTACCACTTCCGGCCAAACCGGAACTAACATGATGAACCAATATCCATATGTTCCTACATATTACATTTTTTTTTCTAATAACGCTTCTAATAAAACGGCTCCCAAAACTTAAAGTAAGTAAGACAACAAAGAAAATACACACTAATTTAGAATGGTAATGAAAAATCTACTTAAGAGATATTAGTAGGCTTTGATTTAATTTTAAGTTTGACAGTTATTAAACAAAGTTTGTAGTTGGTGCATTTCAATCATAGTTTCAAACAGAAATAGTGTACTTAGAAACAATTCAAAGCAAATTAATCCAAATAAGGCAATAAAAAAAAATAAATTTAAAAAATGGTTAGATACACCAATGAAGATAAGTTAAATATGATTTTAATATACGGTGAATGCAAAAGAAATTCCCGACAAGCAAAACGATTGTTTTGTTTACGATTTCCAAATAGACCTACACCCGATAAAAAAACATTTATCATGCTGTTTAAAAATTTAAGAAACTGGGGTAGTTTTAAGAAAACTATTCGTAACAGAAATAGGCCAGTTAGAAACGATGAAAATACAGCCTTGGTGTTAAATAGTGTTGTCAACAATCCTCAATGTTCTCTCCGGAAATTGGCATCGGAAACTAATCTGTCGATATCTTCGTGCCATAGAATATTAAAATCAAATAAATACCATCCATACAAATTAAAATTGATCCATCATTTAAGGCCTGGTGATTATTAACGAAGATTACATTTTCTAGCTGAATTTTCAGTTCTTTCTGAAGAATGCCCAAATTTTTAAAAAAATGTGCTCTGGAGCAATGAAAGCCGTTTTCACAACAACGGAGTTGTGAGTAAGCATAACTGCCGATACTGGTCACAAAATAATCCTAGATGGGTGAGAATGACCCGAAATCAGGTAACTTTTGGAGTTAACGTGTGGTGTGGAATATTAAATTCATATATTATTGGACCATATATATGCTATGGGACTTTAAATGGAAGAAAATATGAGATATTTTTGAGAAATGTAGTGCCAGGATTATTAGAGACTATCCCTCATAACCAGGAGAATATTTGGTTTCACCAAGATGGTGCACCACCCCATAACTCAGTACTAGTCAAAGATTGTCTTAATGAAATGTACCCTCAGAGATGGATTGGTACTAATGGAGTAGTCAGATGGCCAGCACGATCACCTGACTTGACTCCATTAGATTTTTACCTTTGGGGGTATTTAAAAAGTGTAGTGTACATTGAACCCATTGAGGATATGGCCGATTTGTATAATAAAATATATGCAAGTGTTGCTGCTATAAATAGACATACGTTACAAAAAGTTTGCAATGAAGAGTTACTGAAACGGTACAATATGTGTATTCATGAAGAAGGGAGAAATTTTGAACATTTAATATAATAAGTACCTACTAATAAGAAAGAAATTAGTTTAATTTCATTTTTAATAATATTTCGATTTTAAATGTTTGTTTATAAAACTTTTGTTTACGTTCTTTACTGAATTGTTAATATAAATTTAGCCCATTCTAAATTAGTGTGTATTTTCTTTGTTGTCTTACTTACTTTAAGTTTTGGGAGCCGTTTTATTAGAAGCGTTATTAGAAAAAAAAAATGTAATATGTAGGAACATATGGATATTGGTTCATCATGTTAGTTCCGGTTTGGCCGGAAGTGGTAAACATAATTTTATGATAGTGTATTATATCACTTTCCTTATCTTGAAAAAAAGTGTTTGGTAACCAATATTCTATAATAAATAATAAATAAATTATAGGGATTTATCAAAAGTCACGTGTACTGGCATTAATGAAAGAAACTCATGTAACTCCAAAACGGCTTGTTTTTTGTAAATTCTCTATACCATCAAAATTATTCACAAATTATTGTTTAATCACATGACTTATGTTTCAAGGTTCCAGCCATCAAAAAATAGTTTTGCATCGCAGCGCCATCTCTGTGTGCTGTTAAGGGAAAATTCTAATCACCGTTATTTAAACCTTTCTTTGGTATCAATCATCTGCCATTTACAAAAATAAAATATCTTTATTAGTTTTAGAGATAATGGCCTGGGGACTTTTAACTGAAACACCCTGTATATGAGTGTGTGCAAAGAGCATTACATAGGAATTTTGAAAACTGTCAGAGATGTAAAATTATCTTTCTATCTTTAGCGGTCTCCAATATTTGGTGGGTATATAGAAAAAGAATGAAAATTGGATTGTCTTAAAGGTTACTAAAAATTATGAGAAATCTCATCGTTACGTCGTCTGGTTTGTTGTATCTTATTATATTGATATTGAGGTTCAGTTAAAATTAGAGATGAAACGGATATCCGGCTAAAACCAAATAATAAAAAAAAAATTGAAAAAATATGTAGAAAATAAAAGTTTTATTATTTTTCAGTTAATTATCGTTTAGTTATTTTGTTAACTTAATATCCAAAGTGTACTGATGCCAAAATATGACGAATAAAGACCAGTTTTTCAGCGTTCAACGATAATAGACAATTGCGTTTGTTTTCGTATACGTTGCCAGCTTCTGAACAGAGCCCCTCACTAGATATACTATTACAAGGGGCTGAAAGGTATATTCTTGCAAACTTTGACAAACGTGACTAGGTACTAATTGGAGTTAGTAAACCACCATGCGTATGGGTCGCTATTTTTTTCAATTCGTGTCCTTTTCAATTAAAGTTCAAACCCCCTGGCGACTGAACAACTAAATAAGATGTTTACTTATTTAGTTGTTTAACAAAACCCGTACTTTTCGCCGCCTACAAATAATCAGATCAAGCTGCGTCACCCGCATATAGCAAATCAGGCATGTGATCTTAAGCTAATTTGACCTTTAACGCTCTCTATTTCAAGCCGAGTAGCTGGCCGGTAATTCGGTATCCGATATAAGAATTAAGTCGGATATCAGGTATACGGCTAATTTACTATCCGTTGCAACACTAGTTAAAATTAGTAAAATTTTGTTGTTTGTTCATGTTTATACCGCCCTCAATTCAGACATTAGGATATAAAGATTCAATAAATCTGACGACGCGCGACGGTGAATTTTTTTTAAATAATTAAGTGGACGAGCAACGGTTAAGTGAAAGGTAGTATGTCACCATTGTCACTTGAACTTCGCCTATGTAAACAAACTCCGTTTGTTTAATAAAGTCTATTATTATTATCATAATTTTTTTTTTGTTCGGTTTCACCGTTGCCGGACAGGGCTTCCGTGCTTTCCGACAGATACCACACGGTAGCCGCGCCGGCGATAATGACAGCCACTCCCCACGACCTGTGGGGTTAGTGACTGTACATTCCAGATTCGTGTGCCCTAAGTAGGCGAAGGGACCCCAAGATGACCGCTTTCTGCATTTGGCCTGCTAGCCATTCGGCTGATTTCCGACAGGCTGGTATGGTCTTCAGCTCCGAGAGCAGCGTAGGCTTCATACCTCCGAGTACACCGATTATTAGAACGACCATCTTGACCGAGTAGCCTGGGTACAGCACTTGGAGCTCGTACCGGAGATCACGATATTTGGTCCGTTATTCCTCCTCTTTCAAAGCGATGTTTGGCTCAGCAGGTGCTGAGAATTCGATCACAAACATCACCTTGTTTTGATGGTCGAGGAGAATATTATCTAGAAGCGTAGACATTAAAACAGCTCTAACAGCATACTATGCATATGTTAACTCCAAGATCAGTTATGGGATTATTTTCTGGGGCAATTCCAGACATGTAGAAAGAATTCTGATATTACAGAAAAAGTGCCTGCGAAATATATTTAATTTAAAACTAAGGGATAGTTGCAAGAACATTTTCATTGAGAAAAAAATTCTTACTGTAGTTAGTTTATACATCCTTGAGGCTACAATCTTTATAAAAAATAACTATGAACTGTTCAACAGACATGATCAAGAGCATGATTACCATACGAGGAACAAAAACAATTTAACGTTAGACCGGACAAAATATAGTTTTATACAAAAAAATGTTCAACATTCTATAAAGAAAATATGGAATAAACTTCCACTATCCTTAAGGAACTTGTCAATTAACAAATTAAAATATAAACTAAAAATCTTTCTTCTCGATAAAGCATACTACAAACTAAAGGATTTTTTTAATGACTCAATATCTGTGATATAAATAGAACTGTAGTAATTATATAAATTGTACATGAAAAATGTATGCTTTTAAATTTTATTTATTATATACATTATATTTTAAGTTTTATACTCATAATGTTTAATTAATTAAAACCTACTATAATACTTAGGATATGGTAACGTTTATATGTGCATGTTTACATATGACTATGCTACAATACGCTGTGAAATGTAATATTTTATTGTTTTAATTGTTATCACATTCTTTTATTATGACATGTTCTATACCTATATGGGTCACTTATGAGAACTAATAAAGAATATCTATCTATCTATCTATCTATCTATATCAGGCTTGTTGGCTTGAATTAGCCGGATTGTCGGAAACGAGAAGTTCCAGTAAATTCGGCACCTCTCATTCTCGACAACGGACTCGATGTCTCCGGGGACGTAAGGCAGCACTGGTGTCTGATCTACTCCGTACGAGTGCTGTAGATGATAATACAGCACCCGTAGCGCCGCGTTATGGCGATGGATGTAGGCCGAAATTGCATAGACCGGGCTCGAATTCTGAACAACTTTCAAAATGTCCATCCATCCGTCTGTCTGTCCGTCCGACGCGTTTCTTGTAAGCACGATAACTTAAGAACAAAAAGTCCGATTGTATTGAAATTTGGACTGTAAGTTAATGTTAGCTAGAGGACAAACCCTATTGCTTTTGAACAACATCGATCAACAAATAAAAATGTTATAAATTTTGTAAATAAAAAAAAAATTACATACTTTTTTTAATGTTTTGTAATTAAACTAAAAGTATCTAAAGCTAATATTATTTACAAAAAACTGCGAAGAGGATCCTATAGAATGTGCAACAATTATATAAAAAGTGCAGTAAATCGGCGAAGAGTATAACGGTTAGCTTGTTATTATTGTTATTAACATTATTTTTTTCTTTTCAGATAATTTTTTAATAGTGTCAGTTGGTTTTTAATAGCATATTTTTAAATTTTTTTAAATTATTTATTTATTTTCTTCTCTTCAGTTTTGTCCCAATTAGACTAGGGCGCTTGTTCTATAACATTTTCTACTCGTAAATAATAATAATAATAGCATGTCTTTATTTCTATGTTTACATTAATACATAAAAGAAAATGTTCAGAGATGGGTGGCGATATTCACGTAAGTGCTCTTCCATATAACCACTTCGTAGCAAGTACATAAATTAAATACATTAAAAATATAATGCTGTATAAAAATGAGAACATAAATATCGACAATAATAATCATCTAAAACAAACAACCCTGTAAAAATGATCATATATTTATATGATGCGCTTATCAACAATTAGGTTTGTGATTTGTTTTCTAAGCTTAGTAATATTAGTGCAGAACTTTATGTTAAGATGAATAGAATCGTATAATTTTACGGCTGTGTAACTAAATAAACGTTAAAAAAGGGCAGATTTATGCCTGGGAACAGTAAATTGGGTACAATGACGTGTGGAACGCTGATGTGTATCAGCAACTTTTTTTAACTTAAAAAGTAAATAAGTTGGTGCCTCATGTTTTGATCATTTTAAAAACTAAACATACCATATGACATCCGAAACGCTCTGAGAGGTATAACCATTTCGATTGTTTGAAGTGATAAGTGATGTGATCAAATTTGCGTAAGTTATATGAAAATCTGATACATGATCCTCTGAAGAGATTCCTTATCACGATTTAAAATAGCAGGCCAGTAAACAGTATCGCAATAAGGAAGGGACGATAATATTAATTAATCAGTTAATTTTAGTTTAACTTCTATATTGAGAATATCCTTGTGCACGTATAAAAGTTTAAGTTTGCTAACTGATTTTTGTATAAGATTACTTACATGTTTTACAAATCTTAAATCTGTCAAACCACACACCAAGGTTCTTACAAACATTGACTGGCCTTAGTTGAGATTTATTTAAAAATAACTTAAAATTGGGATTATTAATAATTTGAGTCTTATGCTTACCAGATACTAATAATTCCGTTTTCATCGCATTCGAAACCAAACCATAATTATTAGCTGAAAAATTAGATATCTTTTCAAGATCAGAATTAATATTTACAAAGGCAGTATTTAAGTCAAATAAAGACAACGTATTCTTCATCTTCAAGCCTCCGTTTTAAATTATTGAATTTATACTAAATATTTAAAATCTGCGACCGATTTTCAGATGTATTTGGCCATAAAATACAAAACCTGTTCGCCATATTGACGCCGCCATTTTGAATGATTAAATATCTACCAAAAATTTATAATCTGTAATCTCCTAACTCGTAGATGCCGATTTTCAGTCGAATCAGACGATAAATGATAAAAACACTAACTCTTGATTTTTTCTATAAAAGATATCAAATTGTATTGTTATGTGAACCATCCGCAGATGTAAAATTTCAACTTAATACTACATCTGGAAGTGGGTGAAAATTTAATTACAATCTTTTCTTACTTACAAACTTACAAGTCAAGTTAATAAAACCGTGTTATAAAAGGAATCAACTAGAAATAAAAGTCAACAGTTCACAACTCGGCTCACACTGTATTATTTCATTTTTTGCCCAACACTATATCAAGGCCGTGCGGAATAAAATCATTTAAAATCTATCTAAGCACTTTAGACTGAAATTTTTCCAGACTGTCTGGTTTGCCCGGGGCATGAGTGTTAGGGAAACCTTTTTTTTATTAGACTTAACTTAGAATTAAGTGTTTTTGAACTAAAAATTGAATGGAATAATATGCTAGCCGCAGATAACAACAATGAAAGTAGAAAATTCCATTGACTCGAAGAGTTTTCACAACCAAACGTCTTTAATGCATCTAGAAAAGTGCAGTAAAACTAAAAGTATAAATCACCTAATAAGGGACTGTCTTACTCTAGCAATTTTATTACTGGAACTAACAAGAAGTTTAGAAAAATTTTTGGATTAAATCCGTGTGGTGGAAAGCTTTTGTTTAAACAAAAGAATGTTCTAAATCGTGTTTCTCGCAGTTTTTCTTCAATAACTCTGGTTCTATGACTCTTTTCGTAATAAGGAAAGAGAAACAAATTATTCACGATGAAATTACGAAGAAAACTAGATGTATCCGAACTGTGTTCGTCAATAGGTTAAATTGTAAAACACAGAAACAATTGTGGGTGGCCATTTTTAAACAATTGCTAATAGCTTAAACAATAATGCATTAAATTTAACCAAACTTTAGAAGAACATGCCACAAATTGATTGATTGATTTGATTGATTCGATTGATTCGATTGATTCGATTGATTCGATTGATCCGATTGATTCGATTGATTCGATTGATTCGATTGATTCGATTGATTTTATTGATTTTATTGATTTTTTGTTTTTATTGATTTTATTGATTTCGTTGATTTCGTTGATTTGGTTGATTTGATTGTAGTAAGAACAATTTAAATTGATATCGATATCCTATCCTAGTTTTGGTTAGCCATATATGAAGTAACTGTTGTTTAAGCATTTTTTACTTCTCCTGTTGGAGGTATGGACTTGACTTCTGCACAATTTTCTTTTTTTACATAAAATAATTTCAGAATTATCTGTCTCATCTTGTATCGCCGACGTCGTCGGTTATACCTAACAGCTCATTTTCAGTTTTTTTGCAGTTCTGAGTCAGGTATATCAAAGTCTTCTGTTTCTGATACAGAGGTTGAGCCTGGATCTGCATCCGATATACTGTGGTCTACGTAATTATTTTCCTTGGCTTCCTCTGTATCATCTATGACGGTCTCTTGCACATTAAAACAATTTATGCTGGTGCGGTAGTGACATATCTGTGTACATTTGACACCTACCTTCTTACATGAGCATGTTCTAGATTTGCAGCCTTTTTTACATTTACAAGGAATAGTTTCTAGTAAATGTTCTGGAATCGGTGATTTTTTCGATATTATGGGCATCAAGCCATTTATTGTATTTTGCCACCAATATTCCTCTGGGTTTTATTTCGAATAAAAATAGATACTGATGGAAAAAATTAAACAAATGTAAAAAATAGTTTCGAAAATCTTATTTTTCTTTATAATACTACCGAAAGGGAACAAGAAAGGTGATTTAGACCTTTAGTTTCACTACACTTTAAAAACAAAACAAACATAATAGAACTAAGTAAAAAAGATGTAAACAGCACTTGTATTTCATTTAAATGAACTAAATGAACGAGAAAATAGAAAGTAAAATTTAAGTTTAAAATTCTCATAGTATCGTTGAATTAAATAGTTTATCTGAAAATTGCGCAGCAAAACTGAAATTTACAAGAAAAAACAATTGTTAAAACAAAAAATACATCGTGATACGATGACGCAGTATTCAGCACGCAGTGAAAACGCTCGAACGAGCGCTAGAGCGTTCTAGACTGCGGAGTAATGAAAAATATTAGCAGAGCAAAATTATAATAATAATAATAATAATAATCATTTATTGGTGCTAATACATCAAAATGTTTACACAAGTCCAGGGTAGAAAGTATATCATTAAAATAGACAGTGACAGCTTAAAACACAATATACAGTTATCTTAAAATTGAATTAAAAAACAGAAAAAAGAAAAAAATTTTATAACTAAATGTCGCAGAAACGTTCCTCTAAATATTCAACGCAGCTGTAGAAGGCCTTCCTGAGAAGGTATTTTTTAATTTTTTCCTTAAAAATGTTAAAAAACAAGCTTCTGACATTGTCAGGTAGCTTATTAAAAAATTTTATACAGTAATAGCTAGTGCCAACTCTTGATTTTGCAAGTCGAAAAAAATTCTGCGCAATATTATTGCGGAGACGAGTGGGATATAAGTGCGAATCACCCTGACTATTAAATTTCTGCAAATTACTCTTAATGTACAGAAGACATTCAAGAGCATAAAATTTCCTACAAATTTTGTTTCTACGTATTTGTTAGAATTGCTCATAGTTTCGCCGTTAGAGCAGAGGGTGCGAAAGTCTATATAGATATATTTCATTCGCGCCCTCTAGCGGCGAAACTATGCGATATTCGAAAAAAACTTTAAAAAACGTAAAGACGATATTTGTAGGAAATTTTATGCTCTACAACTTTGCTCTCTTGATATTTTCCACTAAGTGCGTAATTTTGGCAGGAAATCTAAAAAAAGGCGCAAAAGTCTATATACAGTGTGACCCGTTTAAAATGGAAACATCCTTATAACTTTTTTATTTTTTGTCCGAGTTGAACCAAATTTTACCAAAAGATAGAACAAGTTAGGATCTACTTATGGCCAAAAATCATTCACATCTTACAAAATGCAAAAACCTAGAGTCCAAAATTTCAGCAATATAAAAAAATATTAAATTAATAAAATTTCGACAAAAACCTGATAGCTTACGTTTAATTTCAAACAAAATTGTCATAGCACAATTTTCTAAAGAAAAAAAAAACAATTAAAATTATATTTTCGGACTCGGACATTGTTTTAAACAAAATTTCAATATTCTTTAATATTGCTGAAATTTTGGACTCTCTAGGTTTTTGGACAATTCTGAACAACTTTCGTTAATAAAGTTTTTCGATAAAAAAAATGCCTAATGTGATTTCTTCTTCTTTGCATTTGTAAGACGCGAATGTTTTTTAGGTCATAAGTAGATCCTAATTTGTTATATCTTTTGGTAAAATTTGGTTTAAGTCGGACGAAAAACAAAAATGTTATATGTACACTGTATGTACACTGTATGTATATGTCTCTTTCGCGCCCTATAGCGGCGAAACTATGCAGAATTCGGACAAAAACGTAGAGACTAAATTTGTAGGAAATTTTATGGTGCTCTCCTGATATTTTTCACCAAAATACATAGCCTTTCCTCAAGATATAAAAAAAGGCGCTATAATTCTTATATATGTACATATTTCTCAAAAACCACCCTTTTTTAGAACTGTTTGGTTATATTTAATGCATTATTGTTTACGTTATATTACCAATTGTTCAAAAATGGCCACCCACAATTGCTTCTATCTTTTGCAATTCAACTAGTTAACCAAGAGAGTTCGTAGTTTCATCGTAAATAATTTGTTCCTCTTTCCTTATTACGATAAGAGTCATAGAACCAGAGATATTGAAAAGAACTGCGAAAAAACAAGATTTTGAACATTCTTTTGTTTAAACAAAAGCTTTCCACCACACGGATTTTATCCAAAACTTGTTCCTAAACTTATTGTACAGTCTACAACAAGTTCCATCAATGAAATTGCTAAAGTAAAACAATTCCCTACAAATTTTAGTTTTACTCTGGTAAAATAAGCGTATAAAGCCTAGTTTTCATTAGTCGAGTTAGCGGTCAAGTAATTTGGTCAAGTACTAACTATCCCTCTAACTGCACCAATGAAACTTAACTGGTCGAGTCGAGTACTAAACCATGGCCGAGTAGAGTAGGATTACACGGTGGTAAAGTGTAGAGTTAGACATGGTAGAAATATATTGTTTCTACCATGGAGTTAGAGAGATAGTTAGTACTTTACCAAATTATCGCTAACTCGACTAATGAAAACTAGGCTTAAAAGCGAGATGGAAATGAAAACTGTTAATTGACATTGATGAAAATGGAATGAAGACATTATACAGATCATAACGGCATATCATATTCGAAAAATAGGACGGTAGGAGCCCTGCCCATCATTATTATTGCGCAAACTAGTTAAATAAACAAATGCAAATAAATTAAATTCATTACCTCGTTTGGTTGCAGCTGAGGGTATAGGAGCTAATAGAGAAATCCCATTCTCTTCGGGTTCTGCAATACTACCTTTAGTAGCTATTTTCATTGAACAGTCACCAATTATATCCAACGCAGTTTTACAGGCATGAAACATTGCCGATTTTTCCTGACGTCTTTTTACCTCTTCTACAGACTCCTCCATAAGATCTATCTGAAAATTGCGTGTATTTAATATTTCAGGTTTCTTCGAAATATGATATTAGGTATCCTTTTTTACCTGATCCTCACTCCCATAAACATGAATCAGCAGTTCCTCAAAAATATACACTTTGGTATTATTTATAATCATGTGAGTGATGGTTTTTGGCACTAAATCTTTCGTCGATTTGGTTACTATACCCATGTAACTTTCTACTAAATTTCTTATAACTTCCACTTGCCGCTTTAGTTGAGGATCCATCACGTCATCTATGATCTAAAATAATTGAATTTTTAGGGATGAGATTTTAAAAGGAAAAGTATCTTTTATACGATTTCGACATCTCTTTACATAAATCGCTGTAACATTTTCTGGACAAAATTGACCCTCCTTTTGCGCTTGATCGATTGTAAATTAAATTTCCAATCTGATGTTTGCGGGAGATTCTTAAATCCGAGAATTTCGCCCCTCGAGCGACACGGCCCAGTTTCGTGGGCCATTTCTCCCAAACGAGAGCTCCCACGGACTCGATGGTAATTTTTGTTACGGAAAATCGAACGAGAAATCGAATGGTGCAAACCGAAAGTCAATGAAGTCCTCCTTTCCTAGATACGACCGACGAAAGGCATCGAATGGTAAAATTGAGACCATAACTCGAAAACGAAATGAGATATGGAGCCGCGGTTTGCGCCGTTCTTAGTCGTTACGTATCGCCACTTTCCATTTTCGAGCGTTATAATAGGGGATCTACGGTCTCGAAATCGACAGGGGGGGTCGACTAAAGGGTATACTGTTATGCATTACACCCCCTATGATACGCCTATGGCTAATAATGACTGGAAACGTGTAGAAAGAGATAGAGTTTTCTAGAGTGTGGTAGAAGATTCTCGATTGTGTTCTGGATGACTCTGGAGGCAACCTCAAAGTATGTAAGGCGCGATTACCGGCGGAAGAAGAAGAAATTCTATTAAAGTGAAGTTTGATAGCAAAAGTGAGGTTAAATATCAAATAAACAAAGTGTAAAGGTTATTTTGGTTAATTAATAAGTATTGTATAATCTATAAATAATTAAATAAAGTGTTAGTGGTTTATCCCTTTTTAAAATTATTTAGAACCCACGGATTCATACAGGTGTTTCCTAAAGTGTGAAAACTCGTAACAATACAAAAACGAAAACTAGATTCATTTGTAAAATTTCCTGCCGGATTCGAATTTCGAGTTCTCCAATTCATTTGGAATTGCGAAATTTTCGAAAAAGGCATTTATTTGCAAAAAACTACAATGAATATGAAAATATGTATTTTATTATTTCTCAATCAATATCACCCTTGTCTTAGATATAGTGAAACTAAAAGTTCTTTTCCTATGATACGTTTTTTACAAAAAATATAAAAACCCGTATGTGTTGACAAAAAATTGTAAAATGCATCGTAAAATATAACATGCGACACACTTTTTTACTATTAAAGTGGGGTTTAAAGTTCAAAGAAACTTTTTTATTTGAAATATTTTTTTATGTGATTGTTACTTTTTCCACACTAGAGCTGGTAATAGAGCGCACGGCAGTGTGTCTTGCTGGCTAGTGCAGGCAATGAACAAGTATTTTCTTCAGTTTTTATTATAGTTATCTTGGAAAGTCACTTTATACAGTGTTTTAAGCAAATATTTAGAATCGCTTGAATCATGGAAGATGAGCGTAAGTTTTTGAAATAATTAATCTTATTATTTGATTCTAATAAATACTTCAAAAATAGATTATAAGGCAATGTCTTATGTGTATAGTGCCAAAACATTACACAATGTAACGAGTGAGGCTTTTGATCCATTAAAAGAGGCGGTAAATACAAAAACGGATTTGTATTCCATTACACCGAGCACAGAACTACAAAACAAGCACCCACTTATTCTTATGTAAAAATCCCGTGTTTCACGCACAATCTAGGAATTCCTACACGCGAGAATTAAAAAGAAATAAAAAAAGAAAAAGAGAACTGCCTCCAAATAAAATTGAACCACATTATTTAAGAACTAAACCAAAAATATTTACATCATTAATAGAAAGGTGTGCCTTCTGTGCGATAAAGACAGGGATTTAAGGGGAAATAGGAAACTCACCCAGTTCCCACTTTTAATAGACAAATACAAATTTTAAAAAGGGCTAAAAAGACAAAAATAATTTATTACTAGATGAAATTCAAGGACATGGTAATACCTGTAGATATGATGACTCATGAACTGAAATATCAGAAACATTTTTTTTAAACTAAAATCAAGAGATTCTGCGGGTAAAGGGAATTAAAAAAAGTATGACGTTTAAATTTGAGACACATGAATTTTTCATTTAATAATTGATTATAATTTGTTTCACATATAAATACAACCAGAGCATTACTATTTTTTTTTACATTATTCATACCAATAGTTAGTGCTCTTTATTAAGGATGTTAAATTTTGCCTACAATTACTCAAATTATTCCTTCCCTCGACAGAAAATAAAGAAATATTTACATTAATTCTCCAATTAATATGATTTTTATAGGAGACATTATATAGGTAAATAAGGTTTTCAATTTGTATTAAATATGTTCAGTAAATAGGTATAGTTACAAATTTATGTCCACTTATGAATTTATGTGAAAATGTTTTATAATCTTTCAGTAGATTTTTTAATAGGTGTTGTTATATTTTTGTTTTCACCTTTCTCTTAGCAATTAATTTGTAATGTTTGAACTAGTTCATATCATCAATACTTTTAGGCATTATGATTTTTTATTTCTGATTCAAAATTGAGACATTATTCATTCTTATAATCCTTTAATTCTTGTGTTTGTGTACAAATACATTGAATCTAAATGAAATATATGAATTTATTATTTTTAATGTGCGTTTCATAATTAATAATTAAAATGAAACAAAATAATGTGTGTTCCTTTTCGATGATTCCGTACCCAATGCAGTGTAATCTTTCTCGAGCAGGCATAGTTATCATAGGTAAGTCACTAATACCAGAACCAAAATTTCGTGTTTCGGTCGCGCCGAGTTTTAACAATTCATTAGCGACTAAACTAAACATCAACAAAAAGAAATATAGTTTCCAAAAACTTCCTTGGCCTTTAAACTTCAGTTTTTGTCGTTATGCTACCTTTCTATCTTTAATAATAAAAAAGTTTTTCCTTACTATATTTTACAATGCGTTTTAGTATTTTTGCATAACATGTAATAGTTGTTTTTTCCTTCTTCAATTTTTTGGGACTTCCTGCCACATGTATGTTTTCTTTTTAAGCGGTTCTAGGGGAATCTACAAAATATACACAATTAACCAGTATGTTACTGGTAAAAAACCTCTACGCCTGTGACGTTTACGTCAAAGGATCAGTTAAAGGTTAGTTTTTATAAATAAACAACACAAATAAGTATAAAAACTTGAAATTAAATATTTCGCCGACGTTTCGGAAATCTAATCTGTTTCCTTTTTCAAGGCTTTTTTTGAAAAATCTTTTTTGCTGTGTATGACAAATACACAGCTCTAAGAATGTTTGTTATATTCAATATCCATAGATACTTACTATTTACATAGAACTGTTGATATAATTAACAGTTTTTTAGTTTTTATACAATGTTAAGTTTGTGAAGTTCTTCTTTTAACATTGGCAGCCAAGTTGTACAGACATCTACGGAACAATTCGACACGCAATTATCCTCGTTCAATAATATTATCGCGGACTCTTTAATTTTTCTTTTTTTGCTATCTGCCTCTTTTATTAAAAATTTTGCCGAGTCCTAGTTTATTCTATGTCCGTTCTCCCACGCGTGTTCGCAGATCTTGGACCTCTGAATTTCATTTTTGCTGATATAATTTTGATGTTCGCCCAATCTTACACTAAATACAATGTTAAGTTTGTGAAGTTCTTCTTTTAACATTGGCAGCCAAGTTGTACAGACATCTACGGAACAATTCGACACGCAATTATCCTCGTTCAATAATATTATCGCGGACTCTTTAATTTTTCTTTTTTTTGCTATCTGCCTCTTTTATTAAAATTTTTGCCGAGTCCCAGTTTATTCTATGTCCGTTCTCCCACGCGTGTTCGCAGATCTTGGACCTCTGAATTTCATTTTTTCTGATATAATTTTGATGTTCGCCCAATCTTACACTAAATACAATGTTAAGTTTGTGAAGTTCTTCTTTTAACATTGGCAGCCAAGTTGTACAGACATCTACGGAACAATTCGACACGCAATTATCCTCGTTCAATAATATTATCGCGGACTCTTTAATTTTTCTTTTTTTGCTATCTGCCTCTTTTATTAAAATTTTTGCCGAGTCCCAGTTTATTCTATGTCCGTTCTCCCACGCGTGTTCGCAGATCTTGGACCTCTGAATTTCATTTTTTCTGATATAATTTTGATGTTCGCCCAATCTTACACTAAAAAACTGTTAATTATATCAACAGTTCTATGTAAATAGTAAGTATCTATGGATATTGAATATAACGAACATTCTTAGAGCTGTGTATTTGTCATACACAGCAAAAAAGATTTTTCAAAAAAAGCCTTGAAAGAGGAAACAGATTAGATTTCCGAAACGTCGGCGAAATATTTAATTTCAAGTTTTTATACTTATTTGTGTTGTTTATTTATACAAACCAACCTTTAACTGATCCTTTGACGTAAACGTCACAGGCGTAGAGGTTTTTTACCAGTAACATACTGGTTAATTGTGTATATTTTGTAGATTCCCCTAGAACCGCTTAAAAAGAAAACATACATGTGGCAGGAAGTCCCAAAAAATTGAAGAAGGAAAAAACAATTAAGATAATGCCACAAATAACATTTAGACGATATGTAATAGTTGTATTGAAACATATTCTTTATAGGATTTTGCAAACAGCAGAAAAAATAACTATCTATAACTAAAAGAAAAACTTTATGTAAAAATTTTAATGGAATCCTTGCATTCTTTCGATAACCTGAATTCTGGTTATGCTAGCAAATTAAAATCCTAAAGTGAATTTGTCTAATTTCTTATTTGACAATACTCATTCCAACACTAGCATCCACATAGTCCCCTACGGCCATGCAGATTAAACTAGTATCTACATAACCCCCTACGATCATGAAGATAGTTTTTATTCTGCTGTTTACAAAATCCTATAAAGAATATGTTTCAATACAATTATAAGCAAACAAATAGTAATTCATTATTAAACATGTAATAACTTATATATTTTTTATAAAAAAGATATCACGATAAAACAATTTTGCTTCATACATCAACCAAGAACAATATCAGAAAATATGTCTATAAAATTTAAGATCAATATCTCTCACAAGGCTCGAGATACTGAATGAGAGATAATAAAGAACACATTTTCATGCCTTTCCGAGTTTTGACAAAAATATGTTTTTTTCTCCAATTTCGCAATTCCGAATTAAATGGCGAACTCGAAATTCGAATTCAGCAGAATGTGTTTTTTCGTTTTTGTGTACTCTTTTTAGTCGACCCCTCCGAGTTTCAAATGCATCGTAGCGGGTTCTAGATTCTCTACTATTAAACAAAATAATATGGAGCCTACATTTTTGATCGTACAAAAAAACTTCATATACATTTTTTATGTGAAACTTCCCGTACTTTCGAATGGCGTAATTAGTTACTTTAAGAGAGATATTTGACAAAAACTGGTATTTTGCAACTAATTTGTTTAATAACAAATGACGCTCAAGGACTATTGTTGGTAATTTTTGGTATGTTGTTCCTGACATGTTCAGAGATGTATTCTCAAAAGTTGCCGATTCCCTGAATCATTCCGAAATAATGCATATTTTCAGCCTCTATTGACTCCACTGTATAGTTTAAACGTACTTTATTATTTTCTTCCTGTTCTACATTAACATGAGCCTTTTCTGGGTAAACTCCAGCTCTCAAGAATGAAGCCTTCCAAGAATCCATTTCATCTAACGATTCGCAAGTCAGTTCTAACTGCTTGTAATCCTAAAAAAATATAAAACAGTCATTATTTGCATGCTAATTTATAGTACTTAACAAACAAGATGTAATCTATTAACAAATATTATCTTTCTAATATTTACGTTATAGCCTGGTAGCTAATTATCATTTTTTAATATACAGGGTTGCTCAAATGTGTGGGAACACCTAATTACCAGATGAACTATAAGTTCGATTAAAAAATACCCCTAAATAAAGTATTTGTAGTGTTTTTATTCTAGTCACTGACGTACTTTGATTTCCAACAGCTACCCTATTTTACTTCCACATCCCAGTGGCGGCTCGTCAGGGGAGGCAGGGGAGGCTGAGCCTCCCCTTGGAAGAACCACCATATCTTCAAAAGTAATATCTTAAGAAATTTCTATTAGGTATATCTCAATTTTCAATATTTTTTATTGTTTATTATTCATTAATTAATTTTCAGTTTATATATAACATTTTTGCATTTCCTTTCCACAAACATATCTATAACGTTACAGTCCGGATAGTCTTTGTATGCATATTTCCCGGTCGGCCGGTCTTTTACTGTATGAACACTGCGTTTCGCTGGAGGCTAATACGAAATAGCTTCCAACTTTACCGCATTTACTTATAACATGAATGACCTTGAATTTCTTTGCGCTGTGTAAAATAGCAACACTTGGAATAGCCAAGTATGAGGCTAGCCTCCAGATCTCAGTTCTTTATAGCGCATGTGCACAGGTCATTCAAGAGTCAGGTGATTCACAAAGAAAACGAACTGACGTCTGACAGTTGCGTTTAGCCGGCTATAAGAACAACTTGACGTATAAATACATAAAACATTTGATAGGCGGGCTAGAAATAAGTGCTCTAGGTGAAAATATTCCCAACAACATGTTGTCCAGACGTGGTGGATTATTTGTTATTAAATGGATTTACTACTCTTATTTATGACGAAAAGGTAAGAATTAAAAGAAATGCCAGGCCTACACCAGCAATGCTTTCGTTAGTTTTTAAAAGTGGTAAACAAAACAGAGGGTTTTGTGATAACAATTATAAAAAAGTCGAGTGGTTAACGGCATCAACAGTTAGAAACAAATTATATTGTTGGAGATGTTTATTATTTACTAATTAATGATCAATCCTCAATTTGGGGCAAGGCCGGGTTTAATAATTTGCAAAATTTGTCGCGAGGTTTAGAAAGGCACGAAAAAACCCAGGAGCACATTTCATCTTGCATTAAATTCGAAATGTTTGGTAAACAAAATATTGTAAATTTCTTGGATTCTGCACATAAGAGAGAAATAGAAAATGTTAACGAAAAGGTCCGTGGGAATAGGGAAATATTAAAGAGGTTAATAGATGCCGTTATATAGTTATCTTCACAAGAAAATTCTTTCCGAGGACGTGACGAAAAACGAGAATCGTGCAATAAAGGAAATTTCAAAGAGCTGGTAGATTTTTTAAAAACTTATGACCCAAAATTAGAGAACTTTTTGAATAACGCCACTATTTTTTGAGACAATTCCGGTAAGCTTCTGTAGAATGATCATTTTCAGCACTTAAACGCATAAAAACATTTTTACTAGAAACAAAATGAGTCAAGACCGCCTTTCAAATGTATCGCTTATTTCAATAGAAAAACGTTTTTTGTCAGAATTGAGGAAACGCGATTCATTTTATGATGAAATAATCAACCATTTTGCTAGTTCCAAAAATCGCAGGTTACCACTCATTTATAAAAATATTCAGGCTTTAAAGCAGAGATTAATATAGGTAGTTGTTATTTTAGAAAAAATATTTATTTGTGTTATTTATTTTTTAGGAAATATTTTTTATAATTCTCCATAATATAGAGTTCCGCGGTTATATTTTTTTTTTATATAACTTCTTTCTCAAAACTATTTTAATTTCTATTAAAACTTATAATTTTACACGCCTGGCAGTGATAATGAATACAATTTTTTGTTTGTAGAAAAACACTTTAATTTTTTTACCAAAACTATTTTTATGTTTATTAAAAGTTATATAATTTAATTACAAGTGGGATAGTAGGACTCCTTTGGATACCGATACTCGAGTCGTAGGAACGAGAATTTCATGAGAATGATTTTTTCATCTCATCGTATTTTCTATTTCCTTTTCATTCTATTCTTTTATTAGTTCTATTCTCTCAAATCGTGAATCGGTATCCTGGCGAACAACCCACGGCAAAAAAATGTAACGCGCCGTTGTAATACCTCAGGGGTGGTGGGGAAATGTACAAATTGTAGTCATATTGCACATCAGTTGTCTTTCAGAATATCAAGCCTCCTCTGCAGACAATATCACGAGCCGCCACTGCCACATCCACATAGTGGAGTGCAGGGTTGATAAAAATCATGATTTAAAAAAAAATCAAAAAATCATGATTTCCTTGATTTCTGTTTATTTTTTTACATAAACATAAACATCCTAATAATTGACATTGACAATGTATTTAGTACTTATATTAACAAAGACAGTTTTTGTTTAAACTTACAAATGGAATAAATTGTGTACCTTGTATATATAATTGCAAAATAAGCTAGAGCGTATATACATGAAAATTCCTGTCAGCACTTGAAAATTTATAATTTATAATGCGGGAATAATGCGAATTGCATGCCATTATTTGCTAATCTGCCGCGTAACAAGTGAGAAAGCGAGTCTCAGTGATTATATTTATAGCATTTAAATATTAACGAATTTTTTAATGTCTTCTAATAGAAGTGGAAGGAAAAAAGATCCTATTTGGCAATATTTTATTGAAAAATCAAGTAAGCTTGATGGTAAAAGTGGTAGTAGAGTTACATGTAAAAAGTGTAAAGTAGAAATGCAAGGGCTTGTGGACCGACTGAAAGTCCACTGGAAAAAATATGCTTCGCGTAATGTAGAAAGTGTAGAAACAAATAATGAAGGTCCCTCTACCCCATGAACAGTGTCCAATGTAAGTAGAGTGTTATTTTATTTATATTTATAATTTCTTAGTAAGACAAAATATTAAGAGAACCTTTTTTTTAATTTACATATTTAACGTCGGTCTATTTCTGCGACTAAGGCCAATTATGCCAGGAGACGAGTCCGATTCAAATTTTTAAAATGATCTAGTGCATTTTCTAGATTTCGAGTAACTTTCCATGGACAAAGGTGACTTTTTCATTCACTCCTAGTTTTAAAAATAAAGTATAATATCTCTGTGTAGCTGGATTTAAAAATGAACAACATAACAATCTTGTTCTTTATTACAGGTACAATTGAACACGTTACAACAAGATGCAGAGGAAGATAGTGCCCCACAGCCGCTCTTATCTTCTACGCCATTAAGTAAAAAAAGAAAAGTTATGCCTAACTCCAGTTCTGGATATTTATCATCTTTTGTTGTACGTACGACCAAGTCTAATAAAGAAGAAATAGATAAACAAATTACTAGAGCTCTTTATGCGACAAACAGAAGTTTCATGTGTATTGAACGACCTGAAGTAAAAAAGGCAATAACGCTTTGACGACCTGGATATGTACCACCATCCCGACATGATGTGTCCAACAGACTGCTTGATGAAGTGTATAACGAAGAAGAAAGTAAATGTTTTGAAGATTTATCAGGAAGTTCAGTTTGTCTGTCATTGGATGGATGGTTCAACATACACAATGAACCAATAATATGTGCAACTGTAACTACGGAAAATGGGTCTTCCTTTTTTAGTAAACACAACAGACATATCTGGACATTCACATACACCTGTATATTTAAGAGAACTTGCAACAAACTTAATTAAAACTCTAAAGACTGCAGTAAGCAGTTTTGTGACGGATAATGTTGCCAATATGAATGCTATGAGAAACCAAATTAAAGAGTCAACAGAACTAAATGTTATTACTTACGGCTGTGCACCATACATTTCAAACTTGTTATGTAAGGATTTGAAAATTAGTGAAATTAAGGAACACGTTACGTTCGTTGTGAAATACTTCCGAAACAATAATTTTGCCTCTGCAATATACGCAAAAGAAGGAGGAAAAAACTTACTTTACCTTCTGGCGTAAGATGGAACTCACTTGATGACTGCTTAGAGGGTTTCGTTAAATCATGGCCCGCACTTTAAAATTACCGAGGAACATAGAAATGAAATTGACAGCATAGTAAGACAGAAAATTTCCAACATTTATTTAAAAAGAACTGCTGAAGATTACTTATCACTACTAAAACCTATATCTTTTGCACTTGATAGGCTTCAAAGAAACGATGCAATTTTATCAGACGTAGAACAATTTAAAGTAATTGAGTTGCATTTTGACGAAACTGAAATTGCCTTAATGCAAATGCAAATATTTAGATACCGACACGACCAGTGTATCATCTCATACTATTTGCTAGCCTTCATTCTAGACCCTACGAAAACAAAGCATAAATTAACAGAAAGCGAAAAGAATCGTGCTTTAAAAACCGCTAATGAATTATATCCCGAAAGTGGTTTACTACCACTGATTATTAAATTTCTGGCAAAATCTGAGTCTTTTGCCGATATTATATTTCACGAAGAAATTCTTGAAAACAGAAAACCCTTGGACTGGTGGAAATCCCAAAGAAATATTGATATTATTGACAAATTATTCCCGATTATCAAACAATTATTTTCTGCTGCATCTAGTTCAGCCTCGGTTGAGATAATATTTTCAACATTTGGTTTGATTCATTCTGAGATTCGAAATCGTTTAGGGACCGAAAAAGCAGATAAATTAGTTCTTTTGTACAAACTTTACAATAATTAACCTAATTTAAAATTTTTGTTTTGGAGTGAATCATGTTTTATTTTCTTTTAGAGTTGGTTCTGTTTAATTTGTTTACTTTGTGTTTCTGCTTTTAAGTGTTATATGTGTAACCTAACTGTTCTTTTCTTCTTTTACCTCCACATCCACGTAATGGATTGGAGCGACAGCTTCGCTCATCCTGATTGTGTTTAGTCATACTCTATCGTCCTAGAGGGCGTGGAAATCAAACACACGAACCCGCGTAAAAAATACCTCTGTCGGTGTGACATCCACGGAAATTACTTCTTTGTCTAACATCGTTAAAAATAGTGTTATTCTTTTCTTATGCATTATAAATACTTCTGGAGAGGTAGCATGATCAACACTATATATACAGGGTGATTCAGAACTTATCCGGAAGAATTTAAGGAGATATGCACCCTTAAAATTAGAGTCCATACCACGAAAAAAATATAATAAAATCCTAACAGAACTGCCGTAAAAAAATATTGAAGTTATGATATTATTAAACGCTTCTTAGCTGGACGAATGGATGAAATACTGACCTACCCGTGTACGCGCAGACCTCCTGAATCCTAGACTAATACGTATCAAGCAAGTAGCAACTAGTTCAGGTAGTCAGTTTGTGTCGTTTGTGATTTAATCGCGTTGATAGTGGGTGTTTTTTGTATTTTAGTGATGTAAGTGAGTTTCTTTCAAAATGCCATATGTGTATAGTAACGCGGAGTATATGGACATGAGGCAAAATTGAATACGACGTTGTCAAAAGTGTATATAGGTCGGCGTACAAAATTTCGAACAGTTATTGAAACATTTGTAACGTCAGGTATGTACAAAATTTGTAATCATTTAAAGTAAATAAAAAATTGAAAGTAAACTTCTAACTTCAAAGATGTTTTGTTTTCTTCTTCTTCTGTTTTCTTCTTCTTTTGTTTTCCAATTTTTATTGCAGTCGATCAGAATAACAGTAGCGTAGAAGTGAAATTTTTAAATTTTTTTTGAAGTGCTTCTTTTTCTTTTTTCTTTGCGCTATTATATTTATCTGGACCCGTTGTATATCCCCTTAAATTTTTCCGGGTAAGTTCTAAATCACCCTGTATATTAAAAGAAATATATCCTATTCTATCTAGAGCACTTACCTTGTAAATATTAGCCCCGCTAGGGTAAAATAAAGCAAACATATGCCTCCTGGACATAAATCCTGTTTCCATATCCCGTATTTTTAAATTGATTAACGGTAAAATATATTGTATTTCCTTCTCATCTTCATCTTTATACCAGGCAAGACTTTCAGAACTTAAGACGAACCAAAAGTCTCTGCCTTTAATAATACTAAGATTATGCAAGCACATAAAACCTTTGCGAATTACTTGAATCCCTATACCGTTCACCGGGCCTGAGATTGTTTTCTTCGTCTGATTTTCGGCACTGGAAATGAAAATCGTAATTAGAAAATTTAAAGTAGAATAAAGAAACATTCGAATATCCATAGTATTTAAAATATGCTAACAGTGTATATTGTATTCGTACCTATATGGGTTTTTCTCCAGAAAATGCGAAATTTAACTCTCGATTATGACGAGAAAAAATTTGACTTTTGGATTCAAAACAACGTGTATATGTATTAAAACATATTCTTTATAGGATTTTGCAAACAGCAGAAAAATAACTATCTATGAGAACTAAAAGAAAAACTATGTGTAAAAATATTAATGAAATCTTTGCATTCTTTCGATAACCTGAATTCTGCTTATGCTAGCAAATTAAAATCCTAAAATGAATTTGTCTAATTTCTTATTTGAAAATTCTCATTCAACAAGTAGCATCCACACAGTCACCCACGGCCATGTAGATTAAACTAGTATCTACATAACACCCTACGGTCATGAACCATCTTTATGAGTGACTTTGTGCCTTTCTGATGAGCTCCAGAATAAAGGCGAAACACATTTCCAAGAAACAGATTGATAGATTCCATAAAAATAAAAAATAATATTTCATTAATATTTTTACACATATAATATAATAGTTTATATTTTAGTTCTCATAGATAGCTATTTTTTCAGCTGTTTGCAAAATCCTATAAAAAATATGTTTCAATACAATTATAAGCAAACAAACAATAATTCACTTTTAAACGTGTATATGTGTTAATGGTGATGTGGAGAATCTCAGGTGTCCATATGAATGCAATTTGATACTTTATCAAAAAGATATGACTCGTTTTGCATTTTTAAGAAACACGGACTTTACTCTTATGACACGGACTTTACGCAATTATTCAAAATCATGAATTTTCTGCTTAAAATTTTCTATTCCGCGAGTGCTATATGTGTAAGGAGAAAGAGTATAGCCACGATTTCAGGTCTAAAGAAGCTTTTTATTGAATACTGCATCTTTTTCTTCATCTTCCAATTTTTCTGAGAGAATTTGACCTGGTTTAACCATATAGTATGCAGATGGACAAAAGTTATATTTGACATATCTTTTGTCCACGGATTTCAATTTTTTCGAAGAATGACCCATATATAGAGTATCTTTCTTCCTGCTATTGGTACTGATCACAAGTGCAGTGGTTGAATGAAGGTTTTTTACACTAATTACATCATTAGTCTGGTTTGGCTTCAGCGATGTCGATGAAATCTTTTATAAACTGTAGATTACGGTTTAGCAGTAGTACAATTATAGTTTCATCAAACTATGTATATTATAATGCGAGTAAAGAAATTATCAAAAACTTGGCAAGTGCCAGTAATAGCGAAAAACGATTCATATTATTTTTACGAACTATGGAATATTATTGCTCGGGTGGTTCGATTGTCGTTTTCGAAGTAGCTGATCTGATTCCGAAAGTTAAAAATTCCAAATTACGACTTCAGTAAGCTCACTTACTTAGCAAATCCTATAAAATCATCATGGTTGGTATTCATATATGACAACTGGCAGTCTATATAAAGAGACAACTGCTCCTTACAACATTGCTCTGTTTTCCTAATGTGCGTCGTTATTATTCTTTCAACTACTTCTCTTAGACGTGGAAACCGGGACATCTAGAAAAAAAATATAATGAAATGGGATGATACAAGCATTTCTTGTTGAAATTTTATTTAATCCTGACCTGTGTCAAGGTATGTTTGTTATGCCAAGTAATTAATTTCTTGGGGAGTCATCTGAGACAAAAAAGGCATATACCTCGGAATAATTCCTCGATCCATATTTTTTTATGAAACCTTTTGCATTTACCTCTAAATAGTGTCAATGAAAATGTCTCCTCTTAAAAATGGGCGCTAATTGTTCATTTGTTTAATAACAACAAATAAGTGCAAAATTAGTTGTAAAATCGAATATCTCAAATATAAATAGATGAAAAATTTCGAAAATAGGTTCCTAGGGGTTTTTGTGTATGTTGATTAAGAATCTGATATTAATTTTTTGAAATTCAGTATGGCGGAAACAAAATCGCGGATAAAGTTGTTAAATATTGCAAAAAACCGAAAGAAAAGATTGTTTGGGATTTTTTGGGATATCCTTCTTAAAAGATTAATGTATCGCGCGATGAAGACGGTTTCTTCGTTGTGTGATTGGTTAATACTGATCACGTGATTCTTTAGAACGGATTAATTCAAAAATGAAATTTCGAAAAATGAAAAAAATAGAAATTTTAATTTGTTGGTTTAACAACATCTGTTATAATAAAGGCGTTAATTTAATTTTTTTATATATTATGTAGCCCCCTAGTATATACAGAGTGACCCAAAAATTTGTAACTGTTTTCTTTTTTGTCCGAAATTTTACCAAAAGATAGAACAAATTAGGATCTACTTATGACCAAAAAAACATTCGCGTCTTATAAATGCAAAGCCACCTGCGGTACCAAAATAAATGGAAAAAATAAAGAAATCATATTAGGCATTTTTTTATCGAAAAACTGTATTAATGAAAGTTTTTCAGAATTGTTCAAAAACCTACAGTTCAAAATTTCAGCAATATTAAAAAATACTGAATTTTGTTTTTGAAGTCCAAAATTTCAACAAAATTTAAAAAAAATACAAATCACTTGACAACTGCCTGGCAGCTTACGTTTAATTTCAAATAAAATTGTCATAGCAAAATTCTCTAAAGAAAAAGAAACAGTGATATTTTCGGACTCGGACATTGTTTTAAACAAAATTTCAATAGTCTTTAAAATTTCTGATATTTTGGACAATTTTCATTAATAAAGTTTTTCGATAAAAAAATGCCTAATATAATTTCTTTATTTTTTCAATTCATTTTGGTACCGCAGGTGGCTTTGCTTTTGTGAGACGCGAATGTTTTTTTGGTCATAAGTAGATTCTAATTTGTTCTATCTTTTGGTAAAATTTGGTTCAAGTCGGACAGAAAAGAAAAAAGTTATAAAGGTGCCCCGCTTTAAATGGGTTACTCTATATATATAAAATTGATTTAAAAAATTTCAAATACCTACTTTTTCACAGTTTCCAAGCATGGAAGTTACAAATTTAACGTTAGATAACAGAAATTTGCGATGGCTTGTCTACCATAAAATATTATAAATACTACTATTGTTTTATAATTATATTTCTAGGGAAAAAAAATTACCTTGTAATATCGTTGATGTATCTATTTAAGAAGTATATAATTATTGGGTGAACACTGATTTTAAAAAATTTACAATATATTTCTATGAAATAAAAATGAAAAAATTGAACCATGAATAAAACTGTAGACATATTCAAGAAATTGCGCCACTCGTCTAACGGCTCGTGGGCTCAAGCGTCATCTTCGTGAATAATGGCTATCATAATCGCTCATATAATAATATACTAAATTATTTAACCGACTGTTGTTCAAAAAAAAATTGGATGTATGTTAAACGCAACGTGTTATTATGCAGCTACTTGCCGAAAGAAAATGTACTGTTTTCAGATGAATTATAAGGCTTGCCCACTCTAGATACAAGAGAACAGATGGCTTCCTCCCTTCCCAGAATATACGTCAAAAGTATACATCCTACATACACGGGTCAGGTCAGCTTCCATTAAATTGCCCTGCGCTAGTTGTAGCCGTACAGAAAACATGTATATTTTAACTATTTACCGCTCATTTTGTTTCCCAATTGTTTTTACATACAAAAAAAAATATTATAAAGCTTATCCTTCAAGGTTTATGTCAGCTACCATCTCCATGTGGTCAGTGTTTTTTTTTGTAACAGCAATTTATTTATAATGCAATTTTCAGACTTTTAGAGTATAATTTCTTTTTTTTAATTAAAAAAAAAACACGAAACATAATTATCATAAAACAAATTTTTGTATCTTAAAGTACACATCATAAACTTTAATTCAACCCCCTATAGAGTGCCGATATCATTTTCCAATACTTTATTATTTACAATCAAAGTTAGAAAGTCAAAGTGGAAAAATGCATTTTTCGTAAATCTACCAACTTTGAGGGTCCGAAAATAGATTTTTCTAATTTTTTTGGCGAAAGACGTATTTTGAGTAATCCCTTTAAATGCAATATCCGGCTGCTTGTTTATTTTTTTTGCCTATTTTACTTAACTTCAAGCTTATACTTATAGGAAATATTTGAAATATGAAAAAAAAAATTTAAATACACGCAATACTTCAAAAAATTGATCATTTTCAATATACATTTGGTTTTATGTCGCTTTCTTTAGTCAAATAAAAGTTACTGCTACTTTAGTAACAAATTACTGGTTGCTCAATTTATATTGAAAAACAAATATTGCATATGTATCTTTTGTAAAACGTTATAAAGAAGAAGCCGTTACGAAACGATTGAAAGGTGTATTCGGGCGTTGCCGACTGTACGAATATCTATTTGAATAATAAAAATTAAGATGTTGGCTGAGCAGGTATTTAATTTCAGCGGCATCTTATAGAAGTGAATTGGGGCGTACCCAAAAAAATGTTAATTAAGTAGCTATTTGTAGTCAACTGCAACGTCTATACATTATACTTGCCTTTTCTGTACAGGAATGTACAACTGCTAACAGCTCTGACACTACTAAGTCAACACATTTAAAACAAGGTTCCATTAGCCGAGATATTTGCGTTTTAACTATTGCATCAAAAGCTAAATCTGGCGTAAAAAGTCCAATCTGAAAAAGTTAATACAGAATCAAAATTATTTAGAAGCAGGATTTTGTTTAATACGTTGCACTTAATATACAGAAAACATGACATAGAAGTTTCTGAAAATATATTGTTTATAGAATTACAACATAACATATGTCTAAAAAAGTGATGAATGTAGTCGTTACTTTGTGGTAGTCGATCATAATAATTTATTAAAACACTAATTTTATTTCTACCACTGTATTTTATAGTACCTAACTTAACGCTACTATTGTTACGATACTTCAAAGTATCATCTTCAACTCCAACGTGTGCAAATTTCAGCCTTTGATATGTACTTCAACTGGAGTTAATGGATTTTTGAAAAAAACGTGCAATTTTAGTGGTTTTTTGCGATTTGCGAGGGAACCACTCGACCAATTGAGTTCCATCGGGACTCATTTGGTTCGTTATTTTATTGCCCACATTTTTTACCTGAACCTATTACCTATTAGCTTAAATATAAATAATAAATGTTACATTACTTACCCTAATACCATGTATGTTACAAATTGCTATTGCAATTTCTCTTCGTAAGTCAGTTTCATCAAACTCCATTTTCACTATTTCAAAAGGAAATCTTTCGTGAAACAAGCAATTTATTTTGGCTCCCCCTGAAAGTTCCATCGTGTTTATTTCATTTGATCTTGATCCCTCTAAAGCTCTTTCAAAACTCAAGGCAAATTGTTGAATCATTCTACAAGAGACATTACCATTTTTATTTATAGTCTCCAGAATAAACTATCGCAAGATACATCATTTGAGTCTATCTATTTTTGTAATTTTTTTCATTGTTCTTCGCAATACAAGAATAACAATAACAATAATAATAAATCTTTATTACCTTAATAGTCCAATAATTATAAAGATTTCCATAACAAAAAATGTTATCTGAGATTTTCCTTCAGTAACTGTAACTGTAACTGTCATTGGAGGGATTATACATCACAAAACCACAAAAATCAGTTCTGGGGGTATCGCACAACCACCCCTTCGGTGAAAAAAGCTTTATTTTACTGATAACTCGTTAACCGTTGAATATTTAAAAAATTGCTCATCATAAAAAAGAAAGCTTGACTAATTGTCTAAAAACAGCCCTCTTGTAATTTTCTTGTACATGCCATGGTTTTCGAGAAAATCAGTATTGAAAAAAATTGCAAAGTTTGTATTTTTAATGCGCACGAATTTTCGTTAATTTGAAATTTTTTCCGCGCGGCTTATAGAAAAAATTAAATTCCTCAAAAACCGAACATGCTAAGAAAAATCAATGGGTTTTAAAGGGAACATAAAATACTCTTTTGTGTTTCCATTTTTGATGGCTATTGATATCTATTAGTATATAAAAATTTTTGCGATTACTATACTTCCAATGCACTACGTGGATGTGGAAGTAATAACAATATAATATAGTTACCTCTTGATTTTTTTGCACTTTTAACTATTCACAGGCCCATAAAAAATAACTGACTTTAATATAAGTTATAAATGCATTATCTTTTAGTTCAAGGTAGTACTTCAATGCAGAAAAAGTTAGAAATAAAAATATTCACATTTAGAAATTTACCAGCATGTTAAAGTTAGCCAAATTTTGGCCATTTTTTTGTCTCCTAAAAATGAAAAAAGACCCAAACGTCTTAGAATTTAGTTGATTTTTTTATTGAGTTTATATATCATATAACTATTGTTTCTAATCATTTAATAGTTAAAAAATTGTATTAAAAAAATATCATCAAAAAATTGAATATTCAGCAAAAATCACTAACTAAACTATATTCTTAATTTTTATATACTAATAAATATCAATAGCCCTCAAAATGGCAACACAAGAGAGTATTTTATATCCCCTTTAAAACCCATTTTGATTTTGTTCCCTAGTTTGTTTGGTTCTCAACTCGGTTTTCAAGCAATTCAATTTTTTCTATAGGCCGCGCGCAAAAAAATTCAAATAAACGAAGATTCGCGCGCATTAAAAATGCAAATTTTGCAATTTTTGTCGATATCGATTTTCTCGAAAACCATGCCATATCCCTACAAGAAAATTACAAGAGGACTTTATTTAGACAATTAGTCAAGCTTTCTTTTTTATTATGAGGAATTTTTTTATATCTTCAACGGTTAACGAATTATCAGTAAAATAGGGCTTTTTTCATCGAAGGTGTGGTTTTTTTGGAGGGTTGCGCGGCACGCCCAGAACTGATTTTGGTGGTTTTGGGATGTTTAATCCTCGCACAAACAGTTACGGAAGGAAAATCTCAGGTAACATTTTTTGCGAGCTTATGGTGTATTTTTTACTCTACCGACTGAACTATAAATTCAGAATGAACATTGGAATTGCCAAAAGTCACATATATACATACAAAATTGTGAGAAAAAGACAACTATTTAGCTTCATAATAATGTACATAAATTAATATAGATACAACATATGCCACAATAAATAAATACAAGAGAGAAGAATTTTACATTTACATAAAATTAAAATGTTTGAAATGATATACCTATGTATGAATTTAATAGTTTTAAAATGTCTAATAATAAGTACATATTTTACAAGAGAATGTAAAAAATGAGCTCTTACTTATTGATTACGTTCTAACGAATGAAATCAAGCAATAGATTATATTTATAATAAAAGCCGACACCCTTGCGAAAAAAGGTGTTGAAGTCCCATTATTTGGGCCCGAACCGTTTTGTGACTTATCCAAGGAACACATAAGGGAAGTGATCCTAAAATGGAAAAAGGAAGAGAGAGTCCTACTGGAAGAACATACCAGGCCAAAGACAAGCGAGAAAGTTCATCACTTATTCGACAAAGAACGCCACAAGGCTTCTCGAACTCGAGAAGTCCGACTTAAGGCTGATAACAGGCCTCTAGACAGGCCATAGCTCCTTGAGATATCATCTTAAGAATATGGGCAAGGCAGACAATGATATGTGCAGTTATTGTGATACTGCAGTAGAAACTGCGGAACGTATTCTTTGCGAATGCAAGATGTTAGTCCGTACTTAGAAAAGGTGGAATTAACGTCTGAAGACATAGGGAATGGAGCCCCCAAGAAAAATCACAAACTTTGTAAAGAGCTTGGGCAACAACTAACTGCAGGGTAATTATATAATAAGTTGCCCATTAATTTGAAGAAAGTACAAAATTACAATACATTTAAAAAACATATAAAATTCATGTTGGTCAATGGATGCTTTTATAGTATAGATGAATTTTTATCTGCGTCCTTTGATAATATATAATATTTTTTTTTTACACACTTGTTTTACTTTTGAAATGCCTCATGGCATATTCAATGTAATTTGTATTATATACTTTATCTGTGATACATGTGTGTGTGTGTGTGTATATGTATATGTATGTGTGTGTCTATGTGTGTATAGGTTTTCTATAATTTTAAAGTGTAATTTTATATTTTTGTTTTGTATTCGTTTATATCCCATACGTACTAAGTACATTTTCATTATGCTATACCTGACGTTTCATATCTGTATAATCTACAGCTATACATGAATAAATAAATATTATTTTTTTTTTTCGCGTTAGCGATGCTGGACAGTTCTCCCGTGTCTCCGATATTCTCACAGGGGAAGCGCCAGCGAATTATCTACAACCACTCCCCACATCCCGCAGGGTTAGTGGTTGTAGATTCCAGAATCGTGTGCCCTAAGTAGACGCAGGGACCCTAAGACGACTGCCTTCTGCATTTGGCCTGCCAACCATTCGGCTGATTTTTGGCAGGCCGGTATGGTCTTCAATGCTGAGAGCAGCGTAGGCCTCAACCCACCGAGAACGCCGATTATCAGGACGACCATCTTGACCGAGTAGTCTGGGTATAGCGCTCGGAGCTCATACCGGAGATCTCGGTATTTGGTCCGTTTCTCCTCCTCCTTCAAGGCGATGTTTGTCTCGGCAGGTGCCGAGAACTCGATGACATACATCACCTTGGTCTGGTGGTCGAGGAGGACTATGTCAGGCTTGTTGGCTTGAATCAGCCTGACGGTCGGAAACGAGTAGTTCCAATAAATTCGGCACTTCTCGTTCTCGACAACGGACTCGATCTCTCCGGGAACATAAGGCAGCACTGGTGTTTGGTCTACCTCGTACGAGTGCCGAAGATGGTAATACAGCACTCGTAAAGCCGCGTTATGTCTGTGGATGTAGGCCGAAGTCGCGTAAATCGGACATGCAGATAGTAAATGCATGAGCGACTCCGGCGCCTGATGGCAGGTCCTACAATTTAGGTCAGGGACCTCTACACCCATAACACGACTGCGGTAGACCAAGGTGTTAATAACACCATCTTGGCAGGCCACAATGAATCCCTCGGTCTCCGACTTTAGCCCTGCTGACCTCAGGAATGAGAAGGTCAGCTTTGTCGATAAACCCAGTGTCTCTATGTTGTTGTAGAACACTCCATGCATGGGTCTATCGACGTGCTGCCTGAACAGATTTCTCTGCTCGGCAGCTTTGATTTGGGTTGTCAGGCGATTTGGCGGAAGCTCAGTTACTGACTGTGCATCAGCACCTCGCCTGCCTCTTCGCCTGAAGTCGAAAACGAGACCGAGATCATCTGCGGCCCTGCGTGCTGCCTTAAATAAAAATCCGCCCACTCCTACGGTTTCATGATCTCTCACTAACCGCAGGAGTGGATCTGAGCTCCTCAAGATGTTACATGCCATACTCAGCGCTACTCTGCGATGCATGCACTCCAGACTCAAGAGTCCTCTGCCCCCCCGTTGACGTGGGAGGTACACTCGAGGAACGGACGATCTAGGATGAATGCTTCTGTGAATATGCATCATCTTGCGGGTATCCCTATCCAATTGACGCAGCTCGTCTACTGTCCACTTGACTACTCCAAAGGAGTAGAGCAGAATCGGAACGGCAAGTATATTAGTCGCAGACACCTTGTTCTTTCCCGAAAGTTCGGAAGACCAAATCTTTCGAAGTCGGTGTCTGTACTTGCCGCGGAGAGTGTCCTTAATTTGTTTTACGTCCTGGATGTGATGTTGTTGCACACCCAAGTACGTGTAGGTCTCTCCGGCATCCAGATGTCTTAGGATGCTTCCGTCTGCCAGCTGCGCATCTTCAGGGAATAGCCCGCATCGTCCTCTCTTGAGGTGGACGACTGCACATTTGTCCAACCCAAATTCCATGCCAATAGCCCGCGTGTACTCTTGGACCACCCTAAGAGAGTTTTGGAGTTCGCCCTCTCCGGAGGCATACAGTTTTAGGTCATCCATATAGAATAAATGGGTGACCTTATGCCTCCGGTTGCTGGGTGATCCACATTGGTATCCGCGGGTTTGACGTAGTTCTACAGACAACGGCAGCAGTGAGATGCAGAATAGGAGAGGACTGAGGGAGTCGCCCTGGAAAACTCCTCTCCTAAATGATACCGGCTCTGTCGAAATCCGCTGAGCACCAGATGTTACGGTGAAGCGGGTTCTCCAGAGTGGCATCAGTTGTTCAATGCATCTCACTATTGGTGCGGGTACCGCAAGGCACTGGAGCAGGTGTAACAATAATGCATGTGATGTTGTATCGAATGCCTTACGGTAATCGATCCACGCCATTGATAGATTACGCTTGTATTGCACAGAATCCTGAGCAATACAGCGGTCTATCAACAGGTTCTCTTTGCAGCCTGCCACACCTTTTTTACTGCCTCGCTGCTCGTGTATCTCTAGGAATACAGGCTCAACTGACCTCAAAGTCCTGGCGTACAAGATACGTGTAAATAACTTGTAGCAGGAATTGAGGCAAGTGATCGGTCTGTAGTTTTATTATTATTATTATTATTATTATTATTATTATTATTATTATTATTAATTCACAAAATATCTTTTAGGTCGGCGTAAGGAAGGTCCGAAAGAGCTTAGCAATCACCTAAACAATCTACAATCTATAATCATTATAAATTAGTAATTATAGAAATAATCACACTTATAGAACCAAAGAAAATACTTTCAAAGTTATTAAGGAATTTGATGTAGAATAAATGAAGAATTAGGTATTTGAAACTATAAAAATAAATTGCTAATTGAATATTTCATTTGGCAATCAATTTTATACATATAGGTGAGTCAAATTAGACTAAAAAGGACGCAAACTTCCGAAAAATTCCCCGATCGATGATTTTTGTTGAAACGTGTTCAGATAGGTGTGGACAACAAAATATCAAAATGTCACCTAGAGAAATTGTGTGAAAAAAATTTTTTTTTAAACAATTTAGGTGCGAAAATACGATATTTCATGAATAACTTTTGAAATTCAATTTGTAGCTGCCAAAATATGCAAAAACTATTTGTAGACCTATTATAGAATATTCTGGACATATCGACCAGTGATTTTAGGCCAAAAAATAAATTAAAAGTGTTGTTGCTCTTAGCACGCCTATTTTTTTTGGAAAAATAGTAAAAATTTAGCCACATTACAGGAATAATACTCTTGATGTAACACCCGCCGCTAAATTTGTTATTGCAAAATAACCGCAAAATTCATAATTTTTTATAAGCTTTCGTTCTAATAATAATAATAATAATAATAATAGATAATATTTTTACATAGCAGAAACTGGCGAATTATTGCAAAGTCAAAGTTCCATAACTATACTAATTCTTCAGTTAGATTGCTCAAAATTTTCTTGCATACACTTCAATGGCTACCAAATAGATTTCCGGTGTCCGTTTTATCATAAGTGCAAAATTTTGCAAAATATGACGTTTTGAAAAAAAAAATTAATTTTTTATAACTTTGGACCATAACTTTATCATGATTTTTGAGGGAAATTACATGGCTTGGTAAGTACTACCTGTTCTTATTCAAATTTTTTTTTTCATTAAGTTAACTTTATTTATTTATGAAGAATAAAATGGCAATAACTTTTTTAATTATGCTAATTTTAATGAGATTCAAACGGCATTAGATTCGCCGGAAAAAATACGTTGATTTTACCTTTTCTGGACCCTTTTTGGATCATTTTAAGCCGAGATATCAACGATTTTAGTTTTGGCACTATTGAGACTTTTGTAATTAACATTTTCGAAAAAATAAGTAGATAGGTAGTACCTAGCAAGCCATAAAATTTTCTGTAAAAATCATGATAAAAATGTGTCTTGGTCCCAAGCTACAAGCAAATTAATTTTCTTTTTGCAAAACGTCATATTTTGCAAAATTTTGCACTATGCAAAAAAAAATTGAGCAATCTAACTAAAGAATTCGTATAATTATGCAACTTTGAATACGGAACTCAAAATTTACAATAATTCGCCAGTTTTTGCTATGTGGAAATAATATTTATTATTTAAGCTTAACGGAACCAATTTCCTTTAAAAGTACATGTATTCCCGAGTAAAATGAGCTTTGGAAAGTTCAAATCGGACGATTACAACGGAAGTTGTAAACAAAAAGGCTTATAAACATTTATGAATTTTGCCATTATTTTGCAGTAATAGGCTAGGCATATTAGGAAAAAAATGGGGATTCAGAGGAAAGTCTTGCTATAATTTTGATTTTCTCACCCTCTGTGTTTTTTGGGACACTGACCATGAATTTGAAGTTTGCAGGCAAAAATTTATTCCAGAGCTTTGTTTTTTTGGCACTTTTTGCCCAATTTTTGGCACTTTTTTTAGTTATTGGCCTATATCTCAGAAAGGCAGCATTTTCTCGACAAGCCCACTCTATACAAAATTAAAGTAGGCAAAGTTTTCTACATTTTTTATATATGGAAGACTAACTGTTCCGCTGCTAAAGCGCACCAAAAATGTAGTGAAATTCACCGTTTTCGCGGAAATCGCCCTTGGTATGATACTTAACTGTTGATCATAAATGATTTATAATGAACTCGTGCTTTGTATGGGTTGTCATGATTGCTGAATATATAGTTCTAAATTCCCAAAATTTGAGTGAGAATCCTGATCAGCGGATCAAGTCATAAAAATGTTGGAAGGAACACTCGAATGGTTTTTTACAAGCTTTTATTTAACTTGCTATGTATGTCTGTATTTTAGTTTGTTTAGGGCAAACCTTGCAACTGAATTTTACCACAGCCACAGAAGATGCCGACACCGTCATTGTGAACGAAGCCCTGTCTTTAACTGAACGTACTGAGACAATGGTGGTGGTTGGAGAGGACATCGACGATCTTACGGATCTTTGCCAACGAGAAAACGTATTCTTCCTGAAACCAAGAAAGAGAAACGTCCCTCCAACCACCTACTCTCCTGTGCATGCTCTGCAAAACAAAACCATTAAAGAACACATCATGTTTCTTCACACAATGACTGGGTGTGATACGACTTCAGCGCCTTACAACCAAGAGAAATTAAAGTTTGTGAAAACTCTCACCAAAACCCCCCACCTTGCCGATGTTGTACGTGTGTTCAAAAATTATGAGGCAACTCCAGAAAGCGTTGCAGCGGCAGTGGAGAGATTCCTGGTCAACATGTACGGCTACACAGGAAGGACTGAACCGTCGATAAACCGTCTGAGGTACATTAATTATAAGAAGGCAGCTTTCAAGACCTCATCAAAAATAGCTGCACTACCACCATCAGCTGCTGAAGCCACACAGCACAGTTTTAGGGTATATCACCAGGTGCAGCAATGGCTGGGCAACAAATTGCCAGCAACCGATCACCTCTCCACAAACCCCTGCTCCTCCCAAACTGCTGTGTGGACAAGGAGGATGAAGGTATGTAACATTTCCTTCCCCAAAAACGACAATCACACACTTGGAGCATAAATGTACCTGTCTGAAGTAGTTAATAGGAATGTACAAGCTGACCCATATCTTCTGTTCGTTACAGACCCCCTACCACCTGAAAAAATAAGGTGAATAGATGAATGGACTGAAGATGATGTGACAGTTCCTTGAAAAACGAAGGTATATACAACAGTATCTTCAACAGTAAACACGTGCAGATTACTACTCATCTCGTCTATCAATAAATCCATAAAATATCATCTCCTGCTTGTTCCAGATGATTAAGGCAGTCCAATTTATGACGGCAGCGACATTCATCATTCGCAACATTTTTCATTATAATGATATGAGTATACAGATTCAGAAAGTATTCGTTTTGGTATGGCAATAATTGGCAATAAGTGGAACCGAGAGCGAAGCAACTAGGCTATTCTTTTCTATCGTATGTATAACACATCGTACAAAGCGCCACCTGCTATCTCCACCACATGTGTGTGGACATCCCTAGAGTTTAAATTTGTTTCCGTCGTACACACGTCAGTTCTCGTTTTGCCCTATACGATAGAAAAAAATAACCTAGTTGCTTCGCTCTCGCTTGCTCTTATTGCCAAATATTACCATGCCAAAACGAACACTTTCTGAATCTGTATATTATACTACTGACAATAATACACTGTACATGACTACTTTAGTAATAACTGCATTTCATTCGCTTGTCTCCACTTTTTCAATTATTTTCGCTATATTCATTATTCATCTAAGGTATACTAGGTCCGGGATTATGGAACTTTTCGGGAGCGCTCTAGCGGTGGAACGGTTAGTCTTACAAAAAAAAAATGATATATGAAAAATACAGGAAATTTTCTCTACTTTAATTTTATGTGGAGTGGAGATATAGGCCAAAGACTGACAAAAGTGCCAAAATTTAGGAAAAAAGTGCCAAAAAAGAAAGTTCCATCCAAGTTTCTGCCTACAAACTTCAAATTCGTGTTCAGCGACCCAAGAAACGTAGAGGGTGAGAAGATAAAAACTATAGCAATACTATCCTCTCAGAATTCTAATATGCCTAGCCTATAACAAATTTAGCGGTGGGTGAATTACATCAAGTTTATTTTTTCCGCAGTATTGCTTATTTGATACTATTTTTACAAACACTTTTACAAATTAAAGTCGCCAGTCTAATATGTTATACCTGAACAGTAGAAATCCAGCTAAGAAACATTGAAAGACTGCTGAAACAACTGCACTGATGGAAATTACAAAGATTCCGCACCCCCATAATCCTTTACGTAACCCTCCTAATGCACCTTTGTATGATTTGATGCAAACACTTCCTATCAAGGATAGAATACAACTTCTCAACGAAAAATTTGCACAGAGAAGCTAGTAATGCAACCTATAACTGCTAGAAACAAAAATACCACCCAATTTATATATCCGGAAAGACCAATTTTTGACCAGCTGTTATTGATGTCTCAGGAGTACTGAAGCACTAGTTTTTTTTACAATCTATATAATCAACCTTTTGTTTCCCTCCCTATTTTCTTTACAAAATGTTAAACATGTTATTATTATCTCCTTGCCTGAAGGACTTAGGTCGATGACCTTTTTATTGTATTATATCACATTGTGTACGAATGCAATGAATAAATAACTTCTATTATTATTAATATTACTTACTGGAGCATAGCTTTTGTTTTAATAGCGGGATCATCTGCTGAAAAATTCTTAAAATCCCCCAACTCTTTCTCTAGAGACATCATTTGCTTGTGTAATTTATCTCTTAAAGATGGCAACGTATTTTTAATATGATTTGTTAGCTGTTGATTTAAAGTTTTTTGTAGATATGGAGTTCCTAATTTATCGGCCATAAGCTTATAAGACGGATGGCTGGAATGTAAAGTATTTATTAGAAAAAATGTTCGGTTACAGAGTTTTATTGCATTAATTATTACCTCAAGAAGAATTGTCGTTCAGCTGCAATGGCTAGTTTTATGTCTTTCTGCCCCTCGACGTCCTTTTGAGATCGGTTTATCACTCCCACATAACCACGTCTCAGTGGTAACACTTTATTTTCTAAAATTTCTTTAGCATCGGTACCCTGGTCCATTATATCTAACTTTGTTATAACTCCAATAGTGCGAAATCCTAAACAAAACAATCAAAGTATAAAGAAACTTTATCGAAATGTGATTAAAAAACATGTCAAAAATTTACAGAGAATATAACCGATGAGACCGTTTATAAGGTGCCAAAAACACTTTTGTCTTTAAGAGGTCCTATAAGAGGGTCTTATCAGGGTTTAATTAATTGGTACTCTTGGATAATTCAGAAGAGGATACTTGTGTGCGATTTTTATTTAACTATATTTTAATAATTCACTTTGTCAAAAAATGTCTTTTACCCTTGGGAAACTTCATGGTCTCAGAGGTATAAAATATCCAGTCAGTTTAAAAATCATAAAGAAAGAGCGACAAAGGAGTACTTCATAACACCAGCGATGGTCACGATCATCATTTTTTCCAGGTTCTCAGTTTGACCGAGGCATAATTGTAGCTGATCTGGAATTTTTAATCGTCTTCGATCATATTCTGGACATTCTAGTACTATATGTTTGACATTACATTACACATCTGACATATTGGTTTTTGATTTCTTGCTAATAAATATAGTTATATTACTTTCATTGTTCTGTAAAGCTGCTTCTTTTGTCGCTCTATCCGCGAGTTCATTTCCATGAACACCTACGTGACTAGGAGTCCAAATAAAAGCAATTCTCTTACGCAGAGATCCCAGGCAGTGAACTAAAGCAAGAATATTTTGTACTAGAGGGTCTGTAGTGGTATTATTGGACAATCCTTGCAGAGCACTAAGAGAATCGCTACATATAAGGGAACCATTCCAAGGATTCATTTCTATATATCTTAATGCTTGCCATATGGCATAAAGTTGGGCAGTATATAAGCTAACTAAGTGTTTGATTTTCATCAAGAAAGGTACACCCCACTCCCTGATCTAATTTGGATCCATGATATCCTTGGAATGAGCTTATTGCAGTATTAAAATTAGAAACAAGTAGCTGTCTGTTGGTTTCTTTTATTTTATTTGATTCATTTTTTAAAACGATATGTGGAGCTATTAAAGTCCATGGAGGAATTTCGCCTTGATTTATTTCATATGCAGGTGGGAAATTTTCTTCAAGTGTTTCCGCGATTTTTTTTAGTCTAACTCCCACTAGATTAGTTATAGTTGGCCTCGTTTCATACGAAAGTTGATGAGGGTCTTTATTAAATATCATCTTGTAATTTGGGTGTAACGGTTGTGCCCAAATCGTTGCTCCATATGAGGCTAGAAACTGCTGTCGACGATATCTTAGGGGAAGTATTCCTGACTCACAGCACAAGGGAAAAAGTGGGCTAGTGCGAAATGCACTAGAGCCAGTCTTAATCTGGTACCATGTATACTGTCCAGTTGTTTTAATCTAGACTTACGAACAGATCCATATACAATACAGGCATAATAAATTTTTGACAATATTAGTGTTTCTCACATTTCTCTACCTGCTCCCCATCGAATACTGGCTAAACATTTTAGTAAGTTTAGATGTTTCTTGCCTTTATTAGCTATATCTGGAATATGGGGTCCCCAGTGTACTTTTTAGTCAAGAATTACACCTAAAAAGTGCACAACAAGGTCCGCGTATCAAAATTGACCCCCGGCCCAAGAATGGGCCAACATCAGTTTTTACTTTTTCTTACAAAAATGATATCAATTTAAAATTTTGAAATAATTCATGCCCAAAATTCAATTTTTTCATTTGTTTTAACGAAAACTCTCGTGAATTAGATAGAGTTGGATACAATTTAAGCTAACTTGTGTCATGGCCGCTAAAACATCTGAACTAAGATTTTATTTGATGCATAAGAAATGCCAGTAGTTCTCAAACAGTTCTTTCCTGAAACAGCAATAAAGTCGATAAATAATCATAAAAAATGGAAAGATGTTTGTCATAAAGTGTTAAGATTATTAATTTAGTAATTTTGTCATTTTAGTGGAATTCTGATTATACAGCGTCCCCCTTAAAGTTGGCTACATATGGGAAAGAATTGTATTATTGATTGGGGGTTCGTTTATGCATTTCCGACAAGAAATTACATTTTAACACATGTCATGTGATCACCGGTTTGGCAGGACTAGAAAATAGTTGACGGTGGTACCGAAAAATGGGTAAAATTGTTAAGATATCGAAAAATTTAATTACGAAAAAGGGCATAGAATACAATAAGGACCCCATATATCAATTGAAGCAGGTATGAGGAAAATAAAAAAGTGCAAATTTTACCCCTACCATTAGTTACTATATGAAAAATAATAAATTCTTATGTCTATTTCACAAATATTTGATTAGTTTCGACAAAGACTTTATATATTTTAGTTGAATAAAGGTATTTGCATGTAAAAAAAGAAACGAACCACCAATATAATATTTTTTAGAAATATCAATAATACAAATTTTTCCTATATGTAGCCAACTTTATGGTGGACACTGTAGGTATATAGGCTCGGGCACAAATGAAACTGATAACAAAAATAAATTGCGCAATTCAGTCAATAGCAATGAGTTATCAGAAAAAGAGATCAAAGACTAATATTGTTACAGACCAGCAAGAACCACGGGGAGGTATGGGCATTTCTTGCCAGGAAAGGATAGGATCGTAGTATTAGTAGGGGAAATCATGTTAGTAAAAATAAAATATTTCATATAATTATTTTTCCTTTAGCGGTAATAAATAAATATTCTGATTAACAAAATATATATTAAAAAAATTAGCAATAATTTTAAAACAAATAAATTAAAACAATTCTGAGAGAACAACGCATTGGCACGGCACGTTTTCATAAACACTAAAACACTTGAACACTAAACTTGAACACTACACTTAACAATTTACGACACGTTTTCATAATCCAGGGTTCAGACTTTGCAAAGCTGAAAAAATCCCCTGAATTTTCCAGATTTTCCATAACCAAAAACATTAATTTCCAGATATTTTTTAGTGAAATAGTTTTTTATTTGACATAAAATAATTTCTTGAATTGAATTGAATCAGTGAAAATTCTTAGGAACTTTATGATTTTCCATATCGAGACGCAGAATTAACTGATTTTTTATACAATTTATAAAATTCCCTGATATTTCCAGTTTTTTTTTAAGATTTTTAAATTCCCTGAGTTTTCCAGGTTCTCCAGGTTGTCCATACGAGTCTGAACCATGTAATCAATACAACACTGCACTTAAACAATTTATCTACTCGATGCACGTTTCACCATTCGTGTATTAATATATAACGTAAGAAAGTCGATTGTATTAGAGATAAACATGCGCTAGTTTAATAAAACAAAAATTTTAGAAAGAAAATTATTAACTTTTAATAGAGCTTAAATGAAAAAAAAGTAGAAGTAACGATCGAGATCGAACTCGCAACCACCCCATTTACATTTATTGTTGCTCGAGTATCTTACCCAATCAATCAATCAAAACATATTTATTTAACATTAAAAGATACATTGCCTCCCCGGACCACGATCCGGAGCCAACCAGACAACCACGGCACATGACGCCGTGGAGGACGCGAGGTTGGGCCGGTCGTGGCCGGTTCGGCTTAATAAAATTGATAACAAAATTAAAACTCCTGCCACTTTTAGCGGCTTAAAATTAATATTAAAATTACCATTGTTTTATAAAACATTAAAATAATTAAAATTAAAAATATTTAAAATTATCATTTGCACTTCACTGAATTTTGATCTGTTGATGCGGGAAAAAACTCAACGAAAAAACCCGTTCGAGATAATTGGCTTTCCAGCGGTCTGCCTGCCGCTAGGAGAAGTTTATTATTTTTAGAGATTTAGATTTCTTAAATTTTTCGGCCTAAATGGAATTTATAACAAAAAATGACAAAAGAACAAAAAAGACAAAAAGACAAAAACGAAAACAAGTGAAAAGAGAGGAGAGAGACAGAACAGAAAAGATTTGAAAGATACAGTGTAGGGTTGAAGAAAGTTATGGTTAATAGGAGTTTGGCTAGAGAGGTTGCCGGAAGATAGGCAACGCCTGGTATGGCGCTGAGCTTATGACTATGTTTCTCTCTCCTCAGTGTACATTTCATACTTTCGTCTCAAAAGAAGTGGGAAAGGATCTTGGTAGACATACATTGACAATGTCTTTAGGCTATTGTTTTAAGTTTGTGTGCAAGAGATAGTGAAAACGTATGCGCAACATTAATTCGTACATCGGTCATTTTAAACTGGACCCGACTCTAGGAGGAATAACTTTTAAAGCTTGGGTAATGGATCAACCCCTGGGGCAAAAGACACTCCCCTGGGACTAATAGTCACCTCGTTGGGTTGATCCCCTATAGCCCAAGGACCACTTTATTTAGTAACAAGTTTCCCTCTTGGGATCAAAGGTCATCCTGCATGAGTGAATAGTCTCCTAAAGAGCAAGTAGGCACGCACTGGACAAATAACCCCTCCTCCGAAGTAAGTATTCATTATGATATACAAGAAATTAAAAGTAAGAAACAACTTTTGCCAAAATTAAATTTTATTGTAAGAAATATTTAAAGATTGAAATATTTCAACATCAAAAATAATACGTATCTAAATATTAAAAAATATATGTAAGGACCTTAGTGGGGCCTTAGTCCCAAAAAATTGAGGCTATAGGTCTTTGGGATTACTACACGCATGAATTTATTCAAAATTTTAAATTGATTCCGTTTCTGTAAAGCAAATAAAAATTGAAGTGGGTCCTCTCTTGGGCAGGGGAGGGGGGCAATTTTGATACGGACCCTGTTGACCTTATTTTTTAGGCCTAAGAAACGATCCAGTTTATTCCAAAATCCGTGCCAAGGGACATTTCACCTATCTTATTCCGAGGTACCCTTTGGTTTGTCGTTTGCATTCTAATCTTTGATCAGACAGTGTAAGTTCTGGTTGGCAATGCTTTCGCCTAAGCCTACAAAAGTGTACGTAGTGTGTTTTTGCGGTATAATAAATAACTAAGTCGTCAACATTCTACCAATAGGGACTCACAGATTGGTTAGTAGATCGTTTATGGCAATTGCAAATAACACTCAAGGTTGATCCTTGAGGTATGCCATTTTGTAGCAATCGAGGTTCTGAAGTAGTGCCAGATAATCTGACTTTGAAGTTCCTGTTATCTAGAAAACTTCTAACAAACTGAGGTAGGTCTCTACGAAGACCCCATTTGCGAAGAGTGTTAATAATACTGAATCTCAATACCATATCAAGTGCCTTCTCCAAATAAAAAAATACCACTACTTTATGATTTCTTGCTGCGAAACTGTTCTGAATTACAGTTTCTAATTGAACTACATTAACTATAGTATACCTGTGCTTTCATCACTTTTTAATTATTGTAAATATTGTTTTACTACTTTATATTAATTGATAGGCATGATGTAAATTATTTATTTATAATAAATATTGTTAGTATAATGAACAACTCCATAAATAATTCAATAAAAATAAATAGATGTCATTTAACCTACGGCTAGGCGACCGGCAATATTAAGAATAAACCAAGAGCAGATAAGGGACTTGTAATGGTGGGTCAGATACATAATCAACTACTTTCGATTGAGGTAAGCGCATAACATTAACTATATTCGTATACGGATATCGTTTGCAATCTTTAAGAACGGTCTCGGCTCTTATTCTTTATCACATCAAGCTTTGTAATGATTTATTCTAGTAGCAACGCTGTAGATTGAATTTTCCAATTGACAGTAGAAATACTGTACTTATTTATTATTCAATTTTACTCATATTTGGAGATTATTATACTCTTCGCAAATACAAAACGAAGAGTATATTGCATTCGATCGGCACATTTCTAAAACCGGTAATATTGCTCGTAGAGAAAACATTTTCATATCACTGTGTTGGTGATCGAATTCTGAATAACTTTCAAGATGTCCGTCCGTCTATCCGTCCGTCTGTCTGTCTGTCCGTCCATCCGCCTGTCTGTTCGTCCGTCACGTTTCTTGTAAGCACGATAATTTAAGAACGAAAAGTCCGATCGTATTGAAATTTGGGCAGTAAGTTTTTGAACAATATCGATCAATAAATAAAAAAGTTATTGATTGTTTAAATTAAAAAAAAAAATTTTTTTGTATATTTTGTAATAAATAAAAAATGTCTAAAACTAACATTATTTACAAAAAAGCTGCGACGAGTATCCTATAGAATGTGCAACAATTATGTAAACAGTGGCGAAGAGTATAATGATCAGATTGTTTCGTTAAGATTTTGGACGAATCTGGAGGCTGACACACACAAAGAAAGATTTTTTAAGCCATTTTGATGAATATCTGTCTGTCATTCTTTCTTATTTTTTACGCGTCTCACAGTTTCGAGTCGAGGATTCTTTCAGTTCGTCTATTCATAATTTTTATTATTCGTTTTTCTGCACGAGTTTCGAGTAGGTTTCACGGACTCTTTTGTTTATTTAGTATTCATTAATTTATTCAGGAATTATTTAAATTTAGTACTAGAAAACCAGCTAATTTGACTGGCCTATGAAACTTTAATATTGCGCCAACAGAATTATCTTTACCTTGAGGATCAACTTCTTTGGCAATTTGTAGGGCATCCGAATTGGTCAAATCTGTGTTTGCAGGCGTTATGGCTAAGATAAGGCACGATTCCCTTCTAATAAACTGCATAATCATGGACCTGATTTGTTGTTCTATATCCGGAGGCTGGTCTCCTATTGGAATCTTTGTCATGCCGGGTAGATCGATCAACGTGAGATTTAATACTGAAAAAATAAAAGATAATTAAGCATTATTAAAACACACTTTCGTATAATTGTTCAAATCGTAAAAAAAATCTATTTCTAAATTTATACAGGATGTATCTTGAATGTTCCATGCATAGCTTAATTGTAGACCGAGGTCATCAAATTAATTCCAAAACACATCCATAATATATACCCCCTGCAGGGGAATTTCTTTTTTAAGAAAATAATCCGCCATACTTTTAAACCGTTTTACTCAATTAGTTCTAGACGGAGAACTGTTTACGGAAATTAAAAATTATAAGGTGCAGTAAAAATTTGTATATAAAAACCGTCTTTACTAGCAGAACAGTACATAGCTCTGCGGCCAGAAGTCTATCCGGGAGAGGGAAGCGTGGGCGGGAGGTTAATTTTTAATTAAAATAAAATCTTTGAGTGCAGCTCTGAAATTTTGTGTAGTTAGAGTTTTTAACTGTAGAAATACATAAATAAATGTGATGTAATTTTAGGATAAGAAATATCAGCCAAAACAAATTAAAGAAAGTACACCCGTACAGGATTCGAACCGAGAAATTGGCTGTGAATGTCGTCGTTTAACGCAATGTGCTACGGTCGGGGTAGGCTTGAAAATTCAATTATCCCGTCGGAAAAAACAAAACATGAAAATTTTAAATGTTCCTAACTAAATAAATGCATCAGCAGGAAGGCTTCCAATGTTGATATCGAAAGACAAAAATTGGCATTGCACGGGCGAAATCGAAAATTCGAGCCGACAGAAGTGAACGAAAAATAGCATTTTTTGACATTTCGAGAATTTGGTTTGTTTTTTGTTCCATTAATGTCACCGGTACCTTAATAACCGGAAAACCCGGAAGAATAAGGAGATATTATATATATAAAAACAAAATCGCCACCTTGACCAATGTCAAATATTAATAATTTGAACAATTGTCTTACGACTTTACCGACTTCTGGCAACGTTTAATCCCCGATCTAGACTTCTGGCAATAATTTTACGCAATTTCTACAGTTAAAAACTATAACAACACAAAATTTCAGAGCTGCACTCAAAGATTTTATTTTGATTACAAATTGCATTTAAAAATGTATTCATGAAATATCGTATTTTTGCACCTAAATTGTTTAATAAAACATTTTCCACACAATTTCTCCTAGTGACATTTTAGTATTTTGTTCTTCACACCTTTCCGAATACAATCCAATAAAAATCATCTATCGGGGAATTTTTTCGAAGTAAAAATCTAATTTAACTCCCCTATATTCAGTGATTGAAAGGCCCGCGTTATATGGACTTAAGTAAATTCGGTGATATAAGTATAAAAAATATAAAATATCTTGGTTTCGCTCAAATAGTTAGTATTCCTTAGAAAGAACATTTTCTTACAACAACAATATAATAAAGCCCAAAAATTTGATTGCATATTGATTTTTATTGACTCATGTAGTTTCGGTATCTATAAAAAAATGAAACGTTTTTGTATAGGGAAATTATTTGTGACCTCAACCAAAAACATAATTTTTCCCAGTCCGATTCTGTATTTCTTAAAGTACAGAATTGTGTAAACCTGGCTACCACATACAGTTGGTTGCAAAATTGTATAGGACACATTTTTAGTTGTGTAAACCTGCCTACCATTTCATATTTCATTTGGTATGATTGATTGATTTGCCAGCGTAAGGTGGGCATTGCTGCCGATTCCGGGCATCCATGGAGGTTCGTTCCAACACGCAGCTTGGTCGTCCGTCGAACACGCCGAACGGACGGCCAAACCGCATGCCGGAACCAAATCTCGGATGTTTTATATACCGCCGGACCGGCTGCATATACCGGGTTGGACATTGGACATGATTGTTGTCAGCAGCGAGAGCCACATGACGCATGGGGTAGTAATATAGGATGAGAAGTGTAGGTGTTTGTGAGATGCTTCTTTTAAGTTCCCATGGTTCTATTAAGTTTCCATCTGTCATCATCAGTTAGGGTGTGCAGCTGTTTGCGAGATGCTTCTTCTCAGTTTCCATGCTTCTTTCAAGTTTCCATCTACCTTCATCTCCTTATTTTTCTTCTTCTCAGTTTTCCGTTTCTTCTGTTTCTGAATATGGCAACTTTCATTTTTTTAATTTATTAACCGTTCTACAGGTAAATATCCATTTACCGTGGAGTTGCTGGGAAGGGTCCTACATCGCGGTAACAATATTTTTTGCGCGTTATGCGAAAGAAGAGGTCCGAAGGGATAGTTTGCTCACCCTGAATGTCGTTTCTTTGAGATAATCGGTTTCAATTTCCGCCTTCCAAGTTAATAATTAAATATTATGTTTTGAATCAATAAATCAAGCTGATAAAAATTAAGATGGTAAAGATCAGATAGAAAGATAGGACAGAATAATATCAATTAAATCAGATAATATAAAAGAAATTAATTTATAGCTTATCTGTCTTTCTGCAGCGCCTTGTGATTGCTGTTTTATTTTATTTCCTTTCATTTTCTTTCTTGGGTTGTGTTGATTTTGTCCATTGAAAAACATTCTACTGTATACAGTTACTTTAGGTCACAACACAGCTATATTGCTTTGTAAACATAATGTGCCTCATTTTGACACTGACTATGCTATTATTTATTGCCCTTAAACCGCTTAAAAAGTATTTTGTTGGATCGTCTAGGGTGTACGTAGAGACACTGCACTTCACTTGGGCTTGTTTGCTTTATTTGATTTAATATTATTAGAAAATCTTGTAATTATTCCATATGAACTCTGTTTTTCTATTGAGGCGCTTCATTTCACGCAGAATTTCTTAATCTACCGGTGGCTGAATTTTGTTCGACTTTAACGGGGTTTCTACCGCTTTTTAGAGAGCATCTTAAAAACTCGTCTATTCACGACGACATGACACTTAATTTGGCTCTCCATTTCATATTTCATTTGGTATGGGACAAAATTCTATTAAAGTAATAACTAAAATATATAAACTCAATATTAATTATATATGAAAGGATTAAAGTTATGGAAGGTTAAAATTAATTGAAATATCCCATTGAATAAATAGCAGTGTTCAAATATTTTTATTTTCAAATATCTTAACATTTTAATTAACAATTAAACTAAGATATTGCCACCTTAATATTTTATCACAAAGCCATCACTTTGGATGACTTCGTTAAGCCGACGGGGCATAGAATTGTATAAGTCTACTAGCAAGTTAGCATCATCATTAAGGTTCTCCCACGTTTCAAGAATTGCGTCCAATAATTCACTTCTAGTTTGTCGTCTAAAATTCGTATCATACATTTTTTTTACTATTATTCACCAAATATTTTCTATGGGGTTTAAGTCAGGGCTCTTAGCAGGCCAGTTTACATTTTCAATGTTATTTGCTTGGAACCAGTTTCGAACAATTATTGCAGTATGGATTGGACAGTTGTCTTGCTGGAATACAAAGTTACCATTTGGGAATAATTGACGAACTGATGGTAACATAACATTTTCTAAAATGTCTCTGTATATTAACACAGTGAACCTCTCTTCGACATTCCAACACACCCCTAGCCCATGCACACTAATCCATACCCAGACATTAACGGAGGAACGCCCAGATCTATCAATATTGAAGACGTATGTCTCATCAAAACTGATATTGTTTGGTCTATAAACTCTAATATGGCCATTATGTGTAGATTGAAATATCTTCTCGCCTGTGAAAATTACTTTATTCCAATAATCCATATCTCTGTGAATATTATTTAGTGCAAATATTACTTTCTCCTGTTTTTTTTACGCTAAGTAGTACTTTATTTGCAGCTATTCTATTTCTCAAATCCGTCTCTTTAATTCGTGGAGACACTGTAGAACGCAATCCTGGAAAATTTGTCTCCATTATTGCAGTTCTTGCTACTTCAAAGGAGTTTTCCCTCAAAAACATTGTTGAAGCAGCATATTGTTGTTCATTTGATATTTTTGGCCTTCCAGTTCCTAACTTTTTTTCAATAATCCCATCTTGTTCCTACCTTTTTTTAATTTTTAAAACTGTATTTTTATTTACATTTAGATGAATAGTACAGGCAATGAAGGCAAAATTTGGTAAAAACCTCGCAAAAATTAATAAAAAGATCATCTCTGGGATTTAAGTAGGTAATAATCTGTAGAATGGATTGCATTCTTTGCACTTCCAAGATCCGGGAAAATTCAAAAAAATTTGGAAAAACTTTTTGATTTTTTCTTACTATTCAGAGCCCCTAAAAAAATGAAAATAACATAATATGTAGAGAAAAGTCTCAGCTTTAATGTGGAACTAATCACAAAATGCATACAAATTTTCATCATAGAGAAAAAAGTGTTGGAAGGTGACTTCGTATACTTTATCCAGTTGATTTATTCATATCTTTGAGTTTTATGCATCCTGCCTATTTCTCCCGTAATAATGGGTGCTTTTTCACTGCATGGACTCGATTCCAGGCACTTTAATCTATATTTAGTGAAAATTTCATCGAAGAATGTTAAGAAACAAATAAGTTGTATATACTTCATTGTATAATTGTGCATATCCTGAACGTGTATGAATAATGTAGACAAATTCAAAAAGTACTGCACGAATTTAAAAAACTCTAAAGTCATTCGAGAGAATATATTTTATTGTACTTATAATCCAAAAATTAAGACTGTGCTATTATTATTAATTGATATACTTAGCGAATTGAACTCCAAAATTTGGAGGTGATTGATCGATGAGAAATATAACCTCTAATTTGATCGCAAGGCATATGTTTCCAACAAAAGTAATTGCAATAAAATGTTAATTGGATTAGTATGTCATTATATAAAAATACATAAGAAATATGAATTGTCATTCTAACGGCTCCCGGCAAAGATATGAATAAATATGTGGATCAACTGTACAAAGTTTACTAAGCCAACTTCTTACACTTTTTCTCTATGATAAATTTTTTTAAGAATTTTGTGATTAGATCCATGTTAAAGCTGAGACTTTTCTCTACATTTTTCATGATTTTAGGGGCTCTGAATAGTAAGAAATATTGATCGATGAGCCCGGTCGTACGAAACTCCCGAAGAATTCTCATTTTTCGCGCATTTCGAAGCGGCTTAAAACTATAAGTGAAAAACTCGATTTATCTTCTAAACGGCCTAAGTAAGACAAAAATTTGTAAATACATTTTCTGTAGATAAAGAGACGAGCTACAACTTTTGTTGGGAACTTTTTTCTCTATTTCCATTATTTTGATCGCTAGAGCAAGAAAACCAAAAATGAAAAAGTTTTTCAAAATTTTTTTGAATTTTCCCGGAACTTGGAAGTGCAAAGAATGCATCATCTCATTGTCCAGGTTATTAACTACTTAAATCCAAGAGATGATCCTTTTATTAATTTTCGTTGCCCTAAATGGCTAATTTTCCTGTACTAGAATAGCTGTAGCTCGTATTATCCATCCATCCTCCAGTACGGGACTACAAGTGGTGTTTTGAAATCAGCTCGATGATCTCTATCTCCCATTAAGTTATTTACAGTTCAGTATAATCCTGAATTCTATTTGGTTGTAACATACCTGAATAATTTAAAACTTTAAATTGAAATTGCAGCCTCAATAGATCTGGTTTTGGTTAATGGATTTAATTATTACTGCTTCTGTAGTTCAGTATGTGTCCATTACCAATATTTAACAGGAAAATAGCTAACGTGACTTTCTATAGCGAAAATTGATCGTAAATTTAAGTATAATTATCAAGAAACCGGGCGTAGTGATCAATTAGCAATTCAAACCATCAGGTGTGGTTGTTTATACAAGGTAAATATATAATTACAAAGTGCGGGTTCTCAGTAAATTTATAATTGTTAATTATAAATTAAACATCTTTTAGATAATTCATACAGTATATTATAAAATACTCTACATTTAATATTCATTTTACAAATAAAGCTTAAAATTATCATTTACATCCTTTTCAAATTTATTTTAAGAGAACTCAGTTTGATGTCAAAAAGGGAGTTTTTAATTTTTTTCTCTAAAACGAAAGAGAATATCGAATATGACGTAATAACATAAATTGAAGTTAATTAAAACCTTTATAAGAAAACATTAACATAGTTCATGTACAGGGTGAGGGAATAAAGAAATATTTTTATTTTTAAATCACTCTGTATGCATGTTTAAAGGCCTTAAAAATATTTACAATTTGATGTGCCGAATATGGTCATAGTTAAAATTTTGAAATTTTTTTTGATTACTATACGTCCAATCCACTACGTGGATGTGGAAGTAAAATAAGGAAGTTAGGAGTCTGGGAAGTTTTAACTGGCGGACCCTGCAGAACCATCATTTGCCATATAAAATGTGGCAATTGCCAAATTAAATCTGGCAATTGACAGATTAAATGCGGCTATTGAGAGATTTAATCTGGCAATTGAAAGAATTATTGTTTTTTACCCCGGTCTATACCTATACGCCATCGTACAATTTTTTCCTGCACGAAATCTCGCGAATAAAAAATGACATCGACTTCGTTGTGGTGCCAATTGAAGCGCATTAATGTTAATATGTTTTGAAAGTAATTTCATCAAATTCGGTCCAGTCGGTTTTTTGGTTAAACAAAAAGGCTGCAAAAAAGTAGATTTTAGGATCTCCTGAAAAAAATTAACCGATCTAATTTGTTTTGGTGGCAATCGATACTTTGAAATATCTAATATTTCTATACAACCTTTTCAAAATTATTTGGGACATTTCACCCAGAATATTTTCAATACAATGGAGTAAAATTAAATGCAAAGAAATTACCTGCCTACCTTTCTGTGTTATTATTATTATTATAATATTTTTTTTTCGGTTCCCGACGCTGGACGGTCTTCCGTGGCCTCCGATATCACACGAAAAAAGCGCCAGCAATATATCCACAGCCTCTCCCCACATCCCGCAGGGTTAGTGACTGTAGATTGCAGAATCATGTGCTCTAAGCAGGCGAAGGGATCCCAAGATGACTGCCTTCTGCATTTGGCCTGCCAACCAATCAGCAGACTTCTCACAGGCAGGTATGATCTTCAATCCTGAGAGCAGCGTAGGCTTCATACCTCCGAGTACACCGAGTATGAGGACGACCATATTGACCGAGTAGCCTGGGTACAGCACTTGGAGCTCGTACTGGAAATCACTGTATTTGGTCCGTTTTTCCTCATCTTTCAAAGCGATGTTTGGCTCAGCAGGTGCCGAGAACTCGATCACAAACATCACCTTGTTTTGATGGTCGAGGAGGACTATGTCAGGCTTGTTGGCTTGAATTAGCCTGACTGTCGGAAACGAGTAGTTCCAATAAATTCGTTTTCGACAACGGACTCAATATCTCCGGGGACGTAATGCAGCACTGGTGTTTGGTCTATCCCGTACGAGTGCCGTAGATGACAGTACGGCACCCGTAATGTCGCGTTATGGCGTTGGATGTAGGCCGAAATCGCATACACCGGACATGCAGTAAATGCATGAGCGACTCCTTCGCCTGATGACAGGTCCTACAGTTTATATCAGGAACCTCTACACCCATTACGCGGCTTCGGTAGACCAACGTGTTAATTACACCATCTTGGCAGGCCACAATGAATCCCTCGTTCTCCGACTTTAGCCCGGCTGACCTTAAAAAGGCAAATGTCAGCCTGGTCGATAAACCCAGTGTTTCTACGTTCTTATAGTATACACCGTGCATGAGTTTATCGACGTGCTGCCTTAACAGAAGTTCCTGCTCGGCAGCTTTTATTTGGGCCTTCAGACGAGTTGGTTGTAGTTCAGTGACTGACTCTGGATCAGCACCGCGCCGGCCTCCTCGCCTATCGTCGAATACGAGACCAAGTTCATCTGCGGCTCTTTTTGCCGCCTTAAAATCCTGCACCCACCCCTGCGTTTTCGTGATCTCTCACTAATTGCAGGAGCGGGTCTGAGCTCCTAAGGACATTACATGCCATACTCAGTGCCACTCTGCCATGCATACACTCCAACCCCTAGAGCCCTCTGCCCCCCCGATTTCGTAGGAGGTACACACGAGGGACGGACGATCTAGGATGAATGCTCCTATGGATATTCATCATCTTGCGGGTACCTCTGTCCAATTGGCCCAGCTCATCTACAGTCCATTTGACTACTCCAAAGGAATAGAGCAGAACAGGAATGGCAAGCATATTAGTGGCAGATACCTTGCTTTTCCCCGAAAGTTCAGATGACCAAATCTTTCGGAGTAGGCTTCTGTACTTGTCGCGGAGAGATTCTTTCACTTGTTGCACATCCTGGATGTGATGTTGCTCCACACCCAGATATGTGTAGGTCCCTCCGGCATACAGATGTCTCAGGATGCTTCCGTCCGCGAGTTGCGCGTCCTCTCTTGAGTTGAACGACCGCGCACTTGTCCAACCCGAACTTCATACCACTGGCCCGCGTGTACTGCTCGACCACCCTTAGAGCATTTTGAAGTTCATGCTCTCCGGAGGCATACAGTTTAAGGTCATCCATGTAGAATAGATGAGTGACCTTATGCCCCCGGTTGCTGGGTGGTCCACAGTGATACCCGCGAGTTCGGCGGAGCTCAACAGATAACGGCAGCAGTGAGATGCAAAAGAGGAGGGGACTCAGAGAGTCTCCTTGTAAAACTCCTCTCAGGAATTCCACCTGCTCTGTTGTAACCCGCTGTGCACCGGATGTTATGGTGAAGCGGGTTCTCCAGAGAGGCAGCAGTTGTTCTATGCATCTCACTAGTGGTTCTGCTACCGCAAGACACTTGAGCAAATGCAACAATAGTTCGTGCGATGTTGTGTCAAATGCCTTGTTTATTTTTATTTTATTAGGTAGTCAATTATCAACTCGGCTAAATGACAAGTAGCTCTAGAAATGTTTTTACGTAACTAGAGACTAACATTTTAAAAATTAAACATCACAGTAAGAAATTTAAAAAACGTCCACTAAATAGGTATTAAATTATGGCACATATAATAATTATGGTAACTTTAATCAATCTAATAATTAGTACTATAATTTAATGATCAGACTTAAAACAAATTTTCGGTTATGGTTTATGTTATACAATTCATTAATGCGTAATAAAACAAATGTAGTAAATTGATGTTTGTGTCTCAGCCTAGCAAATTTGTTTGGAGCGTAGTATTTAATAACTCATTTATTTAATATTTATTATTATTAGTATATTAAGTGAATGACTAAATTGTTTTTATTACGGACCGCCACAAATTTATTTTCATACCAACTTGGATATACCGTAATGTCAAAAATTATGTTGCTAAGAGATTGTCATGGAATTAAAAACTACTGTCTTAGCTTATGTCATCATTTTATAATAATTGGACATCTCAAAGTTTTTGAAGTTACGTCCCTTATAGAGTAAGACCCCAGAGCTGCCAGACCTACGTCATTTTAGCTAAGCTAATTTTATTTTGTTGAGAACTATTTTCTGTATTTTTATTATTTTAGCCGTTAGAGCAAAAAAACCGAAAATCAAAAAGTTTTTTCAAATTTTCTTGAATTTTCCCGGAACTTGGAAGTGCAAAGAATGCATCATTCCATTCTACAGGTTATTAACTACTTAAATCCCAGAGATGATTCTTTTATTAATTTTTGCGAGGTTTTTACATTTTGCCTTCATTGCCTGTACTACAAGATTAGAAAAGGAAAAGGACTTCAACAGAACTGCTTGTCATATTTTGACAATAACAAAATGACTTACATAATAATTAGGAAACGATGGCATAAGCTAAGACAGCAGTTCTTAATTCCATAACCATCGTCGAATAAGATAATTTTTCACGATACAGTTACAAGTTAATTTTTCTTACCATTTGGAGAATATACTCTTAAGTTAATTGGTACATTCGATATTCCCTTGTTAAATCCTGTAAGTCTGATGGTTTCAGCCTCAATTTCTCTCCTGACTTCATCAAAGTCGGTAAACTTTTGTCCTTTGCAGTGTAAAAATTCTGCATATTCTGAAAGCAAGAAAATGAGAGTTAAATTTTACAATGTTTTAATTATGAGATACATCTAAATACTTGAATCCTACTATACTCAACACTGGCTTCGTCGACCAAGTTAATCTGGTGATGATTAAAAGTAAATTAAATTATAAAACTTACAGCTGATTCTTTACATCCCCGACTTTTGGATTACTTCAGTATTATTATTTTGATATCCTAAAAGTACTTGTATTTCAAAAGATAGAAATGTAAGAATTTTAATATAAAGTACGTTGGACTGACTAATGTTCAATTATAATAAGATTTAAAAAGCACATTGGAAAAAATAATAAATTTAGTACTGCCCAGTATGGGTTTGAGAAATATTATCTACTAAATATTAATATAGATTACATAGAAATATATTTAATAATAGACATCTTGTTGAATTCTATTGGATTCATTGAAAATTACAAAAGATAAAATAATATGATTACTGGCAAAGGGAATGTCGAAATTGCAAAAGCATATACAGACTCGGAAATTGTAATTGGTAATATGTAAAGGTGTATCTGCGCAGATAAACCACGCCTTGCCGTAGATGAACGCAGGGCATTGGTATTCATCCATAGCACCACCGCTTGCGGTCGTTGATCCCACGCATTCTGCCTTCAGTAGTCTAGCCGTAAAGACGTGGGAATAAAATAAATTTCGTTAAAATGCCGGCTGTTTATACAACTGCTGAAAAAGTGCAAATTGTGAAACTTTGGGGGCCATTCCATTGAAGACACAATAAATTTATTTACTGTGGCATTTCAAGACAGACTAATCACCTCCATTTCGTTAATTTATTTGTGAAAATTATTAGTTGATTTTAATTTCTGAGAGTTATTTAATTTTATTTTAATGCTGTATTTTTATTTCGTTTTTGATAAGAACAATATATATATTTTGAAATTATTAGTTGATTTTAATTTCTGAGAATTGTTTACTTTAATTTTAATGCTATATTTTTATTTCGTTTTTACTAAGAATTATTATTTTATTCCCATAGCCTTTATAGTCCAGTCGCTAAAGTAAAAAATACAACAGAAGCTCGCAAAGAATGTTATCTGTTAGTGCGAGGATTAAACATCACAAAACCGCAAAAATCAGTTCTGGGTTTGCCGCGCAACCCCCAAAAAAATCACCCCTTCAGTGAAAGAAGCCTTATTTTGCTAATAACTCGTTAACCGTTGAAGATATGAAAAAAATTGCTCTTCATAAAAAAGTAAGCTTGACTAATTGCCTAAAAAAAATTCCTCCTTATCAAAAGATATGATAAAATTATTGAGATTTTCACTTGAAATTTTGTACACGTATGTATTATAACAACATCTGAAACTAGATTATATTTTGACATGATTCCATGAAGGAGTGGGGGTAAGTAGAAGTAAATAGGGAAAATAAGTAAAGCAAGCTGGTCAGAGTACAGAAATTTGAGATTTGCTGTATATACTCAGATTTTTTTATAATATTGTCCATCCCGCACACCAAACCCATTCTATAATTAAAGGGGTTGATAAAATATAGTTGAGATATTCACATGAAATTTGGTACATATATGTATTATAACAACATCAGGAACTAGATTATATTTTGAAATGGTTCCGTTGAAGGATTGGGGCTTAAATAGGGGTAAATAGGGGAAAATAAGTAAAGCAAACTGGCAAGAATACAGAAATTTGGAATTTGGTTTAAATACTAGAAGCGAAGGCCTCAGGTATTTTTTTTGCAGTATTTTCCATCCCCCCACCACCCCCACCCCCTTATTAAAAGAGTTGATAAAATTAAATTGAGATTTTCACTTGATATTTGATACACGTATGTATTATAACGATATCTGAAACTAGATTATAATATGAAATGATTCCGTTGAAGGGGTGGGAGGTGGTAGGTTGTGAATAGGGGAAAATAAGTAGAGCAAGCTAGAAACTTCATTTTTAACGTTTATGGTAGAAACCAACGCCTCAAATTTTTCTATGACATCTGCCCCAAATATTATTAAAATTCTATGACCAATAATTTCCACAAACTAGAGTGCAAATATAGTCAAGATGTTTCCTTTAAACTGACTTGGATGAAAAATCTGGGTGTGGAAGTAGTGATTCCTTAGGCAGCGGTTTTTTGAGTTGGGTACGATAATTTCGTAGATTTTGTAATCTAATGGAAAGCCCATTATATTTTAACCGTATTAACTTATCAATATTTATTGTAAAATATAAAATGGGATTTGTATGGCTACGTATGGAATTTCTATTACATGTATACTTGGATAAAAGATAAATCTAAGTAGGCGTGTAAGTTGCAATCGAGCGTTATCTACTACGAATACCTATTTAAACAATAACAATACAAAATATATGTATAGTGGTGTTTTTAATGTGATACTGAGATGGTAGCAGTCAGGGGCGGACTGGCCCACCGGGAATCATCCTGGTGGACCGCTCCAATAGTGCGCCGCTGGCGCCGACTGCTTGGCACGATGACCAGCGCCATTGTTTAATATAATGTGAAGTATGGTTGCAGGCGCCACGCTACATACAGCTTTATAAAAATTTGTACCAATTGCTACTATAAAATAGAAATCCCCGTAAAAGTAAATATTTAGATCAGTCGTATCAACGAATGAATATTTGACGAAATATTACTAAAGGCAATAAAATATTTAAAAACCTTCAGTTATTTGGTGAAACTCGCTGGTGGGCGAATCATACGGCTATTACACGTGATTTCGCGACATTTTAAAACCCTTATAAAGATTCACTTTACGTGGACATTATTTTGTCTCTATTTGAAATTGAAAACAAAAGTTTGTTGCAGATGTGAAAGTAAAGGCTAAAAATTTGAGAGAGTTCCTGCAAAAATTTGAAATAGAAAAATGCAAAAAGGGAAAAATGCAATTTTCTAACGATTTTCTGAGGATAAAGAAAAATTGTGACGTGATGAGGCAAGACTGATACTGGATTCGGATTTCGCAAGCCAAAATACACTGGAAATGATTGATCTGGTCCGTGTAATCGACGATTTTTTTTATGTGTGTGTGCGCCTGTATAGTTTATATGAATTTAATTGTTTTAATCAAGAACTGTGCGTCTGACGAGAAAAGCGTAGGAGACCGTTTTCATGTAGAATTGATCAGGCTAATCAGGAAAAATATCTACATGGAAAAATGTTAGTGGCATACCACTTTTTTGGTAAAAAATATCAGAGGACATGCTCGCAGGGACACCACTGGTGGAGCGATAAAATAATTTTTCTGAAAATATGTAGTTCTATATCCTATTAACACATACCAAAATTGAAAATAATATCTAAAATAATTTCTGAGATATTAAAAAATAACGAGTAGAAAAAAAGAATACAACACGTAGCAAAAAATTTAAGCCGTTGCGAACATATGTTCATATGAACTTTTCTTCATAAAATAACGTAAGGAATCACACCCTGAAATATAAGCACGTCATTAAGGAACACCCTGTATATTTAATATGAATTTCTTGCAGCATGTAAGCAGAATGGAGCTGAGGGATAATACACACTTCAACCTAAATAGTGCGAAGTGTGCAATTAGAAACATACAATATGTAGCTATTTGTACAGGCGAAAGTTCATAGCCCTCTTTAGGAAGTTAAGTTATGGCTATGGAGCTTGTTATGCTGGTTATTTAAGATTAATTATAATATTACTCTTTAAATGTCTTCTTAATTTTCTAATTGTTTTATGTTCTAATTACCACAACTTCATGCAAGGAAAGAATATAATAAAAAATATGACCTTATGAAATGACAAATATTGAACTAAGTAGATATCTCTGCTTCTGATAATAATAACATAATGACAATTTGCTAAAATTATAATTAGGTTTTTTAAGATAGAATTGATTTACTTAGATATTTTGTGATATAAAATGTATTGATAATGGTTATTTCTAATAAATAAGTGAAATAATAATGATTAGAAACTATTCGATTATAAGTAAATTTAAATGTGCACCGCAATATTACAATAATGTAACATCAGTGTGTTACATCAATAACTAAATAATTAATAAAAAAAAAAACCTGACATTTATATTTATTATTATTTATTGTGTTTGTGTTTCACCAAATGGCTATCGACCGAAGTTCTTCAGCCTAGACATTATAACAATATTAATTTTGCCAAATTTTATGAATAATTCTCACTTCTCTCTTATTTTATTAACAATAATAATAAGTATAAAACATTTTATTCACAGAAAAAAATATATAAGGTTGAACTACATTAATTTCTTTGCACCTAAGCTCTACAAAGCTTTTATGTGCACAATTTTCCGTTTCCTTTTTTTATTACCTTTCATTTCGAAACGACGGTCATGTGCTGAGATATTTCACATGTTACATACTACATTTTGAAGAAAAAAAAATGTAGTATAGGTTTTGCACGTCGGATCGAAATGAAATTCATATCTATCGACTCGAGAGCGAATTTATAAAATTCCGTCAGTCGGTCTGTCTGTCGGTTTGTCTGTCGGTCTGTCTGTCTGTCTGTCTGTCTGTCACGCCCTGCGCCCCCCCCCCAATCCGTTTTCGGATTTAGATGAAACTAGGGTGGTTAATAAGAGGTCTTTAGAAAACCTTAACGCCGGAAGCTCGGCGGGAGAAATTGAATAATTCGATCACGGGTAGTCGGATCGAAATATTTCAAAAAAGAAATGGTGCCGCTGGCAAACCTCTACAAATAAGTGTACCAGAGACTATGTCGAGAAACAAATGAAAGTTGATTTTTTTTTGAAAAAAACTGGTTTTCTCGAAATCGGGCTAGGAAGCACGATAACTGTCCAGAATATTGATCGATTTCGATGAGACTTGGTGTGATCAAAGTTACACGGCCACAAATGAAGCCTATTACTGGCGGCCCAAATCCGTTGACCGCAAGTATTTTTTCCAGGGCCGAGTATAATTTTTCAAAAAAATTAATAACTCCCGAACCGATGCGATGGTTCGATTTAGATTTTCAAAAATGGCAATTGTAGGACTATTAGTTGACGTTTGTGAGAAATTTGACAAAACAAAGGCGAATCTACAAATTCTGGAAAACTTGATTTTTTTGATAAATTCTACAAATTTCGAACAGTTTCCTAATAGAATTCGAACATTAACTATTCCGTCGGTCAATCTCTATAATCAGTGTAAGGCACGGACCTTTTTGGACAAAAAATCTAATCTATAGAGTTTTTTCGAAAAATTTAAAATAAACGAGTTATTTACGAAAATCCATTCCATAGAATTATTTAAAAAAATATTACAAATTGATAAATTCTCCGTGCGATACAGGTGCAAACAAATAATGTAATGTTATATTTAAAATATCATCATTCATTTCCTTATTTTCATTTACTGAATAAAAATAGAACCGATGCCCTTTCTGTGTTTCAAAATGTAGTTAGCCTTTACTTTAGTCAATGCAAAAAAAGTCATCTTGCGACCCTCTACTGAAAATGTATCGAATTATCCCAACAGGGATAAAAAGCATATCAAAATGTAGTGTTTTTGGCTTGTTACTAAGCAATTTATTTTAAAAACGTTGGCGGGGGTAAAAAAAGAAAACAGGGGCAAGACTACACAGAAATGATAGTTTTTATCAATATTTATCGATTGCTATAAGTGGAAAGTGCAAAAAATGCCGTGGAAAGTCGCAAATAATTGATAAATAATTTAGTTTATTTGTTTTAAAAATTGCAAAATACGCGAGATATCGACACAAACAAAAAAATTGTAAGTTTAATGAACAAAATGCAACATTTTGACCACAATAAAATATCCGTATGACCTTTTGCTGAACAGAAAAAACTGTAAATTTAGAGCCCTTAATTTGTTTATAACAATTGAACGGTCAAAGATAAAGTGTTCCCTAAAGACTTAATAATAGGTATTGCACTTGGGGATTTAAATTTAGAAACTAGAATTTTGTTGGGTTGGCAATTGCCACACTGGATTTGGTTACTTGGTGCCATATTCTGCCAATTATCTTTTGAATTCGTTGGTGGGAAGTTGTGTGCAGCACTTCGAAAAACACAAAATTGGTTATTTGGAGATTGGGGCTGGACAAGTGACTCCCGTAAATAGTACCTGGCATTTGGGTAGTTCAGAAGCTTCTGAGAGTTTTGCTGGCTGTGGACAAGGGTAAGTTGTTGGCCCTTTATTTTAGTCTTCGAGCTTTATCTGCCCAGGTGCAATTTGGGGTACTCATATTTATTTGAATAATTAATTACAAAAATACAGTCTACAACGGAACATTGGTTCTTCGAGCTCAGATATTTGCTGAATTAGTATTAATAATTTGTTAGAAATTGCAATACATTGGTTAGTCTTGAACTTTTTATACCCAAGTTTTTTTGAACTGGTTAGAGTTTTTATACTTGTGAAATTTTTTTGATATGGTAAGAAATCATAAGATAACTTCTTAAGAGATAGTGAGAAATCAAGTAGTTCTTCTTCTGCCAGGTAGTTCAAATGTACATTTGACATTTGTTGTTGTTTGTTGAATTAAAGAATTCGTCAAGGTGCATTTATTTAACAATAATATTTGTCATTTATCATATTCAGATTGTTGTTTGCTATTAAATCGATATGGCAGATAAAATAAAGTCTTTGCAGAATGAAATGACAACTATTTTGAACCTTGGGGAAAAGCTCTTAAATTTATGTATTACAGCTGAAAGTTCCGATAATCTGGAAAAAATAGAAAATTGTCTTATAAGAGCGGGAGATTTTGTAAGCAATATTAAACAATTTGAGCAACAAAATGCAACAATTGGAAAGTTGGCTGTTAAAGAAAACGTTTCTCTTGCGGAAGATTATTATGAATTAGTAGAATCTTTCGACAATATTTCTTATTCTGTTAGAACAAAAGAACGACATTTACAGCGTTTGTTTGACAAAAAGGTCCAAGTTGATAGTGTTCAAACTTCTAGCACTCCACCGATAGCTACAGGTTCTCAGGTGAAATTACCGTTGATAAAATTACCAACATTTTCGGGAGATATAACGTTATATCAGTCGTTCATAGAGTTATATAACAGCTTAATACATAATAGAACAGACTTATCCGAAGTTGACAAATTTCAGTACCTTACTTTATCTTTGGAGGGTGAACCTCTCTCATTAATAAAATGTTTGAAAATAACTCCGGCTAATTATTCAATAGCTTTAGAAACTTTAAGTAACAGATATTTGAATATTAGATTGGTGGCGAATAGTTATTTACATAATATCAATGGGTTGGGTCCAATGTCGGAGAGATCCTCGCAGTCTTTAAAGAAAGTATTGGATCAATTTAGGGAAAATTGGTCTGCCTATAAAGCAATCTTAACTGCAAAGGAAGATCAACTTAATTTGTTAGCTGTAAATATGTTTTTACAAAAATTAGACATTAATACTCGGGAGCAATTCGAGTTAAGTATCGTGGATGATGGACAGCTGATTCCCTCGATAGAAACATTGTTGAATTTTGTTCAGAAGCAGAGTTTAGCTTTAGACAATATAGGTTGTGTTTCGAATCCAAAGATGTCTAAAGTGGTAAAAAGGGATCCAAAGCCCAAGGTTAAACCGTCGCCGGTATCATTAGTCGCAAATTCGGCAGTAATTTGTCCATTATGTAAGGCAAATCATGCAGTTCTGAAGTGTGACAAGTTCCTCACTAAATCGCCATATGAAAGATTTAAAACAATAAAAAATAAGAATCTTTGTTTGAATTGTTTGAGCAGTGCGCATTTGGTGAAAGCTTGTGATTCATCCAGAGTGTGTACTACATGCAATAGGAAACATCATGATTTGTTGCATTATGCAAAAAATGCTGGTGCAGCGGATGATGCTCAGACAATAGATATACGGTCGGTTCCAACTGAGACGCAGAATGTTGTGGCAGATATACCTGGGGTTTCATCAGATCACTCCGTGTTTACAGGTATGGTGGCATCGGAACCTACCATATTGTTGGCGACTGCCATTGTTAATGTTTTAGATGTCTCAGGGTCACCGGTTCCTGTTAGGCTTGTGGTAGATTGTGGTTCGCAAGTGAATTTTATTTCGGAAACTTGCGTTCAACGTTTAGGTCTTACACGCGCTTCATCGTCTCTTTGCATTCGGGGCTTGAATCAGCTACCGTCTATTAGAAGCAGAGGTATTGTGACTTGCACATTGCAATCTCGGATTGAAAATAATTCGAAGCTAGTGTTGGAAGCACAGGTTCTTTCTAATATTTGTAGTGACATGCCTTCGGTGTCTCTAAACACAAAAGATTGGCGTCACATTACAAATTTGAAATTGGCAGATCCCTTTTTCTATCGAAAGCAACCCATTGACATGCTTATTGGAGCAGAGGTATTTCCTCAGATCTTATTAGGCAGGGTTATTTCAGGAAAGGAGGATAGGGAACCAGCAGCTATTGATACCATTTTTGGTTATATTTTGATGGGAAGAATTCACACTGGAATTTCTGTAGATCCCTCTTGTTTATTTCTAGAAACGTCTTTAGAGGACGTAGTAAAGAAGTTTTGGGAATTAGAACAAATTCATCTACCTAAATTGAGCATTAGTGATGAACAGTGTGAACAACATTTTGTAGACACTCATATTAGAAATCCAGAAGGAAGATATGTAGTATCGTTGCCCTTTAAGGAAGGTTATCCTCCTACATTTGGGGATAGTTATTCCATTGCATTGAAATGTTTGAGGTCGTTGGAGAATCGTTTGTTAAAAAATCCTAAATTATATGAATCTTATTGTGAAGTCATGCAGGATTATTTAAATGCCGGGCATATGACGATCGCTCATCCAGCATCAAATCCAGACCAGGTTTATTATATCCCTCATCATGGAGTTATGAAACCGGACAGTACGAGTACTAAATTGCGCGTAGTTTTTAACGCATCTTGTAAATCTTCAAGGGGAATATCTTTAAATGAAACCTTGTTAGCTGGTCCTAAATTGCACACAGACATTACTACAATCTTGCTACATTTTCGACTGCACAAATATGTCTTAATTGCAGACATAAAGCAGATGTACCGGCAAATATTAGTGAAAAGGGAACACTGGGATTTTCAAAGGCTCGTATGGAGGTTTCATCCGGATGAACCGGTACAGGAGTATGTGATGAATAGGGTCGCATTTGGTATTTCCTCGGCTCCATATTTGGCCTTAAGAACTCTGAAGCAGCTAGCATTAGATGAGGGTTCTGATTTTCCCAAAGCTGCGGAAGTATTACAATCAGACATTTATGTAGACGATGTCATCACAGGGGGTAACTCTGTTGAGGAAACCCGCAATTTAGCTTTCGACCTCATTCTCCTCTTGAAAAGAGGTGGATTTGATCTTAGGAAATTTGCAAGCAATGAACCAAGCGTGTTGAGTAGTCTTCCCATATCCGTTCAACAATCTGTTTCATTTGACAAGGAGGAACCTTCATTCGTTAAAGTGTTAGGCTTGCAGTGGAGTCCTGCATCTGATAGTTTTGCTTATAATATTTGTCCTCAATCCAATCTCTGTACGAAACGCATCATTTTATCAGAGTTGGCAAGGATATTTGATCCTTTGGGCTTTTTGGCCCCATTAGTTGTGTTTGCTAAACATCTTATTCAGAGACTTTGGATGTTAGGAATAGAATGGGACCAACAGCCTCCGGTAGACATTGTGTCACGGTGGGAAACATATCAGGCTGAACTACCTTTGTTGGAGAATATAGCTCTTCCTCGTTATTTACCAATGGATGAATCTACGATATGTGAGATACATGGGTTTTGTGATAGTAGTGAAATTGCATATGCTGCTGTTGTTTATTTTCGATTAAGTCAACCGAATGGAGATATTTCTACTATCTTGATTTGTAGTAAATCGAGAGTGGCCCCACTAAAAAAGCTCTCAATACCTCGATTGGAGCTAAATTCTGCAGTTCTTCTGGCAGAGTTAATAACATTTGTTCGAAATGTTTTTGCACAGAAGATTCGATTCTCCCGTATATGGGCATGGTCGGATTCTCAAGTGGTTTTGGCGTGGATAAAGTCTCCTTCATATAAGTGGCAAACGTTTGTTGCAAATAGGGTGGCCTTAATCCAGGAGCAATTACCTGGGAACCATTGGCATCATGTCTCGTCGGTGGATAATCCGGCAGACTGTGCATCACGAGGTTTACTTCCGTCCCAGCTGCTTCATCATCCGTTATGGTGGGCGGGGCCCAAGTGGTTACAAGAGTCTTCACATCATTGGTCCGTGCAACCTAGTTTGTCTGACACTGCCGAAGAGATTCGAGAGACAAAGTTGTGTCTCAATGTCACGGTTGAAAATAATTTGTTGTCACTTATCGAAAGGTTTTCATCTTTATCGAAGTTACAAAGAGTTGTTTGTTATTGTCTTCGTTTTACTTCTTATTGTCAAGGCAATAGAACGTTTACAGGATGCTTCACATCAAAAGAACTTCACAATTCACTATTAGTCCTGGTGCGACTAGTGCAACAGGTTGAATTCGGTTCTGAGATTAATCGGTGTAAACAAGGTAAGGTTTGCCATAGTCCCCTCAGAAAATTAAACCCATTTTTGGATTCTGAAAATATTCTAAGAATTGGAGGTCGTCTTCGAAACTCATCTTTAGGTTATGATTCCAAACACCCAATCTTATTGCCCCGTAAGAGTACGCTTACACGATTGATTATAACCCACGTGCATAGAATTTATTTGCATCCCGGTCAGAGTACCTTACTAGCCTTACTTCGTCGTCAGTTTTGGATTCTCTCACCTCATCGAGCAATAAAATCTGTTTTGTCCAATTGTCAAACATGTTTTCGAGTCAATCCAACTTCTAATTTTCCTATTATGGCAGATTTGCCACAGAGTCGATTGGCAGAAGTAAAAGCCTTCAAATTTGTTGGAGTGGATTTTGCGGGTCCATTTAATATTATTATGAATCGCATTAGAGGTGCAAGGACGATGAAGGCTTATTTATGTCTATTTGTTTGCTTCACCACAAAAGCTATCCATTTAGAGTTGGCTTCGGATTTGTCGAGTGAAGTATTTTTGGCAGCATTTCGACGTTTTTTGTCACGTCGAGGTCCTTGTGTACGTATTCATAGTGATTGCGGAACGAATTTTGTTGGCGCCAATCGTGCTCTGGTACAGTGCATGCAGTCCGTAGTAGAATCGGAAGGTTTTAAATGGCAGTTTAACCCTCCTGCAAGCCCTCACATGGGTGGCCTTTGGGAGAGCCAAATTAAAGTAGTAAAAAAGCATTTGTTAAAAGTAATAGGTGAATCTATTCTTACATTCGAAGAATTATCAACTGTTTTTACCCAAATTGAAGCGTTGCTTAACTCGAGGCCGTTGTGTCCTAGTAGTTCTGATCCCAATGACTTGGAGGCAATCACGCCAAGTCATTTTCTAAATTTAGAGCCATTGGGTACCTTTTTTGAAGAGGATTTTTCCGACATAAATTTAGCCCATCTGTCGCGATGGCAAATGATTCAAGCTTTGCAGCAACAATTTTGGCGGCGGTGGAGTCGGGAATATTTGAATACTCTTCAACAACGCAATGCTTGGAATAATACTTCAAATCCAATAACCGTGGGCAAACTAGTGCTTATTAAAAATGAGTTAACTCCGCCATTACAATGGAAATTGGGTAGGGTGGTAGAAGTATATCCAGGTGCAGACAACATTATTCGAGTAGCAAAAGTGAGAACATTAAATGGAGACTTAAAAAGGCCAATTGTCAAATTATGTTCTCTGCCAAACCAATGAATTGCAATTAAGTTTTAGTTGAGTTTAGATTAGTATAGTTTTTTTTTTCTTTTGTTTGGGGGATTGTAAAATTTAGATTAGTAAAATTTAGTTTAGTAATACCATTTTGCTCAGTAAATGGTAAGTTAGATTTGTAAAATAGTCATTTTACAGTGGGCGGAATGTTCCCTAAAGACTTAATAATAGGTATTGCACTTGGGGATTTAAATTTAGAAACTAGAATTTTGTTGGGTTGGCAATTGCCACACTGGATTTGGTTACTTGGTGCCATATTCTGCCAATTATCTTTTGAATTCGTTGGTGGGAAGTTGTGTGCAGCACTTCGAAAAACACAAAATTGGTTATTTGGAGATTGGGGCTGGACAAGTGACTCCCGTAAATAGTACCTGGCATTTGGGTAGTTCAGAAGCTTCTGAGAGTTTTGCTGGCTGTGGACAAGGGTAAGTTGTTGGCCCTTTATTTTAGTCTTCGAGCTTTATCTGCCCAGGTGCAATTTGGGGTACTCATATTTATTTGAATAATTAATTACAAAAATACAGTCTACAATCGAACATAAAGGGTCGCTAAAATTTTATTCTTTTATATCTTGACTTTTCTTGACCAAAAGTCAAAAAACATCAACAAATTAAAATTTTCTCTAAAAACCATTGTTTCTAACAATGCAGCCTGTGTTTCATAATTTTTTTTAATGTCACCATCGTGTTCAGCGCAATTTTTCCTATAAGAATAGTCAATAAAATTGCTGTTTTAAATTTCTGGCCAAAAGAAAGTTACGACGACCGGACTGTATATACATGACTTATCCTATTTTGAACTGAACATAACATTTAGAGTAGATAGGTAAAATGAATGAATAAAATAAATTGTAAATGCAAAATTAAAGATTCTCCAAAGCTGACACTATTTAATTCATGAATTTAAATATAATCTTTATTGACAACTTTTAAATTGAAGTATCTTAGAATTAAGTATGTGAACATTGTATTTCGCTTTTCTTATTTCTGGAAACTTACCAAATTTAGAATTAATCAGTTGTAAAATTAATGGTCGCCTAGTTACAATACCCGACCCTCTTGGTAGAAAGTCTCTGTAAAAAAAAATAATAAAATTAAAATCGTCAAAGAATAATTAAATAATAATATTAATTTTACTAGAATACGACGTAATTCTATGTGATGCCGCTGAGATTAAGTACACACCCTATTGCTTTTTTTAACCTTCCTACAAAATTGTGGGAGGTTGCTAAAATTGAACCAAAATCGAAAATTGAGATCAAATATTTACGTTTTGGGGGACTAGAAACCCAAAGCGGTTTTCGAAAAATGTCTGTGTGTGTGTGTGTGTGTGTGCAGCACGATAGCGGCGAAAGTACTAGACAGATTTGAATCTGAAGATCTGAAAGGGGTTTGGTTGGGATCGGATTATGTTGAGTGCCGTTTTGGCACAACACGTTGTTTATTTTATAAATACTTTCAATTTGTAATTGAACCGTTGAAAAGCAGTTAAAATTCCGATTTCAGCAAATAATAACATTTTCACCCTTTAGATTAGTTTCCGTGAAAAAAATTAAAAAGCAAAGCAAATGTGAAGCACAAGATCGCCGTTCGCGTGGCACGGCACGGTTGATCTCGATGCGAAGAGCCGTTGCGCCGTGAAACTCCTTGCCCTTCTCGGATATCACCTACATGGGTGATGATAGCGCAAGCGCATACAAGATCGTTTGCAGCACCCGACTGACTAGACTCTAGTTTTAACAATTATATAGTTTTACTGTCCCATTTAATTTCAAATGTTTGGGTGTTGAGGTTCCAACCGCTTCCAGTAGCTGCCGATTTTTTATAATTCAAATAGGCATTCACAGTCGGCAATGCCCTACTGCAACTCTCAACTGTTTCATAACAGTTTTAGTAAAGATGTCTTTTAAAACAATTTTATAGTAATACTGGTATATGGCCTACTTCTTTCAAATCTGACACATATTATACAGAGTGTAATCAGTTTCATGTCATAAAAAAACTGGTAATGGGGATCGACTAGACAAACAAAAAACCTTTATGACTTTTCCCTCTAGGGGCACTTTGAAAAAATCTGACCTGGGTTAACATATTAAATATTTTTTTAAGATTAATGTAGAAAATAATTGAGAACCACTGCTTTTCTTGGTCAAAGGACTTGTAGTTCCCAATTATACAACTTTTAAATTGTCATAAAAAAGTGCAGTCCTCGGCGTCACACGCGGTGTCAAAGCAAAGGCTTTGTTTGGATCATAGACCGCCTTTGATGGATCGCCTCGGCCGAAGGCAATTATAAAGAGGTAAATAATTCGTTATCTTTTCCTGTACAACTGCAAGCAAATAATGGCCATAGAAGTTTAAACAGAGCATTTCTTTACATGTGTTTATTTTAATTTAGAACAAAATATTGGATTAATGTTTATAATTTAGAATATTTAAATGTGATTTATTAACGTTTGTAACATAAACGAGTGTCCTGGGTGAAAAGCTTACCTAAGTAAATCATTCGAAATCTCTGCATCTGCATCAATACACAGTTCGGTACGTCAAATTAAGGACATACGTACTCCGTTCAACACTAAACAATAAACTATCAACTAACGTTGTCAATAAAGAAAAATAAAAGAAAAACTTGGTCCAAAATCCAAAACGAAATACAAAAAGAACGAACAATTAAGTTGTGTCTGTACGTAATCAAGAATTTAACGACTTTAACAGTAAAGTCAATAAAATAAATCTTAACTATAAATACACAGTGACCCGAAATTCAAAAATAACAAAAATAACGAACGGCGGGGCGGGTTGGGCGTGTGTACATAACGAAACACCCATAGTAACTAAAATATTGCACAAGGGAGAGTCAGAGTATAAGGCAAAGACACGCGCGACGATCTAAACCTACCTCAATATTCCAGCAGTTCTCAAAAGATTTTATTGAAAATTTGCGAAATTTTTGTTTATTTTTTTTCTCCAAAACTGTAAGCATTAGACCCTATGTTATAGAAGGTTTTTTGTTTGTCTTGTCGTTCCCTACCACCAGTTTTTTTTGACATGAAACTAATTACACCCTGTATATTGTAGTTTCAATATCTATCGAGCCAGGGAGACACACTGTACCTATATTACACACTTTTGATACCGGGTGCCCAATTATATTTTGACCCTTTTTAACTATGTAACATTTGAACTAGTTAAGATAATAAAACGCTGTTTTCGCCAGTCTTCTTCTAATTTTGATAAGTGTTTTCCTCAGTAATCGTCTTTTTTGCTCACATCCGGGGATAGGGCAATTTTGTTATTTCAAATGGAACACCCTGTATATTTTTTCACAGTTGGAAAGCCTATTGTTTTCTCTTTCCGAAAATTCCATATTTGTCATGGAAGTTATACAGAGTGATGGTTTTATACGGTTTTAAAGTGAATACTGGGTTTTATCGAAATGCTGCGAAAAAGATAATGATTCACAATGTAGACTATGGAAACTAAAGACAACATCACTTGTAAACGTCAAATTAGTTTATTGACAACTCGGTTACTTGAGTTAAGTACTGTAAGAGAAATGTTTACTTTTGAAAAAGCTAAGTGTGTAATCTTTTTTGCTGACACCAAATCTTACAAAACAACACAAAGGATATTAGTTTAACAAGGATCCTCTAACAAAAAATTCAATTAGAAAATGGTATAGAAACTTTTGGAATTCAGGTTGTATTGACCGTAAAAAATGAACTCCAAATAATGAAAATGGACTTAATAATGCAATTGAAATTTTGGAAATGACACAAAATGATCTAAAACTGAACGCTTATAAAATTCAGATTCACCAAGAATTAAAGGAAACAAATTTTCCAAAACAAGTACAATTTTGTAGAAAAATTCTTGATTTACGTAGAAGAGATGCCCATCATTTTCTTGATAAGTTTATCATGTTGACAAAGCAGCATTTCACTTAAATGGCAAGGTGAATAAGCATAATTGTAGAGTTTTGGCAACAGAAAATCTCAAAAATTTCCATCAGTTTGTCAGATCCTCTCCAAAAGTTAGTTTGTGTGCGGTTTCAAAACAAAACATTTATAGTCCTTCTTGTAACAATTAATGGGCCTTTTCAGCATATTTTTTTTATTGCGGAATCATACATTTTATGAAAAATTAAAATACCCTTATTTTTTCAATTTCTATTTTGATGCAGATTAGAGCCAGAAAAAAATAATTAAAATCACCTATTTACAAGTCCAATTTAAACGATTATCCGTAACGCGCCATTAATACGTCAGCAATCCCAAGCCAATAGTGTAAAAGGCGACTCGGCAACGTTGTACAAAATCAGCATTCAATTGACGTTTGTAGTGATGGGCGATATCGCGATTTTCCAATCACTCCTTAACGGCGACTTATATTTTTCACTTCCGGTGGTTTTAAACTAACGCCATCACAATCTGCAAGCTGATATGTTTACCGTTCGCCGTAATTTGTTTGTGTGAATGTATGGCTGCATTAAGCAGCAATGGACAAGTATGAATTGAAAGTAAAACGATGTAAATTACACTTTATATTAATATTTTATATAATCACGGTGATTTAATCACCGGCAATGACATATCGCTCATGACGACGTTTGACAGCTTGTTGATGTTAACATTTTGGTTTTGAGGTTAGCGTAAATTGAAAACCTCCGATTTCGATTAAAATGTCTAGCAAGCAGTGTTTTGTTCCATTCTGTGAAAATACGACCGAAAATGCCCCAGAAAAGACGACAGCTCAAATGAAAGTTTAAGGTTATCCGTTATCCGTGCGCTCGGTGATCGCAGTGTTGTCGGTTTGCAAGTTCTTCTGTTGTGTCCTCGCTGATAATTGGTGGGATTACGTGTGCAACCAAGGCGCGTGAAACTCGAGCGTTTGAAATACCCCGTGAAAGTTGTTGTATTTCGCTAATTTATTTCTCAGAGATTGCTGTTCTAAGACGCCTCATTTTCAGATAAAAAATTATTTTATTTTCCCCAAATGACACCCACCATATTTAAATGTCAAAATTCGAATGTACTGTAAAGGCCCATTGTCAATGCTCCATCATAATTGGGCATGTTAGAAAATATCTTTAATCCGCAACTTGAACAGGATAATTTGTTAAGGACAGTTTATTTCCAACAATACGGTGCTACGCCTCATTATGCTATGATAACTAGAGATTCCCTGAATGCTACTTTTGGGGCGTTCAATAGGAAGGGGAGGTCCTACTGTTCTACGATATGAACCCCTCGATCCCCAGAACTTACAGTTCCAGATTTTTTCATATGGGGGTATGTGATAGACAAGTGTTATAGCCCTATGCCACAAAATTTAGAACAACTTAAACAAAACATTCGAAATGTCTCTAATAACTATACCCCCGAACAGTATGGTAGAAGCTATGACAACTTTGTACCGAATAAATAAATGTGTCCAACATATTGAACATCTTTTCTAACTAATGTTATTTTGTTTATTTCTTATTTATTTAATAAATATTCAGTTCACTCTGTTTACGAATTTCATATGTACATTTTCAATAATTTAAATATACAGGAAATTATGCTTTTTAATGTTTCAAAAAGTTTTATTAAAACTCTACACGTGTTTCGGCTTATTAGGCCTTTATCAAGAGTACAAGATATTACTAAATTTAAAATGTGTTCCTTACTTATTTATATCTAATGGAAGGTATAAATTATGCAAAGCTTTTAATCTATTTATTGCATGCAAATAGTTATATGATTCCTATCCTATGTAAATATACTACAAATAAGTTCTTAATGTTAAATTATTTTTTCTAGAATATTATGACCCATAAATAATGTTTGATCATTAGTTACATTTTTATGCTTTTTGACAGCTTTCATGATCTCAAATTGTTCTAGTAAATCTAACTTCTTTCCTTTATTTTCTGTATGGAGTAATTCGACTTCATTAAAATTAACAAAATGATTATTTTCTATGCAGTGTGTTGACATACCGGTGCTATGTATACCATTCGTTATAGATTTTTTATGTTCAGGGAGACGATTTTTTAATTTACGACCAGTTTGACCGATATATATAGCATCGCAGTCATTACATTTTAATTGATATAGACCTGTTTTTTCTAATAAATCTCTTTTATCTTTATTATTAACTAACATTTTCCCTAGATTATTTTTATTAACAGCAATAGTTTTACATCCTCGTTTTTTTAGTTTATGACTAATTTTATCGCTAATCTTAGGCCTATAATTAATACATTTATATATGTCAGTTCTTTGTGGAGTATCAGCATAAAATTCTTTAAGTAACTTTTTCTTTTGTTTATGTTTTATTAATCTATCTATGAGGTTTTCACTATAACCGTTGTTTCTAGCGATTTCTTTAATGGTGTTCACATCTTTCATAAAATTATTCTGATTTAAATTTGTTAATTTTAATGAAGTCGAATTACTCCATACAGAAAATAAAGGAAAGAAGTTAGATTTACTAGAACAATTTGAGATCATGAAAGCTGTCAAAAAGCATAAAAATGTGACTAATGATCAAACATTATTTATGGGTCATAATATTCTAGAAAAAATAATTTAACATTAAGAACTTATTTGTAGTATATTTACATAGGATAGGAATCATGTAATAAATAGATTAAAAGCTTTGCATAATTTATACCTTCCATTAGGTATAAATAAGTAAGGAACACATTTTAAATTCAGTAATATCTTGTACTCTTGATAAAGGCCTAATAAGCCGAAACACGTGTAGAGTTTTAATAAAACTTTTTGAAACAATAAAAAGCATAATTTCCTGTATATTTAAATTATTGAAGAATGTTTCACAAGGAACCAACCGTATAATCAACCCAATGTATACATTTTCAATATTAGCAATTGAAATAACATACAATTGTTAATAAAATAATTTGATGTTTACAGGTGATGTTGTCTTTTATTTCCGTAGTCTGTTTTGTGAATCATAATTTCTTTCGTAGCCTTTCGATAAAACGCAGTATTCATTTTAAAGCCTTATAAGACCATCGCTCTGTATGATTTCCATGATAAATATGGAGTTTTCGGAAAGGGGAAACAATGGGTTTATCAACTGTGAAAAAATATACAGGGTGTTCCACTTGAAATAGCACAGTTGCCCTATCCCCGAAAATAAGCTATATTTAGTTAAACCGGAAGTTAGTGAAAAAAGGCGATTACTCAGGAAAAAACTTATCAAAATTAGAAGAAGACTGGCGAAAACCGGTCTTCATTATTTCAACTGGTTCAAAAGTTATATAGGTTTAAAATGGGTCAAAATGTAATGTGGCTCCAGGTATCTTGTACATACTCAATAGAAACATTTTCCTCTAAAATTGTAATATAACAGATTACATAAAATGTAATAGTACATGCCTCTGGAGATCGCCCGGCATGATGGACATGGCCCTATTTTATATGTGCCAAATATAAAACAAAAATTTGAAGCCCAAAAGAAGTTATCGGGCTTACAAGAAACGGTCTTCTCACATACATGCATACAGACACAGAGATTTTTTATTCGACATTTAAAACGAATCTCTGTACAAACATTTGTATCAACAACGAATATTACAAATTTTTATCCGATTATGTACCTATTTGATGAACAAACCATTAACAAAAGGCATTTAGGCAGTTGCATAGAGTAATTCAACATAAATTATGGTTTATGCTTTTAACGTACTTTAATATTTTATTTTATTAAACTCTTTTTAAGTGATTCATTGTTGTTATCTAACATAATTCTTTTCTATCTTACAGTAAATCGATACGTAAGGTCTATAAAACTGATAAGAGGCTGTACAAGTAACAGTGGCACCTCCGCCAGATTTTTAAAAAATACGATCAGACTAGAGAAGCGCAAATAATTTAAAACGGTTAATTTAAAAAAATAGGAGTGCTCCTCGGGTCGCGATTGCCCTGTCACAACGTCGATACTATTCTCATAAATGAAAAAAATACAAAATGTCAACCGAAACAGAACACTTTAAACAAATGATTCGCCCCCTCTCCGGTAATTACGGAGACTAAGAATTTTTAAATGTTTAAAGCTCTCCCTAATTCACGATATTTTTACTTTAGCTGAAATCATAACTGCATACTTTTGTAAATAACCGACGAACAAGAGTGCTGTTTCCCCGGTACATTCTAATTTAATTGTGCTATTTTATTACTTTAATTTTGAGTTGTGTACTGGCATGCACGATAATTTCGTAGATTTTGTAATCTAATGGAAAGATATATTTTAATCATACTAACTTATCAAAATTGCCTGTAAAATATAAATTGTGATTTGTATGGCTACGTATGGAATTTTAATTACAAGCATACTTGGATAAACGATAAATGTAAGTACGCGTGAAAGTTCGATCGAGCGTTGCCGACTTCGAATACTTATTTACACAATAAAAATAAAAAATATGGTAGGCCAGTGGAATCAGTGAATATGCAGGACGTAATTCGCCTCAGGAAACCACATGGTTTAATGGGTAGATTTATTAGTAAGGAATATAGCCTTGATCCCATTTTAAATACTGGGAACATTGTTAAATAGACGTTTAAATGTGCAGAAATCATGAAAAATGTTTTTTTAAGTACCTCCAAGGCTATCATCAATAGATATATCCGCTTTTTTCTGATGTGTAGGTAATGAAGAAACGGATAATTTAACGTCTTTGATCCAAATTGGTTAATTATTTATTTAACTAATGGCAAAATACTGTCAAAATGTTCAAAATTTTAAAGTGTTTTTTTATTTCGTGAAAAAAGCTTTTACATCTTTGCAATTGGGTGTTTTCACAAATTTTATATTCACTTTCACTGTAAAGATAATGCTTTATTATAGTTAAAAACACTTGAATTTTGAGAAACAGTCCAATAATACCTTAAAATAAGCCATTTTAATTTTGTATTGAAATTTTTTCGCTAAAAACACTACATCAATTCACTACGCACTCATGACGTCATCAGTTATATTGTTAGTGTCATTTTGTGTCATAAACATGTTATTTTGCAGATTAATTTCGTAAAGAAGTAGCTTTTACAAATCCCGTATTAAGTAGGAGTTACTTATTTAATCACATGTAAAACGTAAACAAACCGAATAAAGTGCTGTGTTTAACAATTTTTAAACGCGATTTAAGAAACTAATATAACCGATGACGTCACCGCGTGTTTTGCGTACTTGTTCAATTACTAAAACTTTATGTTATTTATTTGTTGAAATTTTAATTTGATGGACGATAGAATGCTGTTTAAATATGAATAAGTGCTTTAGTATAACAAGTACTTCATTTTAATAATATCAAAAAAGCAAATTTTCACATAGTGAAAACACCTAAATTAGGTGTCTCTTATAACCGTTATAGTCCAGTCGATAAAGTAAAAAATACACGAGAAGCTCGCAAAAAATGTTATCTGAGATTTTCCTTCAGGAACTGTTAGTGGGAGGATTAAACATCACAAAATCACAAAAATCAGTTCTGGGGGTGCCGCACAACCCAGCAAAAACCACCCCTTCGGTGAAAGAGGCCTTATTTTACTGATAACTTGTTAACCGTTGAATATTATAATATAAAAAAGGAAAGCTTGACTAATTTGCCTAAAAGAAAGTCGTCTTGTAATTTTCTTGTATATGCCATGGTTTTCGAGATAATCGATTGCAAAATTGCAAAATTTATATTTTTAATTCGCGCGAATTTTCGTGTTCCTCCATTATTAAACAGGGTTCAGACTCATATGGAAAACCTGGAGAACCTGGAAAATTCAGGGAATTTGAAAATCTTTAAAAAAAACCTGGAAATATCAGGGAATTTTAAAAATTGTATAAAAAATCAGGGAATTCTGCGTCTCGATATGAAAAACTTAAGAATTTTCATTGATTCAATTCAATTTAAGGAATTATTTTATGTCGAATAAAAAATTACATTAGTAAAAAATATATATGAATATTAATATTTTTAGTTATGGAAAACCTGGAATATTCAGGGAATTTTTTCAGCTTCGCAAAGTCTGAACCCTGTTAAAGGTTGTTGGTAAAATAAAATTGAGATATTCGCTTGAAATTTGGTACATGTATGTAAAATAACCACATCTGTAATTAGATTATATTTTGTGATGATTCCGATGAAGAGTTAGGGGGTAAGTAGGGGTAAATTGGAGAAAGAAGTAAAGTGAGCTGGTAAGAGTACAGAAACTTGGATTTGATATAAATATAGAAGACATTTTTCAACCGCTCCACCATCGCCACTTCATTATTAAAGGGACTCATAAAATTCAATTGAGATATTCTCGTGAAATTTGGTACACCTATGCATTATAACGACATCTGGAACTAGATTATATTTTGAGATGATTCCGTTGAAGGGGTGGGTAAGTAGAGGTAAATATGGGAACATGAGCAAAGCAACCTGATAAGAGTACAGATACTTGAGATTTAGTGTATATACTAGGAACCAAGGTCTCAGATTTCTTTATCATATTTTTCAAACCCCCCACCACCTCCACTCCATTATTAAAGGGGTTGATAAAATAAAATTGAGATATTCACTTGAAATTTGGTATACGTATGTATCATAATGACATCTGATTGAGATGATTCCGTTAAAGGGGTGAGTGGGGTGGTGTGTAAACTGGAAAAAATGAGTAGAGCAAGCTAATGAGCTTCCAGAAATTTCATTTTTGGCATATGTACTCAAAACCAACGCCTCAAATTTTTTTATGACATCTGCCTCAAGTATTATTAAAATTCTATGACCAATTATTTCGACAGACTAGAGTGCAATTATAGTCAAGATATATTTCTTTAAAGAGACTTGGACGGAAAATCTGGATGAGGAACTAATGATTCCTTAGGCAGCGGTTTTTCTTAATTAGTTTAATTTATAAATTAAATTTGCACCACTAATAAAAATTCTCATTTCTTGTCTGCCATGCTCTAAGGCTAAGGATTGATCATGTCTCTAGCTGTGAATGTGTCAGGTAATTCCACGCTGACTCTTGTACTATATACATTTGTTAACAAAATGTTTTCAAATTAAATTTTAACAAATGTAGAAAACATGAATTGTTTCTGTAAGGCTACAGTACAGCAATCGGAAAACTTGTTTACATTTCGAAATAAATATCAAGTACATCGAGAAGAAATAAAGACAAAAGATGGAAGCAACTTTTTTAATTGAAACTTTTTGTCTAGGACTAGCAGATTTCTAGAAAATTGCATGTGAAAAATGTCACCAATGTACGCATGCTATAAGCATAGCATTTATTGGATAAAACAACTTGCAAAGAGTGTACTTTTAGCTTTACCAGCGGTTTTGGAATTTGGTGAATGACGAAATAATAGATTAATTAATTTTGGAATATTTGAAAAATTCGATTTGCGGTTGAATTTTAATTAATCCATAATTGCAATAATTTTAAATTTTTTACTAATCATACAGTTCCGTTTAATCTTTTTGAATTCTTAGGTATGTTTTATTATTCACTGACTATCATTGTGTTAGTTAAAGATTAATTTCAATTTTGCTGGCTAAATTGGTTTTCAGAGGTAATGTAGAAAACAAGTAAATTTTTGTTCAATAATTCTTAATAGTAAAACCAGAATTGTTGTTTTTTAAATAAGTAAATATTAGAATCAATTAGTACTTTTCCAGTACTTTAATTTTTTAATGCACTTTCATTTAGTGAACACAAATATTTATAAGTTATAACTCTTTCATGCGGTTCTCATATGATAGATAGGTCCTTGGAGTGATGGTAATACGTGGATCACAAAACTTCTGCTTGGACATTGTGAATCCAAAGAAGTGACCTTATTTTTTTTATGGCGGTTCTATTTTTTTCAAATTTTTCTCTTAAATAGAGAAGCTGATAATCTCACATATTCTAGTAAAGTTGTCTACAAATATTTAATGCAAATACAAAAAGGCATAAAAACCGACTGTAAATCACTAGCTTGTTAGCTCCCACAGAGCGGTACTTACAGTTTTTTACACTATTGTGCAAATGTGTGTACACTTATTACAGTATAGTCTAATTCACAAGTTCAAAAAGGTGTTAATTCTTGAAATAGCTCCTAAAAATATAAGCGATAGCAAATTGTTAAGTTAATAAACAATAAAATTGTTGATAAAAAAAAAAAATTTTGTTACTTTATTGAGGATTGCCAATTATGATTTAAAAAAAAATTCTTAACTAATTATTCAAATGATGGATAATTAAAAAAACGATTATAAACAATAAGATAATGTTTTGAAGAGTTTTTTTAATCATAATATTCTCAAGACAACAAAATTGTAAAAAAAATTTAAAGATAAAACTAGTCAATTTGTTTACAAACAATTTATAAAAAAATGGCATACATATTTTTTTTAACGTTAATGAATGCCTTCCTTTAATGCAAAATAGCAATATGATAACAAATATGAAAAATAATTTTTTTTTCCAACTTTGCTTTGGTTTTTCATTTTTTGTTTACTTTAAAAAATTGTAATAAACAAAATAAACAATTTTTTTAAACTTTTATAACGTGATCTTGTTAAGTATATGTATAAGAAGGGCTCCAAGAAGTGAAAATTTTATAGTCCAATTATTAAAAAAAAAATTGTCTCCAATTACAACGGAGGTCCCGCGCGCATCCTGCACCGGTCGCGCGGTGTCCTATTTCAGCATTAAATTAAAATTGTAAATAATGGAGATGGAGTTCCGGGAGTTGGGACTTTTTTATTGGAAATTTCCTCCTCTTTAAGAATCTTTTCTCCGATTTCCGTTATCGCTTATACTTTTTGAGTTATAAGCGAAAAACTAAATGCCAATTTTTTCCATCTTAATTTGTTTATAATTTTTGCATTTTTTTATGTGCTAATAAAACATTTTAATTTATTTACTCTGTTTCGCTTGTGTCAAGATAATTAGATAATATGTTATATATTTGTGGAACATTGACGAATTCGTAAAGGGTCTAGCAGAAATGGCTTGTTGGACTTTTGTTGGCGGTTGCACAACTTCTCCACAAGGAAAAAGATGTTATTTCAAAATTTAGTGTTTTTAAACGTATACCTCTCGCTAGAAAACTAATTCAATGCTTATTGCCAATGCTTACTTATATTTGTAAAATGCTATGACTTATCATTTGCACCACAGAACAATAATGGTAGGTATAGTTAATAAATAATATCTGAATATACACCATCTTTATAATCTATTCATCTAATAAATTCTCTACCAGATGAGTTTCATTTTACATATTAATATTTTTGTAAAATTGTAACAATATGAATAATAATAACGCAATTTCAAAAATGTATTGGCTCACTACCTACATGCATTACAATTAGCCAGATACACAGTGCGCCAGAAAACAGCCGCATGCTAATAGAAGTAGCACGAATCTAAATTATGGTTTATTTTAAAAAGTCTATAACTCAAAAACTGTATAAGATATCGAGCTAATTTTATTTATAAAAATTTTTTTGATCTTTAAACCATATTTCATTAGCATATAATATATAAATAAATTCAACATTTAATACAGTTGTCCGCACGTCGAAATTTCAAACACACAAATTACGTTCCTGTGATTTAGGATTTATTTAGAAATAAACCGTAAGTGATTTTGAAATTCTATCAGTACAGATAGATGCGCTCATATCAGTAGTATATACATATAAGAAATCACATCAATATCGCAGGAAGTCCCAAAGAATTGAAGAAGGAAAAAAATTAAGATAATGCCACAAATAACATTTAGACAATATCGCACGTAGTTAATTTTCTAGCGAGAGGTATACGTTTAAAAACACGAATTCTCGAAATAAACAATTATTTACCTTGCTAGAATGGGTTATTTGGCAATTTTGACGGCTTTCGAAGGCCTGGACCCTCTACCAAATTCGTTATTCCATTATACACTGACAATATCAAGTTCGACCCCGTTTACCCCTATGGTTTACATACCTGCTGTAAACCATTACATCCTACAATATTTTCGGTGTGAGCTAGTCGGGTAATATATCAAAATAATTTGAAATTGTAATTGAAACGGGTGTGTTTCTCTCAATTTCTTATTTTAATCATACCAGAACATAGGTACTTTATATGAGAACAATGTTGTTCCATGTATTAAGTAATACATTATATTTATGATTTACCATTTTCTGCGAATAAATAGCTTGCCCCGCTCTCCCGAATATATACGTAAGCGGCACAGCTTTGAGGTTTTTTTATGTGCAGTAAATATATGGAGACAACTATACGTCAATTATGTATTTATTATAATCCAGTGGCGTAGACATGCAACAATATATCCTTTCTCCGATATTCAAGATTTTTCCATATTTTTTTATATAAGTATATTATTTTTCAGAGGAAGATCGCTGGCAAAATTTTGAAGTAAATATTGCCATTTTCGATTAAATTGCAACCGATTTTCAATTTTTAATCTCCCTTATATTTTTACCCTCAAAATATTGGGTTTACAATTCCTGAAGATTGTAGGAATAAATCAAAAATAAAAAAGTCGGCTTTTAGTTAAAATTTAATTTCAGTAAAGAAATTTTAGTTTTCAAGTTTCTTACGATCTTCATCTTCAACACTACTAGTAAACACGAATAATAAACTTCAATTTATAATAATTTTTTAGCGGTTATGATTTACTTGTATTAATTTTATTAAAAAAACACAGGAAGAATGTCAGGTTGAAACCCAAAAAATCGAACTTCTTTAGTAGATAGATGAGTGAAACAGTCTTATGGTGAGACCCCTGATATTTATTTACTAATGAAAAAAGTATCAGTGAGGGGAATTGCAGGGATGTGCCGTTCTATTGAATTGTGTGAAATAAAATTAGAATATGTCAAAGAAAATAGAGGTTTCATTATTGTGAGAATTGCGGATTCAAAAGATGGTGTGACGCGAAAGTTACGACTTCAGAAGAGAATAATGTTTGCTATCTGAAAATAATAAAAAGTATATCAACGTTAGATCAAAAATTAGCAACGACGTTATGAGTTTCTTTTAGCGGTATCGAGCAGGAACATTTTACAAACTGCCTGTAGGTAAAAATTCTTTAGTAAAATCACAAATGTGAAATGTGGCTAATTCCGAAACTTGTAAGATCACTCTTTTTGAAGAACTGGCCACTTCAATGGCTATTACCAGACGTCGATGTTTTGCAGCTCAAGAAACATGGAGGGTGGAAGTCCTCCACTGTTGTCGAGAGTTATGTGGCGGACAGCATAGCAACTAAAAATGAAGTAGCAAAAGAAGTTAATTACCAGCGCAACTCTAAAGTTATTTTCAGCACCTCGTTAGAGGGAAATCAGGCCATCAAATCAAATAAGGTGGACAACGAGACTACCAAAAAGCATATTATTCTTGATAATTGTAACAATTGTAATTTCACTATAAACATAGTAATAATTAAAGAACTATAATGTCTATCTTTACTTTTTTCTAGCAAAAATGCTCCCTCGCCGATTTCCCTAGAGAAGCAAATTCAATCTACAGCCCAAACAACAATATCATATTAACAGTGGGAATAGAGAAAGAACTATTATTCGTAATTTTTTCATTTTTCGTTTAACCTTTTTAATATAGACCTTCCCATTATATTCTGTAGACTGAATAATGCTATAATAAAGAATTATTACCATTATTATTGTTACAAACAAATCCAAACGATTGAAGAGTTGAAAGTATCATACAATTTTAAAATATCTAAATTCTATGTTATACTAAGGCCAAGAAGTGGTGTCAGTAGAGCAAAAAATCAGCGGCATTCTGGTCAAAAGATAGTTGCTGTTATGTGATACTTAAGCGGCATCCTGTTCTACCATACTATAATCCCACATAACTCAGAGAAATATATTAAGTTTTATCCGCCTACCAGACATGACCACTACTAGTTCATTATGTGTAGTTAGTACAATTCCAAGTAGCATTTTAAGATATATTTTCGGAAACGTTTCTAACAAGTGTGCCTGTTTCCATGTACAAAATTGGAACTGTTTGCAACATGTTGCGATATGCTTTCGACGCATACACAATTTATTATACGTACGTGTTTCTATTTTGGTGGCACTGCGCGTTTCTTTGCTAGTTTCGAAAATAAAGAGAAACATGTTTCGAATTTGTAGCTCACAGCTTTTTAAATAGTTTCGCAAATATATCAATGTTTTTATAACTAACATTATTGGGAATGGAATGTATGCAATCAGTTTCGAAAAGTCTTATTATCTATTACATTATAATAAAGAATAGGTATGCGTTGTTTCAATATGGAAACAGGTATAAAATAATATTGTATGTTGAAAGTATGAAAAATTATATCTAGTTTTTAGCGGATGTCTGGTTAGAATAAATTTATGCGACGAGAATTTTATCGATTATTTTAGGGAAATACGTCCATATTTTAAATGCGCCTTACAAATATTGTATTTTTTTATGATTATTTTGATGTTAGTAATTAGTAATGTATCCAAACATCAAATAATGTTTGTTTTTCATAATTTGTATCAACATTTAATCTTTTGCATAAACAACGTTTCCTTTCGAAAGAAAATCGTCCATAATGGCCACCGAGTTACAAACGTCATTAAGCCAACACTTTAAAACCAAAATGGCCACGGAAACAGTTCTCTATGTGTTTCTCAATTTTAGATCATATTTTAAGAAAGGAACATATTTCTTCTGTGTTTCTAAATTGTTTCGGAAATTTTAGCAACATGTGTATAAATCGGCCGGCGTTGCGCACACGTTCTTCTCTTCACGTATTTTTCATTTCAACTTTTTTACCTTCCTTAATATTTTCTATTCAAATAGGACACTCTTCTACTTTCGCCACGTTACTGATAACAATTATAAAATTTGTTAAATTGTTATAATTTGTAAAAAAGTTACCTGTTTCTGTTAATAATCTATTTTGTGCTGGACACAAGAATGAGTTTCAAACACTTTCAGGAGTGACACGAGAATCACCAAGATTAAGTTATAAATAAGTTAACTGATGGGAATGCTGTTGAATGAGGGGTAACGGTGGAGAAAATTCAATTCTAGATAGCTTTTCACACTTTTATTTTATTATAGGATAAATTGATTGATATTATTGTAATCTCTGGTTAATATACATGTTAAATTTTACTTTCATACATTAAGCGATTTTGTAATATTTTGGCGTGGGTCCAATATGTTTAGTATCATAACCGTTACTCCTTCCCTCACAGCATGTTATTAATTTTAATACCTTTAATTAATGAAGTCATTAAATTAACTAATGTAAAATTGACAGTGTGCTTCATTCTCCTAATTTACTGAGGCATTTTAACTTGCACATCCCTCTGCCCTAATTGTAACGAATTGGAGTTGGTTCAGTTTAGAAAAATTAAACTACAATAAATCAATAAGCCATTAATTCAATTTTCTACTCTTGCATACGTTTGTAAACGTGTAGCACAAATAGACATATATTCTTATTCTTGTACTTATTTCCAAGTAAGTACTCGAGTTTATTTTGATTTTAATTTTCTATGTGTGCCTCCTTATTAAATGACGCCTGATTAATGCCGAGTGTCACATTCTTTCTTTTAAATTAATAATAATTGAATTGGCAAATGATATTTTATTAATTATATAAATGCTATAACATCCATAAATAAAAAATGTTCATTGTAGAACACACATAAAAATCATCTGACTTAATTAGATAGCCCATTTAAAATTAACATTATAGAGTGCATTAACAGGAGATATTGGTACGTGAGATGTACTCAATAATAATTCATTAAGATAGAATTTTAATAATAGAAGCAGATGTACAATAAACCATTGGAATAATTTGTTTATATTTTTTTTTATATTTTGGTTAAGATTGAATAATTTTCAAGTTATTTGTACTAAAACATCAAAAACGTATAATTATATCGATTTTCTTCTCACAAATGGGCGCATCTGTTTATATATTTATACAGTGTGAACGCACAAAATTCATATCTTTGGTATTTGTCATTTTTCAAAAAAATCCTCGAACAGGTCGATTTTAGTTTTGTAAATGTTACATTTTGTCACTATACCAAAATTTATGACGTTATTGGTTTTTGAGTTATGACGCTATCATAATTTTTTTTTAATGGAAACAGACATTTTTGTTTACTGTTTTTGGTGATATATTCCTCTAGCTTTCTGGTGATATAAAAAAGAAATGATATTACTTGAGACATTCTTTTGTAAAAATTACATTTTATGTAAAAATAGCTTACCTTTCACAAATTCACGAGTAATGTTCCACTTTCTTATGGACTGATAAATCTTGTTGCCTACATTTTTGTTTTAACTAGCATGAAAACATTTGACATAAAAACAAAACAAAGAAAATAATGAAAAAACAATCACCTTAACGACACAGAGATACACGCCTTTTGTGTAAAGTATCGATAACTTTTTTATTCCTGGCACGTATGGAACCTCAGCTTTGTGACACTTCTGAGACAGTGTAAAACTAGTGAATGCAATGCAAGAACTTTTGATGATGGTTGAGTATGGTGATAGGCTGAGAACTCATCAAGAAGCATGTGATGTTTTCAATGCCAAGTATCCCGAAAATCAAATTTCTAGATCCACTGTAAGTAGATTGGTGGCTAAATATGATGAATTTGGCAGTGTAGGTGACCTCCCTCGATCTGGTCGTCCTAGCATAAGCAACGAAACCAAATTAAATATTCTTCTAGAAAGTGAGGAAAACCACCATCTTTCGACAAGGCAGCTGGCTTTAAATCATAACGTGAGTCAAACTTATGTTGTACGTCTATTGAAAAAAGAGAAATACCATCCATACAAAGTGCAATTAATCCACGAATTGAATGAGGACGATCCAGATCGGCGCTTACAGTTTTGTGAACAGTTGATGACTTTGTGCGATGAAAACCCAAATTTTTTAAAGAACATTGTTTTTTCTGATGAAGCTACATTTTCTTTAAAGGGGACTGTACATCGGCATAACTGTAGGTATTGGTCACGCAAAAATCCTCGTTGAACTCAAGAAGCCCATACACAGCGACTAGGCAAAGTAAACGTGTGAGCAGGTATGATTGGTGATCGTTTATTGGAACCTTTTTTTTTAAGAAAATCTTACGGCCGCAAGATATTTACAGTTTTTGCGAGTTGAGTTAGTGCCAGCCTTAGCAGTTATGTTTCCGAACAATGAAGATGAAGATATTCCTGCTGAAAACGTCTGGTTTCAGCAAGACGGGGCCCCACCGCATTTTGGGATAACAATCGTCAGTTTTTAGATAACACTTGTACTGGAAGGTGGATAGGTCGTCGAGGTCCGGTTGAGTGGTCCCCGCGTTCACCGGATTTAACTCCCTTAGACTTTTTTCTTTGGGGTTACTTAAAGTCAAGGGTGTATTTTAACAGACCGGATACCACAAAAGAATTGAAAGACAGAATTTGCTTGAAGATGAGACGAATTGCCCATGCGATGATTCAGAACAGCGTGCAAAGTTTCTACACCTGTCTTGGTCAATGCCAAATGGTTGGAGGGTCGCAATTTGAGCAATGGAGACGATTTTTTTCTCACAATTACCTATGTAAGCTATCAATCAATAAAAATATTTTTTTCCAAAAAAATGGCTTAGGTAATATCAATTTTTTTCATATCACCAGAAAACTAAAGGAATATACCACCAAAAACAGTAAACAAAAATGTCTGTTTCTATTAAAAAAAAAATGATGACGTCATAATTCAAAACCCAATGACGTCATAAATTTTGGTATAGTGACAAAATGTAGCATTTACAAAACTAAAATCGACCTGTTCGAGGATTTTTTTTGACAAATGACATACCAACGATATGAATTTTGTGCGGTTCTTTAGGTTCACACTGTATATACATATACTATATATACTATACCCCCATATGTGATAAGAGGGACGATATGGGGTATAATAATTAGGTACTGCCGGCAGATGTCCATGAAAATCTTCTAATCTCTTTCTCATAATGCTGAAAGCCTAGTTAAGAAAACTAATGTTGGTGGGTTAAATTACTTTGATGGAAGAAGAACCCACAGACAAACTGGCACACAATTTTTAGTATCAGTGAACTTCAAAGCTTGATCTAATTGTGAAAATCAAACATTATTTCTTGTCAAAAAACTATATCGTAAAAGTTTTCGTGTTACTTTGGTAAGTGGTGATGAGTGGTCATCCAGCAAGGATATACAAAGTTCCAAAATTTGCGAGTAATTAAGTAATTTGGAAATATATTTCTTTTAAAAATTAACTCATATAAACGCATCAAACTTCGTTGTTTTGGGTTGTTTTGCCTTTCAAGGTATATATATTTTTTTAAATTATCATTTAAATTATTCAAATTTTAAATGCCCATTAACAATTGAAGATATTCTTAAATAACATCTTTAGTAATTCCTTCGTGTAAGATAGAGGTGTAGACTTTTAAAAAATGCTCAAATAGAAGAAATGTAATCACTTTTTGTTCAGAATAATGTATTACACTAGTGTTATATAGTTTTAAAATATAACTTTTATTTATTCAAAATGATGCCAAAATTCTAATATTTAACGTAAATACCTGTCAAAATATTTTGCCAAATGTACGGTCAAGAACAAGAAAAGTTGGTATAATAAAATGTACACTGCCTAATTATTAAAGGGAAATTATGAGTTCTTCATGCCGTAGAGTTGTTGTTATTTGTTAGATTTAGTAGAACATACTTTTAAAATTCAGAACAGAAAGCTTAAATATGATTATTCTTCCATCTAACACTAATCTACCATCCAAATTGCTTCTTCGCTCTAAAGTTAACGTGCTTAAAAAAACATCATTCACGGACAGATGGACAGATATTTTGAAATCTACTCAAAATTCGATTACAAACAAAATGTTCTATTCCATTTACTGTTTTGGAAATACGCCGATCAAATTCAACATATTTCTCGAGTTTGTATTTTTTGCCGAGTATAGTAATAAAACTAGTTTTATGAGCGTTTGTTTTGTATGCAGAATATATAAATATTATGAATATATAATGTATGTTTACATTTTATATATTATGGAATATTATGAGAATATCTTTTAAAATGTTACTAAATACATGTATTTCAGTTATAACCTCTGATTATATAAACAGTTTTGGACATTAAACTATAATATTAAGAAACTAAAATGCTTTTGTCTACTTCTAGCATTTACGTATTAGGCATATGCCGTTACATATTGGTTATCTAATAATAAAAGAATTTTTAGCTTTATCTTAAAGCGGTAAAAGTACATTATTACCTTACAAGAAACACTGACATTTGGGGAAGTTCAAAACGTATATTCTATTGGTTAAAATAAAATGCAGTCGAAAATTTTCGGGAACAATTTAAATGTCCTTTAAAAAATGTCACCCTAAGTTGTGAAATAAAATCTCACTGTCGCATGTCACGTCGCTCAGTTCATTGAACCATATTCCTTTATATGGACATTAGGGTCACTTAAAAATACATTTGATTTTGTTGCTTTTTTTCCCTGATTTTGTGTAAATCTGCAAAAGTTTTGCAACTGTATCCGCTTTATTTAATTCACATTTTAATACAAATCCGACGAAATTTGAATATTGACCCTAGCGCATTCGCCAAATATTCAAATTAATTTTTCATTCCTATTTTTCATCATCTTATTCCAGACCTAGCTGGACATTAAGGTCGCTTAAAAATAGATTTGGTTTTGTTGTTTTTTTTTTCAAAAATTTTGTATAAATCTGCAAAAGTTTTGCAACTGTATCCACTTTATTTAATCAGCTATTGTGAGATTTTAATTATTGACATCAAATTCTGTCAGCTCTTTCGAAAATATCTAACATTTTAATACAAATCCAACGAAATTTGAACTTTGACCCTAGCGCATTCGCCAAATATTCAAATTAACTTATCATTCCTATTTTTAATCATCTTATTCCAGACCTAGCTAGACATTAAGGTCGCTTAAAAATACATTTGATTTTGTCGTTTTTTCCCAAATTTTACGTAAATCTGCAAAATTTTGCAACTGTATCCGCTTTATTTAATTCGCCATTGTGAGATTTTTAACTACTGACATCAAATTCTGTCAGCTCTTTCGAAAATATTTAACATTTTAATACAAATCTGACGAAATTTGAATTTTGACCCTGGCGCATTCGCCAAATATTCAAATTAATTTATCATTCCTATTTTTCATCACCTTATTCCAGACTTAGCTGGACATTCAGGTCGCTTAATAATAATAATAATAATATCTTTATTTAACTACATGCATATGAAAACATATTTGTAGCAGGTCAACAGGAGAATACATAAAAAATATAATAAGGTATATGGACATAGATACGTGTCGCTAATAACACAAACAACATATATTAGGTGTATAAAATTGAGTAAAATAAACCGCTGGATGATTGGTGGGTACACTACATATCAACTGTTGGTCAATATCTCCATGTATTCTTGAGATGAGTAAAAACAGTACAACAATAAGAACTGTTTAATTCTTATTTTAAACGCATTGTAGTTTAAAGATCTTAAATTTGCAGGTAATTTATTGTAAAGGTTTAGATTAAGCGAGTTTCGTTCGGAGATTGAGAGTTTAAACCTCGGTGTCCTCAAGATGTCACCTGACCTTGTAGGATAGTTATGCAACTCAGACTGGACAGAATATGAATACTTATTTTTATGTATTTCTAATACTGAATAGAAAATATACAGTGATGGAATTGGTAAAATTTTATATTTTATAAACAGGGGTTGGCATGGGTCATCAATACCAGCATTAGCTATTAGTCTTATGGCACGCTTCTGTAGGCGAAAAACTCTAATGGCCTGACTAGAGTTCCCCCACAGCAGCACACCATAGGACAAGTGTGAGTGGAAGATTGAGTAATAGGCCGTTAAAACAATGTGACGACTAACGACATGCTTTAGCTGTCTCAGTACATAGAGTTGGGTAGATAGTTTTTTGCAGAGGTTCTCAATATGGCTTGTCCATTTTAAACCGTCATCAAGGGTGATGCCCAGTAGTTTTACATTATTGCCATTAGTAACATTATTATTAGAAGAAAAGACAATTTGTTGTGTCTTCCCTCGATTTAATTTAAGTTGATTAGGTGTAAACCATTGTTCGGCCCTGTTTTCTGCTTCAGAGGCCATTTGATTTAATTTAGAAATGTCGCTATGAGACTCAAGCAAGGAGGAGTCGTCAGCAAAACATATGCATGTTCCAGGGAGTAGTGAGCAAAAAATATCATTCAAATAAATAATAAATAATAGTGGTCCCAGGACTGATCCCTGGGGCACACCGTGTGTGACTTTTAAGTAGCCGGATGATATACCATTTACTACGACTTTCTGTGTCCTATTTAGTAGGTAGGATTTGATGAAATTTAAAGGTATGCCCCTCACACCATAGAAATTTAATTTATTTATCAGAATGTCGTGCGAGACACAGTCGAAGGCCTTGGTGAGATCACACAACGTAAGTGCTGTGCACTTGCCCTCCTCAAGGCCCCCCACTATGTCTCTCACCACCCTGCTAACGGCTTGTACCGTGGAACAATTTTTACGGAAGCCAAATTGACAACTATCCAATAACTTATTATTTTCGAAAAATTTTTCTAATCTGGATTTAAAAATGATTTCGATTATTTTGCCAAGAATTGGTACTAGTGAAATAGGACGATAGTTGTCGGGCTCATCCGGTTCTCCTTTTTTGAGAATCGGAATAACCTTTGTAACCTTAAAAATATCGGGGAATATGCCTTGAGAAAAACAGAGGTTAGTTAGTTCAGTGAGAGGAGTTACTATGGTATCTATGGTTTCTTTTATAATTTTTACGTTTAAATCGTAAATGTCGAAGGAATTTGAATTTTTTAAATTAAATATGGCAGCCCTGACCTCTTCCTCAGACACTGGATCAAGGAAAAAGGAGGGTTGTGGGGCCGGCATATTTTTCAGGAAGTCGGTGGCACAATGAACAGTGTGCGGCAGAGTTTTTATCACATTTTCTGCTACATTAGTAAAAAAGTCATTAAAATGATCTGGGGATAGGCTACATTCGGTATTATTAGATTTTTTGTGATTACGTCCCAAATTTATAAGTTTCCAGCTGTCTTTTGATTTATTATTGGAGTTTAGTATATAAGAATCATTGGCGGCCCTTTTTGCTTCCGTTATTGCAAATTTGTATGCATTTTTGTATGAGTTAAAAGCAGATTTGTCCATTGTATTCTTTGTCACATCACATACAGTTTTCATGGCAGATAAGGTGTCTCTCATTATCTTTAGTTCATCTGTAAAAAAGTGTACTGGAGGTTTATCGTGCTGAATAAAACTCCGAAGTGGAAAAAATTTATGTATATATGTACTATACATACATTTGATTTTGTTGTTTTTTCCCCCAAATTTATGTAAATCTGCAAAAGTTTTGCAACTGTTTCCGCTTCATTAAATTCGCCATTGTGAGATTTTAATTACTGACATCAAATTCTGTCAGCTCTTTCGAAAATATTTAATATTTTAATACAAATCCGACGAAATTTGAATTTTGACCCTAGCGCATTCGCCAACTATTCGAATTAATTTTTCATTCCTATTTTTCATCATCTTATTCCAGACCTAGCTGGACATTAAGGACATTTGATTTTGTTGTTGTTTTTTTTAATTTTGTGTAAATCTGCAAAAGTTTTGCAACTGTATCCGCTTTATTTAATTAGCCATTATGAGATTTTAACTACTGACATCAAATTCTGTCAGCTCTTTCGAAAATATTTAACATTTTAATACAAATCCGACGAAATTTGAATTTTGACCCTAGCGCATTCGCCAAATATTCAAATTAATTTTTCATCATCTTATTCCAGACCTAGCTGGACATTAGGGTCGCTTAGAAATGCAGTTGATTTTGTTGTTTTCTTCCCACAAATTTATGTAAATCTGCAAAAGTTTTGCAACCGTATCTGCTTTATTTAATTCGCCATTGTGAGATTTTAACTATTGACATCAAATTCTGTCAGCTCTTTGGAAAATATCTAACATTTTAATACAAATCCAACGAAATTTGAACTTTGACCCTAGCGCATTCGCCAAATTCAAATTAACTTATCATTCCTATTTTTAATCATCTTATTCCAGACCTAGCTAGGCATTAAGGTCGCTTAAAAATAGGTACATTTGATTCTGTCGTTTTTTCCCAAATTTTATGTAAATCTGCAAAATTTTGCAACTGTATCCGCTTTATTTAATTCGCCATTGTGAGATTTTAACTACTGACATCAAATTCTGTCAGCTCTTTCGAAAATATTTAACATTTTAATACAAATCCGACGAAATTTGAATTTTGACCCTAGCGCATTCGCCAAATATTCAAATTAATTTTTCATTCTTATTTTTCATCATCTTATTCCAGACCTAGCTGGACATTAGGGTCGCTTAGAAATACAGTTGATTTTGTTGTTTTCTTCCCACAAATTTATGTAAATCTGCAAAAGTTTTGCAACCGTATCCGCTTTATTTAATTCGCCATTGTGAGATTTTAACTATTGATATCAAATTCTGTCAGCTCTTTGGAAAATATCTAACATTTTAATACAAATCCAACGAAATTTGAACTTTGACCCTAGCGCATTCGCCAAATATTCAAATTAACTTATCATTCCTGTTTTTAATCATCTTATTCCAGACCTAGCTAGACATTAAGGTCGCTTAAAAATAGGTACATTTGATTTTGTCGTTTTTTCCCAAATTTTATGTAAATCTGCAAAAGTTTTGCAACTGTATCTGCTTTATTTAATTCGCCATTGTGAGATTTTAACTATTGATATCAAAGTCTGTCAGCTGTTTCGAAAATATCTAATATTTTAATACAAATCCGACGAAATTTGAATTTTGACCCTAGCGCATTCGCTAAATATTCAAATTAATTTTTCATTCTTATTTTTCATCATCTTATTCCAGACCTAGCTGGACATTAGGGTCGCTTAGAAATACAGTTGATTTTGTTGTTTTCTTCCCACAAATTTATGTACATCTGCAAAAGTTTTGCAACTGTATCCGCTTTATTTAATTCGCCATTGTGAGATTTTAACTATTGATATCAAAGTCTGTCAGCTGTTTCGAAAATATCTAATATTTTAATACAAATCCGACGAAATTAGCTGGACATTAGGGTCGCTTAGAAATACAGTTGATTTTGTTGTTTTCTTCCCACAAATTTATGTAAATCTGCAAAAGTTTTGCAACCGTATCCGCTTTATTTAATTCGCCATTGTGAGATTTTAACTATTGACCTCAAATTCTGTTAGCTCTTTGGAAAATATCTAACATTTTAATACAAATCCAACGAAATTTGAACTTTGACCCTAGCGCATTCGCCAAATATTCAAATTAATTTTTCATTCTTATTTTTCATCTTATTCCAGACCTAGCTGGACATTAAGGTCGCTTAGAAATACAGTTGATTTTGTTGTTTTCTTCCCACAAATTTATGTAAATCTGCAAAAGTTTTTCAACTGTATCCGCTTTATTTAATTCGTCATTGTGAGATTTTAACTATTGACCTCAAATTCTGTCAGCTCTTTGGAAAATATCTATAACATTTTAATACAAATCCAACGAAATTTGAACTTTGACCCTAGCGCATTTGCCAGATATTCAAATTAGCTTATCATTCCTATTTTTAATAATCTTATTTCAGACCTAGCTAGACATTAAGGCCGCTTAAAAATAGGTACATTTGATTTTGTCGTTTTTTCCCAAATTTTATGTAAATTTGCAAAAGTTTTGCAACTGTATCCGCTTTATTTAATTCACCATTGTGAGATTTTAACTATTGATATCAAATTCTGTCAGCTGTTTCAAAAATATCTAATATTTTAATACAAAATCCGACGAGATTTGAATTTTGATCCTAGCGCATTCGCCAAATATTCAAATTAATTTTTCAGTCCTATTTTTCGTCATCTTATTCCAGACCTAGCTGGACATTAAGATCGGTTAAAATACATTTGATTTTGTGGTTTTTCTCCCAAACTTTATGTAAATCTGTAAAAGTTTTACAACTATATCCGCTTTATTTAATTCACCATTGTGAGATTTTAACTGTTATAGGTTGTTTACATTTAAAATATAAATAGTCGTTGGATGCATATTTTGTTTGGGTTATGGATTTGTGAGAGGTGCCTAAGAAATATAAACATGGACTGCTGGGAACTCATAAGAGGACATACGTGGCATTCGCTGTTAGACTGTCATATACACACACAAGTATTGTAGATATTTTCAATATAGTTTAATCATACGCAATATTAATTAGTTTTGTTTATCAGTTTGGGGGTGTTTCACCCCTAACCTTATATTTCAGAAGTGGGGATGTGACCTTGTGATTAATATAGTGATTATGTTAATTATTTGAAAAGATAAAAAAATTCCCTGACAACGCCCCAAATTGTGGAGAACATGGCTCGAGAATTACAGGTGTTACTTTGTGCTGTAAGTACAGGTTCAATAATTATTATAAATAAATATAGAAGGTTGAGAAAACAGCACGTATAACTGAAGTTATTTAAAGCTGATAAGCTCTCATTTGAATATGATCTGTCAGTAGATGGATGACTGGTTATGAAAAAATTATTGTTTTGCTCGCTTTTATCTTTGGGACGAATAGAAAAGCTGACTCAAAATGTGTTAAATTTTAGAAACTGGTAACGATGTACCTCACAATAGGTACCCTTAATAATAAAATAGGTTTATTTATGCAGTACAGAATAAATAATATACAAATATAATTTTTACAATAATTTAAATATACATATATTAACGAGCATAAACTACAAACAGAACACTATAGATAGATTGTACAGTACAGTGCAATGCGACATTTAAATTGTGTATATATATGTCTATTTATTTATTATTTAGATGCAACCACCGAAAAAGTAACCAATTACAGGGTGGGAAATATTACAGCGAAGTTATATAAAACAGACATATTAAAATGGAATAGAACTACAGTGGAACAGCCCAATAAGTAAATGTTATATTGTACATATTATAAATCAGGCTGTTTAATTGATTGAGTACTATAGTTGAACATATCAAGTTTATCTTGCAGTGGTTTAGTTAAAATTTCTATATATAAAATACAACGGGGAAAATTTAATAAATTAGTTTAGGGAGCAGAAAGACGAAATATTTCACAATTTCTGCTTTTTATACGAAGTATGTGTAAATTCATTTACTCCAAACTATCAGGACAAAAAAAATGTTATACATAATTTTATTGAGGAAAATTAATTATTGAATGTATATTCTTCTAGTTGGTAAACCTGACACGTCAAATCTTTCCAACATGACGTTTTGGGAATATTCAGTATATGTGTCTATGTATATGAAAATACATATATATGTATACCTATATATTATATATATGTTCTAAATAATATCAAATAGTACAAATTTGGTGTTGCATAAAAATTACATTTAATTTATTTTGGCATTATGATTTCATTCAGATAATGTTTACAAAAGAGTGAAAGAATTGACGGAGTTCGATAAAATTTAAGCCAAGAATGACTGTTACACTCCCCAGGAAGAAACAACAGTATATTTACGGATACGCCGAGAAATTCTATAATTTTAACCATAGAAGACGTTCTTGAGAAAAAAATTCAAGTTTAACAATTAGGTATTATTAATTATGAAACTATGAAGTAAGCCATTTAGTATTTTTAATCAATTATAAACCGGCTAAAATAAATAAATACGTGTTTTTGTGTTTTGTTGATTTATGCAGTGATAGGCTTTGTAAGTAAAGTCGTAGCCGATAAAATAAAATTAAAACAAGTATCTTTCAGGTAGTTGAGACTTCATTGGTTTAATAGTTTGTTATGTATTACTGAAATCAAACCCAACTCCCAACTCAAACCAAAGTGTATGTATTATAAATACTCGATAGAATTTTATTAGTCTGACGTACTTTTACCTAACAGTCTTCAGTTATGATTATAAAAACATACCCAAATGTACACAAAATACGAGGATACCAACAGATGAGACCTTAATATATAGTACTGTTTGTAATATAATCGTTATATTATAGACAGTACTGAGATAACTTCATTGTGGTATCACTTCCGTACAGATAATGAAATTGTGTAAACTTTGAAAATTTAGAATTAATTTAAAGATCGATTTAGTTTTAATTTAAGTTACTTAGAAAAAGCAAACAATACTATGGTGCTTATACAGTGTGTTGCGGAAAACTTATTGTCTATTATTATTTGAACGAAAAAAAAAATGTGTGTGTATACATGTGTATGTATGTAATAATATATTATTTCAATGTACAAAAAAAAAATGTTTAATAAGAAAGTCACTATTGTTCCATCCTATTCAAACTTCAAATCAGAGATAAAATAATAATGTCTTTATTTTCAATAGTAGTTAACAAAACAGTGAAAAATAATAATCAAATTACAGAAAAAAAAAGGCGAAGTTCACAATTAAATGTGCGTAGAGCACATTTGGCCTAAATTAAGTTAATAATAAATAAGTTATATATTTCTGGTTAATTGCTCGAAAAGAGAAAGAGGGAGAAATAAAGAATATGCCTAGACCCTATTATTAAACAAGTTAGGCAAATTGACAATAGTATTAATACAAATTAATGACAAAATAATAAACAGTTCGTTGCATATTATAATGAACATTTAATTTAAATCAGTCGTTAACTACCTGAAATACTGATGCCAAAAGGGATATAATCTATCAGATAGATGGAACTATAAGACTACCACGTGTTGGGTATGGAACAAATGTAAACATTTATTTAAATTAACTAAGCTGTGATCCACCGATTAGCGAGATTAGGTACCTATAGTTGTGGTATAATTAATAACTGAAGCAGAAATTGTCTACAACAGACTATAATGTAGATGATGATAAAATTTCAAAAAAAAAAAAAATAAGAAAAGGCTTTGTTATGCAAAAAGAAAAGGAAAGAGATAAAACTAGACACATTTTCAGTTGATGGTGCCAATAACTGGATACTTCCGAGAGATAATCAATAGTGGAGTTGTAAAGTGATGCAATGACTATGTCTGTCGTTTTAGACTTGAAGTTAAATATATATTACTGATTTTCTGATATGTGTAAAATTGTTAAAATTTGTGTAAACGCTTGCCTAAATTGTTTATATTAGAAAACTTTGTCAGGAAGTAAATCAGTAATATTCTATTGAAAAGTGTCAGTGCGATATGCGATAACATACGAATCATATAGATTATCTAGGCCTACTTGTTAGGCCGACAAAGAGAAATACTCAGTTGCTAATAATAGTAATCGCTCATGGTTATTCAAAATTCTCTGAAGGTGAACCTGTACGAAGCACAAAATGATGGGGTAACTCGAGAGAGAAAAATATGTTCTTAATATAATCCGAAACATCTGAGATGAATGAACAGTATGAACGTTTTAATCGCATTATCAATAGATGGATAGATAGATAGATAGATAGATAGATAGATTGATAGATTTATTTAATTCTGTGTGCCAATTACAAAAATTGGATAGAATATGTTAAGTAAATACAATAAATTAACAATATTTTATAGAATATAGAAAATGATGTTTGAGAGTTACTAGTCAAACTGTAAAAAAAAAAAGGGAATTCGATGGCACATTTTACAAAGTCATGGGCTAGACACCTACTGAATTACTGTTTGCATATAAACCACACAGCGATACAATAACAGATGTAACGTCTGTCTGAAATACGTGAGGTTGTTTACAATAAAAGTTCAGAGATAAAACATTGTCCGTGCAATACGCATGATGAGAATACTATGATGTATTCGAAGGTCCGTGCAATAGGCACGATGAGAATATTGTGATGTATTCGAAGGTCCGTGCAATAGGCACGATGAGAATATTGTGATGTATTCGAAAGTCCGTGCAATAGGTACGATGAGAATACTGCGATGTATTCGAAGAGGCCATATGGTAGAATTTGCATAATGCTTGTAGATATACTTGATAGGTCATGTGATGAAATTTGCATGATGAGGATATATATGTTTGGGTGTGTATGTATGTGTATATGTGTGCATACATTGTATGCATGTATATATGTGTATATATAGCTGAATTGTGTATGTATCCGAACCCCTGTCGATCTAGGTTGATGGGATGAGATCACATGGTGTGCCCATTGATCGAACTGGTAATGAAATTCCATGATTAATTGATCACATGACCGAATAACAGCATGAGAATGATTTGCTTAGTACTAACTTTAGTTCTTTATATTTGCTTTGTGTTTTGAACACTTAGATGCCTGTTGTATTTTGTACAGCTAAAAGCCTAATGTAACGCATAACTAATTATTTGCTGTAACACTTTTGTTCTTATTATTTATACGTACTGGATGTTTTTAGGATGAGTATAATTTGATTGGGGACAATCAATTGGAGCAGGATGGCCGAATGTTATAGGTTGTTTACATTTAAAATATAAATAGTCGTTGGATGCATATTTTGTTTGGGTTATGGATTTGTGAGAGGTGCCTAAGAAATATAAACATGGACTGCTGGGAACTCATAAGAGGACATACGTGGCATTCGCTGTTAGACTGTCATATACACACACAAGTATTGTAGATATTTTCAATATAGTTTAATCATACGCAATATTAATTAGTTTTGTTTATCAGTTTGGGGGTGTTTCACCCCTAACCTTATATAACTCTTGATATCAAATTCTCTCAGCTCTTTTGAAAATATCTAACATTTTAATACAAATTCGGCGAAATTTTAATATTGACCCTAGCGCATTCGCCAAATATTCAAATTAAATTTTGAATCCCATTTTTCATCATCTTATTCCAGACCTAACTTGATAGAACTATAACAGGACCACCACTGCGCTATACTGCCGTCCTAAGGAAAGCAAAAATTTGTTGAACAGGCACACGAAATCCTGACGTGATGAAGCAATTCTGATGACAGCATCGGATTCAGCAGGTCCAAAAACATAAGAATAACAGGGTCTAATTAAAAGTACAGAGCACTTTTCTTAGTTTTCTTAATTTTGTGTATCTGTGCAATATTAATAAACGTAAAGGCACGGGGCGCTCAAAATGCATATTTATTATTATACTCTTCGCAAATACAAAACAAAGAGTATATTGGCATTTGATCGGTACATTTCTAAAACCAATAATACCACCCGTAGAGAAAAAAAAATCACTGTGTTGGTGAAACCTTCACAATTGTTTAAAGAATTTAGTAAATTCTTTTAAATGTACTTTTAATAAATTAGGTTTTATTATTAATCACCACTTTAAGAAGTAGTACAAATAAATTCACGGAAATTAAATATCTCGTTTCAATTTACAAAATAATAATCTGTTATCTCAGCAAAGCAAATTCTTTTCCCAGGGACGAAATTGGTTGAACCAACAGCGTGTTTATGCTGAAATATCATTTCTTTCTTTTTACATTCTCCTAGTATCAGATTAGCAGCTGATTAAACTTAGCACAGTAACGAGGATACGAATATATTATATTGACCCAAGAATATTTAAACACGTAAATCGTAAACAGACATAATTAAAGATAATGGTGATAATTCAAATGTTAAAAATTTTTTATTCGTACAAAGTTATGTCTAACATTATTTGCTATTTTATAGCATAAATTCATCACAAAGAAAATCTCATACGACGCGACGCTCCATTATTGGCTGCCCGAAGGAGGTTACACATTTGAAAAATGCAGACACACATCCATTACCCACCGGCATTGCCAGTGTCGGAGCTGAGGATTGAACCCAATACACTATAATAGACAGTGTAACCTTATAATTAATAACATTTTTATTTTCTATTGGAATATTAATATGAGAACACTTTATGTAGGGTGTATTCTGGATTGCAGATTATGGAAGCGTATTCTAATTTTGACCTGACAAATGCGTCGAACAGCAATATCAAGGTGTTGTTATCCACATATACTTCTAATTATAAAACCTAAGTTTCTGTAAGAATTGACTCTACGATATCATTTATGTCATGATGGCAAAAGTTTAACTTGCTAAAGATGAAATTGACTACACCTAGGTAGGTGAATATCACTTCACGTCAGTAAAAATTGAATAAAATTTTCTTGTAAAAGTTATGTATTTACATTTTTTGTTATATAGGCAATATGCAAATTATTTTTGTTACCACAAATTTATTACTTGATCAGTTGTACATTTTTGTGTAAATTAAAGCAGCCATCCGTGTTATTAATGGCTAAATACAGCTTGCAATCATCAACGTACAACAAAATGTAGTTTTTAACTTTATACGTAATTAATATTATTTATAAATATTAGTAGGAATCCAAGAACAGACCTCTGCGGAACACCAGATGCTGTTGTTATTTCGTTAGACTTAAAACCACGTCAAACAGGTAAGGATTAAAAACATTAATAAAAGTTTCGGTACTACTGAAATTGAACAATTTTTGTATTGAGATACCATAAAAGCTATAAAAGAATCGGTATATGTATAACATTAACTTGACTCCCTCCATCTAGCGTCCGTTATAAATTGAGGAAAATTAGTAATCGTTGATCTACCAGCATGATGGTTAAAATTTGGGACTTAATGTGGAAGAATAAAATACACAGGATACTCTCAAACAGTTTGCTGAAATTTCTTAAAATGATAATATAGTTATTGTTGTTGATAACATAGTTTCATAAAATGATAGTATAGTTGATAATAAGTTGTCAACAACGGAGTTGTCATCCTTGTTATTATTATCCAACTTACGAACCAATTTATTTTATAAACTGTGCCCATTTTGCATCTATAAGTGTTGTGTGAACGTTTTGAAAATGTTTATATCAACAATCTTGTTTTATAAAAAATGTTCTGTAAACATTCTTTCAGCTTCTACAAAACATCAAATTGCTAGTTGGGCGGTTACTGGGCAATTTTTTTTTCTGTACATTGACAAATTCTTAGAAACTTCTCATTAAATAAACTGGTAGGTGTAAACACAATTCTGATGCCAGATTTGGATCCAACGACTTAAAATACATAAGAGTAGAGTAATCTGGTTAAAAGATAAGAAATAAAAAAAAAATTGTGTGCCTATGTTATTATCAACATGCACTAAGTTGAAGAATACTAGTTTTCAGAATTATGCAATACACGTTCGAGTTTTCTAGAAAAAGGAGAAGATAATGATAAATATTCATAATTATGTGATTCATCTTTTTATAAATCTGACAAATTGTATTATAGGTAGCTGGAAATAATGACATAATTAGGTACTTACGTAAAATCACAAATATTTATCTGTTATAAACAAAAACAAAAATTTATTACCTCGCAATAAACAATTAGCATTTCAAATATCTGTTTTACGCCGTTCAAGATTAAGAAATTATTTTTAGTAATTGTTTCATTATACTGTATATTGTGTATATCTGCATTAACATCGCAGAAATGAAAGTGAACCAAAATAATTTAACAACATCGGACTATTAGTATTTAGCGTGTATAAAGTAATATAAACTATACATAAATTGTCTATTTGTTTGTTTATTTTCGCTCGAGTTTACCTGAGCCGATTTGCATCGTTTACTAGTTAATTCTACTGAATGTGAGCCTATATTGTTTAAACAAAACGACAAATATTTATCTGATAAACCTCAATTAATATTGAAGGTTAAATCGTTTATAAATATCTAAGTAAACACCTACCTTAAGCTTATGTTATTTTATAAATAGTTTGCGCTCTTAAATATTCAAAGAAATTAGTTAGATGCTCTTACCTGCCTACGAAATTTTCCAAAACAGAACTCTTTCCGGCAGACTGGCCTCCTACTACAGCAATTTGAGGTAGATCCAAAGTCAAATGCACTCCTAACTGCGTAAAGGCATCTTGTAGTTTATTCACGATAGGTATAAGTTGTTCCATACCCGTGTTGCCGGCCATTTTTTAAATACAACTGAACTATATCACATGTATTTTTGTTTTTGTTAATAATAACGAGACTAGAGGATTGGATACTTCAAACACTTATGACTAGATGTACGAAACTGTGACTCACATGTTACTTTTAATTGTCCATAAAATATTTTACCGTACTCAGATAAGATTTGAAATATTGCTTCCTTCATATTGGTCGACAATTCTTATCTGTCTTGTTCTCCTAAGGCGTTGGTTGGGGAATGGGGATTGATAAGTATTTAGGTTAGGTGAAATTCATTGACTACCATAACAAATACCTAATTAATTAATTCGTATTAGTGGTTGCCTAGCTTGGAATAACGCATCATGTTTGTTTTACTTCCACATCCACGTAGTGGATAAAAAGTAATCATGCAAAAATTTTCAAAATTATTTTTTCTTGACATGATTAGGTTTAGAACGTCATGAAACGTCGAGATTTTAAATTTGAGCGAAAAAAATTTTTGTCCGTTTGTAGGCCTGTCTGCCTGTAACTTTTTTGTCCGCGCAGTTTCTCCGGAACGGTTTAAGATTTGACTTGAAATTTTGTACACGTATATACAGGGTGTAATTAGTTTCATGTCATTAAAAAAAACTGGTGGTAGGGAACGACAAGACAAACAAAATACAATACTTCCCTTCGGTATGCGAGGGAAGTAAAACTTTATATAAGATAGGATCTAATGCTCATAGTTTTGGAGAAAAAAAAAATAAACAAAAATTTCGCAAATTTTCAATACAATTTTTTGAGAACTGCTGGAACATTGAGGTAGGTTTAGATCTAGATCTGATCTGAAGAAAACTATACTCTGACCCTCTAGTTACTGTGGGTGTTTCGTTATGTACACACGTCCAACCCGCCGTTCATTGTTTTTGTTATTTTTGAATTTCGCGTCATTGTGTATTTATAGTTAAGATTTATTTTATTGACTTACTGTTCAAGTTGTCAAATTCTTGATTACGTACAGACACAACTTACTTGTTCGCTCTTTTTGTATTCCTTTTTTGGCTTTTGTACCAAGTTTTTATTTTATTTTTCTTTATTGACAACGTTAGTTGATAGTTTAGTGTTTAGTGTTGAACGAAGTGCGTATGTCCTTAATTCGACATACCGAACTGTGTATTGATGCAGATGCAGAGATTTTGAATCATTTAGGTAGGTAGTAAGCTTTTAAACCAGGACACTCATTTATGTTACACATGTTAATAAACCACATTTAAATTTTCTAAATTATGAACGATCCAATATTTTATTCCAAATTAAAAAACACATGTAAATAAATGCTCTGTTTGGACCTCTATGGCCATTATTTGCTTGCAATTGTGCACGAAGAGAGAACGAATTATTTACCTCTTTATATTTGCCTCGGTTCAGTTGAGGCGGTCCATCAAAGGCGGTCGATGATCCTCTGTCACCGTAGACCACCGCGTGTGCCGGCTAGCACTTTTTATGACAATTTAAAAGTTGTATAATTGGGAACTACAAGTCCATTGACCAAGAAAAGCAGTGGTTCTCAATAGTTGTCTACCATAATATTAAAAATGTTAACCTAGTGATCAGTTTTTTTCAAAGTGCCCCTAGATGGAAAAGCCATAAAGGTCTTTTGTTTGTCTAGTCGGTCCCCATTACCAGTTTTTTTAATGACATGAAACTGATTACACCCTGTATTATAACAACGAGGTCTAAAACTGGATTTTTGAACATATCCGGTGAAGGGTTGGGGTTAAATAAGGGTAAATAAGTAAAGCAAGCTTGTAAGAGTACAGAAACTTGAAATTTGGTTTAACATTTTTTCAAATATTTTCCGTCCCTCAATACCTCCCTATTCCATTATTAAAGGGGTTGATAAAATAAAATTGAGATATTCACTAGAAATTTCGTATACGTATATATTATAATGACAGAACTAGATTATATTTTGGTATTATTCTATTGAAGGGTTGGGGGTTAAATAGGGGAAAATAAGTAAAACAAGCCGGTAAGAGTACTAGAACTTGAAATTCTTGTATGTACTTACTTACTAGAAGCCAAGGCTTCGGATTTTTTTATACTATTTTTCAACCCACACCACCCCACGCCCACTCCATTATTAAAGGGGTTGATAAAATAAAATTGAGATATTCACTTAAAATTTGGTACACGTATATGTATTATAACGACATCTGGATCTAGATTATATTTTGAGATGATTCCGTTGAAGGGTTGGGGATTAAATAGGGGTAAATAGGAGAAAATAAGTAATAAACTGGAGGGGGTACAGAAATTTGGGATTTGGTGTATATACTAGAAGCGAAGGCTTCAGGTTTTTTTATATTTTCCATCCCCCCACCCTTATTAAAAGAGTTGATAAAATTAAATTGACATTTTCATTTGAAATTTGGTACACGAATATACTATAACGACGATCTGAAACTAGATTATATTTTGATATGATTCCGTTGAAGGAATGGGGGTAAGTAGAGGTAAATAGGGAAAATTAAGTGATTAATGCAAACTGGTAAGTAGTATAGTTATGACAGTTCGGGGACAAAAATCCCATGTTATTTCTTATGGAGGTTCATCCTGGTCATTTCTGTCTGATTTTCTCCAGGCTCCGCCCTCTGGAGCTCCTACTGGTCGAGGTGTGTGGGATCCTATTGGCTGAGGTGCGCTATTGGTCGTGGGGCGTAAGATCCTATTGGCTGAGGGTTTCTATTGACTGAGAAGTCTAGGATTAATTGCGGACGGTGTTTAGGCTCTTCCTATTGGCTGAGAGGCCAATAAAAACCATCAGCCAATAGGATCTTACGCCCCACGACCAATAGGACACTTCAACCAATAGGATCCCACACTCCTCGACCTGTAGGAGCCCCAGAGGGCGGAGCCTGGAGAATAGCAGACAAAAATGACCAGGATGAACCTCCATATAAAATAACATGTAATTTTGTCCTCGAACTGTCATAGCTATACTACTGTGGTAAGAGTACTGAGGCTTAGGATCTGGTGTATATACCAGAAACCAAGGCCTCAGATTTACTTCTAAAATTTTTTCACACCCCTCCCCCGTCACCACTGCCATTCCATTATTAAAGGAATTGGTAACATATTATTGAGACATTCACTTGAAAGCTAGTGCACGTATGTATTCTAATGACATCTGATTGAGATGATTCCGTTGAAGGGGTGGTAGGTTGTGAATAGGGGAAAATAAGTAGAGCAAGCTAGAAACTTCATTTTTAACGTATATGGTATGGTAGAAACCAACCAACGCCTCAAATTTTTATATGACATTCCCCAAATATTATTAAAATTCTATGACTAATAATTTCCACATACTAAAATGCAAATATAGTCAAGATGTTTAGTTTAAAGTGACTTGGATGAAAAATATGGATGTGGAAGTAGTGATTCCTTAGGCAGCGGTTTTTATAGATATACTGAATTCATTTCTTTTAATAAAAGCCTTGAAGCATGTTTTTATGATTATTCTGCTGCTGGTGTTGATGCTTAGCATTCTTTGTTATAATACTCTTCACAAATACAAAACAAAGAGTATATTGCATTCGATCGGCACATTTCTAAAACCGGTAATATTGCTCGTAGAGAAAAAAATTTCGTATTACTGTGTTGGTGATCGAATTCTGAACAACTCTTAAAATGTCCGTCCGTCTGTCTGTCTGCTGCCTTTTTGTCCGTTCGTCTGTTTGTCCGTCCGTCACGTTTCTTTAAACACGATAATAAAATTGAAATAAATTTTGAAATAAAACAAATTTGTTTTCTTTTGTAATTAAACAAAATATGTTTGCATTAAATGCATTTCGCCAAGCTTACTAAAAAATAGGTTGGGTCATTAGAACCGACAAGTGCTACGTCATGTATGGGCCTCGATGACAGCTGCGTGTGGCTATTTTTTCCTCACTTTATAGAAAAAAGTTTCAAAATTATTCTTTCAATCTACAATTCTGTTCTCACCAAATAGATACCTTATATATAAACATAGAAATACTTCATGTGACACATATTACAAAGCAACCTGTTTTTTTTAGTGACCTTGGGTGCTGACAGTCAGCTGCGTTCAGTCATTCGATCAGGACAGTGTTGTCCATTTTCACTATTGCCCTCTCTTTCTAATGATACCTTCTCCGTCTGATTGTCACATTATGGAAACTGCACAAGAACTCCAATGTAAGGTTTTCCGCCGGCTGTCCTATCTTGTTAATTCACAAATCTTTGGTTATTCGTTGTTCTGTCCTTTTAAATTCCTGCCCATTATCACAATTTTAGAATTGTCAGTAGAAATTTTTGAGAAGTATAATATTTTAAATTAAAAATTGTCCGATATAAATTATATGATTTAACCGCACGGTGCACTCTCGCATTGCAGAAAAGATTTTTTTTTACTAGCGATTTTCCTCTATTCGTCAATTATACTTTTTTACACATTTTACAGTAGTATTATTGTATTAATTATTTTAAGTCATTTTCTTTGTACCTTGTTAACCCTATACACGTTTTAATTTGCTTTACTGCGAAAGAGCTTGTGCTTGTCTTTTCAATTGTTTATAATCTGAACTGGCTTCGTCCCGTCTAGCCATTCGATGTCCATGATGCTTCGCATTGTGGATGTTTGTCTGGCTCCGGTGTGTGTGCTTGGTGAAGAAAATATTTTTACTCCAAATGTTATATTTATTTATACTTGTTCCTTATTTTATTTCTTAATATTATATTTCAATTATGCTGGCTTATACTTGCACTTATACTTCCTTTTATTCTCTTCTTGACTTGTCATATATACAATTTGTATCTAACGTTGACCAATAAATTATTATTATTATTATTATTATTTTTGTTAAAAATCAGTCACCCTTCTCTGTGGCTCCGACCCTCACCGGTGGGAGCTGGTAGTACCGGTAGCCACTCCCCATATCGTGGGGTAAGTGACTACTGGGGCCGGGAAAGGTGTGCCCTGAGCAGACATAGCGAACCGAGTATGACGGCCTTTTGCATCCTACCGGCTAAGATCTCTGCCGAGTTTCGCCATGCCGGTATGATCTTCAGTTCCGAAAGCAGTGTGTGCCCCGTTCCACCTAGGGCTCCTATGATCAGTACCACCGACTTAACAGTATGGTCTGGGCAAAGTCTGCGTAGTTCGAAGAGCAAATCTCGATATTTTGTCCGTTCTTCCTCCTCCTTCAAGACGATGTTGTTTTCCGCGGGAGCCGAGAACTCCACGACAAACATTGTCTTGAGTTGGTGATCGAGGAGTACTACGTCAGGCTTGTTGGCTTGTATTTGCCTGACGGTGGGAAACGAGTAATTCCAATAAATTAGACACTTCTCATTGCCCACAACGGACTCGATATCCCCCGGAGCATAAGGCAGCACTGGTGTCTCGTCTATCCCATACGAGTGCCTTAAATGGTAATAAAGCACTCGTAACGCTCCGTCGTACCTATTATTATTATTATTGTTATTATTATTTTAACTTTTTTCTTTCGATTTTTACATGGAATCACTCCTGTATAACAAGCAAGAAATTTTACCGAAATGACTATATTTCCATACTTGAAGATATTTCACAAATGCCTATCAGTTGGGGTTTGTAAAAAGTAGACTTTTAAATAATCCCCACTACAAGGAAACGCTGATAGGGAACACTTTATAATTTTCAGTAGAGTATCTCGATACCTTTCTGAATTGGTCTAAGAGACTGACTTACCTGCAAGAAACTTTTGTGTGTCACTGTCTCTTGGAACAATGATGTTTCATATGGAAATTTGTAAGCAAGTATTTTCAATAGTGCAAGTAAAATTTGTTTTTCTGAAATCAGTCAAAAATGCGTACTTTCTCAGCGCAATTTCAGATCCCAAAATACCCTATTCTAGTAATTTAGTCCCTTGCTCAGCAACCATCAGAAAACAGTCCAGGAAAGTTTTTTTAGTCCGTTTCTAAGCAACTATCATAAAACAGTACGGGAAAGTTTTTTCCGTAATAGGCCGGAAAAGTAACTTTCCCGTACCGGTTTAATGTTATGCATTTATAAAAATTCCTTAATTTATAATAACATTGATTGCGATTTCAAAAAAAATAGTATGTGTACCTTGTAGTAAAAGCACATTCCTTACAATGCTTCTATTTACATCGTGGTCCGGGAATGTATTGCTTTTACTACTAGATACACAATATACTATTCTTTTTATCACAATATCGATTCTCATTTAACTAACAAGTAAATGACATGATTTTGGCAGACGTTTTGTGATTCTAGCCTCCCTTCGCTGCATAATACGTCCGACAGTATCTCGGTTGCCAGTTAGAGACGCACGGCCTCACTAATGCTCTTCCTATCAGCTCTATCCGCCCAACATTTTGGAGGCAGTTCTCTTCGCCCTTTGCCATTTCATTCTTCCTGTGGACTATCAACCTTTATATATCGTCCTCTTGTTGATGGCTAAGAAATAAAAGTATTAGGAAGAATACGATACTGGACAGTCGCCTTGAGGTGATGCATTTCTTGGAAGGAAGTAAAGGAAGCTAGAGAAAACTTTAGCAAGTCTGATTTTTGCGAACCTTGTGATATTACAGGTGTACCTAATATTGCGTGTTTGATGGACACGACAAGGATTTTGTATTAATTGGGCCGGAGCCGTGTCCCCGCTACGATATCTATCAACTCTACTCACAAGGGAGATTCAAGTTATCCTTCAGACTCCCCAAGACGAAAATAGACAAAATTTTACTTACTGTGATTGCTACAGTCTGCTCTCCCCGTCGCGTCGTAATCTGATGTCGAGCGGTGCATTTCTACTGAATATATCTTATAATTAGCACTTTCTCAGAAACACTTCTTAATAAGTAAGACCGTCGATGAATTCTATGAGTATTAGGATAGGTACAAGAACGTGAAGGGATCAAAGGTAACCCGTAGTAAGTAGTTATCCGACTCACGCCACAGAATCGCACGTCGCACAGTGGTTTAAAACGCGAAAAACAAGGCTAAAAATATGAAGTTTTCTGTTCAGGAATGTTTTGTCTCTGTACTGTTAGAGTAGTATCAGTAGCATGTTATAAGAGTAAGGAAGGGGGTCAGGAATGCGTTCCTTGAATATTACAACCATTAGAGAATAGACTGTTGTTGTACTAGACGCTCAAAACGGTAACTATCAACCAAAAGCGAACGTGCCAGTTAAACGTGAACAAAAAGTTTGCCTTTGTGCCAATGTCAGTTCTGCAAGATGGATTCATCTTTAAGTTATTTCAATAAATTATTGTTTATAAATATATCGTTCTTTTTCTAGTTTTTCTCTATTTTGTGGGCTGAGAACCAGAAGGTTCCAAGCGACATTATTTTCAAAACAACTTTTATTGCAGAAATGAAATCTAGAGAGATTTCTGCACCATTTGCACTAAAAACTACAACATTATTCCTAAAGATGACACCACAAACTAAAGTGTAAAATAGTTTTAAACGACAATCTGCATTAAATTTAAGAACCATAAGGTTCCAAGCGCCGTTTTCGCGTGAAGTAATTTGATTGTTATAGTGATTTCGTGCTTGTGAGTGGCCTAAAAGGCAATTCTGTGCAATTAACATGCAGGCCAAACACTTCTACAATTATAAAAAATGCACAGAGGTGTTTAATTACAGTAATGTGCCATTCAGTAAAGTATGCCAATTGAAATTTTTACGAGATAGCTCCCATGAAGTTCAATATAAAATAGGCAATCATGCATCACAATTTCTAAAAGCAAATATACAAAAAGAGGTAAACACCAGAAAAGGATGTAAAGGGCCATTCATTAATTACGTCACATTTTCAAGAGGGAGGAGGGGTTTATATAGTGTGACACAGTATGACAAGAGGGGAGGAGGGGGTCAAACTTTTATGACATCACATTATTTACATCTACGTATGCCATTGTTTTAATTGAATGAAATTCAAAACAATAGAAAAATCGGAAAATTCTACCTCAAAATTTATTGCTGTAAAATATGTGACGTCACAAAGGGGGGGGGGGGGTGACTCCAATGTGACAACCTGTGACATAGGGGAACGGAGGGGTAGAAAAACCATGAAATTTGTGTGATGTAATTAATGGATGGCCCCTAAAACTAAAGAAATGAAGAAAAGCTTTGCTGGAGAATTAAATAGTCATGATGGTCGTCCCTTTTTAATTGAGTTAGTTAAAAGCTTTAAAACCGCAACTTTTACGGTAAAGAATCGGACAAATAGAATTTGCATATAAATGGATGCCCCTTGAGGATCAAACTTACATGAAGGTTTTAATTTCAGAATTTACGAAAAAATTTCGTTTTTTTATCTTTCTTATACTTTCTTTTCAAATTTTATAGTTATGTCTCAATAAATACAGTTTATCCATTTTTGCAGTATTTTGTAAATTAATTTAACCTTAATTTTCCTTTCAGAGAAATTAAAATTAGAAATTTGTCGCTTGGAACCTTCTGGTTTTTAGCGAACATCGGTAGTCTCAAAGTTCTAAGTACAGGAGGATCTACACATATTCATTTACTTAGTTAAAAGTTTATTATATTATAAAATTAAATATCCACGAGTTAGTTGCCAAATGAATGTGTTACAACCTGAATATTTCAAATTAATATAATTACTTCGCATAATCGATTTGCAACATGCTAAACATTAAAATTGCTCTCTTGGACAATTTTAGATTTGGCGCTTGGAACCCTCTGGTTCTCAGCCCACGAATTTTATAGGAATGTGTTTATAAAATTAGTAAATTTTATGTCTATCAAGATGTTAATATTTTTTTATAAATAGAGCAACAAAAGAAGTCCCACGAGATCGCAGTTTCTTTTAATTTTTTTGTCCGCTTGGTATGTAAGACATATCCCAAAACCCAAAACCAGCTGCATAACTTTGCATATTTTTTTTCTACAATTTAGTGTTTTTAAGAACTACATTGAATTAATGTGTCGCTATGTTAATTTACAAACGCTTTTTCTCAATAATTGCAGTAAAAATATATAAAGGTGTATTTTTAAACAAATAAGTTTTTAATGTTTTTTCTAATAAATAAATAAAATATATGGGACTTATAACAAAAAACTAACATATTTCGAGTTCTTGGTTTTTTTAAGTGATTAAAATCAACAAACAAAAAATGTTTTAGATATAGAAGGTTTTATAGTAAATTTGGATGCAAAAGAATGTGTCACTAGTCACACCTTGTACTTTTATTTAACTTGCCATGTTAGTTAAAAGGTGTGTGTGTATGTGTGTGGGTGATGGCGTGTGTGGGTGTGGGTGTGTGTGTGGGTCAAATCTTGCAAGAGAAATTTGAACCACTTCCTCTAAACTTACGACTTTGAAATTTTGCACACATACGTAGTTCCGGAGACAATGCACTTTAACACTTTTATGTAACAAAAATTCAAGATGGCGGACAAATTTTACTATTTATAGTCCGATTCGACTCAAACTCGATATATGGGTGTTTTAGGGGTCGCGAATTTCAAATCTTTTGTCAAAATTCAGAAATCAAAATGGCGGCGCCAAGATGGCGGACAAATTTATCATTTATAGTCTGATTCGACTCAAAGTCGATATGTGGGTGCTTTAGGGGACGCGAAGTACTTTTTATCAGGGAAAATTTTTTTTTAGTATTTTGGCCGCCATGTTTGTTGAAAAACAATTGTCAAATTCGAAATCAGTAACCTTAAAAACCCAAAGATATCAATTTTCATAGGGAAAAATTAATTTAAATCGTTCTTGGTCGCCATTTTGAAGCCGACATTTTGTGTTTTTAACAATTGTGGAATTCGAAATCAGCGTCCTCGAAAACCACACCATTCCAAGTTTTATGTAGAAAAAATAATTTTCAAACATTATTGGCAGCCATTTTGAAGCCGCCATTTTGTATTTTTTAACCAATTGTTGAATTCAAAATCAGCGACTTTGAAAACTCCACTATATCAATTTTCATGTAGAAGAACATAAATTTCAAACATTATTGGCAGCCATTTTGAAGTTGTTTTAAAAAAAAAAATTGTCAAATTCGAAATCAGCGACCTCGAAAACCCCAAGATACCAAGTTTCAAGAAATAAAAATTATTCTTTCCACTTTTGACCAGCCTTTTAACGTTTTAAACCACTGTGCGTCGGTCGCCAATCTTATAATTAGTGGATCAATAAGAAACCGAATTCAAAATATATTTTCATTTATTGAAATAATTCATAAAATACTAAAAATATAAATATTCAACACCTAACTAATGTATATATGGCAAACATCAGAGAGTACTGCCACTTGGCAAGCCGTTACAACCCTTAGGATCGTAACTCATCCAGCGTCGAGAAAACTGTAACAATCGACTTTACAAAAAGATTCAGACTCCCAGTTAGTTATGATTGTAAGATGTATGTCGAACTTTTTGAAAATTATTCACTTTTAATTTTGCACTAAAATTTTCGAATTGCTTGAAATCTTTGTCAGGATGCTTAAAGAAGCTATCTATATGAGATCAATGATTTTCCTGCTTGGATAAACATACTAATATGGCATTAAACGCAATTACACTTTTTTTCTGTCGACTCGCCTTCGAGCGATTACTATGGCGATTCCGCCTGGGCCTGGATTAAAGATATATTGGGTCCGTCGGAATTGACTCTCGACTTTGAATTTTTTGACTATTTTTGATGGACGTTCTGGTGGTTCGGACATGGAGTATTCTCCCCCACTTTCAGAATAATTAAATGAGGATTTTGGTTTTTATTGGAAAAATCGTCCCATTGATTTTTTCTTAAATTTTGACATTTAAAATGGCTACTTGCTACACCCCGACTCAGGATTCTGCCCTGTGCAATCCTCTTCGTGGCACTTTCGAAAAACCAAATTCGTGGTAGGTACTTTGTGCCATTCTCTTTGTTGTACTTTCAATAAACCAAATTCGTGGTACTTTCAAAAAAATAAATTCGTGGTGCTTTCGAAAAGTTAATCAGGTCGTCGAGTCAATTTTTTGATACTTTCGAAAAATATTTATTTTTCGAACGGCGGAGCCCAAATGCGATTGACCGTCGTCCTCGAGATGAAAATTTTTTCTGTCAATTTTTTGGTCATTTTTAGTGAAATAATTTTTTATGCAGATTTCGATGAAAGACGATGCCAACGGTGGTTATCGGTCTTTTGTAAAGTGATAATGTTTCAAAGTCGATTTTTTCATGGGAATTTTGGTCTGAATTTAGTTTCTTAGTAATTTGGATATTTTTCAAATGCATCATTTTACTGAGTTCAGTAACAATATTAACGACGATTCTTTCTCAATTGGCAAATTGCCAATCTTTTTATCTGCATTAAAGATTATTATTCAAGCTCTTAATATCTAGTCTCAACATTCACGTCATTGATAGTAGGTAATACAACGCATATAATCCCATTAAAACTTTCTGTCACCTAAGAGATAAATCACTTTATTGTTACTTCAAATGTACCTATTAACGGTTGTAAAAATTTATCGAATCATATACAATATTTATGGGCTTTTGTGATTTCTTTTAACAGGGAAGCAATACAAACATTTTCTAGTTTTATTCATTCGGAAAAATCTCTACCAGACCGTCTCTAAAGGGACAAAAATTATTGGAGTACGAATCTAAACTTTCAATGAACCAATATGGCCGATAGCTGTCGAAGGTCATAACATCTAGCTATAGAAGACCAATTGATTTATGCAGCGCGGCCCGTCAGTATCTGAAAATAAGACTCCTTTATGTAGTATGTTATTTTACATTTGTTAAATAAAAATGTTGTATCTTTTTTCGAAACAATCAAATAATTCTACGGACATTTCTCTGTCATTGTCAACGATAGGTGCCTTCTTATGCCTCCGTACTGCTAAAAGTATGGAGTGACTCTGGGCACTGTAAAGAGAGAAGGTACAGGTTTACTTTCGCAAATAGTTCTCTCATTCCTCTCACCGTATTACTCGGATAATGCCATTTAATTATATGCTTTCTTTCTTGTAAATTATAAACTTCCATTTTGTCTGGGAGAGAATTTTGTGTTTGTAGAACTCACTTGTACTGTTCTCAGAGCAAAATTAACAATCGCGCTGAAGCGCAGTACAATGCCTGACCACCGTGCATCGAAAATCATCGTGTTTCCAATCAGATCCTGCCAGCCGACGAAAATCAACTAGACATTTAGTGTTTGATCGAACTTACCTGTATTGTTTATTTCTGAACAGTATCAACTACTAAGTATTATTTTCCTTTGGAAAATAGTCAGATCGAAGGACCAAATTGAGAGACCCATAATTTCTATACCATTTGAAATGCGACGAAGGAAGAAATATATCATGTAGGGCGATTTTTTCTTGTTTACTTTGATTATCTTAGACTTAAGCGAGAAGAAAACAAATATAAAATCATTTCAGTAACATTTTATTAAATAATTCAAATTTATAAAATACATATAAACTTTACAATAATGGAATTTAACTATACCTATTCTAATCAGTCGGGGAAGTAAGTTTAACTTTTCAGCTAGTTAACTTTAAGTTTGTCATTGTTTGTGTTGTTGACTTCGTTAGATTTGGAAATAAGGTCGACATTTTCTGACATTACATTGTATGCTTCTTCCATCAGTTTTGGAAGATCATCAACGGTGCAATCTTTGGTAGAGATTGGAGGCATAATTTTTATCTTAATATGACCTGAAACAAATATTAAACATTTGATAAAAGTACTGTCGTTTGGAGTTGGGCAGGGGCAGGGGTAACTTTAGCGTAATTGAGAAAATTTTCCATAGAAAAAAAATGCACTAAATATAAAATTAATTTACAACATTTTGAGGGAGGATCCTAAATGTGCCTGCAAGACGCATACCCTCTGAAAGATATAGACATTCTTGTTAACTATTCAATTCGGTAAAATATTGCTCATTGGTGTCTGAGATGATATAACATACTTAAGAATTACATACCACTGTCAAACCGATTATTTCCCAGGAATGTATATCTTGACACCACAACTGGCTGGATGGGACTTCGGGAAGCCAATGCTAAATGGAAGGCACCTTTTTTGAAGGGTAACAGTTTCTTACTGCTATTTCTAGTTCCTTCGGGAAACATAAGCACTCGAGCCTGAAATAAATTGTTAAAATTATTCACTGATCTGATACAGATTAAGTGTTTATTGGAAGATGATAAAAGAGTGTGCAAATGCATTGATATTATAGGCGATTTTATAATCTACTTCACATTTTAACCATTTTTAGAGACACTGCACTGAAAGCTTATTTTTAAAAATCTCAAAATAATGCCTCTTCCGTCTTTATATATTTATGTCACGTTATTATAAGGAGGACCATATCGCTCATGAAAATAAAGTTAGCATCTATGTAATATTAGATCATACATTATTTAAAAACAAAATCTCTACTCAGGACTGATCTGAGGTTTTAAACTCTAACGATTCTGAGCAGGCAACTGACAATTTTATTTCAATTTTTCTACGCATCCTAAATGATTCCAAAACAAAAAAGACAAAAATAACACAGACCAAACAAAAAAAGAAAGAATGGATAACAACGGGTTTAATAACTTCAATAAAACATAGAGACATTTAAAAAAAAATACGGAAAAACCTACAAATGGTATAGAAACCGATTAAACAGATTAATAAAAAAACAAAAGTACAACTATTACAAATTACAAATTGAGAATAATAATAATAATAATAATAAAATGTACCAAATAATATCTGATGTCACTATGGAAAAAACTAAAAATAAAAATACAAATTATTAACGAAAACAGCGGTGAATTTCAAAATAACAGAGATGGCTAGTTACTGTAATGATTATTTTATAAATATTGGTTCTGAAATGGAAAAGAAAATAGACATGCCCTATAATCCTTTTAACCTAAATAATTATTGTACAGCTTCTATGTTACTAAAACTAGCCACCGAAAATGAAATTATTGCTAGAGATACTTCTTAGGCACAGTTAAACCAAGAAAAAGCACAAAGCAAATATAATGGATATATTGAACAAAATAAAGTAAAATACAAAACATGCAATGTTTGAATGTTCCACATAGACTGGCCCAAGGGCGCGCGCATGCGCACAGCGCCGGAATGCGGAAGCGAACAACCGTGGAGCGAACTTCAAACCTAATAAATTACTAACAATTATAAACTACATTTCTTCTATAAAAAATTACAGTGCCCCTGGCATAGATGGTATCTCAACAAAAATCATTAAATTGGCACACAATAAAATCACTCAGCCCATAACGCATATTATCGACTTAATCTTTAAATCGAGTCATGTACCTAAATATTTTAAACAATCTATGGTGACACCTATTTTCAAAGTGGACTCAAAAAATAAAATACAAAACTGTCGCCCTATTAGCCTGGTAAATATTTTTGCAAACTGTCGTATTCTTTGTTAATCGATGCAAATATTAAATTAATAACACTTCATTACTAACGTATTGCCATTTATTCCCTCTTATTATAACAAAATACACCTTTTAGACGGTTAAGCACGAGCGCGTGGATTCATACTAAAATGCTATCGTGCGTACGTCTCCCAGCTGACTTAACAAAAACTTACTCTCTACAAAAACTATTAAATATAAAAATCATTCCTTAACTACATTATATACAATATATTACATACCTCCCCGAAAATTTTGAAAATAACTAAGGAAGTTACCTGAAATCTATCCGGAACTTTACGATTTCTAGCACTTTTACGCGGTGTTAGCACTTTATTTTCAAAATTCTCAAAGAGATCACCAACATTTATTTCACAATTTTTCTCTATATCATCCGTACTATTTCCTATATCTAAGGTTTCATAATTTTTTACATCACTACCTGAATATTCTAAAATTTGATTTATATGTCGCTTCCAAGTTTTGTCTAGATCTGGTATAAAAGTAAGATAAGTTCTAGAGCCCAATCTTTTGGATATAATGGCTTTTATCCAACTTGGTTTTTTTCCTCTGTAATCTTTGACTAAAACAGTCTCACCTACATTAAAATTTTTTGTTCTTTTTCCAGAAAAATATTTTTGTTGATCTTTTTGTTTTTTATTAACGTGGTCTTGAACCGCTGAAACATCCAATGAATTTGGCTTTTCATTCAGATTTGGAGGCCTCAGCAAGTCAAGTCTATTACGTAATTTTCTGCCTAGAAGCATTTGAGCAGGTGATACGTACCTGTAGTACAATGAGGAGTACTCCTATAATCTAACAAAAATCTGTGCAAAATTAAATTTAAATCTTTAACTGTTGCAGTCTGAGTAGCTTTATATAATGCCAATTTAATAAATTTAACTGCATTTTCAGCTGCACCATTTGTAGGTGGGTGATACGGAGCACCGGTTTTAAAATTAATACAATTTAATTTTAAAAAATGTTTGAACTCCTCCGAGGTAAAATATTTAGCATTATCGGACACAATTGTTTTAGGAAAACCAAATCTAGCAAACAGACTCCTCAAACAATGTATGGTATTTTCGGTATTCGGCGTATTAACAAAAAATGCTTCAGGCCATTTAGAATGTGCGTCAATAACCACAAAAATGTATTTATTGAATATTGGCCCTAGGTAATCTATGTGTAATCTCTCATATGGGGCGTCTGGATAGTTCCAGCATACTAATTTTGATTTAGGTGGATTTGGCCTATAGTTTAGGCATGCTGTACAATTTTTTGTTATGTCTTCTATTTCCATATTCATGTTAGGCCACCACACGTACGAACGTGCTAAACTTTTCATTTTTACCGTCCCCATGTGGGACAAATGCAATTGTTCTAAAACTTTATTTCTTAAACTTCCAGGTATAACAACTCGGTAAGCGAACATCAATATTTCATCAATAACGGAAAACGAATAACGATTTGTATTTTAAATCTGTATCAATTTTTTTTGGCCACCCCTTTTTCAAATAAAAAATTATCTTCTGTAATAACTCATCTTTACCCGTTTCACCTTTAACCATTTCAAAATCTAATAAAATGTCATTATTATTTTTTACGTAATTTAAATAGCTAGGAGTTACGCCCTCCTCAGATTCCTTTCTTGTTACTGGCAAACGTGATAGACAATCTGCCTGATTGTATTTAGACTTTACATAGCAAATATCGTATTTAAAATTTGCTAAAATTAAAGCCCAACGTTGCAATCTATTTGCTGCAAAAACAGGTATACCTCGATGTTTAAGAAAAAATCACACATAAAGGTCTGTGATCTGTATACAGGGTGAATTTCTTATTATACAAATATTGAAAAAATCTCGTAACCCCAAAAATTATACTATATGCTTCTTTCTCTATCTGAGGCCAATTTATTTCGCTTTTTGTGAGAGTTCTGGATGCAAAGGTAATAGGACGTTTTATACCATCTATGTATGGTATGGGATATAAAAGCCCCAACGGCATATGCAGATGCATCCACCGTTAACTGCACAGGCAAATCAGGGTTATAATGTACTAGTATAGGTGAAGATGATAATTTATTTTTTACTTCTCGAAAAGATGCCTCACAAGATTCATCCCATATCCACCGGTTATTCAATTTTAATAAATTAAACAAAGGCTTTAGAATTTGTGAGCTATTTTCTATAAACTTGTGATAATAATTTACAAGTCCCAGAAAACTTTTTAACTGAGTCACATTTGTGGGTGCAGGAGCATTGACAATAGCGTCGGTTTTCTCCTTGCAGGTGTGTAGTCCCTCTTTATCTATTCTATAACCCAAGTATGTTATACTTTGTATAAAAAATTCGCATTTTGTCTTTTCTACCGTAAATCCATTGTGCTGTAATCTTTTTAAAACCGCTTTTACCCTTTCTATGTGTTCATTTCGATTTCTGCCCGTAATAACAATATCTAGACCTTGCAATATTTTTTCTATAATTTTCTGAAATTTTGATGGCCCACAATGTACCCCATACGGTAAACGATTATACATAAAAAGTCCCTTATGTGTACTGATTACCGTTAACTTACGAGATTCCGTAATGTATAATTAAAAAAAATATTTTGACAAAAAAAATTATATTTTATAAATCTATATACAAACGTATAGCATTGTCGCTAAAATTATGAGATATTCTATATTGTTCTCAAGTGGCGCCGCCGTTGACGTAGTGTAGGGCAAATGTCCTCTTAAATATTACGAAAAGAAGTTGGTGTGTAATATCAACAGTCATATCTTCAATTCATCTCATGGTTGAACGCTGCCCAAATAAAAGTCTGACATAGTAAAAAACGTTTTTTCATTGTCAGACCAATCTCAATAGATAGATGAGGTCTTAAGCTCCATTAAAAAATAAAAGAAAATGGTGTTATGAGATGTATTTTTCGTGGAAAAATTAATGTATAAAAAAAAGCCTGACGGGTGTTAATTAACAAAATCGATCAGCAGGCACGGTTTTTCAATAACTATGTATTCTTTTCAATAAATGGTAAAAGTTTCAATTTGGTATTTCCTTTTGTAAATGTATTTTATTTTGGTTGATTTCAAAACTTAAAGAATAATAGAAAATAACAAATGAAACAGTCTGATGGGTTTTAAATTTAAATAGGTTTTCCTATCAATTTCATATGTTTAATTTTTGGTATTTTATGAGGTACAGGTTTGTGTTATGGGAGCTTGGACTGTAAGCGTCCATGATTTATTGACACACGAGCTAGACAGTTATGAAACGTAATACTAATTGGATGTTAATATCAACTATGGAAATTAGATATGCTACATATTGATCATTTAATAGATGGTCTATCTACAGCAAGACGAATTAACTATTGTTGTATATATATAAAAATCGGTGTTGTGCGAATGGCTTTGCAGCCGCAGCCATAGATTATAAGGATAGATAGATAGATGTATATAAAATCAAGCTAACGGTTATACTCTTCGCCGATTTACTACACTTGTTATATATTTGTTGCACAATCTATAGGATACTCTTCGCAGTTTTTTTTGTAGATGATGTTAGTTTCAAACATGTTTTGTTTAATTACAAAACAAAACAAAAATTTTTCGTATCAAAAATTTAAAAAATCCTACACCAAGGAGTGTATCCTTGGTGTAGGATACCGAAACACATGTATGTGAAAGTTTTCTAAAGTTTTTTGGTAAGTGTTTTTGTCTTTAGTTGTTTTTTGGTTTTGCTGAACAGGATAATTTAAAATTAAAATGAACATTATTGTGACAGTTACCTGTACGTAATGTGCATATTTCTTTCTTTTAAATCAACGTTGTTCGTGGCATATAGCCAGCAAATTATTTTGTTTAGAAAGATATATGTTTTTGTACTTATCTATGATAAGTCTTTAGTAAGAGTTTGAAATAATTACGAGTATTTTTGCTAGTAATATATTCATTTCCTCAATTCATTCAGTTTTTTTTTAATAAGTACTCATACAATGTCAAAGACGAGGTAACAACTGACCCGAAAATGAAATATCAGATTCTTTAATTTAGGTTTTTACCTTGCGATTTCTTATTGTGTCTCCTGTACTGTTCACTGTGTCTTTGGCTCCCTTTGCATCTACTCTATCTATAAATATCGTACCCCACAGCCACGAAGCTAGTCCGAAAGGTTGCATGTAAAATATTTCTTTTTTTGATATAACAGTGCAGTTCTCCATTATTGGCCACAGACAAGCTAAAACTAAAAAACAAAATACGTATATTAATTTATAAGACAGAACAATGTATGGAATATACACAAACACGTGGTTTAATTTATAAAGATTTATACAAATTGTTATCACATTTTTACAAATTTAAGTTGATTCATGATTAGGAAGCGTTTAACATTACATAATTTAACATCATTTTTAAAAACAATGAAAAAAAATTTGTAAACAACTGGATAGAATAAATGATGTCTTATTATTGTTATTAGTGCGTTGCATGTTACATTTAATTACAATAATTCAATTTAATCAAACACGTAAAGTCTATACGAGCACAATTGAAATCGTATAAAAACTAAAAGAAGGCAAAAAACAGTCGGCAACTCTTTATTGTACATGGGCGGAGGTAAATAGAAATGCTTGTCATAAGAAAATGTTATAATTTTTTGAAAATTGTATTAATTTTTATTATTTTTATTAGATAGGCTATTTTTGTTAATTTGTCCAATAACATATTTTTGAAGTATGATATCAGTTTTAAATATAAAGTCTAAATATTTAAATGTATTGGGTTTAGTTTTAAAGTTATCCCATTCTACATTGAAATATGTTATTATCAGCAAGGCACAACGAGAAGGTATGAACATATCCTTGCCAGGATGAGGGAATGGGACAGGTTAGATTGGCGAGGGGCAAGGATGTTAAATAGTAAAAATAAAAGTTAAGTTTCTTCTAAAATAAAAATAGAAATGTAAGTTTCTTAACCAAAGCAAAGAATTAATACAACAAAAATAAATGCTTGTATAGATAAAACAGAAATAAAAACAAAATTAAAATATGTCTCTAGAATAAAGTAACTTAAATTAAAATTTCTTGTCAACTAAATAAAATATATTCCAAGAAATGTAACAATAAAAAAGTAAACTTCATACCTAATATAACAGTAAAATATTTTGTTCTGAAAATATATATTAAAAAGTTATATGCTAAAAGTTGACGCGTCCAAATCTTCACTTTCTGAAGAGGGATCATTATCCGGTTGAATTATAATCGGCGCAATGGGGGGTAGTGTTGGATATTGATTTTCTTTTTTAATTACATGCTTAACGCAATTTTTCCATAAATCAGTATTTTCGAGGTCATTTATTACTTCTCTTATATGATCAACTACTACCGCGCTTAACGTTAGAGAGTCATTACATTTTCACACACGATCTTTTAAAGTTGCTCAAACCATCTCGATAGAATTAAATATGCATAAACCACACTAAAAAACAGTTTCTAGAATATATCGTGAAAACGAAAGATTTTACCGAAAAACAAACAAAAATGATTACTGTTGCCTTAAATATAATTAAAAAAATATATTTCCAAAATTATAATTGCAATTAACAATAAAGAAATCAGTACAAATATTCCTGTTCCTCTGAAAATACAGAGATTAAGAAAATCTGTAAAGGTATTTACACAGAACTTCCCTATTTATTTATACAGGGTGGTCAGTCTAAAAAGTTCTTAATCGAGAAACGACATTCGAGAATAGCAATAGGAATGTAGTTATCACTATTGCTAGAAAGATAACCTGATAACTTTTGGTTAAAATAATATACACAGTGGTCAACTGACAAAAAAAATTAATAAACAAGCTAACCATTATACTCTCGAAAATAAAAAAATGTTTGCGAAGAGTATAACAACCAGCAATTTGATGTTTTGAGACGCAAAATGGGCACAGTTTATAAAATAATGTAGTTCTTTAATTTATTTTATTATGGCTCTCACGGGTGTTATAAAATAATTGTATAACGTTTACATAGGATTTAAAAAATTATTAAATTATTCGAGATACGTCAAAACATTTTTATAAGCATTGTGTTATTTTTCCAATGATAGTTTTTCGTTATGTACAGCAATAACAATATAATTTATTTATTATTTAAGTGTTTTTGCAGACAATAATAATTCTCAAAATAGTTTTAAAATATTACAAAGGTATATAGATTCTATGTGACATGGTGGCATAACTAACAACATATTAATAAATATTTCATTAGAAAATGAGATAAATGTTAACTGATTAAGACTTTGTTTCGCCAACAGCAAAACGATTTTCGGCTGTGAAGGAAATTTTTCTGTGAAATATGTGGTATATACAGGGTGTCTCGCTTAAATGTGAAACAAGCCTGTAACTCCTTTGTTTACTGACCGATTTGATTTTTTCTTTTTTAGTAATGTAGTGCTACATACACTCTATTCTTGAATAACACAAATGATTTCTACAACGCAAAACGTGGCCTACTGCAAGATATTTTCAAGGTCAAAAATCAGTCATTCATATTAGCGATTTTTTTTTTCAAAAAACTGATTACATATTCATTTTCACCCTCCCTTTAAACTGTGTTCTTCAAAGTCTCATATAAATAGATTGTTGCTTTTGGACTTTATTAATTTTTTTACGAATAAAAATTATTAATTAAATAAAACCTAAATAATGAATTTCTAATACCATTTTATTTTTTTCCATAATGAATATAAACAAAAAATAAGTAATATTACATCAAAAACACCTGAATATGAATATAGAAACTGACACAACGAATTATACATTTTAAATCGAGCAACAAAATAAAAAAATTAACAGGAGGAATATTTCAGTTTTAAGTAGGAATATAACACAAGTGAACTGAAATATTTAAATAATCTAAATTGTAGTTCCTTCTATTAAGTCCCCATTAGCAAAAATCCATTTTTCTACTCTCCTTCTGTTATTAATAACAAATTTCCGCAGTTGCTGTCGAGCAATAGCACGACAAGCAGCGGTAATTCCCTTTATTAATTCGTCTACGATAGCTGGGCGGTCCTTGTATACTTCTTTTAACGTACCTCATAAAAAATAATCTATCTTGATTACAAAAATTTATTATTAAAAAAATTGGTGGGTGACTCCATCACGAAACGGACATGGGATTCATGTTCAGCACGTCGAAGTACATAGAAATTATTATGTCGGGTCCCGGTAACAGATCCCTTTCTTTTTATGTTTCTGTGTTATTAATTAAATAAAACCTAAATAATTAATTTCTAATACCATTTTACCACTAATAGAACAGAGTAATTTTTATTTTAGTACAAAAATTGTTTGCTACCAATATTTCAGTAGGCGTCCAAGTTATAAAACTTTTCAAAATGTTTAGTAAACTTTGAAAACAATTGAAGCACCAAATTATTAGAGTAATATCAAACATTTTACACTCATGTCTGTGATTTAGTACAACTAGTACTATTAACGTTTTTAAAATATAAAATGGCTGAACAACAATTGACTGTAGCGGAATAGGTCTCAATAATTAAATTTATGGGAAACGATGAACGTACAATACAGCAAGTTGCACAAGAATTTAATAATTTTAATCCTGGACGTAATATAAGCCACTCAACAGTGTGTAGAATTAATAGACTCTTTGAAGAAACGGGATTAGGTGCACGACGGAAAGAAAACGGAAACAGCATAAGAAATAATGGCTATGATATGATTTTATTACATTTCCGTGAAAATCGTCAAACAAGTATCAGAAAAGCAAGTATATATTTAAATATTGATAAAAGTAAAATTTAGAGATATCTCAAAAAGCATAAAATGGTACCTTTCAAACCCAAACTTTTACATAGAAGGAGGTCTCCAAAGACGTATTGTTTGTACCTTCAAGGAAACTTCCTAAATGATTTTATAAATAATATTTTGTTTACAGACGAAGCTACATTTAATACAAATGAAACAGTTTGCGCAAATAATTCTCGATTTCGGGCTGAGGATAATGAAAATCCACATTGGACTATCAACTGTAGAAGACAGTACTCGCACAAAATTAATGTTTGGTGTGGGATTCTAAACCAAACATTAATTGGACCATATTATTTTCGAGAAAATTTAAATGGAAATTCAGTTTTACAATTCCTCCAAAATGATTTGTGGGAAGCATTACATGATACGCCCATTCAGCAAAGGAATAATTTATATTTCCAGTTAGATGGAGCCTCCATACATTATTCTTTAGTTGTGAGAAACTGTCTAAACCAGAATTTTCCCAACAAATGGATCGGGCATAACAGCCCTATCATCGGGTGGCCACCCCGATCTCCAGATTTGACCCCTTTAGATAATTTTTTATGGGGTATGTTAAAAGAAAAAGTATACAAGGACCGCCCAGCTACCGTAGACGGAATTACCGCTGCTTGTCGTGCTATTACTCGACAGCAACTGCGAAAAGTTGTTATGAATAACAGAACGAGACTAGAAAAATGTATTTTTACCAATGGGGACTTAATAGAAGGAACTATAATTTAGATTATTTGAATATTTAAGTTAAATTGTGTTATATTCCTACGTAAAACTGAAATATTACTCCTGTCAATTTTTTAATTTTGTTCGATTTAAAATGTATAATTTGTTGTGCTAGTTTTTATATTCATATTTAGGTGTTTTTGATGTCATATTACTTATTTTTTGTTTATATTCATTATGGAAAAAAATAAAATGATATTAGAAACTAATTATTTAGGTTTTATTTAATTAATAATTTTTATTCTTAAAAAAATTAATAAAGTCCAAAAGCAACAACCGATTTATATGAGACTTTAAGGAATGCAGTTAAGAGGGATGGTGAAAAAGAATATGCAATCAGTTTTTTGAAAAAAAAATCGCTAATATGAATGATCGATTTTTGACCTTGAAAATATCTCTCAGTAGGCCACGTTTTGCGTTGCAGAAATCATTTGTGTAATTCAACAATAGAGTTTATGTAGCACTACATTACTAAAAAAAAAAAAAAAAAAAAAATTCAAATCGGTCAGTAAACAAAGGAGTTACAAGCTTGTTCCACATTTAAGCGAGGCACCCTGTATATACAATGAAATTTTTGTGCGCTCTAAAAATGACGAATATTTATGAAAATTAAAAATATAAAGGGAAAATAACATTTTTGTATTCGATCTTCTTTGTGGTATCGGACAAAAAATTCCGGAGGTCATTACTATAAACCTGTTATAAATCAATGTTGCCCCGTAAGCTGAAACATCCTATAATAATTGCTGTATAGACGTTTATAAAATAGCGAAAAGCAAATTCTACAAAATGTATAATTTAGCTATAAGAACATTCTTAACACTTATTTATATGACGATTTAGTTACGAAGACGAAATAATCACTTTGGCAGTTTTAATAAAACAAAATAGCTTTTGCAGAGCAGTAATGTAACAGTAATCAAATAAAATTGTAGTATTGTTTTAAATTTGTGCAACTTTGTTAGTTGGGGACGGACGGACATTTTGAAAGTTGTTCAGAATTTGACCACCAACACAGTGATATGAAAATTTTTTTCTCTACGAGTGATATCGGTTTTAGAAATATGCCGATCGAATGCAATATACTCTTCGTTTTGTATTTGCGAAGAGAATAACAAAATGTGCCAAATATGGAAGATTTGCATAAACACCTTTACAAATTTCCACTATAGTTGAATTATTTCTTAAGATGACTACTCTGTACATTTTTCACAAAAAAACATAATAGGTACCTTCCTTGCCAAGTGTGTTAACTATATGCCAAATTTTACTGTCATTTGTCATATTTTTTTTATTATTCTCTTTAAACGGTTCACTCTGTGTATATTTTTCGGTGAAATTCTACCCATTTCTTCGCTGGCAGTAACGTCAACTTCCTACCAAATTTCACTGTTCTCAATCAAATATTTTTTTTATATAGTGTCAACAGACAAACAACAAATCGACAGACAGACAGACAGACGGAATTGAAAGACTTTCATTCTCATAATCTACATCGTCTGAAACGTGAAAATCCTTTGAAATCTCGAAGGGTGACTTTTCATGAATGCAATGTTTCCCGTCTGTGAGCAAGGGAAGTAAAAATAACTACAAGATTACGAATTTTTGGAAACATGAATTTTTAAATATATAACACTTTTTTGTATGGTTAGGTATACACCCTTAAACTTTGAACGCAATTTACACCGTTCCTATTAGAGAACATTTTTTTCGATGTAAAATTTTATGCTCTACCTCTTTTGTTTGAACTTGTTCGATAAAATTCTTCATTTTCACGACCTAACCAAAAAACAGTTTTTAGGGTAGTTGTCACTTTTTTCTATCTTTTGCGAGGTGCTACAGACTTATTCTTCTAGGACTTATTATGGCAATTTCAGACAACTGATTGGAAAATAATTGATACACACGCTAAACTTTTACACTTACCTATTAAATCTAACATGCTTTGGTGATTTATTAATACTACACAACCACTATCTTTGACGATATTTTCGAGACCCTCTACAGAATGAGTTATTCCCAGAAATCTGCAACACGCCCTAAGCCCGGCTGCCGGCATCCTAAAATAAAAATACATTGTTATAAAAAAGAATATCATACTCAAATTTTAAGAACTTTGCCAATATAACTATTTTAAGCCTGTCAATTTCAAGAAAGAAAGAGATCCTGCATTTATTGTTTTATTGTTACAAATCTTGTATTGTTTTGCTAAAATATGATATGAATACTGAAATGGAAGAAACAAGATAGAGGCCGAATAATAAAGCAATCTAATTAAATAATAATAATTTGCAATCTGAAATCCACTTATAGTCAAGATTCTCGATTTCGAATTATTGTAGGTCTCCGATAGGAGGACAAATTCACGCCATTAGTTAAAGAACATGATCAGGAGAAAAGCTTGTACTCCATCCAGAAGGACGAATATTTGGGAGACCACTGACGAAGACATCAAGAAGAAAATTAAATTCAGCATCGAAGAGAGGAAAATAGAAGTACCCTGTGAACAATTCTTCTACAATCTCGACCGACCAGCAGTAGACAAGGAGGCGTCTAGAAAATGGTTGAGTGACTGTCACCAGACTGAAATAGTCTGTTGGCAGCAAATGCAGGATGTGCGACCTGAAAACGAACATGTTAGTCACGTGATGGGAACAAATGTACTTATAACTGAGCATAAGCTGTGGGTGTTCTCGCCTTGATGCGTATTGGCGTTGTCTCCTATGGCCTAGAAAAAATGTGAAACAAATCACAGAAGACAATGTCCCACGATTTGCCATTATTACGCTGCACATTCTCTCCTGCGTTAGGACAACTCGCGCTAAATATTCAAACGTCTGAATGGCGAAGTCAGCCAAAATTATCATACTTGGCGTTCTCTAAGAAGACAAAATCCCTCGATGTACACATAATTGATGCGTACACTTACAGAATTTCTTCGGCCGAAGATAAGCATATTTTTTACAGGGCATATGTAGATATAGCATTATGTGCCCATTTTGTCAAGGAGATCGTTTTTGTAAACATTTATGTGCGGTCCAAGAACGTCTTTCGCTGGTGCTTGACACTTCACCATTACTATACTCCGAAGATAGGATTATCTTAGCTAAATTGACTTTGGGGAATGAAGCATCTGTGGATTTCTACATGGATATGGATGCATAAAAAATTACAACTAACAACATTAGTAATAATTATTTCACTCAAACTATCGAACTAAGTATAAATAAACCAACGAACTGAGAAGAAGAAGAATCAGTCGAAACCCAACTAATCAAATAATATTCACTAAAGGAGAGTCCGATCCACTACATATACGTGAAGCGACTATTTTAAAATCAAATTTTGTTCAAATTTCAGAAATTGCACTTAAAAATCCAAATAGCGACTTGACCAAAGTAACACATAAAATGAATCTTACACTTGGCCAATTAACAACTGGTACACAAGTCCAGCCATATCTTTGCCAAATGCAAATCAGGAAAAAATATTGTTACAACCTTGGACGCCAAACTGGAGTACAGCTAGATGCCGGCTGTACTCCAGACCTAACATTCGACCTGGATTGACATCTGGGGCAAAGAGGATTCAGTTAGGTAGAGACTAGAAAAATGAATTCAAACAGGTAACCAAAAAGAAGAGACACTTAAATAAAAATACACCTAATGCAAAATCTCACTAACTTTGTTTTTTTGTTATATTAGAATGAAATAATAAATTGAGAAAACAGAACGCTTGCATTTTAATACATTTAAACTGGCAATCGACCGGATGACGCCAAATAGCAGGAGATATTGTCCCTCCTAACGCGGCGTTGTCTCGAAACAATTTACTACATTCATACGCTTGAATATTTAGCGACAGTTGTCCTGACGCAGGAGAGAATGTCCAGCGTAATAATGGCAAATCGTGGGACATTGTGTTCCGCGATTCGTGTGTATTTCTTCTAGGGATGAGTCGTACCATAGGATATAATGCCAATACGCCGCCGGGACACCACCTATAGAGCTACAGGTCCAGGAAAGACTGAAATAATACAACGGAGTACATTGCAAAAGACAAACTTCTCACACAATGGCAAGAAAAGTGGAACATCGGACGGTACGGACGATGGACGTGGAGTTTGATCCCTGTAATCCAAAGATAGCTGAACAGATCTTTTGGAGAGGTAGACTATTTCATCACGCAAGCACTGTCAGGTCAAGGGTGTTTCAGAAAATACCTTTACAACAGAAAGAGAGCCGAATCTAGCGACAGCAACTATTGTAAAGAAGTCGACTATGTAGAGCGCACACTGTTTGTTTGTAGATGGAAATTCGAGATGGACATTTTTAGATCTCGAATGTTCGAGACGAGATTGACAAAAGGTCAACCTAATTCTCAATTTCTTTTTAGATCCTCGATCTCGAAAATCTATGAAGAATTTTTTAAACAAACCAGAATGGCCATAGATTATAGCGCTTTATTTTCATAAAAAATACATTCAGAATCTGTAATGAACAAAAGCATAGCATCTTACATTTTAGTTATATCAAATGTTTTCTCATAAATTCGCATGACTGCCAAGAGGTTAAACACAGCAATGCCCTAGCAGAATCATGATCAATTCTATTGTGGTGTTTGCGGTATTTAAACATGTTATCATACCGGACAGAGTTCGAGTTCCTGATCTTGAAATGTCCTTGTTAGGAAATGATTTGCTATATTCCTGAGTGTGATGGATTTTTAAGTGTCGTTTTAAACCTGTCGTTAGATTGCTTCATTAATATTTTTGAATGACAGGGATCAGATCGCAATTCTGTCACTTTTCTGTGCTACGAGCCACTGCCTGCACCGTCTGCTAATTTTTGGATGTCGAAATATTTCTTAAAATAAGCTGAGCACGGTTACTCGATTTACTCCATTTCGATTTGGTTTCTTTTTTTTTGGTTTCACGTAATTTCGATACTGGTACTGTCACGTCTTGTCTTTTCCACAGTTAATCTTCTCCTTCTCTTTTAAAGCGCTTAGTTTTCATTAGTTTAGAAGTATTAATTCTACTTCTAGGCGTTCATGTTGATGGTACCGATTCATCATCATCACTACCACTGTCCATTCCACTATGCTCATAATCAACATTTTGGTATACAGGGCACGGAACATATGCTTGCACCATCGCAATAGACAACATTTCGTATGCACGTATTTAAACTCGAGATAAGAGAATCTCGAACTCGAGATCGAGAACCTTCTCTTGAAAATTTTCGAGATCGAGAAAGGTCAAAATCCCGTCTCATCTCGTCTCGCGGCAACACTGGTTAATCTCTCCCATGACGGCCTTTATACTGAAGTAATGCGAGAGCTATTTACGGTATAAAGAGCGAGATGAATAAAGGAAGGGTCTTAGTCAGTAGGAATCCGACACTACCCATTTTGGGTGTCTCATGTAAGATCTCCCTTCCTTCTAAAAAAAAGTACTTATAACTGACAGGGAAGTTCGTGCGAATCAATCAGACATCGTCGTATATAATAAAAAATCCTGTCTGCTGACCGATATGCCCATCCTGAATGGCGCAAACGAAATACTCAAGAAAGCAGAGACAATGAGCAAGTATAAAGACCTCCGAAGTGAGCAGATTGTGAAATGAAACGACCACAGAGATGTCAGTAATTGTAGGAGCCCTCGGAACTGTTACGAAGGACCGGAGTCTACAACAATTGCTAGGTCAACCAAAAACTGCAGAATATCCAACTATTCGGAATGGCGCACACTCCACGGAAAATCTAGAGTAGGAGTCTCTGTGACACCTTGTTGTGATCTGGACTCTGAGCTGTTGGAGAGGACATCACTATCGTCGTCAAAATGGCCCAAAACCCCAAAACACACTCCAACAGAGCTCAGTTTCCTGGGGTAACGTAGTAAAAAATCATTATGTAAAGGGGAGTTTATTCCATAATGGTAATAACGATATCAGAGCCCTAAATATTGTCGACGGGTGGTGTAATGAGGAAGGACTCTCCATTAACCCCCACAAAACCACAGTCGTCACTTCCACACGAAAAAGAGTGTTGGAAGGCCTAAAGTCTCTAGTGTTCAACGGTGTGGAAATTCCATTTGTCAGTAGAATAAAATACCGAGTTATTTTTTACCAAAAACTGACATGGAATTCCCACATCAAAAAAGACACACAGAAAGCAACAATAGCCCTCGGAAGGTTCAGGCAGATGTGCAGCAGATGCAAAAAATTGGGGATTAAATCAAAATGACTCTATGGTTATATACTAGGGTAGTAAGACCCGTGATAACATACGGATCAGTAGCATGGTGAACTAAGACTGTGTAGTTGGGGCTGTAAGGCTGTTAAGTGGGGTACAGAGGCTTGCTTGCCTGTGTATGACGGGATCCATAAAAACTGCTCCAACGGCTGCATTGGAAGTCCTTCTGAACTTGCCACCACTACACATATGTATCCAAGGAGAAGCTCGTTCAGCACTGCAAGGCCCTACACCAATAAGGCAGCAGCACGGAACAGAGCACCAAAATTTATACTTAGAGCTAAAGGCGGATCCCATTCTAGGAATGCCCACGGACATTACAGTCCTAAAGTATAACTTTAATAAGAACTTCAAAGTTAAAATACCAGACAGGGAAAACTGGACAAACGGTCCTCCAATGCCGACACAAACTGTTTGGTATACAGACGGCTTTAAGACAGAACAGGAAGTCGGAGCTGCGATTTATGGGATAAGGTTATTCCAGGCTGAAGTGGCCGCAATACAGTGGTGCACACAGAAAATTATAAGGCAAGGAACTGAAAATCAGTCGATTGCCATTTTTTCCGATAGCCAGGCTGCGCTAAAGCAATCGGTTCCCTGCAAGTCGAATCGAGACCTGTATGGGACTGCATAAATGCACTTATAGACCTAGGAAGTTAGAATAAATAACCGTGGCGTGGGTACAAGGACACAAGGGAAATGAAAAGGCTGATGAACTGGCCAGAGAAGGCGCGGGTAGCGCCCTCATAGGACCCGAACCCTTTTGTGGTGTGGTCAAGCCATACATACGAGCATCCATTAACAAATGACTGCAAACCAAATCTCTGGAATTGTGAAAAAAATCTCACGACAGAGACAGGCCAAAGAATTTATTAAAGAACGATCGGTCTTTACGGAGGACCTATTATGCCAAAACAGAAAGGCCATTAGAAAAATAGACATCTGAGTCTAATTGGTCTCGCAGAGGACGCAACATGCAGATTCTGCCAAGAGGAAAGCTCAGTCCTCGTATTGTGCCATTGCGAAGACCTTACTAGACCGAGATTCCAACTATTTGGTAAGGAAAAACCAAGAACTGATAGCTACACTAAGAGGCCCTCATCAAGGCTGTGGAGTCTGATACAAAGGACAAATCTGGATATGGAACTCTAACGAAAACAATCAGGAGCACCACAATACATCTATGGGGGTCGCAGTGATCAAGGCCAATCAGCCAGCTCCTCCTTCCTAAAATAATCTAATCTAATAATAGTAATAATTGAGCATTGAAAAGAAGAAAATATAAGTACACTGCGCAAAGCTGATGCATATACATACAGATTCTCTGCGACTTCGACTGATTAGTAGTAGACAAAGAGGCGTCTATGAAGTAGTTGAACCCCTCAGGATCGAAGGGGGAAACGGAAAGCTTAATTAAAGTAGCGTAGGAACATGCTTTTAAATACCAGATACCACTAGAAGATCTTGAAACAGCCTGTTCACAGCAAGTACAGGATGTACACTTACTATCGTAGTATCTATTATATCTTTGAGTTTTTGGCATCAGTTGTATAAATATTCTACATCAATATGGCCACTCAGTACGAACTTCTTATATATATATATTTTACGCCCATCGAATTATTAATATCTGCTGTTTTATCCATAATATAGGTTTCAGTTTAAGGTGGCTATTTCCAAGAAAGAGATAGCCGATAGGGAAATATTTATTATTTTTGGCCATAATTTTTTTTTCTTACTATTTATATTTATAAAAGAACTATAAGACCTAAGCAGAACCATAGCTACTATGAATTTTCATTCAATAATTTCAGTTGTTTGCAAAATAATTAAATATACATTTAAAGTGCTACTTCCTATTTCATAGTTTTAAATTTAATTATTTTGAAAATGACTGGAATTATTGAGTGAAAATTCATAGCAATAAATAGTCTTGTTATGGTTCTACTCACATAGTCTTATACATATATATTTTTTTTTTAATATTAGTAGTAAGAAAAAAGGTATTGGCAAAAATAATTAATATTTCCCTATCGGATGTCTCTATCTTGGAAATGACCACCTTAATATGTTTAGAAGCATTTAGCATTTGTCTTATTTTCGTTGGTAGAATGTAAAATATTTTTGTGGCGAGATATTTATGAATTCTATGTCCAATAGTTTTAAAAAATTTGGCATTTATAATGAACATTCCTTGCATCTTGGGTCATGTACGTATTAGTAGAGGGTCCACACCTTCGAAAGCCGTCAAAATCGCCAAGTAACCCATTCCAGCAAGGTAAATACATTTTGAGCTCGCATATCGAAAGAGGGTCCTAATTGGCATCAGAAATGGCTTGTTGGACTTTTTTTGGCGCTTGCACAACTTCTCTACAAGAAAAAAAAATGGCGAAACGTTATTTCAAGAATTTGTGTTTTTAAACTTATACCTCTCGCTAGAAAATTAACTACGTGCGATATTGATCTGATTTTTTATATTTATATACTACTGACATGAGCGCATATATCCATACTGATAGAATTTCAAAATTACTTACGGTTTTTTTCTAAATAAATCCTAAATCACAAGGACGAAATTTGTGTGTTTGAATTTTCGACGTGCGATCAACTATATTAAATGTTTAATTTTTTTATATATTATATGCGAATGAAATATGGTCTAAAGATCAAGAAAGTTTTTGCAAAAAAAATTAGCTCCATATCTTTTACAATTTTTGAGTTACAGACTTTTCAAATTGAATCATAATTTAGATCCATGATACTCCTATTAGCATGCAGCTATTATCTGGCGTACTGCTATCTAGTTAATTGTAATGCATCAAGATAGTAAACAAATGCATTTTTGATATTGTTATTATTATTTATAATTTTACAAAAAATATGAATATGTAAAATGAAACTCATTTGGCAGAGGATTTATTAGATCTATAGATTATGAAGGTGTTGTATATGGAGATATTATTTATTATATATACCATCATTATACAATATAGAAATAAAATACAAACACGTACACAAAACGTGTAATTTATAAGTAATAATAATAATAACAATAATAATAATGCATAATTCACAGCTCAGTAAGCATCGATAAAGCACTATACTATTACTAGTAAAAATTACTGTCTGTTGAACCCTGCTCTGTATTATTTCTACCCTTAAAACAATTGTTAGGAAAGGCATGCACATGCAACAGAGCATCAAGTGGACGCACATTTTTGTTGAAACTCTACTTTACAATTCAATTTTTTGTTTTTTTTTAACCACTTGTGGTTTTTTGTCATCATTTGTGGTTTTATTTGGTTATTCTCTATCAGATATCCAAATTTTCTGGGAGAGGTTGTAATGAAGCATCCTAAAGTCATACCTCATTACTAAGAAGTTTCAGTGTAGTGCCGTGTGCACATTTGCCACACGACGGCGATTCATACTCGATATACTAAATTTGCACACCGCCCGACTCCGACCGTCTCAAAAAGGAGGGATAGTTTCGTGTATAAAAGCCCAGCCGCGGATCGAGAAGAGCACTGGGTACATCTCTCCGTAAACTGCCGATGGCGCGCTGAGCCGAAGACACTTTGCTGATTTATGCACCAAGTGACGTGACTCTCCGGAGCGAATATATCTTGACCTAGAAAAGTTCTACGGCGCGTTGAACCGAAGAACGGACCTTGTGCCAAATGTTATTTAGTCCAGCGATGTCCCGTCGTCCCGACGAAACCGACACGGAGCAAATATAAATTAACAGAGGAGTGACCCGGCGAGTTGAGCCGATAGCTTGCTCGGGTTGACGGTTATTAGCCCGCCGCCGTTTCCGCCGCCAAAACCCCTACTCGTCGCATCACTGCATTACACTCTCGTCGTCTCTCTCATTCATACGATTTAAATGTCACCTGATTACCAATAACCGTAAAAGATACGGACCTGAAAACCGATAACCTGTAACTATTGTATATTATGTAAACCTGCATATTTTACCTGTTGAAGATAATAAAATTGTTAATTTTTATTGGGTTGTCTTATTAAACTAATCTGGATCCTGAACTAATCTCCGACTCCAGCTACCCAGAGCAAAACACCGTTACATAATTTGGCGCCCGAGCAGATTTTAGGACATTAGTTCATTCCAGATAACCCAAAAGGTGACATTGACAAACGAGAGATAGACAAATCGAAAGAGTGTAACATAATTTAACACCCGAAACAGATTTTAAAAGGTAGATTTACTCCAGACAACCCAAAAGGCTACATTTATACTAAGAGAGAGATAGTAAAATATTTAGAGGGAGACACAAAATATTCCAAGCCATAGAAATGAGTTTGTCAGACACAGATGGTGCTTATGGACTAGAAGTCGCAGATACCACAGTAGGATGGATATATAAATTAAAGAAAGATGAACTGCAAGTAGAATTATCCAAGTACAGCGCAATTACAACTGGAACAGTGGAAGAACTCCGAAGTAGACTAAAAAGTTATTTACGTAGCGAGGCAGCCAAGAAAGTTGATGCCACGCCCACCCAAATAAATCCTACAATACCAGACAGGTCATACATTATACCAACACCCATGGGTACGGTTTTAACTGAAGTTCGCAAATGGAACGTTCGTTTCGACGGCAGAAAAGACGTTTTCTCATTTCTAGAACGTGTAGAGGAGCTACAGTCTGGATACAATTTCAATGATGAACAAATGCTACGAGCCCTACCCGAACTACTACAAGGCGATGCATTATTATGGTACAGAAATAATAAAACGTCCTGCAATACGTGGGATCAATTTGTCACAAAGTTAACAGCATTTTACGCACCCTCAGATTACCATTTAAAGTTGGAAGACGAAGCAAGGCTCCGTGTACAAAAAGACAACGAAAATATAAAAGATTATGTAGTAGCAATCCAAACTCTACTGCGGAGGCTTAAAAATATCACTCCAGAACAGAAGTTATACCGAATATACTCAAATTTAAAACCAGAATACCGAAAATATATCAAACGAACCGATTTCCAGACACTCGATCAATTAATAACCCTAGCAAATGAACACGAAACTGTTTGTAAAGAAGAAAAGACAGCGAAACAAAATTTACAAACAGGCACACCAAGATTAGGTTTTAATTACACACCAGACAGATATTATCAAGCACCGAATTATAGAAATAATTATGGAAACAACACACAAAACCACAATAGGCTGGCCACCCAGAATTATTCTAGATCACAAGATCAGGTACAGAGACAAACCGCCGCCGAGTACCCCACAACACAAAGCAATTCTAGGAAAAACACACAAACTAATTCCAGGCACAGCGTAGTTAATAACTACAATAGAAATACAAACTGTTGGCGTTGTGGAAGCCCTGGTCACACCCGAGATAACTGTACAAACACACCCAAAATATTTTGCTCCCGCTGCGGACAACTAGGCATATTTTCCCGTGATTGCAGCTGCAAAAATGAGGCCTCGGGAAACGGCAATATGGCTGCCCTGCCTCGCGAACAGTCCAGCCAGTAAACAACTTCCCCGCGACCACCGTCCAAACTCCAGTTTTCAATGTCAACGACCGACTGAAGCTCCCGATACAAATCGGAACCGAACACTTTACATCGCTACTCGACACGGGCTCAACCCGCTCTTACATAGGGGACGCTGTATACACGAAGTGCAAAGCAAACTTACTAGAAATAAATTGTACCGGACATAATATTAAACTGGCGGATGGAACTGAAACACAAGTAAACAGAGAATTCAAATTAAATTACTACACAACAGGACTTCAATTAACCGATAATTTCTTGTACTTGCCAAATTTAACTTTATTATTATTTTGGGGATGGACTTTCTAAGGAACCATCACGTTACCATTGATTTTAAATTACTAACAGGGCAAATTATGGGAAATATGATAGACTTTAATCAGAAAATAGAAGGAACAATACCGCTCTCTCTAATTCAGCCCTCAGATAACGAAAAACAGATCCTGTCAAATTTTTTACAAGTCGAACTTCCGAAATTTGAGACAATTCAAGGTGTTACCCCACTAACACAACACAAAATTAGACTCCTGGACGACACGCCGATTAAACAGAGATACCTCCCATTAAACCCAGCCATGCAAAAAATTGTTAATACCGAGTTAGACAGAATGTTGGAAGAAGGTGTAGTAGAACCGTCTAAAAGCCCGTGGAATTCCCCAATTGTCATGGTAAAGAAAAAGGACAATAAATATAGATTTTGCATAGACTTCCGGAAAGTAAATGAAGTTTCGATGAAAGATGCTTACCCATTACCTTTTATAAACGCCATTTTAGACAAATTGCGAGAAGCCCGGTTCATATCTACTTTAGATTTACGCTCCAGCTATTGGCAAATATCTTTGACAAATGAGAGTAAGCCAATAACCGCATTTACGGTACCCGGAAGAGGGTTATTTCAATTTAAAGTTTTACCTTTTGGCCTCCATTCAGCCCCTAGCACATTTCAAAGACTCCTGGACCAGATTATAACCCCTGATCTGTCATATGCATTTGCGTACCTGGACGACATCGTCGTAGTAAGCAAGACATTTAACGAACATTTACAACACTTACAAGAAATATTTCAGCGTTTAAAAGATGCAAACCTACAACTAAATCCAGATAAATGTACTTTCTGCAGAAAAGAACTAAGATACTTAGGACACCTGGTAAGTGAAGATGGCATTAAGACAGACCCCGAAAAAGTAAGTGCCATTGTGGCAATCCAGCCTCCAAAGAATGTCAAACAATTACGACGTTTTCTTGGCATGACTTCCTGGTATAGGAGATTTATAAAGTCATATTCGGACACTGCCGCACCCTTAAACAAATTACTGAGGAAACATATCCGCTGGAAATGGACATCAGTTGAAGAAGAGGCTTTCACAAAACTCAAAAATGCATTAACAACGGCTCCTGTACTCAGCTGCCCCGATTTTACGAAAACTTTTTATCTCCAGACAGACGCATCTATACAAGGACTTGGTTCAGCACTGCTACAGAAAATTGACAATCAGGACCGTATTATAGCCTATGCAAGTCGCTCCTTGTCAGACGTAGAAAAAAAGATGTCAGCCGTGGAATTAGAATGCTCCGCCATACTCTTCGCAATCCGGAAACACATTAGTTACATACAGGGATATCATTTTGTTGTTGTAACAGATCACCAGAGTTTAAAATGGTTATATTCCACAAATCCCACCAATGGACGACTGGCTCGATGGGTAATGGAATTACAACAGTACGATTTCGAAATAAAATACAGAAAAGGAGTGTTAAACAAAGTGGCAGACGCACTTTCCCGCCAGCCAGTTATCACCGAAGAAGGAAATAACACAGAGGAAGGTATTTTCGCAACTGAAAATTCAGAAAACTGTGCTTGGTACAAAGAGACCATTAAACTAGTACAAAGTAAACCCGAAAGAAAACCGGAATACTGCATTATCGACGGAAACCTGTACCGCCATATATGGAGCAGTAACAATTTTACAGACCCCGAATTTTCCAACCCATGGAAACTTTGTATCCCGCAACGAAAGCAAATCCTGAAGGAAAATCACGATGCACCATGCGCAGGACACCTAGGTATAACAAAAACTATAACCCGAATTGCCGATAAATACTACTGGCCTAGGATGTACAGAGATATTGCAAATTACGTAAGACGCTGCCCGAACTGTCAAAAATATAAATCATCTCAACAACAGACCGCAGGAAAAATGCAATTCCCTAAAATAAACGGATGTTGGGATACTGTCAGCATCGACATTGTCGGACCACTTCCTAGGTCTAGCAAAGGCAACAATAATCTCATCGTGTTGCAAGATAGATTCACTAAATGGATAGACTGTCACCCTGTAAGAAAAGCAACAGCAGACGCCGTTTGCAAAGCATTAAAGGAAAAAATTATCGCCAGATTTGGATGTCCAAATTACATTATCACCGATAACGGGAAACAGTTTACCAGCAACGAATTCACTTCGCTGTTATCTGAGTACGGTATTACACACCGTACAACGACGCCGTATTCACCCCAATGTAATCCAGTAGAGAGGACAAACAAAGTAATAAAGACGATGATTGCCCAATATACCGAAAACGACCACCGAAAATGGGACCAATTTTTACCAGAATTTACGTTAGCCATAAATTCGTCCAGACATGAATCCACGGGATTCACACCGGCAATGCTTAATTTCGGTAGAGAGTTAACACTACCTAGCTCTCTCAACAAAGAAAACCAGAATAATAACCCAACAAATCCAGATACCCCGAAGAAACACATTGAAAAGTTGCAGAAAATGGCCGATATATTTGAACTTGTACGAGTAAACCTAGCCAGAGCATACCAAACACAGAGTCACCACTACAACCTGCGTCGCAGGGAATGGACCCCCCGTGTGGGAGACAGGGTCATGAAAAGGGAACACCCTTTGTCCTCAGCAATCCGAAATTTTAACGCAAAACTGGCACCTAAATTCTCAGGACCATACATCGTGGTGCAGACTATATCACCAGTTATCGTCGAAATTAGATTCCCCACCGGTCGCAGGAAGCTGCGCGTACACGTAAAAGATTTGAAACCGGCGCATGTCTAAAACATATAAATTAACATGCACTCGCAGCAAATATTCAGTCGACCAGAAGCATCAGACCAAGATGTGGCCACGAACACCAAGCTTACCACCCTGGTACCCTGAGTTAGACGACCCGACGCCGTCTCCTCCACCACGCCCGATGTCTCCGCCCGGACCAGGTTTTGAAAACCTATATATATACTATGATCCTCCCAGGACGATCAATCCATAGACGCCGCCACTCACAAAAGTTTGGGCCGACACCAAGATACCAGCCCTACTGTCACCCCTACCCCCGACGCCGGAAACCAAGAGTCTCCCCTGCCAGGGAAACGTTGGAGTAACAACGACGCCTCCACCGCTAGACATGCCATCCCTGCTGCCGTCCCCGAGGTGTCCCTCAACCTCCAGAGCTGAGCCGTCCCCCTCACCGCCAGTCAAATATGTGCCGTCCCCGATACCGTCCCCTGGGCTACAAATGATGTCTCCACTGTCCAGGTCAATGGAAGTGAAGTTCAGGGAGTTATTTGGAGAAAGCCCCAGCCCTCCAAAACCACCGACCCCAGGTAGGTCAATTCCCTGCCTTAGGGCCTTGTTTCAGGTAGAGGACTCTAAAATACCAAAACGGAGACGGAAGTTCAGACACCGCAGCAGCGACGGAACAACCACCCGCATTCCGGGAATCACCGCCCTGACTGTCATCAACCCCTGTACGCCAACACCCATGCCGCAGACGTCCGCTAACGCAACCCCACGAGTGCGCGGGAACGTCTAAGTGCGCGGCAAACGAGTGAGTGAAAAACTTATTAAACGGAATTTGTTATGTTATGTTATTTTCCGATGTGTAAATTTTGTTAATTATGCTTTAGAATCCATTTGTTTTATCTTTTATACCAATGTTTTCTTACGATTTATTTCGATTTATGCCATACCTAGTTGAGTTATTTTTTGCATAGTACATTTTATTTTCCCTGTTATCTCTACCGTTGTTTTACAGATAGATTCCTGTTGACAAAACTTCAAATTTTATATTCACATGTTTATACAGGGTGTCTACGAAAATTTTACCATGTTTTCGTTAGTTGGATAAAAATGTATAATAGGTTAGGATTTGTTTTAAAATGTTTAAAAATTGTATATTCACATGTTTATACAGGGTGTCTACGAAACTTTTACCATGTTTTCGTTAGTTGGATAAAAATGTTTAATAGGTTAGAGTTGTTTTGAAATGTTTAAAAATTGTTCCTGATGTCAATTTTTTTCACCCGACGAACGAGGGGAGTGTAATGAAGCATCCTAAAGTCATACCTCATTACTAAGAAGTTTCAGTGTAGTGCCGTGTGCACATTTGCCACACGACGGCGATTCATACTCGATATACTAAATTTGCACACCGCCCGACTCCGACCGTCTCAAAAAGGAGGGATAGTTTCGTGTATAAAAGCCCAGCCGCGGATCGAGAAGAGCACTGGGTACATCTCTCCGTAAACTGCCGATGGCGCGCTGAGCCGAAGACACTTTGCTGATTTATGCACCAAGTGACGTGACTCTCCGGAGCGAATATATCTTGACCTAGAAAAGTTCTACGGCGCGTTGAACCGAAGAACGGACCTTGTGCCAAATGTTATTTAGTCCAGCGATGTCCCGTCGTCCCGACGAAACCGACACGGAGCAAATATAAATTAACAGAGGAGTGACCCGGCGAGTTGAGCCGATAGCTTGCTCGGGTTGACGGTTATTAGCCCGCCGCCGTTTCCGCCGCCAAAACCCCTACTCGTCGCATCACTGCATTACACTCTCGTCGTCTCTCTCATTCATACGATTTAAATGTCACCTGATTACCAATAACCGTAAAAGATACGGACCTGAAAACCGATAACCTGTAACTATTGTATATTATGTAAACCTGCATATTTTACCTGTTGAAGATAATAAAATTGTTAATTTTTATTGGGTTGTCTTATTAAACTAATCTGGATCCTGAACTAATCTCCGACTCCAGCTACCCAGAGCAAAACACCGTTACAAGGTGATGTGTTTTCTTAACCGCTTTTCAAGTCACTGAGATAATTTGTTTAAAATCCAGGATTTTGTGTTAGACAAGGAAAGTATAGGGTAATCTAAACCACTTCTTGTGGATATTTTTTACAATTAAAATTATTTCGCAGTAAGCAGGGTTTGACCCTGCTTCGCTAGGTACTTCAGTTGCAAGCTAAGCTAAGCATACCAAACCACTGGACTTAATGACCGTTTCAAATGCAGCAAGTAAACTCTCTTGTAGGACGCAGCGAACGTAAGTATAATAACTTTATGGAAAATAAATACACCTTGGTGAATCTAATAATTTAAACCCACTATGGCCATACAGATTCACATAGGACTTACGACCATCTTCAATCACACGATCACCAATTGCATCACAGTTATCTCCAAGATTAGTCCAACTGTTTAGATGGCATGTTTGCTTTAACTGTAACTGCTCACTTTTTCCCATTCGGAAAGGATAATTGACAGGTCACACAATATATAGACTGCCAATAAAGTTTTTACAATATTTTCTTCTTCATATTTTCCACCTAATTATTTATTGATTTCATGAATACTATAAAATACCCTTTGTTGTCGTATACCACCACAACTTTTGTACTTTTTCTATTTTGGAAAAATTAAACATACCTTTCGTAAATATTGTGTTCGTTTGTTCATGATTGCACTTCAAATACTTTATGCTGGGCAGGAGGAATCCAAGTTCACATTGTTGGGCAATATTTGCCCTTATTTACACCAATATTTAGGCTTTACTTTTGATATTATGTATAACGTTATTCCAGTTTGGAATGGGAACTATGTCTGTTATGGCGAATGCATAGGATTCTGATGTTTTCTTAAGTCATACCATACCGTTTTTAAATCTGAAGTTTGGGTCAATTTTTATTTTTTAAACTCAATTTATTAAAACTTATTAACGATTTCGTACTGTATTTGCAAGTTTAGATATACTGTCCTAAACCAAAATGACGTAACTCAAAATTTCCTAAGCAAATTGGACGTACTTCAAAGTTTCCCTGTTAAATGACATACATTTTTCAATAATCAGTAAACAATTATTTTTGCATCTGCATCTTTTGCAAACTATTTAAAAAACAAGGAGTGCTGAGATTAGCGGCATAAAATGTCAAATATCTCAAGAGGAGCGTATACTGAAGTACGTCATTTTGGCTTAGGACGGCAGTATATTACATGTAACAAATTACATCATAATTTAAAACCATGTATTTATAGCACCAAAAGAATTGTCTAATAATTTTCAGACAATGAGTGATCTAATGATCAAGAACAATATAACACCTAAATCAAATTAGGTATTAGACTAATATGTATCTAGACACAATTGCACTGAACGAGCCCTGTCGTAGCTGCTACTTTGCGCGCTATCAATACATTATTACGGTCGAATTTAAAAATCCATATCTCGAAAACTGTATAAGATATCCAGCTAATTTTTTTTGCAAAAACTTTTTTGATATTTAGACCCTATTTCATTCGCTTGTAATATATACAAATATTTAATATAGTTGCCCACACGTCGAAATTTCAAACACACAAAATTCGTTCACGCGATTTTCGATTTATTTAGAAAAAAACTGTAAGTGATTTTGAAAGTCTATTAGTACAGATAGATGCGCTCGTGTCTGTAGTATATAGATATAAAAAATCAGATCGATATCGCAAGTAGTTAATTTTTTAGCAAGAGGTAAACGTTTAAAAACACAAATTCTTGAAATAACATTCGGCCATGTTTTTTTCTTGTGGAGAAGTTGCGCAAGCGCCAACAAAAGTCCAACAAGCCATTTCTGATGCCCCTAAGGACCCTCTTCCTGAATTCGTTTCCAAAAATCATTTACCTTGTTGGAATGGGTCATTTCAATTTTTAAAGCTTTGGACCCCTTACTATATCTAATACTAATCATATTTCACTCTGCCTATTTTTAAAGCAATTTAAGAGTAGGACTCATCAAAATACTAATTTAGAATTTTTGCTATAGAACGAAAGTTACTATGAAACGCCAACACGTTCTACCTTATAAGTCCATTTGGAAATGCATAATTTAAATTAATCAAAAAATTTGTACTAACATGCACTTTGCAATACATATGCAATATGCATATAATTGCCATTGTTTGTAAAATTGCAGGAACTGCACTATGCAAAGTTTTGTATTTTATAAATTTAAATTTATTGATAATTTTTTTATTTGCAAATAGCTGACAATAATGAAAAGTCCGATTGTGTTGAAATTTGGACAGTAAGTTAGTGTCAGCTAGAGAAAGAATCCTATTGTGTTTTAACAAAATTGATGAATAAATAAAAAAGTTATTAGTGTTATTACTTATTTAATTAAAAAAAACATGTTTTAAATGTTTTGTAATAAAATGTCTAAAACTAATATTATTGACAAAACAAAGACTATTCTATAGAATGTGCAACAATTAAATAAAAAGTACAGTAAATCGGCGAAGAGTATAATGGTTGGCTTGTTATACCCTTCACAATTGCAAAACGAAGACTATATTGCATTTGATCGGCACATTTCTAAAACAGGTAATATCGCTCGGAAAGAAGGAATGTTCATATCACTGTGTTGTGATCGAATTCTGAACAACTTTCAAAGTGTCCGTCTGTCTGTCTGTCCGTCCGTCCGTCACGTTTCTTGTAGGCACGATAACTTAGGAATCAAAAGTTCGATTGTACTGCAATTTGGACACTAAGTTAGTTTTAGCTAGAGGAAGAACCCTTATTGGTTTTGAATAACATTGATCAATAAATGACAAAAGAACTGGGAAGAGCATTCTATAGAATATGCAACAATTATATAAAAAGTGCGGTAAATCGGTGAAGAGTATAATGGTTAGCTTGTTCTGTAATGTATATCTGGGATAGACGAAACTTGGTTTGGCACTGTATGCTATAGGGAGTGGTTCCAATAATGAGTAATATTAGAATACAATCATTATTCATTAACAGACTTCCGTTCTACGTCAATTCCGTTTATGTAGTCCGGAGCGTTTTTGTACACATCTTAGTTTTCTACATAAAAATGTCGAATAAAGAGATATTTTATAACCAAGTAATGCAATACGTAACATTGACACAGGTCTCAATTTGTCCAAACGATTAAAACAAAATTGTTGAAATTTCGAAGATTGTGTTGTGTTTTACGTTCACATCCATATAGTGGAATGGAAGTATAGTAATTATTAGGTATTGTAAACAAAATTTCAAACATTTTTTTTTGTTGGAATAAGTTTAGAACGTCACGAAACGTCGAGATTTAAAATTTGAGCGAAAAGAAATATCTGTCTGTCGGACTGCAACTTTTTTTTGTGTGCACGATATCTCTGGACCGGTTTAAGATATTAAATTAAAATTTTATACACGTATATACTATAACGAGATCTGGAGGGGTAAATAGGAGGAAGCAAGTAAAACAAGCTGGTAAGAGTACAAAAATTTGGGATTTAGTGTATACACTAGAAGCTAAGGCCTCAGATTTTATTATATTTCCAACCCCCGCAGCTTACCCACACCGGTATTAAAGGGGTTGATAAAATAAAATTGAGATATTTATTCACTTGGAATTTGGTACACGTATATATTATAACTCATAATCTTATCACTAATTCTACTCACTGTCGTTCTCGTTATTACATAGACATTTATTATCAAAACGTTAGAAGCATAAAAAACAAAACTTTTGAATTTTTCAATTCGGTAGCCCCCTGTAATCACGTGTAAAACGTAGATAAAGTGAGTATAATGTTGAATTTAACAATTTTTAAATACGATTTAAGAAACTACGACCGATGAAACCGATGACGTCACCGCGTGTTTTGCGTACTCGTTCAAATACTAAAACTTTATGTTATTTATTTGTTGAAATTTGAATTTGGTGGACGATAGAATACTGTTTAAATATCAATAAGTGCTTTAATATAACAAGTACTTAATTTTAATAATATCAAAAAAGCAAATTTGCACATAGTGAAAACACCTAATTGGCAAGGAAGTCACCTATTATAGTTTTAGTAAAAAACGTACAGGGCGGTCATCCTAAGAAATAATTCAACCGTGGTGGAGATTTGTTAAGGCTTTCACGTAAACCTTCCATGTTTGGCACCTTTTATTTAATATTGAATTTTTTTAATCGGATGATCACTGTAATTTTTTGACCAAAAGTTATCAGGTGCCTTTTGTAAAAATAATGATAACTACATTCCCATTATTATTCTCATACGTCGTTTCGTAAATTTTTTAGAGTGACCGCCGTGTATAAATAAAAAGGGAAATTTTGTGTGAATACCTTGACCGATTTTTTTATTTAAGAATCCTTAAGACGTATTTAAAAGAAAATTAAACACTCGACGGGGCTCACAAATACAAAATCAACTCCTCGCCCCTTTTTTCCTTCAAACCAGTATATGTAAAATAGCTAACAAGATTACTAGTGTGAGCTATTGAGAATTCACTTTTAATGAAATATTAATTTAAATATATTTTCACCAAGTGTTAATGAAAATATTATTACAAAAAAAGTGTTTGTTTTCTACTTACAATGCATTTCTACTATCTCTAGGCCGCAGTAACATGATTGGTATGGGTGCACAAGCTGATATCAAACTGACTATACCAAAAACTAAAAACTTTATCCAGTATTTTGCTACAGAACTGATTTTCCACAGAATTACTAGAAGTGCCACCAGCACTAAGGTGTATAATAATAAACCCATTTTTCTGCAACAAAGAAAACATTTTTATTATTATACTCATCGCAAACACAAAACGAAGAGTATATTGCATTCAAACGGCACATTTCTAAAACCGGTAATATGACTCGTAGAGAACAAAAAATGTATCACTGTGTTGGTGATCGAATTCTGAACAACTTGTAGTCAGTTCAAAAAGAGTGAAAGGTGATATACCTATATTTTTTATGTTTTGTAATTAAACAAAAATATCTAAAACCAATATTATTTACAAAAAAACTGCGAGGAGTATCCTGTAGAATGTGCAACAATTATATAAAAAGTGCAGTCAATTGACGAAGAGTATAATTATGGTTAGCTTGTTTATTTATTTATTTTCTGCAATATGCGATCTGCGACCGGTAAGTGTTTCACCAATAACATCTCCTAAATTTGGCAACATTTCATCTTTAATACCTAATTAAAAATCGTATACATAATATACAAAACTATCCAAAGCAACGTCACTGTAAGACAACACATACTGGCGGAACGCCAATTAAATATGATGGCCTTTGTCGATTTCCTTTACACCAAGCAAGAATATAATTGAAAAAGAAATAGTACGTTTTCTCTTCTTTAACAGGCGGGAAAATCATTTAATGTTTAATGTGCTTTTGTGCCAGAACATTTTCAATGGCTTCGATGAAATAAACCTACTATTTCATTTGATAAAAATGCCGCTTATTTTTTGTTCTACTTTTCACTCTTTATGAACATTCTATTAATGCGGCTACGTACGTAAATGCATACTGAACAGTATGTATGTGCAAGTTTATTGTACAAGCATACTGGAACGTGTGTTTTATATCACTTGCACAATACTTGTGCGCTCACGTTCCAGTATGCTTGTACAATAAACTTGGGCATGCATACTGTTCAAGTATGCAGTTACGTCTGTAGCCGCCTTTAGAGCAAGCAAATAAAGGTTTTGACTCATATAAATCAGTAGCCGCAATGTTTTTGCAGAATGGCTTTGGGAGAGGTAATGGCCCAAGTAACAATTGTAGTTTTAAAATAATCTATAAGTTACCGTATAAACTTATGCTCAAGACTACATATAAACGTAAATAGTTTGGAAGGACTCTACGAAGCCGATTTAAAACCTTTATAAGAATACAGGAACCTCTCTACTAGAGAAAGGCCTATATGCATCTTTTTAAAACTAGTATTAAAACTTTTAAGTTTTAATTAATTATCTAAAGCTTTACTCAGAGAGTATCGAAGAGTATTATAAAACCATACTTGGTTTAGGAAAGGCACTATATCAAAATTTAAAAGACACACACAAATACTTTGAGTGGACTTTTTGTATTTAATGAAGTAAAAACAAATGCAAATAAATCGATTCTACATGCACCATGAACTGCTATAGTTATATATAAGTTATAAAATGGACAATTGGCGACTACGAAGAATAGTTCAGAAAAACAGTTAAAGATGGACTACTTGTAATGAATTGACGAGACTACTTATAGTGGGCTAAAATTTTCAACGAGGCTAACTTTACTGTAAAACATGTATAAGATAGTTCTTAAAAATTCGGAGATAATTAAATTTTTTTGCGGCTTAAAAAGTAAAGAGAGCTTTAGCATCCACCCATAATATGGTTCAGTATATGTAAATTGTTTTTATAAAACTTTTCTATTAGTCACTATTAGATATAAATTACATTTTTTTGTTCAATCTGGGACATTCCCAATATGGCTGACCATTATATTCCCCGACCGCTGGAAATAAAATGGCGGCTGTGTGTATAAGCTGTGAATAATTCTACTTCAAACATGTTTTGTCTTAAAATGCCTATTACATTACCAATTACTCTTTAAGTATGTCGATTTATTTTTTTAAAAGTATATTTTAAGCCTCATTGGTCTTAATGTATTTTTTAAAACTTGTAGGCTTATCTTAAAGCCAATTTTAAACTATTTGAGCACATAACACAACCGCTTTAAAACCCATAGAATTTATGGTGCTCGGATAATCATAACCTAAAAAGTCAGTTTGCCGAGTCCACTAAATGCCACAAAATGCCGACGAATATGTATATTATTGTATATATCTTATCACAGTTTTAAAACTACTCATTTCAAAACATTATAGTCTGGGCAAAGGTAAACCAAATCCTTTTATATTTAAGAATGATTGATTACAGATGCTTGTTTGCTTGATTAAAACTCTAGCAAGTACTTGATTTTATGAAGGTTCGACCTGAAACTTAGTGATTCCAAAGCATATTAGATTTATAGCGCAGCATTAACAACCACCTCAAATTAATTTCATAAAGCGTAAAACCACAACATTTAATTTTTTTTTTTTTGCTTAATTTCTATAAAACTTGATCCTCCTAATTTGAACTTAACAGTTATAAAATTTTATTGAAAGCTTGACAAATACCTTGATAAGTCAATCATAAGCCAATAAAAACTAAGAGATAATTTAGTTTTAATGTAAGTTCTTGAAGGTCTTTTTAAAACTTTCTTAAAGGCAAAAAGCTGTCGTTAAGTGCATTTGGCATTTAATAATTAATAAATCTGGCATACATCAGTGGTTTATGAAAACATTATAAAACACTGATAAACCCTAAATAAACCTAAAAAGCATTTAAATTGTTATTTGGAGGGAGAGGATTCTCATTTCGAGAGTCAAAAAATTTCATTTGTATCCTTGTTTTTATCAACAATTAGAGCGGAGAATCAGTTTTCTTAAAATACTGGAAAAACTCAGTCGTAGAGAAAACGGAAGAATGGGTGATTTTACTTTACTGACTATAATAACCTTTACAATGTTTATTACTTGATAGTATTACACTTTTTATTTACTTCGTGTCACCTCGGACTTCTAACCTTTCGCTACAAAACTCCCTTCTCTACTTCTGTATTGGGCCCTCGATGAGGATACCACACGGTGTCCGCCTCTTGGCGCTTACGTAATGGTGTCATAAATGCACTGAATAGTGATCATTTACCCGTAATAACCACATTTTCCCTAAAGCAAAAACTTAAATTAATAGATCGAAAACCTAAAGAAAAAGACTACGATTGGAATATTTTTAGTCAACACTTAATTAATAATATCCCTTTCAACCCTGACTGTAATAGCCCAAATGATATAGATAAACTAGTAGACTCTCTAACTGCACACATCACACAAGCCTTAACAATAAGCCAGAAAAGAATCCTTACCTCATCCTATCGCCTACAATTACCAAGGCAACTAGTTGACAAAATCAAGCTTAAGAATAAACATAGGAAAAGATACAACAGGACACGTTGCCCCGAATTAAAAAGAGAACTTAACAAACTCAAAAAAGAAATAGACATAGAAATTAAGTTATTCAGACGCTCTGATTTCACTCAGCTAGTTGTTTCCCACTCCAATGATCCCCATTTTGCCCCTCGACTTCTTAACAAAAAACATCACACCATACCACCTCTGGAAACCCCCCAGGGGATAGTAAACACTGACGCGGAGAAAGCTGAAGCTTTCGCTTCACATTTCTCCAAAGTTTTCAAACCCAACCACATACCAAATGAAACCAAAACCCTCGTCAATCCCCTGGTTGATTTATTAACAAACCTTAAGAGTAGGTATGCCTCGACAAGCTGCTAAAATTTGCAACAGGGGAGGTGAACGGGAAACTCCAGTGGGCGGCCCTTTAAAAACGATAAAATATTATTTTATGTGTTTATAGTACTATGTAGTAGTAAATAGAAATGAATGACCGCGATTCCACTTACGCATAAGCTCGAAATTAGTTCATGATTGTATATAAATTCTACCTGCCAAAGCTCAAAGGTTATGCCGACACCCGACACATCTATCCTATCATTCTAACCTAAATGCGTTTTTAACATATTATTCCTTCAATAAATACAGTATTTATAATTTAGACGGCTAGGTATTATGCTTCCCTAGAATTTTAATTTGTAATATGAAGTATATGAGTATATCTATATTTTTGCATAATGGAAAAGATATTCAATAATTAGTAATCTGCATTAATTAATAATAATCGTCAATAAGGAAATAATAATATTAAATAAAAAGAAGAAGAGTTGATGTGGTCCGATAAAAATTATAAACAAAAATTAGTGGTATGCAATATTGCAGCTACGGACACACGTTTCAGAGTTATTGCTCCTCATCAGCGTAGCATGGCATAAATAATATTGTTATATTGTTAAAAGCAAGACCAACAAAGATAGGAAAGCACAGTATATTGTAGGTACTCTATTTTGTACCTTCGTACCTCATGTGCCATATATGAAGAGCAATAACTCCGAAATACGTGTCCGTAGCTGCAGTCTTGTTTATTATTATAGTACTGATTCTTGTTTATAACTAAATGGAAAACTTAACATTTTAATGTTGTTTAGTTTTCGCATGTGTAAAGCTTTAGCTGTCACATCATTCAACAAATCAAAATTTAAACTCTTAGATCCTCAAGGGATTCCTCAGGACTTCTTGAATTTTTATTTTGTAGTCTCCCTCAAATAATGGTAGTTTACCAATAAACAAAAATTAGCAACCATTGTTAAAATCAAAAATATACACCACGCAAGTCGTTTTATCCAATAAGTGTTATGCGTATAGTATTAGTTATTTATTGGTCTAATTTGTCTATACGCGATATTCTTAGAAACTGTTAAACAGAAAAAAAGTTTCAAATAAAAAAGGTGTCTCCATCTTTATTTCTTCTCAGCATAGACTTAAAGGGTTTTCCGTTCGTTAACTGATCCTTGCAAATACTCACATTTTATCGACATGGTTTTTGAAAAAAAAACGTATTTTTTACAATTATTAAAATTTGACCTTCATATTACCACAGTTCATTAATAAATATGTAGTGATGACATAGTAAAATTGAGATCCATTAATGTTTTCGTTTCTTGAATTATGGCAAGTTAAACAAATAAATAATTTTAATTATTATTGTTATACATCCAATAGACGCCGAGAATAAGAGAAATGATTCGCAGAAAGTCAGTGATAAGTAATTATTTATAAGCATTAAACTATTCAACGGATCATTATGAAATTCACTAGTTGTCTATCGAGAGGTAAACCACCATCGGCAATCATTCTCCGAATTTTAGGCAGGCTGTCGGCAGCCATGGCAGTGGCGGTAATATAATTGAAAGCCCCGCAAGTGCGGCTGGTTGGAGTTACGCAGGCGCCGCAGGCAAGGCAGTCTCGGCAGTTCGTGTAATTTCTACAAGTGGTTGACCTCTCAGGTACTGTTTTGATAGTATATAGTATAAAATAAGAATTTCTTTACAACCCTAACCTGAAATTTGCAGACGTAAATGTAGCAAGCAAATGCCAATTTTTCGAAGTCAGTAACAAGTAAATATATCGAGAATAAATAAAGATTAAGGATAGAGGCAACCTTTTATTTGAAATTTTACTTTCTAGGAGTAGTAGTTCTCGATTTGACCAAGGAACTAGTGTTATATACTTAGCACATATCACATATTAGCACATATTATATAAAATAACTTGCCTGGTGTACACTTAGTTTTACGAATTATTATTCATATTTTCTTAAAAAATATATGGATGGGGAGAACTTACAAATTTGCTTTTATAGTAGACAAAAGTTTAATGATAGATGTTTTAAACTAAACCCCGCATCAAAATATCATTAATAACTTTAGACATAGTAGGTTATTTCTCAAAAATATGGATATCTCTGGTTTTACTGGTTAGATTTTAAAAATCCAAAGCATCAATTATATGTTACAATGAAATTTAATAGTGCATTTTTTTTAAATACGAATGTCAAAGCGATTCTAAAAATTTGCAAAATTTTGAAAGTAAAAAAGATGGCTAAAATTTGTATTCAAAAATGTTTTCTCTACAAATTTTGAAAGCAGAGATAAAAACCTGCAACTTGAGTCTTAGAACGTCTACATTGGTGCGCGATCTCAACAAGAAAATATTTTCAACATCGGTCCACATCACCTTCTGGACAATACTTTTAGCTCTAATTTGTAAAATTTTCACGAAGTTGCTTTTTTCTGGAAAATATTTTCGGGTTTAAAGGAGTAAGTTGGTTTCTCTGTTTCTTTTTACATTTTGAGCCTGGATTTCATTATTTTGACAGATCGATAGATAACTTTACTGTCGACAGTTTTTATCCCAAACATTTCTTTCTATTTTTCCCAGAAATAAAAGTTATTATGAAAAAAATCCTGTTACTTGGTCTAATGCAACAAACTGATGCGTGTGACTTGATGAGAAAATGGGAAAAAGTGCGCTTTACTTTTGTGTTTCTAACTCCTTTCATTGCAAATCGCATCGCCCCTTATAATTCTATATTCATGTATTTACAACAAGAACACATCTTTAAAATTTAGTATCAATTGTATTGTCCAATAAATGTTTTCAAATATACCAGCATACCACCATTTTATAAAGAAGAATTGAAACACAATTACACATTATTGTTAGTGCGTGGGTGGCTACATATAACTAGTTACTATATTGTTATAATTCCGTACTTGTAGTATAATCAAAGAGTAGAGTACCTGTTAAGTATAATAGTAAATTAATGGAATTTGGTATTTTATTGGGCGTCCCGTGTTATTAGAAATGATTTGGTTTAATTTCTTATTTCGTTCCTTCGTTATATTTTCTCATTCATAAAATAATTCTGGGTGAAGGGCGGAGCTTAAACAATAATAAATCCAGAGGGAGCTCGTATCAGTGTAACATTTGTTGCAAAATGTGCCTTTGCACGGTTCTGTGCTATACATGTTTTTGCAAAAAGTATTATGTTTTTTGAAAAAATAAAAATAGTACGATACACAGAAAACATAAATGAAGGTTTGTATCGAGTCCTTTTTCTCATATTTTGATTCTAAATATTTAAAAAAAAATCAGCAATTTGCTGCTAATTAAAACAAATCTTATTAATTAATACCATTTTTTCTCAAAATATTAAAAAGATACAAACCTAGATTGATATGTTTTCTTCTATTTTTCGCCTGTACAAATTTCGTAACTGCAATGGTCTAATTATAATTTGTCGCGGACGGGGCGGCGTTTGAGAGTAATTTATTTCTGATTTTTAGACGGCATACCCACTCTTAATTTGCAACCAAATAACGACCCTCAATACTTCAAGCCCTCTCAAGTAAGAGCGGCTATAATTAAAGTTCACTCAAACAAGTCACCAGGTTTGGACAATATACCAAACTACGTGTTAGGACATCTTCCGCACAAAACATATTTATTTTTAACAAAATTATTTAACTCATGCCTTCAGCAAACATATTACCCATTAAAATGGAGATCTGCCAAACTTGTCACAATACCCAAACCTAACAAATCCCCTAAAAATGTAAATAATTATAGGCCTCTCAGTATATTACCTTCACTAGCCAAAGTCCTCGACACCCTATTATTAGACAAAATACAGACGCAGCTCATCAAAGCCGAGACTGAGAACATATATCAGTTCGGCTTTAGACAAAGTCACTCGACGTCACAACAAATATTCCGCGTCAGTGAAACTATCACAACAAACATCAACCGAGGTCATCTCACGGGGTTTGTCGCCCTTGACCTCGAGCAAGCCTTCGACAAAGTCTGGCACTCCGGACTGCTGTACAAACTCCTTATCTCGGGTATCTCCGCTCGTATTGTTAAAACAATACAGTCGTATCTTTCCCATAGAACATTCAGAGTAGCAGTCAATAAGGAATGCTCTCCCGCCATTCCCATCTTTTCTGGTGTACCCCAAGGCTCTGCACTAGGACCAGTTTTATTCACGGTATATATTCATGATCTACCACCACCCCTAGATCACCGCAATAGTATTTGTCTATATGCGGATGACACCGCACTAATAACCACCTCCAAAAACTCGGACATATTAACAAATCTGCTTCAAGAGCAAACAGACGTGACCATTGACTTCTACGAGAAGTGGGGCTTAATGGTCAACGTTGATAAAACCCAAACTGTGTGCTTCACGAGGAAATTTATTACTCCCATTAACAAAATTAAAATAAAAGGAAAGAGCACAGACTGGTTAAAAACAATAAATTACTTAGGAGTAGCATTTGATCGACGAGTTTTCTTCATTGAACATATAGATAATCTCATTAAAAAGTATCACATCAAATTTAGAAACTTCTTTTATACCCTAGAAAATTCACCCATAAACATAGCTACATTTATATACAAAACTTATTTACGACCAATCTTAACCTACGCGTCACCAGCATGGTACCCCCTAATTTCTAATACACAACAGAAAAGGCTTCAAGTCCTACAAAATAAAACACTAAGAATTTGTGCTAATAGCTCACGTCTATATAACAATAGAAACTTACACAATCTTACAGGCACCCCATTGCTCTCAAATTACATTTTGAAAAAATTACTTCCCGACTTTGCTAATTCTTTGTTTCAATCAACCAATCCTACACTTTTAGATCCACTCACGCCGAAATTTTATAATGCACCTAAACACCCGTCAATCAATTACATCTTCACACCTACCCCCAATTAACATACCTACTAATTTGAAGTCTGAAAAAATCAAATATATACAAAAACACAAAATCTCAAAAAAAACACACAAAAAAACACAAAAATAACAAAAAATACACAAAAGCAAAATTTCAAAATAATTTTAAAACACACAAAAAATATAATTATTACACACAAAAAAAACATTAGAAGACCGTAACAAAAGAGCCATACAACCCTAACCACACTAACAAACATTGTATAAAAGATGCCAATAAACAGAACGAGCACATGTACACGTGTCACCCTACGCTAATACTAACCAATTATTACTAAAATAATCCCCAAGACAATTATCATACCTATGGAAATACCAGGAAAGAAGAACATGCCAACGACAGCCCAGCCACGAAGATGGCAAGTCCAGGACAGAGATAATCATATATCAAATTACGGTAACTCCCTTCTCCCGCCGTACATCTTGCCTTATATACTCTACAAATTGCCTCTAGATCCATCTAGAAATCTTCTATACCCTTCTCGACGGTAATTCCAGAACGATGTAGAAATCTTCATCCTTCTGTAAATTTCTATAAAACATACTACTACTACCAGTGTCTCAGAGATGGTGTGCATTACAAACTTTACAGTTGCCTAACCATTGCTACTTAATTTTGACTACTTCTCATGAGCATATCAGTCTCCAGCCCCTAGGGGACGCCAGCATGTAACACTACCTTCTAAGTTGGCAAAAGTCCATAATACTGCTGTACAGTCTGTCTGTTGGTGACATGCTTTTCGCATGCGTTGATTAACATATAAATCTGACTTTATTCATATAACATTGTATAATTTTGCGTTAGGTTCTTTTTCGAACTGTTGCTATTATTATTAAAAACATGCAAACCTACAGTGTACTAATTAATTTTTTAAACACTATTGTGCTACTCCAATTAACACAGGCCTGGTTACAGTTAGGTGAGTTTCGCATATTTAATTGTCTTTCCTATTGTAATATTAACCCCTTTTCCTGGTCTAGCTATGTAATAAATGTCCCAAAAGGTCATGCATGAATAGAGTGTTCTTGTGAAATATCCTGTGTATTCTGTATAGCTGTATTGGGTTAATTTATTTAAATTATTAACTGTTTAATAGCGTGTCATAGGCACTCCGATTCAAAGTTGACAAAAACGGTTTCTTCAATGTAAGCTTTTTTCTCGCTTGATAAATCGATATTGTTTAATAAGATACAACTTTCCTGTCATTTTTCTTGCTCTATTCCCTCTTTTATTATATTCCGAAATTATAATCTAACATGGTTATTAACTTTGGAATCATTGATTTAACAGCATATCACTCCGCTCCGATTCTAAGTTACCAAAAACGGTTTCTTTAACGTGAGTTGAGTTCTTTCTTGCTTGATCAACAAAAATTAAATCTTTTTTTGGGTTCTTCCCATTAAATCTTATAAGGCAACTTTGAAGAGAAGGAAATAAGTCATGATTACGCCAATATTTCTTTTGCAGCTTTTATCCCAAAACCAATATATTTATTTATGTTGAACTTTTATCTAAGCACCATTTATTAAATTTAATTTAATTTAATTTTTGTCGTAGCTCTGGGAAGAGACATTTCGAATTTTGAGATATTTCCAAATTTCGAGATATTTCTTAATTTCATCAATGAATAATTCAGTATTATTTGCTCCTTTGTCACTCGCCAATATTCTTGACTGAATATTACGGTCTCGTATGATTAGGGGTCGATCTTGAGCTCTTTGCCCCAATCATCGCTGTAGACCTGGACCGGCCTGTTAAGGGGTGGGCCTGCTTTTTGCTTATCCCCCCGCAAATGCGGACGATGTAGGCGATGTTAGCAGACCTCCCCTGGTCCTGGCTGTTGGACCCTGCCAGCTGGATCGTTTCCTCTGGCACTCTTCTGCCTTGGTCTTCTTTCTTCGCCGTGAGCGTCTTTAGTCTGTCGTGAGAGAGAACGGTTGTTGCCAAGCTCTCTCAAAGTTTGGAGGGAATTGGAGGGGGGGGGGGTGTTGACTAGTCGGAAGCCCGGATACCAATTGGCATCATGTGCTCCGATTTCGTCGGAAGGAAATGTGAACTGTGTAGCTCAAGGATTGTGTTCGGCTTATTTTAGCGTTAGAGGCTCGCACGGGCTAGGGTAACGATACCGAGCTGGTTGTTTGCTTGGTATCCCTGGGATCGGGTGATTTAGATGTTTTTGGTCATTGTCTCCTTGCAGCGTGGCTTGAAAGTCGGGCTGAAACAGAAAAACGGTTAAGTTATACGTATCCGTTATCCAGGATCTGGAGCCTCGGCCTCTTGTGGCTCGGAGCGTCGTTGGGGCCGTAGTCAGTCGCCTGTCTGACCAGCGGATTCCCATGCTCTACCGCGCGGGTGTACAGATTCTTCGCTCTGTATCGGATGACTTCAGTTACCGGGGTGTATTCCAAGTCTCTAAAGATGTCGGCGTTTCTGACAAACCATGGTGCATCCACGGCGCACCTAAGTGCGACGTTTTCCACAGCTTGTATCCTCTTAAGGTGGGTGGCTGCTTGGTATCCCCAGACAACGGAAGCGTAAGTCAGAATAGGTGCAATGAGGGTCGTGATAAGCGTGAGCTTGTTCCTCAAGTTGAGTTGGCTTTGTCTACCTATCATGGGTAGAGTCCTCCTCGTCCTCGCTTTCTGTATTATCGCTTCCGTGTTCTGTCTCTACTTCAGGCCTCGATTCACTATAACGCCAAGATACTTGACGGTATAGTGCCATTGGATGTTATCGCCGTGCAAGGAGACGTGTCCTGTGGGAGTTTGCTTCCTGACTCTCTTAAAGAGGATGGCTTTGCTCTTCTCCGCTTTGATTTGGACTGTCCACTTATTGCACCACTCTTCCAGAAGGGATGCTACTTCCTGGAGGTTGCGGGTGACAAGTCTTGCACACCATGATTTTGCGATTATGGCCATGTCGTCTGCGTAGAGCGCCAAAGAGGTCCTTGAAGTTCTTGGCATATCGGAGGTGTAGATGGTAAACAGGTGGGGAGAGGGTACCGATCCCTGCGATACACCTGCTTCCATGGGTCCGTAGTTCGACAGTTTGTCGGCAGTCTTCACATGGAGTTGCCTCCGGTGAAGGTAGGATCTCACAAGCTTGATGATGCCGACAGGATATCCCATCGACATCTTCCGCCAGGAGACCTTTATGCCAAACCCTGTCGAAGGCCTTGGCTACATCTAAGAAGATCGCTCCTGTGACTTGGCGGTGGTTGAAACTGTCCCAGATGTACTCCGTTAGACGAAGTACTTGGAGCTCGATGGAGTGTTCTCTTCGGTAGGCGAACTGCTCATCTGGGATGATCTGGAGCTCATCAGTCAGGGTATTAAGTCTCTTCAGGATGATCCTCTCTGCTACTTTACTCATGGCCGGTAGAAGACTAATGGGCCTGTAATTTGAACGAAATGAGATTCTACCTGGTTTGGGAATCATGATGACGTTTGCTTTCTTCCACTTGGCGGGGAAATAACGTAGTCTCAAGATGGCATTGATGATGTTCACCATTGTTGTCCTTTGTCATTGTGAAAATATGTTCATTGTTCGCAAATACTATACGATAGCCCTATGCGTACAGTCGCAGTCACAGTAAGGTTTTCAACCTAAAATAGTTGGAAATATTTGTTCTGTTCAAATTAGGTTCATACTGGCACAGATTACTGCACGTGGTCGTGTTTTGTTTATTTGTATTGTTTATTAAAATTGAATGAGTATTATTGAAATTGAATAAGTATTTGTTTATTTAGGCAAAGGCTAATAGCACTTTTATGTATTTCTTGTCATAAGAAATAAGTGTATTGCCAACGAAAAATGCAACAATAAATAAAATACTGACTTGACTGATTTACCAAAACAGAAAATATATCTATTTACACTTATCTTTTGTTTTATTACGATAAGTAATAATTATTATTACCAGTCGTTTTCTCTCAGTATTAGAAGGAAATTATGTATTATAACATTCGATGTATTAAAGAGATATTAAAATTTAAAATAAACATTTTATTGAATAAATCACTGGGGGTCCAAAACGACATTATTTTTAATGGCATTTTTTTAGCACGGCTTCTGGTTTTGATTAGAAGGTAACTCCAACGTTTCATAACTAAAACATCAGCACCCAAGGGGCAGGTCTAGCTACCAGCAAATCGAAAAACTAGAGGTCGAATCAAAGTAAAATTGAATGGGTACGCGAGGTCACAGGACAAACAACACCTTAGTAGATGCCAGACAAAAGAAAAAAATGCGGAGATACCATTGTCAAAGCGTCAAGATCCTTAACTATGATACCGACGCTGAACTTTTATTCAGGAGGTCAACATTTACAATATGATAAAAATGTAAACAATTTTCGATAAGAATAGTGCGGTACTCTTTCTATATCTATTGGTGTATACGCAAAAGCAAAGTCCTATCCAAGTAGGAAGACTGTACTAATGCACTCCCGGTGGTCGACGCTGAAATGTTGGCGACAGAACTCCTTGCAATAGCTGACTTATCAAGCCGACGTCGTGACGCGTCTCTGCAAAAGGGTGTGAAGGCGCATGGTACTTTATTCACGCGCGTAAGGAACGGTGGCGAAATTTATCGTCTGTATCGAGTCTCGACCATCAATTTATTTATTTTTAATATTTAGTATGTCTGAATGTCTAGCATAAACAATTTAGCCAAAGTTGCAAGTTATTATAGGCATAGTTATTATGGGCATACGCAAATGACTATTTCATTTGTCAACAAACCACTTACATGTTAAATATTCTAAACAGATATTTACCTCAAGGTTAACTGTCATGAGTTTTACAAATATACCTAATTAATTGGAACCCTTTAACTTTGTATTATGTACGAGATATTTTTAGCATATTACTTATTTAATTAACTGAAATGATATACCTATGGCCAGTTTCAAAAGTATTAAATTAATCAATCAAATGTGGGCCATTAGTGTTAACAAAACACGCTGGAATAGGTGAGGCGTTAATCCAATCAGTACGAACAAAAAAGGTCTTTGCCTTACAAAAGATGGGACAGAAGCCATCTTGAAATATGTCTTTTAAGCTTGGACCCTGATAACCTATCTCCTACTACCCCACTACTTGGATGTGGAAGTAATAGTGTTGTTCTTATATTATGCATTAGAAACACATTTGAAGAAGTAGGATGGTGGTACATTCAGTCATACCTCTACATTACCTACTCATTACCCTCTATATACAGGGTGTCCCAAAAGTCAACGTTATCCCTTGGAGGGCTGATAGGCCAGCTCATAACTGACCAAAATATGACCTTAGTACAAAGTTGTTAGTTTCTTATATTGGCACTTTAATGAATTTTGTGAAGTTTGACACATTAGATCAGTTTTTCGAGTGCCAGAGCTGCAAAATGCCATAATTTAAGATTCTATTTTTGTTATGCAACCCTGAATAGCCCTGCTATTGATCACAGTCCAAAATAAAATTAATAGTGCCATACACTAGGAAAAAAAACGTTAGTGTTCAATTCGTGAGTTAATTTTTTTTAACAGCTAACTTAGACTCTTCATATTGTAAAAAAATGACCACGCTAACCTGGCAAGTTATTTGAAAAAATTGATCATTTAATGTAGTTTTTAAAATGGTATAAACATTCTCTGCTTTACTTTAGAAAAAAGATATTGTTATTTTACTGCAAACGGAGCTTATTGTGAAATTATTTCAATAATTAGGAGTTCAAATGAAAACACTTGTTAAATTAATGTGACAAGTATTTATTAAAAACCAAACAAAACACAAATAAAAATTCACAGATCTTGTATCTTTCGCAAGTATCTTAAGCATATTGAAAAGACCAGATGCAACTATACTGCTCTTGGAGTCCAAGGATGAATGGCTAGGATGATAGGTATTTTCAGCATTTGCATTAGGTACCATTAGCGATTAGTGATAAAATTTAAAAAAAAAAACAACTTTTATCAAATCTAATAATACCACTTGGGTTCATTGTAATTGGACCCATGTTCATTGATAATTTTTTTTTTAGATTAACCCAGCTATCGTCTGTCAAATTTTGTCATAAAGCTTGTAGAACACCCTGTATAGTGCTTTTCTAACACGGTGTCTCACTCAGGGCCGTCGAGAGAAAATCGGGATCCGGGGTAGTAACATACGCCTCCGAGCAATCTTCGGTATAAATTTCAAAGAGCGGGGGTGGCATTCCTAATAATAAACTATTTATCTCAAAACAAATTTGGAAAAGCGGAGGGGTGATATCCTTTAGGATTGAATATTTGCCTCGATCGAAATTTTGAAGAACAAAGGGGTGATAATCCTTCAAATTAAATTAAATATTTACGTTGATGGAAATTTTGAAGAGCTTCCTTAGAACTCAAAGGGGGGATAATATTCCTTATAATTACATAAATATGTAATTTGGACTGAGATAAATATCTCAGTCCAAATTTTCAAGAGCGAAGGGAAATACTTTACCTAACGATCTCATATTTACCTCGTTATAAACAATACAAATCATTCGGAACTCGTTGTTATTTACATCACACTAATCAGTTAAAAATATACCTCTCTCATTTCGCCTAATGCAAATGCTTCTCTACCTTCAGGTGGAACCCGGGCCCCACAAAAACCTTCGGGCCCGGGGGGACACACACCCCCGACCCCCCTCCCTCTCAACGGGCCTAGTCTCAATTCATATACGTTATTTATTGGTTATGCAACCTCAGTACAAAAAATCTATTGGATTTAAATCCGGAGACCGCAGAGGTCACGAAATGGAATCAAGGCCATCTCTGTGGATAACTTTGGTCCAAATAATTTCTCACTCCTTGTGCATAATAAGCTGGACAGCCGTGTAATTCTGTTTACAGTGGATTTCGGTATCCCTGTACGTCTTTCAATTGCTCGCGCCGAAGCAGTCGGATCATTTTCAATCTCTTGTAAGACTTCATCATCGTAATCCTTACGTGGTATTCCTGTTCCAACGTGAATGTAGGACATTCTGTCTTCCGCATTTGTTAGGTGAACATTTATGAACACGCGATGATCAGGATGTCTCAAAGCATTCGGGTATCTTCGTTGATACAGAATAGCTGCAACAGCCCCATTTCCTCTGCATTTCCCATAAACGTAATGCATATTAACGTATTCTTGAGAAGTATACTGGTTCGGCATAAGCCTCAAATACGTAAAACAAACACAGTTCAGAAGAAATCCAGGTCAGTTCGTTATTATCTCCAATACAATAAGTCCAAACTCCTAGGCAACACACAACTCCAAAAACAAAACAAAATCCAAAACAAAAACCGTTAGTATAGATGGGTATGTGTAACCGGTAAAAGGTCCGGCGCAAGAGACGCAAGACGCGGTAAAAGGCGCCGACCACATCGTCCGTCTTTCACCTTTTACTTTATAAAGCGAGACAGAAGGACATGGGCTGTTCAAGTCACGTGCCAAAGCGTGCAAACAATAGTCAGGACGTGGCAGCTGGCAGCAGTTAGTTCTTAGATGCGTTTTAATGCGCGTGTAGATATTTTTAATTCAACAATACCGGTAATGCGGCTCTGCCTTTTACCTCGTCTTGCGACTCACCCGTCCCATAACAGTTGGCCTATTAGCAATTACGAATACTATACAAGAACAATACGAATGTGAAACGATGCACAGCAAACAAGGTAGCGTAAATAATACTAAACACATAAACACAATAACAGCCAGAAGTATCACTTCACTATGACTCATGGCGTCACTATCTTAGTCTAAAGGTGGGTTTACACTACGCGACACCTTAACGCATGTTGAATAGATTCGCTGCAAGCCACTCAAACTAATTATTATTGAAATAATTTCACAATAAGCTCCTTTTTGCAATAAAATAGCAATATCTTTTTTTTTTTAAGTGAAACAGAGAATGTTTATGCTATTTTAAAAACAACATTAAATGAGCAATTTTTTAAAATAACTTGCCAGGTTAACGTGGTATTTTTTTACAGTATGAAGAGTCTAAGTTAGCTAATAAAAAAATTAACTCATGAATTGAGCAAAAACGTTTTTTTCTCGAATGTATGGTAGTATTAATTTTATTTTGCACTGTGGTCAATAGCAAGGCTATTCAGGGATGCGTAGCAAAAATTAGAATCTTTTTTTGTAGTTGTGGCGCTCGAAAAACTGATGTAAGGTGTCGAACTTCACAAAATTCATACAGTGTCAATATCTCAAAAACTAACAACTTTGTACTAAGGTCATAATTTGATATTCTGGTCAGTCATGAGCTGGCCTATCAGCCCTCTAAGGGATGACGTTACTTTTGGGACACCCTGTATAGCGGTTATTACTTTTCTACTTCTTTCCTGGACGCTGCGTGCTTAACCTACCATCTGGAACCAACATAATAAAATTTGTATGTAATACTATAATTGGCATTGATGGAAAACGTGCAATTCAATCATTATTTGCACGATTTATTTCTGCAAATTCTAATTTTGTAGACATTTCCAAACATTTAAAATTTATATTGCGTATTCCAGTATTATATATCTATAGTCCCTGACCTAACGATAACGTAAATAAATAAATAAACAGCCAAATAGATGTTCTTACAATAGAAATTAGTATGTTGATTGATATTTCTACTTCTTGATAGACACTGATCTTACCGGACACACAGGCGATATCAGAAAGTGGATGAAACATCAATCGTATAATTCTTTGTCATACTGCCATATCGCCATATTTGAACAGATACTTAAATACATTTCAAATAAATATCGCTTATAGTTTATTTGTTAAAGAGAATTAAGAATAAGATTAGATTATGTTACTTAAGTGGTCTGGAACAAAACTCCAAAGTTTGCCGTTGATACTGTTACTTTAATATTATAATTCATTTTGGGCTTTTCGTATCATTTTTAATTTTAGATATAGCTCATCCCTGAAAATCATTATTAAGGGACCTATCCTTGTTGAAAAAGTAGGTAGAGACTTGATTTGAGGTACTGGAATATGATAAAGTCTATAAAATAGAAAAGCCTCAATCTAGCACCAGTCCATGAGTACATTGAGATACCCATAGGAAAAATTGTTTATAAAACATTGAACATCCTTCAAAAAAAAAAGTAATCAATTATGAAATGAAACTTCACTTAACCGCCTTTTTAGTTGGACTTAAAAAAGCAAACATGACACTCTTAGGAACCGTACGTTGCGTTACTAAAGTAAGGCTATTTATTCTAACATTTTTTAATGTCAGAAAAGAATTATTTAAAATTCTTATCCGACACTTATTTAAAGTGCGTCCCTGTATACTACACCACACTGGGGATTTTCTGCCTCTAAGAATTATGAACGAGAACGCTAAAAATATGAGTCTGAATTAAGTCACCTCACAATGTGTCACATAATAATTATTATAGTTCAGCCGAGAGTAATGTTAATAGACGAACACTATCAGAGGCGGCTCTTGATATTGCCGCGGTTGTAACAAATAAGTTCGAAAAAATGGACTGTTTTAAGCCGCCCTCCACCCTCGCAACACTTTGTAACATTTGTGAAAGACCCCTTACATGAATGTTCGTTGGCAAATGTTTCCCCTCTATATTTAAAGATGAAAGATTAGAAAAAAATTACGCTTCAAAAAATATGTTCTCCAATAATTTTTTTGTCTGAATGTTCACTTTTTATAAACCGTCTACCACCGCTCGACCCCTCCACCACATCCATTATTTTGTCAGATATTCGGTAACCCCTTGTTTATATCTCTATATGTCTCTTTTTTCAACTTGCTCATTATGCGCCACTTTCGTTTGCCTATAAGCTGGATTTATTATTATTTTTATGAAAACTGCTATTCCTATAAAAGAAAAGGTAAATAGCTATTTACAGTGGAAGTGCAAGGAAGAGCCCTGAGAGAACATTTGAGACATTTTGTATACTGGCCTACTAATGTAAAGTAAAATAAAAAAGTAAAATCTGCAAAAGTAAATAAAATATCTAGGAGAATATTTGGGACTCTCTATATATTAAGCAGACCTTAATAATTTTGAACTGAGAAATATTTTTGTAATTGTAAATAAATTTAATATGTGGACCACGTGACAGTTGCCAGTTGTAATGAAACCTTGTGCAATGTGTTTGTAATGAAGCTAATTAAAAGGCTGAAAAAAATTTTAAAGCAGGAAATGGTCGAAAGGGGTAGAAAACAACTCTTTTATCACGGGTTCCGTAACTCGTAGAATTAGGTCAAAAATGAAAAAAACAACCAATATGTTTACTTTTCTTGGCCCAAAATAAGATGTTTTTATTCTGGTGAATTTTCTCGATAAATGCTTATATTTCGAGATATGCTCATTCAAAAATTCCTAAAAGTGGGAGAAGGGAAATGTAAAAGTTAAAATTAAATCTGAAAAAATTCAGGTGAATGAATACGAAATACAAAACTTTTTTTATTCGCAACTTTTCTGTAAAGTGCGTTTTCACCGAATTCTTCCGGAAAAACAACCCCTTTCTTTAAAATTGACGTTGAATATTTTTTTTTTATAATAATTATTTTTTAATATCTCAGAAAGTATTTTAGAAATTACTTTCAATTTTGGTATGTGTTAATAGAATGTAGAACCACGTATTTTAATTAGAATTTTTTTTATCGCTCCACCAGTGGCGTCCCTGCGAGCATGTCCTCTGATATTTTTTACCAAAAAAGTGGTACGCCACTGACATTTTCCATGTCGATATTTTTCCTGATTAGCCCGATCAATTCTACATGAAAACGGTCTCTTGCATTTTTCTCGTCAGATCCACAGAAAGATGCACAGACACACAAAATTGTCGATTACACGGACCAGACCAATCAGATATGGCAGCTCAAAGTCGCCGGAAGGTGAAAATTGAATTTCTTTACCGCTTCCCGAGGTTATATCTCGAAAACGAAACGAGATACAGAGCTGCGTTTTACGCCATTCGATTTCTCTCGCCTTCCTACATACCCCTGAATTTTTTCAGATTTTCACTGGTACTTTAATTTTTTTGCAAAATTTCTAAGGTAAAGCATCTAAAAAAATCAGATATGTAGGAATAAGAGAGAAACCGAGTAGAGTAAACCGCAGCTCTGTATCTCGTTTTGTTTTCAAGATATAGCCTCGGGAAGCGGTAAAAAAATTCGATTGTCACCTTCCGGTGATTTCGAGCGGCCATATCTCGAAAACCAAGGCACGCATCGACCTCAGATGTGCCAAACGATTTCTTACATCTTTCTACGTACCCCTGTTTTTTTTTAAATTTTTGCTAACTTTCGTTTGGCAGAAATGGCCCTCGAAGCTGGGCCGTGTCGCTCGAGAAGAGAAATCCTCGGACCTCTCACTTTGTCAGCCGATATCTCATTTAAAAAGCTCCGGAAAAATATCGTGCCGCACATCATCGGATTGAAAATTTAATATGCAATCGATGTAGTATAAAAAAGTGGGAGTCATTTTTGTCTAGAAAAAGTTACAGCGATTTATGTGAAAATATGTCGAAATCGCTTAACTTATGGCTTTTTTGAGGTTATGGCAAAGTCCTGACGTGATGCAGTTAAATAGACCTCGGATTCGGATTCAGCGACCCCAAAAACATTTTTTGAGGCTGTGTTATCGATCAGTTTGTAAATAAATATTAAATTTGAGATAATTTTTCTGTTTTCTAACGAATCCAAGCTAAACCGTGTTAACATTAAATAATTTGGATGTCCCTGTTCGGGGTATTGGTGATCTATTTTAAAAGATAAATATTTAAGAAATTTCTGTTGAACAGATTCAATGATTGCGAGTGCAACTGCGAGGTCTTGTTCGGCTTCAATAAATTAAAACAAATTCATGACATCCCATGATGTCCTAGTATGCTTATTATGAGTTACTAGGTTTTAATAGGTTGTATGAGATTTTCATTACAATGAGAAAACTATTTTAAAGAATATAATAAAAATAAAACCATTTTTTACGAATCAAACATGTCTGAAATTTGTATTGAAATAAATGTACTTTAATTACCATGGAGTGCAAATATAATATGAAATCTTAAGGTAGGGTCACGTAAATATTTATAAAATTCAAAGTATAAATATCCGACGACAGTGGTTTACAATATCTATGTTTGTTATTATTTGAATGTTTATATCTTTTATCTAACCAGGTGGAAGACCGAGAAACCTATTGCATGTCACTTCATTTATAATTAAACGATCCCCGTAGGTATACAAAACTAAAATCAACAGTTTGACTGTATCACGATATTGCCCCCTCACTTCAAATCTTCAGTCACCTGCATACCACTGCAATGTTGTATTCTGTCCAAAAGCAAGGCCAACGTCGAACTGGCCCGGCTATATTATAATTTATAAATCAGCATAATTGCATGATTAAGACATAGTCGTAACGTCAGGGTTAAATGTATCTACAAGTTGTATTCCTGTCGTGTATCTGATTATAAGTGAATATTTATGCAATAAAATCATATGAAAAAAATATTGAAAAAAGCTTTTATTTAAAAAAGTGTACTAAAAAAATACATTTTTTTAAATTTATACATCTGAAAACCAAAAGCTTTGGGGACGGTCAACTGAGCAAAGTAACTGGGCAATAGTACTATATCACCGCTCCCAAAGCTTTTGATTTCCAGATGTATGAATTTTAAAAAGTATTTTTTACTTTCTAGTATATTTTTTTAAATACTTAAAGGATTGTTTTTTAACATTTTTTTATATAATTTTATTTTCTACTATTTGGTCTTTACTTATTTTACAGACAAGCAGATAGACAAACCCCTTCCCTAGTGAAGAGAAAGGTAATCCGCCATCCTAGGGTGTCCGCCATATTGGTTTTAGAATGACATTACAAAGTTTATCGTATTTTACTCGTCAAACCCTTTAATTTGATATCCATACAGATTAGGTTTAGAATGACGTCACATAGTTTATCGTATTTTACTCGTCAAACTCTTTCATTTAATACCCATCAAGGAGGTTGTGAAGAAAAAGGTGATACTCCTTCTTAGGACATCCGCCATATTGTATTTAAAAAGATATTAGATATACTATATGATATTGTCACCGGACTTTGACACGTGTGCAAAATTTCAAAGTTCTAGCTTAATAGAGCTAGTCGAAATTTTTATTGCAAGATTTAATCTAAACATATACTTTATCCCAAACTTATTGTCGGTATAAAAAATGTCGGGATCTTTGTTCTTACTATACATACTAACATACAAACAAGTAAAGCTAAATAAAAGCTTATAATAGTAAAAATTACATATGCTTGGTGTTAGCTTTAACAAGAAAAATATAAAATGAAGATAATTTGCATTTTTCAAGATAGAAAATATAAAACTTCTGGAGTTCGATTTATAGTAGTGCCATGGCTCCTTGGCTCCTTACTGGCAGCCGCCACTGTTATTGGATATAATAGTATGTGCAGTCATTTCGTTCTATTTCTAACGATTATAACAAATTACTAAATTATTTAATACGTTCCAATTTTAGGAAATTAGTTGGTCGTCCAAAATTGCCAGGTTCCAGACATCCGTTATTTAATTTTAAAGACAAGATTAGGACATAGGCTAGCGTTTAGTAATTATACCTTAAAAGTCACTTTGAAATGATTGGCACAAATTAACTAACTGCATCTATTTGTAAAATGTTTTAGAAACGGTAAAATTTCAACACATGCCAATTATATATAAAACTAGAGTAAACATTATACTCTTTTCTGATTTATTGGACATTTGTATAATTAGTACACATTCTGTGGGATACTCTTCGCAGTTTTTTTGTAAATAATATTAGTTATAATAACTTTTATTTAATAATTGATTTTGTTAAAAAAACAATAGGACCCTTCCTCTGGCTAACACCAATTTACTGTCTACATTTCAATACAATTGGACTTTTCTTTTTTAAGTTATCGTGCTTACAAAAAAAACGTGACGGACAGACAGACTGACAAACAGACGGACATACAGACGGACGTACATTTTGAAATCTGTTGAGAATTCGATCACCAACACAACGATATGAAAATTCTTTCCCTACGGTTTTAAAAATGAGCCGATCAAATTCAATATACTCTTCGTTTTTTAGTTTGCTGAGAGTATCATAAGGTCAAAAATTTTAAAGATCTCCGATTTTAAAACGATAAATCATTAAAAATGGAGAAGAAACCTTTTTTGGTACTGCCCAATCATCTAGAAACTTGGAATATGCTACAGGCATTATAAGTTGATAAGAAAAATTTCACCGGAAAATTCAATATGGCGGATCCAATATGGCGGTCTTAAAGAAAGACAGCTTCATGCATTTTGACTCCTTCAAACGAAATAGAACCTTGAATTTAGTTTTCTCTTTTTTGGAGAGTCCATATCCCAGCAACAGCCCCCGAAAGTTGAAAATTACTTAAATAATACATCTATTAGCTAACAACCATTTATACTGTATTGTTTAACAGAGGATTATTACTAAACGTTCGTTAAATATAAATTTTCATTTAGGTGCCTATCTCCAATTTAAAACAAATCTATAAACCAAGTTAACTTAAACTACCAAAATTGGTTTACGTTTAAAATGAATCGTAATTTCAGCACAGTAGCTGATATTATTATAACCTCAGTTTTTACTATCTTGCTCTTTTAGAATTAAGGTGGCCATTCCCTAGAAAGAGACATCCGATAGGGAAATATTTATTATTTTTGGCCATAACTTTCTTTCTTAGTACGTATATTTTAGAAAACTGTAAGAGTACCTAAGTAGAACCATAACAAGACTATTACTTTGAATTCTCACTCAATAATTTCAGTGGTTTGCAAAATAGCTAGATTTAAATTTAAAAATTATGTTAATCTTCCTATTTCGTAGTTTTGAATCTAGCTATTTTGCTTTGAAATTATTGAATGAAAATTCATAGTAATAGTCTTGTTATGGTTCTACTTAGGTACTCTTATAGTTTTTTTTAAATATACGTACTAAGAAAAAAAGTTATGGGCAAAAATAATAAATAATTTCCTATCGGATGTCTCTTTCTAGGGAATGGCCACCTTATTAATATGGTTATCCATATTTACAAAAATATTGTAAAAACGTAAATAATAGTAATACACATGCAGAGAGAAACACGGTGGTCTCTGAACAAAACAAATATTTGATAATAGTCAAGGTAAATTATTTCTGAAAGAGAAATTAGCAGAATACCAATTCCCTAAATACACCTGTTAACAATCAACTTAAGTAAACCGGAAACAATCGAATACGGGGGGCAACAACAAGACGAGAGGTATAGTTCTCTTCATACATTCAAGGCAAATAAAAAATGTCGGGGCTTTTGATCTTTACCGCATAGCCAAACGCTCCGACACTTTATGTGCCTTAAGGTGGCCATTCCCTAGAAAGAGACTTCCGATAGGAAGATATTTATTATTTTTGGCCATAACTTTTTTTTCTTAGTACATGTATTTAAAAAAAACTATAAGAGTACCTAAGTAGAACCATAACAAGACTATCACTATGAGTTTTCACTCAATAATATCAGTGGTTTGCAAAATAGCTAGATTTAAATTTAAAAATAATGTTAATCTTCCTATTTCAAAGTTTTAAATCTAGCTATTTGGCAAACCACTGATATTACTGAGTGAAAATTCATAGTGATAGTCTTGTAATGGTTCTACTTAGGTACTCTTATAGTTTTTTTAAATGTTCGTACTAAGAAAAAAAAGTTATGGGCAAAAATAATAAATATTTCCCTATCGAATGTCTCTTTCTAGGGAATGGCCACCTTAACTATATGGAGGCAATTATAAGCTTGGTTTTAAAAGTAAACCTTGATTACTTATTCGTCGCACCGCACCGGCTCTAGAAATGTGCCGATCGAATGCAATATCTTCTTCCGTTTTGTATTTGCGAAGAGTATAATAAATAATAATACATCCTGTATTGCTAAAAATTAAATTGGAGATGTAGATAAAAATGCACTACAATAATTTTTCATTTGTGTTAGTTTTTCCGTCATAGATAGATTAATAATCATGTTAATTATTGTATAATAATAATAATACCTTTATTTTCCTTTCAGACAGTACAATCATGTATAGGAATCGTCACAATTTAGCATGCAATTATGCTACAAGAAATTCATCTAAAGTATAAAAACAATTGTTTAATAAATATAGTCTTAATTTTAGTTTAAAACTATTCACATTTTTTGCCTGTTTGATGTCGTTAGATAAACAATTAAACAGTTTCAGACCTAGACAGTTGGGTGCATTTATCGATATATTGTATTTATAATAAGGAACATGAAATTCTTCTTTTTGTCTTGTGTTTCTAGCTGAAACTTTGTATTCGTCCTAAATTTAGCCTTATTACTGTAAACATATACACACAATTCATATAGTCGGGTAAAATTTAAAAAGACTGTTGTATGAATTAATATTGCACATACGTTTTCACTATCTCTTGCACACAAACTTAAAGCCATAGCCTAAAGACATTGTCAATGTATGTCTACCAAGATTCTTTCCCACTTCTTTTGAGACGGAAATATGAAATGCACACTGAGGAGTGAGAAACATAGCCATAAGCTCAGCGATTCTCAAACTGTGTGATTTGACGACGAATATTATTTATTTCCGTGAACTAACACCACTCTAAATATGAAAAACGGCTTTATATGAAATATTTAAGTTATTTTTAGTGGTAAATAGTGGATATTCATCCGTTAAACGAACAATATCAAACAATTAAGTCTTATAATTTTCTATTACGTACATCTTACACATCTTAAAGCAGAACAAAGTAGCTAGCCTAACCCAATCGGTAAGATGCTCGATGCAATAAATATAAATGGAGTTGGTGCGGGATCGATCCCCACGCTGCTCTACTTTTTTTTTTTTATTTAAACTCTATTAAAAGTTAATAATTTTCGTTCTATAATTTTTATTTTATTAAACTGCGCCTCGAGTTTTGTTGAAACTATATTTTCCCCAAAAACGTGTCTTTTTTTATTTTGTCAACTAGAATTTTTATTTATTACCGCTAAAAGAAAAATAATTTATTTTCGTTATTCTCATAGAGATTTCAGATTTTGTTTTGTTATATGAAATATTTTATTTTTCCTGACATCGTTTCCCCTACTAATACTACGATCCTATCCTTTCCTGGCAAGAAATGCCCAAACCTTCCCGTGTCTCTTGCTGGACTGTAGCAATATTAGTCTTTGATTTCTTTTTCTGATTACTCATTGTTATTGACTGAATTGGGCAATTCAGTTTTTGTTATCAGTTTCATTTGTGCCCGAACCTATATATCTACAGTGTCCGTCGTAAAGTTGGCTACATATCGGAAAAATTTGTATTATTGAGATTTCTAAAAAATACTATATTGGGGGTTCGTTTCTTTTTTTACATGCAAATACCTTTATTCAACTAAAATACATACAGTTTTTGTCGAAACTAGTCAAATATTTGTGAAATAGAAACAAGAGTTTATGATTTTTCATATAGTAATTAATGGTAGGGGTAAAATTTGCACTTTTTTATTTTCCTCATATCTGCTTCAAAATAGATTTTATTTTTTAGCGGAAATATTTGGTTTAAATTTTGGACCAATAATTGGACAATATTAATGGCCAATTTAATTTAATTAATTGAAAAATTTGTTATCATACACAATATGCCATAGAATTAGACGAAAATGGTTACTCTGGGGTTTTTGAAGTCGCTGATCACCAATCTGAAATCCGATTTGGGGAATTCAAAATGGCGGACCGGAAATCGGGCCATTTTCCATAAGAAATGACAATGGATATCTTGGCCTTGAAAATCTGTGCTAGGAGGTTTTCGAGGTTGCTGATCGATTACGAATCTGAGGTCTGACTTGGTAAATTCAAAATGGCGGACCGGAAGTAGAGTTCATTTATCAAGAAAAACTCGTATCTTTTTCGCTTTTGGACTGAAAATGAGTACTCGGGGGTTTCTGAGTAGTCTGAGTAGTTTCTGAGTAGTCTGATAACGAATCAAAGGCCTAATTCACGAAATACAAAATGTCGGACCGGAATAACACTCTATTTCTCCTGAAAACTCGTATTATTTTCTTTTTTGGGCTGAACGTGGGGGGGGGGACTCGGAGATTCTCGTTATCGCTGATAACGAATCTGATGTCCAGTTAGGGAGAATTCAAAATGGCGGACCGGAAGTAGTATATTTTTCAGGAAATACTTTTTTATTTTTCATACTTTCAGCCCGAAAAAATAAATAATACGAGGTTTTCCGAAGAGATTGACTGTTCCTCCCGTGTCCGCCATTTTGAATTTCGTAAATTGGACTTGTGATCCGTAATCAGCGACCTTAAAAACCTCTGAGTAGTCATTTTCAGCCCAACAACGAAAAAATATGAATTTTTCCTGATAAATTGACTCTACTTCCGGTCCGCCATTTTGAATTTACCAAATCAGGCTTCGCATTCGTAATCAGAGACCCCGAAAACTCCCGAGTACAGATTTTCAAGGCCAAGATATCCATTCTCATTCTTCTTCTGGAAGATGGCCCGATTTCCGGTCCGCCATTTTGAATTTCCCAAATTGGACTTCAGATTGGTGATCAGCGACCCCAGAAACCCCCGAGTAACCATTTTCATTTAATTATATGGCATATTGTGTATGATAACAAATTTTTCAATTAATTTAATTAAATTGGCCAATTATCGGAAAAGAAATGAAACCAAAACATTTCCGCCAAAAAATAAAAGGTACTGTTTTTTTAAATGCCTTTCTGAACTCTTTGCAACAAGAATTAAGTCAATTGACCCTGTACCTTTTTTTTGAGGTTTTCAGATTTTTCATGCTAAAATGACGCGACTATACGGAGTCCTTGTATTCTATATGCACTTTTTCTTCATCAAATTTTTCGATATCTTAACAATTTGACCCATTTTTCGGTACCACCGTCAACTATTTTTTACAGTCCTGCCAAACCGGTGATCGCATGACATGTGTCATGTGTCATGCATAAACAAACCCCCAATAGCGTTTTTTAGAAATGTAAAAAATACAATTTTTTCCCATATGTAGCCAACTTTATGGACACTGTATAATCAGAATTCCACTAAAATTATGAAGTTACTAAATTAATAATCTTAACATTTTATGATAGTATCTTTTATATATTTTTAAAATTATTTAGCGATATTATTGCTGAGAACTGTTTGAGAACTACTGGTATTTCTTATGCTTTAAATAAAATCTTAGTTCAGACGTTTTAGCGGCCATGACACACGTCAGTTTGAATTGTACCCGACTCTAGATTAAGTTACTAACAAGGGTTAAAACTTTATATTTTCTAAAAACATCTCTGCAAGAACAGGTACTGGAAATCCCTGCCATGTTTCTTAAAATTCGTTTCTGTACAATAAAAACATCCGCTGATAAGGTGGAGTTTCCCCAAAAGGCAACGCCATACCTTAGTCTGGACCCGACCTGTGCGTGATATAAATTTAATAGTTGATCTTTTGATAGAATGGCTTTTAAACTTCTCATCAAATACGAGATCGAATTCAATTTTGATATTAATTGCTCACAGTGTACCTTCCAGTTGAGACACTCATCTAATGTTATTCCCAGGAATTTAACATTTTTACTGTTTGACAGACTGTTGTCATTAATTTTAATGTCTAAATCCATGCAACTTTTTTGTCGGTTGTGAAATCTTATATATTGGGTCTTATCAGCCTTTAAGAATTGTTTATAAAAACAGTACCAGTTATAAAATTTATTTAAGGAAATGTTGCATTTATGCTCCAATAAATTATCTAATCCATCAGATATCAGCAGAGACTGGTCATCCGCATACATTATCAAGTTGGCGTCCGATGTCAAAGTATCAAGTTCGTTGGTATAAAGTAAAAACAGAATCGGCCCCAGAACAGAGCCCTGAGGGACTCCTAGATTATTTACCTTGTGTCCTGAGCTGACACTACCGACATTTCCATCGGAGGAGTATGTTACGGATACATACAGTTGTCTATTTTTCATTAAAGAGGCTATCCAATCCCAAGCTCCACCACGAATACCATAGGCATAAAGTTTTATTAATAATTTGTCATGATCGACACAGTCAAAAATGCCCTGCTGAGATCACAGAATATCCCAACAGGGCACTCACCAGCCTCGATATAGTCAATGAGCCTCTCAAAGAAAGCATACATAGCAGTGTGTGTGGATTTATTAGAACGAAAACCATGTTGATTTTCCGTCAAAATATTACTATTTTCACAAAAGCCGATGTAAGAAAGCATATTATTCAAAAAATTTTGAGATACCCGATGGAATAGTTACAGGTCTATAATTTTCAACCATATTTGGCTCATGCTTTATATATATAGGTACAACTTTACCTATTTTTAAGCTACTTGGAAATTTTCCAGATATAAATGATAGGTTTACTAAAAAAGTAATAGGTTGTATGATTACACCAATAATTTTCTTTACGATAAAGGAGGGAATCTCATCAGGTCCGGCTGAGCGTTTATTCTTTAATTTTAATTAATATATCGCTTCCGTGAAAGATACGACAAACTACGCTATTATAATAAATAAAATAACTAGACATATAATTGTTGCACATTCTATAGGAACTCTTCGCAGTTTTTTTGTAAATAATATTAGTTTTAGACATTTTGTTTAATTGCAAAACATTAAAAAAATATTTTTTTGAAATTTTAAAAATTAATAACTTTTTATTTATTGATCGATTTAGTTCAAAAACAACAGAGTTCTTCCTCCAGCTAACACTAACTTACTGTCCCAGTTTCAATACAATCGGACTTCTCGTTCTTAAGTTAGCATGCTTAAAAGAAACCTGACGGACGGACAGACAGACGGACGGGCAGACAGGCGGACCTTTTGAAAGTTGTTCAGAACTCTATCACCAACACAGTAATATGAAATTTACCGAATATACTCTTCGTTTTGTATTTGCGAAGAGTATTTTTGTATTTCGTATTTTAAGGCAAGCGTTTTTTTTAATTTACCTATTTATTAAGATTCCTAGCAATACGATATTTTCAAAAGTCAAATTCCCGATATTTGATTTTTGAGCCACTATTACCGAAGTGACCAAAATTTTCATTATTTATTGTTGTGCTTAATTCACCTTGTATTTATGTAATTGATATACGTAACAATATAAATTAAAAAAGGAAGTTCAGCATATCAATTATGTCATCTTATCTCTTTAAGTACCGTTTTGACCGTTGATCGGCATGTCAAGCAGGTCATCAATTATTCAAATAGCATTAGGTAAGCATAGTAATATGTACATTGTACATATAGGTTATAATACACATAATACAACATTAGTCATTATTTCTGATTAAAGTTTTAAAATTAAAATGATTTTTTTTTCAGGCCGAAGGACGCCGGGCGATAGCTATTTGGGTATGTATTTATGCATTATTGTAAATTTATGTATCCAATAAAAACGTTTATTATTAGAGTCGGGTCCACTTTAAAATGACCGATGTATGAATTAATATTGCACATATGTTTTCACTATCTCTTGCACACAAACTTAAAGCAATAGCCTAAAGACATTGTCAATGTATGTCTACCAAGATTATTTCCCACTTCTTTTGAGACAGAAATATGAAATGTACACTGAGGAGTGAGAAACATAGTCATAAACTCAGCGATTCTCAAACTGTGTGATTTAACGACGAATATTATTTATTTCCGTGAACTAACACCACTCTAAATATGAAAAACGTCTTTATATGCAATATTTAAGTTAGCCAAAACTCGTTTTCTTCTTTAATTGCTATCTGACAATTTTCAATCTTCATTCCTTCCTATCCCTTTCTTCGTTTCTTTTTGTAATTTTTGTCTTTTGTCGAAATTTTGTTCTTCCTAATTATATTTTTGATTAATTTTGAAATGGTGTGACCTAGCCATACCTAGCTCTTGAATTTCCTGAAACGGGTTTTTTGGATGATAATTTTCCCGTAAAACCATTTTTATTAATATTTTATAACTTTATACTACTTATATATTTACAAATTATTTTAAATTTACATAATTAGATAAGCCTTAATTTTTACTTGCCTTTTAATTTACTTTTTGTAACAGGAGTTGGTATTTGTTAATAATTTTTTGTAATCCTACCTGACCTCACTCCGTCCAGCTTTACAAGTACTATGGCATTTCTGACTATAGATGTTCGGCTGGCTCCGGACATGGGTGTTAGGGTGGGACAAATTGTTCTTAATTTTTAATAAATATGTTTTTGGTTTTTTATTTTGATACTCGAACAGTATGGGGTAGTTACATGTTCGAATCCTCATGTACTTTTTTTTTACTTGATTAAGCTCTATTAAAAGTTAATCATCTTTTTTGCGCACATTTTAAATTTCCACGTTTCATGGCATTCTAAACTTATTTAAAAAAAAAATGAAAATTTTGAGAAAATTTGAAATCTTTTTTATCACTACTATAGGATAGATGAAAAAATGTTGTTTCATGACATTCTAAGCCTATTTCACAAGAAAATAAAATAGAAAACTTTTTTACCAACATTTTTGAAAAAAATGTTACCACTAGAAGAGATGAAAAAACATTCTTTTTGCTCAAATTTAAATTTTCCATGTTTCATGGCATTCTTTTTTTTTACCACTACTATAGAATTGATGGAAAATTTTGTTTTCGCTGAAATTTAGAATTTCCACGTTTCATGACATTCTGCGCATATTCCAAAAACTTTTGAAAATAAAAAATGTACAAATTTTTGCCCACCACAAAATACAAAATAGATGACGGAAAAAATTTGTTACTGCTCAAATTTTAAATTTCCACGTCATGGCATTCTTTTTTTTTACTTCTGAAAATTAAAAATTTGCACTAAAATGACGAAGTTACTAAATTAATAATCTTAACATTTTAATCTTTCCCATTTTTTTAATAATTATTTAGAGACGTATTGCTGTTACAGGAGAACAGAACTGTTTGAGGACTACTGGCATTTCTTAGGCATCAAATAAAAACTTAGTTTAGACGTTTTAGCGGCCATGACACAAGTCAGCTTAAATTGTATCCGACTATATTACTGATGAATTTCTTCAGGCAGTAGTTATTCATTTTTGATCTTTCTGGTTTTTACAATTAGTCCATGAGTCAGCTATACTCTGTATGGAAATGACAGAGAGTAATGAATCACTCTCACAGAGACCAGCCATGAGTGTATTAAAGTTTATTTTCATAATAATTTTGAAAACGCAGCGGCAGAGATAAGAACAGATGACCCAAAGATTGAATCCAATTCTATAGAAATATATACAGTTGTGGACAGTGAATATGAGGCACCGAAATTTGTACAATTTAAAGTGGGCTTTATTTACCTGATCCCCAGAACCATGGAAGGTCGTAAATAATTTAATTCAAGCATTAGTAAACTATGAGCCGTTAAAGGGTAGTTAAATAGAAAGAATATTTACATGTCGGTGTTTGAAAGAGCTGCCTCATATTTGCTGTCCACAACTGTACAAGGATCACAAAAAACATGACTGCCAACCCAAAATAGTAGATATTATTCGCAGCCAATCTATTATAATTTGGGTTCTTTGGGATTTCTCGATACGCGCAATAATAAATTGGTAAATCATGGATTAGCAGAAATTTTTCAATCATTAGCAATAATTCCTTTGTTTGCCACCATTTGGAAAGAAAATGTTTAAAATAAAAAAAATTGGCGTAAACTTTAATCTTCAATGTGATATCAAGTGCATAAGTATTTTCGTTTTAAAATGGCTTGAAGACAAATCACTATCAAACGTATGGAAAAAAATTCAAAACTAGATGATGATTTTCACAAATGATAATAAAAATATATGTTGTTTTAAGTCGACTTACTAATTATTTATAAATACAACTACAACTTACGTTCTAGAGGACAAATCATCACTAAACGGTTGTATGAAATTGTCTTGATGTTTAATTTGATTTTCAATTTGTTTGTTTTTATATTGTTCAAATATGTATCTGAAATCTTATCATAACGGAAATTTGTGTTGAAATGTGTGTATGTGAGAAAATACTTGTTAAAACAAACATAAAACACATTCAGAGTAGAACTATTTAGTTATTTTTTTAGCATTGATATGATAATTAAAATTTCGTAGAGCTTGAACAGACAATTAAGACGCAGGTAGATAATAGGGATAGACCATGCATTTTGTGTGTATAAAATAAGTATCTTTAAATTTTCTGTTTCTTAGAATATTAAAAATGAAAATTACTAGATTCTCGGGTTGAACCGCGTTTCGACTTCTGTTTTAAAGCCATTTAAAAAGAAATGACTGAAAGACGAAATTGAAGAAGCACGAAACTCTCAAAATAAATTTGAATTCTTACGGCAAAACCCTAGTGACAAGATCGACCACTAACAGTAACAGTATAGGAGCCAGCGTGCATTCATTTGTAACACCTAGAGGCATGATTAATCCTTTGCCTTAGAACATGACAGAAGACAAAAGCAATATGAGAATTTTTCTTAATGGTAGAAATTTAATTGAAAAATTAAATTAATTATTTTAAAAAACCAGCGTGTTATTTACCAGTGACCTAAAAGTAGACACCTTACATGTTCACACTGTATCTGGACTTCCGTTAACCTCAAATCAAATCATTGTATTGTCGCTATATACAGAGATCGTATTTGCTGAGTGGCATAGTGCAAAGTATACATTTTTCAAAGCTTCTTCACCTACTTCATTTGCTAAACTTCCCAAGATAAATGTATTTTTGACGAGTTCTCTATACGAGTTCTCTATATCCAAGTCAAGTCAATTTATCATCTAGATAAACTCCCAAGAACTTTGTTGATTCCTGGGGGTCGGGAACATTGTGCCTTATTTTAATACGCAGTGAGAACATCTTCTCTGTGCACTGTTTCTTCTTTATTTAAAATAAGTTAATTTGACCAATGTTCTGCCTTTGACACCACCTCACACGCCATTGCAGAAAGTTGTTCAATATTCTTGTTTTGAACCGAACCCATCTGTAAGCAAACGCCAAATATGATGAGGTTTCTAGCTGGACCAAGCCTCCCAAAAATATGATTGGTGAAATAAACAAAGATCAAGAACAGTGATGTGCCTGTGTCTGTCACTTTTCAATACGGAATTACAATACATAAAAAATTCACGGCATAGTCCAACACATTACGTTACTCATTGATCAGTTATTGTTGTGCGTGGGTGGAGCGAGGTTAAAATTGTCTCCTCTGGGACATCGTAATTGACATTTGCTGTACTCTAATACATATCAAAAGTATTGCACCGTGTGGTCTGCTTAATCACGCTCTTCACTCAATTTATAAATTATATGTAAATGATGTTAATAAACATTATGGAGATATTCAGTATTACTTTATGATGAAGATTTGGAGTAACGAAAATAGCATGTGTGTTGTGTATATCTACGACAGTTTTCAAAATACTTCAATTATATAGGAAAATAAAATACACTATTTTTTTTCTAGCTTAACTTTAACAATTTATGTTGCACTGAAATGATAATAAAAACAAAATGTTGTAAGTTATAATTTTTTTCAATTTTTTGTATCTGGAATTCTGGTATTTTCTTACTTTTTGTTGGGTATTTTGCCACTGAAAAATATTTAAAAATATTTAATGAAAAAACCTCTGCTCCAAATGGATCAGACAGAGCTTGGTTATTGAATACTTGACTGTTTCAAAAAGTCTCACACCTAAAAATATATAAACTAGTACAATGTTATAAACTAAAAAATGGAAATAATGGCAGTTAACGTTTCGGAAGAGACTCTACTTCCGTTCCCAAAACTTCCTTGCCGTCAAATATGACAGTTCTTTGTTTTCAAAGGTGTGAGGTGTGAGACTTTTTGAAACAGTCAAATATTCAAGAACCAAGTTCTGTCTAATCCGTTTGGCGCAGAGGTTTTTCATTAAAAAATTTTAAATATTTCTTCAGTGGTAAAATACCTATCAAAAAGTAATAAATCTGAATATGCCACAAATAAACAATTATAGACAATATCTGGTACAATTCTGGTACTCTGACTCTGACCCGGTCAATATTTATCGCACAAACGTAAAAAGAAACACTGGATTGTAGGAAATTTGTTAGGCCAGAACTTAGTTTCGATGGAAATTTTCAATCAATGTGAAATGTTCAGGAAAAAGTAGCGTATGGTTAAACTTCGTCTTAATAAGGACGTTTTATTGTTATTACTATTATTATACTCGAAAATCTGACATCTGCGCTATTTCTTCAACGTGGTGGTTTCTCCACCGGGTAAGTGTGGTGTGTAACGGCTCCTTGTACGGTCAGCAGTCTAATATTGTTAAATTTAAGCCGCCACAGGCGGCAGAAGTTTCAACCATTTTCTTTAAATTTTATTGGGTCAAACCGGTCGCGATCCGCCCAACAGTACTAACAGTGCGGTTGGCTCCGATTCTCGATCCGGAGAGGCAATATTTGTAATTCAATAGATTAATATATTTGTTATGATGATGATGATGATGATGATGATGCCGGCACTCGATCGGTGAAGTTAAGCAACGTCGGTCGGGTCCGAAACATAGATGGGTCACCCAAGTTCTCGTTGTAAACCTCAGTCCATACGCTGACCTGTAAAGGCGTGACTGGACTGAGGAGGCTTAGCGAGAGAACGACAAGGGCTGATAACTGTACCGGAGCCCCTTATCAACAGACTCGAAGTCTAGAAAGGACCATTCTGGACAATTTTCCCTAAGGGAGTGGTACAAAGGAGTAACACTACAATAGACCTTCTAGGTAGCAGTAGGCAAAGCCAATCGCCAGCTCTTTCAGAGTAAAATCTAAAAAAAATCTAAAAAGTATGGTGTATTTTGTACAAATTAATAATTGAAAATTGCTGGTAAAATGCTTTGTAATAGTACCAAGGATAAAGTAACCAAGTGCAGTGTGCCTTAGTTTGGCCATCGACGGACGTACTATACTCAAGACCCCTTCAAGTGCTTATTGATAAAGAAAGTCTTGTTTACTGTCAAGTGACCGACATGTGTTTGTAAATAGATATTTGCAGTGTTGTGAGTGTTGCGACCTAAGATTAATAAAACTCCAGACAGAAGTGTTCTTGAAAAGTGTAAATAAATCATAAACTTCTTGTGTGCAGTGAGCAAATTTAAGCGTAAGAAACCAGCCCAAGAAAAAAATAGAAACCGGCAATCACAAGACCAGACACGAAGCTAAGCTATACCAATTTAGTTTATTAATTTTATTAACTTAATTAATTTTCTATTAATTTATTAATTCAGAACCTATTTTTTTTTAAAGAATTTCTTAATAATATCAAAAATAAACCTGTGTTAAACAAAAGGCAGGCAATAAAATAGAAAAATTCCTATAATTAGATGTTTTCCAACCGAAATTAATTACTACAAAAACATCAACAAATCAATATACTTGATATACAAAATATTCTCTCAGATCTCTTTGTCTTTTACAACTCGCTGAAAAAAGCTCTTTTAATGCAATACAGATAACAATAATTAAAAAATCTCTTACAGCAAGTTAACATAGGTACTGAAAAACAAATATAATGGACACACTAATACAGGCCGTTGAAACAAGAACACACCAATTACTGGTGCAAAAAATCGATGGCGACGGGAACTGCCTATACGGAGCATTAAGCCACCACCTGGAGAGAAAAAATATAACATCCCAGCACATATCAACGCAACGAAAACTCTGGAAACTTAAAACAATCAGGAACACTTAAAAGAAGCATCGCACAAACACCTACACTTCCCATCCGATTACGATAGATGGAAACTTAAAAGAAGCGTCTTACAAACACCTATACTGCCCATCCTACATTCCTACCCCATGCCATGTGGCTCTCGCTGCTGGCAACAAGCACGTCCCATATCCAATTCGGCGTGGCGTATGCAGCTGATCCGGCGGTATATAAAAATATCCAGATTGGGTATCCGGAAGTGGCAGCCACACTTACCTTACGCGAGCTAATCACTCAACCAATCAAGAGAGATAACACTGAAAATACTACACTAAACATAGCATTCCACTTTCTTTTTAGTTATAGCTTATTTAACTGAACTATAAATAATTGAGTAGTTCTTAGAACAAAGTAATATTGAATTACATAAACAAATATAAACGCTTTTACCACAATGGATTTTGGATCCTACTGTCTAAAAACTGTTTAGTAACTTTCACTCAATACTTTACTTAAAGCCTCACTTTTACATCAACTCATTCAGAACTACTGGACTTGTATGTGTGAAGAAATACTGAATACATTTCCTTGTTCTATTCGATCTATTAAAAAATATTATCTATTCCTTATCTGTTTTTCCGATCTGTACAATTTACTAATTTGTGGAATGTTGTACGTTTTACATAATTTATTTTATTCTTCCAGTCTTATCTTAGATTTATGACATATATAGTTATTTCATTTTTGAATAAATGTGTTTATTTATAATTCAATAGTAGTTCAAAATAGTATTGTTTTAAGTAACTGAATTTGTTGCTGTGTTTAACCTCAACAATTGAAACTTTTTTTCGTTTGATGTATCATTAAATGATAATATTATAAATTTAGTTATGGAATTATTTTTTCACACCCATTTTTTTTCAACACTCACATTTTATTTCCTTATGGGTTGCGTTTACAGTGTCTCAAACTTATATTTGTGAATATTAAAGTACACTGCTCAATTTAAATGGAATTTGGATTTCAGTGAATCATTTTGAAATTTTGATATAGTGTAATGCTTGATGCTTGTTCCTAATGAAATGTCTCGATGGACAAGGCCTCTAAAAATGAATAGTTTTTGAGATACAGCTTATCAAAACTAGATAATTTGTGTCATTTTAGAAATTAAAGAAATGTTTACCTTAATACTTTAATTATTGCATGCTTGCAATATTATCCATTGCGCTTGATAACTAAATTAATATTTGATATATACCTAATCTTTTTCCTGAAACTGGTTATATCTTATATAATTAACTATTTTATCAAAAACTTTTTAAATGCATTGATAAGTAACCGATAAAACATATACAAATAACTGCAAACTTTTAGAATTCAAAATTATGAAAAAAATTTCCTCGTACGAAAAAAAGCCGTGCTTACCGGTATCTAAAATATTATTTACATAGTAAGCATATTTTCCAAGATATAATGGATTAAAACTGGCATGGTCAAAATGTCCTTAAAAAGTAGGACCTTTTTCAATTTAACTTAGCAGAACTTCAAAACTGTCCAATGCACATTATTCAAATTTCAGTGAATGATTTAGAATCGACATATAATTTTTTCAATTTTCTCGGCTCCTCCGTTTCTGAGTTATTCGCGGTTAAAGCGAGGGGTTGAATCGTATATTAGCTTTCATCCCTTTAAAAGTGATTATTTCCATGAGGTGATTTTTTTATGTTCTCTACCCCAATACATTAATATTATTGTGATTTTATCGATTTTGGTTCAATCTAATGTATGGTTTCTTTTTACGCTTCTGTTTGTTTTATCACCTGATAGCAATATTGATGAAGCCCGCACATATGATTGGAATTATTTTTTTCTTACGCAAATTACACGGTTTCCTTCAATAAAATGATAACACTGAATAAACGCAGGTGTTCACTACAAATATTGACAAATGATTGCATTTATATTTACGTTATACTAGTTCTAATTCATCAAACATAAAAATAAATAATTTTGAAAAAATTCAAAAATCAACAGAAACTGTTGAAAATAATGTGTAATTGCTCCTAAATAATAAACGTAACGCGTGAGGCGCGTGATGAGTAAAGTTGTATGTAACCAATTACACAATACACAATGTTTTTAGTGCATTTTTTTAATATTTCAGTTTTTCTTAAGCGTATTCTTTTTCAAATTAGTTATTTTCTTCTTTTTAGTTTTGCCCCAAAGACTAGTGTGTTTGTTTGATTCGGAAGCGGTATCACGGGTCAAATACATGGATCAAACGTGCCACTTAAGGGAGCCATTCCCTAGAAAGAGACATCCGATAGGGAAATATTTATTATATTTGGCCATAACTTTTTTTTCTTAGTACGCATATTTAGAAAAACTAAAGAATGCCTAAGTAGAACCATAACAAGACTAGTATAGTATATATGATCTCAACTGGGACAGCATAAAAACGAAAACTCGGAGTAAAGTCGGCATCTTCTTTATGGGACATAGGCGGCGGCGGTGGAAATGTAAAAGTGCTTTAAATACTAAACAATTATTTTTTAATTGTTAAAGAAAGAAATTTCTATAATACCTTTATTCAATAGAAGTGGTTAATGAAAAAATATGTTTATCACATTTGATAAGTCACATAAATGATATATTAAGGCTACGTCTATTGTCTAGTGGCCTACCTCTAGTTCTAACTTCTAGCGGCAAAGTTATGTAATCTTAGGAGGGAGTTGCATAGATGGTATATAATCCTTCCGATGGGGTGTAAAGCAGCGACTGTCTTTTTATTAAATGTTAGGCCATGATACTATGAACTTTCCAACATCATAGTGTTAGGCAGGTAGAAAGTTTCTACTATTCTATAAAGGAAAGACCCGGCAAAATTTTAAAGGGGGGATTCCACTATAAACTATAGGGCCTCGTTTCTCCTTACCTAACACAAAATCATTCTGGATTTTCAAGGAGTCACGAAGCTGTTAAGAAAACATTTAAAACATTTAAACTCGTTTCCTAGCATTAGTAATTGGTCTCAGCAGCGGAAATAGGTCGACGTTAAATAATAAAATTTAAAAAAAACTTTGTCTATGAACTTTAAATAAACAATATTTCATTCGTTACTAGTCGAGTTTTCAGAAATTGAATGGGTATTTACATTAATAATAATTGGATTGATAAGTGGTAATACAGAATATTCATTTTCCTTTTTTATCACATGAGATACATATTTCCTCCATATATCGCTTTTGCCTATTTCGTCTACTATTACCTTTGTATTCTTTAAGACAGGCTCAATTAATTGTGGGTATTGATTATATTGACGTATCTTGTTTTTACATCAACCCACACCATTTCAATGGGGTTGAAAACGCAATAATATGGAGGCAGATGTAAAATAGTATGATCGTGTGCTTAAAAAATTTTTTCAACGGCATATTCCTTTTTAAAATTTTGCTTCAATCGGTTCTAACAGTCTTTATTGTGTTTTTTTCTGGTATTTCCAAGCCTTTACCTTTCATAAATTCAATGATATCGCCTTGTTGGTGATCGGAATTTTTGTATGTTGCCGCGAATGGTATTACGCATTGTCCATAACAATTACAGAATTTGGTGGGATATTTGGTAAAAGCTGTTCCTTTGCCCACTTCTCAAATAATTCGGCTGTCATATCCTCGTGGTAGTCGGCAGAGGATTGCTTGATATTTTTAGCAGACAACAACAATGCATTTGGAATAAAACTGTTTTTACTTCCAGCATGTAGAATTATAATTCCTTTTTCCCTAGAACATGGAGCACTTAAATTACAGTTTTTGGTGTTACCTACCCAACTGTATTGAACTACATCATGGGTGTCAAACCATGTTTCGTCAAGATAAATTATGTCTCCATTTGCATCTCGGTATTTTTTTATTTAACGCAGGTAGTCGTGTCGATGATCAACGATGCGTGCTGATCCATAACTACCATTCGTTTGTCCTATTTTTTATACCTAAAACCGCAATCGACCAAAACGTTTCGCAAAGTATCTAATGATTTATAGTTATAATCTGGATAGTCGCATAACCTATTCCCAATCATTTCTAATGTGGGCACCTTCTGTTTATTTTAAAAGCCATACACAAATCGACGAATGACATCTTTGGGCGCGTTATCAAGTTTTTTAAGTTTTTGTCCAACTCTTTTCCGTTTAATAGAATTCACAAATCCTCTTCACAATTTGATTATATGAGGAATCAATAGTTTCGCCTTTTAAACCCGAGTAAATATCCAAAATAACTCTTTGAGTTTGAACGTGTAAGTCTTTATTTTCAAATTCCGCTTGTATAGACTCTGTATCAAAATCGACCGTTTCGTTGTCACTACTATCGAAAGGCCTCCAAAATGCCACTTTAAACAATTAATTGTAAAAAATCACTCAAACACAGTAATAAAACTAATAATTTGTTCAAATATTCATTAGAATTAAGTAATTTATAACGCTGCCTGGCTGTACTGTAAATACTCTGAACAAGGTTGGTGTTGACAAATCAAATTCGCTGAGCACCTAACCTCACCTATATTTCTATGTGACAGGGTGATCAAGTCCACGTGGACTGTAGACGAGGAGTGATGAATACAAATCTGTAAAATTCTGTGCTCTCTCATTCAATCTGAAGCGATATATTGACAACTCCCCGTAAGATCCTCTAATTCCGTGCTGTTCCAATTGAGTTAGTAAATACTATACTATGAATTTTCACTTAATAATTTCAATGGTTTGCAAAATAGCTAGATTTAAATTTAAAAATTATGTTAATCTTCCTGTTTCGTAGTTTTAAATCTAGCTATTTTGCAAACCGCTGCAATTATTGAGTGAAAATTCATAGTAATAGTCTTGCTATGGTTCTACTTAGGTACTCTTATAGTTTTTTTTTTTTAATACGTACTAAGAAAGATAATTATGGGCAAAAATAATAAATATTTCCCTATCGGATGTCTCTTTCTAGGGCATGGCCACCTTAATAAAACTTCCTAACAATTAAAGACATAATCATTGTTAGCTAAAGTCGCAATTTTGAATTCTTGAAATATGACTAAATGATTATAATCTGCTACGTCGGAAATCCTCAGATACCTATTTTCAGACGAATCAGACCATAAATTAATAACTTTATTGCTATAGATCTTACAATGAAGAAAGACATTAGCATTGTCAAGAAGTGATTAAAATATTACTAAATACATTAAAATAAAATAAGATAAAATACAATATATTATTATCTAACTAATTGATTAATAAAAATATTTGTTCCTATTCATTTAAAAAATCACTGAATGAATAAAATGTATTTTCTAGTAAGTACAATTTTAGTTATTTTTAAAAGAGTCGATATTATTTATAAATTTTAATTCTCCTCCATAAAAACTATGATAATGCACTGGTATAATACTCTGAGATCTGGCCCGCTCCTTGTTGTCATAATAATAATAATAATAATAATAATAATATATTTCTCAATTTTACACAATAGTGTATACAGTCGTCATAATAATAAATACATAAAGATTAAAAAAACAGAAAGACAAGTAGTACATAAACACACAAACAAGAAAAAATAAGCTGAAAGAATATCAGGTAGATAGTGTACTGAAGTACTGAAAATATTCATCAATAGTATAAAAACTATTTTCAATTAATTAATAATACCCTGACCTTTTTTTAAAAATATAACTAGCAGGTAAGGTCATAATACTCATATTCTTGAAATGAGGTCTGCATGAATCGGTAGACTTTGCTTTAGCTAAGATTCTGATTGCTCTTTTCTGAAGTATAAAAACCTGATTCGCACTACAGGTATTACCCCATAGAATTATTCCATACACCATTACACTATGGAAAATAGAAAAGTATGCTATTTTTAAATAATTTTCACTCAGTCTACTCTGTAGCTGTCTTAGTAGAAATATGTGTGTTGATAAACGCTTACACAAATCGTTAGTATGATGAGCAAAACTTAGGGAAGAATCAAGGAAAATACCCAAAGTTTTTACAGGCACATTATTATTAGTATTAGCTGGTTTCACAGCAAAGTCAAGCGTTTTGGTTTTGTCTAGGTTTAAACTTAACAAGTTACTAGAGCACCATTTTTCAAGCAAATTTTCAGAGAAGTTAATATTATTAGTGTTATCTATTGAAGATTGACTTCTAAACAACAAAGTTGTATCGTCTGCATAGGCAGCTAGACGTACATTATTATTGTCTAAAATTAAAAATAGATCATTTACGTATAATATAAAAAGCACAGGACCTAAGACAGATCCTTGAGGAACACCATATTTTATAAATTTTTGTTTGGAAATTTCATTGTTATATTTTATAAATTGAGATCTATTCCCGAGGTATGAGGCAAACAGATTTAATGCAGTGCCTCTAACACCATAACATTCAATCTTAGCCAATAAGATATCATGACTCACAGTATCAAAGGCCTTGGATAGATCATAGAATTTAGCAGTACAAAACTCTTTTTTCTCAAACGCCTCCAAAATATTTGTAATAATTTCACTAAGTGCCAGTATTGTTGATTTTCCAGATCTGTAGCCAAATTGAGATTGACTAATATAATTATAATGCTCTAAATAATCCAAAAATCTATTTTTAAGAATAATTTCAAATATTTTTCCTATAATTGGTATTATTGAAATTGGTCGAAAACTAGCGGGTTCATTATAATCACCTTTCTTATATATTGGAATTACCTGTGAAATCTTTAAAGAATCTGGAAAAATACCACACAAGATACAGCAATTTATCAAATCTGTAATATGATCAATTAATATTTCACCCACTAATTTAATAAGTTCATTACTTAAGCCATAAATATCACTAGATTTAGAATTTTTTAATTGATTAATGATAATTCGAATTTCATCACAGGTAACTGGAGCCAGGAAGAAAGAATGATTCGGATTAGGCAACCTTTTCAGATAGCTATAATGATTACTATACACATTTCCAAAATTCGACATGATCTCTTCAATAACATCAGAGTAGTAGTCAGCAAATTGGTTAGGAGTCAGATTATTAGGTTTAATATGTATATTATTACGTTTCTCCCTATTTATAATGTTCCATGCAGCTTTCTGTTTATTTGAACTATTGTTTATATACTTATCATTGTTTTCCAATTTAGCTTTATTAATTTCTCTTTTATATTCACATTTTAACATTTTGTAAAGATTTAAATTATCCTCATTTCCACTGGCAACGGCTACAGTTTGAACAGCATCAAGAGTATTTTTAAATTTAGTTAATCGATTATCATATCGAAGCCTATTTCTTTTATTGTGTTTAATGTCTATTCTTTTAGCTTTAAAACACTCATTATATGTATCAGATAACACATGTAAAAGATAATTAGCTTTATCATTAGGACACTGTGATAGAAAGAAATTATTCCAATTAGCAACTTCAAGTTTGTTGACGAATTTAGTTATGTTGGTCTTAGACATTGGCCTGTAAAAAACATATTTATTGTCATTATTATTCTTAGGTATTATAATTGTGTTCATTATGCCCTTATGATCAGAAAGATGCGGCTCAACTACTTTACAGTGTAAACTATCATTTAAGTTAGTAAAAACATTATCTATTTTGGTACTGGTTGTTGCAGTTATCCTAGTATAACACAATATACACCGTTGTTTCTTGTAAAAGTAGTATTTTGTTTAAAGAATAACACTAATTTATACATATACGAAGACGGGATGGTAAGTATTTCCAATTATTTAAAGAATAGTTCACATGAATTTCTGCAAGAGATATTCATTATACATCTAATTGTGCGTTTTTGATTGATAAATACTTTCTGCTAGTGTATGGAATGGCCCTAGAATATTATCGCATATTTTTGAACACTTTGTACACATGTAAAATAGAATATTCTTAACCAATCGGCGGAGAGTTGGTTTCTCATAAATCGTATTACATACATAACAAGCTAAAAAACTACATTTTGATATGCTTTTTATCCCTATTGGGATGATTCAGTACATTTTCAGCGGAAAGTCGCAAGATGACTCAGTACTTACATTTTGACATGTTTTATTTTTTTTTCTTTTTGCATTGACTAAAGTAAAGGCTAACTACATTTTGAAACACAGAAAGGGCATCGGTTCTATTTTTATTTAGTAAATGAAAATAAAGAAATAAATGATGATATTTTAAATATACCATTACATTATTTTGTTTGCACCTATATTGCACGGAGAATTTATCAATTTGTAATATTTTTTAAAATAATTCTATGGAATGCATTTTCGTAAATAACTCGTTTATTTAAAATTTTTCGAAAAATCTCTATTTCAGATTTTTTGTTCAAAAAGGTCCGTGTCTTGTACTGATTATAGAGATTGATCGACGGAATAATTCATTTTCGATTTTTATTAGGAAACTCTTCGGAATTTGTAGAATTTATTTTTATTTAGTAAATGAAAATAAAGAAATAAATGATGATATTTTAAATATACCATTACATTATTTTGTTTGCACCTATATTGCACGGAGAATTTATCAATTTGTAATATTTTTTAAAATAATTCTATGGAATGCATTTTCGTAAATAACTCGTTTATTTAAAATTTTTCGAAAAATCTCTATTTCAGATTTTTTGTTCAAAAAGGTCCGTGTCTTGTACTGATTATAGAGATTGATCGACGGAATAATTCATTTTCGATTTTTATTAGGAAACTCTTCGGAATTTGTAGAATTTATCAAAAAAAATCAAGTTTTCCAGGATTTGCAGATTCATTTGTGGCCGTGTACCTTTGATCCCACCAAGTCACGTCGAAATCGATTAATATTCTGGACAGTTATCGTGCTTCCTAGCCCAATTTCGAGAAATCCAGTTTTTTGCAAAAAAAATTAATTTTCATTTGTTTTTCGACATAGTCTCTGGTATGCTTATTTGTAGAGCTTTGCCAGCGGCACCATTTCTTTTTTGAAATATCTCGATCCGACTACCCGTTAGCGAGTTATTCAATTTTTCCCGAAAAACTCGAAACGTCTATATCGGGTACTTCCGGTTTTCGAACGGGGCCTAGCTCCAGAATAAGGGCGAAAAACGTTTCAAAGGCTAAGCATTTCCAAGGAATAGTATGATACATAACTTTATGAAAATTGAATGAAAACTTTTTAAGACAAATAAATTCATTTTAGGCCCTTGTTCTCATTTTTAACTGAATCTTCATGACCGTGGGGATTATGTAGACACTAGTTTAATCTGCATAGCCGTAGGGGACTGTGTGGATACTAGTGTTTGTGGGGTATTGACCCACAATATTTATGTGTTGTAAATAACAAATAAATCAACATTAACAAATATACCCTTTATCACATTTAATGATGCAATAATATTTTCTACAACATCTCTACGTCTGTCATCTATATTATTTTTTATTATTATCTTCTTTTTGCTTTTCTGCTTTTTTTTCTATTCTTGCCACCTCTGCATGAACTATCCTGGTGGCGATGTAGTGTTGACTACATATGAGAAAGCATCCCATGCACTATGCCCGAGATTTCGAAACGTCAAGTTGTCAAAATGTGAGTGAATTTTAGTAACAAAATCAGGAGTATTCACGTCGAAATTGGGTTATAAATAGAATGAGCCTGGTAAACGTAAATTTTAACCGTATTCATTCCACATCATATCACCCACAAAGTAACAGGACTGTCGAGCGTTTCCACCGCACTTTATACACTGGTATGACGAATTACCAATAGTCCTTTTTGGTTTCAGCAGTTCCGAGATCTGACTTAGAATGTTCTTCCGCTGATCTCCTTTACGGTCAAAATTTACGTTTACCAGGCTCATTCTTTTTACAACCCAATTTCGACGTGAATACTCCTGATTTTGTTACTAAAATTCACTCACATTTTGACAACTTGAAGTTTCGAAATCCCAGGCATAGTGATCTCCGAAGAGTTTTCGTTAGTCCTGACTTGTCCACTTGTGATTATGTTTTTGTTAGACAAGATCGGATTAAAAAATGTTTCACCCCACTGTTTCAGGGGCCCTTTTGCGTAATTTCTAGAACTGACAAAGTCATTACTCCGTTGATTCGTGATAAGAATGTCACTCTCAGTTTAGATCGCTTTAAACCTACGTATGTTTTAGGGGATTGTGTTGATTCGCCTGTCGCCACTACCAAAAAAAGGTTAGGTTTAATACTGATTGTTTGACAGGCTGAGTTTTTTTTTTCTTACCGGGTGAGTATTGTGGGATGCTCTCTCATATGTAGTCAACACTACATCGCCACCGGGATAGTTCATGCAGAGGTGGCGAGAATAGAAAAAAAGCAGAAAAGAAAAAAGATAATAATAAAAAATAATATAGATGACAGATATTCAGATATGGCAAAAAATATTATTGCATCATTAAATGTGATCAAAAGTATATTTGTTAATATTAATTTATTTGTTATTTACAATACATAAATATTGTGGGTCAATCCCCCACGTTACAGTGAGAACTCTTGAATAAAAAATAGACAAATTCAATTTAGGATCTTTAGGATCATAACCAGAATTCAGGTTATCGAAAGAATGCCAATATTTCATTACATTTTTTTTTACAGATAGTTTTCCTTTTTAGTTCTCATAGATAGTTTTTTCTGCTTTTAAATTACACATATCCTCTTATAACTTCTTGTTTAGCTTAATTGCGCCTAGTCTACCACTTTTTCCTCTGCGAAAATTGTCCTAAATGCGGTCGATTTCCACGCGTTTACGAGAATTTTCGCAGAGGAAAAAAGTGGTAGACTAGGCGCAATTAAGCCATACAAGAAGTTATAAGAGGATATGTATAAATTGCATTTATGTAAGGCTCCATTAATCGAGCGACGATGTAATATTATTTCACAATTTTTAGTGACCGTTTTTAAATGGCGGCTGTTTAAAAAAAATCACCTTTTTTAGAGGCCCAATTTCATCTAAATCTACAGAAGTTATACAATTATGGTAGCCCTATTAGATTCGTCATTTTGAATCTTCAACTTTTGACTTTAGATTCATTATCAGTGACTTAAAAAAAAAATCTAAATATTTAATTCCACCTGGCGACTCCGCCACAATTTCGTATATTCTCGAATACACGCTACTTCTTTCTAATTTTTGCTCTTCTTATACCAGGCATAGAAACTAATATGGAACCATCGCCGCACATATGGAAAAATCTCACGTTTAGCTGGACATAAATAAAATTTCGAATTGTTACCAATTAACGAAACATGTGTTTACAAAAGTTCATAGATAGATCGAGCATTATTGCACACAGATAAAACGAACCAAAGTTGCTGAAGTTAGCCGATTACTCGTCACAAAAAGTTGTGCGAAATTGTGTAATAAATAACGTGTTTTTTTGTGTTTACAATCTGATTTGCGGATATGTTTTATAGCATAGCAAAGGTACTACCTAGTACCTAGTATTTGTTAATATACAAGCCTTATTACTCGGTAATATCTCAGTTAAAAATTAGCTATCACTATGAATCATTTTCTGAAATTTTAATTTCATTTCATTTTTATTTTAATAGATTTTTCTATTGTTTACAGGTAACCGTTCCGAAAGCGTTACGGTGACTTCGAAAAATGAACTACTGTTAATTTAAAAAGACAAAAATTTGTTTAGTTTGAGCAATTCTAAGTGTATTGAAAGACTTTTTGAGTATCTTCGAGACAAATATAGTGTACATAATCTGGCTATAGGCTCTAAGACGAGCTTAAAAGTTTATAACATTAAAAGATCTCAAAATTTATTTCGAAGTGAAACGACAGTCGCCAAATTTACGAAAAATCTGAATTCTTCACTAAATATCTCTCATATCTGGTGCAAACTACTCCAATCTCTACTACGATTCAGCCCAAAGTGAGTAAGTGAGCCAAGAAAAAAACTAGGCAGACCGAAGAAACTATATTGAGAAGGTTGTGAACGAAGTAAGAGACGTACTCAGCTCCTGCGTGTCTGAAATGAGAAGTTAGCTTTTGCCACACAAAAGTATCAAGAACGATAAGCGAACAGCTTCTGATGTAGTCAAGCTTGCAACACAATTAAGTCAACGGTGTTTGAAGAAAATGAAAACTGCACGCGAATCTATACCAACAATCACTCTTTACACTCCAGGAGAAGCAATTGCCCTTATTTTAAATATTCCATTTGATTATCTTTTGGACGGTTTTCAGTAAACATTGTTGATTGTTTTCTCTGTAGGAAAAGCTACTTATTCAGAAATCCAACATTTTTAACTAATTATATACACAGATGGTGCACAATATCAAACAACATGCAATGTAATGATTATTAAAACTTGAGTATTTTTGTTCAACTACACGTGAGATTTTTCCATGTGTGCGCCGGCGTCGTGTCGTACTCTACAGTATGCAAAGATAGAAATCGCCTTAAGCCATCCCAGATAAATCAATGCATAAATATTTAAAACAACGTACATACGGATCGAATCTAAAACCTCGTCATTTTAAAATTTATATGAGTTGATTAAAAATAATTGATCAGTGAAACTAGCGCTAGCGCCCTAAGCAAGAATAGAACACAACCCAGCGGGTTGTGCAATACAGTATAGATACTCAATCACAAACAAAAGTATACCTGTCATGAGGGCAACACTCGTTTGATGGCAATTTTGGCACTATTATTACACTTTTGCAGTAAGCGAAAACGTACACGCAGGAGATGTTTCCATTTCAAAACTAAATATTGTAGGAAACATATAAATAGAGCTATTAATAATATCAGTATGTGGTTTTTATTATCATATGTTAACTAGTAAACAGCCGTCTTTATGGTATGTTGATAACAAAATGACATGCAAGTGCTTTAAAATTATTAGCAATATGGTTTGTTGTATATTCCTTAATTTTTACAGTACTCCAAATAAAAAATTTCAAAACCAAATGATTTTTACATTGTGTAAATATTTATAGAAATACACCATTAGTGTTAAAAGTAGACATTGTAAAATACAACGTCGTTTATAGGCAGCTGATAAGAAAAATAAGATAAGAATGTTTTAAAGTATTACATTACTTGTTCATAACTATTATACTTTTTGCAAATATAGAAACGAAGAGTATATTCTTGCATTTGTAAACGTCGTTTGTAAAAAAAATAGTTCGTAAAATCAAAACAGCATAACTCGCGAGGTGTTTTATCTTCATACAACGTTAGTGATGGTCTTGATTTTTTTAGATGTGGCTGAAGACAGAATCAGAATTAGAAACGAGATTTCTTTTAGGGCCAATAACGGCGATGTCATGAAATATTCCAGTCGAGAAGACAAGATCAAGGCTTGTTCCCTACACCGAAGGAAATATCATAAAATGATACGGTCGATGAGGGCAAGTTCACGAAATATTCCAACCGATGAAGACAAGATCAGAGCATGCTCTTGTCATTAAAGGCAAGATCACGAAATGATACAGTCGATGAAATAAAGTTCATGAAATATTCTCGCCGATGAAGACAAGATGAAGGTATTTTCCAGCTAGTTAAGGCAATATCACGAAATTATCAAGCTGATGAAAGCAAGATGATAAAATAATTTAGATAAAGGGATGATCGATATAGGATCTACAGTCTTGCAAATTAATGTAATACAGTTTCTAATCATATTCTCGAAAACTCTAATTTATTTTCTAGACAGTCCACCTGAAATGAAATATTGTTTCGCAATAAAATGTGAAATGAATAACGCTTTGTATATAAGTTGCTGGATAAAGGTCTTGATTCTCTTTCAGAATCTCTTGAACCGCGATGTGCAGTTGTCTTGTAGCGTACAAATCATCGAAGAACTTTTCGATTTCATAGAGGTGCATTTGCATTTTTAAGTTAGAACATCTCAAGAACTTGATGTGGACTCATAATAAGAGCATTTAAATCTACCAGAAACAACTTAAAATTATTGAGTTATTTTGCAGCAAATATTTTTAAGACATTGAATATAAAAATCATATTTTAAAGTGATCCAACTGGACTGGACGTATTAGACCAATGTTATATTATACTATTTTTCTACGCTTATTTAATTATATGACAATTATTAGCATTTTTTGGTGGAAAATCGTACCTATAACTCACTGTAGTGAATTGTCGATTCATCACTGCATCCAATGATATTTTATATCGACTGTAATCAACTCTTGCTGCCAGTGTATCGCCATATTGTTTGTTTACGTTTTCCACTTCTTACGAGTAGGTACCGATTAATGCTATTAAATTTCAGTCTAATTTATTTGTTTAGTAGGTGTAGAAAAAGCATAGTGCTGCATTCGCGATTATGACCATTATTCACTCAGAGGATTTGCGCCACTCGCCTTCGGCTCGTGGGCTCTAACATCATCTTCGTGAATAATTGTTCATACAATCATAAAAAAATCGGTGTGTTTCGGGCACGAAATACAATAACTATGTTTACAGAACATTTTTATTTCGAACAAAATTTCCCCCTTGCATGATGGGCAAGGTTCGGATATCAGAGTGCCATTTACAATGTACGAGAGGCGTACTCAGGCGCGTTTATAAGAATGTTTTCACATAATAGAAACTAAACATAACAATACAGAATTTAAACTTCGGAATTATAAATAATATTCACTCTCCGTTTACAACGTGCTGCTGACTAGAAATGGATTATTTTGTTGAGTTATTGTTAAAGTAACTGGTTACTAACGAACGATAACCGACGGGTGGGGGTGGGTGCGCCTGCACGCATTTCGAGAACATTACATAGCGATCGTTCCAAAGTAAAGTTATTTTGTCGTGTTACTTTTTCAAGCGTGTAATGTTAAATCAGTGAAACAGCTTTCTGCATCGTAATCATCTGAGTTGTGAAACAGACAGTGGTCAGTAGCAAACGCGACCTTCACTCACACGATATGTATGATGCAATTCAACAAAAAACATGTTTATGAAAGCGTTCGTTAAGATTCAGGTTCTACCTGTTACATTGTGAAGATTTGGGTAAATAACAAGAATATCGATAAATTAGTATACTTCAAAGTCTATTTGTGATGCCCATCCGTACCAAAATAAATTTGTAACTCACTTTGTAAAAAAAAAATCACATTACAAAACAAGTTATCTTATTCCAAAATCCTATAAGGAATATGTTTCATTACAAGTTATCTTAGACATACTTAAAGTCAACCAGGGCCTACATTTAACTTAGATTTAGCGAAAATAACAAGTTTTAGTCTAATATTCCGTGAAATAAAGTGGCGTTTAATTTGTGCAAAATTGCATGTGGGGGAGATATGAAAATGTTAGGTTCCTGCGAAATCGACGATAAGGATAATGTACATGACGTTGTTGCATGTAATGGTGTACTCGTCATTTTCAACTCTTATGTGTCACCACGAATAAATAGCTTTGGTCTCTTGTTATATTGTGCATATTCCACCAAAGTATAGCATCATCACTAGAGGTCCCATTTACCTATCGGATTCCAGGGATGGCTTTTACAGATATTGTATATTGTAAACATGTACTGAAACATTCCCAAAGTATAAAAACGGAAACTCATGCAATATACTAAATTAATTTTATTTAATTTTACAATGTTAATGCGTAATAGATTATTTTAAATTGAAGTAGGTATACCTAATAGCAATTTACATCACTGAAGCCCAATCCCAGACGTGGAGGGGAGTAATTTAACAGGATCACTCAGTGCCTCCCTCACTGTAGATTCATTCGGGCGTAAGTACTAAAAACGTGGAGTTAAGATGTCGCGCCGTACTAAATCGACGCACAGCAGGGCCAAAGCGAACTTTTTCAGACAAATTTAATTAACATTCTGATGCCACTTTATGGCCAGACGACCTGATTCTTTTTTTTAAATACGCGTAACTAAATTCCTAATCCTCCAGGCTAAATTTTAATTTTGACAGTTGGCAGCAGTCTACCTGCTATCAAAATACAAAATCTGTGTATTCCTCGAACAGTGGTATATGAGTTAGTAACAAAATCGCTATTTAGGGGCTCTTGGGAACTGTGGTCAAGAATTCAATGTCAGTGTAAAATATTAAAACTTGACAGCTGCCAAATCTGCTGTCAAAATGCAAAATCAAAGAATTACTCCACAAGAAAATCTGATTTAACGGAAAAATCCTCTATTAGGAATATGAAGAATGCGAATCACGAATCTAATGTCATAATTTACACTTGACACTTGGCGGCTCTCAAGTCTGCTATCATGTGTACTGTCAAAGTAAAAGAGCTTTGAATTTCTCTTCAAAAGTGGCCGTTTTAGAAGAACCTTTATTGAAATCTTTCGCAATTAACGTTTAATTACTAAAATTTTAAAACATTGTATCTCAAGAAGTATGGATCCCTATGCCTTGAAATTTACAGGAGAGATAAAAGTCAATTAGTATCAGTATTGCTCAAAATTTCAAGTCAAAATATTAAACGTTACCTGAGAAAATCTATTTTTTGAAAAATATTACACACTATTTACTCTGAAAATTATAATGAAAATTAACATTGCAACTGGAGGGATCGATTAACTATTTGGTACTGAGTATTTTTTTAAAATCAGCACGTTTGGCCATAAAATGCCTCCTTCCGCTTTTCGAAGTTGTATCGAAGAGCGAAGGTTACTACCCCCCACGGGCCCCAAATTTTCTCTCGATGACCCTGCGATTTCCCTAACATTATTGCATAAAGCGGAAAATTCTTTAATGAGTCCCTGGCGCCCTGGCAGATAGAGGGCGCTGCACAAATCTCGCTCAGGCCGCTGGTAGTGCTAAAACCGGCCCTGCCAGTTACATCTGTTGACGTCGAGCGGTTCTTCTTGCTATATAAATGGATTTTCAACGAAAGACGCCAAAGTTTAACTCCAAAACATTTAGAACAGATATTAACAGTATACTTTTATTCTTGTAACTGGCATTGAAGAAGACTTGTGTATGTTAATTTAGTGTTAAGTACGTCCCCTTATACCTCAAGTTCTCTTCGAGTGAGTGTTTATAATAAGTTGACTTTATCAGATCTGGATAATATGGAATTCGCTAAAAAAAATTTCAAGGTAAGATATTGTTTCACACATGCATGCAAATCTTTATGCGCTGACACATAACCACCTAAGGCCAACCCTGGTTTCACCTCATATTCGATAGGTAATTCGTACCTCTGATATGGTATGATTGTATCAATTGTCTGATTACGCCCATCATAAATCGTAAAGTGCCGCACGGGCATCCGAACTCTGAATTGTTGAGAGAACACCATTACATCATTTTATTTAGTATTTCTATTACCAGTGTAAGAGTAATTTGAGGACTGACTCATCATGTGTACAAAGTTGTCATCTAATGTTTAATCCCAATAATTATTCAATCATTTACCAGCATGCATTCAAAATACCCATCCCACTAACACTGTGATATAAATAGCTCTTATTTAAGTGATTACTTTATAATTGCCACAAATTAATATATTAATAGTGCCATATAACATTTAACTACAATTTCAGGTATGTTTGTCACTGAATTGGTCGACTATTTTGACCTATTAACTTATCGAATTGAAGTACTTAATTCTGACTATAAATTTTAATCAAAATGAATGCAACGATAGACTTTATGGCGATAGGCTTTATGGCAATGGCTGGTACGGCGATTTTTTTAGGGGCCTCTTATGCAGTTTCTACAAAATAAAAGAAAATATTCGTCGTTTTCAATATTTAAGCTTTAACATTAGACTTATCAAAGAAGTCTCTGTCCCCATGCACTTTCATGGAAATTTGAGAAAAGTTTTGCAATTATGGCGCAGCCCTACAAATACCTAACTACCTATTTTAATGAAGTTCCAACGAACTCGTTTTCCGTTATCATCACTTGGACATTCGCCAAATTTTCGTCGAATTTCCGATTTTTGTTCACCTTGTACAATAGAACCTCCGGCCAAGCCATACTCTACAGTTTGAAAAAGATTAAATCCCTCAAGCCATGCCAGAGTATTAACTCAACAAACATAAATACAAATTGAGAACCTTTTTCAAGTCGGTAATACAAAACACCCTACTCTTTTAATAGTGTTCATCCTGTTCTAATAAATCTAGAAAGTTACACCGTTCCTATCTATTCTTGAGGTAGGAAATATTTTCCTTGATTTGCTTTTATTGTGCGTCCAGATCAATAATATCTACTAGTGGAGGTCAGGAGTCGGAAGGACACGCTACTGGTCCAATCTAGTCGCCCCCCCCCGTTTTTGAGGGTACTGAAATCGATTCCGGGGTTCAAAAAACTTTTTGACCCCGACTACTCCCCGAAATAGACCCAGAACCACTCTTAAAGTCTCTTTCCCGACGCAGACATCAATCCAACCTTGTATTTTGATGAATTGGCCCTCCCCATAACTTAAGGCGGTAATTCTATTTTACAAAAAATATTTACTACCTTTAAAAAGGGGCTTTATTGGAGGGAAGATGAAGGTGACCAGGGTTATAACCCCTCCAGGAGGTGGATTTTCTTTTTGTAAAAATATTCAATACTTCCGGAGAGGGGGTTTGATGGTTGTAACTACCCCTGGTTATAACCCTGGTCACCTTCATCTTACCTCCATCAAACGCCCTATCTGAAAATGTTGAATAGTATTTACAAAACAAAAAATCCATCCTCTGGAGAGGTTGTGACCACCCCTGGTTGTAACCCTGGTCACTTTCATATTCCCTCCAACAAAAATTGTAGGGGGTAGGGGTGATTCGGGTCATCCCCCTCTAGAATTACCACCTTAAATTATGGGGAGGGCTAATTCACCAAAATACAGGGTTGGATTTATGTCTGCACCGGGAAAGACACTTTAAGGGTGGTTTTGGGCGATTTTGGGTGGTAGCCGGGGTGAAAAACTTTTTTGGAATCGGTTTCAGCACCCCCAAGAACGGGAGGGGGGGGACTAGATTGGCCCAGTAGCAGATACTTGTAATTTTCGAGCAACATCCCGACTTCTAACCTCCACTATAAATGTTCCACAATGATCGAAGTGAACTAAAGCTGTGCAAAAGCTCAAAATTAGTTAATCAAAAAGTGGACGAAATCTCAACGTCCAATGATTGCATTTTTATCGCTCGAACGTACCAGATGACTAGACTACAAATTAGGACGACCAGAATAGGAGTTTCAATCACTGACGTTATTATCAAAAGAGCACAAAATTTTACCTTTAGCAGAAAATTTTCTAAACAACAGTAAAGTTGATGTTTGCTACTGAAACCGGATAGTTGATTTCTGGCAAAACAGTCGTTATAATTTACTAGTCCACCATTTCTTGTAATCCCCTAATCCTAAACTTTGTGAAATTCGAATTATTGTTCTTAGGATATTTTGATTATCCCCGACTTTTGCCTCGCCCTGTATTTATATTTATACACAATCCTCATTGTAATTTAAATACTGATAAGGTAAGTAAAGATTACAAAACGTAATATTTTATATTAAAGCCAAACTTCCGCTTCATTCTGACTTTTGACCAGCTAGGTGGATTAATTAATTTCAACCGCTGCGCGCCGTGCGATGTTGCGACTACCAGAAAACTAGGAGTAGCTTACAGGTGGCATAGCCTTTATTAATATTTGAAATGGAGACAGAATAGGTCGTTGAAAATGTTTCGCCAGTCAAGTATTTTGTTCATATATCGGCTGAGGAAGATATTTTACTGCAAATATACATTAGTAACATACAGGGTTATTCACGGAGAGCGGGTATTAGACGTTTCTTGGGATCTGTTCGGTTTAGAAATTTGAAAATTGGGCTAAGGGGGTTTTTGGATATGGCGGATCTAACGAAAATATTTTCATGCATGTGCTACTTCCGCTTACATCGGATGTAGCACCTAACTTTATTATTTTAAATAGAACACCCTATATTTAATTTCGTATTTGGATTCCTCATAAAATTTTAGCTTAGGTCTATGTACCATAATATGCCTACTTTTAAACCTACCAGTTTTCGAGATAATTCATATTTTTGGAGATTTTTTACGGTTCCTACCTTTCCGAAAAAAACCGATATCTTCTGTCATGTGGCCGATTTAGAGTCTTTCGTTTCCAAACTCATACAAGTACCCTATGATATAAAAATTGTCTTATATTTTCACAATATCACACAGGGTATTTTATTTTTACAGTCGAACATTGTTTTAGTTCAAATGGCCAAAAGTCATTTTTTTTCAAATGGAACCCCCGGTATATTTTCACAGAATTTAATACAGTGTTGAATTCTGCATCGATTTATATTAGCATTCCCTATAGCTATCTCTCTCGGATTTTTTATCATGGATGAAGTTTTGTAAAATGTAGATATACTATCAGCACTGTATAAAGTCTAGTAGACGTAAAAGATATAGTGAGGCCATCAAAGAGATGCCGATAAAGAGGTTGAGACCGACAAAGGATATCGCCGCTCTTCTTGCTTCTTCGTGTCACTATATATATGTCCGTTACTGTACATACAGATGCATACATAGTACGCAATCAAAAATTTCAGAATGTGTTGTTTTATCAATATAAAGACCGTGTTAGTGTTGCCGAATGGTAGCAATAGTACAGGAACGCAGTACTTGTTCACTTAGAACAGATTTCTGTAAATATGTGATCGTACGTCTTCAAGAGAATCATGATTTTTAAAAGGATTACTTGAACTGACGCAGCTAAATGTTTCAAAGAAGAAATTTTTAACAGACCAAATATACACCAATGAGCACAACAAAATTCTCATGCGGTGCGAGAATCAAATTTCCAGGAATAATTTAGATTTAACGTTTTCTGCGTATTAGTTGATAACAAGTATCTACTAGACTAGTAGAAGAATTTATATATCAATAAATACGTGGATATTTTGTGAGCAGTAGTTGTTACTTTTATTGATAATTTGTCCCTAAATATTTATAATTATATGTATTATCAAATGGATGGTGCGGCGCATATAATACATTGGCTACCGAGGATCTTTGAGATGGCCAGCAAGGTCCCCTGATTTGATCCCCTTAGACTTTTACCTTTGGGGTAACATCATATTGTATATGCCACTCCGGCTACTATCAAAGAAGTTTTGGAGAACAGAGTACGGGCTGCATTTCAAACTTCAACCAATAAATTCACTGAGCCACTATAAGTGCCGTATATTCCAGGATATTGGCTTATCAGCAGCAAAGTGGTGGGTATTTTGAACAGTTGTTGCATTAAATATTTGTATTCGACGTGTTCATTAATTTTGTAAAGTTGTTCCAAAGTATTTGTTATAAATCTAATATAAAATGATCTCTTGTTCTTGATGTTATTCTCTTGATAATAGACAAATAATTATCAATTATCTACATGATTATTATCGTTTATGGTAAAAATAAAACAATTAAGGTAGTGCTGACTTTGCATAAACATTGTTTTACAAAAATTCGTCCATAATAAAAATACAAAAAGGGACAGATACAGGGAATACTAATATCAATTGAAGCAGAATTTCACACTCTATAAAATTATATGAAAACATACAGGGGGTTCCATTTGGAAAAATTGACTTTTGGACCTTTGAACTAGAACAATTTTCGATTGTGAAAATAAAATACCGTGTATGATATTGTGCAAATATAAGACAATTTTCGGTTAAATCATAGGGTACTTGTATGAGGTTGAAAAGAGTGTCTCTAAATCGGTCACATGATAGATGTCGATTTTTTTTATCGGAATGGTAGGAACCGTAAAAAATCTCCAAAAATTTTAAGTATCTCGAAAAGTGGTATGTTTATGAGCATATTATGGTACACAAACCCATGCTAATATTTAATGAGGAATCCAAATATGAAATAAAATGTTCCATTTAAAATAACAAAATTAGGTGTTACATCCGGTGTAAGCGAAGGTAACACATGCATGAAAATATTTTCGTTAGATCCGCCATTTCCAGAAACCCCCTTAGACAAATTTTCAAAATTCTAAACAGAACCGAGAACAGAACAGATCCCAAGAAACGTCTAATACCCATTTGCCGTGAATAAACCTGTATACTATATACATGAAAATGTAATCTTTAAACTTGCACTCGATTCGTAATTTAATCTTTCTGATTTGAACTGGTGGTACAATAAGCAATTTCTTATCACAAAACTGGTTGAAGGTCACTTTAACTATACATTTCCGACTTCGTCTCAGCACATGCTTGATCATTTGGAATCACAATATCACAAATACTTGACACTCTTGACAGCAACAAGTCAAGCATTATACTCTTCGCCCATTTACTGCACTTTTTATATAATTGTTGTACATTCAGCGTCGGACTGGAACCATGAGGGCCTACCGGGCAAATTGCTTTGAGGGCCACATATCAGATTTTTTAAATATATTTTTTCTACATACCCATCCCCTAAGTACTTTCTTTAAGTTAGGTATTCCCTTGGAGATAAAATAGATAGTTTTTTATTTCTTTAAAAATGAATACATTTTCTGTTAGGTAAGTACGTAACATGATCAAAATAAAATATATCTAATAGTAAATAACAAGTAGTAAATTATTAATTAAACTTAGTAAAGAAACGCAAATCTACATTTTAATTTGCAAGAAAGCAACTTAAAAAATAAAAACGTTATAGCGTTTTATTTTTTTAAGTTGTTAATAAACAGAAACAACAGGTATATATACCTTTTGTTTTTTAGCGAAAATCAAGCCCTTTTTAAGGTAATAATTCACAGCCATGCTTTGCAAAAATTGGTTGCTCTTTTTTGCAAAAAGATTAATTAGATCTTGAATATTACAAAAATCTTTTGTGAATCAGTTTTAGATGAAGATTGCGAACTCCCTGGGAGGCCACAGTTCTCTGGGATAAAAGGATTGTGCAAAAACTATTGCACCCACAGCACCCATCTTTTGCACACTTATAAAGTACTATAGAACACACGAAAGTTTTATCAAATTTTAACAACAAATTAAAAAGTTATGATAATTAAAAAATGACTAGATTGCAGTTTTTTTGCAATAATTTTTCTACCGCTGGAACGATTATAACTTGGAAAGTCTCATAATGTATGGATTTCAATTGCGCACAAATCATCCATTCTTCACTTTCCTCTACGGCCGATAGATTTTCCAGCATTTTAAGAAAACTGATTCTCTACTCTAATTGTTGATAAAAACGATGATGCAAATGAAATTATTTGACTTACGAAATAAGAAGCCTCTCCCATTGCCTCTCTCAAAGCTATTCTGCAAAAACATTGCGGCTCTACTAATTTACCTAAAAATTCTGTCTGTTTTCCCTTCATTTACCTGGCTTATTAAGCATTAGAGCATGAGCACAGGTATTTCATGTTTATTCCGCGAGCCAGGGCTCGGGGTAAAAACAAAAAATATCAGTCAAAAGCCGCGTCCCCTCCTCCGCTTCGCTTGTTCAAGCAGGTCAAAATTACTATAATACGAAAACGGTCTATTTTCCACTGTTGTCACGTTTTCGAGTTTCGAAATTAAAGTGATTTACTGAACGCTTTGATATTGGGATTTGCAAATGTCCAAATGTCACAAGGGACTAATATTTTGGATTTATAGGGGGGCCACATTTTGGGTCTTTGGAGGGGCCTACCGGGCGTTTGCCCGGTTGTCCAGCGCCCCAGTCCGACACTGTGTACATTCTATAGGATACTCTTCGCAGTTTTTTTGTAAATAATATTAGTTTTAGACATTTTTTGTTTAATTATAAAACATCAAATAATTTTTTTTAATTTAATAAATTAATAACTTATTTATTTATTATTCGATTTTTTTCAAATACAATAAGGTTCTTCCTTTAGTCAACACTAAAAGGCAACCGCACACAGTCGATATTAGCCTGACTAAACTGTTTAATTGAGTTTGCTTGATGTTAAGATTTCTAACCAAGTAATCAGTTTAGTCGGGAAGATAAATATTAATATCTGCATATTCTTTTTAGATTTTCCATGTACAAGGCTGGAGGAGCGTCCACTAATTCCATAAATCTCTCTACGGCATCTAAAAGTACTCCTTTTGACGTAGATGGGACTGCAAGTACTGCATTTTCTGAATTGATTTCATACACTTTTGCACAACACCCCGCTCGAAACAGACAACGACTACTAAATAGTTGGCCGTCTACGCACTTCCATTTTTATTAAAATGGAAAGTGGATGTAAAATATATCTACTGATATTGCAGTAGATATTTGTAAGTTGTACGATAGTTGAACGATTAAAATATCATATAGCGTCTCCAACTGCTTTTGACTAAATAGTCGGGTGGCTCTGGCTGTTCAGTTGCAATGTGTGCACACCTACATTTAATTTCATGGCTTTATAGAGACCGACTAAACTATCGTCTGGGGTTGGCCTAAGTTACACTTCAAATGTCAATATAATCTGACTTCTCCTTCTTGAGTTTCGTACCGTGCTTACAAGAAACGTGACGGACGGACGGAAGGGCGGACGAACGGACGTACGGATGGACGGCCGGACGGACAGACAGGGGGGGTCCATGAATGTTACAAAGTAGGGGAGAGGTATCAAAAATAGCCAATTTATTGTTGAATGGTCCCAAATAACTATTGTTATTAAATATTTACAATGTTAATAATGTTGGACCTGGTACTAGAAAATAATTGGCTGACTGAGTTTTCTCAGTTTCTAACTAAGTATTGCCGAGTAATAATGACAGTATACACGCGAAAAGGGTGGATTTTGGTTATTTGAGGGGGTAGGGAGGGTCGAAGTCGATTGCGTATTAGAATGAAAAAAATAATACTAGAGATTTAAAAATCGTGTTTTCGGTAGAAACTTAATACCTCATTAAGACACGTGAAAAGCATTTAAAGAAACGAACATAAGGTAGAAAGAACATAAAATATGAATTTAACATATGTACAAAGCTCAAAGTACCTGTGAATTGCAGAGAACGTTCTTTTCGAAATATAAGTGATTTCCGAATCAAATAGTTTCTAAGCATGGCTTAGAAAATAACATTTATGTACCTATTTGAATTTAATAATATAGAAAGCATATGACTTTACAATTTGTTCTGTATCAGCAAGTTGATTTACGAATCAAATAGTTTCTAAGCATGACTTATAAAATGAAATTCATGTACTTGAATTTAATAATATAGAAGGTATATGACTTTATAATTTGTTCTGTATCAGCAAGTTGATTTACGAATCAAATAGTTTCTAAGCATGGCTTTGAAAATAACATTTATGTACTTGAATTTAATAACATAGAAAGTATATGACTTCACAATTTGTTCTGTATCAGCAAGTTGATTTACGAATAAAATAGTTTCTAAGCATGGCTTAGAAAATGAAATTCATGTACTTGAATTTAATAATATAGAAGGTATATGACTTTACAATTTGTTCTGTATCAGCAAGTTGATTTACGAATCAAATAGTTTCTAAGCATGGCTTAGAAAATGATATTCATGTACTTGAATTTAATAATATAGAAGGTATATGACTTTAAATTTGTTCTGTATCGACAAGTTCATAATTCATTTACATCAGATGGGAAACTTGCACATTTTTTTATTGCATAAAAATGTACAAATAAGTAAGAAAGTAAGATATGCAAAATATGACGCCTTAAATGTAAGTAATTAATTTGCTATCGATAATAAAAATTTTACGCGGCAACAGATCATTTAAAATAGTTCAGATGCATGTGACGTCACACCGTATGTAGATGGCAAACGTTGCAAGGCTGCAAACGTTGCAAGGCTGCAATCGCGAATGTGGTAATGCGCTTTGACATCACGGCCGTAGATAGTGTTTTCTTTGCGTGATATAAAATTTAAATTTTATGGTTCTCTGCACATACAGGGCGTAATCAGTTTCATGTCATTAAAAAAACTGGTAATGGGGACCGACTAGATAAACAAAAAACCTTTATGACTTTTCCCTCTAGGGGCACTTCGAAAAAAACTGATCTAGGTCAACATTTTCAATATTATGGTAGACAGCAATTGAGAACCACCGCTTTTCTTGGTCAATGGACTTGTAGTTCCCAATTATACAACTTTTAAATTGTCATACGCGGTGGTCTGCGGTGTCAAAGCAAAGGCCTTGGATCATCGACCGCCTTTGATGGACCGCCTCAACTGAACTAAGGCAATTATAAAGAGGTACATAAATCGTTCTCTCTTCGTGCACAATTGCAAGCAAATAATGGCCATAGAGGTTTAAACAGAGCATTTCTTTACATACATGTTTTTTAATTTGGAACAAAATATTGGATTGTTTATAATTTAGAAAATTTAAATGTGGTTTATTAACATTTGTAACATAAATAAGTGTCCTGGGTTAAAAGCTTACTACCTACCTAAATGATTCAAAATCTGCATCTGCATCAATACACAGTTCGGTACGTCGAACTAAGGACATACGCACTTTGTTCAACACTAAACTATCAACCAACATTGTCAATAAAGAAAAATAAAACAAAAACTTGGTACAAAAGCCAAAAAGGAATAGAAAAGAAACGAACAAGTAAGTTGTGTCTGTACGTAATCAAGAATTTGACAACTTGAACGGTAAGTCTATAAAATAAATCTTAACTATAAATACACAATGACGCGAAATTCAAAAATAACAAAAACAACGAACGGGTTGGACGTGTGTACATAACGAATCACCTACAGTTACTAAAATATTGCACAAGGGAGAGTTAGAGTATAGTTTTCTTCAGATCAGATCTATTAAACACTCAGAAAATATCTTTCATCTTTACCGCATCGCTAAAGACCGCCGACATTTTAGAGCTATCTACACAAATATTTAGTATCATAGGCAAAGACACGCACGACGATCTAAACCTACCTCAATATTCCAGCAGTTCTCAAAAAATGTTATTGAAAATTTGCGGAATTTTTGTTTATTTTTTTTTCTCCAAAACTAGACCCCCCATGTTATATAAGGTTATTTTGTTTGTCTTGTCTTTCCCTACCACCAGTTTTTTTTAATGACATGAAATTAATTACACCCTGTATTTAAAAAAATAATAATATTTAAAGAATTAAAAAACGTGTTTTGGGCAGAAATTGAATGACGTTTCTGGTAAATTAAAAAATCTTACTCTGTTTTGCGTCAAGACAGGAATATCTTATGCATTGGTGGACGCATTGCCCGTCTTTTGCGACATTGACATATACAGTCAGTACGGCTCTCTGTTCATCTGTTCCCTGGGTATGATATTCTAGTAAGGGGTGATATGCCTAACTATATTACAAAAGCTGGAAATCTCAATCAAAAGAGCCGTGTTTTCCTTTATTTCTTATATTCATGTCAAAAATGTTTTATCTATTAAGTAATGCATTTTACTTATTAGCTAAAGTGTAGCAAATAAAGCATACCCGGTCACCCCTTATATTAGCTCGGTCGGCAGCTTAGGAGCTTTTCATGTGCCGTATAAATATACAGTGAACTGTACATTATAACATTGTAAATGTAATGTTTTTTTTAACTAATTATTTTTATTAAATACATTCCTTATACTTGATAAGTGTAGATACTTGTAATTACTTTTGATGTATTTATTTTTTTCGATATTTTAAAAACTCCACGAGTTTATAATTTCGCCGTTTAATTGCGTATTGGTTAATTGCTGTATGTAAAAACTAAGGTCACTGTTTTAATCAACATTATGGATAACAATAATTACCGAACTTAACAAAATAAGTAACGGGCTATTGATTTTATGCAAAAATGTTTTTACGTATACTTAAAATAGATGTGTTGTAATTAAGACAAAAAAATAATATCGCATGCATGTATGTATAGTTTTCATGTTCAAAAATGAATCATACAAAAAAAGTTATAAAAACGACATATTGCTTAAAACAAGTTGGTTTTAGCTGTATGGGCTAAAGTTCGGGACAAAAATCAAACCACAGAGATACCTACTGCTATACAACAAAACTGTGGTGAAACAAATACTCGAAAGAGACTTCAGTGTAGACAAATGCCTCCAAAGGTGAGCAGTTAATTATGTACTCGCTATTATACTCTTCGCAAATACAAAACAAAGAGTATATTGCATTAGATCGGCACATTTCTAAATCTGGTAATATCGCTCGTAGAGAACAAATTTTCATATCACTGTGTTGTGATCGAATTCTGAACAACTTTCAAAATGTCCGTCCGTCCGTCCGTCCGTCTATCTGTCTGTCCGTCTGTCTGTCGGTCGTCCGCCACTTTCTTGTAAGCACGATAACTTAAAAACGAAAAGTCGGATGTAGTGAAATTTGGACAGTAAGTTAGTGTTGGCTAGAGGAAAACCCTATTGTTTTTAAACAAAATCGGCCAATTAATAAAAAAGTTACTATATTATTTAAATTTATGAAAGTTATCTATATAATATTGTTACATTGTAAAACCGACCGATTAGGCAATAGTCCCTAATTTTTATCAACTTTACAGCAATAAATTTGTCACAAATGCGATAAGATTATGGACCAAGCTTTGGCGGCTTTCATTCATCTCGCAGTTAGACAAGGCCGTCACTCGGTAATACAAACTAATATTATTTTTTTTTTAACTATAAAAATGGGGAGCGTATTCTCTATAGAATGTGCAACAATTATATAAAAAGTGCAGTAAGAACATAATGGTTAGCTTATTTTGTTTCATTTTCTAGGGCTTGTTATCAGGTTCAAGCCTGGCTAGGAAACAATTTATCTGCTACAGACTATATATGAAGAAAAATTGGTTGACACCAAATTATTTCCGCCAAAATCCAAATTCGCAAGAATTGCATATACAGAGTGTAATCAGTTTCATGTCATTAAAAAAAACTGGTAATGGGGACCGAGTAGACAAACAAAAAACCTTTATGACTTTTCCCTCTAGGGGCACTTTGAAAAAAACTGACCTAGGTCAACCTTTTTAATATATTTTTTTGATATTAATGTAGAAAATAATTGAGAACCACTGCTTTTCTTGGTCAATGAACTTGTAGTTCCCAATTATACAACTTTTAAATTGTCATAAAAAAGTGCAAAGGCCTTGGATCATCGACCGCCTTTGATGGACCGCCTCAACCGAACTGAGGCAATTATAAAGAGGTAAATAACTCGTTATCTTTTCCCGCACAACTGCAAGCAAATGGCCGTTAAAACAGAGCATTTCTTGACATGTGTGTCTTTTAATTTGGAACAAAATATTAGATTAATGTTTATAATTCAGAATATTTAAATGTGATTTATTAACGTTTGTAACATAAATGAGTGTCCTGGGTTAAAAGCTTACCACCTAAGTAAATTATTCAAAATATGCATCTGCATCAATACACAGTTCGGTACGTCGAATTAAGGACATACGTACTCCGTTCAACACTAAACAATAAACTATCAACTAACGTTGTCAATAAAGAAAAATAAAGGAAAAACTTGGTCCAAAATCCAAAACGGAATACAAAAAGAAGAGCAAGTAAGTTGTGTCTGTACGTAATCAAGAATTTAACGACTTGAACGGTATAGTCAATAAAATAAATCTTCACTATAAATACACAGCGACCCGAAATTCAAAAATAACAAAAACAACGAACGGCGGGTTGGACGTGTGTACATAACGAAACACCCACAGAAACTAAAATATTGCACAAGGGAGAGTCAGAGTATAGTTTTCTCCAGATCAGATCTACTAAACACTCGGAAAACGTCGACGTCTTTCATCTTATTTACCGCACCGTTAAAGACCGCCGACATTTTATAGCTATCTACACAAATATTGAGTATCATAGGCAAAGACACGCGCGACGATCTAAACCTACCTCAATATTCCAGCAGTTCTCAAAAGATTTTATTGAAAATTTGCGGATTTTTTGTTTATTTTTTCTCTCCAAAACTATGAGCTTTAGACCCCATGTTATATAAGGTTTTTTTTGTTTGTCTACCACCAGTTTTTTTTAATGACATGAAACTAATTACACCCTGTATGTGGATGGGTGTCTGAAAAAATAAATAAATGTGTCGCTATCTTGAATTCTCAATTTTCTAGTTTTGTTTATGGTGTTCAACCTCTTATTTCGGTATTCTTGTTACCTACTAGACACTTTACTCGCAGCAGGTATTCGAAATTGTCAAAAAAAAAACAAGAATTTCCTAATTTCCAGATCTCGTTATAATACATATGTGTACCAAATTTTAAGTCATTATCTTAAACCGTTCTAGAGTAAACGTGTGCAGAAAAAAGATTAAAAAAAAATAGAATTCTTTATCTTTCAATGTTCTATTTATTTATTTTTTAGTTGTTTAATTACATTTTTTGTGTCTGGGGCTTTTTAATTTGTAATTCAATTTTTATCACAAAAAACAATAGATACTTAATAAAAAGCGCACAAAAACGCACCGTCAGCTCTATTTTTTCACCCCTACGCCTAGCAGATGGGCAATTAACAATTTTTTTTTGGTAAAGTAAACGTTATTAGCTATTTGAGCGTAAAGTTTTGGCCAGCCATGTATCTTGGTTTAATTGAAACTTATTTTTCCTGTACTGTTAATGTACTGGCATGCATTTTATGCCCAGAGTTATGTCATAACTTCATAAGATATTCAATTTCTATTATTAGATTTATTATATGTTGCCAAATTAAGAACCCCGTAGGCTGATTAGAATTAGAGAAGGTCAAACATTTCTTATTGTTATGAAGGCAGGGCCGTAGCCAACTGGCTGGTAGGGGCTACGACTGCCTACGACCTAGAAAAAATAAACCTTGGTAAAAAATACCGAGGCGAACGTATTTCTATAAGTACAATATGAATGTTAGTGTTCGTATTTGGTTCTACCAATTAGAAATGCATAATATTTAGTTCTGGCTACGTCCCTGTATAAAGGTCTTATGGTGGATAAAGTTGTACGTGTGTTTGATGGCTCATCTTTACCAGTTTAGTGTTTTTATGTACATTTTATAGATACTGACATTTGTATAATGTAGACATGTTTGTTGTTTTAATATTGACTCTAAGATATTTCTACAAAAAAATTTATATGTTTTTTACGATCACTATACTTCCACTCCGCTTCGTGGATATGGAAGTAGCCAGGGCTGAATCCAGAAAAATAACAGGATATAAAGTTATAAATTACTTTTTTACAAACTTTTTAAATCCACGTATCACAATATGTAATTACGGACTATGTTCAATACTTTACCTAGTTATGACCAATTCGATATTTTGCCTATTTAAATACTTAATTAATTACGGTTTTCTTAGAAAATTCCATGCAGAAGTTAGACTATTTCTCGAACTTTTAGGTGTACCTCTGGGACCTGAAATTTGGTCCTAAAGTTTAGTAAGTATTTTTTGGTCCCAGGACTTCACAATATTGTTTTTTTTTATCAATACAGATGGTAGCTACGTAAAAGGATGCCACGAGTCCTACCCAAATGATTCACAATATCGTGATAAAAATCGTGTTTTTTAATTAATAAAGAGCATTTTATGTAATAGATCTAGATATCATTATTATCATTTCAAATGGATCAGTATTAATTACTCTCGTTGTTAACAATATATTACAATTCTCACTTTTCCCACTATCACTTCCATTAAATCTAAATTAAAATTACGTTGACTGTCACTATCAGTAGAGCCACTAGCACTCATATGCTTTTGTGAGGAAATATGTCTATTAACATCTGTTTTACATGTCCAAAAAATTGTTTTGTTGCAACTACTACAATAGAGATCTGTTCCAACAAATTGTAGTTCTGGAAAATCGCAAATCCACAAGTCTATTGCAGCCTGAGAAGCACTAGACATTTTTGTACACCGCCGACTCTGTATAATTTCACTCTAGGTTTGTAGATAGATAGATAGATAGATCTTTATTGGTCATATATACACAAATTATGCTTTGACACGTCAAAATAAATGCAAAATATAGCAAAAAAACCACGGAAATATTGGTTGTCTTAAACAATAATAATAAAAAAATACCCAATAAATAAAACAAATAAATAACACATAGAGTAAATAACAATATAGTACATAGGGAACGAACAAACAATAATCGTTGTCATATATAGAACAGGTTTATAAAATTAAACGGGAAAAATCAGTCAACAGGAATTCGTCAAAATCATAGAATGCACTATCAAGTAGGAATCGTTTAATTACGTATTTGAAACGAGTACTATCAAGTGATTATACAGCAATCGGTAACACATTGAAAAATTTTACTGCATAATAGCATGTCCCATTTCTGGTTTTTGAAAGTCGCAAAAAATCCAAATATATATTACCCCTATTACGAGTTGAGTACGTATGTACACTTTCACATGTTGTGTAATTATTTAAGTTGCTTTTAATATATACAAGGCACTGTAGAATATATTCGCAGGGTAAAGTAAGTATCTTGAGGCTTTTAAGAGCATTCCTACAATCATCCCTATATGGTAACCCAACAACGATTCTGACGGCCTTTCTTTGCAGTGAGAAAACTGTTGAGGCATGTGCCGAGTGGCCCCATATTAAAATGGCACAGGTAAGGGAAGATTGAATTATAGCACATGCCATTAAAACCGTTGATTGTGACACACAAATTTTTAAATTGAGCGATAAGAAATTATTCCGTGATATATTTTTGCAGATGTAGGACGTGTGTTCTTCCCATGTCAACTTACTGTCCAAAATAATGCCCAAAAACTTAACGCAATGAGAGGTCATCTGTACAGAGTGTTGCCGTAACGAAAAAATCATAGTCTCTGTCTTATCATTATTTAGTACTAGCTTATTATTTAAAAACCAGTTATAAACCATAGACAGACTGTTTTGAGCCTCAGACAATAAAATGTTACAATCAGTATGGGAGTGAGTCAATGTCGTGTCATCAGCAAAGAGAGTGAAATTTGTTAAGGGACTACTGTTAGGCAAATCATTTACATAAATAAGAAATAAAACCGGTCCCAAAACTGAACCCTGAGGGATACCAAATCTAATATTAATGTTACCAGAATCAGCATTATTAAAATGAACAAATTGATGACGATAAGTCAAATATGACATAATCAAATTTCTGCTGCCCTCAGAGAATTTGTAAAATTTCAGTTTATTTACTAAAATATTATGAGGCACACAGTCAAAAGCTTTACTTAGATCTAAAAATTGCCTCGCCTCGAAAACTTGATTTATTACACTCATTAATTAATTAATTGCTAACGTCGTTGACAATTTTGACCTGAAACCTGACAACTATTGTACATTAGGGTGGCCCTTATTTTTCAACTTTTAAAATTCGATCGTCTCACCCTCTCAAATTATTGTGATATACACCAATTTTAGTTTGGTCAACCCCTTACCGTGCCTGAAAGGGGGCGAATATTCCTATGTATTTCTTATGGGTAAAGGAAGCGTACAATATGGACGTGATTACAAAAGTGAGGAAAGTATTCTAGGAGGACTTGATAGCTGTATTAAAGAAGCGGATGTATGAAAAATGGCAAACTCACTGGACTAACGTTCTTACATCGAAAAAATACAAATATGGTTTGATTTATCCCAATGTAAGAAAACAACCCTTGTACAAAATAATTCAACTATCTAGGGCGGCCTGTTTCCTTAGCTAGAATAGCTTTTAACCACAGTAATTTTAAATATATCGATATGTGATTTGAATAACATTATTCTTTGGGTGTGGAAATCATACCATAGAAATTAATCGGTTTCTTATGAATATTGAAAGTTATCTTCATTTTACTGCATTTTTTAACCGTTTTAATTTGTTTTTAAAAGCGTGTTTTTTATTGTTTTTTTTTTTAATTTTATTTCTGTTAACAGAACATTTTAGGAGCGATTTATTGTTTAACGAAAATGTCGCTTTCATTTGAGTTCGAGTTCGGTCGGCGACGAAGGTAGACGTGTTTAAGTGGCTCCTAGAAAATCTCAAATAAACTCGGTTAAAACGGCGCTAAATCGTACGAAATTTTGATGATTTAAAACTCGGACAATTCTACATTAGTTGATATAAATTAGCATAAGTCTGGCTAATTCATATAGCGGACATTTGATTAATATAATAACATCACTAAAACATATACAAACAACTTGAAAATTGCATACAACTAAAAGAAAGCAAACACGTGCAATCGAAAGACCCAGTGCTAGGTATTAAGTGCTTCATATCATAAACTCATAAATTACCATGCAACAAAAAGTCATAGTGACAGGTATATGAACTGAAATGTAACAAATCAGACAAGAAAGGCAATTACAGAACACAAAGCGATATTAATTTCATTTATTTTGAATTTAATTTATTAACAGATATAAGTTTTGTTTAATTTGCAGCTTTAGTTTATTAGTGTGTTAGTTCATTTATTTGTTTATTTATTTGGGGCCGTCCATAAAATACGTCACTTAGAATTACACCTTTTTGGACCTCTCCCTCCCCCTTCGTCACGCTAAGTCACACTTTCAGCGACCCCCCTAACAAATATTACGTCACAAAAGCTCCCCCCCCTCCGTAAACGATTTCTTGTGATTAAAAATAGCATACAGATGAATAATTTAAAATATCTCTTATGACCTCATAAGTAAATAAATAAATGTACCTATACAATCCGAAACATTAATTTTTGACTATGTGTTTAGCAGGGCTGTCGAAAGAAAATGCAATTTTCAATATAAATTTTGAAGAGCGGGGTAGCATTCCTGATAATAACGTATTTATCTTAATAGAAACGTCGGACAACGGGGGGGGGGGGTTGATATTCTGCTAATGCAAATGGTTCTCTAACTTCAAATAATACCCGGGCCCCTCAAAAACCTCCAGCCCGAAAGGAACCCCCCCCCCTCTCAACGAGCCTCTTTACAGACTTTTAGTACTAAAATTGATTAACTGCAAACGTCACATTTCCTTAGACCCCCCTCTCCCCCTTGTCACATCTCGTCACGCTAAGCAATACCCCTCCCCCCCTTATTTGCGAACGTATTTTATGAACGGCCCCTTTATTGAAACTGAAAAGTTTGAAATTACAATTGAAGAGGTATTAAATATGGGCAGAGAAATCGAAAACTTACCCGGAATTGGAAAACGGAAATTAAAAATGATTGCTTCAAAAAACAAATATACAGGGTGTACCAAATATTACCTCAGACCTCTTATAACCCATTAAAAAAAGCTCTTTTCTTACAGCGAGATAGAGCACTTCCACCGTAAATGGATATTTACCTGTGACTCACTGATGCGGGACGTTAAAACACAGATTTCTGGGAAGCATAAAACCATGTATGAACGCGGGCGGGAAGGAGAGATGCACACTGCAACAGAAAAAGCGGAAAAAGTATTTTTTTTTTTTTTAATCGCTTATTTAACGTCGGCCTATTTCCGCTACCAAGGCCAATCACCGACGCCAGGAGACGAGCTACCCCCAACCTGGAAATTTTGCCGAACCTCTTCTCTATCGAAGAGTAGGGATCTTTTACTTGCCTAACATTTAATAGACAAGGGACCGACTGCTTTACATCCCCTCCGAAGGATGGTATATCCGCTATGTAACCCCCGCCTAAAGTTACATACCTTCTACGCATGAGAAGTAGAAGAAGAATAAGTAAGAAGCATGGAAACTGAAAAGAAGCATGGAAACTTAAAAGAAGCACTCACAAGCACCTACACTTCCCATCCTATATTCCTACCCCCTCGCCTACCCCATGCATCATGTGGCTCTCGCTGCCGACAACAAGCATTTCCCATGTCCAACTCAGCGTATGCAGCCGGTCCGGAGGTATATAAAACATCCGAGGCTTGCCTCCCGTTCAGTGCGATTTAATTAAGGTATAATAAATAATTAAGTTGCTAAGTATTTAAAATATTTAAATAAAAATTTTTAAATTGATGTATCTATTCATGTATATGAATAGACTTTGGCCTCAATTTACTGTATAATATTGAAGAATCCATAGTTCACTTTTTTTGCTTTAACGACTATCTTTTTTGTGGCCCGATCATTACAATGGAATTTAATTTTACAGGTTACTAAAGCGATTTGAACGGGGAAGATGCAAAATCATGCATTTTATATCACACATGGATAGAGAGCTGATAAATATGCTTCATCGTAATTATTGTCAATAAAGTAAGACGAAGATGTGTCAGTTGCTTATTAGTAAAATTATTTTTTCTCGAAAATGGTAGTTATACTAGTAGAAAATTGTTTGATGAAAATGTCACCATAAATTTGTCGAACTAGGCCCGGACTGGTTAGGTCGGCTGGCCGGCGAAAAAAATATGAATTAGAAGTTTTGACTGACAAAAATCAAAGTTCATGGTCAAGAAATATGATCAATCAATGGTCCAAATTTGAGAACCTATTTATGTCCATTATTTTACTGTATTTATTTCTGATTACATCTCATGTTACAAAATATTTGCAAAGTAAAATCGTTGACTATTGCACCGCCTGGAACTTGATATAGACGCTGATTTAACAGTGATAAATACTTTGAGATTCTGTATTCAAAAACAGCAGTTTAGAAGATTGATGTAGAAGTGGAAGTAGATTTCAAGGAAAATAGATCCTTATGCTCCTAGAATCTCAACTGTCCAAAACTATAAATTGGTCTCTTTCAATATTTTAAATTGTGCTAAGACCAGTATCGAAGAGAGATTCAGTCCAAACAAAGACATTTTGAGAGATTGTTCCTGGTTAGACCCAAAGAAATTTCATGAAATTGAAAAGCTTGATCGTTTTCCTACGGATGTCTTTTGCAGCATTTCTAAGCTTTGTAAAATTGAAATAAGTCGACTATTAGTTGAGCTGAAACAGTTTGCAGGTCAATACAGTTTTGTAGCAACTGCAAAAATTGAGAACGAAAATAAAAGAGAAAGAAACAAGACAAGCCCTCGGACAAGCCGAAAGAAACTGAAAAAACTGTAAAGGGGACGATTTAGGATCTGAATCTGAACAAGATCTTTATGAATACTGCTCTGACAAGAAACAATGTTTTCAGTGTTTGTCATGCGCCTTTTCTGTTGTTTTCCAACTCTAACAATCTGAATTATTTAACAACCTGTATATAGCTTACAAATTTGTTGTAACTATACCTTGTACACAAGTCACCTGTGAAAGTATGTTTTCTAAACTTAAAATCGTTAAAAATCGACTTAGGTCTTCTTTAAGCCAAGATCTTATACCTAACCTCTCATTTATTAATATAGAAAGAGACTTATTTTATAATTTAGATAAAAATTTAATTATAGATGAAATAGCTAGGACTAGTGAAGAACTGGCCAAAAGCCGTTAGGTTAAGTTGCTTCTTAAGTTAAATTGTAAATAATTCATTTGTATCATCTATAATTTTTTTCTTTTCATTGTAAAAACGTAATCGTAGTAAATACAAATTTTGTTTGCATATATGCTTATCTTACTCGTTAGTGTTTCTTTTTTCCTTAATTATTTTTCATTTTTTTATTGAGGCTTTAGATGATGGCTTTAGCACAGGTTAAGTCTAAAAAATGTTTCTCACTCTTATTTTTAAGTAATAAACCACTTGTAATAGATTACATTTTTTTCTCGTGTGTAATAAGATTAGATATAATAAAAATAATATAAAAATGTATTGCAAACATGAGTAAATTACAACCAAGTGTGAATATGTGGTTTTCAGGCATGTGATTTTCAAAAATTATCCGGACCTCCCCTCTTGGTATGGGGGCCCCTCCTCAGTCTCTAGCGAGAGCCCACAAAGAAGCCAGTCCGAGCCTGTGTCGCACAATTTTATTTTACACATTTCTTGAAGCGACGAAAAATGCTTTGGGCTCCTCTTGGAGCCGCCCTTGTGCTTTGATAATAATTACGGGAAATACTTTTTCAATCCTCAACAAATATTTATTTCAATTTTCGTTTCAAAGGAAAATAATTTTTGAGCCCTTCCTGGAGCCTTCCCTGGTGCACTAAACAATTTAAATTTAAGCTAGTGATGAAATATTTCCTATTTTAGGTACCGAATACGATGTTGTAAGTAATAATCTTAGGATTAAGATTACGATTAAAAAATAGTCCCATATTAAATAGAAAAATAAAAAATTTAATAGTGGAAGTCGTTACTTTGTGATAACCTGATAAACCACTTTATAATCGACTTAAGATAATTATTGAACTGATCATTTAAAATGTGCGAAGATTCCATCCACTAAGTTTATTTTAAACTTTTTTCTTGCATGTATATGATATCTGGAGTTTCCAAATTTGGAAAGGTGAAGTCTAAAAGTAGCTAGACTACCAATCTGATCAATATAAAAGACATTACAATCCGGATATGTTAACATAAACATCTGATTGTTCCAAATCACGAGTCTTATCTTTGTTATTACATTAAAGATGTAAGAATTTTGCCTGTAATTTAAAACCAAGTTTATAACATAGGTATTTAGTAAGTATACCTATTCATCAACTTATGGATAAATCTTGTGTGGTGTGCCAGTTTCTTCAGTTGTTCTTCGTTAATTAAAATTTCTATCGTTTTCTGTTGCATCCGTTGTTAATATCTATTCCCAACCAGCAAATTTGTTTTATAATTTAAATGTTCTACGATTATTTTGTTTTATTGTTATTTTATTAATGTTTCTAAATGCCGATTGATTATATTAGAGAAAATACTATTTTGTTTTCTGCAACTGAACTATTTTATAAATTTATCATTAAAACGTTTCTACAGTAAAATTATAAAACACCTTATAATGGAGTTAAGAAATTATTTTATAAATGTTTTCATGACTAAGTTATAAAATATTTCAACTTATAAAACTAAATTGTTTTATAACGATTTTTTAGTATCATTCAGCAGCATTTTTAGCACCGTTATAAATATACATTCGAATTATTTTATAGTTATCTCTTATCATCTTACAAAACAGTTATATTAAAGATCTATTTGTGACAATTTTGCTTTGCGCTAAGAATAAATGTTGTTCCAGAGCATGTTATATAATTATTATATAGCATTGTATTTACTGCAATATGGAAACATCAACAAAGTCGTTACAAAACAAATTTGTTTACTTAAGCATAAAAATGTGGTGACTAACAATACAATAAAACCTATTTGAGAAAATTGATTTCCTGCGTTAGCTGTGTATTTATATTTAGTCATAATTAAAGTCTGCCTTTTAATGAAAATTTGTCATAATAATTATAGTAGACAAGTTTATAAAAAATTATTCTCCCAAAATTTTGGTTACCAACATTGACAAGAGCGGTGCAGATCTTAACAGATCATATAACGGCCAAACTATAAACATCAGATTTAGGACAATGGAGAAACTTAAAAAGTGGTTTTAAAAATATTGGGTACATGTATTAACAGCGTAGTGGTTTTGGCACTAGGATACAGTTTATACTGCTGTAAAATGAAACGACGCATTTCACTCACTGCACTGTTAACGTATCGGGTCATATGTCAAAGTACTGTTGATTCCACTATAGTAAAAGTAACTAACGTGTTTTTGGCAATAAATAAATCATAAATAAACAGCTCTGTAAATAAGATGATTTACTGCTACTAATTTCTAGGTTATATTTATGCAAATTGAACCAATTCTGTTTCGATGGTTGCATTTACAACTCAGTCCTAAAAGATTTATCATAAGAGCTACAAGAGTATCGCGAAAGTGAGTGATCTATTTTATAAGATTCACGAAAAAGTTACACCAAGGCGCATTATTTTATAGATGTTTTATAGGAATCGTCTAATATGTTAAATATCGTGAAATGCTTACTACTAACACAAAAGTATTTTATAGAAGGAGGCCATCTTGAAAGGCCAGCATTCGTGATGGTATATATGACAATTGACATTAAAAATATCAAATGTTTATTAGAATTTATGGAGTCAGAAACGTGCTAACTATACAGTTATGACTACTAAAACAAATTAGTGTAAGTCACATTTTAAAAAAACTCAAATTCATAAAATCGATATTTACAAAATTTCAAAAATTATTAGAAATCATCAATATATGTGAGGCCCGTTAAAAATATATTAGAAATATGGCCATAGTTCACAGTAAAATTCTCTTGGTATCAAAAATTACAGTCGTTGTAGACTAGAACAAATCTCTTAAATAATGATTATAGGTTATTAGGTACCTAGTATTAAATCACAATGCCATATGCTTTTAGTATCAGAAATACTTTTTAAACTTTTAGGATACATTTTAGAAATCATTTTATTTTATTAATGTGTATAAAGCAGCATTTTTTAAAATATTGACTATTTAAAAGCTCTTATAAAACAGTTGTTTAGTTGTTTTCGAGCAGTAATTTAACAAACAGTGAAGTGTGTTTTAAAGTACAATTAAATGAAGCTTTAATAAAACTACTATATAATGATGGTATTAAATTTTCATAACGCTTCTGGAAATGTTTATATAATTGTTTTGTAATGGTACCAATAGGTGTTACAAAATATCAACAGCGACTGAAATATTTTATAAGATGGTGCCAATTTTGCATTTATAGCTGCCGTGAAAACGTTATGAAAGTGTTTCTGAGAGTAGTATTGTTTTCTAAAATTTGTGTCAGGAACATTCCTACAACTTTTATAAAATATCAAATTGCTAGTTGGGATTGTTTTTATGGTATCCAATTCGGTCTGTTCTGAAAGAGGCATTGCTAGAAATCTATAGCATGTAATTAAATCTCCATTTAAGAGTACTACAGAGCCGTACTTCCAATTTTTGCCTATAAGGATGAACAAAATAATACTAGAGATTTAAAATTCGTATTATCAGCAGAAACTTAATGGCGTTTCTGGTAAACCGAAATATCTCATTCTGTTTTGCGTCAAGATAAGAATATCTTATTAAAATGAGATTTTCGCACTACGAGGAAGTAAACAAAACTATATGTTTGATATATATAATATAGGTAATTCTTTATTTTTTTTCAGCACTCTCGATTAGAAACTGAAAAAATTAAGTACGACAATTGTTGAAAATCATATTAAAATATTTGGAAACCATACAGTTTTCAAAATATTTGCAAAACTAATATGAACTGCAGTAGCGGCGTTAGGGCAGGGCGCGGTTCGGCGCCCCTTCATCCCTGACCGCCATTACATGTTATGACCTGGTACACTCTCGGCGGCGGCTAGCCGGCTCAATTACAAAATATCGGTTTAATTTTAGTGACGGGTAACTCATACAGCAAAGGATTTGGCTGAAGAATTTCAAGTTGAACCTGTCCTTAAGGTCACAGAAATAATGAGATGTTTTAACACGTTTACGTCAGGTTGGTGAAACTGCCCAAGATGAATCTGTTCAAACTCCAGAAAAGAAATTTGAAGTTCAATTTTTGGGCACTACCTTAATACCACTCAGTGAAAGATTTTTACAGTTAAATGAGTACCCAGAATCTTGGTCTTTTTGTGTAATAATAATAAAAATATTCCAGAAGAACCAGAACTTCTCAAACTCCTGCCTCTGTGGTAATTTTCAATTAGAACTAACTGTTGGGTCAAAATCAGATATAGATGGTTGTTTGTTGTGTGATGAACTAATAACCCCGAAATCCTCTTTACCCGTCAAAAATGATGTTATAGTTCTCTTCATATATTTAAAGAAAGTAAAAAATGCCAGGATATTTGATCTTCACCGCAAAGTCAAAGGCGCCGACACTTTTTATGCGCCTTAAGTATATGAAAGAACTATACTCACAGGAGTACCGCCGACAGTTATACGTTTTGAATTTCTTTAAATATCGCAATATTCATGAACTGTATCCAAATGTATGGATTATATTGGGAATATTAATAACCATACCTGTAGAAGACAATATCTCTATCCAGATTAAGAAACTTAGCAACTTTCAATCAATCGAAAATGAAATTACAGAAAACATGGACTTCGATGACTTAATAAGAAAATTTGCTGATAGGAAGGCCAGGAAGGTAAAATTTTATTAAAAAAATTGTAATTTAAAAAAACATATAATTATTTAATTTTTTCCTTATTATTTTTCTTTTCTTTTTTTCGCATTTATGTGATTTGGAGAGCAGAGAGGGGTGCCGTAGAAATCTCGCCCAGGGCGCCGATATTGCCTAAACCGGCACTGATGAACTGTCAAGTTCTTTAGGGCCCTAGACTGTTTAGACACTTAACAGACTATAACAAAAGTACAACCATTTCTATAGTACCAGTGGAAGTCATAACACGGCAATATTAAAAATGTTTAAATCCCTAGACTTTCGATTTTTTCTTGCAAGAAAGGAACCAACACAATTATGTATATGTACCCAATAAATTCCTATCTAAATAATGCTTTGTCTGATATTTAATACACCAAAGTACATCCTAATGTATTGTTATTGTTGTCATGTCCTACTTATTAAGGAATCAAAACATTCTAACGCTGTATATGGTATTCCAAACAATGAATGAAAAATAAATAAGTACTTACTTATTTGCCTAAATTAGTAGCTATAATTAAGAAATAAATAATTATATTCCCAGTTTACTTGTACACTTAAAACTACTCGAAGCACTACATCCAAATAAACTCAAGTGCAAGTGCTAAAATCTAACTTAACGTACTGATATAAAATAAATCGCGCCGAATGTTGAATACACCGTGCACACCAGTCTTCTCCGCTACCGCGGTATCACACTAACCTAAAGGTAGAACGAACCTGTTCAAAACTACGAGGCTGTCTTTAATATAATTATTGTGACGATCACGATCCGCAGATCGCTTGTTCTGACCAAGCTGTTGTTTTTTGGTCGACCCTACGAACTCTGGAACTAGTATTGGCAAGTGCTGATATCGCGCGATAAGCATTACATATTAGGCACTTTATTAGTCGCTACTAACTAGTAAAAAAAACATTATGCAATACGTAAATAAATCTAAAAGCCTGAGTTCGAAGATAACAGGGACGGAGATATTTTAGGAGTATCTAATATAACAATTAATTTTTAGACTTTATTGTATGAGTACAGTGGCGTACCAAGAAATAAGAAATAGGAGTTGCATGTAATGGGATATTTCAGTAAGAATTTTTTACCAGGTTTTTAGCAAGTAGATAGGTACTCATTGAAACGATATTGCCATTTGAAAAAAAATATAGTATTTAATTCACAGAGAAAGAAAATGAAAAATGTGACATATAGCCCGCCCTTACTACGCCGATTTGGATTACGTCACAACAACTGTTTTTATTTTACAAAGTCGCTATCTTCATTGCTCTGTTTGTCAGTTGTCATTTTATATCAGATGACAGAAAGCTAGGTTAGGTTAGAGGATTGTGTTTATCCGTTAAAACATAATGTTTAAAAAGTATTTGTGTGTTTTGTTTAAATAATAATGTTAATACCTCAAATAAAATATTTAATGAAAAAGAAAAAAAATCCGCATCCGATGGCGAAAAAATTTCTTCCCCCACCCCTTTCCTTCCTGGTGAAAAATGACTTTTTCCAAAAAAGAACGGTTTTTTCGCAACTATTTGTTTATTCATGCCTAAAATTATAAACAAATGATAAAACGTTGAAGTAGGAGCATTGATACACAACGACGCGTTTGCTGGGTGACATGTGGTCAATATTGCGGAAGGTTACAGCAGTTTTAATATGATTTTCGTTTGCCTCGCCCCCACCCCTCCTAATCGACTTAGCAACTTGAAATTTGGACACAGTACTTTGGACCCACCTATCTAAGGGGGGGAAAAATAGCAAGTCGCTAAGTCACTTTCTTCCCCACAAAAAACACGAGAACGGATTTCTCGAGCACCTTATTTTTACCCTACATAATTTTTCTATCCGAATCAAACTAAGCGAGTTATGTCAGAAAAACTTATTTCCCGTATCTTTACATATAAATTTCCCCCCCTCCACCACCCGTGAGTCGCCCACACTAGTTACCACAAGTTTCGGGAGGTCCGACTTTATATCACAAAAAAAAAATTCAAGAAAACCGTTGTCACTTTGAAATCCAGATCCACCCCACTAATGACTTTACCTTCCGAAAAAAAAAAAAAAAATAGAAAATTGTGGTTTGAAGCGGTAAAAATAGAAAAGAAAGTATCTACAACTGGAAACATTTTCTGTTGTGAAGGCAGAAACCGACTGTCACTTCGTCATACCCCGACCAGCAAATTAGTTTTATAATTTAAATATTCTACGATCATTTTGTTTTACTGTTATGTTATTAATATTTCTAACTGCTAACTGATTATATTAGAGTTCCAGAAAATGCTATATTGTTGTCTGCAACTGAACTGTTTTATAAATTTATCATTAAAACGTTTGCACAACAGAAGTATAAAGTACCTTATAATGAAGTTAAGACATTATTTTATAAATACTTCCGTGACTAAGTTATAAAACATTTCTGCTTATAAAACTAAATTGTTTTATAACGCTTCTTTTACTAATGTCCAGCAGCATTTTTAGCACCATTATAAATGTTCATTCGAATTATTTTATAGTTATTTCTTATAACCTTATAAAACAGTTATATTAAAGGTCTATTTATGACAATTTTGCTTTTACGAATAAATTGTTGTTCCAGAGTTCCAGTATATAATTATTGTATAGGGTTGTATTTGCTGTAATATAGAACCATCAACAAAGTCATTACAAAACAAAATTGTTTATTACAACATAAAATTGCTGTGGCTAATAATACAATAAAATATATTTGAAATAATTGGTTGCTGTGAGCGTTTATATTTTTTGTTATAAAGTAAAAACATTTTTATGAAAATTTGTCATTATTATAGCATACGTTATTATCGGCATAAATTTGTAGTAACATACTAAAAACATCAGATTTAGCACAATGGAAAAACTTTTAAAAAGTGGTTATAAAAACATTAGGTACATGTATTAGGAGCATAGTGGTTTTGGCAATGAAACACAATGCAATGATGAAACATGATGCACTCCACTCATTGCACTACTATAATGTACCAGGTCTTATGCCATAGTACTGATTATGCTTCAACTAGTACAATAACTACATGTTTTTGATAATCAAAAAATCAAAAATACACACTTCTGCAAATAAAGTGATTCACTGCCACTAATATCTAGGTTATATTTATGCAAATCGAACCAATTCTGTTTCCATGGGTGCATCTACAACTCAGCCCTGGCAGATTTATAGATTTATCATAATAGCTGCAAAAGTATCTACGAAAGTGAGTGGATCTATTTTATAAGATTCACGTAAAAGTTGCAATGAAGCGCATTATTTTGTAGACGTTTTATAGGAATCGTCTAATAGTTTAATTATCTTAAAATACTTGCTACTAACACAAAAGTATTTTTTAGAAGGAAGCCATTTTAAAAGACCAACATGGGAGATTAAAGGTAATTAAACAAGATATGAAAAATTAAAATATCAAACGTTCATTATAATTGATAGAGTTCGAAACATGCTAATTATACAGTTATGACTACTAAAACAAATTGATGTAAGTTTCATCGCAATTCGTAAAATCAATTTTTACCACATTTCCAAAATTATTAGAAATCCTCAACAAACGTGAGACGCGTCAAGAATGCATTAAAAACATGGCCATAGTTCACACTAAAATTTCTTCCGCATCAAAAATTGCAGTCTTTGTGGGCCATAATAAGTCTCGTAAATAATTATTATGAGTTCTTAAGTACCTAGTATTAAATAACAATGCTAAATGCTTTTAACGTCAAGAATACTTCTTGAAACTTTTAGGACTCATTTAATTTTGTTAGTATGTATAAAGCTGCATTTTTTATAATAGCTACCTAAAAGCTCTTAAAAACAGTTGTATAATTGTTTTATAACAGTAATTTCACAAATAGTGAAGTGTATTGTATAGATAATGCAATTAAATGAAGCTGTAATAAAACTGTTATATAATGTCATATAACATAACGTTCAATACTATATTAAACGTTTATAAGGGCTGCAGAAATGTTTTTATAATTATTGTGTAATGGTTCCAATAGTCTTTACAAAATATCAACAGTGACTGAAATATTTAATAAGATGGTGTTAATTTTACATTTATAGCTGCTGCGAAAACGTTATAAAAGTGTTTCTGAGAGTAATGTTGTTTTGTAAAATTGGTGTCACAAATATAATAATAATAATAATAATAATAAAGGACTTTATTAACCAAATTAATATTACAATTTGTAATAACGATTTTACTGGGCGAGGTTCAGTAAAGCCTAAAGGCATCCTGTTCTTCCACCTAACCCAAGACAAACAATATAGCCTAAATAACAAAATCGAAATTTTCCTAACTTATACTTACAAGAAAGAAAGATTAAAAAAACTAAGTTCTGGACAATGGGCATAAAATATAGGAAACAACAACAAAAAATACAACAATTTTTTGTGTGAAACCACTGCCTGCTCATAATTAACTCAATCACATGTTTTTTAAAACCAGATGTATTTTTAGTTTTTGATTCCTGGGGTAATTCATTAATACACTTTGTAATATTGTACGAATATTTCTACAACTTTTACAAAACATCGTATTGCTAGTTGGGACGAAAATGTAACAAGGTGAACAACAGCGAGGAAGTTCATGAAAATCGAAAGTGCCCAACAAAACCAATATTAAAAAAAAATTGTATGCTTAAATATACAGAGGGGTGAGTGTTTGCGAACGAACGTTCATGTAAGGTGGCACAAAGTTACAAAAGGGGTGGAGGGGAAGGTAGTCAAAATTAACGCATTTTAGCAAACGTATTTGTTGAATGGTCCCCAGCTTAAATTTACTGTGCGGTCGAAGTGAAAATGACGTTGTAAACACGAGCGCGTTTGAAATGCGTTTGATAAATAAATATTTTTTCTAAAACTAAGCAACAATTTTATATGAAATCTAATAGCTTAAAAATTCGTAAATCCGCACGCTGGTTTCTACTGACTAGACTTATTGGCCCTACTATATGTTGCGGAACTATAAGTTTTCACTGAATCTGTTATTATTATTGTTTTATAACGTATCTGAAGGAGCTTTTCTTATCAGTTTTCAATTAGATCTTAATTAAGTTAAAATTTAAAACAGTTTCAACGACGACAACATAGTAAAACCACTTGCCGCATCTCAACAAATATGAAATAACTGGAATGTATAGCAATATGTGAGGCTTCGTTAAAGATGTACAATTGAATGAAGTCTGGCTATGAGACTAAACTCCTAAATTCATTAGTGAAATATTCATGGGAATCATATTCCTTTAAATATTGTACGTACTACGTACTGGAATCAGGGACGGACTGGCAACAGCTTGGCGGCTCTGGATCTTTAGAATTCACAAGCCACTTATTATGGATTATTTTTATTATTACCATTATCAATGCCTTTATAGTAATTGAGGTAGGTTAACATTAGCACGCAAATTGTTTTATAGTAGTTTTTAATATTAAACGCAACATAGGTAGGTACTTCTATTCTATTTACATTTTATGAATATAATTCCCTCCTCAAAAAACGGCTTTCTTCAGAGATTTTGTCAATTATTCAAGCCCGTCGAGGGGGGGGGGGGGGTCGGAGGTGTTTCTCTCCCAGGCCCGGCGGTTTTTTAGGGAGCCCGGTGGTTTTGAGGGGGCCCGGGTTTCACCTGAAGTTGAAAATTAGCATTTGTATTAGGTGAAACGAGAGAGGTATACTTTTAAATGGTTAGTAACAACAACGAGTTTCGAATAATTCGTATTGTATATAATGAGATAAATAATAAATTGTTAGGTAAAGGAATATCCTCGCTTCCGCCTGTTAAAATTTCTCGTGATAAATATTTAATCCTAAGGAACATCACCTTCAGCTGTTTAAAATTTCGATCGAGATAAATATTGAAATCTGAGGAATATCACCCCTCCGTTATTCAAAATTTTGATTGAGATAGATATTCAGTTTTGAGGAATATTACTACCCGCTTTTCAAAATGTTGATCGAGATAAATATTTAATTTTGAAGGAATGTCACCCCTATCTTCAAAATTTACTACCCTCCGAGTCGTGATTTTCTTTCGACGGCCCTGCAATTATTTTATCATGTAGGTTATTTAACACATGTTCTTCTACTGCCATCAACAAAATATTTCCAACTGATTATTGCTGAGTGTACTCCTTAGTCTGGTTTTCACAAATTTTAGAGTCAAAAACACATTTCACAAGCTACTTGTTTTGTGGGTAATGTCAACAAATATTGGTAAGCCAGTGTTAATATGATTTACATTTCTTACAAGTTTTCGAAGTTTTACAGAATTTAAACTTTCCACCTTCTCCCAAAGAATCTTGTTCTTGTTCTGCATCGTTTTCACATAATATTGTTCATACTCGTCTGTAACAATTTTTTAAATTCTTCCAACTATTCGTGAAATTCATTAGCTCTTCATAATAATATAGCCCTTCCTTTACAGCACATTATTGAATGTTACTAATTTCGAACATAATGTTTGTACTGCTTCTAAGGGTAAACTTCCTTCTTGTCTAATGTGGTTAGGGCCGTCGAGAGCAAATCGGGTTCCCTAAGTAGTAGCATACGGCCCCCCCACCACCGCCGATATAATTTCGAAGAGTGGGGGGTGATATTCCTTTGTGCCATACGCAATTACCAATTTGGAATATTTATCTTGGTTTAGCTAATGCAAATGAAATTGAAATTTGCATATGCATCTCCAACTTTTCCTGGATTTCAGAAATTCGGGGGAATCTATACCCCCTCAAAAACTCCGGGCCCGGGGGGAAACACCCCCGACCCCCCTCCTCTCGCTGGACCTGAATATGGTTAAAGTTTCGCTTTTCTAACCTTCCTGATAGGAAAAGTCTGTTCGATACAAATTGTTTCTTCTGCACCTTTTCGAGTAAGCTCTTTTGTTGCCCAATTTATAAAGGAATCTGATGCTGACTTTTATCTCATCAATGTCTCTTTGTATATTTTCGCGTATTTTGACCCCTGAAGTCACCCTTCAGGATCCGTGGGTTCTTAATAATTTTAACAAAGGGTATCCACTAATAATTTACTGATTATGCAATACTTCTTAATTAACCAAAATAACCTTTACACTTTGTTTACTTGATTTAACCTCACTTTTTCACTTTTCAACTTACTTACTCACTTTTATAAAACTTCTTTCTCCGCCGTCGATTTCGCCATATATATCCTAAAATTGCCTCTAGATCGATCTAGAGATTTCCAATTCCAGAACAATATGACTCTAGAGTCATCTACAGGCATGACGTGTATTACTGGTTGCCTAACCACTGGTACTTAATTTCAGCTATTATTATCATGGGCGATCACTCGCCAGGCCTTAGGGGGGTGTAATGCATAACAATATGTTTTAATTGCTGGAGTCTAGATTCAACAACCTGCTGTGCTTTTAAATGACCGAGTCCACTGGTTTGTAACTATTTTACCAATGGATTTGTAATACTAAATATTCTTAAATATATTTCAGACAACATTATTCTTTCAAATTTTTGCAGGGACTCTCCCATCTACATTAAACTTCTCACTGTTTTCAATATCAAATAGAGACAAAATAACGTCCACGTAAAGTGAATCTTTATAAGGATTTAAAAATGTCCCGAAATAACGACTAATAGTCGTGTGTTTTGCCCACCAGCGAGTTCCACCTATTAACTGTAGGTTTTTTAATAGTATTTATTAATATTTCGCCAATTATTCGACTCTGAGGCTGTGTGATCTAAGTATTACATTTTCGGGGAAGACTATTTTCTAGTAGCAATAATATATAACCGTATTAGTACATATTTTCATAAATCTATATCACAGTAGAGAAATATACAATAGACTCACTCCATATCTAGTCTATGTAGAAAAAATGGGACTTGGGAATTAGGAAACAGTTTCAAGCATTAAAGAATATTGTCATGGTGTTACACGCATAATTATAATGTAATGAATCAAACAGTTCATTGAGATTTGTAAGATTTCTAAAAAAAATGCATTGGAAGCAGCTGGAGGTGTTGTTAATTGAATTTCTTAATAATTTAAATAACTTGCAGTACTCATTTTTCCAATCGTTTTGAACGTTTAAATACGAAAACAACACATAACAGGTAATCTTATTTTGCAACTTTTGAACAATTGACCTATTCGCGCGCTATAATCGAGAACTAACTTGTTTCGTACTGAGTGTAGCCCACGAGTCGATGGCAAGAGTGGGGGGTAATGGACAAAAATGAGGGGAAGTGAGCCAACTGTATATTATTAAATTGTGTCTATATGTAGCACGGCGTCGGCAATCAAGAAGAGTAAGATCATATTTCATATTATATTAAATAATCTCTAATTTTATTTATCATCATGATACTTGCCCACCAAATTATACAACCATGATATTAGAAATAATGCATACAACTGGTTTCATTCTTACCTAACAGGTCGCAAACAGCTGGTTGAAATAGATCATGAGGTTAAAAAGATAAGGTCCGATTTTTTAGGTCTGTCCTTTGGAGTGCCACAGGGGAGTATTCTGGGCCCTCTATTGTTTATTTATTTTTTGAACGATATATCAAATATTATCACACATACAGATCAGCAACATATAGTAAACTATGCTGATGACACAAATTTATTAATAAAAGGGCTTAATTTTATGGACATTAAACGCAGGAAACAATTTGATGAAGTCAGTTAAACAGCGGTTTTTTAAAAACAAACTGATACTGAATGAAGGGAAAACTGATTGTATTTTATTTACGATAATAATTCAATCGATACATCAAGTAATATAATTTTAGACAGTCAAAGAATATCTCTATCTATGTCTGTAAAATTCCTAGGAGTTCATACAAATGACACTCTAACCTGGACTGGCCATATAGACTATTTGAGCAGTAACCTATCTTCAGTAACATATGCAATTAGAATTTTTTTAAATCAAATAGGCTTTGAGGTGACGAAGACATTATGCTATGCAAATGTTTACTCTTTAGTAAAATTTGGAATCATTATGTGGGAAAGCTCTTCGGAACTCAATAGAATTTTTATATGTCAGAAGCTGGTTATTAGACTTGTACTTAGTAAGTTTAGAAAGTCCTGTAGAGGCAAATTTAAATCCAGCCGATTTCTAACAGTTACAGCTATTTACATCTATGAATGTATACTTTTTTTGTAACAAACAATCGTACAACATTTGACTCTTGCTTGAGAACTCATGATTACCATACTATGTTTCGAGGTGACTTTACGTATCCATCACATAAAAAAACGCCGTGTCTAGGCTCCCGGTACCGGTAACCAATTTTATCACGGTATAAATGATAACGTCACATTTATCGTAAGTAATTTTGAGCAGTGGAACGCTTTGTTTGCAAAATTTTGAGGTAGGTCAAAGTCGTCCGTCCTGAAAGTCAGTAGGTGGTATCCGAGAAGGGCAAAGAAAATTGCGTTTTTGCAATTGAAAGTAAATTGCGAAAACGGCGCATGCTCCTTGCCCTTCTCGGATACCAGTACTGATTTTCAACGGACGGCTTTGACTTACCTCAAAATTTGGAAACAAAACATTGTTCCACTGTTCAAAATTACTTACTTTGTATTCCACAGTTCATAATTACTCCAAAATGCAACAAACTTGCGTACATCTCTTTTCTTACGCACTACCGGGATAAAATTGGTACCGGGAGCCTAGACACACCGATAAAAAAACATTATTGGAGAAAGGGACGTACTACCGCTGTTTAAAGTTATATAACCACCTGCCATATAACATAAAAAATAATCAATGTGATACAACATTCTTAAAATTAGTTCGAGATTTTCTATGTAAACTAGAACCTTATTCCTTAGATGAATATTTTAATTATAATGAGGATAATTAATTCTTTTTTGGTGCAGGCCTGTTTTTAATTCGTGTTGGGTCTATATTCGTTTTGTATAATTGTGTTTATTATATATAACTTCCACGTGTGCCACCATATTTGGTGATATATGACGTATTCCACAGACAAAAATATTTTGTATTCAAATCTGTTGAAATAAAAGATTTACTCACTCACTTACTTACTCACTCATCATTCCAGTGCAGCTACCAGCAGATGCCGGTCATCGTGCCAAGCAGCCGGCGGCACACTATTGGAGCGGGCCACTGGGATTCGTCCCGGTGGGCCAGTCCGCCCATGACTGAAATCAGGTTTTCTTCTTTTCCCTTTGTCGCGTCGCGTCGATTTGTGCTGCGATCACTGAATTAGTAGTTGACTGACAGATTATGCAACACATAATACTACTTCAAGTGTGAAGTGTTTACCACACTCGTACAGGTTATTGAAATGATTTTATGATTTATTTGTTATAGAATTACAATTATTTATATTTAATGAGCTTGATATTTACTAATCATGGCTTCAAAGTCACCTTGCAGATTTAAAATGTCTGTGGCTGTACTACAGTGCCACTACAATAACCGAATGTCTGCCTCTTTAATTCCACTAATCAGGATATAAGCCGATCATATTTTTGTAATAATTAAGTGGTAATTAATCAATAACAGAAACACTAGCTTGATAACTTCTTTATCATGCCCAGTGACATAGCTTGCAGGTTTAAAATGTCTGTCGCTGGACCCCCACTAACTGCGACATAAGCTAACTGTATTTTTGTATTCACTAAGTGGCAAGTAAACGATAAAAAACAGACATTTTGAGTTATTTAGTGGTTTCCATCTAAGAAAATGCCTCATATCGCTTTCATTGTCTGGCATGATACAAAATTAACAATGTCTCTGTTGGTTTCAGATGTGAAAAAAATATAAATAAATGTTTTATAAAAACATATATAAATAGGTCATTTTTGACAACCTCCCTCCCTGTAACAGACAGTAACAGTTATAAACCCTCTCTGCAACAAACGTTTGTTTTTGTTCCCACAGTCAACGTATTTTTTGTTGTGTACATGTGGATGTACACAACAGGTGTACAAATAATGAAGCCCTTATTTATTAAAAAATATATTAATAAAAATCATTATAATTGAAAAAATATTTATTGTGGATTTATCTCCAAGTTATAGACATTTTCATTTGAAATTTAAAGTTAATAACTAGCTTGGGGAAAACTTTGTTGCAACATTACCATACAAAATAAAAATGTCTATAAAACTAATCTTTATTTACATAAGGCATCACAAATATACTCATATTAAGGAAATACAAAACAGATCAATAGAACAATTGCTCATTTCTACGTATAGCTATTCTCAGAATCTACCTCTTTGCCCGAGTGTGTCCTCATATGCTGTTGTAAGCTGTCTCTCCTATTAAATGTGGCCCCACACAAGTTGCAATTAAAATTTTTATTGATGTCATGGATACGCATGTGTCGAATTAGTTTATCTTTTCTTCCAAAGCTTTTACTACATCTGGTGCACTTAAATGGTTTCATTCCTGAGTGAGTTGCTATGTGCCTGTCTAACTCCCTCTTTCTTATAAAAGATTTACTACAAATATGACAACTAAATGGTCGAGGGCCCGAGTGGCTCGACTGATGTCCCAGTAAGTTTTCTTGCTTAGAAAACATTTTGGGGCACTGAGGGCACTTGTAAGGCTTAATGTCGGCTGCAGTTACAGATTCTGGATCAGTTCCAAAAGTTTCGCCGGTTACATGCTCAGGTACTTGTAGCAGTAATTTAGAGTCCTCCTCAGTTAGGTCCTCAAGTTTTATATGATCCGAAAGCCCCAGATCGTTCTCGTTAATTTGGGGTTCTGTTTCAGAATTGTTTTCCCGTTGCGGAGTGGCTTCGGTACTGAAATTGTTGTGGTTGAATGGATCGAGCGTTATCACCATGTTCTCTGAGCCTTCTTGTTTTTCTTCTTCATTTTGTTCACTCTTGGTAGAGTATATAGATAGGTTTTCTCGCATCATCTGCAACTCATGTGATTTATCTTCCGAATTTTCCTGTGGAAAATGCCTTTTTTCGTGCCTCACGAGTTTGTCTCGCCTCCCAAAACTTAAATGACAATAATTACAACTAAACGGTTTCTGACCGGAATGTATGATGGCGTGTCTTGTAAGATCGGCCTTGGAAGTGAATGTTTTAGGACATTTTGGGCAAACGAAAGGTTTAGAGCCAGAATGTATTCTCATATGCTTCGATAAGTTAGTATTTCTAGAGAAGGACTTGTAACAAACAGAACAAGTGAAAGGTTTGACACCTGTATGGACAATCGTGTGTTTTCTTAAATCTGATCGTCTTGCAAAGGTCCTGTCGCACTGTGGACAATTATACGGTTTATCGTTTTTATGGACACTTTTCAAATGAGCTGAAAATAGGAGACGATCACCAAAACCCATGAAGCATGTATTACAGTTGTACGGTGTCTGACTGTTATGGGTATTCATTTCGTGGTTTAGGCATTCCGTGCTGTCAGTAAAAGCGTGATCGCAATATTTGCACATGGACACTCCCCTGCTTTCTGTTTCTATGTCGTTAGTATCTCCATTTTCGTTTTCGCTCTGACCTTCCTTCTCACTTTCATACTCCGACTCATAATCGTATGCCAAGGGGTCAACTACCATCACAACATCTTCATCATTTCCTAAAATATCAAATTATTATAGTAATTTGTAAAACTGGTTTTGTCCACGACTATTAAATAATATACTCATTATGTACGTGTTTCCTCAATGATAATGCTATCCATTATTCCCTACAATGAATAATGATTTCATTATTCACTGATTGCAGTGAATAATGAGGACAGTCAGTTGTTTATAAGAAATGACATTAGTGACTTTTTACTAAAAATTCAAAATGTCAAAATTGCAGCAACCAAAAGACAAGTGTTGTCTCTTTAAGGTTTCTAGGAAGCACTCAAATAGTACATGCCGAAAAGGTGCTTTAATGAACACTCAAAAACTACATGCGTAATTTGTTTTCAAAGCATCATCTATTAGCAACACGCGGCAATCCCCAACATTGTTTTTGAAACCATTTAGCTGTGCCTACAAACTGTATTATTTTATTAGTAAGCCATGACAATGTGTCAAAGCGTAATTCTGTAACTGATTTAAAACATCAACATTTATGCCATTTCAACGCCAACGTTATTTACAATAATTTTACACATTAGGTACTCAAAAAAGTAAAATTAAATAAATACTGACAGTAAAAACGAGATTTTTTTTTACACCGCCAGAGATAAAGGAAACTGCAGAAATCGCCTCATTAAACTTATTGCCCGAAATATCGAGAAAATGATATATTATGACATATGAATCTTTCTTAAATAGGAGAAACGAAATAAAGATGAATTAAATAAATATTAATTATTTAATAGTCGTGGACAAAGCATAGTATTCTACTCGCATATAATGGCTATTATTCACTCTGGTGATTTACGACACTCGCCTGCGGCTCGTGTCTTAAACTTCACCATCGTGAATAATAGCCATCGTTATATGCTTGTTGAATAATATACTATTATTAAGTTTTATTGCAAAGAGGATGCCCTCCAAACAACTACAACAATGCATGAATCGAAAACGTAAGCATAGAGAAGATTTTGTATTTATTTTGGATATTTTTGGTTCAAATAGTTGTGACAAAAGGTTTAAAATACATATAGCTTATAGCAATAAATGAATCGACAGGTCACAAAGTAAACTTGACTGTGTGTGTTATAATATACAATAATAAAAACTATACGATAAATGATAGAAAAATTACAAAAAGAAAAAAGGAAATTAAGACAATATCAGACAATTCTGAGGGACAAATCAACCTAAAAAGAACAAAAATAATGAACTGACTAAAACTTTTTTAAAAGGTGGAGGTTCTCAAATCAACTCATATGTGTTTCTTTTTTATGTTTGTTCAAGGTATGTCTAATACACTATAAATATAAATATTTTCATATAACTAAACCAAATGAAATTTTAAGGTAAAAAACAATAAATAATAATTACCATTTGCCAACTGTTCATACAGGGGCAATTGCGAACTGTTATTATTTGTTGTCTCCGACCCATTTTCTTTATTCGCTACTCCATTTATTTGGCGAAGGGTGGCATCGGACATAAAACATAATTGTCGAAATTCCAAACAAAATTCTATTTTGAACAAGCAACGGTGACAAATCACATTTGGTAGACCATCTCCATAAGAAATCTGTTAAAGAAAGAAATTAATATTTATTAACTTTCATTATTTAAACATCTTTTATATAATTAGTAGTTATGAAAGTATATAAGTACTGTAATCGCCAAATATGATGAAGCTGCCTGATGCAGATAAGTTCCACCAGTTTTTTCTAACACTGTCCGTCACTCGTACATGATTGGCGGTGTAATTGGAAGGAGATGTATCTGTGTAACCTCCTATGTATGCTACAATTTGTTTTAGGAGTAGGGCTAGAAGTCGTCCCACACTCATTCTCATTATATCTGGCGATTACAGTATCTAATAAATATATTTATTTAGTGAGCTGAATAAAATTAAATTTTTGAATAGCAACTGCAGTATTCTCCTAAAATATATTCCCAATAAATAATAAACTTCAATTTTCTTGAATACAAAATATATAGGGTCAAAAGGTGCTAAGTACGATATACAGTCGAAGCAAAACATGAAGAAAGGTCAAACTTTGCCATAAATTAGTTCATAAAAGAGCTACTTCTTTAAATGGGTAGGTTTTATACTATAACGTTACATATTTTGATAAATTTTATATAAATATTTTGGTTTACACGGGTAATTAGGAGAGAGGTGGTAGCTAATTTTTGACATATTTTTTAGACATTTGAAACGGTAAAACCGGCATATGAGACAGCGTCGTAATATTTAAATTTGAATAATTCTAAAAGGATACAGCTCTTATCAAAATGTAGTAAGAGCATCCCACACATTTGCAACTTTATATCATGTTGATGATCGGTCATAGTGTATAATGATTACTATGAATTATTGCTTCGAATACCTATATACTTATGTATTAAGAGAATATTAGATATTCTAGAGTGTAAATCATTTTATAATAATAATAATAATAATAATAATAATAATAATTTTATTTGCAATCAAAGTATATACACATTATCACATAATTAATTAAATAAAGCTGCAAAATGGAGCTGAAAACAATTCAAAAAAGTTCAGTTCCAACAGTGACACAGATAAATTACAAATACATGAACATATACAGCGATTCAAAATCATACTCACGTAACAAAGGAAACTAAAATCTTTTTAAACTGAAAATATAGAAAGGGGGGAAAATGGGATAGGTAGCCAATACGAGGAAGAACGTAATAAATAAGTTTAATGTCAGGCATTAAAAATAATTTTCTTAAATTGATTTTTAAATAAGTTTTGTTTTAAGGATTTCAAGGATGCTGGTACATTATTATAAAGAATATAAACATTATATGTAAAACATATTTTAAACATTGCAGATTTGTGAGGTGGAGGTGTAATGAGTGTAATGAGTGTAATGTAATGAGTCCTTTAAATCTTAAATTTAGGATATGGACATCCGTTCTATATTTTATTTTGTTATACAAGTAAGGGGGACATCGAGTTTAAATAATGTTATGAAACACGACTGTAGAGTGGAGTTTTCGTCTATCTTGCATGCTTAGCCAATTTGAGTCTTTTAATTTATATGACACTGGCTCAAACTTTCTGATGCCATATATGAACCGCAAACACGACTTTTGAACTTTTTCTATTCGATTAATGTCTAGTTTATCTAGGCACGGTCCATATATAGCATCACAATAATTAAAATTACTTAAAACAAGAGAGTCTGTAAGTTTTATTTTAAGGGACTGAGATGAAATTAACTGACGGTTTGGAAATAACATTTTTAATGAGGAGTAGGCTTTTTGAATTCTTTTCTTTATATCTTTTTTAAAACGTAGATCCGTATCTAATTCTAGTCCTAAGTTTTTGGCACTTTGCGCACATTGTAAAGTCTCTTACAAACTCATTCTCAATTTGTCGTCGATATTTGCCAAATACCATAACTGATGATTTCGTTGGTATCTTTATCATATTCGCATGTATTTCTCTCCATATTATTATTATTATATTGATTCTACATCAAATTTCCTCTGTTTACAGCTCCCAAACCAAATGATACAATGCATACAATGTCTATGATTTATAGAACCGGGTTTGTGTCCATAACAACTTTTAATATGAAGTATGAAGTAGAGGTAGCAAATTGCAAAGTTTCACACAATTTTACACAAAGCCATTTTCTGTAGAATTCTTTATAACTGCGAGTACTAAGCACTGTGCTATGGGGCAGATCTGGGACAAAAAATATGGCAAAAATTTATTGAGGGTATAGGGTCACTTTAGGGAACTTTTTCATGCATCCGTATTAAGATGCAATAGTTTTATTTCAGTTTATCCAGAATCTGCTATTGATTTTTTTTTAATAAAAATTTATAGTTTTTGAAAAACTTAGTACCAGGGTAGGTACATGTGGTATTTGGCTTTTAAAGAGTTAGGTAAAAATTATTCACTGAGTAAATTACATAAACATAAATAAATATTGTTTTCCTTGACTCCTTTATACAATTATAATGTTTTCATTATCTAATAAAAAAACATTTTAAATTAAATTTACCATAGTTTCGTAAATAATTAAGTATGTCCATAAATATTTATTTTGGCACTAATTTTTAAGGAAGGATCCTAAGCAAAATTAATATTTCGTATTTTTATAAAAGTTTTAAAATAAAAAGGTACAGGTATGTGGATATCTACACATTATTTAGGTACTATTTTAATTTTTTAAATTAAATGTAAAATTAAATTAAATATATCTATTGCCGTGTTTAATAACCGTTTAGTTATTTTTTAAATAAAGGTTTTTTAAAACTATCAATATTTTTTAATATTTTCAAATATTACCGCCAAATATATGTTGTTTTGAGCATGTCTCAAGATTTTCTACTGTGTCAAATTTATACCAAATCTTTTTGTCTAAGGATTTATTCACGTATTCAATGCAGTTTATGATTTTAATTCAAGAAGCAACAAATTCTTAAATAGTAACTTAAACATCCAGTAAACATATAGTATTATTTTAATGGCAAGTGTAAATAAACATTGTTAAATGTACATAATATTTAACTTGGCAACATTGCAACAAATTTTGATTTTACCGCATCCGTATCGGTAATATAGGAATTTAAATTAAACAGTATTTGAGGTTGTTGATACTTGGATTTTTAAGTGCATTGTTCGGAGTGCGGTTATTTATATGCCTATTAATAAGATCATTTTCATTAAAACAATGGTAAAACGTGAGTAAAAAGATTCTGCAAAATCATACAAATATTTAGCTTAAAAACGTCAAAAAATAACTTACTTGTAGTGCGGTGCAGTCAATAATTTTCTTGTAAATGCTCTTATCTCTGCCTTGGATGTGATTGAATATGCCCAACATGAACCCATCTTTCTGCAAGCACAATCTGCATATAGTTGCATAACTTCTCCAGGTTTCAACGTTCATTTTGCATCCGTGAACAATTCTAATAACTTCCTAAAGACGTCTAGCAGTGAATATAGTTTTTTTTTGTAAATATCCACCTGGCAACGGCACTATCTTATATTACAAATGTGGGGCGCCGCCTCGGTGCTGACTCGAACTGAGACCAAACGAAGGGCGTCTCTGCTAGACTTGCGCGTGGCCCCCTTCGGTTGGAGCTCCTGGCCGGGAGTTGAGTGCAGCTGTCCTAATGGCGGTTCGTTCGAATCGTATACCTGGGGCCTTCGCAAGTGTTCCTTTTATTTAATCCGTCCCCTTTTGCCGTTTTCACGTTGCAGTTGTAAACTGGTTAGCTTTGATCTAGAAATTGAACTTACCTATCTACCATCTTATGAAAAAAATAACAATTACTTTTATTTTACTTTGGCATTCGAATGAAAAGCAAAAAATAAATGCTTATTTTAAAAATGCCCCAATAAATTCTTGTTTCATAAAGGAGTTCTAAAGCCCAATCACCTAAAAATTTCCAATTTTCCGATATTATGTTAAGGAAGTTTCAAAGTTTGGTATTGTACCTACCTAATTTATAGACCAGTCACCAAAGTAATAAAATTAGCGTAGGTACAAAAGAAAAAACAATTATAAAGTAAATGGAAGTAATAATTAATTACTTATTAGTGCTTTCTAGACTTGCCATAAAGCAATTTATTTTAAATTATAAAATTTATAGAAATATTTGTAGGATTTAAATAAATAATTCAAATCCGAAATCGACCTGAAATCCCAGTGATTGAGACTTTTTCATAGACGTCCTAACAGTCCTCTATTTTAGACATAGAAGAATTACAGTGGGGTGCTCTTAGATTTTTACTTGGAAATGGATGTTGTCTGAAATTCTATTGCAGAAAACCGTTGTTTAAGGTCTTACAAATATGTTAAAAAAAGTTCAGAATCGGCTGCCGGCTAAACTTTTCTGGGGAGGGGTTAAAGAACAATTTTTTTCGCGGGCTAAAAGTTTTGCAATAATAGCCTTGTGTTTGTTGAAAAACCCCATATATTTAAGTTTCGATCAAATGAAAAATGGTTGCCAATTGATATTCTTTTGCTTTTTTTTAGTAGGTAACTGGTAAACCTTGATGGTATGTACAATAATGCCGCATAAAGAGGATAAAATGAAGAAGTTTTTCCAATAATTGTAACACGGAGACGACTTTTTGTTTAAATGTTCATAAGACACTGAAATTCGACCCCTTAAATCACCATTACAATTTTTTCCCTATCAATATTTTTTTAGTTTTATTTTCTAGCCATAGAAACTTAGTTTTTTTAGTTGAAAGTTTATCGGTATAACCGGAAGTAATAAAAATCAAAATCAAATCGGAAATATTTTTAAAGCAAAGCTTTTATTTAAAAATAATTTTTAAATTCATATATTTGGCAACTGAAAGCTTTGGAGGCGGTCATATAAAGCTATTGTACTTTGCTTAGTTGACCGCCCCAAAGCTCTTAGTTTCCAGATATATGAATTTAAAAATTATTTTGTACTTTTCAGTACATTTAGATAAATGTTTTGTTTTAAAAATATTTTTTATACATAAATAATTTAATTTTTTACCTTTTATTCTTACTAATTTTACAGAGAGACAGACAAAGCTCTTTCATTTGATACCCATGTCAAGGGGGTTGTGAAGAGACAGATAATCCGCCATACTGAATTTAGAATGATGTCCATAGTTTGCCATATTTTGCTCGCCAAACACTTTCATTTGATATTCATGTCGTGGGGGTTGTGAAGAAAATGGTAATTCGCCAACCTGGGGAATTCGCCATACTGGATTCATAATGACGTTATATAGTTTATATTTTGCTCGTCAAACCCTTGCATTTGATGCCCATATCAAGGGGGCTGTGAGGAAAAGATAATCCGCCATATTGGATTTAGAATGGCGTCACATAATTTATCATATTTGACTCTTCAAGCCAGGGGGTTGTGAAGAAAAAGATAATCCGCCATCTTGGGACGTCCGCCATGTTGACTTTATAACAATATTAGATATACTATACTGCATTGTCACTGGACCTTCATCGTAAGTGTGCAAAATTTCAAAGTTTTAGTTTAATTAGAACTAGTCGAAATTTTGATTGCAATATTTGTAGCAGACAGACAGACAGACAGGCGACAAAGCTAGTTAAATAAAGGCTTTTAAAAATGCTAAATCCTCATTGTGTGTGTCATCTCCAACTTCAAGCTGTAGTTTCACATACATTTATATATCGATTTTAAATTTGAAAATTACGTTGGAAAGCTAATTTAAAGCTCTACCGAGAGAACGTGAAAAATGTCATGTAATAAAGGGAATTTTGGGTCGTTTATTTTATTTAAAATACTTGTTTTTAAAAACCTCCATAAATTGATTAAATTTCCAAATCAGTCATTTGTTTTGGGTGGTATAATATGTGTAAAAATATCTTTTAATTAATAGTCGAGTGCAAACACAAAAAGTAAAAAATCTCGGAACCCAGTTATACTGAATGAATTTTCATGATTTTTTTTACATTGAGTTTCTAATACTGAATACAAAAAAAAATACCCTTTAAAACCGACGCTTTATACTTGGGGATGGTTCCCACCCCCTCTACAGGGGTGGGCAAAAAAGTAAAATAGTAACCACTAAATCTGATATAGAATCATGTTGTAAGAGAAAAGGGTAGTATACAATTGTCATATTTTCCAAGTTATAACCATTTGAAGGCTAGGATTTTAGTTTTAAAAAAATTGGTACCTTGTACCTTGAGACTGTTTTTCATAAATAACTCAAAAGTCTTACATTTATAGAAAAAGTGGTATGGTACAAAGAATAACATGAAATTACAAACATTTTATTTTTGTTTATTTCTGTAAGTACAATAAATAATTCTAACAAAATGGCGCTCGAACGTTTATCAGTCGAGATATAATGTTTACATCTCAAATATGTCAGAAACTATCAGTATGGTGTTAAAAATACATATAACAGAAATTCGAGGGCTTAAATATTCTTTGATAGAATTTTTTTTTCTATCCGTAAGTAAAGCTTGAAAAATAACGATGTTATGTACAAAACAATGAGTGTTTTGTATTTTTTTTAAATAAATAATTTAGGATTTTCCTGCTTCCATTGGCCATAGAATAAAAATCAATATATCTTTATTAGTTTTTATTAATACATGATATTACTAACATGCTCTAATTTTAATAGCTTCAGTTTATCAAAGTTTTCAAGAAATATGAGATTTAAATATATTTCTTTGTCACTAAAAGTTCAAGCCCCACATTTGTACTGTGATATTTGGGAAACTATTCTACAAATATTTTAAAAAACACGTTAATATATCGGCGTCTTAAGCTTATTTTTCTATATTGTAATATGTTCCTTTAATGCAATTGTTTTTTAGTTATTTACAAAAAAAAAACAATCTTTCCAGCAAAATCGTAAAATTTTTCTTAATTTACAGCATATTTTTAAAAACAACTGCTTTAACAATGCCAGAAAATTAGAGCATGTTAATAATGCTATACATTAATAAAAACCAATGCAGATTTTTTGAATTTCCATTATATGGCGAATGGCAGCAGGAAAACCCAAAATTTCTCCTTAAAAAAATTACAAAGCACTCATTGTTTTGCACATAACATTGTTATCTTTCAAGCTGTACAGATAGAAAAAGTTGTATGAAAGGGAACTTCAGAACCTTTAATTTCTGTTAAATATATTTTTAACTTCATACTGATTGGTTGTGACATATTTGAGATTTAAACATTATATCTTACCTGATAACCGTTCCAGCGCCGTCATATTTTTAGAGCTACTCATTGTACAGAAATAAACCTAAAATATAAAATATTGGTAAGGCTGAAGGACTTCGGTCAATGGCCATTTGGGTTTTTACTCAATAAAGTACTTTTATTATTATTATTATTAAAATATTGGTAATTGCATAATCTTGTTTTTTTCGTTTTTTGTACCATAGATACTTATAAATGTAGGGCTTTAGAGTTATTTACGAGAAATGTTCAGTCACAAGGTATCAATGTTGTAAAGTGAAAATCGTAATCTTCAAATCGTTATAACTGCGAAAATATAAATACAGGGCGTAATTAGTTTCATGTCATTAAAAAAAAACTGGTAGTAGGGACCGACTAGACAAACAGAAAACCTATGACCTTTTTCTCTAGGGGCACTTTGAAAAAAAAACTGACCTGGGTTTACATTTTTAATGTTAAGGTAGGAAAGATTTGAGAACCACTGTTTTTCAGGGCCAATGGATATAATAGTTCCGAATATTAGAAATAATAAAAACTGTAATACCCGACTTATGTTCCCGTCGGTAGAAGTGCGGCACTTTGATGGGATGGATTATTTGTATCGAACTTTTTATACCACTAATTATGAAAATGTAAATAATTCCTTCTCTTTCGGCACAACGCAAGCATAGCATGGCCGCAGGGGTTTAAATAGGATTTGTTTACATGTGTTTTTTAATTTGGAACAAAGTTATTGTAGCTTTTATTTTCGTTTATAAGAATTTATAAAATTTAAAAGTGGTTTATTAACATTTGTAACATTGTGTTAAAAGCTTAAAAAATTAGTAATTGTTTTATGAAATTGGAAAACGAACAGTTAGACGTCGGAGATACGATAACAGAAAATAGTTGTGTATTTTAAGTTAGGAATAAATCTGATTTTTTTAACGAATTGAGCGCATAATTTTTCCCAATCAGGTATCGAAAACTAAAAATCGAGTCTTTGGTCTCTATGAAAATCAATATAAACAATAATAAACAGATAAAAACAAGACAACGAATACTAATAATAATAATCATACCTTTAATGCCCAATAGGTAACACCCAATAACTGAACAATTGTTTTGAATTTTTCCCAAAAATTATTCGAAATGACCTCCATCTCCACGTATACACATTTCTGTACGTCGAACTAATAACATACTTACTCCGTTCAACACATTTGATAAATTAGGATAATTTTTTATGGTTTCTATGCACATTAAAATACGTCGTTGCAATTGCTCTAAAGCTCTTCCGCACCAGCTGCATTTCCACCACTTTCTCCATGTACCAAGTCCATATCCGCGAGCTCTGGATAAGTGTAGTCTCCCATAATGTCTAAAATCTGCGTTTTAAAACACCACACTAAACTGTGAATTAACGTTATCAATAAAGAAAAACTTGGTCCAAAATCCAAAAAGTAACACAAAAAGCACGAATGAGAAGTTGTGTCTTACGTAACCAAGTACTAACGACTTGAAAGATAAGTCAATAAAATAAATCTTAACGTAAGTGGCACAAAATTCAAAAAGAAGAGCAACAGACAAAACCAAGGAACGGGTAGGTCGCGTCATGCGTACGTTCTTTACCAAGTAAGGACAAAACTGAAATTATTACTTGAGAATATTACAAGGGGGAGTATAGAGGCCTAATAGGATAATTGGCCGCGAAGAAGCAAAGAACATGGCGATGTCTTCTGTCGGTCGCTTTTAACTACTTTGTCGGCATGCTTATTTGCAGGAATGTCAGAGTATCTCGTGCAACAAGACGCGAGGCAATAAAACCTACCCCAGTATGCCAGCAGTTCTCAAACTAGGTTATTAAGTATTTTGGAAATTTTTGTTTATTTTTTTTCTTCAAAACTGAGCTTTAGAACCCATGTTATATAAGGTTTTTTTGTTTGTCTTGTCGTTCCCTACCACCAGTTTGACATGAAACTAATTACACCCTGTATATACATGAAAAATTGTACACTATCTTTTTCTCTTACAATCTGATTCTATATCAGATTCGGTGGGAACTATTTTAATTTTTTGTCCACCGCTCCAGAAGTGGGAACCACCCTCAAGTAAAAAGCGACAGTAGTCAGTATTAGAAACTCGATGCAAAAAGTTTCATGAAAATCAATTCACTAGATACAGACGGGTTTCCAGGTAAAAACCTAATCGCACTCGACTGTAAATACTTTGCGTATTTACTAAATAGGCATTATAAACTTAAACATGATATTCATGACCACTAAGTAATTGCATTAAATTCTAATTTCATTTATGATTCGATTTTGATTTTGATAAAATTGTTGTTAAGATAATTGAAACGTTTATCAGATAATATTTAAAACTATACAGGGTGCTATTTAAAATAAAGAAGTTGATAGTACTTCCGGTAAAACTGTTTTTGCGTTTCCGGTTGTTAATAAATGTATTTTTGTGTCAAATTTCTTGTACCCTAATTTCAAATTTTTATCTTCAAAAATAAAGAAAAAAGTAGGGGTGTACCTGTTCTTGTGGGCAACTGGTACTGATACAAGGTGTCCCAGCTCTATTTAAACAAGCATTATCTGGAAATCGGTGAAACATAGAAAGAAATTTTAAATAGGAAAGTTTTCTGTTTAAAAAGATGCATTTATTCGATTTATTTTCAAATGTACAAAGCGCCTCAAAAAAGCGGTAAGTTATGCAACTTTACTGTTTCAAATGGAACATCCTGTATATTTTTATTTGTTTGGGTTCTCCTTTTATTCCCGAACAAATTTTATTAGCCATGTCCTATATTTACCATTAACCTTTGTTGAGATATTAGCAGTTACATTTTTGGGATAACATTTTTTTATTAAGGTTATCATAAGGAATAGTACAATACACAGAACAGTAACAGCCAGTACCATAAACAACGCAAAAGGGATCCTTTTAGAAAAGGATGCTTTATGCTAAAAGTTGACTTTAAGCATAAAGTATCCTTTACTTAAAGGATCCCTTTTACGTTGTTTATGGTACTGGCTGTTACTGTTCTGTGTATTGTACTATTCCTTATGATAACCTTAATAAAATTTTGGAGTTACTTAAGTACACATGGCAAGATTTATCAACAAAAAAATCTATTGTAGGAAAACGGTTTATTATTTTGCTCGCTGGAACATCAGATGGCTTTATTCCAGGAGCAAGCTTAATTTTCTCTACTACCAATAAAAATATGGATTATCATGGTAACATGAATTGTGACAATTTTGAGGAATGGATACAACGTCAATTACTACCAAATCTTGAAGAACCAAGTTTAATTGTAATAATGAATAATGCTTCATATCTCACCCGACAATTAAATAAACAACCTACTTGTCAATGGCAGCATAAAATTGCAGAATGCTTAACTGAAAATAATATTTCTTTTCCTTCCACAGCATTGAAAGTGGACTTGTTAAATTTTGCTCGGAATAATAAGAAGGTACTTTGTTGACGAACTTATGCGCGAGAATGGACATGAAGTTATTCGTTTACGACGTTACCACTGTCAATTTAACGCTATAGAGTTAATTTTTGCTAATACAAAACGATATTATGATAAACATTTAAAAATGGATGGAATTTTTTATAATAATTTACCGACACCATTGCTGTTACAGGAGAGAACTGTTTGAGAACTACTGGCATTTCTTATGCATCAAATAAAATAGATCAGACGTATTAGCGGCCATGGCACAAGTCAGCTTAAACTGTATACTCTATACCTCCATGTTCGGGTCGACATCGCTTTGCCCCAAACACCCTATATAATAACGGTATAAATATCATTCATATCCCCATTTCGTATAATTCACGGATTATGAATATCGTATATCAGAAAATCCAGTTGTTATAAATTCTAATAATTTAAAAATTTGCCTAAATAAACAAAACGAATGCTTATTAAATTTACGGTGGGTAACTGTAGATAAAAATGGTACGTATTTTATTTTTCTGACCAGCTAGCTTAACAATTGTAGTAATAAAATGATGGACGGAGGTAAGTGTATTAATAGGTTTTAATTCTGAGAAGGACCAAATAGAGCAGGCGATATGGGCGCATGAGTTTCAAATACATTTCGGCCAGTTTTTTGCTGGAATCAGTTCAGGAGACACCGATTAAGAAAATTCATGCTACCAGACGGTAACTTGGTCTAATATTGTTTAAAACAATTTTATTTACAACAAAAAAATGTAATATTTCATTTTTTCAATCAAACAAATTTTTTAAATATTCTTTGACCGATTTCCAACAAGAAATGTTCGATAGCTTTTCTTCGTAAAGTTTATATTTTCATTGTTATTAATTTTTAAAAGTTGAAAAATTGCTAATTTCTCGTTTTTTGACAAGCCATCTTTTAAAGTATTGTCTGTATCCGTTTGGATACGCAGACCTTCCAGTTGGATAGCCAATAAATGTAAACATGAAATGAATACAGAGATTTGGACCTAGGCCCTGTGTAATAAATACTCAATAATTTAAAAACTGTTACCAATGATAACTAAAAATGCAATAATACAAAAGAAAAGGAATCAAAGAAACGTAAATTAGAATATTTAATTCAACAGAAACTACAGGAAGTTAAAACACAATCGAAATCAAATATAAACTCTTATTCTTTCTAATACAACAAAGTATACTAAGACTAAGAGTAATCTGGTAATCTGCCTGACCACTTTTTGGTGTTTAAGTCGACAAGAAAAAAGTGAAATGTTAAAAGAAAATATAAATACCTACATACTGTAGCTAACCTACATATAAATATTAAATAAAACAAAACAAAAGGAACTCGTAACATTGGTTAATTTAATTATAGTTTAGGGTCATTTCTAAAAAATGTACCGATAAAATCCCTAGCTTGATAAATTTCGAAGGTTGCTTCTCTAAAACGATGTTCTTTTTAAAAAGCTTTTATTTAAATTGAAATGTGTGTTAGTTTAGGTCAAATCTTGCAAGCTGAATTAGAACCACTTCCTCTTATTCTACGGAATTGACATTTTACACGTTGATTCAGTTTCGATGATAGTGCATTTTTATGATAGGCATGACCTAATTCTACACCCAGGATATACAGTGTGGTCGATTAAGTGTGCAACAAATGGAGAATTTTTGAAAAATTACACAATCAAAGTTTAAATACCGCCAAAAGTTATTGCATGTCCGATAACCATTTCAGATGCACTTAGAATGGCTTCAACTTAAATAGTGTACAGGGTAGGGAAAAAAATATGAAAATCATCAAGAGTAAAGTGCGCCTATGTCGAAAAAAATAATTTTTTTTAAGGAAAGCTTTTATTTAAAAAAAACTACTAAAAAGTAAAATATATGTATTTTTAATTGATACACCTGGAAGCCAAAAGCTTTAGGGGCGGTCAATTGATCAAAGTAACTATGCAATAGTGCTATATGACCATCTCCAAAGCTTTTGGTTTCCAGGTGTATGAATTTAAAAAAATCATTGTTAATTAAAACCATAATGGATTTCAATACCATGCGAATAATTATAGGTAGTGTGTTTATTTATAATGTTAATAATTTTTAATGGTAGGGCTTAAACCGGGGCTTAAACAGATAGATGACAATAGTAAACAGATTTATGAATTATGAATTGTTAATCATAGGTTTTACAGCTATAAATACACAAGATTGATCGTTTAACAAATATATATAATTTGTTGTGATTTGCAAATTTTGAAATATAAAATTCATCATTACCTGCAAGCCACTGTTTGGATAATAACCATTGTTTCCTGGAATATTATGATACTGGACCAATAAGTACAATATTTTAGTAACGATCGCTTTTCCCTAAAAATAAATACAGTAATAATAAGAACTACAATTTGTTAAAGATCAGTTAGATCTTCTTTATTTACCTTTATCCACAGCTGTGACATCCCTGTAAAAAAAATCAAGTGAATTCGTTAGGGATTGCAACCTGTAGAGGACCTAAAAATAGTTACACTTTTTTAGTACAATCTTGCTTTTTCAAAAAGCTGTAATTAAATTCGATTTCTTGCAGAGTTAACTATTTAAAAATGACTTACCGACGAAACTGAGCGCTCGCATGCAGGGAGAGAATAGAACTCTACCCAGCGGGTTGTGTAATAATCCGTCTCAGTAGAAGTAGGTACCTCAAAATAATTAATTTCAAACTATGGTCCAGTCAACGGAGTGCTAAAATGACCAATTTCTTATTTTGAATGCTACTGAATGGATTTTGATGAAAACTTGTGCAATGTGTTTGTAATGACGTTAATAAAATAGTTTAAATAATGATTAGAGTAGGAAATGATGGGACGGGGTAGAAAACACCCCTTTTATCACGGGTCCCTAACTTGCAAAATTAGGCCAGAAACGAAAAAAAAACAACAATTTTTTACCTTCTTTGGCCCAAAGTAATATTAAAAACATCTTACTTTGTGTTTTTTTTTTTTTCGAAAAATGCATATTTCTCGAGATATGATCACTCGAAAATTCTTAAAAGTGGAGGAATGTAAAAGTTGAAAAAAATCTGAAAAAATGTATGTGAATGTATCTTCGAAGTTTCATTTGCAACTTTTCTGTAAAGTTCGTTTTCACCGAGTTTCGCCGGAAAAACAAGAAAACTACCCTTTCTTTGAAATTGTAGGGCTTTAAAAACATGTAATTTAAAATCCGAAAAAATTCAGACGTATGCATTGAGGCCTTCTATACATTTTTTGTGTCTGAGAATTTTCTTGTAACTAAAGTTTTCCAAGTTTCAGGCAGCTTTTCACGATAAATAATGTACTACATTTTTTGCCCATTTTCAATTTAAAAATTATACTGAACTTTTAAAAATGGTATAACTGTATAGGATTTATATTTATTTATAATAAAATATAGATCACGCTCATTTTTCGAGTTTTCATGTATTTTTTAATTGAAAATGTGCAAAAAATGCATATTATTTATCGTGAAAAACTACCTGTGACTCGGAAAATTAACAAGTTGCAAAAAGATTCCAAGAGATAAAAAATGTTTAGAAGGCCTCAATGCATATGTCTGAGTTTTTTCAACGTTTTAAATTACATATTTTTAAAGCGGTACAATTTCAAAGGGGTAGTTTTTCATGTTTTCATGAAGAGCTCAGTGAAAACGCACTTTACAGAAAAAGTCTTTAATTTCGATTTTCTTTCAACTTTTACATTTTCCCTCCCCCACTTTTAGGAATTTTCGAATTCTACGGAACCCGTGATAAAAGGAGTGTTTTCTACCCCTTCCGATTATTTCCCACTCTTATCTTTTTTCAACTTTTTTATTAAAATCATTACAAACACATTGCACAATGTTTCATCAAAATGCATTCATTAGCAGTCAAATTAGAGGTGAAACCCGTCGACTGGATTACTAGTCCGCCATGTACATTCAAGAAATACAGTAAATTATTTTTTTTAGATGCACTCTATTTTTTTTCCTAATTCTTTGGGACTTCCTGCCACATATATTTTTTTCCTTTTAAGCGGCGCTCGGGGAATTTAGAAAATATCACAATTAACCATTATGTTACTGGTAAATAACCTGTACGCCTGTGACTTTTACGTCAAAGGATCAGTTATAGGTTGCGTTTTTTTAAATAACACAAATAAGTATAAAAACTTGAAATTAAATATTTCGCCAAAGTTTCGGAAATCTAATCTGTTTCCTTTTTGTATTTATCATACACAGCAAAAAAATTTTTTCAAAAACGCCTTGAAAAAGGAAACAGATAGATTTCCGAAACGTCGGTGAAATATTTAATTTCAAGTTTTTATACTTATTTGTGTTATTTAAAAAAAAAAAAAAGCAACCTCTAACTGATTCTTTGACGTAAAAGTCACAGGCGTAGAGGTTGTTTACTAGTAACATACTGGTTAATTGTGATATTTTGTAGATTCCCCGAGCACCTCTTAAAAAGAAAAAAATACATGTGGCAGGAAGTCCCAAAGAATTAGGAAAAAAATTAAGATAATGCCACAAATAACATTTAGACAATATGCACTCTTTGTTTAAAAGTGAATTATTTTTTGTTTGCTTATAATTATAATAAAACATATTCTTTATAGAATTTGGTAAACAGCAGAAAAAACTATCTATGAGAACTGAAAAGTAAAATTATTTGTAAAATTAATTTCCGGTCTTTGCATTCTCTCGATAACGTGAATTCTGGTTATGCTAGCAATTAATATTCTAAAATGAACTTGTCCATTTTCTATTTGAAAATTCTCATTGTAACACTAGCATCCACATAGTCCCCTACGGCTATGCGGGTTAAAGTAGCATCTACATAACACCTTGCGGTCATGAAGATTCAATTAAAAATGAGAACAAAAGCCTATCTATTTAATAAAGAATTAAAATCTACTGAAAACAAAACTTTGTGTTTCTCTGACAACTTACATCTGGTTGCAAGGGAGTAAATATTTCTTTGGGGAAGAGAAGGGGTTGTAAGTTGAAAAATTAAAAATTTATGACTAAATATTTTTCTGTGGGGGGGGGGGGGGGTGAATTTGAAAATTTAAGAATTTATGAGGGATTTACTTTCTCTTTTTATGAAGGGTCAAGTGGCATAGAATCTTGAGAAAGCACGCTATAAATCAAAATAAAGCGTAAGCTTAATACAATTTTATATCTGTAGATAAGACACATACTAACTCCCCTGACTTTTTACGTTCTAGCTCTTCTTGGTGGTGGGCAATTACCACTTCTACCCCACCTCCCTCTCCCCTATCTACACGCTTGTCTGGTTGTGCTAGAGAAAGAGAAACCCTAAACTGAATATATTTACATACATTATACACTGTCTTTTAAAAAATGTCATTTTCATGAAGGATTGGTTATCTATCATTCTGTCTCTTGGAAATGCTTAGCCTTTGAATCTCTATGTACGTCAGAAACAAAACATTTAAATTAAATCTGCAAAAATTAAATAAAAACTATTTATTTGATATGTACAAAAATACAAAAATTTGTTTGCCTATCCACTAAACCTAGAATAGGTAGGAAGCTTAGTAGGAGTCGCTCTGAATTCGTTTTGGTATTGTGGTTGGGCACATCCTGTTACATTTTCGATTCCATCACAGGCGTTAATAAGGTCGTTGAAGGCTTTACCTTCCCCACAGTTGTACAGACGGGGTTTGTTCTCAATGCAGATGAAGTATCTCTGGCAGTCTCTAGGAGAACGAAAGTAGCGGTATTCTGCTTGGCCTAAGCCATATTCTCTGGCGTCAGGAGGGCAACTAAAGCCTAGATATGCTGAAAAAGTTAAACTGTTAAACATTGCGTACTCGAAACAAAATTATGGATGCAAATAATATAAATGTTTTACGCGTCGCGTCGTGACACGCAGTCAAAAATTACATAATTAACAAGATAAGACAGCTGGCCAAGTCATAGATAATGGATTGTTAAATAAATTTACTTCAAAATATTGATTTTGACCGATTTTCTAACGCTTCTTTAGAGGGACCTTTTTCTGAATGGCGCGATTTGCAATCAAGACTTGAAAAAAAATGATGGTTTATTACTTAAAAAGTTAAAATCGATCTATCTGAAATTTGGAACACTTTTTACTTCCCTCGCATACCGAAGGGAAGTATTGTATTCGAGAAAAAATCACCCTCCGAGATTTTTTCGGATTTTGACGTTTCAGATCACGTAGGTTACGAAAATATAGGTTTTCAATTCCGTCGGTCTGTCTGTCGGTGCATTAACTAAAAAAAACTACTTGACGGAGAGCAGTCAAATTTGATAGGTAGTTGACCCTACTGTCAGCGAAAATGGTTAAACTTTCACTGGAAAATGTACAGGGTGGGCCGTCTAAAGGGAATAAATAATGAAAAAATTTTTTTGCTCAAATTTAAAATTTCCACGCTTCATGGCATTCTAAACCTATTTCAAAAAAAACATTTTTTTTAAAATTTTCTTTACAAACATTTTTGAAAAATGTTTTACCGCTAAAATAGATGGGAAATGTTTTTTCTTTGTTCAAATTTAAAATTTCCACGTTTCATAGCGTTCTAAACCTATTAAAAAAAATTTTTAGAAATCTTTACTATTTTTGAAAAACTACTACTAAAATAGGTGGAACATTTTTTTTCTTTGTTCAAATTTAAAATTTCCCCGTTTCCATGGCATTCTAAACCTATTCAAACAAATTTAAAAAATTTTTGAAATGTTTAAAAAAATTTTTGAAAAAATTTGTAATCTATTTATCACTGACTAAAGAATAGATGATTTTTTTTTGCTCAAATTTAAAATTTTCACGTTTCATGACATTCCAAACCTATTTCGGAAAAAAAAATTTGCAACATTTTTTTACCATTTTGGAAAAAAATTTAAGACTAGAGAATAGATGGAAAAAATTTGTTTTTACTCAAATTTAAAATTTTCACCTTTTATGACATTCTAAACCTATTTCAGAAAAAAAAATTGAACATTTTTTTCACCAACATTTTTGAAACATTTTTTACCACTAAAATAGATGGAAAAATATTTTTTCTTTGCTCAAATTTAAAATGTTCACGTTTCATTGCATTCTAAACCTATTAAAAAAAAATTACCGTTACTATAGAATAGAAGGAAACTTTCCTTTTATCTGAAATTTAAAATTTCCACGTTTCATGACATTCTAAACCTATTTCATAAGAAAAAAATTTTGAAAATTTTTTTGCCAACATTCTTGAAAAATTTCAAAACAAAATGAAAATGTTTAACCACCACTATACTTCCACTCCACTACGTGAATGTGACAGATGGCAATAATATTTGGCATATGCACCTATTACACTTTTATTGAAAAATGTACAGGGTGATCATCCCAAGAAATAATTCAGTCATGGTGGATATTTGTAAAGGTATTTGCGCAAGCCTTCTATACTTAGCACCTGTTATTTAGTCTTGAACTTTTGCTGTTGGATGAGCACTCTGTATATTTTTGACCAAAATTTATCAATATTTATGTAATAATAGTGAGAACTATATTCCAATTTTTATTTTCAATGTCATTTCGTAATTATTAATTTTTTAGAGTGACCGCCATGCCCAAATAAAGAGGGAAGTTCTGTGTAAATACATTTACCGATTTTTTATATCTGTGTAAGCAATAATTTCTGAAAGTTTCAGACTTCTAAGTATTTCCAGTTCCGAGTTATTTAATGTCGAAAAAAGGCACTTTTTCAACTTTAAACACTATTAAATAAAAAAAAAAACACTTAGCGCCTTCAAACCAGTCTCATTTTATAAATAATTCAATGAGGAATAAAAAACTAATAAGGTACATATGGCGAAAATGCGCAGGAGAGAAGATATAAAGTAAAACGTGAAAAAATGTTTTTTTGAATTGGTAATTTAAAAAATGAACACACGGTTTACGAAGCACTTATAGTGATAATGGTGTTTAGCGGCAAAAAATATATAAGAATCAAAACGTTGCTCCCGGCTCAAGAATGCACCTACAAATTTCTAGCTACTGATCTATACAGGGTGAAACAAATTGAATTATCTTTAAAAGAACGGTCACCAAAAATTACGAAATATTGAAATACCTTCTGCATCACAAGTAGGAACTTGATCGGGCCAATCACATCTGTAAGTCTCTCCATTAAAGGCGAGTCCCTCTGGACAGTCAAAAATGTAGGCGCGTCCATCTGCGCAATTTTTGAATTGCCCGCAGTTTTGTGCGTCACCAATTCTGTAATATCCAAATTGATGAGGGCAATCATCTGTGGCTTGGGGAGGTTCTAGAAATACACATTTACAAAAATCATAAATATAACAGTGGAATAAGCAGAAGAAGTGGATGAAAACGTAAATTTTTGTGCAGAATAACAGTAGAACTTTGGAAGTATTGTCTTTGGTACATAAATACAGTGTGAACCTATCTATCTATACTTGTAATCCATGGCTGTGGCTGCAAAGCCATTCGCACAACACCGAATGTGAACCTAAAGAAACGCACAAAATTCATGTCTTTGGTATGTCATTTTTCAAAAAAAATCCTCAAACAGGTGGATTTTAGTTTTGTAAATGCTACATTTTGTCACTATACCAAAATTTATGACGTCATTGGTTTTTGAGTTATGAGTATGACATTTTTGTTTACTGTTTTTGGTGGTATATTCCTTTAGCTCTCTGGTGATATAAAAAAAATGATATTACCTAAGCCATTCTTTTGTAAAAAAATATTTTTATTGATTGATACCTTACATAAGTAATTGTGAGAAAAAAATCATATCCATTGTTCAAATTGCTACAAAATGTAGTATTTCCAAAACTAAAATCGACCTGTTCGAGGATTTTTTTGACAAATGATACATACCAAAGATATGAATTTTGTGCGTTTCTTTAGATTCACACTGTATAGTTATTTGGTAGTGATAAATTAAAAAATTTACTCTGTTTTGCTTATGTCAAGATAGGTATAATATCTTATATATTTGTGGAGCATTGCCGAATTCGATATTCCAGGATACTCTGACAATATTTCCCAACCAGCAAATTTGTTTTATAATTTAAATGTTCTACGATTATTTTGTTTTATTGTTATTTTATTAATACTTCTTAATGCCGATTGATTATATTAGAGTTCCAGAAAATACTATTTTGTTGTCTGCAACTGAGCTATTTTATAAATTTATCATTAAAACGTTTCCACAGCAAAATAATAAAATACCTTATAATGGAGTTAAGAAATCATTTTAAAAATGTTTTCGTGACTAAGTTATAAAATATTTCAGCTTATAAAACTAAATCGTTTTATAACGATTTTTTAGTATCGTTCAGCAGCATTTTTAGCACCGTTATAAATATACATTCGAATTATTTTATAGTTATTTCTTATCATCTTACAAAACAGTTATATTAAAGACCTATTTGTGACAATTTTGCTTTTAAGAATAAATGTTGTTCCAGAGCATGTTGTATAATTATTATATAGCATTGTATTTACTGTAATATGGAAACAGCAACAAAGTCGTTACAAAACAAATTTGTTTACTTAAGCATAAAAATGTGGTGGCCAGCAATACAATAAAACATATTTGAGAAAATTCATTTTCTGCGTTAGCTGTGTATTTATATTTAGTTATAATTAAAGTCTGCCTTTTAATGAAAATTTGTCATAATTATAATAGACAAGTTTATAAAAGAATTATTCTCCCAAAATTTTGGTTACCAACGTTGACAAGAGCGGTGCAGATCTTAACAGATCATATAACGGCCAAACTATAAACATCACATTTATGACAATGGAGAAACTTAAAAAGTGGTTTTAAAAATATTAGGTACATGTATTAACAGCGTAGTGGTTTTGGCACTAGGATACAGTGTATACAGTTATAAAATTAAACGACGCATTTCACTCACTGCACTGTTAACGTATTAGGTCATATGCCAAAGTACTGTTGATTCCACTATAGTAAAAGTAACTAAGTGTTTTTGGCAATAAATAAATCATAAATAAACAGCTCTGTAAATAAGGTGATTGACTGCTACTAATTTCTAGGTTATATTTATGCAAATTGAACTAATTCTGTTTCGATGGTTGCATTTACAACTCAGTCCTAACAGATTTTTCATAAGCGCTACAAAAGTATCGCGAAAGTGAGTGATCTATTTTATAAGATTCCCGAAAAAGTTACACTAAGGCGCATTATTTTATAGATTTTATAGGAATCGTCTAATAATTTAAATATCATGAAATGCTTGCTACTAACACAAAAGTATTTTATAGAGGGAGGCCATCTTGAAAGGCCAGCATTCGTGAAGGTACATATGACAATTTATGAAAATTGAAAATATCAAATGTTTATTAGAATTTATGGAATCAGAAACGTGCTAACTATACAGTTATGACTACTAAAACAAATTAGTGTAAGTCACATTGTCAAAAAACTCAAATTCATAAAATCGATATTTATAAAATTTCAAAAATTATTAGAAATCATCAATAAATGTGAGGCCCGTTAAAAATATATTAGAAATATGGCCATAGTTCACAGCAAAATTTTCTTCGCATCAAAAATTACAGTCGTTGTAAGCCAGAACAAGTCACTTAAATAATGATTATAGGTTATTAGGTACCTAGTATTAAATCGCAATGCTTTTAGTGTCAGAAATACTTCTTAAACTTTCAGGATACATTTTAGAAGTCATTTTATTTTATTGGTGTGTATAAAGTAGCATTTTTTTTTAAATAATGACTATTTAAAAGCTCTTATAAAACAGTTGTTTAGTTGTTTTATAGCAGTCATTTAACAAACAGTGAAGTGTGTTTTATAGTACAATTAAATGAAGCTTTAATAAAACTATATAATGATGGTACTAAATTTTCATAAGGCTTCTGGAAATGTTTATATAATTACTTTGTAATGGTTCCAATAGGTGTTACAAAATATCAACGGCGACTGAAATATTTTATAAGATGGTGCCAATTTGCATTTAAAGCTGCTGTGAAAAGGTTATGAAAGTATTTCTGAGAGTAATATTGCTTTACAAAATTTGTGTCGGGAACATTCCTACAACTTTTATAAAATATCAAATTGCTAGTTGGGTTTAGTTCTACTCTGTCGAGGGTAAGGTTTACATACCTGCTGTAGACCGTTACATCCTAAAATAATTTCGGTAGGAGAGAGTCGGGTAACTGTATTAAAATAATTTCCGTTAATTTCCTATTTTAACCATGCCAGAACATACTATAAAGAATATGTTTCATCCCTATAGGATTTATTTTGCTCTTTCCCTTGTCCCGCTATCTATTATGCAAAAACAGGCGAATTTTACGGTCACTTTTTGCACCTATTGTCTAATTTTTTAGTTAAGCATAACTTCATTATTTGAATAATAGCTAATTTAAATAAGTTTTGGGACATTTACGAGGTTGCAAATTCAGATGATGTCATTTATTTGTGTCACAAACATTCGCAACCCGAATTTAAGACTTTCGCAGTTATTTAGACCCCCCACTTACGGTTTAATACGTCAAAATCGTGTCCGTGCCAAACAAGAAAATTGTGGAAAAAACCTTCTGGATTAAAAAAAGTTATGCAAAACTACAAGCGAGTTTGTGACTCTATTCTGTTGCATAAACAATAATTTGTATAACTTCCGAAATTTTTTTCGCCAAAATATATCGTAATAAAGTTAATAAACAACGAGTGGCGTTGCATCAAAGTATACTTGCTTGTATATAAAATTGACTTTGTCAATAAGGACCTCGGATTTGTCTCTTAGGGTTCTCAATTCGCTTTGTATGGCGTTTCGGTTTTCAGGTATAGTGCCGGAGAACAGCGGTTCACCGTGCTCGACGACTTTTCCTAGCAGTAGTTGTCCTTTTTCCTTTTCACCCGTAAAATTTTTCAATTCTTCCAAAGTGGATTGATTTTGTTTTTTAGCAATTTTATAAAATGACTTTCTCCTTAGCTTGTACTAACCAATTTTCGACGTCTTTGATGCTCTTTTGGTACAACTGTTTATATTTGTTCAATTCATCTAGTTTTTCTAGATAGTGAGTCAAGAATTTGTTAATTGCTTGATAGCGAGTGTTTAAGTATTGAACGTATTGACTGACCCTTAACTCTGACATTTCCTTGACGAGTTCCTCACTGATCGGTGTTAATTTCTTAATTTCTTTTTCAAAGTCTTTGACTTCTTTGTGCAACTTGGTGATTTCCTGGATTTTGTCGTCGACATTGTTTAAGTCCATTTGCAAAGTACTTTTAGCCTTAACCCCATTTTCTGTTTCTTTCAACCAATTAGCAACACTTTCTGAAATTTGCTCGTATGTGTTGTGTATAGAAATATTATTTTCAAGTAGGTTCTTCGTCGTTTCAAAATTTTGTTTTTACAATATTACGGTCATCGCAGCATGGTGCAAACTTAATAGAAAATGTCTAATAATTATTAAAATTTTCTTCAAAGTTTTCATAAATTTCGTAATTTTCTTCAAAATGTTATTGCAAATTTGCGTTTTTTGTCAATTTAACAATATTCCGGGGGCAGAGAGGGGTGCAAAAACAGGATTTATTTTTTTTACCTTTTCCAATATTGCCTCAATGTTTAAATTCTCTCGCAATTTTTGTCTAACTTGTCACTATAGAAGTCTGTACAGACTGGCCTACTAGACAAACTATACACTGAGTCGTCAACTCACCAAACCTGCACCCCGAGAGCTGCGCCTCAGCTTAACCACAGCCCAACTTCGGGCTAGACCTTTATAATTTTTTTTATAACAGCTCAATCTACAGGGACCCCAGTAGATTGAACCTGAGAAAATGTATCTTGTGTAGACCTCGTATATAATTTGATACTATAATATGAAAATATGACTGATAGGCATGGTTTTCTTTGGTACTTACGAGTTTGTTCTCTTCCTGTACAGTCTACGTCAATGGGATACTGGCAAGGAAAGGCAAATACCCCAGCAGCAGGGTTGAAAAGTAAACCATCGGCGCAAACCTTTTCTTCAGGGACTCCATCTTTACATTCTATATATCTAAAACAACATATTAGTGGTGTTATACAGGGTGGGGCAATAGTGCATCGGACTTCGATATCTCGAGTTCTACCATAGTTAGAAATTTTTTAAAAAATTGCAAATAAACTAGATAAAAAAAGTCTATAACTGGAAATTATTTTCGAACATACAGGGCGAGCCAAGACGAAATTACAGGACCAAGTGCCTTTTTTTAAATGGAATGCTATGTATATCGGTACATTTTTTAAAGCCTCTTTCTAGGCTCTATTTATTCCGAGATTAGCATGGAATAGCTCCCAACCACTAGGATGTAATGATTTTTTTTTGTTGAAATAATGCAATCTGCAGATGGATATTGAAAAAATCACCACAGTTACAATTATGGGTTTTAAGAAAAACTTATGTGAATACCAGTTACGAGATATCTAATTAATGTTTTTGAATCATTTTCATTTCCTAGTACAGGGTGGCCAAACACTTCAATTAAGAACTTTTTAAATTGAATTTTCTCAATTTTTTTCAAATGGAACACCCTGTATATTTTTCAGCGATGTGATGTAGAAATGAAAACGAACATTTTTGTAGGTACTTCCCTATGGCTAATTGCAACCAATTTCGTTTTATTGAGCAATAATTACAAAATTCAAAAATAAACTTAAAAAAAGCGATTTCTTCAAAAACAAATCGGTAAAGGTGTTTACACAGAACTTCCCTCGTTATTTGTGCATGGCGGTCACTCTAAAAAATTAATAATTACGAAATGACATTGAGAATAATAATCGGAATATAGTTATTGTTATTATTACAAAGAAAACTTGATAAGCTTTGGTCAAAAAAATATACAGATTGTTCATCCAACAGCAAAAGTACAATACTAAATAGCAGGTGCCACATATGGCAGGCTTGCGCAAATACCTTTACAAATGTCCACCATGACTGAATTATTTCTTGGGATGACCACCCTGTATATTTTTCAATCAAAGTATAATAGGTGCATATGCCAGATATTTTTGCCGTCTGTTATATTTTCAATCCAACATTCACGTAATGGAGTGGAAGTATAGTGGTGGTTAAAAAATTTCAATTTTTTTAAATTTTTCAAAAATGTTGGTAAAAAAATTTTCAAATTGTTTTCTTCTAATATAGGTTTAAAATGTCAAACGTAGAAATTTTAAATTAGAGCAAAAAGGAAAGTTTCCTTCTATTCTATAGTAGTGGTAAAACAAGTTTAAAATTTGAAAATTAAATACATTTTTTTAAATAGGTTTAGAATGCTATGAAACGTGAAAATTTTAAATTTGAGCAAAAAAAAATGTTTCCATCTAATAAGAAATTTTTCGTCTATTCTATATAGTATAGTTTAAAAATGTTTTCATTTTTTTTTTTTTTTCAAAAACAGTTTTAAATTTGTTTGAATAGTTTTAGAATGCCATGGAAACGTGGATAGTTTAAATCTGAACAAAGAAAAAAAAATCTATCTTCGTGGTAAAATTTTTTTAAAATAGTAAGTAAAAAAAATTCTAATTTTTCTTTTAAATAGATTTAGAACGCTATGAAACGTGGAAATTTTAAATTTGACGAAATAAAAAAAAATTTCCATCTATTTTAGTGGTAAAAAAATTTTCAAAAATGTTGGTAAAAAAAATTTTCAAAACATTTTTCTTTGAAACAGGTTTAGAATGCCATGAAACGTGGAAATTTTAAATTTGAAGAAAGAAAAAAAATTTTTTCATCTATTTTAGTACTTAGTGAAAAATTTTTCAAAAGTGGTAAAAAAAATTTGAAATTTTTTTTTTGAATTAGGCTTAGAATGCCATGAACCGTGGAAATTTTAAATTTGAAGAAAAAAAATTTTTCAATTATTTTTGTAGTAAAAAATTTTTCAAGTGTTGGTGAAAAAAATTTTCAAAAATGTTTTTTTCCCGAAATAGGATTAGCGTGTCATGAAATGTGGAAATTTTAAATTTGAGCAAAAAAAATTTTTTTTCATCTTGGTAAAATTTTTTTCAAAAATGGTGAAAAAAATTTTCAAAATTTTTTTTCCCGAAATAGGATTAGCGCGTCATGAAACGTGGAAATTTTAAATTTGAGCGAAAAAAAATTTTTTTCACTATTTATTCCGTTTAGACGGTCCACCCTGTATATTTTCCAGTGAAATTTCTACCATGTCTGCGCTGACAGTAGCGTCAACTACCCACCAAATTTGACTGCTCTCCGTCAAGTAATTTTTTAGTAAATGCACCAACAGACAGACAGACAGACCGACAGACAGACAGACTGACGGAATTGAAAAACCTATATTTTCGAAATCTCCGTGATCTGAAACGTCCGAATCCGAAAAATCCTCGGAGGGTGATTTTTTCTCGAATACAATACTTCCCTTCGGTATCCGAGGGAAGTAATTATAATAAATGTTCCACATGTTGCCCATTTCGCTTTACACACATATCTATGCGCTTTTGAAATGAGGTTCCCACTGTTCCTAAAACTGCCGGTGTGATAGATCTAAAGGTAGTTATTATTCTCGCTTTCATATTTTGTACTGTTGTCGGTGTGTCTCTATAAGCAATTTCCTTCACGTAACCCTATAAAAAGAAATCCATTTTTGTAAGATCTGGGGATCTAACATTCGACATTATTAAAATTTTATAACCAATTATTTCCACATACTGAGTGAAACATAGTCAAGACGTTTTCCTTTAAAGAGACTTGGGATGGGAAGTCTGGATGTGGAAGTAGTGATTCCCTAGGCAGCGGTTATTAGGTATATGTCTGGATTTAGATTATTGATTTAAACAGGTTAGATTAGTTTTGAAAATAATCAGCTGCTGGCCATAAATAAATTTATTAATTAATTACTTTATTGTTATTATCACTTTCAACATTTTAATTAGGTACCTGTTAGTTTATTATGTAACTAAATATGGCGTTTTTTTGTTTCCACAAATATTTGGATGTCTAACGAGTTATTGTTTAAATTTGAATGTTCGGCAAATTTTTTACAGATTTACTTAGAATTTGGTACATAAAGATATGAGGATTCTTTAATAACGATTCTGATGCTATAAGACTTAAAAATACAAAACGACAAAAATTTACGAATTTTGATTGATGATTTTTTATCGGGAGTGTACTTTTCTGTCAATTTTATGTCATAATTACCTTAATAAGTGAATTCGTTTTTTGACAAGTTAGCTAATTTTGCTGAGTATTGTTATATAACACCAGCCCCACAAAAAAAGTTGATCCTGATGACTGACCATGGTATTCCTATGAATTATTCGATCTGACTCCGAATTCAGGGTCAACAAAATTCGTATACACCCCTTAAATTTTCGTACAAAGGCAAAAACATCCCTTCAATGAGGAAAAATGAATATAAGTATCATTGGAAAGAAGTATGACTGGGGACTTTTTATTTCTCGTACTCTTCTTTTTTAATGTCAAGGGCTTCAGCGATGACAATTCTCCCGAAGGGGTTCATACATCCTCTGCACCCCTTCTATACACTTCTGTACAGAGCATAGAACTGCGTTATAATAGCTTCTAGATTACGAGCTCTTGAGAATGTAAAGGAAATATGGTAGAGGGTGAATTGCGCTCCGGAACCAAGCCTCTAGAAGGGTATAAACTACCCCCTGCTGGATGAGGAACACGGGTGGAGGGAGCAGATCTGGGAGAGCAAGTGTTTCTTGTTTTTACTGCAGAATGGTCGCAGTGCATTAACGAAGATATCCTTCAACTGCCTGGACCGCACCCTGCAAGGGGCGAAAGCTATCCCCAAACCTCCAAAAAGCGTTCGGAAAACTATTAGGACCAGAAAGATGCACTTTGGGGTTATTAGTTCTGAGAGGGAAGACAAACGGAAATCCATCTCTGTAGATTTTTTTTTTCACTCCAGCATTCAATGCACCTCGATATCCCTCGTGGTATCACCTGTATTTCATGTCATTTGAAAACTCCATTTTATCTTCAATCATGTGTTTCTCTAAAATTCTTGCGCATTTCTATCGTGTGCCCTTAGTCTATGATGCTAAAGTGTTTGTAACTTACCCATCGCATGTTCTGGTAGGATATCGTCCATTTTTCTCCGGACAACTTGCACTTGATTGAGGTATTTGTGGTGTATCCCTGACAAAATTGCTTTGTTGGAAGCTGTTGTACTGTCGTTCGGGTCTGTAGCGTTGGCTGTGAACTAAGAATAAAAAATGAATTAATTGTTTTATCAATTTTATTGGTAAAATATGCCAAGATACATCATCGTCAGGGATGTCAATCAAAAAAATATATATGATGTATAGATTTATTTCAGCTTATTTCTTTTATGAGGACTAGATTAAAGATACAAACAATCATACCACAAACTTAAAGATTTTAATGGCTAGACACGAAACATTTTTTAAATCGATTTTATTATTATTACAGGCTTATTCTATATTCACTTACAGTGTATCTAGAACATTGAAATTTGTCACAATGTAATATCAATAACGACAATAACAATACAATCGTCTGTTTCATTAATTAATGACAACTTCGAGTTGGATACAAAACACTAGTTTTGCTGTTTCATCTTTAGAGTAAAAGTTTTGTACAGATCTAATGAAACAGTAATAGATTCTGTGTCGGTTATTTATTACTTCGTAACAGATGACACTGTCATTGACGAATTCTGTTTATCACTAGTTATTATAATAAATGGTCTTTGTTGATAGGATAGACGATTTTTTCTAATTACTGCACACTTAAAATGAGAATGTTACAGTGGACAGGCAGGAAGTGTTTTAATGAACATAATTTTCATAAAGTATATATAGTATTTGGATGAATAAAGTGTATGAATCGAAAATTTAAGACAAGAAAGTATCAGATGAAAGTATATAAAAAAACTTTGTAAAAGCACGCTTTAATCAAAATGTACTAAAAATTAGAAAATAGTTTTTTCAATTATCACAGTATTTTCAGGTTTATATGACTAAAAATAAAGACATGGGGAAAGTTCTTACAAATATTTTTAGCCATCTGTCGAAATAGTAAAGTAACATTTATTTTTAAATCTGAAAGTATTGTGATAGCTGAAAAAATTATTTTTAATTTTTTTGGGTACTATTTTTAAAAAGTTTTTTTATATGCTTCCATTTTTAAACGTATATATATATTACATTAACAGCGGATAAAAGTCAATTGTGTAATTTGCACAATATTTTTTAAGAATATTATCTTTCATTTCTGCTTTCATAATTATTTTGAAAGAATAATATAATAATTACATAATATTACTCGAAGCCAAATTTTTTTAAATTATTTGACGTGGGACTATTAACTTTATTAGTAGGTAATTATGACTATTACTTACAAAATTAATAAGTTACAATACCAGTTATAGGGGACCACCAACCATAGTAATATGAAATATTGGTGACCTTTAGAGACTTTCACTTACCCATCGATGATTATAAGAATATATTTTAGCAAAACACTAATTTATTTATTTATTAGAAAATAACAGTTGCCACACAAATACGAATAAAGTTCAATACATCAGAGTAGATAATTCATATTTGACCGTAGTAATAGTTATGTGAATAGGTAAATATGAGGAGAATTTTGATAATCCAGAATTTTTAACACGCTTTTATTAGCTTGACCTGTAACGCTGTATGTAAGAAAATCCTACAGCTCAATTTTCACCCACTTCCAAATGTCGTGTTGACTTGAAATTTTGCACGTGTAAGTATATACTTAGTTCACATACATTTTGACATTTCGTTTGATTCGGCTGAAAATTGGTATCTGAGGATTAATGAGGTTATAAATTATAAATATTTCGTCGAAAGAGCATGTTATTTTCACTTTATATTTTTAATTAATAATATTCGTTATTTTTAGAAAGCACATAATTTTCATTTTATACAGGGTGTAATTAGTTTCATGTCATTTAAAAAACTGGTATTAGGGACGGACTAGACCAACAAAAAACCTATATGACTTTTTTGTCTAGAGACACTTTGAGAAAACTGACCTAGGTTTAAAATTTTAATGTTAAGGTAGGAAACATTTGAGAACCACTGCTTTTCAGGGTCAATGGATGTTATATTTCCGAATATTAGAAATAATAAAAAACTGTAATACCCGACTTGTGTTCCCGCCGGAAGAAGTGCGGCACTTTGATGGGATTACTTGTACCGAACATTTTATACCACTAATTATGAAAATGTAAATAATTCCTTCTCTTTCGGCACAACGCGCAACGCCAGCATAGCATGACCGCAGAGGTTTAAATAGGATTTGTTTACAGGTGTCTTTTAATTTGGAACACAGTTGTTGTAGCTTTTATTGTCGTTTATAACAATTTATAAAATTTAAAAGTGGTTTATTAACATTTGTAACATTGTGTTAAGAGCTTAAAAAATTAGTAATTATTTTATGAAATTGGAAAACGAACAGTTAGACGTCCGAGATACGATAACAGAAAAAAGTTGTGAATTTCAAGTGAGGAAAAAATCTGATTTCCCAATCAGGCATCGAAAACTAAAAATCGAGTCTTTGGTCTCTATGATAATGTAAACAATAATAAACATCAAAACAAGACAGCGAATACTAATAATAATAATAATAATAATAATAATAATTACTAGACTAGATTTTTTCCTCGGCTCCAATGCAACCGACCAATTTTAAAAAGAGTTCAAAATGCCAGTTTCAAGACGATGAATAGTTTTTGCCATTTATGGGTAGGGAATTTCATCCCACAAATTAGTATAACTGAGACAAAATTAAAGAGAAGAAAATAAATAACTTAAAAAAAAAACGCTTTTTTAAGAACCAACTGATACAGTTAAAAATTGCACTGAAAAGGAGAAAATAATCTTAATAGTAATTATTATTTTGTTAATAAACGTAAACACGTGGCACGGTGAGTAAAATTTTCTGTTTTTCTAAGTATTACGTTTATTAAGGTGGCCATTCCCTAGAAAGAGACATCCGATAGGGAAATATTTATTATTTTTGGCCATAACTTTTTTTTCTTAGTACGTATATTTAAAAAACTACAAGAGTACCTAACTAGAACCATACCAAGACTATTACTATGAATATTCACTCAATAATTTCAGTGGCTTGCAAAATAGTTAGATTTAAATGTAAAAATTATGCTAATCTCCCTATTTCGTAGTTTTAAATCTAGCTATTTAGCAAACCACTGAAATTATTGAGTGAGAATTCATAGTAATAGTGTTGGTGTGGTTCTACTTAGGTACTTTTATAGTTTTTTTTTAAATATACGTACGCAGAAAAAAAAGTTATGAGCAAAAATATTAAATATTTGCTTATGGGATGTCTCTTTCTAGGGAGTGGCCACCTTAACATAATGTTGCACGTTGCGATCACTAGGGACTGCATGCTGATAGCTCATGAGTAGAAGCTGGAAATTATGTAGCAATGGTAATAGGAAACTGCATATTTGTAATGTACTACCTATACACGCCATCTCTGAGGTACTAGTATGGAATGACTTTTAGACTAAACTAGACTTGACTAGAAACTTGTAGAAGATGGTTGAAGACTTTACTAGAAATACTAGAAATGTATTAAAGTTTGCTGGAATGCTTCTAGATGTCTTTTGAGAGATATATAAGGCGAGATTCATGGCGGGAGAGGAAGTCTTTAATGAATGGATGGTTAGAAAATCTGAAGTGGTACAAAGTGAACAGTAGAGTGTAAACATCCAGTAATAAACATTGTTAAAGGTTATTTTAGTCAGTAAATATGTATTTTAGTTAATAAAAGTATTGTGAAGCTTTCAGTAAGTAATTTATTTCACTTGTTGTAATTTTTTAAACCGACGGATTTTTAAGGGAGGTTTCCTAGGGGTGGAAACACGCGAAAATAATAATTAGACAGGCAGAGAACAAAAATGTTTTTCAAAGGACTGACCCCTCCTCCCAGGCCCAGCGCGACACAAAATTTCCACACACGCGACTTCACATTATCGCGCTTACCCCCGCCCTCTTCCCCCACTCCCCGACCCCACAAAAATTGTATTTACTGAGAAAAGTATACTGTGTTGGCTCACGTCACGTCACATTGATGTATTATAATAATTTTAAAGAAGAGAACTAATTTAAAAATATCGCAAATCAGAGCGGGCGTTGACTTGTGCAGCTTGTGCTGCACCACTACTATGGCTAGACGTGCGACGCCCTTGGCGCCCCCTTTGCTCGGCGTCCCTAGCGGCCACTTGGGGAGCTTGGCCCTAGCGCCGGGCCTGCGGCCCGCCCCTCTCCCTTATGAATTTTGACATGCTGAATCTGAATTTTGGATCGAAAATATATGTTTCGCGGTTCAGGTTTTCGCTAGGTACCCAAAACCACTTTTGAGGGATCCAAATACTTAGTGGAAAAACATTTTTTTTTGTGCGTGCCTGTTTTATTAATATTAACATTATTTTATTCCTTTTAGTGCATTTTTTAGAAGTTGCAGTTGGGTTTTAAAAGCGTATTTTTAATTTTTTTTACTTATTAAATATGACATACTTACCTCACACCAATTAGCACTTATCTTCATGTCTAGACAATATAATTAGGTACAGAATTTAAATCACGATACGGTGAATCGTTGAACAAAGTATACCTTGGTTCTGATTATCGAACGTAGTTCTCCTTGCCAATAGATGCTACTCTGGACTTTCCCCACAACTCATATCATGCAACAAACAACTCTAGAAGAACAGAATGTACATTGTTTCTAACAATACTAACGACGACATTTTGAATCACAAACTGTATATAATGGAAACGTTTGTCTTGAATCATTGAATTCGTTATGTTTGCAGATATATCTATCACTCACTCTACATCGAGTTACATTATCATTAAGGTAATGTATTTCCTATATACACCCCGTATATTTCCTGCGTGATCTCTACTGTTTCGATGTAATCTGTCTTTGTGATATCCTGCCATTTGTATAGAAAGCTGAAAACTCTTGACGCGTGTATTTGAATAAGATTCAATAGAGGCTTCAACTATTGTTTGAAACGTGGCATTTACTATTCCGTTCCTAATTTGCATACAATTAATACAAAATATGATGGCACAAAAATTGGAAACATTTATTTTATCGTCCAAGTCCAATCTTTGAATTTTATTCCAATTTACAGAGTTTGTAAATAAAGTTAACAATCTCATGCCAATAATTCATTCACGAGCATGTGCTGCATGTGAAAGAAGCCAAAATAATTTTGGTATTTTTTTGCTTGTTTACTTCTAACTTATAGTTTCTGTTGAAATCAGTTAAATTATGGCAATAATCCTTTTGATATGCTGATACAAGAAAATACTCAAAATAAACTACTGATTAGTAGAGAGGCGTTATTAGACCGCCTTTTGTTGAAAATGTTATGGTACACTTGATTTTAAAAAAAACTGGTACAATTCTTGTAATCGAAAATCTTAATAGTTTAGTTGTGTGCATATGTCTGTAAATAGGGCTGGCCAGGCATGTCGAGAGGGGGGTGGAGAAGAAGTGATTTACCCCGGACCTGGGTTTTTTTGAGGAGACCGGTTTTCTTAGTGTTTTTAAACTTATTAAACCTTTCTTTCTTATTTTATTCAAATGGAATTTTAAAAAATAATTAGAAAATAACTTTTTCAAAACATTTTCAAGCCTGCCATATTATTGTTAAAAAAACGGATAACTCTACTAATGGTTGTAATTAAAATACTAACTGAATAATGATAATTCTATTTTTAAAATAAGGACACAAAAATACCACTTGAGATTTAAAAAAATGTAAACAATGCAAACTGACTATAAAAATACAATAAAAAAATAAAATAAATGAACTTCAACTACGTAATACAGAATTAACTAATATTTTGTCATTGCTCCATTAGCGTCTAAAACTGCCTGGAGTCTAGTAGGCATGGACAAAATCAGATTTCTTGCAAGGTCAACTTCTTGCGACAAGTTCTCCCAAGCGTCTTCAATTGTCCCTTCCAATTCTTGGGCATTGTTTGGATGGTTATTTAATTTTCTTATATGTTTCACCATTAGTCCCCAAACATTTTCAATTGAATTTAAATCCGGACTTTTAGATGGCCACGGTAACAACTCTATGTGGGGGGGGGGGGGGGGTTAACAAGTCAAACAGGTAAGCATCCAGAGGGATTTAGAAGTCAGAAATCAAATTTTTTTATGACATTTGTCACCCCCGCTTCATTATTAAAGGATTTATTTAACAAAATATAATTGTGATTTAGCGTCTGGGCGAGAACAAAACTTCTCAAAACATGTTTTAACATCAGCTGCCCATTTAATGTTCACTTATTTTGTAGGCCTCATCTGAATATAGCAATTACATGTGATCTTCGCTGTTTAATTACTAATATCAATAATAATTAATGGTTTGTAAAACAAACGTGTTAGGTCAATAAAACTGCAAAGCGCCTGTCCTTTCCATAAAGAGGCATTCTTTTTTAAATATAATTTAAAGTTATTCTAGCTTATATTTGTACAAAAATAGTGTTCCTTTAAACATTCTGTGTCGTAATAAATTAGGATTTGTATCACTGAGTGTACACAAAAGGCATTGTAATTCTTCAAATTTTTTTATGACATTTGTCACCCCCGCTTCATTATTAAAGGATTTATTGAACAAAATAAAATTGTGATTTAGCGTCTGGGCGAGAACAAAACTTCTCAAAACATGTTTTAACATCAGCTGCCCATTTAATGTTCACTTATTTTGGAGGCCTCATCTGAATATAGCAATTACATGTGATCTTCGCTGTTTAATTACTAATATCAATAATAATTAATGGTTTGTAAAACAAACGTGTTAGGTCAATAAAACTGCAAAGCGCCTGTCCTTTCCATAAAGAGACATTCTCTTTTAAATATAATTTAAAGTTATTCTAGCTTATATTTGTACAAAAATAGTGTTCCTTTAAACATTCTGTGTCGTAATAAATTAGGATTTGTATCACTGAGTGTACACAAAAGGCATTGTAATTCTTTTAACAAACATGCAAAATAAGAAATATGTTGGAGATGGTTATATGAATTATTCATATATGAAAATTAACAATTAGGGACATATATTATGCCAACAACAAAAATGAAGTCTAATTTATGAATTATAAATATACAGCAGGTCATTGTTGATATATTTGTATGTTGACGAGTACAAAATACATGTATTAGCGACAACACGGACCCGTGCTTGGAGGAGCAGAAGTCAATGCCAGCTGAGTCCAGCTTTCATCGTACAGAACGGCCAATTTTCAACTTTTAATGAACATTTTTTTTCTAAAAAGGACCTTATGAACATCTCCATGGGGTCTCTCACCAGTGAAGTGGGTTCCATCCCCTTGAAAAATGTGGAAAGCGTCATATAACTGAGCAATCAAAGGTGTATCATCCGGACGAATTATATAATCGCCAATTAGAATATTTAAAGCTAGTCAAAAGCGGACAAAATTTGTAGTGCAATTATTAGTCAGTTTTCAAATTTCTTTCCTCATGTCGTTCTGTCGTTTTCGTCCTCGAGAAGTAACCCGCTTGCCATGGGTGGTGTACGCTGATTTGCATACATGTTGTTTTTCTTACACTTAATAAATACAAATATTAATGAATTCGACTTTCATTGACTACTTAATTTAAGCTTGACAACCTTCGTTCTGCTCTTTGCTACAAATTTGTAACTAAGATCCCATACGATTCTGTCATATCTGCTTTCAGTGCCCCAATTGTTCACAGAGTCTAGCAAGGAGTGTCTCTACTTTCACGACGACGATCAGAGCTTTAAATACATCCGTAGTCGGCACTGCAGGATACGATGGAAGGCAGATAGTACCAATCGGTGGTAAGTGATTTTTTTCTCGTCGTTAAAGTCTTTGCGAGTTATAAGAATCCACCCTCAGAGTCGAGAATATCACCAACCCTTGAAGAGACACGTCAGGCGCCATTCATAATAAATTTTAGTCGTTTCCGTGAACGCATGTATACGTAAATTCATCCACAATAGCACAGGAGAGTATATGAGTTACTTATACTATTTCTTGTAAAGGTGTTAAGTATACACCACTTATCCGATGGGGAACATTGTCATATTACACCGATTCAAATGTTCCCCAATTTCCTGAACTAAAAGCTGAATTATCGAATGTTACTTATCTACAGGGTGTCTAAATCACAGTGCTGTTGTCAAGTTTGCCTGAATATTTAGGATCATAGGCTATAAAAAATTATGGAAAAAATTAAACTAATAAGATTTCATGGTGATCCGGTTAGTTGGATTTTATTACCTAATATCGTCGGTTAAAATATTTTTGTTATTTGCTGAACACTACTAATTTCTAAATATAATCTAGATAGTTTTTCCAATGAATCGACCGTGTTTTTATATAAAATGAATTAGGCAAACAAGATGAAGAGTACCGAATCCAGTAACCTCGAACAAGAGTATAGATCAATCACGTATTAGTAGAGGGTCCACGCCTTCGAAAGCCGTCTAAATCGCCAAGTAACCCATTCCAGCAAGGTAAATAATTTTTGAGCTCGGATATCGAAAGAGGGCCCTAATGGGCATCAGAAATGGCTTGTTGGACTTTTGTTGACGATTGCACAACTTCTCCACAAGAAAAAAAGATGGTGAAATGTCATTTCAAGAATTCGTGTTTTTAAACGTATACCTCTCGCTAGAGAATGAACCACATGCGATATTGATTTGATTTTTTTTATTTATATACTACTGACATGAGCGCATCTATCTGTACTAATTAAATTTCAAACTCGCTTACGGTTTTTTTCTAAATAAATCCTAAATCACAGTAACGAAATTTGAGTGTTTGAAATTTCGACGTGCGGGCAACTATATTAAATATTCAATTTTTTTATATACTATATACGAATGAAATATGGCCTAAAGATCAACAGAGTTTTTGCAAAAAAAATTAGCTCGATATCTTATACAGTTTTTGAGTTAACGACTTTTTAAAATAAACCATAATTAGATTCGTGGTATTCCTGTTAGCATGCGGCTGTTTTCTGGCTAAGTGTAATGCATTAAGATAGTAAGCCAATACATTTTGGAAATTGTGCTATTATTTACATTTTTACAATTTTGCAAAAATATGAACAGGTAAAAAGAAACTCATTTGGCAGATGATTTACTCGATCTATTAATTATAAAGGTGTTGTATAGAGATATTATTTATTAAGTATATCATTATTGTGGTACAAATGATATAGCATTTTACAAATATGAAAATATAAAAACGTACACAAAACTTGTAATATATACATAAGTAATAATAATAATAATAATGCATAATAAGTATACACAGCTCAGTAAGCATTGACAAACGACTACATAGGCATTACTATTAAGAAGCACTGTCTGCTAAAAACTGCTCTGTATTATTTCTGCCCTTAAAACAATTGTTAGGAAAGGCTGCACATACAACAGAACACCAAGTGGACGCGCATTTTTAATCACAGTTTACTTTACAATTCCACTATTTGTTTTCATTAGAACCAGTTGTGATTTTTTGTCATCATTTGTGATTTTATTAGGTTATTCTCTATCAGATATCCAAATTTTCTGGGAAAGGGTAAATTGGGAAGGAGATCGGAACATCACTTGGACACTAAAATTTTATGTGCTTTGTTAACTGCTTCTCAAGTCGAGAAAATTTGTTATAAATCCAGGATTTTGTGTTAGGTAAGGGTCTAAACCACTTTTTGTGGATAATTTTAACAATTAAAAATATTTCGCAGTGAGCAGGGTTTTAACCTACTTTGCTAGGTTCTTCAGTTGCTAGCTAAGCTAAGTACACTAAACCACTGGACTACCGTCCCCTGTAATGCTCGTTTTAAATGCAGTAAGGAAGTGTCTTGTGTAGGACGCGGACGTAGCTAACGTAAGTCTAATAACCTTAAGGAAAAATAAATACTGCCTTAGCAAATCTAAAGATTTAAATTCACTACAGATGGCCGTAGTGAATTTAAATCCTTAATCCGTAAGTCCTATGTGAATCTGTATGGATAGATTCACATAGGACATACGAGCATCTTAAATTACACGATCACCAATTGCATCGCAGTTGTCTCCAAAATTAATCAAAATATATAGTTGGCGTGTTCATTTTAAGGCAACAATAATTGCTCATTTATCCTCTTCGGAAAAGATAACTGACAGGTCACACAATACACCGACTGCCAATAACGTTTTTACAATATTTTCTTCTTCATATTTTCCACTTAATTATTTACTGATTTCGTGAGTATCCTAAGATACCCTTTGTTGTCATGTACCCACACAAGTTTTGTAGGTTTTCTATTTTGCAAAAATTAAACATACCTTGCGCAAATATTATTGTGTTCCCTTCTTCATGATTGTAAGTTCACATTATTGGGCCACGTAGGTATGTCATTATTTACACCAATATTCTAAAATGTATTTTAGATTATTCGCTTTATATTTTTTACTATTTATAAAGTAATTCCAGTTTAGAATAAGAATTGAGTCTGTTATGGTGAATTCATATAATTCTGATGGGTTTTTAAGTCATACCATACATTTTCTTAAATATGAAAGTTCGAACAATTTTTATTTTTTAATCTCACATTTGTATAATTTATTGACGATTTCATACTGTATTTGTACCTTTCGATATATACAGTCCTTCTAAGCCAAAATGACGTAACTGAAAATTTTCTAAGCAAATTGGACGTACTTCAAAGTTTCCTTTTTTCAGTAATCATTAAACCATTATTTCTGCATCTATATTTTAACAGACTCTATTTTAAAATCACGTAGTTGTAACATAACACATAAATGATTGTCTAATTTTCAGACAATTGGTGACCTACTGATTAATAGTAATATAATACCTGAATCAAATTAGTTATTAGACTAATGTCTATCCACAATTACACAGACCGAATCCAGCCGCAGCTGTCACGTTGCGCGTTATCATAACAAGACATTATGACGATCGAATTAAAAAATCTGTAACTCGAAAACTGTATGAGATATCGAGTTAATTTTTTTTGCAAAAACTTTGTTGGTGTTTAGACCATATTTCATACACATGTAATATATAAGAAAATTAAACATTTAATGTAGTTGTCCGCACGTCAAAATTTCAAACACACAAATTTCGTTCCTGTGATTTAGGATTTAATTAGAAAAAAACCGTACGTGTCTTTGAAACTCTACTAGTACAGACATATGCGCTCATGTCAGTAGTATGTAAAGAATAAAAATCAGATCAATATCGCATGTAGTTCATTTTCTAGCGAGAGGTATACGTTTAAAAACACGAATTCTTGAAATAACATTCCGCCATCTTTTTTTCTTGTGGAGAAGTTGTGCAATCCTCAACAAAAGTCCAACAAGCCATTTCTGATGCCCATTAGGACCCTCTTTCGATATGTGAGCTCAAAACTTATTTACCTTGTTGGAATGGGTCATTTCAATTTTTAATGCTTTGGACCCCTTACTATATATATCAAAACACGTATTCACAGTGCTGCAAGCGTTGGGAATAGCAGATATGACAATTAGAAGAAGAAATGATGCTTGGTGGAACGATAGCCTGGAATACTTCGTAAGGGAAAAGAAAACCGCATACCATAAGTGGTTGAAAACGCAAGACCCAGATGACAGAAAAATTTATGAAGATACAACTATGAAATTAAAAAGAGAAAAAGAAAGTTATGAACAAGTTCTGGGAAGAAAAATATGATGAGATGGACAGACTTATGGGAAGCTGAAAATCTAGGCAATCATGGGGAACTATAAGAACGCTCAAGAAGAATACTAGAGAAGTGAAAGTTATAGATCCAATTGAAATAAACACTTGGAAGAAGTATTACCAAACACTATTAAATGAATTTAAAAAAGTGAATTATACAAACGAACCAGTGAAGGAGGATGTAAGAGAAATAACAGTAAAACAAGTCGAAGAAGCAGTTAAATAAATGAAAAATAATAAAGCTGCAGGTCCTGGAGGTATGACGATAGAACTTGTTAAGAATTCTTCAACCGTAACGTTAGAAGCAATTGCCAGATTGCTTACTGATTGTTTAAAAGGAGATGACATCCCGGATGAATGGAAAATCGCATATATAACTTCTATATATAAGAAAGGAAGTAAAATGAAATGTGAAAATTATTGGGGAATTAGTATAACTTCTTTCTTGTGCAGACTGTATGGACGAATACTAAAATCAAGAATAGAAGGACAAATAAAAGACTCAGAAGAACAGAGAGGCTTCAGTCCTGGAAGATCCTGTGTTGATACATTCTGTCTAAAACAAATTTCCAAAAAGAGTATAGTCCATGGACGAGAATTACATATTATATTTATAGATTTAAAGAAGGCCTATGCAAATTAATTACAGCAGGCAATAAAAGATAGCGGAATAAAAAACAACCTATATAAACGCAATTAAGCAAGTGCACAGAGATAACATAAACACAGTAAAAGTAGGGAATAACCACTCCGAATAATATTTCGTAAATAAAGGTCTACGACAGGAGTGCTGCATGTCACCAACTTTATTTAAAGTGTGTATAAACAAGACATTGAGAAACTGGAGACGAATATGTAGGTCAATGGGTGTGCTCGTTAATGATGAACATATATATAGTTTATTATTCGTTGATGATCAGGTCATACTAGCTGAGGACGGAGATGACATCAACTATATGTTCAGGAAACTAAAGGAAAAGTATACGTGGAGGGGTTTGAAAATCAATATGGACAAAACAGAATATATGGTAATTGGAAGAAAAGGAACATATTTAATGACAGGAAATAAAGTGGTGAAGTCGACAAGTGAATATAAATATCTAGGAGTCACATTATCTTCCGACCGTAGAGATAATATCGATATACAGAATAAAATTAGAAAGGGTAAACCTATAATTCGTCAACTATATCCCATGCTGTGGAATGACAACCTTTCGAGAAAAACGAAAAAGCAGATGTTCAGTTCTATTGTCGAAACTTGTGTTACATACGGGAGTGAAGTTTGGACACTGAATAAAAAGATGAAGGAGAGAATATTTGTAAGAGATTATGTATTGGAGACGATGCTGTAAAAAAGCATTATTGGACCATATAAGAAACGAAAGAATATTTGAGATAATGCAAGTAGACACATCATTAGTGAAAACAATTAGTATGGACATATGGGAGAATGGAACCAGACAGAATACCACAAAAAATTTGGAAATGGAAACCGGCTAATAGAAGAAAGTAGGAATGCCAAGGAAGGGCTGGAATAAAGAAATAGAGGAAGATATGCAAAGAAAGGACTAGAAGAAGACGGACTCAGAAATAGAACCTCTTGGAAATTGGAATGCGGTAGATGGAAAAATTAGCTGTATACAAACCGTTCATATATATATATACTAATTTCTAAATATGTATGAAATTTTTGGTGTTAATACAAACAACTCATCTTACGAACGTTTTGTCTTCACTTTTGAGTAAGGACGATCCTAAAGGTTCGAGAGTTCCTAAAAATATTTTATCACCAACGGAGGTGAGTGTACTAACTAAGAGAGCTCCGCGTGTTGTGTAATGTGTATATAATTTTAACTTCTGTTTCTTTTTTACTTCATTCAAAAATGATTTACGCATCGATACTACAATGAGACAGGTATTTACAAATACACTTTCACATTTCAAGTTTCGTCTGCTGGAAAAGTTATACTCAATTATAACCTTACACAATATGGTCCTATACTAATAAACATATATATTATATTCTATGAAATGTAACGTTAAATATCAAGGTAAAATATACCGTTTGGTTTTTGTTTACTACTTGCGGATCTAAAAATATGCAGAAAAAACAGATAGATACAAATTTGAATAATAATAAAATTCCGAAATTCTTATTCGATTTGAATTCATATTGTGTGATAATGATTAAACATATATAGGTATCAAGGTATCTTTGAAGAGATAAATTCGTTCACCTTGGCATTTTCTACTATCACCACAGAAACGTGATAATAGTACAAAAGAAACACGATAAACGCCAGAAAGGGAAATAAAAATTCATTCTGATTGCAAACGCTAATTACCTGATGATATAAGAATGTTAAGTAATATATTATTTGTTCTTTACTACCATGTGCTAATTCGTAAAATTGTATGTGTCTGGCTTTCTACAAACAAAATCATTGTTACGATTTAATAACACATGTGAATCAACAAAGTAGTGATAGACGTGGCAGATCTCATAGATTTAACCCTTGGCCAGAAAAGAAGGGTTAGGTATGTTTGATCGTATTGACACGTCCTTCCACCCCTTAGGAAACCATCCTTGAAAATCCTTGGTTTCAAAAATTATAACAAGAGATAAACAGTTACAGACCTTCTTGAATAACTTACTGAAAACTTCTCAAGACTTTTATTAACTAAAATACACTTTTACTGACTAAAATAACCTTTAACATTGTTTATTACATGATGTTTACACTCTACTGTTCACTTTGTATCACTTCCAATTTTCTAACCTTAATTAATTTACTTACTTCCTTTCAGCCTGTTTACATTGGCTTATATACCGGGTGTTAGAAAAGTATGGGAACGGTGAAAAATCTCGAACAGTTTGCATCAAAACGAAAAATAAAAAAATACGTCTCAAAAAGTTTTCAAAAAACTATCTACTCATACCAAAAATGACCTCCCCACCCACCAACCAGGGGGTGGGGCGAGAGGCAACTTTAAAATTTCAAATGGAAACCCCTATTTTTTATTGCGGAATCGGATTCTACGGCAAAAAATACGTAAGTTTTATTCAGGACATTTTTTTCGATTCTTGCACGGTGTCGCTGTAATCGCAAAAAATGAAAAGAATGCATGACTGTTTCAAGAATAGCGTCTTGTGCCCATAAAAAAAGTCCAATTCAAAAACTGAAAAACACGTATTTGTTATTTTTACGAAATCGATCCAAAGACATTGGATTCGACTCTCCCACCCCCAACCCAGTGGTGGGGCGGGGGACAACTTTGAAATTTGTAATGAAAATCCCTATTTTTTATAGCGGATTCGGATTCTACGACCAAAAATACGTGAATTTTATAACGGGAATTTTTTTCGATTCTTGCAAGGTGTCGCTGCAATCGCAAAAAATTGAAATAAACCTGAAGTCTCCATAAGTTTGTAAATATACAGCTACTCGTGTTGACAAAAAAACATTCAGTTTGAAAAACAATATCTGTGATATCTTGATTTTTATGAATGTTTTTTTTAAGTGTTGTTAATAACAGTATTTATTTTGTGAAATTTCTACGAGTAACATTTTTTGCGATTGCAGCGACACCTTGCCAGAATCGAAAAAAATTCCCGTTATAAAATTCACGTATTTTTGGTCGTAGAATCCGAATCCGCTATAAAAAATAGGGATTTTCATTACAAATTTCAAAGTTGTCCCCCGCCCCACCCACTGGGTTGGGGGTGGGAGAGTCGAATCCAATGTCTTTGGATAGATTTCGTAAAAATAACAAATACATGTTTTTCAGTTTTTGAATTGGGCACAAGACGCTACTCTTGAAACAGTCATGCATTCTTTTCATTTTTTGCGATTACAGCGACACTGGAAGAATCGAAAAAAATGTCCTGAATAAAACTTACGTATTTTTTGCGTAGAATCCGATTCCGCAATAAAAAATAGGGGTTTCCATTTGAAATTTTAAAGTTGCCCCTCGCCCCACCCCCTGGTTGGTGGGTGGGGAGGTCATTTTTGGTATGAGTAGATAGTTTTTTGAAAACTTTTTGACATGTATTTTTTTATTTTTCGATTTGATGCAAACTGTTCGAGATTTTTCACCGTTCCCATACTTTTCTAACACCCGGTACTTTACAATGGGCATCTAGAAACATCCCATCAAACTTCCACATATTTCTAGTAAAGTCTTAAACTATTTTCGTGCGGCGATTCAGAACAATGTAGAAATCTCGTTCCTCTTCTATAAGTTTCTAGTTTCTAGAAAATGTACTACTAGTGTCTCACAGATGGCGCGCAATACAGGCTTTGCTGGTATATTGCAGTGGCCGATTACCATTGCTACTTAATACCGGCTATTACTAATGAGCTATCAAGACCTGCCCCTAGTGGGCGTAACGCGTAAAAGTATATTGTACACTCATAAAGAGTAAAAAATAGAGAATGAAATGAGCCGCATTTTTTCACAGAAATATGTTAACTACTAGATGGTTTTACCGCCTAGTAAAGAAGAGAAAACGTACTATTTGCTTTTCAATTATTTATTGCTTGATGTACAAGGAACCGACAAAGGTCATAAAATTTAATTGGCGTTCCGCCAGTACGACTTGTCTTACAGTGGCGTCGTTCTGGCTGGTTCTGTATATTATATAAACGATCTTTAAATTATTTATTAAAAAAGTACAAACGAATTGCATGGTGAAATGTTGCAAAATTTAAGTCAATAAGATATACACTTATCAATCATAGATCGCATATTGCAGAAAATAAATAAATACATAACCACCAAAACAATATGTAATTTGCGAAACCCATACAACCGCACGCCCTTGGATCTACTTTTCATTCTTTTTGAACCGACTACAGCGTTTTCTTTATGTGAAAGTTGATTTCCACCAAGTGGTTATAGGATAGGATATAACTTTTCCTTCAGCTTAGATTAACTCACGGTACAGATTTCAATACGAACGGATTCTCCTTTTTAGTTATCATGCATGCATTGCGTACAAGAAACGTGACAGACAGACATTTTGAAAGTTATTCGGGCCACTCATATCAGACCAGATGTTATAATATTAATATTTGTTCATTGTTGTTTTACAGTTTGAGGTTCGATTTAGAATGGCGCATGCCTGCGTAGTTTCTACGAAATCTCGAATAAAGTGGGTTAAAACCACGAGAAATCGTGCAAAATTACGTTGAATCGAAGCGTGGGCAATTCTACATTGATTGATATAAATTAGCATGAGTCTGGCTATTTCGTGTAGGTAATATTTAATTAAGATATATTGGTTGAGTGTAGCATCACCTGAAAGCGTATATAAACAACTTGAAAAAATTCAAACATCTGGCAATATAATAGAAGCTGTGCACCACAAAGTTATCTTTTCAGTGAAGGGCAACGGGCTGGTTTCTAAGAATGGTGAAGGAACGAGTGCAAGTAGTGTAGGAATCCTACAAAACAGAGAGGGGAGCTACCAACATTCACACGAACGAAAAGATAAGTTTATTTTATTGGTTTTATTTATTCTTGTCACATGGTCTATATACTTACTTTCGAATACAAAAATGTCTCTCAGGTCAGAGGAGTTGGGGTCTGCTTGGTATACAGAGCGTCCCAAATGTTCTCCTAGATCTCTTTTTTATTTTTGAAAATTTTACTTTTTATTTTGCTTTCCCTTGGCGGATAGGCATACAGGTGTTCTCTCGGGGCACAAACACCTACGTTTCCCATCCTATATTCCTATCCCATGCGTCATGTGGCTTCCGCTACTTGCAATAAGCATGCCCCATGTCCAATCTCTTGGCAAACAACCAAAATAGACACAGTGATGTGGGATGTTGAAGAGAAAACACAAGCTTCTGAGAAGCATGAAACCATACTGGATGCAGACGGTCTGGAGGGAATGCACACTGCTAGATGTAAAAACAGAAGACTCAGAAGAATTAAAAGAAGCATGCAAACTTAAAAGAAGCATCTCACAAAGGTGATAGATGGAAACTTAAATGAAGTATCTCACAAACACCTACACTTCTCACCCTATATTCTTAACTCTCGCTGCTAGCAACAAGCAATCAATCAACATCAACTGGCAAAACGCACAATAATAGAATAATATAATTTATTGTATCCTAGTGCACAAAATTAAAAAACTAATTGCCAATTGACCTCTTAAGTAAGAGGTACTTCAAATTAGAATATTAAAAACTATGAATTATTGTTTTAATTAATAACATCAGGAAAAAAGTATATATTACATCAGAGAATTTGTGTGAAAACGGGCGGTAATGACCACATAGTCACGATTTTTTCTTCGTAATTTTTATCTATATAAATTTTATGAAAAAAGCCATAAGGCTCGTAGTATAAACTACGATTCTCAGCAACATCCTGTTGTAGCTTTAACAAGTGCCTGTTATTTATTAAATGTGAATTAATTTTCTTACAAGGCTGCATGCGGTGTGTGCTGAAAATCCTAATGGGCATTAACAGCTCAGTGATTATACGGGTAATGAATTTAACGGAAGAAGTTGTTTACAATTGCAAATTACCTTATTATTGTATTATTAAAATTCCCATGTTAACGTCTATTACGCATTATTGGATTTTTTCTGCGTAATCTTGATAACAGAACATATTATGTCATAACTACAGTCTGTTTTTATATCCTGCGTGTATCAAGACGGAAAATAACAATTTATATGTATTAGACGACCAGGAATAAAACCAGAATAAAAAATAACAACAAAAGTCCAAGTCAACAGCTGTTCAAAAATATTTTATAAGGAAGCTGTGACAGTTGATAATGGCAAAATGAGCAAAACAATGAAATGGGTATACTTGATTAGAAATCTGATGGTTTTATTAGATGAGATCATAAGAACCATGTGTGTGAATGGAAGTATGTCATATTTTTTTGGATATGTATTTTCGGTACTGAGAAAATTAGGTAAATTGTATGCCTCACCAGATATGACCCATTATGCATGATGGGTGATGGGATTCTACCATATTTTAGTCTAGACGTGGGGCGACATTGAGATGATGTCATAATTGAAGAGCGGGCGAATGTACTGGCCACTTCGCTCACCGGATCTGAATCCCGTCAATTATTTTGTTTGAGATTATTTCGTTCGAAGTCTCTCGTTCATTTCTCATTTGTAAAAACTTTTAAAGACGTGGACCAATGAGTAATTCATGATTGTCAAACTATTTGAAATTGAGTAAGTAGAATTATTGCATCCACATAAACAGGGGACACTTTCAGCGTTTCTTTGAATTCATTGCGTTTTCTATCTTTATAATACAATTAATTTTTAGAATAACTATTCTAGTGTTTAGGTTTGATTTATCGCGAAAAAATTATAAATGATCATATGGACAGGCCCGTATTTAAACCAAATGTGCCACGTCTTGAAAAAAGATCAGGTTGACCTGTATTTTATGCCACGTCCGAAATCAACTCAAAATAAAATACAGCATTGCTGTATTGCATAAAGATTACCTGAGGCTTAGGTAATCCCTATATTAGATTAAGTAAGTAACAACTAAACAAAAATACTTAGGTGTTCTTAGTTTATTTTGTTAAATCAGAAATATGTTTTTATGTTGTTATTAATATATATTATTATTTTATAGTGGTTTTCTCTGTAAATATATTTTTTAATGTTTCCGGTCAAATTCCGAGAATTCTCCTTGGAAATGTCTACATTTTTATATAAATATATAAATTAATTTTTCACTGAATATTTTAAATGCTCGCCCAACGAGTGACCCCGAAAATATTCAAAAAAGATGAAGAGGGTCCCCAACATTATGTAATCTTTCTTTTACCTAACAAATCTAGTAACCCCATCAGCTGTCCATTGAACTTGGTTGGCAGGGGAGCGAGAGGGCATCAATTGCCCTCTCCTGCAATTTTAGAAATATATGAATAATTTCAACATTCAATACTTTGATAATATTTTAAATATTGAATAATTCTTGCGATTACATAAAAAAATGAACATTTTTTTCGGCGAAAACTATTTTTCAACATTTTGGAGTTGAAATTATACCGTTTAATTTTAAAACGTTTGAACTTTAAAAATACACGTTTTTAGACGTTACTCTCCATAGCCATGTATATTGTCCCATATTTTACGATACCGAAGGTGGCAACTCTATGTTGATGATCAAAATATGGAAGGAAAAAAAATGGAGTGCGCAAATTATTAGATACATTTGTGTCATTTAAAGTTTTAGATTATTTCACAATGGCGTATTGTTAAACAATACGCATAAACTTAGAACGATAGCTTATGATGAATAATGACTAATAATGAAAAAAAAGTTTAGTAATTTTTCTTCATTTACAGAGATACCAGTAAAATTAAAATCAACTGTCCAAAGCTATTTCCGTTATTTCTCCGAATCCATTGCCCTCCACACGCACGGCCTAAACCTGGCTGTTGCCGAATTGCCGCAGCTGCAGCACGTATGCGATTTACCAACTCTTCCTTAATGTTAACTTCCGTAACGGACACCAAAATTTTTGGTATCCTCAAAAATAAAAATCAAGGTGATCGAGGTCGGGCGAATGAGAGGACCAAGCAATTGGACCCTATTCTCCTTCCGGGAAACAGTATCCAAATGTTGTCGCATTTGATCCAGAAAGTGTACTGGAGCACCATAACCACATAATATGCTGCCTATCGTCGAGAGCAACTTCGATGAGAACCGGTAAAGTATCACGCAAAAATTGTAAATAAAGTTAAACGATTTTCAAGAATAAAAAGGTCAATAAGTACTCCGTTCACAATTCCAGCCCACACATTTACATTTTACATTTTTCTTTTAAATGTCACGGAATTATCTCGGTAACTAAAAAACTTTTACTACATTTTTTTTTCATTATTAGTCATTATTCCTCGTAACCTAACGTTCCCTAAGTTTATGCGTATAGGTTAAGAATCACCCTGTATATATACCCCTCATACATTTCACTCTATAGTTGTTCAAATACTATTTGATTAAAATAATCATTTTTACAACATTTAATCGATAATTGCAAGGCTGCTAAAATGTCAACGGTATTATTTTTTATCGACTTGTTATGTAAGATTCGAGGTATAAAGTTTTAAAAAATTATGAAAATGTTAACGCTGTCAACTGAAATGTATCTTAAATAAACAACTATTTACCTACATTCCTACATAAAATTGTAGGATCGTAAGTTTGTTAAGAAATGTAGTGAAAACAGGGTAAAATTTTGTAACTAATTCAATGTTTCGTGTTTAGCCTAAATAATCCTTATCTGACAAATGCACTTACCAAAAATTTTACACATATAACCGTTTCCTCGTAAAATAAAAATCTAAGTTATAGGGTTTGCCAACCAACGCGTGAATATCAAAAAAGTTAACAAAAATGTTAACAACTTTCCTTCTGGGGCGGTTCGAAGAAGCTCCTCCGAGTTTGAATTGTATGCTATGCACATTTTTATTGAAAATTTTGTACCTGGTCATTGTATATCTTGAATTTTTTTAATACTCTACTACTGAAAACCTAACAAAAAGTAATAAGTATTACAAGGATTATTTTTATCCAGTTCTTGCCGCTATTTTACATGGGAACCGGACTACTTTGAGTTAGAGCGAAATAAACGAATTATGTTTTAAACATTTTATTTCTAATTATTTATCTAGTAGACGCCGATTACGAGAGTAATGGTCCGCGAAATCTCGTGATGTTAAATAATTATTTAAAATAGATAAACTATTCGCTAAAACATTATGAAATTCAATAGGGTTCTTTTCCGATACTAAACCAAGCGGTTGAGAAAAATCGAGTGAATCCGTCAAAAATGTGACACAAAGTGTGTTTCTATACGCACACGCGTAAATACACGCCAACTGAGAGAAAGGCATGGCCATTTTCAGCCGCAATTTGAGAATGTAATAAAAGTTCAAATCAATTTAAAAATTCCATTTTTAGAAAAAAAAATTCCTAGAGTTACAGTTCCTCCAGAATCAACCAATGCCTTTTATGAACCAAACTGAGCGACAGAAAACCTGCATTGGATGTACCCTCAGAAAATTAACGTGTAGACAAGAATTGTCGATACTCGAACTGTGGGGCTTTATTTTTGAGCATTGAGCAAAGATAGAGCACGCACCCAGCGCATAGTGGTCTCAAATCGAGTTCTTTGGTTCGAAAATGGCTAGATAACTCAAATCTTGTCGGAAATGAACAATTTTTTTTCAGTTAAAGCTTACCGAAATTCCAACAAAACCTCGGAGCCTGAATTTTGAAAAAAAAATTCTTTTTTATTATTTTAAGCTAATTTTTTTTTTAATACTCTTTGATATACTTAATATAAATAACTTCATAAAATAAATATATCAAATCTACGAACATAAGTCAAATGTCAATTAGGCAGCTGTCAATTGACACTTTTTTTGTCTAATTTGACAGCTCATTTTACTTTATTTTCTAACTAGCTTAACTATTTTTAACTATTTTTGTCCGAAAACTGTGAAGTATAGGTCATATGTCAATTGACAACTGTCAAGCCGCCAATTAATGTTTTATGTAAAAAAAATTTTTTTAATAATTTTGGATATAATATACTGAATAACTTTATATGATAAAATATCGAGTCCTTAAAGCTGAAGATCGTATTTCGAGTATTGGTGTTGTCATTAGGTCAAAATTTAATGCCTAATTTGGCATATTATATCAAAAATTATTACAAAACATTTTTTGGTTGGCCTTTATTAACTTAAAATAATAAAAGAGGATTTTTTTCAAAATACGGGCTCCGAGGATCTGTTGGAATTTCGGTAAGCGTTAATTTAAAAAAGAATCGTTCATTTCCGATATTTCGTTTTGAGACCACTGTGCGCTAGCGCGTTGAGCAAATATAGGTAGCACACTCAGCGGGAAGTGCAGAAAAAAGAGCCAGTGATTTGAAATGTTTTCTTGTTATTTAAATGAATAACTGTAATGACAATGACACTGTAATTATTTCCCCATTTTGATTTAAAATGTGAATATAATAGCATTTTAATAAAACTGAGATCGTAAAAAAAAAGAAAAATATTTTCAGTACTTACATTCTTCCCTCCATTTTCGACATTATTGTTCGAGACACTTAATTGTATTAAAATCACATTGTATCGAATACCTGTTTTTAAAGATCACCACACTGATAACAATTCCCCAAAAACGAATATCCTTTTATTACAACAAATTTTCAAATTTTGAAAAACTTACCCTGAATTATCAGAACGGCGGCAACTGCAAGGACCTGCAGCGATTTCATGATGTTAGTTGCAGTAGACCTCTGACACTAATATGGTAAAATGAAGATGTATCTTGTGTGTCAACTCACCATCCATGTTCAGCTTTACTCAAGGACTTCTTCCACCGTCAAGATATGTTACTTTGATTAATTGCATAATAACGCTTTTTCTAGAAGGCATTCTGGTAAGCACATCAGTAGCCATCGGCCGACAGTTCGGTTCAAGTAAAAGTTTTGCCCATGTGTGGCCTTTGAATTGGCCTAGCTATAATTCTGTATATTTGACTTTTCAATGCTGGCTTTGCAATGCTTGAGATTTAACTGATATGGACTTGATTTGGAAATTAGCTGTATTTGATTTTCCTTCTCGATATTTTAATTGTTTATACAAGATGTTTCGTGAATCTTATTAGTTATTGTATCGATATCAGATATTCGTTATTGTTATGTGTTAAGCTTGTTAAACAAATATATTAACGTTGCGGTAGTTGTAACAGACACAAAACACTAGCTATTTATTACACCCAATGAAGGTTTCGTCAACTAAGTTAGCATCATCTGGAAGTAATCAAAATTAGTCCATTCTCCAAAGAACATTAAATACGAGCAACTAGGACCACCAACTCTGAGACAATTTGCCATTGAAATATTTAATAGTAAGAGAAGAAATATTAAGGCAATTTTAGGAACAATATTAAACAAAATATCACGCGTCACTTTTTTAGCCAATCATAAGTTTGTTCTTGGTTTAGTTACCATAGCAACCCAAAAAATTTCCGGAAATGTTTATCCTTCCTGAGCGAAATTAATAAATGGAAATTTTTCTCTCAAATTTGACATTTGGTTTTACTTAAAAATATATATTTAGGTGTGAAATTTTATTACCGAATATTCCACGAGCTTAAATTAATGTCCGGAAATTTTCCTCGTTCATAAAAATTTTAAGAAAATTATCCCCTCGCCTGCGATTCAGGATTTTCAAAATATTCATAACCTCGAAAGAATTTCCGGAAATAATTTAAGCACTAGGGATATTATAAGTGAAAATTTTAGTTTATTACCAAGTAAATATTAATTAGGAATAATTGTATACAGAGTGTCCCGAAATCTTCGCATTCCTCTCTAGGTGCTGATAGTATGAGACATGTTTACGGAAATGCCCAAGGAAGTTACGGAAATATCGCTTAAATATATATTTTTACTGACTACCTCAGAAATACCTTAGGGCAACTATAGTCTATCCAGTTTATGACTGAAGTATAGTTCTCTTCATATATTTAAAGCAAATAAAAAATGTCGGGGTATTTGATCTTTGCCGCAAAATCAAAGGCGCCGACACTTTTTATGTGCCTTAAGGTGGCCATTCCCTAGAAAGAGACATTCGAGAGTTAAATATTTATTATTTTTGCATATAACTTTTTCTTCTTAGTACGAATATTTAAAAAAATTATAAGAGTACCTAAGTAGAACCATAATAAAACTTTTACTATGAATTTTCACTCAATAATTTCAGTGGTTTGCAAAATAGCTAGATTTAAAACTACGAAATAGAAAGATTAACATAATTTTTAAATTTAAATCTAACTATTTTGCAAACTACTGAAATTATTGAGTGAAAATTCATAGTAATAGTCTTGTTACGGTTCTACTTAGGTAGGTACACTTATAGTTTTTTTAAACATACGTACTAAGAGAAAAAAATTAAGGGTAAAAATTATAAATATTTCCCAATCGGATGTCTCTTTCTAGGGAAGGGTCACCTTAAATATATGAAGAGAACTATACTCCTGGGACTGGTTTACATAGCCACACGCAATGTAGTTATAGTAGAGGATCCGAATTAGAAACGACTTTCATCCATCTGCTTAACGGATGAAAAGTATTTTTTATCAAATTTAGTATGTTAAAAAATATATCACGAATGGGTTGGCTAAAAAATTCCTGGCCAGGCTATGATTAATTAAAAATTGAAAATTGACTTTTTATTTAATATTGCACTAATGAGTTTAACGAATAAATTTAATACTAATTGAAAGTATGAAACCTATAGAATATGCAAACGTTGGGTTGTCTATTATTTTCCTGGCGTAACTACTGGGTTGGCAGGTATAAACAGGTATGTTAAAGCTATTTTCACCCATTTGTTTAATAAATAAATCTTATATCAAAATAAGCGCTATTTCATTACGAACACGATGATATAAGATTGTCTGCAAAAAGCCTGGTTTGAATGACGGTCGTCGAATTTAAAAAAGTGAAATTTCAAATTGTAAAATGACTTTTTATTTAACCTTGCACTCATGAATTTAATGAACTGCTAACAATTGTTAAGAGGGTCCGTGGGGTGTGAAGGGAGCTAGACGACCTAGCGCTAGCAACTAAGACTGCAGTGCTGCAACCAACGTTGCCAATGATTCGGCATGATAAGATGATCCACCTACTCGCAGAAAATTATCCGATTTTGTAAGAAATTATCGGCGTTTTAAGTAATATTAGCATAGTTACTAAAAATGTATTTACACTAGAAAACAAAATAGAAACGAGGAATGATATCTCGTTTCTCTGCCTATGAATAAAATTAATGTTTGTTAGTATTATACAAAAATAAACCTTTACAATGACACATCGTTTGAGAAGCAATTAAGAAAAGATTGAAACAAAAACATTTAGGCGCGATGATCAGTGGGCCGGAGCTTTATTATGAAGCATTTCTTGACAGACTGCGTGAATTTCAGGACACTCTGTATAATTTTTTTTTTCATTTTTTTTACACACCATGTGTCAGATGCTTGTCAAGAGATATCTTCGTCATTGAAAAATACAAAAAGATAAACTAGAAGAGGTTGTGAATGATAACAAAGAATTCTTCTAATACGTCCTTTAAACAGTGTTATTTTTATTTCTTACAAACTCTAAGAAACACACCCTCAATTTCTGTTTTTCGAGTTACATCCCCTAAAATTTTACACTGCAATTATACCGACGCGCACATGATAGGGTTCCGCAGCCACACTCACTAACATTTTGTTGAACTCTATGCTATATATATATACAAACGTATTAAGAGCTACTTCACCTTGACCTTGCTCGTTCTCTAAAAACAAGGTTTTTCAGAGAAAGTACTTTTGCTACAGCGTCCGATATAATTTCCGTTGAAAGTACTAACTGAGAGTTACATTCGGAAAATTGACCATAAAATTTTCGCGTACGTCCTAACTTTGCACCGAAAAATAGAACGCTAATGGTCTTAAATTAAAGCTAAAAAAAATGTAGATGACGGCATCAATCTGGCTTTAGAGTTGCTCATAGCACCACAAGTACTCTTCTCAAAATCTCTGATGATATAATTAAAGGCTACGATATAGGAAAAACTACAGCTCTTGTGTTGCTTGACTATTCTAAAGCGTTTGATACGATTAATCACAACTTATTGCTCTCCAAACTAAAATACTATAACTTTTCTAACAGTGCTTTAAAAATATTTAAATCTTACTTTACTAGTCGCAAACAGAAAGTTGTAGTCAAGAATACTTATTTTTCGGAGTCAAAGTTGCTTGAATCTGGTGTACCACAAGGGCCAATTTTGAGACCGCTGTTATTTATCTTATATACTGCTGATTTTTTCAGTGTCTTAAAAACCTGTAGATCACACTCCTATGCCGACGATACCCAGATTTACAGCACCTTTGATTCATCACAGATTATGCAGTCCATTGAGCACATAAATCAAGATATTAAAAATCTTATAAATTACTCTTGCCGGCATTGCCTAAAAATTAATGCAGCTAAATCTGCTGTTATCGTATTTGGGAAGGAGAGCAATAGGCAATTCATTAGGGATAACACCAATATTCTTGTGAAAGATCAAAAACTAGCGTTCATGGATAGTATAAAAAATTTGGGCCTATTTTTTGACCATAATTTCAAATTTCAACAACATGTTAATAACCTTATGAAAAAGTCCTACTGCGCATTAAAAATATTATATTCTTGTCGTCATAGTTTGAATGTAAAATTAAGAACTTTTTTAAGCGAATCTCTAGTCTTATCTTTTTTTAACTATGGCGATATTATATATGGTCCCTGTCTCGACCAAACAAATGCTTATAGGATTCAAAAGGTGTAAAATACTTGTATTAGATTTACATTTGATTTAAAAAAACAAGATCATGTATCGCATAAATTAAAAACCCTTGGATGGTTAAATATGGCCACAAGACGCAAATTACATCTTGCAAATTTTACTCATAAATTGGTACAATCAGCAAATCCCCCATATCTAAAAGAACTTTTGATTCCCAGGTCGTCCATTATTCACGAGCAAAATCTAAGATACACTGAGAATTTAACAATTCCTCATCATTCAACAGCTTTTTTCCAAAAATCCTTTACGTACTCCGCATCAACGTTATATAACTCCATTTTTGTTAATATTATGCAAGTTTCAGTAAACTCGTTTAAATTTCATTACAAACGATTTCTTCAAAACCAGTGAACAAAAAATCAGAAATAAAATATTTTTAAGCCTACCTAATGTAGGCACATTCTTCTCTCGTTATATCAAATTGTGTTTAGTATAATTTCATTCCCATTTATTATCCTTTTTCTTTTGTAATTATTTATTTTGTTAATTTTAATGGTTGAGTATTTGAGCAGCCTCTGAGCTGAACTCCGCCATATGTATATTTTCAATAAAGGCACTTTATTATTATTATTATTATATATATATTTTTTTTACCTTTCATTATGAAGGTTGCTGCCCCTCTGAATGGGGGTTGAGTTAGGTATAAATATTTTTTACTGAATTTTCTTTCATGGTGGTAATTAAATTAAAAAAACTCAAAAATCACCCCAGAATGAGGGTTAAAACTATCCTTACATTAAAAAATCTGATGATGTATTTTAAAATATTTTACATATATTCTTAGAATTTTTATAACGTATGGGTTTTTAATGCTGGGGTAGTTTTAACCCTCTTTCAATTAAGGGCAGTGTTTTGATGTGGAGTTTTTGCAATTAATTACCTTGAAAAATTAGTAAAAGTATTTGTACCCATAATAACCCTTTTATCCCTCTTTCATGGTGGTAGCAACCCCTATTTGAAAAATGAAAAGACACCGTCATCCACATTTTTGATAAGCTTTAATTTAAGACCTTTGGCATTCAATTATTTTATTTCGGCTCAAAGTTATGGCATACGCAAAAACAGACTAAATTTTAAGGAATCTTGCGGTCCCTTTTTACCAGACTTGTTTAATTGATAATTAAAAATTAGAGGGGGGGGAGGGGCGTTGATAACGATGATAAAGCGAATATCTCGTGAGTGAAGGGTTAAAATTATAAGTTCCCAAAAAATCTTTTGTTGCATGTTAGGACCTATCCAACGACACCCCATAGGGTAAGTGTATTTCTTTTAAATTCACTTTTGACTATATGGAAGGGGGGGGGGGGGGGGCAAAGTTTTTTTTCCAAGATCTCTTCATTTTTGTTTTCGGATCATCAATTTACGTCTATATATAAAATTTCTTTTCAATAGATATAACAATTAAAGAAGGGAGGGATATACAGACGGAAAGGCGGACACGGGCATACCGAAACTATAAGGGTTCCTATGGAACCTTAAAAGGGAGGAGGTTCTAAATTAGGTCGGTTTTACTGCTTTGGCGAATGCTCTAGAGATAATAAAAAACAATTTATACTAGAGTACTCGGATACTTGTTGTATGCCCCTTGTCTCAAAATATGTACCCTCTCCCATACAAAGTCTCTGCAGACCTTCAAGGATTAAATAATTTTGTATTACCTATACACACCCGTACTCAACCAAACTGTAATAGATAAGTTAACATAACTTGGACTGCCTAAACTCAGAATTAAAAGGCCAATCGAACCATGTGGGGAAAAAAATATAGGTTTCTACTTAAAATAAGAAAGTTGGTACTTACCTTTGGCATACCCTGTATGTGTGTGTGTATAAGTAAGTAGAAGTTTTACATACATACTTTGATGTATATATATGTTATATGAACCGTCTCATATAAACTTAAAAATATTGTTTATTTTTTTTTTAACTGAGAAAATGAGATTACCTACTGTTTTAAAAACTAAAAAAATCGCGATTATATTGCGAATCCTAGCAGATCCGATTTTCCTCTTAGCATTTTAGGAATTCTCAGATATTCTAGAAAACTTCTACAAAAGCCGTTCTAGTCGACATTTTCATCAAACTGAGAACTGGCTGGGGAGGGGTGTGTATATAAGGTGTGTTATTATTATGCTGATATAACATACTTTTTCTTTTCTATGTCAAAATTCAGTACCTCGAAGGTATACTGCTTCTGAGGTAGTTTACACAAACACCAAAACTCTTGAACGTAACATTCAAATGATAAAATCCGACTCGCTTTCGCCAACAAAGTTGGCATAATTAGGAGAAAATTAAAATTAACTTCAACTAACAAGAGTCGAATAAAAATATTCGTGACGTTAAGTGTTTTGGTGTTTGTGAAAGCTACCTCATTTCTTTAAATCTCTGTATGGTTCATGAAGAATAGAGAGAAGTAAGCACGATTATGGAAATATTGAAGAAAACGACTTTGCAATAAGATTTATATGTCAAATCTTCGTTGCGCAGAATACCACAACACAAAACTGATAGACTGATATCAAAAACAGAGCAATAATTATTTAAATTTAACTAATAACTGTGCTTGTGTGTTTTCACGCGTTTGAAACTAGCGCCACCTTCTTTCTCTCTTCCGGTATTACCAATATACTTAGTTAAAGCAAAGATTAGAGAACTAACAAGATAGGACAGTCAGACGGAGAAGACGAAATAAACGAAGACAGTTGTGAACTCCAATTTAAAGGGACACGATATCCAGCGGAAACGGTTTCGGAATTTGTCGGGCACGCATTGAATGAATGGTCCTTATTACTACTGAGAAGTTCGCAAAATCACCGACAGAGGGTAGGGACACTGGAACGGCGGGAACGCGTTGTCCATATACATCTCGTGTAAACATCTACAGGTTAAATTTAAAATGAAAGAAAACCGCAATCAAGAAGAGTTAATAGCAAAATTTTGTAATGAAGTTGATTTGTTAAATTTTAATAATGCCGTATCAATGAAAGTAGAGCATTTTTAGCATTGTTGTAATATATTTAAGAAATATCTGCAAAATACAATGGGCTCGGATTAATGGCGCATGACATATAGCCATCTCTATCTTAACACAAGTGCCTCTGTCTCTCGCTTCAACAAACAGATTTGTTTATGTTGATTGGAACGTAACCTAACAAAGTGGTCTGTGGTGATCACTCGCAATTTTACGAAGTTTTCTGTTTTTATAAATATAAAATGCCTAAACATTGTTGTTATGGTGTATGTAAAACGGACAGTAGATATCCTAAAGGTGTATTTTTTATAAGATTCCCGAAACCGTGGATAAATCTACAAAAATGTAAACGGTGAATTTCAGCATGCAAGAGGGAATGTTTTGGCATACAAAATGTAATTAATAATACTTTCATTAATTAAGTGTTTCTTTAAACCTCCCACAGGTAAATTTCGGCAAGCTAGCCATCGCTTATTTAGGTCACTAACAGTATGATCGTCGAGGTTAGAATATTTTAAAGTAGCTCCTGGTACGTCGTTTTCGTCCAAAATGTCCATTTTGATATGATTTTTTACTATCAAAATTATATAAAACATTGACTTTTGTAGTAGGTCGATGATATAAAATAAATACAAGAGGTTAAAATTTCTGACAGATGTCTTTACGTCTGCAATCATAGTCTACTGATTACGCGCCGGCGTACTCTTTAGTTTGTTTGATAAAACAACACTTATTTACTTGTTTATTTGTAACAACTGTATATTATTATACACATCATAAAGGTTGTGTAGATATAGACAATCCTTAGTTTATCTCCTGTCAACTCATTTTTTAAAAGAAACCTAAAATAAAGTAAGTAACTTAATATTTCAAATTTTAACACGTCGTGCTCCAATGTAAATCTTATTAGAATCAAATTCGCGCCTCTTTTGTTGTCCCTATTACTAGTAGTGTCACCTGGTGAATATTATTTTAGTTGAGTAGTAATAAGTACCATTTGACCAAGCTTACTAAAAGATACATTGACGAGAAGTGCTACGTCACGTCAAAGATTAAGAATAATTAACTAATCTTTGGTCACGTATAGACCTCGATGACAGCTGCGTGTGGCTGTTTTTTCTCATTTTATAGAAAAAAGTTTCAAAATTATTCTTTCAATGTACAATTCTATTCTAACCAAATAGATACCTTACATATAAACATAGAAATACTTCATGTAACATATATTACAAAGCAACCTGTTTTTATTAGTGCCCTTCCCTTGGGTACTGACAGTCAGCTGAGTTCGGTCGTTCTATCAGGACAGTGTTGTCCATTTTTCACTATTGGCCTCTCTTTCTAATGTTACCTTCTCCGTCTGATTGTCACATTGTGGCAACTGCGCGAGAACTCCAAATTTAAATGTCGAGGAAAATGGCGCCATTGCTAAAAGATAAAAGGTTTTCCGCCGGCTGTCCTATCTTGTTAATTCTCGAATCTTTGGTTAAAGTGCAACATATGCGGTGCAACTCTCCATTCTTCATGGTAGCGACCAACGATGCGACATAATAACCTCGTTGGTAACGACAATACATATAAATGCATATACTTATTAACTATAAGTATATGTATAAATGCAATACATAAATGTTACAGGTCGGCCACTTATTTTACGACGACTTGTATTGCTGGTCATCTAATATAAAGGAAATCCAAACGCGGTTGATTTAAATGTTATTGCATTTATAGTGTAGCGAAATTTAGAACAAATTGATTTAAAGAAAGTATAAAATTTCTAATTAACAATTCATTTGGTTGAGACCAAAGTTGTGAGCCTCTATTCTGCGCGTTTATAAGAAAAACAACATGAATTTGATTTTTCCTCTATTATTCATTCGAAGAGTTCTGTTATTCAACTTACCATATTAAAAACAAAAAAACGTTAAAGAATTATTGATAAAAATGGTATTGCATTGCATTCAAATAAGCATAAGAAGAAACTAAAACAGGAGGAGTTTATTTTAATGAAGATTAGAGAATTAACCTCTAACCTTTCACTTGGTAATAGATGACGCTTTTTTAGTTCATCACATTCAGAAGTTATGCTGTTCCTGTTCCTACAGTGATTCCTTCTCGGCTATTTGTTGCACAAATAGCTAATATAATGTACTCATTACAACTGAAAAGTAATACGTTATATGTAGGTGTCTCCAAACAAAGAACTTTACCTCGCCAATATATTGAATTTAAATTGGAAGTATACAGAAGTTTACAGATAACTCAATATTATGTAAGTATATTCTTTAAAGCTAATTACGGACTAATTGCAAAGTTATATGCAATAGCTTGTAAGTTAGTTGTCAAGGTTAATATGTGATGAATTATTCTTAAAAAGACACTTCTATTGCACCTACTCTAAGGTGTAATCTCAGAAATGTATTCTACTACATAAATATGCACTTATTAAAATAGACTAACCAATATTCTGTTGTAAAGTTATCACATATACCTACCTTTTCTGTTCTTGTTTACTAGCAGACCATAATTTTTTTATCATTTATTTAATGTCAGCCTAGAAGACGTGTTAAGCCAAGGAAATTATGCCACTTTCTTATCATCTAATAGATAAGGGAGCCGACTTCTTTATACCCACTGCAAAGAATAGAAGATTCACTACTGTGGAAAAAGATTCAACATCTCAAACGAATATCAGAAGAAATGTTCTCTCAAGCTAGGTTTTATTTCAATAATATATTAAAATTAAATGATGAAAAAACTCAAACTCTCATTTTCAGTTTAAACCTTTCTATTTCCATCAAGAATAATGAACCGGTAAAATACTTAGGTCTCACTCTTGATAGTGTTACGTATTTCCACCTCTTAGGAAACACCCTGTATGAATCCGTGGGTTCTAATATAATTTCAACAAGAGATAAACACTAACACTTTCTTTAATAATTTACTGACTATGCAATACTTCAAAATAACCTTTACACTTTGATATTTAACCTCACGTTTTCGCTACCTTTCACTTTTATAAACTTCTCTTTAATAAACTTCCCTCACTATACTCTAGAAAAAGTCCATTTCTTTCTACAAGTTTCCAGTCACTCACTATTAGGCATAGGCGTATCAATTTCCAGCTCCAAGGGGGTGTAATTCATAACAATAGTAAGTTCTCTTGGGAAGCTCACATAGACTACTTGTCCAAAAAATTGTCTGTTGTATCTGCTTATTAAAAAAATTTCAATTTCCTTGTTCATCAAAATGTAATTGTAATGGCTTATCATGCACTTTTCTATAGCATAATGTGCTGTGGCATTATACTACTTATACTATTAACCATAAATAAGAACCATTACAACTTCTAGATATGATACCTGCAGACCTTTATTTGAATTTAGGAATACTCACTTTTGTTAATCATAACATAGTTGAATGTATTGTCCATGCATAAAACCATCTCTATCAGTATCAATTTCAAGATAGCTATAATACCAGACGTAAACCCATAATTGCACCACATTTCTGTTTATCAAGGAATATGAATAGTTAGATATTTATCAGTAAAATTACAGAATTTGTTACCAAATGAATGGAAGCATTTGGGAAGAAAAAAGTTTCTGATAAAAGTTGAAGGTTTTCTGAAAGAAAATGATTTTATAAGGGCCAAGAATTTGTCGACTATTTCAACACATCTCACAATCAGGTCTCCTAATTTTCAATTTTATTGCACTGACATGTAGATTTTATATGTTTCAAGAAGTATTTTTCTTAATTGCTTTCTGTTTCTTTGTCCCATAGTATTATTCATTTTATTTTTCTATTGTTGTTTGTATACCTATATTTTGTAAGTTTTTTACTCACAAGTATACACAATTTGTAATTGTCTCACATGAAATAAATTACCTATCTACGCAATGCTCGCCCAATATTGCATAACTTCTGTGTTTAAGCCAATTTACAAGTCCTCCAGACGGTGGTGCAATGTCATCGTATTTCTCTGGAAGTCGCCCAGTATCCCATAACTTCGATTTTCAAAATATTTCAAAAAGAAAAATTGGCACACGCAAGCAGATTTTTTGATTTTGTGGTTATAGTAATGTGAATCTTATAGGACAAAAAATAAAATGTATCTGGTTCTTTGCTATGTACTCAAATTCAAAGCGAAATAAAAGCAGGCAAAATATTTTTATTTATATATTTGCAGAATACACTTTTATATTATAATAGTACAAAAGTATTATTTTATATTACTTTAATCACCACTTCGGATTGGTAAGGCACAATCAATGGTAATACAGCAAAAGAAAAACAAAACAATCAAATAATACAATAAATAAAATCACTTAATAGTACTAAGTACACATTTATACTTAAAAATAAAATAATACAGGTAAATTTATTGAAATAATGAGCAAATAATACACATACAGGCTTGGTTTTCAATCGACCACTCTTTAATGTAAAAAAATAAAATAAAACGTTTAAGACAATAACTTTAATTTTAAAATCTTAGAGATCACCTTTCTGAGCGGATAGAATATAAATTTACGGAGATAGAAAAATACAGTGCAAACTGAATAATGGCTCTACATTTTAAAGTTTAAAAAGCCTGTATTGGCAGGCGGTAGGCTGTTTTTATTAAAATTGTCTTTTCATTCAGAAATTAGCATTGTACTACAAGTGAAAATGCAAATTACTTTTCATGTGAGGCAGATTAGATATGTCGTGATTACTATTCGTTTAATTAAAAATGGGTAAAATGAACCGGTGCCACATCAAAAAGTTTTATCGGTGAGTTTGCTCACATGATGCACAAAGGGAAGAGGAAACAGTAAGAATCAGTTGCTATTTCAAAAACTCAAAGTATATGTGAAATGTGGATTTGCAGACGGTATTATACCATGATATCGAAAGTTATCTCGGTCATGGAATTAAAAACTGCTGTCTTAGCTTATGTCATCCTTTTGTAATGATTATGTCCATAATTTTTTAATTGTCAAAATATGACAAGCAGTAAAACATGAAATTTTTAAACAACGGGACCTTTTTGAATAAGCTTCATGATATCGACATCGAAAGATGAAAATTGGCATTTTGACGGCATCGTGAATTGCTCGAAAGCGTAAATGATAAATAACATTTTCTGGCGTTTGGTGAATTTCAAACACAAATGGAAATGTTTTCCCTTTTCCAAACTCAAATCCGTGGACACATGTTCAATAGAATTCACTGGATTTAATTATTTCCCGTATCCTCGTATTTTTAGAAGTTATTATTAAGCTTGATTATTATACTCTTCACAAATACAAAACGAAAGGTATATTGTATTCGATCGGCACATTTCTAAAACCGGTAATATTGCTCGTTGATTGATTGATTTGCCAGCATAAGTTGAGCAACGTTGCCGATTTCGGGCATCCAGTCTGGAAGTTCATTCCATCGTGCAGCCTGTTCGACCGCCGAATACGCCCAACGGCCGGCCAAACCACATGCCGGAACCAAACCTCAGATGTTTTATATACCATTGGGCCGGCTGCATTCGTTGGATTGGACATGGGATATGCTTGTCAGCAGTGAGAGCCACATGACGCATGGGGTAGGAATATAGGATGAGAAGAGTAGGTGTTTGTGAGATGCTTCTTTCAGTTTCTATGCTTCTTTTAAGTTTCCAACTATCATCATCTCCTTATTTATTCTTCTTCTTTTCCATTTCTTCTGTTTCTGAATCTAGCAAGGAGCTTTTATCTATTAACCGTTCCACAGGTAAACATCCATTTACGGTGGAATTGCCCTATCTGCTTTAAAAACAAGAGCATTTTTTAGCGGATTTGAGAAAGAGGTCCGAGGGAATATTTTGTGCACCCTCTATATTGCTTTGTTCTTGAAGCAATCATTTTTAACTTCTGTTTTCCAATTCCGGGATTTTTTCTATTTCACTAGCCATGTTTAATACCTTTTCAATTTCAATTTTTTCAATTTTAATAAAGAAATAAACAATTAAGTAATGCATAATAAACCAAAGCTACAAATTAAACAAAATTTGTCTCTGTTAATAAATTAGGTTCATGCATTATAATTTCAAGTAAATGAAATTAATTTAGCTTAGCTTTCACACATGCTGGTAAAATTTGTCGAAGAATTTTGGAGTCACTCTGTATAGTGACAAATTACAAAATTTTTACTACACACTTGCTATCTATCTTTAGAGTACAGCAGAAGTGCCGCATAGTGGTTAAAGATTAAAATGTAGGAGTTCCAGCAACTGCCGACAATAATTTTTTTTAAAATTGAGACTTGAAAGAAATGATTTTACAGTGTTTGTATAGAATAATTTAACTGTAAAATTCTAGAGCTTGTACACAAATTTCATGTCACTACCCCAAGAAAAATTTGTTAATGAGCAAGATTTTCCATTAGAACATTGACTTTCTCCCTGCAAACATAATGGCCAGGATCAGACACTCATTGTTTACGATTCTTCATGTCTGTTAAAATAATATATTTGAATATTATCATAATTAATTAAAATGCTAAGTTGACAATTATTTCCCTTCTTATACTTACTGTTTTTTAAATATCTCCAGCTCTATTGGTTGTAAAAAACTAAAATTCTCATAAGTGAATTAGCTATCAAATTGTTGGGGTATAGTTACATTAAAAGTACATCCAGCCTCAAAAAATCCAAATTTCTAGATTTAATAAATTTTTTTACTAATATATAATATTATAGGCGGGGTAGAAATCATCAGATCTTTACAAAAATTGGAGAAGTTATGTATTCTTATGTTGTAAATACACGGTTAAATTTCAAAAAAAAAAAATATTTACGGCCATAAGTAATTGAACTTTTTCGAAAAAAATGAGAAATTGGCCGTACAATTCTTTATCTAAAGTGTAGGATTTTTTATGTACTTTCTTGTGAACACATGCCAGAACCAGTTTATCAGGACAAAATGTCGACTTATTTTCATTAAAAAAAATAATATACATATATATTCTTTTACTAATAATGCAATACGTGAGGTAAGAAATCATCAGATCTTTAAGAAAATTGGAGAAAATAGTTATTTTTGATGCTCTAAATATGTGACTAAATTTAAAAAAAAATCATTTTTACGACCACAATTAAAAAAAAGACATTTTGCCCCGACAAACAGATTTTGGCATAGGTTCACAGGAAAGTACATAAAAAAACCTACACTTTAGAAAAATAATGTATTCTACGATCATTTCTCATTAAACAACAAGGCCTGTTGTTTAATGAGAAAAATATTTTTTTTCGAAAATGTTCAATTGTGGTCGTAAAAATATATTTAATAAATCACGTATTTACAAGATAATAATATATATTTTCCCCAATTTTTGTAAAGATCTGACGATTTTTACCCCATTATTGATTGATTGATTTGCCAGCGTATGGTGGGCATTGCTGCCGATTCCGGTGCATGGAGATTTGTTCCACCACGCAGCCCGATCGCCCACCAATCATCCCACCGTGTGCCGGAACAAACCCCCCGTGCTTTTATATACCGCCGGACCAGCTGCATACGCTGGAGTAAAAAATAATTAAATGGAGAAATTTCCATTTTTTGAGGCTAGGATGTACTTTTAATGCAACTATACCCCAACAGTTCAGCCTATTCATTTACGAGTATTTCAGTTTTTTTTTCTACAACTAGTAGAGCTGGAGATATTTTAAAAATAGTGTAGCGATGCACTCGAAATGCATCAAAAATGCACTTTTATTCTCTTTTTTCGCGAAGCCGCAGCCCGATTTTGCTAATTTGTTTGGTTTTCGACTCATTTGCACACAAGAAAAAACAACAAAAAATTCAACTTCCCGATTACATCACTTTTCATAAAATTTTTTGACTAATTTCCTTCCACCATTCCTTATTTGAGCAATTGACAATGGCCAATTTCTTTCGAATTAAGTGTTTTCAAAAATGTACCTACTTTTTTGTATAATATACTAATCGAACCACAGAATTTACATATTCTTTAAAGTTAGTATCATTTAACTTGCTTAGATAGATAATAGTAGACATTTTGTAAAAAAAAACTAAATAAAAAATTAACTAAAGTAAACTCGGGTAAGTGTGATTTCGGGGAAAGTGTGAACATTTCATGTAAATAAAACTCCATAGAACCAATTTTAGCGAGCTCTGGTATAAGGTAGTCTAAACATCTCCACAACATGTGGTTAAACATACGAAATCTGTAACCTACATCATTCTAGAAATATTTCACATATATTTGAGGCTAGTTTTATTTACTTGTTGAATGAGTAAGTACGTCATTTTTTTAGAGAAGTGCAACCTGGATCAAATTTATGGTAAGTTTGGATTCTTATTCAGTATTATATAGTTTGTTGTTCAATAACTAAAATTTATGTTTTCTCTGTTTGAATAATTCTATGGCATGGGTCACACTTGTCTCAAGAAAAATGTAATGTGAGGTTAGTGTGACCATATTGAAAGGGAAAGTGTGAACCTATTAATTTATGGGAATTCTACTCTTTTCAGGCATTAAAATCATTAGAAACTACAAGCGTAAGACGCAGGGGGCCTTACAGTACTCCAAAAATGACCTCGATTTTGCTGGTTTAAATTTATAATTTAAAAACATTTTCCCAATAAATATTCTAAAAATTCAAAAACTCAGTTGTAGATTTTTATTTAAGCTTTTCACAGTTGCCCCTTATCTTTACATATTAGCAAATGTGGCAACACTACAAACCGGACTCACACTTGCCCCCGAATCGATGGGGAAGTGTGAACTACAGACATCGTTTAAAAAAATATTTAACAGTTTCTCTATCATATTTAGGATCACTTCAAAACATTTACAGTGTAAAGTCACTCTGTTGAGACATACTGTGAAAAAATATTGACTTAAAAATGTTACCACAAAAAATCGAAAATACATTATAAATATGAACTAATCAAAAATGCGGTCACACTTACCCGACTTACCTTACATAACTCGATTTCTTTAGCACAGCAAAAATTAATTTTGTATATGTCATTATTAACTGTTTAAACAGGTATTAAGAAACCGTTTCCAGCATGGCTCGACCAAGAGCACAACTTCACACAACAAAACTTTGGAAAATGAGTGGCCTGGGATGTAACAATAAAAACAGCCTGTCAAGGAGCAGTGTCGTCTTTCGAGCTTATGAGAAATGAGGGGGCACATCCAGAATCAGACTTCGGCATCAGTCATAACAGGAAAAGAAATTCTTTAAGTCAAACACTTGACTAACGTAAGCAAAATAACAGTTCCAAATACTTAATTAAGACCTAACTAACAAGTGCTTAATAAATTAATATTTGATCACATTTTCATATAAAATATAGTTGTCCTTTAGGGGAATATTTTCACAAACAGTACATCGATAACACTAAATATGGCTAATATTTTTACACCACTAATTTTTTACACAGCACAGCCTTTTTTAATGCCATATAAGACTTTGAGTTCTGGGAAAATTATTTTCCTTATCAACTGGTTGGTTTTCGCAGCTAGCATGGATCGTCTGGGATCTTTTTTGTAGACCTTGATGCCTGGCTTGTGGACTAGGAATGCATTATCTAATATTAGAAAATCATAGTCCATCACACACAGAGCATATCCCTGAAAAACGTATGTTCATTAATAATAAAATCAATTTAAACAGTGACATTATATAATTTCATTGTCTGCAAGATATGTATAACAGTCCAGCAAAAAATTCACTTTCATTTTGTCTTAAATTCCAGTTCTTGAAGATTGAAATGTTCTGAATTCGATTGGAAATAGATAGATAGATAGATATATAATTCTTTATTTGTTGCGTAAAATAAAAAAATTGCAGTTCCCATTATGGATGTGGAATGTATCAATCACCCGATAAATTAACCTTAACATATAACAACAAGTTTTAAATTAATCATAATCCCACTATAAAACTACCAACATAAAATTATATTACATAAAATATGTACACACCTTCAAAATTACATCCAATAGAAACCTAAGGAAGTCTATTTTCTTAAAAGAAATACCAGTTTAATAAAATTGTACCTATAATAATTACGTTAATTTATTTTCGTTAAAAAATTCGTGTATACTCTAATATACAGGGCGTTTCACGAGGAAACGGGCATGCTTTAATGGTAGATAGAGGACACCCAGGGTAATCATAATCACCCATAGAAAAAGCTAGTTGGGTCCTCGTTGCTGCAATGCAGGGAACAATTTTTTCAAATTCATACACCTGGAAACCAAAAGCTTTAACGTTACTATCAAACAGTGACAACAAGCGCTTCAGAATCTCTTGAGATTTTTGGTACAACTATTATTTTAAACAATTTTATACTTTACCAAAAAGATAAGCGTGTCATGCTTAGCCTTCAAGATTTTGACAAAAAAGCTTAAAAAATCCCTTATTATACTCTTCGCAAAACGAATAGTATATTGCATTCGATCAGCACATTTCTAAAACCAGTAATATTGCTTTTAGATTTTTTTTTATATCACTGTGTTTGTGACGAATTCTGAACAACTTTCAAAAATCCGTCCGTCTGTCCGCCCGTCACATTTTTTTTGTAAGCATGATAACTTAAGAACGAAAAGTCCGATTGCATTGAAATTTGGACAGTAAGTTAGTGTTAGATAGAGGAAGAACCCCCTATTGTTTTGAACAAAATCGATCAATAAATAAAAAAGTTATTAATTTTTTTAATACCCTACTTTTTACTTCCCTCGCATATTCGCATATCGAAGGGAAGTATTGTATTCGAGAAAAAAATCACCCTCCGAGAATTTTTCGAATTTTCACGTTTCAGATCATGTAGATTACGAAAATATAGGTTTTTCAAAACCTCAGTCAGTCTGTCCGTCCGTCTGTCGGTGCATTATCTAAAAAACTACTTGGCGGATAATAGTCAAATTTGGTAGATAACTGACACTACTACCAGAGAGGAAACGGTTAGACTTTCACTGAAAAATATACAGGGTGGACCGTCTAAAGCGAATAGATAGTGAAAAAAAAATTTTTTTTGCTCAGATATAAAATTTCTACGTTTCATGACATGCTAAACCTATTTCAGAAAAAAAATGTGTTTAACTTTTTGAAAATTCTTTTATCAGTAGAAAGATGGGAATTTTTCTTTTGCTCAAATTTAAAATTTCCACGTTTCATGACATTCTAAATCTAATTCATAAAAAAAATTTTTCGAAAAAATTTGAAAATAGAAAAATTTAAGAAAAAATTCTTTACTACTATAGATATAACTAAAATTTTTTTTTACCAGTAGAAAGATGGGAAATTTTTTTTGCTCAAATTAAAAATGTTCACGTTTCGTGACATTCTAAATCTATTTCACAAAGAAAATTTTTTCAAAAAGAAAAATTGTTTGAAAATATTGTCACAGAAATTTTTTTTTACTAAGTACTACAGAATAAGCATATGACGGAATTTTTTTTTGCTCAAATTTAAAATTTCCACGTTTCATGACATTTTAAACCTATTTCAGAAAAGAAAATTTCAAAAGGAAAATTGAAATTTGTTTAACCATTACTATACTTTCACTCCCTACGTGGATATGGACCTGAATATACGAAAGATGGCAATAATATTTGTCATATCATAATTATAACACGAGACATGGTGATCTTATTTCTATTCCTAACCACAGAAGTAGTAATTTTAAACGTTGTTTTTACTATAACTGCACAGTTTGCTACAACACACTACCAAATGAAATTCGTGACATAAAAAATTGTCGTAGCTTAATAAAGGAAACAAAAAAATTTCTCTCTGAACATGTTTACTATAGTGTGCAGGAATTCTTGCATAGAAGCTAGTACAGTCTATACCTTGTTTTAAGTGTACATGTATGTGTGTGTGTATTTCTATTTTAACAATATAAAACCTGTGATCAATTGTGTATATGGTCCTTTTAACTTTTATGCGATTAGTGACTATTTACTTAATGTTATTATAAGTATTATATCTATCTGTTTTGTCTATTGACATATTCGTTCGTGTTATATTAATAAACGCCACTTGGCAAGGAAGACTCCTATTATAATTTTATTGAAAAATATGCAGGGTGGTCTTCCTAAATTATTCAATCATGTTTAAAATTTGTAAAGGTATTTATGCAAACCTTCCATATGTGGCATCTTTTATTTAATATTGAATTTTTGCTATCGGATGACCACTCTGTATATTTTTTTTGCACAAAAATTATCAGTTTTTTCTTTGTAATAAAAGTGATTACTATCCGATTATTATTCTGTTTCGTAATGAATAGTTTTTTAGAGTGGTAGCCCGGTATAAATAAAGAGGGAAGTTCTGTGTAAATACCTTTACCAATTTCTTTTTATGTTTTGTAATTAAACAAAAAAATGTCTAAAACCAACATTATTAAAAAAAACCCGAAGAGTATCCGATAGAATGTGTAACAATTATATAACTAGTTTAGTTACTATTATTGTTTTAACCTGGAAAAAATAGCTCACAATCGGTAAAGAACTCTAATACAATTTCATTTTTTTTCATAACGGAAGTAACCATATATCAAACTGACAATACCAGTTTAGTGATTTTTGCTGTTCACATATGGATGGCGCTCTTCTTAAAGGAACCAAGTGCCATTTGAAAGTTTTAAGTAATCATCATCACAATAGCTAGTAAAAATGTATAACCAGTTATTTGCATGCCAATTTACTATTGATGAGAGAAATATTATCAAGCTAAAAATTCAACTACTTCGATCTTTTTATAAGATGCAAGTTACAGTTTTGGCACCAACTTGATGCCTTTTACTTAAAAACTGCAGAATGGTGCTTGGTTCCATTTAGATGAGTGCTATCCATATGACCTTTCTAAAAAGAATTTGCGCTTCTGTTGTTGTATTTTCTGTAATATGTTAACATATTTTGATTTTGAAAATGTACAATGAATTCTATCCAAATTGTGGCCAACCTAACAGAAACATTTTCAAATTTCACCCGCACAGCTAAAAGAATGTTGAATTTTTTTTATTTACAATCAACATGTCACTAAAAAATGATATATATCGAATGCACTCATTTCAATCTCCATAAAGCTCTCGGAATTTTTAACACCAACTTGACCCAACCCTAAAACCTAGTTTTCATTAGTCGAGTTAGCAGTCAAGCAATTTGGTCAAGTACTAACTATACTTCTAACTCTACACTTTACCACCGTGTAATCCTAATCTACTCGACCATGATCTAGTACTCAACTCGACCAGTTACGTTTCATTGGTAGAGTTAGAGGGATAGTTAGTACTTGACCAAATTACTTGACCGCTAACTCGACTAATGAAAACTAGGCTTAAGAGTAGGTACAAGAAATTATAGAATAGTGACAGCATTTCTGTTTATTAAGAACAGAATTATTAAACACTACTTACCTGAGTCATTTTATCACTTTTTCCTTCCCAGCTAAGCCTTTCGTCATACAACGGATCCGCATGGGTCCCAATGAATATTGGTTCCCAGTGAATAAATCTTCCATTTCTCTTCCCCACATGGAAAATATGAAGTCCTTCTGTTTCATTGATTACCTGCCACTCCTTGGCTTTTGGCACGCTATGACAACCAGGGCACAGCTTTTTGTGAAACGGCAAAGCAGTACCATTCAATAACATCTCTTTCAACATGGTTTTGTTTTCGGGAACCACCTGATTGGCACTGACTTCGAAGATGTGCAGCGGAAACACTTTGGGATTCTTACTGAGTAGAGGCCCCTTATTTTCTGCTATCATCGCTAGGAACTTCTCTATTATCTTAGGACTAGGATACAGCTCAATATCGGATGGCAGGATGTAGTAGGTTTGGGCTGTCTCGCGGGCAACGTTTCGGCCCACGTTCACGGGGTACAGGAGTTTCTTTTGGGCTTTATACATGCTTTCGCTAGAGACGTTTAGGTACGGGGGTGATATGGAGCAGTTGTACGGTTCTGTGAATATGTTGTTGTGTTTGGGAACCTGCAAAAGATATTTCGAATGTAAAAGTACTTTTTAATAGCAAAAAAATTATTGCAGTTTGAACCAGTCAAACTACTGTATTCTTAGAATGTACATTTTTACCCAATTCATATATGTTATAATACCACACCGTCTTTAAAAAAGACTCTTTTCTTACACCCTTACTCCTTATCCTGGCTCTCTTGTAAAATATTGAGTATTCACCCGCCAAACCATCAGTGGAGATGGGTGGGGTACACAAAAAAGAAGTGGCGCCAGTAAATTAAAACCCTTGAAAGATCTTGACAATCCCCCAATTTACTAAACAGACACCAAAAAAAAAAAAAAAATGACAAATTTACTTTAAAGCCTTAAATATCAGATAAATCACCAGAACAGTTAGTATTTAATAGTATTCAACAGATAAATAAACAAAACAACACAAAAAAAATTACCTACATGTAAAGTTCGAAAAATGTTGTGCACAAAAAATGGTGGCGTTATAAATTCTAAATACAAAAAAAAAAATTATAATAACAATATAGCATAATATTAACCTAAGTTCTTTTACAATAAAAAAATTAATTAAACACACATTTTATTTTCAAAGGATCTAAAATTAAAAAGTTGACCGGACTAATGAAAATAAGACGGGTTTACAAAAAAAAAAAAAGTTGTCTGGATCTGTGGTCAGACCATACGTTTCTTATGTATTTTTCGACGCTGACTTCGAATCTGTTTTTAGTTTTGCTCTATCACGTCAGGATTTTGAGATATTCTAACCTAAAAGTTAGACATATTTGAGGTTATGTAGCTTTGAGATTTTTTCCTCAAGAAACCATGTATGGGATCTTAAAGTACAAATCTTCCACTTTAAAATGCCGTAGAGTTTGCTCAAATATCTTTTTTTTCGCTGAGATATCGAATTTTTAAAATTGTTCATATCATATCTTTCCCAATACATTTAATTAGTACGGAAACCTTATGGTCATTATTTAAATTGCAATATCTCGGCGAAAAAAAAAAGATATTTGAGCAAACTCAACGGTATGTTGAAAAAAAAAAATTCTCAAAGCTACATAACCTCAAATATGTCCAACATTTAGGTTAGAATATCTCAAAATCCCGACGTGATAGAGCAAAACTAAAAACAGATTCGAATTCAGCGTCGAAAAATACATATTGTTATGAATTACACCCCCTTGGAACTGGAGATGATACGCCTATACCTACTAATAGTGACTGGAAAGACTCTAGAAAGAGCCATGGACTTTTCTAGATTGTGGTTGGAGAAGATTCTGGTTTAATCTAGAGGTAATTTCGGAGTATATAAGGCGCGATTACCAGCGCAGAAGAGGAAGTTTATTAAGAAAGCAGTTTATAAAAGTGAACCAGTTGAAAAGTGAAAAGTGAGGTTAAAATCAAGTAAACAAAGTGTTATTTCGAATTTGAAGTATTGTATAGTCAGTAAATTGTTAAATAAAGTGTTAGTGGTGTTTATCTCTTGTTGAAATTATTTAGAACCCACGGATTCACACAGGGTGCTTCCTAAAAGGTGGAAAATACGTCACAATATGAAACGTATGGTGTGACCCCAAATCCAGAACACTTTTTTCTTTTGTAAACCTGTGTAATTAAATGATAAAGTCTATGAACCAAATAAATAGGCTCAAAGAAAAAAACAACGTGAAAATTAAAGAAAATAGTTACCTAGGGGGACATCCGGTAAATATATTGCAATAATAAATTTAACCTAATGGATAGAAATAAAGTATATCATATTAGCTTCTATAAAAGTCATAAAGTAATTGCTTTGATATTATCAAAAGAAATGATAAACGAACAATACAAATTTCTTTTTATCATAATCGTCGCAAAATAAATTACTGCAATTTTAGTTTTGCTTATGCTTAAGCCCATTTACACAAAACAGAAAACCAGAAAAATAACTGGTACTTCTTTAAAAAATTTCTAAAGCTAATCCGAATTTTAAAAACTATACTACTATAAAAGAAAATTATTGCTCTTTAGTTTAACTTCCGTATTCTCCTGTTTCAGGTGCCTCTAAACGTCCACAAAGGTAAGTTGTAGCACATGGGCGTCGGAACGGAGGGAAAAAAACATTCCCCAAAAAAGAGACTTGTTTCCTAGACTATTATTTTTTCAGAATGGAATCTACAGCACTCAGAACTCCTCAGCAGAAAAACGTCAAATAATAGCCCTCCATTAACACCATTATAAATAAATTACCTAACTATTTACAAAAAAAATTGAACATACCTTCCTTGAAGGGTGTTCCACTATATTCCACGAAAATGGTTAGACGATGGTGAGATATGTGATGATGAAGCGGGTGGAATAATCACAACACGCGAAGAGAAAAATAATAAAGTACTATTTATAAAATCACATGGACGAGTAATTAACAATAATTGCTGATTTCACAAAAATACGGCCACAATCCAAAAATATACACTACCAAACATCGAAATCACAATAAAATACTGCACAAAAAATAATCTCGGAATGGATATTCGCAGACAAAACGTCTTCATGCAGATACCACCAGCAATTAATTAGGAATGGCCCCTCTAATCACCAGAAATCGACGGGAAAAAGAACCATAGTCATATCAATTAAATATGTTATTTGAAAAAAACTGATCTAATTCAATACAGAAGCAAATTCTAGGATATCCTGCGAGCGGTTTATCCACTGTGCACTAGATGGCAGGGTAAGTACCTTTCTTCAAAATTTATTACACCTTTATATGTAAATTCACCACATAAACACACATAACACATAAATACAGTTTTTATATTTTGTATTGGTATGAGGGTAAAGGCATAGATGGTTCAGAAATACCAATAATAATGAGCAGCTACTTCTATGGTAATTACTAATTAGTAATTACCATAGGAGCCAAATGACCGTAACAAATTATCGGAACATTTTTAAAAACAGAGAGATAGAGGGTACAAAAGTGCATATTTTGGGTGCTCCAGTTAAGCCTGATGTCATAAACATAAGTTACTTTATCGAATGCTCAGTATATTATCACATATTTGGCTCTTCTTTTAAAGACGATTCACACAACATGCCGTTTGATGACTTTTGGAGGGTTGGTACTATATGTGTGAGTTTGTACTAAAGTGAGATCACTGAGATGTAACGTTACAATATTTTACGACCTAGTTTGTGCCAAAAATTATCCAAAAATTCCTAGTTTGTGGCACTGTTATCAGATCTAACGATCTCGGCCATTTTATACTGGTTGAGTTCGAAAACGCCAAACATACTCTTACTGATATTTTTCAAATGTATTTTCAGTATGCTATGGTAGGTACCAATGGAGAGCCGTTTAAACGAGCTTTTGGTCGATCTGCAATGGGTCACAAAATAATTGCTGACAACATGGTATAATTCGAGATTTATTAAAAAATTACCATCAATCTTCAATTGTTTTATGGATTTTCGGTGAAATCGGTTCTTTTCAGTGAGAAAATTTCGAAAAAATACTTGAAGTCGGCGCCTGATAAATTTAAGTATTTTCTGAACTATTATATCCGATATCAGTGGAAAGCACTTTTAAATGGTCCTCTGAGATTTCAGCATATAGAATGAATAAAAATCAGAAAAGTATATTCAGCGCTTCCTGACTCATAAAATGGCCGATTTTGTTACATCTGATAACAGTAATAAAACTGGATATTTTTTTAAAGTATTTGGCTCAAAATGTTGTACCTTATGCCACAGTGAACTAACAAGTTGACATGTTTTTGATACAAACTCATCCATATCATGATACTGATTCATCACACACTAATCAAATGGCATATGATTTGAATCATTTTTAAAATGAGAATGCAAAATATGTAATAAGTGTTCCATTAAAGAATCATGATTGTAATGTCACGCCTAAATGGACCACCCTATATATTCTAAAATACTTTTAAAGTAATCGTCTTTGGGCTATCTATCACCGCGTTTTTGAAGATTCTCGATATTTTAATATACCCTGTATATTTATTCATTTGTATAGACTTTAGCATCGTATTTTCTCGAATCGTGGTTGCTACATCAGAAAAAACGAGATGGCAAGAAACGAAGAGGAAACTCTTCAAAATGTTGCACACAACAGCCCACCGTGACAGATGGCGTGTTGCTATTAGACGCATTTTACAGTAAAAGGAGGTCAATTAAATATAGGTTGTTCTTGCGCGCTATGAGAAAAAAGGTCTCACCCTGTAGGTATGTCGTTTCTTTGAAACAATCGGTTTCAATTTATAGGAATTATTTTCAACTACCGCCCTCCAATTCCGGATATTTTCTATTTCATTACCTAATTTTTTTTCTCTGTTATTTAATACTGTCCTGTGACAAGGCTTAATAAACCAATAAATAAATATGTTCTCAATTTTAATTTCTAATTTTTCAATTTAAATAAGGAAATAGACTTCATTAATGAGCTAAGCTAAATTAAAATAAAGTAAACAAAAACTTATCAAAACCAAAACCTAACAAAATCTGTTTCATTCATATCTGACTGGCTGCATATTTTATATTACCCACTTGAAGAAGGGACCGAATCCATCCAGGTATAGATTTTACGGTCAAGCAATACACTTATATACATTCTTTTGTGTTGCTTTATTCAACCAACATAATTTAATCAAATATCAACTATATGAAATAGCCAGACTCGTGCTAATTTATATCAATTAATGCAGAATTGTTTATGCTTTAATTCAATACAATTTCGATGTCTTGTTGCCGCTGTTTTTATATTTTTACAAAAATATAACAAAACATAGTTTTGATTTACCAGCAATAGCCGCCTTGCCTACATGGTTATAATTATCCTGTCCAGCGTCATCTATTGTAACAAAGCCTTGATTATTAAATAAATCAATAATTACAAAGCAAATCTAAATGGTAGACCTGGCTATGCAGCATATATACTAAAATATCTATAAAATCTATAAAATAATGTGTCAGAATTAATAAGTACAAAACTTTCGGTTTGTTAGGCCAGTATAAGCAACATATCTTGTAATCACTAATCATAGCTCCAATAACGAGCCCATTATGTCAGAATATATTTCTTTAGTGCCAGTCCGAACGAAATGGTGCGTGTAAGTAGCCCGAGAATTCCACAGAGGAGAGCAATTAAAAGGTATATTACATTAGCGTACATAAGTATAACTTCGTCTACAGCTGACGGTGGTAAGTCCACTTTAAATTAGACAATGAGCTGGGCACGTACATATATTACGTAAAAAAATAAAACAAAAAACTGCTTGGATAGAGAAGCCTTCGTCTCAAGAACACTGAGTTTAGCGGGTGAGGAGGTAAGCTAGTCGGGAATCAGGATTCACGAATTTGATGATAGGCTGTAGACTTGAAGATATAGCTTTGAAAAATACGCAAATTAGGTATCTGAAATAACTATGGGAATCTAAATGTGGAAGGTGCCATTCTGTCCATGATTACAAAAAGCGTAAATATTTTTATCCCCAGATATTTTGTTTTTCTAGAAAAGTGCAGTGTAAATTTTAGCATCCAGGCATTTTTAAAACTATAGAGCTACTCGCCTCTATTTCAGCTCGGATCAATTTAAACGGATTAAGCTTGCATTGGTAAGGAGACAATCGAACAGGATTGATAGAACGACTGAAATCCTTTCCCTCCGCTAGAGATCTGTTAAAAGGGGCATGCTGTTTCGCCACTGTTAGTAATTAAGTTTTTATCGTGTTAGCAGAACAGTTGAATAGGACATTTTTGGGTCAAAGATATATTGCGGTTCGTTTTGCGGAATTTTGATTTCAAACAATGAGAATGGTATGGGCTTTTGAAAAATCATACGAGAATCTCGATCAATACTAGGGAACATCATACGTTGGGTAAATATAATATAATATAATTAATGTGTACAAATATATCATTTGAGTCAATGGGATTCGTTTTTGAATAACAGCTCCCGGTCCTGTATCATATGGTTCAAATTATGTATTGGTACCTATTAACTCCATTAACTCAACATATGCAGAGTTAAGATTTTTGTGTGACTTTCGAGTCTGTACCATTCTCATTTTCACGAATCAAAATTCTACAAAACATGCATGGGATTTGGTCGATCCTGGAACTATTCTACTATTAGTTAGAGTTGGGCTTTAAAAAATTAATATTGCTTGCATGATAAATAAAATAATCTGGCAACGCTACTTGAGTTATAGGATTAAATGATTTATTTTGTATTGAATTGTTTTAGTAATGTAAAGGCGAGGGTTTCTACGTCCCTGTACGAAATCGAATAAGTTGCGTAAACAATTGGTTTTAAAAACATTTGTTTGTTTTATGGAAAAAAATATAATGTAGAAGAAAATGTTCAAAAATATTCCTTTTTCATTAAATTTCTTACAAAATTCCACTTGTCTGAAATTGTCCGCAAAAATTTAATGAATTTTCTGCACCTGCATGAACTGTAACAATTTAGGACTTAACTTAAGAGCAGACCTAACTGTTGATGACGTTTAGTCGAAATATGTTAACAAATTTACAGAAGAAAGCCTTCAATTGAAAGATATGAAAATAGGCCTAAACTGAAATACGGGATACCAAGAGCAACGCTACAATTTCGCTTAAGTGAAAACTTTAAAAAGGTTGAGCATGGCCCAAGCACTTATTTAATTTCCGAAGAAAATTTACTAGAATGCTGAATCATAGAAATCTACGAAAAAAGGATTCCCCAAAAGAAGAGATCACTTACAAGCCTCCGTCAAAATTTTCTTTGATAAAAATTGATGACCTTATCCTTTTAAAATTAATTTGCTAGGCGAACTTTTACGCCGCGCCGCCACAAAACATTAATTAACAGAACTCCTGAAGCTTCAGTGGCAATTTGAAAAATAGTAAGTACTGGGTTGTTGGTTGCCAGTGCACAAATCACAACGTCTCTTTCATCTCGGGCTTTATTGGGAGGAAGTGATTTTTTATGCCGTTGCGTACTTCAAAATGATTAATAATACTATGAATTCTCGATAATGCTAGTACAGACCGGAAAACAAATGCCTCAGTAAATGAGAGCTGAACTTGTTACTTTGACAGTGCCACTTAATAATTTGATATATTTCGGCTGTCTCAAACATTTCCAAGACTTATTTTAACGACGAGGTTACCGTTTTAGATCCCAAATCGTATTATTATACTCTTTGCAAATACAAAACGAAGAGCATATTGCATTCGATCGGCACATTTCTAAAACCGGCAATATCGCTCGTAGAGAAAAAAAAATATATATCACTGTGTTGGTGATCGAATTCTGCACATCTTTCAAAATGTCCGATGTCAGTCCGTCACGTTTCTTGTAAGTACGATAACTAAAGAACAACAAGTCCGATTGTTTTGAAATTTGGACACTAAGTTAGTGTTAGCTAGAAGAATATAGTTTTTTTTTTAAATCGACCAATAAATAAAAAAGTTATTAATTATTTAAATTTATTAAATTCATATATTTATATAATATTCTATATTGCAGAACCGGCTAATTAGGCAATATTCTTAACACAAATAGATCTGTCACAAGTGCGATAAGATTATGCCACAAACAAACATTATTTTCTATTTATGATAAAATATGGAGAGTATGGCGGTTTGTCCACTACGTCCGGTTCCGAAATCCTAACTCGGATGACGGATGACGTCGAGAGATCGTGACGGAAGATGTCTATAGTCGTTCTCGGACCTATTTTTGAAAGATAAACAACACATAAAACGACAGTGTTTTGCAGTTCAGTCCACCAAACCGTGAATTACTCGGATCCGATCAAGCTGTGTATCCGAGGTAGCAGAATATTCGGAGTCCGAGATGACGTACCTCTGATGTCGGACGCCTTGTGGAACAACAGCCATTTGATTACATGGGTAACTACTTCGGTCCGTCATTTCGTTCGGAATCGGATGTAGCGGACAAACCGCCTATAGGTATTATAGAATGTGCAACAAATGATATAAAAAGTGCAGTATATTGACGAAGAGTATAATGGTTAGCTTACTTAATGTTACTATTGCATGTAAGATGTATTTTGTGGCGGTCCTTGGAAATAAAAAATGTTTATTATTATTATTATTATTTATCAGTTTGATGGCTGGATTGCAGTGAGTATGGCAGTGAAAAATTAGTTAACACTTGCGCATGCATTTAGTATAGGTACCATAAGTTGGAAATTGTAAATTCGCCTGGTAATTCCGATGATCCCGCAACTTTCGCTTATTTTTAAATACAAATATTCTAGTTAGATAAATGTCAAAGTTTTATTAGACGCTGCTATAATTACATAAATTTTTAGTATAGTGACACGACCTGAAAAAGACAATTCCATAAATTTAAATAACGTGATTACTTCCTTATTACACCATTCTCGTGAATATCTCATTTCATATCCTATACCAAACTTTATTGCACATCCACACCTATTATTGGAACTGTTAACCTTCCAATGGAGTATCGCTTATTGCATTCCTCTAATGCTCCAAGCAAGGTAATAAAATAACATAATAATTTATTGTCATCTGAATACTCGTAATAAAAGACCGGGAAGAATCACTACCTACTTGTAATAATCTGTGAAATATTTGCGAGATTAGATATAGTACTTAGTTTATGATTTTTGAAATTACCTATTTTACGGCTACTCGAATGAAGCATATCCGGGATATTAAGACTAGGTAGTCACTGAAGAATCTGGATTTAATTTTAGCGAATTTCTAAGTTCTTACTCTTATTATAGTTCAATTGACGTTCTGCCAACGTTACCACTTTTTATAATGATGGGGCTCTCAAAATGCTTATAGGGCCGGCTTAAGATACAAAGATACAGTTCACTTCTGAATTAATAATTACACCACCAGAAAAAAAAAAGAAAAAAAAAAAGAACATGTACGCGATACACCGGAATATGCTCTGTTCATTAGAACAGAGCACCATATGTCGGTGTATTTTGACGTGCTGAATCTGAATTCGTGGTTCAATTTGCTCTGTCATCAAAAGTTCCTGTAGTTAAAAAAAAGTAAAAAATCTATTAAAATACAGTTTTCTTAAGAGAAGGTGACGTAGTTACTAGAAACGTTCTTCATAACTGCGATGTGCTGGTTCTTACCTGATGACTATGACCCATTCGAATTCAAGAGACAAATATAATATATACTTAATGATAAAAATACCTACAATCATGTTGACGGTAATGACTAGCAAAGATTAGAAATTAACAACATAGGACAGCAGCCGGAAAACCTTTTATCTTTTAGCAATGGAGCCATTGACCTCGACATTTAAATTGGAGTTCTCGCGCAGTAGCCACAATGTGAAAATCAGACGGAGAAGGTAACAATAGTGAAAATTGGACTACACTGTCCTGATAGAACGACCGAATTCAGCTGACTGTCAGTACCCAAGGTCACTAAAAAAACAGGTTGCTTTGTAATATATGTCTCAAGAAGTATTTCTATGTTTATATGTAAGGTACCTATTTGGTTAGGACAAAATTGTACATTGAAAGAATAATTTTGAAAGTTTTTACTATAAAATGAGGAAAAAACACCCACACGCAGCTGTCATCGAGGTCTATACGTGATGTAGCATTTGTCGATTCTAATGAGCTAACCTATCTTTTAGTAAGCTTGGTCAAATTCATTTAATTATCCGACAAATCCCGAAACTCTCCGCTTGTTCTCATGTCCCTTTAACACAGTAGATAAATACCTTTAAATTGGAATTCACAACTGTCTTCGTCTATTTCGTCTTCTCCGTCTGAATGAGCTATCTTATTAGTTCTCTAATCTTTGACTTTGCATTGGTACACTAATCACCGCTGCCAAAGCGCCGACTTTCCGAATGTTTTCCGCCCTTTTGCGATTAAAAATTTGTTTGCTCTAATTAGGGACCTTTTATGCAGGCGTTTTGTGCCATCGGTAACGCGACGGCAATTACGGCCCCGTTTTGTGAATCACAGGGAACAAATGGGTCATTTTATGTACTGCCGCCCATTTCACTTGCCGTCGCGTTCTGAAAAACATGCCGTCGCGTTTTACAAAACGCCAACGACAAAAAGCTGCCCGACGTTTCTTAAGTACACGGCGCGGCGCCTTATGGGTTCGAGTGTGTGTGTGTGGGAGAAAGTGTGTTTTAAATGTGGAGGAATTACTAGTAGTTAATACTGAAAGGTTTATAGAAGAAATTAGGAAAAGAAAAACGATTTGGGATACCACATCCGAGGATTACAAAAATTATTATAATTTTTTTAAAACTGTGCTATCGAAGTGCCGCCAAATTCCCAACTATTTGTGTGGCAGTACGGATATGATAGTTTTGCCGTCCTGTTACCGACGGCACAAAAAGCCTTCATAAAGGGACTCTTAATAGACCTATTAAAACGCGACCGCAATTCTACGTCGCGTTTTAAAAAAATTTAATTTTGATGACATGCAGCCAATTGAACCGCGAATTCGGATTCAGTTTGTCAAATTACATCGGAATATGGTGCTCTGCTCATTAGTACAACACCAACTTTTTTGTGTGTGGCTGTTATCGGTGTTTTCGATATAGTCCATTAATATGAGGAGAAATGGGGGAAATACATTGGTTTGCCATTTGAAAATTATATATCGGGTGTTCCTTAATGACGTCATTTATTCCAGGATAACTAGATTCATGTGTTCAAAAATTATTAGTCAATGTTGCTAAATGAAGCAATTTGGATTTAATCGTCTTAATAATCAAGAACTGTGCGTCTGACGAGAAAAACGCAAGAGACTGTTTTCATGTAGAATTCACCAGGCTAATCGGAAAAAAATCGACATGGATAAATGTCAGTGGCGTACCACTTTATTGGTAAAAAATATCACAGGACATGTTTCCAGGGACGCCACTAGTAGAGCTATAAAATAAATTTTCTAACTAAAATATGTGGCTTTATATCCCATTAACACATACCAAATTGAAAATATTTCACAAAATAACACGAAAGATTTCAATTTCTCGACTTGCGGAATTTATTACACATATACAAGGTAATGCGCATGTTCGAAGCTCCGGGCTTTCGGTGTACCTAGACGCTTGTTCAAATAAGGAGGTTGGGCCTCAATCGGCGCTCGCCTCACACGTTCCTAATATAGTGTGGCCACGTGTACTTCTGGATAGACCCTCTTACATTTTTCGTCCTTGTGTTGTAAAGAACTATTTTAACCTGCGGATGTATGCAATAAAATTTCAAAAGCTTTGGCACAGTTGCAAATGATAGTAATCATATTTATAATAATCGTAAAAAAAAATTCATTTTTTTTTGTTGAAATGGGCTTAGAATGTCATAAAACGACGATATTTTAAATTTGAGCGAAAAAAAAAACGTATGTCTGTCTGTCGGTCTGTAACTTTTTTTTTAGCCTACGCTTTCTCAGCAACCGTTTAACATATTGACTTCAAATTCTTCTATGACATCTGCCCCAAATATTAAAATTCTATGACCAATAATTTCCACATATTAGAGTGCAAATATAGTTAAGATGTTTCCTTTAAAGTGACTTGGATGAAAAATCTGGGTGTGGAAGTAGTGACTCCTTAGGCAGCGGTTTTCAATTCATTTCAAGTGGATAGGCGAGGATGCTAGTCAATTTTTCAGAAAAAATGTAGAAATGATATGGTGAACTTTGGTTTTATTTATAATTTTAAAGCGAATACAACTTCCTTTACTAAGGAAAAACTTAAATTGATACTGTAAGTACCTTAGCTATTAACGATCTAAAACTAAGTTTGTCGAATCTATTCTCGAAACTGATTTTTGTTATTAATAATTTCAGCATGATGAGAATTTTCTTTCACTTTTGAGAAATTCACATATCTATATGAAAATAATGAAAGAAGACATCTGCTCTCATTTAGTGTATAACAATTTGTGAGAGTTCGACAGAAGGTCTACATTATAGATATCAACCAATAACCAATAAAGAGTGGGCCCTGAGGTATACTACAAAATGTCATGTCGTTAATTGTTAACCATAAAAAGTCTCGGATGTTTCCACAGTTTCTGTGAACACCAATTTGCATTCTAGGAAATCGTACATTACCATTTTGCATCAGAGCTGCATTTATCAAATACCAAAAGAAAATTCTTGACAGTATCTATAAATAACGTACTCTAACACATCAATAGTGTATTGACATGTTACATAATTAACTCAAACTGTACATAAATCAACATTGTACATCATAATACAAAAAAAAATATAGAAATTTGGTGAAAATGTTAACTACCTTTTGAATATACTAATAGTTCAGATATTCAGCGTTGCCATGTAAAATGGCAGTACATTTTAGACTTTGTGCTCATAAAACATTTAATTATTTCAGATTGAAGAGTTTCAAAAACAAATGCCACCTGTGATTGTTTTTACAGCCAAAAAATTTACATCAAGTTTTAATTTTCTTTCGAAAATCCCCTCAATTGTTGAGCATATCGTCTGATTGCGCAAAGATAGACAGCATAGAGTGTTATTGCACGCATGCACATACAAAGCCACGGCAAGTATTGTCCGCTATATGCATTGACCATTTAATATCTATCCAAATAAATTTAAAAATGATTCTACTTCATAAATCAGGATTCAATGTTTTTAAAAAGCTGCAATTTGATTCTTGAAAACTTAACTGAGTACAATGACTATTATAGAAGTCTACACAACGCAGTGATGTAAAAAGAAGGTTGTCAGACATTGCGATCAATTTAAGAGGTGGCAACTCACTTTATTCGGTTAGAGTAGGTTTTAAAAGTTATGTTTTTTGCAGTCGCTCGATGAGCATAATGAGTGTTTATATATTTTTTAAATGAGCTGCCAATGAATTCGTTAAAAAATTCATTAAGCAACCCACTATATGTTAATACAACTCATTGAGTTCTACAATTTGGCGTTAATTTTATGCTTTCAAGTCAGTACTTAAGTACTCGTAATTTCGAACCGTAAGTAGCAAACCCGTATAACAGACTAAAATACAATAATATATTACATTCTTTTCTCTTAAAGTTTTTAAAATACGTAAATACATTCAAGGATATTCCACCTGCTTGACTTTTAAAGACAAATGTTTTATTATACGGAGGTCAGCTAGGCCAAAATTGTCTACCGCGCAACGTCATCATAATTGGCGTTTGCCAAAAATTTCATCCCTTCATAAATGAATACAGTAGTAAGCTTACGGTCGCCTCCCCATTTACAACTTTTAATATATTCATAAGACAACTACATTTCACTTCCAACTAATTCCTAGCTGGTATAACTTTTCTTCTACAATTTTTGAGTTATTTTTCCTGCAATGTTAGTCATTGTACAACTATATCGACATAACATGAATGGTAATTACTCACCTCTTTGGGCACATGCTTGGTACTGAAATAAATATGAAAAGTGACGTACTCCCTAACCAGGGAGCTGGTGCAATCCCTAAGATAAGCTATGGACTCCAAGGTATTGGGAAAATCCGATCCGGGAGCGTGCATCGCTATGCTCACCGGGCCCTGCCACCTTTCCAATAATGGCACTAAATTGTCCATGAAAGAATAGTCCGCATGCGTAGTGTACGTAATACTTTCGTGGCATTTAAAGGTTTTTTCGGCGGTTATGTAATTATACAGGACCCAATAGTCGCCGCGCTGTTGGGTTTTTGGCACCAAGGGTTTGTCTAAGCACTGGGTCAGTTCCCTCACTTTTTCTAAGACTGTCGGTTCCTTTTTCGCTTCTTCAGTTGTCACCTGCAACAAGAAAAATTTACAGTTGGCATTACACGTGCTTGAGAAGCGTAGCGCAAAACAAACGAATGATGATAGGCGAAGTACTTTAAACTAACCGAAGTATTAAAATGGATGGGAGTTACTGAAAATCGATTCAACCACCATTTTGAAGTTTTAAGTAAGTTTTCGATACCTTCAAAAATCATCTTTTACATTTTTCTAAACTCTTACTAATACTTTTGGAGTAAAATTAACAAGAAAAATGAATGTGGATCCTTTAAGGAAAATTCCTTAGGGTCTGGTTCTTTTAAATAAAAAACGAATGAATCCTTCGATTTCAGTAAAGCAATCAGTTGGTTTTAAGAGGAAATGCAATATACAGGGTGAGTCAGTAGCTAGCTTGTGGATGGTTAATATCTCTTCAACCAATTGAAATTTAAAAAATATCTGTGATAAGACTCATGGAAGATGAAGAGTGGTATATTCTAGAATTTTTAAATCTATCTTTTAGTATTATAGTATACTTGATTGATTGATTTATCAGCGTAAGGTAGGCATTGCTGCCCCTTCCAATTTGGATATTTTATATACCGCCGGGCCGGCTGCATACGTTGAATTGATGCTTGGTCTTTTGTTTCTGCATCTAGTCGTCCAGATATGGTTTCATGCTTTTCACAAACTTGTGTTTTCGCTTCAACGTCCCGCATCAGTCCATCCATTTTATTCGATTGCCAAGAGATTGGATATGGGGCATGCCTGCTGCCAGCAGTGAGAGCCACACGATTCATGGGGCAGGAGCACAGGGTGGGAAGTGTAGGTGCCCGTGAAATGTCTCTTCCAAGCCTTCATGCTAGTTTCAAATCTTCTTCCGAGTCTTCCGTTTTGCATCTAGCAGTGTTTTCCCCCCGCGCCCTGCCCGCCTGCGCCCAGACATGGTTTAATGCCTTCCTGAAACCAGTGTTCTCGTTTCAACGTCCTGCCTCAGCGCGTCCATCCCGTTTGTTTGCCAAGACACACATTACATTAGCTCACTGCAAGAAGCTTCCATTCATCAACCGTTCCAAAGGTGATCAGCCATTCACAGAAGAAGTGCAAGGAACAGCCCCCAGAGAACCTCCGAGACACCTGTACACCGATCTGCCGAGGTAAAGCGAAATAAAAAGTAAAGTCGGCAGAAAGTAAGAAAGAGATCTAGGAGAATTTTAATGGTTTCCCTTTAATTTTAAGAAATTCAATTAGGTTCAACAAACTAGTACACTAATAAACTAATACCACTACTGCTAATTACAACTTATTTCTCCCCCCCCCCCAAGCATTTCAGCCTTCTGTACAAATAACCATCCGCTTGAAAGGGTCCCAAGTATAAATAACTTTATGGTGCACAGCTTATATTATATTGCCAGATGTTTATGTCCCTGTTCCAAGTTGCTTATATACGCTTTCAAATGATGCCACATTCAATCGATATATTTTAATGAAATATCAACTACACGACATAGACAGACTCATGCTAATACTTATCAATCAATGTAGAATGGTCCAAGCTTCAATTCAACACAATATCGCGCAGTTTCTCACAGTTTTAACCGAGTTTGTCCGAGGTTTCGTAGGAGTTAACAAAATCGCATTTGTCTCCGAACCCGAACCGACCTCGGCTGTCCTATCTTTTAGTATTATAATAAACAAATGAGAAAATGTAGATTTAGCGGTTTATTTAGATTTGATGACAACTTTTGACAAAAACTAGGTCTTAAAATGTTGATCCGCTACATCACAGAGAGCTCACAAAGTTGACATGTTTTTGGTACAAACTCACCCATATAAAACCCATCGCAAATTCATCAAATGGCACATCGTTATAATCGTCTTTAAAATAACTACCCAAGAATGTATGAATACATCGTGTGTTCCATTTAGTAAAATAGATCTATGACGCATCACTCCTAACTGAATCACCATCTATATATTGTAAAACACTTTTAACTATACCCCATTGTGTTCACGACCACTTCGTTTTTAAATATTTTCAATATCTTTTATGAGAGGAACAGGATGTTTGGACGACGCACAGTGGGGCCAAGACCAGGTAAATTGTCAAAAATATTATATTTCTTTTGGAGACTATAGCTTAAAGGCCTTTGTATATCCCGTTAAGAGAGAGAAAGGGAAGTACGCCGCCGTTCCTCTCTACACCATTCGAAACTTGTACCCGCTGCAGAGGTTTTGATTTATTACAATTTATACAATTTGTAAATTATTTTCACCATGGATGTGTTACCTACAAGTTCGTACATCACTCTTTCAATAGATTTATTTTAACAGAACCTCTTAAAATCAGTACAGGTACAAGTGAAAAAATTTCAATTTTCGTTAAACATGCCTACCATGATAGACGTTTGAGTGTTTGAGGCATTATGTAACTAATATTTTAAATTATTTTGGTGAAGTGAGTTTCCACATATTTGCGCTAATCTAAAATACAGGTTAATACTTATGTGGGCAGACTAATTAATATTGCCTTTTTAATTAAAAAAATACCTTGTTTACCAGATTTTCACATATAAAACATTTGTCTAAATGTTATTTGTGGCATTATCTTAATTTTTTTCCTTCTTCAATTCTTTGGGACTTCCTGCCACATGTATGTTTTCTTTTTAAGCGGTGCTCGAGGAATCTACAAAATATCGCAATTAACCAGTATGTTACTGGTAAATAACCTCTACGCCTGTGACGTTTACGTCAAAGGATCAGTTAAAGGTTGCTTTTTTTAAAATAAACACAGCAAACAAAATTTTTCAAAAAAAAGCCTTGAAAAAGGAAACAGAATAGATTTCCGAAACGTCGGCGAAATATTTCATTTCAAGTTTTTATATTTATTTGTGTTGTTTATTTTAAAAAAGCAACCTTTAACTGATCCTTTGACGTAAAAGTCACAGGCGTAGAGGTTATTTAAGATTAACATACTGGTTAATTGTGATATTTTGTAGATTCCCCGAGCACCGCTTAAAAGAAAGCATACATGTAGCAGGAAGTTCCAAAGAACTGAAGAAGGGAAAAAAATATAAAACATTTATCTTACAAAATATTTATAAATTCAAATTATTTTCATAAAAATAATATTTCAATCACACTGCTACCCTTATAGTCCAGTCACCGAAGCCTAAAAAAGGCCGAATAGGGGAAATAATTCGTGTAGACGCCAATTTTTGCATAGTTGTCGAAGAAAGTGCCCTGAACAACATACTAAAAGTCCTGACCAGCGGATGGTCTGCGGGAGGATTGGGGGTAGTTTAAAGCTCCTTTCACGTTTTTCTTGAATAACTTGAAAACCACGCCTTCTAGAGAAAAAGTATTCATATACAATATTAAACTACATGAAATTTCCTACAAACAAGTTTCTATTCATTTTTTTCTAGGATCAATACTATATTCCAAAATGTTTTTCCATCATCTATTCTATGGCAGTGCTAAAAAAAAATTCACAACATTTTTTTGAAAGAGCTTTAGAATGTCACGAAACGTGGAAATTTTAAATTTAGTGGACAAAAAATTCATTATCTATTCCCTTTAGACGGTTCACCCTGTATATTTTCCAGTGAAAGTCTGACCATTTGTTCGGTGGTAGTAGCGTCAGATACCTACCAAATTTGACTGTACTCCGTCAAGTAGTTTTTTAGTTAATGCACCAACAGACAGACCGCCAGACAGACAGACAAACGACAGACTGACGGAATTGAAAAAAACCTATATTTTCGTAATCTACATATCTCGAATACAATACTTCCCTTCGGTATGCGATTTATCGTTTATCGACCCTCTGTATCTCGTAAAGTATTGATCCTAGAGGAATAATGAATAGCAACTTATTAGTATGAATCATCTAGTTTAATATTGTAAATAGATAATTTTTCGCTAGAGGGTATAGTTTTCGAGTTATTCAAGAAAAACGCGAAAAGCGGACCTTTAAACTACCCCCCACCCCCCTGTAGACCATCCACTTGTTAGGACTTTTAGGATGTTGTTCATGGCACACTCCCTCCGACAATTATACACAGACTGGTCACTACACGAATTCGTTGATTGGACTATTATGAAACAACAATCTGTGTAAAGTTAGATTTTTAAAAATATTTTTTACCATTATTAACATGATTGAGTTAATAAAAATGAAAAGTTTCGTAATTTTTGTTGGGATAATTTTTCTACCCCTTAAGATATAATTTCTAAAAAAAAAATTCTTAAACCGGTGCCTAACTGTAACCATATGTCAGGAATTTAGCCAACTTTACCCGGTTTTGATCCTGCTGTTGCGACGTAACGCCGAGACACGATGTATATTACTGAAATCTTTCTAAACATTTCTAATAACACAGGTTTACAAAAAAAAAGTTGTCTGGATTTGGGGGTCAGACCATACGTTTCTTATGTATTTTTCGACGCTGAATTCGAATCTATTTTTAGTTTTGCTCTATCACGTCAGGATTTTGAGATAATCTAAGCTAAAAGTGCAAAAAACACGTTTTTTTGACATATTTGAAGTTATGTAGCTTTGCGATTTTTTTTACCTTAAAAACAGTGTATGGGATCTTAAAGTATAAATCTTCCTCTTTAAAATGCCGTTGAGTTTGCTCAAATATCTTTTTTTGAAAATTGTCTGTTCATATCATATCTTTACTAATACTTAGTGCGGAAACCGTATGGTCATTATTTAAATTGCAATATCTCGGAGGAAAGACAAGATATTTGAGCAAACTCAACAGCATTTTAAAGGTGAAGATTTGTACTTTAAGATGCCACACATGATTTTTTGAGAAAAAATTTCTCGAAGCTACCTAACCTCAAATATGTCAAAAACCGCGTTTTTGCAGTTTTAGGTTACGATATCTCAAAATCCTGACGCGATAAAGCAAAAAAAAAAATGCAAACAAACACAAAATAAAACATACAAATCTAGATTCCTAAACCCATAAACCTCAAACCTAAAGGTTTGTTGGTTGATGCGTTTGAGTTTTCACATTTGAAGTTTGTGGGTTTAAGTATGTGGAGGGGGACAAAGGAGAGGGTGGGTGGGGTGATAGGCTTATAGTTCATTGCTTGAAGGTTTATTCTATACATCGACCTTAGTTACGTATCATGTGAGATTCACAGGCCTACAAAATTACGCAAATTTTTTGTATCCAAAACGCTACTATACTTTTCCGAAGGTTTTCGGTGTGCTGAATCTGAATCCTGTCTCAGAATTGCTCTATCACGTTTGGATTTTGAGATATCGTAACCTAAAGTCAAAAAACACGTTTTTTTTGACATATTTGAGGTTACGTAGTTTTAAGAAACGATGTGTGGGATCTTAAAGTACAAGTCTTCACCTTTAAAATGCCGTTGAGTTTGCTCATATATCTTTTTTTTTTTGCCGAGATATTGCAATTTAAATAATGACCATAAGGTTTCCGTACTAATTAAATGTATTGGGAAAGATATGATATGAACAGACAATTTTAAAAATTCGATATATCAGCGAAAAAAAAAGAAGATATTTGAGCAAACTCTACGGCATATTAAAGAGGAAGATTTGTAGTTTGGGATCTCATACATGGCTTTTCGAGAAAAAAAACATTGCAAAGCTACATAACCTCAAATATGTCAAAAAATCGTGTTTATTGCACTTTTAGGTTAGGATATCTCAAAATCCTGACGCGATAGAGCAAAACTAAAAATAGATTCGAATTCAGCGTCGAAAAATACATAAGAAACGTATGATCTGACCCCAGATCCAGACAACTTTTTCTTTCTTGTAAACCTGTGTAATTTGTGTATTTTTTGTACTCACTGTACAATGGGTATTCTGACACTCACCACTTTTTCTGCAGGTTTCTCTGGCGCCCTAGTCGGCTCCGCTATAGGCACGGCATCCTTTATGTCATTTTCCTGCGTTAAGGACGCCTGCTCCAAATTCCCACCATCCAAGGCCGCTAAATTTCTTCCAGACTCTTGCAATTCCCGAATGACCGGCGCGGCATTATTCGTAAGCACGTGTATGCACAGGTAAATAATGCATGCGACCACTAATAATTTGATAATGAACGATTTTCGATTGTTGTACATTTTCAAGCGGTTTGAGTCGAAGGAAACAAAATCACGCTATCATCATACGCGGGTGGGAGTACACTTAGATCATCATCTTTTTTCTGCCTGGTGGTCTTGAATGAAGATAATCGCGGATTTTTAAAAAACCCATTGATCAGGAGTGCGAGTGTTCATGGAGATTTTCTGGTTCGATTGGTTTCATTGGCTTCTGGAACAAAAGAAAAAATGTTGTATTGTTTGTGCTGATTTGTATAATTACCTTCAAGGTGCAAGGTCGATTTTTTCTGTCTTACGATTTTGTATAGGGTAAGGCAGTATACAAATTAACTTAAGACAAACAGCGTCCGTTGTGTCTAATCGCTTAATGTAATTATTTGAATTTAATTATGTAATATGAATCAACAACTTCATTTAAAATGAAATTAAGGTGGGTATTCTGTTAGCAATGCAGAACCGATAGCATAGACTGGAACATGGGAGGGTCAAAGTATTTATTTAACAAGAACTAATAAGCAACCATATTTGACCTATATTGGTAACTGATCTAGTAATATTGTTTATATTCGTAGAAAATAAGAAAGAATATAACCAGACAATTAACAACCAAGTACTGTTGTTACATCATGAAATAAAGTAAAAATATTAAAATAGTTTAATCTGACACCCACATTATATTGTCTAAATGTTATTTATGGCATTATCTTAATTTTTTTCCTTCTTCAATTCATTGGAACTTCCTGCCACATGTATGTTTTCTTTTTAAGCGGTGCTCGGGGAATCTACAAAATATCTCAATTAACCAGTATGTTAGTGGTAAATAACCTCTACGCCTGTGACTTTTACGTCAAAGGATCAGTTAAAGGTTGCTTTTTTTAAATAAACAGCACAAATAAGTATAAAAACTTGAAATTAAATATTTCGCCGACGTTTCGAAAACCTATTCTGTTTCCCTTTTCAAGGCCTTTTTTGAAAAATCTTTTTTGCTGTGTATGATAAATACACAGCTCTAAGAATGTTTGTTATATTCAATATCCATAGATACTTACTATTTACATAGATCTGTTGATACAGTTAACAGTTTTTTTAGTTTTTATACAATGTTAAGTTTGTGAAGTTCTTCTTTTAAAATTGGCAACCAAGTTGTACATACATCTACGGAACAATTCGACACGCATCTATCCCCATTCAATAATATTATCGAGGATTCTTTAATTTTTCTTTTTTGCTATCTGCCTCTTTTGTTAAAATTTTTGCCGAGTCCCAGTTTATTCTATGTCCATTCTCCCAAGCGTGTTCGCAGATCTTGAACTTCTGAATTTCATTTTTTCTTATATAATTTTGACGTTCGCCCAATCTTACACTAAAGTCACACGGAATACTATAAATGCAGAGGGTGAGTCATCCAGACCTTTTAGTGTAAGAAGATTGAGCGAACATTATTACATGCATTATTACTCGCTGTGACATATTCATGTCATGAATGTGCGGCTCCACCAGACCGCTCAACGGACAACCAAACCGCGTGCCGGAACAATCCTTGGATGTTTTATATACCGCCGGACCGGCTGGAAAAGCTGGATTGGACATGGTACATGCTTGCTGTCAGCAGCGAGAGCCATATGACGCATGGGGTAGGAATATAGGATGGGACGTGTAGGGATTTGCGACATGCTTCTTTTAAGTTTCCATGCTTCTTTTAAGTTTCCATCTATCATCATCTCCTTATTTATTCTTCTTTTAAGTTTTCTGTTTCTGAATATAGCAGTGTGCACGGCCTCTTGATCGCTTGCATCCATAGGTATATAGTTTCATATTTCCCATAAATCTGCGTTTTAGCTCGCCGCAATGAGCTTTTATTTATATTAACCTTCCCGCAGGTAAATATCCATTTACGGTGGAAGTGCAGGGAAGAGCCCTGTCTCACCGTAAAAGAGCTTTTTTTAGCGAGTTATGAGAAAGAGGCCTGAGAGAATATTTTGTACACCCTGTCTATTGGTTTGTTAGTAATCAGTTTTAGCTTTACTTTCCGTTTTCCAATTCCGGCTATTTTTCTATTTCATTACCTGTGCTTAATACATTTTCAACTTAATTTAAAAAATAAATAAATAAAGAAATAAGTAAACTACACTAACGAACTACCAGTTAAACAAACACTTATCTGTTTCATCCACAGCTGGGTGTCTATATTGCCTTATAAACATATGTTGCTTATTTTATCATCCACTTGAAAAGGGACCCAGGTATAAATTTTACGACCAGGCATTGCATGCAACGTTTTTACTTTATTTTTTAACAGACACTACAGTAATTTTCAATTTTTAATTAGTTAATTCGGTGTATTCTTTGTTTTGCTATCATTACACTTCATTTAACGCAGAGTTTTTTAACCTACCGATGACTTAAATTTTATTTAGTTTAGTAGAGTTTTCCCTGATTCTTTTCGCATTTTCTATGGGAGCGCCATACGACACGACCACGCCGAACGAGTTACACTTAGGCACTCAATTTTGTCTTCATTCCTGAAAAAAAAAATGACTCAACTATGTTTATAACTTTGCAAATTTGTACAGAGTTTTCTTTATTATTAGAAAAGTCTAGAGAAAGAATGACAGATTCCTCGGGTTTGGGAGACCCCGTGGCAGACGAATTTTACGGTTCACGATGTAATCGCTCCTGGTTAGACCGAGAAATGAAAAAAAAAACGACGTTCTCATCAAACTCTTTCAGAATATGTATTTAATAGAAAAAATGGTAAATGGGCCTAGCCTATTGGCCAATATCTGAAAAGACAGTCAACCTTCGCCAGAATAGCGGTAAAAAGTGCGAAAAAGCCCGAAATAGTTGTCTGAAGTTTGTCTTATCTAAAACTCGTATGAGTTCATTTTAAAATCAATAACTTTGAATTAAGGGTACCAGAAATTTTCCGCAGACGAAAGAGTAGCTTTTATAGATTATAAAACGGTACACTTTTCACCTTAAAAATGCCTTAATTCGTCAGTACCTCTAATATTAATGCATGAATAGGTTCTTTACTTAGATATCCAAGAACACAAATTTTTTAAACGTAAACTTGGAGGACGACAGTTCCCCAGGCACTGCGTACTGGGGAAATTCATATTTTCCACTTCCTTTAAACAGATGTAGGTGTAAAGATTACACTGAATTATTGACAAAATTATTTTTATTATTGGTTTTACTATTTTTTACAAAATAAACAAGTAATGTAATTGCTAATTTTCTTACTTCTTATTGGGTAAAAAATATTTAAAAATTTAATAAAAGACACCTCTGCGCCAAATGGATCAGACAGAGGTTGGTACTTGAATAACTTGATTGTTACAAAATGTCGCACACCTAAAAATATATAAATTAGAATAAAGTTATAAAATAAAAACTGAAAATTAAAATTAAAGATAGTTTCGAATTTTTTTTTCCTTTTTCCGTTCTCAAAACTTTTGGCCGTTAACTATGACGGTTTAATAATAGTTGTTAAGTTTCTAACTCGTTTTCTCCCTGTGACGCATGTAAAAAAACCCTAACGTTTATTCCAGTAATCTTTTTATAATATCCACTACCTAAGCCTTCAAAGACTTGTTTGTGTTTAAATAACAAAAGACTTGTTTGTGTTTAATAACATACTGTTGACGCTTTACTCTTGTTCTAAATACTGTATTTCCATTTAACGCGTAACTTCTTAAATATTGATAGACGTTAGCATTCAATGAATAATGAAATAATTAATCCCTCTTCTACGGCGGCAAAGTATTACTATTTAGATTAATAGATAGTGTGTCCTACTTTTCATGGAATCACCCTCATATCTCGTTCATCTGATATCCGAATATTTGGGAATTTTGGTGGTGAATATATACCTATAAAGTGAGTCCTTAGAGGTAACCACATTTGACTTTAGTCAGAGGCGTCCGATTATAGAGAACTTTTTTGAAAAAAGCTAGTATAGTTCATCTAAAGTCAGTTTGAAAGTCATAAAAAAAGACTGACAAGGGAATAGTTGATAATACCGGCGGTGTCATGAACGTCGCCCGACAAATTTTTAAAATCACTTTTTAATTATTGTAAATATTGTTTTACTATTTTATATTAATTGATAAGCATGCTGTAAATGATTTATTTATAATAAATAATGTTAGTTTAATGAACAATTCTATAAATGATTCAATAAAAGTAAATACATATCCTTTAACCTACGGCTATGCTACCGGAAATATTAAGAAAGAACCAAGAGCTTATAAGGTACTTGTAATGGTGAGCCAGGTAAACAATCGACTACTTTCGTTTGAGGTAAGCGCATACTATATCTGGTTATCTATGTTCGTTATTATTGTAAATATTGTTTTACTATTTTATATTAATTGATAAGCATGCTCTAAATGATTTATTTATAATAAATAATGTTAGTTTAATGAACAATTCTATAAATGATTCAATACAAGTAAATACATATCCTTTAACCTACGGCTATGCTACCGGAAATATTAAGAAAGAACCAAGAGCTTATAAGGTACTTGTAATGGTGAGCCAGGTAAACAATCGACTACTTTCGTTTGAGGTAAGCGCATAATATATCTGGTTATCTATGTTCGTATACGGATATCTTTTGCAATATTCAAGCACGGTCTCGGGTCTTATTCTATCACATCAGGCTTTGTAATGATTTATCCTGGTAGCAACGCCTTAGACTGAATTTTCAAATTGACAATAGAAAAACTATAAGATATTCTTAATAGGCACCTTTATAAACCTCTTTGTACCAGATTATATCGTAGTGGGTTCAAAGATGTTTGCGATTGAGGCCGTCAGGAAAACAATGTTTTCAACTAAAAGTATTTATTAATCTGAATTAATTTTACATCAAAATATGCAACAACACGAAGGATTTACTTTGTGAGAGTAAACTGTCAATTTACATAGGTCGTCTAAATTAACAGTTGCTTTTCGTTACCTTAGACCTTGGCTAAAGAAAATTATAGATAAAATTTAAAGAGCTGAGTGGTATTTAGGGAAAATATTTCACGAATAATAATTAAATACCTAATTATTTAACTTCTACACCTTTCCAATGGGAAAGGTGCAAAACGCGACCTAAGGTTAAGGGTTTACGCATAACAGCGCGACACATTTTTCCATCTCTAAAAATTCATATAAAATCGAAAAATTTATATTGATGAGCTCTTGCCAGTAAATCATGAGATTGCATAGATGTTGGAGATCATTAATGCAAGAGCAATAAGGTACATCGTTTTTATGGAACGCCGATCGACTAGTTCTAGACATTAGTTTTGTAAAACTGGCTGTAGAATATGCGCAAGGGGGAGAGGCTAAGGTAAGGGTGACTGCAAACATAAATTTAATGCTATGATATTGAGTGAACTTAAGATGTTCAATTCTATCATTACTTGGTATTTTAATCTGTGTACAAAGCTAACTACTCTACTTTAACTTTACTTGAATCTATCTGGAAAGGAGAAATCTTAGGGATATTAAGAATGACTTAAGTTCTCGTAAGTGTTCCACAATCAATAACTGTGTCAAATTTTAGCTTATCAAATGTCACAAAGCATTTCTGAGATAATCGTCAAAAATCACTATTTAGCAACCGTCTTCAGAAGGCCGTAGCTTCCATGGAAAGCACTTCAGGGTACATGTTTATAGGATATCTTCTTACTATTTTTGCATACAGAATTTGTTCTAAACGTGTAACGCTCACGTTTTGAAACACACCATAAGCTAATTTGTAAATTTCAATTATGTGTGCCAATGCGATAAAGCGCGCGATTATTCTATTTATTATTTAAATTTAAATTATAAGATACTGATACTAGCATTATACGCGTTTAAATCTTATTGGTTAGTCATGACAAATGCTTGACCAATAGCGTAGTTAGCTTGTACGACCAAGCTTAGCCAATAGTAGAAGCCGCTCTGGCTCAAGGAGAGACGCTGAATACCTGTATATAGTGATTAATAACTGCTAGCAGAATCAGTAAAGAAGTTATGTTATATGTATATGTTTATTGTGTATCATTGCCCATAGCTACAGCAAGGCAATGTTTTCGTCAAATCAACTGTAAGTACCAATTTTTATATTATGTACGCCTCTCGTGATGCAAATGTAGCTATTTGAAGCCGCTTGCAACCATGCAGAATTATTGATGGTTTCATTTCTTCATTCCACGTTTGGCCAGTAATATTTTCTATTGTATCCAGTGTTACCGTTGATTAAGACTTCTCGTACCCCGAAAATAGACTATAGTGCGTGAGTAATTTCATTTGAACGTTATGGCAGCGTAGCTATACCGTCCCGTTTTTAGACATCTCCCGTGTGTTTTGGGCATAAAAACTCGGTGTTCAACTAACGAACAAGTTTATGTCGAAATTACAAATTGTCGGGCCATATTTTTGTCATTAATATTACATAGTTTGTATTATTTTTCTTTTGTGTGTATATGTAATTTAGTTGAGGTTGTTTATGTTAACGCAAAAATTATTTGTTTATAACGCCTTGGCCAGACCGCGTTTAGTTTAGTTTCATTATTTACTGTATACGGATTCTTATTATGTACCATTTTGCATTGTGTTTTACTATATGTCAGATGGACTTCCAGTGATTTTTACTTTATTATTCTGACGAAAGTTTTTTGTAGTTTACCTGCACCTAGAGAGGTCTCATGCTCTTCCATTCTTTGTATGTTTTTCTGTAAACTATTAAAGTAGTTAAATTCAAATTGATTCGTTTTATTTCAACTTAAGAAATTTTAACGTTACAAGCGGGCAGCTGGAAATTTCGGAACACCCTGTATACTGGATGGGGACTAACTCCCAAATCCATTAATTTTATTTTAATCCATAAAATTTCCGCATTTTTCAAAAAATTGAGGTGGATCAGATTCGAAGCGGACCATTATGAGACAAACTAATTCATTCAAAGCTAAATTGTGCACATTTTAATTAAAAAATCGATAACCCCAAACCGTATTATTTATTGCGCAAATTCGATGGAAATTTCGTAGTCTCTCGTGGTTTTATAGATGGAATCTTGATCAACCTCAAGAACATGATTTCAAATTTGTCCAGCCTACTTCGGCATTTAAGGCGGACCTTGTACACAAACAAATAATTTAGCAATTTGTATTCAGTTCGTGAACTCACGCCACAATTATTTAAAATATTTCGATTTCTTAATTTATCACAAATAGATAAAATGAAAATATGTATACGTATACGTATACATCGCTTAGCGTTGTTGGCAAGAATGCGTGTCCTAAATGTTTGCGTTTTGTGTTAATTATGGATATATACAGGTATTTATATTTATAATGCATCAAGCCCTCGGAAAATAAATGATTAATAATCATTAAACATTTTAAGGTGAGTGACATCCTCAGAGGCGTAAAAAATGTTGCTTCTGTTGTGACATTACAGGATCAAGTCCAATCAGGAACAGAATGTGACTGAATGTCAAGACCTTGTTGCAAGTTAATATTCTTTTTAACACTTTTTAGTTTTAATAATTCACTTATTCAGCTTTATAAATCATTAAGCAAACTAAAATAGATAAATCCTTTGACTTGATAATATAACGATAATGGAATATTGTGGGGGAGTTACCAAAGAAACATAATTTAGACTAGGGGCTGGTGAAGCTGTTTTTTCCACAATGAGTAATACAGGTAACTATTTGGATACTTACTACTGGAAATTTAACGATTTAAGACTTTGCAAAAATGTTCATTTAGGCGTATTATTGAACATACCTACTAAATGTTCTGAACGCAATTTGTTGCGCTCGAGCCGCCATATTGGAAATATGAAACATTTTCTTTATAGGATTTTGCAAACAGTGGAAAGAAAAGCTATCTAATTATTTTATTCCATTCATGGATAATGTCTTAGTTTTGCATGGAACATCGTTATGAGTGGCTTTAGGCTTTTCTGATGAGTCCACAATAAGGACGAAAAACGTTTCAAAGGCTAAGCATTTCCAAGAAACTGAATGAGATTTTATGAAAATGTAATTCATTAGAATGAAAAAATTTTTAAAGACAAGGTACGTAAATAAATTAATTTCAGGCCTTTGTTCTCATTTTTAACTGAATTTATATATCGTAGGGGATCATGTAGATACTAGTTTAGCCTGCTTAGCCGTAGGGGACTAGGTTGGATGCTAGTGTTAAAATGAGAATGGCAAATCAGAATTTTTACTTGTTAACATAACCAGAAGTCAGGTTATCGAAAGAATGCAAAGATTTCATTAATATTTTTATATATAGTTTTTCTACATTACTATAAGCAAACAAATAATAAATAATTCACTTTTAAACATTGGAAATATGTTTCATACAACTGGTATCTATAACCTGATCATATATAAGATGATTCTTAAAACCTCCACTTTTTCTGAAATATGGAAAACACTTCGCTTGTGCCCCCCCCCAGTCTTTAAGAAGGGTTGCAGACATGAAATTAGCGATTACGGAGCTATTGCCATCATCTCAAACTTTGCGTAATGATGCATTCATTCTTTATTGTTCGATCCGATAAAGACAATCATTATGAAAAGTAGATTAACAACCACGAATCTGCTGTGTATTACGCAGTATATCTCCGAGGTTCTCGATCGACAAGGTCAGGTAGACGTAATATACCCCACTTCTCTAAAGCCTTTGATCGATTAGATCATAGTGTATTGCTGGCTAAGCTTGATGATGGTGGTTTATCACTCAATCTGATCACTCTGTTTAAGTCATACCTCAGGAACAGACTACAATTTGTTGAACACAAAGACTACAAATGCAAAAATCTAAACGCAACTTCCGAAGTTCCACAAGGGTTAGTCTTGGGTCCTCTGCTATTTAATATCTACATTATTGACATCATGCACAATCTTAATACAAAACATTTACTGTACGCAGATGATATGAAAATATGCTACTGAATCTCAAAAAAGTCATTCTCTCGTAAGAGAAACGCGATTATATTTCCTTACAGCAATAGGAACATGGGATTCATCACACGTAATTCAAAAGCGTTTCCCTCACGAGATGTACTAATGTCTCTTTATCACGCTTTGGTTCGTTTTCATTTGGAATATGCCTCCCTAATATGGTATCCTAGATGTCCTTTAAACTAACTGGTACCTACCCTCCAATTGGTTACCCCCATGACGTTTTATTGCTAGAATGTGACATAGTTTTTCTAGATACCCTTAGAAAAGCTCATTCCATAATTTTTCTATATAAATTATTGAATTCCATAGACTGCCTAGAAATGCTAAGCCAGCCTAATTTAAATGTTCCTCATCTCAATTCTAGACATCTCCACTTCAATCGTCGCCAGTTTTTATAACGTGTAAGAACTATTTTTCAGTGCAACACAATATTAACATATTTAACACCTCTGTGTCTTAAATAAATTTAGCTAGAGGTGTTTTAAAACCTTATGAACCGTGACCTTCATATGCGCAGAGACATAATCCGTCCTGTTGACTCAGTTACACTTCTTAAAAATATTATATTTATTGTTTACAATTTATCCCGAGCTCCTGTTTATGTATACAGCAAGGCAGCCTCCAGTGTCTTCAAAAACATACTTATAACTCAGATTAAACTTTGCCTTTTGCGCATTTCGCGGCTCATGAGATTCTGAAACACCTCTAACAAGTGATATTTATGATTACGTTACAAATAGGATATACATTAATAAATATTTGTATTTACGAAATATTTGTGTGTATGCGCGTATATAGGTATGTATGTCTGTATACGTATACAGGCATACATAATTACACATGTATGTAGTTTGTCATTTAGATTTTTGCTTGTCATAATGTTCTTGTCTTTTACCACAAATGTACGTACCATATTTTGATGTAAATTAGACTGTAATAATAAGTATTGTTACATTTTTCCTATCCTGTAATTAGTCTTTAACTAGTTGTAAATAAATAAATAAAAAAACAAGATCTTATTAAAATATACTAAGGCGCAGAAAATTAATATTTGTGATTTGATTGGGACGAGGCCGTAGTCCAATAAATGGACCCATTGCTGATGAGGAATGTTAACAACCGTAAGTTAAAAATTATTATCGAATCAAACAAACATCATTTTGTCAATGTTGATGACTTGATCCGAAAACTTGTCGCGAGAAATCCATAGGTATTTAATTCGACCAAAATAGGATTATTTTAATGTATATCTCGCGATAATCTTTTAGGTTAGGTCACCAATATTGGTAAAATGATGTTATAGGCTTGATTAAATGAATAAGGTGTGATATAGCGTTGAAATTAGAATAATATCTATTTCAGAATGGTAAAATGAAAAATGGATTACTATATTGCAAAGTAGGACAGTTTATGTGTCAAAAGGGCGCTAACGTCATATAATCTACATTAAAACCTATTTAGCTGATGTGCAGTACCTTGAGGTCCCGTGTTCGGAACTTCACTATGTAAAGATTTGGTCTTATCTCAATTTTAGGCCAAGCACCACACAGTGGGTAAAATACTTGTTCTTCGTTCGAATCAACATTCCGGATGCAATTTTAAAGGTGCAAGTATTTTTAAATACTCGTATAATTTCCTATCGTGCGTTTTGAGAGTTTTCAATTTCTTAAAAATACTTATGGAAAGCCTGGAAATTTATATTTTTTCTCTACAAGTATCCTCAGACGATTACTGATGCTTAATTATTTATCTAAAGAGTTCAAAGTAGACTCTATAGAGGAAAATCCAATATGGGCCCATTTTCATTTTTTTATTACAGTTTAAAGAATTACATACAAGGGATTTTTGAGGATGCTGAAGCTGAATTTTTTGTGAAAATCGGAAAATTTTGTTTGGAAAATCCGTTTTGATTAGAATCTTACGGTAGAAAATCTTTCAAAAATTCAAGTTTTTGACGAAATAACTCGATATTCTTATTCAGAGGATTATGAATTATAAATAATTATTACTCAATCAGCCCTCTATCTCAATTTTACACAATTCGGTCTTTTTTCGTATCTGGCGCGCCTCCTTGTTCACTGCTGGTCGGTCAGGATCACGAAGAAATTGTCCATTCATCGGCTTTGAGATGAGTCCTTTTATTTTCCTCTTTTCAACGCTGCTTTCAATCTTCTTGGAGTCCTCATCAGTGGTTTCGGTCCCCAGACTTTCCTTGCATCCTACCGAACAGAGTACAAATTTCTCTCCTGATCATGTTCTTAGACTAAGCGTGTAAATTTGTCCTCTTGTCGAATATATGAGGTCAGTCCCACACCAGAACAGTCGTCGGGAGGAGTCCAGTTGTATTAAAAAACGGCATATTCTGTCGTCCTTTTATTGGCGTATAACCTGTATTATTATTATTATATTTTAAACAATCTCGACTTTGTCGGGTGAAAGATAGACAGAGGAAGAATTCACTTCATCCTGCCTATATTGAGAGGAACTTGCGGACCAGGTGACATGTCTGCAAAACGGCGGTCTTCTGCATAAGGTAACGAAGAGCCTCCGGTATTTCTAATTGCACTAAGTAGGGTGAAAGATTATGTGAACAAACTCCTTCTGCAGATATTACCAAAGGCACAATTCGCACGTCACTTAACCCCCATAAGCGCTTAATTTCGACAGCCAAATTAACATATTTTCTGCACTTGCTCAGTTTTCGTTATGTTGTATGTGAGTGGGACGCCGATGTCAATAATCTTCGCATATTTTTCTGTTTTGTTGATAAGCAGTATATCTGGTCGGTTAAAAGCCATTCACTGTCTTATCTGTGATAATCGGACGATCCCAGTAAAGTAGGTACTGTCTAGATTCGAGCACAGCGTCTGGCGAGTATTTGTAGTATGGTATTGGTGCATTGATTAGTCCATACTTCAAGGCTAGACGGGAATGAATAATTTTGGCTATCTGATTATGTCGCGAGAGGTAGTCGGTGTCTGACAAAACAGGGCAAGATCCTATGATGTGTTCGATGGTTTCCCCTGGCTGTGAGCATTTACGACACTTATCAGTGACATCTGACTTCAAAATGTGCTTTTCATAGTTTCTCGTCCTGATCACTTTATCTTGAATCGCGATGATGAACCCTTCCGTTTCTGGATAGAGCCAACCGTGTTTTAGGAAGGAGATGGAAGTCATTTTATCGGTATTTGCCGCGTCTAGTTGTGAGGGATATTTGCCGTGTAGCATATTTTCCTTCCAATGGCTTATTCTGCTCGCTTTGGATTCTATTTGGATCTCAAATTCTGGAGACGCTAGATTGAGTGGAGTGTATGCCTGATCATTCCGGACGATTGTTCGAATTTTGGGATGTGTATTCCTAAGGAAGTATGCTCTCATTTTGCTCTCTTGGCTTCTACAAAGCGCTTTGATGTTAAGCAATCCACGGCCTCCATCACTTCGGGGTATGTACAATCTCTCCACAGATGACTTGGGGTGTAAGCAGCGGAATTTGGTGAGTACCCTTCTTGTTGTTCTGTCTAGTTCATCTAGATCTATGTCGGACCATTTCAGAATCCCGAAAGAGTATATTAGTGTTGGGATTGCCCAGCTGTTGACGGCCCTAATCAAATTCTTGGAATTCAGTTTTGTATTCAGTATTTTTGTAATGCGGGTTCGATATTTTTCCGAGAATTCTTTTTTAAGTTTAGTGTGTGATATTCCGCAATTTTGCTGTATACCCAGGTATTTGTAGGTGTCTTCTGGTTCAAGCCATGTTATGTTCATAATTTTTCTTCACCTCGTATTATTATTATTATTATTATTATTATTTCCTGCAAAATCCACAACAAAGAGGGGCTATATCCACATTACTAATGCCGATGCAACTGTCTCTTTGTTCTAATAATCACTTTAAAAACGTTTAATTCAGAACTGCCGCATGGTGGCCAAAACTTGACGCGTCACAATTTTGATGGAATGATGCGCTCCTCCATAGTCTAAAGAGTGTTTTATTAAAAAATATGTTTAACGGTTCTTGTGTGCGACATTGCGTCCTAAGATGGATGTCATCAGAGTTGAATCATGAATTTATTTTTGGTATAATGTAAATATGTGCTTGCTTATCGAATTGATTATTAATCAAGACATTACAAAATAAGGAAATAATTGTTTATGGTAAGTCACTTTGAATTAGTATTCACCGACTTCTTGCAGATACTATAAAGGAATGCATTATTTACAATAATTTAAACATAATAAATTAAATACAACTCACAAGTGACAAAACGCAATTAGTATCCATGTTAGATATACCCAACTTTCTTAAATAACGAAGCTTTTTTAACTCTCGATTTATCATTCGTTTATACTATGAGGTTTACCAGACGACCCTGAGGAATAAATTATTATCCAAAAGTTGGGATTAAATATAGTACATAATTTATTTTTACTAATTTAAAACAACAATAATTTACAGTTCAATTCTAACGTTTCATTTTTATTTTTATCCCGCGTACGTCATTTATCTTATTGCAAATCTATTTCCATCAGTAAAAAACCGCTGCCTAAGAAATCACTACTTCCACATCCAGATTTTCCATCCGTCTGTTTAAAGGAAAACATCTTGACTATATTTGCACTCTAGTATGTGGAAATAATTGATCATGGAATTTTAATAATACTTGAGGCAAATGTCATAAAAATATATAGTCTAGATCCAGATATCGTTATAGTACGTGTACCAAATTTCAAGTGAATATCTCTTTTTATTTTATCAACCACTTTAATAATGGAAGCTGGAAAATATAAAAAAAATTGAGACATTGGCTCCTAGTATATGTATACCCCAAATCTTAAGTTTCTATACTCTTATCAGCTTGCTTTACTTAATTTCCTCTATTTACCTCTACTTACCCCCTAAACCCTTCAATGGAATCATCTCAAAATATAATTTAGTTCCATATGTCGTGATAATATATACGTGTACCAAATTTCAAGTGAATATTTCAATTTCATTTTATCAACCCCTTTAATAATGGAGTGGGGGTGGTGGAGGAGTCAAAAATATTTAAAAAAAATCTGAGGCCTTGGCTTCTAGCGTATACACCAAATTCCAAGTTTCTGTACTCTTACCAGCTTGCTTTACTGTTGTCCCAATATTTACCGCTATTTAACCCCCAACCCTTCAACGGAATCATCTCAAAATATAATACAGTTCCAGGTGTTGTTATAATATATACGTGTACCAAATTTCAAGTGAATATCTCAATTTTATTTTATCAACCCCTTTAATAATGGAGTGTAAGTGGTGCGGGAGGGGATGGAAATATCATAAAACAATCTGTGGCCTTGACTTCTAGCATAAAAAGCATATCCCAAAATGTTGTGCTCTTACCAGCTTGTTTTACTTATTTTCTCCTATTTACGAAGTTTATCATACAGAAAACTTAAAAAGAAACTAAAAAATATTCTTTTGGAGAAAGCTTACTATACACTGGACGAATACCTCGATGATAATAATATTTTCTGATAAGCACAATTTTTTTTTATCAATATGACGATTTAGTACACAACATTTTTGTGTTACCTTTTAATGTTTCAATTTTAAATAACATTTTTATTATTCATATAGTACTTTTAATGTGTATTGTTTACTTATATATATCTCTAATCAGTTTTATTTTTTCCTGTCATTTTAGATTAGGTTTAGCTTATTTGACATGTTCAACACTCGCTAGAGTATTATGTATCTCTTATACAACTGAACGAATAAAATGTATCTATCTATCTATCTACCCCTTCATCGGATAAGTTCAAAAAACAATGCAGTTCCAGATCTCATTATAGTACATACGTGTATGTATAAAATTTTAATATCTTCAATATCTCAAACCGTTCCAGAGATATCGTGGCGACAAAAAAGTTCAGACCGATTGACATATTTTTTTTTTTCGCTCGAATTTAAAATCTCGACGTTTCATGACATTCTAAACGTGTTAAAACAAAACAAATTTTTGAATTTTTTTTTACGATTGCAATTACTTAATACTTCCAATTCACCTTTTTTCGCTCAAATTTAAAATCTCAACGTTTCGTGGCATTCTAAACCTATTACAACAAAAAATTTTGGATTTTTTTACGATTACTATATTTCCAATCCACTACGTGGGTGTGGAAGTAATTATTGTTTTCAAAAGATTAATTTTCAACATTTCAATTTTGGCGCATGTGTTTAACCGAATTTTTAAAAGGAGTTTTTCAATCCGACTCGTATGTATGTTTTTTAATGCTCGCGATTTCTATAAAATCTTTTTCGAACTGTAGTGCATGGCTCCGCGGTGGCCCCATCTTAGTTTCATCAAGCCTTGTCTAGTGTATAATGAGCAAAAATAGGAAAAAATTAGTTAGGTAGTTTCGGAGTGGCTGATACTAAATCTGATGTCAGAAATGGCGCTGTTGCATTCATTATAAAACTTTTGTAAATTTACATGAAATTTGGTACATGGAGATATGTGGATGCTCTGATAACGAGTCTGCTGCTAAAGCTACAGATATTTTCTTTTACTTAAGGAATTACTAGGTGAAAAAATGGTTGCAAACAATTATGAAATAAAATGTCCTAAATAACCACGGAACATATTATATTATATATCAATAGTTATGTAGGGAGTGGAGTCTGGAAAATTCACCAACAACTAAAGGAATATTGCAAAATAAAAGACAATGCATTTAACTGTTGATTCCTTGAAGTAAACGTTACCGTATTAAATTGAAGGAGGGTTTAGCATTCTCTTGCTGCCAATCAAAATTATGACAGTGTTGCAGGTGGTGTGTTTATCGATATATGCGAACAAATAATAAGTTATACTTAACCAATAAAACATGTAATACAACTAGCCCATAACTTTAAGAGATTCTAATATATTGCACTATACCTCAACTAGAGTTTCCAGTTCCGGTATTTGTTACCGGGGCCACCTCGGGATTCTACAAAAAATATTTAATCCCGGGATCTTAAAACGTCCCTTTATATAATTTCACTCTGTTACACCCGAAAATAAATATTCTGATTCCAGTAACAACTAACACCAAGGTAGACTAGAGAGGGCATTTCCAATAGAAGATTTTTTCCTCGAAAGTCCGCTTGAAATATAATCCTTAAGGTGGCCGACAGGGAAATATTTATTATTTTTGCCCATAACATTTTCTTCTTAGTACATATATTTAAAAAAACTATAAGAGTACCTAAGTAGAACCATAACAAGACTATTACTATAAATTTTCACTCAATAAATTCACTGGTAAAACTTCGAAACAGGAAGATTAACATAATTTTTGAATTTAAATCTAGCTATTTTGCAAATCATTGAAACTATTCAGTAAAAATTCATGGTAATAGTCTTGTTACGGTTCTACTTAGGTACTCGTATAGTTTTTTAAATATACGCACTGAGAATAAAAAGTTATGGCCAAAAATAATAAATATTTCCCTATCGGATGTCTCTTTCTAGGGAATGGCCACCTTAAATGCGCTTATGATCTAAATCATATAACAATTTGTATTTCTAAAATTCATAGCTATGCATCATAGGCATAGTGGGCCCGAAGCAAGTTTAACTCAAAGTCGCTAGCGATTTTTTTTTTCATATTTTTGGACGTGTAGAGCCCATTTCCACGAAAATTAAAATCGCCTATTGCAGATTTTTTTTTAACGCATTTTACTTTTTTTTGTTTCATTAATTATTTTAGACAAAATTTTTTAATTATTTAATGATAATAAAACTTCGTCTAAAAATTCTTATGAATTTAATTTCGTAAACATAGAATAAACATATTATGTAAAATATACCCGACTAAACGATTTTTACACAAATTATTTCTTATACAGGGTGTAATCAGTTTCATGTCATTAAAAAAACTGGTAATGGGGACCGACTACACAAACAAAAAAACCTTTATGACTTTTCCCTTTAGGGGCACTTTGAAGAACACTGAACTAGGGTAACACATTTAATATTATGGTAGACAACTATTGAGAACCACTGCTTTTCTTGGTCGATGGACTTGTACTTCCCAATTACACAACTTTTAAATTGTCATAAAAAAGTGCTGACCGGCACACGCGGTATCAAAGGATCATCGACCGCCTTTGATGTACCGCCTCAACTGAACTGAGGCAAGTATAAAGAGGTAAATAATTCGTTCTCTCTTCGTGCTCAATTGCAAGCAAATAATGGCCATAGAGGTTTAAACAGAGCATTTCTTTACATGTGTGTTTTTTAATTTGGAACAAAATATTGGATTGTTCGTAATTCAGAAAATTTAAATGTGGTTTATTAACATTTGTAACACAAATGAGTGTCCTGGGTTAAAAGCTTACCACCTACCTAAATGACTCAAAATCTCTGCATCTGTATCAATACACAGTTCGGTACGTTGAATTAAGTACATATGCACTTCGTTCAACACTAAACTATCAACTAACGTTGTCAATAAAGAAAAATAAAATAAAAACTTGGTAGGTACAAAAGCCAAAAAGGAATACAAAAAGAAGGAACAAGTGTGTTGTGTCTGTACGTAATCAAGAATTTGACAACTTGAACGGTAAGTCAATAAAATAAATCTTAACTATAAATACACAATGACGCGAAATTCAAAAATAACAAAAACAACGAACGGCGGGTTGGACGTGTGTACATAACGAAACACCGACAGTAACTAAAATATTGCACAAGGGAGAGTTAGAGTATAGTTTTCTTCAGATCAGATCTAGATCTAAACCTACCTCAATATTCCAGCAGTTCTCAAAAAATTTTATTGAAAATTTGCGAAGTTTTTGTTTATTTTTTTTTTCTCCAAAACTATAAGCTTTAGACCCCATCTTATATAAGGTTTTTTTGTTTGTCTTGTCGTTCCCTACCACCAGTTTTTTTAATGACATGAAACTAATTACACCCTGTTTAAGTACTTATTTTATCAAATATAGGGGTGAAAATTACACTAAATTGTGAATTCGTTAAAAATAAATTTTCTGAACTTACTTTTCTGTTAATTAATGCTAACTTCAAACTTTAGCGGTAAGAAAATATCGATAAGGTGATTCTTTGAACTTTTTTTTTTCGAAAAGTCGACTTTTCATAGAAAAATATTCGCGATTTTTTTAGAACAAAACTACTAAGGTATTCCTAATCAGCATCTTTAGAAACCCCTTTGTACAAGATTACATCGTAGTGGGTTCAAAGGTGTTTGAGACAGTGGCCGCCAAAGAAACAATTTTTTGAACTAAAACTAATTTTTATCTGTAAAATGGATTCTCAAATCAAAAGAATATATTTTTCATTTTTTGTTCAAAATAATCCATCGTACTAGAATGAATTGATTTTACAACAAAATGAATAAAGATTTAAAATTAAGAGAAGAAAAAAAGCAAAATGCGTAAAAAAAATTGGCGATTTTAATTTTCGTGTAAATGGGCTCCACACACATCCAAAAATATGAAAAAAGAAAAAAATCCCGAGTGACAGAGTTAAACTTGCTTCGGACAAAACCGGAATAGCCCGAGAGCTTACGACACCGAGGGTGAAAGAGCTTTCTAAAATCTAATATTTATGAGTTTATTGATTTATTAGTTTATTCAAATATAATAGTCAGCCTACGCGCTGATAGAACAGTGAGAAGTCAACTCTCATTTTAGAAGCGTACCCGTGTCACTGGAGAAGCGAAAACCTCGGACCTCTTACTTTGGCAGTCGCTATCTCACTTAAGAATTACGGGAACATATCGTGCCCCTTATCATCGTATTGGAAATTTAATTTTCAATCGATCAAGCACAAGAAAAGGGGAGTCAATTTTGTCTAGAAAAAGTTAGAGCGGTTTATGCGAAGAAATGTCGAAATAGCATAAATTTTTTAATAATTTTTCAAGAAAATGAATGTATCTTGTTTCGTTTTCGACGTTGAGTCATCGGAATTAGGTAAAAATCGGTCCATGGCTCAATCTCGAAAACGAAACGAGATACAGAGCTGCGGTTTGCGCCATTCGATTTCTTTCGCCTTCCTACGTACCCCAGAGTTTTGCGGGCATTTTCGCTTTCTTGGAAAATTATTAAAAAATTTGTGCGATTTCGACATCTCTTCGCATAAACCGCTCTACCTTTTCTAGACAAAATTGACCTCCCTTTTTGTGCTTGATCGATTGGAAATTAAATTTCCAATCCGATGATGTGGAGCACGATATGTTCAGGTAATTTTTAAATGAGATAGCGGCTGCCAAAGTAAGATGTCCGAAGATTTCGCTTCTCCAGCGACACGGATTCGCTTCGAAAATGAGAGCTGACTGCTTGCTGCTCTATCAGCGCGAAGGCTGACCATTATTTTGAATAAACTAATATATAAATAAACTAATAAATAAATGTTAGATTTAAGAAAGCTCTTTTACCCTCGGTGTCGTGAGCTCTCGGGCTCTATGTCTCTATAGGTAACATTGGCGCCTTTGTCAAATAAAAAAAAGTAACCAAACGAATTTTTGAAATTATATCTCAAATTGATATTATATGATTTGTTTCAATTCTTTGTTACCTTCCACTCTAGTTCGATAGACCAAGCACATTAACTGCAAACGGGGTAATGCACCTTTTTTTCTTCGGGTTCAAGTTGTAACGAGGTAAATTTTCCGTTGCCAAAAATGCAGTTCAAATTAATAATATACTTCGTTATTTGCTCCGCTTACATTCGAATCATAGGTATTGTAAATTAATATTATAGATTTCTCCTAATTTAGCTAGCTGAAACCGCGAAACAGATTTTTACTTTAAATAGAAATTTTGATAAACCTGGCAGTGAGAGGGCTGTCCATAATATTAACATTAATTACAAGATTTGATACGGAGGGCGTTGGTAAGACACCTGCGTAAATTAGTTTCATTAGAGCACATTTGAAATCACTTCTGTCCGATCCGTCAAACAGCCCAGTCGGGTACTATTCCGTATATTCTCAACATGTAAGTACACCGTTTTATCATCGCCGCTGGTTTCTTGTCGACCTTTTTATATTAACACCGATAAGAATAATTCACTGAAATGTGTGTTTTAAAGCAATAATTTGAAACCGATTCCGTTTAAATGTATCAGAATATAATTATTATTTTCCGACTTTGCCGAAATTAAATGAATTTAAATTATTACAATAGTAAGAGAGTCCGAGTTAGGACATGTCAACTTCTCCGATTTTATCCAAATAGCTATGTTCGCAAGAATTTCCAAATGGGAAAAAGAACATAGATGATATTTCGAGAGAAAATGTGTACCGTTTACCGTTTATATTATTTTGATCCAGACCATTTGTGATGGTACTGCGATAGAATAATATGTTATTCTACCAAATGGGTAGAAGTTTTAATTACCGTATATTTTATTTTAGCTAGGTCGTAGCAAAATAAAATCTGTGTTTGCAAAAATTATTTTTGTGAAATTTATTGTAGTGTTATTGTTAATTTGCCGTTCATTTTGTCTCCAATATTTTGTACTGATACGAAATGGAACAAAATTCCTTACTTTGAAATAATTTATAGAAATTTATTATAGTCCGGGAACTGAGAATAAAATCTAGGCTACCGTAAATAAATTAACTAACATTATATTCTGATACATAGACATTTTCCGCATAAAATCCGACAAGATACCACGTGGCCGAACCGAAATGTATTTAATGAAGGCACCCAGCTGTGGGGTTTGAGGCGCTTGGCAAACACCGCATCAAGTGTTGATGTAATTTCAACATTTCCGAACCGAACCGAAATACCGCCGTTCTGATTATTGCTGTCTGTCCGTCTAGGCAGAATAATCTCCGCCGTAAGCTGATACCAAATCCGATATCCGTTTTATTTTCCGAACCGAGTGTAACCAAGTTTACACACCGCTCCGAATCCGTTAACCGTTTTATTTTCCGATCCGAGTGTGACTTAAGTTACACACCGCACCGAATCCGAAAACCGTTTTATTTATTTGGTATCAGTTTTATTTCATTTTGCCAAGTTCTTCACACTTACACTCTGACCGTCCATGTAGGCATGATTATTGCTGTAGATAACCGCTTGCTTTTGCCTGGTATTTGCACGCTGTCCGTTTTTTAAATTACTTACTTGTGTAGTTTTTTTCCGCTTACTGTTTTTTTTAATACCGTTTTTACTACTGTTTTTTTTCACCGTTTTCACCGTTTGCTTGCTCACCACCGCTTGCTTCCGTATTAATGAGTAGCTAACTAGCTTCTCACCGCCTGGTTACCCGTACGTCACAAAATGGCGCCCTACCTAATTCAAATTAAATTAAAATGACATATCTTAAGTTTTTGTTATTGTATTTATCAGAAACTCCGTATTTTGGTACCTAACCGTTTTTTATTGTTTTGTAAACATTTCATTGTGTGTTAATAAACTTTGTTATTTACCGACATCTGCCTTTTACTGTTGAATGTGAGTGAAAGTCTAATCTGCCGTCCAGACCCCTGGACATACCGTGTCTCCACTGTAGCTATCCCAGCCCTACTGCAACAGGCTGCGTTTAGGAGGCTAATGTGGGACCTTTGCCGTGGCGCTCGAGATTACCGAATTTAACCGAAATATAGCTCAGCGCCAAAGTGACGCTTCCACTTGCCTATGCGCTAGGCAACTGGAAGAAAGCACGTCACAAAGTTATTAACAAATATTAGCAACAAAATAATACGAACTACTATGCCTTTCGTCAATATCTTCGTAAATAAGCGAAACTATATAGATGACAATTAAGTTCATACCGTTTGTTTATAATAAATAATTGTTGGTTTAATATTATTCTAGTGGCTATTATTCCCATTAAAATCCAACGAATACAATATTAATCTTTTATGATCGTTAAAAAACAAGTCATTAATAAATAAGTAAAAACGTATCCAACATGAATCATGACTACGCGCTTAAATAAAAAAAATCATCATTCGTTCTACAAGAACAATAATAATTAATATCTTTCTCATCGTAAATTTCGTCACAAACAAAATCCTTATCAGGATGATATCTCAGATGATATCTAAAACTCAAAATTCACAAAAGACTATAATAGAAAAAAATATGTTTTTATTTAGCAACAAAATATTGTAAAAGTCTGCTGAGGCATAAAAAAATCAAGTCTGGAGTCTACAAATTGTGTTTTTTCAGATTTTTTATTCTATTTTAAATGATAGACAAATTCGTAAGATTACTATAAATTATAGTCACTTAAAAAATTACAAAGAACAAAGGTAATTAACTTAATTTTCACCTCTCAGTTTTTGTTATTGTTATATTACCACAGAAAATTGTATGCTTTACAAAAAAGTACATACAGTTTTTGCCTTATCTCGCTTAGTTTTCAAAGTATTAGTGAAACAGCTTTAAGACCTAGTTATATTTGTGCAATCATATTGATAACTTTTGAACCTAGAGAAAAGTAGGTACATACCTTACAATAATTCAATTTGTATCGGCAGGAAACTATTAGTAGAACTTTTGGAGGTGGTTTTTAATAATATTTATTTTATACCATAAAAATTTAAGAACTGTCGTAGTTATACAGAGTGATTCACTTGAACTAGGCCAAATTTTAATGGAAGTCTACTTAGGGGTGCCAATCCTGGGGTCCCGAAATCCCGGTCACAAACCAATCTCGAAAATACCGGGATTAAAAGTCCTATTCCCGGGAACCTCGGAATAAGTTACAAAAAATAAAATACACAGCTTAGAATCGCAATAATTATTTTAATTTTTTTAAAGATATAATTCATGTCATTATTTTAATATTTACCACGCGACTTGGCAACATGGCAGCACGGAGTTTGATGTCGAATGCTTGACAGCTGCGTCTAGTGTAGACGCTTTGATATCTTTGCGATCTTTTTTCAAAAACCTGTAAATTTTTATACGTTTGTTTGTTTTTCTGAGTTTTGTTCCATTTTGCCTTTAAAATTAATAAATAATAATTAAACCGCTAAAATTAAACATTTTAATTTTTTCGGGTTTAGTCCCGGGATCTCGGGATTAATTGCCATTTGTCTCGAAAATCCCGGGATTTAAACAATGGTTCGGGATTGACACCCTTACAAATTGCTATGTAACAGGCCAATTATAAAATATCAATGCAATCCGAGATCATTAATTCTGCCTTTGTATGATCAATGGAGTAATTTTCTTAAATGCAGTCTGACTGGCGCAATACTCGGTGAATGCCGTCTTTAACTTGAGAGCTAAACCACTCAGTTCAGTATTAAACGCCAATGTGTGTGTGCAGCTTGCTGAGAATTGTTAAGTTACGACAATGTGAAGAAGTCTTTATTAACGCAAGAGTCTGACTAATTTCGTGGTGTACTCACAGTGTATTTTCGGAGTACATTTCTAACTTGCTAATATTGTTGGCGCACCACACTCAAGTCTGGAGGGCTGTTGACTTAATAAGTGTGTTTTATAATTGGCGCATTTATAGAGGCTCCTTGATTGATTGATTGATTTGCTAGCGTAAGGTTAGCATTGCTGTCAATTCCGGGCACCCAGTCTGGAGGTTCTTTCCAACATGCAGCTTGGTCGTCCGCCGAACACGTCCAATGGACGGCCAAACCGCGTGCTGGAACCAAATCTCGGATGTTTTATATACCACCGGACCGGCTGCATACGCTGGGTTGGATATGGGACATGCTTGTTGTCAGCAGCGAGAGCTACATGATGTATGGGGTAGGAATATAGGATGGGAAGTGTAGGTGTTTGTGGGGATGCTTCTTTTAAGTTTCCATCTATCATCATCTCCTTATTTATTCTGTTTCTACTTTTTCCGTTTCTTCTGTTTCTGAATCTAACAGTGTGCACCTCCTCCTGCCCGCCTGCATCCATATATGGTTTCATATTTCCCAGAAATTTGTGTTTTCGTTTCAACGGCCTGCATCAGTGCGTCCCCTTCGTTTGTCTGTCAGGACATACATACATACGCAGCAAGGAGCTTTTATTTATTAACCGCTCCACAGGTAAATATTCATTTACGGTGGAAGTGCACTATAGCTTTTTTCAGCGAGGTCCGAGGGAATATTTCACACGTATTGGTTTGTTTTTGAAGCAATTATTTTTTAATTCCGTTTTCCAATTCCGGGTAATTTTTTTATTTCACTACCCATGTTTAATACCTTTTCAATTTCAATTTTTTTCAATTTTAATAAAGAAATAAACAAATAAATAAACTAATACACTTATAAACTAAAGCTACAAATTACATAAAACCTATCTCTGTTAATAAATTAAGTTCATGCATTAATATTTCAAATAAAAGAAATTAATATCGTTTAATTTTCTGAAATAGCCTCTGTATACTTCACTTTATATATCTGTCACTACGGCTTCTTGTTGCAGGGTAATTTATGAGTTTATGATATGAAACACTTGATACCTAGCACTGAGTCTTTCGACTGCACGTGTTTGCTTTATTTTAGTTGTATCCTACTTTCAAGTTGTTTGCATATGCTTTTAGTGATGTTATAATCAAATATCAGCTATATGAATTAGCCAGACTAATTAAACTAATATAGAATTGTCCGCGTTTTAAATCATCACCATTTCGTACGATTTAGCACCGTCTTAAACGAGTTCATTTGAGATTTTCTAGGAGCCACTTAAACACGTCTACCTTCTTCGCCGATCGAACTAGAACTCTATGGCGCGTTTATGGAGGCTTCTTATGCAGAAATTTTCTGGTTTATGGGTTTTATTTTTACACAGTTGGTGAAGAGAACTTATTATTTTATTTTGGCCATACACATGAATCACTCTGTGAATCGTCAATATCAGATAAAAATATTTATCAATACATCAATTAATTTAGAAATTCATAAAACAAATATCATTAACCTCGTTTTTAACCCCCTGCGAAAAAAGGGTGTTACGTTTGACCTGTCTACACCCCCTTGTATGTCCCTTTGTAACTCGAAAACAGCTGAACCAACTTTAATGCGATTTGCAGAGTGAATAGAGTAGTTCTTCAAGCAAGTTTTTAGCTATGCAGCAACACGTTAGCTTCTTAGGGACTTGAATAGTAACCATTTATGAATGTACGGTCGCGGCCAGTTTGAGAGGTTTAATTCTCGTACCTTCTATCTTTGCAAAGGATGAATTGATTTAGATGCGGTTTTTATCATACATACGATTTGGTATTTCTAGGAAGGTAATAGATAATTAAGCCTTTGTTTGAATGACCGCAAAAAAGCTGTTTTTTCGCCTAGTTGATTGCGAGCTTGGGAAAAATCGTAAAAAGGTTTAGCACTCTCAAATTAATCGCCACTAAAAATTAAAAGATGCATTGTTCTTGGTTTTTTAAAAATGTTCAGTAATTACCACTATTCAGGGGTTGAAATGACCCCAAATCCTAAAATTTAAAAACCAACAATAAATCTAAAAACAATTCTATTTGTATTATTTCTATTAAATCAATATTAATGAAGCGAAATTATGTATTTTCCATCAAGAAGGGTTAAAAATTCACCCATAGGTCCTCGAAGGGGGTGAAATCATGCTCAAAACGTCAAAAAAATCAAAAATATTTTTAAAAACTCTGAAAATAAAATATTTAATCGTTTCAAGTCATGATAAATATAAAAATATGTCACCCTCTTGTTGATAGAAAATACATAATTTCGCTTTTTAAAGATTGATTTCATAGAAATAATACAAATAGAATTGTTTTTAGCTTTACTGATATTTTTTTATTTTTTTGGGATTTGGGATCCTTTCAATCCCCGAATAGAGGTAATTACTAAACATTTTAAAGAACCTCTCAAAATTGACCTATTAGGTACGCTTATAAAAACCATGAAACTGTTAGCAACATGCATAACAAAGAAAATAATTCTAATAACGATAACTGTTATTAAACGTAATAGAGGGTGGCGCTCGATGAACAAAATTCTCTATTTTTTAAAGTATTTTGGGCGCCTCACGCGTTTACATTTTTCAACATAATTTTTATTTTTATATACATTATTTTGTTCTTTTTAGTACATTTTTTTAACAGCTTCAGTTGGTTTTCAAACATAAAAAGACAACAAAAAGTCGTCAGGGGCAGATACATTCCATGTTTTATTTTAAAACGGGTCCTCGATGTAAGCATAGCTCCATTAACGTTTTTAATTAATAAATCCTTTGAATCTGGCATGTTTCCGCAAAATATAAAGACTGAGGAAGTTACTATATTGTATAAAAAGAAAGAACCATGCTATTTACAAAACAATAGACCAGTTGTCATTCCATTTGGATTTTTAAAAATTTTGGAATATTTGGATCGTCTTTTACCTTTTCTCAATAAATTTCAAATTGTATCAAACAATCAGCACGGTTTCTGTATAAACAAGTCTACATCACATGCAATGTTATGATTATATTATCAAGTCATAGAGTATGTTGAGGCAGGCGAATGTCCAGCGGTGATCATTTGCGATCTGAGTAAAACACTCCACTGTGTCAACCATAAACAATTATTGTGCATTTTAAAAACCTATGGCATAAGAAGCGTCGCGTCACACTGCACTGGATATTAACATTCCTACAAGATCGCAAACAATATGTATCATTAAAAGTTGAAACTGAGAACTCTGTAGATTACATGAACTCTGATTGCTTGGATGTAAATATGGGAGTCCCCCAGGGATCAATAATCGGTCCGATTTTATTTATTATGTATGTGATCAATATATCCAGTCATAAAAAAATACTATATCATTGAATGTTAAATGTGCAGAGGCGGTTATCAGAATATCAGATTTCTTTAATGGCATCGATTTATTTTTCAACACCGAAAAAACTGACATCCTCAGGATACATAATCGCCAAAAACAAATAAACGATTTAAAGTTCGACGTCAATACGGTAGCTGTAACAAATACACACGATAGCGTGCGTTTTCTTGGTATTCATTTGGATGAATTTCTCAACTGGAAGTCTTAAACTTATTTGTAAAATGAATTCGTTGATTTTTTTTTTTTTAATTTGCGGACGGTACTAGAAACACATCAGTTAGTGTAAGTTTACTGGGCCTAAGTAGATTCATGACTTAGGTACGGAATTTGCTTGTGGGGAAATTCTACCGAGGCAACTAGTGTACTTTTTGCACAAAAATGAAAATCCGATGCATAACAAACATACCCGCAGCGGTAATCGTGTAAAGATGCTTTTAAAAATCTGAATATTTTAACTCTCCCTTGTTTATACAATGTGTCAACGGAAAAGCGTTATTATAGGTGTAAATAATTTTTTTTTTTTACTAAGAACACAATTTTTTGTATTGCTTGACCCAAAACCCATTTTCATTAAGTTAGAATTTCAAAAATGTATAGAGAGCGCTGGTGGCAGCTTACAAATAAAATTCACTTCAGGTAAACTACCATTTCAGTGCTAGATATTGAAAAATTGTGAAAGAAAAACTTGCTCAGAATAAAAAAATATGACGTACCGAATTTGATAACTATATGCATATTTCTGTATTTATTTATTTTTTACTCAGTCATGGATCCTAAAATGAAACGTGAATCAACCCTGCAATAATTTTTATATACACGTAATATAAATTAATGGTAACTAAATTAAATAACTTACCAGTAAATAAAGTACGGTTAACATACTTTCCCGTTATTTAAAAAAAAATCACATTTTGTTCAGGGCTGCATCATCATCACCATCGCTATTGTTTATAATGAAGAAAATGAAATTACTCGGTCATTTATTTATACATTAACATCATTTAAATTTCTGCTTTTAATAAATTGACTAGGTTCAGTATTCGGTAACGTAAGATCCATAAACTAGAAATGACAGATTTCAGATCTTGTTCTGTTATCGTCGATCTGCAAACATGACTTCCAAATATTATCTTTACTTACGGATATAGAGATTATGGATGCGTAATGTTATTTCAATTTATTTTTAAAGTTCTAACGTTATTTACCGCTACAAACGATTAACATTTATGTATATTTCAAATCTATAAACGGCTGACTTTCTCACGAATTTCGCAAAGTTTAGCAACACCCAAAAATAGGTTTTTATTTTATTGGAATACCTTACAAATTAGTTACGAAACAAACCAGTTATAATATTAATAAATCAGACCAAGTAATACATACAATTATGTAACGTGAGTTCCTTTAACTCTTAACAAATGCGCAAAAAAAAGTTTTCTGTTTCGGAAGTAAACATTACTGTTAATAACGTAAGTATATTTTATTTGTTCAAACCTCTCTTTCGTTTCTTCTATTTCATTTTACATTTCCCGCATGTTCATGTTGATTCTGCAGTAACGCTAACGTGGTCCTATCCTGCGCACGCAATTTTGTACGAATTCCTTAAAAAGCCTGTTGTTCAGGTTATTCCACGGAACATTACATCCGACCATCATTTTCACTATATGTAAGTTAACTATCGGCTTTAGTTTACTTTAAGTACGCCTAATATAACTGATTTTGATATGTGATTTTTTTAACAAAACGAATTTAAAATAGATTTAGCTATGGATGAATATCACAAATATACTTTAAAATATACCAATTTGTTGATTTTCTTGCTGTTTCCCAGAAGCTTCGCAACAGCAAATAATTACGCAATTTACCGCTGTGGCGAAATCAACCGCAGAACTTTATATGTAGAATCCGTATTTCAGCGAACGCATTGATCAACGTACTTCTTTTGTTAAATTGCATCGTGCGAGTGAAGATCGCCCTCTTGTCACTGTCCCTTTCACAACACAGATTATTTCTTGTACGCATCAAGAATGTACGTTGAATGGAGATTTGCACCATCCACCTTTAGCTATATCAATAGCAGTATACAACTCTCACTCAGAAAACCCGTGTAAATCAATAGAACTTTATAATTTAAAAAAACCAGAATATTCACAACAACACGACTCTTTACTTAAAACAGACTGGTTTTTTCTGAATGAATTAAATAATGTCGACACTGCGTGTACTGCGTCTTATTCTAAACTAACAGAAATTTTTGATGAAAATGTGCCCAAGTATATCTCTAGACAACCAAAATATCCACTTTGGTACATGAATAACGTAGTGAGAGATATAAAGAGAAAATGTATTCTTTGGAAAAAGTATAAGCAAACGAAAAGTAATAATATTTATATGGAATTTAGTGATATAAGAAAAAAGATCAAAGATAAGCTAAGACAATTGCATGAAAATTATTTATTGAATATACAAGAAAACATAAAAAATGATCCAAAGAAATTTTGGGCTTATGTTAAGGGTAAAAGAGAAAGCGGTTCCTTTCCTCATAATATTGCATATAATGATGTCCAATTTACAAATTCCCAGGATATTGTCAATACCCTTGCTACCTTCTTTCAGACTGCATATTTAAAACCTAATAATAACGGAGACAAATATCATTCCTATGAAGATAACAGTAGCAGCCCTAGTTTATAATTAACAGCGTTTTGCTAAGTGCTAAGCTAAGTGTACCAAAAGACCATAATATTCCTGCATTTATCGTAAAGGATTGCGCAGCCATCTTCGCTGGCCCATTCATAATAATATTTAATCTATCATTAAAAATGGTGTACATTTCCTGATATGTGCAAATATTCTCGTTTATGTGCTGTTTTTAAAAAAGATAAAAAGTGCGTGGCTGAAAACTATAGGTCCACAACAATTATTTGCAATTTTGCTAAAGTACTCGAGATCACTTTGCATACATCATTATTCAATCATGTACAGAGCCAAATTGTAAATAATCAACATGGGTTTGTTTCTGGTAAATCTACTGAGATCAACTTTCCGTGTATTACACAATTCATTACAAAAAAATTAGATGCAAATAAACAAATTGATAAAATTTATACGGATTTTTCCAAGGCATTCTATTAGAAAAATTGAATAAATTCGGATTATCAGTGGCACAATTAGATTTCTTCTATTCGTATCTAGTGAATAGGCGTCAATGTGTGGAATACCGTGGTTTCAGGTCATTTGATATTCTGACCACAACAGGCGTTCCCCAGGGATCCGTACTGGGCCCGCTTATATTTGTTGTTTTTATAAATGATATTGTAGCTAATATGAATGTAGAGAGCCTTCTGTATGCAGACGATTTGAAAATTTATTGTATAATAGAATGAACAAGATTGTGAAAAACTTCTAAATAACATAAACACAATTTGTGGCTGATGCCTATCTAATAACTTGCCTCTCAACATAGCTAAATATAACACATTTACTTTTTTTAAAATGCGTAACTCTATCGAGTAAATTTATCACATAAACGGTCAAATGTTGCAGAGGCCTGATATAGTAAATGATCTTGGAGTTATCTTTGATAAACATTGAACATCAGTAGCATCAGCATTAAAAAACCTAGTTTTTGTAATACGAAACTGCAAAGGGTTCAGCAATACTGATATGAATTTGTTATACTACTCATTTGTACGACCAAATTGGAATACTGCTCGCTCATATGGTCACCTGGATATGTCATTTACATAAATAATGTTCCGTTAAATACTTTGTCGAAGATGGTATCTGTCCTATAACTGGATAATCCCAAAAATTTATGTTGGAAAGATTTAACAAGTCAAATCTACAAAATAAAAGGATAATGCACTCAATAATTTTTCTTTACAAAATTATATATAATATTTTTAATTGCCCTCATATTTTGGAACAACTGAATTTTCACATACCTCATATAACAAGTCGGAATTGTGAAATATTTCGTCTGCCTACTCCTAGAACTAACTTATTAACATCTCCTTTATATTTTATGTGTAAAAATTATAAATCTACTACAAGATAGGCTTGATATATTCAACTGTAGTATCCAATCAATTAAGAAGCTTGATTTATAATAGAATATAATCCTTGTCCTTATACTATTCTAGTCTAGTTCTATTTCTTTATAAAGTCATAGTATATCACTGTAATGTTTCCCACCCTGTAATTGGTTAACCTGTTGGGTGGTGTATCTAAACAAACAAATAAATAAATAAATAAATTAGAATATCGTTCAGGCGTCGGTCAGTCAGCGACACGTTGCAAAACGTAATTATTTTCTGTTGCGATGTTTCGGTTATGTTTATCAAATATGTTTCCTAGGATTCCTTCTCACCGATGGACAAAGGACATCCCCGAGCTCAAGTTCTATGGTGCACAGCTTTATTGTGAAAGCTGTCAACAGGTTCTCCACTTGGAAAAACAACAATGTACTGAGACATGTAGCATCGAAATATCATCGAAACTATAACTAATACTGTAAATAATTTTGGAAGAAACAAACATATTATAAATAGTGAAAATCATGATCGGGTATAATATTCACTGAAATATTCGTAAATACAAAACGAAGAGTATATTGCATTCTATCGGCACATTTTTAAAATCGCTAATATCTCTCGTAGGGGAAAATTTTTCATATCACTGTGTTGGTGATCGAATTTTGAACAATTTTCAAAATGTCTGTCCGTCTGTCTGTCTGTCGATAACTTAAGAACAAAAAGTAGAATTGTAATGAAATTTGGGCAGTAAGTTAGTGTCAGCTAGAGAAAGAACCTTATTTTGCAACAAAATCGATCAATAAATAAAAATGTGATTCATCATTTGAATTCTTTAAATTTATACATTTATATTATATAATATTACTACATTGCAAAACCTGCTAATTAGGCAATGGTCCCTAATGCTTATCAACTTAACAGCAACAAATTTGTCACAAATGCAGTAAGATTATGGACCAAGCCTTGGCGTTTTTCATTCATCTCGCAGTTAGATAAAGCTGTCACTCGCTAATACAGACTAACATTATTACACTCTTCGCAAATATTTTTTTTATTTACGATAAAAATGCGAGGAGAGTATTCTATACAATGTGCAACAATTATACTGGGTAGCATACAAGTATGTGAACTTGTAAAATACGAATCCTAGAAAAAAACTTTAAATACAAAAGTTATAGGAAATTTCCCTCTCTCGGTGACCTTGGATTTGACCATGACCGTGCCCATCAAGGCCATTTGAAGGTCAAGCCGATTTTTTTCAAATGGAACCTCCTACTTTAAACCCCGGAAATGAAACGAGCGAATAATTTTACGTTCGGATATCACCTTCGGCACTTACAAAATTGACCTCTAAAGGTCATCTTTACTTTACTCTTGAACTTTAATTTTGCAATAGCGAATAATAGATGTATGCGCTGTGGTTACACCATAAATAATAATAATAATAAGATAAGAAGTAAGTATTATTGATAATTTTTATATCCGTCTGGCTCATTGTCAAACTGTCAATGGCGAACAATTTGCCGTAATAACAAGATAAGTACGGGAACAGCAAAATAACTTGAAGGAAGCTTTAAATACAAAAGTTGCATGAAACTTCTCGAGCTATCTGATGGTGACCTTGGATTTGACCTTTGCCGTGACCCCCAGGATAATTTGAAGGTCATGTCAGTTTTTTCAAATGGAACCACCTACTTTTAACCCCGGAAATGAAACGAGCGGAAAATTTTGCGTTCGGAGATGACCTTCGGCACATACAAAAGTATGGTGTAAAGATAACCTTTAGAGGTTAATTTAGTAAGTGCCGAAGGTCATATACGAACATAATATTTTCCGCTAGCTTCATGTCCGGAGTTAAAACTAGAGGGTCCCATTTTAAAAAATCGACTTGATCTTCAAATGATCCTGAAGGTCACGGCCAAGGTGAAATCCAAGGTCACCGTCGGACAGCCAGGGAAATTTCCCACAACCATTGTATTTAAAGCTTTTTTCTAGGATTCGTATTTTTCAAGTTATCCTACTGTTCCCATATTTTTATGCTACCCGGTATAAAAAGCGCAGTAAATCGGCGAAGGGTATAATGGTTAGCTTGTTACAGTAATAATTCTTTTTTTCTGTTGGCTTAAAATTCGTTAAATTACCAATTTTTTCAACTTATGGTTTGGCGAAAAACGAATGGTGCCGGAGGCAACATACTGCTCACGTGTACCATTTCTTATTATTCATCAGTAATTGATGAGAGAAGCATTAATATAATGATTACATTATTGAATGAAGAAACCGCCGAAACGGATCAAAACAAGGCGCAGCGGGGGAGCTTATAAATAGACTTTATGAGTAACTTCTTGTTGAATCTTTTAAAACAGTACAAAGAGAAAGACGTTATAGCCACTTGAGCAAGTGATGATACCGCGTCCCGTTGAACTTAGATCCTGATGCTTTAGGCAGTTCTGAGAAACATCAATTAGCTTATTTACTCGATCTCGAGAACAGTTAATTTTTTGTTGAGCCAATGTAATTTTAAGATAGCAGGCGGGTGAAATCATTTATGGCCAGAGGGTTCAACTAACAAGTTTGAGGATCGACAATGACACGTTGTTTTGTCCTACTCGACGAAGTTAAATAAGTAAATTATGACAAAAGTTTTTACTAAATACCCGACACCGAATTATTTGCATCACTGGCACTGTGGATACGAAAAATAGGTTGGTCACTAAAAATTAGACAGCCACACACAAAAAAAAGTTTACACCCAGAAACATCTTTGTGTATTTTGACCTGAATTTTTATTTTATCGTTGCTTTTTTAATCTTAGATTTTATCTTTGAAATAGCATTTTTATATTAGATAAGAATCTAAGATATAAAACACCCAACGATAAAATGAAATTTTGATGGCGACATCGAATTCATCCATAAAGATAGGACTGGTTTCTAGGTCTGAACTTTTTTTCTTTGTGTGGCTGTGTTACGAAATAAAATTTCACCGTCACTCGGAGATCGAGGTAGGTGAACATAGTTACTTTATAATTTCCATCGATATGTCTACAATGATTTCTAACTTTTAATTTCTCCTTAAAATAATAATACTTTTTTAAAGGTATTTAGGTATGTTGGATTAAAAGTGTTTTTTACAGCACATCGAGATTAATTTTTATGCAAGATATGCATATTTACAGAATTTTGAACCATTTTTATAAAAAAATAATCTTTCTTGAAAACTCCTGTTCAATCTTCTTCTCTTGTACTTACGATTCAATTCATCTCTCTTTAACATCCAGCAGTAGTCAGCCATCATGCCGACGTCCCACCTTCCTTGATATTTGTTTTCCATAATCATAATGTCTTGATGAAATCGCTCCCCCTGCTCTTCACTTACAGCACCAAGATTTTTGGGAAAGAAGTCAATATTGGAATGCAGAAAATGCAGTTTTATATTCATATTCCAATCCAATTTTTCAGATTGTAACGAAGCAAACTTTAATCTGAAATATTTTAGCACCAACCTCCGTTTATTTTTATTATATTTAGATTTTATACTAGGCACAAAACATAAATAAGCGTTGTTCTTTAATTATTAAATCCGCCAGGTGGATTTAGGGCCCCACCATCGACCAGTAATAACGCCGTTGATCAGTCGTTCGACCCAGACAAGCAGAACAATCCGCCAGATGGCGCTAATGGCTCACCACCGGCTTGAGTTGTTTTGTCGTCGATGAACACCTCGCCGAGCTAGCAGTGTGGGCATTCATTAAGTTGAATCAATTCATTCCGTTGAGTAAAAGTGTGTGGTAGTGTCCTTTCGAAGCCACTGTGCCGCCGTCAACAGGAGGAAGTCTAGCCCCCAGTCAGCCAGGAAGCCACGAAGACTTCTGCCAACCAAAGTGATACGTGGACCTTGCCGGTTTGGTGCATTCCCTGAATGGGCTAAACCGTTAAGGAAACACAAACAGGAGTGGGTTGGTCTGCAAGGGCGAGTGTGTGTGCAACTGGGAAATTTTCGGCGGATAACAGGTACCGTGTTTGCCCTCTGGCCTAGCCCCCTGCCAGCCGAAAATAGTGCCCGTGACCAGGAGTGAGTAGATCTGCGCCCTAGCCAGGTTGCATAAGCCGTGTTGTATAAACTGTGTTGCATAAACCTTATTGCATGTGCTTTTTCATTGGTTGCTTCCTCCCGCTTGGTATCTGCGCTGCCCTGTCCGCCTGATGATCCGTAGTCGTAGCCCGTGCTTTCTGTACCATTTCTTTTACTCCGCCTTCACCGTTTTGTGCTTTGAACCGTTTTAACCGTTGCATCGCTCAACCAACATTTACCGTCACCCCGCCTTTGTTTTGCTTCTGTAGTAGTTAACCCTGTAATTAATCTTAGGTAATGTGTGAAGTCCACTATCCCTATAGACCCCTGGACATGCCGTGTCTCCTCTGAGGCTATCCCGGCCCTACTGAAACAGGCTGTGTCAAGAGGCTATTGTGGATCCTTTACCCCACCTAAAAAAACTGTAAAAGTGGCGCCCGAGCTCACCTTTAACCGACAGCACAAAGCTCAAGGTGTCAAAGTGACGCATGAGTAGAACGTCACAAGATTATTAAGCACGCTGTTGACTATATTTTTACAATCAGGGCTTTTTCTGTTTCCTAAAAAATGTTTTACGGCATCATTTAAATGATTTTCAAGAGAACTCTTCGGTCTTACTCACTGTTTTTTCAAAGTCAGCATGTTGCATTAACTTCCTTGTGCCAAAGCCAACAAATATGCATTCTTTTATCTTTGCATCCGATAAATTCTTAAATTTATCTCGCAAGTACTTGAAATAGGGACCGTATTTAGGTGATGCCTTCACAAATTGCTTCATAATGCCTAATTTGATATGAAGTGGAGGTAGCAGAATTTTGAAGTGGTCAACCAGCGCCTCGTGTACAACGTTTTTATTTCCAGGACTTAACGATCCTCTCTTTGGCCATTTTTTTATCCAATATTTTACTGAGGGTAGATGAATATTTAAATATCAACACTACCATTAATACATATAATCAACATGGAAATTGGAAGTTAACTCTAGTAGTACTAAGAAAACAGAAAAAAATATTTTTCTCAGAAAATTTACGTGACAGATTTTTTTAAATATTTGATTCACAAATTCGTACCTAATAGCTACCGAAATTACTACTAAGTTCGGTCAAGGGAAAACCATCGCAGGCCTGTGTAATTAGCTTCTTGTGCCTTTTACACAGATACTAAAAGTTTTTAGTTTCTCTTTGGGAGCAGAACAAAAATAAAAGAACAGTTTTCTTGAAAACAAAATAGGGAAAGCAGAAAATCACTGACCAAATACGAGAAAGAAATAGCGACAACAAAAAGGGGATAAAAACAGAAAAGAGAGCACGTGCCCATGGTCGGTGGTGGGTCTTTCAACTGGAAGGGCGAGCTTGGACTAACAATATACCTTCTAGTGTCTTCAGCCGATCGAAGCCGGGGTTACATTAGCTACTATTTTAATATAAAACACAAATTGTTAAATTAAACTACGAAGGAAGTGGCCAGCACTGTATGGGACGTGACATAAATATAGAGTGTCTCAGGGTTGTGTTATTTATCCTCTACTATTTAATGCAATTGCAATGGTATTCATCTTTCGAAATGTTATTTTAATCATTGACGACTGAAAAATCACTAAAAATATCGCAAAAATAGTGAAAACGAATTCAGCTACACGATCTGAGCAAACTGGAAGGGCTACCCTGCCACTAATGTTAATATGTAAAATATTAGGCGTAACTTTTAATAGATATTTGCACTGAAGAAATCATAGGCTATTATGGATTAACGGTTATATTTATTTTAGCCACGATATTTTTAAGTATACTTAAACCTTTATTACAAAAAGGAGGTAGGTGAGTAGATAGGGCTCATTCTTGGCCCCAGGCAGGAAAAAATTTAGAATCTAAATTTACTGGTTCTGTGATTGTTCCTTGTCTGAAGACTGTTTTAATATTTTATACAAAATCTGAAACAGATTATTTAGCACATTTTAATGTATTTCGGTATTTTTCAAATCAATTTGATTTTATTAAAGCTTTTATTTAACTTGCAATGTGTTAGTTTAGGTCTAATCTTGCACACGTATGTAGGTCCGGTGACAATGCAATATAATATCGTTCTAAATCCAATATGGCGGACGTCCCAGATGGCGGATTACTTTTTACTTCACAACACCCTTGATATGGGTAACAAATGAAATAGTTTGACGAGTAAAATACGATAAACTATTTGAGGCAATTCGAAATCCAATGTGGCGGACGCACCAGCACGGCGGATTATCTTTTTCTTCACAACCCCCTTGATCAAATGAAACTGTTTGAAGAGTAAAATACTATAAACCATGTAACGTCATTATAAATCCAAGATGGCGGATTACCTCTTTCTTCACAACCCCCTTGACATGGGTATCAAATGAAAGGGGTTTTGTCTGTCGGCAAAGTAAGTAGACTAAAAAGTAAAAAATAAAATTATAAACAAAAAAAAATATTTTAAAGCAAAGCCTTTATTTAAAAGAATGTACTAAAAAGTAAGAAATGATTTTCAGTCATATATTAGGGAACTAAGAGCTTTGGGGGTGGCCAACTGAGCAAAGTAACTATACAATACTCTTATATGATCGCCCTGAAAGCTTTTAGTTTCCAAATGTATAAATTTAATTAATTTAAATTTAAGAAAAAAAGCTTTGCTTTAAATTTTTTTTATTTATAATTTTATTTTCTATAAGAAGCGCTTGTTACACCATCGTAGTTTCTATATATGTTAATATTTGAATAATAAAGTTAAATATTTATATAAAAATTAGGCTGGTATTATGGGCGCTTCCTATCGAAAACAAATTGATTAAAGAAATATCAAAATACATTAAAATTTGGTAAATAACCTACGTTTCTTGTATAGCATATTAAAACAGTCCTCAGACAAAAAACAATCGTGCAACCAGTAAATTTAGATTCTTAATTTTATCAAAACAGCCGACATCAATTTTTTTCCTGCTGGAGATCCTACCGGGACCCTTCTTTCTACCCCCGTCTAAGACGTGCACACTAGGGTTAATATTACACGTGCCTTCGAGAGAAGGTAAGACATTTTTTCGTAAATTTGCCACAGAATCGTTAAAATATTGTAAAAAAGTCGATCCCCTGTTCAGAGGATACGAATTATTATTAATTGTTTTTTAAATTACGCCCCCATAAGTCCCTTTTATGGGACCCCAAATTGACACCATGATGGCAAAAGTAGAGTATCGCGTATCTTTGACGTTTATTGTTGTTTATTTGAGATTTCCATTTATACAAATTATTATTAATTACTCACATTAGTCACATTCTAGATTGTGGTAATATTGTTATGAATTACACCCCCTTGGAACTGGAGATGATACGCTTATGCCTACTAATTGTGACTGGAAGCTGTCAGAATGAAAAGGACTTTTCTGGAATGTTGTTGGAGAAGATTCTTGATTGTTTCTAGATGGATCTAGAAAGTCAAATTTGGAGTATATAAGGCGCGATTACCAGCGCGGAAGGGGAAGTTTTAAGAAGGAAGTTTATTAAAGAGCAGTTTATAGAAGTTCGGGAAAAAGTGAGGTTAAAGTAAACAAAGTGTATTTTCAAGTATTGTATAGTCAGTAAATTATTGAATAAAGTGTTAGTGGTGTTTATCTCTTGTTGAAATTATTTAGAACCCACGGATTCATACAGGGTGTTTCCTAAAAGGTGAATAAACGCTACAATATTTTAACGATTTTAAAATTCTTTAAATAATTATAATTTATGGAAACAATTGTATTTTGCTAGAGATATGTAACATTTCTACATATTTTTTTTTTAATTTCGCAATCATCCAATCAATAATTTTGAAACCATAAAGAACTATTGGGCCCACAAAATGACCCCATGAAGACAAAAATAGAGTATCGCACAATTTTGACGTTTGTTATTATTAAGTTGCAGTTGCAGAAATAATTTTGAATTAGTTACATTTAGTATCGGATTATTGTTTCCTGACCTTTACATAAAAAAGGTAATTTTCATTACATATCGTAGAATCGACAGTTTTTTTACATAATAAAAAAATATTTAAAATGTTGTTGCGGCTAAATTTCAAATAATAAAAAGGCTGGCTTTAATGTCATAATTGGACAATCGAAATACTCTATAAAATACTCAAAGAAGCGCCCTAATTTCGAAAAATACCAATAAATGGAAAATTTCAGTTTCGTTTCGAAATGACGCCACAAAATAGCCCTGCAACGATTATTTTAAATCAGATGTTAAAACATTGTTGGTCCTGCGGGATTTAACAAAGTAAATTTAATCAAGAAACCTTATACTGGTACCAAAATTTAAAAAAAATGAACAAAAACGTTTTGACTTTTGTTGCGTTTATTCACCTTTTGGAAACACCCTGTATGAATCCGTGGGTTCTTAATAATTTCAACAAGAGATAAACACCACTAGCACTTTATTTAACAATTTACTGACTGTACAATACTTGTTTACTTAATATTTAACCTCACTTTTCACTTTTCAACTTGTTCACTTTTATAAACTGCCTTCTTAATAAAACTTCATCTTCCGCGCTGGTAATCGCGCCTTATATACTCCGAATTTGACCCTCTAGATCCATCTAGAAACAATCAAGAATCTTCTCTTACTACATTCCAGAAAAGTCCATATCTTTCTGCTAGCTTCCAGTCACTATTAGTAGGCATAGGCGTATCATCTCCAGTTCCAAGGGGGTGTAATTCATAACACTATAATTAAGGGTGCTCTCCCCCTTTACGTCCCTGGCTGAATTTCATTTTGTCCAATGCACAGTGGTACCGTTGACATCAAAAGTGCGACCAAATTGTTTTCGGCAACTTTTTGTTGCAAATGAGAAAAACATGTTAAATTTAGGTAATAATAATTGTAATAGCATTAAAAAGTGTTATATATTTGTGCCATTTTCGTGAAAATAATAAATTTCTGCTGAATAAATTAATTTTATTTTTCGCGTTCAATAATCTTTGAGAATATTGATGCTTTGTGAATTTTGCAGTTGTAAACAAGGACAATGCTTCATCTTTGGTAAACTTTTGGCATTCATTTGTGTTTGTAACGATAGGCTGGACATAACCATATGGGACACATTATTTTTCCCTCTTGTCGGTAAGGCGTCCAATAACTCTTTTCTTATACACCTGATACCTTAAAAGAATGTTTTAATCACACAATCTCATTATTAGAAATAATAAAAGAATCATGCTACGTTTTACTTAATTATGATTTATACAAAAAAAATAGCAAAATCGAGCAAACAATTTTGTAACACCCTGTTTCACAAACATATACTGCAACTGAATAAGTTATAATCTGAAGGTACTATGGGTACTTTTGTTTAAAACTCTATGTAAAGTTAAGGACAACAAAAATGTCCTTTTATCCACATTTTACACAATCGCATATTTTTATTAATAAAAAACAGAAAAGAGAATTTTAAGAATGATAAGAATACGTATTTACCTGAATAATGGCCCTCTATAATAAAATTTATTAGAAGTTACTTGATTATTAAAATAGTTCATAAACTTTAATAAAGTGCACACAAAATATGTCTATTAAAACTACGTTTGCAAATCGACTGTTTTATAATATGCCTGTAATACGTAAGCAAATGAAAAAAACAGGTTAATTTCTTGGAAGGGCTGTACAGGGGAGGGTTGTAAACAGAAAATGTAGTAAATACTCATTGAAATAAATATTTAGTTTTAAACTTTTTGTCGCGTTTTACATGGGAATGATACCACTGTGCAATGCTACGAAACAATAGTCCTTGATAATAACTTCCAAATCTTATCGCCGTGCTACACACAAAAGGTTCATGAAACATTAATAAAAACCTACTCCAGGGTACCAGCTTCAAAGGACCGTGGCTCCATTAGGAAGCATTTCCGGATACACGTTAAATGGAGTTATTTCATATTTTTGCCAAAACTATTATAACTAGAATTACCGACAGAAATTTTCGACAAGAAATAATGTCATGAAATTTGGTCCCAAAGTTCACACCCTGTAAATCGCAATGAACTGGTGTTCAAACGAGTATTTACGTTAAACATATTTAATCTTCAGCAGTAAAACGAAGGTCAACAACGCAAGATACTATCTTCTAAAAATATTTTAAAAAAACTTACCCAATTAAGCACTGGCGACAATCGACACAAAACGCGAACGCTGTAAACAAAATGAAACACATCCTCATCCGTCCATTACTTTAATGAAATTGACAATAAAATAAAAGCTAGTTTCGAGCGATCATCTCGCTGAAAACCGGTAATTAGGCCTCCAATTAGTGAAATTAATTGCCCTGACATCACAACTTTACTCCAGTGAGTAAATATTTTCCTGCCAAATTCCGAAAGCTCCGTTGATACGCAGTGCCTGCGGACACGATGATACTGTATCCGATAAAAAAAAGTATTTATAGAAATAAATAAATTTAGAAGATGAGCCAATGGAGTTCTGCGTGCGGACAAGGTCGTTGAGAAGGTCTCCTTCTTCATTCTCAGCCGGCAGAAGAAATAACAATGAGGTAATTGTAAATGTAAATAGGAATAATAATAATTGTTTACAGAGCTGAAACTGAAGTGAATAAAATCCATTACCAAACAATAGAAACGAAACCTCCTATAGAAGTAGGAATGTATACGATTGCGAGACAAAATTGTTACTTTACTAGTAGACTAAGCGCCAGAGACGAAAAAAGACCTAAATGGTTCATTTTGAAGTAGAAGTTTCCTGTTTTTTTATCGCTAGACTATGATTCTGAATAAGTACCTAGTTTGGCGAGTAAGAAACTCTTCTACTTATTTTACTTCCGCATCCACGTAGTGGAGTGGAAGTAAATCGTAAGAAAATTGTCTTTTTTTTTTGTTGAAATAGACTTAGAATGTCACAAAACGTCCAGATTTTAAAATTAATCGAATTTTTTTTTTGTCTGTCTAACTTTTTTTGTGCGCACGTTTTCAGACATTCACTTGAAATTTGGCACACGTATGTATTATAACGACATCTGGAACAGATTATATTTGGAGATGATTTTGTTGGGCGGTTGGGGGTTAAATAGGGTAAAATAATTAAAGCAAGCCGGTAAGAGTGCAGAAACTTGGGATTTGGTGTATACTCTAGAAGCCAAGACCTACTTTTAATAATATTTTAAGATTATTGAAAAAAACACTTTGGTATCGCATTGCCTGGCGATTAAACTTTGCAGACCGTCAAATTTCTGTTTAGCTATTGGAATAGGCTTACTAAGCTTTTTTAGTGTTACTTCCTCAGACCCATACTGAGAAATGTCGATGTTGTAGCCAATGTTAATGACCAAGTAGAAAATGCCATACTGACACTTCTATCACCCAGCGATCTAGTATTAAATTAAGGGATGTGCGCCAATGCTGCTACTGGAGGTATTAGGATTTTTCACATTTCGACCTGTACTCATCCAAAAATCGTATTTTTTGAGATGTGTCACTTTTGCAGCCCACGAGCGATATGTTGAGATGATTCGGTTGAAGCGGTGGAAGGTAAGTAGTAGTAAATAGGGGAGAATAAGTAAAGCAAGTTGGTAAGAATACGAACACTTGGGATTTGGTGTATACACTAAAAGCCAAGGCTTCAGATTTCTTTATAATCCTTTTCAACCCCCCACCACCCCCATTACATTATTAAAGGGGTTGATAAAATATAATTGAGATATTAATTCTATGGCTAATTATTTCCACATACTAGAGTGCAACTGTAGTCAAGATGTATTCCTTTAAAGACACTTATTTATTTATTTATTTCATCATCACATATTGGATATACATTGCATATATATGTACGTCACAACATACAAAAATTTTAAAAAATAGTTAAAACATACAAAATTTGGATAAAATAGTTAAAAATTACAACTAATTAAAATCCTAACCTAACCCTAATGTCACTGATTGTGCTGTGAGGCAATTTAGCATCACCGCGGCTCGTGATTCATGTACTCTTCAACTGAGTAGAAACAATTTACAGCTAGAAAATTTTTCAAACAAGAAGTACATTTATTTATAGAATTTATAGTTTTGATATGTTGTGGCAATTTGTTGTACATTTTAATACCAGCATGATATGGAGATCTTTTATATAAAGTAGTGTTGTAATTGGTTATTTTTAATAAATGCCCTTGTCTTGTGTTATATGGATGAGTATCTGAGTTTGTTTCAAAGTTTTTTAAGTTCTTCTTTACAAATTTAATAGTGCTTAAGATATATATACTATGGACGGTCAAAATGTTATTTTTTTTAAAATAAGGTTTACACGATTCTCTGGGCGCTACGTCAAATAATAATCTGATGAGTCTCTTCTGCAGGATGAACACACGGTTATGTTTGAGGCAGCACCCCACGATACGATATTGTATGACAAATGTGAGTATGCAAGTGCATAATAAACATTTTGGTCAGAGATTTAATATTAAGAACACTCTTCAACTGCCTTAGCGCATAGTACGCATAATTTATTTTTTTACAAATGTGTTTAATTTGGTGATCCCAACATAGCTTACTGTCTATCATTGTCCCCAGAAATTTAACTGATTCTGAGAAGTTCTCAGTAGGTAGTATTTTAATTAAGTCCTCCGAAGGCAATCTTCGTTGTGAAAAATATATACATTCCGTTTTACCAATATTCAAGATAAACGTATTGTCATGACACCATTTTTGATAAACTTGTAATATTCTGTTTGTCTTATTTTGGAGTTCTATAGGATCACGTCCTGAAAGCAGCATGGAAGTATCGTCTGCAAACATTACAACTAATCCTTCTTGCAGAATTGCAGGAAGATCGTTGACAAATAATAGGAATATTAATGGCCTTTCAGACGTATAGCCATATATTTTCACATGTAATTTTCGACCTGTTATAAAGGATTTAATAAGATCCAATGCCAACCCTCTAATTCCTAATCTTTGAAACTTGTACATGATGAAGTCGATATTCAATATATCAAATGCTTTGCTTAGATCAAAAAATAAGTTCATGACATGATTTCTCTTGTGGGAATTCTGGATGTGGAAGTAGTGATTCCTTAGGCAGTGTCTTTTTTTTTACAGCCCCGATAATTTTCTATCTTGAAAAGATAGAAAAACATGTTTCAGGTAAAAGACAGTAGGCAGTAAGGTTAACTGTCAATCTGTTTAAACTCGATGTCAGAATAATGAAATTCAATCTCAAAACTGAAAAAAAAAAATAAGGAAACCAACCAACTTACTCCTTAAACCCAAAAATTTTTTTGGAGAAAAGCATTTAAGTGAAAACTTAACAGATCAGAGCCAAAAGTATTCTCAAGAATGTAGACAAATTTTGAAAATATTAATGTTTAATGTCTTTTGTGCGACCTAACCTTTAACAAAGCGAAAATCGGTATAATCCTTGGCATCGAACACCAAAATAGACGTTCTTAGGCTCAAATTGTAGATTTTTATATTTACTTGCAAAATCTGTAAAGTATTTTGAAAAAAAAATTAACCCTCTTTTTTCATTTTAAAAATTCTCCAAATTTTTAACATTGTTCTAAAGTTAATATTTTTTTCAAAATTGACTTTCCATTTTAATATTTTATTAAAGACGCAAAATGGGACAAAATGCATATAGTTTCTGAAATTATAATTAATTTATATATATTTTAATAGAAAATTAGCTAATTTGTGAAAAAAACTGTTTTCACAAATTAGATATGTTTCTATTCAAAATATATATAAATTAATTATAATTTCAGAGATTATTTCCAGATTTTTAAATTTCATGGCTTACGAGATTTTCCTTTTTCCGATAAGGGTCTTTTTATCGTGTTTTTCCGAAAAAACTTGGACAGAGTGCACTTTAGGAAAAAGTCATAGAGGAAAAATAGTCTTGTATTTTAATACATTCACCAGAATTTCTCTGGATTTTTTCTCGTCACATTTTATTCCCCCTCCCCCCTTTTTGGAAAAATGCGAACAGCTATATCTCGGAAAATACGCATTTTTTCGAAAATTTTACAATTGTAAAAACTTATGTTTTGGCAAAATATCTAAAAACACATTTTGTTTTTTAATTTATCTCAATTTTGCTAGTTAACAAATTGATTGATTGATTGATTTGCTAGAGTACGGTGAGCATTGCTGCCGATTCCGGGCATCCAGAGGTCCGTTCCAAAACGCAGCTCGGTCATCCGCCAAACACATCCAACGGACGGCCAAACCGTGTGCCGCAACCAAACCGTGGATATTATGTATACCGCCGGACCGGCTGCATATGCAAGGTTGGACATGGGACATGCTTGTTGTCAGCAGCGAGAGCCACATGACGCATGGGGTAGGAATATAGGATGGGAATTGTAGGTATCTGTGAGATGCTTCTTTTGAGTTTCCATGCCTCTTTTAAGTTTCCATCTATCATCATCTCCTTATTTATTATGTTTCTTCTGTTTCTGATTCTACACCTCCTTCTGTCCATATATATCCATTTACGATGGAAGTGCAAGGAAGAGCCCAGTCTTGCGGTAGAAAGAGCTTTTTACAGCGGGTTGTGAGAAAGAGGCCCGAGAGCATATTTTGCACACCCTGTATATTAGTTTATTTTTGCAGTAATTACTTTCAATTTTCGCTTTCCAATTCTGGGTATTTTTCTATTTCATTACATATGTTTAATACTTTATACTGTTATTAACAAATATTTTACAGTGATTTTCAATTTTTAATTTGTTGCATGCTTTGTTCTTCTATTATTACACTTCATTTTACGCAAAAAATTTTAATCTACCGATGACTTAAATTTTATCGAGTTTAATGGCGTTTTAATCGGTTCTTTTTGCGTTTTTTCGGGAGCGTCACACATAACACGTCCGTCCTCGATGAAGATAAACCGACTCTCTTTTACCTCAATTTTGATAGTTAACAAATTAGCAATACAATCATTGTTTACAACAATTGAGGGGCAATGGCGTAATTTTTTTCTTTTTTGGAGTTTGATCTAGACATCAAAACGAACAGAATCCACAAAGTCTCGTGAAAATCCATTCGTTCGGTAAACTTTTTAATCAGAAATGCTAGTTTGCCTACACTACATAGATACGTAATTCTATTGTCTACAAATTTTATCTGAAATATTTTTATCCATTGTTTGAAGAAAAAAAGTTATTGCGATAAATCTGCTGTTTCATAATTCTCTTGGCTATAAAAAAATAAGCAGAAGAGATTTCTATTCGCCAATCTAGGCAGATGTTCAAAATCATAAAATCTAGCGATTAAAAAAACACCAACCTTCCACCTCAGTTTGACGCAAAAAAATTCTCTAGTGCTTAGTCTATAGGCATATTACACCACTTCAGAGCATTGAGAAAAAAACGTTGGTACTTTAATAATCAGAAGGCACATGAATAAAGCGGAAAATGACTCCATTAAGGTGGGTACAATTGATTCAAATTATTTTTTCCCGCTTTCTCGAGCAACAGACGTTTCATTTTCAATACAATGCTTGTGCTTTTCATTGTTGTCATACAACGTGATTCTTCTTTATTGTTCACTGCGAGCATATTTAATAGCTTACTACCTTATTGACAATATCGAGTAGCCCTACGATGATAACTAAACAATTATATGACCATTGTTAACTATAATTCATATCTATAGTGATAGTGCGGTAAAAAAGACAAAAAAACGGGCTTAACTTCAGAATTCCATGTAACAGGTCGTATCGTCTCCAAACTTTTTTAAAATTTCCTTACACATTATTTCCTCCTCTATCGATTGGCGTAAGCAGTTTTTTCGGTCAATAAGTGTTATTATATTATCATGTCAATTTGGTTGAACAAAATAAATAAGACACGTCCAATGTAGAGTCCGAGTGAAGCAGACAATGTTTTGGGTGTTTATAGTGATTATTTCAGTGTCAAATTAAATCTTCAAGAATATTACAGAAAGTATTGTTTACATCCCTTGGTAAACACCCCCAAAACCGTGGGTTCCTAAATTATAACACAAGGCACTACTAACACCATTTATTAACTTGCTATATACAATACGCAATACTTCACTAATATAACATTAAACACTAATTACTACTTGATACTTCATTTCTAGTCCATTTGGAATTACTTTGAACTTATTTGAACTTAGCTGACTTCCCCACTGCTGACTTGGTCCTGATATCCCCCACAGACGGCCGAAAGGAACCAGAATGTTCGAAAGAATGTTCGAAAGAACATTCTGGTTCCTTCTGAAATAGTACCTCGAATAATCTACACTTCTTTAGAATTTTCGAAATTTCTCTAGAAAATTCTCGGTTCTTCCTTGTTTTGAGTTGAACTCCAATATAGCACAATACAGGTTTCTATATAGTAAGTAGTGGCATGCTGTCTCTAATAATAAATTTACTCACTAGATGGCGTAACAGTATTCTTAAGTGTCATGTCTATATACCTCTGGGTCTGCAGAGAAGATGAACCGCAAATAGTAATTAAGTATTTTCGAAACCATATAATCTCAAATTACCATATGATTCTATCGTAATACTCTAACCAATAAATTATAGTCAATTAAAATAAATACTTATTGTTTTTACCACCTGCGAAGTTCGAGTAGATGTCGCATATAGATAACATAGACCTGCAAAAGACACTTTTCTTTTTTCTTTTGAACCCAAATAGGTGATTCCGAAGGTTCAAAAAACTGAAAGTGCTAAAAAGGCCATTTCTGCCTATATTCGTGTCCTAATAACTGGACAACGACACGACATTGGGTAAAACTGACCAGACCATCTTATTCAGCTCTCCAAAATCTTTAAAGCCCAATAGTAATAATAAAAAAAACCCAACTATAGATGGCGCCAACATTATTTTATTTCTGAGTTTGGCAAGAAATACTAGAATTTTTGTGGTGAGTATATATACAAGTTAATCGGACCTAAATAGCTAATTCCATAGGATTTTGACGCGCTGAACACAATGCCGTTACCCATTTTACTCCATGAGGTTAGGATTTTGAGAAAACAAAATCACAACATGGATAAAATTATATTTTTAAAATAGTACAGAGAATATTATTCTTTGAAGTCATGTTTTTTCAAAATACTGACCTTATAGAGCAAAACGGGTAACGGCACTGTGTTTCAGCGCGTCAAAATTCTATGATATTAGCTATTTAGCTCTGATTTATTTATATATAGTCCAATAATTATAAAGATTTCAACAAAAAATGTTATCTGAGATTTTCCTTCAGTAACTGTTAGTGGAGGGATTATATATCACAAAACCACAAAAATCAGTTCTGAGGTATCCCGCAAACCCCCTCCCCCCCAAGAACTACCCCTTCGATGAAAAAAGCCTTATTTTACTGATAACTCGTTAACCGTTGAAGATATAAAAAATTGCTCAACATGGAAAAAAGCTTGACTAACCGCCTAAAAAAAAGTCCTGTTGTAATTTTCTTGTATATGTCATGGTTTTCGAGAAAATCGATATTGAAAAAAATAGCAAAATTTGTGTTTTTAATGCGCACGAATTTTTTGCGCGCGGCCTGTACAACAAATTGAATTGCTCGAAAACCAAACATGCTAGGAAGAAAAATCAAAATGGGTTTTAAAGGGGATATCCAATACTCTTTTGTGTTTCCATTTTTGATGGCTATTGATATCTATTAGTATATAAAAATAACAATATAATATAGTTACCTCTTGATTTTTTGCACTTTTAACTATTCACAGGCCCATAAAAAACAACTGACTTTAATATAAGTTATAAATGCATCATCTTTTAGTTCAAGGTAGTACTTCAATGCAGAAAAAGTTAGGAATAAAAATATTCACATTTACAAATTTACCAGCAAGTTGAAGTTAGCCAAATTTTGGCCATTTTTTATTGTTTCCTAAAAATAAAAAAAGACCCAAACGTCTTGAAAATTCAGCTCAAAAATATGTTTTTGACTTTATATATCATATAACTATTGTTTCCAATAATTTAATAGTTAAAAAATTGTATTAAAAAAATATCATCAAAAAATTGAATATGCAACCTTTTTTGGATTTTTTTTTTGCTAACTTTAACATGCTGCTAAATTTGTAAATGTGAATATTATTATTCCTAACTTTTTCTGCATTGAAGTACTATATTATAGTCACTTATTTTTTATGGGCCTGTGAATAGTTAGATGCACAAAAAATCAAGAGATAACTAGGTATATTATATTGTTATTTTTATATACTAATAAATATCAATAGCCCTCAAAAAATGGCAACACAAGAGAGTATTTTATATCCCCTTTAAAACTCATTTTGAATTTTCTTCCTAGCTTGTTTGGTTGTCGAGCAAAAAATTTCAAATAAACGAAAATTCGCGCACATTTACAATACAAATTTTGCAATTTTTGTCAATGTCGATTTTTCCGAAAACCATGGCATATATAAGAAAATTACAAGAGGACTTTTTTTTAGGCAATTAGTCAATTAGTATTTTGATGAAGAGCATTTTTTTAATGTCTTCAACGGTTAACGAGTTATCAGTAAAATCAGTAAATAAGGGGTGGTTTTTTTTGGGGGGGTTGCGCGGCACCCCCAGAACTGATTTTTGCGGTTTTGTGATGTTTAATCCCCGCACCAACAGTTACGAAAGGAAAATCTCAAGTAACATTTTTTGCGAGCTTCTGGTGTATTTTTTACTTATGTTTTTGTTTATTGTTACTATTGGTTTTAGAAGATTTAGGAGAGCTGAATAAGATGGTTTGGTCCGCTCCCCTCAATCATGTATCGATGCCCAGTTATTAGGGCACGAATATAAGCAGAAATGGTCTTTTTAGCACTCTTAGGCTAGGTTTTCTCAAAATTGTGACGTGATGGCGCAAAACGGCACGGTATCGTGTTCAGGGTGTCAAAAACCTTCGGAACCACCTATTTTGGCTAAAAAAAAAAAACAAAAAAGTGTTTTCTTGCAAGTCTGTGATAATTAACGAAACAGAAGTGACGGAGGGCGATAATTCTTATAGTTAACACGCGATGAAAGACATTTACTATACATTCATGGAAGAAATAATTAATTATGAAATTACGGTTAAAACTTCTAAAAGTATTTGTACATTACTTCTATATTTGGCACCTTTTATTAAACTCTTCGCAAAAACAAAACGAAGAGTATATTGCACTTGATCGGCACATTTCTAAGACCGGTAATATCGCTCGTAGAAACAAATTTTTCAAATCACTGATCGAATTCTGAATAACTTTCAAAATGTCCGTCTGTCTGTCCGTTCGTTTGTCACGTTTTTTGTAAGCACGATAACTTAAGAAAGAAAACTCCGATTCTATTGAAATCTGGACAGTAAGTTAGTGATAGCTAGAGGAAGCACCCTTTCGATCAGTAAATAAAAAAGTTATTCATTATTTAAGTTAAATTTATATATTTACAATACATAATGTTGTTACATTACAAAACCGGCTACAAGTTACGCTATAGCCCCTAATGTTATAAACTTAAATGTAATAAAACTGTCAAATGCTCACATTTTATCAACATATGCCCTCAGAAAAAAAAAATATTTTTTACACTTATTAAAATTTTACCTTCGTATTAACACATCTTATTACAAGTGTACAGCAAAAACGTAAGAAAAGTTGAGACTAATTCATTTTTCAGTATTAGCATTAGAGAGTTAAACGAAAAAATGATGGTTACTTTATTTTATTTTTAATTAATATTATTATTATTTATCCAACAAACGCCGAAACCGAGAGAAATTGTAAGTGAAAATGATACCAAATATTTATTTATAATAATTAAACCACTCGATGGATCATTATAAATTCAATAGGGTCAAAATCCTACTTTGATAATATACAAGGCGATAAAAAAAGTGGATCTGTTAAGGATTTCGACGTGTAGAGTGTTTCCCTAGGTACAGAGTAACTAAAGAAGATGTATGGCAATATTCAATGGCAATTTTAGAACTTAACAAAAGTTCAAATCAATATTCTTAGAGTACAATGTTCTCTTTAAAAAAAAGTGGGTGCTGGCGAGCTGAACGAGGATAGAGAGCACACACCCAGGGCGAGATGCAATACTACACGAGCTGTATAAGGAAGATACGACATTTTAGTGGCCAACCGTACAGGATTAAACAGCATCAAGAACGTTTAATCAGGTATATCGTATGTTTTTACTTCCCATTGTCTACAATTTTCCATATTTAAATCATTTTTTATTTAAAATAGACACAGTGAGTCAGTTCTAACTAGACTAAGATCCAACGTGATGATAGACGTCTATCAACACCAATTAACGCCATCAAAACAATAACTAATATGTTGACATCTTGTCGACGCGTGTTGTTTAAACTTTTATTAGCAGGATTCTATTTGTCTTTAAAATATATAATATATATGAATTGTAACACATAATATATAAATATTGGGAAAACACTATATAATAATATATGTATTATGTAATATGCATTATGTAATAGGTACGTCATTCAATTAAAGCGACAAGGTTTCGACAATTTGTTAGGTTTTCTTTATAAGCATTTTAGGTCAATTTTTCTTTTGTTTTATGAATTAGAAGGTATTTGCTACTTCCATGTAACATCGAACATACTTTTAAAATTCAAATAATCAAACATTTCCAGGTTATGATTGAGAATCGCTGGCGCTTGTAGAAAGGACAAGTTGTTAAAATGATAATCAAAGATACACATTTTGTAATAATAATGACCATAAATGTTCAGCTACCTTCGGCATCAAACTTTTAAGGGTGTAAATCACATCAATAAATTTCAAATCGGTTTACTAAACCGTTTCTTATTTATACCGATTTTAATTGTTACGAAATGTTGTGTTATTCAATACAATAGTTCAATGGGGGCGATTAAAACATGCTAAAAAATTAATTCAATTTTGGGAAATTGTTCAGCTTGAGAAATCACCCCAATAAAGAGTGATCGCAAACATGTGTAAATTTTAACGCGTTTTTGCAACCTCCATAACTTCGAGAAGAAAAAAGTACAAATCGATTCGCTAAACCGTTCTTGATTTATAACGTTTTTAGTTTAACATTAGTTCTTATGAGAGAGATGTGTTATTGAATACAACAGCTTAAAAAAATTAAATATAAAAACATTTTTAAGAAAAAACTTTTATTTTAAAAACTGTACTAAAAAGTAAAAAACATTTTTTTTACAAAGCTTTGGGATGATCATATAGCACCATTGCATACTTACTTTGCTCAATAGACCGCCACAAAAGCTTTTGGTTTCCAGGTGCATGGATTTAAAAAAAATTTTTTTTACTTTTTAGTAGGTAGTCTTTTTTTAAATATTTTTTTATATAATTTATTTTTCGACACAAGCTCACTTTACTCTTGAACGTTTTCATATTTTTGCCCTACTCTATATACTATTTAACTTGATGTCATTTTAAGTGCACCTGATGGTTATCCGACATGCAATAACTTTTGGCCGCTTTGGTTGTACAACTGAAAAAAAATCCATTTGTTGCACTCAGATATACGATGTGGTCGATCACAATGTATATCTTGAGTGTCATCGAAACTGAAACAACATGTAAGATTTCAACTCCGTAGGATGAGAGGAGGTGGCTCTAATTCAACTTGAAAGATTTGATCTAAACAAACTAACACTATCATTGCAAGTTGAATAAAAACTTTTAAAAATCATCTTTTCCAAATTTTTTATATACAGAGTACTTCTTGAGGAACTGTACATACTTCCAGGGGCGGTAGAGAACCACTTGGGTATAGCATGAGGATTTTCTTCGGCCCAGTTATCCGAATTTCTTGAATTAAATACGCCATCCCGTGTAAATCGGGCCTCGTCTGTGCATAAAGTTCGATATGTAGTCGGTCTGTGATCAATAATTCACTGGCAAAATTCTAACCTATTTATATATTGTCACCCCGTTGAAGCCTTTGCACTTGCTGAATATTTCTATACTCAGAATCCTCCAAACCCGCACATGAGGAACTTCTAATTGGGCACTTATTCGTCGAGTACTTCAGGGTGTTCTTGAACAATATTATTGATATTTTCTTGATCCTCAACGTTTCGAACAATATTTCGTTCCACTTTTGATTATGGAAAACTGCCGTGCTCCCTTGCAGAGCGATACACATTTGAAAATGTCTGATGATTTGGTGTTCTTCTGTTAGGAAAACGAATATTGTATTCCTCTGCGGCTTGTCTACCATTACCATCACAAAATCCATAAACAAAAATAACATGGGCATACTCATTGGTAAATTTATATGGCATGATTATTTGCAGACTATGTCAACCAAGGACACTAGTTCTACTGTTTATGACAACAAACAACAAATGTAAAACTATTTAGATCTACTAATAATTATGTAATAATAAAAAAAAACTGTTTAATGATTCCTATTATAACATGTACCTAGCTACACTTTCTTTCGAATTAAAAAAAACTTTGGTTTTAAATTTTTTATCAATTTTAACCATTATTTACCGAGTTTAAATTGACCATTTTTAATTATTTGAACAATTAATATAAGCAAATAAAGCTGTTTCTCAACAAATTACCCTTTTTGCCAAATTCAATCGAAAGTAAAAAAAATCGGTAAAGGTATTTACACAGAACTTCCCTCTTTATTTATACAGGGACGTCACTCTAAAAAAATATTAATTATGAAAGTACACATGAGAATAGTAATCGGAAGGTATTATTACAAAGAACACTCGATAACTTTTGGCCAAAAAAATATACAGAGTGGTCATCCGATAGCAAAAATTCAATATTAAATAAAAGGTGCCAAATATAGAAGGCTTGCGTAAACACCTTTACAAAGAATGACCGTCAAAAAGGCTTAAAATTCGCCTCTTTTCGCATAGTAGATAGCGGACTTGGGGAAAGAGCAAAATAAATCCTATCGGGCTCAAATTAAACCTTGAGAAATTTTTAAAAGATAAAACAACTGTTACTATTCAGATTTTATATTGTATGAATTTTTTACGGATTATATATTATTCTGTAGCGTATTTGGAAGGATTTAAGAAATTGTCCTACAATGCCTTGTAGTAATTAAAATACCAACACCAGAAAACGAAAAAATTCATAGGTCCTACCCACATGATAAAATGGAAATGGGATTTTCGCTAAAAACAATGTTTTTATGAAATATGTTTAGAATGTCACGAAACGTGGAAAATTTAAATTCGAGCAAAAACAAATTCCCATCTCTCTACTGGTAAAAAAATGTTCAAAAAGTTTTGAATGCTTTTTTTCTGAAATAGATTTAGAATGTCATAACACGTGGAAATTTTAAATTTGAGCAAAAAAATGTTTTCTACCATTTATTCTTGATATAGTAAAAAATTTTCAAAAAATGTTTGCTTTTGAAATTTCTTTTCTGAAATAAGTTTAGAATGTTATGAAACGTGGAAATTTTAAATTCGAGCAAAAGTCTTTTCCATCATATTCTATTAGTAAAAATATATTTTAAAATATTTTAAAAATTTTTCTTTGACAAAATTCTCAAATTTAAAAAAAAAAATTTTTTATGAAATAAATTTATAATGTCATGAAACGTGGAAACAATAAATTTGAGCAAAAAAAATCGCTTTTCTACTAGTAAAAAGTTTGTTTAAGTTTTGAATTTTTTTTTCTGAAATGGATTTAGAATGTCATGAAACATGGAAATTTTAAATTTGAGAAAAAAAAATTTCTTTTCATTATTTATCCCCTTTAGACGGTCCATCCTGTATATTTTCTAGTGAAAGTTCAACTATTTCTTCGCTGGTAGTAGTGTCAGCTACCTACCAAATTTGAATATTATCCGTCAAGTAGTTTTTTAGATAATGCACCAACAGACAGACAGACAGACTGAAGGAATTGAAAAACCTATATTTTAGTAATCTACGTGATCAGAAACGTGTAAATCCGAAAAAATTTTGGAGGGTGATTTTTTCTCGAAACAAAGGTGCGACAAAAAATCTAATTATATGTTTATGTATCTCAAAAATTAAGAGCGACGAATAGCCAAGTGGTCCTCTACCGCCTCTGGAAGTATGTATAGTTCCTCATAAAACATCCTGTATGTAGTTTAAGATCTTATTAAGATAATTGCAGAGTTTAGTTACCGTTCACTAAACAATTCACGCTACCACTGTCGAAGAGCGGTTCTATTGTCATTTCTACCATTTTTGAGAATATAAAGCAATTGCCGAATTTGAACGACAAACAAGAATCTAACTGCTATTCCTCCACTTCTTATATAGTTACAACAATAGTTTTAATAAATTTTAATAATTAAAACGCATCTGACAGAGAACCATAGCTATTTATACGAAATTCTTGCAAAGAAATTATTCAAATGAATTTATCTCTTCGAGATCAAATTTCGTCTGATCATAAAAAGGCAAACAAAACCAATATTCCTTAGAAAAATACAAGAGGGATTTAAAATTTAAGATACAACCTTCAAGTTCATCCAACTAATACATGCTTTATCCGCTGATGAACCATGTAATATTTGTAATATGGATACCCTCGTCCTTTTCATCTCCAACTCTTTAGGTAATTCATTCCCTACCATTCTTCTCGTATTATACAATACTACTGACTTATCGTCTTTATTAAGCCTTTGTAACCGTAGAATCCATTTCTCTTTCAGTCTACACGTCGTATAATCTTTGACTGATATTCTATAATCATCACAAGTAATAGCAGAGGATGATTCATATCTTATAAATTATTTATAAAGTATTAATTTAATTCTTTTCTAAAAATAGTGCAGGATGTAGGATATTATTAATAATTACATACTGTGGTGGTCGACCTGTGCATATTTTAGACCACGCGATGTTGGTTCTTTGTATACGGGGTGGGTGGCGACTAAACATCCTCCACTTTGTCTACTTTTAGACTATCTACTCGACAGGAATAAGTTCTAACATCCTTTGAAACAGTATTCTAATGATAAAAACATTCCTGCCACAAGCCAGAATGAATCAATTTAAAAACGGTTCTATAAAATTAGTCGATTGCAATTCTACCTCGAAACCCAGTTATAATGAATGGATTTTGATGATTTTTTTGGAATGAGTTAATACGCAGTGCAAAAAAGCTTACCTTTTAAAAATTGCCGCTTTTTACTTGGGGATGGTTCCCACCCCTTCCAGAGGGGAATAGGAAGGAATATATAATATACGTTCAAAATAGCTGACAATCCTATCGATTCTACCTCAATAGCGGTCTTTTTTGTAAAATAATCATAATCTGATATCAAAATCTTGATCAACGATATGACGTATCTCTATAGATACAATTTTTTAAATATATTTTTAATATTCGAATTTTGAGAATTTTCAACATTGGTCGCAATCTTCTGGGCCGGCCTGACCCATTTAGGGGACAGCAGGTAACTTGAAAACTCCATCAGACTTGTTAGCTATTTATATACATAAATCATACCTCTAGAAAATATCGAATTTCAAGGGAAGAATGCACATTTCTAAAACTGGCAATATCGCTCGTAGAGAAAGAAAATTCATATCACTGTGTTGGTGATCGAATTCTGAACAACTCTTAAAATGTAAAAAGTAGTAGTTAGTATCACCTAGAGGAGGAACCCCCTGTAGAATGTGCAACAATTATACAGGGTGTAATCAGTTTCATGTAATTAAAAAAAACTGGTAATGGGGACCGACTAGACAAACAAAAAACCTTTATGACTTTTCCCTCTAGGGGCACTTTGAAAAAAACTGATCTAGGTTAACATATTTAATATTATGGTAGACAACTATTGTGAACCACAGCTTTTCATGGTCGATGGACTTGTACTTCCCAATCACACAACTTTTAAATTGTCATAAAAAAGTGCTCGCCGGCACACGCGGTGTCAAAGGATCATGGACCGCCTTTGATGGACCGCCACAACTGAACTAAGGCAAGTATAAAGAAGTAAATAATTCGTTCTCTCTTCGTGCACAATTGCAAGCAAATAATGGCCATAGAGGTTTAAACAGAGCATTTCTTTACATGTGTGTTTTTTAATTTGGAACAAAATATTGGATTGTTTATAATTTAGAAAATTTAAATGTGGTTTATTAACATTTGCAACATAAATGAGTGTCCTGGGTTAAAACCTTACTACCTACCTAAATGATTCAAAATCTCTGCATCTGTATCAATACACAGTTCGGTACGTCGAATTAAGTACAAACACACTTCGTTCAACACTAAACACTAAACTATCAACTAACGTTGTCAATAGAGAAAAATAAAATAAAAACTTGGTACAAAAGTCAAAAAGGAATACAAAAAGAACGAACAAGTAAGTTGTGTCTGTACGTAATCAAGAATTTGACAACTTGAACGGTAATTCAATAAAATAAATCTTAACTATAAATACACAATGACGCGAAATTCAAAAATAACAAAACAACGAACGGCGGGTTGGAAGTGTGTAAACTCAAATCCAAAATATAAGGAGCATTTGCGGCTTCCTTTATTCTTTTTTTACTATTGTCTGGAGGTGTGACAAAAAATGACCACAAATTAAATTAAATAGTTTTTTTTATAAACTACCACAGAGTTAAGTAAATAAGGTACGCCCACTAAATCTGATTGATGGCAAATTCTGCTACAGATCTACTGATTGGTCGAATTTTATTATGCGTATTAGTCTAGTATGTAGAGTCCACGTTGACTTGCAGAGCCGGAGTTAGAATTTCAGAGTTTGGCAAGTAATGAAACAATGAAAGTAAAATATTCCCTGCTTTCATAAATGTCGAATTTCACAGTTCTACCTATTATTAAATTAAAATACAACAACCCTACATCCATTTTATCTAGGATTTAATTCTAGCATTATATTGAACCTACCTAACAATGGCATTTTTCACCGTTTTTTTTTTAAATTCAATAATTTCAAACTTTCGCGTCGATGTAGTTGGTATTTTCTCAGCTTGTCGCGAATGGTAAGAGGCATTATCTAACACTATGACCGAATTTGGCTTTATCTAACGCAATAGTTTTTCTGCAAACCATTTTTCAAAAAAAGTGTCATTCATGTCTTGGTGGTAATCGGCCGATAACTTTGCTATGTTTTTTACGGAAAGCATTAAACACCCTTGTACAAATCCATCTTCATTAGAGGTGTTTCAAATTCTCATGAGCTGTGACCTTCATATGCGCAGGGACATAATCCCTCCTGTGGACTCAATTACACTTCTAAAAATATTAGATTTATTGTTTACAATTTTTCCTGAGCTCTTGTTTATATATACAGCAAGGTAGCCCTCAGTGTTTTCAAAATTCACTTATAACCCAGAACAAACTTTGCCTTTTGCGCATTTCGCGGTTCATAAGATTCTGAAACACCTCTTCCCGCGTGTACTATTATTATACGTTTACCTCTCGAGGAAAGCACATTTGGAGAACATTTTAAAGTGTCATCCGACCAAAAAAAGTTTTGATTTTTTTTTTTTCTGAAATAGGTTTAGAATGCCATGAAACGTGGAAATTTTAAATTTAAGCAAAAAAAAATGTTTCCATTATTTATTCTATTTAGACGGTCCACCCTGTATATTTTCCAGTGAAAGTTTAACCATTTCAGACAGCAGCGTCAGCTACCTACTAAATTTGACTGTTCTACGTCAAGCAGTTCTTTTTTTAGATAATACACCAACAGACAGACTGACTGACGGAATTAGAAAACCTATATTTTCGTAATCTACGTGATCTGAAACGTGAAAATCTGAAAAAATGTCGGAGGGTGATTTTTTCTCGAATACAATACTTCCCTTCGGTATGCGAGGAAAGTAACACATTTAAAAACAAACATATTTGACAGTAATAAAAGAAATGCTAAAAAGCTGAGTTCATATTTATAAAGCACATACGATGACTCCTTTGACGGCAATTTTTTATTCGCTGAATAAATATGAACCTAATTTTCTGTTATTTTTGTGGTGCGTGCCCTTTCTGTTGAAACTGCCGATAAGAAGAAACCAAAAAACTGTAGTGTAGTGCTAGTATTTTAATGAGATTAAATTGGAAAATTTGCCAGTAGTGTTTTTGTGGTAAAAAATATTTAAATGGAGAGTTGTCATGCGACAAGTAAAATACGAATGTAGTCATAAAAATTTTGAATCCGATTCTGGACGCATTAAGCAGGTGTTCGTTTGCAAGCGCGTGGCTCTCTGTGGTGCAATTCTTAAGGGATGCCGCTTTGAATGTTATATTTTGGACACAACTTTACATAACGAAACACCGACAGTAACTAAAATATTGCACAAGGGAGAGTTAGAGGTTAGAGTATAGTTTTCTTCAGACCAGGTCTAGATCTAAACCTACCTCAATATCCCAGAAGTTCTCAAAAAATTTTATTGAAAATTTGCCAAATTTTTGTTTATTTTTTTTCTCCAAAACTATGAGCTTTAGACCCCATATTATATAAGGTTTTTTTGTTTGTCATGTCGTTCCCTACCACCAGTTTTTTTTAATGACATGAAATTAATTACACTCTGTATAAAAAGTGCAATAAATCAGCGAAGACTATAATGGTTAGCTTGTTATAAATATATATTTTATAATTAAAATATTTAAGTTTTTACAAAACAACAACAGAACAAAAGTACAAGTAGGTATACTTACATTATATGTAAAGCGCCTTGCCTTAACTCCAACAGTAAATTCCTGAAAAAAATAGACAGTTTTAGAAACTTATACAGTGTATAATTAATTTAATATCTCAAAAAAATGGTAACGGTAAAATGGAAAAAGAAACAAGTTTTTTTATAATATGGAGGGGCTTCAAGCTCACTGTGTTGGAGATAAAAATAAAAAGAAATTTTGATAAAATTCTGTGAGAACTTCTGGGATGTTGAGTAGATTTATTCCTGGACTAGTGTTCTTTGCATTTTCTAGTCGCTTCTTGAGAATTGTTTTGTTTTTTTTCTCGATTTTACAGCAGGTTTTTCTCTATCTACAGTGAAAATTTCTGTTGTCGATTTAACGTTAATTTAGTGTTTCGTGTAGTGTTTTAAGACCCTGGTTTTAAATGATTTTTGGATATTACAGTAGAAAACTACACTTCTCCTGGGGTTATGAATATGCAGCAGCTGCTGCTCCGCCATTTTGACGCCGCTATTTTAAATTGTTAAATTTGGACCAAAAAATGTATAATCTGCAACCTCGATAACCCTCAGGTACCAATTTTCAGTTGAATCAGACAATAAATGATAAAACCTATGAGCCATATTGACGCCGCCATTTTGAATTTGTGAGTATTGATCACATATTTGTAATCTGCGATCCCAAGAATCCCCAGACACCAATTTCTAGTGGAATTGGATATTAAATGACAATAGTGTCCGCCATCTTGGATTTTTTTTCGAAAGGCGTCAAATTGCATTGTCATGTGAACTACATACATGTGTAAAATTTAAAATCAACATGACATTTGCAAGAGGGTGAAAATTGGGTTATAAGACTTTTTTACAAACAAAGTTAGAGGTCAAGCCAATATATATTAAAAGAAAGATGTATATTGTAGCTATATAAAAAAACACATACTTATATAAAACTGTCTTAGCTTGCTTATACCTTATTTATTACCCAATAAAATTTCGCATTAAAAACACAAAAGTACAATATATTTATATTCTCAAAATATTCATACTAAGTGAATTCAACAATCTCAATCCCGAAGTAAATTTCAGTACTACTGAAGTCTAATACCGATTTACTCTTATAATGATATCGTCTATCGAGATCCCGGGATTTCAGGATTTAAAAGCACACATATTATAAAGTAATTTTTTCAATATGTTCTGAAGGAATACATATATTTATTTTATAACAGCTATAAAAGAAATAAAAGACAAATACATGAGTTCACACATTTTTAGACAATCTCCCACTGATTGGACAAAATCTTCCGGTTATAAATTAAACACTTCATTGCCGTAACGGTACACAATTCACTGTTGAAGTCGCTAATTAATTGAAGTGACCAACGTAATCTTTCTATTAGCAGGTCGTAAAACAGACAAGATTTCTCATACAATTTAAACTGCGTCTTCGGAGCTTAAAATATTTAAAACGTATGCCGGCTTGGTTCTTATTTGGTCCACACGCTAACGGTGAACGACAGAAAATCGATGTCAACTTACAGGCCAATGCTCAGAGGAAATATTTTCGAACCGCTTACTTTTTGCATATTCGGATGTATTTGAAATTCAAAAAGATACATCTAGTTTTGCAGGAAAGATTTCATACAGGAAAACAGAAAAAAGGCACAATGTTCTCTCTTCTTGGCGCTTTAGTTCGAAAACAATTTAAAATATCGTAAGAAATGTTTTTTAGGAAGAAAATGAACTCACTCTCCCTACGATAGATATTTTCGAAGATGTTGGGGCTTGGAACTAAGGCAAAAAAGCGAAAATGGCTCAAAATTTTTCATTTTTATCTCTTGTTTCCTCGTCAAACCTTGCATGATCCAAATACCAAAAGTTGACACAGACATCCTGAAACTACATTATACAGGGTGATTCATAGTGGATGGAGTATTAGAAGTATATGGAGAACGGGTAAACATACCCTTTTGAAAATTTTTGGAGTTACTAAAGTCAGCGTGGCCAATCCAACCAAAATAATTACAAGCATGTGGTACTTCCGGTTATACCGGAAGTCGAGATATCAACTTGCTTATTTTAAATGGAACATCCTATATATTATAGAAATTACCATCAAATTTTGAGTCCAGGCATGTAGAACACTCTATATCTAAACCCAGCAATTTCGGAGCTATTTAACATTTTATAACAAAATTGACAGGTGGAAAGATTTGCAAGAACTTTATAACTTTCATGGTGTAGGAGATCCTCGTTTGCTCTTTGGCATATAGAAAGAACACAAGGCGAGCTACACTCTACATTGAAAATAAGTTCTACAATGGTATACCAAGTGTTCCATTTTTCACGTTACATTTTGTCAAATTTAAACCTCAATAACTTTTTTATTTCAAATGGAACATGCTGTATTTTTGTTTTCATCAAGTTAATTAATATTAAATTCCCTTTTTTCTAGTATATACATTATAGGGGTTAAAATTACAACTTTTTAAGATATTGGCGATTTTCTTAAATATTCAATAATTTTTAGTAAAAATTGCCATCAACTTAGCCATGGTTAGAACCGGTCATTCTCTTATGTCAAAAAATACCCGCACGTTTAAATTACACCCACGAAAACTTTTTAGATTTGTTTATTATTTATGGAGAATGTGATAAATTAATATCAACAACATGTAACATTTGCTACTCAATACCCACAAGAGCAGAAATCATTACTATACACTGCAACACGCATATTGGATAATTTTAGCTCTGTCAAGGCAGGACTTCTAAGGAGGAAGCTTGTTGTTGTGGACGAAAACATAGAAATAGCAACTTTGGGGGTTTTTCGGACATTTTCAATTATGTCATTACGACAAGGAATCGGGATTATCCAAGAATTCAATCATAGAATGTTGTCCATTCTCGTTCCATATAGCTCAATAATTAAACGAAACAGATTTCCTGACGGGAGAAAATTTCTGTGAATTTATTTTAATACGACACGAGGGTGACAATTATTTTTTGGGAAAGGATACGTTTACCGGTTCTCCATATACTTCTAATAATCCATCCACTATGAATCACCTTGCATATCGGAGAAAATGCGATCAGAGATGAGAAGTTATGAAGTTTGATATAACAAGGCTACTTTTCATATGTAACATCATCAGTGTTTAGAATTTTTAGAATTTTGTCGGTCAAATTTTTTGAGAGAATGGAATAATATAAAGAGTGAATATTGACAGTTTATTATCTGAGAGAGGACATTCAACGACAACATGCGCAAAAATTGGCTATTTTTAACCTGCCCCGAAAGAGTCTTTCTTTCAGATAATGCTAACTTGCGTTCGAAGGACAGGCTAAGCGTGGTCTAACTGTCCCCCCGTTATCTTCAACAAAGTTTTGGGGTATTTTGGTAAATACATATAAAACACAAATTCTCTGAAAATTTCCGTCTCCTTCATTCATTGGTTTTCGATTAAAAAAAATATTAAATTTACAAAATATATTTTTTCATAATTGACAGAACTAACTGGTTTATCAAAAAAGTGTAATTTAACTCTAATTGAAAATTATTTCAAACAAGTTTCAGTTATAAAATCTAGTATTGTTATTTTTTCTTCCAATTTAACAACTGATGATACGTACTTTTGGGAGCACTCATACAAGAATTTTTGCAGAAAGTTAAAAAAAACACTCATTTATTAATTATTAAACAACAAACTGTGCACGGAAAATTAAGGAAAATATAAAAAGTACAATTGAATACGTTCCTACAATATATTTCTCATATCATATGCCTTGGCATTGTTTTTAGACGTTCAAAGTAAAGAAGTGCAAGGGTATCATGGTATCAAAACCATCGTCATTTTGAATCGTTTAGTTTTGATACCCGCGCCTTCGCCATAACTGCAAAATGAGAATTCATTGCATCTACTCAATAATTAGAAAAACAAGAATGTGATAAAAAAGGGACATCATTTCTTTACGCTGGACATCTAAAAACTATGCAACAGCATACAATATGGAAAAAATGCAATTGTACGCTTTACAACACCCATAATTTTCTGTGCTCAGTGTATTATTTATAAATATTAATGCTCACCGAAAAAAAATTAGGATAAAAACAGATTTTTTTGAAACAAACTTCTTTTTAAAATTACTTTTAATTAAAGTTAAATCATACTTTTTCACAAAGCAATCGGTTTAGTCGATTAAGCAAAAAAATACAGTTCAAGATTAAAAAAAATATTTTTTCCTATCAAAAACTAATTTATTTATTTACACAACCCAACAGGACAAATGTCCCAATTACGGAATCGGAATACTGACAAAGATTCTGCAATAATATTACAAATTATGTTCATATATATACTCTTTAAATCCTTAATTTTACAATAAATATCAATATTATCCTGTGCATGATTATAATTCCTGCATATAACATTAATAGGTGAATACAGTAATAGATTGGTGCATGAATCTTTGATGTCAGCTAATTCGTTTTCGTCTATTCCCTGGTTCGCTGACACCCATATCCTTGCTGTTTGATGGATTGTTAAGTAATATGGCAATATTACTATTTCACTATTCATCAGCAAACAGGAAAATACCCTATACGATATAAACATTGTAATGAAAATGGTTGAAAACTCGACGAGAACGACGCGACGTATGCAATAGGATCCAATACAAATAATGTCTGATGTCAGACAAAGTTTCCCCATCGTGACGTCAAGTACGGATTGCCAAAGGCGGGAATATTAAGTTGAATTGTCAATGGTTAAGTTTGGTTTGTAGGTTCTCAGTACCGCAACCCGCAATGAAAAAAAGAAGCTTGCAGGAACGATTTAACTATTTAATAAAAGTACCAAGAAAGAGAATTATTCAGGTGAATTCCAGTATGGAATAATGTATGGATACTCAGAACTAGGCCACCAATGTTAATTCTTTGATTCTAAAACTATACAAATTATCTTAAATCACTTATAATATTTTTGTTCTTGCTCAAATATATTTACAATTAATCACCTTAATTACATTTATTCATCCTTTTTATGGCCATAAAATTAGTTTTTAAATTATTAAACGTTCTTGATCTACATCGTTACGCTCAATAGCTGTGAAATCGCTAATTCTTAAAATTACCGTGTTCACAAAATCGCCTTGCTGAGACAATTAGCAATGTATTACTAAATAGGTAAAACGAAATAAGCACCAATTCAACGTATGACCCAACGTGAAACCAGAAGGTCTAGTTATTGTGATAAAATGCACGCCATATAAAACGTATGCTGATATTGATTATTCAATAAAATATACAATATTTAATAATAAAATGCTGCAACTGCATAAAAAATACGACTAGGATTGGAAACGGGAAATAAATTGGTTTGAAAATAACCTTAAATTACCCACGATAAATACATTACCAACACGACACTCCAATTCATGAAAAAATTGCTTTGGATTAAATAAATGAGGCACGGAAGGACATAAACTACGTGACTGTTTCTCAATCTATAAATAGTCAAAAAACTAGCAGTCGTGTCTTCATTATAAGCCGCGTTTGTAAAATGTTATATGCAAACCAACTGCTGAAAAATGGGGTGACTTTCATATGTAATTAGTGCTTAGTATTTTATCGGTGAATTTTTTTTTAAAGCGTAGTTGTCTAATAATATACATAATGTAAATTAGCAGTTCGTGATCTGATTAAATTAAACTTTAATAAATAAACTGAAAATTTACACGAACTACTTATTGGCAATTTAACTTGAGAAAACTTCAGGATATTTGACACAAGAACACATTTTTTGACGTAACGCCTATTTTGAAAACGGTATAAATTAATTAATTTGCCAAAATAATCATTTTCTTTTGGTGAAAAACCTGTAACACCAACTTATGATTAAATAATCTGGATACATACTAGATATTCTAAACGATTACACAGACACACAAAATAAAAAGAGTGCTCTGTACATTTGATCAGACCCTACACCAATATTCTTGACTAAAGATGACGGCCTTGGATGATTAGGGATCGAGTTTGAGCTCTTTGCCCCAATCATCGCTGTAGACCTGGACCTGTGTCGTAAGGGGTGGGCCTGCTTTTTCGCCTACGCAGACCTCCCCTGGTTCTGGCTGTTGAAGCCTGCCAGCTGGGTCGTTTCTTCTGGCGTTCTTCCGTCTTGGTCCACGTTCTTCGCTGGCATGTTATTCTTGTGTTCTTGAATCTGTTAAATCCGATGCTGTCGTCAGAACTGCTGCATCACGTCAGGATTTTCCCCTAACCCCCTCCCTAATTCAGATTTTCACTGATTTTTAGTTATCTTTTGAGGTTCAAAAGGCCTGTTCAACAGGCACACAAAAAAATTCTCTGTACTTTTGATCAGACCCTGTTATCCTTATGTTTTTGGACCTGCTGAATCCGATACTGTCGTCAGAATTGCTCCGTCACGTAAGGATTTCCCTTAACCTCAAAAAAATAACTATAAAAATCAGTGAATATCTAAATTGGGGTTAGGGGAAAAGCCTGACGTGATGGGGGCAAACCGACCCCGGGAACGTGATCAGCAGGTTAAAGAACGGGGAGGTAGGGTGTCTACCCGAATGTACAAGTTTTTTTTATGGAGCTGTGTCATTGTGACCACTAAGTGATTCCTTTTTCAAGATCATTTATGATTCTTCGATTTTAACTTGAAAAACTATTGTAAAAATAATTCAAAACTCTATCAGATCAGAGAATATGCAGGGTGCTATTTAAAATACAAAAATTAGTAGTATTTTCGGTTAAACCGGAAGAGTTTTTTGGGCCCGGTTACGCCAAAAAATGTACTTTTGTGTGAAATATTCTGTACCTAAATGTCAAATATATTATTTTGAATAATTAACAAAAAAGTGTGGGTGTACCTATCTGGTCTGTGGGCACCAGGTTTAAAATGAACTACATAATTTTAAATAAGGATTTTTGTTTCATTCAGGACAGAGAATCTGTCTAAATTTATTTTGCAACCACTTGCCATTATCCCCAAAAGTAGGGACATTTCTTAAATTCGGTTTTCGTCCACCGTTATTTTCGTATTAAGGCTAGAATTTCTGAAAACCCCCTATCCGTATTTACCATCTGAACTTGATCGATATCGAGGCTTTGATTTAAATTCGTAAACAAATAGAGTTTCACTGAGGTTTGACAAACATTGAGAAATATATTTTTCACAATTTCTTACATTCAGAAAATCTATGATTACATATTTCATTGTCGCTGGAATGTTTCTTTTTTGCTCGATAGTAGTTTACTTCCCAAAAGTACCAACATTTTTTATAGACCATCGCCGACTTGCGACAGAATATATTCTGTACACTAGCAAGTATTAGCAGCACCGTTTCATAAAATTAAGTTCTCCATTAGAAACAGCGTGCCGTCAAATGACATTATTTGATGTATTGTTTCTAACTTCTTAGATAATGCTTATACATTTTTGCTCACGTTCAAGTTTTTGACCCTATACAATAGTTATTAATTATCTATATCTAAATTTAAGTAAGATAATCGGACCAGAATTTAAAGACTACATACACTCCTTTTTACTTTCCTCGACAAACAATCACAAATTATCACAAACATAATGTACTCTACACAACCATAATACCACAATGCATATTTCTGAACTGATTTGTAAATTTTAGAATAATCCTTTTTTTTCACTTTCAACCCTCATTACCAAGTAACCAAAACAGGTATATTCGATAAGGATGGCATTACAAATAAATTTGGTAATTATGATATGAGAAAGGACACTTTACTTTGGTTTCTATCACTAATGTATTTTAACATACAGCGAAGGGGCTCACATTGCACCGAAGAAACCCGATTTCTTGGAATATGTGACGCATTGCGCAATAGTTCAATTCTTCACATCAACTGAGAATATAGTATGTAACAATTGATAGTTCAGGGAAAATCACATCACAAAATATGAAACGCATATCCGTTAAAACGTGCTGATGACAAAGAACTTTGGTGAAGCCGTGCACCTTACCTTATAGGCAACTGCAGCAGATGACTGGCCGATGCTGGCATACGTGCCATACAGGAAAGGGAGACCTACTAGAATACTGCACGTAATATAGGAATGTATAAGATAGAACATCTGTCAAGAGTTTGTAAATACAGATTTCTTTCTTGCTTGAATCTTTCAAACCTTTTACCGATTCTGTTATACTGTCCCTACGAATTGTATCGTAAATACTATTAACGGGCATAGTCGGGTCGTTTATAAAAAAATGTGGGCTTGTAGGTTTAAATGAACAATATTACTTGCAAGTGGCAAAAATGTATTGTTTATTAAATAAATTTGTCCTATGAAAGCATTACATTTCCAACATTTTCCAATTCGTTAATTTTCAGGAAGTAGGAAGTATGTTGGTTATAATTATGTATGGGTATAATAAAATTATATACAAAATGTTTACTTATTACAATTTAACTTTACTTTTCACTTCCTTATACAGCATAATATAAGGAAAGTAATGTGATAATGAATTTTAATAGAAGTATACGTTTTAGACCTCATTAATATATACCTTGATTAACATTTCGATAAAATATGACAGATGTAATGATGTGTTCACGCTATATTTCAGACTGCAATATTTAACCAACATTATTTTAAGAAGTAGTAGTAAGTATTCGCAATATTGGTTCTGATGTATTTATAAACCATTAGCTCAGCGCTATGTGGAAGTTGACGATTGTATTTAATAATTAATCAGTATGTCGCCTCAATGTACTTAATTCCGTGCCAATATTCTTGACTAAAGATGACGGTCTCGGATGATTAGGGGTCGAGCTTGAGCTCTTTGCCCCAATCATCGCTGTAGACCTGGACCGGTCTCGTAAGGGGTGGGCCTGCTTTTTCGCCTATCCCCCCCGCAAATGCGGACAGTATTGGCGATGTTAGCAAACCTCCCCTGGTCCTGGCTGTTGGACCCTGCCAGCTGGGTCGTTTCTTCTGGCGCTCTTCTGTCTTCTTCGCTGGCATGTATAGGCTCCCGGGAGCGTCTTTCGTCTGTCGTGAGAGGGAACGGCTGTTACCGAGCCCTCTCGGAGTTTGAAAGGGATTTGGGGGTGTTGACTAGTCGGAAGCCCAGGGTGCCAATTGGCATCATGTGCTTCGATTTCGTCGGAAGGAAGTGTGAACTGTGTAGTTCAGGATTGTGTTCGGCCAGAGACGCTTTCTTAGCGTCAGAGGACGGCACGGGCTAGGGTAAGGGTACCGAGCTGGTTGTTTGCTTGGTACCCCCGGGATCGGGTATTGGATGTTTTTGGTCATTGTCTCCTTGCGGTGTAGCTTGCAGATCGGGCTGAAACAGATAAAGAGTTAGTTATACTTACCCATTATCCAGGATCTGGAGCTTCGGCCTCTTGTGCCTCGGAGCGTCGTTGGGGTCATAGTCAGTCGCCTGTCTGACCAGCGGATTCCCATGCTCTGCTGCACGGGCGTATAGGTTCTTCGCTCTGTCCCGGATGACTTCAGTTACCTGGGTGTATTCCAGGTCTCTGAAGATGTCGGCGTTTCTGACAAACCATGGTGCATCCACGGCGCACCGAAGTGCGACGTTTTCCACGGCTTGTATCCTCTTCAGATGGGTGGCTGCTTGGTATCCCCAGGCAACGGAGGCGTAGGTCAGAATAGGTGCAATGAGGGTCCTGATAAGCGTGAGCTTGTTCCTCAGGTTGAGTTGGCTCTGTCTACCTATCATAGGGTAAAGTAGAGTCCTCCTCGTCCTCGCTTTCTGTATTATCGCTTCCGTGTTCTGTCTCCACGTCAGGCTTCGATCCATGATAACGCCAAGGTACTTGACGGTATCGTGCCATTGAATGTTCTCGCCGTTCAAGGAGACGTGTCCTATGGGAGTTTGCTTCCTGACTCTCTTGAAGAGGATGGCTTTGCTCTTCTCCGCGTTGATTTTGACTTTCCACTTGTTGCACCACTCTTCCAGAAGGGATGCTGCTTCCTGGAGGTTGCGGGTGGCAAGTCTTGCACTCCATGATCTTGCGATTATGGCCGTGTCGTCTGCGTAGAGCGCCAAAGAGGTCCTTGCGGTTCTTGGCATGTCGGAGGTGTAGATGTTGAACAGGTGGGGAAAGTGTACCGATCCTTGCGGTACACCTGCTTCCATGGGCCTGTAGTTTGACAGCTTGTCGGCAATCTTCACACGGAGTTGCCTCCGATGAAGGTAGGATCTCATAAGCTTGACTATGCCGACAGGGTAACCCATCGACAACATCTTCGCCAGGGGACCTTCATGCCAAACCCTGTCGAAGGCCTTGGCTACATCGAAGAAGATCGCTCCTGTGGTACTTAATTCCAAAGAGCCTTTAACAACTTATAGTACAGACCAGGCGCGGATCCAGCATTTTGTTGGGGGGGGGGCGACAAATTAAATACATGCATTAAAATAAATTTATTTTTATATCAGGTTTTCTTATCTAAACTTTGCTCCAGGGGGGAGCGACACTCCCTTCGCCTCCCCCCTGAATCCGCGCCTGGTACAGACAATGAAGGCAAAATGTTGTAAAAACCTCGCAAAAACTAACAAAAGAATCATCTCCGGGATTTAAGTAGGTAATAACGTGTAGAATGAATTGATCCATTCGTTGCAATTCCAAGTTCCAGGAAACTTCAAAGAAACTTTGATTTTCGTTTTTTTTTTGCTGTAACGGCTAAAATAATGAAAATAGAGAAAAAAGTTTTCAACATAAGTTGTAGCTCAACTTTTTCTCTACAAAAAAGGTATGAACACATTTTTTAATATCTCACACCATTTCGAGGTTATGTACCATAAACCAGTTCCAACTTTTGGACAGTGTCAAAATTTCGCATTTTTAGGAATGTGAAGCATGCATTCCATGTAATTTGTATTACTGATACCGAAAATGTACTTGAGTAGGTAGCCTACTGGAATCAATCAGTCTAAATTGTGTAAAAACTCCGGTTTTCCGCACTGGATTGAACAAAGGCGTTATACGTTATTTTCATGATGAAAAAGACAAAGTAAAGTTAGTTTTAAGGTTTGGGGGTCTAGCCATACAGACATACTTAATTTATGAGACGTAGACCGGTCACCGTGGAAAAAAATTGAACAAATCTAGAAGTAACTGGTGATAATGTTTTTAGTTACGTCTTACATTATTATACGGAAAGATTACAAAATAAAATATACAACATAATTTTTATTGGAAAATATACTAAAATATTACTTTATTTATTCACACCCACATTTGAATGATCAGGAATATAATCAGAGAAAATACTTTCTTCGACGTTATTTTTTCTCCAGGATTAGAAATTTCTTCCTCCATATCGTCTTCGTCATCCGAGAGTACAAGATTCTCTATCTCAAAATTTGTGCAACTTCCGTCTTGGCAGGATCCGCACGCGGAAGTGCAAGATAGCTCGGACTTTCTACAACTGCAAGCTTATTTGCACCCGGTTTTGCAGTTGCAAAAAATTATGTCCAATATTTCTTGCTGAGCAGCGGCTTTTGTCATGGTTATTGGAATAAGGGTGTTTTCCTTCTTCCAACCCCATTCCAGTGGACAAAAATTTTTGACATATAAAACAAACAATACTTTCACTGTTATAACAAGTGGTAGTTGGTGAAGCACTGATATCATAGCTGGTACTAGGAGAGGCACTCATTGCCAGATAATTATATTCTTTATAGGATTTTGCAAACAGCAGAAAAAATAACTATCCTAACTAAAAGAAAAACTTTCTGTAAAAATATTAATGAAATTTTTGCATTCTTTCGATAACCTGAATTCTGGTTATGCTAGCAAATTAAAGTCCTAAAATGAATTTGTCTAATTTCTTATTTAACAATTCTCATTCTAACATTAGCATCCACACCGACCCCTACGGCCATGCAGATTAAACTAGTATCTACATAACCCCCTACGATCATGAAGATTCAGTTAAAAATGAGAACAAAGGCCTAAAATGAATTTATTTATCCACCTTGTCTTAAAACATTTTCATTCTAATGGATTACATTTTCATGAAATCTATCGTTCTGTTTCTTTGAAACGTTTTTCGCCCTTATTCTGGAGCTCATCAGAAAGACATAAAGCCACTCATAAAGATATTTCATGCAAAACCAAGACAATTTCTATGAATAAGTGTGAAATAATTATATTTTTTACAGAAAGTATTTCTTTCTTTCTTCTCTTTTTAGTTATAAAGTTATTTTTTCTGCTGTTTGCAAAATTCTATAAAGAATATGTTTCAATACAAAGAATGCATCATTTCATACTACAGGTTTTTACCTACTTAAATTCCGGAGATGATCCCTTTATTAGTTTCTGTTGCCCTAAATGGCTAATTTGCCTGTACTATTATACACAACTAATTAATTAAATTCAATGCGATTAATACCCATAATCAAAATGAGAATACCAAATTATCACAAAACCCTAAAAATTTAACTATATAGGTACCTATCCGTTTTCTATATAAATATTGTTATACATTTTTAAAATATTTTTATTATGTACTTACACAGTAATATTGAATATATTTTTTATTATTATTACATTTAAGTTTAAGTGGTACAGTACTTGACTATAGAAGTGAACTTCACCTATTAACTGTAATTATATTACACATATTACTTTATTTGGCATGCATCTTGCATAATTATGGTTAATAAAGACATTATTATTATTATTATTAATATTAAATACAACTGAGTTTCGGCTCTTGATCAATACTGTATTGTATTTTATTTTTGATTACATCAAAATCATATTATCCAGGTTTAAATGTCTTCTATATTACATGGCAAATAGATAGAGAAGAGTTGAGGCATCCAGAGCTTTCATGTGGATGCATTCAAGTTTTTGTTATAAGACCAGCTAGGATAGTGGTTTCAAATTTGGTGTTCCTTTAGTTTGTCATAGAACTGTATGTATATTATTATAGTTCTCTTCTTTGTGGGTTGAATTCGGCAACCACTAGTGCCTTCATGTAGGTATGCTAACATATTGGATTGGTAAAAAATAAATCAACGTTTTAACACATCCTCTACTAATAACTCCACACATTGCTTAGAACAGCAATAGATCTGCATTGGGAGACCAACACGTTAATGTGTACAACCAATGTAAGCCATTGCCATCTTTAGAACATGTCACTGTTCTTATGACACGGCAAAGTTAGCTAAAGTCGCCCTATCCGAGTTTAACATCTGATCTGACGCTGGAGTTTAAAACTAGACCAAATATCTATTTGAGATAAAAAAAAAGACGAAAAAAGTATTTTGGCTTACTTCTAGATAACGTTTTTCTGTCTGTGTTAATTGCCCATTATAACATGTTGCTACAGGAAATAGGAAATGATATAAAGAGCCGATACATCACACAAATGATTATAAATATAATTCATGTTATCGCTTACTATAGTCGCGTTTATATTTATCGCGTATTTAATAGCACATTTGGTTTCATTACTTTCATTAATAAAATTAAATGCAAATGCAAATTCCCTACATGTAACAGTACTCTAAAACAGAATCTAAGGAAATAAATATATTACTAGCAAAAAGATACAATAATGTTATTTTTAATTTTAAATTATCCTGTTTAACAAAACCAAAAACAACAATAATTAAGAGATAATAAAATTGGGAATACATTAAAATTGAAACGTTGTAGAACTAAACACGTACCTAGAATAAAACATCAAGAATAAAGTGAGAACAAAAGTATTTCTAAGCGTACAATAGTACCCAAAATTTAGGATTACCAGATACTTATTACCCTTATTATCTCCAGCCATTTCCAAGTTATAAAAACTTTCCTTTGTTATTAAAAACAGGTTTCGGCCCGTATGTATGTGTTTTTTTTATATATGTTCAATTATAATTCCAAAATGGCTTAGCCGTCTCTATGAAATGTTTTGCAAAATGTAATGTACAGCTCGGCGACATCTAGAAAGAACACTTACAACAGACACCGCGGCTATTTGGACATGTCGCAGGCTGTTTGGTAAGACTTGGGGTTTGAAACCGAAAATGGTCTACTGGCCTTGTTTCGGGTGTCGTCTGGTATGGTGCCCAAAAATTGAACACAAGGAAAGTTTCAGAAATTGCAACGTCTAGTCTGTTTAGGGATTATGTGAGCAATGTGCTCCTGTCCCACAGCAGGTATGGAGCAATGCTAGACCTATTTCCTCTACATCTGTAGGTGAAGGTGGAGGCAGCACCTAGCGCCCTAAGGCTGCAGCTGGTACTCATATTCAAACCAGGCGATCTGGTTGGTTTCCTAAGGATTTTGGGGGTAATCTAATTGGAGCTCATAACCAAATCCACTGACTCAGTATCAACCAAGCGGGACTTGGGTTGCTCGTGTAATGTGCTAATTGAGAGCCATCAAAGGAGAAGATGAGTGATCATCTAGTACACAGATGAACTAAAGAAATTGGTGTGAGCATAGTTAGTAGGCCTCGCAGGTTATTCAGAAACCTACACAGGACCCCAACCATTCTCCAGGCAGAAATCTATGCTATAGGCCTATGTGATGAGGAATGCATAAACAAAGGAATTTGAAGTGCAAAGGTACCTTCAGGCAGTGTTAAAGGCTCTCAGGTCCTTTGAATCTGAAATTCCATGGGAATGTAGAAAATTTCTAAAGCAACTGGCAAAAAACAATAAGGTTACCTTGATGTGGGTGCTAAAGCCTCAAATTCTGGGCCTCAACCATAATGTGGCTTATCTAAGGGACACATACGGGAAGTAATTTTGTAATGGGAAAATTAACAGAGAAACTCTTACTGACGAAACACTCCAAGGCCTTCTAACTCTTTAATTGGTAATTTCTCCGCGAGACTTCACCTCATAACAGAAAATGGCAAATGCAGATACTGCAACAGACACTGCAGAGCATGTATTTTGCGAATACAAGATGTTAATCAGCATTGGATTAAAGTACCTACAAAAGGCGGAATTAAGGTCTGAAGACATAGGAGAACTAGCTTTCAGGAAAATTATAAACTTTGTAAAAAGCATGTTTGGTATAGGAAGATATGAGGATCCTTTGATAACGAGTCTGATGTGGAAATTACATAAGAGGCCACTAAAATAGGTGACAAAAATTGAACCTCCTTTACAAAAATAGTCACTAAAAATTAAGAAATAAAATCTCACTCTCGCCAGGTTAATTGACCTTAATTCTTTAATAACGACGTTGAAATCGATAGAAAAATTGCAAAATCGAACGACTGTAATTTTATTTTATCATTTTTGGTATTAATTACGGACTTGGAACTTTCCAATCCATAAAAGCCCGTCAATGAGAATCGGGAGCATATTGAAAAATGTTTCAGCATGTTGCTGTTCCTATTGAAACTTCCAGCCATGGATGATAATTGATTTCTGGACGGATTCTAAGCACTTAATATTCTAAAAATCAGACGATCAACAACTGCACTGGGAATAACATTACATGTTGCATGCAGGGTTATGAGTAACGTTCGTATCTCTTACTGATTTGGAGGGATACTCAGACATTTTGACGAATTCGCGTCTGGAAAAGGTCTAGAAAACCCCAAAATCGCTAACTATTCAAGGTCTTTCCCTACTAAATCTACTCAAATATAATTGTGACAGTTTGATCAACTTTCGTCCCCTATGGTCCTACAGTTTTTGTCTCTTGAATAAAAGTACTCGTTCTATAGGATATCACACGTTCCGGATTTATTTGAAAGTGTTAGAATTTAACGTCCTCCTATGTCACCAGACCTCAACCAAATTGCGTTACAAAGTACTCTAGATTGCCAATTATCGAAATATTAGAAAATAGACAATAATTGCCAGGTCTATACTATTCCATTTGTGGCGTCAAATCAATCAAGGCATGTTTAGTGGAAATTATGTAGAGGTTGTCGAGCTGTCACTAACGGAAGACAAGGTCAGATCATTCATTAAAAATAGATATTTCGGAAAAAAACTAACATTTGCTTACTAAATTAGTATTATTTGTTTGTTAAAAAAAAACGCATAATGAAAAAAATCCGAATAGGACTATTTGACAATAACTATGCACTTTAGTTATTTCCTACTTGACGTAATTTGAAAACAAATAATTGAAACGTGTTAAAAAAATCTATTTGTTCAGTCTGCATGTGTCGTCTGTTGGACAAACACCTTGAATTGAATTACCTTAGAAATGCGGATAAGTTGAAATCAAAGACAAACTTCAATGCGTACTTACGCCACCTAAAATAAAGATCTGACGCCATTGTAACCTTGGAGAGGATCAACATAATCCTTCTATTATCATATTTAACAAACGCAAATAGCAATAATATTAATTTATTAATTAATAAATAGCGTAATTATAGCCAATATAGTCATTATTAATATTAAAACGTGAAAATGGCAAAAGAATAGATGTTTGTTTAAATCACAATCAATAACCATTACACATGCTTTTGACCTTCGCTTCGCTTCAAATCAATTTGGCTAATGCGAAAAATTTGTTTAACTAAATTTAACCTTAGCCATATTTGCTTGTTGATTTAGGACAAGGAGGAGCTCTGAAGAATTTTAATTTTTTAGAATTTTATAGTAAAACGTCATCATTAGTCCTCAAGCGAGAGACAATCGAGTCAAAGAGAAAATGTTTCCAATAGGCTATTATTTTGCATTTTCGGGTAATTTGAACGTCAAGAAATCGTAGGTAGTTTTGCAGAAACGAACCCATAGAGGGACATAAAAAAAGGGTACATTTTTCACTGTTCGTGCTGTAGCTCGAAAATGCATGGCCAGAGCGATGATAACTATTAGCACAGTGGATACCAACCGACGCGACGTTTATAAGTGATTACAAAACAACTTCTCTCTAAATCTAGTTTCTAAAAATGTATACAGCTATACATATTTTTTCCTACTAAATTAATTACCTGTCAAAGAAACACATTTTTTGTATGTTTTTTACTTCCCTCGCATACCGAAGGGAAGTACTTATTGTATTCGAGAAAAAATCACCCTCAGAAATTTTTTCGGATTTTGACGTTTCAGATCACGTAGATTACTAAAATATAGGTTTTTCAATTCCGTCAGTTTGTCTGTCTGTCTGTTGGTGTATTAACTAAAAAACTACTTGACGGAGAGCAGTCAAATTTGGTAGGTAGTTGACCCTACTGTCAGCGAAGAAATGGTTAAACTTTCACTGAAAAATATACAGGGTGGACCGTCTAAAGGGAATAAATAAAGAAAAAATTTTTTTTGCTCAAATTTAAAATGTCCACGTTTCATGACACGCTAAACCTATTTCAGAAAAAAAAAATTAAAAAAATTTTTACCACTAAAATAGATTAAATTTTTTTTTCTTTGTTCAAATTTAAAATTTCCACGTTTCATGGCATTCTAAACCTTTTTCAAAAAATCAATATCAATATTTTTGATTTTTTTTCCATGAATAGAGTTTTTTTGCTCAAATTTAAAATTTCCACGTTTCATGGCATTCTAAACATATTTCAGATTTTTTTTTATTTCTTTACCAACATTTTCGAAAAAAATTTTACCACTAAAACAGATGAAAAAAAATTGTTTCCTTTGTTAAAATTTAAAATTTCCATGTTTCATGCCATTCTAACCTTACAAAAAAAAAATTTAGAATTTTTTTTTACCATTTTTAAAAAAATTATACCACTAAAATAGATGGAACACATTTTTTCTTTGTTCAAATTTAAAATTTCCACGTTTCCATGGCATTCGAAACCCATTCAAACAAATTTAAATTTTTTTTTTAAACGTTTAAAAGTTTTTTTGAAAAAATTTTTAATCTATTTATCACTACTTGCTATAGACTAGATGAAAATTTTTTTTTGCTCAAATTTAAAATTTCCACGTTTCATGACATTCCAAACCTATTTCGGAAAAAAATTTTGCAACATTTTTTAACCATTTTGGAAAAAATGTACCACTTGAATAGATGAAAGAAAATCTGCTTTGCTCAAATTTAAAATTTTCACGTTTCATGACATTCTAAACCTATTTCAGAACAAAAAATTGAAAATTTCTTTCACCCAACATTTTTGAAAAATTTGTCACCACTCACCACTAAAATAGATGGCAAAATATATTTTCTTTGCTCAGATTTTAAATTTTCACGTTTCATCGCATTCTAAACCTATTTAAAAAAAAAATACCACTACTATAGAATAAAAGGAAACTTTCCTTTTTGCTCAAATTTAAAATTTCCACGTTTCATGACATTCTAAACCTATTTCAGAAGAAAGACATTTTGAAAATTGTTTTCAACATTTTTGAAAAATTTCAAAAAAAAAATTATATTTTTTAACCACCACTATACTTCCACTCCACTACGCACCTAAGAATCACTACTTCCACATCCGCATTTCCACCTAAGTCTCTTTAAACGAAAGCATCTTGATATTATACATATTATTATTAAGTATATAACAATAATATGCTAAAATTGTCTCCCCTACATAATATTTGTTGTAGTTACCAAACTCACTGCAGAAAATTGGACATATTTGCCCTGCAACCGGAAATTTCTTCCACTTGTACCTTTTATTTAGGTTAGGTTAAGTTAGTTCAGATTCTCGTCCTAAAAATGGTTTTGTACTGTTGCATGAGGTGCAATTTAAATAAAATAAATATGTTTCTCCTCAAAATTTTCTATAAACATATTACTTAATATTGGCAATTCGTTTCTGCTAAACTAGGAGTACCTTTTGACGTTCAAACACACCCAAAAATGCAAATAGCGGTCCGGAAACATTTCCTACTTAAATTCTCGAAGGATCGGGCTACAATACATTATCTATATAAAAGTGCTAATACCTTTATAATTCCCCACTTATATTAGGTATAAACCCGTGACAGTCCACAAAACGGTAATATAATTAAAAAAAGTATTTACTTCGAGATTTAAAGTAATCTTGATGATGATAATGGGTTAGTCACCATTCCAAGACTTAAGTCATCACTACTTGAGATGAATGAAGTGTTTCAGCAAACAACTTGTTATATTGTGTAAAAATAATGAGGCATATTAATTTTCATTGTCTTATCTCCGTTAATATTGGCACTGAGTAACGGTTATCTAGTAATATTATTTATTTATAATAAACATTCTTATATGAGAGGTCCCAATATGTAATTAATATTTGATTAAATCGTAACGGTCCTAGTTTTTATGTTTTAATTAATGTGAATTTTATAGTACAGAAGCTAAGTAGTAATATAAGATTCAAATGTATTGACCCCTCACTTTAATCGCGAATATCTCAGGAACGGAGGAGTTTTCCGACCGTGGAAGGGAAGGGCCACGAGCTGCCGCGATTTTCTTTCTGTATATGCGTTTCTTTTAACAATAGGTACCCCTTGACCCATTTTCAGCGCGGCAGCCCTTGGCCTTTCCCTTCCACGGTCGGAAAACTCTTTTCCCCCGGAAAACTTGACTTGGCATCGAGCTGACGCCCTGAAAGTGGGTCAAAGGGTACCTATTATTAAAAGAAACGCACCTTCAGAAAGAAAATCGTGGCAGCTCGTGGCCCTTTTCTTCCACGGCTGGAATACTCTTTTTCCCCCCGGAAAACTCGACTTGCCATTGAGCTGCGGCGCTGAAAATAGGTCAGAAGGTACCTATCGGTAATAGAGAAGCATCCACAGAGAGAAAATCGCGGCAGCTCTTGGTCCTTCCCTTCCACTGTCGGAAAACTCTTTCCCCGGAAAACTCGACTTGGCATGGAGCTGCCGCGCTGAAAATTGGAGGGCGGTTAGTATACACTGAATCATGATGATTGTCATAACCCGAATCGCGGCAGCTCCTTGCATGTGCATTTCAGAGCTGGAAAATTGTTTTACATCGGAAAATTCGGTCCGACAACTGCCGCTTTCCACACCCGACAGGCCTCTTCTACTCCTTGAAACAAGATAATCCCCGCCAGCGGCGGCGTGGCCGCTCTTTACATTGCCGTTTCAGACCTAGTGTGAATCTGAGGTGCTAACTCTGAGTTGAGATAGAGATATAAGTGTTTTTTTCGAGTAGAAAGCTGATTTTTTGTGTCCAACTAGTAAAAATCTTGGTAGGTCATTGTTTAATCACATGTATATCGGGTTTAAAACCCGATAAACATGTGATTTTGAAGCCATTTATGCGCTTTTCGCCTACATCTTATATCCTTTTTCCCTTTGATCCCACAGAAAAATGATTGAATACAACTGGCCTATAGGTGGCGCGGTTCATCGTCTAGGGAAAACCCGATGACAAAAGAGATTTGACGGTGCTGTGCTCCTAACAGGCAACCGACAGATGACGTTATGCTGTCAGACGTGTTAACTGTCGCAACGTTGCAAACAGGAAGAACAAGCTGGTGTATACAGTGTGAACCTAAAGATACGCACAAAATTCATATCTTTGGTATGAGTCATTTTTCAAAAAAATCCTCGAACAGGTCAATTAGTGTTTTGTAAATGCTACATTTTGTCACTATACCAAAATTTATGATGTCATTGGTTTATGACGCCACCATCATAATTTTTTTTAATGGAAACATACATTTTTGTTTACTGTTTTTGGTGACATATTCCTTTAGCTTTCTGGTGACATAAAAAGATATTACCTGAGGCATTCTTTTGGAAAAATGACATTTTATGTAAAAATAGCTTACCTTTCGCAAATTCATGAGTAATGTTCCACTTTCTTATGGACTGATAAATTATGTTGCCTACATTTGTGTTTTAATTAGCATGAAAACATTTGACATAAAAACAAAACATAGAAAATAAAAAAACAATCACTTTAACAACAGAGAGATACAGGCCTTCTTGTGTAAAGTATCGATAACTTTTTTATTCCTGGCACGTGTGGAACCTCAGTTTTGTGACACTTCTGAGACAGTGTAAAACTAGTGAATGCAATGCCACGTTTTAGTAAAAGAGAACGCGTAGAACTTTTGATGATGGCTGGATACGGTGATACGCTGAGAACTCATCAGGAAGTATGTGATGTTTTCAAAGCAGAGTATCCCGAAAAGCAAATTTCTAGATCCACAAGTAGATTGGTGGCTAGATATGATGAATCTGGCAATCTATCTGACCTCCCTCGATCTGGTCGCCCTAGCACAGGGGCCTTCCATTAATTACGTCACACAAATTTTACTGTTTTTCTACCCTTCCCTCCCCCTATATCACAGGTTGTCACGTTCGAGTCAACCCCTCCCCCCTGTTGTGACGTCACATATTTTACGGCATTAAATTTTGAGGTAGAATGTTCTGATCTTCATATTTTTTTTGAATTTCATTCAATTAAAACAACGGTATTAGGTGTTAGTTATGTGATCTCACAAAAGTTTGCCCCCTCCTACCCCCTTGTCACACTCTGTCATACTTTATGGACCCCCTCCTCCTCCCCTCAAAGTGTGACATAATTAATGGATGGCCCCACAAGCAACGAAACCAAATTAAATATTCTTCTAGAAAGTGTGGAAAACCACCATATTTCGACAAGGCAGCTGGCTTTAAATCATAACGTGAGTCAAACTTCTGTTGCACGTCTATTGAAAAAAGAAAAATACCATCCATACAAAGTACAATTAATTCACGAATTGAATGAGGACGATCCAGATCGGCGCTTACAGTTTTGTGAACAGTTGATGACCTTGTGTGATGAAAACCCAATTTTTTTAAGGAACATACACAGCGACGAAGCAAAGTAAATGTGTGGGCAGGTATGATAGGTGATCGTTTATTGGGATCTTTTTTTTTAAGAAAATCTTACGGCCGCAAGATATTTACAGTTTTTGCGAGTTGAGTTAGTACCAGCCTTAGCAGTTATGTTTCCGAACAATGAAGAAAACGTCTGGTTTCAGCAAGACGGTGCCCCACCTCATTTTGGGTTAGCAGTGTATCAGTTTTTAGATGGCACTTTTACCTACGTCGAGTTCCGATTGAGTGGCCCCCGCGTTCACTGGATTTAATCCCCTTAGACTTTTTTCTTTGGGGTTACTTAAAGTCAAGGGTGTATTTTAACAGACCGGATACCATAGAAGAATTGAAAGACAGAATTGGCTTGGAGATGAGACGAATTGCACATGAGATGATTCAGAACAGCGTGCAAAGTGTCTACACCCGTCTTGGTCAATGCTAAATGGTTGGAGGGTTGCAATTTGAGCAATGGAGATGATTTTTTTCTCACAATTACTTATGTAGGGTATCAATCAATAAATTTTTTTTTTTCCAAAAGAATGGTTTAGGTAATATCAATTTCTTCCATATCACCAGAAAGCTAAAGGAATATACCATCAAAAACAGTAAACAAAAATGTCTGTTTCCATTAAAAAAAATTATGATGACGTCATAGCTCAAAAACTAATGACGTCATAAATTTTGGTATAGTGACAAAATGTAGCATTTACAAAACTAAAATCGACCTGTTCGAGGATTTTTTTGACAAATGACACATACCAAAGATATGAATTTTGTGCGCTTCTTTAGGCTCACACTGTATAAGAAGAAAAGATCCTATATTTAAGTTTTTAAATAGCTGAAAACTTACTTTTTACAATTAGATTATGTAAATATTAGTACTTCTGTTAACCTCGGTATATTTTTATCTAAGCAAAGGTCACAATAATACAACTTGGTTTCGCGAAAGTCTACTATCAAGTATAACCTGTTCTATATGCTCTCTTATTGTACTCACTAGTTTACCCAAAGTCACAAGAACGCAACCCCACCTTTTACTTACATTAAAAAACATTTCCATAAAATCCACGCCATAATTCGATTATTACAGAATGCAAATTTCTTAATTTCTAGGCGTCCAGAACGATTCTCACACGAAATTGAAACACGATTCCGTTCATTTAACAGATTGCGATATCGATAAAAATAACGCATGTTTCATTTTATCGGATAATTTTATGCTAATGCCTATTCTCAGTATATTGTTAGAATTCAAATTACTGCAGTGACGTGTGTGGAAATCACAAAATAAATCAAAAGATTTTGCCAATTAATTTTTTTTCGGTTTCTCAAATCACGCGGAAGCGGTTAGGAATTCAACTATACGCAAAATGTGTATTCTTTAGAACAGTTATTTATACCTCTATAATAATTTATTTATTTATAACTTCTACATTAATATCACTTTTACATAAGTAACCAAACAGGTTCGCAGGGAAATACTATGGCTACTATTTCTCTGATTAAAATATTATTATACGATTAATTATAGTGTTAATTTTGATGATCTTCAAATTTAATTATAATTTTCCAGTGACGTGGATGGAAGGAAGATATTTCGAAAATATGTAGATTTCTTTTTACTAAAAATAATATTGGCGGTTATTAGATTTTTTCTGTAAGTAAGATGATAAACTCAAGGCACATTTTTAGTTTTGTCCCAAACGACTTATGCCTCGATTAAGAAATATATTACAAGATTATGCAGGGTGGGACAATAGTGCATCGGACCTCCATATCTCGAGTTCTACGATAGCTAGAAACTTTTTATAAAATTGCAAGTAAACTAGATACAAAAGTCTATAACAGGAAATTATTTTCGAACATACAGGGCGAGAGAAGACGAAATTACAGGACCAAGTGCCTTTTTTAAAATGGAATGCTATGTATATCAGTACATTTTTTGAATCCTCTTTCTAGGCTCTATTCATTCCTATATTAGAATTGAATATCTCCCAACCACTTGGATGTAATGAATTTTTTTGTTGAAATAATGTCACCTGCAGATGGATATTAAAAAAATCACCACAGTCACAATTACCGATTTTAAGAAAACCTTATGTGAACACCACTTATGAGACATCTAATTAATGTTTTTGAATCATTTTCACTTCCTAAAACTGTACAGGGCAGCCAAAAATTATTTTTCAATTAAGAACTTTAAATAAATTTTCTCAATTTTTTTCAAATGGAACACCCTGTATATTTTTCAACGATGTGATGAAATGAAAAACAAACATTTTAAAGTACTCCCCTATGAATAGTTGCAACCAATTTCGTTTTATTGAGCAATAATTACAAAATTCAAAAATAAACTTAAAAAAAAGAGGTTTCTTCAGTAGAAAAAAATTATAATAAATGTTCCATTTTGACTGACACACATCTCCATGCGTTTTTGAAATGTTCCTAAAACTGCCGGCGTGATAGATCTATAGGCAGTTATTATCCTTTCCTTCATATTTTGTACTGTTGTTGGTGTGTCTCTATAAACAATTTCCTTCACGTATCCCCATAAAAAGAAATACATTTTGGTAAGGTCTGGGGATCTAGCAGGCCATTTAGTGGATCCATTTCTTCCAATCCATTGATGAGGGTAGGTATTATTTAAGTGGTCTCTAACTGCATTTAAATAATGTGGTGGAACACAATCTTGCTGAAACCATATCCTATTTCGAATTCGAGATTTACCAATAATTGTAGCAGATAGTTTTCCAAAAAATTGAGATAAATAGCTCCAGTCAATGTACCATCAAAGAAATGTGGCCCTATTACATGTTCTCCAATAATTAATTTCTCCTCAAACGTTCATAGACCATCTGTGTTGGTTATCAACTTGCATAAAAAAGTGAGGATTTTCCGAAGCATAATAATGGAAATTGTGCCTATCATCAAATTCATTTTTAAGAAAAGTTGCGTCATCAATGAATAAAAAACATTGTTGAAGAAGTTGACATCATCTTGCAGTTTACCTCTTGCCAAATTACAAAATTGTAGGCGCTTTTGAAAACCGTCATCAGATAATTCCTGGTGCATTTGAATATATGAATGCAACTTTTTTGTTTCTAAGATTCGACCCGCAGACCGTCTACTTATTCCTACCAATGAGCTCACTTCTCTTTGACTAACATGGGGATTCTCAACCGTTGCCAGCACCACAGAAAACTCATTTTCTTCGTTCACAACATGTTTTATTGTTTCACTTTTTTTATATTCGACAGTTTCCAGAAATCTATCGAGAAGGTTTTGGAAGCTGCTAACATCAGGAATTCTTCTTTCAGATAACGTTGGTGATAAGTTCTATTGGCAAGTAAACAATTTCCCTCTCTCCCAAAACAAAAGACATGTCTACAAATTCCGCTTTATTAAAATTCGTATTGTACAATTCCAAATATTTTAAATTCAATACAAATTGTAAGTAACGACCGATAAGTGTGATGAATGCGCCGTTGTACACGACAATTTATACCAAACTGAGGTTTTATTTTATTGTTGACGGTAAATAAATGTACAAAAAAACATTACAGTAAAGGACCTGTTAAATACTATCTACTCATTTCAATGGATTGGAAGAAATGGTCCCACTAAATGGCTTCATTTCAAAATTGCATAAAGACATGTGCCAATCAAAATGGGCAACACGTCGAACACCTATTATAAATTTTTCTAATGAATTATTTGAGGGAACCTCTTTTCTTAAGTTTGTTCTTGAATTTGACATTTAATTATTTATAAAACCAAAATGGTTGCAATTAGTCATAGGGAAGTACTTATAAAAAATGTTCGTTTTTCATTTCTACATCACATCGTTGAAAAATATACAGGGTGTTCCATTTGAGAAAATTGAGAGAATTAGACAGCTTTTTATAGCTGTGGTTGCGGCTTGCAAAATTCAAAAGTTTTCAAGTGAATGGTCAAGTAGGTTTGATATGCAAGTTTGACATATCTAACGTAGCCAATAATTGAACAAAATCTGAATTACTAAACGTGCCCAAATTAGCATGCATTCATAAGAACTGTCAAAAATGTTGAAGGTCAAAATGACGTTACAACTCTAGCGATAAGTACATTTTTAACGAGATCTGTTAAACCATGTGAATATGTGCTTTTTAGGTGCCTGGGCTGAAAAAAATTGACGAACTGCCAATAAATCATAGTCACAAACACTATTTATTATTTCTCTCTTTTTACACAAATCTCCATCATATTTGTCTTTAATACAGTTAATATAATCTCCTCGTCCCTTATCCCATCTAGGAATGCCCCCACTGCCAATTGGTCTTTAAATTCTCTTGGCGCATTAGGATATGCTAAATATGCCAGTCTTTCCACCGCAGCTTCAAATTCTTGCAGACTCTCTCCAGTTTTCTGAACGCGCAATTTCAGCTGGGTCTGGTATACTCGATCAAGGTGTTGATCACCATATCGTAGATCTAAGGCAGCTTCTAAAACTCTAAAGTTCCGTTGTTGGTCTACCGGAATTGTCTGGAGCAATTCCAATGCTTGGCCTCTTAAAGCTATGATTAATGCCTTAGCCTTCTCTTCGTCATTCCAGTTGTTTGCACTCGCTGCTGCCTCAAACTGTATCTTGTAAGTCATCCAGGAACTTTGACCATCAAAGGAGGGAATTTTTAATCGCTGGCCTGATGATACCACTTACTGGTTTCCTCTATCCCTCAACTGTTGTTTAAGTTGGTCTATTTCTCCTTCTACCTGGTGCATTTTGTCTTCAACCTTGTCTACTTTTTCTTTCACTTCGCTCACTTCTTCTTTAACTCCACTTAATTCCTCCTCGACCTTGTCCATTTTTACTTCGATCTTATTTTTGAGTTCTTCAGCGACTGTAAACAAGGCATTCTGTTGTGCCTCTATAGCTTTCCTTAAGTCGTCATTTTCCTTTTGACGGCGTTTCTCCTCTTCTTGTTTTTCCTCTTGACGTCGTTTCTCTTCTTGTTTTTCCTCTTGACGTTTTTGTTCTTTTTCCTGTCGTTTTTTTCCCGTTACTTTCCCTGCTACTTGTCGCGAAGAATATTGAATTATAATATAATATCTATTTTACCTTTGCAAGCAGTCCATGAGATGAATCGCAAAATTAAATGTGGCAGATGTCTATAAAGTAAATTTTTTTTAGCGTATTTCTAATGCATTGGGTATTTGTATGCGGACAGTGCAACGGATTTGTAAGGAAACTCGTAAAGTGTAGGACGCCCCAAATACTACTGTGGCAAAATATGGACCCAGGAAGAAAAATAAAACTAAGGACTTGGTGGAGGCAAGGATGATGGATGTGAGGGATACAATTTATAATATGTACCGCGAAAGTAAGTTTGTGATGTAGTGGATTTTGTAGTTTTTGTAGTTAGTCTACCTGGCGGCTGTAGTAGTGTTGTCGCTTGGCGAGAATATTATATTAAAATTGTTCTTTCAAATGGTACGCCCATGCGTGCCTTCTGTGTGACCTTGGGAATATTATTTGATACGGAAATGAAAAGGTGATGAAGTGAACGACAAGATTCATGATTTCAACTGTACCCTAGTGTTGTATACAGGCCCATCCAGAAAAAAAATGTGTGCCTGCGTTATCATTAATAACAACCAGGTTTATTAATATACGCATAGGTATTAGCGATAAATAAACCTACTTTGGCATAAAATATTACAATTCACCATAACCAACTAGGTAAAAGGGACTATTAGTCTGGTTAATTGAATTATCTGTCACCCTAATGAGTATTATTGTTGAATATTTTACCTATTTCTTGTAAACGTGTAGTGTTTTAAAAATCAGCGTTGTGCTGCGAAGGGCACAATTGCGTGCCAATTGTCGATTCGGAAGACTACAATGTAGCTATCATCCCTTCTAAGTAGTCTTTTTCTACTTTTTCTGTAGACGATGGAACACCGCAGTTCACTGTGAGGCAATTCTACTCCATGTAGCTTAAATGGCTACTTGTAATTAAATAATATAATTTGTTTTTTTCTATTTTTTCTCGGGATAATTATTTTACTATTTCTATTTTTTTTTTAGCTTCTTTAAAAATGCCAAAATAACTAATAATTTCTTGCACTCCCTGGAGGACTCATGTTCGGGCTTTGTTAAAACTGCGTTGATTCTACTAAGAAAACTCCCTGGGAATTAATCTCGTTGCACCGTACCATTTCGAGACGTGACAGACAAATGAGCAGCAATTTTAAGTATGTTATATGTAATTTTTGGAAGGTTTGAAAACGTGTTCTGAATACATCAAAATGTTATATATTATTGTTATATCTGCCACTAGTTCACGGAGCGTAGGGAGACGTTTTCCTCGTATTGTTAAATACAGTCCACCTTATACCAAGAGGTAGATTATTTGTTACGTACTGTAGTTGTTTAATACCGGATAAAATTAAACATTACGATGTTATAATTCAGCCCAAACATAATTTTATAGCAGGTTTAATAATTTCTTAATTTAAAAATCATCGCAAAAAATGAACATCTAATTATGTGGAACAAGTTTTCGCATAAAATTTGTGATCCACGTCTTTTCAAATTTCACGTACCATTACCACTGCTAATATGACTTTCATCATATCATCGTATCAAAATTACCATAATAACAACATTATGATTATAATTATCAAAATAACAATAAATTAAGGTAAAGTCACCAATAATGGACATAGCTCCTATAGTGGACACTTATTTTTAAATTTCTTGAAACTAGTCAACTACAGCTTTCTGTGACAAATGAAATAGTTTGGCACCACTGTATAACTTCGTTGTTAACACGGTACATCTACCGCGCCTTTAGACATCACCTCTTTTGAACAGTGATAATTTAAGTTGATGTTGCACTATTTTGATTGTTTTTACAAGTGGTTGTTACAAAGAAATGAACAAGTAAGTATTGACTTTTTTCCTTTTTGATGTTTTAGTTTTAATAATAATCAAAATATGATATATTACTCTCACAAAGTTTAGTTCATTTTACTTAGTTTTCACTAGAATTCTTGTTGAATAACGATTTTAAAGTTTGATAATGGGATGTCATCTTTAGGAACATGAAATGATGAATGTACCTATTATGGACATGGCATGTTCACTTTAGGGATAACTGACTTTTAACTTATATTGTCAGTGTTACGATGTTATTTTAATGGTATTTAAGTGTGGCTATAAGTTTCATTAGTATACAAAAGTAGGAACCTGTGGTGGACATACCATGTCCACAATGCGGACATACCATGTTCACTATGGGTTCGTTCGTTAAATGTTAAGGAGAAAATATGTTTTTTGCCTATTCTAATGTTCTTTAAATACACTTTTTAATGATTGTTGTTGTTTGCATCAATTTTCTTTTTATCGCTCCAGATTTCACCTTGTTTTATGCTGGTATTAATAGTGTTCACTATTGGTGGGTCCACTATTGGACCAACATAAAAATGCTATGTTCACTATTGGGTGATCCGCACAGGTTCGGTATTTTAAAGATTTTTTAATAAATAATTAATAATATTCAAAACTGAACATTTTTCCCTAAAAATAGACCTTGAGATTATCCACTACCATGGTCAAAATATATTTAGTGGCGTTTACTAAACTGTCACAATAAAATGTATCCTAAACATGTCCACCTTTGGTGCCTTTACCTTAATAAAACCCATTATTAGTGCAATTAACACGTGTGTTTTAATAACGTTCTTGTAATATAACTTTGTATTTAACAATAAATATGTATTTACTTAATTATGGTTTAAATGTTTACAACAATGTAATTTGTTAAAATGAAAAGCGAACCTGCAATAGATAATTTTTATACGCTATATAGCTTCGCATAAAAGGTTATATACTATTTCATGATTTTTGTGGCCTTTTACAGACATGTTAATTGTCGTATAATTATACTGCTTTGTATAAAATCATATAATGATAATTCTTGTGTGCAGTTGCGACATTAAATTTGGGAAGTTTAAGTTTCTAGTTTTCTAAAATCCTCCACACCCACACTTCTTTATTTTTATAAATTTTTATAACTTCACATTTTTTTTGTGGAAATACAATCTGCATGGCATTAGAAAATTATAGCAATAAAATTTTGTCCATGTTTACTGGGTTATTTATCAATTTATTTTAATTTTTTTTGTTAAAATAGTTACTTATGTAAAATATAAGCATTTTCAGACAAAATAATCGTATATATATCAAACAGTAATTTAGTTATGAAACATAATAATAATATTAGTGCAAACTTGGAATGATATGCTTTACGCTTGATAACTAAATTAATATTTGATATATACCAATCATTTTTTCTGAAAGTGCTTACATTTTACATAATTAACTATAAAAAAATTTAAACACATTGATAAATAACCGAATAAACGTGACGTCACGTTTTTGAGAATAACTGCAAAACGTTAGAATAAAAAATTATGCAAAAATTTCCTCGTACAAAAAATGCCGTGTTTTATCGGTGTCTAAAATATTATTTACATAGTATGCATATTTTTCAAGATATAATGGATTTAATACTGGTATGGTCAAAATTTTCTTAAAAAGAAAGACATTTTTCAATATAACTTAGCAGAACTTCAAAAGTGTCCAATGTACATTATTCAAACTTCAGTGACTAATTTAGAATACAGTCATAATAAACACATAAGTTTTCAATTTTTTCTGCTCCTCCGTTTCTGAGATATTGGCGGTTAAAGTGAGGGGTCAATACATTTGAATCGTATATTAGGGTAAGTAGTGAACTGTAAAATTAAAAATTCTTTATTTTTTCCAAAAAATAAAATGGTTCACCGGATTGGATGTAATTTTTTTCACTCTTTTTTTTCTTTATTCCTGTAGCCTCTGGAAGATATGAAGAGAGACAAAATGCAGAAAAAAGTTGTGACTATGTTTTAACCGATTTAAAATTTTTTTAAAAGGTGGGGGTTCTCAATTCGACCCGTATATATGTTTCCTTTGTCATGTTTGTGCATTAATTTCTTTGAGATGGCTTAAGAGACCTCTACGAACTATTTGGCAAACTGTAGAGTATGACTAGGCGGTGGTCCCACATTAGTTCATGAAGCTATGTCAAGAATAAGGTGAGCTAAAATCGGGAAGAAATACTTTCTATGCGAGATCATGACGGAGGTGCCGGTTAGAGTTAAATATGTATTATCGGAGTACCTGATACTGAATCGTATGTCAAAAGTTCAAGATCAAAATGCCGCATACCATAGGACTGCCACAATTGCATCAGTTTGGTATAATAAAATTGGAAAACTAAAAAAGGTGAAAACAATTGAATCGCCTTTATATACCGACCAAAGTTACTTAGAATCACTGTAAACAAGGATCAGGTATTCAGTATCAAAATGTACTCCAAATAATTGTAATTTTTTAAATGTTAAGTATTTGATTCTTAAGCAGGTAATTTTAAAATTCATGTATAGTTGTCCATATATTTACTGCACATAATTTCCACTATGGATTACCGAATAATGTTGTTTTTTTTTTACCTCAAAAACTGCACGCGAAAAATGCATTTTTTTCGATGCACAAGTGCAATTTCCCATTTGTATGAGATTAAAATAGGTAACAAATTGAATAAATGCATCAAGGAATCGAATGCAAAAAAACGCATTTTGATCCGTCTTACTGCACAGGTTTTCGATAGTTTCGCCTATTTTTGTGTTAAATTTCCTCAACTAACGTGGATATGCAACTAAAAATGTGACAGATGGCAATAATATTTGGCATATAGTTAACACAATTGGCAACGAAGACATCTATTACAGTTTTATTGAATTTATTGAAAAATATAGAGGGTGGTCATCCTAAGAAATAATTTAACTATGGCAGAAATTTGTAAACGTATTTACGCACACCGTCCATATTTGGCACCTTGTATTTTGGATGGTCGGATGACCACTGTATATTCCTTTGACCAAAATTTGTCAGGTTTTCTTTATAATAAGAGTGATAACTACATTCCGATTATTATTCTCATATGTCGTTTGTTTCATAATTAATAATTTCTAGGAGTGACTGCCCTATATCAATAAAGAGGGAAGTTCTGTGTAAATACCTTCACCGATTTTTTTTTTTTAGCTTTTTCAACTCAGCAGCAGGGTACTGCAATGTCTCAGTTTTGATGCAGTATATGTTGAAATTGGCTATTTACCTACAATTAGAGTTGAAAAAACTATTTAAAAAAAAGTACTCCCAATATAAGTAGTGCACAATTAATTTTTTTACGCTCAATAATAATTTTATTTGAATTGTTATTCAAATCAACTTAAAAGCGATTCCTACTTAGAGGTCATGGCAACAGAACGTCGGTAAAGACGTATCTAGTGAAAGAGATCGAAGAATATCCCTTTTTATTCAATCATAAAACCATACTAGATTCTAGATTAGTTTTTTAATCCACGTCGAAAAATAAGTTTTATAACTCAAGAGAAGACAGGTAAGTATTAATCGTAATGAACGTTTGCAGCATGGCCTTGAAGGTTAACTTTTTTACTGACATTTCAGGAGTTCATTGTCCAGAGCTGTATAATCATGAAAATAATTTGAAATAGGTGACTATCGATAGTTTCTTTCTCCATCCTCAATTATGTTACGATTCATGTGATCCACCATATAGGCCGGAAGTATTCTTATCTATAACATTGGCGTATTAATGACATTATCTCATTTCAGTCATTTAGTAATTATCACGTCATAATTATACTCTTTGCAAGTACGAAAAAGAAGAGTGTAGTGCATTTGATCGGCACTTTTCTAAAACTGTAATTATCGCTTGTAGAGAAAAAATAATGATCGAATTATGAACAACTTTCAAAATGTTCGTCTGTCTGTCCGTCACGTATACTGGTAATTTAGGTAGTAAATTATTGTTAGCTAGAGGAAGAACTCTATTTTGAAGAAATTGTAAAAGTATTACATATTTTATTTTGAACAAGTTCCACTAACTTTTCCTTATATGGGTAAAGTCTATACAGTACAGGGTGGCTTATTATTCCATTTTTTAATAACTTCCCCAAGAATAACTACCCGAAGGAATAGGCTATTTTATCTAGGTTATTTTATCTAGAAAATATTCGTGTTAAATTCAATCAAAATCGTTAAAGAGTTCGTTTAGAGAGACGACAAAAATATATACTACACCAAACTTTATAAACAAAAATTTTAACAAAAAAATCCGAGTATTAACAAATTAAGTTTAACAAATCGGTTTATTAAGAAAGTTCTTAAAAATAATGTGCCAAGTGCTGGGCCATTAACTAAAATCCATTCTCTCATGCCGCACTCACATGCATAATATTATTTGGATACGTTTAGTCTCTTTATATTATTCAAAACCATTCAAATTTCATATACTGTGTTGGTGATAGTATTCTGAATAACTTACAAAATATCCGTTTGCCCGTCATGTTTTTTGTAAGCGCGATAACAGGAAAGGCTAATTGTACTGAAATTTAGACAGTAAATTAGTATTAGCTAGATGAATCCCATTGTTTTTGAGGAAAATCGAACAATAAATAAAAAAGTTATTAATTATTTAAATGTAATTTTTTTTCATTTATAATTGAACAAAAAATCTGCGACGAGTATCCCATAGATGTCCAATAAATCTGCGAAGAGTATACTCTAGTTTTAATACATGGCGACAGTGCTAAATCAACAGGCGTAAGATCCGGACATCATGGAGACCACCTAGTGGGATTGTATTCAATCAAAAAACAGTTTCATTTCAGTTCATTTCGAAATTCGAATTCGAATTCTGTACATTAAACACTGACGGAAATGCTATTTTCAGAATAAGCAGATTTTATTAAGAAGGTTTCTCCTATTATGACCTCAAACCGAGGAAATACTGTACAATGTTGTATATCAAATAAGATTTAAATATGAAATTAGTACGAGTACATGAAGATGCCATGTAAATGCAGAAATGTTGGAAAGTCTGTCGTTTAGAAATTAACTTACAAGTACAAGACTTATTAGCGACTTATAATTAGTCGGCTCTTAATAACAATGACAGTTTACTGTTGCTGTCACAATGGAGAGACCAATTTTCACATAAAACTCACAACCCAGATGGTCTAATCAACTGATGCGGTGAATACGCATACCAACAACGCTCGATATCTCTTAATGAAGACATTGAATACTAATTTAATTTGTTAATTGCAGGACAGATGGCTATTTCATTCACGACAAATGTAATTATCATTTAAACATTACAATGGACTCAAATTAAAGAGGCATTATAAGCCCAGATTATTATTTTTTTGCTCAGGCGATAAAACCATTTAAACGATATTAAGGTCATCAATTAACGTGAATATAGATAGACAGTTTTTGTTCAATATTTTACAATACCATGTATTCACTTTTGTTATAGCTATATGCCGAGGATGGGGGAATATTTAGTAGACATCATAACAGATTTTTAATTTTTAAAAAGGACGTTTGGGGCAATTTCATACAACGTCAATAATGATACATGATATATACAATAATAGTCATGTTAATTGAATATTGTCAAATATAAAATTCTTCGCACATTTTTTCATTACTGGGTATTGACACTTTAAAACATGTTGACATTTTTTTGGTGGTCCTCTTTTACCATAAATCTAAGTTAAATTAAGTTATTTCTGATTGGTTCGTGAGGTACATGAATGATGACTAGCCTTGAGGGTTGAGATGACGTAAATCCGTTGATTGAAACCAACGATTAAAATCATGATTATAATCGAGTGATTTTTATTTAAAAAAAAATCAAAGCCTGAATAATACGAAGTGTACTATCGATAAACAACATTTATTTGCAAAAATAAAACTTGGAAATGTTAATACGGAAGAGCAAAACGAATGAACCTAAAAATGAAACATACATCATAATATAGGTACATTTAAAAAAATATTTAAAATAAAAATATCTTTCATAATAGGTACTAGGTACGTGAAAATTAACACTAATTTCGACGCCTTCTAATTGCCTAGTCTGTTTCTTATATTCGAATGAACAAGTCTCTAGAAAGAAAACACCCTCTCCACATAGGAAGAACCAGAGGCACACGACGAACGAAAACGCAAGAGCAAATGTATGTTACTAAGTGAATGAATTATCACTGGAAATAATTAGTTTCCTGTCATAAAAAACTAGTATTGGGGACAATTATACAAATAGAAAATATTATGTAATACGTTTAAAAAAAGTTTTGGAAAAAAAAATTAAAAGAAATATTTAAAAAAATTGTTGAGAACTTCTGGAATGTTCGGTTATGCTTTGTTTGCTATCAGTTTTTACGTCAATACACTTTTGCAATAAGTAGCTCATAGATAGTAATTGCTATAGTTTGGTAGTTTCATGCCATACAATTATTCATCAGACGATATTGCAGGTAGCCTTTTTACTTCGATTGTCTTCACCATTGCTGAAGTCTTATCTTTACCTAACACCACCTAGTTTTTTCAGACGGTCGTGCATATCCTCCCGTGTGAGACTGGTGATGGTGAATAGTACTTTAATTCAAGTTGGTTACTCGGTCACGTAAAGGCACGACCTACTCGTTCGTGTTTTTTGTTGTTCTGTTTTACCACGTTTCTTTTATCTTAACATTTATATAATTGACTACTTTAAGACTATGGCTTTAAGTGGATATCGGACATTATGGAAGAAAATTAAACTAAAAATGATCCTAATTTACTTCATGCGTTCAACGCAGCGCGTATGTGCTTAATGCGTCGTGTTGAAAAATGTATTTATGTAGATGGAGGTCATTTCGAACACTTCACGTAAACAAATCATTCATTATTGGTAAGATTTTAATTTCTCGTACATCCGCTGAGATACAGAAGGCGGAGGTTCTCAAACTTTTAGTTGGTATCTGTTCATATTATTAGCCTAGGTCAGTTTCATCAAGTACTGCTAGATGAAAAAGTTGTATAGATTTTTTGTTAGCTTGTTGGTTACCTACAACCAGTTCGATTTTAATGACAAGGAATTAATTACACACAGCATTAAATTCAATACATTTTTTATTGATATGAAGTGACGTATGAAGAGACGCTTTAAAGTACAATAATTTTAATACACATTGTTATTCTTCCCATATTTTTAAAATTATTTCTGAATTGATAGAATCCTTTTGCAATGGTTTTCGAAATGTTGTATGTATGTTCAAATCTGGTGATCGAATTTTTGACCACTTCACAATATCCAATCATGCTAAATTTTGCACACAACTTTGGTTCTGAAGACAATACAATATAGTACATTCAATATTATGGTAGATCCAATATGACGGGCGGCACAAAATGACGGATCGCTTACAACCCGTAGACATGGGTATCAAATGAAATGGTATATAAAGTAGAATACAATAAGCTGTGTGATGTCATCCTAAATCCAATATGGCGACCGGCACAACATGGCGGATCATCTATTTTTTACAACCCCCTCGGCATGGGTATCAAATGAAAGGGTATGACAAGTAGAATACAATAAGGCGGCTGACACAAAATGGCGGATTACCTATTTCTTTACAACCCTCTTAATATGGGTATCAAGTGAAAGAGTTTGACAAGAGTAAAGGAAATGATGGCGTTTGAATAAAAAATGAGGCAGACGGAAAACTAAAAAGTAAAAAATAAATAAATTGGGAATTTTTTTTTAAAACGATGGTTTTCTATTACAACTGAATTGCATTAAAAAATAGAAAACAATTTTTATTCAGTGATTAAATTACAAAATGATGATAAAAAAAGAAAACCATTGGACGTATCAGCATCGTGATAAAACGTTATGAACAGTATGTTGTAATAAAACAGCAACAGCAACACTTTATGAGCATCCAATGGTTTTCTTTTTTCGTCATCATTTTGTAATTTTTTAATCACTGAATAAAAATTATTTTCTACTTCTTTGTGCAATTCAGTTTTAAAATAAACCATTGTTTTTATTTTTATTTATTTATTTATTGTAATCCAGTTTCAAATCCAGGTTAGCCTATATTTACCTAGAATGAAAATTCTCTGACATCCTTTAAAAATGGTTCAATTTGAGGATAAGCACTTAAAACCGTTTAGTTTATTATCAATTTTTATATCTTACTGTGTGTTAAGTATACATTAAATTATTGATTATAATATTATAATTAATTAAAAATACGTTTTGTTAAAAAACTGAAATTACCACGTACCTATTTTATAAATTACCCGACATGTTTACTTACTAACTTGTTATAAAGCTATAAAAATTAAAAACATAAAGTTCATTAAACGACACTAATTAACGAAATGTATCATTACATTACATTTATCTGCTTGTTTGTATAAATTTTGTATTAATTGCATTTTTTTATAGTCAGCTGGTTAATTAAATATTATTTGTATGTATTCAGTTATTAAATGTAGATAATTTTATTTGATTATAGTACATTTTACCGAGCAAAGATACCTATTTCAATTTATTAACTTGCAAAGCCAAGGCTGCCCAGAAGGGGGTTTACACATTGGAACAAAACGCAGACAACATTCACACATTACTCACCAACATTGCTAGTATCGGAGTTGGAATTCAACCTAGTACACGACAGACAGTGTCACCAGGCGTACTCCACTAACAGGCTTTAGCCCGCTGCTCTAGCGTGCACTGTATGGCCATGTGCCCTGCTATAAGTCCTTTACATAATTCCATAATAATCAAGCAAGCTATTTCAGATTTTGACCCGCTGAAACTGAATCTGAGTTCAGTTTAGCTAATTGGCTCACTACTTTAACATATCCTCAAAAAAACAGTTAATTCCAAGTTTAGGGGGGCGTCCGATACGGCCATTAACGCTCGGAGAATGACGGCTTCTTCGTGGAGACGAGTTCTATACAGACGTGTCTACTTTGGACGGATCGGACGCGTTTCCCTCCATCTCGGTTCGGGCTCCACGGCCCTGTCCCCATTTCTCGGGGGCGGCGCGTCCAATCCGTCCAAACTGGACATGTCCGTATAGAACTCATCCCTACAAAGCCGACGCAATCCTTCGTTCCGTTCTCCGACTGTCTACGGCCGTAACGGACGGTGTTTTTCGAGGTTATGTTGAAATAGTTAGCCAATTGACTAATTCTGAACTTAGGTTTCATAGGGGTACACTAGTGTAGTATGCAGGTAAATTCAATTTTTGCATGAGTGTGCCTGTGTAATCATTTCTACCTTGCCACAGCCATAATTATCAGTCAAGTGTGAGTCGTAGTCGTGCGCCGATGGTTCCGTACTAAATATGGTATACTTAAGTGACAAAGAAAATGATATTAACTTGTTCTTGAGGAACTACATATCAGCCAAATGAGAAACAGGGAGAGTTTCTTTAAGACTCGTATATGTCAGGAATCCTAAAAAGATTAAACCTATATGTAAGGACTTTTATCCCAAGATAACGTATTAAATCATTGTCACCTTGTGTACGGACCCTGCTGAGGTTGAGAGGTTGAGTTAGATGAGTCACTGAAAATTATCAAGTAAAATTTCGTCGTCGTCTGTTTAACTGAACCTTATTACCGAATGCTTATATTCATTATTTGCCTTCGGTTTATTAGGATGAACCAATAAGATGATAAATCAATGTCTTTTTCCAACAAAGTCTGCGCCTTTATCTGTTTTGCCAAAGTTGTATCGTTTGCAAATAAGATTTAAAGAATGGAGAAGCCGTTGGCAAGTTGTTCACATATATGAGAACTAGTCAAGGACCTAGAATGCTACCTTGCGGAACGCCATGTTCGATGAGTAATACCTGCTCAGACTACTTTTGTGGTTAGTAGATTGTTGTCTACTGGACAGCTTCGATTAATTTCAATGGCATGCCCCCGAAATCTCAGAGAGTCAGTTTGTTGGGATTATGGAAATCTGAGAAGACGTGTAGTGAATATACCGAGGAAAAAAGCGTAATCACAATTTTGAATACTTCTTAGGATTTTTTTGTTTATTTTGAAAAGAACCAATTTATCGAATGAGGCAATGATGGTACCGAGTTTTGTTTGTATAAATCAAATTTATAACAATTTGTGCAATATAAAATATATTCATATTGCAACTGAGCAAGCAATTTATGTTAGTTTAATAATCAAGATAAATGATAAAACAAGATTAAAATCAACTTCATACATTATTTAATTTTTATCATTAATTTATTATTACAAATGTTTTAATTTATATAAGCTATCGTAGCATTTTGACATAATATAGCCTTTTCATGAAAAATTTATTTCTATTATAAAATGAAGGAGATTTAATCTAGACAATGCTGTTACAGCTAAAGACTGTGACAAATAACAGCGCTTCTAAATGTTTTAAATTATACAACGGTTATCTAGGTACAATGCACAAAATTATGATGAATAGCTGTCAGATATTATTAAAATATGGAACGAATTGAATTGTATTTGCTAACAATGGATACTTAATTTATTTAACCCAATATTACTGGCTAGAAATAATTGATCTTTATTAAACTAGATGACTTGGAAAAACCGATTAAACAGTTCTTACACATACATCGATATACAAGTAGAAGTTGCAATCGTACGTAGACGACATCGAAAACGTATTTTATTCATATTTCCATAGGAATTCACTTTTATGCGATTTCATTGTGATTTAAAACAGCCAATAGATTTCCTATAGTTATCGTTCAGATAGACAACGCTTCACTGTAACTTTCACTCGTCTCACAATAGCCTTAATGAAACCAGGTACCTTAACATAAATCGATGTATCATCTAATTTTCTTAAAGTTCGCTTTAACCTGGGAGGTACACCGTACCTTACAGATACGCTAGCTTCTACACCTTCGTATTTTTGCGTGGTTATCCACAAATCATAGTAACCTTCTGCTCTAAAATTATAATAAAATGCAGTATACTTAAAACATGACAGCCTACACTCCTCTGGCGATCACTCCAGCGTAACGCACTGGGAGCATTCTACAATGCTGTTTCACGTATGAATCAAAGTTTAAGTTTAATAGAAGTTCTGGTGCATACAAGAAAGGGTCTCTACGCACAGACATGTCTTATTCGGTATATGATACCAGCCTGTAATAAAACGGAATTTTGTACAAATATTTGTTGGTACGATAACTATCAAACATTTTTGTCTGGTTATAACTTATAACATACCTATGAAACCTATTCTTTATAGGATTTTGCAAACAGCGGAAAAAACTATCTATGACAACTAAAAGAAAAACTATATGTAAAAAATATTAATGAAATCTTTGTCTTCTTTCGATAACCTGACTTCTGGTTATGCTAGCAAATCAAAATCCTAAAGTAAATTTGTCCAATTTCTTATTTGAGATTCTCATTATAACACTAGCCTCCAACATAGTCCCCTCCTTATGGATGTGCAAACGCATCTTCGGTCCAAAATGGGGAATAAGTCCGAAGATTGCTCTTTGGACATACACCACCATGGTGAAACCCCTAATAACATATGCGGCACTAGTGTGGTGGCGCTGCCAGGAGCACTCCACAATTAGGGCTCGCCTATGTCAAGTTCAAAGGCTAGCTTGCCTTGGAATTACAGGAGCTATCAGAACCACTCCAACGATAGCAATGGAGGCCATTCTTGTACTTACTCCCTTGCATATCGAGGTGGAACTGGAAGCTAAAATAGACTGTTCAAAAATGGAATGTGGAATGGGACTGGCCGGGGATGGGGGCACACAAAGGCCCTGGATCTGCCGGTAAGGGACCGGGTCATCACCCAAGCGGAGGATGACCGGTGTTTCCCTGTCTATAATTTCACTATTCCATACTCAGCGGTGTTTCCCAGTCTAGAGGACTGGGAGCGTGATAAAAACCGTCTTCTGAGTCCCAAAGATCTCGAGTGGTACACAGACGGATCTAAGACTCAGGAGGGAACTGGTGCTGGCATACACGGCTGCAAACCAAGGGCTCGTATATCGGTGCCACTTGGAAGGTATCCTAGTGTATTCCAAGCAGAAGTATATGCCATATTGGTGTGTGCAAGCGAGAATCTCAGGAGAGGTATCGCCAACAAACATATTTATATATGTAGCGACAGCCAAGCAGCCTTGAGGGCTCTTGTGTCAAACAAAGTGACCTCAATACTAGTTTTAAACTGTCGGAATATTTTGACAGAACTGTGCGAACACAACTCTGTCAAACTCGTATGGGTGCCCGGTCACAGAGGTGTGGAGGGCAACGAAGAAGCAGACCTATTGGCGGGAGAAGGAGCAATAACTCCGTTCCCTGGCCCTGAGCCAGCCTTCGGTTTGCCAAGAAGTCTGATTCAATCAGAGTTACGAGACTGGGCCACTGCAAGGTTCAGCAACTATTGGACTCAGGCCCCTGGAAAGAGGCAGTCGAGGCTCAATATAAAGGGGCCCTCGACTGACTCAACCATTAAGTGGCTGCTTGGGCTCGATAGAGAAAAAATGAGACGGATAGTAGGCTTGTTAACAGGACACTGTCCTCTGAACAAACATCTTCACACAATGGGGTTGAAAAACAGCCCTATTTGTAGGATGTGTGGAGTGGAGGATGAAACCACCACTCATATCCTATGCAATTGCGCACGGTATAGGCATCTCCAAAGGCAGCCGGAGGAGTTACGGGATCAACCATGGAATAGACTGCTATCCTTTGCGGAGAGCACTGGTCTCTTCTAGAAGATCCCACATGACGCGAATGCACAATGGGCCGACAAGTACCAAAAGAGTTATACTAAAACTTAGAAGAATGATATGTATGTGCTAATATTAGTCAACTGAACAAGTTCATTAGACTTAAGGTATATACGAGCACAATTGAAACCGTATAAAAACTAAAAGCCGGCAAAAACGGTCGGCATCTCTTTGTTGTAGATGGGCGGAGGTATGTACAATAAAGAAATACCGACTGTTTTTACAGGCGTCTAGTTTTCATACGGTTTCAATTGTGCTCGTATAAACTATACCCTATATCATATAATGATCTCTTGGGTCAATAAATGTATTACTACTATTATTATTATTATATAACATAATTTTTAATTTCACAATTTTTTTAACTCATTTGCAAACATTTTTTTTGTTGAAATAGGCTTAGAATGCCATAAAACGTCGAGATTTTAAAGCGAACACAATGACAGGATTTATTTGAAATAATATACTTTTATGTTTAATTGCACCCACTAAAAGATTATGTGATCAAATTAAAAGTCTCTACCTGGTATTTTCCCATTAACTTTTACGCATTTATACTAATCACTGATTTGAACTTTTAAACAGCATTGTTTAATTAATAGATACGAGGTTTGCCCATTTAAAGCACTTTTATATACATCCTTACTTCTTAACAATGTTTTACAACAAAATCTCGGTAACTCTACTTCCAATTTAACACCATCAATTAATTATTCAAGTGGTACTTACACGTCTTTATTAAGCATGTAATTATTCGAGCCATTCGGATGGTTATTACTTCCTCATCATTTTGAAATGTCAATTAAACGCAAATTGAGGTAAAAATGAGAATTATAATACAGCATCGCTATTAAAACGGTATAATTTAAGCCTGTTCGACTAGTTATGAGCCTACAATGTAAGCTATATAGAAATTAGAAGCTGGCTTAATTTTTAATTAGAACGACGCGATGTTATATTAAGGACAATTGCAAAATGAAGAATTGCAGGCTGCCTCGTTTTAATTAGAAAGTATAAAATTTATTGTTATAGTAATAAGCTCATATCTGAACAAATGTAGTATATTATTAATGTGTAATAAATCGTAAAAATATAGCTAGATAGAGAGATTATCGTGTTTTTAACCACCTTATAGAGTAAGGTCCATAAGCAATGGATACATTCATTATCTACAATGAATGAGTAAAATCCTGAAACACGTCAATTTTTTACTTTAAATTACATTTTTTGAGGATAATTTTGTACCTATTTTAATTATGTAAAAGCCAACTTGTAGAGCATAAAGAGAGCTTCATTTTTAATATAATTGTTTTTTTAATATATCAGTATATAGATGGCGCTGTGCTCTAAAGAAATATTTCGATGGGAGAAACTTTGAAATGGGGTTTATGTGAAAGAAAATGAATTTCTAAGCAGATCATGTTCTAAAAAAAATACCATAAAACTAACCGTTTTCGGAATATTTGAGTCCAAATGTTGGCATTTGCGAATATTGAATAATTTTAATCTTTTCAACATTTCAGTCCTTTAAGTGGGACAACCGTATTTAATTTACAAATTTTAGAAGAAAATATTTAAAGAATTTGTCTTATAATTGTTTTATTAGGTTAGATCATAATTAAAAATATTTGATATCTAGTGAGCATAATAACCCTTATACCTTATAAATTATATACAACTAAAGTTATCTTTGGAATAATAGTTTTGACATTTCTCAATTTCAATCACATTTTGTTTATTGGTGTGTCAATAGAACTGTATTATTGAACCTAATTATTGTTTTCTTTGTGAATATTTATTATTAAATATGGTTTCCCATACAAATAAAGACAAATTAAACATTTTAATTTATGGGGAATGTCGTAAAAATGCTTCAAGAGCTGTAGGTTTATATGAAATACGATTTCCTGACAGACCTTTACCGGATCGGAAAACTTTTGTCAGTTTGTGTTCTAATTTGAAAAATTATGGAGGTTTTAAGAAACCAAAAACAATAAGAAGAAAAAGAACTGCTGAAAATATTGTATTGGTATTACATCAGGTAGAAAATAACCCAAAAATGTCAGTACGCAAGTTGACGGAAGAAACAAATATTGCACGTTCCACCTGCCACAGAATTCTTAAAACAAACAAATGTTTTCCATATAAAGTTCATTTGGTTTATTATTTGATTCCAGGGGACAATGAGCGGAGATTAGATTTTTTGGCGCAATTTTCAATTCTCCTAATCTTTTAGATACAATTATGTGGAGTGATGAAAGTCGATTCCACAACAATGGAGTAATCACAACACATAATTGTCGTTACTGGTCTCAAGAGAATTCTAGGTGGATGAGACATACCAGATCCCAGAATCGTTTTGGAGTAAATGTTTGGTGTGGTATCGTTAATGGTTACATTGTTGGCCCATATCTCATGGAATTTAACAGGTGAAAGATATTTACAATTTTTGCAAAATGACTTACAAGTACTATTAAGGAATTTGCCCGCTCAGTTGGATAACATGTGGTTTCATCAGGATGAAGCAGGCCCACATAATCATCATAACGTTGTTAATTATTTAAATCAAACATACCTAGGAAGATGGATTGGTACCAATGGCTCTCCTGACATTACTCCATTATTTATGGGGAGTTTTAAAAAGTGAAGTGTACAAAGAAGCAATAGAAGACATGGCAGATCTTTATAATAAAAATTATGCTACTGTTATCGCCATTAATCGGCATGCATTATTAAAAGTTTGTAGATCTGAACTAATTAATAGGTTTACGATGTGTGTTAATGAAAATGGCAATAATTTTAAACACCTGTTAAAACAGTTATTTTAATTTCATTAGTTCGTAAAAATTGTTTTATGTTCGTAATTGTTTTTTTATTGCTTAAATGTTTGAATTATATGATAAATAATATTTTTAGTTTTTTTTTCAAGGGTTAGTTACTTCAAATATGTTTAATTCATAAGATACGAAAAATTCTTTAAATATTTTCTGCTAAAATTTGTAAATTAAATACAGAATGTCCCACTTAAAGGACTGAAATGTTGAAGAGATTACAATTATTCAATATTGGCAAATGCCAACATTTGAACTCATTCTCGAAAACGGTTAGTTTTATGGTATATTTTTTTAGAACACAGTCTGCTTAGAAATGCATTTTCTTTCACATAAACCCGATTTCAAAGTTTCTCCCATGGAAATCATCCTTTAGATCACAGCGCCTTTTATTTACTGATATATTAAAAAAACAATTATATTCAAAAATGAAGCTCTCTTTATGCTCTACAAATTGGCTTTTACAGAATTAAAATATCTCTATTGGTTTAAAATATATCCGGCCTGGGAGTTTTTATTGGGACACCCCGTATAGGTAACTCATTGCTGAAGCAAAATTAAGTCACCACATTTTAAAAATGTAAATGTCTGACTCATCGTGGAGAACACCCAGTAGAATTAGGTTGATCTTTGAGAGGATGATGAGAAAATGTTGGATGTTTCATCTAAAAAAATTCAACTGTTAGCTTGTCACCACTATATGAAACACCCTGTACATTTTAAAAGTAATTTTAAATTGAATTTTAAATACGCCTCTTTTGATCTATAATTTTTATCTGAGAAATTATTTCAAATTTCAAACGGATGAGGAAATATTGACTGGCAACGCTCTATTAACATTCTTATAAATAGTAGTAGAATTTTTCAATAAATAATTTGTTATTGAAATGAGTCAAAGAATTCGAAGAATGTGCGCAAATTTTTCCGTATCGCCCACCAGCTCAGCTCCACTTCGAACGTAATTTAACCTTTTCAAAAAAAAAACCGTATTATTGCCATTGACCTAGAACTTCTAAGAATTTAATTAAGCAATGTTATGTTTTACATAACCAAAATACTTCATTAAAACATAATTCTCCTTGTAAGTCAAACAAAGGACTAAAGCTAATCGCTTTACAGTTCTAAATATGTATTTTTAAGGTCTCTCTGTCTATATAAAATTTTACATGTGTAGGTATTGCGTATGACTTACTTTAATGTTTTCATTAGTTTTTATTGCATAAATTACGGTGGTAGACAAACATTACAGCTCCATTTTTACTTCCACATCCACGTAGTGGATTGGAAGTATAGTAATCGTGAAAAAAATTTCAAAAATGTTTTTTCTTGAAATCGGTTTAGAATGTCATGAAACGTCGAGATTTTAAATTTGTGCGAAAAAAAATTTTTCTGTCTGTAGGTCTGTCTGTCGGTCTGTCTGTAACTTTTTTTGTCCGCACGCTTTCTCCGGAACGGTTTAAGATATTGACTTGAAATTTTGTACACGTATATATTATAATGAAATCTGGAACTGGATTGTTTTTTGAAGATATCCGGTGAAGGGTTGTGGGGTAAATAGGGGTAAATATGGGGAAATATGTAAAGCAAGCAGTGAGGCGAGGTACGGTGCCAGTTTAAGTGGCGAGAACTCGATTGGCGAAGTTAAGCAACGCCGGGAGAGTCCGTTATTTGGATGGGTGACCGTATCTCATTTCGCCGTCCTGGTTAAGTGGTGGAATAGCTTTAGCTAAACTTCGCCAGGACGTTAAAATAAATAAGACGTTAAAATAAAAATAAATAAAATAAAAAGTAAGAGTACAGAAACTTGAAATTTGATGTATGTACTACAAGCCAAGACCTCAGAATTTTTTATAATGTTTTTCAACCCCCCACCACCCCTTCTTCATTATTAAAGGGGTTGCTAAAATAAAATTAAGATATTCATTTGAAATTTGGTACACGTATGTATTATAAGGACATCTGGAACCATATTATATTTTGAAAGGATTCCGTTGAAGGGTTGGGGGTTAAATAGGGGTAAATAGAAGAAAATAAGTAGAGCAAGCTGGTAAAAGTACAGAAACTTGAAATTTGATGTATGTACTACAAGCCAAGACCTCAGATTTTTTTATAATGTTTTTCAACCCCCCACCACCCCTTCTTCATTATTAAAGGGGTTGCTAAAATAAAATTGAGATATTCATTTGAAATTTGGTACACATATGTATTATAACGACATCTGGAACTAGATTATATTTTGAAATGATGCCGTTGAATGGTTGGGGGTTAAATAATCGTAAATAGGGGAAAATAAGTAAAGCAAGTTGGTAGAAGTACAGTAACTTGAAATTCGGTGTATGTGCTAGAAGCCAAGGTCTCAGATTAGTTATGTTATTTTTCAACCCCCACCACCCCTACTCCATTATTAAAGGGGTTGATAAAATAAAATTGAAATATTCACTTGAAGTTTGGTACACGTATGTATTATAACTACAGCTGGAACCAGATTATATTTTGAGAAACTACCGTTGAAGGGTTGGGGGTTAAATACGGTAAAATAGGGGAAAATAAGTAAAGCAAGCTGGTATGAGTACAGAAACTTGAAATTCAGTATATGTACTAGTAGTTAAAGACTCGTCTTTTTTACAAATATTCCCCCCCCCCCCTCCACTCCGTTACTAAAGGGGTTGATAAAATAAAATTGAAATATTGATTTGAAATTTTGTACACGTATGTATTATAACGACATCCGGAACTAGATTACATTTTGAGATGATTCCGTTGAAGGGTTGGGGGTTAAATAGGGGTAAATAGAGGAAAATAAATAAAGCAAGCTGATAAGAGTACAAAAACTTGAAATTCAGTGTATGTACTAGAAGCCAAGGTCTCAGATTATTTATATTATTTTTCAACCCCCACCACCCCTACTTCATGGTAGAAGGGAAACCAAGTGAAACAAGCTGGTAAGTGTATGTGATTTGGTGTAGATACTCATGACGATGGCCTCAGATTTTTCCATAATATTTTCCATCCCCCCCATCACACCCACTCCCTTATTAAAAGAGTTGATAAAATTAAATTTAGATTTTCACTTGAAATTTGCTACACGTATAACGATATCTTAAACTGGATTATATTTTGATATGATTGCGTTGAACGAGTGGGGGTAATTGGTGGTAAATAGGGAAAAATAAGTAAAGCAAGCTGGTAAAGGTACAGAAACTTGAAATTCGGCGTATGTCCAAGAAGCCAAGGCCTCATATTTTTTAGTAATATTTTTCAACCCCCACCACCCTTAACCCATTATTAAAGGAGTTGATAAAACGAAATCGAGATATTCACTTGAAATTTGGAACACGTATGTGTTATAACGACATCTGGAACTAGATTATAAGATGATTCCGTTGAAGGGTTGAGGGTCGAATAAGAGTAAATAGGGGAAAATAAGTAAATCATGCTCGTAAGAGTACATAAATATAGAATTTGGTGTATATATTAGAAACCACGACTCCAGATTTTTCAAACACCACCACTTCCGCTCCATTATTAATGGGTTTGATAACATAAAATTGAGATATTTACTTGAAAGTTAGTACACGGATGTATTGTAATGACATCTGATTGAGATGATTCCATTGAAGGGGTGGGTCGTGGTAGGTTGTGAATAGGGGAAAATAAGTAGGGTGAACTAAAAACTTCATTTTTAACGTATTTGGTAGAAAGCAACGCTTCAAACTTTTCTGACATGTGCTCCAAATATTATTAAAATTCTATGACCAATAATTTTCACACACTAGAGTGCAAATCTAGTCAAGATGTTTCCTTTAAAGTGACTTTGATGAAAAATCTGGATGTGGAAGTAGTGATTCCTTAGGCAGCGGTTTATTATTACTTATTAGTCTATTATAATAAAAATGGCAATTGAAACCTGTTACAAATTCGTTACAAGGTACATTGTTTCACAATAAACTTGCAATTCGTCAAATAATGGTTTTAATATGTTGTTAATGTTCATATTTTTTATTGAAACGGACGCAAAATGTTCTAAATTGCATAAAACCAAGAAAATATTCAGGTGAGCTTAGCATTGCTTGTGTACCATATATCTTATCTGATCTTAAGCATGAAATTTAATAAACTGAATACTTTTCGAATTACTGTGGGAACTGGAAAGGTTCATTCAGACAATTACGAAATGCGAATTTATCGTGTGGAATTTATATTAATATTTGAAGTATTCACCTGCGGAGAATTTAAATTGTGACTTTAACTTCTAGTCAAACCTAAATAATAAAAAAAAATCAGATTTGAATATTCAAACGTAATATTGTTGACGTATTCAAGATGCTGCTATAACTGTGGAAACAGCTGTGATTAGGCCGTACCCTTAACAGAAAATCAGAACTGATAACGCGATGCTGTCAGACGTTCCATACACTAAATGGAGGGCGACTTGAATAACGAATGGTACGCAAAGCGCCTTCCAAAACGTTGTGAATGATATAAATAAATACAGGAGATATAAAAATTGTCGATGGAAATTATTATAGATAAAAGATCATGAGGTCCGTGGTTCACACCTAACTTGAAGCCCAAATCCACCAATCAACCTGTCACGGCCTATTGTTAAATTTACCAAAATTCATACCCAGACACTTAACCTAAAGAATTTGAAAATATGAAAAAAACAGTTTTTCGTAAATAAAAAAAATGGCATCGAAAAAAGTTGAATGAGAAACTTGTAGGTGCTAAAAAGATTTTTTGACTACTATTTTATTAAGTATCAGTTGCGATAATACTTTCCGAGACATATCGAAAGAAACGTCAAAAATCGGCTTTTCTTGTTTTCGTTGTCTTTTTCAAATATACGTTTAAATACTTACTATCAACCGTAAGTATAGCTCACCGCAAGTCGAAAAAGAACGCTTTTGAAAAATTTTAAAATATCTTTTATTTTTCGAGATATATCGACTTTTCGAAAAAGGGGTTCTACAGTAACGAATTTGGGCTCATTTTCTTTATAAAGAATTGTACTATCATGCTGTGAAATAATTGCAACGGTTTTTCTAATTTTCAGGGTAAATAAATAGCTTTAAATGTCAGTAATCGAAGTCATTTCTCTAAATTTTGAAATTGAAATTATTTAAACAAAAACTTAACCTAAAAAAATGCAATTATTATAATTTAAAATTAAAAAAACTGTTACAATTCTTTGACAGCATGCTAGTACAACTCTTCATAAAGATTCTATCCGATTTTTGAGAACGTCTCTTTTTCGAAAAATCGATATATCTCGAAAAATAAGATATTTTTAAATATTTCAAAAACGCATTTCTCGGCTTGCCATGAGCTATACTTATGATTAAGAGTAAGTATTTAAATGTAAATTTGAAAAAGATACAGCGGAAACAAGAAAAGCCGATTTTTGGCGGTTTTTTCGATATATCTCGAAAAGTGTTATCGCAACTGATATTTTAAAAAATAACAATCGAAAGATATTTTTAGCACCTACAACTCTCTCATTCAACTTTTTTAGATTGGAGTCATAGTTTTTTTTATTTACGAAAAACTGGAGAATTTAGGAGATCGGAGAAAGAAAGAAGGTTAAGCAGCCACACTTAAATTACCGGCATTTTGTTTAAAAAAAAAGTTACCTTGGATTCAGTAGAGCATAAGTAAGGTAACTAAATAAAACACACTACTATGTTTTCTACCACTATGTATACATAATGGTAGAAAACACAGTAGTGTGTTTTATTTAGTTATTTGTGCAAAATGATTAACTACCACAGAGTAACGGCTCCAATCAATTTTTTCATAACCTTATATGACCTGATTTTCGATCGAATCGTTTTTTAAAAACAGTTAGTTACGTTTTGTACAGTCACTTACATCGCTTTAAACAAAACACACTATACAGGGTGTAATTAGTTTCATGTCATTAAAAAAAACTGGTGGTAGGGAACGACAAGACAAACAAAAACACCTTATATAACAAGGGGTCTAAAGCTCATAGTTTTGGTGAAAGAAAATAAACAAAAATTTCGCAAATTTTCAATACATTTTTTTTAGAACTGCTGGAATATTGAGGTAGGTTTAGATCTAGATCTGATCTGAAGAAAACTAAACTCTAACTCTCCCTTGTGCAATATTTTAGTTACTGGCATGTCGGTGTTTCGTTATGTACACACGTTCATTGTTTTTGTTATTTTTGAATTTCGCGTCATTGTGTATTTATAGTTAAGATTTATTTTATTGACTTACCGTTCAAGTTGTCAAATTCTTGATTACATACAGACACAACTTACTTGTTCGTTCTTTTTGTATTCCTTTTTGGCTTTGTACCAAGTTTTTATTTTATTTTTCTTTATTGACAACGTTAGTTGATAGTTTAGTGTTGAACGAAGTGCGTATGTACTTAATTCGACGTACCGAACTGTGTATTGATACAGATGCAGAGATTTTGAATCATTTAGGTAGGTAGTAAGTTTTTAACCCAGGACACTCATTTATGCTACAAATGTTAATAAACTACATTTAAATTTTCTAAATTATAAACAATACAACGTTTTGTTCCAAATAAAAAAACACATGTAAAGAAATGCTCTGTTTAAACCTCTATGGCCATTATTTGCTTGCAATTGTGCACGAAGAGAGAACGAATTATTTACCTCTTTATACTTGCCTCAGTTCAGTTGAGGCGGTACATCAAAGGCGGTCGATGATCCTTTGACACCGCGTGTGCCGGCCAGCACTTTTTTATGACAATTTAAAAGTTGTATAATTGGGACGTACAAGTCCATCGACCAAGAAAAGCAGTGGTTCTCAATAGTTGTCTACCATAATATTAAATATGTTAACCTTGCCTTACCAAGGTCAACACTACAACGACCGCATTCCCTAAATCCAAAAATACCTTGGTGGTCAATCCTATCGAAGAAACCGTTAAACTGGTATGAGTGGTATGTCAGTCTTACAGGAGGATATAGATTCCTCTAGAGGAAACAGTTGTACCTTTGTTAAATACGAGGGAACCACCAGTTTTATACACGATATATCTTTGGTTCAAGCATAGACGAACATGACAGTAGACTGAAGAAAATAATAAACCAATAAAAGATATTCTACCCAGAATTGTGCTTCCATCAGGAAATTTTCTTCAGGGCTACGCATCCCATCCTCGTCGCCACTGTGCAATCACTTAAATCGCTTGAAACAAAATACACTATATTTGATGTTGTGCTCCACTTGCGAAACTGAGTAACTGCGATCTCGGATGGTCTACCCTTTTCCTTTATTAAATGTCGACGTAAATGCCAAGAATTGACACAGTGTAGGTAAAAATGGATTTTGCAATGTTTCACAATTTGGACAAGGTCGTCTAATTAAAAAGGATAATAAAACCGCATTAGTAAAAAACATAAAAATACCACCGTACACTGGAATCTAATGTTGACACTAGGTCAGGGTTGAATGCCTTCAACATTGCAAAAAATGTAAAAGAATCAACTACGTTTCCAGGTAATTGTCAATACGTTTCGCAAATGTAGTAGATTTCCAATACGTATAACTATACGTATTAACATTTTAAAATGAAATAAAATTCACTCTATCAGTTAATTGGGTTTCCATATTTAGTTATCATGAAAATAAACAAAATAAACACGTCTCACATCAAATAGAACAGAAAGCATGTGTTTGATTCCAAATTTATTTCTTATGTGCTAGATATATGTATTACGTGTTTTAAGAACCATTACCGTTTTTAGGTAAAAATTGCCAAAAATACAATGAGTCGTATTCCCAAGCCTTAGGAGATATCAGTAAACTATTTTTATACACTTCGTAGGTGCAGGATAAAGAAGAACCTTTGTGGAACACATTTGTTTTATAATAGAAATAGAGAAATATACATAAATAAGAAAGCCTTTGATCTATATGTATTTTAACTTACTTTTCAACTTATTTTTATTTATTTTTTTTGTAAATAAAATAACTACAAACGACTTACATGGTAAAAATAGAATAATATGCATATTTCAAGTATTACGGACTTAACAACGACATGAGAAGTTTGGAAGATAGAAATAGAAATCGCTGTAAAATATACGTAATATTTAACAGACACATAATATTCATACATTTACTACAAGTTTATATTATTTGCTCTCAACATCCTCAGTTATCAGTTATTACCATAATTAACAAATAAAATAAAATAAATTTTATTTGTGACACTTCTAGGTTTTCAACATAAAAACAATCTAGCGAAAGTCATCGCGTTTACCTACGGATGGCTAAGAAGTATTAACTTTTACTGTGAAAGTCGCATTCTACAAATACGTCTACGTTTTCCATTGAATAATTATGTTATTAATACTGATTATAAACGTGATCAGCTGAAGATAAGTGAATAAGATACAATACTGTTAACTGACAAGGGACCAAAGTGTAGATCTTAATAAAAAAAATTAAAAAACTGTCCTGTAGTAAATTTCGGCTACATACCTTTGAAAGCTTGCATAACAATTGTATATGTATTCATTCGTGGTAGCACAATAATAAAAGTGAACAAGCTCTCCATCATACTCTTCGCCGATTTACCGCACTTTTTAGCTAATTGTTGCACTTTCTATATAATACTCTTCGCAGTTTCTTTGTAAATAATATTAGTTGTTTAAAACCAATGTTGTCCCAGTTTTGGGTTCGAGATTAAAACATTAATTTTTAATTATTTATCCAATAAGATGTCGAGAACGAAAGAAATGGTCCGCGAATGGTGTTAAATAATTAATAAAATTACACAAAAAATATTTAAAAAAGTTTTTATTTAAAGAAAATGTACTAAAAAGTAAAAAATATTTCTTACTTTTTAGTACACTTTTTAAAATAAAAGCTTTTTTAAATAATTTTGGTTTTTTGGTATATATACATTTTGTATCTAAAATGGTCAATAAATATTATTATTATTACTATATTATTATTATTTAGTCTTTACTTATTTTACAGACAAACAGACAGACAAAACCTTTTTATTTGATACCCATGTCAAGGGAGTTGTGAAGGACAAAATAATCCGCCATGCTAGGGCGGGAATTTAGAATTACTTTACATAATTTATCGTATTTTACTCGTCAAACCCTTTCATTTGATACCCATATCAAGGGAGTTGTGAAAAAAGGTGATCCGCCATCATGGGACGTCCGCCATATTGAATTTAGAACGATATTGCATTGTCACCGGACTTATACACATGTGCAAAATTTCAAAGCTCTAGCTTAATTAGAAATAATCGAAATTTTGATTGCAAGTTTTGACCTAAACATACGGACTAACAAACCAGTCAGCATACCAGTGGCAGTCTGTGGCTTTTAAGTGTGGGTGGGCACTAGTGGTGGATAGAATGTGCACACCGAACGGTTGGAGACTATGAAACTTCAAGGTCATCGCTTAACCCGGACCTTCCTTTTTGCAGTTCAAGGTTATCGGATAACCTAATAATAATCGTGTTAAGCGTGCAAGTTCACAACCGAAGTTGACAAACTTTTACCGATCACTCGGTAATTATTTTCATAACAATAATAATCATAATTTATGTCACACTAAGTTTATTTTTTTTTATCATTTATCAAATTAGAAATTTGGTACACAATTAATATTCTATTTGATATTCTCATCTCATAAGATTAAGAAATTAATTAATCATCTAATCAATTTTAACACATTTATTAATTAGTCATTTTTCATGTTCCAGTTTGATTTTGATATATTGTCAAATGTAAACATAATTCAAAATTCAATTATTCATTATTCATAAGTTTATTAAGTTTTCTTTAGGCGTGGCATGCTCTCCCTAGATCTAAATTGCATAAAGACGCAAGACATAGACATACGTCCCGTTTTTATACGTATTGCAGGCGTAAGATCGAAGAGAATGACCAATATATGCGTAGGGTAGTACACAATTACAGTGTCCGCTGCCCACCCTGGTTACTAGTGGTTCGAGTTTAGGCTCATGCGCATAAAATATTAGCGGCAAGCGACCCGGTATTAAGATTAAGCGGATTCGTATGTGAACTTGGCGGAGGCGGATTAATATGTAGTTAAATATTATAAATATTATCGTGAATAAAAATTCCTTTTTAATTTTATAATTTTTATATTAAAATCAATTAACGGCAAAATCATATGACCAACTACTGCTTGGCCTGGACGCTTTTAGATAACTAGGTGGGCACTGCCTACCGGCCGTAAATGCAGCATACCTACAAAGTAAGTTAAATAAAAGCTATTAAAAATTACTTTTACCAGCGAAACTGAGGGTTGGTGGGCCGAGCGAGAATGGAACAGAACCCAACGGGTTATGCAATGATATTAGATCGCATTTCCCAACAAATCAAAGCAAGGATAAAATCACTAATGGCAGTTTAATCGTGTAAGGCACAAACAGATGACGGCAAAAAATGGGCAATAGGAAAAGTGATGTGTGTAATAGATATACTTTTTGCATAACTATCACTTCAGTATTATAAATCGAAACTCGGCTCGTTTTTTTAAATTTCTAAAAATGGCACAACCGAGAACTTAAAATAACTGAACTTTTGAGCATATTTGAAAAAAAATTAGGGGCCGAGCGCATTAGAAGTGAAACTTACTAGTGAGTGGGAAGGAAAGAATGCTATTGAACTGATGGAAAATTATGATTATAGTAAATACAAATGTTGAATGTACAATGTCGGCCTACTAAGAGTCTGAGGGGTGGGAAGACGCTAGTATCTCCTATCCATTCGTCACTATTACAGCATCTACGAACGCGTTGGTTTACTGCCCTATCTCGTTTGCCTTCCCACACTGTGTCACACACGACGCGACAACGAAACAAAATAGTGAAACCTGGCGTTCCCGTCTCGTCAGTGTGACTTCTTGGAAATAGGAATGAAACTAAACACTGAAACGCCGTAGATGGGCGCATCTACGACGTTTCACTTTTTCGTTTCGTGACTATTTCCAAGTAGTCACCATCATGGCTAAAGAAGTTTCACTTCAAAAATCACTAAGGTTTGGTAAAAACGAGTTTCATTTTAATTCGTTATTTCTCTAATTTTTCTTCTTGCAAATCCATATCTATACAGTTACGGGTGCCCGTCAATTTAGATTGACGTTAGTCACGATACACCATAATAATTAAAAGTAAGCGTTATTATTAGTAGTGTCATAAAACACGTCCTTTTATTACCTTAGTTTAATTATAGAAAACAAATATTAGATACATATTCATGATAATTTGTATGTTTACGTAGAAAAAACAATAGTTTATTGCACTAATGCAAATAATAATCAGGAAAAATAAATATTGCTCTTAAGAGTGTTATAAAAAATATTGTTTTATAAAATACTCACTCAGTATTTGTTTCTCTGGCAAATATCCGCAGTCCTTGACTGAGTATTTACGGCGAATCTAAAAAAAAAGAAAATATAAAAATATTTTAGAGGTAAACACTACCATTGTCTTGATTATATAATTAGAAGTAGCACTTACGTGCCAATGAAACACGGAACATACATTAAGTTAGATATGACTCGAATTCTTGATTTAACCTCTTGATAATAATAAAATTTAAAATAGTTAAGTTAAGATATATGGGGAATCAGTCCCGAATTTTGGGCGTATATGGAGCAAAAAATTGTATGCTGCATTAGCTAAATATAATGAAGAGTTAACTCGTTGATAGCAAACGTTTTCGCATCAAAGGACCCCGCACGGAACATATGGAAATTCGCCCCCGGTTAAAGTGTTTGATACTCGGGGATATTATCCAAATATCGATGTTGATCAAAAGTCTCTATTGGCTCAAGGTCGGAAATTGGACGGTTTTCCAGATATCGGGTGTGTAAAGGGAATGCTCATTTCTTGTGGGAAGTGGCCCCCACTCCAGTAAAATTCGCTGGAATCGACATATGTCATTCCTCTTGACCTGATAAAAATTCTCAGGGGCACAAGTTTGAAAAATGGACAGTTTTCTAGATATGGGGGGTGCAAAGCGGGGCGCTCATTTCCTTTATAGGAAGTGACCCCCAGTGAAATTCACTGAAATCGACATATGTTGTTCCTCTCGACCTCCTAATCAAAATTTCTGATTGGCATAAGGCCGGTACATGCACAGTTTTCCAGATATCGGGGGTTGCAAAGTCGACTTTGAACCCCCGATATCGAAAAAATTGTGCATTTACCGACCTTGTGTCTATGAGAACTTTTGATCTGGAGGTCGAGAGGAACAACATATGTCGATTCCAGTGAAATTCACTGGCGGTCACTTCCTATAGAAAATGAGCACCCCCCTTTGCACCTCCCATATCTAGAAAACTGTTTATTTTCCATACTTGTGCCCCTGAGAATTTTTGATCAGGAGGTCGAGAGGAATGATATATATCGATTCCAGCGAATTTTACTGGAGCGGAGGCCACTTCCCACAAGAAATGAGCATCCCCCTTTACACCCCCGATATCTGGAAAACCGTCCAATTTCCGACCTTGAGCCCATAGAGACTTTTGATCAACATCGATATTTGGATAATATCCCCGAGTATCAAACACTTTAACCGGGGCCGAATTTCCATATGTTCCGTGCGGGGTCCTTTTCAATCATTTCTTTCGCAGGACACAAATGTTAATATTAATACTGATAATCTCAAAACTTGTAACACACTTACTATACAAAATATAACTGAAGACGTAAGTATTCGAAAATTAAAACAAAACATGATTATGGGTTCTGACAACATTCCCGCATTTTATTGAATGATGGTATTTTTGTTTTCGTTTACCCGCTAACGTTTATATTCAATTAATTTTAAAGACATGCCCAAGTGCGTGGAAGACATCTAGACTCCTCTATTTTTAAAGCAGGTAAGCGATTTTACGCAAATTCTGTAGTCTTTTAAATTCTTCTTCACTATGATAGACAGTGTGAACATACAGAAACGCCCAAAATTCATATCTTTGGTATGTGTCATTTGTCAAAAAAATCCTCGAACAGGTCGATTTTAGTTTTGTAAATGCTACATTTTGCCACTATACCAAAATTTATGACGTCATTGGTTTTTGAGTTATGACGTAATCATATTTTTTTAAATGGAAACAGACATTTTTGTTTACTGTTTTTGGTGGTATATTCCTTTAGTTTTCTGGTGATGAAAAAAATTGATATTACCTAAGCCATTCTTTTGTAAAAACATATTTTTATTGATTGACACCTTACATAAGTAATTGTGAGAAAAAAATCATCTCCATTGCACAAATTGCGACCTTCCAACCATTTGGCACTGACCAAGACGAGTGTAGACACTTTGCACGCTGTTCTGAATCATCTCATGGGCAATTTGTCTCCAAGCCAATTCTGTCTTTCAATTCTTCTATGGTATCCGGTCTGTTAAAATACACCCTTGATTTTAAACAACCCCAAAGAAAAAAGTCTAAGGGAGTTAAATCCGGTGAACGCGGGGGCCACTCAATCGGACCTCGACGACCTATCCACCTTCCAGTAAAAGTGTAATCTAAAAACTGACGCATTGCTATCCCAAAATGAAGTGGGGCCCGGTCTTGCTGAAACCAGATGTTTTCAGCAGGAATATCTTTATCTTCATGGTTGGGAAACATAACCGCTAAGGCTGGCACTAACTCAATTCGCAAAAACTGTAAATATCTTACGGCCGTAAGATTTTCTTAAAAAAAAAGGTCCCAATAAACGATCACCAATCATACCTGCCCACACATTTACTTTGCCTCGTCTCTATGTATGGGCTTCTTGAGTCCAATGAGGATTTTCGCGTGACCAATACCTACAGTTATGCCGATGTACACTCCCCTTTAAAGAAAATGTAGCTTCATCAGAAAACACAATGGTTAATATTATATGAATGGTATTTTTCTTTTTTCAATAGACGTACAACAGAAGTTTGACTCACGTTATGATTTAAAGCCTTGTCGAAAGATGGTGGTTTTCCTCACTTTCTAGAAGAATATTTAATTTGGTTTCGTTGCTTGTGCTAGGGCGACTAAATCGAGGGAGGTCAGCTACACTGCCTGATTCATCATATCTAGCCACCAATCTACTTACAGTGGATCTAGAAATTTGCTTCTCGGGACACTTGGCATTGAAAACATCACATGCTTCCTGATCAGTTCTCACCATACCCAACCATCATCAAAAGTTCTACGCCTTCTCTTTCACTTAAACGTGGCGTTGCATTCACTAGTTTTACACTGTATCGGAAGTGTCACAAAACTGAGGTTCCACACGTGCCAGGAATAAAAAAGTTATCGATACTTTACACAAAAAGGCCTGTATCTCTCTGTTGTTAAGGTAATTGTTTTTATATTATTTTCTTTGTTTTGTTTTGATGTCAAATGTTTTCGTGGTAGTTAAAACAAAAATATAGGCAACAAGATTTATCAGTCCATAAGAAAGTGGAACATTACTCGTGAATTTGCGAAAGGTACGCTATTTTTACGTAAAATGTAATTTTTCCAAAAGAATGGCTCAGGTAATATCTTTTTTTTTATATCATCAGAAAGATAAAGGAATATACCACCAAAAACAGTAAACAAAAATGTCTGTTTCCATTAAAAAAAAAATCATGATGGCGTGATAACTCGAAAACCAATGACGTCATATATTTTGGTATAGTGACAAAATGCAGCATTTACAAAACTAAAATCGACCTGTTCGAGGATTTTTTTTGAAAAATGACACATACCAAAGATATGAATTTTGTGCGTTTCTTTAGGTTCACACTGTATATGAGCATCTGTTCCTATTTAATATTGTTTTATATTTATTTGTCCCTATTCTGTAATTGCACCTACGTTCTGTAGGATAGTGTACTTAAACAAATAAATTATTGTTATTTTTGGTTATAACTTTTGCCAAACAGATACATCGATAGACAGATATATAAATATAAGAGAAACGCGACTGGACTGGTAGAAGTACTTTTGCACTGCAAGTGTCCCTAGGGCTAGAAGCTGCAGGTACTTTCAGTGCCCTCTTTTGTAAAAAGTTCATAGTGAGAAATTTTCAATTTCAATTTTTAAGGGCATTTCAATTTCTTCTCACTTAATTAAGTTTGGTATCAAACAAATTGTAAAACATTTAATGATTTAAACAGAGACTAAGATTTTTTGAAAAATTGGAAATAGTATTAAGATTTTCATTAAGTAACGATTGTCAATATTCGTTTCATTTTTATGAAGGATAGTTTGTAGAACAGTGAAAAATAGTAATTCCAATACTGAACCTAGAGAAATCTGTCGGTATAAATGTAAGCGAGGACAAATTGTCGGATATATAAATGATTCGGCGTATGTTATACTAATAAGATTTGGCAAATTGAATTGCTGGGTTGCTGAATCCATAATTTAATCTTGGGCAGAATAAATTATGGTTAATTTAGTCAAATGCTTTTGAGTAGTCTAGTGAAATCATAGCAGTGACCTTGCTCTCATCATAGCTTTAATGGTGTCATCAATATCTTGAGCGAGTGCAGAAATTGCGCTAAATACAGGCCTAAAACCAGACTAATAAGACAATTTTTATTAAAATAAATGTAGATTTGATTAAATACATTTTTCTGACATTGGAACCATACTAATTGGTATCAGATCAGAGAAAAAAAATGGAGGTTACTATTTTTGGGTTACTAATGCATATTTCCAATTTGGGGAACATTATATTTCTCCATTTAACAACTTATTATTAAGTGATATATTTTGCACTAATTCTATTACAATATTTTATTATTTTAATAGAAATATTATCTATTCCACATGCATAAAATTAGAATTAAATATTTGTATAATTATTTTTAGAAAAGGGAAAAACAATTCTTTTTGATGTTTCAAATAAAAACTGTATTTTTATACACTCTACATATGTTTCGGCTTGCTAGGCCTTTGTCAAGAGCATTACAGATGAATACTAAAGCTATGAGGGCGGTTGTTCAAAAAATAAATGCAATAATACCCAAACATGTGAAATTACGGAGATTTCAAGTAATAAAACTAAGGATCTACCTACTCGGAATATAATTCAATGGGCTATTCTTAAAACCTTGTCTATTATAGAAGTGTTTATGAAATTTAGTTGGTCATTGGTGGTATCAGTATTACTTTTAAGGGATTTTTTAATTTCTAATTGTTCAAGGAGGTTTTCCTTTTCTTTCTGAATGGATTAACTTAATATTCTCTGTGTCGATAAAATGATTATTTTCAATGCAATGTGTTGACATTCCTGTGTTTTTGTTGTTGTTTAAAATAGATTGTTTATGTTCTTTTACCCTATTAGCTATACTTCTACCACTCTGGCCAATATATACCGCGTTACAGTCCTTACATTTAATTTCATAAACCCCCGATTTGTTGACTTTACTTATTTTTTTCTTTATTGTTGACCAAAATACTTCCTAAATTTGTTTTGTTTACACTTATTGTGGAGACGCCTAACTTATTTAATTTTCTACTTATTTTATCGCTAAACCTAGGAATATAATTAATAAAATTGTACTTTGTTATTTTGTTGGTTACAGTAAAAAAATTCCTTTTGAAGTAATTTTCGCTGTTTGCTTTTGACCATGTTCTCTATTAGTGACTCCTTGTATCCATTATTTATTGCAATGTGTTTGATTGTGTTTAATTCTTTATTAAACGCATCTTCGTCTAAGGGGAAATTTGTGAGTCTATGTATAAGGCTATGAAACGGAGAGAGTTTAATTTGCCAAGATTGTTGTGAATTATAATGCATGACTGTGTCAGTTGTAGTGGGTAGATCCTTAGTTTTATTACTTGAAATCCCCGTAATTTCACTTGTTTGGGTATTAATGCATTTATCTTTAGAACAACCGCCCTCATAGCTTTAGTATTCATCTGTAATACTCTTGAGAAAGGCCTAACAAGCCGAAACATATGTAGAGTGTATAAAAATACAGTTTTTATTTGAAACATCAAAAAGCATTGTTTTTCCCTTTTCTAAATATAATTATTCTAAAGATGTTTCACAAGGAACCTACCACATACTCAATCCAGTGTATTAAATATTTGTGTTTTTTAAATTAATATTAATCGTCAGAGCCACAAAAAATAAATGATTTTTTAGCTCTAATCTATCCTAAACTATAAGTTGGTAATTGTGTGTAGGCTTTTGCTGATTTAAATTTAATTAAAGCGTTATTTAATTATCAACTTTGTCAGATAACCAAGGAGATTTAGATTTTGTAACTTTAACAACTCTTATAGGTTCGTGTGTATCACATGACACATGAATTAATAATTGAGTCGGTATATTAAGCTATCTTGTTATCTCTATTGGTGACTTTAATACGTCCATGGTAAATTATTCGAGTACTGTAATTGTAAAAATGTTCACTATCTCAAGTGTAAAATGTCATTTTACTCATAGTTTTTGTTTTATTTACAGATAAATCGCAAGAAATAAGACGTTATTGTTGTGTTACAATTTATTAAACCAGATTCATAGAATTTTTTCATAAAACTGTTTTGGATTCAAGTAATTGTTATATACTGCCGAGTGGTACTTATGAATTTACTTTGAAATAAAACATATTAATGTAACTAAACAATTTACTCACTTAGCATACTTAAAAGCCATTTATAAACAAACTAGATGACATAATGGTTTGAAATTTGCACTGAAAATTTCTGTTTAAAAATATGTCGATCTCGATGTGGATGAAACCTTATTTACTTGTTTGATTTTTGGAGGCTTTTGGTACATTCTAATAATTTCACAGCCACACAAAAGTTGTCAATTCCACGCACCAAACGAATCATTTTCGTGTATTTTGGCTTGCTAAATCCGAATCCGGTGTCTTGTTCCACCACGTCACAATTTATTTCTATCCTCAAAAAACAAAAAAATGCAAAATTTGCTTTTTTCTAACTGTTCTCCGACAAATAGTTTTTAGGTATAGCGCCAACAGACAGAGAGAAAAGCGACCGATAGATAGATAGACTTAGGAGATTGAAAGATCTTCATTTTCGTAATTTACACGATCTGAAATGTGAAAATCCGAAGAAATCTCGGAGGGTGACTTTTTCTCGAATACAAATACTTCCGGGTTCGAGAGTGGTTGGCGACGGGAGTGGATATGCCGTGGGACGCTCCCGAAGAAAACGCAAAAAAAAATTGGTTAAAACTGCGTTAAACTCGATAAAATTAAAGCCATCGGTAGGTCAAAACATTCTGCGTAAAGTAGAAAACGAAGTACATACCGAATTGATAAATGAAAATTACTGGAAGAGTGCTTGTTAATAGTACCAAAAATAAAGTAAACACGTGCCTAATGAGTGCCTAGTTGGGCCGCCGTCGTCCACCGGAACAGACCAATCCATACATTTATACCTGGGACCCTTTCAAGTGGGGATAATTGGTAAAGAAGGCTGAATGCTATTGTTATTTTTAGTGTCAAGTGAGCGATATGTACTTCTAAAGCAATATAGACATAACTGTGTTGTGACTTAGAAGTAATAGAACCCCAACTAGAACGTATTTGGAAAGTGGAGTGCGGGAATCCTATAAAACAGTTGCCAACATACACACGGACGAAAAAGATAAGTTCTAATTAGTAGTATTAGCTTATTAATGTATTAGTATATTAAACTTATTAATCGTTGAACCTAATGGAATTTCTTAAAATTGAAAATGTATTAAACATAGGGTAGATCACGCAACAGGAGGGTTTCGACTGGCAGCTGTTACGTGGTCCATGTATTAGGCTTATCTGCAAATGCAAAAACATTTCTCAGGTCAAAGTAGTTGGGGACTGCTTGATATACAGGGTGTCCCAAATGTTCTCCTAGATCCTTCTTACTTTTTGGAAATTTTATTTTTTATTTAGCTTTATCTCGGCAGGTCGGTATACAGAATGTCTCAAAGGTTTTTTCGGGGTTCTTCCTTGCACTTCCACTATGATAGACTGTCTAACGGTTAAAACATGGGAACTTCTTAGAGCGAGCTGATGCGGGACGCTGAAGCGAAAACAAGTTTGTGGTAAAGAAGAAACCATATTTGGACGCAAGCGGGTGGAAGGGACTGCACACTGCTAGATGCAGAAACAGAAGACTCAGAAGAAAAATTTAAAAAGAATGGAAACTTAAAAGAAATATCTCACAAACACCTACACTTCCCATCTTATATTCCTACCCCATGCGTCATGTGGCTCTCGCTGCTGGCAACAAGCATGCCCATATCTAATCCGGCGTATGGCCGGTTCGGCGGGATATAAAAATAAGGATATCCCGGAAACGGCAGCAATGTCTACCATAGTCTGTGAACCGTTAAGGGCTAAAATTGCCGTTGGAAATGAAGCCTGGCACTCACCTTTTTCTTGACCTGGCTGTTGAGAGGTCTCCTTGTTTTCTGGCTTCAAGACAGTGGACTGTGACGGAGCTGGCATACACATTGACTTAACGTTTCACACTTATTGTTATTTATTTATTAGATTATTATGTTTATTAAGAGTTTATTATTTTATTTTAATTTTACAGAGCGAGGTTTTCAGAGCACTTGAGCAAGCGGGTTATTATCTCAGATTATACCAATTCACAAAAAAGAAGACACAAATTTAATATCAAATTATAGAGGTATAGCCCTGTTATCTGCCTTTTCAAAAATATATGAAAAATCTTTTCATGGGAAACTAATAGTTTATTTAGAAGATGAAAACGTACTAACTGGGAGACAATTTGGCTTTAGAAAAGGCCTTTCTACCCAGCATGCCGTTCTATCATTATATAATTTTATTTTAAATAATCTCGACTTAAAAAATAACACTGCTTGCATATTTTTCGACTTGAAACGTGCCTTCGACACAGTTAATTTGAATTTATTGCTAAATAAACTAGATAAATATGGAATAAAAAATACCGCTTTAAATTGGCTGAAATCATATTTGATGGATAGGACACAAGAAGTTGTTATAAGGAGCAGCGGTGTCGTTTATAAATCTGATACTAGCATGGTCAACATGGGCGTTCCCCAGGGAAGTGTACTGGGACCATTGCTTTTTATAATTTTTATAAATGACATTGTTGATCATTTTGATGACTCATTGGTGTCTTTATTTGCGGACGATACATCTACTGCTGTCTCTGCCCCAAGTATAGCTGAACTCAGCATATATGCAAATGCTGCTGTAAATAATATGATAACATTTTGTTCCAACAATGGCTTAGCATTAAATAATTCAAAAACCGAAATATTGTTCTTCTCTGCAAAAGAGAACAACCAGAGTCTTCTCGTAAAAGTTAATAATATGAGCATTCAGCAAAATAACTCTGTCAAGTTTTTGGGATTACATCTTGATACCCATTTAACGTGGAGCATTCAAATTGATTTTTTATTAAGAAAATTAGCTACACATTGCTTCGTATTATGGCAAATGAGAAGTAAAGTTAACTTGGACATCTTAAAGTCATATTATTTTGCACATATACACTCGTCTATTAACTACGGTATCATATGCTGGGGAAATTGCTCTAGAGTTAATGAAATCTTGATAATTCAGAAAAAAATTATTCGCACTATGCTGTTTAAACCTATCACTACCTCCTGTAGAGAACTATTTAAGCAGTTAAATATACTAACCGTACCTTCACTTTATATATTTAATGCACTGGTTTTTGTGAAATCAAATCCAGAAAAATTCATACAAGCTCGAGATGGAAGTTCCCGTTATGGGCTTAGGCTGAATTTTAATATAAGTATTCCGCATCACCGCTTGTCGCTGGTTGCTAATGGTCCCACTGTTATAGGTATAAAACTTTTTAATAAGCTACCTGCTAATATTAAAAATCTTGAAAGATTAGGTGAATTTAAAGCCGCTATAAGAAATTTATTAATAAGGTCTAGTTTCTACTCTGTCACAGAATACTTTACTGCCGATTTTAGTAATTAGTTTTTAATATGTATTTTACTTCAATATTTGTATGTGTCTTTACTTTTCTATATTTTATGTGATTTTATATTCCATGTAACTACTATTGACAATATTCTATACTTGTGTAGGCGAGTCTGATGAAAATAAAGTTTATTATTATTATTATTATTATTATTATTATTATTATTATATGGTTTATTCCACACTTGTTCTGTGGATTTCTCCCCTCTTCCCACAACAGCGGTGTAGGTTTGTGCCAGGTAAAGAGGGGGGCGCGGGGATGAATAAATGAGTTATAACTATTAAAAATATATTAAAACTATTGTTAAAATTACTTAAAAACGGCAGTCTTTAACAGTCTGGCTAATCAATCAATGAATCAATATAAATACTCCCCCCGTAAGTGCAGAAGTGCGGAAGTAAAAATTAAACAAAAATTAAAACATAGTTGTACATTTTTTGTGTTCCGTATAAAATTGGCAAAACCGAACACTTATGGAATCATCTCGGTGTCTGTCCGTCGTGTGTCAATCCGTGTGTCACACGCATTTTTCTCAAAGTTGAAATTTGGTACATATACAGATTTTGGGGGTTAGTTTAAGGGATAAAATGGGAGGTTAAAAAAATTCAAGCTCATCATGTGGGGTGTCAAACGAAAGCTTGATAAAACACAAATAAAAAACATAATTTGGTTTGCGGCTTGGTACCATTTGCAACTGCGCAAGTACAACTTGCACTTTGCAGTTTTATTTTTGTTACTGAAAAGTACATAGAAAACGTACAATCTGAAAAAAAAAGTTGCTGTATGACTTGAGACATTTAATCTACTAATCAATTTTAGAGTTTTTTAAATGTTATTATAAACATTTCAGTTTGAAACTTAACCCCTTCCGCTCCATTGTATCCACATTTGGATATTTGTAGGTATAGCAAAATTTACCACAATATCCACATATGGATATTCCTATACGAGATTCGCAAATACAAAACGAAGAGTACTTATACTGCAATCGATCGGCGCATTTCTAAAACCGGTAATATTTCTAGTAGAGAAAAAAATGTTCATATCACTGTGTTGGTGATCGAATTCTGAACAACTCTCAAAATGTCCGTCCGTCCTTCTGTCTGTCTGTCCGTCCGTCACGTTTCTTCAAAGCACGATAACTTAAGAACGAAAAGTCCGAGTGCATTGAAATTTAAGAAGTCATTGATTTTTGAAATGAAAAAAAAATTGTTTTGTAATTAAACAAAAAATGTTTGAAACTAATATCACTTACAAAAAAACTGCGTCCTGTGCCGAGAATTAAGGAAATACAGCGTCGAAGATATTGGAAATGCATAGTAGATTTTCCCATGGATAATCCTTCACTAATAGCAAATGATATCTAATCTATATTCGTGTTCCGATTATTATCTCTGTGGGCAAAAGTCGATACAAATTACCGATCGATCGCTGAAGTGATGAATATGTAATCATTTAGCCTGAAGGATTATTGGGATGTATAATTTATTTGCATACGAACGGCGCGCGAAAGGGAAGCAGTGCTAAAACGCTATTTTATAATTTCTCAGCTATAAGAAGTGTATTGATGACTTAAAAAACTTATTTTATGCTAATTTAAATTATTGAAGATATAATAACTGTAACGGGATGTATCCTGCTGTGCATTAGGCCTCGGCGTGACGCTGTATGCATAGGGTAATTTTCTTATACGCATATGTTATTATATCCAGTATAATAATTGACATTGATTGCAAATTAATAATTCTAACGCAAGAGTTATTTAAAGCTGGTATAGTTATGTCTTGGTATTCGTTTTATACAGTAAATAAATAATTTAATTAACAAAAAACGCGCTTTTAAAAACTCGATATAGCCCACGGAAATTAGATAAAAAACGGAGGAAACCTGGACAAAATTAGTAAAAATCTAAATTTTTGCACAGACGTTCTTTGAGGTGTCCCAAACCAAATCCACAAAAATCACAAAATCCCAGCATGGCTACCCAAGATTTTGATTTGATTTGAAGGTCAAAGTTTTTTGCAAATATCTCGCGTTCTATGCTTCGGATGCCCATGAGGTCAAAGTGAAAGTTGTAGAGAATTAAATTATCTACATTTACATTAGAATGAAAATAAAAAAAATTAAGACAAGGTAGGTAAATAAATTAATTTCAGGCCTTTGTTCTCATTCATGTAGATACTAGTTTAATCTGTTTAGCCGTAGGGGACTATGTTGGATGCTAGTGTTATAATGGGAATGTCAAATAAGAAATTGGACAGATTTATTATAGAATTTAACTTGCTTAGCATAACCAGAAGTCAGGTTATCGAAAGAATGCAAAGATTTCATTAATATTTTTAGATATAGTTTTCATAGATAGTTTTTCTTTCTGCTGTTTGCAAAATCCTAAAAAGAAAATATGGAAGAGATAGGAAATATTTCGTAGAATTTGATGAACTAGTTTTGGACAGGCGGTCCATTGCAGGAGTTATTAAAAAGGGATTAAAGGAGGCGCAAAAAAAAATTCTGCGCGTATAAAAGAAATCTGCACGTCGATGATTACGAAATATTATCTCAGCTGCAAAAAAGGTAGTAGAATTATTTTTTTTTCTTCAAACGTGTAGAAAATTTGCAGCTATCGATTGGCGGTGCTGGCATTCAGCACAGTAAATGCATATGTTAAGTACAAATTTTCAAGAAAATTTTAAGTCCGAAAAGATTTCGGTAAATGTTCAGGATTAAATGGAATTCTACAAAATCGAAAAAACCTATTGTTGCAAAAACTAAGCAGTTTTTTGCTATTTTTTAAACACGCTTTTATTGCACTCGCCAAGGACTATACTTTCAGCGAGTATTATCAAATAATCATTTTTTTATGATATAAGCAATTGAAAAAAATACGATTTTCAGCGTTTTTTTAAATAAATAATTTATTTGTAAATTTATTGATATCGAACTGAGCTTATTTCATTGCTATTAAAAAGTTCTAAAAATTTTGTACAAAACTTTTTTTCGTACAAAGTCTAAATTTTTTTTAACACGCGAAAAACTGTTTTTATGCCTCTCTTGACCCCATTTTGAATAAGTTCTGAACTGATCCGTCTCACAGTGTGACAGAATGGACCAAATTCGCTTTAAGGCTCAACTTTTGATATATCGACTTGATTTTTTTTTAAATCCTCGGAAAGGAGTCTGGAACAGTAGGTCACTGCGGCCTTTTTGAAATTTTTTGTTTGCATGGAAGAGTTAACGTCATTCAAGGTCAAATTCGTTTTTTAAATGGGAACCCCTATATTTTATTGCAAATTCGAAATGTCTGACTAAAGATAGAGTTATTCAGCGAGAAAATATCAAAATTTTAGGACTTTGAGATTTTTTAACTCGAAAAAAAGAAGTTTGGATAAAAATTGCAAGAGGCAAAAAGAGTTTGGAATTATCACGGGAATATTCTCAATTTCTTTCGGAATCGTCCAATGCCCTTTTTGATGCACTTGAAAACTCCACAATGCTCTTTTCTGCAAAGGGCATCGGACAACTTCGAAAAAGAGTGAGAATATTCCCGGTATAATTCCAAACTTGTTTGGCCTCTTGCAATTTTTGTCCAAACTTCATTTTCCGGTAAAAAAATCGCAAAGTTCTAAAATTTTGATTTTTCCTCGCCAGATAACTAAAAAAATGACAATTTCAGAAAAAATTGTTTAATGTGATACTTATTAGACTTAGATTTATTACAACCATTAAAAGCGTCACTTGTTATTTGTGTACGGCAAAATAGCAGACATTAAACTATCAGACAAAAAAGGGTGTCTCTTATAAGGTAGTTTACCGACAATACTAGCTGGACAGTAAACAAATGCACATTGAAGGTAAGTGGGGCAAATATTTTTTAGAATTATTTTTATCACATTGATTATTATTTGTCTAAATCTTCCTGAATATAAGTGGGAATAATTATTTTAATAAACAGGTATGTAGGTAGAACATGAATGCATACATAATCGATTCCAATTACTTGTTTATAATCTCTCAAGTAAGAAAATTCTGTAATCGTTTCCCCAGTCACTCTTAGCTACCCATGTTTTACATTGATAAGACTAATATTACGTGTGGCAGGGCTACTTTGTTTTGTTTTTGTTGTACTGAATCGTACACGAATTAATTTATTTTCAAAGTTTCACTGTGCATCGCAACGCTCCGTAGTTGTTTTAAAAGTTTAAGATAATTTTCAAATGATTTTAATTTATGGTGCTGAAAAAGAGTCCGCTCGAAAAACGGACGATACTTTTAATCGGCAGAATGCAGATAAAAATGTGCATCATAAGTATGTAACAGAATTAGTTGCAAAATTCCAGCAAACTGGCTCTGTGGCAAACAGAAAGAGAACAAATCGCAATGTTTTGGATGAGGCAGCTGAAAATAAAGTGTTTGGGTACTTCAGTACGGTCCTACCAGCTCACTCTGGAAAGTTTCCGCTTTAACTGGACTTTCGTATAATTTAGTTTGGAAGGTAACGAAACTACACAAATTCTATCCCTACAAACTTGAGATCCATGACTACGACCGCAGTTGAGTTTTGTGAAGTGATGACAAATATGATTAACAATAATAGAGACTCAGTCAAAAATATTTGCTCCAGCGATGACATTTTTTTTACACGAATTTGTGAATAAACATAACTATCGCTACTGGAGCGATGAAAACTCCCACATTTTCAAAGAAGAGTATAGTCAAACACCCGAAAAACTGAATGTATGGGCGGGTATACTTGGGGATACCATTAATGGCCCAGTCTTCATTGACGCTTTGAATGACGATATTTACCTCGATTAATTGGAAAACATTATTGACCCTTTAATAGTAGATGCGTTGGAAAATCAGCATGACGAGGAGGGAAACTTAATTTTAAGTGAAGAACTGCTCTACTTTCAGCAACATTGGTCGCCACCTCATTATCGCATGACGGTTCCTCGCCAATGCTCAACGACAGATTCCCAAATAGATGGATCGGACGATGAGGACCTAGTGAGTGGCCAGCCAGATTCCCTGACTTGACCAGCCCAGATTTCTTTCTATGGGGTCACCTTAAGTCAGTTGATACAAAACCCCGCCCGAAAACATGGCGCATTTGGGGCAACGAATTACGCAGGAATGTAGATCAATTCCGAGTCCCGATTTCAGAAAGTGCGAGAAGAATTCGAAAGCCGGCTGTATTACTGCATGGGCAGAAATAGCGTATATTTCGAACATTGATTATGAGGTTAGTAAAACAGCTTATGAGTCTGAGAATTATGTTGCGTTTCATGTTTACAATAATAATTACCTAAAAGTTCAATAATAAGTGGGTATCACATTAAATAATTTTGAAGCGGGGGTAGTTCAGGGTAATGGGGATTTTTTTAACATGCCGGCAAATGCCAGTGTGAGTTTCAAATGTAATAATCACATAACCTAGATTTTTATGGTTATTATCACTTTTTTATAAAAATTCAGTTTTTTGCATTTCTCAAAAAAAATTCCTCTTCAACTATTTTTTACGATTACATTTCAAAAAAAGTCTGCTATTAGAAAATCGATGAAAAACAGGGGTGCCATTTGAAATTATAAACTTGGGGTGGCTGGGGGTGTTTTGGATCACACTTTTTCTCATTAAAATGTGTCCCCATTAACATTCAAGAAAATGCCGTTTACTACAAAAAAAATCTTTAACGGTTCTCGAGTTATTAAGAGTGGCTCGTTTTAAAAAAATCACCCGGTATTTTATTATTATAGACACCGTGTTTCGTTATTCACTCTTTAAATAATTAACCAATTTAAAGTGTGATTTGTCAATTTATGTGCCAACAATAGAGTTAATGTAAGTACAAATAGACTATTAAACATAAATTTTGGCCTTTTGTTAATTTCAAATAACACATAGCCGTTAAAAAGTAAGTCAGTACTGAATAATGGCGTCAAACATAGCACCAAAACGTCGCTAATATATTCACAAGTAAACAAACATGTTTGCATACATGGAATAGCCGTTATTTAAAAGAGAAATTACATTTTCTTGGAACCTCCTTTGTGACTGGAATGATTTCTTAAGTTGGGCATACCATAACAACCTTTACCGAGCTTTACACACAAACTATCTATGCGAGCAGCTCACGTCAAATTCTGGTCGAACATAACAGTCAAGATTTTAGCAAAATCTGTTATAAAAAATTCGTCATTAGAGATCTGCTCAAAGTTGTGCCTAAATAATGTTCTGTCTTTATTAAGTGTAAAGCGATTTTTCTCTGACCAAATAATAACGTCTTTGTATAGATCTTTAGATATATTTTTTATTGTGTCAAGACTTTCTTAAACAAGTAAGAAGTTTGTATCATCAGTGTAGCACGTAATACGAACGGCCCTAATCTGGAACCTTGTGATACACCGATGTTTATTAGATACTGCTCTTTGTTCCACTCACATATACTACTTTTGCACGGTTTTTAATATAGCTGGATACAAAGTCTAAGGCAGGACCCCTAATAATAATCCTTTATCTAATGCGTGTATTCTCGAGCTGTGAAAGTTTACTAATGCAGTGTTTTATTTCTTAAGAAACTGACGATAAAAGATTAATTTTTAAAAAGAATTCTCTGAATTTTTCTAAAAATGTAAGTTATCTAACTTTGGACATATTTGAAATTATGCTAATCGCTCGATAATTATTATAAGAGTTTTTGTCTCCTGTTCTAAATAGTGGAATAACTTCACTAATTCTTAAGTTGTCGTAAAATTCCATTTATAAAGCGTAGGTTAATTATGTAAATTAACGGTAAAACTTAACTATTTTTACATTTCCTTAATAAATTATTGGACATTGGACAATAAACTTTAGTCGATTTTATCTCTCCTGAGTACGAATCTCATCTGTGGCAGATGTCAATGTCGCATGGAATAGTTGTTGTGTTATGTCTGTGTACGTGCTCTGGTTGAGTGGTGGAATAGCTACGGATAAACTCCGCGAGGGTGCTAATATCGATAAAGCGTTAGATAAAATAAAAAACAACTTTAAACCCAAATTCTCTATCGAAAGAATACGTGAGTGAGCTAAAGCTTATAATAGGTTATATCTCAAAAAGGTCGGTATCTCGATTTCTATAGGTCGGATTTTAAAAATTCAAAGTTTAACACATTAAAAAATATTGAATAAACCACTAAAATATATACATTTCGAAAAAATTATGAATTTTAGAACGACAAAAAAAAAAACGAAAAAATATTTGCTCTTCGGATTATGACTGTAGAAATAAAAATCTATAATTTGAGGCTAAGAACGTTTACCAGATCTGAAAAATTATACTGATTTTCCGGACTCCCACTCATTCAAGTCACACAAAAAATAATATTTTCAAAATGCGTGACTTCTTAGCTACAATTGGCTACCTTTTCAACTCAATTGATTATTTTTTTCGAAGATAATGCAAAGCAGAATCAATTTACCTCAATTGATACATTGTAACGAAGTGTTTCTCCGTTGCCACAAAGGCAATTTAAATTAATATTATACTTCATTATTTGCTCCGCTTACGTTCGAACATATGTTGAATTATTATTAGATTCCTCCTAAGCTAGCTTAAACCGTGACACAGATTTCTACTTTACATAGAAAATGTAGTAAACCCAGCTGTGAGATTACCTGTAATATTGGCCCAGTTGCAAAAATTGACACTGAGGGCGGTGGTCAGTAAGCCAGCGCAAATCATTTCCATTGAAACAGATCTAAAAGCAATTCCGTCCCGTCCGTTGAATAGTTAACCACACGTTGACTATTATTTTCCGAACCGTCGTCCAGTCAGTACATATCGATTTGCATTCGCCACCGTTTCTTGTCACTGTTTTTATAGTTACAAAGATCAGAATCATTCACTGAAATGAAATGCGTGTATAAAGGTAATAAAATAATTTCCTATTCAACGTATCAGAATATCATTACCGTTTTTCAAACTAGCCAAGTAAATTTCAAATTAAATATAAATTATTATTAAAGTAGTTGTGCTCAATTGGAGGCCTGTTCGATTCTCACGATTTTATCCAAATAACTGTTTCAAAGAATGTCCCATACCTTGTACACCTTGTAAAAGAGAACATACTAGATATTTCGAGAGAATGCCTGGAAAACTGTTTAGTTTATACTGTTTTAGCTCAAACCGTATTTTTCCTATTTAATGAGTTAAAATAATATCTGTCGTTCTACCGAGTGGGTAGAAATTGTAGTTTTCAGTTTTATTTTATTTTAATTATTTCGTACTTTTACGAATTAAAATAAAATCTGCTACATTAAACAATTTTTAGAAATTTGTTATAGTCCGGGAATTTAGTACAACATCTAGGCATACCGTAAATACATTGATTTTGGGAATATTTTGATACACAGAAATTTTGCGTATTAACTCTGACAAGATATCACGCGGCCGAACCGAAGTTCATAATAAAGGCACTTAGCTGTGGGGTTTGAAGCACTTGGCAAACACCTCATGAAGTGTTGATGTAATTTTAACATTTCCGAACCGAACCGAAATACCACCGTTATAATTATTTCTGTCTGTCCGTTTAGGCAGAATAATCTCCGCCGTAAACTGATACCGAATCTGATAACCGATTTATTTTCCGAACTTATGTTACCCACCGCACCGAATACGAAAACCGTTTTATTCATTTGGTGCCAGTTTTAATAAGTTTTGTCAAATTCTTCATATCTACACTGTGACCGTTCATGTATGCATGATTATTGCTGTAGTTAATCGCTTGCTATTGCCTGGTACTTGCACATCGCTTGTTTTTTTACTACTGTTGTTTTTACCGCTTACTGTTTTTTCCGACTTTATTTTTTTGCCACTTTCATCGTTTGGTTGCTTACCACCGCTAGCTTCCGAATTAATATTAGAATCTAGTAGTCAACTAGCTGCTCACCGCCTGGTTCCTCATTCTCGTAGCTTTGCATGTAATTGAAATAACATGAAATATCTTGAGTTTTTATTTTATTTATAAGGAACTCCGTATTTTTGGTACCTGGCCATTTTTACTGCTATTGTAAATTTTATTCTGTTTAATAAACTTTGTTATTTACCGACATGTGCGTTTTATTGTTGAATGTGAGTGAAAATCTAATCTCCAGGACCCCTGGACATAATCGTTTCGTTACTGTAGCTATCCCAACCGTACTGTAAATTGCATTAGGAGGTCACTGTGCGAGAACAACTGAAATTTAGCTCAGCGCTAAAGTGACGCTTCCGTCTATGCGTTAGGCGACTGGAAGAAAATACGTCAACATTTTTTGTTTCCTTTCGTCTTGGTCTAATACTGCTACAGTACGTATTAATTAATACACACATATTCAAATCAGTCAGTTCAATTTCCTCTATTTCTATATTGGAAACCAGAATTAAATCATGCGTGATTAATATAGTAATTCTATTTGTAGAAGGTAATGGGTTTTTAATTATTTAATTTGTCTTCTAGATTTGTTTACGATTGCCAAAGTAAATTTAATTAATGCATTCATGGATTAAGAGGAAACCGAAGGTCGCGAAATTGCCCACTTAAGGTCGTTTATTAGATTCCTTTAAAGCGTAATACGCATGACCGAGCTATATTTTAAAGAGTTTTAAGTTATGTGCAAAATATTTTTTAGTCCAGCCAGGACAGAACTTTCGTTTGGATGCAATGGAATCCAGCTGAATTTTGGTATGCAATTTTATTGGGTCCTTATTCAATAATGTAATGATAACAAGCTAGTAATACGGGAGCACATCGGGAAAAGTGGCTTCGGGCACCGCAGTTGCCGCCGCTTGATGGAGATGTAAGCATCCGTAACTACCATTTCTCCCCAACGACAGGTCATGTGACCACGTTTTCTTCTTCGAGAGAGAGAGGCTAAATTGTCAAAAAATTCAGGCACATTTTTTGGGCAACGATAAGCATCTTTTGTCTCCTGGTGTTTTTCCAAAGAGCTTCCTTCTCCCGGAAAAAATAACAAAAAAAAAAATTCGTTTACAATTTTTTTACGAGAGAAGGACGCACTTTGAACAAAAAGTTTAAGAGGCAAGAATTGTTTATTTCTAAATATCTAAAAAATATGCCTGAGTTTTTTGGGATTTTTCTGAAGAAAAGAAAAAATTTAGAGAAATTCTTGGCCGAAATTATTTTTGCTTAAAAAATTCTGGGGATGGAAATATTATTACAAAATCTGAGGTCTTGACTTCTAGCATAAAAACCAAATCCTAAAATTTAGTACTCTTACCAGCTTGCTTTACTTATTTTCTTCTATTTACCACCAACCCTTCACTGGATAAGTTCAAGAAACAATCCAGTTCCAGATCTCGTTATAGTACGTGAATAGAGTTTCAAGTCAACATCTTAAACCATTCCAGAGATATCGTGTGGACAAAAAAAATTATAGACCGACAGACAGAAACATCTTTTCGCTGAAATTTAAAATCTCGACGTTTCGTGATATTCTAAACCTGTTTCAACGAAAGAAAAAAAAATCAATTTTTTTTTACGATTACTATACTTCCAATCCACTACGTGGATGTGGAAGTAAAAGGAACTTGTTTGCATCAACCGGCTTGAGTCTCGAACCCACGATACGGGACTTCGAGTCTCATCATCATCAAGTTAATTAAAAGACCAACACCTATCATTCCATCCACAAACTATGATTTCATGTAACTGCCTAAAACAAAGTTGCTAAATTAAATTCTATAAAAGTGAATTATTTATTATTTGTTTGCTTATAGTAATGAAACATATACTTTATAAAATTTTGCAAACAGCGGGAAAAAAACTAACTATGAGAACTAAAAGAAAAACTATAAGTAAAAATATTAATGAAATCTTCGTATCTTGGTTTTGCATGAAACATAACGTCGTTATGAGTGGCTTTGTGCCTTTCTGATGAGCTCAGAATAAGGGCGAAAAACGTTTCAAAGAGATTTTATGAAAAATGTAATCCATTAGAATAAAAAAAAATTAAGACAAGGTAGGTAAATATTGTCTGTAATTGTTTATTTGTGGCATATTCAGATTTCCTTACTTACATATTTTTCAGTGGCAAAATGCCCAATAAAAAGTAACGAAGTAGGTAAATAAATTCATTTTAAGCCTTTGTTCTCATTTTTAACTGAGTCTTCATACCGTAGGGGGTCATGTAGATACTAGTTTAACCTGCATAGCCGTATGGGACTATGTTGGATGCTAGTGTTATAACGAGAACGCCAAATAAGAAATTGGACAAATTTATTTTAGGATTTTAACTTGCTAGCATAACCAGAAGTCAGGTTATCGAAAGAATGCAATGATTTCATTCATATTTTTACATATAGTTTTTCTTTTAGTTCTCATAGATTATTTTTTTCCCGCTGTTTGCAAAATTCTATAAAGTTCTATATTAACGTCACTTTTGAAACATCTCTTTGCCATTGACCTGAAGACGAACTAGTAGTGATCGGTGGTGTGCTTTGTACATCACGAACATAATTGTATGGTTTTGTGTTCGGCGAACCGTACGTAAAAATATATTAATATGGACGTAGCTTAAGTACGTACAAGTAAAAATATTATTAATAATATGCAATATACTTCCACATGAAAATCACATAATGATATAATTAACTCATTGATCGCGAGGTTTGTAATTATTCATAGAACCGCCATGTACGGCTTATATCGAAAAAGAAAAAAAAAACAGATCCGAATGAAAGATGCATAATGCTCATTAATGAAGGTATGAATGAGGGTAGTTTTACAAGTCAGAAAACAGAGAATTGTTATTATAATTGTAATTTCAAGATGTACTTACTTATAAATCACGATGTTATTTAATCACAATATCTGATAAATCAGACGGATTTGTGTATCATTTATTATCATAGAAAAGAGAGGCAAATGTTGGCATATATTTTAAAAATTGCAGTAAACAATTTTCTTGGCCAAGGCAAAGCAATTTAAAAATAATGCATTTAAAAATAAAACAACGACCTTATATCACAAATGTAGAGGATTATAATATGTACCTACCACTTTCAAATACATCCAGTAAAATTTAAAAATTTATATGGAACGTCTGTTTAGATTTATTCATTTCAACTGCTGAATACGGGTAATTATTGAACATTTTGAAAAAAGAAGAACAGGGCAGGGCCTCTTTTGGTTTTTAATGACGATTAATTTGAGATCTGTTAAAGCTTTTTACGATTTGTTCCAAGCTCGCAATCATCTACTCAAAAACAGGCGAAAAAACACCGTTTTTTGCAGTCACTCTTTTAAGTCAATATCTTAAACCGACAGGCAGAAATTAGCTCAAATTTAAAATCTCCACGTTTCATGACATTTTCATATGATGTTCTTTTACAGTTACTACACCTTCACTCCACTACGTGGATGTGGAAGTATATTAACTTATTTTCAAAGTTTAGGGAGATGTATTTTTACATTTTTGTTGCAATTCATAGTTGTTCTTTGCAAAAAACTTTTGTAGGTCAAGGATGTTCTGCGAAAATTATTGTTCTTGCATTCCTAGTAGGTCAAGAATCATGTTTTAATATTGCAAAAAATGCCTTGTATATGAGTATTTGAGTAACTTTTATTTTCCTCTGTTTTTGTAAAATTTTGTTGCAATTTTTTTTTTTTTTTCGACAAGGGCAAGGAATATTATCTTTTTTGCATTAAATATTGGGATGTAGGTATTAAGTTTTTTTGCAAATTATTCGTAGTTCAAGGTCGTTTGGCACAAGCAATTATTTTGGCATTTCTATTAGGGCAAGGAACAATGCAGCCCTTACAGTTTAAGTGGAGACTAGTGTGATGCAGTGAGTGAGTGACATGGAAGTCTTGAACATGTCGGATAGGAAAAGTAAACTAATAAATGTGTAAAACTTTTGGATTTTTTTGTGTCAGTTACAGGTGTTTGCACAACATGTAGGTGGCAAATTGTTAGTTACATAACGTATATGTCAGTATTTTTAGTTTTTTGCTAATGAATAAGTGGATGTCGTAAACATTGACCCTCTCTTTACGCAAGTGTTTGATTTTCACGATCTATACGAAGATAGCCACGAACTTAAATTTTTGACAGACTCACTCGTGACCTCCATGATAGGTCGTCAACTTATTTGAGGTTGGTAAAAACCCGGCAGGAATATTAAGTAATGCAATGTTGGTTATCTGGATACAGTTTTTGCTATTTTACGAAATGTTGCCAAATGTTTTATATTGTCGTTAAACTTGAATACTCTTTTCTAGAAATGCTAAACTTAATGTATTTACACAGAAAATTCGGGTTATTACAACATTTACAATAAGCTATAAGGAGTACTCACTGATACTTTGGTTTTAATTAGATTGTTTCGAAGACTAAACAATCATTTGCCTATCAACAGTAAGGGTATATAATTTGTACTCTGTTTTGACTTGTTCGTGAATGATATGACGTTGGTGACCTATCATGGCGGCCAGCATGGGGGTGTCAATATTACTAGCCAATGGAGAGTCTATTTTACTTTAAGTTCGTGATGGTAGCACATCGACAAATTATGTCTAACATAATAAAACATAATTTTGTACGTGCGGATAATATTTTCAAAACATACGAAGATATTGTTTACATCTAGGAGTTGTATCCAAGTATGTCTGTCTATAGTATTTTATAGGGGAAAAATATCACAATTTTTTTTTCTTACTTCCCCATCGAACATATGTTCTTGAATGCAATAACTTCAATAAACGATATATTTAAACGTTAAAATGCAAAATTCTCAAGAAATGCAAAGCTCTTAACCCACGCGTATTTTCAATGAAACAGTTAACTTGTAGGAACACTAATTATAAATATACAATGCGACTTTCATAACAATTGTCGGGTTTTCCAGAGATCTGTGATATTTTACTTCCTTCGTATCAATACCCCAACATAAATTAAGTATAGTAAGAAATAAAATTCTGCAAAAACCCCCACATAAATTCAGTACCTACAGTAAGAATTTTTTTTAAAAAATCATAGCATTTAATAGACGAGGAATTTGTTTTTTAGCTAAGTCAATAAATAATATTTTAACATAAATATTATTAATGATTGTGGCTTAAATTTTCGTATTTATTTAAGCAATTTTAACAAAAAGGTAAAATGAATCTAAATTGCCGTTGCGAGTAATGTATATATCTCACAATTTACAAGATATCTCTCAAGATTCCAAGAGAGTAAGCTATTACGTCTGTTACATACCTCCTACGTGAAATCACTTCCCTCCAGTCTGTATTTATAGCAATTCCACTAATTATTTCATAATCATCTTTACAAACAAACAAAATCACACGATAAACAAACTAGAGATGAACATTTTCAGCGAGATCCGCGCAACGTTTTCACTTGCTCGACCGCTCTAAAATCACTGACCGCCTTGATTTATTTTCAGTTTCCTTTCACACAGAACAACCGTCTACAAACCTATTACCACTTACTATATGATGATGGTAGCGTGGTGAGGAATGAATACCGAATAGTGGAATGTCATTTAGTACTTGGTTGGCGCTGTGAACTTGAGATATAGCGCAGTCAGATTAGGATTAATTATTTTTTCATTGTTCATCATTACAAAGTGTGAAAAGTAAAAGTGACATTTGAAAAAATTATATGTTAATTGACGCTTCTGATAGTATTTAAGGATTTGATTATATTATGTGTTTGTCTGTTTAATAACATATTTGAATATCAATCAATCACACAATAAAAGAAACATATTATAAAATAATTTAAGCAACCAAATTGTAGGTCAAAGTTGATCACTTCAATTATACATAAGTATAAACCCTAATAAATTATTTAAAAAAATTTAAAAAACACGCTTCATTATTTTCGTCTTTTTGGAGCTTTTTTAAACAGTTTCAAATTGTGTTTTAAAGCGTGTTCTTTAAAATAATTTATTTATTTTCTTTCGAACATAATGAATGTTTGGCTTACCATAAGTATTTATTTAGCCAAATTCTTATTTTTGAAATTAGACAAGTTTTGTTTACGCGAAACAAGGGCGTAATTTTTTTTTTGGGAGGGAGGGTTTGTTAATGTGAACAATTAAAAAATATATTTTCTTATGTTTTAATATCACAGAAATACTATATCCTATCATTCGTATGGAATAAAATAACAATTAATTAGGGATTATCAAACCATTAAAACTAAAATATATATAATATTTGAAAATTAATCTCAAACTGTTATTATTTAAAATAAGAAATTAAACAAACTTAGGGCCGGTTTTTCAATGTCCACTTAAAAGTGCCAGATAGGTAGAGTAGTATTATTATGAGAAGATGCTTGGGGCGGAGCCAACGTGCGCGAATATTTTTACCAGTGACAGCATCATCTGGGGTAGAAGGATGTATAATAATTGTAATCAAATTTTCGAGGTCGAGGAGCTGTGTAATGCAGTAGATTAAAACCTCGTCACACTCTGGTGTTTACGATGAAGACATTTTTCACTGAAAATAAGGTTATTTCATTTAATTTAATCAGAAACGGCGAACACAACAAGTATACTGCAGCACGGAGCCTGTGACTGCAGGTTGACGGTGGCACTGGATTCGAGGTCAAATATGACGCAAATCGCTATCATTGGCTTAGATCAATGAATGCACACAAACTCGTTTCTGCGTATCATTTTTTGCAAGCATCTTCTCATAATAATACTACTCTAGCTGCTAGTTACGCTTAGCTGGCAGTTATATCTATGGTAGTGTTTATCAACAGTAATTTGCAAGCTACGTATTCATGAGTTAAATTATTTCTTAGCTATGTTGGCACTACTGATTCCACCTGAAGTTTCTTTCGATTGGTTTAATTCAAATTGCGCGCGTGTTTTAGTGACACTTTATCTAATTTAACCTCAAAATTTATTGCGTTGTCTAGCGTGTTAATTGATGTTCTGTTCTTAATTTTGTGCGTTTGTGTATCAGCAATAATTGCAATAGAGAGCGTAAAAAGGAAAAAAGGTGCTAACTACACTTTAAGTGATTGGAGAAACAGAATTATTCTTGCAACTTCCTCTATCATCTCAACGATATGTAAAACGGTTTCTTTGCGCAGTCGAAATATTATTAAAAAAATCTTTATCATCATAATTTTCAAAATTATTTTCTCGTTCCCTTATGGTATAGCGTCTCCTTTCATACTTTATAAATTGTATAATATCATCATCATAATCACTCATATCCAGAATATTATCATTATTATTCATTATTGGCAATAATATATTTAATATAAATCACAAATTAAAGACGAACATATCAATCAATCACATTGGTTTTTAGGTTAGAATATTTTAGAATTGTCAGAAATTGAACCAATTGCGCATGTGCAAATCCACTAACAGTAGAATAAATCCTTAACTGGCACTTTCAACTCTCTGCTAAATTTACTTTCAGATAGTGAGTTTAACCCACCGGTAAATTTTATCTGCACATGGAAAAACAGTTTATCTGCCAGATAAATTTTATCTGACAGTTAAGTTATTTAACTGGACATTGAAAAATCGGCCCTTAAACTTCTATAATCAAACTTACACTTATCAAAATTAGAAATCAATATATTGGACAAGGATGTAGGTAATTAAATATTATATCTAACCTATGGGCCAGGACAGAATTACAATTTATGAAGGGTTGACTTTCTCTTTTCTATGAAGGGTCAAGTAGCATAAAAACTTGAGAAAGCACGCTACAAACCAAAATAAAGCGTAAGCTTAAAACAATTTTATATCTGCAGATAAGCCACACTAACTCGCCTGACTTTTATGTTTTAGTCTTTCTTGAGGGGTTAATTACCAACTCTACCCCCTCCCCCATTATCTACGCGCTTGACGCGAAACAATATGTATCAAGAGACCCCGCACAAAGCTTGTGGAAATTGGGTTTCGGTAGAATCGTCTGAATTTTTGGTATACTGTAGCTTTTGTCATCCTGAACAAAAGTGTCTATGGCCACGATGCTCCAAATTCAGTATTTTGGCTCCTATGGAGCACCAAAGCTCTATAGCTCAATCATAAGTTGCTACTTTGAGTGTTATAATATTTTTATACCGTCATTCAGATTAAGCTAGTATCTACATAACCCCCTACGGTCATGAAGATTCAATTAAAAATGAGAACAAAGGTCTAAAACGAATTTATTTACCTACCATTTTCATTCGAATGGATTACATTTTCATGAAATCTGCCATTCTGTTTCTTGGAAAAGCTTAGCCTTTGAAACGTTTTTCGCCTTACTCTGGAGCTCATCAGAATGACACAAAGCCACTCATAAAGATGTTTCATGCAAAACCAAGACAATTTCCATAAATAAGTATGAAATCATTATATTTGGCATTGACTGATAAAAAACACCAGATCTTCACCTATCTAACTAGTATTGGTAGTGTTTCAAAGTTAAAGGTACACACGTTACTTGTGGATAGAGGGCACTTTCGCGGTTCCAAATTACCCCGCGTCAATGCATCCATCGTCCTTCCTTACTGAGATACAAGATGTTTTATTGATTTTGGCCAAATCTTTCTTTGATCATAACTACTGAACCACCCTGTATAATCGATTCATACTTAGAACATATGTTTCATTTATTTTTCTTGATAGAACTTCATAATAAACCAAAAAGAAATCCAGGTCCGGCATAATAAAAAATTGACAATATATTGTATGTCAAAATTAACACCCTGTATAACAAACTTTTGTAACTCCAAAAGTCCACGTAAGAAAGGAATATTCACAAAATTTCTAATTCTTTGCTTGGAGATATTTGCTACTCAATTTCTCCCATCACTGGAGGCTGACGAATTCTAACTCGCCTATTAGATACGTCAAAGTTGCCGTTTTACCATGAAAACTTTAAATTCAACAAGCTAAAAAAAGAACTACATTTTGATATGTTTTCTATCCCTGTTGGGATGATTCAGTACATTTTGACATGTTTTATTTTTCTTTTTCTTCTTCTCGCATTGACTAAAGTAAAGGCTAACTACATTTTGAAACAGAGAAAGGACATCGGTTCTATTTTTATTTACTAAATGAAAATCGGTCAAATATTTATAGACGTAGAATTTTATCCGGTATGATCTTCATTTTTTTTTTTTTTTTGGTTTGGACACCTACAGATAATTTCGTGTACAGTAGTGTCGCGATAATCCGATCCCGCGTTAATCCGGATGCTTCTATAATCCGGATTGCCTTCTTGTTCTCTTGAAGTACTCTGTAATCCGGATTTTACTTGATTTTGTAGTCCGAATTTATTCAGGTAACTCTTCTTTGATCTTGTAAAGTATCTTAAGATCTTAAACTTACAACATGCTGTATGTTTGCTTCACAATGCTCAGGAAAATGTACCAGCCAGTTCCTTAGAAAAATGCTGGAAAACGATTTTAAAACCAAAAAATGAGAATGACTTAGACGATGACCCCGAGGATTTGATCCCCTTAAGTGCTATGCAACAAAAGATACTAGCAGAAGAAATTTATGTGGATTGATTGAACAAGAAAATTTAATTCATGCAAATGATAGTGCTGACTGATGATGTGATGGAAATTGCCACTCCGGTCAGAAGTAAAAATGAAGATGCTGTCAAAAGCTTAAATCTTGCTTTACAGTGGGCTACAGAAAATGACATCCCTTTAAAAGATTATGATGCTACAAAATCTCAAGGAAATTGCTTTTGAAAAACAACAGCACATAAGTCATCAGAGTAAAATCATTATTTTTAGTCGGTGCCGAAAACTGTAAAAGAGGGTACCACACAATTCTAATGAAGACGAAGAAATTAATGTACAAGAAAATGATGAAAATGTTAATTATGTATGTACATACATATGTAGTTACATATTTTTAATATTTCATTTTCTGGATATAGGATCCCCTTTTTTATTTGTCTTGTTTTTATATAAGTACAGTGCTTACTTTTGTTAAATACAGCCTTTCATTTATTTTTTGCAATTTTAAAAGCTGAATTTAAAATGTTTTGATAATCCGGATTATTTGATAATCCGGATTAGCCTGGTTTTAGTTGATCCGGATTATCGCGACACTACTGTATAACTAAAATAGAGACTTTTTCGAGAAGGCGCGCTATAAAAATCTGTTTTATATAGTAAAATCTGTTTTGTTTTGCATTCGTATGTTTATTTTACAATGGGTGCAATGCAGGAATTTAAATTTATTTTTTCTGATTACACTTATTTAAAATATCAAAATTTTACAAAAGATACAAATTTATTACAATCAGTTTTTCTACTCTATAAAGCTGAAATTATTTTAGCTACAATAATTGAAGCTTAAAGCCTACTTCGCGCCATCACCATTACTTAACACACACCATTACTTAACCAAATAAGGAAATGAATGATGATATTTTAAATACACCATTAGATTTACTGGTTATAGAGATTAATCGACGAAATACTTAATTTTCGATTTTTATTAGGAAATTGTTCGATATTTGTAGAATTTATAAAAAAAATCAAGTTTTCCAGGATTTGTAGATTCGCTTTTGTTTTATCAAATTTCTCACAAATGTCACCTAATAGACCTTATCGAGCCCCACAATCGCCATTTTTGAACATCAACCTTCGGTTCGGGAGTTATTAATTTCTTTGGAAAATCATTACTTGCGGTCAACGGATTCGGGCCGCCAGCAATAGGCTTCATTTGTGGCCGTGTACCTTTGATCCCACCAAGTCTCATCGTGCTTCCTAGCCCGATTTCGAGAAAACCAGTTTTTTGGGAAAAAACCCAATTTTCATTTGTTTTTCGACATAGTCTTTGGTATATTTATTTGTAGAGCGTTGCCAGCGGCGCCATTTCTTTTTTGAAATATCCGACTGCCCGTTACCGAGTTATTCAATTTCTCCCGAAAAACTCGAAACGTCTATATCGGGTACTTCCGGTTTCCGAACGGAGCCGAGCTTCCGGCGTTAAGGTTTTCTAAAGGCCTCCTATTAACCATCCAAGTTTCATCGAAATCCGAAAACTGATTAGGGGGCTGGGCGTGACAGACAGACAGACAGACTGACCAACGGACGGAATTTTCTAAATTCGCTCTCGAGTCGACATGACTTTCATTTCGATTCGACGTTTTTTTCGGGTTTCGATGGTCCACAGGAAAAATGCAAAACCTATACTGCATTTTTTTTTCAAAATGTAGTAACATGGGATTCCTTGAGGGACGTAGGAACTAAACAGCTAAGACTGTTTGTAGCCGTTTTATTTCAACTACTAATTTGTTATCGTATTATCTTACATCTTTATTTCCTAATTCATTTTCTCTAGACAGCTTCCTCATTGATCGAAATACCTACTATAATTAATGAGGGGATATTAATTATCACAGTGTCACATAAATAATACACACACACCTGGGTAATGCCTACACTCTACGCCAGGGTCAGTATTTATTGAACAATAATGAAGCAAATGATCAAAACATAATATAACTATGATGACTGTCTGTATACATCGCTATCTTCAGTTCTCACAGTTCTTAATATACAAATTTTCTTTTTAAAAAAATTTGAACCATCTAAAAAAGACCAATAAAAATTATGAAACAAAATTTCACCGGGTTAAAAGTCGTTCGATTTTGTTATTCATTCATTTTTACACCGGCCTCAAATCGATATTAGGTATAGTTTACTACATATATTTAATGCACAAAAAAAGCCATAAAAACTGATCTTAAATATCTGTCTCCTTAGCATGAGTGATATCCCACAGAGCCGTACTTAAAAATTTTGTGCACAATAACAGTAGAAATTTAGAAGTATTGTCCTTGATAAATAAACAGTTATTTGGTAGTGATAAATTAAAAAAATTTACCCTGTTTTGCTTGTGGCAAGATAGGAATAATATCCTATATATATTTCTTGTAGGAGAGAGTCGAATAATTATATCAAAATAATTTGAAATTATAATTCAAACAAGTGTGTCTCCGTTAATTTCTTATTTTAATTATGCCAGAATATAGTTTACACGAGAACAATGTTGTTCTATGTATTAAGTAATACTTACTATTTATGATTTAACATTTTCTACAAAAATAGATCATGCCCCGCTATCCCATCTATACGTAAGTGGCAAAGCATTGAGGTTTTTCATGTGCATTAAATATATGTAGTCAAATATAATAAGGTTCAAGTAACCAAACGACCGGCGGTAAAATTTTATTTAATAATTTTCAGTGACCGATTTTTTAAAAGGGTGAAAACCCTATTTGGTAGCCCAATTTCAAGTAAATCTCCAAAAATTATACACTTATGGCAGTTCTACTGGATCCACCATTTTGAATCTTTAACTGATGATATCAGATTCAGTATCAGCTACTCTGAAAATACTTGGCCATTTACCTTCAACTTGCACTTACGCCATAACTTCGAATATTCTCTAATAGAAAGCACTTCTTTCCGTGTTTTGTTCAGCTTATACTAGAGCTAGCTTGATAAAATAAATATGGGACCACCACACAGTGGTCCCAAATCGAGTTCTTTGGTTAAAAAATCGCTGGAGAGCGAAAATCTTGTCAGAAATAAACAATTTTTTTTTAATTAAAGCTTACCGACATTTCAACAAAGCCTCGGAGCCAGAATTTTCAAAGAAATTTTTGCTTTTTATTATTTTACGTTAAAGGCGAAAAAAATTTTTTTAAATAATTTTTGACATAATATACTGACTGAATATATACGATAAAAATATCGAATCCACGAATTATAAGTCAAATGTCAATTTGGCAGCTGTCAATTGACACTTTTTTTTATCTAATTTGAGAGCTGATTTTGCTTTACTTTATTTTCTAACCAGCTTTAATTAGCTGTCAGTAAATGCCTTATGCCAAATAAGGCATTAAATTTTGACCTAGTGACATCACCAATACTCGAGTTATGATATTCAGCTTCAAGAACTCGATATTTTTTATTGTATGAAGTTATTCAGCTTCATTTGGCATAAGGCATTTACTGACAGCTTGACAGCTGTTAAATGACATATGATCTATACTTTATCATTTTCAGACAAAAACAGTTGCTTCGGAGTTTTTTAAATAATTATAGCACCATCTAAAAAAGACCAATAAAAATTATGAAAAAAAGCAAAGAAAAATCAGCTGTCAAATTAGACAAAAAAGTGTCAATTGGCAGCTGCTAAAATTTGACTTTTGTGCGAATGGCTTTACAGCCACAGTCATATATTATCAGTATAGATGGATAAATAGACATTTAACTTATATTCATGGATTCGATATTTCGTAGGAAGTTATATAAAGTTATTTAAAAAAAATTCTGGCCCTTAACTTAAAATAATAAAAAAGGAATTTTTTTTCCAAAATTCGGGCCCCGAGGATTTGTTGAAATTTCGGTAAGCTTTAATTTAAAATAAAAATGTTTATTTCCGACAAGATTAGCGTTCTCTAGCCATTTTTGAACAGAAAAAAAACTCGATTTGGAACCACTGTAACCGTTGAGTCTGCCCCAAAATTTGTAAAAGATTTCATGGAAATTACTTAAGCCAGTCAAGAAAAATCGTTAAGCAGACATGCAAAACCCATACGAGCCGAATTGAGAACCTCTTTTTTTAAAAAAAAATTAAGGTCGGTTGAAATGCGAATGCCTTCTTAACACCATGTAGCCCTCGACCAAAATTTCGTATAATCACGGTATGGCTAAAATTCATGGAAAATGTTTGGATCCAATCACAATAAACAATTTTTTATTGCAGCGAAGTCCCAAAGGGTCGCGAAAGGGGTGAAAACTCATTCCACGCAAAATTCACTAGAAAAGAAAATGTTTAAGAAAAAGCTTTTATTAAAAAAAACTGCCCCCAAAGCTTTTGGTTTCCAGGTGAATGAATTTAAAAAAAATATGTTTTACTTTTTAGTACAGCTTTTTTAATGGCCATTAACGAAGTGTATCCAACAATAAAAGATCAAAATAACAGTTTCAAAGTTCTCACTTACATCGGCTACCCAACAGAAAACACTTCCTCCTTTTAAAAAAAAACATAATATTAATGCAGCTTTCAAAACTAATAACACAATAGGAAAACATTTAAAAAATGCAAAAGACCAAATTTCATCAGAAAATAAATCAGGCGTCTATAAGTTGACTTGTGGTGCTTGTCCTAAGGTATATATTGGACAAACAGGAAGACATTTTGGTAAACGGTTATCAGAACACAAAAGAAGTTACATCAGTAATAAAACATACTCAACTTATGCTAACCACCTAATAGAAGTAGATCACGCGTTTCAACGAAGAGTTTAAAATTTTACACACCGAGAAAAAATGGTTAAAACTCGATTTACCAGAAATAAACTAAAGTCGTCTTTTATTAAATGACCAAATTGAAACAAACTTATCTCCCTTACTAAATTTATTTACTTAGACTATTAAAATTAGATTCAATAAATTACCTAGAAATACATATATGTACCTTTCCATTTAGTAATTAAAATTATATTGTACTTTTCTGATTAGCAATTAAGATTAGGATTAGATCGAAATTGTATAAAACCATATAGTCTGTGCATTGTAAAATTAGTATACCAGTACTCAACATCCGAAGAAGCCACTGTGTGGCGAAACAATTGTCATGTTGACAAGAAATAAAGTGAAAATCAAAAACTAATATAGTTTTCTTCCCAATTAATATTAATGAATATTTATCTGGAGATTAGCGATAATTGTATATTTCTTTAGCCTTCTATATAATTTTTAAATTTTGCATGTTTTATTTCAGTAGCACTATTATTAGAACACTATTGGATCTCTTGTTTTCTTTAAGAATATTAGCTAAATATTTGGTATATTAATATAAATATTTATCTTTATTGCGGTCTTCCCAAATTTACACATTTTTGTGATTAGATTTTCCTTGAGTCCCAAACAAAGCATGATGAATTATATAATTATAGAATATAATATCATCTCTTCCAAAGCCCCACTCATATCTTTATTGAAACAATATCACGTATCACAAGAAGGTGTTATAAATATAATCGTTATAATACTTATAAACCATATGACAACCAAATGCAGCAGAATTTGGCTCACTATTCAGTTCCAGAAATAGAAAGAACAAATTAATTTTTGGCTGGAATTAGATCATCGTTTTAGAATTCAAGAGTAACATATAGGTGTGGCGTTTAAAATATCAGATGAATGTTTTCTACTCTTGTATAAATAAATATATTTCATATGAAAATGTATGAAAAAAATTGAACAGCCTTTAGAAAACGGTCATTAAAAATTAAATGAAATTTCGCATTTAATTGAACCTTATTTGTTCGATTTTGTTAATTGTTCATTTTTACAGTAACCTCAAAATTGATATTAGGTAATAAGGTTCACTTAACCGTAAGACGCGACAGTGAAATTTTATTTCACAATTTTTAGCGATGGTTTTTTAAGAGCGGTTCAATTTTTTTCCCTCTTTTTAATGGCCTAATTTGAAAATGTGCAAAATGTAGGTAATTGTGGCAGCTCTATTTGATTTACCATTTTGTATATTTAGTTCAGCTACTTCGAGAATACCTGACTATTTACCTCCAGTCCGCACCTCCGCCATAACTTCGAATATTATCTAACAGAGCGTAGTTCTTCAAACCCGCACCTTCGCCATAATATCGAATCATCTCTAATGTAAAGAAGTTCTTTCAGATTTCTTGTTCATCTTATACTAGGCATAGCTTGTAAAAACATATGGGAGCAGAGGGACCACCGCACAGTGGGATAAAACATATAAATATGGAAAAGATCGTTCTCGGGCTCACTCTTTTTAGATATTAATTTTTTTTTCAATACTCAGGAAACATCAGGGTTTCACGTAAGCCTCCGATTTTTTTAATTATTAATTTTTTGAGGTTAGGAAATCTGTTAAAACTAGGGAAAATATTTTTAAAACTTAAAATATTTTTACTTTGTGATGACAGAAATGCATCCTAAATATTTTTTTAAGTAACTATATAGGTTTTTTAGGTCACTGATGCCTAAAATAGTGGTTACGAACTTCTAAAATATGGGACAACCCCCGAAATATTGAAAAACCCCCCTTGTTTTTTTTTTCAATAATTTGAATATTAATCTTAAATAATAAATTGAGCCAAATTTCATTAAAAGGGGTTTTTATGGTATTTTAAGTAGACCGTTTTCGGTTGACGTCACGCTGGTGGCGTGGAGGGCACACAACTCATTGTTTTGTTTTTTAGAGATGGGTGAAAGCTGTTATCTTTTAATAACAAGCTTAAACTGCTACTGCTAGCAACTTCATTGCTAATTGTTTACATTTGTATTCCTTTGTGATTGGATGAGGTTTGTGTGCTCTCCAAACTGTGTCAAAATCAGGAAGAAAAAAATATGAAAACAAATTTATTTTTTACTATTTGCTTTCAATTCGAATAAATGGCCATTTTTAAACAAAAATAAATTAAAAATTTTTCATTTAACGAAGACAAAAATGTTTTCTAAATATATTTTAAAGTAATTTTGTTTAACATAAAATTTTGTTATTGTGTTAATAACTTATTGGGTCTAAAGTTTACCATAACCAACATAAAAAAACAATAAAAGACTTAAAACAGTACTTTCTTTCAGTAAAATCAAATTTTCAGCTGGACTATTGTGAGATCAACCTATGGTTATATAATTTAATGCACTTGATATATTTTTTATATTCGATTGTCTTCATAAAATGAATGTATGTAGGAATAGTACATATTATATGAAGTCGGAACATAAAGAGATTTCCGATGAAATCGGTAAAAGCTCTAAGTACCATTTCTACAATCTTTAAGATAAAAATCTGTAACTTTCAAATATTACTCTTGAAGTTGTGAACAAAAAGATCGGATAAGTGAAAAAAATCTCAAAAATGTATATTTGAACTTTCAAGATTTTGAGAGTGATAAAATTTTATATGCAACTTTAACCATAGTACAGGCAATGAAAAAAATTTTGTAAAAACCTCGCAAAAATTAATAAAAGAATCATCTCCGGGATTTAAGTAGGTACTAGAGTGGAATGATGCATTCTTTACACTTCCGAAACTCAAAAAAATTTGGAAAAACTTTTTGATTTACGGTTTTGAACAAAATTTGTACCTCGTCTCTTTCTCTAAAAAAAAGCTCTTTACAAATTATTGTCTTACTTAAGCTGTTTAGGAGATAACTCCAGTTTTCCACTTATAGTTTTAAGCCGTTCCGAAATGCGCGGAAAAAGAGAGTTCTCTGGGAGTTTCGTACGACCGGACACATCGATCGATAATTCTTACTATTCAGAGGCGCTAAAAAAATGAAAACAACATAAAATGTAGAGAAAAGTTTCCGCTTTAATGTGGAACTAATCACAACATTCATACAAATTTTTATCATAGAGAAAAAAGTGTTAGAAAATGGCCAAGTAAGCTTTATACAGTTGATTTATTCATATGTTTGAGTTTTATGCATCCTGCCTATTTCTCCCGTAATAATGGGTGCTTTTTCACTGCATGGATTCGATTCCACGTACTTTAATCTATATTTTGTGAAAATTTCATTGAAGAATGTTAAGAAACAAATGTTTATATGTTTAACTGTATACTTGTGCATTTTCTGAACGTGTATGAATAGTATAGAGAAATTCAAAAAGCACTGCACGCATTTAAAAAACTCTAAAGTCATTCGAGAGAATATGTTTTATTGTACTTATAATCCAAAAATTAAGACTGTGATATTATTATCAATTAAGATATAGCGAATTGAACTGCAAAATTTGGAGGTGATTGATCGATGAGAAATATACCCTCTGCTTTGATCGTAAGGAATATTTTTCCAACGAAATTGCAATAAAATGTTAATTTAATTAATACATCATTATATAAGAACATATAAGCAAAATGAATTGTCATTCTAACGACTCCCGGCAAAGATATGAATAAATCTGTGGATCAATTGTACAAAGTTTAATAAGCCATCTTCTGACACTTTTTCTCTTTGATGAATTTTTTTATGAATTTTGTGATTAGCTCCACATTAAAGCTGAGACTTTTCTCTACATTTTAATTTATTTTCATATTTTTAGGGGCTTTGAATAGTGAGAATTATCGATCGATGAGCCCGGTCTCATTTTTGCGCACTTCGAAGCGGTTTAAAAGTATAAGTGGAAAACTTGATTTATCTTCTAAAAGGCTCAAGTAAGACAAAAATTTGTAATGACCTTTTTTGTAGAGAAAGAGACGAGCTATGAGGGAATTTTTTTCTCTATTTTCATTATTTTGGCTGCTAGAGCAAAAAAAACCGAAAATCCAAAAGTTTTTTGAAATTTCCCGGAACTTGGAAGTGCAAAGAATGCATCATCTCATTCTCCAGGTTATTACCTACTTAAAATCCCAGAGATGATCCTTTTATTAATTTTTGTTACCCTAAATGGCTAATTTGCCTGTACTACCACCTATTAGTCTGCTTTAAATCGCGTTATTAGATTTCTGTATACTTCATCCAAAGTCAGTCTGGAACTCATAAAAAAAGAGAATATTTCCTAACGATGGACATGAGCGTAGACCCACAATTTTTAATTATTGAATATTAGAATCACTTTATAATTATTGAAAATATTGTTCCACTACTTTAAATTAATTGATAGTTATGATGTAAATAACTCTTTTAATTAATAATACATTATTTATTTATAGTAAATAATGTTAGTTTAATAAACAGATCCATAAATGTTTCAATAAAAGTAAATAAATATCATTTAACCTACGACCATGCAAGCGGCATAAATCAAATCAGGCAGATTGCCTGCAATGGTAAGCGAGGTAAACAATCGACTCCTTTCGTTTGAGGTAAGCGCATCTGGTGAACTATATTTTTATACAGATATCGTTTGCTATATTCAAGCAGGGCCTCGGCTCTTATTCTACCACCTCATGATTGAATTTCCAAATTAATACTAGAAATACTATAGGTGCCAAGATTGAAACATGTATTTTAACATGCTTTACGTGGGTTTACCTTAAAAATTAAAGTAACCCTCTTTATTTGACGAAAATAAAAAATAAGAATTTTTCTCAAAAATTCCTGAAATTAGGGGTAAAATAAACATTAATGACTTTTAAAAAAAATTTATTTAGCATATCTATCCAGCACATATTTATAGTAGGATCTCAAAATACGTAAATCTGATGTAAAACAAATTTTTGGAATATACTTTTCACGAAATATTGAAAAAAATCAAGTCTTTTCGGTAAATCGACTCGATGTTGATATTTCTAAATTATTTATCCTGTTTAAAATATCGAACACATAATCAAAATATTCACGTGACACAAGGCAAGGAAATTTGTATCGAAAAGTCGGTCATATTGGATCAGCCATTTTAAATAACATTTTCTTGACATCATAATCTGTTTCGCTTACCTCGAAAACCCCTAATATGTCAATTTGAATTAAATTGCTTTAAAATATCTCAACTTACAATTATTTTGTTTTAGAAACAACGTTTCGTCGTTTAAATAATTAATAAATCAATTTCCTCACAATTATATGTTTATAATATTTATTATAAGCTACGTAAAAGTGATATCAAAAGATTTTAGGAAAATCGAAGCTTCTCGTAATTATTTCGAAATAATGCATATTTTCAGTCTCTATAGACTCAACTAATATAATAAGGATTAATTTGATGTTAACGGAAAAAACATGCTGGTAAAATTATCCAGTGGAATTCTGATATACCCATAATATATAGCGCATTTCATTACATTCTAGGCACCGTGCTATTTTCTGAATAGCTAATGAAATGTAGATAGAACTCGTGGCGCCACCTGGATTTTTTCAATCTCCTTGCAACTCGATCGAAATGCACTTAGAGACTACTGAAATTTAATTATCATCTCGCCTACGTGACTCTGAAAGCAGGGGAGTTTTAAAATTTCCGCCCATCAATTAAGTCCAGAGGCGGAGAACAGACTGAGGTGTACTTAAAAGAGAAAATCCTGTTAATCCATTGGAAATACGTTTGCGTGAAATATAGTTTTACTTCTCCCCTCGTTCAAGTGAAATCTAAGAAACTAACGACATCAGACACGACAGAAACAGCAAGGGTCACAACATTCGGTTATACTTTTTAAATATTATAAACTGAAAAGTTCAAAAAACAGAATTCTTGGATGACGGAATTATGATGGCAAAAAATAGAAATTTGCTAGACTGGGTAAACTGCTGTAAATTATTAGCAACAAGCACGTGGTACCGTGATAGACAACAAATTCAGATTAGAAGTAAAATTTTCAGAAACTACAGTGAAAAAAGACATTTTTCGTCTGTCGGATAAATGGAAAATTACCTCAACTTTAATTTATTGTATGAAATTAAACATCCCCGGGATGTGTCCCAAACTTCTAATGAGTGTTGTACAGATATAATTTATTTTATATATTTATTAATTAGGCGTTGTTTTACTATTAGACAAATTGAAATTATTGCCAATACATACAAATTTGTTTAACCTTCTCTTACTAATATCTTATTTTTAAGATAAATTCTAAGTGTTAATGATGAGGCATATATCAGAAAAAAATATATCGAGACAAATACGGAGAGTAGTCGATTGCAATTTATGATAGGTAAAGGTTGTTCTTTCTCGTCTTATACAGGACCGAGGTCCTAAGTCGTATACATATTGTCTATAATTATTTCCTTGTGGCACTTTCAAATTATAAGAGTTGTATAACTAGCCACCCTGAGAAACTGAACTCAACAAACTGCCAAATGCTCTAGAAAGCGACTGGCGCACTTAACGAATAAAATATTATTGTCACCTTCAGATGCGAGGTGGTAGACACGTCCCCTGTATCGTGAAACCTATTAGAACTATATATATATTTTTTGTTTTGTAATTTTTTCCTCATATGGCTATTTTCAAACCAAACCTCGAATGTTTTATATAACGCCGGACCGGCCGTATACGCTGGGTTGGACATGGTTGGACACATTGTTGTCAGCAGCGAGAGCCACATGACTCATGGGGTAGGAATATTGGATGGAAAGTGTAGGTGTTTGTGAGATGTTTATTTTAATTTTCGTTGCTTCTTTTTTTTGTTTCCTTCTGTCATCATCATTTCATCAACATTCGCTCGCCGCAGGGGGCTTTTATTTATTAATCGCTCCACAGGTAAATATCCGTTTACGGTGGAAGTGCGGCAGAAAAAGCTTTATTTTTGTAATTATAAAGAAAAATTGAATTTCCGACCGAATTCAATGCGAAGTTTGAAACACACTTTAAATAATATTTGCAGATGATTCTTGATAAGAATGATTTTTCCCGTATTTGCAACCGTTACCAAGTTCTAGGGCAGGCAATATATATTCTTTCTAAATTGAGTTGAATTTTGATTTATTGAAATGATGAATATCTAAAGATTTCTTTAGTTTATTTACATATAGAAGTAAAGCAAAAAGTCTATATTAATGCCGTAATCTTAACACTTGGCAACTGCCACCTAATAAATACTCGTCCATCTCATCACCCTCAACGATCAAGTTCAGTGACAGAATTAGGCGAGTTCTCACATGAACGGCCTTCACATTTACCGCACCTTGTTTAACGCAGAATACCTGCTCATTTACACTCGCAAGAATCACAGGAAGTCTTACTTCTACACGAAATTAAATGCAGCAATTTTTTTGGCGCTGGAGGAAGAGTTGCTGACGCTGGTTCCAGGGAATTACCCACAAGCCACAAGGTTCCAACTACACTGACATGGATCTTAGTTCATTGCCTAACCACTGATTTACTTGGTAATAAATCCTGAAGACATGCTTGGCAGATGATGTAGGAGAAAATGAAGATAAGTCAAATTGTTCCTGTAGGTTTTGTTTCACTACTTGTTGGTGGAAAATATAGAATCTCGGTCCATCCATTACCTTATTTCCAGATTTTCGTACATAGCAATGATTAACTCCTCGCCTGTTTTAATGATGTCTCCCTTAGTTGATTTTTCTAACGTTTCTTCACTTTTAAGTGGATAATAGACTTAACATTTCCTTTTCTGAATATATTGGATGTTTTGTCACATTCTCACACTACGCTAGGAAAGAGATGTTTGATTTGGTGATGAATCACTCATTGCTTAGAGACTTTAAATAAACTTTCTTCTTTATTACCAATTTGTGGCCCGATAAATTAGAGGTTTTCAGTGATGGAGAAGAGTGGAGTCAATAACACTGACAGGTCTGTATTCTGGCTAACCAGCATGGCAGGTTTGGCACCAACAGCAACCTGCTGGAGAGTCAGTGTAGTGACTAAGACGTCAGTACCAACTGCTGTTTGATGTATTTCAAATCTAGCTTCGATATGATGAGTAGTAAGGACGTTGATGAGAGCTTCCTTGTTCTTGAATGGAAGTCATTTCTTGTATGACTAATGCAAGTATGTTCATGAAGTGCTTTCTATTGGTAGTGGTATGTGCTTTTCCTCTGATTATATGAGTGTTTGGTAGCCATCATATACGGAACTTCGGTACAAAATAAACAGAGAGTTTTGAAATCGAAAGGAGGGAGGACAAACGATCCATTATGAATTGTGAAAAAACATTCTACTAAAATAAGTGCTACCGCCACGCGCCGCCATCTTGAAATATTGTAGCAGATATTTAATTTTTCACCCAATTAAAACCAAGGTAGCTATATGAAATGCAAACTGAACGAAAGAAAGTGTACTGACATATACATAACTTCAATAAATCAAAATTCACATCAATTTTTTTTTTACATATTTGTCTGCCCTGTATTACTCGATAACCGTAGCAGAAACGAGAACAATTGTTTGTATCAAAATGTGTATTCTTTAATGCACTTTAAGTTTTATCTAATGCCTTATTCCAATTTTCATTCGCGAATGAGATAGAACTAAAAAAGTAAATAACAGCTGCCGGGGTCCATCTAAGAAACGTTGCCATTCGTTCGCATTACCATCATTGATGCTTGTTCGCAGACATTACGGAAACGTTTTTAGGTATCATGACACATATGAATGAATCACGTGTGATTTTCAGCATTCGCGGTGTTCCACTCATTTGCGAAGTGTGTGTTGTTGTGACCACATGTTTTAATCTATACACAGCAGTGTATCATGTATCATTCAAGCCCGGCAGTGAATTCATACGATCATATATATTTGTACATAAGTGTAAATCATTCATCCAAACGGCTCTTTGTTTTCTCTTCTGTAAAATTCTACTGATAACTATATATGCAGCACTAGCTATAACTAACTGATTTTACCTCATACTTGTAGGAAGAGGACCAAAATATACTATTCTCGACGAATGGTATCGAACTACTGGAAATTATTTTAAACGCATCCACATAGCATCGTTCGCAATCTCTTTGATCTCTTTATTTTACCGAAATGTTCGTTCGCATTGCTCGTTCGCATTGCTGGCCATTCGCGCAACAATTAATTATTTCCAAACTACCGTCCACACTTGACAAACGCATAGAAATAAACGTTGGACAACGCCAACGAATGGCAACGTTTCTTAGATGTATCCCCGGCTTAAGATGTCGATTGTAGCGCACCAGCCACAAGTGTTAATTTTTGGTATGTTGCTACTGGCACTACGATTATGCATATGCAAAATCTTTTGTTTAAGGAAATTATTTCCAAGTAACTCGTTATTTTCTCCTAATATGATTGGACTATTAGAGCTCCCTCTATACCCCCTCCCGTGATTGTCAACCGAACACCAAAATATCATTGGTTTTCGGGTTTGTCTAATTAACTTACCGGAACATTAGCGCTAAAACGTGTTAGTGGCGAGCATACTTGCTCGCACTGTCTATTATGTGCTCGATTCGATTCCCAGCTCCGACACTGGCACTTACAGTGGGTAATGGATGTTATCCGCGTTTCTTCAAATGTGTAACTCCCTTCCGGAAAACCTAAGCTGTAGAGTTTGGGAATTGTCTATAAATGCAGTGTTTATGTTTGCTATTTCATTATGTGTTCACTCTGTATATTCTTTCATCACGTCTGTGCAACTGGCAATTAATTGTTAAATGAAATTGACTGTTTACCATTTAGATTGATTTTTAATAAACGGCATTACAATTCGTCGAGAAGAAGATTGCTGTTATTGAGCGATTAATAAAAGTGATGATTGAATTAGAGGCTGTAACTTCTGAATTTCATTACAAACAAGTCCTATTGAAAATTTTTATTTCTTCTCTGCCCTTAATTCAAGCAAATATCCTATTTGGAGATAATTAAAGTTACTTTGCGTCCAGGTCTCTTTTCCCAGTATATTGATTTTGAGTAACTTAACAAGTAGCTGTTTCAAATATTAAGAGACGATAAATTGTTCAATGCTGAACGTAGCTCACAATCGAACTAAAATATTCATTTTATAAAAATTACAATTTTCTACGAAATTCCTTATACACTTCTAACTGTATAGATAAAGGGGCGAAATGCAAAATATTACTATGGATGTAATAACATCTAAACTAAAAATATTTAAAATATATCCAGTCATCTTACTGATAACTGCTTAAAAATGTTTAGTTACTTAAAAGTAGATTATATATATTTTAAAGTTCTAAAAATTTCACTAGCAAATTATTAAAACCACATGAATGAATTATACACGTTAAAATTTAGCCATTCTATGATTTAGTATTGGTATTAAATTCACATTTCTGACTAAGAAAACTAATAATGTTTTTGTTGTAAAATATGGCGTAAAACTATTAAAGAAATACAACTTCTCGAAAAATATGTACGTTTGCCATATCATAATATTTAAGACCCAGGAGCGTGTCGAACGATGGCTCTTTCGAAGGTGGGTTCTAGGTACAATTACAAATCTATATAACCAGTGACTTTAAGTTTTAGGTCTATGAGTATATCCGTAATCGTGGAGTCAATCTGTACTGAATTTTACATTGAAGGAAGACTTACGAATAATATCCGATTTACTCTGCAAAACTCAATGGAATTCTTTATTTATAGGCAATGAATCAGCTATAAATAAGATAACTAGATTACAGATACAACTTCCGCCATGACAGAAACGCTATGCGACAAACGGAAGAATGTCGGAAACGGACACTAAAAATATTGCTAAAGACAAAAGAAGTAAAAGCAGCTTATAAGTTTATAACTCACCTGTAAACTCTTCGAATATGGCTTGGTCTTATAGCCAACAGAGGATGATTGAAGGCAATCACAATTATCTGACTAATCTGAAAAGAAAATACTGGTTACTCTTCATATTAGGTCACACCAGAATTTTAGAAGTTTGTATTATGAGCTCATTTAAATTTTTTTATGCAAAATTAAAACCGTAATTATCGAACACCAAAGTTATAGAATACCAAATCACAACTCCACTCATATTTCTAACATTCATCACTTCATTTTCTGTTCATCTGGTTCAGTGGTTATATTTTAAATAAGCTCATGCCAAGAATTTAGCATTTCAATGTACATTAAAACTAGAACTCAAGAAAATAGCACTCTCTTTCTGTTAATGGCGCAGATTTTAAATATGAAAATAAGATTGACAGATATTAAATGATAAGAATATTCTCATTTTCCACAACACATTTCGATTTCTTTTAAAAATTTTCGGCATAAGTAACGAGTGAAACACAAAATTATACAAATAAGAAATGTTACATTTCTAACCACAATGCAGGGGTAGTAGCGTCATGAGTTACCTTTTGAGAGATAATTTATAATATGTCTTTATATATTTTCAATAAATAACTTTTAAATGTTTCTTCGCCACTGCTGTTGAAAATGATTTATAAAATAACAGCTTTCAAGAGAGCGGAGTATGGATCAAGGACTAAACCAATGTTGGAACAGTAGAGATCGTAAAATAACTTACTACACGCTGAATATACCCTTATGAGAGACATTCCAGAAAAAATTATAATAGCACTACGAAACAACAGTTTTCAATTCAACGAATACCATCACAATCAGCAGTCAGCTCACACTGATGAAGCTCGATGGTCCCAAGAATACTAAGAACTGCATCTACCATACACCATGCGGGTATGGAGAATCATAAATAGGTGAAACGAGAAGATATTTGCAAGTCAGATTAAAGAAACATGAAACAAATATCTACTAGCGGAGAAGATATAAAATCTGATGTATCCTACCACTTAATTATGTCGTAATAAACAGCAATGCGCTGGGAGCGAATAGCTTATCTCAAATATTTAAAAACAAAAATATATTTATGTTGTTATATACGTGTGTAGATCATTTCTTTTAAGCATATCGGATTAGACCAAAATTTAAGAAACATAACACATCTGATTTATAACGTGTTTTCAGACGTTCTGTGATTCAGGCATTATTCTAGTTGGCATTTGCTTGCTGTACAGCATGTTTGGCAGCAACGTGGCATTTGCCGTGCTTCCTTGTTGAGCACCAGTTCCTTGGTAACATCAGTCCAACGTTTTGCAGGACACCCTCTTCGTCTCTTGCCAACAGGTTTTCCGGAACTCCTATCAACTGACTCCCTTACGATCTAAAATGGAGAAACCCAAGCCGTTAGCAACTCTGATCATTGTGTTATTTCTGCCATGCCAAATGCTCAACTGGCAAACTATCGAGCTTGCCATCTGTTAACCTCGTCGAGTCTCATAGTCGTAGTTGCAGTATCCACAAGAACGTCGTGGTGTACTACATTTGTCACCTATCCTTAATGTGTCTAGACCATTCAAAAAAACACTTAAAATATCTATGGAAACAAGTATAAACTGTTTTTGAACTCAGAAAGAAAGTACCAGACCGAACCATCGGGAACAAAATGAAACCAGAATATATTTGGGAAACAGAACCGAGAAGTAAAATTTAAAAAAATGGCATGTGTCTGGCACGTACCCCGGCAGTAGATCTCTAGTCATTGTCATCAGTGCTGAAGACTCCTTGCATCACCTACATGTGAGAAGAAAAAGCTTATTGAAATGACAACGATGTCTAGAAAAGTATGTGTAGTAGGAGCCTGCATATTAGTCTCTAGTTATTGGTGTTAAAGAAAAAAACGGTTGTAGCAAAGTATGCACAATAGAGTAAAGTAAAAATAAAAATTTTTATTAACAGTTCTTTATCAAGTGCGACGAGGTGGCTACGAAAACCAGGTTTCCTATTATTACATCTTGTGGTAACCCAATTCCTTAAAAATAGTAGTAATTTTCTACAAACTGCTATTTAACTTCGTCTGTAATTCACTTCTACATATTCTATCGAAATGAAACGCAAACAGTACAATCAGTGTTTAAAAAATCGGTAAAGGTATTTACACAAAACTTCCCTCGTTATTTGTGCATGGCAGTCACCCTAAAAAATTAATATTTACGAAATGACATTGAGAATAATAATCGGAATAGAGTTATTGCTATTATTAAAAACAAAACTTGATAAGTTTTGGTCAAAAAAATATACAGATTGCTCATCCAACAGCAAAAGTTCAATACTAAATAGCAGGTGCCACATATGGCAGGCTTGCGCAAATACCTTTACAAATGTCCACCATGACTGAATTATTTCTTGGGATGACCACCCTGTACATTTTTCAATAAAAGTATAATAGGTGCATATGCCAGATATTATTGCCATCTGTCACATCTTCAATCAAACATTCACGTAATGGAGTGGAAGTATAGTGGTGGTTAAAAAATTTTCAAAAGATGTTGGTAAAATAATTTTCAAAATTTTTTCTTCTGAAATAGGTTTAAAATGTCAAACGTAGAAATTTCAAATTTGAGCAAAAAGGAAAGTTTCCTTCTATTCTATAGTAGTGCTAAAAAAAGTTTAAAAATTATGTATTTTTTAAAATAGGTTTAGAATGCTATGAAACGTGAAAATTTTAAATTTGAGCAAATAAAAAAAAATTCGATCTCTTTAGTGGTAAAATCTTTTTGAAAAATTTTCAAAAAAATTTTTTTGAAATACCTAGGTTTGGAATGTCATTTAAATTTGAGCATTCTAGTGTTAAATTTTTTTCTAAACTGATAACAAAATGTTGCCAATTTTTTTAACGAAATTGGTTTGGAATATCATGAAACGTGGAAATTTTAAATTTGAGCAAAAACATTTTTTCGTCTGTAGTAGTGATACATAAATGGATTAAAAATGTTTTCAAATTTTTTAAAAAATTCTTCAAAAACATTTTTAAATTTGTTTGAATAGTTTTAGAATGTCATGGAAACGTGGATAGTTAAAATCTGAAGAAAGAAAAAAAAATTCTATCTTAGTGATAAATTTTTTTAAAAATAGTAAGAAAAATTTCTAATTTTTCTTTTAAATAGATTTAGAACGCTATGAAACGTGGAAATTTGAAATTCGAAGAAATACAAAAAAATTCCATCTATTTTAGTGGGAAACAAATTTTCAAAAATGGTAAAAAAAAATTTCAAAAAATTTTTTTTTGAATCAGGCTTAGAATGCCGTGAAACGTGGAAATTTTAAATTTGAAGAAAGGAAAAAAAAATATTACATTTTAGTAGTAAAAATTTTTTCAAAAATATTGGTGAAAAAAATTTTCAATTTTTTTTTCCTGAAATAGGTTAAGCGTGTCATGAAACGTAGAAATTTTAAATTTGAGCAAAAAAACATTTTTTTCATCTTGGTAAAATTTTTTTCAAAAATGTGAAAAAAAATTTCAAATTTTTTTTTTCTGAAATAGGTAAAGCGTGTCATGAAACGTAGAAATTTAAAATTTGAGCAAAACAAAAATTTTTTCATCTTGGTAAAAAAATTTTCAGAAATGTTTGAAAAAAATTTTCAAAAAATGTTTTTTTCTGAAATAGATTTAGCGCGTCATGAAACGTGGAAATTTTAAATTTGAGCAAAAAAAATTTTTTTCACTATTTATTCCGTTTAGACGGTCCACCCTGTATATTTTCCAGTGAAATTTCTACCATTTCTTCGCTGACAGTAGCGTCAACTACCTACCAAATTTGACTGCTCTCCGTCAAGTAGTTTTTTAGTAAATGCACCAACAGACAGACAGACAGACAGACTGACGGAATTGAAAAACCTATATTTTCGTAATCTACGTGTTCTGAAACGTCAGAATCCGAAAAAATCTCGGAGGGTGATTTTTTCTCGAATACAAAACTTCCCTTCGGTATGCGAGGGAAGTAAAAAGCGTTGATATTAACTGTTTCACTCTTCGAGTGAAAATGATTTTGGTTTGAAGTCTTCAATGTTTGCTTTGGATGTTGCCTTATCATTGTCACGATTGCACAATTTTCTCAGTTTATAGTAACTATCATGATAGGCATTAATTAACTGCACAATTCTGTATTCCGAAACAGTTGGTATCAATGCTTTTTCAAATACTGATTTTACTTTCTGCGCCACGGTTGCTGAAATGTTAGAAAAACACACTTGTTGTTGGTCTCCAGAGCCAAGTTGTAACGTTTCTGAAAACAACATTATGTGAGGGCGTCGTGATGAGTTGGAAGTTTATTCACAACTTAGTCTTCAAATAAGGGGCATTTGAATGCCTGTCAAGTAATTGGTAGCTTCCATCACACTAATGTCACTAATAACGCATTACAAACACAGGTTAAAAGGAACACTAATTAACAGATCTACATAAGAAAAGCCAACGCCGGACGTGGCGGTACATGAGAGTGAAGGGGGAGCAAAGTTCGCCCCTTAGGTGGCATATTAACTGATTTTTTTGTTTCTTTATTTTATTTTACTTATCTGTCCGAGGAGCAAGTTTTCCGCGAGATAGTAGGTCGACCTTAATCAGTTTGATACATATATTAAGAAAATATGAAGATTAGTTGAATTTCACTAATGTCTACGAATTTTGAAGACAATGCGCGACCCGAAGACCTTAACCGATTCTCCATTTCTTTATTTTATTTTACTTACCTGGCCAAGGCGAGGGGCAGATTTTCCGCGGTATAGCGAATAAAAAATGTTTTTTTCGGCACACCTTATTACACACATCAGATTTATTTTTACACAACTTCGGTATTAACATTAGGTAATAAGGCCCAATTAACCTAGTGACTAAGAGATATTTTATTTCATATTGTAGTGAAACTTTCCTTCGACTTTTCATTTTCATTTCTTTGTCATTTTTTTTAAATCTTTTTAGTGGCAAGAGATTGACACGGGTATACCTAAAACCTTCCCCCAACATCAATAAATATTTAGTAAAAGTTTCATTAAAAAACTTGTTTTAAATCGTTTAATAACAAAAGATAGTAATTCCTATATTTGCATAAACGTACTTTTCTTTAAAATGGCCAAGGAACCAATGATATCTGAGCTCCTTCGAAAGGCTGAATTCCTTTTTCTTTTCTACTTCTCTACGTTGTGGTTGTGATGATATAATAAATCGGTATATCATATTGCTGACATCCATCACATCAATGAAAACAGTTTTCACATAGGACCAGTAGGTTTTGAATTATGAGGCCTCATATACACGCACGCATACAGACACATGCTCAAACGCAACGCATTACCTTCTTCTGGACGTCGCGCGTCGCAGACGATTTAAAAATATCTGGAAATCATACTATTTACGTAAATGTAACACATTTTTCCAATATGATGTTTAAACCTCACACCAAATCATTCAGGATGTTTATTTAGTATGTAAAATTAGTCACCCACCTTACAATCTTTATAGGTAATAGAATTATATTTGCTACTTTTTGTATTTTCCTACTACCAATTTTATTATTACACCTTCAAAACGCAATATACGCTTGTAAAACACTAAACTAAAATGTATTTCAGAAAAAGTAATCTTGTGGCCTTTTCGGTAGACACTGTATAATTAGCCATTATTTTGTCGACATAATATACGAAATAATAAAGAAAAAATAAATATAATTTACCAAATAACATTACATTATTTTGTTTTATAGATTTTATAATGTTTGGCACACATTTGAGAAACATCTGCTTGACACAGACACACCTAGGTCAGAGCTGGCTGGGTAGTGTAGCGTTTCCAAATGAATAAAACAAATAAAATATTGAGATAATCATGTTGTCGGAATTTAGAACTACATTGTGTATATTGCGATTTCTAAAGTTATAATTAGAAATTAAATTATATTTAAACTTTCAAATGTGACTTCTTCTAGAGTTGGGACTGCTTAAAAACAGAAAAAGCCCTACCAACGCAACCTCTTAAAGCATATCATAATCGAGAGGCATGGGACCTAATGTGAACATTTTTTGCAACGTATTTTGCCATAAACTATAGGAACTTCTTATTAAAACTAGGTGTATTAAAATAATTGAGGGGTCGACCGCTAGAACCGCCAGAAAGCACTTTCAATTTAAACGTAGGATTAATATTTGCTACAGAGGCTTATAGAGTTAATGAGAAACTATATTACAGAATGTCTGTTTTTTTAATTACACAGCCACTCACAAAAATAAGTTCAGACCCAGACTTTAAAATATAAAAATGCTATTTCAAAGATAAAATCTGCCTAGGTCATGTGAGGAAAAATTGCATCAATTTCTTCTTGTAGGACTCTTTACAATTTAGGCATATTTCCAGGTTTTCTTCTGTACACTTTGATCTAAAAAATGCCAGAGGAAAGATTCTGGATAGGTGAAATTAAAAGTCTTGGCAGCCTAATTTAAGAAACCACATGACTCAAAACGTGGAGAATAGTATATTCTACAAGTTCTGGAATAGCCCATATTCCACACGAGCGAAAAGTTTGTAGTCCGAGCCGAAGGCGAGCACTACGGTTTGCGAGTGGGATATGCCATTCCAAAAGTGTTGTAGACTATACTTTATCAAGATTTTAGAGATTATGCAAAAAAACTTCAAAACAGTGTAAAACGTTTATTTATTTTTTTTTTTTTATTTTAATGCCTTGTTTATATTAACGTCCTGGCGGAGTTCAGCTATTGCTGCTCTACCACTCAACCAGGACACATACACATAGACATCAACACAACAACCATTCCCTGCGATATTGCCATCTACCGCAGCTGAGACTCGAACTCAGGAGAGATAACAGCGACTAGACATGTTGTGCCACCCAACAGCGGTCTAGGTCACTGCTACCATCTCGGTAACACATGAAAAAACGCCACCAACATCCATACCCTGACCAGGATTCGAACCCGGGACTCCGTGATCGCAAGCTAAACACCTTCAGCATTGCGCCACCGAGCTGTAATGCGAAGCTAGAGGTAACCATAGCAACCGCACCACTAAGTCTGGCTGAACGGCTTCTGATTTGTCGAAAGCCGTGCGGTATTATACCATAACAGTGTGTTGGAATGATCCGACAGAATTTTTAGTTGTGGAATTTGCAGTTTCCGAAATAGTGTTGGAGAAAAGTGTATTTCCACATTGCGGCTATGAGTGCGTCTATGTACTTTCCTGTGGAATTTTGTTTCATTTGCGATAACTTGTGCAAAAACTCATCGCTTTTGATCCTTTTGTTAAGTGTTCATTTCGATGAGGACTTTAGACCTATTGGAGGAAAAAATATTTTATGGAATACAGAACGTAATACTGAATTTTCTGAAAAATATAAATTCCATAAAATTATTTTAAAAAAACTAAGAAATTGGAACTAATAACGATACACATGAAATTCACTCAATAATTGATTAATAGATAATTTCGTAATAGTCATATTTTAAAACCTCGTATTTTTATACCTGTAGCATTACTGTTACTTCTACTTTATTTTATTGTATTTTACTTTATTGTTATTTAAAAATCTCTGACTGAGGACTCACTACTTCCACATCCAGATTTTCCATCCAAGTCTCTTTAAGGAAAACATCTCGTCTATATTTGCACTCTAGCATGTGGAAATTATTGTAACAGTCAACGTAGGTGAAATCTTTGAACTACTTTCCGTTGGTCTGTTTCCGTGAAATTTTGCACGCATATGTAGTACCGATGACAATATAATTATCTGATGATGCAGCCAGGATAGACAGCTCACTAAGCAATTTCTAAATACATTTCACAAGGCATGTCAAATCAACATAGGTCTGTTACATGCACTGCCTCTCATTACACAGTCACACAAAAAAAATTCTTTCTGGTCTGGGGATCTGACCATGCTCACTATATGTTTTTGGGGTCGTTGAATCCGAATATGAGGTCTATTTAACTCCATTACCTCAGGATTTTGCCATAACCTCAAAAAACCCATAATTTAAGCGATTTCGACATCTCTTCATATAAATCGCGGTAACTTTTTCTAGACAAAAATGACCCCATTTTTCTTGTACTAGATCGATTGCAAATTAAATTTCCAATCCGATGATGTGGGATATGATATTCTTCCGGAGCTTTTTAAGTGAGATATCGGCCGCCAAAGTGACAGGTCCGAGAATTTCGCTTCTCGAGCGATACGACCCAGCTTCAAGGGCCATTTCTGCCAAACGAAAGTCTTTTTTAAGTGGTTTATTGGCAATAAATAGTCAGTGTCAAAATGAGACACGTGTTTACAATGCAATATAGACATACTAACTGTGTTGTGACCTAAAGTAATTGTATACAGTGGAAAGTTTTTAAATGAACAAAATCAACCCAAGAAATGAAAGGAAAGAAAATAAAATTAAATCACAAGACACTGTAGAAAGAAAGATAAGCTATAAATGAATTTATTTTATTTTATCTGATTTATTTGATTTTATTCTACATATTCTATCTGATTACTGTAATACCTTTACCAACTTAATTTCTATCGACTCAATTTATTAATTCAAAACAATATTTTCTTATTAATCTCAAAAATAAACCTGTGCTAAACAGAAGGCAGGTAATAAGATAGTAACATTTGTGGAATTGGAAAGCAACTCGCTAGTGTTTATTAGTTTATTTCTTTACCACAATTGGAAACTAAATTAAAAGTAAAATTGAAAAGATATTAAACAGACAATGAAATAGAAAAATACGCGGAATTGGAAAGCGGCAGTTGACACTAATTATTACAAAAACATACCAATATACAAGATATTCTCTCGGACCTCTTTCTCATAACCCGCCATAAAAAGATCTTTTTACCGGGAGACAGGGCTCTTTCATGCACTTCCACCATAAATGGATATTTACCCGTGGAATGGTTAATAAATAAAAGCTCCTTACGGCGAGCTAATGTATGTATGTCTTGGCAGACACACACGGTGGACGCACTGATTCAGAACATTGAAACGAAAACACGGATTTCTGGAAAGCATGAAACCATATATGGACGCAAGCGGGTAGGAGGAGATGCACACTGCTAGATTCAGAAACGGAAGAAACAGAAAACTTAAAGGAAGAATAAATAAGGAGATGATGATAGATGGAAACTTAAAAGAAGCGTCTCACAAACACCGACACTTCCCATCCTATATTCCTACCTCATGCATTCATCTGGCTCTCGCTGCTGGCAACAAGCTTGTCCAATGTTCAATCCATCGTATGCAGCCAGTCCGGCGGTATATAAAAACGTCCGAGGTTCGTTCCGGCACGCAGTTTGATCGTCCGTTGGGGGCTCGAGTGAGGCAGACCGCCCAGTCATGGCATAAATAAGGGTGATTCCCGCCATAGCCTGAAGGCTGATATAGCACTTCAAGACAAGTCCAACAAGGGAAACATGTTTTTGGCCAGTGGTTAAGAAGATACAGGGTGTTTTATGCATTTGGTCTGAAAACTCAAAGAGCTATATCTCTACAACGGTTGGATGTAATCGAATGAAATTTACTCTTTGAATTTTCAAACCGAATGCATAAAACACCCTGTATCTTCTTAACTACTGGCCAAATACATGTTTTCCATGTTGATCTAGACTTACCTTGAAGTGCTCTATCTGCCATTAGGCTATGGCGTATTGCTAGCGAATCACCCTGTATGTAATACGCGACTGAGCGACAGCATTTGGCCTTTCAACGATCGATCCAGCTGCGTGTTGGAACGAATCTCTAGATTGGATGCCCGGAATCGGCAGCAATGCTCACCTTACGCTGGCAAATCAATCAATCAATCAAAAAATATGGCCCTTCCTCTATCTAGCAATAACTTACTCGTCAAATTTCAACATAATTGAACTTCTCTTTCTTAAGTCATCCTGCTTACAAAAAACATTAAGGAAAAACACATTTTGAAAGTCGTTCTGACATCGACAACTAACACAATATGAAATTGATCTATCTTTATATTTACGGTTTCATAAATGTGCAAAGAGGTCAAAGTCAAAGACAATTTACTTTTTTATTTTCACATTTACGAAGTGCATAATAATGATCACCATAAAAATATGTCCTATGGACAGGTTCTTAAATAAACCTAAATAGTCATTTCGCAGAATTTTTATGTTCTCAAGATTTACTGTTGTTTATTTGCATTATTGTAATGTGTATATATTACAAATTTCTTTGTATATTCTTCTACATTATGTAAATAAACTATTATTATTATAATACCCCGCGTATGGGAAAGTAAAAACATTCAGCTTGTAACTTTAAGGGCACGAACTTAGTAACGCAGGGCCGTAGGAACAGGAGCACCGTGATATCAAAAATTATGTTGGTCAAAGACGGCCATGAAATTAAAAAGTACTGTCTTACCATATGTTATCCTTTTGTAATGGTTATGTCGTTTCCATTTGCATTTGAATTTCGCCAAACGTCAACAAAGTCATTCTTCCTTCACTCCTGTTGGTTCGAATTTACAATCTCGCCCGTGCAAATTTAGGATCCCATCAAAATGATCATTTCGAAATTTCGATATAGATATCATGAAGCTTTCCTGGTCGCGTATGCAAAAGGATCCCGTAGTTTAAAAATTGCATGCCTCTCTTTTCGCCACTATTCATCACAAGGGTATTTAAACTAAACACTAAACAGGAACGCCAGTATGGTAGCGGCTAAAGAAAGATTTAATAAGCATGAGGTGCACGGTTCAATGCCTGCATCTCATTGGATATTTTTATTACTTTTGTTGCCGATATTGGTATTAGAACGTTATCCCTGTTCGTATCTAGAGTTCGATTTCCGATGGCGTCGAAGGCAAGCGCGTTTCTGTAGCTCCTACGAAATTTCGAATAAACTCGGTTAAAACTGTGAGAAATCGTACCAAATTGTGTTGAATCCAAGCGTGGACAATTCTACATTAGTTCATATAAATTAGCATGAGACTGGCTATATCATATAAGTAGCTGATATTTGATTAAGATTTATTGGTTGAATATAGCATCATATCAAGCGTATATAAACAGCTTGAAACAGGGACACAAACATCTGGCAACATAATATAAACTGTGCACCATAAACTTATCTTCAGTGAATAACAAGCTGGTTTCTAAGAAGGGTAAAACAACTAGGGCGAGTAGTGTGGGAATTCTACAGAACAGAGAGGGAAGCTGCCAACATGGACGAAAAAGATAAGTTCTATTAGTAGGTAGTATTAGTTTATTAGTCCTTATTAATAATTAAATCTAATTGAATTTCTCAAAATGTATTAAATATAAAGCAAGTCCTACAGCAGGAATGATTCAACTGGCAACTGTCACGTGGTCCATATATTAAACTCATTTACAAATAAAGAAATATTTCTCAGGTCAAAATAATTAAGGTCTGTTTGATATACAGAGTGTTCCAAATATTCTCCTAGATATCTTTATTATTTTTTGCAGATTTTATTTTTTTACCTTACTTTACCTTAGCAGATCAGTATACAAAGTGTTTCAAATGTTCTCTCGGGGCTCTTCCTTGCACTTCCACTGTAAATAGCTATTTACCTGTGGAACGGTAAATAAATAAAAGCTTCTTACAGCAGGCTTATATATGTCTTGGCAAACAAAAGGGATGGAGGCAATGCAAGAAGTTGAAACGAAAAGACAAATTTCTAGGAAACATGTAACCATATCTGGACGCAAGCGGGCAGGAGGATGTGCACACTGCTAGATTCAGAAACAGAAGATTCAGAAGAAAAATAAACAAGGAGATAATGATAAATGTAAACTTAAAAGAAGCATGGAAACTTAACAAACAACTATACCAAATATAAGAGAATTAAGAAGATAGGACAACCGGCGGAAAACCTTTTATCTTTTAGCAATGGCGCCATTGACCTCGACCTCAGCTGACTGTCAATACCCAAGGTCACTAAAAAAACAGGTTGCTTTTTAATACATGTCATATAAAGTATTTCTATATTTATATGTAAGGTATCTATCTGGTTAGGATAGAATTGTACATTGAAAGAATGATTTTGAAACTTTTTTCTATAAAATGAGGAAAAAACAGCCATCGAGGTCTATACGTGACGTAGCACTTGTCGATTCTAATGAGCTAACCTATCTTTTAGTAAGCTTGGTCAAATTAATTTAATTCGTACCCGACAAATCCCGAAACCGTTTCCGCTGGATGTCGTGTCCCTTTAAATTGGAGTTCACAACTGTCTTCGTCTATTTCGTCTTCTCCGTCAGACTGTCCTATCTTGTTAGTTCGTCTATACTACCCATCCTATATTCCTGAACCATGTGTCATGCGTCATGTGGTTCTCGCTGCTAGCAACAAGCATGTCTCAGATCCAACCCGGCGTATGTAGCCGGTCCGGCAGTACATAAAAAATTAAAACGATTTAAAAATTGATTTTATGATTAGAAAAGAAAGAAAACTTTGACAGAAATGTATGTCATAATCATTACGTAAACTGAGACAGCAGTTCTTACTACCATGACCTTCTTTTAGACCGGTGTTTCTCAAACTGTGGTACGCGTACCCTTTGGGGGTACGCGAAAACTTTTAAGGGGTACGCGAATGGCGGCTAATAAATTTAAATAACAGAAACCCAAATCTAAACTGCGAAGTGCAGTACGGACCTGTTCAAAATAGTTCTTTCTTCGCCGTCAAGAGGGCACAAAGATATTCCGTATTACTGCTTTGAAATAACTAGTCTGAACCTGTACCTACTAGTCACTTAAATTATATTATAATATGTATTTTTTCGAAAGTGGTACGCATGATCACTGCACAACATAAAGGGGTACGTGAGATAAAAGTTTGAGCAACACTGTTCTAGACCGAGCTCCACTTTTCAAAAAATAGATTAGATCTTAAACTTCAGTTGCTTTTTTAAGGTGTTATAAGATTCCAGTGATTGATCCTGATGCATTGATGCAGCGCGTTCAAAATTGTTTCTGAAAAATTAATTAACAAAAATTGTCAGCCAGACAAGCTGTAACAGATAGGAGAGATCTTAAATCTCATTTTAAAACTAAAATCAAGGTGTTATGAAGTGTATCATAAAAAAAATTTAACAAATGATCTATCAGAAGTTAATGAACAAAAATTGTCAGACAAATTTTTTAAAACATGGTTCATTATTTACCAAAATTGCGAAAATTTCAAGCAAGTGTTTTGGAAAGTAGATTAATTTCGTTTTTGGCTAAATTCAAAAATTCATAAAAAATTAACAAATTTTTACTAGCCTGGTGGGCGCAACATGATTTTTAATGTTTTGCAACCATTTTCACCTTTTAAATTTGAGGTGTTCGACGGGGTACCTTCTTTGTCATGGGAGCTCGATCTATTTGTTCAACATAATTTTTGATATCAGATATCACGGTAGGTATATGATATACTGGCATTGTTCTGACATCTACGCAATTCTGAATTATTGGCATATAAAACGATTATAACGAAACAATAAGTAGTTGCCTAACAGTCTCTAGTCTCTATCTTAAATATGGCAACTAACTTCAACGCCATTAAAGGCCATGATAGAATTCAATGGCTTTTTGTGTGAAACCAATGAAATATTCTAACACAGACTTGTATTCTAGGTATTTAATTATTTGAGGAACGTATTAATATAATTTATCCCAATCCAAAATTGTTTCCAAAAGTTTCCGCCTAGCTGTCCCTGCTCTCCAACGTTCTGGAAAACGTCAATAATAATACAACTGTTACAGCATCTCAAGTCAACCTTTCGTTTGCGCGTATTACGTTGCAGTATATTCTCTCTCAGATCTTTAACACATGTAACAAGTATCAAAATTATTGTCTTTAATTATGTATTTAATAAAAATCACAGAGGCACATAATCGTTTAGCAATTGTAGACACGTGTAGAATTGTTATAATACTGTTTACAATTCTTGCAAAAGTTATTCAAAGTAATTCACAGAAGAAAAAAACGCTCTTTGAAACGATTTTAATTTTTTTTTTTTTTAAGGAGGGGTTCTTATTTCAATAAGTATGTATGTTTTTTCCTTTTCGTGCAATCATGTTTGGGCGTTAATTTCTTTGGGGGATTGTTTAAGCGATTTCCACGAAATCTTTTGAAAATTGTAAAGAGTGACTCGGCGGCGGTCCCTTATTAGTTTCATCAAGCTATGTCTAATATAGGGTGAGCAAAAATCGGAGATAAGTAGTTTCTATTCGGGAATATATGAACTTATGGTGGAGGCGTCAGTTAGTTATTTATGTATGTATTCTTGCAGTAGCTGATATTGAATCTCATGTTAAATATTAAAGATTAAAAATGTCGAATCCAATAGTGCTGCGATAAATACATAGCATTACATAAAACTGGGCCATTAAAAAGGGCGAAAATATATTCTATTTAAATTTAACACCCTTTAAATAGACCGATTAACATATTCTGGAGGTAAAAAATTCATCCTTTTAATAGTTATTCTAAATTGCTATAGAATTCGAAGCAATATAGTTCAAGGCAAATCAGGAATAATTAAAATGGCAGCAAGAGAATGTTTCGTAGCTATCTGCAGTCTGAAAATCAGTATATTAGGGTTTAAAATTATGTATCTTTTTTATCACTGCATATTGCAACTCCTTAAATTAAAATTTAACGAATACTGGTAATTCTTATCCTGCACATCTAGTCTGTCGTATAGCATTTTTAAATATCTAATTATTCAACTAATAGGGTATAACATTTTATGATGATGACAAGGGTAAAATTGCAAAACATATTACATTATTAAATTTAAATTTGTATGCTAAAAAACACGATTTTATAATTCTGAAACGTACGGTAAATTAATTATAAGGTAGAAATGCTTGGCAATGTGAATTCATTAAAATTCTAGCAGAATTTAAATTTGATGCCAAGAAACTGTATTTTGCAACAAATAAATTCAAAATTTGTTTAATTACTATTAATAAAAATGCTAAATTAAGAAAATATTAACTTACCATTATCACAGGCTAATATTATATGAACATGGCTCAAAGTGTTTAGCGAATAAAGTGTACAATGAACTACCGAACTCGTACATGTCTATTAATTGACGGAAAAATGTTGAAATAACAAATCAAATATTTACCGAATACAGTAAAACTATTATTAAAGAATAACTTAATGATGGTTTATAATGTTTATGTTGTAAAATTTAATGTTATAAGCTGAGAGCTAGTGGTCTCGGCAACATACCTATTTTTACACAGCTGGAAATATGCAAAAATGTTAGTTTAGATCCCCTCAAAGGAGGAATGGCCGGAGTGGCTAAAGGATGTCGGTGGGGCATGTACCGTGCACCCTTGGATTTTTGAGAATTGGGCAGAATTGCAAAATTTTACCCATTTCTACAAAGTTCAAATTGGCAGTAATGATAGTTAGTACCATCTTATTAGCAAAACAATAACTGTCATACCGATTGGTTGGTGGAAACTACCTACCGTACCAAGTCGAAGGTTGCCTAGGAGTGAAATTTACTTATTTTACAAGGCTGAAATTTTCAGACCTCCAGTAGGGTAACGACGAAAGAAATACTTGACATACATGAGGTCCAGAGTTCAAATCCCACTCGCGACAATATTTTAATTTTTTATACTTTTTCGGCCAGAAATAAGTAGATTTCACCCCTAAACGGCAACCTTTGACTCCGTAGAGCAATTTTTGTTTCGGTGGTACGAGTTATCATTACTCCAAATTTGTGCTCAGTAGAAACGAAACATTTTTTGCGTTTTTGCCCCATTTTTTTAAATTCAAGGGTGCTCCTCGCCCATCCTTTAGCCATACCGGCCATTCTCTCTTTGGGAAAATCTTAACATTTTTGTATATTTCCAGCTGTGTAAAAATGGATATGTTGTCGAGACCACTAGCTCTCAGACCATTCATTAATTTGTGCCGATGTACCTGTCGTATATTTTATGTTTGTTTATACAGGGTGATTCAGAACTTATCCGGAAAAATTTAAGGGGATATACAACGGGTCCATATAAATATAATAGCGCAAAGAAAAAATGAAAAAAGCACTTTAAAAAAATTTAAAAATTTTACTTGTACGCTACTGCTATTCTGGTCGACTGCAATAACAGCCCGAATCGTGAAAACAGCTGATACTGGATGAATAGTTGTGAAATGCGAAAACTTCACGTAAAATAAATCGATAACGACAAGAATCTAACCTAACGTAATTTATTTTTGAAGTTAGAAGTTTACTTTTAATTTTTTATTTACTTTAAATCATTACAAATTTGGTACATACCTGATGTTACAATAACTGTTCAAAATATTGTCCGCCGACCTGTATGCACTTTTGACAACGTCGTATCCAATTTTGCCATACTAATGCAAATGTTCTCCCTTTATTTTGAGCATTTTGTTGTAACGGATAATCTGCTACAAGCAGTGCTTGAACACGCTGTACTTAACAGGGGTACAATTGGGAATCGTGCAATATGCGCCACGCTGTTAACTGAGACACCCCAGGTACCTGTCGGGCGGGCTGTCTTGTTTTACGCCGATTTTCGGCTACAATTTCCAAAATTTCTTCCTCGGCCGCTAAAATACGTTGTGGACGGTCAGGTTGCAAATGTTCTCCCTTTATTTTGAGCATTTTGCTGTAGCAACCATTCACAAAATGTAACCCGTAACGGATAATCTGCTCCAAGCAGTGCTTGAACACGATGTACTTGACAGGGGTACAATTGGGAATCGTGCAATAAGCGCCACGCTGTTAATTGAGACACCCCAGGTACCTGTCGGGCGGGTCGGTCTTGTACTACGCGGATGTTCGGCTACAATTTCCAAAATTTCTTCCTCGGCCGCTAAAATACGTTGTGGACGACCAGGTCCCCCGTCTCGTCCACGATTGGGTTGTAAATTTCCAGTATCACGGCCACGTTGAACGACTGCTGTAAAAGTTTCTGGGTTAGGCACATCTCTGCCGGGAAAATGTTCATACAACTCAGACGCTGCTAAAGCATTCTGCATTGCCTCACCGTAAGTTAAAATCATGTCCATATACCCCGCGTTACTATACACATATGGCATTTTGAAAGAAACTCACTTACAGCACTAAAATTTAAAAAAACACTCACTAACAACGCGATTAAATCTCAAACTGACAACGCACGGCACCGGAACTAGTTGCTACTTGCTTGATACGTAGTCTAGGATTGAGGAGATCTGTGTATCGGTGTAGCCGATGATACTAGCTGTAATTATCCGATGACTGACATGAAAATGTCCAAGAATGTCCGATTAGGTGGTACTGCAGCCTTTCCGGCTATATCGATATATGTATTAAGACAGATAGATTCAGCGTTGCCAGATTTATAATTGTCAATACTCCTACCAACCTGACAAAATAGCCGCTTTTACCCGCATCTCATAATGAAACTTCCCGTAATTTTATACTTGATATGTACGACTTAAAAGGGTTGAGTTACTAAGAAGTAAAAACATTATTTTGATCTCTTCCTTGCAAATTTTGAAGAGCGGGGGGGGGGAGATTTCTCTGGGGTACACATTTTTTTACCCTCGCTCGAAATTTTTGAAGAGCGAGGGGGGGCGATTTCTCTACGCATTTTTACCCTCTCAAAATTTTAAAATTTTGAAGAGCGGGGGGAGATTTTCTTTCGGCGATTATTCGCTATTGCACAAACCAAATCCGGTTGACCACACTGCAATGCTACACTTGAAATTATCCATTTTTTATCCAATTTTTAACAGGGTGAGAAAAATATCCTCCACCTTCATAGATTATCCGCAAATCGGATAATTAACCGCCAATCGGCAACACTGGATTGTCATATTGGCAACGTCATCAAAATAAATTTGGAAATTTGGCGTAGGCATTTCCAAAATCCCCGATTTTACCCTCTCAGCCATTTTACCCGCCAGATGGTCTATGAAGCCTTGCAAAATATTGAAGAGCGGGGGGGAGATTTCTCTGCACTTTTGTTTTATCCGCCAATAATCAGCAACACTGCTGTGCATACAGTAAGGGGTAGGTCAGTGTTTCATCCAGTCGTCCAGCTAAGTAGCTTTTAATAATACCATAACTTCAATATTATTACAGCAGTTCTATTAGGATTTTATTATATTTTTTTCGTGGTATCGACTCTAATGTTAAGACTGAATATTTCTTTAAATTCTTCCGGATAAGTTCTGAATCACCCTGCATATCGACATTGAGGTATTTGAGACTTCAGATATTGTTTTGCCATATCCTATCTCATGTGAACGATTTGCTTTGCTTTTGCATAAAATTCATATCACTGTCCTTTTTGATCACGAAGAGTGATCATCTCGAAAATTTCACCACATAATTTTGCATATCAAAAATATTTCAAAAATAAACAATAAGCAATGACGAGAAAGTACTGCCTAAGCGCATCGAACTGAGACGAGACAAATGACGTTGCATTACAGTGAGCAATGTATGCCCATGCTCGTAATATCTAATTACTCATTTAAAGAATAAAGAATAATACTAATAAGATTTGCCCAACAATTATGTAAAGTTTCAACATTATAAAACTATCTTATTTCACAACATAATACAAAACCAATAAGAGTTATAATGCACTATATCAATACAATAGGTCACTGACCACGGCATAGCCATTGTTAAGCACTTTTATTTCCATAAGTCTATTTGTAGAACTTTTAGCACCATACTTAATAGTCCCAAAGTTTAATGTACCTACTTAAAATCGGTTTAAACTGGCTATAAAATCGTTTGATCTACCACTGGATCACTAAAATTTATAATAAATGGTATTTGAAAGACAGGTTATAAATAAAACCAGTTTCCGGCGATTTATTTCTGCACAGTAATTTTGCAAACTAATAATGATTAAGAAGCAGCGCTTCTTCATGAAATTGTATACATGTTATACGAGAAATAGCTTTGACGCAGTTAGAAAAATGAACTTTATAATGAATATAATGAATATTCGGATATAATTGTAACGAAGCTTGTATAAAAGGACACGGCAATGACAATGACACTGCCCGAAAGCAATGAGCGTCGCAAATACGCTAACGTGGATAACACAGGTCTACAAATACAAAAATGTCTGCTCCAAGGACTAAACCTATCTTGCCTTAAGTATTTTTGTGTGCTGAAACCGAATTTTCAATTTAAAAATTTTTATACCACGTAGATTTGGAGAAAATCCCGGTTTTATTGACAAAATACGTTTCTTGCCAAAGTTCGACGTAAAATGTGTTTATAAAAATTTACATGAAGCGTCCCCACACCCCAAAATATAATAAAAATTACTGTTTTAATGCATTTTTGGACGATGGTTACGAATCCGCTCTGCCCTCTAAAGGGCAATTAAGGGCAAAATGGCAAAAACTCAATTTTATTGAAAAAAGAAGTGTTTTTCGATGTGCTAAATTTGAATTTCAGATTACCGACTGCTTTTGGAATCTTCTTTCCAAAAGCAGTCGGTAACGTGAAATTCGAATTTAGTATGTCAAAAAAGTTTAAAAATGACATGTCAGAAGTTAATTTTTGGAAATATCTTGCTAGTACCATCTTGCAGACACGTTGGTAAGTATGTATATGGGAGGTCCCCACCCAAAATCATAGTAAAAACTACCATTTCCTATGTATTTTAGGGCGCTGATTATGAATCCGGTATTAATAAAGGGCGCCCTGTCCTTGCAAGGGCATAAAAAGGCTAAAACCTTACTATACTAAGGCCAAGAAGTATTGTCAGTAGAGCAAAAAATAAGCGGCATTCTGGTCAAAGGATAGTAGCTGTTATGTAATATTTAAACGGCACCTCGTTCTAGTATATAATCCCACATAACTCAGAGAAATATATATTAAGTTTTTCAACTCCCCTTTGTATATTTGCTGTTTTCTGTACACTCTGTAGAACGGATAAGCAGGAAATTCCAGTTATCTGAACTGATAAATTTCATATCCTATCTAGGATTGATATGAAACCGACCAATCACAGTTCGTGTATTAAGTACATTTTACATTTACATTATGTACTACTATTCGTTTAAAATTCAAGTTACTGCGCAAGCTATCAAATTCACAGTTCGTATATTAAGTACAGAGCCAACTATTCGTTTTAAAAAATTCAAGTTATTGCATAAGCTGTCAAAGTAATTTTCAGTGTGTGTGTTTCTTTTAAAATCGTGTAGTTTTTCTTAAGCTGGTCGTAGAAAAAGTATACTGTACAACTCGAGTGGATTATCCATATCGCACTCGAAAGATTGAGGCACTCCGCCTACGACGTCGTGCTCAATTTAAATCCAATATGGCTGCCGGTACAAATTGGCGGATGACCTATTTTTTTACAACCCACTCAGCGTGGGTATGAAATTTAATAAAAGGGGGACAAGTAGATGTGTGACGTTATTCTAAATCTAATATAGCGGTCAACACAAAATGGCGAATTACCTATTTCTTGACAACCCCCTCGACATGGGTATCAAATGAAAGGGTATCGGCTCGGTGGCGCAATGCTAAGGCGTTTGATTCTACCAAAACATCTCACTATCACACACTTTTACCGCCATAATTTTATTCTGTACCTATCCCTTTTCTATATCTAACCGTTTGTACCCTGTTTGTATTTTTGTAATTTTTGTTATATTGTCAGTTTTTGTTAAAAAATCCTTCTTGGCCAAGAAACTTATAAAAATTACAACCTCTTAAAAACTCAAATTTCCTTTCCACAACCGCAACTTCCCAACGGCGAGCAGACTGTTGGGGCACAATTGCCCCGAACGGGTTTTTTCATTGATTTTTTTCCCGTCTCAGCAATCCAAATTCTAAAATGTGAAACAGTGCGCGACCAAACGTTTTAAGTGAAATATTTTAATTTTAAGTTTACTGTGTAGGCAAAAACAATGTTAATGTTAATTTTAAGCCGCCACAGGCGGCAGGAGTTTTAACCTTTAAATGTAAGTTTTATTGAGCCGAACCGGTCGCGATTCGCCCAACCGCACTAACACCACGGCGCTGCGCGATCCGGGGAGGTAATTTACTGTATTAAAAGAACTAAATAAATTTGTTGTGATGATATGATGATGCTAAGGCATTTGGCTTGCGACCACGGAGTCCCGGGTTGGAATCCTGGATAGGGTATGGATGTTTAGTGGTGTTCTTAATGTGTTACCGAGATGGTAGCAGTGGACTGGACCGCTGATGGGTGGCACAACATGTCTAGTAGCCGTTATCTATCCTGAGTTCGAGTCTCAGCTGCGGTAGATGGCAATATCGCAGGGTATGGTTGTTGTGTTGATGTCTATGTGTACGTGTCCTGGTTGACTGGTGGAATAGCATTAGCTAAACTCCGCCAGGACGTTAATATAAATAAGGCGATTAAATAAAAAAAAACGCTGCCTAAGGAATCACTACTTCCACATCCAGATTCTTCATCCAAGTCACTTTAAAGGAAATATCTTGACTATATTTGCACTCTAGTATGTGAAAATTATTGGTCATAGAATTTTAATAATATTTGGGGCATATGTCATGGAAAAGTTTGAGGGGTTGGTTTCTACCATATTCGTTAAAAATGAAGTTTCTAGTTTACCCTACTTATTTTCCACTATTCGCAATCTACCACCTCCCACCCCTTCAATGAAGTCATCTCAATCGGATGTCACTACAATACATACGTGTACTAACTTTCAAGTGAATATCTCAATTTGATGTTATCAATCCCATTAATAATGAAGCGGAGGTGGTGGAGTTTGAAAAATACTAGAAAGAAATCTGAGGCCTTAGTTTCTAGTATATACACCGAATCCCAAATTTCTGTACTCTTACCAGCTTGATTTACTTATTTTTCCCTACTCCTATTAACCCCAACCCTTCTACGGAATCATCCCAAAATATAATCTACTTCCAGATGTCGTTATAATACATACGTCTACCAAATTACAATTGTGAATATCTCAATTTTATTTTATCAAACCCTTTAATAATGTAGTAAGGGTAGTGGAAGTGTTGAAAAATGGTATCAAAAAATCTGAGGCCTTGGCATCTAGGACATACACCTACTTTCAAGTTGCAGTACTCTTACCAGCTTGCTTTACTTATTTTTCCCTATTTACCTCTACTTACTCCCACTCCTTCAACGCAATCATGTCAAAATATAATCTAGTTTCAGATATAGCTATAATACATAAATGTACCAAATTTCAAGTGAAAATTTAAATTTAATTTTATAAACTCTTTTAATAAGGGAGTGGGGGTGGTGGGGAGATGGAAAATACTAATAAAAAACCTGAGACCTTCGCTACTAGTATATACACCAAGTTCCAAATTTCTGTACTTTTACCAGCTTGCTTTACTTATTTTCCCCTATATACCCCTATTTAACCCCCAACCCTTCAATGGAATCATCTCAAAATATAATCTAGTTCCAGATGTCGTTATAATTCATACGTGTACCAAATTTCAAATGAATATATCAATTTTATTTTATCAACCCTTTTAATAATGAAGTAGGGATGGTGGGGGTTGAAAAATATTATAAATATTCTGAGACCTTGGCTTCTAGTACATACACCGAACTTCAAGTTTCTGTAGTCTTACCAGCGTGCTTTACTTATTTTCCCCTATTTACCCCTATTTAACCCCCAACCCTTCAACGGAATCATCTCAAAATATAATATAGTTCCAGATGTCGTTATAATACATATGCGTACTAAATTTCAAATGAATATCTCAATTTTAATTTATCAACCCTTTTCATATTGGAGTAGGGGTGGTGGGGGGCTGAAATATATTACAAAAAATTCTGAGGCCTTGGCTTCTAGTACATACACCGAATTTCAAGTTTCTGTACTCATACCAGCTTGTTTTACTTATTTCCCCCTATTTACCCCTAAATAACCCCCAAACCCTTCAACGGAATCATCTCAAAATACAATCTAGTTCCAGATATCGTTTTAATTCATACGTGTACCAAATTTCAAATGAATATCTCAATTTTATTTTCTCAACCCTTTTAATAATGAAATAGGGGTGGTGGGGGTTGACAAATATTGTAAATAATCTGAGACCTTGGCTTCTAGTACACCGAATTTCAAGTTTCTGTAGTCTTACCAGCTTGCTTTACTTATTTTCCCCTATTTACCCCTATTTAACCCCAACCCTTCAACGGAATCATCTCAAAATATAATCTAGTTCCAGATGTCGTTATAATACATACGTCTACCAAATTTCAAATGAATATCTCAATTTTAGTTTATCAACCCTTTTCATATTGGAGTAGGGGTGGTGGGGGTTGAATAAAATTATAAAAAAATCTGACGCTTTGGCTTCTAGTACATACACCGAATTTCAAGTTTCTGTAGTCTTACGAGCTTGCTTTACTTATTTTCCCTTATTTACCCCTATTTAACCCCCAACCCTTCAACGGAATCATCTCAAATTATAAACTAGTTCCAGGTGTCGTTATAATACATACGTGTACCAAATTTCAAATGAATATCTCAATTTTATTTTATCAACCCTTTTCATATTGGAGTAGGGGTAGGGTGGTGGGTGTTAAAAAATATTATAAAAAAATCTGACGCTTTGGCTTCCAGTACATACACCGAATTTCATGTTTCTGTACGCTTACCAACTTGTTTTACGTATATTCCCCTATTTACCCCAAATTAACCCCCAACCCTTCAACGGAATCATCTCAAAATATAATCTAATTCCAGACGTCGTTATAATACATACGTGTATGAAATTTCAAATGAATATCTCAACTTTTTTTTATCAACCCCATTAATGGGGTAGGGGTGGTGGGGGGTTGAAAAATATTATAAAAAAATCTGAGTCCTTAACTTCTAGCACATACACCGAATTTCAAGTTTCTGTACTCTTACAAGCTTGCTTTACTTATTTTCCCATATTTACCCCTATTTAACCACCAACCCTTCACCGGATATCCTCAAAAATCTCAACAATCCAGTTCCAGATCTCGTTATAATATATACGTGTACAAAATTTCAAGTCAATATCTTAAACCGTTCCGGAGAAAACGTGCGGACAAAAAAAAGTTACAGACCGACAGACCGACAGACAGAAATTTTTTTTTTCGCTCAAATTTAAAATCTCGACGTTTCATGACATTCTAAACCTATTTCACGAATAAAAATTTTTGAAAATTTTTTTGCGATTACTATACTTCCAATCCACTACGTGGATGTGGAAGTAATAAATAAAAAATAAAAATAAAGTAGAATACATTAAGCTATATGATGTAATTCTAAATTCAATATGGCGGCCGGCATAAAATGGCGGATCACCTACTTTTTACAACCTACTCGGCATGGGTATCAAATGAAAGAGTATGACAAGTAGAATACAATAAGCTGTATGACGTTATACTAAATCAAATATGGCGGCCGACACAAATTGGCGGATTACCTATTTCTTTACAACCCCCTTGATATGGATATCAAATGAAGGAGTTTGAGAAGAGTAAACGAAATGACGACGTTTGAATAAAAAAAGACGGGAAACTAAAAGGTAATAAATAAATAAATAAATATTTTTTTTAAATAATGGTTTTCTTTTAAAACTAAATTGCACTAAAAAGTAGAATAGTATATTAAAATATAAGTGGATATTAAGGTCTTTAAGGCCCTACAGAGACACAAAATAACAACAGGGTCAGTATGGGAATGCCATCAGGCACTCGTGGGCGCCTCCAGCATGAACAGTGTCATTCTATGCTGGGTCAAAGGGCATGCACAGTGCAGAGGCAACAGGAAAGCTGACAGTCTGGCTAGGAAGGCAGCCAGTCTAAGTATACTTGGACCTGGCCCTTCCAACATACTGCCGACCTCAGCAATAATGCTAATGATTAAAGGAAACACCCACAGAAAATTTAAAAAACTGTGGGATGAAACTCATAGTTGTCAGTTGGCCAGGGATCTGCTTAGATACCCTGACAAGGATACAACGATGATCTACCTGGGAATGTCCAGGAAGAACCTGCGCTTCGCGACAGGAATTCTTACTGGTCATTGCCAGCTGAGGAAGCACCTTTATAACATGAAGTTAAATGACACACCCCTATGCAGAGGTTGTGAACAAGAAGACGAGACTGTCCAACACGTACTCTATGAGTGCCCGGCAGTCTCCTCTAGCAGGGAATCCATTTTGGGAGAACGTTGGCCTACTTTGGCCAACTTGAGGGATATTCCCCTAGGCAGCATCACCACCTTCTTCACAAGATTAGGATGGTTGGAGGCCTAGGTGGAATCTTGTATCCCTCGGGAGGATGTACAAGGGGCCCAATGGGGCCTAGGTGCTGCGGTCACCTAAATGTGACTGCCCTCCCACAAACTCCAAACTCCAACTAAGGTCTTTAAAACACGCGCGAAATAGAGCAAGTGTTTTAAATACCAGTTATCCACACTTTGAAATCATAAATACTAGAAATAAGAATTAAGAATGTAAAATGGTTGAATTCGTGATGTGACATCAGGATACCTGTCAGTGTCAAATGAGGAATACAAAAATTAATTTGCAATCTGTCACATAGGATTAATTATTGTCACAGTTGTTATTGATTGCATATTGCTTTAAAATGAGTGAACATTGATTACTTAAATAGAAAAGCAGATTCGCCGTAAATACCGGAAAAACTCCTCTCAGATCAATATTTAAAAAGATGACATTTTGACTCGGGATGAAGTTGTTGCCATGGTAACTTTAAAACACGCGCGGCGTACTTTAAATACGCAAAGTAGGGTACCAATAAAAAAAAAATTAAATCACAAAATGATGATAGAAAAGAAAGACAATTGGGCGCTCATAAAGTATTGCCGTTTCTGTTATATTACAATATACTATTCATAACGTTTTATCACAATGCTGATTGTTGATAAAGGTAATATATTATATATTAAGAGCGTCGTGCGGGTTTCATTTTCATCATCAATTTAATCATTGAACAATAATTATTTTCTACTTTTTAGTGCAATTCAATTTTAAAAGAAAACCATTGTTTAATACATTTTTCCATTTATTTAATCTACCAGAAACATCATTAAATTTCTGCCGAAAACACGATTTTTATACCTCTAGAATTATGTTATTCATTCTAACACGCAAACATTTGAAGTACGGCGCTGTAGTACCTTGTTAGCGCCGACTCTGATGTTTGGTGTCCCCCAGGGGGCAATCCTTTCCCCGCTCCTATATAACCTTTATACGTCAGACATCCCATCCTTTCCAAATTCTAACATTCTATTATACGCAGATGACACCGTACTATACGCACAATCATTCCACGCGCAAACCGCGACACAAAAAGTGCGGTATCATCTGCAAACCCTCCAGATGTTTTACAAAAAATGGAAAATTAAGATAAACAACGACAAGACTCAGACTATCAACTTTAACAGAAAATTTACCAACATTAAGACATTTAATAAACTTAACATAGACGGACGGACCATTGAGGAGTGTAAGCCAGTCAAGTACCTGGGGATAACTTTGGATAAACGACTGACTTTCGCTCCTGTGACGCAGACTATAAATCGAACATACGCAGCATTGAATAAAATGTACCCTCTTGTAAACCGGCGGAGCAAGTTGTCTATTAAAAACAAATTAACACTTTATAAAGTGATCTTCAGACCGTTAATGACATACGCTTGTCCGGCGTGGAATAATCTCTCCGCCAGTCAATGCAAGAGGTTACAAATCACGCAAAATAAACTTTTACGCTTACTGATGAACGCTGACCGGTACACGCCGATAGCTGAACTCCACAGGGCGACGGACATGATGATGATCCGAGAATTCATCGACGAAACTTCGTAAGAGATTTTTGCTAACAAGATTCAGTTATCGGCCATGACGACTAACATAACAGACGTACGTGCATACCAAAATCCAACACACAGAGACACGCTAATACATCAAAGACTACCCATCTTCTTTTTAAGACGGTGACCTCGACTAACGCCACACATTATACGACAACCACAAATACCACCAAACCCGCCAACATCCTTTCCCACCACCACACCCTGCCCCCTGACTCGTCGATACCCCCAAATTTCCACTGCTACACAGCTACAAATTTAACCCCTTAAACACCCCTTGTTTTATATAATGACAATGTCCTTAAGTAGGTTTTTTTTCATATCATTTTGCTACATAAATAAAACCGTTATATTCGTTCCGCCCCATCATGCGCCCGAACTATAATTATGGATTTTAACTGACGTATAAAAATTAAAGATAACAGATATTAATGGAAAGAGATATTTTAAAATAAAAAGTTCTTAATTAAAATAAGCTTCAAGGTCTTCCCGGTCATACCAACGACACACATTGTTTTTGTTCTTATCTCGCGATAAGATATTAATGATGTTTTTGCATATACATATGTATATATTTTATATGTAGTATACTAAAAAGAAGTACCTTAGCTTAAGATAGTGATGTATGAATAGGAAATAAAATCTTTAAATGGTAAAATAGATGGCCGGTTTTTATAGTCTTTTTTATGCGCACTAAACAAATGGAGACAAGTATATTTAATAAGGTGTAAAAATGAACAAATAACAATATCGAAGATATTTTTAACCGATCTAGATATCGACAGTAGATGATATCTATATAAGGTTCGGTGTACTTCATAATTTTTAGTGACAGTCTTTTTATCGTTTTAAATATTGATTATCATTATTTCCCTTACTATTTTCCATACAACGGTTTGGCAAAATGTTCGTTATACACAAAGATGCATCATCGATGAACATCATCTACAATTCTTTTGTTTTAACAGTTTTTACTCATCACAAGAAATATTTAATAATTAAATACGAGTTAGTAAGGCATTGTTAATTTAAAATAATATGTTACAAGTTGTAATGGAATTTTCATCAACATTCCTTTGACTGGTTATGGATATATCTTCTCTGCTTCTCTCTGCGGTTCGCAGTGTAAACACTATAGTGTTATTTTGAAAAGTTTTTTGTCCCGTATCATGTTTCCTGTTTCCGCATTGTCAAGATCGGAAAAATTTATACAAATAATAGTAAAAATGTTAAAATCTTGTATTATGAAGCTTCAGAATCTTAATTATTACTTGATGGATGTCGAATTGTCTGAAGTATCTTGGTATCGCATCCACAGAAATGTTACAAACATCATTAAAAATAGTTCTGTACTTATATTATGCATTACAAATACTTTTGAATAGGTAACATAACCGGTAGTATATAGAAAATACACCCCGGGGGTTTTTATATTTTCCAGTGCAACAGAACGATAAAATTCGGTACGAAATTTCCTGGAAACATCGACAATGATGCGCAAAATTTTAAATCTGAAAAATTCGATGGTATGGTGATTATTTTTAGTGGCTGTTATTAAAGCTATTCATGTATATATGATTTCTAGTCTTAGTGAAGATTGCATGTATATTATTATCAATTATAAATTGTATTTATGTTCGTGCACATAGCATAACATGTTTTTAAAAAAGCATATTTATGTAACAGTTAATATCTATTTGTTTATAAAGCTACGTCTGCAGGAATCTTTTATACGCCAACATTATATGGGATACAGTTCCCAGTTTTTGAAAATAAGTCAATTTTTAGGTACAATTGCTATATTTCTAAATATTACATTCCCCCAATGATGCCAAATTAGTTGGTGAAACACTCGGCACTATTTTGTTGTAGGATCGGATCTAAGGTCACAATCGCCTCCTTGTATATGTTTTTAGGTAAAATGTTTAATCATTTTTATATTTACTGACCGATTTCTTTTTCAAAAACAGAGGTTCTTTCTCTAGTTAACACTAACCTACTGTCCAAATTTCACAGATTTAAGTAAATATAAACAGAAGCAAAAATAGCCATACCAGATGTTCAAAAACTTTTACTAAACTTACGTTTCCAAATTTGGTACATTCATTTGTTTTAAAATGGCAACCCCCAAATTTTTCTTCAGTTCATAACTCTTCATTGTAAAATAATAATAATAATAATAATAATAATACTAATAATAAGGGGCGGACAGTGCTGATCCCAAAGAACGGAGATTTGTCTGACCCAAAGAATTACCGGCCGATAACCTGCTTAAACGCATGCTACAAGGTGTTCACACGCATTTTGTACATGCGGGTGCTCCACGCAGTTGAACCGGTATACGAACGGATATATGAGCAACGAGGGTCGAAGAAAGGTACCGCTGGCTGCAAGGAGAATCTGCTGATTGACAGGTGTGTCACGCAGGACTCCATGCAGTATAAGCGGAATCTTTCGATGGCCTGGATCGATTACCGCAAGGCATTTGACATGTCATCGCATGAGCTAATTATACACTTGCTCCAATGTCTTGCGGTCCCCGGTCCAGTAGTGAGGTGTATTGAAGAACTGATGCCACTCTGGAGGACTCGCTTTACCATTACATCGGGTAACGATCGAGTCCAGACAGAGCCGGTAACTTTCAGAAGGGGAGTATTTCAGGGAGACTCCCTCAGCCCCCTTCTATTTTGCATCTCACTGCTACCATTATCCGTTTCGCTCCGAAAAACCCGTGGGTACAACTGCGGTACCCCAGGAGACAGGAGGCATAAGGTTACCCATCTGTTTTATATGGATGACCTTAAACTTTATGCCTCCGGGGAGAGGGACCTGCACCAGTCCCTCAGGGTGGTACAGGAGTACACGCAGGCTGTCGGTATGGAGTTCGGGTTAGACAAATGTGCACTGGTCCATCTTAAGAGAGGACGATGCGGGGACTACGGAGAGGACGCGCAGCTCGTAGACGGAAGCATCTTACATCATCTAGATGTCGGAGAGTCGTACACTTACTTAGGTGTTGAGCAACACTCCACACAAGAAGTGAGTGTAGTAAAAAACGCTCTCCGCGGCAAGTATCAGCACCGGCTCCGACAGATCTGGTCTTCAGAACTGTCGGGGAAGAACAAGGTGTCTGCAACCAACATGCTTGCCGTTCCAATCCTTCTCTACTCCTTTGGAGTTGTGAAGTGGACTCGAGAGGAGTTGCGTCAACTCGATGTAGGAACCCGCAAGAAGATGTACCTCAATAGGAGTTTACATCCCAAATCGTCCGTTCCACGGTTATACCTCCCGCGACATCGGGGAGGGCGTGGACTCTTGAGTTTGGAGAGTCTCCACAACAGGATGGTTCTGGATGGAGCCTGTAAGGTCATCAGGAGTTCGGATTCCCTCCTCTGCATGGTCCGGGACCATGAAAATGCAGGGGTAGAAGCATTTCTGTTTAAGGCAGCACAGAGAGCAGCTGATGAACTTGGTCTCTCCTTCGACGTCGAGCGGGTAAATCGCGACTCCGTCACCGAGTTGGAACCTGCTCGGCGAAAAGCCCAAATTAAAGCTGCAGAACACAGCACCTTTCTGCAGCTGCACATGGATAAGCCAATGCATGGAGTTTTCTATAAAAAATATAGAAAACCTTGGCTTCTCCGAAAGGCTGACCTTTGCCTTTTTAAGGTCAGCCGGGCTGAAGTCTGAGACCGAGGGATTCATAATGTCTTGCCAGGATGGTGTATTCAACACTCTGGTCTATCGTAGCCGTGTTATGGGTATAGAGGTCCCGGATGTCAGATGCAGGGCCTGCCGCAGGGCGCCAGAGACTGTAATGCACTTGCTGTCGGCTTGCCCGACATATGCAGTCTCGGCCTATATCCAAAGGCACAACGGAGCATTACGAGTGCTTTATTACCATTTAAGGCACTCGTATGGGATAGACGAGACACCAGTGCTGCCTTATGTTCCGGGGGATATTGAGTCCGTTGTGGGCAATGAGAAGTGTCTAATCTATTGGAACTACTCGTTTCCCACCGTTAGACAAATACAAGCCAACAAGCCTGACGTAGTTCTCCTCGATCACCAACTCAAGACAATGTTTGTCGTGGAGTTCTCGGCTCCCGCGGAAAACAACATTATCTTGAAGGAGGAGGAAAAACGGACAAAATATCGAGATTTGCTCTTCGAACTCCGCAGACTTTACCCAGACCATACTGTTAAGTTGGTGGTACTGATAATAGGAGCCCTAGGTGGAACAAGGCACACACTGCTTACGGAACTGAAGATCATACCGGCATGCCGAAACTCGGCAGACATTTTAGCCGGTAGGATGCAGAAGGCCGTCATCCTCGGTTCGCTACGTCTGCTCAGGGCACACGATTCCCGGACCCAGTAGTCACTTACCCCACGGTGTGGGGAGTGGCTACCGGTACTACCAGCTCCCCTCGGTGAGGATCGGAGTCACAGAGAAGGGTGACTGGTTTTTAACAAAAAAAAAAATAATAATAATAATAATAATAATAAGACAAAGCAACAAGCTCAACAAAGCACTCTGGGAGAAATACTATCAAAGCAATAAACACTTGGGCAATACCAACACTAACATATACATTTGGAATAATTCGCTGGTCAAATACAGAGCTGGATGACCTCCTAAGAAAAACCCGCACTACAATGACTAGCTATCGAGCACACCACCCCAAATCAGCTGTGGAGCGAATTGTCCTACCGAGGCCTATGGGAGGAAGGGGTATTATCAACATCCCGCAGCTTCATTGTAATCAGTTAATATCACTGAGAAAGTACTTCGCCAGGAAGTCTGAGCAATCTATTCTCCACCAAGCTATCGTCCTAGCCGACAACGATTATACTCCACTAAATCTGCAACACAATATACCGCTAGTGGGGCCTCAAATAGCCGAGCCGAGAGATGACGACCTATTGGAAGCTTGGAAGAGGAAGGCTCTCCATGGACGACACCCACATGATCTCAGTCAAGAAAATGTAGACACAAAAGCGTCGAACTACTGGCTGACTCATGGGGACTTGTTCCCGGAAACGGAGGGTTTTCTGATAGCGATCCAGGACCAAGTAATTCCAACAAAGAATTATAGAAAATATATACTCAAGGAGAACATCCCAAATGACACTTGCAGACAATGCGCAGATGCTCCGGAGACAATCCAACACATCACATCAGGGTGCCTCCTTATGGCAGCGACTGACTATACGCACAGGCATAACCAAGTAGACAAAATAATTCACTCTCAATTGGCCCTTAATCATCAATTGACCAGCACGAAGCAGCCATACTACGAGTACTCGCCTAACGCAGTCTTGGAGAACAACAACTACCGGCTTTACTGGGACCGCTCTGTTATTACTGATAGAACCATATCTGCAAATAGACCAGACACCGTCCTAACGAACAAATCAGAGAAACTTACTTTTCTGATTGACATAGCCATACCAAATACTCACAGACTACGACAAGCACATGCGGAAAAACTTAATAAATACAGTGAACTTGCAGAAGAAATTAAAAATATGTGGCAACAAGACAAGGTATCCATTGTCCCGATCGTTCTGTCCTCAACTGGCGTTATTCCTAATGACTTGAAGAAGGGCCTGGACACACTCGGCCTTAGTCAGCATATTATTGGTCTGATACAGAAAGCTACGATACTCAGCACTTGCAATACAGTCCGGAACTTTTTAAATGTACCAACTTAATAAACCTACAATAGAAACTTATTATCTTGCTTTATAGAGCCGATAATAAGCGAACCCCACCCTCAGTGCGTGAGAACTTTGAATAATAATAATAACAACATTTTGCATTTTTAATCGACATAGCTTGCCCTAACACCCACAATCTGCAAAACACAATCGACGAGAAGATGCAGAAATACACGGAGCTAAAATTTGAAATTAAGCGAATCTGGAAGTTAGACAAGGTACAAATTCAGCCAATAGTAATCTCGACCACCGGAATCATACCGTCAGGCCTACGAAATAACATCAAAGCCCTAGGACTGGACTCCAATCTGTTCAAAGTAATGCAGAAAGCCGTCATTCTGAACACCACACGCATCACCCGCAAATTCTTAGAGGATTGAAGATGTTTTGGCTCAGGCCCGCACTTCTTTCCAATACCAGCATAAAAACGCTGAGAGAATTGAAATAAAAAATAATAATAACAATAATAATAATAATAAACGGCTTTATTCAAAGAGTGTAGATGTACATTTACAAGTACATTACAAATAGCAATTTACAAGGCGAAGTTTAGCCATGTGGCTATTCTTACACTTAACCTTATAAATCACTTACCTGAGTAATTAAGTTAAAAATAAAACATTAAAATACTAAAATACAATACAATATTACAATAGTCCAATGTAATAGGGGGACGGTATACACTTTATAAAATATATTTATAGAAATACTAAAAAATTAATTACTCAAAATAACTAAATAAAAGAATCAATCATAAACACAGTGCAAAATGGTGCCCAAGAATATATTCTAGTTTTTGTTGGAATTAATGAACCAGGCTTTGATTTTTTTACGGAAGATATTAACTGTCGATAGATTTTTATATATGGGATCAATAGAGTTATATAGGGACTGCGGATGTGTAAGAAAAGTTACGTTGGAAGAGGGCTGTACGATGTTGTGGCACTGTTAGCACGTACCGATGTCTGATGTTTACAGTATGTACAGACGATCTGAAAATTAACTTGTCTCTCAAGTACCTTGGAATAGAATATTTTATTAAAGAAAATAAGAAGACTGCATAGTGGAATTTAACGAGTTGTTCCATTTTTAACCAACGCAACTCAACATATTGAAACATGATAACATTTTCTTAAGTTGTAAATAAAACGACAACAACAGTTTTGCAAAACTTGTAGTCGATTTTTTGTAGCTTGATCCAGGCAGTAAAAATACATAAAATTGCAATAATTGAATACAGGCATGACTAAAGTTTCACAAAGTTTTTTACGTTGTTTAAAGTTCAAGATATGCCTGTTTGCATACAGTACTTTTAGTCGGGAGTAAAATTTTTGTAAAAGAATTTTTATGTGCTGCATAAAACGTAATTTTTCGTCTATTATTACCCCAAGATTTTTGTCATGAGTAGAAAATGACAAATTTTCTTGATTAATATTTAGTTGAATAGAAGCCTTTAAGTGATCTCGAGTATGTTCTGAGCAGAATAGAATAAGAACTGATTTGGTAGCGTTAATTTTAAGGTTATGTTGATGCGAATATTGATAGATGTTGTCTAAATCTTGGTTGATCAAATTAGTGGCAATACCTGCATTAGATGGCTCAAAACAGTGAAGAAGTTGGGTATCCTAAATGTATGTGTTTCACTTAAAATAATAAAGTTTCTGCGGATGCTATAATAACAAAATGATAGAGTTGACGGGGTACTATAAAAATTAAGAACAAGAATTAGTGATATACCCCCAATAAGAAACAAGAATGCAACTCTGAAACACGTGTCCGTCACTGCTCTGTAAATTTGGCCCTCCATTTTTGAAACTAGAACATTTTTCACTGCGAATCGTTTGTTCGTGATTGCTGGTCGGTTCCTTTCGTTTGCTCGCTGCTAAAAATATGAGAAACATAGTGGGAGTTGAAAGTAATAACACATCTTCCTCTGCTGAATTTTACTTCCACATCTACGTAGTGGATGGAAGTATAGTAATCATGAAAAAACAATTCAAAATTTCTTTGTTTGAAATAGATTTAGAATGTCATAAAACGCAGAGATTTTAAATTTGAGCGAAAAACAAATTTCTGTCTGTCTGTAACTTTTTTTGCCCGAACGTTTTCTCTGGAACGGTTAAAGATATTGACTTGAAATATTCACGTATGTATTATAACGAGATCTGGAACTGGACTGTTTTTTGAACATATCCCGTGAAGGGCTAGGGGGGTAAATAGGGAAAATTAGTAAAGCAAGCTGGTAAGAGTACAGAAACTTGAGATTCGGTGTATATACTAGAAGCCAAGACCCCAATTTTATTAATAATATTCTATATCCCCCCACCACCCCCACTACATTATAAAAGGGGTTGATAAAATTAAATTGAGATATTCACGTGAAATTTGGTACATAACATGTATTATAACGACATCTGGAACTAGATTATATTTTAAGATGATTCCGTTGAAGGGGTAGGGAGTAAGTAGAGGTAAATAGGGTAAAATAAGTAAAGCAAACTGGCAAGAGTACAGAAACTTGGATTTGGTATAAATACTAGAAGACTCATATTTTTTTTAACATTTTTCAACCCCCCACCACCTCCACTCCATTACGAAAAGAGTTGATAAAGTAAAATTAATATATTCACTCGTTTGGTATACGTATGTATTATAAGGACACCTGATTGAGATGATTTCGTTAAAGGGGTGGGTGGGGATGTAACTGGGGAAAATGAATAGAGTGAGCTAATAAGATTCCACAAACTTCATTTCTGGCGTATGTGCTAAGAACCAACGCCTCAAATTTTTTTAAGACATCTGCCTCAAGTATTATTAAAATTATATGATCAATTATTATTTTCACATACTAGAGTGCAATTATAGTAAAGATGTTTTCCTTTAAAGAGACTTGGATGGAAAATCTGGATGTGAAAGTAGTGACACCACAGGCAGCGGTTTTTCAACCTTCAGTGCTCAGTTCGTTTGCTCGTCATTATTTACAACGAAAAAAAGAAAAATAACGGAAGGGGAAGTATTTAAATGTACCTAACTAATATACGATTCAAATGTATTGACCCCTCACTTTAACCGCGAATATCTCAGAAACGGATGAGCAGAAAAAAATTGAGAAAATTATGTGTTTATTATGAGTCTATTCTAAATCAATCGCGAAAGTTTGAATAATGTACATTGGACACTTTTGAAGTTCTCCTAAGTTATATTGAAATATGTCCTACTTTTTTATTCAATTTTGATCATACCAGTTTTACATCTATTATATCTTCAAAAACATGCATACCATGTTAATAATATTTTATGCACCGATAAAGCACGGCATTTTTTGTACGAGGAAATTTCTTCATAATTTTTTATTTCAAAATTTTGTGGTTATTCTCAAAAACGTGACGCCATGTTTACTCGGTTATTTATCAATGTATTTAATTATATAAAATATAAACATTTTCAGAAAAAAGAATTGGTATATATGGTATATATCAATTATTAATTTAGTTATCAAGCGTAAAGGATAATATCATTTCAAGTTTGCAATAATATTATCTATTACGCTTGATAACTAAATTAATATTTGATATATACCAATTATTTTTTCTGAAAATGCTTACATTTTATGTAATTAACTATTATAATAATAAAAAAATTCAATACGTTGATAAATAACCGAATAAACATGACTTCACGTTTTTGAGAATAACTGCAAAATTATAAAATAAAAAATTATAAAAACATTTCTGGCACAAAAAATGCCGTGCTTTATCGGTGTCTAAAATATTATTTACCTAGTATGCATATTTTTCAATATAACTTGGCAGAACTTCAAAAGCGTTCAATGTTCATTATTTAAATTTCAGTGGCTGATTTCGAATAGACTCATAAGGGACACATAATTTTTTCAATTTTTTCTGCTCTTCCGTTTCTGAGATATTCGCGATTAAAGTGAGGGGTCAATACATTTCAATCGTATATTAGCACGTTTCATCGTACATGAGTAGTAACGAGTAAACAACGAGCAATTCACAAGCCAGGAAAAACAGTTTTTTGAAAGCGTCTTGATTGCACCACCAACTCAATTTTTTTGTCAATTTTAGAATTAAAATTGACCGGCAAGCGAATAGCACGAAGAAATGTGCTAGTTAAATAAATATATTGAGATAATTGCGTAATTCCATTTATTTAATTTTTTATATTTTTTTTTGTTGTAAATTCATTATTTACAATGAACAAACGAAGACGATAAACGAGCAAACGAAACACAAGGAAATGGGCTAGTTCGCTGGAGTGATTTTAATTTGAAAGGTCTCATAATGTAGGGATTTTAATCACCTATTCTTCACTTTCCTCTACGACCATTAGTTTTTCCAGTATTTTGAGAAAATTGATTTTTCGCTCTAATTGTTGATAAAAAACTATGAAGCAAATGAAATTTTTTGACTCACAAAAGATAAGTCCTCCCATTGCCTTTCCCAAAGCCAATGTGCAAAAACATTGCTGCTACTAATTTATCGAAAAATTCTGTCTGGTTTCTCTTAATTTAATAGTAAGTTGCCTCAACAATCACTTGTTTGTTTAAAGGAATATGCCAAATTTCCAGTATTCCTGTGTATCAATCAGTAATAAATGAAATAGTTTAAGTTCTCAATTTTATATAGGATCAGAATTTAATCTACAAGGAGCAATTAACCCGCTTTCATCATAGTCAATTACCGATAAATATAAATTCCATACTGTTATTACTGCTGCTTTTCTTTGTTACAGTAATCCCGACTTTAATTTCAGAGACTAGCAATTTCTTATGGTGCAATGAAGCAACCAGTACAATTTCGTCATCCCTTGTTTGCTTTCATAAGAGATATGTCTATATATTTTTTTAATTTTACCATATAAGTCATATGTATATAATTAATTAAACCTTTTCGTCTCATATTTTCCGTTTTATCAACAACTACTAATATTATATGTAATTTATTACACTGTTCAAGAACAATGTCAAACTGACAAAGCTACTACTAGTAAGTTTAATTCGAGATTTATATTAGTTTCAAATTATGTACTGACGATTGGCAGCATGTAAAGATATAAAGGCTCCATACAGAAACTGGTATTTTAATAACTACACAGTTCAAAAGAAACCCTATATCATAAGTTGTAATTAATTTATCGAGGAAGTAATTAATTAAGTCCACTTGGGTATCAATTACTACTTGTAATTTAAGTGCATTTAACATATTTATTATTAACAACTTCCAGCATTAATAATTTCAATGTCAAAGAAGATATGCACGATCTCCTAGACCACACATTACGCGACACACGGATTTAGAAAAATATATATACTTGTTTGTTTACTATTAATGACCATCACCAGTCAATTTCATTACTTTTGAATAATTTGGACTTTGAATTTGCTATTTTGTTTTCGGCATAAGTATATTTAGTTTTTGAAAAGATATCCTGACATACATAATATATTTCGCTCATATTTGGAAAAGTTCATAATAGAGCATAGCCGGCTGGGTGTATGCTTTATGTGTCAGAGTTCAGTCTTGCTGATAATAACAATAAATAATAAAATCTGCAAGAAATCGAATATAATTTAAAAAATATATAAGTAATATAACTTGAAAGATATGTAAGTGAAGATGAAGTTTCGGATGGCGGCGGAGGCAGGCGCGCTTTGGTAGCTTCTACGAAATCTCGAATAAACTCGGTTAAAACTGTGAGAAATCGTACGAAACTGTGTTGAATTAAAGCGTGGACAATTCTACATTAATTAATATAAGTTAGCATGAGCCTGGCTATTTTACAGTTGGTATTTGATTAAGATATATTGGTTGAATAAAGCATCACCTAAAAGCGTATATGAACAACTTGAAAAGGGGACACAGATATCTGGAAATATAATATAAACTGTCCACCATAAACTTCAGTGAATAAGAACAACCTGGTTTCTAAGAAGGGTGAAACAACGAGTGCAAGTAGTGCGGGAATCTTACAGAACAAAGAAGAAAGTTTGATTGATTGATTGATTTGTCAGCGTAAGGTGAGTATTGCTGCCGATTCCGGGCATCCATGGAGGTTCATTCCAATATGCAGCTTGGTCGACCGCCAAACATGCCCAACGGACAGCCAAATCGCGTGCCTGAACCAAATCCCAGATGTTTCATATACCGCAGGACCGGCTGCATACGCTGGGTTGGACATGGGACATGCTTGTTGTCAGCAGCGAGAGCCACATGACGCATGGGGTAGGAATATAGAATGGGAAGTGTAGGTGTTTGTGAGATGCTTCTTTTAAGTTTCCATGCTTCTTTCTTAGTTTCCATCTGTCATCATCGGATTGGAAGTGTAGGCGTTTGTGAGATGCCTCTTTTAGTTTCCATGTTTCTTTTAAGTTTCCATCATCTCCTTATTTATTCTCCCTCCAGGTCTCCTGTTTCTAGATCTAGCAGTGTGCACCTCCTTCTGTCCGCTTGAGTTCACTTCGTTTGTCTGCCAAGACATATGTACATTCGCTCGCCGCAGGGAGCATTTTTGTTTTTCTCCTTTTTTTACCATTCCACAGGCAAATATCCATTTATGGTGGAAGTGTCCTATCTCGCGATAAAAAAGCTTTTTATGGCGGGTTGGTTATGAGAAATAAGCCCGAGAGAATATTTTGCACACCCTGTACATTAGTTTGTTTATGCAGTAATTACTTTCCACTGCCACTTTCCAATTTCGGGTATTTGCTATTTCATTACCTATATTTAATACCTTTCAATTTTTACTTTTAAAATTTTCTCTATTGTATAATAAATTGTCCTGTGATAACACACATAAAAAACAATATTCTGAATCAAGAGTCCGCTGCCTCTACCGGTAAGCAAATAAACAAATTCCTCATATAAAACAAATAGCTCTGCAGCAACAAACAAAAGTTTATAGCAAATAAATTATTTCTTAAACAATAGTACCCGTTCTACATGAAGAATGCATTCATTCGCGTATATATGAAACAATGGATTCCCGAATCACAACATTATTCCCATCTGTGAAGGATTAATAAACCAATAAATACTACTTAGAAATGAATAAATATAACACTTATCTTTCATCTTTTGCTCGTTACTACTTTCACTCGTTAGAAGCCAGTTCGTTGCCTTTCACTTCGCACTAGCCACTTGAGGGAGGTGCTCGGTCGTCTTAGGTATATGCATTTGTGGATAATTTACCAGTTTATGACATGGTCCTATTGGACGTGTTTTATTATTTTCAGAGTTATCTTATATTGACAGATGTTTGTACTCTTTGTCGAGTCGCTTATATACGCTTTCAGTGCTGCCATAATCAAATATCAAATATCAGCTATATGAAATAGCCAAATTTATGCTAATTTATAGGATTTTCCACTCTTTAATTCAACAATTTTTTTTCGCGTTTTCACACCGTTTTTACCCGAGTTTTTTGGTATTTCGTGGGATCTACTTAAAAACGCATCTGCCTTCGTCGACGACAGAACTACTCTCTAGTACATAGTTATCATTAATAATGACAGAACAAATAAGGAAGTTGCCAACATATACATACGGACGAAAAAGATAAGTTCTATTAGCAGTATTAAACATAAACATGAGGCAGGTCCCACAACAGGGAGGTTTCGAGTGGCAGATGTCACATGGTCCATATCCTGGGCTTACTTACGAAAACAAGAAATATTTCTCAGGTCAAAGTACTTGGGGTCTGCTTGACATTCAGAGCGTCACAAATGTTCTAGATCTCGTTTTCATTTTTTGCAGGTTTTATTTTTTATTTTACTTTACATTAGCAGATCGGTATACAAAATGTCTCAAATGTTCTCTCGGAGCTCTTTCTTGCACTTCCACTGTAAACAGCTGTGGAATGGTTAATAAATAAAAGCTTCTTACAGCGAGCTAATGTATGTCTTGGCAAAGAATCCCGGACAAAGTATATGGCCAGTGGCTTTCTGCAGATTTTGTTCAAATTTTAGTATGTTGTAGTTTTGACCTTTCTGAACAATTAATCTCCATAGACACAGAAATTTTTATGACAGGATTTCGAGATATTGACCAAAGAAAGAAAGTTATAGTTTCGTCGATATTAAGACTTTCTTCGGTCAATATCTCGAAATTCTGACATTAAAATTTTTTGCGACCTAGGAGACTTTTGATCGGCATATCATGAATGACCTCTGCAAAATTTCAGCTCTCGGGAGTGAAATCGAAATTGTATTTAAAAAGTGTGACGTCCACGGACACCGCACGTTTTTTCGACATCGTGTAATGAGAAATGCGAACGCCTTAAACGACAGTAGAAAAAAACGATCAATTTTTGGGCCTATAGAACTTTTGATCAGTAAGTGGTAAACCATAACATACCAAATTTAAGCGAGAGCCATTTGCCATAAGGAATGTGTGGGATCATCTTGCCCGAATTGTTTGGGACCGTTTATTTTCCAAAGGGTGGGTATTCTTTTGCCGATAACGAAGATACTGTGAAAATTATTTCGATGCCATCCATACATACGAATAGTGTTTATTTTATTTTTATTACTACTTGGCAAACATTTCAACGCATTCTTCCAACTTAACGTTTAATTAGGCATAAAAACATCGCAGACTTCATTAAATATTGAACGTGCCAGCAAATATGTATTTTTAACGCAAATCGATAAAAAATGAATACATTAAACATTATAGCGGTGCAGTTATTACATTATTGAAACAGCGGCGCTCTTTCGATTTATTTTGCATCATTTCGGAAGGTTATTGACCAAAAATATCACGTTATATGATGCAAGACAAGAAGATACGACAATCACACGCTGGCTGAACTACTAACGACAAAATTATACACGAGGAAAAACAAATTTTAATAATTATCGCAACTGTATACTGTGTGATTAGAAACGTGGTTAAAGAGGTTATTCCTGTTTAATTTTAATAATGAAAAAGGTAATAAGTACATACTTAATATAATTAACGACGCATACTGGATGTCTCATCAGGTTTTTCACAAGTTATCATCTCCGTTGGCTAAAAATAGAGATTTCAGCAAAACGTTACGTTAAAAATTTTGAAAATGTGGAGGTTCTCAATTCTTCCCACATGTATGTTTTCCTTATTTGGTCAATCATTATAGTCCAATAATTATAAAGATTTCCATAACAAAAAATGTTATCTGAGATTTTCCTTCAGTAACTGTTAGTGGAGAGATTATACATCACAAAACCACAAAAATCAGTTCTTGGGGTGCCTCTTGTAATTTTCTTGTATATGCCATGATTTTCGAGAAAATCGATATCGAAAAAATTGCAACATTTGTGTTTTTAATGCGTACGAATTTTCCTTTATTTGTAATTTTTTGCGCGCGGCCTATAGAAAATGTTGAATTACTCGAAAACCAAACAAGCTAGGAAGAAAAATCAAAATGGGTTTTAAAGAGGATATAAAATACTCTCCTTGTGTTTCCATTTTTGATGGCTATTGATATTTATTAGTATATAAAAATAACAATATAATATAATTACCTCTTGATTTTTTGTACTTTTAACTATTCACAGGCCCATAAAAAATAACTGACTTTAATAGAAGTTATAAATGCATTATCTTTTAGTTCAAGGTAGTACTTCAATGCAGAAAAAGTTGAGAATAATAATATTCACATTTACAAAAGCAGCATGTTGAAATTAGCCAAATTTTGGCCAATTTTTTACTGTTTCCTAAAAATAAAAAACCCAAACACTTCATCATGAAAATATTGAATATGCAGGGTTTTTCGGACTTTTTTTGGCTAACTTCAACATGCTGACTACTACGTTGAACTAAAAGATAATGCATTTATAACTTATAATAAAGTCAGTTATTCTTTATGGGCCCATGAATAATTAGATGTACAAAAAATCAAGAGATAACTATATTATACTGTTATTTTTATATATTAATAAATATCAAATAGCCATCAAGAATGGCAACAAAAGAGATTATTTTATATCCCCTTTAAAACCCATTTTGATTTTTCTTCCTAGCTTGTTTGGCTTTCGAGCAATTTCATTTTTTTCTATTGCCCCGCGCGCAAGATATTTCAAATAAACGAAAATTCGCGTGCATTAAAAATTTTGCAATTTTTGTCAATATCGATTTTCTCGAAAATCATGGCATATACAAGAAAATTACAACAGGACTTTTTTAGACTTTCGTGAAGCTTTCTTTTTCATGATGAGCAATTTTTTTATATCATCAACGGTTAACAAGTTATCAGTTATCAGTTGTGCGGCACCTCCAGAACTGATTTTTGTGGTTTTGTCATGTTTAATCCTCCCACTAACAGTTACTGAAGGAAAATCTTAAATAACATTTTCTGCGAGCTTCTGGTGTATTTTTTCCTTCATCGACTGGACTATTACCCTGGAAGCGATTTCTATGAAATCTTTTGTAAACTGTAGGCGATCTTATTATAATTTCATCAATCTATATCTAGTACAATGTGAACAAAAATCGGAAAAGTTTTTCCTTTTATTGAGAAATTGGAGAATACTACTGCTGATACTGATAACGGAAACCAAATTATAATAATAATTATACTCTTCGCCATGATGAAAAGGAAGAGTACATTGCATTTGATCGGCACATTTCTAAAACCGTAAACATCAATCGCACAGAAAAAATCATCATTGTGATCGAATTCTAAACAACTTTCAAAATATTCGTCCGTCTGTCTCTCCGTCCTTCTTTCTGTCTGTCCGTCTGCCCGTCACGTTTTTGTAAGCACGATAACTTAGGAACGGAATGTACGATTCTGTTGAAATTTGGACGGCAATTACATTTTCATAAAACTGAATGAGATTTTATGAAAATGTAATTCATTAGAATGAAAACATTTTTAAAGACAAGGTAGGTAAATAAATTAATTTCAGGCCTTTGTTCTCATTTTTAACTGAATTTACATATCGTAGGGGATCATGTAGATACTAGTTTAACCTGCCTAGCCATAGGGGACTATGTTGGATGCTAGTGTTAAAATGAGAATGGCAAATAAGAATTTTTACTTGTTAGCATAACCAGAAGTCAGGTTATCGAAAGAATGCAAAGATTTCATTAATATTTTTACATATAGTTTTTCCTTTAGTTCTCATAGATAGTTTTTCTTTTGCAAAATCCTATAAAGAATATGTTTCAATGTCCACATATCAAATTTCATGGCACAATTTTGTAGTTGGGGAAAGGAATATCTATGAGAAATGCGTTTACTTAACCACCTGTTTGTCCTCGTCGATTGGCATTATGCGAATGGTCATGCTACCCTAGGCAACTCTTTGATTTTAGATAGATAAGATCGTTTTCGTCGATCGACTGTAACTCCCACTTTTATTGGGGAAAAAGTTATGACAATATCAAAAGAAAGGTGACAAATTGAAGTTGGTTCTAAGCTTAAAATCAAGGCCTCCTCCATAGAACTTAGATAATAATATAAGCGTGTATGGCAGAGTTACAGATATAGACAATTCGAGCATAGACATATATCTACGTGCTCAACGGGATTACTTAAAGTGGGTCTGTAAGTATCTAGGATATTTAAGTGAACTTACAAACAGCATTTTTTGTAACGCAAATAAGTTATTTTTAACAAAAAAATGCAATAGTTACTATTTATAAAATGTTTACACTTCCATTATAATTTCATTTATATAATCTACTATTTGGCTTATGTAGCAGTATCAAATTTGAGAATACATACGTAAAATTAATAGTAACTATTCAACAAACATGGAAATACTTAATAAACAACATCTATACTACGAGATATACACGGTGAGTCTAAATTAAATGTTAATACAGAGCCTTCATTAATGACCGTAAGACACGTGACCAGTTAATTTGAATTTTATCTTTGTCATGTTTATGTCAGGTTTTCTAGGGATTTATCATGAATTTGTTGAATTCTACGTAGATCACTCATTGCATCTTTACGGAGCCTAAGAAGCAAGCAGCGTCGCCCGATTTGACAATTATCGAGCAGTCTCTAAAATATTAATCTGTGACATGACATCTAGTTATTTTCTAGGGCATAGACGTACGCACGGAAAGTGTTTATTTCGTTATTTCCAGTCCTTTTTCATTTCCAAGTGTCTTTAATTATTTTTACTATTGTAATTTGTGTATTTATCAGTTCTTTTCAGAACTACCTAATATACATTTGCTATTTTTGGTGGTAAGTAATAATAAAGAGAATGATAATTGATAATTTTAGGTTAAGGGTAGAAATACCATGTTTCAGACGTGTGCTTTTACGCCGGAACAAGATGCCTTTATTTTAATGGTCCATTTTCGAAGTGGATCTCGCAACGCAGATGGATCGTGGATATATTCATTTCAATCGTGCATTGATCAATTTAGGGAAGAATTTCCTAATGCAAATATTCTACATGACACATTGGCCCATCGTAAGCACATAGTCCTTAAACGTTTTGCAGAAAAACACTGCATTTGCAAGGAAAAGCCAACTGGGAGGAAAACTATTTTAACTGAGGTGGTTATGAATGACGTTCAGGAAAGAATGGATCAAAGCCCAACAAAGTCTGTATCAAAGTTATCTGCTCAAACAGGTAATTTATCTCTGACTTCTTTATCAATTTGATTACCTACATTAAGTTACTGATAGCTAAAACTTTTGCTTTACACATGAAATCATAGTTTGAATAAAAATAAATTAGTGGGATTCTCTCAATAGTCGAAGAGCTCACAATATTTTCCCAATGTCATTTCAGCATAGGTAAGAACAATTCGGAATTTTTACTGTTACATTAAAGTTGGCGATTGCATTTCACAGTTTGCCGATGAGGAATACGAAACTTGCACATCTTTTTTATCGCATAAAAATATTCAAATATGTAAGAAAATTAAATATGTAAAATATGAGGCTTTAAATGTGAGTAAATAATTAAAGTGTTAAACTTCAGCAGGTCATTTAAAACAGTTCAGATGTGTGTGACGTTACACTGTACGTAGAAAGCAACGATATGAGGCCTATGCTGCAGTGTTAGTAATGCGATCTGACGTCATGGCCGTAGGTAGTGAGTAATTTTTTTATACAAATTCTTTATAGGGTACTGTATAATAAGGCCGCATTAAATAAATTTATTTTTATATAGGTCGTAAAAGAATTAAAATGTTCTAGGAACCCATAAGAAACCAGAAAATAAATTAGTTTATTGCACAAATTTACGAAGTGCTCAACGTTTGAGGCTGGGGGCGGGGGATTATTTGTATGTACTGTAAACGACAACCCCATTGCATATATTTATTGTGTATAAAAGTGTACACTAGCTCTATACATATCGTATTAATGAGTTATCTATAGATATGTTTTTTTTAGCATAAATTTTTTTTATACAAATACTTACAAATTTCTGCTGTTTGATTTTTATTATTTTGAATACATCTAGGTATATAAAAAAAAAACAGCAGATATTTTTATTACATATTTTTCAATATTTAACAAAAGTTGCAGTTTTGTGAAAATTCGGTCTTTCAAAGTGCTGCCACACTTGCCCAAAACCACTTGCGTGTCTGCCAAACGTATTTTCCCATCCCTCTCATGAGCCCCACGATAGCTAACAAGGTTTTGAGCAGTTACCGGGACCTGTCGTCTCAATTCATGTAACAGTATCCGGCAAAATTCCAAAATGATGGTTTTTCGGACATATCTCTGAATCACAACCACTTGCAAGCGTCAGACTTTGCAGGGGGTATGTTCAGAATCATATCTACTGATATATCAAAACGGCAGACAGTTACCGGACCTGTCATAAACCGACTGTACTTCAAAGCCCCCCACCACCCCGGTAAGGTGCCACGTAGAAATTTGAAAATCTTGACTAGGTGACTTGGGGCACTACCAACAACTATATTTTATGGTCAGCAGACAGTCCCATTACCTGTCGCAAAAACATATAGGCAGCTCTCTGACTATCATACTCACACATAATCTTGCCTTATGTAATGATTTATTTTTGTATTAATCGTTTAATAAATAGAAATAGCTTCAAAAAGTTTAACAATTATTTTGTGCTGATGGCTTTAGGGATGAGCTGTTGTACCCTCTAATAAATAGTAAGTTGGCGGAAAAATTATAAATTATTTTTGCTCAATTGACATTGAAAAACATATCGCTGGCTTTTCGACTATAAAATGACCTACTGCAAACAACAAATCAATGAATTTGAACTTTTTCAGGTCTTTCAGTTGGTACAGCCCATAAAGCTTTAAAAAAGCTACATTTACATCCCTACAAGGTAACAGTTGTGCAAGAAGTACTACCCCTTGACTTTGGTAAACGAGAAAGATACTGTCGTTGGTTTAACGAAAATTTAAATAATGATGATGTGCTGGATTTGACCTTTTTCACTGACGAAGCATGGTTCCACCTAAGTGGTTATATCAATAGCCAAAATTATAGGACATGGGCTACAGAAAACCCTCACTGTTATGTGGAAACAAGTTTACATCCGTTAAAAATAGGTGTATGGGTCGCAATATCCAGGAGAAGAATAATAGGCCCAATATTTTTTCAAGAGACCATAAATAGAGAAAGGTATCGAAATCTAATTTTGGAACCCTTTCTGAATCAGCTACATGATGATGAATTGCAACTTGGTTACTTCCAACAGGATGGTGCTACTGCCCATACAGCAAGAGCTACTATGCAATTTTTAGAGGAATTCTATGATGATAGATTAATCAGCCAGGGACTTTGGCCTGCACGTTCTCCAGATTTGACACCCCTTGATTATTTTTTATTTGGACACTTCAAGAGCAACGTTTTTAAAAATCGATTGCATGATCTTGACGACCTACAACAAGCAGTGGAAAGAGAAATTCGCAGTATAACAGTTGACCAGTTGAAAAATGTATTTGATAATATGAAGCGAAGAGTGCATATATGTCTAAATGCTCAAGGCCACCATTTTGAACAATTATTATAATTTTTTCATAATCGATCTGTACTAAAATTTGTTTATCGTCTTCTAAATTAGTACTTTTTGTACCGTACACTATAAAAAGGCAATAGAATTATCATGAAATATTTTTTTATCAAGTAACTGTTTTTACCTACTATCCGAGTTGTGTGATCCATATATTAAACCCATTGGTTGTTAACGTAGATTCAATACTTGTAATTTTATGTAGTTTATTATTGTTTTTGAACATGTTTTATTATTTCATAGTATTGATTAATCTTATTAAATATTATAACTTGATAAATAATACACTTATAGACGTTTCTGGAATTAAAGATTATTAATTTATTCTGAATTCTATATAATAAATTCATTCTTACGAGTAATTTTTTGTTGACATTTATACAGGTCTTGAAAGCCATCTGTTGACAAATCTGCAAATAATTTACTGTATCTTTTGTAGACTATGGCAAGTTTCAAAAAGTTGCATAATAATAGAATTATGAAACATACGACATAAGACTTATTCCCCTCTTTACGTTGGTTTTTTTTTCGTTGACATAAAAGGCATCTACCATTCTACTTTATCATTGTCATAAACATATCGTTTGGTACAGAAGCCAGCATGCAATTACCCGACCATTTGTAACAGCTAGAAACATGGTTATTCATTAAAGCACGGCGGACAAGAAAAGCGATATAAGAATGTTTCTTATATTGTCTACAATTGTTTATTTGTGGAATACTCAGATTTTCTTACTTTTTGTTGGGTATTTTGCCACTGAAAATATTTGAAAATTTTAATGAAAGAACCTCCGCCAAACGGATCAGATAGAAGTTGTTTCTTGAGTACTTATTTATCACAAAATGTCTCGCACCTAAAAATATATAAACTAGAACAATGTTATAAACTAAAAAAATGAATATGAAAGCTAGTCAGTTAACGTTTCGGAAGATTGTCTACATCCGTTCTCAAAACTTTTGGCTTAAAGCTTGGTTTTTGATAAAACCGATCTTAGCATGGAGCCCGCTTGAAAAACCATTCGTACGGAAAACCTCTTCTCAAATTTTCGTAATTTATCCGATGAACCATGTATATATGGAATTGCTGCCATAGGCCTAAAGATCTCAGGTAAGTAAGAAAAAAGAAAAGAATGTTTCTTGGTGGTGCAAACTTAATTTATAAATAAAATTAATTATTTAACGAAAAATCAGCTTGATATTTACTAATCATGCATAAAAAGTAGACCCCTTGCTGGTTCAACATATCTCAGAACTCTACTAACTGCGTAAGTCAATCGTATGTTTGTAATTATTAAGTGGTAATTAATCGACCACAAAGAAATTAGATCATATTTCTTTGTCATGCCTAGTGACATAGCTTGTAGGTCTGTCGCTGGACCTCCAGTAACCGGGATGTATGCCAGTTGTATTTTGTGTTCACTAAGTGGCAAGTAATCGATAAAAAAATATTTGCTTAAAACAAATACTTGCACCAATTGGAAAAGACATTTCGAGTTATTTACTGAAGTTTCTACCATTAAGAAAATGTATCGTATCACTTTTGTTGTCTGCTAAACTCTAATGAACAAGATTAATGTCTTTAGTGGTTACAAATGTGTCAGGTAATTGCATGCGGTTTCTGTACCAGTGATGTTACTTCTTTTCCTAAATTCGGTAGATAAATTAGTGACACATGAAGATTATCACATGAAAAACTGAAAATTTCGAAACCAGTCTGCAAATAAAAACACAAAAAGCATATCCCATAACCTCAAATTATACGTGTTTGTTAGTTTATTCTCATATTTTTTCATGTTTTTCACATTTTTAGATTAGAACCAGTGTAACATTAACAAACTCTTTCAGTTAAAATTCATATCATTTTTCAATATTGTTGAATATTGTTGAAAACAGACCGCTAATTATAGGTTAGATTTCCAACTTGTAAATATGGGTACTTACATCTTTAAAATTCAATAAGATTAATAAATTATATGTATTTATCTAAGAGAGTTTATTAATGTTACACTGGTTCCAATTTAGCAATGAGAATAAAGTTACAAAAACGTAAATATTGGGTTTAATTAAATTTATCCAACTTTCAAGTCGACGCCACTGGATTTAGGGATTTTTGTTAAACAGGCGCGCCAACAGTGTTTAGTGGGTTGCATACATTTTGCGGTCACGTGTCTTACGGTCATTAATGAAGGCCCTGTATTATGAGTGAATATTCATTTTTGAAAATTGGATAGAAAAATTTCATGAACATAAAGTTGGCACCCAGAGTTAGCACCCCAGATTCACACTAGGTCTGAAACGGCAACGTAAAGAGCGGCCGCGCCACCGCTGGCGGGGATTGTCTTGTTTCAAGGAGTAGAAGAGGCCTGTCGGGGGTGGAAAGCGGCAGCTCGTTGCCGGATCGAATTTCCGATGTAAAAATTTCCAGCTCTGAAATGCACATGCAAAGAGCTGCCGCAATTCGGGTTGTGGCAATCATCATAATTCAGTGTAAACTAACCGTCCTCCAATTTTCAGCGCGGCAGCTCAATGCCAAGTCGAGTTTTCGGAGGGAAAGAGTTTTCCGACCGTGGAAGGGAAGGGACACGAGTTGCCGCGATTTTTTCTCTGGATGCTTTTCTTTTAACAATAGGTACCTTTTGACCTATTTCTAGCGCGGCAGGTCAACGCCATGTCGAGTTTTCCGCGGGAAAAAGTCTTCCAACCGTGGAAGCGAAGGGCCAAGAGCTGCCGCGATTTCCTCTTTGTGGATGCTTTTCTTTTACCAATGGGAGCCCTATTACCCACTTTCAGTGCGGCAGCTCAATGCCAAGTCGAGTTTTTCGCGTGAAAAAGAGTTTTCCGACTGTGGAAGGGAAGGGCCACGAGCTGCCGCGATTTTCTCTCTGTGGATGCTTTTCTTTTAACAATAGGTACCCTTTGATCTATTTTCAGCGCAGCAGCTTAACGCCAAGTCGACTTTTCCGCGGGGAAAAGTGCTTTCCGACCGTGGATGGGAAGGGCCACGAGGTGCCGCGATTTTCTCTCTGTGGATACCTTTGTTTTGACAATAGGAACCCTTTGACCTATTTTCAACGTGGTAGCTCAACGCCAAGTCGAGATTTCCAGGGGAAAAATAGTTTTCCGACCGTGGAAGGGAAGGGTCAAGAGCTGCCGCGAAAGTGGGTCAAAGGGTACCTGTTGTTAAAAGATAAGCATCCACAGAGAGAAAATCGCGACAGCTCGTGGCCCTTCCTTCCACGGCCGGAAAACTGTTTTTCCCGCGGAAAACTCGACTTGGCGTTGAGCTGCCTCTCTGAAAGTGGGTCGAAGGGTACCTATTGTTAAAAGAATAGTACCCACAGAGAGAAAATTGCGGCAGCTCTTGGCCCTTCCTTTCCACGGTCGGAAAACTATTTTTCCCCTGGAAAACTCGACTTGGCATTGAGCTGCCACGCTGTAAATTGGAAGGCGGTTAGTTTAGACTGAATCATGATGATTGCCACAACCCGAATCGCGGCAGATCTTTGCATGTGCATTTCAGAGCCGGAAAATTTTTTTACATCGGAAAATTCGATCCGGCAACCAGCTGCCGCTTTCCACCCCCGACAGGCCTCTTCTACTCCTTGAAACAAGATAATCCCCGCCAGTGGTGGCGCGGCCGCTGTTTACGTTGTCGTTTCAGACCTAGTGTGAATCTGGGATGCTAACTCTGGATGCCAACTTTATATTCATAAAAATTTCCCATAAACTAGGTATTAACACAAACCTAGTATAATCTTGAGTAACAAAACTACTCTCCACTAATTTTATTTTTTAAACTGCGAATTTTGTATAACCATAAAACTATGCTTTCAAAAATTTCTCTTCTATTTCTCTTTTTTCCTCACTTTTAAAACGACTAAATCCAAAACTCACATCAAGTCATGTACTTGATAGAGCACCAAATTTTGTACCCTGTCCACAATTCTGTTACTTTTTTTTAAACAAATTTTCAAAACATTACATTTTTTTAAGAATATGGAATACTTACTTTCATAAGAATTTTAACTCCTCTCAATATTTTTCTCTCACTCGCATCGCCAACTTCACTACTCGTATCAATTTCGACCTAAAAAGAAAAATTACAAAAATTAATGTGATGGTCGATAAAACTAAAAATTTAGAAACAAACTTTTTCGCAAAAATATGTTTCTGTTATAGGATTTTGCGAACAGCACAAAAAAATAACTATCTATGAGAACTAAAAGAAAATTGATTTTCATCTAAATCACGGGAAAACATTATTTGATTTCTCTAAAACATTTTCGACAAGTTTTTGACCTCACGATCGAGGACAAACTAATTTTTTAAAGCATCCGCAGTACAAGTTTTCAAAAGTTTCTTGTTATTTCTGATTGACACCCTGCTCAATGGAGTACCTTTGTTCATCACTGAGGACTACTAAAGCTTGTGTAGCAAATCTACTTTAAATAAACAAACTCGTCTACGTTCGATACATTTTCGTTAATTGATTGATTGATCGATTTGCCTACGTGAGGTGAGCATTGTTGCCGATTTCGGGCATCCAGTCTGGAGGTTCGTTCCAACACGCAGCCCGGTCGCCCGCCGAACGACCAGATGCAGCCGCCCACAATTACAACCTTCACTCGCCATCACGGGGCGGCCCCACCCGATCGCCCAACGAACGACCGAGCTGCGTACCGGAACAAACCTTGGATGTTTTATATACCGCCGGACCGGGTGCATACGCTGGTTTGGGCATGGGACATGCTCGTTGTCAGCAGCGAGAGTCACATGAAGCATGGGGTAGGAATATAGGATGGAACGTGTAGATGTTTGTGAGATGCTTCCTTTAAAAGTGAATTATTTATTATTTGTTTGCTTATAGTAATGAAACATTTTCTTTATAGGATTTTGCAAACAGTGGAAAGAAAAGCTATCTATGAGAACTAAAGGAAAAACTATATATAAAAATATTAATGAAATCTTTGCATTCTTTCGATAACCTGACTTCTGGTTGTGCTAACAAGTAAAAATTCTGATTTGCCATTCTCATGCTTAGCCGTAGGGGACTAGGTTGGATGCTAGTGTTAAAATGAGAATGGCAAATCAGAATTTTTACTTGTTAGCATAACCAGAAGTCAGGTTATCGAAAGAATGCAAAGATTTCATTAATATTTTTATATATAGTTTTTCCTTTAGTTCTCATAGATAGCTTTTCTTTCCACAGTTTGCAAAATCCTATAAAGAAAATGTTTCATGCTTCCTTTAAGTTTCCATGCATCTTTTTAGTTTCCACCTGTCATCATTGGATGGGAAGTGTATGCGTTTGCGAGCTGCTTCCTTTTAGTTTCCATGCTTCTTTTAAGTTTCCAACTATCATCTCCTTATTTATTCTTCTTCTAAATTTCCTGTTTCTTATGTTTCTGGACCTAGCAGTGTGCCTCCCTGCCTCCTGCCCGCTTGCGTCCATAGGTATATGGTTCATGTTTCTCAGAAATTTGCGTTTTAGCTCGCCGCAATGAGCTTTTATTTATATTAACCGTTCCAGAGATAAATATCCCTTTACGGTGGAAATGTACAGAAGAGCTTTTTTATGAGAAAGAGGCCCAAGAGAATATTTTGTACACCCTGAATATTTGTTTGCTTTTGAAGTAATCAGTTTTAATTTTAGTTTCTGTTTTTCAATTCCGGGCAGTTTTCTATTTCATTACCTATGTTTACTATTTTTCAATTTTAATTTCCAATTTTTTTCAATTTAAATAAAGAAATAAACTACACTAATAAACTAAACTACCAGTTAAACAAAATGTATCTGTTTCATCCACAGCTGGCTGTCTATATGCCTTATAAACACATGTTGCTTATTATATCATCCACTTGAAAAAGTGACCGACCCACGTGTAGATTTTACGACCAGGCACTGCGCTTTCTCGGGTTGTTAATATACGCCTTTGTGATGCTAGGTTCAACTAATAAAACTTAATAAAATATCAACTATATGAAATAGCCAGACACGTGCTAATTTATAACAATCAACATAGAATTATTCACACTTTAATGCAACACAATTTCATACGGTTTGTTACAGTTTTAACCGACGTTAATTCGAGATTTTGTAGGAGCTACCAATTACGCGTCTGTCACCGAACTCGACCCACTTTCCTTCTCCTTCGATAAATGTTCGTTAATGACACAATAATAAGCTAACCATTATACTCTTCGCCGATTTACTTCACTTTTTATATAATTGCTGCACATTTTATAGAATACTCTCAGCATTTTTATAGTAAATAAAAAATTATTGCTGTTAAGTTGATAAATATGTTTGCAATATAACAATATTATATAATACAAATATATTTTAAATAATTTAAATAATTAATAACCTGTTTATTTATTGATCGATTTTGTTAAAAAACAATAGGGTTCTTCCACTAGTTAACACTAACTTACTATCCAAATTTCACCACAATCGTTCTTAAGGTGGCCATGCCCTAGAAAGAGACATCCGATAGGGAAATATTTATTGTTTTTAGCCATAACTTTTTTTTCTTAGTACGTTTATTTAAAAAAAAAACTATAAGAGTACCTAAGTAGAATCATAACAAGACAATTACTATGAATTTTCACTCAATAATTTTAGTGGTTTGCAAAATAGCTCGATTTAAATTTAAAAATTATGTTAATCTTCCTATTTCGTAGTTTTAAATCGAGCTATTTTGCGAACCACTGAAATTATTGAGTGAAAATTCATAGTAATAGTGTTGTTATAGTTCTACTTAGGTACTCTTATAGTTGTTTTAAATATACGTATTAAGAAAAAAAAGTAATGAGCTAAAATAATAAATATTTCCCTATCCGATGTCTTTTTCTAGGGAATGGCCACCTTAAGTTATCGTGCTTACAAGAAACGTGACGACAGACAGGCGGACAGACAGTCGGGCGAACGGACATTTTGAAAGTTGTTCAGAATTCGATCACCAACACGGTGATATGATAATTTTTTCCCTACGAACGATACCTATTGCCGGTTTTAGAAATGTGCCGATCGAATGCAATATACGAGTACTCTTCGTTTTGTATTTGCGAGTATAACAATCTGGAAAGCCTATTAGAATTTTCGTATCTATTAACAATGTCAATATCTATATTTATAACTGCCATAAACCAACCTCGGTTTATACAATCTGCATATATTTCAATAACTGTACGTTTAAGACTCAAGGGCATTTAAACCAGATCAACACAATAGTGGCAGCTCAAGTATTAATTACTCTTGATTTGAAAGTAAACTTTTATAAAAACCCTCTAATAGATAAGTATTTAGTCCTAATGAAAAAGTAGGCACATGAAATTGACCGTCTCTTATTTTTTTTATTGAATTGTTGAACCACTTCTTCTTTCTCTACGAAAAAAAATTGTAACTAATGGTTCTCCTGTAATTAATACATCGAATTATTTATAACGTGGGTGTACAAAGATTAGAAAGTTATGCGTCTCTCTCATAAGCAAAATGTCAAAAGGCAGATAATTATAAAAAATGTTTTTTTCTAATTAATTTCTATTTTCTAGTAACAGACTTTTAATTGTAATCTGAAATCAAACAGTAAAAAAGTAAAAACGTCAATCCTAAGTCCCTAGTGAAAAACGTACTATAGGAATTCGAAATGAAATATGACAAAAATACAAAGTTGTATTAAGAAAGTAGGTTCAAAGATGTTTGAGACATGGGACGTCAAAAAAATAATTTTGAACCAAAAATAATTTTTATCTGTAAAACGGATTCCCAGATGAAAAAATGTATTCTTAATTTTTTGTTAGAATAATGTATTGTTCTAGTTTGCATTGATTTTACAAGAAATTAAATTAAAAAAAAAATAATAAAAAAATTGCTTAACAAAAATAAATTGACACTTGCCATAACTTTTGTTTTCATGGCTTACTTAGGTCTTCATTGAAGATTATTTGTTAGAAACAGGGTAGGTATGCACGAATTAAAATGTTTGCCTTAATAAATAAATAATTATTTTGATAGATAATATTGAATAAATTTTCATAAACCATTCCCCAACAGAATGGAGAAAGGTGAGGGTAAATTATTCTCAATATTACTGTTTTTTCTCTCGTCTTCATCATTTAAAAAAAATAAGTCGAATGCATTTTCGTAAATCACTACATTAATAGAACGAGATTTAAATTATTCTCAATATCATGAACGGTTTTTCCATTCACAGATACAGCAGTCAGTTGGAACACAGGGTATTTTACTAGTTAAATATATTTTAATTTATTCTTATGGGAAACAATATTAAACAATACCGAAATTAAACAACAGTGGCCCCTGGCAAGTAGCAAACCTTCGCCTACACTATTAAGTCGAGGTAGATTGAAAAAAAAATGTTTAGTATCAATTTGAATATCAAATATGAACAGTAACAAGTTTTTTTCTACAGAGAAATTCTTACAGTAGTAGTTCACAAGTTTAAAATTTATAACCGTTTTATGTGAACCGTTAGATTGAGATTAAATGTGGGTTAGTTATATTCCTATTTCAATGAATATCACTTGCAAATTCAAATTACATTTGCCGTAAATCCGATGCGTGTAATAGTTGAAATTATTCTTGTGATATACTTTATTTTTCTTGCATAGAATATTTTGGTAGTATCAATTTAAGGACGGGTACAGGATTCAGAATAAAATCGTTTGATAACCAGAGATCGGATTTAAATACCGAATTCCAGGGATGGCTTTTATACATATTATATATTGTAATCACGTACTGTAGTCCAGTTAAAATGCGAGGGGGGGGGGGGGGGGCGTGAAATTGGAAACCAAAACAAGCTTACCTTACCGGTACGTTTTTTGGGTCGCTGAATCCGAAAATCGGGGTCCCGAAGGCTGGACTCTGTCCGTTCACCCTTAATTTGCAAAATACACCCCCTTTTAGGGGGTTACTAACAAATTTATGTATTTGAGGTCTCAGATTACGTTTTTTGGGTTGCTGAATACAAATTTACGGGTCTCGAGTATTGCCAGCACCCTTAAATTTGCAAAAACTACCCTTAGTTAGGGTATTTTTGCAAGATTCTTAGTAAACTGTATTTCAACAAACTTTTACACGTAGGATACGTTTTTTGGGTCGCTGATTACGAATTTCAGGGTCCCGAGTCCAAAAAACATTGCCAGCACCCTTAAATTTGCTAAAACTACCCTTAATTAGGGTATTTTTGCAAGATTCTTAGTAAACTGTATTTCAACAAACTTTTACACGTAGGATACAGTTTACTAAGAATCTTGCAAAAATACCCTAATTAAGGGTAGTTTTTGCAAATTTAAGGGTGCTGGCAGTACTCGAGACCCGTAAATTTGTATTCAGCAACCCAAAAAATGTAATCTGAGACCTCAAATACATGAATTTGTTAGTATTTATGACGTAAGTGCAGAATATTTCACAAAAACACCCTAAAAAGGGGTGTATTTTGCAAATTAAGGGTGAACGGACAGAGTCCAGCCCTCGGGACCCCGATTTTCGGATTCAGCGACCCAAAAAACGTACCGGTAAGGTAAGCTCGTTTTGGTTTCCAATTTCACAGCAAAACTCGCATTTTAACTGGATTACTGAAACATTCCCAAAGTATAAGAATAGCAACATATTAAATTAATTTTATTTAATTTTACAATGTTAATGCGTAACTTAGTTTTATCGATAAATGCACCATATTAAATAAAAATGAAATGCATAATAGATTATTTTAAATTGCAGCAACATTCTACCTACTGGCTGTTTACCTGAAGCCCAATCCCAGGCGGAGAGGGGAGTAATTTAACAAGATTACTGAGTGTCTCTCTTATTGTAGATTTATTCGGACGAAAGTACTAAAAACGTGGTGTTAAAATGACGCATCGTACTGAACCGCTATATTAAATTTTTGAATTCGCAATATTGATGGTAGGGACTGTCTTGCACTAGATGTGAGTAAAAGTAATCTCGTGGTCATGCAAAACAAATATTAAATCACATATTTCTTCGAAAAACCATAAACTAGGTGGCTTTACTTAGAGTGACACGCAACGTAATTTTCACTTATAGTGGAATTTATGATAGGATGTACCATACTGTGGTCGAAACTAGACAATACACTTTTCAGATAATTTTTGGAAAAATGTATTAGTGGCAAATATAGCAATGTTAAAGTGTCTTTCGGAGTCTATACTACGAAAAAAATATTTATATACGGAGTGCGAAAATATTAGACAGAAAATTTCTTCCGAGCCTAATGGGAAGTACATCTCGCTTAGCATGGACGAAACAATCAACGCTTGCGGGTTCAAGGAGGCGAATGCTTTAGTAGGTGCATTGGACGAAAACTGCGCAACGAGCGGACACTTGATCGCTTCTAAAGTTTTAGTAGCTACAAATTCTCGCACTATAGCGGACGCAGTAAATTCAAGTTTACAAGACTTTTGGGGTAACAAATATGCAGAAAATACGGACAAGCTCTTTACTTCTTACCGATGGTGTGAATTATATGAAAGCTGCTGGAAAAATTTTGGAGGAAACATATCGGAATATACTGCACGTAACATGTTTAGCACATGGGCTTCATCTAATTGAAAAAACTATTAGGATGGGCTACCCTAATGTTGACAAATTAATAGCTAGTGTAAAGAACGTTTTTCTTAAAGCAAGTCGTATACGATTGTTTCACAAAATTTTACCAAATACTCCATTACCTCCACAACCCATTACAACATGATGGGAAACTTGGTTAAAGGCAGCATCGTACTAATACTGTCATTTTGAAAATGTGAAATCCGTAATACAGCAGTTAAATCCAAATGGCGCAGATACTATTTCACAGGCGCAACAGGCATTTATGGATCCAACTGTTCAAGAAAATCTGGAGACCATACACGGATGTTTTTCACAAATTCCACTAGCCATACGGGACCTTCAATATCAGCCAACATGTGAATTTACTACAGTGGAGGCGATAAAAGTTATGCTCGATTTTCGTCAATATATTTTTCAACTACAGGGACTGTTTTTAAAAAAGTCCCGGATTTGTTACGACAGGTGTAATAGACCTTTCAAACGGCAAAGCAGATTTTGCACACCGGGCATGAATGTGGTGACTGAAAATTTAGATATTTTAAGTATGCCCTAGTTACATTTGTCGACGTCGAGCGGTCCTTCTCGCAATATAAATGGATCTTTAACGAAAGACGCAGAAGTTTAAGTCCAAAACATTTAGAACAGATATTATTCTTGTAATTGGCATTGAAAAATACTTATGTATGTTAATTCAGTGTTAAGTACGTCCCTTTATACCTCCAGTTTTCTTCGAGTGAGTGTTTATAATAAATCGACTTTATATGAGCTTTGGATAATACGGAATTCGTTAAAAAAAATTCAAGGTAAGATATTGTTTCACACATGCATGCAAATCTTTATGCACTGACACATAACCACCTAAAACCGACCCTGGTTTTACCACATATCCAATAGGTAATTCCGGCCTCTGGATCACATAGTTGAGTCAATGGAGGTTTTTACTTCAGAATCAGGAACAGTACCGGTTTTGATTTTTTTTAAATGCTTATTGTGTTTGTTTATTTGACTTGCGGACTCAAGTATTTATATTATTTAAACATTTATAATGAATTTATACGGATAATTTTTTTTTCCAATGATATTTAATAAAAAGCGATTTAAGTATTTAGTATAAAAACAACGTATAAATAACAAAAATCGATCAAATGCAGTGAATGAAGTAGTTTCTTCCGGGTTTTGCCGTGGTCGTCGAACTTGACTTGACGTTTCGCTGATCATGCTGTCAGCTTCTTCAGAAGGGTTCCAAAGACTGAAGTTGTTGAGTTTGGCTCCTCGTTATATACCTGGGCGCTGCTACGCTTGGTTGCACATTCGTCGTGCTCCGTTGATCGTGACCGATTACATTACTGGTACTTGGCAAAGCTAGTCTCCATGTATTGCTTAGTCGATACCCATCTTCTCTGTTGAAATTGTTCTTATTTTTCATAATTTCCAGTGATTCCCTAATAATTCTTGGGTAATAACGTGCACTTCTGTCCAATATTCTAACATTCTCGTATTTGATCTTATGGTTCTCATTATGATGAACATGTTCTGCTACAGCCGACTTATCTGTGTAACCGAGTCTAGTATATCTCTGATGTTCCTTGATTCTGCACTGGATACTTCGCCCTGTTTGTCCGATGTAACTTTTTCCGCATATACAGTCAAACACCTTTCGTCAACAGTTTAGGGATGGGGTCCTTGTTTGAGGGAAGCAACTGTTTTGATAGAATTCTTCTTAGCCTATCCGTGACTCCGGCGACGAATGGTAAGCACGCATATGTTGTAGGTTGTTCCTTTTCTTCAGTTATTGTTCTTATCTGTCTATTAATAATTCGTTGCATATCTCTTTGCTTGTAACCATTCTTTTCTAGTGCTTGTTGAGATGGGTATCGACTAAGCAATACATGGAGACTAGCTTTGCCAAGTACCAGTAATGTAATCGGTCACGATCAACGGAGCACGACGAATGTGCAACCAAGCGTAGCAGCGCCCAGGTATATAACGAGGAGCCGAACTCAACAACTTCAGTCTTTGGAACCCTTCTGAAGAAGCTGACAGCATGATCAGCGAAACGTCAAGTCAAGTTCGACGACCGCGGCAAAACCCGGAAGAAACTACTTCATTGGACAACGGCCGTGAAAACCTGCATTGCACAAATGCAGTGAAGTTTTCAATTATATTTTCTCAATATTTTTTTTGAAATTTCATTTATTTTTATTTTTTTAGTATATTTTTTGTTGGTAAACATCATAATTTTTTATATTTCGTATAACAATATTTCGTATAATAATAATAGTTTTCTAAAAATCTTTTGAAAACCTTTTTTTTCAGCGATTCCAAAAAATTTCATCTAAATATGTTTATGAATTATTCAAAGCATAGAGAAAAATTTTTACAATTTCCAAAATTAGCATTCAATAATTTTATTTCATCCGGCGCGCGCCGGACTATACTTATTTGGTTTAAGTAAAGTATAAGAAATACACATTTCTTAAAATTCATCAAAATCGGTACTGTTCCTGAGAATTTTGAAATTTCGACAATTTGCAGGCTCTAATGACTCGACTAACAGTATATGGGTAAATGGTTAAAGACAAAAGCGTGAAGCGCCTTTTCCATAAATAGCGGAAATTTTGTAAAACTTTCCCCACATTTTCATGTTTAATCATACAGTGTCACTAATAAAGTGTGCATCATATGAGAAACATGTTTAATAATCAATTTAAGGTAATTTTGATATTGAAAAATAATACCAAGTGACGTGCACAAAAGTAGTTACGTGATTGTTTTGTGTCATATTTGAAATGCCAAAAATTGACGCTTTTTCACAAAACTTGAAAATTATCCAAATCAAAACTGACTTAAACTGGCAAATAATTTATTTTCCATATGATGCGGGCTTTATTGATGACATAAGCCTGAAAATACTACGATAGATGAAAAATATTTTTATTTTTAGTTTTAGTGCATAAACAAGCGGTTTTATATGTACTTATCTATTTTGCTTTTATTTCTACTCTTAAAGTTAGTATAATAAGTACAGCATTTCTAGATGTTATATTCTGTAGTTATTTACTCTCCATTAATTTGCTTCGTCGAACTGGAAATTTAGTATTACAGTCATATGATGTATCGTCAATGCAACGCAGGACGCTGGGATCGGGAACGAAATAGGGATGAATTTATGTATGCGCTTATACCTAGTCTTATATGACATGAATGTATTCACGCATTCGCACTCTTCAGAAATCACGTTTCCGTTTCCTGTCATATTGAATTCATCTCAATTCGTCCGGCTGTCACTCTTGACTGCCTGACTACATCAATATGAGTAGCCCCTTAGTCTTAACGTTACATTGATAACTATACATTTATATAAATATGCTTTATATATGCCTCTCTGATTATCTCTTTCGCAGATGACGATGAGTAGTTTTAATTTGATCGGCACATTTCTAAAAGCGTAAAAATCGGTTGTAGAGAATAACTTTCATATCACTGTGTTAGAGGATATCTCAAGAGCGGACGTATTGAAACTTGGATGGTAAGTTATATTAGACAGAGGAAGAACTTCAATTAAAAAATGCATGAGTTGGGTTGCAACCTATGATAGCGTACGATATCAGTATTCCTATGTAAACATGCAATACACAAACACTGAGGCTTGCAGATTATAATGTACTCAGTAGGTCTCCAGCACGAGAGAGGCTAAAAGCAAAAAAGGTTGTAACGTGAACGCCAGCTGTTTTATTGAAAAAAAGACAGTATATTACATTGGCAACGAGGAAAAGTTTACAGAAAAACACAAACAGTGCTAGAGCCAGTTAGAAGTTCATATGGTAAAACACACTGAAGTGTTTTGATTGAATAATTATCCAAAATATCTATAAGCTGGTAAAATTAATATTATGGAAATAATAACAATAATAATAATAATAACAATAATGTGTTTATTTTCCAATATTTGAACAATACAATATTAACAGTACATACTTATCTAATAAGTATTAATTATTTTCATTCCGTATCGTTATATTGTAAATAAACAGTGCAGTAATCACGTAAGTAGTTTAACACTACTTGTTCGTGACGGGTTAAATATATTTGTCTCTTTTGATTTACAAATGTTGTATTTAGGTAGATTTTCGTTCAGTTTCGTTTTTCTGTCAGCATTTGACAGGTTTTTTACTTAGTTCGGGTTTTCTGTCATAATCAGATAGTGTTATTTTATTTGAGTATTGAATGTAATTATTATTTACATTACATTTTGATTAATAAGGTTGTGTATTTGAGACCTAGAATTTCCTCTTAACGACTTTTCAACATTTTTTTATAAATATGTGCAATTTATTTGTATCTTTTGTTTATTTAGGTAATCTGTTGTATAATCTCGATCCCAGGTATGTATAACATTTCTGTCCGATAGTTTTTGTTGCTTTTGAATTTCGGTTTTCTTTGTTTCTTGTTGTATATTTGTGCTGAATAGATTTGTAATTTTTTTTATTTTTAAAGCTGAATAATAGAATTTTTGGGGAAAATAATTGCCTTAAATCGAATATTTCACTAGCTTTGTATAACTCGTCCGATGGGTAACTATGATCTTTACTATAAATTATCCTTAATATCCATTTTTGTAGATTGTTTATGTTTTTTAAGTAAGAATCGCAGACACCTCCCCAGCCGATAATACCATATGTTAAATGTGATTCTACTAAGGAATAATAGAGCGTTTTTAGATGTATGGTTTTAGGTACTTAAATCGATGTAGTTCTCGAATTTTTTCTCGAATATTAGGTAGATTATTTATGTAAGAGGTAAATGGTAAGTAACTAGTTTATTTAAAGTTAACTGTGAGTAAGTTGTAGTCTAACCATTTTTTTTATTTCTTTGAATTCTTTTCCTGCAGTTTCTTTCAGATTTTTCCATGAATTGAAGTATTGCCGTATCGTCAGCAAAACTCAATATCTTAGCTGTGACAGTTCGCATCGAAAGTAGGTTGTTTATACATACGGCAACAGAAGAGGTCCTAGAACTGTTCCCTGTGGAACACCGTAGCTGACAGTTTTTGCGTCACTAATGGTTTCATTTATTTTTAAAGATTGTGTTCTTTCAGACAAATAACTTTGTATCAAATTAAATGCATTTCCTCTCAAACCGCAATGTTCTAGTTTATTTAAGAGATTGGTGTGTGATACCGTGTCAAATGCAAGATCCACAAGTATACATAAACATGGTGATTTTTCATCTAAGGCATCATAAACATAACTCGTTGGGCACGCTATGGCATCTTCTGTGGATTTACCTTTCTAAAAACCAAACTGTCTCTCTGATATAATATTATATTTATTAAAAAATGACGTTAGTTTATTCTTCAGGATTTTTCCCAAGATTTTGGTGACATTGGAAATTACACATATTGGTCTTTAATTTATAGGTTCAATTATATCGTCGCCTTTATGGAGAGATTTCATTACACCTATTTTTAAGATTTTTGGGAATTATCCTATGTCGAAGCTTCGGCTTATTAAAAATACTAGTGGTTTTGCAAGTTCTTCTTGAATTTCTTTTAGCGCTTCTGCACGTATAACGTCTAATTCGGGAGATTTTTTTGTTTTTAAACTATTTATTACGTCTTTAACTTCTGTCGGATTTGTGTGATATAGATATATTGAATTTTCTACTGCGTTATGGTTTTCTTTAAAATTTTTTGGTATTTTTACTTTTTTTGCGTATTTTTTTTCTAGCTCTGTATAATAGTTTACAAATATGTTTACAATCTCTTTTGCATTTGTTGTTAGATTACCATTTTCTGTTTTTATTTTATTTATTACCTTTTATGGAAATGTTATACATTTAATAAAATATTTTGGAAAATTCACAGTACACAGTATACAGGGTGATTCACGTAGGCCATTCATTAGAAGTTTTTCAACTTGCAGTTGGATTAGAAACTTGAAATTTGGTATGCTGCCATAATCCATCATGCCTGTTCTATCTAAAATATTTTCAGTCCTCCAACTATACAGGGTGTGCCAAAAATTGGTACCAACTTTCTTATTTTAAATGGAAACCTATATTTTTCTTTACATGGTTCGATTGGTCTTCTAATTCTGAGTTTAGAGAACCTAAGTTATGTTAACTTATCTATTACAATTTTCGACTTATGTCCAATTTTTTTTAAAAAATTGCCGCTGTAGTAGTTTACGAACAAATTTGTATCTCGCAAACCTTTCAAAATTATGAAACCAAATTTGTGAAGCAGTTAGCTGGAAGGCCAGGCTAACTTTTGATGTCCCATCGGTGGTCCCATTTTGTACCATATGGGCGCAGTCGATTTTCAAATGTCGCAATCAAAAATTGTCAAAAAGTCAATTTTTTCAAATGGCACCTACTATTTTTTTTCACGCCATTCGAAAGAAAATTGAATTTTAGGGTGAGTTACTTAAGCATTCCCTGTACCTAACTTCACCCCATATCGAGTTATTCAATAAAAATCAAGAAATACCTTATCTTGCCGAGAGATTCCTTACTTCATCAAGTATGCCATGGAAATGAAAGACAGTTGTAATAATTTTTAAAGAAAAATATGGATTCTTATTTAATTACACACAACACCAACAAATTATTATTAACGAACAAGAACAATGTTGACGAAATTCTGACGTAAATGTTCAATGTGACCAACATATTTTTGTTCAAATATTCTATTATTCTACTTTCAAGAGATTGCGTAGCACATCTTTGCGCCTACCATTTTTGACGCCAGAAATCAATGCAAAATTGAATTTTAGGGCCACTTTTCTTAACATTGTGTATGTCTATCTACAGTCGTTTTTGAGTTATTGGCATTTTTTTAAAAAAATATTTTTTTTTCTCAAGGGTTTGGAAACAATCATTTCATTTTAATTTTTATTCAAAAATCGTATTGCAATAATAAATAATAACAACAAAATAACAACAAATAAACAGATTAACAAAATAATTATTTCAATACAAATGCTCAATGTGTGCACCGTTTTCACTGACAGAATTTCGTCAACATTGTTCTGGTTCGTTAATAATAATTTGTTGGTGTTGTGTGTAATTAAATAAGAATCCATATTTTTCTTTAAAAATTATTACAACTGTCTTTTATTTCCATGGCATACTTGATGAAGTAAGGAATCTCTCGGCAAGATAAGGTATTTCTTGATTTTTATTGAATAACTCGATATGGGGTGAAGTTAGGTACAGGGAATGCTTAAGTAACTCGCCCTAAAATTCAATTTTCTTTCGAATGGTGTGAAAAAAAATAGTAGGTGCCATTTGAAAAAATTGAGTTTTTGACAATTTTTGATTGCGACATTTGAAAATCGACTGCGCCCATATGGTACAAAATGGGACCACCGATGGGACATCAAAAGTTAGCCTGGCCTTCCAGCTAACTGCTTCACAAATTTGGTTTCATAATTTTGAAAGGTTTGCGAGATACAAATTTGTTCGTAAACTACTACAGCGGCAATTTTTTTCAAAAAATTGGACATAAGTCAAAAATTGTAATAGATAAGTTAACATAACTTAGGTTCTCTAAACTCAGAATTAGAAGACCAATCGAACCATGTAAAGAAAAATATAGGTTTCCATTTAAAATAAGAAAGTTGGTACCAATTTTTGGCACACCCTGTATAGTTGGAGGACTGAAAATATTTTAGATAGAACAGGCATGATGGATTATGGCAGCATACCAAATTTCAAGTTTCTAATCCAACTGCAAGTTGAAAAACTTCTAATGAATGGCCTACGTGAATCACCCTGTATACTGTTAATTTTTGTCGTGAGTATATATACAAGCAAATTGGACCTAAATAGCTAAGAGCTAGCTCTTCCATAAGATTTTGACTCACTGAACAAAATACCGTTACCCATTTTGTGCATTATACAAATATTATTTTATCCATTTTGAAGTTGTATTTTCAAAATCCTGACCTCATAGACCAAAACGGGCAACGGCATAATGTTTCAGCGTGTCGAAATTCTATGGAATTAGTAATTTAGGTCCGATTTACTTGTATATATACTCACGACAAAAATTATAATATTTCTTGCTAAACTCAGAAATAGAATAATGTTTGCGCCATCTATAGTTACGTTTTTTTTTATTGTTACTATTGGTTTTTCAAAATTTTGGACAGCTGAATAAGATGATCTGGTCCGTTTTACTCAATCTCATGTCGTTGTCCAATTATTAGGGCACGAATATAGACGGAAATGGCCCTTTTAGCACTTTTACGTTAGGTTTTCTCAACGGAATCAACTAACTGGGTAAAAAAAACAAAAAAAGCATTTTTTTGCAGGTGCGTATAATGTTTAAATTTAATTTAATTTCACTGTTATTTAGATTTTTAAATCTCGTCACTTTTCTTCACAGAAACGATAAATTGGGCTGTAGCGCAGGGTTCACTTTGCATGTACTGTTTGTTAAATCGTATGTACTTACACATAAACAATTTGGCTTGGTAACAAACTTCCTCAAATTGCAAAATTGTTATGGCTTTAGCGAATTCATGAAGTACGAGTAAGAATACTAATGCGCTTTTAATTTGTGGCTAACCATCCATCATTCTATAAATGTACAAAATGTTAATAGATTGTCACATCCAATTACACCTTCGTAGTTTATAAAGTACTTTACTTTTTACTGTGTGAGTATAAAAGAATTAAAATTATTGCCAATTTAGTAGAGTGTTTATTGATCAATAAATTAATTAATAGCTAAGAAACCGGTAAAAAATGCAAGTGAGTTAAATTTATTAGATATAAATAAACAAGCTAATCGCTAACTTTTTATGTAATTGTTGCATATTCTATAGGATACTCTTCGTAGTTTTTTTTGTAAGTAATATTGGTTTTAGATATTTCCAGTTAAATTACAAAACAAAAATACGTAATTTTTTTTTTTTATTTTAAAAAATGTATAACTTTTTTATTTACCGATCGATTTTGCTCAAAAACAATAGGGTTCTTCCTTCCCTCTAGCTAACACTAACTTACTGTCCGAATTTCAATGCAATCGGACGTTTCGTTCTTAAGTTATCGTGTTTACAAGAAACGTGACGGACGGACGGACCGGACGGACATTTTGAAAGTTGTTCAGAATTCGATCACCAACACAGTGATATGAATTTTTTTTCTCTACGAGCAATATTACCGGTTTTAGAAATGTGTCGATCGAATGCAATATACTCTTCGTTTTGTATTTGCGAGGAGTATAATAAGTCTGGTACAATGGAATGAATACCTTGAGGTGGCATTTTGATCACACATTCAACATAAAATTCGTCGGACTATAAATTTTTGTATAGCTTATAAATGAAAACGAAAACAAATAGCTTATTGTAAACTAAATGCAGATTAAGTAGCTAAAATTACAATTTAAATAGATGTCTACATTTATTTTATAAACAAATAACATTACGCTCTTACTGATTTCTATTTATTATTTTTTTTTTAATCTTTTTTACATACACTATTGAACAGGTAGAGAGATCCAATTACTGGATAGGACAAAATGAGAGTAATATAAATTGATATAAACAAAGATGTGCATACATGCACAAGCAGATCGAGTGAGTAAAATATTTAAAATAATTATAAGAGCATTTGAAGAGCACAAAGTAGAAGTGATACAATAATAAACAATGACGAGTTAATTACACAGCCACGCAAAAAAAAATCTGGCCTGGAGATCTGACCATATTTACTATATGTTTTTGGGGTCGCTGAATCCGAATCCGAGGTCTGTTTAACTCCATCACATCAGGATTTTGCCATAACATCAAAAAACCCATAATTTAAGCAATTTCGTCATCTCTTCACATAAATCGCTGTAACTTTTTCTAGACAAAAATGACCCCCTCTTTTGTTGTACTAGATCGATTGCAAATTAAATTTCCAATTCGATGATGTGTGGCATGATATTTTCCCGGAGCTCTTTAGGTGAGATATCGCCCGCCAAACTGGGAGCCGAGGATTTCGCTTCTCGAGCGACACGGCCCAGCAAAAATCTGGAGAAATCGTTTGGCGCAAATTGGTTGGTGCGCGCCTTGGTTTTCGAGATATGGCCGCTCGAAGTCACCGGAAGGTGAAAATTGAATTTCTTTACCGCTTCCCGAGGCTATATCTCGAAAACGAAACGAGGTACAGAGTTGCGGTTTACTCCATTCGATTTCTCTCGCCTTCCTACGTGCCTCTGAATGTTTTCAGATTTTTGTAGGCAGTTTCATTTTTTTGCAAAATTTCGAAGATAAAGCATCTAAAAAATTCAGAAGTATGTAGGAAGGCGAGATAAATCGAATAGAGTAAACCGCAGCTCTGTATCTCGTTTCGTCTTCGATATATACCCTCGGGAAGCGGTAAAAAAATTCGATTTTCACCTCCCGGTGACTTCGAGCGGCCATATCTCGAAAATCAAGGCACGCATCGACCTCAGGTTAACGCCAAACGATTTCTTACATCTTTCTACGTACCCCTGAATTTTTTCAGATTTTTGCTAACTTCCGTTTGGCAAAAATGGCCTTCGAAGCTGGGCCGTATCGCTCGAGAAGCGAAATCCTCGTACCTCTCACTTTGGCGGCCGATATCTCACTTAAAAAGCGTCGGAAGAATATCGTGCCCCACATAATCGGATTGGAAATTTAATTTTCAATCGATTAAGTATAAAAAAGGGGGGGTTATTATTGTCTAGAAAAAGTTACAGCGATTTATGTGAAGAGACGAGGAAATCCCTTAAATTATGGGTTTTTTGAGGTTATGGCAAAATCCTGATGTGATGGAGTTAAATAGACCTCGGATTCGGATTCAGCGACCCCAAAAATATATAGTGAGCATGGTCAGATCCCCAGGCCAGAATTTTTTTTTTTGTGTGGCTGTGTTATTAAAGATACACAATTTTAGAGAGTCAACGTTGCAGTTGAAAATATGAACGCGGTGGTGTTATATCATTATATAGGGTATAGGGGCAGAACTGACGTCGGGTTGGGTTTCAGAGTGCAAAAATACATAAGAAAACCATGGTCTGGCGCAGATTTTTTTTTTGTGGGCCTGTGTAATAGTTCAGACTGGAGCGTACCAATAGGCGGATATGTCCCATCAACTTTAAATGTGGAATACTTCAAAAACCTAGTTTGAGACCAGAAACGTTATTGATGTGAAAAATATCCCTAATAAGAAATTCAAGAGATTTATAGGATTTTTTGACAACGTGATTAACATGATGGATACATGACAGTTTTTCATCAAACACTACACCTAAATCGGTAAATGTCTCAGATTTAGAAAGTACGTTATTTTCAAGGGTATAATCATATCTTATAATATTCTGTTTGGTAGTTATTGACAGGACATTACATTTTGACGAACTGAGGAATAATTTGTTTCTTATACACCAGTCATTAATTCTATCTACATTGTGTTGCAAAATCAAACAGTCACCGATGCATGATATTCTACAGACAAATTTCATATCATCAGCATATAGAAGACAGTTCAGTAACAATATCATATAAACATAATGAACAAAAGTGGACCTAGGTTAGATCCCTGTGGGACACCTGAGGTTGGTAAAACCTCGACAGATCTTACGAAAATTACACTTTGAACTTTTTATGGTAACCTATACATACACACAGTTTGAATTGTAATATTAGTTTCATCGAGCAATACCAACAATTACAAAATAAAATTTCACCGCGTCATCCTTTGGTTAATTGAACCTTATTAACTAATACGGATATTGAGGATGGTGTAAAAATGTACAAATAACAAAATCTAACGTATTTTCAATTGACATTAATATGGATATAAGATAATAAAGTTTAATAAGTCCATAATTTTTGGTGATCGTCTTAAATTTTTCTTCACGAATTTTTAGTTTTGAAAGACATTCTGCAAATATAATTGCACAATCGCCTAACAACAAAACGGATTTCATCTGGTCCGTTAGTAAGTTTAAGCTTAAACTTCTTTAAACAAACCAAAATATTATTTTCACATATTAAAAATTAACCTAACCTAACCTAACAACCAAACGGATTTCATCTGGTCCGTTAGAAAGCTTAAGCTTAAACTTCTTTAAACAAACCAAACTATTACTTTCACATATTAAAAATGGACTTAAGTGTATCATCATATTTAATAATATTTTAACAGTGTCCACTATTTTTAGTAGAGGTGCTATAAGTTTGTTTGCAAAAACGTTACAAGTTTCTAATAGATCGCAAAGATTTAATATCATCCACTATCTAGTTATTAGGTATACCAGCATACATTCTCTGCATAACGACTTTTTTAAAAAAGAGAAAGTTCTAAATTCGACCCGAATGCATGTATTTTTTTATATCCGTTCAACGATTACTCTGGAATGGCTTAAGCGATTCCTATGAAATCTTTTGAAAACTGTAGAATATGGCGGCCATGGTCCCACATTAGTTTCATCAAGCTATATCCAGTTAAGATCAGCAGAAATCGATAAAAAGCAAACTTTATGTGAGAACTTTGAAGTTATGGCGAAGGCGCCGGCACTAAAATTGGGTATAAAGTAATAATTAGATGTTTTCGAAGTAGCTGACACTGAATTATTAGAATACACTTCAGGGCGATCTCAGTAACAATGTCGTTGATAAACATAATGAACCTCTGTGGGACGCCTGAGGTTGGTAAAACCTCGACATATCGAAAATTACACTTTGAACTTTTTATGGAATACCTATACATAACAGTTTGAATTGTAATATTAGTTTCATCGAATACCAAAAATTATAAAATAAAATTTCACCGCGTCGTCCTTTGGTTAATTGAACCGTATTAACTAATACGGATATTGAAGATGGTGTAAAAATGAACAAATAACAAAATCTAACGTCCATCGACATTTATATGGATATTAGATAATAAAGTTTAATAAGTTCATAATTTCGCCTAACAACAAAACGGATTTCTTCTGGTCCGTTCGTAAGCTTAAGCTTAAACTTCTTTGAACAAATCAAAATATTATTTTCACATATTAAAAATGGACTTAAGTGTATCATCATATTTATTAATATTTTAAAAAAGGGTCCATTGTTTTTAGTAGGGGTGCTATAAGATTGCCTGCGAAAACATTGCAAGTTTTTAATGGATCGCAAACATTCTTTATCATCCACTATCAAGTTATTAGGTATACCAGCATACATGCTCTGTTTAACGCCTTATTTAAAAAAGAGAAAGTTCTAAATTCGACCCAAATTAATGTATTTTTTTATATTACTTCAACAATTACTCTGGAATGGCTTAAGCAATTCCTATGAATTATTTAGCAAACTGTAGAATATGGCGGCCATGGTCTCACATTAGTTTCATCAAGCTATGTCCAGTTAAGATCAGCAGAAATCGATAAAAACAGCCTTTATGTGAGAAATTTGAAGTTGTGGCGGATGCGCCGGCGCTAAAATTGGGTCTAACGTAATAATTAGATGTTTTCGAAGCAGCTAACACTGAATTTGATATCAAAAGTTAAAGATTCAAGATGGTGAATCCAAAAGAGCTATCATGGTTGCATAACTTTTGCCGACTTACATTAAATCGAGCCACGGAAACATTTTTTTTTTTTTTAAGTGTTAAAATGAACAAATAACAAAATCGAACCAATTCTTAACCGACTTAAAAATCGACATTGGGTAATAAAGTTCAATGAACCGAACAACGCGACGGTTAAATTTTATTCCATAATTTTTAGTAACAGTTCTTTTAAATGCGGTTCAACTTCTTGTAACAATTTTTTTTCCGATTTTCCAGAATTAAAGGGTTTTCTAAGTTAAATACATATTCTTTAAACGGTACTTCACAGATAATTTAACTAACTGCGCTAACTCTATTGCAGATAACAAACTGGAAATAACTCCCAATCATACTTACGAACCTGGTAGAGCATAGGTCAAATTTAATTTTTTAAAACTTGCATAAAAAACGCTTAAATGAGTGTCAAGAGCATTGTCTAGTATTACTTGCAAATAAAAATTAGGTATAATAGCAGTGATGCAAAAAAATCATAATTAATCAAATGAATCAATGTCGTTGATTCATTAGGTATAATAACACCCAGTGAAAATTTTAAAAAAAAACGCTGTTTGCCTAAAATGCGTGTTTATTTTTACGTGACGTTTCAATAGCAATTGTAACTGCACCAAAGAAATCAGACGTCCTTTGCCTACTTTTAAAACGGGTTAGAAAAAATAAAAGTAATAGTTTCATTCTATAACGTTTATACACTCAAAAGTAATCGTTAGGTATTTAAGTAGGCAGGTCATTCCTACTCTAAAGAATAATATTATTATATTTCCATGTAAATTTAAAAAGACAATGGTCATATTTTCATTTCCCCATATTGTATCATTTGCTTCAATTATGTGAGAGTATATAATTTTTTATTAATAACATACAGGGCTTTTAAGAGTTTAAAAGGAAAATTTACACTACAATATAAACTAGATGGATATAAAACTCAGTAAGATAATAATTTAAATACGGTTTTGGTTCCGCTGGTACTGAAAAATCACATATGTAGAAAACTATATATAGTTTTTCCGTTTCCTCTGAAGATATTTGATACTGCATTTTCTATAAATAGCTCTAGAACAAAAACAGCATACAGGATTTTAATAGCAGAATTTGCACTGTAAAATCTTACTTGTATACCAGGGGCGGATCCAGGCAATACTTAAGGGAGGAAACAGAAAAACGTTTCACTGAATTTGTTTTCTTTGCTCATTACCAACGTGAGACATGCGCGGGTTTGGCTAGAATCTGAAAACTGGCGATGCGGCGATGGTTTCATTATATCTATTTGGCAATGATCCTTTTTCATTACTCATATTCTTTCTGCATTTTCAATTTCTAAGCTTTAAAAAGCATATTATTTGTTAGATTTCTAATTAACAAGTTACTGATATCTATTCTATTATTGTTATCAAATGCATGCTGGGTAACACTAGATTTTTCAGTTCTTCCATTTTTGAGATGGGCCAAACGTTCCTTGAGTTTTGTAGTAATTGGATTCGTTTATCCAACATTTTTACCCCCTGGCGGAGTGTAACCATAACTACTCCACCACTCAATCAGGACACGTACACATAGACATCAATATAACATTCCCTGCGACATTGCCACTTACCGCAGCTCTAACTGGAACTCAGGATCTCTTCTGAGATAACAAAAACTAGACGTGTTGTGGGCCTAGCCCACAGTTACCGACTTGGTAACACATTAAAAATGCACTAAACATTCATAACCTGGCTAGGATTCGGACTCGGGACTCCGTGGTTGCAGGCACCACTGGGATGATAAATTACAATCCTCATAACTAGTTTTGTAATTCCCGCACCTTTGATTTAATTTTATCCCTGCAGTTGCCTACAGGTTGTTGCAATTTATTTCCCCATGTACGTACAACTGTCATCTAAATTTTAAAAAATACTGTTTAGATTGCGGCTAAATCGTAATTCATATGGAGTTGATACAAATTTTTAATTCCGTACGATCCGAAAGGTTGAAAAGCCCCGGAGGGTTACCTTAGATCTACGTTTAATAATTAATTTGCGAGCTAAACTTACCAAGGCAACCATTACTCTCAGCTACTTCCTTAAATAAGGTCTTCTATCTTGGAAATGTCTGTTTATTCAAAGGGAAAATTAATAGACAATCAATCAAGAACTTGAGAGCTAACATATTGTTCTCATGTGTTCAATTTGAGTGATATTTAAGTGAACTTATTTTCTTTGAATGTTTTACAATTTTTGTATTTTTTTAAATGTGACAAATTTTTTTCTTTAACAAAAAACAGATTACTCCATGTACTCCATAACAGAATTGTCCTTTATTTAAAATTATTATTATTTTTCGACTACCTACTAAAAATACTGAACCTGCAAAGCAGCTGGAGTCGACAATATTACAGCTGAAGCGCTTAGTTGGCGTAGATGGAGTGAGAATCATAATATGCCAAAAAATACGGAAAACAGGAATCTGGTCCGATGATTGGAAAACGTCAATCTTCGTATCAATACATAAAAATTGATCAACAGAACATGCAGGTTTTGTTAAGAGACGTAGTAATAGAGAGCAAATATTGAATTTACGTCAACTCATCGGGAAGGTACGAGGATATTATGTGCATACATACCCTTGTTTCGTGGACTACAGTCAGGCATTTGGCAATGTGGAATGGAATAAACATGGACTGTACTATTATAAATGGGAACACCCAGACATCTCTGGTCCGTATTACTCTCCGACTGTACGACGACCATGTCAAAAAAATGTGTGAAAGGTTTTATTATGCCTACCTACAAGTGAGTCTGAAAATGAATAACTCAAAAACTCAACTGACGACCAACCTGGTACTGAGTGAAGACATCTCTGTAGCTGGAATTAATATTGAACAGACATCATACCAAGTACCTACTTGGGCCATGAAATCCGCCTAAACAGAGATAATCAGACCTGTGAACTTACGGGACGGAGACTATAACACTTATCAAGGCGACAGTGAATAACATCCGGGTAACTCAACGGGCAATGGAACGCGCCATGCTGGAATTGTCTTTGAGTCACCGGATTCCAAATACAGAACTACGTGTTAGATCTGGCATAACCGATGCGATTGATAGACTAGCAAATCAAAAGTGGAACTGGGCGGTAAATGTCGCAGGAGTAAGGGATGACAGGTGGACGAAGCGCACTTTAGAGTGGAGACTTCGGAACAAGATGGATAGATGACCTGAAACGAGTTCAGCCAAATTGGATCTATATATCACAGGAAAGAGTTACGGGAGGCCTACGTCCAGCAGTGAACGCATATGGGCTGATAAAAAAAAAGAAGTATGACGAAAACTCCGCTTTAGTGAAGATTGACAACGCTAACTCCGACGAATTTAAAGTTGGCAAAAGCCTCACAGTGGGCTGCGTTCTGTCACCACTCCTCATTAACATATATAGTGAACATGCAACCTCCAAACAATAAGCTCTGAGTACGGTTTAAGTGTAAATTACAATAAAACAAAATTATTATTGTAGATCGACCAAATGAAAACCATCCAGGCATATTAAGGATAGGTGATTATGACTCATAAATCTATACATCAAAAACTTCCACATTTTCCATGGTTTAGTAATCATGTATTTTATTCGACGAATACTCCAGGGAAACCAGATGACAAGAGATGAAGAGGAAGACCACCAAAACGTTGGACTGATGCCACCAAAGAGTTCATGTGAGAGAGCTTTGGTGAGTCCGAGCGCCTAGCACACAACCGCGATAGATGGCGTGAGATATGTGGAATATGCTATATAGCAACGGGAGGCAAACTGACACATTACAAGACGTCTGCCAAGACGGTGTGAATAACAAGAAAACTAAAAATACCCAATGGGTAAGCACCCCAACAATATACTATCATAACGTTATTGAATTTCAACATCACAGTATATCTACTACTGCAATTAATCTTAACAATAAAACTTTCGCAAGGAAAGTCATTTACGTGAGGATTAAACGCTCAGGCAGATTCGAATGAAACTACTATTAAATTTTATGCGACTGTTAACCGGAAATAATGCTACATCTAAATGTCACAGTTCCTTTAAGAGGTTGGTAATTATCAATATGAAATATCACAGGTCAATAGTTGATAATAATACACTTCCGTTTGTCGAATTAAATACTTATAGTAAACAATAAGTTGCATTGTTTCAGAAAATTGTTATTTACTTCTCATTGCTATTTATCATTAATCTTAATATTTGAATAAACATTATAACGTATTTCGCAGAAATTTATTATATATACGGTAAAAATAAGCATATTGTTAAACATTGAAAAAAAAATTATTCTCTTATTGGCTAAAATTATAGCAAGCTAAAAAAACTACATTTTGATATGCTTTTTATCCCTGTTGGGATGATTCAGTACATTTTCAGCACAGGGTTGTAAGATGACTCAGCACATTTTGATGTTTTTTTTTCTTCTTTTTGCATTGACTAAAGTCAAGGCTAACTACATTTTGAAACACAGAAAGGGCATCGGTTATTTTTATTCAGTATATGAAAATCGGTCAAATATTTATAGAGATAGAATTTTCTCCGGTATGATCTTCATTCTTTTGGTTTGGTCATCTATAGATAATTTCGTGTATAACTAAAATAGAGACTCTTTCGAGAAGGCACGATATCAATATCTGTTTCATCGTAAAACCTATTTTGTTTTGCATTCGTATGTTTCTTTTACAATGGGTACCATGCAGGAATTGAAATTTATTTTTTTCTGATTAAACTTATTTAAAATATCAACATTTTACAAAAGATACCTTATCATAATCAGTTTTTCTACTTTATAAAGTTGGAATTATTTAAGCTACAATAATTGAAGCTTAAAGGCTACTTCGCGCCACCCCAAAATTTTAACACCATTACTTCACCAAATAAGGAAATGAATGATTTTTACTTCCCTCGCATACCGAAGGGAAGTATTGTATTCGAGAAAAAATCACCCTCCGAGATTTTTACGAATTCTGACGTTTCAGATCACGGAGATTACGAAAATATAGGTTTTTCAATTCCGTCAGTCTGTCTGTCTGTCTGTTGGTGCATTTACTAAAAAACTACTTGACGGAGAGCAGTCAAATTTGGTAGAGAAATGGTAGAAATTTCACTGGAAAATATACAGGGTGGACCGTCTAAACGGAATAAATAGTGAAAAAAATTTTTTTTCGCTCAAATTTAAAATTTCCACGTTTCATGACGCGCTAAACCTATTTCGGAAAAAAAAATTAAAAAATTTTTTTCACCAATATTTTTGAAAAATTTTTTACCAAAATGAAAAAATTTTTTTTTTGCTCAAATTTAAAATATCCACGTTTCATGACACGCTAAACCTATTTCTGAAAAAAAAAATGTTTGAAAATTTTTTCACCAACATTTTTGAAAAAATTTTTACCACTAAAAAAAAATTTTTCTTTGTTCAAATTTAAAATTTCCACGTTTCATGTCATCCTAAACCTATTTAAAGGAAAAAAATGTTTGAAAATTTTTCACCAACATTTTTGAAAAAATTTTTACCACTAAAATAGATGGAATTTTTTTTCTTAAAATTTTAAATTTCCACGTTTCATAGCGCTCTAAACCTATTTAAAAACAAAATTGAAATTTTTTAAAAAATTTCGAAAAAAATTTACCACTAAAATAGATGTAATTTTTTTTTCTTTGTTCAGATTTAAAATTTCCACATTTCCATGGCATTCTAAAATTATTCAAACAAATTTAAAAATGTTTTTGAAAAATTAAGAAAAAAATTTGAAAACATGTTTAGGTAATCTATTTATCACTATTATAGAATAGACGAAATTTTTTTTTTTAAATTTAAAATTTCCACGTTTCATGACATTTAAAACTTATTTCGGAAAAAAAAATTTGCTACATCCTTTCACCATTTTGGAAAAAAATTTAACACTGGAATAGAGCGAAAAAATTATTTTTGCTCAAATTTAAAATTTTCGCGTTTCGTGACATTCTAAATCTATTAAAAAAAAAAAAGTTTTGAAAATTTTTTATATTTTTTAACCACCACCATACTTCCACTCCATTACGTGAATGTGGAATTGAAAATGTGACAGATGGTAATAATATTTGGCATATGCACCTATTATATACTTTTATTGAATAATGGCATCCCAAGAAATAATTCAGTCATGGTGGACATTTGTAAAGTTATTTGCGCAAGCCTTCCATATTTGGCACCTGTTATTTAGTATTGAACTTTTGCTGTTGGATGAGCACTCTGTATATTTTTTTGACCAAAAGTTATCAGGTTTTTTGTAATAATAGCAATAACTATATTCCGATCTGTATTCTCAATGTCATTTCGTAATTAATAATTTTTTAGAGTGACCGCCATGCACAAATAACGAGGGAAGTTCTGTGTAAATAACTTTACCGATTTTTTTTTATGGCTTTGGGTCATAGACCATACAGCCAGTCACAAAAGAGCAATTTATAATATGAAATACTGAAACAAAACCTAACACAAAAAGAGTAGAGAGAGATGAACCAAATGCGGAATTACAGTATTTTAAAAATAAGATTAAGTTTATCTATAGAGAGAATAGTTTTTTGTAACGAGTAAAATATGTACTGCTTTGTAGTCCTTTGCAGCAATAATAGTAAAAAGCTAACCATTATACTCTTCGCCGACTTACTGCACTTTTATATAATTTGAAATAGGAAAGAAGTTAAAACGGACACATCTTTTAACTTAAAACAAACATTAACGATATTTGGCACGACTGGCTGCAATATTTTGCCAATGTTTGATAAATAAAATATCAGCATCAAGCCGGCAGTAAGGAACCGCAAATCGAAATACATTTGTGGTCGAGCAACACTTTAGTAGATGCCGGCAAAATAAAGTCATGGAGACACCACTGTTAAAGAGTGAAGACTCCACGTCTCCACTCCAAACATCTATATTGCCATAAAAGCAAAATCGTACACAAGTAGAAAAAATGTATAAAGTAGGCTAAGCGGTTTAGACTGGAAACATTATTGTGATCATGACTGTACAAAGAATTATTCATAAATTAAATTAACTTAATTTTGCTTCTATTAAAATGTATAACTTTATTTATTTCTATTAAATCTACATAATTTTGTATATTAATAAAATGTATTTTTTTCAAAAACCTTTCCCTCACTTTACTAGATACGGATGGATCCGAGGTTATATTCGAACAAGGGGAGCATACTCCTCCTGGTATCATACAATTGTAATGTCATTATGGAAAATAAATTATTATTACTATTATCAATCTAAAAGGTCTTTCAAAGAAACAGTTCAAATTTTCGAGGTGGTATGGTGTGTATGGGGAGTAAAACAGGAAAACGAATTTTATTTTCCTGTAACCGATCGCATATAAAAATATTCGAAGTGGATTGGTTAAGTTGGAATACCCTGTATTTAATAATATAGATTTATAGCAGTTGACTGTAAATATAAACCTATTATTTTTAAGATAACGGTACTAAAATAAAGAACATCAATATTGAAAGTAATTTACCAATATATTTACTGCATGCAGTCCATTAGAGCAATTTAAGGTTATTATACCACTAGAGGTAAAACAAAAAATTAATAACATAAGTTAATGTACTAGAGAATTCCTGGCATCTTCGAGAAGTGCAATGATTTTTCTACATGTAAAAAATCAAATTAATTCAAAATTCCGTTATAATTCAGAGGCTGGCAGCAAAAATCGTTACGTAAATTTCAAATTCCGTAACGATTTAAGAATACATTAGTTACGGTAAATGTTTCAACACAGCTTATATCATCAGATAAATCTGTAGTTTTTAAATTTCTTTCGCTGGTAACGTATTAACATACCAATATTAATGATATTGGTTCCTTAGGGTATCTTCAAAAAACCCTTTCTGTGCAGAATATATTTATATTATTTCTATATGATGCCATGCTATTATTTTGCAATAAACCTAAATACCTGCATATGATATCGATTCTATGACGAGCTGTTTAAATTAAAATTGTAATTACCTAATTGTTAACAGTCTAAAAATATACATTAATTGCAATATTATTAAAATTAGCTACATTTTCATTACATAAATGTATTCAGATAATATTATTATATTTAAGGCAATACAAGCTTGTTTAATAGACAGGGTGGGTAAAAATGTTAAAATAAAAAGTGTTTGTTGCAAATTGTTAAATATTTTCAAGATCAAGACTTTTTAAATTTTTTGTCATGTCAGCGCTAATAATTTTGTCTTCGAAGCCAAAGTTACCATGGCGCCGCCCGCGTCGCGCGCTGACGCATAGTACAGCGCTGCGATGTATAAGATTTTCGGCCAAGCGTGTTCTTTAAAAAAGATTTTATCTACTCTTATTATACTCTTGGCAAATACAATACGAAGAGTATATTTTTGATCGGCACATTTCTAAAACCGGTAATATAGCTCGTAGAGAAAAAATTTTCATATCACTGTGTTGTTGATCGAATTCTGAATAACTTTCAAAATGTCCGTCCGCCCGTCCGTCCGTCTACCTGTCCGTCTGTCTGTCCGTCCATCCATCACGTTTTTTGTAAACACGATAACTTAGGAACGAAAAGTCGGATTGTAGTGAAAGGATAGTAAGTTAGTGTTAGCTAGAGGAAGAACCCTATTATTTTGATTGAGTGATTGATTTGCCAGCGTAAGGTGGGCATTGCTTCCTGGGCTCTGGGCATCCAGGGAGGTTCGTTCCAACACGCAGCCTAGTCGTCCGCCGAACACGCCCAACGCACGGGCAAACCGTGTGCCGAAACCAAATCTCGGATGTTTTATATTCCGCCGGACCGGCTGCATACGCTGGGTTGGATATGGGACATACTTGTTGTCAGCAGCGAGAGCTGCATGACGCATGGGGTTGGAATATAGCATGGGAAGTGTAGGTGTTTGTGAGGTGCTTCTTTTTAGGTTCCATGCTTCTGTTAAGTTTCCATCTATCATGATTTCCTTATTTATCCTTCCTCCAAGTCTTCTATTTCTGAATCTAGCAGTGTGCATCTCCTTCCGTCTGCTTGTGTTCACTTCCTTTGTCTGCCAAGACATACATGCATTCGCTCGCCGCAGGGAGTTTTTTTAACCGTTCCAGAGGTAAATATCCATTTACAGTGGAAGTGTCCTATCTCGCGATAAAAAGCTTTCTATGGCGGGTTGGTTATGAGAAAGAGGCCCGAGAGAATATTTTGCACACACTGTATATTAGTGTTTCCACAGTAATTACTTTCAACTGCTGCTTTTCAATTTCAGGTATTTTCTATTTCACTACCTATATTTAATAACTTTTCATTTTTACTTTTAAATTTTTCTCTGTTGTGTAAAACTACTGTGACAAGGATTAATAAACCAACAGAATTTAAAAAATAAAACTTATCTTTTCATATTTTTCTTATGTTACTACTTCCACTCGTTAGAAACCTTTCACTGCTGGTGTATTATGTTGCAGATGTTTACACTAACCACTTGAGAAAGGGTTGGTCGTTTTGAATAGGTGTAGGCACTTACACTTGCTTTATTTGATATTATTTAGAAAACTGTGCGCGTAATTATTAATTCCATATTATTATGAACTTAGTTTTTCTATTGCGGCGTTTCACTTCGCGCAGCATTTCTTTATGTATCGGTGGCTTAAATTGTATCGAGCTTAACGTGGTTTTTGCCGCTTCTTTAGCGCTTTCGTTATTGTAAATAAATTAATAAATCGGGAGCGTCCCACGGCACACCCACCCTAGACGCCAGCCACTCTGGAACTCCAGAGGAAGAACCGTTAATTTTACACGAATCACCTTTAACTTCATGACTTGCTTGTCCAATTGAAGTAATACGCAAAATAAAATAGAATGGTCTATTATTATTGAGGGGAGGAAGATGATTTGACATGTTCGAATAGCTTGGACGTTGTCAAAGTGTTAAATTAATATTTATTGTTATAATCATAGACAAAGAATAGTATTCAACTTGTGATAATGGTAATAACACAATTGATGATTTACAAACTTCATCTGCGTGAGTTATTAATTACATCGTCGCTCGTTAAATAATATACTTTTATTTAATTTGCTCTGGATGTATGTTAGTTTATTAATGTGTATGTTTACTTCAAATCTTGCAATCAAAATTATTTCGGCTAATTTTAATTAAGTGAGAGTTCTAAAATTTTGTACACGTGTGTAAGTACGGTGACAACACAATAAGCATATCCAATATTGTTCTAAACAACCCCCTTGATATGAGTATCAAATGAAAGGGTTTTGTCTATCTATTTCTCTGTAAAATAAGTAAAAATTAAAAAGTAAAAAATAAAATTATATAAAAAAAAGATTTAAAAAAAGCTTTTACTGGAATAAAGTTTTAGAAAATATTAAATGAACAAATTGAATAATTGTTAAAAGTGTTTTTTTTTTTTTTTATTAAAGAAATTTACAATCTACTCAACAAACTGCTCAATAGAGTAATTAGTAAATAATATGATAGATTGTTGTCTTGTGTTGGGTACCATCCATCAATGGTTCTCCATATCTACCTATTCAACAAGGTCTTCGGGCCAGGATCTCTTGAGTCTTCTATTTTGTAGAGGGTGCTGGTAGAGTTGACTCACAGTTTGACTTTTGTGTTCATGATTTCTTTGTTTTGCTTTATTAGCATATGCAGTTGCGACATCTTTTATAAATGGAACTCTCAGGTCATTGTGGAGGGTTGCATTGGATACATACCAGGGAGCGTTTGTAATCATGCGCAGATATTTTGACTGGAATGTCTGTAAAATTTTTGTGTTTGAAGGCTTGCTGCATCCCCACAGTTCAATTCCATACGTCCAAATGGGTTTTAGGATGATTTTATAAATTAACAATTTATTTTCTGGTGATAGCTGAGATCTTCTGTTGATCAACCAATTCATCTGTTTAACTTTTAGTTGTAACTGATTTCTCTTGGTTTGTATATGGCTTCTCCAGGTTAGCTTTTGGTCCAGATGGAGTCCAAGATATTTGACTTCAGTTTTGACCGGAATTGGCGAATTATTTATTTGGACTTGAGGACAAGTAGTTCGCCTAGTAGTGAAGGTAACTTGCGTTGACTTGTCACTATTTACTTTTATTTTCCAACGATCAAACCAATTTTGTAGCTCATTCTGGTGATCTTGAAGTTTTTGTGAGGCACTGTCGGCATCTGGATCCGATACCAGGATAGCGGTGTCGTTGGCAAATGTGGCCATTGTGATATCTTCAGCAATGGGAATGTCGGATGTATAAAGTAGGTAAAGGAAGGGTCCCAGAACGCTACCCTGGGGGACACCGGATTTGACAGGATGATATTCGGATAATGAGGATTTGACTTTGACTTGAAAAAATCGGTCGCTCAGGTAAGATTTCAGAATTAGATATATTTGGCTGGGCATATGCACTTTTACTTTATACAGAAGACCTTCGTGCCAGACCTTATCGAATGCTTGCCGTACGTCTAAAAATACGGAAGCACACATTTCTTTCTGTTCTAAGCAGTTTCTAATTTTATTCACGATCCGGTGACATTGTTGTGTTGTTGAGTAACATTGCCTGAACCCAAACTGATGTTCTGGAATTAAGTCATCTATAGCAACTAACTCATTTATTCGTGTTAGTAGGAGTTTTTCGAATATTTTGGACATTAGGGGTAGTAAACTGATGGGTCTGTACGACGAGGGTTCTGTTGGCGGCTTTCCAGGCTTGGCAATCATTGTTAAAAGTTATGAAACATTTTTTATCCTTGCCCGCTTAGTTAATAGATTTACATGAAGCAGAAACTTGATTATTGTGAAAATTTCACACATCACTACCTGGCCAATCAGAAGTTGGTCTTTGTGTCGTTACCGTGGCCACCCAAAAAAATTCCGGAAATTTTCATCCTCCAAGGTACCCTGAATGAAATTAATAAGTGGAAATTTTTCTGTCAAATGATTGACGTATGATCATATTTGACATTTGCTTTTACATAAAAATGGAATTCTATTTTTCATATTAAACGAGATAATTATTAAAAAAATCACTAAGCTTTGTGAAAAAACATTTTATTTCATGTTTAATTATGATCATGAATAACTTATCATTTTGGTTTTCCTTTGTACAACACTTCTCAATCAGGTATAAGTATTTCAATTTTGGATTGCTTTTTAACTTCACAAAGTTCTTCGCATTATGCGCATATTGTATATTATGTTCTTTTTCCATACTCTATAATCTTACTCTTTAAAAAAACTTACAACAATAGAAATACTGAGCTTAACTGGTAAAACTGTCGATGCCATCTCTGTCAAGTTAAATGTGCTGAAACATACATTTTATCGCAAATTCCTAGCGTTCTTTCAAATACTCTCTCTTATAATACTCTGTATATTTAAATAACATTCCAAGACTGATACTAATGATAATATACTCATGCTAAAATTTTAATACAAAGAATTACTTAATACATTACCTATCATATCTGTTCAGGGTTGGAACTTGGAATAACTGATTATACATATACATTTTAATTGTATGTTTTTCTTGCTACAACGTTGTTTAAAAAAAAATAAAAATAGAGAACAACTATTTTTGAACGTAGATATTATTCTAATAATTAGGAAAAATATCTACTCGTCTACTCCACATCTCATAGTACGGCACGGCAATACAACAAACCATCACCGTTTATTAAATGATGATCGTTTCTGTATGGAATTATTGCAACGAACGCCCAAACTGAATATTCTACGTACGCCCATGTATATAGAATGTACAACGAACAGCGTTACAAACGAAATTTAGTATAGGATATCAGCCGTCAGTACACGACCATAGTTTCATTAATATTATTAAATTGTAGATTATTTTCAACTTCAGATCATACAATCATTAACGTCGGATTAGTACTAGATGTAAAACACGTGGGAACACATGCCTCCTAACAGAAATGTGTTTTTAATAGGGTACTGATACGCGTGACGCTACTCATCATTCATCAAGAAACAAATTAGTCTATGTGTAGCGTCTCCTGACAACCTAACTCGATTAGGAAAGTTAAATTGGATTACAATGAAATGGAAATAGAAGTTACTATTATCCTATCTATGACTTCCGTGACAGGCATGTGCAGATGAAAGTTGACAGCGGAATCTCTAGATGACAAATCAATGCACACTGCAGAGGAATCCTATTAGAAGCTTACATAATACAATATAATCAATCATGGCATTCAAGTGGGTATGAAATTAAAAAGCTTCTGGACGAGATGTGTACTCCGCCAGATATTGGATTAGAAACGGACATTTAGTCTAGGAAATGGCATGCAAAATCGACGACGAAAAGTTACCGTCTGCCAGTCGGTAATCGAGGAGGGCATATAACTATGAAACTTTTTTCTCTCTGGAAATTTTTGGTATGTTGGGAGAATATGGAGGGGGGAAGAATTTTTTTTTTATCAAATGGTTACCGATATCTTTCCGCATAGGTAGTTAGTGTATGTACTACACGTACCCCAATTACGCTGGCAGACAAAACTTTCGGGCGGTGCGCGGTAACCGGAAATTGAAAAAATAAAAATTATTGTTATCGGACCAAACCTAGCGCAAAATGTTTGTTTTGGCCTGTACAGGACTGTACTTTAGTGGCAGACATTTCTGCCGGGCGGTTTTAGAGCAATTTGCCATCAAAGTGGCGAAAAATGGACAAAACTTTGAAAACGTTTTTGATGTAAAATTTTACGTACCTTCGATTGGCGCAAGCCGTTTTTTCGATCAAATTATATTTTAAAAGTTGTTCGCGAAAAACCGTAATATTACACCTATTTTATTTAATAACTATTACAGCGGCACTTTTTAGGAAGAAGACTTTTTATCATATATTATGGATACAATTTAGAAGAGAATGGAAAAAAGTCCGCCCTGTTACAAAGGATACCGGAGCCGATTCTTTATTTTACTGTACTAAGTACCGGATTAGCTACAACAGACACTGGCGCAGTGCTAAGGTGTTTGGCTTGCGACCACGGGGTCCTCGGTTCAAATCCTGGCCAGGGTATGGACGTATAGTGGCGTTTTTCATGTGTTACTAAGACGGTAGCAGTGAGCTTGACCGCTGTTGAGTGTCACAACATGTCTAGTCGGTGTTGTTATTTCTCCTGAGTTTGAGTCTCAGGTAGTTGGCAATATCGTTGTTGTGTTCATGTCTATGTGTACGTGTCCTGGTTGAGTGGTAGAACAGCAATAGCTGAACTTCGCCAGGACGTTAATACAAATAAGGCCACAAAAAAGAAATACACTTACCAGAGTAATCAGCACATTAACGAAAAACGTATATCTGAAACAAATAAAACACATAATTATTTAAATGGATTAATAATCAGTTTTTACTAAAAAAATTGTTTTACTAAAATAAATCTCTATTTCACACATAATTTAGTTTTTATGGTTTTAGACAATTAGTGACAATTTTAATTTATAATTATTTAAAAAATCTCATTTCTTATTTGAAATTTGCGCCATATTCGATCAGTTATCGTGAATTTTCCAATTTTCTCATCAAATTCAAAATCAACGCCCATTAAAACCACCGAGTATACATTTTCATCTGGAAATATTACATATTAAAACGTTTATTTCATATTACTTCCTAGCGCATGAATATTATGCACTTTTGGATGCAATTCTGGGCCTTAAAGGGGTTTTAAACGCCTATAAATAACTATATGGTAATTTATGATTAAATAATAATAAAAGAAAACATTTCTAACAGTTTTTAATATCTTGCAGCTGAATACACCCGAAGATCATTAAAAAAAAGCAAAAATAGCGAAAAATGCACTTTTTTGCATAAAAGTGTATATAAAACTGTGTTGCACCACTTAGCTAGTGTCCGCGTTATGGGTTTCTGATTGGTTGCACCCCACACAAGAATTCTATGCAAACAATTTCAAGGAAATTCGAGGAAAAACTTCTGAAAATACCCTCTGTTTGAAAGCTTTTACATAACTTGCAATGTTAGTACTTATGTTAGTTTTTTTAGGTCAAATCTTGCAAGCTGAATTAGAACCACTTCCTCTTATCCTACGGAGTTGAAATTTTACACGTTGATCCAGTTTCGATAACAATGCATTTTTATGACAGGCATGACCTGATTCTATACCCAGGATATACAGTGTGCAACAAATGAAAAAGTTTTTTTAGTGGCACAACAAAAGTTTAAATACCGCCAAGAGTTATTGCATGTCCGATAACCATTTCAGGTGCACTTAGAATGGCTTCATGTTAATCAGTATAGAGGGTAGGGCAAAAAATATGAAAATCGTCCAAGAGTAAAGTGCGCTTATGTCGAAAAAAAAATTATATAAAAAAATATTTTTAAGAAAAGGCTTTTATTTAAAAAAATTGTACTAAAAAGTAAAAAACTTTTTTTTTTAAATTCATACACATGGAAACCAAAAGCTTTGAGGGCGGTTAATTGAGCAAAGTAACTATATCCAATAGTGCTATATGACCCTCCTCAAAGCTTTTGGTTTCCAGGTGTATGAATTTAAAAAAAATATTTTTTACTTTTTAGTACTTACAGTTTTTTAAATAAAAGCTTTTTCTTAAATATTTTTTTATATAATTTTTTTTTCTGTATTTCTGACGACTAAGTATATATTGACACTTCGAATGGCAAAGCAACTTTTCCAATGTAGATAGATAGACTTTGTTACATAGTGGAGTAAATTTAAGAGCCCAAATCACTTATAAAGGAATTGATTTACAATCGCAATTTTTACTGAAACATTACACGAACCGTAGCGAAAATTTTTAAATGAATCCAACCTCCGGAAGCCATTTGTTTAAACAATAGAATTTTCAAACTGGGGTGTTTTCGACGTTTTTAAATATTTCTGGTTGTATACCTCGTACCACAATGATAAGTAAATGTGTAAAGATATTTACGCAAAACTTCTCTCTCTACTTAACGCCTTTTATTAATTATTATTAATAGATAATCACTGTATATATCACGACTTTCTGCTACAGGTGCAAATTTTTTTTACTGCAAGACAATTCTCCACAAGTTTCAATTTGGTGTCGATGAATATGTTCTGAAAAATATGAAATAAATAATAAGAGATTTATCAAAGAACTTTTTCACAAACTTAATATTTGTACACAAGAGGAAAACAGTAAGCGATATCGAATTAAACTATTGAATATTTTATTAAAATGGCATCAAGATTACAACAAAGAATGTAACTATAATACATCTTGTAGTATCCACGTTGAGGCACTAGAAACGACGCCGGCAGGACGCCTACGAATATAAAAACTGCTCTATAACTCAAGCCAAAAGGCGTCAGATCAATGGATTTTTCCACAACATATTAATGAGAAATTAAATTGAGTAAAAAACATGTTTTTATTATCTATTTTTTAAGGCTATATTGCTTGCTTAAATATTAGGTGAAATCTTGAACCTGCGATGAGGTACCTATTTGTTTAAAAATATTTACAAAAAACTAATAACATTTTTCAAATAAGAGATATTACAGTTAAATAGTTTTTTAGGTTTTGAACAGCTGGAAACATTTTCAGACTTTTAGACTTTTTGAATTTAGAAACGCTCATAATCACATTTGGATCATTTAAGTAGAGTACGCAGTTATTATTATTATTAAAAATAATTAAATGTTAGCTAGAATAATAATTAGTTAGTAATAAAACCTAACAATAGGCTTTTATTATTGTTATTTATGATATATGATCATTCTATTTTAATAGTGAATCAATCAGCTGAACAAAATTGACAGTTCTAGTTTTACAGCAAGAGTTTTGTTAAATAATTGCTGATAACAATTAAACTACAAGGCAGACAATAATAAATGGGATTCTGTTGTAATAATATTGAAGAATTGCAATCTGTAAACTGTTCCGGTACATACATAAGCAGGTACACACACCGGTCAGATAAATGTCAATGTTTTAAAAATCTAGAATGTTTTTGAAACAAAAGGTAGAAAAATTTGTGAAGAAAGCGAATTACACCAAGGAAAATAAAAGTATTATTTAAGGAAACAATTTTTTACTAAATTACTAACGTTCTGTTCATATTTTAGGTACCCTTAATTGTTGGTATTTCCGGAGCTTATTGACAGGAATTTACGTTTCTAAATGCAGGAATTAACTTTTTGGAAATTTTGCAAATACACCAGTCTACGTTATTTTCACACCGACCATCAACGAAGTTTCGTTATTTACAAAAAATTCTAAATACAATAGGCAACTTGTACGGTACAAATACTATTTATATACATAAAAAGATGCCGTTTTTCTTGATCTCTTCAATCTGGAAGTTGATGATCAGCTCCATTATTGAAGGCTACATAGAAAATCCTGTATAAAATAACAAAATCATAACGAAAATAATTCTAGGTGAAAATTAAGTAAACCTAACAAACCGAGACTTGATGAAAACGACAATATGAACCAACTTTCTTCTCCGGAAGCACAATCTTCACTTTCCTCAAATGTTTAAGTATACGTATTCCATGAAAAATAACATTTTGTTTTATCATCATTACCATGATCATCAAATGTTAAACTTTGTAATTTAAATATTGTTTGTGTAAGTAACCCTATATAACAAATAAAATGTTCATATCAATTGTAATGATTTGTTAGTAAGTGTTTAAAATTATATCACAGTTACTAACTAGTGCTTAGAAAATGAAACTAAAATAACAATTGAAGAGTTAGCCTTTCAAATGACTTGTCGAAAAAGAAAATTTTATTTTATGTACATCTAGAATTCTTAATAATAACGAATAAAAAGATAAGCATCGCAATAAATACAAAAAATATAACAACTATCAGTACTTGGATACTTTTAAAAGATTGCGAGCGTTAGATAAGTCGCAAGTTAATGAATCTTATAAGTAAACAGTACACAATAGATACATAGCATTGTGCGAAATGTGATATATTTTGGGACATAAAAAGATAAAACAGTTAAGACTAGAATTTCCTAAAATATGTTTTTCAATAATAATTGTCACATTGACATTAAATTATTTATTAATCGTGTAGTAATTTTTTAAATTTAATTTTAAGTTAATTACAATCAAGTAAACAAGTAAGTAAGGTTTGCTAATGAGTGATATTCATTAGCTAACGTGTTCTTGTGTCAACTATTTGATGTATGAGCATTATCTGTGTATTTTCTATCCAAAATATAAAGGCAGAAGGCAGCATGTCGATTAACCTTGGTCCTTGGAGCTAGATAGGTGTGATTTCTTTGTTCTATAGTTTTTTGCAATAAGTTTTCTTGTGTGAATATTATAAGTATGTTCTCTGAAATTTATAATTCGCATGTATTAATTAATATTTTTTGATAAAGCAATTGTCGCAAGTCAAATTTTTTGTTTCATAAAAAGGTTTTCTATATTGAACATGTTATGTCTTCATTATAGATAATTTTGAGAAATTACTTTTGCAGATTATCTAACTTGTTTAGATAATAATTAGTTATGCTACTTCAACTAAGTATTCCATAGGATATGAAAGACTGTATTAAGAATTAATATAATCCAAATAGTTGGAGCAAGTATAGGTGCTGTTGTAATATTTTAAACATATGTAAAAAACTGATTATTTTCTCAATGTTATTTATTTGAAGGTTTCCTTTTAGGGTGCCTATCTATTATTGTTACGCTCAAATATTTGATTGACTTCGCTTGGCTTACGTCATTGTCATTTATCGACACAATATTTAGTAAGCCAACATTAGTTAAGTGACTTCTGTAAGATGTAGTATTGCTGTAATTTACAGAAAATAAATTCGTATTAAACCACTTTTTGATATCCTAAAATCTTTTTCGGTGTTTTTAAAAAAAAATTATTCCAAGTTTCTCCCTTATATTAAATAACCGTGCCATCATCACAACTAAGTATCTTTCCTTTAGATAGAAAACTTAATATTTCGTTGATACAGATGTTCAATAAGATTGGCCCTAGGATTGTTCCCTGAGGAACACCGTATCCTGCTATATTTGGATTATACACTCATAATGCCACCTATCTATCTAGATCAACCCTTTGTTTCGTCTTGTGACGATAATTTGGTGATCTTAGCGAGAATCTCCTGCAGAAGCATATTTCTTCCAATGTATTTAATATATTTCAGTGGCTAATCGGTTTAAACGCATTCGGAGTATCAATAATATGCATATAATAGGTGTACTAGTGACTGATGCCTAGGATTTATCGCTCGTGTTAATGTGTCTTCGGTAGAAAAGTCATTTCTAAATCCAAATTGCCTATTAGATATAATTTTATATTTGTCAAGGTAGTTTACTATTCTTGTTTCAAATATCTTTGCAATACTCGATATTAAGGTTATAGGTCTATAATTTATTACTTCCAATGTATTACTGATCGGTTTTATTATTCCACTTTTATATAATTTAGGACAGTTTCGATTATAATAATTAAGTTTATTAGGCAAGTTAACGGTATATCAATAATGTCATTAATTTTTTTAGGATCTCAGCAGTAACGCCGACGTATGCAGGAAGTTTGTAATCGCAGATACCCCGACAGAGGTTTCCCTCATTAATTAGATATGATTAATATACGCAATGATCAAACTATTGAAGAATTTTGTATTCTTCAAGCGGTTTATTGAAACTACTCCAAATAAACTTGAACCTATAGTATTTACGAAGTCGATTGGAACAGCACGGAACTAGAGGATCTTACGAGGTATTGTCAATATATCGCTTCACATTGAATGAGAGAGCACAGAATTTTACAGATTTATATTCACCACTCCTCTCTACAGTCCACGTGGACTTAATCCGCTTATCACATAGAAATATAGGCGGGATTAGATGCTTAGCGAATTTGATTTGTCAACACCAACCTTGTTCAGAGTTTTTGCAGCCATAATATATAAAACAAAAAATACGTATGAATTATTTATATCGTATGATCTGTACGAGGCAGTGCAGTACAGCCAGGCAGCGTTATAAATTACTTAATTCTAGTGAATATTTGAACTAATTATTAGTTTTATTACTATTTTTGCAATTAATTGTTTAAAATGACATGTTGAAGGCCTTTCGATAGTAGTGACAACGAAACGGACGATTTTGATACAGAGCCTATACAAGCGGAATTTGAAAATAAAGACTTACACGTTCAAACTCAAAGGGTAGTTTTGAATATCAATTTACTCGTGTTTAAAAGGCGAAAATATTGATTCTTCATATAATCAAATTGTGAAGAGGATTTGTGAATTAACCAAATTTAGCCGTACTACAATTTATAAGGTTACTAGACCGGGGATGTAGTTGATCATTCTATTAAACGGAAAAGAGTTGGACGAAAACTTAAAAAACTTGATAACGCGTCCAAAGATGTCATTCGTCGATTTGTGTATGACTTTTACAAGGTGCCCACATTGGAAATGATTAGGGATAAGTTACGGGACACTTCAGATTATAACTAAAAATCATTAGATACTTTGCGAAACGTTTTGCTCGATTGCGGTTTTAGGTACGCACCGTTGATCATCGACACGAGTACCTGCGTAAAATAAAAGAATTCCGAGATGCAAATGGAGACATAATTTATCTTGACGAAACATGGTTTGACACCCATGATGTACATGATGGAAGTAAAAAACGGTTTTAATCCAAATGCGTTGTTGTTGTCTGCTAAACATATCAATCAATCCTCTACCGACTACCACGAGGATATGACAGCCGAATTATTTGAGAAGTGGGCAAAGGAACAACTGTTACCAACTATCCCACCAAATTCTGTAATTGTTATGGACAATGCGTCATACCATTCGCGGCAACAAACAAACATTCCGAACACCAACTCAAGAAAAAGGCCATATCATTGAATTTATGAAAGGTAAAGGCTTGGGAATACCAAAAAAACATAAAAAAGACTTTATTAGAACTGACTGGAAAGCAAAATTTTAAAAAGGAACATGCAGTTGAAAAAGTTTTTGAAGCACACGATCAGTATGATCAGTATGATTTTACGTCTGCCTCCATATTGTTGCGTGTTTTCCACCTTTTAGGAAACACCCTGTATGAATCCGTGGGTTCTAAAATAATTTCAACAAGAGATAAACACTACTAACACTTTATTTAACAATTTACTGACTATACAATACTTCAAATTCAAAATAACCTTTACACTTTGTTTACTTGGTATTTAACCTCACTTTTCACTTTTCTACTTGTTCACTTTTATAAACTGCCTTCTTAATAAACTTCTTCTTCTGCGCCGGTAATCGCGCCTTATATACTCTGAAATTACCTCTAGATTAAACCAGAATCTTCTCCAACCACACTCCAGAAAAGTCCATGGCTCTTTTTAGAGTCTTTCTAATCACTATTAGTAGGCATAGGCGTATCATCTCCAGTTCCAAGGGGGTGTAATTCATAACAATATTATTGCGTTTTCAACTCCATTGAAATGGTGTGGGCTGATGTAAAAACAAGACTACGTCAATATAATCAATCCCCACAATTAATTGAGCCTGTCTTAAAGAATACAAAGGTAATAGTAGACGAAATAGGCAAAAGCGATATATGGAGCAAGTGTGTATCTCATGTGATAAAAAAGGTAAAATAATATTCTATATTACCATCTATCAATCCAATTATTATTAATGTAAATATCAATTCAAGTTATGAAAACTCGGATAGTGAATGAAATATTGTTTACTTAAAGTTCATAGACAAAGCTTTCTTGAAAATTGTTTTCTACCGCCGCCGCCTATGTCCCATAAAGGATATGCCGACTTTACCCCGAGTTTTCGTTTTTTATGTTGTCCGAATTGAGATCATATATACTATACTAGTATTTAATCAGAAACAAATTGTTTTTTCCGCCTTAACTTAGGACTCCAATTGCTTCGATACCTAGAGCTGATATTTTAACTAAATCACCATTTTTTTTGTTATCTTTGTTATTATAATAAAATATCAACCAACTGTAACAAATACTTTGTTTTACTCTCGACAGTATTACTATTCAACTGAGGTTTAGCTGCCAGTTTCACTATTTCTTCCACTTTTACTTACTTTAAAACTTTACCCTGTATAATGTTTACTTATTAGCTTTACACGCAACTGTGTCTATATTGTCGACAATTATAAATTTTCTGTGAGCTATTGATTTCTCAAGACTCAATATATTTCCTCACTAACTAAATGACTAAAATTTCCCTTGAATATTAATATTATTTTATTATTATCAATCACGCAAGATGCAGTGACATTTAAGATGTAGTAACTACTCTTATTGTTGATAATAACGACTCTGCTGGCACGATTTTCATAGTTCATCAAATCTTAATATTATGTAAATGGTTTTAATACCAGCCTACTATCACTTTCTAGGAATATTTTAAGAATTTGGTATGGTGAATCCACTTTTGGGTGAAGCCTTGACCGTATTTTTATTTTTTAATCAATATTTTACATAGGATTTCATAAATAAAGCGTGTTCAAAAGGTTAGTTTGTCTTAATTAAATGTGGGGCAAGTGTTATAGTCTTATCATTATATTAAAAATGACATTATAGCAAATTGAACTACTTTCCAAAACTAAAGTAACTAAATATGTTGATGTTCCCGGTTAATTGAACCTTGGCTTTATCATAATCGCGTTATATAAAGGTTGAAAATCCGTGATGTATATAGGGTGCTTGGCACATCGATAAAAAGTTGTCACTGAGTGATAGTTGGAGTCATTTGGAACATTTAGGACCATATCCATCCTTATGCAAAGTCTGACCGGTTTTGAAATATCAGCCTTTTTAAATATTTTTGCGAAATAGTTGAGTTGTAACTAATAAATGTTACTTTTTTATGGTACTAAATACTTTCAGCTTTCTTAAATATTTTTTTTAGACATTTTTAATGCACTTTGTTGAAACAGTACAAAAATAAATGCCGAAGTATTAGTATATGTAGAACAATATACCTATGTGTTAAAATACATTGGTTCGAATTTTTTTCTCTATTTTGAGCAACATTTTCTCAAAAACAGCAATGCTTCAAAAGACTCAAATAGTTTTCAAAACTTCTCTATTGCGTACTCTTTGCAATGGTATACCACAAAGAGTATATTACGTTCGATCGGCACATTTCTAAAACCGGTAATATCGCTCGTAGAGAAAACATTTTCATATCACTGTCTTGGCAACCGAATTCTGAACAACTTTCAAATGTTCGTCCGTCTGTCTGTCCGTCATGTTTCTTGTAAGCGCGATAACTTAAGAACGAAAATTCCGCTTGTATTGAAATTTAAACAGTAAGTCAGTATTAGCTAGAGGAAGAACCCTACTGCTTTTGTACAAAATCGATCAATAAATAAAAAAGCTATTGATTATTTAAATTTATTAAATTCACATATTTATATAATATTGCTACATTGCAAAACCGGTTAATTAGGCAATAGTCTTAACAGCAATAAATCTGTCACAAATGCTATACGATTATGGACCAAGCTTTGGCTGCTAAAACAAATAATGTACCTACCTACCAAACTGAAAACTATTAATCCACGGTACAACAATAAATTTACAGAAAAAAAAAAATAGCCAGTGTTTCTAGCCAGTGAATATAAATTATCTGTTTCTTTTGTTTCCTTATCCTTTGCCTCGGGGGTTTTTAAAATTCTTAATTTATCTTTTTTGAATCAATTCGATGCCCTCTGATATGTATTACTACCCACGGAACATATACTTTTTGCATAATCTTACTGAATTTCAATATAAGTCCAATTAACTTTACCACTGCTCAATTCACTTGTGATTTAAAATATTTACAAAGAAAATAAAGCCTAGTTGTTGACCCAGGACTATAACAGTTGGTTCTACGCTGAATCATTTTTACCACATAACCACTTACGAGAAGTACTAACTAGCATCTGCTAAACTTATGATTATCACAAAAAGAACATAAACAGCTTAACTAAGAGAATATACTCCATAAGAATCATAAGAGTGCCTGTTGACTGTAATTAACGCTATAAAAAATACAGCATACATCTCGTTACAGCCGGCCGTCGGCTTTAAATATATGAGCTGGTATGTATTCTTTCTAAAAAGTTAATGCGAATGTGTATGAAACTGCATGCATATCTGTTCGCTAAATGTGTTAAAGTGGAAGAGTATTTTCATGATATATAATATTCTTTTCTCATAGTAGGATATTCTAATATTTCGTAATATTGTATGAATATGTAGTAGATATCACAAAAGAAAGTATTCTTGCCGAATATGTCTTCTACTTTCAATAATTACACGGATAAAGCTATTTGAAGAATTCCCGCCACTAGCAAAAAGGTGTAGCAGAATAAGTAAGGCAAGGTGGCTCCAGACGCTTTTCGACTAAATTCAGTATTAATAGATCGATAGTAGGAAAATAAATGTATTCCTGTAGTTACCCCTGTATGCTAATAAAAATCGGTAAAGATATGTACACAGAACTTCTCTCTTTATTGATACAGGGCGGTCACTCGGAAAAATAATTAATTAAGAAACAACATATGAAAATAATATCGGAATGCAGTTATCACTATTAATTCAAAGAAAACCTGATAACTTTGGGTCCAAAATATATACATAGCGGTCATCCGACAGCAAAATATAATCAAAATAAAAAATGCCAAATATGGAAGCTTGCGTAAATATCTTTACAAATCTCCACCATAGTTTAATTATTATTTAGGATGATCACCCTGTATATTTTTCAATAGAACTATAATAGATATTTTCCTTGCCAATTGTGTTAAGTATATGCCAAATATTATCGCCATATGTCACATTTTTACTTCCACATCCACATAATGGAGTGGAAGTATAATAAAATAATAATAAAAAACAAAAAAATTTCAAAATATATTTTTGTTGAAATAGGTTTAGAAAAAAAATGTTTCTCATTATCTATCCTCTCTAGACGGTCCACCATACCATGTATATTTTCCAGTGAAAGTTTACTCATTTCTTCGCGGGTAGTAGCGTCAACTACCTACCAAATTTGACTGTTCTCCGTCAAGCAGTTTTTTAGTTATAGCGCCAACAGACAGACAACAGACCGACAGACAGACTGGCGGAATTGAAAGACCTTCATTTTCGTAATCTACATGGTCTCAAACGTGGAAATCCGAAGAAATCTCGGAGGATCATTTTTTTCTTAGGAAAAATTTGGCTAATTTTGTTTCCCCATTCCATTTTTTTTTTATTTAAAAAAATGTTCCCAAGTAAATAATGATTTTCGTACACAGAATTTTTACCAAAAATACACTACTTTAGCATGCTGTCAATTTTTTTTCAAATTTTTAGAAGCAGTACGCCATACTTAAAAAGAAATAAAAACTATTACACGGCGCTATACCGGGTGAGTCACGAATTGCGCTCGCCCCGATATTTCCTAAAATATTTGGAATAGAAAATTGAAATTTGGAGGCCTTATTACACGACTAAAATGCCATCTTTTCAATAAAAAATCAAGTTTGGTGCACATCCGGTTTGACCGGAAATGCACACAATTTTCGATTTTTAAATGGAACACCCTATATATTTTTACATTTTTGGAATCTAGAGGAAATTTTGAATACAATACATCCATTTTGGTCACTTTTTGATAAACATTAAAAATTTTATTAAAAAACCTATTTCTGAATCCAGAGTGCTGTGGTGCCCAAAACATATTTTAGTTTGTGTGCTACGTTACTATAAAAATAAAAAGAGCAAAATGATTGCATTACTTAATTCTCTAGAGGCGCTTAAAATTTTGAAATGTGATTTTTACCCACTAACTCGTTTTTTTTAATGGGAATTTAATCGTTCACCAACATTTTTAAATACCTCATTTTCATACGAATCTAATGATACCAAAATTTTGAAAATCCGCTCAGAAGTATTTGAGATTTCAGCCAAAATACAATGCAACCAAGCTTTTAGAAACATGCGGCTAATAGATAATAGATTAGTGGGCTTTGGAAACTAAAATGGCACATTTCTGTGTAAATCTTGTAACCTAATCACATTGGAAAAATCGTAGTAGCCATTGAATGTAATAAAACAATATCAGCTGTCAGACAGATACAAAATAAAGCGTTGCGGAAATCTCTTTGGGTAAAAATTAGAAAAGAAAATGCATAATTTTAGTAGAAATGAAAAGGTCGATATGTTACTGATATATGGAGAGCATCTCAAAAATTCAACTGCAGCTGCAGAACTGCATCAGCAACGATATCCCAACAGACGCCATCCAAGCAGACACTTGTTTGCCAGAGTGGAACGAGAATTAAGAAACGAACCCAATCAACAAGATGACCATCAAACATGTATTGTAAGTGAGGACAAAGAAATTGATGTATTAGGATTTGTGATGGTACACCCAACAACATCAACAAGGGAATTGTCAATGGAATGCGACATTAGTCAGTCTTCGGTTTGCAGAATTTTAAAAAAACATAAGTTTCGGTCTTATAAATACCAAATACACCAACATCTTTATGGAGATGATAACGACAGGAGGCTAGTATATTGCAACTTGTTCTTAAATGCAGTACAACAAAACCCAGGTTTTCTTTTTCATATTTTCTATTCAGATGAAAGCAAATTTACGAACCAAGGTATGTTTAACAGAAATAATACTAGGTACTGGGCTCAAGAAAATCCGAGGTTGGTAGGGCGGGGGAATATTCAGGAAAGATTTGGGTTTAACTGTTGGCTTGGAGTACTTGGAGATCGAATAATTGGACCCATATATTTTGATGGAACACTTACTGGCGAAGGATATTTATTCTTTTTACAAAACCAGACAGCAGAATTTCTTGACTTACTTCCTCTTGCCTATTTACAAAATCTGTTTTTCCAACAAGATGGTGCTCCCCCACATAATTCCAGAAGAGTGATGGAATATTTAAACAATTTGCATGGTGAACGCCTTATCGCAAATCAAGGTCATATCAGGTGGCCTCCTAGGTCACCTGACTTAACACCCCTCGATTATTATGTATGGGGCACTCTCAAAAATAAAGTTTACAAAACTTCTTCAAATACCCGTGAAGAGCTGCAAAATAAAGTTGTACGGGCTCTTAATGAAATAACGCCGGCTGAATTGCGTAGAGCCATTCAAGCAACTGTACGCAGAGCCGAATTGTGTATAGAAAAAAATGGTGGACATTTTGAACAATATCTATAAATGCCAAAGCCATTCTGCAAGAATATTGCGTCTACTAATTTATTGAAAAATTCTGTCTGCTTTCTCTTCATTTGCCTGGCCTATTCGATTAAAAGAATTGGAAAGGCAAAAACGTGATTTCTACTAGATTTTACTGTTTGGACCGAGATATTCTATTATTTCAATTTTTTCTCCCGTAAGACCCGATGTATTCTTGAGAATTAAAAAAATAATAATAGTTCGTACGAAACTTCTCTTGTAAAGTCAAATTTTAAACATTTTCAAAAAAGTGGAGATTCTATATTCGACCCTATGTCTGTTTTTTTTGTTTGTTCAGCGATTTCTCTGGAATGGACAAGCGATTTCTAGGATTTTTTTTTTTTTTGCAAAGTGTAGAGTTTGACTTGACGGCGATCCCATATGTTTTCATTAAACTATATCTAGAGTATCAGGCGAGCAAGACTCGGAAAGAAGTACTTTCTTAACAGAATTGTATTATACAACATTTGAAGTTATGGCGGAGGTGCAGGTTATAAGAAATACTTCGTACTATGGTTTATCACAGTTTAAAATAAAGTGCTTGAGATTGGGAACGTGTATCCTTGTCTCTGATTGGTAAATTTGGAAGTCAAGCTTACGCAGGGGAAAAAGTTAGTAAATCAGAACAGATTTATTGCCAGGTCCGTGAAACACGTAGTTATTTAAGTAATAAAAATGTGAGATTTTTTAGAATTTGTATTTATTATATAGAATTAAACCAAGGTGGAATGCAGAAATTGGACGAAATGCGTGAAACGTGTAATAAATGAAGAAGAAAATAAGTATGTACAAATTGGATAACACAGTGCAACAGATGGATTTTCCGACGAATTTGACATTCTCTCGGAATAAGTTTTAATAATACACCCATTTTATGTAAAGCTCATGTTGTTTAAATTCATAACAAAACCACACAAAACAAAAGTCAGACCCAGAAACCAGACCTACCAATCCTTATGAATTTTGAGTTCCTGAATTCGACGTCGCCATCGGAATTTTACTTTATCGTTGTTTTTTATTTCTAACTTAGATGAAAAAAAACAACAATCAAATGAATTTCTGATGGCGGCATCGAATTCAGAGGGTCAAAATAAATGATTGGGTTGGTCTTAATTCTGGGTCTGAACTTTTCTTTGTTGCTGTGCACCGCACGAAAGAAGTTCAGACCCAGAAACTAGACTACCGATCTTTATGTATTTTGACTTCCTGAATTCGATGGCGCCATCAGAATTTAATTTTATCGTTGGGTTTTTTTATCTTAGATTTTATCTTTGAAACAGCATTTTTATATTACATAAAATCTAAGATAAAAAAACCCCAATGATAAAATGAAATTTTGATGGCGACATCGAATTCATCCACAAAAGTAGGTCTAGTTTCTGGGTCTGAACTTTTTTTTGTGTGGCTGTGTAATTTTTGTTACTTACAATTTTTATTTCAATACACAATATCATATTGGCAATTATTTATTTAAATACTATAAATCTGTAGTACCACAGTCATTGCAGTCCTTGAATCCGAAATGATATCAATTTTTCTTACAATTTTTAGTTAGCATATAGTTATTATCGAACCATGTTAAAGATGCAAAATATATAGTGTATTTTTATTCTTATTGCAATAAAATAAGAACACAACATTTATAAGAGAGCCAAATGCCTAATGAAAGCCAATATAAACTCTTAGTTATCATTTTGTGCACTAATGGGCTTGAGACGGCCCCGCCTGGAGAATGCACTTACTTGGGAATTCCCATGGGCCTGTGAAAACTGTGCTCAGCTCATAAAGTAAACAATTGTATCCTTCCAGTCAGTCCGTTTTCATCGTATGACACCGATTCCCCACAAAAATTATTATCAACATTTTGGCCGTCCGGACTCTTTACTATACAAATATGGAGCATCTGGAAAACACGACGTCGACTACGTCGATTTTTTTCGTCCCATTAAATTTAATTACACTTGTGGCTGTTTCAGTGTTGACCCTGTGAATATGAGCATTTTGCGTGAACAAATATTTTTTCAGGGACGCTATTAACGTCATATTAAATCGGAAGCTAGCACGGTGGAATATTAAGGTTCACATGCAGTCATTTGGACTATTAAGAGAGAAAATATGACTTTTACTTCTTTCGTTTACCGTAGGGAAGTATTATAATTGTGACAAAAACACTAAGCCAGATTTCTTCGGATTCTCCCGTTTCAGACTCAGTATACTAAATTTTCTCTGTCTGTGGGTCGATCTGGTGTCTGTCTGTTGGCCCCATATCTACAAAACTGTTTGACGGATGAGAATAATATTTTGCCAAGGAAATGACCTTCAATACTTTTAACGAAACATACAGAATGCAGACCCTTAGAAAAGTAATTAACAAAAAATGTGATAAAGGTCAACATTTTGTATGCAGTTAACACTAGTGGCAAATAAAAAACCTGCTATACTTTTCATGAAAAATAGGATTCTACAAAGATACATAATTAGGAAATTGTGGTGGAAATAATATTTGGAATATAAGTTAAAACTATTATCGAGGAGCAAACCTGATCGACCAGGTGTCGAGGTGTTCAGGATGCGTAAATACTGTTTTAAATCGGGCAAAAGATTTTGCTGTAGGAACCAGTTCATTATAGGCCTCTTTTAGACATACTAATTTTTCTCCTTCGCCCGCCCCCCGGAACACCCCCAACTTTGGGACAGTATCGCTCAAAAATCACTTTTTTGCCAATATCTCGGTTCTGAACGGTCCTACGAACAAAAAGATGGTTATCAAAGTTAAAGATATGGTTCAAACACATTTTTACGTAGTGTTAACATTCTTGGAGTTATTGGCGAGAGAAGTCGAGTATCGTATCGCATCCGCACTGTATATCGACACTTTCCTACACATCCACGCTTCGCACGTGCTATGTGTAGATGAAAAACAATTGCTATCGATTTTCAAATGATAAATATTTCAAATAATTTGGTATTTACAACCATCATAATATCATTCATTGAACTAAGTCTGCGGTAGGTTCTTGGTGAAACATACTAAATAGAATAAGTATTAAAAATACTTGGTATTACTGTTCCACAATTTTCTATTCAGGTTTCTATGACATACGTTTCGGCCTTTCGGCCATTATCAAAGAGTTATGACAACTAACCTAAAAGTGACCATTACAAGATATTTGTAGGATTTGAGAGGTATAGATAACCTAATTAATATTTTAGTACTCATTTCTAATATAGCTACTACTAGGAATTTAATTTAAATTTTTAATTACTATTTCTGGGTATGTTTAATTTTAGTATGGTGTCTATTATGGGGGTGTTATGAAATTTAGTTTGTGTATTAGTAACGTTTTTCTGTTTATTTAAGGCCTTCTTGATTTTCAAAATTTCAAGCATGTCTAACCTATTTCCCTTATTGACATTGTGCAAAAGTTTAATACTACTACCGTTGAAAAAATGGTTTTTATCTATACAATGTTCTGCGAAACCAGTTGATTTTTTATTCTCTAAAATAGACTTTGTGTTCATATACCCGTACGTCTAAGCTTCGACCACTCTGACCTATATATAGAGCATTACAATCGTCACAATTTATTTCATATACTCCCGCTTTTTGTGAGTCTTCAGTTTTTTGTTTGTTGTTAATCAACAAGCGACCTAAGTTGTTTGTATTCGAGGAAATGGTATTAATGCCAAGTTTACTTAACCTGTTACAAATTGAATTCGCTATATTGCAACACCTCGTTTCAAATAGAAAATAGCGAATTAAATCAATTGGAACAGAAATATCTACTATCATTAATTAATATCTCAATCAACCAAAATTATTTTAAATTCGATAATAAATTCTACATGCAAGTAAACGGTTTACCAATGGGTAGTCCATTAAGTCCATTGTTAGCGGAAATATTTATGGCCAATTTCGAAACTAACCTTTTTGACAGAAAAGAAAATAGTCTTTAAAAATATGTACACATTTGGTCAACATACGCGGATGACGTGTTTTATATATGGACTGGTACGGATAGGTAATTATCGCAGTTCATTAATTGTATTAATTCTATAAACAATAATATTCAGTTTACGGTAGAAATCGAGATAGAACGGCCTTTAAACTTTTTGGATATTTCAGTGAAACGAAAAGGTCCCATTTTAGAAATCGATATTTATAGAAAACCCACCTTTACTGATACACTCATGCATGCAAATAGTAATCAATCCTGGAAGATAAAAATGTCAGCTTTTCATAGATTGTTACCATGAAAGTTAAATAATGTCAATTTTGAAAAAGAAGTTACAACCCTTAAAATAATAGCCAAAAACAAGGGATATCACACATCTCTCATAGACAAACTAATTAAGAACAAACAAAGAAAGCTGTTGAGAAAAATTTTTATATCGCACCCAAAGAAAATAAAAAGTGGTAGTATTAATTTTGTAAAACATATTAGCAACTCAATTTGTAATATTATAATTTCTTTCAACTGCCTTTTTTTAGCAAGGCAAAGCAAAATTCGTTAAATTATTACAAAAATCTGCAGGATTACATAAAAAACGTAGAATATTTTAAAGAACACAATTCCCATCCTATTGTTACAGACATAGTAGCCCTTCACGGACCAGAGCCCGATCAGCATTATCTGAATGAATTCAGGTACAAATGCTTCATTAAGTCAGTGGCAAGAAGTACCTACATGTAACCTTGCATCGTTATCCCCTTCTGAATCTGCAACATTCTTTTAGAATGTACTATCAAATTCAGTAGTGGTACGGCAATATCAAAAGCCCTTAAGATTGGGGTTGGATGGAAAAAATATTGGTTTGTTTTCTATTACTATCAAAAACGAAGCTGCTCCACAAGAACTATTCAAAACAATAAGCTGCAAGTGTATAAAAGGCTGCAAAGCCGTATGTACTTGTAGAAAAACTGGACTAAAATGTTCCGTTATTTGTTCTGAATATTAAGGACAATCGTGTGCAAATGTCGAAATATATGTAGATGACTTAGATCAAGCAGAAGAATCCGAAGATAAGGTATTAACTTTTTTGGAACATGATAAACACGAGGAGGCTGAATCTGACAAAGGCAATGCAGACGATAATGCACACTGTTTCTTTAATACATCGTGGGATTTTGACACTATTAAATAACAGAAACATGTCACTACTCTTATGATATTCTTCGCAAATACAAGACGAAGAGTATGTTGCATTCGATCGCCACATTTCTAAAACCGGTATAGTTGTCTTCATTCGTTTAATGCACATAAAAAACCTCAAAGCTGTGCCGCTTATACTTGACTACAGCATTCAGGGGAGATCAGGGCATGTAGATTTTCGAGCTAACTCCTCTATAACATATTAAATATTTTACACTACTTAAGAGTGGGTATGCCGTCTAAAAATCAGAAATAAATTACTCTCAAACGCCACCCCGTCCGCGACAAATTATAATTAGACCATTGCAGTTACGAAATTTGTACAGGCGGAAAATAGAAGAAAACATATCAATCTAGGTTTGTATCTTTTTAATATTTTGAGAAAATTGGTATTAATTAATAAGATTTGTTTTAATTAGCAGCAAATTTCTGATTTTTTTTTAAATATTTAGAATCAAAATATGAGAAAAAGGACTCGATACAAACCTTCATTCATGTTTTCTGTGTATCGTACTATTTTTATTTTTCCAAAAAACATAATACTTTTTGCAAAAACATGTATAGCACGGAACCGTGCAAAGGCACATTTTGCAACAAATGTTACACTGATACGAGCTCCCTCTGGATTTATTATTGTTTAAGCTCCGCCCTTCACCCAGAATTATTTTATGAATGAGAAAATATAACGAGGGAACGAAATAAGAAATTAAACCAAATCATTTCTAATAACACGGGACGCCCAAAAAAATACCAAATTCCATTAATTTACTGTTATACTTAACAGGTACTCTACTCTTTGATTATACTACAAGTACGGAATTATAACAATATAGTAACTAGTTATATGTAGCCACCCATGCACTAACAATAATGTGTAATTGTGTTTCAATTCTTCTTTATAAAATGGTGGTATGCTGGTATATTTGAAAACATTTATTGGACAATACAATTGATACTAAATTTTAAAGATATGTTCTTGTCGTAAACACATGAATATAGAATTATAAGGGGCGATGCGATTTGCAATGAAAGGAGTAAGAAACACAAAAGTAAAGCGCACATTTTCCCATTTTCTCATCAAGTCACACGCATCAGTTTGTTGCATTAGACCAAGTAACTTTTATTTCTGGGAAAAATAGAAAGAAATGTTTGGGATAAAAACTGTCGGCAGTAAAATCTATCGATCTGTCAAAATAATGAAATCTAGGGTCAAAATGTAAAAAGAAACAGAGAAACCAACTTACTCCTTTAAACCCGAAAATATTTTCCAGAAAAAAGCAATTTCGTGAAAATTTAACAAATCAGAGCTAAAAGTATTGTCCAGAAGGTGATGTGGGACCGATGTTGAAAATATTTTCTTGTTGAGATCGCGCACCAATGTAGACGTTCTAAGACTCAAGTTGCAGGTTTTTATCTCTGCTTTAAAAATTTGTAGAGAAAACATTTTTGAATACAAATTTTAGCCATCTTTTTTACTTTCAAAATTTTGCAAATTTTTAGAATCGCTCTGACATTCGTATTTTAAAAAAATGCACTATTTAATTTCATTGATACAAATAATTGATGCTTTGGATTTTTAAAATCTAACCAGTAAAACAAGATATATATCCATATTTTTGAGAAATAAACTACTATGTCTAAAGTTATTAATGATATTTTGATGCGGGGTTAGTTTAAAACATCTATCATTAAACTTTTGTCTACTATAAAAGCAAATTTGTAAGTTCTCCCCATCCATATATTTTTTAAGAAAATATGAATAATAATTCGTAAAACTAAGTGTACACCAGGCAAGTTATTTTATATAATATGTGCTAATATGTGATATGTGCTAAGTATATAACACTAGTTCCTTGGTCAAATCGAGACTACTACTCCTAGAAAGTAAAATTTCAAATAAAAGGTTGCCTCTATCCTTAATCTTTATTTATTCTCGATATATTTACTTGTTACTGACTTCGAAAAATTGGCATTTGCTTGCTACATTTACGTCTGCAAATTTCAGGTTAGGGTTGTAAAGAAATTCTTATTTTATAATATATACTATCAAAACAGTACCTGAGAGGTCAACCACTTGTAGAAATTACACGAATTGCCGAGACTGCCTTGCCTGCGGCGCCTGCGTAACTCCAACCAGCCGCACTTGCGGGGCTTTCAATTATATGACCGCCACTGCCATGGCTGCCGACAGCCTGCCTAAAATTCGGAGAACGAGTGCCGACGGTGGTTTACCTCTCGATAGACAACTAGTGAATTTCATAATGATCCGTTGAATAGTTTAATGCTTATAAATAATTACTTATCACTGATTTTCTGCGAATCATTTCTCTTATTCTCGGCGTCTATTGGATGTATAAAAATAATAATTAAAATTATTTTTTTGTTTAACTTGCCATAATTCAAAAAACGAAAACATTAATGGATCTCAATTTTACTATGTCATCACTACATATTTATTAATGAACTGTGGTAATATGAAGGTCAAATTTTAATAATTGTAAAAAATACGGTTTTTTTTCAAAAACCATGTCGATAAAATGTGAGTATTTGCAAGGATCAGTTAACGAACGGAAAACCCTTTAAGTCTATGCTGAGAAGAAATAAAGATGGAGACACCTTTTTTATTTGAAACTTTTTTTCTGTTTAACAGTTTCTAAGAATATCGCGTATAGACAAATTAGACCAATAAATAACTAATACTATACGCATAACACTTATTGGATAAAACAACTTGCGTGGTGTATATTTTTGATTTTAACAATGGTTGCTAATTTTTGTTTATTGGTAAACTACCATTATTTGAGGGAGACTACAAAATAAAAATTCAAGAAGTCCTGAGGAATCCCCTGAGGATCCAAGAGTTTAAATTTTGATTTGTTGAATGATGTGACAGCTAAAGCTTTACACATACGAAAACTAAACAACATTAAAATGTTAATTTTCTTACTTTTTATTGGGTATTTTGCCACTGAAAAATATTTAAAAATTTTAATGAAAAAACCTCTGCGCCAAACGGATCAGACAGAGGTTGGTTCTTGAGTACTTGACTGTCAATCAAAAAGTCTCACACCTAAAAATATATAAACTAGAACAATGTTATGAACTAAAAACTGAAAATCAAAGCTATAGGTAGTTAACGTTTCGGAAGAGAATCTACTTCCGTTCTCAAAACTTTTTTGGCCGTCAACCATTGTGAACACGCGTGGGATAATAATCATAGAATTAAATGGGACTCGGCGAAGATTTTGGAAAAAGAGAGCAACGGAACTAAAAGAAAACTTAAAGAATCCGCGATTATTTTATTAAACGAGGATAGATGCGTTTCTAATTATTCAATAGATTTTTGTACTAGTTGGTTGCCCATCCTTAGAGACAAAGTAAGTAAAAATAAGATAAATATAATTTAATGTCTCACGTGACTATGGAAATACATAAACAAAGAACTGTCATGGTTGACGGCCAAAAAAGTTTTGAGAACGGAAGTAGATTCTCTTCCGAAACGTTAACTACCTATAGCTTTGATTTTCAGTTTTTAGTTCATAACATTGTTCTAGTTTATATATTTTTAGGTGTGAGACTTTTTGATTGACAGTCAAGTACTCAAGAACCAACCTCTGTCTGATCCGTTTGGCGCAGAGGTTTTTTCATTAAAATTTTTAAATATTTTTCAGTGGCAAAATACCCAATAAAAAGTAAGAAAATCTGAACATGCCACAAATAAACAATTACAGACAATATTAAAATGTTAAGTTTTCCATTTAGTTATAAACAAGAATTAGTACTATAATAACAAACAAGACTGCAGCTACGGACACGTATTTCGGAGTTATTGCTCTTCATATATGGCACATGAGGTACGAAGGTACAAAATAGAGTACCTACAATATACTGTGCTTTCCTATCTTTGTTGGTCTTGCTTTTAACAATATAACAATATTATTTATGCCATGCTACGCTGATGCGGAGCAATAACTCTGAAACGTGTGTCCGTAGCTGCAATATTGCATACCACTAATTTTTGTTTATAATTTTTATCGGACCTCATCAACTCTTATTCTTTTTATTTAATATTTTTATTTCCTTATTGACGATTATTATTAATTAATGCAGATTACTAATTATTGAATATCTTTTCCATTATGCAAAAATATAGATATACTCGTATACTCCATATTACAAATTAAAATTCTAGGGAAGCATAATACCTAGCCGTCTAAATTATAAATACTGTATTTATTGAAGGAATAATATGTTAAAAACGCATTTAGGTTAGAATGATATGATAGATGTGTCGGGTGTCGGCATAACCTTTGAGCTTTGGCAGGTAGAATTTATATACAATCATGAACTAATTTCGAGCTTATACGTAAGTGGAATCGCGGTCATTAATTTCTATTTACTACTACATAGTACTATAAACACATAAAATAATATTTTATCGTTTTTAAAGGACCGCCCACTGGAGTTTCCCTTTCACCTCCCCTGTTGCAAATTTTAGTAGCTTGTCGAGGCATACCTACTCTTAATACATAGAACATCATTATTCAGATATAAAGTATGTTCTGGAATGATTAAAGTAACAAATTGATGAAAACACATCTGTTCCAATTATTCAATTGATTTATTTTCTTCATATTTACCAACTCGCCCATACACAAAATATTTTACGACCTAGCGGGGACGACAGAGTCGAACTTTTAATATTGTCAGTGTCACGGCATTTCAAATTAACCCCATTAGTTAAGAATATATTTGTGTGTGCTTTATAAAATAAATATAGTTGGTGATCTGTGTTTACATTATATTTAGATATCTTCCTTTGTGTTTTAACGTATTTTATGCAATTGTGTTTTTATAAATATTTTGGTGGGTACTGAATTATTCGGGTGTTTTGTGCTTATAAGTGGCTGTGGTAAAATAATATCGTGAAAACGTTTAGGCCTTGGGAAGGTTCTTTACCTAGCACTAGCAGAGAATGACAGGAAAGTATAGGGATTATTAACAGCTCGAAAATTCCAGAGAAAGTTTCTAGACAACATGTATGTGAACATACCCAAAAAGTAATTTTAAATGTTTATAAAAATATAAAGGAAAGTGAAGGAGAAACCGGAGCTCTGGAAAAAACCGCCTACTTAACAGAAATTCCAGAACAAACTATTTATAAATTAATTAAGGAAGGACCATATAATCGAAAAGCTAAATCGGAAAAGGGAAAATCACGAGCATTAGATTCGCTTGTGGTGAAGTTGTTAAAAGATTTGATTTACAGTAAGTATAAGGAAACTGAGATACCAACAGAACAATCAGTACATATGGAACTGAAAACGACAGGTGTAGTGTCACTTAGTGAACAAACACTTAGGCGACGGCGCTTAAAGATAGGATTTAATTTTAAAGTCATTCATAAAAGAGCAAGTATTATGGAAAGCTACAGAATTGTACTGTGGCGTAATGAATGAATATTTGCAACGTATTAAAACATTTCGAAGTTGCTCGAAGTTCTCAAGAACTGAATTATTTATTTATTAATTGTTTATTTGTTTTCTAGAATTGAATTTATTTATTTAATATTTGTTTATTTGCTTTTTACAATTGAACTTATTTACTTAATCTGGGTCAATTAGATCAACTTAGGATTATTGATATACATAGCAATAACTTTAACTCTAAACTCACATTTTTTTGGCAAGGAATTGCATGCTCGTATCTCCTCGTGGTCCTATCTTGGCAACAATAATACTTCAATAGATTAAATTATTATTCCCGAAACTGAGCAATAAGGGAGTATTTGATTATTCTAATTTAGACTCAAAATTCATCATTGCTCAACAGATTTACATTTCTATCAATGTACACAAAAATTTTAAGTACGGCTCTGTGAGACATCAATTATCTTAACGAGCCAAATTTATGGTCGGTTTCTTACAGCTTTTTTTACTTGCACTAAACGAATTAAGGCAACTTTAATACCGCTCGTAGAGAAAAAGTGTTCATATCACTGGGTTGGTATGTTCGCCCATTCGTCTGTCTGTCCGTCCCACATTTCTTGCGAGCACGATAACTTAAGAACGAAAAGTCCGATTGAATTGAAATTTGGACAGTACGTTAGTGTTAAATCGAATTAAAAAAGTTATTAATTTATTTGAATTTAAAAAAATATAGTACAGTAATTAAATAAAAAATGTCTAAAACTAATACTATTTTTTTTAAAACTGCGAAGAGTATCCTATAGAATATGCAACAATTATATAAAAAGTGCAGTAAATCGGCGAAGAGTATAATGGTTAGCTTGTTTTACGGTACTGTTTATTTTTCACATACACACACGTCTGTGTGGTTTTATTAAACGACAATGCAGGAATTTCACTGATATTACTTGTATTTCAAATATGTTTAATTCACTTGTTAGATCTATATCAGAATATTGCTGTATTATCTGTCAATCATACTATCAATCTGACATTGACAGACTCGAAGTTTACATAAGAAAATGGTAAATTTCATTTTATTTAAGTTGCATATTGATAAAACCAATTATTCATATGAAGAAAGACTTCAGGTGCTGGGTATTACATCTCTTAAGGAAAGGCGTATTAGATACAAACATTTGGTTTTAATATTATCAATAATAAAATAGATTCCTCAGAAATTTTGCAATTATTTAATTTTGGAGTTCCTAGATTTAATACGAGAAATAATTATTTGTTCTATGCTGATAATTGTTATTCAGACTACAATAGTCATTGTCCTGTTGCACAAGTCATATCGGCTATTAATAATTTACCAGCATACATTATTGATGTTTACTCTTGTTCATTTACAAAATTTTTAAATTATATCTCTATTAGTAATAATCTAGCTTAATCTGTTTTTACTTTTTTTGTCTTTCGTCTTTAATTTATATACGTGTTATTGTATAATTTACATTGTCAATCTTTTTGTCTCTATACAATATGGCATTACATTGTTTTAATATCATTTGGGATTCTATACCTACTGTAGATATTTTGAGTAAATAAATAAATAAATAAATAAATAAATAAATAAATATGAGATAGAAAATCGGAGTTTGCGATTACTGATTCCTCTCACCTTCCAACACCGTATAAGTATTTTAAAATTAATTACACCCAAACCAAAACCTCGTAGTAATCATTATTGGCTATAAAGTTTGGGAAGGTTATGTAATAGAATATACTACTCATCGTTAATTACACGTTATCTTGCTACATTTTCAGCTTGTGATGAAAATTCAGGTTTAGCGTCGAAAAATCCAATAGACTGGCGGATATTGGAAGTAATTTTGACAGGATGTTGGTGGTAAATACAACTCTATTTTGAGCTGCGACAGCGATTCAATAACTACTACACGAAAATCGTTGGTAAAAGCAAAAGTGCATCCTTGCAAGTTATTTTATCCAATAAGTGTTATGCGTATAATATTAGTTCGTTAGTACAAATTTTCCACATGCGGTTTTCTATATCTTTATCTTTATACAAAGTGGTGTTCAAAATTGTCTAACGATATTTCTGTAGCTGATAGTACATCCAAAAATAATGGTAACCTCTTATATAAACTTATTTCCGAAAATTAATAATAAGGGACATATACCCCCCTTAAAATGGGATAATAACTTCCAGTTTTTCTGCAATATCTTTCGAGTCCCTTAAAATAACAAATCTATATTTTCAACTTGGTCATAGGCCATCTCGACACTAGTTTACATGGAATCAGTCAAACCCTGTCTTCTGTTTAAGGAGTAGTTTTAGGGAGTGGTTGTCAGTATGTTCCTCATAACTTTTTAATGTCTTTGAAATTTCTGAAAATTATTGTAAAGAACAAATTTTCAGATCATCAGAAATAAAAAATATATTCTTATTGCATTTCGATAAACCACGCCGTTCTCGAGTAATTTGTGTTTAAATAACAACGTGCACTTACAACATGTTATTAATAAATTCTTTTACACATAAAGATTGCTTTGAAATGTTATTAAACGTAGAAAATATCATATTATCAATTACAAAAATTATTCGAGATGAACTCCATTTTCCCACAATCTAAGTATTTTTTTAAGGAACGTTGAACACCCAGTAAAATAATTTCACCATTCTATAGCATTGTAAACCAGGGTTGATAAAAACTATGATTTAAAAAAAATAAATAAAAAATCACGACTGTTAAATGCGCTGCCCTAATAAAGGCAATTAATAATAAAAAATAGCAATAAAATGTATGGATAGAGTAAATAGCGTAATTGTAATTAAATAAACAATTGAATTATAACGACTGTCAATATACGTGTTGACTTACCACAATGATGAGAGGCACTTCTTGTTCACACAGGAGTGGCGAAGAGAGCTCAGAAAAATTGTTGATTCTTGGTAAAATACACTTTTTGGAGAGCGATGCGGACCGTGTCGATTCTAACTTATATATATCGTGCCGTCCATACGGAAGGCAAGCCTCGACGAGAATTGACAGTATTTCGCGTAAATATTTTAAAGAATTAAGTATTATTTGAAATGCCAAACAATTGTTAAGAGAAAATAATAATAATGTTAATGTATTAACCTAAAATTAAAATACTAAAACTAATTTTGTGATTACTTAACATACCACCCACCAAAATACTTCGTATTTTCAGTAGGGTATTATTGTAGAGGTAAAGGACATAATTTTACCGCAGGTCGTTGTAAGAGACCCTGCACAGTCTTTACCGTGGCGGTTCGGCAAATACCGTCGTGACCGGGGTGAGTTTGAACTACCCGACCCAGACGCCAATGTAGCGGAGGAGACTGGTCGTCCCTTATTAAAACCAGCGTACCCGGCTCAATGGCTTTTGTATCTTTGGTCCACTTGTTGCGTTGCTGTAAGGTCTGCAAATACTCAGAATGCCATCTTTTCCAAAAATCTTGATGCAGTCGCTGGACCAGCTGCCAACGATTTAAGCGAGATATGTTTAGATTAGTAAGATCAGGATCGGGTAGAGAGGTAAGAGGTTCTAATGTGAGGAAATGGCCGGGAGTTAAAACAGATAGATCACTGGGATCGGTGCTTAAAGGGCAAAGCGGTCTAGAATTGAGAACAGCTTCTATTTGCACGAGAACAGTATACAATTCCTCGTAAGTTAAAACCTGCATACCAACAACACGAACGAGATGGGTTTTTACCGACTTTATGCCTGATTCCCAGAGACCTCCAAAATGAGGTGCAGATGGAGGGATAAAGGACCACTCAATATTTTCGCATTCAGAGGCCCTTTTCATGAACTGTGATAATTCATTCGCAGCGCCGACGAAATTTGTACCACAGTCGCTGAATATGCGAGTACAACGACCCCTACGAGATATGAAACGTCGTAGAGCCGCGAGAAAGGCGTCGGACGATAACTCCGAGACCAACTCTATGTGAATCGCCTTAGTGGCAAAGCAGATAAATAAACATATATATGCCTTTTGCGATTGAATACCTCTACGTTTGCCTAGTGTAACAAAATACGGTCCTCCAAAGTCAACCCCTACACACTGGAAAGGTTTTACCTGGTTAACCCTTGGAGAAGGCAAATCACCCATGAAAGGTGTTACCGCGGAAGGTTTAGCCCTAAAGCACTTGAGACATTTGGAGAGGACATGCCGAATAGCACGCCTGGGAGATAAAATCCAAAATTGTTGGGATATCAAAAACTGCAAAGCCTGGGGACCGGGATGTAAATGATGACGGTGAATGTCTTCAATTATGAGCTCAGTCAGACGATGATTTCTGGGCAAAATAAGAGGAAATTTATGGTCGTAAGAGAGACCTGAGAAAAAAAGCCGACCACCCACCCTAAGGAGACCATCCTTGTCTAGAAATGGGTGAAGCTTACGAAATGTTTTTGTAAGGGGCAATTTATTTTCTAAACTAGAAATTTCATTAGCAAAGACTAAATGTTGCACTCGTTTTACCAAACATAATAAGGCTTGTTGAAGTTCAAACATCGTGAAAGAGTTATATTTTTTATCAGCACGATGTTTTGTGTTATGAATAAAGCGAAGAGAATATGCGATTATGCGTTTAATTTTAGAAAGCGAAGAATATTTCTCGAATAAGTTATCTAAAGCATCTAGGGAAACAAAAGTAGAAAAGGTAACTTTCCTTTCTTCCTCATGACCCTCAATAAATGACCCTAAAGGGTGTTTAGGCCAATCATTTTGAAGAGTGCCTAACCATGTAGGACCAGACCACCACCTATCATGATTAACGAGTTCGGATGGAAATAAGCCACGAGAGGCACAATCAGCTGGATTTTCTGTTGACATGACGTGATGCCAAAGTTCAGGAGATACATTTTCCTGAATACAACTTATGCGGTTACTAACAAAAGTCTTCCATCTATGCGGAGACGACTTTATCCAGGACAAAACTACCATAGAGTCCGTCCAAGCAAACATATTAGAAAATTTTAATTTTTCCGAATAAGCTTCAATAACAAATTTGATCAGTTCGGAAAGAAGAACGGCAGCACATAGTTCTAGGCGTGGGATGGAGATTGTCTTCAAGGGTGCAACTTTCGATTTTGCACATACAAGATAAACTTTGACTTGTTCATTCGGAAGTATAAAACGAACATACGTAGCTTAATCCAAAGATTAAGCACTGCAGAGGGAGGAGATTCATCCCACTGCAATCCCAAACTCCATAAAGTTTGTATGAGATGTTTAGCAAAAAATGTCAAAGGTGTGAGAAATCCAAGAGGATCAAAAATTCGGGCCAGTTCCGAAAGAATTGTACGCTTCGTGCATGGTCTGTCAAGAGGAGCAACTTCATAGAAAAACGTGTCAGAGGTGGGAAGCCATTTTAGGCCAAGAATTTTAACAGTCACATCGTCATTATCAAAAGATAGACTATTTGTTAGACGATTGCCAGGAGGGATATTATCGAGAAGAGTAAGATTATTACTAGCCCATTTTCGGAGTTCAAAGCCACCACAGCTTAACAAGGAAATAAGCTGTGTTTGGAGACGTGTTGCGTCATCCAGAGAATCACACCCACAAACTACGTCATCCACATATGTATATTTTGACAATATGGCGGAAGCCAATGGAAACTTATCTTTTTCATCATTAGCGAGCTGAATAAGAGAACGAATAGCTAAAAATGGCGCGGATGACACTCCATATGTTACTGTGTTCAAGCGAAAGTCTTGAACAGGATCGTTTGGAGAGAATCTCCAGAGAATTCGTTGATAATCACGGTGAGACTCATTCATTAAAATTTGTCTATACATCTGCTTAATATCTGCAGTGAAGACAAAAGTGTGAAGACGAAAATTCATTAAAATACTGGTTATGTCTTGTTGCAATTTCGGACCAACCAATAGTTTGTCATTAAGTGAAATGGGGCATTTAAATGAGGCGTCAAACACTACTCGAAGCTTAGTGGTTGTACTGTCGGGTTTTAGAACGGCATGATGAGGAATATAATATATTTTGTCAGAGGACAAATTAAGAGATTCGGATTTTATTTGTGTCATATGATTACTTTCAAGATAGTCTTTCATGAAAGCACAATACTCCGTATATAGAGAGGGATTTTTGAGCAAACGGTTTTCAAGCGAATAATATCTTTTTAGTGCGAGATAACGAGAATTAGTAAAAGAAGGCGAGGGACCACAAAAAGGCAGAGAAACAGTAAAACGACCGGAGTTGTTTCTATAATGAGAGTCAACGTATAATCGTTCACAAAGGACATCATCAGGTGACATTTTTGGAACTTCAGGAACCGATTCAAGTTCCCAAAACCTTTTTATTGTAGAGTCGAGAGATAAATTATTAGAAAGAGTAAGAAATGAGTTAACTGAGGGGGATGAAACAGAATCATTTATTTTTCCCATCATTATCCCAACCAAATATAGTATTTATGGCGGTGGGTTCTTTAGAATTACCTGGTATGATACCATTTTTTAAAATAAGGGAGAAAACATCTGCTCCTAGTAGCATGTCAATGGAACTAGACAAATTAAAATGCGGGTCCGCTAATTTTAAATTAGCTAGGCGTTCCCAATCGCAAATGGAAATGTTTGAAGATGGCATATTCGAACATATCTTTGGTAATATAATCATATCGATACAGAGAGAGGTGTTGGTTTGACCTTGAGGACGAATAGTACAAGTTATTCCCGATGAAGCGGAAAATCCCATTTGCCCTAATCCATTAATAGAGAGCGATAAGTTAGAGCGAGGTAAACCTAACCTGTTGGCACATTTTGTGGTAATAAAATTGGCTTGACTTGCACTGTCTAATAAAACTCTAATTGTTTCATAGTGACCGCGGCCATTTAAAACTTCGATCTGGGCAGTAGAAAGAAGTATAGTGGAATTGGAAGGAATCATATTAGTCAGAGTATTTATTTGAGACGTTGAAGGCACCGATTCAGACATCTGATTGTATACAGTTGATGTAGGGTTAGCAACCGGCGCAGCAACCGGACAAGATACCTTTTCATTGCGGTCAAAGTTTAACAAAGAGTGATGTTTGAGCCTACACACCCTACATGTTGACTCAGACTTACAGTTTTTTAGGGTGTGTAATGAACTTAAACAGTTTGTACACCAGTTATTGTGTTTAATTGTTTCGTATCTTTGCCTTGGAGATTTTGAGTTGAATATGGGACATTTATAAATTAAATGATCTTGATTACAGACAGGACAGCCCTTATTATGTGTACTAGAAACAAGTGACGTATGAGAAGTTATCTTGGGATTATATGAGCGTTTATTAACAACTGAAGCTTTATTAGTTGCACGAGATACAGAATCCAAAGCGTTGCATTGTTTTAGTAAAAAATCTTTTAGTTGTTTATAGGTAGGATTTTCAGATGAGTCATACTGTAGCTCGAAACGCTTCATGGTTTCGGGATCTAATTTTGTAATTAAAGTTCTAAATAAGATAAAATCCCAAGACTCAGTAGGATAATCAAGATTTTTTAGAGCGTTAATATTATCAGTAAACGTGTCAACCAATTGTCTAAGAGCTTTAGGAGAGTCAGATGTAAGCTTAGGAGCATCAGTTATTTTTTCCCAATAATGCGTGGCAAGAATACGAGGTTTTTGATACCTTGTATATATGTGGTCAAATGCAATTAAATAGTTTTCATCATTGATGGGAATATTTTTAATTAATATCTCCCTGCACCGGAATTGGCAGCAATGCCCACCTTACGCTGGCAAATCAATCAATCAATCAATCAAGAGAGGTTCTTTTTCAAGATATGATAACAGATACTGAAATTTTTCGCTATTACTGAGGGAATCTCTTTTGTGAATTAATGAGTTATATAAACTATAAAATGTGTGCCAATTTGATATATTTCCATCAAAAATAGGTACCTGAATTTTTGGCAATTTAACATTGTTTTGTTTAACTTGTGCTTGACGTTGCGAATTTGCATTTGGTTTAAACAATTTATGATAAATTGATTGAACTGTGTAATATTTGTCATCAAATTGTGAGCGTATTTCCTCTTCTGCCTTAACGTCCATGTTTTCTTGGACCGATAAGATTGACAGAGCGGTAGTGTGGTGATCATTAAAGTCATCATAAATCACTTTTATATGCTCATAGCGCATTTGAAAGATAGTATGGACTGAATCATCATCAACTGCCTTTTGGGCAACATTATACAATTCAGCCATACGATTAATAGCGGTGCCCCTGTATACACGTGCTTGTTTTAATTTATTAGAACTAGCGGCCATTTTTTTTTTTTTTACAAAAAATACAATATCAAAAAAAGAAAAATATTGTATCTACCGAAACTTATATAACAATAAATAAATGCAAAATAAAAAACAATTAAGAATTGCCTATATATATTATTAGTAAGACAATACCCGCGCACCCGGTATAAGCACGTCTATATTAATTAATTAATATTAAGAGCGTCTTGTTTTTCTTTTAAAAGATTGTGGTATCTTTTTACATTAGTCAGTCAACAAAAAGGTATGTATATATAACACTGAGTATATGTAAAATTATAATTTTAGTTAACTAGACAATGCACCAAGGGTCTCAAAGCAAAGTAATTTAATAGAATACGGACAAACAAATGTCCCAAAGATACACAGCACAAATATTGGCGAATAGAAAAAGCGCGTAAAGAAACTATAGTGATAAGAGTTTATACCTTTTATCTTACACTATTTTAAGGCGATATATTATCGGACGCCTGTATATTTTATATGTGAATTAACAATTTAAATAATAACTAATTCCTCCCAACAATTGTTTAGCGAGTAATAACTGAATAAATAATCCATGGATCGAAGGACCAATGTTAAATGCGCTGCCCTAATAAAGGCAATTAATAATAAAAAATAGCAATAAAATGTATGGATAGAGTAAATAGCGTAATTGTAATTAAATAAACAATTGAATTATAACGACTGTCAATATACGTGTTGACTTACCACAATGATGAGAGGCACTTCTTGTTCACACAGGAGTGGCGAAGAGAGCTCAGAAAAATTGTTGATTCTTGGTAAAATACACTTTTTGGAGAGCGATGCGGACCGTGTCGATTCTAACTTATATATATCGTGCCGTCCATACGGAAGGCAAGCCTCGACGAGAATTGACAGTATTTCGCGTAAATATTTTAAAGAATTAAGTATTATTTGAAATGCCAAACAATTGTTAAGAGAAAATAATAATAATGATAATGTATTAACCTAAAATTAAAATACTAAAACTAATTTTGTGATTACTTAACAACGACTCTTTTAAAAAAAATCAAATAAATCATGATTTTCTTGATTTTTATTTATTTTTTTACATAACCATCCTAATAATTGACATTAACAATGTATTTAGTACTTAGATTAATAAAGATAGTTTTTGTTTAAACTTACAAATGGAATAAATTGTGTAATTTGTATCTATAATTGTAAAATAAGCTAGAGCGTATATACATGAAAATTCCTGTCAGAACTTGAAAACTCGCCCGTCTTTATAATGCGGGGATGATGCGAATTGCCATTATTTGCTAATCTGCCGCATAACAAGTGAGAAAGCGAGTCTGAGTGATTATATTTATAACATTTAAATATTAAATAATTTTTTAACATGTCCACTAATAGAAATGTAAGGCAAAAAGATCTTATCTAGCAATATTTTATTGAAAAGTTAAGTAAGTTTGATGGAAAAAGTGGTAGTAGAGCTACATGTAAAAAGTGTAAAGTAAAAATGCAAGGGCTTGTGGACAGACTGAAAGTCCCCACTAGAAAAAATGCGCTTCGCGTCATGTAGAAAGTGTAGAAACAAATAATAAGGGTCCCTCTACTTCAGGAACAGTGTCCAATGTAAGTAGTGTTATTTTATTTATATTTATATCTTGTTAGTAAGACGAAATATTAAGAGAACCTTTTTTTAATTTACATATTTAACGTCGTTCTATTTGTGCGATTAAGGCCAACTATGCCAGGAGACGACCTAGATTCAAATTTTTAAAATGATCTAGTGCATTTTCTAGATTTCTAGTAACTTTACATGGATAAATGTGACTTTTCCATTCACTCCTAGTTTTAAGAATAATGTATATTATCTATGCCTGTCTGTAGCTGGACTTAAAAATGAACAACATAACATTCTTCTTTTTTATTACAAGTACAATTAAACACGTTACAACAAGATGCAGAGGAAGATAGTGACCCACAGCCGCTCTTATCTTCTACGCCATTAAGTAAAAAAAAAGAAAAGTAGTGCCTAACTCCAGTTCTGAATCTTTATCATCGTTTGTTGTACGTAATACGACCAAGTCTAATAAAGATGAAGTAGATAAACAAATTGGTAGAACTCTTTATGCGACAAACAGCAGTTTCATGTGTATTGAACAACATAAAGTAAAAAAGACAATAACGCTTTTACGACCTGGATATGTACCACCATCTCGACATGATGTGTCCAACAGACTGCTCGATGAAGTGTATAACGAGGAAAAAAGTAAATGTTTTAAAGATTTATCAGGACATTCAGTTTGTCTGTCGTTGGATGGATGGTTCAACATACACAATGAACCAATGATATGTGCAACTGTAGTTATGGAAAATGGGTCTTCCTTTTTAGTAGACACAATAGACACATCAATCCACATACATCTGTATATTTAAAAGAACTTGCAACAAACTTAATTAAAACTCTAAAGACTGACTATACCTGCACAGTAAGCAGTTCTGTGACGGATAATGCTGCCAATGTGAATGCTGTGAGAAAAAAATATTATTACTTACGATTGTGCTCCACACATTTTAAACTTGTAATGCAAGGATTTGGAAATTAATGAAATTAAGGAACACGTTACATTCGTTGTGAAATACTTGCCTCTGCGACATACGCAAGATAATAAGGAAAAAACTTACTTTACCTTCTGACGTAAGATGGAAATTACTTGCCGACTGCTTAGAGGGTTTCGTTAAATCATGACCCACACTTTTTAAAATTAGCGAGGAACATAAAAATGAAATTGACAGCATAGTAAGACAGAAAATTTCCAACATTTATTTAAGAAGAACTGCTGAAGATTACTTATCACTACTATAACCTATATCTGTTGCACTTGATAGGCTTCAAAGAAACGATGCAATTTTATTAGACGTCGTAGAACAATTTAAAATAATTGAGTCGCATTTTGACGAAACTGAAATTACCTTATTGCAAATTCAAATATTTAAATACCGATACGCCCAGTGTATCAACTCATACAATTTGCTGGCCTTCATTCTAGACCCTACAAAAACAAAGCATAAATTAACAGAAAGCGAAAAGAATCGTGCTTTAGAAGCCGCTAATGAATTATATCCCGAAAGTAGTTTACTACCACGGATTATTAAATTTCTGGCAAAATCTGAGCCTTTTGCCGATATTATGTTCCGCGAAGAATATCTTAAAAACACAAATCCCTTGGACTGGCGGAAATCCCAAAGAAATATTGATACTATTGACAAATTATTTCCGATTATCAAGCAATTATTTTCTGCTGCAGCTAGTTCACTCTCAGTTGAGAGAATATTTTCAACATTCGGTTTGATTCATTCTAAGATTCGAAATCATTTAGGGACCTAAAAATCAGCTAAATTAGTTTTTTTGTACAAACTTTACAATAATTAACCTAATTTAAAATTTTTGTTTTGGAGTAAATCATGTTTTATTTTCTTTCAGAGTTGGTGCTGTTTAATTTGTTTACTTTATGTTTCTGCTTTTAAGTAGGCACCTAATTTATAATGTACATTTAAGAAGGTAACTTTTGTTTTATATGTGTAACCTAACTGTTCTTTTCTTCTTTTTATTTGAATTTTTTGTAATTTGTATCTAGCGTTTTAAATAAACTGTACTTTTTATATGAATTTTCTGAATTCTGATTTACTTAAATTATTGGCTTTACACAACTTTATTTAAATCATGATTTAAATTTTTTTAAATCACTTGATTTAAGATATGATTTAAATCACGATTTACATCAAATTGATTTAAATCGTCGCAACCCTGTTGTAAACTCTTGATCGATTTACTCTCTCAATTGTTCAACCGTGTCAATTTGAGCATTATAAGCTCCTGATTTTAGATAACTCCGCGCAGTGATTTCAGGGGACCAAGCAGGCCACATCTGCACCCCGACCAATCCATCGAATAGTATAGTAGTTGTGTAATCAAGTTCAACATGTTTTGATATAATGTGGTGGAATTATTTCAAAGAAAAGAATCAAAGTCTAATAAATAACAGAAATGTCAAAGTAATATTTCAAATCATTCTTTATGTGTAAAAGAATGTATTAATAAAATGTTGTAAATGCACGTCTTCTTTGAAACACAAATTACTCAAGAACAAGTTGATTTATCGAAATATAAGAAATAAAAAAAGGTAATTTTATTTGTAATGATCTGAAAATTAGTTTTTTATAATTTAATGTCAGAAATAAAAAAAATAATAAAAAGTTGTGAGGAAAGTAGTGACAATCACTCCCCAAAACTAAATGAATTTATACATAAGACCAGTTAAATATAAACAATGGTTTTTCTTAAATGCTGGTTTTTCCAAGATATACGAAGATCTCAAAATGCATTCGAATATGGAAAAATTTATATATGTATTTGTTCTGTGTCTGAAAAAATATTGATTATCTTATAATTAGGTGCGATGTAAACATGAAAATTAACAAATACTATATGTCAAATATGTTATCCGGTTTACAAGAATCTTGCGTCATATTAAATAACTGTCGTTTTATTAGAACCACCGCCGAGCCATACTCCACAGTTTGCAGAAAATGTCATAGAAATCCCTGAATCCCTTTCAGGCCAATGATTAAAAAAATATATACAAAAATAGTAAACCAGGGCGCGTGTATCTTTACAGGAATAATATCTACAAAAAGTAATGAAATACCCATAAAAACAGATTTTCTGTAATAGAGAAGCACCAAGTGCACTCTGTCCAAAAGAATTCTCTCTATACAAAAACATAAATTGAGAAAATGTGATCTCTCCGAAAATATTTGAAATCAATTAATATCGCCAAGCCCGGTATCTATTTATAAAAAAATTATTAAATTTTTTTTTTTTCAAATACAAAAAACTTGGCGCGTTTCACTAAACGGCAAAAGGCTGTTTAGATTCACCAGTACCAGTAATACTCAATCTTATACAAATTTCTCCATCAAGGTGACAAAACCTCTGACTGCAATATTATACCGGGTGAGTCACGAATTGCGCTCGCCCCGATATTTCCTAAAACATTTGGAATAGAAAATTGAAATTTGGAGGCCTTATTACACGACTAAAATGCCATCTTTTCAATAAAAAATCAAGTTTGGTGCACATCCGGTTTGACCGGAAATGCCCACAACTTTCGATTTTTAAATGGAACACCCTATATATTTTTACATTTTTGGAATCTAGAGGAAATTTTGAATACAATACATCCATTTTGGTCACTTTTTAATAAACATTAAAAATTTTATTAAAAAATCTATTTCTGAATCCAGAGTGCTGTGGTGCCCAAAATATATTTTAGTTTGTGTGCTACGTTTCTATAAAAATAAAAAGAGCAATATGATTGCATTACTTAAATCTCTAGAGGCGTTTAAAATTTTTAAATGTGATTTTTACACACTAACTCGGTTTTTTTAAATGGGAATATAATCGTTCACCAACATTTTTAAATAACTCATTTTCATACGAATCTAATGACACCAAAATTTTGAAAATCCGCTCAGAAATATTTGAGATTTCAACCAATCGGCCCTATAAATAAATAAAAATCAATTCCGTTTGAACAATTAAACTTAAACTAGGTAACAGTAGGTATCTTTAAAATAATTAATATAATTAAACCATAAATTGACATTTATAGATATTGTTCAAAATGTCCACCATTTTTTTCTATACACAATTCGGCTCTGCGTACAGTTGCTTGAATGGCTCTACGCAATTCAGCCGGCGTTATTTCATTAAGAGCCCGTACAACTTTATTTTGCAGCTCTTCACGGGTATTTGAAGAAGTTTTATAAACTTTATTTTTGAGAGTGCCCCATACATAATAGTCGAGGAGTGTTAAGTCAGGTGACCTAGGAGGCCACCTGATATGACCTTGATTTGCGATAAGGCGTTCACCATACAAGTTGTTTAAATATTCCATCACTCTTCTGGAATTATGTGGGGGAGCACCATCTTGTTGGAAAAACAGATTTTGTAAATAGGCAAGAAGAAGTAAGTCAAGAAATTCTGCTGTCTGGTTTTGTAAAAAGAATAAATATCGTTCGCCAGTAAGTGTTCCATCAAAAAATATGGGTCCAATTATTCGATCTCCAAGTACTCCAAGCCAACAGTTAAACCCAAATCTTTCCTGAATATTCCCCCGCCCTACCAACCTCGGATTTTCTTGAGCCTAGTATCCAGTATTATTTCTGTTAAACATACATTGGTTCGTAAATCTACTTTCATCTGAATATAAAATATGAAAAGGAAAACCTGGGTTTTGTTGTACTGCATTTAAGAACCAGTTGCAATATACTAGCCTCCTGTCGTTATCATCTCCATAAAGATGTTGGTGTATTTGGTATTTATAAGACCGAAACTTATGTTTCTTTAAAATTCTGCACGAAGACTGACTAATGTCGCATTCCATTGACAATTCCCTTGATGTTGTTGGGTGTACCATCACAAATCCTAATACATCAATTTCTTTGTCCTCACTTACGATAAATGTTTGATGGTCATCTTGTTGATTGGGTTCGTTTCTTAATTCTTGTTCCACTTTGGCAAACAAGTGTCTGCTTGGATGACGTATGTTGGGATATCGTTGCTGATACAGTTCTGCAGCTGCAGTTGAATTTTTGAGACGCTCTCCATATATCAGTAACATATCGACCTTTTCATTTCTACTGAAATTATTCATTTTCTTTAATTTTTACTCAAAGAGATTTCCGCAACGCTTTATTTTGTATCTGTCTGACAGCTGATATTGTTTTATTACATTCAATGGCTACTATGAGTTTTCCAATGTTATTAGGTTACCAGATTTACACAGAAATGTGCCATTTTAGTTTCCAAAGCCCACTAATCTATTATCTATTAGCCGCATGTTTCTAAAAGCTTGGTTGCATTGTATTTTGGCTGAAATCTCAAATATTTCTGAGCGGATTTTCAAAATTTTGGTATCATTAGATTCGTATGAAAATGAGGTATTTAAAAATGTTGGCGAACGATTAAATTCCCATTTAAAAAAAACGAGTTAGTGGGTAAAAATCACATTTAAAAATTTTAAACGCCTCTAGAGAATTAAGCAATGCAATCATATTGCTCTTTTTATTTTTATAGTAACGTAGCACACAAACTAAAATATATTTTGGGCACCACAGCACTCTGGATTCAGAAATAGATTTTTTAATAAAATTTTTAATGTTTATCAAAAAGTGACCAAAATGGATGTATTGTATTCAAAATTTCCTCTAGATTCCAAACATGTAAAAATATATAGGGTGTTCCATTTAAAAATCGAAAGTTGTGGGCATTTCCGGTCAAACCGGATATGCACCAAACTTGATTTTTTATTGAAAAGATGGCATTTTAGTCGTGTAATAAGGCCTCCAAATTTCAATTTTCTATTCCAAATATTTTAGGAAATATCGGGGCGAGCGCAATTCGTGACTCACCCGGTATATTACTTCTGATTATCAACATGTACAGGATCTGCGGAAACATGGAAAGTGAAACGCGACGAAGTGTTTTCTATTTGCAGAATGAATGCCCGGAATCAGCAATGCTCACCTTACACTGGCAAATCAATCAATCAATCAATTTTTTTTTATATCAATGGACGACGAACTTGGCGATCTTTACTGATTTCAAATATTTTTTGAGAGACCACATTTTCTCATTTTATGTTTCTGTAGAGAGGAAAGATATTATTATGGAAAGTGTACCTGGCGCTATTTTTTACAGAGAATCTGTTTTTGTGGGTATACCGTATACGGGGTCGAATTCAGATCCTTTCCGTTCCAACAGTTTTTTAAACCCGGTTAAAAACATCAGTCACATTTACATAAAACATTGTTTATCTGTAACATATTCTAATTGAAATTGAGAACACATAAGCACCTGTATACACACAATATTCATAATAGTGCTAAATAAAAGATAAATATATCGCAAAATTTCCCATGTTAAATCAGATACATTTACAACTGCAAGTAAAAAACAAACTACAAATTCGTTCGATTTTTAAACTGACCCCAAAGTCCATATTACGTAATAAGGATCTATTAATCGAACGGCGGTGTTTTTAAAGGCGGCTTAATTTTGTTTCAAAATATTTTCTTCACCCTATTCACCCACTTTAGTATCATAATTGCAAAAGTTATACAATTATGACAACCCTATTGAATTCGCCATTTCTAATCTTTGACTTTTGCCATCAGATTCAGTATCATCTACTCAGCAAACACCTAATCATTACTTTAAATCCAATTATAGCCCTGGCGCCTCCGGCATTATTTCAAATGCGCTCACATAAAATATGCTTTTTACCCATTTTCTTCGTCTTGTAATGAACACACCTTGATGAAAAAAATATGGGAGGACCGCCGACTCACACTCTACAGTTTGCAAAAGATTCCCTAAAAATCCCTTAAATCATTCCAGAATAACAAATAAAATATTTAAAGAAAAGATATTGAGAACCTTCTCCGATTTAAAACTTCTTAAAACTTAGTTAGAACAAATAACTAAATAAAACACACTACAATGTGAATAAAAAATGACTGTCATTTTTGATTCACTGCTTGACAATGGCTTTGTAAGTCGAAACTGCAGTCGCAATTTTTATAAATACATAGTGGTAGAAAACATTGTAGTGTGTTTTATTTAGTTATTTGTGCAAAATGATTAACTACCACAGAGTAACGGCTCCTTCAATCAATTTTTTGAAACTTAGAAACCATTGCATACAACAGAGTTGGCAAAAAGGCAATTAGGTTCACTTTACAATTGAAATCCTAGGTATTACATCGCGTTTATTAACTCGTATTGGGTAGTAACAGGTGACAATATTGGGAAGGTTGTCTCTCTGGCTATTGAATGAATCATGTCATAATTAATTATGTCAATGCAATATTAGCTAATTTCCTAAATATTGAATAATACCTGATAAGTGTGCAAATTTCTCAAGTATACATATTCATAATGCGTTGATGCATCTTGATGCTGCTTAAGTGAATGTTAGTTTTTAATTGACACTAAATACTAGAAAGGAGATCCCATGACTAAATGGGTCAGAGCAGATGTATCTGCCGTTGGTGTCAATAAAATTAGTGAGGATTAAATATACCAGAAACATAGCTTTGCAAAAAATTGGACCGACAAACACTCAAAATTATGAAATAGAATTTCACCCTTGTTCATTTTTACAAAAATCGATATTACGTAATAAAATTCAATCAATCGAATTTTTAATGCGTCTTCTTACCCTTTTTAGTTCACTCTTATGAAGTGTCTACAAAGCAAGTGAAAAATCCGTCGTTTTGAATCTTTTAGCTTTAACATAAAACTCTTTATCGTGAATACTAATAGCTCCATGTACCAAAATTCACGTAAATCTGCAAAAGTTTTGAAATTATGGCAGCCTATTGGATTCGCCAATTTGAAATCAAATTCAGTATCAGCTACGCCGAAAATACCTAACTTCCAATTTTAATGCAATTCCGACGAAATTATCGCATTCGCCAAATTTTCGAATAGAAAAAACTTGTTTCGATGTTAACTCAATTTATACCAGGCATAGCTAAAGGACATACAAACGGGCCGAATTAAAGACCTCGTTTTTACATTTTGTTAAATCGTTTAAAGATGGATAGACGATGGCCGTTGCATCTGCTGTTACGAAAATCAGAGATGATTAAAACACATACCGAGTGCCCATTTTTCGATTGAATCGATTTTGATTTTGATAAAATAATTGTGAAGGTAAATTAAATCTCTATAAGATACTATTAAAAAATAAACAGGACAGGAACAAGTGTATTTTTAGCTCCGATTGATTTGAAAAAATATATTTATATACCAAATGTCCTGTACCCCAACTTTAAATTTTTAACTAGAAAAAATTAGAAAAGAGTGTCTCTTGAGCATCCGGTATATCAATCAGACGAATAACACAAAGTTGCCCGGGCCTGGAATAGTTATTTGTGTATTAAGAGCGAAAAGTGCCCGGTTGCTACTTGAGCACGATAATGCTCAGCAATCATGCCAAAGTGAGAAAAATTTTCGCTCGTACTCGCACTACTTATTTGTACAACTTCAACAATATTGGCAAGAAAACGCCAATTTTTCTCAATACTTTCTTATTAAACCTCGCAGTTCATTTTTGAAGCTGGCTATGACACATTACTTTTAATTCCTTGGGCCGAGTCGTAATTACTCAATTTCCGCACACGCGCGGAAAAAGATTCACGTCACGAACCCCAGCTTCAATTTTCAGGTGATATATGGAAAAATCTATTTTCAAGCCATAGAAAAAGAAGTATATTTCAGTCCATTAACCCGCCCCATATTGCTTCAATTTTCAAGTGATATATGGAAAAATCAATTTTCATGCCATAGAAAAAGAAATACATTTCAGTCCATTAACCCACCCCATGGTTGCAATTTATTTTTTTGCGAAATTTCCCCGGTGCTTCGAGAGAAGTGTAAGTTCAATTCTTTACACAATGTTGTTCACAAGACGCTTCTATCTTAAACTTCCTTCATCCTCTCTGACTGCTCTTACTTACGTCGTGTGATAGTTCATAAGCTTATGGTAATCCCAAAACCTCAAATTATTACACATTGTTCACGAACATCGGCACGGTAGTTGCAGAAATTACGTCCTATATACAAACACTTACGTTTTTATATTTTAGTATAGATTAAAAGCTCATACAGTCGGCCAAAATTATGATAGCTAAACATACTTCCTGTTATTTAGAAGTAAAATGTGATGTAAAAACCAGTTTACAAAAATTAGCATCAAAGGTGGAAAAACCCATGGGAAAAACGCCAACGTAAGTTCATTGACGCCAATCGTTGTAAAGTTTAATGAAGCCAAAATTATCAGTACCATATAATAAACAAATACGTATTTGATCACCTTATACTAGTACTGAAGTATAGTCCTAAAATCTAACAAATGCGAACATGTGAAGGGAAATAGTTATAGAAAAACAAACTTCACTGAATGGAGAATTGTTATTTTACAGAAGCTATAATTGAAGATGCGTTAATAGGTGAGATTAGTTCACTATTTAGGTGTACCCAGAGAGCACACGTTAGCCTCATAATATCAAGCTAATGATTGGACTGGAAATTCTCGCCAATTTAATACATAATTGATGAAAGTCATAGGTGGATGCTTGTAATATACCATGGAATCATTAAAATAAATCCATCTCTAGCAAGTATTTGTAACAGCGCCACTCCACAGAAATCTACTTAGACAAATACTTTTTTTCTTCAGTTTCCCATATACCACTTCCGCCAGTATAGAATCTCATGGCCGATGATGTACTGGCCGAATTGAACGAAACGGGGGGTGTCTATGCACAAGCATATGTAAACAATATCACTATCATGATAAGAGACCAATTTGAAGTGACTAGCTCATGCAGAGAACTTTCAACATAGTTATGGCATGGTGTAACAAACAGGGGCTTGCTGCCAACCCTGGCAAAAGCGAGCTAATGCTATTCACGAAAAGGAGAAAAACAAAGAGATATTAAATTTTTTTCTGTTATGGGTACTCGTCTTTCCACGACAGTGAGGTATCTGGGGTAACCCTAAACTACAAATTATCGTGGAAGCCCCATGTGGTTAAAACGAGGAAATCCTGCGCATCTCTTATGCAAACGCACCTTCGGGGTATAATTCCAAAGTCTACTCCCTGAACGTACACTTTTATGTTACCCATAGCATACACGTCATTAGCATGACGGCGGAGTTCAAAATCACAATCAAAGCTTGCCTATGTCAAGTTCAAAGGCTAGCGTGTCTAGGATTAACTGGAGCAATCAGGACCACTTCAATAGCTGCAATGGTGGACATTTTTGGACTTGCATCTTGAAGTGAAATTGGCAGCCAAGAAAGCAGAAAATAGACTGTCCAGAAGTGAAACGCAGAATATGATGGACTAAGGGCTGGGGCACGCCAAGATTCTATCTGTATATGTAGGGGTCATTATTCCATTAGAGGATGACCCGTGTTTTCCTATTTATAAGTTCACCATTCCAGACGATTGTACATGGAATGGAGGGTATCAGCGGCGTTTGGCAAATATTCCCGTGTATTCCAAGCAGAGGTTTATGCAAGTGAATATTTCAAAAGAGGTTGTGTTGACAAAGATATTTATATATGCAGTGACAGCTAAGTAGCTTTGATGGTTCTTGCATCAAACAATGAGACTTTTGAGCTGATTATGAATTGTCGAAATATTTTGACTAAGCTGCGTGAAGGCCTATATTCTTGGCTGGGGAAAATGGCCTCAGATGATTAGGGGTCGAGCTCTTTTTGCCCCAATACATCGCTGTAAACCTCGATCGGCCGCGTAAAGGGTGGGTTAGTTTTGTTTTTTTTCAATCCCACTCACAAATGTGAGTAGCGTGGGCGATGTCGGCAGACCTCACCTGGTCCTGGCTGTTGGGCCCTGCCAGCTGAGCTACTTCTTCTGGCGCTCTTCTGTCTTGGATTCCTTTCTTCGTCGGCATGTCTACTTCCGGAAGCGTCGTCTATCGTGGAAGGGAACGACTGTTGCCATTGCCGATTTCTTGAGGATCATGGATTTGATTACCGATTCCCAGGGTCAAATAATATCCTGTGTTCCGGTTAGTCGCTAGGAGGGAGGAATCTTTAATCAAACTTATATAGGTGCCCTGGTGCAGTGGTGTGGAGAGCAATGAGGAAACAGATCACTTAGCGGGAGGAGCAAAATTATTTCATTTTTATATGATATCTCGTTTTCTACAATTTCTAAACAGTTTGAGGCGATCTGAAGGAATATTTTATTTCTTAAGATATAGGGGTGAATGAGATTTAATATTTTCATTTTCTAATAAATTCTAATTTTTAAATAAAACAGATGCTTTGTTTATGACGTGGTTGCCTGTCAGATATAAAATATATTATTATAATTTCAGATTGGTTGGCTTTAGTGGTATACTAGTCCCGTCAGAATTAGATCAACAGTATAGATAATTAATATGTAGTTTATTGTTTTCCATACTAAATATTAGATACAGAGTGTATGAAAGTTATCTGCTAGATACCTAAAATAACATTTTTCAATAATGAATTTTCGTCAATTTTCAAATTCCTTTATATAAAAGCTATGTAAAAACTAAATCGCCCTCATTCCATTTTAAAGTTTTACATTTTAGACGACTATGCGTTGCCATTAGCAGCGGAAGTAAAAAAAAGATTTTTTTCGACCGACCAAAAAATGCATCCTTTCTGGAGAAATTTTCGGACAGATGGTAACGTTTCCCCGGGCTCGACCGAAAATTGGGCATCAGAGATCGGCGAAAGCTTTTCCGATCCATGTTATTCTCTTTCCGATGCCAATATTTTTTATTAAAGATGACGGTCTCGGATGATTAGGTGTCGAGTTTGAGCTCTTTGCCCCTCGTAAAGGGTGGGTCTGCTTTTTTGCCTACCCCCCCCCCCTCCCGCAAATGCCAACGGTGTAGGTGATGTTATCAGACCTCTCCTGGTCCTGGCTGTTGGACCCTGCCAGCTGGGTCGTTTCTTCTGGCGCTCTTCTGTCTTGGTCTTCTTTCTTCGCTGATATGTCGGCTCCCAGGAGCGTATTTCATCTGTAGTGAGTGGGAATGGCTGTTACCGAGCCCTCTTGGAGTTTGGGGGGTATTGACGAGTCGGAAGCCCAGGGTGCCAATTGGCATCAAGTGCTTCGATTTTGTCGGAAGTGTGAACTGTGTAGCTTAAGGATTGTGTTCGTCCAAAGACGCTTATTTTAGCGTCAGAGGCCGGCACGTGCTAGGGTAAGGGTACCGAGCTGGTTGCGTGCTTGTACCCCCGGGATCGGGTGATTTGGGTGTTTTTGGTCATGGTCTCCTTGCGGCGTGGCTTGAAGGACGGGCTGAAATAGAAAAACGGTTAAGTTATTCTTACCCGTTATCCAGGATTTGGAGCTTCCGCCTCTTGTGCCTCGGAGCGTCATTGGTGTCGTAGTCAGTCGCCTGCTTGACCAGCGGATTCCCATGCTCTGCTGCACGGACGTATAGATTCTTCGCTCTATCCCGGATGACTTCAGTTACCGGGGTCTATTCTAGGTCTCTGAAGATGTCGGCGTATCTGACAAACCATGGTGCATCCACGGCGCACCTAAATGCGACGTATTTCACAGCTTGAGAGCTTGAATAGAGGCGTAGGTCAGAATAGGTGCAATGAGGGTCCTGAGAAGCGTGAGCTTGTTCCTCAGGTTGAGTTGGCTTTGTCTACCTATCATGGTGTAGAGTCCTCGCTTTCTGTATTATCGCTTCTGTGTTCTGTCTCCACGTCAAGCTTCGATCCATGATAACGCCAAGGTACTTGACGGTATTGTACCATTGGATGTTCTCCACGTTCATGGAGACGTGTCCTGTGGGAGTTTGCTCCCTGACTTTTGAAGAGGATGCTCTTCTCCGCGTTGACTTTGACTTTCCACTTGTTGCACCACTCATCCAGAAGGATGCTGCTGGTGGCAAGTCTTGGACTCCATGATCTTACGATTATGATCGTATTGTCTGCGTAGAGCGGCAAAGAGGTCCTTGCGGTTCTTGGCATGTCGGAGGTGTAGATAGTGAACAGGTGGGGAGAGAGAGTACCGATACCTGCGGTACGCCTGCTTCCATGAGCCTGTAGTTCGACAGCTTGTCGGCAATGTTCACACGGAATTGCCTCCGGTGAAGGTAAGATCTCACAAGCTTGACGATGCCGATAGGGTAACCCACCGAAAACATCTTCGCCAGGAGACCTTCATGCCAAATCCCGTCGAAGGCCTTTTACGATCCATGAAGGTAAAAAATGTTGCCAATTTTTGGACTAGGTGGCTTTGCTTTCTTGGTGCTATGTAAACGAACTTGTGTTAATTATTGGGATAAGTGTCAAATAGATAAATACACGTAACTTATATTGTTTGTCCATACGTTTGTTAGAAAATTTATTTAAAAAATAAAAATAGATTTTGTATCAGTGTCGGTCGAGAAAATATTGTACGTTACATGACCGAAAAGCAGTGTTTTGCAGGTCTCACCAAGCTTCCAGGACTCGCCTGAGGTTCGCCCTGAAATTTGCTTGGGTTGACCTGCAAAACACCTCTTTCTGGAATTGTAACGTAAATTACTATTTCTGACGCTATGAGCGATATATCTATAGTAACGCGTATTTTGTTTAGTACGTCGGCCATGCGATATTACCACAATGTGTTTTTGGTGGTGATATTCGAGATATTTTATCTCTGTTTTTTTTACACCTAATCGATTTTTGCAGAAAAAATAGCATGTTTCGTTCTGAGTAAAATCCACTTATTGTGACCAGTCTGTATTGCCACACTCACTTCGTTCGTCCGGCACCCGTACAGGCTCGTCACTTTTACTCCTAATAAAGCAATATATTATTAAAAAACATTACACAGAGGGTAGCTGAGGATGGTAGTATGTTTAATAGACGTGAGGCCATGAAAGAGATGCCGATAAAGCAGTTAAAGCCGACAAAGCGACCGACAAAGGACACCGCCGCTCTTTTTGCTTCTTCGTGTCACTATATGTATTTCGTTTACTATGCCTTCAGTATAAGGTTTATTTTCACTAACAAAAGTAGGTACCTACAAACAGGTGAACAGGTTCGCGAAAACGCGAAAATGCAATCGAGGACGTAATTAACTATGTAAACATGCGAAAAATGCATTCATTACTTACATTAAAATGATCCTCACGACAATACAAAGTACTTATCGGAGAAAGTGGCGGATTTTTGTTCTGATCGCGCTTTATTGCCGTACACCACGTTTTACGAATATCCTAATCTTTAAGTGCTTAAAAGAATATTTTACTTGGAGTTGCCAGTAACGTGTTTTACACATGGGGACAATGCAATATTTGTATGTATGTTTCTTTTTCGTCATCTTTTAAGATGTTTACAAACTTTACATGGAACTGAGCTGCGTGTTAACAATAACACTACGTGTAAAATTAAATTAACGGCCGAAATTAATTAAGTAATTTATTTGTATTTCTGATTTGTTTTCTGAATTTTTCCTGGTTTATTGTTGTGTCTGTTCACTGAAACTTCATTTCTGAAAATTTTTAAAACACAAATTCCGGATTATTTGGTCTTATCGAGTTATTGCAATTTACCTAAGTGTTTATATACACACTGTATATTATTGTTATTCTTACTTAATCGCTGACTTACCACATATACATATCATGTATGCAAAAAGCACCAATAAAATTATAATTATCAATCGCTAATAACATAATAAATGTGAGGTCAAGTGTGGTGATAGAAATATAACGTTGAATAAGGACAGCGTTGTACGCTATCTCGGTTTGTAAATTAGAGATCAAATCGGAAAAAATGTAGATAATACCAGAATGAAAAAGCATAACACTAAAATGAGATATATTAGAAATGTACATGTCGATATTCACATTTACAAAATGCAGATCTGGAAGTTGACCCTGACTTTTATAGGAAATACCAAATCTCCTGACCTCTGATTACATGTCTTAAATTTAATTAGTATTCTCATTTCCCATGCATTCAATCACGCTGTTAATCATCTGATTCAAACAATTATTGTGCATACACATATTTTCATGACTTGAGGTGAACTTCTTGCCTACTGCAGGGGTGAATTTTGGCAACAGTGATCGTCAATGTCTGCCAAGAGGGAGAAACAAACAAAATCATAAAGCACGTAAACTACCTGCAATGCGAATATTTGTATGGAATAGAGCCAATCGTTTGAATAATTAGATCTAATAGGTATATCACAACTGGATAAGTTTTTTAAATAAAAATAATAAAAGAAACATACTCAAAAATTCGTTCAACTAAAACACTGAAAATAGAAAAAAATCTTTGTTTGTCGGTGTCTGTCACAATTTCTTTGTTTGTGCGACTGTTTCTCTACGTAGCTGTGTGATGTGCATAGTAGACTGTTTTTCGTTAAACATAACTTTTGTACAATATTTAATAGTTTAATACATGCATAAGTAAATAACAATTGAAGACTACTTCGCAGTGTTGCCGATGATATTAGCTGTAATTATCCTCCGACTGACATGAAAATGTCCAAGAATGTCCGATTCGGTGGTGTCGCAGACTTTCCGGCTATATCGATGATATCAAGGCAGGTAGATTTCGTTGAGGATGTTCCCTTGCAAATTTTGAAGGGCGGGGGAGAGATTTCTCTGATACACATTTTTTTTTCCCCTCGGGGTCGAAATTTTAAAGAGCGGGGGGGGGGGGCGATTTCTCTACACATTTTTTCCCCTCTCTCGAAATTCTCAAAATTTTTAAGAGCGGGGGGGATTTTCGACGATTATTCACTATTACACGAAACAAATCTTCATTTCCACATTTAATATTAAAATAGTTCGAATTTGTTCAAAGTCCGAAAATCAGACAAAAGTTCGCCAATCGGCAACACTGCAATAGATATATAATATATAACTGGATTGAAATCATCCGTTTTTTATCCAATTTTTAACAGGGTGAGAAAATTATCCTCCACCTTCCTAAATTATCCGCAAATCGGATAATTATCCGCCAATCGGCAACACTGCTACTTCGCTACTGAAATTGGACCATGAGTGACTTATTGATTAATGAGAATTTCATGCATTAACTAACATTAACTAACCCAAAATTATATTGAAACATATTCTTTATAGGATTTTGCAAACAGTAGAAAAAATAACTATCTATAACTAAAAGAAAAACTTTGTGTAAAAATATTAATGAAATCTTTGCATTGTTTCGATAACCTGAATTCTGGTTATGTTAGCAACTTAAAATCCTAAAATGAATTTGTCTAATTTCTTATTTGACAATTCTCATTCTAACACTAGCATCCACACAGTCCCCTACGGCCATGCAGATTAAACTAGTATCTACATAACCCCCTACGATCATGAAGATTCAGTTAAAAATGAGAACAAAGGCCTAAAATGAATTTATTTATCTACCTTGTTTTAAAAAAAATGTCATTCTAATGAATTACATTTTCATGAAATCTATCATTCTGTTTCTTGGAAATGCTTAGCCTTTGAAACGTTTTTCGCCCTTATTCTGGAACTCATCAGAAAGACGCAAAGCCACTCATAAAAATGTTTCATGCAAAACCAAGACAATTTCTACGAGCTCCAGAATAAGGGCGAAAAACGTTTCAAAGACTAAGCGTTTCCAAGAAACAGAATGATAAATTTCATGAAAATATAATCCATTAGAATGAATTTTTTTTAAGACAAGATAGATAAATAAATTCATTTTAGACCTTTGTTCTCATTTTTAACTGAATCTTCATCATCGTAGGGGGTTATGTAGATACTAGTTTAATCTGCATGGCCGTAGGGGACCGTGTGGATGCTAGTGTTAGAATGAGAATTGTCAAATAAGAAATTGGACAAATTCATTTTAGGATTTTAAGTTGCTAACATAACCAGAATTCAGGTTATCGAAACAATGCAAAGATTTCATTAATATTTTTACACAAAGTTTTTCTTTTAGTTATAGATAGTTATTTTTTCTACTGTTTGCAAAATCCTATAAAGAATATGTTTCAATATAATTTTGGGTTAGTTAATGCATAATGCATAACCAGAATTCAGGTTATCGAAAGAATGCAAGGATTTCATTAATATGTTTGCACAAAGCTTTTCTTTTAGTTATACATAGTCATTTTTTCTGCTGTTTGCAAAATCCTATAAAGAATATATTTCAATACAATTATAAGCAAATAAATAATAATTCATTTTTAAATAACCCTAAATTAGTTTAGAATAAAATGCTATCCAAGGATTGACCTGATTCGATATTCGACTATCGTTTTATGTCAGTTGACGTCGAGTATATATTCATACTCCCCCGAGGTTTATCTTTGTGAAGAAACCCAAAGGATATACATTTGTATTGTTATGTCAATATTTATCCAATAATTTCAATGCCTATGTCGTTCTTCATAACAGTTTAAATTAGATTTAAGTGCATATTGTTACGCGCTGGCGCCCCTTAGGGGCTGTAGACTGATGCTGATGAGTGACGTGGTGACAATCATGGTTAGGCAACTGTAAAACCTGTAACGCACGCCATCTCTGAAACGCTGGAGTACTAGTAGTACGCTTTCTAGAAACTAATAGATGAGGGAAATTTCTACATTATACTAGAACTGTATGGAATATTGATGAAAGATTCCTGGAACGCATTACTGTTTCACAATTATTATCCAGAATTTTCTGACATATGTTTCGGCCTTTCGACCATTATCAAAGAGTTATAACTCTTTGATAAACAGTAATACCAAGTGTTTTTAATCCTTATTCTATTTAGTATGTTTCACCAAGAACCTACCGCCGAGTCAGTTTAATTAATTAAATAAAGTGTTAGTGTTTATCCCTTGTTAAAAATTGTTTTGGAACCTACCGATTTTTACAGGGCGTTTCCTACTATAAAAGTTATGAATTAAGTCTAACAAATAATGATAAACATGTTTAAATTATTTCAAAAAACGAAAGATCGCAATTTCACCTGTGTATTTGTACCATGTAGAGATACATAATCCGCACCTAACTCGAGATTGGCTAACGAATTTTGAAACTCTCGATAAACCATTAATAATTCCACCACTTACGTTTTAGACATAATTATGCTATCGAGATGGTATGATTAACAGGGTAATTAAATAATTTTAATAATTTCTAAACACCAGCGCATTCGCCAAATTTTAAAGAATTGACGATTCATTTGCGAGTCCGGCAAGCCAATTTCGAAACATTTTCCTTTATTGTGGGGCAGCTGAATAAGAGACCACTAACAAGGATGAAATATTTTGATTTTGTAAAACATTGTTTCAATGATTATAGTTTTATGACACCTCATTTATGGAATGAACTTGACAATGACATCAAATATTTTTCCTATGAGTTCACAAACGCCATACAAAATGTTGTTGTTAAAACAAAATGGTAATTCTTCTAATGACCTGTATCTAGGGTGGAACGAAAAATTATTTTTTGTTAAATTGTTTTGACATAGGTGTCAAAATGTGCATTTGGATAAATAAAAATCGTTCCTAAAAGCTTAACGACCTATCTTAGCATCTTCAGATTCCTCACGGGGCCGATAGTATAGAAATTTTGGTGATTTTATAGGTTTTTATTACCAGCCCTGGTTTATTTGAAAAAATATATTCCTGGTAAATACAGTATTTAAAATAATTATTAAAGTATGATAAAAAGCCCCTCCAAGTCAATTTGATTTATTCTAATATTTTCCGGTTCCTCATTGTCTTTGAAAATCGCGCCGCTTATGGGAATTGCGCGACAAATAACGCTCTCGAATACAATCACAATCCAAGCGATAGGCTTCTATGACTGGGGTGGGAAGGTAACAAGTTCAAGCCTAATTTCATTTGTTTGAATACTTCTACTAAGTATTGTTTTTAGTTGAGTGTTTTCTGTGGGTTTTTACGTGATTCGTGGTTGTATGCCGATTGTTCGTTGAGTGTTAGAATATTTACTTTAATATGGCAACTATAAGTCAACTTCGTTGCAAGATATTTGGTCACTCTAAAATACTAAGTGACCTTGTGTTACCTACTCATAAGGTCTTTACTTTCATTATTTATTTGTTTGGAATGGTCTAAAATATAAATATGCTGGGAGAGATATAAGTGTTCATGAATTACTCAAAAATATTGTACCGAAAATTTAAGGGATTTGGCAAAGTACATCAATTCCTGCCGTTTTTTACTTCTGGGATAAACTAAAAAAATTTCATGGACTTTATAAGGAAAATCAGAAGAATTTAGAATCTAGAAAAAATACTGTGACCCTGGAAACCAAGAAAATGACAGAAGAAAGGAAAGCAATGCCAGCATCCATAGCATTGAAAAACATGCAGAAGCTTCACCGGTATTAAAGATGCACCACCTGTCATCTGTTCAGCTATACTAGCAGTATGAAATTAATGATGAAAAGGAAGATGATGTCTAACGTGTCTTCACGGCACAAACCGTTAAGACAACAGCTACACGAGAATTTAGTATACCTAAAATACATTTTGAGGCCAACCATTACTGGGAATTAAGTTCTTGGAATGACGTAAATGTTTCTGAGCTGCCAATGACTGCTAATATGGAAATGTGTGTTATCAAAGCGTTAGACATAAGTTTTTCTGATTTTTCATAGTGTTTGCAATACCGAAGCTGTAGAACGATTCGTGCGCGTCTTGCAAATGAGGTATCACCAGCTGTCTGTGGCCAAGAAAGTCAAACTGGCTTCATTCAAGCCTGTATAAAATCAAGACAAATATTGCCATCATTTAAAACGAAATTAGATTACTTTAAAAATGGATAATAGCTGAAATATTAAACATGTTCTGTTTTTGTTTGTTTTTCCATGTCTATTTGTGTGTTTTTTTTAAATAAAACTGATTTTACTTGGTGTTCATCCTTCTATAGTTACTGAATGTAGAGAAAAAAAATAATAAATACGATTCGATCAATAAGATATGGTTTTTGGAAGAAATAGCTTAGAAGAGCATATTTTGACATATCCTTGAGGAAACTGAAGTGTGGATAATAGCATTTAAACATGTTGCACAGTAATCTATGGTACATTAAGACACCTTTTGGTGACTATGGCATTATGAATATCCAAAGACTGGAAAAATAACTAAGAAAAAATAAATGGTCTAAAGAGAGCTCTTTTCCAATATTTTGAACCCATTGAGGAATCTGAAGATAACAAAGTACCGTTTTCAATTTTTGCACAGTTATTAATAACCACCAAATGCACCTTTTGATAACTATGTGGTAATAATTCTCGAAAAAAAATTGAAAATCTCGTTTTTCGTTCCACCCTACGTGTATACTTCAAGCTAATGGACATACTACGGAAGACTCCTCCGGAACTTCAACTTAAGTACAACTACTTACCCATACATTTCTTGTTGTTTTTCGAAAATCTTGTTTATTTTTTTAAATAATAAGTACAGTTTTTGTTTTTTCTGTATTTTTAATGTATGTATGTGGGGCAAGTGAAAGAGTGACTACATGTGAGGAATTTGTACCTGTTCACTACGTATTTGTGCTGAGAAATAAATGTAGCATTAGTAGATAAACTATGGGGATTCTACCTCAAAATTCCATGTTTTCTCATGGAGGCTCATTTTGCATTTCAAGGTCACTTCTTCTCCAGTTCCGCCTACCTGCAGGTAACTTCAGGAGGTAGGTGAGGAGCGTGGCTAACTTCACGACTCTCTCTATCTTATCGCCGCGCCAACAGAGGGCGTCACAGTGGCGGGAAAATTCAAACAGGATCTGTACAGCTTTTAAACAGGTCTGTACGGTTTTTAAACAGCTCTGTAAACAGGTATGTATGAATTTTCCCGCCACTGTGACGCCCTCTGTTGGCACGGCGATAAAATAGAGAGACTTCCTGAAGTTAACTGCAGGTAGGCGGAGCTGGAGAAGTGGCCTTGAAATGCAAAATGAACCTCCATAAATAATAACATGGGATTTTGAGGTAGAATCCCCATAGCTTATCTACTAGTATTATTATTATTGAACCGTCTTCAAATAGAAAACGTTACTAAAAATTAATAAACAAAATTTAACCCCATCGCGGCGCCCGGTTAACTGGACTTTATTAATATACTTTTCTCAAATAGCTACAAAACGAAGAGTATATTGCATTCGATCAGCGTATTTCTAAAACTGGTAACATCGCTCGTAGAGAAAAAAAATTCATATCACTATGTTGGTGATAGAATTCTGAACAACCTTCAAAATCTCCGCCCGTCTGTCTGTGTCTGTCCGTCCGTCACGTTTCTTGTAAGCACAATAACTTAAGAATGAAAAGTCGAATTGTAGTGAAATTTGGATAGTAAGTTAGTGTTAGCTAAAGGAAGAAGCCTATTGCTTTGAATAAAATCGATCAATAAATAAAAAAGTTATTAATTATTTAAATTTATTAAATTTATGTTTATATTATACCAGGTGATTTTTTTAACCTGAAACTTTCAAATATCTCGAGAATAAGCACTCTACGAAAAAATGTTTCAAACAAAAGTTGCAGAATTGGATGGGGGCAGTCCGGCGGTATATGTCACTTTGACTTTGGGTGGAAGGACTAAGGTCATTCAAGGTCAAATTCGCTTTTTAAATAGGAACCCCTATTTTTTATTGCAAATTCGGTTTGTCTGACTAAAAATAGACTATTTTCGTTCGAAATGTTTTTTCTGAAACTGTCAATTTTTTTTAGTTATCCGTCGAGGAAAAATAAAAATTTTAGAACTTTGCGATTTCTTTACTCGAAAAAGAAGAAATTTGGACAAAAACTGCAAAAGACAAAAAATGTCCAATTTCCTTCTCGATGCACTTGACACTCCACAATGCTCTTTTCTGGTCCAGCTCGGAGGGATTACATTTTTGTAACGACTTTATGGCTGAAAAACTCTTATTTTAACCTGAAAAATCTATCCTGAACATTTGGCGGTTTAACTCTCGATCACCCTGTCATAAGCTAACAAAAATTCCTGTTAATAAATAAATTTGGTGTGAGGAAGAGAAAAATTCACTGTTATAAATGGATATCATATGGACACGAAAAATATGTTCTCCTGGGACAGATATTGGATATTATTGTCATAAATGTTTTTGTACAAAATCTCTAGAGGTACACTAGCATGCGCCAAATTTAACAGCTATGTGCACGCGAAGTGGGATAGTCCGTGTTGGATGCTTTGTAGATTTTATAAAACAACTAATAACCAAGTAAATTGTAGCACAATCATATGCACGGTGTACTACAAACATGAGAATTTTTAAGACAAAAAAATAACAGGTACAACAAACTTTAAAACAATCACAGGCGCGTGTTTAGATGTTTACATCTCGTCAATGTGACTACTCTCAAAGCTTAAAATGAAGCGAAAATTTATTTTTTAGGCAAACATTATTCATGATTTTGCTGAACAGAAAGATATTATTCGAGAGATATATGTTTCTATGCTTATCTATGATAAGTTTTTTGTAGGAGCTGAAATATTTACTAGCATTGTTTGTATTGCTCGAGAACTTTTACATCGAAAGGACTTTGCGTTTAACTATAGAAATTTATTTGATATGGTTTCTAATATTTACTTACTTCCCTATGCAGTATAATAGAAATGTAACAACCCCACAAAAATGTCGGTCTGTCCTCAACGGTCTCATCTAGAGGTCAAATTACTGAATTCTTTCTAATTTGCAAATGTGTTTAGACAGTCACACGTCGAAGTGAAACTACAAAATCAGTGGGAAGTAATCCCCTAAGTAATCGGTAAAAAGAAGAAAATACATTTTTTCTCTTTAAAACGGTTCTAACGACACTGACCAAATTTATCGCATGAATGCTTTTTTCGTACCGTATAGGATATAATGACTAAAGAGTTTAAATATATTTCAATTTATTATTATAGCAGTAAGTAATCAATATAAAATTATATATCAGTGTTCCTCAAACTTTGTTATCTCACGTACCCCATGTTGTGCAGTGATCATGCGTACCCCTTTCTAAAAAATACATGTTATTATATAATTTAGGTGATTATAGTAGGTACAGGGTCAGACTAGGTATTTCAAAAAAGAAATACGAAATATCTTTGTGCCCTCTTGACAGCGAAGAAAGAACTATTTTGAACAGATCCGTACTACACTTCGCAGTTTAGATTTGGGTTTTTAATTAAACTTCGGATGCATATTAATTGTGCAGTTTTATCTTTCACCTCCATATGTGTTACATGTTTTATTCTGTTATATATATTTTTTGTAGGTTTCTGTTATTTAAATTTATTAGCCGCCATTCGCGTACCCCGTAAAAATTTTCGCGTATCCCCAAAGGGTACGCGTACCATAGTTTGAGAAACACTGTTATACAGGGTGTAATTAGTTTCATGTCATTAAAAAAACTGGTGGTAGGGAACGACAAGACAAACAAAAAAACCTTTTATAACATGGGGTCTAAAGCTCATAGTTTTGGAGAGAAAAAAATAAACAAAAATTTCGCAAATTTTCAACAAAATTTTTTGTGAACTGCTGGAATATTGAGGTAGGTTTAGATCTAGATCTGATCTGAAGAAATCTATACTCTAACTCTCCCTTGTGCAATATTTTAGTTACTCTCGGTGTTTCGTTATGTACACACGTCCAACCCCGCCGTTCGTTGTTTTTGTTATTTTTTAATTTCGCGTCATTGTGTATTTATAGTTAAGATTTATTTTATTGACTTACCGTTCAAGTTGTCAAATTCTTGATTACGTACAGACACAACTTACTTGTTCGTTCTTTTTGTATTCCTTTTTAGTTTTTGTACCAAGTTTTTATTTTATTTTACTTTATTGACAACGTTAGTTGATAGTTTAGTGTTTAGTGTTGAACGAAGTGCGTATGTACTTAATTCTACGTACCGAACTGTGTATTGATACAGATGCAGAGATTTTAAATCATTTAGGTAGGTAGTAAGCTTTTAACCCAGGACACTCATTTATGTTACAAATGTTAATAAACCACATTTAAATTTTCTAAATTATAAACAATCCAATATTTTGTTCCAAATTAAAAAACACACATGTAAAGAAATGCTCTGTTCAAACCTCTATGGCCATTATTTGCTTGCAATTGTGCACGAACTACGAAGAGAGAACGAATTATTTACCTCTTTATATTTGCCTCGGTTCAGTTGAGGCGGTCCATCAAAGGCGGTCGATGATCCTTTGACACCGGGTGTGCCGGCGAGCACTTTTTTATGACAATTTAAAAGTTGTAAATTGGGAAGTACAAGTCCATCGACCAAGAAAAGCAGTGGTTCTCAATAGTTATCTACCATAATATTAAATATGTTAACCCAGATCAGTTTTTTTCAAAGTGCCCCTAGAGAGAATCATCATAAAGGTTTTTTGTTTGTCTAGTCGGTCCCCATTACCAGTTTTTTTAATGACATGAAACTCATTACACCCTGTATATTATTTTTATGGCATTTGTTAAAAATTACTAACATTTTAATTTTATACGAGAGTACTAAATAATAAAATGATGAATGCAAGCATTTTTCTTTTAGTATTTTTAATCGGTAAATATAAAACAGCGGATTCTTGAGGCACCGACGCGCGAAAGGAAAAACGTGATTATTCTTTCATTAATTGAATTTTTGAACAATTAAGTAATCAATTTTCGTATATCCTACTATGCTCTCAAAATTAATTTTGTCGGTTTTATTTGGATTACTGAAATTCCGGAACTTGCACGAATTTTTAAAATAACAAACATATTTTCTTGATATTTAATTATTATCATCGCAAATCACCCACGAAATGTCTAATATCAGAAGATATTTCAATTTATATTCCAAAACTGTAGCACGATTTGTCTGCAGTTGTCCTTAATTAACACACCAATTGAATTACTTGTTAACATATTTTATGGGTATCTAAACAGACTATTAGCTAGGTATTAAAACAAATTTAATCGAAAGCGAGTAGAAGTTGCCATCGGTCATGGCCAAAAATATGATATTTATATAAATATCATATCAGATGATATACAGGGTGGGGAATAGTGCGTCGGACCTCGATATCTTGAGTTCTACAATAGCTAGAAATTTTTTAAAAAACTGCAACTAAACTAGATAAAAAATTCTATAACTGGAATTTATTTTAGAACATACAGGGCGAGGCAAGACGAAATTACAGGACCCAGTGCCTTTTTTTTAGTGAAATGCTGTATATATCAGTACATTTTTTGAAGCCTCTTTCTAGGCTCTATTCATTCCTATATTAGCATTGAATATCTCCCAATCACTTGGATGCAATGAATTTTTTTTGTTTAAATAATGCAATCTGCAGATGGATATTAAAAAAATCACCACAGTCACAATTAAGAAAAACTTATGTAAATACCAGTTACGAGACATCTAATTAATGTTTTTGAATCATTTTCATTTCCTAAACCTGTACAGGGTGGCCAATTTTTTTTTTCAGTTAAGGACTTTTTAAATTGAATTTTCTCATTTTTTTCAAATGAAACACCCTGTATATTTTTCAACGATGTGATGTAGAAATGAAAAACGAACATATTTTGTAAGTACTTCCCTATGGCAACCAATTGCGTTTTATTGAGCAATAATTACAAAATTCAAAAATAAACTTAAAAAAGGAGGTTTCTTCAAATAACTCAATAGAAAAAATTATAATAAATGTTCCACATGTTGCCCATTTTGATTGACACACATCTCTATGCGCTTTTGAAATGAGGTTTCCACTGTTCCTAAAACTGCCGGTGTGATAGATCTAAAGGCAGTTAATATTCTTTCCTTAATATTTTGTACTGTTGTTGGTGTGTCTCTATAAACAATTTCCTTCACGTATCCTCATAAAAAGAAGTCCATTTTTGTAAGATTTGGGGATCTAGCAGGCCATTCAGTGGGTCCATTTCTTCCAATCCATTGATTAAGGTAGGTATTATTTAAGTGGTCTCTAACTGCATTTAAATATTGTGGTGGAGCACCATCTTGCTGAAACCCCATCCTCTTTCGAATTCTTTCAGGGAGATTTACCAATAATTGTGGCAGATAGTTTTCCAAAAAATGAAGATACATAGCTCCAGTGGCCCTATTACATGTTCTCCAATAATTCCTCCCCAAACGTTTATAGACCATCTGCGTTGGTTATCAACTTGCATAAAAAAGTGAGGATTTTCCGAAGCATAATAATGGAAATTGTGCCTATTAACAAATCAACTTTTATGAAAAGTTGCCTCATGAGTGAATAAAACATTATTGAAGAAGTTGACATCATCTTGCATTTTGCCTCTGGCCCAATTACAGAATTGTAGGGGCTTTTGATAAATTCTAGTGGCAAGTAAACAATTTCTGTCTGACTCGCCCAAAACAAAAGTCATGTCTATAAGTTCCGCTTTATTAAAATTCATAGTGTAAAATTACAAATATTTTAAATTCAACTAACGACCGATAAGTTCTGATAAATGCTCCGTTGTACATAATTTATACCAAATTGAGGTTTTATTGCTTGTCGAATAACGAAAACGGCAAAAAAATATACAAAAGAACATTACAGTAAAGGACCTGTTAAATACTATTTACTTATTTCAATGGATTGGAAGAAATGGCCCCACTAAATGGCCTCATTTCAAGATTGCTTACAGACGTGTGTCAATCAAAATGGGCAATACGTCGAACATCTATTATACATTTTTCTAATGAATTATTTGAGGGACCCTCTTTTTACTTCCCTCGCATACCGAAGGTAAGTATTGTATTCGAGAAAAAATCACCCTCAGAGATTTTTTCGGATTTTGACGTTTCACATCACGTAGATTACGAAAATATAGGTTTTTCAATTCCGTCAGTCTGTCAGTCTGTCTGTCTGTCTGTTGGTGCATTAACTAAAAAAACTACATGACGGAGAGCAGTCTAATTTGGTAGGTAGTTGACGCTACTGTCAGCGAAGAAATGGTTAAACTTTCACTGGAAAATATACAGGGTGGGCCGCCTAAAGGGAATAAATAATGAAAAAAATATTTTTTTGCCCAAATTTTAAATTTCCACGTTTCATGACACGCTAAACCTATTTCAGAAAAAAAACAAAAAATTTTGAAAAAATTTTTACGACTAAAATAGATGAAGAAATTTTTTTCTTTGTTAAAATATAAAATGTCCACGTTTCTTGGCATTCTAAACCTAAAAAAAAAAAAATTAATTTCTTTTTACCAACATTTAAAAAACAAATTTATCACTAAAATAGATGGAAAAATTTTTTTCTTTGTTAAAATATAAAATTTCCCCGTTTCCATGGCATTCTAAACCTATTCAACCAAATTTAAATTTTTTTTTGAAAACATTTTTAATCTATTTATCACTACTTAACTGCTATAGAATAGATGAAATCTTTTTGGCTGAAATTTAAAATTTCCACGTTTCATGACATTGTAAACCGATTTCGGAAAAAAAGTTGCAACATTTCTTTACCATTATGGAAAAAATTTTTGCCACTAGAATAGATGGAAAACATTTTTTTTTGCTCAAATTTAAAATTTTCACGTTTCATGACATTCTAAACCTATTTCAGAAAAAAAAAATTGAAAATAATTTTAACCAACATTTTTGAAAAGTTTTTTACCACTAAAATAGATGCAAATTTTTTTTCTTTGCTCAAATTTAACATTTTCACGTTTCATGGCATTCTAAACCTATTAAAAAAAAAAAAAAACTACCACTACTATTTATAGAATAGAAGGAAACTTTCCTTTTTGCTCAAATTTAAAATTTCCACGTTTCATGACATTCTAAACCTACCTCAGAAGAAAAAAAAATTGAATTTTTTTTTACCAACATTGAAAAATTTCAAAAAAATTAAATTTTTTCACCACCACTATACTTCCACTCCGTCAATGTGGAATTGAAAATGTGACAGATGGCAATAATATTCGGCATATGCACCTATTATACCTTTATTGAAAAATGTACAGGGCGGTCATCCCAAGAAATAATTCAGTCGTGGTGGATTTGTAAAGGTATTTGCGCAAGCCTTCCATATTTGGCACCTGTTATTTAGTACTGAACTTTTGCTGATGGACGAGCACTCTGAATATTTTTTTGACCAAAACTTATCAGGTTTTCTTTGTAATAATAGTGATAACTATATTCCGATTATTATTTTCAATGTCATTTCGTAATTATTAATTTTTTAGAGTGACCGCCATGCACAAATAAAGAGAGAAGTTCTGTGTAAATACCTTTACCGATTTTTTTAAGTTTATTCTTGAATTTGACACTTATTCATTTTTAAAACGAAAATGGTTCCAATTAGCCATAGGGAAGTACTTACAAAAAAATGTTTGCTTTTTATTTCTACATCACATCGTTGAAAAATATATAGGGTGTTCCATTTGAAAAAAATTGAGAAAATTTAAAAAGTTCTTAATTGAGAAATAATTTTTGGCCACCCTGTACAGTTTTAGGAAATGAAAATGATTCAGTACATTAATTAGATGTCTTGTAACTGCTTTTCACATAAGTCTTTCTTAAAACCTATAATTGTGCATTCCATTAAAAAAAAGGCACTTGGTACTGTAATTTCGTCTTGGCTCGCCCTGAATGTTAGAAAATAATTTTCAGTTATAGACTTTTTTATCTAGTTTACTTGCAATTTTTTTTAAAATTTCTAGTCATCGTAGAACTCGAGATATCGAGGTCTGATGCGCTGTTGCCCCACCCTGTATATGGGTAGGAAATTTTATTAAGTAACAAGTCTGATTTTGGTAATTGATATGAGGTACTGCTTTTCAAACGAATTAACACGCTAGTCTAATTGGGACAAAACTAAAAAGAAAAAATAAATCAAAATCAACTGAAACTAATTAGTTCTAATTAATAAACGTAACAGCTGGGGTGGTCAAAATACTTGGAAAAACAGGAAAATTTACTAATTTAGTTTATTTATTAGAACCAATTGCACATTATTTTCTTCTTTTTAGTATGAATTCTTTTAACAGTTCAACAGCTTAACAATTTTCTTCTAGCTAAGTTGCCACAAGTATTATAATTCGAGTAAATTGAAAGTGGAAGGTAAATCTTATATTTAATTTCTTTAATTAATTTTTTAAACGCGACCCTGTTACTAAAACTTCGCCGATCGATCGCTGATATAATTTAATTCGCCTCTTATTTACAACGACATTCCAAGTTCCGCCCATACCACTGTCTACATAATATATGAATACAGTGTCGTTAATCGAACACATTTACATACAGTGGAAAAAAGGGCTCGGCGGCGCCCGGCCTGACAAAATAAGGGTAAAAACATATGAGTAATAATTAACAGTAATTAATAACTGTTTTTGTAGAAACAAAATATGCAAATTTTTGTGGGACAAATCGTGGAGCTGGCTTTAACCGCTAATTTAACGTTTTACGCCCGGCTTAAGCTTTGATACTGGCCATAATTTCTATAATTTGTTTTTAACTCCTCGTAAAATACCCTAAAAGTAATTTCAAATAAGTCATAAGTATATGTTTTGCCTGCTTTAAGTGCTCAAATGCGCATTTAAGCACCCAAACCAGACGCTTGTAATCCAGACACAAAATTTTCCTAGTAAACGTTTAAATAAATAATAAATATGGGTCCACACCATATTCACTTTCTAGCTGTACAACTTGTATTATGTTTGGCTGAGGCAAATGGTAATAGCGATCTTAGATTTTCGTAAAGTACCCATCTTGATTTGTTTGAGACAAATGAATATTGTCAGGTCATTAATGGACCAGATCTCGGATTCAAGACAGTCATTACAGAGACGGGCTTCTTCAGTAAGTATAAAAAATAAAATTAATTTATCTTCACACACAAATAAAAAAAACGCTGCCCAAGGAATCACTACTTCCATATCCATATTTTCCATCCAAGTTGCTTTAAAGGAAACATCTTGACTATATTTGCACTCTAGTATGTGGACATTATTTATCATAGAATTTTGGGGCAATGTCATAGAAAAATTTGAGGTTTTGGTTTTTACCACATACGTTAAAAATGAAGTTTCTAGCTTGCTCTACTTATTTTTCCCTATTGACAACCCTCCCCGCCTCCCATCCCTTCAACGGAGTCAACCCAATTAGATGTACCTAATTACAATACATACATGTACTAACATACTTTTAACAATGGGGTGGAGGTGGTGAGGGTGGGGGATTGAAAAATATTAGAAAGAAATCTGGGGCCTTGATTTCTAGTACATACACCAAATCCTAAGTTTCTGTACTCTTATCAGCTTGCTTTACTTATTTTTCCCTATTTATCTCTACTTAGCCTCCACTCCTTCAACGAAATCTTGTCAAAATGTAATCTAATTTCAGATGTCGTTATAATACATTCGTGTACCAAATTTCAAGTGAAAATCTCAGTTTAATTTTATCAACTCTTTTAGTAAGGGTGTGGAGGTGGTGGAGGGATGGAAAATATTATACAAAAAAACTGAGGCCTTCTCTTCTAGTATATACACCAAATCCCAAATTTCCCCTATCCCCCCCCCTATTAAACCCTAACCATTCAACGGAATCATCTCAAAATATAATCTAGTTCTAGATGTCGTTATAATACATACGTGTACCAAATTTCAACTTGACTTCTAGTACATACACCGAATCTTAAGTTCTGTACTCTTATCAGCTTACTTTACTTATTTTCCCCTATTTATCCCTATTTAACCCCCAACCCTTCAACGGAATAATCCCAAAATAATATCTAGTTCCAAATATCATTATAATATATACGTATAGCAAATTTCAAGTGAATATCTCAATTTTATTTTATCAACCCCTTTAACAATGGAGTGGAGGATAGTGGGGGGATGGAAAATATTATAAAAAATTTGACGCTTCGGCTTCTAGTACATACACCGAATTTCAAGTTTTTTTACTCTTACCAGCTTGCTTTATTATTTCCCCCTATTTACCCTCCAATCCACTACGTGGATGTGGAAGTAATAATATTTTGAATCAAGAATCTTTTGTTTCGTATATTCGCAAATAAATTTGTCATACAAAACAAATTCTTTTGTGATAAGAAATGAAGCATGTTACGATTAAATTTATTTATTTGCATACCTTATACAGGGTGTTTTGCAATTCTATCAGGAATGCTACGTTTGAAAAAATAGATAAATAGGACATTTCAGAGAAATCTTAAATTTGCCTGCTAGTACTGGCTAGGAATCGTTGCGACGGCACGTGCCTAAGTTCATAATTATGTTACAGTAAACAATGTAAACAGGTTTAGTATGTTTTGAACTTTTGTCAGAGACCCTCCCTAGTAGCACCAATGTTGCACCAATATATAATCGATATAAGACCAATATATGAATATAGGAAGAATATTCATATATTGGTCCTATATGAATTATATATTGGTCCAATATGTTGTGCTACTAGGGGACGTATGCACCGCTAAATCTTATAAATGTGATCGAGACCCATTCCTTTCAAGATACCCTACTCTCGTGTGTTAAAGATTTGCCTGAATTGCTGTTTACCGAGACGTAGCAAAGCAAACCTTACCCTATAAAACATATTTCACTCGAAAATCATAAAAAGTTTGCCCCTGGCATTAGTGATAGTGCGGAAATGACTGGCGTCTCCTAAAACAATCCGTGAGAGTTTTCGTTTTTTAAAAAAGGAGAGAGGTTGCTTCAGTTTTTTAATAATTGATTATTTCAATATTTTGTTTTCCGGACCATAAAAAGTTGATTCTCCAAACCAGTACCATTCACCTTTCATTTCGAAAGACGGAAAGGCAATATTTGAAATGTGACGAGCAACCGAAACGTTCGAAACTGGCCTGACCTAAAACCAAAGAGCAGTTGCTGGTATCGCATCGGCAAATTTAACCAATCCATTATGGATTAAATACCGTGCGATAGCAGACTAATGAACTAAAGAACGACATACAAGATGTACAAGAACCACCGACTCCATTCACGCATTCTTGTCTTCGGTTGCAGGCACCTCAAGACCAACTGGTATGTGTCTGTAGCATATCATTTATGTGATTGAACAAACCGTCAGAAATACATATGAGGTTGATCTCAACTGTCGTAGACCACTTAATGGGAGACAATCGCCTCATCAGATTGGACTAGACATAAGTATACTTAAGCCTAATCCAGATTTTGTCTTCATCCAGATTCAAGAAGTAATTGAGTGTAAAATAATCCTGACAATCAATAATTATAATAATAATATTTTATTAGTCCTATCAGATCATTTTACATGATGTAGGATATGTCATTATTACATTTTGTACTGTATACATAAGAACGAACGGCAAAGACCAGGGAATGCCGAATTACCATGGTGGCATACACAATCAGGGTTTGAGCTGATATCTTTATTTGAGAGTAATCTCCAACATTTTTTGCGATCCCACATGCTGCAAGAATCTTATAATTAGATAATGCTTGCCGAATTATGATGAGAGTAGTACGAATTATTGAAAGAATGAATTTATCGTAAAGCCATAACCTGCGCAGTTTCCAGACCTGAATACTATGAAACATATGTGGGAAACAGTAGTGAAGGAGGTTACTGAACACAAAGCGTTTCAAATTGGACTTGAGACGCAATAGTTCAAAGGGAGATAGACAATCTTATTTGCAGCTTGTCCAACAGATCTGTGTTTATTAACCGGACAGGTCCTAAAACGTAGTGAGATTGCGTTTTTTTATCAATGATGGAATGGAGAGGCGGAAGTTTAATCTTGATTGTTTATTCCATCATAGTCACAGGTTCAATAAAATTAAGTCGTATAACTTGGCATGGAATATTATCTCGTCAAATGTTTATTACGTTCCGTTACGAGTCAAAGCTCGCGATCTTACAAGAGATTTGCTAAAAAGTATATTAAATCTGGTCAAATCGTGCAATTAAACAAACGGATGCAATATGCAATTTGAACGAAATATTTTGCAATATACTAAAAATGATCGATTTAAAAGTTTGTCCATTAAAAATAGTGGAGTAAATAAGCCGGAAATGTGAAAAAGTGGTGGAAGAGCACCAATTTAAAAAAAAAAAATTTTTTCACGTGTTCCCTAGACCTCCAGGAACATTCATCAGCACAGACCCCTGCATTGCCTCCGAAAATGAGAAAGTTGGGGGGTGCGCTGATAAGCTCATGAGAAATAGCCAAATTTAAGTACCAACGGTTAGGCAACCAGTAATGCACGCCATATCTGAAACAGTAGAAGTACATTTCTAGAAATTTATAGAAAATAATCGCAATTTCTACGTTCTTTTAGAAAAATATGAAAGTTCGCTGGAATACTTCTAGATGTCTCTACTTGGATATATAAAGGAATATAAACAGAGGGAAAGGGGAGTTTGGAATGACAAGTGAGTGGTTAGAAATCCGAAGTAAACACAAAGTGAAAATATCTAGTATTAAAGATTATTTTAGTCAGTAAAAGTGTATTTTAGTTGATTAAAAAGTATTGTGAAGTTTCCAGTAAGGTTATTAAATAAAGTGTTGGTGTTTATCCCTTGTTATAAATTATTTGGAACCCACGGATCCTGAAGAGTGGTTTCAGGGGCGGAAATACGCGACACTATCGATAAAAAAATTATAAAACTAATATTTCTTCTCGGAAATGGGCTCTAGGGGGTTTTTGGGTCGCTGATTACGAATCCGAGGTCCAAATTTAGGAATTCCATATTCCAGTATGGAATTCGTGCCATCTTGATGAACATTTCACTTTTTCGGGCGGAATTATATGAATACTGTGCTGTGGATGTGTGCTCTAGAGGGTTTTGTTGGTCGCTGATCACGATTATGAGGTTCTTTCCATATTTCTTTCCGTATTCCAGACTGGAATTACGTCAGAATTTTTTCATAAGTTTTTGGAGCAATTTTTTTTATTAGTGTCAAACTTTTTTGTCCCAAAAAGTTTTGAAAAATCTGACGTGCTCCAGTCTGGAATGTGGAATTCTTAAGTTTGGACCTCAAAATTATTATCAGCGACCAAAAAAACCCCCTAGAGAACATTTTCATGGAAAAACGTTAATATTTAAATTTCTTCTGAAAAAATTGGAATTCCATTTTGGCACATGGCACATATTCCAGTCTGGAATATGGAATTGCTCAATTTGGACCAAAAAAAACCCTTAGAAGACATTTCCGGAGCAAAATATTCATATTTAAACTTTCATCAAAAAATTACACGAATTCCATACTGAAATATGAAATTCATCAATTTGGACCTCGGATTCGTGATCAGGCCCATTTCCGAGGCGAAATATTAATTTTATAAATTTGTTCATGATAGTTACTTTTTGGGGCCCTCAAACCCACCTAACTTTCTCATTTTCGGAGGTAATGCAGGGGTCAATGCTGATGAATGTTTCTGGGGGTCTGGGGAACACGTGAAAAAATTAATTTTTCAAATCGGTGCTGTTCCACCACTTTTCCACATTTTACACTTTTTTTTTCGACTTATTTCCTGGATTAAAAAGCGTGCAAATTGAAATCTTTAAAAAAATCTTAATTTCATAATGATCCGTCGAGTAGTTTAATTAGTATAAATAATTATTTAACCGTGTTCGCGCACCATTACTCTCGTTCTTGGCGTCTCATTGATAAATAATTGAAACGTGGTACTGGATTGATACCAAGTTTTTCTCGTATTACCACTACATATTTCTTAATAATTTGTTAATATGGAGGTCAAATTTTAATGTGTAGAAAACATGAATCTCAAAAAAAAAAAATTACAAACGTACAAATTTGGCCGTCTTTTCCTTCTATTTGTGGCAATAACAACAAAAAGAAAGATATGTCTATGGACAAATATTAGAGGAACAACAAATAAACCACCGAATATTGTTTATTTAGGTTTATTTGTTGTTACGCTTTAATATTTGTCGATGGACGGTTATATTTATACAGGGTGTAATCAGTTTCATGTCATTAAAAAAACTGGCAATGGGGACCGATTAGACAAACAAAAAACCTTTATGAGTTTTCCCTCTAGGGGCACTTTGAAAAAAACTGATCTAGGTCAATATTTTTAATATTATGGTAGACAACTATTGAGAACCACTGCTTTTCTTAGCCAATGGACTTCTAGTTCCCAATTATACAACTTTTAAATTGTCAGAAAAAAGTGCTCGCCGGCACACGCGGTGGTTTACGGTGTCAAAGGATCATCGACCGCCTTTGATGGACCGCCTCAACTGAACTGAGGCAAGTATAAAGAGGTAAATAATTCGTTCTCTCTTCATGCACAATTGCAAGCAAATAATGGCCATAGAGGTTTAAACAGAGCATTTCTTTACATCTGTATTTTTTAATTTGGAACAAAATATTGGATTGTTTATAATTTAGAAAATTTAAATGTGGTTTATTAACATTTGTAACATAAATGAGTGTCCTGGGTTAAAAGTTTACTACCTACCTAAATGATTCAAAATATCTGCATCTGTATCAATACACAGTTCGGTACGTCGAATTCACTTCGTTCAACACTAAACACTAAACTATCAACTAACGTTGTCAATAAAGAAAAATAAAATAAAAACTTGGTCCAAAAGCCAAAAAGGAATACAAAAAGAACGAACAAGTAAGTTGTGTCTGTACGTAATCAAGAATTTGACAACTTGAACGGTAAGTCAATAAAATAAATCTTAACCATAAATACACAAGGACGCGAAATTCAAAAATAACAAAAACAACGAACGGCGGGTTGGACGTGTGTACATAACGAAACACCCACAGTAACTAAAATATTGCACAAGGGAGAGTTATAGTTTTCTTCAGATCAGATCTAGATCTAAACCTACCTCAATATTCCAGCAGTTCTCAAAAAATTAGATTGAAAATTTGCGAAATTTTTGTTTATTTTTTTTTCCAAAACTATGCGCTCTAGACCCCATGTTATATAAGGTTTTTTTGTTTGTCTTGTCGTTCCCTACCACCAGTTTTTTTTTAATGACATGAAACTAATTACACCCTGTATAACCCTGTCTAAATTAGAGATGGGCACGTGACGTGACTTTCATCGTGTCATGTTGTGTCACGAAGTGACACGACGTGATCGTGTAACATTGGAGTAGTAAAGCACAAAAATTTTCGTGAAAGTGCGTGTCTAAAAATATTTCGTGGGTGAACGCGAGCGTGAATTAAAATGAAAATGAGACTTGATTTTTGTTACGAGTCACGTTTGGTATCACTACATCGCAATGGAAGATCCGTTGCGATGTTTCTTCAACCTTGCTCCTTGAGCCCTTGCGACCGTATTTTAGAGGAGAGAAGAGCCCAACTTTTAAGCGAAAATGTCAACAAATATTATTTTTTAATAATTTGTTTCTTATTCAAAAAAATATTTTTTGTTTTGTTCATATGTTTGCGCTATAGTTTGCACTTTTATCAATAATATGTAAGTAAATCTTAATTGTCATACCTGATAGGATGTATGTAAACTTGAGAAAATTCTTCTTAACGGTTCGTGAGTAAATTTGCGCGTTTATGGCCAAAAATTAGACACGTGAGTCAGACTACTTTAACATAAGTATATGTAGTTTATGAGTGAATATCTTTAAAGTTCTGAGCGTGCGTGAGCGTGAACCAAAACTGACTCACGCGCCCATCCGTAACCTAAATCTGGCGTGGTTCCAAAAAATGTCACCCCGCTTGCAACCTGAAACTAAGCAAATAAAAGCATGCACCGAAGTCCTAGTGCATATTGATTTAACAACTCTTGGTTCGTATGTTACAAAATAACTTTATTATTAATCAGGGAAGTTATTGATCGGGAAACAAAACTGGTGGAACTGCATTGTACATTGTACACAAACATATGATATCGGAGAGGCGACGATTTTTTAATTCATTTAAATGATTCGAGCAATGTGTCAATGGTACATGCTCCTGATAACTTGACTTGGAGGAAACGGAAGTACGATAAACAGTGCAGAATTTCCTCATCTCACATACCTATGACGTATCGATGTTGCGTAACCTATATTTGTCCCTTTTTCGACGACGCATTCTTGAGATCCAATTGGCGATTTAGACCGTACTAAAAAGTTATAAAATTACCTTTAAAAATATTTACTTATATGATGTAATCATAATAAGTTCAACGCGCGTAGATATCTAATAATTTAAATGTAGTAGTAAAGGAAGAAAATGTAATACAAAAGGCTTGTTCGGCATTTTTTTTACTCCCCTGGCATACCGAAGGAGAAGTATTGTATTCGAGAAAAAATCACCCTCCGAGATTTGTTAGGATTTTCACGTTTCAGACTATGTAGATTACGAAAATATAGGTTTCTCAAATCCGTCAGTCTGTCTGTCTGCCTGTCGGTCTGTTGGTGCATTAACTAAAAAACTACTTGACAGCTCAAATTTAAAATTTCCACGTTTCGTGGCATTCTAAACCTACTAAAAAAAATGTTATGAAAATTTTAAAGCGAAAAAAAATTTTGAATTTTTTATATAAAATGGGTGATGGATTTTTTTTTGCTCAAATTTAAAATGTCCACGTTTCGTGACATTCTAAAGTTAGCTCAAAAAAAATTTTTTTTTGAAAATTTGAAGTTGAAAAAAAATTTTTAATTTTGAAATTTTGAAAATTTTTTATAAAATGGGTGAGAAAAAAAATGTTTTGCTCAAATTTAAAATTTCCACGTCTCGTGACATTCTAAACATATTTAAAAAAAATATATAGAAAAAATGTTAAAATTTTGAAAATTTTTTGGGTGATGGAAAAAAAACTGTTTTTGCTCAAATTTAAAATGTCCACGTTTCATGACATTCTAAATAAATTTTAAAAAAGAAATTTGTTTTGATAATTTAAAAAAACACGTTTTTTTTTATTTTTTACCACTAAAGTAGAATAGACCAAAAAAAAATCCATTCTTCAATTTTCAAATTTCCACTTTTCATTACATTCTAAACCTATTTCAACAAAAAACTGTTTTGGAAATTAAAAAAAAATCCCCCACCACTATACAGTAGATGATGGAAAAAGTTACCTGATTTACTCTGTAATAATAGGGCTAACTACATGGCGATTATAAATCTCATATGTCATCTCTGAATTAATCATTTTTTAGTGACCGTCTTGTATGAATAAAGAGAGAAGTTCTGTATAAATACCCTTACCGACTTTTTATTTCATAAATCGAAAGTGCAAGTATAAAATAATAACAGAATTTTCGCGAGTAACTTTAACTAACCAAATAGTTAGGTCTAGTAATTTCCCCCACCATACCAACACAAGTAAGGCCAGATAGTCGCGAAAACGTAGAATCGTCAAGTTGGTTAGTTCAGGTTAGTGTTATTATAGTTTTATTAGGACATTTACAAATTTAAACGTAATGGAAAATTTATTTTTTTTGACGGAGAACTTAATTTTCAACGTAAATACAGAGTTACATAATGCTATTGTTTTAACAGACAGTAATATGTTTTTAATATGCTTAAGACTGTTACTGAGAAGATATGAAGTGTACCCCTTCATTTTGAAAACTGGCTAGAGAAATACACTGAAATAAAGTTCTATGAGTTTTTTAGAAAGAAAAAAAACATTTCTCTTTTTATTGATAATAATAATAATAAACGAACTACCTACCCCAAAACAAAAATCAAACACCTTGTTAAAAGAAGTGACGTTTGGCCATCGTTTGACAAGTCTTAAAAACAATCTAACTAGAAGTAACTACCTCTTGAACTAGGTTACTCGAAGTATGATTTAAAACCATTTCGTGACGTCATATATTGCGGTCGTACGTATTCCCCTACCTTACTATACGTTCGCGAAAACGGCAAAATATACTCTGGTTAGCCCGTATTGCATACTAGAACATACCAAGTTACTCGCGAAAATTTTGTTATTGAGTCTGCAAAAATTGTATTCGCACGTTTAGTGTCTTAAAAACAATTACTAACCTCCACCACGCGAAAATGGGGCGTGACCAGGCTCTACGTCACTATACGCATAGACTCGTCGATTTCAGTCGACTCGATGCTTTTTAGTTGTTATAAATACAGGTGTTTTCGGAGTGTTGTTTCTGTTACATACTTCTTGTTCGATTCAATATGAGTAAAAGAAAAAGAATGTTAAGTATTGTATAATTCCAGAAGGCACAAATACAAGTAGAAATGCTCAAGGAAATTATTTATTTGTTTACCATCCGACCAAAAGCTAAGAAGAGCATGGCAATGTGGCTTTTCGAGCGGTCGGTTTTTCAAGACGGGACCGATACCGTTCGGTTCGGGAGATAATTACGATTGTGTTAGGATGAACTCGAAGGAGGTATTTCTAATGGTTTTTCCGAAATTAGCGCGCAAAAATTGGCTATCGCTCTCGCCTCTCATTTTTAGGAACAGACATTGGAGGGACTGTAGGGGAGTACGATTTGGCGAAATGTCAAAAAAATTCAATTTTCTCTTGCTCCTGTCAGGTCGAATTTTCGATTTTGACCCTGCAATTTACGATGCTGATTCATCGCCGACATCCCCCTTTCCCTAGAGACATAGAACGAGCTTCCACTCGACGTATTAATTTAGGTACGAGCGTTTGAAAATCCCATGTTTTTCGACCTTTCAGGTTGAATTTGAAAGGTCCCAGAAAGCTTTTCTCTCGCTCGCGTCGAGAGGGATTTTTCGATTTGGCCCGTATGACTTGCGAACAGGATAAAGCTATAATCTTCCTTTTTCCATAGAGGTGTCTCGTGCTCTTTCACTCAAAGTATTTATTTAGTTATTCATTTTTAAAGCACGGACGGTTTTCCATTTTTACGAAAATAGCCATTTTTCTTTCGCACAGGCCGAGCCGAAATTCCGATTTCCACTGCGAAATTTACGATGTCGATAAAACGCCAACCTTCCTCTTTCCACAGACACCTAAAACGACCTTCAACTGCACCTATTTACTTACTAATGAATGGTTCTTAGTGGTCGCGGTGTCTCGGTAGATCTTCAACTTAAAAGTTGCGTATAGTGACGTCGCAAACAGGAGCACTGTTTTTGCAACTCTTTATTTGTTTTCCGGGTGCTTTAAAATTTGTTGTAAGTGTCTTTGCATCGCTTGGATCTGCAATAATCCCACAAATGAATGGTTCAAGAAGAAATCTGGCCCCAGGAGCTCCGTGAAGAAGCTAGACCGACCATCAGGAACCGACAGGGACACAAAGATCCTGTGATTACAACTTTAAAATAGTCTGCTTTTCTCATATCATGGTTCGGCTATCGAAGTCGTAACACAAATTCATTTAATTTCAACCCCTTATATGTCGGGAACGGAAAAAGTTAATATCATGAAATTTTAAGCGCATAATAAGAATATCGAGTACTATATAAAAACTATATAAAAAGAATATCATGGAAGAAGCCTAATGAAACGCCTTTAAAAATACGGTTACTAAAAATTATAAAATAAAGTTTCACCGTTGTCCAATTAGTTGAACCCTGTTACTTAATATAGTTGTCGAGATCGGTTAAAAATCGTTCAGACTTGTTACCAGATAATTCTCATTTAACTATGTGGGTATAGCAGAATAAGCATGGTAAAGCGGTCCCAGAAATGTTTGCACCCAATTCAGCGTCAGTAGATCGGCAATGGGAAAAGAAATGTTCTCCTAGAATTGTAGCCCCCTGTTGCCACTGGTAACCCCTGTACCCTAATAATTATAATTTTTCGTTTTCATTTTTTATCTTTGGAAGTTGTGCGTTAATTATGAGAAAAATGAAGAATGTAGATATGATTTAAGTACATCTTAGGAAAAAAATTGTGCTGATTTTGTTTCCTCTTTCATTCTTAAAAAAAATATTGAGAAAATCAAATAATTATTTATTCAAGAAAATAATGATTCGCGTACACAGAATTGTTACCAAAAATACACCGCTATGAGTAGTTTATTGTCAATTTTTTTCAGATTTTTATAAGAGGTGCGAAATATTAAAAAAAAAATCTGTTACGATGCAATGTTTAGTGATGCTCACCATTAAAACAAACTTTAAGTATCCATTTTTTACGTTTTATTCGTTCTGATACTGCTACTGTGGAAGAGGTGTACAATCCCCAAAAAGGTTGCAAGCAATCGTAATATAAACATCACCACTTCATTATGGTTGTTTGTCTTATTATTCATTGAAACGTAAATTGACACAAAAATTGTACAAGAATTTCTTTTTTAATTTCCAATTTTACTGCAACCCTCGTATGTTATTTACGTTGATACTAAATTATCTATAGAAATAAAAAAAATTTAGGTTAATATACAGGGTGTCTCACTTAAAACTCCCGGGGCGAGAAAATAAATACAATTAATTAAATTAAATAGAATCAAATAAAGCAAGTGTAAGTACCTATAAGTATGCTAAGACAACCGAGCACCATTTCTCAAGTGGTTAGTACGATAAAATAAACATCTGGTAATACACACACCATCAGTGAAGGGCAACGGACTGGTTTCTAACGAGTGGAAGTAGTAACATAAGGAAAGGATGAAAGATACATTTTGTTTTTATTTATTTTTAAGATCTATTTATTGGTTTATTACACAACAGAGAAAAAATTTAGAGGTGAAAATGAAAAGGTATTAAATATAGGTAATGAAATAGAAAATATCCGGAATTGGAAAGCGGTAGTTGAAGGTAATTGCTGTGGAAACAAAGTAATATACAGGGTATGCAAATTATTCTTTCATAACCAACCCGTCATAAAAAGCTTTTTTATCGCGAGATGCGGCACTTCCACCGTAAATAGATATTTACCTGTGGAACAGTTAATAAAAAAAGCTCCCTGCGGCGAGCGAATGCATGTATGTCTTGGTAGAAGCAGGCAGAAGGAGGTGCACACTGATAGATTCAGAAACATAAACTTGGAGGAAGAAAGAATAAATAAGGGGATGATGATAGATGAAAACTTAAAAGAAGCATGGAAACTAAAAAGAAGCATCTCACAAACACCTACACTTTCCATCCTATATTTCTACCCTATGCGTCATGTGGCTCTCGCTGCTGACAACAAGCATGTCCCATGTTCAACCCAGCGTATGCAGTCGGTCCGGCAGTATATAAAACATCCGAGATTTGATTCCGGCACGCGGTTTGGCGAACCTCCATGGATGCCCGCAATTGGCAGTCATAATGCTCACCTTACGCTGGCAAATCAATCAATCAAAGTGTTCACCAGAATACATGACTTCAGTTTTTAGCAGTTTTCAATTTATATAAATTGAAAGGTGTAGGTGGCGTTGCGATGCAAAAACATTTTTCGATCCCAGGACACTTGAAAAAGAGGTGCATTGAACAGTACATTGTAAGTATCTTTTATGATATGAACAATTTTCGAAAAATCAGAGGGCTTCGAGATACTTGAACTTCAATATAATTTTAATTAAGTAACAAAAATGCCTTTTTGAAATACTTTCTAAACATACATTTTAGAAAATACGTTATTCTTCATGAAAAATTTCAGAAAATTTATTTATTATCATTTTCTCAAATCGATAATAGTTAATAAAATGTATAAAATTTAAATTTATTTACTTTAAGGAAGTTATGACCAAATTTGTTATTTAACAAATTGCATTTCAATGAGATATTTCGAAAACCGATGATTTTCCGAAAATTGATCATATTACAAAAGTTATGTATTGGTTCATCATATGCGTCCCTTTTCAAGGTTCCTGCTACCGAAAAATGTTTTTGCATCCCAACGTCACCTATACCTCAATTTATAGAGAAACAGTTTTTACTAAAAACTGAAGTCATGTATTCTAGTGAACACTTTTTACAAAATTCAAATATCTGTTTTAGTTATTATGAAAATGGCCCCGGAAGTTTTAACTGAGACATTTACTTAAACTTATCTTTTATTTATATAGATAATTTAGTATCAACGTAAATAACATATACAGGTGGTAATAAAAGTGAAAATTTTAAAAAATTTTCTTGTACGATTTCTTGTGTTAACAATTTACGTTTCAATGAATAATAACACAAACAATCATAATTGGGTGGTGATGTTTATTACGATTACTTGGCCAACTTTTTGGGGGATTGTCAACATCTTCCCAGTAGCACTATCCGAACGAATAAAACGTAAGGAATGGATAAAGTTTTAATGGTGAGCATCACTAAACATTGCGGCGTAACTGTTTTTATTTTTTTAAGTATAGCGCACTACTTCTAAAAATTTGAAACATTTGACAATAAACTACTCATAGAAGTGTATTTTTGGTAAAAATTCTGTGTACGCGAATAATTATTTTCTTAAACAAATAATTATTTAAATTCTTCAATATTGTTTTTAAATATAAAAGGGGCAACAAAATCGGCACAATTTTTTTCCTAAGATGTACTTAAATCATATCTACATTCTCCATTTTTTTTCATAATAATTAACGCACAACTTGCAAAGATAAAAAATGAAAACGTAAAATTATAATTATTAGGGTACAGGGGTTACCAGTGGCGACAGGGGGCTACAACTCTAGGAAAACATTTCTTTTTCCATTGCCGGTCTACTGACGCCGAATTAGGTCCAAACGCTTCTGGGGTCATTTTACCATGCTTATTCTGCTGTACCCTTTCATGTAAATCTGCAAAATCTTTTGTAATTATAGCAACTCCATTGGGTTCGCTATTTTGAACTCTTAACTTTTCAGATTCAGTATCGGCTGCAGCGAAAATTTATTTATTTATTTATTTAAAAATTCAACATAGATCATTATACAATGACATGAGTTCGTCAATAAGTGGGTTAATGTAGAGAGTAAATGGGTATACATAAAAGTTACAACTATACATATCAATATATAACAAAGATTTAATAATTAGAGAAAGACATACAATACCTAACTACTAATTTAATTCAATTCCATGAAATTGTTACTAGCGCATTCGCTCGAACAGAAAAACTATTCTCGATTTTCTCTCACTTATATGTTTTCTTCAACAAACTCCGTAGCGAAGTTGCTAGTAAATTATATAACAAAGACATGTATAATTTTCTAAGACATCGCGCATCAGAGATAAGTAAGCATACAGTAGGATGACTTGGTAACACATTCAGAACGAAAAGCAAAATTGTCATGCCCATACATCATTCTACTCCGTCAGGCAAGCCGTTAGAACATAATCTGTTGCGTGTATCATAGTCATAATTTTTTAATATGTGTATCTACGTTAAAATAATGGTCATACATACATTCTTCGTTTCGTAGTTCTTTATTTAAGATGTTATCAGTAGATGCGGTTAATAATTACTATGCCTGCAACGTACCAGTTGATATGATGTATGAGTTTGATAAGTTGAACGTCTTTATATATGTCTGCATATTTCGAAGATAACTTAATTTGCCTGTCTATAAATTCATATTTGGGTGTATGAAAAATAACTCATCTGAATAATTAGCTCGTTGCTGTTAGCTTTTTACTGTGGAAAAATCCTCAGTTGCACAAATTTTGAGGATATTCATAAGTATAAGAAATAATTATTACTGAGAACTTCCTAATCACATTTCTGTGAAAGAGTGAATGATTTTTTATACGTGATATAAATGTCATTAATTTCCGCGATAACGGTAAAAAATTATCTTTTTTTAATTAAATTTAATTTAGTTAAGAATCTTTCCGGCTAGCTTTGCCCCGTCATACGTTCTTTGTTAGTATGCTTTTTAACCATCAATTGTTACACAATTTTTTGAACTCCGCGATAACGGCACATTTCATGTCACAGGCTCTCGGACTATTAATATAATGCTTCTATGGAATTCTCTCCTCTTTAACACGGTGGTCTTCTATTTTTTTCATCAAGCAATGTCTAGTATAAGGAGAGCAAAACTCGACAAGAAGTACTTACTGCTTTATTAGCGATTATTTAAAATTATGGCGAAGGCGCAGGTTATAAGAAATACTAAATATTCGAAGTTATGGCGAATACTGAATTGAAGATTCAAAATGGTGGATCCAACTGAGCTGCTATAGCTGCATAACTTTTAAAGATTTACATGAAACTGAGCCACTACGGGCGGAAAAAATGTTTAAAAAAACACCGCCTCTAAAAACACGGTCGCTAAAGATGGTTTTAGTATGAAATGAAATTTCATCTTCGTTCAGTTATAGTTGTCTCAATTCGTTTAATGCACATAAAAAAGGCAATAAAAACCATCCATCCAAATATCAAAGACAGAGCTATTACTCGCTGACAAGCTCCTACAGAGCCGTATTTAAAATTTTTGCGTATTAGAATGAACAAAATATTATACTAGAGGTTTAAAAATCGTATTTTCGGTATAAACTTAATGACGTTTCAGGTAAATTAAAAGATCTTGCTCTGTTCTGCATCAATATAGGAATATCTGATGTATTGGTAGACACATTGCCCGCCCTTCACGACTTTGACAGATAAACTCAGAGTACGTCTCTGTTTATCTGTTCCCTAGGTATGAAATTTTGGTACCGTGGGCGGATATGGAGGGGGGATATATTCTTTTAATCAAATTGTTACCGATGTTTTTCCACATAGGTAGTTCGTATATGTACATCAACATCACATACCCGAATTACGCTGGCAGACGAAACTTCTGATCGGTGCGCGGTAACCGGAAATTAAAAAAAAAAATTAGTTACCGGACCAAACCTAACGAAAAATGTTTGTGTGACATTTCTGTCGGGCGGTTTTTCAGCAATTTGCCATCAAAGTAGCGAAAAATGGACCAAATTTCAAGTTTTGAAATTAAATATCACAGAGCCGCCAATAAATCCAGAGTTGCTGCAATTCTACCTGTATTCTCCGAGACATAGGTTATTCAAAATATCTTTGACAAAGTGTGACCATAAGTTTGACATGAATTTCACAATTATAGTACATAAAATCTCAATTGGGACAGCATAAAAACGAAAACTCGGAGTTAAATCGACATCTTCTTTATGAGACATAGGCGGCGGCGGTAGAAATGTAAAAATGTCAAAATGCTTTAAATACTAAATAATTCTTTTTTAATTGTTAAAGAAGGGGATTTCTATAATACCTTTAATCAATAGAAGTGGTTAATGAAAAAATATGTTTATCACATTTGATTAGTCACACAAATGATATATTAAGGCTACGTCTATTGTCTAGTGACCTACGTCTCGTTCTATCTTCTAGTTATGTAAGGCGGGAGTTGCATAGTTGTTATATAATCAAAGGGGTGTAAAGCAGCGACTGTCTTGTTTATTAAATGTTGGGCCATGATGCTATGAACTTTGCAGTATCATGACGTTAGGCAGGTTGAAAATTTATACTATTCTATAAAGGAAAGACTCGACAAAATTTTAAAGGGGGAACTCGTTTCCTGGCATCGGTAATTGGTCTCAGTAGCGGAAATAGGTCGACGTTAAATAAACAAATTTCAAAAAAGCTTTGTCTATGAACTTTAAATAAACAATATTTCATTCGTCAGTATCCGACCTTTCAGAACTTGAATCGGTATTTACATTAATAATAATTGGATTGATAGGTGGTAATATAGAATATTCATTTTCCTTTTTTATCACATGGGATACACACTTCCTCCATATATCAGTTTTGCCTATTTCGTCTACTATTATCTTTATATTCTTTAAGACAGACTCACTTAATCTTGGGGATTGATTACATTGATGTAGTCTTGTTTTTGACACAATTTGATTATATGAAGAAATCAATATTTTCGCCTTTTAAACACGAGTAAATATTCAAAATAACCCTTTGAGTTTGAACGTGTAAGTATTTTTTTTCAAATTCCGCTTGTATAGGCTCTGTATCAAAATCGTCCGTTTCGTTATCACTACTATCGAAAGGCCTCCAAAATGCCATTTTAAACAAATAATTGCAAAAAATCACTCAAACACAGTAATAAAACTAACAATATGTTCAAATATTCACTAGAATTAAGTAATTTATAACGCTGCCTGGCTGTATTGCACTGCCTCGTACAGATCATACGATACAAATAGTTTATACGTATTTTTTGTTCCATATATTATGGCATGCAAAAACTCTGAACAAGGTTGATGTTGACAAATCAAATTCACTAAACATCTAATCCCACCTATATTTCTGTGACAGGCGGATCAAGTCCACGTGGACTGTTGACGAGGAGTGGTGAATATAAATCTGTAAAATTCTGTGCTCTCTCATTCAATGTGAAGCGATATATTGAGAATACCCCGTAACATCCTCTAGTTCCGTGCTGTTCCAATTTACTTCGTAAATACTATAATTTATGATAAACTGTTTTTATTTAAGTTTGGTAATTAACTGTTCTCGCGTAATCTACAAAATTTAATGAACTTATTATCCAACTAAACTAGCATTCGAATATTTGCTCAAAATAATGAAAAGTTTGATTAAGATGGTTCATCGCACAAGAAATAGGACATTTTTTATTATTAACAAATAATGATGATAGTGGCCAATTTCGGTGGCACTGGAATCTAATGCTGACACTCGGTCAGGGTTGAATGCAACACTTTAAAATGAAATAAAATTCACTTTATCTCGCTGTGTGCATCTGGGATGTACACGGTACATGGCAATTTTATGTCATTAATCCTTAACTCCGTGTATGATGTAATATTATATAAAAATGGTTTATTTATAGTTAAAAGTTAAAAACCTACAGTAATATGGTAAATAGTTAATAACTTTCTTCAATTGAACAAGAACATTTTTATTTTCAATTGCAGTCACGTTTCCTCGAATGGTATATAGAAACATGAATATTTATGCATTGTATATAATTGTTTTTGCAAGAAAATTTATTACCGCAGGCAAAAACAATACGATTAATAATTAGTTTATTAAATTTTAATGAACCTGTATAATAGCTTATCTATTTATTTATTTATTTAGCTACAACTATTCAACAGGAATTATATCTCAATTATAAAATGGGATACAAGAATATAAAGTTAAAAACTAAATAAAAAAGTAAATATCCAACATAATTCACAGTAATAAATATTCATAAAATTGGACTTCTAGGAAACGAGCATCTTAAATTGTAATAATGGTGGTGATGAGATATATAAGATATAGTCCGGGAGCTAGGCGAATTTTTTGAAAACGCATCGTTACATGAATTTTGAGTGAATTAATTAATTTCATCGAACATAAATTACTATAAAATAGACTAGAGCCGGACTTAGTTTAAAATGACCGATGTATGAATTAATATTGGCCATACATTTTCATCATCTCTTGTACACAAACTTAAATCAATAGCCTAAAGACATTGTCAATGCATGTCTACCAAGATTCTTTCCCATTCTTTTGAGATGGAAATATGAAATGTACACTGAGGAGTGAAAAACATGTAATAAGCCCAGCGATTCTTGAACTGTGTGATTCGACGACGAATATTATTTATTCCCGTAAACTAACACCACTCTAAATATGAAAAACGTCTTGTTATGAAATATTTAAGTTATTTTTAGTGGTAAATAGTGGATATTTAAGGGTCAAACGACCAATGTCAAACCACTAAGTCTTACAATTTTCTAGTACGTACATATTACACGTTTTAGAATAGAAGGAACATAGGATCACATAGCTCAATGGTAAGATACTCGAGCAGCAATAAATGTAAATGGGGTGGTTGCGAGTTCGATCCTCACTTCTACTTTATTTTTATTTGATTAAGCTCTATTAAAAGTTAATAATTTTCCTTCTAAACTTTTTATTTTATTAAACCGAGCCGAGAGTTTTGTTAAAACTTCATTTTCCCCAAAAAAATGTATCTTTTATTACTACTAGCGCGTGTTTATCTCTAATAAAATAAACTTTCTTACGTTTAGTGCGGCCCGATTATTCATTCGATTGTCATATGAATATCTACGGCCTTTATTTTTTATACATTACATAGAATATACCTTCAACTATTTATTATTTGTTTGCTTATAGTAATGAAACATATTCTTTATAGGATTTTGCAAACAGCTGAAAGAAAAGCTATCTATGAGAACTAAAGGATAAACTATATATAAAAATATTAATGAAATCTTTGCATTCTTTCGATAACTTGACTTCTGGTTATGCTAACAAGTAAAAATTCTTATTTGCCATTCTCATTTTAACACTAGCATCCAACATAGTCCTCTACGGCTAGGCAGGCTAAACTAGTATCTACATGATCCCCTACGATATGTAAATTCAGTTAAAAATGAGAACAAAGGCCTGAAATTAATTTATTTACGTACCTTGTCTTTACAAATTTTTTCATTCTAATGAATTACATTTACATAAAATCTCATTCGGTTTCTAAGGCTAAGCATTTCCAAGAAACTGAATGAGATTTTATGACAGCACCCCATACGTGAGAGGCAAGGGTACTTATGGTGTATACTTCCCTGTTGTTGGTTAGGGTGCGTTACAGACCCGCAAACGTGACAGAGACCTGTCAAGACATTTTTAGGCTTGCTGCGACCTGTTCAAGGTAAATTTCAGATAAGCCTTAGATACCTTCTAGACACTTTATTTCATTTAGTCCAAATATCTTTCAAACATGAGCAGACACACGTTTCAGACATGCTCAGATTTTACACAGATATGTCATGGCATGTTTTTGGCACGCTCAGAGGCATACCAAACATGCATTAGAAAATATAAAATAATATATAACTTAAAGAACATTCATGTTACATAAAAATCGTGAATCAGTGAACCTTATATTGTTTCTAGGTCAAAATCTAGTCATTGACCATTGTGACTGTTCTTGTTTTATATTATCATATTTTTATCTGATCTGGACATTTACATAATTTGTAATCCTGGTCGGGATTAACTCAAGCTTTTATCAACACTCCTATATATTTATTTAATTGTTTGTGTTTTATATAACATTCATCTCAATACTTGTTACTACTAATTCTTGAAATCAATTGATTTCGCTACCCTATATGTATGCATAAACAATTTATGTCAACTTTAGTAAAATGGGTATAACAAAGACCGTCGAGTCGCTGCGCTTGTGTGCTTTAATACCCGTACTCCAAAGTAAAAACCCATTATCATTCATGTATTCAATCTAAAATTCACAAGAACCACTTTGCTAACAATGGTCGAGGACATTAATTAAAAATGGCATTTCCTTTCTGTGTTCGGTCAACTCATGTATTTTTTCTTTTTCTGGATTCAGTCACCGCCGGCGATTCTGGGAATTCTACTCACCATGTTCGAAGTTGCCAACTGTTTTTGTGGTCTTCCTACCATTTATCTATATTGATAATAGGATACATTATTATAAACAGGGAATCATATCTATATAAAATGTTTCCTCTTAATCTTTACATAAACTGCTGTCTGTTATATCCTGTTGTATATATTGTTTCAATAAATGCATTTGATATATTATATTTGTATTTCCTTTTGACATTGCAACTTTTGTTAGTGAATTTATTGTCAAGTGCAAAATAATACTACAGAAAAGTTTTTGCACTTGACCTGTCAAAATGTTGACACAGATTTGTTATCAATAGGGTGGCGAATTATTTCTAGCCACTGAATTCATTTGTCACGGCGGGGCAGTCGAGGAGGACATCTTAATAAATAAAAGTAATTCTTAACTTGTAAAAATGTTTGCGTAGAGGGATTGTAATAATCAAAAAAACTGACCAAGTGCAAGCGTACTTATACATTATGCAATTAATGTTCCGTATCATCAGCTGTTTTACTTCCACATCCCCGTAGTGGAGTGGAAGTAGGTATAGCAATCGTAAAAAAAATGAAACAGGTTTAGTGTCATGAAATGTCGAGATTTTAAAGGAGGAGGGTCGACTTGGGTGGTTTTTGTCCCAAATAATTTTTGGATGAAAAAAATTAGAAAATATTTTTTTAATGTCTACTAACAATAAGTCGATTTTACCCTAAACGGACGATTCCCCACCCCCCTCAATAGTGAATATGCCATCACTTGCTAACAGCGTTCTTGGGGAATATATCGCTTTTAAACTTATATTTGCTTGATAAAATACCACACGACCATACTAACTCCCTTTTAACTGCATCCGCTCTCATTTATCATTTTTTCCCTTTTTGCACTTTTGAACATTATTGATTTTTATGTCTAGGGTGGAAGTATTATTATTTTGACGGGTGCGAAATATCATATGATTTGCTTTAGAGACATTAAAATATACCAAATGATGCTTAAGCCAGGTGCATAAATAACTAACAGTAGAATTAATTTTATTTAGAAAGGCAACTGGAGATGTATCAGAAAGAAGAAGGGTGGCATCATCAGCATATAACGAAACAAAAGCCCGGATAGGATAGGCCCCAAAACCGAGCCTTGCGACACACCCACTTTATTATCCAATATATTTGATGTATGAAAAGTTTTTTGATTTCCTTTTAGATACTGTATTTTTACCATCTGATTTTGTTCACTAAGATAGGAGGCAAACCAATTTACCTCTTATGCCATATTCATATAATTTTTTAAGCAATAAGTCATGCTGAACGCAGTCGGATGCCCGACTGAGGTCACATAAGATCCCGGTTGGATTGTCGCCCGCCTCAACTGCCTCCAATATACGTTCGTAAAAAGAGGGAACTGCTGTAAGAGTAGAGTAGCCAGAACGAAAACCATGTTGATTATCTTTTAATTTAAGTAATTGAGACAGCATAAATTTTGGATATTATAGGGGCAACAGATATTGGTCAATAATTTGCCATGTTACTAATATACGATTCAAATGTATTGACCCCTCACTTTAACCGTGAAGATCTCAGAAACGGAGGAGCAGAAGAAATTGAAAGAATTATATGTTCATCATGAGTCTATTCTAAATCAATCACTGAAAGTTGAATAATGTACAATGAATATTTTTAAAGTTCTGCTAAATTATATTGAGAAATGTCCTACTTTTTAAGGTGACCATACCAGTTTTAAATCCGCTATATCTTGGAAAATATGTATACTATGTAAATCATATTTTAGACACCGATAAAGCACGGCATTTTTTGTACGTTTCAGAATTTTTTATTTTCAAATTTTTCAGTTATTGTCAAAAACGTGACGTCATGTTTATTCGGTTATTTATCAATGTATTTAAAACTTTTTTGTTAAAATAGTTAATTTTATAAAATGTAAGTATTTTCAGAAAAAATTATTGGTATATATCAAATATTAATTTAGTTATCAAGCATAATAGATAATATTATTGCAAACTTGCAATGATATGCTTTACGCTTGATAACTAATTTGATATTTGATATATACCAATTCTTTTTTGTGAAAATGCTAACATTTTATATAATTAACCGTCATATCAAAATTTTTTTAAATACATTGATAAATAACCGAATAAACATGACGTCACGTTTTTGACAATAACTGTAAAACTTGAAAATAAAAAATTATGAAAAAATATCCTGGTACAAAAAATTCCGTGCTTTATCGGTGTCCAAAATATTATTTACATAGTATGCATATTTTCCAAGATACAGAGGAATTAAAACTGGTATGGTCAAAATTTCCTTAAAAAGTAGGACATTTTTCAATATAACTTAGCAGAACTTTAAAAGATGTTTTTAATCTTGAGGGAAATACTCCTTCTGTAAAAGATTCATTTATTATGTGAGTTAAACGTTTAACAATATATTCGGCAATTTTTTAAATTAAATTGCCGGAAATATCATCAAGTCCAGTTGAATGTTTATTTTTTAATTTATGTTTTATAATAAAGAAGATCTCTTGCTCTGTTACATATGACAGAAATATGTTATTAGAAATATTAGATTTATTTACATCAGAGATTAAATTTGTAGTTTTATTTTGATTAGTTATTTTATTTATTGTTTCGTGCGGTGCATTTACAAAAAAATTATTAAATTCCGCAGATCTCTTGTGGATTTTCAATATGAATATTATCTATTTCTAATTTGATATTTTTCTGAGATCTGGGTTTGCCAGTTAGTTCAGATATTATGTGCCACGTAGATTTACTTACATTGCTAGAGCTATGTATTTTATTTAAATAAAACTGACTTTTCGTTTGTTGAACAAGCTTATTATGTTGTTTTTAGCTATTTCATAGCTATTTCTTAGGTCAGGATTGCTTTTTTGTAAATAAAAAAGTTGTTTGATATTCTCACTAGACTCTATAATTGTAACATTTACCCATTCTTTACCAGTTTTTTTACAATGTTTTCTACTTCTTTGTGGACTCTATTAAAATAGTATGTTAGTGTATCATGACAGTTGTTAAATTTTGCATCAGAATCATTAGCTAGATACACATCAGTCCAGGTTGCATTGGATAATGCGTGAATAAGACTATTCAAGTTTGCACTTCCGCACATTCTATTATTAACATGAATTTTTTCTGAATTATTTTTGCTACACCCAGAACTGCACTGGAAGTAGCTTGATAAAAACATTACAATTTGACCATAACCGAACAATAATGCCCTATTATTGGTAAGAAAAACCATCAATATTATAAACAGAAAACTAAGATTTTAATCGAAATCACCGGCGCATTCGCCAAATTTGCAAATATGTTGCTAATATGAAAAATCTGTTCAGTTTTGGCTCACTTTACACTACAATGGGACCATCGCCGCGCCATGCCCTACAGCTTACAACAGATTTGATAGGAATCATTTAAGCTACGCACAGTGGGGCCAAACCGAACTTTCTCAGACCAATTAACTTTCTGAATGCACTTTATGGCCAAACGAGCTGATTTTTATTTTAATAGTCGGAACCAATTACCTAATGGATCCCTTCAGGCGGAATTTTAATTTTCATTAATTTTGACAGTTGGCAGCTGTCTACCTGTTGTCAAAATACAAAATCTCGAACAATGGTATCTGAGTTAGGAACAAAAACCCTATTTAGGGCCTCTTGAAAATTCTGGTCAAGAATTCAATGTTAATATAAGGTATTAAGACTTGACAGCTAAAAAGTCTGCTGTCAAAATACAAAATCACGGAATTTCTCCAATAAAAAGTTGATTTAATGGAATTTGACGAATGCTAATAGTACGGGACAAAAGTGGATCGGGCACCGCAGCTGCCGCCGCTTGGTGGATCTGTTGTAGGCGTCTGTAGGTACCATTTCCCCCAAGGGCAGGTCACGTGACCTCTACCTCTTCGAGAGAGAGAGAGGCAAAAACATAGGGCCGCTTAAATGTTGCCAAAAAATTCTGAAAGAAATCAGGTACACTTTTCGGGCAAAAACAAGCAACTTTTGTCTCTTGGACATTTTCTCCAAAGTGCTTCCTTAATTAATAATAAAAATTACAAAAAGTCATAGACCTTTATTAATTAGTTTAGGGTGAAGGAAGCATTTTAGAGAAAAACTTCAAGAGTCAAAAGTTGCTTATTTTTGCCCAAAAAATGTACCTGGATTTTCACACTTTTTTAGCCGAAAATAATTTCGGTCAAGAATTTCCCTAGATTCTTTTTTTTTTCTTCAGAAAATTTCGAAGGCATATTCTTTAGATAGAAATAAAGAACTTTTGCCCCTTAAACTTTTTCTTCAAATTGCTTCCTTCTCCCGTAAAAAAAAATTACAAAAAAAAATGAATTTGAAGACCTTCATTAATCCGTTTAGGGAAAAATCAGCGTTTTATAGAAAAATCCAAGAGCCAAAACTCGCCTATTTTTGTACAAAGAACAGCCAAGAAATAATTTCGGTCAAGTATATCAGTAAATTTTTTTTCTTCAGAAAAGTTTCCAAAAATTCATACACATTCTTGGGACAAAAATAAACAACATTTACCTTAGTTGTTAGTTTCGCTGCCACCACCCTTTTTTTTGGGAGAAGGAAGCGTTTTAGCGAAAAAGTCCAAGAGGCAAAAGTTGTTTATTTTTATGTAAAGAATACACCTGAATTCTTTGGGATTTTTTTGAAGACTAAAAAATAAATGTAGGGAAAATGTCGTCTGAAATTATTTTCAGCTAAAAAATGAGACATGTTCTTTGGGCAAAAATAAGCAACTTGGCTCTTGGAGTTTTTCTCTAAAACTCTGCCTTCACCCTAAACTAATTAATAAAGGTCTATGTCTTATTTTTTTGTAATTTTTTTCCCCACTTTGGAGAAAATGTCCAAGATACAAGAGTTGCTTATTTTTGCCAAAAAACCTTACCTGAATTTTTTCAGAATATTTTGGCAACATTTAAGCGGCCCTACGTTTTTTGCCTCTCTCTCTCTCGAAGAGGTAGAGGTCACGTGACCTGCCGTTGGGGGGAAACGGTACTAAGCGGCACCAACTGCGGTGCTCGATCCACTTTTGTCGATGGGAATGATGGGATCCCGTACTATGATCACGAATCTAATGTCATAATGCAACCTTGACACTTGGCAGCTGTCAAGCCTGCTGTCAAAGTACAAGATCTTTGTATTTCTCTCCAGAAGTGGCCGTTTTAAAAGAGCAACCTTTATTTAAGTTTTTTCCCAATTAACGTTTAATTACTAAACATTTAAAACATCATATTTCAAGAAGTATAGGTTCCCTTGCATTGAAAGGTCAATTAGTATCAATATTGCTCGAAATTTCAAGTCAAAATATTGTCGCGAATTTTCCACCTTTTAGGAAACACCCTGTATGAATCCGTGGGTTCTAAATAATTTTAACAAGAGATTAAACACTACTAACACTTTATTTAACAATGTACTGACTATACAACACTGTTTACTTTTTACTATTTAACCTCACTTTTCACTTTTCAACTTGTTCACTTTTATAAACTGCCTTCTTAATAAAACTTCTCCTTCCGCGCTGGTAATCGCGCCTTATATACTCCGAATTTGACTCTCTAGATCCATCTAGAAACAATCAAGAATCTTCTCCAACAACATTCCAGAAAAAGTCCATTTCATTCTGACAGCTTCCAGTCACAATTAGTAGGCATAGGCGTATCATCTCCAGTTCCAAGGGGGTGTAATTCATAACAATATTAAAGATTACCTGAAAAAACCTATTTTTAACACGAATTAAACACTTTATTCTGAAAATTATAATGAGAATTAGAAATCCGTCTAGAGGTATCGATGAAGAATTTTGTTCTGAGTATTTAAAAGAAAAACTGCTCGTTTGGCCACAAAGTGCCTTCAGAAAATTAATTTGTCTCAAAAAGTAAAAACAGGTGATAATTTGTCTAAATACTGTATATACTTACCATATTCGACAATATTATCGCAAGATCGCAAATTACAGCAGTTTTTAACTGTCCTTATTCCTTATATCACGATGGAGGTGTTTCATCTATGGATCGTATATAATGTATTCTACTTTTTGCTCAATAAATTATGCATGAAAATATGCAGGCGCCACAGACGAGAAGCGTAATTTATAATAAACATACTGTAATTTAATCAATCCTTCATGCGCAATATCGATGCACATCACAATATAACGCACCAGAAAGGTGAAATGTGTCAAGTGCCAACTAATAGTTATTTATTATCGTGTGGTTTTGTAAGACCGATTGATCCTGGTTTGCTGATCTTAGTTTATGTACTTAATATAGACAACTGAAGATTTAAGAAGAATTAGATATTTTTATTTGCTCACGTGCATAAGTACGTTTTTATATGAACTTATTTAAGTGTTATGTAATAAATTATAAGACGGCTTTTTTGTAAATATTTCCTCATCCGTTTTCGAGATTGCTGAACACGATGATGGTGAGAGATGTTTCTGACCGCCGCAATCCCCTGAAACGGCCAGAAACAGAGTTCGGACTCTTAATAGCCCATAAAATTCTCTGACTTCCAGGTTTTCCACGATTTCTAAAATAATTTCCACATTACATTAAAATAATACAAATAATAATTTTTTTGCCAATACTCAACTATTTTAACCAAATTTAGCCATCATCCTACAACTCTTTTCCTTGTAATGAAATAAACATTGAATGCTTTTTTAAAAAACATATTACTACTTACCATTAGTTTATTTAAGAATAAGAGATATACTATACATAAACTATATATTTCATAAAACATAACAATTTCTTTACTTTTAAAATTAACAAGAAAATAACAAAATTGAGTAAAAATTTCTAATTATTGGATCGGGAAAAAAACAAATTCAGTTTTGCACAACTTAAAAGCTCTTAAAATTAGACAATGCCAAGATGATATAAAAGGCTGTAGGACTTCGGTCAATGGTTTTTGGCGAAACCAATAAAACACAATAAATAATCATAATAATATATTAATAAAATATTTTAACCTTGGACACTATATAACAGGTCTGACTGACCAATAGTGTATATAGTTAGAGTTACATATATTTAACAATAAGTGCATTTTTCACGTCAAATTTCCCCGTTCTGGGTTTAAGAACAATAATTCAGTATATGAAGAGCTTGCATTTAAAAAACCATAATTTGCCTTAAACAATATTTCATTAGTTTATAAAAAACACACTGTAAGAGTAAAAATATGTAACTGTAACTACATACAGTATTGATCACACCTGTAATCTATCATTAATTAAGGTTAAAGCCTTTTAGACTCACTCGCGTTATTCTAGCGTTGCCGAGATTTTCTATTAGTAATACTAAAATGAGTTACTAGACTAATAACTACAAAAAAAGGTATGGTAGTATATAATTTAATCTCGTTTTTAGACTGTAAGCCCTTTATTTTGGGCGTTAACAAAATAGGTTAAAAAGTATCCAAGCGGTATAATATCACACCTTTTTTGAAGCATTGCTCTTGGTCTAGAAGACAAAATATAAAGACATTGTCTACTATTAAACTGTAATTGATAATTTCGTCAAAATAAAAGAAACTATGGCTTTAATTATATTTTCCAGGTTTTCAATTTTTTTCCCTGACATTTATCAATATTTTAAAAATTCCCTGACTCTTCCCTGACTTTTTCACATTTTCTTAAAATCCCTGACCTTTCCTGATCTTTCAGGTTTTCCAGGTGAGGCCAAACCCTGCAGAAATCACCCCTTTTATGGATCCCTTTAAATCTTGAACCATCGTGCCTGTCCGAAATTTCTCGGTATGTTTTCCCACCACAATGTCGTTTAGTTTAAGCTCGAGAAAAAACATGGTTTCTCAAAGTTTACCTCGCTTAAGCTTTTGCCCGTTTTATGTTCTCCAACAGATTTTGGCTAATACGAAGAGATGCAGCATCTGTATATAGATAATTAATCATGACCATCGTGTTCCGCGGCCCCAAAAACATAAGGACGCATGTCTGGAGCGTGTACTTTATTCGAAAATTTCATATCCAAATGAATTCAAACCGTGAGAATTAAAATGACTGACAGATCTTAACAGAGTCAAATATTCTAAAATTATCTATTTTACAGTGTATGGTGATGGTTTCTGTTCTTGTGGGTATCGAGTAGCAAATGTGTTCGATACATATCCTTGATATTACTTTATTAAATTCTCCATAAATAATAAACAAATCTAAAAAGTCTCCGTGGGTGTAATTTAAACATGCTGGCATATTTTTACATAAGAGAATGACTGACATTAATGATTGTTTCTAATTATGTCGAAGTTGATGGCAATTTTTATTAAAAAGTCTTAAATATTTCAGAAAATCGCCAACATTTCAAAAAAATGTAACTTTAACCCCTACAATGCCTATACTAGAAACAAGGGAATTTAATTTTACATAATTTGATGTTAAAAATACAGGGCGTTGCATTTGAAATAAAAAAGTTTTTGAAGTTTGAATTTGACAAAATTCAACGTGAAAAATAGAACGCTTGGTATATTATTTTGGAATTAATTTTTATTGTAGAGACAATCTCATATTATGTTCTTTCTACGTGCCAAGGAACAATTGAGGACCCTTTACAGGAAGAAAGTTATAACGGTTCTTGCAAACCATTGCACCTGTCAAATTTATTATAAAATGTCAAATATCTCCGAAACTGCTGTGTTTAGGTATAGGGTGTGCTATATGTTTCGACTCAGAATTTCATGGTCATTTCAAAAAGTCGAAAATATATAGGGTTTCCATTTAAAATAAGCAAGTTGGTATCGACTTCCGGTATAACCGGAAGTGTCACGATCTTAAAAATATTTTAGACGAGTTGCGCCCATCAACATTCGTTTACTACAAAATTTTCCAACATCTACTTTTCGAGATATCGATCGCCGCAGTTCGTCGTGGGACACTCAGTATATTTATTTTTAAAAATCCCAATTTTTTTTAATACTTTATTTTGTGCTGGAAACAAGAATGTGTTTCAAACACTCAATGAAGTTTTGACACGAGAATCACAAGATTACAGTTATAAATAAGGTAAACGTTAAGTATGCTGTTGAATGAGTGGTAAGGATGGACACAATTCAACTTCTACATTGCTTTTCACACTTTTATCCCCTGTAGCACAAGATATTGGGTGGATATAGGAACAATGTATTACCTATATTGTATATTGGGCCAATATATGTCAGCTTTAACCAATATTGTACCTATATGATTATTAGCTGTATTTTCAATATTTTCACCCAAGATGTAACCAACATTTTACCAATATTGGCAAATCAGATTCAATATTAACATTATTTAACCAATATATAATTTAACAATATAACTCCTTTATTACTTTTAGGTAATCAATTATCATTTTACTTTAACCATTCGTTCATGTACGTGTTCTCATAATCTTCTAGAATTATTTCCACCTCTCCACATTTTCCCCAATTTCCACTATAGGCACTGTTCCCCTATCTTCCCACCACCTCTCACTATCCTCGCGTTTTCCATAGTATTTCAACACTTTCCCTCCACTTTTTTCCATTATCATCCCATACCACCTTCGATGTAAACTAGCCTACTGTCGAAGTTGAAAAGATGTCTATAAATTTACAAAATTTTATCAAAATATATTAGGCTATTTTCGAAGTAGATATAGTTATAACAAACATTCAAACAAAGATGAAAATATCTATATTTCTAAGAACAACAAAATTACAATAATATTTATCTTAATATGAAATTAATTTACATATATTAGTACAAATTATGTATATTTAGTATTTTAAATTTGCCGCGCGTAACAAATTTAGAAAGGTAGTGCGCGCCTGTCTCGACCTGTCGACCTCACCCATATTGCAAATGCCGGGTTATGGCAGTAACGTGTTGTGGTGCTTGGGAAATTTGCCAATTTGTAATAAGAATAGTGAGAAATAAAACTAAAATGTACATTTTCTTTTTTTTTTGTATTCCAAAGTAAAGCACCACTAGTAACAAATTAAACATTTAAAGCTATTTAGTAATTTTGTAATAAGTTTTAAGGCATTCTGTCCCGCTGTTGCACCCATTAAAACCTCCTTATTTTATATAGGCAATTTTTTCGCTATTTTTAGATTAATCGGTATAGGTTGAATTATCTGTGAATATTTTTTTTCAGAATTTTACTCAATAATTTCGAATTGCACCCCTTGGAACTACCCTAATTTTTCGATGGCATTTTTTAAATTATTTTTTCTGCAATCGCCAGCTGATTTTAGACGAGTTTCATAAGTTTCAGAATTTTGACCAAAAAATGGTTCATTTCGTCCCACTGTGCTAAGGCGTGAATTTACATGTCTTCTTTCCACCTTTCTTAGTGGCCTCTTATGTAGGTTCTACAAAGTAGAAGAAAAACTCTGTATTTTTAAACAATGTTAAAAATGATTGAATTTTTGCCCCACTGATAAAAGTTAAATGATAGTATAAAATACTTATTTTGGTTCTAAAATCACTATAAAAAATACTTAGCTAGCGGAAAACAGTCGGAAACATTTTCGAAATGTGCTATTATGTAATATAAATGTAACAATGCATTTATAAATGTTTTTGTTGTTTTTTTAGTTTTTTTTTCAGTTTTATTTTTTTGTTTTTATAATTCGTAAATATTATACCCCCATCCCTCTTTCGGAGTTATTAATGTAACTTTATAGGCCTCTCAAAAAATGTCATTTTACACTTTTGAAATTCGATATCTCGAAAACTAAGCGAGATATCAAAAAATATTATTCCCTTTTTTTAACTTATTTCATCGAGTTCTACAAGAAACGATCATCAATAAGTAGCGCCACGGTTACCGTAGTCTTGCCGTACTTACGAATTATAAAAAAATTAAACCATGAAGAGGAGGAGTAAAAAATGCTTCTAAATGGAGCAGTCTTTCTGAGGATGGCACCTAACTTTATGAAACTCGAAGAGAAACGAAGGATAGTTATCCTTTTTTCAGGTTTACATTTTTAATTTTTTAAGACTTAATTATGATTCCCAGGATAATACACAAAGAAGGGTATCTATATAATTAGATGTACGACTTTCCGTTTTCAAGGGAAAGTAGTTTAAACGAAATATTGATGATTCCCTTGGTAATGAGTGTCATAAAGAAATGAGACAAATGACTATCCCTCGTTTCTCCGCCTATGAGTAAAATTAGGTTTGGTTAGTAGTGTGCAGAAATAAGCCTCAATAATGCAAAATAGTGAACCAAGTCTCAAAAAGTCGTCCCAATAAAAGCAGTAAAAACCTATACTTAGGCGCCATCCTCTGAGGGTTGTAACTTCCTTAGGAAACATTTCCAGACACAGGAAATCTTCTTACTATTTTTGCATGTAGCATCAGTGTTTAAAGGGAAATGTGAGAATTTCGGCACACTCTATGTATTTTAAATATTGTGTAGCAATGGGGCGCCAATGCTGGTATCCAATATGCTACCAATGCAGGTATCCAATATAATGCCAATATTGATATCCAATATGGAACCTATATTGTTTTTCTATCCTACATAACACTAATGTTGATGTCCAATATGGCACCAATGTTGGGATTCAATATGGCATCTATGTTGGTCTATAATATGACACCAATATGTGATTGCAATATTGGACATTTATTGCAAAAATCTGACCTTCGGTATATTGGCCCAATATGCGAATCCTATATTGGTCCAATCAGTTTGTGCTACAGGGGATTCTATTACATATAAGAACAAAGTAAACTGTACATGTAACCTCCACTTATGAACTTGACAACCATCTGTCATTTCTGTAACTAACTCTTGCCAACCTAAAAATAACACGTTCCTAGATATTTTAGTCAAAAGTAACAGATGCTGTAGAAAAATTGTACTTAATATTAGAAACAGTTACTAAACTGTTGAGTAATATTGTTGTGCTATACTTATGTAAAAGTTAAATAATTGATAACAATTTCAGAAAAATGTCGGAAATATATGTAAACTATTGTATCTCACAGAAGAATCGAAATAGTTACAAAACTGCTTCCCACTACCAAAGTTTCGAAATTGTGTCTAGAAATGCTACTTGGGGTACTCTGTCCGGTTCATAAGCGAAAGATAATTTTATGGAAAGAAAAGAGTTTATATTTTTTACATAAAACTCATATTTTTATCCTGAAAAATCTATTAGTGACGCACTATACACACATTATTTACAGTACGATTAAAGTCAATAACATTTACAAATAATATTATTGCTGATTTATGATCATGATTTGATGAGTAATGACAATATAATGCATTATTAACGCATAACAGTAATTTAACGCTATTCAATTTACAATATTCTTCATAAATAGTATAAAATAAATTAAATATAAATATATAATAAAGCATATTACACATACACATTGGCATGAACAATTAAATTAATAGCTTAAGGATATGTACTAATCGAGGAGAAGTTTCAATCCCAATTCGCGATTTTGCAAAATTTTAATTTTCGGTGCCCGATTTAAACTGTTAATTTGTTCATTTGGACAAATAAAATAAATACATTTAAAGAATATCAACAAACTTTATTATTGCATGTGTACCTGTACACACAAATAACATAAAGCTATATATAAACACACTCAGTCTGAGAAAATGTAAGCTAAAAATGTACCTGCTTACGATAATCCATGAAAAAGTAGCAACACGTTTAATAATTCTGGAAATCAAAACTATGTACTGTTCGCTACAAACTTTCACTGTAACCAGTATCTCAGGACATATTCTCTGCTTAATTAAATAACCTTAACTTAATTTTCGAACTTCTCATTAAAAATAAGGATTAAGCAAGTAAATATATATTGTTATTAAACATTTTAATCACTGCATCATTCACTGTTCTGTTAGCAGCGCTAGATGGCGCTACTGGACCCATATTCCATTTCGACTTCTGATACATAATGTCCATGGGCGTGACATTAGTCAATGTAGTAGTGCTCTCTCTATGATTATTCGTCATGATTGGTTGAAGCGGGCGCGATAAATCTTTGCAATACTCTAATCAACGATATTAAGTATGTTTAGTATTGTACAATAACTGTGGTTTCAACGTTTTGTTTTGCTTCAAAGTCATTACATTACATTTAAAATGGCAGATTCCGCGGACTTTTCAGTTTCTACAGCTACATTTGTTAAATATTTATACCTACGTAGTTTGTTTTTTATTAAATGAGTCGCTTTGGAAGTTGTTAATAACATAACAACTATTTCGAAAAAAATTACGGATAAAATCCAAAGCACTACTGATGATATATAATTACCCAAAACAAATAAATAAAGGTGACACTCTAAACGCACACACCGCCCTGTTGCATATGAGAAAAAAATACTTGGAATAGAAATTAATTAAAATAAGCGACATGAACACCTAATCTGAAATAAACATTGCTTTTAACGACAGAGATTACAATTAATGTAAATAGAAACAAGCAATTCATTATCTGTAAAGTGTATAACCACCCTGTTCCTTATGGCGCCCGCCTGTTTCAATTGAAGGTCAAGGATTACTGCCACATTAGTCCCCCTCTTTAATCCAGACCTTCTACAAGCATAATTTAATTAAACAAGACGCACATTTTAACGACTCTCATTTTTCAACAGGAGGCATTTAAAAAATTAGTCGAGTTCTACTGAAAGGTGATTTACATTCTGCACTATTAAGATGTAAAAATAAGCAATTTGTACCTTACACGTTATACCGAAGAAGTTTACCTTGAGGTAAGAGTTTGGAGTAAGATAAAACCTACAGCTGACAGAAACTAAGTAGGTATGTACCAAGGTATGTACTTACAAAGTTGCTAAAAGTTTAATGACCATACGCTCTTAATACTTTTACCAATCTCTGTAATTTGTAATCTTAGAAATATTACTGCATGATAGAATATATCATTCAATTAACACCAAAATTTCTATTAATCAACATGGATTTATGAAAGGGCGTTCAACAACAACAAATTTATTCTGTGTAACTCAATATATTTCTGAATCCTTAGATGAACGTGGGCAGACAGATGTCATATATACCGATTTCTCCAAAGCGTTTGATAGACTTGATCACCAGTTGTTACTTAATAAATTAGAAAAAATCGGCTTCTCATATTCTTTGCTCCTTTTGTTTAAATCTTATTTAATGAATAGGAGTCAGTACGTTGCATTAAATGGGTTCAAATCGATCGAATTTGCTGCCACATCTGGAGTTCCCCAGGGATCTATTCTGGGGCCCTTGTTTTCTAACATATTTATTAACGACATAGTGAACGAAATTAATTTGCCTAACCTTTTATATGCCGACGATCTAAACATTTTCACAGTAATTGATGAAATCGATGACTGTTTTCCACTTCAAACTTGCCTTGACAAAATAAACACCTGGTGTATAGTAAATAAATTATTCATGAATCCTAGTAAATGTAACGTAATGTCCTTTTCTTTAAAAACATCACCTTTTATTTTTGATTGCAGGTTAGATAATGTCATACTTCAAAGACCTATAACATTTCGCGACCTCTGCGTAACTTTTGATAGTAAATTATCATTCACTGATCATATCGATACCAGCATCCAAAGCCCTTGGATTCATCGTTCGTACTAGTCGTAAGTTCACTAATACTGATACTCTGAAAGTTCTTTATCAATCCTTCGTCAGATCGAAACTTGAGTACGCATCGCTAATTTGGAGTTCCAGTTATGATGTTCACAAGAATAACTTGGAGGCAGTTCAACGTAGATTTCTTAAATTACTGTGGTTCAAATCCGATGGTATCTATCCAGTGATTGATTTTCCGCAAAGTGATTTGCTTGAAAGATATTTTCTGGCTACTCTTGAGGATAGGCGTACGTACTTTTCTCAAGTATTTTTGTTTAAATTACTACACAATGATTTTGACGCCCCCGAAATAATCAGTAAGCTTAATTTTTACGTTCTCAGATTAACCTCTCGTAATCACCAAGTTTTCTATTTACCTACGCTGCGTGCCAACGTACTAATAATTCACCTTTATATACGATTTGCAGTACTTCTTTCCATGTTATTTTTTTCTCTCTCTTCGTATCATTAGTTATTCATAGTTCGTACATTTAAGTAAGTTTTTTCTTCATTTTACTTTCTTTTTCTGTTGTTGTATATCTTGTAATTAATGTATGCCTTTATTCCTGTTCTGTAATTGGGTATCTTATCTAACCTGTTGAACAGTGTACGCAATAAATAAATAAATACTAATATACTGATGTATTTCGTATGGACTGGTTAAACTACAAGGTCTTACTTAAAGAGATGAGTGGAATGGCTTGCGGTTTATATGGAAACCGTTTGCAAACTCTATACTACGACTCAGCGATGGTCCCCTATTAGTTTGATCAAGCTATGTTTAGCATAAGGTGAGCAGAAAACGGAAAAGAGGATTTTCTATTTAATAATATGCGGGAAAATGGCAAATGCCCCGAAGATAAAATTGTGTTAAAATTAGTAGTAGTAAGGTATTCTTGGAGTAACTGATACCGAATCTGATGTCGAAAGTTAAACATTCAATATGTCGACTCCAATAGAACTGTCATAATTACGTAACTTTTGTACATAAAATTTGCCATCTAAAAGGGGTGATAATTTAAGGTTAGTACTTATAAAATTGAACAAATAACAAAATCGAAGGCATTTTCTAACCGACCTCAATATCCATATTAGGTAATAAGGTTCAGTTAATCGAACGACGATGAAAGTTTGTTTCATACATTTTAGTGATAATGTTAAAGGTATTGTCTAAATGTTATTTGTGGCATTATCTTAATTTCTTTTTTTCCTTCTTCAATTCCTTGGGACTTCCTGCCACATGTATGTTTTCTTTTTAAGCGGTGCTAGGGGAATTTACAAAATATATCACAATTAACCAGTATATTACTGATAAATAACCTCTACGCCTGAGACTTTTACGTCAAAGGATCAGTTAGAGGTTGGTTTTTTTAAATAAACAACACAAATAAGTATAAAAACTTGAAATTAAATATTTCGCCGACGTTTCGGAAATCTAATCTGTTTCCTTTTTCAAGACTTTTGAAAAATCTGTTTTGCTGTGTATGATAAATACATAAATAAATAAATTCTTAGAGCTGTGTATTTATCATATACAGCAAAAAAGATTTAAAAAAAAGCGTTGAAAAAGGAAACAGATTAGATTTCCGAAACGTCGGCGAAATATTTAATTTCAAGTTTTTATACTTATTTGTGTTGTTTATTTAAAAAAAAACAACGTCTAACTGATCCCTTGACGTAAAAGTCACAGGCGTACTGGTTATTTACCAGTAATATACTGGTTAATTGTGATATATTTTGTAGATTCTCCTAGCACCGTTAAAAAATAAAACATATATGTGGCAGGAAGTCCTAAATAATTGAAGAAGGAAAAAAATTAAAGGTAGTTTAATATTTCCTAAATTTTTAAAAATAATTTAATTATTTAATCTAATTTGAGACAGGTGGTTACTCCGATCAAGTAAGTTCTTTGATAGGATCTATTCACTCTTGAAGATTAAATTGTGAAGATTTTCTGATGGCTTGACATCAATTTATATAATAAGTAATTATCTGTGATTTATAACTATGGAGCCTTTTGTATCAAGTCTGGGACTCGATCTGAGAATTCTGGGGTGGAACACCCTTACAGCCGGTTTTACAATCCCAAGTTAACTTTCATGTTCGCTGACTCTTACTTGCAGGTTAACTACAACTTTACCGACACTTGCGTTTTTCAATATAAAGTTAAGTGATGGTTTGTAAACGAGAGGTTGGGAATAAAATTTATAATGTTGGTACTGGAAAAATGGGTAATATACATAAAATGAATGAATTTTAGCCAAAGTCACGCCACCTTCTATCAAATATAAATGTCAGAAGCAATGTATGAGTTAGTGGTCTAGTATTAAGTAAGTAAGTAGTATTTAGTCTCGATCTATTTAAAAAATCTCTTTCATCGTATTCTTCGAAAAAGTTAAGTCTATACCGGATTACCTTGGCTCCTCATCACTGATATGTGAACTTACTTCGTATATATCCATTTTCAAGCGAAATTTCAAAAAATTATTTGGTGACAGTTATTTTATAGGTTATAAATTGCCAGTAAACTGCCAACTTCTAGTTTACCCACACCTCATCTGCCAGTAAAGTTAACTACTAGATAACTACAACATTGAAAATAACCAGCTATTGTAAAACCCAATTTCTATAATAACCTGAAAGTTAACTCTGACTGGAAGTTAACCATATATTGTAAAACCGGCTGTTAATGTGTTTTATCCCTAAATTTTAAAATAAATTAATTTTTGAAACTTGCAGTGACATTTTTAAAGTCCTTAAACAGTTTTCAAAAAAAAAGATACTTTTGTGTGACATCAATAAAGCAACTTGGAAGAAAAATTATTTTACTGACAAAGGACCAAAGAATGTTAATATAATGAATTCCACGAAATATAACTTTCAAGAAACTTGTGACAAAACAAATGAATAAATGTAGATGTCAATTTGACACTTGATAAATAATTAAATGAAAAATTAACACTATTCCTTAAAAAAATATTCAAATTTATTAATTTTAGAAAATACAAATACAATAGAATTGAGTTGTAACTAGTTCAGTATGTAATGTGTAATAATGGATTATTGTTTATAGGATTTTGCAAACAGTGGAAAGAAAAGCTATCTATGAGAACTAAAGGAAAAACTATATATATATAGCAAACAAATAATAAATAATTCATTTTTAAAAATGGATTATTGGTATAACAAATTTTTCTGATAAACATGCCAACATGCAGCTTATGTACAAAGGAAGCCAAATGGCTTTTACTACATCCAAAAACTGTAATTTGCCACCAAAGTTGTGTAACCCGCCCCCGTTGCCAAGGGTGGGGAATGCCAATCCGTTGAGCTTTATTCGATCGGGCCACCGATAATAGGGTAAAACCGCCCTTTTATAAGTTTTTCCCGGTATAGTCGAGTGTGGGGTCGTTGGAACCGGGAAAAATAGTATTACCCTTGCAAGCATTATTATCCACTAGTTTTACCCCATTCACCTCTATAATCACTCCGGATTTCAGTCCAAAAAATTTCAAAATAACCAAATTTATGTCCATAACTTGCTTAAATTAGGCACTGGATAAAAATTGCTTTCAAGGGTAATAGTATTACACTGGATTGAGTATGTGGTAGGTTCCTTGTGAAACATCTTTAGAATAATTATTTTTAGAAAAGGGAAAAACAATGCTTTTAGATGTTTCAAATAAAAACTGTATTTTTATACACTCTACATATGTTTCGGCTTGTTAGGCCTTTCTCAAGAGCATTACAGATGAATACTAAAGCTATGAGGGTGGTTGTTCTAAAAATAAATGCAGTAATACCCAAACATGTGGAATTACGGGGATTTCAATCCTTAGTTTTATTACTTGAAATCCCCGTAATTCCACATGTTTGGGTATTACTGCATTTATTTTTAGAACAACCACCCTCATAGCTTTAGTATTCATCTGTAATGCTCTTGAGAAAGGCCTAACAAGCCGAAACATATGTAGAGTGTATAAAAATACATTTTTTATTTGAAACATCTAAAAGCATTGTTTTTCCCTTTTCTAAAAATAATTAATAGTATTAGTTAAGAATCATACAAATATTTTTAGAGGAACAAAACCGTTTTCTGACTGTTAGTTCCGATTTTACACCCTTCCCAAAAAACACCTCACTTTTGACCAAGTTGCAAAACCCTTTTTGCATATTAACTCTTTCGGTGATACTAAAAAATGCTGGCAATAATAGCTCCTTAAGTTCACACAGAAAAATCACGTTTAAGATAAATTCCAAATTTCGTCGAAAAGTCTCACCATTGCACCGTTTGGCCGAGAGCAGATTTTCCGAGATTTTCGGAAGTTGAGCCTAGGGCCAAACCTGACGACAGAAAATGCTGGCAGGGGTATTTTTGGATACTGTGTCACTATTTCTAGTACTTGTATCCTACAAATGAATCTGTTATTACGGAATTTATCCCACAGGCACAGCTTTGCTTGGTTAATGCAAAATTGAATATCTACAATCAACTATTTATATAAGTACTAAAAATGTGTTGTGTTTGAGTAAATTTTTATTTTGTCGCATATCTAAATAGTTCAATGGGGTTTATAGGGGATTTTGAAGTTAGGGTTCAGATAATTTTGCGAATTTTCGTTGGACGCTCAGGGAAACAAACGATGGTGTTACTATTAATTGACAACACTGCCACTGCAATTACTGAACATTTAACAGTAATCCTATTTAATTTCTTTTGGTTAGAATTTCCCTTTCCGGAGTTGGGTTTTTTGTTATGAAATTATCTAGTTAACTTTCTGAATCCCCGATCAATTCACACACTCATGTTTTTTTTTTTGGAAAACCAACTAAAGGGTATAAGCAAAAATAATATACCCCCCTTATATTGACGATGTAATAACAGGATTTCGGACTGGATTATATAGGTTTACTGTGCTCCTGAAACCGTCCGTATCTATAACTATGGGTCCATCCGGGACACCGAAGTTTAGAGAACATACATTTTTTGTTTCTTTCTCTTATCTGAGGGTCATAGCAAGAGTAAATTTTATGATAACTTATACTTACACTCCACTACGTGGATGTGGAAGTAAAATAATAGCTACCTGAAAAGCATTTATTTGCAATCTAATTTCCAAAACTGAAAGATTTTCAGTAGAAAGTTCAGCGTCAAACAATTTTATAATAGTAATAAAACAGGCTTGTACATTAACATTTTTTTTAATAAAGTAGTCGGAATTTATTCACGTTGCATACCTATACATACTTTCTATTCAACAATGCTGATTAAAGGTTAAATCAGTTACAACAATGTTTGATACTTTAAAGCTTATCATTTTTGTAAGATATTTGTTCTGGTATGTCCAAAAAAATGTATTTGCTCTGGCATGTGTGTTTCTTACAAATATGTACCGAAACCGCACTCGTGGTGTTGTGATAAACCTCGTGATAAATACATGAACCTGAAACAAATTTTTGTTGCTTGGTTGAAATATTTCTTGAATCAAAGCTGATACTGATACAGTATTTTCTCTTTGAAGTAATACGTTCTTCTGTATACGAGAAAATATACAGGGTGGGGCAGCAGTGCGTCGGACCTCGATATCTCGAGTTATACGATAGTTAGAAACATTTAGAAAAATTGCAAGTAGACTAGATAAAAAAAAGTCTATAACTGAAAATTCTTTTCGAACATACAGGGTGAGGCAAGACGAAATTACAGAACCAAGTGCCTTTTTTTAAATGGAATACTATGTATATCAGTACATTTTTGAAGCCTCTTTCTAGGGTCTACTCATTCCTATATTAGATTAGCATTGAATATCTCCCAACCACTTGGATGTAATGAATTTTTTTGTTGAGATAATGCAATCTGCAGATGGATATTAAAAAAATCACCACAGTAACAATTATGGGTTTTAAGAAAAACTTATGTGAATACCAGTTAAGAGACATCTAATTAATGTTTCTGAATTATTTTCAATTCCTAAAACTGTACAGGGTGGCCAAAAATAATTTTTCAACTAAGAACTTTTTAAATTGAATTTTCTCATTATTTTCAAATGGAACACCCTGTATATTTTTCAACGATGTGATGTAGAAATGAAAAACAAACATTTTTTATAAGTGCTTCCCTATGGCTAATTGCAACCATTTTCGTTCTATAAATAAATATCAAATTCAAGAATAAACATAAAAAAAGAGGTTCCCTCAAATAATTCATTAGAAAAATTTATAATAGGTGTTCGACGTGTTGCCCATTTTGATTGACACACGTCTTTGTGCAATTTTGAAATGAAGCCATTTAGTGGGACCATTTCTTCCAATCCATTGAAATAAGTAAATAGTATTTAACAGGTCATTTACTGTAATGTTTCTTTGTACATTTTTTTGCCGTTTTCGTTATTCGACCAGCAATAAAACCTGTTTGGTATAAATTGTCGTGTACAATGGAGCATTTATCACACTTATCGGTCGTTAGTTACAATTTGTATTGAATTTGAAATATTTGGAATTTTACAATATGAATTTTAATAAAGCGGAACTTGTAGACCTGACTTTTGTTTTGGGCAAGTCAGACAGAAATTGTTTACTTACCAATAGAATTTATCACCAACGTTATCCTGAAAGAAGGATTCCCGATGTTAGCAGCTTCCAAAACATTCTCGATAGATTTCTGGAAACTGGAAATCTTGAATATAAAAAAAATGAAAGAATAAAACGTGTTGTGAACGAAGAAAATGAGTTTTCTGTGATGCTGGCAACGGTTGAGAATCCCCATGTTAGTCAAAGAAAAGTGAGCTCATTAGTAGGAATAAGCAGACGGTCTGTGGGTCGAATCTTAACAAGTTGCATGCATATCATATTCAAATGCACCAGGAATTATCTGCTGACGATTTTCAAAGGGGCCTACAATTTTGTAATTGAGCCAGAGGTAAAATGCAAGATTATGGCAACTTCTTCAATAATGTTTTATTCACTGATGAGGCAACCTTTCATAAAATGGATTTGTTAATAGGCATAATTTCCATTATTATGCTTCGGAAAATCCTCACTTTTTTATGCAAGTTGGTAACCAACACAGATGGTCTATAAACGTTTGGGGAGGAATTACTGGAGAACATGTAATAGGGCCACATTTCTTTGATGGTACATTGACTGGAACTATTTAGGTATCTTCATTTTTTGGAAAACTATCTGCCACAATTATTGGTAAATCTCACTGAAAGAATTCGAAATAGGATGTGGTTTCAGCAAGATGGTGCTCCACCGCATTATGTAAATGCAGTTAGAGACCACTTAAATAATACCTACCCTCATCAATGGATTGGAAGAAATGGACCCACTAAATGGCCTGCTAGATCCCCAGATCTTACAAAAATGGATTTCTTTTTATGGGGATACGTGAATGAAATTGACAATAGAGACACCAACAACAGCACAAAATATAGAGGAAAGAATAATAACTGCCTTTAGATCTATCACACCGGCAGTTTTAGGAAAAGCGCATAAAGATGTGTGTCAATCAAAATGGGCAACATGTGGAACATTTTTTTCTACCGAATTATTTGAAGAAACCTCTTTTTTTGTTTATTTTTGGATTTTGTAATTATTGCTCAATAAAACGAAATTGGTTGCAATTAGCCATAGGGAAGTACTTACAAAAAATGTTCGTCTTTCATTTTTACATCGCATCGTTGAAAATATACAGGCATTTGAAAAAATTGAGAAAATTCAATTTAAAAAGTTCTTAATTAAAAAATAATTTTTGGCCACCCTGCACAGTTTTAGGAAATAAAATGATTCAAAACATTAATTAGATGTCTCGTAACTGATATTCATATGAGTTTTTCTTAAAATCCATTATTGTGACTAGGTATGGTGATTTTCTTAATATCCATTTGCAGATTGCATTATTTCAACAAAAAATTCATTACATCCAAGTTGTTGGGAGATATTCAATGCTAATATAGAAATGAATAGAGCCTAGAAAGAGGCTTCAAAAAATGTACTGGTATACATTGCATTACATTTAAAAAAAGGCACTTGGCCTGTAATTTCGTCTTGGCTCGTGCTGTTTGTTCGAAAATAATTTCCAGTTTAAGTATAGACTTTTTTATCTAGTTTACTTGCAATTTTTTTATTAATTCTAGCTATCGTAGAACTTAAGATATCGAGGTCTGACACACTATTGCCCCACCCTGTATAGTACAGGGGATGGGTGGCTTTTTTAACACGTCATCGTTTTATGCTAAATCTAGATATTTTTACCATTTCACAAAATAACGGCAGGGCATAAACGATGTTATATACCTAGCACGTGATCGTTATAAGATTTTTTTTAGATTAAGAACATTTGTTTCAAATTCTGAACACAGAAAAATATTACCAGAAAGGAACTCTTTTCAGTTAATTGGTAGGAAAGAAAAATGTTCCCAAATGAAGAGATTTTGAATTTTATTATATATTTTGTTTAAGAACTCTAAATCCATCGTTACCAGGGGTGTAGTGGAGCCAAAACGCGCCGAAACGTCGTTGCGGCACTGCCTTTTTTTACGGGAAATAAATAAAAGTAATAAGGCACTGTGGTTTCTGTAGTTAGTACACCTAATCTGTCATTTTAGATCGAAAAAATTGCGGGTACGCCTAATTTTTAATATGTCGTTTCTGGTGGTCAAAAAGGTAAAATCTCAAGTTGTTTCGGAATCGCCGCAATCTTGAAAAAAAATTGGAATCGATTTATCACGTTTCCAGTTGGGTGGAGGAATAAAGTTTAAGAACAAAAATTGTAGAGCTCGAAATTTGCAACATGTTTGGTTTAGGCCGAACTATCTGTAGTTAGTTCCCAAACAGATAGAGGGCGCCAAATTTTCCAAAAATTAGTTTTTCCGTATGTAGACTTTCAACAATTGATTTAAACCGAAAAATTCTCTGAATAAAAATTTTTACATCTCAAGACAAATTTCTGCATGTGTTTAAAAACGATAAAATGTAGGATTTTACACAAAAAAAAACGTATATCTCGAACTATGGATAAAATGGCGGGCTGACACACAATTCCATCTACTTACTATTACTTTTCGTTTTCGTTATTTTGTTTCATGGAAAGTACTTAAACATAAGTAAATAAATGACTATGTCTGGATATTTAATTATTTATTTGATGAGTTTTGCAACAAATAATCGATAAACAACGTTCTTTGATGTTACTGAACGCCAATCATAGGCGCCACACAGTGGTTCAAAAGAAATTAAACAATTCTAGCAATGTAAAAGGAGGTGAATTTGGAGAGTGAGAGGTGTCAATAAAATCTGTACATAAGGCTGAAGTTTGGAGATTTTGTGGTATGACAAATACAGTATAGGGGAAGCTTTTAAGAGGGGCGAAGAGATCAGCCCCTCCCCGCTCAAAAATAGTTGCAAATGAATTCTACTACATTTTATTTCTGCCTAAAATCACAATCTAATATTTCAAGCCGTAACCAAAAAGTAATCGAAAAAAATGACTTACTTTCGTGAACTCCTTTGTCCTTAAATAAGTTATATAATATCGTACTATGGTTTAGGTATATAACGATCCACATTTTATTTTACGCCTACTATTGGTTCCTGCCTAAGAGCGAATCATTATCATTATATTTAACTCATTAAAAAAAATCAAGTATGCCCTATGGTTACATATAATATATTTAAGGTATGACTTATTCTTTGTTTATTGTTTTTATCAGCGATACACTAGTGTGTGGATGGCCAATATATCCTCAAACCTTTGAAGATATACTGCAAGAGATGAAGACTGGCGTCCTTAAAATTTATTTTTAAATCTACAGGGTGTTTGATACACTGGTGGCAAATTAATACTTGCATTTATTGAATGGAACATCCAATTTCTTTTTAACTGGCTCTATCTAGCTATACATTATTTTTGGACTTACTGAATTTATCAAGAGAAAAAGTTTTTAATTGGAAGAAGCAAAAAAAAAACATTTTGATTTTGACCAGTTCTTAAGAACCGACTAAAACCATGCTGGTTGTTATTCCCTTAGTTATCCACAATGGTTCGTTTACCAATACCTAATCTATTGATTTTCTTAACCACAAGACAACCATTACCTTAAAATTAACAGCGAGATTAACAGAAATTATGAAACATTTTTGTAATAAAATATTATAGGTATCCAAATCCTAAGTACCTACCTATCAGTTTTATAACCATCAGTGATTGTGAAAGTGGCTGGATATGGCACTAGGAAAGAATTAAAAATGTATAACAGCTAACCTGTATGGAAAGTTCTAACTTATGACTATTTTATCTCGCAAAAAATTAAATATCAGTAGGTAGGTACCTATCAATTTCCCTTCCACTTTCCACTCTTGAATTTAACAACCGACATTTAAAAAGTTATAAACAGATACTTATTCCAGATTTCCTACACATTCTCCGCATATGTTATAGGTATTATATTATAAACCCCATGCTCGGCCCTACATGTCCAGTGTCCACGTGATTCTTTTTGTTAATGTTGCGTGCCTAAACACTACCTATATCAAAATCGATATGGCTCTTTAAGTACTGCACTTTGTATGAGCCGTTTAGACTCTAGAGCTACATATTATATTGGAAAATAAATCATATAAATTATTATATTCTCAAAATTAAAAGTAGTAGCTCCGCTAGGAAACAATTGGTGAAATTTTCATATTCCTAAAATTCGTTCTCATTAGATGCCGGGAAAAAACTCAACTATAGGTAGATGTATCATTTAACTAATAAGTAGGTAACACGTTATAAGTAAGTTACCTGCCAAATATTGTAATTCGAACCTAGTATTTGCTTTTATGGAGATTTCATCGTTAGTTATAGTAATAATTTATCCTGTTTTTTTATTGTATAAAATTCAATGCCTAAATATTATTAGCATATTAGGGGTATCCACCGACAGCATCAGATATGAATTATTAGGTAGAAGATTCAAGTAGGCAAATACCAAGTAATAACTATAATATTCAATCGCCTCATTTAAGTCCTTTAAATTAAAGACAAAATAGTTTTAAAAAAATATTCAATAATAACAAAATATTTCTAAGGGCAATAACAAACCTCAGTGCAAAAAATATTGGTCGCCCTGATATTACTTATAATGTTTAAAAAATCACTTATGATGAAGAGTATTCATTCAACTCTTTTTGCATTGCTTTAGGTTGCATAGGAATGTAATGCATGTAATAATAAAAATCAAATCAAGTTCCCTGGATGGCTTCATTTAAGTAATCACATTATATGTGGTAACTATCACTAAATGTATCATCAGCTGATAGTAAGGCGTCGATTATTAGAAGAAATGTAAACAATGAAAATCGATAAATAAGTTGTAACCTTTAAAAAAAGGGGTGTTTTCCATTCTAATCTCTGAATGCTTATTACTTATCAGCTTTTACAGAATGAATAAAATAATACTAAAATCAAGGACAATGATAATATTTAGCAATGTTTATTTACTTACCCTTTTCACTGAAGATGCTTGCAAAATTTGGCATTTCACTTGTTTCTTTCTTAAAAACAAACAGCGATACAAACAAGTCCCGTACACCTCACTATCGTATATTTTTCACAGAAACTTTTCCCGGACGACCGGGAATTCTGTCAGAAATGTTAAAATTGGTTAATTCTCCGATTTGAGACACGCCACTCGGTTCTTTAAGGAATAGTCAAGTCAAACCCGCCACTAAACAGGATGCGAAGTTGAAATGCATCTGAACTAGTCGTTGGTCGGTCCAATAAGAACCGATAGGAAGGACCGTATTCAGGATAAAATACTTCGAGCTCCAATTTGTTGGGCGAGTGCCAAAGTGGTCAAGAAATTATTCGTATTTATTATGATTTATGTAACTTTTTACATAAGTCCTTAAAATAAATAATTTAATACCTACTTAAATGCCTATATTTTCTACAAAATCATATACATACTTACATTTACAAAGAAAGCTACCGTGGCTATATAGGTACTCTGTCTACGTACCTGCTCATATTTAAATAAAAATATTTATATTTAATAAAAACGCACGATATGTAACTTTAACTGTTTGTTACGAAAATACATGTTAAACCTGGTAACATACTTCAAAGCTTTAGTCATTTTTGCAGTTTCGTTAATCAGGTTGTCATTATCAAGTGTTTGCAAACCGTTTTGGTATATCTCGAATGAGAACATTGAGAATACATTAAGCACTATTTGTTTTACCAAAGATAATGTTAATTAAGGTAGTACGAAATAAGTATATAGATAAACAATGCTAGTTAGAACTGAAGTACAACCATTTACAAGAATGTAGTGTTATGTAGATATTACATATAAAAGACAATTTAATAAAATTTTGTATCAAGAACTTTTTATTCAACAATTTTCTGCAAGAAATAGATATAAAGTAAATAAGATCACTATTAGTGTAGGCGAGCTAGCTCTCGAGAGACCAAGATCCCAGAGACAACTAACTGCAACCTCAGCAAAAAAAAATACTCACATGTAGTTTGCGATGTCTGGAAGAAGATTATATTAACTTGGAAATAGAATCTTTGGCGAAATTTGCAAAAAAAAAAAGCGAAAAGTAGCGAAAAACGGTTTTTCGCATTTTAAAGGAAAAGTTGTGTCTCAGCCGGCAAGCGAGCGCGAAGGGGAACTCGGCTACCCCCACTCTTCGCCGATTGAATTCGTAGTGCTGAAATGAACGGTTTTCGTCGTTTTCGATCAAGTTTTCGCAATCTTCCAATCGACGTTTGGCAAAACATAAAAAAAACACGTTGTAGAGTTAATCTCAACGAATATAACCGCGTTGGTTAAATATCAGTCCGACGGCCACAGGGCTTTCGAGGCGATATGGTTTTTGCAAGTGCTTTTTTCAGCAAAAGTGCAGCGGCATGCAAAACCTACACGGCATTTTCGATGGAAATTTTGAGGATAAAGTGCAGGGAATAAAGACAAAAAAATAATAAAACTTCGGAAAAATTAGGGTAAAGCTGAATTTTTGTATGAACCTTCCTTTTGTGGTTCTACACAACATCCCAAAAGTCCTCATCGATATGTGTGCCGCTATAAATGTTACGCGGGGTCAAAGGCCCGATAAACGGTTTTTCTCGAGAACCGTTAGCCTTACGAAAAGAAGTAATATTATGATTTTTGTAGGCAATTTTCTAAGCTACAAAGATAACCACTATTTTTTCGATATAAGTGACCGTTAATGAGATTTTCGCGAAAAAATGTTTATCGTGACCTTTGACCCCGCGTAACATTTTTAGCGACGTACATATCGATAGGAACTTTTGGGGTGTTGTTTAGAACTACAAAAGGAAGGTAATTGTGGCATTTTATTTTTAATTTACATGGTCCACCCTGTTCAGTACTTTATTTGCCACGGCGCTGTGTGTCGTGGGTCTCTGCTTGGCTTTGAGCACGAGTTCCAGAAATATCCTATCCTGTTACGTTTGAGTAAAGTCTTTTTGAATTGAATTGCGATCGAGAAAACTGAATTGCGTGTTCCTGTCTCACTCATACTACATAGTCCAATCAATCTATACACAAATACCGACTGATGAATGCGTCCTGTTCATTGTGAGCAGTTCTTCAGTTTGTTTTGCACATGGACCTTTAATGAGTGTTTTCCCATGTCGATTTCCTGGAATGTTCCTCCAGTGATTTTTGTGTTTGCTCTTGACCCAGTCTTTAATCGCCCTTCTGGCTGAGCTTTTGGAAATACCCAGCGCGGGTTCTGAGCCATAGAATGTATTAGCTGCCCCTTGTCTAGCAAGTTCATCGGCTTTTTCATTGCCGTCAATTTTGGAGTGTCCTGGCACCCAGAGTAATTTGACTCTGTTCTGCTCACCCAGAATTTTCAGCTCTTCATGGCACTCCCATACCAGTCGGGATGACACTCTGTTGGAGGCTAGTGCCCCAAGTGCCGCCTGACTGTCTGATGCAATGGAAATCTGCTGGTTGACATATTGTCGATTAATTTACATTCTCGCGTACACATTCAAGTATAGCCAGAATTTCTGAACGCTACATACAACCCGCCATATTGGTTTTTGTGCAAAGTTTTTTCAAACTCAATTTTCACCCATTTCCAAACGCTGTATTAACTTCAAATGTTGCGTGTGGGAACATGGTTCACATGACAAAACATTTTTTAATGTAAAAATCCAAGATGGCGTTTCCAAGACGGCGAACAGTTTATTATCATTTAATATCCGATCCTACCAGAAATACGTATCTGGAGATTTTTGGAATAGCAGGTTATAAATACGGGATCTAAATTCAAAAAATCAAAATGGCGGTGTCAACGTGACCGATAAATTGTATCTTTTATCGTCTGATTGGCGTTGTTCACATTCAGCCAAGGAACGCAGAGAGCACTTTAATTGAAAGGAGTGGAGGTCGACTTGCACGATAAGGCGGCTACAAGCGTAACTGCATACTTGAACGGTATTCATGCGCAAGTTTATTGTACAAGTATACTGGAACGTGTGTTTTATAACACTTGCACAAGTATTGTGCATTATAACACCTGCACAAGTATTCTGCAAGTGTTATAAAACACACGTTCCAGTATACTTGAACAATAAACTTGAGCATGCATATCGTTCAAGTATGCAGTTACGTCTGTAGCACCCTATATATTTTAGTAGACATAGGATCAAGTTCAAATTGAGTATATTTTCTTATTGTGTCTCTTTTTGATTAATTTCCTAACTCAGGTTCAATTGTTTAAACTCGTTCCCATACTTTCGTTTCTGCTTTCAACTGTAAGCATAGTAGATGCAAGAAATATAGTGACATCATTGAAAGACATGCCGATAAAACAGTTCAAGCCGACAAGGGACGCCGACGCACGTACGCCGATTTGAACGAGCGAAACCTCAATATCCAACTATTTCCTATATACTCACTGAGTATTGAAAAAAAGTGCCCAATTAACACACCAGTAAACTACAATAAGTAAATTCGAGTAATTTACTCGTCTTGACTTGTAGCGAGCGAACTAACCCGCGCAGTTGGTCGAACATCTGAAGTGCCTCTGAGTTGGCGTACTGGTGTTTACTTGTGTGATTTCTTCGCACATATCATTAATAGGGGTTAGTATCTTAATTTTTACCATATAAACTCTTACAAAGTTTTTATTTGCATATTAAAAAATAGATGAAAGCTGTTTATCGATACATATTGACGATTTTCTAAATGTGCATTACATTTATTAGACTGGAAAAGTATCGGATTGATAAGGATTTCTAGTGGTTGTGACTTTATTATTTCAAGCATGTATTAAGGATTGTCCTTGTGCTGCATTCAGCTGCAGTAACTTGCATTCTCAATAGTTATGATTTTTTTTCAGCGTTGGCGACTGGTTTTACTCGGCGTATTTTATTCGACGTGCGGAGAAACGAACCAGTTCCACAGAATAAAAATCAATCGGTTTTGGACTACGTGTGTGAAAATAGTGATTATAATGACTGATGTACATATCAGTGCATGATAAAAAAACGGTGAGAAATTTTTGTGGACAGTTAATGAAAATTATAGAGTTGTTAACTATTTTGCAACAAAAACAGAAAACAGATAATCGAAATAATTTCGTCCTCCTAGAAATATAACATTGTGAGCTACATCCCTTCAAAACCATCCTTTAAGAACTTTCATTTATTTCACCATATTTACTTCACATTTTTTCGCAGGTTGACAAATCTTATTCAAAAAGTTAAGTAATTTTAAAATAATATTTAATTTTCAACCCATATAAAAACCATCCCCTTGGTCCTCTGAATTATTGTAGTATTTTTGGTGTATTCGTGGGTACAATATTATCGATGCTACGTTTCAGAATTTTAAAACTAAACATTTTTTTCAACCTCCTCAAAAACCACCCCTTTAGTGTCAAAATTTTTTCAATATTTTACCTCTTTTCTAAAGAATATTTTCTGTTCATTTGCAAATTTGTAGAATTTTGTCCCCCTAGAACTTGAACAACAGTGACCACTGTGCGCCGCTCTTTTTGCTTCGTGTCACACTATATGTATTTCGTTTACTATAGTTATATTGAAGCTATTGAGTAATAGTCGGTAAACTTAGCTTGGTTGTGATAAATTGAATACATATTTGACCACTTACAGACGGACATTATTGCCTATCGTATTGTTCGCTTCGTTATTTATTTGTGTTCGTCACACAATGGCCAATTATTCAACTTGTGCGCATTTTAGAGGTCCAGCTAAGTTCGCAAACTGACACTCATTAATCTTGACTATATGTTTATATTTACTTAAGTGAAAAGTCCATGAAACGTAATACTTATAAATAAAATTTAAACTATTTTGTTGAAATATAAATATGGATATATAAATATGGATATATAAATGATAAGCGATACAGTTTGTGTAATTTATAAACATATAATCAACACTCAAATTAAAATAGCTTTTAAATTTAAAATGTGACGAGTGAACAATAATAAATTAGTTATAGTTATCTAATAGTTTTTAATCTTCAGATTTTAAAACATAGATAACTTAACTATCAATCTATTAATTCTAACATATTTATATAAATAAATGTACGTATATTAACAGATTGAGTTTCATAAATAAAAACATTTCTCTACTAAACTGGTGTTTTATCTACGTACAGTTGTTCCAGTAATTCTTTTCTTTCGAATGCGGTCCTGTGTCAACAAAGGTGGGCATATACGCAGGACAGGGTGAAGAAAGAGATGGACTGTTAGCGAAGAATCGCTGTACACAAACACCAAAGGAAGGGGTAAATACTTCTCCTAAAACAACCTAGAAATCCTTCTGCTTACCGCAGCAATACCCGCAATATTCTGCAGAATGTCTTAGCATAAAATAATTGTTGTGTTTTGTTAGCGTTTATGTGTTGAAAGACAAGAAACATGTTATTAGTCAAATAAGTTGTTTAGTGTAAACAAAGAAAGTGTCTCATTACATGTATTATTAAATACCTACTACTAGGAGCGACTGAAACTAATCTTAGTTGATAGAAAATTATTCATACCAAGTTAGATTAAACATTTTAAATGTCAAGGATATGATGATATAGAAGTGCCAGTATGGTACGAAAAAATGAAATATTTGGTATAGCCATTATAGCGATATTATGTCTGCTTTTAATAGGTTTTAGCCAAAAGGAAACCCCGAATTACCATAGGCCGATAAGATATCAACACCTACTAGATTTAGAGGAAACATTTAAAGTCTCAAGTAATTTTGTTATACCAACACCCTCAATACACGATGTGATTTTGCAGCAACGAAATATTATTATTCAAGAACTAGCGGATTATAAGTTTCCGGAAGGTGATAACCTAGAAGATTACACTTTAGCCACTGGGGGTCAACCAATACGAGTTGTAATAATAACGACATGGCGCTCTGGTTCTACCTTTTTAGGAGATGTTATAAACTCAATTCCGGGTAATTATTACCATTACGAGCCATTACTGGACTATGGAATCATACAGATTAGAGGAGCTCCTCATTCAGAATCTGCTCTAAGGACCCTTAAAAGTTTGCTGAACTGTGATTATACAAATTTAAATAGATATTTGCAGTACGGTATGAACCACGTTTATTTATTTACTCATAATACAAGACTTTGGAATCAGTGCGAGATGTATCAGCAGTACTGTTGGAATTATACGTTTCTAAATGACTTTTGTAAATTGTTTCCCTTTCAGTCAATGAAAACCGTAAGACTGAGGCTGTGGCTTGCTGAGGATCTCTTGAAGGATGAAGAGTGAGTAATATGTATACTTTTAACTGGACAACATGCCCCTTTAAAATATCCATGTATCGCTGATTAAAGTCTCCTTTAGCCCTGCCTTACTTAAAGCTACTTCTCGATAGGTCAAAAATAAATAACAAATGCTATCCATATTTATTGTCTTCTAAACAAAGTTAATCAAGATAGCGGTTTTGTTGGTTGCGTTTTTTTTTTTGCAAATTGGTAAGAGCTTCGTTTAATTGATTGTAGGTAAATTATGATTTGATGGATCTTTTAAAGGTCATTTTACCTTGAATCCCATATAAGTTAATTTGAAATAACTATGCAACCCAACGTACAATCATAAATTGACATTGGTAGATATCTGATCATTTTTATACCAATAATTTTCATAGAAGCAGGGTTGCAGTTGTCAGACACAAAGAAATAATAAGCCATTAAGTAAAGAGTTTTGTCCTTGAATTTCTAAATATGTTGTCATCTCATGAGAATTTATTTAATTTTAATACTAGAGATCTTATATTTATAACTTAACTACTAAGCCAAATAGCCAGAGAAGTTGCTGTTTGACAATAAATTGAAAATAAGATTAAAAGTGTCCCGTGTGTCCCAAAAAGAATCTATGAACAATTGCATAATTTTATTTAACCTAATTTGTTGGTAAAATTTTGAGATAAATACCTATAAGTATGAGATTTCATGTAAGTTAGCATGGGATTCACAGAGATTTTTTTGGGACTACCAGGAATTTAATAGAGATTTCAAGGAATTTATTGGCCATTTCAGAAGAAGTCTACCGTAGGTTTCATTAAATAGTTACCCAATACTCCGTGGTACTCCTGATACTCAGTGATAAAAAAAATGGTAATTATAAGTCTAAAATAGGTAGCTTCTTATATGTTTACCTACATGTATAATTAAGAATTGACCTGTCATAATATATGTAAATATAATAAGAATACATGATATAATCGTTAAGAATACAGCTTTTTCAATGCCGTAATATATGTCCCTACTTATTATCTATGCTTTCATGATTTGAAAAACAGTTAGTGGTCTTTAGGTATATATATATTTTAATTTTTCTTGTGCAAGGGATAATTTTAGAAAACAATTTGTTAAATAAACAAATAAAATAAAAGGGTGTATATTCTCATGAGGTTTAAAGCTGCGCCCAATTGTTGTTATATTATCCCAACCCTTCTAATTATCATATTACCTCATAATTTTTTTGTGCTTTGAAGTTTATTAAATATTTGGGTTAGTAATTCAATTAGGAATATAAAACATAATTGTTAACGGAATTAAACTGAAACAAGTCAGTAGGCCTAAAGACGAGGAGATATATCTTGATATAGCAGTACTTACCTATCAATTTAGCAATTAATATTCACATTTCGATTATTGATGATTTATCTCGATAAGCAACTATACATACTCCGGTAGATGTAAAAGCATGGAGATTAATAATTGAAAATTTTTCTACACAATTTTTTTTCTTCTAACAAATATGAACAGATATTATCTTAACAGGAAAACTTAACTAACAGCTAGCTATGTAATTGCAGTTTGTTATGCAAAGATTCAAGTCATTTTAAAGCCTGTTTAAATAATATAATACCAAAAATAGCAAAAAATGTACATTACGAATGGGTTTGTTACCAATAATATCTTTTTCATCATTTCTTTATGGCATTCAATAGTATTTGATCATCTAGATCAGCTATTAAAATTTTAGCTTCATAAGTACATCCAATCCTTAGATATTCAATATTAAAAATTGAGTTTCAGTACAAAGCACTTCGCAAACTCCTGACGTCATTCTGTATAAACACTACAGCAAAAGAGTTGAGTTTGCTACAGTAGTGAGTAGTCCATTATAATCTGTCAAACTTTAATTTAATGACATGAGTTAATTTGACGTTTGTAGAAAAATAGTGTTTGTTTCCAACAATATAGTTTAACAATCAAACATCGTTTCCATACAAAGACACAATTACCAGGTGTCAGACGCTTATTAAATCTCGACTGTCACCTGATCAGGATATGCAAAGTGATGTTACGCGAAGCTCCGCCCCGTTTTCGCGCGATCCAACTTTAGTAGTTTATTTAAGGGCTTAAACGTTTGAATAAAAACCTAATAATTTTAAAATTGTCTTAAAAGGTGTTCTACTTATTTCTAAAAATTAAAAAAAATCCTTAAACATTTAATGATCAAGCAAAATTACAAAGATCATTTTTTTCAATAACATGTGTGTGTCCCATGAGCCCTTATGATTGAACTCATTTTTCTTCCTTTACTTATAATGACGTTATTGATCATTTCTTATGGCAAATTCTCCCATATTTCAATTAAAGCAATTGTCGTATTTTCTGTTTTGCATTTTCGAATAACTGTCTGCCTAGTATGTCCCATATATGTTCGATTGTATTCAAGTCCAGGAAACATGTAGGTCAAATCAGCACCAACTGTGTGCATATGCCAGCCTCCACTGAAAGAGACAGTAGTAGGAGTGAAATTTAATTCTTTATTTTATTTTGTTGGACTTTGAGACATGATTTCCCTACCATCAATCGAATTTACGCAGAGACAGCTCATTACGATAGATTGCCATTCAGATTTATCAAATATACCGGCAATATCACTGTTAAATCTACCATTTTCGATCAATGCTGCAGCACTAGCTGTATCAGTCAATGCCAAATCACCTTCCGATAAATCTGTAGTGATGGGTGGCTTATTGTAAATGATATTTTGCCAATTCACAAGGTCATAATACTCTGTAGCATCATAGTTAAATTCTGGAATAATAAAACTGCGAATTATGTTGGATGCATTCTTCGAATCATTTCGTGCTTTCAATATTTTATGGTAGGTAAGCTTTCAAATATGGTGGCACTCATACCAAAGCAATAAATTCTCATGGTGGTCGAAGTAACCATTTCTTTGAATGACAAGATGAACTATAGCCTTCAGTTCCTCCGGTAGATACTTGCACAACTGGATTAACTTTATATGATGAGACATTCTGTCTTTTCTTGTATGGCTTCAACGATGTTTGTCGTTTATGTGGTACTTTAAGCTCTACAATTCTTTGGTAGCTTTACTACAGGAATACCAGCTTTTCTTCATATAAGTTCGGTTTGCCCAGAAACCATATCTGATGTTTCAGACACGATAAGGTTTCTATTAACCCATTTTGCCTCCAAATCGTTCCTTATTCAAACAAAATATTTTACAATGCACTCAAACATAGCTAACGTAACTCTTTAGATGCTCTAAAAATAGAACAGTTCACGACATTTCTTGTCTTAACCTACATTTTTATACAATACATAATCTGAATCAGAGCCAACACAACAACAATAATAAATGTGCGGAGCACGTCAAATTAAAAGATATATAGAGAAAATTATCGGACGGTCTGATAAGTCTAGAGTTGTCCCGAACCAGTCGCGGTGCTGGTGGGAAAGCACATGCGCATTCGCACTATTAGGCATCTGAAAGAAAATGAGTAGCTTTTCGTCGTTTTTCATATTATATGCTACGAACAACTGGAAAAATGAAAAAAATCATTCTTTGGAAAATTGCATCCAATTTTTTTTTTTTAAGTGAAAAAGCTGACTGCAAATATTGCAAACAAATAAAAGCAACATTTTTAACTATATGGAAAAAATCTAGTGGTGGTAGTTTCGATCATGGGAAGGTGGAAAACGAACTCTGGTCATTTTTTTTTTATTAGAGTAAAATAATTTTGTTCGTCAATAACAACTTTTCCACACATAGACGTTAAGAATTTCCAAAATCTAAAATGTCGCACTGTCCTAGTGAACAATATGTTGTCATAGAAAAAGTATAATATGCAACTCGCACAAAATGGCAATTTTGCACTCGTATGAATTGCAAACTTTCAAACTCATACAAAATGCTTGTTTCATAATATCCTATTATGTTCAATTCAAATATGATGATGTATTTTATTTTTGTAACTTATAATTAGAGACCTATTACCTCCATTTTCCAGGTTTTCTTTCGGTCTCAGAAAATGAATTCATTGTTTATCCTCAATAAATGAAACTTTCTTGGGTTGCTACCATTTGATGAAACAATATTGATATTCAATAATAACTATTATACGTTGGTTCCTTATACAGCAGTGATGCCTGCAAATTGTTTTGTCATACATTCTTTGTACAGTGATTACTTAATGTCTTCAGTATGTGTTCACGTTGTTTTTAGTTTTTTACTTTATTTTCTTTGTATAACTTCTTTCTGCTATCAGAGCACACATGTAGAACTTTTTGGTTAGAGTCAAGCCATTATTTGTTATTTAGTTAGATGATAAGATAAGAGATAGAATTATCTAACGCTGACAAATCGTTTTTAAATATTATGTAAACAGTTAAAATCATATAATGGCATACTTCTCCCCTAAAATATTTATTTCTTGAGATGATAGAATGAACTTTTTTGGTTATTTAGAGCATGGAAAGTCGCATTTTCGGGTCATATTTTCATCTTTCAGATGCCGGTGCTGGGCCTATTGCATTAAAATTCGATGAAACATACCAGGAATTTTTTTATTTAAAATCTGACATCATGATATTTTAAATGCCTTGGTTCTTAATTTTAAGTACTTTATTTTGAATAGTAACAAGTGACGCAGTGCTTGTTTTCTTACGCATTTTTTATTTTAAGTGATTTAATTTCTTGGTAAAACGAGTTTTTCATAAGAATTCAGAAGAAAACTTCTGAAACATGGCAAGAAGAGCCAAAAATGCGGCTTTTTGTGATCCAAATATCAAAAAAAAACTTAATTCTGCTGTCTCATAAAATGAAGATTTTTAGTGTTCAACTTAAGTGGATTTTTTTAACCAGGGAAAAACGAATTTGTCAAACATAGGTATGTTTTCAAAATTGAGGAGAAAGTGTAATATTAGGGGTTGAAAGACATTTGTCATGGGAAACATTGGGTTATTCATATATTATGGTATACAGGGTGTCCCAGATATAAACGGACATACTATAGTGCAAGGTAGAACACACTCAGCTGAGGTCAAAACACCTCTATACTTACCGTTGAATGTGAACCGTTTTTGAGATACGTGTTTTATGGTTTTCTTCAGTCCGCCATATTTTTGAAATGACTTCACATATTTAGATAAAATTTGGTATACATATTATACTCTTTTAGGTTAATGAATAGCTTAAGTGATTTTGGAAAAATTCCATTAGGGTCGTTCACATCACACTGTATGTAATTTTTTGGTAAATGTTAGTAAACTTTTAAAAAGCCTATGGACCAGTTTATAAAATAATGTCATAATATTTGATGGCACGTTTATGGTTATTCTTCAATAAATTTTCAGAAGTATTGAAAGACCAAATTTGACTTTCTGCAAATAACAATCCAGTTGCTAACATCATTATTTTCTTAATTTTAGCTAAATAGGTATCCCGTAGAAGTGGTTGTTGTTTATTTTTGTTTTGACATTCAGTGTTTCTAAGCTTTTTTTAGTTTAAATATCATCGAAAGTAATACACATTTCATTTCTTTCATGAAAGAAAAATAATGTTAGTGAAGAGGCTTGAATTAACAAGCACAATTTAAAAAAATATTACACACCTTTTGAGAATAACTTGGAAATATTAAAGACAAAAGTTTGCACTTTTATTTTGACAAAACAAATTTATTTAGAACTTAAATAAAGAAGAAAAAAAAATAAAAACAGTGCAAATAACACAGGTTTACAAAAAGAAAAAAATGTTCTGGGTCTGGGGTCAGACCATACGTTTCTTATGTATTTTTCGACGCTGAATTCAAATCTGTTTTTAGTTTTGCTCTATCACGTCAGGATTTTGAGATATTCTAACCTAAAAGTTGGACATATTTGAGGTTATGTAGCTTTAAGAATTTGTTTTCTCAAGAAACCGTGTGTGGGATCTTAAAGTACAAGTCTTCACTTTCAAAATACCGTTGAGTTTGCTCAAATATATTTTTTTTTTCGCCGAGATATTGCAATTTAAATAATGACCTAAGGTTTCCGTACTAATTAAATGTATTGGGAAAGATATGATATGAACAGAGAATTTTAAAAGTTCGATATCTCAGCAAAAAAAAGGTATTTGAGCAAACTCTACGACATTTTAAAGAGGAAGATTTGTACTTTAAGATCCCATACATGGTTTCTTGAGAAAAAAAAATCTCAAAGCTACATAACCTCAAATATGTCTAACTTTTAGGTTAGAATATCTGAAAATCTTGACATGATAGAGCAAAACTAAAAACAGATTCGAATTCAGCGTCGAAAAATACATAAGAAACGTATGGTCTGACCCCAGATCCAGACAACTTTTTTTCTTGTAAACCTGTGTAATTAAAACTATAACAGGTTTTCAAACTGAATGCCCCCATCGTCAATACATTTTCGAAAACGTTTCAATACGTTTTTCACTGACCTTTCAGTCACTTCCGGGTTATTTCTAATGTTATCACATACAGTAATAATTTGTTCTAGAAGCTATTCTCGTGTATTGAACTATTCATTGTACACATCTGACTTGAGATGACCCCATAAAAATAATCTAGAGGTGTAAGATCAGGAGACCTCGGTGACCAGTTTACCGGACCTCCACGACCAATCCATCTGTTGGTGTAATGCTGGTTCAGATGATCCCGGTACAGAAAATGGGGTCCAGCACCATCATGCTGAAACCACAAACCCCTAGTATTGATGCCTTCTAATAAATATGGCAAGATATCTCTAAGAAAGTTTAAATAAACTTCACCAGTTAGCCTTTCTTCAAAAATGTGGGGCCCTATTAGATGATTATTGTAAATACCACACCACACATTAATATTAAATCTGTATTGGAAATGTTTCTGAATCACTGCATGTGGATTTTCGGTTGCCCAAACATGCTGATTTCTACAGTTGTTAATTCCGTCATGTGTGAATTGGGCTTCATCCGTGAATAGAACTCTCGATATTGTTCTTCTGTGACCCAAAATCCACCTACAAAATGTTAAGCGGGGAACCTAGTCGCCGTCTTCTAGACGCTGAACTGTTTCAACATGAAATGGATACAAGTTTTCCTTCGCCATACTCTTGTCTTAGGTACTGCTAACTCATTACTTATATTTCTAACACTTACGGATGGATTATTTTCCACAACCTGTAATATTTGCTCTTCTTATGGAAAAGCTCTGGGAACATGTTCATGTTTTGTCATTGACGGAAGTTGTCCATGTTCCCTACTAAATTGGTATACCTCTGAAAACGTTTTATGATCTGGTACATGGCGATTTGGAACATGCCTTTTGATACTCTCTTTTTGCAGATCTCCCATTTCCGTTGCAAATGCCATACTAAAGAAAAATAATATCCACATAATCTTCATTACTAAATTGAAACGGCATGTTAAAATTTTTAGTTTTAATTGGTTTTTTATCACTTATTCTAATAATTACTAAGAGCGAACAGCAATTCTTATTTGTAAAATTACACATTTGACATGTGCCTACTTGGAATTTTTAATGCAACAATGTCGTGTTAATCGCATCGTTTTATTCTTTATTTTTTATTCGTGAAATAAATGGAATGTGCTTTATTTTGGACGGAAAAAACACTGAATGCCAAAACAAAAACAAATAACGTCTTCTACGGGATATTTAGCTAAAATTAATAAAATATTAACAAGAAATAAAATACAGTGTAACGTTAATTACCCTAAGAGCTATATTAAAAAAAAATGTAGGTCCGTCCTGGAATTTTTCCAAAATTACTTAAGATATTCATTAACCTAAAAGAGTGTAATATGTATACCGAATTTTATCTAAATATGTGCAGTCATTTCAAAAATATGACGGACTGAAGTTCTGGTCAAAACCATAAAACATATCATAAAACCCCGTATCTCAAAAACGGTTCACATTCAACGGTAAGTATAGGGGTGTTTTGAACTCAGCTGAGTGTGCTCTACCTTCCACTAGAGTATATACATTTAAATCTGGGACATCCTGTATATTATGTTAGTCCAAAAATATTTTTGGGATGATTTAGGCCTTATCCGAAAAATTTATAGGGGATATCTATGTGCATATGCTAGCACAAAATTAATTTTAAAAACTGCCAAAATTATCTAAAAATATTTTCTTTCACTCCACTGGTATCCGGTTGTCTGTATTGAAATAAACCACATAGAATAGCTGATAATAGATCTAAAATTGTGTCTACCCAACAGCATCCAATAATATTATAACTTCAATAATTATCTACGCTTGTGCATTAAAATTTTATTATAATTTTTTTCAGTAGTATCAACTCCAATTTTAAAGGTGTAGTACATCTCATTAAAATTTGTTGGATAATATCCGATTTACCATATTAATTTATTATCTTTCACATTGATTAATGTCGTTAATAGAAAATGAAACATGTCTATAATTGTTTCCAGGAAGTGTATAGACAAGGAAAATAATTTCGCCGTTTTTATTATTGTTTATTCAGTGAGGCAATAAGTACACATAATAATATAAACTTTTTCCTTTTCAAGGCTAAATGTAAAAGTGGTATTGCTGGTACGAGATCCACGAGGCACTTTGCAATCCCGTAAACACAGAGACTGGTGTCCTGGGGAACCTGACTGTGATCAACCTAATAATTTGTGTGCAGATATGGTGTCTGACTACAGTGCTGCTATTCAGCTGAAAAAAAGATATCCCGACCGGTTTCGGTAAGATATACATTTTAAATTTGATAATAGTAATAAATTTTATATATCTATTTTATTTGTAAGAATAAAGTACTTGTACAAAATTAATATAGATTGAAAGGTGCCAGTATCGACTTAGGGTCGATATAACCAACATGCAACAGAGAAAAACTCAATTAGTAAATTACAGTAGTATATAAAGCGAGTATAAAAGTAACTTAACACAATCTATTATTTATTTATGTACAGATACAATAATACAATTAACATAACAAAAAGAATGAGAACAAAGATAGACTTCCATGAGTATTGGAATATGTAAGATATTGGACAATATATATGTTAAAGATGCATAAAAATTTAGTTGATGATAAATTAAAAATAAGATCAGTTTATTACAATTTGATAATTTTGATATTTAAAAACTTTATTTGTATACAGAAGTATTTACATAAGTCAGAATGATTGATATAGAGAATAATATTATTACAATATGCATATATTATTTATAAATAAGTAAGAACAGTTAAATTTTAATATAAAACATTAAACAGCAATATACTAGTAGGTATTAAATTCATATTTATAAACGGCTATATCACATGTAGTTAGGCACAGTATTTAAAGAAAGCCTTACTGGTAAAGAACATTTTAATTGTAGTTCTTAATTTGTCCATGGATAACGCTTTAATTATAAGACTAAGGCAATTGAAAAGTTTGTCCCAAAGTGATTTATGCCCCATTTCTAATTCAATTTTGATTTTGAAAAAAAAATCGTAAAGGTAGTTCAAAACTTTATCAGGTAAGATGAAAAATATATAGAATGCTATTTATAATCAAAAAATTTAGTAGTACGTTTAAACCGGAAGTGAATTTTTGAATCTGATTTTGTGCAAAAATGTACTTTTTTGTCAAATATCCTGTACCCTAATTTTAAATTCTCATCTAGAAAAATAAAGAAAAAAGTAAGGGTGTACCTGATTACACAGGTGCCCGGTATAGAATGTACCAACAATACTAATAAATAGCTATTTTGTTTTAATAACATTTAGTTACAACTTTTTGTACAGTTCAAAATAAACTTGAGATAAACTCACAAGGTTTTCGCGGTGTAATATCGGATGGAGAAGACAAAGACCATAGCCAGGTAAGCACGGGCAATATGCCTTTAATTCAATTTCGCTAATTTTTGTCTTAGAACTTTCTTTCTAAGTTACATTAATTCCTGCTAAATATTAGCTTCAAAATGTTGATGGTTGCTGAGAAAAGAATCCTTTTCTATTAACAATTCTCAGAAACCACTGTCGCGAATTACATACAATTTAAATATAATGTAGAGGTACTAAAACTTATAAGTAGTAATTTTTTTTAATTTTCACTCTGCACAAAAGGTGGAAGATAATGATGATTTTTCTGTCCAATATTCCTCATATGTATCCATTTGACTCATTGAAATTTTAAAATTGTCCAATGGATATGACATAAATATTAATATTATATGCTGCCGGCTGGTAGCCAAGTGCAGAAAAATCAGTTAATGAATAAAACAATATTCAAGTTTATCACAATTTATTACAATATTATACGTGTTTACATTGCAGTATATATGTATATAGAAATAATATTTAATCATATCGCTATCATCTCTAATAATAGCAGTTATTAAATAATTTAGTAAGGATTTGAGCAGGTAATATTTTTGATAAGTATCAGACGTAACATAAATAATATCATCGCTACCAAATGTGAGCAGCATGCAACTGTTCTCATACGATTAGCACACTCATAATAATATCTTTGGATTCCAGAAATACCAGTACTATTTGGCACATACTCTAAATAACAAAGGTATGATTTTCTTGCAGTATGACATGATTCAACTTGAATTTTTAATATGTTGGATTTGTCTCTAACAAAATACATATCTGTGGAGCCATCTTCCTTTATCATTTCGGTCTAATACGGCCAAATCGCGACAAAAAAGACAAGATTGTTCGTATTTTTTTTCCCAAATAGTATAGAATTATGTGGTCATTAGTATTTAATGTCAAGTCTACTTTAACAACTATTTGTATTGACATTGTTCTTGTCTTTTTTTAAAAGCTTTTATTTAACTCGCAATGTTAGTGTGTAAGTTTGTTTAGATCAAATCTTGCAAGCTGAATTAGAACCACTTCTTATCCTACGGAGTTGAAATTTTACAGTTCAGTTTCGATGACAAATCATTTTTATGATATATACATGACCTAATTCTACACCCAGGATATACAGTGTGGTCGATTAAGTGTGCAACAAATGGAATTTTTTTTTTTTTAGTGGCACAACCAAAGTTTATATACCGCCAAAAGTTATTGCATATCCGATAACCATTTCAGGTGCACTTAGAATGGCTTCAGGTTAAAGTGAACTTATGTCGAAAAAAAAATTATATAAAAAATATTTTTAAAAAGATTTTATTTTAAAAAAGTAAAAAATATTTTTTTTTAAATTCATACACCTGGAGACTTAAGGTAAAATAAGTGAATGGATGGCCCAGTCGAAATCGTTCAGCGGCAGCGAAGGTGGGTGGTCCGACCGATCAGCTGATTAGGCGAGACGGTCTGGTTTTGAAATGTGACTATGGCAGTCAGGAACGATAAGTGGTTGGTCCGCCCATGTTATTGTCAGATAAGTCAAATATCAAACAATCCAATATGCAGAAAGGAGAAATTGTCCATAGTAGTGGGGTGAAATTAAACTTATTGTCGCGTATTTTCACCCCTGAAACCACCTTTTAGGATCCATGACTTCCAAATAATTTCAACAAGGGATAAACACTTTATTTAATAATTTACTGATAACTACACAATACTTTTTTATTATCTACTAAAATGCACTTTAATCTTTACAATGTTTATTACTTGATATTTACTTCGAATTTGTAACCTCTCACTTGCTTTTCAACTTCGTCTTCTTCCGCCGGGAATCTCGCCTTATATACTCTAAAATTGCCTCTAGAGTTGTCTAGAACACAATCTTTTCCCACCACACTCCAGACAACTCGATCTCTTTCTACAGATTTCTAGGACAGTCACTATTAGTCATGGGCGTATCAGTCTCCACTTTCTAGGGGGTGTAATGGATAACATTATTTCTTTCAAATCACTAACCGTACAAACGTTGGTAATTATTTTACAAAATAATATATATAATCTAAGACTTCCTACCAATTATCAATTGACACGAAACAGCTGATTACACCAACCATATAAAAACCAGTTAAGTCAGACGTCTGCCCGTGCCAGTTCGATTAGGGGTCAAGCCTAATGAATACTGACGCATTTCGTGTACCTGGAAATTTTGACTGTCTAGTTAAGGTAACATGATAAACATCAAACTTTGTAATTAAATGTATATCTTATGTACATTTCTGAAAAAAATCACGATACAAATATACATAGACAGTTTATTCATGTGAGACACAATACAATATATACACTTGTCAACAGATTAAAAATAATGTTAAAATATTAAAGATATAAAAAATACATTATGTATTTACAAAAACAAAATTATTATAAAACTGCTTACAGATCTAACAGTTTTAAATGGTGTGTTAAAAACACTCAATAAACTCTTGAACTTTATAAAAAACTTCCTCTTTCAGAAAACTTTTCATTTTTTGAATACATTTTTTATAATTTAGATTTTTCCATACCGTTGGTAAGAGATTATATAATTGTACTGATTTATACCTGTAACTATTAATTCGATAAAGGGAAAAATTCAGCCATTATACAACTGATTTCTAACAGAAATATAATTGCTGTATTGATTGTTTCAGTGATTATAATTTGGAAACATAAAACAAAAAATATTTTTGTAAAATTAAACAAACAACATGAACAATAAAAACTGCCATACATCAAATAAAACACTTCTGTGTACTGCTTCTTGGGCTTATATTGATTTTATTTAATTTAAATTATAGAATAGAGGAATGTTCTGTCAACATTCTTATTAATCCTCAATTTAAATATAAATTTGTGTTTCGAAACTGATTGCTTTCTTCAGCAAGGTTAATATATAAAATTGTTTATAAGATAATTCTAATACAATATTTATGTTATTTTGTTTAATTTAAATTTTATTTCAGACTCACCTTAAAATTTATTTCTATAAATATCTATTCTACTTCAGTTTTGATTATTATTATGTAATTTTGTTTTTAATATTATTAATAACATGTAAAAAAATATTACATTCTCAACAATGTTCATTGAAAAAAGTAATAATTACTGATGTTGTTACTACGCATTTCTTTCAAGTTTAATTATTTTATTAGTAGTTGAAATGAAAAATATGTTTAATTTATTTATGTTTAATTTGTTACTACCCGGTTTCAGAGCAGGTACAAGTAGAACCCGGTATAATACTAGGTAAGTTGAAATAATGCTGGATACCCAATTACTCAGAGTACATTCTCGATCAATATTGATGTTCCATTCAGACTTTTTTATTTAGGGGTTAGAAGGGGAAATCCTCATGGACACTTGGCACACGGGTCTGCCGTGCCGGGTAGTGCCGGACTTTTATCGGATAAAACCCCTCCCCTTTTGGACCCTGCCTTCTGGTACCGCTCTACATCTTCAGAGGGGGACCTTTTGGTCCTTAGAATATTGTGTCATCAGTTCCCGTGTCTTTCCTTCCTCCTCTTCTTTGGTCTTAAGAGTGTCTCTTATCATGGTTCCTCCCATTTTCCCTCTCCTTCCAGCATCAGGGGGACCAAATTTCCCGCCTGTAATGTTGTTTGTAGCCTTTCTTAGCAGGTGTTTCTAAATGTAGCCCTTCTAGGGCACCAGAAGATGGTATGTTCCAGAAAGTCCTTTTCCCCGCAGTAGACACACTCGTCGTCATTGAACTTTTCGATGCCTCTGACATAAGTGTGGAAGCAGCCATGGCCGGATAGTGCTTGGGTGAGGTAGTATCCGACCTCACCGTGCATTCTTTCAACCCACCTCCTAATGTCAGGTATTAGGGTCTTGGTCCAACGGCCCTTTGTACGAGCCTCCCATCTCTTCTGCCAGCGTTCCTAACTTTGTTCAGACTATATTTGATTATGTTTGTAAAATATACTAAAAATGTGAATTATCCTATGCAGTTTTACTTGTCTTTGAGAAAATGTAAAAACTTTGAATTAATTCTAGTCAACATTCCTAAAATCAAAATGTTTGCTTATTGATTGATTTGGTATTGAGAAATTTGCCATATATTTTTACTTCCACATCCACGAAGTGGAGTGGAAGTATAGTTATCGTAAAAAATATTTCAAAAATTATTATTGTTGAAGTGGGTTGAACGAAACAAAATTTTCTGTCTGTTTGTAACATTTTTTTTGTGTGCACATTTTCTCTGGAACGGTTTAAGATATTGACTTGAAATTTTGTACACATATATATTATGAAGGGATTTGGAACTGGATTGTTTTTTTAGCATATCCGGTGAAGGGTTGGGGGGGTGAATAGGGGAAAATAAGTAAGGCAAGCTGGTAAGAGTACAGAAGCTTGTTGTATATAGTAGAAGGATAGGCTTCGGATTTTTTTATCACATTTTCAACCCCTCCACCACTCCTACTCCATTATTAAAGGGACTGATAAGATTAAATTAAGATATTCACTTGAAATTTAGTACACACATTTATTAGAAAGACATATGGAACTGGATTATATTTTGAGATGATTCTGTTGAAGGGGTGGGGGGATAAGTGGAGGTCAATAGAGGAGAATGGGTAAAACAAGCTGGTAAGATTACATAAACTAAGATTTGGTGTATATACTAGAAGCCAAGGCCTCAGATTTTTTATAATATTATCCATCCCTCCCACCACCACCACTCCATTATTAAAGGTGTTGATAAAATAAAATTGAGATATGCCCTTGGAATTTAATCCACGTATAAATTATAATGACATCTGGAAGCAGATTACATTTTGAGATAATTCCGTTGGTGGGTTGAGGGTTAAATAGGGGTAAATAGGGGTAAATAGGGGAAAATAAGCAAAGCAAGCTGGTAAGAGTACAGAAACTTGGGATTTGCTGTATATACTGGAAGCGAAGGTCCAGATTTTTTTATATATATATTTTTTTATGACCGGCCTTACATATTATTAAAATTATATAATAATAATAATAATGTATTTTATTCAAATTTAAGCAAAATGTACAATATAAATTATGCAAAGGAAGTGGCGAAGTTCAACATGGCTGCTCTTCCACTTAACCATTTCGAGTTGCACATAATGCTAAGCTATTAAAGTTATATAGCAATAAAAATAAAGGAAAAGAAAAAGAGAAAGAGAAAAAATAACGTACAGAACTAAGCAAATATGGTGAAATACATGTACAGTGTATATGTATACATAGGGCTTTAAGGGTCGGAGGTAGCCGATTGAATATTTTCACTGTGTTGTAGCTAAAGGATCTCTCAAAACAAGAGGTATTGTGTCGAGGAACAGTGTTTAAGGTGTTGTTTCTAGTGGGGCGGTCGTGAATGTCACTTGTTCTTATTAATTTATCATGTAGGTATTTGGGTGTTTTGGACGAGTCTACCTTGTAAACAAGACAAGCCATGTGAACTCTGAACCGCTCATCCAGGCTCAGCCATTTAGAATCAATGAATTTATCAGAGACATGGTCATATTTCCTCAGATTATAACTATATCTAAGGCAACTGTTTTGCAGTCTTTAAAGGCTAATTTTATCTTTGGTTAACAGCGCTAGCCAGTAACTACATTGCAATACGAGAGGTAGCCAAGAATTAATGAATCGCACAGTTTTAATTTAATGCCAGTTGTAAGTCTATTCCTGTGCATATATAGTACTTTGAGTCTACTGTAGGATCTTCGGATGATGTGTCTCATATGACTTTGAAACCTTAAATTATCATCAAAGTATATTCCCAAGTTCTTACAATACTTAGATGGTGTTAAAGTGACTCCATTTAAATTAACGATTAAATCAGGGTTATTCAGAAGTGTGTCTCTGTGCCTACCGGATACTATTAGTTGTATTTTAGATTCATTGAGGATCAGACCATGGGCTTTAGATATACGACAAATGGCATCTAAGTCCTCAGTAATTTTATTTAAAGCAATAGCAGCCTCATTTAGGAGAGCTAAAAAATATCTAGAAATCATGAGTGTATTGTGCTTCAAAAATTTAGAAAAATCGGCGGTGTAAATGGAGAAAAGTAGTGGACCTAACACTACGAATTATTTTCACATACCAGAGTGAAAATATAGTCAAGATGTTTTCCTTTAGAGAGACTTGGATGGAAAATTTAGATGTGGATTCCTTAGGCAGCGGTTTTTTCATTATTCATTCAACAAACTATGTATTGAATACTAAGACTTCTGCACAATTATTAATTTATATTTCATATTTACTTTCCAATTTAAAATTCTAGATACGTCATAGATAATGATTTTGTTTTTAAACTGATCATAATAAATTCATAAGAAAGTTGATTAGAAATGACATTTCAGTAGAAAAGTCTTTTTACAGGGGAATCATTTTATAACTGCTTATTATAATAACAATTATTGATTGAAGTTAGTCGAATTGTTGACCCATTAAAATTTTAAAATATTAATACCAAATGCACTTATACTTCATTCTAGAAATAAGCTATAGGAATATTTCATTGGCTGTCCGATTAAGAATTAATACAATAAAGTAAAATGTACTCTTTAATCTGAGTCGATTAGTGACGGTGTTAAAAAAAGTATTTATTATTATGACCTTGTTTCTTACTTTTAAATGTGCAGTTAAAATATCAGTTATAAATAGTAAAAACATGTTTGAAACCCAATTCAATATCGGATATGTACCACAAATTTTTTTTACTACAATGTACAGAGTGATTTTTGGACATTGGCACATGCTGAAGAAAGATAAAAATTAAACAATGTCAGAGGTATTTGAAAAACCTGTAAAACATATAATCACATTACATAAAATTTTAATTTTTCTCAAAAATAATTCCGTTAATTAGAGAGACCTAGAAAATCTAATAGGATGAAGAATTACAATTCACTCAAATAGGAGCTTCTCGAGAAATTCCAGAAATTTTCTGCATTTGTCCATATTTTCTTAGTCATTATCAAATTGTGAATTGATCCAAGATATTTAGGAAACAATTATTGCTCTAATGTCATTGTCAGTATCTGTAATATAATTATTTGAAGGTGGCCAGTTCTAGTTATATTATTTATTTCAGAAATTTAATTTTCCGACCTTTTCTTATGTTCATATATTTATTTCTTAAAACTAGGGCATCACAGCAAGAATTCCTGGAATAACAGTTAACTCTAGTGTTAATTGTGAGTCAAGCTTCGGTTTTAAATTTGTATCTAATTTTTTTGTCCTCGATTTGAGAAGCATGCTTTTATTAATCTATTTAAAATGTTTTCTTCACTTGTAAAATTAATAATATATTATAATGCAAGTGTATAAGTAAGCCTTTAAAGCACGCATTGGTTTAGGGCACGACGAGCGTAGCAAGGAGGGTCCTAAAGGAGTAAGTGTTTTAAAGGCTACTGATGCACATGTATTATATAGTCGTGTCAAGATAGCAAAATAGTTCTGATTTCTCATATACATTGCTGATTTTCATAATTTTTTTAAAAAAATATCCCTCAAAAACTAAAATCAACTAATAATTATCAAACAATAAATTAATGAAGTGAGGATTCAAACAAACCACCTCCTTGTGCCAAACATTAGCCAAACCGATTATACAATGAACCTCTCATATCATTGAGGTGATTTGGAGTAATGCTTGCACAAAGTTGGATAACTTTTTCCCGTAATTCAACTAAATTATTGGCTCGTTCAAACGCATGTTTGTACGCGGTTTCCTTTAAAAAGCCCCACAGAAAGAAATCATGGGGTGCTAGATCAGGTGACCTGGGGGGCCATTTTATCATTCCCCTCGTAGTTATTAAACGATTGGGAAATGTTCTTTCTAGCAAATTAATAACAGTTAAGGTATTATTGTGACTTGGGCAGCCGTCTTGTTGAAACCAAATGTCGTCAAAGTTGACAGGAAGATTTTGAACCGCAGGAATTATTTGGTTTTGTAAAAGCTCTAAATATCTATTGTCATTTAAATTGCCATCGATTAGCAGTGGGCGTATAATATGATTGTTTAAAATTCCCCTCCAAACGTTCAACTTTTGAGGATACTGAGTTCGCACAGCAACACTCAAATGTTTATTTTTCCGAGACCAATATCGTACTATGGATGGATTGTGTTTCCTATGTAATGAAAAGGATGATTCATCTGTAAACAATATATTCTTTAAGAAGTTTTCATACTCATTCACTTTATTTATCATGATTTCACAAAATTCCATCCATTTGAAATTGTCCTCGGGAAATATTTCTTGCGTTGCTTGAACTTTAAAACAACTGCACCCATTTCTTTTCAAAATGTATCTTACAATTCTTCATGTCAGCTTCCTCAGCAATTTGCTTGCTAGAACAAGGTTCACTAGTTTCAACAAGTGCACAGACATTAGTTTCGTGAATTTCACGTTCTTCGCTCATTTGTTGATGAAGGGGTTCGGGTTGACAGCATTTTTTATAAGAATTCACGACACACCCGAAATTCTCAAATTTTTTAATAATGTATGAAATTATGCTAGCTGAGGGGATTGGTCTGTCTTGATATGCCACTGTAAATAAATTTATTGTGTCTTCAGTGGAATGGCCCCCGAAGTACCACTTCACAATTTGCACTTTTTCTGCAGTTGTATGAACACACGGAAATTGAGATTAATTTATTTTATTCCCACACTTCTAAACAGCTACGCTATTAAAATCAGAATAGGTGGGCTGTTCTCAACTCGACGCGGTCAAGAGATGGTGCTATTGTTTTATACCAATGCCGTGCATTGTTCTACGACAAGGCGTGGTTTATCTGCGCAGAAACAAGTTTACGTACCTTAAACTAAATTTGCTGAATCTGTATGTGTTTTAAATATATTAATACTTCTAAGATCTTTAAGGGTTTGAGGAAGAAGATTGTATTGACTAATGCCTTTATGAAACAAACTATTCACTGTACAGTTTTTTAGAGTTGGTGAAACATAAAAGTTTAAGCAGATCTGGTATGATATGAATGTATTTCATTAATTAATATTAGCTGATCTTTTAAGTATTCTGGTAGTGCATCGTTTTTCATTTTATAAATGAAAATCTTTGTTTGAGAAAAATAAAAATGTTCAATATCGAGCCAGTTTAGCAAATTCAACATATTCTGAATACTATCTATCACATTTCAATATTATTCTCATTGCTTTGTTTTGTAATTTCTGTAATCTATCAAAGTTTGTACAAGTAACATATAGTACAGAGCAGCAATAAGTAAAATGAGGTAATATCAAGAAATTGTAAACAGTTAATTTTGTTGGAGATGATAAATAGGGAGCTACCGGTCCTAAGAATCCTATTTTTTGCCAATTTTCTTCGAAATATACTCTATATGACTTCCGAATTCTAGTTCTCTATCAATTACAAAACCTAGATATTTCAGGCTATGTTGACATGACTAATACGCTATTTTTTATTACACCTGCACTGCAAAGTAATAACTTAAAAAATTAATTAATTTAAATTCATTTTACAAGGTAGTCTCCGAATTTCCATTTTTAATCGGTAACATAGAGACGGTTAGAATTTTTTTGTTTGGTTGCTATGTACATTTTTATTATAAATTTGTTGATTTGTGAAGTTTGTTTCAACTTTGTATTCTCCAATTATAAAATGAATGAAAACGAGAATATTTCATCCGAGATTAAAATATTAGCCGAACAAGCTGAACAGCGATTAATCCCCAAGAAATCTAAACAAGCGTATTGCAAGGAATACGAAAAATTATCCGGCTGGATGGCCAGCAAAAACTGCAAGGTGTTATTACCTAAGCAACTTTAAAGCATTAGTGATTTAAAGGCAAGATTTTGCACGCTTTTTAGTTTCAAAAACAAAGATTATAATTCAGGTATAATAAAAAAGACCTTTTTTGGAATTTTCACCAACAATTAAAGTTTTTGTGAAGTATGGAATTACATTTAACGGGGAATTGTTTATTTACTAACCTATAACATTGTGCTGGTTTAGACAAGTACTCAACAAGCACATGTAAAATTTACATCAATATCAAACTGATTACCAAAATTTTAGCTAATAGCTCTATTCGTTTTCATTACACATTTTGATCGAAGCAATGAAAAATGGAGATCCATTACAGCCAACTGTACCTAACAGGTGATTCAAAACCTTATCCTGAGCTAGTCCGATGCAACCAACGCTATTAATGTCGAATCGTTATTGACCGTTAGACTTTTAGGGCATGAGGTACCCGTTTCACGTTTTTGTGCAAATATAGTGGTAAAAAAACATAGTAGTGTTTTACTCAATTTCGTTATTGTTATGGATTACCACAGAGTAACGGCTTCCTCGATCAATTTCCAATATGATTTTATATGCCGATGATACCTAATTGTTGGCAGAGAAGCTACCAGCGCAGGATTCATACATACTATCGATTCACTTAAAAATTAGTTTTCATCAAATAACCTATTAGTAAATGTTGATAAGGCACAAATTTTAAACTTTGAGGTTTGATGCAACAATTATATGGAATTTAAAGTCAGTGACAAAATGGTAAATATAATTACATTCTTGGGTATCGAAATGGATCAAAAACTGGAAATCATGTACCGATATTCTCTCAAAAGATATATCAAGGTACTGTTATACCTTAAAATTATTAACAAATAATGTAGGTGTAGTGGCAGCTCTTAACCCGTATTATGCATATATTGTATCTAAAATTTGGTACTGGATCATTTTTTGGAAAAATTCAGTTGATGTTTAGAGCGGGCTATAATTTTGTGATTTTACAGAAATATGTTTTAGAATATGTCACGATAACTTCTTTATAGGTGTATGAGGCTGTAGAAATTTATAGCCCAGAACAATAGCTTATTTATTGATAGTCAAAGGACACATTCTTATAAAGCAAAAACAAAAGAAATCTTTGTAACCGATAAAACTAAATATAGCATCATTCAAAAAAATGTTTATAACACCTTAATTAACCCGCGTTCCGACTAGTTAGGGTAGTGTTGAGGAGGGACAGGGCTGGCTTTAGTTTTTCCTAAACATTGACAATTAACTTTGAACCATACTTAATACTTCAATAATTAATTATTTATATCTAATAGAGAAGTCTTAAAAGAAATAATTATTGATTTAATAATGAGGAAGTTTAGTTTTAATTTTAATCATATGAAACTGATTTTAAAGTTTTTGAGTGTTTATTAAAGCACATCTTCGGCATGTACCATTTGAGTGCTTCCTAGAAACCTTAAAGAGACCAACACTTGTATTTTGGTTGCTGCAATTTTGACATTTTAAATTTTTAGTAAAGAGTCACTAATGTCATTTCTTATAAACAACTGACTGTCCTCATTATTCGCTGCAATCAGTAAATAATTAATTTATTATTCACTGCGGAGAATAATGGATAGCATTATCCTTGAGGAAACACATACGTATTGAGTACATTATTTAATAGTCGTGGACAAAAATTATTATTATTATTATTATTATTATTATTATTAATTAGTCATATTTTAAAATTATGGGTTTTATATATTTTGTATTAACATATCCACTGTGTTGTAATTTATTGCTATTGTGTATATATTTATTTGTAGAGGAAATTTTAATCTATATAATATGCATAAGTAAATTAATGAAGACCATATTTACCCCTGGAAAACATGAAATACATTTTAACAAGATCACTTAATGAATTATCATCATTAATATAATTTGAGCAGTTGTGAGTCATCAACCCATTAAATATTTCAATTATCACTTGATATATAATGTGTTCCATTTGTAGAAATAGAACACCAGAACTTTTTAATGACTGCCTGATAAAAAATTTATGTTATAAATACATAAACTAATAGCAGAGAACATGGAAAGCTAATTGTAGATAAATGTTGGTGGAGGTTAAATAACAACATTCCAAATTGTCTGCCAATGGGGAATTTTGAAACTTAACTGAAGATGGCGCGATTGTTGATGTAGGTCAAGAAAATAAACTATTACATTCCTGCATTGTTATTTTTAATCTCATTCGATTAGTCAAGCCAATATGGTGTTTTTCGTTTAAATAAATTATTCACATGAAATATTACATTAATAGACAGTAAATAAGACAAATATAAATGCATTTATATTAATTATAACATCTTTTAATGAGCAAAATTCGCTTAAATCTAAATATTTCTGAATTTCTAAAACACCACCTGATTGGGTGTATTTAAATAGGTCCGTTTAACGTATTTGAATTATTACAAGTATAGTAGCAATACCAAAAATTTGAGTTTGGATCATAATTCCTAAAGTCAAAAATTGAGATTTCTATGAATATTCTGTGCTTCGTTTCGGTTACTACCATATAATTTGGATTAAAAATCTAAATAACAAGATTACATGGTAGTGATTGCCATCGAAACATACAAAACTATATTTTAGGCTTTAGATTAAAAATGTTGAAAAAATAATTCATCCATTGTATATTAATTTAAATAAAGTCAACTCGAGAAATAGTACACTAAGTTACACATGATGAATAGATTTATTGATATATATTAGTGAACAAAGTAAAGTTTTGGAGTGTATCAATGTTGTTATTATTTTCTAGGGCAATACGATACGAGGATCTCTCACTGAACCCACATGAAAACATCCAAGAACTATTTGATTTTTTGGGGCTACATTTTCATAGAGATGTAGTTCGTTTTCTCGACTCTCATACAAGAGTAAATGTGGGTGGGGTATCAAGTACCTTTAGGGATTCCAAAAGTGCTCCTTTCCATTGGAAAATGGACCTAAACTACACCGAAGTTCAATACATTGAAGAAAACTGTGATCAAGCTATGAAATTATGGGGGTATGTTAGATCAAAAAATTCCAGTAGTTTACGAGATTTTAATCCGTTAACGTCGTTTAATATTGAATAAAAATCGTAATTGTTAAGCGATAAACTTCAAATTGTTCCTATTTTTTTAATGAACCATTTTATTGCCATATTTACGAAAATCGTATACGTGATTTTTTAAAATATATTCCTACAAAGGAATTATGTAAGGATTATTGTGCGGCCTCAGTAAATTTTACTGGATTATTAATTAATATTTAATCAAAGTATAGGTACAGGGTATTTTGATTATAAATGTCAATTTTACTTCCATATCCATATAGTAAAGTGGAAGTATAGTAATTTAAAAAAAAAATTCAAACATTTTTCTTGATGAAATAGGTTTAAATGTCATAATTTTAAATTTGAGCGAAAAAATATGTATGTCTGTCTGTAACTTCTTCGCGGAACTAGATTATATTTTGAGCTTACTCCGGTGGAGGGTTGGGGTGTGAATAGGGAAAAATAAATAATGTAAGCTGGTAAGAGTCCAGAAATTTGGGATTTAGTGGCCTCAGATTTTTTTATAAGTAACATTTGTCACATTTTTATGACATTTTACACCCCCACTCCATTATTAAAGGGATTAACAAAATAAGAGAAATATAGCGAGAGCTGGCTGCAAAAAGCCTGGCCGATCGAATAACAGGATGAAATGTTATTAAATGTTAGTACTCACAGCGACCATAAGAAAAACCATTGGGTGCCTGGGCAGAATTTGTGCACAAGTTTGGTATGTGTCCTCATCGGAACATTTTTCGAACGGTAATTGTACCAATGGAGTAACAGCTTGAAATTACTCTTAAAATTTAGGATTTACAGAGTAAAAAAAATATGTTTGGGTGCCTAGTTATCTTGTGCTAATGCCTTGGCACCCAACTTTTTTTTTTACGCATTACTGTTATCGAGTAACAGCTTCAAAGTTTTAACATGAATGCCACATCTATGCCTGTGCCAAATACCTGGCATATAACTTTCTATTTCTCCAAGTCTTATGTTATTTCTGTCTGTATAGGTGTTCTTCACAGGTATGCTGCGAGCAGGTAAGTTTTGGATACGACTGTTTAGGCATTGTAAATAGCATTGTCCTATACTTTCCTTGGCGTCACTATGCTTGATCTATGCTACTGAGACAGATCTGACATTAGAAAAAGATACATGGAGATCCTGCGTCCTGATGCCAATATGAAACATCTCAGTTATTAGACCATTTCTGGTGCAGTGTACACATAATCTGTTAGAGCGTCTCATAATTTTTTTATTATTTTTTGATTAAGAAGTGCTACAAAATTATAAAAATGAATGTGTGCTTTTTGTGGTCATAGCTACCATACTTGGCGGTCTTGTTGTTCTCTGCCCAGTTTTCATTCATATACGGGATGCGATTATACAGCTAGCTTTTATCGACAAGGAAAAGAAGAGCCTTTTAAAGAATTAAAAAGAAATACACACGTACATACATACAATTCAGCAGATATTCGATAATTTGAAGAGTATTGAAAAAATTGATCATTTTAGAAGTATAGAAATATTACAAGAATATACTTGTAGGCTTTATGGAATTAACTGTAAGAATGTTAATGATGCTAGATTATTAATCTTCCAAAACAAATTCACGTCAACGTCTTTTGCGGAATATTTTATGAAAAATGTAAAAAAAATTATTCTACACAAATTCCATGTTGGAAATCACTGAAACAAAAAATTTTGCGAACAATTTATATAACATCAATGTGGCAAAATGCTACAGAAGTAAACTGCATCAATTCCTTATCAGAACAATGCGGGACACTCAATGACAATAAAATTGAACCACTTTGGTTCGAAGGTGATCCAACATCTTCTAGTTGAGGGCATTGTTATGGTAGAACTTGATGAAGTAGAATGTAATGAAATTAATAATGATAATGAGGATTATCATGACGATAATGATGATGATCATGATAATTTATTGTATTATGTATTTATACTTTGTAAAATATCCAAATAAATCAAAATTATTTATTTGAAATCATTATGGTTGTTTATTGGATGATTATTTATTTATCCCTAAATACTTCTGTAAGGTTGCATTAGTAATACCACAGGACTTTGAGAAATAGAAAGTTGTATGCCAGGTATTTGGCACAGGTATAGACATGGCACTCATGTTTTTTTCTAATAGAACAATGTTAAATCTTTAATTTGACTGTAGTTTGAAGCTGTTACTCGATAGGTATAGCAATGCACAAAAAAAATTAAAAATGTTGAATGTCAAGGCATTAGCACAAGATTTAACTAGGCACCCAAATATATATTTTTTTACTCTATAAATACTAAATTTGAAGAGCAATTTCAAGCTCTTACTCCATTGGTACAATTACAGTTCGAAAAATGTTCCGAAGAGGACACACAAAACTTGTGCATAAATTCTGCCCAGGCACCCAATGATTTTTCTTATGGTCGCTGTGAGTACTACTAACATTTAAAAAACATTTCATCCTGTTACTTGATCGGCTAGGTATTTAGCAGCCAGCTCTTGGACTAAAAGGTATTGACTTGAAAGATACACGTATGTATTATAACGAGATCTGGATCTCAATTATATTTTGAGTTTATTCTGTTGTGGGGTTGGGGGTGAAATCATGCTAAATAAGTAAAGCAAGCCAATAAGAGTCCAGATACTTGGGATTTGGTGTATATATTAGTAGCCAAGGTCTAAAATATGGAAGTAAAATTACTCCAACTCCAACACTAATGAAAAATTGTCTCATCAGAGTAGGCAAAACTTATGAAAACAAATCTTTTACATACGAAAGAAAGTACCCTGTACTTATATAATAAACTTAAGTGTACTTTTATGGCAGTTTTAATTTTGTAAAATATTTTAAAAATTCGACTGCAGTGATTACATTAGCGATAGTGACAATTTATATTGAGAGATTTTATGTAATTTATTTTTAGTACTTAAGAATATTTAATTACCCTTAGTTGCTTATTTAAAGCTTCCGTTACAAATTCCTAGTTATGAAATTGTTCCGCATATGTATGTTGATATTGGCATTTTTAATAATGTGTAACGGCAGCTTTGATACTATTTTAAAAGTATAGATCTGTAAAACTCTACAGTAATACAGCATTTATTTTTTTATTAATCAGTTAAGAAAACCCCAAGATTTCTTAATGATTTAAATATCTTGATATTTAAAACAAAACATGTGTGCTAGTCACAATTTAAAAAATCTACATTTGCTCATATTATACCTTAATGTAGAACTTCCGTTTATATGAATTACTGCTATTTTCAAAATTTGTTTGCATTATGGACAAATTTTAAGCAAATTTCAATGTCTGCATTATTTATTTGTTTTTTAAAATAATTAGTTTTCAGTCTATAGCAAAGGGTCTTTATGCCTTTTTGTTAAACAAATTCCGCTGAAATTTCAAGATATTATTATATTCAGGAAGAAGCTATTCCTTAGAGTTGGGTGATTAAACCGTAATCTGCTACCTTGTCCCTGCTGCTGCGCCATAAAATTTGTTTGTTTTATTAACAATTTATCCTGATACTCAACCTTTTAAGGTAGCTATATCGCGAGAGCTGCGACATCTGTTAGCGAATCGATAAATTTCAAACACGAGAAACAGACAGAGAGAGAGAGAGAGAGAGAGAGTAGGAAAATATTTGGCAATGCCGCATATAGTTTCTGGCGCCAGCTGATCGGCACGTTACTAATGTCAATATATTTTTACCTCTTAATAAATTAATGGAAAAATATATTATTATACATACAATAAATAAAATCAGAATGAAAGTTTGTAAATCTTCTACTTTCTTATATGATACCGCATTTAAAATAAATGCAAAATATTTTCAAATATAAGCACCAAGTTTTAAAAATAGTGTGACGTTGTCACGTCGACAGCTCATGTCCTCCATTCAATAATTTTCGGGTAGCTGCCATTACGTTATTTTATGATGGATCATCTTGATATTTATACACGTGCTTCGTCAGGAATTATTTTAAATTTGCCTTCTTTTTCTTTGTTCTTTCTTAAATAAGGATCAGTCGTAAGAGGGAAAATAGTGTCACGACATCAATTTATTTTGCTGCGAACTTTGAGCGAATGAATCGTGGAAACGGAACGGTAAATGGATTTTACTAGAATGTTTATTAATATGTGAATTAAATTTGCAGCAGGTTTGGTGACTTTCTTGAATAACGTGAATTGCGATATAACTACCTTAATAAATTATTTTAGGTGTCAAAAATATTTTGAAATTTAAATTAAAGTACTATGATTGTCAGAGAAACCCAACCGTTTTACCACTTCGTAGATGCCTTTTTATCTACTTCGAGTTCGTCGAGGTTGCAGAAGAATTAACCATGCATCTGCTTTGCACAGAATAATAATTATTATAAAATGCAAAATTAACCTAAAAGCAATTTTTCCTGGCAATGTTTGATCCTATGAATGAATGATTTCCCATCAATAAATATTTTTTGATACAATTTTTGATTCGATGAAAAATTGTTTAAGCTCTTCCTGGAGCCATCCCTGGTGCTTCTATAAGAAATTTAAAAAACAGTTTCGTTACAATTTTCCATCCTAAACAATTTTTATTTGAAAAATTTTTCGTTCGATGAAAAATAGTTTAAGGCTCTTTCTGGAGCTAGTCAAATCAAAACTCCATTATTAAAATGCAGTTTTATTAGTAACACCAGGATATGAAAACTACGAATACACCGTCAGTTGCAGTGTGAAGGTAGCAGATCTCCCTATCCTCAACTATTTTATGTTTTTATCAATTATTACGAAATATTTTCATTTTATAATTATTTGACTTGTCCAACAAGAAAAAAAAATTATAATTAAACTTTTATAAGCAGCTTTCCATGACATCTAGAAGAGCTTTTTTGTACTTAAATTGTTTATGAAGTTTTCCAGCTGTAGCGGTTGATTATCTTATAATTTTATTTTTCCTAGAACTTATCATTTATTTATTGATTTTTACAGCTTGGAAGTTATAGATTTGCTCAAACCTTAGTGCATCTATACATGCAAAATTAACCAAACCTATTCGAATCCTGCACACATTGTTTTATTCGCACTTATTTATTGTAAATTATTGTTATTATTTACTTAGTTGTCTCCCTATTATAGTCAATTGTTTTAGTATTATTAGAGAAATAGGGGTTTAAAACGATTATATCAGTAGACGCATATCTTAAACTAATTACTATTGATTGATAGAACTGATACTGAATTTTAATAATAGGATCGTGCCTTTATAAACGTTAGGCATCACTCGAGAGCACTTTCGATTTTAAAGAAATACGCAGTTTTTGCACGGTTGTTTTCAAATTTGAACAATTCTTCATATGACCCGTATTGTAAGCATCTTTTTGATTACCTCGGTAGAAATATCCCTTTTACGTGAAATTTGCTATTGATACGGTTTACTTTTCAAGTACAGTATGTCAATTATAATATTTCCATATACATATGCCGGTAACTTTACTAATATCGTATTTAAAAAACTATAAGACCTGTATAGTTTTTAGATTATACCGCGATAGGACTGATCAAAATCGACATCATTGATCGGTTAAGTCAAATTGATTAATGTAATTTTGCAACAATATTTCTTATAAAACATCGTTGGTGACACATCAATGTATGAATCATGTTAAAATTATCAAAAATTAAAAAGCTTGATACTGTTACGTATGTTTTAATTATCAAAATTGCTAGTCAATGAATTTGCTGAAAATATCTGGCCAGTCAAATTTACACCATACCGTGGTAATCAAACATATGTACATTTCTAAAACGAAAACGATAACTGATAAAAGCCTAAGCATAGAATTACACGCCACAATCACGTTTTGGGCTTCCAAATATAGAATTCTCTAATTTTTAAAGGCATTTTTTTTAATTGAATTTCCAACAGCTTAAGCATAGTGCGACATCTGGTGATTTTATTCAATATATATGTTAAAATTAACATTTGTGCATACTAGATAAGGCCAATGGCATATTTACACATATTTGCTTCGTCTTCATCCCCATTTCCAATATTTGTATACAACTTTGCCCAAGGTGTGGTAAAGCAACCTTATCCAACAAGTTACTTTACTTATTTTTACTTCTATTGATTGTATCAAGGACTGTTGTTTCATTTTAACATAACTAAACTGCCAAAATCTTGCCGGTATCGTTTAAACCACGTATCTCTCGTTACGTTTGTTGTAACGGATGTGTTAAGTATAGTCATTTTACAGATTTTTATATGTAACAAAGAAGTATACAGATCAGACCAGCCTAATGTGAACACGAATTCAATATGTCTAGTTCACTTTTATATATTCCATCATCCAAGATCATTTGTGATAAGATTATTTATTTGCCCAATTGCAAACACTACATAAATGAGATTGAATCCTGAAAATTATACCTCAAAAGTGTCCACTACAACGTAGATTAGTTTGAGTTTCACATTTCTTCTGAAAAAGAATGCTGAACCATCTTGCCTGCTCGGAACTTTTCGGTATGCTTTCCCATTACAATGTCTTTTAGTTTAAGCTGAGAAAAAAATGGTTTCTCAAAGTTTATCTCACTTAAGCTTAGACTATTTCCTGTTTTCTGTTATTTTCCAACACATTTTGGCTTATACAAAGGAATACATTATCTGTATAGAGAATTAACCGCGACCATCATGTTCAGCGACCCCAAAGACATAATGACTCATATCTGGAGTGTGTACTTTATTCGAAAATTTCATATCCGAATGAATTCAAACTGTGGGAATTAAATTGACTGGACCAGTTTTAAAAAACTCACATTAGCGGCCTCTAAATCTTAATATTTTATGAAATTTTCATGTGGATCCAAAATAGAAACTAATCATATGCACAAGATACAATTCGAGATTTCGTTTTTGGTTGGGTCACACTAGTGTACATCTCCCTCTTCACCTCTACTATTTGCGCATGGCAATAATGCCTTTAATGGGCAAATGTCAATTGGTATAATAATTGGTTCACAACCTTCGCATTAGGATGAACTGATCTGTATCAACTCTTTAGATGGTGCTTCAGCATTCTTTCAATATAATAAGGAAGAAAACACCAAAGTCTCTCGTTAGTTGTTGATAATTTTTAAATCCACCCGTATTGATCAATGTTCTGTTTCTCTTCTACTCAGAAACGCAAGTTAAATATGCCATTGGACCCAGCAAAGATTGTATATTACATAAAAATTTGATACAAGTATTTAAGTAATCTGGAGGAAATTTTTATGAATAAAAATTCATATTGCTATTATAGATTTGGATTATTGGTTAATTAATTTATTTCATGAGACGTCTTCCATGAAATTTTAATGAACATCCTTATTACTTGAAAACATTTGTCAATTTTTTAAATGAATTTATAAAAGAAAATTTTAAATACTTGTAAATATTTCACAAAAACTTCTGTAACATAAATTTGTAATACATAAAAATACGGCATCTGTTAATGTTTGCTGAATTTTGTGAGGTGTGAGATAATACACTTTTTAAATGCAATATCATATTTAAATAATTAATTCTAATGAAATACTCAAACTTTTGTTTTAGTGATCTAAAAAAAAATAGAATTAGTTTTTATTAAGCTGCATATGTGATCAATTTTCAACTGAAATTCCCCAAACTATATATGTAAATTTTGCCATTCTATCTAATAGCTGATATAAATATAAAAATTTAGTTACTACAATGTAATTTCAATGTTAACATAGTTTATGCCATACGTTACCAATTAAAAACAGTACTTTATTTCTTGCCCGAATTTTATAGAAACTCCATTTTTTTACATGGAGTTGGTACAGTCTTACGAGTAGTTGATGCAGAAACTGATCTGTGTGGACACACTAAATGCTAAATAACGTGTTGAATTACGGACTAAGATATCAAAAGTTCGTATAGTCCAGCTTGTGTGAGTTAATTGCCTTGGATCAATGCTCAATGCTGATATTATTCATTAAGACATTCCATTCTTCAGACCAGCATCTCTAGACTATTGTTCTGGAAAAATACTTTCATATTTTTGTCTCTTTTTCTCCTGAAAGTTCCATGTAGTGTCATAACGAATAGCCCTCTCCATTATTTCATTCATTGGTTTATATAGAGGAAACATTTTGAGTGTATGCATTGATTTTTATAATATATTTTTTCATCGGAAGTCTAAACATATTTTTGTACGAAATTCACATCAGAATTTCCCCATTAATTTAATTAATTCGATAAAGAAATGTGGCATCTAATATTCGATTTTAGCTCTCCCATGGTCATCTTTCACGTATCTTTCAGCAGAGTCGAACCGTCCCATCTGCCACTATGTGGAAGATATAACTATATATCGTTTTATATAACTTGATTGTCGATACACACATTAACTGCAGTGTTCAGTTTTAGGTGTTTGCTACTCTGTACATGGACTATTGCTTACAATTGTACTTCTTCCCATTTTTACATTGGTCGAAGCAAGAATATGTAATGATTTTTTTCCCATGGAGTTATTAATCTTCAAATACTTTGTTCCGTACATCCATAGTTATTTTCATAACTATTTAATTTAAAAGGCAAGGACATATATCAAATATGAATTTTGACATGTAAATCGAAAATAATTACTACAGAATTCACGCTAAACTGCACTATTTTTATGGGGGTGGTCAACACTTCGCGAATAAATACTTAATAAAATTTAAGAAGTGCAATAAATTAGTTTATCATCTCCATCACGTTTTACCAGTTTAAGCATTTAATTCTGTAAATAGGTTAGGTTATGGTTATTATTTATATGTATTGTGATGTTTTTATTTATTTACGTTATCTTTAATATATTATTTTAAAAATTATTTTTATATAGTGATATTGGCCGATATGGTTTTTTATTATAGAATTGTTAAAGGTTAATAAAGATGTATACAACTTACAATTTATTTTAATGCACCTTAATTGTTGTTGAAGTCACCGATTGGCAGTGCTGGTGATGTCAATTGAAGGTGGTGATAGTAGGCCTTTAAACTGTTTAAAAAGAAACATAACGCATATAAAAACCCCGACCTGTAATATTTCTTGCCCATTCATATGAGAATACAAATACAAATACAAAATATCTTTATTTCAACAGACCTGTGAATACAGGTATAGAATAGTGTCACTTAAAAATGAGACAAAACAACAAAAACCAATTAACTTAACATAGAATACTTTGGTAGGTATATAAAACAATACATGAAAATTATTCATTGACACAGAAATTACATAGACGTGGACACTTTGTTAAATATTAAAAATTGAGCATTAATTATAATGCAGTATTAAGTATAAAAATAAACATTACAGTTAAAATTCATAAATTCAGTGACTGTATAAAAGCAGTGTTCTAACAACATGTTGCGTACACCAGATTTAAACATATTGAAATTTTTTAAAGACTTTAAGGAAGCAGGTAAGTTGTTAAATAGCTTGACTGCCATAATCAGTGGTCCTTTTGCGGATATTGACATACTGTGCTGAGGCACAAGTAGATTGTGGTTTACTCTGAGGTTATACGCAGAGCCACTGAGAGACAAGAGGAGGAGGCCTAGCTGTTTTTGTATTGTCTAGCTTCAAATGTAAAATTATAGAACCTGTAGAAGAAACAACAGTATTAGAGCAATTATGGCTAGAGGTTAGTATTGGGCACTCTAAATTTGTTGTGGGTGCCGTATACAGGCCTCCCAATTTGCCATATGAGCACTTATCAGAATTAGAAAATGCAGTTCGATATCTAAATTTCAGTGGTTACGATAGCATCATGATTCTGGGTGATCTCAACATTAATATGTTAGAATTGTCTAGATCGAGCGTGATGCTGTCCCATTTACTTAACGACCTTTTATTATGTCAACTGATTAAAGATCCTACAAGGGTTTCAAATGATTCACACTCCCTAATTGACTTAATAATTGTTAATAATGAGTTATCTATTAAAGAGGCGGGTGTTATTGAGTGCAGCCTTTCAGATCATCATCTAATTTTTTGTAGCATAAATATGACCTATGACTCAAGTTCTCCAATTGTAAAAACTATTAGGGACTACAGTAATTTTGATCTAAACAGCTTCGAGCAGGATGCTCAACTAATTGACTGGAATTATATGTATATGACTCCGAATATAAATAATAAGGTTCAATTTTTTAACAATTCCTTAGAAAGTCTATTTGACTTACATGCTCCATACAAAACAGTAATATACAAAAGCCGTAAACATAGTAATCCTTGGTTCACTCCTACCTTGAAAAAAATATCAAATTTAAAAAAAAGAGCTTGGCTACGTTTTAAAAAAACAAAAAATCCATTACATAGGAATGTTTATTGTGATCTCAGGAATTATTACAACTTTGCACTTAAAGAAGAAAAAAAGATGTTTTACAACACTACTATTAGGAATAATGTGCAAAATCAAAAGAAACTTTGGGCTAACCTAAAGAGCTGGGGTATAGGAGGTAAGCCTAACTATTCAGAAATACCAAAACACCTGAACAATGCCAATATATTTAATGAGTATTTTGTTAGCCAAGGTCTCGCCAGTCATATAGATGATACCAACCAAACTATAGATCATATAAATACCTCCAATTCAAGTTTTCACTTTCAGCCTGTTAGTGTCGAAGACATACAATCATTATTATTTAGGCAAAAGAAAAATTGCATGGGTATTGATAATATCTCGGCAAAAATGTTACAAATCTCTAGCAATGTTTCATTGAAACCACTCACGCATATAATAAATTATTCCTATGAAACCGGTATAGTTCCAGAGCTGTGGAAAACCTCTATAAGTAGACCTGTGCCTAAAGTTCCCTCCCCCAAAGAAGTGGCTGATTATAGAAACATAAGTCTGCTTTGCATACCGCTAAAGTTAGCCGAGGGAGCTCTCTATAAGCAGCTAATAGAGTACTTAAATACGCATGAAATACTACCTCCTCTTCAGTCAGGTTTTCGCAAAAACTTTAGCACCACTACTTCATTATTAGCAGTCACAGATGAATTTCTTCGAGCTCGAGATTCCAATGAAGTTACAGTCTTGACACTGTTAGATATGTCAAAAGCATTTGACAGTGTCAATTTTGAGCTTCTCCTTAAAAAATTAAAGATATACGGAGTCAATGATGTCCTACTTCAGTGGTTCAGAAATTATCTCTATCAAAGGTACCAAATTACAAAATTAAATGATGTTAATCTATCGCAAAGTCTGGAATTGCATGCTGGTGTACCACAAGGCTCGGTCTTGGGTCCCCTTCTTTTTAATATATTTACAGCTGACCTGCAATTTACCACACTCCATGCAAAATTACATTTATATGCTGATGATATGCAATTATTCACTACACTTTCCACTAACAACATTTGGCAACAAGTTGAAAACTTGAACTTAGATCTCAATAGCATTCTCAAATGGTCCCAAAATAATGGTCTCCTTATGAACCCCAACAAAAGTAAAGTGATATTATTAGGTTCTCAAATCAGAATAAACACAATAAGACAGCTTAATCCAAGGTTCTATCTTGGTGAATCGCAGCTGGAAATGCAAGAAACAGTAAAAAATTTGGGTATCCTATTTGATTCACAATTATCTTTTAGTAGTCAGGTGTCAAAAATATGTAGGTCATCCTACTCGAGGCTGAGACACATGTATCAGTTTAAGGACTTATTGCCTATATCAACTAAAATAATGCTTATTGAATCATTAATATTGTCAATATTTAACTATGGGGACTGTATATACGGACCCTGTCTCAATGCAACTGATAGAAGAAGACTCCAAATCATGCAAAACTGTTGTGTAAGGTTTATATGTAACGTCCCTCTCAGAAATCATATATCTCCACATTACAAAGAGATTAAAATGTTACGATTAGATGAACGTCGGTTTCTCCACTATGCCTGTTTAGTTAAGAAAATAATTGAAACTCAAATGCCCAGCTACTTGCATGATAAGATAGAATTCAGACAAAGCGCTCATGATAGAACAATACGAAACAATAATATCACTATACCTAAGCACAGTACTGCTGCATTTCAATCGTCATTCTCCTACTTAGTGTCATACGTGTACAATCAATTAACACCAGCCATGTTTCAGACAAGTACTACATCATTTAAAACTAATCTCAAAAATAAATTACTATGTAATGACGTGACCTCCATTAGTTTAAACAAATTTTAGCTTTGTATATGCACATTTTTATATGTCTTGTTTGTACTTATGTAACTATTTTAAATTAGTGACGTTATATGATTTTATATTTTATATAGGTAGTAGATTATTTACAAAACTATTTTATCTTTTAGGATAAGGTTAATATATCAGTTCTCTGTATCTTATCCATTTGTATGTTTGTAGCTTGTTTGTTATTCCATACAATAAATTATTTTATTATTATTATTATTATTATTATAATGCAGTATTAAGTATAAAAATAAACATTACAGTTAAAATTCATAAATTCAGTGACTGTATAAAAGCAGTGTTCTAACAACATGTTGCGTACACCAGATTTAAACATATTGAAATTTTTTAAAGACTTTAAGGAAGCAGGTAAGTTGTTAAATAGCTTGACTGCCATAATCAGTGGTCCTTTTGCGGATATTGACATACTGTGCTGAGGCACAAGTAGATTGTGGTTTACTCTGAGGTTATACGCAGAGCCACTGTCTCTAGTTAGGGTAAATTTATCAGGGTGCGATTTGACGTAACATACGCAATTTAATATATAAATGCTGGTAATTGTTAAGATCTTTAGTTCCTTGAATAGGCCTCTGCAGGAAAATCTGGAATTTTTATATGTCATAGTTCTGACAATTCTTTTCTGAAGTAAGAGAACTTCACCAATTCTCACACAGTTGACACCATAGCTCAAAATTGAGTGTACATAAGCAAAATAGTACATTTTTAAAGTGTCCAGGTTAATATAGTGTCTAAGCTGCCATAATATAACAAAACAAGTTGTACAAACCCAGGAACTTTACAGACTTACTTTGTTGGATACTATTACTGTCAGCCCTTACCAGTAGACTTTCTTTTAGTTCTCTTGGCGAGAACAGTATAAGGTCAGTTTTCTTGTCATGTCAGAATCTTGCGTTCCCCATATTTCTGGATCATGATTTAAAAATTCAGAGTCAATATTGAAAGAAGTAAATAGATCCATTTTTGAAATAAATGTCTATTATTCTCGCTGAAAAATAAGAATAACACAGGCCGACAAAAAAAATAAGTAATCTGTAGCCAGAACCCGACATAGTAGAGTAGTATTATTATGAGAAGATGCTTGGGGCGGAGCCAACGTGCGCGAATATTTCTACCAGTGACAGCAGCATCTTGGGTAGAAGGATATATAATAATTGTAATAAAATTTTCGAAGTCAAGGAGCTGTGTAATGCAGTAGAATAAAACCTCGTCACACTCTGGTGTTTACGATGAAGACATTTTTCACTGAAAATACGGTTATATCATTTAATTCAATCAGAAATGGTGAACACAACAAGTATACTGCAGCACAGACCCTGTGATTGCAGGTGACGGTGCCACTGGATTCGAGGTAAAATAGGACGCAAATCGCTCTCATTGGCTTAGATCAATGGACGCACACAAACTCGTTTCTGCGCATCATTTTTTGCAAGCATCTTCTCATAATAATACTACTCTAATCCCTGTGTATTTCGACGTGCTGAATACGAGTCCAATGTCCGTTTAGCTCCATCGCCCACCAATGTTTTATAAATAGCGAAAATAACCTAAAGAGATAAGGTTTTTAATACGATCTAGAAATATGGGGAACGCAAGATTCTTATACGAATGGGCAAGAAATAATGTCACTTAAAGTTGTCTATCACATTGCCGAAAGGTCGGCAAAGTTAATGGAGGATTTCCATGGTCTCCTAAAAAAGGATGAAAAGCAAAGTGTACAAGAACACAGAAAAATGTATCCAGATTGTTAAGAAAGAAGCAACTATTTTAATCATTTTGAACATTAAACACTACTTAAAAGATATCTTTTACTTTTAAACCTGTGATAAGGGTAGGTAAGGATCATAGGGGTTGATATTGCTTTTACTTTATTTTTATACCAAATAACGGTCATCTGGAGTTATAAAGCATAATATAAGGGTATATTTGAATGTATTATAGGTTGGGATTTTTATTTGTAAAAATAATACATAGAAGTTACCCAGTGGAGTCCCAGAAACAGACCACTTTTTTGTGTGTGCCTGTGTAATCAAGCATCTGAATAACATACACAGCATCCCTGAAAAATATCTCTTACAGAGTGATGAGGAAGCCAATTGACGTTTTGCAATATTAAAAGGAAAAAAATAGACCTCATAATAAAGAATAAACTCACCCCGTCAAGAAACAAAATTAGCTCATAGGTACAGTATATTGACATACGACACATGCAAACAGTCAAAGTAATAATAATAATTTTATTAGTCTTCAGAAAATATTACAGTTTATAGACAAATCAAAGAATAGAAACATTTAAGTTATATAAAGAGTAAAATGGTAAAATACAATACAATACACAGTAGTAAAGAACAGATAGTGACAAACTTACATAAAATTACTAGCTAGAAAATGTTCCCATTTTGAGCAATCAACTGGTAAAATTCCTGTATATTATATAAACAACGGTGTGTTAAAATTCTCTTAAGGTTACTTTTAAACTGACTTACTGGAAGATTTCGGAAGTGACTGCAGGCAATGTGTTGAAAAAACTAATACCTATGGAATTATTTTTTTGGAGCCTATGCTGAGGTGTTATATACACATCATACACAATATTCTGATACACTATAATGGAAAACAGAAACATTATCCTTTGCGATATAAATAGTGGTCAGCAACTGTCATCCCATTTGGCAGCGACTGTACTTCTTAGTGCAGACTTTTGTATGATAAATACTCTTTGTAAATGGGTATGTGCTTCATTCCCCCATGACAGTATACCATATAGTAGTTGCGAATGAAACAAAGAAATAAGTAGTTACTGCAGCATGTTGATTAACCGTTTTTTAAATTTTCTTAACAGCAAATACATTTTTAGACAGTTTCCCACATAGTATGTTAATGTGTTGTACCCATGTTAATGTGAGACCAATGTTAAGTGTACTGTTTTACTTTCACTAAATGATTGTGTGCAAACCAAGTAATAGCATGTTGCAAAATGTTGTGTAGTATGACTTGTAATAAAAGTGGTATCATCTGCATACATAACAGCTGTAGTTTTAAAATTATTTATGCTTTGTGGCAGATCATTAATGCAGGTAACAAAAAGTATGGGCCCTAGAACCGAGCCTTGGGGAACTCTTCTTTTAATTTGCAGCAGTTCACTTCTTTGTCCACTCCAATCCACTAGCTGTGTTCTATTATTTAGATAAGATCTAAATAGCTCTAAACAGTTGCCTTTTATTCCATACAAACTTTTGGTAAAATATTATGATCCACACTGTCAAACGCAGCTGTTAGGTCTGTAAATATCCTTAAGCATTGATTTTTAGTTTCAAATGCATTTTTATAGGGGTTGTTAATGATAAGATTGCATTAGAACATGTAACATCCTTTCTAAATCCAAACTGCTGTATGCATAATACCTTATTTAATTGTAAGTTGTTGGAACAAAATAAATCATTGATATTGTAAAAAATCATTTATTTCATAACATACAAAAACAATATAAATTCAACAATTAAATTTACAACTTTGGTGGGTACAATTTACCTTGATAAAAACACACTTAAATAATACTAATAGACAAACGTTAATAATAATAAATAAAACAAATATACCTAAACATAATTATGTGTTACTAAATTATCAGTCAACATTAAATTGGTCCGTGTTGGAATCAAAATGGTTTTTTTACATAAATTATTTAAAAACAGTAAAAATAATAAGCGGCAAGGATTGGATTACACTAACAAATGTTTTCATTTCTGCAACTTTTAATCCATTGATCATTAATCACACATATTCTGAGAAACATTTTATAATAGCAAAAACTAGCAATATGCCATCAACTTTTGCAAACAGCAACATTAGAACTTGGTCGTCGGATAAATTTGAATTTTTATACGTGAATTGATCATATTTATATCAAAATTTAAATTGTATGTTCAAATAGCGAGGAATCTGTACCCTATCAGGCTTTGGAATGTGCATGACCATGAACAAGTTCTTGATCAGTTAGCTTACAGGTGAAGCAGAAGTTTATAAAAGAGGAGTACAATCCAGTTTTATTAAATTTCTTATCAGGGAAAAAGTGAAACCTTTGGAAATTTGTAAAATGCTAAGAACCACAGCAACATGCAACAATAATGCAATTTTGTCAAAGTCTGAAATCAAAGGAAGAGAAGGGCAACTTTTCAGTGGGCTAGATCATATGGTTATCGTATTTTGGGATCAGGGTCATCCACAAATGATGTCACGGTTAAAGGAGGATTCTATAATGGCATAACTAAATGTGACATGTAGAGAAGGCGAGTCTGATCCATTGTGATGTTAGCAATGTATTAAAAAGTTATAGTATAATTTTATCTTGAAATCCTAAGATTTTTAAATTTATATTAAATTATGTGTGATTTACTGCTTTAACTACATCGACTATTTCCTATACCTTTAACAAGCAAAATCGGGCATTGTGATTATGCCCTAATATCAGATTTAATATTGTCGTGATGCAAACCGAGTTTCTTTTAACTTAAGTAATGTTTATTTTCTCTGGCTCATCTATTAAGGGGCTCATAAATGAGCAGAACAATTCCCCGACACTTGAGAATGTCAAGGAAGTCATCAAGGCACAAAAAAATAATAAGGCTCCAGGAGTAGACAATGTTGCTTCAGAGCTATACAAGATACATGGCGATCATCTAATAAAACATGTTGGAGACATTCCCCCTGCTGACACCCTCTGATACTTTCGTAGACGCCTTTCGATAGTCTTGTAGATGTCTGTAAACTCATAATTCACAGAAGTCAAGAGAACGTTGTCAACAAGTACCGATTGCATTGAAGAATGCGAAGAGTAAACATCTCCATATCATGTGAAACAAATGGCGCCTAGAGTACCCTCGGAGACATCCCCCTTGCCCAGTGTGCAAAATGAAGCCCTCGAGAGTCCTGGAGATAAGTATTGTAGAGATAACTAGTGTGAGATCGCGGGACTGGTAGTGGAGGACTGCTAGCTCCAGTATTTTGTAGTATTGTTTGCATTTTCAACGATAAGATTATTATTCGACATTTACCCGTTTAGATAGGTTACAACTCATGTTACTTTGTTATTTATGTGACTGTTATTTAAATGATTATATCGCGTTTACCAATTGAGGCCTAAGCCTAATAGATCTGCCCTAAAACGCCCCTCGCCTCTTCGACAAACATATCCATACCCACATCATCTGCCCTATTTACTAAAAAAGTTGATAAGCTTGCATGCAAAAGTTACCGTGAGTACAGCATACAAAGTTCTTACGCGCATCATAAATCATCAACTTCAGCCCCTGGCAGAGACTATTATTAGTGAGTACCAAGCAATACCACCTAAATTAATAAGACTCATAAAAGCCACAACGGAGCACACTATGGCCTCGGTACGCATAAACAACAAGCTAACAGATCCTTTTCAAATATCGCGGGGGCTAAAACAAGGGAATGGGCTAGCACCAACACTCTCCAACAGAGCACTGGAAATCGCTATAAGACAAATGGAGGTCGGAAGAGAAGATCTATTGACTAATAAGTCTGTCCAACCAGCTGCCTATGCAGATAACATTAGCATCATGTGAAATGCGGTGAGGGCACAACAAGTATACTCACAACTGAAAAACCACACCAGACAAAAGTCCTCACACAAACAAGAGTAAATAGAGTCAAACGAAATAGAGTCAACGCACTACCCTTTTGCCAATTTGGGCTCCCATCCCAAATTTTTTAAACGTAAGAAAGCTTTTAGAACTGGAATTCATAAAATTGCGGAAACATTTTCTGATTTTCCTGGAACTGGAATTCATAATTTAAAAATCCTGGAACCGGACTCTTATCAAAACAGCTCCAAGCCTCAATAATTATAGCGATGAAGCTCAGACAATTAATTAATAGGTATAATTATATTATTCACCTGTATCTCTAGATATGTCATTCTAAATCCAAAAATCTTATTAAAACTTGTGAATATACTCTCAGCTACACATATCACCAATAACAGACCAATATTTATTAAAATTCAAGAATACTTTACGTCAAAAATGAAAGAAAATTTTAAAATAGTTCTTATTAAATTATTTTTTCAAGATCTCATGTTGCTATTTGTCAATGATCAATATTAAAAAGTCACTGTTGATATTAAACACAGCAATATCATACAACACTGACTATAATCAATGTTCTAAAAAAGAATATTAATTTATTTCCTTTAAATGTTAATTTTTCACATGAAGATTGTAAACAATTTTCTTTTAAACATCAAAACGTTTAATTCTTTCTCAGGGTTTGACACATTTTCGATATGATTGGACGTAAAATGTTACGTTTTAATATATTATAATTCAGTTGTTGGAAATACTTTTAGAAAAGTTTGTTTTCCTTTTCTCATAGAAATTACCATTTTCAATTATTGCAACCTGCCCTCAATTATTCTTAGTATCAATAGTACAAAATTTATGACCAACAGAATGTATTTTTTAAAACCTATAACTTTGTATAAATACTAAAGGGTAATGAAAGTCTTATTTCCAGGTATATATTCCAGTAACTTATTTATTTATTTAATATAGATATGAATTTTTGAAAAAACCCTCAGAAGTATAGAAGTACATTCTGAAAACTGCAACTAGTACAAATTACACTTTTGTGTACTGATATGCTGACAGTTTCAATAAGTGGGTTTAAAAAAAATTGTTTTTTTTTTCCTTTAGACTCACTGAACTCTATATACAGGGTGATTTTTTTGGGGCATCTATTAGAAGTATATCGAGAAAGAAAAATGATATCGGTCTGAAAATTTGGCTATAGGCCTAACGGGGTAGGATAAAGATCCTAGCCCGTTAGGCCTATAGCCAAACTTTGTAGTGGATATTTCGATAATTTTCTTACATGATGAATAACTCCAATACCTTGTCTTACCCTCATAGAAAAATCAACATGTTATCAATTATTGTTACTGAGATATTAATTTTTATGTTATACAACTTTTCTGTCAAAATTTTAGGAAAAAAAATTAATATCTCCGGAAATATTAATTTTAGCTATAGGAAACCTTTAACGAAATGTTCTTTAAATTGTCTGCAGAATCTAAACAAAAATTGAAAATGGGGGCATTTCATTTAAAATAACAAAGTTGGAGTCAATTTCCGGTATAACCGGAAATGCCACCATTTTGAAAATATTTTCTTTAAATAGATCCTACCCCGTTAGGCCTATAGCCAAATTTTCAGATTGACATCATTTTTCTTTCTCGATATACTTCTAATAGACGCCCAAAAAAAATCACCCTGTATAGTAAGTAGATGGAACGTCAACATCCATACCTACTTGTATATAAAATTGAATCTCGCACAAGTATGGCGACCAGGCAGATTTGCACAATCACACTATGGAAAACGCAAGGTCCTGCCTTAATTTTAATGCAAGTGTTCTTAATTTGTCTTTATCCCGATTTTTGCAAAGCAATATCATACAAGACTACACTGTAATGTCTTAGTTGAGATATAATCACACTCTGTTCACAAAAGTCACAAAATAACCTAACCATAATTTATATCCACTTCTAAAACCAGGAGAGTTTCCCATGGTGTTCCACGGGGATGTGTGCTAGCTCCCTTACTGTTTACCATTTATATTAATGACCTGCCCAACACTAGTGATGATACCGATTACCAATACCGAACTAAATCTGAACAATATCTCGACAAACGAAAATATTAACGAATGGTTTTTATCTAATAGTTAGGAAGGTATATACAGTGGGTGTAGTGGAGGATTAGACATGTATGTTCATATAGTGTGAGAGATATGACAACCTAACAGCAACAAACTCGCCCAATGCGACGACAGAAGGCCACTGAAGTATCCCATCTCTAGTTATTCATTATCGATTGGCACATGCGATGTTGTAATTGTTACTTCCTATGTCTAGCTTGCCATTATACGCACTTTATAACACGAGGATGTATAACATGAGAATCAAAACTGACCTATAACTTAATTTTCGTCTCTTCCAAAAACCCAATTAGATAATCATATTTTTCTTATTTAAAGATAACAGATGAAGTATATATTAAAAGGTGTCGAGATTTTACCATTCTTTATTATATTATTATATAGCTTATCAGATGCTTCTGTGTGCTTTTTACATTAAAAAAATGTTACAATATTCACATACATCACTCATCTGATCAAAGACCTACCCTGAGGCAGACAAATGAAAGTAGAATTGCATCGGCACATAACATCTGCAAACGGCTTTCTGACTCGAGCACAAACATACCTTTAATGTTAGATTTCTTCTGTGATGGCACAAAACTGCCGACCCTCAATCGCATGTGTAGTGGACTTTGTTGACCCGCATATATCTGTATTGGCATTCCACTTACTATATAGAGTTCAGTGTTTACACCCAGTAATTTAAATATTTGAATTTGCCGCTATAAAATATAACCTAACCTCACATTTTTCCAATGTTCCGGCATGGACATATAAGATACAGAAATCTAGTTGAGCTGCACGAACCAGCTTGCTGAAGAGACGGAAACATTTTGAATGGCTTAAATGGGCTTGTTCGGCATTTTTTTTTATTTCATAAATCGAAAGTGCAAGTATAAATTAATGGATCTGCAAAAAATCAGAATCTTATTCGCACGTTTAGTATCTTAAAGACTATTACAAATCACCATCTCGCGAAAATGGGGCGTGGCCAGGCGCTACGTCACTATACGCATAGACTCGGCGATCTCAATAGACTTGATGCTCCTTTGTTGTTATAATTATAAGTGTTTTCGAAATATTGTTTGTTTTGCTTACTACTTGACAGTAGGGGAGTACAATTTGGTGAAATGTCAAAAAATTACAATTTTCTCTCGCTCTTGCCGGGACGAATTTTCGATTTTGACCCTGCAATTTACGATTAGAATTCATCGTCGACCTTCTCCTTTCCGTAGACACATAGAACGAACTTCCACTTGACGTATTTATTTAGTTACCAGCGTTTAAAAATTTCATGTTTTTCGAATTTTCAGGTTAAATTTTAAAGGTCCCAGGAAGCCATTTTTCTTACGTCACTTGCGTATAGTGACGTCACAGATGAGTTTTTCCAACTATTACTAATTTCAACTCCTTATATCTCGAGAACGGAAAAAGTTAATAATACGAAATTTTAAGTGTATAATGATAATATCGAGTACTATATGAAAAAGTATAAAAACCATACAAAAAGGATCTCATGGAACAAGCCCATTGTCTTCATTGTATTCAGAATTTTAATTAATTTTTTTAATTACCTTATTTATTTAACGTCCTGGCGAAGTTTAGCTAATGCTATTCCTTAACTTATCCAGGATGGCAAGATGAGATAAGGTCACCCATCTAAGTGACGGACTCGCCCGGCGTGCCTTAAATTCGCCGATCGAGATCTCGTCACTGAAACCATACCTCACCTCAGTTCATAGTGATATGTGCATAGAATTAAGTGCCATTTCGTCACAATTGGACAACCAATAAAAGACTGTTAAAGAGAAAAACTTGTTTCCACTTTTTTCCTCTATTTGGTAAATTTAATGCATAAGTCATTCACTAGCAGTCTATATCTTATATGTTCACGATTTGCAGAGCCATTGCAAAATGTATAAATAAAATCCTTATTTGAAAACACTTTTACAAGACTAAAATAAACCGCAAACGAGAAATATAATGCTAAAAATTGCAATACTGATGATGATCTATTAGACGTACTTGATTAAGCAAATGAAAGAATAGTGTCTCTGGATGGAGATAATACTGATATTGATCTTAAACAAAAATATACTGCATTCAGTTGTTTTATGGTACAATGAGCAAAATATTCGCAAAAAAGTTCGCTTTTAAATTTGTTTCTTGCCAATTTTTAAAGTCATATGAAAAGTTTGCAATGACTGTCGGTACGAGACTTATAAACAAGTCATTTATAAAATTCATATCTATAGTAATTGGACTAGTGGACCCAAATTAAATATCAGATTTTAGAAAAACTATAACAGACATTACCACTAAGAAATAATTTGTAAAAAATTACGCATGATATTCGTCATATTTAAATACTATGAACTTTACAAAGAATTTAATCCAAACTGTTGACATTTGAAGTCCTATTTAGATTTATTGAGAAAGTACTGAAAAAAAAATGTACCTTCGTAATACATAAGAAACACAAAAAATGTATTCATTTACCAAAATGCGCAGTAATTAGATTTAAATTAGATTCAAATGTGTCATTATTTTATTATTTATATATGAGATGAAAAAAATGGCACCTAAGAAATTAAGAGGTTAAATATCTGACACTCTGAAATGACATGACAATGTCAGCAATTTAGATTTTTCTGGAAAATAACTTTGAATGTTACGAATCACCTGTAAGTTGTATATAATTGACTAACGTTTCTTTAATAGCTTCACTGGAATATCTGCATTCTTGAATACCACAATGACAAGTAAATAATTTATATTTGACCAACCAGAACTTATGCCCATAATCGAAACTACAACAAAAAAGAAAACTGTTAAAAAGCGTAGTATTCTAGAAAATCTTTTATAAATTCTTAGCATTTGTATCACATTACTCGATTCTTTGTAATTTATGCTAAATCCTAATTTCAACTAGATAATGGATTATCGTTTATGCACTACAGTTAAGTATGTACATTTCAAGATCTATGTGTTTTTGTAACGCTATTAGGAAGTTTCAACTTCCAGAACATGAATCATCCTTATTTTTATTCAGATAAAAAAGTTATATTTCTATGTAACATTTCAAGAAGATCCGCGTACTTTGATGATTTTGATTTTTTCACTATATCTACATTTTAAGCAAAAAAATCTGAGAATGTTGTTTTCGATAGTGTCTGGTCCATCACATATCCAAAAAATGTATTTCTATCTAAATTCTAGCTTTACGTTACATCAAAAATAAACAAGATAGAGTATATCAGACTTATAGCAGTCTAAGTTGTAAAAGTGTCCAGCCGAGCTACGAAATGCCGTCAACAAGTGAATCTCTTTCTTTTACACTATTGGCATGCGGTTAATTACAACGACGTCTGTCATTAAACTGTGTATCTCCTTCGGTTTCATTTTAACGCAGCTGTACGACGAAGACAGAGAAGTACAAACTGTCGTAAGTTTAGCTTGCACTTTTGGAGAAATTATCTTTCCATCACGGTTTCTTCAGTGACTGTTCTTCAATGAGTGAGCCTCTCCGAAAAATTGAACGCCAGCACGTTTGACTCGAAACGCTGCAAAAACCATTATTTGCAAAAAATGGCCATAACAATTTTACAGAAAATTTAATTTTATATAAAAAAGTCAGTGGTAGCATATGTCTATCTTAAATGCTTTTGGCGAGAAGAGGATTAAAAGTTGCGCACTGGACAACTGTAAGTGTTGTATTCCACTTTTAATCACTCTCACTCCTAAAGTATTGAAGATAGACATATGCTACCACTGAATTTTTTATAGAAAATTTAATTCTCCATAAAATTGTCCATGTCCATTTTTTTTGTAACTCTAACGGTATTGGCAGCGTTTCGAGTTAAAAGTTCCGGCGCCCAATTTAACTCGTGTTTTTTTTTTTGCACAGTAGCCGGCAATTTAGATAATAAATAATAATGTACTATTCTGTTTGCAAACAAGTGTGTACGCCTGTTGTTACATAAGATTTAACTAACAAGAAGCAATCAATAAGACTTCAGCCAATCCAATTTAATCAGCGAGAGAATATCTGTAGCTTTGGTATAAAAGCAAAATTCTAATACCTATTTTAAGTTCTCATTGAGCAGACGAACGTCACGTCTTTATTAGATCAAGCGTTTCTCTGTTCAGTATTCTGTTAAACATATATGAAAACCAGCTATTATCATACTTTAACGTAGATTAATAAGGTTTTTTTGTACCTTTTGTAGCTTCTATATGTAAAAGGGCACCGCTTTCAAGCTATCAAATATGCATACGTTCTTAACTACATATCACACTATTTATTGCCAAAATATTAGCTTTGATAAAATGACGTAGGTCTTGCGGCTCTGGGATCTTACTCTAATATGAAAGAGTTGATTTTTTTTATGCTTAAAAATAATTTTATAAACATCATAAATTATCCTCCTCCTTCCAGAAAATAAAAATATCGGCATTCTAAGCTCATTCGTGGAAAAATTAAAAGTGACGAAAAAATTTATTCAAGAATATTAAGAACTATTTCATAATAACCTTTATTTTGATATCTTTAAACGTTCTTGAATTACAGCCAAGAAACTGTTTTGAAGTATGACTTGGAAGCAACTAATTTATCATTTAATTAATTGGCCAATTGTTAGAATCATTCAGACACAGAGTATGCAATAAATATCTCTAAATGTCACGATAGCACAAAGTGAATAAAAATTAAGCCAAAGATTTTATTTTGATCGTCAACTAATATCTTACCTTAACTCCTCATCAGCAGCAATATCTTTCTTGGCAAAAAAGGCTATTCGAGGAAAACGCAGATCTTGATGATCAATGAAGACTTTGACAGGGTGCAAATTCGGACTACAGCAGTGATTTATAAACCTAGCAAAATTACCATAACGCTTGGCATCTATGCAGAACGACTCGGATTCCTAAAAACAATAACAACAACTTATATACGTAAGTGGAAAATTTAGACAAAGATCTGCCAAATAAAGACCCATTTCACTTACCCGATTATCAAGATCAAATAGGAAACTATCATCATCTCGCTGATCCGCCTCCACATCTGTCATTATTTCTCCTATATACTCACATACATAGCTTCCTTTCGGGATAAACCGCAAGGTTTTAATTCCCCAGCCTTTCATATCAGTCTTAAATAGTTGAAATCGTTGAGTTAAGCCTCTTTGTACTAGACGGTTTCTACATGTGATGGCATTACAAGAACATGCCTCGCTGCATTCAAAAATCATTGGAGCATCTGAAAAATATTAAACATTATTTGCTGATAATAAGTCATAATTGCATAAAAAACTGCTGTTACACCTTTAGTGGAGCTTGGCTCGGTTTCGGAGGCAGACACGTTTGTGTAGTTCCTAGGAAATCTCGAGTGAACTCGGTTAAAACTGTGAGAAATCGTACGAATTGTGTTAAATTAAAGCGTGGACAATTCTACATTAATTGCTATATATAAACAACTTGGATGAGGGTTAGGTTAGGTTAGGTTAGGTTGACATGTGAGTGGGCTCTTGTCAGACCCTCCACTGCGACCATCAGGTCTATTGTGGCTCACTCCTAGTTATAGTTCACCCAACAGATTCAGCTTTTTTATAAAGCCGATAATCTTGTTGGGTGAGAAACTGTCCAGGTCCTCTGGCGCCAGTTGCCCTTTGCCAAAAAGTGAGAACCTGATTCTTTCTGCTGCAGGACAGGTACACAAAACGTGTTCTGCCGTTTCATCATCCTCCAGACATAGACGGCATTCGGTGTTTTCCACCAGTCCAATTCTATGTAGGTGATGATTTAGTCTGCAGTGCCCAGTGTATAGGCCAATTAGAGTTCTTAGGTGTAACCTATTTAACTCTAATAGTTTTTTAGTTCTTGACTTCAAGGGGTATGTGATAAACTCCTTTGAGTGAACTAAACCTGGTAGTTCCTGCCAGTGTTGAATTGTTTTCAATTCAGCCCAGGTCAGGATGGCAGCCTTGGCAGAGTTAGCAGATATGCCAAGTGCCGGTTCTGGACCTATAAATTTGGTTGCCGCGCCTTCTCTGGCCAGGGAATCAGCAACTTCGTTGCCCTCCATGCCAGAGTGGCCAGGTATCCAGATCAGAGTCAGTTTGTTGTCTCTGCCCAATCGGGCAAGAGCTTCCTGGCAATTCCATACCGCTTTAGAATTACAACGGTAGGATCCAAGGGCTTTAAGAGCCGCTTGGCTGTCTGAAAATATTTTTATTGATTTGTGTCTCGGCTGCATCTGTTCGAGCCTCCGTACACACAGCTCAATGGCATGGATTTCTGCCTGAAAAATAGTCGCGTTATCACCAAGGCTTGAAATTATCTTTACCTTTGGTTTGCGACTATATACACCAGCTCCAGTTCCCTCGGGGGTTTTGGAGCCGTCTGTGAACCAACAGCTGTCTGCCCTTTGTAGGTCGGTTTTGTTCCGATCCCATTCGTCTCTTCCAGGAAACAGGACTTTAAAGGGCAGTTCATGATTGATCAAGGTAGGCATCACATCTGAAGGCATTCCCAGGATGCTGTGACCGTTTAAGTCGTCCAACAGCCTGTTGTGCTCCATGATGCTAGCCTGCGGCATATTAGTTACCGCTTGATGGATTCTGTATGTTGCCCACCTGGCCTCTCTCTCCAGGTAGATATGAAGAGGAGGTAGTTCCAGGAGGACTTCCAGAGCAGCTGACGGTGTGGTGCTTATTGCACCAGTTATTGCCAAGCATGCTTGTCTCTGCAATCCAGAGAGTTTGGCTTTGGTCGTTTGTTGCAGCCCTTTCGACCACCAAACTATTGACGCATACGCTATCATTGGTCTAATGACCGTAACGTATATCCAATATATTTGTTGGGGACCAATGCCCCAGGATTTTCCGCAAATTCTTCGACATGTCCACAGGGACAGTCTCGCTTTGTGGATTACCTTTTCCAAGTGGGAATTCCAGCTGAGTGACTTATCTAGGGTTACACCTAGATACTTCACTTCTTCCGCAAATGGGATGATTTCACCTGATATGGAAGGTGGTTCCAGGTTGTCCAGCTTCCTTTTTCTGGTGAAGGGTATAATTACCATTTTGTGGGGGTTGACAGACATCTGCTCCCTCTCACACCAGATATGAATGGCATCTAGTACCTCTTGAAGGGTATCAGAAAGTACCACTTCAGATTTTCCTCTAACCAGAATGACTAGGTCGTCAGCATATGCCTGAATCTCGACTTCCCACAGGGAGATAATGGCAAGCAGATCGTCCACAAGAAGTGACCACAAGAGCGGGGAGAGAACCCCGCCCTGTGGGCACCCTCTTGCGGCCCTAAAACTCACCGCTTCCCCCCTTAGAGATGTCGTAATGATTCTGTTTTCCAGCATAGCCCGAATCCAGTCAGTTATGGTTGGCTCGATTCCTCTGGCAGCTGCTGCTGTATATAAGGAGTCGGGCAGTGCATTGTTGAATGCTCCTTCGATGTCGAGAAATGCTGCCACCGCAATCTCCTTTGCTTGTAGAGATTGGGTGATTTTCCCAACCAGGTTGTTTAGTGCTAGTTCTGTTGATTTGCCTGGTTGATAGGCATATTGGTGGACACTGAGAGGACGTATACTCAGGATGTTTCCTCTGATGTGTCCATCCAGTACCTTCTCCAGACCTTTCAGCAGAAATGATGTCAGGCTAATGGGCCTAAGCGATTTTGGGTCAGATTCTGTCCGACCCATTTGGATGAGGGACACGAACATCTGGCAATATAACATAAACTGTGTACCATAAATAACAACAAGCTGGTTTCTAAGAAGGGTGAAACGAGTGCAAGTAGTGTTGGAATCCTACAGAATAAAGAAGCTGCCAATATATACACACGGACGAAAAAGATTAGTAGTATTAGTTTATTAATCCTCTGTTGTTACACCTTTAGTGGAGTAAAGCCAGGGCCGGATATAGGGGGGGTTATGGGGGGGTGTCACACCCCCCCAAGTTTGAAGCCAATTCGGCAAATCATTTACCATTCGGCACTTTCAGCGTTCGGCAATTATGTACATAAAATCATAGAAAAACTCAAAACAATAGAAACTCAATGTCATAAATAATTATTACTTGTCGAGCTGCTCGAGGGATATTCTGGAACAAATACCTTTCAACATTTTAGTTGCACGATGGGCCACTTTAAAAGAAAGAAGCGTTAAAGTTGCTTAAAAAAAATTAAGTTGTATAATGATACATCCGTTTTATTTATAATTAATTTGTGGCAATATTCATTTATTATGTTTGTTGGGTATGTTGCCACTGTAAAAATATGTAAAAATTTTGATGAAAAAAACCTCTGCGCCAAAAGGATCAGACAGAGAGAGAGGCTGGTTTTTAATCATTCTAGCACAAAATGTCACATAAGTGAAAGTTTTGATAGCGGAAAAAGAAATAGTTTCCGAAACGTTAACAGCCTTCGATTTAATTTACTTCATTATCATTTAACAATTTTCTTTCAGTTTATACATTTTTAGGTGTGACTGGTGTGAGACATTTTGTACTAAAAATATTAAGAACCATCCATTCCCTGTCTGATCCTTTTGGCGCAGAGGTTTTTTTCATTAATATTTTTACATATTTTCACAGTGGTAAAATACCCAACAAACATAAGGAATAACTGTTTTGTATCTTTTATATTTTGCATTTTACTTTAAAATAAAGGTTTTTTTCTTCAATCAGATTTACATTTTTTTGTATCCCAAAAATTAAATGACCTTCATATATAAATAAAACAGTGGGCCAGATGAGAAGAAGTCATTCGGCATTATAACAATTTCACACCCCCCCATAAAAATTGCTTAAAACCGGCCCTGAGTAAAGCTAATAGCATTTTCCAGTGAAGAACACCGAGTGCAAATTGTGTGTATGAAATTGATGACATGCATTCCATGACTCTTACAGTAGTGACAATAGTGCAACTAGGTTATGAATTACGTCACCGACAAAACTATAAATTTTTAGTACACTAGCCATCTCTTTCATTATGCCAGTTATTATAAATCCGTTCTAAGTATTATGCGAGGAGCTACTCGAAAATTCATCTATTATAATAAATGATCTTATTCTTTCTAAGTTATTCATAGCTACCAAATTGTATTCCACGAACCTACAAGCTGGCAGAGCTGGTGGCAAAAATCTGCACTCAGTACAGACTACATGAAAATAATTTCCTCAGTGGAATATAGGAAACTGTCAAAGGATGTTTGATATTCTCAGTGGAACGCAAACATTGCACTCAGTTTCATAAAGTGCAGCCAGTGGAAAACATTATAAGGGTCTAAACTGTCTAAAAAGAAATTGTCTTACTGTTGCAATTCTTTGGCTGGAACGTAAATATTACAGGCAGTGTAGTAAGAAGCCGTGAGCATTGATTGCTTAGCGTGGACGAAACACATCCACGCTAAGCCAGATGTACTTCCCATTAAGCTCAGAAGAAATTTTCTGTCTAATATTTTCGCACTCCGTAAATAAAGCTTTTTTTCTTAGTGTAGATTCCGAAGGCACCTTAACATTGCTATATTTGCCACTAATACATTTTTCCAAAAATTGTCTGAAAAGTGGATTGTCTAGTTTCACCCACTGTATGTTTAATCCTATCATAAATTCCACCAACTCTAAGTTAAAATTTCGTTGCGTGTCACCAGGCCCGCAAACGGGGGGGGTTGGTTGGTGGTGTTTTCCCTCGGGCCTGGAGGTTTTGAGGGGGCCCGGATTCTAGGAGATGGAGATGCTTATGCAAATTTTGATTGCATTTGCATTAGTTCAAACAAGATAAGGCATACTTTTTTGTAAATGGCAAGGTTTGATGTGTAAAGTCGCAGTTTGATTTAATTTTTAGTGAGATAAGTATTCAATCGTAAGGAATACCACCCCCGCTCTTCGAAATTACAATCATCGAGATAAATATTCTACTGTAAGGAATGCCACCCCCCGTTCTTTGAAATTATATTGAAGAGCTGGGAGTGGGGGGCCCATATGCTAGTACCCCTGGGCCCGGATTTTCTCTCGACGGCCCTGTGTGTCACTATAAGTAAAGCCACCTAGTTTATGGTTTTCTGAAGAAATATGTTGTAACATCTAGTGCAATACAGTTCTCTACTGTCAAAATGTAAATCAGCAATACATATCGCGAATCCAAAAATTGTAGCTGCAGCTTGTAGTACTTATGTCCGAATAAATCTACAGTACGAGAGACACTGAGTGTGAGCAATCTCATTAAATTACTCCCCTCCCCGCCTGGGATTGGGCTTCAGGTAAACAACCAGTATTATATCGTATGCCTGTTGCAATTTAAAATAATAGATTACGCATTTCGTTTTTATTTAATATAGTACGTTTTTCAATAAAACTAAGTTATGCATTAACATTGTAAAATTAAATAAAATTAATTTAGTATGTTGCATGACTTTGTTTTTATACTTTGGGAATGTTTCAGTGCGTGTTTACGATATATAATATCTGTAAAAGCCATCCCTGGAATCCGGTCTCTGATAATAACTCAGAAGTGAATTATCATAACTTATGCTATTTGTTTTTTGATACCATTAATTGTTCAAAAGCAGTTCATTAATTAATTAATAATCTAATAAGATTAGATAAATGCAGAATAATGCAATATTACCTGCAAAACTGAAATCAGGAGTAAGCTTTCCCTCCTCATCGTACCAGCATTTTAAAGATAATTTGCTACATTCACAATCTTCCGTTAAACATCTTTCATCACAGGTACAAGTGTGCAAAGTGGATAACTTCTTGTCTATAATTAAGTCATCAGAGTTTACACAACTTTTTGTAATGTAAACATAATCTCGTGGTTCAGGCTCTTCATCTATGGTATTCACACACTGGATTGGATTTGTTTCTCTGCCTCTCGATATATCACTAATACAAACACGAAACATACTTGATTTGTTGCAAAAGCATATATTTCTATAAATTAATTACTTACTTTGACATTATGGTTTTATATTTTCTGACATCTGATTCAGTAATACTTTGTAATTTAACGTTGAGTGCTATTGCATCATAACTTTTACCATCTTCAGGTACACAGTCTAACGCAGTTTCATTGTTTTTATTAATTAATGAAACATTAGCACCTCTCGCTAGTAAAACTATTATACAGTTGTATCTGTCCTCTCTTGCTCCAATGTGTCTAAAATAAGAATTTTACTTTATCTCAACAATTTATATTAACAGAGCATGCACATCATATGACGAACATAACCTCAAATTTTAAGCTATTTTAAGTTTATCCTTATCTTTAATATTTATTGACATTTTTATATTGAAACTAGCATAGCTTTTAAAAAATCTCTCAAATATATACATACACTTTAATATTATTGACTATTAAAAACACATTTAGTCGAGGAAATGAAGCAGGAAAAGGCCTAAACGCCCCACTTGATTTTTATGTGAAGTGGTGCAAAATGTTCCTAAAGATGTATATAACAAAGTCAGGGTCATGGGAACTGGTGTTATTTCGATTTGCGGTCATCAACTGGGGCAGAAATGCGCAATTTCTGGTCGCCAAAAATTTTTTCTAAATTGAAAAAACCATTGGATTTTATATTTTGGACAATTTTAAGCATTTTTTGGACTCTTGACATTTTTTACTTATCCTCACCCTTCTTGAGATATCAACATTGATATTAAGTAATAAGGCGAAATTACATTTTATAATTTTTGTGACCATTTTTTAAAGGCCAAAATTTTTGGAAATTTTTTCACTATTTTTAATGCCAATCCTATTGGATTCGACATCAGATTCAGTATCAGCTACTCCAGATATACTCCGGCGCTTTCTCCATAATCTCGCATATATTCTCGAACAAAAAACCGTTTTCCGATTTTTGCATACTTTATACTAAAAATATAGGTAGATGAAGCAAATATGGGGCCACCGTCGAACCATACTCTACAGTTTACAAAAGATTTCTCCTTACAAATCGCTTAAGCTACCCCAGAGAAATAATTGAACAAACATACAAAAATATACATATGAGTCGAATCTTGATTCTCCTCCTTAAACTGATCTTAAAGTTATTCTGAAGAAATAAATTTTAAACCTCTTTGTAGCAATGGCAACCTCAAAGTGAACTTGACTATAACACCAAATTTTCAAAAAATTCTTACCACAGACTCAAATAAGGGCTTCAAAGAAATTTGTGAGAATAATGCCGTGTCTAACATAAGCCGAATTTGTTCCATACATTTCAAGAAATGTGATTTTCTAAGAGAGAGGGAACTAACAGGTAATTAAATTACGCACACAGTGCCACATCTCAAACTCCTAAAATTTTACTGGCTAAACCCAAATTAAGCACACCTTGTTAGTTTAAACTTCTTGATATGATGCAACTGCCCTATAATGAGATTTAATGCCTTAAAAAACATACTCTATGCATAAGATACTTACAAAGGTGTTTCACCATGTGCATTAACGATATTAACATCACACCCTCTATTTAGCAGCAACTCCACAATATGCGAACTGCCACTGAAAGCGGCCCAGTGCAGTGCCTCGTTGTGCTCTACATCTCTTAGACAAGGGTCAGCACCTTTGACAATTAAATAATTCGCAACGTCTATATAACCATGTTCACATGCCCAGACCAAGGGGGTCCAGCCTCCATCGTCTTGGCTATTTACAAAGTTTCTAATAGTTGATGCAGCTTGAAGTAAGATTCTGCAGGCAGAGAGATTACCACATTTCGCTGCCATATGAAGTGCGGTCATACCATCGGTGCCCTAGGAAACATAACCACTATTGATATCAGATTTATACGTTTATTCACATATTTTTAAATAGTACGATAAAGTTAGACGAAAAAACACTTATCTTAAACTGAGATTGCTTGAAGACCATGTATTTGCTACAATGTATTTATATTTTTTTGCTAGCGATAAAAAACCATTTAAATACATTGCAGTTTTACCAACATATAAGTCTATCAAAAACACAGTTTGCAAAATTACCTTCACTGTAACGCTAGCACCAGCTTGAACCAGATATTGCACAACATCATTTTTGTTTGCAGTAGTCGCAAGCATAAGAGGAGTATTTTGTTCTTTATCGAATTCATCAATGTCGATATTAACAGAAACAAGCAGGTGACATATTGACAAGAGTCCATTATAGGCAGCATAGTGCAACAAATTACCATCATTGAAATTGGAAATTTTGAAATGAAGATCTACAGTGTTTAATGCTGAAAATGAAAGGTATTTTTAAATGCTTCTGTGTATGTGTACAATATACAGGGTGATTCTCTTAAGGCGGTCATTAGAATATTTCCCACTTGCAGATGAGATAGACATTTGAGATTTGGTACCCTACCATAGTCCAAAAATAATATTTTTAAAATAGTGGCACTTTGTTTGAACCAAAACGGTGCACATATCGAGCATCTTCTGTATTCTATTGCCATAATAAAATTTCGCACATGCCATTTGACAGAGCCACCAAATATTCTAAAATTATCCAATATGCATTTTACGGTGTATGCTGGATGGTTTCTGTTCTTGTGGGTATCGAGTAGCAAACGTGTTACATGTTCTTGGTATTACTTCTCCATAAATAATAAACAAATCTAAAAGTCTTCGTGCTTGTAATTTAAACGTGCTGGCATTTTTTAACATAAGAGAATGACTGATATTAATGATTGTTTCTAATCATGAGCAAGTTGAAGGCAATTTTGACTAAAAATTCTTGAACATTTAAGAAAATCGCCAATATTTCAAAAAGTTGTAACTTTAACCCCTACAATGCTGATACTAGAAAAAAGGGAATTTAATTTAACATAATTTGACGTAAAAAAAATACTTTTCTATTTGAAATCAAAAAGTTTTTGAGGTTTGAATTTGACAAAATGTGACGAAAAACCTTTGCATCTGTCAAATTTTCTACAAAATGTCAAACATCTCCGAAACTACTAGGTTTAGGTATAAGGTGTGCTACATGATTGAACTCCATTTTGAAAAGTTGAAAATATGGGTGTTCCATTTAAAATAAGCAAGTTGGTATCGACTTCTGATATTTCTGGAGGTGGTGCCATTTTGAAATTATTATTTTCAGACTCGCAATGGTAGGGTACCATCTCAAATGTCGATCTCATTTGCAAGTGGAAAATATTCTAATGGCCGCGTTAAATGAATCACCCTGTATTATAAAATTATTATAGGCATCAACTTCTCACCTATTATGGAAGCTACTCTGTTACTATCTCCGTTTCTGACAGCCTCTACGAGATCATTCTCAGAGAAGACTTGGCCGTCCAGTTCGAGGGAATTAAAAATTTGAAAAGTTTCAATGGGAAGTAATGGTGTGGTGCAAGTGGGGTTCTCTTTAATTTTCGGAAAGCTCATTTTAGCAGGTGGGCTAAAATTTTAAATGCCAAGTAACACATAATTACGGAATATATTTCAAAAATAAAATACCGAGTGTTTCAAAATTTACTCGTCAAAGAGGTACGGTAAGTTGGGTGATCTGCAAAGAATAAATTTCAACAAAAATATATAGGTATTTAAAACAAAATTACATTGTAAACAAACAAAATGCATTTAACAAAAAACAAACAGCAGCGTTTGAGAAGAATTAGAGATATTATTGAAAGAAATCAAATTAAACATAAGAACTAAAATTGTGTACCCGATGTGTATATAAAGTTTGTAAGAAAAGTTATTCTAAGCAAAAAAACTCCTATAAACACATATCCTAAGGCAGCTCCTTCTGTATATATTAGGCATTAAAAAATTTCAAAAAACAATTATTTTGACTATAGAGTCATGACCAGATAAAGACATCAATTTTAATTTTGGCCAGTTATAAGATCTTATTAAAAGGACCACCCTATATGGATATCTTATTTTTATTCATGTTTTGGCAAGTGATGAAACTGGATTTACTGGAGTTATCGCGCACAAGTTTCATCTGGCAACGATTAAAGGCTGAGGTCGAAACGACCTCAACCTATTCTCTAACTTTAAAGGGGTGAGATCTCTGACTTGCTCGAACTCATGAAACTGCGAAACTCGAATTAGAGTGTCAAGTGGGCCATTTTTGGTAAGCAGAACTTGTGCTGTGGAATGCCGAATTCTAGCCGAACTCCCTTAGCTATATGGCATGTTTAACACAGCATTACGCCATTTGTCTTGGTAATCTATTAAACATATGGGCTCTTCAACACTTTCTTAATAACACCAGACAACATTATAAATATAACAATTTATTTAGCATAGGGTGTGAATGAAACCTAAAACCGCTTTGGGATATAAGTTCATAAGAGTTCCTGGTTAAAACAAACTTTTTCTACAAATGTAGAGAAATAAACTTTGACAAATTGAAAACTGAAAAAGAAATAATATCCCTATTTCTAACAATAATAAATAAACATAATTTGGTGAAGAAAAACGAGGTAAGATGTTCAAATCCAATTACATTCAAATGAACGCTAACAAATATTTTTATGATGGAATATTTTAGCAAAAAATTACATGTAAGTACCTATTTTGTGTGTCAAACTTATTTTTTTATTCAAATCTAACTTAAAATACATGCAATAGGAGATTTGCACAACTTTTAGTAACAATAATAATACTCATCATTTATAGGATTTTGCAAACAGCAGGAAAAATTATCTATGAGAACTAAAACGAGAAACTATCTGTAAAATGATTGATTTCTAATTTTTATTTTTTGATATTTTGAATTCTGGTTATGCTAGCAATTAAAATCCTAAAATGATGTCAGAATGAAACATGATCGAATCAATAATATAGTAGTACAAAACCATGTGCCAGCATTTTTTTTAATGCTATGGCTACATGCAAAAAAATAGACGACTTCCGATTGCAAATTTTTCACTTCACACCTACGTTAAAAGATCATAATTATATAGGAAGATAGTGAGGAATTAATAGTTAAAGAAAAACTTGACGTACCACCCTCTACCCCTGTCAGACAAAAATAAGGCGGAGCTTCGCGTGACGTCACTTTGCAAATTTTTGACTTTGAGGTTAACACATTTTTACACATTAAAATTATTATTATTAGGATTAGTACACCTGATTGGATTAGGTATACTTTCTTTAATATAAATTAAATTTAGATATATACCATTTATTTAGGATTCCTCTAAAAGTAAGACCACTATCCACTGAAAACATGGTGAGTAATAAAACTAAATAGTCCAAATAATAATATAATCATGCAAATTGGAAACAAACACCTTTTTTCTTCAAACGTCAGATTAACTTATTTCATATTAAAGTTTGACAGATCATAATGGAGTACTGACTATACTATATATATACTATAAGCAAACTCAAACTCTTTCGCCATAGTGTTCATGCAGAATGACGTCTTGAGTCAGCGAAGCGCTTTGTACTGAAACCCAATTTTTAACATTGAATATCTAAGGATTGGATATACCTGTAAAGCTGAAATTTTAACAGCTTATCTAAATCAATGAATACTATTATTGAATACCATAAAAAAAAAATTAAAATTATTGGTAATAAGCCGATCTACATTGGTCTGAGACTTCTAAAATGGGCGTAAGCACAGCACACCTATTTTTTATGAGAAATTCGACATAGTCGCAATTAATAAAATAGTTTTATTTCTTTATAGTCCTTAAATGTTAATCGCATAGAAATAAATACAACACAATTTTGGAATAAAAAATATTGGCCATAAAGTTCAAAAGAAATTTGGAAAGAAGTATACCACCGCGAATGGCTGTTTACCTGTAGAACGGTTAATAAATAGGAGCCTTGTGCAGTGAGCTGATGTACGTATTGGCAAGAAGACGGAATGGACACACGGATGAGGAACATTGAAGTGAAAACACAAGTTTCTGGAGAGAATGAAACCATAGCTGGACACAAGCGGGCAATGCATACTGCTAGATGTAGAAACAGAAGACTTAGAAGAAGAATTTAAAAAAGCATGGAAACTTAAAAGAAGCATCTCACAAACACCTACACTTCCCATCCTATATTCCTACTCCATGCGACATGTGGCTCTCGCTGCTGGCAACAAGCTTGCCCCATATCAAATCTGGTGTATGGCCAGTCCGGCGGGATATAAAAATATTCAGATTGGATATCCCGGAAGTGACAGCAATGCCTACCATATGCTGGCTAATCAATAAATTAATCAAAATGTTAAATACGATATTATTATCTCTTTTCACTGGAGGTCGATGGTCTTTTGATTGTATTGCATTACATCGTCTACAAATACACTCAATAAAGAACTTTAATTATTATTATTAGTATAACAATTATTCTGATATTGAATGACAGGTTAATCACTTAAAAGCAATCCTTTTAGGTCAGTCTGTCAGTTTTTTTTTAACTATTAACTCCTTACTATCTTCTGATTCTAACATTTTTTCACCTACTTTTTGCACTTTCGGTAACAGCATTAATAAAATACTGGCATATGGTCCTATATTATTGATTGTTCAAAATGGGAACATTTTCTAGCTAGTAATTTTATGTAAGTTTGTCATTATCTGTATTTGTCCTTTACTACTGTGTGTATTGTATTGTATTTAACACTGTAACTTTATTTAACTTAAGTATTTCTATTCTTTGACATGTCTATAAAATGTAATATTTTCTGAGGATTAATTAAATTATTATTTGATCATGTTTCATTCAGGTAGCATTTTGTGCAGTTGCTGCTTCGCCTATAACTGAGTGTCAAATTTTAGACAAAATATTTGATTTTAAAATTCAACATATTAGTAATAAATTACTGTCTTTCATTAGTGAAATATTTAATTAACAAGAGCATAGTTATTTTCCATTTAATAGATCTAATGACACTGAGTTTTGCTTGTATGACTCCAATAATGGGCGATAAAGCTAGAAAATACAGTATTTGAGAGGTTTTTGACAACACTAAAATCTAGGATAATGACCCACTGTCATGTGTTGTTTACTATCACTCATTATTTACTTTTGTGAATTATATAAGTTTTTGTTATAAAGGAGAGTACTCACTACAGTGAAACTGAATGAACATGATTTGAAATGTCAATAGATCAATACATTGGAAATTGATTCATGGTTACAACATCAAAACTGATATGATATTATAAAGAAGCACATTTGGCCTCCAAATGTGTAAAAAAATTTGAAAACAATAATTGTTCGTTGTTCTTTGACACTGCACCACAGCAGCCGGTGAAATTTAGGTTAGTCATATCTTAGTATTCAACACGAGACCAAAGTCCTATTTTAAGGCATGACTACCATGACTAAGTTGGAAAATAGTTTGGAAAAAATTGTAATTGCAATTTTATTTTTAAACTTTCAAAAATGCGACCCAAAATTTTTGTGGAAACATTTTTTTAGAGCCAGGAAAAAATTATCGGCAGGTTTAAAGTTTTATTTAAAAAAATACTGCTTTTTGAAATTATACATAAGAGTCAAAACTTTATTGAAACATATCGATCAATTATAGCCCTGATTGTGAAAGAGAAATGTTTGTAAAATATTTTACAAATTTTATCCATGACTTGGGTTGGAAGTCCAGTTTTGAAAATTTGTTTCGCAAATTTCATTCACAACTTTGTCCCCAAAACTGTTTCATATAAGCTGTTTTCACAGATCCGATATCCAAGATACAATGATTCGAAAGTTTTTCAATTGGTAGAATAATATGAAGTTGATTTGGCAGGCTTCACTTCAAGTTAACTATTGCAAAACTTTTTCCAATATTGTATAGATCTTAACATCACTTACCAACAAGCCAAGTTGTCAAAATGTAAGAAAAAGTGGTTGGAATAAATTTAAGCCGGCTTCAGAGTGCATTTACCATAAGCTGTATGCTTTAAGCGCGTGCCATAACAGATATAAACATACCCAAATCCGTATGAGCATTCATAGTATAAATAACATAAGACGTACAGTGTAACAAATGATTAATTTTTATTTCCTTATTTCTTATACACCCAGGTAAAAGCATATGTGTTCGGGTACATTTGCAAAACAGTTTCACCACAGATCTGACAGGAGAGTAGAATATATTAATTTTGAATGCAGAAAAATTATATTGGTGATAATCGCTTAGGCTTTCATTGGATGGAAATAATACTAATTTTGAATTCACCAATCAGAATAAGTACGAAAAGGTAATGCAGAGGTTAAGTTCATAGATAAAATATTCAATGGAACAATCAACAAAATGTAGCTATACTTCTGTCATATAGATTTCTAGTGTACTGCGCATGCACCGATCTTTCATTTACCATATACTATGAATGCATCTATCTAAAATCAAGTCATACGTCTTATTTTTATATCTTATGGCTTAATGTACGTGCACTCTGAGGGTACCTTTAATTCTAATAACTGGACTAATAAGAAGAAAAGAACATCACAATTTTGGGTCTGATATATTGTCAAAAATAGAGACTCACACATTATCTTGGAGTCCTTATGAACAATACCGGAAACTGCTAATATGAGATTTACGAAGATATAGATAAAAAAATTTGGCCTGACAACTCTCATGAAGTGCACAAATATTCCACTTGCTAAAGCTCCAGTTTTCTTCATCTTTTTTTATATCTCTGGTGCAATGACCATTATAGAGGCTGACAAATGGCATATTGATGCTTTAAAAATGTGTGTCTGGGGATGTTTGCTATGAATTTCCTAGACAACCTATTGCACCAACAGCCAAAACGACTCTCCAGCATCGTATTCTCCTGTAATCTCTCATTTTTTTGGTCACATCACCAGGAAAGTGGACAATATAGAACAGTTGAGTCCAAAAAAATTAATGGCAAAAGGTAAAGAGAGGGACGTCCAAAACGGTAAATCTAAGAAAATTGTTGTAATCTTGGTAGCCATGAGTTACATTTTCATGCCCCAATATTAAGACATGATCAATCTAAATTATACCAGTTGCCAGTGTCCTGCTCAGTGAAGTTTTGAAATAAATAATCAAATTAACAAAACACTGTCTAAAAAAGTAAATTTGTTTTCACGTATCTTTTAAATAATGTCAACTTTTTGTTTTGAAACACGTAGGATCTATATTATAAGACATAAACGTACTTACTAGTGGAATTTTTGTACGGGTAAAAAAACAGGTGTCTTTGAACAATGCATGGTGATTATTATATCATGGCTTGGCGTGGATAACCCACAGTGTGGGCAACATTCCAGGGTTCCCACTGAAATTTGACAATCTCGATGATACTGATGTTTAGCATCACACTCAACAAAATTGCCCTATGGAATACAACAAATATAATATTTATTTATGTACTTATTTAAATGCACTGAGATTACTTGACAAACAATATTTCTTACAAAATTGTCAATTCACTTTACCTGTGTACAAAATACTCCACAAGTAGGGCAACAGTTATGTCGCAGCATTCTGTTCCTATGTAAATCACATAGAATAACGTAGGGAACACGCTGAGAAGGCCTCAGCAGAGAAGTTTCTTTAACATTAACTGTTCTACTGCAACCTATTAACTTTTCACCAATGCTATCCACAGCTGTACAGTACACAACGTCTAAAAAACATTCGATAAAATTAATAATGTACAATGGACACCGTATAAATCTTATGGAAAATGGCTCTCGGTGGAATTGGCTGAAATTGTAGTATGTTGTAGATATTGGCACAACCTTAAAAAATTACCAGTTTTTAAGTTAAATCTGCCTTCAGTCTAGTATGTAATACCATATCATAATATAGAAGGAGTAATCATGAATCTACTTGTATCTTACCAAATATAGTACAAGTAGTAGTAATAGTATAGTTAGCATCATGGTAGAATAGTCCCTATTGAAATCGAGTAGTAGTATGATTAACATAACCTCAAATTTTTGCAAGTTTATCTTCATTTTTAATATTTTTATTCGTATTTCTAGATTGGGTCCAGTGTAACATTTACAACCTCTCTCTTATAGAATTATATAATTTTCTAATCTCATTGAATATAAAAAATAGACCGTTAATTATAGGTTAGATTTCGAGCCTGTAAGTAACAGAGTATATTTCTTAAAATCAACAACATTAATAAATTATCTGTATAATATTTGAGAGTCTATTAATGTCACACTGAACCCAATCTAGAAATACGAATGAAAACAATAAAAATGAGGATAAACATTAGTTCTCTGTATCGTATCCATTTGTATGTTTGTAGGTTGTTTGTTATTCCATACAATAAATTATTATTATTAAATATTCTCACTTCGCGAAAGACCGATAAACGCCTTTCTTTGAAGTCTAAATAAAAAATTATTTCACTAAAAATGTCTTTGAAAATAATCTTTTCGGCTTGAGGATGACCCTTTGGGCATCGCCGTTCAAAAATTATTTTCGAAAGAACCAAAAATTGGACTTAGAAAATTTCAAGCTGCAACGGGCGGAAAACCGCACCGCCAAAAGTACCACGAGATAGTTTTGAAAGTACCACGAAATTATTTTTGCGAAAGTACCACGAAGAGATTTCCATGGGGCGGAAATCTCAGTCGGGATGTAGCGAGTAGCTATTTTAAATGTCAAAATTTAAAAAAAAATCAATGGAATGGTTTTTCCTATAAAAACCAAAATCCACATTTAATTATTCTAAAAGTGGTGGAGAATACTTCATGTCCGAACCACAAGAACGTCCATCAAAAATAGCCAAAAAATTCAAAGTCGAGGATTTGATTCCGACAGACCCAAAGTACCTCATAAAAAGGCATAGGCGGGCATCGCCATAAGGGTGGTTCGAATACGAGTCGACAGAAAAAAGATATCTTTGGGTTCAATGCTGTTAGTACGTTTTTTCAGATGGAAAACTGTTGAACTCACATATATATATATATATGCCCTCGAAGAATCCTGATAAGATTTCAAGCTTGAAAATTTCACTGCAAAATTAAAAGTAAATAATTTTTAAAAATTTCGAAATACATTTTATAATCATAATTGACTGAGATTTGAATCTTTTTGTGTAGTCGATTGTTATCTAAACTCTCGCAGCTGTATGAGGTGCAATCCTTCGGGACGTAACGCCTTGCTCTCTGACGAGCTGTCTTATATACAAGTAGCTAAATATTGAGTATTTATATTTTATGAAATTTATTTCAATAAATGAAAACATATTTGGAATTCGATTTCTTATTGATCCATTACGTCAGTCGTCAACCTTAGAATTAATGAACAGAACAGAATTAATAAATGATTCTGTTGTGTTCATTAATTCTAAGGTTGACGACTGATGTGCGATTCTGTAGCGTGTGCACACATTAAATATTAGATTTAAGGGTCTTCTAACTCCACCCCAGCACCGTACTGAACTGTTTAAGAGATCATTTAGTTACCAAATTTGTAAAATATATAATGGTTTGAATAATCAGCTAAAAAGGAACAGCATTACTAGGTTCAAAAAGACATATAAATCATATTTGCTCGAACGTCAATGTATAGGATTATTGTAGCCCTTTGTATAGAATAATATTGTAATAATGAAAAAGAAAGAAAAAGAAAAAAATTTTCTTTAAATCTCATTCTTGCAGCCTTGCCTTTTTTTTTTGTATTCATGTTGAAATTATTATAGATTATTATTTTCGATTCTGTTCGAAGTGTGCAGATTTCGCCTCTCTTGTGTACCTTCAAGATACAGGAGGGACCGAGTCTGTACGCTTCAAACAGAATATATGGTTAAGTGTAAGAAAAGCGTTCATGATTTCTTATGAATTGTGACTGCTTAACTTCGCCATTTATTTTTCATTGTTTATTTTATAAAATCAATAATAGATTGTATTTTTTTTTAAGATGAAAAATAATAAAGACGTGTTATTATTATTATTATTATTATTATTATTATTAATCGGATGACCGCTTCGACGGGTCAACTTTGATCTCGTTTCATTTATACAGCAGTCTGATTACCCACAAAGTCCATCGACGGTCTTAATATTCTAAGAAGTGTTTCTGAAGAGTGCTAGTTTATAAGACCTGATCAGAAGTGTATCGCCAGACATCAGATTACGGCGGAGAAAGCAGACTGTAGCAGTCACCGTAAGTGTAATTTTGTTTATTTTCGTCTTTGGGGAGTCTCAAGAGTTACTAGAATTCCCCTCGTGAGTAGATTTTGCTAGATATCGTTGCGACGTTTTTTGAGATTGTGCCTATTAAGACATTTGACCAATACATCATTATCTACAACAAATTGCAATTTCAGCCAATTCCATCGAAAGAAATTTTCCATAAGATTTGTGCAGGGTCTTTTGACGTAATATTTAATACCATCGTCACTGGCATCAGCAAACAATTTCGTTTTGTGTGTGCACAAACATAACCGTGATGCTATTAGCTGTGCTCCCACAGAAGAACATTCAGGGTCATTTGGAAAATCTTTAGCCTGATCAGCTATGTTTGGGCTAGGACCAGAAGGTGCATCCAATTCTTCCTTGCTACGACTAAAAAAAAATAAAACTTTTCTATGGGTTCACGCAAAAATATACAAGATTATCATCTAAGGATTGAGAAGCAAGAACCAAACAGAATCTTGCTAGTAAAATTTTAACTTTCTCTTAACAGTGAGCAAGGTGAAAAGATGAATCCTAAATTTTGCTCCTAGATGGCGCTAGCGACTGCTATGATCATCCAGTCTTATAAGTATAGTCAATAAGTGTAAAACATCAAAGTCTGTTTTATATTACGGATAAGGATGAAATGGTACTTGAACGACCCATCCTAAATTTTAAATTGTATCAAAGTGGTCCATCTACTAAAACAGCATTGAACTAAAATTATAATTAACAATAAGCTGTTTTTGGCAAATTGGGTGATGTTAAGTATTTAGCCGAAAATAAGTATAAGTTGTACATAAATAAATACTACAGGATTGTTGAAGATTATTTTTGGCTAGAATTTGCTTATTAGCGAGATCTTTCTTCACTTGGCGCGTTACCTCCCGTTTCCCAATGATCTTAGGCCTTGCTCACTCTTACAGCCGGTTTTACAATCGCAAGTTAACTTTCATGTTAGTTGACTTTTACTTGCAGGTTAACCATAACTTTACCGACACATGCGTTTTTCAATGTAAAGTTAAGTGATGATTTGTAAACGAGAGGTTGTGAATAAAATTTATAATGTTGGTACTGGAAAAATGGGTAATATACATAAAATGTATGAATTTTGGTCCAAAGTCACGTCACCTGCTATCAAATATAAATGTCAGAAGCAATTTATGAGTTAGTGGTCTATTACTAAGTAAGTAGATAGTATTTAGTCTCGATCTATTAAAAAAATCTCTTCCATCGTATTCTTCGAAAAAGTTAGGTCTATACAGGATTACCTTGGCTACTCATCACTGCTATATGCATTTACTTCGTACATATTCATTTTTGGGCCAAATATCAAAAAATTATTTTGTGACAGTTATTTTATAGGTTATAAATTGCCAGTAAACTGCCAACTTCTAGTTAACCCACACCTCATCTGCTAGTAAGGTTAACTACTAGATAACTACCACATCGAAAATGACCAGATATTGTAAAACCCAATTTCTATAATAACCTGAAAGTTAACTCTGACTGGAAGTTAACTAGCGATTGTAAAATCGGCTGTAAATCAAACAACTTGTTGATGATGATGATGTCACCACTTTAAATCAAAAAGACATAAAATAACTTGTAGTGTTGTCAATGAAACCGTACACATCACGGAATTCTTCTTCAGGGAATGGATTGTCCTGAAACCTTCTGCAATACATTTTAAAGACTATGTAGAATAACAAAGAATGCTATCTTTTGTGCTCATAATGCCCTAAATACAGGGAAATTAATAGATAATATAATGAGAATTATTCGCTGAAGCTGAAGTTATTGCATTCTTATGTTTTTAAGGTCATGAATTACACATATATGAGGTCCAAAATTACGCAGAAAAATGGAGGATTCAAAATGGCTGCATGAAAGCACAGAAGTATGCATAAGTTTCTAGCAAAGGTGTAAAATTGCATCATTGCATGATATAATTTTCCACATCGATATCTTTCTTAAATAGGTGAATGTATTCATAGAACTGCTTGCATTACATATTGGACAAGCTGGGGTTCAATATAACCCGCTTTTCCTGCAACTGCAAGACGATCTGAAGCCTGTTTTACAGGTGCAAAAAATTACTTTTAACATATTATTTGGTAACAAATTGTTTCATTCATAGTAATTGGCATGAAGAAATCACAATCAGACTTTATAACCCATCTCCCGGTGATAAACTGTTCCCCAACTATTGCCCCGGGTCTTCACACCCTGAGAAATACCCCTAAAATAGTAGTACCACTAACACAATATTTATTGATTAAAACTCACAAAACGTTTATTAGTCTAATACCATGTGTGTATCGGCAAGCTAGATTCAAGTAGTATGAGAGATATGACAACCCAGCAACAGCAAACTCGCCCGATGTGACGACACGCGGCCATGGAAGTATCCCAGCTGTCCAGCTGTAGTTATTCATTGCCGGCTGGCACACGCGATGTTGCAATTCTTACTTCTTAGACCTAACCCACCGCTACACGCACTGTATAACCTTAAACAATGTTTATTATTTGATATTCCACTTTACTATTCACCCGGGATCACTTTGGATTTATTTGAACTTCTCTGAATTTAAACTCATTTTCTCCAGCCTTCTGAAAGGAATCTTACAGTATAAAAACCTTGATCATGCATTTTTTAGAAAAAGTTGTACTACTATCGCCATCTCTGAAGTGGTAGTTGAACTAGTGCAGCAGACTAGAGACTGGGTTTGAAGGCAGGCTAATAACGAATGCAGTAGCCTGTTATCCCTGCTACTTAACTAATTCGTGCTACCAGCACCTAGCAGGCGCCAATGCGTAACACTAAATTTGTAAGCAACCCCATTTTATAAGCTCTGATAACACATCTTGTATGGGAACTAGTGAAGTTAGCTGAACATAAGTATTTTTAGCTGTACCTTTAATGTATCTTGTACCTCAATGTGTTTAAGAATTTCGTATTTTTAACCCATTTTATTTCGGTCGTAACTTGATTGGTGTTAACACTACCGCATATTAAAACAAAAAATTAAAGTGCTTTTTAATAGCTTTAATTTCATAGGCTCCACCGTTGGCCGAATAGTTCAAGAACCATGACCAAATGTTGAATTAACTAATGATGAAAAACATTTGTAGCACACGCGAAAAAAAGCCATCATGACTCGGATAATATTGTTACGAGCTTACGCCCCCTAAGTGCTGGTAGCTCATGAGTAGTAGCCGAAATTAAGTAGCCATAGCGATAGGCAACTGTAATTGGATTCATCAAAGCCATCTCTGAGACACTAGTAAGTAGTAGACTATTCTAGAAACTGCTACATTGTTCTAGAATTGCACGAAGGTGGTTCAAGACTTTACTAGAAATGTATGGAAGTTTTCAGGAATGCCTTTGTAGAGTATATAAGCCAAAGTAAACACGCAGGAAAAGAGTTCTTAATGAATTGAGGTTAGATAATTCGGAAGTGATACAAAGTGCGCAGTAGAGTGGAAATATTAAGTAATAAACATTATTAAAGGTTATTTTTAGTCAGTAAACGTGTAATTTAGTTAAGAAAAGTATTGTGAAATTTTCAGTAAGTTAGTCAGTTTATCTATTGTTATAATTTTTGAACCCGGGGATTTTAAAGGGTGGTTTCCTAAGGGGTGGAAACGTGACAGTATAAATACCGTTTTATTGCCCAAAAATTTTCATCTGAGCACCTATTCTTGGGTCACATTGTATACATAATCAAAACTAGAATGTCTTCTTATAAAGCAAATATTTCTTCAATCACATTAAAATAAATGTTTGTTAAATTAAGATAAATCAATAATGCAGTCAATATTAATTATATATTATATGATTACCTAGAAGAAATTCTTTGAGACCTCCTTGTATTTTTATCTAAATTAGGTTCGACATCAGGTGATAAACTTTGATCTGAATCAGATTCTTTGCTACTCCCTATGCTATGACTAGTTTTTAATTTTTTTGGATTTCTCCTGGAAGGCTTCGTACAATGCTTTTTATTTTTCTTAGGAGTTACATCTCCTCCAGTATTATCATCACTATTGTGAACATCATTATCACTATCATACTGCTTAATTTTGTCTATAATTTTAGGAGACTTAACCTTAGTTTTCTCTTGCTTTGCATAAGCCAAGTTTTCCAATATTTTTTGGGTTGGTTTTAACTGTCTGGTCAACCTCTGTGGTTTATTAGACTCATTATAAGACTTTTCTTTTCTTGCTATTGCACTCTGTAGAATTGACTCATTGCAATCTTTACTCCTACGTCTAGATGACCTTTTTAACATACTTTCATCTATTTTATCATCTGAACAATTACTCTTATTGCGTAGAGATCTTCTACCTGGGGAATTATCTTTATTTTTACTAGGAGATTCGTTACTTGGTTTTTTAAATAACAATACAATTCTAGGTTTACCGTCCAGATCCTCCTCATTAGATTTATCCTCCGTTTGTGACGGTATATCCTCACGCTCAACGTCCAAACATTCATTTGCATCAATTTTACTCATATCGGGTTCAGTTTTCTCTAAATTTACATCTTCAACTGGGCCACACTTTGAGGAAAAGTTTTCATTCATCATTTCTTCTTCAGTCTTCAAATATTCAACTTTGAGCTCAGTTCTATTAAACTGACTTTTCATTTCCCCTAATAAAGTATTTATAAACGCTTTTTCATCATCACTTTGATCACAAATAACTAGTTCACTTTCGACATCTACAGAGTTCATGATTTTATCAGTAGTAAATAATTTATCATTTATTATGCTAGAAATAGAAATCTAATTTACTACTTTTACATTTTGTCTGTTTCACAACACCACTGGAACAACTAAGCAGATACATTTTTTCATGGAGAATGTTCAGTTTCTAGCACAAATAACTGCATTTTTAATGCAATTTGTGCATTTCTTCAGTTCGATAAATATTGAATTTGACAGTTGTACAAACTGCATTCCATGGATTAGTGGGGATGGTTTTTAAACTTTATTGCGAACCAATAATAGTAATAGTACCACGGTCTATTTGATATATTGGGAAATTAATAGATTGCTGTATATTTACTTTAAATTGCATAAATATTGCAGTAATTCATTTTAGTTTTAAAATTAATATACCTAATTTACGAAATTTAGTATATTTCTTTACGTGTGGGTGGTATGAGGCCTTGATTTATTTAATTAATGACTCATAGGGAGGCGTCTGCGTGATTGTGTGATTGTACAGACTTTGTTTTGTTGTTTCTAATGGAAAGTGGTGGGCTAGCGAAGTCAAACAGCTAAAGCTACAGTTTTTGTCAATAAACTGTAATTTCAGTTTAAAAGTGTAGTGCTCGAATATATAGACATTCAAGAAAAAAGTCAACATGGCTCTAAAGGGCCAAGTTGGTCAAAGTAAGTTTTCTTTTTCATAAAATCGAAATCTGACAGCCCATGTAGTTGATCCTTCCCAGAAAATAATTCCTCTTTTGATACCTATTTTTGCTTTAGTTGTGGATTATATCTATTTTATGCATTTTATTACGTTTTCAATTCATTGATTATTTTCTATCCATGGTATTCTTCACGCAGTCGGGGAGTAATATCTGACGTCACAAATGTCAATATAATACTGACCTGGATGTATATTGTCAAAATGCTTAATTTAATTTTTAAATCATATGAATCATAGATATATAGTATTATTGTGAGTTAACATTCATGAAAAGAAATTAAACTGCTGTATGCTTCAAACAAATACTATGTTTAATTTAAATCCTATACCCACGTCAAAATATAGTCAGCAGTCCGTAAACCATTCAAGCACAAAATATTTTCTTACTTTCTAAATTTAAGAACTCCTTTTTGAGAAAAATGCAGTTAAGTGAGAAGTAAAGTGCTTAACTCAAATTAAAGTAATAGAGCTCAACACAAAAACTGCTTAAAGCAAATAAAGATGATTCAAGCATTTTGATATTTGAATGACATGAATATTTTGCTTTCAGCAAAAACTAATCGTAATACGATTACAGAAGTCTTTCTCTCTAAAGTACATTTGCCGAGAAAAGTTGAGCATAACAGGCATTCATAATGTCTCAAATAGTTTTATATACTTAATAGCACTCCAAATTGAAAGCGATGTCCGACTCATCTCTACCATTGATCTACCTACCCAGTTTATTAATTTTGGACAGTCTCTTTTTAAATCACTAGACATTGTGTAAGATTTTTGTTATAATGTTTTGTTTGTTCTAGAAATTATGAATGAGGTAATTAAACATAAAACTCAAAAAAAGAATGGCCCTGCAGGTGTGGAGTGGAGGATATTGGTTGTTGATCAGCTGGCCATGAGGATGGTCTCAGCCTGCTGTAAAATGCACGATATATCTGCAGAGGGTATAACTTGTGAGTACTTTTTAATTATTACACCATGCATGATGCCATATGATATCATTATCTCTAACATTTTAATTATACTGCAAGAAAACTTTATACATAGATTTGTCAGTGATTATTTAATTCATCAGACTGCAAATATTTCTAGTAAGATAAACTAATAAATATTTTTGAAACAATGAACTGTCTAATATGTAATGGTATCACGAACTTCATAAAGTAAATTGGACTCCGCATTGGCTATAGTCTGTTTTTAAACCAGGAGGAGAGTAGAAGTGGAGGCACTAACCTTGAAAAGTGAAAGTTAATTAGGTCATTAACATTAATGAGGCAATTAAGATAATGACGTAATTAGGGAAATCCGCGGATTTTAATCACCGCGAGATAATTATCTTATCTGGTGGGTGGCCCCGGTGATTAACGTTAATTAGATATACGTGCCATTCAACATGTGCTGGAATTTTTGAGCGATTAAAAAATGACCTAATTAACTTTCACTTTTCAAAGTTAGTGCCTCCACAATTCTGACGTTTCCACGCATATAAGAATAACATTTTAAAATAGTTTGCATATATTTAACAGATTTTACAAGTTTCGGTGTTTAGAATTATTTAAAAAAGTGACACATTTTCGAAAACTTAAGATGACTATAATCGTCAAGTTTTGTGTCTAAAAGTGGTATGGATATCAGCTTTAATATTCGACGTTCACCAAGGCATCTTAATCATATTCCAAGAGAAGAGATACCCATTAAACCGCAGTGCAAACAAAGTGGTTGGTGGCTGCCCCGGCCCCGGCTCATTTTTTAAATATTACAATATTTTTTCAACACACAACGAACACAATTTCTCAACTGGATAATGAAATGCAGCAGGTATTAAAAGCTCAGAGTTAGACATTTTTCATTGAATGAATTAACTTTTCAAGAAACGTAGTATTCGGTTCTCAATAAGTTTTTTAAGAAGTGTAGTAAAATATGTGTTCAAACGATGCATGTTGTGAGTTATGGGATAAGGATGACTTTCCAAGCTACAATCCTTTACAGGATATAGAAACAAGGAATGTTTTGAGGAGTGCGTTTTCGGTAATAGGGAAATCTAAAAAAGCCAAGAAAGCCTTCCGACTTGCAGAACGACAACGACTAAGTAAGCTTGAGGAAAAAGAACACCTTTCAAAAAAAGAAAATTTGAAAATAGATAGTGTCGCGAAGAACTTAAAGTGATATTAGTGGAGACTGTACAAGTGTTCCGTGTTTAAAAAAACTGTTAAAAAATGATGTGGATATAGACAGCGGCTTTAAGGTTCACATACCGGAGCGCCACAAATAACTTAAAGTGACTCCATCTAGATTGCACAAGTTTTTCGTGTTAAAAATGACATGGGCATGGGCTTTAACATTCGCACACATACACACAAACATCTTCGGTTTTTACAAAAATTCTACCAGAGGCATCTTAAATCATATTCCAGGAGAAGAGTTGCCAACTAAAACTGGAGTGCAAGTAAAGTAGTTTCTGGCGACGGCCCCCGCAACTTTTAAATTTCTGTACATGTATTAATTTGTGATTCTTTTCACCATCGATTAAACTGGCAGTTATTTCTGCTTTAAAATTATTTAAAGTGGTATGAATATAAACATCAACTTTAACATTCAGACATTTTCGGTATTCACAAAAATTTTACCAATCATCTTAAAACATATTCATGTACCCTGCTAATTGGTTAATCAAGTTTGGTTTATTAGACAAATAACTTAAGGTTACTCCATAGAGATTGTATAAGTTTTCGTGTTAAAAAATGTTAAAAATGATATGGGTATGGGCTTTAACATTTACACTCACACATTTTCGGTTTTCACAAAAATTCTACTAGAGGCATCTTAAAGGAGAAGATGTACCAACTAAAACCGGAGTGCAAGTAAAGTAGTTTCTGGTACCCCCGACCCATTTTACATTTTAAACCGTTTTTCGCGAGAGTCTCATTAACGATCGAAAAATAGTGGTCATCAAATTTGTAGCTTCATCACAAATTAATATATGTACAAAGAAAATTAAAAGTTACGAGATATATTGCTTATTTCATAGGTGTGCTTTGTCAATTTATGATTACTAATGATATAAAAGACTCAAAATAATAGAAAATGTAAACTAGAAATTTTCACTGAATGAATTAGCACTAAATAACAGTTATCAAAAAATTCTTATTCGCTGTATTGTTTGAACATTGGTAATCTTATTTTAAAATTAAATATGCAGCAAGTTTTTCGTTTTCTTACTTAAAGGCACTAACATTCCTAAATGATAGGGAATGATATTGTTTAAAAGGGTGCCTGCGAAACTTTTCGACGATGAGTTTATTTTAAACTTTTTAGAAACAAAAACAACCAATATAAAAATGTTAGCTATATCTATACAGACTTGTTATTTAATTTTAATAATCTTATTTGTAAATCTATACGTAAGGCTTATATCACATATGTTGGAAACAAACCAGTTCTATATATATAATAATGTATGTATGTATGTTTGCAATTATGTATTTTTAAGAAATAAAAATGATCTATAAATTTACCTGTGTGTTTATTATATTATAGCAAAATAAGAGAAAAATGGCCACTTTGATGTTAAACACTAAGTTGTGCATATTACAGCTAAAAATAATGTTATGTATTCAAACGCCTACAATAAAAAGTGTCGTGTTGTACAGCGTGCGAGAAAAAGTAAAACATATTTAAGAGCGACCGATAGAAGTAGAACTACACCAGAGTTTAAAATGAGGCTAGAGAAATACTGCAAAAACTTGGAAGAATTGAAAAAACTCATACATCTTTATGAGGATATACAGAGCATGTTCTTCAACTTCTCAAATAAAATGTACATTGGGGATTAGTGGGAGTATGGAAAAATATTTCAATACTATGGCTTGTTAAAAACATTGAGGATCTCAGGTGTCCCGACTATAAGCTTTTAAGAAGTAGATTTTTCAAAGGTTAGCTGTATGTCACACATTGAAATAATGTATATGTGCAAATATGTATTCGCTAAAAATAAAAATATTTTAAAAAACATGTGTTTATTATATATATTATAGCAAATGAGAAAAAAATAGGACCTGCACTGTAGGGTTAAACGCCAAACTCTATTTAGAATATATTAATATTTTATTACATTTAAATGCATAAGACGCGACACAACTTTAAACAAGCTATTTTGTAAAATAAATAAAAACACATGAGGGCTGCAATGTTCCTCCCAGCTAATAATAACTTAGTAAGTAAAATAATGAAACCACAAATTATCAAAAACACAGCAGGTGAAAAAAATTAAAATTGAAAAAAGTGACTTCCACTATTTTTTAAACACTAGCGTATTATTATCAACTTGCATCTCAGATATAGTTTCTTAAAATTACAAGTCACATAAAGCAAGAATTCTTTATAATTGTTATTTAGTGCCTTTAAGTAATAAATTAACAGATAATAATAAAAAAATGCGGTTCACTGTATTTTTACCAGGTTGGTATTGTACGAAACGCCTGCAAACTTCGAAATATAAAAAATACACTCAACGTTATGCGTACCATTTGCGTACGAAAATAGATATTTGTTAAAATAGGGTCATCACTATTGCAAAAATAACAAAAAACAACATTATTTAAAAAAAATATTGTGTGTAACTGTCAAAGAGAGCCCCGGTAAAAATTAGCTTGAATCTAGAACGACAAAAGTATTCCGTGAAATAAGTAATATCCCGTACCTCATTTTCAGTTTTTCAAAAAAGAAAGAACGATAAAAACTTATAGTGTACTTGACGTTTTGTGAGTCCGTGGTTGCCAAAACCATCTACATTTATACGGTTATTAAAGAAAAAACACAATAATAAACATTTACCTCTTTCACTGCCACCAAATGTTCCAGCGAATCACTATTGATGTACATGCTTATTAATCCTTTTAAGCTGTATGCATGTAACACAGCTTTAAATTGCTCCATTTTCACTTAACTGAACACAACACAACACAGTATATCCTCAGAACGATTGCTGCAGATGCCTAATTGGCAACTTTTTCTTACAAATAACAATGATCAAAATTAAGTCCACACGGCCATTCCCTGATGGAGAAGGTCCGGCTTAATGTATTTTGAAATACCATCGCAACTCAACTGTAATAAAATATTAATATATTTTAGATAAAGCTTGGTGCAGGTAATTACAGGGTTAAATTCTTATTATTTAAAATACCACTAATATACGAAAGCTTTTAAATAACCATATTATGTTAATGTAAAATGTCGAGACGGACTTTACAGGGGTAACAATGTGAAAGATTTCTATTCATTAAATTCTTATTATTTAAAATACCACTAATATACGAAAGCTTTTAAATAACCATATTATGTTAATGTAAAATGTCGAGACGGACTCTTAAGACGGACATCTCTTAATCTATATATCAATATGAAAGACTTTTTGAAAGTCCCAATTTGTGATTTGATTTAAAAAATCTCGGAATTTAAACGAGATACGAAACAACAATTATTTCACGGAATACTTTTTCGCTAGAAATTTTCGTGTTTAAAAAAATCGAATGGCTTCAACACTTATTACACCCCGTTTTTAATGATAACAGAAAATATGCTAAAATTTATTCCTAAAAAAGCACACATAGTTTTAAAACATTCCTAAATGATATAAGGCGGTGATCTCGTTGAAAAGGGTGCCTGCGAAACTTTCGACGATGGGTATATTTTAAACTTTTTTAGAAACAAAATAACCAACATACAAATGTTAGTTAGCTACATCTATGCAGACTTTGGCATGTCTTTAATTTATTTCTTCTAAAACTAAATAACAGCAAACTGCAAGATTTCTAATTCACTCAGCCAATGAAAAAAATGTTTCCATAATTTTTGAACGCCTCTATTAGTAATAATTATTTTTTAAAAAGAAACTGCCAACTCAACCGAAATTTTATGTCGATATCAATATGAAAGACTTTTTGAAAGTCCCAATTTGTGATTTGATTTAAAAAAATCTCGGAATTTAAACGAGATACGAAACAACAATTATTTCACGGAATACTTTTTTCGCTAGAAATTTTCGTGTTTAAAAAAAATCGAATGGCTTTCAACACTTATTACACCCCGTTTTTAATGATAACAGAAAATATGCTAAAATTTATTCCTAAAAAAGCACACATAGTTTTAAAACATTCCTAAATGATATAAGGCAAGGCGGTGATCTCGTTGAAAAGGGTGTCTGCGAAACTTTCGACGATGGGTATATTTTAAACTTTTTTAGAAACAAAATAACCAACATACAAATGTTAGTTAGCTACATCTATGCTGACTTTGGCATGTCTTTAATTTATTTCTTCTAAAACTAAATAACAGCAAACTGCAAGATTTCTAATTCACTCAGCCAATGAAAAAAATGTTTCCATAATTTTTGAACGCCTCTATTAGTAATAATTATTTTTTAAAAAGAAACTGCCAACTCAACCGAAATTTTATGTCGATGATGAAAAGTAACAAATTAAAAGTTGCGAGATATTACTCATTTCATAGTTAAGACTAAACCAGCGCTGTTAGCCAAGTATACAACAATTATTTTAAGTGTAAAGCCGTTGAAATAAAAAATTATCAAAGAAATATTCTTATTCGCAGCTTACAAGACAAAAAACACAGATTGAATATGTACAAAATTAAAAGTTAAAATGACGAGCTATTACTTAGTTATGACGATACCAACAATAGGATTACTTTATCATAACACGACACAGAGAAAATTGTTTTATAATTAAAAATTCAAGTTTTTTCGTTTTCTTACAAATAACAATGATCAAAAATTAAAACCATGCGGACCAGGCAGGGACAGGCCTCGGTACGATTTATTGACTTCTCAATATTTCTTTGTTAATAAAAAATATTATTATTTGCAATAGAATTTTTTCACTAAGAAAACGTTTTACAATCGAAAGAAAAGAAATGCTGGATTAAACATTGCTACATCACTGAATGTAAAAATAAAATATTATTAAGCTCTAGTCCTTTCTTTTTTATTTTTAAAAAACAATCAGCTATATTTACGGGCAGTGAAAATTAATGGTTTTCTATAAAATAATAGCAAGATGCAGGTTTTCTAATTCGTTTATTCACTCAATGAAAAATTTCTCTGAGTTTAAATTTTCCATTATTTTTGAAACGTTAATATCAGAAATAATTATTTGTTCATCAAATCTTTGAACAAATACTTCTACTTTAAAACAAAAACCTTGATCTTAATCGTAAGCGAAACTTTAAGAGGTTTTATATATATAAAAATGTAAAAGTACAATTGTGTATTCACTAGAAATAAAGAAAATATTTATAAAAATACATGTGTTTATTTTATTATAATAATAATACAACATTCAGAATGTTTGTGAAGAAATGATTACCTACTGTTGATATGGGAACTCAAAAATAATAGAATCAATTTAAGTTCAGAGTTAGACATTTTTATTGAATGAATTAGAAAATGTGCATCAACTATTTACTCGTGATGTAGAAAAATGTTAAAAAATATCTATTTTGTGCACGATTGGTACACACAATGTATAACGTATTTTTATATTTCGATGTTTGCAGATAACTTTTCATACACCACAGCTGGTACTGTGAACCACATTTTATTGTCTGTTAATTTTCTTACCTAAAGGCACTAAATAACAGTTATCAAAAATGTATTTTATTAACCTTTTAGTTCTCTCCTCTTCATTTTGTCTGATTGATGAAACGTAGATAGAAATTTTTCCTATCAAATTAAAAAAATCTTGAAAATAAAATGAGATATGAGAAGATCATCTCTATGACTCCGTTAAGATTTCGGACATTTTGACGCCAAATATTAGGATAGGTTAGGTTAGGCGCGCGCCTAACCTAACCTATCCTAATATTTGGCGTCAAACACCACAGCTGGTACTGTGAACCACATTTTATTGTCTGTTAATTTTCTTACCTAAAGGCACTAAATAACAGTTATCAAAAATGTATTTTATTAACCTTTTAGTTCTCTCCTCTTCATTTTGTCTGATTGATGAAACGTAGATAGAAATTTTTCCTATCAAATTAAAAAAATCTTGAAAATAAAATGAGATATGAGAAGATCATCTCTATGACTCCGTTAAGATTTCGGACATTTTGACGCCAAATATTAGGATAGGTTAGGTTAGGCGCGCGCCTAACCTAACCTATCCTAATATTTGGCGTCAAAATGTCCGAAATCTTAACGGAGTCATAGAGATGATCTTCTCATATCTCATTTTATTTTCAAGATTTTTTTAATTTGATAGGAAAAATTTCTATCTACGTTTCATCAATCAGACAAAATGAAGAGGAGAGAACTAAAAGGTTAATAAAATACATTTTTGATAACTGTTATTTAGTGCCTTTAGGTAAGAAAATTAACAGACAATAAAATGTGGTTCACAGTACCAGCTGTGGTGTATGAAAAGTTATCTGCAAACATCGAAATATAAAAATACGTTATACATTGTGTGTACCAATCGTGCACAAAATAGATATTTTTTAACATTTTTCTACATCACGAGTAAATAGTTGATGCACATTTTCTAATTCATTCAATAAAAATGTCTAACTCTGAACTTAAATTGATTCTATTATTTTTGAGTTCCCATATCAACAGTAGGTAATCATTTCTTCACAAACATTCTGAATGTTGTATTATTATTATAATAAAATAAACACATGTATTTTTATAAATATTTTCTTTATTTCTAGTGAATACACAATTGTACTTTTACATTTTTATATATATAAAACCTCTTAAAGTTTCGCTTACGATTAAGATCAAGGTTTTTGTTTTAAAGTAGAAGTATTTGTTCAAAGATTTGATGAACAAATAATTATTTCTGATATTAACGTTTCAAAAATAATGGAAAATTTAAACTCAGAGAAATTTTTCATTGAGTGAATAAACGAATTAGAAAACCTGCATCTTGCTATTATTTTATAGAAAACCATTAATTTTCACTGCCCGTAAATATAGCTGATTGTTTTTTAAAAATAAAAAAGAAAGGACTAGAGCTTAATAATATTTTATTTTTACATTCAGTGATGTAGCAATGTTTAATCCAGCATTTCTTTTCTTTCGATTGTAAAACGTTTTCTTAGTGAAAAAATTCTATTGCAAATAATAATATTTTTTATTAACAAAGAAATATTGAGAAGTCAATAAATCGTACCGAGGCCTGTCCCTGCCTGGTCCGCATGGTTTTAATTTTTGATCATTGTTATTTGTAAGAAAACGAAAAAACTTGAATTTTTAATTATAAAACAATTTTCTCTGTGTCGTGTTATGATAAAGTAATCCTATTGTTGGTATCGTCATAACTAAGTAATAGCTCGTCATTTTAACTTTTAATTTTGTACATATTCAATCTGTGTTTTTTGTCTTGTAAGCTGCGAATAAGAATATTTCTTTGATAATTTTTTATTTCAACGGCTTTACACTTAAAATAATTGTTGTATACTTGGCTAACAGCGCTGGTTTAGTCTTAACTATGAAATGAGTAATATCTCGCAACTTTTAATTTGTTACTTTTCATCATCGACATAAAATTTCGGTTGAGTTGGCAGTTTCTTTTTAAAAAATAATTATTACTAATAGAGGCGTTCAAAAATTATGGAAACATTTTTTTCATTGGCTGAGTGAATTAGAAATCTTGCAGTTTGCTGTTATTTAGTTTTAGAAGAAATAAATTAAAGACATGCCAAAGTCAGCATAGATGTAGCTAACTAACATTTGTATGTTGGTTATTTTGTTTCTAAAAAAGTTTAAAATATACCCATCGTCGAAAGTTTCGCAGACACCCTTTTCAACGAGATCACCGCCTTGCCTTATATCATTTAGGAATGTTTTAAAACTATGTGTGCTTTTTTAGGAATAAATTTTAGCATATTTTCTGTTATCATTAAAAACGGGGTGTAATAAGTGTTGAAAGCCATTCGATTTTTTTTAAACACGAAAATTTCTAGCGAAAAAAGTATTCCGTGAAATAATTGTTGTTTCGTATCTCGTTTAAATTCCGAGATTTTTTTAAATCAAATCACAAATTGGGACTTTCAAAAAGTCTTTCATATTGATATCGACATAAAATTTCGGTTGAGTTGGCAGTTTCTTTTTAAAAAATAATTATTACTAATAGAGGCGTTCAAAAATTATGGAAACATTTTTTTCATTGGCTGAGTGAATTAGAAATCTTGCAGTTTGCTGTTATTTAGTTTTAGAAGAAATAAATTAAAGACATGCCAAAGTCTGCATAGATGTAGCTAACTAACATTTGTATGTTGGTTATTTTGTTTCTAAAAAAGTTTAAAATATACCCATCGTCGAAAGTTTCGCAGGCACCCTTTTCAACGAGATCACCGCCTTATATCATTTAGGAATGTTTTAAAACTATGTGTGCTTTTTTAGGAATAAATTTTAGCATATTTTCTGTTATCATTAAAAACGGGGTGTAATAAGTGTTAAAGCCATTCGATTTTTTTAAACACGAAAATTTCTAGCGAAAAAGTATTCCGTGAAATAATTGTTGTTTCGTATCTCGTTTAAATTCCGAGATTTTTTAAATCAAATCACAAATTGGGACTTTCAAAAAGTCTTTCATATTGATATATAGATTAAGAGATGTCCGTCTTAAGAGTCCGTCTCGACATTTTACATTAACATAATATGGTTATTTAAAAGCTTTCGTATATTAGTGGTATTTTAAATAATAAGAATTTAATGAATAGAAATCTTTCACATTGTTACCCCTGTAAAGTCCGTCTCGACATTTTACATTAACATAATATGGTTATTTAAAAGCTTTCGTATATTAGTGGTATTTTAAATAATAAGAATTTAACCCTGTAATTACCTGCACCAAGCTTTATCTAAAATATATTAATATTTTATTACAGTTGAGTTGCGATGGTATTTCAAAATACATTAAGCCGGACCTTCTCCATCAGGGAATGGCCGTGTGGACTTAATTTTGATCATTGTTATTTGTAAGAAAAAGTTGCCAATTAGGCATCTGCAGCAATCGTTCTGAGGATATACTGTGTTGTGTTGTGTTCAGTTAAGTGAAAATGGAGCAATTTAAAGCTGTGTTACATGCATACAGCTTAAAAGGATTAATAAGCATGTACATCAATAGTGATTCGCTGGAACATTTGGTGGCAGTGAAAGAGGTAAATGTTTATTATTGTGTTTTTTCTTTAATAACCGTATAAATGTAGATGGTTTTGGCAACCACGGACTCACAAAACGTCAAGTACACTATAAGTTTTTATCGTTCTTTCTTTTTTGAAAAACTGAAAATGAGGTACGGGATATTACTTATTTCACGGAATACTTTTGTCGTTCTAGATTCAAGCTAATTTTTACCGGGGCTCTCTTTGACAGTTACACACAATATTTTTTTTAAATAATGTTGTTTTTTGTTATTTTTGCAATAGTGATGACCCTATTTTAACAAATATCTATTTTCGTACGCAAATGGTACGCATAACGTTGAGTGTATTTTTTATATTTCGAAGTTTGCAGGCGTTTCGTACAATACCAACCTGGTAAAAATACAGTGAACCGCATTTTTTTATTATTATCTGTTAATTTATTACTTAAAGGCACTAAATAACAATTATAAAGAATTCTTGCTTTATGTGACTTGTAATTTTAAGAAACTATATCTGAGATGCAAGTTGATAATAATACGCTAGTGTTTAAAAAATAGTGGAAGTCACTTTTTTCAATTTTAATTTTTTTCACCTGCTGTGTTTTTGATAATTTGTGGTTTCATTATTTTACTTACTAAGTTATTATTAGCTGGGAGGAACATTGCAGCCCTCATGTGTTTTTATTTATTTTACAAAATAGCTTGTTTAAAGTTGTGTCGCGTCTTATGCATTTAAATGTAATAAAATATTAATATATTCTAAATAGAGTTTGGCGTTTAACCCTACAGTGCAGGTCCTATTTTTTTCTCATTTGCTATAATATATATAATAAACACATGTTTTTTAAAATATTTTTATTTTTAGCGAATACATATTTGCACATATACATTATTTCAATGTGTGACATACAGCTAACCTTTGAAAAATCTACTTCTTAAAAGCTTATAGTCGGGACACCTGAGATCCTCAATGTTTTTAACAAGCCATAGTATTGAAATATTTTTCCATACTCCCACTAATCCCCAATGTACATTTTATTTGAGAAGTTGAAGAACATGCTCTGTATATCCTCATAAAGATGTATGAGTTTTTTCAATTCTTCCAAGTTTTTGCAGTATTTCTCTAGCCTCATTTTAAACTCTGGTGTAGTTCTACTTCTATCGGTCGCTCTTAAATATGTTTTACTTTTTCTCGCACGCTGTACAACACGACACTTTTTATTGTAGGCGTTTGAATACATAACATTATTTTTAGCTGTAATATGCACAACTTAGTGTTTAACATCAAAGTGGCCATTTTTCTCTTATTTTGCTATAATATAATAAACACACAGGTAAATTTATAGATCATTTTTATTTCTTAAAAATACATAATTGCAAACATACATACATACATTATTATATATATAGAACTGGTTTGTTTCCAACATATGTGATATAAGCCTTACGTATAGATTTACAAATAAGATTATTAAAATTAAATAACAAGTCTGTATAGATATAGCTAACATTTTTATATTGGTTGTTTTTGTTTCTAAAAAGTTTAAAATAAACTCATCGTCGAAAAGTTTCGCAGGCACCCTTTTAAACAATATCATTCCCTATCATTTAGGAATGTTAGTGCCTTTAAGTAAGAAAACGAAAAACTTGCTGCATATTTAATTTTAAAATAAGATTACCAATGTTCAAACAATACAGCGAATAAGAATTTTTTGATAACTGTTATTTAGTGCTAATTCATTCAGTGAAAATTTCTAGTTTACATTTTCTATTATTTTGAGTCTTTTATATCATTAGTAATCATAAATTGACAAAGCACACCTATGAAATAAGCAATATATCTCGTAACTTTTAATTTTCTTTGTACATATATTAATTTGTGATGAAGCTACAAATTTGATGACCACTATTTTTCGATCGTTAATGAGACTCTCGCGAAAAACGGTTTAAAATGTAAAATGGGTCGGGGGTACCAGAAACTACTTTACTTGCACTCCGGTTTTAGTTGGTACATCTTCTCCTTTAAGATGCCTCTAGTAGAATTTTTGTGAAAACCGAAAATGTGTGAGTGTAAATGTTAAAGCCCATACCCATATCATTTTTAACATTTTTTAACACGAAAACTTATACAATCTCTATGGAGTAACCTTAAGTTATTTGTCTAATAAACCAAACTTGATTAACCAATTAGCAGGGTACATGAATATGTTTTAAGATGATTGGTAAAATTTTTGTGAATACCGAAAATGTCTGAATGTTAAAGTTGATGTTTATATTCATACCACTTTAAATAATTTTAAAGCAGAAATAACTGCCAGTTTAATCGATGGTGAAAAGAATCACAAATTAATACATGTACAGAAATTTAAAAGTTGCGGGGGCCGTCGCCAGAAACTACTTTACTTGCACTCCAGTTTTAGTTGGCAACTCTTCTCCTGGAATATGATTTAAGATGCCTCTGGTAGAATTTTTGTAAAAACCGAAGATGTTTGTGTGTATGTGTGCGAATGTTAAAGCCCATGCCCATGTCATTTTTAACACGAAAAACTTGTGCAATCTAGATGGAGTCACTTTAAGTTATTTGTGGCGCTCCGGTATGTGAACCTTAAAGCCGCTGTCTATATCCACATCATTTTTTAACAGTTTTTTTAAACACGGAACACTTGTACAGTCTCCACTAATATCACTTTAAGTTCTTCGCGACACTATCTATTTTCAAATTTTCTTTTTTTGAAAGGTGTTCTTTTTCCTCAAGCTTACTTAGTCGTTGTCGTTCTGCAAGTCGGAAGGCTTTCTTGGCTTTTTTAGATTTCCCTATTACCGAAAACGCACTCCTCAAAACATTCCTTGTTTCTATATCCTGTAAAGGATTGTAGCTTGGAAAGTCATCCTTATCCCATAACTCACAACATGCATCGTTTGAACACATATTTTACTACACTTCTTAAAAAACTTATTGAGAACCGAATACTACGTTTCTTGAAAAGTTAATTCATTCAATGAAAAATGTCTAACTCTGAGCTTTTAATACCTGCTGCATTTCATTATCCAGTTGAGAAATTGTGTTCGTTGTGTGTTGAAAAAATATTGTAATATTTAAAAAATGAGCCGGGGCCGGGGCAGCCACCAACCACTTTGTTTGCACTGCGGTTTAATGGGTATCTCTTCTCTTGGAATATGATTAAGATGCCTTGGTGAACGTCGAATATTAAAGCTGATATCCATACCACTTTTAGACACAAAACTTGACGATTATAGTCATCTTAAGTTTTCGAAAATGTGTCACTTTTTTAAATAATTCTAAACACCGAAACTTGTAAAATCTGTTAAATATATGCAAACTATTTTAAAATGTTATTCTTATATGCGTGGAAACGTCAGAATTGTGGAGGCACTAACTTTGAAAAGTGAAAGTTAATTAGGTCATTTTTTAATCGCTCAAAAATTCCAGCACATGTTGAATGGCACGTATATCTAATTAACGTTAATCACCGGGGCCACCCACCAGATAAGATAATTATCTCGCGGTGATTAAAATCCGCGGATTTCCCTAATTACGTCATTATCTTAATTGCCTCATTAATGTTAATGACCTAATTAACTTTCACTTTTCAAGGTTAGTGCCTCCACTTCTACTGAGGAGTAAACATGGAAGTTCCATTCACACCATAAAAGTAACCAGAAAATACACAAAAACCTTTTTGGCGTTTTGGGGCAACCAACAATACAGGTCTACAGTGTTTTTGTGTGTATTTTATTACATTATATAATGCATCAACCTCCATTTGACCTCTAAGTATTTTATATAGCATCCATACCATTTACGCAATATAGAGGCATTAAGTAATTAGCCACTTTTACCTTCAGATTTATACAAAAGAATTCAAAACTGATATATAATGTGCAAACCATAAAATAGAAATCATAACCAAATTATTTATGACATGATATTAAAATTTTTACAATACGTCAAAATTTACGACTATTGCCCAGTGAACTCTATACAAACTGGAAGGGAGGCAGACTGGACAGACCGTGTGGCACGCGCGAGATATAGGCAACCTGCCGATTTGTGGTATTTCCCTACTTGTCTAGCTCATGTTTATATATGGCGTCAATATGCAACTGCCACTGTCATATTATAAATTTGAATATATAAATCATGTTCAAAACGATCTATACAATGAAAAAATAAATTTAGGTTGTAGAAATCAGACACTTTTAAATAAGTACATATTCTTTTAATATAAATATATTATAATATTCTATAAAATGTAAGAAAAATAATACATAGTTACCAATAAGGCTCTACCTATACAAATATACATGTGTTTTATATAAAATGCAAGAATAAATGAAAAAACGAGCTAAATTTAATAAAAAAAATATTATTGGTTATTAAACAATATCAGTTTTGTTAATTTCTGCCTTAGACCTAATTTGGTTTTTCGAAAATTTTCATTGAAAAGTTTAGTGCTGTGCGGCATTCGACATTTAAGAAATTGATTTACAATGCCTTTTATCAATTGTATTTCATGCAGATCTTCGGAAAGAAATTCCTCTGCAACTGGATGAATAGGTAGAAAGTCTTTCAAATTTGTGGAAAACTGTTTTACTGCTGCATTTTGCAATAAAATCTTTACATTTTTTGTTTGCAATGACCCAGTTTTTACCAATAATCGAAAATGTATTTCTGCAAATTGTATTATTTTATATACTATGTCAGAAGCATACATTAGACTGCCGTTAGAACAAAATATTGTGAGCTGTTTAAACGGCTCACTTGAAGAACTATACATGTGGTCAGTTTGTATAGACTCATTTCGGTGTAATAATATGTTAGTACAATCAGAGCACAAGATATTTTTTATTAGTCTTCTGACTACAAAACCTGCTATATAATATACCACATTGTCTTGATAATCTGACAGATTATTTTGACTTATTCTATCTAATATGGTGAAATCAAAATTAACATCCTCCTCGCTATTTTCTGAGTCTGTGACTCATCTGTGTTCAGTACGAAATTCAAATATTGAGGTACATTCGCTATTAAAATCCATACAGTTTGCAGAAACACTTCCTTTTATTGAATTCTAGTCGAAACACCAAACTATACTAATATAAAATAAACCCTCTTCACCTTCACAGGCCCCAGGTAAACACCAGGTAGCATAAATAATCATCAAGGTGCAAATACGCTCTGTATAGCTGCATGGAATGAACAAGGATGGTTATACCACAATATAATACTAGCTCTTTCTACTGCCCCTGACACACTGTACTGTACGGGTAGAACAGCTTGCCACCCTTCCAGTTTGTATAGAGTTCACTGCTATTGCCTTGTGTAAAACTGGCGAGGGCGTATCCAATCACAGATGTATGATTTAGCGCGTTAAATTTAAAACGTTCCTTCTGGTTTAAAAACAGACTATAGTTATATTGACAACCTCATTTTGGCCGCCATGATAGGTCGCCAACGTCAAGGTTACGTTAAGCGAACAGGCGAATCAGCCGAAATGTAAAATTATAAGATCAAGAGAGTTAATTTCACTATTGCCGCTCATGCAGCAAGTCAGAACGAAGTACAAATTAAGTGTTGTCAGATTTCATCTCATTTTATCCCATTATTGTTGATAGACAACTAGAGCACTGGCAGCTGATGTCACAAAATGGCTGTAACAGCTGATCGGTGGAAAATAATCTAGTTTTACATTTATGTCTATGTTGAATGATTAGACTTTTAAAAGAATTTTTAGTCTATTTTAAAGATTTTTCTTATGTTAAATCAATTTTTGGTGTATCTTATGCATATGCATTTCATGACTCATTGAACTGACTTTTTCAACCGGCGTGTTATCTTTCCTATGTATCAGAAACTTATTAATTTTCGACATGTAGAGTGGCCTACTTACAGCAGGCACACTGTATATGATAAAAATTTTAATAGAAATTAACTTTAGCCCGAAGAATTAATAATTCGATAAAACATTTTGATTATTGTTATTAATTAACAATTAATCTGATGTAGTAGGCAGTATATTGTCATTAATTATCTATAAATGCTCTATAAGCTTTCTTTATAATAAGTTTATTATTTGTGCAGTGGTAGAAGACATCAATAAGAGACGTGAGCCCCTGGCTACAATGGAAGCAGTGTACCTAATTACTCCTTCTGAGAAGTCAGTTCATGCACTGATGAATGATTTTGAGACTCCACGGTGCATGTATAAGGGAGCACATGTATTTTTCACAGAAGGTAACGTGGTGATCATTAAAATTTTTATTGTGTACATATTTAAGTATGGGTAGTTCAAAGAAATGTTTTTTTTTGCTTCCTATTAGTGCATAGGATATTTTTAAATAAGCTATACTTACATCATTACAGTATTGACGAGGCCACTATGACAAGGCTGATTATAATGCGAAAAAATTAATGGGTTAATACAAATCATTGCCAATAAATGAAGTCATTTAGAATTTGAGTTGATGCCAAGACCATAACATTGGTATAAAGGTTCGGTAGGACCGCCTAACCGGTACTAGAATTCAGTTCTTGTGCGTATTAATTATTTATTAATTAGTTATGTATTATATATATATGCTACTATTTGTTTATGTTTAATAAGAATATGTACAAGTTGATCAAATTTAATTTTTGATATTTCTCTAGCCAGAATTAATGGTCACTTATCGAAAGACATATTATTACAATGACTGTTGCACGTAGGTGCGACAATGCGAAAGATACCTAACATTTTTAACATCATAAAATTGAAAGTGAAGAACTCATTTTGTTTGAATTACCCAATTTTAGTTTGAATTTTTTTATATTTTTGTTAATTTTCTACAGCATGTCCAGACCAATTGTTTAACGACTTATCTCATCATCCTGTAGCGAAATATATTAAAACATTAAAAGAAATCAACATAGCATTTGTCCCAACTGAACAGCAGGTATTGACAATGCTTCTTGCTTTCTAACCTAACAATGATTTAAATGCTTGTGGGTTGTCTATACTAACAGATTAATCTATGGTGGTTGTCAGCTTTTCTCTGTTACGTGCCGAAGGAGTATGTTAAGAATGTTAGTTGAACATTCAATGGTGCTTTTAAAGCATAATGTACAAATAAAACGTTAACATAATTTTGGGAAACAATATTGTTATATTAATATTGATATTCCACATTTAAGTTCTCTTATGAAACCAACACAAAGCTAAATTTTTAAAAGAGTTGTGTTTTAATTTTAGTTTAATCTTTCTTCACAACTAACGGTTTTTAAACATTTTGTATGAAAACCATTATGTTAGAGATAAACTTAAACCAAAAACATGTAAATCTGTGTTGGCTCAACTTTATTGTGATGTTAGGTTATAACAGTTCTTTTAATTTTCAAGACTAAGTCGGTCTGTCATGTGATATAATTTTTCTAAAATGTTATTTTGTGACAGTTTGTCCCGAAGAACTCTTCAATGAGTTGTGCAAGTCGTGTGCGGCAAGAAAGATAAAAACCCTAAAGGAAATCAACATAGCCTTCTTGCCTTATGAATCACAGGTGTGTGGTGTGCTGTGCAGTTTGTGTACGCTTTTTTGTAATGTGTTTTTTGTTAACTCTATTTACATTTAATTTTTTAGGTATCTACTTCTGATTTCCTTTTTTTTTATTAGTAGGGGTTACTGTCAAATTTTCACCTTTAGCATCAAAATCTTTTGCATCATTACTCCTGTGCCAACAATTTATATTTATTGATTTTTGTTTGTATTACTATAATAAGTCTATGACATATTAAAAAAAAAACAGAACTAAAGTATATACCGCTTTAGTGCATATTTTTTTAACAAAATGACTAATAAATTGACATGTCTCTATGGGCTTTTAATTGAATATTATACTTATTCCGCTTACTCTTAAATACTTAAACAGTGCGTAATTATGAAATATTAATACTGTTGAATGCCGAGCCATGTCAGGAGTACCCCAGGGATCCATACGTGGACCTCTTTTCTTTAGTATTTTTATTAATGACCTCAGTGATCACTTAGACGTGTATTTCTTAATATATGCCGATCACGTCATAGGATTAATGATTTTAATGACTGCGAAAAACTTCAAAACAATTTAACTAAATTATCGGCTTGGTGCGATGAAAATGATCTTCACCTAAATGTTGGCAAGTGCAATGTTATGAGTTATACAACCAAGGAGTCCCCAATCATATATAATTATAATGATAATGGCAACACTCTTAACAGGCCATCTATGTTCAAGGATCTAGGCGTAACTTTTGATAATAAATTAACCTTCACTGACCATATTGAAGCTGTAATTTCGCATGCATACAGAATGTTAGGCTTCATCTTGCATAACAGCCATGACTTTAATGATGCGAAAACCTACCTTAAAGATGCTTTATTTTACTTTTTCTTGATCTAAGCTGGAGTATGCCTCACTTGTCTGGCAATCTGGGTATAACACTTACCTATAACCATAAATTGGAAAACATTCAGCGTTGTTTCCTGAAATTTTTAAACTGGAAAACTGAAGGTACATATCCACCATTTGGAGCTTCTCGAAATCAATTACTTGAAAAAGATATTACTAGTCTGTCCGAAAGGTGTGAGTCCTTTGCATTGCGTTTTTTAGATAAAATTATGCATAATAAATAAGATTGTAGTGAAATATTAGGCCAACTGAACTTAAACGTATTAAAGTTTCCTCCTCTGTATAATGTTTGTACCAGTTATGAAACTCATTGCAGTGAATTGGACATATTTGCCTAGCAGCCAAAACTTTTATTTACTGTCGTACAGTCGAACCGCCTTCATAATTTCTACTTGTACTTCTTATTTAAGTTAGGTTAGGTTAAGTTAGTTTACATTTCCATCCTATAAATGGTTTTGTACTGTTGGATGTTATATGACAAATAAATAAATCATTTATTACCTTCAAGGCCAAAATGTAAGGTAATAAAGATCAGCATCAAAGATTGCATTTGCACCCAACTTGCTGATGGTTATTCACTAACAAGCAATATGCAATAATTTTATTTGCATTTTTGCTTTTATTTTCTATTCCACAAAAAAGCTAAAGAGCTTATATTGTACTGAATTTTCTGATTTCAGTTGTTTTTTTTTTTTGTATTTGTTTATTTAACGTTGGCCTATTTCCGCTACTAAGACCATTCACCGGCACCATGAGACAAGCTACACGCAATCTGGACATTTTGTCAAACCTTTTCTCTATCTTTTACTTACCTAACATTTGATAGACATGGAAGCAACTACTTTACATCCCCTCTGAAGGATGGTATATCCACTATGCAATCCCCAACTAAAATTGCATAACTTCTACGAGTATGCTGATATTCAAGCCATTGTAATGTGGAGTGAGATTGCTGTGGTATTTTCCAGGATAGAGTTATCCATCTATATGGTACACGGTTACGAAGTGCTAATTTTACATTATAAAAAGTAGAATTATACATCAAGTGGAACTGTATGCTAAAACTATGCTTTTTACTGACCAAAATGTTGGAATGTTGTGTTCATATGTTGTAAAGTACAGACAGGCAGGTTTGAGGGGTGGGAAAATAAGGGATTAGGTATAAGGACTTTAACAAACTTTAACGCTGTCTGTTATTAACTATTTAAATTTAATATGGAATTATACTATAAGAATAACTAGAGTAACTATAAATTATGTCAATCTACCAAACCAAAACAAAGATAAAAACCCCAAGTAAAGAATATCTCAACTTTTTGTAAGAACTTGAAATTAATATTTGATTTTGTTTCACCAATGACATCTATTGAGCACCTACTAAACCAGGCCGCAGAGCTGGACAGTATTCCAGTAAATTGTACTCGTAATTGTAGTGAGTACCCAAAGTACTCAGTAACAAGTACTCACGAGTACTTTTATTTGGATAGCACTCTGTACTCAAAATTTTCAAGTACTTTACATTATTAGGTACTTGTGTACTTTTGGGGGCCACAACTGACAAGTAACGAGTACGAGTACCGACGTGCAACACAGGCAAGTCTCAGCTTGTCTTTTTCCATGCAAGTGTGCAGGGCAGTCAGTGTCAGTCAAGCGGTGTGAGAAGTTAGCGTTTGATGTGTGAAACTGTATATATCTTGTGTTACTTTTTCCTTAGAATTTTAAATTTTTGGTTGTGTTCATTTTTGTGTACCTATGCATTTTTAATAAATGTAACTGTTTTTGCTGATGTCGATCTTCTTTTATTTACTTGTAATTTTTTTTCTGTTACCTATTTCAAATTGGTATCTTTCAAAGTACTCTTACTCGTTACTCATTTTTAGAAGTGTACTGTCCAAATTTTGCAAGAGTACTCATTTTTTAGAATACTTCGAGAACAAGTACTTGTACTCAAGTTTTCACGAGTAATTTTTAAAGGTACTCATTGTGAAGTACTCGTGAGTACTTTAGTGCGGTACTCTGCCTAGCTGTGCAGGAATTTTTAATAATATAAATTAAAATTATACATTCTAATCAAAATTAGATGGCCTAAACGCTATCAACACTCATTTGCTCTCATTTATCTGATTTCTATTTTTATATTTACTGTTTTTATTATAGAACCAATTAGATTTGAGTTATGTAAGAACAACTGATGCGGTAGGCAGTGTAATATGTAGGGTCGGGCGAAATGAGTGGGAACTTTCTGATATTATTTATGAAAAAGAAGGACAATATCAATATATCTGAATTTATCCAATATGACCGTCATGTGGGAAATGCATTACCTGAGTTTTACAGTGCTACTGCTTTTATTATAACTCCCCATGAAAGCTTCAAATAAGAACTTGACATATTTCTTAGTGTACAATAATATTATTACTATAAGCTTCTGGCACTTTCTAGTGACTTTTGACAGTAACCTATCAATGTTATTATTAGTATAACAATGTTAATATAATTTTATTATTTAATCTACTTATTTATTAGCATAGTTGAAAAATGTAACATTGGAATATTATATGTTTAGAATAAATTGAACCAAAATGTAAACCAACTTCGTCATGACTTGACAAAAATGGACCTTACGTCTCCTTACCAAATACATATAGGTCCACAGAAGTTTATGTATTAAGCAGTTTTTATTGGATACTCGGCTAGTCTCTTATTACAATTTTCTAGACATGTTATATTTAAATGTTTCTATTTTCATAAAAAAGGGCAACATATGGTTTATTCACTGTTAAAATGTGATTTGCTGTAATGCAATATAAGGTAATATGTACTCGCTAACCATTTCAAATGTTAGCGACTCATACGTAATATGCCTACAAGTGAATAGTAAGGGTAACATATTACAGGTAGGTGTCTCTTAGAACGTTTTTAATAGATCAATATGACCAGAGTTGCGTGAATCTGAAATAATAATAAAAATAAGAGTTCTTTATTGTTTGCATTAATATACAATACAATTAAAAGGCCAAGGTCATTCAGCCAAAGAGATAACAATATCATATGTAGCATTTTGTTTAGAAAATATGGAGGGAAACAAACAGTTGATTACATAGATAAATTATAAAAAAAAGTAATGTGAGGCATAGTGCTTCAGTACTCCTGAGACAACAATATAGCAACTGGTCAAAAATAGGTCTTTCCGGATATGTGAATCTGGGTATATTGTTGTTTCGAACAATTATGAAAGATTGCCATACTTCAATATTGTGGCTTCTCTGCACAAATTTTTCGTTGAGAAGTTGTATTCTATCCTCGATACCAAGTGTTTGCACTGAATCATACAAAAGTGCGTTAGGAGGGTTGTGTAAAGGATTGTAGTGGTGCTGAGTCTTTGTAATTTTCCTTGGTGCAGTTGTTTCAGCAGTCTTCAAATTCTTTTAGCTAAATGTCTGCTGTTCATGTATAACATATATCCATATTCTAGAATAAGTCTATAAATAGTTTTGTATATTTTGGCAGCTGCCGCAGTTTCTATTCCCGTTTTGAAATACATGTTGAGGTTTAATTTATTGTCTAAATAAACCCCCAAATATTTGACATTGGTTACTAGATGAATTTGGTGATCACTTATTTCGATAGAGGGAGAATTATTAGATAATGTGTCATTGAATAAAATGAATTATAATTTCAGCGGATTCATTTGCAGTCTCCATTTATTTGTCCATGCTAAAGTATTGTTCAGCAATATTTGACGTTTATCCCTTGCCTTTGTAATCGAACATTCATGTGAGATTAAGGCTGTATCATCAGCATATTGTAAAATATACGACAAATGTTGAGGTTGTTTGTTAGTAAATATGTTGTAATAAATGTTATATAATAGTGGAGATAGTGAGGAACCCTGCAGGACTCCCTGTTCAACTGTAAATTCTTGAGACATGGTATTATTTATTTTCGCTGTTACGTTTCTGTTCTAATTTGAAACATTATTTTAGAATAGAAATAATGTAATAAAAATTGAGTAGTCAATGTTACAAGGGATCTATAAGCCAAATTAACTGATATTTGTTTTGAGGCATAAAAAAGATCAACTCTGATATTATTATAGGAAATCTGTGTGTGTAGGAAATCTATATGACAAGATGGATAACAATGATTTTCTATATTCAATGATAAAAAATGGTACTAGGTCTAAGTGCCAGTGTGTATTTTAAGCAACTATAGGATCGATATGCTGATATGAAATTTTTACTTGAACTGTGTGTGTCAATTATTGCAGAATGGATAGAGAAAATAGAGTAAAGAGATGAAAAAAATGTTCAGAAAGTGTGACATAAGAGAGGAAAGGGGACAACAAGTTTTTGCTAAAGTGGTTATTTATATTTGGTATACAACTGATTTTGCATACTTTAAAAAACTCAAGTGTGTTAACAAAAGATATAAAAAAATTAACTTATTATCGAGTGGACAAAAAGTGACCTGTTACACCTCTGCGGTTCATAGGCAACATACTGGGAGCGCCAGCTTAATCACATTTTTACAGTGAATTTACTTCACATAACAGTATTTGCTTATAATTGTAAAATAAAAATTGAAACCTATTTCAGATAAAAACTCAGCATTTATTAGTGATGAAAGTATTGGCTGATATACATATTAACCATGCATAGTTTGCTAATTCAAGAAGCACACTTGTCTGTTCTACGTAACTTTTTCTTTATATCATCCCCGTACCATCCCTCATCTCTACCTTCGGTTTGATGATAATTAGGTGCAAAAATAAATTAGTGTGTAGGATATATGTTGCTTACCACTAAAGCGATTAGTGCCATAAGCGAAGGCTTTCCGTGTTGTCACACTGTTTGAGGGGTTTCAGGGGAATCGGTGGACCTTGCATGTTCGAATCATGCCGGTGACAGCAATGTGCTTTAGAATTTTGAAATAAAGTAAAGCCAATTTGGATATACATTGGATATTAAAATATTTAAATACCGTGTGTGTAGTGGCGGACTAGGTATATACATTCATGTATTATGAGAGATCTGACAACCCAGCCACTGCACCCGGTGCAAAGGTTATTCATTGCCGACTTGCGCACACGATGTTTCAATTCTTGCTGCCTATACCTACTCCGCCGCCACACATACTGTATATATATTTTGCAAAAGTGTTGGTGTACTTCTGTCACATTTATAACTAGTACTTATTAGCAAATAATTGGGAAATGTGTTACAGTTGCCATTTTTTTACTAACTTGTATGCCATAATTACCAAATGAATATAAATAATAAATGCTGTTAATTTATGTAAATGGAAATTGTTTTTATCTGAAATACAATAATGTTACTAATAATTAAGAAATATTTTCCTGCTAGGTGTTTTCGCTAGATTCACCAGATACATTCCAGTGCAGCTATGATCCAACATTTGCAGCTGCACGTAATGCAAATATGGAGAGGATGGCAGAACAAATTGCTACTCTATGTGCAACTTTGGGTGAATATCCATCTGTTCGATATCGAAGGTAAAACATTGTTAAAGATATTCTTTTATTCTTTTTGAATTTAGCATGATGTTACGTGGAAAATTATGCTTTTCAAATGTTAACAGTGATTGGGACAGGAATGTTGAGTTGGCTCAGTTAATACAACAAAAATTGGATGCTTACAAGGCCGATGAGCCAACAATGGGTGAAGGTCCCGAGAAAGCAAGATCCCAACTTCTCATTCTCGACCGAGGGTTTGACTGCGTTTCCCCTTTACTGCATGAACTTACATTCCAAGCTATGGCATATGATTTACTTCCAATAGAAAACGATGTGTACAAGTAAGTATTTATTAAATCACTAAGTATATACCGACTAGATTGAGTACACTACTTCAGTTTGTAATTTACTGTGATTGTTTCAGATACGAAGCATCTGCAGGTGTGTACAAGGAGGTTCTCCTGGATGAAAACGATGAACTTTGGGTGGAGCTACGGCATCAACATATTGCTGTTGTATCTCAAAGTGTAACAAAAAATTTGAAGAAATTCACGGACTCGAAAAGAATGACACAAAGCGATAAGCAGTCTATGAAAGATTTGTCGACAATGATTAAAAAGATGCCCCAGTACCAGAAGGAATTATCGAAATATGCCACTCATCTACATTTGGCTGAGGACTGCATGAAAGCCTATCAGGGGTACATTGATAAATTGTGCAAAGTTGAACAGGTAATATTTAAAACAAATATTTCCTGAATGATTTTTATGTGTATTCCCTATGGAATAAAAAAAAAAAAAATCAGGGGTTCGCAAATTGTGAAACTAGGTTGATGTGGAATTTTAGTTAATTTTTGCATATACATTTGCAAACGGAGTACCTCTCTAAAATTTGTATTTGTTGCCAGATTTAAACGATTTTCTTTTAAATGATAGAACTTCAGTAACTCTACTATAGGTCAAGTTTTCGAATGAAATTTTGAATTTCAGAAACAAATATCCAAAAGAACCTTTAGCAATTTTTTCTATCTCTAATCTGACTACGCCACTAGATTTAGGAACCTTTCAAATGAGCGACCAAAACTTAACAAGAAAATATTAGATTATAACAGAAATATATCTAACAATTTTAGTGTATTTTATGTCCCCTTTAAAACCCATTCTGATTTTTCTTCCTAGCTTGTTTGGTTTTCGAGCAATTCAATTTTTTCTATAGGCTGCGTGCAAAAAATTTCAAATAAACGAAAATTCGTGCGCATTAAAAATATAAATTTTGCAATTTTTGTCAATATCGATTTTCTCGAAAACCATGGCATATACAAGAGGACTTTTTTTTAGGCATTTAGTCAAGCTTTCTTTTATGATGAGCAATTTTTTTATATCTTCAACGGTTAACGAGTTTTCAATATAATAAGGTTTTTTTCACTGAAGGGGTGGTTTTTTTGGCGGGTTGCGCGGCACTCCCAGAACTGATTTTTGTGGTTTTGTGATGTCTAATCCTCGCAGTAACAGTTATGGAAGGAAAATCTCAGATAACAGTTTTTGCGAGCTTCTGGTGTATTTTTTACTTTACCGACTGGACTGTTAAGTTGGTTTATTTTTCCAAAATCTTTGCCAAATACCATTGGATCATCATGGATATTCCACATCTGTTGAAAAATTTTAGATTTCTCAAATTATTTTCTAGCATAGTTTCTATGTTCTTTAAGCCCTATCTTGGAAAGTCTAGATGGTTTACCTACATAATGTTTCCTGTAGTTGAGAAAAATTGGTAAATAAATGAAAGTGCCGATAAGGGATGATTTGAAGTAAGTTGTCATCAAAGTTCCATATAATAAATTCGGGGGTTCTTGTTACAAAAATCGATGTCGGAAATGTTCTTTTGTCAGTTTTACTCCAATTTTTCAGTCTATATTAGTAATCAAAATAATTGCTTGTCTCTATGTTTTTTGCATCTATGTATTTATATATTTTTTTAAGGATTTGGCAATGGGAACAGATGCCGAAGGGGAAAAAATCAAGGACCATATGCGCAACATTGTTCCAATATTGTTGGATCCTAAAATTACAAACGAATTCGATAAGATGCGTATAATTGCTTTATATGCTATGACAAAGAATGGCATAACTGAGGAAAATTTGTCTAAGCTCGCCACCCATGCCCAAATTAAGGATAAGCAGACTATTGCTAATTTACAGCTGTTAGGTGTCAACGTAATAAATGATGTAAGTGGTTTTAAAATTATTGTAATAAAAGAAATTAATTATTTGTTTTCTTTTAGGGTGGAACTAGGAAGAAAACGTATTCAGTTCCTCGTAAGGAGAGAATTACCGAACAAACTTATCAAATGTCAAGGTGGACACCAATTATTAAGGATGTCATGGAAGATTGTATTGATGATAAGTTGGACCAAAAACATTACCCATTTTTGGCTGGCAGAGCACAAACTAGTGCCTATCATGCCCCCACGAGGTAAATAAGAATATTTGGTCAACTTTCTATAGTAATTTTTTTTTTGCTAGCATCACTTTAAAATAAAATTTAATTAAAATTTTTTTAAGAACAAAAATGTTCACAAAACCATTTTTTTTAATTTGACAGAAGAAAACATAATTAAAAAAACGCTTTTATTGGAAAAGTGTACCGTGTCTACTTAGAACCCTCTTAAAAAAAGAAAACAACTAAACAACATGCATTCTTTTTTAAATTAATTTTTTAGTACCGCATTACTCGATTTCAGGGAAAAATACAAAAATTTAAATAACAACTTTCTTCCCATCCACATTTTGATTGGATCTGATTTCTCCTATCACGCCTCTTTGTTTGATCGTCTATTTATGGGATACCCTGTATATATAAAACAAAATAATCAGTATGCAGGGTATAGAGTGGGCGATTTAAAACCACATCCTTCAATTTTGCAGTGATGATCGATTTATTTTTTTCTTATTTGAGGCACTAGACAAGATCTATTTGACCAAGTAGAAATATTTGATATTTTCATCTTCTCAAAGCCTACCCCTAGCTAAGTGGGTTGAAATTTCAAGATTGATTATTAAGGTAGCTATATCGAGAGAGGTGCGACATCTGTTAGAGAATCGATATACTTGAGACACGAGAGACATTGAGAGAAAGTTGGGAAAGATTTGGCAACGCCGCATATAATTTCTGACGCCAGCTGATGTACTTGTCACTAATGTCACTATATTTTTACCTCTCTTAATAAATTAATGGAAAAATATGTTTTTATACATTCAATAAATAAAATTGGAATGAATATTTGTAAATCTTCTACTTTCATATATGATACTGCATTTAAAATGAACGCAAAGTATTTTCAAATATCCGTGCCAAGTATTAAAAATAGTGCCACGTTGCCACATCTACTACTCATGTCCTCCATTCAATAATTTTCAGGTAGCTGCCATTACGTTATTTTAAGATGAATCATCTCGATATTTATACACGTGCTTCATCAGGAATTAATTTAAATTTGCCTCATTTTTGAGATTATTCTTAAATAAAGATCAGCCGTAAGAGGAAAATAGTGTCACGACATCAATTCATTCTGCAAGGCGTCCATAAGTACAGTGTTAAATATCGATAAAAACTGCGAACTTTGAGCAAATTTTTTCCAGTTTGCCTCGTATTTGAGATTGGTAAATGGAGTTCAAATTTTATCAGAATGTTTATTGATATGTGAATTAAATTTGCAGCAAGTTTCATGACTTTCTTCAATAACGTGAATTGTGATACAACTTCTTTAAGAAATTTTGTATTGAAAAAGTGGATAACATATTTCATTTGGACATAAGTTAAATCCAGTTATGCGAAGTTTAAACCTATATACACAATAGGCTCGTTCCATGATACTCTTATATGGTTTTTATACTTTTTTATATAGCACTCTTCTTATTATGCACTTTAAATTTCATGATATTAACTTTTTCCATTCTCGAGATATAAGGGGTAGCAATTAGTAATACCTAGTTGCAAAAACAGTGCCAGGCGCACTGTTTTTGTCTATATGCAACTTTGAACTTGGAGATCTACCGAGACACCACAACCACTAACAGCCGTTATAAGTAAATGTGGTAAGTAAATATGTGGAGTTGATGGCCGTTTTAGGAGTCTGATTAAAGAGGAAGAGTGGTGTTTTGTTCTGATACCAAAGTGAATGGGCAAAACATCGAATTGTCAAAAATTCATAACTAAGTAAGAGCAAGATAGGCCCTCTCTCCTGATACCAAATTGTACAGGGAAATCCGGAATTTCGGCTCTGCAAGAGCGAGAAAAATAATGCCTTTTTAGAAGTATTAACACGCAACTCAAAAAATTCTAAAACATCAAATCTTTAAAGCTCGTATCTAAATTTTCTTGAAAATTAAAAACTACTTTAAAAATTCGTAATTAATAAATACTTGGAGTGAAACGATGCAAGATGTCTGTATGGAAGGAGAAAGAGTTGCAGAAAAATCGAAAATTCGGCGAGATATGAGCGAAAGAAAAGTAGCTTTCCGGGACCTTTCAAATTTAACCGAAAACGTCATTAAACATGGAATTTTCAAACGTTCATAATTAAATAAATACGGCAATTGGAAGCTCGTTAGATGTCTCTATGGCAAAGGGAAGGTCAACGATGAATTAACATCGTAAATTGCAAGGCCAAAATCGAAAATTCGACCTGATAGCAGTGAAGGCAAATTGTCATTTTTTGACATTTGGTAAGATTTTGCCAACTCATATTCCCCTACAATTCCTAGACTGCCCGTTCCTACATTTAAGAGATGAGAGAGACAGCCGACTTTTACGCGTTAATTACTCAAAAAACATTAAGAAAGAACCCTTCCGAATTTATCCTAAACAATGTAGAATTAATTCCCGAATCGAATGACACCGGTCGCGTCACGAAAAACCACCCCCACGACAAGTCTTTGATAGTTCCTATCTGCAATTTTAAAGGGGCGCAGATCAGCACGATTAGTATATAGATAACAACTAAAAAATAACAAATCAACTAAGATCGCTGTGTCTATGCGTATAGCGATGTAGCGCATGGCCACACCCCCACTTTCGCACGGTGGAGGTTTGTAATTGTTTTTAAGACACTAAACATGCGAATAGAATTCTGATTTTCTGCAGGTCCATTATTTTCTACTTGCACTTTCGATTTATGAAATTAAAAAAAAAAAAAAATGCCGAACAAACCTATTGCAAATTTTAAATGTCTACCTTACCCTTTTATAAACACAAAATAGTTATACATTTTACATAACATCCGATTTAGAAACTAATTTACTTTTAGTGCTCGTTATGGCCACTGGCACAAAGACAAGGCACAGCAGACTGTAAAAAATGTGCCACGTTTGCTCGTCTTCATAGTGGGTGGAGTATCTTTTTCGGAAATTCGATGTGCATATGAAGTCACAAATGCCCAGAAAAATTGGGAAGTCATCATTGGATCATCGCATATACTCACACCAGAAGGTTTCCTTAGCGACTTGGCAACACTCGCCGGCTAGAATTCAGCAAAAAAAGTTACTTTCAATATTCCCGATAACTGATGCTTTTGTCTTGTGATGTTTAATGTATTTTAATTTATCATGTTTTATCGAATATCGCTGTTTGCAAGAATAATTTTGAAATGATTTCATTAGATTGTTATTTCATTACTTTGTTTTAGATCGTTTCTGAAAATCAAACGTTTGTAATAAATTTACTATTTTTGTTACGAAATATTTTACCAAACAGTATGACTTGATATAATTTGATAATTTCAATGTTCTTGCTTTCTGGTCAAAACTCTTATCGACTTTCTAGTTGAGAGTGTCACATTGGAGTAAAGTCATTAAAATGTTAATGTCGTCTTCCCTAGAATGAAAGAAAAATACACTAGAATTCATGTAATTAATTTTTTCGACTTATAATCTTAAGGAAAATGTTGGTGGCCGTTAAGTTACGGTTAAGTGTAGTTAGTTTTTCCTCTTATGTGACACCAAGATGAAGTTTGACACAGCGCTACTTAATGAGTTACAATATCTAGTCTAACACAGCACAGAATTTTTAGTGCAGTAGTTCTCATAACTATTTCAGACAGTTCATTAACTTTTTTAAATCAGACTGTAAATCCAAATGTATTAATATTAATGTTAGAGTAGTCATTTATATTATAGGAGATAATGAATAAAAATTTCGTGTAAGTGATCTTCTATTCCTGCTTACTTTCAGGGTATTGTATAGCTTAAAATTATTTTTATATTGTTATTTATTTATTGTTGTCGTTTTCCTATAGATACGTTATTGATTTTTAAAAGTGAGTTAGTTTAGATTTCTATTTTTAACGAAAGTTATTATTATTATTATTATTATTATTATACCGGGTGTCCAAAGAATCTGGACCCAGTACACAGTCTAATATTGCCAGGAGAGTAAGTTTTCGTGAAGAAAGTTTCAGACAAAAGTTGTTTAGTTTTGAGAATGACATCTTTTGAACACCAAATCACTTCTCAGCCCCACACAGGGAGTGGGGCAGACTTCAAAATTTTAAATGGCAACCCCCATTTTTCTCCATGGATTCTGATTCTCTGAGAAAAAATATCAAACTTTTGTCTAAAACATTCTTTTATCCGAACTCTATCCCGACCCTCCAAACGCCCGTTGTCAAGAATTCTCGTTCTTGCAACTTCAGTCACTTCTCAATGTCTCAACAAAAGTCTTAAGGAAAAAAAATACAAGAGACAAAAGTAAGATTTTAGATGGCGGAAAATATTACTACTCGCAAATGGCTAGGTTTTAGTCGTTTTTGAGTCTTAGGGGCCCAAAGAAGCTCGAAAACAGGTTCAAAATGACCTAAAATGCCCCAAGACAGAGCAAACATAAAATGTGACATAAGCTTCTTCTGTGATTATTTTCCGCGGAATCTAATGAGCTGAGTTCACCGGGGCTGACATGTACCAATTTAGGGAAGTTGGAGCTGTTTGTTTTCACTGCTGTTGTCTCAGCCCAAAACCTTACCGTTTGCCAGTACTAATGTTTTTTCTCAGAGAATCATAATCCGTGCAAAAAATGGGGGTTACCATTTAAAATTTTGAAGTCCCCCCCCCGCTAAGGGTTGAGAAGTGGTTTGGTGTTCAAAAGATGTCATTAGCAAAACCAAACAACTTTTGTCTGAAACTTTTTCACGAAACCTTACTTTCCTGGAAATATTAGACTGTGTCCAGACTTTTTGGACACCCGGTATATGAAGGAAAATAAATAGAGTTGGTATTTCAATAAATCTCGAACACAAAGTGGCTTTGGGTCAAGATTAAAAATTTAACATGTATTGATTAATTGAATTTAAAGAACTTGTCATAGGTTGAATCTGCCTGGAGGAAACGGTTTTCAGAATTGCAAATTATCCAAGTTTAAATCATATTTGAAAGTATTAAAGAATGCTAGAATATGCCTGCCTAGGGACCACTTTTCTCATTGAAACTATTAAAATTGCGTGTGCTATGTGTCATAGTCCAGCTTTTGGCAGACAATGATAAGTGAAATCCCTATACGCCTTTCTAATATGAGACACTCTTAGATCATTCTTCAGAGCAGGTTCTCAGACACTAATTATCATTAGATGCTGGGGAATCAATATTGCATTAAGTTGTTCCCTCATAACTTTAAAACAAATGCACCAATATTGATAGTTTTCTGTAACCGTTAGATAATTCTTCAGAGTAGGTTCTTGAATACTGATCATCGTACTAAAAGAAAGGATGCCTGTTGGGGATTTTTAAAGCTATTAGCAACTAATTAAATAAAAAAATACCAAATACCAATGTTGTTTGTTTTTCTGTCTGAGTATTTTTTGTTTTATCACGTTAATAAAAAAGTTACTATGCTGTCTTTACCTTTATGCAATAAAGTAATACGCATTTGAAATACTTTAATGATTAATACAAAGAAATATATTATGTATTAGGATAGTTTTGTTGTTAAAATTGACAATATAAATAAATGTATATGATTCTTTGTTGTAGTTATTATAATTATTCCTCATTACATAATTCTAAGGTGACATGTCAATTGAAATGTTAAATAAACATTAGCAAATTAGAATTGTGCATTATTTTTACAGCCGGCATCCATGGGCTGGTATACACCTAACTAAATTTAATATTTCGTTTTTCTTATTCGGGATTTCTGCAAGTATAAAATTACTGTTTCTGAAAATAAGGAGCTATGAAAAAGACCTCGTACTAATTGTTTTTATGTTTTCAATGTTCACTGATGCTGTTATTTGGACGTCAGTGGGAGCATTAATATCAGAGATATATGAGCGTTGCAACGACCACCACTAGTGGACTACATCATAGAAATGTTATCAATTCAAGCTTGATGATAGTCTAGTTACAAACAGCATCGCACAAATCAGAGAGCATATGCACCATTTTGCATTAATACAAATTGCCAAGTGTTGCCCATATTCCGGCAAGAATTGTAGCCAAAACTCTCTTCCATTTTAACTGCAATCTGGCCAATTTTAAATCCTTATTCTTTCCTGCCCCATTCTTCGTTTCTGTTTGTAATTCTTGTCAAAATTTAGCCAAGTGTCTAAATTTTGCTCTTCCTATCTAAATTTTTTTGAATATAATCAATATAGCATTGAAAACAATAAATTAGGTGGTCTGGCATAGCCACTTGTTCTTATTTAATTTCCTGAATTGGGTTTTTAGTTAATAATTATCCCACAAAATTAATTTTTTTTTTATACATATTTTATGCGTTTTAATTATACCACATATATATTTATACAAACTAATTTAAATTTACACCGTTAGATAAGCTTTATTTTAATTATCTTTTAATTTACTTTGTTTGAGTTGGTATTGTAAATAATTTTTGTAGTAGTAATTCTGGCCTCGATTCGTCCAGCTTTTATTTGAGTAATAACAATTTGTGATCATTCTAAATCGAGTGAACGGTGACAGATTCCACATTTTAAAGATCCGCTCAAGACATTTCAGCAGCCTAGTTACCCACATAGCACGCGATATGAAATGAACATTCAAAACTCATTGTCTACATTCAAACAATATTCAGAACTTCTTTTACATATAGCCGTAATATACATTTTGCGACGTACTTATATCAATATAGGAAAGATATTGCCAGTACGTTGTACGATATTCCTATATATACCTATAATATACGTGAAATAATGTTGATTCTGCGATATACCCAGAATATTGTACGAATCTTCTCAAAAATTTACTGATGTGTCAAATATTATATAGATATACAATAGGCAATATTTATGCTACGTACTTAATTCAATCTCTTTACAATTTACAAATGGAATATTTTTACAACATGATATTTTCGTATACTGTAGACATATACAAAAAGCTATATTAATTTTGAAATCTTTAATAAATATCACATAAACATTTAATGGATAATATATGTGTATCATCATATATATCCTGATAATGTACCAGTGGAACATTTCTGCAACATAGAATTCATGTTTGTATTTTTAATATTCAAAAAATGACATTCAAAAGTTGAACACATGTACACTACTGCTGTATGCAATAAAACACAAATTAAATTTTAGAATGGGGTGTAAACATATTGAGCCAATCGTTGGCACACGTAAATTATGTATACCCACCGACAAAGCAGTTTTAGCAACATTGCAACTGAAACTTGAAACAATATAGCTCTAGTAATATTGCATAGCAATATGTTACATTTTGCAAAGTACCAATAAGATTTATGAGGTTTTTGACTGATTTTGACAGCGTAATGCTGCATGCATTTGGGCTATATATTACATAAAAATTATGGTAAGTTAAATATTAATTCTACGCCAGTGTCGGTATATAGTGCCTATCTACCTCATAACAAAAACAAATCGATATTTCTCTATCTAGGCTTGGTTTAAGTGCATTTATAATCATCCCCTGTGGCGAATGGCATACGTTTTATAAATTATAAATCGTTGGTTAAAATTGTAGATATGAAATATGATTTAAATTTTGAATCCAGACTTTGGACTTGTGATCGTTTATTAAATAATAATGCATAATAAAAATGATAACTTATTCATCCCTTTTTCAATTTTCCTACTGTATTTAATTAATTAATAGCTATCGGCATTTCTTAAGCAGGTAGTTCGGACTTGAGAAATGATTATTTAATTACATTTTATCGTTATAATTAGATTTCCGCTTTCCATGTTGTTACAATCGCCCCTTGTCGAATTTTTTAAATGCGCGCCACGTCCTTAGATTAGCGCATGCTCTTTGCCACCACAGCGCACAGGCTGTCAAATGTCGATTTCAATTCGTTTGTGTTTTGTTTTCCCGTGATTATTAATTATTAGTTCATGTGTGGGTACATTAATTGCTTTGCAGTAAGTATTTTACAATTATACACAATACAACTACCTACCACATATATAGTTTTAAGGATGACCCCCTTTGTTGTCATTTGCTATTTGCAGATATTTTATATTCAGATACTAAAGTTTAATGTATCCCTTTGTACTTACCTGTTGTTATAATAATGGCGGCGTTTGTAGGCACCAATTTTTTGAAAAGAAACGGAGGTAGTGGTTGGTGGTCACTATTCAAACGGAACCAATTTGACAAATCATTGAAAAACAGGAGAAATCCCAGATGAAACTTGGACACTTTACGGGGTGTTTAAATCTTATTTTTAAGAAGGTAGGTTCGATCTATTTCAATATTAAGGTGCTTTTGTTTATTTAAATCACAACCATTGGTTTTAATTACAACATACGAGTTGTTATATTTATTCGTATTAATTTGCTTTATATCTATTTCAGAGGATTATAAAAAGCTGCAATTAGGTAAATGGAAAAAATCAGAAATCAGATGTACAGAGTGAACAGAAACAAATCAAGGGACTATATGTACAAAAAGCATATTAGCCCTCCGAAAAGATTATTATTGTCAGATGAACATAGCGATATCGAAGAACGTATTGGAAGCCGTCGCCTTCCCAAAGTGAAAGAAATGTTGTCTTTACTGGAAGTTGAAAGAGAATATGTGTTCTTCTAATAACTCTGGTAGGCATTTAAAATCACAAACACAAACATTTCCGATTTTCAAAAAAATACCTATAACTATGTTTTGTTTTATGATAATATCAATTTGTTTAATTTATTTTTGATTATTTTTATTTTTTTCTGTAAGATGTGTTTATTATTTTATTTATTAACTTCATCAAGGACAGTTTTTAAATTGAAATACCTATTTAAATATAATTAATTGTTTTTTCTTTTATAGTTGGAACTATAGCTCGTGTATCCCCACCTCCTCTCTACTCAGGAAAAAAATACCTTCTCCCAAAAATTGGAAAAGCCAAAAGAAAGTATTCAGCCAATAGGAGCAGGTGACGTGTTCAGAATGCCAAGTGGAGTTTCGCAATTAGAAGTAGCGCCATCGGCAACACCCGGACACTGGTTTTGAAAATGTAAGCCCTCCAGTTTTTACTATTTTTTACTTACTGGCCAAATATTTCTTATAGTAAAATATGACAGTTTATAAGTTGCAAACAACATTTTTTTGTTAAAAAAATATTAATCAGTTCATAAGTTGCAAAGCACATTTTTTTGTTTAAAAAATGTCGATTTAAATTCTTGGCACAATTGTTATTTATTACTGCAATTCATTTTGTAACAAAAAATAAAAATATATTTAAAGTAACACAACTGTTTTAATTATAACACTTCCTATTTTATAATTTAAGATACATAATTGTTACGACGATGTAAAGTAGTATTTTTTTTTTGCTATGATATTCTTGGGCCTTTGTAAAGTATTGTTATGGCAAATGCAGTTTTATTGGTAGGTTTATTTAGCATTTGTGTGCTCCATTCAACAAAATTTGATCAATAAAACATGTTTGAGTTTAACTGAAAAGTAATGGTAAAAACAAATTTTCCATGCAGTGTACATTGTTAGAAGCAATAAATATATATTTCGAAATATCTTTACAATATTTTTTCAGCATACATGCAGATCTACAAGACGTATGTGTACGATATGCTGTGGGATGAGAACAACCATTAGTATACAGGATGTTCCAGTAAAAAGTCTCAGGCTGGATATCTTCTAAACAAATAGAGACGTTTTATTTCTGTAAAAGCCAGTTTGTAGCACATAAATAGTGCTTCAATTTTGAATATAAATGAATGGTTTTTGAATATATCAGTGTGTAGATGGTGCTGGGCTCTAAATAAATCTTATTTCTTTGGGAGAAACTTCAAAACCTGGTTTCTGTGGAGGGGAAATACATTTCTAAGTAGATTTTGTTCTTAAGAAAAAAGGCAAATCTAGCCGTTTTTGAGATGTGTCCAAATATTGCCATTTGTTCCTATTGAATAGTTGTAATCTCTGAAAGATTTATTTAGTCTTTAAGGGGGACAATCTGTATATCATAAACTTTGAAATTTTGATTTATATGAAAATGCCTTAAATGTGATTTTTTTTTAAATCACTTAAATAGTGAAATGTTTCGGAAATAATTATTTAACAGGAGCAAGTGGCAACGTTTGGATACAAATATCTCAAAAGCAGTTGGATTTGCGATTTTTTTTAACAATATTTACATAGAAATGCATTTCCCTTTACACAAACCACATTTCAAAGTTCCTCTCGTCGAAATATTTCTTGCTCAGTGTCATACATGTATTAAAAAATTATTTATATTTATTACTGAAGCACTCTTTATGTACTACAAACTGACTTTTACAGAATTAAAATATCTCTATTCATCTAGAAGATATCCAGCATGGGAGTTTTTATTGGGACACTCTATAATCTATTTTGAATAAGTATTAAACATTTATTCAATATACTATTGTTGCTTTGCAATATTGAAAGTATACATGGATAACATTGCCTATATGTAGGGAACACATTTGTGTATATTATAACTATATTGTAAAATAAATGTTTATTTCAGAATATGTTTACAATGTGTCACCAACATGTTTGTGTATATTGCAGAAATATGTATAGTATGTGAAAACCTGTGACAAAACAACCAGTATACAACTTATTTTGAATCAGTATTAAATATTTATTCAATATACCATTGTTGTTTTGCAATATACATTGTATATTGAAAGTATACATGGATAATGTTGCATGTATGTACGGAAAAGGTTTGTGTATATTGTAACTATATTGTAGAATGAATGTACATTTCAGAATATGTTTACAACGTGTCAGCAACATACATATGAATATTGCAGGAGTATGTATACAATGTGAAAACCTGTGACAAAACAACCAGTATACAACTTATTTTGAATTAGTTTCAAATATTTATGCAATATACTAATTTTATTTTGGAATATGTATAGTATATCGTAGGAATATGAAAATGCTAATTGGGTACTTTTAACCTCTGATGAAAAAGAGGGATATGCATCCAACTCATTATTTTTTGTGTATTTCTAGATTCTTAAGTCCAAAACATTTGGACTGATTTTCATGCTGTCTTTTCAGTGAGTAGAGTGTTTTGTTCGGAAGGGTTTTCGTTTTTTAGCATCATGATGTGTTTTTTAAAATAAAATAGAATAGAAAATTTAGTCTTACGGATTAAAGAAAAGCCATCAAAGACTACAATTTTTAATCTACAATAACATGTAAGAATTACACAATAAAAATATGAAAACATCACTAATGGAAAATGCCTTTGATGCACTAAACTTGAAATGTGGAAAAACTACTCCCATTTTCATTTTTTGAATATTGCATATTTGCAATAGTGAAGAAAATAGAAACAAACAAAGATATTCAAACAGAGGAAGACCCTCAACAACATTGTAGTAAGGAAATCGATGGCTATTTTGTCCATATCCAGCTCCAAATCAATAAATGTAGATAAATATATATACAAAATACAAATTATAACAGCAATATTTTTAATAATACTCGTTCTATATATGTAGAACCAGTAACTTCTGGTGAAATAGCAGATAAAAATCAAAATGAGCAGAGGATATATGTAATACCTATAATTCATCCAGTTTAAGACTGAAGTACTCCTGAGGTCGGTTTTCATAGCCAAATGCAATGTTGTTAAAATTTGAATCGGCCACTCTGTTCAAGTCAACTCATCCTCCATTGCAAAATCTTCCTACTATGCCATACTTACATGTGGGTGAATAAGTTCAAAACTGAATGACACTAATAAAATTTATGATCACAATTGCACGCTAATTGTATACAAGCAAAATAACACAAGACCAGCCAAGTCACAACGGGAGACACTCTGAGACTAGAGTGAACTCTCGTTTTGGTCAATGAGAAGCTGAGAAATGGCTTCGTATCTAAAAGCAACGATTCAGTCTTAAACAAAATGGACTTTATAAGCAGTTTAAGACGCCATATCTGGATGAATTGTGTCGGTCACTAAATTCAATAATTAAAATAACTCGTTTTAAATACCACCTGAAACAAAAAATTGATAACTTCAACTAAAATAGAAAATTGATATTTAAGTACTTTGGAAATTGAACCCCTCCCCTCTGTTTGAATATCTTTGTTTGTTTCTATTTTTTTCACTATTTCCTTTTATAGAATTTCTCACACACTCTTTGACTGTATTATTTTCCTTTTAATTTGCATAGAATGTTTTTCTAAACTATTATATTATGTTTTTGTTAATTTAGGGGGTTCTTTATAGCTATCAACAAGAAAAATCTTTTATTTGTATCCCTACTTGAATCAACCAATAGCAAAGAAATTTGCTGCCCTTTAAAAAATATTTTGTGTATAGTATATAAGATCTCAGTTGATACAGCATAAAACGAACGTTCGGCGTAAAGTCAGCATCTTCTTCATGTTAACAAATCAAACTCCCTAGGCATATAATCCTGCTTACATTTCTACAGGCGGATCAAGTCCACGAGGACTGTGGACGAGGAGCAGTGGTGAATATAAATCTGTACAATGTTCTCGTCTTTATGCTGTCTCAACTGAGATTGTATATACTATACCAAACTATCAGTTGCGTGTGAAATTATACCACTGATTAGGTTAATAATGTTTAAATTCATATTTGGATACGAAGATTCAATTCAATTCAAAATTTAAAAATGTAGCAAAATTATACTTTTAAATAAGTTTTGTGTTCAGTACTACCATCCAGGTACAATTAAGGGGAGAAAATGCTAAATAGCTTATGATCTTATATAGTGGTCATATAGGTACAAGGTGGGGCCTTAGTGTGTTGGACCTCGACATCTCGAGTTCTACGATAGCTAGAAATTTTTAAAAATATTGCAAGTAAACTAGATAAAAAAGTCTATAACTGGAAATTATTTTCGAACATACAGGTCGAGCCAAGACGAAATTACAGGACCAAGTGCCTTTTTTTTAATGGAATGCTATGTATATCAGTACATTTTTTGAAGCCTCTTTTTAGGCTCTATTCATTCCTATATTAGCATTGAATGTCTCCCGACCACTTGGATGTGATGAATTTTTTTGTTGAAATAATGCAATCTGCAGATGGATATTAAAAACATCACCACAGTCACAATTATGGGTTTAAAAAAAAAACTTATGTGAATACCAGTTACGAGACATCTAATTAATGTTTCTGAACCATTTTCATTTCCTAAAACTGTACAGGGTGGCCAAAAATTTTTTCAATTAAAAACTTTTTAAATTGAATTTTCTCAATTTTTTCAAATGGAACACCCTGTATATAATTCAACGATGTGATGTAGAAATGAAAACGAACATTTTTTGTAAGTACTTCCCTATGGCTAATTGCAACCAATTTCGTTTTATCGAGCAATAATTACAATATTCAAAAATAAACTTAAAAAAAGAGGTTTTTCAAATAATAAATAATAAAATTATAATAAATGTTCCACATGTTGCCCATTTTGATTGACACACATCTCTATGCGCTTTTGAAATGAGTTTCACACTGTCCCTAAAACTGCCGGTGTGATAGATCAAAAGGCAGTTATTATTCTTTCCTTTATATTTTGTACTGTTGTTGGTGTGTCTCTACGAACAATTTCCTTCACGTATCCCTATAAAAAGAAATCCATTTTTGTAAGATCCAGGGATCTAGCAGTCCATTTAGTGGGTCCATTTCTTCCAATCCATTCATGAGGGTAGGTATTATTTAAATGGTCTCTAACTGCATTTAAATAATGTGTTGGAGCACTATCTTGTTGAAACCACATCCTAATTTCGAATTCTTTCAGGGAGATTTACCAATAATTGTGGCAGATAGTTTTCCAAAAAATGATAATAAATAGCTCCAGTCAATGTACCATCAAAGAAATGTGACCCTATTACATGTTCTCCAATAATTCCTCCCCAAACATTTATAGACCATCAGTGTTGGTTATCAACTTGCATAAAAAAGTAAGGATTTTCCGAAGAATAATAATGGAAATTGTGCTTATTAACAAATCCATTTTTATGAAAAGTTGCCTCATCAGTGAATAAAACACTTTGACATCATCTTGCATTTTGCCTCTGGCCCAATTACAAAGTTGTAGGCTCTTGAAAATGGTCATCAGATAATTCTTGGTGCATTTGAATATGATATGCATATAACTTATTTGTTTTTAAGATTCGTCCCACAGACCTTCTACTTTTTTTTGTTTTTTTTTTTAACGTCTTATTTATTTTAACGTCCTGGCGAAGTTTAGCTAAAGCTATTCCACCACTTAACCAGGACGGCGAAATGAGATACGGTCACCCATCCAAGTAACGGACTCTCCCGGCGTTGCTTAACTTCGCCGATCGAGTTCTCGCCACTTAAACTGGCACCGTACCTCGCCTCCTACTAATGAGCTCACTTCTCTTTGACTAACATGGGGATTCTCAACCGTTGCCAGCACCACAGAAAACTCATTTTCTTCTTTCACAACACGTTTTATTCTTTCACTTTTTTTATATTTGCCATTTCCAGTTTCCAGAAATCTATCGAGAAGGTTTCGGAAGATGCTAACTTCAGGAATCCTCTTTCAGGATGGTGATAAATTTAATAAAATTTGTTTACTTGCCAATAGGCAAGTATAGTATTTATAAAACGAAAATGGTTGCAATTAGTCATAGGGAAGTACTTACAAAAAATGTTCGTTTTTCATTTCTACCACATCATTGAAAAATATACAGGGTGTTGCATTCGAAAAAATTGAGAAAATTCAATTTAAAAAATAATTTTTGGCCACCCTGTACAGTTTTAGGGAATGAAAATGATTCAAATACATTGACTAGATGTCTCATCGTAACTGGTATTAACATAAATTTTTCTTAAAACCCATAATTGTGTCTGTGGTGATTTTTTTAATATTCATCTGCAGATTGCATTATTTCAACAAAAAAATTCATTACATCCAAGTGGTTGGGAGATATGCAATTCTGATATAGGAATGAATAGAGCCTAGAAAAAGGATTCAAAAAATGTACTGATATACATAGCATTTCATTTTAAAAAAAGGCACTTACTCCTGTAATTTCGTCTTGGCACGCCCTGTATTTTCGAAAATAATTTCCAGTTATATACTTTTTTATCTACTTGCAATTTTTTTTTAAATTTCTAGCTTTCGTAGAATTCGTGATATCGAGGTCCGATGCAATATTGCCCCACCCTGTATTATATAATATTTGCATCTTTCAGAAATTTATGTTAACCATGGTTCATAAACGCTAGAACATTCAAAGGTTCTAGCCTCCTCCAAGATTTAATTAACTGTACTGTTGGGTTCTAATAAACACGAAAGTAACAATCAAATATTAGGCATATATTTTATTAACTTTATTACACATCTGTAATACAAATTACGGTCGATACATAAACGTCTCTTAGAAATCTATGAGATCTTTAATTTTAATATAAAATTTCTATAAAATTTGAACAAAATATCACAATATTTTACAAGAAAAAAAAAATGAAATACTATTTACATTATGTACACTTATAAAAATGCTAACTTCGTGGCTTAAATCTAGACATATAAAATTCACAGTCCTGACAGTAACAATTTGAAGCAATAACGTTCTTTTTCCGACACAGACTGCACTTAGTCTTATCGGTAGGCACACTATTGTTCGCGTTATTCACTATAATAGGCGTTATGATCGCTTTAGGGGTAGGAGATTCGCTACCTCCTTTAGTTCCCGGTTCGAAACTCACTGTTTTCTTCAGAAGTTGCTTAGGTGGCAGGACATGTTGATATGGCGAATATTTCCCAGACGGTATCTGTTGGTAAGGCTGCATATCTTGCTCGCAATGTGGAGGAGGCACTCGTTGGTAAATATCAGGTCGATCTATTGGGTAGGGGACTCGTTGGTACGGTGAATTATTTTGCTGAGTATCGTATTCGTTTATCTGAGGCCTCACGTAGCTTTGTTGATCGACTGGTGGTGGAAGCCTCTGATAAGGCGAAGTGGAATGGGAGTTATCCACTGAAATTGGCCCTCGGTACATGTTTTGCTGATAGTTATAGTTGGCACTACCATTTGATGGTGCAGGAGACGGTGAATGTTGGTAGTTGGGATATCCATTCATCGGACTTGGTGTGGACTGTCTAATTTGTGGGACTAAACCATTTCTTGGCGAAGATGAATATTGTGGATTGTGATTTTGATGTAAGTTACTTTGTACTGTTGCAGAACTAACCCTATTGTTAGAATAGTAAGCTGTGTAGGCTGGTGAATTCTGTGGGATCAGTTGATATGGTGATTGTCTATATGGCGTGGTTTGAGCGTTAATGGGTGAGCAATTTCCAGTACATGGAGATTCATATGCATTCGAATTTTGGCAGTTGTACGCAGCATTGTAGTTATTGTACTGATGGTTTGGAACATCATGTGGATAACTCGGTCTGGTATATTGCAAAGTCTGTGGTTCATTATGTGAATTCGATCGTAAAATTTGAGGGTGATTTTGATTAATATACGGAGTATTCTGTACCGCTTGTGGATTTTGTACGGCATACTGGGAATTCGAACTAATATAAGAAGGATGTCCATTATATTGCGGGTTTGTATCATAAATATTATTTTGCCCATGAAAATGATGTGGACTTTGATTGTTATAATGGGTGTTTGATCCATTATAAACAGGACTCGGATTATGGGGAGTCATAGCAGGTTGAGACTGAATACTGCAAGTAGGACTTTGCCTAAGAAGTGGTTGCCTTTGTACTTCTTGCTCGGTGCAGTTTTGCCTATTTAATAAGTTATCTAATGAGTTTCTTCTAACATACAAAGGCTGGTTGTGAGTAGTGTCATTATTATTATTATTAGGAACATATTCTGGATTTTCTTGTTTTTTCATTTCATTCTCTCTCAAATTTAGAATTTCTTGTCTTATGGCAGCTGTTTCAGGTTTGTTCATAGCTGTTCTTAACACTCTCTCCAAAATTGGATTTGGAATGTAACTGTCATCTTCCTGTTCATCAGCAGTGGCCACTAAAATAACTTGGTCACAGAACGATACACTTTTTTTCTTCGTCAATCTCTTTTTGTGCTCTTCGCTTGTCTCCTGATTAGCATTCAGAGTTTTTTGTACTGCCGCATTTAACATTTCCACTTCACGAATTTCCTCGGCGATCTGTTCAGGTGCTATTGATTCAGAGTCTTCACGTTTCTTCATTGACAAAATGCCATTACTGTCGCTTTTAACAGCATCTAAGCCATTAGGAGCTTTATGTTCACTGACTGGGTATTTAAGGGCTTGAGTTGATGGTTTCTGGTCAGTATTTTCAAATTTGGATGCCAAATCTTTTACCGATTTAACCTTGGATTCCCCTGGCAAATACTTCTGCGTGTTTACCACATCAACACCCTCAGTTAAATTATCATTACTTTGAGTCTTTTTGCTTCTCAGAGCTGCTTGCTTAGCTTGTAATTCCTTCAACCATGTGTCACCTGATGATTTAGTAGAAACAGCATTAGTTTTATGTGGACCATTTTCCATAGTCAATATTTCTAGCCGTTTATTTTGTAACTGAGACAGTAATGTGCTTGGTGATTGTGGCGTTGGTGATGGCGAAAGCTTAGGTAAGTGTTCATCAAGTGCTGAGAGGTCTAGTGGTGGTGGAGGGGGAGGGAAATCTTCACTAGCTTGACGTGAGTGCACCGTTGATCCTATCGGACTGGGATATGGTGGCAACTCCAAATTTTGCAAAGAGCTGTGAGAAGGAAGACAATCTACTTCATCTACTCCACTATCTGTATTGTAAGTCGGAGATTTTACAGGGCTCTGTTCATGGTGCACATCTGCACGAGTAATAACAGTGTTGGGTGATGTATTATAGAAACTGTCGTCATTATAAGAGCTGTCATGGTAGTAAGGCAAAGAAACAGGTGCTTGATTCATATAGTCTGGCACCACCATATTATAATGATACTCTTGGGGGTTCTGGTAATAATTAATGTCGCTAGGGAGTGGATACTTAGGCCTCTCACTGTTCTCGTCACAGACTTCTCCGCCATTCAACTTAGTCTTGCTAAGTTGGGAAGTAGTTCGGAGTGGCGGAGGAGGTGGAACTTTAGCCGCAGTCAGAATCTTTCCAGCACTGCCGTGGAAGCTCTTCCGCATCAACTTGCTTCGTTCCAAGTTGGGATTCGCATTATTTCCGGCAAATTCTAAATGTCCCTCCGATAAGTATCCACACATACTCGCTTGATTGTCTGATGAGCCCTTTAATCCAACATTACTATCATCTACAGTAGATGAGGGTGGTTGCGAGTGAGTATCATTCACAGCAGTTGCATCAGTTAAGTCAGGCATGCTCCGGTTCTTACGTTTAATCAATCCACCCATAAGCAATTTACGGCGGATTTTGTGCTGTTTTTTCGACTTTCCATCCTTGTCTTTCTTATCTTCCTTTTCTTCTTTAGCTTTCTTAAGGGTATCTTTGCCAGTTATTATTTCGGGAGCTATAGAAAAGTCTCTAGATATTTTGTTTCTGTCTTCGCTTCTTGACCTCTTCTCTCTTAGCTTCTGGTCTTTATTTTTAGATCTAGAGAATATAGACCTGGATTCGCGACCAGGTGGTTTATCGTACAACATATATTCCTCATCTTCGCCAAAATTCATAGTCATTTTACTTTTCAATGCATCCTTTTTCTTCGGTAGGGTGGCATAAATTTCAATATTCTTTGAAGGTTGTGACTTTTCCTTTTCTGGTACTAAGAGTTCCCTACTATTTTGCCTAGAATGTGAACTTTTGTCTCTGGAATTCTGGCGAGAATGGCGGCCACTTCCACTACTACCCTCACGTGTATGTCTAATTTCAGGAGGATTTTCCTTGTTTGCATTTTGCGTTTGCGTCATTCTTCTGTGAAGACTTCTGGCTCGCATTATGCATGTATTGTGCTTCATTCTAGCAAGAGTTAAAGTTTGGGGGTTATTATATGGAGCATTCATAGCAGCTCTTGCTTTGGTTGCAGCCGCATTACATAGGGCTAACGCTAGAACTAGATCGTGTTCATCTTCTAGTTGTCGAGATTTTACTAAGAGCTCATCTGCTTCGTCACATAGTACGTCACAACTTTGTAATGTTTGATTTGTGGAAGTATTATTATAATCCTCGGGAATTTTAGCAAGGTGGCCCATCTTCATCAGATGTTGTAAGGTTGTCATTGAGGAACTGTCATTGGATGATAAAGAGTAAGAGTCATAGCCTGCATCATATACTCCGCTACTGCCACTGGAAGAGTCACTTTTGGTTCTAGTTGGGCTGCCCGGTACGCTGCCTCCACCATGTGGTACTTTACCTACTAGATATAAGTATGGGTTGTCCATTGTAGTAGAAGACGATGAAGAAGCACTGTTACGATCGCCGCTCCAATTTCCACTATCTCTCCTTCTTGGGATGTTCATATGATCTGGAATAGACATCCCCTCCATGCCAGAAGAAGAGCCATTGCTTAAAGTTCGATGCACGCTGACTTGAGCTTTATTAAAATCTAGGGACTTCCTAGTTACATACTCTGGATCTTTTCTTCCAATGCAACCATCGACAATGTCTACGTCTGGTGCAGATTGAGTTCCATAGATGTTTTTCTGGATTATTGAAAGATTTTGATACTCATTGTAGGGCCGTGGCAATGGTGGTTTCTGATTCATCGGCGATCCATCTGGATTGGGTGTAATGGCACGTCTAGTATTTCCTATCATAGGTTTCTCGGGACTAGGGGTCACAGATCGTCGTAGCACAGACTGAGATGGCGGTTTCCTTGTAACTTTCTCTGGGAAGAAAGGAGTTACTTGTTTAGGGGCATTTTCGGTGTTAACGGGAGTTCCATCTGGAAGCGCATAAAGCAACAGAAGCGGCTGATACCTTCCTTTTCTACATTTCTCTACTACTTGATCCCATCTGGGCCCTACTTCTCGCACAGTTGCGTCGTCAAAATAAATCCACACTCTTAATTTGGTGTGGAAGAAGAATGTCGAATAGTGTTTTCCATAGTAAGTAACAACGCCTACTAAATTGTGCATGGAGTTCTCAGACCAACGGCTGTCGACAACTGTGCTGAAAACATCACTTAGCCTTAATGTTGTTCCGATTGTGGAAAATACTTCCATTATATGCTCAAGTGTTGGCCTCTCGGAATTCCACACCAGACCTATTGAGACTATTTCAGGATGGTTCATTAAGGTTCTTCCAATTTGAATAACAGCCCCACAAGCGCTCTGAAATAGAAAAAAAAATGTAATTAATATTTTACATGTGAGTATAAAATCGTAGGGTCATGCCTTGCATCACATTTTAATGTGATGTCTATGTCAGAATTATAAAATTTCTGGAAAATATTTATTATTTTTACTGTCATTTATAAAACATTGCCAAGATAAGTTGATAGAGTTAATACTTTTAATTTAAGGTTGAAAATGTATTACTGTTTATTTTATGTACAGGATTTGTACTTTATTGTAATAGAAAATAAGGGACTTTACATCCCCCATAAAGAAGGGCATATAAATAAATTACGCAATATTCGCCTAATATTGTATACCTTCTGCACAAACGCTGATATACAAACCGTTACAAGGTAGGGTGAGGTCATATTTCCCTGGAGGCCACCTGTTCAAGTACTAACCGTAATTTATGTTGTTTAACTTTTCATACTTTATAGCCTTATTTATCAAAATATGTCATTAAAAATTACAGTCTCATCAACATAATACATTTTTGTTCCAAGAATAAGCATTGTGTAAGGAAAGCAGTAAAATTTAAAAACCTAAAAGCAGATAAAGAGATATGCAGATATGTACAAAAAAATTAATCCATTTAAGAAATTATTTTTGATAAAAATTAAACAGCATTTAAAAAAACTAAAAATTGTGAAAACAAACCATCGTGCTCGGGGTCGTAAAATAAAGAGTGAAAAATATTTATTAGATAATGAAAATTAAATTTGTTATTATAAAATGTTGAGCACTTTATTATTGAAGAGAAAATATTCATAATAATAAATGTTCAATCAAATTCATATTTTTTGTTGTGAAAACCTGTTGAAAACTCGGAAAATATGCACGTTCCAAATAAATTACAAGAGGTCAAAATTTTAAAGAATATGTATTAACATACACGTCTGAGTTTTTTCATAATTTTAAATTTCATAGTTTACAAGAGTTTCCATTTTTCGATAATGGTATTTTTTTCGTGTTTTTCCGGAAAACTTGGACAGAGTGCATTTTAGGAAAAGTCATAAAGTTTTCTTGGATTTTTTCTCGTCACTTTTTATGGTCCCTCCCCCCTTTTTGGAAAAATTCGAACCGCTATATCTAAAAAAAATACGCATTTTTTCGAAAATTTTACAGAGTAAAAAGTTGTTATTTTTCGTAAAAATACATTTCGATTTTTTAATTTACCTCAATTTTGCTAGTTAACAAATTACCAAGAAAATCCATTGTTTATAACAATTACGGGGCAACAGCGGCCAATTTTTTTTTTTTGTAGATTGGTCTAGACAAACAGAATCCACAAAGTACCTTGAAAATTCATTCATTCGGTAAACTTTTTCAACTTTAGGCCGATTTTCGTCTAAGTTACCTATACTATAGAGGACATGTACAGTCGTGGCCAGAAAAAGGTTTCCGACCTAAAGCAACAATACTCCTGTTTGAATAAGGCTCCTTAAGATTACTTATTTTCGCCCCGCCTACTAACAGAGATGAATACTATAATCGCGTTTTGATTATACATTTTTACAGGAGGATTGCAAAAAATATATTAGCAGTAATCTGTTTCAAATGCCATTGACCTTATAAAGACATACGGTAATTTTTTGCTGGTATATCTTTTAAAATATTATTATTGTATAAAATGTTAATAACAGTTCTGCCTTTACAAAATAAGCTAACTCATTACATCTATTTGATTTAATTAAATAAATATTTTATAACAGGAAAAAAATTAATAACCATAGTAGAAAAGAAATTTTTGTTTGTTTAAAATTTTTGTCAAATTGGTTATAGAGGAGGATCAGAGGTCAGCAAACTATTATTCTTATACAAAATGTGTTTTATTATAATATAATCTTACAGCTAAATGTTTCTAAGGTTTTTGATTAGGCACACAAAAATTTTAAGTTTTACAGGATTTCGAAATTGCTGTATACAGTATGTCTCCCATGTTCCAGCGAAATTTACGTAAATTAAAAGATATATCAATTTTACTTTAAAATGTTGAAAATGTCTGTATAATAAAATTATCAAGAGACAAACTATATAGTTGCAGTCGGGTACCGCCGAATACTTATTTTAAAAAAGTTATTGGCAATGCCTAATTTCACACTGACACTGCGTCGTAAAAGTGATTTGTGCCGTGCTGAAGCAGAACTTTAATCAAATAGATATTTCCAGTGAGTCGCATCCAACTACGACTTCTACTCGTTAAAATTGATTTCGAAGCTGTTATACAGTGTGTTTTACGTAAATAAATGAAATATCAATTTTACTTTAAAATATTGAAAATGTCTGTGTAATAAAACTATTAAGAAACAAACTATAGTTTCAGTCGGGCGTTGCCGAATACTTATTTCAAGAAAGTTATCGGCAGTGCCTAATTTCACACTGACGCCGCTTAAAAGTGAGAAAAATTAATTTGGTTTTCGCAAATGAAAGGGTGACAAACGTTCTTAAATTAAAGTAATGTTAATCTCGCAAAAAAATATACCCTATGAACAAAATTGCACACGCTTCGAAAAAGGTATAATTTTCCACTAAATTGCATAGTTTAAAAGTATTGGCAAAAAATCTCATAGGATTGCTAAAACGTGGGTAAATTTTTTCTAAGAAAAATCGCAACAAAGAATTATTTATTTATTTAATTTTTAATTTAATTTTACTGTAGTATTAACTGATATTTTAACGATTTAAATAAAACGTCGATTAATCAGTTAATTCGTTCAAATACGTATCATATACAATTAATATTTACTATATTATATGCTCATGAAATTCAAAAAAAAAGTTATTTCTTTACATATTCATTCATTCATTTGCAAAGTTTCCAAACATCAATGATTGTAGTATGTAGTAGTAACTGAATGGAAAAGTTGGCGCATATAAAACACAGACTCGCGCAAAACTTGCGTTGCCGACACGGAACTCCAAACATTTATTATTGTGGTAATAATTTCAAAGGAATTCGCTTAGCGGTAGCCGCCTGGGCGGAGCTTAAAATACTCAAACGCAAAGGGAAAACATAAAATACCCTGTTCAGGTCGGAAACCTTTTTCTAGCCACGACTGTACAAAATATGCTGTGTTTAAATCCTGTGTTACCATCTTAGTGGAGTCGATTTAGTCAAAAAAATAGCGAGGTTGGGACATTTTTTAAGATGGATGCAGACCCTGCGGAAATTGTCATGGCGAGAATAACAAGACCCTACAATTTTTTAATCGTCTTATTTATATTAACGTCCTGGCGGAGTTGAGCTAATGCTATTCCACCACTCAACCAGGACAAGTATACATAGACATCAACACAAGAACCATTCCCTGCGATATTGCCATCTACCGCAGCTGAGACTCGAACTCAGGATAGATAACAGCGACTAGATATGTTGTGCCACCCAAGAGCGGTCTAGCTCACTGCTACCATCTTGGAAACGTCACTAAACATCCATACACTGGCCAGGATTCGAACCCATGACTCCGTGGCCGTAAGCCAAACGCCTTAGCATTGCGCCACCGAGCCAGAAATTTCTATTTCCAAAAATGGGCGGAACCGTGTTTTTTTGGCCAAAACGTGTTTTATTGGACATTTTAAGGGTCAGATTTGCGACTTTAAAATTTTTTTGACCACTTAAACAATTAGTTAAAGAACGAAAATGGTATCCTTTTATTATTAATATTAAATGGGGGATGGTCGGATCTTCCCCAAATTTAAACCGGAGGATCATTTAATAATGAGAATAAAAGGATATCTTTTTCGTTCCTTAACTTATTGTTTAAGTGGTCCAAAAAAAAAAAATAATAAAACTGCAATAACTGCATAAAACTGCAAATTTGACCCTTCAAATGTCCAAAAAACCACTTTTCGGCCAAAAAAACACGGTTCGCCCATTTTTGGAAATAGAAATTTTAGGGTCTTGTTATACTCGTCATGACAAATAATTTCCGCAGGGTCTGCATCCATCTTTTTCCGTATTTTTATTTAATTCGACTCATCTAAAGCAATAGAATAAACTTGTTATTCCCTAGTACCCGCGTATTTTCAATATGTCAACTCAACTATATAGTTTTGTGACTGTCAATATAAGTATTTTTCTTTACTGATCATTATTTCAGAAAAACAACTATTTTGCATTTTAATTGAATTGATTATGAATAATTGGCTTGACCCTACAATATTGCTTGACTTCACCCTTGATTATGTGCGTACAAAACTGTAAAAAGCTTACCGGGCAGGTACGAATATCTCCCATGTTTCCGGCTTTGCGCAAAAGTTGACCAAAAGGATCTGCAGGGTTCGGACGGCCTGCATTTGTCCGTACTTGATAAACCAATGTGGATGTGGAGACATAGTGGACCATCTGAAACAAATTAGCCAGGCATTAGTAGGATACATTTAAGTTTATGATTTAATGCAACATGAATCTAATTAATTACAAAGTTGCCATTATACGACTCCGTATGAAAATAAACTTGATGTTGAATAGAACGGAAGGGTCTTTCAATATGATTAGAAATATTTATTGCTCAGTTACTCATACGCTGGAAATTTCAAGGTTGTTTTTCTCATATTATAAGAATATTACAATATAAGCCCCCAGGGTAGCATGTTTAAAATCACCATGCAATTATTACAAACTTGCCTTGGAGTTATTTTTCTTGTTTTATTTTTATCTCTTACTACTGCACAAATAAATTAAATTGCATCATTACATAAACATTTTTTGAATCGCTAATGTCTGCGATTATCTTAATTATTGGTCTGTGTTCAATTAAAAAGTCATTTTTGAATTAAGGAACAGCTTTGCCATTTAACGGTTTCATATACAGGACGTCCCAGTTGAGTAATACTTGGGAAGCATACAGTCTGGATTAAAAAACACTCAAAGTATGCGTTAATCTTTTTTTTTTTTGGGACACCATTCTGCGGGGCTATTCGTCCTCAAAGCACAGAAAGAAGAGAAACAGCACGTAATATATTGACGGCTTATTTGAAGTTATAAGATTAAAATAATTGAACTTAGAGATATTTATTCTAAACATTTTTTTTCTTTAATGAGTTCTTTGGATGGCAAGCAATAACATCACGTAAAGTTTTCATAATTTCCATACCGGCAACATTAAAAGAAAAAATTAAAAACTGTCGTTCCGGTATTTTCCCAATATTTCGGAAATGAGTCGAGGTAGGAGAAAATAAAAAATATTTTTAGAAAGAGCATACATACATTTTCACACAAAAAACGTATCCACAAAAATTTCGCCTAATGCCACGAATTTTCCGTAAAAAATTAGTGAAGGGAAGATATTGGATGAAGCGCGGTGCAAGTCGAACGCGCGTTTTCCTGTACTTGGCGCTTGAAAAACCCCTTGCTTAGACAAACAAAATTTACACGAATTAAAACACTAAGGAATCATTTTAAAATTGGAAGTCTCACGTTTCTTATCCAATAAATATAATTGTATACTAATATAAGGCTAATGTATAGAAGCAAATCATCAATGTAACAATGTATATATTATATTTTGAAAATGACCTCATTTTTGTATATTGTATGCATAATGAAATGTTCGAACTTTTTAGTGATCTACGGGAAACTTTGGGGAAATGTGTCAGTTTGAACCTCATTAACTTACATTTGCTTAAGTTCATGTAAATTTAAATAAACACTACTTCTGAAATTATTATTTCGTAATTTCAGAATTTGTGGAACAAATATATACAGGGTGATCCATTAATAATAGGCCATAGTGCAGGGGTAGATTCTTTGGACCGAAATATGAGGATATAACCAAATATGCTTTAGCAAAATGTTGCTGTGGAAAAACATACCGGGTGTCAAAATTCAAATTATTTTTTCGTTTTTTTGCAATAACTCAACAACCTTTTGACTGATCTTCGCCAAATTTGCTAAAGGAACTTGTTTATTCTAAGAAACAATAACTTATGTATTACATCACGTTAAATCATAGACGGCGCCGCAGGACCTGTATCTGATCATGAATTTTGTTCATATTTTCTTGGACGAAACGTTGTGGTACTTCTATGAGAAAACGATGAGGGCGTCATTTCCACGTATAAAAGGTGCACTTGGTAGAACTTAAACTCCAATTGTTTTCGAGGAAATTGCCGTTAAACATTTGAATAATGTTTTGAAAGGCAAATTCAAATTTAATGAAACGAAGTGTATTTATCGAAAAAAGTGCAAAACGTAAGGGAAAACAAAATCGTATAATAACAGCGTAAATTCTTTCTCACTTTCTTATGAACTAATGGAGTGTTTTCATGGTACTGAGATAAATACATAAATCAAAAGATTGTGTAAAATAAGGATCTAATCTTATTAGAAGACCAAAAAATAACATAAAAGTTGACTTAATGAGATTAGTATTTATTGTATAAACTTCCCTCCCCCCACGCAAAAACCCCATTTCTGCCAATTAGAGTAAATTTTCGATATGGTCTCCACCTACTTCTATGCCTTTTCTAATTCTTCTCATAAAATATTTTCTTACATTGAAAAATGCCTTTTGCTGTCCTGTAATAAAATTGGCTGCGTTTTGTATTCTGTCCTACAGTTCTGCTCTTGAGTTGATAGTATTTGCATAGACTAAGGACTTCATATGTCCTCACATAATAATCCAAAGGATTATAATCAGGACTCCTTGGTGGCCAAGCAACCTCACTTCCTCGACCGATCTATTTGCGTGGGAAAGTCTCATCAAGGTAATTCCTGACTTTAATGGAGAAATGAGGGGGAGCTCCATCTTGCATAAACCACATTCTGTTCCGTACGTCTAGCATGAAAGCATGTAATATATCAGCAAGGGTATTTTGAAGAAAAAACAGATAAGACTGTCCATTTAAATTTGGAGGAAGTACAAATGGTCCCAAACGTTAATCTTAAATTCGTGCTGAAAATGCCTTTCTTTAACGGCATGAGAATTTTCTACTTTCCAGTAACGGGCATTTCTCCAGATAAAAACGCCTTGGCTAGTAAAAGTTGCTTCGTCGGTAAATAAAATGTTCTTAACAAAATTTCGATCCATGTTGTGTTTATTTAGAACAAATTGACAAAATTGTAGCCTTTGTGGAAGATCCCTTCGAAGTAAGTTTTGTACAGGAGTGAAGTGATATGGGTAGAGCAATCTTTGCGTAAGACTCTTTGAACAGATTGTTTACTCACGCCTGTTGCCGCTGATAAACGACTTGGGATGGCAAAAAAATGTAATATATCGATATATGGATCATTTGATACATCACACGACTAAGATCAATTAAAATTATCGATATTTGTATGTATCGGTACATTTTGTAGATTAACATTTAATGTCAAAGATTAATGAATATTGCTAAAGGTACAACATCAAAAAGCGGGGGGTGGCATTCCTTCCAGTCCAATATTTATCTCGATAAGAGCGGGGAGGTGATATTCCTCGCAATAAAAATTCAATATATTTACAAACATATCGATATTTCAACCCGATATATTGCAATAAAAAAACGATATGAATATGTTCATCATTTAGCATTAATATATAGATATTTATTTTATATCGATACATCGTTGCCATCCCTGTCATCCACACGAAATGAAATTTCTAGTTCTTGATCTGGAATAATTCGTTTCGGTCGTCTTACATCACTTTTGTGGCGAAATGAACCCGTTTCTCCCAAACGGCGAAATAGATCTTTAAAAATATGGTCTGGCTGTATTCTATTTGGATATTGAAATGAGTATATCTCCTCGCTACAGTACGTCCGCTAAATTTCTTTTGTACGTAAACACATATCATATCCCTCATTTTCCTATTTGAAAAATTATTATGTCGGGGAATTTTAAATAAAGAAGTTAAAGAAATTAGCTCGAGGAACACAAGAACAAAATAAAATGATTAAATGACGTACATGACAGAACTAAAACATAACCAAAGCACACTTTTCAATAAATACACTTTGTTTCATTAAATTTGAATTTGTCTTTCAAAAAATTACTGACATGTTTAACGGCAATTTCCTCGAAAACGGTTAGAGTTATCCAGTTCTACCTTTTACGGAAATGATGTCTTGAGCAGATTTTCTGGTCAAAAGTTCCACGACGTTTCGTCCAAAAAAAATATGAAAAAATATCATCATCAGATACAGGTCCAGCGGCGCCGTCTATGACCTAACGTGATGTAATACATAAATTATTGTTTCTTAGAATAAAAAAAGTTCCTCTAGCAAATTTGGCGAAGATCACTCAAAAAAAAAAACGAAAAAATAATTTGAATGTTGACACCCTGTATCTTTTTCCACAGCAACATTTTACTAAAGCATATTTGGTTATATCCTCATATTTTGGTCCAAAGAATCTACTTCTGCACTATGGCCTATTATTAATGATTCACTCTGTATATATTGGTCATTCTCTCGGAAAATCCGACCCGACCCTTCTTCAAAATTCGGAGCTTCAAAAATATTGTTACAGGGCATGAAAAGATTGGAAAAAAATGTCTACTTTACAAATCTGAAAAGGCAAGAGGGTTCTTCAAAAAAATTGTTGACGTTGAATAAAATGATAAAAAAATATTCTTTTTTATTTTTGGGACGTCATCTTATTAAGTAAAAACAAAGAAAATGTGAGATATTTTCTAAAAAGTTAACTTTTTCAGTAAAACCGGGTCAAAAAATCTTCAATATTAAAACTGAGAATTTTTAACTCCAAGACAATGCACTTTATGAAAAAATTCTATAAAACAAAAACGTTTATAAGAGGTCAATGAATAAGTGTGAATTTCAATTTTTTTTAATCAATTTCTAGAAATTTCTAGCAATAATTGCGATGGAAGAAACACAAAAAAAATAAAATTTCCAAAAATTGATAAAAAATTCTGAAAAAATTCACACTTATTTTTTGACCTCTTACAAACAATTTTTGTTCTATAAAATGTGATCGAAACTAAAACATTCATAATGACAGCGTCAATATAGCGAATAAGTTTTATCATTAATCGTCTGATTCGACAGAAAATGGATATCTGAGGGCAATCGAGGTGTCAGATTATAAATATTTGGTTGAAATTTAACAGTACAAAATGGCTTGTAATTTATGGTCTGATTCGTCTGAAAATCGGTATATGAGGTTTTTCCATGTAATAGGTTATACAAATTTGGTCAATATTCAAGACTTTAAAATAGCAGCTTCAAGATGATCAACAGGTTTTGTCATTTATTGTACAAACACTAGTCTAACTGCAACAAAATTAAAAGCAAACAGATTTTTAAATAATTTAAAAAAATCAAAAATGCACTAAAATGAAGAAAATAATGTTATTAGTAATAAAAATTATATCAATAAACGTAAAAGCTTGGGGCGTTCAAAACACACTCGTCTGGCGCCCCACGCTTTTATGTTCTTTTAGTGTACTTTTGACAGTTTCAGTTGGTTTTTAAATGCGTATTTTTTTATTTCTTTAAATTGTTTATTTTTATGCTTAATTTGACTCCACTGAAGAGGAAATGATTCTAATTATTGGTGTCGATAAATGGGATTGTCCAAAACTGCAAATAAATTATTCTACTCGCGATTTGTATTATTGAAATTCTATTACCTAACATTAATATTTGAATGCCGGGTTATTGTCAGAGTAATTGCTTTAATGTCTTTCAAGGTTATTGATAATGAAAAATAAATATTTAGTTGCTTATGTAATTTAATTAATATATTTAATTAGTTGCTACGAGCATGTCCGTTCACAGACATGAAAATAGAGTAGCAAAGCTTTTAATACCGGTGTAAGAGAACACGAATGACATTATACAGGGTGGGGCAATAGTACGTCGGATATCTCGAGTTCTACGATAGCTAGAAATTAAAAAAAAATAGTAGTAAACTAGATAAAAAAGTCTATAACTGGAAATTATTTTCCAACAAACAGGGCGAGCCAAGACGAAATTACAGGAGCAAGTGCCTTTTTTTAATGGAATGCTATGTATATCAGTACATGTATTGAAGCCTCTCTCTCTAGGCTCTATTCATTCCCATATTAGCATTGAATATCTCCCAACCACTTAGATGTAATGATTTTTTTTGTTGAAATAATACAATCTGCGGATGGATATTAAAAACATCACCACAGTCACAATTATGGGTTTTAAGAAAAACTTATATGAATACCAGTTACGAGACATCTAATTAATGTTTTTGAATCATTTTCATTTCCTAAAACCGTACAGGGTGGCCAAAAATTATTTTTTAATTAAGAACTTTTTAAATTTAATTTTCTCAATTTTTTCAAATGGAACACCCTGTATATTTTTCAACGATGTGATGTACAAATGAAAAACGAATATTTTTTGTAAGTACTTCCCTATGGCCATTGCAACCATTGCAGCCATTGCAACCATCGTTTTATAAATAAATAAGTGTCAAATTAAAGAGTAAACTTAAGAGTCAAATAATTCATTAGAAAAATTTATAATAGGTATTCGACGTGTGGCCCATTTTGATTGACACACGTCTTTACGCAATATTGAAATGAGACCATTTAGTGGGACCATTTCTTCCAACTACAAAAAGTTACAGTGACTTCTATAAAAATTCGAAACACCTGCGTTGTCTGGAAGTGAGAAGAAACTAGATTATGTTCGACACTGTGCTTGAAAGCCACCTCCACGGAGTTGAGAGATGCCACCCCTATATCCGTAGGATGCTGGAAAAACAGAGAGCAACTATAGTGGAGTAAAACTAAAGGAATTGTCTTACTATAGCAATTTTTTTGCTGAAACTTGCTGAAAAAATGAAATTCAGAGGTCCAAGATCTGCGAACACGCTTGGGAGAACGGACATAGAATAAACTGGGACTCGGCAAAAATTTTAACAAAAGAGGCGGATGGCAAAAAAAGAAAAATTAAAGAATCCGCGATAATATTGAATGAGGATAGAAGCGTGTCGAATTGTTCCGTAGATGTCTGTACAACTTGGTTGCCAATGTTAAAAGAAGAACTTCACAAACTTAACATTGCATGAAAACTAAAAAAAACTGTTAACTATCTCAACAGTTCTATGTAAATAGGTAGTATCTATGGATATTGAATATAACAAACATTCTTAGAGCTGTGTATCTATCATACACAGCAAAAAAGATTTTTCAAAAAAAGCCTTGAAAAGGGAGACAGATTATATTTCCGAAACGTCGGCGAAATATTTCATTTCAAGTTTTTATACTTATTTGCGTTTTTTTCTTTAAAAAAAGAAACCTCTAACTGATCCTTTGACGTAGAGGTTATTTACCAGTAACATAGTGGTTAATTGTGATATTTAGTAGGTTCCCCGAGCACCGGGACTTAAAAAGAAAACATACATGTGGCAGGAAGTCACAAAGAATTGAAGAAAGAAAAATTGTTAATATTAATATTAATAAAAATTAAATAAAATGTAATTGATTTAAGATTGTAGTTTTCATTGTTCCACTAGTTAATAAAGTAATTTCATTATTCCACTAGTGGATAAAGTGGTACTTTATATGCTTCATAAGTGTGGATAAAACTCCAATTATAATGTGATTGTGAATAAAAATTATTTGTTCCATTTTAAAGGTTTATTTTTTGTCGGGGGTTTTTCAAATTTTTAATTTAACTTTTTAAAACTGATGGACTTGTTTATTAACCCCATACTGAAAGACATTTCAAGTAAAATCGAATGGTCTCCATGTTGTACAAGTAAGTACCAATTTAAATGTGGGAAATCAGAGCAGATGGGCGATAAATATCTCACAAATTATTACGTCACCCACACCTCATTCTTACCTGAGTGTATGATAGCGGCTCTGACGTGGCTCCACAAGATCCACAGACGCTTTGCTCAACAAGTGTCATGGCGAACTTCTGATGCGGAATACAGTGCCTTGCGTTGCACATATCTTCAGCCTCCCCTTGGGCGATGTGTGTGTGTATACGCAGCAGTATATTTTCAAAGCATTCAGCGGCATCGTCCATGAATCCGAGTTGGAAGCGGTTTTGATCGAAAAAACTTTCTGCCAAAGCTCTGCGGAGGGCATCCGGGGGAAGGGCTGTTTCGGTGGAGAATTGCAACTGGGAGAAGAGTTCCTGGAACAATGAGAACAACGTTAGATTGAAAGTTATCCACATGCTAAAGCAACATTATTTCTTAAATCACAGGTAATGATTTTAATAATATAAATAATCAACCCAAAAACTTGTGTTACTATTAGAATCTTACAATGTAAAAGTACCTATAGACAAGCTAACCATTATACTCTTCGCTGATTTACTGCCCTATTTATATAATTTTTGTACATTCTAAGGATACTCTTCGCAGTTCTTTTGTAAATAATATTAGACATTTTAATTACAAAACATTTAAAATATAGTTTTTTTAGTTTAAATAATTAATATCTTTTTTATTTATTGATGAATTGTGTTAAAAAACAATAAGGTTAACTTAGTGTCCGAATTTCAATACAATCGGACTTTTCATTCTTAAATTATCTTGCTTACAAGAAACGTGACGGACGGACGGACGGACGGTCAGAGAGACAGGCCAGATGGGCGGACAGACGAAGGCGGCACATTTTTGTAAATAATAACGAGGAGTTTGGACAAAAAAGTTTTAAACAATTACCACATATAATTAGGTACATGTTCAGAACCATAAAATCTAACACTAAGAAAACAATTCAAGAGAATTCAATTTGACGTATGTTGTCTAGCGCTTGGTCTTTTATCCCTTTATTCATTAGCGATGCAAAAATCTTTATTAATAAAGTGTTGCTCTAAAAACGAAATTTCAGTCATTACATTCAACCTTATTTTGTAGGTGTTGAAAAAATGCATTTATAGTATAGTCAATGAAGGCTTTTGCTTCCTAAATCTGTCAACCGTCATCGATTTGCGTGAAAATTTGGGAAAAGTTAGTGTATGCCTCAGATATCAAAAGTGACATGGTGCCAACTTGCGCTTTTACCCTGGGGGTGGATGCCACCCCTTCTCGGGGGCTGAAATTTTTATGGCCCCGGGAGTCGATAGAGAACCTAATTCTAAGCAAAAAATGTTCTATGAAGTTTTTTTGAAAACTCCATACTTTTTAAGTTATTCGTGATTGAAAACTCGCCATTTTCATTAAAAAATTACACTTTTTTCAACGGTTTTTTACGAATAACTCGAAAATTATGCGTCTAATGAAAAAAAGTGTAAGAGACATAATTGTAGCTTATAAAAAAACAAAGAGATTCGATTTTCTTAGAAATATCCTAGGTGCAATATAAAGGGAGATATGGTTGACGAAAGGAAACTTTTTTTTTGTGATTGCTCGAATCGGCGCATTCAACTTGAAATAACGGAAAAATAATCGACTTTAGGGGTATAATGCTAATAACAATTTTTGTAGTGCTTGAAAAGACCTTTAAAATGAGCACTGTAAAAAGTCGATTGCATTTAAATTAAGCGAGATACAATGCCAAAAAGATTGACTACTCAACTTTTTTAAGAAAAAATCAACAGTGAAATTAACCTCACGACCACCAGAATTGAAATGCATCATTTTCCTCCTACGATATGTTTTATTTTAGTGTTATTCATATGCTCAAAAAGTTTAACCGATTTAAAATGCATGTATTTTGAAAAACGTTAATTTTAATTTTAACGTGTTTTTTGAATTTTTCTAAAAAAATTTCTTTTTTTAAAAATAACTTCGAAAGGGTGATACGTAAAATTTAGTACAAAACAAAAACATAGATTTTTTTTCAATAAAAATTCTGTTTTTTTCTACATTTTTATACGATGAAAAATAATGAAGATATAGGCGATTGAAGTTGATACCGACGTGTTAGTAACAGCTGTTCTGAGCCCTTTAACCCTTTAGTTTTAAAAGTCTAAGGGCGCCGAACCTCCGAAAAGTCCTTAGTCTTGTAGTCCATCAAATTACCTTTAAAATGGTTTTTAGATGGGCTCAATAGCATGAAAATTGACGGAGATATCGTCAAAAGGGTAATTTTGGGGGTTGAAAATTAGAAATAAATAAATAAAATAAAATACATAATGAGCAGTGAACACGATTCTGGAAAACTGAAGCTAATAAAGTTGCTAAAAAATTGTTTTTAATTGATTATAAAGTTAGGGGTGGTTTCTAGGGGTTGAAATTAAACAATAAATTGATAAATAAATTAATTAATAAACTTGTAAATATTTATTCAGTAGAATCCATTTTTATTTATCTTTTATTGGAAACCCAAAATTGAAACAGTTAAATCTGCAAAAAAATAATTTTTTCTTTAATTTTAGGAGAAGGGGTAGTTTTTAAGGGTTGGAAATTTACAATTCATAAATAAATTATATATAACGAGCACTAAACAATTCTTTGTTTCGTTAATGTGCGATTTCACATGACAGGGAGACAAAAAGAACGATTTTTTCCTGATTTACGACTTTACGGGGTAGTTTTTAAGGGTTGAAAATCATAAATCATGCTTCAAAATGTTAAAGAATATTTATTCTACACAACTAAGTAAGATTCCATTGATAGAATGCTTAAATTACCATTTTTTTAAATTTTTCACAAAAGGGGTTGATTTCACCCCTAAAACGCAAAAAGGGCAATTCCGCACAACGTCACGTTTGAAGATACGGGTAAAACAAGCCTGCTCCCAAATTTTCAGAAAAATCGATGACTTTTGAAAGATTTCGGAAGTAATAGCTTATTTTTACCTTCATTGACTGTACTATTAATAAACTATTGCCAAAATACGAAGCACTAATATACGATTCAAATGTATTGGCCCCCTCACTTTAGTCGCGACTATCTCAAAAACGTAGGAGTGGAAAAAATTGATGTATTCATTATGAAAGTTATATTGAAAAATGTCCTACTTTTTAAGGACATTTTGACCATACCAGTTTTTAATTCATTATATCTTGAAAAATATGCCTACTATGTAAATAATACTTTAGATATCGATTAAGCAAGGTATTATTTATACGAGGACATTTTTTCATTATTTTTTATTCTAAAATTTTGCAGTTATTCTCAAAAACGTTACTTCATGTTTACTCGGTTATTTATCAAGGTATCTAAAAAATGCTTGATTACATAAATTTCTAAACATTTTTAGAAAAAATAATTCAGGTGTATCAAGAATTAATTGTGTTATTAAGCCTAATAGATAATATTAATGCGAGAGAGAGAGAGAGAGAGGGAGACAGAGAGAGAGAGAGAGCGAGAGAGAGAGAGAGATGATAAGATAGCGAGGTCGACAGAACGTCAAAGCAGTAAGCAAGTAAGCCCGCGCTGCACGGCCCCTCACCTCTTGGGATCGAATAATTTCTTTCTCTATGTACTTACTTGAAATGTTATAATTAATTAACAATTAAAATTTTAAAAAAAATTGTTTTCTTGATTAGAAGTGAACATCCGAAAAAGAATTTTCGTCTCGCCTCCTAAGATAACTGAACAGACACGGCGGCACATTTTTGTAAATAATAACGAGGATTTTGGACAAACATGTTTTAAAAAATTACCACATGTAAAAACTATTCGTTCATACCATACCAAAATCTTACACGAAAATAATAAGTGGTTTTCGAAACATGACCACTTAAAGTTTAATGTGACGAGAATATCGTTAAAAACGGGTATATTTTGTGGTGTAAAGTAAATAATTTTCATGACGTTTTAATCTAAATTATTAAAATTTTAGTGAGTGACTTACAATCGACTTGTAATGGATGCATAATTTTATAATTTGTTTCTGCTTGTCCGTTTTTGAGATATTCGCAGTTAAAGCGAGAAGTCAATAAATTTGAATCGTAAATTATCATAAAATCTAACACTAAGAAAACAGTATCCTTCTACCTCGATTTGACGTATTTTGTCTGGCGCTTAGTCTTTTGTCACTTGGTTCATTAGTGATGCAAAAAACTTCTACCTGAAGAGGATACAAGCCGTGGAAACCGTCGCATTTAGGTGCGCCGTGGTTTGTCAGAAATGCCGACATCTTCAGAGACCTGGAATACACCCCGGTAACTGAAGTCATCCAGGACAGAGCAAAGAATCTACACGCCCGTGCAGCAGAGCATAGGAATCCACTCGTCGGACAGGCGACTGAGTACGACCCCAACGACGCTCCGAGACACAAGAGGCCGAAGCTCCAGATCCTGGATAACGGGTAAGTATAACTTAACCGTTTTTCTGTTTCAACCCGATCTTCAAGCCACACTACAAGGAGACAATGACCAAAAACACCCAAATCACCCGATCCCGGGGGTACCAAGCAAACAACCAGCTTGGTACCTTTACCCTAGCCCGTGCCGGCTTATGACGCTAAAATAAGCGTCTTTGATCGAACACAATCCTTGAACTACACAGTTGACACTTCCTTCCGACGAAATCGGAGCACATGATGCCAATTTTTTTTACCAATTTAAACAGTTTAATCAATATTGGATACATTACATTTCATTAAACCTATGGCTAGATATCTCATTTGAGTATACAATATATAAACCATCATTCTATAATTTATAAAAAATTATAAATACATAGAAACGATGTAAGCCAGGTAGTACGGTTGGGGACCTATGTGAAGCTTATCGGAATTTACAGTTACTGTCAAACTCTTCTTATAAATTGATGTTTCTGATCTCTGATTTTTTACCGCAGGTATAAAGATACAAGCTTAAAGCTTACAGTCAGGTGTCATAAGAGCGGAACAAAAATAATCTTTTAATTTATGTAGGAAAATTAAAATGAAAAAACCTACTTAATGAATTTGTCTAAGTATAAAATTGTGGTGTATGTGAGATTTGGTAAAAATTCTTACAGAATAAATGGTAATGGTAAGGATGTTGGTAGGTTGCGTGTGTTTTTTGTGTGTCTTGTCATGTCGGGAGTTTGATGCCAATTGGCACCTTGAGCTTCCGACTAGTCTACATCACGCAAACCCCTCCAAACTTCGAGAGGGCTTGGCAACAGGCGTTCCCTCTTACTACAGACGATATACGCTCCCGGGAGCCGACATGCCAGCGAAGAAAGAAAACGAAGACAGAAGAGCGCCAGAAGAAACGACCCAGCTGGCAAGGTTGAATAGCCAGGACCAGGGGAAGCCTGCCAACACCACCTACACCGTCCGAATTTGCGGAAGGGGGTAGTCGAAAAAGCAGGCCCATCCCTTACGAGGCCGGTCCAGGTCGACCCCTAATCATCCGAAACCGTCATCTTTAGTCAAGAATATTGGCGCGCAAAAAACTTTATCCTTCTTTATTGATAAAGTGTTGCTCTAAATTTCAGTTATTAAATTGTAACTTTATGTGTAGGTGTTGGAAAAATGCATTTAATAAACTGCTTCCAAAATACAAAGCACTAGATCAGAGGAAACGAAAACTAAATCACCACTGGGCAATAAATGATACGTATTTAAAAGAATCTTTAATGACGAATTTCAAACTAAATTTTAATGACATGATTCCATTTTATTATCTCAGTGAAACGAAACTCATTTAGGCTCACATTGCTAGTTAATCATACCTAAAGAATAAACACAGAAAATGCCGTTTTATTACAGCACTTCCCGGAATTCTAACAGATACACTTTGTTCGCGCTTAAAAAAATTAAAACTTAAAACGATTTTAATGTAACTGATCAAATCGAGTGGGATTATGTTAATAATTAATAGCACATTTAAAAACATATTTACTATCTTAGACACACATGTATGTAGGTATTTAATCTGTTCTAATTTAGACCTATAATCGTGATGTATTAGAGTTAAAGGCGTGTTACGAAAGCTATACAATGTCTGTTAACGACTTCATGGCGACTCTGTTTGTCCTTAGTACATATTCTTTGTCCTGAGCTAGAATCAATCACACAAAAGAATGACGTAAGCGAAATTTAAAAGCTCTCTTAAATCGAAACACGATAAAAACTTGGAAGATCGACGTTAAATTAAACACAAAGCAAGGTATTGGGTATTGTCTTCCTTAACCTTGGTAAAAAGTCGCTTCTTCGAAAGAAACTATCTTAAAAATACTTACGTTTTGGTAAGCCGCCGGATGGGGGCTTAAACAACCGGAAATGATTAATGAGAAAGTGATATTGCTTGTGTACGGTTATATTAATTATCAGCCAGTGTAACAATGGTTCTCATAGTTTTTCAAACATGTTACTCGTTACTTCATTAGAAGAGCGTTACACTAACAAATTGCCTTCCAAGTTCATTGTTTTAAGTCGTACCGAGTGCAACCTGTACTTTCCGAACGTCTTTGGAGCCATTTTAGTGTATCTTCAGCCGTTTGTTGTACATAATTCAATCGAGAATGCGTTAATAACGCATTCTCGATTCAATTTTAAAAAATTGATAAAACTTAAACCGCCTTTAAGGAATAGTCACTAAAAATTGTGAAATAAAGGATATTAAAAAATGGCTAATATTGGGTAACAAAAAATGAACACGGTTTTTTCCCGCAGAATGCGAAAAAATGTATTCGCTTTGCCCAAGAATATCAGGAAAATGCTGAAAAATTAAGAGAATGCTAAAATATTTACAAATTCGATTAAAAATTTTAACTTTTTAAGATCCAGAGCTTATTATGCGAGATTGAGGTGGTTTCTTGTAGTATTTTTTCCGTAAGATACGAGGGTCGACTCTTTTTTTGCGAGAAAATGTTGAGAAAAAGCGTAGGAATTTAAAGATGCTTGAAAACTCCTTATTTTCCTGGATAATAACTACGAGATATAACCACTATAATCTCGAGTTAGCAATATTGGTTCTTAATATGTTTCACTTGGGAATGATGTAGACTAGATTTTTTCTCATATAAGTACGTACTTTTGATACGCGTTGTTTCTAACGAGAGGAAGGAAGTAGCAACATAAACAATGCAAAGGATAAAAAGATAAGTTTTATTTTCATTTATTTTTAAGTTCTATTGATAGGTTTATTAATCCTTGTTACAGGACAGTATATTACACAACAGAGAAAATACCCGGAATCGGAAAGCGGCAGTTGAAAGTAATTACTGCAGAAACAAACTAATATACAGGGTGTGCAAAATATTCTCTCGGGCCTCTTTCTCATAACCAATCCGTCATAAAAAAACTTTTTTACCGAGATAGGACACTTCCACTGTAAATGGATATTTACCTGTGGAACGGTTAATAAAAAAGCTGCCTGCGGAGAGCCAATGTATGTATGTCTTGGCAGACAAACGAAGTGAACGCAAGCAGGCAGAAGGAGGTACACACTGCTAGATTTAGATAGATAGATAGATAGATAGATAGATAGATAGACGTTTATTTGACTACGTGATGTATACATTTACATTTGTAGCAAGTCATATTTGCTGTAATTATCTTAAGTAATGCAGTCTGAAGTTACAATAAAATTTACATTATAGTAAAAAATAAAAAACAGAAGTCTTGGAGGAAGAATAAATAAAGAGATGATGATAGATGGAAACTTAAAAGAAGCATGGAAATTAAAAAGAAACACTTTCCATCTGATGATGACTGATGAAAACTAAAAAAAAAGCATGGAAACTTAAAAGAAGTATCGCACAAACACCTACATACCCACCCTATATTCCTACCCCATCCGTCATGTGGCTCTCGCTGCTGACAACAAGCATGTCCCATGTCCAACTCAGCGTACGCAGCCGGTCCGGCGCTATATAAAACATCCGAGATTCGGTTCCCGCACGCGGTTTGGCCGTCCTTTGGGCGTGTTCGGCGAACGACCAAGCTGCGTTTTGGAACCAACCTACATGGATGCCTGGAATCGGCAGCAATGCTCACATTACGCTGGCAAATCAGTCAATCAAAATCAATCACTATCGGTATAAGTACGTAATTTTAAATCGTTTTATTTATATTTACGTCCTGACGGAGTTTATTTATAGCTATTCCACCTCTCAACCAGGACACGTACACACAGGTATCAGCAAAGCAACCATTCCCTGCGATATTGTCATCTATCGCAGCTGAGATTCGAACTCAGGAGAGGCTAGACATGTCGTGTTACTCAACAACGGTCTAGCCTACGGCTACTGTCTCAGTAACACATTAAAAACGCCAATAAACATTCATACCCTAGCCAGAATTCGAACCCGGTGCTCCCCTGGCCGTAAGCATTTTATACAAGGGAGGGTTTCTTTACATCAAGATTCATTTAATTTTAAACCAACACCATGTTTTATAAAATACTATACCATTTATCGTTTTTAAATAAATTATGGAGAATTCCACTCCGAATACTGACATTTGAGGTGATATTTCAAGTATTTTGCAATTTGCAGTGACAAAACTGGACAAACATTGTGTTATATCACGCTAAAATTTTTATGTATCGTGACAATGGGTGCTTCAATTAGTTACACACTATGCCACCTCTTTCGCGCTTGACACAAGTTGTTGAACAATAATATATTGGGCTACCTTGGCTTGAGCTTTCTGATTTATAAAGTAAGAATTCGGCAGCAATTCTAGAAAGCATCATTTCCTGATTTACCTTAGTTTGTGGCACTCATAATAACGCTATTGCTTTTGTAGGAGATTTATATTAATTATATTTTCGATCTACGGTCTCGTGTTTTTCCGATACAGTTGGTCTCGTTATATCATCGTGCCAACCAGGTTTATTCAATAAAATGGCGACTTCTTACGGTATTACCTATGACTATTTCTGTGAACTTTTCTAGAATTCTTGATTTAGCTGTTTCCGATATTAACAAAAGCAACCCTAACGTAGCCCCATGTCCCATATTGAATCTAACAGTTGAACAAAAAATGCAAAAGTATTCTAACTAAATGAGTCACATTAGTCCAATATTTTGGAGGACTTACTCTTCGCCACTTATCACCTAGTCTTCCCTGAATTAACTATCAACATTCTCAATTGATGCCACAAAATAATGAAAGGATTTGGAGGAATCCGATGCTGGAACTAGCTTTGGGAGACGTATTTCTTGAAGAATCGAGTTGTTGGTGCAAAAGGCTGACGTGCTGACTCGAAACCCACATTTCTAGATCAATATCTTGAATGCCCCCAATATGCCTTATGTTTGTATCCCTGACCGTCCATGTCTCGGAGGCGTAAATAACGAAGAAACTCGGTAAAATGTTGCGATATTAATCATTAGGCTCCAAAATGACTAACGCTAGTACGCCAGAAGAAAGCTTTGCCAACATCGAAAATTAAAAAATCATGCCTCAAGACAGTACCAGTTTCTCAAGTCCATATCTAGTATTATATAAAATATACATCCTCGAACCAATTTTTCAAATAGGAAATACCAGGTTACATTTTCAATATCTTTAAAGACAAATCGTTAAACTAAAGAGAAAGCGAAATAATCTTTAATAGTTCATATTGCGAGCTGATCGATTCTTAGAAATGTACTTCAGGAAATAACTGTGTGAGTCAGTGCAGAGGTAAGATTTTTACAATCTACTGGCCACGGCGTCTTCTCAGAACCCATATTTATCTGTTTAACATTACGGCTGCACGATCGTTGCAGTCAACCAAGCCTTGGCCGTGGGCTAAAAAATATGTTAGTGATGCTGGGTTATAATAAACGAAGATGAATAAGATTCCTTTAAGCTAAGTCACCTGAATATGTAAGGGCTGTCAAATCGTTAAAGACCTATCATTTATAGTAAAGGGCCTCGACACTAGATACGATGAGAATAATTAGTTTACTTCTAGACACATTCCACATTTCATAATCATTTAGTAATGCTATGGATGTGTGAGGTTCATCAAATGGTCAGGTCATATGTCCATACCTTTGTCAAATTAAATGAAACCATTTATTTTTTACGGTTACGGCACATACATAATATGGTAAAAACATGAATTTTATCGCTATAATTTTGATACTGGATGCCACATGCTAGACCTTGCTGTTTTAAAGAATACAATTGGCATGTGTTGTGATCACCCCTTTGAGAGATCTATCGTGCCACTAGAAAAACAATCAAATATTGCTATATTTGCATATGTGTATACTATAACTGGCTACTGTTTATGGTACTGCATGGATCGATTGAGAATTTTGGAATAACTGTTTTTAAAGTAGATTTATTTACTAATTTTCCGGAAGATCGTATTAAAATGGAAAAACTCGAAAAAAAAATATGGATTTCATTTTGGAATATCAATACTGATTCAATGAAGGAAAAAATAAACGGTCGTGGCGATAAGACGACTCGGGAAGCTTGTTTCAAGAAGATGATCGGTGCACTTTTTGTTTTTTTTTATCACCATACTATACATTCATACGTACATATAGACACACACACATTTTTATTCGATAGATGAGTTTGGAAACTGATTTTCGTACAAAACGTGTTCTCCAGGATGGCTATTAAAATTTGGTTAGAATATACCTATTTTACTAAATCAAATAGATATAGTAATGGATTCAATGAATTGATGTACATTCGAAGTAGATGTGCTTACACAAAATAGAGTATATTATTAATTCCGTGGTCTGCTGTTTTCTAGGAAACATAAACAACTTTGATTTTTTAATGGCATTATACTATATTTTATCTCCTTGACAGTCCATTATGACTAGTACGACAATAATCTTGACCATGTGTGGTCTAAATCCAGTGACATACCATTATTCTATCATAAAATAATGAAACTAAAATTTTCCGTGCGTGTATCATTGTATTATTACTGGCTGATAAAAACATTAAACAAAGAGTAAAGAGGCAATGAACAAGCATTTAGATGCAATTCTGTACCAAATCAGAAAAATATAAAAGTTATGAACAGCTTTTAACTTATCAGTGTCCAACTTCAAGCACGTTTTTAACCAAAGTCATTCATTTTACCACTATGATGCTGAAATATGTTTTTTTATAAATTAAAATGTTTTGATTCAATTATTTATCTCGGTAATTTCAGCTATTGTTATGAGATCGTTTTAGTACGCGTTTATCTCTTCAACGATAATGTTCTATCCTGTATGATTATGCATAGATTTAGTTTTATTTTGATTTTATTGAACTCAATGCCTGACATTACTTTTCTATCTTCGTAGATTCTACGCCACTCATTATTTCTATTTCAGGAAATCGACAACTGGTTCTTTCTACAAAACAATCTTTTAAACTATTGACATTTAAGAGTATTATAATATAAATGAATCCACTTATAACAGAGTTTAGTGTATGACGTAACTTGCTGACCTTTTAAAGAAGTAAGTTTCAACAATATTTGCATGCTCTTAAAAAATCCAATACTTTTAATACGTGGAGAAGAATGATAGAAAAGATGAGATATCGTATTTTCTCAATTTTAAATTGAAACGAGGTGTAATTTATTTTAGAATAAGGTTCAGAAATGTAACCCAAATATTGCTTTGTGAAAATTATGAAGGATTATTCATATAATATTTTTGTACATGTCTTTACCGAGGCCTTTATATGAAGGTACCCTCCCTTAAAGAGGCGAGTACAAATACAGTTTCATTTCTTTATCTCGAAGACTATAAAAGTTAAAGAAACGAAATTTATGAAAGGTTTTTATAATAAATTTTTTTTGAGTTGACTTGTCTTCAAAGGGGTGAAATAAACTACTACTCCTAATGAACAAAAATTAGAGCTTCTGTAACTAATCATAATTTCATATTTTTGAAATGCTTAATTATTTTTGAAAAATGTTGTCTCTTGCAAAATATCGTAAAAAATAAGATATCTTCTAGGGACCAATTAGAATATATCCAATTATATCTGTCCAAATGTTTAGGTAAAGTTATATCATTATATGTATCATTAGTCCACAGGTGCATATTATGATAATTAAATACTCTATGCCTGGTAAAAATGGCTACATTGGAAATATTTTTTTGGGTTATATTATTCGTTCCTAATTGTTGTCGGGATACAAGTCTATAGAAATGAACTTTCTAGAATGATCATCAGGTAATAGTTGCTGGGTTTTTTGCAAATGGTATCGATGTAATCTCTGAAAATGTAAAATGCACTAGATTTTTGTAAAAAGCGTAATAAAATACCGTACAACTTACTCAAATTTGCTTCAGGACGTTTAGAAAAATAAATGACTAGGATATATCGTTCTTTCGATATCACTGCCTGTCTATTCTTTCTGTTTTGTTGCATTGCCTTCACATTTACAGTAAACAAAATGCATGTTTGCATATTCCTCAAACGTAAAACATGAGCCATTTTAAATCCAACGACAGTTTGTTGTGGTTAATGTAATTTTTAATGCAATTGTTCTGTTTGTGGAACACGTCACAACAGCCTACTATGTTTTTGTATAGGTTTGTAACCACAGTGCTTTGAGAATACCTATGCATTCACGTATTTTATTTTCTTACGTGACAGCAGCTTACCTACTATATGTCTTGAATAATTTGAATACGCAGCTTTCTGAAAAGTATTTTAATTTCTGGTAGAATTACTATTTTATATATGTTTTATTTAAACTTTCATCTTGATCCTGTCACCACCATATGCTTATCGTCATTCCTTTCGAGTAAATAGTGTTTATTAATATTCCCCGATCAAAATGAAACAGCTTATTGTCTATAGGTAATTGATCAATTGTTGCATTTTCATATTTTCTAACTTTCTATTGGGTATTTTACCACTTCTGTAAATATGTAAGAGGTTCATCAAAGAAACAGCTACCCCAAATGAATCAGGCAGAGGTTGGTTTTTGAAGAGTTTAGATTACTTACTACAAAAAAAGTGTCATAACTAATAAAACGTAAACTAAATAAAAATCGTTAAATAAACTACTAGTGGAGTGGAACTGAGAGTATAAATCAGCTAATATGGAACTGTCTTACTACAGCAATATTATTACTGGAATTTGTTGTAGACATTACAAGAAGTTTAGGAAAAAGTGTTGGATTAAATCCGCGTGGTGGTAAGCATTTGTTTAAACAATAGAATGTTCAAACTCGTGTTTTTTCGCAGTTTTTCTTCAATAACTCTGGTTTTATGACACTTAATTAGGAAAGAGAAACAAATTATTCACGATGAAATTGCGGAGAAAACTAGATGTATCCGAACTCTCTTGCTCAATTGATTAAATTGCAAAACATAGAAACAATTGTGAGTGGCCATGTTTAAACAATTGGTAATAACTTAAATAATAATAATAATAATAATACATTAAATTTAACCAAACTTTAGAAGAATATGCCACTAATGGAGAAAAATTATGGCACCACATTATGGCCGCAATTTCAAATCGAAATGTTTATAACAACGGCTCAAAAACAGTATTAAAATCGAAAATCGAACAATTGACCGTCTTTGGGCATCAAGTCGTACAACAAACTTTTTCCCCAGATTTTAGTTTATTTTACGTACTTTCCAGCAGCGTTAAAAGAATCGTTTTTAGTATCTTTGAAAACAATCTTTTAAATTTGTACAATTTTTTCTAAACAAATGCATTTTACTCATCAATATTTTACCCAAAATTAAAAGTTATTAGCATACATTAAAAATATATGACAACAATTAAAAAATATATATCTACGCCAATTGGGAGCCGAGATATGACAGTTCTTGCATTTTAGTCATTTATAAACAAATGAAGTGAAACAGTGACTGGAAACTGAAGTAAAAAGACTTATATTTCAGTTACTAAATGAACGATTGAAGAAAATAGAAAGTAAAATTTTGGTTTAAAATTTTCATAGTATCGTTGAATTAAATAGTTTATCTCAAAATTGTGCAGCAAAACTGAAATCTACAGGTAAAAACAATTGTTTAAACAAAAAAAAACATCGTGATATGACGAAATTGAAGGGTGATGACTGATGAAGCAGGAATGGGTGTTAGAACGTTCTAGACTGCGGGAGTAGGCCGTGCGTGCTTCTAGGCAAATTAAATTCGATAATATCTCAACAACTTATGTGATACAAAATATTTTAACAATTCTCAATTATTAGTTTTAAATATTATGAAATGTTTAGTGCTAATTTCAAGTCACTATTTCACTTCATTTGTTTATAAATGACTAAAATGCAAGAACTGTCATATCTCGGCTCCAAATTGACCTAGATAATTTTTTTTAAATTGTTTCGTTTCTTATGCATTTTTAATGTATGTTAATAATTTGTTTAAAAAAAAATCAAACAAATTTAAAAAAAAAGGTTTTCACAAATATTAAAAAAGTTTCTTTTAACGCCGCTGAAAAGTACATAAAATAACTTACAATCTGGGGAAAAAAAGTTTGTTGTACGACTTGATGCCCAAAAATGGCCAACTGTTCAATTTTCGATATTGTTATTGTTCTTGAGCCGTTGTTATATACATTTCGACTTGTAATTTGACACCATAATTTGTCTCCATCCAGTGGCATATTCTTCCAAAGTTTGGTTAAATTTAATGCAATATTGTTTAGGTTTATTTATTTATTTATTTATTTATTTGATACACTATTCAACAGGTTAAAAAACCCAATTACAGAATAGGAGATAAAAACTAAAATTAAAATTAGTAACTTGTGAAAAATACAAAAAGATATGCATATACACACATATATACATGAATACATGTGAATTAATCCAAAATACAACTAACTAAACTAAACTTATATAATACATTTTAGTATAAATATACACATGCAATATACATACATAAAAAATATATAGCTTATGTAAGAAGTATAGTAGTATAGTATACGGTGAGGCTACTTGTGTCAACAAAAAGGAACAAAATACAAAATTTAAGTTAGAGGCAGACTCTTTATGTCTGTAAGACTACAAGTGAATATATCTAATCGATTATTCAAATTATTGTACATACTGCACATCTGCTGGATACAAGAATTTTTTTTTACGTTTGTCCTTGAGAAAGGCAAGTGAAATAAATTGTTGTGTCTAGATGCCGGTCTAGGAATTTGAAAATTAAGCATACTTAAAATATCTCCACAGTCGATGTTATTGTGTAAAATATTATATAAAAAAGTTAATTGCGATCGGTGTCTACGGATCTCTAGACTATCTAGGCAAAACCTAGAGAGTAATTCTTCATGTGGATAACCAATAGCTGGATAAGTCCCGTCAGCCTTGAAAGTCGCATGTTTTAGGAAACGGCGTTGAATTCTTTCCAAATTTTGTATGTGTACATTATAGGTTGGACACCATATTATTGATGCATATTCAAGATGAGGTCTAACAAAAGTAGTGTAGAGTTGTTTTAATGTGCGTACATTTTCAAAATGTGCGGAGTTTCTAATAACAAAACCCAGCATTCTATAACTTTTAGTGACAGCAACTTCGATGTGGTTTACAAACGTTAGTTTTTTATCAAATGTCACACCCAAGTCCTGAAAAGTGTCTGGCCGGAAAAGTATATGTATGATTGTCTAATTTGTAATCGTACAGGATAATATTTTGCTTTGTCGTAAATGTCATAACGTTACATTTTGTTTCATTCAAGGGTAATTTGTTTATCACACACCATGTATTAATACGATCAATATTGTTTTGAAGTTCATAGCAATCTCTTTCACTTGCAATATTACAAAATAGTTTTAAATCATCCGCATATAGAAGGCAGTTAACAGTTAGATTATCTACTATATCATTTACAAACAAGTTAAAGAAGAGTGGACCTAAGTTTGAACCTTGGGGGACTCCTGACGTGGCTAAAACCTCAATATATCTAACACCATGGTATACAACATATTGCTTCCTATTAGTTAGATAGGACTTAAAAAGCTCAATAAGGTTGTCCGAGAAGCCATAACATTCAAATTTTGTAAGAGGATACCGTGATTCAGTCTATCGAAAGCTTTGGAAAAATCAGTATATATAACGTCTGTTTGTACACTCCTGTCAATAGAATCAGAAATAAATTCTGTAATATTAATTAAATTGGTAACTGTTGAACGGCCCTTGAAGAACCCATGTTGAGCTATTGATATTTGATGCTTTACGTGATTAAAAATATAATGGTGTAGGAGAATTTCAAATGCCTTGGCGAAATTATTTATTATTACTATCGGGCGGCAATTAGAAATTTCGGATCTGTCACCCTTCTTAAACACTGGAAATATTTTTGATAATTTCCACCGCGACGGAAATTTGGAGGACCTTAGTGATAAGTTGAATAATATAGTAAGGGGTTTAGCAAAAACAGCAGCACAGTCGCGTAATATGAATGCGGGGGATACCATCTGGCCCAGAGATTAATTTAGGTTTGATTTTCTTTAATACATTCAATACTTCATCTTCTGTAAAACAAAGTATATTTAAAGGTGAACTACTCTTAACAAACGTAAAATTTTGGGTGATATTTTCAGATTCAGAAGTTATTACCAATTGTTTAAAATGGCTATCCACAATTGTTTCTATGTTTTTCAATTTAACCAATTGACCAACAGAGTTCGGATAGATCTAATTTTCTTCGCAATTTCATCGTGAGAAATTTGTCTCTTTTCTTATTACGATAAGAGTTATTGATGAAAAACTGCAAAAATACACGATTTTGAACATTCTCTTGTTTAAACAAAAGCTGTCTTACATTTCTTGTAATGCTTACAACAATTCTAGCAATAAAATTGCTCTAGTAAGACAATTCCATAGATACCTATTTTAGTTTTACTCCACTATATTACATATAACTAAAAATGAAATTGTCAGTTGTTAACGTTTCGGAAAAATCTTCTCTTAATGTTTCCAAAACTTCGAAGGCTTTTTAATATGTTGAACATAACGATGTAAACAATACCTTGTATATTTATTTATTTGGTCAGATTAGTATTCTGCTCCCTTAGTTCTCCTTAATTAATTCAAAAAATGAAGTAGGAAGCGATGTTAGACATGCCATTTTGACGATTAAACCGCGCTGTGCATAATCAATATCAATATATTTTCAAGGAGTGGTTTTTTGTGTCAAATAATTTACCGTGCACTGCATTGTGGATTGAATAAAACTCACACTACTGTTAGTTAATCATTTAAATTGCGCACTACTTCTATCTAATTTCAATATTAACCAGATTCAATAAAAACACCATCTTCGCAGGCATGTGTATATGTAAACGTAGACTTAAATCCGTTACATCTGCAACCTACTTCCTACAGAAATTTACCTGTATTCGAACCGAATGCCCTCGGGCGGTGAGCTCCAAGAGCTCGCAGACCCGGTTACAAAATCTCTGTCTCGACCGAAATCTCATTCTCGATTTCTGGAGGTTATTTGTTGAAAATGTTTCCTGTCACACCAGCATCTTTAGAAATTAGAGAAGTCGACCTAACGAAACACTTTTTTTATAATATATGCTGTACTTAATTTCGTACAATTAGTGGGTATTACTAAAGAGCTGTCATTATAGTGATATTATTATTAAGGAGTATTACTAGACCGAGCACGGCGTACACTCTGTTAATATAGACTTATTAGTGATATTTGCTGGGTGCTTTTGAATTAGGTTCACAAATTGCATCCACATATTCCTTACTAAAATTAAGGAGATTTCTTTGTATAATATTTTTTGAATGTTCGTAAAGTTACACTCTCTGAAAGAGGCGAGCCCAGATCCAGTTTGATTTTTTTGTTTTAAGACTATAATTATAGTTAAAGAGAATAAACTTGGGAGAAACATTTCTACTCATGAAGGGCTTTCCTAACATTTTTCTCAGATTGGACTTGTTCCGAAATGGAAGAAATAAGGTTCTGTTAATGAATCATTAATTAGAACTTTTCAACTAATCACAATTTCGTTTTGAGCGTATTCATTATTTCAGAGAAAAAGCTGTTAAGATGCAACTGCATATTTTCAAATGATCAAAAAAAAAGAATAGGTAAACTGCTGTCAGACAAAAAAATAAAATGCGTAAAAGCATGTTCTCAAGGTACTGCATTTTTAAATTGGTGAAAAAATAGTATTCTGCTATCACGTAGGTACTCCACAAATAGAATCATTGTATGGTTATCGAGACACCTATTCGATTAAATCATAACCATTAAGTCTGCGTAAGTAGTACCATGGAACATTATGACAATATCCAAGCCATATTTATTAAAATAATGACCAAGGAAATATAAAACAATTCAAATTCAATTGCATGAATATAGTGGTTTTGTTGTTGTAAATATAATGACGTCACGCCGTCAAACAAAGCAGCCAAGTCTTTATTTTCACCTTTCCTTAAATATCACATTATAATTTTAGACACATCGAGTCTATGCCTATAATTGCTCAGGATTCTAACGTGGTGATTTCCAAGAGAGAGACATCCGATAGGGAAATTTTCATTTGGCTATAAGCTTTTATCTTGGTACGTATATTTAAAACAATATATATAACACTACCTAAATTAGAACCATACAAGAATATTGATATGAATTTTCACTCAGTGATATGCAAAATAGCTAGATTTTAATTTAAAGACTATGCTAATCTTCCTTAAATTTAACTATTTTGGAAACGACTGGGATTATTGGGTGAAAATTCATAGTAATAGTCTTGTTATGGTTCTATTTAGGTAGTCTTATAGTTTCTTTTTAAATATACGTACTAAGAAAAAAGTTATGGCTAAAAATAATAAATATTTCCCCATCGGATGTCTCTCTCTTGAAAATGACCACCTTATGACCGACCACCTTATCTATTTCCCACAAAATGGAAAGATGCAATTATTTGTCCAATACCAAAAACAGCAAATCCTGCAACCGTGGAGGATCTGAGGCCTATCAGCTTGTTGCCAATTCTTTCCAAAATACTAGAAAGAATGGTTCACGACCAGATTACCGAATATCTATTACTGCATAACTTATACCCATATCATCAATCGGGATTTCGTAAAGCACATAGCACCACTACTGCTTTGTTGAATCTTAGTGATAATATCATCAGCGCACTAGACAAACGTATGGCAGCTATTCTTGAATCCCTAGACTACTCCAAGGTATTTGACACCATTGATTACACGCTTCTTTGTGCAAAGCTAAATTACTATGGTTTCGATGCGATATCCCTGCGGGTTTTCAATTCTTATTTGAGCGAACGTCGCCGATGCATATCAGTCGCAGGAAATATATCTGATCTTAAAATTATCTCGTCAGGTGTTTCTCAAGGGTCCTTTCTTGGTCCCCTTTTGTTTCTTGTATATACAGCAGATATATTTAATATAGCAAGTAGTTCGCATGTGCAAGCATATGCTGACGATACCCAACTTCGTCACTGTTTTGAGCCATCTAATGCAGCTTGTAGCGTACTCATTTTAAGATAGAAGCTACATGTACATTTCATATAGAGCTCCCCAAAAAGAAATGAAAAGCGGTAACCAAGAAAGAAAATAAGAAATACTTCAAGAATAATATTCTAACAAAAATTAATAAGATTTAATTTACTGTTTGTTTTAACTTGAAACAATATTATATTATTGTATTATACATTTGCAATATATGATAATTCAAGATATTTTATTTTATTTTATTAAATCTGTGGTTAACATTAACCACAATTGGTGACCCCGACGTGGCAGAGGGGTATATGTAGCGTACTCATTTTAAGATAGAAGCTACATGTACATTTCATATAGAGCTCCCCAAAAAGAAATGAAAAGCGGTAACCAAGAAAGAAAATAAGAAATACTTCAAGAATAATATTCTAACAAAAATTAATAAGATTTAATTTACTGTTTGTATTAACTTGAAACAATATTATATTATTGTATTATACATTTGCAATATATGATAATTCAAGATATTTAATTTTATTTTATTAAATCTGTGGTTAACATTAACCACACAGCTGTTGCCGCTAATTTGATCAACCAAAATTCATCATCTATCAATATTCGCATCAACATAACCTTAAAATTAACCCTACCAAATCAGTTGTTATTCTATTCTGCTCAGAAAATACCCGAGATCACTTAAAAGCTTCTGTTCAACTAAATATTAATCAAGAAAATTTGTCATTTTCTACTCGTGCCAAAAATCTTGGGGTAATAATAGACGAAAAATTACGCTTTCTGCAGCACATAGAAATTCTGTTACAAAAATGTTACTTCCGGCTAAAAGTACTGTATGCAAACAGGCATATCTTGAACTTTAAACAACGTAAAAAACTTTGTGAAACCTTAGTCATGCCTGTATTCAATTATTGCAATTTTATGTATTTGTACTGCCTGGATCAAGCTACAAAAAATCGACTACAAATTTTGCAAAACTGTCGTCGTCGTTTTATTTACAACTTAAGAAAATTTGATCATGTTTCAAGCAAATATGTTGAGTTGCGTTTGTTAAAGATGGAACAATTCGTTAAATTTCACTATGCAGTTGTTTAATAAAATATTCGGTTCCAAGGCACTTGAGAGACAAGTTAATTTTCAGATCGTCAGTACATACTGTAAACATCAGATATCGGTACGTGCTAACAGTGCCACAGCATCATACAGCCCTCTTCCAATGTAGCTTTTCTTACACATCCGCAGCCTTATATAACTCTATTTGTCCCATATATAAAAATCTATCGACAGTTAATATTTTCCGTAAAAAAATCAAAGCCTGGTTCATTAATTCCAACAAAAACTAGAATATATTCTTGGGCACCATTTAGCACTGTGTTTATGATTGATTATTTTATTTAGTTATTTTGAGTAATTAATTTTTTAGTATTCCTATAAATATATTTTATAAAATGTAGACCGTCTCCCTACTACATTGGATTATTGTAATATTGTATTGTATTTTTGTATTTTAATGTTTTATTTTTAACGTAATTAGTTAGGTAAGTGATTTATAAGGTTAAGTGTAAGAATAGCCACATGGCTAAACTTCGCTATTTGTAATGTACTTGTAAATGTACATCTACACTCTTTGAATAAACCCGTTTATTATTATTATTATTATCTAAGTATTTTTTCAGAATGACGACTTTATACAAAATGTTTACTGTTTTCTTTATTACGTAACATAACTCGGTTGTTGATGAATTTTTGAAAAATGATGGAATATATTAATTGAGATGTTAATTTCATTTAGAAAAACTCTAATTGCAACATACCTATTTACAAAACTTATTAAACTATGAATATGCTGAGAAAATGATAGTGGCGTCATAAGCGTAGTTAGCTGTTAACTTATATATTGAACCAGAGATACGAAAATATAAAATACCATGTTGTACAATATAATGTACCTATTATACGTTAAACGATTTAATATTAGCGGTATATAACTGTGTCGAACAGTACCCGCACACTTTTATTTGAGGGTATGATCATGCTAACATCTGCAAAAATTTGTGTTTCGCATAAACGTGAAAATGAATCGTCCACAGAAGTATCTGAAACCTGCTTTTACCCCAGTGATCAAGTCGAAAATTTTCGAAATTATGTATTTTTCTATTTGCAACTTTTGTCTTCAGAACTATGCAGAGTTATGACAAAAAAATCTATTTCGTTTGGTAAATAATTTCAGAGTTTAGATTAAGTGTTATTTTGTGTCTGTATTTTAGTTCCCGCCAATTTTTAAATAAACTACTATTTGCTATATGGTATTATACAAGAGTTTTGTAAAGAATAAATAAAATATGGTATTTTACGTCACCATGTCGAACAAAAGAAGAGAAACAAGTTGCCAACAAACAAAATAACTTCATCTGTCAAAAGTAAAGTGGACGTTAGTATTTAGGGCATAAAAAGAAAGGAAGAAGTAATTATGCTATATCCGTAAAAGTAGAAGAAGGTCCAATTTTATAGAGACAAAGTTCAGTGTGCTTAGTTCAGCGTGCTTACTCCCTTTTTGTATTCTTCATGATATTATGATCATCTTTTCTGCAAACTGCCCTTGTGATGCCATTGATGTTTGAAATGCTATTAATTGATATTTATTTTCAACTTTACATGTTTCTAACGAGTTTAGAAAAAGTAATATTATCCTTTAACATATTTTCTAGTAGAACACTGACTTAGTGTAACAACCGAACTATCTTTTTAATTATTGTAATTTTATTCAGCAACATTGAATATTTCAAGAGGGGTATATACCTCGGTACATACTTTAAAAATAACGTATGTTTTCATTGCAGAACTATTGACTATATGACTTTAAATGATTTATTTAATAATTCCTTAAGGTGGCTATTCCCTAGAAAGAGACATCCGATAGGAAAATATATATTATTTTTGCCCATGACTTTTTCGTATATTTAAAAAAACTATAAGAGTACCTAAGTAGAACCATAACAAGACTATTATTATGAATTTTTACTCAATAATTTCAGTGGTTTGCAAAATAGGAAGATTAACATAATTTTTTAATTTATATCTAGCTATTTTGTAAACCACTGAAATTATCGAGTGAAAATTCATAGTAATAGTCTTGTTAAGGTTCTACTTAGGTACTCGTATAGTTTTTTAAATATGCGCACTAAGAAAAAGAAGTTATGGCCAAAAATAATACATATTTCCCTATCGAATGTCTCTTTCTAAGGAATGGCCACCTTAAGAAATGCAAAATGCATATAACATCTGTGCTATCTCGTCTGACTACCAAATGTCTACCGTCCTGTTCAACAATGGGGCTTACTTGTCTCCTGCTGGGACGATGTCATTTTAAAGTGATCTTGGTAAGTAATAATTATCTTTCGATACATATTGCAATGTACTTGTCACTTGTCTTCTGTGTACTGAGAGAGTAAATGTCTGTAATATCCCGTCTCAAATAGGTATGCATCAGCAGCGCAACAACCGCAAAGTTCCTCAAAGTCGGCAAGTCTTATTTTACAAAGAACAACATCTTGGAGAAACGTGTAAGTTTTCTTTCATGGCCCTGTTTACCGAACTTTCCTTCCTGAAAGTTACTTTTAGACATTATACACCATTTCTAGGTATAAACAAATAATAAATTATTTGTATTTGATAACGATAACAGGTGAGATTACAAAATAAATATACTTAAAGTGAAGAAAACAAAACGTGCGTGCAGGATATTTGGTGACGAAACGTTAGTTTAATTAGAGGTATTTTGAAATTAGTCATGATACTGTATACACAAAGAGCTGAAAACTTTACCTACTTAGTCAAGTATGTGCTAATGAAGCATAACTTTTGATAAGGTTAATATGTCAGAGTATATACACCTGTTTTACGAGATGTTCAAAGCAAGATTATTTAACAATAGTTTTAACAACGAGGAGTGTTAAATTGTGTGTAAAATATTGAAAAGTTGAATTATTTCCACAATATACATAACAGAACAGAAATTAATCCATGTTGTACACACAATGGCTACGTCTAAATGTACAGAAGAAACAAGAAAAGTCGGTTAAAAAGCTTATTTGTCAGTTAATAATGTTACAAGTGATAATTAGATATAAGTAGGTACATAAATATCACAGTTCAACATTACACTACTATATTTTAACATGTCAATCTCAAATAGAACATCCTCACATCACAGGCATCCTTCTATGCATATTTTTAACTTTTATTTAGAAAATTATCACACAATTCCTCATAGGAGTAGACATTTACAATATATCGTTTATAGTTATTTAGGCTTATCGTTTCAAAATTATTCGTAGACTAAATTAATTCTCATTTATGTCGCCTATTGTTTCTTTAATTTTTTTTTTAAACCTATACGTTATCGTAGAAGTCATGCTCATAATTTTTATGCTTTAGGTGTCTCCTAGAAAAATCATGTTGGATAATATGAGGGCAGCGTGCAGACTATTGTAATATATTCTCAATCTATTCATTATAAAACTGCCTAGATATCAGTCTCTAACTTTAATTACAGCATGGGCCAATTATTTTAATCATAATTATGACGATAATATCAATTTTAAATACAACTTGCAAATTTCATAACTGAACTTATATTTCACTCTTAATGCAACTTCATGTTTCCTTATTTCTTAACTACTGTATGTTATTATGAAAATATTGCCTGTCGCCAAAGACTTATCAGAATACGCCAAACTATTTATGAAGAATGACTTTTTCTCTTAAAATGAGAAATGAGAAAGATCGCAAATATAATTAGGTCCAACCACAGATATACTGTATAAGGTTTTAAAACTGAAAATCTAATTAGGCCCCTATATCTCAACAACAGGCCTTCAACTTAGGTCAGAGGTATCACTAGAATATGGATCATATTTCTAAATCATTACAGTGTTTTTCTTCCTTTGGCCAAAATTATACTGGCATGTATCATTATAGTTCTTATTAACATTTTTTAAAATGAATGAAGTATCCATAGTTAGTTAGGTATACAGAAAGAAATTATAATGGAAAATTACCTAGTTAGTTCTAATGAATGCCATATATTTAAAGGCAACTTTTACCTTTTATAAAGTATATATAATACGGTTATATTATTATCAACAGAGTCATTTGATTCATTATTACTGCATAATCCCCATTTCAAACGCAGTCGGAGGGACCAGTGACTAAACTAGTATCCCTACGACATCATTATATAATATTAAATTAAAAGTGCTAGACATTTTCCCTGGTATAGAGGGAGATATTTCTTGATATAAAAAAAGACCAATGCCTGACTTTTAATGCATGGATAACGCACTGAACGAATTCCTCATATCCAGATGATGCCAATTTTATTGGCGAAACTCACGTCGAGTGATAGTATTCGAGTGTAGTGTTTAAGTGTTGTGTGGTGTTTATGGAAACTACTACACCGATGATTTCAGGACCTTCCAGGTCTAGACCTATGGTTGTACCAAATTTGAACTGATTCGTGGAAACTGATAGATCTCACTCTCCCTTCTTACCCCCAAGAGGAAAACTTGATAACGTTTGAATTTGTTCTTTTGACATATGTAATATATGCCAAATAATTCTTGGTGAAGGTTACTTGATTTCTTACACTATTCGTCAATTCGGGGCAAGATTTGTCAAATTATGCACTTTTCCTTTGCGTTGAAACTCATGCTTTATGCTAAATTTCAACCTTCTAGAACTGTAGTGCCAGAATGTCCAATAAATACCTTTTCTTCTTTTACCTAGTATATGAATGCGCTTTCTGTATAATAGCAATTCTAAAAATATAGTAAATTCCTCCATTTCCAAATCGCACTGACGAAACCTAGTGAAGACTATATTCTGATCAATAAATATTTACTAACAGATACATTTTAAACTGTTGCGTTCATCTGGGGCACTGGTAAATTTCTGAAATTAAAATCTGGCGAAGGCGCCAATGTTACATATACAGACCATGCCATATATGAACTTTATAGGGCCTACATTATATATCAAATTACTGTAAAAATATAACAAAAGATATTCTGGATGACATTCTACAGAACCTATAAGTAGTTCATGTAGACATAATGTTTATGGAGTTCTGGAGGAACACAAACAAATTTACATACAAATTAAACTTCGTTGACAGATAATTAGCTTATTTTAGTTATTAAGCATTATCAATCCATCTGTTGGGGAAACATTGGATATGTAAGCTCGATTTTCAAAATACATTTCTCTATCTATATATGTTGGTAGTCAGGTACTAATAGAGTGGCCAGCTAGATGTCCTGATCTGATCCCTGTAGATTATTTCTTGTGGGATTACCTTAAATTCAGAATATATCTAAATAAAGGAATTAAATGGCAGAATTGGATACACAATTCGATTAATCTAATCAGAAATCTGTCATAAGTTTTTAGATGAATTTGTATTTCGTCTTGAATATTGTCGAGAAATATACGAAACACAATTTGGGTATTTAGTTTAAATAAATTGTCGTAAACAACTAAAATACTTTTTTTCTCGAAACAATTGTAATATACCACTATAATATCTATAACTTCCTATGTAGAAAAATGAGCTCTATCAAATGAAACTATTAGGAACATTACCATATGTCGATTACATAACAATATTTTGAAAAATTTTAGAACATGAATTAGAAATGCATTTAAAATCAAGCTGTCTCGGCGATGTTTTTGTCTCTCGCTTTGTAAAAATTTTGTTCTGAGTTTGTTCTTTTTATCGTGAACTGTATACCTCATACCTTAAAAAAAATAGTCATATGATATTAGTGTTAACAACCTTTAAACATAACTAACAACAAACTGAAAAGGAGAGTTTATACTAGAAAATATCAATGTTTACAAATTATAGATTTTTTGAATTGTTACATATTATGTATTTGCATTGATTTCTAAAGTATGTTTACTTACAAAGTTATTTTAAACATGTGGTGATAAAAACATTTAAAAAAACGTGCATAATCTATAAAAAGGTTGTGAATTAATCCTAATAAAAATGATAAACCATAATAACACAATAGCCATTAGCAATTGTTATATAAGCGCAAAACGGATAATTCTAGATTAGAATAGCTGTACATTATTATTAAATTAATTACAAAATCAGACCATAACGACTATATTTGTCCTCTAACAGTAATTACCAACTATCGAGAATAATAACAAGTTGCAAGCAAAGAATAGGCAATTGATTAAAGTGGAGCACCTTTGTTTAGCAAATAATGAGAGAAGAGAAGAATAACCATAGTCAGCATTACCATAAAAGTTCACGTCAAGAACTAGGAAGTCGTGCAGCGTTGAACCAGTACAAAACAAAGAAAACCACTATCGTACAAAATAATCCTTTAAACTTTAAACTTACATGAAGCTGTTTCTTCGTTTCTTCATTTAGGACCCCTCCACTTTTATCCCTTTTTAACGTGTCCATCTTCTTATCACTTATAACGAGGTCCTTTTTATCCCCTTTCTTTCTTTTGAGCGTATCTTCCTTAAACTCACCACACCTTGTTGCACTAATATCACAGGAGGTATCTTTACTCTTATCACTAGCACTAATATCCTTGCTTATGGGTTTCTTATACCGAAATTTGTTGATCATGTTGGAAGTTGGAAAAAGAGCGCGCAGAGACAGAGAAGGCACGTTCAAGCATAACAAGCCACCTTTCACAAAGCTGCGAGAACTAAGACTGAAGTCCGAGCTGAACTCGAACTAGGAGACGTAGAGAGGTCGCAAAGCGCTCTAAGAAAGCAAAGTGGGCATTGCAATTGTGCAGGTAAAACTGAAGTCGAAGTCACCTGAACCTTGAGTTTGGGTTATAATAGGACTGACTGGGTGGCGTAGGGGTTGCAGTTTTAGACGGTCTAATTTGTTTTTTGTATAAAGTTTTTACCTGAGAATTTTGGCTTTCGAAATTTTAAGCTGCTACACCTGAATCGGTAAGAAATGATGTACTATTTTCTGTTGTAAATGAAATAAAACAGAAATGTTTGTATAGGAAAATTTGGTTGAACTATGATACGTTTAGTAAATTTCTTTTTCAGGATTAATTGGAAAGTCTGTTCTCTGGTAATATTTCTCCCACGTTAACACTCGTCAATGAAATAATTCAAACAAAAGTTACACAGTGTGGAATAGTCTTAACTCGGAACAAATTTTGTAGCTTGGATTGGATATACACTATGTCCAGTAATTCTATAGGGAATTCTAAAACATCTTTAGTTTTAATAAACACATTCCTTATAGGATTTTGCAAACAGCAGAAAAAGTATCTATAAGAAATAAAATGAAAATCTATCTATGAAAATTTAATTTCCAATCTTTGCTTTATTTTAATAATTTACATTCTGGTTATGCTACTAAAATGATTTTATCTATTCAATAGAAAATTAAAATCTAATTAAAATATGACTAATCTTTGTAAGTAGGCTCCACTTTTTGATAGTGGAGCCTATAATACTTTATGGCTGTTTCAGAATCTTTCTGAAGAGTTTACAACAAGAGCGAAAAGCGTCTCTAAGAGATAATGACAAATAATACTTGCAAGATGAGTCTTTTTGATTATAATATTTGGAGATAAGTTTTATATATAACCAGATGTGGGTTATCACAGAAATACAAATATTAATACTGATATTTTAATTAGGTTTTCATTTTTTACTGAATAGATAAAGGGGCATTTTGTAGATAAATTCGTTTTTAGACATTTTTAATTTCTAGCATAATAGTCAGGGCAAAATAGGGGGAAAAACGCCTTTACTCGGAACGAGAGTGATTGTGCATAAAACTACATGTATGGTGGCGCATTTTATTCGTTAGAGTCTCTAGATCAAAGTTGGAAACAGTTTTTTGAGGGGTCAGCTGATAATTTGTTTATTGTGGAATTTGCCATTAGAATAAAAAATGAACGCTCCACAATAACATGAAAAATGCCTCGACAGTTAGGGAGATGGCAGCTTTTGTCATGTTGGTAATTGTTTCCATCTGATGTTACTTTCTTCTGTGGCGCCCTCTACGATTCGCATTTTTTGCCTTCAGCATCAGAATGAGTGAACCAGAGAACGTAAAACATGACAAGGAAATATAAAAATTACAAAGAATTTCGAAAAAAAAACCTTATTTCATGTAATATTCATTTGTCATTATTTTCATCTTCACTTAACTTTTTCTGTGGCGCCCTCTAGTATTGGTACTTTTTTGACATTAGAATCGGAACGAGTGACCCCAAAAATATAAGAAATGACACTGAAATAAAAAAATGACGTCAATTTATGGAGCCAGTGACTTATTCCATATAATGCATCATCGAACATCACTTTTATTGATTATATTTCGGCATTAAACAAATTATCAACTGACCCCTCAAGAAACTGTTTCCAACTTTGATCTAGAGACTCTAACGAATAAAATGAGCCATCATACATGTAGTTTCATGCACAATCACTCTGGTTCCGAGTAAACCGCCTATTTTGCCCTGACTATAAGCACAACCAGAACGTAAGTTATGAAAAGAGTGCAAATATTGGAAATTTTCAAACATAGATTTTCTTTTTATATTTCATAGATTCTTTTCTGTTGTTGGCAAAATCCTATAAGGAATGTATTTATTATAACTATATGCAACCAAAAAACAATTCACTTTAAAACGGCTATTTATTTTTTTGTCTTCATTCAGAGGAAACGTTTTTCACTCGGGTGCAACCATCCTTAACATTTTTCAAATGTAAGGGCCTATCTTTTGAAAGCACATTTCGAATGAAAAACGATGCATTTTTATTTTCTAAATATGCCAAAAAAACAAATATATACATTTGAAATTCAATTCTGTTAATATACAAGATGTTCAAAATATGAACTATATTTTTTTGTTAAACGCTCTTTATTATAAAAAGAAATGTTCATGCGTTATTTGTGAGTTTACAAGCTCTGTAAAGTTTGTTAAAAAATTGATTGAGGTTGCTCAGTTATTTAGACAGAGTATCCAGATGTACTACATCTGAGTCAAAGTAAAATTGAGGCAGGATGCAGCAAGTTGGGTCATGTGAGGGATATGCCTAGATATTCTTAGAGCCGATACTAAGACATTGTTAATTACTGAAGAGGAACCAGACTTCAATTGGTCATAAAAATAATATCAGTCACTACTGTTCTGAAATATATTTTTTTAATGTAAAGATTCATCCTTACAACTTGCAGATGGATCAGGAATTAACTGAGGATGACCCAGATCACAGAATTGGAAATGGATACTTTTTTAGTACGCTCGCTTTACATAACTATGTTAATTCGACCGAACTGTCATTATTGGTCTGCCGATAGCCCTCATTGGATGCGGGAAACACAACTAAGCGTCCCGAAAAAGGAAATGTGTAGGCTGGGATACTTGGGATCGGGTAACAGGATCAATATTCTTCAGCAATAATTTTAATGGACCAACATATCTTACTTTTTTTCAAGATCAGTTAAATCTTAACTTACCGATAGGCAGTAGCAGTATTTAGATGAGTTTTCCCAAATAGGTGGATCGAAAGAAGAGTTTTAATTGAGTGACCAGCAAGATTACCGGACCTTATTCCACTCAATTTTTTTGTGTGGGATAATCTCAAAAGTAAGATTTATCTAACAGAACCGAGGATATACAGAACATCCCAATTTTTTAATTAGCTCTGACAAAATGTTTTAGTTCTTTTCAAGTAACTTTGAAACGCTCTGGTATGACTTACAATTTAGCTAACATTTCCGTACAAATACCACTTTACAACATTATAACCGAAGTAATTACATTAACAGAAGTGCGAAAATACTTCCATCCTTAAACAAATCTGCTTATATTTTTTTAAAGAGTGACATATTAATTTTTTGTCATGAAGATAAACGGTTTGTGATTCAATTTTCTCTTATAAAATTTTTGTATTTTTAATAGTTGTGGCTCAATTATTTTTTCGATTCAAACTAGAGTTAACTATTTCATTCGAATATTAATTTATTCGATAACAAACGCGAAGCAAGGCATTCTAGTCTACAGAAATTTGTAGTCGACTGCCTTGTCACAAGAACTGTTCAATATGACCGTTTTCAGCAATATTTTGATGCCCTCTAGCGGTTAAACAAGGCAACTTAAAATAGAGGTAAAAAATCGACTTGTTTTGATCACAAAATCTCACGGTAACTCCATATACATGGCATATTGGGGCACCCTGTATATTTACATCTACAAATTTCATAGAAATTTTTTATTTATATCGTCAAGAAATCAGAAACTGATCATACATTGAAAATATACTTTGACTTTTTTCTTTGAAATTTTGATAATCTATCAAAATTTGCCACGTTGCCACAAGGGTTTAAAAAAATTATGTTAAGCTGCCCCAAGGACTATTTTATATCAAACAAACTGATTTAGCAACATAACTACCGGGATCAAATTTTACGTCGTTATATTCAACAGTTGAATTTTAAAATTTCATTTAGTGACAATATAAGAAATATTACTATTTACCTTCAAATTTTTAATTGTTCAACAACTATTTATTTCATTTAATAAGGGGTTCATTATGATTTAAATGATATGTAGACCAGATAGTAACAGCAATTGTTGTACAAGGTCTGCACAATTAAATCACTATTAAACAAGAACTTAGATTAAAATCTAGAAGTAAACTTATGACAAATTACACGACTTGAGCTTGAAAATGTTAAAAAGTATTTCGTAAATTGTATAGTGTGATTCAAAAGTGATTTTACGAAAAAATAACCATGTTGCTCGCAAATATCTGTATAGGGAGAGAGATTTCAGAATTCAAATTGACAGGTTTCATCCTAGGATCAAAATAGCAATTAGAAAGCTCATGAAAAATTGAAATGCAGAAACTGGAGAGATTCCAATAAAAAAACTGTTTTTAAACGTGACTCCTATTTCTTCCACTTGCCCATCTTTAATTATATCCCTCCTTATATTGCAACATGAGAACTAATTAATAGTGAAAACAGTGGAAAGAGCAGTGAAACAGACTTATAATTGTTCTAAGACAGTGTCGCCGAAAATAATTGCCGGTTACTTTTTCCGTGTATAAAAGATTATAAATAATAGTATAAAAGATTATATGCACTAGTAAAGTGCCATTAAGATTTATTTTCAAAATAAAAATGTCAGTGGGATAATACAGATACTTCATTTGCTGAATCCAGTGGTGTATTGTCAGGCAAATCTACTCAATGTCTATTTCTCCGGGGTTAGAATAGTAGTTTTAGTAGATGATAATGTCGGAATGAATGGTTGTGTCTAGATTTTTCCAAAATATAACAAAGCTAAAGCTTTGGATTTGGGTGTATCCCAATTTATGTTGTGTATTTCCTTCTATTCAAAAAGTGTGGTGGAGGAGGTAGGAGTTCTTATTTATAAGAACTTTGCGAGAGGTTGATAATAAATCACTATACAATAAACTCCTGACATGTGTCATCCTTTCAGTTTGGCCATAGTTCAAGATAAACGTCAAGAAAAATCATACATTTCTTATTTTCTGGAAAACTTGTTACAAGTTATTAAAAATAAGAATGACCTTTTAATAACGATACAATACATCTGAGATGTTGTAGAAACTCAACTTAGAGGAAAATATTAAATTCCTCTACAGTTAAGGGCGTGCAGCACTTTTGTTTAAAACAATAACTTTTTGGGAATATTATTTTGTTGCTAAGGGAGCATATATTTATGTTTTAAAAAGAGAAAGAACTCTTGTAATAATGACTTTAGAATTCTGCGATAAAATTTTGATTTTTTTTCTAAAGGATATATTTTTCTTTCTGGCTAATAAACTGATAGGAGTTTCTCTTTGGGAATAATTGTCTGTATTCGAAATGTTTAAATAAATATTCTCAAACTAAAAAATATCTTGTAACGATCACGTGCTATAACTCCATTTTGTTTACTTGACGTCGATTTTAAACCGAACTTGAACACTTTATATCTAGCGTCATTTAGTGTCGCCTTGTATCTTGCTTCAAAGTCGTACTTTGTTTTTTTAAAGTACAAAATGTACATCCTAAAATAATAAACTCAGAAAAACATCATTCCTGGCCTAGACAGTTTTATAGGTAGCTTCTCAAACGACTACCTTTTGAAATAATAGCACTGTTATTATAATAATACAAATTTCGGAACCTGTCGCTCAATTTTATGACATTTTACAAGATTTTTGAATTTGGAACAACAGTATTACACGAGATAAAATATTTTCGTCAAAATTTAATGGTAGTATAGGGAAAGCAACAAGTGTGTATCCGTCTACAAAGACCCGTCGATATTCCCTACCTGTCGGTAAACAACCGGCTCCAACTAAAAACGTTGATTGTTATTGGTATAGCGCGGGAATATTCAGGGGAAATTATACCTGGGTTAAAAAGCAATTTTGGAAATAATGAAATTTCAGGCAGTTTTATAATTTTTACTATGTTAATATGGTTCGCCTTTGGAAATTTTTTAAATGTTAACAATAACGGTAACTTTTTCATTTGAAACTTTTTTTGTAGAGTTAGCAGTTTTACGAGAAAGTCGCATGCGAAATTTTTTTAAATGAACTGAATTATAACACTTATTAGATAAAGCAACTTGCGGGTGTGTGCACGATTCTGTTATCCTATTGTTATAAACAAAATTAAACAATATGTGTAATATTTTCAAAATAATTCAAATTCTGAATCGTTTATACAACCGAATGTGACTTGTATAGGGCTGAAAGCATCAGGTAAATTTTGTAAATGGTACTAAATTATGTTCTTGTTCATACACTGGCATTGGCATTTATCTCTTTATTCCACAGTTTAGTGTAGGCAGCATTCCCAAAAGTAGAAAAATGAATATTCAGTAAACCCGAAAAAGAAACCGAAAACGATATAGTAAACTTTTGTTTATCAAAATGTTACAACAACATTTGTTGACTGTTTAATTAACAAACTCTTAAATTATGTGTAAAATTCTAAACACCAAACCCACATGTTAATTACAATTAAGCTGAAACTAAAAATTCATAATTGCCTAATAATTTGTAATGTAATTCTAATTTATTGGCATAAAATACTTCTCTTAACATCTACCGGCCAAATTAAGCCGTTACTCGGTTTACAGAAAAGAGCGTTTATGTACAAACATTGGAGTTTTAAACCACCTACAAGCTACTTTAAACTGATAAATCACCTGTGTCAATTTATCGTAATGGATTGGCGCCTATATTATGGTTTTTATAGTCATTAGACGGGCGCCTGGAAAAGTGAATATTAAACTGTGTGAATTTGGTAATAACGTTTCTAAAACATCCTTTGACAATATTCCTCGAAAAATTACTAGCCTCTACTTAAACTTTCTCTAAACTGTCCTTTTACTTAAACTAGATGAATTAAGATGTATCTCACGGATAGAAACCCCAGAAATTCTTAGAAATAAAATCAAACGATATAAACAATCTAACATTATACTCCTCGCCACTTTTCATACTATTCTTGCACATTTTTTTGTTTAGTTACAAAACATAAAAAATAATTTTTTGCAAAATTCAAATGAGTAATATAATACTTAACTTTTTATTTATTGATAAATTTTGTTAAAAAATTATATAGGGTTCCGCCTCTAGCTATCACTAACTTACTGTCCAAACAATACAATCGGACTTTTTATTCTTAATGTGTATATGTGTATTCTAGATTGACGCAAATATGTGTTCGCTCTTGCTGAATTCAGTAGTGTAGATTTTAAAAAATATCTGTCAGCTTGTCTGCACACGATAACCTGAGGAAATTTAGAAATTCAATGACATTTGATACAGCTGTGATTACATAAATTAGGAATATTTTGAAGCTCACCACGTTTCTGTAAACATAAACTTGGTTTTGGTTGACTGAATAGCCATTAGGCATTGCTGCCACTTCCAGATATCCAATCTGGATATTTTTATATACCGCCGGATCAGCTACGTATGCCGAATTTGACATTGGACAAGCTTGTTGCTAGCAGCGAGAACCACATGACGCATGGTGTAAGAATATAGAATAGGAAGTGCAGGTGTTTGCGAGATGCTTCTTTTAGTTTCCATCTATCATCTTGTTCTGTTTCTGTATTTAACAGTGTGCACATCTTTGATGTCTCTTTATTGTATTCCTTGTCTTTATTTCTTCATTATATAGCAGGGAGACGTTTTTCTGTTCTTATTTCTTCTAGTTGCTTGGGTGATCTGCCCGAATAGTCGTCCTGTCCGTTTGCATCCAGATGTGGTTACATGTTTCCTAGAAACTTGTGCTTTCGTTTTAACGACCTATATTAATATATCCCATTTGACATATATTAGCTTTTTACCTTTAAAAAGCCCCACAGAAAGAAATCATGGGGTGCTAGATCAGGTGACCTGGGGGGCCCTTTTATCATTCCCCTCGTAGCTATTAAACGATTGGGAAATGTTCTTTCCAGAAAATTAATAACAGTTAAGGTATTGTGACTTGGGCAGCCGTCTTGTTGAAGCCAAACCGTGTACAAACATGCGTTTGAACGAGCCAATAATTTAGTTGAATTACGGGAAAAACTTATCCAACTTTGTGCAAGCATTACTCCAAATCAATTCAATGATATGAGAGGTTCATTGTATAATCGGTTTGGCTATTGTTTGGCACAAGAAGGTGGTTTAAATCCTTACTTCATTAATTTATTGTTTGATAATTATTATTAGTTGATTTTAGTTTCTGAGGGTTATTTTATTTTATTTTAATGTTCTATTTTTGTAATTTAATAAGAATAATTTATTTTTTGATAATTATTAGTTGATTTTAGTTTCCGAGTTATTTAATTTTATTTTAATGTTCTATTTTCATTTCGGTTTTGATAAGAATTATTATTTTATTCCCATAGCAGTTACGGCTAAAAAAGAAACTGCAGAAATGCTTTCAATAGAAGAAATTATTTATCAAAAATGTGACAAATAACTTCTTCGCTTTTGACGAAGAGATATTTTCTCGTTTCGTATAGAAATTATTACCTACGTCCGCATCCTTCCTTAGTTCATGCCGTACTAAATTCAATTCATTGTGTGCCTCTGCTTTCACTATTTATGGAACTAGCGGGGCGTGGTCAATTACATCGTTATTCCTATACCCTAAACTGTATTTTCCGAATCTGTATACACACTTTTGTAGCAGTTTCGAATCTTCACTTTTATACTATCGGCAAAAAGTGGCCCATTTTCTGTTACTAAAACATATACAATTCATCAAATGTTGTAGGTATGCAATTTATCACACTTTGTGATTAAAAAAAAAAATATTTTTAAAAGTAACTGCTTGTGAATTTTCTTGCAATAATTACATGAGACACATTGACGAAATTCGATAGACTATTATAGACCCACTAAATTCACACTTAAAATGAGCCCTAATTGTTATGGTGGTGGAAATAAGAAATTTCTATAATTTCAAAAATATCGTTAAACGAGTTGTTGCATAAAAACTGTTTTTCATGAATATCTACTGCGTGTTCCACTTAAGAGTGTGAACTTTTGTAATTTTCATCTGATTAAATTTTTCTCATAGAATACATTAGGGTCTACTTATGGCTAAAATACCTGTTTAGGCGATTATGAACAATTTCTATTAGTAAAAATTTCGGGTAAAAGAATGCCTGATTTCCTTTTTTTTCATTTATTTTGGTATTGAAGGTCGCTTTGCATTTAAAAGGGGCGAATGGTTCTTTGGCCATAAGCAAACCCTGATATGTCCTAATATTGTTTAAATTAGACAAAAACCAAACATATTATAAGGGGTTTGTTGCATTCTTAAATGGGATACCTACGCTATATAAAAATATATATCTATAAGGGTGAATAGTTTTGTGATTTGGCGTACCAAGCACTCGGAAAGATGTATTTTCTGTATATCTGTCTGTCTGTCTAAAAGTTATTTTCAGGTAACGTGACGGCTCAAGATATTTTGATAAAATATTGTAGGCATATAGATATCTGTCCAATTTAGAGAATAGACCATTTTACATCAGAGGAAGGCTGGAGAAATTAGGAAAGCAGGTAACTAGATAGGAAAATGGAAAAGATAGTGGGATTGTCGGAAGTTGATGTGAAGATGGGGAAAGATAAGTATGATGAGAAAATAGGAGAATGTGGTGGGAACGTAGGGACAGATAGTGGGAAAATAATTTTTTTCGAGTGTATTCATTATTATCAATGTTTAGAACATTTTAAGTAGTTTTTCACCATATGTTTAGATTTACAAATACAAACTTCTTAGAGCAACGGCCATCTTGTTTTATTTCATTTCGGGTCATGATTCGCGTAGTGAGGGGTGTGCAATAGTTGTTTTTCTGTGTTTGAACATGTTCGTTAGGTAGGTGATTTTATTATTAATAAATTATGAACGTCTGATATAAGATCATTTGAACACAAATGAGAAGAGTTCTTATTAAAATAATAAATTTATTTCTTCTCATTGTATTGACATAATTGATTTTTTAAAATGTCTCCCCTCAGAACACGCGTTTTTATAAATTACGTTTTACGAAAAGTTACTTCAAATAACACTTTAATTTTTTTAAAGATGTGCTTTCTACAGCATTCCTCAAAGCCATTTATTTATTAAGATACTGTGGTTCGTTAACACTGTGGTAAGTTTTTCTTATTAACTGTTATGTTGGTCGAACACTGAATGATTTAAGTTTTTGTTTACTATAAATCATAAGATAAGAGTTGTAGTAGAAGACAGATAAGTTGATATAACGCTGGTCGTCTTCCGTTGACCTTTGATGTGTAACTTTATTGAAACAGTAACACTTATTTTAACCATTAATTTATGAAACAGTTCACTTGATAAAACTTAAAGTATTATTTGTTTTCAACATTTATAGTCATATGCCATCGAAATGTAAGTAAATTAAAATGAATCTGAAAGTGAAATCAGTTATTTCTGTATTTAATTTCCAAACATCAAAGAAAAGCAATTAAGAGTTGCTGTTTGATGTCAGATATAAAACTCTGGTTAAAACTGATTGAATTCTGTTAGAAAAATGTTTTATCAAAATTTTCATCTGGAAAAATTCCGCAAACGCTTATTGGGGAATATGAAAAATATGGAAAATGCGTCAACTTTTCCATCCCTGATTGAAGCAGTTATTTGTTTTTTACGTTGAACAAAATTTAAGTTTAACAAAGTACATATACATGTGTAAAATGTTTAATTTAGGAACCAGCAACATTCTTTGGTAGCATAAAATAACGCAAAACAATTTGTTAATGTTGTACTTACATATTTTAAATACCTACAATGCTTGATAATATTGATATGTTTTAAGGATTTACAAAATTTTGTGATGTTGATGAGAAATTGCCTAAAAACTTTTTGAACTATGAAAAACATGTTTGGTTTCTAGATGGTCGGTGGAGAGTAAAGGAGAGGGAGTTCAGAAAAGAAAGTGTCCCTGTTACCTTAATCCTTCTTTGCATAATATACATGTCTGGGACCTTTAAGCATCTGTACCACAATAAAACGGGATCATTTCCAGCATTCCTTTCCTATAAACTGTTATGCAAAGATTTTCGATGGTGACTTAGACCGTTGACATTGCCGAATGGGATAGATAGTTTTCAATATCTGGAATTTATGCGCAATAGACTTCCGCTTTGTCTTCTTAAATATAATGCTATTAGCTGTCTGATTATGAATGTGATTCTTACACAATGGAGTGTCACGTCATTTTCATCTAGTAGTTGGAGATTTTCTTGATCAAGTCCAATTAGTAAGGAGGATCAGACTGGGTGGGCCGGTAGCATTAGTTGATTTTGAAAGTTTTATTTTAATCTTTGTTAGCACACTTGTATTTGTATTTATTAATTTTACATTCCCTGATCATTTCTACGATGCAGTCTTAATCACCCTGCATAGACAATGGATATTCACTTAAAACTCTCGTGGATATTTTCTCGATGAATGAATGGTATCCACTAAACTATATAAATGACTTTGGATTCCAGTAGAGTGTCGTACAAACAACGCATATTTTATTTTACTTTGCAGAAACTACATAAGACGCCACTAAAAACAGAAAGTTGAAATAAAATTAAAAAAGTATTCCCTTAATTATTGCCGAACAAAGAGGCAAAATGATAATATTTTATCATTTTTAAACGTTAGTTGCGTAGAAATAAATGCGAGGTAGTCTTAGAATTAGAAATAGCTGCCAATAAGTTGGAAGAAAATTTAACAAAGTTACTGGATTCGAAGCGAGAAGTAGGTTTGGAATAAGAACGCAACAGGGTGGGCCACCGCGGATTATTGATTTAAATTTCGAATAATTTCGCTGGAAAAGCTAAGTAAATACATTGAGCGAACCAAAAATGACATTTTTTGACAATTCTCAAACTCGTTTTTACTACATTCTCGGCATTCCGCTATAATTTTCTATATTGCAATCATCTCAGGCGAGAGAGATAGCCGACATTTGTACATTTACAATCAGAAAACCTGAAAAAATACCTCAACGAAACATACATACGGGTCTGGACTAGAAAAAAGCCGACGAAAAAGTTCGCAGTTGCTGCAAAACCGCAACGAATAAGGAGTACGGACCCTTCAGTTTACAATGGCCTGAGCACGAAATATTTCATATCGAATTTGTTGCCTAGCAACCGATGCAAAATGAAATTCTGAACACGAAATATTTCATATCGCATTTGTTGTCTCAAAACATTTCTTAATAATAGAAGTTCTGCCGATAAATCATCAGAATAATTTTCAGCAAGATTGCTAGCTTTCAAATAAAGCTGATCGTCATTCACCTTTGATAATGTTTTGGGATACAAACAGGAAAATCTCTTTACCACTTCTGTTGAATGACAATATCAAGGTTGGCATAAAATACCTCTACTTTAAAAGATGTTTCGGAATCTGTAAGTCGTTCATCTTCTGCTAGTTCATCAAAAAAATTTTAACACGCCTTTTTCTCTTTTTTTGAAATTCTTGTTCTATACGCCATTTATTTGACAAATCCGAAGCCTCTACTAAAATTAATTATGTACGAAATAACTTTTTTATCAACCATTATTATCTGAAAATATTTATATATAATATTGACTATTGAATATTGATGTTTAAGATGAATGTAATTTTTAATTTCGATGATATTTTCGCGTCATAAATTTCTAAACTCGGGGGCCCCCCCGCACCGCGAGCCCTGCGGGTCCGTCCGCTACGCCACTGATGTGGGGAAAACTTGACATTCATAAGTAACTGGTCAAATGAATGTCTTATATTTATATCTGTCTATCTATTTCATGAACTTCTGCTTGAAATGATACATGTATTTTAAAACTTTGAAAAAATGGTATTAAATGTACAAAATTCCATTCAAATCTCGTCTCCAGCAGAATCTTTTTAATAAACTCACCACGTGCTTACCATTTTAAAAAATGAATAAACAGAATCAATGAAAATGAACACCTGTTTATGTGTGATACTAATGATTTATAGATTAACCTAATTTTTACGTTCTTTGTCAAACACAAGATCTGTATTACAATTTTGGCTATATAAGTAAATATTTCAAAACTGCTAGATAATGTGCACTTTTATTTATATTTTAAATGTGTAAACGTTACGTAACGATTTCTTTGAATTTAAAATGAGTTAAATATCTCCGGTCTGGGCTTGGCAGTTCTCAAGTTTTGCTAATAAATAACAAAGGTCAATTTGTTAAAGATCTTTAACTATTTGCTTCGCGCGTCACAAAATTAAAGGCAAATCATGGCTATGTACTGACATTGTATTAAAATTAAGACCATTAAATTAAGAAAAAAAAGTATTATATTGAACACAATACAATGTTAATATGTCAACATAAGGTAGTAGTTTATACAGGAAAATCTAAATTTCCCTATATAATTTTGGCACAGTATTATATCAAAAATGTAAGCGACAGCATTCGTGATTAGTATTATAAGAGTGTACTTTAGGGTGGCTTATTTCATTAGTGAAAAACAAATTTCGATTTTTTTTGTCTCACCCCCAAATTTGCTCAAAATTAACAAGTTCCTCAAGGACTATGAAATTTCCCGTGTATTTTTCATAGAAAAAAAAAATTGTTTTGATAACTTTGCGATAGAATCGTGAATGTGTATTCAAACAAAATTTTATCAAGTCGCCTTTTCAAGATTGTTCAGAGAATTCGATTTATCAATTCCTCTCTAAATTAATCCTCTATAAAACCCTTTTTTGAGTTCCAAATATGACCCCATGGGGTCGTTTATGGGTTCTATGTGGATTCAATTGAAAAAGGAAATATTAATTTGTATTCTCTGAACAATTCTGAAGAAGGAAATGGGAAGAGGGAACGTGCGAATTATATACCACTACATTTTAACGATTCTATCGAAAATGTATGAAAAAATCTCTTTTACCCATAAGAAATACATGGAAAACTTTATGGTCTCGAAGGCACGTGTCAATATTGCACGATTTTGCTCGAATTTGGAGATAATTTTTTTACATTGGAATGTTAATGTTTACTTATAGCGTATAGGACAAAAGTTACGAGTTTTTTCTAAGGCCATCGACATGAAAGTATCAAGGTCAGATGATGTAATACTGAGCGAGAGCCTGTTACTATGTGGGAACCGATGCGGTGTAGTCGGTCAGCGCAGATCAGGCGGTACCTGTTCAACAGAAGTCGGTAAGGAAAGAGCAAATCTTGTAGCATCGAGCCGGAACGCATTAGTGCTGCTGCGGCGGACGAATAAAGAAGCGTGATCATTTGTCTCATTATTTATTCCTTGCCCTAGGGTTCACCATCAACCATACGGTTGGCGCATAGGTAATGTTCTCGCTTACAAAAGTGTCACCGCGAACATTCAGCATAGGTAAAATTTTTCGATCTCAAAGTTTATTTTGTGAATTACACATACCAAACTGATACACTCTTTCGTGACAGACAGATCGCTGCAGGTCAGAGTGAACAATAAACTATCAACACAGCGGGATATTCGCGCGGGCGTCCCCCAGGGGTCGTACCTATCTCCAAAGTTGTAAAATCTGTATGTGTCAGATTTCCCGGAGTTCCCGAATACTAAGCTTGCCAAGTACGTCGACGACACGGCCATGTATGTGCGTTCGCACAACGCCCAGTTAGCGAACATACTGCTGAAGACGCACATGGCTCGTGTCACGGCGTATTATGACAAGTGGAAGATTCGGGTCAACGTCGAGAAGTCAGAGGCCATACTCTTCACGCGCCGGTTCATAAAGAACCGCATTTTAACGCCAATTTTGATCAGGGGTTAAGAAATTCCAGTGGAAAGGTGCGTGAAGTATCTGGGGGTACACTTGGACAGACGACTGACATTTAATACCCACATAAACGAGACTGTACGGTGTCTAGGAGTCTGTATCCACTCCTGGCAAGTGATTAGTCCGGCCATCACATACGCGGCGCCGGTGTGGTGTGTGTGGACAATGAGAAAACTTCAAAAATTCACACATTCGTCACAAAAACTCTATGCCTTTCGACTGGGCGACAATTCGCTAATGCGCAACATAATCCAAATCAGAATGCATAATGCCCCTTTCCAAATTAAACACCCCTTACCATATCAAGCGCTGCCTATCTTTCGGCAGCCTATCTAGTCATACTTCCACTTACCAAAACTTTTATCTACACTTTTACTTTCACACCTTTTAAACTGCATCTATCTTCTCTTTTCTATTGTTTGTAATCTGTTTGTCTTTTTGTCTTTTTTGTTAGTTTGTCCTTTTTGTCTAAAAATTCACTTTAGAACGAGAACTTTGTAAAAATTCCAACTTTTTAAATTCTAATGTTTCCTTTTCAGCTATCTTCCTAGCTGCCGGCAGACCACTAGGACTATTTGCTTAGAATAGGATTGTCATTTAATTTTTTCCTGTGACAGGAACAAACATTTATTTAGTGTAACCACCCCATTTCCCATTGTGTCTTTTAGTTTACAGTGCCTTAAAATTTATGTTTTAAATATGTTTAATTTTAATGTTAATTTTAGGCCGCCACAGGCGGCAGGAGTATATACTTATATACTTTATAATTTTATTGCCTTGAGCCGAACCGGTCCCTATTCGCCCAACTGTACTAACACCACAACGCTACGCGACGTGGTTGTGCGGTTGGCTCCGGATCTCGATACGGGGAGGCAATGTTTTATAAATTTTAAATTGAAAGTAAAATTTGTTATCATCACCATCTCACTTACGATGCGAAAGATCCCGGGTTCAAACTCCTGCGCCTGCTGATTTTTTTTTAAATTTTGTGACGATTAATATATTTTTTTACAAATTCTTTTCTATGATTTCTTTAGGTTAGGTTAGTAGGTTTTTATTCTGATTTCTAATTGCTGATAATTATTAACGCCACAGGCAGTATTAGCGTCGTTTTTTCCACAGAACAGTACAAAATAAACTTGAAATCATTAAAATTACTATATTTGTAACGCATCGTTAATTCTATGTCCAACAATGCTGGCTCGATGCTACAAAATTAGCTCTCTCCGTACCGTCTTGTCTGTTCAACTATTTCTTCCGTGCTATAACAGCGCTGTTTGTCAACTCCTGGGCACGCTGAATTTTTAATTTTACTTTGTAACGGTTAATGAATTTTTTCACAAATTCAGGTTTGATTTGACGGCAGAAATAATGTTTTCCTTCTTTTTCCTATAATGATTTCCATCTTTCATGGGAAGGTTAGGTGGTTAGGTTAGTTAGGTTGATTTTTATTTTGCCATCTAATTGTTAATAACTATTAGCACCGCAGGCTGTATTAGCGTCGCAGACAAAGAAAGGGGGTGCGGGGGGTGTCCTATCGCTTTTTAATAATGGAAATGTTAATGTTCGTATATGGGGCCAAAGTTACGAATTTTATCCAAGGCCGCCGATATGAAAGAGTCGAGACCAGAAGACGCAATACAGAGCAAGTGTGCACGTGCACAGTATAAGTATGCGCGGAGAACATGAAGTTATAATGCGGTTGTTGTCAGCGCCAATCGTAGTCGCCATGGATTCACAAAGTTTGACAAATAGCGAATAGTTATTTTTGTAACAAATACCTAAAATCATGTTTTTTGGGACGGATCGTAGCTGTTTCCGGACGAGATGAAGCCGAGTTCGGAATAAGTCTGGAGGGTGAGAGACTCGCATCGTGGTATAAGTCGTACACTGGCTTATCTTACACACTTTGGTAGTAAATTAATATACTTATTTAGTTCGTTTAGTTCTTAATCCTAATTCTCCAATATGTCTTGTTCTAGTTTATTGTAAATTATTGATTGAAAAATATTTTGAAATTTTACAAACATTGGTGGTATTTTCTAGTGCTAACATAGTTATGTCAAATTCTGTATAACAATGCCTATAAACAATCCAGCATTGTAAATATACAACCAAAACAAAAAGGGCCTTAGGGCGCTTCCCTGAGGCGTAAATTCCTCACTAGATCTTTCGCTTTACATAAAACACACAAGAAACAGTCAATATACTCTATTAAGAAATATCGTGCGTACACATATTTTCCCGACTTCGGCTTATTTTCGCTACCAAGATCAATAAACGTCCCCAGGAGACAAGGTCATCGCTAGTTTTAAAATCCCCGGCAGCAATTTCTTCTGGACTCCTACTCTCCAACTTTGGTGTACACCAATTTACAGAATTAGTCAAACCCACAGCTGCATATATTTTTAGAGAATACGTCTTCAACAAGTACACTATACCTACTTCTGCGGCTTAAATAGGTTCAGATTTTACCTACACATGCATAGTGAATAGGCGAGCAGAGAAAGACACTTAAGCCGATTATATCTTTCTACAAAACAGATAACGCCATCACAATTTCTTTATACAATCAAATTCTTTACAATATGTCAGATTACATCTAGATTACTAGATTTTCCGTCGGATATTTAAATTCTTAATGTTGTTTTTACTTTCCTTATTGATTATAATCCAGTATACTTTAACTTGGCCGGTCGAAAGGTCGCTTCGTCGGCTGAACTAAGCTTTGTCGACATACCTGAACAATGGTCGCATTCAGCGGACGTAACAGTTGTGTAACTGTAGCGGTAACGTCCTCTGACGGATACGCTATTATCTCAACATGTTGAAGGGCGGTCGCCATTTTTGGTAGCGTAAATCATTTGTGCTACAAGTTGTGAGCGGTTGCGTAGAATATTCAAAAAATAAACAAACTGAATACCAACACAATTTATACCTAACCTAAAATACTGACAATTTAGTCGTTTTACCAAAAGAAATATAACATTTGATAAAACGGCATAGCTTACCATAAGAGACTTCCTTAAAATTGTAAAATTACTTTCAAATTTCAAATGACATAAAAGAAAATATAATTTTGACATCTGACCAGAAAAATTCTTAGTTCAGAGAACGTTCCAACGGCTCCGTAACAGTAGCGGTAGCGGAGCGTTTTATGCTACGTCCGCTGAATGCAACCCATTGTCTTTAGGCTATTGCTTTAACTTTGTGTGCGAGAAAATGAAATATTACGCGCAGTTACTAACTCATACACAAGACAAGTTAAAGTTTACATGATTCTCTCTTTAAGGAAATCGGACAGACAACTGTATGTATGCTTATTTAAAATTTTCCTACTTCCATTGTTTTTTCAATAATACAAAATATGGTTCTAAGAAAAAATTAGTAGTAGAAATTTTAAAATATTTATATAGATATTATTATTATTATTTGGAAAATCAGTAAATGCTTATAATACAATTATCTACTGTTTAGGTGTATTAAGCAGTTCTCGCATTGTCTCTTTTAACAAAGAAAAACTTTTAACAAAGAAAAACTGAATATAAACAAAATTTAGAAGTATCTAACTATGTTAAATCTTACTTAACATAAAAAATTTACTTGAAAATGGTTGGTTACGTAAATATTATACAATCATTTACTGACTACTAGGTTTACATAATACTCTTTTCATGTTCAATAGAATAAATTACTATGATACCACGAGAGCCGTGAATCATAGTTCCATTTCATCTTTCGAATTTCATACGGATGCTCTATCAACATTCACATTTTTGTCATCGGGAATACACTTTATGAAATCGGGACGATTCGTCAACGTTAAGCTTAAGTAACTACGGATGAAAGTTGCCTAGTAGATGATTTCCTTTGTGGTAAAAGATCACGTCGACATTAGGTCCTTTTAAAGAAACATACAGGGACGGACTGTGTGCTGGTCTTATAAAATTACTTTTTAAGAAAATTATTTTCAAACGAAAATATGGAAAACTTTTATGGAATGGACAAAATACAGTTATGGAGCAATAGCAAATATTAAATATCCAGTTTGCGTTTCAGTTTAAAAAAAATTAATAATAGTCTAGCTAAAAAAGGCAATTTATCATAAAATATTTAAAATGTTGTACTCGTTTTCAAACTAAATCACTCGGGATTAATTAACTTAATTGCTTCATGTCATATTAAACAAAAATCGTATAAATTAAATTCCATTATTATCATAAATTATGAAAAAAGAAACAACAGCTGTTTCGGAGTTATTGCCCTTCGTCATGTAGCGTAGCGTAGCTTAGGAAATGTTTTTATAGACAGAGAGCAAACACACAAATGAGAAGGTATCCATAGCTTCCTGTGTACTGCCATTTCCATCTGGTGAAATATAAAAACTGCTTTCCAACCTCTGTTAGTTTAGCTCATAATTTTGCGCATAAAGGCTATGCTGATGAACAATAGGTTCGAAACATGTGTCCGTAGCTGTATTTCTTTTCAGGTTACAGAAATATGGCATTCTTTTATCTGAAAATGTTTCCTATTGCCTTCCAGGACACCCCAATGACCCTCTTAAATATAGATCTGAGTTTGCTTGAATCAAGGAGACTTGGGCCTACAGACTATAGTGGAATCTGAATCAATTACATTAAAAAACTATTTCACTGTATGTTGCCAACCACCCTTTGAAAAATAATACATAATCAATTTATTTTGTTTCTATTTAAAAACTGTTACCAATATTATATTTAATTAAAAATTCAGGGTGTAATTAGTTTCATGTCACTAAAAAAAAATGGTAATAGGGACCGACTAGACCAACAAAAAAACCTATATGACGTTTTTCTCTAGGGGCACTTTGAAAAAAACTAACCCAGGTTTAACATTTTAATGTTAAGGTAGGAACCATTTGAGAACCACTGTTTTACAGGGTCAGTGGATGTTATAGCTCCGAATATTAGAAATAATAAAAAACTGTAATACCTGACTGGTGTTCCCACCGGAAGAAGTGCGGCACTTTGATGGGATTACTTGTACCGAACTTTTCATACCACTAATTATGAACATGTAAATACATAATTCCTTCTCTTCAGCACAATGCAAGCATAGCATGGCCGCAGGGTTTAAATAGGATTTGTTTACATATGCTTTTTAATTTGGAACAAAGTTATTGTAGCTTTTACTGTCGTTTATAAGAATTTATAAAATTTAAAAGTGGTTTATTAACATTTGTAACGTTGTGTTAAAATCTTAAAAAATTAGTAATTATTTTATGAAATTGGAAAACGAACAGTTAGACGTCCGAGATACGATAACAGAAAACAGTTGTGTATTTTAAGTTAGGAAAAAATCTTATTTTTTTCACGAATTGAGCTCATAATCACAATCAGGTATAGAAAACTAAAAATCGAGTCTTTGGTCTCTATGAAAATCAATGTAAACAATAATAAACAGATCAAAACAAGACTAATACTAATACTAATAATAATAATAATAATAATAATAATAATAATAATAATAATAATAATAATAATCATACCTTTAATGCCCAATAGGTAACACCCAATAACTGAACAATTCTTTTGAAATTTTCACAAACATTGTTCGAAATGACCTCCATCTCCACGTATACACATTTCGGCACGCCGAACTAAGGACATACGCACTCCGTTCAACACATTTGGTAAATTAGGATCATTTTTTATGGTTTCTATGCACATTAAAATGCGTTGTTGCAATTGTTCTAAAGCTCTTCCGCACCAGCTGCATTTCCACCACTTTCTCCATACACCAAGTGCATATCCGCGAGATCTGGATAAGTGTAATATTCCATAATGTCCATAATCTGGGTTTTAAAACAACACACTAAACTGTGAATTAACGTTATCAATAAAGAAAACAAAAAAAGAAAAACTTGGTCCATAATCCAAAAAGTAACACAAAAAGCACGAACGAGAATTAGTGTCTTACGTAACCTAGTACGACTTGGACGATTAGTCAATAAAATAAATATTAACATAAGTGGCACAAAATTCAAAAAGAACAAAAGCAACATACAAAACCAAGGAACGGGTACGTCGCGTCGTGTGTACGTTGTTTACTAAGTAAGGACACAAACTGAAATTATTACTTGAGAATATTACAAGGGAGAGTATAGTACGCGTAATAATAGTTTGGCCGCGAAGAAGCAAAAAATATGGCGGTGTCCTCTGTCGGTCGCTTTTAACTGCTTTGTCGGCATTCTTATTTGCAGGAATGTCAGAGTATCATGTGCGATAAGACGCGAGGCAATAAAACCTACCCCAATATGCCAGCAGTTCTCAAACTATGTTATTAAGTATTTTGGAAATTTTTGTTTATTTTTTTTCTCCAAAACTGTTAGCTTTAGACCCCATGTTATATAAGGTTTTTTTGCTTGTCTTGTCGTTCCCTACTACCAGTTTTTTTAATGACATGAAACTAATTACACCCTGTATCTTTGGAACATAGTATTGTAGTAGTATAATTGTATATTTGGGCTCGCCGCGCGCCATCACGAGTCTGAACTGAAAATTTAAAATATCCAAATGAATGAAAATTGGGTCAAATATACAAAATTGCATGATTTCGTTTCTTAATTCATTAATATGGATTTCTGAGGTTGCTGATTAAGAATATGAAGTCACAATATCGCATTTTAATTTATGAATACAGATTTTTGAGTTTGTTGATTATGAACGAAAATCAGAATTTAAAAAATTAAAATGTAGGCCGTAAATTGGGTACTGATTTCTCATTTTAATTTGGCAAGTAAAACGTAATGGAACTGATTTTATCATTTATTTTTGAAATATAATATTCTGCTTATATAATTATCCTCTTAAAACATTATTCTCATAATCAAGATATAATTAATTGTCTATCCCTAATTTTACTACTGATGTCAAGTACTTTCCATATTACAACTGTGTACAAAAAAGATATATATGATTTCAGTCTTCAACAAATGAAAGACATTAGAAATATGAATAATGACTAAAAATTAAAATTTTCAAGTCGTTAGAACTTTAAGACAAATTTATATGAAAAATTGCATAGAACGTTTTTTCATCAAAATTTAAGATCAATTTGTAATTTTTAGCTGCCATCCCCTGAAAAGGAGAAAGTAGACCCCTTCACGATAGAGGAATGTCTCTTTGATGAACTTACTTCTAAACTACCAACGAAGAAACTTAATTACTGTAACTTTTTTTTTTAATCAACACTACTAGTTACTGTACTATTCACGGACCCTGGAGTTGAGTCCTGTAAGTATAATATTGGGAGACCCCGTCCGGTTCTCTTAAAAATAATATTAGCAGTCACATCACAGCTGCTGCTTGAAATGCAAATTTTATCAATTTGTGCATGTTACAGTTATTTATCGTTTCATGAACTTGTTCCAGTTGAGTTTGTTATTTAATTATCCTTAAAGGAAACAACAGAAAATGAGGTTCATTTCTTATGAGATGCCTAGCAAATTATGATATAATATACATAACAAAGTTTTTGCTGCTTTATTTTGTAAACTAACCGAGACATAAATTACTACCGATGTAAGGAGAAGAAATAAATAGTTTGAATCATGTTACCATTCTCCAATAATTACAAATAAATAAATCACAATAAAGAGAACAAAACTAGTTATACTGAAGCGTTGGAATTGCTAATTAACCAATGTTTCCTTCAACAGATTTAAAAGGAAATGGGTAGTTTAAAAACTTCTACTTTATCATAGGACTCAAACAACTCATGCTGTTATTCAAGCATACAACACTTACTTTTTTATAATTTTCCATATATTTAAGAAAATACTTTAATTAAACTACGATACGGGAAGTTTGTCTGACGGTAACCACAAATAATAACAATAAATATGAAAACAACGAAAATGATAAAAAATGAAAATACATAAGCAGTATAACTATGCCCTTAAGAGAGAAAATTAAGGTCAGAATCTTCATAAGTCGTTGTTATAAGGGTAAGAATAGGTTTCAGTAAGCAAGATTTTTTTGAGCGAAAGAATCATCTGATATTGATCAAATTCACATTTACTAATCAAGCCTAATTGAAATTGTTCAATTAGGTACATTCATGTACGTTTACTATTTAATGTATGAGATAAACTATATTGTAGTTTTCGAACAGAAGGGTTGATTTTAGATTGTTGAAGGGGTAGCTCTGTTCTTTCAGCCCTTCTTCCGATGGACCTAAGGTGTCTTTAGTGAATTATCCCTTAATTACTTGTTGCCAGCATTCCCAAGCTTTTACAGAGCTCGTGATTTTCATGGGTGCTAATTTTCTTATGTCTTCAGGTGCCTTTTCGCGGACTAATGTCTTGCATTCGCAGAGAATGTGTTCGCAGTCTCTATTATCACAATAACTGCCTTGCCCACATTCACAAGATGATATCTTAAGGGGTAATGGCCTATTAAAAGGACTGTCATCAACCTTAAGTCGGATTTTTCGACTTCGAGAAGCCTGAGAGACATGTTTCGATCTTCCGACCATTATTAAAGAGTTATAACAACTAACAAGGTTGTTATAACTCTTTGATAAGGGCCGAAACATATGACAGAGAAATCTGAATAAAAATTGTGAAACACTAATAACAATTGTTTTTAATACTTATTCTAAAAAAATATTAAACAGTTCTTGAAATTTAGCTCATCAAAACTGGAAAATTCCCATAACTTTAAAGATTAAAAAAACCATTACTCTTAAACGATTAACTTTAGAGAAAAGAAAACAAAAGATCCAAAAAATTTTTAAATGTAATAATGAGATGACTTTCAGAATTAGTATGTCGTATATTTTCTATTGATAACTAAAGGTTGATCAGTATTGCACTTAAATAAACATAATTTGCTCTTAAACTTAATCCCTAATAAAGAATGAAACATTCTTGAACGCATAAAGTGATAGAAATTGTGTAGTTTTGCCAAATCAAATTTCAAAATTCGTTCAATGTTTGAGGTCGTTCCCACTGAAACTTTTATACAGGAGATAAACTCTACAATATATAAAAATGTTGGTATTTCCATCATGAGTCAATTTCACTAACGAACGGTGTAGGATCCCTTAGTGGTAGTAACTGAGAAAGTGAGTACATTTACTTAATTAAAAAGAGTATGGGACCCAGTACTGAATCCTGAGGAATACCATTTCTTAGAGCAGGCCTTTTTTTAAGTTAAAAATGCAGCCAGACCTGAAGTAAGAGGATCAATCCGTTTTAGAGATATTTATTATTTCCCTGCAGTGCCAGTTTTTTAAAGAAAATTCAGTGTTGTTTTACATAATATCTTTTCTTTGGCTGTAATCCTTAACAAATTTCAAAAAGCGATTAAATATATAGCATCGTTTCGTTATACAGTAGAACAATGAGATGTTGTTGTTACAAATAATAATAAAAGTATTACTCTTATCATAGTCTTTACAAATACGAAAATGAAGAGTATACCGCATTTGATCGGCATATTTCCAAAACTGACATTATCGCTCGTAGAGAAAAAAATCATATCACTGTGCTAGTGACCGAATTCTGAACGTATTTCAAAATGTCCATCTGTCTGTCCGTCCGTCATGTATCTTCTAACCACGATAAACTAAGAAAATAAAGTCTGGTTGTATTGAAATTTGGACATTAAATTAGAGCTAGCTTAACGAAGAATCCTATCGGTTTTCGAGAAAATCAATTAATAATTTAAAGAGTTATTAAAAAACATTTTTCTTAATTTTGTACCTAATGGAATAGAAATTTTGTGAAATACTATTTCTTATCATAATATGTTTTACTAATATACATTTCTGAATAATATAACATTCGTGGAAATATGCTTCTTAATTCTATACGATATATTAATGAGATTGTAAAATTTTAAACGAGATTATAGTGTTTTAAAGCAATATTGGTCTAGTTGATCTAGCTCTGGATCAGAAATCCAATGGTTTCGGATTAAATACCCCGATAGGTTGAATGTATATAATTTTCTTTTATTTCACTTTATATTGACGAATGTTTCACCTATTAAATTAGAATCATTAAATTACAAATGTCTAAAACTAATATTATTTATAACACAATTGCGCAGAATATTCTACAGAACGTGCAATAATTAGGCGAAGAGTATAATGTTTACTCTAGTTATCATTTGCGACAACAATATCTAACCACATTAAACATGTTCAGATTAAAAATCATTCACACGACCGACCCTTTAATAGCCTATAATTACTTAAATATAACTATTTGCTTAAAGCTCTTTACAAACCAGTGCCCTATAATTAATTGTATTAAAACTAATACGAAAATGGGTAATCGTGGTATCTTCAGGCTAAAAGCATAACATTCTAGTTATTATGAGTTTCAAAAATGTTCTCAGATACTCTTTCACACTTTTTGTTTTAAAGTAATCATGTACAATACAGTCCTGCACTTATCGTCTCCTTTAGCTCTTCTAGTCACGATGAAGACACTGGCGGCAACGCCATCTTTCTAGCCTTGACCGCAGGACTGAGCTTTCGACAGCATTACAATGGGACTAACGATCAAGAGACGCTCGCTTCATCTCACACGTACCATGCCAATAAACATTATCATTACGGTTTGATTCGTCGTGTAATTATTGAACAGCGCGAGCTATGCCTTTTTCAATATAATAAAGCTGTAGTGAGATATCTACAACCTTATTTGGCGGGAAAAGCCATTATGTCAGGTGGGGATGAGTCTTCAGCGCTTTACCTTTAATCTTAAGGGGCGTTTTGGGAATTTTAACGATGGAACTACCACACTCAACGTAGCCATTTTAAAAGTTATAGAAAAACAATATTACAGTGAATTAAAGTTAGTTACCGCACACAATTTTTAATAATAAGTAATGCAGTCTAATATGTTTGTACGTATTTTTTAATAACCATAACATTTCTAATAGCTAGCTGTTAGACGTGTGTAACACATTTTGTTAAATGCCTTTGCCGTATCGGTGCAAGTTACATCTATTTGGATTTTTAATAAATATTAAGGTTTATTTTGAATTCGATTTTTTTTTTATCCACTAATCTAATCTACTGACGACCTGCATGGGATTTTGTGGCGTGAATCGGATAACTAAGTTTACGGGTCAACTTCGAACTCATCACGCCTGAACAGTATTTCGATTACTCACAGTCTATCGTTGGTTATTATAGTCTAAGAAGTGTTTCTCAAGTACTAATTCATAAGATGACGATCTGAGTAGAAGTGCACCGCTACACAACAAGATTCGACGGGAGACAAACTGTAGCAATTACGGTAAGCAAAATTTTACATTTTCGTCTTTGGGGATCTTAAAAGTTGTATGAATCCGCCTGAGAGTGGATATAGTCACAAACCATTGCGAAGGCGCAGATGGCGCCAGATAATTATAAATTTTGTCGTGTTATTCAGACGCGCGGTACTGAGTTCGTCCACAATAACACGGTAAAAATTTCAGATCAATTCATTTTGCCGTTATAGAGTTATAATAAATTAAACGAAAAAATGACTGTTTCTTTATTTTTATTATTACTTTCGTTCGCTTTACCTAAACCAAAGTTCTGGAGTTTCAAGTTAGTTAGTTAGAGTTATCTCGGTGACTTGAGCGGTAAAAAAAATATTTTTTACGAAAACATTTATCCAATAGAGACCGAGAACGAGAAAAATGGTATGCGAAAACAGTATTAAATCATTATGTATAATAATAAAACTACTTGACGAATGACTATGAAATGGAATAGGGTTCTATTTTGTTAGTAGACAAAGCGCTTTAAAAAAATCCAGTTAATCCTTTAAGGATTGCGACCTGTATTGTGCTGCCGTACAGATAAACTGGCGGAGGTATGGCAATCTTTATTAATAATATTACAACTCAATAAAAGTTCAAATCAATCTAAAAATGGTACCAATTTCTAGTAGAATTTTCCCTTTTCAAAAAGCTGTAACTAAAATCTATTCCTTGCAAAATGAACCAATTAAAAATGAGTTTTATCAGCCAACTGGTGGGTTGAGTGAGAATATAGTACACTTTCAGCGGAATGTGTAATAAGAGATGAAAAAAATATTCGATTGCAAAACATCGAAGAAAAAAATCATCTGCTTTTTTTAATGAAACAGACCTACATAAAAAAAAATCATTCTCGATAGACACAGAATGAAGCTAAAGACAACGCACCCAGAATTGTTTTATTAAAATCAGCAATTAGTACCAACCTAAAATAATATTGTGATTTTGATTTGACAACGCTTAAGGATGAAATACTAATGACACTGAAATACCTTCGAGTACAATAGTGGTTTTAATATAGTCATTAATAATGGCTAAAATTACCATTTAAAATGAGACTTTCACTTTGAGAATTCTAAGTACTAAATTATATGAATATGGTTGTAAATACACAGTGAATAGAAGATACTGCCAAACGAGACAGTGGATTTAGGGTCAAATCAAAAATATTAAATCACATACAAGCAGCCAGGCATCCATTGTCCAGTGTCGATTGCCAGTTATAGGTTTTTTTGTTTAGATTTTTTCCGACATAAATAGATCAACTATTTGCTACCAGTGCAGCCATTTTATATTAGTTTTATTAGTTCTACTGGGTTGTTTTTAATTCATCATGTTTTTTGAACTGTTCAATGAGAAGAGGGGTGCCTGCTCGGCTTTGGGTCGGATATCGAAAATTATTCCCATAATAGTGCAGTAAATAAAGGACATTGGTGCATAGTTTTGTAACAACAATATTATGATTTCATACCTTCCGGGGTATCACCAGGAGTATATATATCTGAGTTTTGAACTTGCCTGTTGCTTTTTTTTTATGAACGAGTTTGCTTATCAATCAGCGTTTATTAGGTAAAAAGGTGAATATCTCTTGTACTAGAAGTCCGCTTATTTGAGTAAGTACATAACATACAAAATTGAATAAACTGAATAAAAAGCGTTTTTCTTTTTCATTTTAACGTCCAGAGACATCAAGAGTTTCGATTGGCTTCAAACTTTCAGAAAATATACCTTTTGTTGGAACAAAACATCCTGAAATTTTGGTGCCCAAATATTGAACCTTGTGGACACAAAATGAATTTGTTATCTGAAATTTGAATTGCCCGCCATTTTGTGATATTAAAGTCAAAAATGGATCATTTTTTTCAAAATGTAGATCTCGATGCCAATTTTCCGATAACATTAAAACGATTTTTTTTAAGTCATTTTGGAAACTTTTCTGGTAAGTATTTATTTATAAACCAAATGACAACAAATTGATCTTCCCGGCCATTTTGAAAATATTTCTGGAAATTTTCTATCGGAAAAAAGAGAATTTCAAGAACTTTAATTAAAAAAAAGTTAATTTTCGTCCATCTGAACTCGATGTATTTAACTTTTAGCATTTTGGCCAATTCTTAATTAACAAATTCGTATTTTTGGCTAATATTTGAACTGTATCATTTTCAAACATATTTATTTCATTTTAAATGCTCAAAAGACATTTTAAACTTACAAAAATTAATTTTCAAGCATTTACATTTCACTGTTGGTAATTAGCCTGAATAGCTCATTTTAAAATTTATATATCAAGCTTTCCTCTCATTTTGTTGCACCGTACTCAATTGTTTCCGGCTTACTTAACTTGGTAGTTAACGTATGTATTTAGGGGAATTTGATATTCTGCTAACTTCTCTTTATAAAATTATAACCTTATTTTTCTTGACTAATGTCCAATATTTGTTCTGTTCAGAGACAACTCTTTTTCTTTGTGTTTATTTACTACTACCTATCATTTTACAAGATGCTAAAAGTTAAATATCTCGAGTTCAGATAGACGAAAATTAACTTTTTTTCTTTAAATTAAAGTTCTCGCAATTCTCTTTCTATTCTGATAAAAAATTTGTAATAATGTTTTCAAAATGGCCGAAAAAATCCATTTGTTGTTATTTGGTTTATAATTAAATTTAAATAAAGTGGCCGAAATGACTTTAAAAAATATTTTTTTAATATCATCGGAAAGCTGGCATCGAGATCTACATTAAAAAAAAAGATCCATCTTTGACTTAATGGCACAAAATGGCGGGCAATTCAATTTTCAGATAACAAATCCATCCCAATATTTGGACACCAAAATTTCAGGGCGTTTTGATTTCAACAGAAGGTATATTTTCTGAAAGTGAGAAGCCATTCGGAACTCTTGACGTCCCTAGGCGTTACACTGAAAAAAAACGTTTTTTATCCTGTTTATTCTATTCTGTACGTTATGTGACCCAAAACTAACGCAGATTTGTTGGAATTTTAATTGCGAAGGTTTTTGGTTTTTTGTTTGTCCCGATCAAACTTTTAGAACCGGAGATATTCACCTTTTTACCTAAAAAACGCCGTTCAAAAAACAAAATTGTTTATGAAAAAAACGCTATAGGCTTTGGAAGTTCAAAACTCGGATACATACTCCTGGTGATACCCCAGAAGGTATGAAATCGGAATATTGCTGTTACAAGACTATGCATATCTCTTTGTTTATTTAGCCTTTTTTTACAGCACAATAACTGTTAATTTTGAAAAAAAAATCAATTTCAGTATATTATTTAAGTTACTTCAAGCCATTTATTAACCATATGCCCAATTTTTACAAAAATAAAAATAAAAAGAATTTCAACAGTAACATTTTTTGATATAATTAATACTTTCGGAGATACATATAACAGGTATGATATTTCTTGTATGGTCAAAAATGCGCATTTACAAAACAATGTATCTCAATCTCGGCCAATTTTTATCGACACAAAACAAAAGCTGATTTCTTAACAGGTATATATTTTTTTTATTTTTTGCAAACATTTATATTTAAAGGGATCTTTACTACACCCGGGACAGGTAGGTAAATCACTAAACTACTACTGCTACGTTTAAACCAGCAATATGTTACTACACTGAATTTTTTACATAATTTTTCGTACTTGAATGCATAGGCGAAAAATACAGAAATTTATGCCAATGTGAAAAACTACAGACCCGACATCAACAACAAGTTTCATCCTTTAAACTGGGTGTACCGTTCTATTTGAAGAGGACCGTAGGTTCCCTAAATTTCTGGCCAGAAGGCGTTAAAGTGGACAGATATAACTTTCCAAGAAAACACGTAGAAGAAAGCGAAAATGAAAATTTTCAGAAAGGTCTAGAGGAGAACCAACATGTGTAACTGAATGTGACTCATTCCATACAGATAGAATTATCAGTCAAGGTAAAAATGCTTTTTCAGTATTCCACGTCAACGTGCAGTCATTAAGAAATAAAATTCAGGAAATTGAGGGGTATTTTGCCGATATAATGATATCTCCAGATATTTTAGCTTTCACTGAACATTGGCTAAAGCCAGATGAGGTAACCAGTGTAAATATCAACAATTACACTATGGCATCAAACTTTACTAGAGTAAACCATTCTCATGGTGGAAGCATAGTATTTGTAAAAACTGGTATTCATTTCAAAAGTCGCAGCGATATAGTTATGTTAGCACAAGAACATGACTGTGAATTGGCTGCAGTAGAGATTTTAAAATGTAAGTGTATTGTGATCAGTGTTTATAGATCACCAGACAAAAGTATTACTGGGTTCAATAATTTTCTTAATATTATTACAGATGTTTTTAATAAAATATGTCTAGGACCACATAAAATTATAATTGTAGGCGATTTTAATATACATTTTCATACTAACGACAAACAAGATAAAGAGTTTAATAATCTGATAACTTCATTTAATCTTAAGGCATGCATATTGCAACCTACAAGAGGTAACAATTGCCTCGATAATGTTTTAATTAATTTTGACACTAATCATGAAATAAAGGTTCACGATTTAAACATATCGGATCATAAATCTATCATAATTTATGTGAATTTGGAACAAGGCAAGAATGAAATATGTAAACGAAAAATAGTTCCAATAAATGACCATGGTTTGTTTATATTTTATAACATAATAGAATCAATTGATTTTGGATATATCAAATCAACACAATTGAACATAAATAGTAAATTCGAACAGTTTATTGATAATATTGTGCAAAGCATGAGAGTAGCTTTTCCTGAAAAAATAATAGCTACAAACTCCATAAAAAATCACACTGTCACTTGGTTTAATCCTCGCCTGAAACATATGAGAGAAATTCTTGCTTTTTTTTATGATTTGCATAAATATGATCCCACTGAGCATAATAAGAATATACGCAATAATTATAGAAAATTATATAAGGCTGAACTACTAAACAGCAGAAGAAAAGCCAATGAAGAATATATAAAATCAAAAAATAACTCTCCTAAAGCAATGTGGGATGTTATTAATAACAGCCGCCCTAAAAATCAGAATCAACAGACAAATACACTGAATGCTAGTGAACTTAATACTTTTTTTGTCAATCAAGCAGATAAAATTATTTCCTCCATACCTGATATTAATGTTTCACCTAATAATTATTTAAAGATGCAAATAACTCAACATTTTCAGTTCCGCGAAGTAAGCATCAATGAAGTTCGTAAAGCAGTAGATAATTTAAAGAACAAAAATTCTAAAGATATATATGGTATAAACGTTAAAATAATTAAGAACATAAAAAACCTAATACTAATACCCCTAACATATCTAATTAATCTGTGCTTCAAAATAGGAGAATTCCCAGATGCACTTAAGATATCTAAGGTTATACCCATTTATAAGAAGGGATGTCTTGAGGATCCTGGCAACTATCGGCCGATATCATTGGTGCCTATAATTGCTAAAATAATCGAATGGTTAATAGCAAAACAGATAGCTGATTTTTTCGAGAGTAATAGTTTCTTTGCCAATGGTCAGTATGGTTTTCGAACAAAACGTAACACAGAGATGGCTCTGTTAGAACTAGTTACTAAAATCTCTGAGGGATTTGATGAATGTACTTATGTAGGAGTAACATTTTGCGACCTGACCAAGGCGTTCGACTGTGTCTCTCATGACACACTTATATTGAAATTAAAATATTATGGATTCAGTCATATAAGTATTAAATTAATTCAGTCGTATCTGTCGAACAGGAAACAACTAGTACGATATAACGATCTGAATTCAGAAGTAAAGACAGTCAAATACGGAGTGCCACAAGGGTCGGTGCTTGGTCCACTGTTATTTCTCATTTATATAAATGATTTATTGGATTGTATTCCGGGTACCGATATCTTGTGTTATGCAGATGACACAACAACCCTAGACATAAACAAAAAATTTAACAATCTTATAAGTGGCATGACTGAGACACAGTCGAAAGCAGCGTCTTGGTTTAGTGCAAATCAACTAAGTCTCAATGACGACAAAACAATGCAATGCATCTTCACTTTAAGAAATTGCGACTTCATTAATCCCTCTTCTGTTAAGTTTCTAGGAATCTATTTAGACCCCAAATTGTCATGGGAACAACATACAGACCAGCTGTCAAAGAAACTGTCAAAAAATATCTATTTGTTGAGGAATCTATATCAATCAGTGAATAAGTCGGTACTGGTATCAGTATACTATAGTCTCTTCCAATCACATATGGGATATGGCATATTGGCATGGGGACACTCGCCTCATGCAAAGCAAATATTCAAGTTACAACGGAGAGCTATAAGAATTATTAGTGGCCTAGCGTATCGAGAGGATGCACGACTCAAATTCGTGGAACTGAGGATATTGACTCTAACATCCTTGTATATTTTTAGATGCCTAATGTGGGTCAAAGAAAATCTGAACCTATTTCAGCTGCGTGATGATATACACGACTACCATACAAGACAACACATGAATCTTGATATTGAATACCATAGAGTAGGCAAAAGTAAAGTTTCTACAAATTACTATGCTCCCATACTATATAATAAACTGCCAGAACAAATAAAAAATCTACCCTTCAAAAAATACAAAGAATGTATAAAAAATATCCTAACTGCAGGGGCATTTTATACCTTGAACGAATTTTTAAACAGTGACATACAACTTATAGAATTATGAGAGATTTTAACAACAGTGTATTTTATTATGCAATATTTTTTTAAATACCTAAGCTAAGTTTATTTTGTCTTTGTCTAATTTATTTTATATTATAATTTCTATTTTACTTAGTTTGTCTTTTATAACATGTGCCTAGTTTTATACTTTATATCATATGTTCTATATATTTACACCTTATATTTTAACCTCTGTATTGTATGTTGACGTGTGTAAACACTTTGTGTACCAACACCAATAAAGTATTGTATTGTATTGTATTGTACTATAATTAAACTAAAGTTGAAAAAGAGGGACACTGGGAAGGGATAGTAGGATGATAAAGGCAAAATGAAGCGATTCTTTACTTTACTATTTTTATTCCACCTGTACACTATGTATTAGTTGCTAAAATATTTACACATAAAGCTACTTTATTATTAATGAAATAGCGCATATTTGAATAATAATAATAATCAGCAACTGTATATAAAGCATTTAAAGTACTTTCCCATGAGAGTAATGACATGTATGTAAACTTGAATAATTTTTATAATTTTACAATTAAGTCAACGCATGTTAATTTAATTAAAAAATAATAACATGTGAAAGCTCATTTGCATTAAATATGCCGAATTTTCCAGTATTTCTTTTCTAGTTATGTAAGTAATGATTACTTAACTGATTTTGACAAATGTGATTTTTTATTAGTAAATATATAGGGGGAGAGGAGTTTGCAAACGTGGGCCCCTGAAGAGAGGGTCCCAGAGGTGTTACAAAGTGTTAAAATGGATTAGGGGAGGGTGCTAAAAATAACTTATATTTGCTAATGTATCTTTTGAATAGCCCAGCCCCTTGTCTATAGGACCTTTTTTTACATATACAGAAATAATATAGTGAACACTGGGTAACTTCATGTGGCAGCTATACTTACGCCCTCACGCCTACAAATTACTATTAATTTATTTAATTATCTACTACATAAAAGACATATACGAAAGCAAAACTAAAAAATTATGTGAAATCGCCTGCGATATGAGACATTACCAATTATCTTCTAATTTACGATAGAACTAACATTTTGGAAATATCATAATTAGTAACATAAGGTGTATCCTCATCTAAATTTGGTGGCATACATAAGTGTAGCGCAATATACCCACCGCAATATTGTATCATTTGCGTAGGAGGATATAATCATTGTCGCTGGCATTCGGGCCCACTCAATTGTGATATTTTTTTGTCTAATTTATTCGAAATAATAACCGCACTTGCTTACAGTCATTTAGTCATTTATGGATAGTCACAATTTTGACAAGCTTTATATGCACATCCGGTTTCTCGAATTGTGTACGGTTTATTTTCTGTACACAATGGGCTTTCCTGTTATTAACAGAGTAAATATTGAAAACAAATGAAAATACAATGAACGCAAATATTGCCAAAGGTGGAAACTGGAGATAGCGATGATGAGTTAGGCAACGAACCGTTAGATTTGGTGACGAGTTGATGTCGAATAATGGTAAAGCTGGAATTATATAATCGACTATCAATAATGCCCGTGTTTTGAAAGGGCATAAGTATCTAGAAATGGAGAATCCATTGGATTATTGAAAATAATTTAAACCTCGTTTCATTCTACCTCAGCAAAATTAGTTTTGTCTTAACATTCTAACCAGCAACATACAATTAGAGGTAGTTTCAATTTACGCATTTTTCTACTGACTTTAGATCAATATTAGCGAAAAGGCTCAAACTCCTTACTATTCTCTAATTGGCAATAGGGAACCATAACTGAGTGAATTATTAGTTATACAATGTGTTCGAAAATGCTTCCTAAATGAGCTACGGCCCTCTGAAGATAGCGATTAAATGGAGATTTTAATTAATTATCTCGTTCTTAGTATTTGTTAGTTATTTAATTTATTATTTATGTTTTTTGCCAATTGAAATGGGTATATACATCCAAGGACCTTCTACATCTACACACCGTATAGAAATTTTCTGTATAGAAAAAAAAATGGACCACAGATCGACTATTTAGTAGCTCGTCGAGAAAAATGTTTCAATATCAATGGACTTTTTACAGAATGAAAATTAAGATGAATTCGACATTATTTATCGCAAAACAAATTCCTTATTTGTGTACAAAGTGAAGGTCGCATAATGACAAATTCGATCCAATATTCTGTTGTAAAGACTATGGTTGGCAGCAAGAAATCCATTACTGAACAAGACCATCATGTTTTCATATCAGTTTTGGATTAAAAATAAATATATTAAGATTATTAACAAATCGTTTATAATAATCATTGTTCGTTTTAAAAATTGTAAATAATGAAAAAAATTCAAAAATATATGTAAATATTCTTTGTCATGATCCCACCAAATGAGTTAACAGAATTTTTTATAAACATTTTAAAACATTTTTTACGCAACTTAATGATAGTCCAATCATGTAAAAATCGATACAGATTATAGTCTGTATTGCATAGGATTAAAACAAACAAATTATAATTAATTACTGTTTGAACCAAGTTTTTTGGCTATATCTCGCTAACCATTAGCGATATCGAAATTACGCACAATATATAAAAGATAGCTTATAAGATTCCCTACAAAAAATGTTATGTACATTTTCTTCCGTCATAATCTTCGAAAATACAAAAATAAAAATTTTATAGACACATTTCTAAAATCGTAAAGGTCGCTCACAGAGAAAATATCGCTGAATTAGGCATGTAATTTCGAACTACTTTCAAAATGTTCATCATCTATCGCTTTGTCCGTTTGTCTCTCCATCCACCATGTTTTTATAAGCAGCGGTGGACAGCGGATTTTTACTGTTGAATTGAATTTTGAACTATAACACTTAAAAGTTAATAACTGTGTAGATTTTAATTAGTTAATCTTTAGATTTTTTGAAAATATTCATAAAACACCATTTTCAGAATTTTAACTAGAACAACCTGTATTTTGGAAACTAAGTGCTCCCCAACCCATGATTATAAGAACTTTCTTATCAGTTTGGTCCATGCAATTCGGAACACCCTGTATACGTATAAGTAACAATATTGTCATAAAACCATCACTAATTCTCTTGAATTTATGTATAGAATGATATCATGCCAAGCACATTCAAGGTAAATGAAGATAAATAAAGATGAAAAGCGTGAAAAATTATACATAGTTTACTACCAGGGGATCTATGTGCAATATTATTTATATTAAAACTCAAGTTAATAACATTCCTGAAACAGTACGCAAACTGTAAGTAGCTATATACCCCCCCGCAGCGCGCAAGTAATTATGAGGTTTCGTAATCTTATATCCTACATATTTCACACACCCCACGATTATTCTGGTGTTAAATATTTGACATAAATTAAGTTTGAGGAAACGGAAATATATTAAATTAATTAAAATAAATGATACCATTATTACCTAACTATTATAGCAAAAAGATTCATATTTCACACGGTCCTGTTTCGCGAAGGAAGCTAAAATAGTAAAAATAATAATTGCCATCTCAATATAGATAAATTAGAGTAAAATTTACATTAGAAATTATTTCGTGATGTATTAGTAGTATTTTACACTTCGGTACTAAATAATTTCGCACACAAATTGTTTCGCAATCATGTCAATGAGAGGCAAACAAATAACTATTAAAATCTTCTAACTAAAAAGTCGTTTAAATATACACAAATCATGAATTTATATTTACTCCTAGCAGAACAAATATTGCTGCTCTAGAAAGAAATACCATGTCTTTTAATCGACTTTAATAAGTTTTTAAAAGAAGGACGTTCTCAATTCGACCCATACATGTACAATTTTTCAATCATTATGCTGGAACTAGGGAATACGATTCCGGGATCTCGACTAATTTTTGATACCGACAATCGCGAGATTGTCGTAGCATAGATTGCCCTCCATCATAGCAGATGCTCTTTTTTAAAAATATTTATTAAATATGGTCATACAGTGTGTCTCATTTAAAATGAAGATATTTTCGTAATTTCTTGAAATCCAGATTTGAGCTTTGGTGCAAGTGTAGTCCTATATAAGACGTAAATTTCAAGACTACCAACTTAAATTCAAGTAACAAACTGAGACAACGGCAGCCCCCCAAATGGGGCCCATTCCCGATATTTTGCATCGCGTTGAAGATATCGAAAAAACTTATTAGAAAAAGTTGATCAGAATCTGATTTTGAGCCCCAATGGAATTGGCATTTTTAGTTGTCCAGACACGGTTACAATTTTGCTTCAATTTAATAGGATGCCATAGAAACAGAAACTATGAATAAAATAAATGTCAATCTGACAAAACTGAGTTATGGCGTAAAGTTCTAGTGTACAATTACAAAATGCGTCTTCATTCAAGGAAAAAATCGAAATAATACGGTTATTTGGTGATGGGGTTCGTACTATCAGAGAAGTAGCCACCGAATTTAACCGAAGACATCCTTTACGAGTCGATGTTACTCATGGAACTGCAGACACCATAAATGCTCGCTTCAATGAAACTGGCAGTGTTATTAAAAGGCCTCAGAATGATCAATCCCGCCGAATAAATCCGCATACTGAAAATAACGTAATCTTAGCCGCAAATCGAGCGAGTCCAAGAGTGAGTCTACGAAATTTAGCGTCTCAACTAAATAAAGACAAGCAAAAAATTTGATGTTTCATACGTCATAAAATCAAGCCTTATAATCCAAAATGTTTACACACTTTGAAAGAAGGTGATGAAAATATAAGGTTAGATTATTGCTATTGGGCCCAGGGAAATTTTTTAGACGACCGGAAACTTCTAAATAAAATTTTGTTTACTGATGAGGCTACATTTACCACTAATGGGGTGGTAAGTTCTCAAAACTGTAGATACTGGGTCACAGAAAATCCTCATTGGGTTACTAATTGTAAAAACCAATATTCAGAGAAAGTAAACGTACGGTGTGGAATTTTAGGAGACCGAATAATTGGTCGGTTTTTCTTTAATAACTCGTTAAATGGTGAGCGTTTAGTTAACTTCTTCGATACGGAATTATGGAATGCAATTGAAAATTCCTCTTAATGTGCGAGAGGAGATGTTTTTTCAGCTAGATGGTGGGTCAATACATTATTCCATAAGTGTTCATCAGTAGTTGAACGAGCATTTTCCAATGCGCTGGATAGGAAGAAGTAGTCCTTTTGAACTCTGGCCTCCTAGGTCACCCGATATTACACCATTAGATTTTTATTTCTGGGGAACAGTGAATACAATGCCCAGAAATAGTGAAGAACTTTGTGCTAAAATAAGACGAGCCTGTCGCGAAATCAGCATTCCAGATCTGAGGAGAGTAGCCAAACATAATCGTAAAAGAATTGAGAAATGTATTCAAATTGAAGGAAGATTAGTTGAGAAAAGCTACATCCGATAATTAATCAAAATTTTCAGTTAAATAAATGCAATGAGTAATTATTTCAAAAACTGTTCGTTACTTTAAACTGTTGTTTTTTTTACTTATTTCAGTTACAAAAAGTTAATTGTTTGTTTTATTTTTTCTTAAAACGTATTTTTTGCCAAATCAACACTTGTTCAATAAATTTTTTTGTAATTCCATGGCATCCTATTAAATTAAAAACCAAAATTGTAACCGTGCGTGGACTGCCGGAAAACATTGGAAAAACTAAAAATGCGAATTTCATAATGAAATTTGGTATTGTGGCTCACAATTAGATTCTGAACAACTTTTTCTAATAAGTTATTCGATATCTTCAACGTGAAGCAAAATATCGGGAATGGGCCTCTCTTGGGAGGCTGCCGTTGTCTCAGTTTGTTACTTAAATTTAAGTTGGTAGTCTCGAAATGTAATAAAATAAAATAAAAATAACCGGGTGTCTTCATTTTAAATGAGACACACTGTATAAGTAGTTTCATTTTCAGCGAAGAGTTGATTTTTATGTGTTTGTATTTTTTCTTCTCACTTATTTAACGTCGGCCTATTTCCGCTACTGAGGCCCACATCATCGACACCAGGAAACGAGCTACCCAAAACCAGGAAGTTTGTCCGAACCTCTTCTCTATCGAAAAGTAGGGATTTTTCACTAACACTTAATAGACAAGGGACCGACTGCTTCACATCTCCGAAGAATGGTATATCTGCTATGTAACCCCTGTCCAAAGTTACATACCTTCTACGTTTTCGCTGATATATAAGCCGTTGTTACATTTTCTCATTTTATGTTTTTGTAGGAAGAAAAGATATTTTTTGGATAGACTGTACTTGGCGCTATTTTTTACAGAGAATCTGTTTATGTGCGTATAAGAAAATGCACATGTAAGTATTTATTTTTTCTGTATTGTATTTTGTATTATAGGTATTGCATTCACCATATGACTTATGATTACTTACTTTTAATAAGCGGAAACGCTGTATTTCCCTGGGTTGAGTCACCCGTCTAAGACTAACCGTTGTTTGTGTTGCTGCATTATCGTATCTAAGCTCACTCCTATCTGTTGATGTTTAAAAGGTTCATATACAGGTATACAGTGTGTCCCTAATAAGGCTGCAAGCGTTGCTATCTCCATTATTATCAAAGATAGAAATAGGAGAAAGATTTCGATACTTCTTTGGGTATTTGAAAGATGCTTTTAGATTAAATCTAACTTTTTAATGTTCGAAAAAAAACAGGAAAAGTTACAATTGTGCATGATTGAAAACCCTGTATATTTCCTAAAACATTGTTAAGTATGTCATTTTAACTTGCATGTTTTAGAGACTCCTCGTTAATATTTTTACAGTAAGTGTAAAAAATATTGTCGTTTGTTGTGGGGATATTGAGTACAACTATTGTTTTTATATGGACGCCATAATGAATTTTTGTGTATTCGAAACAAAACTTCATTTTTTATATAATCCCATATTGTAATACATTTTTGGAAATAGAATTACAAATAGTATGGAATACACAAAAAATTTAATATAGTGTTGATATAAAAAACAAAAGTAGTCAATATTTCAACCCATAAACCAATATTCTTTTGTCTTACCTGTACCACAAAGTTCCAATTCTATCAAAATCTAAAAATGCAGGTCAAATCTAAAATCACTACTCAAATGCCCAAAAAATCCTCTAAAACTTTCTCCATTTAACCATCTTTTTATCTTTTATGATAATGTAGAAACCAGCCCTAATTTGGGACATGCTGTATGTATATGTTCTTGTTTAGGAAATATAAATTTTTTATTTAATAAAACACAAAACAATATTTTTTAAGAAGCTGTGGATACCTTCATCAAAACTTTTGTGTAGAAAATTACTTGCAAAACAATTATTAGAGCATATCTGGTGATATTGATTATTATTATTCTTCAATACTGAAGGTCAAACAACAAAATTTCGCAAAATATGTTGCAAACAATAATACTTTAGGTAAGTGTCATAATAAATTAATTTTTAACACTACACCCAGTATCTCCACTTCTACTTAATACATGTGCTTGTCGTCATATTAACATTTTTTATTTATAAATTTGTCACGCCTTCTACGTATAAGTTTAATATTTTTTGTACAACTTGATCAATTTATATTCAAAAGCTGGACCTTTAAATAAATAAGCCAGCTGAATGTTTGTTCTGACCTACGGTATTTACTATTACGATGAGTGCTGGTCCGCTGTGTAATAAAAAGTGATTTGTATGCCTTCTTAAGTAACTCTCTCGACCAATAGCGAACGAGGTCAACCGGTCATAGCCTTAAGCTTTATACTCGAAACTACAACAACAACAGTTTGGAGCTGTTTTCTGCAGATGGCGCCAGCTTGTAGGCTTGCAAGCAAGGCTAGACCCGACCCAAGAATAATCTCTAGTTGTATTATTCTTGAGATCTACCTGAGTACGATACTATCTGTATGAATATCAGCGAGAGTATCTAAGCTAAGGAAGAGTGGGAAAAATAACTATACGTACATGCATATATGCATAACTTGCATATGAGCATGCATAAGACTTGATATTTATAATTTTATAAGTTAATATGATTCAAAAATGTTGCTTTACGAGTGAACACTACCCAGGCCCGGATAGGGCCGGTGGGCAAAGCCCACTGGGCCATAGCCACAGCCCGCCCAGTGGGTCGGTTTTCCAATAGAAAGTGAAAAATACTTTTAAGAATGAAAACGAAACATATTGCTTATTTGGCATTTTTAACACGCTTTTATTACTACTTAGATTATTTTGTGATTTTTTTAAATTTCCAAATAAAGAGCTATGGTATTTTAATGTATAGTCGGCTGGCCGGTAGCGAGCGATATTGTTCTGACTTGAACAAACCATTGTCACCGTCAAAACGGACTCGAGGGATTTTGGGTCAGTATTGGAATCTGTTAAAAAAATTGTCGCCCGGGCAAATCAGAATATGGATGCTGAATTAAAACAAATCTCAGCAGATGGTAATAATAGTGATATTGTCATCGAAGTGGAACCATATTCTACAACTAGTCTTGCTGCAAGACGAATCGTAAGAAGAAAAAATATGCCAAGTGAAAATAGTATTGACGAAAAATTATATACAGGTTTATAATATTATTTATAACACAAAGTTTAGATAATAGATTCACAGGACATAAAAAAAATATTTTCGGATCTTGCTTGGTTAGATTCCTCATATTTTGGAAAAATGAATAGTTTACCAAAGGATTAATTTCAAAATATTGCGGATCAAATAAAAAATCACTGTGACAGTATTGTGAGTGTGGCCTCGACAGATATTTAAAATGAGCTGAAAGGTTTTGCAAGCAAATGGAGCGAGATTAAAGCGATCTTGGTGATTGAAGAGAGTAAATCGATATTGTAGGAAGCAGACTTTGAAGATCGCACGGCGACTAACAGCCAAACATGCAAAAATTGCGTTGTATGCTGTTTTAAAGATTTGCTCCAATTTAAATTGTATACAGTATCCTACAATAATTTATTATATCTTGTTTATAAATATGTTTTAACTTAGCCGTGCACCCAAAATCTCTTACATAAAAGAATTTTCTCGAAGTTGGAATTTGTTCAAAATATGCTTAGAAGTTGTCTTACCCAAGAGCATTTTAATGCCCTACTTCTGATGTCAGCAGTAAAGGACGTTATTGTAAATATAGAAACAGAAGACATAAATGACCACCACTAGGAGCGAGTCTTTGAATAAACTGTTAATCCTTTAGTTCAATAAAATATTTCGTACAAAAAAATCTCATATTATTGATAAAGATATAAGCATATTCTACTTAATGTATCTGTGACAATAAAATTAACATGCGTGAAGGCTGGTTTCTGGTCAGAGCCAGGGCCGGAAAATTCTCCCAATCCGGGCCTGACACTACCTAAGGTCAGCGGGGAGGGAGATAAAGCGCCAAATGAAGAGATATCTCCCTAAAAATCAAATTTTAGCCAAAAATAGTCTTCAACAAACCTGTAGTATTTATTTATTTACAACTTACACTTATTTTCAGTTAAGTAACATCAATAAATTTGCAAAAAACAGCTTAATACTAATCATTAAAATTATGATACCAGGTTTGGATTCAGCCGCTCAAAATACATCAGGGTAGAGTGGTCTGGTCAAAAGATTAGAAAGATTTTGTTTGTGTGTGTGCCTGTGTTATCAATAAACTGTGATTAGTTTTAGGAATTTTAGGTTAGATAAGGTTAAGTTGAATAGCTTTGGCTAGACTTCGCCTTAGCGATTGGATGTATTGTATGTACATGCTTTCCTAATAAAGACTTTATTATTATTATTATTATTATTATTATTATTAATATTATTATGTAAATTGATTAATGTAAGATTTTATCGTAATATAAGGTTAAGGTTATACGACCATTTCAAATCCTATCTATGTTTCCTGTGTCGTATATACTAATTTCCGTAGTTGCACAAGTTGGAAATATTCACGTGCAATGTAAATTTATCATTATTTTATAATCCGAACCACAAGGCTTTGAGAGTTCCTCATTCCTGGGATGTAATTATTTTTCTGTATTATTACCTTAATTGTTAGATGGTATTTGTCTTATAATACGGCATTAGTTCCTTAAGGAAAATAAAACTGAACATAGACTACTAATGTGTTATTTAGTAAATTAACTTGTATAAGACAACACATGGTGACTTTATTTTTAATTTTGATTCATCTCACTTTATTAAAATCTTACCATCTAACATTTTCTTGGTTTTTAGTGGTTTAAGGTATATACCTATAGATCAGTGACTTTAATTTTTAAAAGTGTTGTTGCCCTTAGCACGCCAATTTTTTTTGTAAAAATAGCAAAAAAGCCATATTTCGAGAAAAATACTCTTGATGTAGTTCACCCGCCGCTAAATTCTTTATTGCAAATTTACCGCAAAATTCATAATCGTTTATAAGCTTTTTTTTGTAAGTTCCATTCCAATCATCCGATTTGAACTTTTCAAAGCTCATTTTACTCGGGAATACATGTAGTAGTTTTAAAGGAAATCGGTTCCATTATGTTTCAATAATAAGCAAGACATAGCAAAAACTGGCGAATTTTTGCAAATTTTGGGTTCGTATTCAAAGTTGCATAACTATACGAATTAATCAGCTAGATTGCTAAAATTTTTTTGGCATATACTTCAATGATTACCAAATAGACTCCCGGTCTTTGTTTTATCATAAGTGCAAGATTTCTGCAAAATATGACGTTTTGCAAAAAAATTGTTACAACTTTAGACCAAAACACTTCTTTATCATGATTCTTGCGGGAAATTACATGGTATGGTTAGTACTACCTATTCTTATTCAAACGAATTTTTTTTGCAATAAATTAACATTATTTATTTATGAAAAATAAAACTTGCAAGTAACAAAAATTGCAACCTTTTTAATTATGCAAATTTTAATGGGATTCAAAGGCATTAGATTCATCGGGAAAAAATACGTTGATTTCACATTTTGTGGACCCTTTATGGGTCAACTTAAGCCGAGATATTAGTCCGGTATATTTAGACATCGGAAGGTACAAAAATTCACACCCAACTGAAAGTTGGTAGGATTGTTCAAAACATCATTATAAATGAACTCAAAAAAGTCCTCATCGATCCGATACCTGGAAAACAATTTACGCAGGGTCAAAGGTGACAAAAATGGGTTTTTTGCGATTTTCAGCAAAACGATAAGTTTTATCATAAAATTAGCTCAGACAAAATTTGTAGATCAAATGATTATCTATAAAATATTCTTAATACTTTTTTCCCTAAGAGCCACGGTTTCTGAGATATGGCGATTCAAAAAGTTGGAAGAGTTGTCATCGTCATAATATGTATCGGTCGTAGTAACTTACATACATACAATATTATAAATATGTAAATGTCAGGTAAGAAGAAACCCAGTCCCTCATTTTATACGTCAGTGTAAGTACGTCGACATTTTGGTCCCAGAGTTACTGTCGTGTTTGATGGCTATAATGATTGTATGAGAAATATTAAAGCCACAGACCAACGTCGTCGAACTTCAGCAACATTTTCATCTTCTGATATTTTATTTGATCAATCTATGACAGTTCCTACTAGTAAACAGAAATTTCTTGCAAATACTCACAACAAATCTCGGTTCATTTCAATGTTGAAAGAAAATACATTGGGTTGATTCTACGGTTGGTTCCTTGTGAAACATTCTTCAATAATTTAAATATACAGGAAAATTATGCTTTTTAATGTTTCAAAAAGTTTTATTAAAACTCTACACGTGTTTCGGCTTATTAGGCCTTTATCAAGAGTACAAGATAAGATAAAGTATTATCTTGTACTCTTGATAAAGGCCTAATAAGCCAAAACACGTGTAGAGTTTTAATAAAACTTTTTGAAATATTAAAAAGCATAATTTTCCTGTATATTTAAATTGTTGAAAGAAAAGTTTACTGATGAAAACATATTGGTAAAGCAAGCTAGTAATGATGCCGATGTACTGATAATTGAAACAGCAATAGAGCAATTCAATTTAACAAATGCAACTATTGTTGTTGGTGAAGATGTAGACTTACTCGTATTACTTACTGCTCGAACTCCAACAAAAAAACGACTTTTTTTTTAAACCTGGAAAAGCTCAACATCAATCGGAAATATCATCGAAAAGTTTATCTACTTTTGCAAAGTGTCAAAATCATGTACTATTTTTACACGCAATCACTGGCTGTGATAAGATATCTGCATTTTTCAGAAGGGGTAAAACAACAGTTTTTAAAATGTTTGAAAAACAAGATTTAGTTCAATGTGCTGAAGTTTTTAAAAAGAGTAATTCAACTCCACAAGAAGTTATCACCAACGGAATTCGCTTTCTTCTTTCTATGTACGGAGCTCCTAAAAAACTACCTGCTTAGATAAGTTTCGATATGCATGTTTCGTTAAAAATACTCGAAATAAAAAACAAGTGCAATTAGCTTGTCTTCCTCCAACCTCAGTGGTTGCTCATCAACATCTTTTTCGGGTATATTACCAAGTTCAAGTGTGGCTTGGTTATCAGCTAGACCCAAAAGACTGGGGTTGGAAGTTGGTCGACAATACATTAGAACCAGTCCAGACTTTACTCCCACCTGCGCCAGAAAAACTGCTAAACACAATTTTTTGCAACTGTAAAAAAGGATGTAGTGCTAAATGTGGTTGCAAAAAAGTTGGACTGTTTTGTTCTCTAGCATGTACAAATTGTCAAGGTCGGTCGTGCTCCAATGTTGAATCAGCAACAGTAGAGGATTCGTTTGATAGCAACGAGGAGACATGCGATGCATCACTATTGAAGCGATTTACTTGCACCCAGGATGAAGAAGAAGAACAAGAAGAACAAGAAGAAGAACAAGAAGAAGAGGAAGCAGAAGTATTACAGAATTATGAATCAGACGAATAAATTTCCCTATTTTTTTTAATTTACACCGCTTTTATCATTTTCAACCCTTGCTAATATCTTTTATTATTCAATAGTTTCAAATTAAACAGAATCACAACAGACCCGTGGAATAGGCCTACCGGGGAAACCACGTTAAAAAAAAGCGTTAAGTATACTACCTCAAAGGTGGCGTGGAAACGTGAGCATATTATGACGATTACAATTCTTCCAACTTTTTGAATCGTCATATCTCAGAAACGGTGGCTCTTAGGAAAAAAAGTATTGAAACATTTTTTAGAGATAATTATCTAATCTACAATTTTCATCTGAGCTAATTTAATGATGAAACTTACCGTTTTGCTGAAAATCGCGAAAAACCCATTTTTGTGACTTTTGACCCCACGTAAATGTTTTTTCCGGGTATCGGATCGATGAGGACTTTTTTGAGTTCATTTATGATGGTGTTTTGAACAATCCTACCAACTTTCAGCTGGGTGTGAATTTTTGTACCTTCACTCCTATTTTTTTGTCTAATTTGACTGGATTGTATCAACGATTTTAATTTTGGCACTGTTGTATGGAGGCTATATGTCAGATACATTTATTTATTAAAAATGTATATCAGTGCATCACATCGAAAAAAAAAAAAAAACGGATGGTACACTGTAGGCGAAGATACACCCTACAATGTCACCAGTGAACATGCGTACTGTTGTACGAGCAGTCGTAGTTGCTCATATTAATTTCTTTTTCAGTGTAATAAGTACGAAAAAATATAAAAAATATAACTTCAGATAGTAAATAGTCTGACATATAGCCTCCATTTCGAATATTTCGAAAATGTTACTTACAAAAGTGTCAACAGTGCCAAAACTAAATTGTTGATATATCGATTTAAAATCGCCCGGAAAGGGTCCACAAAAGGTAAAATCAACGTATTTTTTCCGGGGAATCTAATACCGTTTGAATCTCATTAAAATCTGCATAATTAAAAGAGTTATTGCAATTTTTATTACTTGCAAATTTTATTCTTCATAAATAAATAATGCCAATTTATTGATTTTTTTTATGAGAATAGGTAGTACTAACCAAACCATGCAATTTTCCGCAAAAATCGTGATAAAAATGTGTCTTGGTCCAAAGTTATTTATAAGTAAACTAAATATTTTTTGCAAAACGTCATATTTTGCAAAATTTTGCACTTATGATAAAACGGACAACGGGAGTCTATTTGATAACCATTGAAGTGTATGCAAAAAAATTTTAAGCAATCTAACTGAAGAATTCGTATATTTATGCAACTTTGAATACGAAACTCTAAATTTGAAAGAATTCTCCAGTCTTTGCTATGTAAAAAAATCGTATTTATTATTCATGCATAATGGAACCAATTTTCCTTAAAAGTACATCTATTCCCGAGTAAAATGAGCTTCGGAAAGTTCAAATCGGACGATTATAACGGAAGTTATAAAGAAAAAGGCTTATAAATAATTATGAATTTTGCAATAACAAATTTAGCGGCGGATGAACTACATCAAGAGTATTTTCCCGTAATGTGGCTAGTTCTTTACTATTTTTACAAAAAAAATCGGTGTGCTAAGAGCAACAACAATTTTAATCTATTTCTGGTCTAAAATCACTGGTCTACTACTCAAAAACTTTTGTTTCGAGGTGTGCCCGCCCGAAATACTCATGCAAGACTTGAGCAACATCGATCTAATGGTTTGAGTTCTAGGTGCTACTAAAGACAAAAGACAGACAGACAATACTTTATAACCAACTTTTTTTTGTTCAAGGAATTTGAAAATAAGCAAATTCATCAAAAACTTACAATTGAATTTTTGTATAATGCCTACTCCATATGTAGGGAAACAAAACATTAACGGTCACGGCTATACAAAAACTTAAATTTATTGTTTAAGATAGACTGCCGTCGTATGAAATCTTTAAGAGATACGTCCAAAGATAACTTTCTATCTGAGGAAATAATATACTACCATAGTACTTATCTGGCAAAAATAAATGCAGCTTTAGATACAGATCAGTAGCAAAGTTTAAATAAATTACGTGACGTGATTTCTTAATCGTGATAAATTTATACGTACTGAACTATTTTTTTCTTATTATGGAATGTAACAGACCGTACAATTAGTTCCCGGATTACCAAAGAGGAACTAAAATTTAAACCGAACAATGAACCAGACAATGAAGTATAGTAAACTTTTTACGTATTCTAGCAAAAATCTGCGTCAAACAATGGGTGGGTATCTCCACAGGCACTGCAATATTCTGTATGTGTTTTAGTAAGTATGGATGTTACAAAATTACATATGATTAATATAAATCTCTATTAGATGAAATCAGCCTTTCAACTTAAAAGAAAAATGTATTCCTGGTTTAAATAATATTAAAGTGACATGTAACATCCTTGTAAACCTTCTACGAGGTGATCATTAGTAAGTGAACACAGAGCAACTGTCTCTAGATCGTTATTATGTTTCTTTACAATAATACCGTTTATTTAATTTTTTTTTTACTTATTTTATTTTCAAGTTTTAGTTTTTTAGTTTTTTATTTTAGTTACTTCTAAGTATACTATGTTATACTTGTAAATCCCTTTCATTTGATACCCATATTGAGGGGATTGAAAAAAAAGTAATCCGCCATTTTGTGGTGGCGGCCATCTTAGATGTTGAATTTTTTCATGGTTTACTGTATTTTACTAGTTAAGTCCTTTCATTGGATACCCATATTGAGGGGGTGAAAAAAATGTAATCCGCCATTTTGTGGCGGCGGCCATCTTGGACTTACAATGATAATGAATATACATAATTGTATTGTCATCAGAACTAAAGGTGTGTACCAAATTTCAGAACAATCGGTCAACAGGAAAGGGGTAAAATTTTACTAGATTTGACCCACACAAGATACAAACAAAGTAAGCTACATAAAACTGTTTCAAAATGGCTAAGTTATGGCTATTTGTTGTTAAAAGAGTACGATTTAATGAGAATCGAAGTTGCAATTTATTCCTTTAAACAAATTCTTCTGACAAACAAATTTATTAAAACTTTTTAGTACTTAGTTGAAAAATAATTTATAATATAAAAAAATTATGTTTTGTAACACAACATGGTTTTGTCCGAAATTGTTATAAACAATCATCTTTAAACAAACGAAATATTACAAATTCTTATTATGAAATGAAGTGTATTCAGTTTCAATTGGATTAATCGCATTCATTTATCTTAATGAGAGTTTATATAACCAATCGGATCTAATAAAAATTATGAAATAAACCAAATCTTACAATTATTGGAAAAAAAATTAAGTACAGAAAAGTTCATTTGTTTCTCTGAATTTCTCTATTACAGCTAAACGATCAGGAAGAGATTCTCTTTCTCACCGTTTTTAGTATTTAGTTTTTTTGCCACGTCATTTGTCTGAAAAATTTGTGTGATTTTGCAAAATTTATAGTCCCCCCCATAATTCACTTTGTCATATGTTCGATGTAACTGACTTCAATATCGCAATTATATAACAGAGTTTAATTAATTGAGAGAATTGGTGATAATCCATAATTTCTATACGATCCTATGGAGCCCTTGAAAGACACGTTCTTCATTTTTTCAAACTGACCTTATTTCAGCAATACCGAGACAAGTGGTTTTATACAATTCAACCATCTGCCTCTATCCAAAATATCGAATTTCCACCATATGCCCATACCATGATTATGTCAGAACTACACGAATATCTACTATTGATAAATTGAAGCCCTAAAAAATAAATATATCCAAGCCAAGGTTAAAACTTACCTTAAGAGCACAAAAGATGCACGAATCCGCCATGCAAGCATGTCCCGATAAGTCCCGGAAACTCCTTCGGAAGATGTCCAGATGCCACAGCACCTGCAAAAGGAGGCACGCGTTAGACACATGTTGCTTCATTGTATACATTGCTCCAGTACAATGACGACACGTGAGTGTCATAATAACAGTAATTATGCTATAAAAGTATTCGATTTACTTTACATAGTAAAACTGTGTAATTGATTCATGATACATGAATTATCAACAATGAAGACGCAAAAGAATTGTATTAGTAATTCAAATCGGGGATTGGAATTTATGGTAAATGAAATTCATGCACATACCAGAGATTTTATATAACATAGTGTCGATACTTTGGATCTATTATTCAAGGAAAATAATAGATATAATACATTACAGTTTTCCGTGCGCGAATTAGTACAGGCAAATTAGCCATCCAGGGTAACAAAAATTAATAAAAGGATCATCTCCGGGATTTAAGTAGGTAATAACCTGAAGAATGAGATGAAGCATTCTTTGCACTTCCAAGTTCCGGGAAAATAAAAAGTTTGGAAAAACTTCCTGATTCTCGGTTTTATTGCTCTAGCGGCCAAAATAATGAAAATAGAGCAAAAAGTTTTCAGCATAAGTTGTAGCTCGTCTCTTTCTGTACAAAAAAAGGTCTTTACAAATTTGTATCTTACTTAAGCCGTTTAGAAGATAAATAGAGTTTTCCACTTATAGTTTTGAGCCGTTTTGAAATTCGCGAAAAATGAGAGTTCTCCGGGAGTTTCGTACGACCGGGCTGTCGGTCGATAATTCTTACTATTCAGACCCCTAAAAAAACTAAAATAACATAAAATGTAGGTAATGTGGAAGTAATAAAAAAAAATAATAAAAAATTTTATCATAGAGAAAAAGTGTTAGAAGATGGCTTAGTAAATTTTGTACAGTTGATCCACAGATTTATTCATGTCTTTGCCGGGAGTCGTTAGAATGATAATTCATTTTGCTAATATATTCTTATATAATGATATATTAATCCAATTAACATTTTATTGCATTACTTTTGTTGGAATGATATGCCTTGCGATCAAAGTAGAGGGTATATTTCTCATCGATCAGTCACCTCCAAATTTTTCAGTTCAATTCGCTATATGTTAATTAATAATAATAGCACAGTCTTAGTTTTTGGATTATAAGTACAATAAAACATATTCTTCCGAAAGAATTTAGAGTTTTTTAAATGTGTGCAGTACTTTTTGAATTTGTCTACATTATTCATACACGGTCAGAAAATGCACAATTATACAGTAAAACATATACAATTTATTTGTTTCTTAACATTCATCAATGAGATTTTCACGAAATATAGATCAAAGTGCGTGGAATCGAATCCATGTAGTGAAAAAGCAGCCATTGTTACGGGAGAAATAGGGAGGACGCATAAAACTCATACATATGAATAAATCAACTGTATAAAGTTTACAGCCTTCTGCTAACACTTTTTTGCTCTATGATAAAAATTTGTATGCATTTTGAGATTAGTTCCACTTAAAGCTGAGACTTTTCTCTACATTTCAAGTTATTTTCATTTTTTTAGCGGTTCTGATTCTGAATAGTAAGAATTATCGATTGATGTGCTCGGTCGTACGAAACTCCCGGAGAATTCTGATTTTCCGCGCATTTCGGAGTGGCTCAAAACTATAAGTGAAAAACTGGAGCCACCAAAAATCTGAAAACGAAACGAGATACTGAGCCGCGGTTTGTGCCTTTCGATTTGGCTCGCCGTCCTACGTACTTACCCCTGAATTTTTTCAGATTTTTGCGGGCACTTTAATTTTTTCATATAAACCCTATTTTGGCCGTTTCTTATGTGGTTTTTTGGCTCTCGCAAAAAATTCTGGGATGATGGGCCAATTCTGGCCTCGGATTCGGATTTAGCGGTCAAAAATACATGGAGGTAAATAGGTGGGTATTCTGTAACAGAGCATTTTTTTATTTTGTGGGCCTGTGTATTCAATAAAAAGTGAATTTGTTTTAGCAGTAATAAAATAAGACATATTTGAGTACAATACAACAAAAGTCAATCAATGAACTTTTAGTGTGGAGTTTTAAATTCTAAAAACGTGAAACCTGATTTCTCAAATTTCGGTATTTTCTTGTTGCTTTTTGAAATGTCATTTGCTTTTTTTAGTATTTTTTCTTTTGTTATGTCGGTAAACTTCATACATACATTTTTTCTATAATTCGTATAATTTTCAAAAAACCGCTGCCTAAGGAATCACTACTTCCACATCCAGATTTTCATCCAAGTCCAAAAATGAAGTTTTCAGTTTGCCCTATTATCCCCTATTCAAAACCTACCACGTTCCACCCCTTCAATGGAATAATCCCAATCAAATGTCATTACAATACATACGTGTACTAACTTTCAAGTAAATATCTCAATTTTATGTTATCAAATCCATTAATAATGGAGCGGAGATGGTGGAAAATATTATAAAAGAACATGAGGCCATCGCTTCTAGTATATACACCAAATCCCGAGTTTCTATACTCTTACCAACTTGCTTTACTTATTTTCCCCTATCTACCACTATTTAACCCCAACCCTTCAACGGAATCATCTCAAAATATAATCTAGTTCCAGATGTCGTTACAATACACACGTGTACCAAATTTCAAGTGAATATTTCAATTTTATTTCATCAAACTCTTTAATAATGGAGGAGGGGTGATGGGGGGGGGGGGTTGAAAAATATTATAAAAAAATCTGAGGCCTTGGCTTCTAGTACATGCACCAAATTCCAAGTTCTGTACTCTTACCAGCTTGCTTTAATTATTTTCTCCTATTTACCCCTATTTAACCCCCAACCCTTCAACGGAATCGTCTCAAAATATAATCTAGTTCCAGATGTCGTTGTAATACATACGTGTACCGAATTTGAAGTGAATATTTCAATTTTATTTCATCAACCCCTTTAATAATGGAGTGGGGTGGCGGGGGTTGAAAAAAATTATAAATAAACCTTGGCTTCTTGTACATACACCGAATTTCAAGTTTTTGTACTCTTACCAGATTGCCTTACTTATTTTTTCCTCTATTGGCCCCTATTTAACCCCCAACCCTTTAACGGAATTATCTCAAAATAAAATCTAGTTCCAGATGACGTTATAATACATACGTGTACCAAATTTTAAATGAAAAATATTATAAAAAATCTGAAGCTTTGGCTTCTAGTGTATACACCGAATTTCAAGTTTCTGTATTCGTACCAGCTTGCTTTATTCATTTTCCCCTATTTACTCCTATTTAACCCCCAACCCTTCAACGAAATCATCTGAAATAAAAAATTGTACGTGAATTAAGATTGACTCTTTCCATAAAATGACTTTTAAAGGTTATATAGATAAATTCTTCCAAATTTAAACAAAGTTTCTGTATGTGCCCATATAAAGATGGCACAAAGCAGTATCCAATTACAAATAATTACATATAATTGGTGATGGGCGGCATTTTTAACAGACGTACCATTATCCAATTACTGATCCCTTTGTCCATAAACTATAAATAGCAATTACCAATTAAAGCCTGTCGTTTATTATATTTATAGATATCTTTAGCACACGACCAACTATTTTCAGAAATATAAATATTCAAACATTTGTATAAAAACTTTCTACTTCTAATTCAAAAAGGATTTACGTTAAAACCCTGCACATATTTGTTATGGGAAACACGTATGTTAAATTAACTTCAGTTTTGGAGTTTCTTTAGAGTATATTTATAATTAGAGTAAAAGTGTTAATTAATCCAGTACGGTAATCACTAATGACTAAAAGGAAAAGTGCGATTTTCACAAATGTTCTTACGTAAATACGTTTTCTTAAGAACATCGTTTCTCCAACATTTGATAGGTCTTAGATATACACTTGAGTAAATATTATACTATTCGCAGTATTCACTGATTTACTGGACGTTTTATATAATTGTTGCATATACTATGGGATACTCTTCGCAGTTTTTTTGTAAATAATGTTAGTTTTGGACATTTTTTGCTTAATTCCAATACAAAATATAATAATATATGTTTTTAAATTTAAATAATTACTAATTTCTTTATTTATTGATCGATTCTGTTCAAAAGGCTTCTTCCTCTAGCAAACAGTAAGTTACTGTCCAAATTTCAATGCAGTCGGATTCTTCATTCTTAAGTTACAGTGATTACAAGTAACATAACGGAGGGACAAACGGACCGACGGATATTTTGAAAGTTAGATATTAAAATTCTTTCTCTACGAGCGATATTACCGGTTATAGAAATATGCCGATCAAATGCAATATCTTGGTTTTCGTATTTGTGAGGTACTTATTTCACTAACATTTTACACTAATATATCGCAAGATTGTCTCTAACCCAAATTTTTCATTGTGTACCGATTCTTAAGTCTCCTTTTATCTTATTTCGGAAGAAAGTTCCTAAAAATATTTCCTTGTCACCCCTGTGCAGTTTTTCATGAAAATATTCTAGTGATTATTTTTTCCAAAATTCAAATATCTGTCTCAGTTATCCAAAAAATGGCCCCAGCAGTTTTAAGTGGAACACCCGATATAGTAAATATAATTGGAAAAGCTTGCACGTGGTTGTCGTTTCAGGAACGTAATAAAAATGTACTGTAAAAAAATGTTTCAGTAATTATGAAGCAGAGTTGTAAGATCCATATCGTTCGATTAAATAGTATTATACAAAGCTATGTTACAAACCTCTTTTGGATACAACATAAGACCTACTTGATTAAATCAAATAAATTTAATATGTAGTACCGGGTACCCCATTATATTTTGACCATTGTTAAATCTATATAACTTTTGAATTAGTTGAAATAATGAAATGCGGTTTTCGCCAGTCTTCCTCTAATTTTGATAGGTTTTTTCCTTAGTAAATTCAATTAGAAAATGGTATAGAAACTTTTGGAATTCGGGTTGTATAGACCATAAAAAAGGAACTCCAAATAATGAAAATTGCCTTAACAATGCAATTGAAATTTTGGAAATGACACAAAATGATCCTTCTTGTTCTAAATGAAAAATTTCCTCCGAAAACTACTGTTCATATTGTTATGAAACACGTTATAAAATTGAACGCTTATAAAATTCAGATTCATCAAGAATTAAGGTAAACTGATTTTCCTAAACGAGTACAATTTTGTAGATAAATTATTGATTTACATAGAAGAGATAGGCATTTTTTTGATAAGTTAATCATGTCAGACGAAGTATCATTTCACTTAAATGGCAGGGTGAATTAGCACAATTGTAGAGTTTGGGCATCAGAAAATCCCAGAAATTTGAATCAGTATGTCAGATCCTCTCCAAAAGTTACAGTTTGGTGTGCGGTATCAAGACAAAAAATTTACGGTCCTTTTTTTAACATAAAAAACTGTTCTGTCAATTTTATAAACATCCAAAATATGAATTGTGATCTTCAAAACTTACGTTCGGATTTCCTACAAATTTTGCCTCTATGTTAATATTAATAAATCAAAGGCCATGTTGTTTGATTGAAAAATCACTTTTCTTTTTTTTTTAAACCAAATAGGTGAATCCGAAGGATTTTGACACGCCGAACGCGATGCCGCTGGCCGTTTTGCACGTTACAATTTTGAGAAGACTTGGCCTAAAAGTGCTAAAAAGGACATTTTTGCCTATATTCGTGCCCTAATAAATATCTGGACAACGATACGAGATTGAGTAAAACCATACCGTCTTATTCAGCTCTCCAAAATCTTCAAAAACCAATAGTAATAATAAGAAAACAACTATAGATGGCGCAAACATTATTTTATAACTGAGTTTAGCAAATAACACTAGAATTTTTGTGATGAGTATATATAAAAGCAAATCGGACCTAAATAGCTAGTTCTATAGGATTTTGGCGCGCTGAATAGTGTGCCGTTACCCATTTTGCTCTATGACCTCAGCATTTTGAGAAAACATAACCTTAAAATATACTGACCTTATACAGCAGAACGGGTAACGGCATTGGGTTCATCGCGTCAAAGTGCTATGGAATTTCCTATTTAGGTCTGATTTACTTGCATATATTCTCACCACAAAAATGTTAGTATATCTTGCTAAACTCAGGAATAAAATAATGTTTGTACTATCTATAGTTGTTTTTTATTGTTACTATTGGTTTTTAAACATCTTGGACAGCCGAATAAGATGGTCTGGTCCGTTTTACTCAATCTTGTAACGTAATCCAGTTATTAGGGCACGAATATAGGTAGAAATGGCATTTTTAGCACTTTCATATTAGGTTTTCTCAAAATTGTGACGTGATGGCGCAAAACGGCCAACGGCATCGTGTTCAAAAACTTTCGGAATCACTTATTTGGGTTAAGAAAGAGGGTATTTCTTTTTTTGCATTATATTTAGAAATGGTCTGCGAAATTCACATTTTGCTAGAGTACTTACTTCTTTTTACAGATATGTTGAATCTCTTACTTTGAGTGGAAGAACAAGCGTTTTTATGATAAATCCAAAACTCTGCCGGTTACATAAATAATGAATTTATAGGTACTGTTACTATATTTGTATATTACTGTGGAATAAAGCCTGTTAAAGAATCATTTAAATTCTAATTTTATTAGAGCTAATAGAGAAATAATTTATTATTAACTCGCTCGTCTATTTATTTTGGAGCAGTAGTTAATTTAACAACATTTGTTAATACTTAATGATCTAAAAAAAGTAACAAAATATAAATTACGCTATGAAAGTTTAATTAGGGATAAAATAGGAGTAATTTAACAATAACAACCATAAACTTTCATGTCCGTATTATTAGAATGCCAAAAATTATAAAATTAACATTAATTCGCATAATTCTAATAGTGCTCTGTTAGAAAGTGAATTAATTATTTTGGCAAATATATTCTCCAATGTTTCAAACATAAAATATATGCACAAGTTCTATCTAAATAACCCACCGTGCTATAAATTTCCTCTTATGTAAACACGAAAAATTCACCTTGCTACGAAAATAAACAAACCACATTTTTATAGAATGTGTATGAAAATAAATCAAGCGCGGAATTAGTTCGATCAACTACAAAAGGTGTATTGCTCCTTTCTACGTTAGTACTAGACGATTGAGAATCGCGGTTACAGTTGTAATTTTATTTCAATATAAATTGGCATATTTTTTGCGCCTGGACATTAACATTAAACAGTTCATTATACTGACAATGTTGACTGAGATAAAAAAACCTACGATAATGTAGTTTAAAAAAAAATTGATTAAGTGTAAACTTTTCCACCTAAGAAATGAAAACGTGAAAATTATTCAATAATTAATATTTTTTAGGGTATATTAAAAATGCGTAATAGTTTCAACGTTTTTGATTTTTCATTTAAAATTCTAATATATTATAAATAGAAAGTTTGCTATACTCCACTTGGAAATGAAGAGTAAATTTTCAACATTTTCTTTTTTTTTCAAATAGATTTAGAATGTCACGAAACGTGGAAATTTTAAATTTGAGCAAAAAAAATGTTTGCCATTATCTATTCCCTTTAGACGGTCCACTCTGTATATTTTCTAGTGAAAGTATAACCATTTCTTCGGTGGTAGTAGCACCAGCTGCCTACCAAATATGGCTGTTCTCCGTCAAGTAGTTTCTTCGTTAATGCACCAACAGACAGACCGACCGATAGACAGGCGGACAGACAGGCTGACGAAATTGAAAAACCTATATTCTCATAATCTACATGATCTGAAACGCGAAAATCAGCCAGACAGACGGATGGAATTAAAAATACAATACTTCCATTCGGTATTCGAGGGAAGTAAAACTGCTTCTAACTGATTTGTACAAATTTCTCATGACCCAGGAACTGACACGTGTATCAAATCCACGGACTCCGCTTTCATTAGGGTAAAGTAAGGGTAATCTATAAATAGACTCGTGATAATATTTGGAAAATATACGTAACATTGAATAATCGCATCGTTTCTCATAAGTATTCAAAATGATAAATAGTTTCTCATTTTAAACTGCAAACGTGAACATTGTCATGTCACATATTTTTCACGTTTGACAGAATTTTTTAGAGAAAGATTAATATTGCCCCACCCCCCAATTATCCAATCATATTGCAAAATGATAATAATAACCATAACCAGAGTAATACGCCTATGAGTCACAGAACCTTAGCACCTTAGGGGGGGACATAATTTTAATCAACAAAAATATTTGTGGCTCTGTATCTGAAAACCAAGCCATTGTGATCACGAGTTTATAGAAAGCTTTCACCTTATTTACAGTACAGGAATATTCCACAGGCAATACAAAAACATGTTGTACTGCAGCGAAATCGACCCCTTCCCTTCCTCAAAATGAAGAAGTAGATGATCCAATCAATAAACAAAAGTGAAAACAAGTAATTCATATTTTCCTAAATACCCCTGTGCATTTAAGTATGTAAGTAATAGGATTATAATCGTTTTTTTTCGTTATCCAGTATGGTTTCTTAACATTAAGAGCATTTATATGAGAAGTCGGGTGTCAAATGCCTTTAAATAATCTAGCATTATTAATTCTGTAATGTATTTGCTATCAGAGTATTTTATTATATATCCACATAGCTCCAGAAATTAAATTAATTAAACCAAATGTTTTAAAATGTAACAAAACCTTGTTGATCCTGGCGCATTCGCCATTTTCAAAATTCATAAATTAAATACCGGGTGCCCCATTATATTTTAACCCTCTTTAAATCTATATAACTTTTGAACCAGTTGAGATAATGAAATGCGGTTTTCGCCAGACTTCTTCTAATTTTGATAAGTTCTTTTCTGAATAATCGCCTTTTTTTACTCACTTCTGGTTTAGTCGGAAATGACATAGCGTATTTTCGGGCAACTTTATTATTTCAAATGGAACACAGTTGGGAAGCTCATCGTTTCCCTTTCCTAAAATTCCATGTTTATCATGGAAATTATACAGAGTGATAGATTTATAAGGTTTAAAGTCAATACTGCGTTTTATCGAAATGCTACCAAAAAAATAATGATTCATAAAGCAGACTATGGAAATAAAAGACAACATCACTTGTAAACGTCAAATTAGTTTATTAACAATTGCATGTTGCTTCAATTGCTAATATTGAAAACGTATATTATGCAATTCGATAAAACAAAGTTTTATTTATTAAACAAATAAAGTATAAACAAAATAATACACATTATTTACAAAAGATGTTCAAAATGCTGGCTATCAACTTGGATATATTTATTCGCTTTATAAAGCTGTCATAGCTTCTACTTAACTGTTCGGAGGTAATATTATTAAAGACATTTCGAATGATTTCTTTAAGTTCTTCTAAATTTTGTATGTATGAGCTAATGCTATTCCACCACTCAACAAAGACACGTACACACAGACATCAACACAACAACCATCTCCTGCGATATTGTCATCTACCGCAGGTGAGATTCGAACTCAGGAGAGATAATAGAGTCTTAGACATGTTGTGCCACTCATCATTGGCCTAACCCACTACTACTATCTCTGTAACATATTATAATCGTCACTTTACAACAATATACATCTAAAATTGCGCCAAAATATAAAACTAAGCATAAATCTGAAAATTAATTGACACAAATGTTACCTTTTGTTGATTAATATTAATATGAAGAAGATAAGAAATATAATGAAACTCATACATCGCATTCCCTAACATATATGTTAATTATATTCTAAGCCAAATCTATCATTAATGAAAGAAGATGCTTCATCATAATTAGTAACTTTGAATTTACCGTTATCATGTTATAAAAAGATAATAACAAAATTAGAATTTGGAATTACCAATTAACTTTGACATGTTCATTAATGGTTTCTGATGCATCATTTGATAGCTTTTGATTCTATTATCTGAATTTATTACTCCGCCACATAAGCAAGCTATTTTTTATGTTTTATTTCCTACTTGATTGGTACTTATTATTTAAATATTTACTGAAAGAAATGAGAAGTGAGGACAATTAAAGTATGTATAATTATATTTAGATATCTCATATTTTAAACGGATATATTTGCACTTTCAAATCATATTATCATATATATTCAAACAAGGATCAAGAGATATTTAGAACTATGTAGTAAGTCTTATATTTCGTGACAAGATAGATATTGACGTTAAATTTTGCTAAACTTGTGACAGTGTCAAGCGACTATTTACTAAGCTGAACTTCGTGACCGGGAGAATCGTGCTCATGTCTACCAATTTAGGCTAGTTAAGTTATTAAAAATCTTTTTAACGATTTCATAAAAATAGAATTAAATTGGTGGACAACGTAAAGTACTGTCGAAGATAGTATTTAGGGAAAGTACTTGATATATGTATTATTAAACAAAATATTATTAGTATTACACAAAAATAATAATAGCTAGACTCTACAGGGATGAAATATCCTTCGATGTTCATCACAACTTAGTACAGAAAGAGCATAGCCGGATAGGCATGAGTTAGTTGCCCCGGTTTGGATTTGGTTCATATTTGGGAGGTAAGTTCCTACCATTACAAGAATAATTTACCCCAAATACTAGCTTGAACATTTTTTTTTACAAAAGTTATGAAAGAATATTGGAAAATTAAAAAAATTGATTTTCTCAAATGTGAATGAGTCGAATTCGTAGCACCAACATTAATTTTTAGCTTGTGACTCAATAAAATGAGTATCATTTGAACAATACAGCCTACTCTAATGTGCAAGACTTAATCTTTAAGGCCCCTTTATACGGTCAGTTCAGTTGCCAGTTCCATTTCCGTTTCAGTTAAATGATTAGTTAAAATGATATATAGGTTGTATTTACACGATTCATGTCAGTTATCATTTCTGTTAAGTGAAATATGGATGAAGCAACATTGTTGGCTGTTTTTCTGCTATTTGCGTTGGAGAGAACAAGGAAAAAAAGATCAAAATGGAGTAAACAATGGTACCTACGACAATGTAGGTCGACATGTTTATACTTTACTCTGTGACAAGGAAATGAAGGGTCATTTGACACGTCTGATTACACGATCATTTAAATTGAATATTCTTCGATAACTGGTGGCCAAGCCATGGACCCAGGTGTCCGTTTCAGTTTTAATTTAATCGTTCAGTTTCAGTTCAGTTCAATATTTACACATCAGTTTTCCTTATCATTTAACTGACACGGAAACGGAACTGACAAATGAACTGACTGTGTAAAAGGCCCCCTATCACTGTCTTCCTCAATCACAGGATTCATATTGCAGTCTATAAACAATTTACAGAGGATTACAGCTGGTCCTACAATTTTTGACAAGTATCGTGCATGGAAAAAGTAACAAATAATAGCAGCTATATGAGAACAGCAGTCAACTGTTCTGCGACCATTGGCGCATTCACAACAATAACTTTTAATTTCTGCAACACCCTCATTGTTTAGTCTATAATAATCAATAAAATATCTACATACTTTCCGACGAATGTATCTTGACTGCACCTGGACCTTTAAAATATTTGCCTGCTCTCTTACATATTGCAGATTGATAGACCCATCATCGTTCGAAACTGCTTGGCAGTGTTGATAGGAACCCGTAAATCAGATTTTTTTAATCTTTTTATGTCAACTCTGGAAAATCTTAAAGGTCGTTGGAAGAGACACTTCGAAACACAAGCTTTTTACGATACCAACTTTTCCCTCAGCTTCGTTATCCAAAGTATTTTCAACAGCTAATGGATGTTTCATTCAAATCAAGACGCATTCGTCGGAAAGTACATAGATGTTTCACTGACTATAGACCAAGCAATGAGGGTATTGCAGAAACTAAAAGATATTGTTGTGAATGCCTATGATCGAAGAACAGTTAGTCGTTGTTCCTATATTATATATGTCCTTGACTCCTCTCAGGAGCATAGGGCCTCAACAAATGCTCTCCATCGGGTTCTATTCTGAGCTGTCTGTTTCACTTTCTGTCATGTTTTTCCAGCCAGTTCTACTTCCCACCTGACAGTTCTCTGCCATGTCATCTTTGGTCTTCCTATTTTCCTGCTGCCCTGCGGGTTCCATTCCAAGGCGCTTTTACTAATGTTCTGGTCTTCTCTGCGCAGTGTGTGGCCAATCCAGTTCCACTTTCTTGTTTTGATTTATTTTTCAATTCTTTGTTGATTTGTCAGTTTCCAGAGGTCTTCATTGTGCATTTGGATTGGCCAAAAGATACGCATAATTCTCCGTAAACTGCGATTTATGAAGACTTGTAATTTGGATATGGTTGGTTGGCTGATCTTCCATGTTTCTACCCCGTAGAGAAGTACGGATTTAACATTTGAATTGAATTTTTTTATTGTTGTTCCTATATAGTTGCTATTGTCTATTACTTACCACATGCATGAGTTGTAAGACCTGCGGAAATTCTCTGAAAATTGTTTACAGAATGCAATATGAATCCCGTATTTGAGGAAGACAGTGATAAAGATTAAGTGTATTTCACATTAGAGTAGGGTGAATTGCTCAAATAATACTCATTTTATTGAGTTACAAGCGAAAAAAACCGCTGTCTAAGGAATCACTACGTCCACATTCAGATTTTCCATTCAAGTCTCTTTGAAGGAAAGCATTTTGACTATATTTGCATTCTAGTATGTGGAAGTAATTGGTCATAGAATTTTAATATTTGCGAACGGTCGTGAAAAAACTTGAGGAGTTGGCTTTTAGCATATACTCCAAAAATGAAGTTTCTGAACATCTATTAGCTTACTCTATTTTACCCATCACGTGTCATTAAAATATATACGTGTACCAAATTTCAAGTAATCCTCCAATCTTATTCAAACAAATATAGGATATGAGCATATCACATAAAAAAATAATATTCCATCAAATAGTTCATAAAGAAAAAATTGTTACAAAATTAAAATAGTTTTCTTTATCCCTTATTCGCCTAATTTATTGAGTATCATTTTTTTTTATATTCGACATAATGCCCTAAACCACATATATTTTAGCTCCCGAATTCGATTCATTTACGATTGACAAAATCAAATTTTTTCATTTTTCAAAATTCTTTCATAACTTTTGTAAAAAAACCCTGGCATTTGGAGTAAATTATTCTGGTAATGGTAGGAACTTACCTCCCAAATATGAACCAAATCTAACCCATGTTTATCCGGCTATGCTCTTTGCTTAAATCTGGTTAGATATTCATAGATGTCTGTATTGTTTAATATGTCAACATCGAAGAGAATCCCAAAATAATATACTGGTTTTCAATCAAGTAGTTAATTAATTCGACCTTAAGTTGTAACTAAATACGAAAACAAAATATATTAGAAAAACATAATATTTTTATTTTTAATACCCAGCACGAGGTCGCTGTATGGTGGCACAATTGTCACGCATCTTGGGAGAGGGTGAAACCTATTGATGTGACACTAATATGAACTAGTTCTCATAGACATCAAAATATTGAGCATAACACTACACAATGGTTTTATCAACATTCGCATAATCGAGATATAGTCAAGACAGTTTTAATTACCTCCCGATGATGTCAGCTCAGTTAGCGAAACATGCACGGCGAATAGTGTTCAATGTGTTGGGGTTTATGAACACGATGTAATTGCAAAAAATAAAAATTTTGTGAAAATTGAGAATTCCTACAATTTTGTTTCTGCGTTTAGTTTACCTGAATTTAGTTAAGTAGGCCACTCAATAAAAGCAATCAATCAATAATAATCTTGAAAGTCTGAGCATTTTTTACTGTCAGATGAATAATAGTTTGGAAGTTTAGGTTGTCCCATCAAAATATAATGTTACGAAGAACTGAAGAGGCTTTCCGGATGACATTTAATTTATTAAAACTTTAAGAACAAAAATTGCTATTTCGACATTTAGGTTATCCCACCAGCATAATAAAATTCACTGAAGAGCCGAAGAAGTACTTAGGATGACCTTTACTTAACATGTGATAATGGGTTAAGCTTATTTAAATAAAATCTGATTATCGTTTTCAACATCGACTCTCAATCGAGATAGTCATCAAAGTAATTAATTTAAAACTGTAGTTTTTAATTAACAAGCGTAAAAAAAGACCTAACTCTAAAAACATAAAACCTATTATACTATAATTGGGTAAATCGTTATAAGTAAATAAACAATATGGTTTGGCAATAATTGCATGATTATCAATGCCATGATAAAAACCAGTCGTCACGGGCACTTCTTACAAAATCTTTTTGACCCACACTTTCCAACATGGCCACCTGCCTAGTAAACAAACCACCAGCAATTACCTTGGATATTTGAAAAAGGGCCCTGGGCCTGTGCGACTTTCCCTTTGTCATCGTCTCCGGTATTCACAAACACATGTTCATGCACTATTGTCAAATTTTTGCACTATTAACACACCTTTGAGTAAAAAAACGTAACGTATAAAGACGCGCGCACTTATTTGAAACGCTGCTCAGCCAGTTTGTTAGCTGTACCTGCGACTTACAGGTGTAGCTTAGCTTGAGAGGGCCGAGGGGCACACGGCGGCCATCACGTTAACAACAAAAGAGGGGGGAGTGGGAAATGAACCCGCGACCGGCCGGGCTTGTCGTTTGGACCATAGGGCTTCTTCGAGTAGTGAATGTATGGTTCCCCTTACGTAATTTAAAATATGATGAGTTTTTTTCGGTTTAATCTCATTATATTGTGGAATGAACGAATAAATAAAATTTCAGAGAATGTGATTTTATATCTGGATAATTATATATATGATTATTCGCAGGAAATCCTTCACATTTCATTGAGAAAAAGCATTAGACGTACATACCACTCGCGCTTTACATCATATTATGTTACTTAGTATAATGGCTAAGATAGGTACAATTTTATCATTTTTAGATTAAGCAAGCGGCATTTTTTTTTTGCTTGGAAATTTCTTCAATGTTTTGATTTTAAACTCATTCAAGATAATAATCTTGCTCAGATTGTGTCTGACAAAATGGGTTTTTATGGTTGCAAAATCACTGTCAGAATGATAATATCCGTTATCACTTGATTTTTCAATATCTCCTGGAGTCGCCGGTGATGATACAAGCACGACCTTTTTCAGAGTTGAATGAAAACATGCTTGGGGGAACAGACATAGAATAAACTGGGACTCAGCAAAAATTTTAGCAAAAGAGGCGGAGGGTAAAAAGGAAAAATTGAGGAATTGCAAAGAAAAATAGAAAAACAAAATATCTGCAATATTATAACTGCATTTATATTATTTACGTAATGTATAACTGGATTGTCAAATTATTCATAGAAAGAAACCAGTTTAAGGTCTTGATTTGAAATATCATCAACCTTGATTGAATGATTAATTGATTTGCCAGTGTAAGGTGGGCATTGCTGCCGATTCCGGGTATCCATTATGTTTCCATCTGTCATCATCGGCTGGGGTGTACAGGTGTTTGCAAGATGCTTCTTTTCAGTTTCCATACTGCTTTGAAGTTTCCATTAATCGTCATCTCCTTATTTTTCTTCTTCTAAGTTTTCTGTTTCTTCTGTTTCTGAATCTGGCAGCTTTCATTTTTATTTTTTTTTTTGGTTTTTATTTATTAACCGTTCCATAGGTAAATATCCATTTACGGTGGAGTTGCTGGGAAGGGCCCTATATCGCGGTAACAATATTTTTTGCGCGTTATGAGACAAAAGGTCCGAAGAGATAGTTTGCTCATTCTGTAGGTAGGTCGTTTCTCTGAAACAATCGGTTTCAATTCCTGCCTTCCAATTCCGGGCAGCTTTTCCATTTCATTACCTATGTACTATGTTTAATACCTTTTAAATTTTAATCTCCATTTCTTATTTAAATTTTAATAAAGAGATAAATAAATAAACCAATGCTAATGCTACAATAAACAAACAAAAAAACTTATCTCCCTTCATTCACATCTGGCCGACTGGCTGTTTATAATGCCCATGTTGCTGTCCTTACACCATACACTTGAAGACGGGACGGGTCGCAGATAGTGTAAATTCGACGACTTTCCAGACACCGTTTCTGTTTATTTTTATTTTTAGGGACCATTCAGGAACAATTATAGATATTTTTCCAATCAATCTTGGCACAGTCAAACCTATTTTATTTTTCCCACTAGGAAAATTATCCAGCTATAAAAAATTCTTTTCTGCAGGGTTATTTGCTGTAAGAAAAAAATGTACCTATTGACACCATCAACTGATATATCATCCCAAACACAATATGGATTCCAAAAATGTTAATTAAAGTTCTGGGACTGATAAATTAAATTGAAAACGAATATTTCTTAACATTAGGTTAATGTCAATTATATTTTCTTTAAACCACTTTTGTAATTCTAAAAACAAAGTCACTAGATTTATTTCAGCACGTTTCTACTCTTCGAACAATAAAACCATATTGCTGTAAATAGAACAAATATAAACGTTTTAAAATACGCAAAGGGAACCAGAAACAGAACTCTTTCGCTTAAGAATCAGGCAATACAAGAGTTGAAAAAATAATCTAGATATAAATATAGTCTTCGTCGGTTTATTTAAGAGGCCCCAGAGAATTATTGGTATACACTAATTATGTCGCCCGCTTTCGGACAACATTCTTTACTTCCCGCGGTTACCGAAAGAAAGTATTGTAGAACGATTTTTTTCATAAAATTTGTATACATTTCAGGGCCACACCCTCAAAATATTTACCAGACAGGGAGATCGAGTGATATATCTTTTGAAGGATTTTTCAGTTCTGAACATAACTGTATTTTTTATACTTTTATCGATTCGTTCCTGAGAGTTAAATTATTTTAAGAATTGGCAGTAAAAACCGCTACCTAAGGAACCACTATTTTCACATCCAGATTTTCCATCCAAATCTCTAACAGAAAAAGAAATAATTGGTCATGGAATTTCAATGTTATTTGAGGTGGATGTCACAAAAAAATTGAGAGGTTGGTTAATAACGAATAGCACATACTCCAAAAATGAAGTTTCAGGACTCTTATTAGCTTGCTCTCCTCATTTTCCCCAATTTACATCCCCCCTCCCTCCCTCACTCTCTCAAAGAAATCCTCTCAATCAGATGACATTACAATACTAAATTTCAAGTTAATATCTCAATTTATTTCATCAACCCCTTTAATAATGGGGTGGAGGTGGTGAGAAGGTTGAAAAATATTATAAAGAAATCTGAGGACTTTGTCTCTAGTATATAAACCGAATCTCAAGTTTCTGTACTCTTAGCAGTTTGCTTTTCTAACTTTCCCCTATTTACCTCTACTTACCCCCACCCCTTCAACGGAATCATCTAAAAATATAATCTAGTTCCAGATGTCGTTGATACATACGTGTACAAAATTTCAAGTTAATATCTCAATTTAATTTTATCAGCACCTTTAATAATGAAGTGGGCGTGGCAGAGGGGTCGAAAAATGTTATAAAAGAATCTGAGGCCATCACTTTCAGCATATACAACAAATCTCAACTTTCAGTACTCTTACCAGATTGGTTTACTTATTTTCCCCTATTTACCCCCAAAAACAGTTCCAGATCTCGTCATAATAACGCATACGTGTACAAAATTTCAATTCGGAGAAAACGTGCGCACAAAAAAAGTTACAGCCAGACCGACAGACAGAGATTTTTTTTTCGTTCAAATTTAAAATCTCAACGTTTCATGATATTCTAAACCTATTTCAACAAGAACAATTTTTGAATTTTTCTTTGCGTTTACTATACTTCCCTGATAAGCAAAACCCTCGTAGATGAAAAAATCGCTGAAACGAGATAAAGGTGGTTAACTTCCAAGTTACCTACCAGCTAAGTCTGATAGATACATATAATAATTTTTGTGTGTAAAAGGAATAATTTTGTTGCATATTTTAATCTAATTGCAATTGTATTAATATGATGTTTTCTTGCATTAATTGCTTGTATTGTGTTCTTATCTGTTATTTAAGGTATTCGAAATCTTATATTTGCTAAGCAAAAGCAGTAACAGGAGCAGCAATAGGATTTTTCAAGGTAAAAGCACAATTACATAGCTTTAACAGTTTATTGAATTCTTACGTTTACACAGTACCTATAGGAAATCAAAACCTGCTATTTTACATTATATGTACTATCAATAAAATATTCAAAATTAATTAAATTGCACAGAAATCACAACTTGGACTACTGCTGCCCACTATTGAGAATTTCATATTATGCCGCAAAATAACGTCGTTCTAAAGAGAAACCCCGCATCTAAAAATAAAGTAATATACGATTCAAATGTATTGACCCCTCATTTTAATCGCGAATATCTCAGAAAAGGAGGAGCAGAAAAAAAATTGTGTTCATTATGAGTCTATTCTAAATCAATCACAAATCTAAATAATGTACATTGAACACTTTTGAAGTTCTGTTAAGTTATATTGAAAAATGTCCTACTTTTTAAGGAAACTTTGACCACACCAGTTCTAAATTCATTATATCTTGGAAAATATGTATACCATGTAAATAATATTTTAGACACTGATAAAGCACGGCATTCTTTTACGTGGAAAGGACCCCGCACGGAACATATGGAAATTGGCCCTCGGTTAAAGTGTTTGATACTCGGGGATATTATCCAAATATCGATGTTGATCAAAAGCCTCTATGGGCTCAAGGTCGGTAATTGGACGGTTTTCCAGATATCGGGGGTGTAAAGGGGGATGCTCATTTCTTGTGGGAAGTGGCCCCCGCTCCAGTAAAATTCGCTGGAATCGATATATGTCATTCCCCTCGACCTCCTGATCAAAAATTCTCAGGGGCACAAGTATGGAAAATAAACAGTTTTCTAGATATGGGAGGTGCAAAGGGGGGTGCTCATTTTCTACAGGAAGTGACCGCCAGTGAATTTCATTGGAATCGACATATGTTGTTCCTCTCGACCTCCTGATCAAAAGTTCTCATAGAGACAAGGTCGGTAAATGCACAATTTTTTCGATATCGGGGGTTCAAAGTCGACTTTGCAACCCCCGATATTTGGAAAACTGTGCGTGTACCGGCCTTGTGCCCATGAGAAATTTTGATCAGGAGGTCGAGAGGAACAACATATGTCGATTCCAGTGAATTTCACTGGGGGTCACTTAATATAAAGGAAATGAGCGCCTCGCTTTGCACCCCCCATATCTAGAAAACTGTCCATTTTTCAAACTTGTGCCCCTGAGAATTTTTATCAGGAGGTTAAGAGCAGATGTCGATTCCAGTGAATTTTACTGGAGCGGGGGCCACTTCCCACAAGAAATGAGCATCCCCCTTTACACCCCCGATATCTGGAAAACCGTCCAATTTCCGACCTTGAGCCCATAGAGACTTTTGATCAACATCGATATTTGGATAATATCCCCGAGTATCAAACACTTTAACCGAGGGCCAATTTCCATATGTTCCATGCGGGGTCCTTTTTTCATAATTTTTTATTTTAAAATTTTGCAGTTATTCTCAAAAACGTGACGTCATGTTTATTCGGTTATTTATCAATGTATTTAATTTTTTTTTGTTAAAATAGTTAATCATATAAAATGTAAGCATTTTCAGAAAAAATAATTGGTATATAGGTATCAAATATTAATTTAGTTATCAAGCATAATAGATGATATTATTAGAAACTTGCAATGATATTATCCTTTACGCTTAATAACTAAATTAATGTTTGATATATACCAATTCTTTTTTCTGAAAATGCTTACATTTTATATAATTACCTATTAAAAAAAAAAAAATTAAATACATTGATAAATAACCGAATAATTATGAAGTCACATTTTTGAGAATAACTGTAAAATTTTAAAATAAAAAATTATGAAAAAAATTCCTTGTACAAAAAATGCCGTGCTTTATCGGCGGCTAAAATATTATTTCTGTAGTATGCATATTTTCCAAGATATATTGGATTAGAAACTGGTATGGTCAAAATTTCCTTAAAAAGTAGGACTTTCTCCAATATAACTTAGCAGAACTTCAAAAATATCCAATCTACATTATTCAAATTTCAGTGATTGATTTAGAATAGACTCATAATTAACACCCTATTTTTTCAATTTTTTCTGCCCCTCCGTTTCTGACATATTCACAGTTAAAATAAGGGGTCATTACATTTGAATCGGCAACTAAGTAAAAACAGGGCAAATTTTACACGATATGTTTCTTTTGTTTTAGCCTAGTAATGACAGTTTACTGTGTTTCTCTTTAGTATTACGAAGCATTTTAGGAAACACGGGGTATTATATTATATAGTTACACGCATTTAGATTTATTTTACTGGATTTTTACTTAGTAAGTAAGTAGATAGTAGAGAGATATTGCAACTTCGGTTTACAGATCCTTTAATAAAAGTTTCCTTTAATTTGACATGTACACATGCGCATTGAAAATATCGTTAAGCATTTTCTTTTAATAAAATACAGGCATCCCGTATTTAACTTAAATACGGGCAAGGCTTTCCTTTATTAAAAGCACCTTAATTTTGACACATTTAGGAACTGTTTGTCGAAACTTGCATCAGACGAAAATTCCCTAAGGAAATTGTTACTTTTGTTGGCGATAATGGCACAAGAAAAAGATAAAAAACGTGTGAGATTCAAATATGAGGAAGACGTAATTTCGCAATCGTATTATATCCCATCTTTGAAAACGAAAATTAACTTCTATTTCATCGTCAGTCATATTATTTAAATCGAAGTTCATGGGGTCTACAGCGTTAATTTGTTCATTACCGATATAAATATGTTAATTTAAACATACAGGAAAAATTATGCTTTTTAATGTTTCAAAAAGTTTTATTAAAAATCTACACGTGTTTCGGCTTATTAGGCCTTTATCAAGAGTACAAGATAATACTAAATTTAAAATGTGTTCCTTACTTATTTATACCTAATGGAAGGTATAAATTATTCAAAGCTTTTAATCTATTTATTACATGCAACTAGTTATATGATTCCTATCCTATGTAAATATACTACAAATAAGTTCTTAATGTTAAATTATTTTTTCTAGAATATTATGACCCATAAATAATGTTTGATCATTAGTTACATTTTTATGCTTTTTGACAGCTTTCATGATCTCAAATTGTTCTAGTAAATCTAACTTCTTTCCTTTATTTTCTGTATGGAGTAATTCGACTTCATTAAAATTAACAAAATGATTATTTTCTATGCAGTGTGTTGACATACCGGTGCTATGTATACCATTCGTTATTGATTTTTTGTGTTCAGCGAGACGATTCTTTAATTTACGACCAGTTTGACCGATATATATAGCATCGCAGTCATTACATTTTAATTGATATACACCTGTTTTTTCTAATAAATCTCTTTTGTCTTTATTATTAACTAACATTTTCCCTAGATTATTTTTATTAACAGAAATAGTTTTACATCCTAGTTTTTTCAATTTATGACTAATTTTATCACTAATCTTAGGCCTATAATTAATACATTTATATATCTGACATATATATGTCAGTTCTTTGTGGAGTATCAGCATAAAATTCTTTAAGTAACTTTTTCTTTTGTTTATGTTTTATTAATTTATCTATGAGGTTTTCACTATAACCGTTGTTTCTAGCTATTTCTTTAATGGTGTTCACTTCTTTTATAAAATTATTCTTATTTAAAGGGAAGGTTAGCAGACGGTGGATAAATGAATGGAAAGATGCCATTTTTATTTGTGATGATTGCTTAGAGTTCTTGTGAATGACTGTGTCTGTGCAAGTTGGTTTACGGTAAATGTCAAACTCTAAGCTACTGTTTCTATTTTTTAAGTTAACATCCAAGAAGTTTAAACCTTCCTCGTTTTCTATTTCTAGAGTGAATTGAATTTTATCGTGAAATGAATTCAGAAGATTTAAGAATTTATTAAGTTGTCTTTCTGTACCTTGCCAAATACAAAACACGTCATCCACATATCTAGTCCAGAAAAATACATTATTTATTAGGTTATTTTCGCAGTTAAACAACTTATTTTCAAAGTCTGACATAAATATTTCAGCTAATAACGGTGATATGGGGGAACCCATAGGTAATTAATTTATAAATTTCATTATTAAATTGAAAGTAATTTTGACTCGTACAGGTTTTTATTATGATGTTTAATTGATTTTTTAATTCTAAGTCAATAGAATTTTATGCTGATACTCCACAAAGAACTGACATATATAAATGTATTAATTATAGGCCTAAGATTAGTGATAAAATTAGTCATAAATTGAAAAAACTAGGATGTAAAACTATTTCTGTTAATAAAAATAATCTAGGGAAAATGTTAGTTAATAATAAAGATAAAAGAGATTTATTAGAAAAAACAGGTGTATATCAATTAAAATGTAATGACTGCGATGCTATATATATCGGTGAAACTGGTCGTAAATTAAAAAATCGTCTCGCTGAACACAAAAAATCAATAACGAATGGTATACATAGCACCGGTATGTCAACACACTGCATAGAAAATAATCATTTTGTTAATTTTAATGAAGTCGAATTACTCCATACAGAAAATAAAGGAAAGAAGTTAGATTTACTAGAACAATTTGAGATCATGAAAGCTGTCAAAAAGCATAAAAATGTAACTAATGATCAAACATTATTTATGGGTCATAATATTCTAGAAAAAATAATTTAACATTAAGAACTTATTTGTAGTATACTTACATAGGATAGGAATCATATAACTAGTTGCATGTAATAAATAGATTAAAAGCTTTGAATAATTTATACCTTCCATTAGGTATAAATAAGTAAGGAACACATTTTAAATTTAGTATTATCTTGTACTCTTGATAAAGGCCTAATAAGCCGAAACACGTGTAGAGTTTTAATAAAACTTTTTGAAACATTAAAAAGCATAATTTTTCCTGTATGTTTAAATTATTGAAGAATGTTTCACAAGGAACCAACCGTAGAATCAACCCAATGTATTATAAATATGTTATGTAGAAGTAACATTTCAATTTCTTCATCATTAACACCAGCTAGGATAGCTAGGTACTTCTAATTGTTCTTCCATATTCATTTTAAACTCGAACAAATGATAATAATACCGGCAATGCCCAATTTGATGATTTTTTAGGTTAGGGAAAATTGTCAAAATAAAGTATCAACATAAGGTATGAGGAGGACACCGTTGCAATAACTCACTTTAAAAATGGATGATAAATTGGAATACAGGATACTTTATTTAAAGTTTCTTTTAATAAAGTCAGCCCCTTTTCGTTTTGCAATAACTCTCTAGTAACGGATTCTAACTCATTTTCAACAAAAAATGATTTTACGAAGGTTTGGCTTAGGCAGGACAGTATATTTCCACTCCTCTACGTGGATGTGGAAGTAAAATCAAACAGAAGCAGTTTAAGTTATCGTAGGTATTCTTAAAATTACCCCAACTGCGTTTCATACAGTGAAACAATCTGTTCTCGAATTGTGTGCGAACATTTCTGAATACATCTGGAGTCAATAAATGGTATTCTCGAAGAACTCTCTCTCATGTATATCTTCCAAAGAGTTTTGTTGCGAAAACATTAGATTTTAACCGCTCCCAAGAATAGAAATTCAAGAAATCGGGTTACCTGGCTGGCCACTCCATAGGATCTCTTTCCTGAAGGAAAACAAATCACTTTGAGAATTCATTGTAGTAATAACTTCTACAATATAACCTCAATCTAATGATAACAATGAATCATGATAGTAGGAGTAATAAGATAAGAGCAACAATATACTCACTGTAAGTATGTGTTGTTCATTCTCTGCTTTATGAAACAATCAATTTTCAAGTATCCTTTAAGGAATCTTAAATAATAAAACATTCTAAAACTAAACGCACATGGAAAGTGATTTTTGTCGAAAAAACTCGTGTCAATTTGAAAACGATGAAACATGTAGTTTTATTTTTTTAGAAATTGCTGTTCAGTGTCGTATATTTAGGTGATTTAAATGGTTGAATCGATAAAATACACAATTGTAAAATTGAAAGATCTTTCAAAAGATGTATCCCTCGACTTCTATTACTGTTTGATTTGAAGGGGTTGGCGGCTACGTGGGGAAGATTTATGAAGGTGGATATACAAATATTCTGCAAAAGTAAAGAGGATGGTCATTCAATAATACTAAATAATTAATCAATGGAAGGTGTCAAATAGAAGGAGAAATTTTATGGAAATCTTTACACATACAGATTTATTTTTCACAAATATACCGAAAGTATTTAAAAATTAATAGTGGTTTTATTTAAACAGAAGATAAAATTTATACCAACTTAAAATCACACACTACTAATTTAAATAGAAACTCAAATTGAAAAATCTTAAAATAGGAAAAAGGATAAGAAATACTTTAAACAAAGTATAAACGTCATTTATAAATCAACTGATTATATCCCAGATTAGTTGGTACTAAAAGCGCATTTTTTATAAAACAAAAAGTTGATGCAAAGTCAACTTTTCTGGTGTTAAAGACGCACATCCGGAAATCGCGTCGAGCGGAACCGGAGAGACGGGCTGCAAGAGATGGGAGAACGATTCGTCGTGCATAAGAAAAAGACACGAGAACCTGACTTTGGTAAAATGACCGCTATATACAAAAGTGACTTAGACACCGGAACAATAGCTATTGTAGTTTAATGAAAATGCACAAACGAGGAATACAACTTAAAATATTACTTTGTTTAGTTGTTTGCGTAGAATCCCGTGTGTATTAGTCACTTAATTGCAGTGGCAAAAACTGAAATAAGCTTGGGAAGATTTATATCTATTTAATATATTAACCATTTCTATTAATTTATGCACATATTTTGATATAAAGATATATTTTGGTCCAATTTGATAGAAAATTGATCGGATATGATATTTTTAAAATTTAGCGTTCTTTCAGCCCTCTCTAAGAGCCAAATTTCAACGCACCTTTTTCGTAATTAATTAAAAAACTACGGATCATAATAAAGTTGAAATTCCCTTAAAGTATGTTAGTACAACTCTATACGATAAAAATTAAATATAGTTGTGGCTATACTTGTTGGAAACTATCTTTTTATAAAAATCTAAATTGCAAAGTTGTGGCTTTAAATTGCGTTCTGCAAATAAAATTATATCAGCTATTTTGTAGCTTTTGAAATAATGACTCAAACGAGAACTCAAATGACATGTATTATTTTTCTTACAAATAATATACAATCTAAAAATACCTAATTTCTTTGGAGAAAATTTTGTGATTCTCAATTTTTGCAAATACGCATTTTTGGAATACAGATCATTTAACTTAATTGAAGCTGAGAAATTACGATGAAATTTTGTCTTTAAACATTCCGATTAAATATTTCTAGGGGAAATTACAGCTCTCTAAAACTGCTATTTGATTTCTCAAAAATAACCTATTTTTAATCATTAATATATCCACGTCACAGTTTAGCTTGAAAACGTGTCTTGCTCTTTTTTCCTTTGACCCAAAATTATCTTAACAATTTGAAAATCTGAGCGCATCTTGCGTGATAAACCGCGACTGTATTCAAACTCAAACAAGCGCACAGTAGACTTGATTTACACGAAAATAGGGAGTTCTGTATAAGAATTACCAACTGCAAAACTAGTAACAAGGCTAACTATTTTTGTTATTTTTTGTTTCAATGTACCTTGAAAATCGCTGTTTCTTCATCGAGTATTGCATAACTGGTCTTAAATTCGGTCATTTTCGATCCGTCATCATGTATTTCTATTTTCTATCATCACTTTCGTTGTCAAAAGTATTAAAAACATCGACGCTATAATATTTGAAATTTGATATAAAGTATTTATTAATATTTGAAGAATTTTGCATGTTTTTAGTCTTAAATTCGGCTATTTTGGAGCCCCCTTTTGTTTGCTTATCATTTAAATACCAGATTCGTTGATACAGTGGCATTAAAAATCCCAAGGTGAATATTGTTAGGCTAAAGAAAACGATTTTTTTCGAGTTATAACAAATGAAAAATAATTTTTCATAACATAAAAGAAACATTTTTCAAAAAATTCTAAAATAGAATGCCATTAAAAACATTTTCAGGCAAATCCATTCTGATCACTCGTAATAGGCGTCTAGTAGGCACTACGTAGAATCAACAGAAGAAGTGATAGTGGAAAATGCAGAAGCAATTTGTAGGGTAGTTTCATTTGTGACATAATCTAATGATATTGAAATAAATGCTTTATCCTACTCAATAAAAATATGTTCATATTAATGGCACCATTTATTATTGATTAGAGTGCATCGTACAATAATTAATGACCACTATAAAACAGTTTGTTACCAGATGGAGATTTCTGTAGCAGTTTTTTCAAAAAGAAATCATCAACCGTTTCGCATATAGAATTTATTTGAGTCAATACTGTCAATACTCTCGCTTTCTTCATCAATTAGTCTTCAGCAGAATTTTTTGACATTTATAGGCACTATTTTTAGTACATGAAAAATATGTTTATATAAGTATTCAAATGTACTTGCTTAGATTAAGTTAGGTTAATACGTTTCTCATCTCATAACCTTATTAGATAAGAAAGTGTTGAGATCCTCTGACAACACGGGTCCTTGTTGCCAAATAATGAAAGCTGAATTTATGTCGACCACCAAACTATACCGTAGGCTACTATTGGTCTTATGACTGTAAAGTATATCAGTACATTTGCTGAGAACCAATGTCTCAGGATTTTCCGCAGATTCTTAAACGTATTGAAAAGCACACCCTTTCCCTGTGGACATTTAAGTGATTTACCTAGTGTAATAGCATTAATTCTACTTCCTCCACAAATGGAAATAAAAATATTTAACGTGCATTTAATTGGACTCCCAATTTGAGGTAGTTGATTTTAAAATAATGAGTAAGATTTCTTATGCTTTTTGTACGTTGTAATTTTTTAATTTCATTACAGCTGCATTATACATCTAATGCAAACGGTGTACCATCCAAAAAATGAAAAAATCTACCCGTGACCTCTGTTTTTTGTTAATAAATCTAGTCACATTCAATTCGTCAAAGCAGACAATTTTGTAAATTGTCTTTTTACATAATTTATATCTGATGATAGCATATTAAACCAAAACAGAGTGAGATGAAATATTAATAAATACCTCCAAACACTTGACTATTTTTAATGTCCACAAACACAATTAATGTTCATACCTACGTTGACTTTAACCTTCAAAATTGCACCTGGTCCAGCCATTAAATTTGCACTTGGGCCAATATTAAAGCCTCCAATTAATGATTGCAAGTTTTTAAACAATCCTCTAATTATTGTTCCACTCCAGGTGCAAACATTTACTTTAGCACCTGCCTTACCAAAAGATGACTCACTTAATTCGAAGCCATATGCTCTGCATATTATGCATTTTGATTCATCTAATTTCGAATCATAAAACGACGCAAAAAAGCCACCAGAAAGATAAGATTTAATTTTCGGACAGCTGCAGAGGTATTACTTTCACTTTTGTACACTTGACGAAAATATACGTATAGTAAGTAGTCCAGTGTTTGGTGGTAAAAATAGGTTATTATTAACACCGACTGACGTGAAATTTGCACAGTGAGTAGGGAATAGCTCAAGAACAAAAGTTACCCATATTTAATACCCCAAACCCTTCAATGAAATCATCTCAAAATATAATCCAGTTCCAGGTGTCGTATATATTATACCTGTACGAAATTTCAAGTGAATATCTCAATTTTATTTTATCAACCCCTTTAATAATGGAGTGGGGGTGGTGGGGGATGGAAAATATTATAAAAAAATTATTGGCCTTGGCTTCTAGTATACAAACCAAATGCTAAATTTTTGTACTCTTACCAGCTTGCTTTACTTATTTTCCCCTATTTACCCCCAAACCCTTCACCTCATAAGTTCTAGTTCCAGATCTCGTTATAGTACATAAGTGTATAAAATTTCAAGTCAATATCTTAAACTGCCTCAGAGAAAACGTGCGCACAATAAAAATTACAGACAAAAAATGGTCAAATTTAAAACCTCGGCGTTTCATAACTTTCTAAACCTATTTCAACAAAAACAAAAATTTGAAATTTTTTTACGATTACTATACTTACTTCCACTCTACTACGTGGGTGTGGAAGTAATATATACACTGGAAAACTTGAGGACCTCTTCAGTTAATAATAGGTAGACACTTTGACTTATATTAAGTGAGGCAGTAAAATTTTCATGAAAAAATAAAATTTTCAACAGAATCTGCAAGTTTTACTCTTTTAACGGTAGTTCTCGGATGGTATGTAAACTATTACGGGATACATTAAATTAAAGTGTTCATTTTAAATAGATACCTGAGTTATTACGCTTGGGTGGCCAAGTATTATTTCACAATTTCTCTAATAACACAGTAAAATGAGTAACAATTTCAGAATATGTAGTTTAAAAGAGTATTAATTTAAATTTATGTCATTTTATTAATAAGATACATGAAAAGGAAAACGTTTCTCAATTGGGTATAATATAATATTCTCTTTGTCAGTAGTACAGGCACAATTATGAAACGATTGAAAATTTCAACTGGCATATGTATTCATTTTACATATTACAGCAGTTTTCTTTTATATTTTCTGTGTTTGCAAACGTTTCGATTTAAATGATTCAAAACACGACTCGGACAAAATGAATAATGCTATATGTCATCATGAGGAGTTATATCTTGGGACATGTTAAAACGCATTAAAGCAAAATTATAAGCAAAAACAGCAGTACTTATAAGATATATTTCTTGGATGAAAAAAAATGCTCTCTGGCTAAATACTATTCCCCTATCGATTTTAATGTATTTCATAATATAACTTCTTAAAAGTTATAGTTCTGTTACTTCAAAAAATAAAGAATGGAATTGAATATACTATTACGCTATTAAAAAGGATAAAAAGTTAAGAAATATAATATGGCCATTTTGATGCATTTTTTGCATTAATATCATAAATACTTCGAGCTTAAATCTAAATTAACCTAATTAAAAGAACATGCATGAATATGGCACCATATTGAAGACGTATTTTACTTCATTTGAATGAAATAGTTACTGACATCTTCTAAAAAGTTTCTTGTTCCATCATGAGCAAATGAACTGAATCAGTATAGTCCTGCAGATAGACTAATCCTTAACACATTATGTTCCTTGGTAAAATACTTGAAATTGTCAACCTCAAAACTCTAACACTAATATCAACTACGGTGCACCGTAGCCTACATAGATGAAATATCATCAGACAAACTGTAACCTGGCTGGAAGATCTGCCTCTAGCAGATTTTGAACAGGCATATAAAACGGTAAGGATATAAATATTTGTTACTTAGTTGCGATAAAACTTTTAACACAAATAGACATAAAATGGTATTTGATATTCTGGCTACTTCAGGCGTTCCCCAGGGATCCGTAGTGGGCCCGCTTATGTCTGTTCTTTTTATAGATGACATAGTAGCTAATCTGAATGTAGAGAGCTTTCTGTATGTAGATGAACATTTATTGTGTAATAGAATGTGAACAAGATTGTGAAAAACTTCAGAATAACTTAAACATAATTAATGACTGGTGACTATCTAATCACTTGCCTCTCAACATATCTAAATGTAACACTTTTACTTATACTGTAACATCAATTCCTGCCCCTGAGTGGAATAGGAACGATGAAACTACCCGGTTCTCATTTATTTTGTGGAGGCTGGGTCGTGGTTCGAAAATTAATAAAAATTTAGGATTGTTAGGCGCCAATAGCCAATTGCTCGATACCTATGCCTTACTGGTTTTCAAAATGTAATACTGTGGCTATTCAGTGGCCTTATTGTTTACATAGGTATCATGAGTTTTTAGAAAATTTAATATGAAAAACACAAAGTAAGAAAAATAAGTTGTATATTAAAATTTTAAAGACAAAACTGGAAATGGTAAATATTTTATATAAATTTAGATATTTTATTAACAAAAAATTGAATTTAGAGGGTAGCTACCTTCCTTACATAAATCATATGTAGGAGTAAGAATGTTATTAGGCTGACGGCCGATGAAAAGTTAAAGATAAATATTTACATTTGCTGAAGGCTAAAAATTATATGTTAATTGAAAATTCCACAAGAAGTTGAGCGTGTAGATGTTCAAAGGAGAATGACACTCTCACCACAAATCCTGCTCACGAGCTGCCAGAGCGCCTCGTCCCACTCAAATCTCCTCTTCCCCTTCCTCTGTTTGCTTCGTTTACTGATAAAAGTTGAAACTTAGATTGATTCCCATATAGTCGCTATTCAAGCTCCATATTCAGTGACATGTGTGGATATGGACAAACAAATTTCCTCCTGGGCTAACAAGGTTATCCTCACAGGACCATCACCATCAAGCTGGTCACTTAAATTGACACCCAAGGCTTATTATTGGCTGGTCATTACCACCTCTTCAAGCTGGCACTTAATAGCTCATCAGGCTGGTACTTAATACCTCAGGCTGGTACTTATTACCTCACACCTAAAAGAGTCCATCGTGTTACTCTACCTTGCATTTACCTGTTTGAAAAGGCACTCTGGGTGCGTTAATACCCCACGTAATGCTTTAATACCTTAACGTTTCTTCTAAAAATGCCCAAATATCCCCTACCAAATTCCAAGATATTTTTATAACCTTACAAAATTTAATAAAACCGCGTTCTACTATTGCCCAAACCTATATTTAAATCGCGTTTAAAACTTTAAATTCACAATTAATTCCCCTTAACAATAAGCAACAGAATTAAATGTAATTCCTTATCCAACATAGATTTTAGCTACTGACGCTGTTTTTTATGGCACGCGTGCATCTTTATCCAAGCGCTTCTAAAATTAACCTATTAAATATCCCTTAACATCGGGTTGAATGCTGGCAATTTTACAAATTAAATACATATACATTAATCAATAAATGTCAGTGATTATAATTTAGTAGATATTGGTTTATTTAATTACCTATCTCCAGGAATTTGAGGCTTTAAATCTGCGGTAAGTCAGCACAGACACGTCTTGTTCTTGGCTTCAAGAATCGGAAATGCCTAATTTATTGTCTCCTTAAAATAGCTATCAATCGTTGCCAACCGCAAAATGATAAAAAGTGTTTACTTAAAATTCTGTTTTTATTATCAAATCTACTTAATTATTGCACTATTTTACTTCCCATTTATAATTCTTATTTGTTACTAAATTTCTATTGCTTCAAATTATTAATTAAAGTTTATTGTTTAATTTTTACCAATACTATCTAGATTTCTAACTAGTAAGAGCCGGTGGTTTGCTGGTAGAATAACAGATGGCGCTCGGTGTATATTTTAAAGTTAATTCAAGTCTACTCGTTAAGAATCGGTTGGGTTTGCTTGTAAAGTACAGATGGCGCTCGGTGTATATTTTAAAGATAGATTTTCGAGTGGGGATGAGGACTTCGGCAGCTCTAGGTTTCTGTGAACAAAAAGTTAATAAATTTAAAGTATCTGCTATTATAGTGGTTTTAAGAACCCCATAATTAAATTATATATATTCTGTAGCGTCCTGGAACTTTAGGACGGTACAATACCTTTGACAAACATCTAAGTTTTAAGGAGCATATTAATGTCACCGTAGCATCAGCATTAAAAAGCCTAGGTTCTGTAATACGAAATTGCAAAGGGTTCAGCAGTACTAATATTATGAAGTTGCTATACTATTCATTTGTACGACAAAAATTGGAATAATGCTCGCTGATATGGTCCTCTGGATATGCTATGTACTAAAATAATGTTGAGAAAATTCAGCGCCGTTTTGTTAAGTACTTAAGATTTATTGAAGATGGTATCTATCATATAATGAGCTTGTTCCATAATATTATTTTTATATGGTATTTATACTTTTTCATATAGTACTTGATATTCTCATTATGCACTTAAAATTTCGTATTATTAACCTTTTCCGTTCTCGAGACATAAGGAGTTGAAATTAGTAATAGTTGTAAAAATCGAGCGCCCATTTGTGACGTCACTATACGCAAGTGATGTAAGAAAAATGACTTTCTGGGACCTTTCAAATTTAACCTGAAAGGTCGAAAAACATGAAATTTTCAAACACTGGTAACTAAATAAATACGTCGAGTGAAAGTTCGTTCTATGTCTCTATGGAAAGGAGAAGGTCGGCGATGAATCCTAATCATAAATTTCAGGGTCAAAATCGAAAATTCGTTCCGACAGGAGCGAGAGAAAATTGTAATTTTTTGATATTTCACCAAACCGTACTCCCCTACTGTCAAGAAGTAAGCAAAACAAACAATACTTCGAAAACACTTATAATTATAACAAGTATGGAGCATCAAGTCTATCGAGATCGACAAGTCAATGCGTACAGTGACGTAGCGCCTGGCCACGCCCCATTTTCGCGAGGTGGTGATTTGTAATAGTTTTTAAGATACTAAACGTGCGAATAAGATTCTGATTTTTTTTGCGGATCCATTATTTTATACTTGTACTTTCGATTTATGCAATAAAAAAAAAATGCCGAACAAGCCCATTGAATATACCCAAAATTTTATTCTTTAAATTGACGACTTACTCCAGTAGCTTCAGGCATACGCGTAAGCGTATAATCAGAATAATGTTCAATCTTTCATACAGACAGATCTGCCATGACACTTTAAGAAAAAACACCCTGTATATATTTATTTAAAATTTATGTTTCATGCTTAGTAATCAGGAAAACTTCTGTTCTAACGTATTCACACCAATATAATACCCATGGAGCAAATATAATACACAATGGCAATTATAGGCTAATTAATAAACTCCCTATTATGCTGGTGCTCATCGATATCATACAATAAATTTTAAACTATACCAAATGAGCCAAAAAATTAAGTAATTTTTTAGCTCATTTGGTATAGTTTAAAATTTATTGTATGATATCGATGAGCACCAGCATAATAGGGAGTTTATTAATTAGCCTATAATTGACATTGTGTATTATATTTGCTCCATGGGTATTATATTGGTGTGAATACGTTAGAACAGAAGTTGATAGAAGGCTCTTTTTCTATCAAGTGATAGAAAAAGAGCCTTCTATCAACAGCATTGATGAATTCTGTACCTCAAGCTCTTGATCAATGTTCGTAATCAGAATATAATTTTTGTTTTATTTAGTGTATAAATATTTACATATGAATGTTTATTATGTTACACATTTTTACTTTTTCATGTGTTATATTTGTATAATGTTTGTATTCTTATTATATATTCATACTAGGCATATAATTCCTTTATCGGCGCTTCTGTGTAATTCTGACCAAATCATCTTAGTAATTTTTGACACTATTGAAGGTAAATAAATTCTATTCTATTCTATTACTTATGGGAAGCCCTGTATATATATTTCCTTGTCATAAAAACAAACTATTGTTATATTATTAGTACTATTATTATTTTAATTATAATAATTATTGCTATATTGGCGGTATGGTACCCATATTATAATACTCAATATGATCGATACGAGGAACAGCCGGGTCTCGGTAATATAGAAGCGCGGGAAAAACTATAAAAATCACCGTATACTGGTACACGCGCCAACACAAACTTGTAGTAATATCGTAAATAGAAATTTTTTTACGACTTTGTTGTTGTAGAACCCCAAGGCGAAGCAGGTTTCATCTCCGCTCGCTCCTCCTAGAATCTCTTGAGAGCGGTAACGAATCAAGAAACGTAAATGTATATATTTATATCAGGCCACTCTACTAGATGAGATGTGACCAAAAAAAAGTCGCTTACAGCATAACGTGATGATCGTTTGTTGTGTTCTTGCGACTAATGTTCATATTTAGTAATGCTTAACTAGTTACAAGCAACGAGAAAGTCAACTGAAAAAGAAATATTCTACACACATTTATTAGGAAAAACTATACGTTGATATATGGTCTTCAAGCTATGTAAAATCTTGTAAGATTTCTAGCCTGACTAAATAAAGTAAATAATATAATAACTGAAACGCATACAGAAACATAAGCCAAGAGAAAAAACCGCTGCCTAAGCAATCACTACTTCCACATCCAAGTCTCTTTAAAAGAAAACATCTTGACCAAATTTTATTTTTGTACGTGGAAATAATTGGTCATAGAATTTTAATAAAATTTAGGACAAATGTCATAAAAAATTTGAGCTGTTGATTTCTAGCACATTCGCCAAAAGTGAAGTTTCCGGATTTTTGTTAGCTTGCTCTATTTATTTTCCCCAATTTACACCCCTTCAACGGAATCATCTCAATCAGATGTCATTACAATACATACGTGTACCAAATGTCTCAATTTTATTTTATCAATTCTTATAAAAATGGAGTGAAGGGTGGGGTTGAAGAATAGTTGAAAAATATTATAGAGAAATCTGAGACCTTCGCTTATAGTATATACAGCAAATCCCAAGTTTCTGTACTCTTACCAGCTTGCTTTACCTATGTTCCCTTATTTACCCTCAATTAACCACCAACCCTTCAACGTAATCATCTCAAAATATAATCTAATTACAGACGTCATTATAATACATACATATACCAAATTTCAAGTAATAATATCAATTTTATTTTAATTTTAATCATTTTACTGTAGTGGGAGTGGTGGGGGGACTTTAAAAATATAAAAATTCTTGGCCTTGAGTTCTAGTATGTACACCAAATCGCAAGTTTCTGTACTCTTTCTGTTTTACTAATTCTCCCCTATTTACTTCTGCTTACCTTCCATATAATCTAATTCCACATCCCGTTATAATATATACGTGTACCAAATTTCAAGTGAATATCTTAATTCATTCTTATCGGTCCCTGTAATAAAGGGGGGAGGGTGGTGGTATGGAGGGGTTGAAAGATGTGATAAAAAACCCGGCGCCTTCGCCTCTACTATATACAACAAATCTCAAGTTTCTATACTCTTACCAGCTTCCTTTACTTATTTTTCCCTGTTTACCCCCTAACCCTTTACCGGATATGTTAAAAAAACAATCCGGTTTCGGATGTCGTTATGATATAATATATGTGTACAAAATTTCAAGTCAATATCTTAAACCGTTCCAGAGAAAACGTGTGCACAAAAAAGTTACAGACATAATTTTTTTTTGCTCAAATTTAAAATCTCGACGTTTCATGACATTATAAACCTATTCAACAATAAAAAAATTAGAATTTTTTTTTACGATTAAGTACTTAATTTCCACTCCACGTCGTGGACTAATTAAAAGCTGCAGTCTGGCTCTGTAGACTGTTTTTAGATTATCATTAGATAATCGATTGATTGATTGATTTGCCGGCATAAGGTAGGCATTGCTGCCGCTTCCGGACATCCATGGAGGTTCGTTCCAACATGCAGCTTGGTCGTCCGTCGAACATGCCCAACGGACGGCCAAACCGTGTGTCGAAACCAAATCTCTGATGTTTTATATACCGCCGGACCGGCTGCATACGCCAGGCTGGACATTGGATATGCTTGTTGTCAGCAGCGAGAGCCGCATGACGCATGGGGTGGAAATACAGGATGGGAAGTGTAGGTGTTTGTGAGATGCTTCTTTTAAGTTTCCATGCCTCTATTTAGTTTCCATCTGTCATCATCCGCTGGGGTGTGTAGATGTTTGCGAGATACTTCTTTTCAGTTTCCATGCTTCTTTTAAGTTTCCATCCATAGTAAGCTCTTTATTTTTCTTCTTCTAAGTTTTCTGTTTTTGAATTTGGCAGCTTTTATTTTTTATTTAATTTTTGTTTTGTTTCTATTTATTAACCGCTCCACAGGTAACACTATCCATTTACAGTGGAGTTGCTGGGAAGGGCCTTATCTCGCGATAATATTTTTGCGCGTTATGAGAAAAAAGGTCCGAAGGGATACTTTGCTCACCCTGTAGGTATGTCGTTTCTTTTAATCAGTCGGTTACAATCTACAGTAATTATTCTCAGCCGCCGCCTCCCAACCGCGGGTACCCTCCATTTCACCACCTATATGTTTTCTCTTTTGTTTACCAAACTATCGTGTGACAAGGATCAACAAACCAATAAACAAATATCTCTTCAATTCCAATTTCCGACTTTTCAATTTAAACAAGGAAACATACTTAGAGTAAAGTAAACAAAACCTATCTGTCTGCTTCACATCTAGCTGGCTGTTGCTCACTCCATATTACCCACTTGAAGAAGGGATAATGAGAAACTTTAAAACACTGAAAAACAAATGATGGAGTTTGAAGTGAAAGTTTAAATGTCATAGTGTAAAGTAAAATCGTTTCTTTAAATGGTATTACTAATTTTGTTATAAAGTTCTTTATTATTATTATTATTATTATTATTAAATGTGTTACATTTTAAAAATTGCTACGATATTACTTAAGAGTTTCAAATTAAACTGAAATTTTTTTGAAAAAATGAACCTTTAAAAAAAAACGGGCACTAAAATTACGAAACAAAATTTCAATAAGACAATCCGATAGGGAAATATTTATTATATTTGCCCATAACTTTTTTTTCTTAGTACGTATATTTAGAAAAACTGTAAGAGTACCTAAGTAGAACCATAACAAGACTATTCGTATGAATTTTCACTTAATAATTTCAGTGATTTGCAAAATAGCTAGATTTAAATTTAAAAATTATGTTGATCTTCCTATTTCGTAGTTTTAAATTTTGCACACCACTGAAATTATTGAGTGAAAATTCATAGTAGTAGTCTTGTTATGGTTCTACTTAGGTACTCTTATAGTTTTTTAAATATACGTACTAAGAAAATAAAGTTATGGCCAAAAATAATAAATATTCTCTATCGGATGTCTCTTTCTAGAGAATGGCCACCTTTAAGACTCAATTAAATAAACAATGTGGAAATTTAATTTAATAATTTCTAGTAACCATTTTTTAACGGCGGTTTAACATTGTCAAAACAATATCTCTTCACCCTTTTTAATGGCCAAGTTTATCACATAAATCTGAAAATGTTATGCTATTTATGAGAGCCCTATTACATTCGCCATTTTGAATCTTTAAATTTTGATGTCAATTTCAGTATTAGCTCTAAATGTGTCCAATTTTGGTCAAAACCAAAGTCTATAAAAATGAATTGTACCAGTATTTACAGCAAAACTCAAGTTCTCATTTCACAGCAGAACAAAGAGAGTTATCAAAGTAATGGCGAAGTATACTGACATGTTCCACCCGTATACAGCAGTACTCAATTTTTATTGCCTAATTGGAACAAAATGCGATATGCGATACTTATACGAAATACGAATTGAAATTCTGTGGGAAAGCGAGATTACCTTATAAGCCCGCCTACACAAATTTGCTTTTATTTACTATTGGCAACTTGGATGTTTATATATGTAAACAAGCAAAAAGTACACTGATTGAAAGGAATAAAGTTAAAATCGTGAGGCAGATGATCTCGAATTGCAGCTTCACAAAAGGAGCTGAAAATGAATGTGGGAGATTTGCCATAGCATTACATGTTACAGAGGTATTGTTTGAATTTGCATTTAACAACCATTAGCATTAGCGTACAAGAACCGTATTTGCAAAGTAAATTTTACTGTTTCAAAGAGTTCGTTCAAAAAAATTCGCTGATATTTTTCTATTTCGTATTTAAAATAATGACATGACAACCTTAACATTGCTTTATATTATATGCAGAGACAAAAATTAATTAAAGTGGATCAGTCGTTAAAGATTGCTTCTTCTAGAGTGGAATGTGCACATGATTACATGATTTTTGATAAAGTTTAGATCATCCATTTTGGATTCGAAAATATGATGTTAAATTATAATAATTGGCGACCTCAAAAACTCTTGTTTAAATTTTTCCATAATTTTGTTACTAGATTTTTGTGTCGTTATTACAGTTTCAATTGATATTTATTAAAATATTTATTTTTCGAGTTTCTTTCAAAAAAACTTAACTAATTTGCACACTTTTTTAACACTTTTAAAGTGATCACTTTTAAAGTACATTGCAACATGTTTTGTTCAAATTTGTGAAGTTCAAAGTATTATCTTGTATTATACACATAGCATAGCACAGTTTCAGCACAGTATAACTTGACAGAGATTTCTTTGAAGCAAATCGTCATTGGTTATTTATCATTATTTCATTGACAGTTTAAACAGTTTAAGCTCAATATTGTTGAAGTTATTTTCGAGGTTTTTACAGAATAAGATGGAACAGTATGGAAAAAGAACATAATATACAATATGCGTATATTGCGAAGAACTTTGTGAAGTTAAAAAAGCCATCCAAAATTGAAACACTTATCATACCTGATGAAAATCAAAATGAGAAGTTATTCACGATCATAATAATTAGGTATTAAACATGAAATAAAATGTTGTTTCGCAAAGCTCAATGATTTTTTTTATAATTATCTCGTTTAATATGAAAAATAAAATTCCATTTTTATGTAATAGCAAATGTCAAATATGTCCATAATTTGACAGAAAAATTTTCAACGAAATGAACTGCACTATTCGGAAATTTATTAGTTCTAATTCTAGTAGTTAGATATAAAAAAATAAATAAAGACTTTTTATACTAAAATACTTTGAAGTGTAACAAAAGACCCACTTATCAATATTTTTAATAAATCTCTGGCATCTAAGAAACATAGTCTGTTGGGATGGGGGTCCATTTTTATTAACGTTGTCACCTACCTGCCGGTGCTGAAACTGCCGAAAATATTATTTCTACGCCCGTGTTGTAACCTTCAAAATAATTTACATTTTTTACGCCCGCTGCCCACAGTTAGCCTATATTGTTGACGTTGATTGTTATAATAAATAATAAAGTAAAAGGTAGAATGTTTAATAAATTTTTGCATAAACTCCAACCCACGAGGTGATGCATTATGAAATGTGAAGATATGTGAATTAATAGGTACATACACTGGTTTTAACACATTGTCAAAGATTAATGAATCATGTAAATTCATAACATTTTCAAATATTGTGAAAACGTTTAGTATAAAAATAACGTAAGAGTTGATTTCGTTTTATAATGCGAATGAAAACGAATTGATTACAAATACCTGAAATACATGATGGTAGAATAGCTGAAGGACTGAAATTAGAAGTAGAATATGTCTTAATGCCCTTTCGTAAGGTATGTGGCATCAATTCCTTTTCAGTTGGTTGTCTAACCTTCGTTAAATATCTAGTCATCTTTTAGTTATTGTTCTAATTTACCACATATTGATTTGTTAGCACATACTTTTGCTTTAGTCAAATCCATACTGATCTGTAACTTTATTTCAGTAGGGTATTTCTATATACTTTATCACGATTTGATCAATATTTCAAACTATTTAAACCAGTGAACATGTGATGAGACATGTACAGGAGGACTGGTAGAGTAGAGTAGCTACTCTACCAATATTTTTACCTTGAGATTTGCTGACGATACCGCCTTAGTTGCAGCGGACAAAGAAGAGCTCATCTATCTAAATATTCATTTACAGTGGAGTTGCTGGGAAGGGCCCTACCTCGCGGTAACAATATTTTTTTTCGCGTTATAAGAAAAGAGGTCTGAAGGGATAGTTTGCTCACCCTGTATGTCGTTTCCTTGAAACAATCGGTTTCAATTTAAGGCAGTTTTTTCATTTCATCACCTATATATTATGTTTAATCCCTTTTCAATTATGATTTCCATTTCTTGTTTTAAATTTAATAAAGACAAAACAAAAACTTATCTGTTTCATTCACACATCTGGCTGGCTGTTGCTTATTTTATATCACCCACTTCAAGAAGGGACGGATCCAGGAATAGATTCCACGGTCAAGCAGTACACTTTCTCGAGTTGTTTATATACACTATTTTGTGTTGCTTTATTCAACCAACACAATTCCATCAAATATCAATTACATAAAATAGCCAGTCGATAAATTGAGGGAAAGTGGACGCTCCCCAAAATGTTGGGCTGATGTCACCAAACTATGGGAACGTGATTTGATGAGGTTGTGCGTCTAACAACAACCGAAACAGTGGGCCATCAAAATTCCAGATATGAAATCAGGCTATTTCATGAAATATCATGATCTGTATTTATCTCCTAATGGGTTGTGAAGGAGGTCATATATCGCAACTTTGATATCAAACTCGGACTCAGAACTATCAAAACTCCCGGAGAGAGATACCAGAGACAAACATTATTTTTCTAGTACAATTTCAATGTTGGACGTATTTTAAAAATAATAATAATCTCGCTTATTTCATTACTATTTTGCTAAATTTCAGTTTGTATAGGATATATATGTACATTTACAACATCCTTCCAACTTCTTTATCTATTCTCTTTATTGGATGATAACGATGTGCTTATACACAACCTAACAGCTGATACCAAAACCAGTTTTTTATACACAAACAAGTTCTTTTCAGACTGAACCTTAATTTAAAATGAGACTGGCGCTTTGTAATCCTTATAAATTGGATAATTTTCATAAATAATGCAAATCCTGTCTATATCGTTTAATAACTCACTAAATCATACCAGTTTAATTGTACAAAAGTTCCTTCACTCTAGAACGCCATATGGTTTCTAAGATTGCGCACCATAATGGCACTATAGAGTAGATATTAACCATATTGGCGGTAATAAAACCCTGCGCAATCGCCCGTTGCCTTTAACTCGACTCCCCTACGCAAACGAATGGTTGGTCCTAGTTCTTCTCTCGCGAGATAGAGAACATGGGCTCAGAGCAGCTTGGTCGGTAAATTTGTAAGTAAGACAGGCCATCGAAGGACTTGTGCCTGAAGAACCGGTTTGGCTGAAAGAAGGCTCCGCTGAAGAAGACAGTGTTGCCGCCTTGGTCCAAATTTCGCTGCTAAGAGTTCCTGCATTTACGTTTGCAAGTTTAAGTATGGTGTGGAATGTTTACATTTGTCAGAAATAAATTGTATCTGTAATCGTAATAAATTAATTAAACCTAATATTTTTTTATGGTAGAACTAGTTAAATCTACAAACATATAACGATTCTATAGCATCATGTAAACACTACAGCTAGTGCGCTACTAGTCATTTAAGAGCACATTTAAATAATGTTACATTGTTACGATGTTTATTGAACAGTATACGTTATTTACAAAATAGTATTAATAAATAGTAGTAAAAGAAGTAGCTATATACTTACTAGATATCTTAGAGAGTCATGTTCTTCACAGTCAGTACTAACAAAACCTCATGTATAAAAACAAAGAATTTTAACTAATAACTTTTTAGTTATTATTATCTGTTATTTTTAACAGAATATGAATCTTTCTAACATAAAAAATGTATTATACTGATAGCTTCAAAGCAAGTTATTCTTTAGGAATTTATAAAAACCCGGGGCAAGCATCTAACTTGATGTATAGCCCCACACTTGTTTAAAAATGAATTATTATTTGTTTGCTTATAATTGTATTGAAACATATTCTTTATAGGATTTTGCAAACAGCAGAAAAAATAACTATCTATCTAACTAACTAAAAGAAAAACTATGTGTAATAATATTATTGAAATCTTTGCATTCTTTCGATAACCAGAATTCTGGTTATGCTATGAAAATTTTTTTAAGACAAGGTAGATAAATAAATTCATTTTAGGCCTTTGTTCTCATTTTTAACGGAATCTTCATAACCGTAGGGGTTATGTAGATACTAGTTTAATCTGCATGGTCGTACTGTGTGGATGCTGGTGTTAGAATGTGAATTGTCAAATAAGAAATTAGACAAATTCATTTTAGGATTTTAAATTGCTAGCATAACCAGAATCCAGGTTATCGAAAGAATGCAAAGATTTCATTAATATTTTTACACATAGTTTTTCTTTTAGTTATAGATAGTTATTTTTTCTGCCGTTTGCAAAATCCTATAAAGAATATGTTTCAATACTCGATTGTGTTGTGCGATGAACATTTTCGTGTTTGTGCATTTTGGATATTTTGTCTTTATTTCACGGGATCACCCTGTTTCTTATGTCTGTGGGTATGTCTATGTATCGCTACTATTGGATAATTAATTTAATACTGGTATTTAGGTCTGGTTACTAGACAAATATAACAATGGTAGTATAGCTCTATTTATGACACTTAACTTGAGTAAATAAAATGCATTATTATTATGGTGCAACGAAGTGCATGTATATTACATTTTCACTTTTCTAAAACCGTAGAAATTGCTTACAGAGAAATGAAAATATCAATGTGTTACTCTTCAAACTCTGAATTTCAAAATATCCATATGTCCATCTGTTTGTCTATTCCCCACGTTTCTTGTACACATGGTATAGGCGAGCTAGCTGTTCAGGGACCCAGATCTCAGATAAACTGCAGCCTCAACAAAAAAAAAACTCACATGTAGTTTGCGATGTCTGGAAAAAAAAAAAAAAATAATGAATGGCCACCAGTGATTCCCTCTCAAATTGCAAAAAACACTAAAATTGCATGTTTTTTCAAAAATTCATAGCTTTGGTTCGAATACATATTGAAGGCTGAAAGTTGCACACGTTGGAGTTATAGTGGTCCTTAATCTTCCCTCAATATTTCAATCGAAAATACCGTGCAGTTTTTACAAACCGTTATTTTATTTCGCATGTTTTTTTTCTCAACACTTCTTTTTGTATAAATTCAACTTTTCCTTTAAGACGCGAAAAACTGTTTTTCGCGACTTTTCACAATTTTTTTGCAAATTCCACCAAAAATTCTTCTTCCAGAATAACATCATTTTCTTCCAGACATTGTAAACTACATGTGAGTATTTTTTGCCGAGGTTGCAGTTAGTATCAGGGTAAAACCTAGCTCGCCTATACTAGTAGAATAAATAAAAAGTTCGATCGTGTTCCAATTGGTACAATAAGTTAGTGCAGGAAAATTCTGTTTTTTTCATTGTGATCTGTAAACTTAATAGTTATTCACATTTTAATAAAAAACATGCACGAAAAGGTTTGCGTGTTTTAACGAGTCTACAAAAATAAAAATATTGCACAGTATACGCCGTGCATTTCACCAACCAAACCGGCATTATCGGGACATGATTAAAGGGTACAGCCGGATAAGCATAGTGAAAAATGCCCCTGAGCCAAATTGGACTTTGCATATATGGCTTGTTAGCTTTCTATTAATAAACAATTTCTGCCGAGTTTCAAATCCGTACCCCTACGGTTGGGCCAGTTATAGAGGGAGACGTGATTTTTAGTCTTTATTGAATTTCGCTTTTCTGGTTGCATTGAAAGTTCTGAAAAATTCGGGGTCCATACTGTCTGAAGGCCAGGACGCCAGGAATATTTTTCTGATTCTTTGACTTAATAGTACAGGCAAATTAGCCATTTGTGGCAACAAAAATTAATAAATGGATCATCTCTGGGATTTAAGTAGGTAATAACCTAGAGAATGAGATGATGCATTCTTTGCATTTCGAAGTTCCGGGAAAATTCAAAAAAATTTGGAAAAACTTTTTGATTTTCGGTTTTTTTGCTCTAGCGGTCAAAATAATAGTGAAAAAGTTCCCAACAAAAGTTGTAGCCCGTCTCTTTCTCTACAAAAAAGATCTTTACAAATTTTTGTCTTACTTAAGCCGTTTAGAAGATAAATCGGGTTTTCCACTTATAGTTTTAAGCCGCTTCGAAATGTGCGAAAAATTAGAATTCTCCTGGAGTTTCGTACGACCGGGCTCATCGATCGATCATTCTTACTATTCAGAGTCCCTAAAAAAATGAAAATAAAATAAAATGTGGAGAAAAGTCTCAGCTTTAATGTGGAACTAATCACAAAATTCTTAAAAAAAATTTATCATAGAGAAAAAGTATCAGAAAATGGCTTAGTAAACTTTGTACAGTTGATCCACAGATTTATTCATATCTTTGCCGCTAGTCGTTAGAATGATAATTCATTTTGCTTATATATTCTTATATAATGATATATTAATCCAATTGACATTTTATTGCAATTACTTTTGTTGGAAAAATATGCCTTGCGATCAAAGTAGAGGGTATATTTCTCATCGATTAATCACCTCCAAATTTTGGAGTTGAATTCGCTATATCTTAATTATTAATAATAGCACAGTCTTAATTTTTGGACTATCGGTACAATAGAACATATTCTTTCGAATGACTTGAGAGTTTTTTAAATGCATGCAGTACTTTTTAAATTTGTCTCCATTATTCATACACGTTCAGAAAATGCACAATCATACAGTAAAACATATACAACTTATTTGTTTCTTAACATTCTTCAATGAAAGTTTCACAAAGTATAGGCTAAAGCGCGTGGAATCGAATCCATGCAATGAGAAGCACCCATTGTTACGGGAGAAATAGACAGGATGCATAAAACTCAAAAATATGAATAAATCAACTGTATAAAGTTTACTAAGCCATCTTCTAACAGTTTTTTCTCTATGATAAAATTTTTTATGAATGTTATGATTAGTTCCACATTAAAACTGAGACTTTTCTCTACATTTTATGCTATTTCCACTTTTTTAGCGGTTCTGAATAGTAAGAATTATCGATCGATGTGTCCGGTCGTACGAAACACCCAGAGAATTCTCATTTTCCGCGCATTTCTGAGCGGCTCGAAACTATAAGTGGAAAACTTGATTTATCTCTTAAACGGCTTAAGTAAGACAAAGACCTTCTTTGTAGAGAAAGAGACGAGCTTCAAATTTTGTTGAAAACTTTTTTCTATTCTTTCATTATTTTAGCCGCTAAAGCAAAAAATCGAAAATCATAAAGTTTTTCCAAATTTTTTTGAATTTTCCCCGAACTTGGAAGTGCAAAGATGCATCATTCCATTCTACAGGTTATTACCTACTTAAATCCCGGAGATGATCCTTTTATTAATTTTTGTGAGGTTTTACAAAATGTTGCCTTCATTGCCTGTACTATAAAGTTCGGTTTGCCAAAAATTTTTGAAATTTTGAAAACTTTTTCTTCGGATGCTTGTTGGCATGTAATTTTTTCAGATTTTTGAAAGTGGTGGGTCATGGTGTAAAAAATTAAAACTCGATTTTGAGACATTTGGGCTCTTAACCTTTATTCTTGAATATATTGTAATTTGTAACACTATCGATAGTAAACAGTATATAAATATTGCAATAAGTATATTCGTATACAATGGTATTAAGTCATCAATCCTCATCGCTAAAAATCACGTCTCCCCTCTATAACTATCCCAACCATAGTGGTAAGGAATTGAAACTGGGCAGAAATTGTTTATTAATAGAGAGCTAACAAGCCATGTATGCAAAGTCCAATTTGGTTCAGGGACATTTTTCACTATGCTTATCCGGCTATACCCATTAAAAATATAGCAATTAAACTTAAATAACTTATTTCTAAAAAAGTATCATGAAGAATGCTCAACAATAATATAAAAGTTTAAATAAACTGACGAAAAGTATAACATATCCATGTAGTTCAATCCATGTAAATAAAATTACTTCAAAGAAGCTGGCAACGCTGAAATCTGTTGAACAAAGGCTCGAATCTCGGCCCTCGGCTTCTGTTTCACTATCCGTATCCACAAAGTCGCGTGCCAACAAATTCCAATACTTCCATTCTTTTCAAATTATACACGGTTGAAAGAGTGCCCGGCTATTTATTATTTTCGACCACGCTAATTATTACATAACAAAATAATGGGTCTTATTCAAATTTCAACAATTATCGAAAATACTATCGTGATTATATGAAGAATACAAAAAAAATTGTGATTCACGGACAAATCGTAATAGTTGAGATTGCATATTAAATGAACTTTTTCGGGAAACCTAGTAAGTCCTTACAAAATAATACTTACTATATATACAATGTACCCTTAACAAATATGTTGGGGGTTTTTTATATTTCTGATATTTCTAGGCATATTCTTTACGTATTCATATGTCAGATTTCAATGAGTGGTTTAACAAACTATCTTTTTACTCAACTTCAATTCATGGATATGTTACTGACTCCCGCAATACCAACAAATTAAATGTAGTTTTAAATGAATCACGAATAGAACTAATAATTTATTTTCAAAGGCCGAGTAAACAGTATAAAATCGGCTTCATCACATATTCTTTTTGTGAACGTTGCTTTTGGTGTGAGTATTCTTATGAAAGTAGTCAGTTTTTGAAAAACATTTGTCACGATGAAAAAGGGGCTAGGGCCCTAACCATGGGCCCTGCGCCCTATACGACGGGGGGTTATTTGGAGAAATGTGTGTTAATAAGGGGCAACTTTAGAAATTTACATGGTTTTATTACAACACTCATTTAGGGATAACAAACAAACAACAGATACAAATAATCAACAATACAAAAATATACATAACAACTTAAACGATCTTACCAATATACATAGTGGGGAGGAAAAGGTGTCACTTTCACTTAACTTAACTTGTGATCTCCAGGGTGGAGATCACTAAAACTGCCTGAAGGGCCTGGGCCCCACATCCTAAGATGAGGGCCCAAAACTACAACTGACTGTCGACACTAACGTCGAAACTCCATTAATCAAAAGAACCGAGAGCCTCGTTTGTTTTGATTGTTCGATTTATATACTTGTTTATTTAGCAAATCTTTATGCCGGTCAATGTTATGTTTATATATATTTGTGTTTTATTATTAAACAATTCTACTAATTGGCATTGAAATTATTTAATTGTTTTTTATTTAATATGGACTAGGGTCGAATATATTTAATTTATACAAACATTTGCGACTTTCCCGGATTTGGCTGTTTCCTGCGTGACACATTTTTAAATAATACGTTAAATTTGACATCAAGCAAAACTTCGTTTTGACCTTTCCATCTTGTATAGGCTTAATTATCTAATATTATCCATCTTCTACGAATATGAGAAAAAATCGCAATGACTTTTTTCCGGTTATAACGCATTTGCTTAAACACTTTATAGAAAGCAACTGATGGAAATAAAAATCATTTGAAAGTTGTACTCATGTACTTCAAAGATGTAGATAATTCTGCCGAAGATAAAGCTTAGATAATACAGTATTTGGTATGTCGAAATATTTATCCAATAAACAGAGACACCACCTTTCAAAAAAATATGGATCAATAACTCCTAGACTGCTGCTGTAAAATAAAGCATGTTTCCTGAAAATAACATTAAAATAAGAATAAATAGTGTGCACTAAAGTTTTATATTCGTTTAACACCTTATGCATTAAATTCTTCGCAGTCCAGATAAACAATACATTACTATTCAAATCAATAAATTTTGTTTAATGATTCAAAGTATAAATCAATTCGAATTTGCAGGGTTTGCTTGAACGATTTATTTTCGTTAGAGATGTTAATTTCGATATTTCAATTTATGGCGAAGGCGCACTTCCTACTACACGTATTATATTTAAACAAACAATAGCGATTTCAGAAGTGATGGGGAATTTATGTAGTTATTTCAAAAGATTAAAGATTGCAGTCGAGCCCTGCCGATTTCAAATTATTTGACTAACATTTTACGATGTTTTCTTGAATTTTGAATCTTGAAAAGGTTGTGTGCCCCTAGCAAATTCCCGTAGTTTGACAAGATCCAAACTGGTAAATTGCTACATCTTCGTGTGTCTATCAGAAATAAGACATATTTTTGTAAACTTGTAATATATGATAATTTCAGTGGAAACATATTATATTGTATATAACATAAAATACTAAACATGCAAATTGTTCACAAAAATATTTTAAAATATGATCACATACGACAGGTTAGTCGTGTGTCGCCATTCTCTTTTCCCAAGAGTCAATCGGTTCTTAAAAACACGGGTAGTGAACTGCAGCTAATAATTCTCTCTTTATGTAAATCCAAATAACAAAATATATTTTAACATAAAAAATGAATTGCATTATTTATTAAATCAAATCCAAATGTTTGAAATCATTATTAGTGATTTTATGGATAGCGTCTTCTTTTTATGGCAACGTATTGATAAAAGTTTTGTTAGTCATTATTTTAGTTGGTCTCCTCTTGCTGTGTGGTATGTCTGACATCACTTAGCCATCTGCCAGAACTCTTCTTCTTATCAGCTAAACGATTTGGAAAGTGACCTCTTTGCCTCTTACCATCCAGCTCTCCCGAAATTATCAACTGTCCTACATTGTCCTCTCTCCGGCTGATACAATAAAAAAATGTAAGGAATCGGAAAAAAACGATGCTGGAGAGTCACTTTGAGGGACATATTTCTTAAAGATATCGTAGGCTTCTTCTGTTAGAGAACCAAAATAAGCATTTTCCTGTTCTGATGGTGGTGGATCTTTGGTATGAATGCATTTCTCTATATCATATATTATTATTTAATTTAGTTCAATAGCAAAATATTTCAATATTCGATGCTCTTATTATTGTGTTGTTAAATGATTTGTACTTTTGTTTATTTTATTGATATGATGTCCATACTACCAAACAAAGTCTCTAGAAGTTTTGGTATGCATTTTTAATGCAGACTCAAAATCAGTTTGATTTCTCATGCTAATGGCCATTTTGGATTAGATTAAAATTCTAAGCAATAATTGACGTATAAATAAGGTAATATCGAATTTAAAGAAAAATATCTGTATGTTGCATTCTGAGGTTAAAATTAGATATTTTCTGTACATTCTCAAAATCCTGACAATTAAATCCATTATGGCTTCTTTGGATATTTGTATTCATATTATGATGATGTATGATTTTGTTAACTATCACAAAATCATACATCACTCAAAAAGCGGATACGCAGAATAGTTTGGACTTCATATACTTTTCTCAGAAAGATATTTTTTAAAACCGGAAATATCGCTCAAAAAAGAAAATACTCATATCACTCTTAGTTATCGAATTCTAAACAACAAAATGTCTGTCTGTCTATTTGTTCGTCTGCATGTTGCATTCTGAGATGTAAATATATTTTTAAATTTCATCCAATTTATTTAAAATTAGGTATTTTCTGTATATTCTCAAAATCATGACAACTAAACCCATTATAGCTTCTTTCGATATTTGTTTTCGTATTGTGTCTATTTGTTTGTCTGTCACGTTCATTTTTATATAGGTACGTTAAATAGTAAAAATCAAATCGCATTGGAGTTTGGACAATAAGTTAAAATATTGATCACTAAATATAAAAGTTAATAAGCATTTAATAAAGAAGTGTACACGGACATGTTTGCAACCTTCGATAAAATTTTACAAAAACCAAAATACTGTATGGTATACTATCAAGCGTTTCGCGAACCAATCTGTCATCGTCAGGAAATGATTATAGTGAAAAATATGGACATTGTAGCCAAGAAATTAATTTAAACAAGTGACATATAGAATATTTCATAATATTACAAAAACTTCAACAAACTAGTTAAGAGTGTAATGTTTACATCTAGTTTTTGTCATTTCAGATTTTAGCCCGAGATACTGGGAATTTAGTAAACAATATCTACAACACGCTAATCAAAGACAATTCCTACCACATACACAGTATCATTTTGTAATAAAGCGGTATGTATGCCAGTAGGTAAACCTTACAGCGCCTGCTAGTCATTGTTATTGAATTTTTTTAAAATAGAATGTATTGTCTGAGACAATTATCGGCATTATCGCAATTACCTACCAGTTCATTACGTCAGAGAGCCTTAAAATAGTAAATGCGGGTAATCGGTACTTTCACTTTTGATCTCGATTTAATAGCAGTTAAACTGAAATAAAAATCGATAAACCAGATGTTTGGCACAAAGCACGCCATTCATCAATATGCATTAGTTGTGGGAGGAAACCCAGCATTCGTAATACGAGGAGCGTGCAATATTCATTTTGCGTTTTATGGATAAATAGATATATAGAAAAATGTCTTTTATGTCTTGCATAAAAAAGCATTCTCATGTTATTAGTGAAATAGCAATATTTTTCCGAATAATTTTTGTACCATCCTGAAAATTTCAGATGAGAATGGAAAACTTGTATAACTTTTTGGATGCCTTGGTTTCTAGTATATGCATTAAATCCTAAGTTTCTGGTATTTTACCAACTTGCTTTACTTATTTCTCCCTATTTACCCCTATTTATTCCTACAACCCTTCAACGGAATTATTCCAAAATATCTAGTTCCATATGTCGTTATAATACATGCACCAAATATCAAGTGAATATATCAATTACATTTTATTAACCCCCTTTAATAATAGAGCGTGGTGGTGAGGGATGGTATATGATATAAAACAAATTTGAGGCCTTGGCTTCTAGTATATACACCAAATCCCCAGTTTCTAAACTCTTACCACTTTGTATTACTTTCTTCCCCTATTTACCCCCAACCCCTCACCGGAGTAAGATCAAAATATAATTTAGTTCCAGATCTCGTTATAATGCATACGTGTACCAAATTTCAGGTAAATATATTAAACTGTTCGGCATTCCACAGAAAACTTGCGCACAAAAAAGTTATACCGACCGATAGATCGTCATTCTAAACTTATTGATTGATTTGATTGATTGGCCAGCATATGGTACGCATTACCGCCACTTCCGGACATCAAGTCTGGGTAAGCATTGCTGTCACCTCCATTTATCCAGTCTGGATGTTTTTATATCCCATAGTACCAGCCATACGCCGAAGTGGACATGGGATATGCTTATTGTCAGCAGCTAGAGTCACATGACGCATGGGGTAGGAATATAAGCTGGGGAGTATAGGTGTTTGTGAGATGGTTCTTTTAAATTTCCATGCTTCTTGTAAGTTTCCATCTGTTATCATCGGATGGGAAGTGTAGGTGTTTGTGAGATGCCTCTTCTAAGCTTCCATGCCTCCTTCAAACTTCCATCCATCATCACCTCCCTATACCTTCCTCTTCCGAGTCTTTTGTTTCTTCTGTTTCTGAATCTAGCGGTGTGCACCACCTCCTACCCGCCTGCGTCCACATATGGTTTCATGTTTCCCAGAAATCTGTGTTTTCGTTCCAACGTCCTGCATCAGTGCTTCCACTTCGTCAAGATACGTTAGCTCACCGCAGGAGGCTTTTATTTTTTAACAGTTCCACAAGTAAATAGCATTCACAGTGAAAGTATAAGGAAGAGCCCCGAGAGAACATTTGAGACCCTGTTTACCAATCCGCCAAGGTGAAGCAAAATAAATAGTAAAATCTGCAAAAAATAAAAAAGAGATCTAGGAGAACTTTTGGGAAGCTCTGGATATCCAGCAGACGCCCACTCCCCTGACCTGAGAGACATTTTTGCATTCGCAAATTAGCCCAATATATGGACCATGTGACAAGGATTAATAAACCAATAAATAGATAAATAAATAGACCAATAACTTAAATAGAACTTATCTTTTCATCCGTTGTCTATGTAGTCACCTTCCCTCTCTCTTTTGTAGGATTCTTACACTACTTCCACTCTTTAGAAAGCAGCCCATTGTCCTTCACTGAGAAGATAACTTTATGGTGCACAGCTTGTATTCTATTGCCAGATGTTTTCTTTATCGCAATAAACCACTTGAAAGGGTCTTGGGTCGTCTTGGGTATAGGTGGAGGCACTGCACTTGCACCTGTTTGCTTTACTTCACGCAGAATTCATTGATCTACCGGTTTCTTTTTGATCGAGTTTAACGGGGGTTTTGATGCTTTCTTAGCGCTTTTTTCGGGAGCGTCCCACAATACGTCTATACACGACGTTGATTGTTGCGGATATTTTTCACTACTTAAATAAATTAAATTAAAAAAATGAATACTTTTTCCAGAAACTTGTATATGGGATAAGTTTGCAATTCTGAACATTTATCTTAATGATATATTCCGATTAAACAAAGCCTATAATGTTTTTTTATTTCCATATTTCTTAGCTGTTCTCAGTATTGATTGCATAACTGACACAATTTAAAGTTGATCAGAAAAAACTAATGAAGATACAATGGTGTGCATGCGAGAGAAGAGACACTACAAATATAAAATTCTTTGGGTATTTTAACTGACAAAAAACTAAATGGGGGGAATCACGTCGCATAATAAGTAATGAGTTAAATTCAGTTCTTTCTTGCAATTAGAAGCTTAAGGAATATTATCTTCGAACCCAGGAAGACATCAGGAGTCAGGAGTCAGGAGGCCTTACTATATTTTCGCCACCAAAATATTATCCACTTTAGAAATTTTATGAAGTCTCTTGTACATAACTGTTTTTATGCCAGCAACTACAAAAATTCTTTGACCTCCGTGAACAGACAGAATTTACAATCATAAATTGTATGTATTATCGTAACATAATCTCTTCTATTAACTGACACGCAGATTTATTTCTTTCTGTTTCTATTCTTTTCAAACCTTGAATTTTTTATCAAAACAGTGAGCCATTCTGTAGAAAGTTGTATTTTATAATGGATTTTAATTTTAAATTCTATTTTTTCGATTATAACAATACATGATATTACTAATTAGAAAGTTACATTAAGAAATATTTATTTTCACTCTAAAACTCTAAGCTAGATTTGGCTGCTTTTAAATGTTCCTTGTACACAAGAAACCTTCAATTCATCTATTTATACCTCAACTGTGTTAAACACATCTAGAAATTAAAACGATATAATATCGGTAATACTGGTTATCCACATAGTCATTAAGAAAGAATTTCAAACGTCCGTTCGCTTGATTGAGAATTAGTACGATAGACAATTAAACTTTAATGGTTGTTATTGTTTGATCTTATAAAAGTTGCAAGAAACGATAAAAGAGAACGTTGTGGACAATTATCTGTGATAAATTAATACCTTCACTTTATTGTAATTAATAGGTACACTACACATATTATTATATTGTAATCAAAGTTTGCTCAAAGGTTAGCGATTACAAATTCAAAATTTCTCAACAAATTAACTATATACTGCTTTACTTTTTCAAAAATGTCTATAAGACGTATATCAGACGCATCGCTACAGAAGTCGCAGGGCATTTTTTAAGGATTTTTTACATTGTATCCAATTTACGAAACTTTTCGATAGTTTGGTAGATGCAGATTATATAAATGATGTTGAAAAAGAGAAAAGAAGCAAACGTAATGTTTCAAATTCTGGGAGACACAATTGGTCTGCTGCTCGACAAAGAATTGCTGCGTCTTTTAAAATATTTTTGGGCGCTAGGCTTAATGTAGAAAAAGACGATACTATAAAAAATATGGTATTGCTTCTTTGCGCAAAATCAGCAAAGAAATGATACCAGCTGGGCGACCATTGGTTGAGATTTTTTTGATAAAGGTGAGGTTACAAACTTTTCTATTGATGTTTGCAACTGCTGGCCGAAAATAGAAGAAATTGCAGAAATTTACATGGTTGGTGTGGGAACCAAATATGTAGACACATTGAGAAAAATATTAGTATGCACAAGAGGTGTAGTTCTAAGCTTTTATCGAGTTTCTTTGTTACAACGCCACATTCAATGACAACCAAGATATTTAATCATTTTCCACTACAACAACGTCAACAACATTAAGACTGATCACAGAATGTCTTAAAGTGAAAAAAACTATGAACGATCGTCTCCTCATTACCTTAATTGGAAAAGTTACTGCTCACTTCGATTCCCAATCAACAGTCGCAGAATTTTTACTAACCAAAGAGAGGAGGTTTAGAGAACCGGATGTTGACATCTACCAAAAACGTAACTTTGTAAAGAAAATCAGTTCTAACTCTACTTCAGTAGTTACCAAGAATAATGATGTGTTCTTAAATGTGACAGGCCATATAATTTGAAACAACTTTTTTATCTCACATTTTGTTTCAAAATAAAAAATAGAACCAGTTTACTCTTACGAAATTTTAAGTTTTTGTAATTTTTGATCACCCCGTATAAAAAGTATAATTTTTCTCAACGTCATTACTATTTTTTAGGCAAGCAAAAACTTTTATAAACATTTTCTCGAAAAGTTAAAAATTTTAGCCATTACACCTCTTGTAAACCCCATCCGCGGACATACTGTATAAAGAAAGTTTTTCAAAAGATCTGGACGATATACAAAAGGAAGGTCCTTAAAATTCTTCCCTTTTGGTTATAATATAACTATACATTTCTTGGTTATAAACTGCTTCTCTATCAGTTAATTGTACAAATTAACCACAGATTAATATAGGTTTGCCTGCCGGACAGAGAAGCTGGAATTTAGAGAGATACAAAACACTTCCAGAGTAAATGCTCAGGGGCAGTGCGCATGCGCCGGATACATGTGCTTCGTGTGCGACGTCATTTGTTTTGTTTACATATTTCTTTTCCGTAAGTGTTCCTTGCACGTTCTTGGTTTTTATTTTGCTCTGTCCAAGGACAAAAGCATTAAGTATTTTACTTTTCGTAAATCCCAATATTTTCATTTTATAAAAATATCAAAAAAGTGGTCGTAGGCTCCGACGGCCTTCACATCAAAGGAATTTAACTGTTCTCTCTGTGTACTCTATGACTTAACTCTAAGAAAAGTAAATGGTTCCACAGCTTAAGTGTTCTAGAGGGAGCTGAAACCCTCGATGTGATGGCGTCTCTGAGGTAGTTTCCACAAACACCGAAACACTTGAACATTTTAATTGAATAGTGTCACTCGACGCGCGTTTCGTCAACAATATTGGCATCATCTGGAGATACATAAAACTAAAGTACAACTAAAAATGTTAATATATTTATATTAAAATACCCTCTCTAGATTCGATGAACCGCGGGATAGGCTATAACTATTTGGGATAGGCTCCTTGTCACTATTAATCCAGTTTTTATTTTTGCAATTTCTAAGCTTTCAAAACCATCCAGCTGTCTATTAGTTACTGATGCCTATTCCATTATTGTTATCAAAGGCATGCTGAGTAACACTAGACTTTTCAGTTTTTACAATTTTGAGATGGGCTATACGTTCCTTGAGTCTTGTTATAATTTGACATTTCCCTTGTCCCACATACTTCGCATTATAATTATAATCCTTACATTTCGTAAATCGAGGACCTTTGGTTTGATTTAATGTTATCCTTTGGTTTGCTTAATAGTTCATAAGATTTCTTTATAGGCAGGGCCGGAGTAACTTGAACGGGGGCCTGTAGGCAGAGTTATGGTGGAGGCCTACTTACGGACTAGCCTGTGGTGGTATGTTACGAGTTGTCGATATAACAGAAACTGTAAGTAAACACATTGACGAGCGGGAAAGAGAATAAAATTTAAAAGTCCGGGAAATAAATGATTTGGCAAGTAACTTTTCCAAGCGGATATAAATTTTTCAATCAAAAATATTTAAAAAAATTACAACATAATTTTTAGAAAATTTCCCTTTTGGTGGGGCTCAGAGGCAGTGCCTCGTTGCCTTTTGGTTAATCCGCCATTGTTTATCAGTACCCAAAAATGATCATATAAAGGCAAGAATAAAGTATAGCGTATTTTTGAATTTTATTATTGATCATTGGCGATATTCTTTGCGCAATTATTACTTTATATTGTACTAAATTTTGTTAACTAAATTAAAATGATTAAAATTAAGAATTTTAACCTAAAAAATAATATCAAATAATTTAATGAAATAGGTAAATATATTTTTCAATTAGTCAGATCCTAGTTTATGTTAATATTGTAATACTTTCAAATGGTTTAAATAATTATATTTTACTACAACAATTTACTAATCTGTATTGGCATCTTTATTCAGAATATAGTTAGACGGTTTTAACCTGTTTAAACTTTTAAACTTTTCAGAGACAAAGAAAATACAGAATATTTAATCCATAGACAATCAATAATTGTTTAAACAATTATCGACTGTTTAAAAATATCCTGTATTTAAAAAATGAGTGCAGAATAGAAGAATAGTATAATTTTGTATAAGAACTAAAGTTCTCTAGCTTAATCCTGAAAACAGAAGTAATAAAGAATAATGAATTGTTTGAGTAATGTGCATGTCAACTTGTGAAATTAAAAATTGTGGACATTTTACAAATTTATAGCAAAATATAATCGTTTAATCAACTTGAAAAACAATAATATATTGAAACCAACTAGAATGTAACTAACAATAATTTGTGAAAAAATAATCGCAAATAATCAATAATAAACGTCAAAAATACGCGTCATTCTACTTTACCTTTTATGGGGTCATTTTGGCACCCTATAAAAGGGTTTTAGATTAAAGAAAAGGATTATTATTAATTCGTATCCCTCGGACAATTCTGAAAAGGGGAAGGGTGTGTGATTTTTATATCAACATATTTTAACGATTCTATGGCGGACGTTCAGTTTTGGATGGCGCCGTAGGCAGGCACGGCTGTGTAGCTCCTACAAAATCTCGAATAAACTCGGTTAAAACTGTGAGAAATCGTGCGAAATTGTGTTGAATTGAAGCGTGGACAATTCTACATTGATTGATATAAATTAGCATGAGTCTGTCTATTTCGTAAAGTTCATATTTGATTAAGATATATCGGTTGAATGTGGATCACCTGAAAGTGTATATAAACAACTTTAAAAGAGGACAAAAACATCTGGCAATATAATATAAGCTGTGCACCATAAAATTATCTTTTCAGTGAAGGGCAACGGGCTGGTTTCTGATAAGGGTGAAGCAACGAGCGCAAGTAGTGTAGGAATCCTACAGAGGAGAGAGGGAAGCTGCCAACATATACACACGGACGAAAAGATAAGTTTTATTTATTGGTCTATTAATCCTCGTCACATGGTCCATATATTGAGTCTATTTACGAATACAAAAATGTCTCTCAGGTAAAAGGAATTGGGATATACAGAGCGTCTCAAATGTTTTCCTAAATCTCATTTTTATTTTTTGCAGATTTTACTTTTTATTTTGCTTTAACTTGAAAAAAACATCTCACAAACGCCTACACTTCCCATCCGATGATGATAGATGGAAATTTAAAAGAAGCATCTCACAAACATCTACACTTCCCATCCTATATTCCTACCCCATGCGTCATGTGGCTCTTGTTGCTGGCAACAGGTATGTCCCATATCCAATCCAGCGTATGCAGCCGGTCCGGCGGTACATAAAAGCATCCAGACTGGATGTCCGGAAGTGGCAGCAATGCCTGCCTTACGCCGGAAATCAATCAATCAATCAATCAATAAGTTTTAAAGATTCTATGGCAAATTCACAGAAAGTGTCTATTCCCCATAAGGAATACATGGGAAACTGCATGGTCTCGAAGATACGTGTTAGTATTATCTAGTTTGCTCAAATTAGAAAAAAATAATTTTTAGTATTCCGAACAGAATTAAAGAGTGAGACAAGAAAATTTAACTTGATTTTTTGAACCACTCACCCTAGTGAACATATTGTATATCTACATCTACATGTGCGATTGTTGTTTATCTTCGTACCGAGTACAACAACAGTATATTTACTAGGACAGTTTTGAGAAAGTAACTTAAAACAGTTGAAGAGAGACAACTTGATTATTATCATTCTACTAAACGCTTGAAAATTATCACTTAAAACTAAAACGTATTATTAAATAATTTCTTTATGAATTATGCATATAACCGTAAGAGTAATACCACAAATCATATTGCGTATTTTTGCTTCGTCTCAACGTAGGAAGTTTTTTTAATTAATTCTAACGACACACTTCATTGATACGGTTGTTATGATGATAAAATCATGCCAATAAAAATAGTTTGCTAGACAGAAACTACGATTTACATTTTTAAATGCCTACGAGCTACTAAAAATTCTCTTAGAAAGTGTACGTTTGCTGAAGAAACTGTAAACTACAAAACAGCTAACTAAGGTCAATCGAAACCAGTTTTTCGACACGGGTCACGAAGAATTTATGATTATGTCCCGTCCAACTAAATTTTATGCTTGTTAATCCGCTAAAGTTTATGTGACAAAATTGACGATTCGACCACATCCATGCAAAAAATTAATAAATAACGTGTTACATAATATGTATAATTTTATTGTATAGAATTTCAATTCGCAGATACAAAAGGTCAAGGGAATGTTTGATAAACTAGGCACATTATTATTATCATAAATCATGTAATAATTGTACTAATCAGAAAATATTACCCAACAATTTTTCCCGTTTCCAGAGAAAAAAATTCGGCAAGAGCTGAGAAAAAATAATTTTGGTAGATTTTTGGTAATAAAATGTATTTTAAAATGTTCTCAAGACTACCGTGAGCGGAACATAAAACAAAATGGCGTCAAACTTCAAAAATTAGTTTTTTTGAAAATAACTTATAATATGAATAATACAATACTACCGTAAAGCTGAAAATTGAAATGTTCTTCAATTTTCAAAATTCTATAAAAAAATACCTTTACAAACATTTTTCACGTAAAATAAGTCTCAAACGACACGAGCGGCTTTTTCCTTGCGTTTCGGTATATGCAAAAACTCGGATCGCAATAAAAAGAATATATGCAGGGGCAAAAGTGCCATCACTATATAATAATACATATCTTAACGATAAGACTTGTTTTTTATATTGAAAAACAATTGCAATTTTTTCTCGTCTATTTTAGGTTTACTTTATTAAATCATCTCTAACTAGAAACATACTCGTTAATGTAAAAATTCACAGATTTCGCAATTCTTGCAACCATCAGAACATTGAAAATGATAACACCATACATAAAACATAAACTTTTCTCCGAACTCGGCTTCGTTTCGTCCGGAAACAGCTACGATCCACTCTCAATTGCGATATCGCTGTATTTCGATCTTAAATGAAAACTGGTAACTTGACCCCCTGTGATATATGCAACCCATATTACATTTGCATATATCAACCGTTGCATATACAACAGTCTCACTCGACCGCGACACCGCTGTCTTTTGACCTTGAACGAAAACTGGTGATTCGATCACCATATACGAACATAAACATTTCCAATGTTAAAAATTCCGATGGTTTTGAGAGTTACGTGTTATATTTCGATACCTTGGTAGTTGAATTTTTTGGAATTTTCCTGAATATTGTAGTTTATAAAATTTGATTTCAAAATTGACTTTGACACATGACAAAAAATGCAAATTAAAGTCAAGTCTACCATTAATTGGCTACGTCCACTTTTTCATTGTAATTCACATTCAACAAGAATTTCCAGTCTAGTGCATGTACTTTAAAATCGAACTTTTTTTTATAAATATATAGTCAGTATTGATTACTCACATGTTTTCCAATTTTGACAGTCAGGGCGCACTTTCACTTCATTTTCTCCTTAAAGACTAGTACGTATAATTCGAAAATTGAGGTCTCTCAATTCCATCAGTCAGTCTGTCTGTCTATCTGTCGGTCTGTCGACGTCATGTCTGTGAAACAATTTAACAACAATATTTGGGACGTAGCTAACACAGTTGTCAAGGAAGAAACCTACTTTTCAATCAACTTTAAAATATTTAAAAAAGAAAGTTGTATGTTCGTTTGTGTTTGTTCCTTAGATAAAAGAACTTACCCCTAGATACACAATGTGTATTGGTTTGTTTGTTGCTAAGATAATCTCAGTTTAAGACACTTCAATTGCAAATATTCCCTAAGTTCCTGATTGGTTAGTCAATTTATTCTCGGCTTTTATTTGACAAATAATGACGAATACGAGCCCGACATTAACGGTAACAGGTGTTTTCAGTTTTTCAGACTGATTTAGTGGTAAAAAGTTATATTTTATACAGTTTAGTGACAATTATTACATAAAATAGGTACAATATTGTCATTGTTTTAATAAACATATATTTATTTTCTTGGATAAACTTCGATGCATGGAAATTACACAAAAACAAATATGTGCTCATCACACAAGACATTCTTTGCGCACTATGTTTACTTCATTACTATTTTTTTAGATCCTGGACAGCAAAACAAGAAATTTATGTTTTTGCTGTGCTAGTGTATAAACAGATCACTATAGTTAATAGTAATAATAAAATTACTTTATTCGGGAAGTTTACAATGATTATTCCTAATATTTAGAAAAGTTTAGCTTACGGCTACTTACCTTAACATTACTTTGTAGGTTCCCAAAGGATGCTAATATAAGAGAACTATGGTGTTCTATTTTGGAAAAAGAAAATATTAACATCATCAATAACGGATATGCTCAGATCACTTTATACCAAGTGATATTATAATAAAGCCAAGTGGCATAAAATATTTGAAGAATACTGACCAATTACAATATCATTCCATGGAAATTATAAATCTAACACTTAGCATAAATTTTAGTATCAGAATTCATTATAAACCTTCAACTCTTTGGTTGGAATATTCAATGGTGAAAGCTTTACTTTACTGATAGCTGAAAAGGACATCGATCTTAAACAGTTTTCTAAGTTAACCGCTTATATGAAGCGGCAGTCTGTAGGATACCGTTCCAAGAAATCTAAAGTGTTTAGCAAAGATGAAATATACACATTTGTAAACAAAGCACCAACGATATTTAATGATGAAGGTTGCAGCAATTTTTTGCATTGCCGATGCCGGTGCATGCAGAAGAGACGAGTTTTATTGAAGAGCGTTGGTGATGTGCAAGATATTGGTAATATGTTGGTAGTGATAATTCCAACATCAAAAACAAACAAACCTAGAACTTTTATTATTGACCGTAAAACGAGAGACTTGGAAAATATAGTTGAAATTTATAGAACATACTCCACTCTTAGGTCACCAGCAATAATACATGATCGACTTTGTGAACTACCGTAATGGAAAGTGTTCTGTTTAGCCGATGGGTATTAATACCAAGCGAAATTGTGAAATGGCTCTGGGTTGCCCAATGCACATGAATATATGGTCATGGTCATAGTTTCAGAAAATCATCTGCCACCATGCTTGCAGATGCAGGAGGGGATGTTTTACAGCCGAAGTGGCATGGTGGCTGGAAGTCATCGACTGTGGCAGAATCTTACGTTGAAGAATCAATTAAAAACAAAATTGAGATATCACATCAAATTTTGCAAAAAGAACTATCTGAGGAAGCAAGCTCAAACGATGTCATTGACGCTAATGATATACTGCCTACTACATCGAGGAGTCACGAGTTGCCTAGAATTCATATTGAAAATTGTGCAAATTGCAAAGTAGAAGTAAATATTGTTAAAAATTAATAATGAATAAAATACTGTTGTTCTTACTGATAAATTTTTTAGAAGTCGTGCAATAAAAATTTTTATTGCACAGTTTCTTATAAAAGGCCACTTTTTACACTGGAAGTGATGTAAAAAACTGTTACTTTTTACACGATTCTAGATAAAACATTTTTAAGCAAAAGCTTTTATTTTAAAAAACTGGACTAAAAAGTAAAAATTTACTTTAAAATTCATACACCTGGAAACCAAAAGCTTTGGGGGCGGTCAATAGAGCAAAGTAACTATGCTGTAGTGCTATATGAGCGTCCTCAAAGCTTTTGGTTTCCAGGTGTATGAATTTTAAAACAATATTTTTTACTTTTTATTGCAGTTTTTTTAAATAATAGCTTTTTCTAATAAATATTTTTTATATAATTTTTATTAAAAACAGTTCCCAATTTTTTTCAATTTTTTTTGTGTTTACTGAAAAAGATGTTTTGGGGCCATACAGAAAATACATTCAGTAACATAATTTTTAAATAAAAAGTTTAAATGTTATGGAGAATACAGACGCTACAGGCCATAATGCGGATACAAAACTACACGTGAGAAGATTTTTTAAATAATATGTAGTATATAAATTAATAATATTTCTTTTCACATCCCATACACTTTTCTATGTACTTACTTCATGATTACAGATTATTAACTTCGACATGCAACTACAGCTTAATAAGCGCCCCAAATTCTGAAATATAAAATGTACCACGAAACATGCAATACTAAACAATTTTACATAAACGACAACTATTAATCTTAACAATCAACGAATTGTTAACTAAACAATTACACATTAAAATTCATTCATAAACAAATCCTTACACTACTACGTGACCATTAATATTAAAATAAATTGGAATGGTATGTTTACGACGTTTACTAGTGTATTATGAGTTGCATAACAAGCAGGCGTATAAATATCTTGATTAAGTGAAGGCATTTACAAGTTTCGCACGATCTCCAATCGGCTGATGCCAATCTCACTAGAATTAAATTATCATTCAATATTTTATAGTGTTTATGGTGTATAATAATCGGGCTATTTTATACGCGTGAAAGTATATAAGACCGAAACATTTGCCAATATTTAAATGTAAATTATTCATGTAGATAATTTAAAAGATACGAGTGTCCTTGAGGAATTTAAAATTAAGTTTTATAGATTTTTAAACTGCGTGAGCCCAAGTTTATATGCTCAATAAATGAACTCTTATATGAGAGTCATTGTAAAGTCAATGGAGTAGAATATTTAATACTTTTTTCACTTTCCAACAAAATTGTGGGAGGTTACTAAAATTGGTCCAAAATCTTTACGTTTTGAGGTCCCAGGAACCCAAAAAGTGGTTTTTGAAAAATGTCTCTGAGTGTGTGTGTGTGTGTGTGTGTTAGCACGATAGCGGCGAAACTACTAAACGGATTTGGATGAAACTTTGGTTTCTTTAATGCTCCAGAGGGTCTGAAAAGGTTTTAGTTAAGATTAGGTTATATTTAGTGTCGTTTTGGTACAATAAGTTGTTTATTTTAGGGTGTAATTAGTTTCATGTCATTAAAAAAATCGGTAAAGTTATTTACACAGAACTTCCCTCGTCATTTGTGCATGGCGGTCACTCTAAAAAATTATTAATTACGAAATGACATTGAGAATACAGATCGGAATAGAGTTATTGCTATTATTACAAAAAAACCTGATAAATTTTGGTCAAAAAAATATACAGAGTACTCATCCAACAGCAAAAGTTCAATACTAAATAACAGGTGCCAAATATGGAAGCCTTGCGCAATACCTCCACCATGACTGAATTATTTCTTGGGATGCCATTATTCAATAAAAGTATATAATAGGTGCATATGCCAAATATTATTGCCATCTGTCACATTTTCAATTCCACATTCACGTAATGGAGTGGAAGTATAGTGGTGGTTAAAAAATATAAAAAATTTTCAAAACTTTTTTTTGAATAGGTTTAGAATTTTTTTTCCTTCTTCAATTCTTTGGGAATTTCACTGCCACATGTATGTTTTCTTTCTAAGCGGTGCTAGGGGAATCTACAAAATATATCACAATTAACCAGTTTGTTACTGGTAAAAAACCTCTACGCCCGTGACGTTTACGTCAAAGGATCAGTTAAAGGTTGGTTTTGATAAATAAACAACACAACTAAGTATAAAAACTTGAAATTAAATATTTCGCCGACGTTTCGGAAATCTAATCTGTTTCCTTTCTCAAGGCTTTTTTTGAAAAATCTTTTTTGCTGTGTATGACAAATACACAGCTCTAAGAATGTTTGTTATATTCAATATCAATAAGAGGGGTGTTGTAAAATGTTTGTATGATAGGGCCAAAATCATTTCTTCTAATGATGAGATAGTAAACAATGAGAAGCGGTTTATAAAGGAAGTTCTTATTAATAACCAATACCCTGGGGGTTTTGTCGATAAAACCTTCATAAATATTGAAAATAACAATCAGGTACGACAAAAACCTGAAAAACGTTACACAGCGTTAATTCCTTATGTATGCGGATTATCCGAAAAGTTGCGCAGCATCGGTGATAGATTTGATATTAGGACGGTATTTCAAACAAGCAACACTTTAAGATCTATTCTGACAAAGACGAAACCAACAAACCACGAGCAAAATTCAAAAAACTGCATTTATAGTATTCCGTGTGAGTGCAACAAACAATACGTGGGTGAGTCATCCAGACCTTTTAGTGTAAGATTGGGCGAACATCAAAATTATATCAGAAAAAATGAAATTCAGAGGTCCAAGATCTGCGAACACGCGTGGGAGAACGGACATAGAATAAACTGGGACTCGGCAAAAATTTTAACAAAAGAGGCAGATAGCAAAAAAAGAAAAATAAAAGAATCCGCGATAATATTATTGAATGAGGATAATTGCGTGTCGAATTGTTCCGTAGATGTCTGTACAACTTGGCTGCCAATGTTGAAAGAAGAACTTCACAAACTTAACATTGTATAGACACTAAAAAACTGTTAACTATATCAACAGTTCTATGTAAATAGTAAGTATCTATGGATATTGAATATAACAAACATTCTTAGAGCTGTGTATTTGTCATACACAGCAAAAAAGATTTTTCAAAAAAAGCCTTGAGAAAGGAAACTGATTAGATTTCCGAAACGTCGGCGAAATATTTAATTTCAAGTTTTTATACTTATTTGTGTTGTTTATTTATCAAAACCAACCTTTAACTGATCCTTTGACGTAAACGTCACGGGCGTAGAGGTTTTTTACCAGTAACAAACTGGTTAATTGTGATATATTTTGTAGATTCCCCTAGCACCGCTTAGAAAGAAAACATACATGTGGCAGTGAAATTCCCAAAGAATTGAAGAAGGAAAAAAAAATTAAGATAATGCCACAAATAACATTTAGACAATAGGTTTAGAATGTCACAAACGCGAAAATTTTAAATTTGAGCAAAAAAAAATTTTTCCCTCTATACTAGTGTTAAATTTTTTTCCAAAATGGTGAAAGGATGTGGCAAATTTTTTTTTCCGAAATAGGTTTTAAATGTCATGAAACGTGGAAATTTTAAATTTGAGCAAAAAAAATATTTCGTCTATTCTATAATAGTGATAAATAGATTACCCAAACACGTTTTCAATTTTTTTTTTAATTTTTCAAAAACATTTTTAAATTTGTTTGAATAATTTTAGAATGCCATGGAAAAGTGGAAATTTTAAATCTGAACAAAGAAAAAAAAATTCCATCTATTTTACTGGTAAAATTTTTTTCAAAAATGTTGGTAAAAAATGTTCAAACATTTTTTACTTTTAAATAGGTTTAGAATGCCATGAAACGTGGAAATTATAAATTTGAACAAAAAAAATTTTTTTTAGTGGTAAAAATTTTTTTAAAAAATGGTGAAAAAAATTTTCAAAAATTTTTTTTTTCAGAAATAGGTTTAGCGCGTCATGAAACGTGGAAATTTTAAATTTGAGCAAAAAAAATTTTTTTCACCTTGGTAAAAATTTTTTCAAAAATGTTGGTGAAAAAAATTTTCAAATTTTTTTTTTCCCGAAATAGGATCAGCGCGTCATGAAACGTGGAAATTTTAAATTTGAGCGAAAAATAATTTTTTTCACTATTTATTCCATTTAGACGGTCCGCCCTGTATATTTTCCAGTGAAATTTCTACCATTTCTGCGCTGACAGTAGCGTCAACTACCTACCAAATTTGACTGCTCTCCGTCAAGTAGTTTTTTAGTAAATGCACCAACAGACAGACAGACAGACAGACTGACGGAATTGAAAAACCTATATTTTCGTAATCTCCGTGATCTGAAACGTCAGAATCCGAAAAAATCTCGGAGGGTGATTTTTTCTCGAATACAATACTTCCCTTCGGTATGCGAGGGAAGTAAAAAAATCGGTAAAGGTCTTTACACAGAACTTCCCTCGTTGTTTGTGCATGGCGGTCACTCTAAAAAATTAATAATTACGAAATAACATTGAGAATAATAATCGGAATATAGTTATTGCTATTATTACAAAGAAAACTTGATAAGTTTTGGTCAAAAAAATATACAGTTTGCTCATCCAACAGCAAAAGCTCAATACTAATAAACAGGTGCCACATATGGCAGGCTTGCGCAAATACCTTTACAAATGTCCACCATGACTGAATTATTTCTTGGGATGACCACCCTGTACATTTTTCAATAAAAGTATAATAGGTGTATATGTCAGATTTTATTGCCATCCGTCACATCAATCCAACATTCGCGTAATGGAGTGGAAGTATAGTGGTGGTTAAAAAATTTCATTTTTATTTTAATTTTTCAAAAATGTTAAAAAAAATGTTTTAAATTTTTTCTTCTGAAATAGGTTTAAAATGTCAAACGTAGATATTTTAAATTTGAGCAAAAAGGAAAGTTTCCGTCTATTCTATAATAGTGGTAAAAGAAGTTTAAGATTTAAAAATTACACATTTTTACTTCCCTCGCATACCGAAGGGAAGTATTGTATTCGAGAAAAAATCACCCTCCGAGATTTTTTCGGATTCTGACGTTTCAGAACACGTAGATTACGAAAATATAGGTTTTTCAATTCCGTCAGTCTGTCTGTCTGTCTGTCTGTCTGTCTGCCTGCCTGTCTGTCTGTCTGTCTGTCTGTTGGTGCATTTACTAAAAAACTACTTGACGGAGAGCAGTCAAATTTGGCAGGTAGTTGACGCTACTATCAGCGCAGAACTGGTAGAAATTTCACTGGAAAATATACAGGGTGGACCGTCTAAACGGAATAAATAGTGAAAAATTTTTTTTTGCTCAAATTTAAAATTTCCACGTTTCATGACGCGCTAATCCTATTTCGGGAAAAAAAAATTTTGAAAATTTTTTTCACCAACATTTTTGAAAAATTTTTTACCAAGATAAAATTTTTTTTTTGTTCAAATTTAAAATTTCCACGTTACATGACACGCTAAACCTATTTCTGAAAAAAAAAATTTTTTGAAAATTTTTTTCACCAACATTTTTGAAAATGTTTTTACCAAGATAAAAAAATTTTTTTTTGCTCAAATTTAAAATTTCTACGTTTGATGGCATTCTAAAACTATTAAAAATAAATATTTTTTTTTTACCAACATTTTTGAAAAAATTTTTTCTACTAAAATGATAATTTTTTTTTTCTTCAAATTTAAAATTTCCACGTTTCATGGCATTCTAAGAATGATTCAGAAAAAAAAAATGTGAAAATTTTTTTAAATTTTTTTTTACCAACATTTTTGAAATTTTTTTTACCACTAAAATACATGGATTTTTTTTTAATTTCTTCAAATTTAAAATTTCCACGTTTGATAGCGTTCTAAATCTATTTAAAAGAAAAATTAGAAATTTTGTTGACTATTTTTAAAAAAATTTGCCACTAAGATAGAATTTTTTTCTTTGTTCAGATTTAAACTATCCACGTTTCCATGGCATTCTAAAACTATTCAAACAAATTTAAAAATGTTTTTGAAAAATTTTTAGAAAAATTTGAAAACATTTTTAATCTATTTATCACTACTATAAAATAGACGAAAAATTTGGTTTGCTCAAATTTAAAATTTCCACGTTTCATGACATTCCAAACCAATTTCGAAAAAAAAAAAAATTTGCAACATTTTACCAGTTTGGAAAAAAAATTAACACTAGAATAGATGGAAACTTTTTTTACTCAAATTTAAAAGTTTCACCTTTGATGACATTCTAAACCTATTTAAAAAAATGTGTAATTTTTAAATCTTAAACTTCTTTTACCACTATTATAGAATAGACGGAAACTTTCCTTTTTGCTCAAATTTAAAATTTCTACGTTTGACATTTTAAACCTATTTCAGAAGAAAAAATTTAAAACATTTTTTTTAACATTTTTGAAAAATTAAAATAAAAATGAAATTTTTTAACCACCACTATACTTCCACTCCATTACGCGAATGTTGGATTGATGTGACGGATGGCAATAAAATCTGACATATACACCTATTATACTTTTATTGAAAAATGTACAGGGTGGTCATCCCAAGAAATAATTCAGTCATGGTGGACATTTGTAAAGGTATTTGCGCAAGCCTGCCATATGTGGCACCTGTTTATTAGTATTGAGCTTTTGCTGTTGGATGAGCAAACTGTATATTTTTTTGACCAAAACTTATCAAGTTTTCTTTGTAATAATAGCAATAACTATATTCCGATTATTATTCTCAATGTTATTTCGTAATTATTAATTTTTTAGAGTGACCGCCATGCACAAACAACGAGGGAAGTTCTGTGTAAAGACCTTTACCGATTTTTTTAAATAGGTTTAGAATGTCATCAAAGGTGAAACTTTTAAATTTGAGTAAAAAAAGTTTCCATCTATTCTAGTGTTAATTTTTTTTCCAAACTGGTAAAATGTTGCAAATTTTTTTTTTTTTCGAAATTGGTTTGGAATGTCATGAAACGTGGAAATTTTAAATTTGAGCAAACCAAATTTTTCGTCTATTTTATAGTAGTGATAAATAGATTAAAAATGTTTTCAAATTTTTCTAAAAATTTTTCAAAAACATTTTTAAATTTGTTTGAATAGTTTTAGAATGCCATGGAAACGTGGATAGTTTAAATCTGAACAAAGAAAAAAATTCTATCTTAGTGGCAAATTTTTTTAAAAATAGTCAACAAAATTTCTAATTTTTCTTTTAAATAGATTTAGAACGCTATCAAACGTGGAAATTTTAAATTTGAAGAAATAAAAAAAAAAATCCATGTATTTTAGTGGTAAAAAAAATTTCAAAAATGTTGGTAAAAAAAAATTTAAAAAAATTTTCAAATTTTTTTTTTCTGAATCATTCTTAGAATGCCATGAAACGTGGAAATTTTAACTTTGAAGAAAAAAAAAATTATCATTTTAGTAGAAAAAATTTTTTCAAAAATGTTGGTAAAAAAAAAATATTTTTTTTTAATAGTTTTAGAATGCCATCAAACGTAGAAATTTTAAATTTGAGCAAAAAAAAATTTTTTTATCTTGGTAAAAACATTTTCAAAAATGTTGGTGAAAAAAATTTTCAAAAATTTTTTTTTTTCAGAAATAGGTTTAGCGTGTCATGTAACGTGGAAATTTTAAATTTGAACAAAAAAAAATTTTTATCTTGGTAAAAAATTTTTCAAAAATGTTGGTGAAAAAAATTTTCAAACATTTTTTTTCCCGAAATAGGATTAGCGCGTCATGAAACGTGGAAATTTTAAATTTGAGCAAAAAAAAAATTTTTCACTATTTATTCCGTTTAGACGGTCCACCCTGTATATTTTCCAGTGAAATTTCTACCAGTTCTGCGCTGACAGTAGCGTCAACTACCTGCCAAATTTGACTGCTCTCCGTCAAGTAGTTTTTTAGTAAATGCACCAACAGACAGACAGACAGACAGACAGACAGACAGACAGACAGACAGACAGACTGACGGAATTGAAAAACCTATATTTTCGTAATCTACGTGTTCTGAAACGTCAGAATCCGAAAAAATCTCGGAGGGTGATTTTTTCTCGAATACAATACTTCCCTTCGGTATGCGAGGGAAGTAAAACTGGTAATAGGGACCGACTAGACAAACAAAAAACCTATATGACTTTTTTCTGTATAGTGCAGTAAAAAAAGCATTTTAATTTGCACAGTCTGGATACAGCAAGATTATGATTTTATCCTGTTTGGGGTATCACTGGGAGTATATTCCTAAGTTTTGGACCTCGAAAACCTTGTGCTACTTTTTTTATAAACAATTGAATTTTTTTTACTGCGTTTTTCGAGCTTAAAATATGAATAACTCCGGTTCTATAAGTCGGATCGGGGCAAACTAAAAATCAATCTGTTCGTAATAAAATTGCCAATAAATTGTCGTTGGTTTCAATTCTCTGAAATACGTACATAACCTACAAAACTGAAAAAACGGGAAAAGAACAGCACTTTTTTCATTCTAGTACCCAAGACCGGCAACTAGACCAATTTGCATCAAACTTTCAGAAAATATACCTTTTGACGTAATAAAAAGACACTGAAAAGTTGGTGTCAAAATATTGAACCCATTGGCCAAAATTGCATTTGTTATCTAAAATTTGAAATGCCCGCCATTTTATGCCATTAAGTTCAAAATGAAAATTTTTTTTTACAAAATGTAGATCTCGACACCAGTTTTCTAATGCAATTAAAAAGAATTTTTTTAAATGTAATTTTGGTTACTTTTTTTACATTTGTTTATAACTCAAATAACAACAATTACATTTTTTCGGCCATTTTGAAAAACAAATTAAAGTTTTTTATCAGATCTGATAGAGAATTTTGTGTCCTTTAATTAAAAAAAAAGAAAGTTCATTTTTGTTAACGTGAACTCGAAATATTTAACTTTTTGCATTTTGGCCAATTGTTAATTACCAAATGCATATTTTGAGCTAAAATTTGGACTGTATCATTCTGAAACGTATTCATTTCATATGATAAATTCAAAAAAAAATTAAGTTTTATAGAAACTTATTTACAAACATTATAATGTAAGTATTGTTAATTGAGCTAAAAAGTGATTTTTTTGATTTTTTCATAAAGCTCAATTGCAAAATGCAATAACTTCCTTGTTTCTTAAAATTCGGCTGACTTTATTTTTTTAAATACGTTATATTTTCCCTCGCAATGCGATCATCAACTTAGCTTTTTGTTAATAATGCAAATGTGTATTTTTTATTTCCAAATTCATATGTACACATGTACCAACGATTGCTAACGTATAAACCTGTATAATTTTTTTTAATCTTTCTATATAAATATGACTACTTAGATTAAATTTATATTGGCTTCTAAATATAATGTTTTAAGTTTTATTTAAAAAAGGAAATAGTAAATATTGTAATATAAATACTTGTTAGAAAAAGTTTTAAAGGCGAGGATTAATAATATGGTAAAAACATTTTATTTAAAAATAAACATTTTCATTCTTATAAATTTACAAAATCGTAATTAATGTATTTTATATCTCTTGATTGGTAATGTGTACAATTCAGTTTCACTCTCTGAATCTGTTTCAAATAAAAATTTTTCACCATTTTCTTCTTCATCACGAATTTGAACACGAAGATCGGGTACATTAACTTGCAAGCGTTCGCAGTCGCTTTGGAGTTCCGATTCTGATATATCGGTACAGCTTCAATCTATGTCTGATTCATCTATATTGTCTTCTTCAACTTCACGATTTTCTTCTGCACTGACTACAGTGCATTCTGTACAATTCCTGCAATTAATGTCTCCACAATATTCACACAAACTTGTACATTGTAGTCCGAACTTCCTGCATCGACATCTCAGGTCTTTACAGCCGGCATTACATTCACAAGCGAGAATTTCAAGAATTTCTTGTGGTATTGGCTGTTTTCTCATTGTAATAGGCATTAAACCATTAATTGTATCCTCCCAACCAAACAATCGTGGATCTATTTCTTCATATTCCAGCCATTTGTGTATTTGAAGATACACTCTCAATAAATGTTCATTTGTAGCTTCTTCGATCGGAGGAAGGTTTTCAAATTACAACCGGTTTTCAATGTAAACAATGAAATATTAAATCACCTAAATCCATAGGTTTTATTAGATTACACCCATACAAAACTTTCATGATATTTTAAACACCTAATAATCTCACTTTCACTCGAAGACATTTTTAATTTGTATGTCGGCGGCACCGAAAATAATTTCTCCACGCCTATGATTCTTAGGAACCCTTCACTAATACTTATGACTGTTTATTATTTTTGTTAATGTAAACATTCAGGTTGACTTATCCCAACCAATAACAGTTTAAGATTCTATGTATTTCCTTATATGGGCATAGAAACACGCTTAGGGCGAACGAAACGAAATCAGCAAGCCCGGGGCAAAAAGGCATTCTATGATTACCTGTGATAGAGTTAAGATTTGATTATTGCGGGCTAGCGGGTAGCGGATCATTAGTTCTTTTATTTTACTAAATTTATTCGGTGATATTAAGACTGTATTATTTACTTGCATCATTCGTGGACAATTAGACTTTGTTATTAAATTTTGTATGAAGTGAAATATCAGTGTCGTACTCGTTAACATGTCCAAGCGGTCTAACCCTAAACGTGCCCCCTTGGTATCACACATGTATTAAATTAATTTACGGCTTCTCAAATATAAAAATGTAAACAGAAAATACTGCACGGCAACCGATCTAAGCTGTAAGGAATGGAACTGGTGGGGAATAAGAAAGAAAATGTAAACATTTCTCCTCATTTATAAGCAACTATTCGCTCCGCAGGTAAAATAGGTTTGTACATTAGCAAACGTTACAACCAACGTTTGCTATACATTTAAAAATATAAAATATTTATTATTATTAACAAAAAGCTAAGTTGATGGTCGCACTGCGAGGGAAAAAATAACGTATTTAAAAAAAAGTCCTCCGAATTTTAAGAAACAAGGAAGTTATTGCATTTTGCAACTGAGCTTTATGAAAAAATTAAAAAAATCACTTTTTAGCTCAATTAACAATACTTGCATTATAATTCTTGGAAATAAGTTTCTATAAAACTTAAAAATTTTTTGAATTTATCATATGAAATGAATAGGTTTCAAAATGACACATTCCAAATTTTAGCTAAAAATATGCATTTGTTAATTAACAATTGACCAAAATACAAAAAGTTAAATATCTCGAGTTCACGGTAACAAATATGAACTTTCTTTTTTTTAAATTAAAGGACCCAACATTTTCTACCAGATCTGATAAAAAACTTTAATTTGTTTTTCAAAATGGCCGAAAAAATGCAATTGTTGTTATTTGAGTTATAAACAAATGTAAAAAAAGTAACCAAAATTACATTTAAAAAAATTCTTTTTAATTGCATTAGAAAGCTGGTGTCGAGATCTACATTTTGTAAAAAAAAAATTTCATTTTGAACTTAATGGCATAAAATGGCGGGCATTTCAAATTTTAGATAACAAATGCAATTTTGGCCAATGGGTTCAATATTTTGACAACAACTTTTCAGAGTCTTTTTATTACATCAAGAAGTATATTTTCTGAAAGTTTGATGCAAATTGGTCTAGTTGACGGTCTTGGGCACCAAAATGAAAAAAATACTGTTTTTTTCTCGTTTTTTCAGTTTTGTAGGTTATGTACGTATTTCAGAGAATTGAAACCAACGACAATTTATTGTCAATTTTATTACGAAGAGATTGATTTTTAGTTTGCCCCGATCCGACTTATAGAGCCGGAGTTATTCACATTTTAAGCTCGAAAAACGCAGCAAAAAAAATTCAATTGTTTATAAAAAAAGTAGCACAAGGTTTTCGAGGTCCAAAACTTAGTAATATACTCCCAGTGATACCCCAAACAGGATAAAATCATAATCTTGCTGTATCCAGACTATACCTATCTCCCCATTTTTTTGGCCTTTTTTTACTGCACTAGTAGGGGCACTTTGAAAAAATTGACCTAAGTTTAAAATTTGAATGTTAAGGTAAGAAATAATTGAGAACCACTGTTGATGGCATTACTTGTATCGAACTTTTTATACCACTAATTATGAAAATAAATAATTCCTTCTCTTTCGGCACAACGCAAGCATAGCATGGCCGCAGGGGTTTAAATAGGATTTGTTTACATGGGTTTTTTAATTTGGAACAAAGTTATTGTAGCTTTTATTGTCGTTTATAAGAGTTTATAAAATTTAAGTGGTTTATTAACATTCGTAACACTGTGTTAAAAGCTTAAAAAATTAGTAATTATTTTATGAAATTGGAAAACGAACAGTTAGACGTCCGAGATACAATAACGGAAAATAGTTGTGTATTTTAAGTTAGGAAAAAATCTGATTTTTTGGACGAATTGAGCGCATAATTTCAGGTATCGAAAACTAAAAATCGAGTCTTTGGTCTCTATGAAAATCAATGTAAACAATAATAAATATATCAAAACAAGACAGCGAATACTAATAATAATGATAATAATCATACCTTTAATGCTCAATAGGTAACACCCAATAACTGAACAATTCTTTATAAATTTTTCACAAAAATTGTTCGAAATGACGTCTATCCCCACGTATACACATTTCGGCACGTCGAACTAAGGACATACGCACTCCGTTCAACACATTTGATAAATTAGGATCATTTTTATGGTTTCTATGCACATTAACATACGTTGTTGCAATTGTTCTAAAGTGTCAATTGGATCACGGTAAACCAGAGATTTAAAATGCCCCCAAAAATAAAAGTCCATCGGATTTAAGTCGGGCGATCTAGCAGGCCATGGTACTGATCCGCCACGTCGTTAAAGTATGACGGCTCGCTCGTATGTAACAAAAATATATGCTTGAATTCATTATGAGTTGTTGAGTAGACAAATTTTTGTCCCACAAAGGTGAAAAAATAACACGGTGCGACGGTGAACTCTTATTTCATAACTTTTAGTGACGGTTTTTTAAAGGAGATTCAAATTTTTTCATCTTTTAGTGGCCCAATTTCATGTAAATCTACAAAAGTTATGCAACTATAGTACCACTCTCCATTTTGAATCTTTAATTCGGTATCAACTACTCCAAGAACACTGACTACTCACCTCCAACCTACACCTCCGCCATAACTTCGAATATTCTCTAATATAAAGTACTTCCTTCCGATTTTTGCTCCTTATACTAGACAGCTTGATAAAGAAAATATGGAATCACCGTCGAGTTATACTCTACAGTTTCAAGTTTAGAAAATTTCCATTCTTAATTAATTACCTATGACCAGAATTAATAAGAATCTATTTGTTATAGTTCTTGATATATAAAGCTCGCTTGTGCAATATTATTTTCTACAATTAAAAAGGTCAGTAGGGCCAATACTTCACGCACACAAATTTGTGAATCTCGGATCAATATCATCGGAAAGTTGAACTAACATGCAACCAGAAACCGATAAATTACCGAGCGGATCAATTTTATGCGAGCTAATCAAGGGGATGTACCTGTCAAACTTCAAGATTGTTCCACTCCGCACACCTAGCTAGCCGAAGGAAATAAATAATTCACAGACACTATAAAATGAATATATTACTTTATTATAGTAACTATAAAAATGAATAGACGGTGTGGGAATGTGCGACGGTGCGTATCTACCCCGCGTTTGGCCATGTGAACCTGGTCGTCAGCTCTACTTCTTATTCTTGGGAACTAAAACTTCCCCTGATGCCCCTGAGCCTAGTTAGTTTTATGTACAACACTATGTTCTCACTATCTAATTACGTATCTGTGCATGTCTAACTGCTTAACATTATTCATATCGTATTAATAATACCCGTACTTTCATCGCACAAGTATCTTCTTGCGATTTAAAGTTTAAAAAATTGCGGAAGATGCCAGGAGAGATTCCACTGTCGTCTTACCGCGGATGTTTCACTTGAGAGATTAAGTTGGACTTTTATATCTTAAGAAGTATATCGATTTTTCTTTCAAATTGTTACGAGTAAAACAAGACATGCGATATAGGTTTCTTACAATATATGTCTTCTCACATTGCAATCGAAAAATTACATACAAAATGTTTTCCATTTTGAGAACAGAAGTTCACAAGGCATACAGTACTTACAGTACAGTATATTTTATGAAGACTTAATGCGAAGGACCCATCGCAGAAGAAACTGCTTTAATAATACACACACGACGTAAGAAAGAAAAACATGTTTTCTAAAAATTAATATTTTTTTATGTACAAAAGTCCATGCTTATCCTAACTACGTCCTTTCGCACGTATGTAAAATAGCATGGTAGAATACGGGTATATTTTTCAATAGGACCATGAAAATTGGGCCATATCCGACCCACGGGGCGATGCACAGTGGTCCCAAATCGAGATTTTTGGTTCAAAAATGGCTAGAGAGCGCAAATCTTGTCGGAAATGAACAATATTTTTTTAAATTACAGCTTACCAACAAATTCTCGGAGCCCGAATTTTGAAAAAAAAATTCCTCTTTTATTATCTTAAGTTAAAGGGCAAACACACTTTTTTAAAAATAATTTTTGATATAATATACTGAATAACTTCATACTATAAAAATATCGAGTCCACGAATATAAGTCAAATGTTAATTTGGCAGCTGTAAATTGACACCTTTTTGTCTAATTTGACAGCTGATTTTGCTTTACTTTGTTTTCTAACTATACTCCGTTGGCCCAAGAGATTCAGCTAAGCCACTCCCCACAAATGTGCGCTAAATTTGAATATAATATTTCTATTGGTTGAATTTTTAAAACCCATATTACAACCAATTATGTCGAAAACGCTATTAATATATGAGGTATTTATTCTCCGAGACAAATCGTTTTCAGCCTCAAATCTGATGTATGGTTTTTAGAAATAACTGTTGTTATTCGCTGTTATTCCTCTTCATCTAATAAAACAGTGTTTTTCAATACTGTGGTGCATATTTGTGTATATCAAGTACGCAATAAAAACGATTTATAATACTGATTAAATGTCAGAACCACTTTTTCTTTTTTAGGTTAAAAATTCATTCTTGTCAAATTAATTATGAATCAAGCTCAAGCCCTTTCTTCGCCGAAATAACGGAAAAGCAAACATTTTTCGGTTAAAGAGAAGGAAAATATTTTGAATATCTTTGAGGCTTCTGCTGCAGAGAACCCAGACAACCTTAAGACACAAAACGTCGAGTTTACTGCAAAGGCAGCAGGTAATTTTATTTACACTTAATTTACACAATCAGTATTGTTAAAAGTGTATTTGTTGAATAACAACTGCTCCTCGCTAGTTCTCACTTGTAATAATATAAAATGGGGAGTGGTCTTACTGCATCTCTTGGGCGAATGGAGTTTTGAATAATATAGCTACTTATAAAATAAAGTAAAGCAAAATCAGCTGTCAAATTAGAGAAAAAATTGTTAATTGACAGCTGCCAAATTGACATTTGATTTACATTTGTGGATTCGATATTCTTATCATATGAAGCTATTCAGTATATTAAATCAAAAATTAGAAAAAAATTAGTTTTAAAATTCGGTCTCGGAGGATTTGTTGGAATTTAAGTATGCTTCAAGTTAAAAGAAAATGTTCATTTTCGAAAAGATTTGCGCTTTCTAGCCCATTTTTTAACCAAAAAACTCGATTTGGGACCACTGTGCGATGGCCAGAGGCGTATTACTGCCTTCATAATATTTTTATTTTATTTTTAGAGAAAAGCATTAGTGACGTTTCTGATTAAGAATACAAAAATACGAAGATGTACAAGATAAGGAAACTTCTGTATTTGCGAAGAGCATAAAATTTACTTTGAATACTTAGTAGGTGGCGAATAGACATTTTAATCCCTCAGTATGATTTTCTTTTTCTCTTTTTATGTGGCATTTGTTTAATATGTAAATTTATTTGAATATACCGAAAGGGTTTTAACACATTTTTTATTGTCCCATTTTCTTAAAAATGCCGATGTTTACATTAGAAAGTATGCCCTTCATTAGAGCATAGTCGTAAAATATCCTGTTTATGTAAACTTTGCTTTGAAGTGTGAGGGATAATATTTCTGATAAACAAATAAGAAACATCACGTCTTAGGAATTTTAGGCATCTAAACAATGCGACCAACTTGAAAATTAAATATAATATATAAAACAACAAATAAACAGAAAATAGAGCTAATAGTAAAACTTACAGTTATAATTCCAATTTGTCAACATACCTGAAATTAAAAAAGAAATTACGTTATATAATTAATTATTAAGAGATGAAAAGTATATGATTATGGATGGTTCATAATGTGATTTCGAAAAATTGCAGCATAAACCTCAGAATTTTGTATTATAAATTATAATACAGGTAGTTGTACGGTAAAATATGATATAATAATATATTGTAAACGCAAAGTGTTTGAATTAACCTGTATTAGAAGTACAGAAGCCAACCTTTACACTCTTCACCGATTTACTTGCACATTCTATAGGATACCCTTCACATTTTTTGTTTGTAAATAATATTAGTTTTAGACATTTTTTTGTTTAATTTCAAAAAAAAAATTTAAATAATTAATAACTTTCTTATTATACCTACTTCTTCGCAAATACAAAACGAAGAGTATATTGCATTGGATCGGCACATTTCTAAAACCGGTAATGTTGTTCGTAGAGAAAAAAATTTCATAACACTGTGTTAGTGTGTTGGTAATCGAATTCTGAACAACTTTCAAAATGTCCGTCTGTCTGTCCGTCCGTCACGTTTCTTGTAAGCACGATAACTGAAGAACGAAAGGTGGTGCGATCGTGTTGAAGTTAGTGTTAGTTAGAGAGAACCCTATTGTTTTTGAACAAAATCGATAAATAAACAAAAAAGTTATTAATTATTTACATTCATAAAATTTATATAATATTGTTACACTGCAGAATCAGCTAAGTAAGCAATATTCAGTAATGTTCATAATAACAGCAATAAATTTGTCACAAATGCGATAAGATTATGGACCAAGCTTTGACGGCTTTCAATCATCTCGCAGTTAGACAAGGCCGTCACTCGTTTATTTAACTGCGAAGAGTATCCTATAGAATGTGCAAGTGTTGTATAAAAATGCCTTAAATCTGCGAAGAGTATAATGGTTAGCTTGTTTATTGATGGATTTTGTTCAAAACAATACAATAGGGTTCTTCCTCTAGCTTAAACTAACTTACAGTCCAAATTTCAATACAATCGGGCTTTCCGTTCTTAAGTTATCGTGCTAAAAAAAATACTTATAGTAAAAAATAATTACATATTTAAATTCAGCTCATCAAAATACATAAGAATGGTAAGGTCGAAGAATCGAAACTTGGACAAAAAATTATCATAAAATGGTCATAGCAAAAACTATATTATTTTGCGGCTTGCAGATCAAGAAATTCAGGTTTTACAGTCGAAAAACATTATGACCTTATGAACAGTATCTAGACTTTTTTTCTAATTCTTTGGGATTTCCTGCCACATGTATTTTTTTCTTTTTAATCGGTGCTCGGGGAATCTACAAAATAACACAATTAACCAGTATGTTACTGGTAAAATACATAACCTCTACGCTTGTGACTTTTGCGTCAAAGGATCAGTTAGAGGTTGCTTTTTTAAACAAATAACAAAAATAAGTGTATAAAAACTTGAAATTAAATATTTCGCCGACGTTTCGGAAATCTAATCTGTTTCCTTTTTCAAGGCTTTTTTTGAAAAATCTTTTTTGCTGTGTATAATAATACACAGCAATAAGAATGCTTGTTATATTCTTATATTTACATAGAACTGTTGATATAGTTTTTTAGTTTTTATACAATGTTAAGTCTGTGGAGTTCTTTTTTTAACATTGGCAACCAGGTTGTACATCTACGGAACAATTCGACACTCATCTATCGTCATTCAATAATATTATCGCTGATTCTTTAATTTTTCTTTTTTTGCCGTTCGCCTATTTTGTTAAAATTTTTGCCGAGTCCCAGTTTATTCTGTAAGTAACATACTGGTTAATTGTGATATTTTGTAGATTTCCCGAGCACAGGTTAAAAATAAAAAATATATGTGGCAGGAAGTCCCAAAGAATTATAAAAAATTAAGATAATGCCATAAATACCATTTAGACAATATTTAGTATGTAGACTGTTCAAATACATGATAATTTTAACTTCAGAAATCCGTATCTCGAAATCCTGGAGGTTTAGGCTTCAAGACCTTTGATCAAGACGCCAAGATACGCAACATATAAAAATTTAGCTAATTTAGCGGAAACCACTTTTACGTAAGGAACGTGGGACCCTCTTTTTGATAAATATGTTAATATGTTGACAAATATATATTGTCAGTGATACGATGAGTTTGCCACACTTCTTTTTAAAGAAGGCTTTTTACTGGTCCATTGGTGTTAATGCACAAAGAAATATAACTCCACTGGAGCCCGATCCAGGTTATTTGGCTCTTTGGCGATGTTGATAATGTCTCCTCCTACAGCTCAGAGTCCAAACAAGGAATCGTAGAGACTGCTACTCAAAGTCTGGTGATGATTCCCTTGGTTGTGAGTGAGGGCAACTCATTTAGGAATAGTGAGAAAATTAATGGCCCCAGTATTGAACATTGCGGAACGTCAAGACCTGCTTCATAATTATTAGAATTCGTTTTATTTACATTAATATGAAGAGATCGAACTCCCAAGTTTATTGTACTGTATATGTCGCTAATCGGTTAACAGCAGAAAGGAGTTGGAAATGGCATACTCCGTTGAGTACTAGCTTCTCCATAACCTTGTATATTACACTTAAGATGGACACAGGCCTCTAATTTTTCATTAGTGGCAACCGCATTCAAATTGGATTAGCAATTTTAAGGTTATGAAGACAAACCTAGATCACACACAGACGTACAAACAGGCGGACATATTGACAAATGTGCAAATAAGCTGAACACATTCTTTTTGAAGTTGGTAAAACAATTGTTTCTAAATCTTAAATGTCTGAATCCGTACCTGTAGCGGGTGGTTTCAGAATTGCATTTCTTCAATGGAACTAACTTATTAATTAAATGCATTTGATTACATAAAACAGGATAATTTTATTGCCAGTTTTATGTTAGTCCTGAGAGTAAGACGGACCGGAAAGAGGTCGATTGTGCAGAACTAACTTGTTTATCTATAATTACTATTTCCGGTAACCGGTGAACCTTAAACAGTGAATCCAGACTGTTTGTGACCCCCACAATCATCCTTGAACTATCTAAAAAAATTACGTCTATTTATTTTCTTTATTATCTATTGTCGTTAATTACACATGGTAATTGAGTTTCATACAGTATAATCGGCCAATGGATCAAGGATGACAATGACATAATATGCACCCGACCTCTAGATTGCCTCTTTCATTGAGTATTAGTGAAGATCCGCAGCGTTCTTTATAGACAAAGATAATTGTGTGGACACGTTTTTTACTATTAACATCATGAGAAAATTAACTATAACAATGATCACTTGTTCTTGTATGATAATGGATAATAGATAATTGAGCAGTGGTTAGTACACATAGATTTATGAAATCATTTTCAATTATTCACAGCGTAAATTGGCAGAATTTAAGGAAAGAACCATCGAGGATATAGTACAGGAATACTTTTCACTGGAATTTCAGCAAAAGATACTTGCTTCTATACATATACTAGGTATATATATATGTACTTCTAAAATCGCCAACTTTGCGTAAAAAACAAATATATTTGTTTTGAAGCTTTTACCTCTTCGTTACACTACTGCGCGATTGCTCATTTTCGCACTTTGTCCCCTGTTATCTCAAGAACTGTTTTTTTTTTTTTTTTTTTTTTTTTTTTTGGCATTAGGATAGTATCCATACAGCCAGGAACTACGTTACTATTACGTTACATTTCTAAACCAAGGGGAAAAGGAAAAAGAACAAAAAAAAAATTTCGAAAGCACCTACGCCAACTAAACAACCTTTTTTTTTTTAACTTTTTTAACATCTACAGGAAAGTACAGGGTCACTCGTTTCTCGCCCAGGGGTCATTCAGGGCTTTTAAATATCAGACACACAGGTGGACCACGGTTAGGTTTTACACAAGTAAGGTTAAAAACAAAGGTAACAAAACTAACCTACTCTAAAGTTTAATATTTGTTTTCCTTAAAAATTGTATTATGCAATTGATAATATCTTCCCTTTGCAAAAATGCATCCATCAAGAACTGTTCATTTAAGAGATTTGGGCCCATTAAGACTTTTGTTTAGCTTATCAAGAAAAGCAACAAACATCAATTCCAATGAATTTGACCCAGGGCCATTTTCTATATAAAAAGTGTTGGATCCTTTCCCCTTGAGCAACTAAATACAAAGAATGCAATGATAATAATTTGATTTTTAATTACAAAAACTAAATGGACAGAATAAAGTTTCTGTCATATATTTTTTTCAGTAGCAATTTTCTTACTGCAGAAAGGTGACATGTCTAATGTCTGTCAAATTTAATAGTTAAACTAACTGAAAATATAAAGATCAAGTAGATGGCGTCGGGGAGTCCAGGACGTGTAAATATCGTTTTAAATTGGGAAAAAGGTTTTAGTGTTGGTACCAGTTAATTATAGATCTGTCTTAGACATGCTAATTTTTTTCCCTTGCCGGTGCCCCAATTTTGGGGCAATATTGCTCAAAACATTTTTTTTGTCAATATCTCGGTTCTGAATGGTCCTACGAAAAAAAAAAGGTTATCAAAGTTAAAGATAATTAAATTCCCTATCGAAACGGTTCAGATACATTTTAACCTCCCCACAATAAAATTGTGGGAGGTTACTAAAATTGGTCCAAAATCGAAAATTGAGATAACATCAAATCTTTACGTTTTGAGGTCCCAGGAATCCAAAAAAGTGGTTTTTGAAAAATGTCTGTGTGTGTGTATGTGTGTTAGCACGATAGCGGCGAAACTACTGGACGGATTTGGATGAAACTTTGCATGAGGGTTTCTTTAGTGCTCGAGAAGATCTGAAAAGGTTTTGGTTGAGATCAGATTACGTTTAGTGCCATTTTGGTACAACAACTTGTTTATTTTATTATTACTTACAATTTGTAATCTAACCATTGGAAAGCAGTTAAAATTCCGATTTCAACGGTATATCACACTTGCACTTTTTTATATACCTACATTTTTTTATACAAATTATTGTAGAGAACTAACAGAATTCAATGTCTCTATACTATCAACACATGTAAAACTATGTTGCAAGTTTTCAGTGGTCGAGTGGGCTAAAGCGTCGACTTACTTCTACCAAAACTTCTCACTATCACACACTTTCACCACCATAATTTTATTCTGTACCTATCCCTTTTCTATCCCTAACTGTTTATACCCTGTTTGTATTTTTGTAATTTTTGTATTTTGTCAGTTTTTGTTAAAAATTCCTTCTTGGCCGAGAAACTAATAAAAATTACAACCTCTTTAAAACTTAAATTTCCTTTCCACAACCACAACTTCTCAACGGCGAGCAAACTGTTGGGGCACAATTGCCTCGAACGGGTTTTTTCACTGATTTTTCTCCTGTCTCAGCAATCCAAATTCTAAAATGTGAAACAGTGTGCGACCAAACGTTTTAAGTGAAACATTTTAATTTTAAGCTTACTGTGTAGGCAAAAACAATGTTGATGTTAATTTTAAGCCGCCACAGGCGGCAGGAGTTTTAACCTTTAAATATAAGTTTTATTGTGCCAACACAGTGCGGTTTTTTTCTTTCTTTTTTCATTATAAACTTTATTAATAATTGCGGTAAATCTTACGTGATTAAATATCAAATTAACTTGATGCATCCTGGGATTTTTCGGTCATCTTTAAATTAAAATTCTTATATTTTCTTACGTTTCGGTTTTATTAACCATCGCCAGAGGAAAAAAAAATTAAGAAATTTTTTGTTTACACTATATTAACATTTTAAGTTTATTTCTGTTGGAAGTTTGAATGCAACTCTCAGTTGGAAGATTTCATTAATATTTTTACACATAGTTTTTCTTTTATTTATAGATAGTTATTTTTTCTGCTGTTTGCAAAATCCTATAAATAATATGTTTCAACACTAGTAAAAATATATTTTAAAATATTTTAAAAAATTTCTTTGACAAAATTTTCAAACTTTTCTTTTTGAAAAATTATTTTTATGAAATAAATTTAGAATGTCATGAAACGTGGAAATATTAAATTTGAGCTAAAAATTTTCATTTTTCTACTAGTAAGAAAATTTTCAGTTTTGATTTTTTTTTTCTGAAATAGATTTAGAATGTCATGAAATGTGGAAATTTTATGTTTGAACAAAATATTTTTTTTTCCATTATTTATTCCCTTTAGACGGTCCACCCTGCATATTTTCCAGTGAAAGTTCAACCATTTCTTCGCTGGTAGTAGTGTCAGGTAGCTATTATCTGACTATTATCTGTCAAGTAGTTTTTTAGATAATGCATCAACAGACAGGCAGACAGACAGACAGACTGACGGAATTGAAAAACCTGTATTTTCGTAATTTACGTGATCTGAAACGTATAAATCCGAGGGTGATTTTTTCTCGAATACAATACTTCCCTTCGGTATGCGAGGGAAGTAAAAGAATAAGAAGTTAAATAAATAAACAAAAAGTGAATTTTACCGTAATGTGATGTGGAAACGAGCGCATAATGGTAGTAACCACCGATAGTTGTAGACATTCCCGCCTATAACTCCAAGAATAATAATGCTACGTAAAAATGCGTCTAAACCATTTCGATAGAGAATTTACTTATCTTTAACTTTGATAACCATTGTTTTTTCATAGGACCGTTCAGAACCTATATATTGGCAAAAAACTACTTTTTACCGATATTGTCCCAGAATTGAGGGTGTTCCAGTTATAGACCCTATCCGCTACACCAAATGTAATGAAGTTTATGTTCGTTTGAGCATGTCGAGCAATCTGAAAAACTCTTAGTACATCATTGGCCATTAGCACAACGCAAATATCCGCAAATATCCATCCACCCTTATCACGATTTCTTAACACTAATGGTTGGCAAAGCGTGCTTGGGGGAAAGTAACAGATTGTACAGAAAAGTGTGATGATGAGGAAGAACTTTGACTTCTAGGGTTTTTGCTACCCTTCAAGGAGGTGGAAAATTTACATCAACTACATTCTCTGTTTGCAAAAAATATTGTTAGGACTATTTAACCCTTTCTATCCCCTTAAACGAACAATGACCACGTCTTATAACGATTTCTTAGCAGTAATGCTCGGCAAATCGTGCTTGGAGGAAAATGACCGGAAATCTCATGAAATTAGACAGTCAAGGAAAGGATGATGGAGAATGTAGTTGATATCAATTTTCCATCCCATTGGAGTGTAGAAAATATCCCAAAGGGTTGTCAGAGTCCTTCCACGTCATCGCATTTTTCAGCGCAGTTGAACGTCGCTGTTTTTTAAATCTGCAAATTTAAGAATAAAGTAAATTTATTATTATTACTATTATTATTATTATTTTCTTTTTTCCAGGTTTCTTCGACTTATTGACTCCACTAGTTAATAAACCTGCACTTTGTGCATTTCGTGATCTTTAAGCCTCGCCAAATTTTGCTCATTTGTTGCTCATGTATTCTCCGTCGAACTTCATATTCACAGCTGCCGGCATTATGCATGCACCACGTAGGTAAGAACATATAGGTCGTTACAAGTACCCATGTATAATTATGTAGTTGTAATAAACAGATCCTTAGAGATAAAATTAAACATTCTTCTATTTTATTATCGACATATCTACAATATTGCACCCACAAGAATCTACAAAAAGAAAATAATGATACCATTTAACAATTATTACTACAGCGTGAATGATTCCTTGCCTCCGCAAAGTAATAAAATTACCATAAACATAACATTATTAATTAAATATTCCTTTTTTTAATACCAGTGCGTGCGTTAAAATCAATTTTTTCACCTACAACAGCAATTCAACAATTGGTATTAGCCGGATTGGTAAAAATCGGAGCCAATATAGGTTGAACTATAGCACATCATTGCCATATAAAGAATTTATGATCATAAGCGACTACTGACCGCGCCATATATGTTCACTTAACTGTCTGGAACTCTATTATGAAAGTACTTCCGGATTTCATTACTGTTACGACAGTAATAGGTTTTTAACAAATATAAGTTATGATCCTCTTTTTATATATAGTGTTACTTGCAATGTTTATAATTATATTAATACTAACAAGCATAATAAATAACAATTAATTTAAAGAAGATTTATTATCAACCATAAAATATTGTGTCGAACTGAAATGAACTACGAATTCTTTGTTGTTCTCTTTTTGCGAATTATTTTTCATAGCTAAATGTTAATTGCAGCAAATTTTAAAAGTGGAAGGTTCTCAACTCGACTCGTAAGTACTTTTTTCATGTTTGTGTATTTATTTCTCTCGGATGGCTTGGTCCATATTAGTTTCATCTACGTCTAAGGCGAGCAAAAATCGGTGAGAAATACTTATTATTTGATAATATGCGAAAATATGGCGGAGTCGCCAGTCTAAGTGGACTAGTGAAGTATTTTCGAAGTAGCTGATATGGTCCAGGAGGCGACTGCAAATTTGTGTGGGGAACGAGTGGACGGGATTTAGCCGTTTAGAATACTGCAATAGTATGCCCTAAACTCACAACCGCTGGTCGGCCGATCACGGTCCCTGGCGGTAATGAGTAATTACGGTAATTGTTTATTGGGGCAATGGGGCGATTTTGGTGACAAAGTGGACAGTTTTTTTTTATAACTAATTTGTTAATAATTATGATCCAAAGAATGTAAAATGCTCGGTCGGCCGACCCCCACCCCTGGGGATAGCCTTGGCCGACCATTAACAACAACGCAATTTTTAATGCCTAGCCTCCCCCAAGGAGTGACCAGGTCGGCCTTGATCTATTCGAAAGAACAAAATTTTTCCTTTCATAAAACCCCGGTCGGCCGATCTAGGTCCCTGGCTTTAATGAGTAATTACACTAATTGTCGGGGGGGGGGGGGATTGTGGTGACAGAGTGGACGATTTTTTGTTTAAACTTTTTTTTTTGCTCGGTCGGCCGACCCCCACCCCTGGTGATGTCCTTGGCCGACCATTTGCAACATTATAAATGCCTTTTCTCACTCACGAATTTAGCAGATCGGTCTTGGAATATTGGAAAGGGTGAATTATCAAAAGAATTGTTATTACCTCACTGTTTTCACTTTTATAACTTCTTCCGCCCCTTAAGGGGGGGGGGTGATAAACGTTGTAGCAACTGTACTCAGAGAAAAAGTGTACTATAGTTTTAGGTAAATTTCTATAGTATTAAGAAAACGTTCTAATTTAAATATGAACCTATGAAATGTTTCTTTGTTTTAAGTAAATCATTTAATTGTATAAAATTTTACTTAATTCAAGTAAATCATTTTTTATGATTTTTTAAATTGTTTATAAGATATTAAATTACGTAATATCAGATAAATCAATTTTCTTGAAGTACATAAAGAATTGTTTGCTTTAAGGGAAAAAAAACTTTGATTCAATAAAATCTGATTCAAATAAATGGATTTACTTAAAACTAGTAATTTTTTTCTGACTGTATGATCGGAATTCATCGCGTATTTATGATGGCATTTTGCTTTTATAAAATTACATTTGAAGAAAAATATTTACGATGTTAATTAAAAAAATGCATATACCATTTATTGAAATAAATATACGTGTTTCATTTTGAAGTTACGCTTGGAATAACTTTAAATTTGGATCGAAGAAAAAATTTGTCGGAATGAAAGTTGTTTGTTTTGGAAGGGCACATATGATGACATTTATCAAGGGCCTATTAAGGCCACCCTATGTAAGATATGGCCACCAACTTTGGTTTTTTAAGAAACCCCTTTAGTGACTTTTACGATTCTCACCGAGGAAAAACTTGTCCCATTAATTTTTTTTGTTTATAAAAGGACATGTAATGGCACTAACCAGGGGCCTGTCAATGCCACATTTGGTAAAATCTGGACACCAGCAACACACCGAAGGAAAACGTGTTTCCTTATTATAATCTCATAAACGTAGATATTATTCGTTTCGAAATTCTGTAGAAAACAAATTATACATATTTTGAGTAACATTTTTTTAAAATCCCATGTTTTATTCTTAAGGTGGCCATTCCCTAGAAAGAGACATCCGATAGAGAAATATTTATTATTTTTGGCCATAACTTTTTTCTCTTAGTACGTATATTTAAATAAATTATAAGACTACCTAAGTAGAACCTTAACAAGAATATTACTATTAATTTTCACTCAATAATTTCAGTGGATTGCAAAATAGTTAGATTTAAATTTAAAAATTATGCCAATTTTCCTAGTTCGTACTTTTAAATTAAACTGTTTTGCAACCAAGGACATCACCAGGGGTGGGGTCTGCCGACCTAGCATTTTAGACTCGAGATTACAATAAAAAAAAAGTTTAAACAAAAAATCGTCCACTCTGTCACCACAAGCCTCCATGTGCCCCCACGACAATTAGTGTAATTGCTCATTAAAGCCAGGGACCGAGATCGGCCGACCAGGGTTTTATGAAAGGAAAAAATTTGTTCTTTCGAATAGACCAAGGCCGACCTGGTCACTCCTTGGGGGAGGCTAGGCATTAAAAATTGCATTGTTGTTAATGGTCGGCCAAGGCTATCGCCAGGGGTGGGGGTCGGCCGACCGAGCATTTTACATTCTTTGGATCATAATTAACAAATTAGTTTAAAAAACAGTCCACTTTGTCACCATAATCGCCCCATTGCCCCAATAAACAATTACCGTAATTACTCATTACCGCCAGGGACCGTGATCGGCCGACCAGCGGTTATGAGTTTAGAGCATACTATTGCAGTATTCTAAACTACTAAATCCCGTCCACTCGTTCCCCACACAAATTTGCAGTCGCCTCCTGGACCAATACTAAATGTGACGTCAAGAATTGATTTAAAGTGGCTAATTCAATAAGGCTACCATAATCGTAAAACTTTTACACATCTCCTTGAAACCGAGCCCCTTAAAGGGGCGGATTTCTATTTTTTTTTTTTGTAATTAATGCCTTTCAGTAACGAGGACCCGTAGTATTATTATTATCGTTATTATTATTATTACTATGCTTGACTATTTTTACACAATGTTGTCTTTATATAAAATAAGTATTGTTTATTCTTCAACACATTAGAGAATATTTATCAGCAGGCTAAAAATCCTATAATCTTTCAAGAATTAGACATTTGCCACGGACTTGATAGTGGATAATCCGAACGGCTCCCAAAAACACATTATATTCCATTCCCTTTAGTGATCTTTTTTTTAAATATTTATTCCATCCCTATATCTTACTGGATTTTTTCGTAGTACATACATAGCTGTTGCCTAAGTATTATAAAAAAATATAAAACTTTTGTTATACAAGAAAATGAGACAGACCTGCAGCAGTAATTTGTTTAACACCAAAACAAAAACAGAATTAGATGTAGCAGTGTGCCGTGATGATTCACAGTTCCGTTTTCTCAGGGTTGATCCATTTAACAATCCTAACAAAAATAAGAAATGAGACGTTTCCGTTTCCATTGTCTGCCAACACGCCACTAACCGTATGGGAAAGTGAATTCGGTGTTAAGACCAGATAATAAATTATTAAATAGCTATTTAATATTACAAAACAATGGAAGTATAATCAATTCAATTATCTTATTTGGAAAGTAGTTTAAATTATAAGTAAGTGTTGTCTACATAAATTACCCGAACATATTTTTTCTCGCACATTGGGAACAATTCGGCTCCGTAACAGCCAGATAAATAGAGGTCTACCACTATCTTTATTCAAGTCTTGTCTCTTAAATCCCGAGCAGTATTTTATTTACAATAATAAAAATTAATATCGCTAACCATAGTATGCCCTAGGGTCCTGTGTTGGGGGTACTATATTTTAAATGTATATCAATGATTTTATAAATTGTATGTACACCGACATGTACTATTTGTTAATACAACTGAAGTATAACCCAGTCGTCAGGTTTTTTAAGGCGTCACTAAATGTTATATGGCTAAATTTTTCAGAAAAAGTGGTTTTGTTGGTGTAGAATACGACAAAAAAAGTTTACATCTGTAAGGAGCTGGCAACCCCTAAAAAAAAATCGAAAATATTGGGCGAAATTCAAATAGACCAAAAACCAATAGCACTAGGCGATAGAGGGGGAAATTTCACATAAAAAACGTACGTGAAATTTTTTTGTACGGTCAAAGATGTAGGCTCCAGATTTTTTTGTTTAACACACGAGAATGGAACGTGGCGACACATAAGTACGGCTCGTGAAGCGTGCGCGTTCTCGGACGCGCTGCACTAAATTTGTTGTAACTTTTGAACTAGTTAATGAGATTGAGCTTAACAGAGCTTAAATGAAACGAGAAGCATGTGACTATTGTATTATCACATTTTCAAATATAAAAATAAATGTATACATATATGAATTCGGAACATGTAGTACAACAGTACAATTTCGGCGTTTTGTTGCCTCTTTATCCGGATTTATCTCGATATCCCGTAGGAGCCACGAAACATGTGTCTCTCACCGACCTCGACACATTTTAAACTCCAAGCTTAAATTAAATGATAATAAAACTCAAAAGCTTCTCCTTACTTTTAATAACAATACAGCTGTAACAGGGAATGTCAAACTAGGTACTAGGTGTAGTCACAAATAAGAATTTAAGTTGGTCAGATCATATTGTCTATAAGATCTACATTTGACAGTTATCTATCGACTTAAGCAAACAGTTAATAGCATAGAATCATGGAGAAACCAAAATTACATTCAGTTTTCCTAGGCTTAGATATATTATCAAAGTTAGTACATGCGTAGTATACTCAAAATAAGCGGAAAATTTTGCGGCTACTCAAAGGTTAAAAAGGAGATAGGCTTATCTCAATGCTGCTTAACTTAACCCTAGATTAAGCGGTAAGAAATTATAGCAAATAGTAGGGTGTGCGGCGACCTGATATTACACGGAGATCTGTTCCAGACATAAATTTTTAATTCACTAAGAGTAACGAGCAACAAATTAAGCTAATAAATAAGATACTCCAGAAATAAAGTAGGTCAGAATATAACATCTGGAAACTTCTACTTTTACTAACTTATTTAAGCTGAGAAGGCACGAGAATATTTTGTGTAATGCGAGAAGGTATTTGACAACGTAAAATGGAATAAATTATGGCCTGCATTATTAGGCTATCGTCAAAACTCTCTTATTTAATTTGTGGTTAAATTTTTGGACATCAGGCTAATTTGCAGACAGGCAAACGTACCAGATGCACGATACTGTTAGACGTGCCATACAGCAAAAGAGGGATAATTAAAACATTGCGGATCACCAAACATTTGTTAACTTGTGAGAGAGATGTTAAAAATGTGCTTCATATTTTATTACCTATTACAAGCTGTATTCTATTTACAATAAACTGCATACTACATACGCAGTTTCCAACTTAAAATGCAAGTATAAAACTTAACAGTCTGTAACACTATTAGCGAGGCTAGTTACTGTCTTTAAGCATCCACCACAACATAATAAACGAGAAAAAATCGGATGAATTATGTTGTAAGCCGCGAGAAAGAAAAACAAATATTTACGGTTTCCATTTTTTGTCGCCTTATTCACGTAATTACACAAATAATAGCGTAGAACACAGCACTTAAGATGTTATGCAGGGGCAGTATCTTCAATATTACAGGTAAGCTGTTTTAGGCTTGTTTTTGTTTTGGTAATTACAAAAGGAATGCGGATAAACACCTTGAGATGGGTGGCGACCATCAGATAGATGCAGTTTGCCTCAGTATGGAGCAAGTTCAAGGCGGGACATATGTGTTTATGAAGAACCTTCACTGCATTTTACCATGCATCTCTGATATGACAAGTATGTAAAACGATCTCGGATTTTTAATGAGTTTGAAATGGTACGTTAATATCCAAAGATGTGATACGCGGGATCGTATACGATCTAGAAACTTTCTATATAATGAATACCTGGCTGCATACAAGCTTGATTGAACAATTAATTCAGGTTTTATAACACAACTAAAGTTATGTAACTTTATTTTCTTTTAGGAGCAAGTTTCCCTTTAATGGCACTATAATCATAATTTACATGTCTTTTCATAAGTTACAATGCTAACGGGTAATAATTCTTACATTTTAGTGTTGTTAGAAGAAATAATTTATACAATTTTCATAATTTTTCTACAATTGTTCAAAAGATTAGAAACAAGCGCCCGAAGTGCTCCCACCTTATTGATTCTTTATCACCAAAAGCTGCCCCCAGTGGAGACTATTTTCAGTTAATCTCCTTTTTAAGGGTTCCGTACCTCAAACCGAAACTCTTATCGGATCACTTTTTTATCCGTTCGTATGTCACAATCGAATTTCTCTGGAGTAAGTAAAAGTGCAATGTGGCTGTGTGTTATAAACCTAGTAAGCCTTATCCCCGCATATACAGTGTGAACCTTAAGAAACGCACAAAATTCACATCATTGGTATGTGTCATTTGTCAAAAAAATCCTCGAACAGGTCGATTTTTGTTTTGTAAATGCTACGTTTTGTCACTATACCAAAATTTATGACATCATTGGTTTTTGAGTTATGATGTCATCATATATTTTTTTAATGGGAACAGACATTTTTGTCAATAAAAAATATCAATGTTAAATATATAATCCTTGTTCTATTTTACATGAAAGCTCTGTTACTGATATTCTGATTAATTTCATCGTAAATTATAATTATTCAATATTTCATCACGCCTCAGGTAAATCAAAGATTAAATCGATTTCATATTAATTTTAGAAACTTTTATCCCATCTTATACTTTCTCCATAATACTCTTATGTATATCATAAAACATATTTCTTCACGCCTTAATCTAAAACATATTTAATTCCAATCTATGTGAAAAATATCACTGACGTTATATCGAAGATTTAATGTATTCTTCTAAAGCGACTATGTTTTTATTATCTTGACCAATGATATTAAATTAACTTGATTTGTAGTATAGAGGAAATTATTTTATTTTCTTATGATTCTTTTTATTATTTTTAGATACCTACAATTATTTTACAAAAATAAAAGAAAACATTTTTTTAAACAGTAGATTTAATAAACTGTCCTCCACATTAATGCCGTTGACTACTGCGCTGTCATCTTATTTAATTTGTAACATTACAGATCGTCTTTCTGTGGTAGTTTGGTTGTAAAATTTTAATACTGTTTTTATACTTAGTACAGGCACTGAAGGTAAAATTTTATAAAAACCTCGCAAAAATTAATAAAAGGATCATCTCTAGCATTTAAGTAGGTAAATAATCTGTAGAATGGAATTTGAGAAAACTTTTTTATTTTCGGTTTTTTGCTCTAGCGGCTAAAATAATGAAAACGGAGAAAAAAGTTTTCAACAAAAGTTGTATCTTGTCTCTTTCTCTAAAAAGGTCTTCGTAAATTTTTGCCTTACTTAAGTCGTTTAGGAGATAAATCTAGTTTTCCACTTACAGTTTTAAGCCGCTCCGAAATGCGCAGAAAATGAGAATTCTCCAGGAGTTTCGTACGACTGAACACATTGATCGATAATTCTTACTATTCAGAGCCGTTGAACAAAAATGAAAATAACGTAAAATGTAGAGAAAAGTCTCGGCTTTAGTATGGAACTAATCACAAAATTCATAGTAATTTTTATCATAGAGAAAAACGTGTTAGAAGATAGCTTAGTATATTTTATACGGTTGATTTATTCATATCTTTGAGTGTCATGCATTATCCCTATTTCTCCCGCAGTAATAGGTGCTTTTTCACTGCATGGATTCGACTCCACGCACTTTAATCTATATTTCGTGAGAATCTCATTGAAGAATGTTAAGAAACAAATAAGTTGTATATGTTTTATTGCATAATTGTCGCTTTTCTGAACGTGTATGAATAATGTAGACAAATTCAAAAAGTACTGCACGCATTTAAAAATCTCTAGTCATTCGAAAGAATATGTTTTATTGTGCTTATAATGCAAGAATTAAGGTGACTGATCGATATACCCTCTATTTTGATCGCAAGGCATATTTCTCCAACAAAAGTAATTGCAATAAAATGTTAATTGGATTAATATATCATTATATAAGAATATAGTGGCAAAATGAATTATCATTCTAACGACTTCCGCCAAAGTTATGAATAAATCTGTGGATCAACTGTGCAAAGTTTACTAAGCCATCTTCTAACACTTCTTCTCTGATAAATTTTTTTATAAATTTATTGATTAGTTCCACATTAAAGCTGAGACTTTTCTCTACATTTTATGTTATTTTCATTTTTTTAGGGGCTCTGAATAGTATAAACTATCTATCGATCGATCAGCCCGGTCGTACGAAACTCCCGGGGAATTCTCACTTTTCGTGCATTTCGAACCGGCTCAAAACTATGAGAGTGGAAATCTCGATTTATCTTCTAAACGGCTTAAGTAAGACAAAAATTTGTAAAGACCTTTTTTGTAGAGAAAGGGACGAGCTACAACTTTTGCTGAAAACTGTTTTCTCTATTTTCATTATTTTGGCCTGTAGAGCAAAAGAACCGAAAATCAAAAAGTTTTTCCAAATTTTTTTTAATAATCTCGGAAGTTGGAAGTGCAAAGAGTGCGCCATCTCATTCTCCAGGTTATTACCTACTTAAATTCCGGAGATTATCCTTTTATTAATTTCTGTTACCCTAAATGGCTAATTTGCCTGTACTATTATGATTATGTTCTAAAGCATGTTTTGTGAGTGCTGTTGAATTCTGATTTAATGTATGTACATTTTTTTGTGTATGCATTGTTTTAATTGGCCTAGATATCTAATGTTACAATTAGGTTTTTTGTAAATGGCGACAGTTTCGTTTTTTGGTCACAATTTAGTTTTGACTTTTGGGAAAAATGATTTGTAGGGGCTTATGAGCATTATTATATTGTTTTCTGGGCAGTTTGAAATATTTTCAGATAATTCTGGTACATGCAGCAAGCACATTTGTTACCACTATGATTTTTATGTTTCAATGTTTTCTTGCATATTGTGTGCATTTTTGTATTGTAGGTCCATAAAAATGTTTAGGGTGGGAATTGTTCTCAAAGAGTGTGTAAATTCTTTCGAAATTTTTGCTGTTTTAGAAGCACATATTGTGTCTTAGTTTTTCAAAATATTTTAATTTCTCTGATGATGGTTAGTAAATCGAAATGTAAGAAAATTAAATCATTTGCATATGAACTGACAGAAAGTCCAAGGATCCTTTCCACACCAAGTTAATATACAAAACTACTAGCACAAATTGCAAAGCAATATCGACAATAAAATATTTCACGGCAAATTAAGTTTTTATTACATTTATTGCAAACTTTCAAAATCATATTGCTAACATGATATTTAATATTCATCAGACTTAATGAGTTGTTTAAGCTTTTTGCAACTTACCAGTTTCTAATTATAGATTGTAAGCACTGAAATTGATCTGTATCAACCTTTAACTACCATGAAACTAAATATAAACGGCATTTTAAAAATTGATATCACAATAAATTTCATTTTCATGGCCAGCCGAGCTGCATCAGACGACTATTTATTGCACCTGTTCGTAAAATCACCGTCTGCGTGCCACATAGGTTGATAAATAATATATAGTTGTAATGGCGAAGAAAGCAGTTTTTTTTATTGTCTAACTTTTCAATATTCTTTTGAATGATAAATATCACGTTATTATTGATAATATAAGATGAAGCAGGTAAACCTATAAACCGAACATGAATATGTAGTATTTATGATTGTTACGTAGTATGTCCAGACTATCATATTAATACTACATCCTACTGCAAACCAACGCTACTCTGTAAATTTAAACAGATTATGTTACTTGGTAATACGAAATACAATGAAATGCCATTATTTGAGATCAATCAAATGTCATTATTCGTAGTAAATTGATATAGATCGGCCTCTGACAGCTACCGCGTGCAAATTTATAACTGTAATACGCTCTGTACAGATTTATCGCTGTAATGCGCGTTGCAGACATAGACATAAATAACACTAGTCTTAAAAGTTTTAACATAAAAAATCCATATAACTATTTAATAAGCTTTATTTTCAAAAACGATTACAGTTAGATTTAATTAGTATTAATGTGGATGGTACAATAGAGCAGTTGGAAGTAGAGATACCATGACCAAACTTATTTGTGTATGCACCTGTGGCGTAACTTCTTTGCAAGACATTGTGGTCAGTATGTTGGAAGTGGTAATGACATTTGGCAATTTTTTCGTCGCAATGCCTCTCTTATTTTCCAATGATTTTTCTATATAAGTATCCCTCCGCCATAGTATTGGACTCCCTCTCCCATGCTTTTTAATAGTTGTAAGATTTGCACCAGCATCAGCAAGCTAGCCGAAAACCAGCAAATACAGTGTCCTGTATATGATTGATGATTTGGAAGTTGAAGGAATTCAGCAACATCTGCAGGCATTTACCGAACGTGTTTATTCCAACAGAATTCTTCGTACATCTATTATTTCAGTATTTAATGAACAGTCGTTGATGATTAATATAATTTCGACGAAGAGCTACATACTTTCTTTAATAATGAACCAATTGAACCAATAATAATGAAATTTTGTATTACCTTGGTTTTTGTGTCGGATAGTCGGATATATTTACAACTATTACAGTCACCTTATCCTCGATGTTTCCAAAAGTCTAGTGGCACAGTTCTTCTCGACGACAAGCTCCAAATATGCCGAAAATCGTAGCCACCTTTAGCATTAAGTACTTGTCGTCTGGTGCTTCCGTAAGAAAATTATATCCACCTGCTCCTTAATCCACATTTTGGATTTATTTGGTCTGTATCCATCGCGCTCCCCTTTCAAAAACGCAGTAAGCTTATAATACTTGCTTATGTCGTGATTTTTTCTTATGTTAGGCCTTACCATAGAGTAGTTCGAGCAATGTGTTGAAGACTTCCATGTTTTAGATTTGCCTTCAAAGCCGCCAAGGATACATTTTCATTATTTTTGTTTGATACACTTTTACTTATGCACCATTCCATAAAACGATTATAGGCAATCTCGTACTGTTGTGTTGATGTTGCTGACAACAAGCTAAATTAAAGTAACTATATTAGCTGCTTCTTCAATTTCTAATGATTTTTTTGGATTATCGTACATTTTTTAACAAATTCTAACTACTTCAAACTGCTTGAGATAAATCACAGTGGAACGAGATAAACAGAGTGATTTTATTTCAGCGTTATTTTATAAACAAAGTCATGGAGACAAACAAAATATTTCATTACCTCAGTTACAGTGAAATTTTCTGAACACCTTGATTGACTAACTTCATAACACAAATTAATTTTTAACAGACAAATCCAAACGCAAAATTTTAATATTTTGCAATGATACGCAGATATTGTGTAGTAGTGTTCATACAAAAAATTGTGTATGAATATATGTGTTAAAAGTGATTTTTTTTTTGTTCATGAGGTTGCTTGATTCGTTGCGCTCATTCCGCAAACTTCCCCAGTCACAAAATAAAATATCACTAATAACTATTATGAAACTCTTTATGATATTTAGCACACAGTTACACTAAAAAAGTCCACTTGACGCCTTGTCTATGCAGGAGGAAATCCTCCTCTACATGTGACTAATCAAGCGATTTCTTAATAAATTGAAAGATATTATAATGCTTCGATGATTCCATCAATTAATTCTTAACCGTATAATCAATTTTATAAGCTTCGTAGGCACACAACACACAGGTGTTTTATAAGTAAACTTGTAAACTATAATAGTAAACTGGAAATAACTCACTGAATTAAATAACGTTATACTCAAACGAGTTTTCAGCCGACATATTTCTCTTAGTTTTTTTTACTATTAATTTACAATCGTATAAAGTGTTTGTAGATTAAAATTAAATAAATCTCCGCGCCAAATAAAAAGCGAAGCATTTATTTTTAGTTGGCTATAGATAGATTGGCATCGTATAAAAATTACAATTCAGGATTATGATGGAAATGGATATGTTGCGTGTCTACCTGTGGGTAATAACAATAACTATTTCTCGAATGCTGCTCAACTTGAAAACCTGAAACTTTGCATATCAGACACGGAAGGACCAAGAACCTTATTGGATGTTATTGAAATCGATGTACCAGGGAACGGATTTCTCAGGAAGACCTAAATACAATTTTGTTGAATATCGGAACATTGTTTTAAAAATAACCATAATATAAATTTAATTTATGCAGAAAGTAAAGGCAATTTTTTAAACCTTCCTGTTTCCTGTCGACGCAATATTGCTCTTCACCGAAAGTACTTCTTATATGAATAATTTCCAAGTCTCTACCCGCTCTAGAAGAGTTGAGATATTTGAATGAAACAAAACTATGGAGAGGTAATAGTTCGACATTTGATATGTTTTCCATATTTTTGCTTGATTACAAGGATTGAAATAAAAAATATGTATAATTTTTAGTGGTAACTTTTTATAGCAACCCACAATGGGACAGAATGCCTTAAAACCTGGCCAAAATACCCAAAAATCAACTCCTTGGAATTACTTATTTAAATGCGTACATAGTTAGGTAATAGTTCCAAGAATAATAAATAAACTACCAGCACTACCTGCAGACACCCTTTGCAGCACGCACATAAGGTCAGTTTAATTAAATTTATGAGAGAGCGTTAATTGTTAGGAATTGTAATTGTGAAAGTTTAGTAAAGTATATGTGTGTGTTTACGCTGACTTTTGTCCTATAAAAAATTTCCTTAACATGGATCAAATTTCTCAGGGTATGTACTCTTTAATGCTATTTAACATTGTTGGATAATATTGTTTGATATAAATGTATAATAATTCCTTTACGTCAATCAACTTTGCAGATAAAAATAATTAAATAACAAAACTCCCGTTAAGTTATGAAGAAAGACCTGCTTAGACCCGCGCCAATTTTTTAACCATAAGAACCTTATACATTGTAAAACAAATGATGAAAATTTTAGGCGCTTTGCATTGCTGCCGTTCGAATTATTTTATATTAAAATCCTACGTGTTAGCTGCTAAGAAAAAGGAAAAATTAAATAATTTTAATTTAGGTAATTTAGGTCTTAATCTACTCTTAGTAGAATAATAACATTCTTGCCACTTTTGTGCCAAGAAGGACAAAGCAGGTTCCATATTTTTCAAATATGGAAAAAAATCTGTTTGTGACGCTTCTGTAAAGTGCAAGCACGTTATAAAGGTATTCTTAAACCAGCTAAATATGCCGGAGCATCTAAAGAATATTCAAAATGATGTACGACATAATATATATCGAGTTTGTAGCAAAATTGGAAAACGATGGAACAAAAATGGAAAAGCAGAAAAACGATTTCTGAGAAATTATGCTGACTGACTCAAAGAAAAATATAATATATATCATAATGTTGTGATAGAAAGTGGTTTACCCAGCACTTCTGGATTAACAGGGAGAAAGGAACTGTCTTTTGATGAAAGCAGTGAAAGATCGAAACGTAGATAGACCCAGAAATACCATCAGGTTCATCAGCATCGATGGAAACCTCAATTTTATCTGATGTTGATGAATTGAGTACATCCACGTCTGAAAATGATTCTAGTGAGGCACAAAGTGACTATGAGAGTGACTATTTATATAGAATAAGTATTTTATTTTCTAAAATATGTAATTTTGTAAATAATAATTTATTTTTTGGTTTTAATTTTAGTTTTGTAATTATATTTTAAATTATTGTATTATGTTTTTACTTCCCTCGCATACCGAAGGGAAGTATTGTATTCGAGAAAAAATCACCCTCCGAGATTTTTTCGGATTTTGACGTTTCAGATTACGTAGATTACGAAAATATAGGTTTTTCAATTCAGTCGGTCTGTCTGTCTGTCTGTTGGTGTATTAACTAAAAAACTACTTGACGGAGAGCAGTAAAATTTGGTAGGTAGTTGACGCTACTGTCAGCGAAGAAATGGTAGAACTTTCAGTGGAAAATATACAGGGTGGACCGTCTAAATTGAATAAATAATGAAAAAACTTTTTTTTTGCTCAAATTTAAAATTTCCACGTTTTATGACACGCTAAACCTAGGCATTTCAGAAAAAAAAAATTGAAAGATTTTTAAAATTTTGTTACCACTAAAATGAAAAAAAAATTTTTCGCTCAAATTTAAAATTTCCACGTTTCATGACATGCTAAACCTATTTCAGAAAAAAAATGTTTTGAAATTTTTTTTACCATTTTTGAAAAAAATTTTACCACTAAAATAAATGGATTTTTTTTCTTTGTTCAAATTTAAAATTTCCACGTTTCATAGCATTCTAAACCTATTAAAAAAAATGTTTTTCAATTTTTTTTTACCAACATTTTTGAAAAATTTTTTAATACTAAAATAAATGGATTTTTTTTCCTTTGTTCAGATTTAAAATTTCCATGTTTCCATGGCATTCTAAAATTATTCAAACAAATTTAAAAATGTTTTTGAAAAATTAAAAAAAAAATTGAAAAAATGTTTAAGTAATCTATTTATCACTACTATAGAACAGACGAAATATTTTTTTTTGCTCAAATTTAAAATTTCCACGTTCATGACATTTCAAACCTATTTCAGAAAAAAAAAATTTGAAAATTTTCACCAACACTTGAAAAATTAAAAAAAAAAAAATATTTTTTAACCACCACTATACTTCCACTTCATTACGTGAATGTGAGATTGAAAATGTGACAGATGGCAATAATATTTGGCATATGCACCTATTATACTTTTATTGAATAATGTCATCCCAAGAAATAATTCAGTCATGGTGGACATTTGTAAAGGTATTTTCGCAAGCCTTCCATATTTGGCACCTGTCATTTAGTATTGAACTTTTGCTGTTGGATGGGCACTCTGTATATTGTTTTGGCCAAATGTAATCAGGTTTTTTTTTTTGTAATAATAGCAATAACTATATTCCGATTATTATTCTCAATGTCATTTCGTAATTAATAATTTTTTAGAGTGACCGCCATGCACAAATACCCAGAGAAGTTTTGTGTAAATACCTTTACCGATTTTTTCAATTTATGGTAGTATATTTTCATTCGTTTTTGCAAAATACATACATCCTGAATAAATTCATGATATTGCATATATAATTTTGTAGTTTTCGGATTTTTATTAAGTTTTCTTTACTTCTACCCCTTAAAACCACCCCATTTTATAAAGGCAATTTTTTTGCTGTTTCTATATTAATCTGTAGGTTGAATTCTCTGTTAATAGTTTTTTTTCCGAATTTTACTCAATTATTTCGAATTCCACCCCCTGGAATCAACCCAATTTCTCGACGATATTTTTTAAATTATTTTGTCTGCAATCGCCAGCTGATTTTAGTCGAGTTTCATAAGCTGCAGAATTTTGGCCAAAGAATGGTTCATTTACACCCGCTGGAATGACACCTATAAAAAATATTCAATATAATCAACTACTACTTTTTATTTATTATGTTAAAGTTGCAGCACGGTTGAGTTGAAGGAACGTGGTGAAAAAACTCTAAAACTAAGTTATCAATAAAAGTTATTTATTGTGGTCGAGTGTTACAAATCCTTTAAAACGTAAAATTTATTGATTCTGGTGTGGAATATTAATTAATCATAATCACTGTCCTCCGTAATAGATGTAATCATACAGCTGCATCAAATAAACAGGGACGCTACTGCATCCATTTCAGGGCGCCGCTGACTACCTAGCAGCCACTCAACACACACCAATGCCTCAGCCGGCGACCAGTCGTTGCTGCATCTATACTAGGGCGCTGCCGATTATCCAACGTCCGCTCAGCAGCCGCTGCAAAGTTTATGATACAGCTCTGAAGCTACATAACGAACTCGACCTCTGCCCTGGCACGTATGACAGCAATACGTCAAGACACGGCTACCACAACACGATCCACAGCAAATCACAGCTACAAGGGTTGACTTTTGGGGACAGACAATTGCCTTATAACTTTAGTATTCATGTGGCAATGGTCTTGATAAAGACTTAACAATTATGTGGAGTATTATAAATATATTGTTTTGAAACACCTAAAGTTGGCGTCGCCTGATTAGTTGAACCTTGTTACCTCAGATTCTTGTTGAAATTGGTTAAAAGTACTTTCGACTTTTTATTTGTTCATTTTTACACCGACCTCAGTATAGATATTAGGTAGTAGAGAATCCTCATATCCTCATCTACCATACTCACGTAAATCTGGAAAAACAGTTTTGCAATTATGGGAGTCCTATTGGATTCAGATGTCAGATTCAGTATCAGATACTAGGAAACTAACAAACTACTAATTTTAATGCAAATCCGATTAATACGATTTAAATTCCCACTCTCGCCTCGTCAAATTCTCGAAGGGAAAAAAGTTTCTTTTCAAACATAGAAAATAACATACACAACCAATAAGTACCTCAAACCTTGGATGTTTTATATACCGTCGGGCCGGCTGCATACGCTGGGTTGATCGTTGAACATGCTTGTCGTCAGCAGCGAAAGCCACATGACCCATGGGGTAGGAATATAGGATGGGAAGTGTAGGTATTTATGAGATGCTTCTTTTAAGTTTCCATTTATCGTCATCTCCTTATTTATTCTTCTTCTAAGTTTTTTGTTTCTTCTTCTTCTGAATCTAGCAGTGTACACCTCCTTCTGCCCTCTTGCGTTCATTTCAAATGGCTGCCAAGACATACATACATTCTCTCCTCGCAGGATACTTTTATTCATTAACCGTTCTACGGGTAAATATCCATTTATGGTGGAAGTGCAAGGAAGAGCCCTGTCTCCTCGCGATAGAAAGAACTTTTTACAGCGGGTTATGAGAAAGAGGCCCGAGAGAATATGTTGCAAACCCTGTATATTAGTTTTTGTAGTAATTACTTTCAACTATTTCATTACCTATGTTTAATACCTTTTTCAATTTACTTTTAATTTTTTTCAATTTTAATAAAAAATAAACTAGTACATTAATAAACTAAAAAACGCTACTTAAAACTTATCTTTTTCGCCCACAGCTGGTATGTTTATCTTGCCCCATAAACAGAGGTTGCTCACACAAATCCACTTGAGGCGTCTCGAAGGTCGGCCACAGGCAGTTTCTGTCTACGACGTAAGGGCCCGTACGCTAAAGACCCGTATTTAGCTTTATTATTAACTATATTTAAAAAATATTTTACAGTAATTTTCAATTTTTAATTTTTTGCGTGCTCTATTACAATATATTTTACACAGATTTTTTTAATCTACCGATGACTTAAATTTTATCGAGTTTAATGGCGTTTTAACCGGTTCTTTTTACTTTTTTCGGGAGCGCACTCACAACACGTCAGTCCTTGACGAAGATCAAGTTATAAAAAACTCCCAATTTAAGAATAAAATTAACATTTTTTTTTCTCATAAAAATAATTACACTACCTGCTTTTCTTTAGTTGTGTATTAGTGATTGAATTTACATTTTCCTTGACTTCCTTTACGGGTGTTAACCATTATGAATTAAAGTATTGAAATGTGCAATTTTAATTTTGTGGCACGTTAAAGCAAAAAGCTGAACGTTGAATTTCACCTGGGCGAGATTAAAGAGATTTAAAAAATACCAGTTTGGTGGGTTCTCAGTGTTGTCGGACCATAACTATTGCAATGTTCATAAAATTATACGTCTTGAGGCTGCTCTCCAAATTTAACCTTCCAGAAAATTGCAGCCGTTTACAAAGATCGTGTATATTTTAAAAATGCCTTAGGTTAAAAAACGTATGCCCATCCGAGCTAAATTTACATATGGTGTAAATACGCTTTTGTTATGTCATAATAACAAATGTCACTAACCTTATGCAGATATTAGTGCAGGTTAAGGAGTCTAATGAGGAGTTGACAAGGACGTACAATTCTTGTTTCGATAGTTTAAGAGGATTTCTTCAACGATCAATGCACGGCTGGATTTATGCCTTTATTTTGTAGAATACTTTCCCGATATGAATGGTACTGGTATTGGTCTGCTTGAGCTAGGTGATTGCGTTTCAGAGACATGGCGCCCAGAACACGCATAATCGTTGCAAAAAAATGAACAATAGGTAGGGTTGCTGAATTTATAATAATAATAATAATAATATTTGCAATCAGAGTATGTAACTCTTCATCCATAAGTAATTAAAGAAATAAACAAAAATGCAAAATGGAGCTGAATATAATTACCTCCACACCCACGTAGTGGAGTGGAAGTATAGTAATCGTAAAAAAATGTTCAAAATTTCTTTTGTTGAAATAGGCTTAGAATGTCATAAAACGTTGAGATTTTAAATTAGAGCGAACGAAATGTTCTGTCTCTCTGTCGGTCGGTCAGTCTGTCGGCCTGTAACTTTTTTAGTGCGTGCGTTCTTTCAGCAGCAGTTTAAGATATTGATTTGAAATTTGGTACACGATACTTGGAACTAAATAATATTTTGCAACAATGCCGATGCAGGGTTAGAGGTTTAAATATTGGTAAATAAGGGAAAATAAGTGCAGCAAGTTGGTAAGAGTACACTGTGGAATTGTGTACTTGGAATTTGGTGTATATTTTAGAAGCCAAGACCTCAGGTTTTTTATAATAATATCAACCCCTCCCTCCACCCTCCCCTCTCCATTGCTAAGGGGCCATCCATTAATTACGTCACACTTGGAAGGGGGGGGGGTCCATAAAGTGTGACAGAGTGTGACAAATGGGGAAGAGTGGGGGGGGGGGGGTAAGTAGAGTAGAGTAGAGTAAGTAAGGAAAAATAAGTAAAGCAAGCTGGTAAGAATATTTAGAGATTTGGAATATGGTGTATATACTGGAAACCAAGGCCTTAGATTTCTTTCTAATATTTTTTAAGACCCCATCCCCACCACCTCCACTCCATTATTAAATGGGTTCATAACATAAAATTGAGATTGACTTAAAACTTAGTACACGTATGTATTGTAATGACATCTGATTGAGATGATTCTGTTGAATGGGTGGGAAGTGGCAGGTTGTGAATAGGGAAAAATAAGTAGATAAGTCTAGAAACCTGATTTTTAACGTATATGGTAGAAACCAACGCGGCAAATTTTTCTATGGCATCTGCCCCAAAAATTATTAAAACTCGGACCAATAGTTTCCACATACTAGAGTGCAAATATAGTCAAGTGACTTGGATGAAAAATCTGGATGTGGATATAGTGATTCCTTAGGCAGCGGCTTTTTTAAAGTTCAAGGTTCAGCTCTAACAGTGACACAGACACATTACAAATACATGAACACTGAACACTACCCGGCGCACAGTGGGGCAAAAACAGACAATTCTTGGCAGAAATTCTAAAACTCATGAAACCAACTCAAAATAAGCTCGCGAATGCAGCAAAAATAACGAAAAAAATATGGCTGAATAGTTAGGGTAGTTTTGATGGGGTGGAAATTGAATTTACCGCCTAAAATTCTAAAACTTCGAGTTGGAATAGAATTCGAACTCCACATTAACAGAAAAATTGTGTTAAAAATAACTTGATGCAAGGGGGTGAATTTTTAAGGGTGGTAAATTAAAATATCTAAATAAAATTCTGAGACTTTGGATTTGTATAGAAATTAGCCTCCAAAAGATTGAAAAATTGGTGAAGAAAATCCCTATTATGAAATAGGGTAGTTTTAGGGGGTGAAAACAAGAATATTCTGAAACTCACGTAAGCTAAACAATATTTCAATATAATTACTATCACTGAACTGAATTTGTGGTAGGTTCCTTGTGAAACATCTTGACAATAATTGTTAATTATAAATTAAACACTGCTTTTAGATGAATCAGTATATATATTATAGATACTCTACATATGTTTCGGGTTGTTAGGCCTTTATCAAGAGTAGTACAAAGTGAATACTAAAGTTTGCAATGTGGTTTTTCTAATTTATACCTAAAAGTATTTATGCTATAATCTATTTATGGCCTCTAATATATTTAAGACTTAAACTTTAACTTTGGGAATTTTTCAGATAGGCCTAAGCTGATTATATAAATTAATGGATAACTCTTAGCAATTTGTTAATTATAGGGGTGTTCAAGGAATATTGCTGGTCATTCGTGGTACAAGGGTTGTTTTTAAGAGATTTTTTTTATGTTGTCTGCAGCATAAATTTGCTTCATTCAGAAAGAAAAGGTAAACCTTTAGATCTTCTTGAACAACTAGAAAGAGTGTTTAATGTGTCTAGATAACTTAGCCTCAATCAATAATGCTAGGGCATCTTCATTTGGTTAGATTGAAATTGGAGAGATCTTTTATAAGCCTTTCTGATCTTACTTGCTCGTGTAGGAGTGGTTGCAGTGGCTTCTTTTACTAATTTAGAAGCTTCTACATGGCCAGACGCTCTTAGAGTCATCAGGGTAGCGTAACTCAGTACCTCAATACTGGTGGATTTTCGTAAGTCTTCAGTTTTTTTGCGCTTAGTGCGTTCAGTACTTTCTCCAAAAGAAATTATCGGACGTCCGCGCTGCTTTAATTTTGAAGGTTCGTAGCTTGTAAAAGAAATTGATTTGTCCAGCCAATTTCCATATTTCTTTAAAAACCTAGATTTCGATCTTCCCACTCTCATCCACCTCGACTTGAAATCGGATTTAAAGTGGTATATTTTGCTTTGTAAGCACTTTATATACCGCTCAGGACAACCTATCATTTCTTTGATATGTGTTTGTAAATAAATAAACTGATCTTCCATTTTTTTCTGACCAGAACCTTGTAAAAGGTCGAAAAGTTCTTTTCGGCTCATGGTAATATTAAAAATTGTTCCTGAAATCAAGAAAAACAATAATTGTTAAAATGAATTCAAAATTACCATAATTTCCGTAAAATAATATTTTTTTATCATAGTAATGCAAAAAAATCGCAAAATATTTTAATGGCCCTAATTTGTACATTGACAACACAATTTAATAACGCAAACGAAAGTGCTCGAGATGCCTCGATACACAACTAAAAGTTTCCCTATTTCTACAAACTCACTATTTTTATAACATTTTACAGTACTGACTAAATACTTTTATTTAACGGTGATCAATTTTTTTTTTACACAATAAAAATTACTAAAAATATAACACATACCTGAAGTTGACGGCTCCATAACAAAACGGTAGAATTTTAAGAATTTATCACAAAATACAGCATTCAAAGTTCACTTAACAAATCGGCTCGATAAGAATGCATGTGCGCTCTCCGCAACTTACTGCCCTTAACTGAATTTTTAAGGGTAGGGCAGGGCGCGTTGTAGTATCAGACCATTTCTGTCTTATGCGCCCAATAGTTGGCTACACTAGTATCATAAAATCAAATATGTTTACAGCACTTTGGTTTTTGGATTAATACCAACTTTTAGGGGTTCTGGCCCCACTGTGCGGCGGGTTAAAATCATACTAACGTAGCAAAGGAAATAAAAAATTATATTTTTTAAACTGAAAATAGAGAAAAGATATAAAATGGGATAGGCAACCAATACGAGGAAAAACGTAATAAATTAGTGTAATGTCAGGCATCAAAGAGATGTTTCTTAAATTGATTTCGAAATGAATTTATTTTTAAAGATTTTAAAGATGCTGATACATTACGCGGTCCCACAAAAAAAAGTTTTTGATCCGGATGACTGACCATGGTACTTCTATGTATTTTTCGACGCTGAATCGGAATCCGAGGTCAAACACATCCCTTCAATAAGGTAATATAATATAAGTACCTATCATTAAGGAATGATTGTTTTTTCTCTCTCATGCCTTTCATTTTTGATGCCAAGGGCTTCACCAAGAAGGTTCTCTCGAAAGGTTTGATACCGCACCCCTTCTATGCTCTTCTGGACATAGAACTGCATCAAAAAAGCTTCTAGCGTACAAACCGTTGAGGATACAAAGGAAATTTGGTAGAGGGTGAATGCCGCTCCGAAACTAAGCCTCCAGAAGGGTATAAGCGACCCCTTGCTGGTTGAGCACCACAGGGGTGGAGGGAGATCTGGGAGAGCAAATGTTTATTGGTTTTTCTGCAGAATGATCGCAGTGCCTAACGAAAATCTCATTCAATTGCCTTGACCGCACCCTGCAAGGGGCGATAACTACCCCCCACATCCCCAAAAAGGGTTCGAAAATTTTTTAAGGCCGGAAAGATGAGAAGGAAGAAATACTGGAATCCATCTCTGTAGATATTTTTCTCACTTCAGCTTTAAATGCGTCTCTATATCCCTCATGGTATCACTTGTTTTTTATGCCTTTTTCATTCATAAACCCCATTTTATCTTCAATCATACTTGTTTCTCTAAAATTCTTTTCCACTCAATATATTATATAACGAGTGAAATCAGTCAATCAATTTTGGATAAATACAACTCTAAATCTTTTAAATACCAATTGCACCAACACTTGTGCGAAAGTGATCTCGAACGTAGGATGGAATATTGCAACTGGATTTTACGGAATAACGTGCAGCCAAACAATGATTTTTTTGGGAAAGATTTCATGTTAGGACTAGTCTAGATTCACAAATTAGGTGTTATTTAATCGGCAAAATACGAGATATTGGTCACAGAATTTAGTAAGGGAAGGTAATTTTCAACAACAGTTCGATTTCAATCTTTTCTTGGAATAACAGGTACTACAATTGGACTCTTGAATGGTTCCAGATTAATAAATACGGATTGCTTTTAAATATTTGTTATAAATTGAATTAAAATAAAATGAAAAGTTGTTAACATTTCCGAAAAGTATTTTTGCTTTTCGTTTTCCAGACTTCAAAGGTGTTATGAATAAGAATATGAGCTACCAATTTTATATTTATTTTATTAGAGAAATAACTTCTGAAATTTTGTAAAATCAATAATATTTACTTTCAAATTGTGTAATACAACTGTTACAATGCAATATTTGTATATAACTGTTAATAGGATCTGTTAGAAATATTTCGCTTGGCGGTTACTAATTATACTAATGAAAATAAACAAAGAGACTATTCTCTGAAACTGAAGTAGTTTATTAGCTACCTGTGCCTGATTTGTTTGCAACATTTTTTTAAATATAGATCACTCTGTTTGGGACAGCTGTTTCCATTCCTTATTTTTATAACGCAAGCAAGCGATCTTTGACTACATTTTATTAAGGTTGATAACATTTTCAATAGTCATTGCTTGAAGGTTGAATTTTACTCTGAACCATGAAATTTAGTTTTGGAGAACATACAAAAAATAGAACCTGCAGGGCGATCATAATTTTAAGACTTTAATTCAAGAGTAATAGTGCTCAATATCAAATGTGAAAAGTTGCTGATACTTCCGCAAAACTTTGAGCTCCTGTTCATCAATTGTTAAAAGAAATTTAATAAATTTTACTGTTTGGAGTGTGATACTAGGGATATCAATTAGAATATTGTAAATCATTAAATCCTAACTTGCCCTGATCTACTTGAAAATAATGTTACGGATTACGCAATTTACGCACCCTAGGTGCTGGACACTGATGCTCATGAGTAGTGTGGTAGCAATCGTGATAGGCAACTGTAACTGGATACATCAAAACCTGTAATGCACGTTATCTCTGAAACATTGGTAGTAGTACGTTTTTCAGAAATGTATAGAATAGTATCGAGATTTCTACATTATTCTAGATTGCCGCAGAATGTTCTGGACTTTATTCTAGCTGGCTTTAGAGACGCTTTTAGAGTATATAAGCTAATGTAAATATGCGGAAAGGGAGTTTTGAATGAAAGGTAAGGTTAAAGATCCGAAGTGGATGATGTTTCTCTTACACAAGTTAAATATTGAGTACTTATATTTTTTATATTTTATGAAATTTATTTCAATAAATGAAAATATCTTCAGAATTCGATTTCTTATTGATCCATTAATTATAAGATTGACGATCTGCGTGCGATTCTGTGGTGTGAGACGGATAAGTTTGTGTAGCGATTCGAGTACTCATAGAATCAATCGACGGTCTTAATTATTAAGGAGTGTTTCTAAGAAAATGCTAGAGTCTGTCTAATATAAAATTCTGTCCATCAGACGCGTGATAATAAGTTCATCTACAGAAGAAACACGTGACAATAATTTTCATCCTAGATTATCTAATTATTTTCAGGCAACGAGAATCTTTCGAAGAGGTCCTATAGAATGATCAGCTAGATCAACTAATCTTGTACCCCTAGATTACTTTCTGTGAGGATATTATATTTAAGCTCTAGGGTAGACACTCTTGAAAAATAATGTATAACATTCTTAATAAACAAAATGTCGACATGTGATAATAATTTAAAAGCTTTTATAAAAAAAATCTGAGATTTAAAATTTTCAATTTTCTAAACATTTATGACTTAAATATGTTATTTACAATTTATGTAAAGAAATTACATACAAATTCAGTCTCAAATGCTAAAATTTTGCTAATAACTACGTTTTAAAGTGTAGAAATGGACTAAAAACCCATCAAATCCTCCATATTGTAGCCACTATTTCAGATATTGATTGCTTCGAGCAAGGATTCGATCCCTAAAATCTCCAAGTAAATCTCTTTGGACCCTAAAGTTTATAATTACCTAAAGAATGGCTAAAAACCCATTAAATCCACCATGTTGTAACCACCATCTTGGATTTTAATATTGTTGACCGTGTATTCGTAATCAGCTGCCTCAAAAACATCTGATGGAGCATTTTGGGACCTTAAAAGTTAATAAGTAACTCATAACTTAAATTGTTAATTAATTGATAATAAATTGTTAATAAAATAATGTATATTTAATTTGTAAGAATGCAAACCTTATGCAGTCTCTTATTTAAATATTGCTTAACAAATTGCAAAAAGTTTCAAGTCCATATCTCTGTTCTAAAAAAAATTATGCGGTTTATATAGGATGAATTGCCAGATCGTCTGGCCTATTAATATTTGTCAACGGTTATTTTCCTTCCTTATTATACTCTTGGCAAATACAAAACGAAGAGTATATTCCATTCGATCGGCACATTTCTAGAACCGGTAATATTGCTCGTAGAGAAAAAATTTTCATATCACTGTGTTGGTGATCGAATTCTAAACAACATTCAAAATGTCCGTCTGTCTGTCTGTCCGTCGGTCTGCCTGTCCATGCGTCAGTCACGTTTCATGTAAGCACGATAACTTAAGAACGAAAAGTCCGATTGTATTGAAATTTGGGCAGTAAGTTAGTGTTAGTTAGAGGAAGAAAAGAAAACCATTTTAAACAATATCGATCAATAAATAAAAAAGTTATTAATCATTAAAATTAAAAAAAAAAAAGAAATCGTATGTTTTGTAATTAAACAAAACGTGTTCAAAACTAATATTATTTACAAAAAAACTGCGCGGAGTATCCTATAGAAAGTGCAACAATTATACAGGGTGTTTGGTGCATCGTGTGCCAAATTGAAATGGCCGACAGAAGGTGTTATCTGCTATCCTTTCAGGCCCCTTAACACATCCCATGCCCTGCGGTATTTTTCATATCGACTTTTTATCTTTTTTATGAGAAAAATCCCAAATTCTACATTTAAATTCGAATTATAAAAAAAGTATTAGGCGTAGACTGCGAATTTCATTTTTATTTTGATGTGTATTGTTGAAGGGTTCTTTTAAATCCAAAATTACTGGTATCAGTCATCTAGTTGTTTTTTTATTCACTCGCAAAGTTTCGGAATAGGTAAAATTGAAATTTAACCTTAGACTTTACATGGCTATAAAAAAAAACTCAATGCGACCGGGATCTTCCAACTCCCTCAAAAATTCTCTAGTCTATCCTCTTGCTAATGATGTGCCACATGTCATAAAAATCTTTTAATAACTTCGAGAATTTGCTAAATTAGTGAATCGGGTCACATAAGGCTAATATTCAATATTCTGAATAAAAAATTATTTTTGCTTAAATTATGCATGGGAAACAGGTAAAATCTGTTACCTCACTCTTGCGAAGTAAAATCTATCTTCAGTCTCTTTCTGTTTATGGGTTTTACTTGAAATAAAGAAACAATTACATTTTTATCATTTATTAAAAAAATTTAAAAATCTTGCTCAAAGTGTTGGCCTCTGTTGCGAATGCAGGCCCGACACCTGCTTCGTATTTCGACAGTCATTGTATGAAGTCGTATTTCCTCCCTAATTGTACCGAAAGCCGTTTCTATGCGTTGGACAAGTTCCTCCCTAGTCGCAACCTCCGTCGCGTACACGAGCTCTTTGGCACGTCCTCAGACATAAAAATCCAACGGAGTTAGGTCTGGGGAATGTGGAGACCATTGAATAGGGCCATCCCGCCCAATCCACGCACTTGGGAACATCTTGTCTAGATATTCTCTTACAATCAATCGCCAGTGCGCGGGACAGCCGTCCTTTTTAAAAACTATAGGCGTATGCCAAAGAGCTCGTCTACGCGACGGAGGTTGCGACTAGGGAGGAACTTGTCCAACGTATAAAAACGGCTTTCGGTGCAATTAGAGAGGAAATACGACTTCATACAACAACTGTCGAAATACGAAGCAGGTGTCGGGCCTACATTCGCAACAGGCCAACACTTTGAGCAAGATTTTTAAAATTTTTTAATAAATGATAAAAATGTAATTGTTTCTTCATTTCAAGTAAAACCCATGAGAAAGAGACTAAAGATAGATTTTACTTCGCAAGAGTGAGATAACAGATTTTACCTGTTTTCCATGCATAATTTAAGCAAAAATAATGTTTTATTCAGAATTTTGAATATTAGCCTTATGTGACCCGATTCACTAATTTAGCAAATTCACGAAGTTATTAAAAGATTTTTATGACATGTGGCACATCATTAGCAAGAGGATAGACTAGAGAATTTTTGAGGGAGTTGGAAGATCCCGGTCGCTTTGAGTTTTTTTATAGCCATGTAAAGTCTAAGGTTAAATTTCAATTTTACCTATTCCGAAATTTTGCGAGTGAATAAAAAAACAACTAGACGACTGACGCCAGTAATTTTGGATTTAAAAGAACCCATCAACAATACACATCAAAATAAAAATGAAATTCGCAGTCTACGCCTAATACTTTTTTTATAATTTGAATTTAAATGTAGAATTTGGGATTTTTCTCATAAAAAAGATAAAAAGTTGATACGAAAAATCCCGCATGGCATGGGAAGTGTTAAGGGGCCTGAAAGGATAGCAGATAACCCTTTCTGTCGGCCATTTCAATTTGGTACACGATGCACCAAACACCCTGTATAAAAAGTGCAGTAAATCGGCGGAATGGTTAGCTTATTTAGTGGTGAAATTCTGTTTTGTATGTTTCAGTATCGCTGCATATTCCAATTTGGCAAAATTACTTCCCTAATTTTACTTGCGTAAAGATGTATGATGAAGAATCTTGTTAATTAACCGTCAACTATCTTCAGGCGTTGTGTTTCCCTTTTAATACCAGATCACCAGCTTATTTAAAATGGCTTACGGATATCCGGACTTTTGCCCTCAACGTCTTCATCAATAATTACTGATTCTTACTTAAAACCTCCTAAGGAAACAGATACTCTTGCCACCGATTTGCATTTAAACTATTGAAATGACAGATGGTTTGCATCCTGCGGTTTTACAGGAAGGCGTTTTTCAATCAGAAAGCGAGTCTCAACTATTCTTTTTTTTTTCTCGTTTTATTATAGCTCGTGCTCGGTGCTTTTTTAACTAGTTCCTCCTCTTACCATGATTTGTTAAAGCATAAAGGATTCGCTGCTCCCACAACCGCAAACAGAGCGTATTGAAACTCAAGTCTTCAGATGATCTCAATAAAATTGTGTTCTTGTTTTACTTAGAATAAATCAAATGAGCTTCGGGAATTTACATACACTATTGCTTACAAGTAGTATGCCGTTTCTAAAACAGTCATTGCATGTCGTTTGTGTATTCTAATTGACTGTAACTGTAATTGGAATCCTACATCTTAAGATAATGCTCATCATAAAAAATAAAGCTTGACTAATTGCCTAAAAAAAGTCCTCTTGTAATTTTCTTGTATATGCCATGGATTTTGAAAAAATCGATATTGACAAAAATAGCAAAATTAGTATTTTTAATGGGCGCGAATTTTCGTTTATTTGAAATTTTTTGCCCGCAGCCTACAGAAAAAATTGAATTGCTCGAAAACCAAAAAAGCTAGGAAGAAAAATCAAAATGGGTTTTAAAGGGGATATAAAATACTCTCTCGCCATTTTTGAGGGATATTGATATTTATTAGTATATAAAAATAACAACATAATATAGTTATCTCCTGATTTTTTTGTGCATCTAACTGTTATTCACAGACCCATAAAAAAACCGCTGCCTAAGGAAGCACTAATTCCACATCCAGATTTTTCATCCAAGTCACTTTAAAGGAAACACCTTGATTAGATATACACCCTAGTTTATCCTACTTGTTTCCCTTATTTACAAACTACCACCTCCCACCCCTTCAATGGAATCATCTCAAACAGATGTCATTACAATACATACGTGTATTAACTTTCAAGTGAATATCTGAATTTCACGTTATCAATCCCATTAATAATGGAGCGGAGGTTGTGGGGTTTGAACAATATTAGGAAGAAACCTGAGGCCTTGGTTTCTAGTATATACACCAAATCCCAAACTTCTGTACTCTTACCAGCTTGCTTTACTTATTTTCCCCTACTTGCTTCTATTTAACCCCCAACCCTTCAACGGAAATCATCTCAATATATAATCTAGTTCCGGATGTTACAATACATACGTGCCAAATTTCAAGTGAACATATCAATTTTATTTTATCATCCCCTTTAATAATGGAGTAGGGGTATTGGGGGGTTGAAAAATATTATAAAAGAATCTCAGGCCTTTGTTTCTAGAACATACACCGAATGTCAAGTTTCTGTACTCTTACCAACTTGCTTTACTTTTATTCCCTTATTTACCCCTAAATAACCCTCAACCCTTTAATGGAATCATCTCAAAATATAATCTAGTTCCAGATGTCGTTATGATACACACGTGTGCCAAATTTCAAGTGAATATCTCAATTTTATTTTACCAACCCCTTCAATAATGGAGTAGGGGTGGTGGGGGGTTGAAAAATATTGTAAAAAATCGGAGGCCTTGGCTTCTAATACATACACCGAATTTCAAGTTTCTGTACTCTTACCAGCTTGCTTTACTTATTTTCCCGTATATATCTAAATTTTATTTCATCATCCCCTTTAATAGTGACATGATAAATATTACAAAAAATTTTGAGGCCTTGGCTTGTAGTACATACATCAAATTTCAAGTTTCTGTACTCTTACCAGCTGTCTTTACATATTTCTCCCTATTTACCCCCCAACCCTTCTCCGGATATCTTCAAAGAACAATACAGTTCCAGATCTCATTATAATATATACGTGTACAAAATTTCAAGTCAATATATTAAACCGTTCCGGAGAAAATGTGCGGACAAATAAAAAAAAAGTTACAGACAGACAGACAGACAGACAGACCGACAGACAGACAGAAAATTTTTTTTTCACTTGAATTTAAAATTTCGACGTTTCATGACATTCTAAACTTATTTCAAGAAAAAAAAAATTGAATTTTTTTTACGATTACTATACTTCCAATCCACTACGTGGGTGTGGAATAACTGACTTTAATATAAGTTATAAATGCATTATCTATTAGTTCAAGGTAGTACTTCGATGCAGAAAAAGTTAAGAATAGAAATATTCACATTTACAAATTTACCCGCATGTTGAAGTTAGCCAAAAAAATCCAAAAAGGCTGCATATTCAATTATTTGATGATATTTTTCTTATGCAATTTTTTAACTATTAAATGATAGAAACAATAGTGTTATATAAACCTAAATAAAATTTCTGAGCAGAATTTTCAAAATGTTTGTTTTTTTTTTTAATTTTTAGGAAACAATAAAAAATTGGCCAAAATTTGGCTAACTTCAACGTGCTGGTAAATTTGTAAATGTGAATATGTTTATTACTAACTTTTTCTTCATTGAAGTATTATCTTGAACTAAAAGATAATGCATTTATAAATTATATTAAAGGCAGTTATTTTTTATGGGCCTGTGAATAGTTAAAGGTGCAAAAAATCAAAAGGTAACTATATTATATTGTTATTTTTATATACTAATAGATATCAATAGCCATCAAAAATAAAAACACAAAAGAGTATTTTATATCCCCTTTAAAACCCATTTTGATTTTTCTTCTTAGCTTGTTTGGTTTTCGAGCAATTCAATTTTTTCTAAAGGCCGCGCGATAAAAATTTCGAATAAACGAAAATTCGTGCGCATTAAAAATATAAATTTTGCATTTTTTTTCAATACCTACCGATTTTCTCGAAAATCATAGATAGCATATACAAGAAAATTACAAGAGAACTTTTTTTCAGGCAATTAGTCAAGCTTTCCATTTTCTGATGAGCAATTTTTTATATCTTCAACGATTAACGAGTTATCAGTAAAATAAGGCTTTATTCGCCGAAGGGGTGGTTTTTTGGAGGGGTTGTGCGATGCCCCCAGAACTGATTTTTGTGGTTTTGTGACGTATAATCCTTCCACTAATAGTTGCTGAAGGAAAACCTCAGATAATATTTTTTGTTATGGAAATCTTTATAATTATTGGACTAAGTGAATGGAGAATCACAATAATTATTTTATTAATAAGTATTATAAATTAATTTATTATTAATAATAAGTTTTTTTAATGTTTATTTAATCAAACTCTCGAAATGCTTCTTAAGTTTCACTATTCGAGAATTTGGCGAATAAATATTTGGTAAAACAAATGTTTGAGGTTAAATGAAGGCTCAATAGACCATTTTCAGTTGACGTCACGCTGGTGGCGTGGAGGGCACACAACTCATTGTGTTGTTTTTTAGAGATGGGCAAAAGCTGTTATTTTTTAATAAGAAGCTTAAACTGCTTCTGCTGGCAACTCATCTCTAATTTTTTACATTTGTATTCCATTGTGATTGGATGAGGTTTGTGTGCCCTCCAGACTGTGTCAAAATCAGGTAACCGAAAATGGTCAATATATTCAATTCAATATAGGTATATATTCAATTCAATATAGGTATTTCAGTTTGTTTGTCGCTATTCCCTATGATTTACTTTGCCAATATTCGCTGCTTAAACAGCTTGTATGTATACCCTAGAACTTCAGTGTACATAACAGTAGCAGCCCTGTTAGTGCCCCGTATTTGTTCCTTTCAAATTTTATAACAATGAATAACATTTTAATGATTAACAACACTCGTTAACAATTAAGATTTCTCACAATGTACCATTTATAGCCCGGTAACCCACTCAGGGTATTTAACTTTTAATTGTACATGAATAAAGAGTATTATGAATGCTTTAATTCAAACGCCAGTTAAACACCTTAATTAACGAGAAAAGAAATCTTCCCACGGGCACCGAATACAAATTAATTGCCAGCCTTGGTAGTCCCAGTAGGGATGCAGGAGAGATAAAGCATATTTAATTTTATTATCACTACACGCAGATTGTATTAAAAAGTCTAATTACTTTGCATGCTAACAAAATGCGATTATATCTCAGTTGTGAGGGAAAATTTAACATAAAATGTGAGATCATAAAGATGTTATTTGAACAGAACACATAATTAATCACCATTAATTCGTAGTTTAACAGGAAAAAAATGCGTTAAGAAAACACTGCGTTTAGATGTTACAAATCAATATTTCTATAATGCTTTACACATGTTTCGGTTTGATGGACCTTTAGCAAGGGCTTAACACAACACACCCCCTCTTCAACCAGTTTTTAGTTTGATGAAAATGCCGACGAGAACGGCTTTTGAAGAACCTTTCTAGGATGTCATACACAGTATTTGTGTGAAAGTGCTACTTACTTATAAACACATACACATACAGGGTGATATATGTAGGCCGTGCATTAGAAGTTTTTCAACTTGTAGTTGAATTAGAAAATTCACGATCGATCATTTCCGTTCTACCTAATCTATTTTCAGTCCCCCAGCTATACAGGGTGTGCCAAAAGTCGGTACAAACTTTCTTATTTTAAATAGAAACCTACTTTTTTTCATATAGTTCGATTGACCTTCTAATTCTGAGTAGAGGCAACCTAAGTTATCTTAACTTAGCTATGACAGTTTTTGATACATGTCGATTTTTTTGAAAAAGCTAACCCCCGTAGTAGTTTACGAATAAATTTGTATCTCGCAAATGGTTCAAAATTAGGAAACTAAGTTTGTGGAGCAGTTAGCTTAAAGTCCAGGTTAACTTATGATGTACATCCGTGATCCCATTATGTATCATATGGGCGCAATCAGAAATTATCAAAAAGTTAATTTTTCCAAATGGCACCTACTATTTCGAAAGAAAATTGAATTTTATGGTGAGTTTCATAAGCATTCCATATACTTAACTTCAACCTCTACCGCGTTATTCAATAAAAAATAAGAAATGCCGAGATATTTCTTGCTTTTTCAAGTACGTCAAGGAAACAAAAGACAATTGTAATATGGATTACTATTTAATTACACACGATAAAATATTATTAACGAACAAGAACAATGTTGATAGAATTCTAACGTAAATGTTCAATATGACCACCATTTTCGTTCAAACATTCTATTATTCTACTTTTAATAATGAATAATGAAAATGTATGTATGTATGTGTGTGTATGTGTGGATCAGTAAGCAAGACTTTCACACACATACTTTGATGTATATGTATATGTTATATGAACCGTCTCATAAACAAATAAATTTTTTTGTATTTTTTAAAAACTGAAGAATGGAATTATATTTTCGGAATCTTCAGACATCCTAGAAAAGTTCTTCAAAAACCGTTTTCGTCGATCTTTTCATCAAACTAAATACTGGTTGAGGTGGGGTGTGACAATGAATAGTTAAACAAATCAAAGAAGAAATAAATATTACAAAGTAGTACAAAATTTGGAACAATTTAAAATGCCAATATTTGTAGGAGATATCTGTTGGTCAAAATTTGAGGTAAAACACTTTTGTAAAAAATTGAATCGCCGTCGAACCAAGGGTAACTGAAAATTATTTGTTCATTATTAATAAAAAAAAAATATTGTAAAAAAATTTCACACCTCTACTTTTTAACCAATAAGATACCTTAATTTTGACTAGTTACCATGGCAATTAAAAACATTTCCGGAAATTTTTTCGAGGCGCCACGATATTTAAGTGAACATTTTTTGACAGTTGAAAAGGTAAACATATGATCTACAACCATTAAATAATGTAGATATACCTGTGAATAATGCAAAATTTCTGAATTAACATTATTATTTATTATTCGCTATAAAGTTTCATTAAACAGAAAACACAAATTGGTTAAATTATCATGCATTAACAATGACAACAAAAAACGTAGGATGTACAAACATAGTAAGATTTATATGTTGCTTGAATTCTAACCCATCCTCTCTTCTTAATGGTGAATAGAAAGGTGACGAATTAATTAGATGTCTGTGTTTTAAGACATATATGTAATATTTTGAAATAATTTTATTCAAATCTCTTTTACGCAAAAGGCCATATTTACTTGACATCTGCAGCAGACTTTCTTGGATTTTCGTAAACAAACCATTTGACTCTAACGCTTGCTGATCTCAATCTTCCATTAAATTTGTTAAATATATTAATCTTGGATGACATATTTGCACTTGACTCAACTCTTTGCAGTATTTACATAAATTCTACTTTTCAAAGCATTCCATTTTTCTCAAATTGTTTAACGCAAATGCTTACAAGAAATGTTTTACATAAAAATATCTTTGTTTGCTGGTTTACTATACAGTAACTTAATGTAATTTACCAATATAAACCTCATCTGTCAAAAGCATGGCCGCCTATATCACGGCCACCTACTGCAACAAACCATGTTAATATTATATTTTTTAAATTAGAAGTGTTATGGATTACTTTAACAAAAAATACATTTCTACCACCTTTAGTAACCTAAAATTATGAAAGGGCGATAGACTGAACTAATACCCATCTGAGTTTTAGCATTTGGTGTAACTAAAGTTGGTAATTTTTTTTTATTTAACGAAATATGGTGGATATACCTATATGATTTTTTTACAATTTATTTCATGTTGAACTAATATCTTCATTGGCAAATCTCTAATGATATCGACTAATAAGCAAAATAATAACGAAATAAATTTAATTATTATAGGTTTTATTAATATTAAAAACACAATTATTATAAATGTTTGTGGGCTAGCTTGAATTGGTGGGTTGAATCTGGGTACTTTCTGTTTTATTTTGCATTGTGCTCTGATCATGATTAAACTTGCTAGTACTTGATGAAATTCTCCTCATGGATTCAATCATCTGATGATGATGTTCAACGTCCAATTGTAAGTAAGGTTTGATTGACTGACTATTACTGTGTCCAGTAATTTTATTAAACTGTTGTTCACCAACTCCTTCCTTGGCCAATTTCGAAACAGCTGTTGCTCTTGCAGAATGATTAGTTATTTTTACTTTTTTAGTGTCAATTCCTATATCAGAGGCTGCTGATTTAAACCATGAAGATACAATGTTCTTACCAACTGGGCTATTCTTGTACCATCCTTTCGAATTGGGTTGACTCCAGTATGGCTTTGGTGTTAAGAATAATCTGTCGGTCTGAATATGATTTCCCCTTTTTTCCATCAACTTCTTAAACAAACGAACCGGACACATTTGTGGATTATCGAAATTTGTAATCAACCATTTACTATCCGACAGTTTTTTAGAACCACCTTGTGTGGTTTTGGAGAATATTGGATTATATTCTATCCGACCTTTTGGGTTTCCGAAATTATCAGTTTCTTCTTTGAAGTATTGGATACACGCAGAATATCCTTCCCCTCCTCTCAATGCCAGCTCATGTGAAACTATGTGAAAAAATTTACGCTGCAATCCATCTGGAGTATTTTCATCCCACATTTCTATAATTTTTTTGTATTCGTCGCTGGTTAAGGCTGAAGCACTCCCTTTTCTTTTTAATGGGTCTCCCCTGTAATTTTTTGCACTTAGCATCGCGTGCAGCTCTGGCGGTCGCAAATTCCACATCAGAAAACGGATTAAATTTTATTTTATATTTTTCGTAATAAACTTCTTGTAACTGCTTAGCAGTAGAGTTCCACATCACTTTGACCACACTTTCCTTATAATCTTCAAAATTTTCTTTTTCATATTAAATGCGTAGTCCTCCAGTATAGTAGCCACCTGTACTACACTCATACACTCATGAATATTATTCATAAAATTCAACAAACTGTTTCCATACACTTGATTTTGATTTTCGGGTGTTATCTGGTGTTATATTTTGAATTTCTTGTCTAATTACTTGTTGATTTTCTTTACCAAATCGCGACCTTTCGCTATACACTTATTAAACTCAACGTACAGACCTTTTAAACTAGTAATTATTAAGCTTTGTGACAGAACCGGTTAAACAAAAATGACAAATCAACATATGTCAAAAACAACAATACCCTGGCCAACTTGACAAGCAGTGAAATTAATTTAAAATGTCAGGTTGGATTAATAATTTTTTCCAAATTATGGTGTTAAGTGGTGTGAAATTTTCTTACCAAATACCACGCAAGCTTAAATTATTCCTGGAAATAATTCAAGCTCTTGTGATATTATAAGTGACAATAATATAAAACCCTTTGCATATTATGTCTCACAATGTTCTGCTTCAATGAACAAATCATGACAATCGTGTACCTACATAGATACTTCTAACTATGCCAAAGAAAAGAATCTGTGATACATATAATATACATAATATGTATTTATTTCTGAAACGTTCTCTGTATTTCTCGATATAATGCTGCGTTTACCACTACTTAAACGCTATTTAAGCCACTATTGAAACCGATGACGTCACCGCCAATCATAGCTTGTTTTGCATACTCGTTCTATTAAAACTTTATGTTATTTATTTGTTGATAGTTTAATTTGACAATGAAATGCTATTTAAATATCAAGAAGTGCTTTAGTATAGTAACAAATTCAACATATCTGAAAACCAACGTGGTATTCGTTGTGAAAAATCAACGATAACGGCGGTAAATTCTCCTTATAATCAAATAATCACTTATATTGAGAAAGGAGAGTGTCCTGTCGGGATATATTTCGATCTCAGAAGGACATTCGACTGCGTCAATAATTCTCAGTTATCATCAGTGCTATATAACTATGGCATTAGAAGAAAGTCTTTAAACTGGATTTAATCGTTTCTAGAAGACCGTCAAGAATATGTTAGTATGCAACACGTCAGTGTCTGGAAAGTAAACAGGGTCAATTCGGATTGCAGGCTGATTTCTAAATTAACTTCAATTTCTTTTCTATTCAGAAATATTAACATGATATTAACCAAGGAACACCTACTTTTGTATTTTCCCCAAGTTGACTCTAGGTTAAGCTACGGTGTCTGTTTTTGGAGAAACTCCACTCTTTCACAGGATATGTTTGTTGCACAAAAACGTATATTACTTGTATGGCAAGTATCTCTAGTACTCACTCTAGTAAAGAATTTTTTGGAGAGTACAAAATCTTAACTTTACCAGCTCTATTTCTTTTTGAAATATGTGTTTATGTTTTTAAAAATAGAGAAATGTTTAATAAGAATAGGGAAATATGCGAGCCGAGCGGATTTTCGTATACCATTCGCAAAACTCAATATTACTAGTAATTCCCCAAATTGCATAGGACCTAAAATGTTCAAATAATTAATTTACCCACATAATGCAAGTTAGCAAGGAATTTGTTCGAATTTAAATCAAATTGAAAAGAGTTGTTGCTTTCAAAATGCTAATATTCTGTGTCTCGATTTTCTTTCATCTAATTAATTTGTAAGGTACTGTGTTTCACCATTCCTGGGAGTTCAGTTTGGTCGTCGACGAAGGCAGGCGCCTTTTTAAGTGGATCCCATGAAATCTCAAAAAACTCAAGTAAAAACGGTGTGAAAACGCACAAAAATGTGTAGAATTAAAAAGTGACCAATCCTACATTAGTTGATATAAATGAGCATAAATTTGGCTATTTCATATAGCTAATATTTAATATTTGATTATGGCATCACTAAAGGCGTATATGGGCAGCTTGACAAAGGGTACAGACATCTGGCAGAACATAAGATAACTCTGACTAAAGAAAATAAACATGTCATAAACTCGTAAATTATCCACAAGTGCATGTACCTAAGACGACCGAGCACCCTCCCCAAAGTGGCTAGTGCGAAGTGAAAGGCTTCTAAAGAGTGGAAGTAGTAACATAAGCAAAGGATGAAAGATAAGTGTTATTTTTATTTATTTCTAAGTTATTGGTTTATTAATCCTTCACAGATGGGAACAATGTTGTGATTCGGAAATCTATTGTTTCATATATACGCGAATGAATGAATTCTTCATGTGGGACGGGTACTTTTGTTTAAGAAATAATTTTATTTACTATAAACTTTTTGTTTCTTTCTGCAGAGTGATTAGTTTTATATGGGCAATTTGTTTATTTGCTTATCGGTTGAGGCAGGATATTTTTGATTCAGAATATTGCTTTGTACGTGTGTGGTCACAGGACAGTTTATTACATAACAGAGAAAAATTTAAAAATAAAAATGAAAAGGTATTGAATATAGGTAATGAAATAGAAAATACCTGAAATTGGAAAGTTCCAGATGAAAGTAATTACTGTAGAACCAAACCAATATACAGGTTGTGCAAAATATTCTCTTGGGCCTCTTTCCCATGATCAACCCGCCATAAAAACCTTTTTTATCGGGAGATAGGGCACTTCCACCGTAAATGGTTATTTGCCTGTGGAACAATTAAAACATTTTTAAAAAAGGAGAAAAAAAGCTCCCTTCGGCGAGCGAATGCATGTGTGTCTTGGCAGACACGCGAAGTGAACGCAAGCGGGCCGAAGGAGGTGCACACTGCTGGATCCAGAAACAGAAGACTCGGAGGAATGAGGAAATGATGATAGATGGAAACGCTACATAAGGATAACAACAATCGAGAGTATTATGAATAAGCTATGAAAGGATTATACACACTGGAAAAGAACGGCACAATAAGACGGAATACAATAAAGGAATATCAAGGATATACACACTGCCAGGCTCAGAAACAGAAGAAACAGAAAACTCAGAAGAAGAATAGGAGAGATGATCACAAACAGAAACTAAAAAGAAGCATCTCACAGGCGCCTACACTCCCATCCGATGAAGACAGATGGAAACCAAGAAGAAGCATCTGACAAACACCTACACGCTCCATCCTATATTCTTACCCCATGTGTCATGCGGCTCTCGCTACTGACAACGAGCATGTCCTATGTCCAAACCAGCGTATGCAGCCGGTCCGGCGGTGTATAAAAGCATCTGGGGTTTGTTCCGGCACGTGGTGGGTTCGTCCGTTGGTCGGTGGGGTGCGGCCGCCCAGTTATGGAATGAATAAGTAATAGACGACTGGGCGACTGCATGTTTCCGTTCAGCGGGCGGTCGAGCTGCGTGGTGGGACAAATCTCCATGCCCGGAATCGGCAGCAATGCCCACCTTACGCTGGCAAATCAATCAATCATTCAATCAAGGTACTGTGTTTGACCATTCCTATACAATGTAATGTTGTCTTATGGAAAATAAATGTTTATTATTGTTATTATTAAGTTCTACATTTTAATAACATCAAAAAATCAAATTTGCACATAGTAAAAATACCTAATTAAAGCAATTCACATGTACAAATTAACCAAGTATTTTGATACATTAGCTTTATTACACCTCTCGTATAAAGTACGCGTAAATCAATGTTTATATACACTTCCTACGAGTGCGGTGAGTTGAATGACCATGATATCTGGCCTGGAAGTGGCCGCCTGGGGCACCACATCGGGCTCGTGTCCATGGCACTCTCCAAGTTCCTTCCCCCTTTCGATATTACCCATTATTACATCTCAACTTAACAATACAACTCCTCACTCCATTAGATGATTATTTCACAGTGTACGATTTTCTTATTGGACTGTTTGTTGCTTTATTTACATTGTAATTACGAGAGTATTAGTGTAAAATGTAACACAATGAGATACCGTACAGATAGCACAATGAAACTCTAGGAAAATGATACCTGACATACAGATTATTATCTTTTAAATTGGATGTAAAGTAAATATTCTGTGTTTGCAAAGTACAAATACGTGTACAATACGATGGTATTTTCACTATTAAAATTCCTTTAATTTTGAAAAATTAGCTTTTGAAATTGTGGTAGTTCTGAAAATGTACGTGATTCTCGGGCTTCCTAAGTTAAAACTATTATACTTATCTATTACAGGAATAGTACTATTTATGTAATAAATCCCGTAAAGCATAACGTTGTTTAGCATCAATGCATATTTTCGCTTACAGTATTTATTGCAAATTATAATTAAGAATTTCTAGTATAGGTTAAAATCTAGAGGTATCAATATAGTAACCAGTAAATAGTCCAAAACGCGCCGTTTTGTTTGTGTGGCATTGGTAATAAATAAAAATGGGCGAAAGGAGTGATTCAGAAGTGGTAAGTGATATTGATGAAGTCGCGCAGAAAACGGCAACAATTTGCTATCCTGTACATAGCAAAAGAGGTATGAAAAAATATATCGTGAATTAGTGTTGTGGAGTCCAATTTTTTATGCCAGAAACGCCATAGTTTTTTTGCATACAGCTAAAATAACTATGGAAAATTATCGAAATAGTCAAAAACATAAAATCATGTTTCAGTATTTACTTTTCCAAACTTGCAATAATAAATTACTCTATAAAAAAAATCTTACTATTTTCCCCTTATATTTTTCACTACACCTATTTATTCTCTCTAAGAAATTAAAGTATTTTTACAGTAAGCAAACACGCAAAACAATTAATGAAGTCCTTCAATTTTTATTATTCAGTCCTCATTTTTCGACTTAGTTCGTACAAACACATACAGTGGGTAGCTGGAAAATAATTCATTTTCTATTTTTCTTTTAGTTTTTATACATTTTCTCAGGAAGTTCCTTAGACTAGGAAAGATAGATTGCGGAGGTGACAAGGGAGATCATTTAGACTGCATTAAGCTAAACATACCTTAATACAGTCTTACATTTTTTGAGATTTTCGACCGTAAGACTTTGTACTAGGGTATGTTTGGCTTAATACAGTCTAAATGATCTCCTCCATCACATCCGCAAGGGTTTGCATCGACCCTCCAAATACCCCGTATGTATTTATTTTAATGAAATTTTGGTAATAAATGCTATAAAACTTATGATTACATTTGAATTTATATTACTGTTTTCTTAGGTTTCCAAACGATCCTGAGAAACGAAAATTATGGTTAGAAAATATGAAATTAGTAGACTGAGCTCCAACACCAAGTTATGATAGGCTTATTTGTAGTATTCATTTTGAAAAGAAATGGTTCTACCAGAGGGAAATAAAATGAAATGAAGCTGTGTGTCAACAATTTTCCTAGAACTACCCAACTACTTGCAAATAAAGAAGCTGAGCATCGTTTCTTTAATAAGTAATCTTTTTTTAACAATGTACGCCAACAGGCAATCAGTCGTGATCTGATTTTTCTTTTTATTTGCAAATAATATTTTTTTCTTGTTTCAGAGAACAAAAAGATGCCATCATATGACATCAAATATTAAATGTATGTAATGGCTTCACCATTGGCAGTAGCGTTACGACTCCTTACAATATATATCTTTCCTACTCTAAGGGAAGTTCAGATAACATCATTTTTAACTGGTGAGCAAATAAGGCTATTCTGCCAGGTTGTCACCAAATTAAATTAACATTCTTGTATGTGCCTTTTTCTTTCAAGCTATTGTACTGTCGTAAGCAAAAAGAAATGGGACTATTTTTTTCTAATATAAATCTGTCTCTATCTGAATATGTAATGAGTAGCCGAAATAAAACAGTTAGCACTTTTATTATATTTTTTATTGTAATGCTGCAGTTATTGCTAAAGACGAAGATGGATTGTCACTGAGACACATTGCACTGCGTTATAACATTAACAAAAATTCTGTGTTTAACATTTAAAATGTATAAACGGTACGATTAGTAGAAATCCTGGATTAGGGAAACAAAACAAAACATATCCAACTTAACAAGAAACTAACTGTTAATATTTTGTTATTGCACCATTTCTATTTAAAACTTCTATATGTCTGTTTGGCATAGAATTAAATAAACTTGTACAATAATCACTAGTAATAATATTTTCCCATGCATTATTTACTACTTCCAGTAATTCTTGGGCATTCAGTGGTCTCACATTTCGTTTTTGGATACTTCTTACGAGTAGGCCCCATACGTCTTCCACAGGGCTAAGATCTGGATTATGACTGGGCCAGTTAAGAACATTAATGTTGTTACCTTGAAACCAGTTAGTCACGGTATGAGCAGTATGAACTGAATAATTATCTTGTTGAAATATGAATTCATTATTAAGAAATAATTGTGACACAGAAGGGAGCATAATATTGTCTAAAATCCTAATATACGTTTCACTATTAAATCGTTCCTCAATATGCCACAAAACACCAGGACCACGTGCCGATATCCAAGCCAACATATTAACGGAAAATCTACCACTTTTGTCAATGTTAGATATACACTTCTCATTGAATCGAGTATTCGGAGGTCGGTAAACACGAATACGACCGCTGTGTATAGACTGGAAAGTTTTTCATTTGTAAAGATTACATTGTTCCTAAAATTCAAGCGCAAATCAGTCAAACTTGTTTATGTTTAGCTTTAAGTAGGTATTTTCGTGCTGCTAGATGACAGAGGAGCTCCAATTCTCTTACTCGCCGGCGCGGCGACCAGTACTACTCGATCCAGGAAAATCCGTTTCTTCAGCAGCCTGAAATACTAAGTGAAATCGATTTTCTACTAATTTATTTACCAATTGCAAATGTTACAGTTGAATTGATACCCACCGTTGCCCTGATCCAGGATTTCTACTAATCGCACCGTTTATTCTCCACTTTTTTAAATGTTAAACACAGAATTTTTGTTAATATTATAACGTAGTGCCATTTGTCTCATTGACCATCCATCGTCTGCTTTAGCAATATCGCTTATAATGGGGCATATTAGTTTTGGCACACGTGCAATAAATTTTGACAACTAACTGACAATATCACAAAAATTAAAATTAGATGTACACCACTAGATTTTAGGAAAAATACGTCATAAGACTTGTCCCATTTTTTGTTCACGACAGTACATCTGAACTAGCCTAAAACAATTATTTTAGTTTATGTAAAAGACCTAACTGGGAAAGTTTTCGTTAGTATTCTGCACAATTACTGTTAATTATTTTAGTTAACTTTTTTTCTGTTTACCTACTTAAAAGGACAACATTGGTGTTGTAAGTTATTTCGGAAAAGGTCAACTAAGGGAATGTCACATGTTGGCTCAGTGTCGTCGTGCTTACGTGTTAGGCTTGCGACCATGGCGTTCCGGGTTCGAATTCTGGATAGCGTATGGATGTTTAGTGGCGTTCCCGAGACGGTAGTAATGGTCTAGACCGCTGTTGAGTGGCATAACTTGTATAGTTGCTGTTATCTCTCTTGAACTCGAGTCCCAGCTTCAGCAGATGGCAATATGGCAGGAAATGGTTGAGTGGTCCAGCTGAACTACGCCAAAACGTAAATATAAATAAGACAATTACAAAAAAAATTCAAACTTCTTTATCTGCTTTAGAGCTCTTCCATTACATTATCGATATATTGAACTATATTCGTTAGTGTAATGATCCGTTGGTTTTGGAATCTTTATGCCACATTTCGACATCATAGTCAAAAATGTTCAAATGTTCTGCACAAAAAAATTGTCGACTACATATTTTTGTAATTTTCGTGAAATTTACAGTTTCTAAAATATTGATTTCATCAAGATATCAAATCATCAAAAATTAACTTTAAAACCTAAAAAATGCAAATTAAAGCTTAGGACATCCGTTTGTTCATTTAATTCATATTCAAAAGGAATTTGTAATAAAGGGCATGTATTTTAAAATTGGAGTTTTTTTATAAATGTATCTTCAGAATGGAATACTCACTTCTGTGATCTGCGGCGAACTTTCATTCGATTGTAATACAGTGCAATTTTCTGTGGCGGTCGAGACATACAATCAGCAGATACAGAACTTCCAATGATTTGTATTGAATTCTAACTCTGAGCCACTCGAAGTGGTCGTTGCAGCGCATGTACTGTGTTATTTAGTCATCTTACAGTGAATGGTTAAATTATTTTACGACCCGATCATTTCTTTGAAGGTTAATAAAATTTCTGTGCCCGAAAACGCCAATTTCGGCGAACATTTTTTATGTGGAATTTTGTAAATTTTCATTTATTTGCATTTTGTTTCTTACGGTTATTTCCAAAGAGAAAAATGTTTCAGAACTTGAAGCCATTTTTTTTTATGCTGCAACTAAGGTAGCCCGGGAACTTTTTAAAATACTTTTCTAGTAGTAAAGACCTACTTCTGTGTAAAATTTCACATAAGGATGATTCTTTAATACCAGCTTAGAACCCCTTGGTGCCTCGGCCATTACGACAATTTGGCCTGTGAGAATCGCTATGAAGATGATTTATTGAATCATTTTCATTGGTAAATAGAAACATATTCCATGAATAATCTGTAATTTTCAATATTGCTAGCCTAAATGATAGAGGTAATCATTAAAAATGAGCTAAAGAAAAATGCTTGCGTTGGCCATTTTTATCAGTTTGAAGGGTTAAAATAAGGTTAAATCTACTATTTAGAGGCTAAAATAGTTAACTATAGGTTTATTCATCTTGTCTTTGTTTAAACGCCCTTAGATTTACAGTGTTGTTAGTCAAAGTAAGGTAAAATCTCGTAAAAAGTGAAGAATTAAGAAAAATTTAAATTTTAACCATTACCATCTTTCCTGGGGAATGATTCGTATGCTACATTTAGTAACCTTTTAAATACCACCTTCAGCATAAAAATAAATCGAAAAATGCTTTGAATATTTCATTTTTTCCGTTTTCCTGTTTTTTAGCCCAGTTTGCAATAAAAACGAGTTAAATGATTTCACAAAACTGTGCTTGAGGGAGTATACTCCAATTCCGATTCGTTACAGCTTTCATCGATAGAATAGACAAATTTCAATTTTGAAAGCAAATTCCACTAAGTTCAAAAATCCTGCAAGAAGTAACTTGGCGGGCATCTCTCTTGGGGTCGCGCGAATGCGGCGCGGCATTATAGGTCCTATGCAATTACAGTACGTTTGAAATAGCTGGAAAGCCTCGTAGAACTCATATACGCCTCTTGAAACAATCAAAGGTGTATGATACACCTCATGAATGATAAAATCGTCCTACTTATTTCTCACATTTTCCAAATCTATCTCAACTTTTACACAAGTTTTACTGGGAGTCTGAATCTTTTTGTATCAGTCCATTGGTACATTACTCTCGCCGCTGTATGAGCTTGTGATAAACTCTACGTCTCTAATTCTCTACGAGATCTACGTCCTCTAGGCGTGACTCACTTGCTATGGGGGAGGGGGTTTGATCTATGTTTTATATTCAGTTAGTTAGATAGTCTTGAATATTTTATTTTTTCCTACACTTGCATTGGATTTTCCACAATCAATAAACATGAAAATTATCGAACTCAACCTTTTTACTGTCTACTTAATCCAATATTGAAGACCTTCGTACGATTCTGTGACGCGGATCGGCAACTACGAATCGCCTGCGATCCTGTTACAGTACTTCGATTGCTCACAAAGTTTATCAACGGTTATTAACTCTAACAAGTGTCTGTAAAGTGCTAATAAGAGGACGATTAGAGCAGAAAATGCATCGCTCGTAACAACCATCCAGCGCGCCAATATTCTTGACTAAAGATGACGGTCTCGAATGATTAGGGGTCGAGCTTGAGCTCTTTGCCTCAATCATCGCTGTAGATCTGGATCGGCCTCGTAAGGAGTGGGCCTGCTTTTTCGCCTATCCCCTCGCAAATGCGGACGATATTGGCGATGTTAGTAAACTTCCCTGGTCCTGGCTGTTGGACACTGCCAGCTGGGTCGTTTCTTCTGGTGCTCTTCTGTCTTCAACCATCCATCAACTTCTGACCAAGAACATGACATTTTGTCGGTCCTTTCGCCAGGGGTCTATTAAAATGATCATTCGAATATTTACTTTCACACGAAAGGCGTATAAATGAATGATTTAAGGTAAAATGTAATATTGAATTCGAGCTACTCGTTAAATTCCTATTTACCACTCTTTATTTCTTGTATTAATTGTACGACATAAAATATCAAAAACAATTTCATACTTATTTCAACAACCTGACAAGTTTATTTCAGTTACGCTGCGGCACTTGAAACAACTCATATATCTATTAAGATTTACTGTAATGAATACGACACAAGACATGGTATCATCAATGTAATCTTGGATAATTTTCGCCTTAGGCTTTTAACACAGGTGTTTAGTAATAACGGTGTTTACCACGCGAGAATCTTATAAGTACTCGTATATATTCATACATTTTTGTACCTTGGCGAAGTAAATGTCAATTGGAGTTATGTAGCCTTCGCGAACATTGTTTTCACTTTGATATATGGAATTTTAAATTAATAAATAATTCAAATATATTCATTACATTGGATGTTTAGTTCTTCTGATTTATAGTGAGTTGAAAAAATTGCAAAAAAAGTCGAGAACTTCACGTTTCACTGAATGAAGGGCAAATGGACTCATTCGCATATGTAATTTGAAATATGAAAAATGCGTTAGCACTTTAATTTCCCTGTGAAATGTTACAGAATCACCTGTATTTTTTCAGATGTTTTTTCTCAACTTTTACATTTCCCCTCCCCCACTTTTAGAAATTTTCGAGTGGCCATATCTCAAAAAATACGCATGTGTCAAAAAAAATAACAAGAGTAAAACAATAGCCAAAGAAGGTAAACATATTAGGTTCCTTTCATGTTCAACAAGTTGCGGAACCAGTGATAACAGGGGTGTTTTCTACCCCTTCCGATCACTTCCTACTCTAATCTTTTTTTTAAACTTTTTGTTTAATGTCATTACAAACACATTGCACAAGGTTTCATCAAAATCCATTCACTAGCACTCAAATTAGAGGTGAAACCCTCCGTTTACTACACTATCAGGGCGCCCCATCTCCAACTAGTGTCTTTACCCCAAGCGGTTACAATTAATCCCGCGTGCACATTAGTGCTGCTGAACCGTCGCTGCTGCAGCTGGATGGTTGGCACATGAGTAATGTTCTCGCTTAGAGAGCTGCCGTGGTGTGAAGTGCTATGAATGTCTGGCTGGCTCCATAGCGATTGCTTGGGAAAGACAAATTTATTTTACGTATATTATAATTTAAAAATAAATACGTTTTGATTTGATTTTCTTTCTCGCTTAGGGTGCGAGAGGTCCCGGGTTCAACTCCTAGACACAAAGAACTTTTTTTAATTTTGTAACGATTAATATCTTTCACAAATTCAGGTTTGATTTGACAGCAGAAATAATGATTTCCTTTTTTTATGTGAGGTTAGGTTAAGTTGATTTTTATTTTACTATCTAATTGTTAATAATTATCAGCGCAGCAGATAGTATCAGCGCCGCAGACAAAAAAAGGGAAGTATTTTTCCACGAAATAACACCTGTTTCACCGGTTACTCAAAAATCACTGTATTTTCCAGCTCTAAGCACTAATGCGCATGCGGGATTATTTATGACTGCTTAGGGACTAGACGTCAGTTCATCTACAGTCCTTGTGTACAAACAGACACATGCTTAAACTTTCTAAATCAGTTTCATGTAATTAAAATTAAAACTACAGTATTAAATCAATAATAATTAATTCTTTTAACACTTCTCTATTTGATATAAATTATTAACTATATTATTGAAGTATCAAGACAAGTATGATTCAAAGTTAATTGTGAATATTCAGGAAAGCTAAAGCCAGCCCTTCCCTGACTAGCCGGATCGCCGGTACCTTTAATGTCTTTCTGCCACGGTTTTTCAACCCATTATATAGATGAGAAGAATTATACAAGATGCTCCTTGAGTTGTAATGATTAGAATGTGAAAATTAAATCAAAATATGCCTCAGTAAAATGTTGCTAATTAGTGAGTGTTAGTTATCATTTAAATAGTATTTGTAATAAATTGGAATCTATCTTTCGCATACTTTAAAAAAATTTCAAAAGAAAAAGGTTCTCAATTCGCCCGTTTGTGCGTTTTTTTTTAGTGTTTATTCAAACTCTTCTCTCAAATAGCGTAAGCGATTTCGATGGAAGTTATTTGTAAATTGTAGAGTATGGCTCGGCGATGGTTTCGTATTGGCTTCATTAAACTACGTTAGTACAAGGTGAGCAAAAGGTAGAACAAAAAATTGTCTATTCGAAAAATATCGAAAATTTGGTGGAGTCACCTGGAACAAATGTCTAATTGGTAATTCAGCCAATACAATGTGATTCAAAATCGCGATTCCAATAAGCTGCTATAATTTCATACTTTTGTAGATTTACATCAAATTGGGTCACTAAGAAAGGTGAAAAAGAAATTGTTTGAAAAAAAATGGTGCATGACATTAAAAAAAAAACTATCATTAAAAATTATTATATATTTCACCGACATTTGTTTAATGGAATTTTATTACCTGATATCAAAGTCGATGTAAAAATGAACAAATAGCAAAATCGAACGAATTTTTGTCCAATTCCAAAATCGACATTATATAACAAAGTTCAATTAATAGATCAACGAAGAAATTTTATTTCATAGTTTTTAGTGACCGTTTTCAAAGGTTTTTTTTTTTCAAAAAATTATTTGTAGTGAAGAGTTAGTCTCCAATAAAACTACTACTAGGCCAGTGGAATTAGTGCAAATACAGGACGTAATTCGATATAGGAATCTATATGGTTTAATGGGTAGATTTACAAATAAGGAACATAGCCTTGAATTTGATCCTATTTTAAATAGTGGGGACATTTTTAAATCGACGTTTAAATGTGCAAAAATCATTAAAAGTGTTTTTTTTAAGTAACTCCAGGACTGTTGTCACTAGAAGTGTCGGTTTTTTTCCCGGTGTGTAGGTAATAAAAATCGGTTAACTTAAGGCCTTATTGATCCAAATTTGTTAATTATTTATTTAAATAATGGCAGAATAGTCTCAAAATTTTCAAACTTTTAAAGTACTTTTCATTTTTTGAAAAAAATTCTTACATCTTTTCAGAAAATATGTCTCTTATAGCCCTCAAGTTACCATAAAAATTTCATAGAAAAGTATTTATACGTTAACGAGAAAATCAATTTGTTTATTAAAAACACCTTAAATAATGCAATTTGACCCTATTCCCATCAATCAAATTGGCTCATCTGGGGCTCATTTCTCTTGTCGAGACTTATATTTCGTGAAACTGTTGTGGGAATACTATTTCTTTATATTTTAAACTTCCAAAGCGACGTCAAAAAAAGTATTATTTTTTGGGGGTATGTTTTTTGCAAATATCTTAACAACAAATGATCGGCATGAAACTTTGATACTTGAGTAGCTGTAATATAAGACACATTAAAAACAAAAATTGCTCTAGCATATTTAGAAGCCAACGTAATTTTGTGTGTGTTAAATTCGCCAGATGTTTATTTATAAACATTAAGGGTCGAAATTGATATTATATCTAGTTGAATACTTGAATTTCGTAATTCCATCAAGTTTAATAAATACTTTTTTCGTGCCCTCTAGCAGCGAAACTACGCGGAATTCGGACTCACATGCAGAGACAAAATTAGTAGGAAATTTTATGTTGTACAACTTCGCTCTCCTGATATTTTTCACCAAAATGCATAATTTTTCCTCAAAATTGCAAAGTAGGCGAAAAAGCGCTAAAATTCGTATATGTATATATTTCTCAAAAACCACCCTCTTTTAGAACTGCGGGGGGTGAAAATCATGTCTAGACAACCCAAATGCTTTACTTTTTACAGGTCTCATAGTTGTAGGAAAAATGTCTTTATTTTTTTCTAATTTAAAGGGACTATATAGAAAAACAGCTGTTCAAGTTTTAATTCCTGAGAAAGACATGATTATGTCTTGGTGATAATTTCTGCTACGTACTATACAAGTTTACAATGCGTTTCTTTGTTTAGATACAGACACTACAGACACAACGCAAATGTAATTGCTGCATAATACGTTCCCAGAAGAAACAAAAAGGCTTATTTCAATTAAGTGCGGTATTTCTATACCTTTAACGGTAGGTGGCTGAGTGTATACAATTAATCACAGTAAATTTTTATACTCCGATTGCTGAAAATTCGATGGACGGAGACTCATGACGAATTGAGAACAAATACATTTAATACTTAGTGTTTGCACTGACAAAACGAGCCTATGGAGGCAAAAAAATTTCAATTTGTGCAAGTTTGCACGAAAAACTAATTTCAGATTCGTGTATCACGGCACCAAATTAGAGTGTTTCGTGAAAATTCCTGTTTTGCATTAATAGCTAGTTAGATTATTACTAGGTACCTACCCATATCATTTTGTGATAGTTGATAAGTACAGGGTCATTCAGTATATTTAGGCCACCCTTTATTATCGTTATTATTGGAGATCGAAGGGGAAAGTTTCGAAGAAAAGTTATAGGGCTGTAACTAAAAACCTTTAATAAGTTAATGGAAGTACTGTTTAATTTTTTTTTTGTTCGTGAGTGTTGCCTATTTTGGTAACAGAATTCATTGTAAACTTGTTCTTCTTTTGTTAATAGAGAATATGTTTTGGTTGAGAATATTTCTGGCTATTCATTACATAATTATAATAATATTATAAACCCAAAGTATATTTATTCATTTCCACACCACCACGGAGTAGAGTGGAGTCGCGTTTTCCTCCTTCAAGGTCGAGAACGGTTTTTTAAACAGGCCTCAGCAACACATTTAAAAATGGTTTCTGTCCCATCTCAAAAAGACATTTGCCTTAAATGTCTTTATTGTCCCTACTGACTGGAATATTAGTCCAGTGTTTGACGGTTTTTCGCTCAGAAGTCTTTCGGATAAAACCAATTCACGTGGAATTTGGAGAGTGAACGGCTGAATTGGAAGCAAAAAATGTTCTATGAAGTTTTTATTAGCTTGTTTAATAAGTTTCTATATTCAGTGTATTCTAACTTTAGTTCATTTGAGAAATTCTTTATCAATCTTTTTTTTCAGATTGTCTTGATGTTTATAGAGTTTATTAGATCAACTGTAATCAATGGTTTTATTTAGCGAACTCTATTTTGTTGTATATTCACTTTATCTGTGGCTTCGTTTATGTGAAAACTTAATTTGTTTATAAAACTATTGTAACTTCCTTGTGCATCAATACAGTTCGAAACTTGTTCCCACTTTTCTTTTCCTAAAAATTTATTTAATTTGTCATAGTTAATTTTCGTTGATTCTACTTTTGTTCCGGTTTTATTTATTTTATTTAAGTTGTTTATATTGAATTCTAATCTCCACTAAGTGTAAAAATGATCAGTTAAACCAGTTTCAAAAATCATCGAGTTTAAGTGTACTTTTTGACTTATAGAGTTTTCTCTGTGTATAAAAATGTGGTCTATAATACTTTTGAACTTATTTACTATTCTAGTTGGTTCATTAATATAGGATATATAACCGTGTGCTGCTAGTATTCTTATTAATTGACAAGCTTCCTGAATTAATAACGTAAATGCATGTACAGATGGGACAACAACTTGATTAAATCAATAGTTTTAAAAATTTTCAAGACATATTTATAGTTCTTATCGTACACTCCCATATTAATTTTTCACACGAATTTTAAGTAAAAACTATAAAGAAGCTAATATATTTCAGTAAGACATTTAAAATTCCTGGGCCTATTTTTATTATAACACATTTTAAAGGCCAGATTTATGTTGCCCATAAAGTTGCGGTTGTGGTTACAAGGACGATAAAATGAAATCTCAATTTTCTCACAGACATCCACTTAAAATAAATCTACTCGGTGACGATATACAAGTTCACATTACATCAACTACGTCATATAAGCTTTGCCGAAATAGACTTGGTATGAAAGTTTTAATAATACATTTATAACTGCTCATGGAGCGCTCGCCAGAGTACAGTTAGAGGGAAATAAACTGTACTAATAAGTAAGTAATATCATTCTTTAAATTTCATTTGTCATAAACTATTAATTGCAACTGTGGATAATTTTTATATACTCTTTACCTATTACAAATATGACTATAATTTTTAACATTTTATATATTTTTTAATTTTTTTTTTTTTGGAATTTGTTACCACATGCGTACTTATACTTAACTAAAATAACATCCAAAAAATCAAAAAAATAATTAAATTACCAAGCATATTACAGAGAAATATTTTCTAAGTCTACGAATTTAACATCAATATTATAATTTGGTCAGCGATCAAAGGTAATGTCATAATTATTATAGGTAAAAATTCATATGATACAAAAACCGTGACGCTAATAAAAGGACCTTACTTAAAATTATATAATTTATACAGGGTGTAATTAGTTTCATGTCATTAAAAAAACTGGTGGTAGGGAACGACAAGACAAACAAAAAAACCTTATATAACATGGGGTCTAAAGCTCATAGTTTTGGAGAAAAAAAATTAACAAAAATTTCGCAAATTTTCAATAAAATTTTTTGAGAACTGCTGGAATATTGGGGTAGGTTTATATCTAGATCTGATCTGAAGAAAACTATAACTCTCCCTAGTGCAATATTTAAGTTACTGTGGGTGTTTCGTTATGTACACACGTCCAACCCGCCGTTCGCTGTTTTTGTTATTTTTTAATTTCGCGTCATTGTGTATTTATGGTGAAGATTTATTTTATTGATTTCCGTTCAAATTGTCAAGTTCTTGATTACGTACAGACACAACTTACTTGTTCGTTCTTTTTGTATTCCATTTTGGCTTTTGTACCAAGTTTTTATTTTATTTTTCTTTATTTACAACGTTAGTTGATAGTTTAGTGTTTAGTGTTGAACGAAGTGCGTATGTCCTTAATTCGACGTACCGAACTGTGTATTGATGCAGATGCAGAGATTTTGAATCATTTAGGTAGGTAGTAAGCTTTTAACCCAGGACACTCATTTATGTTACAAATGTTAATAAACCACATTTAAATTTTTTAAATTATAAACAATCCAATATTTTGTTCCAAATTAAAAAACACACATGTAAAGAAATGCTCTGTTTAAACCTCTATGGCCATTATTTGCTTGCAATTGTGCACGAAGAGAGAACGAATTATTTACCTCTTTAAAATTTCTTCAGTTCAGTTGAGGCGGTCCATCAAAGGCGGTCGATGATCCGTTGACACCGTACACCACCGCGTGTGCCGGCGAGCACTTTTTTATGGCAATTTAAAAGTTGTATAATTGGGAACTACAAGTCAATTGACCAAGAAAAGCAGTGTTTCTCGGTAGTTGTAGAAATATTGACCTAGATCAGCTTTTTTCAAAGTGCCCCTAGAGGAAAAAGTCATAAAGATTTTTTGTTTGTCTAGTCGGTCCCCATTACCAGTTTTTTTTTAATGACATGAAACTGATTACACCCTGTATAATAGAACTCGATTTAAGTTATACAGTTTTTTAATTAAAATGTTACGATTTGCCTGTCGAATGCTTTTGAGAAATTAAACTATATTATTGTTATGAATTACACCCCTTGGAAAAGGAGATGGTACGCCTATGCCTACTGATAGTGACTGGGAAGGCTCTAGAAAGAACCAAGGACTTTTCTAGATTATGGTTGGAGAAGATTCTGGATTAATCTAGAGCTAATTTCGGAGTATATAAGGCGCGATTACAAGCGCGGAAGGAGAAGTTTTATGAAGGAAGCAGTTTATAAAAGTGAACAAGTAGAAAAGTGAAAAGTGAGGTTAGATAAATAGTAAATAAAGTGAATTTGAAGTATTGTAGTCAGTAAATAGTTAAATAAAGCGTTAGTAGTGTTTAATCTCTTGTTAAAATTATTTAGAACCCACGGATTCATACAGGGTGTTTCCAAAAAGGTGGAAATCCGTAACATTTTGGTGTCGGAAGCGGAATTTTGACAAGAGGATTTTTCGGAAGTGTTGAGAAGACTGGGACAGTATTCTCGGAGATAGTGCTAACACAGGAAGGACTAATTTACTGGACATTGTTCGAGGTTTATTTTCGAATAGGAAAAATAGTGTTTAAGTGCATTTTTGAGACATTTTTGGAACATTTTGTTGGACATTAGTGGTTAAGTGACAAAGACTCTAGATAAGACTTTTTTTGTGCCGTTTTTAGGTTTTTCTGGACAGTCCCATTACCGATAGTGACGTAATTATTAAATTTTGTTGATAATTATATGCCGGTAACAACCAGAAGCATGGCATCCGAACAACAAATGCAGGACTTTATGGCCCAAATGCAAAAAATGATGATGGATCAGGAAAGAAAGCGCCAGGAAGAGAAAGAAGAACAGGAAAGAAAACGCCAGGAAGAGAAAGAGGAACGTGAGAGAAAACGACAAGAAAAAGAACAAAAACGCCTACAGGAAAAAGAAGAACAAGAACGAAGACGTCAAGAGGAGAAACAAGAAGAGGAGAAACGCCGTCAAAAGGAAAATGACGACTTAAGGAAAGCTATAGAGACGCAACAGAATGCCTTGTTTACAGTCGCTGAAGAACTAAAAAACAAGATCGAAGTAAACATGGACAAGGTCGAGGAGGAATTAAGTGAAGTCAAAGAAAAAGTAGATCGGGTTGAAGGAAAAACGGATAAGGTCGAGGAAAAAGTAAACAAGTTCGAAGAAGAAGTTAAAGGAGAGATTGACCAGCTTAAACAACAGTTGAGGGATAGAGGAAACCAGCAACTGGTATCGTCAGGCCAGCGATTAAAAATTCCCTCCTTTGATGGTCAAAGTTCCTGGATGACTTACAAGACACAGTTTGAGGCAGCAGCGAGTGCAAACAACTGGAATGACGAAGAGAAGGCTAAGGCATTAATCGTGGCTTTAAGAGGCCAAGCATTGGAGTTGCTCCAGACAATTCCGGCAGACCAACAACGGAATTTTAGAGTTTTAGAAGCTGCCTTAGATCTACGATATGGAGATCAACACCTTGCTCAAGTATACCAGACCCAGCTGAAAGTGCGCGTTCAGAAAGCTGGAGAGAGTCTGCAAGAATTTGAAGCTGCGGTGGAAAGACTGGCACACTTAGCATACCCTAATGCGCCAAAAGAATTTAAAGAGCAATTGGCAGTGGGGGCATTCCTAGACGGGATAAGGGACGAGGAGATCAGGCGAGTCCTCAGGCTATCCCGACATAACAGTAGTAGTGAAGCCTTGGTGCGTGCACTAGAAATAGAAGCTGTGTATAGGGATACTCCAAAGTCAAGAGTGCGGGCTATGACGCTTGAAGAATCGCAACCAGAAAAGAAGAAAGAGAACCCTATCTTGATCCAGATACAGGAGGTAAATAAAATGATTAGTCAGTTACTAGCTAAATGGAATCCTCCGAAAAGACAGGAATCACAACTAAATAGAGAGAAGCCAAGCGGGGGTATTAAATGCTACAACTGCGGCAAGATAGGACATATCAAACGAGACTGTCGACAGCGGAACTCGAGGAAAGTGAATGTTGGAAACAGGGCAGAGACACAGAATAAACAAAGTAGTGGAAGGCCAAGTGGACGGCGTCTGAAATGCTACAAGTGCGGGGAACTAGGACATATCCAGCTTGAATGTCCACAGAGGAGCTTGGAGAGAGTGAAGGCCGGAGATGCTGTGAAGCCAAGGGGAAAACCAGAGGAAGCCGGTACCAGAGAGGCTGTGACAGATAACGAACGTGGTGCCCCTAGAGAAGTGAAGATTTCCCAGCTTCGCAGCATTACAGAAAGGCCACCACTACAAGGATATGACGATAAAACGAAACCTGAGAGAAATGCAAACATTTCATCCGGAAGAAGGTACAAGGAAGGTTGCAAGCACAACCACTGGGAGAAACTGCAGGTCACGGGAGCAGTCAACACTGTCAAGGTGGAGGTGCCGGATGATAAGGCAGATGAAGCGCTCAGACAGGAACAATTGAACGATGTGGAAATTGGGCCTATATTGAGAGCCAAAGAAAGGGGAACTCGTCCAAAATTGAAGGATGTTTCGGGCAAAAGAGTGGGACTGAAGGCACTATGGGCGCAGTGGGACTCACTGAAAGTCAGGAACGGGCTGTTGCGGAGAGCATGGGAAAGCCCGGATGGAAAGCAGGTGGTTATGCGTCTAGTGATTCCCAGGTGTCGAGTAGCGAAGGTGCTTCAGGAAGTGCACAGTGGAACATCCGATGGACACTTCGGTGCGAACAAGACCCTGAAGAAAATACGAGAACGATTTTATTGGATAAGAAGTCGTCAGGATGTGGAGGATTGGTGTCGCAAATGCAAGATTTGTGCAGCCAGTAAGGGACCACAGACTGGAAGTAAGGGTGAAAATAAGCAGTTCAACGCCGGAGCTCCTTTCAAGAGGTTGGCTAACGATATAGCGGAACCATCACCAGCCAGTGACCGAATGAAGGCTCGATATGACTGGAAGGGTAATTCAAAGGAGGTCATCAAGGTGGGAGAGCTAGTTTGGCTGTACAACCCCCAGCGGAGGAAAGGAAAGTCACCGAAATCACCTTGGGATGGACCGTACACTGTTATTACCCGAATTAATGATGTCGTCTATCGGATTCAGCAAAGCAGAAAGTCCAAGATGAAGATCGTGCATTTGGACAGGCTGGCGAGATACACTGATGATCCTGAGTTGCCTGATCGGGACGATCAGGCTTAAGGAGGGGGCAGTGTTATGAATTACACCCCTTGGAAAAGGAGATGGTACGCCTATGCCTACTGATAGTGACTGGGAAGGCTCTAGAAAGAACCAAGGACTTTTCTAGATTATGGTTGGAGAAGATTCTGGATTAATCTAGAGCTAATTTCGGAGTATATAAGGCGCGATTACAAGCGCAGAAGGAGAAGTTTTATGAAGGAAGCAGTTTATAAAAGTGAACAAGTAGAAAAGTGAAAAGTGAGGTTGGATAAATAGTAAATAAAGTGAATTTGAAGTATTGTAGTCAGTAAATAGTTAAATAAAGTGTTAGTAGTGTTTAATCTCTTGTTAAAATTATTTAGAACCCACGGATTCATACAGGGTGTTTCCAAAAAGGTGGAAATCCGTAACATTATATCTGTTTGAGCTTGTGGGTCAATGAATTCCGATATGTGTTGAGTAGTACATATTAAATTAGTTGTTTGTAGTTCGGCCTTTCATAAATCCATGCTGTTGAGTGGAAATACTGTTTTTAATATGTGGATATATGCAATTACCACGCAGAATTTGAAAAGCTATGCCAAAGTTACTAATCATCGTGACTGCTCGAAAATTTATTATATCATGGTTTGTTGTCCTTTTTAATAACTGGACACACCTTCAAATACTTCCAGATACAGGAAAACAATAGCACTTTACAACCAAACTAAATAAAATTTTATGTGGATGGGTGAATATACTAGTACAATCTTCCAACAAAAAGTGGGGGGTTGTAAATTGGGAAAAGTAGGTAGAGCCCAGAAGCTTCATTTGTGGCGTATATGCTAGAAACAAATACCTCAAATGTTTTAATGATATCTGCCTCAAATATTATTAAAATTCTAGGACCAATAATTTCCACATACTGGAGTGCAAATATAGTCAAGATGTTTTCCTTTCAAGAGACTTGGATCGAAAATCTGGATGTGGAAGTAGTGACTCCTTAGGCGGCGGTTTTTATGGTTGATATACGCCCAAAATTTATTAGGAACCTTAATACTATTTTTCTGTATAGCTTTTATAGGCAGTTTTAATTTTCAATATTAATCTGCGACCTATGCCTCGAAAGTTGTTTCACGTAAATTTATCTGGTGCACTGCTGTCCGTTTACAATAATTCTGATATTTTTTTTTCTTTAGCTTTTATATTCTTAACAATTTCAGAATTAAACCATGATGATGGAAATTTGCTTTTACTTTTAATAAGTGTAAATCTTGGTACATAAACTAAAAAGATTTGATATATCTTATTATAAAAATGTTGACAGGCACATTTTCATACCTATTTAAGAAAGACCATTTGCTAATATAGGCTAGCGGTTCACCCCCATAAAAGCAGCATGGACCGACTAAATTTTTTTAATAAAAGACTTCTACTTGAAACTTTTTCAGCATTGTAGAGCATATTTTTCTGACAATTTACGTATTTCTTGCATAATTTTTTAGGCGGTCCTTCAATAGTTATAAACAAAAATGTTGTAAAAAAAAGAAAACTTAATAAATCGCTCTGAAAACATTTTTTATAAAAACCGACCAAAATAAACACTTTTTGTCTCTTGGCCTTTTCTCGAAAAATGCATGGTTTCCGAGATATGGCCAATTTTTCAACAAAAAAACGCGAAAATAGGCGACCTTTCGGATTTTTTTCTCAATAATTTCTGAATGCACAGTAATTCTGCACACGCCAAAATAAACGGCAGTTCATCTACTACAGATGTGATTTGTTGTGTGTGGAATTATGCTCATTAAGATTAATTAAAATTGAATTTAGAAAAGTACCAGTCTCCAGATACTTATGTATTAGTCTTACTCGTAGCACATTATCATTCTTTTTTGCTGGAACCTCTTTTATGGTTTCACACAGGGAATGTTGTCAAAAATGTTGATCATTTGCGATATATACCTGTACACACTATAGCAAAAAATAGTGGACCAATTAAATCTGCCAGTATTTTGGTAATGCATGCTATTAGTGTCTGTGACACGACTTGCTCAATATCTAATATTGGGAAAAAAACGGCTTACAAGGCTCTGAACAAATGAACCGAAGACGATTTGAAAAGTTTTGCAAATTTAGATAGTTTACCTTTGGAGAACGCAATTAAAACTCTAACTTTATATTTATCGAAAATTTATGATCCTCAAAGTAAATGGAAAGTTTGCTCGAAATCTATAAATAAGTTAAGATATACAATCGCATTGAAAAAAATGCCACTAGCGAAAGACTTCCATCGTCTTATCCAGCATTGTTGTAACATTTTTTGAGAGCAAAATGGCAAATAAGTGAATGGAAGCAAGCTACAAATTGTGAAATAGTATCCCTTGACCCGTTGGTTCACGGTTGGAAAATTGAAAACGATTGTTTGGATTTCAATTACTTTGAAGGAGACACTGCATTGGACATGCTTCAAAAATATTTTTGTTCATGTAGTGGAAAATCTGCGACAAACATTTGTAATTGTGTATCATTAAATCTGAAATGCTGTTCTGTATGTGCATGCACCGATGAATGTCAAAATGTGACACCAAACATTAATGTACAAACTTCAGCTTTAGATATTATTGAAGAAGAACACGAAGATATTACTTAAACAAAATTTTTAAGTTCCTATACATTTTTTATGACTTTGGAAATATGAAAAATCTTTTTATTAAAAACGTGGTTTATACAACATCATTAATTAAAAATACATAAAGCTAAAACGCCTTGTAACTTTATGAATTAAAATAATGAATATTTTTAATTAAAAACCACTCAAACTTCATTCTATTGATGTATAATATAATATTCACATTTCTTATTCAATTATATTATATTATTATTATGATCAATGTGCATATTTATAAATGAAAATGTGAAATCAATCAAAAATATAAAATATTTGGATTTGAGTAGGTCGCGTGCGCATCATCTGCGCAGACGCGCGGCTTCTGCTTCCCTAACCCCCGGCCGCCATGTTATTTGCTTTGTTATTGTTTTGATTTTCAATGGTACTTTTCTAAATTCAATTTTAATTAATCTTAATGAGCATAATTCCACACACAAAAAATCACACCTGTAGTAGATGAACTGCCGTTTATTTTGGCGTGTGCAGAATTACTGCGCATTCAGAAATTATTGGGAAAAAAAATCCGAAAAGTCGCCTATTTTCGCGTTTTTTTGTTGAAAAATTGGCGATATCTCGGAAACCGTGCGTTTTTCGAGAAAATGCCAAGAGACAAACAGTGTTTATTTTGGTCGGTTTTTATTATAGAAAATGTTTTCAGAGCGATTTATTAAGTTTTCTTTTTTTTACAACATTTTTGTTCATAACTATTGAAGGACCGCCTAAAAAATTATGCAAAAAATACGTAAATTGTCAGAAAAATATGCTCTACAATGCTGAAAAAGTTTCAAGTAGAAGTCTTTTATTAAAAAAATTAATTTAGTCGGTAACTCGCATTTCTAAGCGTCTTTTTAGGGGTGAACCGCTCGCCTAATATGATAGGGGTAAGTTAGCTTTACGAAAATTAAGTGAACTGATCATTAAAATGTTTACTACTATAATTACAGTGTAATGAGTTAAATTTGCTACAAAACACTAATACTGATATTAGAAAAAAATATGTACCTACAACAAAAATCTAGTAATAATACAACTCAGGTGCTCTGTCCAAAGAAAAGTACCCCTTTTTAACAGTCAATATCACAAACTGATTTGTTTCTTAATGACTGATTCTGACACATTATCACATTTGGAGCACTCAGCAACATTTGTGGTCCATGAAATGATAATAAATCCACCCTTTATAGACATAATAATGCGATTTTTATGACTTACCTGAACTGCGCTATTAAGAAAGCAATTATTTTGTCCAGGTCCATTTAGCAGGCCTTTTGTGCTGGTAAAGGTCATCGAGTCTCTAGAAGGCGTCGCTATTGATATAGGTTGAGGATGGAGAGAGACGGCGGGCGTCGCCATTTTTCTTGCTTTTATTTTCGTCTACCGGCTACATCTTTATCTGAAAACAAATAGATGTAATTAGAATATGTACTACCCAATTGGGGTGAATTAATTCATTACCCAAGCAAACTGAAATCAGGAAATGAGAAATTAACTACTTTGCTTTTGAAATTTAAATAAATATAGACAACATCGTGTCGTAAAAAATACAACACTTCCTATTCATCATATTTATTCCAACATACATATAAAGTTACAACTGAAATCTCATTTCTAAAGCAACACTTTATTAATGGGAACTGATGTTTTTTTACCGCTGCGCAAATAAGAAGTTCCGACTTAACTCCACAAAATTTCCCAGAGGAAATCTGCCAGACTAATATGTATAACAAAATAATGTAAAGAAATTGAGTTGATAATTGGTACATGTATGTATTATAACGTCATCTGGAACTAGATTATATTTTCAGCTTATCCTGTTGAAGGGTTGAAGTGTCTTGGAATTTGGTGTATATAACAAAATAAAACAATATCTTTGTTTTATTTTGACAAGTTTCAAGTCAATATCTTTGACTTGAAACTTGGCACAAATGATTCTAATGAGATCTGGAACTATATTCTGTTTTGAGCTCATTATGCTGAAGAGTTGGGGGTACATACAAGCAAGTAAAAGTCCAGAAACTTGGCATTTGGTGTACATACTAGAAACCAGGATCTCAAAATTTTGTTATGACATCTGTCATTCCCCTAAAAAAAAATGTGATTTAGAACGTGTACGAGAACAAAAATCCTTTAAAGAAGTCACCGGCCATTACTACTACCACCCACATTAAGTATTGACGTGATATATCGTTTTATGGGTTTCTGGGGTAAACGATTTGAAATATTATATTATAAAAAATCTATAAGCAATTAGTTCCACATACTGGAATGGAAATATAGTATCAAGATGATTTCGTTTATAGAGACTTGGATGGAAAATCTGGTTGTGGAAGTAGTGATTTCTTAGGCAGCGGTTTTTAAATTGTATTCCTGAATCTTGTTTTTAATCTTTAAATTCATTTTCATTAACATTTATTTATTTATAATTATTTATTGTTTATTTGTTACCTATATACAATAATATACAACGCCGACGGTCATGTTAATGAGCTACTGAAAGTACACGTTTAGCAACTTTTTCAATAAATCCTATTTCGACTACTGTAATTTTAGAAACTTTCTTCGCCCAAAATAACCGCGAGCTGTAAGGTTTGAGTTCACACCATAGTAATTTTTAATTGGAAACTATTACTATAGAGAATATCTGACTGATTTAGTTATATTTGAATCTTAGAACTGAAAAAGTAGGACGCCTACGACTGTTGCTTAAATAATAATTAATTATAGTTTAGACCTGGTAGAAATGGATTTAAAATAATAAATTGTCAATTTATCTCTTATATGGACGCACTGAACGATATCTTTTTGTCTAAATTTCATTTAAATGGACATAAAAAGATTAATATAAAAAATTCTTTCTGCAGAAAGCAATTCTAGGCGCCTAACCACTTTAAAATTGTCTATAATCGGAATCGCAGACATCAGGCACTGGAAATTTCCACCATTTGAATTGGAAACTTTAATCTAATAGCTACAATATACAGACTGTCTATTTTACGAGGGCCACACCAAATATCTCGCTTAATATCTATTGTAGAAGAATAAAGTTTTAGAAACAGTTATCCCATTTTTTGTGAGCTATATTTCAGTAAAAAGAAATTTGAAATCCATAGCCTACTTTATGAGATATATTACAAAAACCTGAAAAATAGGAAAACCACAAACGGTTATAGCTTCCTTATTTGAGGAGATACGAAAAAAGTTAAAGGAATGAAAGTTGACGGCAAAGACAATAAGAATAATAACGTGTAACAAAAAAATCGAAAAATGCAGTTGGCTTTGACATACGCTATTGTGCAAAAATGAAAAATACATATCTCAAAGTAGGCCATGACGCCATTAATTCCGTTATTTTTTTCTCATTCCAACGATATAAAACATGCCACAGAAATTTTAACCGATAGTGTTAATATTTAATATTTTACGAATACCACAATTCATATAATTGAATCGTAACAATCAGCTGTGCCATAATTAGTGAAAACCAATGTATACCGTTATTAATAAATTTGACAGATTGTCACTGTTGTATGTTGTGTTGTCGAGTTCTAAGACAAATTTTATATCAGTAATTATGGTGTACACCAATAATAACAAATTCGATATGATTAGCATTTATTGTCAGTGCAATTTTGACGCTGAGATGGCAGTCACGGTTTACGGAGATAGATTTCCAGATGCTCCGCAGCCAAATCGAACTATGTTTAGGAAGTTAGTTCAAAATCTAAAAACGCATGGTTCATTTTCAAAAAAAGTAGTAAGGCGAGCGCATGTTGCGGATAATGTAAGAAAAGTGAATAGAGTAATGAATTATGTTAACCAAAATGAGGAAACCTCTTTGAGACAAATTCAGAGAAACTGTCGCATAAAAAAAGACAGTGCAAGAAAAATATTGAAAAAAAAAACGGATTTCGATGCTACAAAATGAGGAAAGTTCAACATTTAAATGAGGGAGATAAGCCAAGGAGAGTAAGATTTTGTAGATGGTTATTAAATAAGAAAAGGAATGACGCGCTGATATGTAGCAAAATTCTTTGGTCGGACGAATCAAATTTTTCTAATAATGGATTTTTCAATAGAAATATGCATTATAAGTGAACACGAGAAAATACACATTGGTGCAGAGAGACTGCTTTCCAAGAAAGATTTTCTACGAATGTTTGGTTGGGTCTTTTAGGGACTAAAGTAATTGGACCTTATTTTTATGATGGCAAATTAACCGCTCGTAGATACCTTAATTTCCTGCAAAACGAATTTCAAGATTTTCTTTATAAATTAACAGTGGCAGAAAGATTAAATTATTCATATTTTCAACAAGATGGGGCTCCACCTCACACTGCTGTAATATGTACAAATTATTTAAATCAAGTTATGCCAGATAGCTGGATAGGCATCTATGGACCCATTCTATGGCCAGCTCGATCACCAGATATTACTCCCTTGGATTTTTTCGTCTGGGGTTACATTAAAGACAAGGTATTTCAAACTGCCCCTGAAAATATTGAGGACATCAAAACCAGAATTCGAAACGCATGTGAGGCAATTACTCCTGAAATGCTCCAAAATGTAATGCGTGACGTGTCTCGTAGAGCACGTTTATGTGTCAGAATGCATGGTGCGCAATTTGAGCATTTGTAGTTAGAAAAATAAATACACACAATTTCTTTTCAATATAGTAGTAGGTAGTACTGTTATACATAGTTTTTCGTTTTTTTCTTTGGATGTTCGTTTTGTACTTGTATTTTTATTTATGAGATACTTATTGGTTTGTATTAAATTGTAATAAATAATTACGGAATTATAATTATTATAAAGTGAATTTTTACTATTATGGCACAGCTGATTGTTACGATTCAATTATATGAATTGTGGTATTCGTAAAATATTAAATATTGACACTATCGGTTAAAATTTCTGTGACATGTTTTATATCGTTGGGATGAGAAAAAAATAACGGAATTAATGGCGTCATGGCCTACTTTGAGATATGTATTTTTCATTTTTGCACAATAGCGTATGTCAAAGCCAACTGCATTTTTCGATTTTTTTGTTACACGTTATTATTCTTATTGTCTTTGCCGTCAACTTTCATTCCTTTAACTTTTTTCGTATCTCCTCAAATAAGGAAGCTATAACCGTTTGTGGTTTTCCTATTTTTCAGGTTTTTGTAATATATCTCATAAAGTAGGCTATGGATTTCAAATTTCTTTTTACTGAAATATAGCTCACAAAAAATGGGATAACTGTTTCTAAAACTTTATTCTTCTACAATAGATATTAAGCAGATATTTGGTGTGGCCCTCGTAAAATAGACAGTCTGTATAGTAAAACGTAGAATACCGTATCACTCTGATTTAAACGTTCATCTTAAAAAATAATCAGGAACCTGGTGATCTTTTTTCTCAAATAATTATAACAAATCTACTTTATGATCTATTTCGTTATATTCTTTGATTTAAGTTGATATGTATCCCGATGAATTCAAATGTTAATTATTATAATTTCTTAACTTTTGTCCGAGAACTACATTATTTAAATAAAAGAAAATGTATTCTTGTGCTTTTGTGACATTAAATATGCATTACTTACTATTATTATTATGAATATTTTGTAGTTCTATATTTTACGTCTATTTCATCTGCATGTTTTTCTTACGCCTGAAAAATTCACCATTAGGGAGGACGGCATATGGATCGTTTCGAAATGTGGGTCTAGAGACGTATGCTAAGAATCCCTTGGATACCCCATTGCACATACAGCTCGATTCTTCAAGAAACATATCACCCAAACTGGATTTTCAGCATCACATTCTTTTTAATCCTCTCCTTTAGCCACATTAACCGGAAAAAGGACACTGTAAGGACAGTTAGTAGTTCAGGGAAAATTAGATGGCAAGAAACAAAGAAGACGATTTCCAAAGTGTTGAGCTTATACCAGTAAAGAACTGATGTAAAGAGCGTTGGTGGAACTATGCGCCTAACAGGCAGCCACGATGTATGGCATGAGGCTGTCGGGAGTCTTATACAGTGAAAGAGACTAGAACATAGTATAAATCACAAAACGTGTCAAGATGTTGCGACTAAGAAAATTTTATAATGCGGACATTAAAATTATTACGTAGCATACAAAACGCTGAAATGTAACATTTTTTAAACCATACTGATAAGTTGCTAACGAAAATTCTGCTGGAAGAGAATGAAGTGGTCACGTAGTTATTTATAAATTTTTTGTTACAGGCATCTTACGTCACAAGGTAAAATGATTCTTATTTCCTTCTTACGGCATTGTGATGTAAATTCGGAATTCTTCACCAAGCCTTATTTAAATGAACTAATTAAGAGAATAAATTAACCTTTATTCCATTTTAGTACCTAGTTCATCTAACAGTATAATAATTCATGCCCATATTATATCCAAGGTTGCTGAGATGTATGTAAAAAAGATAAGAATATTTAAAACTGTTCTCAAAGACAAATTGTGGTATTTAGATGGATCTCAATCGTCTGCCTCAAGGCTGGTTTGTTTACTGACATAAGCAAAGTAGCATTGTTTTTATGGGACACATCTGGATATTTTTACCATATGCAGACAATTATTTGCAAGACTGAAATATTATAGGTTGTTAATTAATTCCTAGGCATCACTTCTATGAATAAATTCCTCTCATTAAAATAAGGCAAACAGTTCATATAAATATGTGACCAGAAAGACATCGCTATTGTTAAACAGGGAGTTAAAAAATCTAAATCTCTGAATAGATCCAGGAGGACACACAGCATGGCCTGCTAGATCTGCTGACTTGAAACCGATGGAGTTTTATGTATGGACACATCTAAAATAACTACTCTATCACAATGCCCAATGTATAGATTCTTGGAAACATAATAGAGACACCAGGTATTTTCCAACTTGTTAGGGAATTCAGTGATAAGGCATTTTGAACACCTACTATAAATTTTAATTTATCAATTTTCTGTGTTGTGTGATACATTTTTGTTGAGCATTATTAGTTCTGACAGGCCTTCTTAATGGAGTCAAACTAAATATAAAAGGTGAATAAGAAATGTTGTTGCAGCGATTTTACTGTTTTCATGTTTTCTGTGTGATAAGAAATGCAATGAGAAGTTTTGGATTAAATGTGACCATTGCTTGATATAAAGTTTAAACAATTTATGTTGCAAAACACTGTTCTGCTATTTACATTATTATTCCCGACCTCGGAATTAACTGTGCAGTAGTGTTATGTGAACGCGCCCAAAGCTCTTAGTTTCCAAATGTATGAATTTAAAAATTATTTTCGGCTTTTTAGTACATTTTATATATATTTTTTTTCAGTACGTATTTTTAAATAAAATCATAAAAAGTGAAAGAATTAAAAACCACCCTATTCCAACTTATGATGAAAGTCTGTATGATGATCTTTATACCTACATATTAAGTACAAAAACTCCCAAAACAGCTATTCCTTTTATTTAGAAATTAAAGTTAGGTATTAGTTTTAAAATCATCTATCAAAAATACTGTGTATTGCAAATGGGTATTTACTATAAAAATGATAAGTATGGAAATCCAACAAACTGTAAGGCAATATTAGTTGCAAGAAACTAGTCAAAAGTATTTGCTAGACTATGATGAAATTTTTGCGCTTGTTGCTACTACGATTTTCACTTTTAAAATTTTTATGGCCTTTGCAAATCAATATAATTTATCATTTCATCAAATGGACGAAAACAAAACTGCATTTTTAAATGATGTATTAAGAGAAGAAACTTTCATGAATATACCGAAAAGTTCTAAATGTCCAAAATAGTCAAGTTTGCAACCTACTTAAATCTTTATGTGGTCCCAAACAATTTTCAAGATGTTGGACGTTGGTATCAACTATTGATCAGGCACTAAAAATTGTGAGGAGAACAAAGATATGTATTGAAAAATATCAGTCTTCCGGCCTGTGTATACTTAAATGATGTTACATTTTCTAGTATTCAATGTTTTCGTTAATTCATTCAGCACCTTGAGTGTATCACAAATCAAAAATTAAATAAAGGAAATATTTATAATATTATTCTAATTTATATTTTCTTTTCTGCTATAAAAATTGAACACAATGTTATTCATAACTGTTTGTTATAGACTGCAATCAATATAAACAAAAGAACTCTAAATAGAAACTTAAACTCACATCTTTGTTCTGATTTTTCCATTATAACAATACCTTCTCGGAAAGTCAAGTTAATGAACTTTTCACACATTTATATTGCATTAACTATGTTCTATTAATAGAAGTAATAAACGCTACAATGATTATGATTTATTGGTTTTAACGCACAAGCACTTATCTTAGATAATTTAATCGTGTAAACCTCTTATTTCTTCCTAAAAAAATAGTGTGCCATTAAATGTAACGATAGCTAAGTCTTTCGCTTTGGAAAAGACGTTTTTAAAAAGATTTTAAAAAGTCAAAAGTTCACAACTCAAAGAAATTAACTTATTTATTTTATAGTGTTACAATTAAACACATGTGGCAAGTTCGAGAATGGATATAAATCTAATGAGCTCTATAGCAAAACTCCTATTTATAAGCTAGGTATTTATTGTCTAGTAAGCAGCATGCATCATGTGGCCATTAGGTAACATCAGCATAATGTAGATAAGGATGCTCACATAACTCCTCCATCCCTAAGCTGAAAAAATAAAGGGTTTTGTTTTTTCAGTATTTTTCGATGAATTCTCAGGGGGTGTGTCCTGGTTCTCTCGTTCGGCATCTTTCTTAAAGCTGAACAATGTGTGAAACATTTTTTGTTTCTTAGGGTAGATAAATTTGAGAAAGCAAATTAATAAAATAACAATAATTATAGATAAACATATATATAAGTCCGTATGATCACTTCTGTTAATGTCACTAAGTGTCTTTAGTTCGTGTAAATGGGTTTCGTCAGCCATGCGTTTGATGTCTGCGAGTCGATTCACTTCTATTTGTTTGTAGGGGATGACTTCTTTGTTGTTCTCCTTGGTGGACAATGTTCTCACTGGGAGGATTTCCAAGGGTGTTCCAGGGATGAAACCGGCAATGTTGTAGAATTCATGTCCATGGATAGATATACTACATTTTTGGGGTATATATATCAGATGGGGTTGGTCAATGATATTGTAACCATGTTCTCCGCATTGCTTTTCTATTGTCATCTTAGTGGCTGGTATGGCTAATACATAGGCGTTGTTTATTCGTTCCACAATGTCATTTTTTATGACGACGTCTGTAGTTTGGCAGGGTGCTGATCCAGCGCCGCTAAGTATTTGGGGTAGGCAATCTCCTTGTGATACGGTTTGTGTCACATGATACAAACACAGGTCCTCGATACGTGGGCATGGTAGTTCTTCGTAGTGGTGATAAGTCGAGTTTACAAGGATAAATGGTTTTAGGGGGATTATGGTTTTATTTAGAGCGGGTATAGGGAATAAGTGGTAATAATCGTATAAACCTTCGCTCAAAATAGGGAAGTGAAATATGAAGCATATGGTTTGCTTTACATAATAAATTTCTGTTTTTATTAATTCGTAATAACTCTGAATGTTTTTAAATTCTGGGGTTCCCTCGATATACAGGGTATTCATTATCCTTGTCAGATCAATTAGATCATTAATAGGTAGAATAGCACTATGTATTGATTCTAGGTGTGCAAATAATATTGCATCTTGTATGTTGTCTAGTATGGTAATTAACGATAAACAATCTATAATCATATTGTCTAGAAAATTTTGCAATCTTAAAAATAGTGTAAATTTATTCAAGCTTTGTTCAATCGTTCTTATTCTAGTATTTATTTGATTTTGATTAATAGTGATTTTTTCGAATGTTGATATTGTTTCGTTCATGAAATTGTTTGTAATTGTTAAATAATTTTCTAAATCTGTATGCATCTCTTTCTGGTTTGACTCTAGGATGGATATAGCGTTGTCGTATCGTTTTGCGTCGTCCGAATCTAGGGTGCCAAAGGCCCATTTGGAAGCTTTTCCAATTATATTAAAAAGGCCTCTTTTTGTTCGTGTATTTCCTAACGGTTTCACGTTTTTCAGTTTATTTTCCGCTTGATTTAGTAGGTATTCTAGATGTTCATATATATTATTTAATTGCGGATATAGTTCGTCGTTTACGTTTATAATGGGTTTTATTGTTTTCATATTTATTTTTATGCTTAATATGGGGGCATCAAAATTTGTTAAATCAATGTATTTTATAAATGAATGTTTTTGTGAAGTGGTTCGGGCTTTGCCTAACGAAAAAGGAAGGATAGGGTTAGAAATTTTGTCTATCTTGATTTGTGCTTGTACTAGCGACGTCAGGTACAATATGGCTAGTAGTCCCAGCATCTGAAACAGGTAATTTTCCTTTTAGATTTCTGGCTGGTTTAAGCGTAGATTTGTGGCGTGTGCCTTTTGTTGTTAATATTTTATTTTGTTGGTCTTGAACGACCATAACTGATTCGTAGGGAGTAGCGATTTTATTTCTGAGGGTTAATTTTGCATACGCGGTTTTGTGCGTGGTAATCGGTTCTGGTTCATTTCTATTTTCGTTGACTTTCGAAAGGTCTTTACTCTTTTCATTATTCTCGTTAACCATTCTTTCTATTATTTGTAAGTTTGTACTGTGTCTGTTAACGTAATCATTAATAATGTCGTGTTCGGACATTTCGAATGCCGTTTTATTATCGAAATCTCCTTTTATAATTTGAAAAGGTGTGAATTTTGTTGCTGAATGCATGGAGTTATTATATCCTAAAATCGCGTAACTCATTAACGTTTCGATCGTTTGTGTCTTGTTTAGTCCCGTATTTAATATACGTAGTCCTTCTAGTATAGTAGAGTGAAATCGCTCTATAGGGGATTTACTACCAGGATTTCTTACAGTTGTAAAGTGTAATTCGATACTATGTTTAGCACAAAATTCTTCGAATAAATGATTTTTAAATTCGGTTCCTAGGTCGCAAGTGATTTTTCTGGGGATACCGTAGTGTGACATGTATTTTAGTAAACCTTCGCAAACATGCGTAGCTGTAAGGCAAATAGGGTAAGCTTGTCCGAAACGGCTAAAACTATCTATTACAGTTAAAAATTTCTGTTTGCTCACAACAAATGTGTCTATGTACAAATGTTCAAAAGGACGATGTCCAATAGGGGTTGACTGAAATACAATTTTATGTGGGTGTCGTTCATACTTGGTTTTCTGACAGGTGACACAAGTATTTATATAATTTATTACGTCATTATTTAAATTAGGCCAATAATACAGATTTCGCAGGGCGAGGGTGGTTTCGTTAATACCGCGATGTACAGTTTTTTGTTCGTGGTGGTATTTGATTTTTTCTTGTTGCGATTCTGGTTTTTCGATATCGTCAACGTAGTTGTTTGTCTGTACTAATTTGTAAGCAGTATGTTGAAAATGTCGCTGCAAAATGGGAATTATTTCTTGCATAATCCGTTCGTCAATTAGTATTCCGTATAGTGTTTTAGGCTTTACATATTCTTTAAAAGTTTTCACTACTTCATTTTCAAACATGTCTTTATTTCTACTAGGAAAAACTATCTGATATCTAGTTTTTGTCCCGAATGGTTTTGCGAGTTTTACGTGGGTACAGGTATTGTCTTTACTAGCTGTAATCATTAGTTGATTTTTAAATGTATTTATTGCATTTTCTGAAATGGGAATATTTAATATTGGGTTTTCGGTTGCAGAATGTATTGTTTCATTTGACGCCTGTGATCTAGGGGGACAAATTTGCGTATCCGAGATTACATTAATTTTCGGAGTGTTCTGCACTGTTAAGTCGGCGGGGGAAACATCCTCGTCTGATCGAAATTCTAGATCAATTAAGTCATCTAATGTTAACTCAGGGAAATCGGTTTCTAATTTGTTTTGATCCGAATCGTCTATATTGCCGTCAATAGATTTGTTTTCTATTGGATGTATTTCAGGCTGAATTTCAATACGCGAGAGAGCGTCTGCTACTTTATTTTCTTTACCCTTTTTGTATATTATGTCATAGTCATATTCCATTAATTTTAAACGCCATCGCATAAGGCGACTGTTTGGCTCTTTCAAGTTATTAACCCACTGTAGGGGTTTGTGGTCTGTGACTATGGTGAATTTTCGGCCAAATAGGATTGGACGCCAGTATTTTGTAAAATTCACGATGGATAATAACTCTTTTTCTATAGTACTGTAATTTATTTCCGCAGGGTTAAGGGTGCGACTAGCGTACGCTACTGGTTTATCATTACCCATAGTTCCTTGTGATAAAACCGCCCCGATTGCGTAGTTACTAGCATCGGTGGTGAGTATAAAAGGCTTGGTGAAGTCGGGGTATTGTAACAGTGGTTCGTTAGTAAGTATGTTTTTACAGGTCTCGAATGCTGACAAAAATTCAGGTGAATGAATAACTTTTTCGCCTTTTTTCAAGCACTTCGTAAAGGGTTTTGTGATTTTTGCAAAATCCTTTATGAATTTCCTATAAAATCCAAGTAGTCCTAAAAATGATTTTATTTCACGTGCTGTTCTAGGAATAGGAAAGTTTTTGATGGCTCGGATTTTGTTGGGATTAGGTTTTATACCTTGTGGCGTAATAACATGTCCTAAAAATTCGACGTTCTGTTTTAAAAACTCCGACTTGTCTAATTGTATTTTTAATTTAGCCTCTCTCAATTTTGAAAATACTTGTTTTAGATTTTGAATATGTTCCTGAAGGGAAGTACTGAAAATAATTATGTCGTCCATGTAGACTAAACATATTTTATTTTGAAGTTCTCGTAAAACATGGTCCATCACACGTTGAAACGTGGCTGGAGCATTCTTAAGGCCAAATGGCATACGCAAATATTCGTAATGGCCATTTTCGACGTTGAATGCCGTTTTTTCAATACTATTTTGTTGCATCTCGATTTGGTGGAATCCGCTAGCTAAATCTAAAGTTGTAAAATAATTACACTTGCCTAATTTGTCAAGTATATCGTCTATGTTTGGTATTGGGTATCTGTCGTCTATAGTTTTTTCGTTTAGTCGCCTATAGTCAACTACAATACGCCATTTCTTTATTCCGGATGCGTCAGCCTTTTTTGGGACTATCCAAATCGGACTGGACCAGGGTGATTGACTTGGTCTAATAATGCCGTCTTTTAACATCTTGTTAATTTGTGTGTTTACTTCGGTTTTGTGATAGTGTGGAAACCGATAAGTTTTTACATGAATGGGGATTTCGTCATTAGTTTTTATTTCGTGTTTTACTTTATTGGTAAATGATAGTTTTTGATCAGGGTGATGAAAAATATCGGGAAATTTATTTATAAGTTTTAATATTTCTTCGCGTTCTTCCTCGTTCATATGACTGGTTCGAATTAAGTCATTTAAATTTTTATGTTGGCTTGTTTGACTAGAATAATCGGGTAATGCGTGTTCAATATTATAAATTTCAAATTTTTCAGGATCATAAAGTGTGACATCAAAAGGTGTTCTAATTTCTACACATGAAGCCTGATCAGTATTATTTTGAATTTCAAATCTAGCACGAAAATTTTCTGCATAAGTTAAAGTTTCAGGAATGTATAGTCCGAAAAGATTTTGTTCGGGAACTAAAATATTTCCTTCACGTTTATTCACATAGAATAATTTATTAATAGTTTGATGGGGTGGTATTTCAATTTTTACATGCGTTTGCGTATGTTCTTCGCGATATTTGAACGGTATTTGAACTTTATCATTGTATAAAACTTGTTCTGTAAAATGCATTTGTAAATCTAATTTTCGTAATTCGTCTAGGCCTATAATTCCGTCGAAGTAGTCTGAAAAAGGATATAACGTAAATTCTATTTCTTTATCTGACTGTAATTCTTTAAAAGCTGGTATTTTTGCTTTGTACACAGCTTCGCGAGCTTGGCCTATCGATTGTAATAATGAGGGTGCTTTATACATACAATTTGGAAAATATAATTCGGCTACAATTGGTCTCAACATGGAAACGTTACAACCGGTGTCGATTAATAATTTTAAATCGGGATTTGTCGTTTGTATGTATGGTAAAGCATTTATATATGCATTAAATGTTATGTCTGTCTGTCTGTTTGAGGAAGTTTGAGAAAATTTGGATTCTCGAGATTTGGATCATAATTTGCATTATCTATAGGGTCTTCTCTATATTCTTGGTTATATGGGTTGTGGTATTGATCGGGTATTTGATACATTTCATTTTCAGCAATTGAATATTGATTATCGAAATTTTCATTATTTTGTTCTTCAGAATAAAGGTAGTTTGCATTTTCGGTATCGTATGTGACGTCGGATGGTTCGTCATTTATCGCGTGTAACTCCTGAACAGTGTATTTTGGATTTTGGGTGCGTTGTACCCAAGGAAACTGTTGTCTCACCTGGCCAGAGGTAAGTCTCGGCTGTGGGTGATTTTGATAGTTTCTGTTTGTGGGGAAACTTTGCCGTGATTGTATTGACATGGGTTCAGGTGCATGTTGCGGGGTTCTATTCTGATTTGGTCTGAACACATTTTGTTTTTGTTGATTTCCAAAAACTTGGTTATTTGTGGGAAATCTAATATTCGTATTTGGTCTAGGCTGAATTGGTATAGGTTGACTAGGAAAATTTTGCTGTGGTGGAAATTGCAAAAATTGGTTTTGATAATTATATTTATATGGTATTTGAGTCTGGAATTTGTTAGAATTTTGTTGCGTTATTTGTGTTTTAACAGGTTGTTTGTTAATTGAATTTTGGGTCTGAATTTGAGTTTGTATAAAGTTTTCATTTTCGATATACAAATTTATGGCTTCTTCTAATGCTTTAGGGTTTCTAGATCTAATAAAATCACAAGTTCGCATGTTTAAATTCCGTAAAAAGACTTTTAGACTTTGGGACTCATATTGATCTATATAAATTAATTTTTGTTGTTGGGTAATTTCTGTGACAGGTTTTGAGTTTAATTTAAAACATAATTTACTACGGTTTGTTTGAATCCGTCTAGCAAATTCAATAGGATTTTCGTTATGTTTTATCGTCATGGTAAATAATGTTTGTTCTAAAATGTCTAAAGATCGGTTGTCTCCGAAAGTACTTCTAAGATTTTCTTTAATTAGTGCCCATGAATTTAATTCTGGACGAGCGCCTATTAACATACGGGCCCTGTCTCTTAGTTTACCCGCTATTATGCGTTCGACACATTTATTTAATCCGCGATCTGTGGTATTTCCGTATAGGTCATAAAATTCGTCAACCGCATTTATAAATGGTTCTAATTCGAGTTCCGTACCATCATAAGGTGCTATTGAGTCTGCATACAATTTCAGAACATTAATATTTATAACATTTTCAGTAGCCATTTCTGGACTTTCTGTTTTCTCTGGTTCAGGTTTATCTAATGATAAAGAACTGAGTGAACAAAGTATTGAGTCTAATTGATTATTATCGTTCATGAGATGAAAAATATGATTTTACAGATGTTTTCTTATAAAAATTAAATTTGATTGTAAACGATAAAATTTTGACAAGATCTGATCAAGAATTGTTAATTTTTGAAATATAAAATAATGCCAAAAATTGTTACTTGTTTTATTTATGATGGCTCTTTGAAATTTGGAAACGGTTCACTTATTTTACGATGTGTAAAAATAACAAAATTTTCAAGTTTCTTAAAATTACTTTTTCTTCTTAAATCTACGTTTCACGTGATTGTGAATTTGAACAGAAATGTTCTCACCTAATTAAATTGTTGAACAGAAATGTTCTCACCTAACTAAATTTTTGAACAGAAATGTTCTCACCTAAACTAAACTTTTCTTGGGTTTATACGATATATACCCAGGAAGTGAACAAAGGAAAACAAACTCGACTTACCTTGATTGGAAGAGGTGTCTGCTGCCTTTGGAGAAGTTATCCACCTGGAACTGCACTTGGTTCTTCTTGCAAATCTACTCAATTCAACTTGCAGTGGCTGTTGTCAATTTCCTTGATGGAAAAGTTGCACTATGCACTCACAACACGAAGTTCTTTTATTTAAGTCTTAAGAAATCAAAATTTCACGTCGATTTCTGCACGATGCACGGACCGACGGACTTAAATCTACACCGACTGCGCCAGCTAAGTCTTTCGCTTTGGAAAAGACGTTTTTAAAAAGATTTTAAAAAGTCAAAAGTTCACAACTCAAAGAAATTAACTTATTTATTTTATAGTGTTACAATTAAACACATGTGGCAAGTTCGAGAATGGATATAAATCTAATGAGCTCTATAGCAAAACTCCTATTTATAAGCTAGGTATTTATTGTCTAGTAAGCAGCATGCATCATGTGGCCATTAGGTAACATCAGCATAATGTAGATAAGGATGCTCACATAACTCGATTCTGGATTAATAAAAATAATCGTTAAATCTATAGCGTAAAACCCAAATCCCGAGTAAAGCTAATAAAAGTTTTATTTTAATATGCATGTTTATTTTCACTCGATTACAGTTTATTTTGCATATAACGGTCATATTTTTGTGCACTAAATTTAGAACCAATACTTGGGAAAAGCAGAATTTTAAACCGAGTCTATTTTAGATCCGATGCATCTGTTTTATATTTACATTGAACGTCAATGTTTCAATATGTACGTGAAAGTTTGCGACATTGGATATTCACTGAAATTTTAGAATTTGACAGAAATAACGTTCCTACTTTTTAAAAATGTAAAACATGTGCTTCGTGGCTTCACGTCACCTTCCGTGAAATATGTTTATGACAATATTATACACTTCGCTAGTCTATTTTGTAACTAATTTAGAAATATTAGATGAAATTAAGGAAACACAGAACAAAGTTGAATTTTCTCAGAGATTTATTTTATTTATTTATTTAAAATGCAACTATCCGGGTAGATAAAAATCCAAAGGAGAAAACAACTATTGATTGATTGATTGATTTGCCAGCGTAAGGTGGGCATTGCTGCCGATTCCGGGGCATGGAGATTTGTTCCACCACGTAGCTCGATCGCCCGCCGAACGTCCATCTGCAGTCGCCCAGTCGTCTATTACATATTCATGCGGTTCCACCCAACCGACCAACGGACCATTCCACCGTGTGCCGGAACAAACCCCCGATGCTTTTATATACCACCGGACCGGCTGCATACGCTGGATTGGACATTGGACATGCTTGTTGTCAGCAGCGAGAGCCGCATGAAGTATAGGGTAGGAGTATGGGATGGAGCGCGTAGGTGTTTGTGAGATGTTTCTTCTTGTTTTCCTTCTGTCTTCATCGGATGGAAAGTGTAGGTGTTTGTGAGATGCTTCTTTTAGGTTTTCGTGCTTCTTTTTACTTTCATGTTTTTGTGAGACGCTTCTTTTTAGTTTCTGTCTGTGATCATCTTCTCTCCTATTCTACTTCTGAGTTTTCTGTTTTTTCTGTTTCTGAGTCTGGCAGTGTGTATATCCTTGATATTTCTTTATTGTGTTCCATTTTTTGTTGTGCCGATTTTCCCCAGTGTGTATAATCCTTTCCTAGCTTATTTATAATCCTCTCGATTGTTGTTATCCATGTGTAGCATGGCCTCCATATTTTCAGTTTGTTGCTGTTCAGCCGTAACGCTTTCTTTAGTAGGTGTGTAGTGTCTCGTCTTTGGACGTGTCCCCAGTGTTTCATTGCGTATGATTCTATTCTTTTGATTATTGTTCTTCCCTCTAGTAATGTTAACGTTTTATGTCGTTTTTGTGGTTTTCCTGTTTTTGCTAGTAGTTGGATAATTTCCCTTCCAGCTCTTCTCAGGCTTCTTCTGTTGGCCTTTGTCGTTGCTGCGTTTTTGACTCCATATGTCATTGTAGGCATTATGATGGTCGTGTATATCTTTTTGGTTAGGTACCATGGTGGTTTATTGTCCTCAATAAAGGGTAGTAGAGCTCTTGTGACTCTGTAGGCTGTTTTGATTCTTTCCCTTACTGTTTCCCTCCTTTTTAGTAGATTCGTTAGGTACGTTCCTAGGTATTTCATTCTATTCGTGGTTCTCAGGGTGTAGTCTGCTATTTTGTATGCTTCCCCATTTGTTGGACTTGTTTTTGTCAATGGGTATTTCGGTGTTTTCGTGTAGGCATGCATTATCCTGTTTATTAAGTAGTGCGGTACTCCCCTGTTGAGCAAAGTGTTGATTGTAGCCTCATACCTTATGGTATCAAATGCCTTTTGGAGGTTAATTGAGACTATATATAGTTTTGTTCCTTCTTTCCACTTTTCTTTCAGGATCCGTCTGGTGGTGTACATATGGTCGTCTGTTGATCTGCCCTTGATAAATGCCGTTTGATAATCTGGTAGTTCGCCGATGTATTTTTCTATTTCCCTGAGGAGGAATTGCGTAGTATTTGTACCCTACACTGCAGAGTGTTATTCTTCTGTAATCGTCCACGTTCTGTGGTGATTTGGTTTTACGGAGCGGTATCTGTATGATTGTGTTCCACTCCTCAGGCAGGGGTGTGGTTTCCGTCCATGCGTTGGTGTTGATTTCTAGGGTTAGCTGCTTTATGCCGTAAAATATGTGTATGCAAAACTCATATTTTTGGTTTAAGTGCAATACAGTTTGCTTAATTTTGTTAATAGTACAAAATATATCAACATCATCCTGTATATACAGGGTGTCCCAGAATTGAGTTCCAACGCAGGAACCTAGGCTTTCTGAGTTCATATTGGATACATAGAACCCAACTTACCTGAGTCTAAAAATGCATCCCTAAGGAAGTACATTCTCTTAAAGTGATGCACAAAAAAATGTACAATAATTTCCGTTATATTGAAGATAAAATTTTCAAATTTTCATTGGACCTGTATCTCTATAACTACTCTCTATAACTACTCTGAGAGATGATTCGTTGAAGGGTTGGAGGGTAATAAGAATAAATATGGCAAAATAAGCAAAACAAGCTGATAAGAGTACAAAAACTTAGGATTTGGAGTATATACTCGAAGCCAAGGCCTCCGATTTTTTAAATATTATTTTCAATTCCACCCGCCACCCCCACTCCATTACTAAAGTTATTGATAAAATAAAACTGCTATTTTCACTTAAAATTTGGTACATGTATGTATTATTACGATATCTATAATTAGATTATATTATGAGATGATTACGTTGAAGAGTTGGGAGTTAGTTAGGGGTATATAGGGAAAAACAAGTAAAGCAAGCTGGTAAGAGTACAAAAACTTGGAATTTGGTGTGTATGTACTAGAAGGCTTCAGATTTATGTATAACATTTTTCAACACTTCCACCACCCCACTCCAATATTAAAGGGGTTGATAAAATAAAATTGAATATTCACTTGAAATTTGGTACACATATATATATTATAACGACATTTGGATTATATTTTGATGATTCCGTTGAAGGGTAGGGGTTAAATAGGGGTGAATATGGTGAAATAAGAAAAAAAAGTTGGTAGGAGTACAGAAACTTGGGATTTGATATATATACTAGAAGCCAAGGCCTTTAATTTGTTTATAACATTTTTCAACCCCTCCACTATCCTCACACCATTATTAAAGGGGTTGATAAAATGTAATTGACATATTCACTTGAAATTTGGTACGCGTGTGAATTAGCATCCCGAGTCTATACTCGGGATGCTAAGAGGCTGTTCCTTGAGCACTCCCCCAGAATAAAAATCATGTCAACCATTTCTTCCCGCGAATAATTCATATTTAATATAATTATATGCAAATGCAACTTCCTGGAACTGTAAAAGCTACTAGTATTTTATTAAAGACAATCAAAACAAAAGCACTTACCGATATAGCAGTAACACAAAACTTTAGAACATCCACAGACACGTGTTTTGACATCTATGTCTCTTCGGTGCGGCTTTTTCTAAAGTTCACAATCAACTGAAATATGTAAGCAAATACTCGTGTTATAACTATCAAAGGATTACCAGAACAGGATATTAAAAATTAAAATTAGATTATAGGAAATTCCCCGTAAAGGGATAATTATCAATATAATTATATGCAAATGCAACTTCCTGGAACTGTAAAAGCTACTAGTATTTTATTAGCTAATAAAATACTAGTAGCTTTTACAGTTCCAGGAAGTTGCATTTGCATATAATTATATTGATAATAAAATATAAAAATAATTAATAAAATACTAGTAGCTTTTACAGTTCCAGGAAGTTGCATTTGCATATAATTATATTGATAATTATCCCTTTACGGGGAATTTCCTATAATCTAATTTTAATTTTTAATATCCTGTTCTGGTAATCCTTTGATAGTTATAACACGAGTATTTGCTTACATATTTCAGTTGATTGTGAACTTTAGAAAAAGCCGCACCGAAGAGACATAGATGTCAAAACACGTGTCTGTGGATGTTCTAAAGTTTTGTGTTACTGCTATATCGGTAAGTGCTTTTGTTTTGATTGTCTTTAATAAAATACTAGTAGCTTTTACAGTTCCAGGAAGTTGCATTTGCATATAATTATATTAAATATGAATTATTCGCGGGAAGAAATGGTTGACATGATTTTTATTCTGGGGGAGTGCTCAAGGAACAGCCTCTTAGCATCCCGAGTCTATAAAACCAGATATCCTGAAAGGAGACACCCTTTAGAACCTGCATTTAGTAATCTTAGAGACAGATTTATCGAAACTGGTGAAGTGCAGTACAAACCTCATGAAGTTCCAGCAAGAAAAATGACTGATCCAGACAATTAACCTTAATATCTATGCAACTCCTAAAGATAAATACCTACTATGATATATCAATGGAAAGATAATTTAACACTTCATTAGATGACAGAACTGAAAATAGTACGTCCCATTTGAAAAAATTGAATTACGGCCTTTTTTATTAGCGAAACATTAAACTCAATTTTTTTCAGCACTCTGTATAAGATTAATATTAATAATGTTTCTGCCCTACTAGCCCTTAATATGCTCAACATAACAGTATAAGCAGAATTTTGAAAACTCTCTTGTCTATGAAATCAGAGGTACTCAAAAACTTATCCGCAAACCTCACTTTTTGTCAAAAAATCTTTTTTATATCGTAAACGGTTCATTTTAAGTACCTACCACCTTAATAGAATTATGAATATAATTAGATGGGTAACTCGATAAAGGAAAAAAATATAGGGTGTTCCATTTAAAATAACGAAGTTGTTGCTCGGACAACGAAAACGGAGTACCCTGTATAATTGTACATATTTTCTGGTTATTCAGAATTGAAAATCAAGACAATAATCTATAGACAATATATTTCCACCATTTCAAATACAGCCGTAATCGACCAAAATCAGAACTTTGGCGCACCCTGTATATTTCTAAGTGTAATTTCTAATAATCAGAACTATTGAAAAATCAACCTCTGTCTAATTCGTTTGGCAAAAGGGTTACTTTCGACACACTTTTAAATATTCTTATAAAAATGGAAAAATACTCAATAAAAAGTAAGAAAATGTTTTGGGATACGATCTAAGTATCAGCAATTCTTGAAAAATGCAAATAGATAAAGATCCCAACAAACAAATTTGCTTTATAATTGTCATTTCTGCAACAATCTTGTTTTATTGCTATTTTATAACATTTATAAAATTGCAATAAAACAAAATAGTTATATAATATTTAAATTTTGGTTGTTGGGGATCAACCATAAAATAACTTACTTGCAGGTATATGAACGTATTTCTAGTTTTTACAACTTTTACTTTAATTTCTGTACAACCATTTTCAATTACATTTACCTGCAATGGCATAATATTGTTGGACGGGTCGTTTCAATTTTTACTGCACTTTATACTAAGGCCATAATCTAGACTGTATACAAAGTAATCCTAACCATAAAACTCTCACAGGCAGGTAGCACCTGCAGGTGTGTGCACGACGTGTGCGTCCATAGAAAGCATATATTAGAAGAGTTTACTTTCAACCGAAATAATGAAGGTACCCTATTTCAGTGATGCACCTGCACACCTGTTGGACTACTTTTGTTGGTTCGCTGCACGAATTCAAGCTTTAGAAAAACGTTTATATGCCCAGTAAGATATTAATATAATCTGACAGAAAACAACTAGAGATATTCAAAGTTTTGATTACGAATATAAAAATTATATATATAAGAAACATTTTTAAGAAGAAGCTTTTATTTTAAAAAGCTGTACTAAAATGTAAAAATTATTTTTTTAATTTCATACACCTGAAAATCAAAAGCTTTGGGGGCAGTAACATAGCACTATTGTACAGTTACTTTGCTCAATTGACCGTCCCCACATCTTTTGGTTTCCAGGTGTATGGTTTTAAAAAAATATTTTTTTACTTCTTAGTACAGTACAGTACAGTACTTTTAAATAAAAGCTTTTTCTTAAAAATATTTTTTTATATATTTTTTTTGACATAAGGGCACTTTACTCTTGAACGATTTTCATATTTTTTGCCTTACCCTGTATACTATTTACCCTGACGCCATTCTAAATGCACCTGAAATAGTTATCGGGCATGCAATAACTTTTGGCGGTATTTAAACTTTTGTTGTGCAACTAAAAAGGAATTTTCCATTTACTGCACACTTAATCGACCACATTGTATATCCTGGGTGTAGAATCAAGGTCATGCCTATCATAAAAATGCATCGTCACCGGACTTATACCACGTGTGCCAAATTTAAAAGCTCTGGCTTGATTAGAACTGTTCGAAATTTTGATTGTACGTCCGCCATATTAGATTTAGAATGACGTCGCATCGTTTCTGGTATTTCACTCGTCAAGCTCTTTCATTTGATACCCATATTAACGGGGTTGTGAAGAAAAAGGTGATCCGCAAACTTGGAATGTCCGCCATATTAGATTCAGAACGATAATAGATATACTATATTGCATTGTCACCGGACTTACACGTGTGCCAAATTTAAAAGCTCTAGCTTGATTAAAACTGGTCGAAATTTTTATTACAAGGTTTGACCTAAACAAACACACACTAAGTGCATGTCCAGTACACAGCACCCATCGACCTACGCACCGCCCCAAAATTAATATCGGCTGTATTGTCAAAAAATGATGGTGTCCACAACAGCGCGGTGCACTGTTTAGCGCATCGCCAGTGCTGTGCTATTCTTGGTGCAACGGTCGGTGCGAGGATCTGTGCGAGGGAAGCACTTACAAAAAATGTTCGTTTTTCATTTCTACATCACATTGTTCACAGTGTTTGAATGAATTGAGAAAATTAAATTTAAAAAGTTCTTAATTGAAAAATAATTTTTGACCACCCTGTACAGTTTTAGGAAATGAAAATGATTCAAAAACATTAATTAGATGTCTCGTAACTAGTATTCACATAAGTTTTTCTTAAAATCCATCATTGTAAATCTGCAGATTGCATTATATCAACAAAAAAATTCATTACATCCAAGTGGTTGGGAGATATTCAATGCTAATATAGGAATGAATAGAGCCTAGAAAGAGGCTTCACAAAAAGGTACTGACATACATGGCATTCCATTTAAAAAAAGGCACTTGGTCCTGTAATTTCGTCTTGGTTCGCCCTGTATGTTCGGAAATAATTTCTAGTTATAGATTATTTTATCTAGTTTACTTACGTACTATTGCCCCAGCCTATGTATAGTGAAATTTTTAGTAGTGGTCGAGACATGCAATGAGCACGTGCAAAACTTTCGACGAAAATATGTATAGAATTAAAATTCCTAATCCAAAATGGCGTCCGAAACAAAATGGCGGATTATAGAGTTTAGACAACTGACAGGAAAGAAACCTTGTAAGAATGAGGCACTATAAATGAACTAAATAGAACGAGAAATGTTAAGTAACTAAATAATAAACTTGAAAATAAAATGAGTAAAAAAATTTTTAAGTTAAACGGTTTTATTGTAAAGAAACATAATAATGCCACAGATAATGTACTAAAAGCTAAAAAATAATTAGGCACCTGGTACCAGTCATCACACCACTCTTCTCATCAATCTAGAGCATTGAGCATACTTAAATAAAATCGTGGGGCGTAGCGTATCCTGAGTAAATATGTAAATGATCGTTTTGCGATATCGCACGATGATAGTGACGGATTTACTTTTACACATATTTTGCATAAGTTGTCTATTGAGAAGATGCATCCAAAGCATAGCTATAATGATATGAGCGGTCGACTGTAGATAATAGAAATTCGACTCGCCCCACGATTTTATTTTAGTCTGATTAATGCTCTAGATTGATGAGGAGAGTGGTGTGATGACTGGTATCTGGTAACTACCTAATTATTTTTTTATTTTTAGCTTTTAGTAAATTATCTGCATCATTATTATGTTTCTTTACCATAAAACCGTTTTAACTTAAAAACTTTTTTTACTAATTTTTCATTTTATCGCAGATTGGTAGTCAGTCTGCGCTATGTACTTTGTAACTTGCTGCACATGTTTTTTGTTATTTACATAAATGTAGTCAAACAAAGCTATCTATCCAATACATGGTGGATGCATTAAAATTCTTATTTCATTCTCCTGCCTACCCCTCTACTTTGTAGCCGTAATGCTTAGATCTATTCGAAACATTTTACATTAATCCGAATACCAACAGCAACAATTGTGTTCTGTTAGACTTCAAGCTGTTGTACAATTAAATACAATATTTTCTATGCGATGCTCTTCGAAGTTTTTGAAAACAATCTTGTTTTTGTCTTATAAATTAAGATTTTATTGAACAATACCTATTGGCGAACTACAAATCCGTCGAGAGATATAATAATCAAAGATATCACTGATATATGACATACATTGGTCTTACATTGTAATATAAATAGACTACATTTATTTTCAATTTCATTATCTCTCAATGATATCTACTATTTTGAGGAAAGCGTGTCAATATAATTCGAATTATTTTGATATTTGTAGAAACTTACATTTCAAAATTTCAACAATTGAACTTCATAAATATAAAAATATTTTGTGGTAACGCGAGGTTAAGAACTAGGACCGTGAATGTGGACATAACAGCTTACTGCTTTATTTAAAAAAAACCTGGCTAAACGTTATTAGGTGTCTAAAACGATATTAATTGCTTGCGACAAGGACAAGGCATTATAGAAATACATTTACATGTACAAAACGACTTCTTTGACCAACATATTGTATTGTTAACTTGGTTTGCTTTTTCGAGAAATATGCATGAACCCGATTACATGTGCAACTAAGCATGAAGTCGCCGATTAGTGTAGAACTGAACTAGAGCTTTATATTTTCATTTTAGCAGCAGTAGAGTCAGGGGCGGTTTTAACATGGTTGCCGCTCCCGGCACTATTTTAAGATGGCGCCCCTACCATACCCTAAATATATATATATACTACCAAAAAATGTTTCCCAAAAAAAAGAGTATTTACTAAACATTTTTTTTGTATATTTTAAAAGAACAAAGGACACTACACATTAGAGGTGAGTGACATAAAATGACTTTTCTGTATAATACCTATTTATTAAAAATAAAGAAATTATAAAATAATTTTTAAAAAATTATACAAGATCAAGACGAACTTTTCTTGCTTTTTTCACAGCAAAATCATTGATTATATCGCCTGTTTTCATAGTTTTTAAGATTTCATTTTCAATATTTAATACTTCTAGTGAATTTAGCCTTTCCTGCGTCATTGTGGGCCGTAAGTAATTCTTTACCCGTCGCAAGGTCGAGAAAGTCCTTTCTCCAGCAGTACAGTTTGTAGCGGGTTTGCTTAAAAATATTCTGAAGCATATGTCGATACAGGGGTGCACGTCTTCTAAATTGTTTGACCCCAACAGCTTGCTCATTTCTAGAATTGTTAAAGATTTCCTCGTAAAATCGACCAAATCGTTCAGTTGAATTTTGAACTAAGCGCATTCTGGCAGTAGGCTCCTCTAAATCTTGGCTAAAATTTGTTACTAATGTTGCAACTGATTTGTCTATGCCCTGGTCACAAGTAGTAATCAAGTTCTCAAAAAGCAAAACTGTTCATTTAATTTCTTGTAAAATTCACCTCGTCTGTGCAGCTCCTCAGTTAATCTATCGATTATTACATTTAATGTAATTATTGATCCTAAAATGATCCCTCCCATTTGATGAAGTGCTTTCGATTTCGGGATTTTCATCAAATTTACGTTACTCATATTCTCTTAAACCACAAACTGATTTGGTAATCTTTTCTATGTGAGTAAACTGACTTCGTAACTTTGCAACGAATTTTGATAAGCTATCAAATACGCTAGTAGTAGTTTAAAGTCATTGTGGTTCCTTGAAGTTTTTTATTATTTTTGTCGAATCTTTAAAGAATTGGATATCATGAACTAGTCATTAAGGCCGTTTTAAAGCGTTGCAACTTTTCTAGAAGACCCGAAGCTTCACATTGTGTATTTCTTTTTCAGATTCATCATCATTTATGTATTGCAAAGCCTTTATTATTTTTGGATGTTCATGCCTAAGAGCCCTAAAGGCATCAAACCTAGCAGACCAACGTGTTTTAGACGAACTTTTTAGCACCAGTGGGGGAGTAGGTCTTCGTTTTGATTGTTCTGTCTCAGAATTAGAGGAAGTTTCTGCGTCTTCTACAGAACTTTCTTTGATATATTCTTCTTCTGTATTTTGCGATACTCCTTCTTCTTTAACATCTTCCTCTTTTTCTACTTCTACCATTTCTTCTTCAACTTGAATATTCTGTAATATTTTCCGTCTACGAGTGGATACCGTGAAAAAATTATACAACTCTTGCAATGTCGAAAAATAATTCACAGATTCAATGCAACAATCTGCGGCGGATTGTCCAACCAGATTTAAGGAATGTGCTTCACGTAATCCAATAATGGATAATTTTCCTTTAGTTGACTAAAGCGAGTTGTACTATGATTTATCAATTATCAAACCCAAAATAATTTATTTTGTATTTTGTTAACGATTTACGGCTCACTTGCTTAAATGAAAGAATGAATAAAAAAGTATTTATTTTCTAATATTATAAATTGGGTATGAAAAAAATTCGCTTCTGGCTGCCATCCATATCGCTCGATGCGTTGTTTTGGCTTCAATGGAACTGTCGCATTAGCGGAATCATAAAAACGACTAAAGCAATATTCAAAAGAAAAAAATTTTGCCGCCCTTGAAATTTTGCCGCCCTGGGCACTCGCCCAGTGTGCCCAGTGGTAAAACCGCCACTGAGTAGAGTAAGTCACGACTACTGTTGGCACACTAATTTAACAACAGGAAGCCAACGGTAACGCATTCATATTTTACCCAATCTACTCAAATAATGCCGCCGTAATTGTTAAGAATGTTATTAAGATCATTAACGCATTCTTTTAAATTTTTTTAAAATAATTACAAAAACCCAATATAACTGTTCTAGTCGCACATCGACCTGTAAAGTAATACATCTTTCGAATCAAACTTTACAAATTATTGATACGTGTATCGTCCTTTTAGTATATTTCGTAAAGCAACCAAGTGCATCCAAGCATCAGTGACAGTTTGGCAGTAACTAAATTGTTTGTTTATGATATACGAGGGTCTGTTATAAAATTAGATCACCACAGTTCTTGAAAATCGGAGGCAATATGTAAGAATTAAGAATATCCTAAGCGACCCAAAATTAATAAAAATGGGAATACCACAAGAAACAGTACTAGGACCAATCCTGTTTACTGTTTACATCAACTCCTTGCTAGGAATAAACATAAACGCGAAAATTTTGTCATACGCAGATGATACAGTCGCCTTGTTCAGTGAAAATACATGGGAACATACAAAATCAAATCTAAGCGAGGGCATCGAAACAATAAAAAAATGTCTTGACAAACACCAACTTTCCTTAAATGCTGAAAAAATCAAGTATATTACATTTACACTAACTAATTGTAACAGGCCAGAGTTCAACTCAATAAAAATAAATAATCTCCAACACAAAATAAACGAAACTGACGAAATGAAATATTTAGGAATTATTATAGACAAGCACCTAAAATGGACCCAGCATATTAATTACATAACAAATAGGGTAAGAAAACTCATATACAAATTCTACCAACTTAGAGACATTTTAAACAAAAATATTTTATGGTACATATTCTTTATAGGATTTTGCAAACAGTGGAAAGAAAAGCTATCTATGAGAACTAAAGGAAAAACTATATATAAAAATATTAATGAAATCTTTGCATTCTTTCGATAACCTGACTTCTGGTTATGCTAACAAGTAAAAATTCTTATCTGCCATTCTCATTTTAACACTAGCATCCAACCTAGTCCCCTACGGCTAAGCAGGCATCCACATGATCCCCTACGATATGTAAATTCAGTTAAAAATGAGAACAATGGCCTGAAATTAATTTATTTACGTACCTTGTCTTTAAAAATGTTTTCATTCTAATGAATTACATTTTCATAAAATCTCATTCAGTTTCTTGGAAATGCTTAGCCTTTGAAACGTTTTTCGTCCTTATTATGGACTCATCAGAAAAGCCTAAAGCCACTCATAACGATGTTCCATGCATAGAGTATATAGGCTTCAATACTAGTTAGATAATAGATAGGTGTTTGTAGATCTGTTGTTTTTTATCAGTCAATGTCAATTATAATTATTTTAAACTTGTTCATGGATATTGTCTTAGTTTTGCATGGAACATCGTTATGAGTGGCTTTAGGCTTTTCTGATGAGTCCACAATAAGGACGAAAAACGTTTCAAAGGCTAAGCATTTCCAAGTACCTGAATGAGATGTTATGAAAATGTAATTCATTAGAATGAAAAAAATTTTAAAGACAAGGTACGTAAATAAATTAATTTCAGGCCTTTGTTCTCATTTTTAACTAAATTGACATATCGTAGGGGATCATGTGGATACTAGTTTAGCCTGCTTAGCCGTAGGGGACTAGGTTGGATGCTAGTGTTAAAATGAGAATGGCAGTTAAGAATTTTTACTTGTTAGCATAACCAGAAGTCAGGTTATCGAAAGAATGCAAAGATTTCATTAATATTTTTATATATAGTTTTTCCTTTAGTTCTTATAGATAGCTTTTCTTTCCACTGTTTGCAAAATCCTGTAAAGAATATGTTTCATTACTATAAGCAAACAAATAATAAATAATTCAGTTTTAAAAATATTTTATGATTTATAAGGCATTTGTGAAGTCAATGTTCCAATATGGTATACCGGCTTGGGGTGGTCTTTATACAATATCACTAAAAAAATTAAACATAATCCAAAATACCATTTTAAAAATTATGTCGAAATTTTATTTATTCGTAAACTTAGAGTATTTTTTAGTTTCGTACGTATTTTCTTAAAATGGTAAAACAGGAAGAGACTTTGCCTATTTTGTCATAAAATTTAATAGTAATTAATGCAGAAAATTATACACAACTTGAAAAAATTCAGTAACATTAGTGGTGTGGGTAGTAAAAACATATTAAAAGTATATTAATGATGTTTTCAAAACCTTCATCGTGCAACTATTCCAGTTGTCTTTACCATGAACTATTCAGATTGGTATTTTAACTTTTTCTTGCTTTCTTTTTTGGGTATTTAATAACAGTTTAATAAATTATTACTTCTGCTCCAGAAGTGACAGACAATAGTGATTTTTTGCTATATTTTGTCAGCTGTAATAAATGGCATAATTGCAATTACGGATCTCTTCTGATATTCATTTATAAAATCAATTTAAAAATTTACTTTGCCAACAGAAAAGATTTTGGTAGTCTCTTCACCTTTTTGTTAATCATAAAATGAGCGTAAGACCTGGCGACCTTTGGTTCTGTAATAGATTAACATTGAACATAGTGAATGTCTGCTGCTAATAGAAGAATGTGTTTTACTCACTTCCACATTATAATTACTGATTACATCATACGCAAAGAATGACCATTACGTAACGAGATTGTCCCTCTCTCATATCCCAAAGAAGTATTGGTTTTATTAAAATTTAGTTGTATTATTGTCTAGATTCAGGTAGGCGTATCGCTAGATTATTGTTCGAAGAAGTGAAACAACTGTGGGGTATTTGACCTACCGCGTACAATCCTTATACAAGATACGTAATAAAATGAGCTCAGTCGATAAACCACCCAAGAGGACCAGTTTTCATAAATTTCGCTTTTTGGAAATATAAATAAATACATCATTTATATTTGGTTAATTAATGTGATTGTGAGGATTGACGGAATTGAAAATTATTACATTCGCGGGATGTATTTCAAATACCTTTTTAAAAACATACTACCAAGATGACAAGAGATATGGCGACTTTACCTCCTACGCAATGAAAGAGTTATACCAACTCAGTATAACTACTTTTGATAATGGTCGCAAGACCCAAACAAATGTCAGAGATATCTGAATAAGAATCGCATTTATGAACAGTAATACCTTGATGTGTGATCTTAATACTTATCCTGTTAATATAAAATAAGGAAGGCTTAAATTCGCACTTTCCTTATTAGTTATTTTCAAATGTGTGAAAAATATTAAACCTTCTTGCAGAATATTGAATTTCTAAAAATTTAATAGATTTTTTGCTATTAATAAGGAACAAGAGTGCAGGTACGGACAGGTGTTTCAGAGTTATGAGAAATAAGACATTTAGAGAGACAAGAGATTTAGCTACACTAAGCTGATGAGGAGCAATGACTCCGAAACACGTGCCCGTAACTGCACTGTTGTTTTTTATTGGGGGATATAGCGCTATTCTTGCTTTTGTTTGATAATCATAGACACTTCTATTACTTTACAATATGGTTATATCTCAATTCTATGAATGCATGTAATAAATAATGATTGATGGTTCCAAGATAAAAATATAATGAACATTAACATACGCGAAGTATTTATTAAATGTTAGCCGACCGGATGATCGGTTTAATATATTGGTATACCAGACAAATGGAGGAATGCCCCCCACGACACAGAAATCGCGTTTACCAGTGGGTCAAACGGAAATACACCTGTTAAATCGAGTAAGTCTCTCGAAGGCTAAATATTTTAACTATTACTGCTATTTTAATTATTCTGACAGATTATATAGATCCACAAACTAGAATTATATGATTTGCTTCGATGAAACTGAGTGACAATTTTGATTGCTGTTTTCAGATAGAAATAATTAAGAAATTGCATAGAAGCGATTAGTAATAAAATATTTATAAGCTTTACATGGCAATATGTTTGAAATGAAAATGGCTAGACTTCATCTCATTTCTATTAGTTCATATTTATTACATTATATTACACCCCGCTAAAGGTGCTCTATTCCCGCACAGCACGCTAGCGTTGTTTCACAGATTTTTTAACCAATGTTAAAAAATGCAAACCAAAGAGAAGAGTTCTCAATTCGAGCCATATGTATGATGTATCTTCGTTCATGTTTGTACATTGCTTTTTCTGGGATGGTGTAAGCTATTTCTACGAAATCCTTTGCAACTATAGAGAATGGCTGGATGGTGGTCCCACATTAGTTTTATCAAGATATGTCTAGTTTAAGGCATGCGAAATATGAAAAGAAGTACTCTCTATTGGAGAATATGTGAAAATATGGCGGAGGTGCCAAGGTTAGCAAAGTTAAATAATTAAGCATTTTCAGAGTAGCTGATACTGAATCTGATATCAAACGACGGCGAAATATGTTATAATTTTTAGCAATCATTTTCTTAAGGCGATTCAATTTTTTTTCAAATATTTTTTTTAATTGGTTAATTCTGCAAGGAATCGATTTTAACCATATCTATGCACATTGGCAAATTTAAAGGAACGGAGTTAAATTGGCATTTTTTCTACGGTATTTTTTTCTAGGTCTAGACACTCATGAATTTTTTACTACAATTTTATTTATTTTGCTGATTTTTTCGGGTTTTCCTAAATAATAATTTGAATTTGTTTTGTTTTTGTTTACTATCGTCACCTCGATTGTGATACAGCCAATAATAGGTCATTTTACACTGGTTGATATCGCTAGGACTGCAGCAATGATCGATGTTACTTACAGTGATGTTGCCGATATGTTTGGTAAATGAAAGCTGATGAGGTGAAGGCAGAGAGCCCTCAACCACGGCTGCAGATGATCGATTTATAAGGCTGCAAACACTCCGAACGACAGTCCAAACAAGAAACGAGTTGGAAGAAGTATATGGAACCAGAATAAGTGAGCCGTACGCTCACTTATAGAAGAAGCCCCAAACTTGGTTCAAAGTTGTACTAATAAAAAAAACTCAAAATTCCGGAGGCGTCATAGAGTTGCGCGCATTTGTTCTAGAAGACCAAAATTGAAATGATGATCAGTGGGGTCAAGTTTTGTTCACGGTTGTGAGCCGTTTCTTCGTAAATTCGATTGATGGTAGCGAAAAGGTGTATTGGCGTCCAGGGGAACAGAATTGATAAATCTGCTGTTCCACTCCTGCTGTCTCTTTCTGTGGAGGCTCAATTGAGATGCAGGGTGGCATATGTTTGGGGTTCCAGGAAGTCGACATGGGAAAACACTCATCAAAGGTCTATGCGCAAAACAAACTGAAGAACTGCTCAAAAGGAACAGGATGCAATTAAGATTAATAACAGGACTTCTGACAGGATATTTTCCTGTAAAGAAATACCTGAACGCAATCGGAAAATTTGACGGCAATCTAGACTGCATTATGTAGGAAGGAGCCGGAAACTGTTGATCACATTATAGTCAACTGCGAGGCGCTGGTCCGCAGAAGATGTGTCATCTACGGGCAAACACGAAGAGACCCGGAATTCATCAGCACTCGCCCAACCATAGACCTGTATCACCTAATTAGGGGTACGGGGGTCTTGGAGTGGTAGAGTGAAGCCTGACAGGTAGAGCATAATAAACCCAGGAGGCTGTAGATGGCGATACGGGATGTTTTGCAACACCATGTAGCACATTTTGCTCCACATATCACAGAAAATATCCTCTTAATTCAAGACAATGCTCGCCCGCACACCGCTCGTTGTGTAACCAACTGATTTTTTAAATCGAGTGGAAATACCGAGAATGATTTGGTCTGAGTGTTCCCCGGACTTGAAAATAGTTGGACACAAATGGGACATGCTAGGCAGAAGATAAGGTGAATAATTCCTACTGTCCAAACACAGAAGAAGCAAGCGCTGCTCTAATTGAAATATACGAGAATTTGTCTCCAGAAATAATCGATAATATCATCATACGTATAAGTATAGGAAAAAAGATGACTGCGGGCATAAGGGCTTGTAGGAGACACACACGTTATTGAGAAAAATACTCTTTGTAATATTGCTTTATCATTAAATGTTGAAGACAAGTCAAACTGTTAATTTTTGCAAAAGCGCTAGTTTTGGAGTCTATTGTTTAAATAGGCTTCAAAATGGCATGAAGTTTTGTAAAACAACCTGCAGTTAGCTAGCTATTAGGTAACTTTTCCCTGGTGTATTTAGATACGAAAATTTAGCAACGTCGGGCGCGGTTAGTACTGGGTAACCATCTTCAGGGAAATACAACGTTCTCGTTCCACCTTCTAATGGTTTGTATATCATCGCATATGTAGAAGGTATGTAACTTTGGGTGGAGGTTACATAGCGGATATACCATCCTTCGGAGAGGATATAAAACAGTCGATCCCTTGTCTATTAAATGTCAGTCAAGTAAAAAATTCCTACTCTTCGATAGAGAAGAGGTTAGGAATAGCTTGTCTCCTGGGGCCCTATTCTTGACGGCGATAGAAAGAAGCGTTCCCCGGGGAACAATCCCTCATCGCCTTCTCTCGGGAGAATTATTTGTTGGTATTCTTGAACACAAGTGAACGATACGACACAATAGTAAACGGTGCCATGAAAACAACAGTCAAAAAAATTATAGTAAATCTTGACAACTTAAATTCAACAACAATTGTCATTGATAGTTCATGTTTGTTCTTTGCATTTATTTTTAACAAGTTGAGTGGTAGTGAAATAACTTCTAATAATCTTCCATTTCTTGTATATTTTCTGGAAAATATACCAATCTATTTAAAATTTCTGGGGGGGGGGGGGGGGGGAATTGTTTAAAACTATTTGTTGCAACTGTGAAAGTGTGTGTAACAGTCAAAAATGTGGCTGTCGAAAACACGGTTTCAAATGCACAAATTTATGTTCAAACTGCTATTCTGAAAAATGCTCTAATATTGAAAAAGAAATCTACGAGAAAGTAAGTGATTCAGAAGAAATCATAAACGATCAGCCGATAAATATTAGGCAAAAATATTGGATCTGAAGACGAAGGCGGTATTGAAGATTTCAAAGATCCACCAGAATCCGAAAGTTTTATCGAATCTGACGATGAAGAACTGCCATCAAAGAGGCAAAGACAAATGATTGTATTTCTAATTAGCGTGATAAATGTAAATAAAAATATTGTAAAAATGATAGTAATAATTTTCATAAATATTTAATTTTTACAATCCTAGGTATAAATTTCTAGGTACATTTAAATCTAAACACTGTAAAAATATATTTTTTTTATTATAAAATTTTCTATTCGATAAATGCCACTTGAATCTAATTAACAGACTTTTTTATATTAAAAAATATGATAGTAATCACTTTTTTCTGGCTGAAACCATTTCACACCTAACATTTAATACTTGGAAAATACCATTTTCGCATGTTTTTTGAAAACCCCATACTTCAACGATTTCTAATTACTTAATAATTTATTAACGTTACATTATATCTCACATTTTTCAAGGAATTCAACTGTGAATTTTAATAAATAATGGAAAATTTTAATCAATGATTGAAAAATAATTTCTTAAAATCTAGTTTTTTTTAGTTTTTCGCATTTCCTAGCAAATTTTCCTATTCGCGAAAATCAAACAAATGAACCCAAGAGGGATTTACCGTCGATACACACAAATTCACCAATAGGTGAGAGCGATTTAGATATTACGACTTTCCGCTGTTACTATACAAATTTTTCCTTATAGGTGAATTCCATTGTATCGAAGGTAAATCCCTCTTGGGTTCATTTGTTTGATTTTCGCGAATAGTAATGTTTATTTTCTTACACCATCTAAAAGTAGACGTTTCAACGAAAATAAAGACCAACGTTTCTTTTGAAAAAACTGTTTCCAGCAAATGGATATTTTCGGGTGAAAATGAGGTCTCTTTTTTGGTTTGGAATCACAATAATATGTAAAAATAAATATATCGATTCAAAAAAATTACAATGTGTTTGGGACTTAAAAGGGTAAGTTTCCACTAAATTTCGTGAGAAGAAATTTTTTTTTGTGGGAAATAAAAATCAAAAACGAAAAAACAGGTTTTTTCGATTTTTCTCGAAAAATTTTAGGTTATGTGAAAGCACGGTTCATACAAAGTTATAGACCTTTTCACTACCAACAACTTTTGCATTTAACTTCTTTCGATAGAAGGTCCAGTTTCGCTGGAAATGGTGAAAAACGATTTTCCGCCCCTAAACTTCACCCTATTTCACCCTCGTAACTCGGATCGACTTTAATTTATTTTTTCCGTTGGTTGCGCTATATTTCCATCCTTTTCCAACAATTCTCATGCTGTTATTAATTTTTTTTTCCAAAAATTATTTGCACTGGTCTATGACCTATACCAACAAAAGTATTTGATCCTGTAATTTCTTGGTAACTACCAAACCCAAGAATCTCAGGGTGGCGAAAACCTTAAATAAGCCTATTTTAAAAAAGATATTTATGATACCCATCTACTATGTACTTTTGTTTGAACAGTTAAAGCCTATCTACGGGTCGATGCGCGTTGGTTGTAAATGTGGAGTAAGCATTTCACTTAATTCCCCAACTGGTGGTACATTAATACATACATGTATACTTAAATGTATAAATTTGTCTCCGCATCCTCTATCCTCTATATCTTGCAGAATTTGGTCTGCTAACAAAATTTCATGCACGTCTATTTAAAAAAAAAACCTTTAATAATTAATTAAGCAAAGAATTTAACAAAAAATCGCTTTCACAAAACTTAGAGATCTCATGTCAAAACGGATGTGATAGATAAAATAGTTTAATTCAGTCAGGGAGTGACTGTTCCCTTGCAAATTTGCAAGAGATGAAACCAGGGAGCGCGTTCTCCTACCTACCGAGAGAAGTATTATTTAAGAATACGATTCTCTATTCCCCAAGAGAACCACGCCCACTTTCTCTCGGCTGTTCTACTCCCCGGAATTCAAGAATAGAGTCCCTGAATAAAATTTTCTATTCCCCGAGAGAACCACGCCCACTTTCTCTCGGCCGTTCTACTCCCCGGAATTCAAGAATAGGGTCCCTGGCGTCACACAGCTTGGCAAATAGCTCATTTTTTTATCAAACGACAATTCGCAGGCCTCGAATTAATGAAACAAAACTTTTTTTTATAAACTGTTCCTAAATTGCCTTTAATTCTATCGAGAACAAATTTCGAAATTTCAAAATTCAAGATGGCTAATTAGGACATAAAGACCTCGCACCATTAGCATTGGAAAAAAGTTAAAAATCTTTGAATTTTCAAAGAATGTTTACTTCCAGTCAATGTAATTCTGCAGGGAAGACATTAAATCAATTTTTTCATATGACATTTTTTGTTCGGAAGCCTTGAACTACCTATTCCCAAAGTTTGAAGAAAGTTCATTAAAGGCAATTTTATGACGAATATTTCACAAAATGTTTCTTTAAGCTTCGTTAATTCCAGGCCTGGGAATTATCGATTGATCAAAAAATGAGCTATTTGCCCTACTGTGGCATTGGTGATTGGCTTTAGTAGCTGAAATAGGCCGACGTTAATTAAGTGAATAAAAAAAAGTAAATTAATCTCTTCCTTTAAACTGTGTATATAAAATATTTCACATCAAAATTACAGAATTATGACGTTTAACATCTTATTGTTTCCTTTAGTTCTTTAAATTCTAGTGCTACATTTTATATCATTATCACGCAACTCAAAGTTTAATAAAGCATAAAATAAACAAATATAATTCATTTCATTTAGTGTTGAAACTGAAAACATTTACATTCATTCTCAGTAAATATTTAAATTATAAAATTTACACCCGATGGAGTAACCATTAATGTAACGATATGAGTTCCAGTTTTTTATAATTGATGAGACAAACAAACCTACTTAAGAATAGCATATTAGTCATTGTGAAAGAGCATAAAATAGTGTTGCATATTATTAGTAATAGAAACAAGAATATATAGACTATATTTCATTTCATTGCAGAGATCTAAAGAAATATAGAGCCGCCATTTGGCATTTTTAATGTTTTTCAATTATTTTCCCTGAAACGACAGAAATCTTTTATAACGAGTCTGTTGTTAAACCTTAAAAATTCAGAAGTACGCAAATTTTCCGTTACTTTATACTATAAAGTTTATAGAAACTACATAAGAATTAGGTAGATATGGTGCATTTTTTAAAATAATTGAACTGTTTTTAAAGTCATTAAAAATTTAGAAATAAAATGCCACCCTCGGACATCAAGGTTAATTGGGGGTTAATAATTAAAATAGGGCAAATCCAAATAACACAACACTATATATTTCTACTTTCCTGCAATTATTATTTAACAGTTTGTCAAACTACTTTTAACTAGCTTTTAAACTTTAACATTGTTCATTTAGGCCAGTCAGCAGGAATCAATACATTCCACCAATGTTTATAATAAATATTGTTATGAATTACATCCCCTTGGAACTGAAAATTGATACGCCTACGCCTACTAACAGTGACTGGAAACTTGTAGAAAGAGCCATGGGCTTCTCTAGAGTGTGGTGGGAGAAGATTCTGGTTCAATCCAGAGGTAATTTCAGAGTATATAAGGCGCGATTACCGGCGCAGAAGAAGGAAGTTTATTAAAGAGAAGTTTATAAGAGTGAACAAGTTGAAAAGCAAAAAAGTGAGGTTAAATATCAAGCAAACAAAGTGTAAAGGTTATTTTGAAGTATTGTATAGTCAGTAAATTATTAAATAAAGTGTTAGTGGTGTTTATCTCTTGTTGAAATTATTTAGAATCCACGGATTCATACAGGGTGTTTCCTAAGAGGTGGAAAACACGCAACAATATTATTCATGGGTGTGAGGCCCTGTGGAGACCAGGCATTGATTCCCAGTACTAGACCTTGATCCTGACAGCTTTACTTTATAGAAACTACATAAGAACTAGATAGGGTGCATTTTTTTTAAACAACTGAACTGTTTTTAAAGTCATTAAAAATTTTGAAATAAAATGTCACCGTCGGACATAGGGATATTTACATTAAAAACCTGACCGAAAGTTAATTTCGTGTAGTCGGTTATAACACTCATAACTCATGATAACACAAAATGCACCCGTGTATCGTGTAGGTGAGGTGAATAGATGCCCAACAAAATGCTGGTATTTTTTAGTCCTTGGCATGCTGACAGGCGATTTATCGCGTATTTGAAAGATCATGTGTTCACAGTGCACATCTGTTTTAGGCGTTATCTTATAGCAACATTTTCGAAGTGCTTATTTATAACATTCTTCCAAAATAGTGATTTATTGCAGTTTAGATTATTCACAATGGTAGGTGTGTATTGTGTATAGTATATTAAGTTTTTTTTTCTTAAATAGCATATAAAAAATATTATTAATTGTCATCTTTATGTTTGTAAAATCTAATGAACTCGAAGTGTTTTAATTTTAATATACTTCAGGGTTCGTCCCGGTTATTGTTTTCACACAATATGACAGATGAGAGGTTCTTCTAAATGTTGTAATAAGGATCAGGTCGAAATCGTTCGGGATGTCTGAAATCACTCATTTTTAAAAAGCCATCTAGTAAGTAATCGAAAAAATTAAAAATTTCAAAATAACTTTTACATTTTTTCTAGGATCTTCAGGAGTCAAAACTATAACTAGGCAGCATTTATACATTATGCAACGCCATCAGCATCACGATATTAATGAAAAACTGAACTACGCTAATTTTTTTAAAAATTTTGACGATTATTTCGAAAACGAATTGAAAAATATTAAACGTAAACTTTCATATATTAAATCAGAAACAAAACGAAGATGGAATGTGTCACACAATAAAGAGGCCTTTAAAAAAACACGACTGGCTTCAAGGAGTAATTGTAATACCCACAAGTAAATCTTGGTCGGGTCGCCCAGTGAAGTCATTTAGTGGTTCTAGTGACCGAAGTAAGAGAAGAACGACTGAAAGCATTCGTAATGAAACAGGCTCAAAAGAATTAGCTTTTGCTACTCAAATGAAATTGCGAGAGGAGGGTAAAACCGATGCTTCAAATATTATCAAAAATATCATAGGATCCTGCACGAGCTGGTAAATATAGAAATACTTACATTCTCACACTCCTTGAAAAAACATAAAAAAATGGGACAGTGTTGCAAGCTTTATCTGTGTTTGTGGAGGCTGGAAAAAAAAATTGCAGGAAGTCATGCAATCTTGATGTTATTAACAAGTTGTTACTCATTTCTGATCCGTTGTTAATAGGCTTGCGACCTATTCCAAAGAAGAAGACACGTCCATTTCTAAAAGAAATAATAGCATTGTTTCTTCCTGTTGAACCTGAAACAGGTACATTTCAGGAAGATTCTTCGGAGCTGCACATGATGAAGAATCATCAGAAAATTATATATCGACGTCATCACCTAATTAAGTATTTTTTTTGTAAATCGGTAATATTAAATACTTACATACCAATCCAAACAGATGCACACAATATTATTCATTTTTTTAATGAAATTCTTGTCGTAATTTTCATTTATCATGTTATTTAAGTACACAGAATAGTTCTAAATGATATTAATTCAAAACATAATTTTGGCCAACTTTTTAGTGCTTAATATCGATATTAAATAATACGTTCAATACGGGCAGTACGTCGTCCGGTTAATTGAACGTATTACTTAATATCAATATTAAGATCTGTGTAAAAATGAACAAACAACAAAAGCAAACGTATTTTAACCTCCCCCACAATTATTGTGGGAGGTTACTAAAATTGGTCCAAAATCGAAAATTGAGATAACATCAAATCTTTACGTTTTGAGGCCCCAGAAACCCAAAAAAGTGGTTTTTGAAAAATGTCTGTTTGTGTAGGTGTGTATGTGTGTTAGCACGATAGCGGCGAAACTACTGAACGGATTTGGATGAAACTTTGCGTGACGGTTTCTTTAATGCTCTAGAAGATCTGAAAAGGTTTTGGTTGAGATCGGATTACGTTTAGTGCCATTTTGGCACAATACGTTGTCTATCTTATAATTACTTATAATTTGTAATCGAACCATTGAAAAGCAGTTAAAATTCCGATTTCAACGATATGCCAACACTTGCACCCTTTCGATTTATATATATATTTTTTTATATAAATTATTGTTTTAAAAACAGCCAGAATTCAATATCTCTATACTATCCACATATGTGAAACTATGCTGTAATAGTAATAATGGTGACAGTCCACTTATAACATCACACAAATCAGAGACCATAATGCACCATTTCGCACAGTCTTTACCCACTTTCAGATGACATATTAACTTGAAATTCTGCATGCGTATATGGTTCCCATGAGTCATGATGTAATTTGACTTTTTTATAGAAAAATACAATAAGGCGACTCCAAAATGGCGGACAGTTTATTGACATTTAATATCTTACTCAACTCAAAAATGAAAAATGACGGCATCAATGTGGCGGATTCAACTGAGAAATCTGTATCTAAGTGTTGTCAAGGCTGCAAATTATAAATGCATAGTCGAAGTTTAACAATTCAAAATGGCGGCGTCAATATGGTGGATAAATTTTGCAATTTATGGTCCGAAAATTGGTATCGGGAGATTCTTGAGGTCGCAAATTACAAATACTTAGCCGAAATTCAAGAATTTAAAATGGCGGCTTCAAGATGACGAATGGGTCTTGTCATTTATGGGTAGGGAAGTTTATTAAGTGACATGTCTGATAATATTTGATCTCTGGTACTGCTTGTGAATCGAACAAACACACTAGTTTAACTGGAACAGAGCTAAAAAGAAAATACAAATTTTTAAAAACTTAAAAAATACGTTTTTAAAAACTCACCTAAACCGTTAAGAAAATGTATTAAAATGAAAATACTGCCAGTAATAATAATTGTTAATATCGTAAAAGTGAGGGGCGCTCATATTACTACGAAAAACAGAAAATTTCACTCCTCGGGCACCCCACGATTCTACGGTTATAAACATAATTATTATTAACATAGTTTTAATCATTTTAGTGCATTTTTTAACAGTTGTAGATGGTTATTAAAATCGTATTTTTTATTCATTTTTTAAAAATTTATTTATTAACCCACCTCGGTATTGGTATTAGGTAATTAGGTTCAATTAACCTAACGACGATGACGAAATTTTATTTCATAATTTTTTTGACCGTTTTTAAAAGAAGTATCGTTTTGAAAAAATAAAAAACATCACCAACGGAACATCTTAACACAAGTAATTAATTTAAAAAACAGATTGGGTGAAGCGTATTTTTATATTTGTTTAAAACAGAACGGAGTTGCCGCATGACTCAATGCACTTATATGTATTACATTGCTGTTGGACATGTCTTCCTACATATTCTTTACAAATGATAATAAGAGGGCGTAAAAATACGTCACATAACCAAATAAAAATTATGATTATGTTGACCTAACCAGAATGTAATCGAATGATACGATTATAACTTTTCCCACATACATACAATAAAATTTAACGAATATAGATAGTTCACGTATATGATAGTATTTATCGCTGTAAAATTTAATCTACTAGATTTATTAAAATAACAATTTTGGCTGTTTAATACGTGTCAATTGGTTATTTCAATATTTATTGTTCTCTTGAATTACCATTGCAAACGAGCCTGAGAAAGTTGGAGTTAACGGTTCACATTAGGATACAAAACCGATTAAAAGAAATTTCTTTATTCCAAGCGTGATAACTGATAACATACACGACTTTGCAACTGTAGTAATAGTATATTATTTTACGAGCCGTAATGTAGGTAATAACTCACGCAGATTAAGTTTTTTAAATCATCAAGTGTGTTATTACCATTGTCACAAGTTGAATACTATACTTTATCTTCGATTATAACAAATATTATCATAATAGTTCATCTTCACTAACCGAGTTCATCATTTTTGTAACAATTATTACTTAATCCGACAACGACCAAACTATTCAAACATATCAAATCACCTTCCTACCCTCAATAATAATGGACCACTCTATTTTATTTTGCGCGTTACCTTGATTGGCCAGGCTAGGCATAAAGTTAAAGATGATTGGCTGTACGCAGTGAGTTATAATAAAACACTTGTGTGTTATTATAAATCACACTATTTGTTTATGGATAATATTACTTGTTCAAAAGCAATTGAGTATATAATATATAATCTAATACAAGTAGATAAACTTTGATATTTAGCATTATCAATAAACACACCACATATATTAGACAACCTTCAAATCAAGAAGATTTCACATTTGAAAAAGAGCAGCGATCCATTTAGTACTCACCGATACTGACAGTATCTGAGGTCGGAATTGAACCAATACACGGTGACCAGCGTGTTCGCTACACAGCACGCTGTAGCCCACTGCGCTCTCGTGCCGATTGAAATATTGTATATATTTATATGTTGCAGTATTTTACATTTTTGAATTCATGCTTTACCAAGCTTTCATTCGATATCCCACAAAAAAAATAAGTATCAGTTTTACTGTCCGAAACTAACCTTCAAAATCAAAATTCTACTGTCGGTACTTCACGCCTGCAATTGGACCACAACTTCCTAAAACTTTCTACATCAAACAATCAAGTGATTGTAAGCAAACAAAAAATAATTTACTTTTAAACTATTGTATCGTTTTCCAAAAAAATTAAAGTGCCCGCAAGAATCTGAAAAAAATTCAAGGGTGCGTAGGAAGACGAGAGAAATCGAATGGCGTAAACCGCAGCTCTGTATCTCATTTCGTTTTCGAGATTGAGCCATCGGAACTGGGTAAAAAGACCAATTGTTACTTACTTCCGATGGTTCAATCTCGAAAACGAAACGAGATACAGAGCTGCGGTTTGGGCCATTCGATTTGTCTCGCCTTCTTATATAGCCCTGAATTTTTTCAGATTCTTGCGGGCGCTTTCATTTTTCTGGAAAAACCATTAAGTTTATGTGATTTCGACATTTTTTCGCATAAACCGCTCTAAGTTTTTCTAGACAAAATTGATCCTTGTTTTTTATGCTTGATCGACTGGAAATTAAATATCCAATTCGATGATGATGTAGGGCACGACATGTTCCTGTAATTACTTCCGCATCCACATAGTGGATTGGAAGTATAGTAATCGTAAAAAAAATTTCAATTTTTTTTTTCTTGAAATAGGTTTAGAATGTCATGGAACATCGAGATTTTAAATTTAAGCGAAAAAACTTTTTCTGTCTGTATGTCGGTCTGTCTGTCTGTAACTTTTTTTTGTCCGCATGTTTTCTCCGGAACGATTTAAGATATTGACTTGAAATTTTGTACACATATGTATTATAACGAGATCTGGAACTGGATTGTTTTCTTTGACATATCCGGTGAAGGGTTGGGGGGTAAATAGGGGTAAATAAGTAAATCAAGCTGGTAAGAGTACAGAAACTTGAAAGTCGGTGTATGTACTAGAAGCCAAGGCATCAGATTTTTTTTATAATATTTTTCAACCCCCCGCCATCCCTATTATTAAAGGGGTTGATTTGATACAGGTATGTATTATAAAGATATCTGACACTAGATTATATTTTGAGATGATTCCGTTGAAGAGTTGGGGGTTAGTAGGAGTAAATATGGAAAATAAGTAAAGCAAGCTGGTAAGAGTACAGAAACTTGAAATTCTGTGTATGCACTAGAAGGCAAGACTCCAGATTTTCTTATATTTTTCAACGCCCCATCACCCCTACTCTCTTATTAAAGGGGTTGATAAAATAAAATTGAGACATTGACTTGAAATTTGGTACACGTGTATATTATAACGACATCTGGAACTAGACTATATTTTGAAATGGTTCCGTTGAAGGGTTGGGGGTTAAATAGGGGAAATAGGGTAAAATAAGTAAAGCAAGCTGGTAAGAGTATAGAAACTTGGGATTTGATGTATATACTAGAAACCAAGGCCACAGATTTCTTTCTAATATTTTTCATGTTTATTGAATACATGATGAATACATCAATAAATGTGTCTCTATGATTATTATTGAACGTGATATTATTAAATCTTATCGAAAATTATTTCATTCCCAAGACTGTTTATTCTTTTTATAGTGTCAGAAGAATTTAGATTTTTTTTCTTATTTTGTTTCCTTAAATATCTCAATTTATATTGTTTTATCTGTACTTACTCTATAGACACGTTTGCGTATTCGTGCAGCTTTAAATTGTTGAACACCAACAATGACTGCTTGGCACTGACGAGCACTGGTATATTGATCTATTGTTTAAATAACATCAAGTTTTGTCTATTATACAAAATAGAATAAAACACTCATAATCTAGAGAAGTAATATTTTATTTATACTACTTCATAATTTTATTTAATGACCTAGTCAAATAAGTAATAAATAATACTCCTAGCTCTCAAAGCTAATAATGCGTATGACTAGCCGAATAAAACGTGATTATTGTTTTTCTAAATTAGGAGAGTATATATAAGTATATATAATACACGAATCATTCATCACGATTTACGGTGCCATAATAACAAATCAATTTTTAATTTTGAGACGTGTATATATCAAGGTGTGCGCTTCTGTCGCAATAATAGCACGCGTATTGGAAGAAAGTCTAACATTTCGTGTTTAAAAAATTATTTCCACAAAAACAAATCGACAGAATCAGGGACGTTCTCAGTTTCTTATGTGCTTTAATTAACTTGACGTGTACCCGACCATTTTTCAATGAGCTTAAAGGAAACTTATTATACATTTTTTAAGTTTCGTCAAAACAGTGAACCGAAATAGACCAAAAAGTTTAAAATATATATAGAAAAGTGTACTAGTAATACTAATTTTATCTAACAATGGTTAATAAACAGAAATAAACCAAAAAGGTTAAAATATATATAGAAAAGTGTACTAGTAATACTAATTTTATCTAACAATGGTTAATAAACAGAAGCGTAAGAGAATATAATGAATATCACCTAAACTTATCGAAAAATCCCAGGATACTCATCAAGTTAATTTGATATCAACGGAATAATCAAGAAAATAATAAAAACATTTGAGTTTTAACTGCATATGTAGGGATAGGTTGATACTTAAAAGTTTTAAAGTTAGGGTGCCATGGGGATGGGGAGTGCATAATGCCATGTATCTTCAAAACGTGCCATTTCAAAAATACATTCGGCTGTCTTACAAGGATAAAGTCTTCGATTCATAGATTTTCTTCCATTTGCTATATCTTCAGCATCCTCAGTGGTTGGGCATCTTGTTAACATTTCATCATCTCACCTTGTACTTCGTATAAGAAGCTTGCTAGAACGTCTGTAAAGTATTCACAGTGTGAGATACAAATACCGGCCCCACAGAAAAAATGGTAAAAGTATTTACACAGAGCTTCCCTCTTTATTTATACAGGGTGGCCACTCTAAAAGAAAGGGAACACACAGGAGAGTAATAATTGGAATATAGTTATCACTACTGCTACAAAAAAGACCTAATTCATTTTGGTTAAGAAAATCTACAGAGTTGCCAGCTGAAAAATTAAATAATAAATAAAAAGTGTCTAATTTGGAAGGTTTTCGTAATACCTTTACACATTTCCACCGTACTTGAATTATTTATTCCTTAGGAAGACCACACTGATATTTTTCAAGTCTACCCATTTCTTCGCTAGCATTAGCGTCAACTACCTACCAAAGACTGTTCTCCGTCAAATTATTAGATATAGCGCCAACAGACGGACAATAGACCTACAGACAGACCGACTGACAGAATTTAAAATCTTCATTTTCGTAATCTGCATAGCCTAAAACGTGAAAATTCTAAGAAATCTCGGAGGGCAAGTCACGGAAGTAAGAATAATATAAAAAATAACTGAGCCACAATTTTTACTTTCTCTTGCTTTACTTTCCCTTTTCTTATATCCTTATTTTGTACCCACATTTTAATATCCTAAGGAGCATAAAGACAATCAGGTTACTCTAGATCTCGATTTATAATAGTATGTGTCAATTTCTTAAACTACTACGAAACTCGGCAATCTTTAATAATACGATTCGATACGATAAATAAAAAATTAGACACAAAAGGTAATTACAATAGCGCTCGAGTAGTGCCTGGATATTACTAATACAGCCATTGTAACCATTATAGCTATATCATAACGCAATATGACTGTTAATAGTAATGCATTATTTATAATTTATATTCCATATTTAATCTAAGCCGGCTTTGGTATGTGGCCACACCCAACAGTAGATACTCGTATGACGAGCACGATTGAAACTCTTTTTATTTCTCTCAAATTAAAAATTATTAGCAATAAATACATACACGTGTAGAATATGAAAAAGTACCTTAAGTAGCCATTCGAAATGTATGGCAGTAGCTGTGGTAAAGGTAGAGAGGATCAAAAGATACTGACAGTTTCAACTTATTATTCAAGGAATACCTACAATACGTTTCATTTTCCAAGAATAGGAGGAAATGTAAACGACAGAAGGCGTATTCAAAATAATACATATTCAAAATACTAGCGTGTATATTGTAAGAACCTTATTTTGTAAAGTTTTGTTTCAAACTGGTACTTAATATTTTTTTTAAACACAACACTCGCATCCAAAACAATTTTTCATTTACAAGTCATTCATACATTTTGACAACGGAAATTGAAAAGTTTCAATTTATATTTGTAATATATTATAATATTCATTATTATATGCAAAACCTAACAGTTTCTGAGATAATTTAATTTGTGTTTTATTAATGCGCCCCCCAACTACAAGTAATAATGTGTAAAATAAGAAATAATTTTTTTATATTTCATTTTCCCCCCTTAGTTTGTACAGTATTTGATAAAAATTGTGTTGTATACTTTGATAAAATAAACATACAATAGTTAAGAACCTACGCTTGTTGCAAAAAACTTCAACCAGTTGTATTTTATTATATTTTGACAACCACCCCCTCCCCCCCTTCCGTCCTTTATTTGTTATTATTACAGATAAAAAATAGTTTCGTATAGAAGTTGTATATAGTTGTAAGTTGCAACTAAAAAAACAATTGCTTGCTGTATCACGTGTCCACGTGATATAACAAAGAAGGTTGTTATTTAAATGGAAAATCTTGTCTATTTTTACATATTCTTATAGAACTTTTTCCCCTGATAACCAATATATCAGGGTTGGTAGGACAAGCAGTAATATCTCTTGACATATCAGGCACTAAATATGCTCCAAACATCCATATAGGTACTTCACGGGTAACGAAGGAAGCGCAGAAATTACTCTTATACTCTTACGCAGTAGGCTGTGAGTGATGATATTATGATAACATTGTTACTGTTTGGCATTTCGTATTATTATTTGATCAAAATGGGTTACATAGACGTAGAAAAGTTTGCTATATTATAAGAATAAAAACAAAATCCAAAGATGAGCAATATTTTATAACACTCTACCGTCGGCATGTACAAGAGATTGCCAAACCGATTGGGAGAGAAAGGCCAATATCATGGCCTGCAAGGAGCCAATAAATTCGGAGAAAAAATGCTTCTCGTAACAGCAGCAATTATATGAAACAATAAATTTTTTTATTTATTGATCGATTTTATTAAAAAACACTCAGGTTCTTCTTCCTCTTGCCAACACTAACTTACTGATTGATTAATTGATTTGCCAGCGTATGGTGATCATTGCTGCCAATTCTGGGCATCCATGGAGGTTCGTTCCAACACGCAGCTTGGTCCTCCGTCGAACTCGCCCAACGGATGGCCAAACCGCGTGCCGGAACCAAATCTTGGATGTTTTATATACCGCCGGACCAGCTGCATACGCCGGGTTGGACATTGGACATGCTTGTTGTCAGCAGCGAGAGCCGCATGACGCATGGGGTGGGAATATAGGATGGGAAGTGTAGGTGTTTGAGAGATGCTTCTTTTAAGTTTCCATGGTTCTATTAAGTTTCCATTTGTCATGATCGGCTGGGGTGTGGTGCAGTTGTTTGCGACATGCTTCTTTTCAGTTTCCATGCTTCTTTTAAGTTTCCATCTATCGTCATCTCCTTATTTTTCTTCTAAGTTTTCTGCTTCTTGTGTCTCTGAATCTGGCAGCTTTTATTTTTGTATTTTTTCCCTTTTGTCCCTTTCTTTTTTTTTATTTATTAACCGCTCCATAAGTAAATACCCATCTACGTTGGAGTTGCTGGGAAGGGCCCTATCTCACGGTAACAATTTTTTTTTCGCGTTATGAGAAAAGAATCTCCTGCCTTAACCGGTAATCAAATAAACAAATTCCCCATATAAAAGTAATAACTCTGCAGCGAGAAACAAAAAGTTTATAGTAAATAAATTATTTCTTAAACAAAAGTACCCGTTCCACATGAAGAATTCATTCATTCGCGTATATGTGAAACAATGGATTTCCGAATCACAACATTCTTCCCATCTGTGAAGGATTAATAAATATATCTTAGAAATAAATAGAAATAACACGTATCTTTCATCCTTTGCTTATGTGCTGTTCAAATTTCAAAACAATGTGATTGACGGACGGACGGACAGACAGACAGACAGACAGACAGAATTTTGAATTCGATTACTAACACAGTGATATGAACATTTTTTCTCTACGAGCGATATTACCGGTTTTAGAAATGTAGCGATCGAATGCAATATACTCTTCCTTTTGTATTTGCAAAGAGTACCTATAATCATAGGCGCCGACTTCTCGGGTGCTCCGGGGCTCGAGTTCCCGACCAGAAGTCAGGTCGCGGGCGGAGCCCCGGACCAAAAATTTTAAGGTTGTATTTGTATTTTTTACTCCAAAACTAACAGAACTGGACTTCGTACTAGTAGTAGTAGTAGCAGTATTAGTAGAATATTAAGTAGGTACTTTATTGTGTTCTTGAAGAGATAATTTATTTTTCTTAATACTATCGTAAGTATCTAGAACTGTTAATATTTGTTTTATACTGCTTATTTTAATGTAAAAAATATTGAAATAAAATTTTTGTTTTAAAGTTGTCTAAAATATTTCTAGTCCATGAAAATGCTGCAAATACATCAAAAGTGCTATGCAGCACGAGACCTGGGTATCCCCCGAGGGTGCTCAATACGATGGTTATATTTTTAGGCCTCCCGCCCCTCAGGAACTAACCCTAAACGCGAAAAACCACCCCTATTCGCGCTTTTTCCTTTTTAAAGGACCCCGCACAAACCTTATGGGAAATGGACTTCGGTAGAATCGTTTTGAATTTTTGGTATATTGTAGCTTTTGTCATCCTGAATGAAGTCTCTAAATTCAGACAATTCTACCGAAAGCCATTTCCCATAAGGTTTGTGCGGGGTCTTTTCTGGTTACTGGGCATGTGGAGAATCGTTGGATCGAAGTTTTTGACAAGATTTCGGTATTGTAAAGCAAGTTGAGTGCCGAGACATGCTATTGCGACCGGAGTTAAAAACTACCCCCTTCCCTAATATTGAAATCTTCCCAAAAATTCAAACTTTGTGAAAATTGTTTATCCCAGTTTTCGAAGGTGTTCAACACGATGGCAACATAATTTCCTCCCCTACCCTCTACTGAACCACCCTCAATCCCTCCAAAACCACCCTCTCGTAATATTTCTTGCCACTGGGTATGTGGGAAAGTTTTTATCAATTTTGAAATTGTTGAGATTCTAGTATCAGGGGAGCGGGTAGTTTAAACCTCGGAGGTAGATAATATGTTAGATGGTCAAAGACCTAACGGTCTATCCGAAAATCCCGATCCGACAAGTCCTCGCATGCCTAGAATAGAAAAAAATAAAAGAGGGGCCGATTCTTTGCATTTAGGAGTAATTCCCGAGGGGTGGGAAACGTAAAAATATTACCATCGTATTCAACACCCTCAAAAACGGGGAGTACCCATGTCTCGTCCTGGTCACAGCATTTTTCAAGTTTACCCCTTGTTGAGGCACCACGAGTTAAATATTTGTTTATGCATGTAAATCGTTCTTCTTGTCTATTCGTTTAAATCGGTCTTCTAAAGAAGGAAGATGGCAGCACCCCGCCTGTAGTACAAGGGGACGAGGGTAGGGGGTGGTACAACGAAAGCAAGCGAGTACAGACAATTATTATCTGCAAGCAAGTCGAGCTAAGTAGTCTAGTTAAGTACACAAGCTATGTTAAAAGTGCAGTAAAGAAGTTCAAGCTAGTACAAGTGTTTTATTAACAAGTCAAGTCTCTTTACTGTAACGAGTACAATAACAATCAATTCAAGTTAACAAAAAACAGTGGTACAAGTATACAGTCCATTAAAAGGTCCATCAAGTTTACAGACCCAACACCCCTTTTTGAAATTTTCTCATGGACTATTATATAGTAGGTATTGCAGAAGAATTGGTGGGCCCCCGGCCAAAATTTCAATAGTTGGCGTCTATGCCTATAATAAAGATAGAGAAAGCTTAGACATTAGCAAGTGTTAAACTTTGTGCATCCCATCACAGCAAATGCCCAATTACATACAATTAATATAATTGGTATAATCTCAATATTCCAGATTTTGATCAACAACCACATGTGCGCATCATATCAATAAAGATAGATATATTACAATAAAACATAGCTAACTACAACATTCATAATTTAATTTATTAAAATAAAAATTATAATATTTATCATCTATATCATATTTGTGTGTTAACTAAGCGGTTAAACCGCCGTTATTTGTAATACCAGAAGTACTAATTAGGTGTCAAATTATCCAAAATTATTAATAATCAGCGCAAGAAACGTGTGGTAATATTAATGTGTGTTTACATAAATAAAAATAATAATTATCTACAACATAGCGTGAAACAAAATAATAAAGCAAATAAAACATTTGTACCTTCACACTAGATGGTTTTAAATTAATAACTATTAATGGTTTTTCCATGAACATGGAATTAATTTTAAAAACTTTGTTGCCTCTATTAACAAAGATAAATTACAATAATAAACAAAATGGACAAGTTCAAGTCGCTCGCCGCAGGCTCCGTACATCGTACAACAGTATACAGCGTGTCTTAGTCGGGCGTAGTCTAAATATCGTGGTTTCAGTATAAAATATATCGAAGATTTTCAAGCAAGTGGAAGAAAACATAAAGGAATATAAAAGAAATATTTTAAAATATAAAGAGTGATTTATTTAGGCGTGACGAAATAAATTAGGGTTTTTGAAAACTGAGCATTTAGTATTATTATGACAAATTTGTATAATTTACTATAATTTTTAACAAAAAAGGACAAAATAACAAAAAAGACAAAAAGACAAACAGATTGCAAACAATAGAAAAGATCAAGTCAGATTGCAAACATAAAAAACACGTTGTTATGTATTACACAATTTCGCATGACTGAGTAACTACATGTTTTCTAACGAGTAATAGGCTAACTTTGGCAGTGTTCTGGTTCACTTTATTTACACGCAAATAATGCTCTATGAACTATATATATATATATAAATCTATAAACGTTTATAAACGCGTTTTCCGTCAATTGGTAACAATTCGAAATTTTATTTTTGTCCAGCTAATGGTGAGATTTTTTCGTGTGTGCGGTGAATCGTTTTGTCAATATGTCTAGCACCCGCAGAACGGTGCACTGCACCGCATAGTTCGGCGGTCACGGACTCGGTTATTTAAATTAATTAATTTTGGCGAATATTTGGTGGGAACGTTCCAGCCGCATCCAGTGGCTACCCATTTCTTCATGTCCAAATTTAAAAAATATTATTTTAATATTCCTACCCAGTTGAACATAGCGATATAACTCAATTGCTTCGTTGTGTTTCTGAACAAATTGCTTATGTTACTCATACGTAGGTACCTAGTTTATCAGTACCAGTCAATCCTTGCTCCCAAAATGTTCTCGAAAATAACGCATCTGGTACTTGTCACAGAACTTGTTTTTAAAAGACCCATTCATTATTTTGTACTGGAAACTTTTAAGAAGATGTACGTTATTTATGTGATGGACCCACTTTTACATATTTCCTTTAGGTAATTTTAAATATTTGATTAAATCTCTCTATCGAATTAAATCATCATTAAGCTGAAATACATTGAGATTAAGTTGTTTTATAACGACTATCCCACGTTTAGTGCTCGTATTAATGCTAATTTATACTAATTTCTATAAGATTGAAATCACTTCGTTTGGAAATCTCATAATTGAACATTTATAATTTATTTTTACAATAATAACTCTTTTAATAAAGGATTTTCTTTTCAAGGTTCGTAAAAATGAGAAATAAGTTGTAAAATATATTTAAAAACCAGAAAGTGGTGCTCGAAACAAAACTAAAGTGAGCAGTTCTTGAGTAAGTTAAGAAACATTTTTTATCTGCCGGAGCAGTTCACTTCCAATATTGAAGAGTTACACAATAAAATAGGTACCCGATCCTACGATTAGCTGCACCATCAAAAAATTTTATAGAAAATATTGTGTAAATTATTAAATAGTTTATTAAAGATAATGAAAATGATATAGTGTTATGATATGTTTTAATAGCACATTCAATAGCCCCAAGTATTACCTACAATCTTTACGATTATGAAGGATATGAATATTATTTTCTGTGCTATAAAACTTAATTATAAGAGGCAAGACACATTTCAATTGACGGATCAAGAACCAGAACGTGCCTGTGATTCCCTACAATTTCTTAGTTTAATGTGGAGCAAAAGCGAGACAAGAACTGAAAAACTTCTTGGATCAATATATTTAACATTGTTTTCTAACAACCTAACAAATTAGATGGATAAAGAACGGTGTCTATGTGTTTTCCTGATATAGAATCATATTGTAAGAAAAAAAGGCGGTTTACAATATTCATGAAAATTTATATTTTCCAAGTTCTAACGATTTGTAGACTACGATTTTAGCTTTAAAAAACTGTTACCTTGAGACTGTTTTTCGTAAATAATTCAAAAGTCTTTTTGTCTATTGTCTATTTTGTTGTTTGTTTGTTTCTGTACGATGAATAGTTCTAAAAATCTGATAGTTTAAAAATGGCGTTCGAGCGTCTATCAGTCGAGATATAATGTTTAAATCTTAAATATATCAACCAATCAGTATGATGTTAAAAATACATACAGATTCAGAAAGTGTTAGTTTTGGTATGGAAATAAGAGCAAGCGAGAGCGAAGCAACCAGGCTATTCTTTTCTATCGTAGTATAATACATCGTACAGAGTGTCACCTGCTATCCCCACCACATGTGCGTGGGTAGCTCTGTCCGCGGATTTCAATTTGTTTCAGTCTTGCATACTTCAGTTATCGTTTATACGATAGAAAAGAATAACGTACTTGCTTCGCTCTCACTTGCTTTTATTGCCAATTATTGCCATACCAAAACGAACACTTGCTGAATCTGTATAATAGAAATTTAAGGGCTTGAAAAACTCTGATATTATGATTTTTCTATCCGTACGGCTTGAAAAATAACAATGTTATGTACAAAACAATGAGTGCTTTGTAATTTCTCAAATGAAAAAATTTTGGATTTTCCTGCAGTCATTGGCCATAGAATAGAAATTCAAAAAATCTCTACCAGTTTCTATTAATACATATTATCAACGTGCTCTAATTTTGAGAGCTTCAATTTATCAAAGGTTTTGAAGAAATATGAGATATAATGTATTTCTTAGCCACTAAAAATTCAAGCCCCACATTTGTACTGTCATATTTTCGAAACTATTAATTCTACAAATATTTTAAAAAACAAATTAATATATCGCTTCTTACAAGCTTTATTTTTCTATATTGTCATATTTTCCTTTAATGCAATTGAATTAGAATTATTTACAAAAAGAAAGGATTTTTTTCAGCAATATCGTAAAATATTTCTGAATTTAAAGTAGGTATATTTTTAAAAACGACTGCTTCAAGAATTCCGAAAAATTACAGAACGTTAGTAATGCTTACATATTAATAAAAACTGGTACAGATTTTTTGAATTTCCGTTATATTCCAATGGCAGTAGGAAAATCCTAAATTATTTCTTAATTACCAAGCATTCATTATTTTGCACATGACATTGTTATCTTTCAAGTTGTACGGATATAGAAAAATCCCATCAAAGAGTACTTCAAGTTTTTTAATTTCTATTAAGCATATGTATTTTTAACATCATACTGTGTAACGAAATTTTTTTTTTTCGTTTAAGCACCCGTGCTACATAAATTTGAATTACCCGCGGAAATGCCGACTCGAAGTCAACAAGTGCGCATACGCGGTAGGAACATAACTGAGGCCTTTTTAAATATCCATGCTACTTTTACTTTCGCTGTCGACACTGGTGAGTTAAGATCGTTTACTAATTCTTTAACGGATTTTCGCGTTTATTTCTTTAATCCTTTGGTATTTTGAATATATCTGATTATTAAATGATGTCATGTTATTGAGTAAACGTTGCTGTATAGTTATTTTTGGGAATTAAAGGATTATTTTAAGATAATTGTGTGTCCATTGGACACATGTTAACTCATTAATTATCGTGGCAATTTTGTATTTTGTGGTCGCTTGAGACACAATACCGTGGAGTTTTCTCATTATTTAGATTATTGTGCACGAGGATTAAACTCGGAAATTAATCAAAGGATAAATTAGAATCTTTGTTTCTTAATCGCGTGTAGACAATCTCGTCTCATTAAAAGTCGAAACCTAAAGTCGCTTTGTCGCATTTAGTTAACCTCGTGTTAGTACAAGAGGTTAAGAGATCATTTTTTATTAGTTTATATTTTTTAGGAGATTAAACCCATAATTTTGTTTGCTAGATTTGTTACAGTATTAGTTTTTTGAGATAGTAATTCAGATATTTTCTCTCAATTCAATTCTAACTTAATTTTGTTACCTTTATTCAAATTTTTGGTATTAACCAGTCAGCTATTTTGTGAACGGCTAAAATTTCATGAGAATAGAGTTTTCTCATTTATTCATTTCATTTATTATATTAATCAGTAACTTATTTATATATTTTCAGAAGTAAAATTTTATCAATACTCACTTTTTTGTTAAATTGCTAATAGTTTGGTTTTGCAGTGACCTTCGTCACCATAGTTTTTTTTGTAGTTTTCTTGTATCTCTTTTTTTCTCACAATTTAATTTTTTTATATTATCAACTGGTTCTTTTACATTACCCCTTTTTCATGTAAAGTCCTGGACCAAACCACCATTGAAGCAAGGCACAAGGCATAAATTGAATATTTGGAGTTATCCTAAAAGTATTGGATATCATTCGGACGCAGCGTCTCCTGGAAATCAGCGTTGTTAGGACCTGAATATTACGTCCTCCTTCCCGGGTACCCGTGGCCATCTTCAGGATCAGACCTCGTCGGGGTTCCACGTCTCTGCTAAGCTAAGTAGCCCAAATTTATGTGCAAAATTCAACTTTTGGTCAGAAGAAAAATTGTAAACCAGTTGATCGTTTCATTGTAATTTTTTTGTTAATATTCAAATTTAATTTTTTCAACTAAATTTTTGTCAGTTAACTAATTACATCAAATTTTTCACATTAATATTTCTAATAAATTGTAAAGTGTTGTAAAATTTTCACTCTTTTATACTTATGTTCATATATTATTTGTTTTATATTTGATTTTGATTGTTTTCTCCCCCTGGTAAAGTTTGCAAGAGTGTTATTTACTGAATACGCTGGCGTCCAAATTTTTGTAGTTTATTAAAGTTTTGTTTGGTAAATTTGACAAGCAAATAATTGTTAAAAAAAGAAAAAAATATATAACTCTTCTCGCCACCTATTCCTCGCCTAACAATTTTTTTGAAGCTTGAATCGTAATCTTCAAATTGTTATAATTTAGAAAATATAAATTTTCATGAAAAATAGTAAAGCACCTTTCCTTACAATATGATTCTATATCAGATTCGGTGATTACTAGTTTACTTTTTTGCCCAACCGTTTAGAGGGGGTGGGAACCACCCTCAAGTAAAAAGCGGCAAATGGTAAACTTTTTTATATAATGCAAAAAAAAATAATGAAAATATATTCATTATAACTGGGTTCGCAGAGAACAGACGATGCAATTAAAAAATATCAAGTAAATCCATTAAAAAATCCGACCTGTAGAATGTTGCCATAATACAGATCAGCTGACGGAGACGTATGGCAATTTTGGAACTTACTAAATGTTTAAATTAATCCAAAATATGGTTCCATTTTTTTTTAGCAAATCTTCAATTTCAAAGAGCTATAATTAAGAATGAATCAGTTAAACATGACATCAGCAAAACTGAGCGCTAGCACGCTAAACGAGAATAGAGAACATGAACCAGCGGGGTGTGTAACAGCTTCACCATGATATCGAACTGCAATAGCAAGCTTTGTTATGTGCTGTAGGTACACCGAAACTTTTTCAAAATTCTCTTGATTACGAAAATGCCCATTACCTACCAGTACTGCCAGTATCAGTGCGCATTGCCAGTTCCGTAGCCGAGGATCGAATTCAGTACACGCTAGATAGTGGGACTAATCGTGCTTGTCACACAACAATCTTAGCCCGCTGCGGTACCATGCCACTGCTCACTGCTTACTGAGTGGCCAGCAACAAGGCTGGCGGAAGGTACGGCATACTAAGCGAAATTGTCTACAAATCCGTAATTAAAGGCTTTTCCGATGCGAAGGCTTGAAAAGCAGTTTTTCTTAAATATATATTATATAAGTATAAAATATGTGCTCACATAGTATATTTTATAAAGTAAACATAAACAGCTTATAATCTGCGTGTATTCTGGTTCGTAATTAATAATTAGGGACGCCAAAAAAAGTACTTGCCGGTCTAAATATTCCTCTTCCGCCGGCCCTGGCCAAAGTTTAGATTGTGATATGTAGTGGGAGTAATAGATATAAGATAATTTCTATTATTAAGTATTAAGAGCACACAAAAGGGATAAATCGTCACATACAAGTATACCTAATGAAACTGTCATTCATTTAGAATCCTCTGGTCAAATAAAAAAATCATGAAAAAATGTATTTAAAAATATTACAAAATAGCTAATAAGAAGTAAAAATAATTAACTAATTGAGCATCAGTAGTCGAGCCAACTTTCAAGCTACTTTTTGCCTCTGTTTTTAATGATTGGGTAAAAAGTCGTCAAGCCACTCTTGTAACAAATAATGACTCGATGATATAATACGTTAAAGTTCTACCAGATTATTTACATTTAATTCGCACATAAAACCAACACATATGTTTAAAAGCAACGTCTGTATTTAAATTAGCTTTTAAATTAATGAATATTTATATAGGTAATACTTAGTCGGAGTTATGTCTATGTGGAATTTATTATATCTTGACAGATGTTCAAAATAAATGAATTTTTGATTAAGTCATAAAACCGAGCATAAAACCCATCCATAATAACTACCTATAGAAATAAATTAACTAAAATTTTAATGCGTAAATTATTTAAAATGGAAACCATATTTTACCAAATCTTATAAAACAGACATCGAGATTTCTCTAATATCGGGTTCACATCAAACGGACAAAATGAAAACAAAATAGAAACCCAAAGTTCTATATACAAGATGAAGACACCCCTGTTATAATGTATTTTTAGAAATAGAGATTTAAATTTTGGCACAGAGGTAGAACTTTGGGAGCTGTATTTCATAGAATACTCAACTCAAATGTCAGGTGTAAACCCAGCCTACTGCGACCTCGTGAATACGACAGATTCTCAATATTTCAGAATCTATTTAGAACCTTGGATACCGAGTTTCGAGACAGAATTCGAATTTTGATATTTCAAAGATTTTCCTCAAATTCTTTCTCTTATACCGCGAGAGTAAGATACCTTAAAAGTATCGATACTGGTATCAAATGAAAAGTATCAATACCGGCATCATATCGGAAGAAAAGTATCTATACTTCTTAGAGGCTTTCTCCGAAACACATTCTCGTTATCGCTAGAAATTTTTAAAATCGGAGGGGGGGGGGAGCATTTTTTGTATGGTTATTACTGATATCTGTCAGTATGTACTTCATCCCATACTCAAAAATTACGCTGGCGGACGAAAATTCCGGTCCATGTGTGGGAAAGCAATTAAAAAAAAGAAAAATTTAATCACTTTGTCACCACCTCTCTTTTTATTTATTTGCTACCGCTGCCTACTAAAAAATATCGATACCGGTATCGTATCGAAAGAAAAGTACTTGGTAAATAAAAAGTATCGATACTAGTAGAGTAGAGTAAGATTTTATTTGATGCATAAGAAGTGCCAGTAGTTCTCAAACAGTTCCCAGCAATGTCGCTAAATAATTTAAAAAAAAATAGGAAAGATATCATAAAATGTTAAGATTATTATTAATTTAGTAACTTCATAATTTTAGTGGAATTCTGATTATACAGTGTCCATAAAGTTGGCTACATATGGGAAAAAATTGTGTTCTTGACATTTCTAAAAAACTCTATCGGGGGTTCGTATATGCATGTACAACAACAAAAAATTACATTTTGACACATGTCATGTGATCACCGGTTTGGCAGGACTGTAAAAAATAGTTGACCGTGGTACCGAAAAGTGGGTCAAATTGTTGAGATATCGAAAAATTTTATGAAGAAAAGTGCATATAGAATACAACAAGGACTCCATATATCAATGTTTAAGCAGATATGAGGAAAATAAAAAAGTACAAATTTTACCCCTACCATTAATTATCATAAACTCTTGTGTCTATTTCACAAATATTTGATTAGTTTCGACAAAAACTTTATGTATTTTAGTTGAATAAAGGTACTTGCATGTAAAAAAGAAACGAACCCCCAATATAGTATTTTTTAGAAATGTCAATAATACAAAGTTTTCCCATATGTAGCCAACTTTACGACGGACACTGTAGGTGCACAATTGAAACTGATAACAAAAATTAATTGCCCAATTCAGTTAATAACAATGAGTGATCAGAAAAAGAAATCAAAGACTAATATTGCTACAGTCCATTAAGAGACACGGGAAGGTTTGGGCATTTCTTGCCAGGAAAGGATAGGATCGTAGTATTAGTAGGGGAAACGATGTCAGTAAAAATAAAATATTTCATTCATATACTTAACAAAAAAAAAATCTGAAATCTCTATGAGGATAACGAAAATAAATTATTTTTCTTTTAGCGGTAATAAATAAAAATTCTGGTTGACAAAATAAATATTAAAAAAATTAACAATAAATTAAAACAATTCTGAAAGAATAACGCATTGACACGTTTTCATAAACACTAAAACACTACACTTGAACAATTTATCTACTCGACGCACGTTTCACCATTCGCGTATTAATACATAACGTAAGAAAGTAGATTTTATTAGAGATAAACAAGCGCTAGTACTAATAAAAGACACATTTTTGGAGAAAATAAAATTTTAACAAAACTCGCGGCGCAGTTTAATAAAACAAAACTTTTAGAAGGAAAATTATTAACTTTTAATAATAATTAATCAAATTTAAAAAAAGTGGAAGTGCTTGGGGATCGATCTCGCAACAACCCCATTTATATTTATTGCTGTTCGAGCATCTTACCGATTGAGCTACGCAATCGTGTTTATTCTACTCTAAAACATGTAATATCTACGTAATAGAAAATTGTAAGGCTTAGTGGTTTGACGTTGTTCGTTTGATGGATGAATGTCCACTATTTACTACTAAAAATAACTTAAATATTTCATATACAGACGTTTTTCATATTTAGAGTGGTGTTAGTTCACGGAAATAAATAATATTCATCGTTCAATCATGCGGTTTGAGAATCACTGGGCTTATGACTATGTTTCTCACTACTCAGTGTACATTTCATATTTCCGTCTCAAAAGAAGTGGGAAAAAATCTTGGTAGACATACATTGACAATGTCTTTAGGCTATGGCTTTAAGTTTGTGTGCAAGAGATAATAAAAACGTATGTGCAATATTAATTCATACATCGGTCTTTTTAAACTTGACCCGACTCTATCATATCTATAGTATCGGAACGTCCCTATGTGAGAGATGCGAATCGATGCTAGGGAATCGATAAATTTGAGACGGGAGAGAGAGAGAGAGAGCGAGAGAGAGAGAGAGAGAGTACGGAAAGAAAGAGAGAGAGTACGGAAAGATTTCGCAACGCCGCATATAATTTCTGACGCTAGCTGATAGACTTGTCACTAATGTCTATACATTTTTACCTCTTTTGACAATTTAATGGAAAAAGATATTATTATACATACCTTCAATGAATAAAATCAGAATGAAAATTTGTAAATCTTCAACCTTCTTATATGATAGGTACTGCATTTAAAATAAACCCAAAGTATTTTCAAATATCCGCGCAAAGTATTAGAAATAGTGCGATGTTGCCACGTCTACTACTCATGTCCTCAATTCAATAATTTCAATAATTTTAATAATTCTCGGGTACCTGCCATTACGTTAATTTACGGTGATTTATCTCGATATTTATACATATGCTTCAGGAATTAATTTAAATTTGCCTCGTTTTTGAGATCATTCTTAAATAAGGATCAGTCGTAAGAGGGAAAATAGTGTCACGACATCAATTTATTTCGCATGGCGTTCGTTAGGGCAATTTTAAATGTCGATAAAAACTGTGAACTTTGAGCGAATGAATCTCGGAAACGGAACAGTAAATGGAGTTCAAATTTTATCAGATTGTTTATTGACATGTGAATTAAATTTGCAAGAAGTTTGATGACTTTCTTAAATAACGTGAATTGCGATATAACTACCTTAAATTAATGTAGTTTAAATAAATACTACTAGTGAAATTATTATATTTTCTTAATTTCGTAATCAATAGTTTATACATGTCATCGAAACTCAGAGAAAACATTACTTGGATACATAAAATAAATTCAGTTACAAAGTAAAAGATATCAGCTTTTCAAATATTCAAAACAAATTATGTAAGTCTTCAGTGCATTTCGTGATAAGCAAAAAACCGATATTTACAGTCTCGGGAATGTAGTTCGCCAAGAAATACAATATAAATTCTGATATTTACAGAATAGGTAGACAAAAGTATCACGTATACATAGAATATAATGGAAAGGTACATTTGTTTACCTATATAATACCAAGCACTGTATTCAGGTACCACTGCGGGAGTGTCAACTTCGGCTTTACTGTTGAAAATATCGAAAAAAAATTTTTGATTTTTTTTTATGTTGCCGGTCTGGAAATTATGCAAACTTTAGATGATCTTATTAATTACAATTTCAGAGAACCCATTAAAAAAATTATCTTCCTCCGAACAGATTTATAGATAAAATTAGCTACACCGCCTTCTCGATTGGGAAGTACCGGCACCTTCGCCATAAATTTAAATTTACTATAATACTTCTTACTCTTACTCATACTTATAGTTCCTACCACTTTTTGCTCACCTTATAATAGACATAGCATGAATACTTGAGAAAACTATTCGCTCTGCGGGTATTTACAAACAAAGGAAGTAAAAATCAATACTGCCTCAACAAAGAAAAAAGTAAATAATACAATTTATGACTGAAAATTCTGTTATATCGTCATCTTCATCGCTGTCTAGACGCGCAGAGAAGTGTGTGAAATAAGAGGAAATTAGATAAAGGAGTTAATCTTTGATAGCATTATACATTATTTTAAAAATTTAACAAAGATATTCTCTACATGAGGATATGACATGAGTTAGCGTTATTATCAAACAATCTGTAGCGTAGCACATGTCATATTTATAATTTAGGTATATTCCACTGTTGCCAATTGTATCATATTATCAAAATTCTCGCTGGACACTAATGGACTTTCTCAAAATCGCAGGTGTGTATTTAACCGAGATGATCTTTTCGTAAATCCACCTACGCCGCGCCGTGTTGCATTCGGTTTGTTAAAATCGCCCTTATGTAGAAATGTATTTTTTCCTTCTTCGGTAATAACGTCGAAGGAAAAAAGAAACCTATGTCACTACTAATTAGAAAATTGTCATCGTCATCTTGGAATTGGGCACAATCCCGCCATATAATAAACTAGGCACTATGGTCCTCTTTCACTCTTCATATACCATCATACTCTCATTGATATTCACAGGGGTGAGCCCAATCTCTCTATTCAGCCAGATACCCATGCTGCTGATCTACAGTGTGTCTCATTTAAAATTGAGACACCCGGATATTCTCGTAATTTTTTGAAATCCAGATTTGAGCTTTGGTATAATTGTAGTCCTATATAAGATGTACTATATTTTGCTTCGCGTTGAAGATCTCGAAAAAACTTATTAGAAAAAGTTGTTCAGAATCTAATTTTGAGCCCCAATACCAAATTTTATTATGAAATTCGCATTTTTAGTGTTTTCAATATTTTTCCGCAGTCCACGCGGTTACAATTTTGATTTTCAGTTTACGAGGATGCCATGGAAACAGAAACTATGATTAAAACAAAATGTCAATCTGACAAAACTTTGACTTATAGTGTAAAGTTCTAGTGTACAATCGTAAAATGCATCTTCATTTAAGGAAAAATATAGAAATAATAAGGTTATTTGGTGATGGGGTTCGTACTAGCAGAAAGTAGCCACCGAATTTAACTGAAGACATGTTTTACGAGTCGATATTACTCATGGAATTGCGGCCACCATAAATGCTCGTTTCAGTGAAACTGGCAGTGTTAATAAAAGCCCTCAGAATGATCAACCCCGTCGAATATATCCGCATCCTGAAGATAACGTAATCTTAGCCGCAAATCAAGCGAATCCAAGAGCGAGTGTACGAAATTTAGCGTCTCAACTGAATATCGACAAGAAAAAAATTAGGTGCTTCATACGTCATAAAATCAAGCCTTATAAACCAAAATTTGGTCAATGTTTACGACATCCACTTATTCATTAACAAAAAACAAAAAATACTGATATATTTTACGTTATGTAACAAACAATATGCCACCTACTATATGTTGTGCAAACACCTGCAACTGCCACAAAAAATTCCAAAAGTTTTATACATTTCATTCTCCATCTCGCTCTCACTCACTGCATCACACTACTGTCTCCATTTACAACTGCATTATTATTGTTCCTTGCCCTACTAGAAATTCTAAAACAATTATTTACGCAAAACGACCTTGAACTACGAAAAAAATTTGCAAAAAAACATAACAATGCATCCCTAGGTATATTTAATGCAAAAAAAGATAATATTCCTTGCCCTTCTCGAAAAAAATTTTTTTTTGCAAAATTATAATTTTTTGGCATTTCTAGTAGGGTAAGGAACAATAATAATACAGCCCTTACAGTTGTAAATGGAGACAGTAGTGTGATGCAGTGAGTGAGAGTGAGATGGACAATGAAATGTGTAAAATTTTGGAATTTTTTGTGGCAGAGACAGGTGTTTGCACAACATATAGTAGGTGGCAAATTGTTACTTAGATAACGTAATATATGTCGGTATTTTTAGTTTTTTGCTAATGAATAAGTGGATGTCGTAAACATTTACCCAAAATGTTTACACAATTTGAAAGAAGGTGATGAATATAGAATGTTAGATTATTGCTATAGGGCCCAGGGAAATTTTTTAGACGACCGGAAATTTCTAAATAAAATTTTGTTTACTGCTGAGGCTACATTTACCACTAATGGGGTGGTAAGTTCTCAAAACTGTAGATACTGGGCCACAGAAAATCCTCATTGGGTTATCAGTTATAAAAACCAATATTCAGAGAAAGTAAACGTATGGTGTGGAATTTTAGGAGACCGAATAATTGGTACGTTTTTCTTTAATAACTCGTTAAATGGTGAGCGTTTAGATAACTTCTTCGATACGGAATTACTTATGGGATGCAATTGAAAATTTTCCTCTTAATGTGCGACAGGAGATGTTTTTTCAGTTAGATGGTGCGTCAATACATTATTCCATGAATGTTCGTCAGTGGTTGAACGAACATTTTCCAGTGCGCTGGATAGGAAGAAGTAGTCCTTTTGAACTCTGGCCTTCTAGGTCACCCGATATTACACCATTAGATTTTTAGTTCTGGGGAACAGTGAAGAATGCAGTTTACAAAACAAGGCCCAGAAATAGAGTAGAACTTTGTGATAAAATAAGACGAGCCTGTCGCGAAATCAGCATTCCAAAGCTGAGAACAGTAGCCAAACATAATCGTAAAAGAATTAAGAAATGTATTCAAATTGAAGAAGGATTAGTTGAGAAAGGCTACATCCGATAATTAATTAAAATTTTCAGTTAAATAAATGTAATGAGTAATTATTTCAAAAACTGATCGTTACTTTAAACTGTTGTTTTTTTTTACTTATTTCAGTGAAGTACCAAAAGTTAATTGTTTGTTTTAATTTCTCCTAAAATGTATTTTTTGTCAAATCGACACTTGTTCAATAATTTTGTTTGCAATTCCATGGCATCCTATTAAATTGAAAACCAAAACTAAAAATGCGAATTTCATAATGAAATTTGGTATTGAGGCTCAAAATTAGATTCTGAACAACTTTTTCTAATAATATTCGTTATCTTCAACGCGAAGCAAAATATCGGAAATGGGCCCCATTTGGTGGGCTGCGGTTGTCTCACTTTGTTACTTAAATTCAAGTTGGTAGTCTCGAAATGTACGTCTTATATAGGACTACAATTGTACCAAAGGTCAAATCTGGATTTCAAAAATTTACGAAAACATCCGGGTGTGTTCATTTTGAATGAGACACACTGTATATGTATACAGTCACAGCTTTTGCTTCTTTTATTTGTGACTAAATTTAGTAATGTGCTTTTCTTCTGCACTTCTTATAAATTTGCTGTCGATCAGATTGTTCCTTCTTGCTGCAAATGTATACAAAGTACACAGTGGTGAAATAAAAGCAATATATCTATATTTAATATAATAAACCCGTAGTGTTTTTAATAATAAACAAAACAATTAACTTAGTGTGAAGAACACAAAACAAGAATCTGTACTAAAACAAAAATGTTTCGTTTTTTCTTTGTTAACGTTTTCTCGGCAGTGTGCACGTTTTTCGGTTTTGTGTTGTTTCCAGAAGATACCATTTTTGTTTTCTTTTTTGTTTTTGTTTGTGGGTTTGGTGAAGACTCATAATATATTCAAATTGCCACGACTTAGACATAAACCATAAACTTAATATGAAATCTTTATCAATTCCAATCTTACTAACGTTGACATTCTTGAATTGGCCTCACATGAATCACATGATCAATTGCCAAAAGCTACCCATTTTTAGGAATACTACGTATTTCTAAGGGAATTTGGCTATTTTTGACATAGGACAATTTAAAGATAACACCGAGGGGTCAGCCACTTCGAGAATACCTGTACAAAATGTTAGGAATACAATGGCAATATTGGGAATATCGGGAATAATTGGAGATACTAGGAAATACGTGGACATACTCGGGAATGCATTGAGAATATTCGGAAATATCAGAGAATACTCAGGAATACTTGGAAATAACGAAGAATAATCGGGAACACATCGGAAATATTCAAGAATAGGCACGTTCGTGAAAATTTCGTAGAATCTCGGGACGCGGTTTATGTGTTCCTGGATATTTTGATATTAATAATTTTCAACCTGGAGAGCCATTTGACGGCAACAAAATAATTTTTACATAAAAGATAACAACAACTGTTAGTGGATAAAATTCAGCTCAAAAATATTAAGTAATAATATAATATTATATTAAACATAAATAAAACTAGATATAACTTGCACACGGTGTAAAAATATGACGAGAAAACTATAAAAATCGCTCCTCCTTGTATTGTAATACTCTCGAAGCTCTAGTTTAAACATTAAATGAACCTATTAACTCTGCATACCATATTTTATATTGCAAGGTGCCAATTTTCTTTACCGAAGGAAGTATTGTCTGCCGGATGGCGTTATATCTATAAAACTATTTAAATGATTAAATATTTGGTACTATTAGTGAACAATATACAGGGTGGAAAGCTTTAAAAAATAAATAATTAATAAAATGTGACAGAGGGCAACAATAATTTGCACAATTCCCACGGAAGATATCTGCTATACTTTTAATAGATAGTTAATAGATCATAATGTTTATTATTTGATGATGTGATTAATTATTTGCCTTTATATAGGGTGAGTCAGTAGTGTGTGTATGGTCAAAAATTGTTTGAGATCAAGAGTAGTATATTTTAAAATAATATTTAAATCTACAATGTGTTTCAAACTAATACTAGGATTTTTAAATAGAACACCCAATATTCTTTTATACATTTGTATTTGACTCTTAATACTATATCCAGGCATATATTATTTTTGGACTTACACTGAGGCATTGCCACTTTATTCCATTTTTCCGAAAAAAAAAAAAAAATACATTTGCAACGATCAAGAGAAATATCTGCATACAATTGAGTCATTTTAGCGTTCATAATGACACTATCTTTTGCACAAGTTTACTTTCTTACCAGTGTAGATTTCAGATGTTTATTTTAATAATTACTAGGTATTAATCTCGGTATTGATTATATTGATTACAAAACGCACAATACGCATACAAATTATTTTCAATACAAAACATTTTAATGGAAAGTTTTAAAGACAGATACAAAAAGTGATCCTAAATATTGAACTCTTCATTGCAGTTTCAAAATTAATCACCGACTGGCCATGAATTGCTTCCTTCAAACATTTCTGTTAATTAATCAGTTAATAATAATAATGACGAAAATAATGGTATCAAAAAATTGATGATATATTGAAAGTCCTAGTACATGAAAGCATTAAATGGGTACAAGAAGAAAAAAATTAAAAATATATTTCACTTATAGTCTGTCCAAAGTCAATTTGAAATTCGTAAAAAAGACCGACGAAGCGCCGACGTCTGATCTGTGCCGCCGTCAAAGTACCGCTGCGGTAAAGATCAACGTCGTTTTGTCAATTGATATTAGAAATTCTATACTTTAGTATAAAAGCAAATTTTTAGTGATAATATTTCATTTTATGGTCCATCCTTAACAACATTTTAGAAGTATTTTTTACAAGGGGTGCAATTTTTCTTTTGGAAATGCAATCTGTATGTTACCAGGAAACTACATTGAAGTTTGGTCCAATTTTGGAAGTTTTGTAAATTGAGTTTCAATTTTAACAGACATGTGTTGGTCTCATTTGTTTTTAATATCTCGGGTTTGATTCATCGGATAAGGCCAAACCCAAAAATCGCAATGTTTGTAAATAGATGATGAACAAAACGGCATAGGTCTAAATCCTATCAATCATTTTGTCTTTTTTTTTGCGAAGAAATAAAAAGCACAAAAGTTTCTAATTTTACATAGGTAAACCGAAATTATTAAAAAAATAATTGATCTCTTGGTGAAAATATAGATCTTGTAGATGTAATCTGTTATGGAAAATTACAAATAAAAATGTTTATTATTTTCCTTAAACGACGAGATTTAAAAAAAAAATTAAAGCTTCATAAAAATTGCCATTTGGTTACACCGAGGGTTTAAAAAAATATATTTAGATCAGTATCTGTACTTTTGAGTAAAACAAAACCTATTTCTGTCATTAGCGTGCATTTTTTTAAGAAAAAAAAAGTAGATTTTTCGAGGTCATATTAGGCATTTATTTACTGTAAAACTAATGAAATATTATTAATCAGCATACTTTAAAACCCCCATATCCAAAATTCAATGACATTTTGATATATTGTTTTTGAATGCCCCCTTATATTTATATTTTTCAAATACAATTAATAACTTAACGAATTATTTTTCGAAAAAAGTCATTCCCATTTTTATTTAAAATCACTTTTTGTACTACCCACTGTTATCGATACTGTCTAATTTCGTTAGCCAAATTAAGAATTTTCGAATTTGAAAGTATTGGTGACATGGGGTGGTAGAGAAAATGATTTTAAGTAGAAAATGAAAAATGACTTTTTTTCGAAGAACAATTTGTTTCCAAGTTATTAATTATCTAATATTTAAAACATGTCATTTTAAAGGGGCTGTAATTCGAAAATCATAAATCAAAAGGTCTTTTTGAATTAGCGGGAATACTTGGGAATAATCGGGAATACTTGGGGAGTAACTGAAAATTTTTGGAAATACATGGAATAAATCGGGAATAGATGGTATTCCCAGAATACCTGTACAAATTTTTGGGAGTGGTTGACCCCTCGGATAACACTATTTAACAAAAAATCTATCCAAACGAAAACATATCTAGTTGGAATGTATGTGACCTCGGTCATGTGATTATAAACAAAATATTTTCAGGTATGACAAAGCAGCTATAGTATAAAAGTGTCAAGAACCTTGAAAGAGTAGGTGTTGGTAGTAGGTTAGAGTGAGCCACCTTCGTAATTTTGATTAATAATCTTTTATTCTTACAGGCGAAAGATATAAGAACTTATTTGACGTTTTGGCGCGACATTTCTAGGAAATCTTACCCACCCTAAGTAACTACTTCTTTACAACACCATCCCCTATTTTAATTGAAGAATTTAGTCGTATAATTTTACATCCACACACATTGATAATACTGATAGCAGAAGTATCTATATGTATAGAAATTCTCATATTAGATCCTGTATTATAATACATGATATTTACTAGCTGTCAGGTAAGGTCTCTGGGGGTATTTACGTGTGCCGGTTCTTTTATTGTACTTTGTTGTTATTCAAGCCAGTAATATGATATTTTAGCAATCTGTAATTTGATCAGAAATTGCTCAGTATATGCATATTGATTCAAAAGTAAACCGGCTTTCGAAATCTATAAATTCTCTTATTTTTGGCTTACCAATGAAAATACTAAACACCTGCGGCACAAGCAAGTACCTACTCTCATTTTTCCGCTATTTCTATTAAAACACAATTACTATCACTTACCGAACATTCTAATAAAATAATCCCATAGTAATAGTAGTGTTTGTAGTCCATAACTCATAGCACTCTTAAGTTTACCACTAAAAATAATCACTCGCGAAATTGTCAAACGATCAAATCAGTGTCTTTTAAAACAATTATCTAACAACAGTCACATGGGAACTGGATATCTGTCGAATTTAAATCGGCGGTTAGAAGAAAGTAAACAGAGCAACAGACGTTGGGCGAACGGTTTAACGCACCCGAGCAGAACACACAGCGCCGGACATCGAAGCTAAGTCAGCAAAGTATAGCGTGGCTACGACAGACTCAAGAAACGCCTCCTTCTTCCCGCGTCTCACCCGATCCTAGTTAAAATCATGGCCAACTTACAACGAGCACGGCCGTCTTACCTGTTGAATATTATGATGCGTGTGTCCCAGGTAGTTGCCTGTCATAAATCTCGTTGACTACACCCGCACAACATAAATATATTTCTTTTTTTCACTCGTAGGGGTTCAAGGTAGGTTATGAAACTTTTTGATTTCGCGCCTGGTATTGGATTTCTTGATTCCAAGTGTCGTCCGCTGGAATATCTTATAAATATCTCGTAACAGATACCGCTCTGGTATTTGGTTTTTAATTTTTTCGTGGACTAAACTGAGCCTCATGATTTTATTATTAAAATTCCTTTGTGTTTGTTCCTGAAAGACCAGCCGCCAGTATTATTATTAAAATCTTCTTGCTTTAATTTCTCATTTAGAAAAAAAGGAGAAAGTGCGATACGATTCAGTTGTTCGTAAATATGTTTGTAAAATGGGATCGATATGACAGCCTCATTTCAATTAAGAATTTAATATGTCTACTATACTACAGTGTGAATCTAAAGAAACGCACCAAATATGACGTCATTGTTTTTTGAGTTATGACGCCATCACATATTTTTTTTAATGGAAACAAACATTTTTGTTTACTGTTTTTGGTGGTATATTCCTTTAGCTTTCTGGTGGTATAAAAGAAAATGATATTACCTGGGCCATTCTTTTGGAAAAATTACATTTTATGTAAAAATAGTTTACCTTTCGCAAATTCACGAGTAATGTTCCCACTGTATTATGAACTGATAAATCTTGTTGCCTACATTTTTGTTTTAACTAGCATGAAAACATTTGACATAAAAACAAAACAAATAAAATAATAAAAAAGCAATCACCTTAACAACAGAGAGATACAAGCCTTTTTGTGTAAAGCATCGATAACTTTTTTATTCCTGGCACGTGTGGAACCTCAGTTTTGTGACACTTCTGAGACAGTGTAAAACTGGTGAATGCAATGCCACGTTTAAGTGAAAGAGAACGCGTAGAACTTTTGACGATGGTTGGATATGGTGATAGGCTCAGAACTCATCAAGAAGCATGTGATGTTTTCAATGCCAAGTATCCCAAAAAGCAAATTTCTAGATCCACTGTAAGTAGATTGGTGGCTAGATATGATGAATCTGGCAGTGTAGCTGACCTCCCTCGATCTGGTCGCCCTAGTACAAGCAATGAAACCAAATTAAATGTTCTTCTAGAAAGTGAGGAAAACCACCATCTTTCGACAAGGCAGCTGGCTTTAAATCATAACGTGAGTCAAACTTCTGTTGTACGTCTATTGAAAAAAGAAAAATACCATCCATACAAAGTGCAATTAATCCACGAATTGAATGAGGACGATCCAGATCGACGCTTCTTTTTTTTTGAAAAAATCTTATGGCAGCAAGATATTTACAGTTTTTGCGAGTTGAGTTAGTGCCAGCCTTAGCAGTTATGTTTCCGAACAATGAAGATGAAGACATTCCTGCTGAAAGCGTCTGGTTTCAGCAAGACGGTGTCCCACCTCATTTTGGGATAGCAGTGACATTTTTACTGGAAGGTGGATAGGTCGTCGAGGTCCGATAGAGTGGCCCCCGCGTTCACCAGATTTAACCTTCTAAGACTTTTTTCTTTGGGGTTACTTAAAGTCAAGGGTGTATTTTAACAGACCGGATACCATAGAAGAATTGAAAGACCGAATTGGCTTGGAGATGAGACGAATTTAGCATGAGATGATTCAGAACAGCGTGCAAAAGTGTCTACACCCGTCTTGGTCAATACCAAATGGTTGGAGGGTTGCAATTTGAGCAATGGAGATGAGTTTTTTCCAAAAGAATGGCTTAGGTAATGTCAATTTTTTTCATATCGCCAGAAAGCTAAGAAGAGAATCCTTCGGGAAGCTGAAGAAGCAACTCTCCAATTATCGCCTGCGAAGTTCAGGGAACATTATGAAAAAGTATTTTTCGAATTTAATGAATGGACAGAAAGACGGAAGGGTATTGTCATTACCCCCCGTTTTCTTTGAGGAAATTCTACTATCGTATTTCTTAAATTTGAAGAAGTATGTAATTTAATCCATGTGGTCGAAGTATTCGATGCTGAAGGCCGCTATAAAGGTCCATAAAAACATAGACATTGGAAAATATAGTAAGCTCACTGCATATCTGAAGAGTGAGTCGAGAGGGTACAAAGCGAAGAAAGCTGCGGTATTGGAAAGAGTACACGTGGAAGAATTTTTGACAAGGGCTTGCGATAAAGAATATTTAATGATTCGGGTAATATCTTATCCTTTTAGACATTGCAGATAATAAACTTTAAAATATTTTAGGTTGCACTAATAATGGGAGTGGCTGGTGCCTGTCGTTGCTGTGAATTGACAGGGGCTCATATCTCCTTGTTTCCATACCAGATACCAAGACCAGCGTCTCACGAAAATCCACAGTTATCTAAGAATGATTCTCTATCAATACTGTGAGGTCGTGTAGAAAATACATGTCCTTACAACCTTACGTTCGAAGAAGTTATCCAACGACAGATTCTTTTACGATACACCAATCAAAAATGTACTTCACAACCTGTTGGAATCAACACTTTGTCGAAAGTTCCTTCAAGAGTTGCTTCATTTTTGAACCTGGCAAACGCAGAAGCTTATAGCGGCCATTGCATGAGGCGCACTTCAACAACTTTACTGGCTAATAAAGGTGCTGACCTCACAACAATTAAACGACATAGTGGGTGGAGAAGTTCCGCTATAGCAGAAAGTTATATCAAGGATTCTATATCCAATAAGTTTGATATCGTAAGGAAAATCCAAGGTACTTCTGGTACTAGTCGTTCCTTACAAAAGAAGACATACATTGTTCCTACAGATTTATCAAAAACTTCGACAAGCACTATGCGTTCTGAAACCGATGACAACTACAAGTTTGTTATTAATGGAAACGAAGTAAAATATAATAAAACAAATAAGAAAATGTCTATTAATATAAATGTTAATATTAATAGTAATAAAAATTAAATAAAATGTAATTGATTTAAGATTGTATTTTTCATTATTCCGCTAGTGGAATAAAATAATTTCATTATTCCACAAGTTGATAAAGTGGTATTTTATATGCTTCATAATTGTGGATAAAACAATTACAATGTGATTGTGGATATATACATTTAAATCTCATATTTCTTTAAAACTTTCGATAAATTGTAGCTCTCAAAATTAGAGCAGGTTGATAATGCTATATATTAATAAAAACTGGTACAGATTTTTTTATTCTATTCAATGGCCAATGACAGCAGTGAAATCCTATATTTTTCATTTAAAGACATTACAAAACACTCATTGTTTTCCACGTAACGGATAGAAAAAGAATCCTACAAATGAGTACTTCAAGCCCTTCAATTTCTATTATATGTATATTTAACATCATACTGATTGTTTCTCTTACAATACGACTTCATATCAGATTTGGTGGTCAGTATCTTACTTTTTTGTCCACCTCTCTAGAGGGGGTGGGAACCACCTTCAAGTAATACGCGGCAATTTTCAAAGCGTCAACTATTTTGTACTTAGTATTAGAAACTGAGAAATCATGAAAATCCATTTATTATAATTTGGTTCTGAGGTAAAAATCTAATTTCACCCGACTATATCGCGGTTACAAGAAACGTGACGGACGGACGGGCAGACAGACGGACGGACATTTTGAAAGTTTTTCAGAATTCGTTCACACAATGAAATCTTTTTCTCTGCGAGCGATATTACTTAGAAATGTATCTATCAAATGCAATATACTGTTCGTTTTGTATTTGCGAAGAGTATAATAATGTACCTATAGTCTAGGTGCTCGGCGATATAAAGTGGAATTTATATATATTGTTATGAATTACACCCCCTTGGAACTGGAGATGATACGTCTATGCCTACTAACAGTGACTGGAAAAACTCTAGAAAGAGCCATGGACTTTTCTAGATTGTGGTTGGAGAAGATTCTGGGTTAATCTAGAGGTAATTTCGGAGTATATAAGGCGCGATAACCTGCGCAGAAGAAGAACGAAACCAACACATCCTCCCCATAACACCCTAACCCAATACCACTGCATGTTCACAACAAACACTATACAAGCAGATACGTGTGCCAGCCACAACAGCACCACCAGTCACAGAAACACCATAAACACAACACAACCATTATTCAATACATTACCAACATTCACTACAAATATACCAGAATTATCACAAGAACTACAAATAAACATAAATCACAGAACAGAAATTACCACCCAACAAAAATAGTCACCTCAAATGAGAGCAAGCCCAAGTAATGAAACGTCTCCAACCTACGGCAAGCGCCAAAGAGGCGGACGCCGAATGCATCCCCTGAAAAGGGGGCATATACTGAAGTAGCAGAAGAAGAAGTTTATTTTAGAAGTGACACGTTCGGTAAAAAGTGAGGTTAAATAAAGTGTAAAGGTTATTTTGAATGTTTGAAGTATTGTATAATCAGTAAATTGTTAAATAAAGTGTTAGTGGTGTTTATCTCTTTTTGAAATTATTTAGAATCCACGGATTCATACAGGGTGTTTTTCAAAAGGTGAATAAACGTAACAATATCCTCATATAACTGTTTGTATGGCATAATTGCGCCTAGTCTACCACTTTTTTCCTCTGTGAAAATTTTCGTAAACGTACTTTTACAAAACGTATAGCAAGAAAACTTGATAAAACACGCGAGAAAAACATTTCCTGACAATTTTTGAAACGTTGAGTGTGTCTCTACCACTTTAAAAACTGCCAAAATAATGGCTTTAAAAATGTATTGATAACCACCTGATTTCTGCATTATTGCTTAATAAAATATGTATAATCCAATTTTCAAATTGTCCGACAAAATCTATTTTCCGATTTTCCAGACCGATGCGTGGAAATCGTCAGTTTCAGGAAGACTCAATAAAGGTTTATTTTTTTTAAATTCCTAATTTTAACTTTTAAAGGTATATTCTTTATGTCGGGGTATTTAAAATTTTTAATTCAACTTTTCTTTTCATTTTTTGTATTACAAGAATACCTGAAACCTATTAAGTTCATGATGTTTTTTAAAATTGTTTAAATACATTTCAGATAAATATTAATTTAGTATGCGAAATAACAACGGATCCTTCACCATTTCTTAGAACACACGTCCGTTATACTCAGTGTTTAACAATGAAACCTATAAATCATGGAAATGGCATACCCGATTTCCAGCATCGCTAAGAACCATCTCCCAAATACCAGCTTTTGAAAGGAAAAATCCGTTTTGAAATTGGTTCGGCCATCTTGAAGCTAGGTAGTTACAGACAGACAAAGGCTTCAAATTTATACCGCCCCTCCTTTTTGCTTCGGGGTTAAAAATGACCTGCAATTTTTTCTTCTGTTAAATAATGGATCAAAATTTTAAAATTTACACGGAGAAAATAAATACTCTAGCCAATGAGTAATGCACTAAAAGATTTCTCGCGTGGAATCTACTTAACGTCAAATGTTTAGTATTTTCGTTAACTTTTAACACTTCTCTCCAGGAATGGTACCCCAATGTCTTTAAACAGAAAATTCTTTAACTAATGTGAGATTATTAAAACATTTATGGCAATGTAATGTTATGAATTACACCCCCTTGAAACTGGAGATTGATACGCCTATGCCTAATAGTAGTGACTGAAAACTTGTAGAAATAGATATAGTTTTCTAGAGTGTGGTGGGAGAAGATTCTTGATTGTGTTTCTGGATGGATCTAGTGGCAATTTCAGAGTATATAAGGCGAGATTGGATTTGGCATTTTATCGTTGTTTTTTTTTATCCCAGATTTTATCTATGAAATAGCACTTTTGTATTAGATAAAATCTAAGATAAAAAGAAAACTAAACGATAAAATGAAATTCTGGTCACGACATCGAATTCAGAAGGTCAAAATACATAAGGATTGGTAGATCTAGTTTCTGGGTCTGGACTTTTTTTGTGTGTGGTACAGCCCCACTAATAAGATTGGTAGGTCTAGTATCTGGCTCTGAAGTTTTTTTTTGTGGGGCTGTGTGATTTGTCTATCAACAGCAACGGGATAATATTAGATGAGGGTAATTGGGAAAGATACTTATTAATTACTTTAGTTCTTGATCCAATTTTTTTATGACTGTAATGACTAGTAGGTAATGAACGGATTCTGAAGACTCTCCTTAAAAACCGCTTGTATGGTTTAAAGTGTGTGTTAAAATTACTAAAATTACTGAATATTGAATAAGTACGCAAATTAGTCACAAATCATGTCAAATAATCAAAAAGTTGCCAATGTTAAATTACATAAAATTAATTACACGGTAACGGTCCATTATGTAACAAAGCACTTGCACCTTAATTGGACCCCTGAATACGCATCGCGGTATCCGAAAACTGATCTTAATTATTTTCTTTCTATATTAACGCAATTAATGAGAATTTCTAGAAATTTGGCATTCTCGCCGACTATTATTTAATATTAATATTGACCTGAAAAACATTTATTATTAAAAATATTGGTTTGTACAACATATTTTTACCTATATAGAATGTCCCAGGTTAAATTAAATTAAATTGTATAATTGTTTTCCTAGGACTACCCCCCCCCCCCCCCTCCTTTCTAAGCTATTCTTTCTTAATGGTTAAATCTCGAAGAAAGTATTACCTACTCATAACTTCCATACCATTGCGGTAAAATTTAGAGAGTAAACAAAGTAGGTACCTGTTATTCAGAAATGTGACTTTCGCGTCTTGCCAGGGAAGCCAGGGGTTCATAACCTTAATGCTTTTTCCTCTAAAATATGGCTATAGTTATATCTTTGGAATTTGAAGCGAAATATTTAAATTTCTAGTAAGAGACCAGCACGAATCAATCAATACCAAACGAACGATGTCTATCCTCAGATTTTTCCGTCAGTTTAAATATTTTCTTAGGCTTCGGTTCTTTCATCGTGGTCAGAGAACTACATTGTTAACAAAATGCAATACTTCCCAATCATAGTAGTGAAGTTGAAGTATAGTAATCATAAAAAAATATTAAATTTTTTTTATTCAAATATTTTTAAAATGTCATGAGATTCAAAACTTATGGAACATCGCTCCCAGCTAAATCTGTTAAAATTGCAGTATGTTGTAGATAATTTCTTCCTGATCAAAAGTTCTCATGGGCACAAGGTCGGAAAAAGGACAGTTTTCCAAATATCGAGGATGCAAAAGCAATGCTCATTTTTTATGAGAAGTGGCCTCCACCTCAGTGAAATTCGCTGGAGTCAATATGTGTTATTCCTCTCGCGCTCCTGACAAATAGTTCTCATAGGCACAAGGTAGGAAAATGGGCAGATTTCCAGATTTCGTGGGTGCCCGTTTCTTATGGTAAGTGGCACCCGGTAAAATTCGTTGGAATGGATATATGTTATTCCTCTCGAACTCCTGATAAAAAGTTCTCATGGGCTCAAGGTCAAAAAATGAACAGTTCTCCGATATCGGGGGTGCAAAGTCGACTATGCAACCTCCAATGTCTGGAAAACTGTCCATTTCCCGGCCTTGTGCCCCGGAGAACTTTTTATTAGGAGCTCGAGAGGAATAACATACATCGATTCCAGTGAATTTCACCAGGGCAGGGGCCACTTCCCATATGAAATGATCATCCCCTTTATCACCCCGATATCTGGAGAACTGTCCATTTGCCGACCTTGTGCCCATGAGAACTATTGATCAGGAAGAAATTATCTCTAATATACTGCGATCTGGAGGCCATTTTCCATAACAATTGTCCTTTGAGAGAAATGAAATGTTCTGTCTGTCGGTCTCTCTGTCTGTCTGCAACGTTTTCTGTGCGCAAGTTTTCTAACGAGGTCTGGAACTAGATTATATTTTGAGCTTATTCCAATGTAGGAATGGGATGGAAATTGGGGTATATAGGAAAAAGACTCCAGAATCTTGGAATTTGGTTCTATAGACTACAAGCCATGGTCTCAATTGTTTTAAGGACATTTGACATTCCCACCGCCATCCCCACTCTATTGTTAAAGAAGCTAACAAAATAAAATTAAGATATTCGCTTGAAATTTGATACCCATGTGAAAATTATAACGTCATCATCTGGAACTAGTCTATATCTTGAGCTTATTCTATTACAGGGTTGGGGGTAAATAGGCGTAAATTAGTAAAGCCACCTAGTATGCCAGAAATTTGAGATTTAATATATACACGGTGTCAAATTCTTGATTGCCGCGGCTGATAATTCCTAGCCGAACGTAACCACACTAGGAACTCAGCCAAGGCAGTCAATCTATTTTGCTGCTGAGTTGAACATATAATTTTTCCGCCTATTGTCTAAATATGTTCTAAAATAATTAAATTATTACAATTCCCAATCTTTTTATTTTTGTTGTAATAAATTCAATAACAATTCATTCATTGAAAATGTTATTGGTTACCATGGAAACTTTATATGTCTTGTACTGATGACCAATCACTTTCCCTGCCTAGGCACGAAAGTGAGCACTTTCCTGCCAAGGCAGGGAAAATGACACTTTGCTGATTGACATTGGTCAGCAAAGTTAGTACTTAGTTTCTTAGCAACGGACTAAAATACTAGAATAGCGTATTTTGGGATCTGGAATTGCGCCGAGAAAATTGACATTCTTGAACGATTTCAGAGAGACCACGGTCCAACAATAAATTCACTGAAATAGAAATAGCCATTGTTTCTAGGCAGTGAATGTAAATTGTCTGCTGCTTTTTAAAGGTTTATTTTTTGCGTCGGGAGTTTTTAAATTTTTAATTCAACTCTGCCTCAGACATTTGCCGACGCCCCCGCAACACAAGCTTGAAGCCGCGCCTAACGTTTCAAACATACATAGGTGTCTTATTCTAATGAGCCTGTTAATATTTTCTACCACAATAAGAAATTATAATAGTGATTAATAATTACAGACAGCAATGACTAACGAGTTAAATGAAATATAGTCATTTGAAGCTCCAGATCAAATCATAAAAAGTGTCTTGTTGTGGTTTCATTGTTGCTGTATCTTGTCACGCCTCGAGTTGCTGATAGCTTCGCGACTCGTGTCTGGTCACGACTTTGAACTATTTCATTTGCAGACTCATTAGGAAGCAATTGTATAACGATATTGCTCGGTTTTAATAGGTTTTAGTTTAGACAAAGGTATCTCTATTAAGGTGGAGTGGGTAATTCCTCTATTCTGTGAATTAGTATTGTCGTTGAACTGCGAAATTTAACTGAACCCAGCTACGGCAGCTACTATGAACAGCGGCGTAACTAGGTGGCCAAGGGCCCCGGTGCAAAATATTTTTGGGCCCCCAATAAAATAAAAATCTCATCAAATTTTTATTTGTTTTATTAATAAATAGCACAATGTTCTTTTTTCATTAAAGGTCAAAGGTGTGAATAGTGAATTTACAATATATTATGTTATGTAGCCATTAACAAACAATAGCAAGAATAATAAGATCTTTATAAAAAATATATATAAAACAAGCTAACCATTATACTCTTCGCCGATTTACTACGCTTGCTATATAATTGTTGCACATTCTATAGGATACTCTTCGGAGTTTTTTTTTTTTTGTAAATGATACCTATTAGTTTCAAACATTTTTTAATTACAAAACAAAAATTGTTCTTTCTTTCAAAAATTAATAACGTTTTTACCTATTGATCCATTTTATTAAAAAACAATTGGGTTCTTCCTCTAGCTAACACTAATTTACTATCCAAATTTCAGTACAGTACAGTCACTGTTGTATGTTGTATGTTGCGTTGTCGAGTTCTAAGACAAATTTTATATCAGTAATTATGGTGTACACCAATAATAACAAATTCGATATGATTAGCATTTATTGTCAGTGCAATTTTGACGCTGAGATGGCAGTCACGGTTTACGGAGATAGATTTCCAGATGCTCCGCAGCCAAATCGAACTATGTTTAGGAAGTTAGTAGTTCAAAATCTAAAAACGCACGGTTCATTTTCAAAAAAAGTAGTAAGGCGAGCGCATGTTGCGGATAATGTAAGAAAAGTGAATAGAGTAATGAATTATGTTAACCAAAATGAGGAAACCTCTTTGAGACAAATTCAGAGAAACTGTCGCATAAAAAAAGACAGTGCAAGAAAAATATTGAAAAAAAACGGATTTTGATGCTACAAAATGAGGAAAGTTCAACATTTAAATGAGGGAGATAAGCCAAGGAGAGTAAGATTTTATAGATGGTTATTAAATAAGAAAAGGAATGACGCGCTGATATGTAGCAAAATTCTTTGGTCGGACGAATCAAATTTTTCTAATAATGGATTTTTCAATAGAAATATGCATTATAAGTGGACACGAGAAAATACACATTGGTGCAGAGAGACTGCTTTCCAAGAAAGATTTTCTACGAATGTTTGGTTGGGTCTTTTAGGGACTAAAGTAATTGGACCTTATTTTTATGATGGCAAATTAACCGCTCGTATATACCTTAATTTCCTGCAAAACGAATTTCAAGATTTTCTTTATGAATTAACAGTGGCAGAAAGAATATATTATTTATATTTTCAACAAGATGGGGCTCCACCTCACACTGCTGTAATATGTACAAATTATTTAATTCAAGTTATGCCAGATAGCTGGATATAGGCACCTATGGACCCATTCTATGGCCAGCTCGATCACCAGATATTACTCCCTTGGGTTTTTTCGTCTGGGGTTACATTAAGGACAAGGTATTTCAAACTGCCCCTGAAAATATTGAGGACATCAAAACCAGAATTCGAAACGCATGTGAGGCAATTACTCCTGAAATGCTCCAAAATGTAATGCGTGACGTGTCTCGTAGAGCACGTTTATGTGTCAGAATGCATGGTGCACAATTTGAGCATTTGTAGTTAGAAAAATAAATACACACAATTTCTTTTCAATATAGTAGTAGGTAGTACTGTTATACATAGTTTTTCGTTTTTTTCTTTAGATGTTCGTTTTGTACTTGTATTTTTATTTATGAGATATTTATTGGTTTGTATTAAATTGTAATAAATAATTACGGAATTATAATTATTATACAGTGAATTTTTACTATAATGGCACAGCTTATTGTTACGATTCAATTATATGAATTGTGGTATTCGTAAAATATTAAATATTGACACTATCGGTTAAAATTTCTGTGACATGTTTTATATCGTTGGAATGAGAAAAGAAATAACGGAATTAATGGCGTCATGGCCTACTTTGAGATATGTATTTTTCATTTTTGCACAATAGCGTATGTCAAAGCCAACTGCATTTTTCGATTTTTTTGTTACACGTTATTATTCTTATTGTCTTTGCCGTCAACTTTCATTCCTTTAACTTTTTTCGTATCTCCTCAAATAAGGAAGCTATAACCGTTTGTGGTTTTCCTATTTTTCAGGTTTTTGTAATATATCTCATAAAGTAGGCTATGGATTTCAAATTTCTTTTTACTGAAATACAGCTCACAAAAAATTGGATAACTGTTTCTAAAACTTTATTCTTCTACAATAGATATTAAGCGAGATATTTGGTGTGGCCCTCGTAAAATAGACAGTCTGTATACACCAACTCCCAAGTTTCCGTACTCTTACCAACTTGCTCTACTTATTTCCCCCTACTTACCCCTATTTAACCCCCAACCTTCAACATAGTGATCTCAAAATATAGCCTTGTTCCAGATGTCATTATAATACATACGTGTACCAAATTTCAAGTGTATATCTCAATTTTATTTTGTCAACCCCTTTGATAATGGAGTGGCGAGGGGTGTAAAATATTATAAAAAAATCTGAGGCCTTTGCTTTTAGTGTATACACCAAATCCCAAATTTCTGTACTCTTCCCACTAAACATGAAAACATTACCGAAATAAAACAGTAATGTATCATCGTTACTTTGTAACATTATTTAATAGATACTTTTAATGTTTATATAACAAGTATGTTATAGATTATGTCCCAGTCAGCAATATTACAGAGTTATATTATTGAAGACACAACATTAAAGCAATATCCTCTCAACATATCTACATTAATGTTTTAATGTTATATTTTAAATACTACATTATGACTACATTTTTTAAATGTAACAAAATAAACGTTTTAATTTGATTACTACGATAATATTTCAGTAATATTAAAAGAAACATAATTTAATTATGAAAATTATATTTAAATAATGTTCTTTTGATGTACTGTTTGTTAACATTTATACAATTTTATGTTTTATAAATATTTACAGGGTGATCTTTAAATAATAGCTACAAGATTCTTTAATGATGCTTCTCCTCTATGTTCTTACTTTTGGTTTGGAGATGACTGAATGACATTTACACAACTCTAAAATTGAATGGATAAAAAGTGGAAATATAGGCTCATATTTAAAAATCTAATAGCTCAAAATGCAAGGAATATAATATGCTACTGTACAGTATAGTCGCCATTACATTTCTTGCACTTTGTGGTGTTCGATTTTTAAATGTGATCTTATATTTTCACTTTTCATCCCTCCAATTTTAGAATTGTGTAAATGTCATTCAATCATTTCCAAACAAAAAGTGAAACAGCAGAAGAAACGTATTATGTGAAAGAACCTTGTATCTATCATTTAAAGACCACCCTGTACATAAATATAAAATTATATCATAGAATCATAAAACTTAATTTGAGAATTTATAAAACAATCACAATTATTATATTGTTCACTAACTATTAATAACAAAGCACCAAATATAACTTTTGTGCCTTTCAGTGTTGTTTAGAATAGGTGAATTTAAAAAATTAGTTGATTACTTGAAATCCAGAATTACTTAATATATTTAGTTATATTTCTAATTTTAAAATCAAATAAAGTGCGACAACTAAACACAATTATCTAGAGGTTTTGGTATTGAAAATAAAATAAAAATTTGAAAATGCACAATTATGTGTAATTGTGCGTTTATACACAGTGTATTACCTGTTTTGAACCAGCTTATGAATAAAACCAGCAGAAATTTATAAATGTTTATTATTCAAACCCGGTTAAATTATTAGTACGGATGATATAATATTCACCACACAATATTTTTTCTGATAGAGTTTATCATAATCAATTTGATTTGTATTATGTATTTTGAGATAATGTGCATTATTTAATACACAAAAAATAAACATTGATTTATAAATTGTGTGAAAATAGCATAAAATATTTTATGAAGACATTCTTTGCTTTGAAAATCGTAGACACTCGAAATGTCGAAACATTCTTTGGTGGTATTCGGGAAGCAACTCTAAACCGCATCTGAAATTAAAACAGAGCAAATTGTTAAAATTATTGATAGTAAATGTTACAAGGGAGAAGAGGGGGTGCTTTTTGCAAACATGATTTTTTGGATAGTCTCTTAAATGTAAAATTTATCACAACACAACCTATTAGTTTGACATATACTTATTAACAAATTGAATATTTAAAATTAAACCATGCAATAATAATACTGAACTAATGGAGTAGGTATAGGTATATTAAATAAATGTGAAATATCAATCTAGCAATCAAAAAACTTTTATTAGTATTAGTAAATATTAATTAATAGTCCATTTGTCAGTTGATCCGAACTAAATTACATTTAGACAATATTTAAATTACTATACGCAGGAGCAATGAAGCAAAAAAAAACTACAGTGAAGCACATATTTTCACCTTTGTAGTCGTAAATCTCAAAATATTAATAGAGAAAAAAATGCTTAAATAAAAATTGCAACCTTTGTTTCCTACAATATTGGTAATATAATTAATTTCAGGGTAGAACTAATGGGAAAGCAGAAAATCAAGAAAAAATTATTTTGACTGACAATTTTCCAATATAAAAACTTATTAAAATGATTGTTCCATGTATATATAGATATATATAAAACCAAAATTTATTTTTAAACATTAAATACCCTAGTTTCACTTACCGATTCTCCATGTTATTATCTGTTTTTAGTTCTTTTACTAGCAGAAATTCATCGAATTATGTCGTCTTTCAACAAGTCCTTTTCAGTACTTTCACCACTTGCATTTACTGCTTCTAAGATTTGCTGCATCGTAGCTTTAATTGCCAAGATGAAGTAAGAGTTGGAATTTATATAAGAGTTGCTTGATCTAGATTAATTGCTTCCTAAAATAGGGATTTAAAACATTAGTTCATTAATTTCAAATATACATAAAAACACATTTTTACATTTTCAATAAGTGTGAACCGTTAGCTAGGTAAGTACCAAATTATTTTTCATCTCTTCTCAATGTAATTTGTCAATGTGAGCTTGATTTTTAAGGAAACCGAACTTTCGAAAAAATGTTAAATATTAGGTACTGAAACTTAATTACAAAGTAGCCCTGTGCAGCACAGTACATCTTTAGCATGAAGGCAACAGTTTTGTAGCAGAATATATAAAATTATAGGTATTTTCTTAAATCTAATATTAATGAGTACCTACAATGAACCTTTTTCACTGGGTTTATTGGAAATTCCCACTTGTGATAAGAAGAATCGCATTCGTTGCATAAATAAATAACTATCAAGTAGGTACGTGTACAATAAACATTTATTTACTTACCCTTTGTTTTCGGACGTATTGAACACTAACGTGACACTAACCAAAGATAATCTTTGACTAAACTATTATATAAAGTCGTCTTCGCGAACAGGACAACAATCAATTTGTTAATGACGAAATCAGGACAGCTTTACTATTTTGTTTTCGGGCATATTGAACACTATTAACTATTAGGAATTATAATGCTATCAGAGAGAGTCATTCTCTCTGATGCTATCTTTGCAAACAAATTCGAGGCAAAATGGCGTGTGACTGACTATTGTGACTATTCTCCTTTTCTTCTTGTTTAGCCGTCTCGGTCCTCGGATGCGGCCGTTCCGTTCGGTCTGGAATAGCCAATAAATAGCATTTAGGAGTATCACGTGACTATAGATGAATGTTGGTTTAATAACATTTATAATTATAACCTATAAATGTAACTTTAATTTAACAACAATGTTAATGACAAGTGTTTTTAATATAATTTTATAAATATTACATAATAACATTATGGAGCTGTTATAGAATAATATTGCATTATGTTACATTCCAGTAATAGTGTTTATGAACAATATGGCATATATGTTATATTTTAAACACATAAATAATATTGATTTCTTGTAACATAGCTGTTTTAATAAATAATGTTTTTTGGACATATTAAAATAAAATTATAATTACATAAAAACAATATTACAAAAAAACATTGACAAAGTACCTTTAAAAAAATGTTTTTTAATATTTTAGTTATGTTTCATGTTTAGTGGGTTGCCAGCTTGCTTTAATTATTTTCCCTTATCACCCCTATTTAAACCCCAACCCTTCAGCGGAATTAGCACAAAATATACTCTCGTCATGAGAAAACATGCGCACAAAAAAGTTACAGACCGACAGACCGATAGATCGACAGACCGACAGACAGACAGAATTTTTTTTCGCTCAAATTTAAAAGAATAATACGTTTTGTAATATTTTAAGCCCATTTCAACAAAAAAAAAAAGAATTTTTTTTTATGAGTAGGTACTGTTTATACTTCCACTCCACTACGTGGATGTGGAAGTAAAAGTAACTTGGAACAAAAGTGCATATTACCTTCAATGGTAGGTTTTATTAACCATCGTCAGAGGAAAAACTACAATATTTATATCAACGTACAATTATTTTATGTGAATTTACAAATTTAATTTTATTACTTACAATTTAAGAAATTTTTTGTTTACACTATATTAACATTTTACGTTTATTTCTGTTGAAAGTTTTAATGCAACTAAATGCTGAGCTAAAGTATTGCCTGCTTTCTGGTCTGTGTTATGTCACTATTGGTACAGTTTATTTAATTTATGGATGTTACTTATGAGGTTTTCTCTAAAGGCTGGTAGTGCGAAATATGATATTTTAAGAATTTTGCGGACTTGATGGAACGATGTAAAAATATATGTTGTTTGGTAATATCCCCTTTTTAGTTAATTTAACAAATTAAAGTATGTTTCACTTAAATTCTCTATATCAGTGCGGTTGTTTATTGCGTTGTTATGTCTTTTAATTTGTAACATTTCATGTATTGTCCTTCGATGATAATTTGGTTCCTTTTGTAAAATTTTTGTATTGTCAAAGTTAAAGCTATGGTTATGGTCTAAAGCGTGTTTGGTAAGAGCTGTCGAGTTTTGATTTAGTGTTCTTATATTATATTTGTGTGTATATATTCGTTTATGCAGGTATTGTTTTGTTTGGCCAATATATGTACTATTACAATTATTACAGTCTATTTTGTAAATTGCGTTTGTTTCGTCTTTTGGTTGTAGTTCGGGTTTTAATTTTGTAAAGAATTTTTTTGTTGTAGTATAAGGTTTATGCGCTACTGTTATATTGTGTTTTTTTAATAGATTTGAAATATTCTCAGATACTTTTGGTATGTAAGGCATGGATACATAGTTGTTATTATTCTTAATTTTTTTATTCATATTATTATTATAGATATTATGTATTCTTTTTTTAATTATAATTTTAATTTAAATCAAAACTCGACAGCTCTTACCAAACACGCTTTAGACCATAACCATAGCTTTAACTTTGACAATACAAAAATTTTACAAAAGGAACCAAATTATCATCGAAGGACAATACATGAAATGTTACAAATTAAAAGACATAACAACGCAATAAACAACCGCACTGATATAGAGAATTTAAGTGAAACATACTTTAATTTGTTAAATTAACTAAAAAGGGGATATTACTAAACAACATATATTTTTACATCGTTCCATCAAGTCCGCAAGATAATTCTTAAAATATCATATTTCGCACTACCAGCCTTTAGAGAAAACCTCATAAGTAACATCCATAAATTAAATAAACTGTACCAATAGTGACATAACACAGACCAGAAAGCAGGCAATACTTTAGCTCAGCATTTAGTTGCATTAAAACTTTCAACAGAAATAAACGTAAAATGTTAATATAGTGTAAACAAAAAATTTCTTAAATTGTAAGTAATAAAATAAAATTTGTAAATTCACATAAAATAATTGTACGTTGATATAAATATTGTAGTTTTTCCTCTGACGATGGTTAATAAAACCGAAACGTAAGAAAATATAAGAATTTTCATTTAAAGATGACCGAAAAATCCCAGGATACATCAAGTTAATTTGATATCAACGGTCAAGAAAATACAAATATTTATTCAATGGTAGGCATATTACAGTTTTTACAAGTTGTCATAAAATAAAATTGAATTGACTTCCCCTTTTTTTTTTGATAAAAAAGTTGTTGACAATGATAGCAGCAAATATGCTCACTCATCAATCAATATCTTTAAAACAAAGCAAAAGGGTAAAATATTGTTCGCACCTCAAATAATAATAACCAAAGGTAAAACCGCTGCCTAAGGAATCACTTCTTCCATATCCAGATTTTTCATCCAAGTCTCTCTAAAGAAAAAGATCTTGACTATAATTGCATTCTAGTATGTGGAAATAATTGCACATAAAATTTTAATAACATTTGACGCAGATGTTATAAAAAAATTCGAGGTGTTGATTCTTAGCATACACCAAAATAAAGTATCTGGAATCTTAGATATACAATACATATATGTATACCACATTTCAAGTGAATATCTCAATTCTATTTTATTTTATCAACCCCTTTAATAATGCAGTGGGGGTGGTGGGGGGATGTAAAATATTTTTTAAAAATTTGAGTCCTTGGCTTCTAGTATATACACCGAATCTCAAGTTTCTGTACTCTAACCAGATTGCTTTCTCATTTTTCTTTATTTACTACTATTTATCCCCCAACTCTTCACCAGATATGTTCAAAAGACAATCCAGTTTCAGATATCGCTGTAATACATACATGCATAAAATTTCAAGTCAATATCTTAAACCGTTCCAGAGAAAACGTGCGGACAAGAAAAAGCTCAAACTTCTCGACTTTTCATGACGTTCTAAATCTATTTCAACATGAAATGTTTTGAAAATTATTTTACGATTATTACTTAGGTACTTCCAATCCAATATGTGGATGTGGAAGTAAAAATGATAGTTAAGTTTGTACTGGCTGAAAGTCTCATAAAGGGATTCCATTGGGCTTGTCTTTCGTCATTGTTTGTTAGTTACCTTATGACCCTCATCGGCCATTTAAAATCTAATTAAGAATCTGAAAAAAACACATTCGATATTACAGAAAAGTGCGATGACGTGGAAGGACAACCCAGGGGTTTTTCCAAGTTTTTGAGTCTAGAGGTGGTCAAAAACCCCTGCGAATATTTTTTCTTCCTCAACATCCTTGATAAATGGGGGTGAAAGCGTTTAAGCGAAGAATGTAGTTGATTTCAATTTTCGTCACCCTTGGAGGGTACAAAAAACACCAGAGGGTTGTCAGAGTCCTTCCACTTCATCACACTTTGCTGTACTATAGAATTGCATAGAATTTCGAGTCATTTTCCTCCAAGCAGGCTTTGCCGAGCATTAATGTTAAGAAACCGTGACAAGGGGTGGTTATTGTCAGTTTAAGAGGGTAGGCAGGGTTAAACAGCCCTGACAATATTTTTTCATGTTCAGCTTTCTCGAAAAAGGGGTGGTACACGTTTAAATTAAGAAAGTAGGTAATATCAATTTTCCACCCCCTGATAGGGTACAATCAGCCCCCGAGAGTTATTAGGAGGCTCTCGCTGTCATTGCCCGTCTCCCTTCAATCACTTCTAATGGAAGCAAAACCACTTTCCGGGTTAAACCAACATTCCGAGTCATGAAAAGGGTTTGGGTTTAAGTTTTTGGCTGTTCATATGCTTGGTCAGCATCCTCGGAAACAGGGGGGGGGGGTAAGAATGTTTTGTAACTTTAGACGTCATTTATTGCCTTCTTTCCAGGTTTCTCTAACTTATTAACTCCACTAATATTTCTTTGCGGTTCTCGAGTATATTTGAGGGTCTCATGTTGAATAAAATGTTTTCTTCTAAAGGATAAAATATAATTTTCTATTGAAAATAGGTTTTCTTATTTTATAATTCAACTCCGTATTTAAGTTTTTCTTCAGTTAAGAAGACACTTTGTTATGTAACATTTTCCAAGCAAAAATAAAAAAGATTAAGTAATTTAAGATTAATTTTATATTTTCTAATTTATAGAATACCTTGTATGGTCTACGACAAGTTTAACAACTGGTAGTGACTTTCCAAGACAAGCAAAATTAGTTCCATTATTCTTTAGAATAACACAAACTAGAAAACACAAAAGTTTACAAGAATGTGGAACTCCATGTGGGGATACTCTAGATAGGTAGCTACCACAGTCCTCTTTATACTGTGGCTAAGCATAGCAGTCACTAACATAGAAAACTGTTTTAAAAATAGCTTAAAAGCTTTCCAGAACCACAAATTTTAACTATATGTGAAATTTCATGTTTCTGGTTATGATAGTTTCGGAGTAAAACTGCTGTGACAGACATGCGGACAGACGAATGGACGTTCTTGAGAAATGAATGGGGTCATCTGGAAGTACAAATGAAAGAAACTAAGGTAGTACAAGAGGATCAAATAAGAAAATGGAACAAGTGGGTAGAGAGTGTGATGATGACTGAAGAATTGCATGTGTGAGGGTTGCCTTCCAGGTATTATAGATATTGTATACATATTATTACATATATACACATTTACATGTAGGGGCGGTTTAAAGTCCAGGCGACCCGAGCTACTGCCCAGGGCGCCGCGCCGGGAGTGGCGCCAAGTCGGCGGATGAAATAAAAGTCAGTCTCATGTCGAGTGTTCGCAGCTGCATAGGAATTGTTGTCCTCTTGTGATAAGGAGTTTTTGTTTTTATAGAGACGCGCTCCAGGGCACACGTTCACTACCTTTTGTGATGTGATATTAGCAAATTTTGGTAAATGTGTCTGAAAGAAAGAAACATTCTGGTTCATTTTGCTAAAAAACATTTTCAAAACTGAAATTGATCAAGAACCAGAGCCATGATGTCAATAAAACATTAAGAAAGTATTTCAAGGAATAGACTTTGACTCATTCATTAAAGATTTTGCAGGCTTTTGTAATAATTTTTCAGTAACTGTTGTTATTGTCAATAATGTACACCAATAAAATTTTGGAATTCAATGTTAATTTTTTTCTAATGTATTGTCCGTCATACTGGTTTGCTGGTTTTAAGACGTTGTGAGGGAGGGGGGGCGCCGAATGCCTTCTCACCCGGGTGTAAATTGTACCTTGAGCCGCCCCTGTTTACATGACAATACCATTGTAAGAAAGGGATAAAGTTTTGCTGAAAGCCGCAAGGCGGGGAGCTAATAAAATAAGGACGAATGGACGACGAGTCATCCTAAAAGAGTTCCACATTTCTCTGTTGAGTGCGGAATCCTAATAACTGTTTATCGTCAATCATGGCAAGAATGTTGTATTTTTTATGTATTTCATATAACATATAAACAACAAAAGTTATTATTTTATTTTCTGTAATGCTACCAAGTTAATGCGATCTGACATATGGTCTCTTTCTCGTGTATTTTACTTTGCTAAGAGAAAGCAGACTAAAGTTACTGAAATGGATAACATTGTGTTTAAGATAGATGTAAATAAGATCAGGTGTATCAACAGCCAAATTCTTAGTTCTGGTTTTTACTTGTGACAGAAGCTAGTGTACTTTACCTTACGAAAAAAAAGAAGAAATAATTTTATCCATGATATGAAGAGAACTCTGAGAACTCCATAAAATATCTCCCGTTGTAATGTATAATTATTTACCAAGTATGAACTACATAGTGAATATATGGTTGCCTACAAATGAATGTAGGTACACAGAATTTCTAAATTAACATTGCCTTCTGATATTTGTAAAATTTAAAAAGCTAGACACCATCAGAAGAATATTAAGAAGTTCGAAGGGATGACATGTTCCCTCATTTTATTTAAGTACTAATTAATTATTTTATGATAGTGCTACCTTCTAGTATAACTCGCTGATATTTACTTTTACCTTCATAAAATTTTCTGTTAAATGCAAGGCTAACTGCGCTCTTAGTTTGCCTACTGGCTAGTAGGTGGCTCTAGTATACTGACAATCTGAGGTTGCGAGATGTTATCATCCCACCTGTGCCGTTGCTTTGCGAGCAAAGCAGAAATCTGCGACCAGCGCGAGCAGCTGTCAGTGAATCATTAATGGCGTGGTGTTAGTGGACGTAGGGTAGATCTTGTTACGAAAACATTGTGAAAAACATTAAAAATGACCGCTACGGGTATCTTACCTACGTACCAAAGGTTCGTGAATGGTGTGCCAGTGCCGTTTTCGAGAAGATCTTTTCGTGCTCGCGAGAAATACGTGATATTTTTAGTTTTCGTAACATTTGGGTTAGTATGTTTTGGTACATTCTTTTTCTTGCCGGAATTCCGAACGGGAGGTACAGCAGAAAGTGTATATAAAGTTTACGATCAGATAAAACGTGCAGGACCAGAGTTGTTAATCCCTCCACCACCTCATTTAGAGGATAGCCGAGAGGCCCCAAAATTGATGAGGCACGATGAAGATTTTCGTGTGGATCCCCATGTTATTGGGGATCGGGAAAAGTTAAGAGCAAAAATAGAGCAAGACGGTGAATTAAAAGTGTTAGAAAGGCCTGATGTAGGCATTCAAAAGACATCCTCAACTGCTAGACTACCTAATATAGTCAATCAAGTGGATGAAAATGTGGGTGCTGAGGACCTAGGGGGTCAAGATATTGTTACAGTACCCCCAGCACCTAGTGAACATTATCCCCTGATTACCGGAGGTGAAGATAAAGATGAGACTGCAAGAGAACGCAGGGAAAAAGTTAAAGAGGTATGTGAAACATGTGTATTTACCTAAACTAATAACCTAGTTATTAATAAGTGTATATCTATAATAATTGTAGGTATTTGATGTTTGTGAATACCTATATGTAGGTATTATTATTTCTGTGAGAGCTGCCTGAACATATAAAATAATAAATACTCTTTTTATTAAGGTTTGATCTATTTGCACTGATCTCTGGTCATTATTTAACTGTGGGAAAGTAATATTACATTCCTAGGTATTGAGTAATTATGTTTTCTAGAGTTATCAATACCTACTTATCTACCTACGTGGACAATCTATATATGACGTGATAGTGATAATAATAAAATAAGATATTATTTAATTACTTACCTGTCGTTATGTACCTACATGTATGGGTACATTTAAAATAGATTTATAAATACTTAGTAAGTACTTAATGCTTTTCCAATCGTTCCAATTTCATAGATATTATTTCCAAAATACTCTGACTAGATACTTTAAAAGTATAAAGTATAAATAAAATTATCCCTAGCAACGAATTTACAATATCTTAAGAGGGGATATGTCAAGAATAATTTTATTTTTTTATTTATAATTAGTGAAATCAAAAAAGTAACCCGTTACAAACACACAAATCTACTTCAATTAATTGAAATATAATTTTTTGTCTCGTTACTAGGTATAAACTATATCCTTCCAAAGAAAGTGTTGATGCAAAGAATCAGATTATTTTGCGTTGGACCTAATTATATTCTTGAAAAAGTTTTAAACTTTTACCAGATAAAAAATTATCGACCAAAGAATTGTTTCACCCATGTTCTTAACGTATTAGTTTCACAAAAAAATAAACTGCACAGTAAGTTCCGCAAACTTTCTAAAAATTGGATTCGTACACATGCGTCTTCACTAATCTAGGTAGGTGTTAGGTAACAATATAAAACTATAAATTTTTATTAAGCTTTTATGGATTGACAAACAATAAGTGAATAACAGGTAAAATGATTTAATAGGAAAGTAACCCGTGAACGACTCTTGTATTCAAAATGCGTATTATCAACAGAAAACTTGTGTACAATTTTATACTACTAAATTTCTGTTTTGTTTGAAATTAAAAGTACTTACTTTTTAACATTTACATGAATGAAACAAAAATATAGGTACTGTCGTGAGCAAAAAAAAAGAAATAGCACAACTATTTTTTTTAATGGTGTATCTACCTAAACTAATAACCTAGTTATTAATAAGTGTATATCTATAATAATTGTAGGTATTTGATGTTTGTGAATACCTATATGTAGGTATTATTATTTCTGTGAGAGCTGCCTGAATATATAAAATAATAAATACTCTTTTTATTGAGGTTTGGTCTATTTGCACTGATCTCTGGTCATTATTTAACTGTGGGAAAGTAATATTACATACCTAGGTAGTAAGTAATTATGTTTTCTAGAGTTATCAATACCTACTTATCTACCTACGTGGACAACCTATATATGACGTGATCGTGATAATAATAAAATAACAGATATTATTTCATTACTTACCTGTCGTTATGTACCTACATGTATGGGTACATTTAAAATAGATTTATAAATACTTAAGGTAAACCGACCAGTCATTGACGCTTTTAGAGACAAAATTTCGAAAAACTAACCTAAAATATGAAAAAAACAGCAAGAATTTCTCGCTTTATCATACAAAACGATTCTTGATAAATTTGTAGAAAATTGTATAAGGTCAGATATATTATTTTGCCGTTCATTTATTTTTTTTTTAATTTTCAAAAATACCCTGTTTTGGTACCAGTCATTGACAGGTGCCTTTAGGTTGACTTCCAGTTATTGACACCCTAGTAACTGACAGTTTTTGATACCTTATTAAAAATACTTTTGATACCTTGTTTGATAATTTATTAAAAATACATTTTAAGTAGGTATAGAAATTATATATTTAAGGAACATTAAGCTTCAGAAACATCAACTAATCTGGGAAATTTGTACTTCAGCCTATTTCCGGTTAGTATCATCTCTGGGACGGGTAGTTTCCCTATTACTGATTCTTTCTGAATTGTTGATATATCGTCTTCAACAATTCTAAACAGAGTCTTTTCCTCATTTATAACCTTCAAGGACATAACTTCAAGTTCATTCCCGTTTTCAAAGACATTTTGAACTACACAAGCATAGCGATATTTGGTGGCACTTCTTTTACCACCCATGAACTTTACTAATAAATAGTCACCTACAGATATGTCTTTTACGAGTTCCATCTCACAGTAATCTTTTTCTTCTTCAAATAAGTTAATATCATCCATGCTGTCCCCACTCTCGACCCATTCATCTTCAGAACTTTCTGAAATAATAATTTTACACTTCTTCATTTTTTCTAGTTTCTTCTGTTCCCGAATCAGCGCCCTTTTCTCTTTTTCTTCGGCCTTTTTCTTCTTTTCATCATCCTTCTTCTTATGATATTCCCTCCAAGCAGCAGAGGTCACTACAGAAGGTATTTTTTCCTTGATTCTCTTTTTTGTTGTTGCAGGTGTATTAGGCCAAATTAAAGCTCGTTTGAAAGGAGAAGGAACATTTAATGGAAGTACATTACTTTTGTTAGGGTGGGGTGCAGTCGGAGGTGATTCGTGGTCTCTGTTCTTGGATGTGCTAGGCTGAGGATCTTCATTTTCTTTATCATTAGATGAAATATTATTATTTACCATAGTTTTGAAGGCATCTGTATCAGACACTTCCACAGAGTTCAACATTTCATCCAAATTTAGTTCTACTTCAACGACTTCAAAACTTGTTTTCTTACTAACTTGTGTCTTATTAACTTCCTCATATACACGTTTCCAAAATTGATAGAAAGTAGTATCTTCTATTCCTCCCTCCCAATGATCTTTATTTAAACATTTCTTAAACTCCGATACTTTGTCACTACCCATTTTATCTTCTAAAGCTTTCAAGAAAACCTCAGGATGGATTAAAACAGTCTCTCTTGACGAATTCAACAATTTGTTAGATGAAATTTTATCAAACTTCACATTTTTTACATCGAAGGGGCATAATCCACATGCTTTGAAACCATTCTTTACAGATTCTTCAGTGACACTTTCTAGAGCTTTCTGAAAAACTGTTCCAAAATGATGTTTTTGTAATTTATTTCCAAAATTATCCATTCTCCATTTTCGGACTTCGTTCTTCCAGGCCGACTTTAACGGTTTAAATACTGCCACATCCAGTGGTTGTAATAAATGGGTAGAATTTGGAAAAAGAGCTATCAATTCAATACCATTAGCTGCACAAAAGTTTGAAAGGTGGAGAGTCATATGGGATACGTGTCCATCGACGAAGAATAGAATAGGTCTTTCAATTTTTTGTTCATCCAACCAAGGTGTGAAAACGTTCGTAATATATTCATAAAATGTACTGCTACACATCCATCCATTCTCTGAGCACCCTATGCCCCAATGATCTGGAATGCTTGTTGAAATATAACTAGGAACTCTCGTGTAAGTGAGAACAATCATTGGTGGAGCCATCGTACCAGCGGCATTGGCGGTTATAAGCATAGTGACATTTTCTTTTTCATCTCCACCTGCTGAGTAAACATTCTTTTCTCCCTTTCGAACAATTACTTTTCCTCCTTTTGGCTGCAAGAAAAATGCGCTTTCATCAGCATTAAATATGCGCTGAGGCTGATTTGTAACATGAAACAATCCTTTTTCAAGTACGTAATTTTTTATTTCAGAAAACCAGTTTTGAATTTGTTGTTCTGTGACATTCTCCCTTGCAGATGTCAAATTTTGAGGTACACGTTGAGTTAATTCAGGGTGCCTGCGCAAAAAAGACTTGTACCATTTTTCGCCAGGCCTTCCGTTTTTAAATAAATGAGTTCTTTTCGTTTCCTTTAATAGATGTTCGACACTGTCAAATAACTGTTCCTTTGAAATAGGGTAATGAATTTTTGAAAGTTGTAACATCCATTCGACGAGAATTTTTTCTTCATCAGATTTTAATAATGTTGGTGGTCCCATTGAACACTGTATTGGATATTTTCCCTTTGATTTATATAACAGTGTAACCCTAGGCACACTAAATTTTTTTGAGGCAGTAGTCACTGGCATGCCCCGGCTAACTGCTTCAACAGCTTCATGCATTTGTTGGAGTGTATAATTTTTTTTGGTCCCATGTTCTATAACAAATTTAAAAATAACGGTTATCCAGTTATTGACATTTCAAGTTCCAGTTATTGACACCCTATGTCAAAGACTGGAAGTAATAAGATTTCCTAAATAAAACAAATATTGGCAACATCGCCAGAGAATGAGCTTTTACATGCTTGAAAAAACATTAGGGATATTCTCTACCCAGTCTTTGACAGGTGTGTCAATAACTGGTAAAAGTGCAGTTTTGCTCATCCAGTTATTGACATGTTCTATTTTAAACTAAAAATACGTTACAGGTTGTTTGGCTGGAACATATGATTTTTAGGCATGTTCTTATTCTATAGCCTATAAATATTAGTACAAATTGTGGGCTATTCTAAAAAATATTAAAATATATAGAAACCACCTACCTTAAGAAATTAACTAAGCACTAAGACAACACCAATCACGCTAGGAATTAAAAATGAAATATAAAAACAATGGCGGCTTGTGAAAACTGAACACAAGAACACTGTTGTCAGACTGTTACATAAACACGATGTTGCTTTCAGTTTCTACCCGAAATGCACAGAATCCTTAAAAATCAGGAAAAATAGCGGGACTGTCAATAATTGGTAGGGTGTCAATAACTGATCGGTTTACCTTAGTAGGTACTTAATGCTTTTCCAATCGTTCCAATTTCATAGATATTATTTCCAAAATACTCTGACTAGATACTTTAAAAGTATAAAGTATAAATAAAACTATCCCTAGCAATGAATTTACAATATCTTAAGAGGGGATATGTCAAGAATGATTTTATTTTATATTTATAATTATTAGAGTGAAATCAAAAAAGTAACCCGTTACAAACACACAAACCTACTTCAATTAATTGAAATATAATTTTTTTGTCTCGTTAATAGGTATAAACTACATCCCTCCAAAGAAAGTGTTGATGCAAAGAATCAGATTATTTTGCGTTGGACCTAATTATATTCTTGAAAAAGTTTTAAACTTTTACCAGATAAAAAATTATCGACCAAAGAATTGTTTCACCCATGTTCTTAACGTATTAGTTTCACAAAAAAATAAACTGCACAGTAATTTCCGCAAACTTTCTAAAAATTGGATTCGTACACATGCGTTTTCACTAATCTAGGTACGTGTCAGGTAACAATATAAACCTATAAACTTTTATTAAGCTTTTATGGATTGACAAACAAATAAGTGAATAACAGGTAAAATGATTTAATAGGAAAGTAACCCGTAAACGATTCTTGTATTCAAAATTCGTATTATCAACAGAAAACTTGTGTGCAATTTTATACTACTAAATTTCTGTTTTGTTTGAAATTAAAAGTACTTACTTTTTAACATTTACATGAATGAAACAAAAATATAGGTACTGTCGTGAGCAAAAAAAAAAAAAAGAAAAGGCACAACTATTTTTTTTTAATGTAAGTAAATCTGTAAATTTGAATATGTAATGAGTAACTTATTATATTTTTATTGTAATGCTGTAGTTATTGCTAAAGCAGAAAATAAATTGTCAATGAGACATATTGCACTGCGTTATAACATTAACAAAAATTCTGTGTAACATTTTAAAAAAGTGGAGAATAAACGATACGATTAGTAGAAATCCTGGATAAGGGCAACAACGGATATCCAACTTAACAAGAAACTAACTATTAATATTTTGTTATTGTACTATTTTTATTTATAACTTCTATGAGTCTGTTTGGCATATAATTAAATAAACTTATACAATAATCATTAGTAATAATATTTTCCCACGCATTATTTACTACTTCCAGTAATTCTTGGACATTCCGTGGTCTCATATTTCGTTTTTGAATACTTCTTACGAGTGGTCCCCATACGTCTTCCACAGGGTTAAGATCTGGACTATGACTGGGCCAGTTAAGAACATTAATGTTGTTATCTTGAAACCAGTTAGTCATAGTATGAATGAGCAGTATGAACTGAAAAATTACTTTGTTGAAATATGAATTCAATATTGAAACATATTCTTTATAGGATTTTGCAAACAGCAGAGACTTTTTTTGTGTAGAAAACTTCAAATTTTTAAATTCTGCTCATAAATTAATTTAAAAGTGTCACACAATAAAGTTGGGGCTAAATTATACCTAGGCCCCCCCAGTTTCACCCCCTCCTGAATAATTTTCGTACATAGTTGTCATTTTTTCTCAAAAATCATAAAAAGTTAAATTTCTTTGTAAATTAGGTATCATCGAGGGTATCATTTGTTTATCTTTAGACGTTTCGAAAATATTCATAAACATTTTCAGGAGAATTACTTGAACACCCTGTATCTCGGAAACTAATCACTTCCCACCCATGTTTATACGAACTTTTTTTCTTATTTTGAAAAGTTGTATTACTTAGTGAAGTTTGGCCTATGCAATTCGGGACACCCTGTATATAAGTAATTCCAATGCAATTTAATACTGTTAAAACTTACATACTTATTGGAAGATGGTATTCATGTGAAATCAAGAGAGTCACATATTTCAATCAGTTAGGTCATTAAAATTTATGGTAAAAATAAATTTATGCTTTGATTTGAAACTCCACAAGTTCCTTTCCAAAACTGTTTTTCACATATCATTCCAGGGATCCAGCGCCGAGCACACTATAGCATATTATTTTCACCGGATATTGATTCTTATAATACTATGTCCAAAATGAGCTTATCAATGGAAAAAAAAATTTCAAAAGAAATTATTAAAAATTAAAAACATGAATTTTCTAGAAAACTGTCAAGGAAATAATTTCAAGGTTTCCGTCAATTGTTTCAGGCCAGATAGAGCTACAATTTCCCGTAGGAATTGAGATAGTGCATGCGTATTTCATTTCAAGGTGGTTGTAGCCTACTGTGAATAGGGTGGATCATCGTTTACGAGGTAAATTATAAAGCGAATCATTTTGATGGCAGAGTTACTGGAAAAATTAATAATATGGAAAGCCATACATGACTTCTATTGTTTCGAGTATGATTTTTATAAAGCAGTCGTATTTATTTCATTGGTTATTTATTGTCATTTTTATACTCGGCTAGGTATCAAAGACAAAATAGTATGTTTTTAAATTTAAAGTAGCATTTACAGGGTGCCCCAAATTGCTTGATTTTGGCTGGTTTTCCTATTTTCAGACGAGGTAGAGAAAAACTGACGTATGAGTCTAGAGCTCGATTTTTGTGAAACGCCGATTAGTGAAAACCGCATTTCGATATCTCTAACCGTTTCCGAGATATCGGCAAAAATTGACATTTGGCAGATTCCGAAAAACTGTCATAACTTTTTTATTTGTGAATATTTTTTCAAACGGTAAAAACTTTATACATGCACTTTTTGACGTAGAATAAGATGCATTTGTCAAAAAAATATATCACTTTTCAATTGTTCGATATCAAAGCTAACTTTGTTATTTCAAATGGAAATCATAGTTGGCTTTGACTTTGGAAAATAGAAAAAAAAAGCTTTCCAAAAATAATCATGTCAAGATATGTCTAGTCATACTTGGTGCCAATTAGGGTTTCTGTCCCGGGAATCCCGGGACGGGATTTCCCGGGAATGATGTCACTTTTTATCGTTCCCGTTCCCGGGAAATAACAGTCGGGATTTCCCGGACCCGTGGAAATAAAAATAAGTTTTAAAAATATTAAATTTGGTGCTCCGAAATTTTAGAGAGCGTGCGCGTCGGAAGGCATTTATGTTTTATTTGGTTATTGTATTATTTCCTGTAGGTAGTGTTGTTGTGTCTTTTTAATTATAAATAAAACAAAACAAAACTGACGGATTTATTTTTTGACCAAAGAAAGAAAAGAAAAAAAAAACATTTTAAAAAAAATCGGTAAAGGTATTTACAAAGAACTTCCCTCGTTATTTGTCCATGACGGCCACTCTATAAAATTATTAATTATGAAATGACATTGGGAATAATAATCGGAATATAGTTATTGCTGGTATTACAAAGAAAACCTGATAACTTTTGGTCAAAAAAATATACAGAGTGCTCACCCAGCAGCAAAAGTTCAATACAAAATAAGAAGTGCCAAATATGGAAGGCTTGCGCAAATACCTTTACAAATGACCAACGCGACTGAATTATTTCATGAAATGACCACCCTGTACATTTTTCAATAAAAGTATAATAGGTGCATATGCCAGATATTATTGCCATCTCTGTCACATTTTCAAAAAATTCCATCTATTTTAGTGGTAAAATATTTTTCAAAAATGATTAAAAAAAAATTATTATTTTTTTTATAGGTTTAGAATTTCATGAAACGTGGAAATTTTAAATTTAAACAAAGAAAAAAATTTTTTTCATCTATTTTAGTGGTAAAAATTTTTTCAAAAATGTTGGTGAAAAAAATTTTCAAAATTTTTTTTTCAGAAATAGGTTTAGTGTATCATGAAACGTGGAAATTTTAAATTTGAGCAAAAACAAATTTTTTCATTATTTTTTCCCTTGGAACGGTCCACCCTGTATATTTTCCAGTGAAAGTTTACCCATTTGTTCACTGACAGTAGCGTCAACTACCTACCAAATTTGACTGCTCTCCGTCAAGTAATTTTTTAGTTAATGCACCAACAGACAGACAGACAGACTGACGAAATTGAAAAACATATATTTTCGTAATCTACGTGTTCTGAAACGTCAAAATCCGAAAAAATCTCGGAGGGTAATTTTTTCTCGAATACAATACTTCCCTTCGGTATGCGAGGGAAGTAAAATGAATATTTGGCTGATGTGACATTTTGAAACAAAAAATTGGTGTTTTTCAAGAAATATATGAAAAAATTTAGTATTTCCCGGGAATCCCGGGATTCCCTGGAACGACAAATTTTATTTCGCGATTCCCGGGATTGAAAAAAAGTCGGGAAATCAGAAACGCTACTGCCAATATAACACATTTCTCTTTAAAAATGAAATTTTTTTAACATTTAACATTTTAACCCAGTTGGCCACACAAAAACAGTTGCTTTGCATATCTAAAAGTTAGTTTGACAGTAAATAAAATAAGTGTTAAAGTTGACATCTGTTATAATCTCTCTGCATTATTAAAAAATGTACGAAAACTTTGAAAAATGCCAGATGTTTATATGCTATATTGAATCACGCCAAAATTCTGAAGATGCATTAAATCTATATTTCGAACGTTACCCTGAACGCCAGCAGCCAAGCGAACGAATATTTCCTAGATTGGAAAATGCTTTGATGAATTATGGATCATTGGTCAAGCCCAGACCTAGACGGTATACTATTGAAGGTAGAGACGAGCTGGAGGCAGAAGTAATTGGAGCGGTTTTAGAAAATCCTGAAATTTCTACCAGAGAAATAACTGTAACTAAGGGTGTGAGCAAAAGCCGTAGCCAAAGAATTCTCAAGAAATATAAATATAAACCTTATAAAATCAGGCTCACTCATCAAATATTCCCTGGTGATCAAGAACGCAGGATTAATTTCTGCAACTGGTTCATCAGAAAATGCAATGAAAATGAAAATTTTCACCGAAATGTCATTTGGACCGACGAAGCAAGAGTAACCAGCAACGGAATATTTAATCGACATAATCGGCATCGTTGGTCGGACCATAATGAGCATGTTTTCCAACCTAGAAATATGCAAGGACGATTTGGTTTCAATATTTGGATTGGAATAGTGGGGCAACCAATGATTGGACCTTTTATTTATGACGAAAACCTTAACGCCCAACGGTACGTTAATATTTTGGAAATCATTGTTGAACCATATTTAGAAGACTTGCCCCTTGCCGATTTGGTACGAAAGTTTCATCAACAAGATGGCGCATCAGCCCATAACGCGGCGGTTACAAGGAACAAACGAAATCAAATGTTCGAGGATCGGTGGATGGGAACAAGGGGCCCATACCATGGCCTGCAAGATCTCTGGACCTAAGTCCTTTGGACTTTTTATTTGTGGTTTCGTCAAAGACCAGATATTTAAAACCATACCAGAAACGCGTCAAGATTTAGAGCAACGAGTGAGAAATACAATCGCTGGGATAACACCTTTACAACTCTTAAATGCCGAGAAATCAGTAAAGAAGACATGTCAATTGTGCATCGACCAAAATAGTAGACAATTTGAACACTATTTGTGATACTTCAATCGTTAAAGATTTGTTACCTACTTAATGAAATATGTTTAATTAATAAAATTAATTTAATACAAAAACTATTGTTTTCATTTGAATAACTGAACAATTGAAAAGCGATATATTTTTTTTGACAAATGCATCTTATTCTACGTCAAAAAGTGCCCTGTAGAAAGTTTTCACTGTTTAAAAAAAATATTCACAAATAAAAAAGTTATGACAGTTTTTCGGAATCTGCCAAATGTCAATTTTTGCCGATATCTCGGAAATGGTTAGAGATATCGAAATGCGGTTTTCACCAATCGGCGTTTCACAAAAATCGAGCTCTAGTCTCATACGTCAGTTTTTCTCTACCTGGTCTGAAAATAGGAAAACCAGCCAAAATCAAGCAATTTGGGACACCCTGTACTGTTCTCTTATGAATGCAAATTTGAGTAGGCGTTGGTATGTTCATTAACATTTCTTGTCCTGCTAATAGGACTGAATTTTTTCTTCTCAAAAGTAGGTTTATCATATAAAACGTGGTGTTAATTATGAGTAAAAATAGTTTTTTACGAGCTTTAAAGCTATAAATAAAACACCCTGCTCCCGCAACACATTTTGAGAATGTTTATAAGACGCATCTATAAATATATCCCGAAAAGAAAACAAACAGTAACCGATTGAATCAAATATAATTCGCAAACTTTGAGGCATGATTCACAATATTCATAGAAACAATTTACATAAAATACACATATATGCGCAAGTCCGCACCCAGAAAACGATTTATTCTGTTTCGGATGTCTGGTTTACACGAGAATTTACATCTGCGATCTTCATTGAAATAGAAAGGGGCAGTCGAAGGGCTATAGTAGGTATTTTTTATTCCATTTTTGCAAGTATCTACTTATTGAAATAACACCACGATATATTACTTCCACATCCACGTAGTGAAGTGGAAGGATAGTAATCGTAAACAATTAAAAAAAAATGGTGTTGAAGTAGGTTTAGAATGTTATGAAACGTCGAGATTTTAAATTTGAGCGGAAAAAAAATTCTGTAAGTATCTGTCTGTCGGTCTGTCTGTGTGTAATTTTTTTTGCGCGCACGTTTTCCCTGGAAGGGTTGAAGATATTGACTTGAAATTTTATATATATATTATTATGAAATCTGGAACTGGATTGTTCTTCTTTGTTGGCGTAAATTGGGGAAAATAAGTATATCAAGCTAATAAGAGTCAAGAAGATTCATTTTTGACGTGTATGTTAAAAACCAACGCCTCAAATTTTTTTATGACAGTTGCCTCAAATATTAAAATTCTATGACCAATTATTTCAACATACTAGAGAGCAAATATAGTCAAGATGTTTTACTTTAATGAGACTTGGATGGAAAATCTGGTTGTGGAAGTAGTGATTCCTTAGGCAGCAGTTTTTTAAAAAATTTCACAGCTTTAATTCACAGAGAGAAAAATGTGAAATTTAGCACGCCTTTTAATTGCCACTTTGGACCACGCGCGACGTCACGATAACCATTTTAATTTTACAGAGGTGCTGTCTTGACTGCGAATTGCTCACTGGTCAGTTGTCAGAAGGTTAGGTTAGGATTGTGTTTATTAACTAAAACACTGAGTTGCTATATCCACGTCAAACGTGAATTTAATTCTGAAATTAAAAACCGCTGCCTAAGGAATCACTACTTCCACATCCACTTTAACGGAAATTATTGGTCATAGAATTTTAATAATATTTGGAGCAGATGTCATAGAAAAGTTTGAGGCGTTGGTTTCTACCATATACGTTAAAAATTAAGTTTTTAGTTTACCCTACTTATTTTCCCCTATTCACAACCTACCACGTCATTACAATACGTATACGTGTACTAAGTTTAAAATTTTTTATCAATTTTATGTTATCAAACCCATTAATAATGGAGCGGAGATGGTGGTGTTTGAAAAATATTAGAAAAACATTTGAGGCCTAGGTTTTTAGCATATACAACAAATCATACTTTTCTGTACTTACCAGCTTGATTCACTTATTTTCCCTTATTTACTCCTATTTAACCTTCAACCCTTCAACGGAATCATCTGAAAATATAATCTAGTTCCAGATGTCGTTATAGTACATACGTGTCTCAAATTTCAAGTGAATATCTCAATTTCATTTTATCAACCACTTTAATAATGGATTAAGGGTGGTGGGGGGTTAGAAAATATTACTAAAAAATCTGAGGCCTTGGCTTCTAGGACATTCACAGAATTTCAAGTTTCTGTACTCTTACCAGCTTGCTTTACTCATTTTTCTCTATTTACCACCAATTACCCCCACTCCTTCAACGCAATCGTGTCAAAATGTAATTTAGTTTAAGATATTGTTATACGTGTAACAAATTTCAAGTGAAAATCTAAATTTAATTTTATCAACTCTTTTAATTAGTGAGTGGGGGTGGTGGGAGGATGGAAAATATTATAAAAAAACCTGAGGCCATCGCTTCTAGTATATACACCAACTCCCAAATTTCTATACCTACTCTTACCAGCTTGCTTTACTTATTTTCCCCTATCTACCACTATTTAATCCCCAACCCTTCAACGGAATCATCTCAAAATATAATCTAGTTCCAGATGTCATTATAATACAAACGTGTACCAAATTTCAAGTGAATATTTCATTTTTGTTTTATCAACCCCTTTAATAATGGAGTAGGGATGGGGCGGTGGGGGTTGAAAAATATTGTAAAAGAATCTGAGGCCTTGGCTTCTAGTACATGCATCGAATTTCAAGTTTGTGTACTCATACCAGCTTGCTTTACTTATTTTCCCCTATTTACCCCCAACCCTTCAACGGAAGCTTCTCAAAATATAATCTAGTTCCAGATGTCGTTATAATACCTACGTGTACTAAATTTCAAGTGAATATTTCAATTTTATTTTATCAACTCCTTTAATAATGGATTAGGGGTGGTGGGGGTTAAAAATAGTATAAATAATCTGAAACCTTGGCTTCTAGTACATACACCGAATTTCAAGTTTCTGTACTCCTACCAGCTTGCTTTATTTATTTTTCCCTATTTACCCCTATTTAACCCCCAACCCTTCAACGGAATCATCTCAAAATATAATCTAGTTCCAGATGTCGTTATAATACATACGTGTACCAAATTTCAAATATCTCAATTTCATTTTATCAACCCCTTTAATAGAGTAGGGGTGGTGGGTGGTTGAGTTTTTAGCTTTTAGTACATACACTGAATTTCAAGTTTCTGTACTCTTACCAGCTTGCTATACATATTCCCCCATATTTACCCCTATTTACCCCCCAACCCTTCACCGGATATTTCCAAAAAACAATCCAGTTCCAGATATCGTTATAATATATACGTGTACAAAATTTCAAGTCAATATCTGAAACCGTTCCGGAGAAAGCGTGCGGATAAAAAAAGTTACAGACAGACCGACAAGCCGACAGATAGACAGAAATTTCGCTCAAATTTAAATCTCGACGTTTCATGACATTCTAAACCTATTTCAAGAATGGATTTTTTTTTACGATTATTATACTTCCAATCCACTACGTGGATGTGGAAGTAATACACGTTGATGACGTCAGTAAACATTCGGTGGAAACGCATGCGCATTAGTGCTGGTCAACCTATCTATTTCGTGTTATATCGCTGGTTGTCAGGTCCATAATTGGCGTATGGGTAATGTTCTCGTTTAGGGTGCGAGAGGACCCGGGTTCCAACTCCTGGACACGCCTATTTTTTTTTAAATTTTGTAACGATTAATGAATTTTTTCACAAATTCAGGTTTAATTTGACGGCACAAATAATATTTTCCTTCTTTTTTCTATAATGATTTCATTCTTTCAATTGATGGTTTGATGGTTAGGTTAGTATGGTTGATTTTTATTTTGCTATCTAATTGTTAATAATTATTGATTTTATTATTTCAAGTGATGGTTATGTGATTAGGTTAGTATGCATGATTTTTATTTTGCTATCTAATAGTTGTAGATGTGTAGTAATAGGCGTCCTGCCGCTTTTTTTCCATAAACTAACTTCAATTTCATGCGGAACAAAAGTTCGGAATAAGAAATTCATACCATGACGACATCAACATGGGTTTAAGTTCAGAATGAAATCCACGTTTGACGTGGATATAGCAACGGCCTAACTAAAAACGTTTGAGTATTTCGTACTAAATTGTATAAATAATTGATAATGTTAAACCTAGCTGAAGTTTCGAACGTTCACTTGAACGAATTTCAAATGAAAAGGAAAAATTAATATCAATTGCAAATCGACTTAAGAGTAATTTTTGTTCGGTTATATTGGTTGACACCAATACTCACAATGTTCCCTCAAAGCATCCCTCACGCCGAATTTGTAGCACACCCTTAACCAACCCCTGACTTAAAAAAAATCACCATAAATGCAAACTTGCTTAAAAGTAAAATGTACTTAGCTATAATTATGTAAAAAATTGCTATAAACATATTCTCGCGATTTCTTTTGCGTATAAGGCTGGGATGCACCCCTCGCTTCAACCCTTAATTTTGTTAAAATCCTCAATAAGTTAATCTGGCTTAGGCGTAAAAGTTTTTTCGTTTTTCTAGTAACAAATAGAACCCCAAACATTCCCTCAAAGCCTCATTTACGTGTAAGTGGCGGATCACCCCTTTAGCAACCCTTATATATAAAAAATCACCATTAAATGTAATCTGGCTAAAGTACATAATTTTGTCAGCCACGTTGGCTACAAATACTTTTCCAAATATATCCTGCAAATTTCATTTACGTATAAGATCCGCATGCACCCCCGCTTCAACCCTTAACTTTAAAATATTCGTCAAAATGTCAAACTTTCTTAGGCGTAAAAGTTTTTTCGTTATTCTAATAACAAATAATACCCCAAACATTCCCTCAAAGCTTCATTTACGTGGAAGTGGCGGATCATCCCTTTAGCCACCCTTATATATAAAAAATCACCATTAAATGCAATCTGGCTAAAGTACATAATTATGTCAGCCACGTTTGCTACAAATACTTCTCCAAACATTATCATGCAAATTTCATTTACGTATAAGATCCACATGCACCCCCGCTTCAACCCTTGACTTTAAAATATTCGTCAAAAAGTCAAACTTTCTTAGGCGTAGAAGTTTTTTCGTTATTCTAGTAATAAATAATACCCCAGACATTCCCTCAAAGCTTTATTTACGTGAAAGTGGCGGATCACCCTTTAGCAACCCTTATATATAAAAAACCAGCATTAAAAGTAATCTGGTTAAAGTATATAATTTTGTCAGCCACGTTTACTACACAATACACATACTACTCTAAACATATCCTGGAGATTCCATTTTGGTATAAGGTCTGGATGCACACCTGCTTCAAACTTTGACTTTCAAACATTCGTCAAAAAGTCAAACCTTCTTAGGCTTAAAAGTTTTTTCGTTATTCTGGTAGCAAATAATACTCCAAACGTTCCCTCATTTTTATCTCTCCTTCAAGTTCTCTGTAGGCGTGTTTAAAACGTCGGCGCCGCGCCGTGCCGACAGTAATAGCCTGAGAGCTCGCGCCCCCGGGAGTATAATCTAATATTTGCTTATTACTTTCTACTGAAGGTGTACATAACTATGCTGCAGTCAGCAGATCAGTGACGGGGGACACCTGACGAACGTAAATTCAACAAATTGTATTAAAAAGTAACGTCGGTAAAATGTTTTGTAGAGGTAGAAAATTAATCACAATGCAGTTTATGGATAAAAAGTGAAAAGCAATGGTTAGTCTGTGCGCTGATGGAACACGCCATATCAGCATCGCTGCGTTACTGTCGTGAAAATGAAGCCGATGTTAGAGCTTTGTAAAAGTTGATATTTTTCAGAACGCTTATTGGGGCAAAGAGCTCAAGCTCGACCCCTAATCATCCGAGACCGTCATCTTTAGCCAAGAATATTGGCGCGAGGCTTTGGTTTATATATGAAGCATCATTTGTGGCTACAATGACCAAGGTTTACATCTAAGCCAGATTGACTTTTGAGGAATGTTTAAAAATCAAGGGTTAAAGCAAGGGGTGCATCCGAGCGTATGAAATTTCGACAATATGTTTAGAGTAGCGTTTGGAGAATATTTGGGGTTTTATTTTCTAATAGAATGACGTATGAATTTTTACGCCTAAGAAAGTTTGAGTTTTTGACGAATTTTATCGGGGTTGAGGCAGCGGTGCATTCGAACCTTATACGCAAATGAAAATTCGATGATATGTTTACAGCAGTATTTGTAGTAAATGTAGCTAACAAAATTTTATATTTAACCAAGATATCATTAAATGCTGATTTTTCATATACAAGAGTTGCTAAGGGGATGTTCCGCCAGTTAGCCATCAAGTTTTGAGGGAATGTTTGGAGTATTATTTGCAAGTAGAATGACGTGAACTTTTACGCCTAAGACAGTTTGACTTTTTGACGAATATTTTAAAGTCAAGGGTTGCAGCAGGGGTGCATGCAACCTTATACGTAAATGAATTTTGCAAAATATCTTTAGAGAAGTATTTGTAGTAAACGTGGCTGACAAAATTATAAACTTTAGCCAGATTGCACTTAATGCTGATTTTTTATATATAAGGGTGGCTAAAGGGATGATCCGCCACTTCCACGTAAATGAGGCTTTGAGGGAATGTTTGGGGTATTGTTGGTACTAGTATAACGGAAAAACTTTTACGCCTAAGAAAGTTTCACTTTTTGACGAATATTTTAATATCAAGGGTTGAAGCGGGGGTGCATGAAGATCTTATACGTAAATGAAATTTGCAGGATATGTTTGGAGAAGTATTTGTAGTAAACGTGGCTGACAAAATTATATACTTTAGCCAGATTGCATTTAATGGTGATTTTTTATATATAAGGGTGGCTAAAGGGATGATCCGCCACTTCCACGTAAATGAGGCTTTGAGGGAATGTTTGGGGTATTCTTGGTGCTAGTATAACGGAAAAACTTTTACGCCTAAGAAAGTTTCACCTTTTGACGAATATTTTAATATCAAGGGTTGAAGCGGGGGTGCATGAGGATCTTATACGTAAATGAAATTTGCAGGATATGTTTGGAGAAGTATTTTGTAGTAAACGTGGCTGACAAAATTATATACTTTAGCCAGATTGCATTTAATGGTGATTTTTTATATATAAGGGTGGCTAAAGGGATGATCCGCCACTTCCACGTAAATGAGGCTTTGAGGGAATGTTTGGGGTATTCTTGGTACTAGTATAACGGAAAAACTTTTACGCCTAAGAAAGTTTCACCTTTTGACGAATATTTTAATATCAAGGGTTGAAGCGGGGGTGCATGAGGATCTTATACGTAAATGAAATTTGCAGGATATGTTTGGAGAAGTATTTTGTAGTAAACGTGGCTGACAAAATTATATACTTTAGCCAGATTGCATTTAATGGTGATTTTTTATATATAAGGGTGGCTAAAGGGATGATCCGCCACTTCCACGTAAATGAGGCTTTGAGGGAATGTTTGGGGTATTGTTGGTACTAGTATAACGGAAAAACTTTTACGCCTAAGAAAGTTTCACTTTTTGACGAATATTTTAATATCAAGGGTTGAAGCGGGGGTGCATGAAGATCTTATACGTAAATGAAATTTGCAGGATATGTTTGGAGAAGTATTTGTAGTAAACGTGGCTGACAAAATTATATACTTTAGCCAGATTGCACTTAATGCTGATTTTTTATATATAAGGGTGGCTAAAGGGATGATCCGCCACTTCCACGTAAATGAGGCTTTGAGGGAATGTTTGGGGTATTGTTGGTACTAGAATAACGGAAAAACTTTTACGCCTAAGAAAGTTTCACTTTTTGACGAATATTTTAAAGTCAAGGGATGAAGCGGGGGTGAATGCGGAACTTATAACGTAAATAAAACTTGCAAGATATGTTTGTAGAAGTATTTGTAATAAACGTGACTGACAAAATTATATACTTTAGCCAGATTATATTTAATCCAGATTTTTTATATATAAGGGTTGCTAAAGGGGTGATCCGCCACTTCCACGTAAATGAGGCTTTGAGGGAATGTTTGGAGTATTGTTGGTACTAGAATAGCGGAAAAACTTTTACGCCTAAGAAAGTTTCACTTTTTGACGAATATTTTAAAGTCAAGGGATGAAGCGGGGGTGAATGCGGAACTTATAACGTAAATAAAACTTGCAAGATATGTTTGTAGAAGTATTTGTAATAAACGTGACTGACAAAATTATATACTTTAGCCAGATTATATTTAATCCAGATTTTTTATATATAAGGGTTGCTAAAGGGGTGATCCGCCACTTCCACGTAAATGAGGCTTTGAGGGAATGTTTGGAGTATTGTTGGTACTAGAATAGCGGAAAAACTATTACGCCTAAGAAAGTTTGACTTTTTGACGAATATTTTAAAGTCAAGGGTTGAAGCGGGGGTGCATGCGGATCTTATACGTAAATGAAATTTGCAGGATATGTTTGGAGAAGTATTTGTAGTAAACGTGGCTGACAAAATTATGTACTTTAGCCAGATTGCATTTAATGGTGATTTTTTTTATGTATAAGGGTGGCTAAAGGGATGATCCGCCACTTCCACGTAAATGAGGCTTTGAGGGAATGTTTGGGGTATTGTTGGTACTAGAATAGCGGAAAAACTTTTACGCCTAAGAAAGTTTGACTTTTTGACGAATATTTTAAAGTCAAGGGTTGAAGCGGGGGTGCATGTGGATCTTATACGTAAATGAAATTTGCATGATAATGTTTGGAGAAGTATTTGTAGCAAACGTGGCTGACATAATTATGTACTTTAGCCAGATTGCATTTAATGGTGATTTTTTATATATAAGGGTGGCTAAAGGGATGATCCGCCACTTCCACGTAAATGAGGCTTTGAGGGAATGTTTGGGGTATTGTTGGTACCAGAATAGCGGAAAAACTTTTACGCCTAAGAAAGTTTGACTTTTTGAAGAATATTTTAAAGTCAAGGGTTGAGGCGGGGGTGCATGCGGATCTTATACGTAAATTAAATTTGCATGATATGTTTGGAGAAGTATTTGTAGCAAACGTGGCTGACATAATTATGTACTTTAGCCAGATTGCATTTAATGGTGATTTTTTATATATAAGGGTGGCTAAAGGGATGATCCGCCACTTCCACGTAAATGAGGCTTTGAGGGAATGTTTGGGGTATTCTTGGTACTAGTATAACGGAAAAACTTTTACGCCTAAGAAAGTTTCACCTTTTGACGAATATTTTAATATCAAGGGTTGAAGCGGGGGTGCATGAGGATCTTATACGTAAATGAAATTTGCAGGATATGTTTGGAGAAGTATTTTGTAGTAAACGTGGCTGACAAAATTATATACTTTAGCCAGATTGCATTTAATGGTGATTTTTTATATATAAGGGTGGCTAAAGGGATGATCCGCCACTTCCACGTAAATGAGGCTTTGAGGGAATGTTTGGGGTATTCTTGGTACTAGTATAACGGAAAAACTTTTACGCCTAAGAATGTTTCACCTTTTGACGAATATTTTAATATCAAGGGTTGAAGCGGGGGTGCATGAGGATCTTATACGTAAATGAAATTTGCAGGATATGTTTGGAGAAGTATTTTGTAGTAAACGTGGCTGACAAAATTATATACTTTAGCCAGATTGCATTTAATGGTGATTTTTTATATATAAGGGTGGCTAAAGGGATGATCCGCCACTTCCACGTAAATGAGGCTTTGAGGGAATGTTTGGGGTATTGTTGGTACTAGTATAACGGAAAAACTTTTACGCCTAAGAAAGTTTCACTTTTTGACGAATATTTTAATATCAAGGGTTGAAGCGGGGGTGCATGAAGATCTTATACGTAAATGAAATTTGCAGGATATGTTTGGAGAAGTATTTGTAGTAAACGTGGCTGACAAAATTATATACTTTAGCCGGATTGCACTTAATGCTGATTTTTTATATATAAGGGTGGCTAAAGGGATGATCCGCCACTTCCACGTAAATGAGGCTTTGAGGGAATGTTTGGGGTATTGTTGGTACTAGAATAACGGAAAAACTTTTACGCCTAAGAAAGTTTCACTTTTTGACGAATATTTTAAAGTCAAGGGATGAAGCGGGGGTGAATGCGGAACTTATAACGTAAATAAAACTTGCAAGATATGTTTGTAGAAGTATTTGTAATAAATGTGACTGACAAAATTATATACTTTAGCCAGATTACATTTAATCCAGATTTTTTATATATAAAGGGGTTGGCTAAAGGGGTGATCCGCCACTTCCACGTAAATGAGGCTTTGAGGGAATATTTGGAGTATTGTTGGTACTAGAATAGCGGAAAAACTTTTACGCCTAAGAAAGTTTGACTTTTTGACGAATATTTTAAAGTCAAGGGTTGAAGCGGGGGTGCATGCGGATCTTATACGTAAATGAAATTTGCAGGATATGTTTGGAGAAGTATTTGTAGTAAACGTGGCTGACAAAATTATGTACTTTAGCCAGATTGCATTTAATGGTGATTTTTTATATATAAGGGTGGCTAAAGGGATGATCCGCCACTTCCACGTAAATGAGGCTTTGAGGGAATGTTTGGGGCATTGTTGGTACTAGAATAACGGAAAAACTTTTACGCCTAAGAAAGTTTCCCTTTTTGACGAATATTTTAAAATCAAGGGTTGAAGCGGGGGTGCATGAGGATCTTATACGTAAATGAAATTTACAGGATATGTTTGGAGAAGTATTTGTAGTAAACGTGGCTGACAAAATTATGTACTTTAGCCAGATTGCATTTAATGGTGATTTTTTTTATATATAAGGGTGGCTAAAGGGATGATCCGCCACTTCCACGTAAATGAGGCTTTGAGGGAATGTTTGGGGTATTGTTGGTACTAGAATAGCGGAAAAACTTTTACGCCTAAGAAAGTTTGACTTTTTGACGAATATTTTAAAGTCAAGGGTTGAAGCGGGGGTGCATGTGGATCTTATACGTAAATGAAATTTGCATGATAATGTTTGGAGAAGTATTTGTAGCAAACGTGGCTGACATAATTATGTACTTTAGCCAGATTGCATTTAATGGTGATTTTTTATATATAAGGGTGGCTAAAGGGATGATCCGCCACTTCCACGTAAATGAAGCTTTGAGGGAATGTTTGGGGTATTATTTGCTATTAGAATAACGAAAAAACTTTTACGCCTAAGAAAGTTTGACATTTTGACGAATATTTTAAAGTTAAGGGTTGAAGCGGGCGTGCATGGGGATCTTATACGTAAATGAAATTTGCAGGATATATTTGGAGAAGTATTTGTAGCAAACGTGGCTGACAAAATTATGTACTTTAGCCAGATTACATTTAATGGTGATTTTTTATATATAAGGGTTGCTAAAGGGGTGATCCGCCACTTACACGTAAATGAGGCTTTGAGGGAATGTTTGGGATACTATTTGTTACTAGAAAAACGAAAAAACTTTTACGCCTAAGCCAGATTAACTTATTGAGGATTTTAACAAAATTAAGGGTTGAAGCGAGGGGTGCATCCCAGCCTTATACGCAAAAGAAATTTCGAGAATATGTTTATAGCAATTTTTTACATAATTATAGCTAAGTACATTTTACTTTTAAGCAAGTTTGCATTTATGGTGATTTTTTTTAAGTCAGGGGTTGGTTAAGGGTGTGCTATAAATTCGGCGTGAGGGATGCTTTGAGGGAACATTGTGAGTATTGGTGTCAACCAATATAACCGAACAAAAATTACTCTTAAGTCGATTTGCAATTGATATTAATTTTTCCTTTTCATTTGAAATTCGTTCAAGTGAACGTTCGAAACTTCAGCTACATAATGTTAATGCCTCAAATAAAATACTACTGGTTTAAAGCGGCAAAAGTAGAAAAAAAAGTAGCTTAAACTGGGAACATTTTCTGCTATGAAGACATCTTCATGGATGTCTGGCTGGCCCCGGGTTGGTGGCTGGGGATGTTTTTTGTTCCATTATTAATTTGATAAACTTTGTTTTGATTGATTGCTGTGAAGACACAAGCTGACTATCACTTCGTTACTTGTCAAATTGTCGTAATCTCTGTAGCCAAGATTCAATTTACTGTGCAGTCTAAGTTAAAGTGACGTCATTGACAATCGCGCGTTTAAAAGACGTTCTATAAATACATTTTTTTTTCTAAAAGTAGGTAAGAATTTTGGGCGAAATGTTGTAATGTTTGAACTTTAGAATACAATGTACATAATTTAAAACAACATGGTAGTAGTAGACCCAGGATTTCAAGTAACCCCACAACAAATAATCTAAAGTGGAGATGTAGCTAGCTGCTCTATTAGCTTTCGTCTACCAATCTATCTGTTAGGGAAAACATTCTTTATGGAAGTTTGATTTTTAAATAAATTTCTCAATTTCGTTAGAAGACGGGCTAATTTAGATCTCCTGATCTAATACCTCTAGATTATTTTTGGATATGTATGCATATATAGGGAAATATATTTAAAAAGCTGCTCATGCAATTTTTTGCATTTTGTATTTAAATAATTTTAGAAAGAAGGTTATGCCTTTTCGAGTATTATTCATCATGCTTTACCCGCATACACATTTATAATTATCTTAATTGGGTAAGTTTAGTGTCATCTGAAATTCAAGTTATTGTTATTTAAATTAGTTATCTATTGTTGGTTAAAATTTAACCTAGACAACTATCTGTAATTGGGATATCCATCTTGTAGACATGTTTACCTAAATAAATAAATAAATATGGTCTGGATCGTGGCGGACTGTTTTAAAGGTGAGAGAGGTTTCACTTTTCTTAGTGCCCAGATTTCATGTAAGTCTGCCAAACTTATGCAGTTATATCAGCCCTGCTGGATTCGCCATTTTGAATCGGTAACTTTTGATATCAGATTCAGTATTAGCTGCACCGAAAATACTTAATTTTTAATTTAAATACAACTATGTCTGCGGCGCATTCGCCATATTTTCACATATATTCTCGTAGAAAATACTTTCTTTCCGATTTTTGCTCGCTTATGTTTCAGCAATCAAATACCTACATGTTCAAATCCATATGATAACTTTTCTTCAATATGAATTTTTTCCAAAACCGTTGAAGGAAAATGGTCGCTATGAGTTATAAAATTAAAAATCATCAATTTCATTTTTTGGAGGTTCATAGGCAAGGTCTAAATTTATTATAAAGGAATATGTACTGTAAAGAAAACATTTTTTTAGAGCATCAAAAAACGAGAAATTGGCGGTTTTTCAATATTTAAAAATTAATAGAATTGAAAATAATAACTTTACGAAAGAAAGTTATCGAACATTTCTTGTTTGAAATAGATAAAAAAATATTTAAAAATATGTTTGATTGAAAAAATGTAGTATTTCCTTTTTTTATAAACAAAATTGTTTTAATGTCAGACCAGGGTATCGTCCGGTAACATGAATTTTCATAATCGGTAGTGTCTGCTGAATTCATTTAAAAAAAAAAAAGCTACGTCCGAAATGTGTGTATTTGATTTATGGGCCCATATAGGCTAGTCTATATTAATGTCGATATTGAGGTCGTTGTAAAAATGAATAAATAACCAAATCGAACGTATTTTGAACGCACGCTATAGCCACATAAAATTGTTTTATTTCACGACAATAAGAGAAGTCAAAATCCTATGAACCTATATATTATTTAAAACGGATTTCCGCAGTGTTTATTTCATATTGTATTCAAAGTTGAACGTCAAGGTCTAACTATAATTAGATTTGTTTGATTTTAATTAGCAATATCAGTATCTTTAAATTAAATTTGTGATAAATAAAAGATTAATTTGTGTGTGGAATCGGGGTCCAGTAGGTGGGCATTTCTTTATTGTTTATATAATTTATTTTCTAGGTTGATTTGATAATGGCCTTCAGTTACATAAACGAAGCATTACATGAAGCCCCACGTGAAAGTCAATGGCAGATATCGATGTTTCTTTGATCTAGTTACAGAATATACTTTTAAAAGATGTTCTTATTAAGGCATATTGTTCATTAAATTGTGTAGTCCCAGTAAAACATATTAAATTATTATAAGAGTGTTAATACCACGACATTTTAATAAGAGGGGACGTAGTTGTTAATAATGCAAACAATGCTTCCTGTCGATGTTCACACTTATGATTCATTTTTGTTGTTTAGGTTAGGTTATTGTCTAGACTCAGTTTTCTAAAAAGCCTTCGGAATCACTCTTAGAAACAAATCATATTTATTATTTTTGCCAATTTATGTTTTCAGATTAATTCGACCCCGCTAATACCCCTTGTATCCATTTGGATACTCAGGCCATCCAGCTGGATACCCAGTGAACATGAAATGGATACAGAAATTTGGGCCCTTTTTGTAATTTAAAAATTGATGTTTAAAAATGTCATAATACAAAAGAAAAGGGGTCAAATAAAAGTAAATTATAAATATTTAATTCGACAGAAACCGCAGAAAGTTAAAATACAAACGAAGTCAAAAATAAACTCTTTACTCTTTTTAATATAACATCGCCCTACAGGAATGTCTGGCATTATAGTATAGCACTGTATTGTATACGCAAAAGTAAAGATTTTGCGCTAGGTTTGGCCCAGTAACTAAACTTTCTTTTTTTAATTAAGAATGCCACCCCTCGCCTTTCGAAATTTGATTGCTGGAAGATTGAAACACGTGGATACGATGAACATAAAGTTGGCACCCAGAGTTAGCACCCTAGATTCATACTAGGTCTGAAACGGCAAAGTAAAGAGCGGCCGCGCTGCCGCTAACGGGAATTATCTTGTTTTGAGGAGTAGAAGAGGCCTGTCGGGAGTGGAAAGCGGCAGCTCATAGCCGGACCGAATTTTCCGATGTAAAAAAATTTTCCGGCTCTGAAATGTACATGCAAAGGGCTACCGCGATTCAGGTTGTGGCAATCATCATGATTCAGTGTAAACTAACCGCCCTCCAATTTTCAGTGCGGCAGCTCCATGCCAAGTCTAGTTTTCCGGGGGAAAGAGTTTTCCGACCGTAGACGGGAAGTGCCAAGAGGAGCCGCGATTTTCTCTCTGCGGATGCTTTTCTTTTACCAATAGGTACTCACTTTCAGCGCGGCAGCTCAATGCAGTCAGGTTTTCCGAGGGAAAAGAGTTTTCCGACCGTGGAAGGGAAGGGCCACGAACTGCCGCGATTTTCTCTCTGTGGATGCTATTCTATTAACAATAGGTACCTTTTGACCTATTTTCAGCACGGCAGGTCAACGCCAAGTCGAGTTTTTCGCAGGTGAGAGTTTTCCGATAGTGGCAGGGAAGGGCCACGAGCTCCCGCGATTTTCTCTCTGTGGATGCTTTTCTTTTAACAATAGGTACCTTTTGACCTATTTTCAGCGCGGCATGTCAACACCGCCCTTCCCTTCCACGGTCGGGAATCTCTTTCCCCGGAAAACTCGACTTGACGTTGAGCTGCCGTGTTGGAAATAGGTCAAAAGGTACCTATTGTTAAAAGAAAAGCTCGTGGCCCTTATCTTCCACGGTCCGAAGACCCTTTTCCCCCGGAAAACTCGACTTGGCGTTAAGCTGCTGCGCTGAAAGTAGGTCAAAAGGTACTTATTGTTAAAAGAAAAGCATCTGCAGAGAGAATATCGTGGCAGCTCGTGGCCCTTCCATTCCACGGTCGGACAACTCCTTTCCCCCCCCGGAAAACTCGACTTGGCATTGAGCTACAGTGCATAAGGTACCTATCGGTAATAGAGAAGCATCCACATAGAGAAAATCGCGGCAGCTCTTGGCTCTTCCCTTCCACGATCGGAAAACTCTTTCCCTTGGAAAACTCGACTTGGCATGCAGCTGCAGCACTGAAAATTGGAGGGCGGTTAGTTTAAACTGAATCATAATGATTACCACAACCTGAATCGCGGCAGCTCTTTGCATGTGCATTTCAGAGCCGGAAATTTTTTTTACATCGGAAAATTCGGTCCGGCTACGAGCTGCCGCTCCATCCTCGACAGGCCTCTGCTACTCCTCGAAACAAGATAATCTCCGCCAGCGGCAGCGCGGCCGCTCTTTACTTTGCCGTTTCAGACCTAGTGTGAATCTGGGGTGCTAACTCTGGATGCCAATTTTATGTTCGTATTGATACGCAGTAAGAAATCACTAAAAGATGATCCGATTTCACTGGCTCGTTGGCGTGCAATGAGAGTCTAAAATGAAACATATTTAAAAAAAAAAAACAAAATAGTTAATCCCCGAGTTAATCAGAGTTGTTCAGAAGGATATTCTTTCACATTGTGTGTAAAGTATATTTAGATTTTCGTCATTTTTTAAAGTTTGAAATTCCATGAGCGTCCAAAAGGGGTAAGCAACTATCATGCGTGAGTATTAATATTTCCTTTTGTTTCAGAATTGACATTAGAATTGACTCATTTGTTAGTTTTAGCTCACTTTAGTGTGTGGGTGTTGTGTCAGAAAACTAAATCTGATCTGATAAAGGAGTGTCCCGCTTATCTGAGGTAATACATCCTTGGAAAATACTACAAGATAAAAAATGAGCCAGTGTAACTTTGAAACTGGAGAATATTTTATATAGTGATGTCGCGAAAGATCTTAAATATCATAAATCGTTTTATTCTGCACTAACACTTCATCATTTTTTCAGTATTAAAGCCAGTTTTTACCACCCTCCCCCCACTGCACAATGGGGCCAAACCAAACTTTTTCAGACAAATTAACTTTCTGAAGGCACTTTATAACCAGACGAGCTGATTTTTTTAAATACTCATAAATCAAATTCCTAATCGATCAATCCAGGAGAAATTTTTATTTTTATTATGATTTTCAGAATAAAAAGTTTTCTCAGGTAATCTTTAACATATTGATTGGAAATTTTGGGCAATATTGACCTTAATCTTTCCTGTAAATTTCAGTGCAGTGATTTGAGACTGTGATTTTTAAATGGAACATCTTATATATTTTTTTCATTTTTGGAATCTAGCGATCATTCTGCATATGACAGTACTAATTTAATGACTGTTTATGCCTTTTCAAAATGTTTGCAGCCAACACAAATTGCTTAGGCTTTAAAGCTATTGTTTTACTACCTCTTAAAAATATAGTCATTATCCATTAGATATTTTATTTTTCACCTGCATATTATTTGTTTATTATACCTTGGATACAGTTACCATAAAGACGCTCATAATGACCACGGGGATAATGAGCAGGCGTTATGGCCATAACGCCCTGTTATATGAGAAGCAAAGAAAGAGTAAATGTTTCATATTCCTTATCGTATAATGGTTTTTACATGTTCTGTGGCTTCTTCCGCATTGTTTTGGATATTTTGTGGTATATCCATATTAATTTTCCTTTTTCCTATAATATCAACAAACGTCAAAATATCAACAACTGTCAGATACAGTTAATATACGTCAAAGTATCAGCTACAGTATCAGTAAATGTATTTAAAGAATGAAAAGTCAATTTCTCATTAGAAAAATATTTTTCGTGAAAAATAAAATCTTGTATGCACCACGAGCGTTATTAGATTATAACGCCCATCAGACTACATGCATCCCTCAGGTGAAAGGCCCTCGGGCTGCATCATGTTACCCTCCGGGCGTTATAATTTATATAACGCACTTGGTGCATAAATAACTATTAAAATTAAATTAACTTGAATAAATCAATAACAATTGAATGTGTATATTTTTATATAATTATCAGCCATGTATATATAACTTCATAAAGAATAACAGTAAGTAGGTAATTCCATAATTGAAAATTCTTAAATTTCGTCGTTATATAATTATTTGACCGTGAAAGAATTATTGTACAGTCACTGAACCGTATCATATTTATATAATATATTTCTGGTAACATCCTCGGTAACGTCGTGGATTTGCATTTGATAGGTAAAATATGGTAATACCCCTGAGATATGCATATAGGTTGTGGACATTTCCAAGAGTTTATTAGCTTAATAATGTTGGTTTTTGCGAGAATATATGAATATTTAAGAAATGACTATTCCAGATAGATTTTACTTCATGATTATTGATGTATGAGGTTTTAAATAATTGCTTTTTTGTAAAGATGGCGATAAGGGGAAATTGTTATTAATAGGTTTAATTTTATTTAAGTGGAAATCGAGATTAAACCTTTTTTGTGGACTCCGCTATATATAATTTTTAATCGACAGGGATAGCTTAAATTATTTCTATGAAATCTTTTTCAAACTGTAGAGTAGAGTGGTGGCGATGTCATATTGGTTCATACTCAAGCGATATCTAGTATTAGGTAATCTAGGGGAGATATCCGAAATATCATGAAATGATGGAAAATCGAGACAAATGACGGTTTTTTAATAACTTGATAATTGCATGCAGAATAAGTAAACCTTCTTAGTATTGGTCAAAAGGTTAAACAATTAGCGACGAAAATTGAGACTCTGAGTAAAAGTGAAATATCTTTCTTCCTTGACTCCCGAGAGAAAAGATGTATTGTACCTTTTTGTTTGATTGATTGATTGATTTGCCAGAGTAAGGTGGGCATTGCTGCCAATTCCGGTGCATGGAGATTTGTTCCACCACGCAGCCCGATCGCACGCCGAACGTTCATCTTCAGTCGCCTAGTCGTCTATTACATATTCATGCAGCTCCACCCGACCGACCAACGGATCATCCCACCGTGTGCCAGAACAAACCCCCGGTGCTTTTATTTACCGCCGGACTGGCTGCATACGCTGGATTGGACATTGGACATGCTTGTTGTCAGCAGCGAGAGCCGCATGACGCATGGGGTAGGAGTATAGGATGGAGCGTGTAGGTGTTTGTGAGATGTTTCTTCTTGTTTTCCTTCTGTCTTCATCGGATGGAAAGTGTTGGCGTTTGTGAGATCCTTCTTTTTAGTTTCTGTCTGTGATTATCTTCTCTCCGCTTCTACTTCTGAGTTTTCTGTTTCTTCTGTTTCTGAGTCTGGCAGTGTGTATATCCTTGATATTTCTTTATTGTATTCCGTTTTTTGTTGTGCCGATTTTTCCCAGTGTGTATAATCCTTTCCTAGCTTATTTATAATCCTCTCGATTGTTATCCATGTGTAGCATGGCCTCCATATTTTCAGTTTGTGGCTGTTCACTCGCAGCGCTTTCTTTAGTAGGTGTGTCGTGTCTCGTTTTTGTACGTGTCCCTAATATTTCATTGCGTATGATTCTATTCTTTTGATTATTGTCCTTCCCTCTAGTAATGTTGACGTTTTCTGTCGTTTTTGTGGTTTTCCTCTTTTTGCTAGCAGTTGGATAATGCCCCTTTCAGCTCTTCTCAGGCTTCTTCTGTTGGCCTTTGTCGTTGCTGCGTTTTTAACTTCATGTATCATCGTAGGCATTATGATGGTCGGGTATATCTTTTTGGTTAGGCACTATGGTGGTTTATTGTCCTCAATGAAGGGTAGTAGAGCTCTTGTAACTCTGTAGGCTGTTTTGATTCTTTCCCTTAATGTTTTGCTCCTTTTTAGTTGATTCGTTAGGTATGTTTCTAGGTATTTCATTATATTTGTGGTTCTGTAGTCTCGTATTTTGTATTCTTCCCACTTGTTGGACTTGTTTTTGTCAATGGGCCTCGGACCATTATTAGGCTCTTCTTGAAGTTTAGTTTCATTCCAGAGGAATCCTTTTTGCTTGTTATTAAATTTTACATAAAACCGAACTTGTCCTAAATATAAAAATTTCACAGATCTCGCAATTATTACAACCATCGGGACATTGGAAATGATAACCATTCATAAAACATAAACTTTTTCCGGACTCAGCTTCGCCTCGTCCGGAAACAGCTACGATCCATTCTCGATTGGTAACTTGACCCCCTGTGATATACGCAATCCATTAAATTACATTTGTATATATCAGCCGTTGCATATACGACAGTCTCACTCGTCCGCGACACCGTTGTTTTTTGACCTTGAACGAAAACTGGTAACTCGACCCCCATATACGAACATAAACATTTCCAATGTTAATTTTTTTAACTATTTCAAAATGTCCCAAAATGCAAAAATATGCATGCATTGTTTTATGAATAAATGCATATAATAAAATTGCACAAACGAATTGAAAATAATGTTCCTTTTTACAAACATGACTTACCCCCCAAAACGGATCGCTGTCGGATAAATAGTTCCGAAGATATTGCTGCTAATTTGCTGTTCAGCGCAAAAAATGTATAATGAGCTGGAAGCCTAAAAAATAGTTTTTGCTTTTCGGGGAAAATTTGACCAATAGTTTTTGACTCTACGAGCATGTTCTAATTTGGAAAATTTCGATTATTTGAAATTTGCGTTGTATAAGGATTCATTTTACTTATAAACAATATGCAATAACCTTTGACTGGAACTTTCAAATATAATTTAATGAGAGGTCTTGGAAAGATGCTTATTTCTTATCATATCTTACACTCACACTCGCCTATTCATCTTTATCGTGTCTGGATGGTTTTCATTTGCTCGATGTACCATATTTACGATCGCAATTGTTGTTTTGTAAGCGTACTTAGAGCTTTTTTTTTTAAGGTTGCCCAGTAGGTGCCTGAGCTTATCTTTGCTTGCTACAACTAAGGTTGATATCATTTGCAAATCTGAAGTTAGAAATGTTAGTTCCGCCTATAGCTACTCGTCTCCACAAAATGTTGATAAAATATTTAGCTCGGTAGCGCTTTCGTTGTCAATAATTTAAAAAAATACAGTCCCGTTTAAGATAACACAGTTTGTTTACTCTGATTGTTGTTTTAAATGATATATCTGAAAGGAATACTGTGACTGTGAGTTGTCGAAAAATGTCAAAACAGCACCTATGTGGTTGATATATTTTTAAATGTTGTATTAGTTGCTATAACATTTGTTTATTTATCACAACACAGTCTACATTTGTTAAAATCATTGAGTTTTTATTGAAATACAACATTGGTCCTTCGAGCCAGATTAATAAGGTTAAAGTAATAAGTAAATGGATTCAAAATTTCGTAGCAAGTAAACTAACACGGTTTGCATAAGTGATTTGTATATGAATGGGCAAGGAAATGGAAAATTTTTACATATATCTACAATTGTACTGGAAAAATAAGAAACAAAAAGCTTGCTGCAAATAATGATAAATTTATTGCTAGGGTCACACAGCGAATGCAAGGAATTCGCAACTAACAGAGCTGTGCATCAAGACGACAGACTAGGAAGTGATTTCAAAGGACTAGGCGACAAACTTCTTAGCTGACGGATTGTTTCAATAGTGGATAGCTAATATATTCATTAAGTGGTGTATTAATTGTTATAAAATCTGCTAATTAATCTATCACAATCAGTCCACGTCCACGTTTGTTACAACTACATTTGATTAATTCTGATCAGGTGTGTAGTGTAGAAAAATTGTCGTTCATTTCGTGAAATGTAACAAGCCCCTTGCAAGAACTACATCGGGGTTAGTTTCATATCAGGAAGCTAACTTAGATATAACATGTGAAAATCATTATTCGAAGTCATTGCCTTGTATTGTTACCTAGATAGACAGGCTGTTATAGTAATGCTCACTAATGTGTTTGGGTAATTAATAACTTTACAGTTTTGCATTGAAACAGAATTCAGTAGTTGTTATAATGATCTACTTAGTTAATTGACCAGATTATTAGATTTCACACTTTTAATTAAGTACTTCGATTCACCTTATGATTCTAAACAATAAAACAGCTTTCAATATAAATACTGAATGCCAACATATCAACTGACAGTGAGGTTAAAAGGCAACAATGGTATATACGGGCCCATTGTAGATTTCGTTTTACATTTTATGATTGCCATTCAATAAATTTCATGGATGGCTCGCTTTGATTTCCTGTTGAACTGCTAAGGAATTTGTACCGAGTGCGGAGTTTTCATTGCCAGTCACGACTTTTTCCATGTGAAATACTTCTTTTCAAAGCATCACGTGATAGCTTCAACCACGAGAAACTGCACAATTTATTCAAAGTGCCTATTCAGCGCGATTTATATGGGAGGAAATAGCATAATTATCTAGCAGCCAGCCACGGAGTAAACGGCGTGATGAGATTTAATTTCGTTCTTTTTATACTTATATAATAACTTGATTTATAGATTTTCTGCATCTAATCTTTAAGACGTTTACCGGAATTTATTTTTCATTTTGTAACCATTATGAATAAAATTCACAAGTTTTAATCATTTGTAGATACATGTATACTAAAAGATCACATTTCTAGGGGGAAACCGTATTATGGGTTGCATGTTATAATTTCACCAAAAACGTGGTCCTGCGCGAATTCCAATGTATGCAAATTCAATGGAATTCGTCACAATGCTTATGGGTTTTCATCAAAATCTCCTACTGTAGTGTAATTAATTTTTATTCCTGGAGATGATTGCCGTCTGTGGGCTTCTCTCAAGTAACGTTGAAAGAAGGGGGCCATATGGAATAACCTGTGTTCTGTAAAATTATTATTGTAACTAAGACACTTTGTGATGTATTGACTACGACCGATTACTTTCGACAATGTAACCACCACGTTATATACTCTGGGTGATGGCAAAGCAAGCGGTATAATCATTTTATAGTATGCGAGTTATTCCCACTGTCTCCCCTTTTTCAAAGTTGCCTGTGGGTACGCCACAGATGGCCTACAATCGTCTGTAGATATAAAAAATTTTCACACACCAGAGAGATTTTGCTAAAAACCCATAAGTACTTATTGTAACGAATTCCATTGAATTTGCATGAATTTTAGGCATTGGACACTGTTTTCAAATCAATGGTCCCTTTTCACCTTATTTTCTTTTATTCTAAGAAACAATAATTTGTGTATTACATCACGTTAGATCATGGATGGCGCCGCAGGACCTGTATCTGATGATATATGTTTTTCATATCGTTATGAATTACACCCCCTTGGAACTGGAGATGATACGCCTATGCCTACTAATTGTGACTGAAAGCTAGCAGAAAGAAATGGACTTTTCTGGAATGTGGTAAGAGAAGATTCTTGATTGCTTCTAGATGGATCTAGAGAGTCAAATTCGGAGTATATAAGGCGCGATTACCAGCGCGGAAGGGGAGGATTATTAAAGAGCAGTTTATAAAAGTGAACAAGTTGGAAAGTGGAAAAAGTGAGGTTAAATATTAAGTAAACAAAGTGTATTTTCAATTATTGTATAGTCAGTAAATTATCAAAGAAAGTATTAGTGGTTTATCTCTTGTTGAAATTATTTTAGAACCCACGGATTCATACAGGGTGTTTCCTAAGAGGTAGAAATACGCAACACTGGTGTCGGACGCGGAATTTTGACAAGAGGATTTTTCGGAAGTGTTGAGAAGACTGGGACAGTATTCTCGGAGTTAGTGCTAACACAGGAAGGACTAATTTGCTGGACATTGTTCGAGGATTATTTTCGAACAGGAAAATAGTGTTAAGTGCGTTTTTGGACATTAGAGGTTAACTGACGAAGACTCTAGATAAGACTTTTTTGTGCCGTTTTGAGGTTTTTCTGGACAATCCCATTACCGATAGTGACGTAATTATTAAATTTATTTGATTTCAACGTAATTGTATGCCGGTAACGACCAGAAGCATGGCATCCGAAAAACAAGTACAGGACTTATTCGCCCAAATGCAAAAGATGTTGATGGACCAAGAAAAGAAACGCCAGGAAGAAAAGAAGAACAGGAAAGAAAACGCCAGGAAGAGAAAGAAGAACGGGAAGAAAGCGACAAGAAAAAGAACAAAAACGCCTACAGGAAAAAGAACAAGAACAAAAACGTCAAGAAGAATTAAGAAAAAATTTTGAGGATCAAGAGAAACGACATCAAGAAGAAGACAAACAACGTCAGGAAGAATTGAGAAAAATCATGCAAGACTTGGACATTAAACAACAAGAAGAAAGAGACGAACTAAGGAAAATTATAGAAGGCCAACAGAGTGCCATATTTGCCGTTACTGAAGAACTCAAAAATAAGGTAGCAGAAGAAGTCGGTGGAGTCAAACAAGAGGTAAGCGAAGTCAAAGGAGAAGTAAATGAAGTCAAAGAGAAAATGCACCAGGTAGAGGGAGAAATAGACCAACTTAAACAACAGTTGAGGGATAGAGGAAACCAGCAAGTGGTATCATCAGGCCAGCGATTAAAAATTCCCTCCTTTGATGGCTCCTGGATGACTTACAAAACACAGTTTGAGGCCGCAGCGAGTGTAAACAACTGGAATGACGAAGAGAAGGCTAAGGCATTAATCGTAGTTTTAAGAGGCCAAGCATTGGAATTGCTCCAGACAATTCCGGTAGACCAACAACGGAATTTTAGAGTTTTAGAAGCCGCCTTAGATCTACGATATGGCGATCAACACCTCGCTCAAGTATACCAGACCCAGCTGAAATTGTGCGTTCAGAAAGCTGGAGAGAGTCTGCAAGAATTTGAAGCTGCGGTGGAAAGACTGGCACATTTAGCATATCCAAATGCGCCAAGAGAATTTAAAGATCAATTGGCAGTGGGGGCATTCCTAGATGGGATAAGGGACGAGGAGATCAGGCGAGTCCTCAGGCTATCCCGACATAAAAGTAGTAGTGAAGCCTTGGTGCATGCACTAGAAATAGAAGCCGTCTATAGGGATACTCCAAAGTCAAGAGTGCGGGCTATGACACTCGAAGAATCGCAGTCAGAAAAGAAGAACCAGAACCCTATGTTGGCCGATATACATAAAATGTTCAGTCAGTTACTGGCTCAATTGGATGCTGCAGAAAGACAAGGCACGCCAAGCGTCGGTATTAAATGTTATAACTGTGGCAGAGCAGGGCATATCAAACGAGACTGTCGACATCAAAAGTCGAGGAAAGTGAATGCTGGAAACATGGAAGAGACACAGAATAGAAGTAGTGGAAGGTCATGTGGACGGCGTATGAAATGTTACAGGTGCGGAGAACGAGGACATATCCAGCTAGAATGTCCACGGAGAAACTTAAAGAGAGTAGAGGCCGATGCTGTGAAGCCGAGGGGAAAATCAGAGGAAGCGGGTACCAGAGAGACTCTGTCAGATAAGGAACATGGTACCCCGAGAGAAGTAAGGATTTCCCAGTTTCGAAGCATTCCGAGAAGTCCACTACTACCAGGACGTGGAAGTAAAGTGAAACCCCAGAAAATTGCAGATATTTCATCCGGAAGAAGGTGCAAACAAGATTGCAAGTACTACCACCAGGAGAAACTGCAGGTCACGGGAGCAGTCAACACTGTCAAGGTGGAGGTGCCGGATGATAAGGCAGATGAAGCGCTCAGACAGGAACAATTGAACGATGAGGAAACTGGGACTATATTGAGAGCCAAAGAAAGGGGAACTCGTCCAAAATGGAAGGATGTTTTGGACAAAAGAGTGGGACTGAAGGCACTATGGGCGCAGTGGGACTCACTGAAAGTCAGGAACGGGCTGTTGCGGAGTGCATGGGAAAGCCCGGATGGAAAGCAGGTGGTTATGCGTCTAGTGATTCCCAGGTCTCGAGTAGCGAAGGTGCTTCAGGAAGTGCACAATGGAACATCCGATGGACATTTTGGTGTTAACAAGACCCTGAAGAAAATACGAGAACGATTTTATTGGATAAGTCGTCAGGATGTGGAGGCTTGGTGTCGCAAATGCAAGATTTGTGCAGCCAGTAAGGGACCACAGACTGGAAGTAAGGATGAAAAGAAGCAGTTCAACGCCGGAGCTCCTTTCAAGAGGTTGGCTAACGATATAGCGGAACCATCACCAGCCAGTGACCGAATGAAGGCTCGATATGACCGTAAGGGAGGGTAGTAGTTCAGAAGGGTTCAAGGCGGGAGATCTGGTTTGGCTGTACAACCCACAGCGGAAGAAAGGAAGGTCACCGAAACTTCAACCGCCTTGGGATGGACCGTATACTGTTATTACCCGAATTAATGATGTCGTCTAACGGATTCAACTGAGCAAAAAGTCCAAGATGAAGATCGTGCATTTGGACAGGCTGGCGAAATACATCGATGATTCTGAGTTGCCTGATCGGGACGATCAGGCTTGAGGAGGGGGCAGTGTTATGAATTACACCCCCTTGGAACTGGAGATGATACGCCTATGCCTCCTAATTGTGACTGAAAGCTAGCAGAAAGAAACGGACTTTTCTGGGATGTGGTAAGAGAAGATTCTTGATTGCTTCTAGATGGATCTAGAGAGTCAAATTCGGAGTATATAAGGCGCGATTACCAGCGCGGAAGGGGAGGATTATTAAAGAGCAGTTTATAAAAGTGAACCAAGTTGGAAAGTGGAAAAAGTGAGGTTAAATATTAAGTAAACAAAGTCTCAGTCTTCAATTATTGTATAGTCAGTAAATTATCAAATAAAGTGTTAGTGGTTTATCTCTTGTTGAAATTATTTTAGAACCCACGGATTCATACAGGGTGTTTCCTAAGAGGTGGAAATACGCAACAATATTTTGTTTTGACGAAACGTGGTACTTCTGATCAGAAAATCTGATGAGGGCGTCATTTCAACGTATAAAAGGTACACTTGGTAGAACTTGATAACTTCAACCGTTTTTTGGGAAATTGCCGTTACACATTTGAATAATTTTTTGGAAGACAAATTCAAATTTAATGAAATAAAATGTATTTATTGAAAAGTGGGCTTTGGTTACGTTTTAGTTCTGTCATGTACGTCTCTTAATCAGTTTATTTTGTTCTTGTGTTCTTCGAGCTAATTTCTTTAACTTTTTCATTTAAAATGCCTCGACATGATAATTTTTCAAATAGGGAAATAAGAGATATGATATGCGTTTACGTACAAAAAATTAGGAGATACTCATTTCAATATCCAAATAGAATACAGCCAGACCATAAGATTTTCAAAGATCTGTTTCGTCGTTTGGGAGAAACGGGTTCATTTCGTCATAAAAATGATGTAGGACGACCGAAACGAATTACTCCAGTTCAAGAACTAGTGTGTGGATGAAGATCCTCAAGTCAGCTCAAGTCGTTTATCAGCGGCAACAGGGGTGAGTAAACAATCTGTTCTAGGAGTCTTACGCAAAGAACGCTTCTCCCATATCACTTCACTCCTGTACAAAACTTACTTCGGCTACAATTTTGTCAATTTGTTCTAAATAAACACAACAGGGATCGAAATTTTGTTAAGAACATTATATTTACCGACGAAGCAACTATTACTCGCGATGCGTTTTTAACTGGAGAAATACCCATTACTGGGAAGTAGAAAATCCTCATGCCGTCAAAGAAATGCATTTTCAGCACGAATTTAATATCAACGTTTGGTGTGGTATTATTGGCGATCAGTTATTGGAACCATTTGTCTTTCCTCCAAATTCAAATGGAATAGTCTTATCTGTTTTATCTTCAAAATACTCTTGCTGATATATTACATGCTGTCATACCAGATATACGGAACAGAATGTGGTCTATACAAGAGGAAGCTCCCCCTCATTTCTTCATTGATGTCAGGAATTATCTTGATGAGACTTTCCCACGCAGATGAATCTGTCGAGGAAGTGAGTTTGCTTGGCCACCAAGGAGTCCTGATTATAATCCTTTGGATTATTATTTGTGGGGACATATGAAGTCCTTACTCTATGTAAATACTATCAATTCAAGATAAGAACTATGGGACAATACAAAACGCAGCAAATTTTATTAAGGACAGGAAAATGTATTTTTCAATGTAAGAAAATCTTTTATGAAAACATTTACCTAGAAAAGGCATAGAAGTAGGTGGAGACCATATCGAAAATTTACTCTGAGCAATGCGGTTTTTGCATGGGGGAAAAGTGTATACAATAAATACTAATGCCATTCAAGTCAACTTTTATGTTATTTTTTGGTCTAATAAGATTAGATCCTTATTTCACACAATCTTTTGATTTATGTATTTATCTCAATACCATGAAATTCCTCCACTAGTTTTGTACCTTTTCCAGTAAATACACTTAGTTTCATTAAATTTGAATTTCTTTCAAAAAATCATTCAGATGTTTAACGGCGATTATTTCGAAAACGGTTGGAGTTATCAAGTTCTACCAAGTGTACTTTTTATACGTGGAAATCAGATTTTCTGGTCAGAAGTACTACAACGTTTCGTCCAAAAAAATATGAAAAAAGTCATCATCAGATACAGGTCCTGCGGTGCCCTTCATGGGCGCGAAAATCGAACGTATTTTAACCTACCTCAATATTGATACTAGACAATAGGTTTCATTTAGCCGAACGGTGGTCAAATTTTATTTCATAGTTTTTAAAGAAATTTAAGTTAAAAAAAAATTGTTTCAAGTGTTGCTAATTATTGTTTTATTGTTTCAGGTAAGCAACCGGGGTCTGCTATCAGATGGTGGTGTAATGGTTTGGTAAATAATTTTTATCTACATGCATGTATCTCTTGTGGGTGTAGTAAATCCTAATAAACGACGACCAGGACCAAAAACTGTATCATTTGACAAAGTTGATAAAAATCTTTAAAAATGTTGAGAACGAGAAATGAAGATTTTCCTAGACGAGCTGTTTCAATTTCATATTTAATTGTATAATAATTTATTTTGTCCACGACTATTAAATAATGTACTCAATATGTATGTGTTTCCTTAAGGATAATGCTATCCATTATTCTCTGCAGTGAATAATGATTTCATTATTCACTGATTGCAGTGAATAATAAGGACAGTCAATTGTTTGCAAGAAATGACATTAATGGCTTTTTACTAAAAATTTAAAATGTCAAAATTGTAGTAACCAAAAGAGAAGTGTTGTCTCTCTAAGTTTTCTAGGAAGCACTCAAATGTCGAAGAGGTATATTAATAAACACTGAAAAAATACATTAGTAAGTTCTTTTCAAAGCGTCATCTGTTTCTATTAGCAACACCCGGAAATCCCCAACATTGTTTTTGAAACCATTTACCTACATGTCTACAAACTGTATTATTTTATTAGTAAGCCATGACAATGTGTCACAGCGTAAATTGATTTGAAACGTCAAAATTTGTGCGATTTCAACGCCAACGTTATTTACAATAATTTTACATTTTAGGTACTCAAAAAGGGTAATATAATTAAATAAATCGGTACTGACAGTGAAAACTAGATTTCAGAGATACCGCCAGAGATAAAGGAAGCTGCAGAAATCGCTTCATTAAACTTGTGGCCCGAAAAATCTAGAAAATTATATATAATGTCTGATGACATGAATTTTTCCTAAATAGGAGACATTAAATGAAGATGAATTAAATAAATATTAAATATTTAATAGTCGTGGACAAAGTATAGTATTCTACTCGCATATAATGGCTATTATTCACTCTGGTGATTTATAGCCATCATTATATGCTCGTTGAATAATATACTATTACAGTTTTGTATTATTGTATTTTCAGGTGTAAGATATTTTGTAGTATTGATTACTTGATTGATTGATTTGCCAGCGTAAGGTGAGCATTGCTGCCGATTCCGGGCATCCAGTCTGGAGGTTCGGTCCAATACGCAGCTCGGTCGTTCGCCGAGCACGCTCAACGGACGGCCAAACCACGTGCCGGAACCAAACCGTGGTTGTCTTATATACCGCCGGACCGGCTGTATGGACATTGGACATGCTTGTTGTCAGCTGCGAGAGTCACATGACGCATAGGGTAGGAATATAGGATGGGAAGTGTAGGTGTTTGTGATATGCTTCTTTTATGTTTCCATGCGTCTTTTTTAGTTTCCAACTATCATCTTATTTATTCTTTTAAGTCTTCTGTTTCATCTATTTCTGAAACTAGCAGTGTACACCTCCTTCCACGACATACATACATACATTCGCTCGCCGCAGGGCGCTTTTATTTATTAACTGTTCCACAGGTAAATATCCACTTTCGGTAGAAGTTCAAGGAAGAGACCTGTCTCCTCGCCGTAGAAAGAGCTTTTTACAGCGCGTTATGAGAAAGAGGCCCAAGAGAATATTTTGCACACCCTGTGTATTAGTTTGTTTTGTACTAATTACTTTCAACTACCGCTTTCCAATTCCGGGTATTTTTCTATTTCATTGCATATGTTTAATACATTTTTCAATTTTACTTTTAAAATTATTTCAATTTTAACAAAGAAATAAACTAGTACATTAGTAAACTAAAAATACTACTTAAAACATGTTTTTTCGTCTACTGCTGGTATGTTTACTTATAAACAGACGTCCTCACACAAATCCACTTGAGGCGTCTTGAAGGTCGGCCCCAGATAGTTTCCGTTAACGACGTAAGGGCTCATACGCTAGAAGTCTGTTTACTATATACTATTATTAACAAATAGTTTACAGTAATTTCCAATTTCTAATTTGTTCCGTCCCTTGTTTTTCTATTACTACTCTTCATTTTACGCAGAATTTTATACCGATGACTTAAATTTTATCGAGTTTAATGGCGTTTTAACCGGTTCTTTTTGCGTTTTTCCGGGAGCGTCCCACATAACACGTCCGTCCTCGACGAAAATTAATCGACTCTCAGGTGTATGACATTTTGTAGTAGTTATAGATATTAAAAAACCAACCTCTGCCTAATCCTGTTAGCGCAAAGGTTTCTTTCATTAAAAAGCTATAGCTGGGCAATTTAAGCGGTAGATATTCGATCTTTTTACATGGATCTCGCTATTTTTTAACACCCATAAAAATGGGGAGGCTACTGTAACTGGTCCAAAATCGACAAATGAACCAAGACCTGATTTTTACATTCTGAGATCTCCGGAACACGAGAGAGTAGTTTAAAAAAACATCTGCATGAATGTGTGTATCTGGACACGATAGCACTGAGACTAGTGAACCGATTTTGATGAAAGGTATAAGAGTATAGTACAATAAAAGGTTGTAGTACAGATCGGATGACGTTTAGTGCTTTTTTGGCATACAGGCTTTTCTCACTCACGCACGGAAGAGAGGCCTGCATCATATAGCTCAGCTGTTATTAACTGAATTAAGTAATTTTAGTAAACATTTACTGGGGAGTACTAGCCGCTTCCAGAGGCTGCTTTGAATTTTTTTAATCGTAGTATTTACAGATTCGAATTAACAAAGAAAATGGATTTCACAACTTTTTAATATTTTATCGATATCCAAATTTTCTTCACCACATATCTCATTAGTTTCATTACAGCGTATTATTTCAAAACCTTACTTTGCTTCGCCGAATTGTTCATGTTTAATTTATATGCCAGAAAATTTCCATCTGCAGATTTACATACCTTAGTTTCAAACAGCTCACCTCGAAGTTTGAAATTTCATTTGTTCGCTGGTTAAAACTTAAAAAGTAAGGGCGCATGCATAAGCGGAAATTAGCTTTAAAGCGTGGAAAATAAAGTTCAAAACGAAAGCAAGTGAAAAATGGCGGCGTACTCACAATGAGAACTACCCACGTCTGGTAAAAATTCATATATGCTGAATATTAAGTGAGAATCAGGCAAAATCATATTTGAAAAGACAGTAATATTGCTATTTGTTCTCTTGGCGTCCAATATATACAGACCAGGTTGTGGCTTGCATAATAAGTGCATAATACTGGAAATAGGTCAGCTCCTACAGATTTTAAAAATGAATTAATTAGTAGATATATTGTAATCTCTGGGTGCATTTGGACGTAAATTTTAAGATATTAATTTTGTTGAAATAAATTCACAACTAAACATAAGAATACAAGCCAAGAACTTTATTCTAATATTGATATTAACAGTGGCTTACGATTTTATTTGTATATTCGGCGTTTTCGCAAATTTTAAAATATCTTTCCATGTTAAAAAAAAATATTGTTTTAAATATAGTTAATAACACTTATAACAACCAGTCGATTGGTGCCTTAGAACAAGCATCTTTAAAGATGAACTGAAATTTTACCGCCAAGTAGGGTATACTACATAAGTCAGATAGCTGGATGGACGCACTGATGACGTCATCGGTCGTATTTATGGCAACATTTTGTATTATAAATACATGCTATTTCGTCAGTCATAAAACTTTCTATAATGGAAAATAAGTGATGTTTTATGCCACGTTGCAAGAATACATACAAAGACATCAAAATTTTTGTGACAGTACCAAAACAGAAACAACTTAAAATAAAATGGTTAAAGTTGCTATATAGATGTGATTTATCTAGACAATAGTAGAATTTTACTCCTACGAAGATCGTTTCGAGTTTAGTTATTAAAAACTTCATTATCTTGCTTGATTATTAGGCTAAAATAGTGATTTTTTTTATTTAACTTTAAAAGTGTGTCTTTTCGCATTCAAATTAAATTTTGGCGTTAGCTGTTTCAGATGATTTAGACCAACCTAACATTTTGATTGCTTGATATTTGTACCATCGTGTCGCTGTCTTCGTCACTTCTTTACCTTGTCTATGATGTAATTTGTTGATTATATATAGAACTTATAAAAACATTGTGTATATTTAGAAATATATTTTTCCAATTCGTTCATAAACAAATAATTCATTACGGAGTTTCCATGTAAAGTAGGTCACATTACAGATAAGATTTGATATATTAATTATATACAACGGATTAAATATATACAGGGTGATTTAGCAAAACAGCTGAGTATGAGCCCCACATATATGTGTCCCGTCACGTATTCCCACTTCTATTTTAAGTGCCTTCCTTCATTTTCATATGATTTAAATGTTTCAGAAAATAGAATTGAGGAAATGAATATATTACTAGCAAAAATACTCGTAATTATTTCAAACTCTTACTAAAGACTCATCATAGATAAGTACAAAAACATATATCCTTCTAAACAAAATACTTTGCTGGCTACATGCCACGAACAACATTGAATGATTGCATTTGATTATGTTTCAGAAAATGGTTGCATGTCACATGCCAAAGAAAATGTGGTCAGTTCTTCAATAGCTTAAATCGTATAAAAGTGAAGTCATTTGTAGGGATGAGAATTTATGGTAGAACAACTTCTACTTAATGAAGATTTTCTTCGGTAATGCATATCTATGTTTTAAATATCCAACTACCTTCGTAATAGTATAGGAGCCAGCGTGTCACATTTGTATCGGCTAGAAACATGATTAATCCGGTTCATTAGACCATGACAGACAACAAAATTGATATGAGAATTTTTCTCATCAGTGGAAACTGATTCAAGGATTTTCCGATGCTAAAACAGTTAAAAACGTTACAAATCTGTAATTATTCTCGATTCGGTTAAAAATTAGAGATTCGTAGAAGGGGTTAATTACGACAGAAAATCCTTGGACTCAAAGTATAAGTTACTTGAGGCCCAAAGAATGACTTTTCACAGATCTTACGCCTGTGTCATATCTTCGCATATTCTCTCAAATTTTTGCTCACCTTATACTAGACATAACGTGATGATACTAATACGAGCCATACTGTGCAATTTGCAAAAAATTTCTTACAAATCACGTAAGCCTTCCCGAAGATATCAATACATAAACATGAAAAGAAAAAAAAATCGGTAAAGGTACTTACACATAGCTTCCCTCTGTATTTTTACAGGGCGTTTATTATTTAAGAAACGAAATATATAAGAATAATAGTCGGAATATACTTATCACTATTATTATAAAGGAAACCTGAAAACTTTTTGTCGAGGAAATATACAGAGTGGTCATCCGACAACAACAATTCAATATTAAATAAAAGGTGCCAAATGGAACGCTTGCGTAAGTAAATACTTTTACAATTTCTACTTTAGTTGAATTTTTTCTTAAGATGACCACCCTGTATATTTTTCAATAAAATTATAATAGGTGTCTTTCTTGCTACTTGTTTAATTGTATGACAAATATTATTGCCATGTGTCGCATTTATAGTTCTACATCCACATAGTAGAGTGAAAGTGTAGTAGTTGTTTGAGGAGAAAAAAAAAATACATTATTTATTCTCTTTGGTCGGCCCACCTTGTATCTTTTCCGTTTCTTTGCTGGCAGTAGCGTCAACTCGAGAGGCTGTGCTTAATACAGCTTTTACTCCCAAAAATAATCAAACCAGGCCATGAAATTGTACCAAGAAACTGATGGACATGGAACTTCAAAATAGAAAAAATAATACTTAAGACCAAAGAAATAAAAAGCCCCGAAAGAAAGTAACGCCCAAATTACCTTAATTGAATCAAATATAAGGTTAATTACTTACTTTTACCCCTTGTAGAAAGCTTCTTTGATCATCCAAATTTATCTGAGGGTGGCTTATGCCGAGTTCGTCGTGAGCCGAGTTTAATCCGGTAAACGGCATCTGCGGGAAAATCACCAACAACGACAAGAAAACGTTCCTCACAATGATTGAAATACTTCTGTAATATAAGCCCAATGAAATGGTTACCACAGTGAATGTTTTTACAAAAGTATCAGAGCTCAAAAAGCCTAATCTAATTCATTCAACACCTCAAGCAAAAGTGAACTCGAAAAAGTGACCAAATTTGACTGTTCTCCATGAAGTGGTTTTTCCGAAAATCCAAAGAAATCTCGTACTTAGGGTGATTTTTTCTCGAATACAATACTTCCTTTCGGTATGCGAGGGAAGTAAAACATATACTTTTAAACCCCTTAATGGGGTCAGTTAAAAACCTTCATAATTTGATATTCAACTTATTTCAATTTGTGAAATACATGCACGAATTTTATGCATATATTTTTTTATTATGCGTAGATGGCTTAAGTTAGCATTTCGACGTGATAAGTTTATATTCCAACTTCATAGGTTGAAGTTTAAACTTTTAGTTAGGAATTAACAATTTTGTCTTTGCCATGATCTTACTATGCATTTTAAAAAAATGTTTATACTGAATATCTTTACACTGGCGCGTTTTTTCTTTCAGATAAGCCGTTACGCCGGTGTGAGAAAGAAAGTCATGTTAAGGTGGCCATTCCCTAGAAAGGGACATCCGATAGGGAAATATTTATTATTCTTGCCCATAACTTTTTTTCTTAGTACGTATATTTAAAAAAACTATAGTACCTAAGTAGAACCATAACCAGACTATTACTATGAATTTTCACTCAATGATTTCAGTGGTTTGCAAAATAGCTAGATTTAAAACTACGAAATAGGAAGATTGACATAATTTTTAAATTTAAGGTGGCCGTGGCCATTCCCTAGAAGGAGACATCCGATAGGGAAATATTTATTATTTTTGGCCATAACTTTTTTTTCTTACTACGTATATTTAAAAAAACTATAAGAATACCTAAGTGGAACCATAACGAGACTATTACTATGAATTTTCACTCAATAATTTCAGTGGTTTGTAAAACTACAAAATAGGAAGATTAACCTAATTTTAAAAATTAAATCTAGCTATTTTGCAAACCACTGTAATTATCGAGTGAAAAATCATAGTGATAGACTTGTTATTGTTCTATTTAGGTACTCTAATAGTTTTTTTAAATATACGTACTAAGTAAAAAAAAATATGGCCAAAAATAATAAATACCTATTTCCCTATCGGATGTCTCTTTCTAGGGAATGGCCACCTTAAATCTAGCAAATCACTGAAATTATTGAGTGAAAATTCATAGTAATAGTCTTGTTATGGTTCTACTTAGGTACTCTTATAGTTTTTTTAAACATAAGTACTAAGAAAAAAAGTTATGGTCAAAAATAATAAACATTTCCCTTTCGGATGTCTCTTTCTAGGGAATGACCACCTTAAGTTGTTGTAACTCAAATCACACAATCCCTAGATTTGGGGATATTTCAGGGTTTGATTAGAAAGCACATTTTTTTTAATAGGCGTATTTATAGATATTTTTTACCTTGAAACCGTACACAGAAATTCAACATTTTCCAAATTTATTCTATGTCAAAATGTACATTTCTCGACCTACCTTGTCCGATGAAGCTATTTAAAAATATCCCCGTGCAGTTTTTTGTCTGGCAACAAGTAATATAAAAAAAATGGAGATCACGGCACAATGATATATAGCTTATTTACTGCCCAAGGTGCATTTTATAAGCTGTTATCTGTTGTAATTCCTTTATTGGGCGAACATTTACACATAGATAAAATCTTAATCGCCAGTTACGCTCATCTCGAATTTTATTTATTTTTTATTACGTGTATTTTTATCTCGCCATCGACTTGGTACTATGTATCTACGTAGCATCTTAAGAATTTGTAATGCAAAAAAAAATAACTTTACGGTAAAGATTCATTCACCTTCGTGTGATAACGTTTGATTGGTTGTGTGCTTGCATGTATTAATACACCAGGTGGTATGGGCGCCTGCATTTCGAATTAATTTCGAACGTAGTGTTTTGGCTGAAATCAGTTCGGGTGTACTACCTATTATGAAAAGCTATGTTACCAGACGGAAACTTAGATATAGGAAGGAGGAACCCTTTTCCATGGCTTCTGATAGAGGCCATCAAAAAGGGCGGGCGAAACATCATCAAGGTTCTCAAAATGTTGTTTAATAAATGCAATTATAGCAATTATACAAGAAAGGCGCAAAAACTTCTAGAAGCACTCGCAGAATGTCGCATTGACTACCGTTACTCGTTACAAATAAATATATTTATAAAACTGCAACAGCAAAGGTTAGAATTAAATGGCAGACAGCCAATATACTAACAAATTTAAAATCAAGAAAGGATTAAGACAAGGCGATGCACTATCCCCCAAACTATTCGTCACACTGCTACAAAATGTGATGAATAAAATAAACTGGGAACACATGGGAATAAGCATTGATGGAGAAAAGTTAAATCACCTTTGTCTTGCCGATTATATTTTCTTAATAGCGGACAGACACTACATGAGGGGGCGGAAAAGGTATTTTTGAAAATAGATCTATCAAGAACCCAGTTCATGACAAATCTTGTCCTAAGTGATACTATAACAATTGATAACGGAAATATAGATCAAACACCCGTACATAAATACCTAGCCTATGAGATCAATATTGGACGAGATAACCAAACACATGAAATCCAGCGCAGAATAGGCCTTGCTTGGGCAGCATTTGGAAAACTAAAACCTACATTTACGTCTGGCCTCCCAATATATTTAAAGGGGAAGGTCTTTAACCAATGCGTGCTCCCTGTACTAACATATGAGGCGGAGACGCTAACACTGACAAAAATATTTCCCTTCGGTATGCGAGGGAAGTAAAAAATGTCAAGAAAATACAGGCAATGCTACGCAGAATGGAGAGGTCAATGTTGGGAATCACTCTTCGAGACAGAATTCCTAACCAAAATATTAGGCGAAATACAGGAGTACGAGATGCTGTTTAAGATATCTTGGTTCTGAAATGGAATTGGGCAGGTTACGTCGCTAGAATGAAAAACGGTAGATGAACAAAAAATATCCTCGATTGGAGGCCAAGATTCGAGGCTTTTAGAAGCAGAGGAAGACCGTCTAGCCGTTGAAGTGATGACATAAAAAGGTGGTCGGAAACTGGAGACAAGTTGCTCAAGACAGGAAAAGATGGTAAAACTTCAGAGAGGCTTGCGTTCAGCTGCGGACAGTATAAGCTTGCGAAGAAGTAGAAAAAGAAGCTGGCTGATTGGCCCTGACCAACAACGCGACCTATCGTGGTGCTCATGTTTGTTTTCCTTAGAGCTCCTTATCCAGCTTTGACCTTTGTATCAGACACCACAGCCTTGATACGAGCCCCTTAGTAGTTGAAATCTCAGTCTAGCAAGGCCTTCACAATGGCACAATACATGCTGAGGTTTCCTCTGCCTCTTGATAGCATCTGCATATTGCGTCCTCCGCCAGACCCATTAGACTCAGATGTCTTAGAGGACCCACTATTATTCTAATGTCCTTTCTATTTTGACATAATAGGTCCGCTGTGAATTTGACCGATCGTTCTTTGATGAACTCATTGGCCTGTCTCTGTCGTGGGACACTTTTTCCCCATTCCAGGGATTTAGTTTGCACCCATTTGTCGATGGATGCTCGTATGCATGGCTTGGTCACACCGCAAAGGGGTTCGGGTCCTATAAGGGCCTTACTTGTGCCTTCTCTGGCCAGTTCATCAGCCTTTTCATTTCCTTCGTGCGTCTTGTGTCCTGCTACCTACGCCACGGTCACTTAATTCGGACTTCTTAGATTTATAAGGGCATTTATGTAATCCCATACAGGTCCCGATTCGACTTGTGTGGAACCGATTGCTTTTAACGCAGCCTGACTACCGGAAATATGCAATCGGCTGATTAATAATTCCGTGCCTTATAATTTCCTTCGCATACCACTGTATAGCGGCCACTTCAGCCTAGAATATTGTGGCTTATTTTCCTAGGCTTATTTTTGTTTTTGACCTCCGACTCCCTGTCCTGTCTTAGAGCCGTCTGTATACCAGACTGTTTGTACCTGTATTGGAGGGCCGTTTATCCAGTCTTCCCTGTCTGGTATTTTAATTTTGAAATTATTAACGGTAACTCGGTTTGATATTGTTTAAAACAAAAGGAAATATTATATTTTTTCAATCAAACAAAGCAACATAACAAAATGTTCGATAACTTTTTTTCGTAAAACAATGTATTTCCTTTGTTTTAAACAAAATTGTCTTAAACAATATCAGATCAGGTTGTCTGGTATAGTATTTCTATTGTCAATTTAAAAATTCAGTTAAAGCGTTGCTACAAGGATGTCATTACAAGCCTGTTTGTGATAGAGTAACACCTGAGACCTAACCAGGTATGTTATGCGCTTACCTCAAACGTAAGTAAGTCGATAATTTACCTGGCTCACCATTACAGGTCCGTTACCTGTTCTTCGTTTATTATTAATATTGCCGGTAGCATAGCCGTAGATTAAATTATATTGATTAACTTTTATTGAATAATTTATGGAGTTGTTCATTAACATTATTTATTATAAATAAATAATTTACTTCATGTCTATCAATTAATATAAAGTAGTAAAACAATATTTACAATAATTAAAAAGTGATTCTAAGAATTGTCGTATTGTTAACTATTCCTTTGTCGGCCTTTTTTTAATTTTCAAACTGACTTCAAATAAACTATAACATATATTTTCATATTCGGTGGTGTCTCCTGAACTGATTCCAGCAAACAACTGCGTTTGAAATATATTCGAATTGCATGCGCCCATATCACCTGGTCTATAAGTAGGTTCGCGGGTTCGAGCAGTTCTGAATATTATCTGCGATAAAATTTAAATACAAGAAATACACGTACAATAATATTTAAATTAAACTTTAATTGCCTATTAAGTGATTTGACAACGTACCATTTGATAATGGGGTTGTAGGATTTATGTACAAACTGTCCCAAACAAGAAATCATATAGTTAATGAAATAATAGTATATTATTCAGTGAGCATATAATGATGGCTATTATTCACGAGGGTGAAGTTGACACGAGTTTAAGACACGAGCCGCAGGCGATATTACTCTTTTCGAGTAAAATGTAAAATTATTGTAAATAACATTGACATTTAAATCCCACAAATTTTGACGTTTCAAATCAATAACAAAAAATTACACTTTGACACATTGTCATGACTGACTATTAAAAAACCGCTGCCTAAGGAATCACTACTTCCACATCCAGATTATTCGTCCAAGTCACTTTAAAGGAAACACCTTGACTATATTTGCACTCTAGTATGTGGAAATTATTGGTCATTGAATTATAATAATATTTGGGGTAGATGTCATAGAAAAGTTTGAGGAGTTGGTTTCTACCATATACGTTAAAAATGAAGTTTCTAGTTTACCGTACTTATTTTCCACTATTTACAACCTACCACCTCAATGGAGTCATCTCAAGCAGATGTCACTACAATACATACGTGTACTAACTTTCAAGTGAGTATCTCAATTTGATGTTATCAATCCCATTAATAATGAAGCGGAGGTGGTAGAGTTTGAAATATATTAGAAAGAAATCTGAGGCCTTGGTTTCTAGTATATACACGGAATCCCAAATTTCTGTAGTCTTACCAGCTTGCTTTACTTATTTCCCCCTATTTGCCCCTATTTAACCCCCAACCCTACAACGGCATCATCTCAAATTATGATCTAGTTTCAGACGTCGTTATAATACATATACGTATACCAAATTACAAATGAATATCTCAATTTTATTTTATCAACTCTTTTCATATTGGAGTAGGGGTGGTTGGGTTGAAAAATATTATAAGAAAATCTGACGCTGTGGCTTCTAGTACATACACCGAATTTCAAGTTTCTGTAGTCTTACCAACGTTTTACTTATATTCGTCTATTTACCCCAAATTAACCCCCAACCCTTCAACGGAATCATCTCAAAATATAAACTAATTCCAGACGTCGTTATAATACATACGTGTACGAAATTTCAAATGAATATCTCAACTTTATTTTGTCAACCCCATTAATGGGGTAGGGGTGGTGGGGGGGTTGAAAAATATTATAAAAAAATCTGAGGCCTTAACTTCTTGTACATACACCGAATTTCAAGTTTCTGTACTCATACCAGCTTGCTTTACTTATTTCCTCCTATTGACCCCTAAATAACCCCCAACCCTTCAACGGAATCATCTCAAAGTGTAATCTAGTTCCAGATGTCGTTATAATTCATACGTGTACCAAACTTCAAATGAATATCTCGATTTTATTTTATCAACCCTTTTAATAATGAAGTAGGTGGGGGTTGAAAAATATTATAAATAATCTGAGACCTTGGCTTCTAGTACATACACCGAATTTCAAGTTTCTGTAGTCTTACCAGCTTGCTTTATTTATTTTCCCCTATTTACCCCTATTTAACCCCCAACCCTTCAACGGAATTATCTCAAAATATAATCTAGTTCCAGATGTCGTTATAATACATATGTGTAGAAAATTTCAAATGAATATCTCAATTTTATTTTATCAACCCTTTTCAAATTGGACTAGGGGTGGTGGGGGTTGAAAAATATTATTAAAAAATCTGACGCTTTGGCTTCTAGTACATACACCGAATTTCAAGTTTCTGTACTCTTACCAACTTGTTTTACTTATATTCCTCTATTTACCCCAAATTAACCCCCAACCCTTCAACGGAATCATCCCAAAATATAATCTAATTCTAGACATCGTTATAATACATACGTGTACGAAATTTCAAATGAATATCTCAACTTTATTTTATCAACCCCTTTAATGGGGCAGGGGTGGTGGGGGGTTGAAAAATATTATAAAAAATCTGAGGCCTTAACTTCTAGTACATACACCGAATTTCAAGTTTCTGTACTCTTACAAGCTTGCTTTACTTATTTCCCCCTATTTACCCCTATTTAACCCCCAACCCTTCACCGGATTTCCTCAAAAAACAATCCAGTTCCAGATCTCGTTATAATATATACGTGTACAAAATTTCAGGTCAATATCTTAAACCGTTCCGGAGAAAGCGTGCGGACAAAAAAAAGTTACAGACAGACAGACCGACAGACAGACCGACAGACAGACAGAAAATTTTTTTTCGCTCAAATTTAAAATCTCGACATTCTAAACCTATTTCACGAATAAAAATTTTTGAAAATTTTTTTGCGATTACTATACTTCCAATCCACTACGTGGATGTGGAAGTAATAATGCATATGAAGCGACAAAATTGCTTTTTGTTTTATCCAAATTTTCGGAGGAAAGCTTTGCGTAACATGTCGCACATCGTCTTCGGACAGAAGATGGAACCTTTTTTAAGTGGTGACCTTCGCGAGCACGTGGGTTGGATGTTTCAATATTTTTAAGCTTAGAAAGATACAAGAAATGGCTGACCAGCTGCTCTTTGAATGAAGGGATAGAGAGTTTCTGATTGGTGATTTTCTGGTGCATTATGTATGCGTTGGCAAGTGCTGACCCAAATAGAAGCTGAATTGCTATTTTACCATACCGTTTTATCGACTTTTGTAATGAAGTTGAGTAGGACTTTATTTGGTCCGAAATGTCTATAAAACCTTTGCATTTATTGTAGTCAGCAATCGCAGATGGTTTTTGTACTACCTACTCCACCTCGTTAACGAACCTATAGAATCAAAAATATCTGCCGAAAAATTGAAAACGAAAAAAGAAAGTATTCCCGGGCGGGATTCGAACTCGGGAAACCACATAGTCGCCGATTAGCACGACCGCAAGTCAATTTTTCAAACGTAAGAACTCAATAAATACGGCGATCGGAGACCCGTTCTATGTCTCGATGGCGAGAAGGTCGGCAATGACCGTACAACATTATTCGCGAGGTGAAAGTCGGAAAATGGGGCCGGCAGGAGAGAAGGCGAATCGTCATTTTTTGACATTTCGTGACAATTCGAAAAATTAAATTTTCGTCCACCTATTTTTTTGCAACATGTTTAATTTTTTACTCATTTATGCACCACTAAGAGTTTGGTAGAATTTTACCTTCATTGTAGATAGGTACTATCTAAATTCTCTTAAAAAAAAATCTAGCTTTATAGATTTTAACGCGAAAAATCTGTCGCTGCCTCTCGGGCTATTACTAATGTAGTATGAGTGTTCATTAAAGCACCTCTTATTCGAAATGTGCCATTTGAGTGCTTCCTTGAAAACTTAGAGAGACAACACTTGCATTTTGGTTGCTGCAATTTTGACATTTGAAATTTTTAGTAAAAATTCAGTAACGTGATTTCTTATAAACAACTGATTGTCCTCAGTATTCAGTAGGGAATAATGAAATCATTATTCACTGCAGGAAATAATGGATAGCATTATCCTTAAGGAAACAGATACATAATGAGTATATTATTTAATAATCGTGGACAAAATTTGTCCTAAAAAAATCGGTAAAGTTATTTACACAGAACTTCCCTCGTTATTTGTGCATGGCAATCACTCAAAAAAATTATTAATTACGAAATGACATTGGGAATAATAATCGGAATATAATTATTGGTATTACTACAAAGAAAACCTAATAACTTTTGGTCAAAAAAATATACAGAGTGTTCATCCAACAGCAAAAGTTCAATATACTAAATAACAGGTGCCAAATATGGAAGGCTTGCGCAAATACCTTTATAAATGTCCACCATGACTCAATTATTTCTTAGGATGCCATTATTCAATAAAAGTATATAATAGGATATGCCAAATATTATTGCCATCTCTCACATTTTCAATCCCACATTCACGTAATGGAGTGGAAGTATAGTGGTGATTAAAATATAGAACAAATTTTCAAAAATGTTTTCTGTCTATTCTAGTGTTAAATTTTTTTCCAAATTGGTGAAAATATGTTGCAAATTTTTTTTTCCGAAATAGGTTTAGAATGTTATGAAATGTGGAAATTTTAAATTTGAGCAAAAACGTATTTCGTCTATAATGGTGATAAATAGATTACTAAAACATGTTTTCATTTTTTTTTATTTTTCTAAAACGTTTTTAAATTTGTTTTAATAAATTTGGAATGCCATGGAAACGTGGAAATTTTAAATCGGAAAAAAAAATTCCATCTATTTGTGGTAAAATTTTTTCAAAAATTTTTAATTTTTTTTTTCCTTTAAATAGGTTTAGAATGCCATGAAACGTGGAAATTTTAAATTTGAGCAAAAAAAAATTTTTTTCACTATTTATTCCGTTTAGACGGTCCACCCTGTATATTTTTCAGTGAAAATTCTACCAGTTCTTCGCTGGCAGTAGGGTTAACTACCTACCAAATTTGACTGCTCTCCGTCAATTAGTTTTTTAGTTAATGCACCAACAGACAGACAGACAGACTGACGGAATTGAAAAACCTATATTTTCGGAATCTACGTGTTCTGAAACGTCAGAATCCGAAAAAATCTCGGAGAGTGATTTTTTCTCGAATACAATACTTCCCTTCGGTATGCGAGGGAAGTAAAAATTAATGGTTCTAATTAATAACAGTATCTCGATATTTATACGACTAAAAAATAAGAAAAAAAAAACAGGCCTCTTTAGAAAATGGTCAGTAAAAATTATGAATTAAAATTTCAGCGCCACCCAGTTAATTGAACCTATTTTTGTAAATTTTTGTAATTAAACAAAAAACCTATAAAAGTAATATTATTTACAAAAAAGTGCGAGTGTATCCTATAGAATGTGCAACAATTATATAAAAAGTTCAGTAAATCAACGAAGTGTATAATGTTTACTCTAATAATTTTTAGTTGATTCTTCCTCGTCCCGTCCAGTCTTTCATTTGCTACTACGTTGTGCGTAGTGGATGTCTGGCTGGCTCCGGGCGCGAGTACCAGCAAAGCCCTATTGTACATCAGCTAGTTAATGTAATAAAGTCTTTCTGAATTGAATTGACAGACATTCACTTATATTTTTCCGCTAGTCGTAAATGTGGCGATATTGCCAATAAAATATTTTTAAATCATTAAACTTGTTCGTTTTCATCACAATCTGGAATTTTTTGCATGCCACTGATACTTTACAGATTAGAAAATAAACATGTAAGATACTATAAAATCGTATAATCTGAATTTTAAAACAGATTTGCTTTAATCCAACTAATGATACTTTGTATTTCGCACTAGCGGTACAAAAAATATGCCAAATTAACATCGCGACGCATTTTTCACATCGCCTATTTGTAAAGTATGACATTATTCAGGCCACTATAATTTGTTTATTTGTATGCACTGTTAACAATGCAGTCTCACGTACTTTGCTTTACCGTAGCAACTAACAATCGTACGTGCCGACTTAATCTAGTTTGTTTAATGTCAGCTGTAGTAATTGAAATTTTATAACAATGAGCACTTAGTTCAATGGGTAATTAGAAACTGAATGAACTTTTGAATTGAAGGTATTGTCGCCAGCAATTATATATGTATAAAAGCCGCGATGCCTTTTACAAAAAAAATGTTTTTACGCGAAGCACCTGAGGAGTATATGAAGTATACTCTTATGATTTCTGGGTCGCTGAATCCCGAATATGATGTTAATTTTGTCTCAGCCAAGTCTTCTTGTATTTGAAAAAAATGCATGGAGCTCAAGGTGTGTCTAATTCGGTGACAGACGCGTGTTTCGTGGCTCCTACAAGATCTTCAGATAAATCCGGATAAAGCGGCAACAAAACGTCGAAATTGTATTGAATTAGAGCGTAAACATTTTTGCATTGATTGATATAAATTAGCACGAGTCTGGTTATTTCATATATTTGATTAAATTATGTTGGTTGAATAAAGCGACACAAAAGAGTGTATATAAACAACTCAAGAAAGTCTGCTGCTTGATCGTAAAATCTATACCTGCATTCGGTCCCTTCTTCAAGTAGGTGATATAAAATCTTTGTCACAGGACAGTTTATTATACAACAGAGAAAAGAAATGTAGGCAATAAAATAGAAAATACCCGGAATTGGAAGGTGGCAGTTGAAAATAATTACTGTAAATTGAAACCGATTGTTTCGAAGAATCGACATACCTACAGGGTGAGCAAACTATCCTTTCGGCCCTTTTTTTTTAACCCGCAAAAAATATTGTTACCGCGAGATAGAGCCCTTCCCAGCAACTCCACCGTAAATGGATATTTACCTGTGGAACGGTTAATAAATAAATAAATAAATGAAAGCTACCAGATTCAGAAACAGAAAAAACAGAAAACTTAGAAGAAGAAAAATAAGGAGATGATAGATGGAAACTTAAAAGAAGCATCTCGCAAACACCTGCACACCCCAGCCGATGATGACAGATTGAAACTTAATAGAAGCATGGAAACTTAAAAGAAGCATCTCACAAACACCTACACTTCCCATTCTGTATTCCCACCCCATGCGTCATGCGGCTCTCGCTGCTGACAACAAGCATGTCCAATGTCCAACCCTGCGTATGCAGCCGGTCCGGCAGTATATAAAACATCCGAGATTTAGTTCCGCCGAGATTTAGTTCCAGCACCCAAATTTGAAGGAATGGAAAAAAATTAAGGTGCCAATTTGTTCGTTAAAATCTAAGCTGAAAATCGAAAATGTCTCGAAAATAGTTCATTTTAACAAAAATAGGTAATATTTTATAATAACTTTTACATGATTTTTTTTCTAAAAATCGAAGTAACCCATGAAAAATAAACAACAGAAAGATAAATTAAGTGGATAGTTTTAATGAATATTGTCTTTTTATTGAGTAATGACAGATAATAGGGTGCCATGGAAAACAAATTTTAAAGTTGTAAAATCTTCAAGTCACTATTGTGCCTAAAGCACAATAAAACTAATTTTGTTTGGCAGTTTCACAGGCTCAAATAAACAAATGCGATAACCTACCACCAAACAGAATTAGGCTCCGGCTAGCCAGTTTTATAGGAGGCAAGGGCCTGGGTAAGCGTCAACGACAACTTAAATAATAAGGCCAAGAGCGATTAAATTATAAAAAGTTTAAGTTAGAAAATTTAATTTAAGTGTTTAAAACCTAAGTTTTGTATTCAAAAAAATATATTCAAAAGTACCTTGGGCGCCAAAACCTAAAGGAGGTTTGTTAAAAGGGAAGATACGTCACAGACAACACACAGAAAAATGACAGGTAAAATTGAAATTGATTTAATATCAATTAATAAACATAGCTCACGGATAAATAAATAATGATATTACAATACGTGACATCAAAAAAATAATTTGAACAACAGACACGTATAAATTACTAATACAAGAAATATGGGTTAGTCAAATTTAGAAGTAGGGTTAAAATGTTACGATAAAAAATAAGTTACAGATAACGGTACGGTACGGTAACAGTTATCACCAAATTAGATAAGAAAAAGTTCCAGCGATAAACAACAAGATGATACTTTAAGCAGTTTCGCTTTAAGCTACCAAATTTATTCACTAAAATTTTAACTAGGTACTCGTAATTACATAAAGTTAATTCGGGGTAAAGATACGAGACTATGAATTTCTCATAACTGGCAACCTAGATTGACATATAAGACAAACTATCGAAATAGGGAGCAGTTCTCTTTTTGCTAGAGATTTTTGAATGTGTTGCTAAACCTGATGACAATTTAATAATTATCAGATGACATATCCCAACCGCCAAGAAAAATAAGGTACAATTTACCGGGCTATATAAAATGATAGCAAGTGGGAATTATTAAATCAACACTAGAGATGACATCTAATTAAATTTGTACTTAAACACATTCATTAACTGCTCGACAACAATATTAAGAAAAGGTAGCCACGCCTTGCTAGAGTGAGATACATTTATATAAGGTTAGTAAAAAGTGACACACAAGGCTAAAATAATGGCGCTTAGCAACTAAATTATAAAACAATTTTGTTTATCACTAGAAACTTCACTTATAGACACTTCTAGAACTCTAGAAACTTATCGCTAACAATACCCGAAACTAACCTAAAATTTACAAAATCTCAAAAATACATGCCTCTCGGCTACAGATGATATGACCCCATGGCCAAAATATCACGATACGATACGATAAGGTACAAACTAACGATAAAACTGGTAGGCATAAACCAAATAAACCAGAAGATAAGAAAATATTTACGGGGTTAAATAGCGTAAGGCTATAGAACTGACCGGCGATTTTATGGCAGCACTGAAACACAAAATCGTCTCACGGACTAAAAATTAATGAAAACTTCATTAACAGTGCTGTTCTTACGGTCTAAAACCTTATCCGACACTACTACCATGAAGTTAAAAAAATAGCAAAACTACACAAATTTACGTATAGGCTCATTACTGTTATATTTGTGGTTGGTAACATGTAATTTTATTTAATTTAATATCCCGTCTAGCGGCAGTTAATTACATGAAGATTAACGAAATTTTGTTGGAAGGAAGTAATAACAGTGTACTTAGCTTATAAAAGTTTCCTGTTGGTCTTGGCATGTAGCTGGTGATATTGTAGTAGGTAATGTTGTCTCTCTCATACACATGACATCAGTGAACGGTAACTTCTAGGATTCTCCAAGTGCGATATTCATAAAAGACAGCAAAAAAATTCAACAAAAACTTCCTCGTGGTGGTTGATCAAGCCATTCGAAGAATATTCACATCGCTGGATAATGACCTTGGCGGAATATGTTACGATATGTTGTTAAAACTTCTAAGATGTGTCCATCAAGCAGGAAAACTTCAAAGGTATTAAAATACGTAAATCGGTAAATCGATAAACTTTAAGAAACTTGAAACGAATTTAAGTAGGTTTAAATTTTGGAAAACTTCATTTTAATCTTGAAAAAGATAATAAATAGGAATAGTTATAAAATAGCTATATAATAAATCGGAATATATCAGAAAAGGTATATCAGATATAACAGAAAATAGTATATCAGATAAATCAGAATATATCAGAAAATAGTATATCAGATAAATCAGAATATATCAGAAAATATCGGAAAATGTCAGAAAAGGTACATCAGATAATTGCAGGAAAAAATCATAAAATATCGGAAAAAATCGTAAAAAACATCGGAAAAATCAAAAAAAATATCGGAAAAGGTCATAAAAAAATTCAATCCATAATCTAAAAGAAAATGGGAACGTATTAATATCAATTTAGATTAAAATTTGAGACAAACTACTTACATTCAAATATCCATTTTAAGCGACTGAATAATAAAATTTAAGCCGGTAGGTTAAAAGACGTGTTAACCGCCCAACAACAAAACAGTAAGAGAACGTATTCGATATCACTCGATACAATATTTTAAATCGTTCGATGGTGCTGACATCTCGTGCCTAGGCCTATAACTTATTTCAACACGGAAACGGTTTCTACAATCCATTTGAGATGGAACATTAACGGAGTATTGTTACAAATACCCCCTTCCAACAAATTTAAAAGCGTAAGCTTACTTCACGCCAGAGTTCAATGATAACAGCTGATCGCAGTTAACCCCAAAATATTTCTTAGAAATAATACTAATATACAGAGTATAACCTAACACACGATATAAGTAAATACAGGATCAAAAACACAAAAATATTACAAAGATACGACATATGTTCAAGAAATTTACAAACAATAGTATAATCTAATATATACAAAAACAAAATATCTAACAAGGTACAGAAATAAGATACAGTAATAAGATAAGACACAGTACGAAATAGTTATAAACGACAATATAGGCAATAATACATACACGGTTTCAAGAAGACAAGACTACAATGTCTTATTCACTAAATGAGCAAACAATTTGTATATAGAGTTGAACTAGGACACACTATATACGTTGGGGTTCATCATCTGGGGCTTGTTTAAGATCTTTAACATGATATCTACCTAGTTCTTTATTATGTTCATCTACCAGTTCGTAAATAATAGGGGAAATCTTTTTTACAATGGTACATTTGATAAACTTCGGGGCAAGTTTGGCTGAAAAATAATTTGCGGCATCTGATAACACATAATTTCTCTTATACACAGTGTCTCCAACATCGAATTCAATATTTCTTTTTCTAAGGTCATAATATTTCTTATTCTTTTGATAAGATTTAGAAATGTTGTTGGCGACATCTTTGTATAAGTCTTGTAACTTTTGCAGTTCAGAAACTAATTTCTTTCTGTTTTCAAACTGAACGGGAGCATTATTTTTCGAGGTTATTTCACCATAATACTTTCCAGAGGTAGGGAGTTCTCTTCCGAAAGTCAAGACAGCTGGGGAGTAACCAGTGGCTTCGTGAACACAAGTGTTAATAGCATTTGCAATTTGAGGTATAAGTTTGTCCCAATCCCGATGATTATTTTCCCTTAAATAAGATCTAATCGCAGTACCTATGACTCGATTGGCACGTTCTACATTATTAACCTGTGGATGATACTTAGCGTTATACCAAACGTGTGAGATTGAATATTTTGTCAACAGACTCTTAAATTCTTTCGAAGTAAATTGGGAACCATTGTCCTGGACCATAATTTGCGGTACACCAAAAGTTAAAAATACGTGATTCTCAATAAAATTACAGATTTCCTTTGCGGTAGCTCTTTTCATTCTATGTATAAAAGTAAATTTTGTGAACCAGTCTACTACGACTAAGAGGTAACAGTTGTTTAACTTTGACTTGGGATAAGGTCCCGATATATCACAAGAAAGTAATTGAAATGGTTGGTTAATATTCTTAGGAGACCCCATGAGTCCAATTCGGCCCAATTGTGATACCTTTTGTGCATGACATGTTTCACACCTATACACGTATTTTTTAACATCGGCTTTCATACCTGGCCAATAGTAACTATTGCAGATACGGTGATACGTTTTATTAAAACCAAAGTGTGATGACAGAGGATCATCGTGACATTCTTTTAAAATATTTAAACGGTCACCTTTCGGTACCACTAACTTCCATTCCCTAAAATTTGTTCTTAATTTGTACTTGTTTTTAACGAATTTAAAAAGTTTATTGTTCTCTAGGTGCCACACAGGGTATAATTCTGGATTTTTATCTACATTCACTAACATTTTATTGTACCATTTGTCAGGCTTACTACTTAGACTGTCAATATTAGTAACCGCTCTGCTTAAGGCATCAGGCACTACGTTTAATTTACCACTACGGTGTTCGATATCAAAATCATACTGGGACAACTGTACTGCCCATCGAGCTAAACGACCACTGGGATTTTGTAATTTTGTTAACCACAACAGCGCGAAATGATCAGTGATCACCTTGAACTTAACGCCCTGTACATAACAACGATATTTGGACATTCCGAAAATCAAACTTAATAACTCAAGCTCAGTTACGGTATAGTTACGTTCGGCCTTGGTTAGCGTACGTGATGCGTACGACACTACCCTCTCATTTTCTCCTTCCCCCTGTGTTAAAACACAAGCAACGGCATATGAGCTCGCATCACATTGCAAAACAAACGGTTCGTCAAAGTTTGGACTAGCTAGTACCGGGGCAGTAATCAGACGCTGTTTTAATTCTATAAAAGATTTTTCTGCAACACCAGACCACTGAATACTTTGGCGTTTCTGCCTACCCTTTATTAATTCTGTTATAGGAGCTGTTAACTCTGAAAAATCACTGATAAAACGGCGATACCAAGACGCCATGCCTAGAAATCTTTTTACCTCAGTAGTATTTTTAGGTCGGGGATAATCAATAATAGCCTTGACTTTGTCAGGGTTTGTATGGAGACCATTTTTGTCTACCACATAGCCCAAAAATGATAAACTAGATTTACAAAATTTGCATTTGTCAACGTTTATAGTTAAATTTGCTGACTTTAAGCTATCATAAACTCTTAACAGCGTTTCCATGTGTTCATCAAAAGTTTTATTTACCACGACCAAATCATCTAAATAAGTAAAAATATGTTGTTCAATGGAAGGATCGAATAATCTATCAATGAGTCTTTGTAACTGCTGGGCAGAATTACATAGGCCGAAAGGCATCCTATTAAATTCAAAATGTCCCTTACCAACTACTGAAAAGGCTGTTTTCTCACAAGAACCTGGTGTTAATTTTATTTGCCAAAAAGCATGCTTGAGGTCAATAGCTGTTAAAAAATGAGCATCTCTAACCTTATCTAAAGTTTGAGTTAAATTGGGTAAAGGATATGAATCTTTTTTTGTAATCGAGTTAAGTCTCCTACCATCAAAACATAGGCGGTATTCCCCAGAGGATTTTTTAACTAAAATAACATTACTTGAATATGGACTTTTAGATGGTTGTATAACTCCGAGTTCTAACATTTTATCAATTTCTGCATTTAAGTGTTTTTGCATATAAGGTGACATTGAAAAATTTCTTTGTTTAAAAGGTACCGGTTCTGTTAAAATGATGTCATGTTCAACTAGCGTGGTACAACCTAACGTGGTAGAGTTGGAACTTATTTCCTTAAATTTAGTAATGACCGACTCTAATTTTTTACTTTGGGCCCCACTTAAATCAGCCTCACTCATGATTGAGCATACAAAATTTTCATGGTTGAAAGATAAGTCAGAAGGGAGCTCATTTATAGCAAAGGACTCATTGTTAAAATTTAAATTTAACCCAAATATCTTACAAAAATCTACCCCTAGGATAATATTATTTCTAATGCTAGGAATTATTAAAGTTTTTACAATTTCTGTCTTATTTTCTAAGGTGATAGGTAAAGATACAGTACCGATAACTTTCTGAGATTGTCCATCAGCAGTAGACACATTGAAATTTGTGTTGTATTCAATTTCTAACTCTGTGTTAAGAATAACACCAAGACCCCTCTTTCCTAAGACTGTGTGATTAGCCCCTGTATCCAAAAGAGCGTCCATTTTTATACCATTGACAGATATGTTGAGAAAAGGTCGATCATCTGGTAGTTTATTAACAAAAAGTGATGAAATCAATTTCTTTTTATAAAAATCTTTGACTACTGATAACCAATCAGACCATTTATTATCAATATTTTTATTTATTGAGGAAAATTTATTACAAGTCTTATTTGACCGGACTAAATTTGATTTTTTGTGATAACGCTTAAAAATTTTATTTGTGGGAGTTTTAGGACTAAAATTTTGGCAAAAGTTGTGGGCTTTAAGGTTGAAATTTTTATTTGAGGTGTAGGCTTTAAGACTAAAATTTTTATTTAAGGTGTGGTTGGATTCGGCAAGTCTACAACAGCATCTTCCAACCTCAGATCTGTCGTGATCTCGTTTTTTGGATTACACTTCGAGCATTTAGTTTTAGTAACACCTTTCTTACCACAAGAAAATTAGAAAATCGTTCTTTTCTTAGGGCACTTATTATAAGCATGACCCTGTATATCACAATTCCAACATTTTATAGAGTTTACTTCGTTTATGGCTATATTTAAATTTTCTGATGAGCTTGCAGGATGATTACTATTATCCACGACCTTCTCAAAACTTTTATTATTGTTAGTTATTGCCAAATCTAGAACTTCATTAATATTTGCTTTGTGCTTGATACCAGTAGCATTAGTTTTAGAAAAAGACAGATCGGGCCCTATAAGGTTAGAAAAATTCCCACTCGACTCTTTAAAATTACTATTACTAAGTTTAACGTCTTCTAATGTTTTACATAATTGTTTTAATTCTGCAATATTATAAGGGTAGCGTAAAGCTAAACGATCTTGAAAATATGGCCTTAAATTTTTAATGATGATTTTTAGTTGTGTGTTTTCATTGATAGGGTAGCTAAATCTCCTAAACAAGTTTTCCATTACAGCTATAAAAATTAAAACGCGCTCTGAGACTGCCTGTTTTCTATCCCTTATTGCGTCCCATAATTCCCCTTCAAAATCACATGGTAAAAATACTAATTTCAAATGATTTTCTAAATCTTGCCAAGTGTGACAACTTGAACGAACTGACCTAAATAAAATTAAAGCATCGCCTTCAAAAAACTCATGGGCAAAAGTTAGTAAGTCATTTTTGCTAATTTTGTGTGACATGGAAAATTCTTCTACACGTTCTAAAAAATTGTGTAAAGTTTGGTTTTTACCATCAAATTTTAATAGATTCCTGTTTGATTGTGAGAGTCTGAAAAAAGCTAGTCAACAGGTGAATAATTATTATACGTTAGGTTGGGTGTAGTATGCAACACATCATGCACAAATGATCTCGGGTTATCGGTTGCTACGGAAGGTAAGGCACTTTCTCGCCGGGGAACATATAAATTTTGATTTAAAATATTCGAGCTATCGATTGGCTCTCTAAAAGTTACATGGTTAAACAACTGTGTTGAATGACGAGGTGTTGTATTTGTATTAATCTGATTGATGTCATTAACATTATAATTTTGTGAATAAGGTCCACAATTTGTTCTAGAGATATTTTCGTGAAAGACATTGTGACTAGGTATAGGTACATTATTATGTACGTTAGTGGAACTTACTTGAGGTATACGAAAAGAACTAGAAACTTGATAGGCCCCTGGAACTACATTATTTGTAATTTGTGAACTAGCAGTGCAAAAATTTACATTAGACGGTGAGTTTAAGGTACTAAAATTTAAGTTACGCTGTGAATTTAACATACTGACATTTGAAGTATAAAGTGAGTCTAAGTTAGTTACTTGTGAGTTACTTTGTGAAGTTAAATTATTGACATTTGTATGGTATAGCGAGTTGTTTAAATTATTTACTTGTAAGTTACTTTGTGAACTTAAATTATTGACATTTGTATTGTACAGAGAGTTTAAATTATTTACTTGCAAGTTACTTTGTGAAATTAAACTATTGACACTGGTATTATTTTGTGAATTTAAGTTACTGAAATGCATAGTGGTTTGTGGGACAAAACTTGAACTGGTGACAAAATTTTGGTGACTGGTCGTTGCGTGGTTAGACATACCCGCCTGTGAAATCATTAATGGTGAACTAACAGTTACAACTGGAGATAAAATGTTATCATTTGCGTTATTCAACTCAATTAAATTTACTTCTGGTGCATTACCAGATTTATTCTCTAACAAATCGAAAAGCAACATAATTTTTGTGATTAATTCAGTTTTAAAATCAGCGTCTGTTTGATATTCAGCTGTTAAATAATTTACCCTATTTTTGACATGTAAAAGTTTACTTTTTAATCTTCTGTAATCAGGATGACGTTTATCAAATGTAAATTTGTTTACCATACTTTCCAGTGTGTTGACCTTATCAATGCATATGATTCTTTCCATCCCATTATCTACCTGAACCTTTGGATGAGACGTGGGTTGACATTTTTCACTCTGTAGATGTCCTCGTAAGATTGCCCTCTTTACATCACAGTTTCCCTCGATAGTCGTACCTCGTATATAGAGTTCAAAGTTCAGCTCCTCCACAGACAAGTAGTTTGGCTCCATGACTCCTTACTATATTATTACCTACACTAAGGAAGACACGAATTAGTAACAAGGAAATCAAGACGGTAAATATACTGAAAATAAAACAAGATAGGAGAAGGACAAAGAAAATAGAAAAGTTACTACTTTTGAAATATTTTTTTGCAGATGTAATAGACACTCTTGCCTCCAATTTATGACGACGCCTCGCGTTGCGGCGCCACTGTAAAATCTTCAAGTCACTATTGTGCCTAAAGCACAATAAAACTAATTTTGTTTGGCAGTTTCACAGGCTCAAATAAACAAATGCGATAACCTACCACCAAACAGAATTAGGCTCCGGCTAGCCAGTTTTATAGGAGGCAAGGGCCTGGGTAAGCGTCAACGACAACTTAAATAATAAGGCCAAGAGCGATTAAATTATAAAAAGTTTAAGTTAGAAAATTTAATTTAAGTGTTTAAAACCTAAGTTTTGTATTCAAAAAAATATATTCAAAAGTACCTTGGGCGCCAAAACCTAAAGGAGGTTTGTTAAAAGGGAAGATACGTCACAGACAACACACAGAAAAATGACAGGTAAAATTGAAATTGATTTAATATCAATTAATAAACATAGCTCACGGATAAATAAATAATGATATTACAATACGTGACATCAAAAAAATAATTTGAACAACAGACACGTATAAATTACTAATACAAGAAATATGGGTTAGTCAAATTTAGAAGTAGGGTTAAAATGTTACGATAAAAAATAAGTTACAGATAACGGTACGGTACGGTAACAGTTATCACCAAATTAGATAAGAAAAAGTTCCAGCGATAAACAACAAGATGATACTTTAAGCAGTTTCGCTTTAAGCTACCAAATTTATTCACTAAAATTTTAACTAGGTACTCGTAATTACATAAAGTTAATTCGGGGTAAAGGTACGAGACTATGAATTTCTCATAACTGGCAACCTAGATTGACATATAAGACAAACTATCGAAATAGGGAGCAGTTCTCTTTTTGCTAGAGATTTTTGAATGTGTTGCTAAACCTGATGACAATTTAATAATTATCAGATGACATATCCCAACCGCCAAGAAAAATAAGGTACAATTTACCGGGCTATATAAAATGATAGCAAGTGGGAATTATTAAATCAACACTAGAGATGACATCTAATTAAATTTGTACTTAAACACATTCATTAACTGCTCGACAACAATATTAAGAAAAGGTAGCCACGCCTTGCTAGAGTGAGAGAAATTTATATAAGGTTAGTAAAAAGTGACACACAAGGCTAAAATAATGGCGCTTAGCAACTAAATTATAAAACAATTTTGTTTATCACTAGAAACTTCACTTATAGACACTTCTAGAACTCTAGAAACTTATCGCTAACAATACCCGAAACTAACCTAAAATTTACAAAATCTCAAAAATACATGCCTCTCGGCTACAGATGATATGACCCCATGGCCAAAATATCACGATACGATACGATAAGGTACAAACTAACGATAAAACTGGTAGGCATAAACCAAATAAACCAGAAGATAAGAAAATATTTACGGGGTTAAATAGCGTAAGGCTATAGAACTGACCGGCGATTTTATGGCAGCACTGAAACACAAAATCGTCTCACGGACTAAAAATTAATGAAAACTTCATTAACAGTGCTGTTCTTACGGTCTAAAACCTTATCCGACACTACTACCATGAAGTTAAAAAAATAGCAAAACTACACAAATTTACATATAGGCTCATTACTGTTATATTTGTGGTTGGTAACATGTAATTTTATTTAATTTAATATCCCGTCTAGCGGCAGTTAATTACATGAAGATTAACGAAATTTTGTTGGAAGGAAGTAATAACAGTGTACTTAGCTTATAAAAGTTTCCTGTTGGTCTTGGCATGTAGCTGGTGATATTGTAGTAGGTAATGTTGTCTCTCTCATACACATGACATCAGTGAACGGTAACTTCTAGGATTCTCCAAGTGCGATATTCATAAAAGACAGCAAAAAAATTCAACAAAAACTTCCTCGTGGTGGTTGATCAAGCCATTCGAAGAATATTCACATCGCTGGATAATGACCTTGGCGGAATATGTTACGATATGTTGTTAAAACTTCTAAGATGTGTCCATCAAGCAGGAAAACTTCAAAGGTATTAAAATACGTAAATCGGTAAATCGATAAACTTTAAGAAACTTGAAACGAATTTAAGTAGGTTTAAATTTTGGAAAACTTCATTTTAATCTTGAAAAAGATAATAAATAGGAATAGTTATAAAATAGCTATATAATAAATCGGAATATATCAGAAAAGGTATATCAGATATATCAGAAAATAGTATATCAGATAAATCAGAATATATCAGAAAATAGTATATCAGATAAATCAGAATATATCAGAAAATATCGGAAAATGTCAGAAAAGGTACATCAGATAATATCAGAAAAAATTGCAGGAAAAAATCATAAAATATCGGAAAAAATCGTAAAAAACATCGGAAAAATCAAAAAAAATATCGGAAAAGGTCATAAAAAAATTCAATCCATAATCTAAAAGAAAATGGGAACGTATTAATATCAATTTAGATTAAAATTTGAGACAAACTACTTACATTCAAATATCCATTTTAAGCGACTGAATAATAAAATTTAAGCCGGTAGGTTAAAACACGTGTTAACCGCCCAACAACAAAACAATAAGAGAACGTATTCGATATCACTCGATACAATATTTTAAATCGTTCGATGGTGCTGACATCTCGTGCCTAGGCCTATAACTTATTTCAACACGGAAACGGTTTCTACAATCCATTTGAGATGGAACATTAACGGAGTATTGTTACAAAGTCAAACGTCAAAATTTTAAATACGCTTATACTCAGAGTACCTATATTGTTATTGAAATTATAAAATTGATCAATAATATTATCAATTATTAGTTTGAAGTTAAAATTATGGATACTCTAAATGTAGTGAAAAAATTTAAACTTGTACGCCTTAGAGGGGATAATGATAGAACTTTGGGAGAGGTATGTGATATATTTAATAATAGGCACCCGAATAGTTCCAACATCACTAAAAGTACCGTTTCTAAAATAAACAAAATTTTTAATGAGTGTGGCGCTCTGACAAGGCGTATTATAAGAACGGATAATGTACAAAGAAGACCCAGGTACGAGCAGACCGTTTTAAATTATTTTATTAACAATCCAAACGCCATGCTCCAGTATCAGAGTAGCTAGCTTAACTTTGAATTTATCTAGAGAAAATATTCGCCGATGCTTTAAAAAGAATAATATATAAAACTATTCAAACCCAAGTTTTTTACATACGTTGGAACCTGGTGATGATGAATCACGGATGGAATTTTGCTTGTGGGCTCAAGGAGATTACCTTAATAATAGAAATTTTTTGAAAACTACTTTATTCAGCGATGAGGCAACTTTTACTACAAATGGAGTGGTATCGTCACAAAATTGTAGGTTTTGGGCTACAGAAAATCCAGAGTGGGTTATTAATTGTAAAAAGTTAATGTTTGGTGTGGGCTACTCAATGAAACAATCATTGGCCCTTTCTTTTTTTAAGGTAATATGAATCGCATGCAGTTTAACAGTTCCTAAGAAACGAATTTTGGAATATGCTACATGAACTTTCAATACTTACAACAAAGAGTAAATTGACAATTTCAATTAGATCGCAGCCCTGTTCATAATGCCAGGGTGGTTACCAGATGGCTTAATGCTAACTTTCCTAATCGATAGATAGGTCGAAGTAGCCCATTAATTGGATGGCCACTCCGATCCCCGGACTTAACACCGATTGACTTCTTTTTATGGAGTTTACTAAACTCTAGAGCCACGTTAAAATCAGATAATAGACACATTTTTATATGTACCTATATAAAACCACGATGCCCATCCCAAATTTTTGACGGAACATCGATACCTTCATTAGGACCCCAAAACCCGCCTTTCTACCAAAAATCGTGCTGACGTGCCGGTTTTCGTCGAAATTCGATTTCAATTATTTTTGGAGGTATCCTCGGAGTTATCACATTATATTATTTTATGTTTTTGTAGAAAGTGAAGATACTTTTTTAGACATAGTGTATTTGGCGCTTTTTTGTTACAGAGAATCTGTTTTTGTGGGCATTGTAATTAGAAATATTATTATTATTATTATTTATTGTATTTTATTGGTTTCACCAAAAGGCCATCGACTGAAGTCCTTCAGCCTGTTACACATATTTACATTGTTTTATTTATACATATTAATTTTTACGGCATATTTATATTCCACAAGATCATTAAACATTCCTTATTGGTTTAATTTTCTTGCGCACTAGTCATAATGAAATTTCTCTTGTTGTCTGATGAAATATATACAACGGTGGATTTTAGATGTAAATGCCCCAGGCCTCGCCAAATTAATTGAAATAGTTAATTAATTGAAAAAGCAACAAATTGTTTGAAGGTTGTTAAAAGGGTAAAGCAAATTAATTAAAATTTTTCTGTGAGTCTGATGTATTTTGGCTTACAGATCCTTTTCCTACTAAAGATAAAAGTATGATTGTTAAATAAACACGAAATAATTAATTTAGAAACTCTAAAACAACATAAAGCATCGGCTGTCACGTTATACGAAATTCTAAAAATTTGTGGTTGTAACAACAGGAAAAAAACAATACGTCCCGTCGTGGATGGAAAATGTCCGGAGCCCCTTATAGTACATCTCGGAAAGACCTACTATTTTGATGTTTGAGTCTGCAAGTTTTCTTGATTGTAAAAGTTCTCTTACATTCCAGGTTCCAAGTTGGATTCTTTGTCCATTCATGATCCTTGTAAATGAACCCTTATTGATTACTACCCCTGAAACACAAGGAGAGATTTTTTTAAGGACCAGAAACGCGTATAACTCTTCAAGGATTGAATATTTTTTGTAGAACTTTTTGTGGTTGATGGAAAAACTTGTTAGCTTTCATTTGCACCAAACCTTGTGTTCAAGAAGTTATTAATACACAAATTAGAGCCTCTCATGCCATATAACTTTTATTTCCGGTTCGGGTTACCCGATCAAGTTCTTTCTGGTCTCAAAATTTTTCTTTTTCCAAGCACTTTCATATGTACAAAACCACATTTCGTTACGCTTACCCAGAACCGAGATATTCCTTTGTTAATTTACAAAATGTATTTAAACTTTCAATAAACAAAAGCAAAAAGTTGCACTTGTATAGACTTCTATGGAGGTTTTGCCCGACATCAATATTTATCGTTTAAAGCTGGTTTGAAGTCGATCAAACTTTCGAAAAAAAAATTATTTGCTAATTAACAAATTATGCCAATTGTTTAAACAATCAAAAAGTAGTGAAGATATCGGGCCAAAAAAATATGGTATATTCTTTGGTATAAAAGGCATTTTTTTTGAAGAAAAAAAAACCAATATCCTGACCTCAATAGTTTCGGAGCAATCAATTTGTTAATTGAGAAATTTCTTATTTTGACTATAACAATTGAACGGGTTGACAAGGTGAGTTGTGCCTGGCGCCAAACCACGCGTATTGAAAATACCTTTCGATTGAATCAAGATTTTTTCGGATCCGTCAAACCGTTTTCATTTTATTAAATGAAGACGAACAAAATAGTTTAAACAATTATTTGACCATTAAGCTCACGGTTTAGGAACATTTTTCACAGGAAAATCTTGTTCAGCGAAATTTTTCCTATAAGAATCCATGGCTAATTCAAATGGTATAGAAAATTTTTAGGAAAAATCCCAGACAGACTCGCCTATTACTACGTAGATTATGGTTTGTTACAAGCATTTATTTAACTTCACATGTTTGTCAGTTTAGTTCAAACCTTGCAGTTTTAAACCACTTCCAATTGATCTATTGCCTTGACATTTTGTGTACATATATAGTATAGGTGACAATATAATATTTTGGAATACAACTAATAGAAAAAGGATTATAAATCGAGAAAGGGGCGTGTTTGAATCACCGGCGACTCCGGCACAAATTGAATAGTCAAATGAGGCGAGATTGAGTAAGTTTTACTTGAAATGCGTGGTCTTTAAGGCTGTTTGGCTTAATTTGTCACTTTTTTTTTGTTGCAAGTTTTTATTCAACCTCACATGTTTGCCAGTCAATTTACGTCAAATATTATAAGTCCATTTTGAACATCTTCCACTTGAAATTTTGCATACATTAATACCGATAATAATACAGTTATCTGACGACCGGCCATGCTACAGCCAGGATAGTCAGCTTACTATGCAACTGCTCAAGGGAACATTTGAAATGTAAGGAATCGGTAGTGTAACTGTAGTTGATAGGAAAATATGTTGAATCTAAGGGAACCGTAGTAGCTATATGGAGTATGCTATATGAGTCCCATTTATAGGGCAGCATAAACGTTTAAAATATGTTTTTGGTTTCATTTTGTAGCTTGGACCTTTCTGAGGCGTATAAACGTGTTCCGGGGATACCACGTACGGCTAAAACCGTTAGATACCGATTCTTTAAAGATTTCCAATGTTAAGAAATACGGTTTTGAAATTGTCTGCGAGGTCATTACATATACAGTATGTAGCTTGGAATAGTTGTCAATTTTGCGAAAGCATCTCACAGTGAGACCAAATCCATTTCTAGCTGAACAAGGAGGTGTATCATCGTCAACCGAGACAAAGCACGTAGGTAATGGTTCCCTAAGTATGCCTCACTTCAATGTCTAACCCGAGGTGTAAACGATGCGTCACTCATAGTTACCATGAAAGCTACCACGAATTGTATTTGACAATATTGTTTTGTGATTTAAAACAAAGGAAGTCAGATCGCATTAAAAATAATTTTATTTTAATTAATTCATATACGACGAGCAATTAAATGCAAAATGCAGTTAATACTTTGATGTTAGTCAGGTACTAAGTCTACTAAAGTCTGTTTGGAAATGAAAGAGAATGATAAAAGCTCGTTATAAATGCATATTCTATAAAAACATAATCAGGGTGCTTGTCAGTGATTTCTTTGTATTATGTTTCTATAACATTGGTAAGCTGTATTTTTAGAGAAAATACCCGTACTACATTTCTTTCTGCTTCTCTGGCGATCTATCCTTGTCTCTGTCAATGTAATCTATTAGTCGATCTCTCTCGTAACCAGTTATCATACGCAAATTCAAACATCATAGCCGGGTTTGAGTGTGTTTCCGTAGTTCAATAAAATTATTAATCATTAATATTGTTGAGGGAAATATTTAGATAAATCAAATAACACAGGTTTTTTATTTCATATAACAATAGATTTATTTTGAAGGTTCTTAGTCCACAAAGTAGGTACCAAGCAAATTATTTTTTTCTCTTAAATAAGGTAGGCATTGCTGCCGCTTCCACATATCCAATCTGGATATTTTTATATACTGCCGGGCCGCGGCCGGCTGCATACGCTGGATTGGACATGGGATATACTTGCTGCCAGCAGCGATAGCCACATGCCGCATAGAGTAGGAATATAGGATGGAAGATTCGTGAGATGCTTCTTTTCAGTTTTCATCTATCATCATCCGATGGGAAATGCGAGTATTTGTGAAATGCTTCTTTTACGTTTCCATCTATCATCTCCTTATTAACTCGTCTTCTGAGTCTTTTGTTTTTTCTGTTTTTGAATCTAGCAGTGTGCACCTCCTGCTGCCCGCTTGCGTCCATATATGGTTTCATGTTTTCCAGAAATCTGTGTTTTCGTTCAACGTCCTGCACAGGGTTGGCAGTTTTAAAACAAAATGTTTTAAACAAATGTTTTTTAAGTGTTTAAAATACAGTAACCTGTTTTAAACACATTTGTTTTAAACACGTTTAAAACAATTGTTTTAAACATGATTTTTTTCAATGCGTTTTTTTCAGTGTGTTTGATGGACAATTTTCGGAACATCGTTGTATTTGATAAGGTAAAAAAAAAATAATAAAGTAAAAAAATATGAACTTTTATGTAATGCAATACAACTAGTTATAATAATATGGTAGTATATATAAGTACAACGAACAAAACATATTACTAGTATATAGAAGATATACCGTTATTATTTATTTTCTTAAGTGTTAATTTTAAAGCGATTAATAGCAAAAAAAAGTCGAGTGCGGGAAGGTAGACCTATGTATTCCCAGGCATTTTGACTTGCTGAACATGAATCCGATGTCCGTTTTGACCGATTGGCTGTTGTATTTTTCATAACCTCAAAAAAAAACACCGTAAGAATGCCCGAGAAAATGAGAGTGTAGATAAAAATCTGAAAAATTTCAGAGGTACGTAGAATGGCGAGAGAAATCGAATGGCGCAAACTAGAATTCTAGAGCTTTTTTGGTTTCCGATATAGAGCCTCGAGAATTGCGAACAAAACAATTTTTTTCCTTCCGGTGACTTTGAGCTGTTCTATCTCGAAAACGAAGGACCGCAGGGATGTCTGGTTTGCGCCATTCGATTTCCATTGCCATCCTATGTACCCCTGAATTTTTCCAGATTTTCATTTTTTCGGACATTCTTACGGTGTTTTTTGAGGTTAGGAAGAATGCAAGAGCCAATTGGGCAAAACAGACATCGGATTCGTGTTCAGCAAGAATTCATGGGAATACTTAGGTCTGCCTTCTCCAACTCGACTTTTATGTGCCTGTGTAGTCAATAACCAATAAAAAACGGTGCCAGTTTAAGTGGCGAGAACTCGATCGGCGAAGTTAAGCAACGCCGGGAGAGTCCGTTACTTGGATGGGTGACCGTATCTCATTTCGCCGTCCTGGTTAAGTGGTGGAATAGCTTTAGCTAAACTTCGCCAGGATGTTAAAATAAATAAGACGTTAAAATAAAAAAACAAAAAATTATTGTACTATTGACAACTTGACGTATTTATTACACCGAATTGGCCGAGCCGTTGTCAAGTATCTTGTTATGATGCAATATGGGCATGGCTTATAGAATAAACAATGTATTGGGTCAACGCGCCCGTATAAATTTAAGTTTAAAAACATATTTTTTATTGTTTAAAACATGTTTTTTTTCAACAATTAAAAATCCATGTCTAAAACATATTGAATTGTTTTAAATTTAAAAAAAAAAACGTGTTTTTTGATTAAAATAAAAAGAACACAATTTTTGCCAACCCTGGTCCTGCATCAGTGCGTCCACTTCGTTTGTCTGCCAAGACATACATTAGCTCTCCGCAAGAAGCTTTTATTTATTTGCCGTTCCACAGGTAAATATCCATTTACAGTGGAAGTGCAAGGTAAAGTTCCAAGGGAACATTTGAGACACCCTGTATACCGATCTGCAAAGGTAAAACAAAAAAATAAAAAGTAAAATCGGCCGAAATAGAAAGAGATCTAGGAGAACATTTGGGACGCTCTGTATGTCAAACAAACCCCAACTACTTTGACCTGAGAAACATTTTTGTATTCGTAAATATGCGCAATATATAGACTACGTGACAGCTGCCAGTTTCCGAAACCTTGCTATTGTGAGAACTGCCTTGTGTTTAATGCATTCTGAATTTTAAGAAATTCATATAGGTTTAATAATTAATAAGGATTAATAAACTAAAGTTACTAATATAACTTGTCCATTTCGTCCGAGTGTGTATGTATGTTGGCAGCTTCGGTCTCTGTTTTGTGGGGTTTCCCCACTACTTGCACTCGTTGTTTCACCACCCTTCTTAGAAGCCATCTTGTTTGGTATTCACTTTAGGTTAATTTATGGTGCACTGTTTGTATTATATTGCCAGATGTTTGTGTCCCCTTTTCAAGTTGTTTATATGCACTTTTAGTTAATGATATTGTACCGTCCTAAAGTTCCAGGACGCTACAGAATATATATAATTTAATTATGGGGTTCTTAAAACCACTATAATAGCAGATACTTTAAATTTGTTGACTTTTTGTTCACAGAAACCTAGAGCTGCCGAAGTCCTCATCCCCACTCGAAAATCTATCTTTAAAATATACACCGAGCGCCATCTGTACTTTAAAAGCAAACCCAACCGATTCTTAACGAGTAGACTTGAATTAACTTTAAAATATACACCGAGCGCCATCTGTTATTCTACCAGCAAACCACCGGCTCTTACTAGTTAGAAACCTAGAAAGTTTTGGTAAAAATTAAACAATAAACTTTAATTAATAATTTTGAAGCAATAGAAATTTAGTAACAAATAAGAAATATTAATGGGAAGTAAAATAGTGCAATAATTAAGTAGATTTGATAATAAAAACAGAATTTTAAGTAAATACTTTTTATCATTTTGCGGTTGGCAACGATTGAAAGCTATTTTATAGGAGACAATAAATTAGGCATTTCCGATTCTTGAAGCTAAGAACAAGACGTGCTTGTGCTGTCTTGCCGCAGATTTAAAGCCTCAAATTCCTGGAGATAGGTAATTAAATAAACCAATATCTACTAAATTATAATCACTGACATTTATTGATTAATGTATATGTATTTAATTTGTAAAATTGCCAGCATTCAACCCGATGTTAAGGGATATTTAATAGGTTAATTTTTGAAGTGCTTGGATAGAGATGCACGCGTGCCATAAAAAAACAGCGTCAGTAGCTAAAATCTATGTTGGATAAGGAATTACATTTAATTCTGTTGCTTATTGTTAAAGGGAATTAATTGTGAATTTAAAGTTTTAAACGCGATTTAAATATAGGTTTGGGCAATAGTGGAACGCGGTTTTTTAAATTTAGTAAGGTTATAAAAATATCTTGGAATTTGGTAGGGGATATTTGGGCATTTTTAGAAGAAACGTTAAGGTCTTAAGACATTACGTGGGGTATTAACGCACCCAGAGTGCCTTTTCAAACAAGTAAATGCAAGGTAGAGTAACACGATGGACTCTTTTAGGTGTGAGGTAGTAAGTACCAGCCTGCGAGGTATTAAGTACCAGCCTGATGAGCTATTAAGTGCCAGCTTGAAGAGGTGGTAATGACCAGCCAATAATAAGCCTTAGGTGTCAATTAAAGTGACCAGCTTGATGGTGATGGTCCTGTGAGGATAACCTTATTTAGCCCAGGAGGAAATTGTTTGCCCACATCCACACATGTCACTGGATATGGAACTTGTATAGCGACAACATATTAATCAGTCTAGTCTCAACGTTTATCAGTAAACGTAACAAACAGAGGAAGGGGAAGAGGAGATTTGAGTGGGACGAGGCGCTCCGGCAGCTCGTGAACAGGATCTGTGGTGAGAGTGTCATTCTCATTTGAACATCAACACGCTCAACTTCTTGTGGAGTTTTTATTTAACATATAATTTTTAGCCTTCAGCAAATGTAAATTTTTATCCTTAACTTTTCATCGGCCGTCAGCCTAATAACATTCTTACTCCTACATATAATTTATGTAAGGAAGGTAGCTACCCTCTAAATTCGATTTTTTGTTAATAAAATATCTAAATTTATATCAAATATTTACCATTTCCAGTTTTGTCTTTAAAATTTTAATATACAACTTATTTTTCTTACTTTGTGTTTTTCATATTAAATTCTCTAAAAACTCATGATACCTATGTAAACAATAAGGCCACTGAATAGCCACAGTATTACATTTTGAAAACCAGTAAGGCATAGGTATCGAGCAATTGGCTATTGGCGCCTAACAATTCTAAATTTTTATTAATTTTCGAACCACGACCCAGCCTCCACAACATAAATGAGAACCGGGTAGTTTCATCGTTCCTATTCCACTCAGGGGCAGGAATTGATGTTACAAAGTGACGCATTCTCAACGTGGGGCTTGCGAGTATAGAAGTTGAGTGTTACCAAAAAAAAAAATAAACTTTGAGCTGTTGAGACAAATTGTCACATTTTTAATTTTGTCCTATTTTTTGAATTTTCTTACTGTTTATATATTTGTGTGTATTACTGATATTATGTGTATTGTTTATGGTTGAGACCTCAAGATTTGATTAGATTAGTTTTGCAAAGTCGTGAATACTTTTGGGTTAAATTAAAGAAGATTAAACATTGCGGTAAGACAGTTACAGGAAAATTTTTGAGTCCTTATTGTAGGAATAAGATAATCGTAGGGTGAAATACGAGTTATCGTAGTAATTTTGAAAAAGTCTAGAAAATTAATACAGGGGCACAGGGGTTATAAATACTTAGTAAGCCAGTGAATTGAATTTTGATATACCTTGCAGTTTGTTGAATTTGAATAGTTGAGTTAATCAAAAGTAAACAAAATGTCTGAAATTTTCATACCTACGTTATTACAAGCTGATCAAGTTGATTATGAGTTACGCGTAAGAGGTTGTACTACAGTTAGGGACACAGAAACATGCTGTAGACTTTTAACACGAGCTCTAATAGCCAAACCATGTAATGATTTATCTCTGAGAGATCCATTATTTAATTTTAATACAGAGAAAGTACAAGTAAACAATACTTTAGATTCCATCAAAAATATAATTAACAATTTAGATAATCCTACGGAGGATGATTTGCCAGTAAAACAGGTTAAGTCACAGTTAGTACATATTATGGTACGTATAAATAGAATGCCTATCCCAGAACAGAATTCTGAGGAGACGGTAACATTTCAAAACGAGTCGAGGGCTACGATTTACTTACTAGAAGCAGATCTTTATGATAAACTGAATTTAGAAGTAGTAGATGATTTAGCATTACAAGTAGGCACTGGTGTAAATATAGCAACTAGTCCTAGTACTAAGTTTGTACCTGTCTATAAGTGGGGTGTCACGTTTGATGGCCAGCCTAATAATGTAATTTCATTTATTGAACGAGTTGAAGAGTTAGCAATAGCTCGAAACGTCACTAAAAGAGAATTATTCCAGTCAGGGTTAGATCTTTTTTCGGGACCAGCTCTACAGTGGTATCGATCTGTTAGAGGTAGTAATGAGGTTAGAACTTGGGAAGATTTGGTAGAACAGTTGAAAAATGATTTTTTACATGAGGATTTTGATAAGAGTATGAGTGATTACATTGAAAAGAGAACACAACATGTGGATGAGCCAGTACATATTTATATTAGAATCATGGAAGCTTTATATAATAGACTAAAAACAAAACCAAGTTTAGAAGAACGCATTAAACAAATTAGAAAGAATTTATTGCCATATTTTGCTACTCCTTTAGCATTATTGACTATAGATACAATTTCAGAATTAATTTCAAAGTGCAAAAAGGTAGAATACGCTGAGGAAAGTACCAAAAAATATATACCGCCTCCTATGAGAAGTAATTTAGTGGAAAAGGATCTTTTATATGTTGGGTTGCCTTCTTTAGATAAGAATAATGTTAGGGAATCTCATGAAAAGCCTGTTAAGTCTGTATCACCACCAAAGTCAAATTTTAAACCTAATCGTAGAAGTCAACCTGGGCAATCAAATGTTAATGAAATCAAAGTTACCAAGACACCAGTAATCTGTTTTAATTGTAAAGGTGAAAATCATGTTTTTAAACAATGTAGAGCTAAAAGAAATAAATTTTGCTTTAAATGTGGTGAATCAAATGTCACATTTAAAGAGTGTAAAAAATGTTCAAAAAACTAACAAGGGGGCCACGTAAAGTTAGTCAACGTCCAAACCCCCGTAGTTATAGTAAGTTTAAAAATGTTGTGACTAACAAATCAGATTGGAATTTTTGGTTAAGTAAAGTAAGAAATTTTTACAAAACTTACCGTAGAGTTAGTGATGAAGTACGAGTAACACCTCTATTGTTGTCTAAAAATGGTGACGATAGACCTTACATTTCAGTTTTTTTATACGATAAGAAATTTTTAGCTTTAGTGGATACTGGTTGTAATCGTTCTGTAGTTGGAAGCAATGGTGTGAAAATTTTAGAACAATTTAAATGTAAATTTGTAACGTCAGATCTAAGATATGTAACGACAGCAGACGGTACTCCTCAAACTGTCACAGGTATAGCTCACTTACCGCTCAAGATTAACAACATAGTTCGAATACTTAAGGTTTATATAGTTCCATCTTTGCCTAGTTCTTTTATTTTTGGTATAGATTTTTGTAGGTTATTTGGCATTCATTTAGATTTTGAATCAAATACTTGGGTAAATAAAGTTGGTAGCATAAGAGTTTCAGCTCTGTGTCGTGTGAACACAGTTGAGACCAATGATGGCGGTTTGGCTGACTTAACTGGAGTTCAGCTCCGGCAAGTTGAAAAGGTCAAGCAGTTATTCAAGGGACTTAGTTGTGGGAAGTTAGGCCTTACCGATAGGATGGTATATCATATAGACACTGGAAATGCTGAACCTATCAGGCAGCGCCAATATCTTTTATCACCACATATGATGAATATTTTAAATGAAGAACTTGACAAAATGTTAGAACAAGATGTAGTTGAACCTACTTTTAGTGAATGGAGGTCGCCAGTTTTATTAGTTAAAAAGGATAATGGAAATTATCGATTTTGTTTTGATGGTAGATCTTTAAATTCAGTAACTGTTAAGGATTCATATCCTTTACCTTTTGTAGACGGTATATTGAGTATGTTACGGGACGCTAAATATATCAGTAGCATAGATTTGAAAAGCGCTTTTTGGCAAATTCCACTTTCTGAAACTTCCAAACCCAAAACCGCATTTGCTGTTCCGGGAAGGGGCTTATTTTGTTTTAAAGTACTACCATTTGGTCTTGCAAACGCTGCACAGGCTATGCAACGGCTAATGGACATTGTTATAACACCAAAATTAGAAAATAAAGTTTTTGTTTATCTAGACGATATAATTGTCACCGCTTCTAGTTTTGAGGAACACGTATCAATTTTAAAAGAAGTGTTTGATAGGTTGAAGGATGCTCGCCTAACAGTAAATTATGAAAAATGTCAGTTTTTTAGAAAATCTCTAAAATACTTAGGTTATGTAATTGATACTGAAGGTGGATTACGTACAAACCCTGAGAAGGTAGAAGCGATGATCAGTTATCCTCGTCCTACAAATACAACTCAGATTAAACGATTTATAGGCATGTGTTCGTGGTACCGGAGATTTTTACCTCATTTTTCGACTTTAGTTGCTCCGTTAAATGATTTGCTAAAAGGGAAACGTGGTAAAAGACAACCAATTAAGTGGAATGAAAATGCAGAACAAGCATTCTTGGCACTTAAGCAAGCGCTTATCTCTACTCCAATCCTAACTAGTCCTGATTTTAAGTCAAATAATTTTGTTATACAGTGCGACGCGTCTAGTACAGGATTAGGTAGTTGTTTGACACAAGTACAGGGAGGAGAAGAAAAGGTAATTGCTTTTGCCAGTCGCTCACTAAATAAGGCAGAAAGAAACTGCAGTATTTACGAGTTAGAAGTATTAGCCTTATTATTTAGTTTAGAGAGATTTCGGCCCTTCGTGGAAGGTCAGAAGTTTACAGTCATAACTGATAATTTAGCGGTTAGCTGGTTGCATAAGTTGAAGTCACCTACCGGCAGATTAGCTCGCTGGATGGTTAAGTTGCAACAATATGACTTCAATTTAGTGCACCGTAAAGGTCATTTAAATGTAGTTCCTGACGCTTTATCTAGAGTGCAGCGGGACGAACCGTCAGATAATGAAGAACAAAATTTCACAGTAGGTTCATTATCACTTAATCAGGAGAATCTAGATGATTGGTATATTAAATTACGTACAAAAATTTTGGCAAATCCAAATTTGTATCCATTTTTTAAGGTAGAGAATAATTTAATCTTTAAACATGTTGCTAATAAATTACCGGTGAAAACTAATTTAACAGAATGGAAACTTTTGGTACCACTTTCACAACGGAATAATGTTCTAAAACAATGTCACAATGAAAGTACAGCAGCACATTTGGGGTATTTTAAAACACTTAAAAGAATTTGTGAAGACTACTATTGGCCTAAAATGCGTAAGGATATACTGAGATATGTCAAGTCATGCAAGACTTGCGGTTCGCAAAAAGTGTCATTTTCACGTTACGGTTTAATGGGGAAAGAAAAGAAAGTAGAATTTCCATGGCAAGTCATAAGCGTAGATATTTTTGGTCCGGTCACAAGAAGTAAAAGGGGTTTTTCATATCTTTTGGTAGTTTTAGATTGGTTTACTAAATATGTTCTCGTACATCCCATGCGTAATGCCACAGCTCAGACTATATCTAAATTTATGGAGAATGACGTATTTTTGATTTACGGTGTTCCACAGTTCATAATGGTAGACAACGGGAAGCAGTTTGCTTCATCAGTTTTTAAGAAACTGGCCGATCGGTACAAAGTACAAAAAATTTGGTTTAATGCATTGTATCACCCACAAGTAAATCCAGTCGAGCGATCAAACGCTACGATAGGTACAGCTATACGCAGTTATATCCAAGATAATCATCAGGATTGGGATGTAGAAATTTTCAGGGTTGCTCACGCAATCAGAACGGCTACTCACGAAGTAACTGGTTTCCCTCCTGCTTTCTTGAATTTCGGCCGTAAAGTTCCCATTTCAGGAGACTTTTACGGGCAAGTAGAGTCAACATCAGGCATTCAACTAGCCCCGGGTGATAGGAATAGGTATTGTGATGACATATCGAATCTTTCGGATACATATAAAGATGTAGTAAAGCGGTTAAATAATGCTTACCAGAGAAATCAGAAAACATATAACTTGCGTAGGCGGGAAGTTAAATATGAAGTAGGTGATAAGGTATGGAAGAAAAATAAGGTTTTGTCAGATGCTTCCAAACATTTTTCAGCTAAGTTAGCACCCAAATTTGTACTTTGCACAGTTCGCCAGAAAATTTCTAAATTAGTATATGCATTAAACCATGCAGACGGATCTGATGCAGGTCATTGGCATGTTTCTGATTTAAAAACGTACTATGGATCAAACTCTGACGTTTCAGTCGGGTAAACATTTTTATAATGAATTGTCCATTAAGATAATTACCCATAAATTTAGATTAGGCGCACTAATTTTAATTAAGATACCTGGAAGGTTTTGTTGTGCATTGATAGTAGTTTTCTAGCAGTGTAGTTTGTTGTCAGTAAACTTCGGAAATATTTTTCCGGCTGGATATCTTTTATCCAAGGGTTGAAGGGTGGGCCACGTTTAGTGGGTGTAGCGTCTTCAACGTCTGCACGCCACGCAGTTGATGTGAACCAAGCAAGTGAAACTCAGCAAGATTTGTCTCGAGGATTTGGAATCCGATGTAGTAACGGTTAAGCCTTTTGTGATTATACGACATTTTGGTGATTTTCATGCGCTTGGAAAATATCAATAAATGACATAACAACGTCATTCTTCTTTGTGTTGTCCTTATTTTCATCTATACTTTCTATTTTTCCACTTCTATAATTCTTTTGTGTTACTCTACTTAGGTTTATGTTTGAGGAAGGGTTAGGGCAGACTGAATTTCGTTAAGGAAACCTTCTACCTGTTAGTTTTTATTATATTTATTGTATTCTATTTGCCAGTCTTGCTAAGGCATTCTCGTGGTCTGGTAAATAAATATAATTGTTCAGTTGTGGTTTGGAAGTCAAGGGAAATTTGTTAGGAGGGAATATTTTTCCTGGATGGTCAATTTGCCCCTTGATAAACAGTGAGTTAGTTTTCCTTTCGTTAGTTCAGAGTAATGTCTTTACCAAACCTGACTCAAAAAGATTATGCTTTGCTTGTATATTCCTTTTGTATTTCTGACGTTTCTGGAGAACATCCTACTTGAAATCTTCTAGTATCTTACTTTTGGTTAAGTGTTCTGACTAACTTCGTTCTAGTTTTGTTAGTATAAACTTTAGTTACTTTTAGTATTATATTTTCTAGATGTTTACAAGTAAGAAGTAATCATTATCCTAGTTCGTAGGATATTTAACGGCCATTAAAGGAACTTGTTCCGGGATGGGGATGGACTAGTTTCGGCCGGGCTGTCTTGAATGACAGGTGGTTAAGGAGGGTCGAGCGTAAACATGGGTAAGGGAGCTTGTCAGTCAGGAGTGACCTAGGTCGTCTGACGGTCTTCGAGAGACATATCTCAGCCTCCCCGCTTCACCTCAGCCCTTGGCCAATCGCTCGATCGAAACACTGTTCATCGCGCCTGAAGCAAGAGCTTTCCAGAACAATGGTCCTTTTTGTTGTTTAGTCGTCACGTATTTCTAGTTCAGCCTCTTGGAGCTATATCCAAAGTATTTTAGTTGATACGTACGTCTAATTTCAGCCCTTTGGAGCTACATCCAAAATAAATTTATTTGATTTATTAACAGTCTGGATATTTTATCCCACTGTTAAGGATAGGCAGAGAACTTGGTTCCTGTATCGTGGTTTAGATGTGCTTATGTCTACTCCAATTTCAGCACTGGCAGCCGCTACAACGCTGCTCAGGCACTACACCACAGTGTCTGTGGAGACTGATGTTTGGGTCCTCTCCTAAAACATTTTATGTTTCCTTTCCGAACTCTCTTCAAAGGGTTTCTTGTATGTGAAATGCTATACAAGCTTTATATCGATTTAATTCTACTTCCAATTTTGTGTCTGAATAATTAGTATTCAGGGGATATTTTATATCTGGTGGAATGTGGTATTGAATAGATTATGTTTTTGGAGCCTCTCGGTCTCTGAAGTAAGTGAAATATGTATAGTGTATATGCTAATATGGCTTGGATTAGTACTACATTGACTTTACCGATTGTGTCTTTCCCAATTTTGTCATTATTGAATTTGTCGTTACTGATTTTGTCCCTGAAATATTAGGCGTGTAGTACGCGAAGCTACTATTGAGTACTAAATCCTCTCTTATAGCAGCATTCACTAGTATGTAAGATATTTACTTTTAGTTATTTAGTAAGAAGTTAAGGTCTAGGAACCGTACCTGTCTTATAGCTTAGTTTAGTTACAATTCGGTTTATAATCATTTATGGTTAAGTAACCATATCTCAATTATTTTAAGTTAGCTTTAGTTATATCCATCAGCGGATAAGTAGAAATTGAAGTCTCAATTTATAGGAAAAAATACATGTATGGAAGTACACATATTTTTTTGTAGAGGGAGAGAGAAAGTGTACCGTCCTAAAGTTCCAGGACGCTACAGAATATATATAATTTAATTATGGGGTTCTTAAAACCACTATAATAGCAGATACTTTAAATTTGTTGACTTTTTGTTCACAGAAACCTAGAGCTGCCGAAGTCCTCATCCCCACTCGAAAATCTATCTTTAAAATATACACCGAGCGCCATCTGTACTTTAAAAGCAAACCCAACCGATTCTTAACGAGTAGACTTGAATTAACTTTAAAATATACACCGAGCGCCATCTGTTATTCTACCAGCAAACCACCGGCTCTTACTAGTTAGAAACCTAGAAAGTTTTGGTAAAAATTAAACAATAAACTTTAATTAATAATTTTGAAGCAATAGAAATTTAGTAACAAATAAGAAATATTAATGGGAAGTAAAATAGTGCAATAATTAAGTAGATTTGATAATAAAAACAGAATTTTAAGTAAATACTTTTTATCATTTTGCGGTTGGCAACGATTGAAAGCTATTTTATAGGAGACAATAAATTAGGCATTTCCGATTCTTGAAGCTAAGAACAAGACGTGCTTGTGCTGTCTTGCCGCAGATTTAAAGCCTCAAATTCCTGGAGATAGGTAATTAAATAAACCAATATCTACTAAATTATAATCACTGACATTTATTGATTAATGTATATGTATTTAATTTGTAAAATTGCCAGCATTCAACCCGATGTTAAGGGATATTTAATAGGTTAATTTTTGAAGTGCTTGGATAGAGATGCACGCGTGCCATAAAAAAACAGCGTCAGTAGCTAAAATCTATGTTGGATAAGGAATTACATTTAATTCTGTTGCTTATTGTTAAGGGGAATTAATTGTGAATTTAAAGTTTTAAACGCGATTTAAATATAGGTTTGGGCAATAGTGGAACGCGGTTTTTTAAATTTAGTAAGGTTATAAAAATATCTTGGAATTTGGTAGGGGATATTTGGGCATTTTTAGAAGAAACGTTAAGGTCTTAAGACATTACGTGGGGTATTAACGCACCCAGAGTGCCTTTTCAAACAAGTAAATGCAAGGTAGAGTAACACGATGGACTCTTTTAGGTGTGAGGTAGTAAGTACCAGCCTGCGAGGTATTAAGTACCAGCCTGATGAGCTATTAAGTGCCAGCTTGAAGAGGTGGTAATGACCAGCCAATAATAAGCCTTAGGTGTCAATTAAAGTGACCAGCTTGATGGTGATGGTCCTGTGAGGATAACCTTATTTAGCCCAGGAGGAAATTGTTTGCCCACATCCACACATGTCACTGGATATGGAACTTGTATAGCGACAACATATTAATCAGTCTAGTCTCAACGTTTATCAGTAAACGTAACAAACAGAGGAAGGGGAAGAGGAGATTTGAGTGGGACGAGGCGCTCCGGCAGCTCGTGAACAGGATCTGTGGTGAGAGTGTCATTCTCATTTGAACATCAACACGCTCAACTTCTTGTGGAGTTTTTATTTAACATATAATTTTTAGCCTTCAGCAAATGTAAATTTTTATCCTTAACTTTTCATCGGCCGTCAGCCTAATAACATTCTTACTCCTACATATAATTTATGTAAGGAAGGTAGCTACCCTCTAAATTCGATTTTTTGTTAATAAAATATCTAAATTTATATCAAATATTTACCATTTCCAGTTTTGTCTTTAAAATTTTAATATACAACTTATTTTTCTTACTTTGTGTTTTTCATATTAAATTCTCTAAAAACTCATGATACCTATGTAAACAATAAGGCCACTGAATAGCCACAGTATTACATTTTGAAAACCAGTAAGGCATAGGTATCGAGCAATTGGCTATTGGCGCCTAACAATTCTAAATTTTTATTAATTTTCGAACCACGACCCAGCCTCCACAACATAAATGAGAACCGGGTAGTTTCATCGTTCCTATTCCACTCAGGGGCAGGAATTGATGTTACAATATATTCAACCAATATATCTTAATTAAATATGAACTATATGAAATAGCCAGACTTGTGCTAATTTATATCAATTAGTGTAGGATTGTCCACGCCTTAATTCAGTAATTTCGTACAATTCTCACAGTTTTAACCGAGTTTGTTCGAAATTTCCTAAGACCTACACAAAACGCGCCTGCCTCCGACGCCATTCACTTCATGTTCCTATTTTTGATTTGTGAAGGTATTGGCAACGTTTTGGTACTATATTTGACACCATTATCAAGTGCGATATTAATAAATGATGGTAATGTGTTATTTCAGATTAACAAAAGGCCAAAAATATATGTTTAATAACTTATTTGTACATTAACTTTAGTGTTGGCACATAGATGGACAAATCACATTTTCAAATCACAATTAGTGAATTACTTAAAGAAGAGCAAACTAAAAACTGAATATAAATGAATGAATTAAATTTAATAATTAAGTTTTCAATATAATGTCCATAAATGTGAAGAGAAATAGTACGCCTATGGATGAACTTTCCCTGAGTGAATTGTTACTCTTTGTCTTTTCCAGACTGAGTATAGATTTTACTTTAATACGCAGAAAAAAATTCTTAACTAAGGCAACTTATCAACCAGCAAAATCATCGAAAAATTATCGAAGTAATCTGGAGAATAATAATCTAATGTCGATCGATTTAATGGTATCAATTTGAAGGTCAATACACTAATCTCTTTTGACTATATCTGAAATGGCGAAAACCATTTATTTATTTTCTCGTTTTTAAAGTTTTATTTCCTCACTTTTGTACAAAGACAAACTTCCTGCTGTGGAGATTTGCAACATATAAATATTATACTCGTAATGGCTAAGGAAAACAAACGATTCCATTCACATAAATCACCGATTGAGCATCTAGTTGCTAGTATAATTTATTACAATTCTGAAGGATATAAGAAAAACCTTAGAATGTAATTCATTTCAGTCAAAATAGTAGAATATGGAAGATAACAAGGGATGTTCCCACAAGTAAAACACGTATAATAAATCACAAGAAGTATATGATGCGCTTTGTTTCAATTATTATTAACGGCAACGTCTCTTAACACCACCTAAAATAGAACACTATTATTCAAAACTGATTATAAGCGGCTCATTGTATGTTTTAAGAATTAACTACGTGAATTGTTTATTGGATGACCTAAATTTAAATGTTATTTCTGGAACTTTACTATCATCCATGATAATTGTTTATACATGGAATTCGTTTTATTGCTCAAAATATAATTAATTTCCAGCGTATTTGTTGGCCCAGTAAACACAAATAAATGGTGCTTTTTAAGCGACTTTCAAAACGGAGTTGGTTCTCAATTTGACCCATATGTTCTCTTTTTTAGTGTCTGTTCAACAATTTCCCTGGGATGATTTAAGTGATTTTTACGAAATATTTTTTCAAGATGTAAAGTATGACTCGGTGGTGGTCCCACATTGTTTTTTGTCCAGCTATGTCCAGTTATGGTGAGCAAAAGTCGAAATAAATTCTTCTTCGTATTCTTCCTCCTCCTCCTCCTTCTCTTCTTCTTCCTTTTTGACTCTAGGCGATTCGCCGGTTTACTCTTTGTTAACATATCTATTGCTCTATATATAGATTGTCGCTTTTTCAAGGTCGCCCAACGATTCTGCGTCCGTCGTCTGTCTGTCTGTCTGTCTGTCTGTCTGTCCGTGCGTCACGTTTCTTGTAAATACGATAACTTAAGAACAAAAAGTCCGATTGAATTGAAATTTAGACATTAGGTTAGTGTTAGCTATAGGAAGAATCCTATATTTGAACAAAATCGATCAATAAATAAAAAAGTTATTACCTAATTATTTAAATTAAAAAAAAAAATGTTTTGTAATTGAACATAAAATGTGTAAATCTAATATTATTTACAAAAGAACTACGAATGTATCCTATAGAATGTGCAAGAATTATATAAAAAGTGCAGTAAATCCGCGCAGGGTTTCCACTTACTAGAGTGCAAATCTGTTATCAAGATGTTTTCATTCAAAGAGACTTGGCTAGGAAATCTGGACGTGGAAGTAGTGATTCCTTGGGCAGCGGTTTTTTTATGGTACTTCACCTTGAACGGAGTATGTGAGTGTCCTTCACAAAATTCTCTATACTTTCAGTGTGAGACACCGTCACGTTTGATGCGCAAAGTAAAAGGGTGCATGTGCGAAATAAAACTATATAGCCACTTGGTATGCGAGTCGGAGATAAGATCATATAAGCTCGGTGCGGCGCTTGGAAATAATAACCACCGTGGTTAACATTGGAAATCTGACATATTAACGGTGATTTTATTCAAAAAATACACCTATCCTGTATCCACTGCTATACAGTCTCGGTTTCTCTTCGAGTACTACATAGTTAATAAATTATTAAATTATATTGCCTATTTATTGTAGGTACAATATAACACACACATAGTGATTTTTTTTTTCAAAAACAATATTTATCCTATATCATGGAAAAATACGCTAGTTAGTGTCCTGCTTCAAAAATAAAACACTTCTGAGTATAAGATCTTAGGGCTATCAGTATAATGTCAATACTTTCTTAGGTAATAGAACGAGCAATGGACGGTTAGTTGAGAAATCACTTGCAAAAATTTGTTTTGTACCGTCAGCAGAATCAAGTCTTAAACAGAACTATCGTTGTATAACGGTTTAAGTAAGTATACGTTGTAAGTGATATTGTTAGGGCTACTAATCGGATTGATTATACAGGTTTAGTTTTATTAAATTTTCGGCGAGGCTTTTGACGCAATTGTAATTTATTACTTACTATTTTTCTGTAAGAGTCTTTCTAAAAAAATCAATTAACCTAATTGAAAATTATCTCAAATATAGAAAACAAAAAGTTCCTATAGATAGGGTAAGCCCTTGTTAGCTAACTCTTAATTCGGCAGAATTACCAGGATCAATTTTAGGTCTCTTGCTTTTTTCGATTTACACATTTAATATAGAAAACAGTTTCCACCAGTACAAGACTCATTTTTACGCAGGCGATTTCTGCATCTATTACAGTTTCCCCCCTCTGATGTTGCTTAACGCGTTCAGTGGTGGTTTTGAGCCATTTATAAAAACAGCCTTTAGAACTAAAATAAATAATACCATTAATATTAAAATTAACAATTTTAAGCTTGAAATAGTAGCTCAGGCAAAAAATTCAGGACTGTTAATGGACTGTGAATTGAGATTTGAAATAATTTGCGTATTGAGACCGCGTATTAAGTGCTGCATTGTTGCACCAAGGAATAGGTTGTCAAATTCTCGAGAGCGAGAGTGACATTTTGCGCTCGACCTACACACATGATTTTGTCTACCGTTATTTTAATATGTCAAAATAAGAGAAATACTTAATTAAGTTGAATCTCTAACTGGAAACCGCGATTCGTTAACATTATATAATATTAGTTTCAAACATTTTTTGTTACAAAACAAATTTTTTTTTTTTCGTTTCAAAAATTAATAACTTTTACTTATTGATCGATTTTGCTAAAAAAACCAATAGAATTCTTCTTCTAACTAACACTAACTTACTGTCCAAGTTTCAATTCAATCGGACTTTTCGTTATCGTGCTTACAAGAAACGCAATGGACGGACGGACAGACAGACAGACAGACGAACAGACGGACGGACATTTTGAAAGTTGTTCAGAATTCCATGACCGACACATTGATATAAAATTTTTTTCTCTACGAGCAATATTACCGGTTTTAAAGATCGAATGCAATACACTCTTCGTTTTGTATTTGCGAAGAATATAATAAGACACAGTTGCTCTCAGTTCATTTGATATACAGGGTGACTGGTACCGCGCCGTATTCCTTTGAAGATGTGTTAGTAGAGACGATTTGCAGGTGATTGAACCATAATATGCATAATACAAAAGTTGATAGTTTTCGAGATATCTTAATTTTTGTGTTTTCTTAGAAATGTACTACCTGTTGCTACAAATTGTAAAATAAAAAAAAGCATATTTTTGTTTTTATTTTTTTTATTCCACCGTTAATACACATAGTAGTTCATGTTATGTAACAAAAATTATGTTAAATAGTTTGACATAACAAAAATACAGGAGCTAAAACCTGCAAGGGTTATTAGAAACTTTAACTCAATTGTTCATTCACCAGGATTTATTTCAAAAATTTGTGAATACATTAAACGTACCAATTATTTTAAAAACTTCTCTGCTGCATCACCTTTCGAATGAGGTATAAAGTTTTGAGAAAGTTCCTGTTACTTCCAGGAATAATACAAAATTAGTAGGCGCACACACAATTTAGCCATAAAAATTTGGGAAAGTAAATAAAGTCCATACATTTATTTTACATTTTATTTGATGTTTTTATAGATTTTCGAAGTGACTGCCTCTGCTCGTTATGCAAATACGAGCCCGTTTTCTCATTTCGGTTCTAGTAATCCTGTTGGAAAAATTATTTCTTAGAATTATTGCTGCTTCTTGTATCCTACGTATTAATTGTTCCCGAGTTGTAATATCGGTCGCATACACGAGTTCTTTCATGTGCCCTCATTCATAAAAATCCAGAGGGGTAAGGTCGGTGCTCCTAGCAGGTCATGGAATAGGCCCTTCTCTCCCAAACCACCTGTTTGGGAACCATTGATCTAATAATTGTCTTATCGGACGATAATAATGCGCAGGACATCCATAATACTGGAATATCATCCTACGTCTTCTTGCTAGAGGTACATCCTCTAACAAAGGGGCCAAATGATTAATTAAAATATCAGCATAAGCTGCCCCGTTCAAGTTATCGGATAGAAAATGTGGCCCGATTAAATTATTTTCAATAACTCCCATCCACACATTGACACTAAATTTCCTTTGGAAACTGGTTTGGCGTGGTAACCGTGGATTTTGTTCCGCCCAATAATGCATATTGTGTACATTTGTGATACCTTCTCTGCTGAATTTAGATTTGTCGGTCCACAAAATTCTAGTAAAAATATTTGCGTCCTCGGCATCAGTATTGAATAGGAATCGACAAAATTGAACTCCTCTTGCAGGATCGCCTTCCTCTAGTCCTTGGACTGGTGAGTAATGATACGGATGTAGACTATTTCTGTGAATCACTGACACCTTCCACTGCGATACATGAAGATCAGCGACTATTTGCCGAGTGCTTGTTGTTGGATCTTCATCGATTCTTCGTAAAATTTCTTCGTCGATATCAGGATTATAGCCATGACCTCCAACTCTATGTTGAACTCTTTCAACATTCCCAGTTTCAGAGAGACGTCGAAAAGTTGTACTAAATACTCATAATGGGGAATACGCCTATTTGGAAAGCGACGTACATATTCCCGCTGGGATTCGGCTGCATTTCCATTGCAGAAACCGTAAATAAACACAATATCAGCTTACTCAGCATTTGTAAACGTTGCCATCTTCGTAAAAGGACAGATAAACAAAATCACCCAACTCGGAACAAAACCAAAATAACACGCGCAATCGATGACGATGACGGATAGGTACTGCTAGTACCAACACCACCTAGATTAAGAGGTGGTGTTGCTAGTACTTTACTGCTAATGGGCAATGGTGATAAATCGAGGTAATTACCAAGTCTCCCGAAGGACAAACGAATTATGCCGAATAAATAACAGCGCCTAAAATTAGTTAGAGACTTTCTTAATCCTTTTCTTCTAACTTAGAAAACATTAAGATAGCCTACCTGCTGCTGCTAATTTTGTATTATTCCTGGAAGTAACAGGAACTTTCTTAAAACTTTATACCTCATTCGAAAGATGATGAAGCAGAGAAGTTTTTAAAATAATTTGTACGTTTAATGTATTCACAAATTTCTGAAATAAATCCTGGTGAATGAACGATTGAGTTAAAGTTTGTAACAACCCTTGCAGGTTTTAGCTCCTGTATTTCTGTCATGTAAAACTATTTAACATAATTTTTGTTACATAACATGAACTACTATGTGTATTACCTGTAGAACAAAAAAAAATTAAAAACATTTTTTTTTTTTTAATTTTAGAATTTGTAGAAATAGCACATTTCTAAGAAAACACAAAAATTAAAATATATCGAAAATTATCAACTTTTGTATTATGCATATTATGGTTCAATCAACTGCAAATCGTCTCTACTAACACCTCTTCAAAGGAATACGGCGCGGCATCAGTCACCCTGTATATTGCGATTTTATTTATTTTTTTATCAAACAACGTGTATTATGGAAAATCAAGCAGAAAATAGTGATGATGTCTTTTCATCAACTTTCATAATACCTATTAACAATGAAGGTTTTAGGGTATTATCATCCTCTTCGCAAATACAAAACAGAGAGTAGATATATAGCATTGGATCGGCATATTTCTAAAACCGGTAATATCGCTCGTAGAGAAAAAAAATTGATATCACTGTGTTGAGGATCGAATTCCGAACAACTTTCAAAATGTCCGTTCGTCTGTCTGTCAGTCGGTCGCGTTTCTTGTAAGCACAATAACTTAACGATAAAAAGTTCGATTGTATTGAAATTTGGACTGTAAGTGTTAGTTAGAGGAAAAATCCTATTGTTTTTGAACAAGATCGATCGACAAATAACAAAGTTATTAATTATTTTAATTTAAAAAAAATATTTTTTTACAAATGTTCAATAATATGAAAAGGGCAGTAAACCGGAGAAGAGTATAATGGTTAACTTATTAATTCATAGAAATGCATCCAATTACTAATTGTAAGGACATTTCTATTCCCTGCCGCATCCGCCAAAATTGCAAAATTTTTATGATGCTTACAGCCTTTATTTTTCGCTTTCTGCTCACCTTACACTAGACAGGGAAGGGCTTGATGAAACTAATATTGGACCACCGCCGAGCCATACTCTACAGTTTATAAATAATTTCTATTGAAATCTCTTCGGCCATCCCAGATAAATTAATGTACAAATATAAAAAAGAGCATGCAGTGTCAAAGTCATTGGTCTCTGGCGTTGGGACAATTTCGAAATCGCATCTGCTTGTCGAGATATTAAAATGGAAATGTGAATTTATCTAAACAGATTTTTAAATGCAAAATTACGTACTGTTATTCACTCTGCATAAAAAGACATAGAGAATCTCATCCAAGTTTTCGAATCACCCGTTATATATAAAAGTTAAAGGTCACTCGTGGACAAAAAGTGTGGATGAGAAGAAACTCTGGTATGCAATATTCACACAATTTGTTCATTTGCATTTTACAACTCGACTGCAGTGGAGCCAAACGAGATAACATTGTTGTTACCTCAGTTGCTACAATACCTTAAGGTTTTCAGTTTTTTCGTCTGCGACGGGATTTACATCATAGGTTCCAGCCGCCACATACTTTAGAGATCAGCTTATTTCTTAGCAAAGTTCGCATAGTTATATACGAGATTATTCTTAATGCGACGCAATACTTCAGAGGCCCATAGAAGACAAACAAGCTAACTACTCTTCGCCGATTTACTGCACTGTTTATATAAGTGTTGCACATTCTATAGGATACTCTTCGCAGTTTTTTGTAAATAATATTAGTTTTAGACATTTTAAGGTTAAATACAAAACATAAAGAAGATTATGTAAAAAAAATGTTTTTTTGATTTAAAAAAATTATAATTTTGCTCAAAAACAATAGTGTTCTTCCTCTAGCTAGCACTAACTTACCGTCAAAATTTCAATACAATCGGACTTTTCGTTCTTCAGTTATCGTGCTTACAAGAAACGTGACGGACGGACAGACAGACGGACAGATAGACGGACAGACGGATGGACGGACATTTTGAAAGTTGTTCAGAATTCGATTACCAACACTGTGATATGAAAATTTTTTCTCTACGAACAATATTGCCGGTTTTAGAAATGTGCCGATCGAATGCAATATACTCTTCGTTTTGTATTTGCGAAGAGTATAAAACTAAAATGTAGTTAATAGAATAAAGACCAAAGACCGATATCGCATAATTTGGGTAATAAAAGCCCCTAAAGGGGATTGAAAAAAGTTATTTTTTTCACTTAAAATATCAAATTGTAATTTTACGCGGAAATAAAAATACTAGAATCAAAATTGACTACATAAATAAAATTTTAAAATCGAATCGAATTTATGTCGCCCAATGAAATATTTATCCGTCGTTTAGATACATACAACTCGCACACATGCGTCCTGATCCAACCGAACATACATGGTGCAGGGATTGTGGCAATTGAAGGGCTGGTGGGCAGCGAGGACCTATTCTTATCTGCGCAGCAGGGTGTCTATAAAGAATGTCCAGAAGACTTAACAATAGTTCAAATTAAAAACATGAAACAAATTATAATAAGGCACTGGTATAGTTTACTGACTGATGAGATGTGAAGAACTCGCCGAAGAAAAATCACTACGGACAAAGGAATACTAAGATAGAGCTGCTATGTCGTTTCGCTGAAGTGATCATAATATTTCTAGTTTTGGTTCTGAATATTACAAATTAGTTTTAATAAATCTTTTGAATTTGAGAGAATAATTTCGAAACAAAAAGGTGACAAACAACAAATATCAAAGTGAAATGAAGAAATACTTGGACAGAAGAAGAGAAACTAGTAAAAAGTTGATGTTTTGGTTGATCAGGGCGGCTACATGTGCTGTCGAATGATGAGCAGCTGCTGGTAATGTAATTTGTGTTTGATTCGAAAAGGTGCATTATGCTCTTTTCTTTGTGTGATGTTGCTTTTTTACTACATTTAAAAAAATTGGTATACGTTTTGCATTTTTCCCGTGGATCATCGAAACCCGAAAAAAAGGTCGGCTCGAAATGAAAGTCATATCTATCGACTCGAGAGCGAATTTAGAAAACTTTCGTCGGTCCGTCAGTCTGTCGATATGTCTGACTGTCTGTCTGTGTGTCATGCCCAGCCGCCCCCTTAATCCGTTTTCGGATTTCGATGAAACTTGGGTGGTTAATAGGAGGCCTTTAGAAAACCTGAACGCCGGAAGTTCTGCTCCGTTCGGAAACCGGAAGTACTCGATATGAGCGTTTCGAGTTTTTCGGAAAAAATTGTATAACTCGGTAACGGGCAGTCGGATCAAGATATTTCAAAAAAGAAATGGTGCCGCTGGCAACGCTCTACAAATAAGTATACCGGAGACTATGTCGAGAAACAAATGAAAATTGAATTTTTTTGCAAAAAACTGTTTTTTTCGAAATCTGGCTAGGAAGCACGATAACTGTTCAGGATATTGATCGATTTCGATGAGACTTGGAGGGATCAAAGGTACACGGCCACAAATGAAACCTGTTGCTGACGGCCCGAATCCGTTGACCGCAAGTATTTTTTCCAGGGCCGAGTATGATTTTCCCAAGAAATTAATAACTCCTGAACCGAAGGTCCGATTTTAATTTTCAAAAATGGCGATTGTAGGGCTCGATTAGGTGTATTAGGTGACGTTTTTGAGAAATTTGACAAAACAAAAGCGAATCTACAAATTCTGGAAAATTTGATAAATTCTACAAATACCGAACAGTTTCCTAATAAAAATAGAAAATTAAGTGTTCCGCCGATCAAACTCTATAACCAGTATAAGACACAGGACCTTTTTGGTCAAAAAATTCTGAAATAGTTTTTTCGAAAAATTAAAAATAAACGAGTTATTTACGAAAATGCATTCCATAGAATTATTAAAAAAAAATTATAAATTGATAAATTATCCGTGCGATATAGGTGCAAAAAATAATGTAATGTTATATTTGAAATATCATTATTTAAGTAATGGTGTTAAATTTTTGGGGCGGCACGAAGTAGGCTTTAAGCCTCAATTATTGTAGCTAAAATAATTCCAACTTTATGAAGTAGAAAAACTGATTATGATTTTGTATCTTTTGCAAAATTTTGATATTTTAAATAAGTTTAATCAGAAAAAGATAAATGTCAATTTCTGCATTGTACCCCTTGTAATAGAAACATACGGATGCAAAACAAAACAGGTTTTACTATGAAACAGATTTTGATATCGTTCCCTCTCGAAAAGGCTCTATTTTAGGTATACACGAAATTATCTATAGGTGTCCAAACAAAAAAAAAAAAAAAAACGAAGATCATACCGGAGAAAATTCTATCTCTATAAATATTTGACCGATTTTCATTTACTAAATAAAAATAGAACCGCTGCCCTTTCTGTGTTTCAAAATGTAGTTAGCCTTTACTTTAGTCAATGCAAAAAGAAAAAAAAAAAGAAAAATAAAACATGTCAATGAATCATCCCGACAGGGATAAAATGCATGTCAAAATGTAGTTTTTTTAAGCCTGTTAGACACAAAGTTTGTATTGATGAAATTACAAACGATTTTAATGTGATCTGCTAGTGGAACAATGTCATTATAACAGGAGTATAAGTCTGTGAGGTAGGTGTATCTGCTCGCAAGGGAGGCAGAGAAACTTGTGTTCTCGAAATGAGTCTCTTTATTGTCGTGGCCGATGCGCTGCATCACATTGGCACCGCATGTTGAAGGGCCGGCCTCACGACGGTAGATCAGTTACTTCTGTTGTTTAGTCTGCCGTTTCCTGCCATCAGAGGGCACATAATCTCATACAGCGAGTAAATTTTGTATATTGTCTCGTTTATGTGTTTGTTTTAGGTCAGTGGAGTCTTCAAATGAACCCACGGATACTCATTGTATTGGTCTAGTTTTCACCATCGCGTTGTAGCATTTGAAAAGGCTACGTGATTAAATTGACTTGCAGTGAATTGACTCTAATTAATTCACTTACTGGAGTAGAGAGGTATACAACCACTCGTACTTTGAAGGACATAGCGGGTCGCATATCTGCAAAATCTTCCGAAAGTAAACATGTTTTCTTTAAGAATAATTTGAGTTAGTAGCGTTAATGTATATTCTTGTAATTGAGATATTACATAATTGTGAAATTCAGTCTTTTGATTATTGAGTCCTTTGTTGTCGCATCTTCATTGGCTAGAGAATGTTTTTTCTAGTTGCTCAAGTTGGCAACACGGAAAACTGTGGCAGCGTTTTGTAAATTCCAGGAAGGAATTCTTTTGGTTGCCGTAATTTTCTCGCCACGTGTTTCGTGAGGTTATGTAATACTCTTTATATGAGGTGAGCTTTTATTTTATTTTTTTGGAGTTTTATTTAGTTCTTATTTATTGTGATTATTACAGAGTGTTTGGGAGAGGCATATATTTGAGTTAGGTCAGACTGTCAGAGACAATTTGAATGGGTCAGGCAATTTTGCAGTTTATGTAAGAGCCCAGCTGTTTGGTGCTGTAATTTTGGTTACATGGGGCCTAGTATTTAGAGGAGTAGTAATAGGAAGAAGTCTATTACTCAGGAGTTTAGTTAGGTGTGGGTCTGGCTGAGAAAGTTTTGGCTTGGAGAGTTGTTCGTAGCAGTCTCCAAAAGATTTAACCCAGGGAGTCTGGTCTCCGGCATGCATTTATGGATGTAGTCGTATCCAACGTCGAGAACTTCTAAGAACTGGTGACAAGTCCCGCTGCAGTAGTCAAGGAGAATGCCAAGGCTCTGATCAGGTTTTTTGTTTCATTTTAGTTGTATATTTTTGAAGAAATAATTACAGATTTATTCAGTGTTTTTCAAATCATATTATCATTTTTGCAATCATAGTTTAACACTAAGTTTATGTGTGGAATATTGAAATGCTTTAAGATCTTATTGTAAAGACATCGCATGGTACCGTGTGGGGTAGGTATGCCTTTGGCCATATTGTACATGAAATATTTTAAGGGAACATACATATTTTCAGATCATCATTAACATCTGAGTTTGCACAGTGAATATTGTAATTCATTAGCTCATGAATTTTTGTCCATTTACGTCACACTTTAGTGACAAATAAACTCGTATTAATTAATGTCTTTTAATTCACTGTTGAAAACTATAACTCGTGTATAATATATGATTCATGGTTGCGAGAGAAGCTCTCAAAGATATTTTAAATCACTTGAATGGTTTTGTTAGAGCAAACATATAGAATTTTCTTCGTTGGCTATAGATCAAGTTAAGTAACTTTATTTATTTTTTTGTTGTTGTACATCTCACCTGTATTGTAAATATATGTTCAAAATGTCTACATGTTCTCGTTATTCGTACTGATACACCTGATATTCGCTCAGATTTTGAGATTTTATAGAGTGTAAATTTTGACATTATTAATAGATTTTAAGAATTCAATCGCATGATTGGTAGTAATTTAATTTTGTTCCTGGCAAAATTATTTATATTACCACATTTAGTATTCGGCAGGTGGCGCCCTCTGAGGTCCACACTCCTTACTCACGACCCTATGCTCTCCTCCAAAAAAACTAGCTGCCGTTCGCACAGGTGAAACACTTTAATATTTAGGTGTTAATATTATTACAGCGTCGCACGGTTAATTGCGACCTAATATCGCAAGGCTACTTTCAAGGTTTGACATATGCTAAAATAATTCTCTTATGTCACCAAATTCGTATAGTAATGGAATAATATATATTTAAATTTTATATATAGACTCGTCGGAGAGACAAAAGAGAACTTAAAACTTGCAAAATTGCAGTATTTAATTTAGGATAATGAATTTATTGAAAATATACCTTTTTCAATAAAAAATCTTCGCCGACATATTTTACTGTGATTCCTGAACTCAGACCACCTCTGTTTCCAGCAAACTACCCTTTTACAACTTCTCAACATAAACCAAGTCAAGCACATTTGCGACAGAGATGCAGGTTTATATACAAATGAATTTATGCTATTATTACAAACACGAATAATGGCAGTAGACAAAAGCAAATATAAAGGATGCACAAAGAATGAAGGCTTGCAAATTATATAGCTGAAATGTCCCGTCACGCTTTACAACTTGAGAGACCACCCGGCCCGGCCGGCACTAGAACAGACTCCACAGTGCAAACAAAAACAAGGCAATCATTATTTTTTTATAGAAAAACAATTGTTCTTCACCGCCGTCCAACAATGCCACGGGTGAGAAACTCGGACTTTTTCAATAATTAACGTGAAGGTGTCGCTGAAACTGTGACTTCGTATAGAGTGGGCCCATTCATAATTTGATGAAGCAAGAACATATCTTATAGGTGGAGAGCCGGCTGTACAGATTTCCTATGAATAATAATATACATGAAAAACTTTGTGTTAGTGAGTAAGTACTACCACAGACATACAGAGAGCCACTTTTCATACAAGCAAATTTTGCTCGCGTCATGGAATTTTGACGTCACTTGGTCACGATTTTTTGTGTTGTAACGAGCACATTTTGAGCCTCCTGTGGAGCAAAATATCCAAACCAAATGAATCATTATTTGATGGAATAATATATTATCATCTTGAGTATGCAGTAGTAATACTGTGAAAATGGTCTCTAAATTAAATCAGGAGCATAAAAGAGGTTGTACCAATTTTCTTGCCAAATTTAATTTTCTTTTGGTATGCTGAAGGGGAACAATTTGTAGGCTAGATATATTGTATTATTAAACTATTATTTACAGCTAAGGCAGAGTATTTAATAATCACACACAGATAGTTGCTATTTATTTTATTATTTCTCTTATGAATTTAAATTTCAAAACTTAGTGAGTTCTAACAGTAATTAATTTATGTTGGCAAAGATGATTAATTTTTGCTGAGAGGTAAAAGACAAAAAAAGTTGTTTTTTGGTCAAGAAAAGCAGCCATGTTGGCAATGTAGAAATTGTGAAGAACATCCTTCCATAATTTTAATTATTTGTGAGAAAAAGGCCTAATAACAAGCTAAGGTATGTGTTATTTAATGTTTCCTACAAATTTTGATAAATTTCATGCTATTCGAAACTTACACGGAAATATTTTTTAGGCTCGTCCCGAGATACTCATTTTAAGAGGCTCATATTTTGTCTATTATCTCACTGAGATTTATTTTAATTATATGGTCAAACATTGTATATATTGTCTAAATGTTATTTGTGGCATTATCTTAATTTTTTTTCCTACTTTAATTCTTTGGGACTTCCTGCCACAAATAACATTTAGAATACGTGTGGCAGGAAGTCCCAAAGAATTGAAGAAGGAAAAAAAAATAAGATAATGCCACAAATAACATTTAGACAATACTTGTGACAGAAGTCCCAAAGAATTGGAAGAAGGAAAAAGACATTGTATTTTGGAGTGTGTTATACACAATAAAATGGAATAATTTTTTTTAATGCCTACTTTTCTGTGTTATTATCATTACTATTGATATTCATATCGTACTGGGAAGTTGGTCGTGTGGACCTCAAGGGCCACACTTAGGTACAAATGCCACCTTTATAGAGTCCTAACATACGGCCCGGTAATGTGACACCCGGACTCACACCCACCCCGCAGTTTAAAATTATATATTTAACACTTTTTAATAAATACGTTAGAAGTCAGCTTGGTTCTATTAGTGATTGAATAACGTATGTAATAAATTTCAATAAAATGTAATCATTTTATCTCGTTATCGCAAGTTATTTTCGTATATAGAATTATATCTAATTGTTCACATAATCTCACGGTTATTTTACATCTGAAGATTAAAAAGTTAATTCGCTTCGTTTGATTCACGTTGTTGTAAAAAGCCAAATACGTTCAGATATCATTTTTCGTATATTTTCGTTTTAAAACCAGTATACATTTTTTTCATTTAACACCGCACCTACAAATCAGTAAACATAAAACGTTTTTATGTACTGCACTCCCTTTCCACACCCACTTTCTTTGGTCGGTCGAACAATACTCTATTCCGGGATAAGGGCATTAGGAAATGTACCATTTTTAGCATAGACGTTACCTGTCAGATTTCAATCACGTCAAAGAAGTTTCTGTTATAATTTATGATTCTTTAATTACATCCCTCACGCTTCTGAAAGCAAAACTTGCCTGTAATTCTCACACGTTCAATAATCATTTATGGTATAGAGGGCGTTTTTTTTTAAATACATTGATATGTTTTTATCCACGAATCCTTATGTAATGTAAGAACTAATACAAATTTTATAAATTTAAAAATAAAAAAACCGCTCCATAAGGAATCACTACTTCCGCATCCAGATTTTTCTTCCAAGTCTCTTTAAAGGCAAACTTCTTGACTATATTTGCACTTTAGTATGCAGAAATAATTCGTCATAGAATTTTAATATTATTTGGGGCAGATGTCATAAAAATTCGTTGAGACATTGAAAATGACTAACTTTCATATCTACAGGGTATAGAAATAAAGAAAAGTTTTAGAAATTTTCAAACTTATTAAGCTGCGGATAAAAAATTAAAGAGTTACATAACTCGGAGTAATTGTAATAGGCTTCACATTAATATTCCACAAAAAAATGGGTTTCGTAAAAAGGCGAGAACATGAAACTAGATATCAAAATTTATCATATACACAAGTTTTAAAATAACGATGCTAGGCGTCGGTTGGCGTTGAGAAGCAAAAACGCAAGAATATGAATTTAGATATCAATTACAAAATCGACGCTGGGCGTCGGTTGGCGTCGATACGTACGAGTGTCAATATGTATCAACTACACAAGTTTTACAAAAATGATGCTAGGCGTCGGTCGGCATCGAGACGTAAAAATGCAAGAACATTTATTTAGGTATCAAAATTGGTAAAATACACGAGTTTTATAAAATCGAGGCTAGGCGTCGATCGGCGTCGAGGGGAAAAACTGGAAAAATATGAATCTAGGTATCAAAATTTATCAAAAATGCAAGAACATAAATTTAGATATCAAAGTTTATCAAATACACAAGTTACACAAAAACGACGCTGGGCGTCGGTCGGCGTTGACACGTAAAAATGCAAGAATATGATTCTAGGAATCAACATTTATCAAATACACGAGTTTTATAAAAACGACGCTAGGCGTCGGTCAGAGTTAAGGCGTAAAAATGCAAGAATATGAATCTAGGTATCAAGATTTATTAAATACACAAGTTCTACAAAAACGACCCTAGCCGTCGGTCGGCGTTGAGACGTAAACATGCAAGAATACGATTCTAGGTATTAGTACAATAATTATAAAGATTTCCATAACAAAAAATGTTATCTGAGATTTCTCTTCAGTAACTGTTAGTGGAGGGATTATACATCACAAAACCACAAAAATCAGTTCTGGGGGTGCCGCGCAACCCCACCAAAAAACACCTCTTCGGTGAAAAAAGTCTTATTTTACTGATAACTCGTTAACCGTTGAAGATGTAAAAAAATTGCTCAACGTAAAAAAGAAAACTGGACTAATTTCCTAAAAAAAATCCTCTTGTAATTTTCTTGTATGATTTTTGAGAAGATCGATATTGAAAGAAATTGCAAAATTCGTATTTTAATGCGTACGAATTTTCGTTAACATTTTTTGCGAGCTTCTGGTATAATTTTTACTTTATCGACTGGACTATATCAGTATTTATCAAATTCAAAATCAAATTTGGATCTTTCAAAAAGTATGCGATGTAACAGCACCGAACGCTTTCGTGTCCAAAAAAACAGCTGAATATCCAAGCGTTACACAAATCGCTGCTGGCCCCCGTATCACCGTTACATATTCGATTTGTTAAACATTTTCAATGTTGAATATTTACCCCGGCTATTAAACCCCCAACCCTCCAACGGACTAATCCTAAGATATAATCTAGTTCCTGATGTCATTATAATATACAGGGTGATTCAGGTAGGCCATTCATTAGAAGTTTTTCAACTTGCAGTTGGATTACAAATTTGAAATTTGGTATGCAGCCATAATCGATCATGCCCGTTCTATCTAAAATATTTTCAGTCCTCCAACTATACAGGGTGTGCCAAAAATTGGAACCAACTTTCTTATTTTAACTGGAAACCTATATTTTTCTTTACATGGTTCGATTGGTCTTCTAATTCTGAGTTTAGAGAACCTAAGTTATGTTAACTTATCTATTACAATTTTTGACATATGTCCAATTTTTTGAAAAAAATTGCCGCTGTAGTAGTTTACAAACAAATTTGTATCTCGCAAACCTTTCAAAATTATGAAACCAAATTTGTGAAGCAGTTAGCTGGAAGTCCAGGCTAACTTTTGATGTCCCATCAGTGGTCTCATTTTGTACCATATGGGTGCAGTCGATTATCAAATGTCGCAATCAAAAATTGTCAAAAAGTCAATTTTTTCAAATGGCACCTACTATTTTTTTTCACACCATTCGAAAGAAAATTGAATTTTAGGGTGAGTTACTTAAGCATTCCCTATACCTAACTTCACCCCATATCGAGTTATTCAGTAAAAATCAAGAAATACCTTATCTTGCCGAGAGATTCCTTACTTCATCAAGTGTGCCATGGAAACAAAAGACAGTTGTAATAATTTTTAAAGAAAAATATGGATTCTTATTTAATTACACACAACACCTACAAATTATTATTAACGAACAAGAACAATGTTGACGAAATTCTGTCAGTGAAAACGGTGCTCACATTGAGCATTTGTATTGAAGTAATTATTTTGTTAATCTGTTTATTTGTTGTTATTTTGTTGTTATTATTTATTATTGCAATACGATTTTTGAATAAAAGTTAAAATGAAATTATTGTTTCCAAAGCCTACTACCCTTGAAAAAAAAAACAATATTTTTTTCAAAAAATGCCAATAACTCAAAAACGACTGTAGATAGACATACACAATGTTAATAAAGGTGGCCCTAAAATTCAATTTTGCATTGATTTCTGGCGTCAGAAATGGTAGGCGAAAAGATGTGCTACGCAATCTGTTGAAAGTAGAATAATAGAATATTTGAACAAAAATATGGTGGTCACATTGAACATTTATGTCAGAATTTCGTCAACATTGTTCTTGTTCGTTAATAATAATTTGTTGGTGTTGTGTGTAATTAAATAAGAATCCATATTTTTCTTTAAAAATTATTACAACTGTCTTTTGTTTCCATGGCATACTTGATGAAGTAAGGAATCTCTCGGCAAGATAAGGTATTTCTTGATTTTTATTGAATAACTCGATATGGGGTGAAGTTAGGTATAGGGAATGCTTAAGTAACTCACCCTAAAATTCAATTTTCTTTCGAATGGTGTGAAAACAAATGGTAGGTGCCATTTGAAAAAATTGACTTTTTGACAATTTTTGATTGCGACATTTGATAATCGACTGCGCCCATATGGTACAAAATGAGACCACTGATGGGACATCAAAGTTAGCCTGACTTCCAGCTAACTGCTTCACAAATTTGGTTTCATAATTTTGAAAGGTTTGCGAGATACAAATTTGTTCGTAAACTACTACAGCGGCAATTTTTTTCAAAAAATTGGACATATGTCAAAAAATGTAATAGATAAGTTAACATAACTTAGGTTCTCTAAACTCAGAATTAGAAGACCAATCGAACCGTGTAAAGAAAAATATAGGTTTCCATTTAAAATAAGAAAGTTGGTACCAATTTTTGGCACACCCTATATAGTTGGAGGACTGAAAATATTTTAGATAGAACGGGCATGATCGATTATGGCTGCATACCAAATTTCAAGTTTCTAATCCAACTGCAAGTTGAAAAACTTCTAATGAATGGCCTACGTGAATCACATACGTGCACCAAATTTCAAGTGAATATCTCAATTTTATTTTATCAACCCCATTAATGGGGTAGGGGTGGTGAGGGGTTGAAAAATATTATAAAAAAATCTGAGGCCTTAGCTTCTAGTACAAACACCGAATTTCAAGTTTCTGTACTCTTACAAGCTTGCTTTACTTATTTTCCCCTATTTACCCCTATTTAACCCCCAACCCTTCACCGGATATCCTCAAAAAACAATCCAGTTCCAGATCTCGTTATAATATATACGTGTACAAAATTTCAAGTCAATATCTTAAACCGTTCCGGAGAAAACGTGCGGACAAAAAAAGTTACAGACAGACAGAACATTTTTCTTCTCCCAAATTTAAAATCTCGACGACTCATGACATTCTAAATCTATTTCAAGAAGAGAAAAATTGAAATTTTTCTTACGATTACTATACTTTCAATCCACTACGTGGATGTGGAAGTAAAAAAAAACAAATTTTCGACAAATCTTTTCCAGTGTCGACACCCACAACGTAAGTTTATTGGCTTTTATTGCAGCATTGCTAAGTCCGCACAAAGTGATCAAATAAAACTCAAAATGAACACACAAAAGGTTTAGTTGAAATCCATGATGTTCAAAGTATTTTCGTAATAAAGCACATTTTTCATCTAAACGCACTGGACTTCTAGTTATTTTTTAATTTTAAATAAAAAGATAAAAGTACAATATTTTATGTAAGTAACGCAGTTATCAATTAATTTAATGGGTCCACTATTTTTAATGGATATGATACTCTCTTGTATTTCCCGTCAGTCATAAATTCGAATGCGTTGGGAAAAGGAAAATCCAAAAGGGGATTAATCCAGTAGATAAAGAAGTCCCGACACATTAAAGCTGGCATACAGCGAACGGTTCAAATTAGCCAGTATATTTTATTTGGGTAGCAGTACGATTGCCGAGCCACGTCCTTGTGCTTTATGTCCCTACAGGGGCAAAGAGACACACTCTTTCGATTATTTTTATTTTGTGTTTTAAGCCGCTGTTCGTCGGTGAAAGTACTTAATAACGGAGTAACGTCCATCTTATTTGGTATCGCAAGATTTCATTGTAGGAAAGGCTACTAAAGTACATGCTGAAAAGGTGTCTGGGAATACAATCCGTATCTCAGGGTGCAATTTCACAATTATGAGGGGCGGACTAAGGTGGGTTTATAATAATAATAATCATTATTATTTATTTATTCAAAAGATTACTTGCATGATATAAGACATATCAAAACAGAATTTGAAGTATCAGATTAAATATAATTGTACAACGTCAATATATAGACACTACATAGGTACAAATTAAAGTTAACATTTAAAACATTATAAAATATCATTAGGGTACTCGTTAATAGAGCAGTATGCTGTATACTGTATGCAATATAAAATAATAATGATGATAATGGTGTGATGTCGGAGGCCACGGAAAGACTGTCGGGCGTCGGAAACTGAAACAAGAAAATATAATAATGATAATAATATTTATTTACCATCGTCAATGATACAATCTGTATATATGGCAAGTTATAAAATAAAAAGAGAAGAAGCGTGTATATAAATAATAACAATAGTAACAATATTAACAAGAATATTAATTACACTGAATATAAGAAATAAATACAAGAAAAACAGACAAGCTTATTGTCAACACCAGATAAACATTAGTGAATCCATAAACTCTTGGATGCCATAAAATGCACTTTCTATAAGTAATTTCTTTATTTCAATCTTCTTATATTTTGATGGGGGAAGATTTTTGAGTTCCTCAGAGAGACTATTATACAGTATTATACAACTGCAATGGAGAGATACTTTAAATTTGGCTGTCCTATGTTGTGGAATTGATAACAGCTTTCCGTGTCTTGTTTTGTAAGCGTGGTTATCATTGAGAGTTTTAAACTCGTGCAGGTTAGCTTTAACATATATTAAACATTTAAATATGAAATACAGTCAGAATTTTCTTTGCAGTGCACATGTCCTTACAGCTTTGTCTATAATTAAGGTTAAACATTAGTCTTGTATTTTTTTTTTGTATAACAAAAATTCTGTACATTTGGTTTGACTTTTCCCAAACACAGATGTTGAGTGATAAATGAGAATAAGCCAGGGAATAGTAAACATCAATAATTCCCTCCTCACTTAGTGCCTTTTAGTTGAAATATAGCAAAGTATGCTTTGTTTAATTTATTGCTTGCATGAATGTCGTGAGATTCCCAGAATAGTGAGTGGTCTATATAGGTACCTAAGAATTTTGAGCACTTGCTTATCGGTAAAGAATTTAATAATATTTGTTTTCTTAGACTGAAATCAGAAATACCGTTTCTTTTTTCATTTAAAATTAATTTGTTTCGATTGCACCAATCGTTCACTTCACCGACAACAGTATCAATAGCTTTAAGTAAATCATAACCATTTACAACAGCTACGGAAATAGTTGTGTCATACGCTTACATAACCGTGAGATCTTTCGTTATATGGCAAGGAGGATCATTTATATACATGGCAAATAGTGCGGGCCCCAAAATTGACCCTTGGGGGACACTTAGAACTACATCATGTACATCATGCCGCCCCATTACATTTCATTATAAATTTTCTGTTGTTCTTGGATGCAATCAACCAATTTAGCAAATTCCCTCGTATACCAATATTTTCTAACTTTCTAACAAGTATATCCTTGTTTAATGAGTCAAGAGCCCTAGAAAGATAAGAAATAATAAAATAAGAAAGATATAGGAACATTTTTACTTTATATGTATTTCACGTGCAAAAATTATACAATAATACCTTGTCAATGTGATGATGTGATATAAACATTAGCATTCTTTGGCCACCAGAATTTTTTATGTGTGGTGGCACACTAGTAAAAGTTAATAAACCGGAATAATTGTTCTAAACTTCCACGCTTGAAACTTTGACGTTTCTTGTCAAATATCCAAAAATGCCCCAAAAGGGATCTTGGAACATCCACCGATTTAGCATATTTAAAGCACATATAATGTTTTAAAGATGGTACGTGTATGCTGGGTAATGATAACTCTACTTCTTTTCCTAGAAATGGATCCACAATACGACAGAAAGTGATAAACTTTGAGTTTCCGTCTAAAGCTCATTTTAATTTGTGTTGAACTCATTTCGCAGAAGTTCCAATCAACCGGAAAATGGTTAGTCAAATACAGTATTGTATACATTCACAACAGATTTTTTTATTCTTATCGTTAATTTCGCAGGAAACCTAACATTTCTATATTTCCTACCCACACAATTTTGCAGGAATTTTTTAAACAGCGGATTATCTGGTTCATTCCGCAAAATATTACATTTGGCGTTAATTTTCACCAAAACTAAATTAAATGTTAGCTGTAGTTCACTTTAAGTACATCACGACATCTTTTCCCAAAACTAAACAAAATTTTCCCGACCTCGTTGGCGAAAATTTTGACGAAATCGAAAATTCTGAAAAAATTCAGGGGTATCCTCTCACCTTCAACTTTACCGGACCATATCTCGCGATAAGGTAAACGATAAAACTTGAACGACCGGAGCCGTAATCGATCCTAGAATCGTTCACACCAACAAAAGTGGAGGAACTCCTTCGTCTCAAAAACGTCATAACATATTTTAATAATAATAATAAACGGCTTTATTCAAAGAGTGTAGATGTACATTTACAAGTACATTACAAAATAGCAATTTACAAGGCGAAGTTAGCCATGTGGCTATTCTTACACTTAACCTTATAAATTACTTACCTAACTAATTACGTTAAACATAAAACATTAAAATACAAGAATACAATACAATATTACAATAACCCAATGTTATAGGGGACGGTATACACTTTATAAAATATATTTATAGAAATACAAACAAATTAATTACTCAAAATAACTAAATCAAAGAATCAATCATAAAAGGGATCAATAGAGTTATATAAGGCTGCGAATGTGTAAGAAAAGCTACGTTGGAAGAGGGCTGTACGATGTCGTGGCACTGTTAGCACGTACCGATGTCTGATGTTTACAGTATGTACTGACGATCTGAAAATTAACCTCAAGTACCTCGGAACAGAATATTTTATTAAACAAAATAAGAATACTGCGTAGTGAAATTTAACGAGTCGTTCCGTTCCATCTTTAACTAACGCAACTCAAGCAAATATGCTTGAAACATGATCAAATTTTCTTAAGTTGTAAATAAAACGACAACAATTTTGCAAAGCTTCTAGTCGATTTTTTGTAGCTTGATCCAGGCAGTAAAAATACATAAAATTGCGATAATTGAATACAGGCATGACTAAAGTTTTACAAAGTTTTTTACGTTGTTTAAAGTTCAAGATATGCCTGTTTGCATACAGTACTTTTAGCCGGGAGTAAAATTTTTGTAAAAGAATTTTTATGTGCTGCAGAAAATGTAATTTTTCGTCTATTATTACCCCAATAATTTTGGCATGAGTAGAAAATGACAAATTTTCTTGTTTAATAATTAGTTGAAGAGAAGCCTTTAAGTGATCTCAGGTATTTTCTGAACAGAATCGAACTGCATTAGATGGCTAAAACAGTGAAGAAGTTGGGTATCGTCAGCATATGCTTGTACATGTAAAGTAGTTACTACATTAAATATATCTGCTGTATATACAAGAAACAAAGGAGGACCAAGAATGGACCCTTGTGGAACACCTGACGAGATACTTTTAAGATTGGATATATTTCCTGCGACTGATACGCATTGGCGACGTTCGCTCAAATAAGCATTGAAAAACTGCAGGGATATCGCGTCGAAACCATAGTAATTTAGCTTTGCACAAAGAAGCGTGTGATCAATGGTGTCAAATGCCTTGGAGTACTCTAGGGATACAAGAATAGCTGCCATACGTTTGTCTAGTGCACTGATGATATTATCACTAAGGTTCAACAAAGCAGTAGTGTTGCTATGTGCTTTCCGAAATCTCGATTGATGTAATGGGTGTAAGTTATGCAGTAATAGATATTCGGTAATCTGGTCGTGAACTATTCTTTCTAGTATTTTGGAAAGAATTGGCAACAAGCTGATAGGCCTCAGATCCTCCACGGTTGCAGGATTTGCTGTTTTTGGTATTGGACAAATAATTGCATCTTTCCATTCTGTAGGAAAGTAACCCTGTTCAAGACAGCATTTAATAATATGAGTGATATGCCTTAAGATTATTGGGATGTATAGTTTTAACATGTTTAGAGTTATTTTATCTTTTCCGGCAGTGTTCGACTTTATACAAATACAAAACACACAAAACTAAGCAAAATCTAGTACTTAAGTGAAAAAAATTGTATGTCTGCCAGTCTGTTTTGAAATTATTCCGTTATTTCCGGTGAAAGATTTAGGGGTAAATAAGTAAAGCAAGCTAATAAGAGTCCAGAAACTTGGGATTTGGTGTATAAACTTCAAGCCAAGGTTTCAAAATTTTTTATGACAACTGACACCGCCGCAACTATCTCTATTCCATTATTAAAGCGGTTAACAAAATAAAGTTGTGATTTAGTGTACGAGAACAAAAGTTCTCAAAAAGCTGTTTGGGATCAGCCGCCCCCATTACTATTTGGGGTAGACCATTTCAAATATATTATTAAAATTCTACGAGCATTGTGGAGTGCAAATGTGGTATCAAAATGTTTTTATTTAAAGAGGCTTGGATGGGACATCTGGAAACAGTGATTCCTTTGGCAGCGGTTTTTTTAAGGCAATTAATTTCCAAAAACTATGGATTGGCCTATAAAAAAATACTTTATAAGTCTGTTTTTGTTCATTCTGTATGGATGTATTGTAGGAAAAGCTAATTATAACTAAATTCTGCATTTAATCCCAGCGTTGACCTTGTTCTGTTTTACAAATGAATATCAATTTTACTGGACGTATGAGAACATTGAATAAACAAACATCTTTGTTGGTTTCATTTGTAATTTTGCGAATCAGAGATGAATAGACACATAATATATACATAAGTAATTAAGAGGTGCAGCCAAGCCAGCAGCAATCTGCTAAAATCCCATTTAATATGTATATTGAAGGGTTAATTTTGCAGGGAATTCATCTACCACTATGAATGTCCCCTAGAAGCTATGAATGTAGCTAGATTTTCCGCGATGAAATCCACGTTAATTTTCTGTTAGGGCATGGAATTATTAATGAATGGGAAACTGGAATTGTATCAAGAATGGAACTGGAGACTGTACCGTTCTATACTTGTTAAGCATATGTAGACTTTTTCAATATTATTCTGTTTTTAGTAAGATTGAAATGTTTCTAATGAGGAAGCCAGTTAAAGAGGAAAGATTTACCAAGGGAGTTAGAGGATTTGTTTCATTTTATTTTACCACAAAATTCTTATAGTCCAGTCGATAAAGTAAAAAATACACCAGAAGCTCGCAAAAAATGTTATCTGAGATTTTCCTTCAGTAACTGTTAGTGGGAGGATTAAACATCACAAAACCACAAAAATCAGTTCTGGGGGTGCCGCGCAACCCCTCCAAAAACCAAAAGAGCCATATTTTACTGATAACTCGTTAATCGTTGAAGATATAAAAACATTGCTCATAATGAAAAAAAGAGAACTTATATTGACAAAAATTGCAAAATTTATATTTTTAATGCGCGCGAAGTTTTGATTATTTAAAAAATTTTGAGCGCGGCCTATAGAAAAAGTTGAATTTCTCGAAAACCAAACAAGCTAGGAAGAAAAATCAAAATTGGTTTAAAAGGAGATATAAAATACTCTCTTGTGCTTCCATTTCTGATGGCTATAAATAATGTATCTAATTCAGCCCAACAGTGAGGCTGATTCAGCCACATTGCTTATTAATATAAAATTTTACAAAAAAAAAAAATAATTTGATTCAGCTTTATTCATTTATCTCTACTTGATATATTATTTATCTGTGTACATAGTAACCGAAACATGATTTTCTCATTGTTGGTTTACAAATATAAAAATATGTTACTGCATTATAAGAGAGATATAGACCTTATTTTTGTTGTTTCTTAGACCTTATTTTATATATAGATTATAATAGATAAATTACAATATATATACATATACATTTTTTTACCCCTAAAATAAAGAATTTTGAAAAAATGAATATCTTGTATAAGGAATAGGGGGGGGGGTGGTTGGAGGAAGAATTGTATCTTACAGTTTCTTACATGGGGTTGGGTGGGGGGCAGAAAAACGTCAAAATTCATCTTATGTAATTTATGGATGTTCCATATGGTGAAATGCTTAGACTTTTTAAACGATGTGGTATCGACCCAAATTTTTGTGGAAGTTCCATATAACTCTTTATAGTATCCGATGTTAATGACAGCATTTTAATTAAGTGTTCATTTGTCGATTGCGAACTTTTTATACTTGATATCACACTACGTATGCCAAGTTCGAACAAAGGTTTATTGTAGCGAGGCGTATGTGAAAAATATCCCGGAAACCTTATAAAATTTAAAAAGCATGAAGAACTTCATAACAATTCATCGGCATGGTTTGCTGACTGCTGAGATGGGAAAAACGCACTGAGAGAGCAGTCATGCCAGGTTGCAGAATTTCCAATTCGTAAATTTCCAATTCTGCTTCTAAATGTCGCGTTTATTCTAATATTTTTAATAAATGCTTTCAATTCGACATACATGATTTAGAAACAAAAAAGTGTTTTGTTGTTTAGCGTTAGTTATTTGCAAAAACATTAGAAGCTTTTTAATTGACAATGATATGTAGGCAATCGCAAAACCGTATGACCTTGTTCTTTTGCCATTTCATCAACCACATATTTTGGCAAAACAAGAGACTGCTTGACAAGATGTAGGAGTTCTGCTTTTACCATATCTACGCTGTAACATATCGACGTACTTGTCAACCAGGCTTCTATGTCTGCTTTTTTCGTGCCAGAATTCGGAATCTTATCCGTTTTTCTACTGTGATAAGAAGCGTTGTCCATCACAATCATAGAATCTTTGGCCAAGCGTCTCAGAATTTGTGAAAACCAGTTTTCGGAAACATCAGAATTCATTTCTTCATGATAGTCCCCTGGTTTCTTTGATTGGAAGCATAGCAAACCATCCTCAACGAAACCGTCCTCGGAACCTATGTGAAGGACTATAAGGCGACCTTCCTTGCCTGATGGATCTTTTAACTCCATCGTTAATCCCTAGATGAAAGCCTGCCTCGGATTAAGGATTGTTGTATCCTTCCATACTTTACTTATGGTATGACCGGCGTTTACCCAAGTCTCATCTAAGAAGTACAATTTCTTGCCTTCTTCGCGGTAATTTCGGATGTCTCGCAGAAAACGCCTTCTACAGGCGATGATTTTATTCTTCTCTCTAAGGACACTATTGCGTGATCTTTTTGAGAACCTGTAATGCCAAAATATGTAGAACATGTAGAATTAAAAAAAAATTTACTCACCGAAAGCCAATTTCTTTGATCAATGTTCTCAAAGTAGCCCGTTTAAATTCAGGTAGATCTTCATTTTCATGCAGCGCTTCTAACATTTTATCTAGAGTCGGTACTTCATTTCTTTCAAAAAAGAATGAATTAAACATCGAACATCACTTTTGGTTCCTGAAGTGCATGTGTTTCCTGATATTCATGAAGAATTTTCAAAACTTGTCACGTGGTCACTCACACCTAAATTATGTATAATTAATATAGATAATAATAATAAACTCAAATATAAACTATAAGAAATATACATTGTTAAACTAAGAATGCCTCGAGAGAAAGTACTTTGAGCATGCCTGTACAATACAAAAAAGAAAATTACCTGCTGCCTTTGCAGTAAACTCGATGTTTTGTGCCTTAAGATTGTCTGTCTTCTTTAACCGAAAAATGTTTGCTTTTCGGTTTTTTCGGCGGAGAAAAGGCTTGAGCTTGATTGATAATTAATTTGACAAGAATGAATTTTTAACATAAAAAAGAAAAAGTGGTTCTGACATTTAATCAATATTATAAATCGTTTTTATTGCGTACCTTGATATACACAAATATGCACCAGAGTATTGAAAAACACTATTTTATTAGATGGATAGGAATAACAGCAAATAACAACATTTATTTCTAAAAACCACACATCAGATTTGATGCTGAAAACGATTTGTCTCGGAGAACAAATACCTCATATATTAGCGTTTTCGGCATAGTTGGTTGTAATATGGGTTTTAGAAATTCAACCAATAGAAATATTATATTCAAATTTAGCGCACATTTGTGGGGAGTGGCTTAGCTGAATCTCTTGGTCGAACGGAGTATAGTCGCAAAATTTTTATTTTCCCCTACTTTTCGAGGTATCCCCTGCGCTGGATGAGTTTTAAAAATGCCATGGTCGACCACAGGATGAGAAATATCTGTCTCTGTCATTTAGGCTACGCGCTGACTAGAGACTTTGTTTTCGTGACATTTTGTCATCGTGATGCGGTGTCGCTTCATGTCACCATATCTGTTCTCATTGGCGTCAAATTGTCATTGTATACGTTAGTATAAGTGATGAATTTCGAAGATATCCCAATAATCTGCGCTCTTGAAATACGTCGGAAAAAATGAAACGTAAAAAACGACACTGTGTCACGTCACCCTCTTCTCACCGAAAACCGAGATGTCTCGTCACCGCAGTGCGGGCGTTACCATGGAAGTGCGCTCACTAGGCAACTTTTTGTCACATACTACATGTAAATTTTTGGTATATTGAAAATAACTAGGTTATTTTTGTGAATGATGGCTTTAACAATACAGCAAAAAGACATAGATAATGAAATACTGATTGAAAGTCCTTATAGACATTCGAAAATAATTTAAAAATTTTATATTATGTTGACGCCGCATCACGATGACAAAATGTCAGGGAGACAAAAAGTCTCTAGTCAGCGCCTAGCCTTATTGTCGTTTTTGTTGACTTGCAGCATGGTCCACGACCTACAGCAAAACATAATAAAAAAGTTTTATTGATTTCTATAAAAAAAAGTGTATGGGTGAAGTTTAGCCATTGAAGGCTATTTTTATTATACAGGACAAGATTCATTTTTCGCAACTTTCATGAAAATCGTTTATATTCAAAATGGATGCCAATTGAATGATGTATTCCAATTTATTCCTTATTTTCATTGTCCTTTTAAAAAATAATATTATCCCACTTGTATATTTGTGCTATGTCTAGACGAATTTGGCTCCCACGTTTAATTTTGCAATATGTCCTTGAGGAGAAAATATTAAGTTTTTCATACAGTATTTGCCATTCATCATCTTACTCCTGACGTTGCGCGTATCTTGTAAGCTATCTTGCTGAAATGCTGAAAGGGGAGGACATGGGAAAACTGCATATTGCATTCTGCGGTTCATCTAAATGTTGGAATTGACCGATTTGTAAGAAGAGCTTACCGGCGGCGTGGTACGGCGCGGCGTTATGAGGCAATCGATTTTACATTCTGAATTTTCTCATGTGAGCGAGCCGTGTGGGAATTTATTTTATAATGACTGATTTCGTTGAGTTATTATACTCGTAGTATGAAAAATGCTAGGTAACAAATGACAGCAACAAACCACTCGATGGCCGTGCCATGAGTCATATCAAATCTGCTTAAAGGATTAAAATGTCGAATTATTGAATCCCCTTAAGGAAATTGCAAAAATAAGAATAATTTACATATTGTTCTTTCATACTCAAGTATTGTCATTTGTATGTCCGCAACAATATTGTTTTATATGATATCGCAGTAATGTTAATAAATTGACATCCTGGGAATAATAATAATAATAATCGTCTTTATTGATGCACTGCACATAATATTACATTATAATAGTATAACATAGAATAAATAACAATACATCAGGGGCGAAGTTTAGCTACTAGAGCTATTCTACCACTTAACCCATAACTTAAAACTAATAAAAAGAGAGACAGAATATATAGTAATAAGAGTGTAAATATAATATAAATGTTTGTAAAGTACTATAAAGATAGGAAAGAATAATTACAATAATAGTCAACTAAGTATAAATAGGTAGTGTTAAAAATTAAAAATTAAAAATTGGGCAATGCTAAGCCTACAAATTGGTGCGTGTTTGATACAAAATCAAGTCTTGTTTAAGTGTTTTCTTGAAAGGATATACATTAAGACACTTAAACATATTACCAATATTGTTATAAAAACGAACTGCATTGAAAGTAAAAGATCGTTGAAATAGCGCAGTGGAGTGTTGTGGCATAATTAAGGAAAGTGCAGATCTTATGTTCCGATCGCGAATTTGATTTCTGTAAATAATCTTTTCTTTGAGGAATGTGGGAGTAGAAGTCAAGATAAGTCGATGTGTAAAAGCGAGTAGGTGATAGTTAAACATATCTTCCATTTTAAGCCACTTAAGGTCATCAAATTTTGAAGATATATGGTCGTACTTTCTCAAATTGCAGAACAATCGACAACATGTGTTTTGTACTTTTTGAATCCGAATTTTATATAACATATCGAAACATGGATAGAATAAAATATAGCAATAATAAAATAATGGTAACACAAAATATTCACATAACTTTTTTCGGGTTTTAAAATTTAGTATAGATTTATTGCTATATAAAATTCTTAATCGTGAATAACACTTTTTCATTACATTTGATAAATGCTCCTGAAATCTTATTTTAACATAAAAAATCACACCCAGATTTCTTGCACTTTCCACGAAGGTCAGCAACCCGCCCTCCATACTTATTTTTAAATTAGCTTTCAAACGCGCATAAACAGATTTCGGAGAATACAGCATTATAATAGTTTTCTGTGAATTTAGTTTAAGGTTATTTCTCCTACAACGTAAATTAAGGGCTGATAAGTCTAATACTAATATTCCTACTTACTACATCAATATCATATTGCGTCGGATTAAATGTATATAAGAGTTGTTGGTCGTCAGCATAGGAAAGTAGTGTAGAATTGTCTATTACACTAGACATATCAAAGGTATAGACGAGAAAGAGTAAAGGACCTAAAATGGACCCTTGAGGTACCCCAGATTTAGCATGGGAAGTTGACGATGTACCAAAGTTAGTACGAATAAACTGATTTCTGTTAAATAAATAATAATGGAAAAACTGAATTGCTATGTCGTCGAGGTCATAGTATTTTAGTTTAAGGCATAGCAGCTCATGATTAACACAATCGAAAGCTTTGGAAAAATCTAGCAACACCACAACAGTTGCCATTGATTTATCCAAAGCGCGGATAATATTATCCGATATGTTGAGAAGCAATGCGGTTGTACTGTATCCTGTTCTAAAACCATTGATTTTTTTTTTTGGAAAGAGATGGTGTCAGTCAGTAAAAATGCATGCAAATTACTTAGGAGGAATTGTTAATTGTTTGTGCTGAGACACAAACTGTACGAAGCCATGGACTAATTTATCATCCCCGACAAATATATAAGACTGGTGAAAGTCACCAAGCATCATAAAGTTAGCTGCATAGTACAAATACAGGGCGGCCTATCACAAACTTTTGTTACCCACGTAGGGCTACGGCAAGGAGATGCGCTGGCGTGTCTTCTTTTCAATATGGCACTTGAAAAAGCTGCGAGGGACGCCGAACTAGACAACAAGGGAACTATTTTCAATAAATCCAGACAAATCATGGCCTATGCAGATGACTTAGGCCTAACAGCACGCACTACTCGCAAGCTGAAGAAAATGTTTGCTACCTTCTCAACAGCCGCAGAAAACATGGGCTTTCGAATAAACGAAGACAAAAGAAAAGTAATGGTATCAACTCCGAACAACAGAGCCAGAAATATTGGACAAAATTTTAACGTTGACAACTTCAATTTTGAAGTAGTAAACAAATTCACATACCTAGGCTCCCTTGTGACAAACGAGAACTCTACCTCAGTAGAATTAAAACGAATCGTAGTGCTAGCGAACAAATGCTAATTTGGGCTAAAAAAAAGATATTGAAGTCAAAGAACCAAATTTACAATCTATAAAACCCTTATCCTACCTGTACTGACATACGGGTCGGTAACGTGGGCCATCACTAAATCAGATGGAAACCTCCTACTTATCTTCGATCGAAAGATCCTGAGGAGAATACAAGGGGCTCTGCGCGAAAATGGTATATGGAGGAGGAGATACAACTATGAAATTTACAACAACTATAAGCAAATAGCCAACGGTAGAGATGTTGTATCCTTCATAAAGATAGGGAGATTAAAATGGGCAGGACATCTGGTGAGGACATGCGAAAAAAATCCTTCAAGGCGTACCCTTATGACACAGCCTGCGGGAAGTAGGTGTGGAGGTAGGCCAGAATTACGATGGAAAGATAGTGTAGATGAGAATGCCGAGAAGATCGGCGCGACAAACTAGCAGCGATTGGCATTGGACAGAGCTGACTGGTGAAAAAGACTAAGGAAGGTCCAGGCTCAACTAGAGCTGTAGTACCATTAATGATGATGATGATGATGAATATCCACATAGTGGAGTGGAAGTGTAGTAATCGTAAAAAAATCACTTGTCTTTGTGTTGAAATAAGTAGAAGAATATCATGAAACGTGGAGATTTTAAATTTAGGTGAAAAAAAATTCTGAGCGGTCTGTATGTTCGTCTTTCTTTGTGCTCTTGTTTACTTAAGAATGGTTTAAGGTATCGACTTGAAATACCGTACGCGTATGTATTGTAACGAGATCTGGAACTAGATTATATTTTAAGCTTATCCTGTTGACGGATTGGGGGGTAAATAAATAAGTAAGCAAACTAGTAAGAGTAAAGAAATTTGGAGTTTGGTGTTTATCAATGGTCTCAATTTCTTTATGACATCAACCGCGACATGTGGAAATAGTGATTTTTTAGACAGCGGTTTTTAGTTTTATTTTTCAAATGGGTATTCGAGTCGACAATTCTTGTCAGCAATTTTCACTCTTTTCGAAAGAGCCCTATTAAAAATATCTTTAAAGTAAAATTGATACACCTGTCACCTAATCTACATAACGTTCTTTCGAATCTGAGAGACACACTGAATATTACAGTTTCGATACGTTTGGTGTGATTATTCAAAAACTTCAGTAACATCAAAAATTCTAATAAAATATAGTTTACATAAAACTTGACAGTTCTACACGCCTCTAGCGATCTCCCTATATGACAAATACAACCCTTTTTAACCATTTTATATTACATACAGGGTGTCTCATCGGGAACTGAATCGATTGATATTGGGAGAAGTATCAAAAAAAATTTTTGAAAATTTTGGGAGTTAATAAACTCAGTGCGGTCAATATAACTAAAATAATTACAAGCATGTGGTCGAATACCAACTTGCATTATTTTAAATGGAACATCCTATATATTTTCGACTTTTCAAAATGACCATGAAATTGAGTAGAAACATGTGGCACACCCTATACCTAAACCCGGCAGTTTCGGAGATATTTGACATTTTCTAAAAAAAAATGACAGGTGCAACGGTTTGCAATAACCGTTATAACTTTCTTCGTGTATGAGATCCAGATTTACTTTTTGGCACGCAGAAAGAACACAAAATGAGCTAGTCTCTGTTATAAATATAAATTCCATACTAGTATACGAAGTGTTCTATTTTTCACGTTACATTTTGTCAAATTCAAACCTCAAAAACTTTTTTATTTCAAATGAAACACCCTGGATTTTTTTATATCAAGTTTTGTAAAATTCAATGTTCTCTTCTCTAGTATATTTAGATAGAAAATATTTTATCCGGTTACGGTTCTTTTTTTTAAATTAATTTAGAACATTGAACGTTTTCTGCTACTATTTTTCGCGGCATGTGGATTGTGGAATACGTACATAAAATCTTACCGTCAAAACCAAGCGGTTACCTCCACATTTTTTTTTCCATATACATATCTCGAAAACCGCCCGGGTTCCGCCTATATTTCTATAATAGAAAATGCTCCAAATTTATTATAGAGCTTAAATACCAGACGGCAGAAAGTTACGACGAGATCGTTTTTTAAGCGTCAGCTCCCTAAGACTTCTTCTCCTTAGAATTTCTGCCTTGATAGAACCAAATATTCTAAAATAACCTAATATGCGTTTTAGAGTGTATGGTGATAGTTTATGTTTTTGTGGGTCTCGACGTTAATCAACTCAGCCATTCTAATCATGGCTATGTTGATGAAAATTTTTATCAAAAATTCTTGAACATTTCAGAAAATCACCAATATTTCAAAAAGTTGTAACTTTAAACCTTACAATGCCTATGCTAGAAAAAGGGGCATTTAATTTTGCATAATTTGATGTAAAAGAATATGGGTGTTCCATTTGAAATAAAAAAGTTTTTGAGGTTTGATTTTGAAGAAATGTGACGTGAAAAATAGGACAATTGGCATACTATTATGGAATTTATTTTTAATTGTAGAGACTAGCTCATCTTGTGTTCTTGTTGCCAAAGAGCAAATACGAATCTCCTACACGAGGAAAGTTATATACCGGTTATTGCAAACCGTTGCACCTAATTAATTTTTTTTATAACATGTCAGATATCTTCGAGACTGCTGGGTTTAGATATAGGGTGTGCTACATGTTTTGACTCAGAATTTCAGGATTATTTCGAGAAGTCAAAAATATATAGGGTGTTCCATATAAAATAAGCAAATTGGTATCGACTTCCGGTATAACAGGAAGTACCACATGTTTGTAATTAGTTTAGTTGGATTCGCCACACTGATTTTAGTAACTTGTTACACACTTTTCCCAATATTGATCGACTCAGTTCACGGTGAGACACCCAGTATACAAATTTAGGTCTAACAAAAGTTATTATCGTTAGAAGAACGATCTACACATATACTTACAAGCAAACGCATATACAGCCAGACATTTTTTATTCGAAATTCGAGTTCTGTGTGTCTTGAAACGAATTTCGGTTAAAATAATTATAGGCTGCCTATTAAAAAATAGTGTTGGGTTACAATAAACATACTTAATTGAACAAATAGGTGTTATTAAGAAACGCATTTTTTCTAAAATAACATGATTAAGTTTATATTATTATAAGGCACGTTTTTGTGGTTTTATTGGCACACTTCAAGAATGTGTCTTCTGGATACGTGTCCATCAGATAGGAAGTCAAGTGTAGGGCACTGCCCCGACATGGCATTTTGCGAGCTCCCTATCTGAGGCATGTCATTCCAGCCTCAGCCGGGTTGCATTTATTCCGCGAAACCCTCCTGAGATAAGAGCTAATATGGACACACTGCCGCTTCACGGCTCCCTCATTAGCCGCTTTAGTCTAATGGTCCCCTTTTAATTGGGTCGCTCGGTTTTTGTTTTTTATTAAGCCGTTCTCAGCGATGGATGTTGTGGGTGGTGCATAATTTTAAACACTGTTTATTTATTGCATGACTTTGCAGTGGTTCATTAATTACATTATTTTAATACGCTGAGGATTACACAGGTCTGCGGTGAAAATATTGTGTAAACGCTAATTTTCAGTTTTTAGTTTATAACATTGGTCTAGTTTATATATTTTTAGATGTGAGACATTTTATAACAATCAAGTATTCAAGAACCAACATCTGTCTGATTCTTTTGGCGGAGAGGTTTTTCTTTAAAAAATTTTTAAATATTTTTCGGTGTCAAAATACCCAATAAACAGTAAGAAAATTTGAATTTGTCACAAATAAACAATTATAGGCAATAACTAATCGCTGATTTCATTAAAAATAGTTAAAAAATTCCATCTTGTAACACATTTTACAAATAAAACTCAAATTTTCGATTCTGCGATAGCTCACCCCCAGCGTATACACATTTTGACTATACTCATACTTCGATACTTATGATACTACGATACGGTCAATATTCCAAACGTAGTGTATCATGGTGTTCCGCAGGGCTCAATACTTGACCCAGTTTTGTTTAGTATATGCACGTGTAATTTACCGTCCCTCCTAAGAGAATGCAGAGTACATCTTTATACAAATGATAGACAACTTTATTATTCATTCTTACCAGATGTAGATCTATCAAAAAATAAATGATGATTTAGAACGCTTGGTTGCATTCTCCGAACATCATAAACTTCAGGTGAACCCAATGAAATCATCAGTTATGGTATTTGACAAATGCAGACGACAAATTGAGAATGAATTTATAATTAAAATAGGAAATGAAACTTTGCAATGTAAACAAATTGCCAAAAACTTAGAAAACTTAGAATTAGATACGTTTTAAAAAAGATATAAAGAAAAAAATTCAAAAAGCTTGCACCTCATTAAAAATGTTATTTCCAAATCGCCACTTAATATTACAGTCCTTTAAAATACAACTTACAGACTCTTTTATTTTAAGACAATTTAATTATTGCCATGCTATATATGGACCGTGCTAGATAAACTAGACATTAATCGAATAGAAAGAGTTTAAAAGTCGTGTTTGCGCTTCATATATGGCATCAGAAAGTTTGAGCCAGTGTTATATAAATTAAAAAAATTCGAATTGGTTAAGCATACAGATAGGGCAGACGAAAACTTCACTCTACAGTTTTGTTTCATAACGTACTAACATTTCTATGTTTATTTTATCCGTATTTTCTAAATTTTCAGTTATGGTTCGTTGATGTTCTTCTTTATTTTCAACTATCATCCATTTCTCTCTGTTGATCATGGTAAACGTCGTTCTTTCGTTTTTACTTCCCTCGCATGCCGATGGGTAGTATTGTATTGGAGAAAAAATTACCCTCCGAGTTTTTTCCAGATTTTCACGTTTCAGTACATGTAGATTACGAAAATATAGGTTTTTCAATTAGGTCAGTCTGTCTGTCGGTCCGTCCGTCCGCCCGTCCGTCCGTCTGCATGTTGGTCCGTCTCTGTGTCCGTCCGTCCGTCCGTCCGTCTGTCTATCTGTCTGTTGGTGCATTAACTAAAAAACTACATGACGAAGAACAGTCAAATTTGGTAGATAGGTAGCTGACGCCAACGAAGAAATGGTTAGACTTTCACTGGAAAATATGGACCGTCTAAAGGGAATAGATAATGGAAACATTTTTTTTCCGCTCAAATTTAATACTTCCATATTTTGTGACATTCTAAATCTATTTCAAGAAAAAACATTTTTTTTTTGAAAATTTAAAATAGAAAAAAACTTGAAATTTTGAAAATATTGTATAAAATGGATGGTAAATTTTTTTTGTTTGCTCAAATTTAAAATATCCACGTTCTAAATATATTTTAAAAAACATCGTTTTTTTGAAAATCAAGAAGAAAAAAATTTTGAACATTTTTTATTTGGATGGAACAAATTTTTTTGTCCTCAAATTTAAAATTTCCACGTTTCGTGAAATTCTAAACATATTTCAAAATAAAATTTGTTTTGAAAATGAAAAAAAAATATTCCCACTACATGGAAATTTATTTTTTCAATTTTAAAGTTTCCTCGTGACATCTTGCACGATTTGTTTCCTGTAAGGACGATATTAAAAATTACCTTGACTAACGATGGTGTTGAAATTAAAAACTGCACTCTCAGCTTATGTCATCATTTTGTAATGATTATGCTATTTACATTTGCTATTAAAATTCTCCAAGCGTCAAAAATTTCATTTTTCATTCACTACTGTCGGCTCTAATTTACGATCTCTCCCTGCAATTTACGATGCCGTCAAAATGCCAATTTTGATCTTTCGCGATCGATAAAGTTTTCCCGGTCCCGTATTCAAAATGGCATGTTTTATCTTTTTCGCCTCTATTCGCCGAGGAAATTATTACAAAAGGACGACATAAGCTAATACATCAGTTTTTAATTCCATGATCAACTTTGACCAAAATAATTTTTAATATCATTGTATTTTACTTCTCGCGTTTCAATCAAGGCTGGTCCAGGTCCATTTACATTGTTCGGCTTTTTAAAAGAACGTATTCATGTCATTTAAACGATGGTGTGCAAGGGATTGTAGTAGAAGCAGTGTTGCCAACACTACTGTTTTTTCAGTAGATCTATAGTTTTTTGGCTTCCTTCCCTGTTTTTTGTCCGAACTGCTAAATCTACTGGTTTGTTGCATATCATGTAGATCAATTATTTTATTAAGTCCAGCAAAAAGGAAAAATGCCGCACTCTTGATCGAGAAAAATATTCAATCCTTTAAGGAATACTGCCCCCTCGTTCTTGAAAATGTTTATAGAGATAGACAGTTTATTATTATGAATGCCACACCCCCCGCTTTTCGAAATTTATATTGAAGACTGGTGGGAGTCGTATGTTACTAACCCCTCCGGGCCCCGATTTTCTCTCGACGGCCCTGTGTTTCACTACAATAAATTCCCTGTTTTATACTGTTTTTTTTATTATCTACAGTTTCTTCGCCTAACGGAGTTGGCAACACTGAGTAGAAGGTTTCCTCTATCGATTCTCTTCTATCCCTTACTGCTCAAAGAAGACTTGACTCCTTTCTTGTTTTTTCCCTGAATTTAGCGTTAAAGTCTCCAACTGATGCCATCAACTTCTTCGACTGTATGTGTTGGGGTATAGGCCTGAATGATCTTATCGCCAGACTATAAGTACTGACGTTACTTCCCAGATGTTGGATACTTTTCACATATTTTCCATGTATTATAAAACCTACCCCTTCGTCTAAGTTCTCCGGATTTCCTAAAGTAAAATCTGTTTCCTGACTTTAAGCTGGTTGGTCTTCTTTTCTGCGAATTTCATTAAGGCCTACTATATCCCAATGTGTTTGGCCGGGTTCTTCTAGCAGAAAGTTATACAACGTCTCAAAAATACCACCTCTCCAATTTGTCCTACAACCCATTGCATGGGTCCGACATTATACATTATTTTCCTGGTACAGAATTCGAGAAGCAGATTTTACTCAATGCTTTTCTCTACAAAATATACCAGTGTATTTCAACAATATTTCTGGATCCTTTCGTTGGAAGCTCCTCTCTGTGAAGCAAACAAGGATTATTTAAAATAAGCCTGAAAGGTATTTTTCGGAACAAGGGCTAGATATAGGACATAGGTGTCTATTCATGCGGGTAATTCAGTATAATTACAAGACGCTTTATTATGAAAACCACGAATTTCTAACACAAATTAAATATTAAAATCACACATAGCTTGGAGACTAGTCCATTTAATAAATTCTAAAATTCATATATAGCAGAACGCTGCATTGTTTATAACAGGTATGTTTGAATGTCAGTAAACACTTCCTAAAAGGATAAATACCTAGCTCCCGAAAAGGGAAAAAAAGATTTACTTATTTCTCATACCGAGGGGAAGTGTTGTTTTACCATTTTTTATTGTTTAAAATAATATGTATTTAAGGGAATGGTAATTTTTTTACTCTTAATGTTTTTCGCCTAATCTTACATTTTAAATTTTATTGAATTACTAATATTATTTGTTTCTAATCTGGCAGTGTTTTAAGCAAAGAGCTTAACAAATAGAGGAGACAAGCTCCATAAGCGTAATGTATAAGCAGCGGGAGGCTGTAGGCTTCTCATCCTTCTCACACAGTTCGTCTCTCTTTGTCGCACAGTACATGAGGGGAGGTGACGATGCAATCGTCACCTCCCCTCCCCCCCCCCTCCTCCCCTCCTCCCTCCACCTTTCTACAAACTTTACAAGTATAAAGCATTGTCAAAAAAAAATAGTAATAATTAATATAAAAATTAAACGTTATAAACAGAAGAAAAATTTGAGAAAACACGTGTAATTGTAAATAAAGCAGAACGCTATTCAAAACAAAGATTCAAAATTGACGCTATTTGTTTGAAATCAAAGCGCGCTGGGTAAGGCTGTGTTGCTTTGTTAAACAGAGTGGAGAGAGAGGGTACGAGGTGTGAGACAAGGCAACCAAACCGCGACTCCCAGCAAATCGGCGGCTTGTCTTCTCTATTTATTAAACTCTTTGGTTTTAAGGAGGTTTATGTCTACTGTTATACTTTTAGTGTATCTTCCAAGTGCTAATATTTTATTTCTTGTTTCAGGTGAGTAATCGAGTTAGACTACTTAATTTAATAACTTGGTAAGATTTTATTTATGTATACTTTTTCAAAGTTAGAATATTTAAATTATATATAGTTAAAAAAGAATGTATGTTACTTGTTATAATGGAATCACAAAGCGAAGGACAATCGCATTTTTTTTTTAACTTTTGATGGAATACAACACTCACTACAAACAAATGAAGTGAGGTGTTTAACCCTTTCGAAAATATTTGTAGTAGCCAATAGTCCAAAGAGAGTTCCAGTTTTCATACATTAGACTGCCATGGATTTTAAGATTTTTACAGATTTGGGCCTAAAGTTCTGAATTTCAAGCTATACTTTCTTATTAAAAAAGAAAATCTTATTTAATAATGGGAATAAATAAAAATTGGTGTACTGAACTATAATATAATTCTCATGTTTCTTTTGCTTACATCATTAGTAAATGCAATATCCGGGATGGAAGACAAATTATTAATTAAATAAAGAATATAATGGCAGGAGATCGCTTGGCGATTTAAGTTTATTTTTAAAGTTTCAATTTCTACTCGGGAAAATACAAAAACACCGTCCTGCTATGATGCCATATTAAACGACATGGATTGTCAACGGCATCACAATGCCGAACAATAAACATTTAACAATCGGGACCATTTGTTAAATGCAAAACGTTAATCGGTTTGACAATGAATTATTATCGCAGTATCGCACGGCGGCCTCCAAAACCGGTCATCCTCAATGGTCCGTTTCGGAGAGATTTCAGGTTCATTTAAACTGCTCCTTGGAAGTTAGGAATATTTTAAACAAAATTATCTTTTCATTAGGTCTTGAAGGAACTTTTTAAAAATTTCAATAAATTAGGAACATCTCAATTCGAATTCCTATTGTAGATTTACAGTTCAGAATAAGGTGAAAACAAATCGAAAACTAAGTGTTCTGCCCACACCTTAGCACTATTTTCTTTCATTTTATTTCGAAATTTACCGGCAGTTTCTAATAATAATATATATTTTAACGGATTTGTTCACTCAAAGCTATGTTTTCCGTTCATCTCTCAGCACTCTTATTTAATTATGCTAGCACACTCGTCAAAATTTGAAATATACGGCCAGATTGTAAGTAATTTTTTTGTTTGTTCACTCATTACTTCGAATTACTTTAAGCGAATTCTGTGAAATGTTTTACATACTCAAAAATTTGGGTTGATAAAATAATATTGACATACTTACTTGAAATTTGTACAGGTATGTACCTATAATAACGACATCTGTAATTAGATTATATTTTGAGTTGATTCCGTTGAAGGGTTGCGGGTTAAATAGGGGGAAATAAGTAAAGCAGATGGTAAGAGTACAAAAACTTAGGATTTGGTGTATATACTAGAAGCCAAGGTCTCAGATTTTTTATAACATTTTTCAAGTGGATCAATAAGCAATTTTGTTCTAACCTAACTTATCTAAGGTTGAACATTCTTTAAAAAACTAAGGTCATAGTCACTAGTGTACTTTAGGGTCTAATTTTTTTAATAGTTATCCTAAGATTAGCATGTAACATTAAATAGCACTATGCTCTGCTTTTAAAGTCGCAGGGTGCATCAACGATGTTCCTTAGTACTTTATTCTGGAAACGTCGAATAACCTGGACGTTACTTTTACGGGCACAGCCCCAAAGCTGGATACCATACGTCCAAACGGGTTTCAATATCTGCTTGTAAAGGAGCAGTTTATTATATGTGAACAACTTGGAGTTCCTTCCTAGCAGCCAATGCATTTTTCTAAATTTTATACCAAGCTCTTCACGTTTCCTTTTGACATGGACTCAGATACCCAGATACTTTGCTGAATTGGCATAGGGAATCTGAGCATCGTTTATTCTAATGGGAATATGTTGATCTCGCTTATTGGTAAAGTTGACATGGACAGATTTACCTTCATTTAACTTGATTCCCCATCTTTGGTCCAGGCGTTAATCTGGTCTATAAATATTTGTAATTTTTTGTTACTTTTTTCGAGATCCGTTCCAACAGCCATAATAGCAGTATCATTTGCAAACGTTGCAATAGTGTATTCGAGACTAGGAATGTTACTTATGCATGTAGTAAGTAGAGTACTGGACCTAGTACAGCTGGAGGTACTCCTACCTTAATTTCTTTTAAGAGCAGGCTCATTGCTGTTTTACTCTGAAATATGTATCTGATAAATAGAAATTTAGTAGTTCTGAATAGGTATGGATGTTGCAGAAATACAGGGTGTAATCAGTTTCATGTCATTAAAAAAAACTGGTAATGGGGACCGACTAGACAAACAAAAAAGCTTTATGACTTTTCCCTCTAGGGGCACTTTAAAAAAAACTGACCTAGGTTAACCTTTTTAATATATATTATTTTTTTAATATTAATATAGAAAATAATTGAGAACCACTGCTTTTCTTGGTCAATGAACTTGTAGTTCCCAATTATACAACTTTTAAATTGCCAAAAAAAGTGCAAAGGCGTTGGATCATCGACCGCCTTTGATAGACCGCCTCAACCGAACCGAGGCAATTATGAAGAGGTAAATAATTCGTTATCGTTTCCTGCACAACTGCAAGCAAATAATGGCCGTAGAAGTTTCAACAGAGCATTTCTTTACATGTGTGTCTTTTAATTTGGAACAAAATATTGGATTAATGTTTATAATTTAGAATATTTAAATGTGATTTATTAACGTTTGTAACATAAATGAGTGTCCTAGGTTAAAAGCTTACCATCTAAGTAAATTTTTCGAAATCTGCATTTGTATCAGTACACAGTTCGGTACGTCGAATTAAGGACATACGTACTCCGTTCAACAATAAACTATCAACTACGTTGTCAATAAAGAAAAATAAAAGAAAAACTTGGTCCAAAATCCAAAACGGAATACAAAAAGAACGAACAAGTAAGTTGTGTCTGTACGTAATCAAGAATTTAACGACTTGAACGGTAAAGTCAATAAACTAATCTTCACTATAAATACACAGCGACCCGAAATTCAAAAATAACAAAAACAACGAACGGCGGGGTTGGACGTGTGTACATAACGAAACACCCACAGAAACTAAAATATTTCACAAGGGAGAGTCAGAGTATAGTTTTCTTCAGATCAGATCTAGGTACTAAACACTCGACGTCGACGTCTTTCATCTTATTTACCGCACCGCTAAAGACCGCCGACATTTTATAGCTATCTACACAAATATTGAGTATCATAGGCAAAGACACGCGCGACGATCTTAACCTACCTCAATATTCCAGCAGTTCTCAAAAGATTTTATTGAAAATTTGCGAAGTTTTTGTTTACTTTTTTTCTCCAGAACTATGCGCTTTAGACCCCATGTTATATAAGTTTTTTTTTTGTTTGTCTTGTCGTTCCCTACCACCAGTTTTTTTTAATGACATGAAACTAATTACACCCTGTATATTCAGCTTGTGAAACGGTGCCTCGAAATGAGCGATTTTTACGGCCACTCTTTACCGTAAATAATTTCTTAAACGTCTGTAAGTACTGAAAAGAAGAAAATGCATATAAACTTAAAAGTTAACTAATAAATAATGTCCTAACTTATGTCCAACTGTACATTTATAGACAAAAAACTCCGATCTAAATTGAAGGTATTAATTGTAGTGTAGTTCAGTCAACTTCTCATTCAGAAATGCCAAAATACGGTCCTGCTTCTTTACATTCCTGCATACCTACTTTTTGTGTAGCTGTTTGTTTTTTATGATAACATTTGTTAATACATCAGTCAATCTGTCAGTCGAGTGACGTGACCTCCGAGTGGTCCATAATATAAAGATATTAGGTCAATGGTTTTTAGTCGGGCTACACATTCAAGTAGTAGTAGGTCATCATGATTTTCATTTTTATTTAAACGGTTAAATCTGTAAACAATTAATTTTGTTAAATGTTGAATGTGTGATGGTGGTCAGATAATATAACTTTGTCAAACATAGTTTGCAGGTATTTACTAGTAGCAGTTTTATACCACTCAACTTCTGATGATCTCATTTTGTTCTGTTTTTAATTAATTTGTATGTTTGAAATATTACACGTTTTAGTCATTTTTAAACGGTACAAATATTTATTTTTATTTTTTTCTTATTGATCTAAGGTTAGGTATGGGGCCTCTTTTCGGGAAATGAAAAAATAGCACAAACACCAAAACATCTAACCACTGCTCGAGTACTAACACCCGACGTGTATTTTGCTAACCACATTGGCATCATCGGAGAATGATTAAAACTAACTTACTGAAAATCGAAACTGTACCTGTGTACCTATACATATTTGTACTAAAACAATGCTGTGGTTGAACGAATTCAAGTAACCTATCATATCTACCTAAATTCTGTTATGAGTTACAATAAAGGAGATCCTTTTGAGTTTGTTACTATTCATACTTAATATTATCCATAGACTTTTAATTAATGAATTACTTGGTTTTAGTGATACACCTGTTAAATTTTTTGAGTTCTACTTACAAAGCCGATCACAGTGTGTTCAGTACAATGGTTTTAAATCAAATACATAAGATGTCGTAACCTCTGGCGTACCTCAGGGTTCAAACTTGGACCCACTCTTATTTTCGATATCTATTTATTAATGGCTAATGTTATGGATTGAATTGCAACAAACTTCTCTTTGCGGGTGATCTGAAATTATTTAGTGAAATTACTACTACTACCATAGGGGATTGTTCAAGATTACAAAAACAATTAAGTGTCATTGAGAATTGGTGCCTAGTGAATAAATTATCAATGAATGTATCAAAATGTAAAGTTACGACTTATTCACGATTTCGGGTGAATATTCATTCAGTTTTAACGACATATCTTTAACTCATTGTGAGTGTTTTAAAGATTTGGGTATACAGTTCGACTCTAGATTGGAACTCACATGACACATTCACTCAATTACTAAATGTGTGTTAAAAACACTCAGCTTTGTTATAAGTAAATCAAAAAAATTTACTAATACACAACCATTAAAAATATAATATTTGTGTTTTGTGCGTTCGAAATTGGACTATGGTTCAGCAATATGGATCCTATCAATATTCACAATCATTAGAATCTGCCTCACGTAAATTTCTTAATCATTTATTTTAATATAGATCACCAATACCCCGAACAGGGATATTCAAATTATTTAATTTTGACCCGGTTTACTTGGATTCATTAGATTACAAAAGAATTAGGTACTTCAAATTTAATATTTAATTACAAGCTGATCAATACAATAGACTCGAGAACTCCTATCTCAAATTAATTTTTCCACGTTTAGGTTCGCGTTAAACCTTTACTTGTGCACTACCATCTAAGAGAACAAACATCCTTACTAAATCACCCATTTGTTCCATGATGGAAATATATAATTCTATTGGTGACCATTGTAACATGTTTAGTCTTTCTTTAAATAATTCCTAACCTACATCCAAGTATATAACCGAAATATTAAGATACTCTAAACTAAATAATTATTTTATACTTTCTATATTTTATATTGTATACTTCGCATGTATGTAATTTATTTCTATTTTATAAAATTGTCCTGTAACTGGAGGATTCTGTTGTGCAATAAATTCTTTATTATTGTTATTATTATTATTATTGTCTAAAACAAAACAACCCAAGCCTAAGCAGGCTTGGTTAATAATATAGATGTTATGGTAGTAACGGTGGAATAAATTGAAAAATAGATTCTTTTGCAAATTTCGACACCACGTATCTCCAAAACGAAGATATTTGGGTACGTGTTTTTATGATTCTTTAATTTAAATTAGCTAAAGAATACCACCATGAAATATTTCAATGTATTAAAATTAATGCCTGTATGTTACTCAGTTATGTACTGTTATAAATAATGTTTAGTTTTTATATTCTGTTTTCGTCTCTTGTGCAGAATAGTCTCGTTACTCGGGCTTAGATCTCCAGATGATATAGCATATTCGTGCAGGGCATTTTAGTAAGTTGTGGAAGAATTTCGCAACATCGCAACAGACGTTTTCACAAAAACAGTTAGAGGTTAAAGGTTACACATTAAATAGATTTACCTTTTCTCCCACGAACAATGGCGCACTGTTAATTCCAACTTTTGCCTTTAAATTAATTCGTGTATGTTTGGTCAAATAGGTTGATATTTAGTTGAACTCCCGTAACCCCGGAAATGAATGAAAAGGTAAGTTTTTCGATTTGTTAACATTTCTCTAATCGATGTCTGAAATTTTTTTATAACTCTTGACTAGTGTCGGGCAAAAATTTTTCACAAAATATTTTTAATTCCTTGAAAATTAGAGATTTATCACAAAAAGAACTTGAGAAAACCAGTTCTACTTCTTCTGAATTAGTTTACTGCCAATAAGTATGAAGTTATTAGACCACTAAATATATTTTCAGTTAGAATAATTTAAAAAGACCATTAGTTTTAAGAACCACAGCTGCACAAACACTCTTTACAGTACAGTAGCTGACAGGAAACTGAGCTCTCAAGTCAGCAGTGTTGCCAACTCCGCTAGACGAAGAAACTGTAGATAATAAAAGAAAGAACAGTAGAAAACAGGGAAGTTATTGTAGTGAAACACAGGGCCGTCGAGAGAAAATCGGGGCCCGGGGGGTTAGTAACATACGACTCCCACCAATCTTCAATATAAATTTCAAAGAGCGAGGGGGGCATTCATAATAATAAACTATATCTATATCTATAAAAAGCGCGAGGGGGCAATATTCCTTAAAGAATTGAATATTTTTCTCAAACGAAATTTTGAAATTTGGCTGACCGAAGGTGTGACATTCCTTAGAATTGGATATTTAAAATATTAAAAAGCGGGGGGGGGGGGGTGATATTCATCAAAATTGAATGTCTATCTCGATCGAAATATTTGAAGAGTGAGGGGTGATCTTAGGTTTCAATACTTACCCCAATCTGAATTTTAAAAAGCGGGGGGTGACATTCCCTCAAATGCAAATGAAATTTGACTAATAATAACCTAATTATTCCAATAAGTGCGGCATTTTTCCTTTTTGGTAGACTTTCACAATTGATCTATTTTATATGCAAAAAACAGTAGATATACTGAAAAAACAGTAGTGTTGGCAACACCGCAAGTCAGACTCTGCACGGCATTGCCTAGCGCGCGCCTGGACATGAAACACTCTTAACATGAACGCTGGGTGTGGCTGTCCCTATTCAGTGAGTTATGATTGGTTGAGATGAAAGTGGGGGTCAATGTACTATCCTATTTTTTAAATTTGACTAATAATGAATGCCACTTTGATTTTCACCACTTTGATTTATTTGGATAGAAATTTTGCAAAAATTCTTTAGTATCTTGAAAATTTAAGACTTGGTAGCGACGCGACGCCTAAAACATCATTTGAAGTTTTATTTAAATATTTGGCATATAACCAATTGAATTTTCAGTAGATTTGAACATACCGCTTGCAATTTTTCTCTTCCTTTGTAAATTTACCCTATCGTCACTTACCTAGTTCACATTATCTTACTCATTTTACCGTTATTATTCAGTAGTTTAACGTAAATTTCTAATGTAGTATACTTTGGGGGTCATATATGGAGTAGTAGTAGTAGTTAAGGTTTTATTAGTTTTAAGTTGTCGTGCATTTTGTGATGGGTTAAGTGTGGGCCACACATCTAGGAATATTGATTGTGTGTAATACTATTTCTGTGGAATATTGTTATAATAGTATCGAAATTTGATTATTAAATTTGTTTCTAATAAGATGCTTATTTGTTTTCACCAGCGTACATCCGCCACAATTCATCGATGCCACCCCCAAGCACCTGACTAGTCGGCCGTGTAAGCCTATTTCGCCACCAATTGAATGCAGAGAGGGGACTGCACGTAAAATACGAAAATTTTGTTCAGGGTACAGGGTGACCACCCGACCCTGCAGTATAGCTGATACATCAGCCTCAGCCTCTAAAGTTAATTTTTTTTATACTACTCCCCTTTTATCTGGGAGCCCTGCACAGTATGTTCATTAAATAATCGCATTCTTCTAAATACACTACAAACAATATCGAGTTTTTAATTCTCAACTGGTTTCTTCAATGTAAATGTTTTATTTTGAAATCCAGCCCGATTGTACGTATTTATTTTTCATCATATGAGTTTATTTACATACCAGTTGGCTTTTTAATGCCAACTGCTTAATATACACATAAACCCAGGTAGCTTGTGGTTGCATATTTAATCTGGAAATACACAATAATAACTTATTTAAATCTCCTGCATAACTACTACTTGTTTAAACGTGACATCCATTTTTCCCACTAAATGCTCGTTAATTAATTATGTAACTATATTTATTTTCCATTGTTTTATTGTGTACAGTGTATTAATATCGTGTACGACTATATCTCCCAGAGGCGCAATTTCAATATAATTGACTACTGGATATTGTAAAGTACACCGGACATTTAATTTTGAACATTTTTGAAAATAATTACACCACATTTTAAAAAACGGTACCTAATATGAAAATTGAGGTTGCACAGTGATCCAAAATTTCTGGACAAAAGTCTGAAACTTAAAGGAAAAATAGTAAAAAAAAATTGAAACCCTCTGGGAGTGAGATAAAGGGTTGAAAATATAAACAACCTTCGATATTTTTGAAACTCAGTTTACGTACTTTCGATACCTAAATTTCTATGAGAAAAATAAGGGGAAACAATTATGATCCCTTGGAGATAGGTTATAAGGTTGGAAAATATAAATATTCCACGATTTTTTTCGAACTTGGCATACGTGTTGATTGTTTAATCAATGTTTTTAGAAAGATTAAAAAAAAATTATATATTGTTAACATGAAATAAAAAGAGATAGAAGGCATTCAAAAATTAAATTTATTATAGATATTTGTACAGAAATAATAAATAAAGTAAGACCTATCAAAAATACATACTTGTCTACCTAATCACTACTGTCCGAATCGATGTCCTCATCAGAAGTTGTGGTAGACACTTTCAAACTAATTGTTTGGTCTGACCACGTCTTGTTCTTTTCAAAAAGTATTCTTTATTTCGTTTAGCTTCGTTCCAACGTTTACCAAGTTTGCTGCAAGATTGGCAAAATCTTTTTTAATTAACTTGACATCGGCTTCAGTACACTCGTTGTCTTCAAAACGACTCAAAACTACTGTTTGCACGTGTTGATTACGAATTTGGTTTTCGCTTCCAGCTTTTTCATGCCAAATTTGGAATAGCTCCATTTTGGTGCTGATGGATTTATTTTCTGTAAAAAAAAACAATTCATTAATTACTAAAATGATTATAATAATACCTGTTTCTTATTTTGCTGGAAATAATAAAATAATTGTTTAAGGGTATTAATATTATTATTATTATTACTTTAGGGTTATCATTATCATTTAATTACATAATAACACGTAATTGCAAATTTGCTGTTTTAAAATATGTTTTACTCACTACTTAAACCTATACGCTATAAAATCGCAACATATCTGATTTTTAAAATTGTCAGTGCTGTATAAAAAAATCTGAGCTCCTGGAATAGCCCGTATTAAAAGTCATTTTTTTGTGTGCAGATACTAGCTTTCATGACTGATCAATTGATGTCAGAAACACAGGGGGGTATAGCGGGTTTCGATTTGCAGCTCAACAGAAGCTTATTTCGCGTGAATTTTAAAAGCGTCGGCATTAAGTACTTTTAATGCACGTTTGACTAATTAAAAGTGATAGGTTATTTAAAGAACATATAATACTGTGTTGTACTTACCCAGAGGAAGATGTTCCATCTTAAATTTCTTTGATAACGTCTTTCAAATTCACTACAAACTACAACAATGTAGCCAATTTCGTTTATCAGTTTTTCAGACGTACTTTTAAAGTAATAACTGGATATTGCGCTGTTCTTTCTCGTAGTCTCTCACTAGTCTGCATATTTATATTCCTGCGGCTTCTTATGCATAAGTTCAACTCAGCCGGACGACAAGACGCAAAACAAAGATGCATTTATTTTTGTTAAATTTAATCTGCATACAAACACATTTATTTATTGAAACGAAAATAAAGACATTTTATATTTGTGTTTGCCTAATTTATATGGGAACAAAATGGCATTATAACATACGTAAGGCAACACAATGGGTAACGATATCTGATTTTAGGCTGGTGGGCTCCGAATTCGCGTTTGTGACTTGTACTGTAATAATTTACAGGCCGTGGCTTTATCAGATGCAACATTGAAATGACATTAAGAAGCTGAGCTGATGAAAATTGGACGTTCAGGCTGCTGCTGCTGCTAAGGTATGGAATAAATTAATTGTTTCATGAAAGAAATCCTCAGATAGGTCGATTTTCAACCGACTCGTGTGTATGCTTTAATTTCTTTATGTGTAGTTAATTATTACTCTGGATTGACTTAAGCGATTTCTATGGAAATCTTTCGCAAAATGTAGAGTATAGCTCTGCGGTGATCCCGTTACAGCTTCATCAGGATATATCTAGTACAAGGTGAGCAAATATCAGGGTTTCAAAAAACATGTTTAAGAAAAACAGCTTTTAAATATAAAAAAACAAGTTTTAAACATGAAAGAGCATGTTTAAAACATTTGTTCATGGACATAGCTGGGTAAAGTACTCTGACAAAGTGCTTCAAGTACCAAGCACTTAGTTAGAGTGCCTTAAAGCACGAAGTATCAAGTACTTTTACTACAAACGTACTTGGAAAAGTAAAGCATAAAGGTCAAAGCCCTCAGAGATATAAATGTCAACTGCTGGTACAGTACTTGAAGCCCTTAAAGTACTTCAGGTACTATCAAAGGTACAAATATGTAAGTAACAACTCGAGTCTGTTTATAATTCAATTTGTAAAAGTTCGTTTATTGATATGGGGAATATATAATACCTATGAATCAGCCGTAATATTAGATTAAAAAACAAAGGCAATATTATTTTCACACCCACACCATTCACACCTTTATGATATAACGATAATGAAAAATTCAGGGAAAATAAACGCTCTAAAAGAAAATTATTTATGTATTTATTACTTAGAATACCCAGTAGTGTAGGTGCATAATAATGTAGACAGTACATATTAAAATTAAAATAAACTGGCTTGATTCTACGGTTGGTTCCTTGTGAAACATTCTTCAATAATTTAGATATACAGGAAAATTATGCTTTTTAATGTTTCAAAAAGTTTTATTAAAACTCTACACGTGTTTCGGCTTATTAGGCCTTTATCAAGAGTACTCTTGATAAAGGCCTAATAAGCCGAAACACGTGTAGAGTTTTAATAAAACTTTTTGAAACATTAAAAAGCATAATTTTCCTGTATATTTAAATTAAAATAAACATTTCATATCTAAAAAAGTAACACCTATACTAAGAGTAATAACTAAACACTGAACACAAGCTGCTTTATTTTTCTATTAGTTCCTGTGTTCCTGATAATTCAGGAAGAGACATGTCTAGAAGGGCTTTGAATGATTTTAAATAGAGTTTGCAGGTACTTTAGGAATGCTTCAAGCACAAAGATTTCAATTACTTTAAAAGTAATTGAAACACTTTCGAAAGTAATTGAAGCCCTCTGAACTGGATTTAAAGCCTCAAGTACTTATGCAAAGTAATCCAAATGTCAAGTACCAAATACTCTCTCTTAAAAGTAATTGAAGCACATTGCTTGAGGCCCTAAAAGTGATTCAAGTAGTACTCAGAGCACTTTAGCAGATTACGTTAACCAGCTCTGGTCATGGAAAATATTATGTATCCTAAATAGTCACTTTAACACTTAATTGCTTATTATATAGCCCAGTTGTCAGAGATAGAAATTGATAAGAGCCGGTCACTAAATGTTATATTGCTTTTTTCAGAATAAGTATTTTTGTTAGTGTAGAATACGATAAAAAAGTTTACAGCTGTAAGGTGCCGGCGCCCCTAGAAAAATCGATTAATATTGGCTGAAATTCAGTTTTTGGCCAATAACTCGAAAAGTAAAAGAAGTATCTCGAAAAACTAATAGCACTAGGCGATAGAGGGGGAAATTTCACATCAAAAACGTATATGAATTTTTTTGTACGATCAAAAATGTAGGCTCCAGATTATTTTGTTTAACGCAGAGAATGACGAATGGCGACGCATAAGTACGGCTCGCGAGGCGTGCGCGGTCTCGGACGCGCTACACTAAATTTGTTGTAACTTTTGAACTAATTAATGAAATTGAGCTCACCAAAGCTTAAATGAAACGAGAAACATGTGGCTATTGGATTATTATATTTTCGAATATAAAAATGAATGTTTGAAGGGATAGTACATATATGAAGTCAAAACATAAAGAGATTTACGATTAAATCGATAAAAGCTCTACCACTTCTACAATTTTTAAGATAAAAATCTGAATCTTTCACATGTTACGCTTGAAGTAATGTATAAAAAGATCCGATGGATAGGTATGCTAAATATTTTTTTTAAATAAAAGTTATTAACGTTTATTTTACTCCCTAGTTTGACAAATTTTGGAGCAAGGATGTTTCTTTTATTTTCATAAAATAAACAAGGTTAATTCAATTTTTAAGGTAAATCTCCTTAAAATATCCTAAAGTACACATTTCAAGCTTTAAAAAATCGCACCTACTGAAATCTAATAACGCGACTTAAACCAAAGTAATAGGTGGTTAAAGTTAGTTATACATATCATATTTTATCACTTTCTAAATATTTTGAAATTTTGGAAGTGTACATCTTCGAAAATAAATTTTTGAGATTTTTTTCACGCATCGGATCTTTTTATACATTACTTCAAGAATAATATGTGAAAGTTTCAGATTTTTATCTTAAAAACTGTAGAAATGGTAGAGCTTTTACCGATTTCATCGGAAATCTCTTTATGTTCCGACTTCATATTTGTACTATTCCTACGTATGTATGTATGTAGGAATAGTGCATATTTTGAAATATAAAAATTAATGTATATTCATTTTTATATTTGAAAATATGATAATCCAATAGCCACATGTGTCTCGTTTCATTTAGGCTTTTTTAAGCTCAGTTTCATTAACACGCTTCGCGAGCCGTACTTATATGTCGCCATGTTCCATTCTCGTGCGTTAAATAATATGGAGCCTACATTTTTTATCCTACACATACGTCTTTGATGCGAAATTTCCCCCTCTTTCACCTAGTGCTATTAGTTTTTTGATATATTTCTTGTATTTTCGAGTTATTGGCCAAAAACCGGCCAATATTTTCGAATTTTTAGGGGTCGCCGGCACCTTACAGCTGTAAACTTTTTTGTCGTATTCTACACCAAGAAAAATTCAGCCATGTAACATTTAGTGTCGCCGCAAAACCCCTGACGACTGGGCTATATAATGCAGTTTGACACTTTAAAATTAGATCGCAGCAATATTTTATCTATTTGGAGTTCTCAGTTTTCACACACCACAGAGCTTTAATAATTGTACATATAGGGTGACTCAAGTTTGAAACTTCTCGTCTCGTCTCGTGTTTCCACCCCTTAGGAAACACCCTTAATTTCCGTGGGTTCAAAAACTATAATAAGAGAAACGCACTAGCACACTATATTCAGTAACTTACTGAAAACTTCACAATACTTTCATTAACTAAAATACACTTTTACTGGCTAAGATAATGTTTATTACTTGATATTTCCACTTTGTATTTACTTCGGATTTCTAACCTCACTTGTTTAGAACTACCTAGCAAAGTTCAGAAAAATGTAGAAAGCTCCAACCTCTTCTATTAGTTTCTAGAAAGCGTAATACTGTCAATGTCTCAGAGATGGCGCACACTACAAGTTTTATGGTACTGCAGTTGTCTAACAATTGCTATTTGATTTCAGCTATTCATGAGCTATCAGTCTCCAGCCCCTAGGGCGCGCAAGCGTGTGACAATATTTTCGTCTCACCCTTCAGAGTTGTTTCAAATCCTAAAAAAATTATCTTCAAACATGAGCAAAATTGAGTAATTTTTCTGAAGAATCTGACAACACGATCAGTGAAACGTCAAATAAAATTCGACGACCACGGCAACGCCCGGAACAAACTATTTCATTGAACAATGACCGTGAAAGATTGCATTTTACTAATATTAGATATGCTATTTACGTATTTACCTTTAAGGGTAGTGTCCAAAGTACTTTTAACTCATTTATGCATAATATTTAATTTTCATTTGGAGTTAGAGGTGTTTCAGAATCTCATGAGCCGCGAAATGCGCAAAAGGCAAAGTTTAATCTGAGTTATAAGTATGTTTTTGAAGATACTGGAGGCTGCCTTGCTGTATACATAAACAAGAGCTCGGGATAAATTGTAAACAATAAATATAATATTTTTAAGAAGTGTAACTAAGTCAACAGGACGGATTATGTCTCTGCGCATATGAAGGTCACGGCTCATGAGGTTTTAAAACACCTCTACCACAACTAAAAACGTCATTTTTAATTATAGTTCTACCAAATATTTTAATTTAATAATTTGGTTTTGTGATTATGTAATATCAGGTGTAGAATATTTTGTCGTTAGTTAACAAAATAATTAAATACCAGCACTTCTTAACTCGTTTCGTTGAAAGTTTTTTTAATAAAGCTTTTTAGGTGATTTACAGACAGTGATTTAATATCCAAAAAATGTAACAAAATATATCAGTTTAAATGTTAGAACAGTTATTCACCAAGGTACCATACCGTTATTGTTGTGTACCGTTACAAATAAAATGCAAAACTAATAAAATCAGTTATTCTCTGAAGAAAGTGTAGACGATGTATCCACACAATATCCACAGAAATCAGCTAACTGTATCAAATTGCGAATGTTTTTTTATGTCATTATTTGTAGACAATTTGATGTATGAAACATTACCTCTATTCAACACGGAAAAAACAAAAGTGGGTGTAAATTAAGTACCTTTATGAATACTTCGATTTCATTTTGAAATGTTTGTTACTGTTATCTTATTAACACTTCTTGACGGCAGTAGAGATAATTTTAGGTGTTTTTTTTTACATTCTCTGGTTCAAAAAATGTGTCATAAATGTGAGATTGCGTGGGAAAATAAATGTTGAAAATGTACAAACGACATTAGGAGGTACCTTGACAACTGAATTTAATTAGAATGCCGATTCTTGCTGATTTTTTAGTAGACTTATAAAATACTTTGAACGTGCGTTTTATTTCTGCAAAATGTATCTTCTGTGTTTTGGAAGCTTGTCCTGTAAGCAGCGTTTGTGGATAGAGATCAGGCCAGTCGAATACACGGATGCACTGGTGAAATATGTCCAGTTGACGTTTGTCCACACTGGCACGCATTGATTTGAGATATGCCGATTTTCGACGTGCTGCGAATACCAGCTGAGTTCAGCGTAATCCCTGGAAACCTTTTCTTTTGATACATTTTTAACGCTTTACAGTGTTTTCTAGCAGAAGAGAAATGTTTGGTATTAGGTATTAATTATTCGGGACATCTTTCGACAATTCTCTGACCTTTTTGGATTTGTGATTTGTATGATGAAAACATCGTAATTATATTAAAATATGAAGCATCGAATTAATGAAGAAGCGAACGCGGCGTTTTACAATGTGTTTTCAGATGTTGTGACTAATTATTCTTGTCGTCTATTTGCAATTAAGAAAAACATGTCTATAACGAAAATAATCCCACCCCTCTGGGGAGGGTTGTTAAAAAAAATGAGAAAAAAGCATATTAATTAGAGGAAATATTAAAGATATCAATATTGTTACATTGCAAAGCCGGCTACTCATAAATTATGCAATAGTCCCTAATGTTTATAAACTTAAAAGTAATATATTTTCCACAAATGCGATAAGGTTATGGACCAAGCTTTGGCGACTTAATGCATCTCGCAGTAGACAAGGCCAAGTTCACTCGCTAATATAAATAAACAATTTATTTGCGATAAAACTGCGAAGAGTATCCTGTGGAATAAGCAACAATTATATAATAGAGTAAATTGGCGAAGAGTATAATAGTTAGCTAGTTCGCAAATAGGCCTGTTCCTTCTCTGTCTACAGTGTACAAAGTGATTCAATATATTGAACAATACATTGAATTTCCTTGTTCCATCATAAGAAGCCATTTGCCGTTGACGAGAAATGCTAGAATTAATGGCCTCCGTTACCATTAAATGTCAGGAGAAGATTCCACTATGATGGATTGAGGTACTGTCTCTTTCAATAAAGTGGTATATTTGAGCATTTGATCTAACAGTTCCTATTTACCTTTAATTTCTAAGTTTCTTAAAATATTTCATTTATTTATTGACAGTGAATTTTATGTAGAACATTTTAACTATGGAAATGTTTATGTTCGTATATGGGGGTCGAATTACCAGGTTTCGTTTAAGGTCAAAAGACAGCGGTGAGGCGGTCCAGCGAGACTGTCGTATATGCAACGGCTGATATATGCAAATGTAATGTGGGTTGCATATATCACAGGGGGTCAAGTTACTAAGTCAATTTTCAATTTAAGGTCGAAATACAGCGGTGAAATTTGGCGATTGGCGACCACTGTTCACGGAAAAATTTTGGGAAGAATTTACTTTTTATACGTTCTTGAGGCCCCTGCGTTCACAGTACTATTTTTCAGGGTGCATGGTGTATACGTACAAATATTTGGTTTTAAAAATCATTGACCTAAGAGAAGTATAACATTTTTTCGTTACTCCAACAGTTTTTCTGAATATATTCTAAAGATATATTTTCTGGTCATAATATTGACTGGGCAATACTGCACGAACTATCCGAGCTCAATGTCTTTTTACGACCTCCATATTCGTTATTATTATTATCATCATCAGCCGTAATATGAAATAAAAAATGTAAAATGAGCCAGTTAAGGGCCGAATTGTATATTGCCATGGTCTTTCATAAAAATGCTTCTGTTGTCGTTGTCGGCTCAGCAGGTTCAAATAGATTTCATATGTTTTCCGGCCTTGCGTTATTTAGCCGTAAGCTATGTCGGTGCGTACCAATCATACAGTGTTGTCAACGTGTTTGATTTGTCTAGTTTTACGGTAAATTTATAGTAGAAAGTAATACAACTGGATCTGGTGATGAACGACGTAATGAATTAAGTGTTATTGAAATAAGTTAATCGTTATTATTCTTCCCAAGATTATCGTTTTGAATGAATGACGTCAGTGATATTGTTTCAAGAAAGTTACATGAAACTTTAAGAAGACGACCTGGACGGCTTACTTTTTCTAACAAAACCTATGAAGTATTTTGTTGTTCGCTAAAATGGCAATAAGTACATTAATAATAAATTTCTGTTAGTGTTTTCTATTATGTAAAAACTGATTCAACGAGGTAAAAGTAAAACTATTTTACTGCTGTTAAATGATAGAATTGCAACATGGTAAAATCCATATCAATGAGCTCAATATTCTTGTGTCTTCCGTCTTCTGTTCATAGTAGCACATAGATAAACTACACAATAGATAGCACACTCAATGTTAAAATTTTGAATCACAAAACATCAAGAAGAGACATCCCTTGGAGGGACACATTACCATGTCTAAACTTAAATATGCATTTCTCCCATTTACCTACAACTACTAGGTATGATTTTCACAGAACACTGTAAAAATGGTTCTGTCCCACACAAAACGGCAAATTTAAAAAATATATTATTCCACACGTGCCTTTTTGTACCTCAGTAGAAGGTACAATTAGACCCGGTCTTTTCACCACCAAATAATTAGGTATTTAGTCGCTACATTCTCTGACAAATCAACAACTTTTTATTGTCAATTTGTCAAATAATAATGTGCCGAATAGATAACTAATCGGATGTAGAAGAGACGTCCAAGATAGAGACATCAGATAAGGAAATGTTTATTATTTTTGGCCATAACTTTCTTCCTTACTTATGTTTAAAAAAAAACTATAGTACTACCAAAGTAGAACCATAACCAGACTATTAATACGAATTTAAAACTAAGAAATAACTAAAGAGAGAGATTAGCATTTAAAAAAAAATTAAATCTAGCTATTGTGCAAACAACTGATAAAATTCATAGTAATAATCTTGTTATGATTCTAGTTAAGTAGTCTTATATTTTTTTTAAATATAAGTAGTAAGAAAAAAGTTATGACCAAAAATAATAAATATTTCCCTATCGGATGCCTTTTTATTGGAAATGGCCACCTTAACGTACCTAATTTTACTTAAAAAAAAAAAAATGAAATTAAATAAAAGTACATAAAATTTGCACAAGAAATACATATTATTAATAAAAAACACACCTTATACTTTTAAAAGCTTTTGTCTTCTATTCCGCTAACAAACTACACAAGGCACCAAACACCTCAGTATACGTGCCAAAACTAAGGCGAAAAATACAAATATAGCAGATGTGTCCGCTTGCAAGCAACAGTGCGTCATCCGTTGAACAAAAAAGGAATTGAAAAAAATGGTGGTGTCCCTACTACAGATGGTTATGAAAATCGTGTTGTGATTTAGGCCGCTTTCATACGAGGCAACTAGTGGAGGCAACTAGTAGCGGCAACCAGTGGCCACCACTGGTGGCCTTTTGGTGACGATGTGGACAACTTGCAGGTAACTAGTTGCCCCCTCCCTTTCACGACTGGTTTCTTAGCCAAGGATAGAAAAAAATGAATTGAACGGTTGAAAAGATGGTCTCGAACGAGGAACTCCTTTTTGTTTTATTAATCAAGAAGCAAAAGTGAAGGCTAAGACAAATGCAAGTACATCATATGCTATTAACAAGAGGGGATAAAGGTCAAATTTATTTAACGATTTGTCTGCAGACGAGAAAAAATTTTTCAGTTATTTTCGAATGTCGAAGTCATCGTTTGAACAACTTCTCAACTACATCAAAACCGATATTACAGGAGAGGATACCGTGATAAGAAGTATTTTACTAAACAGTTTACTAAATGTGGAAGCACTAAGTTGAAACGTGTGAACGTTTGCATTTAAAACAATACCCAAATTACGGTGCCGGCCACTGATATTAGTTGCCGCCACTGCAGTCGCCACGTGTGAAAGCGCTCATTTACAATAATGCTTTGCTAGAAGTGGCGGTCACTGGTTGCCGCCACTAGTTGCCTCGTATGAAAGCGGCTTTATCGTATTTAAGTGCCCTACCCCTGCAGTAATACTATCTACATTGAAAACAACATTCATTTTTGTGCGGGGCGACAAAAGGCCCAGGTACGGCCCTGCGTATTTGGAAAACAAATTAGAGCATTCCGGTGTACTTATGCAACCAGGAGAATTCTATGTATAAAGTGGAATTATCCCAATTACATAAATTTTTAAATTATTGGTTCGTAATAGGTAATAACATATGCTGTTATTTATAATAATATGTATTATCAAACACGTCATATTTGTTTATTCGGTTTCCTCCAATTTACTTGAATAATTATATTTTATATTTCTATCGCGTGTCGTATTTATTTCCCATTGCAATGATGTCGAGTATGTTTCATGTTTATGCATATGTAAGTTCTAAATCACTTCTCTGTAGTGTCGACTGATTATGTATGTAAAGTGTACGGTAAATGCTATTGAATATGTCATTAGTAGTAATTGGAGGGCAGCGAAGTGCCACTTTATTGTTTGCCCAAGTGATTTTCTTTCAGTACCTACCGGTTAAGTATATACATGATGTTTACTGTACTTATTTATGTCTTAATTTTATCGGCTGTTAGTTCCTATAAAAATAAATCGATATTGAAAATATTAAACCATGGATTTTGCAAGAAAAAATTTTTGAAAAAAAATGAGCCGCCTTCAAAAACAGCCATTAAACATTATGAAGAAAGCATTCGCGGTCGTTCGGTTAATTGAACGTTATTACCTACATATATACATTTTGCATTTTTAACTTTTGCCCATCAGATTCGTAATCAGCTACTTCGAAATACCTGACTACTAATTTCAATACAATTTCACAATTTGATCCATGGCGCATTCGCCATATTTTCGCATGTTCTCGAATAGGAGAAACTTTTTACTATTTTTTCTCACCTTATACTGACAGCTTGATGAAACTAATACGGTACCACCGCTCTTTGTAAAAGATTTCCAAGCCGTTTCAAAGTAATGATTGAACAAACATAAGAGAAAATCGTACATATGGATCGAACTGAAAAATTTTTCAAGTCTGTTAATAAAAGTTTTCAATTTGATCCGTATGTAAAAAAATGTCAAAAATTGTTCTTGTTGAAATAGGTTAGAATGTCATTGGAACGTCGACATTTTAAATTTGAGCGAATCAAAATTTTCTGTCTGTCTGTATGGAACTTTTTTTTGTGCACACGTTTTTTTAAACGGGTTAAGATACTGATTTGAAATTTTGTACAGGTATGTATTATAACGGGATTCAAATTCAATTCAATTCAAATTCAAATGTTTATTGGTCTTTTTTTGATCAAGTACATGACATAAGACAAGTCACACTAGTTAAGTAATATAACATAATATAAGCTTATACTAAGAGTCGAATACAGTGTAAAACACACAGTTGTATAAGACGAGGACACGGAACACTGAAAAATGTACAGTACAAAACTTGTAAACAAGAGTAAAAAAAAAAAAACGTTAACTTGCTGTGTATTAGTATACTTTAAATGCAGAAAAACTCTGATAGAGAATAATAACATTTGTCTGATAAAAACACCTTTAGTTTTTTTTTTTATAAATTCTTTCCTGATGATTTTTAATCTGGCACAAGGTTCATGGAGTTTATTTTTTTATCCTGTATTGATTTTATGGTAGTCACTATTTAAAATGAAACTATTTCTATTTTTATAAACATACATACAAACTTCGAAAATATATATGCCAGGCAAGGTAAGAATTTTGGTTTCTATAAAGATGTGCACGTGTAAGTATTCGGTATACCAAATATACATCGCAAGACACGTTTTTGAGCAATAAATACATTTGAAGACATGGTGGAGTTTCCCCAAAAACAGATACCATATCTTAAACGTGAATCAACTTGGGCATAATATAAATTAATAAGTTGGTGTCTTGATAAGACCCCTCTAATATTTCGGAACAGGCATACTATAGAGGAGACTTTGGATATCAAAATTTCACAGTGATGCTTCCAATTTAGACATTCGTCCAAATATACCCCTAAAAACTTGACATTGTCCTCAGTTTTAGAAATATTTTTATTGTCTATTTTAATACTCAAATTATCACATTCCTTTCGCCTACCGTGAAATCTGACAACTTGAGTTTTTTCGGTATTGAGATACAGGCTATTATGGGAAAACCAATGGTTTAATGTTTTTAAAATAACATTACAATTTTGTTCCAAAATAATATCAGATGGATTTGATATTATCAGTGAAATGTCGTCAGCATACATTGTGAAATGTGCGGTTGATGGCAAAAAATCAATATCATTAATAAACAAAACAAAAAGCACAGGGCCCAAAATGGACCCCTGTGGAACACCTATCGTTAAATTTAAACATTCTGAATTAACAGTGCATACGGTGTTATCGTTTTTTTGTTTTAAACTTACATATTGTCTTCGATTTTCGAGGAATGTGGTGATCCAGTTTAATGACACACCCCGTATACCACAATCAAATAATTTAGATATTAATAGACTATGATTGATGCAGTCGAATGCCCTGCTGAGATCACAAAATATTCCAACAGGACACTCTCCCGCATCAATGAATTCTAAAATTTTATTTAAAAAAAGAATGCATTGCCGTGCCGGTCGACATGCCATTAGAAAAACCATGTTGGTTTTTTGTAATTATTTTAAAGGTTTCTAAGTAATTGTGTAATTGATCTGGATGGAATTGGATTGTTTTTTGAACATATTTGGTGAAGTGTTGTGGAAAACAAGTAAAGCAAGCCGGTAAGACTACAGAATCTTGGGTTTTGTTGTATATACTATATACTAGAAGTGAAGGCCTCATTTTTCAACCCCTTCACCACCCCCACTCCATTATTAAAGGGCCTAATAAAATTAAATTAAGATATTCACTTGAAATTTTGTACACGTATGTATTATAACGACATTAGATTATATTTTGAGATGATTCCGTTGAAGGGATGGGGGTAAGTAGAGGTAAATAGGGAAACATGAGTGAAGCAAGCTGAAGAGTACAGAAACTTGAGATTTGATGTATATACTAGAAGCCACGGCCTCAGATTATTTTATAATATTTTTACGTGAAACTTGGTACACGTATGTATTATAGCGACATCTGTAATTGATTATATTTTGAGATGATTTCGTTGAAGGGTTGGGGGGTTAAATATGGGAAAAAAGTAAACCAAGCTGGTAACTTTGTAAGGGTAGAGAAACTTGGGATTTGGTGTATATACTAGAAGCCAGGGCCTCAGATTTTTTTATAACATTTATCAACCCCCACTCTTTTATTAAAGGGGTTGATAAAATGAAATTGAGATATTCACTTGAAACTTGGCACACGTATGTATTGTAATGACATCTGATTGAGATGATTTCGTTGAAGGTGTAGGGGGGAAGGTGTACATTGGGAAAAATAAGTAGAGCAAGCTAACAGGAGTCCAGAAACATTTTTGAAGTATATACTGGAAACCAACGCCTCAATTTTTTTTCTGACATCCGCCTCAAATATTATTAAAATTCTATGACCAATTATTTCCACATACTAGAGTGCACTTGTAATCAAGATGTTTTCTTTTAAAAAGAACTGGATGGAAATTTTCAGAAAACAAGGAAATTTGTTTATCTCCGGACATTTTAAGCCCCTGCACGGGCTAGAGGATTATATTTAAAGAAAAAATTCAGGCAGGTCCTGTCCTGATTTGAGAAATAACGTTAGAAACAATGTATTAGACCTTTCTATGTGACTTGAAAAAAAAATGGTTTGGGAAATGAAGGATGCTGTGGAACAAACCGGTCTAGAAATAAATATGAGCAAAACAAAGCTAATGACCAATCTTGTGCTAGGTGGAGAACTTAGTGTCTCGGGACAAACTATAGAACAGGTCTATGATTACAAGTATCTGGGACGCGAGATCAGACTGGGTAGGAATAATCAGACCTGTGAAATCCAACGACGAATAGGCCTAAGGTGGATAGCCTTCGGTAAACTTCGGGATACATTTAAAAACAAAGAAATACCCTTATGTTTGAAACGGCGAGTATTTGAGCAATGTGTGACACCTGTGATCACCTACGGAGCCGAGACACTGACACTAACTGTAAAGACGATACAAAAACTAAGAGTAGCTCAGCTTGCCATGGACAGATCCATGTTAGGTATTACAAGACGCGATAGGATACCAAATAGAAACATACGCCAAAGAACAGGACTCGGAGACATCGTAAAGAGTATCGCGGAACTAAAGTGGAGATGGGCCGGACATGTTCTCGATTCACAGACAATAGATGGACGAAACGAATAGTCGAATGGCGCCCCAGACAAGACAGACGTAACAGAGGCAGACCCCTAAGCCGATGGACGGATGACTTAAAAAGGATAGCTCCCAATTGGATTGCTACGGCAAATAATAGAAACCAGTGGAAAACATTAGAGGAGGCCTATGTCCAGCAGTGGACAAGAGAGGCTGGGTTATGAAGATGATGATGATGATGTGACTTTTACTCCGAAAATAAGTCGTTAAGTAAATTTTGTGAAGTAGTATTTTATTTATTATGGTTCGGACTCCACTATAAGCTGTAGGGCCTTGTTTCTCTTTACTTAACACAAAATAATTCTGGATTTTCAAGGAGTTATCTCGGTGACTTGAGAAGCGGTTGAGAAAATATTTTAAGAAAACTGAAACATATGTAAAATACTACGGTCAACTGCTACAACGTGATGATGTTAGATGTGCTATACAGCAAACGGACGTCAACTAGGCTAATGCCTAAACAATGCAAGACGTTGTGAATAAGATCTTGATTGAAATACCGCGAAAACAATTCTCATAGGATTAATTAGACTCATGTAAATAATTTTAACTTCAACTCTAAGAAAATAAATGTACAAACTTTCAGTATATAATAAGCGCCCTGTATATAATTCTTTCGGCACAGAAACAAACTGGTTTTGAATAGGAGCGAAAATGTTGTGGCGATCGACTCTCATTTACAGGCTGTTTGTGGCGCTGTGCATGTCTCATGTGCAAGTTATCATTTTGTTTTTCTTCGTATCGGAGCCTTTTAATTTCGAGTTTCACTTGGACAATTAATAAAATAGTTATAATTTAAAATTAATCGTGGAGTATTCTTTACATAATTAAGTATGTGCAACAAGTCGATCTTTGAATATTAATTAAATATAAACTGTATTATACATGTGAGAATGAAGATCACTGTCAGCACGTCGTGACTAAGGGGAAGACTTCAAGATTAACGTAATACTACTGAAATCTTTTTCAACGAATGAAAAAGTAACTAGATGTAAACATTATGTTCATCGTCAGATTGTTGAATTTTCTATATAATTGTTGAACATTCTATTCTCCCACTTTAAAAAAAAATCGGTAAAGGTATTTACACAGAACTTCCCTCGTCATTTGTGCATGGCGGTCACTCTAAAAAATTAATTATTACGAAATGACATTGAGAATAATAATCGAAATACAGTTATTGCTATTATTACAAAGAAAACTTGATAAGTTTTGGTCAAAAAAATATACAGTTTGCTTATTTAACAGCAAAATTTCAATACTAAATAGCAGGTGCCACATATGGCAGGCTTGCGCAAATGCCTCTACAAATGTCCACCATGACTGAATTATTTCTTGGGATGACCACCCTGTACATTTTTCAATAAAAGTATAATAGGTGCATATGCCAGATATTATTGCCATCTGTCACATTTTCAATCCAACATTCACGTAATGGGGTGGAAGTATAGTGGTGGTCAAAAAATTTCATTTAATTTGAAATTTTTCAAAAATGTTGGTAAAAAAATTTTCAAAATTTTTTCTTCTGAAATAGGTTTAAAATGCCAAACGTAGAAATTTTAGATTTGAGCAAAAAGGAAAGTTTCCTTCTATTTTATAGTAGTGATAAAGAAAAGTTTAAAAGTTAAAAATTATTAATTTTTTTAAATAGGTTTAGAATGCTATGAAACGAGAAAATTAAACTATTTTGGTAGTAAAATCTTTATGAAAAATGTTGCTGAAAAAAATTTTGAATTTTTTTTTTCTGAAATAGGTTTAGAATGTCATGAAACGTGAAACTTTTAAATTTGAGCAAAAAAAAAGTTTCCATCTATTCTAGTGTTAAATTTTTTTCCAAACTGGTAAAATATTGCAATTTTTTTTTCGAAATTGGTTTGGAATGTCATGAAACATGGAAATTTTAAATTTGAGCAATAAAAATAATTTTTCGTCTATTCTATAGTAGTGATAAATAGATTAAAATTGTTTTCAAATGTTTTAAAAATTTTTCAAAAACATTTTTAAATTTGTTTGAATAGTTTTAGAATGTCGTGGAAACGTGGATAGTTTAAATCCTAACAAAGAAAAAAAAATCTATCTAGTGGTAAAATTTTTTAGAAATAGTAAAAAAAATGTCTAATTTTTCTTTTAAATAGATTTAGAACGCTATGAAACGTGGAAATTTTAAATTTGAAGAAATAAAAAAAATTTCCATCTATTTTAGTGGTAAAAATTTTTTCAAAAATATTGGTAAAACAAATTTTCAAAAAAAAAATTGTTTAATCGGCCTTAGAATGCCATGAAACGTGGAAATATTAAATTTGAAGAAAGAAAAACATTTTCTTCATCCATTTTAGTAGTAAAAATTTTTTCAAAAATGGTAAAAAAAATGTATATATTTTTTTAATCAGGCTTAGAATGCCATGAAACGGGAAAATTTTAAATTTGAGCGGAAAAAATATTTTTTTTCAACTATTTTAGTAGTAAAAATTTTTTCAAAAATGGTGAAAAAAATTTTCAAAAATTTTTTTTTCCGAAATAGGATTAGCACGTCATGAAACGTGGAAATTTTAAATGTGAGCGAAAAAAAATTTTTTTCGTCTTAGTAAAAATGTTTTAAAAAATGTTGGTGAAAAAAATTTTCAAAATTTTTTTTCCCGAAATAGGATTAGCGCGTCATGAAACGTGGACATTTTAAATTTGAGCGAAAAAATTTTTTTTTCAATATTTATTCCATTTAGACGGTCCGCCCTGTATATTTTCCAGTGAAATTTCTACCATGTTTGCACTGACAGTAGCGTCAACTACCTACCAAATTTGACTGCTCTCCGTCAAGTAGTTTTTTAGTAAATGCATCAACAGACAGACAGACAGACAGACAGCCCGACAGACAGACAGACAGACAGACTGACGGAATTGAAAAACCTATATTTTCGTAATCTCCGTGATCTGAAACGTCAGAATCCGAAAAAATCTCGCAGGGTGATTTTTTCTCGAATACAATACTTCCCTTCGGTATGCGAGGGAAGTAAAATATTTATTGGCGAAACGTTTTTATTTTCAAAAATAGTGGCTAACACTATCCAGTATTCAATAAAATCAGTCTTTTCTGTCTGTTATCGTGCTTACAAGAAACGTGTCAAACAGACAGACAGACACTTTGGCTAGGTAACACAATTATATACATTTTGTTTCTCTACGAGAGATACTTTAAATATGCCGATCAAATGCAATACAGGTATTCTTCGTATTCGTATTTACGAATCGTAACTTGAACAAGTCGATATGTCGTAACATGAGAAGCTGTTTCGGGTATTCAGTGGGCAGGGCTTTAAGTGCGCTCAATGAATTTTCGCAGAAAGAATGATTGCCTCAGATATATACCCGTCAAATATTTCAACTTATTTTTCTACCGTATTACCGATTATTACAATGTAACCGTTTTACCGTTTCATGACATTTGATGCTTATCATGATATGAAGTCATATTTAATCATTGAGATCCGATATGCCAATCCACTTGCGATGTTCGTTCACTTTTCCTATCAATTTAATGCAAGTAGTATAACTGTCGGTCATGGTCAGGAGATCGTGGGGTAAAGTGGAGTAATTTGGACATAGTACAACATTTCTGAAGTTTTACTGGTATTAGGTACTTTGCTTAGGGTGTAATTAGTTTCATGTCATTAAAAAAACTGGTGGTAGGGAACGACAAGACAGACAAGAAAACCTTATATAACATGGGGTCTAAGCCCATAGTTTTGGAGAAAAACAAAAATTTCCAAAATACTTAATAACATAGTTTGAGAACTGCTGGTATATTGGGGTAGGATTTATTGCCTCGCGTCTTGTCAAAAAGGATGTCGAAAAAGCAGTTAAAAGCGACCGACAGAGGACACCGCCATATTTTTTGCTTCTTCGCGGCCAAATTATCTTATTACGCGTGCCATACTCTTCCTGTAATATTCTCAAGTAATAATTTCAGTTTGTGTCCTTACTTGGTAAATAACGTACACACGTCGCGACCTACCCGTTCCTTGGTTTTGTCTGTTGCTTTTGTTCTTTTTTAATTTTGTGCTACTTTTGTTAATATTTATTTTATTGACTTATCGTTCAAGTCGTTAGTACTTGGTTACGTAAGAAACTACTACTCGTTCGTGGTTTTTGTGTTACTTTTTGGATTTTGGACCAAGTTTTTCTTTTTGTTTTCTTTTTGATAACGTTAATTCACAGTTTAGTGAGGTGTTTTAAAACGCAGATTTTGGACATTATAGGAGATTACGCTTTCCAGAGCTCGCGGATATGTACTTGGTGTATGGAGAAAGTGGTAGAAATGCAGCTGATGCGGACGAGCTTTATCGTTTAATCGACGTCATCCTTGTGCTCGTACATTTAGTGTTGACTAGCGTCTCCGAGAAACAGGTCGCCTCCGATGGATATGGAGGAGAACGAGGTCCACAATGCGAAGAAAGGGTAATTGACGCAGAGGTTCAAATTTTGGAACTTGTAGAAGAGGATTCAACTTTAAGCACTCGCGATATCGCGAACCGTGTGGGAGTATCCCATTTTGTGGTATGGAGGACATTGAACTTACATCCCTATTACCATCAACGTGTCCAAGCACTAGAACCTTAAGATTTTTGCAGAGCGAATGCAATTTTGTAGGTGGATTTTAAGAAAACACGCGGCAAATGAGGATTTTTTTTAAACGTTCTGTGTTTCTCCGATGAGTTGTGTTTTACCAGAAATGGACTGTTTAATTTTAAAAATATGCACTATTGGGCAGACGAAAATCCACGTGTAATAAGAAGGGCCCATTTTCAACGACGGTTCAGCGTTAATTTGTGGATAGGAATTTGCGGTAATGAAATAATTGGACCTATACAATTACCCGCTAGATTAGATGGTGATGTATACTTAAATTTTTTGCAACGAACATTGCCAAATTTGCTGGAAGATGTACCCTTGGCTACAGAAGAATGTTGTATTTGCACGATGGCGCGCTAGTCCATTTTAATCTGGCTGTTCGAAATTTTTTGAACAGAAGGTTTCCTCGACGATGGATTGGACGTAGACTTTTATTTTTGGGGGCATTTTAAATCTCTGGTCTCTTTTCAGTTTTTTATTGCCCTAACTACTTCTTCCTCCGTTGGGATGTTATCTTTTTCCTCGTCTTTTTCTCTTTCATCTTCTCTGGCTTCTAGCTGTACTTCTACTTCATCTGCTTCTCCCTGGTTTCCAATGTTTAATCTTTCTTCAAAGCTTTCACCCCATCTCTCTAATATCTTGTTCGCCGATAATCTCTCCTTCCGCGCTTTTAATCATTGATATTCTGGGCTTGAATTCCTTTCTATTTTGGTTGACATTCTTGTAGAATTTTCGCGATTCATTTTGGGTATTAAGCCTTTCTAGTTCTCGCATTTTACTTTCTATATGCTCTTTTTTCATTTGTTTTATTATTCTTTTTTCATCTCGTCTCAATCGCTTGTACTCTTCTTCTACTTGCCTTGTTCTTCGGCCTTGAAGTTTTTTATGTGCCTATATTCTTCTCTACGTTGCTTGCATGCACTCCTCATCATGCCACTCTGTTTCCCTTCGCTTTTGTTTTTGTTTTCCGATGACTTCTGTTGCGACCTGTTCCAGTACGTTCCTATATTTTCCCCAGTATTCATCAATATCTTCACAAGTGATATCCATTTGGTCTTCTATCTTTTTCCAAGTTCTTGCTCAAATTTTCTAGCTGTCTCAGAGTTTTTGAGCGCATCCAGATTAAATTTCTCTTCTTTGCTTCCTTTTCCCTTTTTGCATTAGAGATTCTTGCCCTTATTCTGGATTGAACTACGTAGTGATCTGAGTCAATATTTGCTCCACGCTTAGTACATACGTCCATGACGTCGCTGAAATGTCTTACATCAATTACTACATGGTCAATTTGATTAACAGTATTCCTCTCTGGGCTAACCCCTGTCCCTTTGTGTATTTTTTTCGAGATATAGCCGATCGGAATCACCGGAAGGTGAAAATCGTTTTTTTACCTCCTCCCAAGCTCATATCTCGAAAACGAAACCAGATACAGAGCTATGGTTTGCGCCATTCAATTTCTCTCGCCCTCCTGCATAGCACTGAATTTTTTAGATGCTTTACCTAACAGATTTTGCAAAAAAATAGAAGCGCAGGCAAAAATCTGAAAGAATGCAAGGGCATATAGAAAGGGTAAAGAAATCGAATGTCAACCATAGCTCTGAATCTCGTTTCGTTTTCGAGATACAGCCTCGGTAATATAAATTCACCTTCCGCACACTAGAGACGATTGTTTTGAATCAAGAAAATTTTGTTTGTATGTAAGTACGCAAATAAAAAAAATCCTTCATATTAAACAAATATTGTTACAGCAAGAGATAAAAGGTTTGTCGTAAATAAATTTATTTATTATGGGTATATATAAACAGAATTATACAGATCACCACCCTCTTATAAATAGCACACAAGCATCTCAAATGTTACGTATTTTTTTAAGGAAAATATTGCAAAAACATGCAATTAGCTCTTTTCACTCTACGCAAATTTGCTTTTTTGATATTAAAATGAAGTACTTGGTATATTGATACAGTTCCCAATATTTAAACAACATTCTGTTGCCTAACAAATTAAAATTTCAACAAATAAATAACAAAATTTGACTTATATTCAAAACGCGCCATGATTGGTAGTGACGTCATCGATTTCATGAAACGACAATATCGCATTTATCTAGTATAAACACACAGCATTTTAAAGACTTTCTCTACGTTCTCCATGTGATTAAGTACGAAATGGCTAATACGTGTTTTGTAAAAGCTACTTCGAGGAATGTACTGGCTGTAGACGTGTTTATGATTGCCGAATTTATGAAAAAGATGAACGTTTTCGACATAGCAGAAGTGAGTAGATTTAATGTAATGTAAGTGCTTTATTTTTAGTTTTGTTCACCTATTATTACTTTAACATACTACATTGGTTCCTATATTATGAATATTGTATATAGTGGTAGTAAATAATAATATACATACAAGGTTGAATAATATAAATATAGCTTATAAATGCTGCTTATAAACTTGTAAACACAGAATGGCCGGAAAAATATATTCTATTTAAACAATATTCATTTTGCACATCAGCTTCAAGCAGGTGCCTTTAATAAAACATATTTTCCATTATTTTACACTTTTAGAACTCACAAATTCTATTGAAATAAAAAAAATATTATCTACGCAAATCTTCAATATTTTATTATAAATCACGCAAGATAAGGAAGTTTTAATTATTTAACTTTAAAATCATCTTCATAGAATTAAGATACTATTGTTGTCGTTTATAGATTAGGATCAAGTAGCATATTTAAGCCACTTCATTTTAAGTTGTTTTATTTTGAATATGTCTTACTTCTCGTAGTACGTTTTTGGATGTGTTTTTGCATCTTGGCATAAAACAATATTTATTTTTCAATATAAAACGATTTTGCAATATAACATGTATTTATAATACACAACGACGTTTGTTTATCAACACTGGAACTGATGACCTCATCAGTTCGCAATAATGTGACATAGTGTATTTGGCGGTACAATTTTAAGTCAAATTTTAAGAGGCTTATTTCAAGGTGTTAATCGATTATTAGTGAAAATTTATATATTTCAGAACATAATTATTTTCATAGTCAGAGATTTTATTCGTAAAAGCAATGAATTGTAGTCATCACTGGCTTTGTCATAAACATGTGCTTGAATATTTTGTCTTTAAGGTAGAAATAGATTTGAAAACTTAGAGATTCGGAATTATTGGGAAGAGTGACTGTAAAATTACTATTTGTAATATATTGTTATGAATTACACCCCTTGGAACTGGAAATTGATACGTCTGTGCGTAATATCAGGTGAATGGAAACTTGTAGAAAGAAATGGACTTTTTCTAGAGTATGGTGACAAGATTCTCGATTGTTTCTGAATGGATCTAGAGAGGCAATTTCGGAGTATATAAGGCGCGATTACCAGCGCAGAAGAAGTTTACTAAAGTGAAGTTAGCCGCTCCCAGTTCATTGACTACTGGACATCCCACCCAGGACTCCGGCAAGCGAAGCTCCTCATCTCAGGGCCCTTGCCGGAGAGAACAAAACAAATTCTGCGACTAAGCAGGAAAAAGTCAGAGTCGTAACAGGTCTTTTGACCGGACACGGCTCTTTCAGGAAACACCTGCACGCCATGGGGGTGGTGGATCACCCCGACTGCAGGTTTTGCGAGGACGAGGAAGACACTTCTATCCCCGTCCTGACTTCCTGCCCTAGGTTGATGAACCTGAGGCACAAACACCTCGGCATTGGCTTTCCAATGCTGGAGGAAATAAGAAATTCCCCCATAAGTAGGATTCTAGCCTTTGGACTGGAATCCGGCCTGTGTGGGGGCTTTCAATAAATTCATTAGCGGCTGCACAATGGGCCACAAGGCCTGAGTGCGGCAACCTTTGCTCGCCCCGCTAGAAGAAGAAGAAGAAGAAAGTGAAGTTAAAGCGAAAAAGTGAGGTTAAAATATAAAGTAAACAAAGTGTAAAGGTTATTTAAGAAGTTTTGTATAGTTAGTAAATTATTAAATAAAGTGTTAGTGTTTATCTCTTGTTAAAATAATTTAGAACCCACGGATTCATACAGGGTGTTTCCTAAAAGGTGGAAAACACGCAACAATATATAGATTCTCTCCGTATCTGTCAGTGTGTGTCTCAGTCTTTCACATGCTTTAAAAGTACAGCCAGCACTAGTCGTTTCTGAATGACGAGGCGGACCCCAACCGGAGTATTTCATCTCTGGTCTTTATTGTCGTTAACTGCTGATTAAAAATTTACATTCAGTCATTCAGCGCAAAATGTAATACTTCAAACAATTCATTTTACCTGTTAAGCCCTGTAAAGATGAGAAAAACAAAATTGTTGGCCTGTGGAATATAATTTGGTACGTGACTAAAGTTGAGAATGAAGTTTTGGTAATGGTAATGAGTGCAGATTAGATTTTATTGAGCGGTAATGAGAAAATAATGAATCCCTATCTCTACGCCTGGAAATGAACAATTGCGAAAATCGTCGTGATTTAGCACAGTTTTACTTGGATTTTGAATTTCCTGTTCAGTTCCCATTTCCCATGTGAATGTACATTAATATTTGGCTAAGCATCTGGGGAGGCTTAAACGTTTCCTTTGGTTTCATTAATGGCCGTTAATGAAATTGCCAATAATTAACATGGCGTTTAACGTAAGTGTTTATTAGGTTGTTATATTTTCTAAGATTTCGACGTGGCATCGAATACAATCGACGTAATCTACAGTGTAACCCACTAAGACCTTGTCAGAGGTTTTTGTTAAACGTAGAGCATCATAAACTGTAAGTTAAGGTAAATCGACATATTTTATTTACAAATATCAAGGATCACTTTTTTCAAGATCAAAATTGAAGAAATTTTATTCGTAATTTATTTGTGAAATTTTCTATGTAACTGTATTTAGGACGCTCTTAAATGTGGATCAAGTTGAAAAATTATATTTCTAAATTTTCGTGAGGAATTTAATATTAAAACTGTTTTTATATTTGTTTTTTGTTTCAACTGCCCAGACAAAAGTCCGTTTACAAAGCAGGAATTTTATAAATATAGAGATTATTATTAAGTACAAGTTTTATTAATTAACAGTATATAATAAAACATGCATAGAGAAACATTTTGTTTATGGTTTTCTGAAGCAACACATATGTTCGATTGTTTAGTTGCAATAGTGTGAGAGTCCACAACCTCACTTTTGATGAAATAAATTGCCTCAAACAACACATTTTGTAAGACGGAAAGATTTAGGACAAGAAATAATGTTTTTAGCAGGGCGCGACCTAAATCTTCTGTACTATTTTAGCTAGCCGGTCATACACATGTGTGATACCTTGCCCCAGAAAATTCGAAATTAAATATTTTACTGATGAAGGTTATGTCACATAAATATGGTGCCCCACATTGGGCGCCATATTAACTAATCAACCGAATATCAAATGTGTTTAACGTTCTTTAATTGAAAGTGAATAAAAATACGATAATTCGAGATTGGTTTGTCAAATAGAACTACTAAAATCATCCGAAAATTATAAACATAGTTTCACATCCAAATATATGAATGTTAACAGTATTTATAATACAAATAATTAAATTGTGTTCTGGGTTGAAAACCATGTCTAGAAGATGTGTAAGAAAATAATATAAAATAACAATGAAAATACATAATAATTATAAAAAAAACAATATCTAACACTATGTCTATCTAAACCTACAAATTCATTAGTAAATATCACTTACAAAATTCAGTTTTGTGCTATACAGGGCGCGTCAAATGTAGGTATGGGCGTTCTCATGTCGAATGAAATTTAGAAAATTGATAAAATAAATGTGCTAATGCAAATGATTTAATAGCTGAAGATATCGAATGAGTTAATTCTTGTTGTACCATTAATCCTCGTTTATCCCAGTACATTTTTCATGTGTTTTGTTCCGTGTTTAAATAGTTTGGGCGTAATTTCTGCACACGCATCCCTTATTCACGCGTACAGCTCTGCTATTTAACACGTGAATATTTTGTTCTTAATACCTCTAAGAGAAAAATATAGCGGTGTTTGATCAGGCGTGTATGGTGGCCGCCTGATTAAGAACTGTTTGCGCCTCTTCGCCTTTTTCCAAAATTAATTTTAACCACTTGCTGCATTTTGCACGAGAGACCCATCTAATAGAATGTATTGAAATATTGTCTAGTGTTTCTAAAAATTCATATCTAAAGAGGGAGAGCTAGCGATGGATGTATTTCAGCAATATAGAAAACAAGTAGAGAGACCTTCGCAAACGTATTGAATAAAAGAATGTTACAGTTGTTACATTCGAGTCCGACCAGGTGTAGCAGCCCCTTACCCTCATGGGGAGGAAAAAAATGTCTCAATTTTTCATTTTTTTATATCGTCAAAAAATATTATTAGACAAAATGGTTGCCTGGTGATATACGTTAAATAAATGGTTAATGTTTTCTTCTTTCCAAGGATAAGGGGCTGCTATATTCTGCCGCGTTTGAATGTAAGACCTGCCATTCTCTATTCAATACTTTCCCGAAGGTCTTTCTACGCATTTTCAATCTTGCTGATATACCTTCACAAAATATATCGCTAGCTCTCAATTTATAAGGTATTCTAAAAATTCTGTCGTACGTTTATATTGTTGCCAAATGTCTGGCGGAGCCTCCTACCTCGGGTGCTTTTGAGACGTTATTCAGGACACCAATGTATACCTAAACACACATTTTAATATAGAATTAATCGGTATGAAGGCATTTTTTTTTTACTAATTTCAGTGGACTATAAAGAAAACGGAACCGATAAGAAGATAGAAGTTGCTGGGTTCTCTTAAGATTGCCTTTTTAAAACTCTCATTGAAGAAAATTACAAATATTTTACGTAAATGTGGGTGTCCAAATTCATAGTGGGCCATGCCTGTATGCGTTTCTGATTTGTCTAATGTTATTATAATTTCGACCAAGTATGAAAACAATTTTATAGCTTTATAAAATAAGTAATATTAAAGTTTTATGTAAATATTATATTATCAGAACATCTTTTTTCTCTTTATAAAATAATACAAAAAATAAGCATATAAGATATATGAAAATTAGTAAACATTTCTTCTTTATTCTTCACCGTGTTTTGAACTCATGTTTAAATTATCGACATCCTACTTTTTTTATTTCCTTTCGTTGCGATCATGCCTCTTATAATTGCAAATCCATATAAAAAAATTGGGGACCGGATAATACGACCGGTATGCTGTCTGCATCGGAAATATAAACCTTCCTTCGTATTTGCATATTCAGTAATCCAATCAGTGCCCCCAAGGAAACGTAAAAAACATGATAGAGGGCAGGCAATTTCATATGAAATTTTTAGCTACGAGTTGATGTTGGTGATGTTTTCTGTTATATATAAATTGTGTCGTTTGTTTTTTTATTGTTATGAGAGGTGCAATTTATCAACTCATATTTTTAGAAAAACGACTAACAGTATGTATTATTTTCCCTTCGTAAAAAGTGCTAATGGTAATTATACGAAAATCAGAACAATTGTTAAATGAAAACAGGAATGATTGCGATATAGTCCAATAAGAAACAAGAATACAGCTACGGACACGTGTTATTGCTACTCATCAGCATCGATTAGCTTATGCTACGGCCGAAAAGTGTAGCCAGTGGCGTCAGGGGCGTGCGGATTTATGAATTTCGTATATTCGCACGTACGTAATTCGAAGAAATGAAAGCATTCGGATTGTATTAATTATGCATGAGCTACCATGTCTTAAATTTAAAATATGTTTAAATCTGGCAACATGTCCCCACGTATTCTAGCAGCGCAGCCGCAAATATTTGTCTGTTGCATTGAAACCGTTATGCGCTAGGTTAGCCTCGTGAAGTTTGTTTATCTCAGTACCGTCAATTTCACAGTAGTGAAACAAATTATTAGGTATAAAGGCACCACATTCAAATGTTTATTTTATTTGGTCGTTTGTACCGATTACACATAGTGACCTAGTCGTGGTTTTCATCTCTGGTAGGCGGATAAAACTTAATATATTTCTCACGATTTTGTGGGATTATTTAGTGGAACAAGGTGCCGCTTAAATATTACGCAACACCTACCACCCTGACCAGAATGCCGCTGATTTTTTGCTCTACTCACTACACTTTTCGGCCGTACTGTACGGAATATTCTTATAGACTAGAAGCAAAATCCAAAAAAGGTAAGAAACTATAGTACACAGTACTCCATTTACACTTTCGTGTCTCATGTGCCACACTCAGAGCCTCAAATACGAGATCGAAGAGAATATTTGATTTAATGGGCACACTTCTCACAATTTCTACTTGTACAAAATTTCAACTCAATATCTTAAATCGTTTCGGAGAAAATGTGCACACAAAAAACTGAAAACGTGCACACAAAAAAGTTACCGACAGATAGACCAACAGAAAAATTGTTTTCATTCAAATTTCAAATCTCGACATTCTAAACCCATTTAAACAAAAGAAAATTTCTAATTTTTTTATACGATTACTATACTTCCTCTCCATTACGTGGATGTGGAAGGAAGAAACACATACAACAACACGTATTCTGCTGTAGAGGATGGTAGATTAGCGGCAGTATGTTCGACAGAGATAGTACAATTATATACCAGAAGCTCGCAAAAAAATGTTGTCTGAGATTTTCCTTCCGTAACTATTAGTGCGAGGATTAAACATCACAAAACCGCAAAAATCAGTTCTAGGGGTGCCGCGTAACCCCCCCTCCCAAAAACCACCCCTTTGGTGAAAAGAGCCTTATTTTACTGATAACTCGTTAACCGTTGAAGATATAAAAAAATTGCTTATCATGAAAAAGAAAGCTTGACTAATGGGCTTGTTCCATGATACTCTTTTTATATGGTTTTTATACTTTTTCATATAGTACTCGATATTCTCGTTATACACTTAAAATTTCGTATTATTGACTTTTTCCGTTCTCGAGATATAAGGAGTTGAAATTAGTAATAGTTGCAAAAACCGAGCGCTTATTTGTGACGTCAGTATACGCAAGTGACGTAAGAAAAATGGCTTTCTGGGACCTTTCAAATTTAACCTGAAAAGTCGAAAAACATGGAATTTTTAAACGCTGGTAACTAAATAAATACGCCGAGTGGAAGTTCGTTCTATGTGTCCACGGAAAGGAGAAGGTCGGCGATGAATTATAATCGTAAATTGCAGGGTCGAAATCGAAAATTCGTTCTGGCAGGAGAGAGAGAAAATTGTAATTTTTTGACATTTCACCAAATTGTACTCCCCTACTGTCAAGTAGTAAGCAAAACAAACAATACTTCGAAAACACTTATAATTATAACCAATAAGGAGCATCAAGTCTATTGAGATCGCCGAGTTTATGCGTATAGTGACGTAGCGTCTGGCCACGCCCCATTTTCGCGAGATGGAAATTTGTAATAGTTTTTAAGATACTAAACGTGCGAATATGATTCTGATTTTTTCCAGATCCATTAATTTATACTTGCACTTTCGATTTATGAAATAAAAAAAAATGCTGAACAAGCCCATTGCCTAAAAAAGTCCTCGTCTAATTTTCTTGTACATGCCATGGTTTTCGAGAAAATCGATATTGACAAAAATTGCAAAATTTGTATTTTTAATGCTCGCGAATTTCCGTTTATTTGAATTTTTGTGTCTTGATTTTTTGTGCATCTAATTATTCACAGGCCCATAAAAAATAACTGACTATAATGTAAGTTATAAATGCATTATCTTTTAGTTCAAGGTAGTACTTCAATGCAGAAAAAGTTACGAATAAAAATATTCACATTTACAAATTTAGCAGCATATTAAAAAAAAAACAAAGAAGGCTGCATATTAAGTTTTTTGATGGTATTTTTTTAAATACAATTTTTTAACTATTAAATGATTAGAAACAATAATTATATGATATATAAACTCAAAGAAAAATTTTGTGCTAAATTTTCAAGATGTTTGGGTCTTTTTTTTAATTTTTAGGAAACAATAAAACAATGGCCAAAATCTGGCTAACTTAAACATGCTGGTAAATTTGTAAATGTGAATATTTTTATTCCTAACTTTTTCTGCATTGAAGTACTACCTTGAACTAAAAGATAATGCATTTATAACGTATACTAAAGTTAGTTGCTTTTTATGAGTCTGAATAGTTAAAAGAGCAAAGAATCAAGATGTAACTATATTATATTGTTATTTTTATATACTAATAGATATCAGTAGCCATCAAAAGTGGAAACACAAAATTGTATTTTATGTCCCCTTTAAAACCCATCTTTATTTTTTTCCTAGCAATTTTTTTTACATCTTCAACGGTTAATGAGTTATCAGTAAGATAAAGCTTTTTCCACCGAAGGGGTGATTTTTTGGGGAGTTGCGCGGTACCCCCAGAACTGATTTTTGCGGTTTTGTGATGTTTCATCCCTCCACTAACAGTTACTGAAGGAACATCTCGTATAACATTTTTTGTTATGGAAATCTTTATAATTGAACTAAATTTCTATTTAAATCTCTCGGTTCATTCGAGATATCCTCTCATTCAAACGCGACATGGATAAATCTAGTTAACTTTAATACATAGCATGGTTAAATTTTTTAGAACTTGATGACGATATAGTATGTAGGTATAGTAAGAAAACCATATAGAAAGTATTAAAAAAGCTTTTATTAAAAAAAAGCGTGCTAAAGAGTCAAGAATTTTTTTTTAAAATTCATACATCTGGAAACCAAATGCTTTGGGGGCGATTAATGGGCAAAGTAACTGTGCCATAGTGTTATATGAATATCTCCAAAGCTTTTGGTTTCCAAATGTTTGTATGAATTAAAAAAAAAAAAAATTACTTTTAGTGCATTTTTTTTAAATAAAACTTTTAAATATTTTTTTGATATAATTTTATTTTTGATTGATTTGTCAGCGTAAAGCCTGGGTTTCCTCGAACATTCGGTCGCGGGGAACCAACTGTCGGTCGACCGACAAGCATGGCGATTAAGGTCCCAAGTACTTTGCTAAAAATGGCAGATCGTCTAGTTTCTTTTTATTCGCCGACCTGTGCGTTTGCATTCTGCATGTATCAGAGCATGGATACTAATTAAATAAAATATGAAATTAATTGGTTGCACTTTTAATGTTAGATATGAGGATTTTTTCATTTTGTCTCCTATTTCTTACAACTGTATCTTGGTAACTTTTAGCATTAACTGTACACAATGCTGGAAACTGTCTAACTAAGTTTATTAAAGTTTAATCGTCCTCAGATGTAAATTTTGTACGCATATTTTCTTATAATTTTATAAGACGAGAGTAACAAAATTTATCCCCACACTGTCGGATCAGCTGAACGATTCGACTGGAATAAAACCCAACAGATTCGGACGGAGAGGTCGGTTGTCGGTTGCCAAAACGCGCAGGTGAACGGACTCGAGCAAACCAGCCTTATTTAAATCCACACGTTAAAGAAATCGTCATATGGCAGCGGTGGACGGACTGTAGGTTCTCCGCGACCGAATTTTCGAGGAAACCAAGGCTTAAGTTGAGTATTACTGCCGATTCCGGACATCCAATCAGAAGGTTCGTACTAACACGCAGCTCGATCGCCCGCCGAACGGCCAAATGCAGTCGCTCAGTCATCTATCCTTCACTCGCTGTGACATATTCATGCCATGACTGGGCGGCTCCACCCGACCGCCCAACGGACGACCAAATCGCGTGTCGGAATGAACCTCGGTCCTCGGTTTTCATATACCGCAGGACCGGCTGCGTACGTTGGATTGGACATGGACATGCTTGTTGCCAGCAGCGAGGGCCACATGACGCATGGGATAGGAATATAGGATGGGAAGTTTAGGTGTTTGCGAGATGCTTCTTTTTAGTTTCCATGCTTCTTTTAAGTTTCCATCCATCATCATTTATTTATTTATTTTTCTTCTAAGTTTTCTGTATCTTCTGTTTCTGAATCTAGTGGTGTGCATCTCCTCCCGAGCGCTTGCATCCATATATCGTTTCATGTTTCCCAGAAATATGTACGTACATACTTTAGCTCGCCGCAAGGAGCTTTATTTATTAACCGTTCCACAGATAAATATCCATTTACGGTGGATGTGCAAGAAAGAGCCCCTAGAAAATAAAAAGAAAGAAGTAAAATCTGCATAAATCTAGGAGAACATTTGGGATGCTCTGTACATCAAGCAGACGCCGGCTCCTTTGACGTGAGAGGCATCTCTGTATTCGTAAATAAGCCCAATATATGGACCATCCGACAAAGATTAATAAACCAATAAATAGAACTTAAAAATAAAAACTTATCTTTTGATCCTTTGCTTGTGTTATTACTTCCACTCGTTGCCCGTTGCTCGTCACTGATGGTACACAGCTTGTATTATATTACCTGATGTTTTCTTTATAGTAATAAACCACATGAAATGGTACTCTGTCGTCTTGGTATAGGCATAGGCACTTGCACTTGCTTTAAATGATACTATTAGAAACACCGTACGTGTAATTAGTAGTTCCATATGACTTTGTTTTTCTATTATGGCGTTTCAATTTCTTGACGTACCGGTGGCTTAAATTTTATAGAATTTAACGTAATTTTTAGCACCTTTTTTCGGGAGCGTCCTACGACACGTCTGTATACGAGGCTAGCCCAAATATTTTTTTTATATAATTTTATTTTTTAATTTATTTATTTTAGAGACAGATAAAAGCCTTTCACTTGATAATACCCATGCAAGATAGTTGCGAAGAAAACGGTAATCCGCCATCCTAGAGCGTCCGCCATATTGGATTTAGAATGACGTTACATAGTTTATCGTATTTTATTCGTCAAAACCCCTTAATTTGAAACCCATATCAAGCGGGTTGTGAAGAAAAACTAGAACTAGTTTAAATTTTGGATGCAAGATTTGATTCAAACACACAAACTTACAAAGCAAGTTAAATAAAAAAGCTTTTAAAAACTACAAATTCTGGGTGTCCTAAATCGTACTCATATATTTTATATTATTATCTGTATTCCGTCACAATAATTGAGCATGTACGCCCCTGACTAAGTGTATAGGTGTCCTCCCGTACAGACTTATCTGGATATATTTATTATGTCCCATACACTACAAATACATAATAATGTTCTCCGTAGCCGGATTGTGGTCATTCGTCATGATGTCTACCTTATTTTATCCTGCTGCTTCGATTTCATTTCTTATAAATCACTTTGGATGCAATAAATAACCAAGCCAGGCTGCTTTGCTTCACCACTTCAATTAATTGTAAAGTATGTGTAAGTGATTTTTTTGCATCTGTCGTTTCACGTTCATGAGCGGCAGATCCAAAAAAATTACTATGCAAAATTTAATCGCAGCTAAGTTATGTGGTTGGTATAATATTAAGTTGATTTATATCAAATTGGCCTTTTTATCTTCGGTTATAAATGTATTTTATTTTTGAATACTTAACATTCGTAGAGTATCTGATTTGCAAAAGTTTAGTAGCTGGTGTTAAATAATTAAGCAAATTAACTCCTTAATAACTGAAAACAGAATTAAATCATTTAAAGTGGTTGATTACACTAACAGTAAATAAGTCTTGAAATTTACATAATTAGCTAGTACATTTTTTTCAGTTTCTGCGAAAGTATAGTGCCTACTTATGTAAATGCAATTTAAAATAAAAAATATTAATTTTACTATGCTTGTGAATTTTTAATGATCCAGACGGATATCCCTAAGCCCTAAATCAACGCTTTTACACCTTCCCAATTAGACATAAATAAAAAAATGCTTTAACACTTTTGATGTGTTTTGATGGTCCTCTAATATACCAGGATTTTGTTGACTTCAATATCATGTTCCTTGAGAATAAGGAACAAGTGATTTTAAGGAGGTTGAGGTTCAGTCCCAACCAAAAGTAACTCGAATTCTAAATCGGAACTTTTCCATAATAAATTATTATAAAAGGTCATAAGTAGATGATACCAATAATTATTATCATAAAGGCATAAATAAATAATTTTTTATTATTAATTAATTATTTAAGTAGATTTAATTATTTTACTTAATGAACCAACTTTTGGATGTTTTGTCCTTATTTAAAAAAAAATATATGTAAATATCTGGGTATTTTACAAATTTGTTTCAGTAAATAATTTTAAAAAAATGAGAAGCAGTAAAAATTAAAATTAAATCATTAAATAATTGAAATATCAGTTAAAAATCATTATTGAAAGAAAAATTTGACAGTTTACAAATGTTTAATAATTTTAGTATTGAAAATACGACTGGGCGCATGATATACGACCCATCTTACGAAAAACGTATCGAGATCGACAGATCTGTCTAGACCGCTGCGCCGGCCTTGCAGTAGAGTAACAAGCTGCCTCTATTGTGTCATTCCGTTTGCAATGTGTTGCTAAAAGCTACGACCTATTTTAAACGATGCCCCATCAAAAGAGAAGAAGATTTGACTTAGTCGTGGAAAAATCACCCTGTACGGGGAGTTGCAGGGGACGATTTTCCGAAAAAGTCAAAAAAATTTTTGTGGTGTATTTGAAATTTACAGCACGTCAGCTTTTTTTCACATAATATTACGTGCATATCTTAATACTTAATATTTTTTTCTAATTATTCTTATAGAGCGCCTTAATGAATTAACGCTTGCCCTGAAACGTATCAATTCACAAATCCTTTAATTCATCATAACTCCAAGCGTGTCCATTTTTCGAAAAATACCCCTGAAGTAAACGTTATACGCTTGCTATCGAGGATTTAGTTGGTTTTTTCAAATTTATAATAGGATTTTCCGTTTGATTTGTGGAAATTTTTTTGTGGACCGTTGTCGAATCTCGCCGACCCAATCATGGACATGTGAGGAAGGTTCATAATTACCGAACGCCCCTGCTATACTCGTCCTTATGCTATTGAGCACGCATACAGTCGATTTTCGTCTGATAACTATATAATCGTTGCCTTCTGAGACCGTTTTCTTTCTAATTCTTTCTCTCAACGGCTGTACCTGTATTATAGAGATATATTATCGAAGGTATTTAATATATAATTGTTCAGTGCCGTCGTAGTATGATTAATAAAAATAATATTTATAAAAAATTAAATACAGAAAATTATTTGGTGTAATTTAGCAGGCATATCAATAGGACGCCGGACGATCCTATAGGACTTCGACCTAGAGCAGTATAGTTGCATCTGGTATTTTTTTTATTTATTATGTCTCCTAATTAAATTGGAAACAATGTTAAAATATATATATAAATGCTTTACATAGTTAGTTTTCGGAACTGCTGACATTATTTGGTTATTTGCTATAAATTAAAATTTACCAAAAAATTGGTTGAAGGAGCCGTTACTCTGTGGTAGTTAATCATATTGCACAGATAACTAAATAAAACACACTACTATGTTTTCTACCACATAGTGGTAGTAGTGTATTTTATTTACTTATTTGTGTTAAAATGTACCGTTTGCATGCTGGGTTGACATATTTTCCATAAGACTACATGTAAAAGTTTTTTTAAAATTTTTAATTTTATAAGTTTCCTAATGACTTTGGATTTTTTACAGAAAATTGTGTCATCTAAAATCTATTAAGAAAACTTTGTTTCAGATTTTTTTCCTTAATTTCGTCTAACGCCTCAACCTCCTTAAGTTCGGATAAGTTGAACAGAACCGACTGTTCTTGACCTATGTCATTTTATATTAGTGATCACCCATAGTATCACCCATGGTAAATGGGATCCATCCCGAGAGTGTTAAGTCTCAACTACATTCAACGGTAGAGTGAATGTAAGAATCGACTGATTTAGATTTCTTTTAGTTTTAGAAGCATTCTATAGGTTTATGAGACTTTTCAGCTTTTGCAAACATACTAACATTCTTGTGAGGCTTTGTCACAATTTATAATTTGATTAAAATTAAAATATTACCATTCTGCATAATGAAAGCTCAGTCGCCGTTGCATTCTTTTCGACAAAACACTTGTTGGGTAAAAATCGCTTTTCGGAATTGGTTCAACTCATTATTCAATCATTATTACTAAAAATAATATTTTACTGCACTTCTTCACTGTAAATATAGTAATTAAACGTCAATTAATTGTAGTTTTCGAAAAAAAAGTAGGTAAATGCGTTTTCTACATCTTTTGTGCATTTTTCGTTGTACTTTCGTAATTTCTTCCCAGGAGACTTTTGCTGGGTCTATGGCATTACTACAATTTTCTAAATTTCCTAATATCGTGAACATTTGTCTTATAAATATTAAAATATGTTTATAAAATTAACTGTAATTAATACGAAGTATTTCATAGTTTCTTTGGATTTGACAATTTGCAACATATTTCATTACAGGACTAGAGTACAGTTTGTTTTACACTACTTATTGACAAGACGTTTGTAAATTTTAATAATTTATAAACTGAACACACCGTTACTTAATCTGTATTTCCGGAACCCTAAGAGGAACTCTAGACGGAAGAGTTCTCATACCGTTAGTAGACCGTTATCATGTTAGCAACCTGCGATTATCTCTTAGTTTAACCCTTAGACTAGGAAAGATAGATTGTGAGGACTCGTAACAGCGCATAATCGCCACGCTAACAAGTTGTGCCTAAGACGCCATTGCGGTGGTGGCACACAAACGGTAGAGAGCAAAATGAAATTTTCCAATAGAAGTGATTTATAAGTGATTTAGTGCTAATTTATGTAATGTACCTACATGATGGTATCATATTCTATAAACTACTGTAAAAATCACAGTGGGAAAAAATTGAAAGGAGTGACGCTTTGCAGGTTAAAGTATATGCAGTTTTCACTTTACCTAGTTAAATTAACTGTAGGCCTATTATTTACTTAATTATATCCGTGTGCATACAGTGATAATGAGAAGCATAGTATATCATTTTCTGGTATGCAATTTGCACGTTATTTGATTGAAATTTTCATTAATCTTTTCTTCATTGAATATAGAACAGTGCATCCGAAATTACACTTTTTCCATGGGCGTAGATATATCGATTATGGTGTTATATTATATAGAATGTAGAATAAATTCTGGTATGTAAGATATGAGTAAATATATTTATGGTAGTGAATATTAATTGTATTATTATGAAGCTGTTTTTGGAAAAATACCAGTTTTGTATCGTTTTATTCCTTTGATGTGATAAACTTGACACCTACATATTGTACATATGTTCCGCCACTTTCGCTTGCTCTCTGGTGGCAGGTGGCTTCACTATTGGCAGTAGCGTTACGACTCCTTACAATATATATCTTTCCTACTCTAAGGTTTAACCTAGTTACCAACACTTCAAACATTGCTATGTTTTGGACGTCCATGCTGTCATGCTTTAAGCTGTTTTTACGCTCATTTTTATTGTTTTTATTTCGATTAATCCGAGATTGCCTCATTATTCGCCTTAATGGAATGGATGTGGGAATTTTTTTAATATTATTTTCCCATTGCAAGTCGTATAAATTAGGCGTGTCTGAAAAGCTTGAAAGCTTTGTGGCATATTTTATAATTATTGTAAATTATTTGGTATTAACGTCGTAAATATAATCGGATAATTTATCGCGAGGATCTGTCGAGGGAATAAGCGGGCGCTCTGCAAATAAACTGGATCCTGCTTTACATAATGACTTTTTGGTTTCGGAGATACAAATAAGAATAATCAGTTTACGAAATTGATTATAGAAAAAGATAATTTCAATCATTCAATTCAATGTGTATTCGGTCTTATTCAAATTAACTTGACAGGAATTCGAACATATACCGGGAGTTCACGAGTCCGAGTACTTCCCCACTTCATGATTAATTTTCAAGATAAAAATTTGAAACTATGACACAGAATTTTTAACACAAAAATACAACTTTGGACCTAATTAGGCCCAAACATACACTTCCGGTCTAAACTAGTACTACTAATTTTCTTATTTTGAATAACACACTGTATATTTTTTCAATCTTATCTAATGGAGGTTTGTCGATAGACATTGTTAAACTCTGTTGTGAAATTCTTGTAAAATTGTATACCAAAGGCTGTATATTTATTGTCTAATGATAGTCGATGACAGCTGAAGATACCACCTTTCATAGGATTTAATCACTTTAGAAAATGGTCACGTGTCAAATGTCATGTGACCAGTTTTGAAATCGTTTGAGTCACATTAAAATGAAGTCACTTATAAGGACGAGCATTAAAGGTTCAACACCTTGTAGGTAATTGATGAAGACTGTATAATGTACCTATTTGGTAAAGTCAGATAGGTTCTATTTCCCTTAAGAAGGGTCAGATAAAACCTTCATAACCTCATTTTCAAAATATTCTTATATGTCTAAGACATATTTGGTATACATTCTGTATCTAGTGTACAGTTAGCTTAAGTTGAAATTTCGACTTATTGAGTTGCAATTTCAACATATTTATTTTACGCCGTGGCCTCAATACGTTCCCTTCATATTGAACAAACCATATCCGCTATAAAGTAAATATGAAGGTTTTTACTAAGCTTTATGCATCGTAACTGAAGTAATTTTATTACGAACCTTTTTGATGAACCTATATCATTTTTATACACATTTTTATAGTTATATTATATAAAGAGTCCTTAGGGGGGGGGGACTTCCGGACCCACGTTTATATGAACTTTTTTAATATTTTTTCATGTTGAAATTAATGACCGCATACCTGAAATACCCTGTATATATAATTAATATATACTTAGACGATTTTAATCATGACAAATTATAGTTCAATAACAGGGTACTTTATAACTACAACAAACGTAGTAGCACGAAATTTTGGCACTTTTTTGAGTTTGTGGCCTATAACTTTCAAAAAATGCATCCAATCGAGCATCCAATCGAAAAGTCATCTATTAAAGAGCATTAAATTTCGATTCGAGTGAGTACCTCAAGAGGTATGGGCGTAATTGGCAGTCGAATAGCAACAATTTTTATCAACTTAACACTGGGTAACTTTTTAAACGTCTTCAGCTCTGAAACGGCTAATCGAAATAGAAAAATCCATAGAATGAAAGTTGTAGGGCATGTAATTTCAGGTTCGCACACAGAATGTGTATTTTGAAACAATCCGATGAAGATTGAAATGCTGCTCCTCATTTGAAGTTGCTCCGTACCCCATGTCTTTGTGCACCGAAGAAGATCTCCGTAAGGGTACAAAATCATCTCTATATGAAGCATTCACACCTGTCCAACATGCAATACCCAATATAAAAAGTCTTGTAGTGGATGGTGGATACCTCCTGCATAAGGCTGTTTGGCATTTCAATGAAAAATTTGGAGACACCTGTAGATAATATGACAGTTACTTGAGAAAGCACTACCGATGCGACATCACAGTTGTATTCGATGGGTACCCAAGTGATGCTTCACGAAGAGGAACAAAGTCATCTGAAAGGTCTCGTCGTTTGAAGGTTCTTCGGCAGACATCATTTTCAGTGAAAAAACAAATGCTGCAGTGTCACAAAAAGTTTCTTGCAAACGAGAGCAACAAAAACCATTTCATTTTGGTGTTTGTACGAAAAAGGAAAGGAGGAATCCAAGCGTAACCGGTAGAAGAAAATGCAGATTTATTAATTGTAGAAACAGCTGTTTCCCAAGCAGGAAAATCCGACAGTGTGGCAATTGTTAGCGAGGACGTTGACGTTCTCGTTCACCTAACGGGCATCAGAAACAAGTACGAGAACTTGTACTTCCACAAACCAGGGAAAGGGAAAAAACAGGTTTATGATATTCAAACACTTCCTTCAACTTTGATCAACGTCATCATTTGTTGGTCATGGGAAAGGAACAGTTTTATCCCTCATTCAGCAACATCCACACCTGAAAGAACAAGCAGCTACATATCTAGAGCCATCTGTTTCTGAACACTTGATAGAACAGGCAGGGGAACAGCTGATCTTGGCACTGTACGGACAGATGCACAGTAGGCTTCTTTGATACGAGCTTTTTTTAAATCCGTCCTTAAAACAATCGTTCAACCTAGCACAGTTGCCACCAACATTGGATGCAGCAAGGTGGCGCTTAATACGCGCATATCAAGTGTAAACTTGGCTGGGAAACGTAACAAACCCATGCCAATGGGGTTGGAAGAAAGGCTCGTCAGGCTTATTGCCTATAACAATGTCAAAGGATGCTGCACTGCAGCATGCAGCTGTCGGAAATCAGGCCTGAACTGCTCCTTGACTTGTAAACACTGCTCTGACCTCTCATGTCAGATCGCTCCTGAGATTGAGTTGGATGAAGATGAAGACGTCGAAGAAGATTGCTTCGACCTTGAGGAAGTTCGTGGTGCTGCTGCAATGGATCAGGAAGATAGGATGCGGTACGGGGACGTTAGTCAGCCCCAGCCCAAACGGATTCGACTACTATAACACGCAAATAATTCGTTTTTTCCGAAACTCATTTTTACTTCATTTCAGTTTTTTCTTACACCTTGTATTGTTCTTGCACTTTGCGTTTGTTTCATTTTTTACAGTTTGTTGTATTACTACTATTGGGCAAATTTTTACTTTTGGTTAACAAACTTCGGGCCTTTAAAAGTGAATTATTTATTATTTGTTTGCTTGTAGTAATGAAACATATTCTTTATAGGATTTTGCAAAATCCTATAAAGAATATGTTTCAAAATTCGGGCCTTTCTTTACATCGTGCTTTTATTTCGACAACCCATTTTCTCAAATTAATGTGGCAAAATTAAATAAAAAGGAATAAAAGAAAATAATAAATATGTCTATATGTAGGACATTTTGGATTTTGAGTGTATTTTGCTTAATATTGAACGAAATTTGAAAACCAGGTAATCTATGAAAGTGACCCAGTGTGAATGTTTTAGAAGTTGGTAAAAATTGTTAATATTCGACTGCCAATTACGCCTATACCTCTTCATGAAATTTCAACTTTGAGGCATTCGAAGCGAATAATAAATGACTTTTCGATTGGATGAATTGTTTTTAAGTTATACCACAAACTGAAAAAAGTACCAAAATTCGTGGCTTTCTCGTCCACACAAAAATTTGCCAAGAGTTTGGAGGTCTTAAACTTGGATTCTACATACTTACTCTACAATATACACAAGATAAGGAAAAATCTACTACCTCGTTTAAAGTAACTATCACCCCCTTTCGATGACGCCGTTCCTGAACTATTAATAAACGTCTTTATTTTTGTTCCAGGTAATCCAGAAGATTATAGTTCTAGTGTATTGTGTAAGTATAAATTAAGTGTTTTGATGTATCATAAAATACTATAACTATAGCGACCTACCCGGCTTCGCTTAGTGTCATTTTGGAATCCCTGTGATAGATCTAAACGACTTCTTTGTAGACAACATTTGATGTTTGCATATTAGGAGAAAATACAAAAAAAATAATAAATAATGTTGAAAGATGCATTAAAAGAAGAGTTAGGAATTTACTTATAATACTCTCCTTAGCCAATCCAGGAAATAGAGTAGATTTTCAAAGAGATTTCCTGAACTCGTATAATAAATCTCACAGTGACGTTATACTCCAAAATCTTACTGAACAGTGCAATTTTGTATGGAATTCGTCATATACATACGAAATTTATGTTTGTCCGGTACTGGTCGGGGACAAAATGATAGCCGGTGGTTGAGTAAATAAAGGTGGATTTGCGTGTGTGCTATAATTCATCTCAATTAAAAGTTCCACTCCGGTCACCGGTCGCTTGGAAGCCATTAGTTTGTCCATGGAAACAGTCAACTTCACATTAATTCAATATCAGCGTCCACACATCACTAACTTCGTCATTACTATCTCACTGCAACGTAATTCCGTTTTGTACAATACCTGATGTAACGAGATTTTTATGAAATGAATCTTGTTCTCTGGTGAATCAATTTGTGATTTATATTTTTCTTCATAGGAATTGGGAAGTAATGCTTGAAATATTATATAGGCCGGTAACTTTATTTTGGTCAGAAATATAAAACAGCAATTTTATCGACTAATCCTATAGGAAAAATTGCGCTGAACACGACGGTGATATTAAAAAAATTATAAAACACAGGCTTCATTGTAAAAAAATGGTTTTTAGAGAAAATTCTAATGTTTTATGTTTTTTGACTTCTTAGTGAAAACAGTGCGTCAAGCAAAAAGAAGCCAACAAATAAAAAATGAAGATTTGATATATACGCGTCGTTTGAGACTGTAGCGACCTTTTATCTTTGACCGTTCAATTGTTATAAACAAATTAAGGGTTCTAAATTAACATTGTTTTTTATGTTCAACAAAAGGTCATACGGATATTTTATTGTGGCCAAGTGTTGCATTTTGTTCATAGAATTTACAGCTTTTTCGTGTGTCGATATCTACTGTATTTTGCAATTGTTTAAACAAATAAAGTAATTTGTTTATTAAGGATTTTCTGATTCTCCATGGCATTTTTTGCACTCTCCACCCCAGGCAATCGATAAATATTGGTAGAAACTACCATCTATGTGGTGTCGTCGTTTTTTTCGTTAAGAACGTCAACAAAAATTCTTAGTAAACAAATGTAATATCTCAGCTCAGAAACGTCGTATCGAAATGCAATTGTCGACAAATGAAAGATAATAAAATGAGGAAAATTTGGAGCCTAGTTAGACCTCAAGCCGTTAACTAGAACCGGAGATAAATATCATTTTGCGTTTACGACTGTAAATTGTTTATTAATAAATCTGATAAATCTTGTTGCCTACATTTTTGTTTTAACTAGCATGAAAATATTTGGCATAAGAACAAAACAAAGAAAATAATTAAAAAATAATCAGCTCAACAACAGAGAGATACAGGCCTTTTTGTGTAAAGTATCGATAACTTTTTTATTCCTGGCACGTGTGGAACCTCAGTTTTGTGACACATTGGAGACAGTGTAAAACTAGTGAATGCAATGCCACGTTTAAGTGAAAGAGAACGCATAGAACTTTTGATGATGGTTGAATATGGTGATAGGCTGAGAACTCATCAGGAAGCATGTGATGTTTTCAATGCCAAGTGTCCCGAAAAGCAAATTTCTAGATCCACTGTAAATGGATTGGTGGCTTGATTTGATGAATCCCTCGATTTTGTCGCCCTAGCACAAGCAACGAAACCAAATTAAATATTCTTCGAGAAAGTGAGGAAAACCACCATCTTTCGACAAGGCAGCTGGCTTTAAATCATAACGTGAGTCGAACTTCTGTTGTACGTGTATTGAAAAAATAAAAATACCATCCATACAAAGTGCAATTAATCCACGAATTGAATGATGACGATCCAGATCGGCGCTTACAGTTTTGTGAACAGTAACATATTTTAAAGAACATTGATTTTTCTGATGAAGCTACATTTTTTTTAAAGGGGACTGTACATCGGCATAACTGTAGGTATTGGTCACACGAAAATCCTCATTGGACTCAAGAAGCCCATACACAGCGATGAGGCAAAGTAAACGTGTGGGCAGGTATGATTGGTGGTCGTTTATTGGGACCTTTCTTTTTTTTTTTTTGAAGAAAATCTTTCGGCTGCAAGATATCTACAGTTTTTGCGAGTTGAGTTAGTGCCAGCCTTAGCAGTTATGTGTCCGAACAATGAAAATGAAGATATTCCTGCCGAAACGTCTGGTTTCAGCTAGAGCTGGGGGGGCTCCACCTCATTTTGGGATAGCAGTGCGTTAGTTTTTAGATGACACTTTTACTGAAAGGTGGATAGGTCGTCGAGGTCCGATTGAGTGGCCTCCGCAGAGCGGAGGCAGATTTAACCCTTAGACTTTTTTCTTTGGAGTTATTTAAAGTCAAGGGTGTATTTTAACAGACCGGATACCATAGAAGAATTGAAATACAGAATTGGCTTGGAGATGAGGCGAATTGCCCATGAGATGATTCAGAACAGCGTGCAAAGTTTCTACACCTGTCTTGCTTAATGCCAACTGGTTGGAGGGTTGCAATTTGAGCAATGGAGATGATTTTTTTCTCACAATTACTTACAAAAAAAAGAAAGAAACCACCGATACCACAGAAATGGTAGTTTTTATCAATATTTATCGATTGCCGGGGGTGAAGAGTGCAAAAAATGTCATATAAAGTCGCAAATCTTCAGTAAATAAACTAGTTTATTTGTTCAAACAATTGCAAAATACACGAGATATCGACACAAAAAAACTGTAAATTCTGATCAATGAAAAATATGCAACATTTTGACCACAATAAAATATCCGTATCACCTTTTGTTGAACAGAAAAATAAATGTTAATTTAGAATCCTTAATTTGTTTATAACAATTGAACGGTCGAAGATAAAAGGTCTCAAACGATGCTTATTGATAAAATCATCATTTTTTATAACCTGTCTTCTTTTTGTCCGACGCACTGTTTTCGTTAAAAAGTCAAAAAACATAAAAAAATGAGAGTTTTCTCTAATCTCTAATCCATCGTTTTCTAATTCTCTAATCCATCATTTTTAACAATGAACAATGAAGCCTATGTTTTATACATTTCTAATGTCACCATCGTGTTCAGCGCAATTTTTCCTATAATAATAGTCGATAGAATCGCTGTTTTAAATTTCTGACCAAAATCGACGATGGCAGGTTTTAAAACAGATTCACCTGTAACGTGAGTCATTCCTATCCATGTGAATATGGAACTTTTTAACCGACTAAAATGTAATGAAGCAGGTTCTCAATTTACCACGTGCTTTTATTTAATCCGTACCTGATTAGCTTAATTGAAATATTTTGCAGATTGTGTGGTACGGCTCGGTGGTGGTTCCTAATAAATTAAAAACTTTGGTTGCAATTTGAATGTATTTAATGATAATTTATTTGAAACTATAAGTTCTTCCAACGGGTCAGAGTGGAAAACTCAACACAATTCAAATTTTGTGGGTAATGCATTAAAACTGAAAATAAGGATTCGTAGAGATTGACAGAAATATTTCGTTTAAATATATATATGAAGCAATAATTAAGATCTAAATAGAGGTAATACCCAAATAAGAATGTTTGTGTTTATTTAGTTCATTGTTTTAACTGATACGATACAGCAATGTTAGTTGCGAGTCCATCCAGGTCGGTAGCATCGCTGGTTAAAAAAATTGAAGCGATGTCGTGATTTGGCATCTCGAATACTTGATTCTTTGGGGACGACGTCCCGGTAATAACTACTAGGGTATCTACGTCGTTATATAAATGAAAAGTTATATAATCCAAAGCTCCAGAACCACCTACTTCTAATTTCTTTATTTTCCAGCCGCGTAGAGGCACAGTATTTTTGTCATTTGTAATGGTACCCATTAAGTAATCATCGCCATTTTCAAATGTTAATTTCATACCGCTTATCTTGATAGTGGGACGGTTTATCAAATAAAGATCTATCGATTTCATTTTATTGCGTTTTCCGTTGATTAACTTTGGAGTCAGCGGTTGGGAGAGAACTTCGGCAGTAGCTTCTCTAAAAAGATTCACGCTAATTCTACCGTATTGGTACGATTTGGAGTAAGAAATCACGTCGTTATATACACCATCGGTAGTTTGATTTTTTAACATACTATTCCAGACGGGAATATACTCGAGACCGTTTAGGGAAATGTATGTACGAACGTCCATCATGGCGTTAAAAATGTCTGCAGGATCAGCTTTATTATAAGCGTTATTAACCGACTCATTGTATATTTTATTAATGTACTTTATACCGCCTTCCTTTTTGTCACCATCCTCTATGAAGCCGTTGAGTAGCTTATCTTCTAATTTTTTCAATCTGGAAACATCGTGGGTGCTTAAGCCTATCTTCCCTGCCTGCTGGATACCGAAATTATAATATTTCATTTTCATAAAGATAACAGTAGAGTATAACGGCAAAAGGACGAAATTGATTTTCAGATAGTCGAGATGTTCAGATTTGACAGAAAATTTCTCTTCCAAACCAACTAAATCTCCAGCAATGTTCATATATTCAGAGGATTCATCTGTACTACTTTTCAGTAAAGAATTGAGGGTGCTAATTCTTGTGCCAAATACGGCTATATCACTAAGAGCACTGCTTTTAATGACCTCAAGTATTTTCGTGTCAAGAAGTGTTTCAACTTTACCTTTAATTTGTTCCCAAACATTCGGTTTCTTTTCAGGCCAGCAGACGTTAAGCAAACCTTGGAGTGTACCACCGATGATCGGATAATATCCAAGGGTAGTGGTTGCAATGCTTTTCATCAAAAGATCTACGTCAAAATCAAAATGAGATCCACCGTGTCCCATTACGGCCAAACTGTCACAGGTTTCGTCTTCCCTTGAGGCACAAACTATAGCTCTAGTATCTGATTCGTTAAATACTTTCAACGATAATTCAATATAAAACCTATCGGAATTCTGAAACACAACAGTTTCTCCAGGATTAATTTTTCCGCTTGTAACGAGGTGATCCTTAGGAGTGTGATTTATAGCAAAAGCTCCACACTGTACTTCAGCACGAACTGCAACCCTACCAATGTTACTAATTTTATAATTTTTGTGATAGCCAGGTGAGAATGCAGTGTCTAGAACAATCCGATTTGACCGTGGTTCTACGGCACAAATAGACATTATAAAATTTGAGTTGTCGGTTTTTGTAGAAATGCGATCGAATTTTTTCACATTCACTTTTCTATTTATTCTATTTTAATTTGTTCGAAGATGTTAGTAAGTACATCAGGTTTAGAGACTAAAGTATTATTTCGGTGAGGCATATATTTATACAATATGATTATTTTCAATATTAACCACTTCCTTAACACATGAATCTAAACCGGAATATCCTGTTAGTTGGTTTATATCAAAAAATTAAAAATAACATCAAACAATATTATGTACCTGATAAGTTTTTAACGCTACTTATAGCTATATGTCTATGTAATTGATGACGTTGGCTCAGTAGTTTAGATTGCAAACTGAGATACCTAGCAAGATTCGAACCCTGCGAAATAAGAAACAAGCTAACCATTATACTCTTCACCGATTTACTGTACTTTTACTTCCACATCCACGTAGTGGATTGGATGTATAGTAATCGTAAAAAAAAATTCAATTTTTTTTTCTTGATGTCGGTTTAGAATGTCATGAAACGTCGAGATTTTAAATTTGAGCGAAACAAAAAAATTTCTGTCGGTCTGTCTGTCGGTCTGTCTGTCTGTCTGTAACCTTTTTTTTGTCCGCACGCTCTCTCCGGAACAGTTTAAGATATTGACTTGAAATTTGGTACAAGTTTATATTATAATGAGATCTGGAACTGGTTTGTTTTTTGAAGATATCCGGTGAGGGGTTGGGGGTTAAATATGGGGAAATATGTAGGGCAAGCTGGTAAGAGTACAGAAACTTGAAATTTGATGTATGTACTACAAGCCAAGGCCTCAGATTTTTTAATAATATTTTTCAACCCCGCCACCACCCCTACTCCATTATTAAAGGAGATGACAAAATAAAATTGAGATATTCATTTGAAATTTGGTACACGTATGTTTTATAACATCTGGAAATAAATTTTATTTTGAGATGATTCTGTTGAAGGGTTGGGGGCTAAATAGGGGTAAATAGGTGAAAATAAGTAAAGCAAGCTGGTAAGAGTACAGAAACTTGAAATTCGGTGTATGTACTAGAAGCCAAGGTCTCAGATTATTTATATTATTTTTCAACCACCACCACCCCTACTAAATTATTAAAGGGGTTGATAAAATAAAATTGAAATGTTAACTTGAAATTTGGTACACATATATATTATAACGACATCTGGAACTTGATTATATTTTGAGAAGCTTCTGTTGAAGGGATGGGGGTTAAATAGGGTTAAATAAGGGAAAATAAGTAAATCAAGCTGGTAAGAGTACAGAAATATGGGATTTGGTGTATACATTAGAAATCAGGGCCCCAGATTTCTTTCTAATATTTTTCAAACACCACCATCTCCACTCCATTATTTAATGGGTTTGATAACATAAAATTGAGATATTTACTTGAAAGTTAGTACACGGATGTATTGTAATGACATCTGATTGAGATGATTCCATTGAAGGGGTGGGTCGTGGTAGGTTGTGAATAGGGGAAAATAAGTAGGGTAAACTAAAAACTTCATCATTTCTAACGTGTATGGTAGAAACCAACGCCTCAAACTTTTCTATGACTTCTGCTCCAAATATTAAAATTCTATGACCAATAATTTTCACATACTAGAGTACAAATCTAGTCAAGATGTTTCCTTTAAAGTGACTGGGATGAAAAATCTGGATGTGGAAGTAGTGATTCCTTAGGCAGCGGTTTTTATATAATTGCTGCACAGTCTACAGAATACTCTTCGCATTTTTATAGTAAATAGAAACGTATTTGCTAAGGGTATAATAATGTTAGTTTGTATTAGCTAGTGACGTCCTTGTCTAACTGCGAGATAAATGAAAGTCGCCAAAGCCTGGTCCATACTCTGTGACAAATTTATTGCTGTTAAGTTGATAAGCATTGGGGACTATGGCCTAATTAGCTGGTTTTGTAATGTAAGAGATCGTTTTCATGTAGAGTTGACCAGGCCGATCAGGAAAAATATCCACGTGAAAGAATGTCAGTGGCGTACCATTTTTTTGGTAAATGTCAGAGGACATGTTCGCGGGGACGCGTTAAAAATATATGGTTTTATATGCTATTAACACATACCAAAATGGAAAATAATACCCAAAGTAGTTTCTTAGATATTAAAAAATAACGATAAAAAGGAAATTTCAACACCCTGTAGCAAAAAATTTTAGCCATTGCGGACATATGTTTATATGAACTTTTCTTCATAAAACAAACTAAGGAATGTCACCCTGAAATATTAGCACGTCATTAAGGAACACCCTGTATGTTTTGATATTCCTTGAGTCCATTTGAATTATGTTTGTCTGTCCGTCAGTCTGTCTGTAGTTCTATGGTAGATACTACCATGATTAAAAAAGTACATTGCAGTAAATAAACAACTATTCTTCTCTTAATTCTTGGCCTTGGGTGGAAAAAAAAACTAGTAAACGTTTGTCTTAGGCCCGGTTGTACCAAAAGCAAGTTCAAGCTAAGTTTAACTGAACGACAATTCTACGATGAACTCAGTTCAGGAGCAATTATGTTGTACCATCAGTTTTAAACGTTCGTTCAGTTGAACTTGATTTCATTGCTTGTTGGCACTACTGGATCAGAGTATGGCACATAATTCTCTAACAGAAGAAGATTCCACGGTGATTAACCATACTTTATTTATACTTATTATGTACAAAAGGGAAATTAAACATTTTCTTTGTCTATGTTCCTTACTATTTGTTTATACCCAACTGCGTTATAATGTTATAAGTTTTTTTTGAGATGGCATAGAAAAAACTGTCAGAAAAAAACGACAAATTTCTCGGCATCTGAAGAATAATTACTAATGTTACTCATTCAAAAATACAAAAACATTTAGATTGTAAAGGCACTAATATGTACATACTAGGCAAGAAATATGCTACATGGGAAACACTAACAAGGGAATTTAACTGCAGTAGCGGATAACAGTTTAGAACTCTTCATCCACTAAAAATAAAATACGAAAATATGAAAAAGCGTGCAAAACAAAAATATGCAGATGGAAAATTGAAAATTCGAGGGATGGGGGATGGCCCAACGTATTCATTCTGCAATTTTGCTTATTACGAATCTTACAACAGTTTCCACAGTCTGAACCTCGCATGGAATTCTGTATTATTCTATTTAGTGAAATGATTGACGCGATGCTCATAATGTTGCCGGCGTCTTCTATTCAACATAATATGCACCAACTCCATAAAATCCTCATCATCCGTTAATTCATCAAACATAACTTTTGCAGCTTGTCCCTCCATCATTTAAAAGTCGCACGTCAGAAAGGCTAGAGGTTAAATGAGTATACAAACATTCGAATATTTGAAATCTCGGCAAATAACAATTTAATTTAGATTAAGTTAGGTTATGTATGGGCTTGAACTACTTGAACTTTCCTTGAACCAACCAAAAGGACCATTCAACGAAATTGTTCTTGATCCACTGTAGAACGCTTGAACCGTAATGGTACAACTTAAATTCATTACTTGATCTCTGTTCAGCAGTGAACCAAAGTTCAACAAGATGGTACATCCGAGCCTTAGTAATTTATAGTTTGTAAATACGGTAATTGATTGAAATTTTATCCAATTTTGTCAATTCGTCAACACATGACATTTCGTAAACAGTCAGTGGTACCAAGTAAGATATAAGAACGATATTGGTTGGCCACATAACATTTTGTCGGAAGTCATCTTATACAGGGTGTTCGTTAATGACGTGCTAATATTTCAGGCTGTGATTACTTAGGTCATTTTATGAAAAGAGTTCATATGAACACATGTCAGCAACGGCTTAAATTTTTTGCTACAGAGTGTTGAAGAAATTTTTCTTTTTCTAATCGTTATTTTTTAATATCTTAGAAAGTATTTTAAATATTATTTTCAATTTTGGTATGTGTTAATAGGATATAGAACCACATATTTTAATTGGAAAAATTATTTTATCGCTCCACCAGTGGCGTCCCTACGAGCATGTCCTCTGATATTTATTACCAAGAAAGTGGCACGCCACTGATTTTTTCCATGTCGATATTTTTCCTGATTAGTCTCGTCAATTCTACGGTCTCTTGCATTTTTCTCGTCATACGCACAAGTTCTTGATTAAAATAATTAGATTCATATTGAAACTAATGATTACACAGGCACACACAAAAAAAAAACTGTCGATTAGACGGACCAGACCAATCATCTCTAGTTTATTTTGGTTTGCTGAATCCGACTCCGGTGTCATTTTTACTCCACCACGTCACAATCTTTTTCTATACTCAAAAAACAGTTACTTAGGTAAATGCAAAAAGGGAAAATTGCATTTTTCTAACGATTTTCTGAGGATAGAGAAAAACTGTGACGTGGTGGGGCAAAACTGACACCGGATTCGGATTTAGCAAGCCAGAATACACTGGAGATGATTGGTCTGGTCCGTGTAATCGACAATTTTACTTCTCTCGCATATCGAAGAGAAGTATTGCATTCGAGAAAAAATCACCCTCCGAAATTTTTTTCGATTTTCACGTTTCAGGTCATGTAGATTACGATTATGTCTGTCTGTCTGTCTGTCTGTATGCCTGTCTGCCTGTCGGTTGGTCGGTCTGTTGGTGCATTAACTAAAAAAACTACTTGACGGAGATCGGTCAAATTTGGTCGTTAGCTGACGCCACTGACGCCGAAGAAATTGTTAGACTTTTACTGGAAAATATACAGGGTGGACCACCTAAAGGGAATATCTGAGCGAAAAAAAATTTTTCGCTCAGATTTAAAATTTCCAAGTTGTCATTCTAAACCTATTTAAAAAATATTTTGAAATTTTGAGAATTTTGAAAATTAGTAAAATGGATGATGGAAATAATTTTTTTTTGCTAATATTTCTAGGTTTTATATTCTATTCATATTTAAAAGAAAATTGAAAATTACAAAAAAAATTCAATATAAAAATGGATGATGGAAAAATGATGTTTTTTTCCTCAAATTTAACATTTCCATGTTTCATGACCTAAACATATTTAAAAAAAAATTGTTTTGAAAGTGTTAAAAAAAATATTCTTTTTTTACCACTACAATAGATGATGACATAGATGATGGCAAAACTCTTTTTTATTCAAATTTAAAATTTCTAAACCTATTTCAACTAAAAACATTTTTGAAAGTAAAAAAAAAAATGAACATTTTTTCCCCCACCACTATAGAGTAGATGACGGAATTAAGTTATCAGGTTCTCTCTGTAATAATAGGGTTAAGTACATTGCGATTATTATTCTCATATGTCATTTCTTAATTAGCAATTTTTTAGAGTGACCGACCTATATGAATAAAGTGGGAAGTTCTGGGTAAATGCCTTTACCGATTTTTTTTGTGTGTGTGCCCGTGTAATTAGTTTCAATATGAATTTAATTGTTTTAATCAAGAACTGTGCGCCTGACGAGAAAAATGCAAGAGACCGTATTCATGTAGAATTGATCAGGCTAATCAGGAAAAATATCGACATAGAAAAATGCCAGTGGCGTACCACTTTTTTGGTAAAAAATATCAGAGGTCATGCTCTCAGGGACGCCACTGGTGGAGCGATAAAATAATGTTTCTAATTAAAATATGTGGCTCTATATCCTATTAACACATACCAAAATTGAAAATAATATCTAAAATGTTTTCTGAGATATTAAAAAATAACTATTAGAAAAAAAAATCAACACCCTGTAGCAAAAAATTTAAGCCGTTTCGGACTTTTCTTCATAAAATATCCTAAGGAATCATACCCTGAAATATTAGCACGTCTTTAAAGAACAACCTGTATACTCTCAGTCTGTTTTTGACACAGTAAATTCAGATATTGCAGTGTTTAATGTTATTGCATGTCTTCCATATCTGGCAAGTTTAAAGTGCTTACTTATACCTTTAATTTCCATCATTCATCGAGCAACTAATGAATTATCAGAAGCTAATCTTTATTTAACTCTTTATTGGACCACTTTAACTTTTGACAGGGGATTAAGCTCCTTTCAAGATATGACACTACAATGTTGCTTCAGAACTAGCAAGGTATACAGGTATGAATAATAATTTACAATGTTCGGGTTTTTAAAAAATACGAAGAATACTCAGTTTTTACAAATATTGTCTACCAGTGAATAAGTATTATCCCATCAGTTCCATCATTTTGATGCACAGTCTATTCCAAATTTAGTGCTCATTATCGGCATCTCTTTTATCATGAGATACATAATTAATTAAATCCGGAGAACTTTGAGGTATTTCATGACAGAATCAGAACCGCTTTTGAAATTTTTACATCAACTCTAGATTAAGAGCAAAAATAGAAAAACGTGAACTTATCGGTTGTTGAATTTCCACTAAATATCCACTTATCCGCCACATTGACGCCACTATTTTGAATTATTAATTTCAGAAATATTTATAATCTGCAACCAGATACCGATTTTAGTCTAATGATCCAGGCAAAGAGACCATATGAGCACCTTAGCTTGCAAAATTCATGGTAGTTCTGGAAATAGGCTTACTTTATGTTTTTTGGATCGTTGAATCCAAATTTTTAACTTCCCAACAAAAAGTTTATTAAGAAGACATCTACATATTTAAAGAATATAGAATTTTATAACTAATGAAAATTTTTGACAAAAAAAAAGAAATACAAATAAATATTATAACACATCTGAGCCATAAGTTTAAATTATTCATCTATGTCACTTTGGCCACTACTATCAGATCCGTCATCTGTTACTCCGTGGGATTCATACAAGACTGAAACAAAGAAACATTTGTCAGTCAGGCTGAAAATTAAGTTCTTGCGCGAAAAAGATATAATTTGTTTCAAAGTCCCGTTTTTAAAGTAGATTGATTGATCCATTGTAGGAAGGAACACAAAATAGAAATTTCTATCAGCAGGATTTCGGTATGGCAATGGGTTCTCCATTGTCACCGATTTTAAGCAATATATTTATGGGGGATTTTGAGACTAGACATGTTCAAAATCAAACCGGTTATCTGGTGGCGATACGTAGATGATATCTTTGCAATCTGGCCTCATGGTATTGAGTTACTAGATAGTTTTTTGGAACATTTAAATAATAAAGAACCTTCTATTAAATTCACTTTAGAAAAGGAAACTAGAAATGAATTATCATTTTTAGATGTTTTAATTAAAAGAGGAAGCGGTTTATAAAGGAAGTTCTTATAAATATCCAATAACCTGGGGGTTTTGTTGATAAAACCTTCATAAATATTGAAAATAACAATCAGGTACGACAAAAACCTGAAAAACGTTACACAGCGTTAATTCCTTATGTGTGCGGATTATCCGAAAAGTTGCGCCGCATCGGTGATAGATTTGATATTAGGACGGTATTTCAAACAAACAACACTTTAAGATCTATTCTGACAAAGACGAAACCGAAGAACCACGAGCAAAATTCAAAAGACTGCATTTATAGTATTCCTTGTGGGTGCAACGAACAATACGTGGGTGAGTCATTCAGACCTTTTAGTGTAAGATTGGGCGAACATCAAAATTATATAAGACAAAATGAAATTCAGAAGTCCAAGATCTGCGAACACGCTTGGGAGAATGGACACAGAATAAACTGGGACTCGGCAAAAATTTTAACGAAAGAGGCAGATCGCAAAAAAAGAAAAATTAAAGAATTCGCGATAATATTATTGAATGAAGATAGATGCGTGTCGAATTGTTCCGTAGATGTGTGTACAACTTGGTTGCCGATGTTAAAAGAAGAACTTCACAAACTTAACATTATATAAAAACTAAAAAAACTGTTAACTATATCAACAGTTCTATGTAAATAGTAAGTATATATGGATATTGAATATAACAAATATTCTTAGAGCCGTGTATTTATCATACACGGCAAAAAAGATTTTTCAAAAAAAGCCTTGAGAAAGCAAACAGAATAGATTTCCGAAACGTCGGCGAAATATTTAATTTCATGTTTTTATACTTATTTGTGTTGTTTTTTTTTAAAAAGCAACCTTTAACTGATCCTTTAACGTAAAAGTCACAGGCGTAGAGGTTATTTACCAGTAACATACTGGTTAATTGTGATATTTTGTAGATTCCCCGAGCACCGCTTAAAAAGAAAACATACATATGACAGGAAGTCCCAAAGAATTGAAGAAAAAAAAAATTAAGATAATGCCACAAATAACATTTAGACAAATGACAGTGAACTGTGCGCCATCTGGAAACAATATCAAAATATGCGTAAGACATCAATGCTTTACACAGTTAGTTTTCGCAACTGCTGACATTTGGTTATTTGCTATAAATTAAAATGCACCAAAAAATTGATTGAAGGAGCCGTTACTCTGTGGTAGTTAATCATTCGGACAAATAACTACATAAAACACACTACTAGGTTTTCTACCACTATGTGGTAGAAAACATAGATAGTAGTGTATTTCATTTAGTTATTTGTGTTAAAATGTACCGTTTGCATGCTGGGTTGACATATTTTCCATAATACTAAATGTCAAAGTTTTGAAATTTTTTTAACATTATGACATTCCTAATGACTTTGGATTTTTTTTTACAGAAAATTGTGTCATATAAACATCTATTAAAAGAACTTTATTTCAGATGTTTTTCATTATTTTCACCTAACGCCTCAACCTCCTTAAGTTTTTTCGCAATTAATTTTTAATTACTGAAATTTTAAAACATCATATCTCAAAAGTATAGGTGTTATATTAAAAAATAACAGTACGACACTGACTTATAAGTAAGCTCCTCAGTGGTATCAAGTTACATAAGTTGATAACGACTTCTCTCGGTAATTGCTTATCTTACGTATCAAGTTTCACCTATTGTTTTGTATCCGTTCTCATAGTTTATGCAAAATTGCACATTTTGCATTTCCTTTGTTCTCCGTCTAGCTGACACTGCTTTCCTAATATTATAAATATGACCAGCAGACGCTTTTGTATTCAGTATTATACTCACCTTTACATTAAAACTTTTAAACCAACAATTATATTTTTCATTCAGAGTCATCGATGACTCTCTGTAACTAAATAAATATTTTTTAAAAAACTCAAAATCAAAGTATCAAATATAACAGTGGCGCAGTCGTACCGGATCTAGAAAAACGCACAAGTTCGGGAGCCTAACTTCTGGTAAAGTGTCCAAGGGAACAAGGAGAACATCTGGAGAAAAAGGTGCCTAACCAGTGGAAAACAACCGGAAGAACAAGGAGACCTTCCTAGCTGTGACGGTGGATCCCAATCCTTCAACTAGAGAAAGAACCTACCAATGGAAATATTAATGTAAGTCATTTTAAGAATCATCTCGCTTTATTTTACTATTTTTTTCACAATTATTTTATAAAAGTGCTATATACACTCAACGAACAAAATACAGTTCTCTTACCAAATATAATTATACGCAACAACCTTAATTTAATTAGCATAAGATACGTATTATACTGCTAATACGTCACCGTGTATTATACAGTTAATACACAAACTGCCTAAATAATTTTTTTATTAAAACTAATTTCCTTTTCAAAAAAGGTCATTTTTTTAAAAATAATTTAACATTTAATTAGTTTTTTTGTAATCTCTAAATAAAGGCAACAATGCCAGAAACTTCGCAAACTACACAAACAGTACAAAGTGCAAGGATAGAGCAAATTGAGCCTTACAAGCTCTCTGAAATTTTCTCCGTCATACCGGAATTCGATGGCAATGCCATTAATTTACAAACATTTTTAAATTCTTGTATTTATGCACAAGGCATGGCAATCAATGATCAAAAAATATTACTAACTCTCCACATTAAAAATAAATTGCGCGGCAGAGCTGCCGAATTAATAAATTCTCGCAACCCCGATACTTGGGCAGAAATTAGAGTTCTCCTAGAAACTCATTTTGGCGACTCTCGTGATTTGACATCGCTTATCCAAGATTTACAGCGTATTCACCAAATGCCAGGTGAATCTGCATTAACTTTTGTTGCGCGTCTACAGACGCATAATGCGAAAATGCATGCGGCTATTCAGAAGCAACGCCTATCTGGAGAACAAAAACAATCTCAATCGGAATTAATAGAAACTATGACCCTGAACACTTTGTTGACAGGTTTAGAGTCAAAACTAGGCCAAATAATACGTGCTGGAAACCCAACAAGTATGTTGCAAGCAATTAATAGGATTAGAAGAGAATTACAACTCTCTTACTTTGAGTCACAGAAATTTTCAAAAAATAATAATAATAATGTTAAAAATCCAGTGCCTCCTCAACAAAAACGACCAAACGTAAATTTCCAACAAAAATTTTGTTCATTTTGTAAACGCAGCGGGCATATAATAAACGAATGTCGCACAAGGCAACAACAATTATTTATGCCATCAACTTCACAAAATTTCCAAAGACCAAACTTTCAAGGTAATACAGGTTTTCAAAATTTCGCACAACAAACTAGTCAATTAAATTCTAGAACTTATCCACAAAATAGCCAAGCACAACAAAATAGGCCTTCAGCAATTAGACCGAATCCTAATTTTATACAGCAAAGACCATCAGCGATACAACCAAACCCGAATTTTAACCGTTTCAATCAACAAAAAACTCACCATTTAAATTATGAACCTTATGATAACCAATATAATTTCAATCAGTACGAAGATTATTCCCCTGAATATCAAAACGTTGATACAACGTACGACAATTTTAATTTTGAAGATAATCAAAATTTTTCGGAAAATTATGCAACTAATTTTCAGGAACAGTACGAGAATTATACTGCTAATTCTCAGATACCGCAAGAGAATTATACTGCTAATTCTCACTTACCACAAGAGAATTATACTGCTAATTCTCACTTACCACAGGAGGATTATACTGCTAATCCTCAGGATTTTTGCAAAAGTCCGGAGTATCTCACGGATACTCCAACAGCGAATTGCGAATTGGACCAAATTTCCCACCAAATTCAAAATATGAACCTCAACAACAATTTCGACCCGTTTCTGAACTTCCCAGAACAGAAGTTCATGTAGAAACACTCTCACACGCTTTATTAACTGTAAATTCGAATAATCTTTATTATATCAAAGACATCACAAATAAATTTAAAATTCTTATTGATTCTGGTGCAGGAATTTCGATTTTTAAACCAAAAACGGCAGAAAATTACAAAAGAAGATTTTCTGAAAATATTATTATACAAGGCATAACTGAACAAAAAATTAACATTAACGAATCTGTTCTTATACCATTTACCGACAATAATCCACACAAAGTTTACATTCATAATTTGGATATAGAATTTGACGGACTATTAGGCGCAGACTTTTTAGAACACTACGAATGTATGGTAGATATTAAAAATAAGCGACTAATTACCAATTTCAAAACCGTACCGATATTTAAAGCTACGGGTGACGAAAAAACACAAAATTTACCTTTGCAACCAACTACAAACTCAAATCAAATTCGGAATCAAATTCCATGTAACGTGAAAAATCAAAATTTAATTTCAATCGAACCACGCATGGAAAAAATATTTAAATTAAAATGTAATTTACGGAATACTGAGGCTATACTGTTAGCCCAGGAAAATGAAAAAGTACGCTTACCAAACGCTATTGTCAAAATCGACGACAACGGAGAATTTTTAACATCAATTATAAACGCTAACGCAATTCCCAAAATAATCGATTTCTCGAATCTTAAACTAGAACCAGTTCAAAAATTTAGATCAATTTTTAATTTAAACTCTCAGAGTCCGGACAGTCCTCAACATACAGACAGAAATTTCGAAATTAGAAATCAACTACGATTAGATCATTTGAACGAAGAGGAAGCCGAATTAATAACAGAACTTTGTCTAAATTTTTCTGATATATTTTATTTAGAAGGCGACAATTTAAGCTTTACCAACGAAATTAAACATTCTATTGACACGAACGATTCTAAACCAGTTTTTACAAAATCTTATCGCTATCCTCATATTCACAAAGATGAAGTTAAAACTCAAGTCTCTAAAATGCTCGACCAAGGTATAATTAGACCATCAATTTCACCCTGGTCATCCCCGGTTTGGGTTGTACCTAAAAAACTTGACGCCTCCGGTAAACAAAAATGGCGAGTTGTAGTAGACTACAGAAAACTTAACGAACTGACTATTGACGACAAATATCCGCTTCCAAATATTTCGGACCTTCTTGATCAATTAGGCAAGTGTCAATATTTTACCACGCTAGATCTTGCCTCCGGATTCCATCAAATAGAAATCGACGCGAAAGATATTCAAAAAACTGCTTTCACAGTAGAAAACGGTCATTTTGAATTTGTACGAATGCCATTTGGACTGAAAAATGCTCCATCAACATTTCAAAGAGTGATGGACAACATTTTGTTAGGTATCCAAAACGAACGGTGTCTCGTTTACATGGATGATATTATTATTTATTCGCCCACCATTCATGACCACATTTCGCGATTAACAGAAGTATTCAAACGTTTACAAAAAGCCAATCTCAAAATTCAACCGGACAAATGCGAATTTTTACGCAAGGAAGTTGCATATTTAGGCCATCTTATTACTAAGGACGGTGTAAAACCAAATCCCGCTAAAGTTGACGCGATTCTAAATTTTCCTCAACCGAGAAACCCTAAGGAAATAAAATCATTCCTAGGCTTAGCTGGATATTACAGACGTTTTATACCTAACTTTTCAAAGATTTCTAAACCTTTAACAAAATTATTGCAAAAAGACATACTTTTCGACTTTGACAATGATTGCTTAAACTCCTTCAAAAATTTGAAACGAGCGTTAACAACAACTCCGATTCTTATTTATCCAAATTTTGACGACGTTTTCATCCTAACTACTGATGCTAGCGCATTTGCCATTGGTTCCGTGCTCTCGCAAGGAAATATAGGCAAAGATTTACCAATAGCTTATGCATCTCGAACTTTATGCGCGGCGGAGACTAAGTATTCAACGATAGAGCGCGAGCTATTAGCTATAGTATGGTCAGTAAAACACTTTAGACCATATCTATTCGGCAGAAAGTTCAAGTTAGTAACCGATCATCGACCACTTACCTGGCTATTTTCGATAAAAGACCCAGGAAGCAGACTTGCACGTTGGCGACTTAAATTAGAAGAATACGACTATGAAATCATTTACAAACCCGGCAAAACCAATAAAAACGCGGACGCGCTATCGCGAGTTAAAATCAATCACTTTTCGGAATGTTCCAAATTTTACTCAAAAATTCTAGCCGCGAACGAGGACGACGAATCAGAAGATGACGAACCAAACAATGACGAAAACCCAAATAATAACGGCAAAATCACTAAAGAACAAATCTCTCGAGAATTTGATATCTTTTGTAATTTGTATAAGACGAAATCCTTAATAGATTACTCTAAAATTCAAACTTCAAACAGACAACTTTTAGACAAGGAACACAAAAATATTATAACATTCTTTCAACAAAATAAGTTAGAAGATTTGCATCATAAAATTATTGAGGACATGTTCGAAGAACACCCCGAGTTTTATAATAATACTATTAACGTTGTCTCAAGCAAATCGGTCAGGCATAGAAAATATTTTATTGTTCCTTTACCTTTTGATGTAGATTCAATAAACGAACATTTATTCATGGTATTGTACAAAAGACAAGACATTTTGGATCTTTCTAAAACATACTATGTAGAAAATAATTTAGATCTTCCAATACTCGAAATGCTATCTTTTATTTTTGCTGAAAAAGACTTGAAAATGGTTATCTGTCAAAATATTGTTAAAACCCCCGATGAAGACGAAATTCCAATTATTTTAGATCAAAATCATTCAGGCAAAAATAACTTACACCGTGGTATTAATGAAACTATTAGAAGGATTAGAGTAAAGTACAATTGGCGAGGCTTAACGAAAGACGTAGAAAACTTTATAAAAAATTGCGAGACATGCGAAAAAACTAAAGTCTGTCGTAAAAATCTTAGCAACCCTCTGGTAATTACCGAGACTCCAAAAACACCATTCGAAAGAGTAAATGTTGATCTATTCGAATTTCCCACGCGAAATTACGCTGTTACAATTCGCGACGAATTAACAAAATTTACTCAAGCCTATGCTGTTCCAGATAAATCCGCGAAATCAGTTGTAAATACCTTATTGCTTTACTTTCAACACTACGGTACCCCGTTGAGAATTCATTGTGATTACGGCGGTGAATTTGACAATAAATTATTAAAAGACCTTTGTACGCTCTATGACATAAAACTGACATACTCAAGCGTAGGACATCCCCAATCCAACGGATCTCTCGAGCGATTTCACGCTACATTAGCCGAAATGATAAGAGTCCACAAAACTGAAAATCCGAGTGAACATCCATTCACAATACTACCATATGCAATTATTTGCTATAACAATTCGGTTAACAAAACACACGGCTTCACACCGTACGAACTCATTTTCGGACATACGTCTATTAGACCGCCCGAAACTTTGTACAACCAAAAAGAATTAATAACGAAATATGTAAGAGATTTAAACAACAGAATATCTCATTATTATAAAATCGCCCGCAGTAGAACGCAATCTCAAAAGGAGAAAGCGAAAGTTCGCTTTGACAGAAATGTTCCAAAAAATCGACCTGAATACAAAGTTGGTGATAAAGTATATGTGAAAGATTCCCAAATTAAAAACAAACTTCAAAATAAATTTAACGGTCCTTTCAAAATCATAGAAATTTTCCAAAATTCTGCTACTTTATTAAATCTTGAAACAAATCAAGAAACTAAAGTAAATTTCGATAGAATGAAACCATATACTGAAAATTAAATTTATTTTCAGGTTTATCCTGCTGTTCGGATCAGCACTCGCACAATATAAAATAATACCAATAAATAACACTGTTGGTGTATTTTACCACAAAGACACGGACATCGTAGTGACAAACGAAAAATGGACATTACTGGTACATAAAAACATATCATCCCTTAAACTAGCCTTCGATAAGAACCAACGAATTTTAGATACGATTCTCAATACTCTTGACGGTGCTCATCAAAAAATGATCACTTTCAGAAGCGAAGTCAAAACAGATCTTAACCTTCTAACACAAATTTCCAAAACTATAGAGTCTAAATTTGATGAAGTATTTCTAGACACGAAGAGATATAAACGCGGAATATTAAATGGTATCGGCACAATTTTCAAATCAATAACTGGAAATCTAGACGCCGAAGATGGCGAATATTACGCTAATTGCATTAATAAATTAAATAACGACGAACATCAGTTAGAAAATTTAATAAAAAACCAAATTTCAGTCACAACATCGGTAATCAAAAATTTCAATTCAACCATTCAAAAATTGCAAATTGACGAAGAAACATTTAATAAAGACATGCAAGAAATCGATCGCACAATCGAAACCATGACGCGAAACATCGAAGCTGTAGAAACAAAATTAATATTCTTACACATTTGTGAACAATTAATGGCAAGCTATTTGTATATTGAAGATAACTTGAACGATATTCTAAATTCAATAACATTTGCTCGATTGGGAATCATTCATTCATCAATCATAACTCCCGATCATTTAGTAACAGCATTACAAGAAATTTCACAGAGTTTGCGAAGAAACAATTTGCCTCTTCCAATCAAATTATCGGCAGTTGCTCAATATTTAGATATTATTGAACTAAAAGCATTTCAAGTAGATTCCAACTTAATATTTGTTTTAAAGATACCACTTGTTGAACCTCAAAACTATAATACCTACCGTCTATACCCTATCCCTATATTTGATAACAGAACTGGTCTTCACCATATTTTATCTATTTCTCAAAAATTTATCGCGAGAGATGATGATTCTTTAATGTACATACCAATAACGAATTTAAAAGAATGCAAACCCTTATATTTTGGAACTAAGCTATGCTCGAACCTGTTTGCATACCCTATTGACCAGAATGCCATTTGTGAAGCTAGGATCCTGAAACAACCAATGAAACTTCCCGAAAATTGCCAAACCTCCTTCATTATTAGTCAAGGGTACAATGTTCAAGAACTCGAAGAGAACACATGGCTCATAATAAATTCCGAACCTCTGCATATTACTATTAGCTGCCCGAAGAGAGAACCAGCAACGGAATTGATTAATAAAAATTCGATTGTAAAATTACAACCTGGATGTTACGCCTTCGCAGGTATCACCAGAATTCAAGCCAGTGCCAAGGACCTCTCCGAAATTAAAGACAACTCCCATCCTGTACAAATCCCTTTTGAATGTTGTAACCAGTTGCCCGACAAAATTCAATTACCTAAATTAAAACCATTGAAACTCAACAATTTAAATATCGAGGATTTGGATATTGCCAAAAACAAATTGGAGCAATATTCTAAGGATCTGGACGATCTCATCAACGAACCTTTCGTGACCAAACATATGTCCTGGTTCACGTATTTCACCATCACCTTCATCATTTCCATAATTCTACTTTACGTGTTTTGTAAATGTAGAAGGAAGAGACGTTTACTGAAGATCGAACCCTCTACAGGCGATTCTCCTTCACCTCCTCCAGGACGAAGCAAAACCTTCATGAAATTCCCAAGTTTAATCCCTCCAAGAAAGCGACCCGGTATCAAACCTCAAGAAGAAGATATCGAGTTATCATAGACTTTCCAGTGAACTACTAATTTTTGTTTATTGACTTAAACTTTTATTCTCTCTATTTTTTGCTTATTATTTTATTCACTCAATATTTTATTATTACCTTTGCATTATATTCATTTTGTTTTATTATTACTTTTTGTATTCAATAACCATTTTATTCAAAAGTTGTTGTATAACAATCAACTTTTTTATTAAGGGGGAAGTTGTTATATTAAAAAATAACAGTACGACACTGACTTATAAGTAAGCTCCTCAGTGGTATCAAGTTACATAAGTTGATAACGACTTCTCTCGGTAATTGCTTATCTTACGTATCAAGTTTCACCTATTGTTTTGTATCCGTTCTCATAGTTTATGCAAAATTGCACATTTTGCATTTCCTTTGTTCTCCGTCTAGCTGACACTGCTTTCCTAATATTATAAATATGACCAGCAGACGCTTTTGTATTCAGTATTATACTCACCTTTACATTAAAACTTTTAAACCAACAATTATATTTTTCATTCAGAGTCATCGATGACTCTCTGTAACTAAATAAATATTTTTTAAAAAACTCAAAATCAAAGTATCAAATATAACATAGGTCCCTTTGCCTTGAAATTTACAGGAAAAATGAATTAGTATCAACATTGCCCAAAATGTTAAGTCAAAATGTTAAACATTACCTGAGAAATTCTATTCTTTACTCTGAAAATTATAACGAAAGTAAAAATTCCGCCTGGAACGATCGATTAGGAATTTGGTTCTGAGTATTTAAGAAAATCAGCTCTGCCATAAAATGCCTTCAGAAAATTAATTTGTCTGAAAAAGTTCGGTTTGGTCCCAGTGTGCGGCGATAGCCTTAGATCTTTTTTAATACTTGCCCACTAGTAGAGATCCACCTATGTGAAAAGTTATTAAAAAATAATTTTTGCAAAATCTGAGTAAAATACATGATTATTTAAGGGCAGCGCCTAACCTAAATATATATAAATCCATCGTCTAAATTTTGGAAAAAGTTTCATTACAAATGCACCGTTTTCTTCATAGATTGCGTGGCGGCCCTCAGTTTTTCACCAAAAGTTGCATCGACATTTGTGAACATCTGAATAGCCCTGTTTCTTATTTCTTCACTAGTCAGTTTCAAAGTGTCCGCCAAATTCTGCACCATTCTGCTTCGGCCTCCATCATCCAAAACCTTGGTCCAAAAAGCTCGTGGTTGGGTATAATTGTCGTCATCGCGTAAGTCGAAGTAATCTTCGCACCCTTCGATCCGCAGTGGCGGAGGAGTCCAATATTTTGCATCTGGGTTGACATCGGGGCCACCAAAGCTGTTAGGATGCCAGTTGGGCGCCCCTCCTTGGTTGTTAATAGCGCCTCGACCGTCACGTTGGAAATTGGAAACCTGAAAACAAACAAATAACTTTTTAAATTGTTTGTTGTTTATATGTGTTTCAATATTAGTACAGGGCAAAAGAAACGAAAAATAAGAGACTCGTAACCCATGATGGATTTTCGTGATTGTTTTAATAGCTTGTATTAAAAAATGTACCCTTTAAGAATTGCAGCTATTCCAAAAATCCAACATTTTTCTTGAAAAATGTGACAAATCTAAGTTGAAATTTTTTTTCGATGTCTGATTATGAATTTGTGGCCAAAAATGAAAATTCAAAAAAGCTGATACGCAATATCACAAAAAATGTAATAACTCGATTTAAAAAATGTTAAAACATTAAAGAATTATTAAATTGGAAAGACGTGAGATTATTACTTCCACCTCTACGTAGTAGTGGAAGTGTATCGCAAAAAAATTTCAAAAATGGTTTTTGTTGGAATAGGTTTAGAATGTCATAAAAGAGATTTTAAATTAGAGCAAAAAAGAATTTCGGTCGGTCGGTCTGCCAGTCAACGTTTTTCGTGCGCACGTTTTCTCTGGAACGGTTTAAGATATTGACTTATAATTTTGTACACGTAACGAGATCTGGACCTGGGTTATATTTTGAACTTATCCGGTGAAGGCTTGGGGGCTGTATAGGGATAAATGGGAGAAAATTAGTAAAGCAAGCTAGTAAGAGTACAGAAAGAACCCGCACCATTAACATTGGAAAAATCATTTCGGTGGAATTTTCTTCAAATTTTGGGAATAGGTAGTTCAAGGGTTTCCAATCAAAAAATATCAGATGAAAAAATTGATTTACTTGGGATAAAAGGGGGGAGAGAGTAATTATAAATATATAAAATCCTTTCGTTTCACCTGGAAATTACCTATTTTTGTTCAAGAAGCCAAAAAAACTTAAATTCATCTATTTTTGTCAAAAATTGTATGGGCCAAAAACGGGCCTTAGGGACCCTCCTTCTTGAGCTTTGAACATAAAAGGACCTTAATAATTTTATCGTAGGATCTACGTTTTCGAGATAATAGCGAAACACTATTATTCATTATGGGCGGCCAACGCCTATGTCCTACAAGGTCATCTTTTTGGTTTCACACTCAGGAGCAGCCCCCTACTAATACCACATGCTAAAATCGACTCTAGAATTTTTTCATTGTGGAGTCAAGAAATGAATTAATTTGACTCACTCTACTTTTGCTCGTAATAGGTCATTTTTGGAACCCTATAAAAGTCTTGTGTTTAATTTGAAAAGGAACTATTAATCCGTATCCTCTGGCAATTTTGAAGAGAGCTGTTGTGTGTGATTGATTTTTAATTCACTTTTAATTTCATATGGTAAATTTTTGAAAAAATGTCTTCTTCCATAAGAGATACACGGGAAACTTTATGGAATCAGAGGCACGTGGATCCTTTTTGTGAATTTGTATCCACCCAACGTAGAAACATTTTTATTTTGGGTGAGTAAGTCCCCATTATATAGGGGAGAGGGAGTCGCATTCGGACGATTTTTTTAAGGCTACATAAATAACAATTGTGACATAATTTAAAAAGTGTAATTACAGAAACAGATTGTCAATTTAGTCCCCTATGCACAACCAAAATATTATTAATACATATAAACTATTTTGTTTTTTTTTTTGTTAAACCTTACATTTATCCTAATGTGCCCCAACCCGGGGTACTTTCAGTCATGCGTGGGGCACTATCGGACAATTCACAATAAAGACAAAATATAAATTTGATTTTCACAGAACTTTATTATAAATGTTTTATTAATGAACGTGTTAAAGTTTTTTAACTATTTGACAATATAGGAATCAAAATTTATTTAGAATCTGAGTTTTAAGAACTTTCTTGAAGCAGATCCAGCCAGTGAAATAGGACAAGGTAGCACAGATACTATATCACATCTAAGGACATTTGCGATATCTGGAAAGTAAAAAATATTGTCTTTTCGCCTTAAAAATTTAACAATGTATTCGTCATTACTGCACTTTTCTTGTACTAATCCAATGTAATATACTATTGTTTTTTTTTTGTTGGGAACTTCACAAGAATAAGTTATTTTTCTATAACGCCATCGTCTAAAAGTGCAGGAACAGGGGCCTCTACTATGTCAGAATCCGCTCCAGAATCAGAGGATAAATGAACGTCAATGTCAGAGTCGACGATGATTCTTCCAACGTAACTTTATTCTTCTTTGTTTGGTTTTCTTTCTTTGGCAGAGCTTTACTCTCATTCTTGAATGTTTTGACTGCTGACCGAAAACTTTACTTTTTAAACCTTTCTTTTCATCCTTAACTCTTTTTTGCTTTTTTATTTCTTCTAATCTATCCTTCTCTGGAGTGTCTGTATAAATACGGGACTTTCCCTTTCGGCCAACTTTGTTCTTGGACTTCCTAGGGATAGCTTTTGGATATGGGCGTATTTTCTCAAGGCTAAAAGGTTTTACAATAGTTTCGGCATTTTCAAAAGACTTGAACTATAAGCTATTTGATAAAGAAGTACTAGCAGATTCAGCAGGCTGCCGCTGCCGGCTCATTATTTTCTTTTTGTTTCTTTAAGTTATTGTCTGCTTCCGCATTAAAATCATTAGCATCCTCTTCTAAGACTTCCGGTAACCTCGGGCGATCAGTAACATACGGTGTAGAAAAGTCTTTGTCGGTAAAAGTCAACCTATTTAGAGGAACCATTCCAGGCTTCTTGAAAGAACTAATAATATTTGAAGGAGTAAATGATTATAGAAAGGGCATTGAAGTAAGTTCGGCTATCTCATAGATTGAGATTGGTTTGCCTCCATTAGCAGCCATAAAATCATTGAAAAAAGTTTTACATTTACCCTTAAAAGGACTAAAATCACCAACGTCCAGAGGCTGTAAACGATGTGTACAATGAGGTAGAAATGATAGAATAAGAATATCATTGTTTCTAGCGAATAAAATTGCATCCAGAGTACAATGGATATCATGATTGTCTACAATAAGCAGAGCATAGGGTTACTTTTAGATGAATTCATCTGAATTTTCATATATTCTAAAAATTTAAGAAAAATTTCAGAATTCATCCATTTCGTTTTTGAGGCAAATACTTTTGATCCTAGAAGAGCTCCTTTCATAAAAATATCTTTAATTCTGGCATGAGGAAATATGTAAATTGGTGGTATGGCTCTACCACAATAATTCTAACAAAAGTCACCAGTTCCTCTCGCTCTGCAGACGCACATTGGCCGACTTGTTTCTTTCCTGTAGCAGCAATCACTTTGGATGTTTGGAAAACGGTGGTGACACCACTTTCATCTGCGTTTACAATTCTGTCGGGGGAAAATTTATATTCTTCCATAACAGCTACTAAATTGGTAAAAAACTCATCCACATTGTGTTTGTTGAAGGATGTAGCACGCACCAAACTGGTGTTTTCGGGCTTCCGAGGGGTAATCCCTTGCTGTCTCTTCATATAAGCTTTCAACCAACCTACTCCAACCACATGACGTTCATCCCAGGAGGCAGGGTATTTTTACCAAGGTATCTAACATATTAGAAAGCTAACTTCCTGGCTTGCAAGTATGTAAGTCTATATTGTATTTCTGGAGATTTTAACAGACATTTTTTTAATTCTGTGTCTTCTTGTGCACTAAATATTTGTCTAGTAACGTATTTATTGCGTATTTCTTCCTCGCTACTGTTCCCCGAATCTGAATCTACATTCTTTTCTTGCGAACTCTGTCATGTAACGTGGATTTTTTAATCTTGTAGTATTTAGATGCAACTCTAATAGACATTTTTTGTTTTAAAACAGCTTTTACAGCTTGCTTAATGATATTTTCCACCACGCTGGGGTGTTTTTCTTGTATGTACGCACCATACTGTAATACAAATATTAATTAAAGCACAATGTAGATAATAACAGGGGTACATTCGGACAGTGTCCGATTGTGTCCCAAATAATTTGTCTGAACGTGCCCCGATAGTGAAATTAATAAAGCGGTAAATGTTTACAATATTTCTAGGTTAGACACATAGATGTGTAAGCATACACATAGGCACTTTTAATTACCGAAATATTCCACGAGATCAGAACAGGAATTATTAAAATTACTTATGAAAAAGTAAGTGGAAAAATTACATACCTGATGCGTAAAAACAATTTTTTCACCTCAAAGAAACACTAAACTCGTTGCTTGCACCAAACTTCATACAACACCTTCTACATCTATTGACAACCTTTGGAAATTATTTCAGATTTTTTCGCATAGGTTGAAGCGGTAAATTTGAAATGTCCGGAAGTGCCCCTTGTCCGAACGTGCCCGCCTACACCACACTCAACATTTTCTACGTAACTAAAAAGCAGAAAAGAAAGAAAATCCTTTTCACCTATAGTATCAAATTATGCTCGTATTTAAAGATCATTCTTGGGATTTTTGAACAAATCTAATCAACATATTTCAATTTTATAAAGAATGCTTGATGAATTATCAAAATTTAAAAAAATTGGTACCACGTTCATCGTCCTGTAAAAGAAATTGATTACATATTCACTTTACTGTGACTGATGTACCATGTTTCTGAATACATTCTGATTGTAAGTATTGCAGAAATTATGTTATGAACCAACCAAATTTACTTACTCGAGCTTGACCTTTATTGACTGGTAACTGTTCGTAATTGGCCCCCAAACGATAATTATGTGCATCTTGATAAGCCATTAATCTTCCTTGCAATAGACGATCCGGCGATGCTCCAATACCTGGCGTTATATTATTAGGATTGAAAGCGAGTTGTTCTATATCAGAGAAATAGTTGAATGGGTTACTATTGAGATAAAATTTTCCAACAGGAATCAGTGGAAATTGTTCATGAGGCCAAACTTTAGTAATATCGAAAGGATTGAAGGTTTGTTGATTGGCCTGTTCGGGAGTCATGACTTGGATGTAAAACGTCCAGGATGGAAATATTCCGGTTTTCTTGCCATTTTCGATGGCGTTGTACAGATCGCGAAGAGCATAGTCCGGGTCTTTTCCGGCTATTTCTTCAGCTTTGGCTGGGTCTAGATTTTCAATACCTAAAATTATAATGTAATACTAATAATAATAGGAATGGGAACGCTTCGGCTGTAAAACTTTTAATATGCACACTCTAGTTAAATATAAACAAAGGGCGGTTAACGAAAAAAACTGATGATGTTCCGATTCAGTCTTTGCTTATAACTTCCTAACCATTAGGGATATCGCAATTATACTACGTGGAAATAATCATAGGATTTTAATAATACCGTGTGTGTAGCGGCGGGCTAGGTATGTACATTCTTGTAGTACGATAGAAATGACAACCCAATAACAACAAACTCGCCCGACGCGATGGCACACAGCCACTGAAGTGTCCCAGCTGTAGTTATTCATTGCCGACTGGTACATGCGATGTTGCAATTCTTACTCTCTATACCTAGGTCCGTCACTTCACGCACAGTATAATATTTGAAATTATTCGCTCCAAAAATCCATAAAGATATATGCCACTTCAGTACCTTTTTGATCGGCCGGCCGACCGACATTTAATAGGAGTGAAGGTCAAAAACTTCTTCTCATACACACTAAATCACAATTTCATTTTGTTAACCCGTTTAATAATGAAGTGGTGGTGGGGTGGCAGATGTCATAAAGGAAACTGAAACCATGGTTCTAGTATATACACACCAAATCCCAAGTTTCTGGACTCTTACTAGCTTTCTTTGCTTATTTACCCCTCATCCCTTTAACAGAATAAGTTCAAAATTTAATCGTTTACGTTATAAAACGTACGTGTACCAAATTTCAAGTGCATATCTTAATTACTTCCTCATCCACGTACCTATAGTGAAGTGGATTACCATAATGGTAAATTTTTTTGTGAAATAGTTTTGGAATGACATGAAACGTCGAGATTCTAAATATTTGGGAAACAAAATTTCTGTGTGTCGTCGATCTGTAATTTTTTTTGTGGTTGTATTTTGAGCTTATTCTGTTGGAGGGTTGAAGGGTAAAACAAATTGTGAAATTCTTAACAATTTTCAAAATGTCCGTCGTCTGTCTGTCAGTTTGCTTATCTGTCATTCTGCTTGTCTGTTCGTCTATCTCTCCGTACGACTCATTTCTTTTGAAAACTGTTCGGAATTCTATGATTGACACAATATGGAATTTTTTTCTTTACGAGCGAGTTTAGAAATGTGCCGATCAAATGCAAATTACTCCCTCATTATAGTATCGTAATAGACACGGAAAAATATGTATAACATTTCTTTGCAGAACATTTCATAAACTTTATTTTTTATATCGAACTTAATTCCGGTGTCGCTAATGGTTAGCGGTATATAAGCGAAAGACTGATTCGAGGCACCATTTTTCCAAGATGGCGGCTCAAGCGCCAGAGTGAATTGGACATATTTTAGTATGTTTAATAGTACGGGTATAGGTGTACTGTTAAACATACTAACAGAATGAACTTCTTTTGCCAAGTTTCTAAACTTCATCAATTTTTTTCTTCTGACTTTCCTTATTTTACTGGAGTAACACATTTTTCGTTAAGAAAGGAAATATAAAAGACAAAACAGTTTTGTCCTCTTATAGAGTTTAAGAAGGAAGTATATTTTAATTCGGAGTTTGAATTATCAAACGACCACTTTTTTATACTTTACTATTCCAATCTTGATAAGCAAAGTCCGTAAGTCAGAGGGCCATTTAACAATTTATGAGGGGCGTACTTAGACACGTTTGTAAGACTTTTCACGCAGTTGTAAATAATCACCTCGTTTACAACGTGCCGCTGACTAGAGATGGGTTGTTATTTCCGTTATTTTGTCGAGGTATTTTTAGGGAACGTACTGTCGAGTTAATAAAATAACTGGTTTCTCGTAGTGAACGATGAGCGATGGGAGAATGGTGGCGCCTGCACGTCTTTTGTTCCAAAGCAATGTTATTTTGTCGTGGTACTTTTTTAAAGCGGCCGCGCTTGTAACGCTAAATGTGTGGAACCGCCTTTCCCGTTTCAACCGCTAATCTATCCTAATTTGACACCTACAAGTAATCGTATGTGTTGTAAAATAGACAGTGGCAAGTGCAACCTTCACTCGCACGATGCAATTCAACAAAGTAAATGAGTTTTTCAAAGCGCTCGCAGAGAACGGGTTTCTAAATACGTTTTGTAACTACTTATTTTGATTGATTTGCAAGCGTAAGGTGAGCATTGCTGCCGATTCCAGACATTCAAGTTGGAGGTTCGTTCCAAGCCGCTCGATCGCCCGCCGAGCGACCAAATGCAGTCACTCAGTCGTCTATTATTTCATGCTTCACTCGCTGTGACATATTCATGCCTTAACTGAGCGGCTCCAACCGACCGCCTAACGGACGCCCGAGCCGCATGCCTTAACAAACCTTGTATGCTTTTATATAATACCGCCTGGACCGACTGCATACGCTGAATTGGACATGGGACGTGCTTGCTGCCAGCAGCGAGAGCCACATGACGCATGGGGCTCGGTGGCGCAATGCTTAGGCGTTTGGCTTGCGGCCACGGAGTCCCGGATTTGAATCCTGGTGAGGGTATGGATGTTTAGTGGTGTTTTATCGTGTTACCGAGTTCGTAGCAGTGAACTAAACCGCTGTTGGGTGGCACAACATGTCTAGTCGCTGTTATCTGTCCTGAGTTCGAATCTCAGCTGCGGTAAATGGCAATATCGCAGGGAATGGTTGTTGTGTCGATGTCTAAGTCTAGTAGTCTAGCATTAGCTAAACTCCGCCAGGACGTCGATATAAATAAGACGATTAAAAAAATAGGATGGGAAGTGTAGGTGTTTGTCAAATGCTTCTTTTAAGTTTCCATGTTTCTTTTTAGTTTCCATATGTCATCATCAGATGGGAAGTATTTATAAGCGTTTGTGAAATGCTTTTTTTTTTGTTTTCATGCTTCTTTTTAAGTTTCCATCTATCATTATCTCCTTATTTAATCTTTTAAGTTTTATGTTTCTTCTGTTTTTGAATCTAGCAGTATACACCTCCTCCTGCCCGCTTGCGTCCATATATGGTCACATGTTTCCCAGACATCTGTGTTTTCGTTTCAACGTCCTGCGTCAGTGCATCCGCTTCGTTTGTCTATGAAGACATACATACATTATCTCGTCGCAAGGGAGCCTTTTTTTATTACCCGTTCCACAAGTAAATATCCATTTACGGTGGAAGTGCAAGGAAGAGCTCTGTGTCGCTGTAGAGCTTTTTACAGCGGGTTATGAGAAAGAGGCCCGAGAGAATATTTTATACACCCCCCTATTAGTTTGTTTTTGTAGTAATTAGTTTCAACTGCCGCTATAATTAGATTTTTAATTGATAAATTAAGTTAATAAAATCGATAGAGTTATTAAATTAAGTTAATACATTAAGTTAATAAATGTAATTAATATAGCTTAGCTTTCTGTAATCGCCTGATTTGTGATTTATGGCTTATAGGAGGATCCTTTCTTGGCACTTCACTTCATATATCTGTCACTGGTGCGTCTCACTATGGTTTGTTGTTGCAGGGTAATTTATTAGTTTATGATATGAACCACTTGATACCTAGCACTGGGTCGTTCGATTGCACGTGTTTACGTTATTTTAGCTGTATCCTATTTTCAAATTGTTTACATACGCTTTTAATGATGCTATAATGAAATATCAATTGTGAGCTATATGAAATAGCCAGACTTATGCTAATTTATTTCAACGAATGTAGAACTATCCACGATTTAATTCAACACAGTTTCGCACGATTTCCCACATTTTTAACCGATTTTATTTGAGATTTCCTAGGAGCCACTTAAACGCGTCTGTCTTCGCCACCGACCGAACTGTCAGTCAATTTTGTAAATTTTGTAGCTACTCATTTTGCTACAAAAAAATACATAATAAAACAAGTTATCTTGGGTGTACTCAAGGCGAACTAAAGCCAACATTCATCGTAGTTTTAGTAAAAACCGCTGCCTAAGGAATCACTACTTCCACATCCAGATTATTCTGCCAAGTCACTTTAAAGGAAACATCTTGACTATATTTGCACTCTAGTATGTGGAAATTATTGGTCATAGAATTTTAATAATATTTGGGGTAGATGTCATAGAAAAGTTTGAGGAGTTGGTTTCTACCATATACGTTAAAAATGAAGTTTCTAATTTACCGTACTTATTTTCCACTATTTACAACCTACCACCTCAATGGAGTCATCTCAATCAGATGTCACTACAATACATACGTGTACTAACTTTCAAGTGAATATCTCAATTTGATGTTATCAATCCCATTAATAATGAAGCGGAGATGGTAGAGTTTGAAAAATATTAGAAAGAAATCTGAGGCCTTGGTTTTTAGTATATACACCGAATCCCAAATTTCTGTAGTCTTACCAGCTTGCTTTACTTATTTTCCCCTATTTGCCTCTATTTAACCCCCAACCCTTCAACGGCATCATCTCAAATTATGATCTAGTTTCAGACGTCGTTATAATACATACGTGTACCAAATTTCAAATGAATATCTCAATTTTATTTTATCAACCCTTTTCATATTGGAGTAGGGGTGGTTGGGTTGAAAAATATTATAAGAAAATCTGACGCTGTGGCTTCTAGTACATACACGGAATTTCAAGTTTCTGTAGTCTTACCAACGTTTTACTTATATTCCTCTATTTACCCCAAATTAACCCCCAACCCTTCAACGGAATCATCTCAAAATATAAACTAATTCCAGACGTCGTTATAAAACATACGTGTACGAAATTTCAAATAAATATCTCAACTTTATTTTGTCAACCCCATTAATGGGGTAGGGGTGGTGCGGGGGTTGAAAAATATTATAAAAAATCTGAGGCCTTAACTTCTTGTACATTCACCGAATTTCAAGTTTCTGTACTCATACCAGCTTGTTTTACTTATTTCCCCCTATTGACCCCTAAATAACCCCCAACCCTTCAACGGAATCATCTCAAAGTATAATCTAGTTCCAGATGTTATAATTCATACGTGTACCAAATTTCAAATGAATATCTCGATATTATTTTATCAACCCTTTTAATAATGAAGTAGAGATGGTGGGGGTTGAAAAATATTATAAATAATCTGAGACCTTGGCTTCTAATACATACACCGAATTTCAAGTTTCTGTAGTCTTACCAGCTTGCTTTACTTATTTTCCCCTATTTACCCCTATTTAACCCCCAACCCTTCAACGGAATTATCTCAAAATATAATCTAGTTCCAGATATCGTTATAATACATAGGTGTAGAAAATTTCAAATGAATATCTCAATTTTATTTTACCAACCCTTTTCAAATTGGAGTAGGGGTGGTGGGGGTTGAAAAATATTATTAAAAAATCTGACGCTTTAGCTTCTAGTACATACACCGAATTTCAAGTTTCTGTACTCTTACCAACTTGTTTTACTTATATTCCTCTATTTACCCCAAATTAACCCCCAACCCTTCAACGGAATCATCCCAAAATATAATCTAATTCTAGACATCGTTATAATACATACGTGTACGAAATTTCAAATAAATATCTCAACTTTATTTTATCAACCCCATTAATGGGGTAGGGGTGGTGGGGGGTTGAAAAATATTATAAAAAAATCCGAGGCCTTAACTTCTAGTACATACACCGAATTTCAAGTTTCTGTACTCTTACAAGCTTGCTTTACTTATTTCCCCCTATTTACCCCTATTTAACCCCCAACCCTTCACCGGATTTCGTCAAAAAACAATCCAGTTCCAGATCTCGTTATAATATATACGTGTACAAAATTTCAGGTCAATATCTTAAACCGTTCCGGAGAAAGCGTGCGGACAAAAAAAGTTACAGACAGACAGACAGACCGACAGACAGACCGACAGACAGACAGAAATTTTTTTTTCGCTCAAATTTAAAATCTCGACGTTTCATGACATTCTAAACCTATTTCACGAATAAAAATTTTTGAAAATTTTTTTGCGATTACTATACTTCCAATCCACTACGTGGATGTGGAAGTAAAATTATGGCCTTGTGTAATAGTCCGTGAAATAAACTGAACAATCCGCTGTTTGGGAAATTCGTGCAATATTGCATGCGTGGATAACATGAAAATGTTAGCGTCCCTGCGGAATCATCGAGAAAGATAAAGCATATGTCATGGTTGCATGCAATGGTGTACTATAGTCATTTACAAAAATTCCAGCCGATTCACTTTTATTATTGTGCCGTCACGAAGAATAGTTTTGGTGTCCTCTTATTGTATTATTGTGTATATTCCGACAAGTTTTAGCATCATCACATTGACAAGGTGTCATTTTTGCCATAAAATACATAACTGCAAAATAAAGATATTCCTATAAGCGCGTCTGAGTTCACCCCTCGTAAATTACAAAAATGGCGCTCTGACATATGAAGTCTATTGATAAGAAAACCTACAATAAATGTTTTAAATTCTAACGATTTAGAAGTAAGATTTTCAAATAACGAATAAAACAATTATTTTCAGTAATCCCAAGATAGTAGGTATTAATGAACTTTCAGGCTAGTGTTTTGTTACAAATAAGAGATTCTGGAGAAGATTTAATTTAATCTAGATTATATCATCGCCTAAAACCGTTGGCAGATTTACATACATATTGTGAATGTACTATCGTAACTATTACATACTTTTTAGAAACTTGAACTCACCTTGATCAGTCTTATATATAAACTTACACCAAGTAAGTTTTCTATCCTTCCCAATCAACGAAAACGCATGTGATCCATAGCCATGTTGATGCCTGTGCCCATTGGGGATCCCTCTGTCCGAAAACAAAATCATAACTTGATGCGTGCTCTCTGGTCTTAACGTAAGATAATCCCAGAACATATCCCAGTCCCTTAAATTCGTCACGGGATTACGCTTTTGAGTGTGAATGAACATCGGGAATAGTATTGGATCTCTCATGAAGAATATTGGGGTGTTGTTGCCCACTAGATCCCATACTCCTTCTTCCGTATAAAACTTCAAAGCGAAACCTGAAATTTATAGTTCACCTGTGCATATTGTCCGTACGACTTAGAGAAATAAAGAGAATGTAATGAATAAGTGTGGCTAAAGCGTAAATGAGGTTAATAATATGTGGATTCTTATAAGGCATTTTGAATAAGTTAGAACAAGAATGACTACTATACTCCCGGTAACAAGCAAGAATGCAGCTAGGGACATGTGTTTCGGAGTTATTGCTCCTCATCAGGATAGCGTAGGTTAAAAAATGTTGTTATATGAGAAGCTGCATTGTTGTTTCTTACTAGGAGATATAGCAGTCCTTGTTTTCAATTTCTTTGTTATCGGACTGCGTCAACTCTCATTCAGCTAATGTCTATCTGTATATATGATTTCCTAATTTCCTAATGAGTGTGTGTCTTTTAACGCATTCTAGAAGCTTCACGGTGACATAGAAAGTTGAGACTGTACACACATTGTATAGGGCAGGGGTCAGAACCTAACGAAGCCAGTTTTTCTACCCAATACCTTCCCTCCCCCCAGAAAACTGATCCAGATACAGGTCGAAAAATTATTTCTCGAAAAGAATATCAGACTAAGTGATGAAGGAAATTATCTTCTGAAAAGTTATTTTAAAGTTACTATACTTCCACTCCCCCATGTGAATGTGGAAGTAATAATACTTTTGTTGAGAAATAAGCTAAAAAATAAGAATCTGATATGTACCTATAAATAGTAGGTTGATTAGGGACAAATCAGATCAGCTTGTGTTGCAATGCTTTCTATATTTGTATCGTTTTGATACGTCATACGTCAGTACAGAAATCGAGATCAGTTTGTGTTTTCGAATGTGAGGGGTTAAAATACATTAGTTAAGATCTAGTCGGGATAGTTTATGTTTTATTGTCTTCTACAATATTTTATCGATAATTATTGGTAGGAGTATATGCAGATCGATCCAATTAAGTCCATCGGGGTTAGATCGAATCGGTTTGTATTCTATTGCTTTCCATAGTGTTTCATAGAAAATTGTTTGTTTTTCTGTATACAAATCATTTAAATCGTTAGGATCAGACCGAGAGAGTGATAAAGCTGAAGGTTCTATCGGTGTTGTAAGTTCTCAATCTGTCGGACGCCTCGCAGAGGCAGAGAAAACCAAATAGAACCGAGAAGGTTTAGCTAGACTTTGTCGAAGCTAGAAGGCCGTGCGATATTCGGTATTGATAGAGAAATCGGCAGAACAGGAGAGTACAGACGAACAGTATTTCACCAAACCTTTTCTTTGTGCTCAAGGTCACTTGGATAAAATATGTTAATCAAAAGCCAATAAACCTCGCAATAAACTTTTGTATGAAGAAGAATAGCAGGGCATGATTCTGAATGGGCCCTCAGTAACTTTTTCCAAAATCGTAGTATTAAGGAAAAGTTTTCAGTAGTCCATCAGCTATGTCACGTTATTTATTTTCATGTCTAAGATATCAAATACACCTTAATTAATTGGATTTGTGGGCTTTGATCTTGCTTGTCGGATCTATGTCTTTATACTATTTTGAACAATAGAAATACAAAATAATGGCTGTGTAAAAGTAAATTGTGCCCTTTTCTGCGCAATGTGTTAAGCAAATAGGTATTCACAATCGCCCAACAGTAACTTTTCTACTCGTTTTGGACTGCTTTAAAGCTCATTATTTTATAAACTTATCCTTAGAAATTGACACTTGCTCTTAAATATTTAGAAACTTTAGTTCGCAAGTTACGAATTTATTGAATGGGGGTAATAACAACATGTTAGAAGTCTCCGCAATCTCCAGAGAACAACAAATGCGAAGGGTCCTTGTCTGCAGAGACTAGTCTACAAGCTTTCGGAATTCATTTAGATTAAGTTTTATGATGTTATCGGCCCACTGAGGTTTGATGAAACGTTGAGCTTCTCGGAATAATTTGGTCATATTTACCTATTTTATTTGTAAATTATCAACATAATGTCATGGGATGTATTGAAACTTATTTTCAATCATGTAAGCTGGAAATAATGTGATAGCAAAGGCAAACTTTATTTTTTCCCTTTTACAGCCGGTTTTACAATCGCTGGTTAACTTCCGGTCAGAGTTAACTTTCAGGTGATTATAGAAATTGGGTTTTATAACAGCTGGTCATTTTCAATATTGTAGTTATCTAGTAGTTAACTTAACTAGCAGATGAGGTGTAGGCAAACTAGAAGTTTGCAATTTATAAGCTATAAAATAACTGTCACAATTTTTTTTCTTCTTTGATATTTTGCTTAAAAATGGATATGTACGAAATAAATGCATATAGTAGTGATGAGGAGCCAAGGTACTTCACTATAGACTTAACTTTTTCGAAGAATACGATGGAAGAGATCTTTTAAATAGATCGAAACACTACCTACTAACTTAATACTAATAGACCACTAACTCATAAATTGCTTCTGACATTTATATTTGATAGCAGGTGACGTGATTTTGACAAAAATTCACACATTTTATGTATATTACCCTTTTTCCAGTACCAACATTATAAATTTTATTCACAATCTCTCGTTTACAAATCATCACACTTTGTATTGAAAAATGCAAATGTCGGTAAAGTTGTAGTTAACCTGCAAGTAAGAGTCAACTGACATGAAAGTTAACTTGCGATTGTAAAACCGGCTGTTAATGTATTTTTAATAAAAGCATGTTTTTGGTACCTTTTTAAATTTTATTTTATTCTCTTTAATCACGATGGATCCAAATCCGACATCAAAATCGTACTCAACAAAACTCAAGTGGGCGAAAACAAACGAACCAAGAGAGCAAGTTAAATAAAAACGTAAATAGAACCTTCATAGCACTTCTTAAAGATATTTTGTTTAATCAGTATTTCCTACCTCGCGGATCTCGTACAGTATCAGCCGATCCTAGGTTTCCAGCTACTTGAGAAAATCGTACAGCAATTAGCGTTTTCTTCCCTATTGTATCAAACACTTTGGACACCGTGTATTGTGTAATATCATGAGTTACCTAAAATATAATAGAAGATAAGTTAGTGTCTTCTTTATTTTACAATAATTTTTATAGTGAAACCTATTAAATTAGGTAGTTTTAAATTATATTTCAGTGTTTTAAAACGACTGAGTATTGCTAAGTTTGCTATATTATACTTGGATTGCATGTAAGGGTGGCTTCCGGTGCAGGGAGAAGTTTGGGAAATTTTATTTGAATTCTGAAGGTTACGTACAATTATTATGTCGATTTTTAGACAGATCTGAAGGATCTTAAGTATAATTTTATTTTCCTCTTTTTCGTTCATTTGAACGTTCCCGAACTTCAGCTACATAAGAAATTGGGTATTGTATTGTTAGATATTCAAGATAATGCACATAAACCTACGAGAGAAGTTGCCGCCGATATTGATGGTTCAAGAACTTAACGATGATGACCCTGATCGCCAATTGAAATTTTGCGAAATCATGGCAATAGATGCCAATAGATCCGCTATTTATAAAAAACATTTTTTCTGATGAGGCAAATTCGTTTTCAGTTAACAAACAAAACTGTAGATACTGGAGTACAGAAAATCCACATTGGATGATAGAGGCCAGTCCAGGTCCGACGAGTAGGGGGGTAGGGGGTGTTTCTCCCCGGGCCCGGATTCTAGGAGATGGAGATGCATATGCAAATTTCGACTGTATTTGTATTAGTTGAAGCAAGAGAAGACATACTTCTTTGTAAATTGTATGAGGTAATATATACACTACCCCCCTCTTTTTGAAATCTTACAACTGAGAATGAAAATTGCATTGTAAGGAATATTACCCTCCCGCCCTTCGAAATTGCAAACGAGATAAAATAAAAATTGCATCGCGAGAAATCGTCTCCCCGCTTTTCGAAATTGCAATCGAGGTAAAAAAGATTGTTTGTATCGCAAGGATAGCATCCCTCCCTCTAGGCTATTGATTATGTCATATAGAAAGGAACTAAGATGTTCCCGGATTTTTATTGCAGGAATCGATCAATGGGTTATAAATGAAGAAAAAACCGCGGATTGCTATTAAATTAGAGGGTGGAAATTGACGATAGGGGTGAAAAACCACCCCTTTTGGTTTTTTCAATATATCTCGTAAACAAAGCAAAATTGCGATATATCTCATATGAAACTTTTTGTAGAAAATCAAATTTCCCATCGTAATAGCATTTTCTGAATATTAAAAAAAAAAAATCATGCCGAAACAGTCGAAACAAACTTGAAAAAAAAGCGAAAATCTCGATTTTTTTATTTTTTTTGCTTTTTCGCCTGCATCTTTTTTTGGGGCTTAGATGGGTATAGGAGTTGCTTTAGATAAAAAAAGTAGATTAAATTTCCTTTAAAATGGTGGGCGGAACAATTTTTTTGAATGAAAATTGACCAAGATATGGCCATTTGAACCTGTTTTTTTTCATTTCATCCCTCTTGTACGAATATTGTTTTCGTTCGCATTTTATTGAAAAAATTATTATTTTATTCAATTAAAAAAGTTTTTTTTACGTTTATTATTTAGTAATACATGACAATTACAAGAAATTAATGTTTGGAACAATGGTGCTATTACATTTCAACAATAATATTGTCAAACTGCATATCGATATCATCATCTATATCTTTAGTAATGTCGTCTTCTGCAATATCAGCTTCTTGTATGTTGTCACAATTAATCCCCATGCATTCCTTACAAAAAACTGAACAAGTAATATTCATTTTTCTGCAACCACAGTTACTATGGCAACCTGTACAGCAACCACAAGCAACTTTTTTAAGCAAAATCTCTGGCGCTGGAGGTGCCGTTGTGCGAATCGCAATTAACCCATACTTAGACCTTTTCCAACCCCAACTCAGAGGGTACAAGATATTTCCGTTCCACTGCTGCATTTGACGATAAGTCCTCAAGCCATGCTGTTTGATGGCATCACGTGTTGGTGGTAATTGCATCAGAGAAAACTTGGCATTTTTAGACAGCTTACAAACTTTAGAAATCGGCAGTTGTTCAGACTCATGTTCGTCTTTGCCCCATACATTCAAGCTGCAATGTATTACAAACATTTTAAAGTATCGTTTGAATATTGATAATTAAACCAAACATTTGTTGTAATTGTCATGTATTATTAAATAATGAACGTAAAAAAGTTTTTTAATTGAGTAAAACAATATTTTTTTCAATAAAATGCGAACGAAAACAATATTCGTACAAGAGGGATGAAATGCAAAAAAAGCCAGGTTCAAATGGCCATATCTCGGTCAATTTTGATTCAAAAAAATTGTTCCGCCCACCATTTTAAAGAAAATTTAATCTACTTTTTTTATCTGAAGCAATGCCTATACCTATCTAAGCCCAAAAAAAGATACAGGCGAAAAAGCAAAAAACAAAATAAATAAAAAAATCGAAATTTTCGCTTTCTTTTTCAAGTTTGTTTCGACGGTTTCGTAATGAAAAATTTTTTTTTCATATTCAGAAAACGCTATTCCGATGGGAAATTTGGTTCTCTACAAAAAGTTTCATATGAGATATATCGAAATTTTACTTTGTTTACGAGATATATTGAAAAAACGAAAGGGATGGTTTTTCACCCCTATCTTCAATTTCCACACTCTAATTTAATAGCACTCCGCGGTCTTTCTTCATTCATAACCCATTGCTCGATTCCTGCAATAAAAACCCGTGAAAGTCTTAGTTCCTTATTGCCCTGTTTTTTAAGACATAATCAATAGCCTACTCGCTCTTCGAACTTGCAATCATTGAGATAAATATTCTACTGTGAGGAATTCCACCCCCCGCTCTTCAGAAAATTATATCGAAGAGCTGGGAGAGTGGGGGCCCGCATGTTACTACCCCCGGGCCCCGATTTCCTCTCGACGGCCCTGAGGCCCACTACTGAATATGCTGAGAAGGTGAACGTTAGCATATTAACTGGCGCGCATTACTTGAATTTCTTACAAAATTTCTTAGTTCCAGAGTTAAGAATACTTTTCCCAGATGATGACAACTCTAATGAAATTGTTAGAAATATTTGGTATCAGCAGGACGAAGCTACACCACATCTTGCATTGGAAGTAAGAGCCTATCTCAATTAAATTTTTCCCAATAGGTGGATCTGTAGACGCGGTGAAATTGAGTGGCCTGCGCGTTTTCCCGATTTGGCCCCGCTTGACTATTTTTTATGAGGTTGGTTAGAATCGAAAGTCTACTTCAGCAGATCAAATAACGTCGATGATTTAAAAGACAGAATAAGGCAAGAAATTAATCAAATTAGTCCGGAAACGGTACAAAATGTTTTAGAAGAATTTCAGCAACGCCTTCGTTATTGTCAAGAAACAACGGGCGCTCAGTTTGAACATTTGATTTAAACTGCTTCATGTTCTTTTCTTTACTTCGTAAGATTGAAAATGCAATATTTCTGGATGGAGAATTAAAAACCCTTTCAATTGAGCCACACGCACACTTCGTTCAGTTTAAACATTTTTAAGTGGTAGCTGTCACTCCAATGGGTTGAAGGGGTAGATATAAAATTATGCTAAAAAAATGTCACTTTAAAATTAAATATTGACATCTTTTAGGATTTTACTCATAAATTGAAAATTGCGTAGAAAATGAATTATGGACCTCGCTGTATACGAAGAAATGTTGAGTGTCCCATTTAAAAAATTCAAGTATTAGCTTGCTATATGAAACATCCTGTAGATTAACAATTAATTTTAAAATATGCCACTCTTCATTTCCTACAATTTTTATCTGAGACACGCACTAGTGTCTCACCCCGTAGATAAATGCATTTTCCACGATTTAGATCGTGCTGTTTTCCTCAGCAGGATATAACAATACAATCACCACTTATATTAATCAATTTTAATCGACCATACCGACTAATACAATGATTGATGACTAATATAAGTTATCGCGTATACCTATACAGCTTCTAATCTAGATACAACGTGTTTTTCACCTATAGGTGCACACATGTCATTTCAGATCCAACGTGTTTCTCTACTATAGGTGCACTTACACATGTCATTTCTAGCTCTTCATAGAGACAAAAGTTATTTTATTATCGCCAAATGATACATTTACAAAAAAAATAAGTACATTCACTACAGGAACCAATTTTTTATGAGACGCAACCAGGCAGTTTTAGTTCATTTTTTAATTTTTACTTCTCTCCAAGAAAAAACTTATTTTAATCAGCAGCCCCTCTTCGACCCCTAGAAGAGGGGCGGGCGAGGGCACGTGCAGGAGTTGGACTTCGGGCTGTTTTTTTGCTATTTGAAATTCCGAACTGGTTGAGTTTTTTTACAATCTATTAATAAATAGCATTTCTACAGTTATGCGCTAATTTAGCCAATATAAACAATAAACAAAAATGTTTTTAACTCTTACCTCAAAGTAACCAAAGGCACCCGCTCCTTTAGCATGAACCACTCTCTCAGGGATCCTCTCCCTGACGAAATGGCCAAGTTGCTGAATTAAATTGTAGTTAGTAAGCACAATCGGTCCATATTTCCCTACGGTCAAACTGCTATCCTTATTAACTTGATCAATCCCCGAGCTGTTTGTACAGTATCCGATCTTGGGCTGCAAGAAAAATTTCAAAGTTAACGTATCAAGAGGCATGGTAGTGTCTCGTGCTAAGTATCACTATAATCGTAAATAATAAATATATTCTCCGCGCTCAGTAATAAGCTAGCAATCGTATCCCTTTACAGGAATAACAGCTATTGTATGTACACAATTCTGTTAAACAAGAATTACAGAAAGTAATGATATGCCCACGAAAATATCTGAAATGAGTTAAAATCGCCGAGTCTGGTATCTAGTTATAAAAAAAATCGTAAAGAAATTTTTTTTCAAATACAAAATATCTTGACGCATTTTACTAAGATGCAAAGAGCAAAAGGCTGTTTGGATTCACCCGTGCCACTCAGTCAATCTGATACAAATTTCCTCGTCAAGTTGACAAAACCTCTGACTGCAATATGATATATTACTTGCGATTAATTACCAGCATGTGCAGGATCTGCGGAAACATGGAAATTGAAACGCGTCGAAATTTTGACTGAACGTTGCCGTATTGGATTTAGAATGACGTCACATTGTTTATCATATTTTATTCGTCAAGCCCTTTCATTTGGTACCCATATCAAGGAGGTTGTGAAGAGAACGGCGATCTGCCACAATAGATGTACCATATTGCGTTGTCACCGAATTTACAAACGAGTGCAAAATTTCAAATCTGCAGCTTAATTAGAACTAGTCGAAATTTTGACTAAAATTTGACCCAAACATACTAATTAACATACAAAGCAAGTTAAATAAAACCTTTTAATAAAGATAAAAGTGGGGTACATGGTCTTATGGACACCCAGTATATTATTATACTCTTCGGAAATACAAAACGAAGAGTACAGTTATTGCATTCGATCGGCACATTTCTAAAATCGGTAACATTGCTCGTAGAGAAAAAAAATTCATATCACTGTGTTGGTGATCGAATTTTAAAGTTCAAAATGTCCGTCCGTCTGTCTGTCTGTCCGTCCGTCACGTTTCACGTAAGTACGATAACTTAAGTATGTAAAGTCCGATTATATTGAAACTTGGACAGTAAGTTAATGTTACCAGAGGAAGAACCCTATTGTTTTTTTTTAACAAAATCGGCCAATAAATAAAGTTATTAATTATTTAAATTTAAAAAAATGTTTTGTAATTCAACAAAAAATATTATTTACAAAAAATCTGTGAGGAGTATCCTATATAATATGCAACAATTATATAATCGGTGAAGAGTATAACAATTAGCTTGTTTACAGTATGAATCTTTCGATACTCGAGTCCGTCTCTCACTTTGGATTCCCGATCAAGTTAGAATTCGCAAATCATTTTCCTACAAAATCTGATGCCCAGACTATGTTTTTTTATTTGCGGTGTCACAATTCCATTTCCTTAGGAGTCCGCCAGAAATATGAGTTTCTTAAGAAATATTTGTTCCATTGAATTCTTGTATGGGGTGTAGACAATCAGAAACCCATAACGCGGACACTAGCTGGGTAGTGCAATACAGTATTTTATGCACTTTTATGCAAGAGAAGTGCATTTTTCGCTATTTTTTCTATTTTCTCGAATGTTTTTGGAATATATTCGGCTCAAAGGTGTTAAAATGTGTTTAAAATCTTTTCCTTTATCATTATTTAATCATAAATTACCATATAGTCATTTAATTGCTATTTGTAATGTGCTTGTAAATGTACATCTACATTCTTCGAATAAAGCAGTTTATTATTGTTATTATTATTATTATTATAAGCGTTTGAAACCCTTTTAGGGTCCACAACTGCATCCACTAGCGCATAACATGCATGCGCTAGGCAGTAACAGGAAATAAACGTTTTAAAATTTAATATTTCCAGATGAAAATGTATACTCGGAGGTTTTCATGGTCACAACTACGAATCTGATGAGAAAACTGGAAAATTCGAAATGGATTATATAAAAAATTAAATTAAAACAAAAATGAAAACACAGATATCAAAATTTTGTGAACAGTATTGCATAAAACATATTTTCTTACTTGAACTCTAAAATAACGTCAAAGAACGTATTATTTGTTTGAAATACGCCATTTTGGATCAAAACCATACGAGGAAATAGCAAAAATAGCTAGAAATGCACTTTTTTGCATATAAAACTGTGTTGCACCTAGGTGGTGCCCGCGTTATGTGTTTCTGGTTGTCTACGCCTTACACAAGAATTGTATGCAAAAAAATTCGATGGAAGAAAAACTTCTTGAAAAATCATTCTTTTCTATATGTCTAACGGACTACAGAGTAAAAATTGTAAAGTACCATAAATACAACTCTACATGTCCCTATTTTATAAACTGTAAACTGTACTGAAAAGAAAAACAAAGTAAAAAATAAACCAGGTATTGGCAACAGTGCGCGAGTTTAAATACATAACATTGGTTGTTGTCTTTTATTGCATTCCAAAGATTGTTTGCAAATGGATCGTTGACAAATTGATGGCTCGGTACCATGTAAAATATTCAGCTTTTAAAAGAACGTTGTAACTTTTTGCAGTGTCCGTTGTGCTCGGATGAGATTTATTAAATTGATACGATACGTTTTTTTAAGTGTACACAAATAAATAATAATGTGATAATTTACTTTACAAATATTTAGTCTGCAAATATTTAATGATTAACATTAATATTTACATAAACTGTTATGTGTAGGATATAATTTCTATCTAACAAGTCAAGATTCAAAAATTTAATATCGACATATTAACAACTTTTGACGTTTTATAAAAAAATGCTAACCTGAATTTACATAAATATATAAGATGGAAAATGGGAACAAATAAATCGACCCGTAATACTTTCACATCCACATAGTAGAGTGGCATTACAATAATCGTGAAAATTTTTTTTGTTGAAGTAGGTCTAGAATGTCATAAGGCGACATTATAAAAAGCGAAAAAATAATGTCTGTCTGTCGGGCTGTTTGTTGGCTTAAAATTTGATTCACATATGAACTAAACGAGATTTGGAAGTAGATTATATTTTGAGCTTTAAAAATAATTTTCGTTTTGAGTGAAAAGCATTAATAACAAATGTTACGTGGAATCACTCTAGGAGGGAAAATTTCAACTTTAATTTAATGTTTAAAAAATATTTATACAATTTAATTTAAAAAAAGAAACGTTATCATTATGTTTGCCACTGATACAGATTCAGCAAATTTAGATTAAGGTACGTAAACTTGTTTCTGCGCAGATAAACCGCGCCTTGTCGTAGAACAATACAGGGCATTGGTATAAAACAATAGCGCCATCGCTTGAAATTAATCTCAATTTCGTTATTAAAATTCCGTGTGTTTATACAACTGCAGAAAAAGTGCAAATTGTGAAGTGGTACTTCGGAGGCCATTCCACTGAAGACACAATAAATTTATTTACTGTGGCATATCAAGACAGACCAATCCCCTCAGCTAGCATAATTTCATACAGTATTAAAAAAAAAGAGAATTTCGGGTGTGTCGTGAATTATTGTAAAAAATGCTGTCAACCCGAACCCCGTCATCAACAAATGAGCGAAGAACGTGAAATTCGCGAAACTAATGTCTGTGCACTTGTTGAAACTAGTGAACCTTGTTCTAGCAGGCAAATTGCTGATGAAGTTGACATGAAGGAAAGAACTGTAAGAAATATTTTGAAAAGAAATAGGTACAGTTGTTTTAAAGTTCAAACAACGCAAGAAATATTTCCCGAGGACAATTTCAAACGCATGGAATTTTGTGAAATCATGATAAATAAAGTGAATGAGAATGAAAACTTCTTAAAGAATATATTGTTTACAGATGAGTCATCCTTTTCATTACATAAGAAACACAATCCATCCGTAGTGGATATTGGTCTCGGAAAAATAAACATTCGAGTGTTGCTGTGCGAACTCAGTATTCTCAAAAGTTGAACGTTTGGACGGGAATTTTAGACCATCATATTATAGGCCCACTGCTAATCGATGGCAATTTAAATGACAATAGATATTTAGAGCTTTTACAAAACCAAATAATTCCTGCAGTTCAAAATCTTCCTGTCAACTTTGACGACATTTGGTTTCAACAAGACGGCTGCCCAAGTCACAATAATACCTTAACTGTTATTAATTTGCTAGAAAGAACGTTTCCCAATCGTTTAATAGCTACGAGAGGAATGATAAAATGGCCCCCCAGGTCACCTGATCTAGCACCCCATGATTTCTTTCGGTGGGGCTTTTTAAAGGAAACCGCGTACAAAGATGCGTTTGAACGAGCCAATAATTTAGTTGAATTACGGGAAAAACTTATCGAACTTTGTGCAAGCATTACTCCAAATCAACTCAATGATATGAGAGGTTCATTGTATAATCGGTTTGGGTATTGTTTGGCACAAGAAGGTAGTCTGTTTGAATCATTATTTCATTAATTTATTGTTTGATAATTATTAGTTGATTTTAGTTTCTGGGGGTTATTTAATTTTATTTTAATGTCCTATTTTTGTAATTTAATAAGAATAATTTATTTTTTGAAAATTGTTAGTTGATTTTAGTTTCCGAGTTATTTAATTTTGTTTTAATGTTCTATTTTCATTTCGGTTTTAACAAGAATTATTATTTTATTCCCATAGCATTTACGGCTAAAAAAGAAACTGCAGAAATGCTTTCAATAGCAGAAATTATTTGTCAAAAATGTGACAAATAAATTCTTCGCTTTTGACGAAGAGATATTGTCTCGTTTCATATTAAAAATTATTACCTTCGTCCGCACCCATCCTTAGTTCATGCCGTACTAAATTCATTCATTGTGTGCCTCTGCTTTCACGATTTATGGAACTAGCGGGGCGTGGTCAATTACATCGTTATTCCTATACCCTAAACTGCATTTTCCGAATCTGTATATACAACAATATGTCCTTGTACATACTTCCATAATCATCAAATTATTTGGGCTAATTGCAGTAGATTGATAACCTAACCCAGTCATAACAATACACTAATCGTTACTTATATTATTCAGCAATTAGGTTTCGATAAAGAAATACGTATATATTGCATACGGCGGGGTAGTAAAAATTACTTCGTGGAAATTTTACTTATCATAAAAAATGAGTGTCGTTATGCGGTTTGGTTCAATTTAAAAAGTTACCAACGTCATTATCTGTTAATAGTTTCGCAAAAGTCTCTTAATATTTACTTCATGGTTTGTTTTTCAGTTTGCTTCCATTATTATTGTTCTTAAAATGGAGATAAAAGGCAATTTGTAGAACGAAAATAAATTATTTCAATTATTGTGAAGTTGATCTAGATTTTGTTAAATAAGTATAAAACTTCCATTTTATTTACTGACGAAAAAATATGGTCCGTTTCTAAAAAAAAGTTTTCAAAATTTGCACAATTTTCAATTGGTTTTAAATGTTCAGTACATCTTCTATTAAATTGTCTTTCCATAATCAAATCAAATTTACCTTCAGTTTATAAGTTTTCTTATTGCTTTCTAGAATTTTCCGCAAAATGTGATACTTTTCGAGTTATTCGATGGAAATCGTTTTCAGATACCCGATTTCTCTATCTAATATCGCAATTTTCAGGTGAATATAACTTAAAGGCCTCTCATTTACATGAAAAATTGCATAAAACCTTTTTGTTAATATACTGCTTCGGTTCCAGTAAATTTTTGTGTGCCAACTCCTGGGAAAGAGTGGCATTCGTCCCCTCAAGATTAGTGAGCTACCTCATAATATAGAACGCTTTATGATGTATTTATTGTTAAATTAAAATGGATTAAAAAAACAAATTTAATCCATGTAACAATCTTTATCAATTCAAAAACCGCTGCCTAAGTTCGGGCAAAGAACTCAAGCTCGACCCCTAATCATCCGAGACCGAGAACAATATATAGTAACCTATATTAGCATACATTGAAAGTAACAATAATTAATTGTATTGTAATAACATATTTGAACTGATAATATTTTATTGATGAATACTTTTAACAAATTTAGTATATTGTTTGAAGGAGTAATTAAATATATCACATCGATCACTCAAGGTGTTATATAATTCCATCGCGGCATAAATGGGAGATTTCTATGCGACATTTGTGCGATACGTAGGACAGTAGAATAGAGAATTATGGCGTGCACCCAATCTGAGAGTTTTGAAGTTTATCTTTGCCAATAACATCGGACAGTCTATTACATAATTGACCAACTTGTACAAAAATATTAAAAAATGGTTAATCTTTTAATTATTGCATATCAAATCTTAACAGAAGTAAATTGTCAGGATATCCTTGTTCTGGATAATTATTATCAACTTTAAAGGCTAAATACTTAATAAACTTTCGTTGAATCCCTTCGAGAGACTGTGAATGAACGTTATAAATCTGGTTCCAAATTATTGCACCATACTCAATTTTTGATCGAATAAGTGTAAAATACAGCGTTTTTAGAGCTTCAGTATTTGAAAATTGTTTACAGTTTCTTATTATGAAACCTAGTAGTCTTAATGCTGAATTTGTTATTACATTGATGTGCTCCACAAAATCCAACTAGAATCAAATAATATACCCAAGTCTTTAGTTGTTTGACCTCTTAAGAGGACCGTATAAGAAAATTCGGTTTGAGTCGCTTTACGTGTACATGTTACTACTTTACATTTTGACACATTACATTCTAATTTATTGGATATACACCACAATTCAATTTTATGAATCGGATACTGTAAATCTACGCAGCCGTCTATTTTATTAATTTTACTAAATATCTTGAGATCGTCAGCAAAAAGCACTTTCTCGCGGTCTAAATTATCGCATAAGTCATTAATAAATATGATAAATAGCAGTGGGCCCAAGTTGGACCCTTGAGGCACACCTGGCGTGGCAAGATAAGTATTTGACCTATAACCGTAATATACGTACTGGAATCTATTGTTCAAATAGGATATAAAGAAATTTAATAATGAGTTACGAAAACCAATGTGATTTAATTTATCGATTAATAAATTATGATCTACACGATCAAAGGCTTACGTGAAATCAGTATATACACCATTTAAAGGAAAACATCTTGAGTATATTTGCACTCTAGTATGTGAAAATATTTGGTAATATTTGAGGCAGATATCTCAAAAAAATTCGAAGCGTTGGTTTCTAGCATATACGCCGAAAACGAATACGCCAAATCCCAAGTCTGTAGCCTTACCAGCTTGCTTTATTTATTTTCACCTATTTACCTCTACTACATTTGAATCCTTCACCCATCACAAAATATAATCTAGTTCCAGGTGTGTTTATAATATATACGTGTACCAAATTTTATTTTATCAACCCCTTTAATAACGGAGTGGGGGTGGTGGCTGGAGTTGAAAAATATTATTAAAAAAATCTGTGGCCTTGATTTCTAGTATATACACCAAATCCCAAGTTTCTGTACTCGTACTTTACTTATTTTCCCTTATTTACCCTTATTTAACTCCCAACCCTTCAACAGAATCATCTCAAAATATAATCAAATTTCCAGATGTCGTTATAATAAATACATGTACCAAATTTCAAGTCAATATCTCAATTTTATTTTATCAAGCCCTTTAATAATGAAGACGGTGTGATGTGGGGAGGGGTTGAAAATATAACAAATCTGACGTCCTGGCTTCTAGTATATATACCAAATGCTTCACTTATTTTCCCTTATTCACCCCTACTTAACGACCAACCCTTCACCGGAATTAGCGCAAAATATAATGTAGTTCCAGATGTCGTCATGATACATATATGTGCACTAAATTTCAAGTCAGTGTCTTAAACGGTTGAATAGAAAACTTGCACACAAAAAAGTTACAGGCCGACGACCGACAGACAGAATTTTTTTTGTTCACATTTAAAATCTGGGTTTTATGACACTCTAAGCCTATTTCAACAAAAAGATATTTTGAAAGTGTTTTTACGATTGCTATACTTCCACACTATCTGGATGTGGAAGTAATATTACTAGACCTAAGCTAAAACTTTTTGACACAAGCAAATAGCAGACCTAGATATTATATTACTACTTCCACATCCACGTGGTGCAGTGAAAAAAAAATTGTTGAAGTATGCTTAGAATGTCATAAATCGTCAATATTTTAAATATGAGCAAAAACATATTTTCTCTCTGTCTGTTGGTCTGTCGGTCGGGTCTGTAATTTTTTTTTTGTGCGCAGGAACGGTTGGTAAACGTATGTATTTTGAGGAGATCTGAAACAAGATTATATTTTGAGCTAACTCTGATGAAGGGTTGGGGGTTAAATCAGGGTAAAGAAGGGAAAGTAAGTAAAGCAAACTGGTAAGAGTGCAGAAATTTCGAATTAGGTGTATATACTCGAAGTGAAGACCTATGATTTTTTTATGTTTATGCAGCTGAGGTGTGTGTTCTTTGTTCAGGTAAAAGAGATGCTGCTAATATTGTCAAAGAATTGTCTCCAGCTTCTCCTAAAAGAGCAACTACAATTAAAAAGCTTCGACGACAACAAAATTTGTTGAAACTTTCTTACGTAGTCTTAAAGTATATTTATTTTTCAATCCTCTCAAATCCAACCCCTTATTTCTTAGATTTTTTTACTATTATTAGCGAATTTACGGACAAAATATTATCATGTCCACAAAGTTAATTTATCTTTCAACCCCCTCAAAAACAACCCCTCTACTATTTATAATTTTTAAAACTATGTTTGGTATATTCACAGATATCATATCATAGTCACAGAATTTCGGCACTTTAGAAGTAAATTAATTTTTCAACCCTCAAAAACCACCCCCTTAATGCCTAGATTTTTTTCGCTATATTTCCGATCTTCTAAGAACTATTTTAAGTTCATTTAGAAATTTGTATAATTTTGTCCAGCTAGAAGTTGCAAATGGCCCACTATGTGTCGGGGGTGTTTTCCCCCGGTGCCCGGATTCCACCCTAATTTCTGAAATCCAGGAAAATTTGAAATTGCATATGCAAGTGGGGGCCTGTATACTGTATGTAACTACCCTCGCCTCGGTCCCCGATTTTCTCTCGACAGCCCTGCTCTTGGGGCAAACCAATCGTTATATTTACAAATAAAAATTTATAAAAATCAAAAAATTGAACTTATGTTTGTGTTCAGTTGTATAACATTCATTTTGGTCAAGCAAAAGTCGAACCAATCAACTATTTAAAAGAATTGTCATTTTTTATTTAAAAACTAAATCAGTGCATCCGTACTCAGTAACTTATTCAACATTTCATTTCCGGAAAATAAATGTAATCGTAAAATCTCTTTCAACCTAATTACTAACATCGCCGGGATCCTATCCAAAGTAGATAGCATAAAAGTTATTTTGCAAATAGGAAAGACATCCACTCAGAAGCGCTGCCCGTCTACGTTCATGATCAGTTAGTAATTCTTGGAAGTAGCAAACTTTAAGAAGCAATAAGTGTCTAAGGAAGGCAAGGCAGGAAGTTAGTTACCTTGTTTTTGTTGTACCATTCCTGGAGCTGATTGGACGCTGGATCTCTCTCATTAGTCGGCATCTTTGAGGATCTCTGCTAACTTCGAAATGAAACGCAATCTATGTCGACTGTGTCCCGAATTCACCCCAGCGCCAATCTATATAATGCACTATGCCGGAAGCCGCGGTGCCATAATCTTCTTAGTGTTTTTAATGTCGTTATCTTGTTACCTTGCATGCGAAAATGCAAGTCAATGCCATTCGGTTGCATCGGTTTTTGCGATCTGTTGTTTTTTTTTGCGGTAACTCATGCAGACGATTTCCTGTTGGTTTTTTGTAGCTACAGGGTGCTTCGCTTAAAACGCAGACGATAGTATCGACATTTTTAATGATTTATGTATTTAATAGATTACAACTTTACATACGAACCCAGTGACATAAAAAAGATGAGTGAGTAGTTGCTGTCAAGTGTGACGCATTACTATTTGATTAATATTTTACTCGAATACGACTCAATTTAGTTTTACGTGGTGTCGCTGAGATTAAGTATACTTGAGAAACAGAAATGATATTCAAATATGCTATAGCTAATTTCAAAAGAAACAAATTCGAACAATTTTGAAAAGGAATATAAGACAACAACGGGTCGGTAATTAGTTATTGTGTTTCTTTTAGCTAATTTGTGCTTCAGCAACTGTCCCAATTTTCATTTAGATTGATAATATCCGTTTTAAGGCTAAATTAAATATAATAGTCTAAAATCAGAGTTCTGTACATGCCTTTACTAGGTATGCCGGTATACTATGCGGTAACCCTTTTAGGTTTTAACTTTTTGCAGCTTTTCGTGTCTTCACCAATTATAATAATGCTAGTAGCAGAATTCGAAACCGTCTACTATGTTTTGACCGTCTTTTTGTAAATTATCATTTTGGATCGTTTCATAAGAAATGATTTTAATAGAGAAAAATGAGCAAAACCGTTTTGAATCCGTAATCTAGTCATTGGGTCACATAATAATGGTAGGCTTGTCTAATTTGCCTTTAATTCATATTTTTTTATACAAAACGAAGAGTATATTGCATTTTATCGGTACATTTCTAAAACCGGTATTATCGCTTGTAGAGAAAAAAAATCATATCATTGTTTCTTAAAATGTTTTCTTAACCGTTTCTCAAGTCACCGAACTAACTCCTTGAAAATCCAGAATGATTTTGTGTTAGGTAAAAAGAAGCGAGGCCCTACAGTTTATAGTGGAGTCCGAACCACATCCTGGGGACAATTTTATAATTAAAATTATTTCGCGGTGAGCAGGGATTGAGCCTGCTTCGCTAGGCATGCCAGTATGCAAGCTAGACGCGCTAAACCACTGAGCTACCGCCCCCTGTTAGTGATGAAATTCTGAGCAACTTTCAAAATGTCCGTCCGTCTATCCGTCTGTCTGTCTATATATATATGTCTGACCGTCCATCCGATTGTATTGAAATCTGGACCGTAACTTCGTGTTAGCTAGGGGAACCCTATTGTTTTTGAACAAAATTAATCAATCAACAATTTATTAAATTTAAAGAAAATATTTTTTATGTTTTGTAATTAAACAAAAACTGTCTATGGGCCCATTACTTTCAGTCTCCATTAGACGTAAACCGTGGATCAAATTGATTGAGTTACCATGAAAACAATTGTACTTTCAATGATTTGGTAGACGGTTAAAGTTTAACGGAGACCGAAAGTAATGGCCCTTTAATTAATAATATTTACAAAAAACTGAGAAGAGTATTCTATAGAATGCGCAACAATGATGTAAAAATCCCTGCCTAAGAAATGACTACTTCCACATCCAGATTTTCCCTTTCAAGTCTATTTAAAGGTAAACTTCTTGACTATACTTGCACTTTGCGGAAATAAATAATTGGTTATAGAATTTTAATAATATTTGGAGGAGATGCCATTAAAAAATTTATAGAAGTTTCAATTTAGCAAACTTCGTTAAGACATTGAAAATGAACTTGGCTAATTTTCAAGCCTGACATGATATTTACAAAATCTGCAAAACGTACAGGGGATAGAAATAACGAAAAGTTTTAGAAATTTTCAAACTTTTATTAAGCTGGGGATAAAAATAAAAAATTTTACACAACTCGGAGTAATTGTAATAGGCTTTACATTAATATTCCACAAAAACATGAGTTTCGTAAGAATACGAGAATATGAATCCAGGTATCAAAATATATCAAATACACAAGTGTTAGTAAATCGACGCTAGGCGTCGGTCGGCGTTGAAACTAAAAAAGCAAGAATTTGAATCTGGGTATCAAAATTTATGAAATACACTAGTTTTACAAAAACAACGCTAGGCGTTGGTCGGCGGCGAGACGTAAAAATGCAAAAATATGAATCTAGGAATGAAAATTCATCAAATACACAAGTTTTACAAAAATGGCGCTAGGTGTCAGTTGGCGAGGATGGAAAATATAAAAAATTTCGAGGCCTTGGCTTCTTGTACGTATACCAAATTTCAAGTTTCTGTACTCTTACCAGCTTGCTTTACTTTTTTCCTCCTATTTACATTTATTTACCCCCCAGCTCTTCACCGAATATGTTCAAAAACAATCCAGTTCCAGATCTCGTTATAATACATACATGTACAAAATTTCAAGTCAACATCTTAAACCGTTCCGGAGAAAACGTGCGGACAAAATAAGTTACAGACAGACAGACCGACAGACAGAAATTTTTTTTCCCTCAAATTTAAAATATCGACATTTCATGACATTCTAAACCTATTTCAAGACAAAATATTTTTGAATTTTTTTTACAATTACTATACTTTCAATCCACTACGTGGATGTGGAAGTAAAAGTGTCGTAAATCGGCGAAGAGTGTAATAGTTAGCTTGTTTTTCTTTTATTAATCTTATGATATTACCATTGTACCAAATTGTATATCTAGAAACTTTTAGTGAATGCTTAGGGACACTGAAATTTAATACGTATGTACCATATAAATTTTTTCACATAAGTTTTTCATAATATCATGCACCAAGGTAATTAATTTTATTCGGAAAGAACCAGTAAATCGTCGTTATAACTTAGAGTGTGGTATTGTTAATGCTAATTACTGATAAGTGCATTGCCAATTGGACCGCTCTGTACAGGTAGAAGAAACATAATGTTCAAAGCAAAGTTCTCGTTATGTGCACCGTCATCAAAGCGAATTGAAGCTTATGAAGCTTTTAAAGTAAAACACTGAACTTCTCTAACTAGATAAGTACAGTTAACCATACCATTCAGGTAAGTGGTAGTTGCCAATTAGTATAAAAAAACCTCAGCCAGAATATATCCCAGAATGATGCAATTTTCTGGCCGGACTATTGACTAGGATTCTTAAGCATAAAGCTGTTCGAAGAAAAACTACAGAACATATAATTTCGTTTTTTTTTTTTTTAAAGTAATGCGTTTCTTCGATTTTGGGGAGTTAAGAAGCTTCTGAGGATGATAAGCTTTGGGTGTCATTGGATATAGAGTTTCTTCGATTTAATTTCAAGTGAAAGATATTAACCTCTGCTTTAACCCAACAGAAACAGAGGTTAGGTGATACGTTCATATGTGTTTTTCTTGTGCTGAACTTTGGCTGTTCAATGTGATAATGTGTATTAAATTAACTTAAACTTTGTAATTTGTAATTGTCTGTTAAGGAATTTTTCAACATCAGATCTTTAAAAACTGGCGTATGCTTTTACTTGAGACATTCACGAAATCATTCATTTTAAATAAATAAAATAATGTTTAAATATTTAAAACCCGACTAAAGTCTATCTGGAAATGAAAGAAAATAATACATCACTCAGACAAAGAATAAGCCATGGCCTTATTATTGTTTCTTTTCACAATTATGAAAATTGTACTGAAAAATAAATTATTGTATTAATTTTTCCATTTATTCCATGTTCTTAATACGGCTGTTTAATTTATCTCAACATTATACTAATAATAAGTATTAATTTTATTAAACTGCGAAAAAACCCCGAAAAATTTCATAGATAGGATAAATTTTCAAAAATTTTGTTAAAGAGCACAAAATGAAAGAAAGTCTCGGCAAAAGTGTAAATTACAATTTTTTCCTTCATGACTAAATATTATCAAAAACATTTTTTTAAATCACAGTATATCTAGACATTTGAAACTACAATATCTCGTGTTGAAAAACTTTTTCTCCGATTCTTTAATAATGTTTAACTTTTGTTCATTAATCAGTTTTCTTACTCTTATATTTTTATTGAACAGCTTGTAAGTCTTTGACAATAATAGCTAAATTTGTTTCCTCTTGTGGAGCAATTTTTCAATCCCTGTACAACAAATCTCTAAAGTAAGATTTTATTAATTTGCATACACAGATTGTTATTAATTTTTAATGTTGTCAAAACATGAAAAACAAATTTTCGTTGTAAAAAAAAAAATGTTTTTCCTCAACAATATGTGTATGTTACTTGTGGAACAACGAACATAAATTTAATGTTTAATAATTTTTTCACAGCTTTATTTATTATTATTAAATAATGTTAGAAACAAATGCATTTGTTGCAGGTTTGAAAAAAAAATCTTTGTAAATCTATTGAGTTGGCGATTTTATGAATAATTTTATTATTTTTCAAATTGTTTAAATAATATATTAAAAAATCACTTTATACTTAAAATTCATGATTTCTCCTGCTCTACAATATGAAATACACAAAATTTTGTTTGTATAAATATGCATTGTTTATTTAACAAATAATTTATTATAAACAATTGTATAATGACGTTTTATATTTTTGGGTGTAGAAAAAAATACAAAACCAACAATGTGTATTAAGGCAATGAAACATTTTTTTTTTTATATTTTGGTAAAAAAAATTGAAAAATGTTTTCACTAATCGACAAAGTAATCTATTAAAAATCCAAAGAGAATCTGTCTGTAAAAATATTAATTTTCAGTAATTCTTTTAATTGTTGTGTTAGAGAGTAAACTGCTAAAATGAATTTATTTACAAAACTCATCCTAAATTTGTATAATCAGAGAACAGGGGACCTTGGACCTCGATATTATATATTCATTCATTTCTATCTGTTGGAGATCGCTGTTTCCATCATGAACCAACAAATAGCATTTAATGATTTCTGATCAAAAATAAAGTCTCGTAGTTAATTATTATCAAACGTTCAGTACAAAATATTCACTAATAAAAATAAATAGATTTCACACGTCTAGCTACTGTATGAATGTTTTTACTGTATGAAAAATTTTTGTTTGTTTCATACACAGCAGAAAAAGTAGTCTATGGCAAAAAAAATCTATGAAAATATTTATTAGCAGACAAAAGATTTATTCACTTTAATATTGCGTGTCAATAAAAATTTGAATGTAATTCACTATTATATTTAGTTCCTCTATTATATTAAGGAAGTAAAAAACATGTAGCGTTGTCTGTGGTAATGCCAACAATTACGGACAAGCATCTGATTAATTATCATTTCCTAATTAATGTTGTTATGCAGTAGGAAATCTCGGTTCCCTTGTCAAGGTAATTGCTACCACTGTACTTCCACATCGTTGATAACGATAATACCAGAGTATACACTGTTGTTACACGTGATTTTAAGAATGGTTTGGTAAATATGTAAGGAAATTAAATAATTCATTTTGTAAGTAAGTACCATAACATGCTATATTTGTGTGGTATGGTGGTTTCTCTTTTTGCTTAACGGGGTATCCGATGAGCAACAGTGCAATAGAATATTTACAAAGTGGATATATACATTTTTCTATGCCAGAAAAGGAATAACCAGTCTTCTATGGTAGCTCGTCAATGTTGTTACCAAATCGATTACTGCTTCAGATAATTAACGGAAGAATTTTTAAAAAGGAGATTTACTTTTTATATATCTAGTATAATGCAAAAATTGGAAGTTTTTAATTCGAGAATTTGGCGGATGCGCTAGGAATAAATTACAAATTTCGTTGCGTTAATATTAGTAGTTAGATATTCTGGGAGCAACTGACATTGAATCGGATGACAAAAGTTAATCCATATTGACGAATCCGTTAGAGCTGCCATCATTGCAAAACTTTGACAGATGTACATAAAATTTGATATATAGGGATATGAGGATTCTCTAATAACGATTCTAATTAAGTTAAAGCTTAATTCAGAACGATGCGATGGATATTTTCTGTTTCTCAATAGAAATTACCATAATACGTTCGATTTTTTTATTTGTTTAATTTTATACCGACCTCAGTATCGATATTAGATAATAAGGTTCAACTAACAAACGACGATGAAATTTCACTCATAATTACTACCACATCCACGTAGTGGATTGGAAGTATAGTAGTGGTAAAATTTTTTCTTTTTCTTGAAATAGGCTTGGAATGTAATGAAACGTTGAGATTTTAAATTTGAGCGAAGAAAAAAATCTGTCTGTAGCTTTTTTTTTTTTGTTCCAACGTTTTCTCCGGAACGGTTTAAGATGACTTGAAATTTTGTACACGTATATACAGGGTGTAATCAGTTCCATGTCATTAAAAACACTGGTTATGGGGACCGACTAAACAAACAAAAAACCTCTATGACTTCTCCCTCTAGGGGCACTTTGAAAAAAAACTGACCTAGGTCAACATTTTAAATGTATTTTTTTTTTAAATATTAATGTAGAAAATAATTGAGAACCACTGCTTTTCTTGGACACAGGACTTGTAGTTACCAATTATACAACTTTTAAATTGTCATAAAAAAGATCATCGACCGTCTTTGATGGACCGCCTCAACCGAACCGAGGCAATTATAAAGAGCTAAATAATTCGTTATCTTTTCCTGCACAACTGCAAGCAAATAATGGCCATAGAAGTTTAAACAGAGCATTCCTTTACATGTGTGTCTTTTAATTTGGAACAAAATATTGGATTAATGTTTATAATTTAGAATATTTAATGTGATTTATTAACGTTTGGATCTGCATCAATACATAGTTCAGTACGTCGAATTAAGGACATACGTACTCCGTTCAACACTAAACAATAAACTGTCAACTAACGTTGTCAATAAAGAAAAATAAAAGAAAAACTTGGTCCAAAATCCAAAACGGAATACAAAAAGAACGAACAAGTAAGTTGTGTCTGTACGTAATCAAGAATTTAACGACTTGAACGGTAAAGTCAATAACATAAATCTTCACTATAAATACACAGCGACTCGAAATTCAAAAATAACAAAAACAACGAACGGCGGGTTGGACGTGTGTACATAACGAAACACCCACAGAAACTAAAATATTGCACAGGGGAGAGTCAGAGTATAGTTTTCTTCAGATCAGATCTACTAAACACTCAGAAAACGTCGACGTCTTTCATCTTATTTACCGCACCGCTAAAGACATTTTATAGCTATCTACACAAATATTGAGTATCATAGGCAAAGACACGCGCGACGATCTAAACCTACCTCAATATTCCAGCAGTTCTCAAAAGATTCTATCGAAAATTTGCGAAATATTTGTTTATTTTTTTTCTCCAAAACTATGAGCTATAGACCCCAGGTTATATAAGGTTTTTTTGTTTGTCTTGTCGTTCCCTATCACCAGTTTTTTTTTAATGACATGAAACTAATTACACCCTGTATTTTGGGATTATTCCGTTGAAGGGATGGAGATTAAATAGGGGTAAATAGGAGAAAATAAGTAAAGCAAGCTGGTAAGAGTTCAGAAACTTAAAATATGGTGTATGCACCAAAACCAAGGGCTCAGATTTTTTTATAATATTTTTCAACCCCCCATTACCTACTCCATTATTAAAATGGTTGATAAAATAAAATTGAGATACTTATTCACTTGAAATTTGGTACACGTATGTATTATAACGACATCTGGGACTAGATTATATTTTGATATGAGTCCGTTGAAGGGTTGGAGGTTAAATAGGGGTAAATAGGGGAAAATAAGTAAAGTAAGCTGGAAAGAATACAGAAACCTATTTCCCAAATCCCCAAGGATTTGGTGTATATACTAGAAACGAAGGCCTCAGGTCTTTTTTATAATATTTTCCATTCCCCACCACTCCTACTCCATTATTAAAAACTAGATTATATTTTGACATGATTCCATTGAAGGAGTGGGGGGTAAGTAGAGGTAGACAGGGAAAAATAAGTAAAGCAAGCTGTAAGAGTACACAAACTTGGGATTTGGTGTATATACTGGAAACCAAGGCCTCAGACTTATTTCTAATATTTTTCAAACTCTCTGTGGCATTTATACCATAAAACTGAGATACTCACTTAATAGTTAGTACACATATGTATTGTAGTGACGTTTGATTGAGATGATTCCGTTGAAGGGGTGGGAGATGGTAGATTGATTGGTCTATGATCAATAATTTCCACATATTAGAGTGCAAATATAGTCAAGCGGTTTTTTTAATGGCCGTTTTTACTTCCCTCGCATACCAAAGGAAAGTATTGTATTCGAGAAACAATCACCCTCCGAGATTCTTTCAGATTTTCACGTTTCTGATCATGTATATTACAAAAATATAGGTTTTTCAATTCCATCAGTTTGTCTGTAGGTAGTAGATGCATTAACTAAAAAACTACTTGACGGAGAACAGTCAAGGGTAGGTAGCTGACGCTACTGCCACCGAAGAAATGGTTATTTTTTATTTTTGCCTCGAAAATATATAGGGGAATATAAAGGGAATATGTAATGAAAAAAGTTTTTTTCGCTCAAAGGACCCCGCACCTGATAACTTTTAGTAAAAAAAAATATATAGAGTGGTCAGCCGGTAGAAAAAAATTAAATAAAAGGTGACTAATATGGAAGGCTTGCGTAAAGACCTTTTCAAATTTCCACCATGGTTGAATTATTTTAGGATGACCACCCTGTATATTTTTCAATAATCCTGTAATAGGTGTCTTCTTTGCCAATTGTGCTAACTATATGCAATATTATTGCCATCTGTCACATTTTTAGTAGCATATCCACGTAGTGGAATGGACAGACAGACTGACGGAATTGAAAACCTATATTTTCGTAATCTACGTGATCTGAAACGTCAAAATCCGAAAAATTCTCGGACCGTGATTTTTTCTCGAATACAATACTTCCCTTCGGTATGCGAGGAAAGTAATAAAACATAGCGTGCAGTTCGTGACTGTCGAAAGTAAAAGAAAATTGGAATAGTCTCACCAAGTCCTGACTGCTAGCCCAGTGACACTATATACACTACACACCCTGTACACTTTTATAAATATATATATTTTAATTCACGGCGCGTCTCGATTTAGATAGTTTTTATTTTGATGTGAGAAGCTGGTCCCGTTTCAGTCATATAATAAAAGCACTCCGTATAGGAATTTTAAAAAAAGTTAAATAAAAGTGAAAGTGGTACTGCACAAAAAAATTGGAAGCTAAGAACACTGTTTTCGGAATTCACTTTTTTGTTCGAGTCGACGTTGAGACGCTCTCAGCTCAAGAAAGATTTTTTAGATCCGACACAAATTATGACTCATTTTAGAAATCGTCTTTTTCAAAATCCTGGAGTTGTTGACCACCCTTGATTATTTTGTTAGACTCTGGCGCCAATTTCCATATGTGCTGGTAGTCAAGGGCTATGAATGTGCGTCCATGTGGGTGGTAGATGGGTCACTTGGAGCGCCATACACCCTTAGTTTTAAGCAATTTAGCATTTGCCCTTCGTATAATGCTTTTTCGTGTAAGGGAAGTGGCCACTTGGAGCTTTTTTATTATATGGTTCTGGCGTTACTAATATTTATCATATGTTTGACGAATTTTAACTAGTTGATGTACAGGACGAGTGGTGAATAGAAATGTAACGTTAACATGGGCACCATTTAATCAAAATATTCATCCATAAGTTGAAAACTATTAATAGAAAATTTCTTAGCGTTTATAAAAAAATTTGATTGTACTAATCCTGTTTTTGTAAATAAATAACAATGCACTTGTTTAATAATAATGCTCATCAATTTGAATTTATCAGACATTCTGAATGGGCGCGGACTGATAACGAAATAAACACAGTTTTTAATTTCAGATGGTCGATTTCATGGTGATTAATCGAGTTGTCAAATAGTTTTTGTCGTGGTAGCGGTTGCTTTAGAACTTTGACAAACATATATCAAGTTCCAATTTGTAAATTCAAATTAATGGGCTAGAATTTTATCTCCTACCACATTTTATCTACTTACTCTTAACGCATAATGAGTTAACTTCATATCGGGAAGTTAACTTGAAATCCAGTGTATTGTGTCATTAGTTATGTGAAGACAGAAATGCTGGATTGTTATCTCAGTTGGACATTGCACCATTGGTCATTTTATTTAATACTTTGTTATAGGTAAAACTGTTTTGAGATTAGGAAAATATTTTATATTATTTTTTTAAATATTCATGAAAATTTAAATATGTTTGTTGACATATTTTATACCATTGAATTCTCCAATTTATCCAAACTTGCCGTTTTAAACGATACGTTTTTTATTTTTAGTCATGTGTTTATTCTTGAAAATATTGTGATGGCTCAAACATTATTTTTATTTCTAATTTATAGATAAAGTAACTATTGGTGTGTAATTTTGGAATTTGATTTACGATGAAAATTGTAGCAAATATATTTGAATCGGCGTGCCACGGAAAGTGGAAAAACCTAGACATACGCACAAAAGTGATCGGTTCTTCTTATACCACCATATCGGTATTATTAATCGTTTGTAGCAACGCACATTGTATTTTTGTTATTGTGGTGATGATGGAGATTTTATCTACCAACGGAGATTAATTCATAATTCATTCGACAAGCACCTAGACCTTAAGAAATTAGCACCTATTATTGTATAAAAACGAAGTTTATTCACACACGATGTTTATTAAGTAATTCTAGATTGTGATCGTTTGTTTGACCTGAGAGCATTTTGAATGCAGTTTCATCGGTGAAAATATCGTACATCATCTTTTTGTTATTACTTTTACACTGAAAATAATCCACAAAAAACTAAGGACATAATATTTAAAAGTATACATTACTTTCTCCTGTACTACAACAGATGAAATTCGGTGAAAAATTCGTGAAATAATTAAAAAGCACAAAGAAATGAAAATGTGTAATTTTTTTAACCTATTTCCGCCACTGAGGTCTATCACCGACGCCAGGAGACGAGCTGCATCCAACATGGGAATCTCGTCTCATAAGAGGAGTCGAAATTTTCCACTTGCCTAACATCTATAGATAAGGGACCGACTGATTTATATCCCCTCAGAAGGATGATATATCCTCTAATCTTTCATCGCCTAACATTGCTTAGCTTGTACGTATGCGATGATACATAAACCGTTAGAAGGTGAGGCGAGCTTGCTGTATTTCCTTGGAAGATCACCATTCCAAGTACAAACCGTAATTAGCGTTACTTAACTTTTCTTATCGAGAGATGAGGGTAGTCAAGATGAATCAGCGCTCGTCCCAAATGTGTAAAATAATAATAGTATTTAACATATATATTCAATTTTCATCGGGATGGCGCTGTGTGTCGTCTGTATTTTTCTGCGCATGGTACGTTTTTCTCGAATAAGGCTGTAGGTGGGGACCTGAATTTTCTACATGAAATCTGGGAAATTCAAGATAAAACTATTGAATATTAATGTACCAGGGACCAGTTCAGGACCGGTCCAAGTAGACGATGCTAAAAATGTTTCGAAAGTACTTATTATTTAAATGTAAAATGGTAATTGAAAAGGTATTATCCAAATTTTCTCCCAGTGACTAGGAATGATCCCAGGATGGACCTGAAATAATTTTTTGTCAATTAAAAAACAGTTGGAAAGATGGAAAATTGTATTGACAAAAAATGTAAATTTCATTAAATCTGTGCAATATTTAGGATGAGAAATAATAATCGAGAAAATCTTTTTGAAATTTTTGGTCAAGAAAACAGGGACGGCCCCAAGAAGGTCTCGAAACAATTTTCCATCAAATCAAGAACCGTTTGAAGTAAAAATTGTTTAGAATGGAAAATTGAATCAACAAGGTCTTTTTGAAATTTTTTGTCAAAGCCCTAGGAACGACTTCAAGTGCCCAAAAAAATGTTTAGAGTCGAGAAGTGTATAAAAAAAAATTGTTTAGGAAGGAAAATTGTATCGAAGCATACTTTTGCAAATTTATCGTCAAAGTATCAGGGGAAACTCTAGACAGAGCCCAAAACAATATGTCTTCGAATGAAAACATCTTTCAAATAATTAAAAATTGTTTATAGCATTAGCATGGAAAATGTATCGAAAAGTTCCCTTATCAATTTCTTATCCGACTGAACACTGTCGAGTAAAATTACGTTCTATTAAGGTGCATCTACACGAGATCTTTTTTAATAAAGGCGTATTGTGCAAAACATTTTTTTTGTATTTTATTTCACTGTTTTTATCGCGATAATGGCAAGAACATTAGATGCATTCTTGTATATATTTTTGCGCTCTGGCTCAAAATTCCACTTCTTTACAATGCCTAAGAGAATATTATATTTATTTATTTATTTTATTTAATGGTCTTATTTATAATTATAATTTTTTAATAATAAACCGTTAGATTTTGCAAAATAATATGTATTTGCACACGGGCGTTCACCATCGATACAACGGTGGTTGACGTCCATATAGTGTTGTGTGAAGACACAGTGTTTTTAGAACTTCTGTTCAGTTTTAGAAATGCTTATTTTAAGACACTAATCGACCAGTTATGTAAGTCTAAGTGGCTTTAACTGTAGAGGGGTATCACCTCCCAGTCAAAGACATGAAGCTGTAAGAAAATACCTAACTCATAAAAAATATAACTAACTTAGAAAATTAATAGATCTCATCTACTAGTTTGTTTTACATGTTACATGGTAACTAAATAGGCGCTTCCTTCTATATAAGCTTATTACTTTTAAACATAAATTGTCTCATGTCAAGTTTTCAACATCAGTTTAATTTCTATTTTCGTTCCACACGCGTACAGATAAAACAACGTTAGGTCTCGACTCGATAAACTTCGTTAATTTAACGGTTACACTATACTAAAAATAAATGTAATTAAGCCATCAAATGATTATCACAGTAATTGGATGTTATTATATGTAGTTAGTTCGTAATGATAATTATTGCGTATTTAATATTTATAATTACTATGAAGAACTTATGTGCTATTTTACTGGCAAAATTATAGTTTATTTGTAATATTTGGGTTAAGGCGGTAATTCAGACTCAAATAACGAAATTTTACGTACATTGCATATTCTGTATAACTTAAAATTTTGTTTATACAAGAATAAGTCAATATTGCGTGGAGGGACAATATCACCTCAACCGTTTGAAATTTGAAAAAATTCACAGATTTCACAATCCTTGCAACCATCTGGACATTGGAAATGATAGCACCATACATAAAACATAAACAGCTACGATCCGTTCCAAAAAACACAATTTTAGGTACTTGTTACAAAAATAACTATTCGCTATTTGTGAAACTTTGTGAATTCATGGCGACTACGATTGGCGCTGACTACAACTGCATTATAACTTCATGTCCTTCGCGCATACTCATACTGTGCACACTTGTACAAATTTGTGCAAGCTCGTAACTTTGGCCCCATATACGAACATCAACATTTCCAATGATAAAAAGAGCGGTGGGATACCCCCGCACCCCCCATTTCTTTGTCTGCGACACTAATACTGTCAAAATCAACCTAACTAACCTAACCACCTAACCATCCCATGAAAGGTTGAAATCATTATAGGAAAAAGAAGGAAACCATTATTTCTGCCGTCAAGCCAAACCTGAATTTGATTAATTGATTGATTGATTTGCCAGCGAATGGTGGACATTGCTGCCAATTCCGGGCATCCATGGAGGTTCGTTCCAACGCGCAGCTTGATCGTCCGTCGAACACGCCCAACGGACGGCCAAACCGCGTGTCGGAACCAAATCTCGGATGTTTTATATACCGCCGGACCGGCTGCATACGCCGGGTTGGACATTGGACATGCTTGTTGTCAGCAGCGAGAGCCGCATGACGCATGGGGTGGGAATATAGGATTGGAAGTGTAGGTGTTTAAGAGATGCGTCTTTTAAGTTTCCATGCTTCTATTAAATTTCCATTTGTCATCATCGGCTGGGGTGTGGTACACTTGTTTGCGAGATGCTTCTTTTCAGTTTCCATGCTTCTTTTAAGTTCCCATCTATCGTCATCTCCTTATTTTTCTTCTTGTAAGTTTTCTGTTTCTTGTGTCTCTGAATCTGACAGCTTTTATTTTTTATTTTATTTTTGTATTTCTTCCCCTTTTTCCCTTTCTTTTTTTATTTATTAACCGCTCCACAAGTAAATATCCATCTGCGGTGGAGTTGCTAGGAAGGGCCCTATCTCGCGGGAACAATATTTTATTTTGCGCGTTATGAGAAAAGTGGTCCGAAGGGATAGTTTGCTCACCCTGTATGTCGTTTTCTTAAATCAATCGGTTTCAATTTTGGGCAGTTTTTCCATTTCATCACCTACATATTATGTTTATTCCTATATATTACGTTTAATATCTTTTCAATTTTGATCTCCAATTCTTCTTTAAAATTTAATAGAGACATAAATGTGTAACGAGGTAAATTTTCCGTAGCCAAAAATGCAGTTTAAATTAACAATATACTTCGTTATTTGCTCCGCTTACATTCGAATCATATATATTGTAAATTATTATTATAGATTTCTCCTAATTTAGCTAGCTAAACCGCGAAATAGATTTCTACTTTAAATAGGTAATTTAATAAACCTGGCAGTGAGGGGGCTATCCGTAATATTAATATTAATTACAAAAATCAACATTGAGGGCGCTGGTAAATTAGTTTCATTAGACCACATTTGAAATCACTTCTGTCCGATCCGTCAAACAGCCAGTCGGGTATTATTCCGTATCTCCAACACATGTAAGTACACCGTTTTATCACCGCCTCTGGTTTCTTGTCGACCTTTTTATATTAACACCGATAAGAATAATTCACTAAAATGTGTGTTTTAAAGCAATAATTTGAAACCGATTCCGTTTAAATGTATCAGGATATAATTATTATTTCCCGACTTAGCCGAAATTAAATAAATTTATTAAATTATTACAATATAGTAAGAGAGTCCGAGTTAGGACATGTCAACTTCTCCGATTTTATCCAAATAGTTATGTTCGCAAGAATTTCCAAATGGGAAAAAGAATATAGATGATATTTCGAGAGAAAACTGTGTACCGTTTACCGTTTATATTATTTTAATCCAGACCATTTGTGATGGTACTGCGATAAAATAATATGTTGTTCTACCAAATGGGTAGAAGTTATAATTACCGTATATTTTATTTTAGCTAGTTCGTAGCAAAATAAAATATGTCTTTGCAAAAATTATTTTTGTGAAATTTATTGTAGTGTTATTGTTAATTTACCGTTCATTTTGTTTCCAATATTTTGTACTGATACGAAATGGAACAAAATTCCTTACTTTGAAATAATTTATAGAAATTTATTATAGTCCGGGAATTGAGAATAAAATCTAGGCTACCGTAAATAAATTAACTAACATTATATTCTGATACATAGACATTTTCCGCAATCCGCGGCCGAACCGAAATGCATTTAATGAAGGCACCCAGCTGTGGGGTTTGAGGCGCTTGGCAAACACCGCATCAAGTGTTGATGTAATTTCAACATTTCCGAACCGAACCGAAATACCACCGTTCTGATTATTGCTATCTGTCCGTCTAGGCAGAATAATCTCCGCCGTAAGCTGATACCAAATCCGATATCCGTTATATTTTCCGAACCGAGTGTAACCAAGTTTACACACCGCTCCGAATCCGTTAACCGTTTTATTTATTTGGTATCAGTCTTATTTAGTTTTGCCAAGTTCTTCACACTTACACTCTGACCGTTCATTTAGGCATGCTGTAGATAACCGCTTGCTTTTACCTGGTACTTGCATACTGCCTGCTTTTATTACTTACTGTGGTGTTGTTTCTTACCGTTTACCGTTTTTTTCCGTTTACTGTTTTTCTACCGATCTTATTTTTTTTCTTCTTTGCCGCTTTCACCGTTTGCTTGCTTACTACCGCTTGCTTCCGCATTAGTGAGTAGCTAACTAGCTTCTCACCGCCTGGTTACCCGTACGTCACCAAATGGCGCCCTACCTAATTCAAGTTAAATTAAAATGACATATCTTAAGTATTTGTTATTGTATTTATCAGAAACTCCGTATTTTGGTACCTAACCGTTTTTTATTGTTTTGTAAAAATTTCATTGTGTGTTAATAAACTTTGTTATTTACCGACATCTGCCTTTTACTGTTGAATGTGAGTGAAAGTCTAATCTGCCGTCCAGACCCCTGGACATACCGTGTCTCCACTGTAGCTATCCCAGCCCTACTGCAACAGGCTGCGTTTAGGAGGCTAATGTGGGACCTTTGCCCCACGTAAAAATTGCAAAGGTGGCGCTCGAGATTACCGAATTTAACCGAAATATAGTTCAGCGCCAAAGTGACGCTTCCACTTGCCTATGCGCTAGGCAACTGGAAGAAAGCACGTCACAAATGAACCAATGCTAATGCTATATAAACTTATCTGTTTCATTCACATATCTGGCTGGCTGTTGCTTATTTTATATCACCCACTTCAAGAAGGGACGAATCCAGGTATATATTTTAGAGTCAAGCACTCAAGTAGTACACTTTTCTCGCGTTGTTTATATACACTATTCTGTGTTGCTTTATTCAGCCAACATAATTTAATCATATATCAACTATATAAAATAGCCATACTCGCGGTAATTTATATAAATCAGTGCAGAATTGTTCACGCTTCAATTCAGTACAATTTCGGCGTTTTGTTGCCGCTTTATCCGGATTTATCTCGATATTCCGTAGATGCCACGAAACATGCGTCTTTCACCGAACTCGACACACTTTGAACTCCTAAAAAATTCATTAATCGTTACAAAATAAAAATAAAAATTCGACGTGCTCAGGAGTTGACAGACAGCGCTATAGCAGCGAACAAATAGTTGAACAGACAAGACGCTAGGGAGAAAACAAATTTTGTAGCATCGAGTCGGCATTGTTGGACCGCCAATAACAAGCAGCAGATGTATTTCGAGCCATAAGATGGACTCCAGAATGTACTTAAGATTTAAATTTGGTTTTGGTTGTATCCAAAATATAAGCCACAAAATGAAAGGGCGTAAGTGCTTGTTTATGTAGTTTTTCAAAAATTTTTATTTGAGACAACGATAAGTCTAATTCTTCCTGGAATATCCTTTCTAATTCCTTTCATACTTCTACTGCATCAGATAGAAAAGCATTTTTTTCTGTAATTTATCAAGTCCCACAGCTATAGATTTTTAGGTATTCTTCAGCTGATCGTTTAACACCAATGTTTGAAACTTTTTGATATATTGTTGAATCAACTTCTTTTTTATTCTCCTCACATACTTTTAATAGTTTCTTCCATTGGCTTACATATACTTCTAAACAATCTGACATACTATTCCATCTTACGTCACTCGGAAGCACTAAAGGTTTTCCACCAGCCTGCTCGTATTTTGCCCCAGCCAGATGATTATTACTGAAGTATTTGACAATTTGCAAACCATTCTGTTCAATATCTTTTATTTCTAAATCTTTGCAGAGAAAGTTTAAAAGATGAGCTGAGCATCCATAAGTTATGATTATAGAGTCTGGTTTTCTGTTATAGTTTTTCTCATAAATGCCATGTTCGCGGCATTATCCGTTACAAACGATTTCCCGTCACAGTTGTATTTATATTTACAAGATATAATTAAATTGCAAGCAATTTCAGTTAAATAATCGCCTGTGTAGGGATTCCAGACGTATCTATTGTTTCAAATAATAAAGATTTTCAGTGGTTATAGTGGCACAAACAACAGGCTCATTGTGGACTTTAGACCAACCATCAATAGACATGTTAACACTCTATCCAGAAAGACTTTTTTGATTTTTCCTCCTTATGTATTTGTTCTAAAGCGGTCGTGAAAATGGTTTTCCCGAGGGGGGCTTATAACCAGGTCTTAACATATAGATAGCCTTTATCACATGCGGATTGTCTAAACACCTGAAACTAGTATTAGTTGCAAATACAGCTTTTGCGATTTGTTTATCTATTTCTTGTGTTTTATCTGCAGATGTTCGAACGAAAAAGTTCATCAGATTAGCAAGAGCGTCTGTTTTTCAATTTTTAGAGACTGAATCAGTAGTAGTAGTAAACGGCAACGATGATGTTGATGGCATTGACAAAAAGCTGAGCTTGGCAGTCGTCGTTGAAAACTGATGGTTGAGGTCGAAGACGTTGAAATGCTGCTTGCAATGGTTGCATTATATGATTCTTTATTTTCTGTAAAAGAAAAGGAGAAAATATTTAAGTTGATAATTGATAAGATAAAATATTAGAGGAGTCAATAGAAGTTTTGACTTCGGAAAAATTCCGGACATAATTAGTTTTGCAACTAATTTGTTTAATAACAAATGACGCCCAAGGACTATTGTTGGTAATGGTAAATTTTAGTTGTTCAGAGATGTATTCGAAAAGTTACGCTTCCCGAAATTATTCCGAAAAAATGCATATTTTAATCCTCTATTGACGCCATTATATTTATTAATAAAATATTAAGATTAAATAGGTATCTCGAAACGAAAGTAAATTATTATTATTATTATTATTATTATTATTATTATTATATGTAGTGTGTAGTGTGTAGTTCAGCTTTTGTTAAATCATCTTCTTCATTACTTGGTCCAGCGGTATCTAGATCTACGTATAATGTCTTTCACTTTTCATGATGGTTTTTTAATCTTTGAACAAGTCCTTGCATTTCTTTTCTGCAAGTTTTACAAATTCCTCTACTACCAGTCTTTCCCTTATCTATTTTTTTTTCTATAAAGTTATTCCAAATTGTGTTAAAGAATCGGCAGTACTCGAACAATGCCAGGCACCATTAGATATGTTTATGGAAAAGGCACGTTCGATGATGTCAACGGAGCCGAGGGGATTTGACGGAGGGAATGAGGACACTTGGTTCCAAACTATCAATAGATACGCATGTATTAATATTTTCTATTCAAATTGTATTATTTCTTCACTTCGCGGAATATATTGTTATTTTTCTAAAGTACTAGTTTTATTACAATTTCTAACATCAGAAGTCGGGATTCGCTCACGTGTCCGTGTAGTACAGTACAGTGTAGTGCAACCAGTTATTTTAGGAACAAGTACATCCAGTAACAATTGGACAGTATGGGATACTGTGGTATAATATGGTATTTATGGTACCCTTTGGTATGGTACTGGTACACTGTGATATGGTACAGATGGCAAGAAGATCCTATCAAGGTCGTCGGTAGGTAAATGATGAGTCCGCTTATCAAATTAGTCACCTGTACCAGGTATTTTTATATTGTATAGGTTTTTAGCAAATTACGGGAACACCAATTCTCATAATTCTCAATCTGAGCTAAATTTATTTGCAAGCAGACATTGAATCCAAATTTGACGATTTTAAAAGTTAACATCAACACGTAGTTAAAAAGTACATTTGCGTAGGTCAGCAATTGTGTGAAGTATCAAGGTTTACCTACACGCAGGTATTTTTATTTGGGATGAATTGAAAGTTATGTGACAGTTTCAATCCAAAATATTTAATCATGGTCATGACCTTGTTGTTGCAATGTAAACTAAGATTTTCCAAAACTCTCTAAGAATATGTTTTAGAAATCCATTCTTTGTTATATTAAAATACAACAGTCGTTGGAAGTAATGTTGTTTAGGTTATGGATCGGTGATGGGCGCCATTGAAATATAAACATGGGCTGTTGCTGATTCATAGAAAAGATCTACTTGGTATTAGCTTGTCAACTACCAAACACAAGTATTGTACCTACATATTATCAATATAGTTTATTGCTTTAAATTTAGTTCTTGTTGATCATTTTCGAATTGTTTCGCCCTGACCTGGTACCTTAATTCATAGAATGCATTGTCCTCTAATAAAGTTTAATTGTGGGAGGAATTGATAACATGATAACCCGCACATTCAATTCTTTGTTGAAACAGCAGATATTACGAATCCGGCACTTTAAGCAAAGCATTTTAAAATATGTAAGTTGTTTCAAAATAGGAATGCCTAATCAAAGTAACTATTCAAACAAATCGAGTAGTCAGCTACAATGGAGAGACCCTAAATGTTATTACTGTAAAAGTTAAGGTCATAATTAAACAGAGAAATTGTCCCGAGAATATCAATAAACAAATCGTTTCATCTGCAGCCGGTGTACATAACATTAGTATAATAAATATTATAAAATATGGGAACCAAAAGTTTTATTAAGATATGCCTATTTGTTGTTAAGCATTTGGAATTATTTTTAATGATGTATATGTTTACCAAATATTTTTACCCGATGGTATTATAAATTGCATTAACTTGTCATTATAAATTTCATTTTTATTTTCATTAATATAACAGGGGTCAGGAAAAGGCCGAATTTCAGCAGCACTGTGTTGCTGCGAGCAGTGCAGTGACTTTGATAGTCTAGTTGCTGAGTGTGCACGTTCGTGGAAACTAGAAGTATAAGATGTTAAATTAATTTAGGAAATGAGTGCTTATTGAGAACGTCTTGAACCGTCAAAGATCTCGATTTACAGTTTGTAATATTCCAAACAATTCATTAAATTTTAAAACAGTCCAAGGAACCTAGGACGAGTTAGTGTGTAATGCGTACGTGCCCGCATTATTGTTGTTGTAGTTGAAGGGAAGATTTGTTTATATGTTCTTGACCGTCTCGCTATTGCTGTAAATATACTTACCGGACAAAATTTTACAGAATGGATAATGATAAATAAGAGTGTTAGATCAGGTCTTTAAAAATTATTAAATTAAATTTCTCTTAAGCACCCAGTTGTTTGAACTTGATCCAATAATAATAATAATAATAATAAATGACTTTATTAAATAAACAGAGTTTGTACATATGCGAAGTTCAGGTGACATACCACCTGCTCTTCCACTTAACCGTGACATACCGATCTAATTCAATATTCAATGTTTTTATTCTAAGGTTGTAATTTGTCTGAAATTGGCAGTTTTTGAGAAAAACGCAAATATGTGTATATCGTTGACAAGAATTTATTTGTTATATTTTAAATGTAATAATTCAAAAACTTTTGAAATTAACTATACTATTAACCAGTAGTCAGTACCAAAATCGGCATGTTTCCAAATTTTCTGCACTTGCTTGATGACAGGATAATTCGCCGTTTTGAAAAATAATCTGCTGGCTAGAAAATATTGATTCGCTGATATGAGATGATTTGTACCAAAATATGTAAAGAATTGCCTTAGCTGTTTGTATTTTAAAACATCAGCTGGTAAAATAAAACCTGATTATTTAAATTCAATCTCTAAATTTCCGAAACCATTTGATTAGCAAACATATTGATCATCTTGGCCCCTTTATACACTCGTAGAGGTAAATACTCAAATAATTGCTATTTCTAATACATTCACAAAATTATTAGCAGTCTACCTGGTCAAAAAGACAAAAACGAAATACGTTTCAGACATGCCTATGATTAAAATATTTGGTGTTCCCCGTCTAATCATTTCAGATCGACAACAAAGCTTATTCACCCTTTCGGTTTCAAAATTTTGTTAACGAAATAGGTGCGACTCATCATTTAAACGGCGTTGGGTTGCTTAGAGGAAACTGACAAGTTGAGAGGTATAACCGAATGCTCTTTGGAAAGGATGGGAGCTAATAACCTATATGATGACTGCTGGAAAAATATTCGTGGTGATAAATGGGTAAATTTATGGTCACAAATATTGTAGAGCACAAGCAATATGAGGTTAATGACATAAAAAGAATGTAAAGTTCGCAAGTTCCCTAATGTGGAGCAGTGGTTCAAAAATATGATTCGATTGATTAATTTTATTAATGGCGATTAAAAAAAAAGATGCCTTGGTCTCGTTTATCCAGTAAGGTGAGGAAAATGGTCTGGTCTGTCCAGCTGGATACCTTGATCTGGTTTATCGAGTAAGGTAGGCACCTTGGTCTGGTTAAGTCCTGCGAGGTGGTAATGTGTGAACCTTGGTCTGATTAAGTTCTGCAAGGTGTGAGACCATGTTTGTCCTGATCAGGCAAATACAGTGTCTGTAGTTTTAAGGGGGCTCGACGACCTGATCAGTCGGAGTCCGCGGACCTGAATGTGAGTCGGTTGTCTTGTGGATCTGTATCTCCACATGGGCCGTGTTAGGTACCATAATTAAGTTAGTGTTAAGTAGTTAAGTAGCTATTACGATTTTGATTCAGGTGGAATCATGCATGAGGACTTCCACATGAATGAAAATAACCACAAGACAATAATTATGAGTAACTAAATATTTTTGTGCTCTCTTTTGTAGAAAAGTACAACCACCTTGTTCCAATCGTCATGCCCGAGCGAGGACGCTGGTAGTCAGGAAAGACCGTGTTAAAGAATCGGCAGTACTCGAACAATGCCAGGCACCATTAGATATGTTTATGGAAAAGGCACGTTCGATGATGTCAACGGAGCCGAGGGGATTTGACGGAGGGAATGAGGACACTTGGTTCCAAACTATCAATAGATACGCATGTATTAATATTTTCTATTCAAATTGTATTATTGCTTCACTTCGCGGAATATATTGTTATTTTTCTAAAGTACTAATTTTATTACAATTTCTAACAATTGTGTCTTTTTTCCTTCCGCTCATTTTCATTTTACACTTCACTTGTTCACTTTTAATTTTAATTAACTTGAGCCGACTAGCACGAGTACAGATAATTTGTCAAATAAAGCAGCTTACGAATTGGCCACCCTTTTATATTATATTGTGCAGACAATTTTCTACAGGATTTAACAGGACAATTCGCGCAATAACACGAACGAGTATACCAAGAATAAGAAACTATGAACCGGAAATATACGGTTGAACATATTGAAACGAAATTTTGGTATTTTAACATTGGAAATGTTTAAGTTCGTATATGGGGTAGAGTTACCAGTTTTCGTTCAAGGTCAAAAGACAGCGGTGTCGCGGTCGAGTGAGACTGTCGTTTATGTAATGGCTGATATACATAAATGTAATATGGGTTGCATATATCACAGGGGGTCAAGTTACCAGTTTTCATTTAAGGTGGAAATACATCGGTGCAGTGGATGGTGCTGTCCAAAAAAGTCCAAAAAGTTTATGTTTTATGTATGGTGTTATCATTTCCAATGTCCCGATGGTTGCAAGGATTGCGAAATCTGTGAATTTTCTCTAAAGTAGCTAAATATAGACATTCACCATTCAGCCCTATGATTTGATGGATTGTTTATGTTGTTGATTGTAACGTACGTGTTATGCTATGACTTATGACTGATATATTTCATATTTTAAGTTGAATAAGTGTATTGTATAATGTAAAATTATTTTGATGACATTAACATTAAATGGTATTAAGTTTCTGTTATTTAAAATTTTACGTTCGAATTATAACAAGTTGAAAATAAATTTAGTTAGGACTAAATTTATTTTCAACTTGTTATAATTCGAACGTGAAATTTTAAATAACAGAAACTTAATAACATTTAATGTTAATGTCATCAAAATTATTTTATATTATACAATACACTTACATGTTAGGACATGTAAGTAATATTGATACTGATTGTGGGGAACTGAAATTCTCAGACAGGTCTGATTAAATAAATCAATACGAGACAGTGTCAAAACTCAAAACAAGAAAATACATTTTTTTTTATTATTTGCACGTAAAAACAGACCATACCACAATATTCACAATTAAAAAATCAAGAAATCACGATTTTTTGATTTTTAAATAAAAATCGTTGATTTTTTACTTTTTTTTTTAATCAGTATATTTTCGAAAACTGAACAATTGCACTTCTTAAAAATTTTAATACAGAAGATTTTTACGTATTTTGCCTAGAGTAGTGCAATTTTATTATATTTTCTTAATTCCTTATCAGATAATTTTTGTTGGATTCTATAATATTTTATTATGTAGAGGGAAGTTGTGTGCTTTATTGTACAACTATATTAGTGCGATAAGTAAAGGTACATAAGAGGTAATGTCAGTTTAGTAAAGCTTTTTACTTCACACTATCATAATGGAAGTAACCAAGATATAAATAACACTGAGACAATCTTTAACTACTAATTAAATAGTAACATTGTTAAACTTACTTTATAAGATTTGAAGTACATATGTAACTCTGCTAACAAACCTTATCGTAAAACATATGTTTAATGCGATTTACAAGTACATGAGTTTATTACAACTCCGATTTTAACAGTTTTTTTTATTGCTTTCCAGGTACGTACATAATGAAGACGCATTCCACCGGCTTAATTTCCGATTACGCCAGAGGACGAAATTGGAGGCAAGGTAATATTTTCAGTACTTAACTTCTTTCGATTTATTTTGGCGAAAAATTCGAATTACCTCTGCAGTTTCGGCATTTACGTGGATGTGTTTGATGCGACTAATACGTAGTTATTTGGGGTTTATGGTGTGTGTGGCAAAGAGAGGAAATCGTTGATAATATTCTACGTGAGCTTTTATTACGATGCGCAGAATTGAGTTGCATAAATATAATGGTTAGTTCTGGTAGTTATTTCGGCTGATTTAATGAGACCCTGCCTGTAAAATTGCCGTTTATGCGGATTCGTTTTATAACCGGACCAATGTTCGTCGATAAGTGTTATGTAAAACGTGATTATACATGGTATCCCATCAAAGGTAAGATCGAAGTGTAGATGAGGCGGAGTAGTGCTCTATTGAATCAGAGTTTACACAGTTTAAAACGCCAATGGGACAGTAAAATGTCACTTTTAATTACGTCCTTATTATGAATAATTTCCAGTGATCGGAAATTTAGTCGTAATTCCAGGATCGTACCAAGGTAATAGTGCAAAAATACGTGAAATGCAAAATAATTAAGGTAAACGTACCCACGTTTTTCATCACCGTTTTACTGGTTGTAACTCTTCTTTTTTTAAAAGCTTTTATAGGCGAGTCTGCCTGGGGTAAAAAAGAGGCGATTTTACAAATTTTGTATACCGTTTGAGTTATTAACGGATTCTTATAGGAAAAGTCCAGCTAAACAAGATTTTCTTAAGAAAACATTTCCTGTACCGCGAGCTTCATGGTCAAATAATTGTTTAAACAAAGTGTCTTTCGTTTTTATTTAATAAAACGAAAACGGTTTGACGGATCCGAAAGAAATCTTAATTCAGTCGAAAGATATTTTCAATACGCGTCGTTTGGCGCCAGGCACAACTCATTTTGTCAACCCGTTTATTTGTTATAGCCAAAATAAATTTATTAATTAACAGATAAATTACTCCGGAACTAATGAGGTCAGGATATTGTTTTTTTCAAAATATATGCGTTTTATACCAAAGAATATACCATCTTTTTTGGCCCGATATCTTCAATACTTTTTGATTGTTTGAACAATCGGCATAATTTGTTAATTAGCAAATAATTTTTTTTTCGAAAGTTTGATCGACTTCAAACCAACTTTAAATGATAAATATTGATGTCGGGCATAACCCCCATAGAAGTCTGCACGAATGCAACTTTTTGCTCTTATTTATTTAAAGTTTGAATTAATTTTGCAAATTAACAAATGGAATATCTCGGCTCTGGGTAAAGGTATCGAATGAGTTTTTGTGCATATGAAAGTGCTTGGAAAAAGGAAACTGTTGAGACCAGAAAGAACTTGATCGGATAACCGGAACCGGAAATGAAAGTGATATTGCGAGAGGGGCTCTAATTTGTTTATTTACTTTTTGAACACGCGGTTTGGTGCAAATGAAAGTTTTTCCATAAACCATAAAAAGTTCTACAAAAAATGTTCAATCCATGAAGAGTTATACTCGTTTTTAACCCTTAAAAAATCTCTCCCGCAACGTGAAAATAGTAAGATTTGACGCGCAGGGTTCGATCCTCGGTGTAGGCAAGACAGTGACTTGTATCGTAAAGAAAACAGTTATGCCAAGACGATGATTACAAGTAATGTCACCGATGTCGTCTATCAGAGAATTATGCATACAGAAACAGCTTATGCGGCATGAGAGGCCTTAAAAAACCAGTCTGAGGTGACATCCAAAGACCAACTGTTTAAAATATGTACAGATTTTTTTGCTTTTGGTTTGATTCATGGATATGTTTCTACGCATATTGCTAAGTTAAAGAGTCTATGGAATGAGTTAAACAATGGACTTAGAGGCTAGAAACGAGAATGAACTTCCAGATTTGATTTTGGTATGTAAGAGTTTTATACATTCTGCCAAGTACTTTTGAAATATTCCGATCCAGTTGGATGTTACTCACCAAGCAAGAGGAAAAACATTTGATGAGTTAACAACACAGTTGTGTATGTTTGAGAGAAATTTGAAGGTGAATGGTGTTGCTACCTTGAGTAAAGAAGCATTGATGACCAAAACAAATAAAAAGATGGGTAATACTAAATCGAGGAACAAGGGTCCGAATATGAAGTGTTAAATGCATGTTAATGTTTTTGCATCATGTTAGATGTAACTAAGTAATCTTGTAATATATAAAATTTGTTCTTGTAAGAAGTTGAAAGTTGTTTTAATAAAAAGTTGTTCATTAAAACGCAAATAAGTCTATCCAATTAATTTAACAATTACCACCATCTCGGACAAATAAATGTAAGGCGACGTTGAATCATCTCGTACATTGCATTTTCAGTTTTGTTTGAGTTGTTGCCTGTCAAAAATGTTACGTAACACGTATTAAAACATAAATAAAGAGCAATTGTGCTCGTTTTTTCTTATATTGTTAAGCTACCATGTGGTAGTACACATTGTAACTTGATACGTTTAAACAGCTCTATAAAAACTATCAGATTACACAAAACATGTCGGAAGTATTAATTACAATGCCACCATCCTATGCGAGAGAAATGAACATATTCATTTTGAAAAGATTGATTGGACCAATTAGTATCCTTGGTGTCATGAACTATTAGATTTTAATTTGTACGAATACCAGTTTTTAATTTAATAGATGTATCATTTGATAACCATTATTTGAAATATATAAATGATGATATAATTAGAAGCATAGATTTACATACCGGAAATTGTACAAATAAGAAAAAAATGTTTGGTCTAGAATTAAAGTCTAAGTGAAAATGAAAGAGAATAAAGAATAGAAGCTCATACAAATGCGAATCCTATAAAAACATACATTGTGCGAGGGTGCTTATCAGTAAGTTTTTACTATATACTGTATTGGTGAGCTGCCATGGTTCTAGTAGTTTGTTCGAAATACCCATACTTACTTTCGGAGAACATATTATAAGTTGTATCCTTCACATCCATTTTCTTTGCCTCAACCAAGTCCATATTTTACCACAGTAATATTTTTGGCGTCCTGCTCCTCACGGGTTTCCATACAAATCCGTTGCGCCGTCCGTAGAAGTACGCTAAAGAAAATTTACTTTATAAACATCTGCCACATTTAACTTTGCCAATTCACCTCATGGGTCGCTTGCAAAGGTAAAAGGGGACCTTCGTTGCATGATTATTTATTGAAGTACTCAAATAATTTCACCACCATGGCTCTGGCTACTGTATTCAGTCTTTTTCCGGACATTTTGAGATTAGTTTTTTACAGACAATAGGACTAAACGTCGTGACCCTCATAGGACTTCGTTGGACCTCATTTCACCCCTATAATGGGGCCCTCGCATGGTTCCATCGTGGCCCTCATAGGGCTTCGCTGGGCCCATTTTGCCCTCATAATGGGGCCCCCTGGGGCTCCGTCGTGGCCCACGTTGGACACAATGGGACTGCCGTAGGACGACATCTCCAACTCTGGAACCCACAAGAATTCCTGTTCGTTCTATGGCCTCTTTAATAGAGCAGAAGTAGCACCAAGACTAACTTAACCTCAAATTTCACGTTGTGTAAGTTTATTCTCATTTTTAATGTTTTTATTCGCATTTCTAGATTGGAACCTTCTCTTATGTAGAATACCTATAATTTTGTAATATGGTTCAATATTAAAAACACGCGGCCAATTGTAGGTTGAATTTCCAACCTGTCAATATCAGTACACTTTTTAAAATCAATACTATTAAAAAATAATTTGTATTCTATTTGAGAGGATATATTAGTATTACATTGGTTTCAAACTAGAAATGCACATAAAAACATTAATAATGCGAATAAACTTACATAAACGTAAAATTTGAGGTTATGTTAGTCATATGATGCTACTGCTCTATTCTCACACAACATAAACTCACTTCTATGAAATCTCCGGACATTTTCGGTCACGTGATTTTGACGCAGCTGTCTGAAGGATATACAAAACCTCATTTCAGTTCATGTAGGTATAGTCGGGGCAAACTAACATAATTTTAATCAGAATACGGAAAAATAGAAACCAGAACTAGCCCAACGGGAAATGGTTGGGGGGGTTACTAACATGAAAAAAAAAATAAATGCAGTTACTGACCTTGGGGACTAACTTAAGGGGGGGGGGTAAAGTGAAAAAAATTCAAAGTCAATAGTTTGGATGCGTATTACGAGAAAATTTGACGTCGGAGATAAAAATGTTCAACAGCAAAGTTGTAGGTAATAAAAAGATCTTTCATTTTTGTTAAGGGTACTTTTCATCATAACCTCAAAATTATCGAGAAATTTAAAAATTTTCCAAAAAATTATAGAATTTTCGTTTTTATATTATAACTTTTATAAAAATTAATGAATTGTTATGAAACTTGGTGAAAAGATACCTTTATATATTATAAATAACCAAAAAAATTTTCAAAAGAAAATAATGGAAAATTTTTGATTTTGAATTTTTTCAAAAAAAAAAGTCCTTTTTTCAGACGAAAATTGTATGGCGGAAAATCATCGTAAATAGATTTTTCAAAGCTCAATCAGAGACACAATATAGCTTCTATTTAAGAATATGCTAAAAAATGCAAAAAACGAAAAAAGTCAATTTTGAAAAAAAAAATTTCAGTAATTGTTGATAATTTTGTTTAAATTTCAAAAAAATGTTAAAATTAATTTCACCAATCGATTCTACGTGAAAAAGTATTTAAGAAACTGTATTTTGTTGTTAAAAATTACTCCAATATTTAGGGGTGGTAAAGGGTTGCTTCTGGAGGGTGAATAAAGTAATGATCGTTCTCATGCAATTTTCGGCTAAAATTGACGTTAAACAAAAAATTAGTAATCAATAAAAGTTGTAGATTTTGAAAAATTCTTCAAGTTTTGTAGAGATCATTTTTACCATAACCTCAAAATTAAAAAAAAATGCAACAAATGTATTTTTTTACATTTTTTACTTTTTTAAACTTTCTTATTATTTCTTTTCTTCTTATTTTTGTGTACTTAGTAGACAAAATGTGTGGTTGAATAAAAGTATTATAGTTGTAACTTTAATTTGGAAAAAATGTTCAAGATTTTGAGGAAACTCATAGGAAGTTCATGAGGAAAATATGTATTTATTTTGTTAAAATATGATCAAAACTTAAAAAAAAGAACTTTTTATTATAAAAAAATGATTAAATCTTAAAAATACACATTGCAAACTACACTAATCTTTTTCTTTTATTTACATGAATCAGTTCTTCTTCTTCACCCTCCGATTCTTCGCTAAACTGCGAATCTTCACACTCTATCTCTTCTTCAAAATCATCTTCGACTTCCTCATTGTTTATATTATTTTGAGGACTTGGCTCTTCGTCTTCACCATCGCTTACATCTTCTGAAACTTGTATATTGCAACAATTACCAGAATCTTGACAACTCGTGCAGAGATCTGTGCATTGTAAACCAACTTTTCTACATCCGCATCTGTTCGTAGAACAAGTCGTTTTGCAACTGCAAGAGACTGTTTTTAACAAGGTTTCTGGTATAATTGGCATTTTTGCTTTGTCCCTTGAGTTTTTATTATTCATTAAAATTATATTAAAATTGTTATATTAATAATATAAATATTTAATTTTTTTTCATTGCTATGTATTTAAGTACGTAATGTATCGTTGCATTAACTAAAATTATAAAATTTTAAAACTTTATTGTTATCCTTTAAATTAAACCGATAAACAAGAAGAATATACAATATCGGAGCAAATTTTGAAAATAATTCAATTTGACTTACCTTTTTAAAATTTCCAGGTGAAAAAGTTTTACAAATGATGTTATTCAGATGGATGATACTTTCTAACTGAGAACGCACGTGCTGGGACAGCTGCGTAGCAATGGTATGGCGGAAAATAAAAGCCTCGTGTATAACAAATACCCATAGAGCCTCTATGATTGAGAGATAGGTGTACTGTAGTTCTGATTATGCGCGTTAATCTTTCCGTATATTTTTTTTAATTTTTAAAGTTTTCTAATATCATTACTATAATACTTTTATTCAACCACACATTTTGTCTACTAAGTACACAAAAATAAGAAGAAAAGAAATAATAAGAAAGTTTAAAAAAGTAAAAAATGTAAAAAAATACATTTTTTGCATTTTTTTTTAAATTTTGATATTATGGTAAAAATGACCTCTACAAAACTTGAAGAATTTTTCAAAATCTACAACTTTTATTGATTACTAATTTTTTGTTTAACGTCAATTTTAGCCGAAAATTGCATGAGAACGATCATTACTTTATTCACCCTCCAGAAGCAACCCTTTACCACCCCTAAATATTGGAGTAATTTTTAACAACAAAATACAGTTTCTTAAATATTTTTTCACGTAGAATCGATTGGTGAAATTAATTTTAACATTTTTTTGAAATTTAAACAAAATTATCAACAATTACTGAAATTTTTTTTTTTCAAAATTGACTTTTTTCGTTTTTTGCATTTTTTAGCATATTCTTAAATAGAAGCTATATTGGGTCTCTGATTTATCAAAAAGTAGACGAAAAAACAAACAAAATGAGCTTTGAAAAATCTATTTACGATGATTTTCCACCATACAATTTTCGTCTGAAAAAAAGGACTTTTTTTTTTGAAAAAATTCAAAATCAAAAATTTTCTATTATTTTCTTTTGAAAATTTTTTTGGTTATTTATAATATATGAAGGTATCTTTTCACCAAGTTTCATAACAATTCATTAATTTTTATAAAAGTTATAATATAAAAACGAAAATTTTATTATTTTTTGGAAAATTTTTAAATTTCTCGATAATTTTGAGGTTATGATAAAAAGTACCCTTAACAAAAATGAAAGATCTTTTTATTACCTACAACTTTGCTGTTGAACATTTTTATCTCCGACGTCAAATTTTCTCCTAATACGCATCCAAACTATTGACTTGAATTTTTTTCACTTCCCCCCCCCCTTAAGTTAGTCCCCAAGGTCAGTAACTGCATTTATTTTTTTTTTCATGTTAGTAACCCCCCCAACCATTTCCCGTTGGGCTAGTCCTGGTTTCTATTTTTCCGTGCTCAAATTTAGTTTGCCCCGACTAGTAACAAAAATGCAATTTAAAATAATGCCATGCGTCACTAACTCTTCCTTCGCACTTAACGAACAGAAGCATTGCTGAATCTTTTGTTGTCGAATATCTCAAACATGAATCGACCAATATACAAGAACAAGCCACACTCGTTAAAGGGGTTAAGGTGGCCATTCCCTAGAGAGATACATCCGATAGGGGGATATTTATTATTTTTGGCCATAACTTTTTTTTGTTAGTATGTATATTTAGAAAAAATTATAAGAGTACCTAAGTAGAACCATAACAAGACTGTTACTATTTTCACTCAATAATTTCAGTGGTTTGCAAAATAGCTAGATTTAAATTTGAAAATTATGTTAATCTTCCTATTTCGTAGTTTTAAATCTAGCTACTTTGCAAACCACTGAAATTATTGAGTGAAAATCCATAGTAATGGTCCTGTTATGGTTCGACTTAGGTACTCTTATAGTTTTTTTTTAAGAAAGCAAAGTTATGGGCAAAAATAATAAATATTTCCCTATCGGACGTCTCTTTCTAGGGAATGGCCACCATAAAGTTACACATATGGTGCTTATTATTACATTAAGAATGTTAGATTTGTTTATAATTGCACTTTTTTACTTCCAAGTCAATTATTTGTTTACGTAGATTTAAGGAAACTGACTGACACGACGTCACGTAATTAGTTCTAATTGGAAGCCTGTCTTTCCTCAGCTTAGCATGCTTAAAATGCGATACTTACAGTAGGTTTGTACGAGGAGTGGTTAAATGAAAACTATCAGGAACTCGCCATGATAATCGTGATACACTGAACTTTTAGGAAATGTTAAATTTGTGATCAGTCAAATATATGCTTAATGATCTTATGCAGGAATATAATGAGTGCAGGGATGTTCTTTCCTTCAGCGATACGAAATCATAGGAAAAACCAATGTCCGGGTGTACTCGTTGTTTCTAAGCTAAAACTACTAATTTACAACTTTAAAAATTTACCTTGGATATTTTCTAAATTGTTTAAGTACACCATACTATGGAGAAGTACTCCAGGTGTAACATAAAGGCATTATATAAGAGGATCGCGGTACTAGAATGGGCAAATTCTTTACAGTAACATGTTTGTTGAAATACAGTTTATACTCTCAAGATTTTTTATAAAGCTAGGACGAGTTAAGCGTTCATTATTTATCTGACAAGGAAAGACTAGAGGACTTAACTGGCTACTGAATGACACCACGGTTCATTTCTGGTTGTTCTAGTAACATATTCCAACGTGGCCTGTAGTAAAGCACACTTATCATATAATCATTTTGATACAAAATTTCATGCCGTCCGCATACATAACTAATACTTGTAGAGGAAGTCGAAATGAAGCTATATCGACTAGAAATATACTGAATAAGAGAGGCTCTAGTATTGAGCCCTGCGGAACTTACGATAGGACTTTCATTTTCCACACTTATAGCCGCGATACCGGTATTCTATTTTTACGATAAGATTCCAGAAAGCTTAAAATATTCATTAACATACCATACTGATATAATTGACACTTATGAAAGTAAAAGTCAATCAAAATGCTCACTTGTCAACCCTTAGGCTGTATGGGCCATCACTGTGGCAACAAGTATTTTTTAGGCCAGAAATATCCCCCCAGACTTCTGCACTGGCGGATGCATAAAAGATAATAAAAACAAACAACAAACTGTATTAAAATTTAAATTTAGAGCTTATAACTCGATACAGTCTCAGCACTTTCTTTCGATTATATTTGCATATTTTAGAGATTGTGAATTGTGGCGTTGGTTGGCCGCATTATATTTAATTCATTCAAGTTGTAAATTGAAATGACTTAATCTGTAGTTATTAATTTTAATAATAAGGCCGTATTTCATTGAGACACAGTTTAGTGCCGCGTATGGCGGCTAGGCGAAGGCAATACGAGATGCGCATCTGGCTGCAAAAAGTAATCTCGGCAAAGGCGTCCGTTTTTAATATCAAGGTAGAATGAAGATGGCTGTAATAAATTACATTAACTGTAGGGAGTTCAGACGTACTGTAATATTTCTAAACAAATATCTGAAATATAAAGGTAGAATCCATAGACTTACTCAGTTCTCTTATCCGTTTAAGTCGGTGTTAGTTCGGCATTAGATTATCTACAGAGTGTTCCATTTAAAACAAAACACCCTCAATAACTATTGAGAAAATAATTGTATGAAAAATTGTCGAGACACGTTGATTTTTATTTCTGAGGGGCTAACTTTTGACAGAAAGTCGTTAACCATCATTATTTTCCCCTCTGTAGAACCAACCAAGAAAAATTAAATGGGACGATATGTCGAGTGACATATGGCTCTTTAGGCTCTTTAAGTTGGCCATTCCTTAGAAAGTGACATCCGATAGGGAAATATTTATTATTTTAGCTCATAACTTTTTTTCTTAGTACGTATATTTAAAAAAACTTTAAGAGTACCTTAGTAGAACCATAACAAGACTATTACTATGAATTTTCACTCAATAATTTCAGTGGTTTGCAAAATAGCTAGATTTAAAACTACAAAATAGGAAGATTATCATAATTTTTAAATTTAAATCTAGCTATTTTGCAAACCACTGAAATTATTGAGTGAAAATTCATAGTAATAGTCTTGTTATGTATGGTTCTACTTAGGTACTCTTATGTATTTTTTTAATGTACGTACAAAGAAAAAAAATTATGGCCAAAAATAAACATTTCCCTATCGGATGTCTTTTTCTAGTGAATGGCCACATTAACGTTACGAGACTATGTCCTCCCCCCGTTATCGAGGTTGCTGAACAGGATGGCAGTGGTTAAATCTCTCTCCAGCGAAAAAATAACATCCTGTATCGATTTTACGTGAATAATTAAAAGTAAAAAAATTCTGGAGTCACAAACCGTAATATCGTTATTACGTTCTAACAATACATTTATTTATCACTAAGTATGTTTAAATTAATTAATTATGTTGATTGGTAACACTTTAGAGTAGAAATTTGCCTTTTGTTGTTGTTTTGTCGCGTAGTTGGATCCCGAACTGACTGACTGACTTGACTCGACTCTACTTACTCGACTGACTTCGTTGAGCGCGTCTCAGTTTATATAAGAGAAATCAAAGCTTCTGGAAGTGTTCGAGAATCGAAAATTCCAGGCGTTCTAGTCGTTCTAGACGTTCCAGATTGTTCGACGTTCCTGAAAATTCGATCAGTAGCGCCTTATTCAGGGGGAGTGGCTTGTGTATAATCTCCAGCAGCGAAGGCTTGCTTTTCGAATTATTCTAATAATCTAAAAAGTGTTTTTTCTAGCTCGCGGGCTTTACAGAGCGACAGAAGGACGTTAATTCGTACCCGATTTAATTTATTTAAGAAAGGTTCTTTGACAACCCCACCCCCCAAACGGCCAATAACTCCCTCCGAAAGGGGTAAACCGCGTATCCGCCGTCTCTTACTATCGACATCACCATCATGCTCAACATCCCTGAAAATGGGGTTAACACAGGTTTAGCAGAGAGAAGACGGCCTATCCGCATTTCACCCCTTTGGGGGTGGTTTTTGGCAGTTTGGGGTGTTGGCGGGAGTGGAGGAGGGGTTTCAACATCACCATCGTACTCAGGTTCTTCGAAAACGTGGGTAAAACATGTTTGGCTGGTAGGAGACGGCGGATACGGGGTTTACCCCTTTCGGGGGTAGTTTTTGGCCGCTTGGGGGGTTGGGCGAAATCGGAGAGAGATTTAACCACCGCCGTCGTATTCAGCATCCTCGAAAACGGGCGCGTGACATAGTCTCGTTAGGCTAGGAAACATTTGTATTCCTGTCCGACTTACAGAGTAACTACAACACGCACACACACACACACACACGTGTTTTTTGTTCGATGTTTAGGTTGGATGTTGGAATGAACCTCCAAATTGGATGTCCGGAATCGACAGCAATGCCCACCTTACGCTGGCAAATCAATCAATCAATCAAAGCAATTGTTCTGCGATGATTTAAAAACATTTTTGTCGGGTTATAATATACCTATTTCTTTATTAAATGAAACAGGTATGAAAACTGCATATTTTGTTAAAATATGTAAATATTAAGTATGTTCAAAAATAATTATTTCGTAAAAAGTATGATTATCCATCCCTCTGGCTTAAACACCAGTCAGTGTCCGTGGCTGTAAAATGCTGGCCACATCCCATCTCATCTAAGCAATTATGTCACCCATAACCGACAATTAATCAGATTAAAACATGCAAATAACGACGCTCTCTTTTAACCACAGTTTAATCTACGAAAGCCTCTGCTGTACGACGATAATTTACTAAAAGAAGACGTTTTTATCCTCCCATCTTAATTTAATTGATGGGCTCCGGCTGGAACAAAAAACCATATTTAAGATAAGGAAGAAAATGCCGGACATCACAGACATTGTCGACGAGGAGGTGATCGTGCTGACCATTACAAATGCGGCTTGGCTTGAGTTTCGCTTTTTCTATTTTTTTGTGATGATTGAATGACTGTCTGGAAAAATGTGATTTATCTGAAGTGGATAGTCTTAATGGTAATGGAAAATAGTTCATTAGACGGATCAAACGTATGATATAGTATTTTTTGCAATTTTCGTCTCCCAAGTAATAAAACCAATATTTAGAATAAAAATATTAAGGTGATTCATAAGAAATGTAGGATCGAACTAATTTTATATAGGTAACTGGATTTTTTTTCTTCAGGTATTAATGGGTAGTAGTCAGAAATAATTTTAAATAATTTTTAACCGATTTTGAAATTTTGTTTTAAAGGAGGAGGTTCTTATATATCTTCGATTTTGTTAATTGTTCATTTTTACACCGACCTCAATATCGATATTAGGTACTAAGGTTCCTTTAACCGAACGACGCACTATGGTTTCTGAGCCCAAATTATCTGGCCAAAATTAATTAAATTATGTTATGGAATAATTAAGTGGCGTAACTATTTCCTGTGATAGTAACAAAGAGACATAAATTAAGGTGTATTTAACGTAAAAATTTTAATAACAAACGTTTGTTTGGTAAAGTTTTATTGATTTACGTAACAAAAAAATTGTATGTTATATATCGTTATCCAATTCTAATAAATCTAATTGGTCAATAGGCAATATGTCTTCTAGGACGTTCTCTACATCATCCTCGACATCATCGACCTCGCTGCTCTCTTCAGATTGTAAAGTTTCAGGTTTCGGTTCCAGCAGCATACTAATTACTTCAGAAGGAAGTTGCAGTCTACGTTGAAGGTTTATGCGTTTTCTTAAACTAATACTTGAAATGATAGGATCTGATGTATCCATAACTCTGTTGAAAATGTCTTCCATATTATGGTGCGTACTAGTTTTCCTAGCGTGAAATTGTTGGTCATGTTTGTACAATTTATTTCTAGCTTCAGATCCTTCTCCCAAATATCCTACTGGCAATAAAGTAATTTCAATGATCTGTTTACTGTGTGCCAGAACTTTATGCACAGTTGCAGACATTGGGTACCAGGAATATTTCGCATTGTATAGTTGCGTAGCAATATTCCTCCAATTTTGGTGCATCGCAGCTGCTCCAAGAATACGTCATTACCAATTTTAACTCGGCTCCTTCACCATATTCTCCCATATTCTCGAATAAATTTTTTCCCTATTTTTTACTTACCTTATCCTAGACATAACGCGATTAAACTAATAAAGGAGCGATACCTACTCTACAGTTCGCAAAAGGTTTCCATAAAAGTCACTTAAGCCCTTCCAGAGACATGATTGAACAGACATAATGAAATATGCGTATCGAATTAGGCTCGAATTGAAATCTGAATAAAAAATAAAGAATACATTTTTATCATATGACAATCCCTTTCACAGATACAAATTATTTTAAGTTGAAAAAAATTGATTTTTAGGGGCCCATATATTGTATATTTAAGTAAAAATGTATTGCTCATTATTTAATAAACATAAATTGTGCTGAAACAGTTATTGGGTCCACATCATAATTTATATTCAGATATGACTTTGTTTAATATATACTCATAACGTAATCTGAAACCAAAATATACAAACGTGGACTTATTTCAATGTGAGACTAACACTGTAAAGACTGGTACTTGTAATATATCCCTGCTAGTAAAAGGTTGTGTTTAATAAAAGAGCAAATATAATTACTTCTTATTTTTAATAACTACCTACCCCTTAGCCTCTGCTAATAGGTTATGGGCCCAGGTACATTGTGATAAGTGTGAAATAAACAAAAAAAATTTAAAATAAAAACAAACCGTGAAGTTAAAAATATTATAAAAAGACACTACCAGTTTTTCTTTTAAACTTATAAGTGCAAACAATTAATTCATATAAATCAGTGAATAATTAGTGAAAATGGATCACCAACAGAAGCGAAACATTAAACCGTTCAACGGTGAAAAATATGTAATTTGGAAATTTCGAATAAAAGCACTTCTCAGTGAACTTAGTGTGTTAAAAGTCGTTGAAGAAGAACCTCCAATCAAACCTACTCCTGAGTGGTTAAAACAAAATTCAACAGCTCGCAATGTGATAATTGAATACCTAAGTGACTTATTTTTGACAAATGAAACACAAAAACAAAAAATGCATAAATATAAAAATAATTACTATAATAAAAGAGAAAAATTTACGAATGTCCATAACCCAAATTATAAATTTAAACAACTTCACAAATGGTCTAATAAACATTGTGATCACTGTGGTCGTAATAACCAATGGAAACGCGACTGTATTTATTTTAAGAAGAGCATAGAAAATAACCAAAAACGATTTAGGACCCTCCAAGCTGTTACTACTGATACTATAAAAAGTGAAAATAGCACAAACTCAAATTGTGATGGTTTTGTGTTTATGCTGGAAGCAGAACATTTACATACCTCAAGTGTTAGAGGCAATGAAATACTTTTTATTTTGGACTCTGGTGCTACAGAACATATAGTGAACAATCCAGATGTTTTTATTACCTGCGAAGAACTTAAGACACCGATTAAAATTTCCGTTGCAAAAGCTGGAACGTCTGTGCATGCCACGAAGCGAGGGGTTATCGAAGTCACCACCAACCATGGAGTACATGGACGACTAGAAAATGTTCTCTACCCACAAGAAGTTCCATACAACCTATTGTCTGTTCGCCGATTACAAGAAAATGGGATGACAGTAATTTTTGATTCAAAAGGGTAAAAATTAAAAGTGGTAATCAAACCATTTTATCAGGTAAGCCTTTTAACAATTTAATAGGTGTGATATTTCACACACCTAGTTGCATGATTAGTCAAAATTTGAATGATACAAGCTATAAGTTATGGCATCAACGTCTAGGGCACATCAGTAGAGAAAAGTTTCAAAAATTAAAAAATCATAATATGATTGAGGATGTACAATGCATTAAAAATCTTGTACCTAGCACTGAATTGTGTGAGGATTGTATCTATGGGAAACAGGCAAGATTGCCATTTGCAAAAGCAAAAATTAAGGACTATATTAAAAGACCCTTGTTTATAATTCATTCGGATGTTTGTGGAAAAATAACACCACCAACCATAGATAATAAAAATTATTTTGTATGATTCATTGACGACTTTACACATTATACAGTTGTTTATTTAATAACATATAAATCTAATGGCCTCAATAGTTTTAAAGATTTTGTTGCTAAAAGTGAAGCACATTTTAATTCTAAAATTGCTAATCTTGTGACAATGGGGGAGAATATTTATCGAACGAATTTAAGGATTTTTGTGCACAACAAGGCATAACATATCATCTTACCGTTAGCTACACACCACAGCAAAATTCAGTAGCTGAACGAATGAACAGAACAATCACTGAAATGGCCCGAACCCTAATAGTTACCGCAGATTTACTCAAAGTTTTCTGGGGTGAAGCTGTTTTAACTGCAGTCTATCTCATAAATCGTTCACCTACCAGAGCTTTACAAACGGACAAAACTCCGTACGAACTGTGGCATAATAAAAAACCTGTAATAAAATATTTGAAAGTTTTTGGCTCCACCGTGTATATTCATAATAAAACACGGGAGAATAAATTTGATTCAAAATCATATAAAGGTATTCTTGTTGGCTATGAAGCTAATGGTTATAAGATATGGGTCGATGAAACCGAGAAATTTAGTAAAGCTCGGGATGTAATAGTTGATGAAATAAACTATAAAATATCTCGACCGCCTTTAAAATATAAAGAGGTCAATCCAATACAAATAACACAAACTAATAACTCTGGCTCACAGTCAGTAGAAAAATTAGTAATCCCACAACTTATAAATAAATTTGACCTAACCAAGGCAAATAAAGCTGGGACAATGGAAACCTCTCAGTCACCAATAAATAAATAAAATTCCTAATAAAGCTGACTTAACCAAAGCAGTTAAACTGGTGCCACCACTCAATAACAATAAATCTGTCTTACCCAAAGCAGATGTTGAGTTTGGTGATAAAAATAAATCTGTCTTAATCAAAGCAGATAATAAACTTGGTGTGCAAATTAATAAATCCTTATCTACTAGTAAAACTAACAAACAAGAAATTAGAAAAAGCGAACGACTTCAAAAACGTCCTAGACCTAATTATAATGATGATCTCAATTATGCTTTTGACGAATTAAGTATGCAATTAATGTATGCTAGTGCAATAAAAATAAATATACCTAACAATTATAATGAAATTAAAGATAGTAGGGATCGTCTTAAGTGGGAGCAAGCAATAAAGGATGAAGTAAATTCGCTTAAAACTAATAATACTTGGTCTCTAGTACCAAAACCCCTAAATAAAAATGTAATAGGTTGTAGATGGGTGTTTACCGTTTAAAAATGACGAATACGGAAATCCTGTGCGCTATAAGGCACGTTTAGTGGCAAAAGGTTTTAATCAACAATATTTAATCGATTTTAATGAAACTTTTGCACCAGTGGCTAGGATTTCAACTTTCAGGCTTATATTAGCTTTTGCCAATCAATTTAATTTAGCAGTACATCATATGGATGTGAAAACTGCCTTTTTAAATGGAATTCTAAAAGATGAAATATATATGATAGTTCCCAAGGGCATACAAACAAAGGACAATTATGTCTGTAAATTAAACAAAGCAATTTACGGTCTAAAACAAGCAGCTAGATGCTGGTTCGAAAAATTCGATGCGACATTAAAAGAACTTAATTTTAAAAATTCAGAAGTCGATCGATGTTTATATTTCTTAGATAATGGTAACATCAATAAAAATACTTACGTAGTATTGTACGTTGATGATCTTGTGATAGCTACTTGTAGTATGAACACAATGATTAGTTTTAAATCATATTTAATGAAAAAATTTGAAATGGTAGATTTGCAAGAAATAAAATTATTTTTAGGCATCAGAATTGAACGAACTAGCAATAAAATAACACTTGATCAAAGCTCATATTTGACATCAGTGTTAGAAAAATTTAATATGCTGAATTGCAAAAGCATATCAACTCCATTGCCAATGAAAATTGATTACAAGGCGCTTAATAGTGATGAATACTATGAAGCACCATGTAAAAATTTGATTGGATGTTTAATGTATGCAATGTTGTGTACACGTCCTGATATTTGTGCAGCAATTAATATTCTTAGTAGATACCAAAGCAAGAATAATATTGAACTTTGGAAATCTCTTAAAAGAGTTCTAAGATATATTAAGGGCTTACTTACACTTAAATTAACATACGTGAGAAATGACTTTAGTAAAGAACTTGTCGGTTATGTAGATGCAGATTGGGGAAGTGATGAATTAACACGTAAAAGTACAACTGGCTATGTTTTTTTTCAGGCTTTTAATAATTGTACTATTACATGGAATACTAAACGGCAAAATTCTGTGGCAAGTTCTTCCACAGAAGCAGAATATATAGCTCTTTATGAGGCAATTAAAGAAGCTATTTGGCTTAACAGTTTTTAGTAGTATTAATTTTAAATTGAAAGATCCAATTTCCATTTACGAAGATAATCACAGTTGTATGTCAATAGCTAATAATCCGATTAATCATAAAAAAAAAACAAAACATATGGATATAAAGTATCACTTCTCACGTGAACAAATTGAAAAGCAATTAGTAACTTTAATTTATATTCCTACAGGTGAACAACTAGCTGATCCTTTTACAAAGATGATAGCCCCAGAGAAGTTTATTTCAGTTAGATTAAAACTTGGATTAGAATTTTAAGTATTAAAATCACCACTCCATTTTTAAGTGGGAGTATTGTATATTTAAGTAAAAATGTATTGCTCATTATTTAATAAACATAAATTGTGCTGAAACAGTTATTGGGTCCACATCATAATTTATATTCAGATATGACTTTGTTTAATATATACTCATAACGTAATCTGAAACCAAAATATACAAACGTGGACTTATTTCAATGTGAGACTAACACTGTAAAGACTGGTACTTGTAATATATCCCTGCTAGTAAAAGGTTGTGTTTAATAAAAGAGCAAATATAATTACTTCTTATTTTTAATAACTACCTACCCCTTAGCCTCTGCTAATACCATATCTCAAACTCTTTTGAACACACAACGATGTAATCGTGTTTCTAAAGGTGCTGATTAGGAATATTTTACTAGTTTTTCTCCAAAATAATCGCTAATTCTTTTTATTCAAAAATCGACCCACTTTTTCCATGATAGAATCAAACGCCACTTACTACAGTCGAATGTGGTTACGTCTAAAGACTCACTTCATAGGTATATATTCACCACCAAAATTTCAAAACATTCAGATATCAGGTGAGCGAGATATGAGGGTGGCTCCATGAAAAGTGGGACACACTGTATATCAAATTGCAACTTATTTTACCATTTCTAATTACTAATGTCCTTAAAATGCTGGTTGTGCGTTGATTTGCATTTGAAATGTAAAAAAAATTAATGGAGGGAAACGGCTATTTAATTTCGACAAAGTTGTCTACATCTGAAACCTTTGTATCGGATACTCCTAATGTATTATCTATATATTAGCAATGAAAAGTGACAGAGAATCTTCCATTGTAATCTCTTCATGTTGCTGAAAACGCATATTCTTGGATTGTAAGCAGTTTTGCTTCAAGCACGGTTTAGTAATATCAATATATTCCATAAGTGTTTTTCGACTGATGTTATTAATTAAAACCTTAAGATACACCAAGGTTTGTAGGATTTGTACACTTAGTTAAAATAAACAGACATCAAAAGAAATAAGAGTTTCACCTGCTTGCATTTATTACATAGAACTTGCAATAGTAGGTTGTCAGTGAAAGAGAAATCATGCTCGGTAGCGTCCGAATGCCATTGTTATAATTACTTACGGAATCGGCTACCAGCTTGCAACCAGAAGGCATTTATTCCGCCAGTAAAGTTTCGTTTTTGCAAATTTATGCTGTGGCATAGAAACCGAAGTCGAATACCCTGCAGTATCTAAATTACTGATCTTAATATATGGACCCATTTTACCTGAACTTTTTTGTTATAAAACATGACTACCATATGCCTTTCTTGTTGGACAACCGACGTCAAGCGATAAATGTACAGAAGGAGATATCTTTATTATTTATCATATTTAATCGTCGTAATAATCGGCATTGTTCCAACTTTAATTATTGTTATTACAATAGCGAGCAAGCTGCAATTTGGGAACTGCGCTATTATTAATTAAAAAGGCGGGGTTGCCTTGAAGTCTCTGACAAATCTCGATTGCATACTAAATTAACAGAACGGCTCACAGGTACGACTGCATATTACTTATATTACAGGGTGGTCCTGAATTCGATGTCTTCCTGTTAAGGAAGATAGTATGCTATATCTCGATTGAGCCAGAAATTCCTGTTTTCAAGTTATAATCAGGCAAAAAGGTTCCTTCTTCTTTTTACTACTGAACTGTGTGATGATCATACTATAACATTTTTTACGATGTAGGGACCAATCTGTCTACTAAAATGTTGATGTCGAAGCATCGACAAGAGAGGGGAGAGGGTAGAATAAATTGCTATCGGTACATTCAACATCAAAGCATTGCGAGTCCGTGGTGAAGATACAAATGGTAATAATGCTAAAATGTTCGAGCTGTTAATTATACTATTTACAGCTTTATGAAAAAACATGAGCATTGTTACTTTACGTCTCATATCAAGAGATTATTAAATTCAGTTCTTAAATGTGTAGATCCAACATAAAGTTTGGTTTCGTATGGTATTTTTTTGTAATATACGCATCTAAGAAAGTTATTTTGTATTTTTTCAAGTGTATTCATATAAATTTGAGGTTGTGAATGCCAAGTTATCGACACAAACTCAAGTTTGCTTCTTACAAATGCATAGTATAGATTGGTAATGGTTGTGACGGTGGTGAAAGTGGATGTTTGTCTCATTATAAATCCTAACATGGGATTTTCAGATGCAGAGATGTTTTCAGTCTGTTCAGAAAATGAAAGATGACAATCATAGGTAGCACCCAAGTCTTCAAAATTATAAGTCCTTTGTGAAGATACGTGATTCATTTTGTAGTCCAACACAATAGGCTCTCTCCTTCGAGTAATTGTTATTATAAAACACTTTTTTATATTAAATTGTAGGTTAAGTTCGCAGCTCCACTTGTGAATACTATCAATGTCTTTCTGGAGTTCCACGCAATTTCTTTGTCTATTTTAATTTTTCTGTATATTTTGAAATTATCTGCAAGAAGTAAACATTTAGAGAATTTAACAACTGAAGGCAGCTTGTTAATAAATGATACAAATAATAATGGACCAAGATTTGATCCTTGTGGCACTCCGGAATTAGCATAATATTTACCAGAAGTGTTTCTATTGTGTTTTACTACAAAATCTATGCTGTAAATAACTTTTTAAAAGTAGCGTCATTTTGGTTGATAGGCCTTCCTAATAGCACATCATGATCAACTGTATGGAATGCTTTGCTAAAATCTGTAAATACACTGTCGAGTTGTTTTTTTTTCATCCAATGTTTCGTAACCATTGCTGGTAAATATGAACAAATTCGTATAATAGATTTCTTAGCTACAATGCCATATTGGCTCGTCGACTAAACTTTATCTTAATAATGTAAATATTTATTAATACATTTATTTTATATCCTCCTTATGAACAGCTCTTGGCCATTGTTTCTAAATTATTCTAACTTCCTCACATCGAAGTGAGAGAACAATGAAAGGAAAATGATGAAACCAGTTTGATATCGAATTATGAATAATATTACTCTTCGGGCAAGAACGTGATACATAAAATATATACAGTTGACTAACTATGACAAGTGAATAGTGTTATACAGGGTGTAATTAGTTTCATGTCATTAAAAAAAAAACTGGTGGTAGGGAACGACAAGACAAACAAAAAAACCTTGCATAACATGGGGTCTAAAACTCATAGTTTTGGAGAAAAAAATAAACAAAAATTTCGCAAATTTTTAATAAAAATTTTTGAGAACTGCTGGGTTTAGATCTAGATCTGATCTGAAGAAAACTATATACTCTTCCTTGTGCAATACTTTAGTTACTGTCGATGTTTCGTTATGTACACACGTCCAACCCCCGCCGTTCGTTGTTTTTGTTATTTTTGAATTTCGTGTCATTGTATATTTATTTATAGTTAAGATTTATATTATTGACTTACCGTTCAAGTTGTCAAACTCTTGATTACGTACAGACACAACTTACTTGTTCGTTCTTTTTGTATTCCTTTTTGGCTTTTGTACCAAGTTTTTATTTTATTTTTCTTTATTGACAACGTTAGTTGATAGTTTAGTGTTTAGTGTTGAACGAAGTGCGTATGTACTTAATTCGACGTACCGACCTGTGTATTGATACAGATGCAGAGATTTTGAATCATTTAGGTAGGTAGTAAGCTTTTAACCCAGGACACTCATTCATGTTACAAATGTTAATAAACCACATTTAAGTTTTCTAAATTATAAACAATCCAATATTTTGTTCCAAATTAGGAAACACACATGTAAAGAAATGCTCTGTTTAAACCTCTATGATCATTATTTGCTTACAATTGTGCACAAAGAGAGAACGAATTATTTACCTCTTTATACTTGCTTCAGTTCAGTTGAGGCGGTACATCAAAGGCGGTCGATGATCCTTTGACACCGCGTGTGCCGGCCAGCACTTTTTTATGACAATTTAAAAGTTGTATAATTGGGAAGTACAAGTCCATCGACCAAGAAAAGCAGTGGTTCTCAATAGTTGTCTACCATAATATTAAATATGTTAACCTAGATCAGTGTTTTTCAAAGTGCCCCTAGAGGGAAAAGTCATAAAGGTTTTTTGTTGGTCTAGTCGGTCCACATTACCAGTTTTTCATAATGACATGAAACTTATGACACCCTGTATATGACTTATATGTTATATAAATATTTTTGTTGGTGTAGAATACGATAAAAAAAGTTTACAGCTGTAAAGTGCCGGCGACCCCTAAAAAAATTGAAGATATTGGCCGAAATTCGGTTTTCGGCCAATACCTCGAAAAATAAAAAAATATGTATCAAAGAATTAACAGCACTAGGCGATAGCGGGAAATTTCACATCAAAAACGTATATGAAGTTTTTTTGTACGATCAAAAATGTGGGCTCCAGATTTTTTTGTTTAACACACGAGAATGGAACGTGGAGAGACATAAATTTAATACGGCTCGCGAAGCGTGCGCGGTCTCGGAAGTGCTACACTAAATTTGTTGTAACTTTTGAACTAATTAATGAAATTGAGCTCAACAAAGCTTAAATGAAACGAGAAACATGTGGCTATAGGATTATCATATTTTCAAATATAAAATGACTGTATGCAGGAATAGTACATATATGAAGTCGGAACATAAGGAGATTTCCGATGAAATCGGTAAATGCTCTACCATTTCTACAATTTTTAAGATAAAAATTTGAAACTTTCACATATTACTCTTGAAGTAATGTATAAAAAGATCCGATGGATAGGTATGCTAAATAATTTCTTTAATAAAAGTTATTAATGATATTGTCTGTAATTGTTTATTTGTGGCATATTCAGATTTTCTTACTTTTTATTGGGTATTTTGCCACTGAAAAATATTTAAAAATATTAATGAAAAAACCTCTGCGCCAAACGGATCAGACAGAGATTGGTTCTTGAGCACTTGACTGTTTCAAAAAGTCTCACACCTAAAAATATATAAACTAGAACAATGTTATAAACTAAAAACTGAAAATCAAAGCTAGAGGTAGTTAACGTTTCGGAAGAAAATCTACTTCCGTTCTCAAAACTTTTTTGGCCGTCAACCATGACAGTTTTTTTTTTTTTGTTATGGTTGACGGCCAAAAAAGTTTTGAGAACGGAAGTAGATTCTCTTCCGAAACGTTAACTACCTCTAGCTTTGATTTTCAGTTTTTAGTTTATAACATTGTTCTAGTTTATATATTTTTAGGTGTGAGACTTTTTGAAACAGTCAAGTGCTCAAGAACCAACCTCTGTCTGATCCGTTTGGCGCAGAGGTTTTTTCTTTAATATTTTTAAATATTTTTCAGTGGCAAAATACCCAATAAAAAGTAAGAAAAAGTTATTAATGTTTATTTTACCCCTAGTTTGACGAATTTTGAAGCAAGGAAAAATGTTTCTTTTATTTTCGTGAAATAAAGAAGGTTAATTCAATTTTTAAGGTAAATCCCCTTAAAACATCTTAAAATACACATTTCAAGGTTTAAAAATCGCACCTACAGAAATCTAATAACGCGATTTAAATCAGAGTATTAGGTAGTTAAAGTTAGTTACAGTGTACATCTTCTAAAATAAATTTTTGAGATCTTTTTCACGCATTGGAGCTTCTTATAAATTACTTCAAAAGTATATGTGAAAGTTTCAGATTTTTATCTTAAAAATTGCAGAATAAGGATTAAAAACACTTGATATTACTGTTCCACAATTATTGTTCAGATTTCTCTGACATATGTTTCGGCTTTTCAACCATTATGAAAGAGTTATACCAAAAAGAGTAATAGATCATGTATCGCATAAGTTAAAAACCCTTGTATGGTTAAATATGGCCACAAGACGAAAATTACATCTTGCAAATTTCACTCATAAATTGGTACAATCAGCAAATCCCCCATATCTAAAAGAACTTTTGATTCCCAGGTCGTCCATTCACGAGCGAAGTCTAAGATACACTGAGAATTTAACAATTCCTCATCATTCAACAGCTTTTTTCCAAAAATCCTTTACGTACTCCGCATCAACGTTATATAACTCCATTCGTGTAAATATTAAGCAAGTTTCAGTAAACTCGTTTAAATTTTATTACAAACGATTTCTTCTAAGCCAGTGAACAAAGAATCAGAAATAAAATATTTTTAAGCCTACCTACTGAGGAACATTAAATATTATACGAGATATGCCTTTAGTTCATTTTCAACCTGGCCACTACACAAAAATGGTTAATCGGTGGTTGAATTTAAATTTTGGAGAAGATTGGATTGCCAAAAATGGACCGATAAATTGGTTGGCGAGATCCCCAGACCTGTCAATATTGGATTTCTTTTTATGGGGTCGCCTCAAGCAGTTGGTTTACGCTGAACCACTTCCTAACGATGTAGCAGTATTGAAACAGAGAATTACAAATGCCGTAAACTCCATATCGTTAGATCATATTCGAAACAGTTTTAAGGACGTCAGGCGAAGGATCGAAATGTGTGTGGATGTGGGTGGTAGGTACGTCGAATAATAAAAAAATTGTAAACATTGTTTTGTATTGGTCAATAATTAATTTGTTTGTGAATCTGTTATGTTTTTGACATTTATTACTTGTTATAATTTTTAAACCTCATTAAACTTCTGTTAGTAATTGTTTCTTGTTTTACAATTAGTTCGATTAGCATTATACCTTCTTACATTTCGTATATTCAATTTTTTATTTACCAATAGCCTACTTTTGGAGATGATTAACATTTGCACCTACACAACTTTAAATATGAATTCAACTCTTAATTCGCAAAAAATGGGAAGCTTCGAAAAAATAATTTTATATTCCTGTTTGGTACAGAGGTATAAAGTTGCATTCTAAATAACTTTTCTTAGTGGAATTTTTTCATATTTTGAAAAATAAAGGTACTTTATTAGTGGTGATTTTTACAACTTTGCTTATAAAACACCCTGTAGAACACCAAATCAAGTCATTTTTGGTATACTTTAGTTTTACAACAAGCAGGACTCAATCCCCAAATACCATTCCAAAATTCCAAAATTTTTGGTCCATTACACCTCTTGTTACATCTATCCTGGGACACACTGTATATATACTATTCCTGCATACATTCATTTTTATATTTGAAAATATGATAATCCAATAGCCACATGTTTCTCGTTTCATTTCAGCTTTGTTGAGCTCAATTTCCTTAATTAATTCAAAAGTGACAAAAAATTTAGTGTAGCGCGTCCGAGACCACGCACGCATCGCGAGCCGTACTTATGTGACACCACGTTCCATTCTCGTGCGTTAAACAAGAAAATCTGGAGCCTACATTTTTGACTGTACAAAAAAAATTTCATACACGTTTTTGATGTGAAATTTCTCCCTCTATCGCCTAGTGCTGTTGGTTCCTTGATATATTTCTTTTATTTTTCGAGTATTTGGCCAATATTTTCAATGTTGTTAGGGGTCACCGGCACCTTACATGTGTAAACTTTTTTTATCGTATTCTACACCAACAAAACTACTTGTTCTGAAAGATTCAGCCGTATAACATTTAGTGACGCGTTAAAACCCTTGACGACTGGGCCATCTTGAGATATCCCCATAAAAATAAATCGAGTTTTCAGACTTTTCTTTCCTCAGTTATCCTACTTACAAAAAACGTGACGGGCAGATAAATAGACGGACGAACAAATGGAATGTTGTTCAGAATTCAATCACTAACACAACGATTTGAACATTTCTTCTTTCCGAGAAACATTTACGGTTTTAGAAATGAGCCGATCAAAAGCATATACTCTTCGTTTTTACAATTGCAAAGAACATAATAATTACAATGAGTGATAAAGTGGTTTAAAATTGATGTGTCTTTAAATAACATAAAGTGTTTAGATTCTTTATGCTTTTTTATAGTAATTTTTTCCATGGTGTTGAGTGCGCGTACATTAATGTAAATGACCTTTCATTCTTTAATTATTTTGGCGTGCCACAGCTGGAACTGCAATTAAGTTGATGTTTTATTTGCTTATGGTTACCATAAATTATTTTTGTACAGTAGACTATGATACAGCACGTTTTTGTTACTTACTTACCATTCCTAATTTTCCAACTACACTACCGACCTTTGTTATTAAGCAAACATATCGTATATAAGTTCTATATTATTACGTTATTTTTGTCGTGTGAGTGTTCTTAAAAAGGAAATGAAAGCAAAAGAAATTCAGAAATTGAAACGCTCTATAAGTATGTTATTGGTTTTTGTTTGTTTTGTCTGCGTGCCCGAAGGATTTTTTTTAGCGTTGATGTCGATAAAACTCTTTATAATTCAGTAAGGAGTTCAATAAGGAATAAAAAAGTGAAAGCGTAAACCAAGTATATTTATTATCTTCCTGGGGACATGTTAATCTTGCACCCCTCTACGTAGAAAACAATTTGAGGCAAATGTTATTACAAATATTACTGCCAGTAAAATTGTTTTATACAGTTTCCTTCTAGGTTGAACTATGTGGGTGGTAAAGTTGCTAATAGTTTCACATTTTCCCTCTCATTATTTTGTAACATCGAAACTTATAGAATTCTTTTTGTGAAGAACACTTTAACCACGATTTTGTCCGGCACTCACAGTTTACCTAGATCAAAAACAAGTATACACATATTAAAGCAGAGAAAACGATAAGCTGAATATAAAGGGCACAGCCACCCAGTTCCTTTATAAGCAAAAAAAACTAAGGTTCGTCAATATTTTTGAAAAAAGTCCAAAACTATAAGCTCTTTTTAAAGTATTTGCCTGCTCAGGCTTGATAATTTGTTCCTCAGCTCTTTGGTGGTAGTGAAAACAGAGCCCTTCAGTGATTGAGATACCAGTCTGTTGGAAGATCATGGCCGAAAGTAGTTTCATTCTAGTTTATTTACCACTAACAGAACCAGCTATTCAGTATCACCTCCACCGCATTTCCAGAGTTACTCTACATTAGCACATGTAAATGCCTTAAAGGATGCTTAAAGATGACCTGTGGCTGTAATAAATTATTAAAGTATTCGTGCTTGAAACTTGACACTGTTCTAGAAGAGGAAGACTGTGAGGATCCTGTTGATATGCACCTAGAAGAATTCATCTCTCTGTAGAAAACAACAATAAGCGCTGTTTACATATTTTTACTTAGTTATGTAAGAAATAAGTAAACAGCATTTCCCCTGTAGCACAAACTGATTGCACCAATATAGGATTCATATATTGGGCCATATACCGAACGTCAGATTTTTGCAATAAATGTCCAATAATGCAATCACATATTGGTGTCACATTATATACCAACATAGATGCCATATTGGACACCAACATTGGTGTTATATAAGATAGAATAGAATAACAATATAGGTGCCATATTGGATATCAATATTGGCATTATATTAGATACCAGCATTGGTAGCGTATTGGATTCCAGCATTGGCACTCCATTGCTACATAATATTTAAAATACATAGAGTGTGCAGAAATTCTCACATTTCCCTTTAGACACTGATGCTACATGCAAAAATAGTAAGAAAATTTCCTGTGTCTGGAAATGTTTCCTACGGAAGTTACAACCCTTAGAGGATGGCGCGAAGTATGGGTTTTTACTGCTTTTTTTGGGACGACTTTTTGAGACTGTTCACTATTTTGCATTATTAAGGCTTATTTCTGCACACTACTAACCAAACCTAATTTTATTCATAGGCGGATAAACGAGGGATAGTCATTTATCTCATTTCTTTATAACACTCATTACCAAGGAAATCATCAATATTTCGTTTAAACTACTTTCCCTTGAAAACGGAAAGTCATACATCTAATTTTATAGATAACCTTCTTTATGTGTTATCCTGGTAATCATAATTAAGTCTTAAACAAATAAAAATGTAAACCTGAAAAAGGATAATTATCCCTCGTTTCTCCTCCTATGAATAAAATAAATTGTGGTTGATATTATTCAAGAAGAAACCTTTATAATGTAAAATCGAGTTTCATAAAGTTAGGTGCCATCCTCAGAAAGACTGCTCCATTAAGAAGCCTTTTTTACTCTTCCTTTTCACAGTTTAGTTTTTTTATAATTCGTAATTACGGCAAGACTACGGTAACCGTGGAGCCACTTATTGATGAAGGTTTCTTGTAGAACTCGATGAAATACTTGAGTTAAAAATAAAGAATAACATTTTTTGATATCTCGCTTAGTTTTGGAGATATCTATCTGTGTAGAATGACATTTTTTGAGAGGCCTATAAAGTGACATTAACAACTCCGAAAGAGGGATGGGGGTATAGTATTTATGAATTGTTAAAAAAAAACAAAATAAGTGTTTTCTACTATCATTTAACTTTTATCAGTGGGGCAAAAATTCAATCATTTTTAACATTGTTTAAAGTGACATTAATAACTCCGAAAGAGGGATGGGGGTATAGTATTTATGAATTATAAAAAAAAACAAAATAAGTGTTTTATACTATCATTTAACTTTTATCAGTGGGGCAAAAATTCAATCATTTTTAACATTGTTAAAAGTTTTTCTTCTACTTTGTAGAACGTACATAAGAGGCCAGTAAAAAGGTGTAAAGAAGACATGTAAATTCACGCCTTAGCATAGTGGGACGAAATGAACCATTTTTTGGTCAAAACTCTGAAACTTATGAAACTCGATCAGCTGGCGATTGCAGAAAAAATAATTTAAAAATATTATCGAAAAATTGAGGTAGCTCCAGGGGGTGAAATTCGAAATTATTGAGTAAAATTCTGAAAAAAAATATTCACAGATAATTCAACCTATACCAATTAATATAAAAATAGCGAAAAAATTGCCTATATAAAATAGAGTGGTTTTAAGGGGTGCAACAGTGGGACAGAATGCCTTAAAACTTATTGCAAAATTACTAAATAGCTTTAAAAATGCGTAATTTGTTACTAGTGGTGCTTTACTTTGGAATACAAAAAAAGGAAAATATTCGTTTTAGTTGTTTGTTTCTTACAATAAAGAAGCGCAAAAACTGCTAGATGATGGGAATACGTACATAAACGAATGGTTAAAGTAAAATGATAATTGAATACCTAAAAGTAATAAAGGAGTTATATTTGTCCAATATTCAGAACTAATATCAGTTTCTACACATTGCGCCAATATTGGTTAAATAATGTTAATATTGAATCTGATTTGCCAATATTGGTAAAATATTGGTTATATCTTGGGTGAAAATATTGAAAATACAGATGCTAATCATATAGGTGCAATATTGGTTAAAGCTGACATATATTGGCCCAATATATAATATAGGTAACACATTGTACCTATATCCATCATGTGCTGCAGGGGTTATGTTTCAATTACTAAATCAACGATTGAAGAAAATAGGAAGTAAAATTCCAGTTTAAAATTTTCATTGTATCATTGAATTAAATAGTTTATCTCAAAATTGTGCAGCAAAGCTGACATCTACAGGAAAACACAATTATTTAAAAAAAAAAAAACATCGTGAAATGATGAAATTAAAGGGCGATGGAGCAGGATTCAATACGCCGCATCATCAAAACGCTCGAATGAGCGCTAGAACGATCTATACTGAGGAAGTACGCCGTGCGTGCTGTTAGGCAAATTAAATTCGATAATATTGCAACAACTTATGTGATGACAAATATTTTAACATAGTTAATATTTTTAAATATTATGAAATGTTTAGTGCTAATTTCAAGTAATTATTCTTCATTTGTTTATAAAGGACCAAAATGCAAGAACTGTCATATCTCGGCTCCCAATAGGCGTAGATATTTTTTTTAATTGTTTCTTGTCTTATGTATTTTTAATTTTGGGTAAAATATTGATGAGTAAAATGCATTTGTTTAAAAATGTTAAATACTAAAAATGTTTCTTTTAATTCCGCTGAAAAGTACATAAAATAAGCTATACAAGTATAGAAAAAAATTGTTGTATGACTTGATGCGCAAAAACGGCAAACTGTTCAATTTTCGATGTTGTTATTGTTTTTGAGCTGTTATAAACATTTCGACTTGAAATTCGCTTAAATTTAATGCATTATTGTTTAAGTTATTACCAATTGTTTAAAATTGGCCACCCACAATGGACTAATACACTTAAGATTTTTTAAATATTTTAAGTATATAAACCCATTCGTAATGTCTGAATAATACCAAAATAATTTTTACCCCAATTTTTTAATACCTGGATTAGATAAAAATTAAATAAATTGGTGGTCGTGACGTCATTATCCCCGGTAATTCTACCTGTATTAAATTGCCGTTTAATTACAATTATCCTATAATAAACATAATCTCTATGAAGTTTTTATGCATTTACTTTCTGTTGATATCAAAATAATTTACAAATAAGGCAGATAATTGGGTTTTAAATTATTAAATTTTTATCAATTACAAGAGTTGACAATATCGCAATAGATTCTGTGATATTGAACTATTTGAACTGCTTTAATATAACCTTACATTTTAATATTTAGTGTTTCTTTCCATATTTTGAAATTTGAATTGAATTAATACAGGCCCAAAGTTAGTGTATTTTAACACGAAAAAAAAAATCGAAAAATATTGCTGATTATCATAACCTCGTTAACACTGACAGCTGTCACTGAATCTCTGATTGAACTAATGAACAATTAAACTAAAATGCAAAATGCATCAGGACAATGTACTGTTGCCGGCTTCATATCGTGACGTCACGGGCAAATTGACGTCAGAGTGGAAAGTTTTTCAGCTTTATTATTTTTTTCCGGCTAAACGGTAACGGAAGAAAAGTCTCTTTTATCAAATACTATCTGATAACGTAGTTAATGGAAATTGGTGTATTAGTCCATTGTTTCCGTTTTGCAATTTAACCAATTCATCAGGAGAGTTCGGATAGGTCTAATTGTCTTTGCAATTTCATCGTATTAATTTGTTTCTGTTTCCTTATTACGATAAGAGTCATAGAACCAGAGTTATTGATGAAACACTGCGAAAAAACACGATTTTGAAAATTCTTTTGTTTTAACAAAAGCTTTCCACGACACGGATTTAATCCAAAACTTTTTCCTAAACTTCTTGTAATGTCTACAAGTTCCAGCAATAAAATTACTATAGTAAGACAATTACCTCGACATTTTAGTTTTACTCCACTATTTAGCGGCTATACAAAATAATAAATGGAATCTGAGAATATAGAACTCTAAAAGAATAATATTAATATAGCTGGTTATATTATTAATAGTATTATATATTGTTTATACGTCATAAAAAACCCGCGCATATTATAAGGAAAACAAAACAACTATTTAATATGTATGAAGAAGATTAAAACAATATTGTTTTGCTCCCATAACGGGAAAAACCTCCAAGCGAATTTAAATGAGACGATTTCTCCAGTTCTATGAATTCTGCCTTCGTACATACAAAAATCTGCGATATTATCTTCGTTTAATAAAATTATAACTGATTTTTTAAATAAACGTTTTATTCTTTCTGCAAGATAATGTCGTTTTGTGTAGTATTATCCTTATTTTTTCCGGATTGAAGAAGTGTATACTGTGAAAAAATTGTGACTTACTCCAATTGTAAAAAAATAAGTCGATATTAAATAATTTTTGCAAATAAATAATGATTTTTGAAGTAATGACCTTGTATAGATTTAATGCATTAACATTATCGGAAAGTTTTGTACAAATCATATAAATTGAATTACTCGCAAATGAACAGAATGAATTAGTTTTTATGATTTAAGTGAAGTTTACCAAAACGATTTCTCTGTCTAATTACATCATGTTAGACGCTTTGAATTTTTGTGTCACTTTTTCACAAAAATTGTTTTATGGAGGACTCGTAAATGAGTACATTAAGTGTCAGAAGATAAGAGCTTGCTCTATATCGTTAATATATACTACAAATTATGTAAATAGCCTGTTATCGAGGAATATTTTTCATAAATATTATGATAAAATTGTTGTGTTGTTAAACGACGTTCCAGTATTAATTAAATGTGCTAAATATGGCAGTTACATGCCATCTCTTGTTTGTTTTCATAAAACTCATAGTTTTCAGTAAAAGAATTTCGTTTTTATATGAAGCGCTGCCTGTTAGCAAATCAACGAAATTGTTTTAACGTGCACCAAAAGAGATGCAGTTAACTGTTAAATGCAAAGACGATAACATGAGAAATTATCGTTTAACGGTTGAAGTACTGAAAGTACCGAGAGAATCGTTACTTATTTATGATGTAAACCGAAGTTCTATCGGGAAAGATGGAATAAATTTGAAATAGTTTAGGAAAATCATAAATGTTAAAAGCAAATTATATCCATTTATGGTAAGGATAGGATATATACGTTACAAGAGATAATTGGGATGGATTTTGTAATAAAATTTGAAAACGAGATTGTATCCAAACCTACCGTTATATTCGTTTTTTATGTTTATTCAATCATTACTCTGGATTACCTTAAGCGATTTCTATCAATTTTTTTGGAAAGGTATGGCTCGGCCACAGTGCAGTGATAGGAAGTGCTACCGATGCGGACAAAATGCTGTCTCTGCCCTCCAATCAGTATTGTATTGTAATATTTTTTAATGCTCGTAAGAAATAGTACTTCAAAATGTACCTGCAAGTGTTTTTATTGTTTTATTTAGTTTTTTATAAAAATGAATTTTTCATAGAAGAATTATAAATTCTTAGTAAAATATGAGATTTTTCCTTACTATTTCAGGGTGTGCTTAGGTCATTTTATGAAGAAAAGTTCATATGAACCTATGTCCGAAACGGCTTATATCTTTTGCTACAGGGCACAGCGGTACCGTTGCCATGTAGAACGAGACAAAAGGGTGAATCTAAATATTTTTTACAATGAGTATTTACTACATTTACTGTTTTACAACCCTCCCCTATACAGTTCTTCCAATAAATTAACCTGTTTTTTCATTTACTTTCGTATTACAGGCATATTATAAAGCAGTCGATTTGCAAACGTTGTTTTAATAGACGTATTTTGTGCGCACTTTATTAAAGTTTGTGAACTATTATTTTAATAATCAAGTAACTTCTGATAAATTTCATTATGGAGGGCCATTATTCAGGTAAATACGTATTTTTATCGTTTGTAAAATTCCCTTTTCTGTTTTATCTTAGTAAAAATATGCGATTGTGTAATATATCTATAAAAGACATTTCCATTTTTATTGTTCTTAACTTTACATAGAGTTATATACAAAAGTACCCATAGCACTTTCAGATTATAATTTATTCAGTTGCAGTATATGTTTGTGAAACAGGGTGTCATAAAATTGTTTGCTCGATTTTGCTCTTTTTTTTATAAATCATAATTAAGTAAAACGTTGCATAATTCTTTTATTTCTAATAATAAGATTGTGTATGTGGTTTAAACATTCTTTTAAGGTATCAGGTGTACAAGAAAAGAGTTATTGGATGCCTCACCAACAAAAGGGAAAAAGAATGTGTACCATATGGTTAATAAATTATTGCTTGCTTTTCCAATAGCAAAAAGATACATTTCAAAAATGACTTAACATCAAGAATTGGGCATGAAAATTTCATTGAAATTATTTTAGGCAAGTTTAAAGTCAAAGTGGAGATACAACCGTGTTCGCAACAAATAATTCAGAATGGTTAAATGAAGAATTTATATTACCTCGATAATAGTTGTATAGTCCAAACCCAACTGGCCGGCCTAAAAGAGATTTCGTAGAAATTTTACTGCGAAGTAAACAACGAAGAACTAAAGGTCTCAGAGAGCAACTAAGTCCCGAAGAACTAAGTTTTGGAGCTGGCAGAGTTTAAGATCGGCCGGCTTCTTAAGTAGGGCAAAAGTTTTTAAAGAGGCTTCTACTACACATGCGAAAAAAATATGGCCAGCCTATCGCTCTAAACACAATGAAAGCCAAAAGTTTCCGGAGGATGAAGCATTGTCCTTGTTTGCTACTGCGAAATTCACAAAGCATCAATATTATCAAAAATTATTATTGAACGTGAAAAATAAAATTAATAAATATTAGTTAATTAATCAGAAATTTATTATCTTCCCGAAAATGCCACAAATATATAACATTTTTTAATATTTTTACAATTATTATTACCTAAATTTAACACATTTTTCTCATTGGCAACCAAAAGTTGCTGACTTTCGTGAAGAATTGACCAGATTATTTAGGAAAAATATTCACATGGAAAAATTTCGGTATTGTACCACTTTTTTGGTATCAAAGGACATGTTCGCATGGACGCCACTGGTGGAGCGATAAAATAACTTTTTTAACTAAAATATGTGGTCTTATATCCTATTAACACATACCAAAATTGAAAGTAATATTTCAAGTATTTCTGAGATATTAAAAAATAACGGTTAAAAAAAATATTTCAACATACTGTAGCAAAAAATATAAGTCGTTGCGGACAAAAATGTTCATATGAACTTTTCTTCATAAAATAAACAAAGCAATCCCACCCTGAAATATTAGCACGTCATTAAGGAACACCCTATATTTTACTAAAAATGTAATAATTTTTCCACGACAAATCCATTTTTAATAAAAACTAAATAAAAAATTCGGCAAATGTATTTACACAGAATTCCCCTCTTTATTTATACAGGGCGGGCGTAGTGGTAAAAATATATATAAAAAAAAATGTTAAGATAAATCTTTTTCGAAAAATTTTTTGAATATTTTTTATTTTCAAAAAGGAATTTTTGTGAAATAAATTTAGAATGTCATGACAAACAGACAGAGTGACGGAATCGAAACGCCTATATTTTCGTAATCTACATGATCTGAAACGTGAAAATCCGAAAAAATCTGTCAGGGCGATTTTCCCCTCGTTGTGCGAGGGAAGTAAAAATCAAAAAACTCGCAGATGCATTTTTTTGATGTACTGTTTCTTACTAATTTTAAAAAAATTATTACAAAACGATAAAAATTGGAGGGCAGAGAGAATTTTGTCAATATTGGTAGACTTTCGGTCACTGCGGCGGTGCGGTGGTCCCATTATAGTTTAAGTATAATAGTCGAGGACATTTTGCACAAGAATAGGCGAAACTATAAAAGCCTGTGCAGTAAGACGGATCACAATGCGGTTTTTTGCATTTGATTCCTTGAAGCATTTATTATACTCTTCGCAAATACAAAACGAAGAGTATATTGCATTCGATCGGCACATTTCTAAACCTGGTAATATTGCTCGAAGAGAAAAAAAAATTCATATCACTGTGTTGGTGATCGAATTCTGAACAACTTTCAAAATGTCCGTCCGTCACTTTTCTTGTAAGCACGATAACTTAAGAACGAAAAGTCCGATTGTGTTGAAATTTGGACACTAAGTTAGTGTTAGCTAGAGGAAGAACCTTACTGTTTTTGAGCAAAATCGATGTATAAATAAAAAAGTTATACATTTTTTTAAATTAAAAAAAATTACATAATTTTTTTTATATTTTGTAATTAAACTAAACATGTCTAAAACCATTATTTACAAAAAACTGTACCTGGAGCTTTAAAAATGTTCCTCGATTGGTATGATGATAAGGGTATTCTTGCTGTCTAGTTCATCTCCGTAGCTATTATAATGAATTTTGTATCTATTTCATTTCTATTATTTATGATAAAAAAAATTGTATGTAAAGAATAAATATTTTCTTTATAAAAAATGGTTATTATATATAACAAAAAATATAAATGTGTTTTTCGTGAATTTTGTTTTCCAAATTCCTTCAAATAAATAATATAAGTGATATGATTTTTTTTTAAATCAAGATATATAAATTGCTAATTCTATAATCAATTCGTATGAAATTATTTATAATAATAATATCATAATTTTCGAAAACATTTTTTATTAATTTTGTCTAACAATTTTAAATAATGATATATTATAAACATGTTTTAAATCAATGATAAGGATACATAATAGAAATAAAATAGATAAAAAAACCATTATAACAAAGTTACATAGATGACGTCGACAGCAAGTACGCCCTTGTCCTCATATCAATCGAGGCACATTTTTGAAGCGATGTTCATGATCAGCGACTACAGAAACCCCCGAGTAAAGATTTCGGTTGAATTTCACATTGAATTGAGAGAAAGGTCACGAGGATGAGCTATACTCCGGGGACGTCCTGGGCTCCAGGTACATCGAGGAACTTCTTGAACATTATGTTCATGATCAGCGGCCACGACAACCCTCGAGTGATAAGTTCTACTCCATTTTAAAACAAATCTCAAGCAAATTCCCGCAGATGTCTCGATAAATAGGTCATGCTGACCCTCAGGTACGTCGACAAACATCGTATCCATGATCTACGACCTCTAAAACCGACTAGTGAATAAATTAATTTCAATTGAAACGAATTTAAAAAAAATTCCAGGGGATGATCTTCATATCTCGGTCGTCATGATCATCAGTTGCATCGAGGAAGTTGTTTGATATCATGTTTGAAATCAGCGATCCCAAAGACCCCCGAGTGACAAAATTGGATGCGTTTCAATGAAAACTCGCGTCAATGTCCAAAGGATGGCCTAGACAACCAGGAAGCCCTGACCACCAGGTATATTGGGAAAGATTTGGAACATCAAAGTTGTGATCAGCGACATTAAAAAATCCCGAGTAAAGATTGTGGTTGGATTTCAGCAAATTAAAAAAAAAACTACTGGGATGAGCCTCACACCGGGACTTCCTGGTCCCCAGGTACATCGAGGAACTTCTTGAATAGTATATTCATGATCAGCGACCCCAAAAACCCCCTAGTAACCAAATTGGGCTAATTTCAACCATGGATTACCGAATAATTAATTTTTTTTTAGTTACCTCAAAAACTGCACGCGACAAAATACATTTTTTCAATGCACAAGTGCAATTTCTCATTTGTATAAGCTTAAAATAGGTAACAAATTGAATACATGCATCAAGGAATCGCATTTTGATCCGACTTTCTACACATTTTTCGACAGTGGAATGCTTATATTTCCTCGACTATAAGGTGAGCAAGAATTGAAAACAAGTTTCTTATATATTGAACAGATTGGGCCGTTACTTGATGAAAATCCATGATAATAATTGGGAATAAAACTATTAGTTTTTGATTTTCACTTTATTTCTTGTCAACATGACAATTGTTTCACCACACAGTGGCTTCTTCGATCTAATCCTAATCTTAATTGCTAAGCGGAAAAGTACAATATAATTTTAATTACTAAATGGAAAGGTACATATATTTCTAGGTAATTTGTTGAATCTAATTTTAATAGTCTAAGTAAATAAATTTAGTAAGGGAGATGAGTTTGTTTCAATTTGGTCATTTAATAAAATATAGTTTATTTATTTCTAGAGATTCTAATAAATCGAGTTTTAACCCTTTTTTCTCAGTGTGTAAAATTTTAAACTCTTCGTTGAACACGTGACCTACTTCTATTAGGTGATTAGCATAAGTTGAGTCTGTTTTATATTATAACTTCTTTTATGTTCTGATAATCGTTTACCAAAATTTCTTCCTGTTTGTCCAATACATATCTTAGGACAAGTCAACTTATAGACGCCTTATTTATTTTCTGATGAAATTTTGTCTTTTGCATTTTTTAAATATTTTCCTATTGTGTTATTAGTTTTGAAAGCTACATTAATATTACGTTTTTTTTTAAGAGGAAGTTTTTTCTGTTGGGTAGCCGATGTAAGTGAGAACTTTGAAACTGTTATTTTGATCTTTTATTGTTGGAAATACTTCTTTAATGGCTTTATTGAAAGATTTTTTCACAATGATATTGTCTATTACTTCGGGGTTGTATTCAACCATGGTTACAACCTCGAAGTAGTAGACAGTACCATTGTGAAAATATCTTTCAATAAAGCCATTAAAGAAGTATTTCCAACAATAAAATATCAAAATAACAGTTTCAAAGTTCTCACTTGCATCGGCTACCCAACAGAAAAAACTTACTCTTTAAAAAAAAAACGTAATATTAATGTAGCTTTCAAAACTAATAACACAATAGGAAAACATTTAAAAAATGCAAAAGACAAAATTTCATCAGAAAATAAATCAGGCGTCTATAAGTTGACTTGTGGTGCTTGTCCTAAGGTATATGTTGGACAAACAGGAATAAATTTTGGTAAACGGTTATCAGAACATAAAAGAAGTTACATCAGTAATAGAACAGACTCAACTTATGCTAACCACCTAATAGAAGTAGGTCGCGTGTTCAACGAAGATTTTAAAATTTTACACACCGATAAAAAAGGGTTAAAACTCTATTTACTAGAATCTCTAGAAATAAATAAAGTCGTCTGATATTTTATTAAATGACCAAATTGAAACAAACTCATCTCCCTTACTAAATTTATTTACTTAGACTATTAAAATTAGATTCAATAAATTACCTAGAATTATATGTACCTTTCCATTTAGTAATTAAAATTATATTGTACTTTTCCGCTTAGCAATTAAGATTAGGAATACATCGAAATTGTATAAAACCATATAGTTTGTACATTGTAAAATTAGTATACCAGTACTCAACATCCGAAGAAGTCACTGTGTGGCAAAACAATTGTCATGTTGACAAGAAAGAAATAAAGTGAAAATCAAAAACTAATATAGTTTTCTTCCCAATTAAAGTTTCTTATAATTGCAAATTTGGCGAAGGCGCTAGTGATAATAAAAAACGACTTATTTTTGTCAATATTTTTATTTTTCCTTTTGGGACTTGTTAATTTAAAGAAGTAAAATATTTTAGGAAGTATGTAACACCGGTATTAAATTAGTAAAATTTACAAAGTACTAAAAGTCTGTATTTTGGAATAGTATCTTTATCATTGGATACACGTCATAGATCTTGTACTTTTTTTTCTCATTTAATTTTTTTTTTTAATTTTTTTCCCAATTATTATGAAATATCTAATCTGCATTTACTTACGAAAACAGTACCCGCAAGAATGTGGAAAATACATCAAGCTACATTATAATTTAAATGTATGCTTAACTGCAAGAAATCCCTATTATTCAAGAAACTTTGGTCATAAAATTTTAATTCAAAGTCATAATTTATTCAGATATTTTAGCAGCTCTTAGAATCTCTATTGATACTTATGTAAATCATCAATTCACATAAACACGCTATCAACGAGAAAAATAATGAATGTGAAAGTTAAGGGTCGGTCGTATACTTTGTAACCTAAACAAATACAAACAACACAGTTTCCTTTTGTAATAGAAATCCGACAAAAGGAATTAAAGACATTCCGAACTTTGCAGCGATCGATTGGCAGCGGTATAGCCGATGTTCCCTTTGATATTGAAACGGACCGGACCCACCTATATTAATCGAAAACTTATTCCCGCGTCTATTAATCAAAATTTACATATTTCCAAAAATTGTACATAATTCGTTACGAAAACAAATATCACCCAGTATTCACATAAAAATATTTTACGTGTATTCTTGCAGTGAAGATGTAAAGTTTCAAATCATTCGAATGCATACCGTTTTAAAAATCTCTAAAAACGTACATCTCGGGCGAAGTTAGGGTACTTTGCAGTGATTAGACACTTCAGATTATATGGTTAACATAAACATTCGACGATAACATAAACACAGTTGTACGTTTTCTCGTGGGATCGCAGCCAAAGAAAGAGATGTGGGGATGCAACGTCACAGATTTTCGGGCATTTCTCAAGTATAAAAACTCGAGGTAATTTTCAAACGGGATCAATCTTATTATCATTTTTGATTGAATAGGAACTACGTTGCTCGGCTTTGTTCTTGAGCTCAGTTCATTAATTGACCAGTCTGCTGTTTCATCAAATTCATACTAAGTCGCTGACTAGAATTCGCGCACAATTAAGTAAATTAATTCTAATTGCCTACCAAAGTTGCTCGGCGGCGTTCTTAGAGCTCTGGTAGAAAAATATCACAACTTTATTAAAAAGGAGAAATCTTCCCGATATATCTAAGTCCGGTAAAATTAACAACAATAAGCCAAAAGACTGTGGTCAGCTTGTATCGGTTGTACCATTTAAATTACAACATGCTAAGCATCTCAGATGATGAAACGACTGGGGATGACCCGGGTCATCTCGTGATTTACACTCAAGGTATCAAATAATTAAAAGTCGCGGGGGAGTAACAGCAATGAATTTAGCTTATAGGGAAATATAGAAATTTAATAAAAACATGCTGGGAAAACTATAATAATATAAATCAAACGTAGGTTTTGTATTTCGGACATTTAAACTCACTGCACCGCGGTTTTGACAGGATGGCACTATAAATGATAAACTTTTATTATTCAGTACTTTGCTACAATTATTTTGTCACTTTATTTAAATAAGATTCTCAATATTTTTAGCTTGATAATGTGTTCTAGATTTGTCACATTTTATTTTAATTTTCAAATATTTTACTTTTCAAACATCGACAGATTTTGCTGGTAAACAATTTCTGTTACGGTTTGCTTTGTCGTGTGGTCAATGAACTTCTACAATATTTGATGGTACGAATGGTTTTACAGCTGTTCGGACCTGCCGGTTTATTTATGTCCTACTTGAAGGGATGCGGTCGCTGGACTTTTGTGGGTCATCCACTGATAAGGCCTGTGATTTGCCCCCTGCTAGTAACATAATTATCCTTTTAAATATTACCACATGCTAAACTTTGTACTGGGTGTTTTACCTTTTATTCATTCACGATGACATATTTATGTCATGGGCGAGTTGAAATTGATATAAATTGCTTGTTCATTCAATTGTTTGAACAATTTACAATCTACGCAACACAAAAACCTATTGGTAGCCAATTGGCTGGTTCTGTATCAAGTTTATTGATCAGATACCCTAATTCTACGCTTCGCAACGTCAAACTGTGTTTGAATGGGCAATTACTTGAGATTTCAACTTGCCGTGCATTCAATTAAATAAAATATTGCGAGATTTCGCCACCCAAGTATGAACTTTACATGTTCCGAATTCAACATTTTTTACTGCAGTTTTGAACGAGGATTCTCGTTATAATCATTATTATTTTTAGTGATTATTGGAGTTGTTTATTTGACCGTTCGACAAACTTACACGTGACTGTTGTCCCAACGAAATCTGTTGCTGTAATATAAATTTGTGGTTGAATTACTCACATTTTGATTTATATGTAAGCAATTATTTTCTGGCCATTGCCACATCAATATTTTATAAATGATACTTTCTGACAATTGTCTGATTATACGTATAAAAACGTTACTTGTTTTTAATTCTTTTACCTTTACCAGAAATTGAAAATAAAGGGCATAATTACCAGGAAAAACTAGCCAAGTAAATATAAGATTTATTTGGGCTTAAATAAAACGAATATTAAAATAAAATAAGTAAACATAAGGTTTACTTGAGCATTGCAATAGTGAATAAAAGTGAAATCTAAAATATGATAAAAAAACTTAAACAAAAGTTAACATAATTCAGTAAATTAAATAAAAAGAATAATTTAGAGTTTGAACTTTATACAGGGTATTATAAAAAATACTTAATTATTTTATCAATTAAATAAACAAGTGCCAAAGCAATATTCAGTGCTTAATTTGAACAATTAAATAAAGAACTATAATTAGAACTTTGCCAAATAAATTAATAGCAATAGTTAGTGTAAAGAACGAATCATTAAATGTCATAATAAATAGTTAATTATCAATTCAATAAATAAATAAGAACCAGTAATATCAAACCTAGAAAAGAACTATGGTAACAATAAACTACAAATCACAAACGTAAATTTGAGTCCTACCACTAAACTAGACGATCACACAGCCAAATTAGTTAAATTGATTTAATAATTAGACATTCAGGGGAGAGGGGAGGGTAATTGATATTATAATCAAATCAGAATTTAACAACAAAATAATAGGGGTGGGGGGGGTGCGTTACACTGGTGCCGTGACCAGGATCTTAGAGTTTTCAAATTGATATTACTTGGTTTCGTTAAGTTATAACTTTGTTTATTGTTCTTCAAACAACAGACATTGTTATCGTGTGTCCGAAATATAGAGCCGTCCACGTATTTCAAATTTTTAGATAAAACTGATACTGCTTATGTTTTAAATATAGAATTCCTTGGAGCCAGCAACCTACCTACCACCGACCCGGAAACTGCCGTACCGCCTCCGCCGCCTCCCACCTTGGAAGAAAAACTTGACCGCCTGTTGCAATCAGTACAAGAAATGCAAATAAATCAACGTCGCCTACATGCACAATTGGGAAAAAGCATAGTAGCCATGCATAGGGAACGACAAGCCGCCACCGCCAATATCCGACGGCAAATCCAAGAAATTGCCGCCTCCAGAGACACAACCACTTCTATTGTCTCGCAATTTCCCACCAACGATGGCCGTCCAATATATATCACGCCGAGTCCGCCAATGCCAAAGTTCCAAAGCAAAAACAAACATCCTGTAAAGTACCTACATGAACTGGAAGCCTACTTACAGAAAATGAATGTACCTGAAGAAAACAAATTGAATGTGGTACATGAATCCTTGACCGACGAGGCACAAGACTGGGCGTCCATTTACGAAATTTGCTGGGAAAGTTTCGACGACTTTAAGGCAGACTTCCTCAGTTGTTTCTGGTCTGAGGAAGAACAAAACAAACTTCGCCGCCTCCTATCTACGCACCGATGGTCACGCAAAGATGGACGAAACATGGAAGCTCATTTTGCTCATTATGTTGGATTGGCACGCTTGCTAACCGAACCGCTCCCCGAGTCTACTCTTGTGAACGAGCTGATGAAACATTTTCCTGCCAATATCCAGTCTCTGTGGCAACTTAAAACCAACAAGTCCATATCAGGTGCTGTCGAATTCCTCCGCCACCAGGAGAATATCTTGTCGCCGTCTACCTCCATGGCGACTATACCAACGCAGCCGCCGACGACGATGCCTCACAGTCCTAACAAACAATACGGATGGGATAGGGGAGAGAGGAACAATCAAGAAAATTAATTTCCTGTCTGCAGACAAGCAATATTCGAATTACAATGCCCTATTGTCTTGACTGTATTGCTGACCAGCTAGCGGCAATCCCGTGACTCTACAAGGCGACAGATCATGATGTGGACAAATTTAAACATGTAAATAAACTACTCTATGGTGAAATATCCAGTACTACATTAATGGACACTGGCTGCGAATTTCCATATAATTTGCGAGAAGATGCACTTAGGCATAATTTCACCTGGACAGCCGTACACAATACCACTACGTGCAATGTTAGTCGAAATGGGTTTGCAGTAAAAGAAGAGGCGTCACTCAAAACATCAGGTTACAGAATTACAATTCTAACTCGCTGAAGACGACTTCGATGTACCTGCAGTTATAATGTACCTGGATTTAATTGGCCATATACCTGTGTCATGTACTGGCTAGGGCGACACAACAACAACAAAAATATGGGCATCACAAATACAGGAGGCGTATGAATATGAGAGCGATATGGGTATCAGAGGCGAGCTGGAATATGGATGGTTATGGATGTCATCATCGAGGCCTACTGGAATTCACATCGCAGGGGAGGGCGGCACCGAGGCCTACGAGTGGTTTCCGAAGCAGGGGAGAGCACCGCCGATCCGAGGAGGAGGCTAGATTTTCATCGCAGCGTCGGGTACTTAGGGATGTCGACAGGGTATAAAAATTCATTTTTTAAATTGCTGATAGGGTTCTTATCAATTTCTTTTTCACTTTAAAATAATTTTCCAGTTAGGGACGAGTAAGTTGAGGGCAACTTTAATATTGTTTAATTTTTATTTTAAATTTTTGCTTCTGCACCAGAAATATGATTTAACATAGACACTTTTGTTGCTTTGATATAATTTCTCCAGGGGTATCTTTGACCACAGTGGAACTTTTATTTCATATCATTATTAATTTCGGTTTAAAGTAGCTTTCTCCTGGATAGAACTCTGTGACTGGCTTGGTTACGGATTTTTGTCCTAAGGCTGTTTACGGGCTATCATATGTATTCCGCAACGAGGGAAAGCTGGAACAGGATTCTGTGCAGCATGGAATATGGGGATAAATACAGGGAACTGAGGGTCACAGCTTTTATTCTGGAGATATTTTTTTTTGTTATCGACTTAGATTTTTTTTCTTGGATATTTTTGGGGAAAGTAAATTTTTGTTTTTCCGACTTATCTATTTATGGTGCAGAGAACTCTTCAAGTTCAAACAAATAGAATTGTACAACCAGGTAGAAATATTTTTTTATTATTCTCATATAGGTAGCCTAGGGAAACTCTTATTTTTTTATTATTTTTTTTTTTCTTAAAGTTTTATTAGGTAGTTCTAATTTAATTTCTTACAGGATTAGATTAGTTAATTTTTTTTTTATCAGTCAAAGTTAGGGAAACTTGTAAATCATAAGTGCCACCTTGATCAAATTCGCGCAGTTTGTAGCTTATAAAATAACTAGCTTCGCTATCATTCTATAATCAACAAAAGGGGAGAGTGAAACGGACCGGACCCACCTATATTAATCGAAAACTTATTCCCGCGTCTATTAATCAAAATTTACATATTTCCAAAAATTGTACATAATTCGTTACGAAAACAAATATCACCCAGTATTCACATAAAAATATTTTACGTGTATTCTTGCAGTGAAGATGTAAAGTTTCAAATCATTCGAATGCATACCGTTTTAAAAATCTCTAAAAACGTACATCTCGGGCGAAGTTAGGGTACTTTGCAGTGATTAGACACTTCAGATTATATGGTTAACATAAACATTCGACGATAACATAAACACAGTTGTACGTTTTCTCGTGGGATCGCAGCCAAAGAAAGAGATGTGGGGATGCAACGTCACAGATTTTCGGGCATTTCTCAAGTATAAAAACTCGAGGTAATTTTCAAACGGGATCAATCTTATTATCATTTTTGATTGAATAGGAACTACGTTGCTCGGCTTTGTTCTTGAGCTCAGTTCATTAATTGACCAGTCTGCTGTTTCATCAAATTCATACTAAGTCGCTGACTAGAATTCGCGCACAATTAAGTAAATTAATTCTAATTGCCTACCAAAGTTGCTCGGCGGCGTTCTTAGAGCTCTGGTAGAAAAATATCACAACTTTATTAAAAAGGAGAAATCTTCCCGATATATCTAAGTCCGGTAAAATTAACAACAATAAGCCAAAAGACTGTGGTCAGCTTGTATCGGTTGTACCATTTAAATTACAACATGCTAAGCATCTCAGATGATGAAACGACTGGGGATGACCCGGGTCATCTCGTGATTTACACTCAAGGTATCAAATAATTAAAAGTCGCGGGGGAGTAACTGCAATGAATTTAGCTTATAGGGAAATATAGAAATTTAATAAAAACATGCTGGGAAAACTATAATAATATAAATCAAACGTAGGTTTTGTATTTCGGACATTTAAACTCACTGCACCGCGGTTTTGACAGGATGGCACTATAAATGATAAACTTTTATTATTCAGTACTTTGCTACAATTATTTTGTCACTTTATTTAAATAAGATTCTCAATATTTTTAGCTTGATAATGTGTTCTAGATTTGTCACATTTTATTTTAATTTTCAAATATTTTACTTTTCAAACATCGACAGATTTTGCTGGTAAACAATTTCTGTTACGGTTTGCTTTGTCGTGTGGTCAATGAACTTCTACAATATTTGATGGTACGAATGGTTTTACAGCTGTTCGGACCTGCCGGTTTATTTATGTCCTACTTGAAGGGATGCGGTCGCTGGACTTTTGTGGGTCATCCACTGATAAGGCCTGTGATTTGCCCCCTGCTAGTAACATAATTATCCTTTTAAATATTACCACATGCTAAACTTTGTACTGGGTGTTTTACCTTTTATTCATTCACGATGACATATTTATGTCATGGGCGAGTTGAAATTGATATAAATTGCTTGTTCATTCAATTGTTTGAACAATTTACAATCTACGCAACACAAAAACCTATTGGTAGCCAATTGGCTGGTTCTGTATCAAGTTTATTGATCAGATACCCTAATTCTACGCTTCGCAACGTCAAACTGTGTTTGAATGGGCAATTACTTGAGATTTCAACTTGCCGTGCATTCAATTAAATAAAATATTGCGAGATTTCGCCACCCAAGTATGAACTTTACATGTTCCGAATTCAACATTTTTTACTGCAGTTTTGAACGAGGATTCTCGTTATAATCATTATTATTTTTAGTGATTATTGGAGTTGTTTATTTGACCGTTCGACAAACTTACACGTGACTGTTGTCCCAACGAAATCTGTTGCTGTAATATAAATTTGTGGTTGAATTACTCACATTTTGATTTATATGTAAGCAATTATTTTCTGGCCATTGCCACATCAATATTTTATAAATGATACTTTCTGACAATTGTCTGATTATACGTATAAAAACGTTACTTGTTTTTAATTCTTTTACCTTTACCAGAAATTGAAAATAAAGGGCATAATTACCAGGAAAAACTAGCCAAGTAAATATAAGATTTATTTGGGCTTAAATAAAACGAATATTAAAATAAAATAAGTAAACATAAGGTTTACTTGAGCATTGCAATAGTGAATAAAAGTGAAATCTAAAATATGATAAAAAAACTTAAACAAAAGTTAACATAATTCAGTAAATTAAATAAAAAGAATAATTTAGAGTTTGAACTTTATACAGGGTATTATAAAAAATACTTAATTATTTTATCAATTAAATAAACAAGTGCCAAAGCAATATTCAGTGCTTAATTTGAACAATTAAATAAAGAACTATAATTAGAACTTTGCCAAATAAATTAATAGCAATAGTTAGTGTAAAGAACGAATCATTAAATGTCATAATAAATAGTTAATTATCAATTCAATAAATAAATAAGAACCAGTAATATCAAACCTAGAAAAGAACTATGGTAACAATAAACTACAAATCACAAACGTAAATTTGAGTCCTACCACTAAACTAGACGATCACACAGCCAAATTAGTTAAATTGATTTAATAATTAGACATTCAGGGGAGAGGGGAGGGTAATTGATATTATAATCAAATCAGAATTTAACAACAAAATAATAGGGGTGGGGGGGGTGCGTTACAATATTGAATCTAAAAAAATCGTATTAATAAAATAGTCCAATAATTATAAAGATTTCCATAACAAAAAATGTTATCTGAGATTTTCCTTCAGTAACTGTTAATGGAGGGATTATACATCACAAAACCACAAAAATTAGTTCTGGGGGTACCGCGCAACCCCCCCAAAAAACCACCGCTTCGGTGAAAAAGCCTTATTTTACTGATAACTCATTAACCGTTGAAGATATAAAAAAATTGCTCATCGTAAAAAAGAAAGCTTGACACTAATTTTCTAAAAAAAGTCCTCTTGTACTGTTCTTGTATATGCCATGATTTTCGAGAAAATTTATATTGAAAAAGATTGCAAAATTTGTATTTTTAATGCGCACGAATGTTCGTGACATCGGGAACTATAATATATTTTGGGATTATCCCGTTGAAGGGTTGGGGGTTAAATAGGTGAAAATAAGTAAAGCAAGCTGGTAACAGTACAGAAACTTGAAATTCGGTATATGTACTAGAAGACAAGGCGTCAGATTTTTTATAATATTTTTCAACCCCCCACCACTCTAACTCCATTATTAAACAGATTGATGAAACAAAATTGAGATATTAACTATTAACTAGATTATATTGGGGGGTTAAATAGGGGTAAATAAGGGAAAATAAATAAGGCAAGTTGGTAAGAGTACAGAAAGGGATTTGGTGTATATACTAGAAGCGAAGGCCTTAGGTTTTTTTTAGATTTTCCATACCCCCACTCCCTTGTTAAAAGAGTTCATAAAATTAAATTGAGATTTTCACTTGAAATTTGGTACACGTATGTATTATAACGACATCTGAAACTAGATGATATTTTGACACGATTCCGTTCAAGGAGTGGAGGGTAAGTAGAGGTAAATGGGGAAAAAGAAGTAAAGCATGCTGTAAGAATACATAAACTTGGGATTTGGTGTATATACTAGAAACCAAGTTCTCAGATTTCTTTCTAATATTTTTCTATGACGTCTGCCCTAAATTATATTAAAATTCTATGACCAATAATTTCCACGTACTAGAGTGCAAGTATAGTCAAAACGTTTTCTTTAAAGTGACTGAAATGAAAAATTTGGATGTAGATGTAGAAGTAGTGATTCCTTAGGCAGCGGTTTTTAATTTTACTGATTTCGTACAAAATTATCATAAAATTTTGATATATTGTGATAATCCATAAAAGGCCAACGACCGACTGCAATTTTTACACGTTTTTAGCATGAAGAAACTTATTCACTAACTAAAATGATTTTAAATACAACGTATTATACACCAACTTGAGGTTCACAAGTAGGAGGTAAAGTGCTGAAGAAGCTTATTTCAAAGAACATCCTATATGTAACATTTAAATTAACGCTTCTACATAATAGAGCTCCTTTATGTGGTATTTTCTGAGCGATGTAGTGTGTGTTCGTAGTGCTAGCCCAGGAGTTGAATAGCACTCTATGATGCCGTTGCTGACTGACGCCTGCCACACAAATGAAGGACCCTTGCATATGCTCCACCTCGTCCTCCATCCTGTCGACATGCGACACGCAAAAGCTCTGGATTGCACCTTTTCATGCAGCATCAAAGAGACCATTGATTTGACATCATTAGTGACGGGTCAACTCCAGCTCTGTAACACAATATTGTAATGAAGCATAGAGATAGCCTCACTTGGCTGAAAGGAAATATTCACGGTGTGATGTTGCTTTATTTATATGAAAGTGAAACGCCCGAGCGCCTGTAGTAGTTCTTGAAATAGGGCCTCTGTAATAAAAATGGTTTCTTCAAAATATCAATTTTTGATGCTTCAGTTAAATTAAACTGTTGTGAAAAAATCGTAATAACCATTCTACTCTTCGCCGATTTACGGCATTTTTTATACAATTGTTGCACATTCTATATGATATTCTTCGCAGTTAAATAAACCAGTGACGTCCTCGTCTAATTGCAGGACGAATTAAAGCTGCCAAAACTGGGTTCATAATCTTATCGCATTTGTGACAGATTTATTGATAAATATCAGGGACTATTGCCTACTTAGCCGGTTCTGCAATATAACAATGTTATGTAACATAAATATATAAATGTAATAAATGAACAACATGCATGAATTTTAGAAATGCAATAATTTATTATTTTTTCTTTATATATGTTATATAAGTTGAGAAAGTAATGAAGAAAAGGTTTAAAAAAAATGTCTAGCCTAAATAAACGACTTTGAAATTCAAAATTGTATGGGAACATATCCACGTGACTGAAAACACCACGCAATTGGTCTGACGTCATTCGGCATAATGTCTAATGGTCGTCTATCTGCCAAGGAGTTAAATCGTAAATTGTTTTGTGTTTTGTAAATGTGTATTGATATTTTCATAAAAGAAATCATTCATTTATTTATTTATTTTAATTATTAAGTGGTAAAAATGACGGACAGTGGGTCTTTACGTGGCCAGAGTGACAATTTGCCTGTTGTTGATGTGTTTATGATGACAAACTTTTTTGCTACTAATACTGATTTTATTAGTGCAGAAATTGGAGGTACTAAAGCAACAAGGTATGTGTCATTCATTATTCTAAATATTAATTCAATTGTGCCCATTTTTATCCTTTTACTGTAGTTAAATATAACAAATTATTTATGTACCTAACCTCAAAATAGGTAAACAAGACAATGTTTTAATGTTATATTAATTAATATTTTTCATCTTAGAATGCTTTACTTTTTTATATAATAAATACCTCCCGTAGGTATATATAAACCGCCTTTTTTATTCTTTGATGAGTCCTGCGTTTTAATCGAAAATTCATTCTATCTTTGTCTATCCTTAAGAATAAAAAAAGATACAATGAATTTTCGATGAAAGCGTACGACTCATCGATGAATAAAAGAACACGGGGAAATATATAACTGGATAATATGTAGAATGTCGAGAAGTTACATTATTCCCACCGTTCTTATACCTACATTTATACATTTTAATTCAAGGTTAATATTAACAGAAGTTAGTAAACTTTCGTATTCCTATAATTAGGAAAGTGACGAAATTCACCATGACATGTAAACAAATTATCACAATAATATTAGGGCTAGGTACATATTTTCATAATATTATTATAAAATAATTAGTTTTAATGGGTAAATTTACATCAAAACGATCCTGGCAGCAATATAATCTTGAGGATGACGATAATTCTGCATTTCGGTCGTCTCGTCTCATAGCTCTGCACCATTTTTTCCTAACTTTATCGTGTCTAGGCACATTAAAAAATAACTTTTTTGAGTTTTTATTGTAGTATTTGTACATTTGGGCACAATACAATATTTATAGCTACATTTCTTTGTATTTTTCATAACACAACATAAATAATGTGTACACATTCGCAATCACAATACGTTTTCCGTCGGTGCGATGTGCCCTATGACGTCACACACAAGTAGCGCGGATACTTCTCCATTTAAACGCAGTTAAATTGACAGCTGCAGTAAATAATTTTTTTAACCTTTAATTAGAACATAAAACAAAAATAAAATACTGGAAAAATAATGTTTTTTAATGATCTATTCATCTGTGATGTTTAAAAAAATTATGCATTTTGCTCATTGAAATAATTAATAACTTTTTTATTTATACTCTTCGCTTTATTTGCGAAGAGTATAAATAATAAGAATTTGAATGTTGCACACTTGTAATTCCTGATTGTTGTGCAAATACAGCGTATGCTCGAGCGAACTGATTGTTTAAAAAAACTGCCAGGCAGGTTTATTTTTAATGACGTAATTTTTTATTTGTATTTTTTTTAGTTTTCATCACTCTCCGACAGGTCTTCATTAGCAGTGAGCAAAAGATCAATCTAATTAATGTTTTCTGTGCAACAAATACCCTAAGAAAATAATTACCTAGGTACTTTTGCTAAGAAATATAATAATATTTGATATAAGACTGTAGGCCAAAGCGTAGTAGAAGTTTAAAACTCCTTCAGTGTTGAAATTAAATTTAAATTGTATTATAGCATAGTATACTCCCCCCCCCTCCCCCCTTCAACGGAATCATCTCAACATATAATCTAATTCCGCATGTACGAAATTTCAAACGAATATCCCAATTTTGTTTTATCTCACCACCTTTAACCATGGAGTGGAAAATATCACAGAAAATCTGAAGCCTTGGGTTCTAGTACATACATCGAATTTCAAGTTTCTGTACTCTTACCAACTTACTTTACTTGTTTTCCCTTACATATCCCTATTTAACCCCCAACCCTTCACCGAAATTAGCTCAAAATATTATGTAGTTCCAGTCCTCGTCATAATATATACGTGTACCAAATTTAAAACCAATATCTTAAATTGTTTCTGAGAAAACGTTTACACAAAAAAAAAGTTGCAGACCACCAGACAGAATTCTGTTTTCACTCCACTATTAGTACAAGCAAATTAATAATTTAGGGTAACAAAAATTAATAAAAGGATCATCTTTGGGATTTAAGTAGGTAATAATTTGGAGAATGAGATGATCCATTCTTTTCACTTCCAAGTTCCGGGAAAATTCAAAAAAATTTGGAAAAACTCTTTGATTTGCTCTAGCGGCCAAAATAATGAAAATAGAGAAAGAAGTTCCCAACAAAAGTTGTAGCTAGTCTTTTTCTCTACAAAAATTTGTCTCTTACTTAAGCTGTTTAGAAGATAAATCGAGTTTTCCATTTATGGTTTTAAGCCGCTTCGAAATGCGCGAAAAATGAGAATTCTCCAGGAGTTTCGTACGACCGGGCTCATCGATCGATAATTCTTACTATTCAGAGCCCCTAAAAAAATGAAAATAACGTAAAATGTAGAGAAAAGTCTGAGCTTTAATGTGGAACTAATCACAAAATTCATAAAAAAATTTATCAAAGAGAGAAAGTGTCAGAAGATGGCTTAGTGAACTTTGTACAGTTAATCCACAGATTAATCCATATCTTTTCCGGGAGTCGTTAGAATGATATTGCATTTTGCTTATATGTTCTTATATAATGACATATTAATCCAATTAACATTTATTGCAATTACTTTTGTTGGAAAAATATGCCTTGCCATCAAAGTAGAGAGTATATTTCTCATCAATCAATCGCCTCCAAATTTTGGAGTTCAATTCGCTATATCTTAAGTAATAATAATAGCACAGTCTTAATTTTTGGATTATAAGTACAATAAAACATATTCTTTCGAATGCTTTTAGAGTTTTTTAAATGCGCGCAGCACTTTTTGAATTTGTCTACATTACTCATACACGTTCAGAAAATGCACAGTTATACAGTAAAACATATACAACTTATTTGTTTCTTAACATTCTTCAATGAAATATTCACGAAATGCAGATTTAAGTGCGTGGAATCGAATCTATGCAGTGAAAAAGCACCCATTGTTACGGGAGAAATAGGCAGGATGCGTAAAACTCAAAGATCCCTAGATCCCTGACCTGACAATACCTCCATCTACAAAAACCAAATTTTTAGTAACAGCTCTCTCAGATACAAGGCATTTCAAAAAGAAATAGTTTGTCCAAGATAGGAGGTACTGTTTTCTGCAAATAACAATTCATCATTTCTCGGTTGGGAAATATTTACAAGCATACCCAGTTTGAAAATACGAATAAATTGATATAGATAACTCAATTTCTCCAAATATACTAGTAAGCAGGTATTGTCAGTTCACTGACGATATATTTCTGAAATACATCCCTATATTTTGACCATTTTATCCTTCCAGTCTCGATGCGCACAGCGTTATTGACTTACTACAGCATTGCCAAGTCTGCAGAAAATGATCGAATTACAAATACAAATGAACTCACAGAATGATGTTTCATTTCGTTAAAGTAAGATCAGCCGTAGTTTCTTAAATGTTGCACAACCGACATAAAGGTTCGTTCGTTAGCAACATGCACTTTAGGGATTCGTTCATGGTAAAGTAAATGAGTTTGGCATGCATTTTCCCGGTCTTAACCATAACAAACCACAATGTTTGTTCACTGTGCACTCGATGTGTTCAAAATTCACTATTATTGAAAACGAAGAAACACAATAGCTGACTTTTGCCACATGCGCCTACGTACTTTGACAGCAAACACTACACTATTGACACACTGCTACTGTGCACCTGTTGAATGCATTTTTCTGCTTGGCACCGGTGCACAGCGTGGCAGAATTCACAAAATTCGCTCTAAGACTCGATTTTTGAGATATCGACTAGAATTTTATTTTAGATTACTCTGAAAGTAGTCTGGAATAGTGAGCTACTGTGGCTTTTTTGAATTTTTTTATTTGCGTGGAAGGGTTAAAGTCATTCAAGGTCATTCATTTTTTTTAATGGGAACCATTATTGTTTATTGCAAATTCAGAATGTCTGACTAAAAATAGACTATTTTTGTTCGACCGTGCAAACAAAACATTTCAAAAAGACGCTGTGACCCACTCTATGCGGCGCAGATGCAGAAAGACTACCATATGGAGACAGTACCATATGCGTACTTGATAATTGTTTGCAGTAATCAAAATTTATTTTCTCGGTTATTTTTTGGCATTTTGATATGTAAATATGTTTGCGTATGTCAGAAAGATATGAGTGTTCATAGATCTAAATATATGGGCGTGTTTCAAAAACACCCTGTGTAACTGGTATTTATAAAAATTTGCTATTCAAATCCATTGGACACATTATGCTGTTTTTTGTATACAGAACGATGCGCGACGGTGTAATAAATTAATTTAATTTTAATAAAAATTTTGTTAGGGTATTATAAAATTATTCACGTCTGCCCCTAAAATGTTCATAGAAAATTCGACATTTAGGTTTATCTAATTGTGCAGTAGCATTATTGTAATTGAGACAAAATCACTCTCGATTTCTTCAATTTATCAACTTTCAGATTATGCGGATTCCGAAAATTAACATCTATCGTCCTGTCTGTCAATGGTTAATGCTTTCGACTCGTAATCCAAGGGTCGCGGCTTCAAGGCTCCAGTAGGTTAAATGCAGATTCTTTTTTTCACCAATTTTAAACCTAAAAATGTCTTAAACTAACATTATTTGGAGAAAATTGCGAAGAATATCCTGTAGAATATGTGAAACAGTAGTATAAACAATGGAATAAATTGACTCTCTAGTTTTTATTTTTTTTTAAATAAATAAAAAGCAATCCGAATTTAAATCTCCAACAAAATGCATGTTACCAAGTGTCAGTGAATGTGGATATAGACTTCACCCGACTTCTCTCGTATTGTCTATTCTGGACAGGTATCATTTTAAAGGCCTCAAATGTCTCCACGGCCTGTATGCCCTTAAGTGAATATAATAATTTGCCAAGGAGTTAGTAAGAGCAATATCAACATCTTGCCATTTTAAAGGACAGAACAATTGGACATTTCCTAATAAACATTCTTGTGCAAATACTGACATTTGTTCCGTAAACCTAATTTAGTGTTACGGTGGTGGTTATAAATTAGCTTGGGGCTCGTTAGACAGAGGTCGCTCGGAGGTACAAAGGAAGACTGTCTCGCTAGGCGTCCCCAGAAGATGCTCATTCTCACTACACGGAGCAATGCATTATTCATGGATAGGTCGGAGACGTGTCGAGTTTGTTGGGCCATTATAGTTGCCGGGTACATTAGTAGACCAAGCTGCACGCCGCTGAATAATGAGTATCGTTTTGCTGATAGTTCACATGCTGTACAGAGCGTTTCAGATTTCAAGGCTTGCCCTTTGAACTAAATACGTATTGTACCGTGATATGAACAATTGACCTTGTCAAAGATGGTTATGGAATTATAATCAACTGTTTTAGGTTATAGGATCCTTTTATATTTCACTTGCTTATAATTAGTTGTTTATTGCCTGGATACGAGATATATAAACAAGGCCATTATACCCTAGGGCCAAACAGAGCGGGTGTAATGATTACGTCCGCTTATTATGACCTCCAATACTCATTCTTGAAAAACATTGAAACATCAATTTTATTACAGACGTTTAGTTTAAGGTCCTTTAATGCTATTAGCTACACAGGTACAAAATTTATTACATTATGGAAACCTATTATTTGGAACACAAGATTAAAAGTACAGTTGGAGAAGGATCCACTGAAGGTGGCATCGCCTTCTGATGATAAATATCTTGGATTTTTTCGGAAGATTGTTTCAGAAAGGCCTCTAGCCGATTATAATCTCCTATGTTTATTTTTCTCTTCACCAAGAGTGTTGCCTTCAGCATTGAGTATTTTGATCATAATGTGTTCGGGTAGAATGTTTTATAAAAAAGGAAGAAAAAACAAGAAGTATGTAAGGACAATAATTTATCAAAAAAACACAAAAAGTTGAAAATTACAATAATAGGTAAAGTGAACTTCATATTTCTAAGTCAAATAAACAATTCCCGACAAAGTAGTGAACACGGCGCGAAACACCCAAAAAAAAACATAAAACTCGGCCATAAAAGTGTCAAAGCCGACGTAATTTATTGCGACTCAGGACCGTACTTAAAATTATTGTGCCGTGAGTTACAATCTAATTAATTTAATGTATGATTGATAAATAAATAATTATTTGTTACAGTGATAATGATAAATTTTAAAAAAATGTTGTGTTTTGCTTGTGTTAAGATAGGAATATTTTATATATTGGTGGAGCATTGATGAATTTTATTAGTCTAAATTAAAATTATACCAAATATTCTTTTGTTGCCCAGTTTCGCCAATAATAATTTAATATACCTATCGAATTATTATTGTTGCCCAGCAAGGACCACGAGGAGGTACGAGCAATTCCTTGCCAAAAAATGTGGGTTCAGAATTAAGGTTATCGATATGATTAAATTATGTCAAAGAAATAAAGTAAATTTTTAAATTCATTAAATAAAGAAAATATTGAATTTATGTCAATAACCCGTAATCTAATTAACCCAGATTAAATAAATAAATAAAATTCTAGAAAACAAACAAATAATTGAAATAAATAAATTCAATTCTGGACAGCAAATAAATAACTATAAAATAAATAAATTCAGTTCTGAAAAAGACACAAATAAATAATTATCAAATAAAATATGTATACATATAATATAATAAATAAAAGTCACGTTATATTGCATTTGCGCGTATGTAAAACACGAATGAAACGATAAATTCACAATGTACACTAAATCAAATCACATATAACATTTTATTTAAAACTCTAATCACTTCACTCACTCAACACTTCACAACCACTTTCTAAATCGGTATCATCGTCGGTATCTGAATCTACAGATATTATTAAACGGTCTTGATTAGGGCTGATGCTTTTTTCTAACTTAATAAATTCATCTTCAATTTTAATGACATGCTGAATACACGTTTTCCAATTACTTGGTGTTATTTCTCACACTTTAGCTTTAATAAGGTCGACTACTTTGGCATCAAATTTGGGGAAGGTGTTATTTTTGCGAATACTTCTTTTCAGCTGACTCCTTATTAGTTCAATCGGGTTAAAAATGCAAAAATATGGGGGTAACCGTAAAACTGTATGTCCTTAAGCTTTAGCCATGCTATCAATCACATATTGTTTTGGGAAGTTTTGCTTCTTAACAATTTCCAAAAGATCTTTCTTCCTAAAATTTTCTTCAAATTCCAAATTATGTTTTCGGAGAAATTCTTGAATATCTTTTTTCTTTGTTCCCGTATTTGATATTTTCTCAATTTGTCGCGAATGATACGAAGCATTGTCTAAAACAATTACGCTGTTTTCTTCTATATTTGGTAGCAATGAAGTCTGAAACCCTACTTCAAAAATATCCGCAGTCATGTTTTGGTGATAGTCAACGTTTGATTCTTCCATTTTTTTTTTCACTTAATTTGACACCATTATGCACCCATCCATTTTCTGATCCACAATGTACAATTACTAATCTGGTTCCTTTATTTGCAGGCATATCAACTTTACATTTCTTTTAACCCTCTATCCAGCCTTTTTTCACTGTATAATGGGTATCATACCAAGTTTCATCTAAATAATAAGTAGGTCGTTGTTCATTTCGAAATTCTTTTATATTTTCCAAATATTCATTACGCCACTGCACAATTCTGAAGCTTTCCATAATACCTGCCCTTATATTAATAATCTTGAACCTAAATCCTATCTTTATTATCCAGCGCCGAAGTGTTGCTTGACTAACTGACACTGCACCATTTGTTTTCAGTTCCATATGTATTGATTCCACCGTTGGTACCTCATTTTCCATATACTTGCTATAAATTAAATCTCTTAACAATTTCACCATAGACGAATCTAATGCTCGTGCTGCTCCTTTATCCGATCTAACTTTTCGATTAGGTACCACATCCTTAATTATTCTATAGATAGACCGTTCTGAAATTTCTGTTAAGTAGGCCGTTTTTTCCACGGCTCCTTTTGCACCTTCACTTTCTTTTATATTTTTATAAACGTTTAAAATTACGTTTTTAGTATGTTCGACACGCTTTATTCACTGACAGAAATAAGTAAAATAATAGTTGCACCGTTATGGATACAAAAACAAACGCAAGGACCGGCAACCACAAAGCCATATCTATTTCATAATTTATTAAATTCATTTATTACATTCAAATTATGTAGGTATCCAAATTAGAGTGAAATATAAAACGTTGTATGCACCACTGACCATATATGATGTTTATGCCCTTGTGTGACTTTCTACCCTCGGGCCAAGGCCCTCGGATAGAAATTCGTCACCCGTCAGCAATCATCTTTATATCGCCCTTGGTACATAAATCAGTATTGTAATAAATAATTATGTCAATCATTATTTGATTGTCAAAATATGACAGACAGTTGTTAAAGTTTTTTTCCTTCTCTATATTAAAGTCAGTTTTTAATCGTTTTAATTATGATTTTCACCAACAGAGCTCCAATCTTACATAACTGAAGTCTAGTGTCGAATTTGTGTGCTAGGTAATGGACATCGGGAATACAGGCAGCGGTTACGTTTTAACGAGTTTCAGGAGCACTTTCCAGACTTTGCAGTAATGCCATAGGATGTTTATGCATGTGTTGATAATTTGAATTTTTTAATAACATTATACCGAATGTTCATTCGATCCAATAAATGGACACTAAGAATGTTTACGCACGCGATTGATATCAGTTGCGCAAATTCATGACTCGAATATAAAATGAAGGCTTTGCAATTAGGAGTTCGAACTAATATTGCAGATACTTTAATTTTGGCAGGAAAATCTTCTCAAAAAAAGCGGGGTCGTCCAGCATTCTTACCATGTGACTCACCAACTAGCTCACCTAGGGCATCCCCATACACATTGCAGAAAAATGTGTATGGGGATACCCACCCGTTGCAGAAGTACAATTGGACAAAATAGGTAATTTGCCGGGTTTCTACAAAAAGGAAAATGCAAGCAGGTGTAAATACCCTTTGCCAAAAAAAAACGCATTTACATTGCGTAAAATGTAATGTTCACTTATGTATAGCCAAGAAACAAAACCGTTTTATGTTATACCACACCAAATAAATTTTTCCATTTTTTATTAGTTAATCATAATTAGTATACTTTTGATAATAAATAAATGTTATAATTTATTTTCTGTGTGTTTAATAATTTATTAAATTATACCTTTTATGAAAGTGTGACATTTGTAGAACTACCGTTGAGTCACAGCGTCCACTATAGTTGACGTCAATTTTTTTACAAATCGTAACAGATAGACACTTACAACTAACGTGAAAAATTTCAAAATAAATCGAATAATATGCATGCTGTATTTTGGAATTTACTCATAAAAACTAAAAAATCGTCAGCAAGAAGGTTAAAGTATTGTTATGAATTACACCCCCTTGGAACTGGAGATGATACGCCTATGCCTACTAATAGTGACTGGAAAGACTCTAGAAAGAGCCATGGACTTGTCTAGAATGTGGTGGAAGAAGATTCTGGTTCAATCTAGAGGTAATTTCAGAGTATATAAGGCGCGATTACCGGCGCAGAGGAGGAAGTTTTATTAAGAAAGAGCAGTTTATAAAAGTGAACAAGTTGGAAAGTGAAAAAGTGAGGTTAAAGTAAACAAAGTGTATTTTTAAGTATTGTATAGTTAGTAAATTATCAAATAAAGTGTTAGTGGTGTTTATCTCTTGTTGAAATTATTTAGAACCCACGGATTCATACAGGGTGTTTCCTAAAAGGTGAATAAATGCAACATTGGTGTCAGACGCGGAATTTTAATAAGAGGATTTTTCGGAAGTGTTGAGAAGACTGGGACAGTATTCTCGGAGTTAGTGCTAACACAGGAAGGACTAATTTACTGGACATTGTTCGAGGATTATTTTCGAACAGGAAAGTAGTGTTAAGTGCGTTTTTAGACATTGCAGAACATTTTTGTTAGGACATTAGGGATAGTGATTAAATCCTTTGAACTAAGAAGAGATAAAGACTCTGAACAAGACTTTCGTGTAGTTATTAGGTGCATTTTCGTGAACTTTCTAGAACTTTTCTATTTGGACAGTAGTTAAATAAAATACTTTCTCGTGCTGTTTTGCATTTCCATTACCGATATTGACGTGATTAATAAATTTTGTTGATTTTATCGTAATTATATGCCGGTAACAACCAGAAGCATGGCATCTGCACAACAAATGCAGGACTTTATGGCCTAAATGCAAAAGATGATGATGGATCAGGAAAGGAAACGCCAGGAAGAGAAAGAAGAACAGAAAAGAAAGCGCTATGAAGAGAAGGAGGAACGGGAAAAAAGACGCCAAGAACAAGAACAAAAACGTCAAGAAGAATTAAGAAAAATTTTTGAGGATCAAGAGAGAAGACGTCAAGAGGAAAAACAAGAAGAGGAGAAACGCCGTCAAAAAGAAAATGACGACTTAAGGAAAGTTATAGAGACGTAACAGAATGCTTGTTTACAGTCGTTGAAGAAATAAAAAATGAGATTAAGGAAGATATGGGTAGCGTAAAGACGAAAGTTAATGAGGTCGAAATAAAAATGGACAAGGTCGAGGAAAAAGTAGACAAGGTTGAAGAGAAAATGCATCAGGTAGAAGGAGAAATAGACCAACTTAAACAACAGTTGAGGGATAGAGGAAACCAGCAAGTGGTATCATCAGGCCAGCGATTAAAAATTCCCTCCTTTGATGGTCAAAGTTCCTGGATGACTTACAAGATACAGTTTGAGGCAGCAGCGAGTGCAAACAATTGGAATGACGAAGAGAAGGCTAAGGCATTAATCGTAGCTTTAAGAGGCCAAGCATTGGAATTGCTCCAGACAATTCCGGTAGACCAACAACGGAACTTTAGAGTTTTAGAAGCCGCCTTAGATCTACGATATGGCGATCAACACCTTGCTCAAGTATACCAGACCCAGCTGAAATTCGCGTTCAGAAAGCTGGAGAAAGCCTGCAAGAATTTGAAGCTGCGGTGGAAAGACTGGCACATTTAGCATATCCTAATGCGCCAAGAGAATTTAAAGAACAATTGGCAGTGGGGGCATTCCTAGACGGGATAAGGGACGAGAAGATCAGGCGAGTCCTCAAGCTATCCCGACATAAAAGTAGTAGTGAAGCCTTGGTGCGTGCACTAGAAATAGAATCCGTCTATAGGGATACTCCAAAGTCAAGAGTGCGGGCTATGACACTCGAAGAATCGCAGTCAGAAAAGAAGAACCAGAACCCTATGTTGGCCGATATACATAAAATGTTCAGTCAGTTACTGGCTCAATTGGATGCTGCAGAAAGACAAGGCACGCCAAGCGGCGGTATTAAATGCTACAACTGCGGCAGGATGGGACATATGAAACGAGACTGTCGATATCGGATCTCGAGGAATGTGAATGCTGGAAACATGGAAGGGACACAGAATAAACAAAGTAGTGGAAGGCCAAGTGGACGATGGAGTATGAAATGTTACAGGTGCGGAGAACTAGGACATATCCAGCTTGAATGTCCACGGAGAAGAATGGAGAAAGTGAAGGCCGGAGAAGCTGTGAAGCTGAGGGAGAAATTAGAGGAAGCTGGTACTAGAGAGACTGTGGCAGATAGGGAACATGGTACCCCGAGAGAAGTAAAGATTTCCCAGCTTCGAAGCATTCCGAGAAGTCCACTACTACCAGGACGTGGAAGTAAAGTGAAACCCCAGAAAATTGCAGATATTTCATCCGGAAAAAGGTGCAAAGAAGATTGCAAGTACTACCACCAGGAGAAACTGCAGGTCACAAGAGCAGTCAACACTGTCAAGGTGGAGGTGCCGGATGACAGGACAGATGAGGCGCTCAGACAAGAGCAATTGAATGATGTGGAAATTGGGCCTATATTGAGAGCCAAAGAAAGGGGAACTCGTCCAAAATGGAAGGATGTTTCGGACAAAAGAGTGGGACTGAAGGCACTATGGGCGCAGTGGGACTCACTGAAAGTCAGGAACGGGCTGTTTCGGAGAGCATGGGAAAGCCCGGATGGAAAGCAGGTGGTTATGCGTCTAGTGATTCCCAGGTGTCGAGTAGCGAAGGTGCTTCTGGAAGTGCACAATGGAACATCAGATGGACACTTCGGTGTTAGCAAGACCCTGAAGAAAATACGTGAACGATTTTATTGGATAAGAAGTCGTCAGGATGTGGAGGCTTGGTGTCGGAAATGCAAGATTTGTGCAGCCAGTAAGGGACCACAGACTGAAAGTAAGGGTGAAAAGAAGCAGTTCAACGCCGGAGCTCCTTTCAAGAGGTTGGCTAATGATATAGCCTAACCATCACCAGCCAGTGACCGAATGAAGGCTCGATACTACCGGAAGGGTAGTTTAGAAGGGTTCAAGGCAGGAGACCTGGTTTGGCTGTACAAACCACAGCGGAAGAAAGGAAGGTCACCGAAACTTCAACCACCTTGGGATGGACCGTATACTGTTATTACCCGAATTAATGACGTCGTCTATCGGATTCAGCAAAGCAAAAAGTCCAAGATGAAGATCGTGCATTTGGACAGACTGGCGAAGTACATCAATGATTCTGAGTTGCCTGATCGGGACGATCAGGCTTAAGGAGGGGGCAGTGTTATGAATTACACCCCCTTGGAACTGGAGATGATACGCCTATGCCTACTAATAGTGACTGGAAAGACTCTAGAAAGAGCCATGGACTTGTCTAGAATGTGGTGGAAGAAGATTCTGGTTCAATCTAGGGGTAATTTCAGTGTATATAAGGCGCGATTACCGGCGCAGAGGAGGAAGTTTTATTAAGAAAGAGCAGTTTATAAAAGTGAACAAGTTGGAAAGTGGAAAAAGTGAGGTTAAAGTAAACAAAGTGTATTTTCAAGTATTGTGTAGTCAGTAAATTATCAAATAAAGTGTTAGTGGTGTTTATCTCTTGTTGAAATTATTTAGAACCCACGGATTCATGCAGGGTGTTTCCTAAAAGGTGAATAAATGCAACAGTATATTTTTAAAAACGACCGCTTTAAAAATGTCAAAAAATTAGAGCATGTTTGTAATATTAACAAAAACCAATAGTTTCTTTGAACTTCCGTTATACTGCCAATGGTAGCAGGAAAGTCCTAATGTTTTTCTTCAAAAAAAATTACAAAATACTCATTGTTTTGCACATAACATTGTTATTCTTCAACCTGTATGGATAGAAAAAGTATCCTATGAAAGTCCTTTAATTTCTATTATATATATTTTTAACATCATACTTATTGTTTCTGATATTTGAGATTTAAATATTATATCTCGACTGATAAACTTTCGAGCGCTATTTTTAAACTATTTTCAGGACTATTCATCGTTCCGAAATAAACAAATAATAAAATACTTGTTATTTCATAGTATTATTTTTTGTACCGTGCCACTTTTTCCATAAAATGTAAGACTTTTGAGTTAGTTACGAAGAACAGTCTCAAGGTACCAATTTTTTAAAGCTAAAATCGTAATCTTGATTCTAGGTGGTTACTATTTTACTTTTTTGTCCACCCTCCAGAGGGGAACCACCGCCCCAAGTAAAAAACTTCGATTTTTAATGGGTAAACAGGAACTCAATGCAGAATGTTTCATAAAAGTCCATTCACTATAGACGGTTTCCGTGGTAAAAAACCTTATTGCACTCGACTATAGGCACTATTTTGAAATGAATTTTAGTACGTATTTCACATTTTAATTACTGCACTGTGAGCAATAGAATAAAACACGCCGACTCAACGATAAAGGACAAAAAATTCCACCCGAAAAAATAGACGTAAACGTTGATTATTTCTTGCATATATACATGTTCTGAGGTCATCTAAATCAACTCCGCACGAGAGCTGCGCGTGCTGCACCTCCTGATAACTTTATCATTCGAACTCGGGCGTGAACACCAAAGGGAAGGTTAAATATACATTTTATTTATACTTCTAGATAGGTATAATTTATATTCCGAACAAAAGCAAATGCACGGTTCATCGACAATAAAGATATCACGGTGCTGGAGCATAAATATATCTAAAAGGTCGTGTAAATTGTTGTTTATTTAAAAAAAGATAAAGACACAGGTCTGCCAGAAATAAACGTTGTATTTTCTTAGTGCATCCGACCGCACACGTGCGAATCTTATACATATGACCATTAGTGTGTGCCAATGCATCAGAAATTGTAATGAGGCGAAATCGTCGAAAATCGTGTTCATTTTAGATCCTGTGAGTATGAAAATATCAGGCAGACTGTGATGCAGCTGGAAGTTTGATATTATTGATTGATTGATTAGCCAGCGTATGGTAAGCATTGCTGCCACTGTCCATTCTAGACATTTTTATATCCCGCCGAACCGGACATACGCCGGATTGGATATGGGGCATGATTGTTGCCAGCAGTGAGAGCCACATGACGCATGGGGTAGAAATATAGAATGGGAAATGTAGGTGTTTGTGAGATGCTTCTTTTAAGTTTCCATGCTTCTTTTTATTCTTCTGAGTCTTCTGGTTCTTCTGTTTCTGTATCTAGCAGTGTGCATTCCTACCGCCCGCTTCCGTCCAGATATGGTTTCATGCTTCCTAGAAAAATTGTGTTTTCGCTTCAACATCCCGCATCAGCTCGCTGTAAGAAGCTCCCATATATTAACCGTTCCACAGGTAAACAGCCATTTACAGTGGATGTGCTAGGAAGAGTTTCGAGAGAACCTTTGAGACGGCCTGTATACCGATCTGCTGAGCTAAAGCAAAATAAAAAGTAAAATCTGCTAAAAGTAAGAAAGTAAGTAGAAGAACATCTGAGACGCCTTGTATGTCAAGTAGACCGCCAACTACTTTGACCTGAGAAATATGCATTCGCAAATGAGCCCAATTCATAGACCACGTGACAGCTGCCAGTCGACGCTCTCCTGTTGTGGGACTTGCTCTATGTTTAATACATTTTCAGTTTTCCAATTTTAAGAAATTCATTCAACGACTAATAAGGGTTAATAAACTAATACTCTAATACTACTAATTAGAACCTATCTTCTTCGTCCGTGCTTGTGTTGGCAACTTTCATCTCTGTTCTGCAGGTTTCCCACCCTTCACTTTCCAAAAACAGTTCTGGTTGGGATTTCATTACACAACACAGCTAGTGTGTCTGTATTGCTTTATAAACACATGTCGCCCACTTGAAAGGGTCCTAGGTATAAATGTAAAACTCTTTACCGGTAATTTTCAATTATTAATTCGGTATGTACTTTGTTCTTCTATTATGACACTTCACTTTACGCAGAATTTTTTGACCTACCGATGACGTAAATTTTGTCGAATTAAACGGAGTTTTAACCGATTCATTTTGCGTTTTCTTCGGGAGCGTCCCACTGCAAATCTACCCTCAACGCAGTGAGCCAATTGACTCCTGCAGCTAGCAATTTGATATGTATACATAATATGTATGATTGAAAACGGGAAAATGCAATAGTTATTGGTCATTTTGTCATTTTGGTAGTCTTATTTTCAAATCCTCATAAAGATACTTTATCCAACACATGCATAGAATATGCTATTACTATGGTGATTTTACCTTACATATAGAATGTGATGTATTACACACTAGTGAGAGAATATTCAACAAGTCACTAGTTAGAGAATATAAAAATAACTTTATTTGGTTTGTCAGTGCCCGCCTCACTTTTTAAATTAGCAATCAGTTTTCATATTTAGAAATATCAATGTTTTTATAAACTTGTAATGTTCCTTCAGCATTAAATACTCGTTCCTCATTGAAGGAGCTGAACACTTTTTCTGTATGCTAAGAAAATAAGCCAGCATCCATTTACAACAGTAACAACTCTGCGTTTTGTCCAATTGTTATATTCGCTGAATTCCCTGTCATAAAATGATTGGGATTTCTTGGGTAGTAAGAGTAAATAAATTTAATTTGCTTCTTTTCTCATTTCTTCCGGGACATACCAATCTTCATCCATTTTTCACAACCAATTATAATTTTTTATATTTATTTGTTGTTTCTGTATATAAAATAGTAAACAATAAATAACCATCAACACCATAGCAACCATTTCATGACCTTCCCAATTACAATATTTACAAATAACGAAATTAATTTGTCAAATGAATCGTCAAATAAAAAAAAAAATTATTCAAATTAAATTTCATTAAAGAAAGTGTTGGCATAAAATTTTGTATTGCACACCTGTATAATTACACATTAGTCACTTAAGGAAAACTTTTTCTTGCATGTGCAAATTTACACACTATAACAATACATATCTATTATGTTTCCACTGATTAAGTCAAGATTGACTAAATTTTAATATAAATTTAAAAACCTGACCTCCAAAATATCCAAAATCAATAATAAAATCAAGAAAAAGAAACATACTTGTAAATACTTTACTGTTTACTGTTAGAATCACATTAGTTCTAGCAGGTTTGCTACCGTTTTGAGATCGTCCTCAACTTTAAATTTTAACCATTCTCATGAACTAAACAAATAGCCGTATCATCAGCACAGCTTATTCTGACAGTATCAGTAGCAATTTTAAGTCCTTGACATAAATAGAAAATAAAATTGGTCCTAGCACTATGCCTTGTGACACCCCATAACAGATATTTTTATGTTGCCATTAAAATGATTTATGTTTTCGACTTGCTAGGTAGCTGTACAGTAGAACAGTTTGACTGTGTGAAAGCTTTGGTCTAGATCATCGAAAACACATAGTGAGGGCTTTGTAAAGTTCAGAACGTTATATATGTATTTTTGCGGTTGAGTTCGCTTTTGTAGCATTCGTTGATCTAGCCTTCATAAATTCATATTGTTAGTGCGACCAGCGAAAAGCTAAAAACAATCTGGAATGAAGGTTGTGGAGTGAATAGAAGAAACCCCTCACCATATATTATATGAAGAACGATTCTGCAATACCAGAAGTCTTGCATATTTTGGAGGATACCAAAAAATTGGTAAAGCTCCCATTGTATTAACCCTCCAGTCGCCTCTCAGGAATGAGCCTAATGAAATAATACGTTGGATACAATATGCGTAAGCCTCGGTACAGCAGATCCTCAATACCGCAAACAAATATTTGTGACATATTGTGCACTTTCAGTTTGCGTAAAAAGCAATTTTTGTGACCTTCCGTGTCTGCAGAAAGTACACTTTGCTGTTGTAAATTGAAAATTCTGCCAATGTTAATATTATTAACGCGTTGCTTTTACATACTTAACAACCTGAAATAAACAGTAAGACGTTCATGTTGAATTAAATTTTACCATTCTCCTGTATGTCATATTTATTACCGTTCCTAGACAAGTTTCTATCTTCTCATTACCTACCACTTTGTTCTGGAATGGCATTTAAAGTTCTTATTGCAATTTTGCTGTACAAAGCCTCCACGGCTCATTCACCTCAGAAGCATTTCGCCTCTTTGGTAATTTAATCATATATCTCGTATTAACTTAAGTAGGTGTAGAAGCACAGACGGCAAATACGACGCTATTTAAATTAATAAATAGTTCGTGTAAGGTTACTCTACTGAATGTCCTAGTTGCAGGGAGCTTTTAATAGACCTTCTTTCTTTTAAATAGCAAATTATTAGTCAGGTCGCGTGCTGCGAGCAATTTTCATTTATTGGATCGCGTTTAACATGCACGCAGGGATAGTGTTACATTTAATTCATGCTGTTTAATATGATTTAATAACGATGTTTATTGTTTACTATCCCTAAATAAATTATTTACACGTTTCGTAATTTATTGTTATTATTTGTGTTCCTCTATAATGAGTTGCTATTAAATGAAATAAATATATATTGTATAAAATGTATGTGAAAGTAGTAGAGTTTATATACAGTTTGTCCCGAATCTAATGGTAATAAAAGTAAATATTAGTGAAAACCCCGACGTTCAAAAATATAAAAGATGTAATTAATCGGGAAGAAGTTTCTGCAAACTTTTCGCCGACTCAAATAGGAATGTAAAATTTACTGGTTCCGACACGTATGCCAAAATCTATATAAAAATACCCATTTAGCACTTTAACTTTCAAAAAAACTTAATAAATGACATTTTATGTAAGTTGACAGAACTTTTAACAGCTGTCAAATTTAAAAATTAGTATCAATTAAGTAACTAGAAAGTCTTATATTTATTTTCTTTAAAATCTTACATTATTTTCTAAACATATAACAGAAGATACCCTTTAAAGATATTATATTTGACACTTAATTTGGCAGCTGTCGACAATAAAAAAGAAAATGAAAAATATGATTTGACAGTTAATTTGCTTATTTGTAAAATGAAAATTTAAAATTAAAAAAATTGAATATATTTATAAATACCTTGTGACACTGAGTTTCATTGGAAAAACCCATATTTTTTTTAATAGAAATACGTTTTTAGAAGATAATTATAAAAAACTGAGAACGAAAATCCGACTGGAAGGATTGATAGAGAATTTCATAACGAACATTTTAAAAAGAAGCATCTTAAAGTTGATTTGGGTGAAATACTACAAGAATTTCAAAATATTTGCTAGACTCGTGGAATCATTAAAAAAAATTCAGTCACGGGAAATTGTGGGTAGTTATACGAACGAAAAAGTGCAGCACCGCTTTTTACAAAAAATTACATTTCTACCTCTGCTATGAGGGATGAAAACCAATTGAAACGTTGAAATACAGCAATAATCATTGTCATCAACGAAATTTTGATGGATATAAATTTAATAACATTTGCTGTTTTTTAAAAATGTAGTATACTCCTATCTGACACTCAATGATTGATTAGGGGTCATAAAAGCTTTTTTTAAGGGTGAATATGAATTAATATGAACCCCTCAGAACGGGAGTAGAAACGTTTTTTTTTTAAGCGGTGGTGCACATTTTGTTCATATAATTATCCACAATTTTCCGTGACTGAAATTTTTTTTTAATGATTCCACGAGTGTGGCAAATATTTTGTAAATTTTTACTTACTTTGGTCCCACTGTGCGACGGCCACTATAGACGTTGTGAAAATTCCTGTATTCCCGATTCTGAATGAGGATTTCCATGCTCCCAAATGTGAGCGTTATGCTGATTGAAGATACCATGGTGGGTAAAAGTTACTTTGTCGGTCCAAATCACCCTACAAGAGAAAAAAGCATAATTTGTTGACACCCGTAAAAAAATCTATCACAAATGAGAGCACGCATTTCATGCAAAACTGTAATCAAAGTCGAAGCTGCGCTCCAGGAAAGAATTGTTCAAGCTGCCAGGAAGCATATAAGCATTCTTTACAGTCGTACGGATATGACAGTATTTGCGAGGAAATTTCAAATCTACGGCTTGGCTGCAGCTTGGCGAAAACGTAAAATGTTGTATTTAAAAATGAATTTGACTCGTGTATAACTTCTACCTACTACCGATAATTTTGAATAGTTAATAATATATTACATGTAACATTACAAACTTGTAATCTTTATTTTAATATTTCTAAAAATTTTAGAAATATATTTGGCAGCAGAGAACATTGCAGATCGAATAATACACTGTTTCATTCAATTCATCATTTACAATGTATTTTAACACTTGCTCATTTTTATATATTACATAACCACTACATTCATAGACCAAGCAAATGGGTAGGTTAAGTCGCAAAATGTGTCCGGAGGGAGATCTCTACGGGAAAAGTTGTATTGAGCTGAGATGTAAAAAAAAAGCTTAATACACTACTAGCCCCACCCTTTCCTTAAGGGCAGAAAAAGGATGAAATAGTTTATTTTTGCGTATAAATCGAAAACGATGGTAGATATGGAAAAAGGTTTCAGATAAAAATTGTAGAGCTTAAAATTCTGCTTAAAAAAGGCCATATGCATTTATACCGTATTTCTGATGGTTTGGCTGTAAAACCTGTATGACGCTTAGGGGCTGAATGGAATGTTAAAAAAAATCGTAAAAAATCGAAAAGTTGATATTTTTAATTATTTTCTTTTTGAATCTCCTTAGAAAAATCCCCAACTTTCTTTCCAGAGATGAAGTATCCTTGTCTACTTGTTTATATAAAAGTTATGAATATCTGAATTTTTAAATTCACGATTAATCAGGGTTGAACGTAGCGAAAAATAATTTTTTAAGCAACACTGTCTTCTTCGTGAAATTTCCTTACAAAAAGTCCTTTACAGTTTTTTTTTATCTCACATACCAACGTTGATATCTAAATAAAATTACTATAATTCCTACAATTTTTGTTTCACTCGACGCCACTGCTATATAGTCTAAGAGCTACTGGCCTCGGCAATCCATTGTCACAATGCTGGAAATATGTTAAAATGTTAGGTTAGGTCTCCCCCGATATTTATTTATTTACTTCTACAAACTTTTGAGTTACAGACCTCAAATAGAGTAGCGGCAACAGAAATACTTAACACGCTAGAGGTCAAGAGTTCAAATCCTATGTAGCGCCAAAAATATTTTTTGCTTTTTTTTTTAATTTTTCGACCCAAATCTCTTGCTCGAATATTATGTTACCAATAGTTCACGTCTATAAATGTTTCTTGGTCATAATATTTTGTATTAGTGACAGAAAGTGTTTTCGATTAATGAAGTATTTTTGAAATCTACAATTATACATTGAAAACGGTAAGAAAAATTCATACATTATTTTCATTTTACATTTTCTCACACTGAAAAAAAATTAAATGTATAATAAAATAAATTCAATATCTCAAATAATCAAAAATGAAACCAGGATTTTTCAAAAACTCAACATATTGACATATCATACCTAGTGGAGTCAATAAGGCTGAAAATATGCATTACTTAATAATTCCGGGAAGCGGTAACTTTTGAGAATACATCTCTGACATGTCGGGAACAACATACCAAAAGTTACCAACAATAGTCCTTGAGCGTCATTTGTTATTGAACAAAATAGTTGCCAAATACCAGTTATTGTCAAATATCTCTTAAAATATGTTTTTCTTATAAAAACTAATAGCGCCGTTCGAAAGTACGGGAAATTTTACATAAAAATGTATATGAAGTTATTTTTTACAATGAAAAATGTAGGCTTCAGATCGCAGAACGTGGCGATGCGTAAGGCGCGCGAAGCGAGCGGTGTCTTGGGCGCGCTACACCAAATTTGTTGTAACTTTTGAACTAATTGAGCTCAACAAGATCTAGTTGAAAGAAGAAACATATTATACTTATAATTAAAAAATTGAATGTATGTAGGAATAGTACATATATGAAATCGGAACATAAAGAGATTTCCGATGAAATCTGTACTTAGAAGGTCAACCATTTCTACATTGTTTAAGATAAGAACCTAGAACTATCTCATATTACTCTTGAAGTAATGTATAAAAAGATCCGGTGAGTGAAAAAAATTCCAAAAATTTATTTTTGAAGATGTACCTACACTTCCAAAATTTCAAAATTTTGAGAAAATGATAAAATTTTATATGTATAACTAACTTCAACCATCGATTACTCTGGTTTCAATTACGTTATTCGATTTCTGTAGGCGATTTTTAAAGCTTGAAATATGTCCTTTACGATGCTTCAAAGTAATTTACCTTAGAAATTATATTAACCCTCTTAATTTTAAGAGAATAAAAAAAGGTATTTTTTGTTCTAAAATTCGTGAAATTAGGGATAAGATAAACATTAATAACTTTAAAAAAAATTATTTAGCATACCTAATTACAGCGATTTCTTATACATTACTTCAAGAGTAATATGTGAAAGTTCCAGGTTCTTATCTTAAAAATTGTAGAAATCGTAGAGCTTATACCGATTTCATCGGAAATCTCTTTATAGTCCAATAAATCTGTCGAAAATATCGCTTTTTTTGCAAAAATTATTAACAGCAAACCAAGGTATGTAAAATATCGGAAATTTTCCGTAGAATTCAATGAACTATTTTTAAAACAAATGACGAACTTGCGTCCTCTTCAAAATGGCGGCCAAAGTTTGCGAAAAACAGTTTTTTTGCGTTAAAAAAAAAAGTTGGCGCTGCATAAAAAAAAGTTTAATAGCAGAGTTGTGTAACTTTTTAATGCGGATCGAGCCGGCCCAGTCCGATCTTAGAAAATTGCAAAATTATTTAGTTATTGCAAAAAAGACGTTAAAAATCGCATTTTTTTGAAATACCTGTATCTCCGTGAAGAAAAGATATTCTTTAACGAAACTCAGTGAAAGCATAGTCCAAGATATATCGAATACAAACATTTTTACAGATTTGCAAAATATTACAAATTTCTTGCAGAAATCGATATTTTCGAAAAAAAGACGACTTTTTCAATGTCCAATAGCTCATACAGGTCTTCATATTTTTATATCGGACCAGTCCGAAAAGTTTCTTCAACAGTTGCGCTAACCTGTGTAGTTATTGCGCATATAACGAAGCGATCCCTAATATGCGAAAAATCGGTCAAAAATCGATAATTTTTTTTACCCCAAAAAACTTTGAATATTTTTGACATTTTAAATTATATTGGAACACCATTATTGCCAATGGATAGCTGGCATTTTTCTACAAATTTACAAAAAAAAAATTGCCCTCGGACTCTGGAGCCGAGATAATTTTTTTTTTTAAGAAATTCTTGTGGCGCCATTTTTTAAGGTAAAGGGCTGAAATTTGCGGTGGTTATTGTACAATACTTATATTTTCAATAAAAAATCTTCGCAACTTGATTGGCCGTTGCTGAACATTGCAAATTCAATGAAACTCGGAGCTCGATGCTGTGGCGTACGCCTGCAGCTGCCGAAAACACGGCATAAAATGTTCAAATGTGTGTTCAACGTGTGACGATGAAATTTGCTCAAATATTGAGGAGAACAGAGTCGTCGCTGATGATATCGACGAAGAAATAGACGAGCCAAATATCTGAGACTGAGCTAGAAAGAGATGAATTTTCAAATGATGATAACGATAATGATGATTGTGATGACGATAATGCGGAAATAATATTACATGACGTTTACCGTGACAGTAGTAGTGGTAATGAAGACGAGTCTCCTATTAAAAAGCAAAAGAAAAAAAATATTAATGCAACGTATTCTACAAAAACAATTCGAATACATAAATGAGACATAATAAAATTTTTATGTTTCTTTGGTAATGTAACAAATGTAATAAAGCGTAATGGAATTAAAATTACTTGCCATACAATAGCACGATTTCGTAGATAGTTTGGGACGATATTTGACAAACCCCAAAATGTTATCGAGGCGGGCGATGTACTATTAGATTTTTTCAGCCATAGCTATGAAGTAATCTGCAGTAAATTTGCTAAGTCGGAAATATTTTATTGCCAGTAAAATACCCCTCATAAACTGATAAAAATCCGTTACGATCGATGTCATCGTCAAATTGCTTTTTATTAGAAATGTAACAAACGCGCGGGTAATTAAATGAGGTGAATGTGTAAAATAATCAAATCATAAAAGGGGTAATGGATTACAAGAATTCCCCAAACTGCACATTAGGTAGGAACTAGTTGCTTTTTCCTTTTCTAAGTCCACTCGTAAAACAAATGGGTTTTTTAATAATAGGTATAATTAGCTAGCTTAGATGTAGAATATTTTAAGTTGTTTAAATGGACGTGTTATACTGAAGGGAAGCCAATTTGGCCACAGTTACTAAAGAGAACGCCACTTGCCAGGCGAGTACTATGTCGGTACATAATTTCTACTATAGAGGACGCAACCTTCCGGATGACTTGATGCCTCTAAAAAGAGGCGGACTTTCATTCATTGATCTAGATTGCTTTGGGGTGGATAAGGACCACTAACTAAAAATTGACAAGGATAATCCCGTCCGGAAAGAAAGACACTTTCCGATCAGCTACTGGTGGTGTGACATCGGCCTACTTTTATCGTGATAATTTTAGTATTCCCGAGTATAGGTATTTGCATTTTTGAGCTTCTGTTATAAAATTTAACTTCATGTCATCAGATTTCTCAAATTAAACGTTACCTCGTTCATATTGTCACTGGCAACTGGCGTTTCTGCACTAGTTTATAAAGAAATAATTAACTTCATGCTAGTTAAGGCTATTGTATTTTTTGGCCCTTCTGGCAATCAGTTTAAATTTGAGTGTAAATGATTTTTTCCTTTAACAAAGTAATTTTTCTTGCTTAAGTTCGAGACTACGGTCCAATTTCCTTATTTGTTTATTTTTAAGTTGCATTTTGTTTTGTTTTAATTTAAGTATTAATTATTGTTCTATTTTCCAAACTGATTGTTCTTCTCTCGGCTTCAGAAGGCCGGAGAGCAATTATTTTTTTTGGAAATTTGTAGAAAAATGCCAGCTATCTATTGGCAATAACGACATTGCAATATAATTTAAAATCTCAAAAATATTCAATTCTTTTTTTTTGGGGTAAAAAAAATTATCGATTTTTGACCGATTTTTCGCATATTAGGGATCGTTTCGTGATATGCGCAATAATTGCACAGGTTAGCGCAACTGTTAGAGAAACTTTTCGGACCGGTGCGGTATAGAAATATGATGGCCTGTATGAGCTATTGGACATTGAAAAAATCGCGTTTTTTTCGAAAAAATCGATTTTTGCAAGAAATTTGCAATATTGTGCAAATCTGTAAAAATGTTCTTATTCGACATATCTTGTACTACGCTTTCACCAAGTTTCGTTAAAGAATATTTTCTCTTCACGGAGATACAGTTATTTCAAAAAAATGCGATTTTTAACGTCTTTTTTGCAATAACTAATTAATTTTGCAATTTTCGGAGATCGGACTAGGCGGGCTCGATCTGTATTAAAAAGTTACACAATTGTGCTGTTAAACTTTTTTTTGTGCGACGCCAACTTTTCTTTTTCAACGCAAAAAACTGTTTTTCGCAAACTTTGGCCGCCATTTTGAAGAGGACGCAAGTTCGTCATTTGTTTTAAAAATAGTTCATTGAATTCTACGGAAAATTTCCGATTTTTTGCATACCTCGGCTTGCTGTTAATAATTTTTGTAGATAAAATCCCTCACTTACTGGACTATTATGCTCCGACCTCAATATACATGTACCATTCCTACATACATTCATTTTTTATTTGAAAATATAATAATCCAATAGTCACATAGTGGAGCGAAAAAGGACATTGATGTGTATAGTTTTGTAACACCAAAATTATATCATACTTTCTGGGGTATCACCAGGAGTATATATCTGAGTTTTGGACTTCCAAAGCCTATTGCGTTTTTTTTTATAAACAATTTTGTTTTTCGAACAGCGTTTATTTAGGTAAAGAGGTGAATATCTCCGGTTCTGGAGGTCCGATCGGGACAAACAAAAAATCAAAATCTTCGCAATTAAAATTTCAAGAAATCTGCGTTAGTTTTGGGTCATTTAGGTATGCATATATCATGCAAAATCAAATAAACTGGCTAAAAAGCCATTTTTTCATTTTAACGCCCAGGGACGTCAAGAATTACGATCGGCTTCAAATTTTCAGAAAATATACCTTTTGTTGAAAACAACAAATTTTTTTGGGCCATTTTGAAATTTTTTTATCAAAAAAGAAAGAGAATTGCGAGAACTTTGATTTAAAATAAAGTTAATTTTCGTCTATATGAACTCGAGATAGTTAACTTTTAGCATCTTGTAAAAAGATAAATAGCAATAAATACACACACACATACACATAGAAATAGCCTGGGAGGCAGCGACCGTTTTCGTGAAATCATTTCTATAAAGCTAATTTTTTTCCAAAGAGTGTTTAGATAGTATCTATAATGAAGGTTCAATTCTACCAAACTCAGAGGTGCATAAATGAGTAAAAAATTAAACATGTTGTAAAAAAATAGATGGACGTAAATTTCGTTTTTCGAATTGTCACGAATTGTCAAAAAATTACGATTCGCCTTCGCTCCTGCCGGCCTCAATTTTCGATTTTCACCTCGTGACTCACGTTGTACGGTCATTGCCGACCTTCTCCTCGCCATAGAGACATAGAACGGGTCTCCGATCGCCGTATTTATTCAGTTCTGACGTTTGAAAAATTGACTTGCGTTCGTGCTAATCGGCGACTATTTTTAAGTGGTTTCCCGAGTTCGAATCCCGTCCGGGGATACTGTTTTTTTTTCGTTTTAAATTTTTTGGCGGATATTTTTGATTCTATAATTGCTATTCGCTCCGTTCTATTGCATTTCTCGGAAAAGATTTGCATCTTCCGCCGCGGAATATTAATTTGCACTATTTCAATTAAAGATCAGAAATTTCCTTACCGAAACATGTAATGAAAGCTTATTAACAGATCTATAAAAATACTGTCTGTTCATTAATACTAATGAGGAATATAATTGGCATGATTTGACTACGTATTGCCGTTTTTGCAACGTCTACCAAAGATTTAACCACCCTATAGCGGGGGTAGAATGTGATTCTTAATCGAAATAATGCAGATTAATATTCCGCGGCGGAAAATGCAAAACTTCTCCGAGAAATGAACGGAGCGAATGGCAATTATAGAATCAAAAATATCCGCCAAAAAATTGAAAACGAAAAAAAAAAAGTATCCCCGGGCGGGATTCGAACTCGGGAAACCACTTAAAAATAGTCACCGATTAGCACGACCGCAAGTCAATTTTTCAAACGTAAGAACTGAACAAATACGGTGATATTGGAGACCCGTTCCATGTCTCGATGACGAGGAGAAGGTCGGCAATGACCGTACAACATGAATCGCGAGGTGAAAATCGAAAATTGGGGCCGGCAGAAGCGAAGGCGAATTGTCATTTTTTGACAATTCGAAAAACGATATTTTCGTCCATTTATTTCTTTGCAACATGTTGTTTAATTCTTTACTCTTTTATGCACCATTAAGAGTTTGGTAGAATTGCACTTTCATTATAGTTACTATCTAAACTCTCTTTGGAAAAAAATCTAGCTTTATTGATATTAATGCGAAAAATCTGTCGCTGCCTCCCGGGCTAAAACAGAGTTGTCTCTGAACAGAACAAATATTTGACATTAGCCAAGAAAAATAAGGTTATAATTTTATAAAGATAAGTTAGCAGAATATTAAATTCCCCTAAATACATACGTTAACTACTAACTATTAACTTAAGTAAGCCGGAAACAATTGAGCACAGTGCAACAAAACAAGAGGTAATCTCGATATATAAATTTGAAAAAAGCTATTCACGCTAACTAACAGCAATGAAATGTAAATGTTTGAAAAACAGTTCTTATAAGTTTAAAATGTTTTTGGACGTTTCATATGAAGTATAAATATGTTTCAAAATGATACAGTTCGAACATTAGCCATTTGTTAATTAACAATAATTGGCCAAAATACTAAAAGTAAAATATCTCAAGTTCAAAATGGTCCAAAAAATCAATTTGTTGTTATTTTGTTTATACATAAATTTCAAGAAAGTGGCCAATATGACTTTAAAAATAAATGTTTAATGTCATCGGAAAGCTGGCATCGAGATCTACATTTGAAACAAAATGATCCATTTTCGAATTAATGGCACAAAATATATTAAATGTAATCTCGACGGAAAAGGTAAAAACTCACAAACATCACATTTTCAAACCTTAATATCTAAAAAGATACGTCGAGTGGAGTTCGTATAATGCCTCTATGGAAAAAATATGATTGGTGATTGACGTTTTGTCGGCATCATAAATTGCGTCAGCGAAATCAGAAATTCAGTTCGGCACGAGTGAATCAAAAACAGCTCTTTTTGACATTTGCGATAAGCATGAATTATTGACTAGACCGCCGCGACCGCTAGCAGTAAGCTCCGCCTTTCTGTCGATAGTTTATACAAAACTATCTAGAGTTGTCCCTAAAAAGTCAACTTGCGCTACGTTTCTTCGTATAAAGAATATCAAATACTCAATAAAATAAATTTATAAACTGAAACACTAAAAGACAACTAGGATTTTTCAAAAACTGGACATGTTATCACTTTCAAATTTTTGAACTCGATAGTACACACAATTATAAAGAGTTTGCGTTAAAGAATCAACTCGTAGTACGGTACTTCATACCGAAATCAAATCTTCGTTTATATTTTTATTGTTTCAGATATTGAATTAATTTTTTTGAATATTTAATTTTTTCTGAATATGAAGAATCATAGAGCGAGTTAACTTAAAAAAAAAACTCTATAATTTTGTATACCATCTACTGCCAAAATTTAAAAGTGATATGTGTAAATATGTCAAGTTTTTGAAGATCCTTGGTTGAATATTTAATTTTTTTTGAATGCGAAGGAACGTAAAATGAAAATAATATTTGAACTTTTCTTAAACCTTTTGCAATGTATAATTACAGATTTTAAGAATACTTCATTTTAATCAGAAACACTTTCTTTCACTAATACAAAATATTAAGGGCATCACGCTACTCCAAAATGGAAGCATTCCGACGCAGGCGCTTAAACAGTCCTCTGTTGAATTTTTTTTACGAAGACCATATTGAGCATTTTGACTATTTAATTTTTTGCTGAAAAATGTACAATTCTGGTAAAAATAACACGTTCTACTATTTTAGAAATAGTTGACAAAAGCCACGGGCCTGTGATTCTCAGGTAATGTGTTATCTAATTTTTTGTGTAGAGAAAAAACTTTGGCCATCTTTAAAATAGATGAAAATGTTCCAGTTATGGAGTTCAATAAACTAACATTATTTATTATAAATAAATAATGTAGTGGTTTGATTTTGGGCCCGGGGCCATGAAATAAATATTTTTGTACCGAATGAATACCCTTCAACCCTTTAACTCAGCTCAAAATTTGTTTAAAAATGTATCCCCAGTTGTTTTAGTAATGTAACTGTATTGGCAGACAAAAATAGTGGTGCCTAAACGAAGGCAGAAAAAAGACATTTTTTTAAAGATTATGAGATCTGATTAAGTTCACCATTTGAGGTCTCCAGGTAATAAACTTTGTGGAATTCTATTTTATAGAATTCTTCTTCATTCCAAGATACTGTTTTACATTTGCTTCTAAAATGATCTCTAAATATATAATCAATTATTGTAATTTAAAACATATTCGACATTGTAAGATTTTTTTGTAAAGTTCAACTTTTCTCATTCAAAACATTTCCGTTTATATAATTAAAGTATGAATTACATCCTGTTCGTGCTTTCAATGTGAATTATTATAGTTAAAAAATATATTTTTCAATAAATTTTGGATGAAAAAGCTAATAGCGTTTTTTCACAAGCCTATTTCTGAATAGATATCCAGGTCACTTAACACAGTTCTTATCTTGCATTATCTTATTTTCAAGACATCACCTAACCTGTATCGATATCGACATTCGGGAGCCTTCCTGCTGGTGCATTTACTTAGTTATGTCCATTTAAAAAGTTCATGTTTTGCATTCTCCAACGAGACTATTTGAAATTTCAAATCCATTCCGGCCGTAGCAAATCGCGTTAAGCGACGACTTTCACAGCGGATTTCTCGGTTCGAATCCTGTACAGGTGTACTTTTTAAATTTATTTTGAACTTTTTAAAATTTATGTTGAACTTTTTGGCGGATATTTATTATCCTATATTCATCGCATTTATGCGATTGACGTTTAAAAACTATAAAAAAATAGAAATAATCCATGTCTAAGTTAATGAATTTGTTCACCACTTCAGAGGCGTATATCACTATATTCGACACCATTATTTTTCTACTTGTAGAATATAAATAAATTAATAAAAAAACAGCTTGTTACAAATCTGTCATGCAGATGAACAGTTTTTGCCTCTAGATAGGCACCAATAACCGAAATGTATGCTAATCGTATTTTCGTAATTACCGAATGGTAATTAATCGATACAGAAAAAATCAGCTTGTTATAAATCTGCCATCCACAGTGAAATATCTCCAACCAACAGATATGCATGTTAATCATATTTTTGTACTCATTGTGATACAAGTAATCGATAAAAAATATCAGCTCCATACAAAAACTTCCACCAACCATGAAAAGCATGTAGACTTTCAACAGTCATCTAGTGAAGTTCCCACCACCAAAGAAATTTCTCTTATCACTATTTTGTCTGCCAAGCTCTAAGGAACAGGATTAATAATGTCTCTGGCTTTTACAAATATGTTGGGTGATTGCACGCTGGCTTCCTATGTGATACCTGAAAATGCAAACTTTGTAGAAGTAAAAAATAAACATCAACTTAAACGGCCACCAATTTCAAAAAATGCAAGAGTGCTCACTGCTCACCCCATCGACATCCTTTCGCCACACCGGCCATTCCTTCTTTGGGAAACCTTAAACTAACATCTTGGCATATTTCCAGCCTTGTGAAAATGGGTATGTTGTCGAGGCTAGTAGCTCTTAGACTATATAGCAGTGGCGTCGAGTGAAACAAAAATTGCAGGAATTATAGTAATTTTATTTAGATATCAACGTTGGTATGTGAGATAAAAAAAAACTGTAAAGGACTTTTTGTAAGGAAATTTCACGAAGAAGACAGTGTTGCTTAAAAAAATATTTTTCGCTACGTTCAACCCTGATTAATCGTGAATTTAAAAATTCAGATATTCATAACTTTTATATAAACAAGTAGACAAGGATACTTTATCTCTGGAAAGAAAGTTGGGAATTTTTCTAAGGAGATTCAAAAAGAAAATAATTAAAAATATCAACTTTTCGATTTTTTACGATTTTTTTTAACATTCCATTCAGCCCCTAAGAGTCATACAGGTTTTACAGCCAAACCATCAGAAATACGGTATAAATGCATATGGCCTTTTTTAAGCAGAATTTTAAGCTCTACAATTTTTATCTGAAACCTTTTTCCATATCTACCATCGTTTTCGATTTATACGCAAAAATAAACTATTTCATCCTTTTTCTGCCCTTAAGGAAAGGGTGGGGCTAGTAGTGTATTAAGCTTTTTTTTTACATCTCAGCTCAATACAACTTTTCCCGTAGAGATCTCCCTCCGGACACATTTTGCGACTTAACCCACCCATTTGCTTGGTCTATCAGTTAAGTATTATGTTTAGTATAGGCAAATTTATAGTAAATATATATTACTTATCTATTTCTGTGAGGAAAACCTACTTTTGCCACCCATTTGAGTTAAGTTCATTTCCATACTATTAAGAAGATTAATTACTTTTTCTACTAACATTTGATATTTTTATTGCCAAGAATATAAAAACAACAGGAATAAAAATAAAGATTCATTTAAACAAAATAAAAAGTCTCTAACTAAAACCGTCAAAATATTCTAAAAATCTGTTTCTCATTTCATATTGTCTCGAAGCAAAAAAAGGAAAGTTTCTGCAAATTATGAGTATGTTCATTTGCAATAAATTTTATACCGTATATATCCAGTCCCTCTACAACAAACATCCTCAAACTCTGTTCACAATAATTATAACCTTTTTAATGTAAATAATACGTCTATACCTTTATAAATCGCTATAGCTTATAGGTATACAATTTTTACTCCATTAGGTTAAAACTTTTCTTATTCCAACGTGTGGCACGTTTTATCACCAAATTCTTTTATCCAGTTTTCTATTTTTTCCGTATTCTTAATATCAGTTATAACTACAGTCATCTCGGATTTATTATTTAGGCTTGAAGCTATTTAATTCACATAAGAAGCGAATAAGTAGAACATTCTATGGTAAATATGCAGGAGGTAGCTACATATTTTGTACACTTCTGAACAAAAAGACAAAATAAAAAAACCGCTGCCTAAGGAATCACTACTTCCACATCCAGATTTTTCATCCAAGTCACTTTAAAGGAAACATCTTGACTAGATTTGCACTCTATAGAATTTTAATAATATTCGGCCGTATACGTTAAAAATGAAGTTTCTAGTTTATCTACTTATTCTCTCCTATTTACAACCTACCACCTCCCACCCCTTCAATGGAGTCATCTCAATCAGATGTCATTACAATACGTACGTGTACTAACTTTCAAGGGGATATCTTATGTTATCAATCCCATTAATAATGTAGCGGAGGTGATGGGATTTGAAAAATATTAGCAAGAAATCTGAAGCCTTGGTTTCTAATATATACACCAAATTCCAAATCTCTGTACTCTTACCAGCTTGATTTGCTTATTTTCCCCTATTTACTCCTATTTAACCCCCAACCCTTCAACGGAATCATCTCAAAATATAATCCAGTTCCAGATGTCGTTATAATACATACGTCTATCAAATTTCAAGTGAATATTTCAAGTTTCTGTATTCTTGTCAACTGGCTTTACTTATTTTTCCCTATTTACCTCAATTTGCCCCCCCCCCCACTCCTTTAACGCAATCATATCAAAATATAAACTAGTTTCAGTTATCGTTATAATACATACGTGTACCAAATTTCAAGTGAAAATCTAAATTTGATTTTATCAACTCTTTTAACCTCGCTTTTAACAAGGGAGTGGGGTGGTAAGGGGATGGAAAATATTGTAAAAAAACCTGAGGCCTTCGCTTCTAGTATATACACCAAATCCCAAGTCTCTGTACTAAGATTATAAATAATCTGAGACCTTGGCTTCTAGTACATACACCGAATTTCAAGTTTTTGTACTCTTATCTTATTTTCCCCTATTTAACCCCCAACCCTTCAACGGAATCATCTCAAAATATAATCTAGTTCCAGATGTCGTTATAATACATACGTGTGCCAAATTTTCATGACATTCTAAACCTATTTCAAGATAAAAGATTTTTGAATGTTTTTTTGCGATTAATATACGCCCAATCCACTACGTGGATGTGGAACTAATTATGGAGAAAATGAATAAAACGAAGAAACACTAAAGAAATATCGTCAAATTTCAACATATTGTGCACCACTTCAGCGCACATGGACTTTTAAAGTCCTTGTAACGTTCAATGAAATATTGTCTAAATGTTATTTGTGGCATTATCTTAATTTTCTTTTTCCTTCTTCAATTCTTTGGGACTTCCTGCCACATGTATGTTTTCTTTTTAAGCGGTGCTAGGGGAATCTACAAAATATATCACAATTAACCAGTATCTTCAAAGAATTGAAGAAGGAAAAAGAAAGTCCAATGAAACTGACGCAATTACTGACATATCCGTATGACTCTAAACAATGCTTATATGCAGTCCGGGATATCACACCATCAAGGTGCCGTACATCTACTCAGTCTGTCGTCCGTAGGTGTGAGCTTTGCATTGAATGGTCATGTCGAACATTTTTTGTGAATTTTCAAAACTTTTTAATAATAAATGCCGTGAAAAGAGACGCATTTTTCTCTCTTTTTTCTTCATGCTCTAGCTCGAAGGGGAAAAACTTTGTAGATGAAAATAGTATTATTTTAACCTGAAAGTCGATCCTGAACATTTGGCGGTTTAACATTGGGCCACCCTGTATAAAACAACTGTCTTTAAATGAAGTATATCTACCTGTTTTATCTGAGTGTCGTTATTTTCAATAGTAGATAAATGCCCATAATTATATTACAATTCAATGTTATTATTAGGTTTTGTACAAGGCAGAATATCTTTTCAGCATTGCCACTTCAAATTTAATTTTCACGCAGCGAGACTGGAAAAACGGTGGAAACATTTATAGAAAATGGAGGTAATCAAAGTGAATTATTTGCGGTCTTGCAACTGACAAACACACACACACGTTTTCCAACTCGATGGGAATTTTCAAGTGCGGTTTGGTTTTAATAGACCACTTTTGAACTTGATCTCAACTTGTCTGTTGTACGTAACCACTCAATCGAAATCGAAATTCGTTCTGTTTTATATCTTGGATCTCTGCATGCTTGGCTGGAGATTGACGTAACACTGATTCCACTGAGTTTCAAAACATCGTTTAAGTTAAGCTAGACATGAAGCGAAATAGGCGACAACTTATAGATAGCTTACTTTTATATTTGAAGTTAGTCTCAAGGTATATTAACTTGATGTAGAAAATATTGATCTGCTTATTGATGTGTACTACATATTACATACATTTTGCAGAATTTTCAGATAATTCAGAATACAGTATCACCTCCATACTCTAATTTACTTGTACTCTTCACTACGGAATTTAAAATGCATTAATGTGATTGGCTCTTTATCCAAACAGTTAAAACATGAAATATTTAAGTGAAACAAAATTATTTTTTCTTGGTTCACTTTTCTTTAAAAAAATCAAAATTATATCCAGGATAAGTTCAGATACTGATTGTATTACGTTAAATATCAATATTAATGGTATCAAGACAGCTTTGCATGATATTAAACTTGGTATTCCACAACCCAAGTAGCATTTTTAGACACAGTTTAGGAACAAATTTAGTGTAATGGGAAACAGTTTTGTAACTGTTTCGATACTTATGTGAGATACAAGGGTTTACATACATTTCCAACATTTTTTCTGAAATTGTTACCATTTTTCACCTATTACAGATAGCATAACAATATTATGGAACAGTTTAGCAACTGTTACCATCTTTCGATATAATTTTTTTCCGAAACAAGTGTTTGAACACATTTTCGAAACATACTGCAGCATCTGTTACCTCATTTCTAAATTGTAAACTTGTGTCGATACATTATTGAAATTGTATGGAACACATTCTTGTCGCCAAATGTTTTCAAACTGTTTCCATTTTTTTCCATGAATATAATGGGAACATATGTCACCACAAAGTAGATTATTAACCGAAACCATGTAAATTTTTTAATAGTTATTAACCTCACATTTTACCATTTGCTGTGGAATGTCAAAAGACAAATAATAAATTAATGAAAAAAACTATATTTTGATATGCTTATAATCTAATTTGTTGGGATGATTCATAACATTTTCAGCAGAGTGCCGCAAGATGACTCAGTGCTTTGACATGTTTTATTTTTCTTTTTTTTTCTTTTTGCATTGACTAAAGTAAAAGTTAACTACATTTTGAAACACGGAAAGGGCATCGGTTCCATTTTTATTTAGTAAATGAAAATAAGGAAATGAATGATGATATTTTAAATATAACATTATCACTTATCAATTTGTAATATTTTTTAAAATAATTCTGTGGAATGCATTTTCGTAAATAACTCGTTTATTTTAAGTTTTTCGAAAAAACTCTATTTCAGATTTTTTGTCCAAAAAGGTCCATGCCTTATACTGGTTATAGACATAGATCGACGGAATAGTTAATTTTCGATTTTTATTAGGAAATTGTTCGGAATTTGTAGAATTTATCAAAAAAATCAAGTTTTCCAGGATTTGTAGATTCGCTTTTGTTTTCTCAAATTTCTCACAAACGTCAACTAATAGAACCAATCGAGCCCTACAATTGCCATTTTTGAAAATCAAAATCGGACCTTCGGTTCGGGAGTTATTAATTTCTTTGAAAAAATCATACTCGGCTCTGGAAAACATACTTGCGGTAAACGGATTCGGGCCGCCAGCAATAGGCTTGATTTGTGGCCGGGTACCTTTGATCCCACCAAGTCTCATCGAAATCGATCAATATTCTGGACAGTTATCGTGCTTCCTAGCCCGATTTCGAGAAAACCAGTTTTTTGCGAAAAAAATCTCTTTTCATTTGTTTTTCGACATAGCCTCTGGTATACTTATTTGTAGAGCTTTGCCAGCGGCACCATTTCTTTTTTGAAACGTCCCGATCCGACTACCTGTTATCGAGTTATTCAATTTCTCCCGGAAAACTCGAAACGTCTATATCGGGTACTTCCGGTTTCCGAACGAAGCCCAGCTTCCGGCGTTAAGATTTTCTAAAGACCTCCTATTAACCACCCAAGTTTCGTCGCGATCCGAAAACGGATTAGAGGGGCTGGGCGTGACAGACAGACAGACAGACCGACTGACCGACGGACGGAATTTTCTAAATTCGCTCTCGAATCGATAGATACGACTTTCACATCGATCCGACGTTTTTTTCGGGTTTCGACGGTCCACCGGAAAAATGCTAAACGTATACTACATTTTTTTTCAAAATGTAGTAACAAGTCTTGTGACTGATGCACTTACAACGGGGTCATCAAATAATGTGGTGAAAATAGAAGAAATTCCTATTAATATTGAGGAAGGTAAAAAGTTGTAATAAATAGTATTTGGGGTACATAGTGATCAACAACAAAAGATAGTAGAACGTTGCTTAAAACTCCAAACGGTCCAAACACAACTGTTCAACAAAAACCGCCAGAAATGCCGAAATGCGCGCGCAACATAGCCGGCTGGCGGCCGTTTGTTTACATGCTGCCAACCTTTCCGAAACCAGACCGAAACACAAAAGAAATTGTTTCTGTCAGAAAATGACTGTGTAACATTTCCAAAACAATTTCGAAACAAGTTTCTTTCAGAGGTGATATGCTACAGTAATCGGAACTGAGTGGATACATTTAGGGAATCAAGTTTCTTTTTATCAAATATGATCTAAATTTTCGAAACATATGCAAAACTGTTTCTGTAGCCATTTTGGTTGTAAATGTTGACATTTGCTATTTAGCGGCCATTATGGGCAATCTTAAAGAAAACTCCGACAAAGGCTTAATATTGAAGATCACTAATTACGATAATTAGGGAAAAAAATATAATTTGGCATAATCATTATCACCGACATAATCGAAAAAAATTTTTTTTATAACCTATATATTTTTATATTTAATACAAAAATATATTCGAAATGTTTGAATTTCTGAGGTCCATTGAAAATATCGAAGTATCTCCGCCGAATAATCGATAAAATTCTTTCCGCTACGTCTCTTCGGGCCAGACATGGCTTAAAATGATGACAAAGTTTACACATTATATGTACTTAGTACACCAACCATGTTATTTTTATTATCCTATGTGTACCTAAATTGTTTCCATATTGAAAAGTAATCAAAAATACGCACAATATGGAAACATATTCGTATTAGGTGAAAGATAATAAAAATTTCCGAAACTGACTGCACACATTTGCTCCCATTGTAAAAACGTGTGTATGGAAATGAATCAATATAAAATATAATAATGTATCGATACATTTGCGAAACTGTGTATAAATCGGCGAGCTACAAATTTGAAACATGTTTCTCTTTATTTTCGAAACTAGCAAAGAAACGCCTAGTGCCACCACAATAGAAACATGTACTGTATAACCATAAGAAATTATACACGTGTCGGAAATGTATCGGAACATGTTGGAAACAGCTCCCATTTTAGACATGGTAACAGACACAATTTGTTAGAAACGTTTGCCAAAATGTTCCTTAAAATGCTACTTGGGAAGGATCTGTACTAAACACATTATTGTTTTTATTACTTATCAACAACCTCCCAAAGCGTAGGGGCCATCCGTTAATTACGTCACACTTTGATGGGGGAGGAGGGGGTCCATAAAGTGTGACAGAGTGTGACAATAGGAGAGGAAGGGGTCAAGCTTTTGTGACATCACGTTTTTTACATCTAGGTATACCGTTGCTTTAATTGAATGAAATTTTTAAAAATGCAAAAATTTTAAAATTCTACTTCAAAATTTAATGCTGTAAAATATGTGATGTCACAACGGGGGGGGGGATTGTTTCGAATGTGACAACCTGTAACATGGGGGGAGGGAGGTGTAGAAAAGCCCTGAAATTTGTGTGACGTAATTAATGGTATCATTGGAGGCTTAGCTACAATGCTGACTGGAAAAGAACAGCTATAAAGAGGATCCATAATGCATACGCGATTTAAGTATTTGGTGTGAAGGAAATAGAGTTTTAATAGCACTTAAAACGTGCGTATTATTTCTTTCCTAAGAAGAAGCATTCCTATGATAATAATTATCGGATAGTTGTGTTTCTAAGCACTATCATGGACGGTATTTGTTACAATATAATACATATTATGCCATTTTACAAATACAGAATATCCTACCTATTCGAGGACCACTAAATATACAGGGTGTAATTAGTTTCATGTCATTAAAAAAACTGGTAATAGGGACCGACTAAACAAACAAAAAACCTATATGACTTTTCTCTAGGGGCATTTTTAAAAAAACTGACCTAGATTTAACATTTTAGTGTTAAGGTAGGAAATATTTGAGAACCACTGTGTTTCAGGGTCAATGGCTGTTATAGTTCCGAATATTAGAAATAATAAAAAAACTGTAATACCCGACTTGTGTTCCTGCCGGAAGAAATGCGACTCTTTGATGGGATTACTTGTACCGAACTGTTTATACCACTGTTTATGAAAATGTAAATAATTCCTTCTCTTTCGGCTCAATGCAAGCATAGCATGACCGCAGGGGTTTAAATAGGATTTGTTTACATGTGTTTTTTAATTTGGAACAAAGTTATTGTAGCTTTTATTGTCGTTTATAAGAATTTATAAAATTTAAAAGTGGTGTATTAACATTTGTAACATTGTGTTAAAAGCTTAAAAAATTAGTGATTATTTTATGAAATTGGAAATCGAACAGTTAGACGTCCGAGATACGATAACAGAAAATAGTTGTGTATTTTCAGTTAGGAGAAAATCTGATTCATTTAACAAATTGAGCGCATGGTTTTCCCCAATCAGGTATCGAAAACTAAAAATCGGGTCTTTGGTCTCTATGAAAATCAATGTAAACAATAATAAACAGATCAAAACAAGACAGCGAATACTAATAATAATAATCATACCTTTAATGCCCAATAGGTAACACCCAATAACTGAACAATTCTTTTTAATTTTTCACAAAAATTGTTCGAAATGACTTCCATCTCCACTTATACACATTTCGGCACGTCGAACTAAGGGATCATTTTTTATGGTTTCTATGCCCATTAAAATACGTTGTTGAACGATAAGTCAATAAAATAAATCTTATCATAAGTGGCACACAATTCAAATAGAACAAAAGCAACAGCCCATACAGCACAAGGACATCCTCAGAACATACTGGGGACAACTTTTCAGGACATATGGGATATCCTGGGAAGATCCCATTATCACCTTAGGATGTCCGTAGGATATCCAAATGGGACAGTTCGGGCTTTGCTGATGAGGTCCTCGGGACATCAGTACGGATGTGTACAGGACGTCATCAGCTCTTATATGGGTTATGCCTGGGCTTTACTATGAACAACCTGAGGACATTGATTGGACTTTATATAGGACATCCCCCAGTTCTTTTAGAGTTTATTGGATATTTCTAAAGACAGCAAAAAATACATATTATTTTATAATATAGTAGATAATTTTAAACTGAGCCAATAAGCAAAGACAAAGAAATACAAGTTTATATAATGACTAATCAAAATTTTGAGGTATTGATATAAGTTACTTTGAAGTATTTGAACCCGATTAATGAAAGAAAATTTCTTTTCAACCCCGAGAAGGGGTGAAAAAAAATATAACAAAGTGTTCTTTCAAAATTACTCAAAATGTGTAAAAGCTAGTAAAAAAAGTTTCAAATACAAATTGTAAAAGCATGAAATATTACATAAAAATGATCTCTTGCTTTTTTTGGTATAGTTAAAATCAACAGAGTTTAGGGTGGTTAGAAGTTATAAGGGATATGTAGAACCTTAAAAAATCACAGCGTGCTGAAAAGTTATAATGAATTAAAAAAAATGTTATTCACTCAGAAAAATATAAAGGATTACGTATCTGACAATAACATCTGCGGACAATAACCAATCACATTTTTCCCTTTTTGATAATATAATAAATACAAAGATATAACATATTTATGAAATATTTATCGTAATTTTATTTGTCGAAAGAACTTTAAAATGAACGTGGATAAGACATCGATGCCCGACGGATTTCTTAGAACTTTCGACAAATAAGGTTTTAGAAGCAAATTTTACAAACCAATAAAAGACACCATAAAATAATATATATAAAAATAATATATATACTTTTCATTATTTTTGTTGCTGAAATCTCCTAAATGATAATACCTATAATAGGACGACTCTAGGACTTGCCCAGGATATTCCCACAGTGGATATTTTGTTAGGCTAATATCTTTGCAGGATATTACCAGGACATCCTGCCAGGATTTGTCTAGGATATCCCCATTTGGGATATTCTCAGGTTGTATGTATTTTATTGGGATGTCCTAAGGATATCCTGAGGAATGTTGTCCTCGACTGGGATATACGGGACCAAATGAGGATATCCTAGGGATATCATGTGCTGTGTGGGAGACAAAACCAAGGAACGGGTAGGTCCCGTCGTGTGTACGTTGTTTACCAAGTAAGGACACAAACTGAAATTATTATTTGAGAATATTACCAGAGAGCGTGTAGTACGCCTAATAAGATAATTTGGCCGCGGAGAAGCAGAAAACATGGCGGTGTCCTCTGTCGGTCGCTTTTAACTGCTTTGTCGGCATACTTATTTGCACGAATGTCAGAGTATCACGTGCGACAAGACGCGAGGCAATAAAATCTACCCCAATATGCCAGCAGTTCTCAAAATATGTTATTAAGTATTTTGGAAATTTTTGTTTTTTTTCTCCAAAACTATGAGCTTTAGACCCTATGTTTTATAAGGTTTTTTGTTTGTCTTGTCGTTCCCTACCACCAGTTTTTTTAATGACATGAAACTAATTACACCCTGTATTTATGCTATGACTTAATCGCTGTTCTGCTAGTTGGTATAAATGCTCACAAACTAAGCTTGCATCAAATTATCTCTCTCCATCTCCACGTATACATATTTGGGCACGTCGAACTAAGGACATACGTACTCCGTTCAACACAGTTGGTAAATTAGGATCATATTATATGGTTTCTATGCACATTAAAATATGTTATTTCAATTGTTCTAAAGCTCTTCTGCATCAGCTACATTTCCACCACTTTATCCATACAACAAGTGCATATCCGCGAGCTCTGGATAAGTGTAATCTCCTATAATCTCCAAAATCTGCGTTTTAAAACACCACACTAAACTGTGAATTAACGTTATCAATAAAGAAAACAAAAAGAAAAACTTGGTCAAAAATCTAAAAAGTAACACAAAAAGCACGAAAGAGAAGTAGTGTCTTACGTAACCAAGTACTAACGACTTGAACGATAAGTCAATAAAATAAATCTTAACATAAGTGGCACAAAATTCAAAAAGAACAAAAGCACTAGACAAAACCAAGGAACGGGTAGGTCACGTCGTGTGTACGTTATTTACCAAGTAAGGACACAAACTGAAATTATTACTTGCGAATATTACAAGGGAGAGTATAGCACGCGTAATAAGATAATTTGGCCGCGAAGAAGCAAAAAACATGGCGGTGTCCTCTGTCGGTCGCTTTTAACTGCTTTGTCGGCATACTTATTTGCACGAATGTCAGAGTATCACGTGCGACAAGACGCGAGGCAATAAAACCTACCCCAATATGCCAGCAGTTCTCAAATTATGTTTTTAAGTATTTTGGAAATCTTTATTTTTTTCTCCAAAACATGAGCTTTAGACCCCCCACCAGTTTTTTTTAATGACATGAAACTAATTACACCCTGTATTTATGCTATTTCTTACTCGCTGGGCTGCTTGTTGGTTGTTCTAAATAATAAACTACAAATATGCAATGTGTGTCAGAAATAATTAATTTGTGTCTACATGACCACATCACAAGGCATAGTTATTACGTGTCACATATCATAATACAACTACATATAAATGCCCACAAACTATGCTTACATCAAATTATGTGATAAATGGGCCACTAATTTGAGTAAAGTGGCAAGTTATATCTTTCAAAAATTTTAGAGCTCGTGTTGGTCCGTGGAATTTTTTATTGTAGTACTGATGAATTTTTATCTGCGTCATTTGTCTACGATAATATATTTTATTGCATACTGTCCGGTAAATGATTTTCGGGATTCATTTGCAGCCAGTGAATCGAAGATTACAGTATCCATATTATTATTGTTATTAGTAAGCAATTATTTTTTAGTTTTGACTTTTGACTTTTCACTTAAAAATATAAATTAAATATTTAAATACACAGCGCTGGCAATTATTTAATACATGAATAGTTTATTTTCGTCCGAAATCTCCAAAACACAAGACAACGAAAAATTATGGTTTTATTTATTTGACAGTGACAAGCTAAAGTTAATAAGCATCTACCTACTCCGCGAGCGTACTGCCGGAAAATCGCTCCGTTTTTTTTTTAATTTCTGGAAAACGGTATAGAATTTTTGAATGAAATAAAATGCAAAGTTAAGCCAATAAATATACCTTTCGACTGTTTTTTGTTTGAAATCGATATCTATAATTGTTTTCAAATGCGACTCCTCACAAGCAACGATCACACCAGCAGCGTGTGGTCAGAAAATCGCTCCGTTTTTTTTCGAATTTCTGGAAGACGGTTCAGAATTTTTTTAATGAAATAAAATGCAAAGTTAAGCTAATAAACGTACCTTTTGAGTGTTTTTTGTTTGAAGTCGATATCTATAATTGTTTTCAAATGTGACCCCTCACAAGCACCTGTCCCACCGGCTTGAGGTCGGAAAATCGCTCTGTTTTTTTTTTCAATATCTAGAAAACGGTTTCGAGCTTTTTAATGAAATAAAATGCAAAATGAAGCCAATAAACGTACTTTTCGACTTTTTTTAGTTTGGAGCCGATACATGTAATTGTTTTCAAATGCCACCCCTCATAAGCACCCATCCTACCAGCGTACAGCTGAAAAACCGTTCCTTTTTTTATTTAATTTCTGGAAAACTGATTCGATTTTTTGAGTGAAACAAAAAACAAAATGTTTCTAATGAACGCACCCTCGAGTATTCTTAATTTCTAGCAAATTTTTATCATTTGTTGTTGTTATAATCCAAAATCACGTTGAGTTCTTTAATTATTTAATTAAGTTCACTTTTCCAACAAAAAAATTCTTTTATATATTTTCCAGAATATGTGGTATATGTGGAATTCTATTTTTGGTGTATACCTACATACGACGTATCTATAAGATTCACATAAATATATGCCTGATATATATGATGATTAATATATTATACTTCGTAAAAATCATCGTTTATTTGGAAATGGGCGCGGATTTTTGTATCTTAATGAATTTTTTGTTAATAAACAAATACTTTTTATGAATTTTTAAATTTATATATGTAATCAGCGACCCCCAAAATCCCCCTAAAAAAATTTCAGCCATTTTGAATAATTATTCAGGAAGTTATTCAATTGTTAACTTAATTTGTTTATTTAACAATGTCTTAACTTTTCGACTTATGGACCCAAGAAGATATTTCCATAGTTTCAAAAGAATCGGTAAAGTAGGTATTGAACATTTTTTGGGTTTTTTATAAATTTCGATACAGCGACTGGACTAATTGTACTCTGTCTGCTGGAGTCCACTATTATATACTGGAATACCCAATTGTTGAATAAGAGTGCGAGAAATTGCCTTTTCAATTTGTTTGGTGATGTTAATTTTGAGTTTAGTATTTTGAAAGTAAAAAATTGAATCTCAATTCCACTCAATATTGTGTAAATGTGCTATTTGCGTTCATAATTATACATTTTTGTGACTTTAGCAGGTAACCACCATTTCGCGTTTCCTGGAAATTACCAATATTACTTATAATCAGAAATATAAATCACGGGCACGAATATACTACCCACTAATTTTACTGCTCATTTATATATAACCCAAATTGTATTTTGTGTGATGTGACTCGCGTTTATTTCTTCTGGAAAAAGTTTACTCCTATTTAAATAAATACAGTTCGATTCGCAACATAAAAATAAATAATCATCTAGCAACTATAATAAAATATGACAATGATAGGAGAAAAAATTTAAAGCTTGTCCAGACTACGTTTCATTTGCTATTTTCTATTTTTTATGAATTTTTGAAATCGACGAAAATAAAATACTTCTTCAATTGAAAACATCAAATTTATACTATTTATGACAAGATGTATTCTAATTTTAAAAAAGGAGTCTACCTGACTAATTTTGTTAATTAACACATGACAGAGTTTTTCATACATTAAATTTACCACGTAAAGTACATCGAGAACTCCAGATCTAAAACATGCCCCTGAACCTCGATTCATTTAATGAAAGCTTCATTAATATATTTTTTTTAAGTTGGGAGAAACTCATCCCACTCAACTAACCAAATCTGTGAATGAAACTGACAAAATAAGTGAGAGAAGAATACGTAGCCGTCTTCTCGATCCCATTTTTCACAGAATGCATAGTGTTCCTCACTTATTATACAACGAAAACCATCTTTCCCACAATAGTATCCTAAATTAATTGTAATTTTTGTTTTAGGTAAGCCAGGACCTTCGTTCTCTTTCGTACAAGAGTAAGTAGATCATAATTGATTCTTTATAGGTTAGTATACATGGTAAATAGTTATACAATCCATGTTTCAATTCATTACAAATCTTGAAATTTCAAAGACATGTACAAGATGTTCACACGAGAATTCTTTTCATTAACCTCGTCTTGTATGCTTTAAAAGACTACTCAAAAATTGAATCGATATCGTTTTTCACCATGATTTTCTGCGTACTTGTTAGGTTCTGCCTAACACACAAATATGTAGGAGATTAATACAATAGATTAATTCAAAGAACGCCCTACATATTTTTATATATTTGGAGTCTTTTTTACTTTACAAGTATGTGTATATAATTGTTATAAGTTTGCTTTTTTCATAGCTGGGTTATTATATTAAACATATGCAGTTGGAAAAAGGCATTAGAAGTGATTTTTATGTAGTAACAGATTATGTACAATAGGTAATATTATAAATACTCAAAACAAGCAAAATTTGTAACGTTTCAATTATTTCATATAATTTTCACTAATACTTTGAATAGCGTCACTGCATAAGTTTTTAACTGTTTCAATTTCTGTTTAAATTATCTCAAATTATTAGGATTGTTTTTATATACCTCATATTTAAGTATACCTTACAAAGAGCCAAAGAGGGTCAAATCTGAAATGATTAGGCCATGCCTATGCTAGTCGGCCTATCCATGTTATACCTTCAGGCAATAGTTTGCACCTTTTTCTCACCTTCATATAACTGCTCCCTTATACGTCCCCGATTATCACGTAAATCAGAGGTAATTCAATTTACACCTACTTCAGTTTAACGAACGACGCGATGATGAAATTTCATTTACTAATTTTTTATTCAAATCCAGTTCAATTTTTTTCCACATTATTTCTTGTCTCCAAATTTCATGTAAATCTGCAAAAGTTTCGCATTTATGGCAGCCCTAACGGATTCGTCATTTTTAATTTTTAACTGTCTATATCAGATCCGGTATCAGCTAGTTATATCTAATATATATTTAACTATTTATTTTAACACAATTTTATCCTCGGCACAATCACCATATTCTCCTCTCAAATGGAATCGGTTTTTCCGATTTTTCTTCACTTTATACTAAACATAGTTTGATGAAAATATATTAAAAAGGAGATTTTTGCGCGGACGTATTTAATGTTTAATAATGTAATGATCTGTTTTCCACACGTATAATAATAATACATATAATAACAATTACCATTATACTTTTCACCAATTTACTGTTTTATTATATAATAAAATAAAAATAAAATTGTTGCACATTCTATAGAATATTCTTCGCAGTTTTTTGTAAATAGTGTGCCCAAAAAAAAAGGAGGAGTGGACTTGGTGCGAGACACTACCGTGTACCAGAGCACGCTTTTGCTACACGTTTAGAATAACTCAGGATTTCCTTAACCACTTTTCAAGTGACGCGCTGGTGTAAGCATCAGCCTACGAATCAAGACGTCCACGGTTCAATCCCTGAGCGTTCTCTGCTTATTTTCCACAAATATAAACTTAACATCTGTAACAAAATTTCTTTCGGATTACAAGATGTTGAAGTCTAGATTGACGGCCCTAGATGGCTAAAGGTAATTAAAAATTAAAAATTTGATTATTTTTGGTTAACGTCGGGCTGTCGTGGGCGCCATTTTGCGTGGAGGTCAGACAACTCATTGTTTCATTTTTGGATTTCTTCTGTGTTATTGAAGTGTGAGTGTTATAATAGCTTCTGTTTTCATTTGCAAAAATTACGAAATTGCCTTTGTTTTGTTCCGTACTAAATTAAGGTAATAGATGAGAAAGAGACAACGTTCGTTTCTTTAGAATTCCTACTATTTTAAAGGAGCGTGGAGAAAATAACAACAAGCTGTCAAAATGACGCCGAGAAGCAGGGTAAGGTCTCTAAAACGGGGAGAATTAAGCGAAACATTTCTGAAAAATCGTAGGATTTGTTCAAAACACTTTATAACAGGTAAATTTTCATATATGTGTTTTGAACTGTTAACCTGAAATAAGGTTTTGTATTTAGACAGCTGCGTCAAAATCACGTGACCGGAAATGGACTATTCGGAGATTTCATAGAAGTGAGGTTATATTGTGCGAGAAAAGAGCAGTAGTACCATATGACTAACCTCAAATTTTACGTTTTTGTAAGTTTATTCGCGTTTTTAAAGTTCTTATTCACATTTCTAGATTGGAACCAGTGTAATATTATACACCACCTCATATAGAATACATATTCTTTTTTAATGTTATTGACTTAAAAAAATCTATTGATATTTGCAGGTTGGATAACCAACCTATAAATTAGCCCTGTATTTTTAATATTCAACGATATTACAAAATTATAGGTATTCTATATAAGAGGGTTTATTGATCTTACACAGATTCCAATCTAGAAAGGTGAATAAAACATTTAAAATGATAATAAACTTACAATAGTTTAAAATTTGAGATTAAGTTAGTCATATGGTACTACTGCTTTATTACAGACGCCACAGAACGAACAGGAATTCTTGTTGGACCCAGAGTTGGAGATGTCGAGTCCTACGGCGGCCCCATTGTGAAGAGTGAAATGGAGCCCAGCAAAGCCCTACGGGGGGCCCAATAGGGGGCGAAATGTGGCCCAGCGAGGCCCTATATAGGCCTCAATGGAGCCCTACCGGGGTCCATTATGGGGGCGGAATGGGGCCCAGCTACGCCCTATGAGGGCTACGGCGGAGTCCTACGGGTCCGTCCAAAGTGCCGCAATACTTACTGTGCATCTTTTGGATCCGATCATCACCGACCAAAGCCGAAATTAATGGGACAAATCGCATATATGTATTTTAATTGCTAGAAATATAAAATCGTGTGTTTTTATGCGCAAGGGGCGTTCTACGCATTGCTATGCACATATCTTCGTTAATATGTAATTAATATCGTTGATTCTGGTCTCAATCGACAGAGAATTATCGATTTATAAGTGTAACTGAACAAATTCTTAGTTAAATCCTTATATTTATTGAGAAATTTCAATTCAAAATTTAGGTGGTGGTGGGGGTAGGTATTTTTCCTGTAAAGATACACGGGTGTTAGATTATTATTTATGTGAGCGGGGATGTTTGAGTGAACTTGGCGGGAGACACTGCCGTGTCTCTTGATTAGTTTTAGAGAGTTTTTGTTTAATACAAAACATAAAAAAATGATTTTTTTAAAATTTGTTAGTTATTAATAGTAACATCATGGCGTGTAAGAAATCTAACATTCCATAAGATTTTACTAAGTTCCCTCTCAGGCAAACGTTGTTGGGGGTTTATGGTTTGTGTCGTAAAAGTTGAGGTACCTACTTATCTATACTTCTTTTGTTTTTCGCATTAAACCTACAACTTTGTATCAAACACAAGTTAGTTAAAACGGTAATTATTATACAGAGCATATTACTAAGAAATATGTAATTAGAATCTACTTCTTCGTGGAAAATTTACATGTAATTTTCTAATTATACCAATAAATTTAAATTATCTGCAATATTCCGTCTTTTCGTGTCAGAGGATGATTATAAATATAGTTATCTCTTTTTCATAGCTTTTCCAGATATTTTATTACTCAATAGAACTTGCGTTATATTATTGATACGTGAAGGAAAGGTCTCCATTAATCTTGAAATCGTGGTACGTGACGTAGAAACAAATTTGGGTCAAGGTCATTGTGCAAATAACGTAAATATATAACATATTATACGTACGTTACAATCAAAGAAAATGGTGTTATATAACGGTTAAATCATTTCAGGATAAGTGATGATGGTTAGCCAATAATACTTCTAATTTGAAGAATTTTATACAGGGTGTTTAATGAGGGCATACTTCTAGGGGCGGTAGAGGACCACTTGGGTATTCAGGAACGACCATTGAAATCTTCCTGTCGCTCTTAATTTCTGAGATACAGGGTGATAAACTGATTTTACTCTAAATTTATTTTGGCCAGAACGTCCTTACTATTGATCGGATTTTGTTTAAATTTTAGACACTATACACAGTTGATAGGTTGCCATTATAATTCTTTTTTAAATTCTAGTGCCGGAATTTTTATTTATTTGATTTTTTCGATTTCTGTAAAAAAGATCACCCTGTAATATTTTTTCCATACATCGCTACACATAAACATGTAATTAGATTATTTGTCGCACCTTTGTTGATTTCTTTACAAGCGATTGAATTTGGCAAAAAGGGGAATATGAAGAACAGCTTAATTTTCTGAACTACTGTGCACCGTCCAAGGGAGCTGAAATAACTTATGTTACAATATTATAACACGATTTGCAACCTTTCAGGCCCTGACCTCCATTGGTCCTTGAAATAATTGACAAATCATGTGCCGGCACGACTATTTTTTAAACTTGTTTTTCTCGAAAACTGTTTTAGCTAGACAAATGAAATAAAAAGGCTCTGATAGACCATTAGTTGGTGTTGTATATTATATATTTATTTTAGATTTTTTAAATAGTATTACTTAACTGCCGAGGTACTGTCGTGAACAAAAAAAAAATAGGACAAGTCTTATAACGCATATTTTCTAAAATCTACTTGTGTACATCTAACTTTAATTTTTTTGACTTTGTCAGTTAGTTGTCAAAATTCATTGCAAGTGTGCCAAAACTAATATGCCCATATAAGCGATTTAGTTAAAGTTGGAGTTATTGCTAAAGCAGAAGATGGATGGTCAATGAGACAAATTGCACTGCGTTATAATATTAACAAAAATTATGTGTTTAACATTTTAAAAAAAGTGGAGAATAAACGGTAGGATTAGTAGAAATCGTGGATCAAGGCGACGAAGGACATCAACTCAACAGCAAGATTTGCAATTGGTAAATAAATTAGCAGAAAATCCATTTCATTCAGTAATTCAGGCTGCTGAAGAAACGAATTTTCCTGGATCGAGTAGTACTGGACACCGGCGAGTAAGAGAATCGGAGCTACGCTGTCATCCAACAGCACAGCAATACCTACTTAAAGCTGAACATAAAGGGGCTCGAATGGGATTTGCGCTTGAATTTTTAGTGCGTAGCGTAAATTTTTGGAACAATGTAATCTTTACTGATGAAAAAACTTTCCATTCTACTCACAGCGGTCGTATTCGTGCTTACCGAATATATCTAACAATGACAAAAGTGGTAGATTTTCCGTTAACATGTTTGGATATCGGCACGTGGTCCTGGTGTTTTGAGGCATAATGAGGAACGACTTAATAGTGAAACGTATATTAGGATTTTAGACAATATTATGCTCCCTTCTGTGTCGCAATTGTTTCCTAATAATGAATTCATATTTCAACAAGATAATTGTTCAATTCATACTGCTCATGCCGTGACTAACTGGACAACAAGATAACATTAATGTTCTTAACTGGCCCAGTCATAGTCCAGATCTTAACCCTGTGGAAGACGTATGGAGACTACTTGTAAGAAGTATTCAAAAACGAAAAGTGAGACCACGGAATGCCCAAGAATTACTGGAAGTGGTAAATAATGCATGGAAAAATATTATTACTAATAATTATTGTATAAGTTTATTTAATTCTATGCCAAACAGGCGTATAGAAGTTATAAATAGAAATGGTGCAATAACAAAATATTAATAATTAGTTTCTTGTTAAGTTGGATATCCTTTGTTGCCCTGATCCAGGATTTCTACTAATCGTACCGTTTATTCTCCACTTTTTTAAAATGTTAAACACAGAATTTTTGTTAATGTTATAACGCAGTGAAATATGTCTCTTTGACAATTCATCTTGTGCTTTAGCAATAACTACAGCATTACAAAAAAAAATATAATAAAACTGCTGTTTTATTTCGTCTGCTCATTACATATTCAAATAGAAACAGATTTACATTAGAAAAAAACAATTGTTCTTTTTTTGCTCCCGACGACAGTACAATCACCAAAAAAATATATACTCATATTATACAGATTCGGAAAATGCAGTTTAGGGTATAGGAATAACGATGTAATTGACCACGCCCCGCTAGTTCCATAAATCGCGAAAGCAGAGACACACAATGAATTGAATTTAGCACGGCATGAACTAAGGATGGATGCGGGTGTAGGTAATAATTTCAATACGAAACGAGAAAATATCTCTTCGTCAAAAGCGAAGAAGTTATTTGTCACATTTTTGAGAAATAATTTTTTCTAGTAAAAGCATTTCTGCAGTTTCTTTTTTAGCCGTAAATGCTATGGGAATAAAATAATAATTCTTATTAAAACCGAAATGAAAATAGAACATTAAAATAAAATAACTCGGAAACTAAAATCAACTAATAATTATCAAAAAATAAATTATTCTTGTTAAATTACAAAAATAGAACATTAAAATAAAATGAAATAACCCTCAGAAACTAAAATAAACTAATAATTATCAAACAATAAATTAATGAAGTAAGGATTCAAACAAACCACCTTCTTGTGCCAAACAATACCCAAACCGATTATACAATGAATCTCTCATATCATTGAGTTGATTTGGAGTAATGCTTGCACAAAGTTGGATAAGTGTTTCCCGTAATTCAACTAAATAATTGGCTCGTTCAAACGCATGTTTGTACGCGGTTTCCTTTAAAACGCCCCACAGAAAGAAATCATGGGGTGCTAGATCAGGTGACCTGGGGGGCCATTTTATCATTCCCCTCGTAGCTATTTAACGATTGTTGAGGAATATTTTGAACTGCAGGAATTATTTGGTTTTGTAAAAACTCTAAATATTTATTGCCATTTAAATTGCCATCGATTAGCAGTGGGCCTATAATATGATTGTCTAAAATTCCCGTCAAACGTTCAACTTTTGAGGATACTGAGTTCGCACAGCAATACTCAAATGTTTATTTTTTCGAGACCAATATCCTACTACGGATGGATTGTGTTTCCTATGTAATGAAAAGGAAGATCCATCTGTAAACAATATATTCTTTAAGAAGTTTTCATTCTCATTCACTTTATTTATCATGATTTCACAAAATTTCATTCGTTTGAAATTGTCCTCGGGAAATATGTCTTCCTTTGTTTGAACTTTAAAACAACTGTTCCCTTTTCTTTTCAAAATATTTCTTACAGTTCTTTCCTTCATGTCAACTTCATCAACAATTTGTCTGCTAGAACAAGGTTCACTAGTTTCAACAAGTGCACAGACATTAGTTTCGCGAATTTCACGTTCTTCGCTCATTTGTTGATGACGGGGTTCGGGTTGACAGCATTTTTTACAATAATTCACGACACACCCGAAATTCTCAAATTTTTTAATAATGTATGAAATTATGCTAGCTGGGGGGATTGGTCTGTCTTGATATGCCACAATAAATAAATTTATTGTCATCAGTGGAATGGCCCCCGAAGTACCACTTCACAATTTGCACTTTTTCTGCAGTTGTATAAACACACGGCATTTTGATAACGAAATTGAGATTAATTTATTTTATTCCCACACGTCTAAACAGCTACGCTATTAAAAGCAGAATGGGTGCGCTCGCGCTGTTCTCAACTCGTCGCGGTCAAGCAATGGACCAATGCCCTGCATTGTAGGTGTGGTTTATCTGCGCAGAAACAAGTTTACGTACCTATAACTAAATTTGCTGAATCTATATATTTTACTTACTATTACTACTAATTGTTTCATTAACAACAAATGGGTGCAACACTTCTTCACAAAATTCAGATTGATCGTGATCGGTTTTATGTACCTCATATTTATTGCAATTATGTTATATACTCATGCATAATAATATATAAAGTTACATTAAAAATTCTCGATAAAAGGAAATGGGTGCAAGACTTTAAAAAATACTTTTAAATTAATTTTATTATTATATGATTCAAGTTTTAGGAACTTTGTTTATTTAGGAATTAGTTTACTAGCAGCTTTAGTAGTTGACAAAGCAGGTGAAATTCCGTGATAATACCGTATTAGTAAAAATTTATTTTGTGTTGCCCACAGCACATAATTAAAGATCCTCTCTGTTCGCCGTGAACGTAATGTACTGCACCAACCACACGGTCAACATTCCGCAGAACGCATTAGCTTTTATTTACTATTATCCCATTGTTTAGTTCTGTTTATTGTTTAACGTTTCCAGCTTGTACTATTCAAATTAGTGCATAGGAACCATCTACAGGGTGGAACATACATAATTGTTGCACATTCTGTAGAATATGTTTTTGCATTTTCTTGAAGTGTAACTTCATTATGCAGTTACAGCAGAATGTTTTGCGATGAATGCATCGTTTTCCCTCTCAAAAACACAAACGAAAAACCCTAACATTCTCCACGCCCACTGAGCAGACTGCGCTTGCAACATAATGCATATTTCTTGTCCATTCAAATTCGATTATTCATATGCATCTCGCACCTTGACATGCCGCGGTACAACTGCAACATCATTAAACTGATTCACGGCTTGCTTCTCCCCATGCTTCCAGGACTCGCCTACGGCTCCTTGGGTTTACCTGCAAAACACCTCTTTCCGGTCTTGTAACGTGAATTAATATTACACATGATTATACAATGGCTCAGAATTCGAAATGTTCTTTTGCTAAAAATTTGAAAAGCTAATTTCTATTTACTTTCTAATATTTAGATTAGATTCGTGATGATATGCAACATCAAGTAGATGCTGCAATTAAGTAATATACAGGGTGTAATTAGTTTCATGTCATTCGAAAAAAACTGGTAATAAGGACTGACTAGACAAACAAAAAACCTATATGACTTTTTTCTCTGGGGGCACTTTGAAAAACTGACCTAGCTTTAAAATTTGAATGTTAAGGTAGGAAACATTTGAGAACCACTGTTTTCCAGGGCCAATGGGTGTTATAGTTCCGAATGTCCTAGATGTCCTAGAAGCAGTAAAATTCGTACATAATAACACTAGCCTATTTAATAGTCATCGAGTTGACCATCCCTATGGCACACGTACAACGGACGTAAGACTTTCACAACATATCCACGCTTTCTTCCACAACTCCTTCAAAGTGCAGTCTGTGAAGCTGTATAATATTCTTCCGAATAATTATAAATCTTTAAGCAAGTCAAACTTTAACAAAACAGTGAAAAAATTCATCTTGCAACACTGTTTCTACACTGTTCAAGAATTCATAAACTGCTGTGATCCCATGTGATTATTCATATTTTTTGTCTGTTGTTTTAATTGTAGACCAAGCACTATGTATATTATATGTTACTATAAGTATTTATTCGTATGTATTATTCTGCATGTTTTATATTGTATTTTTAAATTGTATTTTATGAGTTGCAATCTATGCATAATATGTATTTTAATGTTTTACGTTATAACTTAATGATTAGGATGAATAATCATCCACCCTTCTGCTTGACCCACCCACAACATTCACTTGTAATGTATTTTGGAAATAAAAACTATCTATCTATCTATCTATCTATCTATCTATCTATCTATCTATCTATCTATCTATCTATCTATAAGAAATAATAAAAAAACTGTAATACCCGACTTGTGTTCCCGCCGGAAGAAGTGCGGCAAATTGATGAGATTACTTGTACCGAACTTTTTATACCACTAATTATGAAAATGTAATTAATTCCTTCTCTTTCGGCACAAGGCAAGCATAGCATGGCCGCAGGGGTTAAAATAGGATTTGTCTACATGTGTTTTTTAATGTGGAACAAAGTTATTGTAGCTTTTATTGTCGTTTAATTTATAAAATTTAAAAGTGGTTTATTGACATTTGTAACATTGTGTTAAAAGCTTTAAAAAATCTGTAATTATTTTATGAAATTGGAAAACGAACAGTTAGACGTCCGAGATACGATAACAGAAAATAGTTGTGTATTTTAAGTTAGGAAAAAATCTGATTTTTTTAATGAATTGATCACATAATTTTTCCTAATTAGGTATCGAAAACTAAAAATCGAGTCATTGGTCTTTATGGAAATCAATGTAAACAATAATGAACAGATCAAAACAAGATAAAAGTTTATCGGATTTAAGTCGGGCGATCTATCAGGCCATGGTACTGGTCCGCCACGTCCAATACATCGTCGAGGAAACTTTCTGTTAAAAAAAAATCGAAGAGCCAGACTAAAGTGGACTGGCACGCCATCGTACAAATACCACATTCTTCTGCACGTAGCCAAGGGTATATCTTCCAGCAAATTTGACAATGTTTGTTGCAAAAAATTTAAGTATACATCACCATTTAATCTAGAGGGTAATGGGCTTGTTCCATGATATTCTTTTTATATGGTTTTTATACTTTTTCATATAGTACTCGATATTCTCATTATACACTTAAAATTTCGTATTATTAACTTTTTCCGTTCTCGAGATATATGGAGTTGAAATTAGTAATAGTTGCAAAAACCGAGCGCTCATGTGTGACGTCAGTATACGCAAGTGACGTAAAAAAATCGCTTTCTGGAACCTTTCAAATTTAACCTGAAAAGCCGAAAAACATGGAATTTTTAAACGCTGGTAACTAAATAAATACGTCGAGTGGAAGTTCGTTCTATGTGTCTACGGAAAGGAGAAGGTCGGCGATGAATTATAATCGTAAATTGCAGGGTCGAAGTCGAAAATTCGTTCTGGCAGGAGCGAGAGAAAATTGTAATTTTTTGACATTTCACCAAATTGTACTCCCCTACTGTCAAGTAGTAAGCAAAACAAACAATACTTCGAAAACACTTATAATTATAACCAATAAGGAGCATCAAGTCTATTGAGATCGCCGAGTCTATGCGTTTAGTGACGTAGCGCCTGGCCACGCCCCTTTTTCGCGACATGGAAATTTGTAATACTTTTTAAGATACTAAACGTGCGAATAAGATTCTGGTTTTTTGCAGATCCATTAATTTATACTTGCACTTTCAATTTATGAAATAAAAAAAAAATGCTGAACAAGCCCATTGTATAGGTCCAATTATTTCATTACCGCAAATTCCTGCCCACAAATTAACGCTGAACCGTCGTTGAAAATGCGCCTTTCTTATTACACGTGGATTTTCGTCTGCCCAATAGTGCATATTTTTAAAATTAAACACTCCATTTCTGGTAAAACACGACTCATCGGAGAAACACAGAACGTTTAAAAAATCGTCATTTGCCCCGTATTTTCTTAAAATCCACCTACAAAATTGCATTCGCTCTGCAAAATGGCACAATATACAAAAAGAACAAAAGCAACAGACAAAACCAAGGAACGGGTAGGTCGCGTCGTGTGTACGTTGTTTACCAAGTCAAGACACAAACTGAAATTATTACTTCAGAATATTACAAGGGAGAGTATAGCACGCGTAATAATATAATATTGGCCGCAAGGAAACAAAAAACATGGCGGTGTCCTCTGTCGGTGCTTTTAACTGCTTTGTCCGCTTGCTTTTCGATGACCCCCGTCGCGGCCTAATTATCTCTTAGGCTCACCATACTTATTTGCAGGAATGTCAGATTATCATGTGCGACAAGACGCGAGGCAATAAGCCTACCCCAATATGCCAGCAGTTCTCAAACTATGTTATTAAGTATTTTGAAAATTTTTGTTTATTTTTTTTCTCCAAAACTATGAGCTTTAGACCACATGTTATATAAGGTTTTTTTGTTTGTTTTGTCGTTCCCTACTACCAGTTTTTTTTAATGACATGAAACTAGTTACACCCTGTAATATTATGTAGTTCAGCTCTACAGTCGGTTCACTGAATTATTATCTACACAGTAAGGGATTGCTGCTTCAAGCTTTACAAAATAATCAAATCTCATAGAGTATATGCGGAACTGTCTTTATTAATTTCTGCATTAACTAATGGGAATGATGTAGTTAAACTCTCTTGTGAAGTTTCTTCAACATGTAATAGAACTGGTGCTGTAAGACTACCTTTCTAAAGGGGAATAAAATTGTGTATAGCACTAAGAGCAATTATAATATCAACGTATTCATCTCCATAAGCAAATTTACTTAGTAACATATGAAACACGTTTACATCGGGTTTTTCAAAATAATTTATTTATTTTTAGGTTATCTTCTATGAATTATCAATTTCTGTATGGTACTTAAGTCTAATTAGAATTAGTTTACTATGTTAGAAAAACAGTATCATCTCTGATCATTATTTAAAGTTTTCAAGCCTTTTCTTAGTATGTAGAATCAACTCCTACACGAACGGGAGTTGTTTCCCGAACACCAGGTGTAAATTATTGTAAATAAATTAGAAGTATATTTCTCCTTGGACATCTATATTATTATCGAAATACAATAATGAAAAATTACCGCCCACTACTAATGAGAGCTTATTGACTCATTGCATAATCGAAACCTGAACTGTGTATTTAATTTATTATTAAATTAAAAACGTTTAGTCAAGGTTGTGCCGACGTACTCTTCTATTGTTTTTTCGTAATTATGTCTATACCTTCTAATTATATTTCAAAAAAGCCATTATTCGCTTGGGAAGTATTAGTCTTTTTTTAAAAAAATATGAATTCCACGTTTCACGGAAGACAAAGTCTAGTTTTTTTTATTACTTTAAAATCTTGATGTGTCACCTTCGTTGCAATGAATTGTCAGTAAGCTCGTAATACTTCTTTAATTACTGTACGCTGCGGAAAGAAGTAAAAAAATTATGTCAAGTTTGACGTTATTATATTTATTGCTACAAGATTAATGAAATATTATTTTGTAAAATGCTGATGTCTGGAGTAATATGTGTTAAAAAAATGTCTTCTAAAACGTCACGTGCAACTTCGTTAAAGTTATAAATAATTGGAATTTCATGTAATGTAATACAAAATCTCAATGTAGAGAGTAGTTATCTATTTTCAATCAAATTTTTAAAATGGAGGAGATTCTCAATTGGAGCAACATGTTTCGTTTATGTTTGGTCAATAAAATTTTTCTGAAATCTAATTGTTACTGATAATAGAAAGCGCTTCATAAGAATGTTTTTCTACGACAATTTCGAAAATGTACATTTCATGAGCGTTTTGTACAGCATTTCATTTCGTATCGGTTGCTAGGCAAGATGCTGGGCAACAAATGCGAAATGAAATATTTCTTGTTCGGACAAATGTGAATGAAGGCAGCTTATGACATCCAGGATAATTGAGTAGCTGTTTCATATCAATCTGTATTATTTAATATGTTGTAGAAGCATAGTAAGCAACTCGCACAAGATGGCCATTTTGCACTTGTAGATTGCTGCACGAGCCGAAGCGAGTCCAACTTTCATACTCGTGCAAAATGAGCCTCATTTCGTGCGTCTTGCATGATTATTATTTTTTACAAAGTATGGAGTATTATTGCTCAGCTATGGCTAATCTTTTTCATCGAGCTGTGACCAGGTGCCCACTGTACAAGGTTTATAAAAAACTAGACAAATCAAATTTTGCATTAAAATTACCTTGATTTTTTTTTAACCTAAAACATTCAAATATCTCAAGCAATAAGCACTCTTCAAGAAAATGGTTCAAACAAAAGTTGTAGAATTGGATGGCGGCAGTTCGACGGTATATGTCTCTTTGACTTTGAGTGGAAGAGTTGAGGCCATTCTAGGTCAAATTCGGTTTTTTAAAATGGGAACCCCTATATTTTATTACAAATTCGGATTGTCTGACTAAAAATAGACTACTTTGGTACGAACATTTTTTCCTGAAATTGTCAATTTTTTTTAGTTATCCGGCGAGGATAAATCAAAATTTTAGAATTTTGCGATTTTTTATTCCAACAAAAAAAGAGGTATGGACAAAAATTGCAATAGGCAAAAAGAGTTTGGAATCTGCCCAGAAATGTTCTCAATTTTTTTCAGAATCGTCAAATGCCCTTTTTTGGTGCACTTGATCCATTTGCATTCTAACACCTCTCCAAAGAAGAGAAATTAAAAAAATGAGTAGAGAAAATTGGTCGCAATAAAATGCTGTACAAGAAACATCTGATGTGTATTTTCAATAAAATCAATAGACAAAAGTTGTATCCCTTAAATGATATTTTTCTTGAAAATTTTAGTATTCTTAATTATAACTTTTTCAAGAAATTGATTGAGGACGCCGAACAATCGGTAGCAAACATTGTAACATGCGGAATGCTCAATAGCATCCTTCGTTACACTGTTAATATTTATTAGAAAAATTATAAGTTATCGGAAATATTATTCCCACAAACTTTAGTACTAATAGAGAGCCCTTGCTCCTTAGACTATGATGAACATACGTCATCTGTCAGCAGTAAAAATTCGCGAATACTAGATAGCGCGATGATATTTCAACTAAATAACGCCGGGTGAAACTCTTTCGCGTCGAACCATTGAACTAATTAGACGTATTTATAATTTTGTTTGACCTGTAATGGGGATGTTAGAATTTGAAAAACCTCGTGATGATCACATGAGGTAAGGTTTTAATTATTATACTGGTAAATGCCATCTAACATTTGAAATATTGTTTTAGGTTTTTCTTATATTCTTATAAATTAAGAATTAATTTCTTAATAACAAAACTTATTCTCGTCTAATGATTTTAACGTAGAAGTATTTCAACGTTATATTATTTGCTTTAAGCAAGATTTGAGATTATCTACATTCAATTAGCGATACCTACTACGTTTTCCACTAAGCAAACAATATTCATATGTCAACTTTTCTATACTACATTTTGAATTGGGATATACGAAAACATTCTGAGCGATGAGATTTTCTTCATTTTGTCTTGGCGACGTTTTTTTTTACGGACGTTTTTACGATTTCATAACCTAAAAATGGAATTAAAGCAGCCACATGTGAAACGCAACTTTTAAATCTATAATTATCGGAGAACAGGATCACATTTAGGAATTTCCTTAATCAGGATAACCAAATAAAAGATAAGTACTTTTGATTACTACATGTAAAAGGGATTATTTTTACATGATTGTAGTTTTGGGTCATAAAAGCCAAGTGTCTAAATTTAAAATATGAGATTCAAGCTAAATCTATTATAATTTTTTGTTAGATTATATTTTAAATACGCTGTTATAATTAACCCATTGTCGTACATTAATTCATAGTTACTTATATCTTAAATTCATTGTCGCACATATTTCATCGTAGTATTAATTTCGTGGTTAATTTTATCGTGACTCCTTGCTGTCAATATTTTATCGTAGTATTGTAATGCATTTCTGTTGGTAACATAGTAAGTCGTGGTTCATTTTGATGATAACGAGAGTGTTTAAGGTTTATGAACTTTGAGATAATGTTACGAGACATATTTGTTGTGATATAGTTATTTTGTCTCTCGTAAAGGATCTCAAGTTCCTAATTTTGTTGTAATATATGATTTTTAATTTTGAGATGAATTTACGAGACTTATCTTCTGTAATATAGTTATTTTGTCTCTCGTAAAGGATCTCAAGTATATCTAATTTGTGCAATATATGATTTTAGTATTGAGGTAAAAGTTACGAGACGTATCTTTTGTAATATATTTTTGGTTCTCGTATACGCCTCAAATTTATTTTGCTGTTGAGCAAATTGTAATATAGTGTATCTTGTCATATAGTAAATTTTGTAATATAGTTTCTTTTGTATATATTTCTGTCTAATATTTTGCTATACAGTATCATTGATGCTGTGATAGTTCATTTTTTGTAATATAATATTTTTGTAATATAGTACTATTGTATATATGTAACTTTTGTCTTTTGTTTATCTTTATCTTTAATTTTCCTTGATTACACTAAGTAATCAATGGCGCCCAAGCCTTGAACTCAACGCCCTTTTGCTGTCCGTATCTTTACTGTGCTAGCCAGGTGAAACCAGTGACGCTAACCACGTCGCTCGTAGGGTGGCCCACACTTGAACAACTTGGGGAAACTAAAACCTTCTTTTCTTAGCCACAACATAGAAATAATCCTTTCGGAATACGAAAAACGAAAAATAATTAACATGAATCCCTTAGCTCCAAAATTATACTGATTAATTAAAACTCATAAACCGGATAACCCTATTAGACCTGTAGTATCATACATCAACAGTCCAACTAGAGAACTAGGTAAAAAATTAAATTTAGTTTTTAAACAACATACAGATCTTAAACCTAAACATGGAATAAAGAACTCCTTAGAATTAGCAGAGAAGTTAAAAAATGCACATTCCCCACATAATTCATTTCTGGACAATAGTAAATTAAATAGCATTATATCAACAGAAATTTTACTAGCTTTCGACACATGCATCAGTCAAAATTACTTTCAATTCAATAATTAATTTTATATTCAAAACAGCGGTCTACCGATCGGATCACCTCTAAGCCCTTTATTAGCGGATATTTTTATGTCCAATTTAGAGGAAAGCATACTAAATTCCCAACCAGGCAAGAATCACATTCATTTTTGGTACAGATATGTCGACGACGTTTTGGCATGCTTTAAGGGTACTACTAGACAATTACACACTTTTCTAGATTCTATTAATAACATACACCCCAAATTTAAATTTACGTTAGAACGAGAAACAAATCGTACAATAAATTTTCTAGACCTTACTATCACACACAAAAATAACCAATTCACATTTGATATTTTTCGAAAACCTACATATACTGATATAACTATCCCCTTTGATTCTTGCCATCCATACGCACACAAACTAGCAGCTTATAATTCAATGCTACATAGAGCTTTTTCGTTGCCTTATCAGAAACGCAAATAAAAACAGAGCTCTCAATGATTCAAAAAATAGCCAAGAACAATGGTTTCCCCACAAAAACTATCGTAAAATTAATAAACAAAAAACAAAACCAGTATACTTTTAAAGCAATTTATCCCATAGTTAGAGAAGAAAAACAAGCACCGTACGCTACCATCACATACTGTGATACACTAACAGAGAAAATATCAAATATTATCAAAACACATAATATCAAGATAGCATTTAAACCCCAACAAAAATTGTCAAATTTAAATTACAACGCCAAGGATAAAACAAATAGATACGAAAAATCTGGAGTCTATAGGTTAAATTGCTTAAAGTGCAATAGCATATACAGGGTGTTTTTAAAAAGTATGTCAATCACTTAACCACGGACTCAGCATGTCAAAAGAAGTTGATTCAGCCTAATTTACCTCTATCCAAAATCGCACCCCTATGAATATACAGCCCTCTAAAGTTGGGATTAAAAATATTTATTTTTTTAATATTGTGCAAATGGCTGTAGATATCTTTTTCAATTTCGGAACACTGAAATGTATGTCAAAGGGTAATAGTTTAAAGTAAAAACTGTTTAAAATAAAATTTTCTAAAAGGCCGATTTGGGGATAAACTACCCTTCCCTCCTACCCCCTCTTTTAGTGGTACGCCTATGACTTTTTTGATATAGGGCATTTTATATAAAATTTAATTATAAAACTTTTTTATCTTGTTTTTTTTTCGTTTAGATAACCATTTTCAAATGAATCTGGAAATATTAAAACCATTACCACGCCTTTGTAGAATAACACAAATAATGTTTAAAATGTAGATGATGATCAAAGGCACCTGTGAATATTTAATAGGTAGTTGACACCTGTCATTTTTGTCAAACTGCTTTAATAGATATCAGTTATTAATTGTTAACAATGGCATTTAATATGAGTTATTCTAATACCGAAATGGTGGATATGATTAGAATATTAGGCGAATGTAATGGAAATGGTTCTAGTGCAGCTAGGCGTTATGTGGAAAAGTTTCTAAACCGTCGGCATCCTGATAGACGTACATTTTTTGCAGTCGATCGTCGTGCAAGGGAAACTGGAAGTCTATCAAATGATCGTGCTGGGAAGTGTGGCAGACCTAGTACTGTGCTAGTTCCAGAGGTCGAAGAGGAAATTTTAGATATTGTATCAGAACGGCCTGAAAGCAGTGTGCGTAAAATAGCTTCTCAGGTAGGAGTATCGTATTATTCAGTATGGAGAACATTAAAAGAACAATTACTAGTTCCATTTCATATACAGACTGTTCAGGCATTGGAACCTCAAGATTACGGTTCTCGAATGGAATTTTGTAACTGGCTTCTCAGAAAAAATGGAAGAAATGTAAGTTTTGTAAACACCATTTTGTCAACTGATGAGGCCTCATTTCATAGAAATAGTATTACAAATCATCATAATTATCACATTTGGTCTGAAGAAAATCCCAATGCAAAGATAGAAACGCATTTTCAGCGTAATTTTTCTGTTAATGTTTGGGCAGGTATTATTGATAACCATCTAACTGGACCTGTTTTCTTTCCACGTCGTTTAAATGGAGCTGACTACCTAGATTTTCTGGAAAATGAATTGCCTGAGCAATTAGATATTGTTAATCTTAATATTAGAGAAAACATGTGGTATTTACAAGATGGTGCTCCACCCCATTATAGCCTGCAAGTCAGGCAATGTTTATCAAGGCGTTTTCCAGAACGTTTGATAGGTCGAGGAGCTGATGCTCCAGTCAGTTGGCCTGCTCGGTCCCCTGATTTAAACCCAATTGACTTCTGTCTTTGGGGAGCTATGAAGGAAAAAGTTTATTCTGTTCCAATAGAGAGCGTTGAACATCTCCGACAAAGAATTCAACAATCAGCCGAGGAATTTAGAAACATTCCTGCCGTGTTTCAGAATGTGAGATTTTCGCTTCTAAAAAGGGCAAGGTATTGTGTACGACAAAATGGAAATCATTTTGAGCACATTCTGAAATAAAATTTTAATGTTCGATATTTTTTTATTTTATTTTTAATTTAGGCATTTCATTATTTGTTGTTTTACTTCTAATATTATTTTAATTTACTTTGTTGCTTTAATGATTGATGTTTTAGTTTTGTGATTTTTATTTAATAAAAAAACCTATTTAAACATTTTTTAATTTTACAATTTATGATAGCAATGCACATCTTTTATTATAATACCAGTAACTTCAAATGCCAAAATTACACAGAAGAACTTTTTTATTTCATATGTTCCACTTTTCATAATGGTTTTAGTATTTCCAGATTCATTTGAAAATGGTTATCTAAATGAAAAAAAAAACAAGATAAAGAAAAGTTTTATAATTAAATTTTATATAAAATGCCCTATATCAAAAAAGTCATAGGCGTACCACTAAAAGAGGGGGTAGGAGGGAAGGGTAGTTTACCCCCAAATCGGCCTCTTAGAAAATTTGATTTTAAACAGTTTTTACTTTAAACTATTACCCTTTGACATACATTTCAGTGTTCCGAAATTGAAAAAGATATCTACAGCCATTTGCACAATATTAAAAAAATAAATATTTTTAATCCCAACTTTAGAGGGCTGTATATTCATAGGGGTGCGATTTTGGATAGAGGTAAATTAGGCTGAATCAACTTCTTTTGACATGCTGAGTCCGTGGTTAAGTGATTGACATACTTTTTAAAAACACCCTGTATATAGGACAGACCGGACGTAATTTTAGAACCAGATACCTCGATCATGATAGGTCCTTCACACTCCAAAAAACAGATTCTGCTTTTTCTAATCACGCGTTAGAGAGTGGACATAACTTCCCAGATATTAATAACATGGAAATCCTACACTATGCTAGCAAAAGTTTGAAACTTAATTTGTTAGAGGCATTGGAAATATACAAATATAATAATAAGGATGATTTAATTTTGTTAAATGATCAATTAGATACTATGTATTCGCCTCTTTTTACAGCTACCACAATGTAATTAATGTTTCTGAGAAACCCCACCTTTAGATAGCTAGGATATCATAAACTACCTGTGTACTTTCATAATTCTCTAATCTGTTTAATTCTAGAAACATATTTAAATAGGGACCAAATCTTTTGTATTTCATTCTTAGTTGAATCATCGTTTGAAAATGACCTAAAGGGTTGAAACTGCAGTCACGTTTTGTGCAAATATAGTGGTAAAAAACATAGTAGTGTTTTACTCGATTTCGTTATAACTTTTTCATTTTCAATTTTACGGTAAGATCTAGATCAAGATTGTAAAGAATTCGATTATCTCCAAAAAGTGTCTTAGAAAAATAGCTATTATTGGAATTAAAAACGCAAGTAAGGTAAAAATGTAACCAAATTTCAATTTTAGAGATGAAAAAGCATAAGAAGTTGGAAGTATAAGAAGCCCATGGATATGCAACCTCAAAGTTGCTTATCTGCTCCTTAATTGTAAACATCTATTATATTTTATATAGCTTGAATGTAACGCCATCCTTGAGTAAATCTCCTTATTTTTACTTCCCTCGCATACCGAAGGGAAGTATTGTATTCGAGAAAAAATCACCCTCCGAGATTTTTTCGGATTCTGACGTTCCAGATCACGTAGATTACGAAAATATGGGTTTTTCAATTCCGTCTGTCTACTTGACGGAGAGCAGTCAAATTTGGTAAGTAGTTGACTCTACTGACAGCGAAGAAATTGTAAAATTTTCACTGGAAAATATACAGAGTTTCATGACACGCTAATCCTATTTCAGAAAAAAAAATTTTTTTCACCAACATTATTGAAAAATTTTTTACTACTAAAATAGATGAAAAATTTTTTTTTCTTTCTTCAAATTTAAAATTTCCACGTTTCATGGCATTCTAAGCCTAATTAAAAAAAAAAAATTAATTTTTTTTTTACCAACATTTTTGAAAAATTTTTTACTACTAAAATAGATGAATTTTTTTTTCTTTCTTCAAATTTAAAATTTCCATTTTTCATGGCATTCTAAGCCTGATTAAAAAAAAAAAATTTGAAAATTTTTTACCATTACAGTAGATGGAAACATTTTTTTATTTCTTCAAATTTAAAATTTCCACGTTTCGTAGCGTTCTAAATCTATTTAAAAGAAAAATTTGAATTTTTTTTACTATTTTTTAAAAAAATTTTACCACTAAAATAGATTTTTTTTTCTTTGTTCAGATTTAAACTATCCACGTTTTCATGGCATTCTAAAACTATTCAAACAAATTCAAAAATGTGTTTGAATGATTAAAAAAAAAAATTGAAAACATTTTTAATCTATTTAACACTACTATAGAATAGACGATTTTTTTTTCAGCTCAAATTTAAAATTTCCACGTTTCATGACATTCCAAACCAATTTCGGAAAAAAAATTTGCAACATTTTGTTACCAGTTTAAAAAAAAAATTAACACTAGAATTTTTTTTTTCCTCAAATTTAAAAGTTTCACGTTTCATGACATTCTAAACCTATTTCAGAAAAAAGATTTTTGAAAATTTTTTTCACCAACATTTTTCAAAAAGTTTTTACCACTAAAATAGATCGATTTTTTTTATTTGCTCAAATTTAAAATTTTCACGTTTCGTAGCATTCTAAACCTATTTAAAAAAATATATAATTTTTAAATTTTAAACTTTTTTTACCACTACTATAGAATAGAAGGAAACTTTCCTTTTTGCTCAAATTTAAAATTTCTTCGTTTGACATTTTAAACCTATTTCAGAAGAAAAAAATTTGAAAATTTTTTTACCAATATTTTTGAAAAATTTGAAAAAAAAATTTTTAGCCACCACTATACTTCCACCTCATTACGTGAATGTTGGATTGAAAATGTGACAGATGGCAATATGTGGCATATGCACCTATTATACTTTTATTGAAAAATGTACAGGGTGGTCATCCCAAGAAATAATTCAGTCATGGTGGACATTTGTAAAGGTATTTGCGCAAGCCTGCCATATGTGGCACCTGCTATTTAGTATTGAACTTTTGCTGTTGGATGAGCAATCTGTATATTTTTTTGACCAAAACTTATCAAGTTTTCTTTGTAATAATAGCAGTAACTATATTCCGATTATTATTCTCAATGTCATTTCGTAATTATTAATTTTTTAGAGTGACCGCCATGCACAAATAACGAGGGAAGTTCTGTGTAAATACCTTTACCGATTTTTTATATTTGTTAGGCTTTTTAAAATTAATTTTATTCATACATACAATTAATTAAACAACTTAAAGTAATAAATTATATATCGAAAAGATCCTGAAAACCTGTATATTCCAACATTGGGACAGATATATTCATGAGAAGAATAGATATTTAAATTGTAGTAATTGGAGGGTAAACAAGAATCAGTCACAAGTATTTAAAAAAGAAAATTATTCAAATCGCCTCAAATGGACTTTTGTCCAAAAAAGTGCTAAATTTCCCACTGTGTGGCGGCCTAAAATCGAGTTTTATACTCACACCGACCCCCCCTAAATATCAATAGAAAAAATCTTGTTTTATCCAAAATGCAAGGTCAATGTAACATTCAATGGACTAATATGCGAAAGTTAATGAAATGTGTAATATAAATTCACATTGGTTGTTGATTTTATGAAATTCAATCTACTATACGCTGCATTTACACGATCCAACGATATTTTGGATGAAAAGGGCATCCTGTGGAAGTTTTTAATAGTTGTTTCAGTTCGATAGTTAGACATACTGCCTTAGCTATTTACGGCCAATTTCCGCCAGAACGAAGTACATAAAAGAGAAAAGATTAGTGCTTAGGCAAACAAACGAAAACGAACGCACTGCCTGCTAGCTACTTTAGCCACTAGCTCTGAATTATGTAAGGTGGCTTTCTATGGAAGTTGGCTCTCATGGGTGAGGTAAGTTTATTTACCGTAACGCTAGTTTGCGTCCGATAATGGCGCTGTAACAACTCAGTGTGACTCCGAAATAGAAAATTCCAGTAGCTTAACACGTTTTATTTCTTATTCACTGTATATCGAAACAAACTTAAGTAGCTCTCAGCCTCTCTAACACGATTCTGGGTCTGGGTTTTAGAAATTACGCAATAATTCACACGGCTGAGGAAAAACAACATCAAAGGCGCTCGAAACTTCATAAAAGACGGCTCTCGTCTTCGGCCTAATCAAATTTATACTTTCAGTCTGTATTTTCAAGTTTAATAGAGCAAAGGGCAAATTGTGCTTGTCACAATTAGGTTTTTAACGGGGATCTGGGCAACAGATTTCTTTGTATACCGGGTGAGTCACGAATTGCGCTCGCCCCGATATTTCCTAAAATATTTGGAATAGAAAATTGAAATTTGGAGGCCTTATTGCACGACTAAAATGCCATCTTTTCAATAAAAAATCAAGTTTGGTGCACATCCGGTTTGACCGGAAATGCCCACAACTTTCGATTTTTAAATGGAACACCCTATATATTTTTACATTTTTGGAATCTAGAGGAAATTTTGAATACAATACATCCATTTTTTTGGTCACTTTTTGATAAACATTAAAAATGTTATTAAAAAATCTATTTCTGAATCCAGAGTGCTGTGGTGCCCAAAATATATTTTAGTTTGTGTGCTACGTTACTATAAAAATAAAAAGAGCAATATAATTACATTACTTAATTCTCTAGAGGCGTTTAAAATTTTTAAATGTGATTTTTACCCACTAACTCGGTTTTTTTAAATGGGAATTTAATCGTTCACCAACATTTTTAAATACCTCATTTTCATACGAATCTAATGATGCCAAAATTTTGAAAATCCGCTCAGAAATATGTGAGATTTCAGCCAAAATACAATGCAACCAAACTTTTAGAAACATGCGGCTAATAGATAATAGATTAGTGGGCTTTGGAAACTAAAAGGGCACATTTCTGTGTAAATCTGGTAACCTAATAACATTGGAAAAATCATAGTAGCCATTGAATGTAATAAAACAATATCAGCTGTCAGACAGACTCGTGTAGTTATAGGCAATCTTGAGCTATCAGACATTTAATAATTGTGAGCGCAAGGAACGTTACAATTAAGTTTAGCATAAGTATGTGGAGGTAAACACAATTACATCCACAAGGACATTTGCAATAGAATGCGACATCAGTTCGGTTTTCAGAGTTTTATTTAAATGAACATAAATATCGGGCCTATAAATAAATAAAAATCAATTCCGTTTGAACAATTAAACTTAAACTAGGTAACAGTAGGTATCTTTAAAATAATTAATATAATTAAACCATAAATTGACATTATAGATATTGTTCAAAATGTCCACCATTTTTTTCTATACACAATTAGGCTCTGCGTACAGTTGCTTGAATGGCTCTACGCAATTCAGCCGGCGTTATTTCATTAAGAGCCCGTACAACTTTATCTTGCAGCTCTTCACGGGTATTTAAAGAAGTTTTATAAACTTTATTTTTGAGAGTGCCCCATACATAATAGTCGAGGGATGTTAAGTCAGGTGACCTAGGAGGCCACCTGATATGACCTTGATTTGCGATAAGGCGTTCACCATGCAAGTTGTATAAATATTCCATCACTCTTCTGGAATTATGTGGGGGAGCACCATCTTGTTGGAAAAACAGATTTTGTAAATAGGCAAGAGGAAGTAAATCAAGAAATTCTGCTGTCTGGTTTTGTAAAAAGAATAAATATCAAATATTTCACAGGCAGTTAGAACAAATATGACATAGCCTAAAAATTATAACAAAAATCTCTTTGAAATAAAAATAGAAATTATACGTTTTAACGAAAATTAATAAATCGTGGGTTCCTTGGTAAAAGTGACCAAGTCCATAATTAAACAGCTATGGGACTTGGGCAGATGTACCAGTACAGTGTGAACCTAAAGAAACGCACAAAATTCATATCTTTGGTATGTGTCATTTTTCAAAAAAATCCTCGAACAGGTCGATTTTAGTTTTGTAAATGCTACATTTTATCACTATACATAAATTCATGATTATCATTTTTGAGTTATGACGCCATCATAATTTTTTTTAATGGAAACAGACATTTTTGTTTACTGTTTTTGGTGGTATATTCCTTTAGCTTTCTAGTGATATAAAAAAAAATGATATTACCTGAGCCATTCTTGTGGAAAAATGACATTTTATGTAAAAAATACCTTTTCGCAAATTCACGAGTAATGTTCCACTTTCATATGGACTGATAAATCTTGTTGCCTCAGTTTTGTTTTAACTAGCATGAAAACATTTGACATAAAAACAAAACAAAGAAAATAATAAAAAAACAATCACCTTAACAACAGAGAGATACAGACCTTTTTGTGTAAAGTATCGATAACTTTTTTATTCCTGGCACGTGTGGAACCTCAGTTTTGTGACACTTCTGAAACAGTGTAAAACTAGTGAATGCAATGTCACGTTTAAGTGAAAGAGAACCCGTAGAACTTTTGATGATTGTAAGATATGGTCATAGGCTGAGAAGTCATCAGGAAGCATGTGATGTCTTCAATACCAAGTATCCCGAAAAGCAAATTTCTAGATCCACTGTAGATTGGCGGCTAGATATGATGAATCTGGCAGTGTAGCTGACCTCCCTTGATCTGGTCGCCCTAGCACCACAAGCAACGAAACCAAATTAGGCCCAAATATTCTTCTAGAAAGTGAGAAAAGCCACCATCTTTCGACAAGGCAGCTGGCTTTAAATCATAACGTGAGTTAAACTTCTGTTGTACGTCTCGTCTATTGAAAAAAGAAAAATACCATCCATACAAAGTGCAATTAATCCACGAATTGAATGAGGACGATCCAGATCGGCGCTTACAGTTTTGTGAACAGTTGATAACCTTGTGCGATGAAAACCCAAATTTTTTAAAGAACATTGTTTTTTTCTGATGAAGCTACATTTTCTTTAAAGGGGACTGTACATCGGCATCGGTCACGCGAGAATCCTCATTGGACTCAAGAAGCCCATACACAGCGACGGTAAATTAAACGTGTGGGCAGGTATGATAGGTGATCGTTTATTGGGACCTTTTTTTTTGAAGAAAATCTTACGGCCGCAAGATATTTACGAGTTGAGTTAGTGCCAGCCTTAGCAGTTATGTTTCCGAACAATGGAGATGAAGATATTCCTGCTGAAAACGTCTGGTTTCAGCAAGACGGGGCCCGACCTCATTTTGGGATAGCAGTGCGTCAGTTTTTAGATGACGCTTTTACTGGAAGGTGGATAGGTCGTCGAGGGCCTATTGAGTGGCCTCCGCGTTCACCGGATTTATCCGCCTTAGACTTTTTCTTTGGGTTACTTAAAGTCAAGAGTGTATTTTAACAGATCGGATACCATAGAAGAATTGAAAGACAGAATTGGCTTGGAGATGAGACGAATTGCCCATGAGATGATTCAATTCAGAACAGTGTGCAAAGTGTCTACACCCGTCTTGATCAATGCCAAATGGTGGGAGGGTCGCAATTTCAGCAATAGAGATGATTTTTTTTCTCACAATTACTTATGTAAGGTATCAATCAATAAAAATATTTTTTTCCAAAAGAATGGCTTAGATAATATCAATTATTTTCATATCATCAGAAAGCTAAAGAAATATACCACCAAAAACAGTAAACAAAAATGTGTGTTTCGATTAAAAAAAAATATGATGACGTCATAACTCAAAAACTAATGACGTCATAAGTTTTGGTATAGTGACAAAATGTAGCACTTACAAAACTAAAATCGACCTGTTCGAGGATTTTTTTGACAAATGGCACATACAAACGATATGAATTGCGTTTCTTTAGGTTCACACTCTAAGTATAACAAAATAAATATAGGACTTAGTCATTAGGATGGAACGAAAAATTATTTCTTATTAAATTGTTTTGACATAGGTGTCAAAATGTGCATTTGGATAAATAAAAATCGTTCCTAAAAGCTTATCGACCTATCTTAGCATCTTCAGATTCCTCACGGGACCGATAGTATAGAAATTTTGGTCATTTTATAGGTTTTTATTACCTGCCCTGGTTTATTTAAAACAATATATTCCTGGTAAACACAGTATTTAAAATAATTATTAGAGTATGATAATAAGTCCCTCCAAGTCAATTTAATTTATTCTAATATTTTCCGGTTCCTATTTGTCTTTGAAAATCGCGACGCTTATGGGAATTGCGCGACAAATAACGCTCTCGAATACAATCACAATCCAAGCGACAGGCGTCTATGACTAGGGTGGGAAGATAACAAGTTCAAGCCTACTTTCATTTGTTTGAATACTTCTACTAAGTATTGTTTTTAGTTGAGTGTTTTCTGTGGGTTTTTACGTGATTCGTAGTTGCATGCCGATTGTTCGTTGAGTGTTAGAATATTTACGTTAATATGGCAACTATAAGTCAACTTCGTTGCAAGATCATTATTTATTTGTTTGGAATGGCCTAAAATATAAATATGCTGGGAGAGATATAAGTGATCATGAAATACTCAAAAATATTGTACGAAAATTTAAGGGATTTGATAAAGTACATCAATTCCTACCGTATTTTACTTCTGTTATAAACTAAAAAAATTTCATGGGCGTTATAAGGAAAATCAGAAGAATTTAGAATCTAGAAAAAATTCTGTGACACTGGAAACCAAGAAAATAAAAATGACAGAAGAAAGGAAAGCAATGCCAGCATCCAAAGCATTGAAAAACATGCAGAAGCTTCACCGTTATTAAACATGCACCACCTGTCATCTGTTCAGCTTTATTAGCAGTATGAAATTAATGATGAAAAGGAAGATGATATCTAACGTGTCTTCACGGCACAAACCGTTAAGACAACAGCTACACGAGAATTTCGTATACCTAAAATACATTTTGTGGCCAAACATTACTGGGAATTAAGTTCTTGGAATGACGTAAATGTTTCTGAGCCGCCAATGACTGCTAATATGGAAATGTGTGTTATCAAAGCATTAGACATAAGTTTTTCTGATTTTTCATAGTCTTTGCAATACCGAAGCTGTTGAACGATTCGTGCGTCTTGCAAATGAGACATCACCAGCTGTTTGTAGCCAAGAAAACCAAACTGGCTTCATTCAAGCCTGTATAAAATCAAGACAAATATTGCCATCATTTGAAACGAAATTAGAATACTTTAAAAATGAATAATAACTGAAATATTAAACATGTTTTTGTTTGTTTTTCCATGACTATTTGTGTGTTTTTTTAAATAAAACGTCTGATTTTACTTGGTGTTCATCCTTCTCTAGTCATTGAATGTAGAGAAAAAAATAATAAATACGATTCGATCAATACGTTATGTTTTTGGAAGAAATAGCTTAGAAGAGCATATTTTGACATCCTTGAGGAAACTGAAGTGTGGATAATAGCATTTAAACATATTTCACAGTGATCTAGGGTACATTAAGACACCTGTTGGTGACTATGGCATTAACAATATCCAAAGAATGGAAAAATAACTAAGACAAAATAAATGGTCTAAAGAGAGCTTTTTCTAATATTTTGAACCCATTGAGGAATCTGAAAATAACAAAGTACCGTTTTCAATTTTTGCACAGTTATTAATAACCACCAAATGCACCTTTTGATAACTATGTGGTAATAATTATCGAAAAAAATTTGAAAATCTCGTTTTTCGTTCCACCCTATTAGTCATAAGGCACGTACACATGTGGTGCTGTAGTAATGTACATTTGGACTTCGTCGTTTTTCCAGTTGAAACTGTTGTCTTGTGCAGTTATACAACGAACAATGTGCTGGCGAACATTGTTTTGATTTAAGAGGATATGTTCTCCCATAAGTGGGGCGAAAGATAAATCACCACCAAATCTGTGCGTGCCCCTAAACATATGTCACCCCACACCATATTGAAAAATAATGACAAAACATTGACCCTATGACATAATATATATAAACAAGCTAACCATTATACTCTCTACGCCGACTTACTGCACTTTTTATATAATTGTTGCACATTGTATAGAATACTCTCCACTCTGCATTTTGTCGTAAATAACAAGATATTTACGAAGAGTATAATAATTTGAGGATATTTTAACCTCACTCTTATTCCCTAATATTGATTGAATTCTGTTAAAAATACGCATGATTTTGTTATTTGTAGGAAAGCATTAAAGCACATTTTTAAGTTCCAGTAAATCGTAGGTCATATGGTACTGCTGTCAGATATTTTTATGTGCAAACTTACAAAATTATATATTCTCAAAGATCCGGATGAGAAGAGACATGGGTGAGGATGTACTGGGTAGAAATCATCTCTTGAAAAGTTTTACCAAGTCCACCGTTATCGACGAAATTCTATGAAAAGTGTGTTTTCAATACATGCCAATGTGATTAAACGAAAACGCTTCTTCGACTAATCAAGAAGAGTCGTACATTTTTTCTTTGTTAGGACAAGCTGAGTAAAAATGATCTTTAACAAATTCACAGTCTATCGAGGAATCTTTTCTAATTTATTTGGCACTGCATAGTAGGGCCTATTAAGGCTGGATGTACTAGTATGTACGTGTACTAAAATGACTCCCACTCACACCGCAGTAAAGCTAAATGAAAGCAACCCGATAAGGATACTACGTTTGAATCGTGAGATGTTTATTTTGGTGGTATCGATATATATCGAATCTCTTCACTTGGACACTGTCGTAAGTTATATAAAATTTGTGCATGTATCAGAAATTTCAAATTTATTTGTCCGAAATAATAAAACGTAAAGGACTGTATGGAATATTGTGATGGATCTGGTGAAAAATAAATAGCCTTTTTATATTACAAAGCTTTTGTAGGCACTTCAATGTATTTCATCCTTTGAAAACCCTGCGCTGTTATACGCAAATAATGATGACGGTTAAATGGAAAGTGGGGTCCAAAAATACATAAAGATACATCCTGCTAAAATATTACGTGCATTAGGTTTCGCCAGAGGTGGAAATATACTTCTACCACGCTTTACACTTTATTCATGGAAAAAATGAGCTGAGAATGTGTATAATTAATTAAATGTCATATAGTGGATGTAATTTCCTTAGGTTTTGGATAAGTACGCTGAAGTATTATTTGCAGATGTTGGGAAATCTGGTGTTCCTAAGGAAATGTCATAGTTTGTGTAATAATTTAGTATAACGTAAACATGTTATACGTCAAAGCTGCTAAATACAGAGGTAAAAGTTAAATAAATAAATTATTCTGACTCTGGGGAATTTGATAATGTTTTTCGAATATGTTGAAGTTCTCACAAAAGAGAGTACTTTTACCAAATTGTAGTCATCTAATGCCCATAATTATTGAAATATCGCTATTGGAAGGATGTCTGCCACTAACAAAATGTTTAATGGCGTATAGTGTTTACGAAGTCAATTGAAACTAGTCAGTGTTAAAGCACAGGACCGTGCGCACTCAACTTGATATTTTGTCCTATGTATTTAACAATGGTATCGAGAATCGAATAGTAGCTGAAACTGTGCAGGCGAGTCCAAGACTGGCAATGTAATCAGCCTGAATGAACCATCTACGACTGCACTGGTTTAAAGATAATAAAACGGACAGGTCGACTAGCATAAAAAAAACTTGTAAATCATTTCTCAGCAGTCAACGTGGACTTGTGAGATGTGCTGTCATTGACCTAGGTTTGAGGACGAGTGGCGACGATTGGCTGGCACCCGGGTATTCCTCAGTCTGATTGGTCGGTCGGTGTTTAAGTTATATCAGTCATTAGTCAACGTGGACTCGATATTTCTCCAGTGAAGTGCGAAAAATGGTTTTCAGAACAGCTTTATACCAAATATTCCGCCTAAATCGGTAATTGTATTAGATAATGCTTCTATCACTCGCGACTATTAAATATAATACCAAACACCAGTACAAGGAAGACATTTTAAAATTCATGAGAGAAAAGAATATGGAAATTCCTTTAAAAGTTCCAATAAAGCGCGAATTACTGTATAATGATTCTTCTTCAGAAAGTGAAGATTCGGACACGTCAACTTTTAGCATTTAACTTTTTTAATATATGTTTTCAGAACAGAATATTTAGCTATTATATTAGGTATGAAGTTTACTTTTTTATTGTTACATTTCTTGGAATATATTTTATTTAGTTGACAAGAAATTTTAATTTAAGTTACTTTATTCTAGAGACATGTTTATATTTTGTTTTTATTTATGTTTTATCTATACAAGTATTTATTTTTGTTGTACTAATCCTTTGCTTTGGTTAAGAAAGTTACATTTTTATTTTTATTTTAGAAGAAACTTAAATTTTATTTTTACTATTTAACATCCTTGCCCCTCGCCAATCTAACCTGTCCCATTCCCTCATCCCGGCAAGGATATGTTCATACCTTCTTGTTGTTCCTTGCTGAGCCATAACATATTTCAAAATAGTATGGGATAACTTTAAAACTAAACCCAATAAATTTAAATATTAGACTTTATATCTAAAACTGATATAATACTTCAAAAATAAATTGGATAAATGAACAAAAATAGCCTATCTAATAAATAAGAGATAATAAAAATTAATACAATTTTCAAAAAGTTATTACATTTTCTTATGACAAGCATTTCTATTTACCTCCGCCCATGTACAATAAAGAGTTGCCGACTGTTTTTGCCGGCTTTTAGTTTTTATACGACTATCTATCTATACCAATCAAATGTGGCTGCAAAGCGTAATGACGTACTAACTTACGATTGAAATTTGAATGGTTATACTCAATCTGTGCAGGAGTAGGAACCTGATGCATTCGAGGAGAAATCCCAAATTTATTTCTAGAATTGCCAATATATTCTGTTATATTGTCACTATTGAGGAGGGGTAAATAATGAAAAATAAGTGAGGCAAGCTGGTAAGGATACAGAAATTGGATATATAATTTTGTGTATATACTAGTAGCCTAGGCCTCAGATTTATTTATAATATTTACACCCCCCTCCCCACCAACCCCACTCCATCATTAAAGGGGTTGACAAAATAAAATTGAGGTATTCACTTGAAGTTTGGTATTATTATTTGGCATTATAACAACATCTGGAACTAGACTATATTTTGAGATGATTCCATTGAAGGGTTGGGGGTTAAATAAGGAAAGATAAGTATAGTAAGTTGGTAAAAGTACAGAAACTTAGGATTTGGTGTATGTACTAGATACCAAGGTCTCACATTTTTATATAATATTTTTCAACCGCTCCACGGCCCCCACTCCATCATTAAAGAGGCTGATAAAATGATATTGAGATATTCACTTGAAATTTGGTACGCATATGTATTATAACGATATCTGCAATTAGATTATATTTTAAGATGATTCCGTTGAAGAGTTGGGGGTTAAATAGGAGAAAATAAGTAACGCAAGTTAGTAAGATTACAATAACTTGAAATTTGTTATATATACTAGCAGCCAAGACCTCAGATTTTTTTGTAACATTTTTCAACACCTCTACCGCCCCCATTTCATCAATAAAGTGGCCGATAAAATAAAATTGAGATATTCACTTCAATTTAGTACACGTATGTTATGACAACACCTGGAACTAGATTATATTTTAAGATTTCGATTTGTACTACTTACCCCCCAAAAGGGGTGGGGGGTAAGTAGTACAAGCCAAGTAAAGCAAGCTGTCCTCAGATTTCTTTATAATATTTTTCAACCCTCCCCCTCCCACCCCCATCTCCTCTCCATTTTTAAAGGGGTTGATAAAATAAAATTGAGATATTCACTTGAATTTTGCTACACGTATGTATTGTAATGACATGATTGAGATGATTCCGTTGAAGGGTGGGCGTAAATAAGAGAAATAAGTAAAGCGAGCTAATAAGAGTTCAGAAATTTCATTTTTGGTGTATATTCTAGAAGCTAAGGTCTCAATTTTTTTTATGACATCTGCCGCAAATATATTATTAAATTTTTATTACTAATTATATCCGCATACTAGAGTGCAAATATAGTCAAGATGTTTTCCTTTAAAGAGACCTGCTTAGATGGAGAATCTGGATGCGGAAGTAGTGATTCCTTAGGCAGCGAGTTTTTTATAGATATCGCTTTCCCCTCGAGAAAACTCGAAAAATCCGGAAAAGTGGTCAAATTTTGTACGCGATACGTGGAGATATAAGGATTGAGATAAATTTTTTTTCTGTAATTTTACCCAAGGAATACGCTCCTGATAGCTTCGTGCCATATTACTGCATTTCTCGAAAAATCGTCAAAACCGGTCTTAAGGGGATAGAGAATCAAAATTTGGCCAATTTTCTAGATTTTTTCAAATTTTCTCAACGGGAAAGCAATATTCATAAAAACTAGTAACAGGATCGTGGTCTACGAAAAAAGAGAAATCGGAAATGATTTGAAGAGGATGATTTTTATTTTTCTGGCATCATCGCGAGGAGCCAGGTGGAAGAAACTGCAGTAAAAGTGCAAGTCACCATTTTGTAGCCCTAAAACACTCCTGCAACATTTGTCTAAAACATTTTCGCTATCAGGCATAACCTCGGAATTCAGTTGGTGCAACCTCCCATATATCTCGACAATGAATGGTGGTATGCTCAATTTGAAACTTTCAAAGGAGTAATGTCTCATGATGACAAACTATCATTTATTATACTTCATACGATTTCAATTGAGACAGCATAAAAACGAAAACTCGCAGTCCACGTGGACTTATTCCGCCTGTCACGTAAAAATGTGAGCTGAATTAGATGCCTAGCTAGTTTGATTTATTAACACAAAGTGACATAATGTGACAGGCGGATCAAGTCTACGTGGACTCCAAGTTTTTGTCTTTATGCTGTCCCAATTGATATCGTATGAACTATACCAAGTTCGAGTCCATATTTGAAGAGCTGCTCGATACGGGCTATTTTTGGCCAGTTTTTGGAGTGACTCTTTGTAAAAGGTGTTTACGGAAACTATTTAGCATCTTTTATTTGTTATTTCTTTTTTCTGTCCGATGATCACTTTGTATATTTTTTTAACCAAAAGTAGTGAGGTTTTTTTGTATCAATGGTAATAACTACATTCCGACTATTATTTTCCTATGTCGTTTCCTAATTAATAATTTTGTAGAGTGACCCTGTGTAAACAAATAGGACAGTTCTGTGCAAATAACTTTACCGATTTTTTAAATTATTATTAAATGTTCTAGATATTTGTTTAAAACCATGCTTTTTGCTAATAAAATTTTGAAATTCTCTCCTCTTTAGTTTACCCCATGTTTTTGTGTGTCATAACTTTTCTCTTGAGCTCACTTGAAGGATTATAATTCAGAGCGGATTTTCCTTTTATTTTTAATTTATTTCTAACGAGTTGGTGTTTAAGCTCGGAAATCATTTAGGAGTGATTCATTGCAAATAATTTAATTTTAATGTGACTAGATTTACAGCTCATTAAGTGTTTTTCCTCAAGACGTTAATTTGTTTTACTAGCTTATAGAATAGTAGATCTGCCGACACTGACTCGCGCTCGCAAGTAATTGTGTGAACATAGTTTTTTAAAGAAGCTGTTAGGATCTCTGACGATTTGTATCACATTAAAACCTAATTTTCTGTAAAAAGTACACTGCTTAGTTCATAACCATATAATAGATATGTAATGAGTTAAATATAATCACGAATTTTAACCCGTAAAAATAATTTTCTTTAAAATAGCAAATCCAATAGAGCTGCCATAATTGCGGGACTATATAGAGGACAGGGTTCAAATAATATGGATATGATTTACATAATTCTGGTCTGTGCATTTCGTGTTGCAAATCAGGACCATGACCGGTTTGATAGCTGTGGCGTATATGTAACGAATTAAATTTTTTTTTACCAATTTCAAAAATTCGAGAGTATATAAAAGTTGGTAAAGTAAATATTTTTTGTTGCTTAAATGTTGGTTACAATTTCTCTATATTTTAATTCGAACATAAAACGTATAGCTCTTTTTTGTAACATAGAGACTATTTGTCCAATTTGAATTAACCCATATCGTAGACGTGATTCGATGTTACATGAGCATGGTCTACATCAATACTAATAGCCTGAACGATATCACTTCATGAATTGGATTTTCCATCATTTTCTACATATAAATTTGATGTGCAGCGTAATCCAACAAAATAAAACTCCAAAACAAAAGTTTCACTTTGATTTAACACAACTTTTTATTTTCGAAACAATCAGAAACGGAAATTGATTTAGTGTTTATCACGTTTATTGCGTCAGTTAAGGATTTACCACTTGCAGTGAGTGAGATATCATCTGCAAAAGCACAGAAAAACGTAGGTAGATAATTGCCCAAATCATTTATGTATAAAATAAACAACAGTGTGCCCAGCATACTCCTTTGGGGAACTCCAATGCCCGCCTCCGGTTCTCTAGAATGTATACCATAATAATCAACAAATTGTTTTTGATTACCTAAGTGTTATTTTAAAAGTTTATTATAAGTGCTTTGTATACCATATGATCTACACCAAAGCTGGGCAGTACTCGAGTAAATTGTACTCGTAATTGTACTGGGTGCCCAAATTACTCAGTAACAAGTACTCGCTAGTACTTTTATTTGGATGGTACTCTGTACTCGAAATTTTCAAGTAGTTTACATTATTAGGTACTCGAGTACTTTTGGCGGCCACAGCTGACGAGTACCGACGTGCAACACAGGCAAGCATTCGCTTGTCTTTTTCTATACAAGTGTGCAGGGCAGTCAGTGTCAGTCAGGCAGTGTGAGAAGTGAGCGTTTGACGTGTGAAACTATATATATATTGTGTTATTAGGATTTTAAATTTTTGGTCGTGTTCATTTTTGTGTACCTATCCATTTTTAATAAATGTAACTGTTTTTGTTGATGTCGATCTACTTTTATTTAGAGGTAATGATGTAAGTGGTATTGAACGGGTAGTTCTAGATGGAACATGAATGCCAATTCTATTTAATAAATATGGACAGGAAAATTTGTAATTTATTATGTTAAATAGTAATTTAAGGCCTCTGTGTTTCCGCCGAACACTAAGCGAATTGATATGGAGATCATTTTCAAGCCTTGTATAATCCAGATTCTTATTCGATTTAAAAGCGATGTAGCGTAAGAATCTATGTTGTACATGTTCTAAATTCTGGATGTGTGTATTATAATATGGGGTCCAAATACATGAAGCATATTCCAAGTGCGGCCTTACAAGTGTACAGCAGAGTAGTTTAATAGAAGTAACATTAGTGAAATAACATGAGATTCGTTTAATGAAACCTAACATGTTTATTGATTTGGTAACAGTTTGAGAGATGTGAGATGTGAAGGATAATGATGAGTCAAGTATTACACCCAGGTCTTTAATTTCAGAAACATTAACCAGGGATGTGTTATTAATGTAGTAGGTGTATTGAAGAGGTTCTTTGTTGCGATAGAATGCCATAGTGTGACATTTACTTGCATTTAGTTCTATACCATTACGGCGACACCATGCGATAAGGCTATTCAGGTCTGTTTGTAAATTATTGTAATCATCAGTGGTGGTTACTTTAGAAAACAGTTTAAGATCGTCGGCAAATAGGAGGAAACTACCATTTGTAAAACATTCGTGAATGTCATTAATAAATGAATTAAAGGGTAGGGGTCCCAAGTGAGAACCTTGTAGTACGCCTGACGTTACTTGAATTTGGTATATTTCGAAGTACTCGTACTCGTTACTCATTTTTAGAAGAGTAGGTACTCTCCAAATTTTGCAAAAGTACTTATTTTTTAGAGTACTTCAGAAACAAGTACTCGTATACTCAAGTTTTTACGAGTACTTTTTAAAGGTACTCGTTGTGAAGTACACGTGCGTACTTTAGTGCGGTACTCTGCCCAGCTCTAATCAACACACTCAGGGGCTTTGGAAATATCAATAAATAAACCTATACTTAACTTTGTTTCTTTTGTACAGTCTAAAATATCCGTAAGTTCTCTTGTATTGTTGATCTATTTTCTCTGATATCGTGTTGACTCGACGACAAGAATTTATTTCTGTCTAAGAATGTAATTATATGTTTAGCTAATAATTTAAAAAATAATGATAAAAATGATCTAGGGCGATAATTGGATAATTGCTTACTGTCTCCATTTTTAAACAGGTACCACCATTGAAAAAGTTTGAAGAGGATAGGAAAAAGCTACTATTAAAATATTAATTAATATTATGTCATATATTAAATTAGTATCCTGAATATTGGTTTGCCTAATACTGGAGTAATGAAATAGGTATTTACGATGTTAATAAAATTCATAGAATATCTGTTTTTAGAAAAAAATTATTGAAATCATCACATATAATTATTTTAGAAATATTATTATCATTGCTGCAGATTGTATCTAAACATTCTTCCAATTTAACTCTTCTGTATGGCAGAGCGCTTAGAAAAGACATTTTAGAAAAATATATTTTTTGTTTTTTCTGGTATCATTGACGACACCAACCACCCTGTATAGCTTAAAAATATACATTTTAGTGAATATAGGTCGTCTTATTTAAACAGGTCATCCTGTATGGAATATTCAAAGCCAGTAGGTTATCATAATCCCCCTACCAATAAACTTCTCATGTTACACGCTTTTCTCATATAAAAAAACCTCTTTTGCATCGATTAGGTTATCAGTTTTGGAGCACGCCTCGCGATACCCCACGAGGTGACCATCCATCTAGTTCATGATTGATGGTGCCTCCATTCGCTAATTTGTAAATAATATTTGTTTTCAGAAAATATTTCGTAAGAAATCAAATGATGGAGTGGTATGATTTATAAATTTCACTCGCTATTGGCTGTTCGGTATAGTTCATGTAAAATTAAATATTTATATTTAATCCTGTTATTGTTTGTATTTTTTTTGTGTTGTAAATCAAGTAGGTTGATATTAATGGCGCTGGTCATGCTTGTGTTTTATTATTATAGTTGGCGATATATTTGCGTTTACAATAGCACTATTTTCTAAAAATATGCACCGGTTTTTATGCAGTTACTTAACCATTTTTAACAAGTTTAATGCTTAACGAAAGTAATTAGTAATTATCGAAAAATTTGACTTTGCAGTCTGTACTTAATTCTGTACTTTTCTGTATTATTACTTATGTGTATATTAAATACATAGCTTTAAGAATATCTTTGTCATATTCAATATCATATTCATATTCATATCATATTGTCATATTCAATATCCATAAATATTTACTACTATAATTTTGGCCGAGTCCGAATTTATTATTCTTTGTCCGTTTTCCCAATCGCCTTTGCAAATATTCAATCACTGAATTGCATCCTTCCTATTGTTATGCTAGTGTTCACCGAATCTTACACTAAAAGGTGTGAATGACCCACATGTATACCGTGTTACAGATGTAACAACATGTAACACGTGTAACAGAATCCAGGATTTGCGAATACGCTACACATGCAATGAACTAGGACCCGGCAAAAGAGAAGGATAGTAAAACAAAAGAAAAAGCAATGATTATATTGTTGACTGAAGATAAATGCGTATCGAGTAGCTGAGCTTCGTCAGGATGTTAATATGAATAAAACGTTTAAAAAAAAAAGATTTACGTTCCGTTTTCAGATCTCCATTGATTTGCTATTATAATATAGTCAAGCTGGTACCGTAATCTACAGACAGGTGGCAATCAAATGTAAGGACGCCGTGGGTGTTGATGGAATACAGTATTTACTATTATATAGGTACTGTGTACCAAATTTGTCGACAACAACTCGCAGTTGACCTTCTTTCAGTGTGGAACCGTTGAGGTCACCCATAACAATTTCCCTTTTTAGAATAGTGTAGGGTAATCTTCGTAGAATCTTCGTAGGATCTTCGTAGAATGCTTTCAACTTGTCTTCAGCAAGTATTATACCAAATTTAGCAAATTTGGTTTCGCGTTGATCCTTAGGGAGATTGTTCGACCACTAATAGCTCTGTATCTGGAGATTAACCGAAAGATTTGTCTAGAGTTCCAGAATCCTACTCCATTCCGGGTGATCTTGTTGTTTCTTGAAAATCATATTATGTTTTCTATCATGAATCTAAAATGCCCGGAATCTCCTGCTATGAACTTTGAGTCTGTTAGTTCTCTCTCCAGCAAACACATTTTCTCGGGTTGTAAAAATTATTTTTTTTTATAGTCGGCATCATATATCAACAGATCAGTTTTATCTAACACTGAGTGGCTTCAACACTGTTGATCCTTCGAGCTTTGAATTTGTGTTAATATTTCTGTTTGTGTATATAATATAATAATTACTCTTCGTGCAATGGGCTTGTTCCGCATTTTTTTTTATTTCATAAATCGAAAGTGCAAGTATAAAATAATGGATCTACAAAATATCAGAATCTTATTCGCACGTTTAGTATCTTAAAAGCCATTACAAATCTCCACCTCGCGAAAATGGGGCGTGGCCAGGTACTACGTCACTATACGCATAGACTCGGCGATCTCAATAGACTTGATGCTCCTTAGTTGTTATAATTATAAGTGTTTTCGAAGTATTGTTTGTTTTGCTCACTTCTTGACAGTAGGAGAGTACAATTTGGTAAAATGTCAAAAAATTACAATTTTCTCTCGCTCCTGTCGGGACGAATTTTCAATTTTGACCCTGGAATTTACGATTAGGATTCATCGCCGACCTTCTCCTTTCCGTAGAGACATAGAATGAACTTCCACTAGACGTATTTATTTAGTTACCAGCGTTTGAAAATTACATGTTTTTCGACTTTTTAGATTAAATTTGAAAGGTCCCAGAAAGCCACTATTCTTACGTCACTTGCGTGTAGTGACGTCACAGATGAGCGCTCGGTTTTTGTAACTATTACTAATTTCAACTCCTTATATCTCGAGAATGGAAAAAGTTAATAATACGAAATTGTAAGTGCATAATGAGAATATCGAGTACTATATGAAAAAGCATAAAAACCATATAAAAAGAATATCATGGAACAAGCCCATTGTGGAAATAAAGTTTTCTGTCCTCGATGCTCTGAAGAACACGATCTTAAAAAATTGTAAGTCTGACATTGTTAAATGTATTAACTGTATTAACTGTAAAAAAACTGAATATTAAATCAAACTCCAATGTAAACGTTGTTGCAAATCATACAGTGTGGGATATAAACTGCACGGTATATAAACAGAAATTAGAGTCCTTAAAATACACAATTTTTGGCACTCAATAGCAACTAAAATGTAAACAGGGCAATACTTATAATAATATTGAGCACTACTACCACAACAATGCAGTTAATAACATTCATGTCTCTACTTTAAGTACAAAACCATCTCTGAACTTAATATATTGTATCAAAATGTAACAAAACTACAGATTTGTATAATGCATCAGCTACATTTAATTACATATCAGCATATAGTGAGACATGGCTGAGGTCGAATGATCTTGATTCTGAATTATTCTATAATAACTATAACATTTATCGTGCAAATAGAAAATTTAATGAATTGAACTTAAGTAGAGGAGGTGGTGTGTTACTGGCAGTTGATAAAACTTTTTCTGTCGTCTTACTGAATTTGAATTCAATCAGTAAAAGTGTTCCCTCTATATATATCGTTGGCTTAAACATTACTATAAACAATACGCAAAATCTAACTTTGTTCTGTGTGTATATCCCTCCTAACACAAGTGTTGAAGTTTATGAAACCCTATCTGAAGAACTTACAAATATGTATTCTATCTATGGAAATAACATATTAATAATGGGCGATTTTAACATGACAGATTATTTTGAAAGCTTGAAATCGTTAGAAAAATCCCCCAAATTAATACAGTTAGATCTCTTATGTAATTTTCTCAATCTAAAACAGCATAATTTCATAACAAACGATAAGGGGAGGCTATTATATTTGGTTCTTAGCAACATGAATTGTCTAGTTACAAAATCAGAAGCCTGCAAGCTAATAGAGGATCCACATGATCCGACACGATATAATATGTGACTTAAAGATAGTTGGAACATTTTTCTCCTATAACCAAATACCAAATTATAATTTAAAAAAAGCCGATTTTCCATCATTGTATAATAGTTTGTGCCACACTAAATGAAATTTATTAAATGATGTATCGAATGTTGATCAAGCAACTCAAATATTTTATGATATTGTTTATGAGAATCTATCCTTGTATGTTCATAAATCTCTTCCGCGTACAAACAAATATCCTCAGTGGTTCTCGAAAGACAATTAAAAATCTCAGATATAAAAGTAAAATTTGGAATAGATATAAAAATACTAAAGATGCCGTGCTATATGAGAAATATAAGAATATTAGAACAAAAGTAAAAAAAAGATATTGATGACTCGCATAGAAGCTATCTACTTAAGATAGAAAATAACTTAAAAAATAATCCAAAAATGTTTTAGTCCTACATTAATAAGACAAAAACAAGCTCAATGCCTAGCAGTATGACATATGAAAATACCTCATATAATGTCCCCCAAGATATAGTAAATAAATTTTCAGAATATTTCAAGTGCACATACTCTGCATCAACTAATAATGTCAGTATGGGTGGCGAAAGTCAACCTGTGGATACACAAAATATATTCATACCTACAATCTCAGAGGCAGAAGTTATTAAAAGGTGCAAAAAATTAAAGTCAAAATTTACAGCAGATCCAGATGGAATACCAGCTTTTATCGTTAAAGACTGCGTCTCAATATTCTCCGATCCCGTATTATATATATTTAATTATTCCTTAAATAATGGCATTTTTCCCAGCCTGTGGAAAATATCTAAAGTATGCCCTGTACACAACAAGAATTCCAAAAAAGACATAAAAAATTGCACCATCACCATAATGAATAATTTCTCTAAACTATTCGAATTCATTCTCTACGACTATATTTTTCCTAACATAGAAAATAAAATATCATAAAATATCAAGCCATCAACACGGGTTCATTTCAGATAGGTCTACGACTTCCAATTTATTGTGCTTGACTCAGTATCTTTGTGAAGTCTTGGATGGAGGTAGTCAAGTCGACGTTATTTACACAGATTGCTCCAAAGCATTTGACAGGCTTGACCATGGTATTATTAAATAAATTGACAAATTTTGGATTATCATATGAGTTTGTTTCATTCTTTACCTCATATTTAAGCAATAGATTACAATATGTTTATTACCATGGACACAAGTCTGTCGAATTTAATTCCGAATCAGGAGTCCCTCAAGGGTCATTCCTTGGTCCACTTTTATTCAATGTCTTTATCAATGACATAGTTATTAACTTACAGTGCTCACATCTACTCTATGCCGATGACCTAAAAATTTACTACAGCGTTAGCTTCAATGGTGATATAGAATTACTCAAGTCAGATTTGGAAAATATTGATAACTGGTGCAATAAAAATAAACTATTTCTAAATGTTGAAATATGTAATGTTGTCACCTACTCACGTGTTCATAATATTTTCATTAATGAGTATAAAATAAACGATAGTGTCATACAAAGAGTTAATAGATTTAAGGATCTAGGTGTTACTTTTGATAGCAAGATGACTTTTATTTATCACATAAATAACATCGCATCTTCAGCTTTTAAATCATTGGGATTCATAATTAGAAACTCCAAAGATTTCAAGAATGTTGAAACTATGAAGCTTCTATTTAACTCGTTTGTCAGAAGTAAATTGGTGTATGCTGACGTAATCTAGAGTCCCTACTACATCGTTCATATTAATAAATTGGAGAATATTTAGAAAATTTTTAAAATACTTAAGCTACACCGATGACAAGACTTCAAACTCGCCAAGAATTACACGGAATTGTAACTGTCTGACTGCTCTGATCTATTAAAACTCATTGGCCTACGAGTTCCTTCTAAATCAACTCGACTCCACCAAACATTTCATATCAAAGCTTCACACACCAATCTATTAATGTATTCACCTCTTAATGTCATATGCAGGAATTGTAATCATATACAGAATAATATTGATATTTTTTATTGTGGAATTAAGGATCTAAAGAATATATATGAACATAATTTGTAATGCTTCTTTTATTGTAGAACTAAGTATTTTATTGTAGAATTAAGGATTTAAAGTGTATATATGAACATACTTTGTAATACCTACTCTATTATAGCACAATATTTATTATTAGCATTCCGACTCTGTAATTGGGACATTCGTCCTGTTGAGTCGTGTAAATAAATAAATAATTGAAAGTTAATTACGGTTTAAAATGTAAAATAACTATCTAAATAATTTACCGAAAATTAATCCGAGACTATTATTTTCCTCTCACTCCGACTTCGTAAACTTTACATAATTATATAAATGGAGATGGATTTTAGCAGGACGATCCTTTTTACCTTACCTGCTTAAATTCTATTGGGAATAAAATGCGAAGGCGGTGGAAGTTGTAGTCGTAAAATTGTAAAACACTTTAAAAATATTTGATGTTGATGTATTTACTAGAGTAAACATACGGTTGCTGCACGGCATTTCGGCGTAAAATATATAAGGATTGTTTGATATTCCGCCTAGAGAATTATTATCGAAGAGAGGAAGGCGTTCGTATTTATCTGAACACGAATTGGATTGACTATTTCCCCGAAGGAGTTATCAGTTTTTTTAAGTCTATCAAACGATAAACTTATGGATATTTTATTTTCTGTTAGTCCTATAGGTATATTTTCTTCTACATTGGTGCTAACTGAACGTGTGATTGACTCGACTTTTACAATATGTTCTCACTAAATAGTAAAACACATGCGTTTAAGATTCTCACAATTTTGCATTCTTTTTTATGCTGTTTTTTTTTTTCGATGTCTAGACTGAAAATTATGTATATTAAATGTTAAATGATTATTTTTGGGGAAAAAAATACCGTTTTTTGTCCAAATTTAAGCAGCCCTAAATTATGATTTTTTTTTGTATGTGTCTGTGGCCACAACCTGCAACCACAACTTTCTCAGCTGGCTGCTGGGGAAGCTATGAAAAAGTAGCAACCAGTTAGCTCTGGGTTGGTCGAGGGTCACTCTGTGGCGAGAAGAGTTATATATTTTTTTGAACTATTATTTGATGGTCAAGTTAATCAAACAAAACTTTAATAAACTACAAAGAATTTGGACGCCAGCGTATTCAGTACCTAACACTCTTGCCAACTTTATCAGGGGGAGAAAACAATCAAAATCAAATATAAAACAAATAATATATTAATAAGTATAAGAGCAAACATTTTATTAAAAATATTAATGGTGAAAATTTTGATTTAATTAGTTAACTAACAGACAAAAACAGGAATATTATTTAAACAAAGTAAATTTGAAGATTAATTTAAAAAATTACAATTTAAGAAACGTTGAACTGGTTTACAATATATATTTTTTTCTCACCGACGGAGAATTTTTACGGAGATTTAGGCTTACTCAACTTTGTGGACAGCGTAGAGTTTCAATGAGGTCGAACCCTGAAGATGGCCACAGGTACCTGGGAATGAGGACTAAATAATGGTCGTGCCCTGGTTTACGAGGATTTTTCAGGGAGACGCTGCGTTTGGAAAAAAAATGTCCAGCCAATGAGTAATAAGTTCTCGCCTATCCAACTTCTCTTCTTGCGGTGCTTCGGTTGGTCTAAGGTATTACATAAAAAAGAAGTAATATAAAAAACCAGTTCACAATAGCAAAAAAAAAAATTGTGGGAAGAAGAAAACTTTAGATATTAATTCCTGTCTAATAAAAAAAATAATTGGGAAGATATTTTACTTGAGATAAAAGAAATACAGGAAAAATTACAAAAAAAACTATGGTGGCGAAGGGCACTGCAAAACCGAACTATTAGCAATTTAACAAAAAAAAACTGAGTATTGATAAAATTTTACTTCTGAAAATATATGAATAAACTACTGATTCGTATAATAATGAAGGAAATGAATAAATGAGAAAACTCTACTCTCATGAAATTTAGCCGTTCACAAAATCGCTGACACTGGTTATGACCAAAAGTTTGAATAAAGGTAACACAATTTAGCACAACTGAATTAGAGAGAAAATATCTGAATTACTATCTGAAAAAAAAATGTTATGATAAATATAGCAAAAAAATTATGGGCTTAATCTCTCGAAAAATAAACTAATAAAAAATTATCTTTTAACCTCCGGTACTAATACGAGGTTAATTAAATGCGACAAAATTACTTTAGGTTTCGACTCTTAATGAGATCAGATTGTCTGCATACGATTAAGAAAGGATTCTAATTTATCCCTTGATTATATAAAAAAAAAAATGAAACAGAGGAACCCAGAATACAGGAACAAAGGCCCCGAATATTCAGGGCAACCCCAAACGCACGCAGGACAAGTGAACACGTATGCAAATCATTTAATGATTATCAAATGATAAAACTAAGGTTCACTCGCCTTCGGTAGATTTACCGGAGTAGTTAGGCGCTTTGCTGCCTTAGTCGGTCCCTTTGGTCCTAAAGCGTTCTGTTACTGCACGACGTAGTTATTTAAAGATTTCCGAGTTTAATCCTCATCCACAATAACCTAAAAAATTGATAAAACACCATAGTAGTGTGTCGCAAACGACCACAAAATAGAAAATTGCCACGATAATTAATGAGTTAATAAAGATACATGTGCCCAGTGGACACCGAAATCTCAAAACACGTGTCTCAATAAAAATTAATTATTACACGGAAGATCCTTTAAAAATTCCCAAAAATAACTATACAGCAACGTTAACTCAATAATATGATCATTTAATAATTAAATATATTCAAAATGTCAAAGGATTAAAGAAATAAACGTGAAAATCCGTTAAAAGAATAAGTAAACAATCTCAACTCACCAGCGGCGGAAGCGAAAGTGAAGAAGCCTCGAATCTCGATTTTAAAAATGGCCTCAGTGTTTCTACCCGTGAATGCGCACTTGTTGACGTTTACCGCTGATAATTCAAATTTATGTAGCACGGGTGCTTACACGTAAAAAAATTTTTCGCTACAAACCATAGGTACAAACAAAATTTGCAGATCCAGAAACTTGACCTATCTATATTTATGTATTTTGACCTCCTGAATTCGATGCCGGCATCAGAATTTCATTTTATCTTAATTTGAAAATTAACGAAATAATATATAACGCAAAAGTTTTTTGCAAATTGCTCTTCATCTAATTAATATTTTCAAAGGCGGTTGGTCTTGATTTGTAGATCTATTGAAAACAAACGAAAAAGTATAGAATGATTTTTCTGTGGAATCAAAGGGAAAAGAGATATAAGCAAAAACCCAAAAACGGTTTAAAATCACATATTTATCGGGTTTTAAACAATGACCTACCACGATTTGAAGTATCGGAAAAATACATGTTTTTTGTTATTTTTACTCGTTGTACACAGAAAATCAGCTTTCTACTCTAAAAAAGCCCTTATATCTTTATCTCAACTGGCCTATAAGAAGTAAAACATAAAATAAACTAATACTAGAATTATTCAATAATTTCCGAAAATGGAAGCTAGATTTAGTTAAATATTACTGTGGATATTCTCTGTTTGCGTCAAAGTAACCAAAATGTCTATTTTCATCAATTTTATTAACAATACTAACCCAGAAACAACGGATTTACATAGTGAAATGTTTTGGAATCGGTAATGTTTCGTCCATATCCAATTCAAATTTTGAATGAAATATGTCCAAATGTGACTGACTGTAACTGACAGAGCAGTTTGCAGAATAATGAAATGACTCAACACTACTAATAACATAACGTCGCGTCGGTAGTATAAATATAAAAAGGTAAAGAAGAGATACAATAATGTCGATGCAGCTACTCTTGTAATTATGAACTCTGGACAAGATAATGCAAGGATTTTAGCGAAGATCACCAAACATGGGGGTTAGAATATGTCATATATAGAGAATTTTAGTGAGCAACAAATTCCATTCAAACCAGGGTTCGATCAAAAATTGCTTCGTGGAGATAATAGTAATCGTAATAACAATTTCAATTTTTTTTGCTGAAATAGATTTATAATGTCATGAAACGTCGAGTTTTTAAATTTGAGCGAAAAATCTTTTTCTATGTCGGTCTGTAACTTTGTTTGTACGCACGTTCTCTCAGGAACGGTTTAAGATATTGACTTGAAATTTGGTACACATATGTATTAACGAGATTTGGAATTAGTTTATATTCTGAGCTTACTCCGGTGAAGGGTTGGGAGATAAATAAAGAAAAATAAGTAAAGCTGATGAGAGTTCAAAAACTTGGGTTTTGGTGTATACAAGTTCTGCGTTTTATCAGGGCCATCGAGCATATCTCACTTAATATCGGTTATGCAAAAGTGTTAGACATATTCCGCAAATTTTCCGCCATAAGTCTTAAAGCAGGCCATGGATTTCAAATGTCTTTAAACCATTTTGTAGCTTATAAAAATCGGCACAATTTTCGTAGAAACAATTTTTTTGTACTACCGATATTAAGTGAAATATTCTCGAGGGCCCTGATAAAATGGACAGCCTGTGTACTAGAAACCAAGGTTTCAAAATTTTTTATAAAATTTTCCACACTCTACCACCATCCCACCCCCACTCCATTGCTAGAGGGGTAATAAAGCAACGTTGAGATATTAAGTGTGAGCAAGGCCTAAGATCAGTGTGGAAGGTGGGTAACGCGCCAAGTGAAGAGCAAAAATATTCTTCAAGAATCCTGCAGTATTTATTTATGTACAATTTACATTTATTATACTATTCGCAAATACAAAACGAAGAGTATATTGCATACATTCGGCACATTTCTAAAACCGGTAATATTGTTCGTAGAGAAAAAAAAATCGTATCACTGTGTTGGTGATCGAATTCTGAATAACTTTCAAAATGTCCGTCCGCCTGTCCGTCCGCCTGTCCGTCCGCCTGTCCGTCCGCCTGTCTGTCTGTCCGGCCGTCACGTTTTTTGTAAGCACGATAACTTAAAAATGAAAAGTTCGATTGTATTGAAATTTGGATAGTAAGTTAGTGTTAGCTAGAGGAAGAACCATATTGTTTTTGAACAAAATCGATCAATAAATAAAAAAGTTATTAATTTTTTTAAATGAAAAAAATATATTTTTTTAACAAAAAAGGTTTGAAACTAATAACATTTACAAAAAAAACTGCGAAGAGTAACCTATAATAGAATGTGAGTGCCGGGGCATGAGGGAATAGAAGGAAACGAATTGACTTAATTGACAAAAATTGTCAGACAGACCAATTTTTTTGAGAATGATTCATTATTTACTACAAATTGAGAAAATTTCAAGCAGCTGTTTTGAAATATTAAATCTTTTTTTTTAGCTAAGTTCTAAAATTTATAAAAAATAACAATTAACTAATTTTTAATGGTCTGGCTAAAACCTCAGATTTTTTAAAAACATTTTTCAACCCCTCCACCAGACCCACTCCATTATTAAAGGGTCTGATGAAATAATATTCACCTGAAATTTGGTACACGTATGTGTTATATAAAGCAAGTCAATAAGACCCCAGAGACTTCATTTTCGGCGTATATGCTGGAAGACAACGCCTCAAATTTGTTTATAACGACTGCCTGAAATATTATTGTTAAAATTCGATGACCAATTATTTCCACACACTAGAGTTCAAATGTAGTCAAGATGTTTTGCTTTAAAAAGACGTGGATGGGAAGTCTGGATGTGGAAGTAGTGATTCCTTATGCAGTGATTTTTTTAAATTAGTTTTAAGTTCAAGGTAATATTATGAGCAACAGATTTGGTAAAATTCGTAGTTTTCTAGATATTAATAACCTGTTCCCCAAAATGAAGCCAGTAGCTGATTTTAATCTACGTTTTTCTACATATTTATGGAATCCTAACTAACAGTTTCGGTCGCATCGATTCCCAAATCCAAACTATTTATTAAATTGGTTTTACGCCATTTTCATCAAGAGTGACAGCAAAATCTTTGTTAATAAAATTTTGTAGTTTTCTAGATATTAACGAATATTTTTAACCTCTTCCCCAAAATGAAGCCGGTAGCTGATTTTAATCTGTTTTTTTTTTTTACATATTTATGGAATCCTAAATAACAGTTTAAGTCGCATCGATTCTCAAATCAAAATCTAAGTAGGTATAATGCACTATTTATTAAATTGGTTTTACGCCATTTTCATCAAGAGTGACATCAAAATCTTTGTTAATACAATTTTGATAGAAAAGCATGAAACTTGCGTACAATAATATCTACTTCAAAATAAAATTCAATATTGCGTTTTAATAAAAATCATTTACATCCAGATATCGCATTCAGTGTGCTATATAATGCCAATACCTCTGAAAATTTTCATTTGATTGATTGATTGGAAATCTGCTCAATCGGCTGGAATTTTTGCTTCTCGAACAAAAGTATCATTAATATGTTTTTTGTGGATGGTTGGAACGTTATTAACGCCTTTTTATTTTGCCTCTGATTAAAGTATCGTGTTTTCTTGAACATATGGCGTCAAGCTTGCAAAGTAACATGAAAAGTGTACGGGATGTGCGTTTCCACTGTTATACAGTGAATTTACGATGAAAGGATTAAATTCGATTCAAATCATTAAACAGGTCTTTGAAAATGAAGTTGAGATTCCACAGACAGATTTTTATTTTAAAGTTTCGTTTTCGAAATAGTTTTTTTTCAAAATCATTTATATTGTATCCCCTCTATCGCTTTTCAACTGTCTAAAAATCTGATTCTTATTTCCGATGGTAACTTTTAATAAGTAATTTCAATGAAAATTATAACGAACACTATGGAGCACGAGTACTACTCGTAAAAAAATGAGAACCATTTTTATTACCTTTATAGAGAACAAAATGTTGAAAGATACTTCAGTTTTCGTGACAAATGAACTATGTGCATATTTCAATTCTGAAACGGTTACCGAACCTTATTGTGTGTGCCCAACATGCTTTTGGCCGGCTTTTTATTAATCTGATGTATTGTAAAACTGGCAACGGCGTTAACGAGTACTACTCCCCCGTTTTATCCTATCGTAAAGTATTTAATAGGTGACATAAATAGAAAAGCGGCACAATAAACAAATATCTAGGTTCCGCTCGGAATATGCCGTGTACACTGATTGATCTGTAAGAACTTTGCTCGATGGAATATCGAAACTTCATGATTGGCAATTAAACGAGGGCTTGTTTATTGCACTTTGTCTCATCATCCATTATTGGCGCTTTTTTAGCACTGCGGCATGGGAATCTCGTGTACTAAGTTCAATAACTTTTTTATTGCCTGTTATTATCACCATTTTTAACTGTCTTTGACTGTTTATTGTCAATGAAATATTCGCGGAAGCGATAATGTCACTCTCGTTATAGTGTTATATTATTTGAATATTCATTTCATTTATATGGTTCCGTGTCGCCATAATGGCGGATTTGTTTTAATAACACAACCACACAAAAAAGAAGAATGTTCTGTACCTCGAAACCAAAAAAAGGGTTTATCGGGTCATTTTTTTTTTTTAGTCAAGAGCATCTCTGAAAATGGTGTGTGTATATTCATAGAAAAGTCATAACTCTTAATGAAGTGTGAAAAATGGTACATGTTTTGTAATCTAGAGTAGAGAATATAAATTTGAGACACAGTAAGCTACTTGCATGATTTATACCAAAATCCTCCCTTATGGGAGGTAAAAACTTAAAACACGCAGGTGAGTGTGAATAACATGCATGGAAGCCAAATGTTTGTCTCTTAGTGCAAAATATCTTATTCTAGTACGACTTCCAACCATAACTCTCAAAGGGTTGAGACTCACCCCTAAGGAGGGTTAAAACTATCCCCCACCGACGAAGGAATCTTATGTTTCAAAACGGGGACAAAATTCAGGCTTTTGTAGTTTTGCAGGGGGGGGGCAAATATGGAGTGAATTTATTTCAACAACAGGCATAGGACTAACAGTTACCCTTAAAGGGAGGTAAGAATTACTCCTATGCTCAAGTGATGCATATGGGTGCCACTGAAATTCTGAACTTGTAGCTCATTGGGCCAAATATATAAATCTGGTACAACAACCACCCAATCTTCTTACTGAGGTTGAAAATCACCCCTACCTCATAGCGACGACTTCTCTACGATGGTTTTTGAAAAGTCATGTCGAATAAAATAATGCATATTATGACGACAATATGACGATATAATGTGTTATAATGTGTTCTTGCGTTTACTATTTTGGACGTTTGATGTGTTACATTATTTATTGTTATTACTATTAGATTTGTTGTCATTGTTAATAATTACTAATATTTATATTATGTAATATATATTCTACAGAATATGTTTGATATATGTACAGATTCGGAAAATGCAGTTTAGGGTATAGGAATAACGATGTAATTGACCACGCCCCGCTAGTTCCATAAATCGTGAAAGCAGAGGCACACAATGAATTGAATTTAGCACGGCATGAACTGAGCATGGGTGCGGATGTAGGTAATAATTTCTAATACGAAACGAGACAATATCTCTTCGTCAAAAGCGAAAAAGTTGTTTGTCACATTTTTGACAAATAATTTCTTCTATTGAAAGCATTACTGCAGTTTCTTTTTAGTCGTAAATGCTATGGGAAAACCGAAATGAAAATAGAACATTAAAATAAAATTAAATAACTTGGAAACTAAAATTAACTAATAATTATCAAAAAATAAATTATTCTTATTAAATTACAAAAATAGAACATTAAAATAAAATTAAATAACCCTCAGAAACTAAAATCAGCTAATAATTATCAAACAATAAATTAATGAAGTAAGGATTCAAACAAACCACCTTCTTGTATCAAACAATAGCCAAACCGATTATATAATGAACCTCTCATATCATTGAGTTGATTTGGAGTAATGCTTGCACAAAGTTTTTCCTACTAAACTAAACTAAATTATTGGCTCGTTCAAACGCAGGTTTCCTTTAAAAAGCCCCACAAAAAGAAATCATGAAGTGCTAGAACAGGTGACCTGGGGGGCCATTTTATCATTCCCCTCGTAGCTATTAAACGATTGGGAAATGGTCTTTCCAGAAAATTAATAATAGTTAAGGTATTGTGACTTGGGCAGCCGTTTTGTTGAAACCAAATGTTGTCAAAGTTGACAGGAAGATTTTGAACTGCAGGAATTATTTGGTTTTGTAAAAGCTCTAAATATTTATTACCTTTTAAATTACCGTCGATTAGCAGTGGGCTCGCACAGCAACACTCAAAATATTTTTCCGAGACCAATATAGTACTGCGGATGGATTGTGTTTCCTATGTAATGAAGAGGATGATTCATCTGTAAACAATATATTCTTTAAGAAGTTTTCATTCTCATTCACTTTATTTATCATGATTTCACAAAATTTCATCCGTTTGAAATTGTCCTCGGGAAATATTTCTTGCGTTGTTTGAACTTTAAAACAACTGTACCCATTTCTTTTCAAAATATTTCCTGCAGTTCTTTCCATCAGCAATTTGCCTGCTAGAACAAGGTTCACTAGTTTCAACAACTGCACAGACATTAGTTTCGCTAATTTCACGTTCTTCGCTCATTTGTTGATGACGGAGTTCGGGTTGACAGCATTTTTTACAATAATTCACGACACACCCGAAATTCTCAAATTTTTTAATAATGTATGAAATTATGCCAGCTGAGGGGATTGGTCTGTCTTGATATGCCACAGTAAATAAATTTATTGTGTCTTCAGTGGAAGTATCACTTCACAATTTGCACTTTTTCTGCAGTTGTATAAACACAAGGCATTTTAATAACGAAATTGAGATTAATTTATTTTATTCCCACACGTCTAAACAGCTACGCTATTAAAAGCAGAACGGGTGCGCTGTTCTCAACTCCACGCGGTCAAGCGATGGCGCTATTGTTTTATACCAATGCCCTGCATTGTTCTACGACAAGGCGTGGTTTATCTGTGCAGAAACAAGTTTACGTACCTTAAACTAAATTTGCTGAATCTGTATGTTGTTTCTTCATAGTGTCATTTTCACAGCTTACTTGTTTTCAACAGCAAGATCGGACAATAATTCATAATATCAACTTTATGTGCTAATATCTACTGCTAGAAGAAATATGTCGAGTTGCGGTTTTCACTGAAGCAATTCTCTATTTTATCGTGTAAAAATAAACATACCATTCCATTGAATTTTTTTTAGAAACAGTGACATATTTGTTGACATGTCAAATAACGCCCTCTGGCGGCGACGGTAATAATCAAATGGGAACAGGGTGAAGCGCTCTCGATAGACTAAGAAAAGCACTTTGTAATGGGTCAAACATTGTTAAATTTCGTTAAGGCTAATCGGCGTAATTGACATTTAAGAAAATGGTTTTTGGCATCTCCCCACTACTTTATTTTTGAAGATACAAAAAAAATGGAAAACTAAAGAGATTCGAAATTATCTTAGGATTATGATGTATTTATTTTCAATGCCACTTAATTGAGCAAAATACAGAGAAAAATCTAATTTCCTATTCGATAACGGCTGTTACGCCCCCTAGCGGCCAAACTCGAAAATGTTTTCTCCCAATTTTTCAGGGCCACTTTACTTAAGGTAATTTTTTCCCTAAACTTGTGCGATCATTACTTTCTGAGATATAGCCGGCCTCCTTTTTTAGTTGCCCACCCCGTACATGTGAAAAAGACCTAAAAGTTTGAGTAATCGTGGAAACACCCTGTAGACCTAGGTTTAACTTTGTACCCCTGTATGTTTTGACTTAAAGTGTTTCAGCAATCAATTATCTACACGCTGAAATGCATGACAACTTTTTTTCGACATGATTTCATCAATTCCAGTTTTTGGAAGCTATACAAAATTATGTATTGTAAAAAAAACATTTATTTATTATACTTTTAGAACGTCAGAAAATGAGGAGTTGGAAGTTTTTAAATTTTTGTAAATTAATAACATTGAAAATATTAACTTTATGGAAAAAGTTATTGAACATTTCTTGTTGGAAATCAATCAAAACATATTTTAAAAATTTAATATTTCTATTTGTTTTAAACTAAATTGTTTTAAACCTTATCAGGCCGGGTTACCGTCCGGTAACATGAATTTTCATAATCGATAGTGTCCTATGAACAGATTCCAGCAAAGAAACTGTATTCGAAATTCATACGCCCATACCACCTGCTCTATTATTATTTATTATCGATATTGAGTTTGGTTAAAAATACGTTCGATTTTATTATTTAATCATTTTAACACCGAATCAATAGTTCACGTTTTAAAATTAAATTGTTTTATGGTAACACGCCATAAGTGAGTTTTTATGTATAAGAGTGGTTAGCGTGGCAAATTATGTTTGTTATTTTGAATATTTAGATTTAAAGTTATAATTAGTTTTTCCTTATTTGTTCGTACATTTTACTGCTTAACAATTATATTACTGTAAGTAATGACTAGAAAGTCGTCATTATAATTTTAGTTTTATAGTTAACAATTACATCTTTCTGTGCGGTAGATGTAAATTGTGGTAATAATGCTAGAATAGGTGTTTTAAAAAAAATATAATGGTCCAGGAGCTACCATGTGAGAGAAACGTCCTAACACGTGCCTTTTCACAGAAAACAATGGAACTTTTAATTCTAGACTCATTTTATACTAATGTACGATTCACAGGGCCGTCGAGAGGAAATCGGGGCCCGGGGGTAATGAAATACTTAACCCCCACTCCCAGCTCTTCGATATAATTTTGAAGGTAGCGTTCCTCACAGTAAAATATTTGATTGCAATTTCGAAGAGCGGAGGGGGGTGATTCTTTACGACATAATTTTTTTACCTGGGTTCCGATTTCAAAGAACAAGGGGGTGATTCTTTACCGAACACTTTTTTACCTCGGCTCCAATTTCGAGGAGCGAGACGGGTGTTTCCTTGCAACACAATATTTTTACCTCGATTGCAATTTCAACATGCGGGGGTAGTACACCTTATGGAGCAATTATTTCCTTTTTTCCTGGGAGGTAGTGCTTTTTTACATCTCATAGCTTTCGAACCCACTCAAACAATCCCGGCCCTGGGGAAACACCCCCGACTCCCCCCTCTCGACGGGCCTGATGATTCAAATGTATGGACTTTAGCCGCGAATATCTCAGAAACGGAGGAGCGAAAAGAATTGAGAAAATTATGTGTTCATTATGTGCATATTCTAAACCATTTACCGAAATTTAAATAATGTACATTGGACTGTTTTGAATTTCTGCTAAGTTGTATTGCAAAATGTCCTACTTTTAAGGAAATTTTGACCATACCAGTTGCAAATCCATTATATCTTGGAAAATATGCCTACTATATAAATAATATTTTAGATACCGATAACGCACGAGATTTTTTGTACGAGGAAATGTTTTCATAATTTTTGTATTAAAAATGTTTACAGTTATTCTCAAAAATGTGACCTCATTTTTATTCGGTTATTTATAATGTATTTAAACATTTTTTGATAAAATAGGTGATTACATAAAATGTAAGCATTTTCAGAAAAAAGAATTGGTATGTATTAAATATTAATTTTGTTATCAAGCGCAATAAATAATATAATTGCAAGCTTACAATATTATTATTTATTGCGCTTGATAACTAACTGTTTAAATACATTGATAAATAACCGAATAAACATGAGGTCACGTTTTCGAGAATAACCGCAAAATTTTAGAATAAAAAAATATGAAGAAATTTTCTCCCATAAAAAATGCCGTGCTTTATCAGTATCTAAAATATTATTTAAATACTATATATTTTCCAAGACATAACGGATTTAAAACTGGTACGGTCATAATTTCCTTAAGAAGTAGGACATTTTTCTATATAACTTCATATAACTTCAAAACTCTCCAATGTACATTTTTCAAATTTCGGTGAATGATTTATAATAGAAACATAATGAACACATAATTTTTTCAATTTTTTCCGCTCCTCTGTTTCCGAAATATTCGCGGTTAAAGTGAGGGGTCAATACATTTGAATCGTATATTAGCACGTTTCTGCGAGGGACGAGACATAGGCTGTCAATGGGTGTCGGAGAAACAATACTATAAGGATTTGTCTCGAAAATAATTGGAAGAAACAGTTCTTTGGGTTGTGAAAAAAGGTAATTCTCAAATGTCCGCCAATAGTTTGTTTGTGGTCAGATTGAATCGAAATTATGACTATACAGAGTGTAATTAGTTTCTTGTCATTTAAAAAAAAACTGGTGGTAGGGAACGACAAGGCAAACAAAAAAACCTTATGTAACATGGGGTCTAAAGCTCATAGTTTTGGAGAAAAAAAATTAACAAAAATTCGCAAATTTTCAATAAAATCTTTTGACAACTGCTGGAATATTGAGGTAGGTTTAGATCGTCGCGCGTATCTCTGCCTATGATACTCAATACTTGTGTAGATAGCTATAAAATGTCGGCGGGCGGTCTTTAGCGGTGCGGTAAATAAGATGAAAGACGTCGACGTTTTCTGAGTGTTTATTAGATTTGATCTGAAGAAAACTATACTCTGACTCTCCCTTGTGCAATATTTTAGTTTCTGCGGGTGTTTCGTTATGTACACACGTCCAACCCGCCGTTCGTTGTTTTTGTTATTTTTGAATTTCGGGTCGCTGTGTATTTATAGTGAAGATTTATTTTATTAACTTTACCGTTCAAGTCATTAAATTCTTGATTACGTACAGACACAACTTACTTGTTCGTTCTTTTTGTATTCCGTTTTGGAGTTTGGACCAAGTTTTTCTTTTATTTTACTTTATTGACAACGTTAGTTGATAGTTTATTGTTTAGTGTTGAACGGAGTACGTATGTCATTAATTCGACATACCGAACTATGTACTGATGCAGGTGCAGATTTCGAATAATTTCTTAGGTGGTAACCGTTTAACCCAGGACACTCATTTATGTTACAAACGTAAATAAATCACATTTAAATATTCTAAATTATAAGCATTAATCCAATATTTTGTTCCAAATTAAAAGACACACATATAAAGAAATGCTCTGTTTAAACTTCTACGGCCATTATTTTCTTGCAGTTGTGCAGGAAAAGATAACGAATTATTTACCTCTTTATAATTGCCTTAGTTCGGTTGAGGCGGTCCATCAAAAGCGGTAGATGATCCAAGGCCTTTGCACTTTTTTATGACAATTTAAAAGTTGTATAATTGGGAACTACAAGTTCATTGACCAAGAAAAGCAGTGGTTCTCAATTATTTTCTACATTAATATTAAAAAGATTGACCTAGGTCAGTTTTTTTCAAAGTGCCCCTAGAGGGAAAAGTCATAAAGATTTTTTGTTTGTCTAGTCGGTCCCCATTACCAGTTTTTTTAATGATATGTATATCTTTGGTGTGGTCCGACGACCAGTTTAAGTGTAAGAAATTTAGAGTTTTGGTTTTAAAATCTTTGATATACAGTCAAGATTTCAAGGCAATTTGACCACAAAGAAACTTTTGGCAGCCATCTGAAAATTACCTTTTTCATGACCCAAACAATTTTTTTTCCTAATTCTTTTCGAGAAAACCCTCCCACGTGTGTCAGAAAAAAAAATTAAAAACAGTACATACAACGAACATACGTTCACAACTTTTAAGTAGTTAGGCCATAGACTACGCGTTTTTTCGACTTTTCTGATGCCCATTGACAGCCTAGGCCTCGTCCCTCGCAGAAATGACCTAGAACAAAATGGGTCTAAAATTAAATGTACCACTGTTTTCCCTAAAAAGCGCGTGTTAGACGGTGTTATACGGTAGCTCCAGGACTGTAAGTTAAGAATTTTGTTAAACTATGGACAGGATTACGTAGTAGGTATACCATCCTTCGGAAAGGATGTACGTATCGGTCCCATCTATATTAGATATTAGACAAGCAAAACTCCTTACTGTTCTTACGAGATGAGGCTAGTCAACATTTCTAGATTGAAGGAAGCTCGTCCCTTAATAATGGAGACTGATATTATTCCTCAAAATAGACTGATATTAAGGTGGCGATTTCCAAGAGAGAGACATCCGATAGGGAAATATTTATTATTTTTGGCCATAACTTGTTTTCTTAGTACGTATGTTGAAAAACTGTAAGGCTACCTAAATAGATTTAGAACTATTACTATGATTTTTCATTCAATAATTTCAGTGGTTTGCAAAATAGTTAGATTTGAATTTAAAGATTATACTAATCTTTCTATTTCGTAGTTTTAAATTTAACTATTTTGGAAACTGGAATTATTAGGTGAAAATTCATAGTAATAGTCTTGTTGTGGTTCCATATACGTACTATGAAAAAAAGTTATGGCCAAAAATAATAAATACTTTCCTATCGGATGTCTATCTTGGAAATCGTCATATTAATTAAATTAAATAAAAAAAATAATAAGATAAACTTAAGTACCAGAAATGCAATTAATCTAGAACTCATTATCCTTAATGTTAAATGCGAATATATTTAGCTGTAATAATACCGATTTAAATTTTACAGAAATAAAAATTAATTCACTAATTAATTTTTATTGATACTATATTGTCTCATTACATTGTTTCAAGTTAAATACGTACTGTTTTAAAATATTAAGTTGCTTTAAATTAGTGATTACTGACCACATGAATGACATTAATCATTATGTATGCGTATCTTCAAATAAACAAAGAGCCATTATACCGTATTGCAATTTTAAACGTTATAGTCCAGGAGCTAGGTGTTTTTTTTGGAAATTCATCGTTACATATATTTTGTGTGAGTTAATTCTATCAAACATAAATCATAGACTTCTGGCATATTTTAGCCCCTCTGTTTGGTCGTAATCCAAGATATACGTTTTTTTCGCGTAAAATCGTAAATTTTTTCAAATACGTGTAAATTATTAAAAATAAAAATGCCTTTTAATAGTGATGCAATACATCTGAGAAACGGTAGAAACTCAATTTAACGGAAATAGTTAAATTCCTTTACAAAGTTATTTTATTATTAAAGGAGTTTATATTTACGTCTAAATAGTTATTAAGGTATCAAGGGTGTTATAAGGATAATAACGCACCGAGGTCGGCAGTGTAGGAATGTACGTCGACTGAGGGCGTCATTATCCTGTAACACCCGTGGTGCCTTCAACGTTTAATGTCTTACTAGTCTGTTATTTAATTCGATTTTTTTTGCCATTTACGATTTATTAATTTGACATTTATTATGTTCAGAACGATTTGATTAAAAGAGAGTAGAAATCAAAATTGTTTGTAAATTCGCCGTTGCATAGCAACGCGTTCTGTTTGTCAATAACGCTATCATCATTTACTTGTTTTGGGTTGTTTTAGTAAAAATGTTAGAAGATAATCCATCTGCAGAAATGCTGTTAAAGGCTGTGAAATCAGCCGAGGCACTTCCCTAGTAGCACAACATATTGGACCAATATATAATCCATATAGGACCAATATGTGAATATTGGTCCTATATAGGACCAATATTCATATATTGGTCCTATATGGATTATACAGGGTCCTGCAGCTCACCTCCCGTCTTCTACTACACCTAAACGATTTATTTTAGAAAAATGATTCAAACGGGACAATAGACTGTTTGTTAGAGAGCACATTTTAAAAATATTTTTGAATATACAGGGTGTTCCAGAAATTGGTGGTGCATCAAAGTTGTATCTTTTTAAATGGAACACCCTGTAGTTTTATTGATTTTTGGGACCCCTTCGAGCTACTGTACATATCCCTAGAATATTATCAAATTTGATTTGATAGTTCCAGAGGAATAAATTAAAATCGAAAAAAAAATTTTTTTTCGTCATATTTTAAAAAATTTATAAAAAATAGAAAAAACATCTTCAAACCAAAACTAAGGAACATGTTGCTTATAATAAAAGGTTAGTTTATCCTACTATGAATATCGTAAAAATAACTTATACAGGATGTTCAAAATTCAATGCCAAACTTTTCAAAATGTAATGCTATTTTTCTCCATTTTTTCAAATGGGACACCCTGTATATTTTTATCTCATCGGATGCAGAATTAAAAAATGAGCATATTTTTTAATTACAATCTTAAAGGTTTCACAGATATTCGTCAAAAACTACTACAAATCGCAAAATTATTATCTAATAGTTTTACTTAACATTTTTCAAATCAATAACTAGAACTTATGTTCAATATGTCTTCCGTTCTCTTGGTGGCACAAACGAAGGCGGGTATGAAATGATCTTGCTACTCTTCCTAATAGGTCGGGTGTAATGTTTTGAAATGCGTTCCTGATTCTTTGCTGCATGTTTTCTGGTGTGGTTGGAGGTTCCTGATAAACGATTTCCTTAACGTAGCCCCACAAAAAGAAATCCAATTTAGTGAGGTCGGGTGATCGGGGCGGCCAATTACATGGCCCTCCTCTTCCAATCCACCGGTTTGGAAAGGTTGTATTGAGATGGTCTCTGACTTGTAATGAATAATGTGCTGGGGCTCCGTCGTGTTGCAGCCACATTGCATCTCTCAAAGGTATTGGTAAATTTGACATAAATTTGGCAATTGATTTTGCAAAAAATCAAGATACATAGCACCATTCAAATGTCCGTTAAAAAAGTGAGGACCAATAACATGTTCACCAATAATTCCCCCCCACACATTTATTGACCATCTGTGTTGTTGGTCAACCTGCCTAAAAATCCTTGGGTTGTGGTCGGAATAGTAATGAAAGTTATGGCGATTCACAAATCCGTTTTTATGAAATGTGGCCTCATCAGAAAACAAAACCTTATCAAAAAACTCACAATTTATCCTAATTTTAGCTTGCGCCCAATTGCAAAATTCGACACGTTGCTCAAAATCTGCATCGAAGAGTTGTTGATGAAACTGGATATGGTAGGGATGAAAACGGTTGTCCTTTAAAATTCGTTGAACGGTTCTCTCACTTACACCTACGGCATCACCGACTGTTTTTTGACTAACGAAAGGGTTTTCCGTAACAGATAATAGCACAGACAATTCATTTTCTTCATTTCGAGCGGGTCTATTTCTAACTGGTTTTGTATAGTCTACATGTCCCGTTTGTACAAATCTCTCTAATAAGTTGTTCAGGCTTCTTTTGTCTGGATGTCTCCGTTCCGGATAACGCTGTGCGTAAACTCGACTTGCCAAAAAACAGTTTCTTTCTGATTCTCCTAATATGAAAATCATATCTACTAGCTCTTCTCTGCTGTACTCCATCACAAAAAATGCTTAAAACTTGTAAATTACTAATACGTAATTTAAAATATTGACATATGTCTATTTGTATGACAGTTTGTAAGCAAATTTGTTTCCATGGCTATCTACTAAATTACCTTATTATGGTTAAGAAACAACAGGAATATGATTTCTGTTTACTCCCCTTCATTTACGCCTTCAAGAGGAGAACTGCATAGACAGTTATATGAGAAACTGTCTAATTTAGGTATTTGCTTATTTAATAACATTAGAGGAGCTAAATGATAAAACGGAACACATATTGAACATAAGTTCTAGTTATTGATTTGAAAAATGTTAAGTAAAACTATTAGATAATAATTTTACGATTTGTAGTAGTTTTTGACGAATATCTGTGAAACCTTTAAGATAGTCGAGATAATTGTAATTAAAAAATATGCTTATTTTTTAATTCTGCATCCGATGAGATAAAAATATACAGGGTGTCCCATTTGAAAAAATGGAGAAAAATAGCATTACATTTTGAAAAGTTTGGCATTGAATTTTGAACATCCTGTATAAGTTATTTTTACGATATTCATAGTAGGATAAACTAACCTTTTATTATAAGCAACCTGTTCCTTAGTTTTGGTTTGAAGATGTTTCTTCTATTTTTTATAAATTTTTTAAAATATGACGAAAAAAATTTTTTTTTCGATTTTAATTTATTCCTCTGGAACTATCAAATCAAATTTGATAATATTCTAGGGATATGTACAGTTGCTCGAAAGGGTCCCAAAAATCAATAAAACTACAGGGTGTTCCATTTAAAAAAATACAACTTTGATGCGCCACCAATTTCTGGAACACCCTGTATATTCAAAAATATTTTAAAAATGTGCTCTCTAACAAACAGTCTATTGTCCCGTTTGAATCATTTTTCTAAAATAAATCGTTTAGGTGTAGTAGAAGACGGGAGGTGAGCTGCAGGACCCTGTATATTGGTGCAATATTGGTGCTACTAGGGTTGTGTCTCATAAAACCAAAAAGGTATATGAGGAAGAATACTGCCGCTTTGAGGAATGACTGAGAGAAAACTCTGTGAGTAGTATCAATGAAACTATTATGATGACTTATTTTCAAGATTTGTCTGAGTTATTTTCGCCTAATTCGCTTTGGACAAGGTTTTCAATGTTGCGAAAAGAACTAATAGTTAAGAAAAAGATTAGAAGTAACAAAAAGTTTGTTCAATTACAGCTGTATCTGAAACGAATTGGAAGAAATTATCAACCGAAAAAATCAAAGGTTCTGATCCGTGAACACGTTCTAACATTTCGGAAAGAAGCACCGACTGAAAAATATTTGCTGAATAAGGTTACGTTAGTCATTGGTGTATATAGAGCTTGTAAAGATGCAATTTACTGACGTCCGAGACCTGGTACGCATATACTTATTGACATTCCCCGGAGCAAAAATGGTCAGGCAAGGAGCTTTTTAGTTATCGAAGAAAGTGAAATGTGTGCATTAAAGTTTATAAGACATTACATATCATAGCGACCTGGCAAAGCGTCTCATGATAGATTTTTTTTTGGTTCATCGTGATAAACGATGTACAGTTCAGCCTGTGTGTAAAAACACCTTCGGGAGTATACTTTCTAGGATTGCGACGTATTTATATTCATCTGATGCTAGGGCATATACAGGCCATTGTCTAAGGCGCACAGCTACAACACTTCACTCTTATGGAGGAGACAATTCAAAGTTTAATGAGACTAGGAGGCTGGAAGAGTTCATCGGTGGCACGGGGATATATAAATAACAGTGAATGTTCCAGATTGACGAATGCTTCGTTGGTAGCCGGCGTGAAGGCTTCCACGCATACTACATTGATATAATCTATTTACCACTGACATTATCTCAAGTAACTTCGACACTACTAGTACTAGATCTCGGTCCACTTTGACAATTGCACTTTTTATTTCACAAAATTGTTGATATGAAATATTACATTTGTTTGACATTTTTATTGACGTTGATAAAGGTTACTTGTAATTTACATCCCCTCCGAAGGATGGTATATTCGTTGTGTAACCCCCGCCTAAAGTTACATACCTTCTACGCATGCGCTAATATACAAGCCGTTAGAAGATGGACCGGTTTTCATACGAGCTATACCATAAATTACAAAACTTATCCGTGATTTTGGCGCTGCCATTTTAGATTATTTAATTAGACCAGATAATTGTAATCTGCAACCTTGATAATCAGCGAATCAACTAGACGGAGAGCTGGCTACGGAAATAAAAAATGATTAGGTGCAGTGTAAATTTGTATGTACGAATCCTCCTTACTAGCTGAAACGAACAGCTCTGCAGCCAGAAGTCCATCTCTGGGAGGGAAGCGTGAGCGGGCGGTCAATCACGTTAATTTTTAATTAAAGTAAAATCTTTGAGTGCGGCTCTGAAATTTTGTGTAGTTATAGTTTTTAATTGTAGAAATAAATAAATATATGCGATGTAATTTTATGGTAAGAAATATAAGCCAAAAAGTTCAAAACGAATTAAAAAAGTACACCTGTATAGGATTCGAACCGAGAAATACGCTGTGAATGTCGTTGCTTAACGCGATGTGCTACGGTCGGGGTGGACTTGAAATTTCAATTAGTATCGTCGGAAAAAGCAAAACATGAAAATTTTAAATGTTCATAACTAACTAAATACTTTAACAGGAAGGCTTCGTAATGTCGATATCGAAAGATCGAAATTGGCATTTTCACGACATCGTTAATTTCATGGGCGAAATCGAAAATTCGAGCCAACAGAAGTGAACGAAGAATAACATTTTTTGACATTTCACGAATCTGATTTGTTTTTTGTTCCATTAATGTCACTGGTACCTTAATACCCGGAAAACCCGGAATAATAGGGAGATTTTAAATTTAAAAACAAATTCGCCAGAGCTGCACCTTGACCAACATCAAATTTGAATAATTTGAACAATTTTCTTACAACTGTATCGAGTTCTGGCAACGTTTAATCCCCGACTTAGACTTCTGGCAATAATTTTACGCAATTTCTACAGTTAAGAACTATAACTATACAAAATTTGAGAGCTGCACTCAAAGATTTTATTTCGATTAAGTATTAACGCGTTTGACCTCCCGCCCAAGCTTCCCTTCCCAGGATGGACTTCTGGCTGCAGAGCTATGTACTTTTCAGCTAGTAAGGAGGGGTTTTACATAGAAATTTTTACTGTACCTTATCTTTTTTAATTTCCGTAGCCAGTTCTTAGGCTAAACCCTCAGATAAAATGTTCTTCCATTTTTTTCCAAATTTGATAACTCGTGACGTACCTGACGGGAGATTCTCCACTAGAATTCGATTTTGTGAATCTTTATCACTCATAAAACGATACAAGTAATTGATAGATCATAAAACGATAATGTGCCGAAAGTGCCACCCAGTTCCTGTACTATTATAGTTATCTTTCCCTGGTCAAACCATCCACGTAATACTAATACGCACGTTTCTTAATCACTTACCTAGGTCGAGACAGTGATGATTGATTTAATGTATGGGATGGGATATCCTAAATTACTGAAAGCAGGAAGAAAGGCATTTATCTACTAATTACGTAATTACATAATTAGTATCGAGATAATGATAAATTAATGTACGAGATAATGTATCTACACGTGGAATTTGTTTATTATTTATTTGCTTACCACACCTAATAGTACAGGCAAATTAACAATTTAGGGTAACAAAAATTAAGAAAAAGATCATCTCTGGGATGTAAATAGGTAATAACCTGGAGAATGAGACGATGCATTCTTTGCACATCCAAGTTCCTGGAAAATTCAAAAACATTTGGAAAAACTTTTTGATTTTCGGTTTTTTTGCTCTAGCGGCCAAAATAAGGAAAATAGAGAAAAGAGGATCCAACAAAGGTTGTAGCTCGTCTTTTTCTCTACAAAAAAGGTCTTTACATATTTTTGTCTTGATTAAGCCGTTTAGAAGATAAATCGAGTTTTCCACTTATAGTTTTAAGCCGCTTCGAAATGCGCGAAAAATGAGAATTCTCCAAGAGTTTCGTACGACCGGGCTCATCCATCGATAATTCTTACTATTGAGAGCCCCTAAAAAAAATGAAAATAACATAAAATGTAGAGAAAAGTCTCAGCTTTAATGTGGAACTAATCACAAAATTCATAAAAAAATTTATCAAGGAGTGAAAGGGTCAGAAGATGGCTTAGTGAACTTTGTACAGTTGATCCACAAATTTATTCATATCTTTGCCGGGAGTCGTTAGAATGATAATTCATTTTGTTTATATATTCTTATATAATGATATATTAATCCAATTAACATTTTATTGCAATTACTTTTGTTGGAAAAATATGCCTTGCGATCAAAGTAGATGGTATATTTCTCATCGATCAATCACCTCCAAATTTTGGAGTTCAATTCGCTATATCTTAAGTAATAATAATAGCATAATCTTAATTTTTGGATTATAAGTACAATAAAACATATTCTTTCGAATGACTTTGGAGTTTTTTAAATGCGCGCAGTACTTTTTGAATTTGTCTACATTATTCATACACGTTCAGAAAATGCACAATTATACAGTAAAACATATACAACTTATTCAACTTATTTGTTTCTTAACATTATTCAATGAAATTATCACGAAATATAGATTAAAGTGCGTGGAATCGAATCTATGCAGTGAAAAAGCACCCATTGTTACGGCAGAAATCAACTGTATAAAGTTTACTAAGCCATCTTCTAACACTTTTTTCTGCATGACAAAAATTTGTATGAATGTTGTAATTAGTTCCACATTAAAGCTGAGACTTCCAGAGAAACTCCCAGAGAATTCTCATTTTCCGCGCATTTCGGAGCGACTCAAAACTATAAGTGGAAAACTGGATTTATCTCATAAACGGCTTATGTAGGACAAAAATTGGCAAAGACCTATTTTGTAGAGAAAGAGACGAGCTACAAATTTTGTTGAAAACTTTTTTCTGTATTTTAATTATTTTAGCCGTTAGAGCAAAAAAACCGAAAATCAAAAAGTTTTTCCAAATTTTTTTGAACCGGAAACCGGAACTTGGAAGGGCGAAGAATGCATCATTCCATTCTACAGGTTATTAACTACTTAAATCCCAGAGATGATTCTTTTATTAATTTTTGCGAGGTTTCTACTACATTTTGCCTTCATTGCCTGTACTATAACACGTAAGGTGCTTTTAGAACAGGACGATCCTATACAGTATCTCACATCTCGCCTACACACCCTCGTATTTTCCCCATTTTTTTCAAATCAACTTTTTTCCAGTTATACAGTCAACAAAATTAATTGTTTTTGGCCTAAAAAAATTATTTCGATTACTCAATCATGGCCTGCTGAGAACGGTTAAGAAATATGAAAATTTTAAATAAACTTAGTAGGCTTTGCTTAATCGAAAAATTTCATTAAGAAAATGGCAGTTTTTACTAACCGACCAACGTGGCCTAAATACAATTTTTTGGGAAAATATTCATTTATAATCAGCAAGAACGGAAGTACAGGGTGATTTATCATAAATGCCCCCCCCCCCCCCCCCTCTAACTTAGTTAATTCTGGACCGAATCGAGAATTTCTCAAGCTTCTATACGTCATATTGAGAAAATAATGACGTCCAATTCTGACCGTATACAGGGTGTTACTTGATTTATTTATAGTTGTGGTTAACACTCTGTATTTAACTCGAGATTCACTCAAATGAGGATTACGATTCTCGAGTTAGATACAGGGTGTTCCATTAAAAAAATCAAGTAACACCCTGTTTATTGTTAGATTTGGACATCATTATTTATTCAACATGGCGCATAAAAGCTTGCTATAAAATGTTTCAATTTAGTTTTTGGGTATCTTTGAAGGAAGTTATTGTGAACCGTTAACTTTTTATAAAATACTTATTTTAAGAAACGCCATATATGATTCAATTTTGATTTTGAAAAAACTATTGCAATATTCCAAGCTCCAGTAACACCGACAAGTTCGTTGCATTCAGAGAGGTATTGAAAATTATAAAGTGGTCCCTATCAGCGTTTTCTTGTAGTGGGGATATTTAAAAGTTTGCTTTTTATACAAACCCCAACTGAAAGGCATTTGTGAAATATCTTCAAATGTCAAAGAAGAAGGTTAGAAATTATGATATACCCCAACCACTTGAAATTGGTGTCATTTTGTCGGGTTATTCTCTTACGCCAAAACAAGCGTCTGCTCGATCGGTTAATTCTTTGGTTATTTATTCAACATTTTATACAATAAAAATTCATTTTCTTAAAGATTTTTAAAAATTTTGAAAAATGGGATTAAAATGCACATTAAGACTCCAAAATTTTGGATACATGTTGTTGACAGGTTGGGTAACGAGAATTTTCAAGTGCCTTATCCAACACCCCCAAACTATACAGTATGTCTCGTCAGTGGTCCCATATTTTTTTCATCATGCACATGCACATCTAGTATAATGCGAACAAAAATCGAAAAGTGCTTCTTCATTCGAGAAAATTCGAAGTTATGGCGGAGGTGCAGGTTCGAGGTAAATGGTCAGGTATTTTCGGAATAACCTGATACTGACTTAAAGTTTTTATTCTATAAAAATGAATAATGATTTGTTTTTGTGTTTTTTTTTTAATGGTACAAATTATTTTCGATAATAATAACGAGGGTGTATCCACGAAGTTGTATATGCGGTTATTAGGGAAAAAGGTGACTTATTTTATTGTGAAGAAAAGAAATTATTTTACATTATTTTTTGTTATAATATCGCTAAATAGCTAAAATCGAAACTGCACACCACGCAAGTTAGGGAGATTAATTTATAATAGTGCTAAATTCGCCGTCATTTATAATATTAAGGTCTTGAAAATCGTTTAATTTTATTCTTATCGATTCGTAAGTAAATTATGTCAGAAACCATTATCTGACCACGACTTATTTTTAAACATTTGGATTTGGTGCTGTGTCGCCATGAACTTTGACATACATGAGAACATCGTGTTTTTGATAAATATCACCAGATGCTTAATAAGAAAGTATTAATTATGATACTGGGTGTTCTACTAATAATTTTAGAAGTATATTTAATAATTTAATCAAATTTAGAAAAATCACATAAAACACGACTTTCTTTTTTATTGGTGTATAATATATAAATTATTAATTGCTGTTAAATTTTGATAGACAGCGCTAACGTCAGAGTTGGATCCGCAAGGCGTGATAATGGGATTGAATCTTAACCTCTCCATTTTAATCCCCACTTTTAATAATTTAAATATATAATATAAATAAGTGAAATTTTCAATAATTCGATCTTGGAGTAGCCAAAGAAAATAAAGTGTACGAGCGAGTCTAAAAAAACAGAAGATTAAAACATATAGACTTCGAATGTCCGCACAATTCCTTTAATGCTAACTCGAAGGATCATTTTACCAACCTAAGCATCATTATCAAATTCTGAAATATATCAATGAAATTTATTTTAAAACCCACCCGATGATGATTTCCTTCAGACCGAAATCTAAATACCACTATTAACACTCACACCCGAATATCGAGTAATCCTCACTGAATCATGAATGGTTAAAAGTGAAAATTCATTAAAAAACCTAAGAATGGTTTAAAAACACCTGTTATGTAATGGAAGATAAATGAACATCAAGAAAGAATCATTTTACCAACCTTAACATCATTATCACGCAATTTTGAAATGAGACAATAAATTTTTAAACCCAGCCTATGATGATTTCCTTCAGGCCAAAATCGAAATCCCACGATTAATACCTACACCGAAAAATCGAGTAATCGCCACCAAACCATGAATGTTACAAGAGGAAATCCAAAAATAACCCGAGGAAATATTGAATGTTACGTGCTTGAGGAAACGAGGAAAGCGGAAGAAATTTTTAGAAAAAAATATATCTCAGCTCCAGATGGTTGTACGATATTTTTTTTTAAATACGTAAAAAATGGCGACTATTGATTGTCGCTACTCCGGTTTCAGTAAGTGTTAAATTTAAAAAATGTAACGGAAAAACTTAACCTCAAAATCGGAACAATTTTTGGGTGCCATTTTTAACATCGAAAATTTAAAAAAATCAACTTTGATTTAATTGCACATGGTAGTACAAGTCTTAAATATGATTTTGAGCTTTTAAGCGTTGCTCTACGATAATTCCCACCAAGAGCATCATTTAAAAGTGAAATAATATTTGTTCGCTTATAAATGTATTGAAAGAATATGTTTCAATAAGAGCATCATTTTTACCAAAACTGAAATTTCAAGAAACATATGCAAAATTTCACAACAAAAAAAAAAAATGCTTTTTTACCTGGCAAGAACCTATATTTTTACTACATGACAAATTTGTAAGTTGGGTTAAAAAAAGGTATTTAAAAACGTGATTTTTAACGGTTTCTTCCATTTTCCTCTACGGTTTGTGCACTAACTTATAACTTATACATCAATCCAAAGATAATTTCAATACCTACAACTTTCACATTTAACTTTTCTTGATTTGAGATCAATTTTTTTATAAGCGAAAAACCGTTTTTTTTTTTTACTTTTACGAATAATAATAATAATAATAATAATCTTTATTTCTTCATTAAAAATATATATATATGTAAGAGTATACACACATTAAATGAAGAACGCGTCACATAAGGTAATACAAGCAATAGAAAAAAAAAACATCTATACAATATATATAATACGGGACACTATATATAACACAGTCATGAACGTTCCTACACACAAATACTTGTAAGTCAGAGTGTATTTAAGAAAAATTCGTTAATCGTGTAACAATTTTTGGTGAGCAGTAGTTTTTTAAGTTTACTTTTAAAAATCTGAACGCTACCAGAAGTCCTAATATCTACATCTAGTGAATTATAAAGTTTACACCCTTGACAAAGGAAACTTTTTTGATACATGGTGGTTCTGTATTGGTCAGGTATTAAAATGTTTTTCGATCTGGTTTCATGTGAATGTTTAACCTGATTACTAGAAAAAAACGATTTATGCTTATGGACATATAAACACACTTCCAGAATATAAAGACTCGCAAGAGTCAAAATTTTTAAAGTTTTAAAAGCATCTCTGCACGTCTCTCTGTAATTTAGGTTTGATAAGATACGGACTGCATATTTTTGTAATAAAAATACCCTGGCCACATTACTGCTGTTACCCCAATTCACGATTCCATATCTAAGATGGGAATGAAAGTTGGCATAATAAAGTGTTTTAAGAACTTCCTGGCTGCAGTGTTTCGACATGAACTTTAAAGCATAGCAGCTTGTTCTTAGCTTAGTACACAAATTTTCTATATGGTGGGTCCACTTCAAATGTTCATCAAAAGTAACGCCTAATAATTTATTGGCGTCACAGGATTTTAATTCAGTGCCAGTATCATCAAAAAGTTTTAACCCTTCGGAATTATTATTTAATGTAAATTGAATGGTAGTGGTCTTCGTTTTATTCAGGTTTAATTTGTTATTGTGAGACCAGCGAATTATATTTTGGTAAACTCTTGCAGCAGTTACCTTAGTTTCCGTTAAATCATTTCCTGTGACTATAACGTTTGTGTCATCGGCATAACAAACCACATGAACATTTGGTATTTTTTGAAGGTAATTAATAATGTCATTGGAGAAAAGAATATACAAGAGTGGTCCCAGTATTGAACCCTGTGGAACTCCTTGTTTAATAACACATATTTTGCTTTCTGCTCCACCGGGCAGTCTTACAGATTGAGTTCTGTTGTCGAGATATGACGAAAATATTTGTAAAGCTGTTCCTCGAACGCCATATCGTTCAAGTTTAGTTATGAGCAACTGATGATCTACCAAATCGAAAGCCCGAGAGAAATCTATGAAAAGGCCTACAACGATTTTTTTTTTAAAAATGAATTATTATTTGTTTGCTTATAATTGTATTGAAACATTCTTTATAGGATTTTGCAAACAGCAGAAAAGATAACTATCTATAAAAGAAAAACTTTGTGTAGAAATATTAATGAAATCTTTGCATTCTTTCGATAACCTGAATTCTGGTTATGCTAGCAAATTAAAATCCTAAAATGAATTTGTCTAATTTCTTATTTGACAATTCTCATTCTAACACTAGCATCCACACAGTCCCCTACGGCCATGCAGATTAAACTAGTATCCACATAACCCCCTACGATTATGAAGATTCAGTTAAAAATGAGAACAAAGACCTAAAATGAATTTATTTATCTACTTTGTCTTAAAAAAATTTTCATTCCAATGGATTACATTTTCATGAAATCTATCATTCTGTTTCCTAGAAATGCTTAGCCTTTGAAACGTTTTTCGCCCTTATTCTGGAGCTCATCAGAAAGACATAAAGCCATTCATAACGATGTTTCATGCAAAACCAAGACAATTTCTTTGAATAAGTGTGAAATGATTATATTTGACATTGACTGATAAAAACAACCTCACCTATCTATTAGCTAACTAGTATTGGAGCCTATATATATATATATATATCTTTTCTGCTGTTTGCAAAATCCTATAAAGAATGTTTCAATACAATTATAAGCAAACAAATAATAATTCATTTTTAAACATGCATAGAGTATATAGGCTCCAATACTAGTTAGCTAATAGATAGGTGAGGTTGTTTTTATCAGTCAATGTCAAATATAATCATTTCACACTTATTCAAAGAAATTGTCTTGGTTTTGCATGAAACATCGTTATGAATGGCTTTATGTCTTTCTGATGAGCTCCAGAATAAGGGCGAAAAACGTTTCAAAGGCTAAGCATTTCTAGGAAACAGAATGATAGATTTCATGAAAATGTAATCCATTGGAATGAAAATTTTTTTAAGACAAAGTAGATAAATAAATTCATTTTAGGTCTTTGTTCTCATTTTTAACTGAATCTTCATAATCGTAGGGGGTTATGTGGATACTAGTTTAATCTGCATGGCCGTAGGGGACTGTGTGGATGCTAGTGTTAGAATGAGAATTGTCAAATAAGAAATTAGACAAATTCATTTTAGGATTTTAATTTGCTAGCATAACCAGAATTCAGGTTATCGAAAGAATGCAAAGATTTCATTAATATTTCTACACAAAGTTTTTCTTTTATAGATAGTTATCTTTTCTGCTGTTTGCAAAATCCTATAAAGAATGTTTCAATACGATTTTTTTTTTATCTAGGGCTTTAATGATTTTATGGTGAAAGTCACACAAAGCCGATTCTGTGCTTTTGCTAGTGGTAAAACCGTGTTGGGCGGGGGAAAGCAAGTGATTTTTTTGTAAATAACTTGATAACTGATCCTTAAGATGGAGTTCTAAGAGTTTCGAAAAACTACATAGTAAGCTAATGGCTCTGTAATTGTTATAGTCATTAGGGTCTCCTTTTTTATATAGAGGCTGAACAATGGCTCTTTTAAATTTGCTGGGAAATATGCCTTTTTCTATGGAAAGGTTTATTATATAGGCTATTGGACTGCTGACAACATATCTGCAATTTTTTATCAAATTATTAGATATGTTATCGTGGCCACTAGAGTTTGAAGATTTTAAATTACTTATCAGAAGTTCGACATCTGTAGAGGAAACTGGAGACAAATAAAAAGATTTGTGAAAATTAGGTACGTTAGATTCTAAGTAATCAAAATCGAAGAGAGCATTTATATTTGTGGGATTTGAAAAGTGTAAATTAAAGTTGTTGGCCACCTCATCCATGGGTACCTCATTACCTCAATAATGTAGGTTAAGTTCGCCATTAAAAATTAGGCCTAGATTTTCTTTTTCTACATGGCCGTGTTTTTTATCCTACTAACAATTTTTGCAAGGGCTTTTGTAAATTGATTGGACTAATCGTTTGCCACCAAAAAGGCTGAAAAAATGTTTTTTAAAGAAAAAGCCTTTAAAAACTATGAAATAAAATTTCATTCAGCCTCCCGATTAAATAAAAATATTAATTAACAAATAAAGTATTCTAGCATGTGTTTAACTCACTTCAATATCAATGTTGGCGTTGGTTAATATTAAGGTTCAATTGACTGAGTGATTGGGTGAAGATTCAATATTAATTCAATAATTCAATAAGAGCATCATTTTTACAAAAACTGAAATTTCAAGAAAAATATCCAAAATTTCACAACAAAAAAAATGCTTTTTTACCTGGCAAGAACCTATATTATATTTACTACTTGGCAAATTTGTAAGTTGGGTTAAAAAAAGGTTTTTAACATATTTAAAAAACGTGATTTTTAACGATTTTTTCCATTTTCCTCTATGATTTGTGCACTAACTTATAACTTATACATCAGTCGAAAGATAATTTTAATACCTAAAACTTTCACATTTAACTTTTTTCGATTTGAGATCAATTTTTTTATTAGCGAAAACCCGTTTTTTTTTTACTTTTACGAATAATGTAGGTTAAGTTCGCTATTAAAAATTTGGCTTAGGTTTTCCTTTTCTACATGACCATTTTTTTTATCCTACTAACAATTTTTGCAATGGCTTGTGTAGATTGATTGGACTAATCGTTTGTCACCAAAAAGGGTGAAAAAATGATTTTTAAAGAAAAAGCCTTTATAACTATGAAATAAAATTTCATTCAGCCTCCCGGTTAAATAAAAATATTAATTAACAAATAAAGTATATATATTAATTAATAAAAAAATGTCACTAAAAAATAGAAACGCTTTGTATTTGTATTAAATTATAACATAATCATCAGTACAACACATAATTGCCGTATCACAAAAATAACAATGCAGTAAATACACGAATTAATAAATCATCTTCTATATTTATACAGCAGCTTTATTTACAATGTTTCTTTATGATAATTCTTATTCTGTACTACTATTACTGCCTCATCTCGTCATTGATTGGTTTTTCACAGGCACGCGATGGCCATTCAGCAAATACTGTTAACGCTGGTTCTTAAACTTCCACGCACCGATAACAACAATGATAACATACTTCAAGTTTACAACTACAGCTTAGGATTGACCATTGCCAGTACACATCTGTACACACTACGAAGTCTTTCGTGTCTCCCGGTACTAAACCAACTTGGTTGTGTACAAATTGCCGTTGTTCTCATAAAACAGCGGTGTTTTGTAACTTGACTATCTTTTTTTGGTGCGTGTCGTGTTTGTGTTAGTGGTTCTTATTTGTTTTTGATAAACTCTGACAAAATGCATAAGGCTGGGGCGCCCATGCTTGGAGGTACTTTGATAGTCATGGCCTGGACCGGGATTTACCTTTCGAGGCATCCCAGGTCGACGGTGGAGGATGTCGGGGTCGTTAACGTTACAGGTCCACCGGGTTACTATGAATATGCTACCACCGAAAACGATGCTAGGAGGGAAAAAGTAAAAGAGGTAATTTCTGCAAAGTCCACGCTAAAATGTTTTTAAATATATCTATAAGTAATTTTTTTTTTCGAGATATACAGGATGTTTTGAAATTTCTGTCAAAAAAATTGGGAAACTGATTGTAGGTATATTATTATCTTAATAACCCGTTCGAACTTAGCATTTTAGTTTATTTAATTTCCAAGTATTCCTTAGATGTTTTAACCATAGGCTTACAAAATGGAAAGAGATATTTACGTTTTTTTAATATTATTGTTTTATACTTTAAACTTTTTAATAATTTAATACAAAAATATAATTCTACGAAGAGAACTGTATAATAGGAAATAAGAATCAAGATTATCTCTTTTCCCAAAGCCCCCACAGAAAATCAGACTGCTTTGAAAATAACTTTTAACCCCCGACGCAAAAAAGAAGGGTATTGGCAGAACCGATTCCAAAGCGTTTTTTTTAAGCTGGTGTTTCTTAGCCACGTTTGATGAAAATTGGGTATGCCATTTCCAATAATTTCAGGTTTCATTGTTAAACGCCGTTGTGTTCTAAGAAATGGCGAAGGAGCCGGGGTTATTTCACATATTAAATTGATGTTTGTCTGAAATGTATTTAAACAGTTTTAAGAAATATCTTGAACTTGGTAAGTTTAAGTTAATCTTTTAATAAAGAAAATTTGAAAATAAAAGTTAAATTAAAGCTTTTGAAAACCCCCGCCGCAAATAATAAGCTTTTAAAGAGAAACAAATAATTTATATTCAGTAGCCTGAAACCCTGGCTATGTCTTTCTCTGTAAATTTATTACTGGGTCGTAGGTTAATAGTTTTCAGTTAGGTAGGTACTTCATTTGTTTTACTACATGTATCATCATTATTCGAAAAAAAAAAATCATAAATGCGTCGAGGACCACTGAAATGAACAACTCTCATACTTATTAGAAGTAACATAATGCATAAAATATATCATCTTTAATGTCATCTATATTAGCTTAGCCGGTAAAAAATATTGAGTAGGGGTGGGGCAAAATACTACAGCTGTTCACGATGCCTGTATTTATTTTATCCGCTCAATAGTATTGAAATAATGTTTTTCGCCCTCTAGCGGCAAAACTACGCGACTTTGAAAAAAACAGACAACAAAATTTGTCGAAAATTTTTTTATCTGCAACTTTGATATCTTGATATTTTTTTTATAAAATGCATAGTTTTGGCTCAAAATCAAACACCAAAAAAATTTATGTTTTACATAAACTTCAGCGCGCTCTAGCGCCGCAACTAAGCGGAATTTCAAAAAATGAAAACGACAAAAATTGTAGAGAATCGCTAGATCTACAATATCAAATCAGGTCATATTTTCCCAAAAATGCACAGTTTTGCAGCAAAATGCAAAAAACCGCCAAAATGGCAAAAAAAATCATATGTATGTATCTATATCTAAAAAACAACCCTTTTTTGCGCTTGGTGAAAAATATATTAACACAACCCCAAGACAACTTTCTATACCGGTGGCTTAGCAGTATGAAAAAATTCCCTCAATTTTCCTAATTTGAAGGGACTATAAAACAAATAGTGTACCTACCTCTACCTACCTAACAGAAAACTAATAATCCACGGCCCATAATAAATTTACAGAAATCATAGACAGTGTTTCTAGCCAGTGAATTTATTATTTGTTCCTTCTTAAAAGTTTTATTTTTTGCGTCGAGATTTTTTTATATTTTTAATTCAACTTTTCATTCGATTCTTGGTGAAGTTGAATATGGAATAGATGACATATTACTCTGGGTGCGAAATACAACATTGTATTGGTTTGGCTAATTATCTACCTATAGTTTATCTTATTATAATTAAGCAATAAGAAATTTTGAACATATTTTTTGATAAACTTGCATAATCTAGAAACCGTTTAAAAAAGTATTCACTATAATGTATCAACATGTAAGAAATAAATCTTATTTCATTTTAAATGAAAATATACATGATGTTCAATTTGAAAAAATTGAGTTAAAATTTAAAATAATTTAACTTACCCATCAGGAGACTGTGTCACGGTAAAATATTGAAAAATCACCAGCGGCGTTCGTCGTTATGAAGAAAAATTAACCTAAGTTTCCAAAAAAAAGATATTAGTCAATGTTTTAACTGTAAAACAATCTCGTAATCTCATTCATTATTATCAAAAACTCACTAATACCCAAATTCAATAAGATGAGAAAATATAATTTTCCTTTTTAATTTAATTAGTTTTATTAAGGAAATAATTTTGGGAATTGTAAACATTGCCTATGAACAAATTGCAATACTTTCTCTATTGTGCTTTGACTTGCCAAAAACGCCTTTGTAACTTGGTCAAATAAATCTTATCTAATCTAATAATAAATTCGAATTTTGACCCACAAAAGGGCAGCTGTGACATTATGACAAAACACACGAACGGAAGAAGGCATCATCCCCTAAGAATATATTTTTTGAGTATCCTAAGAGCCATTTTTTCTTACTTTCCTTCGAAGGGTCGTAGCTCGTTTAGGGAGAATTTTCAGGCACATGTTTATATATTTATTATTTGTCGTGAAATTACTAATTTATAAATATCCGGTAACAGTACTTTGTAGTTGTCCCCACAGGTACACATCATCATCAATAATAATAATACATTTTATTCTAACCTGGTCTTATCATTCCACTTATTCTATATGAAGACAGCAGAAGGGTTAGTGTTTTATTTTACACCTTTTGAAATTTTAGGTATACCACCCACCATCTTGATTGATATTCTTTTTTTCTCTGAGACACAGTTATTATCGAAATATTAAAATTTGCAAGCAGTAGTATTCTACATTTAAACACAACTGCTTTGAGTTAATATCTTATCTACTTAAATTGCTTATATTGGCCGTTAATTAACATCTTAGGGTCACTCAAACGGTGAAAAAAAAATTAATATTCAAGTTTTATTTGCTGCTGTTAAATTGTCACTGAATAATTGGGTTATGATTGCGTTGTTTACATTTTTTTTAGACAAAAAATTTAATTATATTGATACGCAGATAAATAAATTAATGTGCTCTATTGACACATAACGACCCAAGACCGAGACTCTACTGTAATAAAAATTGACATTTTGAAAAAATTAAAAACGCGTTTTTAAAAACTAACGGAGACTGTTAAAGAAAATGTACTTAAGGTGGCCATTCCCTAGAAAGAGACATCCGATAGGGAAATATTGATTATTTTTGCCCATAACTTTTTTTCTTAGTACGTATATTTAAAAAAAATATAAGAATACCTAAGTAGAACTATAACAAGACTATTACTATGAATTTTCACTCAATAATTTCAGTGGTTTGCAAAATAGCTCGATTTAAAACTACGAAATAGGAAGATTAACACAATTTTTAAATTTAAATCGAGCTATTTTGCAAACCACTAAAATTATTGAGTGAAAATTCAGAGTAATAGTCTTGTTATGGTTCTACTTAGGTACTCTTATAGTTTTTTTTAATATACGTACTAAGAAAAAAAAGTTATAGCTGAAAATAGTAAATATTTCCCTATCGGATGTCTCTTTCTAGGGAATGGCCACCTTAATATAAAAAATATGACGTCATATTTTCTTTATTCAAACTTAGAAGTTGATAAAAAATCAAAAATAATGACACAAATTCTAGACTTGATCAACTGTCTCTCAAAAACTATTCATTTTTATACACCTTGCTCGTTGAGACTTTTCATCAGGAACATACACTCTACAATATATCGAAATTTCTGAACTTTTCGCTTAAACCCAGATTTCATCTGATCTGTGTTTTTTGTACTCTTATATCAGTGCCTAGAAGACAATAACCGGACAAATGAGAGATATACTCGCGTACTGAAATTTCCGTACATTCAACCATATTATTTGCCTTTAAATTAATGACTGCAAAAAAAAATTTTTGTGATTATTATACTTCCAATCCACTACGTGGATGTGGAAGTAATTAAGACTTGATTTTTTGAAACCACATTTTAAATTTGTACAGTTTGCCTTTGTATAGTTTCCCTGTTCCCCATACTAACATATGAAGTCATTTTGCCAGCCACATAATTACTAAATTTGTTGGTCGTCGTTTATTATTAAAAATAAAAATTCAAAAACGTTAGCTGATGGAAACATTGTAATAGTTCTCTTATAAGATATAAATATACCTCTAGCACCACTAGTTTTTCCGAAAGTTTAGATTTACTAGTTTTGACGATAGAAAGGTGGAATTAGGTTTTGAGATGCGTTTTCAGGATAATTTGTAAAATTACCTAGCATAAAATTCTTAACAAAATTGTTTGAAAATTCTCAAGAAAAGTCCTTTCAAATGATACTACACATGAACGAATACAAATATATTTACTCTTTGAGGTGTGAGACTTTTGTCGATAGAGGGGAGGAATCAGTTTTTGAGGTGTATTTTCAGGAAAATCCTGAAAACTACCGTAAAATTCTGAAAATATTGTTTGAAAATCTGACTGCTGGCTGAGAGTCCAGTGTGTTTATTATCTCGCAGTCAAGAAATCATATATTCAACTTATTTCTGTCAATTATTGTTTTTCTTTACTATGTTGTTATGCAACGAGACGAACTTATTTAACGATATTTTTTATTACAGATGATGAAGCACGCCTGGGATAATTACGTCCGATACGCTTGGGGCAAAAATGAACTGAAGCCGATTAGCAAACGAGGACATGGGGCGAGCATATTTGGCAGTATGCCTGTTGGAGCCACCATACTTGACGGACTCGATACCCTTTATATAATGGGTATGAAAGAAGAATTCAAACAAGCCAGGGATTGGGTTGCCAATGAACTTGACCTAGCAGGCATGGTAAGTAAAGTTCACCTTTTGATTCGAGATGAACTCCTCGATTCACTAGCTATGATAATTTTTCAAATGCCCTCATGGAGAAGAACATCAGTTTTAGTGATACTTCTTGTTTTGCGCACCTTTTATCTAATTTGAGCATTTGGAAAACTATAAAGTAGATATATCGCAATAATTTTCTCCCATTTAACTTCAGTAAGTAACTCGAATCGATGTACAGGGTGTATTGAAAAGGGTGATTTTTGTAAATAGTAGACTATTTTTATTTTAGATTACTCGTGTGATAGTTGACTATGTTAGTTCTGTTTCAAGCACATAGTTATTGTTTTTTTTTCTGAAGCACTGTAATGATACTTTAAAGTATCGAACTCATATTACAATCAGTAATACGTTTATAAATGAATTTATAGCCATGCTAGACTAAACTAAAAATGTTTGCGTAATCATTGACTTAACGACATTTGAAGAATACACATATTTAACTGGTCTGTATTCTGAAAAATTGTGTAATTATATTAATGAAGCTTAAATTTATTTTAAGGTTAAAGGGTGAAGTTCTGTAGAAATACCTTTCCCGATTTCTTTTTTAGTCTAAATGGTTCAGTACCTGATAGTTTGGGATCAATAATAATTTGCGGTATCAATGTGTCGAAATATTTTGCCCTTTCAACCGTATGTAATATTTCTACTGTCAATTTGAAAATTCAGTCTAAAGCTTTGCTACCGGGATAAATCATTACAATGCCTGATGTGATGCATAATAACAGCCGAGACCGTGCTTGAAAATTGCAAACGATACACGTATACGAATATAGTTAACCAGATATGTTATGCGCTTACCTCAAGCGAAAGTAGTCGATTGTTTACCTGGTCCCCCCATTACAAGTCCCTTATAAGCTTTTGGTTCATTCTTAATATTGCCGGTAGCATAGCCGTAGGTTAAGTGATATTTATTTATTTTTATTAAATCATTTATGAAGTTGTTCGTTAAACTAACATTATTTATTATAAATAAATAATATACATCATACCTATCAATTAATATAAAGTAGTAAAACAATATTTACAATAATTAAAAAGTGATTTTAAAAATTGTCGGTCGACGTTCATGACATCGCTCGTTATATCAACTATTCCTTTGTCGGTCGTTTCTTTATGATTTTCAAACTGACTTTGGATAACCTATACCTGCTGCAAGTGTAAAGTATACTGGCGAACAAATTAGACATATAACTTCTGCAGTCTCTTCCTGTACATGTGAAAAATTTAGCACTGATTAGAAAAATTAGAAAATATCCTAATAACGAAAATACCCTAGCCTAACATTTGGTTGATTTGGAATCAGCTCGATAGGATCCCCAAAAACCAATATTTCAAGAATTGTTGATCATAGCGTTCTTTTTAAAAGCTTTCATTTAACTTGCAATGTTTGTGTTAGTTTGTTTAGGAGAAATCTTGCACACGTATATAGATCCAGTGACAGTGCAACATAGGGTATCTAATATCGTTCTAGATCCAATATGTCGGACGTCCCAAGATTGCGGATTACCTTTTACTTTACAACGCCCTTGATATGGGTATCAAATAAAAGGGTTTGACGAGTAAAATACGATAAACTATGTGACGTCCTTATAAATTCAATATGGCGGACGCCCCAAGATGGCGGAGTATCTTTTTCTTCACAACCCCCTAGATATGGGTATCAAATGAAAGGGTTTGACGAGTAAAATACGATAAATCATATAACGTCATTCTAAATCCAATATGGCGGACGCCCTAAGATGGCGGATTCTCTTTTTCTTCACAGCTCCCTTGATATGGGTATCATATGAAATGGTTTGGCAAGTAAAATATGCAACGTCCTTCTAAATCCAATATGGCGGATGCCCTAGGATGGCGACTTACCTTTTTCTTCACAACTTCCTTGACGTGGATATCAAATGCTAGGGTTTTGTCTATCTATTTGTCTGCAAAATAAGTAAAGACTAAAAAGTGAAAAATAAAATTATATAAAAAACATTTTTAAGAAAAACCTTTTATTAAAAAAAAAATGTAGGAAGAAGTAAACATTTTTTTTTAAATTCATGCATCTGGAAACCGAAAACTTTGGGGGCGGTCAATGGATCAAATGTTCAATAGTGCTCCCCAAAGCTTTTGGTTTCCAGATGCATGAATTTTAAAATATCATTTTTTACTTTTTAGTGCATTTTTTTTAATAAAGGCTTTTTATTAAAAATATTTTTTTATATAATGTTTATTTCTCAGCTCTCAGTTCTCGAATTGTATCATTGTTCCGCTGTGTAACTGTCAAAGTACTACAACATTATCTCCATGTGGTTTAAAATAAATACATTTCACTGATATTAAATATCAATTATCTATTCAGGAAACATTCTCTTTTTGCTATCGGACAACTATTATTACGTATTTTTTCCGAGAATAATAATGTTTGTATAATTTAAATGGGCAATGTTTAATTAATATCACATTGTTTACAATTTAGGAATGATATTTTTATACAAAGATTACGTTATTGAACCAATTTATACCATGGCGAATTTAATTTAATGAATGCAAGTTTTCTTTAGTTGAGTGCATATTTAGTCAATGATCACCCACAGACGGCGTTGCTCCTTTTTAGTGACAAAAATGTGTGATTCATTGCCAAGTGAAAATAAAGAAACAATGCTTCAGCAAGATTAAATTATCACGCTAGACAATATGCAGAACTAATACAAAATTCTCATGTTCAAAGTGGTTGGAGTATTTAAACTATTTATCTCGTTTAGGGCAGTTCATGAATATTTCCGGTATTTTTACAGATACAGTAAATAAAGCACGTGTTTATAGTTGGTTCGAATCAACGATTTTCTCGATCACAAGTGGGACACAATTTAAATCAAATTTAATATTTAATTAGCTTATGCCGGCGGAGCTCCATTAATGCATCATATTTTTCCCACCGTCTCACTCACCCATTATTCTCTGCACTTTTCACCGCACTTCTCATCGCTTGTCATATTTTCCCATTGCCATCTCTCACTATTACACCATTTTTCTTACATTTTCCTAACTTCCCATCACTTTTTCACACTTTCTCCTGTCTTCCCCTGCCTCCGTATCACGTTTTCTCACTTTTCCTTGATCTTCCTGCACTTTCTCCACTTTCCCATCGCTTCTCCCTCTTTTCTGTTACATTTTTCCGCTTTTCCATTAAATTATTTTACTTTCCTATTATATCCTCCCACTTTCTCACCTTCCTCTGCCTTTGCACTGCGTTTTCTCACTTTTCTACGGTCTTCCCACATTTTTCTCTATTTCCCACCGCTTCTCCCACACATATTACGTTCCCATTATACTCTTCCACTCTCTCACCATTTTTCTTCACGTTTTCGATTTTTTTTATTCCCTTTGTTGAGTTCAATAGTCGTATACTTTTGCATGTGCGAGCCCCCTAAATAATAAACTCCATTTTAGTATTTGCTTAGGTCGCGACAGTGGTGATATATGATTTGTGAAATTTGGTATTTATAACTTTTATCGTTGAGTAACTCGAGCTCTGTTACAATCGTACGGACGGACAGCCGAATGATAATATTAAGATTCTGTTTGGACCCATTCCTGTACAATCTAAGAACAGTTATTTAAAACTTACAATGTTCATCAATGCATGCATTATTTAAGATTGCCAAAGTTTTACCCTCTTATTAAAAACTGCGAAATAAATACTATTTTTTTCATTTTTATAATTGGGACCTATTTCAGTATCTCTAAATTTGTCAAAAATTTTGTAAATTTTTCTATAAGACGGCTTGGTAATTATCTTGAGTCAAACAACCGCGGTCAATTTGGCTACCAAAATAACGTTCTGCCACTATGGCAAGAATAAGAGAATTTATGCTTGTTATCAGAATTATACCACAATTTTCCTGATTTGCAGTTAAAGGAACATTTAAAAAATTTCAGAGTTTATTATAAAAAACAAATCGAGATAGCAAAAAGTAATTATTACAAAAAACTTATTACTCAAAATGGTAACACCTCAAAAGTATACTGGGATATAATAAATAAAAATAGGCATAATAAAAACAAATCTTATAACTATTTTGTAAATATAGGTGAAAATACAATATCAAATTTGCAAACGACAAATAATAGTTACTCTGATAAACTGATAGGAAATGCTAACTGAAAAATGTTTAAATTTGAAAATATAGGTCATAATACACTAAGAGAAACTATATATAAACTGAAAAATAAGAGCTCTAGAGACCACTATAATATGAATGTTAGGGTAGTAAAAAGCATAAAAACATAGTAATTAAGCCTCTAGTCATTCTCTTTAACCAGTGCATAAATGCTGGTATCTACCCCGAAGTTGTGAAAATCACAAGGGTTATACCAATCACAGAAAACGGTGCATCAGTAGATATCAACAATCTTCGCCCAATATCATTAGTTCCAATAATTTCCAAAATTTGCGAAACAATATTAAAAAATCAAATACCAGGTCATTTTGAAAATTATAATTTATTTGACAAAAATCAGTTTGGTTTTCGCAATAATAAATCAACAAATGATGCAGTAATTCACCTTATAAATAATATTGTTGACGGTCAAGAGAAGAGAGAGTGTGTTGGAGTTACCTTTTGTGATTTGCAGAAGGCTTTTGACTGTGTTTCACACCTTGTGCTGCTAGAGAAGTTAAAGTATCTCAATGTTGGATTAGTAAGTTGCGAGCTAATTAAATCCTACTTATCAAATCGTAAGCAATATATGAGTGCAAATAATATAGACTCCGATGTAAAGGATGTCAAAAGTGGGGTACCTCAGGGGTCGGTATTGGGACCCGCTTTATTCCTGATTTAAGCATACCGAAGGCAGACCTCGTATTATTTGCAGATGACACCTCGTTGTTAAGATCGAATGAATCATTAAATGCACTTCAGCAGTACCTACATGAAGGATACACGATCAAATGCGGCAAGATGGTTTTCCTGCAAGAAATTGTCCCTAAATCAATATAAAACAATAAATATGATTTTTACTCATATGCCTATAGTGAACTATGAAAATCCAGAAAAAATCAAGTCTCTTGGACTTTATCTTGACCCAAAGTTAAATTGGTGTCACCATGTGGATTTCCTTGCAAATAAACTGAGTAAAAATATTTTCATCCTAAGAAATTTGAGAAATGTTGTGCCAATGAATATTTTAACTATTGCCTATCACTCATTAATTGCATCTCATATAGCATATGGACTGTTATGCATGCACCTCAAGCTAGTAGAATATTTTCTGTATAAAGAAAAGCTATTAGAATCATTTCAAATCTGGGATATAGAGATGATGTTAAACAAAAGTTCATCGATTTAAATATATTAACATTCCCTTTACTATATATTTATACATGTTTACTATTAATTTATAATAATGTTCACTTGTTTGAAAGAAAAGGCTCTAATTATAATTATAATACTAGACATGAGTTTGACAGAAAACTCGACTATAACAGACTGAAATCAAGTGATTATGCATATAATTACTCCTAGTCCTAATTTTTATAATAAGCTTCCATTACATGTTAGAATGTTAGGAGTCTCCTAGCGGCGAGGTATAAACATGTGATAAAGGTTTTCCTTAACAAAAGCGCATTTTATAATGTCCATGAATTTTTAAATTGTGATGTATCTACGCTGTGATAAGCAGAAATAGGTATTTCAGGTCTTTTGTAAGATTTACTATTTTAGTAATGTTTTATTTTAGTGTAACAAGGACTGTAATAATGTGTAATGTTTTCTTTTTTAATTACGTATCTCTATTTTTTTGCTACCTTATAGCATTCATTACAAATTTTCAATGTTATGTATGCATGGTGCTTTGTGTATATTGACGTGTGTAAAACACAAACAGTGTTGTGAACATCAGTAAATGATTTGATTTGATTTGAATGAAAATTTAGAGTTGAGAAGAAAATTAAAAAGGTCCTGCGCATTCACGATTTCAAATCAGAAAATGGCTAGACAGACGTTCACTTCCCCAACAAGTGGATCCGCCGCTATGGACCAACACCTTGGCCTGCACGGTCACCTGACTTATCTCAATTGATTATTTCCTGTGGACATATTTAATCCAAAAGGTCCATGTTAGGGATTTTAACGATAACATTTACTTCCCAAAACAAAAAATTAGGGATGCTGTTGCCACCATAAGCGAGGAAATGATCGCTTCTGTATACGAGTTTAGAAAGAAGTTAGCAGAATGTGTCACTTGGAGGTCTATACATTGACTAATTCTTGCTTTGATTGTGTAAACTGTTGCAGATCTTTAAGCTGATTATTTCCAATTCTAGTTTGTTATTTTTTACTTCCATATTTTTCGTAAGAAAAACCTCTGTCAATAATTTAATTAATTGTGAAGTAAGAGTTGAATCATTTTTTACATTTTTGAACACCCTGTATATTTTACCACAAATTTCGAATAACTAAAAATGAGAAAGTTTACCAAAGTTTCTAACTGCAGTGTACGTATTAACTATTATTCCTAGGTGCTTTGCTATTTGATGCATGAGAGATTGTTTCAATTTTGCTTTTCGGTTAAGTTGTCTGGAGAAAAATTATGCTGGTAGTGAAACAAAACGAGCGTACTGTGAATTTTGTGGTCGAGTCAAAAGTTATTCGTTTGTAAATCAATCAAACTTGTAAAAATAAAGAGTGAGAGCGCACGCCAGAGGCGTAGCGTGAGGGCACCTGTGTCATATTTATGATACCTATCAATATTAACCATGATTCATGGTTTGGAAAAGAAGATCGATGTAAGGTTAATAAATAATGGGGTAGGTGCATCCGCGAGAATACTGAAAGGGTATGATATACTGACGTCAAGAGTGGTAACGTGAAAACTTCTTTATGCATTGATTGTATTGATGTCCATGCCATTCTTGTTGCGGTTTATTAAATTACTTTGTTCTCGATAATGTTTAATACTGAAACGATTTCATTTATATTCTCAGTTAAAGAAGACGAGGTAGTCTCTATAAACACCCAAATTGCCAAAAACAGCTTATTGTTAATCATAATTTTAGTACAATGCTATTTTAGTAGATGGAACCATTTCTTTACAATTTAAGATGAAGCGACGAAGAGTTGAAAATTCAAAATTTTTTTTCAGTTAACCATAAACGTAAAATATTATTTCATCACAATTTTTTGATGGGGGTCAACTTTTTTCAAAAATGTTTTTCACAGGAAAGTTAGATAGCATGTTTTGTCAAGACGTAGCTAATTTTTTAGGACAATAGCTCATGTCGTTTGAACTACAAATCAATATAATTTAGAAAATTCCACACGTCACTTTTTTAGCCAATCAGAAGTTTGTTCTTGGTTTCGTTACCACAGCAACCCAAAACATTTTCGAATATTTTTATTCTCCTTGAGCGAAATTAATAACTGGAATTTTTTCTTAAAGAGTTGGAAAATTGCTTTTACATAAAAATAAATATTTAGGTGTAAAATGTTCTTACCGAATCCCCCGTGTGCATAAATTAATTGCATTTTTCTCGTAGATGAATTTTTTAAGAAAATTCATGTACTCAAAAAATTTCCAGCAATAATTCCAGCACTTGGGAGATTACAATAATACAAAAAAAATATTTATTAATTACCATTAATTTTCGGTTTCGGATGACTCATACATTTAAAATGCAAATGTATCTCTGAGGTATGCTTCTGGTCTTCTTAAACAATGCAATGCAACAGAACATTGTAAGAACCAATCCCATATGCACTTATAAGGTCTAGGCCGTTTGCAAAGCGACTACTAATTTCAGCACATACCTTAGACTACACATTGTTTTAGTGCAGTTCACAGATGACTTCGTCTTTTATATATTAACACAGCTAGTGGCTGTGATGTACAAGTTACAGATAGTACGGGTGATAATAGTAAAACTCTTGATGGCGGTCTTCCGTACCGTAAAAATGGCAAATTAACTGTCAAATATAATAACTTAATCGGCCTTTTCAGAGCCATCTTATTTTTATGATGAGAAAGTTGTTAAATTGTTAACTCGGAACATTATTCGGCAAAACAAAATTAAAGAAAAAATTTTTTTTTCTAAAATTTTTTTAGCATAACACATGTAAGGTCACTTGGGGTATTTGGGCCATGATTTTACATCCTGAGCGAGTAGATTATACTTTGAACTTGTCTGAGAACCACTATTAAGTTATATTAATATCTAAAATATTTTTTTATATTCTATACAGTCTTTAAATACATAATATTCAAATCCCGAGTCAAATTTAATTTTCTTTATAATTATAATTAAATAATAAAAAGTCTGATGGGCTCAGTTACCCCTAGAAATTGGGGCAACTGGACCATAGGTGTCTTGGTTTCATACAAACGATTGTTATTTGAACTGGGGTAAGTGGGCGTGTTGGTAAACATGTAAACTTCGTACAAAAATTAACACAAGTTATTTAAACCACACCATAGTCGAGTTATCGACGATGTAAGAGAACTACTACATAACAATTAGGTGTGAAATTTATTCAAATTTAGGAATAACACAACTTCTGTTAAAGTAAAAAGGGCAAAATTAAATGTAAAAAACATCCAATTTCAAATAAGCATAAATAACACAGGCCCGCAAAAAAAAGTGATCTGCACCAGACACCTGACATAGTAATCCTATGTAGTTCGACGTGCTGAACACGAATCCAATGTCCGTTTAGCTGCGTTACCCACCAACTTTTTGTAAATCGCGAAAATAATCTAAAGAAATGAGGTTGCTTAGGTTATTTTCGCGTTTTACAAAAAAATGGTGAGTGATGGAGCTAAACGGACATCAGATTCGTGTTCAATACATCAAAATACATAGGGATTAATATGTCGGGTCCCGGGTTCAGATCGCTATTTTTTGTGTGACTGTGCGCAGTGATCTACACAATAAAAACAAAAACAACATACTTAATGTGCTTGGGGTAACTTGGTTCCAGCCGTGCCCAGATGCCCCAATGAACTGGCCCACTTACCCCGTTTTTGAAAAATTTTGGGGGTAACTGGGCCACCCACTCAAGCTTATGACGTAACGCAGAATACATGCTGGCAATAACATTTTAGGGATATATCATGCTTCTAATTTATGCTAAATTAACTGTGACGTTGATAATATATGAGGAGGTCCATTCCAAAGGTGGACTTATCCATTTTAAACAGAAAATGAGTTAGTGATGTTAGTAGATTTAATATGTAATCTTCCATATCCTGAGCAGGTCCGAACGGTTAAAAACTCGGCCTATCCTATTTAAAATGCATGTGTAAAATTTACTATCACTCCAAAACTCGCCTTATCCTTAGGGTATAGCATGTCATAATCTATGATTAATTAATTATTTAAAATAGAACTATTTTCTTTTTAATTTAGGTACACAGACTGTGCTTATGCTTGTATCTATTACTGCTGGCTGATATGCGGGAGTATGAATATGTACGGTTTTTTACATTTTTCACGAAATCAACTAACATGGATAAGCCGACTTTTGGAGTGGATCTGCTCATATACAGTAAACCTGTAGATATTTCATAAAAATCAAGATTACATCACGTTGCTATGAAAATTTTGCACTACAAAATTTAAAAAATTGCTACATGAAACCGACAACACTCAGAAACATGAGACTAATAATTGTTGTAGTGAGATGACATTGTCCTTCAGTGCTGCCAACTGCTTGAAGTGAAATTACCCCCACAAGTTCTACGGAAAAAAACATGGCCCAGTTACCCCCTGGACCCAGATACCCCAACTGACCTTATATAATCTGACTCGAAATACCAGTTTGGATTATCCGAAATTTCGAAGTAGCAAGGTTTTAACATTTGAAAATACATAAAAAATGGCATCTTCATTAAGTTCACTGAAAAGCACAAACATAATATATTTGACATTAATTTGTTCTCAAGTATCTCCTAAATCCATAGGAAATGAACAGTTTAGCACTTTAAATTTTGAAAATACTTAATAAATAATTTGACAGATCATTTGCTTATTTTCGAAATGAAAATCTAAAATAAAAAAATCGAAAATATTTTTAAATTTGTGACCTTGACACTGATTTTCATTGGAAAAACCCATATTTTTTAATAAAAATACGTTTTTAGATGAAAATTATAAAAATTGGGAAAGAAAATCGAAAAAGAACATATTAATTTAATTTTGCGATCTAAACGTTGAGTTGTTTTGTTCCATTGTGCGACGTCCAGGAGAACAAAATGAACAATTCAATTTCACTCCTAATGTGTCTTTCAGCGGAGGCTCAGTTATGGTGTGGGGTGGCATGTGTTTATGGGCACGTTTAGAATTGATGGTGATTTATGGCGGTACTTTATCTGAAGATAGGTATATAAGAGACGTTCTACAAGATCATGTGGTACTGTCGTGAGCAAGAAAAAAATAGAACTATTTTTTTCTAATGTAAATCTGTCTCGATTTGAATATGTAATGAGTAGCCGAAATAAAACAGTTAGCACTTTTATTATATTTTTTATTCTAATGCTGTAGTTATTGTTAAAGCAGAAAATGGATTGTCAATGAGACATATTTTAAACAAGTGGAGAATAAACGGTGCGATTAGTAGAAATCCTGGATCAGGGCAACAAAGGATATCCAACTTAACAAGAAACTAACTATTAATATTTTGTTATTGCACCATTTCTATTTATAACTTCTATACGTCTGTTTGGCATAGAATTAAATAAACTTATACAATAATCATTAGTAATAATATTTTCCCATGCATTATTTACTACTTCCAGTAAATCTTGGGCATTCCGTGGTCTCACATTCCGTTTTTGGATACTTCTTACGAGTCTTCCATAGGGTTAAGATCTGAACTATGGCTGGGCCAGTTAAGATTGTTGTCTTGAAACCAGGTAGTCACGGTATGAGCAGTATGAACTGAACAATTATCTTGTTGAAATATGTATTCATTATTAAGAAATAATTGTGAGACAGAAGGGAGCATAATATTGTCTAAAATTCTAATATACGTTTCATTATTAAATCGTTCCTCAATATGCCACAAAAAATCAGGACCACTTGTCGATATCCAAGCCCACATGTTAACGGAAAATCTACCACTTTTGTCATTGTTAGATATATATTTCTCATCAAATCGCGTATTGAGAGGTCGGTAGACACGAATACGACCGTTGTGTGTTGATTGGAAAGTTTTTTCATCTTTAAAGATTGCATTGTTCCAAAAATTTACATCATGCACTAAACATTCAAGTGCAAATCCCAGTCGAGCTTCTTTGTGTTCAGCTTTTAGTAGATATTTCTATGCTGCTGGATGACAGCGTAGCTCCGAGTCTCTTACTCGCCGGCGACCAGTACTGCTTGTTCCAGGAAAATTCGTTCCTTCAACAGCCTGAATTACTGATATGAGTAAAATGGATCTTCTACTATTTTATTTACCATTTGCAAATCTTGCTGTTGAATTGATATCCTTCGTTGCCCTAATCCAGGATTTCTACTAATCGTACCGTTTATTCTCCACTTTTTTTTTAATGTTAAACACAGAATTTTTGTTAATAATGTAAGTAACGCAGTGCCATTTGTCTCATTGACCATCCATCTTCTGCTTTATCAATAACTCCAGCTTTAACTAAATCGCTTATATGGGGTATATTAGTTTTGACACACTTGCAATGAGTTTTGACAACTAATTGACAATGTCACAAAAATTAAACTTAGATGTACACAACGAGATTTAAAAAAAAAACGTTATAAGACTTGTCCTATTTTTTTTTTGGCTCACGATAGTACCTTTCACTCTACATATCGGAGAATATTTCCTCATAATTTATTATCTTTCCAATATATTCAGAGAAGGGAACATGATCTGCAAAAATGTTGTTAAATAATCATTTACAATTATTAATCGATCAAGGGATCATTATTAAATTCAATTGGGTTCTATTCTGACGAAACGATTAAAAGAAATCAAATGGACCCTCTAAAGGTTTATAACCCTGTAGAGTATTTGTGTACGTGCAGTTCAACTGACGGACACGTACGACAATTTTCAATAGCAACTTTAGGACTTAATGAAAGTTCAAATCAATCTATACACGGTACTATTTTTAGAGTAGAATCTTCCTTTTTCAAAAAGTAAAAAGTAAATAAAATCGATTCCTTGTAGAACATACGAATTGAAAATTACTTTTACCAACGAAACTGATCACTGGCTCGTTGAGCAAGAATAGAACACACACCCAGCAGGGTATGTAGTAATAAATACGATTCAATTCGATTCTCCTAAGATAGTACCACAATCGGATCGTAGGTGTCCTATCTTGCCACTGCATAAATTCCCTTTATATTTTTCTAAATATGCCTTCCTCTCGTTACTTATTTCGGCACGCCAATGAAGTTTTACTTCTGACAATCCGATTACATACAGTTAACTAACATTACTTGGGTATGTTTCCATGTGTTTTTTGTATACTGAACTCGTCGACATCTTATGTTTCAAGACATTCGCACGACAGAAGCGACATTCCTTATTAGAATGATTGAAATACATATTCCATGTGGTAAGTAGCTAAAAGGTTTTTCCCGGACATGAACAATTAAGTCAATTTCCTTATCTATCTTAAATAACTTGCACGACCGCCTCTCTGCTGTCATTCTTGTTTAATGTTAGTTTTTGGACGAGGGTCACATATCATATGACAGCTGATTTCTTGTATTCTAATAAATATTATATAATATACCATTTGTATTTATCTCATTCTGCTTTCTCATATCTAAATGACAAATTATATACGCTGTCTCGTAAGAAAGTGGACGTAGACCGGGTCGAAATGTGACAATTAGACATAGCTAATCTTTATTCCAAATGACACCCTTGCCCTGTGCAGATAAAATATCCAGGTTCCGCTAATACTTCGAAATAGATTTTTTTTTGGAAACAGTTTGGCTTATGAGGTGATAAAAGAAATTCTAGCAGACTCTAGCTTTCCGGTTCAGTATTTAGTGAAACTAAAGTAACAGTTTGCGCTACTTAATACAAAAATAAATTCTCCCATTGAAATTGTGCCTGGCTCTGTCAGTGATCTGAGGATCTTCCTTGATGGTGTTACAGGTATTTATAATCCGATTCCAAAGTTCTTCTTGCGTTTCAATTGGCCATGTATCAGTTGTACCATTCAACGCCTTGAAAGAAAGAAATCGCAAGGGCCGAGGTCTAGTTTTGGAGACAGCTATTTCCTCCACCATTACTAGGTTGGTCTGAATAATTTTTTACATTGCCGATAAAATTTGAAGACACCCATGATGCAGAAACCGTTTTTCATGCCTAAGAAGTAGAGGCAAATCCTCTATTAACTCTGCAAATGTATTTTCAAGAAGTTCCAAGTAATTTTCGCCGTTGAAGCGATTCGGCGGAATGAATAGATCAATCAAAAATAGTCACAAACATTTATTTGTAGTGCAGGCAACGAAGGCAAAATTTTGTAAAAACCTGGCAAAAATTAATAAAAGTATCATCTCTGGGATTTAAGTAGAATAACCTGTAGAATGCAATGATGCATTCTTTGCACTTCCAAGTTCCTGAAAAATTTTTAAAAATTCGGAAAAACTTTTTGATTTTCGGTTTGTTTGCTCTAGCGGCTAAAATAATGAAAATAGACAAAGAGGTGTTCAACAAAAGTTGTAGCTCGGCTCTGCCTCTACAAAAAAGGTCTTTACAAATTTGTGTTTTGCTTAAGCCGTTTATGAGATAAATCCAGTTTTCCACTTATGGTTTTGAGCCGCTCCGAGATGCGCGGAAAATGAGAATTCTCCGGGATTTTCGTACGACCAGACACATCGATCGATAATTCTTACTATTCAGAGCCGCCAAAAAATGAAAATAACATAAAATGTAGAGAATAGCCTCAGCTGCTGAGGAACTAATCATAAAATTCATACAAGTTTTTATCATAGAGAAGAAAGTGTTAGAAGATGGCTTAGTAAACTTTATACACTTGATTTATTCATATCTTTGAGTTTTATGCATCCTCCCTATTTCTCCCGTAACAATGGGTGCATTTTCACTGCCTGGATTCGATTCCACGCAATTTAATCTATACTTCGTTAAAATATTATCGAAGAATATTAAAAAACAAATAAGTTGTATGTGTTTTATTGCATAATTATTCATTTTCTGAACGTGTATGAATAATGTAGACAAATTCAAAAAGTACTGCACGCATTTAAAAAACTCTAAAGTTATTCCAAAGAATATGTTTTATTGTACTTATAATCCAAAAATTAAGGCTGTGCTATTATTATTAATTAAGATATAGCGAATTGAACTCTAAAATTTTGAGGTGACTGATCGATGAAAAATATACCCACTAATTTGCACGCAAGGCATATTTCTCCAACAAAAGTTATTACGATAAACTGTTAATTGAATTAATATATCATTACATAAGAATATATTAGCAAAATGAATTATTATCATTCTAACGACTACCGGCAAAGATATAAATAAATCTGTGGATCACCTGTACAAAGTTTATTAAGCCATCTTCTAACACTTTTTCTCTATTATAAAATTCTTTATGAATTTTGTGATTAGTTCCACATTAAAGCTGAGACTTTGTTCTACATTTTATGTTATTTTCATTTTTTTAGGGGCTCTGAATAATAAAAATTATCGATCGATGAGCCCGGTCGTACGAGACTCCCGGAGAATTCTCATTTTACGCGCATTTCGAAGCGGCTTAAAACTACAAGTGGAAAACTCAATTTATCTTCTAAACGGCTTAAGTTAGACAAAAATCTGCAAAGACTTTTTTTGTAAAGAAAGAGTCAAGCTAGAACTTTTGTTGAAAACTTTTTCTCTATTTTTATTATTTTGGCCGCTAGTGCAAAAAAAACGAAAATCAAAAAGTTTTTCCAATTTTTTTTTTTTAATTTTCCCGGAACTTGGAAGTGCAAAGAATGCATCATCTCATTCTCCAGGTTATTACCTACTTAAATCCCGGAGATGATCCTTTTAATAATTTTTGTTACCCTAAATGGCTAATTTGCCTGTACTATTGGTATTCGGCTTGAAAATGGTTGTTATATACCGGGTGGCCTAACTCATAGAAACTTTTAAATGGAAGAATAGATTCTTTTCGAATTTTTGGTGTAATGTTGAGATAAAATTTCCAATTATATGTGTAAAAATCCAAGATCGCCGGTTTCGATGCAATATACGTAAAAATAAAATTCTTAGATGAGAACTGATATATGTGCGCATATTTGGCAAAAATACACACGATCCCAACCCTCAAGTGTTATTTTGAGAAGCAACAATACGCAGCTATCAGCAACAGCCTGAATATAGCATATGTGATTCTGCCTAAACGTCGTCTATGCAACCTCGACCAGTCAAGCGGCCTGCCCACCATGCGAGACTACCATGAAACCCAGCAATACTTACGTAACAATTTTTGAAATGAATGCCCACTCGAATGTGTTTTTAACTTCCCCCAATATCGATAATAGGCTATGTACACGAAGCCTGCTAGTGGGCAATATAGCATTCTTAGACTTCATTTTTATTATTGTTTTATATGGCGAAATTTTTGATTGGGAGTTGCAGTGGATGGTGTAATGCTAAGTGATGGTTTGATAATCAATTTAGTTGAGATAAAATGTCCCATATCATGTCGTTTTAAACCAGGGATAGAGAAGCTGGAAAATTCAGTGTCGGTTTTATTGAAACTTCTTCCAATGGAGTAGTCCCAATTAAAAACAAACCACCTATATTATACTCAGTGTTTACTACAAGTGTATTCTTACTGCAGGAATAATCATGTGTGATATTTTCGTGTAGTCTCCACATGGGTCATATATTTTTGAGGTCCATATTGAACACGAATTTCTAATAATGTTGATTCCAAAGTTAGAAAATTTCTATTTTAATAAATATTTACCTTCTTTCTGCAATAAAGGTAAGGAAAATTAAACGAATCCAAAGATTCACTTTCAAAGGCTGCGTTCATCCGAGCAGATCGCTACCTGAGCGCTCCTTCACTGATCGGTGATCACTCTGCAACCGGATGAACGGCTCAGTGCTGTCCGCTGTCGTTTGTCGAATTTGTCATGGTGTGATTGTTTTGAATTTGAATTGTAAATTGTAATTTGTAATCATAATTTTATATTAAGAGACTAAGAGTTTTATAATTATATTAAATTACGGTTTTTCTTTGTATCCTTCCTTAGCTTTGCTCATCTGTTGAAATGGAAAACAGAAATAGAAATTTAGTGCTATTGCTTGCGAGTGATATAGGTTTAGATATGAATATTGTGCAAAACATGCAGAAGGATTCATAAATCCGTTGCCATTAAATGAATTAGAACTTCAAGAACGACATAGAACTCCCCGAAATAGACACTTTTATGAGGTTACAATACCGAAAATAGTCGAAAATGTAAATCTCGATCTCCTGCAACATTATAATGTACATTTTCGTGTTCATATGTCACGTCAAACTCTGCGTTCTCCATTTTTCTTCTAATATATCAAATTTTCCGTTTCCGATCACTGATCAGTCGATCACTGAGCACAATTTTTGTTTGCTACAAAAAATGGCGTCCGATCCAAGAGCGCTCAGTGCAAGAAGTGCCGTTCAGCCGAATGATCCGTGATCGCCAGGTAGCGATCTGCTCGGATGAACGCAGCCAAAGTTCTTAGTTTCCGGGTAGCGCTAGGTGTAGATGTGTTCAGAATATAGATTTAAATATCAAATACAAATTGAACCCCAATAAGATCGTATGGAACGCTGTAAGTGTGAGGTAAGTGGAGTGAGCGATGCTTGTGGTTGGCCAGCAACAAGCAGCATGTGTATTTCGAGCTACTACAAGAAGGACTTGGGAGTGTACTTAAAGTGATAGATAAGGTACAATCCAACACAGAAGCGTAGAAAAATATGAAAATGGGTGGAAGGGGTGAAAATGACATGGAGAGGGTGGGATGTCTCCGTATAAACTGGAATCTTTTCTAAAAAGATATATTTATGTTTACAATTAAGTTTCCAATGATTTTTTTCAAATTTAAAGAGGACTGAAATCCGGCCTTATTGACCATCCTCCTTTTACTTCATAATTTTTGGTGGCCGTCTTTTTAAAGGTCAATTTCCTTCAAAAATTTTTTATTAGCCATCGATTTTTTATTAGTCTGTATTAAACGATGATCGTTATTATGACAATATCTGGTTTTTTATAAACTTCTACTCAGTAATTTGACAATTCGAAACTATTCAACAACAGATTGATCTAAAGTTCATCTTCGTGGATATTGTTCCCAATTACTGTAAATGAAAATAACTATGTATTCTATTTAAACTTATGATGTGTTTCTGTACAGTTTTTACTAGATTTCATAATTATCACTTAGAAAAATAAGCGAAAAGTGGTGAAGAACTGCCTTGAATTGAGTCGTTTATGAAATTAAAAAAATGGGTATTATGATGAGTGGTTCTTTTAGTTTACAAGTTAAATACGAATTCTAGGTCCTTTACCTCTTGGCACGCGTCCAGACATTGTAGTGACAATAAACTAAAACTAATTTCAACTTCTATAATTCATATGTATGTGCCACGTTTTATTGTATAGCTTACAAACTCATATAATTTACAAACTATATTCTAATATTCTCGTATTTGGTGGGGTTAACACATTAGTTACGGCAATGGGCGATAGGTAACTCATATTTTAGTGATAAAGTATATCGTTAATATAGATACAGTTTGGGAGGGTAAGTGACCTTATTAATTATTATGATTTTTTTTGTAGTGAATACATCCAGTGGAATAAAACAATCCTTATTGAATTAAATGTTGACGTTTAGAAAAATGTATATTTGTATTTTCAAAGGCTCACTTGTTTGCAATAATTAGTTTTAGTGGGATTGTACCTCAGTGGATAGCGTGTTTAGCTTTGCAAATTGGGATACCTAACGAAACGAGTTTAAATCCTACTTACCACGAAGAAATATATTTTACGAAACGTCGTTATTTAATTCAATATAGATTGTTTTATTCTATTTCGCCCATTACAAAAATTTGATCATAATAGATAAGGTACACCAGAACCATACCTATGCCGACTTGAAGCAAAAAAACACAATTTGACCTTAGTATAAATCGAATACTTTCAAAATTTCAGATAGGACCTACTTTAATCAGAATTTTTCCATTCCATTTAACCATGTATCATCGATAAAGACAAGATATCAGAATTAAATCTGACAATTAGATACGTGAACATTCTTCAGTATTACCACGCATCATTAAAGTAGTCGTATAGATTTTTAAAGTATATGTTGTAATATAAATAATTATGTATTCAGACATCAATTAAATTAATTGATGTAGAATAAACGTACAGGGTGTTTCAAAAGATAGTACTTTAATGTAATAACTGGGGTTTTATTCCCCTAATTACATGATTTAATCAGACATTACCATTGGTATAGTACGGAGTGTCCGAATTACTTTTGTAGACTCCGTCGATATTATAGTATATCCATCGAAATCAAAACTGTGCTTACCCTTTTCCTTCTAGGTGATTATATCCTTTTTGGTGTCCCTCAACCAGGTTACTTCACAAACAAACTTTACTGAATATAGAATGAACTCAATTGCATAACAAGCAGATAAAACACGTGATTTCTCAAAAGACTTAAACCACTATATTTACAGAAGAAAATGAAAACGAATGAAAATGACAATCACAAACATTTAACGATTAAATAAATTAACAAATAGTAATTACACTATATCAAGAAATGCAATGGTCCGCGGCAAGTTTAAATCTTTAGCTGAATCTCGGCCGAATACTCTTATTTCAATTACAACACATTAATTTAGTCTTATTATAACCGGCAAAATAGTGAACAAATGTACTTAAACTTTAAAATTGAAAAAGGTTCGCAAAACGAGAATTTACTATACCCTGGAGGTAGATGATGACCGATCAGACGTTAAGCCAAGAGTGTCGATATTATCTCAATCGAAATAAGACGTTTCAAAAGTAAATTTTAAATCCTCGACCAATTAAAATCTTCTCTACTTTAAACCGTACCTCTATTTGAAATTACCTAACGGACCATGGTATTTATCATATGGCCTATCTTAACATTTTATGCCATTAAGACAGATGAAAAAGAACCCTTTTGTTCCTTACTTTGCTTTTGTATGGGGAAAAAATCTATCTTATTTGGCCTATCTATCTTACTCTCTATACATATATTTTCAGGAATCCTCTCTCAACTGCCTTATTCTTGAAAACATAACTAGACCCCCGGTGAATCGTATTTAAACAAGTGTTTGATGTATCCTTAACTTCAAGTAAGGAAAGCGAATTGTACATAAAATTCTTTAGATGGTTATTTATTGCTTCCAAGTGGCTAACGTCGACTACCTAATAAAGACTAAAGTTAAGAAAGCATGTTTCCTGGGCTCTAAAATAAATCAATTTGCAACATAAAACAGATGTTTCTATGACCAGTATTTTACGTTATTGTACTAAAATCTCGACCCTTAAAATATTACCAAAAAGAGGAAATAAGGTAATACGGTGATTCTGTATGCGACAGGGCCGGACTTGGCTCCCTTAATTTGACTTTTGTTACATTAAGTTCCACTGCAAATTGGGGAGGTGGATATTTTACTAATAACATTTTTTCCTAAGGAGCTCCTAATCGAGCTATGGCCCTTTAAAGTGAATTCTAGGTAACTTAAAACGACTTGTTAGTAGTATCTGGCACTTTAATTCGATGAGCCACATATTGAATACAGAAAAAAAATCCACTTTGACATGTATTTGATGGCATGTTAAGAAGAAATTGTGTAATTTTTTGTACAGTCAAGCGTTTTCGTGGATTGTGAAATATCACAGGCATATGAAAACAATTATTCAACACGTTATTGAAATAACAAAAGGGCATCTGCCAGTTTATCTAATTTAAGAAGCCAGAATTCATCACGTTCAACAAGCCTTTCAATATCACTATTGGAGATAGGAGCAATTGGCCAACGGGAGCTCCTGATGTATTATGCAAAAACTAACCTGGTATACTGACGAGTCTAGGATGGAAACGAAAGCTGGAGAAAGGGCCAAGGACAACTATAAATTTCTGTCTTGGATACAATTTCAAACTGTTCCGGGTAGAAATTCAAACTTTACTAAAGGTGTATACAGGAATTCCAACAAACTGTGCTAAACACATTAGCCGCCACGTAAAACATTATCATCCGAAACTGGAATTGAAGAGCTTACGAGTTCTGGGAGAACAAAACAGAGTACATCTACTCTGGGTGCTGGGGCATTTCGGAATAGACCGCAATTAGGTGTTTTCACAAATTTTAAATTCACTTTCACTGTGAAGATAATGCTTTACTGTAGTTAAAAACACTTGAATTTTGAGAAACAGTCGAATAATACATCAATTCACTACACACTCATGACGCCATCAGTTATATTGTCAGTGTCATTTCGTGTTATAAACACGTTTTTTTGCAGATAAATTTCCTAAAGTAGCTTTTACAAATTAAGCGCTAATTATTTATTCACATGTAAAACGTAAATAAATTGAATAAAATGTTGTGTTTAATAATTTTTAAACGCGACTTAAGAAACTAATATAACCGATGACGTCACCGCGTGTTTTGCGTACTCGTTCAGTTACTAAAACTTTATGTTATTTATTTGTAGAAATTTTAATTTGATGCACGATAGAATGCTGTTTAAATATCAATAAGTGCTTTAGTATAATAAGTACTTCATTTTCATATCAAAAAAGCAAATTTGCATATAGTGAAAATACCTAATGAAAAGCTGATGAACTTGCCAGACAAGAAGCAACTAACACATATTCTGTGGTCGGCACCAAGCTTTTCAGTACGAATTTGCTCAAATGTGCATGTAGCCCATCGAAATAAATGTTTGGAGACTATCTTATAAGGGGAAAAAACTAGTTGTTTGGCACCCAATTTCAGAGGCTATAACTCGATTAACAGTCTGGCTACGAGAAAACTTTACTAGTGAAATCATCATCTCCACAGCTACAAGATAATTTAAAACACCTTGTATCTTCAGGAACTATGTAATTTAATAAGGTGAAAATAGTTCCAATTCAAGTTATTTTGGATATTGGAACGATTTATAATATAACATTTGTATTTCGTTTTTCTAAACAATATTTATTTCCAGTACTTTCAAGTTAACCTGCCGATTTAAAATTCATGTTTATGTCACAGACAACACTTCACTTCCTTCAAATAAGATGTACTATTTATTATATTGTTTTTTTTTTCAGACTTCCGATGTGTCGGTGTTCGAGGTAAACATCAGATTTGTGGGAGGACTTTTAGCTTGCTTTGCCTTGACAGGAGACGTGGTGTTTCGTGACAAAGCCCAACAAATTGCAGACAAACTATTGCCAGCCTTCGACACCCCCACAGGAATTCCTAACGCTCTAGTCAACTTTAAAACGGGGGTAAGTGTCTGTTTATACATAGGTATCCCGAGTCAAGCTATAAGTTTGTATGATTTAATAAATTAGTAACTGTTGTATAAACAAGATTTAAAATGTATGTCAATGTTTTAAACGCGAACATCTTCCCGACAATGTATATGTCATTTAAATAAATTAAATGAATAAACTACATATATAATTAAATGAAACGGAAGCATGGTTGGTTATATGGTATGTCGTATACTGAGTTCGATCCCCAGCTCAGACGGTGATATTGTTAGTGGATAATGGATGTTGCCTGTGTTTCTGGCAAACAGTTTTTTTTGGAAATGGACCATTTGCCCAACTATCCAAAAGCCCGTTTGGTTTTTGTTATGGGTTTTCCAAGTTTTTCAAATTATCACAACCTATAAAATACATCAAATTTTTAAAGCAAAAATGCGTAGTATTGACAGACAACTTCTTTATTACCCTGTTCGTTGGTTAAAAGTCTGACCTCTTAACTTACACAGCATGTCACATTCAAATCACTGACAAACGTCCGCAGAAACTCAAAAATAACCCAATAACTCTCCGACGAAAAACATTGGTGAGTGGGTTTTAAAAAACGGTCACTGCTGATCCCATATCAATAAAATCGAGTTTTCTTGAAAACGGATCGTTTCATCGGTAACAAGGGTACCTTTTCTTCTATAAAATTGTTTAAAGAATTTTAAAATGTTTGCTCAAATTCTAAAATGTAAGGAGTAAAAGACATTAGAGGTATTCCACCCCTGGCCCTAAGCAAGATTCGAAAGACGGTATGTGTATATTTAGTGTGTATACTGTTCAAATTTTACAATCGATACAGTAACTGGAAGTTGTGAGCAAAAAACCTTCCTCAAGTTTTAACCTTTAAGGACGAATAGCTACGAGGGGCAGGCGTCCTAGCGAAAAATATTACAGTTCCCGTTTCCCTTCAGCGTTATTTTGCGCGGAGTAGTGCCCTATCGTCCTAGGACATCTTTTAACATGTTTGACCGGCCATTTGCCACTATCTTAACATCAAAAATACGTTTGTACTTTTCGTTTTCTATTATTCTTTGGCCTTTGATAAGGAAACAACTATGTTCGGTTAAATTATTATTCTTATTTACAACGCCTTGACATATATTTTGTGATGTAAGCATCGTTCTAGTTGGCCTCCATCTGCTGTATAGCACGTCCGACGGTATCGCGCCATCTTATCCATCAATTTTTTCGTGACATTAGCTCAACGTTTTGAAGAGCCTCTTCTTCGATTTTCTTTGAACTATCGACCATTTCATATTGTCATCTCCACTGCTGATGTGGTCAAAACGTGAATTTCTTGGAGAATCCAGGTATTAGTGCGGTGGGTTGTCCAGGGACTTCGTAGCAAACACCTCCAGACCCACATCTCGAAAGCATCATTATGCCCTCCGTCTGCTTCCCTAAAGGTCCATGTCTCAGAAGCATGTTTAAAGAAGGAGGAGATCTTTATGCGTCTTGTGATATTTCTACGTTTTAATTTATATGCGTTATCAAATATTTACTTTTATCGTGTATATGTTAACATATTATATTGATTCTACTGTTAACTCTTTTCGATTCTACTGTTAACTCTTTCGCATTTACTTTAACAGATTACTTTTCAATCTATCGCATATGTTAGTAGTTGAAACTGTGTTTTAGTACTCATAAAATTCGTATGTCATTACATAACATCGAATGACGATAATACTTTTCATTCTTTTTAATTTCTCCTGGCTTATACCAGCAAGGTGTGGTTGAGACCTGTGAATCATTTCTACCATTCATTTTGTGCATTATAAAGTTATTTTAAAAGTAATTTGCCGCAAAGTACGGAAACAATCTGTTTAAATAATTAATCGTATTAACAACGATGTAAACAAATAGTGTACAAAACGCACAGTTGTTGCTATAATTAGATGGTCAAGGCTAAGGATTAATACCATGGAGATTAAATTTGCAAAGGTGATTTATGTTTTTTTTTTAGTTAAGCAAAAACTATGGATGGGCTAGCGGTGGGTCGAGTATATTGTCCGAATTCGGAACACTTCATCTGGAAATGGCCTACTTAAGTGATGTCACCGGAAAAGCTGTATATCGCAATAAAGTTGATCACATTCGAAAAGTTTTGCGAGAATTAGAGAAGCCCAATGGACTCTATCCCAACTATCTGAATCCGAAAACTGGAAAATGGGGACAACGTAAGTAATTTATATTTTGAAATTCGACAGAAAAAAGTTAAACACTATCAAGTGTGCTAGTTATTTTGTATGGTAAACTATAGTCCAGTGCATTTAAATGAATAAAGGTGCATTATTGCCGAAATACTTTGAACATAAGAGATTTGAACGAATATTTTTACAATGTAATTGTTTCTAAAAATGACTAATTTGAAAGTTCTTTCATTAAAAAGTGTGTAAACTATTAATAAACGAACTCGAAAAAACCTATATTTTAACAACAAAATTTTTGTCTCTGAACGACATCTAAAGTTACGAAATAATTCAAATACTTTTTTCGAGGTCGCTGGTTACGATTTTCATAGTTATACATTTCACTCCCTATGATACACCCATGCCTAATAGTGACTGGAAACTTGTAGAAAGAGATATAGTTTTCTAGAGTGTGATGGGAGAAGATTCTCGATTGTGTTCTGGATGACTCTGGAGGCAATTTCAGAGTATATAAGGCGCAATTCCCGGCGAAAGAGGGACAAGTTTTATAAAAATGAAGAAGTTGAAAAGTTAAAAAGTGAGGTTAAATATCAAGTAAACATAATGTAAAGGTTATTTTTGTTAATTAAGAAGTATTGTATAATCAGTAAATTATTTAATAAAATGTTGGTGGTTTACCCCTTGTTAAAATTATTTAGAACCCACGATTATACAGGGTGTTTCCTAAGAGGTGGAAATACGTAACAATACTATAATTAGTGCAGTCAACGGCGGGTTTCACCTCTAATTTGAGTGTTAATGAATGGATTTTGATGAAACCTTGTGCAGTGTGTTTATAATGACGTTAATAAAAAAGTTGAAGAGTTAGAGTAGGAAATGACCGGAAGGGGTAGAAAACACCCCCGTTATCACGGGTTCCGTAATTTGTAGATTTAGGTCGAAAATGAAAAAAAAGATATATTTTCCTTTTTTGGCCCAAAGTAAGATATTCTTACTCTTGTGAATTGTGAAGTAGGGGAGGGGAAATCAGTACTGCACTCGGTTTCGCTTATATTAAAAGGCATTCTTAATTAGTTAATTCCGGAAGGGATCGATATTAATTATAATTTTTTGTAAAGAGAAGATTTTGGTCTAACAAATGGAACATTTTTAGCTTCATTTGTATTTTTATTAAGCTCTAAAATTAGTTTTGAAAATTGTCACAGCCACACAAAAAAAAATCTTTCTGGCCTGGGGATCTTACCATGCTCACTTCATGGAGTCGCTGAATCTGTGTCCAAGGTCTATTTAACCCCATCACGCCAGGATTTTGTCATAACCTCAAAAAAAAACATAATTTAAGCGATTTCGACATTTCTTCACATAGATCACGGTAACTTTTTCTAGACAAAAATGACCCCATCTTTTTTATACTAGATCGATTGCAAATTAAATTTCCAATCCGATGATGTGGGGCACGATATTTTTCCGGCGCTTTTTAAGTGAGATATCGGCCGCCAAAGTGAGAGGTCCGAAGATTTCGCTTCTCGAGCGGTACAGCCCAGGTTCGAGGGCCATTTCTACCAAACGAAAGTTAGCAAAAATATTTTAAAAAATTCAGAGGTACGTAGAAAGATCTAAGAAATCATTTGACGCCAATCTGAGGTCGATGCGTGCCTTGGTTTTCGAGATATGGCCGCTCGAAGTCACCGGAAGGTGAATATTTAGTTTTTTTTTACCGCTTCTCGCTGAATCTGTGTCCAAGGTCTATTTAACCCCATCACGCCAGGATTTTCTCATAACCTCAAAAAAAAAACATAATTTAAGCGATTTCGACATTTCTTCACATAGATCACGGTAACTTTTTCTAGACAAAAATGACCCCATCTTTTTTATACTAGATCGATTGCAAATTAAATTTCCAATCCGATGATGTGGGGCACGATATTTTTCCGGCGCTTTTTAGGTGAGATATCGGCCGCCAAAGTGAGAGGTCCGAAGATTTCGCTTCTCGAGCGGTACAGCCCAGGTTCGAGGGCCATTTCTACCAAACGAAAGTTAGCAAAAATATTTAAAAAAATTCAGAGGTACGTAGAAAGATCTAAGAAATCGTTTGACGCCAATCTGAGGTCGATGCGTGCCTTGGTTTTCGAGATATGGCCGCTCGAAGTCACCGGAAGGTGAGTATTTAGTTTTTTTTACCGCTTCTCGAGGCTATATTTCGAAAACGAAACGAGATACAGAGCTGCGTTTTCCTTCCTACATACCCCTGAATTTTTTCAGATTTTTTCGGCACTTTCAATTTTTTGCAAAATTTCTAAGGTCTAAAAAATTCAGAGGTATGCAGGAAGGAGAGAGAAATCGAATAGAGTAAACCGCAGCTCTGTATCTCGTTTCGTTTTCGACATATAGCCTCGGGAAGCGGCAAAAAATTCGATTTTCACCTTCCGTTGATTTCGAGCTGCCATATCTCGAAAACCAAGGCACACGTCGACCTCAGATTTGCGCCAAACGATTTCTTGCATCCCTCTACGTACCCCTGAATTTTTTCAGATCTTTTCTAACTTTCGTTTGGCAGAAAAAAAAAATTCTGAACAACTTTTATTAATAAATTTTTTCGATAAAAAATGCCTAATATGATTTCTCTGTGTCCATCAGGTGATCTATACGTATGGAAACATTCTGGTCGCAATCCTCAACGGATCCACGTAAAACATTATTTTCGCGAACCGTTTCTCTAGTTCTCGGCGTAGTATTGAATAAATAATTAAAAATCAACTAGGAAAATAATTATTATTATAAAGACGGGACAATAAATTCATATACGATTCAAATGTATTGACCCCTCATTTTAACCGCGAATATATCGGAAACTAAAATTTGAATAATGTACATTGGACAGTTTTGAAGTCCTGCTAAGTTATATTGAAAAATGTCCTACTATACAAATTTTGATCATACCAGTTTTAAAATCCATTATATTTTGGAAAATATACCTACTTACTAGGTAAACAATATTTTAAATACCGATAGAGCACGGCATTTTTTGTACGAAAAAATTTTTTTATAATTGTTTATTCTAAAATTTTGCAGTTATTCTCAAAAACGTGACCTCATGTTTATTCGGTTATTTGTCAATGTATTTAAAACATTTTTGATAAAATAGTTAATTTTATAAAATGTATATCTCAAATATTAATTTAGTTATCAATGCAATAGATAATATCGTTGCAAGCTTGCAATTTTTTCCGCTACTCCATTTCTGAGATAGTGAGGGGTCAATACATTTGAATCGTATATTAGTCTTAAGTCTTCACCATGTTATCACTACATATTTGTTAACAAAATGTGTTAATATGAAGATAAATCATATTTTTAATAAGTATAGAATATATTAATTTTTTTTCTAAGGCAACGTCGATAAAATGTCAGAATTTCCATCTATCATCATCTCCTTATTTATCCTTCCTCCAAGTCTTCTGTTTCTGAATCTAGCAGTGTGCACCTCTTTCTTCCCGCTTGCGTTCGCTTCGTTTATCTGCCGAGACATACATGCATTCTCTCGCCGCAGGGACCTTTTCTTTTATTAACCGGTCCACAGGTAAATATCCATTTACAGTGGAAGTGCCCTATCTCGCGATAAAAAAAACTTTTTATGGAGGGTTGGTTATGAGGATAAAGGCCCAAGAGAATATTTTGCACACCCTGTATATTAGTTTTTTTCTACAATAATTACTTTCAACTGCAGCTTTCCAATTCCAGGTATTTTCTATTTCATTACCTACATTTAATAACTTTTCAGTTTTGCCCCTAAATTTTTTCACTGTTGTGTAATAAACTGCCCTGTAACAACGATTAATGAACCAATAAATGGAGCTTAAAAATAAATAAAAATAAAATTGATCTTTTCATCCTTTGTTTTGCTTATATTACTCCTTCCATTCGTTAGAAACAGGTCTGTTGCCTTTCATCGATGGTGTATTATATTGCCAAATGTTTACTTGATCGCACTAACCACTTGAGAAATGGTGCTCGGTTGTCTTAGCATAGGTATAGGCAGTTACACTTGCTTTACTTGATACTATTTAAAAAACTATACGCATAATTATTAATTCCATATGAACTTTGTTTTTTTATTATGGCGTTTCACTTCGCACAGAATTTCTTGATGTATCGGTGGCTTAAATTTTATCCAGTTTAATGTGGTTTTTACATCTTTTTAGCGCTTGCTTTCGGGAACATTTTACAGCACGTCTATACACGAGGCTAGTTCAACGTGTATCTATCTTTCAAGGTAGTAATATAATGGAAAGAAATAAAGATAAAGGATGGAAGCAACTTATTTTCTTTCGATAATCAAAGCAACAAAGTCATTAACAACAGAACCACGTTTGTGCGCCTAATTTGTTAAGAAAAAAATTGCATGACTCAAGTTGATAAACTTGTAGGGTTCACAGAATTTCCGAAACACGAATCTAAATGCATTGAACTATTGTAGTTATTTATTATTATTTATTCAAAGTATTAACAATAATATGATACATCGATTTTAATTTATAGACCACATGTCGATGGGAGCTCTTGGTGACAGTTTTTACGAATATCTACTAAAGGCTTGGCTGCAAGCGAATAAGGAAGATAATGAAGCTCGACAAATGTTTGACGATGCAATGCAGGCAGTGTTCCTTCACATGTTGCACACCTCGCCAAACGGGCTTATGTACTTTGCTGAGCTCAAATTTGACAGGCCAGAGCATAAGATGGATCATCTTAGTTGTTTCTCAGGTAACGTATACAAGAACAATGTGTATCCAGAAACTCTCTTTCCAACGAAAGACGTCAAAATCTGGAGAGGTGTTTATATTGATTCGACATAAATCACCTTATTCAAATGCTTCCTACGGGAGCTACAACCGTGTAAAGATGACACCTTGCTCTACATTTTTTCCATTATTTTGAAAACGCTTTTATCTAAAGCTCTCAGGAAGCAATTTTAATTAGGTGATTCACATTAAATCGGCATGAAAATATCTCCAGACTTTAAGATTTTTATTTGGCGGGGGAGTTTCTAGACACCCTGTATATTTTAAAGCAATTTCTATCAAACCACCGCATTAAACAAAAATGTTCTTTAGGTGGACTACTTGGCTTAGCCTCAAAAACTTTAAATAATGAATTATCACACAAGTATATGGAGGTAGCAGACAAAATTACCAACACTTGCCACGAGTCTTATGATCGATCGTACACTAAACTTGGGCCAGAAGCATTCAGGTTCACGGAAGGTTCTGAAGCTAGAGCGTTGAAGAGCTCAGAAAAATATTACATTCTCAGACCAGAAGTGATAGAGTCTTATTTCATTATGTACAGGGTAACCAAGGATCCTAAATACAGGGAATGGGGATGGCAAGCTGTTCAGGTATATATATTTTTGTTCATAATACTTTATTATAATATTTAGAACTTATTGGTTATTGACTATAATTTAGCTTGAAATGCAACTGTTAAATATTGTCATTTAACTTACATATTTTTGATAATGTAAACCTACATCTTACATATATTATTTTCTTAATATAGGCGCTCGAGAAGTACTGCAGAGTACCAGGTGGCTTTACGGGATTGAAGAATGTCTACTCTGAAGATCCGCAACAAGATGATGTTCAACAGAGTTTCTTCCTAGCCGAAACGTTAAAAGTGAGTATTTTTCTGACATTGTTTTCTATTTTCGTAGTTTTATTTATATGCTAAATTAGAATATGTCTTTACTAATTCTCATTCCTCCCTTCCCTTTACAATTCATGAAATAAAAATTGTGAGTATAAGCAACTGATTTAAATCATCTCAACTCTACTTGCTAATCAGGATGGGTATTTTGGAGGTTTAATGTTGTCGATATATTCGATTATCCGACCGTTTCTGAGTTATAAAAAATACCTAATAGACATTAGATACTGGGTTGAAACTGTCTCCGTAAAATAATTCTATCAACTATGTTTACAGATTTTTAATATCATGTGTCTATGGCGAGTTATAAGAAATGTAAATGTGGCACAATTAAATATGGAGGAAAATTGAACTGCTTTTAAATATTATGATATAAAATTTAATCATCACCCAGTTAATTTAACATTATTGCTAAATATTGATATTGATGTTGGTTAAAAGTACATTTGATTTTTTGATACGTGCTTTTTTATGTCGACCTCAATATCAACATTAGGTAATAAAGTTCAATTAACTGAATGATTGTAAAATTTTATTTAAAAATTTTTTGTCACCATTTTTTTAAAGGTGGTTTAATTTTGATCAATTTTCTAATGGAACAATTGGATTCGCTATTTGGATTTCTTAACGTTTGACATCAGCTACTCCGAAAATACCTAACTATCAATTTGAACACAATAGGCTTGTTTGGCATTTTTTTCTATTTCATAAATCGAAAGAGCAAGTATAAAATAATGGATTTACAAAAAATCAGAATTTTATTCGCACATTTAGTGTCTTAAAAACAATTACAAACCTCCACCATGTGAAAGCGTGGGTATGGCCAGACGTTAGGTCATTATACGCATAGACTCGGCGATCTCAGTTGACTCGTTACTTTTAGTTGTTATTATCAATATTCTATATACTAATCGTGTTGATCTGCGCCCCTCTAAAATTGCAGATCGAATCTATCAAAGGCTTTTCATGGAGGCAGTTTTTCGGGACGCGGTCGGTGTCATTCGATTCGGGAATTAATTCTGCATTGTTTAGGATAAACTCTTCTTAATGGTTTTTGAGTAATTAACGCGCAAAGTCGGCTGTCTTTGTCACCTCTTAAATTTAGGAACGGACAGTCAAGGGATTGTAAGAGAATATGATATGGCAAAATGTTACCAAATGCCAAAAAAAATGACGATTTGCCTTTGCTCCTATCGGGCGAATTTTCGACATTGACCTTGCAGTTTATGATGTCAATTCATCGCTGACCTTCCCCTCGCCATAGAAACATAGATCGAGCTTCCAATCGCCGTATTTATTTAGTTAGGAACGTTTGAAAATTCCATGTTTTTCGACATTTTAGGTTAAATTCGAAAGGTCTTGGAAAGCCCCTTTTCTTTTACTCTATCGCGCCGAATCTTCGATTTTTTCGGTACAACATAGTATCACCAGAAAGCCACTCTTCCTCCTTCTATAGAGGCGTCGTGCGCCGTTCCAGTCCCAGTATTTATTTAGTTATAAATTTTTAAATTACTTACGGTTTTCAATTTTTAAGAAAATAGCCATTTTTCTTTTGCACAGACCTAGCCGAAATCCCGATTTCCACTATGACATTTATGATGTCGATAAAATGCCAATCTTCCTTTTTAAATAGAGATCAAAATCGATCCTCCACTACAAGTATCAACTTAGATACGATCGTTTAAAGATTTGATGTTTTCGAAGTTTTCAGTTTACGTTTTCGCACTTCTAAAGAAGGCATTTTCTCTCGCTCTTGCAAAGCCGAAGTTATGAATTTCCCTGTACAATTTGGTATCAAGGGAAAGGGCCAATCTTACTCTTTCCATAGATACCTAGAATGGACTTCCATTCCACTTATTTACTTGGCTATGAATTGTTGAAAATTCGATGTTTTTCTATTTTTAACAGAAAAGAGATCTTTCGTTCCCCCGTGGCAAGCCGGATTTCCGAATTTGCCATTCACTTTGGTGTCAGAACAAAAAGCCACTCTTTCTCTTTAATTAGACACCTAATATGGCCCTTAGCTCCATGTATTTACTTACTACTGAACAGTTGTTAGTAGTCGCGGTGTCTCGGTAGATTTCCGAGTTCAAAGTTGCGTATAGTGACGTCACAAACGGGCGCACTGTTTTGGCAACTGTTACTAATTTCAACCCCATAATATGTGCCCATATATCTCGAGAACTGAAAAAGTTAATATGAAATTTTAATTGCATAATAAGAATATCGAGTACTATATAAAAACCATATAAAAAGAATATCATGGAATAAGCCTATTATAGATGCGGTACATTTGCCATAATCTTGAATAGTTAATACTTATCTATTTGATATGGATCTGATGGGACTAATAGGGGACCACTACCGTGCCATACTCTATACTTTGAAAAATATTGCCATAGCGTCCAGAGATATAATTGAACACACGTAAAGAACACAATACATATGGGTCGAATTGAAGGCCTTTCTTCTTTTCAAAAATTAGGTTAAAAACAGACATTTTTATTCTTTGGCATGGCATCACTTTTTTATAGTCTCCTGCTAATAAGAACAAGAGAAATAGCAAATTTCTATTATTTTTTCAATATTTTCAGACATTTTCAAGATTTAAAAACTTAAATGATCTAGCTCTGTTTCACTGTATAAATGGGCCTGACGACGAAATGCTACGAACAAAAATAGTGACCTATTAAAATCACATATCTATTTTTTGCCATGCCCTGTACAATCATCAATATTTTAAGATTGCTTTATTCTTGCTAAAAACAGTTAATTTTTTGTTAAAGGTTAAGAGGAATACACTCGTATTAAAATGCTGTCCTTCTTACATTGATCACTGATTATATTACAATTAAGTTTATTAACCAGATTTGTCCATATGTTGCAAGTTGTCTTTAAATTTCTTTTCCTCTGCGACTGTTTCCTGTGATAAACAAGTTTGCTAACTTGTTTATTGGTTAAGAATCCTCATAAAGATTTACACTTTAGTGACATTAGTACCTATCTTGTTTAGCATTTAAATGAAAAATAAATTTATTTAAAAACAGCCAACCGTCGCCGTTTAACGAGATTGTTAAATGTTTATTAACATTTTCATCCTATAATTGTAAACACAAGCAGAATAATAATTTCGTTTTTTTTTTGCAGTATTTATATCTTCTTTTCTCTGATGACAGCCTGTTATCGCTGGACGAATGGGTATTCAACACCGAAGCCCATCCATTACCAATTAAAGGCGTAAACCCCTACTACAGAGAATCAGTACCATAATGGTTTTACGTCTCTCCTCTCTAGATCATTTCAAGCGACTGATAGACATGGTTATTTTAAAATTATTTATTAAAATAGAAATAATATATAAATATAGAAGTGATTGAGGACTTTTAGTGACAACAAATAGTGTGGGTGTGCATGTGTGGTCTGTATGTGGATTCTGTGATCTTAAAAACTCCAAACCGAGAAGTGTTTATATAGATTTTACAAAAACATTCTTATATATAATACATTTTGTTGCTTAATGATTATTTTATAAGAGTAGGTGTAAATTTTCTGTTACTTTTTTTTAGGTTAAGTTAAATAGTCAGAGTTTCGAAAAGTCATCATTTCATCTTCAGCGCCATTATTATTCATGTACATTTTTTTATGTCAATGAGCGTACTTGTAATACTTGTGTAATGAATATACATACTTGGAGCAACAAATATGTGGCAAGAATGTGATTGCCCAAGACGAAACAGTTTGACGATATTGCAGGTCTTCAAACTGAATGTAATATGTGGCTGTTGAGGATGAAGTCATGAATTTTAGGAACAAATAACGATGGTTCTCTACTGCATATAAGGGAATCGATTCCTACTTCATAATTAGCAATTAGTTAAAAATGTTTTGTTGGCAAAGCTGGCAAAGTTATTATACAGTTCCGGAAACTGTGATGTATTTCTTTACTTTTAAGTTGACTACCAGAGCCAGTATTACATGTGTTGTAATTTTCTGACTACTTTCCGATTTTTGTGGTGTATGGATGCCAAGAAATTATCTACTATTTGTATATAATTTTTCCACAAATTTTATATGAGGACTGTAAATTTTTTGTGCCCGCATAATTTCTATACACTAGTGAAATTATATTTGCCTGGTAAGATCGGTTTATTTGGCTTCTCAGATGTGGTATAGTTTTTTAATCACTTGACATTAGGAAGACCAATTTACCTAAATTCTAGTAAAATAACAAACAATTTCTGTCCGGCTAATAGTCCACGAAAATTAACCAAGAAAAGGAGGAAACCTGGGCAAAATTAGTAAAAATCTGGATTTGTGCACAGGCGTTCTTTGAGGTATTCCAAACCCGAATCCACTAAAATCCCTACCCAAGATATTGAAGGTCAAAGTTTTTTGCAAATATCTCACGTCCTATGCATTGGATGCCCATGAGATCAATGTAAAAGTTGTAGAGATTTAAATTATCTGCAAGTGCCTTTTTTGTTTTTTACCAAGCTCTTCCCTTTTCGAGATATTCAAAGTCGAACATTTCAAAAATATGTTTTTTTTTTCGAATATCTCGGGCTAAAAAATCACACAGAAATAATAATAATAATTTCCCTCGAATATCTCGCTCCCTATGCATTGAACCAAAGTCTACATATAGATATTTGCAAAAAAAAAAGGTTTTTTTTTATTTCGACCTTGAATATCTCGAAAAGGGCGAAGGTTTTGGACTCACCTATCCAGTAAATAAACCGGAAAAAAGTGCCAAATACTAAAAGTTGGGAAATGGCATTGATTTTAAAAATTCCTTCTGCGGTGTGTTCCTTGAACCCTCAGGTTCATTCATCACCATTAACGGACAAAATGGGGGAGTTATAGGGGTTATAAGCCCCTAAAATTAAGCCTTGAAAAAACTTTCAAGATGAACATTTTGACCTGGAAATCTCCATTCGGGGATTTTCGAGGTCGCTGATCATGAATCTGAGGTCCAATTTGGGAAGTTCAATATGACGGACCGGAAATCGAGCTATTTCCCAGAAAAAATGAGAATGGATAATTTGGCGTTGAAAATCTGTACTCGGGGGTTTTCGAGGTCGCTGATTACTAATCCGTGGTCTAATTTGGTAAATTCAAAAGGACAGACCGGAAGTAGAGTCAATTTCTCAGGAAGAACCCGTATTTTTTGTTTTTGGGCTGAAAATGAATACTCGGGGGTTTTTGAGGTCGCTGATAACGAATCCATGGTCCAATTTAAGAAATTCAAAATGGCGGACCGGAAGTACAGTCAATTTCTCGGGAAAGACGTATTTTTTCTTTTTTTTGCTGAAAGTGGGAACTTGGGGGTTGGCTTGGTCACTGATAACTAATCCGATGTCCAATTAGGGGAAAACCCCCAACTATCCACTTTCAGACTAAAAAAGAAAAGTGTACCGGGTTTTCCTTCCGACCCGCCATTTTGAATTTCCCCTAATCAGGCACCAAATTCGTTATCAGCAACCACGAAGACTCCCGAGTTCCCACTTTGAGCCCAAAGAAGAAAAAAATATCCAGTTTTCCCCGAAAAATTGACTCTACCTCCTGTCCGCCATTTTGAATTTCCTCTAATTGAACATCGAGATTTCCAGGTCGAAATTTTCATTTTTAAAGTTTTTTTCAAGGCTTTATTTTTGGAACATTTTTGGGGCTTATAACCCCATAACTTCTCCATTTTGTCCATCCGCAAAGATTTTAGTAGTGACGAATAATTCCGAGGGTTCAAGAAACGCAACCCAGAAGGAATTTTTAAAATTAGTGTTGTTTCCCAACTTTTAGACATTTTCCAGTTTATTTACTGGAGTATGTTTCAGTTAAAAAAAAACAAACATTGATTTTGCAAAGTTGCTTCCTTAACATTCAAGAGCTTATGCTTGGATACAAGTTTAATTAAAACTGTTATCAATTAATGGCAGCTAACAGGTGAAATAAGCGAATGGCTTGCTCACCTAGAATTACAGTATTAATAATTATGATGCAACTATATCATGCCATAAAACATTATTTAAGCCCCATTTCCAATACTAAAAGATGGCATAACCTAAATTTCACCACCATTTCGCTACTTCTTCGGGTCTTCACATGGTAAAGTGGAATTAAGGTATTTAGCCATTAGCCTCTACTAGTCGGCTGTTTTAGCTTTGACTTTGAAATTTGTAGAAAATTACCTTACTTATTTTTAAAGCCATCTTCATTGTTATATCTCCTTAAAAATGCATAATTTTATTTAATATAAGTTTTAATTCACGTATCTAACATTGTAAGTGTATAGATTATTTTTCCAATAGATGGCAAGGTTAAATCTGATCACGTATCGTCATATACTTATACAACATCCCAATTTTAACCGCTTCCAAGGTGAGATTTTTTTGTAATGGTTGAAACGAGATAAAAAATTAATGCAGTAAACTTTCGATAAAAATATAAGACAATATCCAATTTTCTCTATTTTAACATAATTGTATATTTATTGACACTATTTCAAAAGCAATAAATAAGAAGTTTTAAATAATTAGAATAATATTATTATATAATATGATAAAATTGCTTATAATTATATTAAAACTCTTATTATGTATCATTGAAATATTTAAAGATATCCTTAACTTTGAAAATATTGGACAACACTCAACAAAAGAGTGCAATAATTGTATAACTACGTTGTCCCTTAATTAACACGAAAACATGTTTGTATATTGTTGTATAGAAATTATGTGGAGACTAATTAGTTAGTAGCGTTCACTCTTTATAAAAATTATCTAAGATGCCAAAAAGTTATTAAAGTAATTTTTAAGCGACAAATTGTGCCCAACCTAGAGCAATTCTTTTAATTTGTACATTCTTATAAATAGTTCAAACGTGTTTATAAAACTGTGCAATACAGTTCCTATAAATCTAAGGGCAGTGGTTATTACTTATTTTTGTATATAGTATTGTTAATTGTTAGTTTTTTTTTACTAATTAGGTAATTATGTAAAATATATATAGCATTATATTTAAATAGTAATTATTATGACTTAAATCAAAGTATTCATACTATGATTTTTATGTATGAATACTTTCTTTTAAATGAAGTTGTACATTTCAGATTTAGATATTGTATTTAAAGTGTATTAAAGCTCAAACTTTTTTTTAACATACTTTTTGTAAAAATGCATCAAATTTTTTTTGGAACTACATTTTTTGTGATTTTTATTTTATTTCGTTATTAAATTATGCGAAGAAAATAATGCATTTGAGAAAAATGGTGCGTTTTAATTCAGGTAAATTTTATTACCTATAAAATCATGTATATTTTTTTCTAACAGGTTAATTGAGATACAACAATTTAAATTGTACCTGGAGAACAAGAAATTTTAAAATTAATAAATGTGTTTTAATTTAATAAGATTTGTGTTTTATTGGAGTTGGTAGAATTTGTTCAAAACATCTAGACTCGAATAACTTCCAAGTTTTTACTTGGGAAGGGAAATATTTTTTCATAGCGAACAAAAACTTTTTAATAGCTTATTGGTTTCAGAAAACGAAAAAAAATTCAGATTATCAAAAATTCGTAGCATTTTTCATATAGGTATGCTGGGTCATATAGATATCAGATGACCTCCTATACTCCCTAGTTCAGGGTCAGCATCGCTTTACCAAACGCCCTGTATATCAGAAACAATACCTCCGCCAAATTCTATATGCTTATAAGTTTGGGATGTGTGTTGATGAGTCAGTCAGTGAGAATTTACAAAGTATGTATGTGGAAAATAAATGCTTACTTTAGTTGTAGTCGGCTATAAGCTGGGAAAATAAGTAAAAATGTTACAGAAAGTGGAACTGAAAAAAAATTTTTTGCATGTTTTATGGACCGCAAAGGTCATTCGTGACTAGATAACTACTTGCAAACACACCCCTTAAAACCCCACAATGCCAAAATTGCCCCATTTCTATCCCCCAATATTAGATGTTATCTGATTTCTTAAAATAATTGAAATTAAGCTTCGAAAATGGTGTGTAGGAGGTTTTTTTAGCTCGCTGATCATGAATCAGTTACCCAGAGAACTCAACCACAGACTGGAAATTTGTGAGAAGTTGGCCATTTTCTAGTTATTTTTCAACCTTTTTATTTTTTATTTCAAAAATGTCTTCCAGAGGGTTTTTTGCGTCGCTGAACACGAATCCGGGCTTGGTTGTCTGGAAAGGTCATCTGGAGTCCGGAAAATTGAGAAAAGTCATTTTATAGTAATTTTATTAACTATGTACTTTTTACTTCAAAAATGTCTTCTAGTTTTTTTTGGGCCGCTGATTACGAATCCAGAGTCGAATTACCTAACAAATCATCCAGAGATCGGAAAATCGAAAAAATTTGACTTTCTCTAAAACAGTGAATATTTTTGGTTGTTAAATACGACAAGAATATTACTTACAAAAGTTAAAAAATAATATTTTTTCAAAAATCAAGAAAAATGATTTTTTTTTTATTTTCAAACAATTCACTAAAGTTTTTATTTTTTTGTTTAGATCTTCAACATTGCAACATTTTTTTAAATAATCAATACTGTATATAATTTTATTTTATATACATATTTTTTTTTCCATATTCTTCATTCTTTATAACATAATATTCAAAAATTATCATCATTTCTGACTCATCTTCAAGTAGTCGGTTAGCACCTTCACGCCATGGCACATCTTCGTCCTCACTTTCATTTTCGTCGTCAGAATTCACGATTTTCCGGTCTGTGGTTGAGTTTTCCGGGTAACCGATCTCGGATTTTTTATCAGCGATCCAAAAAACCCCTTAGAAGTCATTTTTGAGGTCAAAAATAAAACGTTTTAAAAGCAACTAGAAAATGGCCAACTTTTCACGATTTTCCGATCTGCAGTTGAGTTTTTCGGGTAACTGACCTCGGATTCGTGATCAGCGAGCCAAAAAACCTCCCAGGTACCATTTTCGTAGCTTAATTTCAATTTTTTTTTAATCAGATAATATCTAATATTAGAAGTTAGAGTTAGAGAAGAGTTAGAAATGGGGCAATTTTGGCGTTCTGAGGGTGAAGGGGGTGCATTGGCAAGTAGTTATCTAGTCACGAATGACCTTTGGGGTCCATAAAACATGATGCAAATTAATTTTTTCGATTCCACTTTCTATAACATTTTTACATATTCGGCCATTTCCCCCAGCTTACAGCCTAGACTATGCTATTAGTAACAAGATAGAAGGAAATGAATTAGACAACATCCTTGCAGGAAAAGGGGCTGAAGCCCCATTTTTTTGGGCCCGAACCCTTTTGTGGTTGATCTAAGGGGCACATAATGGAGGAGATCCTAAAATGGGAAAAGGAATAGAAAGAGTCCTACTGGAGGAATCCACCAGGCCAAAGACAAACAAAACAGTTTATCACTTATTCAACAAAAAATGCCACAAGGTTTCTCGAACTCGAAAAGTTCGACTTAAGGCTGATGACACGCCATTATTCCTTGAGATATCATCTTAAGAATACCCAAACAGCACAAATACGTCCATTGGACGTCCTGCAGTAAATTTGTAGACGTCCTGTGGACGTCCTTTTTTTACCCAGAGGACATTCACGATGTCCAATGGATGACCAGATGTCACAAAAGTCTACACTCAATGGACGTCCATAACACGTTCATATATACTCGACATAACATGGACATCCAGAAGCCGCGAAAATTTGCATTCATTGGACGTCCTTAACATGTCCATAAAGGATCCGGACATCAGCTACATCTTAATAGTGGTAGTTGGCAAGATTTAGATTACCATATCTTCTTCCTTTTGACACATTATTATTACCACACTGTTGATACTAGTTTATCAGGTAAATATAAAAGTTTGTTCGTAGAAAACAGTTTATTCGTAGTAAGTAGTAAATGAAACGAACTATAAATAGAAAACCAGTTTATTAAATATTATTATCTTGGGCACTCTTTCTTTGATATACATTTTTTCTCCTTGGATACCGTGAAGGGAAGTTCTACTGTATTATTACATTTTCCCTACTTATTACTTACTTTGAGAGTTGTTTCACTTTTCAAAGAGCTACTACGATTTACAAACGATAAACTAAAACAGTTCAGCACGAAACAGATCGCCAAACATAACTAAGTTTATAACAGAAATGTAGGGTTAGGTTTTACTTTTTCCATCGGGATTTGCGTCGACATGCAATCGTTTGCGACATTGCCAAACTCAGCAAAATACATGACCTTTAATTTATTACTATAACATAATACATTGTAATAACATTTATTTATTATTTCGACAAAATATAAAATTAAAGGAATAGATTGAAAATAGATATTATTAAGATGTTCCATTTATTTAAGTTATAAAGAACTTGGAGAGAACACTTAAAGCTGTTAAAATATGTTAGCAGAACTGGCTACCTCGCACTCAGATTTAGAAGTATTAATGAATGGGTAAAGAAAAATGTATTTAATTATTTCACATGTTTTTAATGGCTTTTTTCCTATATCTGTTTTCAAAAATCTCGGTTTACAAAATATTTGCGTTCTAGGCCGAGAATTCCATCAATATGCCTGAAAATTAAATTTTCTTTTTCGATAAACTCGTGGAAATGAATCAACATATATTACCGTATATGGACCTCTGAACATTTATGGACATAACATGTACGTCCATTGGATGCATTCTTCTCGTACATCCAGTAGACGTCCAATGTGTACCCTTAGATCTTTGAACAAATTATGGACATAAGATAGACGTCCAATGGACGATATTTTTCTGTACATTCACTGGATATCTTGGTATGGACGTACAAGTTATGCCCATGGACATTCGGACTAGTTCTGGACATAAAATGGACATCCACTGGATGTTGTGTGCTGTCTGGGTATAAGCAAGGCAGACAGTGATATGTGCAGATACTGTGATAGGTACTGCAATAGAAACTGCAGTTAGATGTTAGTAAATATACAACAAAATGTGAAATACGTCAGTCCTTAAACTAGAGTGCAAATATAAACATAAACAGACAAAACTGCAATAAACATTACAATTATCAACGATTAAAATTAAAGGCACTTTAAAGAAAAAAAAACATAAATTATGTAAAATGTGTAGACAGTAAACAGATTCAAATATATCTGTATTGGACAAAAAATTCATCCAAGGTATAGCAAATTTTATTTATTAATAAATGTTTGAGTTTTACTCTAAAAATCTTAATATTTGAAGATGATCTAATTTCATCAGTTGAAAGTTGAAATACTTACAGGAATTAGTATGAATTTGATGTTTATGCCCCGTTTCATACCCGTGACTTATTTGATTGTTTAAGTACACAAACTTGTTTTTGAAAATTTATGTACAGATAAGTATATTTACTACTCGCTAAGGTCAAAATTTTAAGATTTTTGAAAATGTTTCTGCAAGTCTCTTAACTTTTTATCCCATAATTATGCTTGCTGCATATTTCTGTAATATAAAAATCCTATTTATTTGAGAACTATTTCCCCGATTAATTATGCCATATTTTAATCTTGAATGAAAATTGGCATAATAAAGAGTTAGTAGAATTTCCGCACTGCAATGATTGGACATAAATTTTAGTCCAAAACAACTGCTTCTTAATTTCCTACATAGCAGGTCTATATGTTGATTCCACTGTAGATGCATATCTACAGTAATGCCTAACGTTTTAACGATTCTGTAGGAAATGTTTGAAAATTGTAAGAAAAATGCAATTTATCAGGGTTTCTTTTTAAGCTAAATACTATTGAAGTGGTCTTATTTTTATTTAAGCACAATTTATCTTTGTCTGTCCAGTTCGTTATTGCATTGTATACTTTTTCAATGGTAAGTTTTAAACTATCTAAATTATCTTCAACCATAAGGATGTTAGTGTCATCAGCATAACAGATTGTAAGAACATTAGGTATTTTATTTAGGTAGAAATTTAAATCGTTCGCAAGAAGTAGGATGTTTTTCAATACAACTCAGAAGAACTTCAAGACTGTCCAATGTACATTATTCAAATTTCAGTCATTGATTTAAAATAGGCATATAATAAACACATAATTTTTTCAATTTTTTCCGTTCCTCCGTTTCTGAGATATTCGCAGTTAAAGTGAGGGGTCAATACATTTGAATCGTATATTTGTATGGGAACACCGCTGAGTCATACCCTACAGTTTGCCAATCATGTCTATAGAAATCTCCTAATTCATTCGAATAGAATCAATGAACAAACATGAAAAAAAACATAGACGGGTCGAATTTGAGAATCGATGAAAAACTACAATTTGGCCATATCGAACAATAATACTCAAGTCTAAAACGCCTGATTTAAATCACCGGCGCCTTCGCCAAATTTGGGAACATCCTGGTAATTGTTTTCAACTTTTGCTCATCTTTCGATAGACTGATAAAACAACAGTAGAAACATCGCCGCCCCGTACCCGACAGATCTAATAGAGCTCACTTAAGTTACTCCATTGGCCATCATTTAACATATCGGATGACACAGCCCATCGGGACAATTCGGTAGTTATATGAGACAAAATTCATATAACCTTAACAGCTAACTTGGACGACATCCAGTTTGAATGCAATTTACATAGTATCGAATTTTTAAATGGAGCAGCCTGTGTTTTTTACATATTTACAGTCTGTTGGCCAGAATACATATAATCCAATCTTTAGATTTTGCATAGATTTTAATATGGCTTACAAGATTATCAAAATTTTCTTCAAAAAAAAGGTCCCAATAAACGATCACCAATCATACCCCCACAAGTTTATTTTGCCTCGTCGCTGTGTATGGGCTTCTTGAGTCCAATGAGGATTTTCGCCAATGTACAGTCCCCTTTAAAGAAAATGTAGCTTGATCAAAAAAACAATGTTCTTTAAAAAATTTGGGTTTCCATCGCACAAGGTCATCAACTGTTCACAAAACTGTAAGCGCCGATCTGGATCGTCCTCATCCAATTCGTGGATTAATTGCACTTTGTACGGATGGTATTTTTCTTTTTTCAATAGACGTACAACAGAAGTTTGAGTCACGTTATGATTTAAAGCCTGCCTTGTCGAAAGATGGTGGTTTTTCTCACTTTCTAGAAGACGCGTTCTCTTTCATTTAAACGTGGCATTGCATTCACTAGTTTTACACTGTCTCAGAAGTGTCACAAAACTGAGGTTCCACACGTGCCAGGAATAAAAAAGTTATCGTTACTTTACACAAAAAGGCCTGTATCTCTCTGTTGTTAAGGTGATTGTTTTTTATTATTTTTTTTGTCTTGCTTTTATGTCAAATCTTTTCATGCTAGTTAAAACATAAATGTAGGCAACAAGATTTATCAGTCCATAAGAAAGTGGAACATTACTCGTGAATTTGCGAAAGGTAAGCTATTTTCGCATAAAATGTAATTTTTTCAAAAGAATGGCTCAGATAATATATTTTTTTTATATCGCCAGAAAGCTAAAAAAAAAACAATGATGTCATAAATTTTGGTATAGTGACAAAACGTAGCATTTACAAAACTAAAATTGACCTGTTCGAGGATTTTTTTGAAAAATGACACATACCAAAGATACGAATTTTGTTTCTTTAGGTTCACACTGTATTTAACAATCTTAAGAATTGACAAATTCACTCAGTTCTCAAAAACCCAAGCCTAAATTTTTAGATTTAGCATTGTTCGGGTACACCTGAACGTATAAAATAATAAAATACTTTTAACGAATTAGTTTCCTATTCATTTACATAGTCAATAGACTAGACCCTGTGCATTATATTTCATGTTTTACTCTAGGAACTAGCCAGCTTTATGTTAAAATCAATGCAATTTTACCTCCTTGTGCAAAAGTTCAGAATCCTTATTTTAAAACAGTACAGTAGTTAGGAATTGAAAAAAATATAGCACTAAACATTAATCAGGGATCGATAAAGCTATATAAAGCTAAATATAGAAATAAACGGCACTTTGCAAGAGTCCGAAGAAGGTGCACATGGCCCTAGATGCCTAGCGTCGTCGAGCGTCGTCGTTATGAGATGTATCTCATCCACTCCCACAATTTTAAGAATTGCGCTTGCGTATAGTTTATTCTAAATATCAAATATTAGGCGCGTATTTATAACATTAGTTTACGAAGCGCGAATATTGTGCACGGTCTAAATTAAAATACGAGTCGAAAATTGTGTTTATTTTTTGGGCGAGTGATCTGGATGTTATCATCATGATCTACAGAGCTGCTCTGCTTACTCTTTGTAAGTTTGAGTATCATTAGTCTCTTTATAAACCAGCTTTATATCATTTGGATCTGTTTATTATTATTTATAATTACTGTAGATGAAGTCATTATTTCGGAAGCTGTTATTATAATGACCACAATTTAGAGAGAACAATTTGAAAAACGTTAATTGTAATAAATAACCAAATTGTTTAATTGTTATATCATTAAACTTGACCTTTTAACGTTTGACATTCACCGGTATATTCAATGTAAGTTCTTTTAAATTTGTTAACATATGCATACATTTTTTAAGCATTGAACGTTGAAAATAGCAACAACGTTACTCAAGCCTTACAATGTTTAGAAACAAACCTCGTGGCTAACTATTCACGACAATTACACAAATCGAGTCTATTGTTACGGAAGTACCTATTGAAAGAATGACATATTTGCTTACCAGTAAAAACAAAATAACAATAATTACTGGTTGATTATTAGTTATTCAATATAAATATATATATACTTTCCAAATATACTAAATATACCCTGGTTGGTAAATGTTCTTTGATCATATCTGATAACTTTTTTCCACTATGATATACTTGTAGTTCTACACAGTGGGCCCACTGTACACCCCGTAATGGAATTTTTTCATATGTGAATTATATGATATGTAATCCTCTTGCACTAAGATAAAACGAAGATTAACCTCAAATAGACCGCTAAAAACTTAAGTTTTATGCGCAAGCGAATTTTAAAGCCGAACAATATCTACTACCCATTGAAGTCGTAAAAAGTACTTCCAAGATAATTAAAAATACATGCTGTCTTAGAACCCTAAAAACATATTTTTTCAAAAGAAAATAGGCCTATTTTCCGTTTATACATTAAAATATCCTGTTCTAAAAAGGGGTGTACTTCAAATATGTTATTTTTAACGCCTTACCCCCATAACTGTTGATTGAAAGTGTCTCATACGGTTGATTTAGCTTTTGAACCACAGTCTTTTTCGGAAAAGGAGACTTTTGATTGCGCGATATTGACCGACACTTGTTATAAACAATGTTCTTGTTAATTTGTTACCTTATTAAATTACGACCAAAGTTAAAAAAAATTTTGACGTCATTTGATAGAACAAACAACTTTTTACACTTAACGCGTATTTTTCGAGATACAGATGTTTGAAATTTTCCAAAAGGAGGGGAGAAAAAAATCAAAATTTTTAAGAAAAAAATCTGAAAAAATTCAGGTAAGTAAGTTCATTTTTTTCTTATGTACAAACCTTTTTTCCTCGTCAACTTTTCCATGAAATGCAAATCTGCAATGTTTTCTCGAAAAAACATAGAGAGGAATAATTGGATTTCCACATTACTTTCAAGAAACTTGTTTGACGCACTTGAAAATCGTCATATTATCCTCCAGATAGTTTTTTACCCAAACTAAGGACAAGTAGCATTGCCAGCGAGGATACTCTCTCCAGTTGAATTTCTCAATTCCTCGTATATGAAAGTGATTTATGTATTCTTTATAGAATTTTGCAAACAGCGGAAAAAACTATCTGTGAGAACTAAAAGAAAAGCTATATGTAAAAAATATTATTGAAATCTTTGTATTCTTTCAATAACCTGACTTCTGGTTATGCTAGCAAATCAAAATCCTAAAATAAATTTGTCAATTTCTTATTTGACATTCTCATTATAACACTAGCATCCAACATAGTCCCCTACGGCTAAGCAGATTAAACTAGTATCTACATGACCCCCTACTGTATGAAGATTCAGTTAAATTTATTTACCTACCTTGACTTAAAAAATTTTCATTCTAATGGATTACATTTTCATAAAATCTGGCCTTATTCTTAATATAGTTTTTCTTTTAGTTCTCACAGATAGTTTTTTTTCCGCTGTTTGCAAAATCCTATAAAGACTATGTTTCATTACTATAAGCAAACAAATAATAAATAATTCACTTTTAAACATGTATAGAGTATATAGGCTCCAATACTGGTTAGCTAACAGATAGGTGAATATCTGTTGTTTTTTATCAGTCAATGTCAAATATAAATATTTCATACTTATTCATGGATATTGCCTTGGTTTTGTATGAAATATCGTTATGAGTAGCTTTGTGCCTTTCTGATGAGCTCAGAATAAGAGGGAAAAACGTTTCAAAGGCTAAGCATTTCCAAGAAACCGAATGAGAGATTTTATGAAAATGTAATCCGTTAGAATGAAAAATTTTTTAAAACAAGGTAGGTAAATAAATTCATTTTAGACCTTTGTTCTCATTTTTAACTGAATCTTCATACCGTAGGGGGTCATGTAGATACCAGTTTAATTTGCTTAGCCATAGGGGACTATGTTGATGCAAGTGTTATAATGAGAATGTCAAATAAGAAATTGGACTAATTGATTTTAGGATTTTGATTTGCCAGCAGTCAGGTTATCGAAAGAATGCAAAGATTTCATTAATATTTTTTACATATAGTTTTTCTTTCAGTTCTCACAGATAGTTTTTTTTCCGCTGTTTGCAAAATCCTATAAACTCGTATATGTACTTCATGGCAATCTCTTACATTCCATCTTTCAATACCTTATATTACTGTAATAACGTTCTCATCGCTTTATCAAATATACAAAAATTAGTTCAAGAGTAGGCTTCTAGAAGGCAAAATATCTTCTAAACGAAATATTTCTGTCAAACTTCTCTAAGAGTCCTTATTTTCGTAAAGATAATAACCGAATTAGCAAACCAAAAGCTATTCTCCGAACTAGATGTCCCACCTAGAACAAGTTTACGGATTGCAACTCTGTGTAAAAATTACATTTTACCACAAACCGCTTGGTTTCGTTGCCAGCAAACACCAGCAGAAGGGAGTTTGACAGAAATATGCAACAATTAGTCTGATGTACTCAACTGTCAATATAGCGTTGATCAACCCCGAAATCGATACCCTTATCTTCACAATTCACAAACTTTAGAAATGACGAAAGAAGTTTCAAATAACTCCTTACCAATTGAATTGTATATCGTATTTACTACACTAATGTTTTAGTATAGTAAGTAGACAAATTTGTTTTAAAAGAACCCTGTAAATACGATTTTAATATAAAAGTGTTTTAATATTAGTTTTATGGCCCAAATATTCTTATATTGCCAGTGTGGTGTAATATCGGCGAAAGCTAAGAGATTTGTTTAGAGGCCTTGAGGAGTAACAATTAAAGTGTCTATTTTTACATTTTTTATGATAAAACTTGTGGAATGGAATCATCTGAACCTGGACCTTCTTCTAATATCTGCTATTTATATCTATGTTTGCTAAATATCAATTGGCAAGTCTTCGAACCTCTTATTAAACGCTAAGCTTGAGTTAAGGTCATTAGTTAAACAAAAACTAGACTCATTAATAAATCACACAAAATGTTAGTTTTTAACTGTTTTAACAACGTCACGCGACTGTTTAATAATTAAAACTGTACTAATCTTAAATAATAGTGAAGGTTACAAAATACTACTTTGTTCATTATAACTCAGATAGTGACGTATAACTACGACTACGTTTTTATACCTATATAATGAATGAAATGCAAATGTTATATTAGTAGTAGGAAGCGTTGGAAATTGGCTTGATTTCAGAATATTTATTTGAAAGATGAATCATTTCAATATTATGGAATTTAAGGTTCATATAATTAGTGATGAACTAACGTTAAAAAACACAGAATTTTTTTCTACTAGACCAAGAAATTTTCTACAAAAATATCGGGAAAGGTGTTTACACGGAACTTCCCTTTTTATTTACACAGGGCAGTCACTCTAAAAATTAAAATTAGATAATCTGTGTATTCTTTTACCAAAAGTTATTAGGTTTTCTTTGTAATAATAGTGATAACTACATTCCGATTATTATTCTCCTATGTCGTCGCTTAATTAATAATGTTTTAAACTGTGTAAATAAAGAGGGAAGTTTTGTGTAAGTACCATAACATAGCTCCACGCTAAGATCGGTTTTATCAAAAACCAAACCTCCAATTATTGTTCAAAATTCAAAAAATTATATTTATAGTGTTCGTGTGAGTGCGGAAAACATTACGCAGGTGAATCATCTAGACCTTTCAACGTAAGGCTTGGTGAACATAGAAATTACGCTAGAAGTGGAGAATTTGAAAAGTCCAAAATTTGTGAACACGCATGGGATAATAATCACAGGATTCAATGGGACTCGGCGAAGATTTTGGAAAAGGAGAGCAACGGAACCAAAAAAAAAACTTAAAGAATCCCCGATTATTTTATTAAACGAGGATAAATGCGTTTCAAATTGTTCAGTAGACTTTTGTACTAGTTAGTTGCCCATCCTTAGAGACGAAGTAAGTAAAAATAAGATAAATATAATTTGATGTCTCACGTGACTATGGAAATACATACACAAAGAACTGTCATGGTTGACGGCCAAAAGTTTTGAGAAAGGAAGTAGATTCTGTTCCGAAACATCAACTACCTATAGTTTTCATTTTCATTTTTTAATTTATAACATTGTTCTAGTTTATATCTTTTTAGATGTGAGACTTTTTGAAACAATCAAGTATTCAAGAACCAACCTCTGTCCGATCCGTTTGGCGCAGAGGTTTTTTCATTAACATGTTTAAATATTTTTCAGTGGCAAAATACCCAACGAAAAGTAAGAAAATACCATAACCGACTTATTAAATTTAGTTTTAACAATTATGGGGAACTTTGAGTCAAATTCATTAACTTTTTATTAACGTGTTTTTGTTTTTCTCTAAAAAAATGAATTTAAATACATTGTTAGTCACAAAATGCAATTAGTTAATATCCTTAGTAAGAATACAAATAATTTTATATAGGTTTGTTCAAATCCGGTAAGTTAAAAATGTATTAAGTTAGGAAAATTGCAAAAAAATAAGAGCTTTATTACAGGGTCGATATTGCCTAACGTTAAGAAACTTCATTCGACCCATTATTTAAATTCTCCCTTACTTTGTACACCACCGCTAGGGATGCTGGCTATTTTTTTTACATGAGTTAAATAAAGTAGAGAAAAAAATGCTTCCAGCAAATAGAACAGATCATAATTTTTTGAAAAGGTTTGGTTTATAATGCCCTTGCTTTAGTTTATTACCTACTTTTTTTTGTGGAAATTTTAATCTTTTCATATAATTTTTAGAAGTTATTATTAAGCTTAATTAATGTCTTGGCCTATATGGGCCAATGGCGTTCATGTACTCGTTTTAGAAAGACAAAAATACTTTAAGTACATCGAGAAATTGGTTAAAATGTACTTTTCCGACACTCGATCAGTGAAGTTAAGCAAAACAGCTTAAGTTCTGAATTTAGATGGGTGAGTAAGTATTTTATCTAAAAGGTAAGCTATCAACGGAGACAATCCCGGGCTGTTAAGCTGCTCAGTGAGGCGGTACTGACAGAACACGGACTGTGTACCTTCGGAAGATCCCAGGGCTATTAGCGCTTCAGAGAAGAGGTGGTGGTCTGGGGTGGGTTAAGTTGGTACCCGAGGTTCGTGGTTTAGAGCCTACGCTAAACTGTAGATCCCTAGAGTACAATGGGTGGGCCCATTGTGGCCTGAGTAGCAAATAAAACAAAACAATAATCTAGAGAAATATATGTTTAACCATATTTCCGATTTAATTGATATTTAAAAACCAACCAGCAGCCACGTTCACTTTTGCGGCAGTCAACAAAAAATGTATTGAGTCCTTATTTCCTAGAAAATAAAAATACTTTCGTACGTATTATAAATCATTGGACTCAAACCCATAACATTTTTTGTTATAATTCTAATTTTAGTGGTTCGCGTTTTTGTTTCTGGCTACATTTCAAAAGTATAAATATTGTGTCATACACCTGTTGACACAGACAATAATTAAAAACGTTGCATTCATGTATTTCACATATTTGAAACTGTGTTACGTTTTCTTACAAAGCTGTTTCAAATAATAATAGTGAGTTTAGACTTCTCTTTTTGCTAAGAAACCCTGTCATTGATATTCTAAGAGCATGTTCTAAAGTAAAAGAAAATATATATCCTGTTAGTACATATTAATAGGGGTTAATTATGTTAATAATAATAATCATTATTTGAAAGTTTCCTTTCAATTTGCTTCATTTAATTCTTTAAGTTTAATAAATAAACGTTAAAACATGTTTTTTTTTAATATCTGAGAAAATGTTCTTAGCGAGAAATATCTTTTTTAAAGCTTATAACTGTTATGTTTTTCGCATTTTACTCAAAAACGCTAAGTCCTTTTTAGAAATTGGGTAATATCACATCGAAAGATTGTTCAATTAACATTAATATTGTATTCTTATTCGCACTGTAGGATGAAAATTGATGGACATGATCGAAGATGCTCAAAAATTAGTAAATCGTTGATTGATTGATTGATTGATTGATTGATTGATTGATTGATTGATAAATACATTAATATAAACAGTTCTTGTAAAAAAGTTAAGAAAAGTCATGCAATCGGGAAGTTGGATTTTTTTTGTTTTTTTTAACACCTATTTGAAAATGCGTTTAAAATCGGATCAGTAAAATCGGACCCGAGCTTTCAAAGAAAAGTGCATAATTGTGCATTTTTTATGCAATTCGAGTACATCGTTACATTATTTTTGAAATATCTCCGGTTCTACTGTTCGCAGAAAATAGTGATAAGTTAATAGACTAACATTCTAACCAGTAAAAGCAAAAAATGATCGATTTTCTTTTATATACTTATAACTAACTAACTTCAAGAAAGTGGTATGAAACATTTACACTTATGTTATAAATACATGGTTAAATTTTCAAAAAAGAAATTTCATTTTTACGGCCACATTCGGCCATTTTTGATAAAAATTGAAAAGCTGGCCATTTAATGTGAAAACATCTCAGGGTTTAATTTGTAAATTCTTTTACGTACTTCTGAACATATGCCAGAAAATGTTAATCAAGTTAAAATACAGTTTTTTTTTCAATTTAAAAGAAAAATCAAAAATTTCACTTTTTCACCATTTTTTCATATATTATCTTTTTGACCAGATGTTCATACGTTTTTTTAAAATGTGATGTTTAATGGAATGAAGAAAAGTCCAGTGAAAACAGCTATTATTTACATGTATACACTTATCAAAGTTATTGGGAAAATTCAAAATAGTATTCAACTTTGAACACCCTGTACCTCTTAAATCAGCAACATTTGTATAGGGCATGTTGAGCTCAAACGTAATATTTTGGTGACTAGTATCTCAGGTTTCGTAAATCTCCCTGTACATTCATTCAAGATCAGCTCATTCGATTATAGTAATAGTAATACTTTCTGTAATTTCTTAATTAACCGGTCAAATTAGATTTTTGATATACTGAAATAACTTTTACACGTTTTCCCGTAGAAAGTAACAAACTTTTTTTTACACAAAATATAATTTGCAAAAATGGCGAAGGGGCCGGTTAAAAATATGTATTTCAATATTTTACTTCCAAAGTCCCTTCAAATTAGGAAAATTGAGGGAAATTTTTCCTACAGCTAAGCCACCCGTACAGAAAGTTGTCTTGGGTTTGTGTTAACATATGTTTCACCAAGCGCATGGAAAAAAAAGGGTTGTTTTTTAGATATAGATACATATATGTATATGTTTTTTTTGGCCATTTTGGCGGTTTTTTGCGTTTTACTGCAAAACTATGCATTTTTGAGAAAATATGGCCTAATTTGATATTGTAGATCAAGCGATTTTCTACATTTTTTGTTCTTTTCATTTTCTTGAAATTCCGCTTAGTTGCACCGCTAGAGCGCGCTGAGGTTTATGTAAATGTATAAATTTTTTTGGTGTTTGATTTTAAGCCAAAACTATGCATTTTATAAAAAAATATCAAGATATCAAAACTGTAGATAAAAAAGAATTTGACAAATTTTGTTCTCTGTTTTTTTTTCAAAGTCGCGTGGTTTTGCCGCTAGAGGGCGAAAAACATTTTTTCAATACTCTTGAGCGGATAAAAAAAATATAGGCATCGTGAACAGCTGTAGTATTTTGCCCCTCCACCTCCCTCTACTCAATATTTTTTTCCGGCTAAGCTAATATAGATGACATTAAGGATGACATATACAAAAAGGCCCATCACGACCACTACAGCTGAATGCGCGTAGTCCATACTATTAGATGCACCGTTCTATGTGCAGCTGTGTAAGAAATGAAGGATGTTTTTCAAAAAAATTAATCTCTTTTGCTCTCCAAATTTTTATATAATTGACGAGTACTCTACAAAAATGCATAATTTTGCCTGTATATCAAAAACATATGCGCTATATTTTTTCCGCTCAAGTTTGAAAAAATGTTTTTCGCGCTCTAGCGACAAAACCGCGCGACTTTGAAAAAAAAAAGAAAGAACAAAATTTGTCGAAAATTTTTTTATCTACAACTTTGATATCTTGATATTTTTTTATAAAATGCATGGTCTTGGCTTAAAATCAAGCACCAAAAAAATTTATACATTTACATAATCTTCGCGCTCTAGCATCGTAACTAAGCGGAATTTCAAAAGAATGTAAAGAATAAAAAATGTAGAGTCGCTAGATCTACAATATAAATCAGGTCATATTTTCTCAAAAAAGCATAGTTTTGCAGCAAAACGCAAAAAACCACCAAAATGGCCAAAAAACATATATATGTATCTATATCTAAAAAACAACCTTTTTTTTCATGCGCTTGTTGAAGAATATGTTAACACAACCCCAAGACAACTTTCCATATGGGTGGCTTAGCTGTAGGAAAAATTTCCAAAAATCAGTGATTTTTCTTCTAATTTGAAGGGACTACACATCCACGTAGTGAAATGGAAGTATAACAATCGTACAAAAACATTTTTTTTTTAGTTGAAATAGGCCTAGAATGTCATAAAACATCAAGATTCTAAATTTGAGCGAAAAAAATGTCTGTCTGTCTGTCGGTCTGTCGGTCTGTCTGTAACTTTTTTTTGTGCGCAAGTTTTCTCAGGAACGATTTAAGATAGTGACTTGAAATTTGGTTTACGAATGGATCATGACGAAATCTGAAACTAGATTATATTTTGCGCTAATTCTGGTGAAGGGTTGGAGGTAAAATTGGAGGAAATAAGAGAAAATAAGTAATGAAGGTTGGTAAGAGTACAGAAATTTGTAATTTGGTGTATATACTAGCATCCAAGGCCTCAAAGTTTTTTAGAATATTCTCCACCTCGGCTCCATTATTAAAGGGGTTAATAAAATAAAATTGAGACATTCACTTGAAATTTCGTACACGTATGTATTGTGATGACATCTATAACTTGATTATATTTTGAGATCATACCGCTGAGGGGTTAGGGGTTAAATAGGGTAAATAGGGGAAAATAAGTAAAGCAAGCTGTTAAGAGTACAGAAACTTTGAATTTGGTGTATATACTAGAAACCAAGGTCTCAAATTTTCTATAACATTTTTAATCCTACGGTGCTCCATTATTAAAAGGGTTAATATATTGAAGTTGAGATATTCCATGAAATTTGGTACACGTATGAATTATAAGGATATATGGAATTAGCTTATATTTTGAGATTATTCCATTGATGGGTTGTGGGTTAAAGAGGGGTAAATAGGGGAAAATGAGTAAGGCAAGCTGGTAAGAGTACAGAAACTTGGGATTTGATGTATATACTAGACGCCAAGGCCTCAAATTTTTTACAATATTTTTCAACCCCCCCACTTCATTATTAAAGGGGCTAATAAAATAGAATTGAGATATTTACTTGAAACTTGGTATACGTATGTATTGTGATGACATCTTGAGATGATTTCGCTGAAAGGGTAGGAGGTGGGGGGTAAATAAGGGAAGTAAATAAAGCAAGCTAATAATAGTCCAGAAACTTCATTTTTTGCGCATGTGGTAGAAGCCAACGCCTCAAATTATTTTATAACATCTGCCTCAAATATTATATTACTAAAATTCTGTGACCAATTATTTCCACATACTAGAGTGCAAATATAGTCAAGATGTTTTAAACTTTTAAAGAGACTTGGATAAGAAGTCTGGATGTGGAAGTAGTGATTCCTTAGGCAGCGGTTTTTGGTAGGTGTAGATACTTGACGTGCTAAAGTTTAAAATAAAACTCTGGTATGTATGTATCATAATATTCATAATAAGTACGTCTACTATTCCAGCGAAAATACATCGAATGTTTCCAGTAGCACTTAAGCACACACCACTTATATAATTTGAAGTAGTTTGCTTTTTGCCGTCTAAATATAACCAAGAGATTGCCAGACCCTAAATATTTATAATCATAGTCACGGTATAGTGACCTAGTTTAAAAAATCGACATTGAAAATGTTTCCCAAATAAAATGTGCGATATTGTGAATACATTAAAGAAACTTATTTTTAAATATTTATTACTTATTGTTTTTGGATAATAAAATAAATGTTAGGAGAACGCCAGTTACAGATTCAGTGAAATAGTGTAAAAGAATATGGTAGAATAATACACATATGTCTATAGAAGTAAAGAAATCATATGTGCTAGGGGTGTTCGATTCCTACAGTACTGGAATTTTCCATAAAGAGAAATTTCTCGATATAGAGGATGTTGATTTACCTCTGGTGTGTATGTTTTTATTCTGAAAAATTTCCAAATAAATATTTGGTTGTGTATGAATAAGAGTGAATCAGACTTCTTTGCAATATCAAAATGGTCCAAAATTAAGATATAATCAGATCTTTAACGAAAATGTGGTTTTTAAAAAATATTTGTATGTGCCTATGCGTGTATATTATTGTTTATTTGCGATTTTCTGCACAAAATATTAATACTCAGATTTTAGTTTGCGTTAAAATTGTAATGTTTTTCAAATTGTTTAAGAAGGCCATTTCCTAGAAAGAGACATCCGATAGGGAAATATTTATTATTCTTGGCCATAACTTTTTTTCCTCAGTACGTATATTTAAAAAAACTATAAGACTACATAAGTCCCAAATAACAATATAAATGCTTTTTAGATTTATTTAGGTTTTATCAGTGTTTTATAATGGCCACCACTGATTTATGCCAGATTTATTAAATGCCAGATGCACTTAAAGATAGTTTTGTTTCAAAGAAAGTTTTAAAAAGGCCTTCAAGAACGTAAGTTCTTGAAGTAAGTTCTCTGTAGCAATGATAAAACCAAAAAATTATTTGCTTAATCTCTATAAAACTTAATCCTCCTAACTTCAACTTAACTGCTATGAAGTTTTATTGATGGCTTGACAAATAAATAAGTCAATCATAAAAACTAAAAAATAATTTAGTTTTAATTTACATTAAAAATAATTTAGTTTTATTGTAAATTAAAACTAAATTATTTTTTAGTCTTTATGATTGACTTATTTATTTGTCAAGCCATCAATAAAACTTTATAGCAGTTAAGTTGGGAGGATTAAGCTTTATAGAGATTAAGCAAATAATGTTATGGTTTTATCATTGCTATATGAAATTAATTTGAGGTGTTGTTAATGCCGGGCTATAAATATAATATGCATTGAAATCACTTAGTTTCAGGTCGAACCTTCATAAAACCAACTGCTTGCTAAAGTTTGAATAAAGCAAACCACACATCTTTAATAAATCAGTCTTAAACATAAAACAATTTGGTTTTAAAAACGCCTTCAAGGACTTACATTAAAACTAAATTATATTTTAGTTTTTATTGGCTTATGATTGACTCGCCAAGGTATTTGTCAAGTCTTCAACAAAACTTTATAGCTGTTATGTTCAAGTTAGGAGGATAATGTTTTATAGAGATTAAGAAAATGTTGTGGTTTTATCATTGCTTTATGAACTTCGAGGTGGCTGTTAATGCTGGGCTATAAATCTAATTTACTTTAAAATCACTAAGGTTCTGAACCTTAGTGACCTGAGTCGAACCTTCATAAAACCAACTGCTAGAGTTTTAATGAAGCAAACATCTGTAATAAATCAGTCTTAAACATAAAAGGATTTGGTTTACCTTTGCCCAGACTATAATGTTTTAAAATAGGTAGTTTTAATACTGTGATAAGATATGTACATATTCGTCGGCATTTTGTTTATGTATGATGTGCTTGTGGGTGAATTGATAATAATGGCAAGTTGCAGTAAAAATAACTTTTAGGCAAATTGACTTTTTAGGTTATATTATCCAAGCACCATAAATTCTATAGATTTTAAAGCGGTTGTGTTATAACCTCAAATGCATTAAAATTGGTTTTAAGATAAGGCTACAAGTATTGAAAAATATATTAAGACCAGTGAGGCTTAATATATACTTTTCCAAGAATAAATCGACATAACTGATAATGTAATAGGAATTTTAAGACAAAAGATGTTTCCAGACGTCGAGGAATATAACGGTCAGCCATATTGGGAATGTCTCAGATTGAACAATAAAATATAATTTGTATTTAATAGAAATGTTCTATAAAGACAATTTATATATACTAAACCATATTATGGGCAGATGCTAAAGCTCTCTTTACTTTTTAAGTCACAAATAAAAATTAATTATTTATATATTTCTAAATTGTTTTTCTGAACTGTTCTTAGTAGTCGCCAATTGTCCATTTTATAGTTTATATATAACTATGCGGCCCATAGTGCATGATTTATTTGCATTTATTTTTACTTCATTAAATACAAAGAGTCCGCTGAAAGTATTTGTGTGTCTTTTAAGTTTTGATATAGTACCTATCATGAACCAAGTATGGTTTTATAATACTCTTCAGATACTCTATGAGGAAAGCTTTAGATAATTTATTAAAGCTTGAAAGTTTTAATGGTAGTTTTAAAAAGAGGCATGTAGGCCCTTCTCTAGATGGGCTGTACTCTTATAAAGGTTTTAAATTGGCTTCATATAGTCCTTCCAAATTATTTACGTTTATAAGTAGTCTTGGAAATAAGTTTTTAGGATAACATAGATTATTTTAAAACTGCAATTGTTACTTGGGAGTAGGAGCATAAGAAGCCTATTGCTATGAATTGTCACTCAATAATTTCAGTAGTTTGTAAAATAGATTTAAATTTAGAGATTATGATAATCTTCCTATTTCGTAGTTTTAAATATAACTATTTTGGAAACGACTAGAATTATTGAGTAAAAATTCATAGAAATAGTCTTGTTATGGTAGTGGTAGTACTGCAGTTTTTTTAAATATACGTACCAAGAAAAAAAAGTTATGGCCAGAAATAATAAATATTTCCCTATGGGATGTCTCTTTCTGGAAAATGGCCACCTTATTAGGTGTTTTCACAAATTTTAAATTCACTTTCACTGTGAAGATAATGCTTTATTATAGTTAAAAACCGTTGATTTTTGGAAAACAGTCGAATAATACCTTATAATAATCCATTTTAAATTTGTATTGAAATCTATTCGCCAAAAACACTACATCAATTCACTGCGCACTCATGACGCCATCAGTTATATTGTCAGTGTCATTTTGTGTTATAAACACGTTATTTTGCAGATAAATTTCCTAAAGTAGCTTTTACAAATCCCGTATTAGGATTTTTTTATAAAATAATTGTTAGTTTTCCATTTAATTGTGCCATGGCGGTTCCGATTTATTCTAAATGACCCGTGTAATGCTACAAAAATCCATGATCCTTTTACACCTGGTATAATATAAATAGTTGCGGCTCCAAGATATATTCTAGCGGTACAATAGATTCAAACATTTTTTGAGTCAGAGGAAAAGCTATTCTTGACCATAGCTGTTTGTTTATGAATTTATTAATAACAAAGTAAGATTCCAGCATTTTTAAGAAAAGTTGGTATATTTCAATAAATTGTGATTAATCGTATCAAATTCTGTAAAGTAGTCAAGCAACACAAGACTGATAGTTTTTGTATGCGTCATTTAATCATCAGATATTTTGAGTAGAGCACTCGTGGTGCGATGGCCAAGTCTAAAACCATACTGAATCTTTGGAATTATCTGTTGAATTGTCGCACACTTAATAATTCAGTCGTATTTTTTGCACCATTTTAGACATTACTGGCGGAAAATTTATGGGACTCAATACATTGATTTACTATATAAATTAAACAGAGTAGTAAATATGGAGAATTTCTGTCAGTACCAGAAGCATTTGATATGACTGTATTGAGTGCTTCATGTACTTGTTCCTTTGATGACTCCTCAAAAGAAAATTTGTCATAATTTTTAAAGACATTCTGATCAAATTGATTTAGCAACTTATTGCAATCAGGGTTGTATTTACATGTCGACAAAATATTCATTTAGCTCATTACGACTCGAGAGAGGGAGAAACCTTGGTTTCAGTAATATTCATGTTCTTTACAGTTTACCTTGACCCTTTAGTTTTGAATTTTGGGCAGAGGCAGAGTTCAGAGATACCTATTTCCACCTAATTGCTGAGGTAGTGGTAGTAAACATATAGTACGATATAATACCACTTGTTGTAATAGTTGTTTACTATTATGTAAGCCCTTTATTTAGTTAATGCATTATTTCTAGATTTAATCATTAATTTACTGTAGTATTACTTAATCAAGGCAATTTAGATTTAGAAATGCTCACTGTTTACAGGTGCTTGGATATTCGGTTCTATCCCAAGAGACACTATTAAGATAGTATATGAAATCGATAGATTTAAAAAATATATGTGTAAAAATGTCAGTCAAATTTGATACTAAGCTAAAAATGTTTAGATATAAAGTACATGTTATAAATATGAGACTTGTGGTTAGGTATGTTCACACTTTATTAACTTTTACATATTTTATAAATATGCAATGTGTTTTATATATAAATAGAACCGCATTAATATATCATCACCTAGACATATAAAGTAAATATTGTTTTTATTGGGTTCACCGATAGGAAGGATGGTACTTTATGAATGTGGGTTAGTGTAATAGAGCATAGACTGAAACATAATACAGAAGCTAGTTTAGACCACAGCACAGGCTGCACCCATACCGCACCCGCACCACTCATTTAAATCATAACTCGCCAGTGGCTTGATTAATAGGATAAAGAGGGAATTTAAAAACAGGGGTCATTATGTTACGTGTTAACTTGTTACTTATTACTACAAAATGTACTCACAGAAAATATCAACACCTTAACTCAACGATTATCAATATTTAGTCAACCCAACAATGATAAGATTTAGGTTAGGTCATCACTTGCCCTTAAGGGCCCCGCATTTTTCTTATGGAAAGTGGCTTTCGGTGGAATTTTTTGAAATATTAGTATGTTATTCTTTGAACCCTTACAAACAAAAATCTCAATGGGCAAAAAGCTCTATATTTCCGTGACTTCTGCAATCAATGGAAGTCGCAAATTCTGTAATTTTTGGAATTAATATACTGCGAAAGCACACATTATATAACTACAAAACAAAGTATCAGCGTGTAGGTAATTGATTGATGAAATGTTTTAAGCAAAAGCATACAGTGTTCCATTTGAAAAAAAGTTAATTGAGAAAATCGGTTCATTAATTTCGTCACTACTGTATCCACACACATGCATATATACATGCATACAAACATGTTTTAAAAACCACTTTTTCGTGTTTCTGGGACATCTGATTTTATCTCAGTTTTAGATTTTTGACCGATTGAAGTAAAATTCCTATTTTTATGGTTGGGTCAACTTCCCCAACCATAAAAAAATGCAAATTATCGTGGACAATGTTCTGTAGAATTAAGTTCAACTTCGAGTAGCCTAGAAATTAATATGGCCTTGACGAACGTTCAAGTGAAACGATAGTTAAATTTATGAAAATATGTTGGTTGGATATGTTGGTTGTTGGTCTTGGTTCCATTTTGTGGCTTCCCCGGTCTCCGGATTTAAATCCAATAGATATTTTCTATTGAGGTTGCATAAAGGAGAAGGTCTATGCAAAACCAATAAATAACGTAAATAACGTAAATCATTTGAGACACCGTATTAATGAAGCTGCACAACAAATAAATGTCGCAACAAGTGCAAGACGGATAAAAATATCTTTTTTAAAAAGATGCCGCGCTTGCATTCGACTTGCAGGCAATTTGAACACACTGTTTGATTTTTATTTGTGTTTTATTTAGTTTTTAATAAATACCTCTCACATTAATTTAACAAGTGTTTTCATTCGAATTCTTAATTATTGAAATGATTTCACAATAAGCAATATCTTTTTTTCTAAAGTAAAACATAGGGATTGTCTATACCATTTTAAAAACTGCATTAATGATAAATAAAAAATAAAATTATATAATTTTATTAATTAATTAATATTTATAAAATTATATAATTTTATTTTTTACTTTTTAGTCTTTACTTATTTTACAGACAGACAGACAGATAAAACCCTTTCATTTGATGCCACGTGGTTAGAAAAAGACCACCGCCGCCTCAATTTTTCCGGAAAAGGAAGTTTTTTCACCCTGTCGTCTAGTCTATAAACGCCACTGAATAAATTCGTGAAATTAAAGGTGTAACCTCAGACGCTACGTGAAGTTGATGATATCAAAGATTTTTATTTTGTTTTAGATATGAATTCTCTGATTTTTATCAAATTACTCGGACAGAATTAGTGTTAAAAATTTTGTCACGCAAATGTCACAAGTATGATAGAAATTGAGGCAAGAAATTTTGTATTCTTTGAAATAATTTCTCGAGAAAATTTAGGTGCCATAGAAAAACCGTGTCGATGTACCTACATATAATATAAATTGGATTTAAAACGTAACAAACATAAATACCTAAAAAAATTGAAAATTTATTAAGATAATATACACATAATCTAATGTTATTAAAAAATTGTTAAGGAAGAAGCACGTCAAAAGTTGCAAAATGTAAGAGCAATAACGCTATTGATAATATTTAATTGTTGTGACTTTTAACTCATGGCTTATCTTTATTAAGTAAAACGTAGAACAGTTTCCGTTCTATTAGATTTCAAACACGTATTCGCTCTGATTTGGACAATTTATATTAGACATTTACAAATTGAAAGACTGACTAATTAGTAGTGTGAGTGCAATGTGCTTGTTCCATAGAGAAAATTTAACATGATTGAAGTTATGACGAAGGAGCCAGTGATAACTAAATGTTGAAATCTTTTGCTAACTTTTTTTTTTAATTTTAATTGTCTTATTTATATTAATGTCCTGGCAGAGTTTAGCTACACTCTTCCACTCAACCAGGACAGGCGCACACACAGACATCTTTACAACAACCATTCCCTGCGACATTTCTATCTGCCGCAGCTGAGACTCGAACTCAGGATAGGCAACAGCGACTAGCCGTTGTCTCTCACACAATCGTGTCTGGCCCACTGCTACTGTCTCGATAACACATGAAAAATGCCACTAAACATCCATACCCTAGCCAGGATTCGAACCCGTGGTCTCAAGCCTAACGTGTTAGCGCTGAGCCACCGAGTCGGTTTTAAATAGCAACTCAAATCTGATTACATATTTGGATATCTTACTCTGCGTCGACTGACATATTGTTTATAACGCTAAGATAGAAATTTCCCAAATTGCGTGGTATTAACAAAAAAATAATGTGATCAATATTTTTTGGTTCATAATGTTACGGATTTCCACCTTTTTGGAAACACCCTGTATGAATCCGTGGGTACTAAATAATTTTAACAAGAGATTAAACACTACTAACAGTTTATTTAACTATTTACTGACTACAATACTTCAAATTCACTTTATTTACTATTTATCTAACCTCACTTTTCACTTTTCTACTTGTTCACTTTTATAAACTGCTTTCTTCATAAAACTTCTCCTTCCGCGCTGGTAATCGCCCCTTATATACTCCGAATTTGAATCTCTAGATCCATCTAGAAGCAATCAAGAATCTTCTCCAACAACATTCCAGAAAAGTCCGTTTATTCTCTTGGCTTCCAGTCACAATCAGTAGGCATAGGCGTACCATCTCCTTTTTCAAGGGGGTGTAATTCATAACAATAACTTTTAACGGCTAATAAATATCGTTACGTAACTAGATTTTGATTCTAAATTCTGCGACGACTGGCATTATTTTCAGCATTAAGGTAAATGACGCAGGAAGTATATAACTAACAATAATATAAAACAAATTATTATTACTCCAGGAAAAATGCCGAAGAGCAAGTGGTCATGCAAGGCACATGACCTCTGAATTTAGCTTAAGCAGAGAAAAGAGTAAGAAAGGTAATACAAAATTAAGAAAATAATCTATCAAAAAGTATATACAAATACACAAATAAATAATATATAATTTAGAACTGAATATAGACTATATATATGCATATAGACCTATAAACCTACAATAGTTAAATTATGTTCATATTTTTATCAGATATTATCTTTTTTTTTAAAGCTTTCTTAAAAAATGAAACCAAAAGCTTTAGAGAAATCGATGAGTATTAAGACCGTTGGTTGGTTCTGATCTGCCTCTCTAAGAATGTCATCAATATATAATGTTCAACAAGGCAGTATCGCAGCAATGCAAGTAGCAAAATTGTTGTCAACATTACTTAGCTGTTTTGGTATAATATCATTCATCCAAATAATATTATGTAAAAAATATATTTTAAGAAAAAGCTTTTATTTGAAAAAATCGGTAAAGGTATTTACACAGAACTTCCCTCTTTATTTGTGCATGGCAGTCACTCTAAAAAAATGTTAATTACGAAATGACATTGAGAATAATAATCGGAATATAGTTATTACTATTATTACAAAGAAAACCTGATAGCTTTTGGTCAAAAAAATATACAGAATAGTCATCCTACAGCAAAAATTCAATACTAAATAACAGGTGCAAAATATAGAAGGCTTGCGCAAATACCTTTACAAATGTTCACAATGGTTGAATTATTTCTTAAGATGACCACCCTGTACATTTTTCAATAAAACTATAATAGGTACATAGGTATGCCAAATATTATAGCCATATGTCACATTTTCAATTTCACATTCATGTAGTGGAATGGTTAGTGGTTAGAAAATTTAATTTTTTCTTTTTGAAATTTATCAAACACGGTAAAAAAATTCTCAAAATTTTTTCTTCTGAAATAGGCTTAGAATGCCATGAAACGTGAAAATTTTAGATTTTAGCAAAAAAATAATTCCTTCTATTCTATAGTAGCGGTAAAAGAGCATTCCAATTTGTTTCAACAATTTTTTTTAAATAGGTTTAGAATGCCATGTAACGTGACAACTTTAAATTTATTATATTATTCTAGTGGTAAAACTTTTTTCAATGTTGGTAAAAAAGAATTTCAATTTTGTTTTTCCTGTGGTAGGTTTAGAATAACATGAAGCGAGAAAATTTAAAATTTGAGCAAAACAATTTTTTTTCTTTATTTGTTCCCTTTAGACGGTCCACCCTGTATATTTTCCAGTGAAAATTTAACCGTTTCTTCGCTGACAGTAGCTTCACCTACCTACCAAATTTGAATGTTCTTCGTCAAGTAATTTTCTTAGATAATGCACCAACAGACAGACAGACAGACAGACTGACGGAATTGAAAAAGCTATATTTTCGTAATCTGCATAATCTGAAACGTGAAAATCCGAAAAAATCTTGGAGGGTGATTTTTTTCTCGAATACAGTACTTTCCTTCGGTATTCGAGGGAAGTAAAAACTACTAAAAAGTAAAAATATGTTTTTAAAATTCGTACACCTGGAAACCAAAAGCTTTAGGAACTGTCATATAGCACTATTGCATAGTTACTTTGCTCAATTGACCGACCCCCAAAGCTTTTGGTATCCAGGTGTATGAATTTAAAAAAATTATTTTTACTTTTTAGCAGTTTTTCCAAATAAAAGCTTTTTCTTAAAAATATTTTTTTACATAATTTTCTTTTTACTTTCTAGTCTACTTGTTTTACAGACAAACAGACATACAAAACCCTTCCATTTGATACGTCCGAAATATTATATTTAGACCGATAGTGGCTATACTATGTTGTATTGTCACCGGACTTTCAACCGGAATTTCAAAGCTCTAACTTAATTAGAACTACTCGAAATTTTGATTGTCAGATTTGACCTATACAAACTAACTAACAAACATTGCAGGTTTTAAAAAACCTAAACCTATCAAGATCAAGATAGATATTTAGACAGATATTTTTTAAAACTGTTTAAATACATTTCAGATAAACATTAATTTAATATTTGAAATAACACCGGCTCCTTCGCCATTTCTTAGAAAACAACATAAAAAAATCACTTTGAAACCGGTTCAGCCATCTTGGAGCTAGGATGCCATATACTGACAGACACACACAGACAAAGACTTTAAACTTATAACATCCCTCCTTTTTGCGTCTGGGATTAAAAATAGTTTTACTAAATGCAACTTGGCTTTTATAAAATTATTTATCGGAAAATGTAAAATGACAAACAATAGAAGTTTATTGTACCGAAAATAAATATTTACCTATACAAAATAATTGTATTATAAAAATATTTATGGCGGTTGGCTATAATATATTTATTTATGCTTTAAACTGTATATACTTGCGTTGTTAATTCATGTGTAGCTATTGATAACTTGTAAAAATAACTTATTGTTGTAAGGTTGTTATGCTGTTCGCTATTACAGAAACACACCTCTCGTTGTTGCGCGTGTAAGCTTTTATTGCCCGCTGGAATCAACAATAATTACAGCAAGTAAGGATTTACTACTATTGGATATACAATAGAACTTCCTGTTTAACGTAACTCTAGAGAATTAGTAGGGGTGCTAGGAATGGTGCTCAGGCTCGACGACCGAAATTTTGGGGCCCGGTAAAGTAATAGTTTTGGAAGCCCCCACCCCCGTCGTTGATTCTTCAAGTGTCCGGCCAAATAAATACATACGCGTAATATACAAACAGTAAATACAGGGTGTGATTAGTTTCATGTCATTAAAAAAACTGGTGGTAGGGAACGACAAGACAAACAAAAAAACCTTATATAAATGGGGTCTAAAGCTCATAGTTTTGGAGAAAAAAAATAAACAAAAATTCCCAAAATACTTAATAACGTAGTTTGAGAACTGCTGGCATATTGGGGGTAGGTTTTATTGCCTCGCGCCTTGTCTCACATGATATTCTGACATCTGTGCAAATAAGTAGGCCGCGACGGGGGTCATCGAAAAGCATGCCGACAAAGCAGTTAAAAGTGACCGACAGAGGGCACCGAAATGTTTTTTGCTTCTTCGCGGCCAAATTATCTTATTACGCGTGCTATACTCTCCCTTGTAATATTCTCAAGTAATAATTTCAGTTTGTGTCCTTACTTGGTAAACAACGTACACACGACGCGGCCTACAAGTTCCTTGGTTTTGTCTGTTGCTCTTGTTCTTTTTGAATTTTGTGCCGTTAGTACTTGGTTACGTAAGACACTGCTCCTCGTTCGTACTTTTTGTGTTACTTTTTGGATTTTTGACCAAGTTTTTCTTTTTATTTTCTTTATTGATAACGTTAATTCACAGTTTAGCGTGGTGTTTTAAAACGCAGATTTTGGACATTATGAGAGATTACTTTTATCCAGAGCTCACGGATATTCACTTGGTATATGGCGAAAGTGGTGGAAATGCAGCTGGTGCGGAAGCGCTTTATCGTTTATGGTTCCCTAATCGACGTCATCCTTGTGCTCGTACATTTGTTAATATTGACCAGCGTCTTCGAGAAACAGGTCGTCTCGATGGACATGGAGGAGAACGAGGTCTACAACGCCAAGAAAGGATAATTGCCTTAAGAGAGCCCATGTATCCAAATTTGAAACTTAAAGTAAATAAATATGTTTTAATAATTTACCAAATAGGGGTGGTTTAACCCCCCAAAAGGGTTGAAGATAATTTACCCTTTTCCGGCAAAGTCCATTCAACCAAATTTGAAGCAAAAAGTAGAAAAGAGATATTTTCTACCGTTTTATTTTAATATTAAGTCAATATAGGGGTAGCTTTAACCCTCTTTGATTATCCCTAATCATTTAATTTGACTATATTTATATTTAGTACAAATCAACAACCTTTGTAAATTAATATTAAAAAAAGGAGATTTCATTTCCTTTTTGATTTTTATTAAAATTATCGAGAAAAACCCTCTAAAAGAGCTGTTTCTTGTGTTTCTAGGGGTGTTCCCCAACTTTTAGGATTGCAGAATCCCGATTTTCGTAAACAGCGACCCAAAGAACGTATAGTCAAAGTACTTTCGGAACAGTGTTCTTTCCTGCACCCTTTCGCGCGCCTTTTGAATGGACTATTTACACTTTGGTACAAAATGTCACACGTAGGTGTTTTTTAATTGAAACCTTGTTAAATATTGCATAAAGCAAATTTTTTTCTTGCTCAAATGATGAAATTTCAAGATAATGTACATCTATTAAAAAAAATCGGTAAAGAACTTCCCTCTTTATTTATACCCGGGCGGTAACTCTAAAAAAATTATTAATTACGAAACCACATATATGAGAATAATAATCGGAAAGTATTATTGCAAAAAAAACCTGATAATTTTTTGTCAAAAAAATATACAGAGTGATCATCCGATAGCAAAAATTCAGTATTAAATAAAAGATGTCAAATATGGAGGCTTGCGTAAATACCTTTACAAATTTCCAACATGGTTGAATTGTTTACTAGGTGACCACCCTGTATATTTTTCAATAAAACTATAAATGGTGTCTTCCTTGCCAAATGCGTCAAATATTATTGCCATCTGTCATGTTTTCAGTTCCATATCCACGCAGTGTAGTAGACGTATAGTTGTGGTTAAAAAATTTTCAATTTTTCTTTTTTTTTTTTAATAATCTTAGAATGTCATGAAACGTGGAAATTTGAGATTTGAGAGAAAAAAATTCCTTCCATCTATTCTATACTAGTGGTAAAAAAATTTGTAAAAATTTTTTAAAATTTTCAAAACATTTTTTTTCTGAAATAGGTTTAGAATGTTATGAAACGTGGAAACCTTAAATTTGAGCAAAAAATAATAAAAATACAGATTGTCCCACTTAAAGGACTGAAATGTTGAAGAGATTATAATTATTTAATATTGGCAAATGCCAACATTTGGACTCAAATATCTCGAAAACGGTTAGTTTTATTTTATTTTTTTTTTAGAACATAATCTGCTTAGAAATGCATTTTCTTTCACATTTCAAAGTTTCTCCCATCGAATTATTTCTTTGGAACACAGCGCCATCTATATACTGATATATTAAAAAAACAATTATATTCAAAAATGAAGCTCTGCTTATGCTCTACAAATTGGCTTTTACAGAATTAAAATATCTATATTTGTTTAGAATATATTCAGCCTGGGAGTTTTTATTGGAACACCCTGTATTTATAGTTGCAAAAAATGTTTTAAAAAGTTTTACTTGGACAAAACTTTCAATTTTTTCTTTTTGGAATTTTTTTTTTATGAAATAGATTTAGAATGTCACGAAACGTGGAAATTCTAAAACTGAGCAAAAAGAAATATCACATCATTCTACTGATAAAAAGTTTTCAAAACTTTCTGAGATAGGCTTAGAATGTCATGAAACGTGAAAATTTTAGATTTGAGCAAAAAAAATAAATTTTCACCTTTTATTCTTGGTAGTAAGAAAAAATTTCAAAAATATTCTCCATTTGAATTTTTTTTCTTCTGAAATAGGTTTAAAATGCGATGAAACGTGGAAACTTAAAATTTGACCAAAAAAATTTCCATCATATACAGGGTGTAATTATTTTCATGTCATTAAAAAAACTGGTGGTAGGGAACGACAAGACAAACAAAAAAACCTTATATAACATGGGCTCATAGTTTTGGAGAAAAAAATAAACAAAAATTTCGCAAATTTTCAATAAAATTTTTTGAGAACTGCTGGAATATTGAGGTAGGTTTAGATCTAGATCTGATCTGAAGAAAAGTATATTCTAACTCTCCCTTGTGCAATATTTTAGTTACTGTCGGTGTTTCGTTATGTACACACGTCCAACCCGCCGTTCGTTGTTTTTGTTATTTTTGAATTTCGCGTCATTGTGTATTTATAGTTAAGATTTATTTTATTGGCTTACCGTTCAAGTTGTCAAATTCGTGATTACGTACAGACACAACTTACTTGTTCGTTCTTTTTGTATTCATTTTTGGCTTTTGTACCCAGTTTTTATTTTATTTTTCTTTATTGACAACGTTAGTTGATAGTTTAGTGTTTAGTGTAGAACGAAGTGCGTATGTACTTAATTCGACGTACCGAACTGTGTATTGATACAGATGCAGAGATTTTGAATCATTTAGGTAGGTAGTATGCTTTTAACCCAGGACACTCATTTATGTTACAAATGTTAATTAACCACATCTAAATTTTCTAAATTATAAACAATCCAATATTTTGTTCCAAATTAAAAACACATGTAAAGAAATGCTCTATTTAAACCTCTATGGCCATTATTTGCTTGCAATTGTGCACGAAGAAAGAACGAATTATTTTACCTCTTTATACTTACCTCAGTTTAGTTGAGGAGGTACATCAAAGGCGGTAGATGATCCTTTAACACCGCGTGTGCCGGCCAGCACTTTTTATGACAATTTAAAAGTTGTATAATTGGGAAGTACAAGTCCATCGACCAAGAAAAGCAGTAGTTCTCAATAGTTGTCTACCATAATATTAAATATGTTAACCTAGATCAGTGTTTTTCAAAGTGCCCCTAGAGGGTAAAGTCATAAAGGTTTTTTGTTTGTCTAGTCGGTCCCCATCACCAGTTTTTTTAATGACATGAAACTGATTACACCCTGTATATTCTACAGTAAAAAAAATTGATCTTTTTGAAAAAAATTTTTTTACGAAATGGATTTAGAATGTCATGAGACGTGGAAATTTTAAATTTGAGCAAAAAAAATTGCTATCTTTCTACTGACTTTTTCTGAAATAGGTTTAGAATGCCATGAAACGTAGAAATTTTAAATTGGAAAAAAAATTTTACACGTTTGTCTAGGTATTAGTAATAAGAAATAATTTCCAAAAATTTTTCCCTTTGAAATTTTTTTTTGTGATGAAACCTAGAAATTTTAAATTTGAGCAGAAAAAAAATTTCCGTCATATTTTTATGGTATAAAAATTTTAGAAAATTCTTTGACATTTTTTGATTTTTTTTTATGGTGGATTTAGAATGCCATGAAACGTGAAAATTTTAAATTTGAGCCAAAAAAATTCCCATCTTTCTATTGATAGAAAAATGTTCAGTTTTGATTTTTTTTTCCCGAAATAGGTTTAGAATGTCATGAAACGTGGAAATTTTATATTTGAACAAAACAAAATTTTTGCATTATTTATTCGATAGACCCTGTATATTTACCAGTGAAAGTTTAACCTTTTCTTCGCTGACAGTAGCGTCAGCTACCTACCAAATTTGACTGTTTTCCGTCAAGTAGTTTTTTTAGTTAATGCACAGACAGACTGACTGACGGAATTGAAAAACCTGTATTTTCGTAATCTACCTGATCTGAAACGTGAAAATCCGAAAAAATCTCGAAGGGTGATTTTTTCTCGAATACAATACTTTCTTTCGGTAACGGAGGGAAGTAAAAACATTATTGAATATTGAAGCTGTACTCGCTGGGGAAAAAATGGCGCCGCTGGCTTTAGTGCTCCCCGCAACGCGGGACTTGCGGGGGCGTTATTTATGCCACTGATTTCTTTTAAATTGAGGTATGTATACACATTTTAAAATTCAGTAACTACGCTGCGTGCACACTTATAATTGAAATTCTAAATTATTAATTACTGTAACTTGAAATACTAGCAGATAAAAACGTTTAAAAACAGATTTTTTTTCTCCTTGTAGTTGAGACGAACGGTCACTTCAGACATTATTATGACATCGAAAGGCCAGAAACTAGAAATTCGCATCAAAGGAATGCAGAAACCTCCTACTATTCCTGTTTGCCTGATATTTCGCGGGCCTTATTTTGCAATGTCTGCTTAATACCACCATGTCATATGAATCTCCGTGGCCGTAGCGGCACTAAAATACTCATTCGCTTGCCGATTTGACAAGCAAGCGATGCGGAACAACCCATTCACAATTTCAGTTTTGTAAATACAGAAGTAATTTTGTATGTATTAAACCTGTATTGTGTGAATCAAGTACCGCGTCGATTTAATCCCACTAATGTGAGTAATATATAATAGTTCTGTAACATTTTATGTATTTAATTAAATTATTCATTTATTAACAATAAAATAATGAACGTAATAAGTATGTGTAGGTATGGCACCTCTCAGCGCGTTTGTTTCATTTCACTAACCCCAATAGGTTTCTGCTGCTCTAATATCGAAGACGGGTAATTATGCATGTAGGAAACGTGTATTACCGACAGCCCCAAAATCCCCCACACGCTTGATGGCAAGTCACACAAACAGCAGTTGGCTACCAACTAAACTACACCGTACACTACAAGCAAACTGCCTGGAATACATAATTGAAAAGTTATTTAACTCAGATCCCATTTCTGGTCTCCTAATACAAGCAAATTGATAATGGCCTACTAGAGAGCTCTTCGGGTTCTTTTAATAAATTTTTCTTCAATAGTAAACAAACAAACAACTGAAATTTTCATAATTATTAAATTAAAAAAATAAACAATTAATAAAGACTTTTTTTAATAATTCCTATTCTGGCTTAGATATTACATGACCAAGAAATTGTATAGGAGAAAGGAGCACTTGGTTGGTTATTGAAAAATGTTTTGCTTCTAAATATCTAAATAAAGCTGTTTTTTTCTGTAATTTCGAAAAGAGATTTGCGACATAACTTCATAACTATAGTATTAATAGAGTAAAACTAAAATTTCTTGGGAACATGGGAACTGTTTTCCTACAAGCAATTTTTTTGCTAGAACTTGTCGAAAACATTTCAAGAAAGGTAGTAAAACGTTTTGGATTAAATCTGTGTGTTGAAAAGCTTTTGTTTAAACAAAATAATGTTGAGAATCTTGTTTTTTCGCAGTTTTTCTTAAATATCTCTGGTTGTATAACCCGTATCGCAATAAAGAAAGAGGCACAAATTATTCACAATAAGCTTGCGAAGAAAACTAGATTTGTGCAAAACTTTTTGGTGAATATTCCCAGTCGTAAAAATAAAGACATTTTAGGAAGGCCATTTTGAAACAACCTATGACAACTTGAACCACAATGCACATATTCTAACGTAACTTTAGAAGAATATACCCCTTGTCGAGTTAAACCATCAAGCCATCAAGTTAAAATGTTTACAATAACTCCTAAAAAATAATTGCAAAGTTGAAAATTGAATCGTCCATTGTTTAGAAGAGGCATCAAGTCGTACATCAAAAATGTATACTTTAGATTATAGTTGCTTTTATGTTCTTTGTAGTATTGTAGTGGTACAAACAAAAATTAATTAAAAAATTTTTAAAACCGATTTTATTCGGCACGGTAGCACAGTCTGCTAGGCGTCCACACGGATTTAAACCAAAACTTTTAACTACACTTCTTGAAATGTTTTCAACACATTCCGGCAAGAAAAATCCTATAGTAAGACAATTCCTTCCTAGGCAATTTAGACCCTTAGATTTACTCCACTACAGTTTAAACAAAAAAAAAGTACGCAATAGGATAATTTATTTTGATACCTTTTTTACAATTTACAAGTAATAATTATAAATTAGCACAGTTATATTAATTGTACTAAGAAGTTACTTCTTTTTCTTATTCACATCGTCTTGGCAGACCTTCTGATGCATGTAATGTGCTAGTTTGTAATTGGTCTCCTTGCTGTATAACATGTCCGGCAGCCACACGCTATCTATTGCGGCTGCCTTATCAAAAATCTTTCTTACTGGCTTTGGTAATATCAGCCCAACATTTTAGTGGTCGTCCTGTTCCATATTGTCGTCTCTTCGGTTGTTGCAACAAAAAATTGAGAGGATTCGAGAAAATGCGATGCTGGATAGTCGCTTTGGAGAAAATATTTCTTGAAGAATTAAGCTGTTGGTGCGATGGGCTGTCCAGGCAATTCACAGAAAACGTCTTCACATTTCGAAAGCATCAATACGCCGTATGTCTGCCTCCCTAATACTCTATGTCTCAGAAGCGTAAAGAAAATCACATAAAACTAAAGCATAAACAGTTATTATTGTATTAAATGTTATTACACTAAGTGCAATTTGCTTTAAAGATTAATTAATATGTAAAATATTTCAATGGATAAACACGACCAAAATTACATTTAGCAAGACTTAGATTAAAAAAATTGGACAAAATTGTTTTTCCCCCTTAGATATTAACATCAGATTCAATATTAGCTTGTCTCAAAACATCTAATTACCAATTGTTTGACATTTGTTTTCTGACGACTGCGCCAAAATCTCAAAAATTTTCGAACGTAAAAATTAATTTTCCGCTCTGTGCTCACCTTATACTATCATAAGTGCGTCGTGGGTCGCTAAAACGAACAACTGTCATACTTACTAGAAGCAATACAATGCATAAAATCAAATATGGACCTAGATTATATAAAATTTCCATCTGTGGTTATGGACGCAATTATGTTTATTTTTTTTTCGAATAATGATGACATATTTAGTAAAACAAATAATGTACCTACCTATCTAACTGAAAACTATTACTCTACGGTCCAACAATAAATTTACAGAAAAAGAAACAGCCAGTACTTGAAGCCAGAGAAAATAAATTATTTGTTCCTTTTTAAAGGTTTTATTTTGTTTGTTTTTAAAATTTTTAAGTTAACTTTTTAGAATTAATCAGTTCATGTTTAAAGGTGAATTATTTTTTGTTTACTTATAACTGTAATGAAACATATTCTTTATAGGATTTTGCACACAGCAGGAAAAACTATCTATCAGAACTAAAAAGAAAAACGATCTGCAAAATTATTGATTTCCAATCTTTGCTTTCTTTCGATAACCTAAATTCTGGTTATGCTAGCAATACAAATCCTAAAATGAATTTGACTTTTTCTTATTTGACAATTCTGTCTAGTTTCCACATAGTCCCCTATGGCTATGCATAGTAAACTAGTATCTACATAACCCCTTACGATCATGAAGATTCAGATTATTCTCATTTTTAACTGAATCTTCATGATCTTAATGGGTTATGTCGATACTAGTTTACTCTGCATAGCCGTAGGGGATTATGTGGAAACTAGTGTTACAATGAAAATTCTCAAATAAGAAAAAAGCAAATTCATTTTTAGAAATCAATATTTAGACTACTTAGAACGAATTTATTAAAAACATGAAAACTGGCCACACGCGAAAAATTAAGAATGTTTAATTTGGCATTTTATTTTCTAACACAGCACATTTTACTTTTAGTTAAAATATATTATGAAAATCGCAAATAACACAAAACACCAACAAATTATAACTTGAACAAAATTATTACATTCCCTCTATATATTAAAATACAGATTCGCGCGGAGACGACATGTTGTGCAGGGGGAAAGCCTATATGTGTGTTATCTTCTATTACCAAGCGCATTCATGCGTGAATTTATTGGAAATGATATCCACATGAGAGGCAGGGTAGCAGAAACAGACAGTAGGTTTAATCTACATGTGTGTAGTGATATAAACCCATGTGTGTAAGGACCCAAACGCAAAATTTATCATGTTTTTTTCTGCCATTTGTAATGTAAATTTGGTTCTTGCACTGTTGAGTGAACAACAATACAATAAATCATCTCACTCGGTCGATGCGTAATTATAAACATAAACACACCTTGTGGTTTATATTCAGTTGTAAATAATATGCAGAGGAATTCTTTCTCTCTGAAATCTCGTAGCTACATCTACATGATAATGTATTTTTCTGATGGAAAATTGATATTTATTCCTAAAGAATCAGAATTACAGTGTTTTTATTCCCCAATTAATTAATCTTATTTTGAAGAAATTTTAAATTTAAAAGTTAAGTCTGTGCTGTCCACTATGGTTTTATAACAAACGACGATCTGAAACAACCACTGCGTCTTGTTATTCAGGCCTCTCTTGATTAAGTGGAGACTGTATTAGTATTTGGTACTCCTTGAACTCAATTTCCCCCTTTAATTAATAAAAAACGCAGCGTGGGAGTCTTTAAGAAACAGCCACACGTAACTATCAGGAGCGTAGGAAATCAAAAAGTTATTTCGAGATTAGCCAATAACGTAGACAGGACGAGCCGTGGAAGAGGAGTATTTTATACATGGGGGGAACATTGCGAAATGGACATCATAACAACACACGTCGAAGGACAAGAAGATCACTTCTGAAATCCTCTGAGATCGTCCAGCAGTCAGTGAGAACTGTCAGCGAGTTATGAGTGACAGAAGTTGCCTGAATCATCGTGTCCCGTGACCAGGAGAACATAACTTCGAGGGGGAAAGGAAGAAATTCTGGTAATTTATGCATGCATTATCGGAAATTAAGCAGGCTGGTTACCAAAGGAACATAAGACGTAGCCGGTGGGAATGAGGGGATGTTTGGAGTGAAGAAGGAATTTGAAGTATTTCTATTAAGTAAAGGGGTAAGACGATAGTGAATTCTGTGGATCAGGACAGTAGGATCCGAGTGGTGTGTTGGAATGCGTTGTCGCCTCCAAGTACAACGAATGAAGAGGAAAGTGTAAAGTGGAAGGGACAACGAGAAAGACGCCGAGGGCTCTCACCAGAGCTCTTCATATCTTCATAATTTGATATACTGTACGTTCACACATAGAGACAAACATTGAAAAAAATAGGGAAAAAACAAATTTATCATAATTATAGAGTTGTGGAAAAACCAGTGAAAAAAATTACAAGCGTTGGGGATGGTATTTAGGGGATGTTTTTTCTCAAAAGCAGCAATTCATATTTACATCATTACAAGCTTTAGAATTATGGAAAAAAAAATAGAAAACTTTGAATAAAAATTGTGCCCTAGGTTTGTGTTTTAAGGAATGATAATTTGGCATTAGTTATTGTATAAGTTCTTTTAGGTATACCATATTTAAAATCATTCATGAGAAGTTAGAAAATGATTTTAAAAGTTAATTACACAGAGCACCTTGGATTAATAATAAATACATTTTTAACAGGTTTCTTAATTCCAAAAGCACATCTATACTTAGCATGTGTATACAATGTGTTCACGGCAAAGCGATAATATAGGTGTAAATAACATTTTTTTAACTATAAACACAATTTTCTACATTCTGCTCTTGCTTGACCCAAACCTATTTTCAGTACGTTGTATATCAAAAATGTATGGAGGGCGCTAGTGACAGCTTAAAAATAAAATTCACATTAGGTAAACTGTCATTTGTGTGCTAGATATTGAAGAGTTTTATAAGAAAAACTTGCTCAAAATTAAAAAAATATGTATGACGCTGTACCAAATTTGATAACTATGCAGGGTGATCATATGGGCCGTCGTTAGCAGTTTTTCAACTTGCAGTTGGATTAGAGTTGGATTAGAAAATTTCGTATGCAGCTATAATCGACAATGACCGTTCTACCTAAAATTTCAATCCTTCAGTTATACAAGGGGTGCCAAAAGCTTTCGCATTCACCGAATTTTCGAATAGAAAAAACTCTTTCTGATTCTTGCTCACCTTTAACTAGACATAGGTTGATGAAAGTATTGTGTGACCCCCAGACTTTACAGTTTGCAAATAAAGCTGTAAAAGATTCACATGGAAATCACTTCAGGAATATGAATGGAACAAACAAATATAAAAAAAGATACATACAAATATCACTGCAAATCTCTTTCTTTTTAAAAAGTAACATAATATTAATCTACGATATTGAGGACGTGAGAAGCAAATAGCATTACCAGTATCGTAACACATTTTATTTTATTCCTTCATGATATCCCTTCATAACGAGACAAGTTAAAAATCTATATGCCCATATAAATCTCTGGTTACGCCAGTCTAGTATCGAAGGTAACTGGTATCTTAGGAATTGTTTATTTACAGATTTGTTTTTAAACACCTTTTTTAAAGTTGTCTTGCACTGTGGTATTGAAAAAAAATGAGCGAATTCATCAAAGAAAAGGCCGATACCGCCAGAAAACAGTTAATTTCGACCAAGTCAAGTGACAGATATCGCAAAAAGGTCGAAAGTTTTCGAAGTTGGCAAAGGGTGTTAATACAGTTCAAAGTACTGGCGCAGAAGTAATTTTAGCATACGTTTCAGAATTGGTGAGTCTTGTAGCGTTTGTTATACAGACCACATTGATAATAAGTGTCCTTTTTTTTAGTCTAAACAATATGAACTGTCGTCTATGTGGACAAAACTATCGATGTTAACAGCAATATTGTTCGCGCACGAACATGTTGATATATATTTCTTCTCTCGCAGTAGTAAAGTCTTTTATGGAGTGTAACAAATAATACTGCAGGGCATGTACCGAAGCAGGTAAAAACTATTACAAGAGATCAGATTAAGACATTTTTACATGATGCTCTCGACGATGACTACTTGCCTTATAAAGTATGTACCAGTTTAACAGTTATATACCAGGAAAATTAGATAAAAATAACTAACATATTAATAAACTGGAGAATATTCAAAGAAAAAAAAAGAAAATTTTTAAAATACTTAAGCTACACCGAGGACCAGACTTATCGACTTGTTGGAATTAGTAAAATTTTGTTAAATAGATTCTCACTGAACTCACTTCAAACTCGCCGAGAATTGCATGGAATTGTAACTCTGTCTAAAATATTAAACAATAAACTCAACTGCTCTGATCTATTAAAACTTATTGACCTACGAGTTCCTTCTAAATCTACTCGACTTCACCAAACATTAAAAGCTTCACGCACCAGTCTATTAATCTATTGACCTATTAATGTCATATGCAGGAATTATAATCATATGCAGAATAATATTGTTAGGGAATTGAGACATTGAGAGTAATCCGCTAACGGGCAGTGAATAAAAATAATTTTAATGTATTGAAAAAAGAAAGAGATAGTGGACTGTTGCGGAAAAAGAGATTTATATGGATCCTACCTTTACTCCTTCCAGAATTTAGTGGTCCAGCTTCAGGAGGCCTCCAGATAGGGAATCCCAAGATGTTGTTAATCTTCAAAGATCAAAATGACCCTTGTACACACACAAGCGGAAATATAAACACAAAAGCAAAGTTGATTAGTAATAATCTTTTGCGGTATACGACATTCGCCTACAGTGACACGAGGTTAGACAGCGAATATTTCGTTAGGCATCACAAGAAATCTCGTTTTGTTAGCGCGCAAAGATACAGGGTGAGCCAAAATGAACGACCCACGAGTGCATTTTATTCCTACTTAAAGCTAGCGTTAAATAAAGTTAATGAAATATAAAATTAAAGTAATGTAATACCTATAATAAATAAAAATAAAACTAGTTAATAACTGAGGACGGAACAAATATTGATATTTTTCATTGTAGAATTAGGGATTTAAAGTGTATATATGGACATAATTTGTAATACCTACTTCTGTTTTAGCACAATATTTATTGTTAGTATTCCGACTCTATAATGAGCCAAATGCATAATTTTTTTAAACATCACAGATGAATAGATCACTAAAAACATTATCTTTCCAGTATTTTATTTTTGTTTTATGTTCTAATTAAAGGTTAAAAAAAATTATTTACTGCAGCTGTCAATTTAACTGCGTTTAAATGGAGAAGTTTCCGCGCTACTTGTGTGTGACGTCATCGGGCACATCGCACCGACGGAAAACGTATTGTGATTGCGAATGTGTACACATTATTTATGTTGTGTTATGGAAAATACAAAGAAAAGTAGCTATAAATATTGTATTGTGCCCAAATGTACAGATACTACAATAAAAATTCCAGAAAAGTTATTTTTGAATGTGTCTAGACGCGATAAAGTTAGGAAGAAATGATGCAGAGCCTTGAGACGAGACGACTGAAATGCAGAATTATCGTCATCCTCAAGATTACATTGCTGCCAGGATCATTTTGATATAAATTTACCCATTAAAACTGATTATTTTATAATAATATTATGAAAATATGTACCTAACCCTAATATTATTGTGATAATTTGTTTACATATCATGGTGAATTTGGTCACTTTCCTATTTATAGGAATACAAAAGTTTACTAACTTCTGTTAATAGGAACCTTGAATTAAAATGTATAAATATATAAGAACGGTCGGAATAATGTAACTTCTCGACGTTCTACATATTATCCAGTTATATACTTATATATATCTATGTATGTCAACAGTTATTTTTACTATTAATGTACCTACCTACCTAAAAGTACGTACTTAGTAAGTGACGGGAGGTATTTATTATATAAAAAAGTGAAGCATTCTAATATGAAAAATATTAATTAATATAACATTAAAACATTGCCTTGTTTACCTATTTTGAGGTTAGGTACATAAATAATTTGTTATATTTAACTACAGAAAAAGGATAAAAATGGGCACAATTGAATTAATGTTTAGAATAATGAATGACACATACCTTGTTGCTTTAGTACCTCCATTCTCTGCACTAATAAAATCAGTATTAGTAGCAAAAAAGTTTGTCATCATAAACACATCAACAACTGGCAAATTGTCACTCTGGCCCCATAAAAACCCACTGTCCGTCATTTTCTGAATGATTTCTTTTATGAAAATATCAACACACATTTATAAAACACAAAACAATTTACGATTTAACCCCTTGGCAGATAGACGACCATTAGACATTATGCCGAATGACGTCAGACCAATAGTGTGGTGTTTCCAGTCACGTGGATATGTTCTCATAAAATTTTGAATTTCAAAGTCGTTTATTTAGGCTACACATTTTTTTATACCTTTTCTTCATTACTTTCTCAACTTATATAACATATATAACGAAAAAATAATAAATTATTGCATTTCTAAAATTCATGCATGTTGCTCATTGGGACATTCGTCCTGTTGAGTCGTTTAAATAAATAAATAAATCGCCTGATAATATTATTATCTTAAAATGCTTGCTATTAACACAAAAATATTTTAATATGGGGCAGCCCTTTTAAAAGGCCAGCCTTTCAGATGGTAAATAGACAAGATATGTAAAGTTAAAATATTAAATTTTTGTTAGAATTTGTGCAGTTAGAAATGTGTTAAATATACAGTTATGCTTACTGAAACAAATTAGTGTAAGTTTTATTGCAAAAAAGCTCAAATTCGTAAAATATTTTATTATAAAATCATAAATTGCAGTCGCTGTGAGCCATAAGAAGTCTCCTAAATAAATTATTATGGGTTACTAGGTACCTAGTATTAAATCACAATGCCATATGCTCTTAAGTTCAAAAATATTTCTTGCAGCTTTTAGGATACATTTAAGAAATTGTTTCATTTTATTAGTGTGTATAAGGCAGCTGTTTCACACACAGTGAAGTGTGCTGATGGTACTGAATTATCATAAGGCCTGCAGAATTGTTTATATAATTATTTTTTAGTGGTGCCAATAGGCTTTACAAAGTATCAACAACGACTGAAATATTATACAAAACGATGGTACTTATTGATAGCTGCTGTGAAAACGTAATGAAATGTTTCTGAGAGTAATGTCGTTTGATAAATTTTGTGTCAGAAACATTTCTACAACTTTTATAAAATATCAAATTGCTAGTTGGGTAGTAACAGTATATGTTGTAATAGTGTATAGTAATATGCGTCTCTTCTCTAAATTTTGTTGACATTGATTGCAATCACTCACATGCAGATTTGTTCTGAGGGGGCACTTGCGACTGGAATACTCTGTTTGCATAGTACATATAAAGTACTGTTCCCCTCTAATACCAATTACATAGTTTAAGAATTGCTATTAAAAAATTAAAACACTAATAAAATTTGCTAATCTTCATTTATCTCAAAAGCATACAGTCAAAATAGTTCATCTCATTTTATTATAAGTCAACATGGTGAGTAAGATAACTATTCAACTCCTCTCTAATTCTCTGCCCTAAACCTTCATCAACTTTACCGAAGTAAGCAATGACTCTTTCTTGGATGACGGAATTGGATGGTCTGGTCCAAGAAGCTATATTTTGAACCAATCTACCTCTCTCGTCTGGTTTCATCACCCTATGATATAGTAGACGGGACTGGGTATAATTGTCGTTATTGCCATTATCAATTCGTTTTGCTTCTCCGCTTAAGTGCAAAACTGGAGCAAGAGCTCGAGCTCTCGTATCATTTTCGGGGCCTTTAAAGCTGTTTGGATAATAATTGGGGGCACCTCCCTGGCTTATTTTAGTATATTGGCCATCTCTCATGTAGTTATGGAATGTGAAGGGGCTGTTGACGGGTAACTGTGCGTTATTAACGCCAAGGCGGTAGCGATGAGTGTCGCCGTAGTTGAAAAGGCGCCCTTGGAGCATTCTGTCGGGAGATGGTTCTATTCCTGAAAAGACATAACACGATTGTTAAAATCTTTTAATTCTATCATTGTGTATCGATAGTTATTATACACGCAAATACAAAACAAAGAGTATATTGCATTCGATCTGCACATTTCTAAAACCGGTAATATTGCTCGTAGAGGAACTGTGTTGGTGATCAAATTTCAGACAACTTTCAAATTTAAATATACAGGTAAATTATGCTTTTTAATGTTTCAAAAAGTTTTATTAAAACTCTACACGTGTTTCGGCTTATTAGGCCTTTATCAAGAGTACAAGATAATACTAAATTTAAAATGTGTTCATTACTTATTTATACCTAATGGAAGGTATAAATTATTCAAAGCTTTTAATCTATTTATTACATGCAACTAGTTATATGATTCCTATCCTATGTAAATATACTACAAATAAGTTCTTAATGTTAAATTATTTTTTCTAGAATATTATGACCCATAAATAATTATTATTATTATTATTATTATTAAATCTAACTTCTTTCCTTTATTTTCTGTATGGAGTAATTCGAATTCATTAAAATTAACAAAATGATTATTTTCTATGTAGTGTGTTGACATACCGGTGCTATGTATACCATTCGTTATTGATTTTTTATGTTCAGCGAGACGATTTTTTAATTTACGACCAGTTTGACCGATATATATATATATAGCATCGCAGTCATTACATTTTAATTGATATACACCTGTTTTTTCTAATACATCTCTTTTGTCTTTATTATTAACTAACATTTTCCCTAGATTATTTTTATTAACAGAAATAGTTTTACATCCTAGTTTTTTCAGTTTATGACTAATTTTATCACTAATCTTAAGCCTATAATTAATACATTTATATATTATGTCAGTTCTTTGTGGAGTATCAGCTTAAAATTCTTTAAGTAACTTTTTCTTTTGTTTATGTTTTATTAATTTATCTATGAGGTTTTCACTATAACCGTTGTTTCTAGCTATTTCTTTAATGGTGTTCACTTCTTTCATAAAATTATTCTTATTTAAAGGGAAGGTTAGCAGACGGTGGATAAAGGAATGGAATGATGCCATTTTTATTTGTCTTTTCCTGTATATTTAAATTATTGAAGAATGTTTCACAAGGAACCAACCGTAGAATCAACCCAATGTATTAAAACTTTCAAATTGTCCGTCCGTCCGTCCGTCCGTCCGTCCGTCCGTTCCCTCCGTCTGTCTGTCTGTCTGCCTGTCTGTCTGTCAGCCTGTCTGTCCGTCCGTCACGTTTCTTGTAAGCACGATAACTTAAGAACGAAAAGTCCGATTGTACTGAAATTTGGACAGTAAGTTACTGTTAGCTAGAGGAAGAACTATATTTTCAACAAAATCGAATAAAAAAGTTATTAATTATTTAAATTTAAAAAGAGGATGTTTTTGTATGTTTAACAATTAAATTAAAAAATGTCCAAAACTAACATTACCTACAATAAAAACTATGAAGAGAATGCCGTAGAATGTGCAGCAATTATATAAATCGGCGAAGAATATAACGGTTAGCTTGTTTTATTTTATTATTAGTTAAATAATATGTTCAGCTTGATGACTATTCAAACTGAATAACTTATTTCAGAAACCCAAGACAATGACTGTAATACAGAAATGAAAGATATTCATGCATAATTTTTTTATCAAAAATTTATCTTGTAGGGTCACTTTGGCGAAATAAGCTATTGAACCTTTCTTATTGTAAGCCACAATTTTGATAATAAATGTTTTTGTTACCTAGCCAATAATTTCTGAAACATTTGCAAAAAACTGTTTTTTTTTCACCTTTGCTCTCTTATAACATTTAAAGTTCCATTGGTATCAATCTTTATCACGTAGACAGACTGTGACCCAAATCTGTGTAGTCGCCGTTATGTTGGTGACAAATAAACCGTGGACACCAAAGTGAATTATCGAAAGACAGCTTTAGTGTAATCTATATAGCAGGCCTGTAGCTAAAAACTGTTTTAAGGACGGGCAAATAAATTTTCAGAGGGGGCCCGTGTGCCTAAATATTTTATTGTTATCTTTAATTATAAACAATCGCCGTAAAAAAATAGATATCTGAATTTCTTAACAGAAACAGTTTTTAATATAAAAAATTAATAATAATAATAAGAAGAAGAAGAAGAAGAAATAAATGTTTTAAACAGTCCAGAATATGAAATGAAATTCTTCCCTGGAATGTACAAGACGCCAGCAAAAAGCTTTGATTTTAGAATAAGGATAATAATAATAATACTAGATTTATTGCTCAACAGAATAATCCTATTATGGAACAATGTAAATGACAATAAATAACAAAATAGTTACAGAAAATACAAATACAAAAATAAAAACCAATTTATAAATGAGTACTCAGTTAGAACACAAGCACAACAGACATCAACACAACAACCATTCCATACGACATTGCCATCTGCCACAGGTGAGACTCGAACCTTGGAGAGATAACAACAAGACGGGTTGTCTCACTCAATCGTAGTGTATAAGTAGTCCACAGCTACCGTCTAGGTAACACATTAAAAACACCATTAAACATCTGTGCCCTAACCAGAATTTGAACTCGGACCCTTTGATCTCAAGAATAATATGTAACCATTGCGCCACTGAGTTGGGGATTTGTGGAAATTAAGTATTGTAAGTAGTCACTCGAGTAACTGATAATTTTTCAGTAAGCTGGACTTCCAAAAGCTGTGAACCTCTGATTGGGATGAAAACATCAGAGTTGGCATTGTTTTTACAAGCTTCTATTCAATTTCACATGTTTATCAGCGGTCAGTCAGTTTAGTTTAAAGTCAATTTGAACCACTTCCAATTGATATATTGTCATGAAATTTTCCATACATATGTAATATCGATAACAGTACAATATTTTAGGATAAAATCCATATAAAATGGACTATATAAGTTAAAAGTTGGAGAAAGACTCCGGCAAAAATTGAAAAGTTAACTGATGGCGGAATTGGACAAATTTTACATGAAATGCTAGGCTTTTAAGCTTATTACTGCTTAATTTGCCACTGAACTGATTTGTCACATGAACTTCTTGAGACAAGTTTTTAGGTCTGGTCATCAACATTGAAGAAATGATATTTGTTTGAATCGATCATGTTTAACTTACTGTATTTTCTTTGTTTTATTAAATAAGGTTCTTCCTTCAAAAGTTGAATATACTTTAAATAAAAATATATTTTTGCTTTGTTCATTTTGGCGTAACGAACAAAGTATACTAGTATACATATATAATGTTATGAATTACACCCCCTTGGAATTAGAGATGATACGCCTATGCCTACCGATAGTGACTGGAAAGGCTCTAGAAAGAGCCAAGGACTTTTCTAGATTATGGTTGGAGAAGATTCTGGATTAATCTAGAGCTAATTTCGGAGTATATAAGGCGCGATTACAAGCGCGGGAGGAAGTTTTATGAAGAAAGCAGTTTATAAAAGTGAACAAGTAGAAAAGTAAAAAGTGAGGTTAGATAAATAGTAAATAAAGTGAATTTGAAGTATTGTAGTCAGTAAATAGTTAAATAAAGTGTTAGTAGTGTTTAATCTCTTGTTAAAATTATTTAGAACCCACGGATTCATACAGGGTGTTTCCAAAAAGGTGGAAATCCGTAACATTTTGGTGTCAGACGTGGAATTTTGACAAGAGGATTTTTCGGGAGTGTTGAGAAGACTGGGACAGTATTCTCGGAGTTAGTGTTAACACAGGAAGGACTAGTTTACTGGACATTGTTCGAGGTTTATTTTCGAACAGGAAAAACAGTGTTAAGTGCATTTTTGAGACATTTTTGGAACATTTCATTAGGACATTAGTGGCTAAGTGACGAAGACTCTAGATAAGACTTTTTTTCGTGTTGTTTCGAGATTTTTGGACAGTTTATTACCGATATTGACGTGATTATTAAATTTTGCTGATAATTATATGCCGGTAACAACCAGAAGCACGGCATCCAAGCAACAGTTGAGGGATAGAGGAAGCCAGCAAGTGGTATTATCAGATCAGCTGTTCGAACCTCCCTCCTTTGACGGCCAAAGTTCATGGACCATTTACAAGATGCAGTTTGAGGCAGCAGCGAGTGCAAACAACTGGAATGACGAAGAAAAGGCTATGGCGTTAATCGTGGCATTAAGGGGCCAAGCATTGGAAATACTCCAGACAATCCCAGTAGACCAACAACGGGATTTTAAAGTTTTAGAAGCTACCCTAGATCTACGATATGACGATCAACACCTTGCCCGAGTGTACCAGACCCAGCTGAAATCACGTGTTCAAGGGGCTGGGGAAACTTTACAAGAGTTTGAAGCTGCCGTGTGGAGACTGGCTCACCTGGATTACCCGGATGTACCGAAGGAATTCCAAGATCAACTGGCAGTAGAGGCTTTTCTGGATGGTATACAGGATGATGAGATCAGGCGAGTCCTCAGGTTATCTCGATACCAGAACAGCAGCGAAGCGTTGGTACGTGCACTCGAGGTGGAAGCTGTCTTTCAGGATGCCCCGAGTCCAAGAGTACAAGCTGTGAGTATCGAAGAATCTCAACCAGAAAAGAAGAAAGAAAACCCTATCTTGATCCAGATACAGGAGGTAAATAAAATGATTAGTCAGTTACTGGCTCAATGGGATACTGCGGGAAGACAAGGAAAGCCAAGCAGGAGTACTAAATGTTACAACTGTGGCAAAGCAGGGCATATCAAGCAAGACTGTCGACAGCGGAACTCGAGGAATGTGAAAGCTGGAAACATGGATGAGACACAGAATAGAAGTAGTGGAAGGCCAAGTGGACGGCGTATGAAATGTTACAGGTGTGGAGAACTAGGACATATCCAGCTTGAATGTGTACGGAGAAGATTGGAGAAAGTAAAGGCCGGAGAAGCTGTGAAGCTGAGGGGAAAATCAGAGGAAGCTGGTACCAGAGAAGAGACTGTGACAGATAGGGAACATGGTACCCCGAGAGAAGTAAAGATTTCCCAGCTTCGAAGCATTCCGAGCAGTCCACTACTACCAGGACGTGGAAGTAAAGTGAAACCCCAGAAAATTGCAGATATTTCATCCGGAAGAAGGTGCAAGTACTGATAGGGCAGATGAAGCGCTCAGACAAGAGCAACTAAACGATGTGGAAGTTGGGCCTATATTGAGAGCCAAAGAAAGGGGAACTCGTCCAAAATGGAAGGATGTTTCGGACAAAAGAGTGGGACTGAAGGCACTATGGGCGCAGTGGGACTCACTGAGTGTCAGGAACGGGCTGTTGCGGAGAGCATGGGAAAGCCCGGATGGAAAAAAGGTGGTTATGCGTCTAGTGATTCCCAGGTATCGAGTAGCGAAGGTGCTTCAGGAAGTGCACAATGGAACATCCGATGGACGCTTTGGTGTTAACAAGACCCTGAAGAAAATACGAGAACGATTTTATTGGATAAGAAGTCGTCAGGATGTGGAGGCTTGGTGTCGCAAATGCAAGATTTGTGCAGCCAGTAAGGGACCACAGACTGGAAGTAAGGGTGAAAACAAGCAGTTCAATGCCGGAGCTCCTTTTAAGAGGTTGGCTAACGATATAGCGGAACCATCACCAGCCAGTGACAGAATGAAGGCTCGATCTGATCGTAAGGGTAGTTCAGAAGGGTTCAAGGCAGGAGACCTGGTTTGGCTGTACAACCCACAGCGGAAGAAAGGAAGGTCACCGAAACTTCAACCACCTTGGGATGGACCGTATACTGTTATTACCCGAATTAATGACGTCGTCTATCGGATTCAGCAAAGCAAAAAGTCCAAGATGAAGATCGTGCATTTGGACAGACTGGCGAAGTACATCAATGATTCTGAGTTGCCTGATCGGGACGATCAGGCTTAAGGAGGGGGCATTGTTATGAATTACACCCCCTTGGAATTAGAGATGATACGCCTATGCCTACCGATAGTGACTGGAAAGGCTCTAGAAAGAGCCAAGGACTTTTCTAGATTATGGTTGGAGAAGATTCTGGATTAATCTAGAGCTAATTTCGGAGTATATAAGGCGCGATTGCAAGCGCGGGAGGAAGTTTTATGAAGAAAGCAGTTTATAAAAGTGAACAAGTAGAAAAGTGAAAAGTGAGGTTAGATAAATAGTAAATAAAGTGAATTTGAAGTATTGTAGTCAGTAAATAGTTAAATAAAGTGTTAGTAGTGTTTAATCTCTTGTTAAAATTATTTAGAACCCACGGATTCATACAGGGTGTTTCCAAAAAGGTGGAAATCCGTAACAATAATATAATTAATTTATAGGGTAAAATATATGATTACTAACCTGGAATCAAATGAGCTACATCAAATCCGATTTGCTCGATCTCAGCAAAATAATTCTCAGGGTTTTTGTTCAACACGAACCTTCCCACTGGTATAAGTGGAAAGTCTCCATGTAACCAAACTTTAGAGTCATCGAAAGGGTCGTATGGGTTCTTGGCGGCTTGTTCTGGAGTCATAATTTGAACATAGAAATTCCAAGATGGATAGTCACCTTTTTCGATAGCGTTGTACAGGTCCCGCGTGTGATAATCTGGATCTACTCCAGCAATTTGTTGGGCCCTCTCTGAACTAAGGTTTAATATTCCTGAAATAATTAATTACAGTTACAGAAAATATTCTGTTGTATTTGTCTTAAACAATTCAATGAAAATAACGGATATATTTTTTTCAAACACAACGCAAGGCACGCTGATCTGTTCACCTGCACCCATATGAAAGATATGGATGGAATATGTAGGAAAATTGTACCCTATTTGATTTTTTCAATGGAGTTGTATGAAATACGAATGTAATACAAAGTAAATTATTAGTGATAAATCTAGTAATTATTAAACCAGACCTAGATTAGCAATGCGCGCTACGTAGGACGTAACTATAGCCACACGGACCAGGTCCTTTTCTTCATCAACCTCCACCCTCCAACAAACCCACTTTGTAAACAACTCACAGATGTTGATTATTAAAAAAAAACGAATCAAAAACAAACAGATAAATTAAATTTATTTAGACCCTTTTATTGCTTGATTAAACTGATTTTTTAAAACCAAATCTTTAACCTCTATTTCCTGCGTGACTGCGGAACAACCTACGCATTCAGAAATTGGATTATTAAAATTCATCTATGGCAAATTAAAACATTAACATGCAACGTCATTTATCGGAAGGCCTCCATTATTATTAATTGTGTTACTGGGGTGGTAAGCTGTGCCCGTCAATGTCTGTGTCAGCGCGCTTCTGTAGCGTTTACAGATAAAATTGTAAACAGATATGTTGCTCACAATATTAAATATTACAACGTGATTAAATAATAAATGTCTGAAAATGAACTGTACCGTCTATAGGGAAGGACTGGAAGGCATAAGTATAAAATAGGGACCGGCACAATGAGTTCATATGGTTGGAGTGCAGTCAGCACGGCCCTAAAATGTGAAATAAAAAAAGTAAATCGTTATTTTCACAAATCGCACATCAGTGAAGTCAGTTATATGAACCGTGTAGATAAACACAACCCAAAACAATAAATATTTGCAAAAGTTTCAAGTCTTCGCATTTCCCCAATATAGGAGCGAGTATCGAAAAGAAATTTTGTATCTATAATATAAAATAAATCTGATTTGATTTTATTTTCGTCTTACCTTGATTTGTCAAATAATGGAATTTGCAATAGAACAATTTGCCATGCTTGTTGACAAAAGCATAAGTGTTTGCTCCATATCCATGCATGTTCCTATAGGTAGCTGGTATACCTCGATCTGAGAACATTATCATAGTCGTATGGGTTGACTCAGGTCTAAGAGTGATCATATCCCAGAACATGTCATAATCTGGTCTTAAGTGTGTCTTAGGATTCCTAGAATAATTGAAAGTAATTATAAATAACACACGCTTTAATGAGAAGAAGAGGACAATCTCCTTTGGGCTGGAGAGGCCAAGGAGATAATGGGAAACAGATTTCTGAGGTAGTGTGCCTAAGGGCCACCACGGCAGATAACGTAATGCCGTTAGACGTAGTAAACAGCAAGCAAAAGCCAACTAGAATCATTCATGGATCAAAACATGCGATTAAGAAGAAGAAGAAGCTACGCGTTATAACGAATGTATACAATATTGGTTGTATTTGGTTTATTCACAGAATTTAAAATAATTTGTACAAAAATTAGATTAACTTTTTCTTTTCGTCACCACAACTAAATTATTCTGATAATGGATAAGAACTCCTAGCATATTCAGTGGCGGATCCAGGGGTGGCACAGATGCACGTGCCCCTTATTTTGGCAAAAAATAATGTTTTAGAAAAGTTGATTTGTAGATAGTGCTGCCATATAGCCCGTAATGTTTCAGCATTTAAAATAAATGTTTTCTAAGAGTATTTTCAACATTTTTGTGTTTCAACATTATTCTGCAATTGTTTTATATGAATGTGAAATACCCTGCATCCTGTATACAAAGTAAAGGGCACAACAGCCATATGTTTTTTAGAAATATTGCCTGCAGTTTTATGTGCATTGGATGAGATAAGTAGCAGCAATTCTAATTCTTCAAGTACAGCCCAGTCTCTATCCTCAGCAATCTGCAAATTTGAATTTCTGTTAAGCATAAACATTTTAACGAAATTTTTAGCCATAACACTTTCTCTTTCAATCTAGTTGCAAAACCCCAACCTTGATCACAGTAAAGGTATGGCAATGGTTGATATCGTAAAATCTGCGTTGAACAATATTAGAACAAATTCAGAAAATGAATTTAAAATTATATTTGCCGAAACCAAGAATATTGCTGATAAAATGGATGTCGTAATAAAACTTCCTAGGATCACAAAAGTTCAAAGACATCGTGCCAATGCTCGTTTGGCTGATCCAGTAGACTTTTTCCGAGTAAATATGTTCTTACCTTATCTGGACTACCTTATTTCTGAATTGGATTCACGTTGCTCAAAGGATAATATCAGTGTAATTTCGAAGTTGCAAGAAATTATTCCCAAGTCTTATTTCGAATCCTACTCATCTGATGAAGATATCCTTAATGAAGAATAGAAGCGCTACATGGGGAATTAATATTATGGGGAGAATTTTGGAAGCAAAAACCTGAAAAGGTTGATACTTCAATGGCAGCTTTTAAATGTGCTTTCTTATATCCAAATACTCAGTGTATATTGAAAATTCTTATACTACCTATAACTATTGCAACATCTGAAAGATCGTTTAGCGCGTTAAAAAGGATTAAGACCTACTTGAAGTCAACTATGGGTCAAGGGAGACTAAATGATTTGAGTTTGATGAACATCAATAAAAATGTGAAAATAGATATATTTTCAAAAATACACGCCAATAAACTTCAATTAGAATTTATGTAATTTATGGGAATTGTATACATCATTTACTGACTTGTTTTTCTGAAACGACGCGTTTGAGGATATTATTAAAGAAATTCTCTGCATGTAATAGTGTTGCTAGCTGCATATTTCTACAAATATGTATGTAACCTTATTTACCTTTTCAGAACATGTATGAAACTAGGAAAATTTATGCAGTCGTTCACGAAGAAAACAGGTTGGTTGTTACCAACCAAATCCCATATTCCATCTTCAGTGTAAAACTTCAGTGCAAAACCTCGCAAGTCTCGAACTGTATCAGGATAACCCAATTCACCAGCCACCTGAGAGAATCTACAAAAAATTGGAGTTTAAATTTGATTAATACTTTTAAATAATTTAACTCAAAAATAAGGATTGTAAGGAGTAAACTAGTTTGTAATGAAAAACAAATGTTTTAAATATACAGTTTTTTTGTCCAGTCTCCATAAAACTGCTGCTAGTAGTTTTTAGAAGCACATTTAAATAGCGATACGTTGTTGAAATATACAGTGTGAACCTAAAGAAACGCACAAAATTCATATCTTTGGTATGTGTCATTTGTCAAAAAAATCCTCGAGCAGGTCGATTTTAGTTTTATACATGCTACATTTTGTAACTATACCAAAATTTATGACGTCATTGGTTTTTGAGTTATGACATCACAATTTCTTTTTAATGGAAACAGTCATTTTTGTTTACTGCTTTTGGTGGTATATTCCTTTAGCTTTCTGGTGATATGAAAAAAATTGATATTACCTAAGCGATTCTTTTGGAAAAAATATTTTTATTGATTGATACCTTACATAAGTAATTGTGAGAAAAAAATCATCTCCATTGCTCAAATTGCGACCCTTCAACCATTTGGGATTGACCAAGACGGGTGTAGACACTTTGCAGGATGTCGTCTCATGGGCAATTCGTCTCATCTCCAAGCCAATTCTGTGCTTTAATTCCTCTGTGGTATCCAGTCTGTTAAAATACACCCTTGACTTTAAGTAGCCCCAAAGGAAAAAGTCTAAGGGGGTTAAATCAGATGAACGCGAGGGCCACTCAATCGTACCTCGACGACCTATCCACCTTCCAGTAAAAGCGTCATCTAAAAACTGACGCACTGCTATCCCAAAATGAGGTGGGTCCCCGTCTGGCTGAAACCAGACGTTTTCAGCAGGAACATCTTCATCTCATTGTTTGGAAACATAACTGCTAAGGCTGGCACTAGCTCAACTCGCAAAAACTGTAAATATCTTGCGGCCGTAAGATTTTCTTCCCAAAGGTCCCAATAAACGATCACCAATCATACCTGCCAACACGTTTACTTTACCTCGTCGCTGTGTATGGGCTTCTGGTGTCCAATGAAGATTTTCGCGTGACTTATACCTACAGTTATGCCGATGTACAGTCCCCTTTAAAGAAAATGTAGCTTCATCAGAAAAAATAATGTTCTTTAAAAAATTTGGGTTTTCATCGCACAAGGTCATCAACTGTTCACAAAACTGTAAGCGTCGATCTGGATCGTCCTCATTCAATTCGTGGATTAATTGCACTTTGTATGGATGGTATTTTTCTTTTTTCAATAGACGTACAACAGAAGTTTGACTTACATTATGATTTAAAGCCAGCTGCCTTGTCGAAAGATGGTGGTTTTCCTCACTTTCTAGAGGAATAGTTAATTTGGTTTCGTTGCTTGTGCTAGGGTGACCAGATCGAGGGCGGTCAGCTACACTGCCAGATTCATCATATCTAGCCACCAATCTACTTACAGTGGATCTAGAAATTTGCTTTTCGGGATACTTGGCATTGAAAACATCACATGCTTCCTGATGAGTTCTCAACCTATCACCATATCCAACCATCATCAAAAGTTCTACGCGTTCTCTTTCACTTAAACGTGGCATTGCATTTAATAGTTTTACACTGTCTCAGAAGTGCCATAAAACTGAGGTTCCACACGTGCCAGGAATAAAAAAGTTATCGATACTTTACACAAAAAGGCCTGTATCTCTCTGTTGTTAAGGTGATTGTTTTTTATTATTTTCTTTATTTAGTTTTTATGTCAAATATTTTCATGCTAGTTAAAACAAAAATGTAGGCTACGAGATTTATCAGTCCATAAGAAAGTGGAACATTACTCGAGAATTTGCGAAAGGTAAGCTATTTTTACATAAAATATCATTTTTCCAAAAGAATGGCTTAGGTAATATCATTTTGTATATCAATAGATAGCTAAAGAAATATACCACCAAAAACCGTAAACATAAAAGTCTGTTTCCAAAAAAAAAATATGATGGCGTGATTACTCAAAAACCAATGACGTCATACATTTTGGTATAGTGACAAAATGTAGTATTTACAAAACTAAAATAGACCTGTTCGAGAATTTTTTTGAAAAATGACACATACCAAAGATATAAATTGTGTGCGTTTCTTTTGGTTCACACTGTACATATACAGGTTTAATTTTTTCTCTCCTCATAGAAGTTCACCAAATGCATTCACACAAATTGCAAGGATATACATCTACCACAACTTATTGTTATTGCAACAATCTTTCTTTGGGGCTTATTGCAATCAGTTTATTTTAAATATGCAGATCTATTCAGCAATTTGTGTTAACTATAGGTATTTTTAAGTAAAAACAAATATAAGCATTTTCTGTTGATATTGACTTTAGAACGATCTTAGGAGTGTAAAAGTTTTACACTGTCGAAAAAGTTGTCTATACTTTTATATTTCTATTTTCAATCCCTGTATCTCACCCGTCGGTAAAATTCTCCAAGGAGTCTAGATTCTTGTCTTTATTTTGAAAGTATCACATTTGTGACGGTCAAAGGCTCAGTAGTAGGTGAAAGAAACTTTTTTATTCCTGTATCTCACAATCTGGTTACAGTTTTGAGGGTTTCGGGTGTTTCCCTTTCTTTGTCTACGTGTGCATTAAATTTGGATTTTATAATAATATGATAGTAATAATAATAAGGTTTATTTTATTTACAGACTTTAATAAATTACAATAAGCCTTTACAAATATCAGCATGTAAATAAACATGAAAAATCCACAAAAGTAAACTTGTCTTCGGTAACGACACAATCATAGTACAACATGTCATATTTAAAGATATTTGCTAAAAAGAAATTAAAATAAACTATAAGATACTTATTAGGGTGTCCCTTATTTATACTTGATGGAAAACAAATTATGATTTTTTTCGGTCTCACCCATTTAAAAGTTCAGACTTCCAGACATAATCCTTTCCGTGGCGACGGGAGCTAGAAGTTTAGCGAAAAGCAATTTCTTTAAATATAATCATCAAGATTTGTCCTCAAATCGTTACTTCAGTTATACATATTTAATATAAAAAGAAGATAATAATCATTTCAACCCGTATGATTAATATTTACCCTTACCACTTGAACCATAAAGTTAAGCAAATTAGTGAATTTTTAAAATAAAAGCACATATACGTCACTTTTTTGTTATGCTTTTTCTGGTGAACTGATGAACTATGTCGAACCAGTTTATTTATTTTTTATTTATTTTATTTATTTTATGAATACAGCTGCCCAGACAGATGTGCATCCAATTACAGGGCAGGAAATATTCAAATCAGTATGTATACAGTACAGAGTAGAAACTTAAAACTAAATATTTTACAGTGAACAATAACTATCAAATTAAAAATGGAAAATGCAAATTAATGTTAGCAGATACTTTAACTAAACGATGATATAGTATGAACTAAAGGTTAATTTAAGAGTGATTTAAAATACATTGCTTTATATTATTAGTACTACAATTAAAAATATCAAGGTTCAATTAATAGCTTAAAGTTAGAGCACATATTGTGAATAGGAGAAGATTTTAAAACATTTGTTCTTGGCGTAGCTAAGTAGAATAGGGCGTATGAGCGAGTTTGAAAAGATGGAACATTGAAATGTATGGAACTGAGAATATCCGAGCAGTCTGTCCGATCCGACTTGTTAATAGTTTGTGTAGGAACCGAACTGAAAAATAGACTCTACGTGTCGCTAAGTCATTTAGATTATATCTGGCTAATAAGTCAGATTGTGGCGTGCCTCTGGGGGATGAATTCCGTCAGCTTTGAGGGAGAGATATTTGACGTACCTTCTCTGAACCCGTTCCAAATTAAGAATATGAATATTGTATTGTGGATTCCAGGCAGTACCACCATATTCCAGTTTTGGACGTACAAAAGCATTAAATAGAAGAGAAAGTGTGGAAATATCTTTAAAGTGTCTTGAGTTTCGCATAATAAAGCCTAGATTTCTGTAGGCATTAGCAATTGTGTGATGAATGTGGGAAGTAAAAGCCAATTTTGAGTCAAATATGACTCCAAGATCCTTGAATTGAGTGCACCTAGTTACCATATCATTGCCTATTTTGTAGGAAAAGTTTATAGAGTTATTTCTTCTCGTAAAGGTCATCGAATTACATTTTGATGTATTTAAGGGTAGCTTATTATTTTCGTACGATATGTTTATCTTTGTGAGGTCGTGTTGCAACAGATGGCAGTCTTCTTCTGAGCTAATAGATGCGAACAATTTAAGATCATCGGCGTATAGGAGGACATTACTTTTCATATCTTGGCAAATGTCATTGATGAAAATTATAAATAACAGTGGGCCCAAAACAGAGCCCCGTGGAACGCCTGATGTCGCTGATACTTCAATAGATGAAAACCCATGATACTTCACGTTTAATGTTGTGTTGCCAAGATATGACTCGAAGAAACTTAGAAAGTCAAGACTTAAACCAAAATCTGATAGCTTCTGCAGTAAGAGCCCATGATCCAGTCTGTCAAATGCTTTAGAGAGGTCTGTATAAATTACATCCGCTTGGCCACGATGATCCAGTGTATTTTCAATAACGTGTGAAACTCTCACCAAGTTCGTAATCGTAGATCTAACAGCAAAGAACCCATGTTGACTATAGGAGAGTTGAGATTTAACATGAAAAGAGATTGTATCGTATAGGACAATTTCAAAGAGTTTGAGTTATCCGAAGGATTAACCATTATTTGTGATCTGCTTAGGACCAGATCTAAAAGCCTGCCATTCGAATTTAATACATTATTGTACTAGTTAGATAATATAAGACGAGAAATTATCAAGTTTACGTTAAGCAAATTGGAAAACTGACAAATTAGACATCACTATCAAGAACTGCTAGAACTAACCGTCCTTTTTCTGAATGATGACGAACAGAAAAAATAAAGATTCATCCCTCTGGAGCCATGCATCAAGCTCGATGGATGGCTCGTTCAATTTACTGTCTGAAAATTTTCATGTACCGTAATCAGTATCATCTTTCTCCGAAACAAGAAACTTCTCTTGTAGATATTTGCGTTTGTATTATTCGCCTTTACGTAAAAGCGTGGTTTAATTCTTCTGTATCATCTAAAGCTCCAAACCATGATCTTAATTTTATGAAGAGTTTGAAATCATACAAAAATCGAAATCGACTAATTTCTCAAGCAGCGATTAATAAAATTTGTGGCCACTTGTGTTATTTAAGCGAAGAGATAGCAACGTACAAGTAAACCATTGTAGGATGGCCAACAGCCGCGGCAGCCGCGCAGAGAGAGAAGAAATATCGTCGCTGTTGAATAGAGACAAGTTTCGTAACTCTGAACGTAGTACAGTCGGGGGAAGAAGTTCAAGTAAAAGGTGCTCTCTTATTTACCAACAATCCGGGTATGTCACAGGTCAATTGATGTTTTCGATTGAACAACAGTTCTTTGTACACGTAACATTAATGTTTATAAGTAGATACTTCTAATAGGTACCATGTGTTAAATATAAGTTATACACTACGAGCACTTTTCTCAAGACTGTACCGATGTTTACACGAGGAAGGAACATAAACAAGTGAGCACCGTAAAGGTGGGGTGGTTTCAACTACTGCGCATCCCAATCTCGTTGGCCATTCTAGGATGGTCGACCTGTAACAAATTTTACACCCCCTTTGGCACGGGAAAGAGTTCATATGTGGGGTTGAAATTTTCGGTGTGTTATTATTATATCAAATGTAAAGTTTTTAGGGGGTGAGACCAAAAAAAAAGACTACCGAAAAATAAGGGACACCCTAATACTTATATCTCCATAATAATGTCTCCAACAATTTTTCTTAAACTATGTTTAGTTTTATTTGATCTATTAAATGTCTAAATCCGTCAATATCCCGAACTGATTGTGCCATTACATGACTTTCTCCACTTATATGCCCGATAGAAAATAAAAAAAATAAATAAATACCTTACTGCCATAGGTGTCTTTTTACCAATCTCAGAGAAAACAGTCGCGGCGGAATATTGGGTGATATCGTGAGTCACTTCAAAGTAACCAAAAGCTCCCGCCCCTTTGGCATGTACTACTCTCTCAGGTATACGTTCCCTACTAAAATGGGACAGCTCATCTATTAAAACCCAGTCTTGCAGAAGAATAGGTCCATGGTATCCAACAGTCAAACTGGCAATCTTTTCTCCCACTGGCGTTCCGAAGGTTGTAGTAATTGATTCCTCTTCATCCTGAATATTTCATATTGTATTTTTGAGCAAAATTTTATTGTTAGGTTTGGTAATTGTGCAAACAACAAATACCATTGATTGGAAATTTACAATTCTACTATTTTAAAAAATAAATAAACGAATAAATAGGGTCTTTATTTATGAACTACTAGTGTATAAGCCTGTCTCCGCCAGGTATTTGGAAAATGCGCCTATGGTAACTTTCGTTGTAATTTCGCGTGTTTTCGGAGTAGCAGATACTGAACATGTAAAAAAAAAAAAAAACGAATCCAATAGGACTGTCATAATTACAAAGACGAATATTTTCTTTTATTTTATAGAAACTGCACAAAACGCTACTAAAAACCGCAGCCTGAGTAATCACTAATAGACATCTGCGCCTAAAAAAATTTTTCGGCGGCGGCGCCCCTACGTTGATCAACCGGCGTAGGCGGCGTAAACCGGCGTAAGATGCCGATGTACACCGCCATATTTTTATTGGCGGCGTTGACCTGCGAAGGCCGTGCGGTCCCTAATTTCACACTACTCTACAATGTCGACGAAATTTAAAATATTGACAGTAAAGGTAACGAAAAATGTGACAATATTTTGCAGTTAAAATAAATTAACTTTGTCTTGATTCTACTTTTAATGCATCATATTATATTATAGTTTATAATAATAATATTAATAATAACAATACAAAACTAACAGTTTTCAAGTCTAACTTGAAAAAAAAAATATATTCTTGTAAAACACAAACAAAAATTATACTCTTAGTTTAACCAGAGTAACCAACAATAATAGGCAGAATTCGACTCATATCACAATTCACAGGCACATCACAACTCATTTATTGAGTCGAAGCTGAGGCAAGGTTATGGCTAGTTGTAGGAGACGATGCAATTTTTTTTATAAGTTTGTAATTATCATGAAAAAAAATATTTCTATCGATATGACTTAGACTTAATCTTGCCATTTTGGCAGAAACTACCATGCCAGTAACAGGAAAAACCCTGTCGCTAGGTGTACTGGTAGCTGGAATACAAAAAATTTTCTTAGCTAATATAGACAAATATGGAAAATCCACTTGTTTTCTCTCCAATATTCTAAAGAAGGTGTACTTTTTTGCCCAGAAGTCGTGTGCTTTTTTACTAATGATAAGATATAACTGTCCTTTTGTACAGGGACAGACTTATTTTTCCTGGCACAATCCTTTCCGTTACTGAATCTGAGGCTTGGTTTGATTTGTACATCATCTAAAATATATTTTTTTATTTGTGCATTCAAATAGTCAATTTTACTAAGACCTTTTAATTCCCGGCGTGAATTTAAAACATTTCGGCGGCGGCGGCGGTGTAAATTTTTTATATTTTAACGGCGGCGGCGTATCGGCGTATCTTTAAAAGAAAACATACCGACTGTAATTGCAGTGTAGTGTGTGGAAATAATTGGTCATAGAATTTTAATAATACTTGAGGCAGATGTAATAAAAAAATTGATGCGTTGGTTCTTAGCACATACGCCAAAAACGAAGTTTCCAGAATTTTATTAGCTTGCTCTACTCATTTTCCCCAGTTTACAGACAGACCGACCGAACTATATTATCATTTTCTAACATTCTAATAAATAAATTATAAGTAAACTACTATTGAATAGAAATAATTGAAAATTGATTAACGTTGTCGTTGTAAGGTTGTTTAAACTCTTTAGTGTTTAATAAGTTTAAAATATTCCTCAATGGAAACAAAAAGCTTTTCATTTTAAAACTGGATCTAAATTATTATTTTATACGTTATTTTATTACAAGTGCCTAAACAACAAAATAAGGTTTTACCTGTACCCTTTTCAGTGTTTCAAAGAGTTGTGTGTTGTTGAAAGAATGTTGTAGAAAAATAAAAATAACCTCTAACGAATTTTCTATTTTATAAATATTTAATTACTATATCTACTTACTTGATGCTCTTTTGCATATTCTAAAAGTTGATTGGCGGCAGCGTCTCGGGGTGTCGTAGCCATTTTCTATAAAATAACAATTCACGACTATAGATTTACTTGGCTCGCAGATAAGTATTTATAGTAAATTTTATCAAACGGAAACAATTTGATATAATTAATACAAAAAACTTACCGCAAAACATCATATACTTTATAAACAATACAACAGGATTCATAATACCCCACCTACATTTATGAACATATTGGCTTATTTTCTTTATTGTATTATAACATGCCCAGATGCCCACAAAAACTGATTCTCTATAAAAAAAAATAGCGCCAAGTAGACTCTGTCCAATAAAATTTCTTTCCTCTCTACAAAAACATAAAATGGGAAAAATATTTGAAATCGATTAAAATCACAAGTCCGGTATCTATTTAATAAAAAAAATTGTAAAATCATTATGTTAATAAAAAATGTATGAACATTTTTTTAAAATTTGTATAAGATTGACTGAGTGGCACTGGTGAATCCAAGCAGCCTTTTGCTTCTTAGTGAAACGCGCCAAGTCATTTTGTATACGAAAAAAATTTTTTTTTTAAATAGATACCGGGCTTGGCAATTTTAATTGATTATGACACATATTTCTGGAAAGATTACATTTTATCATATTATGTTTTTGTAGAGAGGAAAGATAGTTTTTGGTGGTACATTTTATGTAAAAATAGCTTACCTTTCGCAAATTCAGAGTAATGTTCCACTTTCCTATGGACTGATAAATCTTGTTGCCTACAATTTTGTTTTAATTAACATGGAAACATTTGACATAAAAATATAACAAAGAAAATAATAAAAAAACAATCACCTTAACAAGAGAGAGATACAGGCCTTTTTGTGTAAAGTATCGATAACTTTTTTATTCCTGGCACGTGTGGAATCTCAGTTTTGTGACACTTCTAAGACATTGTAAAACTAGTGAATGCAATGCCACCTTTAAGTGAAAGAGAACGCGTAGAACTTTTGATGATGGTTGGATATGGTGACAGGCTGAGCACTCATCACGAAGCTTGTGATGTTTTCAATGCCAAGTATCCCGAAAAGCAAATTTCTAGATCCACTGTAAGTAGATTGGTGGCTAGATATAATGAATCTGGCAGTGTAGCTGACCTCCCTCGATCTGGTCGCCCTAGCACAAGCAACGAAACCAAATCAATTAATCTTCTAGAAAGTGAGGAAAACCACAATCTTTCGACAAGGCAGCTGGCTCTAAATCATAACGTGAGTCAAACTTCTATTGTAAGTCTATTGAAAAAACAAAAATACCATCCATACAAAGTGCAATTAATCCACAAATTGAATGAGGACGGTCCAGATCGGCGTTTACAGTTTTGTGTACAGTTGATGACCTTGTGCGATGGAAACCCAAATTTTTTAAAGAACATTGTTTTTTCTGATGAAGCTACATTTTCTTTAAAGGGGACTGTACATCGGCATAACTGTAGGTATTGGTCACGCGAAAATCCTCATTGGACTCAAGAAGCCCATACACATCGACGGCAAAGTAAACGTGTGGGCAGGTTTGATTGGTGATCGTTTATTGACACCTTTTTTTTGAAGAAAATCTTACGGCCGCAAGATATTTACAGTTTTTGCGAGTTGAGTTAGTGCCAGCCTTAGCAGTTATGTTTCCGAACAATGAAGATGAAGATATTCCTGCTGAAAACGTCTGGTTTCAGCAACACGGCGCCCCATCTCATTTTGGAATAGCAGTGCGTCAGTTTTTAGATGACACTTTTACTGAAAGGTGGATAGGTCGTCCAGGTCCGATTGAGTGGCCCCCGCATTCATCGAATTTAACCCCCTTAGAGTTTTTTCTTTGGGGTTACTTAAAGTCAAGGGTATATTTTAACAGACCGGATACCATAGAAGAATTGAAAGACAGAATTGTCTTGAAGATGAGGCGAATTGCTCATGAGATGATTCAGAACAGCGTGCAAAGTGTCTACACCCGTCTTGGTTAATGCCAAATGGTTGGAGGGTCGCAATTTGAGCAATGGAGATGATTTTCTTCTCACAATTACTTATGTAAAGTATCAATCAATAAAAATATTTTTTTCCAAAAGAATGGCTTAGGTAATATCAATTTTTTTCATATCACCAGAAAGCTAAAGAAATATACCACCAAAAACAGTCTGTTTCCATAAAAGAAATATATGATGACGTCATAATTCAAAAACCAATGACGTCATAAATTTTGGTATAGTGACAAAATGTAGCATTTACAAAACTAAAATCGACCTATTCGAGAATTTTTTTGACAAATGACGCATACCAAAGATATGAATTTTGTGCATTTCTTTAGGTTCACACTGTATTATACAAATGATTACATAAATATAACAAGCTAGCCATTATACTCTTCATCGATTTACTGCACTTTTTATATAATAGTTGTACATTCTATAGGATACACGCATTTTTTTTGTAAATAATATTAGTTTTAGACATTTTTTGTTTAATTAGAAAACATAGTTTTTGTTTTTTAAATTAACTAATTAATAATTTTTTTTATTGATCGATTTTGATCAAAGACAATTGGGTTCATCCTCTAGCTAACATTAATTTACTGTCCATCCGTCCATTTCAATACAATCGGGCTTTTCGTTCTTAAGTTATCGTGCCTACAAGAAACGTGATGGACACTGTTGTTCAGAATTCGATCACCAACACAGTGATATGAATTTTTTTTCTCTACGAGCAATATTACCGGCTTTAGAAATGTGCCGATCGAATGCAATATACTCTTCTTTTTGTATTTGCGAAGAGTATAATGGGCCTTTTCAGCATATTTTTTTTATTGCGGAATCGTAAATTTTATGAAAAATTAAAATACCCGTATTTTTTCAATTTCTATTTTGATGCAGATTAGAGCCAGAAAAAAATAATTAAAATTACCTATTTACAAGTCCAATTTAAATGATTATCCGTAACGCGCCATTAATACGTCAGCAATCCCAAGCCAATAGTGTAAAAGACGACTCGGCAACGTTGTACAAAATCAGCATTCAATTGACGTTTGTAGTGATGGGCGATTTCGCGATTTTCCAATCACTCCTTAACGGCGACTTATATTTTTCACTTCCGGTGGTTTTAAACTAACGCCATCACTATCTGCAAGCTGATATGTTTACCGTTCGCCGTAATTTGTTTGTGTGAATATATGGCTGCATTAAGCAGCACTGGACAAGTATGAATTGAAAGTTAAACGATGTAAATTACACTTTATATTAATATTTTATATAATCGCGGTGATTTAATCACGGTGATTTAATCACCGGCAGTGACATATCGCTCATGACTAGACGTTTGACAGCTTGTTGATGTTAACATTTTGGTTTTGAGGTTAGCGTAAATTGAAAGCCTCCGATTTCGATTAAAATGTCTAGCAAGCAGTGTTGTCTTCCATTCTGTGAAAATACGACCGAAAATGTCCCAGAAAAGACGACAGCTCAAATGAAAACTTAAGGTTATCCACACGCTCGGCGATCGCAGTGTTGTCGGTTTGCAAGTTCTTCTGTTGTGTCCTCGATGATGATTGGTGGGATTACGTGTGCAACCAAGGCGCGTGAAACTCGAGCGTTTGAAATACCCCGTGAAAGTTGTTGTATTTCGCTAATTTATTTCTCAGAGATTGCTGTTCTAAGACGTCTCATTTTTAGATAAAAAATTATTTTATTTTCCCCAAATGACACCCACCATATTTAAATGTCAAAATTCGAATGTACTGTAAAGGTCCATTATCTAACGAGGTAGAGAAGGTATATAAACGCTAGGAATTGTAAAACATATTTTTTAAATAAATCTTAACAACTAATTCTGTAAGTTGTTAAGTTGAAAATTAATCTTAGCCATCTTTTCTAGAGCCCTAGAACTGAGCAACTACTTTGAAGCTAATTAACGTTGATGGTTAATCTGTGGTTACTTTGCATCAAGGACAAGGGCGAGTTATAAATACTACATTATTAAACCGCAACGAAGCAATACATAATACGTAAAAATGTGTGGATAAGAACCCAAAGGCACGATAACAACTCTAGAGGTGAATGCCTTAGGAAAAACCGCTGCCTAAGGGATCACTACTTTCACATTCAGATTTCCTACCCAAAATCTCTTGACTATATTTGCATATATGTGGAAATAATTGGTCATAGAATTTTAATAAAAAGGCGTTGCCGAATGCCAACCAAGCCTCCAGAACTTCCGGACGCTGAAACAAAAAACAATTCCCTAGCATTTCCGAATTCGTATTAGGACGGTGCCTTAATCCATATTTGGGCGCTTTCGAATCCATATTCGAACGCTGCCGAGTACCAAGGTAACTTCTGAGCGCTGTCGAATCCAAATTAGGGCGCTGCCGAATGGCAAGGTAACTTCTGGGCGCTGCAGAATCTGTATTCGGGCACTGCCGAATCTGTATTCAGACACTGTCCAATATGTGGCGCTGCCGAATCTCTCCTGGTCCACCGAATCCACTATTGAGTACTACCCTCCTGGATTCATTTTGCTTGCAAGATTTGACCCAAACATACTAACACAAAGCAAGTTAAATAAAATCTTTTTTTTAATAAAGCACCCTCAAGGGTGTCTTATTGACATTACAATTTGATCAAGAATTGATCAATGAGTAATACAGTGCCAACCTAAATTAATACTATACAAAACAAACTAAGGACTTACTCACTAGTATCCTTTAGATTCTAATAATTTAATTACACTTATGATATATCGTGTACACTAGCACTATAAATACTCTGCTTTAGTACTAACTAAACATCTAAACATTATACTAGCTCAAAAAATGTTGGTCCTCTTGAGTCTTCTTATCAGATTTGTGTTATCAAGGAGCTGGATGGCCTCGATATTGACATATGGAGTCGATGTTCATGACTCTTGGCGAATTTGATAATGTGGCTAACAGTGTCCATTTTCACGTCTTTGTGAAGGTCACTGTTTCTAAAATACCAAGGAGCATTAATAATGCTCCTTAGTACCTTGATTTGGAATGGCTGGATTATTTCCTAGTTGTTCTTTTTGGCACAACCCCACAGCTGTATGCCCTATGTCCATACGGGCTGAACAATTTGTTTGTACAATAGTACTTTATTATCAAGTGACAGGGTGGAATTCCGCCCAAGCAGCCAGTATATTTTTCTAAATTTGATATCCACTTCTTCTTTTGTTTTTTCACATGAGCTCTCCAGCGTAGCTTAGCGTCCAAAGTCATACCCAAATATTTCGTCGTATCGGTATATGGCACCTGGATATTATTTATGCTAACAGGGATATGTTGATTTCTTTTATTCGTAAAATTGACATGGACAGATCTAGTCTCGTTCAATTTGATTCGTCATTGCTTAGTCCAGTTGTTGATTTTATTAACTGAGGTTTGCAGATTCGCCGCAGCTTCTTCGTAATTCATGCCTACAGCCATTATGGCAGTATCGTCAGCAAGGTAGCTATCGTATGATGCTCTAATTCAGGAATATCACTGGTGTATAATAAATAGAGGACCCCTAACACACTTCCTTGTGGTACTCCCGCCTTAATCTCTTTTAGATCAGAGTAAGTATCTTCGTGCTTAATTCTGAAAGCTCTGTCTGAAATGTAAGACTTCAATAACTGTGAGAACTGGTTAGGTAAAAGCCTGCGTAATTTATAATTAAGTCCTTCATGCCATACTTTATCAAAGGTTTGTGCTACATCAAGGAAGACGGTGGAACAAACTTTTCTCTCTTCTAACGACTTTTCAAAAAAGCTTCTAAAAATGAAATTTCTGGACTCTTATTAACTTGCTTTATTTATTTTTCTCTATTTACTCCCCCACTCATTTCATGGAATTATCTGGACCAGATGTCATTACAACATATACGTGTACCAAAATTCAAGTAAATATCTCAATTTTATTTTACCAATCACTTTAATAAAGGGGTGGTGGGGAGATTGAAAAATATTATTAAGAAATCTGAAGGCTTGGCCATTTCATGTGAATGCCTCAATTTTATTTAATTAGGGCTTTTAATAATGGAAATGGGGTGTGGGGGTGGTTGAAAATATTATAAAAAATCGGTCAACGTATTTACACAGAACCTCCATCTCTATTCATACAGGATAGTACTCTAAAAAAATATTAATTAAGAAATGACATAGGTATTAGAATAATAATCGCCATGTAGTTACTATTACTATTAACTTTTTTTTATCATCTACTCTATAGTGGTGGGGCAAAAACTCTCAATTTTTCTTTAATTTTCAAAACAATTCTTTTTTGAAATACGTTTAGAATGTCATATAAATTTTAAATATGAGCAAAAAATTATTTATTTTCCATCATCCATTTTATAAAAAAATGGTCTTTTTTTTTTAATGTGTTTAGAAAGTCATAAAACATGGAAATTTTAAATTCGCATAAAAAAACTTTTTTCCCATATAAAATTTTAATATATATTTTTTAATTTTCCGTCTGGTAGTTTTTTAGTTAATGCACCAACAGACAGACATACCGACAGACAGATTGACGGAATTGAAAAACCTATATTTTCGTAATCTACATGATCTGAAACGTGAAAATCCGAATAAATCTCGGAGGGTGATTTTTTCTCGTATATAATACCTCTTTCTCTTCGGTATGCGAGGAATGTAAAAATCTGATGTCTTGGCTTCTAATATATCCAAATCCCAAGTTACTGGACTCTTATTTTCCCTTATTTACCCCTATTTAAACCCCAAACTCATCGCTGGAATTAGCGCAAAATATAATCTAGTTCCAGATCTCCTCATGGTACACATGTGTACCAAATTTCAAGAGAAGATCGATCGACAGACAAACAGAAATATTTTTTTCGCTGAAATTTAAAATCTCGACGTTTTATGACATTCTAAGCCAATTTCAATAAAACAGTGTTTGTAATTTTTTTAAATATACTTCCACTCCACTGCATGGGTGTGAAAGTAAAAATAAACAAATACAGAATAATGACAAATCCAGACCTGCGTGCAACATAATATCGTATGTAGATTTTTTCAGTTTATGAACATGTTGAATAAAAAATGCGTTTCCAAGAAAGCGCTTAAAAAAATTTCTTGAGATTTTCAGTTTTACTTCATCGCAGTTAAAAAGCAAATATAACTTAATTTTATTGTTAACAAAACAGTGAGTTATAATTACTTAAATATCCACGCAGTGGAGTGGAAGTATAGTAAAAATATTTCAAATTTGTTTTTATTGAAGTAGGCTTAGAATGCCATAAAACGTCGACATTTTTTAACAAATTTTAAGAAAGCACCTTTATAAATTCAATCATATATTTTTATTTATTTATTTTAAGACAATTTTATAAGTAAAAGAGATAATAACCTAACTGTTTTACAAATCAACATGTTGGGGAAAAGATGCGTTCAATCCTTCTCTGATCTTTCGTCCCAATTCCTCATCGACTTTACCAAACATGGAAATAGCCCTCTCTTGTAAAACACTGGTAGTAGGTATTAACCACGTTACAATATTGTCAACCATCCTCTCTCTTTCATCAGGCTTCATCACCTTCTTATACAAAAGTCGAGGCTGCGTAAAATTGTCATCGTCTCCACTATCAATTCTTTTAGCAAGCCCACTTAGATTAAGAGCGGGGGTAAGAGCCCTTGCCCGTTTATCATTTTTGGGACCGTTAAAACTATTGGGGTGGTAGTTTGGAGCACCTCCTTGACTGTTTACAGTTGATTCACCATCTCTTTCGTAATTGTGTACCTCGAATGGCCTGTTAACTGGAAGCTGTATATGATTGACACCTAGGCGGTAGCGATGAGTATCGCCATAGGCAAAAAGTCGGCCTTGAAGCATTCTGTCTGGTGATGGTTCGATCCCTGAGGAATATACATTTCCAAATATTAGTATTGACAAAATTTTAATGAATTTAAAAGTAGACATTCAAAATTATGGACAAAAGTCGACATTTCTTCTTTTTTTTATTATAAAATGATATAGATACATTACGAATTAATGCTAAAATATCCGAATCGGAAACTACTATCGGTATACATGCAAACTTCACCTTGAAAGATATGATGGTACAGGTCGTTCATCGTGTAGTAACATTGTTAACTATCCCAACGCACTACCCTGTGGGGATCCATTAAAGATATCTTTCTTATCGGATGAAGTGGTACCGATTCTACTACGAAATTTTTATTTGACGGGCAAGAAACAATCTAGCTATTTAGAGATTCATGTATTCCTAAGCTATATAATTTTGATCAACAACATCCCTTTCTGCCTCATCGACGGCTTTAGACAGATAAAATAAAACTTTCACTTGAGTAATATTAATATGTGGTAGCTATTAATTGTATACAGGATCTGTTTTGATTACAAACCTGGAATGAGGTGAGCTGGATCAAATCCAATTTGTTCAATCTCTGCAAAATAATTTTTCTGATTTTTATTTAATATGAATCTTCCTACAGGGATAAGAGGATACTCGTCGTGTAGCCAAACCTTCGTGTCATCAAATGGGTCATAAGGGCTCTTAGCCGCTTGCTCAAGAGTCATAATTTGAACATAGAAATTCCAAGACGGGTAGTCTCCCTTTTCAATTGCGTTATATAAATCTCTTGTGTGGTAGTCAGGATCTACTCCAGCTATTTTTTGTGCCTGCTCGGGAGATATGTTACTCACTCCTAGAATAGAATTGTGTTAATGTTAGATTTCCATCCTGCTATCTTTTGATTATGTACTTTGAGACAAATGAATGTGAACTGTTTGTTATACTTAATGAAAACAAAGTCTCTATACTGCATGAAATTGTACTTATGAACAATGTGTATATGGTTCTAGAGAATGTCGTCTTTGAGTCGCATTCAGCTAATTGAATAATATTAATTTTTTAGTAACTGTCTTCGGATATAGGAATTTTGCACTTTTTATATTACGGTTACTGTTGTTTAAGCCAGTCAAGGACCATATACATTTTCACAGTAATTAAAACAAGACATTATTAGTGAGTGATACAGTAATATTTTATGTTTTTGCCTTAAAATGTTAAAATGTGACGATTTGAATAATTGTCTTAGTTAACAATGTTTTCTTTTTAGTATATTTACATGTGGAATCGTTCACAGAGCTATACTGCTAGCTAGCTAAACTACATCCATAGTCAGTCCTAAATTCTTAATAGTGGTGTGAAACGAGAGCTTATGGTTGGAAATATTAATATTGTCATATATAAAGCTTTTATCGTTTTCAAGAACGATGACTACTGATTTTTGTGCATTAATATTTATGTAACATCCGGTAAAAAAATTGCATTAGACGTTCCATAATCATCAATCACTTTTCCTGTTTGCGAAAAATCGATTCAGATTTAAGATGTGGTTGATCTGGATGTATCAGCATAAAAAAGTGTGATATACAATATTTCAACCGTTTAGAACAACCGGAAGTGTATCAAACATAAATTAGTGGCCCTGATATAGATCTATGTGGTACGCCATATCCCAACCTCCTAAAGACTGAGGTGGAGTCGTTTATAACAACATTCTGCAACCGGCAGGAGAAACATGAACGCATGAGGTTATGTAATATACGAATTTTATTCGAGGAAAATACATGTTTTTAAAATGCACTACTGAAAATTATACATATATTTTTTTTTATTTTTTACATCTTTTTCCAAAATGTACAGACCTAGTAACTCTCTATTGTAAAATAAAAAGTAAAGAATATAAAAAAAATACATATCATGTTGCGATAATTGCGTAACATAAGTAAAGGAAACAGTAACACTGGAATAACGAGCCTTACCTTGATTGCTCATATAATGGAATTTGCAATAGACGAATGTCCCTTTTGAATTTACAAAACCGTAAGTATTTGTTCCAAAACCGTGCATGTGTCTATAACTGTCCGGTATGCCTCGATCTGAGAAGAATATAAGACAGGTGTGTGTTGTCTCTGGTCTCAGGGTAATCATATCCCAGAACATGTCATAATCTGGTCTCATATGTGTTTTTGGATTTCTAAAAATGAATAAGTAATAATAATAAATTTTGACTCATCCTTAAATGATTTCTGAACCCATCTGATTCTTCCGCTACTAATTCTTTAACAGTGTTTGTGAATACCCTAAACCTATATTTATATTGATAAATCTAGTTTTTATTAATGGCAATTTAATATGCCATCTTCCCACTGTTTCTGAGCCCTGATGAAGTGAAGAAAACATTGCTGAAAGACTAAAATTGTTTTATTGTCCTGAACCAACGGTTATTCTTATCAGTGTCACACAGTGCAGAATTTGATTTAAAAAAAAATTTATCGAGTTCATACCTTTTCATGACATGTATAAAGCTAGGAAACACAGCGCAGTCTTTTACAAAGAAAACTGGTGCATTGTTTCCCACTAAGTCCCATATACCATCCTCTGCGTAAAACTTAATTGCAAAACCTCTGACATCTCGAACTGTATCAGGATATCCCAATTCACCAGCTACCTGGGAGAATCTACAGAAAAGTAGAGATATAATAAATAGCCTTTATTCATAGACCAGTTGCCGATGGAAAAATAAGGGCAACCGTTAGAATTAAATAATCTTTACGTGATATCGTGTACAGAAGCAAGTTTCAGTAGTAGAAAAGTATATACAATCGAAAGAACGAATAATTATCTTTTCATTGTAAATTCTTTTTAGATATATCATGAAAAATAAAAATAGATATTGCTAATTAAAAGTGGATGTCCATAGCTTTAATTTCATTTATTTTCATGCCTCAATGCCTTCGCCACTTGTGAGTGTTTTGAAATGAAAATTTTGTAAATTACTGAATTCGGAAAACCACAGGGGCAAAGGCAACTCATTTTTGTTTAGAAAATTTGCGAATTTTTGACTACAATGATATCAAAAAGTGGCACATGAAGATCCCAAACTAAATAGACTTATTACATTAACTAATATATTCCAAGATATGGACAATTTATTGAAGTAGGCTTTAAGAATGATAAAAAATCGTGAATCTATTTTTCAACAGAAAAGCAAATGTTATGGTTAAGAGTTTATTTCACAACGACAGCCACGTTCTCCCCGTTTAAAATGTTTTCTTATTACGATCTGATCATTTCTCCAAAAGTAAATAAGGTCTTTGTACTAAACCTCACAGTAGAATGCTGTAACCAATCATTACTCCACCTCCCCTTGCCAAAGAATCCTGCACGCTACTGACCAGCCGAAACCGTGAAAATTCAATAGAGGAGGAAGAAGAGCTAACAAGCCACGACGGTTAAGTGGAAAATATTTTACCCGCCAGTATCTTTCAGACCGTTACCAATATTATGTTATTGTGTTGTACTTAATGTGTTTGTATCTGTAACTTTTAAGCCACAACATTAAACAATGTTTACACAAATTTCGTTACTCTTTACTAAGGGAAAAATCCCCATTAATTGGACAATTACCCCCTGGTTTAGACTACGACTTCAGTGGCGCCCATCGTGGGGCCCCACTGAAGTAGAAGTCTAACCAGGGGGGTGATTGTCCAATTGACGAAGATTAATCCCTTAGTAAAGAGTAACGAAATTTGTTATGTTATTGTGTTGTACTTAATGTGTTTGTATCTGTAACTTTTAACCCACAACATTAAACCATATTTAAACAAATTTCGTTCCTCTTTACTAAGGGATTAATCTCCGTTAATTGGACAATCACCCCCTGGTTTAGACTACGACTTCAAGGCTAATTTTGCAGTTCGTGCGTTAGCACGCGACCCCATAACTTTGATTTTTATTTTACGCAGAAATGAGTGCATATTCAAAATTTGTTGAAAGCACATTCTTTATGCAGAATCTTGCGCTCTTTAATTTTTACTTTTGGATGTTTTTTTTCTATTTTGCCTGGAGAACTTTTATTATACTTTTCTATTAGGAGACTTGCTTCTACTTAAAATTTTTCATCCCAGCTCAAATTTTGTTGGGAGTTGAGCAATCAATAGTGATGTAATTCTATAAAGAAATATATCGGTTCCTCCGATCAAAGAACAAGTCTTCTTTAATCAGAGATCAGTGCAAAGAATAATTCTATTTCATGCTGTTTAATACCTGACTGCAATCGGTGTCTTTTTGCCTATCTCCGAAAATACCGACGCAGCCGTATAATGCGTGATATCGTGTGTAACTTCAAAATAACCGAAAGCACCTGCTCCTTTTGCATGCACAACTCTTTCAGGAATACGTTCTCTAGTGAAATGGGCTATTTCGTCAATTAAATACCAATCCTGAAGTAATATAGGACCGTGGTATCCTACTGTCAAACTGGCATCTTTTTCCGGGACTGGAGTCCCATAGCTTGTGGTAATCGATTCATCGTTTCCCTAAAAATGGTGAAAAAATTGAAATATTTATTTTTTTACAAACTTTTATTCAACTTCACATGCTTATCAGTCAGTTTAGGTCAAATATGGCAGATCAATATTGAACGACTTCCTCTAAATCTATTGATTTGAAATGAAGACATGTAGAGTCGGATCTAGTTTTAAATAACCGATATATGAATCAATATTGTGGATAGGTTTTCACTATCTCTTGCACACAGACTTAATGCAGTAGCCTAAAGACATTGTCAATGTATGTCTACCAAGATTCTTTCCCACTTCTTTTGAGACGAAAATATGAAATGTACACTGAGGAGTGAGAAACAAAGCCATAAGCTCAGCGATTCTCAAACTGTGTGATTTGACGACGAATATTATTTATTTCCGTGAACTAACACCACTCTAAATATGAAAAATGTCTTTATATGAAATATTTAAGTTATTTTTAGTGGTAAATAGTGGATATTCATCCGTCAAACGAACAATGTCAAATCACAAAGTCTTACAATTTTCTAGTACGTACATATTACACGTTTTAGAAGAGAATGAACATAGGAACCCGTAGCCCAATCGGTAAGATACTTGAGCAGCAATAAATGTAAATGGGGTGGTTGCGAGTTCGATCCTCATTCTACTTTTTTTTAAATTTGATTAAGCTCCATTAAAAGTTAACGATTTTCCATCTAAAATTTTTGTTTTATTAAACCGCGCCGCGAGTTTTGTTAAAACTTTATTTTCCCCAAAAATGTGTCTTTTATTACTACTAGCGCGTGTTTATCTCTACTAAAATCGACCTTCTTACGTTATATATTAATACACGAATGGTGAAACGTGCGTCGAGTACATAAATTGTTCAAGTGTAGTGTTGTTTATGAAAACGTGTCGTAAATTGTTCTAGTGTAGTTCAAGTGTTTGAATGTTTATCAAAACGTGTGAATGCATTGTTCTTTCAGAATTGTTTTAATTTATTTGTATTAAAATTATTGTAAATTTTTTTATATTTATTTTGTCAACCAGTTTTATTTATTACCGCTAAAAGAAAAATAATTTATTTTCATTTTTCTCATAGAGATTTCAGATTTCTTTTTATTATATGAAATGTTTTATTTTTACTAACATCATTTCCCCTACTAATACTACGATCCTATACTTTCCTGGTAAGAAATGCACATATCTCCCGCTGGGTCTTGCTGCACTGTAACAATATTAGTCTTTGATTTCTTTTTCTGATAACTCATTCTTATTGACTGAATTAGGCAATTCATTTTTTGTTATCAGTTTCATTTGTACCCGAGCCTATATACCTACAGTGTCCCCCATGAAGTTTGCTACATTTGGGAAAAATTTGTATTATTGAAATTTCAAAAAATACTATATTGGGGGTTCGTTTCTTTTTTTACGTGCAAATACTTTAAGTCAATTAACATACATAAAGTTTTTGTCGAAACTAATAAAATATTTGTGAAATAGACACAAGAATTTATGATTTTTCATACAGTAATTAATGGTAGGGGTAAAATTTGCACTTTTTTATTTTCCTCATATCTGCTTGTTATATCTATGCACTTTTCTTCATAACATTTTTCGATATCCTAACAATTTGACCCATTTTTGGGTATCACCGTCAACTATTTTTTACAGTCCTGCCAAACCGGTGATCACATGACATGTGTCAAAATGTAATTTTTTGTTGTCGGACATGCATAAACGAACCCCAATAGAGTTTTTTAGAAATGTTAATAATACAATTTTTTCCCACATGTAGCCAACTTTATGGCGGACACTTTATAATCAAAATTCCACTAAAATGACGAAGTTACTAAATTAATAATCTTATCATGTTATGATAACATCTTTCCTTTTTCATATAATTATTTAGCGACATCATTGCTGTTACAGGAGAGAAGTGTTTGAGAACTACTGGCATTTCTTATGCTTCAAATAAAATCTTAGTTGAGACGTCTTAGCGGCCATGACACAAATCAGTTACTAGAGTCGGGTACACTTTAAGTGTACCCGACTCTAGTAACGATGACAATACAATTTTTTTAAGATAAAAATCCATAGAAGATGGAATATATAAGTCAGAAGACCAAAATGGGTCGTGCTTGTACCACCCTTGTACCACCTTCGGCAAAAATTGCAAAGTCAAGTGTTAGCGACATTGGATAAATTTTACATAAAATGCTAGGTTTATAGTTTGTTTACATCTTATTTTGCCTATTCTTTTTTTTGTTATATATGGTTGTCAGTCAGATTGAGCCAAATCTTGCAAGTCCATTGTGAACCACTTGCACTTGATTTATTGCAATGAAGTTTTGCATAGATATGTAGTAGCGATGATATTACAATTTCATTTCTATTGAATAATTTATGGAGTTGTTCATTAAACTAACATTATTTATTATAAATAAATAATGTACTATGAATAAATAATATACATCACGCGTATCAGTTACTATAAAGTAGTAGAACAATATTTACAATAATTAAAAAGTGATTCTAAAAATTGTTATTCGACGTTCATGACATGGCTCGTTATATCAACTATTTCTTTTCGGTCTTTTTTATGATTTTCAAACGGACTTTAAATAAACTATACCATAAAAGCATAGTAAATATTAAATGGTTTTGCCGTATACTAAAGAATAGAAAACGTTGTTTTCAATTATTTTTTGCTAGGTGTACAGGAATCCGACAAAGGCCATAAAATTTAATTAACGTTTCGTCAGTACGAGTTGTCTTACAGTAGCGTTGCTATGGATAGCTCTGTATATTATGTATGAAATGTTGTTAAAAAGTAAATATGTTATTACGGGTGAAATACTTATCGGTCGTAGATCGCTTATTGCAGAAAATAAATAACAACGAAAATAAATTATGTAATTAGTGAAACCCGTACAACCGCACTCCCTTGGTTCTACTTTCCACTTCTTTTGAACCGACTTACAAGATTATTCGATTCTGTTTTCAGTGGCGCGATTCTCCAAGAAACAGGGCCGGATTAACCCCAAGGCAGTGAGGCATTTCCTCGGGGCCCCCATCATATTGTCTTAAATTTTTTTTGAGAATTATGAAATGAAAATAATATCTCTAGATCTCATGCAAAATGTAAAAAATGTACCTACGTTATCCTGCGATTAATGTGTTACATTACAATAAAAGATTTCGATTATTTGCATCCTACAGGCTTACCGAGAGGGGGCGGGGGCGTTTCTCTATCGTAAGGCGAAATGAGAGGTATATTTTTAAATCATGATGTAAATAACAATGAGTTCCGAATGACTTATTGATTAGAATGAGTTAAATATGAAATTGCCCTCCCCGCACTTTAGAATTTCGACCTAGATAAATATTTATTCAGTTGTAAGGGGTATCCCTCCCCCCCCCCCCACCGGTCTTCAAAAATTGTGATCGAGGTAAATATTCTAAGGAGTATCACTCGCCTGCTCTTCAAAATTTCGAACCTTTCCGCTGTTCGAAGTCTTTATTGAGATAAATAGTTACCACCCCCCGCTCCTCGAAATTTATATTGAAGATTGCTGGTAGTTGCATGTTACTACCCCCTGGGCCCCGATTTTCTCTCGACAGCCCTGGCACCCCAGTTTCTAAAAAAAGCCAGTAATTTGTAAGTGTAATATAGAAATAATGAACATTTTACTAAATAGTATATCTATTTAAAAAAGCATCATTGATTGAATTCATTGAAAACCCTCTATTTGCCTTGAATGTCCGATACCGCTCGCCTTAAGTAGGCCTCCACCATAACTCTGCCTCTGTCTACAGGCCCCTACCATAACTTTACCTACCGGCCCCCATTCAAGTTAATCCGGCCCTGCCAAGAAATATGTCTCATCAGAGACACGGTATCATATTCTCCCGCATCCTCTCATTTTTTCCTCATCTCAAAAATAAAAAATATACATATTAAGTTGTTTTTTATGAATGTTATACTAGTAATTGATACATTTTATAATAATAACAGCAATAGCACCACACAGCAACACGAACAGACACAGGGAACAGACTGACCTCACGAAATAAAAACAGAAATGCCAAAGATGAGAACGATTTATAGCTAAGAAATATATACACCCACAACAGAATATCAAATTGCCAATCTCTGGCCGGTTAGGATGTAGTTTTTGACTACCTTGATGTATTTTTTTAAAGTTTATAATGTTTAAGTTCATTCCAAAGATGAGACGCAAAATAGATAAATGATTTTTGAAAAATCGCAATTCTATGCTAAGGTACCAAGAAATTTTGTATTTGCCTTGTATTATGCACGTGATCTGGAGAAGTTAATTTTCGCCTTAAGTATTGAGGTCCATCATTATAAATTATTCGCCATATAAGTGTAAGCATGTGAACACGTCTACGATTTTCCATATTTAATATATCATGTTCGTTTAGATATGGGGATATATGTTGTCTATACGGAATGCAGTAAATATAACGCATACATGAATTTTGAAGTTTTTGAATTTTCTTTTTTGCTGTCGCTGACAATAATTTCCCACAGGCAACATTACCATAGTCAATCCATATAATATTCAAATAATATTTATTTTCTATATTTTTGTTTTCTTTATCACTATAACTTTCTAACGACATTATCTTGAGAACACTTTAAATTAATAAATATATGGTATATGTAACAACTTAAGTCCAACAAGTGTTATTTATTTATTACGAAATACATTATTTTTAAACATCAGCTTAAAGAATGCAGTTTGCTGCTCTAATTGTTGGCATATATTCCATTTAAAACCTAAGGAAATCTAAAAAACTCAGAGAATAACTGTCACGACATATTTGATTGTAAGACGATTTATATTGCTATGAACAAGTAGCAAAAATTCAACAAAAGTACTAAATTATTACCATATCTTATATCTCTGCTTCTCTGTCTAATTTATGTAATGTGAGTTATGTGCTTTGTACGTAAGAAAAATTAATAATAACTGAAAATAACTTTACATACTTGATGTTTTTTAGAATACTCTAATAGTTGATTAGCAGCAGCGTCTCTTTTCTGTGCCATTTTGACGAATCATTCACACACTACTATTAAAATTCTAAGCAGACTTTAATATTATATATACTAAATTTTATCTAACGGAAATACTTTCAATAGTTGGTCCTAATCGAATTTTACCACAAAAACAACTTTAAATAAACAGAACCCTCTCATGACGTGCTTATCGTATACGAAAATGCCTAGAACTGTCTATAACAAAAACGTGAAAAATAGATAAATATCTTAATTTAGTAGCATTAGTTGTGTTATGTACTCACGATTATCAAAATTACCTAAAAATAATATAATAGTAGTTGGTTCAATCAAAAGTACTCAAAACGCAAGCTGTTTTATCCAATAATTGCTATGCGTATAATATTGGTTCATTGGTCAAATTTTTTCACTTATCGTTTTTTCGAAACTGTAGAAAAAAATTTCAATTACAAAAGTTGTCTCCATTTTTTTTTATCTTCCCATTATGTCTCGTTTCTATTTCGAAAAATAAAATATTTTCCTACTTGCTACATTTACTTCTGTAACCTATCACTTTTTCGAAACATGGCCTTTGAAAAAAAATGTTTCTACACTTATTAAAATTTGGCTTTCGTAGTAACATGTGTTAATGAATATGTAGTGATAACACGGTAGAAATTTCAAACAAATTCATTGTTTCTTTTTTTGATTTAAAGCTAGTTAAACGAACAAATTATTGTTTTCAACAAAATGTTTATTCTACTTTGACAGATGCAGGCAAGGGAGGTCATGCGCTTTGCTTCTAGGGGGGCCATCCTTATTAAAATATATACCAACGTTTTTTTACCCCTCAAAAATTGATATGATTTTTATTCTGACAGTTCGTATTGAAATATGAAGTGTAGCAGATTATAGAATTCTATATCTTCTACTTTATTTTACTTGATTTAAATGAGCTGAGTTCAAATCTGTAGGTAGTTTTGCTCTGCAAGCTCTAGATTTTTTGGAATTCGACATATTCATTTTCTTGAAATTTGAGGTGACATGATGGCAAAAAAATCAGTTGCATAAAATAAAATACATCATAAAATTGACCAACATGCTACCCATGAATAATAGTTATTTATGAATTAAAATCCAGTCCTAACTTAGATACAGTTACTATTTATTTTTATTTTATGAAATTAAGAAAAAAGCTGAGCTACCAATTTGGCACCTCAGAAATCTGGCTTCCTGAGGTGGTTGCCTCAACGCCATTTGGTTATGCAAGACACAAAGAGCTTAATCGTTGTTTAACAAAGTGCATTAATAACAGCGATTAATAATCGAGATATTTCAATCGTCGAGATTATTAATCGAATTTTAATATAAGTTAGTTACAAAATTTAAAATCTGATTTAAAATTTTTATTTACTAAAATAAGCACAAATTCGATTAAGTATTAATTAATTAATATCATCTAATAATTTGTGTTTATAAACATTGATATTTACGTTAGATATAGTACAATTACTGAAATTAAGGGAAGGCATAGATAAATTATTAGTTCTATGATATTCTAAATTTAAATTCAGCTAATAGATCTGACTTTTCCAATTTTAGATTTAACTGTGCGGAGGAAATTCTAGAAGCACTGCTAGCAAGATATCTAGGCATTATAACTGATCAGAACTTAAATGAGGACAATCATATTAAAAAATTAGCATCAAATATAAGAAAACTAATACCTACATAAATTCTACTTAATGAGAGATTTTCTAGGGAAAAACTTTTAATAATGGTGTATAAGTCACTGGTGGAATTATTAATTAGATGTGGCATTATTGCTTGGGGAGGGCTTTACAACAATACACTAATACAGCTAAATGTAATACAAAACTTCATCAAAAATAAGTTTCAAAAAGTCTAGCCTTTATCCTACGAATTTACTATATACAGAGGAGATTCTTAATGTCCGTTCACTGTATATCTTAGCTTGTTGCTCATTTTTACAAATCAATAAGCACTTAAAAATTTTCATATCCCATCAGTACGAAACTAGGGGTAAAGTTCATAAAGGCCTACAAATACCTGTTGTAAATAGAAATATTGGACTAAGATCTTTTCAATACTTAGCCCCTAAATTTCATAACCTATTACCAATTAAAATCAAGCAATTGATTAATCTTAAAAGGTTTAATAAAGAATTAGACATTTTATAAGTACTAACTTCGATTCATTCAGAATCTTTTTTTAGAAAACATTTTTTTTCTTATTTATTTAATACATAGAATACAATTCGTTCGATCCTCTGAGTATTTCATAAGTTTTGGTTCCTAGTTTTAGTTTTAGTTTATCTTTAATCTTATATTATTTAGTATCTAGTGTAAGATGTATTCAAATTAAAAAATCAAGAGATGCCCATCTCCAATTTAAAAAAATCTATAAATCTGTTGTTTATTACCATTGTATTAAATGTGGTGTATATACTAATTTAAATAAAAATTGAATTGAATTGAATTTAAAGTCGGTTAAAAAATTTAAGTTAATAATTTAATTTATTTATTATATTTATATTTATCTAAAATTTTTAATACATCGATGTGTGAACATTCTGGACATAACAAGGATTAAAATCTGGTCTGATCCCTAAAATGCATATGACTCTCTTTTGAAGTATGCTTCCCTGTGACGGCAATCCACCGTTGAGCTTCCACGCCTACATGAGGCTTATCACAGTTAACCCCGTTCCAGAATTACCATAATCCGCGTCGGGATTCGTTAGCCGCTTTGCGGCACGTTGGGGTCGTCGCGACGCCTTCTGAAATGCGTCTATACCTCCCTGCATTCCTGCTCGCTTGGTATGCCAGGCGCCACCCGCGTGAAAGTTGCTGAAATTTCAGGTTGTGTACAGATTTCTCCTGACTTGTTGATTTCAGCGCATAGCGCTGAATGAGCGCGTTTGAGCTTTCAGGTGGTGAAATCCAATGCCAGGCGCAAGTGTTTCAGGCAGGCGCCGCGTCGCACAGTGGGACACATATTACACAATTAAACACAAACTGCCTAAAACTAATATTATTTACAAAAAACTGTGAAGAGTATTATTATAGTGAAATTGTAGATATTTTTAAGGCTTTTAAATATGTATACAAACTTTTTGGAAAACATTATTACAAAATGAAATTTAATATCCTTGCATATCTTTTTCCCTCACCCTGTATAAGAACTGTGTTAATGTTCTCTTATAAAGGGTTTTAATTAGCTTCAATTTATGCCATTACGTCATATTCGATACTCTCTTTCGTTTTCGAGAAAAAAATTTAAAACTCTCTTTCTGACTCCAAAGTAAATTCTCTTGAAATAAATTTGAAAAGAACGTAAATAATAATTTTAAGCTTTATTTGTAAAAGGCATATAATAAACAATATTTATAGTAACAAAACAGCAACAACAAATTAAAATATACAATTTTTTTTTCTCTTTTGTGATACCACTTGATGAACCCATTGCTAATAAGCGCATGTTTTCATATAATACACATTTCTCACTAATAAAATTCGGTTGCTTTTCTACTGGCTCTACAGATATTTAAATAAAAAATTTTATAATCATGATTCAGTTTCATGAACTTCCTTACTTTTGTTTATTTTATTTTATTCTTTTGACTTTTAAGTCGTTCAGATTTAATAAATCAACCATAGCTTTGTTATTAGTAATGTTTCACATTTTCTAAGTTAGCCATGGAAGTTTTAATATGTCAAATTAAAATAAATCAGAGTAGTTATTTTGTAACATTTTTTATTAACCTAAATATTAAAACGCGTTACATCGGTGCGAACGGCAGCCGATTTTTGTTGGAGAGTATAGGGCCGTGGGTTAGGATTGTGTGGACACTCAAAGGGCGCCACCGGCTGTATGTTACGTAATGTGATTTAAATAATTTTGCCAGCCAGGAACAAAATTAAGTTACTAGCAACCATGCGATGAAATTCTCAAAATATATCTGTAATATCATTTCAGTGATTTGACCTTTTCTTTATAGAAATGCAACTATGGCTAAAGTGATACCAACAATGAGTTTTAGATTTACAACAACGAGTTTAAAGATTCACAATGGATTAAAATTACAGCTCATCACTAAAATGTTATGTAACAAACAAGATTCTGTGAGTCAACCTTCGCAATGCTCGCTGTATGCACAAAAATGTCAAAGAATGATCTCAAATAGTTATGTTTTTTCAAAAATACTTCATATGTGACATAGTAGAAAGTAAATTAGTATCACGTGGTACCATGCGTTACTTTACAGTAAAAAATCTTAAAATATTTCATCATACTAGGTATAAACTTAGAGATTAACTTGTAGTTGCAAAATTGTTGTGTAATTTACTTTAATATTTCAACAAAAAATCACTGAATGAAACTATAATAACTGCTTTAAAATTGTGTAACTAAAATGAAACAATAAAACCTGATTAGGGCCTTGGCATTTTCTGTGACGACTGCAGCGTGACCTGTCACCACTTCCTAAGATATTCTGGACGTTGCTTACGACTACGACTCCGTGTCACTCCCAAAATTCTGCTCAACTCTCCAACCAAAACTTCTCTAAATGTCAGCAGCACACACATAAAACCAAACATCTGAGTAATAAACTTCCTCCTATTACTCCTCTAAATACTGGGCCCGCTTACATAACCAAAATGACAGCACCAAACATATACTTATCCCAATTGTAAGCCTCTCCAAAAATATATGCCCCTCCAAAACACTCTGCAATAATTACAATAAATAAGAACTAAATAAAACTCCAAACTAAGTAAAATAAAACTCTCCTCATATAGAGAATATTGCATAACCTCACGAAACACGTGACGATCAAATTACGACAATCAACAGAATTCCTTCCTGGAATTTACAAAATGCTTTCGGCAGGACGGTAAAGAAACACTGGGTACATCAAATCAAATCCATTTTCAGTGTAAGCGATGTAAAACCCAAATTCTTCAATACAAAACCGGAACCGCCGCCTTTCAGCTATCTCGTCGCTGTCGAAAAACGAGCCACCAGCCGGAAATCTCCTTAACAGTTCTCAGTGTTGCCAACTTGAGCATCTAGAGAACACTTTCTCTAGCCAATGAAAATGCGCCAACAAAGGACTTAGCAATTAAAAGACTGAATTACACAATTATGTAATATCTCAACTACAAGAATATACGACTAACACCTCTAGCTCAAAATTATACAAAGAAAACATGTTTACTACCCATAATTTTACAAGATAGGCCACTATTGACTATCGAATTCTAGATCGTGGGTTGCATACCTCTATACTCAAACAAATGAATTAATCTGAGTTAATTTACTGTATACAAACATAAATTTATTAATGTAGCCTTTTCAAATGCTACAATTTTCTGTTGAATATTAATTCGCTCGTTAATCTACTACTACTACTACTACTTTGGAAAAAGTTGGAGTTTTTATTGATTTATGGAGAATATAAACGTAATGCTGGGAAAGCTCACACAGCCTCTTCTCAACGGTTTCCTGGTAGACGTTGTCCTGACCTTAAAACCATAAAATTATTAGTTGATAATCTGAAAAGATATGGTTCTTTTACCAAACCAAAGAGAAACAGAAGTAAACCGGCGAGGAATGATATTGATATAAATGAAGTTGTTGCTGCCGTTAATGAAAATTCACAAACCTCATTATCAGCAATCAGTGCTAGGACAAATATTTCTTCGACTTCGGTCAGAAGAATCCTCAAAGACAAAAGTTATCATGCTTATAAAATGATTTTAATACAACAACTTCACCAAGGAGATTGTGCAGGGCGATTTCATTTTATAGCACGAATGTCCGTACTGAATAAAAGATACAATTTCCTTCATAAAATTCTTTGGAGCGATGATGAGGCGAAATTCAATGAAAGCGGTAGTGTAAACAGGCACAATATGCACTATTGGAGTGATAGCAATCCTAGATGGCCGCGAGAAAGAAATTTTCAGCTAAAGTATCATAAGGTTTTTTGAATTTTGTATATTTTTTATCAAGAAAATTAAATTTGAAAATTTTAAAATGTATTTGAACTAACTGTATCCTAAACTGTTTATGTCTTACCAAGTATGTGTCAAATCTGACTTTTCTAATTAATTTTGTGTTATGTCATAACATTCACTTTAATGCATCCGCTTTTCTGATACGCAGTGGCAAAATACCCAAGAAAAAGAAAGAAGTAAAAAGGGTTTCATTTTGCATATCAGAAAAAATTACAATTTCTTTATTTGCTATATCTGTGAAAACTTATGAATATATGTATTTATCAGTGATTGTCAAGTTGAGCATTATTTTAATAATAAGCCATTTGGTTACCCAAAGAATTGAAATTTTGATATTATTATGTGTGGTGATAAAACAAGAATACAGAAGTAGGTATGCGAAATCTTCAATACTAAGTATCCTGACCGTCGCATGTCTCACTCTACGGTAAATAGTGAATTTGGAAATGCCACAGGTATTCCTAAATTTGGTAGGAAACGCATTTTAGATGATGAAAAGAAATTGGATATATTGAGAGATATTCAAGATAAACCACATAAACCCAGAAGACAAGTTGCCATTGATAATAGATAGTAAAACGTCCATATTGCGTCTTCTAAAAAATGAGAAATACCGTCCATATAAAATTCAGTTGGTTCAAGAACTTAACGACGATGACCCTCATCACCTATTAGAATTTTGATAAATCATGGCAAATAGATACCAAGATGATCCGCTTTTTATAAAAAAACATTCTATTTTCTGATGAAGCAGCATTCGGCTTAAATGGAACAATCAACAAACAAGTGGAGTACAGAAAATCTACATTAGATGATGGAGGCTAATACTCAATATCCTGAGAAGTTGAACGTTTGGGCTGGAATTATAAATTCTCAAATTATCGGACCATATTTCTTTGAAAATGTTTTGACAGTTCTAATAACCAATTAAATTTCGTTATTTCTTGCCATGTAACACAAATCACCCAATCATTTTAACATTAAACTGATAACACCATCCAGTGAAATTTTCAATCACTACGACAACAAAATTATTTAACTTTGACAACTTCATAATAACTGCCAAATAAATTTCAAAATGTCACGTTATGACAATGCCAATGGGCTTGTTCCATGATATTCTTTTTATATAGTTTTTATACTTTTTCATATAGTACTCGATATTCTCATTATGCACTTAAAATTTCGTATTATTAACTTTTTCCGTTCTCGAGATATAAGGAGTTGAAATTCGTAATAGTTGCAGTACAGAGCGCTCATTTGTGACGTCACTATATGCAAGTGACGTAAGAAAAGTGGCTTTCTGGGACCTTTCAAATTTATACTGAAAAGTCAAAGAACATGGAATTTTCAAACGCTAGTAACGAAAAAAATACGTCGAGTGGAAGTTCGTTCTATGTCTCTACGGAAACGAGAAGGTCAGCGATGAAACCTAATTGTAAATTGCAGGGTCAAAATCGAAAATTCGTCCCAACAGGAGCGAGAGAAAACTGTAAATTTTTGACATTTCACCAAATTGTACTCCCTTACTGTCAAGCAGTAAGCAAAACAAACAATACTTCGAAAACACTTATAATTATAGCTAAGGAGCATCAAGTCTATTAAGATCGCCGAGTCTATGCGTATAGTGACGTAGCGCCTGGTCACGCCCCATTTTCGCGAATTGGAGATTTGTAATAGTTTTTAAGATACTAAACGTGCGAATAAGATTCTGATTTTTTGCAGATCCATTATTTTATACTTGCACTTTCGATTTATGAAATAAATAAAAAATGCCGAACAAGCCCATTCTCAATCTAATGCTGCGTTAAATTTTAGTAACTGTACCTTTACCAACTGTACTTTTAATAAGTAAATAATTGGCAAAAATACACTGATCTTTCCTATTATTCCATTGTCAAACACTAGCAATTCGATTGCCACGATGCGTCGCTTCTAAGGAGAAATGTTGTGAGCAAAGATAAAAACAAGCTAACTATTATGCTCTTCGCCGATTTACTACACTTTTTACTTTTTATATAATTGTTACACGTATTATACAAGGTCCGCTACTCGTAACTTCCTTATTTTTTTAAGCTACGACCATGTTCGGCACATCAAATTGTAGATATTTTTAAGGCCTTTAAATATGTATACAGAGTGATTTAAGAAAAAAGTTTTTGAAAAAATTATTACGAAATGAGAGTTAATTTCCTTGAATATTTTTCCTTTACACTGTATATGAACTGTGTTAATGTTTTCTTATAAAGGTCTTAATTAGCTTCAATTTATGTCATTACGTCATATTCGATATTCTCTTTCGTTTTAGAGAGAAAAATTTAAAACTCTCCCTTTGACTCCAAACTGAATTCTCTTAAAATAAGTTTGAAAAGAATGTAAATAATAATTTTAAGCTTTATTTGTAAAATGCATATAATAAACCATATTTAAAGTAACAAAACAGCAACAACAAGTAAAAGGAAACAATGTTTTTTTCCCTTTTGTGATATCACTTGATGAACCCATTGCTAATAAGTGCATGTTTTCATGTAATACACATTTCTTACTAATAACATTTGGTGGCTCTTCAACTGGCTCTACAGATATTTGAATAAAAAATTTTATAATCGTGATTCAGTTTCATGAACTTCCTTACTTTTATTCATTTTATTTTATTCTTTCGACTTTTAGGGTGTTCAGATTTAATAAATAAACCATCGCTTTGTTATTAGTAATATTTCACATTTTCTAAGTTAGCCACGAAAGTTTTAATAAAAACACTTTTTAAAAAATTATGAGTTGGTAGACTTATTTTTATTAAAAATTAAAAACATAGTGCAAAATGATTTAAAAAAAAAGAAAGAAACAAAATAATTCTTAATTATGTTAACAAGAATACTAAAAATAAAACAATGTTGATTTTGCAATAAACATTAATGTTTTCCATTTTTATCAAGTAAAGAGAGCATTTTTAATAATAATTGTTCAAAATTTTACCCATTAACGTGAATGCAGTAGTTAAATCTTTTAATTAATTTACCATTCACCGTACGTAATAAAGTATTCCTTCGAATAGAATCACATCCACTTCTTATTACATTTTTTAAACTCTCAATATTCTGAAGTTGGGTGTTGTACACAAATCCCTTAAGGTAACCCCACAAAAAGAAATCCAGCGTATTTAAATCTGATGATCTAGCTGGCCATCGCGCAGGTCTGGTATTGCCTATCCAGTGGTTTCCAAAAATAATTAAAAACAATACGGGCATTATGTGGAGGTGCACCATCTTGATGGAACCAGATACTTCTTCTAACTTGCAGGAGAATTTTTTCTAAATAATTAGGTAATTTATTTCGTAAAAAATCTAGGTAAATTTCGCTATTTAAATTATTTTCAAAAAAATGTGACCCTATTAATCTGCCACCAAGCATACCTATCCACTATATTGCTGAATAGAGAATTAAAAACCGTTTTAATTGAGCTATCACATGCACCATCGTTCCGTTAAAGGGGTAGCTGTCACTCCAAGGGGGTTGAAGGGGGAGGTATAAAATTATACTCAAAAATGTCATTTTAGAATTAAAAATTTACGTGTTTTAGGATTTTTCTCATAAATTGTAATTACGTAGATAATGAATTTATGCCGTACTTATGGATCTCACTGCATTTTGTATGATTGTTGCAGCAATATTCAAGCTCGAGCGGCAATAGACCACTTTCCTTTCTTGTTGCACAAATAACTATCCTATACAAAGTATAATTTGCAAAAATGAAGAAGGATCGGAATAATTTTTCATCGTTAAGAATACTATTACCATTACCGGCAAAAGAAAAACATTGAGTTAAAACCAGAACCTTGTGATACTCCAGGCGTTGTAGAATAGATATCTCTAACGTTCCATTCAGGGTCGTTGAGATGGGAATCAGCTGCCCTGGGGCCCGGGTAAAGGAATCCGGATTTGGTCCAGGAGGCGACTGCAAATTTGTGTGGGGAACGAGTGGACGGGATTTAGCAGTTTAGAATACTGCAATAGTATGCCCTAAACTCATAACCGCTGGTCGGCAGATCACGGTCCCTGGCGGTAATGAGTAATTACGGTAATTGTTTATTGGAGCAATGGGGCGATTGTGGTGACAAAGTGGACGTTTTTTTTTTAAACTAATTTGTTAATTATGATCCAAAGAATGTAAAATGCTCGGTCGGCCGACCCCCAGCCCTGGCGATAGCCTTGGCGGACCATTAACAACAATGCAATTTTCAATGCCTAGCCTCCCCCAAGGAGTGACCAGGTCGGCCTTGGTCTATTCGAAAGAACAAAATTTTTCCTTTCTTAAAACCCCGGTCGGCCGATCTCGGTCCCTGGCTTTAATGAGTAATTACACCAATTGTCGTGGGGGGGCACAGGGGGGATTGTGGTGACAAAGTGGACGATATTTTGTTTAAAATTTTTTGTATTGTAATCTCGAGTCTAAAATGCTCGATCGGCCGACCCCACCCCTAGTGATGTCCTTGGTTAGAAAACAGTTTAATTTAAAAGTACGAACTAGGAAAATTGGCATAATTTTTAAATTTAAATCTAACTATTTTGCAATCCACTGAAATTATTGAGTGAAAATTAATAGTAATATTCTTGTTAAGGTTCTACTTAGGTAGTCTTATAATTTTTTTAAATATACGTACTAAGAGAAAAAAATTATGGCCAAAAATAGTAAATATTTCCCTAGCGGATGTCTCTTTCTAGGGAATGGCCACCTTAAGGGGGTATTATTCCAACAGAATAAAACAGGGGATTTTAAAAATGTTTTACTCAAAATATGTATAATTTGTTTTCTACAGAATTTCGAAACGAATATCTACGTTTATGAGATTATAATAAGGAAGCACGTTTTCCTTCGGTGTGTTGTTGGTGTCCAGATTTTACCAAATGTGGCCTTGACAGGCCCCTGGTTAGTGCCATTACATGTCCGTTTATAAACAAACAAAAATAATAGGACAAGTTTTTCCTCAGTGAGAATCGTAAAAGTCACTAAAAGGGTTTCTTAAAAAACCAAAGTTGGTGGCCATATCTTACATAGGGTGGCCTTAATAGGCCCTTGATAAATGTCATCATATGTGCCCTTCCAAAATAAACATTCGGACAATTTTTTTCTTACATCCAAATTTAAAGTTATTCCAAGTGTAGCTTCAAAATGAAACATGTATATTTACTTCAATAAATGGTATATGCATTTTTTTAATTAACATCGTAAATGTTTTTTTCAAATGTAATTTTATAAAAGCAAAATGCCATCATAAACACGCGATGAATTCCGATCATACAGTCAGAAAAAATGTACTAGCTTTAAGTAAATCCATTTATTTGAATCAGATTTTATTGAATCAAAGTTTTTTTCCTTTAAAACAAACAATTTTATTTACTTCAAGAAAATTGATTTATTTGATATTACGTAATTTAATATCTTAGAAACAATTTAAAAAATCGTAAAATGAAATAAATAATTTACTTGAATTAAGTAAAATTTTATACAATTAAATAAATGATTTACTTAACACAAAGAAACATTTCAAAGGTTCATATTTAAATTAGAACGTTTTCTTAAAACTATAGAAATTTACCTAAAACTATAGTACACTTTTTCTCTGAGTGCAGTTGCTACAACATTTATCACCCCCCCCCCACCCCCACCCCTTAAGAGGTGAAGAAGTTATAAAAGTGAAAACAGTGAGGTAATAAAAATTCTTTTGATAATTCACCCTTTCGAATATTCCAAGACCGATCTGCTAAATTCGTGCGTGAGAAAAGACATTTACAATGTTGCAAATGGTCGGCCAAGGACATCACCAGGGGTGGGGGTCGGCCGACCGAGCATTTTAGACAAAAAGTTTAAACAAATAATCGTCCACTCTGTCACCACAATACCCCCTGTGCCCCCCACGACAATTAGTGTAATTACTCATTAAAGCCAGGGAACGAGATCGGCCGACCTGGGTTTTACGAAAGGAAAAATTTTGTTCTTTCGAATAGACCAAGGCCGACCTGGTCACTCCTTGGGGGAGGCTAGGCATTAAAAATTGCATTGTTGTTAATGGTCGGCCAAGGCTATCGCCAGGGGTGGGGGTCGGCTGACCGAGAATTTTACATTCTTTGGATCATAATTAACAAATTAGTTTAAAAAAAAAACTGTCCACTTTGTCACCACAATCACCCCATTGCCCCAATAAACAATTACCGTAATTACTCATTAATTACCGCCAGGGACCGTGATCGGACGACCAGCGGTTATGAGTTTAGGACATACTATCGCAGTATTCTAAACTGCTAAATCCCGTCCACTCGTTCCCCACACAAATTTGCAGTCGCCTCCTGGACCAATTCGAAAATAAATAAACTGAAATGTTGACCATATTAGATATTTCTTGTATAGTTGGACAAATAATTCTAAAAAAATACGTCATATTCAATGAGGTCAACACCCTTTGAGTACTGATGGTAACAATGTTTACCTAAATAATGAAAAATATTTATTGTCGAATATTTTTAAAAATAGCATCCCTTAGGGGTTTCCGCTTTAGATGCACGATGTGCAAATATCCTGATTAATATTCAAAGTCAATAACCTGCACGTAAACAAAGTAAAGGCCTTTTGCGGTGAGCGTGTTATAAACTAACGGATAATATGACTAATATAGCGGTTTTGTTATTTTCATATTATGCGTGTAATGTTTAACTTAATTCCGAGCGTAAACATTTGTTTATAGTAAGGTGTATCAGACACTATCTGAACAAATGTGTATTCTTCCGGTTTCGTGTTGATAAAATGTCTCTAGATAACAATAATGATATTTTTTTAAGGATTCATCATCATTAAATAGGACCACTTATTGCAATAAAACAGTGATTCTATGTATATTTGTAATATGTTGTATACAGTGTGTCATCGGATGGGGTAACGCACTCTTGTAAACTTTGAAATTGTTGGTTTCTCGAGAAAATATTATTCTCTATAAAAAAATTTGCTTATCCTTATGAGATCATCAGCAGATGTCAGATTTGTGATAAAATATACAGGGTGTTCAAAAATGTAAAAAATATAAGAATAAAATATTTCGATGACACAGCTAAAACCTAATCTGATTTTTTTCTCAAACCGTTGTTTGGAAAAATCGTTTGTGCCGTGTATGTTAAATGCGGCTCTAAGAATATGTTTGTTATATTCATATTTGTTATACAGTGTGTCCCAATCACAATGATATCAAAAACAGAAGTGTCAATGACACCGAGAGCGGAAGATAAAACAAAATTTAGTCAAATTTATTTTTTTTTTTGGAAATAGTTTTAAAACAACTACAAAAACTTTCGTAGAGATGAAAATTAAAGAGCAGAAAATTCTACAAAAAAATGTACTTACAGGAAATGTCGTATATGTGACAGTTTTCGGGTAAAATTAGAATAAAAGAAACAAAGCGCGAACGCCAAAATTAGCGTTTTCCCTGCGTATCGGTACAGACATTTTAATAACCTTTGGGTAAATGATCGCATTGTAAAATAATTTGAACATTTACTGTACAATGAATAACAAAAAGTAGGTAGGCTGCGAGCGTCGTCTCAGGCGGCTGTTATTAAAGCTTCTCCAAATTTGAATTTTATACAAATTTTCGTTGGAATTTTTGTACTTGCTTGTTATATGTCTCAACTATTAGAAAAAATATCACTATATACAATTGAAAGGACTTATATTTATATTTCGTTCATCATATATCATCGCAACTGGATGAACTTTGAGTATTCAGTACGGATGATATATTTATAAAAAATCTCCGGTTTTAGTATACATACACTGTATTTCCCACTCCTGGAGAATCTAAATTATAATGAAAAAATGGATGTTGATTATTAAAAATAGCTGCAAGCTTTAATTTACATTTTATTTCACGTATCAAAGTTAATTTTTCGTTATTTGCGAGCAATTTAAAATCAAAATTTTATAAATTACAATATACACGAAAATTGACAAACATTTAAAGTCAACCCATTTTCTGTCTAAAACACTTGAACATTTTCCACTATCGTGATATCGAAATGTGACATCTGAAGATCTCAAAACCAACGGAATTTGTTATATTAACTGGTATATTTCAAGATATAGACAATTTAATGGAGTAAATTCTAAAACAGAGAAAAAAAAATGCATTTATTTTTCAATATAAGAAACAAATGTTACGATTAAAATACATATTATTATACAGGGTGCCCCAGAGTTCATATTGGGTACATATAACTCAACTTATCTTAGCTCAAAAATGCATCCATGCATCCTCCTAAAGTCAGGCAAAATTTTTTTTTCCAGTAATTTCAGTTATATCGAAGACAAAATTTTCGAATTTTGATGGGAACTGTATCTCGTGCTCTATCTAAACTTCATAACAACCAAATATCTTTTATTTCTCAAACGCGACAGGTTTCCTGTTTCACAAGCCTGACCTACAGAAAAGAAACGGTAATTCCTGATTTTTTGTTGATATTGCACAAAATTTAAAAAATATAAATTTGTGTAGTGAAACAGGTGAACATCATGTGAAGCATTTGTTATTAATGTATTTTCCAAAATTAAACCACTTTTCTACAACATTTTCTTCTAGAATCGTACTTAAATGTTAAATACAAATAGAGGAAAAAACGATAATTTCTTGTATTTTGATATTACAAACATTTTTAAGAGTACCTTTCTTGCAGCGCTTTCAATGCTCTGTAAAAATGTTCAAGTATTCCGTAATTTTAATGGTGATTAAAAAATTACAGCCAGTCAAATATTAATAATTATGAAAGAGAATTGAGACACAAGAGATATTTGGTTGTTACCAAGTTCACATAGAGTACTTATAGAGGTACAGCTCTCATCAAAATTTGAAAATTTTATCTTTAATATAACGGAAACTGTTGGAAATTCTTTTTTCTGTCTCATTTTAAGAGAATGTACTTCCGCAGGGATGCATTTTTGAACTAAGGTAAGTTGGGTTATATGGGCCAAATATGAACTCGGGAATCACAGGTTGCCGTCTGGTAACTCAATTCTGGGACACCCTGTATAGTAATGATAGCTACATCTTCGCCCTTTAAAATATTTGTTTATTTATTACGATCCGATTGTTTCTTTAAAGTTATCAAAGCTTTTGTACCGAAGCGCCAGGGGAAAGGGCATTCGTACGATAACTCGTGATAAAGTTCGATTCTTATTTTGCAGCAGAACCGTTATGTGTATGAAATTTTTTGTAAAATCAGTTTTGTTGTAGAATTTTCTGCACTTTAATTTTCATCTCCACTACAGTTTTTGTTATTCTCATATTTAAAAAATACATCAGTTAAAAAGTTTTTTTAAGTTTGCCGCCGTTTTGTGTTATGTTCTGCCCACAGTACCCTTGACAACTTTTTAAAATACTTTTCTATTACTAACCACCTACCAAAAAATCAAAAGTTTTCAAAGTTATCTTTGAATTGACTGTTTGGACATTAAACCGTTCTCCGAGACTGAAGTTTGCATGACGTTAAAAAGAATTAAACGTAAACTTACTGCGGGCCCAGATGGAATTCCAGCATTTCTACTGAAAGACTGTGTCAGAACTTTTTCATATCCCCTCTGCATAATATTTAATCTATATTTTAGTGAATGCTATTTTCCTGATATTTGGAAATACTCCAAAGTGTGTTCTATGTCCAAAAAGGTGAAAAAATGATGTTATTAATTATAGACCCATAACAATCATATGTAACTTTGGTAAAGCTTTCGAAATCCTACTGCATGATAACTTTTTGACTCTCACGTACAGGTAGATTCAGTTTATACTTAATTACTTCCACATCCACGTAGTGGATTGGAAGTATAGTAATCGCAAAAAAATTTTCAAAAATTTTTATTCGTGAAATAGGTTTAGAATGTCATGAAACGTCGAGATTTTAAATTTGAGCGAAAAAAAATTCTGTCTGTCTGTCGGTCTGTCTGTCGGTCTGTCTGTTGGTCTGTCTGTCTGTAACTTTTTTTGTCCGCACGTTTTCTCCGAAACGGTTTGAGATATTGACTTGAAATTTTGTACACGTATATATTATGACGAGATCTGGAACTGGATTGTTTTTTGAGGAAATCCGGTGAAGGGTTGGGGGTTAAATAGGGGAAAATAGGGAAAAATAAGTAAAGTAAGCTTGTAAGAGACACTTGAAATTTGGTGTATGTACTAGAAGTTAAGGCCTAAGATTTTTTTATAACATCTTTCAACCCCCCACCACCCCTACCCCATTAATGGGGTTGATAAAATAAAGTTGAGATTTTCATTTGAAATTTCGTACACGTATGTATTATAACGACGTCTGAAATTAGATTATATTTTGAGATGATTCCGTTGAAGGGTTGGGGGTTAATTTGGGGTAAATAGGGGAATATAAGTAAAACAAGTTGGTAAGAGTACAGAAACTTGAAATTCGGTATACGTACTAGAAGCCAAGGCGTCAGATTTTTTTATAATATTTTTCAACCCCCACCACCCCTACTCCAATATGAAAAGGGTTGATTAAATAAAATTGAGATATTCATTTGAAGTTTGGTACACGTATGTATTATGACGAGATCTGGAACTAGATTATAATTTGAGATGATTCCGTTGAAGAGTTGGGGGTTAAATGGGGGTAAATAGGGGAATATAAGTAAAGCAAGCTGGTAAGACCACAGAAACTTGAAATTCGGTGTATGTACTAGAAGCCAAAGCGTCAGATTTTTTTATAATATTTTTCAACCCCCACCACCCCTACTCCAATATGAAAAGGGTTGATTAAATAAAATTGAGATATTCATTTGAAATTTGGTACACGTATGTATTATAACGACATCTGGAACTAGATTATAATTTGAGATGATTCCGTTGAAGGGTTGGGGGTTAAATAGGGGTAAATAGGGGAAAATAGTAAAGCAAGCTGGTAAGACTACAGAAATTTTAAATTCGGTGTATATACTAGAAGCCAAGGTCTCAGATTATTTATAATATTTTTCAACCCCCACCACCCCTACTTCATTATTACAAGGGTTGATAAAATAAAATTGAGATATTCATTTGAAATTTGATACATGTATGAATTATAACGACATCTGGAACTAGATTATTCTTTGAGATGATTCCTTTGAAGGGTTCGGGGTTATTTAGGGGTAAATAGGGGGAAATAAGTAAAGCAAGCAGGTATGACTACAGAAACTTGAAATTCGGTGTATGTACAAGAGGCAAAGGCCCCAGATTTTTTGATAATTTATTTCAGCCCCCACCACCCCCACTCCATTATTCAAGGGGTTGATAAAATAAAATTGAGATATTCACATGAAATTTAGTACGCATATGTATCATAACGACATCTGGAACTAGATTATATTTAGAGATGATTCCGTTGAAGGGTTGGAGGTTAAATAGGGGTAAATAGGGGAAAATAAGTAAAGCAAGCTGGTAAGACTACAGAAACTTGAAATTCGGTGTTTGTACTAGAAGCGAAGGTCTCAATTTTTTTATTAGTATTTTCTATTTCTCCCCACCACCCCCACTCCCTTATTAAGAGTTGATAAAATTAAATTTAAATTTTCACTTGAAATTTGGTACATTTATATATTATAATTATATCTGAAACTAGATTATATTTTGACATGATTGCGTTGAAGGAGTGGGGGTAAGTAGAAGTAAATAGGGAAAAATAAGTAAAGCAAGCTGGTAAGAGTATTGCAACTTGAAATTCGGTGTATGTCCTAGAAGCCAAGACCTCAAATTTTTTAACAATATGTTTCAACCTTTCCACTACCCTTACTACATTATTAAAGGGGTTGATAAAATAAAATTGAGATATTCACTTGTAATTTGGTAGACGTATGTATTATAACGACATCTGGAACTAGATTATATTTTGGGATGATTCCGTAGAAGGGTTAGGGTTAATAGGAGTGACTAGGAGAAAATAAGTAAATCAAGGTGATAAGAGTACAGAAATTTGGGATTCGATGTATATACTAGAAACCAAGGCCTTAGATTTCTTTCTAATATTTTTCAAACTCCACCACCTCCGCTTCATTATTAATGGGATTGATAACATCAAATTGAGATATTCACTTGAGATTAGTACACGTATGTATTGTAGTGACATCTGATTGAGATGCCTCCATTGAAGGGGTGGGAGGTGAATAGTAAAAAATAAGTAGGGTGAACTAAAAGCTTCATTTTTAACGTATATGGTAGAAACCAACTCCTCAAACTTTTCTATGACATCTGCCCCAAATATTATTAAAATTCTATGACCTATAATTTCCACATACTAGAGTGCAAATATAGTCAAGATGTTTCCTTTAAAACGACTTGGATGAAGAATCTGGATGTGGAAGTAGTGATTCCTTAGGCAGCGGTTTTTTTAAGGCGTCTGACTAACTTGACAGACTGAACCGTAGTAAACCTCTTTCTAAACTTGACAAATTTGGAATATCTGACGGTTTACTTCTATTTCTTGTGAGTTACTTAACTGATAGAGGTCAATTCGTATCTTAAAATGGATATAATAATAATAATAATAATAATAATAATACAACGTTATTACAAACAGCCACATTACAGAGATACAATCACGTAACAATGGGTTGAACAGCGTCAGGAAAAAACGCATTATTTACAAACAATATACATGGAAAAGATATAAATATACCGGGTGTATAATATAGAAATACATTTTAAAACATGCAAACTACAAATTATTACGTAGTAGATATTATAAACGAGCTCTCTTATACTCAAGAAATTCTTTAATTGTGTATGGTTCAATTTCTAACATCAAATTGAAAAGTTTTCTCTTGAATTTTTTTATGTTTTTTATATTGTTTGGTAAGATATTGAAGTATCGCATACCAGCATAACAAGGACCACTTTCTATCATATTAAATGTGTGTATAGGGAAATTATAATTGTTGTATCTAGTATTATAGTTATGGGTTATCTCGTGTTGTTCATATTTACATTTGTATTTAAAATTAAACATTAGACATTCAAAGATGTATATTGCAGTAATAGTTAATAATTTATTTTTTCTGAAGAAGCCTCTACAAGACTCCCTTAATGGAATGTCATGCATACAACGTATAGCTTGTTTTTGTACTATTAATACTTTATTTATTTCCGCAGCAGCTGCACCACCCCAAAATATTATTCCAAATCTTAGTCGTGACACAAAGCATGCATAATATATCATTCGCAGTGTTTTATACGCAACATATTTTTTGACCACCCTCATACTATATGTGATACTATTTAATTTTTTCACTACTTCTGATTTATGTTGCGACCAGCATAGAGTGGTGTCTGTAACTATACCTAGAAATTTTGTTGTAGATGTAAATTTTATATTATCATTATTAATTGTAATATTCAGTGGAAAATATCTTGTTGACCTATTAGTTTTAAAAATTATAAAATTTGTCTTTTCTTTATTTAGAATTAAGTTGTTTTCTAACAGCCAATTTTGAATCACGCTAAGGACAAAACTGGCTTCTAGTATTAATTGTGTAAAATCATTAGCTCTTACTAATAAGGTGGTATCGTCAGCATAATTTATCATTAGATGCCTGCTGTTGTCTAATAAACTGCACAAATCATTGATGTAGATATTAAACAATAATGGTCCTATAATACTTCCTTGAGGGATTCCCATTTTGATATTTTTCACTGATGATTTGTCTTCTATGCCCTGTGAATTTAGTTTAACTAGTTGTTTACGATTTTCTAAGTATGACTTCAACCAATCTAATGCTGTCGATCTAAGTCCATATCTCTCCAGTTTTTGTATCAGAATTTCGTGATTAATACTATCATAAGCTTTTGATAGGTCTAAGAATATGCCTAAAGGAATTTCATTTTGTTCGAGAGTGGTTAAAATCTGATTTACGTAATCAAACACTGCGGTGTCAATACTTTTCCCTTTATAAAATCCATGTTGATTTTCACTAAAAATGTTGTTATCATTAAAAAAGATAGTGATTTGAGTACAAACTATCTTCTCAAAAATTTTAGAAAAAGCCGGTAACAGACTTATTGGTCTAAAATTTGCCATTTCATTTTCATCTCCCTTTTTATGTATTGGAATCACCACAGCTAATTTTAGTGTTTCTGGAAAAATGCCGTATTTAAGATAATTGTTAATTATATGGGTGAGTGGTGCGACTATACAGTTTATACACTTTTTTATTAATGATGTGGATATTTCATCATGCCCTGAGCTGTTTTTATTTTTTAATGATTTTACAATATGTATTATTTCAGTTTCAGAGACGTCTTTGAAAGTAAACTTATTTTGATTCATGGTGATGTTATTCTTAAAGGGAATTTTAGGTAGATTTTTGGATAATTCAACTGCTGCGTCAATAAAAAAATCGTTCAATTTATTGGACATGTCTTGTGCATTTTCACTAATATATACAGATGTATTATTCGATTTTTTTAAGTTTCCAGACACATTTTCAACGACACTCCAGGTAGCCTTCGATATATTATCTGAATTTATTATTTTATTATTAAAATATTGCTTTCTGGCTTCTGTTAGCAATGATTCCAACTTGCTTTTTTCTTTGTTGTACATCTGTTTAATACCGAGGCACGTCAGGAGTACCCCATGGATCAATACATGAACCTCTTTTCTTTAATATGTTTACTACGAAAAACTTCACAGCAATTCAACTAAGTTATCGGTTTGGTGTGATGAAAATGGTCTTTACCTAAATGTTGGTAAGTGCAATGTTATGAGTTATACAACCAAGGAGTCCCCAATTATATATAATGGCGACATGCTAAACAGACCATCTACATTCAAGGACCTAGGTGTAACCTTTGATAATAAATTAACCTTCACTAACCATATTGATGCATGGATACAGAATGTTAGGCTTCTCTCGCGGAACAGCCATGATTTTAATGATGCGAGAACCTCAAAGATGCTTTGTTTTGCTTCCTCATGATCTAAGCTGGAGTACGCTTCACTTGTCTGACTATCTGGGTATAACACTCATAACGATACATTGGAAAACATTCAGCATCGCTTCCTGAAATTTTCAAACTGGAAAACTGAAAGTACATGTCCACCAATTGGAGCTTCTCAAAATGAATTTGACATTACTAGTCCTTTCAAAAGGCGTGAGACCTTTGTCTTTCGTTTTCAAGATGAAATTATGCATAATAAAATAGATTGAAGTGAAATATTAAGCCAACTGAACCTTTATATCCCACGGATTAATTCTCGTTATTCTCATAACTTTTATCGTTTATTTATCCGCTACTAGATCTAACGTATTAAAGTTTTCTTCTCTGTTTAATATTTGTACTAGTTATGAAACTCATTGCAGTGAATTGGACATATTTGCCTAGAAGCCAGAAATGGTAACCACTGTCGCACAGTCTAACCGCCTTCAGACACTCGTACTTCTTATTTAGGTTAGGTTCGTTTAAGTTAGTTCAGATTTCAATTTTGTAAATGGCTTTGTACTGTTAGATGATGTCTGAATAAAATAAAACATTAAATACATTTGTTTCCAACTCCTGTCGCTATTTTCTCCTTGGGAACTGGACTAAAGGGAAAAACTAACAACTGGAAATAATAAATGAATCAGTTAGTTTAATAATAAATTTTTCGGTATAATTTCAATAAAGAAGGGAAATAGTAGTACGCACATGGTTGATCTTTCGCTGAGTGATTCATTCATTACTCTCTGCCTTTCCCAAACAGATTATAGTTCGTTCCTATATTTGTAACTGTATGTGTACAAATTTCATTTAAACTTTCGTCATTTCGTCCATACCAAGCCACCTGAAAATTAATCAACAATGAAAATGGCAAAAACAGGTTAGCTTTTTAAGTTAAACACGTCAAAATGTTTTTCAGTTCTCGAAATTGTCAACGTTTGTTAAAACCATAATTTTTTTTAAGCAGATGCTTAATTAAAACACTTTTATGTTATATTTTATTATATTATTATATTAATATCATTGTTATTACTGACTCCAACACTAATAAGAGAGAATACTTAAAAATCAATTAGCAACTTATGTTTATAGCAACTGGGCCATGAAAAACCCATATAAGCTCTAAAAGTTCATGTAAGCCTGTCATTTTCCAATACTATGTTAGTGGTCCACCGTAACGACTATGTTGACTCCCATGGAGTCTTCGCGCACTGCCTTTTAACAACGATTTCCGATAGTTAAGTTCGGGGGGGCCCAAAACCGACCCTGTATCCGTTATACAATCCTGCTCCTTTCCAATACTTTCAACTGAATAGAGGAAGCAATTTCATTAACGCCAAAACTGTCAATTTCCTTTCAATGATTTCCTATAATTGGCCGATGGGGCGCCTTCGATTTAGAAACAGTTTGTCTCGTTTCATTACACAGTTCGATAATAGTCATAGGTGGGAATCTAGTGGAAGCTTGCATTTCTCTGGATCGTGGTTTGAGCTACATTAAAATTACCACATCTTATAAAAATAATGTCTCGTGTGTATGAATTACTCTATACCTCAGTGTCCAGAGGTTTTTGACCTCTCATTAAACCAGAGAAGCTGAAATTTCACATGTGAGCAGTTTTTGCTACCATAAATGAAATGAAACAAAGTTTGAATATTTGAAGCACACGTTTCATTCCCATTTAATTAAATAAAAAACAGTGTTTTGCATATAACTTCGTAAATATTGAGACTACACAAAATATTCATCAGGCCAAATTTTAAAAAAATTCTATACAAGGAAAGGGTTAATAGTCTATTACCAAAGGGCTTGCCAAGTTTTAATGCGCTTTATTTTATGAAAATATAAGCCAACGGAATCACCAAATGCCTTGTTGGCATTTCTGAAAATGGATTTTTCTCCAGTAATCCACAATTCAAGATGGCGACTAGGCCGATTTTTCAGAAAATCATATCTTTGGTAATATTTGACCAACTTTCAATTTCAAAAAAATAAAATGCTTACAAAAAAATATAATTTACGAAAAAAAAATACTGGAGTTAAATATATTTAATACCTAATGGAATATTCCCAAAATAACTAAAATTTTTATTTTTTAATTTTATTTATCATTTTTTATCTTGAAAACAACAGGTCATATGAAATTAAATTTCAAATAAAAAATGTGCAGAATTTTATGCTGAATCCAGCGATATACAAATATTTGGGCCTAATTTGGTTTCGTTGCTTGTGCTAGGGCGACCAGATCAAGGAGGTCAGCTACACTGTCAGATTCATCATATCTAGCCACCAATCTACTTACAGTGGATCTAGAAATTTGCTTTTTGGGACACTTGGCATTAGAAACATCACATGCTTCCTGATGAGTTCTCAGCCTATCACCATATCCAACCATCATCAAAAGTTCTACGCGTTCTCTTTCACTTAAACGTGGCATTGCATTCACTAGTTTTACACTATCTCAGAAGTGTCACAAAACTGAGATTCCACACGTGCCAGGAATAAAAAAGTTATCGATATTTTACACAAAAAGGCCTATATCTCTCTGTTGTTAAAGTGATTGTTTTTTTTAAATTATTTTCTTTGTTTTGTTTTTATGTCAAATGTTTTCATGGTAGTTAAAACAAAAATGTAGGCAACAAGATTTATCAGTCCATAAGAAAGTGGAACATTTCTCGTGAATTTGCGAAAGGTAAGCTATTTTTTACATAAAATGTCATTTTTCCAAAAGAATGGCTCAGATAATATAATTTTTTTTGTGTCACCAGAAAGCTAAAGGAATATACCACCAAAAACAGTAAACAAAAATGTCCTTTTCCATAAAAAAAAAATATGATGGCGTGATAACTCAAAAACCAATGACGTCATAAATTTTGGTATAGTGACAAAATGTAGCATTTACAAAACTAAAATCGACCTGTTCGAGGATTTTTTTGACAAATGACACATACCAAAGATATGAATTTTGTACGTTTCTTTAGGTTCACACTGTATATGCATAATTATCGTTCAGATATTGAAAGTGAAATGGAAGATATATACAGGGTGGGCCACTGAAATCGAAACACGCCTGTTTTGGGACACTTAGACTAGTTTCTTGAAAAAATGCTCGGACAGGTCGATTCTTGATTTTTGGGGAAAAACCCTTGATATCAAACTTGACAGTGGCACATCAACCCCTAGCCCCAGCAAACCCTAACTCAAGAATTTAAATAGGGGGTCGAGCGACTCCTCATTAAAAGCGCCTTTCAATTCTTTATGCGTCAGCATGGTCAAAATCAGTTTTCTCTTCATTTTCTAGATTAACTGAGGTGGGGGTGTTGTCTGGGAAAAATCCTGAAGTACATCACCTTTTTTATCTTTTGAACAGCACATTGATGTCGAATTTGACTTTGTCATGTCAACTCCCTACTCCCAAGAACCCCCAACAAAAACAAAAGTGCATGATTGTTCGTGTTTTGTTTTAAACAACTGATAGTATGCTTATTAATTTAAATTTAGAAAAGTATGCAATACATTTATTTTTTATTTACCTTCGGTGTTTATAAAGACCATTCGAGACTTAGATACAGTGATTTGAAAGCCCTTTCTGCCCTGAATACTAAACTACTAATAAATTTGAAGCATTTTATCCGTTGAATAATAACAGATTTTTGAAATCATTTTAACTATTGTATTTTGTGCTACCGTTAATTATTTTAAGTGTTTTTGTATAAACCTTCCCATACCATTATGCTCTAGCAAATGAAAGTTTGATACAATGCTAGTAATAAGATTCGACTTAAAAGGTGGAATGTATGTATGATACAACCAGGGCCGTCGAGAGAAAATCGGGGCCCGGGGGTAGTAACAAGTAACATACGACTCCCGCCAATCTTCAATATAAATTTCGAAGAGCGGGGGGTGGTATTTATAACAATAGTGATATTCCTTAAAATTGAATATTTATCTCGATAGAAATTTTATGGGTAATATTCCTTACATTTACGTATTTATCACGGTAAAAAATTTAAAGAGAGGGGAGTGGATATTCTTTTGCCTAACAATTTCATATTTACCTCATTATAAACGATACAAATCATTTGAAACTCGTTGTTATTTACATCACCCTAATTATTTAATAGTATACTTAATAGTATACCTCTCCCGTTTTACCTAATGCAAATGCAGATATCCAACTTTGGGTGAAACCCGGGCCCCCTCAAAACCACCGGCCCCCTCAAAAACCACCGGGCCCCCTCAAAAACAACCAGACTGGGAAGGAAACACCCCCGAAACCCTCCCTCTCGACGGGCCTGGATACAACTAATTTCTTTCTTTAGATACGTTATATAACAGTCCCATTTTAGAGTCTTGACGATTACGATATCTAAATACTTAGTACTTATAGACTCCTTTATTATATCAGCTAAGTGGTCTAGTTTTGTGCTGTTGTAATCAAGACAATTTACAGTTGTTAATGAAAATGCCATATAGTTTCTATATATTTTACCATTGCGTGCAACGTATCTAACGATTTCAACGCCCATAACTACTCGATCTCTTGTTTCATCCCATAGAGTTCCAATAAAAATTGGTAAAATATAATTTGCATCTGAAATATCCTTACCATTGATATTTATATTGGTTAAGCAATTTATTATAGATGTTAAAAAGTATAAGCCCTAATGTTGTACCCTGTGGAACTCCGATCCAGACGATTCTCGGATCACTTAATATAGTTGTACTTAATTTTAACACATCGAGTTCTGTTTGTTAAGTAGAATTCAAAGACTCTCAGCACAATGTGCCTTACTCCAAAATTCAAAAACACTAACAAGTTCCTCATGAAGCACCATGTGAAAAGCATTCGCCAAATCTAAAAATATTGCTGCATAGTTTACTGCAGACTTTTTGTCCGTATAAAGTGTGGAGGTCTTTGATCTTTACCGCAAAATCAAAGGCCCTGACACTTTTATACCGACCAGATAGATCAGCAAAAGTATACATTTTTTATCAAGTTGGTCTGTTATTTCCTTCACTACTTCATACATAGCGTTGTCAGTGCCTAAACCTAAAATATACAGTTAACGAAAAAATATAATTAAGGACAATGATATTTGACATGTAGACCTCAATCTTTTTAACAGTCTTTTCAACCCCCCCACCACCACCCCACCCTCCATTATTAAAGGGTTTAATAAAATAAAATTGAGACATTCTTTTGAAATTTGGTATACGTAAGTATTATAACGACATCTGGAACTAGATTATATTTTGAGATGATTCCGTTGAAGGGTTGGGGGTAAGATAGTGAAAAATAGGGGAAAATAAATAAAGCAAACTGGTAAGAATACAGAAACTTAGGATTCGGTGTATATACTAGAAGCGAAGGCCTCAGATTTTTATAATATTTTGAGTGAAGGGTTAACCCCCACTATCTCCCACTCCATTATTAAAAAGGTTGGTAAAATAAAACTGAGATTTTCACTTGAAATTTGTACACATATGTATTACAATGACATCTGAAACTAAATTATACTTTGAGACGATTCCGTTAAAGGAGTGGGGGTAATTAGTAGAGGCAAATAGAGAAAAATAAGTAAAGCAAGCTGGGAAGAGTACAGAAACTTGGGATTTGGTGTATATACTAGAAGCCGAGGCATCAAATTTCTAGAAATTTATTTAAATTTGGGCGAAAAAAATTTTCGGTTGGTCGGTCTGTCTGTAACTCTGTTGTGCGCACGTTTTCTCAGGAACGGCTAAAAACATTGACTTGAAATTTTGTTGGTATATGTACCATGACGAGATCTGGAACTATATTATATTTTGCACTAATTCCGGTGAAGGGTTGGGGGATAAATAGGGGTAAATAAGGAAAATAAGTCAAGCAAGCTGGTAAAAGTATAATAACTTGGGATTTGGTATATATACTAGAAGCCAAGGCCTCAGGTTTTCTTATATTTTCCACACCTCCCAACCACCCCCACTCCATTATTAAAGGGGTTGATAAAATGAAATTTAGATAATTGGTACATTTCTTCTTTTCTCTCCAGTCGGCATCAAAAGTGTCGGCACCTTTTATGGTACGGTAAAGATCAAAGACACTGACAATTTTTATACCGACAGTAAACTAGATTATACTTTGTGATGATTCCGTTCAGGGGTTGTGGGTTAATTAGGAGTGAATAAGGGAAAGTAAGTGAAGCAAGCTAGTAAGAGTACAGAAACTTGGGATTTAGTGTACATACTAGAAGACAAGTCTCCAATTTTTCTGTCACCAGCACCACCATCCCCATTGCATTAATAAAGGGGTTAACAAAAGAAAATTATGATTTAGTTTGTGTACGAGAACAAGAGTTTTCGAACAAATTTTTGGTATCAACCACCCCCCCATTACCACCTTGTGGCAGACGATTTCAAATATTATATCAATAAAATGCTACGAGTAATTATTTCTACATACTGCAAATATAGTATCAAGATGTCTTCATTTAAAGAGATTTGGGCGGATAATCTGGATGTGGAAGTTTGGACTCCTCAGGCAGCTTTATTCATCTTCATCTTCTCCTTCGACCAATATAGGAAACGCACTGTATATAATATATATAGCACCTCGTAAAGTTTTGCACGAAACAGTTCATTGTTTATATCTGATTTGTTATACGATTAGAGCGCTATGTACTTATTTGCGAAAATAAAAAAGTAAATAACAAATTGTGACGCATGTTTTGCTACATAAATATTTACCTACAATGACAAAAACTATGGGTACCTGCGCTTCTGTCCTACTGCCTTTATAATTTAATTATGCCACAATATAAACCCTGGGGACTCGCATTTACTTATACAATATACAATACAATGATTACAATGCATATTCAGATTTATCCACTACTAAGTAAAAAGTAAAATTCCACAGATTCTTCGTATTTACCTAATAAGGTGGGTTGCAACGTTGGCCGTTCGTGGCATCGGAATGTTTACGTTGCCATGTACTGCTGCTACCCTGTCTCTGGAGAATCCTTACATTTCATCCCGTAGGGGCCTCATGCATCGTACGGCACTCTGAAAGGGTGTCCTCGTCTTTGTGGAACTTGTCCCATCAGTATCTCTCGATGTCTTCTGCTTTCCTGGTTGCTTGTTGACGTCATTTACAAGAACTAGCCTTACCGTACTTACATCGCGGGGATTCATGTAAATTGTGAACCCTATTTTGACGCTCTCGTCCTTAGATTGTGAAATCCTTTGTTTGACCACAGCGCAACTACGCTCCCCTATTCGCCGCTCGCAGACCTAGGTTCCTAGATATTAATCACTTTCACAAACTTGCTAGAGTATGTTTAATTTTTAGATTAGATTTTAAAATAGTTTATGAATTAATTACAGTCGAAAAATTCACAGACACATCTTATGCAAATGGGCGTCTTCAAAATAACTTGAGAGAATTGGTAGTGTTCTAATTGTGAGTTTAATAAACATTTTGATATAATTCAATTGAATTCAGTTTTTTTCAATTTAGTTCAATTTATGTACAATTTTACGTGTCGCTAAATGTATGTACAATTCTAATTTTCCCCCTATGATCTGCCGAAACTACAAAACATTATTTGCATTATCACAAAGAAAAAAGAAACATTTTAATGAAAATGAGGACATTTGAATTATTCAAAAATAATTTAGTGGATGTAAATTATTATTGTATTTATTTATTTTTATTTTAAAGAAGATTTGTTTCTTTTTAGTTTTCAATCTAAAAGCAGAGGTATATACCCATACTATATAGGGGAGTCAAATTAGAGAAAAAAGTACCCAAACTTCGGAATGATTCCTCGATCCATATTTCTTTATGAAACCTATTGGAATATCCTCCAAACAATGTGAACAAAAAGTGCCACATCCCGAATTTTGCGGAAATTGTTCGTTTTTTTATTAATGGCAAATAACTACAATATTAGTTGTAAAATTAAATATGTCAAATATGAGTCTATGGAAAATTATTAAAATTAATTTCTAAAAGTGGTTTTGGACATGCTGAATACAAATCTGATGTTAGATTTGCGAAATTCAAAATGGCGTCTACAAAATGACCCACTCAAATATAGCAAATTTGCAAAACTGACCTACAAAAGAAACTATTTTTTTCGTGAAGTTTTACAATATGTCGCAGGGTTGCGACGATTTAAATCAATTTGACTTAAATCGTGATTTAAATGATGATTTTTTAAATTTAAATCATGACTAGAAAACAGCTCCAACCGGAGGGGTGATAGCTTACGCTGTCAAGGCGAGTGCTGTCGCACTCATTTAGGTAATGGTTGGATCAATATAAAGAGCTTGGTTTTTCAGTTTTCACTTGTTCAGTTTTTAATATTTTTCTATTTTTTCAGATTCGTCATGACCTGATAAACATCTAGGTACCGATTTTCAGTCGAATCGGACCACAAATGATACATTTTGCACGCCATTTTGGTGCCGTCGTGTTAAATATCGAAAGCTTTGTTTTTCAGTTTTCAGTCGTTCAGTCAGGTTTTCGGTTCTTCAGTTTTTCAAATTATTCCAAATTTTCAGTTTTTTAGTTTTCAGTTTCTCAGTGTTTCAATTTTTCACTTTTTCATTTTTTCAAATTTTCAGTTTTCAGTTATTTAGTTTCTGGTTTTTAGTTTTTCAATTTTTCAGTTTTTGGTTTTCTAGTTTTTCAGTTTTCAGTTTTCTGTTTCTTAATTTTAAATTTTTAGTTTTTCAATCTTCCAGTTTTCTGAACTTTAGTTTTCTATTTTCAGTTTTTCAATTTTCAGTTTTTCAGCTGTTCAGTTCTTCAGTTGTCAGGTTTTCGGTTCTTCTTTTCAGGTTTTCAGTAATTTAGTTTTTCAGTTGTCAGGTTTTCACTTCTTGAATTTATTTTTCAATTTTTTTCCAATTTTCAGTTTATTAGTCCTTCAGACTTTCGTTTTTAAGCTTTTCAGTTTTTCAATTTTCTAGTTTTCTGTATTTAGTTTTTCCGTTTTTCATCATCATCAAAATACCTAAGCTACAAATTTAAAATGTTTAGAAACATACCGTCGGATCTACAGATAACGATCATTACAAAAAAACTAATTTAGCTTTTTCGGTCCCTAAACGATTTCGAATCTTAGAATGAATCGAACCAAATGTTGAAAATGTTCTCTCAACCGAGGCTGTACTAGCTGCACCAGAAAATAATTGCTCGACAATAATAGGGAATAATTTATTTATTTATTTAATAGATCTTTGGGATTTCCACAAGTCCAAGGGTTTTGTGTTTTTAAGAATTTCTTCGTGAAACATAATATCGGCAAAAGACTCAGATTTTGCTAGAAATTTAATAATCAGTGGTAGTAACCCACTTTCGGGATATAATTCATTAGCGGCTTCTAAAGCACGATTCTTTTCGCTTTCTGTTAATTTATGCTTTGTTTTCGTAGGGTCTAGAATGAAGGCTAGCAAATGGTTTGAGGTGATACACTGGTCTTATTGGTATCTAAATATTTACATTTGCATTAAAGTAATTTCAGTTTCGTCAAAATGCGACTCAATTATTTTAAACTGTTCTATGACGTCTGATAACATTGCATCGTTTCTTTGAAGCCTATCAAGTGCAACAGATATAAGTTTTAGTAGTGATAAGTAATCTTCAGCAGTTCTTTTTAAATAAATGTTTGAAATTTTCTGTCTTACTATGCTGTCAATTTCATTTTTATGTTCCTCGTTAATTTTAAAATGTGTGGGCCATGATTTAACGAAACCCTCTAAGCAGTCGGCAAGTGAGTTCCATCTTACGTCAGAAGGTAAAGTAAGTTGTTTTCCTCCTTCTTTTGTGTATGTCGCAGAGGCAAAATTACTGTTTCGGAAGTATTTCACAACGAACGTAACGTGTTCCTTAATTTCATTAATTTCCAAATCCTTACATAACAAGTTTAAAATGTGTAGAGCACAACCGTAATTAATAACATTTAGTTACTCTTTCATTTGGTTTCTCATAGCATTCATATTGGCAGCATTATCCGTCACAAAACTGCTTACTGTACACTGTACAGGTATAGTCAGTCTTTAGAGTTTTGATTACATTTGTTGCAAGTTCTGCTAAATATACAGATGTATGTGGATTTCCAGATGTGTCTGTAGTGTCTACTAAAAGGAAGACCCATTTTCCGTAGTTACAGCTGCACATATTATTGCTTCATTGTATATGTTGGACCATCCATCCAATGGCAGACAAACTGAACTTCCTGATAAATCTTTAAAACATTTACTTTTTTCCTCGTTATCACTTCATCGAGCAGTCTGTTAGGCACATCACGTTGAGATATTGGTACATATCCAGGTCGTATAAGCGTTATTGCCTTCTTTACTTCAGGTTGTTCAGTACACATGAAACTGCTGTTTGTCGCATAAAGAGCTCTAGCAATTTGTTTATCTATTTCTTCTTTATTAGACTTGGTCGTACGTACAACAAAAGATGATAAAGATTCAGAACTGGAGTTAGGCACTACTTTTCTTTTATTACTTAATGGCGTAGACGATAAAAGCGGCTGTGGGGCACTATCTTCCTCTGCATTTTGTTGTAACGTGTTCAATTGTACCTGTAATAAAAATCAAGATTGTTATATTGTTCTTTTTTAAATCCAGCTACACACAGACGGGCATAGATACTATACTTTATTCTTAAAACTAGGAGCGAATGAAAAAGTCACATTTGTCCATGGAAAGTTACTAGAAATCTAGAAAATGCACCAGATCATTTTAAAAATTTGAACCTAGCTCGTCTCCTGGCATAGTTGACCTTAGTCGCAGAAATAGACCGACGCTAAATATGAAAATTAAAGAAAAAGTTTGAAAAAGGCGCATTTTCAAAAAAGTAACGAGAGTTATAAAGTATTGAAAAATGCATCCAAGTAATTAAAAAAGATTTGCGAATCGATTTCCTGCCACCATCACATTTCATTTCGTCCTGCAAAAATGAAATAATTCATAGAATTTTGGTTTTAAATACCACGAGTACCAAAAAGGGTATACTATATAAAAAATATGGTCTTAAAACATAAGTCTTGACGACCACTTTCCAAAAAAAAAGTTTAAAAAGCTTTGGTAGAAGCTGAGAAATAAATTTTTTTAAATGGCCACTTTTGGCCATTTCTCGACTTTTAATCGCCTGTAGTTCAAAAATGGCGTGATTTGAAAAAATGTCTAGAGACAAAAAGTGTTTATTTTGAAACAATTAACCTAAAAAATGCTTGGAAAACGATTTTTTCTTTTATTTTTATGTTGAAAGTTCTTTGTTAATAACAAATGACCTGCCATCGGAATCAAAAAAGTTTAATAAGGTTTTTTGTTGACAATGAAATAAGAAATCGACTCCAAAAGATTTCAATCTGTCGAAACTTCGAGGTCACTTAGATTGCTTTTCCGGGCGTCTTTTTGAGGGTATACCGCTCACCTATTTAGATAAGCTACAATAGTTAAAAGTAATATTTTTCAATAAAGAGAAAAATTTTCGAGGCATTTTTAAAGAACTACAATATTTTTCTAAAATAAGACATTTGAAAACGTCATAAGTCTATGTAAATAATTGGATCTCGATACATTTTTATCAAGAAAAAAAAAACAAGTCAACTGCAAGACAATTTTATTGCCTACTTACAAAAGCGCACTGTTTACATTTTTTGTAAAAGATTGTATTTAAAGAGATATTTATTTAAAAACGCGCAAAATCACATTGTCACCCATATGTTTCTCACCGCTGTATTCGAGAAAACAATTATTTTTCGTGTACGTGACTACCTATATTACTGTAAAGTTTTAGCAAGTCATGTATTTTGATACAATTATATTTTGATATAATTATTTTCCAGCATTATTAAAAATGTATATATTTAACTTCTAAGGAATACCTAACTTCATATTCTAGTAGTAAAAGGTATATAAAGGTCAATAAAAACATTAAAAGTCACTTATACATTTCTTTAGTGAATCACATACACAAAAAAGCAGATGCATATATTACCAAAAATATGTATTATTGTATTGTACTTCAATCCTCAATTTCTTTTTCAAAGTTTATATGTCCTATTCTTTGATATTTTTGACACTTGGCCCTTACTTTCCTCACTTTTATGCAATCCTGGTGGGTTGTTGACGTCATTTTCCACTCTATCCTCCCACGCACGTTCTCATCCCCATAAAAACCGAGGCAACGATACACTCAGCGATGAGGTCAACGACATCGCTTCTAAATAGCAAGTGCATTGCCTCAAATATTTGTCATTCCAGTCAAGTACGGTTAGTGCTCCAAGGGCCGTATAGGTGGTGGTTGACTTCTTCTTGCTTCTGAGATCTTGATATGGTGTTGACGTCATTCAGCACTCCACCAGCTCATCACTTCTTTATCCAGCGTAAAGTCCTTAGGCTGGGAAAGAAGACTCAGAACTCTAGCGTCGGCAGTGATTGGCATTAAACAAACAAAGTCTTTGGCGTAACATTCGTACAACATTTAAGTTAGAAGTTAAGGGCTGATTGTAACGAAGTTTAAACTAAAATTTATGGTCACAACTAATATTCAGTTCAAATGTACTGACCCCGCAAAACGGAGAACCGGAAAAAATTGAAAAAATCATGTATTCATTATGGTTCTATTCCAAGTTATTCACTGAAATTTGAATAATGTACACTGAACAGTTTTGATGTTCAGTTAAGTTATATTGAAAAATGTCCTATTTTTTAAAGAAATTTTGACCATACCAGTTTTAAATCCATTATGTCTTGAAAATATGCCTTCTTTGTAATTAATATTTAAATACCGATATTGCATTTTTTGTACGAGGAAATTTTTCCATAATTTTGTATTCTAGAATTTTTCAGTTTTTCTCAAAAACGTGACCTCATGTTTATTTGGTTATTTATCAACATATTTAAAAAAACTTTGATAAAATAGTTAATAATGTAAAATGTAAGCATTTTCAGAAAAAAAATTTGATATACATCAAATATTAATTTAGTTATCAAACGCAATAGATAATATTATTGCTCGCGAAATTATCTCTTGCGTTTGATAAGTAAATTAATGTTTGATACATACCAAATCTTTTTTCTGAAAATGCTTATATTTTGTATTATTAACTATTTTATCTTTTTTCTAAATACATTGCATTGGATAAATAACCGAATATTTTATGAAAAGTAAAGGCTTGAAAACACTAGAGAAAAAACACAAAAGAGACTTTATTAGAACTGATTGGAAAGAAAAATTTTAAAAGGAATATGCCGTTGAAGAAATTTTTGAAGCACACGATCATACTATTTTACGTCTGCCTCCATATTATTGCGTTTTCAACCCCATTGAAATAGTGTGGGCTGGTAAAAATAAGACTACGCCAATATAATCAATCCCCACAATTAAGTGAGTCTGTCTTAAAGAATATAAAGATAATACTAGACGAAATAGGCGAAAGCTATGTATGGTGAAAGTGTGTATCTCATGTGATAAAAAAGGAAAATGAATGTTCTGTATTACCACCTATTAATCCAATTATTATTAATGTAAATACCGATTCAAGTTCTGAAAACTCGGATAGTGACGAATGAAATATTGTTTATTTAAAATTCTCACTTAGGGTGCGACACCCCCTGACTCGTACCACAAAAATCACTTATACATAAAGAAAATAATATTCACCGAAGTACAATACATTTTTAAAATTCTGACATATCAACTTTAAACGGGTATTTAATCTTATTTTTCCTGTATGCTTAGAAATATTATTTATGTTCCGCCCCCCTACGCCAGAACTAAATGCCTTGGCGTCGTTTATATATACATATAGCCTGTGGATAAAGAACTAACAGTTAACCAGCATAAATGAAAGAAAGTGTCTGGTGGCGCAATATTGATTAAAACAAGCTTTTTAGGGTACCCAGTCAAACCATCGGCTACCACTGTTGTGTGTTTTTACATTGTATAACTAAAGAGAATTTTTAATGTAAAAAATGGGTGGGAGAGGTCCCGGGTTCAATTTTTTGCACATACCGAGCTTTTTTTAAATATTTTGTAACGAATAATGTATTCTTTCAGAAATTCAGGCTTGATTTGACGGCAGAAATAATATTTTCCTTCTTTTTCCTATAACGATTTCATTCTCTCTTGTGATTTCTTTAGGTAAGGTTAGTTAGGTTGATTTTTATTTTCATATCTAATTGTTAATAAGTACCAGCGCCGCAGGCAGTATTAGCGTCGCAGACAAAGAAAGGGGGTGCGGTCTCCTCCTGCTTCTTTTTCCACAAAATAACACAAAATATTTCAATTTCAGGCGGGTTCATTTGTTGCGGCTTGGGTCTAGACTCTAGTTCACAAGAATGCCGTTGCACAGTGGGCTAGCATCCCAAAATCCTGGCCAAAAATCGAAAAACCGAGTTCGTTATATTCTGTTTTAATTCACATTTTGTAAAGCAGAAAGACTGAAAGGACATCTACCTAGGTTTTCTACCTTCTGTTATACCTTAGTCGGAACTTGGCCAAATCTTCGAGTTTTTAACGGTACGAGAATCGATCCCGAAATACTTAACGTACGTATGTTGTGAATTTTTGTTATCACAGGGTGTGCTCTTGTCTAAGAAAAATGGAGGCTACTCCTGAAGGTATGTAAAATATTATCTATCCATTGAAATTCAATATTTTTATTTCTTATTTTAGAAAATAAATGTTAACTATACGCTTGTAACACAAACTGCAAAACAAAAGTATGAAGCTAGTTTGTATGTACAAGAGATGTTATTCTAATTCACAATTTAGCACGTGGGAAATGTTTGAGGAATAAGAAATACATAAAAATTAGCTGCTAGAAACTGCTTATTTCAGTAAAATATGCAAAATAGGAAGACGTTCTCGGAGCAGTTCTGGTTGTGCCTACGTCACAGCAGGTATTTATTCACGATACAACAGTAAGTCCCAACCAAGGGGGAAAATGTATGTACCTGGTGTACACTAATGATCAGTGGAAGGGAAATTATATATAGAGTTAAAAAGTGAATTGTTTATTATTTGTTTGTTTATAGTAATGAAACATATTCTTTATAAGATTTTGTAAACAGGAAAAAACTATCTATGAGAACTAAAAGAAGAACTATATGTAAAAAATATTAATGATGTCTTTGCATTCTTTCTTCTAGTTATGCTAGCAAATCAAAATCCTAAAATAAATGTGTCCAATTTCTTATTTGACATTCTCATTATAACACTAGCATCAAACATAGTCCCCTACAGCTAAGCAGATTAAACTAGTATCTACATGACCCCCTACGGTATGAAGATTCAGTTAAAAATGAGAACAAAGGCCTAAAATGAATTCATTTACCTACCTTGTCTTAAATTTTTTTTCATTCTAATGGATTACATTTTCATACAATCTCTCATTCAGTTTCTTGGAAACGCTTATCCTTTGAAACGTTTTTCACCCTTATTCTAAGAATGCAAAGCTATCATTAATATTTTTTACATATAGTTATTTTTACAGATACTTTTTTTCCGCTGTTTGCAAAATCCTATAAAAAATATGTTTCACTACACATAGAGTGTCTCAATTTTTCATGAAATATATTTCAGAGTCCGGGAAGAGTAGATTCATCATGAAATTTATAAGCCCATTTCATTCTCGCCGGAAGAAGCAGGACGAGAAGGTATTTTTTAAATATTTTCCTCATAAATACCTAAGTGCAATCAATTTTCAACCGTTATAACTCATCCCCAGGGGTTGATAATTTTTTTTTCTTATTTTTCTCATAGAAATTAATTATCAAAAGTAAGTAAACTAGTTTCAAAAATGTCGAAGGTTGTTTATACTTTCAACCCCTATATTTCACCCCCAGGGGTGTCAATTTTTTAAAACTATTTTTCCCGTAATAACCTATGACAATAAGTACATTTGCAGAGTTTAAGAATCTTGGCCAGAAACTTTGGATTCTAGCCCAGTGTGCGTTGGCGAAATCCAGATTGTCCTATATACAAAATATTGCATCGATTCGATGTTTGTCTTTAGGTCTGTGTGAGTATGTATGAATGTATGTGAATGGTATTAACTGGGAAAGATTACAAATAGGATTGTTGTCATAACCAGAAATATGAAATAATAGAAAATGAATAAAAGGAGTCTTAAGAATCACCGGCTCCTTCGCCATTTTTTAGAAAATAACGTCTGTAAATAAATACAATTAAAATTCATTCGATTTTGCAATTTTACTTCCACATCCACGTAGTGGATTGGGAGTATAGTAATCGCAAAAAAAAATTCAAGAATTTTTATTCGTGAAATAGGTTTAGAATGTCATGAAACGTCGAGATTTTAAATTTGAGCGAAAAAAAATTTTCTGTCTATCTGTCTGTCTGTCTGTCTGTCGGTCGGTCTGTCTGTCTGTCTGTCTGTAACTTTTTTGTCCGCACGTTTTCTCCGGAACGGTTTAAGATATTGACCTGAAATTTTGTACACGTATATATTATAACGAGATCTGGAACTGGATTGTTTTTTGAGGATATCCGGTGAAGTGTTGGGGGTTAAATAGGGGTAAATATGGGAAAATAAGTAAAGCAAGCTTATAAGAGTACAGAAACTTGAAATTCGGTGTATGTACTAGAAGTTACGGCCTCAGATTTTTTTATAATATTTTCAACCCCCCACCACCCCTACCCCATTAATGGGGTTGATAAAATAAAGTTGAGATATTCATTTGAAATTTCGTACACGTATGTATTATAACGACATCTGGAATTAGATTATATTTTGGGATGATTCCGGTGAAGTGTTGGGGGTTAAATAGGGGTAAATATGGGAAAATAAGTAAAGCAAGCTTATAAGAGTACAGAAACTTGAAATTCGGTGTATGTACTAGAAGTTACGGCCTCAGATTTTTTTATAATATTTTCAACCCCCCACCACCCCTACCCCATTAATGGGGTTGATAAAATAAAGTTGAGATATTCATTTGAAATTTCGTACACGTATGTATTATAACGACATCTGGAATTAGATTATATTTTGGGATGATTCCGTTGAAGGGTTGGGGGTTAATTTGGGGTAAATAGAGGAATATAAGTAAAACAAGTTGGTAAGAGTACAGAAACTTAAAATTCAGTGTATGTACTAGAAGCCAAAGCGTCAGATTTTTTAATAATATTTTTCAACCCCCACCACCCCTACTCCAATATGAAAAGGTTTGATAAAGTAAAATTGAGATATTCATTTGAAATTTGGTACACGTATGTATTATAACGACATCTGGAACTAGATTATATTTTGAGATGATTCCGTTGAAGCGTTGGGGGTTATTTAGGGGTCAATATGGGGAAATAAGTAAAGCAAGCTGGTATGAGTACAGAAACGTGAAATTCGGTGTATGTACTAGAAGCCAAGGCCTCGGATTTTTTAATAATATATTTCAGCCCCCACCACCCCTACTCCATTATTCAAGGGGTTGATAAAATAAAATTGACATATTCACATAAAATTTGGTACGCGTATGTATTATAACATCTGGAACTAGATTATATTTTGAGATGATTCCGTTGAAGGGTTGGGGGTTAAATAGGGGTATATAAGGGAAAATAAGTAAAGCAAGCTGGTAAAAGTACAGAAATTTGGGATTTGGTGTATATACTAGAAGCGAAGGTCTCAGGTTTTTTACTGGTAATTTCCATCATCCCACCACCCCCACTCCCTTATTAAAATAGTTGAAAAAATTAAATTTAAATTTTCACTCAAAATTTGGTACATTTATGTGTTATAACTATATCTGAAACTAGATTATATTTTGACATGATTGCGTTGAAGAAGTGGGGGTAAGTAGAGGTAAATAGGGAAAGATATGTAAAGCAAGCTGGTAAGAGTACAGCAATTTGAAATTCGGTATATGTCCTAGAAGCCAAGGCCTCAGATTTTTTCATAAAATTTTGAATCCTTCCACTACCCTTACTACATTGGTTGATAAAATAAAATTGAGATATTCACTTGTAATTTGGTAGACGTATGTTTTATAACGACATCTGGAACTAGATTATATTTTGGGATGATTCCGTAGAAGGGTTGGGGTTAATAGGAGTAACTAGGGGAAAATAAGTAAATAAAGCTGGTAAGAGTACAGAAATTTGGGATTCGGTGTATGTACTAGAAACCAAGACCTCAGATTTCTTTCTAGTATTTTTCAAACTCTACCACCTCCGCTTCATTATTAATGGGATTGATAACATAAAATTGAGATATTCACTTGAAAGTTAGTACACGTATGTATTTTAGTGACATCTGATTGAGATGACTCCATTGAAGGGGTGGGAGGTGGTAGGTTGTGAATAGTGGAAAATAAGTACGGTAAACTAAAAACTTCATTTTTAACGTATATGGTAGAAACCAACTCCTCAAACTTTTCTATGACATCTGCCCCAAATATTATTAAAATTCCACATACTAGAGTGCAAATATAGTCAAGATGTTTCCTTTAAAGTGACTTGGATGAAGAATCTGGATGTGGAAGTAGTGGTGCCTTAGGCAGCGGTTTTTCATTTTTACATCGACCTCAAAATCAGTATTAGGTAGCAAGGTTCAATTAATCGGCCGACGCACAGTGGGTCAGTTTCAGGCATTTCTGGCCAAAATTCAAATCAACGGATTTTAACAGATTTCCAAGAAGTAGGTAATAAACAGGCTTCTTGGTAAGGGTGATTGTTATACTTAGGGGAACAGAAGACCCCGAACCCAATACCTGCTTCATTTGCGTTCTACGGCTCGGGAACGAAACATGCTTTATGTATTAAATTTGTGCAGTGAATATTTAGTGTCTTTCAAACTGTGAATTTTTTGTTTCTCTGTTTTCAATTGAATGAATTAGCAATATTTGATACAGAACAAGGTAAGAGCTTTATTGTAAGTAGTTAGTTGATTTTGTTTTCCATTTAGTACCTAATTTATAGCCATTTATCGAGTAAGCGGTTTTTGCCGTAAATTTTGTTGAAAATGAAACTTTACATTTCTGTTACGCTTTAGTTCCCTAAGCTTCCGCACTGTAGTTCCTTTATGATATTGAAAGCAGTGTCCATTACATGTCCTGTGAATTGCAACTGTCTATAGCAGCCATGTTTTTAGTTAAGGCATTTCGAATAACGTATTCGAAATGCCTACAGGCGAAAAATATTAAATTTCAAATATAATAATAATCATTATTGATATTGAAGTCACTGATTTCATTCGATTTGTTCACTAATCACTACTTCAAAGTTAAATTTACTCTCAATACACAACATCTCTAATGTATACCATCCTATACTTTTCAAGCCTTATATTCGATAAGTAAGAGATGAAATTGGCAAACAATATAATACCTACTCTTTTGCATTTCTTTCAGATCCTAGCGCCCATCTTATAAACCCAAACGACTTAATTTATTCAAGATTTGGAGAGAAAATCTGAAAATTCCAAAGAGAAATGTCAATAAAGAATTGTGACCAACGAGGATTACGTATTACGTATACTTTTTTGGTTTCATTGGATCCTTTTATAAATATAGAAATGGAAATCTCAGTTGTTTGTGAAGAATCACATACATCTCAAAGCAAAAGCAGTTCGAGTGAACCACAAAGTGGCTACGAAAGTGACTATTAATCAATGATTATTATTTTTAACATTGTAATCCTTTGATTTTGTAAAATAATACATTGTTAAAAGTTTTTTTCTGAGGTGAAATTCTATTAGTATCCTAAGTTTCCACATTTTATCAATGAGTTTCGATTTGCACAACCTGAAACCAGGAGTTATCAGTGAAAGTTTTTTACAGTTTTTCCTTCAATTTGTAGGTAATATTCTGTTCAAATCCTAAATTTCAGAATTTCATAATATTATTTCAATTTCCATCCCCTGAAACCCACCACCCCCATTTATCGATGGATTTTTTAAAACTATGTCCTGCAATTGACAGCTGATATTGGGGAGTTTCCATGAGTTTCAGAATTGTGGCCAAAAATTTTTAAATCTGACCCTGTGAAGCTATATGCAAAAGAGAGGCGAATCTATTTGTTACCAATTACGGATGGTATTACATGCAGCACCTGCGCACAAAATCTTCATACATGGAGGTTAAATTGTTGAGTCCGCGATGTTACCAATCGGTCAACTCTCAGAAGAATCACAGGAGTCAAGGAATAAAAACCTTAAACAATGCAGGCAACCCCACACTAGAAAATCATCTAGACAACTAACGAACGTTGATCCTCTTCATTGCCTGTTAATTTCGTCCGATCCGTTCATCACAGGACTTAGAAAATTGCCCCAAAAGAGGTCAACAACATTACCTTTCGAAGTATTAAGTCTACTAAGGATACCAGAAGTACCCAAACCTTCAGCGACTTCGATGACATAAACACCACTGGTTTCCTCTGAAACCAGTAGTGGACAGGACAGTTGTGATTAGGTAGACAAGTGTTTATTTTTGATAGGTCTTACTTTATTTATTATTTCTGTTCAAAAATCAATAATACAATTATCTTTTGAATGCCTATTGTCTCTTTTTATTCCACAATGTTAACGATATATAATTTTTTGGATTCATTTCTAAAAACACTGAACAAACAATTTTTTGAACTCTTACGTATCACTCACAGGACGAAAAGGTATTTTAAAAATATTTTTCTCGTAAATGTAAAGGCCAAGTTTGAAAAAAATCATGAGTTATTTATATTTTCAACCCTTAGAACTCACCCCCAGGGGTTGTTAATTTTTTCTCCTTATTTTTCTCATAGAAATTTAGGTATCAAAAGTACGTAAACCGAGTTTCAAAAATGTTGTAGGTTGTGTATATTTTCAACCCCTATATCTCACCCCCAGACGGTGTCAATTTTTTTTAACTATGTTTCCCTCAATGACCTATGCACACTAAGTACAGAGTTTCAGAATGTTGGCTAGAAATCTGACCCACTGTGCGACGGTGAAATTTTTTTCGTAATTTTTAGTGACGAGATTTTTAAAGACGATTTAATTAAAATAATAAAAAAATGTCTCTATTTAGTGGCCCAGTTTCATGTAAAGCTGTGCAGTTATTAGATTCACCATTTTAAATCGTTAACTTTTGATATCAGGCAGAGTATCCTAAAAATACCTGACTATTTACCTTCATCCTGCATTTCCATCCTAACTTCAAATATTCTCTACTAGAAAGTACTTCTTTCAACCTGCACCTTCGTCAAAACTTCGAGTATTCTCTAACAGAAAGTAACTCTTTTCAATTTTTACTCACCTTATACCAGACATGGTTTGATGAAAAACTATTTATACAAAAGATTTCGTAGGAAATCTTAAGACATTCCAGAGCTTTCGTTGAACAGACATAAAAGAAAACAAAAACATACAATTTGAATTCAGAATCTACTCCTTTTTAATTATTTTTAAAATCGGTTAAAAATTAAACGCTTACTAGATAATAGGGGCGAAAATTATAACTAAAGCAAACTTTGCCAGCCATTCATTCTCTAGACAACTCATTGCACAAATGGAATATTGTGTTTCCCAGGTACCGAAACTGCATATTGTAACATATGGATCTTAAAGTAATTTTTGTTCATTGAAATTTACTGTTGCACATCTAATGTAAATGAGCAGATTTATAAAACAACGAGTGGGGGGAGAATCTTATATTTTGTGGCTCAGTTTTCTCAAAGAAAGGCCCGCACATCCTTTATGTTAAATTACCATAAATATTTTGTATGCTATAGTTTACGACTCACTGATTTTGTATCATGTTGACTTTTCCTTTCCCTATTTAGTAGTTTTTACCCCATCTGCTTTGTTTACTCTAAACATCTACCACTTCCTGTGATCCTGGTTGGTTGTTGACGTCAGTTCGGGCCTGAGCCGTCCTTCAGGTGTAGACTGTGACCCAGTACGGGTAAATTAGGATCAGTAAACCTTTCCGATGGCGGTTATAGTTGAATCGTTAGGGTCAGAAATGGGGGGATTCGTCAGAAATTAATGTTTAAAGTATGGCACCTATTTTATAAGTTAGTATACTGGGTGTTTGGTACATCGATAGAAAGTTTTCGGTGAGTTCTAGTTGGGGTGTTTTGGAACCTATATATTAATCCTCATGCAAAGTATCATCGTTTTTTAGATATCGGCCTTTTTAGATATTTTTGCAAAAAAGTTGAATTGTAACTATTATATTTTATGGCATAGTAAACGAAATACATATAGTGACATGAAGAAGCAAAAAGAGCGGCGGTGTCCTTTGTCGGTCGCTTTGTCGGCTTTAACTGCTTTATCCACAACTCTTTGATGGCCTCACTATATCTCTTACGTCTACTATGCTAAATACTTTCTTTTTCGATATCCTTAATATGCACTTTGTCCATCCATGCAGTACAAAAATTGACAGAATTCGCAATTCTTTCAACCATCGGGATATTGGAAATGATAACACCGTACATAAAACATAAACTTTAGCTACAGCTACAATCCACTCTCGATTGCGACACCGCTGTATTTCGACCTTACATGAAAACTGGTAACTTGACCCCTTGTGATATATGCAACCCATATTACATTTGCATATATCAGCAGTTGCGTGTACGACAATCTCACTCGACCGCGACACCGCTGTCTTTTGACCTTGAATGAAAACTGGTAACTCGACCTCCATATACGAACATAAACATTTCCAATGTTAAAAGATCTGCCGAAGAATTAGTATAAAACATATGTAGGACAATTATGTGATAAAAGTTACAACACATTGGTTTGAATTTATTTTTCCAATCTAAGCAAAATTTTCTCAAAAACTACTTCAAAAGATTCAAATAGTTGTAAAAACTTCTCTATCACATACTCTTTCCAATGGTATACCATGTTATGATAAAATTACAGTTCAATAAACAAAAAGGAAACATATTTATTTGTAGACATTAATTACGTCTCTAATAAGGAAAGAGAAGTAAACAAAATCATAATATAATACATTCTTTCAACCGCAAATAATAATAATAAATTAATATTTAAATACAATTTTCTATTTATACATACTGAAATAAAATCAAACGTACTTACACATACCGTGAACAAAAAATGAAATAAACTCCCGGTAGATACCAGGCGACCGGATGCAAAAAATTGTTTTGCTCGGATACCAGCGATAGTGACTTTTGTGTTCATATTAAGAATATCTAAAAAACATATTGAAGAAAGCTGAACTTATGTAGTACCATAAAAAACAACATGTATTAGTAACAACTCAACTATTTCGCAAAAATATTCAAAAATACCGATATCTCAAAAACAGTGAGACTACATATGAATGAATACGGTCATATAGGTTCCAAATGACACCAACTGTCACTTAGTGAAAACTCTTTATCGATGTACCAACACCCTGTATATGTTTGTCAAGATCAAGACATTTCATACCACCCCTAACTACATAACCCTCCCCTCTGACGCCCCTTAACTGGTAAAATCTTTATAGGTGGAGAGCCGGCTGTATAGATTTCCTATGAATAAGATACATGAAAATCTTTATGTGGGTGAGTAAATACTACCACAGACATACAGGAAGCCACTTTTCATTTTTGCAAATATTGCCCGCGTCATGAAATTCTGACGTCACTTCCGATCACAATTTTTTGTGTCATCGAATACATGAATAAACCTTACGTCAAAATGTAGGTTTTGAGGTATAAAATGAGATTGTAATGGGCTGCCAGGCTTAATTCGCCCGCAACCTTCAGACACCCTCAATTAAAGTTTTTTTTTTCTGTTTTCTTCGTCATGGAATACATGAATTATTATTTTTTAAGTTAAAGTACAAGCCTTTTAGTTATTAAAAAAAATAGACTGCCTCTTCTTATTTGCCCGTATCTTCCCATTTTGACGTCACTTCCAGTAAAATTCCATGACGCGGGCAAAATTTGCTTATATGAAAAGTGGCTCCATGTAGGTCTGTGGTAGTACTTACTCACTCATACAAAAATGTTTCATGTATCTTATTCATATTCATAGTACGTTCGTTCTTCTACTAGATTCTCCAACTTTTATCAAGGTCAGAAAAGGTCATTCAATTTTTGAACAAAATAACAATAACGTTATTAAAAACAAACTTTCTTTAATATTATGGGAATTTTATAATCCTCTTTTTTTAATAAAAGCTGCACTCGATAAGAAAAGCAGTTCAAATATATGTTCGCTAAAGTTTTACCTTTTTAATGGTATAATCATGATTACCGAGTATACATTGGACCAAATTGCCTGAAAGTCGAGACATCTTGAAAGTTGTTCAGAATTCGATCACCAACACAGTGATATGAATTTTTTTTCTCTACGAGCGATATTACCAGTTTTAGAAATGTGCCGATCAAATGCAATATACTCTTCGTTTTGTATTTGTGAAGAGTATAAATATATGTTGTCTTTGTTAAAAAAATTAATAACTTTTTTCTTTACAATCGCACTTTTCTTCCATATGTTTTCGTACTTACAAAAACGTGATGGACAGACAGACATACGGACAGACGAACAGACATTTTGGAAGTTCGAAATTTGATCACTAACACAACCATATGAAAATTTTTTCTGTTCGTGCTTACCATTTTATTTATTTATTTATTTATGTACTCTAAACAGGATAGAACCCCAAATGATGCTAAAATATTATAATACCATATTGTATCTTGCATCTTCTCAATAGACAACTTATGTAAAATGTGTGTAAAAGTAAATCCGTCACTATCATCGTGCGATATCGCTGAACGATCATTTACATATTTACTCAGATTACGCTACGCCCCACGAATTTATTATAGTCTGATCAATGCTCTAGATTGATGAGGAGAGTGGTGTGATGACGGTACCTACCTAATTGTTTTCTAGCTTTTAGTACATTATCTGCATCATTATTATGTTTCTTTACAATAAAACCGTTTAATTTAAACATTTTTTTTTACTTATTTTATTTTCAAGTTTTCAGTTTCTTATTTACTTAATATTTATCATTATATTTAGTTCATTTAGTTCATCATTATAACAAGGTTTCTTTCCTGTCTGTTGTCTAAACTCTATGATCCGCCATTTTGGTAGGAATTTTTTTTTTAAGTGTACTGTGTTCTACTTTTATTTGATACCCATATTGAGGGGATTGAAAAAAAAATTAATCCGCCATTTTGTGGCGGCGGCTATCTTGGACTTACAATGATAATGAATATACATAATTGTATTGTCATCAGAACTAAAGATGTGTACCAAATTTCAGATCAATCGGTCAACAAGAAGGGGAATTTTAGTTACTAGATTTGACCCACACAAGACACAAACAAAGTAAGCTAAATAAAATCATTAAAAAATTTTGTAAATGAACAGAAATGAACATCAGTGTTTGTTGGTATATTGTTATTAACCAATTCTACTTTTGCAACAGGACAGTGACTATTGTAATTTGAATAAAAATATCAGCATATATATCAAATCTTTATTTCTCGTATTAAATCTAAGTATTCTAAAATTAAATAATTGCAAAATTTCTGAGGAATCTATCATTAATAATATCAAAACCAAATTTGTGTATCATTTTAAGATGCCGTTTCTTAAGAGATGTAATACCCAGAAGTCTTAGTTCATATGAATAATTGGTTTTATCAATATGTAACTTAAATAAAATTAAATTTACCATTTTCTTTAACACACTTTCAAGTGTGTCAATGTCCGATTGATAGTATGATTCCCAGATAATACAGCAATATTCCAATAGTGATCTAACAAGTGAATTAAAAATATTTAAATTACAAGTAAAGTCAGTGAAATCCCTGCATTGTAGTTTACTAAAACCACACATACGGTTTGTTCGCTTTAAAACGTTCTCAACATGCAAGTGATATCTTAACCCGGCATCCAAAGTAATCCCCAGATCACAAATAGATTCTACGCTGACAAGTTTTTTTGTATTTACAGAATAATCACACGGAATATTACTTTTCTTAGAAAATGTTGTTAATATCTTCCAGTTATTTATATTAATTTCAAGACAATTTTTTAAATTCCAGTCACTTCATTAATAAAAAGTGAAAATAAAATCGGAGAAAGATGTCCACCTTGAAGGAACTCCGGTAGTCACATTGATATTTCTTGATTTATTTTGCCCTATTTTTAAAATTTGAGTTCTGTCCATTGGGTATGATTTTATCCATTGCAGTAAAGTACCATTAATATTAATATCATATAATGAGAGTTTTGAAGAAGAATATTTTGATTGACATCATCAAAGGCCTTTTTCATATCAGTATAAATTGCATTAACTTGGGAGGCATTCTTAAATAATTCATGTATGAAATATGTGTATAGGAAAAGATTTGTCTGCGTACTACGACCTCCGTAAATACCGTGCCGATGCTATATCTTCTGCGGACCAGTGCCTTGCTGACGAAAAGAATCTGATCTACTGTTTCCAGTTCTTTGCCGCATAGTCTGCAGTATAGGTTGCCGTCAAACTTTCTGATTGTGTACAGGAATTTCTTGACAAGAAAAGCTCCTGTCAGAAGTCCTCATGAACCTTCGATGAGTGTTTTCTCATGTCGATATCCTGGAATGTCCCTCCAGTGGTTTTCGTGTTTACTCTTGACGCAGTCTTTAATTACCACTCTGACTGAGCTTTTGGTAATGCCCAGCGCGAGTTCTAGACCGCTGCTCCTTGTCTAGCAAGTTCATCAGCTTTAGTAATGTCTATCCTGCAGTACCCTGTTACCCCTAGTAGTTTGACTATTCTGCTCACCCCGAATTTTCAGCTCTGTCATACCCATACCACTCGAGATGACACCCTTTTACTTCCACATCCACGTAGTAGATTGGAAGTATAGTAATCGTAAAAAAAAAATATTGAAATAGGTTTAGAATTTCATGAAACATCGAGATTTTTTTGTCCGCACGTTTTCTCCGGAACGGTTTAAGAAAATGACCAGAAATTTTGTACACGTGTATATTATAACGAGATCTTGAACTGGATTGTTTTTGAAGATATCAGTGGAGGGGTTGGGGGGTAAATAGGGGTAAATATGAGGAAATATGTAAAGCAAGAGTACAGAAACTTGAAATTTGCTGTATGTACTACAAGCCAAAGCCTCGAAATTTTTTATAATATTTTTCATCCCCTCCGCCACCCGTCACTCCATTATCAAAGGGGCTGATAAAATAAAATTGAGATATTCATTTGAAATTTGGTACACGTATATATTATAATGACATAAGGAACTGGATTATATTTTGAGATTATTTTGATGGAGGGTTGGGGGTTAACTAGGGGTAAATTGGGGAAAATAAGTAAAGCAAGCTGGTAAGAGCACAGAAACTTGAAATTCGGTGTATGTACTAGAAACAAAGGCCTCAGGTTTTTAAAAAATATTTTTCAACCCCCCACCACCAGTACTCTATTATTGAAGAGGTTGGTAAATAAAATTGAGATATCATTTGAACTTTGGTACACGTATGTGTTATAACGACATCTGGAACTAGATTATATTTTGAGATAATTCCATTGAAGGGTTGGGGGTTAAATAGGGGCAAATAGGGGGAAATAAGTAAATCAAGTTGGTAAGAGTACAGTAACTTGAAATTCGGTGTATGTACTAGAAGACAAGGCCTCAGCTTTTTTTATAATAACTTTCAACCCCCCACCACCCTTACTCCATTATTAAAGGGGTTCATAAAATAAAATTGAGATGTTCATTGAAATTTAGCACACGTATGTATTATAACGAGATCGAGAACTAGATTATATTTTGAGATAATTCCGTTGAAGGGTTTGGGGTTAAATAGAGGTAACTAGGGGGAAATGAGTAAAGCAAACTGGTAAGAGTACAGAAACTTTAAATTCGGTGTATGTACTACAAGCCAAGGTCTCAGATTGTTTATAATATTTTTCAACCCCCCACCACCCCCACTCCATTATTAAAGGTGTTGATAAAATAAAATTGAGACATTCACTTGAAATTTGGTACACGTATGTATTATAACGACATCTGGAACTAGATTGTATTTTGAGATGATTCCGTTGAAGGGTTGTGGGTTAAACAGAAGTAAATAGGGGAAAATAAGTAAATCAAACTCGTAAGAGTACAAAAGTTTGGGTTTGGGAAGTCAAGGCTTCAGATTTCTTTCTAATATTTTTCAAATCCCACCACCTTCGCTCCAATATTAATAACATAATATTGAGATCACTTGAAAGTTAGTACACGTATGTATTGTAATGATATCTGATTGAGATGATTCCATTGTAGGTGTGGGAAGTGGTAGGTTGTGAAAAGGAGAAAATAAGTAGGGTAAACTAGAAACTTCATTTTTAACGTATGTGGAATCTGGATGCAGTGATTCCTTAGACAGTGGTTTTTTGAAATCGTTAGAGAAATGTAAAAAACTTAAAACTAATTATTTCCTCTTAAATTTAGAAATAATTAAATTTTGAATTATTTTATTTGTTGCTAAGAGAGATATATTTTCACACAATGAAATTAGTATCTCTATTAGTTTCCGAGGTACAGCCATTTTAAATCTTCCACCCTTAAGAGGTACGATAAGAAAAATATTGATATTTACTATGATATAATTAAACATAAAGAATACCCTGCCAGCTTTAATAATTCATTTCCCAGGAAAATCCCTGTGCGCTTCCACTATTAGTGGTAGTGGTGCTCGGTGTATTATCGATTAGTGTTTTCCGCATTAAGTGTCGGAGTTTTGGACCGATTTATTATGTGACTAGGGTAAACAACCTGCGGCTAGTCATGGGCTCCTGATTAAAGGACCGCTGAATATGACTCCCAACCAGGGCCATTCACACCTTGATATTTCCGTCGAAGCAAGAAAGAGAATTAAATGGGTCGATAAACTCTGAATAACTGTTTCCATTTGAAATATTTTAACTCTGTGTCTGGATTTGCGGGATGTATATATACACTTCGTAGATTATTTATTATTTATTATTTATTATAGACAGTCCCACATACAACCTTTCACAATTTTTATCTAATATAATAAATAATATTTTGGGAAAAACAGAATATTATGTAAAAGACTCCTGGCAATTTTGCGATTTTATAAAAAAACAGATAGTGCCTAAAGACCATTGTATAATTTCACTTGATGTCACTTCACTATATACTAACATACCGACAGAACTTGCAATAAAATGTGTAAAAAACAAATGGTCCGAAATTAATAAACATACATCTATTACTGAAAACGAATTTATTAGTGCCATTACATTATGTCTAAATTCTACATATTTTACATATAATAACCAATTTTACTCTCAAATTTTCGGAACTGCTATGGGTTCACCCATATCAGCCACCATTGCAAACTTAGTTATGGAAGAATTAGAATGTCAGATATTAAAATCATTAAATTATAAACCTATATTTTACAAAAGATATGTAGATGACTGTATTATCTTTTTACCAAAAAACAAAATAGAATATACCGTTAACAATTTCAATAGTTTTCATCCACGACTGCAATTCACCAGCGAAATTGAAAAAGAAAAAACCATAAACTTTTTAGATATAACCATTAAATATAATGAATCCGGAATTATTGATACTAACTGGTACACGAAAGAAATATGGTCGCAGAGATACTTAAATTATAATTCACACACACCTACCAATTACAAAAAAAGCGTTGTTAATAGTCTAACAGATCGAGCCATTCAACTTTCACATCCAAAATGTAGACAAAACAACTTGAAAAAAATTAAAACAGTCCTCGAAACAAACTCCTATCCTAAACATTTTTATGAACCAATAATTAAAAAAAGAATACATAAGATCTATAATAAAAATATAAATCAAAAAAGTAAGAATAATAACAACTATGTATCCATACCTTACATACCAAAAGTATTCGAGAATATTTCAAATGTATTAAAAAAACACAATATAACAGTAGCGCATAAACCTTATACTACAACAAAAAAATTCTTTACAAAATTAAAACCCAAACTACAACCAAAAGACGAAACTAACGCAATTTATAAAATAGACTGTAATAATTGTAATAGTACATATATTTGCCAAACAAAACAATACCTGCATAAACGAATATATGCACACAAATATAATATAAGAACACTAAATCAAAATTCGACAGCTCTTACCAAACACGCTTTAGACAATAATCATAGCTTTAACTTTGACAATACAAAAATTTTACAAAAGGAACCAAATTATCAACGAAGGACAATACATGAAATGTTACAAATTAAAAGACATGAAAACGCAATAAACAACCGCACTGATATAGAGAATTTAAGTAAAACATACTTTGACTTATTAAATTAACTAAAAAAAGGGGATATTATTAAACAACATATATTTTTACATCTTTCCATCAAGTCCGCAAGATAATATCTTAAAATATCATATTTCACACTACCGGCCATTAGAGAAAACTTCATATCTATAACATCCATAAATTAAATAAACTGTACCAATAGTGACATAACACAGACCAGAAAGCAGGCAATACTTTTGTTCAGCATTTAGTTGCATTCAAACTTCCAACAGAAATAAACGTAAAATGTATTAATATACTGTAAACAAAAAATTTCTTAAATTGTAAGTAATGAAATTAAAATTGTATAATGACATAAAATAATCGTACGTTAATATAAATATTGTAGTTTTTCCTCTGACGATGGTTAATAAAACCGAAACGTAAGAAAATATAAGAATTTTAATTTAAAGATGACCGAAAAATCCCAGGATACATCAAGCTAATTTATTATAGACAGTATCATTAAAGAGTGATAATAGAATATAATTGTTTTTTTGAATATTAACATTCATACTTAGTTGTTTCATATCATAATTTATCTAATGTCACTTGAGTTCTTTATATGTCTCTCAGAATCACTTGGATTCTAACACGTTAACAATGGAAAGTTGGGGAAATATAGAATTGAATATTATATTTATTTTTCATTTTAGTGTAATATAAATACAATAATTGTAAAGCAAATTTGATACAAACAAATGCAAATGATTTACAAGAAGCCCAGGGCTTGAGAGTAGGATACCTTGGGCTATTCAGCAAAAAAAAATTGTTACATTATTGGCAAGTACTCAAGGATATGATCTATAATTTTTTTAACAAAAAATTTGCAGTTTTAATTCGCCAAGAAAAAAAATTCACAGATCTTGCATCTTTCGCAAGTATTTTAAGCGTATTGAAAATACCAGATGCAACTATACTGCTCTAGGTCGAAGTCCTATAGGAACGTCCTAGTGATATTGTCGAGCCCAGGGTGCGCGCCCCTTTTTATCGGGGTACTAGCTTGGTGCTCGACTTAAATTTGCCAGAGACCGGATCGGTCCTCTTAACGTCGTAGAGAGGGTGGTAGGGTTACACACACACACACACACGAAAATAATACCCCAATTAGCAGTAAGCTAGTAGTAAAGCTTGCTAAATTACACCAAATTATTTTCTGTATTTCATTTTATACAAATACTATTTTTATTAATCATACTACGAAAAACTGAATAATTATATATTAAATACCTTCGATAATATATCTCTATAATATTGGTACAACCGTTGAGGGAAAGAATTAGAAAGAAAACGGTCTGAGAAGGCAACGATTAAACAGTTATCGGACGAAAATCGACTGTATGCGTGCTAAATAGCATAAGGACGAGTAGGTATAGCACTGGCGTTCGGTAATTATGAACCTTCCTCGCATGTGCGTGGTCGAGTCGGCGAGATTCGACAACGGTCCGCAAAAAAATTCCCACAAATCAAACGGTACATCCTATTATAAATTTGAAAAAACCAACTAAATCCTCGATAACATGCGTACAACGTTTACTTCAGGGGTATTTTTCGAAAAATAAACACGTTTCGAGTTATGAAATTTTGTATTGCACATGTGTGTTAGCCACTCGACCTATACAATCTTGCCTTTTAGTTATATTAAATCCGCAATCATAATCATAATTCAAAATAAAGCAGCAAGACCTCAAGGGGCAGATTATCCTTGATAGTTTGGCTTAATATTGGTTATTACCTTGGCAAATACTTAATAACAGAAAATTACCAACCAATAAATACACATCTCTACAAGGCTCAACAAAAAACGATAGTTGGATGCCACCTTATTTTTAGTTGCTGGAAAACAATTAATACAACAATTTCTGCTCACTTTAAACTATAAATTGGCCCGGCAAAATAAGGAAACACCGGGTTAACCCAGTTCAAATGAGTGCTAGCTTAATGGAATTACGCAACCACTAAAACAAATAATCTATTAACATTCGAAGTTAGAAAAAAAACAAACAAAATACTCTAGCAATAAATAGTATTACAGAAGAATTACATAAATCGACATGGCACTCTAAATTTTAACCATCAAAAGGTTTCACAACCGAATGCCCAAATTGGGAAGACATACAAAAACCTTTCGACGTGTAACGGTTTATCTATTGTTCCTGGATAGCATTAAATGTTGCTAGTGATTACACACTAATTAAGCCACTATGAATGCCTATTGGGGCATCGAAATTGTCAACAAATCTAGTCAATGTGGCCAGTGTCTACGACTAACATGAAAACGGTCAAATTGTCTACCGATCTCACTCAGGAAGGAAAAATCAGTAACGAAACTAGTTCTTTAACGACACTAAAAATATTGTTTCTCCACGCGCGTAGCCTTGAGCTACCACAACCAGTACATAAAATAAAAAACTTACAGTTTCATTCCTGGACAATGAAGGTCAATGATCTGTTGGCACTCAACAAGTGAACGTACAGAATACAAACCAGGTACTTAAAATCACAAATTATCATGGATGGCATCAAAGCAACTAATTCAGATTAATCACTCAATTTGCGGCTATCTAATACAGATTTAATTTACTATTAAATATTTGCACTTTGTGATTTACACATTACTCTGATGCACAATTTAACATAAAACGTAGCTGCTCCAACACTCCAACAAGTAATCGTCACCATATACTCCAGAGAAATAAGTTTAAAAAAAGGCCATCTGCGGAATGAGGCCGAACAAGCTGAATTTTTGCAGAGACCTTCGTTTTGATGTTCCAATGAAGCACACAAAAATCTCATATGCCTACCCTTGTGCGTCTTGAGATATCGAAGGTCAAAGGTCATTAAAAGCGGTTTCTCGCGAAAATCTCACTTCCAGTGCATCTGACGTCATAAGAACTCATAACATAACTTACGTAAAATAGTATTCTCTACAAAATTGTTTATATATATTTTTTTCGTACGACCAACCGTTTTCGAGATATAGCATGATAAAGCGGGAAAAGTTAAGAAAAGTGCTTTTATAGTTATAGCTCTGCAGTATAATACAGTATTACCTATTACGAATGCGCGCTCCCGCTTTATCATGCTATATCTGGAAAACGGTTGGTCGTACGAAAAAAATTTATATCAACAATTTTGTAGAGAATACTATTTTACGTAAGTTTTGTTATGGGTTCTTACGACGTCAGATGCACTGAAAGCGAGATTTTCGCGAAAAACCGATTTTCATGACCTTTGACCTTCGATATCTCAAGACGCACAAGGGTAGGCATATGAGATTTTTTGTGCTTCATTGGAACATCAAAACGAAGGTCTCTGCAAAAAGCTTGTTCGGCCTCATTCCGCAGAGGAAGTTTTATTTCTCTGGGGTAATAATATAACTTTAAATTTTCTTGCTTAAACAACAACTAAACTGTTATCACCGCCGTTCTAGACTCTCTCTTTGTTGTCGACTTGGCGTAGGAATATCCCCGCTTACTATTGGCCAAACTTGGTCGTACAAGCAACCACGCTATCGGTCAAGCATTTGTCATGACTAGCCGATAAAATTTAAACGCGTGTAATGCTACGACCAATATCTGTAATTTAAATTTAAATAGTAAGAGGAATAATCGCGCGCTTTATCGCTATGGCACACATAATTGAGATTTACAAATTAAATTATAATGTGTGTCAAAACCGGAGCGTTACACTTAATGGTCTCGTGGCTAACTTTTTCTTGCGTGAATAATATGCATAATTACCAGAGATCGGATTTACCTATCAGTTTCCAGGGACGGTTTTTACAGATATTATATACTTCAAACATGTACGGAAACATTCCCAAAGCTAAAAACAAAGTCATGCAACATACTATATCAATTTTATGTAATTTTACAATGTTAATGATTAACTTAATTTTATCGAGAAACGTACTATATTACATAAAAACGAAATACGTAAGTAAGAGATTATTTTAAATTGCAGCAAGTATACTTTATAGTACAGGCTGTTTACCTGAAGCCCAATACCAGGCGGCTCGGGGAGTAATTTATTAAGAACGTACTTGTAGATTTATTCGGACGTAAGTAACAGAAACGTAAAAATGTCGCATTGTACTGAACCGACACAAGCTAGTGAACTTTCGGATCCGCGATATCGTTGATTTACATTTTAATGATAGAGAACTGTATTGCACTAGATGTGACAACTAGGTGGCTTTACTACAGTGAGACGCAACGTAATTTTAACTTAGAGTTAGTGGAATTTATGATAGGATGTAACATACCGTGGTCGAAACTAGACAATCCACTTTTCAGATAATTTTTGGAAAAATGTATTAGTTAGTGGCAAATATAGCAATGTTAAGGTGTCTTCGGAGTCTACGGTAAGAAAAAAATATGTATTTACAGAGTGCGAAAATATTAGAGAGAAAATTTCTTCTGAGCTTAATAGGAAGTACATCTGGCTTAACGTGGACGAAACAGTCAATGCTTGCGGCTTCAAGGTAGAAGCTATAAATTCTCGCGCTATAGCGGATGCAGTAAATTCAAATTTACAAGACGTTTGGGGTGACAAAATGCAGAAAATAACGACAAATTCTTATTATTTCTTACCGATGAAGTGAATTATATGAAAGCTGCTGGAATAATTTTGAAGGAAACATGTCGGAATATACTGCATGTAATATGTTTGGCAGATGGGCTCCATAGGATTGCTGAAACAATTGAAAGGTGCTACCCTAATGTTGATAAATTAATAGCTAGTGCAAAGAAAGTTTTTCTTAAAGCACTAAGTCGTATAGTTGTTTCACGAAATTCTACCAAATACTCCATTATCTCCAGAACCCATTACAACACGATGGGGAACTTGGCTAAAGGTAGCATCGCACTATTACTGTCATTTTGAAAATGTCAAATTCGTAATACAGCAGTTAAATCCAAATGACACAGTTGCTATTTCACAGGCGAAACAGACATTTATGAATGCAACTGTTCATGAAAATCTGGAGACCATACACGGATGTTTTTCAAGAATTCAACTAGCCATACGGGACCTTCAGTACCAGCCAACATCAGAATGTACTACAGCGGATGCAATAAACGTTGTATTTGATCTTCGTCAATACATTTTTCAATTACAGGGAGATATTGCTGCGAGGGTACAAAGACAATTTCAGACTGTTTTAAAAAAAATCTCGCATTTGTTACGATGCCAGGTGTAATAGACCTTTTAAACGGCAAGGAAGTAGACTCTGCTACACCGAGCATGAATGTGGTGACTGCGAAAATTTATGTATTTTAAATATGACCCAGTTACATCTGTCGACGTCGAGCGGTCCTTCTCGTAATATAAATGGATTTTCAACGAAGGGCGTCGACATTTAGAACAGATATTAGTAACATACTTTTATTCTTGTAATCGGCATTGAAAAATACTTATGTATGTTAACTCAGTGTTAAGTACGTCCCCTTATATCTTCAGTTCTCTTCGAGTAAGTGATTAAAAAACAAGGCATGTGTAAAGAATTTCCCATTTAACAAATATACAGCTTTGTTTTTTCAAATGTTTTAACACGATAGCGCGGAAACAACTGAACGGATTTGGATAAAAGTTTGCATGAGGGTTTCTTTAGTTCTTCAGAAGATCTGAAAAGGTTATGGTTAAGATCTGATTACGCGTAGTGCCGTTATGGCACATAATTTAGTTCTCTTTTCGGCTTCAAAGTGCCACCCGGTGACGAGATTCCAGCCGCTTCCAGTAGCTGCCGATTTTTTAAAAAGAATTTTAGGTTTAACGGCACGGTGGTCCAGCCGGCTAAGCTTCTTAGTTGCAAACGCGCTTGCACGCTGTTGGTGGGTAATGTTTTTAACACGCTTTTATTAGCTTCATCTGTAGAGTCGGGTACAATTTAAGCTGACTTGTGTCATAGCCGCTAAAACGTCTGAATTAAGATTTTATTTGATGCATAAGAAATGCCAGTAGTTCTCAAACAGTTCTCTTCTCCTGTAACAGTAATGATGTCGCTAAATAATTATAAAAAAATAGGAAAGATATTATCATAAAATGTTAAGATTTAGTAACTTCGTCATTTTAGTGGAATTCTGATTATACAGTATCCGCCATAAAGTTGGCCACATATGGGAAAAAATCGTATTAGTGACATTTCTAAAAAACTCTATTAAGGGTTCGTTTATGCATGTCCAACAACAAAAAATTACATTTTGACACATGTCGTGTGATCACTGTAAAAAATAGTTGACGGTGGTAACGAAAAATGGGTCAAATTGTTAAGATACCGAAAAATTTTATAAAGAAAAAGTGCATAGAATACAACAAGGACCCCATATATCAATTTTAAAGTAGATATGAGGAAAATAAAAAAGTGAAAATTTTAGCCCTGCCATTAATTACTATATGAAGAATCATTGTGTCTATTTCACAAATATCTGATTAGTTTCGACAAAAACTTTATGTATTTTAGTTGAATAAAGATATTTGCATGTAAAAGAAAAACGATAATATTTTTTAGAAATCTCAATAACACATATTTTTCCCATATATAGCATACTTTATGACGGACACTGTAGGTATATAGGTTCGGGCACAAATGAAACTAATAACAAAAAATTAATTGCCCAATTCAGTCAATAACACTGAGTGATTAGATAAAAAAATCAAGGACTAATATTGCTACATTCCAGCAAGAAGCACGGGCAAGTATGGGCATTTCTTGCCAGGAAAAGGTAGGATCGTAGTATTAGTAGGGGAAACGAAGTTAGTAAAAATAAAATATTTCATACAATAACAAAAATAAAATCAGAAATCTATGAGAATAACGAAAATAAATTATTTTTCTTTTAGCCCTAATAAACAAAAATTCTGGTTGAATTAATTGAATATTAAAAAAATTAACAATATTTTTGAAACAAATAAATTAAAACAATTCTGAAAGAACAAGGCATTGACACGTTTTCATAAACACTAAAACATTTGAACACTATACTTGAACAATTTATCTACTCGACGCACGTTTCACCATTGGTGTATTAATAATAAAAAGTAAGAAAGTCGATTTTATTAGAGCTAAACCTGCGCTAGTAGTAACAAAAGACAAATAAATAAATACAGTTTTAACAAAACTCACGGCGCGATTTAATAAAATAAAAATTTTAGGAGGAAAATTATTAACTTTTAATAGAGCTTAATCAAATAAAAAAAAGTACATGAGGATTGAACACGCAACCACCCCGTACATTTATTGCTGCTCGAGTATCTTACTGATTGAGCTACGCGACCCTATGCTCATTCGATTCTAGAACGTGTAATATGTACGTAATAGAAAATTGTAAGACTTACAGCCGGTTTTACAATCGCTAGTTAACTTCCAGTCAGAGTTAACTTTCAGGTTATTATGGAAATTGGGTTTTACAATATCTGGTCATTTTCGATGTGGTAGTTATCTAGTAGTTAACTTTACTAGCAGATGAGGTGTGGGTTAACTAGAAGTTGGCAGTTTACTGGCAATTTATAACCTATAAAATAACGGTCACAAAATAATTTTTTGATATTTTGCCTAAAAATGGATATGTACGAAGTAAATGCATATAGCAGTGATGAGTAGCCAAGGTAATCCTGTATAGACCTAACTTTTTCGAAGAATACGATGGAAGAGATTTTTTAAATAGATCGAGACTAAATACTACCTACTTACTTAGTAATAGACCACTAACTCATAAATTGCTTCTGACACTTATATTTGATAGCAGGTGACGTGACTTTGGACCAAAATTAATACATTTTATGTATATTACCCATTTTTCCAGTACCAACATTATAAATATTATTCACAACCTCTCGTTTACAAATCATCTCTTAACTTTACATTGAAAAACGCATGTGTCGGTAAAGTTATAGTTAACCTGCAAGTAAAAATCAACTAACATGAAAGTTAACTTGCGATTGTAAAACCGGCTGCTAGTGGTTTGACATTGTTCGTTGGTTAGACATTGTTCGTTTGACGGATGAATATCCACTATTTACCACTAACAATAACTTAAATATCTCATATAACAACGTTTGTCATATTTAGAATGATGTTAGTTTACGGAAATAAATAACATTCGTCGTCAAATCACGCAGTTTGAGAATCGCTGAGCTTATGACTGTTTCTCACTCCTCAGTGTACATTTCATATTTCCGTCTCAAAAGAAGTGGGAAAGAATCTTGGTGACATACATTGACAATGTCTTTAGGCTATTGCTTTAAGTTTGTGTGCAAAAGATAGTGAAAACGTATGTGCAATATTAATTCATACATCGGTCATTTTAAACTGGACCCGACTCTATCTATCAATCTATCAATGTAACGGAATATTTCAACGCAATTTTCACCCACTCCTAATTGTTGTATAATCATGAAACTTGACAATTGTGTGTAGCTTCGATGACAATACAGTATACTCAATTTTATAATATGTTCAAAATGGCCGCCGCCCCAAGATGGTGGATTATCATTTTCTTTACAACCCCCTTGATATGGGTATCGATGGAAAGGGCTCGACAAGTAGAAGATAAATATGCCCGCAAGACTTAGAAATTCAAAATGGCGGCGTCCACATGGCGGAGAGGTGTTATCAATTATCGTCGGATTCGACTGAAAATCGGTATCACTGGATTATAAAGGTTCCAGATTCGAATTATCTAGTCCAAATTTTTAAGACTTAAAAATAAAAAATAAATAGTTAATAGTTTAAAAAACTAAAAAAAAACACGCTTTAATAGCAAACCGAACCAAAAAGTAAGAAATAATATAATACAATACAATACAAAAAAGCGTGGGGTGCTTGATATCAGCTGATATAAATATTTCATGATAATAAGCACCCCACGCTTTTTTGTATTGTATTGTATTATTTTTTACTTTTCAGTTCGGTTTGCTATTAAAGCGCGTTTTTTTAGTTTTTTTAAAACTATTATTCATTTTAAATGTGTAACCCCCTTCCGGACAGCCTAGGCTTTGGATTCGGAGGTTGTCTACTATGTATGATGTGTTTATACATATATTATGTTATGTTAAAGTTGATTTTTTGTTTTCATTTTTTAAATTCTTTTTGGTTCAATTTAATTTTTTAACGTCGCGTCGGGTTGGAACAATTCGTTAGAGAATTTTACTATTTACAATTTCTACCTGATTTTCTTTCGAATAAAAGTTATCGCGAAAAAAATCTGTTTTTTCAAAATTCCCATGGCACTAAAAAACAAGCTGAAGAGATTTCTATTCGCTAATCCAAGTACGCGTTTAGAATAGAAAATGTTTGCGAAGAAAAACAGCCTACTTCTACCTTATTCTGACATTCTCTGGTGCTGTGACTAGATAACAAAAGGAATGAATGCAAGGCATGTTTTTATAAGAAGTTGAATTATCTTGCTCCACCAGGCTATCATAACCGAAAAAAGTATAGAACTGAATAAAAATGTGGAAAGTTTTCAAGATTTTCAAGGATAAAAAATAATATTTTCTGCATAACAATACGTTAGACCATCAATGAATCTGTTGCATATTAGGGCAGGTTATAATAATGGTTAAGATGCGTGGGTGGCAAAACAATAGGTCTGACGTCAATGTAATGCCAGGAGAGTAGCTGACGTTAGAGGTAGACACAATGCAATTTGGCCCTTTGCCCTACATGCTAGGCCGACCCTAAAAACTCACTCCCTTTCCTTTTTATTGCGGCTGGATTTATAACGAATTCAGTTAGCCCTGTATGCTTCGCCATTACGCTTCCTTACTTTAAGAAAGAAGGAAAGAAAACCAGATACAATTAACTACATTTAATGTAGAACAGCTTTGTTCAAAATAATTACAAACCTTAATATGAAAAAACTTTCTCTGTTCAACCTGTATACAGGATGTTTCATCGATAGAAAGTTTTCGCTGAGTGATAACTGGGATAATTTGGAACCTATGTAATCGTTTTATAATGAAACATTCTTTGCAAGTACTACATTTGTCAAGTAAAAATTAGTCTTTTCATTACTGCTTACGTAAATAACTATTATACACATAGTTATTAGATACCTTGCTTTAAGTTTAAAATATGAAATGTATTAAGAGTCAATAACGACCGCTTGCTAAGTTTTAAAACGCTTTATTTAATGAAAATATAAGCCTTGTTGGCATTTCTAAAAATGAATTTTTCTCTAGTAATACACAATTCAAGATGGCGACTAGGCCGATTTTTCAATAAAGTGCTTACAAAAAAATATAATATACGAAAAAAAATATTAGAGTTAAAAATATTTAATACCTAATGGAATATTCCCAAAAAAACTAAAAAATTTTATTTTTCAATTTTATTTATCATTTTTTTTTTTATCTTGAAAACAACAGGCCATATGGAATAAAAGTTCAAACAAAAAAATGTGCAGAATTTGATGCTGAATTCAATGATGTACAAATTTATAGGTACTAGTTGAAAAATAACCCTATAAATGTGCAAAAATGTGACGTGCACCATTGAGTCGACCCATTTCAATTAGTATATATGTTTTTTCTTGAATAGCGCGTGTTACGATCTGGTATTATTTACACTGCACTTTTTTATACAATTGTTGCACATTCTATAGAATACTCTTTGCATCTTTATCGTAAATAATATTAGTTTTAGACATTTAATTTAATTACAAAATATTAAAAATATGCTTTTTAAAATTTAAATGATATGATGTTTTTTCTCTACGAGCGATATGATCGTTCTTACAAATGTGCAGATCAAATGCAATATACTCTTCGTTTTGCATTTGCGAAGTGTATAATAATGGAACTAAATTTTAGTATATGTTTTGTGTGTCAAAACCCATTGTAAAATGCCATGCAAGGATATGCTTGCAACTAAAGACTGGTTGTCTAAGTTTTAATCTTAGACAACGAGTCTTTTGTTGCTAACATGTGGCACAGGAAAGAAAGACTCGCTAAAAAACAGCACAAAGCCAAAAAGATATCAACACTACTATGGCGCATCTTATCGTGTCTCCAATGAATCATTAATAAAAAATGTTTCCCTTAAAGATTTTTGATCCAACATAAAAACCAAAAAGAAGCTCACTGAATATCTCGCCAAGGAAGTTCGAAATTTAGAAAGATTTAAGCATGTTGTAACCTCATGATAAACATAAAAGACAATAATCATGAAGAAGCTGGTACTATTCTTTTACTTTGTGTAAGTCAACAATATAGAAAAGGCATACAAATTTCTGTTCACAGTACGTATACCGCTGTGTTTGTGCTTCTGGATAGTTTTTATGAGCGATCACCAAAGAAAGTCGTAATGGTAACCAGCCGAGGAGAAACTGAAAAAGAAATAGTTACAGGAAAATTCGTCAAATCATTAAGTATCGGACACATGCATTATTAATTCTTTCCATATCTTTGCTGGGACAAATATAACTGGCAGATTCTCAAGAATTAGCAAAGAATTTTTCACTGAAGTATTTTTGAATCTGTAGGAATCATCAGCAATACTGAAATCGCTTGCATTGTTTGGAACTCTGAACACAACTACCACATAACTTGAAGACAGTTTCCACGAATTAGTATGTTTGCTCTATAAAAATGAATTAGTAAAGAAGGCAACTGACTGGGGTTTTCCACCAAAAATCAAGAAGGAGGTAATTTACCATCCACAGTTGATAGGTTTCGGGTTGATTGTCTCTATGGGCGGAGAAAAAGTTGCGAATATTTAGAACCAGTCTCTATGCTTAACCAACAAGCCTCAAGAGCTATAAAATTAACCTTGTCAAATCTAGCTGCAATGATATGTTCCTGAAAAAAAAAATTGAATAATTTGCACAGAAGTCTGTCAGTGTTCTGCAGGAAACTTCTTCTGTGCAAATACCTTAGATTTAGTAATTCCATCGGTCATGGAAGAATATGAAGATAATTCAGGCAAATGGTGGTATTTTCACTTTAACATATTGCGAATAACCAAAAATATTTTTTAGAAGATGATGGCATGCAGATAACTTAAGAATTATTTTAAGTCGAAGAAGACAATTGTCTTCTTCTTGCATTTTTAATTAAAAATGCAATTTAGGTCGTTAGATTATATAAGAGTATGTCACACTAGTACTTTATGATGTTATGATATTAATAATAATAGAAACACATTTATTTAATCCGGATGGCTTTTCGTCGTAAACTGATAACAAAATAATTAACAGCATTTAAATCTTCAAAAATCTAAATATGCTCCATATATAATTATAAGATCAATCCCATACATTGTTTAAATACGAAGAAAATAACTAAAAACACATAGGTAAACAATGCACATCTCGCCAAATCAAAGGAAATATTATTGTACCAAACGCTTAATTGTCTATATACAGGGTGTAATTAGTTTCATGTCATTAAAAAAACTGATGGTAGGGAACGACAAGACAAACAAAAAAACCTTATATAACATGGGGTCTAAAGCTCATAGTTTTGGAGAAAAAAAATAAACAAAAATTTCGCAAATTTTCAATAAAATCTTTTGAGAGCTGCTGGAATATTGAGGTAGGTGTAGATCGTCGCGCGTGTCTTTGCCTATGATACTCAATATTTGTGTAGATCGCTATAAAATTCGACGGTCTTTAGCGGTGCGGTAAATAAGATGAAAGACGTCGACGTTTTCTGAGTGTTTAGTAGATCTGATCTGAAGAAAACTATACTCTGACTCTTCCTTGTGCAATATTTTAGTTACTGTGGGTGTTTCGTTATGTACACACGTCCAACCCGCCGTTCGTTGTTTTTGTTATTTTCGAATTTCGGGTCGCTGTGTATTTATAGTGAAGATTTATTTTATTGACTTTACCGTTCAAGTCGTTAAATTCTTGATTACGTACAGACACAACTTACTTGTTCGTTCTTTTTGTATTCAGTTTTGGATTTTGGACCAAGTTTTTCTTTTATTTTTCTTTATTGACAACGTTAGTTGATAGTTTATTGTTTAGTGTTGAACGGAGTACGTATGTCCTTAATTCGACGTACCGAACTGTGTATTGAAGCAGATGCAGAGATTTTGAATAATTTACTTAGGTGGTAAACTTTTAACCCAGGATACTCATTTATGTTACAAACGTTAATAAACCACATTTAAATATTCTAAATTATAAACATTAAGCCAATATTTTGCTCTAAATTAAAAGACACACATGTAAAGAAATGATCTGTTTAAACTTCTATGGCCTTTAATTGCTTGCAGTTGTGCAGGAAAAAATAACGAATTATTTGCCTCTTTATAATTGCCTCAGTTCGGTTGAGGCGGTCCATCAAAGGCGGTCGATAATCCAAGGCCTTTGCACTTTTTTATGACAATTTAAAAGTTGTGTAATTAGGAACTACAAGTCCATTGACCAAGAAAAGCAGTGGTTCTCAATTATTTTCTACATTAATATTTAAAAAAAATATATTTAAAATGTTGACCTAGGTCAGTTTTTTCAAAGTGCCCCTAGAGGGAAAAGTCATAAAGGTTTTTTGTTTGTCTAGTCGGTCCCCAATGCCAGTTTTTTTTTAATGACGTGAAACTGATTACACCCTGTATAATGAAAACTAAACTTAAAAATGTTTATTTCAATAACTGATAGCACAAAAAAGTTGAAAAAGCAAACAAAAACAGCGAATTTCACGATAATTAATTTGGAACATTGAGGTTATACGCCCTCCACTCTCGTTAGCTGTCAGATTTTGCACGCGCCCTATAGAGCAATAGCACCATGCGACTACTATAACCTCAAATTTTACGTGTTTATAAGTCTATTCGCATTAGTAATGTTTTTATGTGCATTTCTAGTTTTAAACCAGTGTAATATTAATATACCCTCTCATATAGAATACATATTATTTTTAAATAGTACTGATTTAAACAAATGTACTGATACTTATAGGTTTGAAATCCAATCTACAATTTAGCCGTGTGTTTTTAATATTGAACGATATTATAAAATTACAGGTATTCTACATAAGAGGGTTTATTGATATTACACAGGTTCCAATCTAGAAATGCGAATAAAAACATTAAAAATGGGAATAAACTTACACAACGTAAAATTTGAGGTTAAGTTAGTCTTGATGCTACTACTGCTCTATTGAAGAGGCCACAGAACGAACAGGAATTCTTGTGGGTCCCAGAGTTAGAGATGTCCTACGGCGGCCCCATATGTCCTACGAGGGCCACGTCGGAGCCCCACGGTGCCCCATTATGTGGTTGAAATGGGGCCCAGCGAAGCCCTATGAGGGCCACGATGGAGCCCTACGGGGGCCCCATTCTGGGAGACAGAGACCTATCCAAACTGCCGCATTATCTATTGCGCATCTTTTTTTAGACTACCGTGTCTCTTGATACCCGATTCAGGAACAATGTATCAAATGCTTGCTAACTAGCTTGCTACATGCATATCTTATTGTTATGTATTACATCCCCTTGAAACTGGAGATTGATACGCCTATGCCTAATAGTGAGTGACTGGAAACTTGTAGAAAGAGATAGAGTTTTCTAGAGTGTGGTGGGAGAAGATTCTGGATTGATCTAGAGGCAATTTCAGAGTATATAACTCGCGATTACCGGCGCAGGAGAAGAAGTTTACTAAAGTGAAATTAATAGGGAAAAAGTGAGGTTAAATATCAAATAAACAAAGTGTAAAGGTTATTTTGAAGTATTGCATAGTCAGTAAATTATTAAATAAAGTGTTAGTGGTTTACCCCTTGTTAAAATTATTTAGAACCCACAGATTCATACAGGGTGTTTCCTAAAATGGTGGAAAATACGCAACATTATTATATTCTTCGCAAATACAAAACGAGTATATTGCATTCGATCGGCACATTTCTAAATCCGGTAATATTATAAATATCGTTGTATTGGTGATCGAATTCTGAACAACTTTCATAATGTCCGTCTGTCCGTCTGTCTGTCCGTCCGTCCGTCACGTTTCCTGTAAGCACGATAACGGAACGGAAAGTCAGATTGTGTTGAAATTTGGACAGTAAGTTAGTGTTAACTAGAGGAAGAACCCTATTGCTTTTTAACAAAATCGATCAGTAAATAAAAAAGTTATTAATTATTTCAAAATATTTCTTTTTATGTTGTAATTAAACAAAAAATGTCTAAAACTAATATTACTTACAAAAAAAAACTGCGAAGAGTATCCTATAGAATGTGCAACGATTATATAAAAAGCTCAGTAAATCGGCGAAGAGTATAATGGTTACCTTGTTGTTTATTTAAACCATACACGCACCATACAATGTCGGAACAATTCTTGATCAGCATGATATGAAGGAATAAACTACAAACTTTCAGGTAAATTGACAGAAGGCCAATTTACCCGAAATGAGATTACCTGAAATGTGCGGGATTCTTTTTTCTTAATTAGTAAACAGAAATAGGCGCCTTTTAAATCGGTACTAGTAAAGTAACAGAAATCGGTAGTTAATTTTAGTTGATAAAGCTAATAAAAATCATAAATCCCTTTATGAGGTCTTTGCCATTGCTCTAAAAATTTTTAAAAATGTAATGAACTCTGCTCCAAATGGACCAAATGTACCAGACATAGAGTACAGAGGTTCGGTTTCAACTTTCTTTTTCTCTTTATTCACGTTTAAAATGTATTTTACACAAAAACATCGTATAATAAAATATGTTATGTTAATTACGAACTAATCAAAAATAACTATCCAATTTTTAATAGATGCGAAGTCAGATTCCTTTCTTTTGTGCAAATACGTAGAAGGACTTCTGTTCGTCAGGATCCAATACAAAGCGATATAGTGCGGCAGCTAAGGCCATTCCAGCAAAAGGTCCAATTTCATACAACCACACTTCCTTCCAAACATTAGCAAATATAGCAGGAGCTAGAGCCCTAGCAGGATTTAAACCCGCTCCTGTGAGCTTCGCAGCAGCGAAAACAAGTCCCGTAAATGTTAATCCTATTCTGATGGGCGTAGAATCTTCCTTGTTTTTATTTCTAGGGTGTATAGCTCCAGCAATTGTCATAAAAAAAACAAATGTGATCGCAAGTTCTACGAAAAAGCCCTTTCCTACAGTGACTTCTACATCAGTCCCTAGTACACATAGACGGTCGTCTAATTTTTTCGGTATCACGGCCTGAAACAAAAATAAATATAGTTAAGCAGGATCCTGGACCCACTGAAATAACGGTTAGGCTCGGTTCCGGTTCTAAGAAAAACTGTAAAGACGATTCCTGTTTGTCTCCGGTTATAAGTAATACGGTTCCAATTCCTACACGTTTATCAGGTTCCATTTGGGTTTGGTTTCAACATAGCCTTTTCAGTTCTGAGGTTTCTAACAGTCCTAACTATATAATTATTTCCATATCCACATGGTGGAGAGGAAGTACTGTAATAATAAAAAAATTTCCATTTCTTTTTTTCTTGGCAAAATAGGTTTCGAATGTCGCGAAATATAGAGATTTTAAATTTGAGCAAAGAAATATGCTGTAGGTGTCGGTTTTTCTGACTGTAACTTTGTTGTGCTCACGATCACTTACACAGGGTTTAAGATATTGACTTGAAACGTACACGTATGTACTATACCGAGATCTGAAACTAGATCAGATTTTGAGCTCATTTCGATGAAAGGTCGGGTGGTAAATTGTGGTAAATAAGTAAGGCAAGCTAGTAAGAATAGAGAAATTGGGGATTTAGTGTATATACTAGAACCCAGGGTTCCAACTTTTTTGGCATCCCCACCACCCCCACTCCATTTAAAGGGGTTAACAAGATAAAATATAAGATATTGACTTGAAATTTGGTACACTGGCTAAAAAGGATGAGGGTCCAAGAAATCGATTTTTGAGATAAATATGCTAAAATATAGCCTGACATCTAGAGTTTCCATATTTCCAATTGTACAGAGTAACAGTGATACGAGTCACGAGTTATAAGAAGTTAAGTAAGTCAGTACTTACTATTTCATAACAATACTATTTGGACCTATATCCTTGTCCTATGTCTAAACGTAGGGATCATCTTTTCAATTTCATTCCGTACGCCTATGTTGAAACAATATAAATAATTCGTGATTTGTCTATACTCCATTCGCCCAAGAGATTCAGGTAAGCCACTCCCCGCAAATGTGCACTAAATTTGAATATAATATTTCTATTGGTTGAATTATTAAAACCCATATTACAACCAACTATGTCGAAAACTCTAATATATGAGGTATTTGTTCTCCGAGGCAAATCGTTATCAGCCTCAAATCTGATGTATGGTTTTTAGAAATAACTGTTGTTGTTTGCTGTTATTCCTATTCATCTAATAAAATAGTGTTTTTCAATACTACGCAATAAAAACGATTTATAATATTGATTAAATGTCAGAACCACATTTTCTTTTTTAGGTTAAAAATTCATTCTTGTCAAATTAATTATGAATCAAGCTCAAGCCCTTTCTCCGCCGAAAATACGGAAAAGCAAATATTTTTCGGTTAAAGCGAAGACAAATATTGTGAATATTTTTAAGGCTTCTGCTGCAGAGAACCCAGACAACCTTAAGACACAAAACGTCGAACTACAAAGGCCGCAGGTAATTTTCTTTTGAAAATTCTTCATGAATATCAGGAAACACACATGCACTTCAGAAGAAAAAAGCGTATTTGTTGAATAACAACTGCTCCTCGCTAGTTCTCACTTGTAATAATATAAAAGAATCTATACAATCTATTATACCATTCAATAATTTTTTAATTTTGCCGCTTTTATAAATTTGTAGCGTGTGAAGCTGTTGTTGCCCTCAATGGTCTAAGCAAAATGAGGAGTGGCTCAGCTGAATCTCTTGGGTGAACGGAGTATAGAAATAAATATTATTATACAGGGTGCAACATAAAGGTTGGGAATAAATGAAACGGTGGTTTCTTTAGTAAAATAAAAATTGATTTTTTTCATATGAAGTTAGGCTCTACGGGTTTTCGTTTCCAAGCTACAGGGCCCTAAAAAAAATCAAAAAATTTAGTTTTTCTCTAATAATTTTCGAACATTAGAAGATAGTGGAACAGAACTTTAGCCGTAGATTAATTTGATAATGCCCTAGTAACAGGAAAAATATAGACTTCGTAAGTTACTCAGTGGCGTGCGTACGCATTGTACTGTAAGGTTTTCCGAAGAAAATTGTAGTACGCCACTGGTAAAAACATTTTTTAAATATTTTTTAGGATCCACTTTTTATTTTAAACAAAATTACCCCCTTGCGTTTTATTCGTATCTCTTGTCATTTTTCCGTAATTAAAACTTTTGTAAATACCATTTTCCCCCACTGCTAACATAAGAAAATGAAAATAACAAGTAGTAATTATCAAGTATGCTTTCACTCAAGACACCGAAAATGGTTTTCAGATGTTGTCAAACAAAACATCATTGTCAGTTAAGACATTTAGCTTTCCTTAAACGGTTGTACTTTGGTTTATATCTGTTAAAAATGGACTACTCATTTCAAGAGTTAGCAGATATGCATTTTATTTACGGCCTTGGCAACGGAAATACTGTGTTAGCTGTGAGTGAGTATGTTGACCGTTTTACAGCTCGGCGCATTCGAAATAGGAAGACTTTTTCGAGAATTCACGCGCGCTTGCATAAAACCGGCTCGTTAATGCCTTGCACCTGCAGCGGAAGACCTCGAAATGTAAGGACAGTACAACTTGAGGAACGGTTCCTTCAGACGGTCGAGGCGAATCCTGAATCAAGTACTAGAAATCATATAACTGTCCAACGAATCCCTCATGATAATTTGTTATGCCCAAATCATCTGTAAAGAGTGCAATTTCTACCGAGGATTATGGACCATGTCTTAGACTTAGTACCTGGTTTTTAAATAAATGTAATCAGAACTTGTTATTCCACTCATCTATTTTATTTACCGACGAAGCTGGATTTACAAGAAATGATGTACTTAATTTTCACAATAACCATCTGTGGGCTGATGAAAATCCGCATGGAAGAATACAATCCCGGCACGAGCAACGATTTTCAATTAATGTTTGGGTCGGAATAATTGGCGGATTTTTTTCTTGGTCCCATAGTACTACCAAACAGACTAAATGGCTTATCGCATCTGGATTTTCTTCAAAACAACCTTTATTAGAAGTAGTCCCAATTGAAACACGCCAGAACATGTGGTTTATGCATGATGGCACCAAAGCTCACTTTAGGCGAGAAGTGAGAGAATACCTAAATGAAACGTTCCGGAATAAATGGATAGGTCATGGAGGACCAAGAGCGTGGCCTCCTCGTTCTCCCAACCTTAATCCATTAGACTATTATTTGTGGGGGCACTTAAAAAACATAGTTTATTCCGTTCCGATTACTGATGTGCAAACTTTTCGTCAAAAAGTTGAAACGGGCTGTTAGCATATTCGAGAGATGCCTGGTATTGTTGGACGAGTAAGAGAATCCATGAGAAAACGCATTGAAAAATGTATTAAAGTTGGGGGGCAACATTTCCAGCACCTTTTGTAATCTTGTTTGTTGTTCATTACTTCCTATTACCTAGTCAATAAATCCTTTAAATTCCTAAGTCACTAATATTTTTTTATTATTGTTAAAGTAATGTGAAATTTTAATATCATTTTTCATGCAAAAGTATTTTTTCAGTGCTTTCGACCATTTTCGGTGTCTGAGTGAAAGCATACTTGATAATGTTCTTGTTATTTTCATTTTCCTATGTTAGCAGTGGGAGAAAATGGTATTTAAAAAAGTTTTAATTACGGGAAAATGACAAGAGATACGAATAAAATGTGAGAAGGTATTTTGTTTAAAATAAAAAGTGGATCTTAAAAATATATTAAAAAAATGTTTTTACCAGTGGCGTACCACAATTTTCTTCGAAAAACATTACGGTACAATGCGTACGCACGGCACTGCGTAACTTAGGAAGTCAATCTTTTTCCTGTTACTAGGGCAGTATCAAATTAAGCTACGGCTAAAATTTCGTTCCATTATCTTCTATTGTTCGAATGTTATTAGAGAAAAACTAAATGTGTTGAATTTTTTTAGCGCTCTGTAGCTTGGAAACGAAAACCCGTAGAGCATAACTTCATAAACTTGAGAGTTCATTGATTCGCTAACAAACGTCGTACCTCTCGCGATATAACTACCTTAATTTATGATTTATATTAAATGTATTATTGACAATAGTGAATAATAATAATAATAATAATAATAATAATAATATTCTGGATATGACGATGACGATGACATACAATTTATAGAGTATGAAAGGTGACCCTATACAATAAGGGAACGAAAAAATTATTTTGAAAATTATGATGATAAAGATTTATAAGATTCTGACTGCGTAAAGAAACTGTTTTACATATCAGATGATAGATGAAGAAATTGCAATCATTACGGACAGGTAGGGATCTCTTTTCCTTTTTACGCTCTCCATTGCAATTATTGCTGATTCACAAACACAAAATCAAAAATAGTACATCAATCAACACGCTACAAAACGCAATGAATTTTGAGGTTAAATTAGATAAACTGTCACCAAAACATGCGTGCAATTGGAATTAAACCAATTGAAAGAAACTTCAGGTGGAATCAGTAGCGTCAACATAGCTAAGAAATTATTAAACTTATGGATATGTAGCTGGCAGTTAAATTACTACTATGCTTAGCAACGGCCGATCAAGTTCCAAATTTTTTTTACTGAAAATATAAATATTCTACAATGACCACTGCGCCACAAGAATTTCTTTAAAAAATATATATCGGCTCCAGAAGGTCGGAGAGAATTGTTTTTTTTTTTGTAAATTTGTAGAAAAATGCCAGTTGTCTATTGGCAATAATGATATTCCAATATATTTTAAAATGTCAAAAATATTCAAGGTTTTTTGTGGTAAAAACAAATATCGATTTTTTTACCGATATTTCGCATATTAGAGATCGTTTCGTGATATGCGCAATAACTGCACAGGTTGAAGAAACTTTTCGTGCTGGTCCGGTATAAAAATATGAAGACCTGTATGAGCTTTTGGACATTTTTTTCGAAAAAATCGATTTTTGCAAGAAATTTGCAATATTTTGCAAATCTGTAAAAACGCTCTTATTCGACATATCTTGGACTACGCTTTCGCCGAGTTTCGTTAAAGAACATCTTTTCTTCACGGAAATAGAGGTATTTCAAAAAAATGCGATTTTTAACGGTTTTTTGCAATTACTAATTAATTTTGTTTTTTTTTTTAACGCAAAAAACTATTTTTCGCAAACTTTGCCGCCATTTTGAAGATAACGCAAGTTCCTCATTTGTTTTAAAAATAGTTCATTGAATTCTACGGAAAATTTCCGATTTTTTCCATACCTCGGTTTGCTGTTAATAATTTTTGCAAAAAACGCGGTATTTTCGAAAGATTTATTGGACTAATAATATTTAATGACAGACTACGTAAACTTCCTGTAATGTCTACTACAACATCCAGCAATAAAATTGCTATAGTAAGACAATGAGCAAAATGCATAATTTTTTTAAACATCACAGATGAATAGATCACTAAAAAACATTATTTTTCCAGTATTTTATTTTTTATAATGTTCTAATTAAAGGTTAAAAAAAATGTTTACCGCAGCTGTCAATTTAACTGCGTTTAAATGGAGTGAAGTTTCCGCGCTACTTGTGTGTGACGTCAGCGGGCACATCGCACCTACCGAAAACGTATGATTGCGAATGTGTACACATTATTTATGTTGTGTGATGGAAAGTACAAAGAAAAGTAGCTATAAATATTGTATTGTGCCCAAATGTACAAATACTACAATAAAAACTCCAGAAAAGTTATTTTTTAATGTGCCTAGACGCGATAAAGTTAGGAAGAAATGGTGCAGAGCTATGAGACGAGACGACCGAAATACAGAATTATCGTCATCCTCAAGATTATATTGCTGCCAGGATCATTTTGATGTAAATTTATTCATCAAAACTAATTATTTTATAATAATATTATGAAAATATGTACCTAACCCTAATATTATTGTGATAATTTGTTTACATATCATGGTGAATTTGGTCACTTTCCTATTTATAGGAATACAAAAGTTCTGTTAATAGGAATCTTGAACTAAAATGCATAAATGTATAAGAACGGTGGGAATAATGTAACTTCTCGACGTTCTACATATTATCCAGTTATGTATTTATATATACCTATGTATTATGTCAACAGTTATTTACCATTAATGTACCTACCTACCTATAAGTATGTACTTAGTAAGTGAAAGGAGGTATTTATTATATAAAAAAGTAAAGCATTCTAAGGTGAAAAATATTAATTAATATAACATTAGAACATTGCCTTGTTTACCTATTTTGAGGTTAGGTACATAAATAATTTGTTATATTTAACTACAGTAAAATGATAAAAATGGGCACAATTCAATTAATGTTTAGAATAATGAATGACACATACCTTGTTGCTTTAGTACCTCTAATTTCTGCACTAATAAAATCAGTATTAGTAGCAAAAAAGTCTGTCATCATAAACACATCAACAACGGGCAAACTGTCACTCTGGCCCCGTAAAAACCCACTGTCCGTCATTTTTACCACTTACTAATTAAAATAAATAAATAAATGAATGATTTCTTTTATGTACATTTACAAAACACAAAACAATTTACGATTTAACGCTTTGCAGATAGACGACCATTAGACATTATGCCGAATGACGTCAGACCAATACCGTGGGGTTTTCAGTCACGTGGATATGTCTCCATACAATTTTGAATTTCAAAGTCATTTATTTAGGCTACACATTTTTTTAATACTTTTTCTTCATTACTTTCTCAACTTCTATAACACATATAATGAAAAAATAATAAATTATTGCATTTCTAAAATTCATGCATGTTGCTCATTCCCTACAAATTTTAGTCTTACTCCACTAGATGTAAATATACTGTTACAAAAATTGTCGATTACCTTCAAGAGGCCCAGTCCAACCATGGCTCCAATATATTGTGCCACCACATACACCAAAGCTTGTATCCAATGCATTTTTCCCAATATAAATACGCCCAGTGTTACTGCAGGATTAATATGGACAGGAGATATATGACCAAATGCCTGAATCATCGCTAATATAACAATACCAAAGCCAAATGCTACCCAAGTCACGTTAGAATAAGTGCCGCTCATACAACCAATGAACGTCAGTAAACCAGTTCCAATAAATTCTGTTATGAGGCTGATTATATATGGGCATTTTTCATCCATTTTTGTTGAATATACTTTAACGTAAAACTGTAATGAGAAATTTGACAGTTAATAAAATCTACTCACAAAAATGCTGTGGTATGTTGATTTTAAACGTAGAGACAGAACAAGCGTTCTATGGTAAAATTTAAAAATGGAAAAATGGGCAGCTACTAGCTGAATCCTTCGCACCAAATATTTGAAAATAAAAATGAAAAAATCGGCAGTTACTGGAAGGGGCTGGAACCTCCCCACGGTGGATCTTTGAAGCCGAAAAGAGCACTAAATTGTTTGCCATAACGGCACTAAACGTAATCCGATCTCAAGCTTTTCACAACTTTTGGAGCACTAAAGAAACCCTCATGTACTTTTGCACTTTTTTCTTACTTGCACCACATAATATCAACACTGAAATTTATTAGTTGCTGTTCTTCTTTTATGTTTCGGGACATAGGATTGCACTGCACGTATTCACGACTATTTTATCTCCACTCATATTTCCCCTTTTTATTATACTCTTCGCAAATACAAAACGAAGAGTATATTGCGTTCGATCGGCACATTTCTAAAACTGGTTAATATTGCACGTAGAGAAAAATTTTTCATATCGCTATGTTGGTTATCGAATTCCGAACAACTTTCAAAATGTCCGCCCATCTGGCTTCCGTTAAATTAGCTGGATTTTTAATATGTTCTAAATTTTGGGCCCCCGATCACATGTCCAATGGGTCGGAGGTCCCAAACAACCAAAATTTCAAGTTAGAACCAGTTGAAGTTGGGATTATGAGGTATTGCCCGTACACCGAACATTATTTAAATAATGCCCTTGTTCTTGGGTCTGGAGAATTTTGGTTGGCCTACAGTGAGGGAAAACCTGTCAGTGATTATTCAGTTACCGCGTTCCTCATTTCCTCGTTTCCTCGACCGGAAAACAGGCATTTCCAATGATTTCTTCGTTTTTTTTTTGTATTCAAAAGTTTTCTTCGACTGCAGCTAATTGGATTTCGGATGTAGGTGTTTCTTGTGCGATTTCATTTTCGGTCTGAAAGTGTTCATCGTCGAGTGGAAGAAAATGAATGTTTTCGAAAATATCTGAAATAATTCAGAAGAATGCAAGAAGGTGAGAGAATTCGAATGGTTTAAGTTGAATTCATTTTTTTGCGGATGGTGCCCTAGAAGATAGTTCGCAAGTTTAAAAAAAAATTGAATCAAATGTTCGTAGCTATTTTACGATAGATTCTATTTTTGGTGTGAATCTTGTCACGGCCAATACCTCATAATCCCAACTTCAAACGGGTCTATCTTGAAATTCTGGTGGTTTAGGACCTCCGTTCTATTGAGACGTTTGATCAGGGGCTCAAAATATAAATCATATTAAAACCGCTGCCCAAGGAATCACTACTTCCACATCCAGATTATTCGTCCAAGTCACTATAAAGGAAACATCTTGACCATATTTGCACTCTAGTATGTGGAAATTATTGGTCATAGAATTTTAATAATATTTGGGGTAGATGTCATAGAAAAGTTTGAGGAGTTGGTTTCTACCATATACGTTAAAAATGAAGTTTCTAATTTACCGTACTTATTTTCCACTATTTACAACCTACCACCTCAATGGAGTCATCTCAATCAGATGTCACTACAATACATACGTGTACTAACTTTCAAGTGAATATCTCAATTTGATGTTATCAATCCCATTAATAATGAAGCGGAGATGGTAGAATTTGAAAAATATTAGAAAGAAATCTGAGGCCTTGGTTTCTAGTATATACACCGAATCCCAAATTTCTGTAGTCTTACCAGCTTGCTTTACTTATTTTCCCCTATTTGCCCCTATTTAACCCCCAACCCTTCAACGGCATCATCTCAAATTATGATCTAGTTTCAGACGTCGTTATAATACATACGTGTACCAAATTTCAAATGAATATCTCAATTTTATTTTATCAACCCTTTTCATATTGGAGTAGGGGTGGTTGGGTTGAAAAATATTATAAGAAAATCTGACGCTGTGGCTTCTAGTACATACACCGAATTTCAAGTTTCTGTAGTCTTACCAACGTTTTACTTATATTCCTCTATTTACCCCAAATTAACCCCCAACCCTTCAACGGAATCATCTCAAAATATAAACTAATTCCAGACGTCGTTATAATACATACGTGTACGAAATTTCAAATAAATATCTCAACTTTATTTTGTCAACCCCATTAATGGGGTAGGGGTGGCGCGGGGGTTGAAAAATATTATAAAAAAAAACTTCTTGTACATACACCGAATTTCAAGTTTCTGTACTCATACCAGCTTGCTTTACTTATTTCCCCCTATTGACCCCTAAATAACCCCCAACCCCTCAACGGAATCATCTCAAAGTATAATCTAGTTCCAGATGTCGTTATAATTCATACGTGTACCAAATTTCAAATGAATATCTCGATTTTATTTTATCAACGCTTTTAATAATGAAGTAGGGGTGGTGGGGGTTGAAAAATATTATAAATAATCTGAGACCTTGGCTTCTAGTACATACACCGAATTTCAAGTTTCTGTAGTCTTACCAGCTTGCTTTACTTATTTTCCCCTATTTACCCTTATTTAACCCCCAACCCTTCAACGGAATTATCTCAAAATATAATCTAGTTCCAGATATCGTTATAATACATACGTGTAGAAAATTTCAAATGAATATCTCAATTTTATTTTACCAACTCTTTTCAAATTGGAGTAGGGGTGGTGGGGGTTGAAAAATATTATTAAAAAATCTGACGCTTTGGCTTCTAGTACATACACCGAATTTCAAGTTTCTGTACTCTTACCAACTTGTTTTACTTATATTCCTCTATTTACCCCAAATTAACCCCCAACCCTTCAACGGAATCATCCCAAAATATAATCTAATTCTAGACATCGTTATAATACATACGTGTACGAAATTTCAAATGAATATATCAACTTTATTTTATCAACCCCATTAATGGGGTAGGGGTGGTGGGGGGTTGAAAAATATTATAAAAAAATCCGAGGCCTTAACTTCTAGTACATACACCGAATTTCAAGTTTCTGTACTCTTACAAGCTTGCTTTACTTATTTCCCCATATTTACCCCTATTTAACCCCCAACGCTTCACCGGATTTCCTCAAAAAACAATCCAGTTCCAGATCTCGTTATAATATATACGTGTACAAAATTTCAGGTCAATATCTTAAACCGTTCCGGAGAAAGCGTGCGGACAAAAAAAGTTACAGACAGACCGACAGACAGACAGAAAATTTTTTTTTCGCTCAAATTTCAAATCTCGACGTTTCATGACATTCTAAACCTATTTCACGAATAAAAATTTTTGAAAATTTTTTTGCGATTACTATACTTCCAATCCACTACGTGGATGTGGAAGTAAAATCAAGCGAATTTAACGGAAGCCACTTTTACATAAGAATTGTGCAGGGTCCTTTACTGGAACCAAGAAACGAGCACTTTTTTGTGTAAAAAATTTTGCCTTTATTCTCCTTGTATTATTTTTAATTTTGCAAATATCAAAATTTGCCAGAAGACAAATTTTAAGCTACTGTAATAAGCTTTAATTTGGTTCAAAATGCATGTTAAAAGGTTATGACTGTTTCAAGACCGTAACCTTTTCATGGCTACGATCAAATACATCTAACATTAACTCCATCTCGGCAACGATCCGCCTAAACAAACGTTTATTTCATGGATTATTTATAAGTTGATTTTTTTGTTGTGACAAACTTTTTTGAAAATGTGATCCTCTTTGAGTAATTTGTTTAAAATCTTTAAAAAAAACAACGTTTTGAACCCTCTGTAACTCGGTCGGTATTAAAGCAAAGATAACGTTTATAGGTTTATTTTGGGGTAGATTTCGACGATCTATAGTATCTACATGTTCCAATAATCACTTTTTTTTTTCAAAGCCCATAAGTTGAGGTGAAACTCACCCCCAACGGAAAAGCACCCTTATTCCTTTTTAATAGTTCATATTTGACCTATTTTGAATCAAACTATCCAAAAATATTTGAATTTAAAACGGCTATAGAATTAGTCCGAAGTGATATTGTAGATGAACTTAGTATTGCGCGTCTGATGGACACGACAAGAATATTATATTAAATAGGCCGTAGCCGTGCCGTCGCAACGATATCTAGCAACTCTGCTTACAAGAGGAATTCCAGAGTTACCCTTGAGACTCCCCAAGATGAAAATAAATAAAATTATACTTACTGTGTTTGCTACCGTCTGCTCTATTCGTCGTAATCTGATGTTGAGCGGTGCACTTCTAATGAATATATCTTATAACTAGCACCTTCTCAGATACACTTCTTAATAATTAAAACCGTCGATGGATTCTACGAATACTCAGATAGCTACACAAACTAGACGCAATCATAGATGACCCGTAGTAAGTAGTTATTCGACTCACGCTACAGAATCGCACGCAAGTCGTCAGTCTTATAATTAGTGGATCAATAAAAAATCGTAGTTGAGAAAAGAAAAAGAAATTGTAGTCGGCAGGCTCCTGAGGAAGCCATGCTTGTCTGAACGACGTTTCGGCGGAATCTCATCTGCCATCCTCAGGTTCTCGCTGAAAGCTGCCTACTGCTGCTGCTGCTGCTGCTGCCGCTGCTACTGCTGCTCGTCGTTGCTCGAGAACTTGGTTTTGATTGAAACAAATACCAGCCGAAAGAATTATACCTAATTAAAGGAAACTCTCGCGCCAGCCGTCTCAGGTCAGTTGCAGACTGCAGTTTCGCGCTGGTGGCGCTCGTCAGTGCAAGGCTTCCCGAGATGACTAACCTGAGAGTTCCTAGTTCCCAAGTGAATATTTCGACGTTGTAAAACGACGAAATGGGGGAAGCTCCATCTAGCGGCCAGTATTTGCCTCAGTTAAAACAATATCCCGACATGTGGTATTAGGTATTAGGCCCAGCGACATTTTTTTTTATTTATGACCACACCGTTGAAACTGTTTGTATCTGTTATTTGGGTGGAGTCGGACAAATTTGGGACTTGGCACATGATGGTAGTGGGGCGTTTGTCTGTCAAGCTGTCACGAAGTTGTCAATTTTATGAAAAAAGAAAATTATAACCATATTTGTGATTTTATTTTAATCAATAGTTTTTATAATATAATTAGCGAAAAAAAAATTGTCGGACAAAAATAATGGGTCACTTGACGCATCGGACACGCCAAACACGTCAAGTTTATGAAAAAATAATTATTACCACACTGCTGATTTTAACAGAATCTACCATAAAAAATTGTTGCAATAATGTGGTATTTTTACAACCATTTTTCCGACAAAAGTAGGAGGTTACAAGTAATTATTTTCTTAAATAAAAAATGTAATTGTCTGACAAAAATATTGGGGCAAATGTACAAAAAAAATTAATTCCTATAAGCTATCGACGTTCTTAAACTATAAAGGTGAGTTAATGCTTATTATTTTATATATATATGTTATGAAATAAAACATAAAATATTATTATTAAATAAATATTCTTCAGAAAATCAAATAATATTATTGAAATTATATACATAAATAATAATTAAATGATTTATTAATTAATCGTCATCATATTCAGATGCCGCATCCTCGGAATCACTGTCTAAAGCCCAATTTTCTTCGTCTTCACTCTCATCGGGTGATCTACTTAGCTCCAACTCATCTTTATCATTAGCAATGGAACCTGTAAATGAAACATTTTATTAAAAAACGTAATGAAAACTTTTAAAAGATATTTAAATGAAACATTTTAACTAAAATGTTCTTAATGCAAGTAATTGTTTCAATTTTTTAAAATCAAAATAATTTCATTTTAATCAATTGCAAAAAATATCTGTACAATATGAAATTTTAAAAGAAAAACCAGATTAATAGATTAAATTTTAATGTAATTATAAATATATTACTTGAATGAGTAGATATCTCTTGAAATGTGGGATATTGCTCGCCATCAAACCAGAAAAAGTCGTAGCTGCCATCGATATTTATCCACAAGCACTCTTCAACATCGAGTTCTGTTTGTCGCCTCAGATGAGCATTGCACCACAAGTTACTAATGTAAATCGTTCGTTTTACGTATTGTAATAACTCTCTTTTTGTTGGTGGAAGATGTGATGCATCGAACCCAGCTAAGCTTTTCTTCCAAATTTTTTCATTTTCATTTTTTTTATATTTTTTTTCAAACAATTTGAATCTACCTTTATCGACGTCATTTTTGGTCTTTAAACTATATAATCGACACACATAATCCTCGATAGAATTGAATACTTCATGCTCTATATCCAAATATTTCGGCTCCATTTCTAAAAGCTGCACAAAAGCTTGTTGATATGAATTTTTTTTTCTTAAAATGTCGAATGGCCTTTTTTTCCTTTTTTGTAAAATGCTGGATTAAAATCATTACCGGTAAATATGTGGCAAATGGTTAGTGCTGTTGCTAATTTTTCACCTAATCCATGGTAAATTTTGTTCATATTCAAATACTCTGTTTTTTTGTTTGAACACCTATTTACCGTAATCTGAATATCGGCTTTTAAATTTCATATATGCAATACATACATTAATAAACGTTTGTATAATAATATGTATAGAATACATAGTCGAAAATAAAAAAAAGTCCTTTTTTTAAAATGTATCAAAAAGCCCCATTATTTTTGTCGGACAACCGATCCTATATGCATTACACATGTAAAGAAACAGTACTAAATCAAAATGACATCTATGACTGTAAATAAAAGTTTTGCAGGAAGTTGACGACTTTGGCGCATCCGACTGCGCAGATGCCCCATAAAAATTGTCCGACAAGGTTACCACATTATTGCAACAATTTTTTATGGTAGATTCTGATAAAATCAGCCGTGTGGTAATAATTTTTTTTTTTCATAAACTTGACGTGTGTGGCGTGTCCGACGCGTCAAGTGACCCATTATTTTTGTCCGACAAATTTTTTTTCGCTAATTGTATGATAAAAACTATTGATTAAAATAAAATTACCAATGTGGTTATAATTTTTTTGTTTGCATAAAATTGACAACTTCGTGACAGCTTGACAGACAAACGCCCCACTACCATAATGTGCCAAGTCCCAAATTTGTCCGACTCCACCCAAATAACAGATACAAAAAGTTTCAACGGTGTGGTCATAAATAAAAAAATGTCGCTGGGCCTAATAGCTATATATATAACAGTTCAAGAGCATGCTTCTAGAAGGCAGAATATATTAAAACAAAATATTTCTGTCTGTCACCTCTTTGAATCCTTATTTTCATAAGAATAGTAAAACCAAACTGCAACGAATTGCTAGTCTGGCCGCGTTAAGGATGAATATCACGTTTTACCACAAAACGCTTGGTTTTGATTGAAACAAATATCAGCCGACAGATTTATACCTAATTAAAGGAGCTAGCACAAGAACTCCCGTCAACCAAGTGGCTAGATCCACGCGAGGTTGTAAAACGACGAAATGGGGGAAGCTCCATCTAGCGGCAAATGCCTGCTGCAAACAGCAGCTCTTGTGCTAGTCGTCTCGGGCCCGCCATGCACTGATGAGCACCTGGAAGTGCGAAACTACAGTATGCAAGTTGGTCTGGGACGGCCGGCACGAGAGTTTCCTTTAATTAGGAATAATTCTTTCGGCTGGTGCTTGTTTCAATGTAAACCAAGCGTTTTGTTGTAGAATGTGATTTCTATACTTAACGCGGCCAGGCTCGCAATTATTTGCAGTATGAATTTACTATCCTTACGAAAATAAGGACTCACAGAGGCGATTGACAGAAATATTTTATTTTAATATATTCTGCCCTCTGGAAGCACGCTGTTTACTATTGCGTGCCCCATGTCGGGATATTATAGTTCTGATTGATATATGTGGGAGCCATGGTTGTCTAAACGACGTTTCGGCAGAATCTCATCTGCCATCATCAGGTTCTCGCTGAAAGCTGCCTACTGTTGCTCCTCGTTGCTAGACTGTACTTTATCTACGATCTAATTCATTAAAATTAAAAGACAATTTGTATGTTTTTACCATTCAACAAATATTATGCCAGTATTAGCAGCATTTGAAAATTAGTGTATGTGCATTTGTACCTTTAATCCACATTAAAATCAGTACAAACTTTATAGACATGACATATGGATAATATTCGAGCAACAGATTGAGTCAACAATGTAAAAAAAAAGTAAAAATGTTCTTCCGGTAGAATTTGAACTCTGGACCTCATGTGTGTGAAGTCTTTCTTTCGCCACTACCCCACTTGCTCATCTCGTTTGTTTGAATTTTGTTGATTATAAACTAAGAAGGCAAAGCACAAAATTTTTAAATGACTGGATCTTTCTGAATACGCAACCTGAGAGGCTTTGCTATATCGCTATCGAAAGATCAAAATTGGTATTTTCAGAACGTAAACGCAAGGGCGAGATCGTAAATTTGAGTCGGCAGGAATGAATGAATGACATTTGCCGAATTTGTAATGTCTAGAAATGCTGTGTTTCGTTTACTATACGATTTATTTACAGTGCGCTTGTGTTTACAATGTGTAAAATTATGGAGATGGCAGGTAGTGTGCTTTTTACTATTTGCAGTAGTGATACCGATTTTTTTGAAAATGATTCAAATTTTAATTCTATCAATTATTCTAAAGCGTTCGATAGAATCAATCATCAGTTACTGCTTGCAATTTTACATAACATAGGTTTTAGTAACATTGCAGTGGAATTAATGAAAAGTTTTATTACGGATAGGCACCAGATAGTGAAATATAAAGATGCATTATCTGCATCTTTATATGCATTAAGTGGAGTACCCTAGGGATCAATACTGGGACCCTTACTGTTTTCTGTGTATACGTCATTTGAAAACTGTCTAACTGCATGTAAATCACAGTTTTATGCTGACGACACCCAAATCTATTTGTCATATGGCGAATCTGAAATTGAAGATTCTAACAGATTAATAAACAATAACCTACAATCCCTGTTTGACATCTTGGAAAAATATTGGTTATCGATAGATCCCACTAAATCGCAAGTCATGGTTTTCGGGCCTAAATCTACTCGGGACAGGTCACTTCAACACATTGAAATCAAGATCGAAAATGAAGTAATTAATAAGTTGGACGTCTGCAAAATTCTTGAATGGACTATAACATACGCTTTGAGTCTCATATTAATCATATTGTTAAAAGAGCATTTTCTAATCTAAGACTAATATATATTAATCGTGAGATCCTCTATACAAAAATAAAAACAATATTATGTGAGGGATTAGTTCTCTCTCACTTGACATACTGTGACGTCGTGTACGGGCCATGCCTAACTAAACTTAACGGTAAGCGATTACAGAAGGTCCAAAACTACTGTGTCAGACTTATTTGTAACTTACGGAGAAGACACCCGGTGTCACAAAAACTAATAGAATTGAATTAACCTGCTGATGAAAAAAAGGCAGTTTCTTCACTGTGGCAAACTCTTCCATAAACTACTAATACTCAAGAAACCCACTTATTTACATCGAAAACTAAAATTTAGATCGGACGTACATAATATAAATGTTCGTCGTAAGGACTTATTAACCATACCATGCCATCGCACCACCGGATTCAAAAAATCTATTTCATACATAATTTGCAAAGTCCTCAATATTATGCCCTTGGATTTTATAAATAAAATTTATTTTTTTCAAGCGTGTGCTAAAAAGATTGCTACTTGAAAATAGTCTTGCAATAGACTTCAATATTTAAGCCTATTCTCGCGGATTTAACTGTGCATGTGCAAATTAAAAATATTAGTCGAGTCAGTGTGCTTACTAGAGTTGACGTTTATGTTTCTTTTTATATAATATTTTCATTACAAGCATTTCAAATGACCACTCTCTTAGTATGCTTACTAAAACGTCTTAATTTTGTTATAACTGCTGTTGTCATTTGCATTGTAACCATGTATCGTGTATGTTTCTTTATTTTATATTTCGCACCTAGTGTAAACCAATTTATGGAATGTATGGATATATGGAAGACGAGGCCTCTCTGTATACCCATACAGAGAGATTTCAGTATATCCTATTTTAATAGGCATTATTATTAAGTATATAGTTGTGTTTGTTGTGATTGTAATTGAATGCTTATTAAATAAAGATTATTATTATTATTATTATTATTATGCTCTTCGCAAATACAAAACGAAGAGTATATTGCATTCAGTCGGCACATTTCTAAAACCGGTAATGTTGCTCGTAGAGAAAAATTTTTTCATATCATATGTTGGTGATCGAATTCTGAACAACTTTCAAAATGTCCTTCCGTCCGTCTGTCCGTCTGTCTGTCCGTCCGTCCGTCACGTTTCTTGTAAGTACGATAACGTAAGAACGAAAATTGCGATTGTATAGACATTTGGACAGTAAGTTACTGTTAGCTAGAAGAAGAGACCTATTGTTTTTGAAGAAAATTTATCAGTAAATAAAAAGTTATAATTTTTTTAAAATAAAAAAATATGTATTTTCAATGTTTTGTAATGAAACTAAAAATGTCTAAAACTAATATTATTTACAAAAAAACTGCGAAGGGTATTCTATAGAATGTGCAACAATGATATAAAAAGTGCAATAAATCGGTTAGCTTGTTTAGGGTGTAGTTTCAACTTTTGTTGTGATCAAAAATTTTGTTTTAGTAAAATTTATATATTCAATATAAAAACACCTACATCGTAAAATATATTGTTTTCCTTGCAAACTAATTAAGAATAATTATCCAATTTCTGATAGATGAGTGGTTAGACTCCTTTTAGTCCAGTTACTAAAGGTTCTCACCTCGGAAAGAACTAGAACGGCTAATTTTTGGCCCACAATATTATTCAAGGTATTTAAAAACAAAAATGTTTTCATCTCTATATGGGGTGCTTAAAGTTCTCGCAATTCTCTTTCTTTTCTGATAAAAAGTGGCCTAAAAAATTTATTGTTTTCAACAAAAGGTATATTTTCTGAAAGTTTGAAGCCGATCGTAATTCTTGACGTCCCTGGGCGTTAAAATGAAAAAATGGCCTTTTAGCCAGTTTATTTAATTAAATGACCCAAAACTAACGCAGATTTCTTGAAATTTTAATTGCGAAGATTTTGATTTTTTGTTTGTCCCGATCGGACCTCTAGAACCGGAGATATTCACCTCTTTACCTAAATAAACGCTGTTCGAAAAACAAAATTGTTTATAAAAAAAACGCAATAGGCTTTGGAAGTCCAAAACTCAGATATATACTCCTGGTGATACCCCAGAAGGTATGATATAATTTTGGTGTTACAAAACTATACACATCAATGTCCTTTTTCGCTCCACTATGTGACTATTGGATTATTATATTTTCAAATAAAAAATGAATGTATGTAGGAATGGTACATGTATATTGAGGTCGGAGCATAAAGAGATTTCCGATGAAATCGGTATAAGCTCTACGATTTCTACAATTTTTAAGATAAGAACCTGGAACTTCCACATATTACTCTTGAAGTAATGTATAAGAAATCGCTGTAATTAGGTATGCTAAATAATTTTTTTTTAAAGTTATTAACGTTTATCTTATATAATTTCACGAATTTTAGAACAAAAAATACTTTTTTTTATTCTCTTAAAATTAATAGGGTTAATATAATTTCTAAGGTAAATTACTTTGAAGCATCGTAAAGGACATATTTCAAGCTTCAAAAATCGCCTACAGAAATCGAATAACGTAATTTAAACCAGAGTAATCGATGGTTGAAGTTAGTTATACATATCAAATTTTATCATTTTCTCAAAATTTTGAAATTTTGGAAGTGTACATCTTCAAAAATAAATTTTTGGAATTTTTTTCACTCACCGGATCTTTTTATACATTACTTCAAGAGTAATATGAGATAGTTCTTATCTTAAACAATGTAAAAATGGTTGACCTTCTAAGTACAGAGTTCATCGGAAATCTCTTTATGTTCCGATTTCATATATGTACTATTCCTACATACATTCATTTTTTTTAATTATAAGTATAATATGTTTCTTCTTTCAATTAGATCTTGTTGAGCTGAATTAGTTCAAAAGTTACAACAAATTTGGTGTAGCGCGCCCAAGACACCGCTCGCTTCGCGCGCCTTACACGTCGCCACGTTTCATTTTCGTGCGATCTGAAGCCTACATTTTTCATTGTAAAAAATAACTTCATATACATTTTTATGTAAAATTTCCCGTACTTTCGAACGGCGTTATTAGTTTTTATAAGAAAGACATATTTCAAGAGATATTTGACAATAACTGGTATTTGGCAACTATTTTGTTCAATAACAAATGACGCTCAAGGACTATTGTTGGTAACTTTTGGTATGTTGTTCCCGACATGTATTTTCAAAAGTTACCGCTTCCCGGAATTATTAAGTAATGCATATTTTCAGCCTCATTGACTCCACTAGGTATGATATGTCAATATGTTGAGTTTTTGAAAAATCCTGGTTTCATTTTTGATTGTTTGAGATATTGAATTTATTTTATTACACATTTAATTTTTTTTCAGTGTGAGAAAACGTAAAATGAAAATAATGTATGAACTTTTCTTACCTTTTTCAATGTATAATTGTAGATTTCAAAAATACTTCATTAATCGAAAACACTTTCTGTCACTAATACAAAATATTATGACAAAGAAACATTTATAGTAGTGAACTATAGGTAACATAATATTCGAGCAAGAGATTTGGGTCGAAAAATAAAAAAAAAAAGCAAAAAATATTTTTGGCGCTACATAGGATTTGAACTCTTGACCTCTAGCGTGTTAAGTATTTCTGTTGCCGCTACTCTATTTTTGAGGTCTGTAACTCAAAAGTTTGTAGAAGTGAATAAATAAATATCGGGGGAGACCTAACCTAACATTTTAACATATTTCCAGCATTGTGACAATGGGTTGCCGAGGCCAGTAGCTCTTAGACTATATTCCAGTGGCGTCGAGTGAAATAAAAATTGTAGGAATTATAGTAATTTTATTTAGATATCAACGTTGGTATGTGAGATAAAAAAAACTGTAAAGGACTTTTTGTAAGGAAATTTCACGAAGAAGACAGTGTTGCTTAAAAAAATATTTTTCGCTACGTTCAACCCTGATTAATCGTGAATTTAAAAATTCAGATATTCATAACTTTTATATAAACAAGTAGACAAGGATACTTTATCTCTGGAAAGAAAGTTAAGGATTTTTCTAAGGAGATTCAAAAAGAAAATAATAAAAAATATCAACTTTTCGATTTTTTACGATTTTTTTTAACATTCCATTCAGCCCCTAAGCGTCATACAGGTTTTACAGCCAAACCATCAGAAATACGGTATAAATGCATATGGCCTTTTTTAAGCAGAATTTTAAGCTCTACAATTTTTATCTGAAACCTTTTTCCATATCTATCTATCATCGTTTTCGATTTATACGCAAAAATAAACTATTTCATCCTTTTTCTGCCCTTTAGGAAAGGGTGGGGCTAGTAGTGTATTAGGCTTTTTTTTACATCTCAGCTCAATACAACTTTTCCCGTAGAGATCTCCCTCCGGACACATTTTGCGACTTAACCTACCCATTTGCTTGGTCTATACTAGAAATGTAACAATTCAATTGGTAAGTGAATTTAAATTATTTTAAACTATGTTTCAAATGGTAGAGAAAACAAAAAGTTCGACCCTGCAGTTTTTAGTGATTTGAAGCATGGTTGGTACTTCGAATAGCTACTGCTTCGCCCTCTATTAGTAAACTGTCCAATTAAATTGGCAAAATTGAATACATTTTTTCTAACATATTAATCTCCCTTAGGAGCAAATATTATGCCGATTTTTAACTTTTTTTTACATTTGATATATTTATTCTAGTACGTATCATATTTTATTTGAATATTTGAGTCCCATTAAAGAATATAAAAAAATTAATGGTGAATGACGGACGATTGAGTGGCATGTTCGCGTGTAGTAATCCAAAGGAAATATTTAATTTCATTTAGTTTTCAAATATAAAATATGATACTTACTAGATTTAAGTTAACTAGTTCTAATATTTGAATCAAATCCGATTTTTGTTGGTTTGTTTTTGAGAACAATATGTTGAAAGATTTACGACTGTGAACGCGATATTTTGACATTGATAACGCAACCTTAACCGGCATACATCACTTCAATTAAGGAAATGTAAACATCTATAATATGTGCCTTCCCGACTACATCAAACAATTCTTAATTTAAAATATTTTTATATGTGCACATGATATCGTATGATTGGCATTGGTTTTACAGTGCTGAACGTCATTTAAAAATAATGAAACAGTTTTACTTTGTTTAATCAGTTTTGAAATGACTGAACTGACATTTAATATTAATTTACTCATTGCATCTTAGCCATTTTTCACAAACCACAATTATTCCATTGGATTAATTAGAAAGGGTAGGACGTCCAGATCGATTTTTCAAGCTCCTTGTGGCATTATTGAAAAAATGTCACTGACCTCAGTAATTTACTGTCAGCAAAAAATGTATTTTAACGATGAGATTAGAAATTACCGTTTTATTATTTATTACAGTCGATTAATGTCGTTTAATAGATTAATAAGTTAAAATACATATACAGTTAATATTCACAACAATATTATATGCTCATGAAATTCATCAAGAAAAAGTTATGTCTTTATATGTTTCTTTCATTCATTTGCAAAGTGTCCAAATATCAATGGTTGTAGTAGTAGTAACTGAATGAAAAAGTCGGTGAGTATGAAATACAGAGTCTTTGCGTTGCCGACACGGAACTCGAAACATTTATTATTGTGGTATTAATTTTAAAGGCATTTCCTTAGCGGCAGCCGCCTGGGCGGAGCTTATAATACTCAAAGGCAAAGTCATACTCACGCAGGGAAAAATTATGAAATACGCTGTTCAGGTCGGAAACTTTTTTCTGGCCACGATTGTACCATTTTTAATTTAATACAATATTATTTAATTAAACAGGACCACAATAGAAACGTTGAAACGTGTGCATATAAGGAGAACACGACTTTTGAACTTTTTGAATCGCTATAATTCATAATTGCAATATACAATTTTTGTCTGACCTGTTTTTATAATAAAACTTACCGTTTAGCTAAAAAATGCAAAAAACCCATATTTGCGAACTTTGACCTTGAATAAATAAATATTTTTGCAGATGTGGGATCGATGGGGACTTTTCACATTTCATGTACAATGGTGTTCCCAACATCCGTATCAAATTTCAGCTCTATGGGAAGTATTGTAAGCTTACCCCTATTTTTGAGCTATTTTGATCTAGTTATAGGAACAAAAATGAAGCTTATAAAACAATAAATCCATAACTTTTTTGTTCATTTCTGTATATGCAATACGAACCGAGTTATGTCTCTTTGAAGGTGACTGTTTGTTCGCCGAAAACTGAATTCGATCCTTTCAACGTTAAATATCGGAAAAACGACGAAATTTTGGAGATAAACTTGTTAGACTTTTTAAATAGGCTTTAGTAAAAGTAGTTAGCATAAAAACTTACGGAGTTATGATGAAAATAAGATGGTTGTCTCATTTTGTCGGAGGATAACAATGAAACCAATGGCTTATCTTCCTTAATATTTAAGATCTCTAATCGCTCCAAAAACCATTTTTCATGAGCTACAATGCCTGTAAAGTTGAACTTCCTTGACCCTTTAGTTTTTGAGATTATTGAGTTTAAAGGGCTCGAAGGTGATCCTTGCACTTAAATGCGATATTAAAACGGTCATATCCCAATCAGTTTTCATCCTGGTGAAATATAATAAAAAACAAATTTTTGCAAGAAATACCCTACATTTTTGTTCTATTGCATTTTTTACGTGTCTTCTTTAGTTTTTGAGTTATTGTGAAATAAAGAACTTTTTTTTTAATTTCAAAAACCATTTCAAAATTAAATCAAACCTTTTTCCAAATTTAGGCATTCTAAACCGTTCAAACTTCTAGAACATATTTTATTTTCATCATAACTCCGCAAGTTTTTATGCTAACGACCTTTACTAAAGCTCACTTTAAAGGTGTTCTCAAGTACTTTAAAAAAGATCCAATAAGTTTTCTTTCAAAAATTCGTCGCTTTTCCGTTATTTAAAGTTGAAAAGTTAGAATTCAGTTCTCGGCGAACAAAAAGTCACCGTCAACGAGCCATAACTCAGAAATAAAAAGAAAATAGTCGGTTTGTTGTTTCATAAGCTTCATTTTTGCTCCTGATGATTTTTTTTGATGAAACAGAAAGTCTTCGAGTTATATATAAACACTTCATAGAACTTGTTTCACTCAGGGTAAAAATACACCTTCGCACCATGTAGAATTTGCAATACTATTACCAATCAATTACCAATCGAATTATGTTTTTTTTTTTTCGTGAAAATCTAACTTTCCTAACCGGAGCACGAGGTTTTGCACTTCTTTTGTCTTTACTGAGTGGACTATGTACAAAATATAATAAAAATTTACAAGCTTACATATATTATCGAATTTAAACAAGGAAATATAAAAAATGAAAAAGATTTTTATATGTTTATAACTCAAAAAACATCATGAGGCCTTTTTGCTTCTGAATTTCCTCTTCTCCTTCTCCTCTTTTCTTTTTCTTTCTCGAGGTTCGAGCTTTTTGGGGTCTTTGGTACTGGACTAAAGCTTTTGTACTAGTCCGTATACGGATCCCTTTTGATTAGGATCCAAGACAAATCGATATATTACGGCGGCTAAGGCCATTCCAGCAATAGGTCCAAGTTGATACGCGAAGAATTGTTTGTCCCACTTATTATAATATACAGCAGGAGCCCAAGCTCTAGCAGGATTTAATCCGGCTCCTGTGTACGGATTAGCCGCGAAAAGAACTCCTGCAAATGTTAATCCAATTCTGATGGGCGTAGAATCTTCCATGTTTTCATTTCTTGGGTGCACACTTCCAGCGATTGCCATAAAAAAAACGAAGGTGCATATGAATTCTATAAAAAAGCCCTTTACTTCAGTGATATCGTTCAAATATAGTAAACATAGACTTGGATGTTTCGGCGTCGCTAACTGAAACAAAAATAAACATAGTTACATCACTGTGATCGTTATTCAAGAAGAGGTAAAAATAATTCTTCGTTTGACGGAATTCTAATGTTTAGCCAAGAGTACATATAGACATATACATGCACGACTTATTGAGAAACTTTTGTCTTTGAAATAAGTTCTTATTGACCCTGCAAGTGACCCATTAGTTTGGTTAAATGTTAAATATTGACATATCTATCTAAAAGAAAAAATCATAATTAAACAAATTAAATGTATTTTATACACGACAATGTGGAGTACTTCAAGCCCATTAATTTATATGCATTTTTAACATCACACTGATTGTTTCTGACATATTTGAGATTTAAACATTATGTCTCGACTGATAAACGTTCGAACGCCATTTTTAAAAAAATATAAATAATATTAAAATAACAATTAAAAATAAATAACAGTTACCAATGAAAAAGAACTACCAATACTTAAAAAAACTAACTAACAATTAAGAAAATAATAATAATAATACGGAAGGCGGACCAGCAACCTCCCCGCGGTATACCTGGACAGTCAGAGGTATAGTAGTTTCCATAGATAATTCAGCCATATAAAAAACTTACAAAAAAGTTTAAATGAAACCGGCCGCAGTTAGTTTTCAGTTTATGTACAAAAAATTCACAGATTTCGCAATCCTTGCAAGCATCGGGACATTGAAAATGATAACGCCATACATAAAACATAAACTTTTTCAACTTTTTCGAATATACGATCCACTACACCGCTGTATTTATACCTTAAATGAAAACTGGTAACTTGATCCCCTGTGATATATGCAACCCATATTACGTTTACGTATATCAGCCGTTGCATACGATAGTTTCAGTCGACCGCGACACCGCTGTCTTTTGACCTTGAGCAAAACTGGTAACTCTACCCCATATACGAAAACATAAACATTTCCAATGTTAAAAGGTCATAAAGAAGGTGTTCGGCTTCTTTTATTATCATCACAGAAAATTGTCCTAAATATTTATAGTTAGGAACGTGGACCAATCCCACTAAGGGCCGGTACTTTCATCTATAGATAGCGACATTTATTCTTAGATTAAGTCTTATCTAGAAGATAAGCAAGAAATCGGTATTTTCACCTACAAATAGTGATATCAGTCAGATAAATATGCTTATTCCTAGGATAAACTATTCGGCGCCAAAATCGACGAATAAGACTTTTATCTACCGGATAAATGAAGCCACGCCTATGCGCTTGCGCTCTGATTGGCAGTGCTATTCTATTTTCTAACCCAAGTTTTGAAAAGTTCTTTGTTGTTTTGTGTTTAACAATATTTTAGATAAAGTTTGGCCAGTGGTGACTTTTATAACTGGCTGATTTTACGGACTTTCACAAGCCACAGCGGGAAGAATAATAAAAAAATCTAATAACTGCTATTTATGTATTTCCTCACTTTGTCCAAAAATGTATCACATGAAACACAGTTTTATTTAATATATACCATTTAAAAATAAGCAGACCAAAATCGCACAATAAAATCCATTGTAAACACTATACTCACAATGACAAACAACCAAAATGACTCAAATGTCATTAACAGGCAAGCAATAATAATAGGGGATTATTTCTATCTTTATTTGAAGTACATAGCTTCTGCATACATTTCTCTTGTTTTACCACATCTTAAGTTGGCAACACTTACTTTGGGAAGTGTCTAAAATCTTATCCATCGAATTGTTAACCGAAAGTATGATTTGAATGGAAGTACAGGTATAAGATATCCAGTAGATAGCAAATTCTGGTTATCTTATCCTTCGGATAGTTATCCGCCGGATAAAGTATATTTATACTTAAGTGAAAGTACCGGGCCTAAATATAATTGATTGAAATTTGTCCTACCAAATAGATGATTCGTTGAAATAAGGGCCGGTTTATCAATACTAGGATAAGTTATCCTATGGTTAAATCACAGTTCAATTAAGTAGTGTCACTTCCACGTGTCGATGGCAGGTGTAAGGATATCGACGCGTGAACTATATTCAGTAGGGGAAGTGACCCTACTGTATTTTTAAACTGTGACTTAACTATAGGATAACACTTATCTTCGCATTGATAAACCGGCCCTAAGCGATCTAGTCAACGTGGACTTCCAAGGGGTGCTGTTTCTTTATAATAAAAATTTGAGAATAAATTTATTACATTTTTCACACTAGTGTCCGGCGGTATACTAATTATGGTTATTAAGGAGAAGCTTAAGATGCGGGTGAGGAGTATGGAACAAAATTTGTTGTTCCGTACAAATCCTTCCCGCATATTTCAAGAGTCACAGCGTATTGTCGACAATCCGCCAGCTGTAGCCGAAGCTTCTGTAAAGTAATCTACGAAACGACATGTCCATTCGATAGCAACACTCCAAGCTCTTTGCCACAGAACCTTTGAAGTGCCAGAAGAGGTGTGTTCTACAAAAAATCATTGTACGTGTATATATTAAAAATGCATAGTTTTTGTGTTATATTTAACAATCTTAATATCGAACAAATTCACCCAAGTCTAAATTTAATAGCACTTTTGGATTTACCATTCACCATTGTTCAGGTACAATTGAACATATGAAATATTAAAATACCTTTAACGAATCAGTTCCCTTACGCCTGGTTTTTTCGACATATAACAAATTATGGCCCTAAATTAACATTTTTTTCTTGTTTAACAAAAGATCGTACGGATATTTTAATATTGTCAAAATGTGGCATAAGTATATCTCACGTATTTTGCAATTGTTTAAAGAAATAAATTAATTTGTCTATTAAGGATTTGCGACATTTTTTGCACTTTCCACCCCCGGCAATCGATAAATATTGCTAAAAACTATCATTTCTATGTAGTCTTGACGCTTTATTATTTTTCTTTATACCCCCCACCCCGCCAACGTTTTTAAAAAAATTGCTTAATAAACAAATGAAATGAACTGCGTATCGAAATGTAATTGCCGGAAAATGACAAATATTAAAAAGAAGGAAAATTTTGAGCCTAGATAGACCTCGATCTCGAACTAGAACCGGAGATATAGACCACTTTGCGTTTACGACTGTCAATTGTTTATTAATTAATTTTTTTTAAAAGATCTTGTGATTACATAAAATTAATATATTAAACTAACTAGTTTTCAATTGTCACACAAATCCTTTGGTATTTTCATAATTTTTTGCTTTTATAACAATTAATTTATTACCGCCGTACAACGTTTTTTAGTATTTACGCTCCGTGTGTGCCTGTGTAGCTAGTTTCAATTTGAATTTAATTGTTTCAATCAAGAACTGTGCGCCTGACGAGAAAAACGTAAGAGGCCGTTTTCATGTAGAATTGATCAGGGTAATCAGGAAAAATATCCACATGCAAAAATTTCAGTAGCGTACCACTTTTTTGGCAGAAAATATCAGGGGACATGTCCGCAGGGGCGCCACTGGTGGAGCGATAAAACAACTTTGCGTATGAAACACTGCGCATGATATGTCATGTATGCTTTTTGTCACGACTAAGATTTACACATACACAATTTTCTACATTATATCATTAAGGTGGGGTGGGGGGCTAAATATCGTCTAGAACCGGCCCTGAAAATACTGCACTAACAACTCGTAAATGATCTTGATCGCAGACGTTTTAGTTTTAGCGTCAGGTCCAAGAAAATTCTCTGAATTTACTGAGGCTGGTTTTTTGCCAATTGACTACAACAGTTAGTAGTTGTGCACATAAACATATTTCGGTCAGTCAAGCAAACTCTAGAACAGGAGTTTCAGGTACGCTGTCAAAGATATGTTGTTTGTGTACGCAAATACTGTAGTCAACTGACAGAAAACCAACCTTAGTAAATGCAGAGAATTTTTTTGGAGCTGGCTCTCCATCTATTATATCAGTTTTAACAATTCGCTAGATAAACTCCATACATTGGATTCCACTGTGTACTGTATGCCGTAAGCTATATTGTTTAAACTGTATATAAACAGAAAATTCTATAAAGATGCCGCGCCACTTTGCTCTATAATAAAAAATAAATATATTTAATTTTATAACAGATGCTGATTACCTTTACGAAAGCCATTCCAAGTACGGCTCCAATATATTGCGCTAACACATACACCAAAACTCGTTTCCAATGAATTTTGCCCAATATAAATACGCCCAGTGTCACAGCAGGATTAATATGAACAGGAGATATATGACCAAACATTTGAATAATCGCCATTATAACAAGACCAAAGCCAAATGCTGGTTCAGTGGCAGCAAATGTTAGACCCAGCTTTTTCTCAGGATCCCAAGACCTATAATTAGAAATGCCTACGAAGGTATAGCAGGTCATGCAACCGATGAACGTCAGTATTCCGGTTCCAATAAATTCTGTGATGAAGCTGATTATATATGGGCATCTACTAGTATTTGCTTCTTCGTCATCCATTTTCGTTGAATATAGTTCACCGTAAAACTGTAATGAGAAGTTTGACAATTAATAAAATCAACAGCTATGGTATGTTGATTTTAAACACAGAGGCAGAACAAGGGTTTCTATAGTAACATTTAGAAATGGAGAAATGGACAGCTATATAGTGGCTGGTTTCTAGCCATCAAAGGTGTGTTAATTTAGTGAAAGAAGACAGGAAGTAAGCTCCTCCTGTCTTCTGTGGTTTAGTTAAGAACCTCGGTATCGCAACCGCTGAGCAATGCGATGCAGGCCTCCGTTCTGCGAGTGTTAAAACTGTTGGTATTTAGTTTTATAAGGTTGGCAATTTTGACATAATTAGTTTTCTGTAGTAGTAATACAAAAACTGTTGATCTATGCGGATCTATGTAACGTGTCTCTTAAAGGACAATAAACTTCTCCAAGTATCGAGGTGTATTTTTATATTACTTCCTAAAGCCACTGAACTGGAAGAGGTTATGGGCCCAGAGTGAAGTCGGGAAATTTAGGAAGGAATTTTTGTAAGTGATTAAAGTTTTTTCAAGTTGGGAAGTCAGGGAATAAACACAACAAGATGGCGTCTGCATTTCAAATTTCACATTTAAAACCTTTTGATGGTACAAGCTTCACTAACTGGGAATTTAGAGTGAAGCTGGTACTGGAACAAAATAAAGTATTAGATGTGTTGGAAGAGGAAGATGAGACAAAACGACAACAAGATGATTTCAAAAGTGTGACGTAAAAGCTCGAAATATAATCATTCAATGGCTAGCAGATAACAATCTGGAAACAATAAAAGACAAAAAGACAGCTAAGATATTTATGAAACACTAAAGAAAACATATACCAGAACTGGAATCTCAGTGCAAGTAGAATTACAAAAGAAACTGAGGAACATGAAGTATATAGATGGAAGTTTAGGAGATTTTATCATAGAATATGAAAAGACTATACAAGAACTTAGAAGCTGTGGAGGAAAAATAGAAAATAATGAAATGATTTCTCAAATACTTGCAGCAATGCCAAAATCTTATCAGGTAGTTGCTACTACAATTTACGTTACATTCAGTCAGTCTCCTGATAATATGGATTTTACTTTTGTAAAGAATAAGCTGCTACAGGAAGAGGCGAGGCAAAAGAAGGACAAACAAAACAAGTAGTGTCAGTAATTCGGTGGCATTTACAACTGGAAAGAAATTTTCAAATTACAGAGGTCGCGGCAGAGGCCACCCTGGACAAACACAAAATAGTGCACGAAATAACAATCAAACATTTCGTTTTCGTTGTTATAAGTGTGGCAAACAAGGACCTAAACGTGCAGTCTGTCCGGAGCAAATAGAAAGCAGTGACAAAAATGTGAATGTTGTAGAAGAAGTAAGTTTCGTTACGGAAGTGGAAATGGACTCTCGACAAACTGAACTTGTGGACACACCCTTTCTCACAGTTGGCAAGGCTGAAGTTACTAAAGTGCCAGATATGTCAAAGTCAGCTGTGAGCAACGTCGATGCTATTGATGGAAACACTTTGTATTTTATAGTTGATTCGGGAGCTATAAATCATTTAATAAATAGAAATACAGGTAAATACTTAGTAGAAGGAAAACCAGTCAACCATAAAATAAATGTAGCAAAGAAAGGATCCAGTATACATGCGGTAAGAAACGGAAATTTATATGTGAAGCATGGAAATGTAAACATAAAAATTAAAGATGTTTTAGAGTGCCCTGAATTAGAATACAATCTACTGTCGGTCAAGAGACTCGAAAAAGAAGGTCTGAAAATGATTTTCGAGAATAGCACAGTGAAAATAGTTACTAAATCGGGAAAAATAGTAACTGAAGGTGAAATATAAGGTAACCTATACGTTGTGACATTTAAAGCTAGACAATCTTGTGCAAATGTAGTAGACATTAAGCAAATAGATTTAACTCACCGTAAAATGGGACATTCGTCTTTTTATCCATCACAGAAAATTTGCGATGTATGTTTAAAAGGTAAGCAAACCCGAGATAGCTTTAAAAGTTTACCTACTGAAAGAAAGGCTTCAAGAATATTAGAAACTGTGTCATCTGACGTTGGTGGCACTTTCGTTTCTGCAACACATGACGGAATGAGATATTACATCACATTTATTGACCACTTTTCTCACTTTACATATGTTTATCTCATGAAAAATAAGAGTGAAGTTTTTGAAAAGTTCAAACAGTATGAGGCAATGGTAACCGCTAAACATGGAACTAGAATTGTAAAGTTACGCTGTGACAATGGCGGTGAATACATTTCCAATGAATTTAAGAGTTTTTACAGTAACAAAGGAATAGAAGTGCAATATACGGTCCCCCGAAATCCTGAACAGAATGGTGTCAGCGAACGTTTTAACCGATCTGTCATGAATGCAGCTCGTTGTTTGTTAATAGAATCGAATTTACCGAAAATAGTTTGGGGATAAGCAGTTAGGTGTGCAGCATATATAATAAATCGTCTACCCACGTCACCAATAAATACCAAAAAGACACCTGCTGAATTGTGGCTTAACGAAAAGATCGATTTAAATAAAATTAAGGTTTTGGGCTGTACAGGTTATGTTCATGTACCAAAGGAGAATCGAGGAAAATTAGTTGCACGGAGCGAGTCAATGTTCATGATTGGATATGCACCAAACGGATATAGAATGTGGAATCCACACGAAGAAAAAGTTATTGTGGCACGAAGTGTCGTTTCTGATGAATTATGGAATAACGAAAAGAAAAATGACAGAATGAATGAATGAATTAGAAAATGATCAAGGTGAAGATCCAAATACATATAAGAAATGATGACAATGAACAAAATCAAAGAAGTAAGAGAGAAAGAAAAATTCTGAGTAGATTTCATGAATATGAAATGAATTTTTGTGTGCTCTAGCAACCGGAAACATTCCTAGTGAAAACCCAGATTGTTACGAAGAAGCAATAAAAGGTGAAGGATGGAAAAATGCTATAAAAGAAGAGCTTTCAAGAATTGAAATAAATAAAACCTGGGAAATTATTCCGCAACCAGTAAATGAAGAAATTAAGGTAAAGTCGTAAAGATAGCATGATAGTGGCAAGAGGTTTTAAGCAAACGGGACTGTTAGACGAAGACGTATACACTCCAATGGCGAGGATGGTTACGCTGAGACTACTTCTGTCATTGGCTGTTGAAGAACAATGTTATATATCCATCAAATGAATGTTAAATCAGCATTTTTAAATGGAGAACTTAAATAACCTGTGTATATGTATCAACCTCAAGGTTTAACGGGACATTGTAATAAGTATATTTGCAAATTAAACAAGGCGCTATACGGTTTACGAAATAGTCCTAAATGTTGGTACGAAAGATTACATAACTATTTGAATGAAATTAACTTTAAAAGATCTGATGCGGATCCTTGTTTATATTTCAGAAATAAAACATATCTTTTGATTTGGGTTGATGATATTATCCTTGTATCGAAAAATTTAAACGATCTGTCAAATGTTAAAACTAGTTTATCTAAAGAATTTGATATGAAAGATTTGAGTAGTGATAAGCAAATGAATTTTTTAGGTTTAGAAATAGTTATAAGTGAAAATTGTCTGCTTATTTCTCAAAGAACCTTGATTGACAAAGTTTTAACTAAGTTTGGTATGCTTGATTGTAAAGAATGTAAAATTCCAATGGAACCTAAATTAAATGTAAAGGTTGATGATAAATCTAATTTAAATGTTCTAATAATGCAAAGTTGAAGGAGGGTGTTGGTATTTAGTTTTATAAGGTTGGAAATTTTGACATAATTAGTTTTCTGTAGTAGTAGTACAAAAATCGTTGATCTATGCTGATCTATGTAACGTGTCTCTTAAAGGACAATAAACTTCTTCAAGTATCGAGGTGTATTTATTATATTATTTCCTAAAGTCACTGAACTGGAAGAAGAACTGCACTGCCACCGTTGCGTGATCCGGATAATTCTAATAAAAAATCGGCAGCTACTAGAAGCTGCTGGAACCTCCCCACAGAGGATCTTTGAAGCCGGAAAGAGCACTAAATTGTGTGCCATAACGGCACTAAACGTAATCCGATCACAACCATAACATTTTCAGATCTTTTGGAGCGCTAAACAAACGCTCAATCCTCATGCAAACTTCTGCACTCCTTTCTTACTTGCACCACATAATTACCAACATATTGAAATTTCCAGATCTTTTGAAGCACTAAAGAAACCCTCATGCAAACTTCTGCACTTTTTTCTCACTTGCACCACATAAAATCAATATATTGAAATTTGTTAAGTGTTGTTCTTCTCTTATGTTTCGAGACATAAGATTGCACTGCACGTATAATGATGAGAGTAGAATACTACACTTTGTCCGCGACTAAATATTGTTATGTATTACAACCCCTTGAAACTGGAGATTGGTACGCCTATGCCTAATAGTGACTGGAAACTTGTAGAAAGAGGTGGAGTTTTCTAGAGTGTGGTAGGAGAAGATTCTCGATTATGTTCTAGATAACTCTAGAGGCAATTTCAGGGTATATAAGGCGAGATTCCACGGCGGGAAGGAGAAGTTTATTAAAAAGAAGTTCTAGGGAAGTTAATAGCGAAAGTGAGGTTATAATTTCGAAGTGTAAATATAAACATTGTAGAAGTATTGTTATTGTGTAATCAGTAAATTATTAAATAAAGCGTTAGTGGTTTAACTCTTGTTGAAATTATTTAGAACCCATGGATTCATACAGGGTGGTTCCTAAAAGTGTGAAAACTCGTAACAATATTTAATATTTATTTAGTTTATTTTCATTTGATTTCTCCAATTTAAGAAAGATTCATACGTCATCATATATAATTTTCTCAATTTTTCAGGCAACAAGTTTAATGAGGCGATTTCTGTAACTTCCCTTATCTCTGGCGCTTTCAAAGAAATCTCGTTTTTACTGTCAGTATCCATTTGTTTAATTATATTTAAAATTATTGGAAATAACTGACTTTTAAATGTCAAATCCCAATCTCAAATTGTTAGCCTTTTTTCTCGGAAGATTTAAAAAAGATCGACTAGAGGCAGCACTGGTGGGGGGGTACAATGTTTTGATTTCTCTATTGACAGTTACGTTAAACGTACCTCTTATTATTATTGAAATAAATAAATACTGTGAATAAAACAATTAAAAAAATAATTTATCATGCCCACTAAACATTGTACATTCGCGAATTGTACATCTGATAGTCGATACAGGCAGGATAGTGTAAAATTTGTGCCTTAATGTTAATTTTTCATCAGGACTCAAGTCATAATTATCATACGTTATACTTAACAAAGTAGCCCACGTGCAATTAGTTTTTTTTTATTTTGAATTATTTTAACGAATCTTGACGTGAACGGTTTTTTTTTTCGTGATTATCATTTAAATATTTTGTCTTTTTTTATTATTAAAATTAACGATCGATTTCTTCGCATGCTTACGTTTTGTAGGATAGCTAGCTATTAAAATATTGTCCGGATTGTTGTCTAACTTTTTACACTTATTCCATTCTTTTAATTTTGGAGTGCATGTAAGAGCATCGTAACCGTAGCGTACAGTGTAATATAGTAAAGCAACAATATGCAAATAATTCTTTGAAGCAGATGGTGGGCACTGACACTAGGCATTAATAATTTCACTACTATTATTATCAAAAGCTATGCTTATTTTATATGTCACAGTTGCTCTAAAAGAAGATTTTACGTCTGCTCTTAAGAAGTATGACAAATCATTCGCGTTATCTTTCATATCTAATACAAAATAACTCAAACAATATTGTCTTCCTCTTTCCAGTGCTTTCGAGTGACCACAGTTAGGAAGCCGTTCATCAGCACATAAGGGTGCATTTGAGTCTAAACTATCGCTAGGACCAGTAGTAATATAATTATACATTGTAGCGTAGCAAAAAGTACGAGGAATAGCCCCGAATGGGAAAATTGATCAATTTGAAGAAGGAAAGGTGCAGGATGTTGAGCTCGGTAAAACTGGGTTAAGTAATATCATGCGTTGCTGTTTATCTTCTAAACATTTACCACTATCAATTCCGATAAAAAAAAATTATCATTACCATTCGCAATACAATCCTCGATTCTTAAATTTAAAATAAGTATTAATAACAAAATGAACATAAAATGTTTAAATCTTTGACAGCATGATGACATTTAAGACAAATAATCAACAACAACTAACCTTTCTACCAGTACATTTTTATTACCTGATACGGGTAAACTACGACATGCAAGTCATCATTTTAAATCCCGGACAAGATGGTCTTGTACCTTTGCAAATTTCAATTTTGCTCCAGGTACATCATCTTCCGTTAATTCCATTTAAAAAAAATACGTTTAACGTTGCTGTCAATAGGAAAATCAAAACATGGGTAGCCCCCACTAGTGCTGCCTCTAGTGGATCTTTTTTAAATCTTCCGAGGAAACAGGCTACCTTTTGACACCTGATTTTGACACAGTCTGCTGCAGTCCTATTCTTGACATGCTTCGCAATGCACGTCAACGTATTGATGCGAACGGCATATGCGCAACCACTTTCTATATACGGTATTCTTAACTGCATCTCGTTTATGTACACGAACGATAGCAATCACTCGTTAAAATGCACTTGGCATCATGGCAATTTTCGAAAAATACCTAACTTCGCTGTGTTTGAAATGACAGATGACGTATCTTGACTGAAGTAATTTGTAGTTGATTTAATTCGTTTAATAAATAAAAAGAAATAAAGGAATAGAGATTTTTTTTCCTAAGGAAATAGGTTTGGCAACGTAGCCCATATAGCCACGACAAATTGTTTGTATTGAAGAATAGAGATTCTTTTTTACTATTTCACTAAGACTTTATTATGTAATGGAGACTCCACGCCGAAATGGCAATGCCTCTACTGAACAAAAGCGGATAATTTTAGAATTCATAAATGAACTTCCAAAACTCACTTCTGAGAAATTTTCTAATGAATTTACGTAAAAGGATGGTCGGTGTATGTGGCAAGAACTTAGTATTATATTAAAGAAAAACACCTGATTGCTACAAATTCATAGTAAAATCTTACTGTTGTGGTTACACTCAAATGTATAGCTCTTTTCTGTGGTCTCATGAAGGGTGCTACAGTTTCAATGAGAAATCTACATAATACCTTAGACATTCCAAATATTTGTACCTATGAACTCACTTAAAACTTCAAACTGATCTACATTATTAAACTTGTTGCATCTGTATGATATTTTCTGCATTTTTTAGATTTTCAATGTTCGCAATATACTACAGATCGTCCATTATCAACAGATATAACAATACAATAAATATTCTTCATTTATCGTAACGAATTTGAAGACTTTAAAAACATACCAAATAAAATATTAGGTTATGTATCATCATTCGCATATTTACCGACTGCCAAAAACTGATCATTGTTCAATGCGAGTATTTGAATACTTTGCGAACGGTCACGAATGTCTAGGATGAATTTTTATTCGAGTTTTAGTGAAATGCGAGTAACCTTAAAAATGCGTGCAGTCAAGAATAGCGCTGCGTCTCTAACTTTTCTTGTGCGCACATTTCCTCTGGAACAGTTTAAGATATTGACTTGAAATTTGCTACAAGTATATAACGAGATCTGGAACTGAATTGTTTTTTGAACATGTCCGGTGAAGAGTTGGCGGGTGAATAGGGGTAAAAAGGGGAAACAAGGAAAGCGAGCTGGTAAGAGTACAGAAATTTGGATTTAGGTGTATATACTAGAAGTGAAGACCTCTGATTTTTTTATATGTACCATCCCCCCACCACCGCTACTGTATTATTAAAGAGGTTGATAAAGTAAAATTGAGATATTCACTTGAAATTTGGTACACGTATGTATTATAACGACATCTGGAACTACACTGCTGGCCACTCGAACTTACACATAGAGAGTTTTAGGCAAAATTTAAAGTTCAATATTTTCAACAGGAATGCAAATTTTTGAACGCGGCTTGCAAATTTTAAGAGCTAGTTTTTTTCGGATTAAGCTGCATGACGTATATTTATCGTAGGACCATAAGTTTATTATATACGGGGTGATCAATGAAGTCATGCAAAAAATCAAAAAGTTTGTATGAGTGAAATTTCCGCAAAAAATTTTTTTGGTCATTGCAATACGGTTCCTTATTAAGGTAACATCAATATCTCTAGACGGTTTTGTCAGTTTTTGGATTAAGGCCCTTAGGCCTTGTACACACTACTCAACATAAAATTTGGATACCGAAATCTTTAAAATGCTATAACTTGACATTGGATTGACGGTTCTTGATGATTTTTGCGGATTTGGAATCCTTATTTCACGTAGATTTTCTATGGTCTAAGCATTTTATTTGAGGGTTGAAATTTACACATTATACCGGGTCGATAATAAACAAAAACGTAGCGACAAGAACAAGTTTATTACATTAAATTCTACAATATACAGCATTGCTTAACAACGACCAAAAGTCAATTCTTAAAAAATTTATAATTCTAATTCTGGTAATTTTAAATAACTGAAAAAAAAATTAACTAAAAAATTAAAAAGTAATTTAATTTAAACTTAAATTAAAATTAAATTAAAATTACCTAATTAAAATTAGGTACATTAATTAAAAAAAAGAGAAGCTAATATTTTGTTGGTCCTCCTGCTCGGAATATTACTTCCCGACATCGATTTGGTATAGTATCCACAAGATTATTTATAAAATCTTCTGGAATATTCTCCCATTCTTCACGAATGGCCTCACTGAGCGTTTCTAAGGTTTCAGGGGGTACATCAAGAGATCTTACTTTAAATTTTAAATAAGACCAAACGTGTTCGATGACATTAAGATCCGGAGACTTTGCAGGCTAGTCCATCCCATTGATGTTTTGTGCCTGCAAAAACTCTGTGATCCTTCGCGCTCTGTGAGGTCGAGCGTTGTCATCCACCAATAGAATTTCTGGGCCGTAATGTCGAGCAAAAGGAACAACAATAGGTTCCAAAATTTCCTCCTGATAAACAGTAGCATTAATGGAAATGCTTCTTGAGGGGCCATATTTTCCTCCAAATATCCCTGATTTGGCCTTCTCCAAACTAACATTCGGCCATCGGAGTGAAACAAATTAAATCTTGTTTCGTCAGTAAATAAACAATGGCTCCACTCTGCATTACCCCAATTCGCATGCCGATTTGCCCATGCCCGCCTATTCGCTCTATGGCGGTGTAATAACCGCACACATTTTGCTCTGCGACGGGCTCTATAATTTAAAATGTTTGGCATTATGTTATGTTTAAAAAAAAAAATCTCACCTCAAGTTGTTTTTATTTAATGTTCTTCTCACTGTTCTGTCCGAAACTCTCACCCCAGTTTGTTGTCTTAAAGAGTCATTTAGTTTTCTAGAGTTCTTTGTTCTATTCCGCATAGTTTCTCTCATTAAAATTCTTTCGGTTCTTTGGTTTATTTTTTTTTATATGTCCACCCACATGCCCATAATTATGATCACCAGTAGTTTCGACGCGGCGGTTCAAATTATAAATTGTCTTTCGGCTGGCGTTGTAAATGTGCGCAACTTGCTGTTTTGACATTCCTTCGTTGAGAAGTCGAATGCAATTTTCCCTTTCTGCCGTGGTTAAACGCCTCATATTAATTAAACTTTACAAAATTATAACATTGAAATATGTCAGATTATTTCTAAAATAATGTAAACAGTTTTTAATTCCATAGCAACAAATTTGTTTTTCCAATGCCTACTTTGAAATTGACGCGTCGCGTAGAAATTACACCCGATCATAATTATGGGCATGGGGGTGGACAAAGAACTCTGTAAAACTGAATGGTTCTTTGAGACAACAAACTGGGGTGTGAGTTTCGGACAGAACAGTGAGAAGAACATTAAATAAAAACAACTTGAGGTGAGAATTTATTTTTACAAAAACTTAAATAATGCCAAACTTTAGAGCGCGTCGTACCCTACGTTTTTGTTTATTATCGACCCGGTATAATGTGTAAATTTCAACCCTCAAATAAAATGCTTAGACCATAGAAAATCTACGTGAAATAAGGATTCCAAATCCGAAAAAATCATCCAGAACCGTCGGTCAATCCAATGACAAATTATAGCATTTTAAAGATTTCGGTATCCAAATTTTATGTTGAGTAGTGTGTACAAGGCCTAAGGGCCTTAATCCAAAAACTGACAAAACCGTCTAGAGATATTGATGTTACCTTAGTAAGGAACCATATTGCAACGACCAAAAAAATTTTTTGCGGAAATTTCACTCATACAAACTTTTTGATTTTTGCATCACTTCATTGATCACCCCGTATATAATAAACTTATGGTCCTACGATAAATATACGTCATGCAGCTTAATCCGAAAAAAACTAGCTCTTAAAATTTGCAAGCCGCGTTCAATAACTTGCATTCCTGTTGAAAATATTGAACTTTAAATTTTGCCTAAAAGTCTCTATGTGTAAGTTCGAGTGGCCAGCAGTTTAGATTATATTTTGAGATGAATCCGTTGAAGGGTTGGGGGTTAAATAAAGGAAAATAAGTAAAGCCAACTGTTAAGAGTACAGAAACTTGGGATTTGTTGTATATACTGAAGCGAAGGCCTCAGATTTTTATAATATTTCTTAACCCCGTGCCACCTCCACTCCATTAAAAAAGGTTGATAAAATATAATTGGGATTTTCACTTGAAATTTGATACATGTATAAATTATAACGACATCTGAGACTTAATTATGTTTTGAGATGATCCCGTTGAAGGTGTGGGGGGGGGGGGTAAGTAGATGTAAATAGAGAACAATAAATAAGGCAAGCTGGTAAGAGTACTGAAACTTGGAATTTCGTGTATATACTAGAAGCCAAAGCCTCATATTTCTTTCTAATATTTTTCTATGACATCTGCCCCAAATTTTATTTAAATTCTATGAAAAAATCATTAATTACACTTTGGAATGTCAATACATCCTTGCCCGTTTTCGCAGGCGCTGATCGCGGTAAAAATATTCACCATCATTCCCGACTCTGCTCAACCCTATAATGGACGGAGACTTACCCTCATCCACTAGTTATCGCTGGGGAGATGATAGTTTAGGTTGCTGAGTAGGATATAATGATTTCTTCATCGGGGAGTAATAAATAACAAATTTTGTGGTCAAGGCCAATGTTGTTTATTAAAAAAATTGCATGAAAATATTTTTATGATAAAATATATTAAGTATTTACTTATAATTAGTTAAAAAATACTAGATCGTTTACAAATAGCATTACAATCCTCATATTCCTCAAAATGTACATCGCACGCGATCTCCTTTTCGTCTTCATCCGCCGTTTCAGTGAGCGAATCTGAATCGGAATCGCCTAAAAATTTCAGGGATTAAATTAAAATAAAAATTATAATCGTCATCGTCGTCGTCATCTGCTCTCTCTTCTGTACATCATCTTTATCATCTGGCGTATAATTTTCACACATTTCGAAATTTTTATCATGATCAGCGAAAACGAAGGAGGGCGTGTTGACGATCCAAAGTGTAATTAATGAATTACATGAATTACACCCCTTGGAAGGGTTGCAGCAACCCCTGAGCTCGCTACCTCCTTCTCTTCCGTGAAAATTGAAGAAATATGCATAGGAATACGATCTTGTACCGATAAACCTGTAAATCCTAGATGGGGTGGTATCTGCCCGTTTGAGAGATGAGAAGAGGTTGGAGCTACAGATGAATACTTTTCCAGTAATCAGCTACTCCGAAAACGGGAGGATACGCGTTTGAACCGAATTGTTCGAAAATAAATTATTTTCCGCTCCTCGGGAGAGTTTAATCAACCCCCTAGGCCTGCTGCCTGGATTCCACTTACTCTATAGCCCCCTTCCATATTATTTCAAATATAATCCATCTATAAATCACTCCACAAACCCGTTTACATACAAGGATCATTCATAAAAGGGGTGGTTTTGGCCGTTTCAGGGGGTTGCGTCGCTCAAAAACTTCTCCCACCACTTGCATCGTGTTCAGCACCCTCGAAAACGTGGGGAGGAGGTAATCTCGTCTTTGCACGGAATATTTACAAAAATTCGTATTTTAATGCTTCATTACATATATACAGGCTGTCTCACCGGGAAGTTAATCGATCGATATAGAGAAAAGTACGCATCAGAAATTTTTGAAAATTTATAGATGGTTACTAATGTCGGTGTGGCCAATCCAACTAAAATAATTAGAAGCATGGGGTACTTCCGGTTATACTAATTACCTTGCTGAACAAATATCAAAAGGAATTTATGCTCTGAGACAGTTGTCTAATTCAGTATCATCAGATGTATTAAAAACTGCATATTTTGCATTATGTCATACCCGGCTATCCTATGCCATTCTCGCCTGGGGGCACTCTTCTGGTAGACATAGAATTTTTGGTCTCCAGAGGAGGGCGGTCAGGATTGTAGGTGGTTTGGGATACCGGGATGACACCAAACTCCTATTTATCTCACTCAAAATACTCACCTTACCAAGCATTTATGCGTTACAATGTATTACACACATTCATGATAACATAAATACTCTTAACACCAATGCTGACTTTCATCAGCATGACACACGGAACAGAGGTAACATACGTACAGAATTTACGCGACTAACAAGAGGGCAAACTGGTGTTAACTACTATGGTATCAAATTGTATAACTTATTAGATAGTTGCATTAAAGCATTACCTAAACAAAAATTCAAAGTCATGATGAAAGATTTTTTGATAAAAAACGCATTCTTTTCCTACGAAGATATAGAGAGGGAAATTTTAAACATCTGATAGGGATTCCTAAATTTCTCCCACAAATTATGGTCTGCATACAAACATTTAATTTTTATGATTTTATATGTACCTGTTTTACCTGTGTTTTTATTCCTATTAAGTACCATAACTTTGTCCAAATTGACAAAATTTTGTAAATCTACTGTACTGTTTTTATTTTACTATTTTAATTTGTTTTGTAATAAGAATGTTTGACGTGTGTACAAATTTTTAAAATTTTTTTAACATGAATAAATCTATCTATCTATCTATCTATCTATCTATCTATCTATACCGGAAGTCGATACCAACTTGCTTATCGACAATAAAATTCTGAGTTCAGGCATGTAGACACCCTATATCTAAACCGAGTAGTTTCTAAGATATTTGATATTTTATAAAAAATTTGACAGGTGCAGCGGTTTGCAAGAACCATTATAACTTTTTCTGTGTAGGACATCCTCATTTGCTCTTTGGCACGAAGAAAGAACACAAAAAGAACTACGTTCTACAATTGAAATAAATTCAATAATATCATACCAAGTGTCATTTCCACGTATAAAAAGTACACTTGGTAGAACTTGATATCCGTTTTCGAGGAAATTGCCATTAAAACATTTGAAGAATTTTTTGAAACACAAATTCAAATTTAACGAAATAAAGTGTATTTATTGAAAAGTGTGCTTTGGTTACATTTTAGTTCTGTCATGTACGTCATTTAATCATTTTATTTTGTTCTTGTGTTCCTCCAGCTAATTTCTTTAACTTCTTTATTTAAAATGCCTCTACATAATAATTTTTCAAATAGCGGTTCGAATTTTTTTTAAAAAGGGTGAGGGGGAACAGAAATTGACGAAAAAAATCCAGAAATTCCAGTGAATGTATTATTAAAATGCAAGGAATTTGTTCCTCTACGACTTTTTCCGAAAGTGCACTCTACCCAAGTTTTTCCAGAAAAACACGAAAAAAGGATTCTTATCGGAAAATGGAATATCTCGTAAACTATGAAATTTAAAAATCTAAAAAAATTCAGACGTATAGGTTAATATTTTCTTTAAAATGTTGGTCTCTTGTAATTTTTTTGTAAAGTGCATGTTTTCCGAGTGCTCAACAGTTTCTCACGATCAAAGATGTACAAAAATGATTGTTATCACATACTATTGCGTAGATGTTATGATATTCCATCATACCACGTTTTTTGCGTTATATTTTGTCAACTTCATACCGCGAAAACTTGTTTAGGTCAAATGGAACACCCTGTATTTTTTACGTCAAGTTGTGTAAAATTGAATTCCCTTTTTTCTGATATTAGCATTGTGGGGTTAAAGTTTTCAAATTTTTGAAATATTTGCGATTTTATTAGAAATTACAACAAGATTACAACAAATCATGAATTTCTAAAAAATCGAAAACATTTCAAGAAGTTGAAAACTTTAACCCCTCAATGCTAATATCAGAAAAAAGAGAACTCAATTTTACATAACTTGACGTAAAAACATACAGGGTGTTCCATTTGATCTAAACAAGTTTTCGCGGTTTGAAGTTGACAAAATGTAACGCGAAAAACGGAACACTTGGTATGATCTTATTGAATTTATTTCAGTTGTAGAACGTAGTTCTCCTTGTGTTCTTTCTCCGTGACAAAGAGCAAATGAGGATGTCCTACACAGAAAAAGTTATAACGGTTCTTGAAATCCGTTGCATCTGTCAAATTTTTATAAAACGTCAAATATCTTCGAAACTACTGGGTTTAGATATAGGGTGTATTTTCATCTCGAAAAGTCGAAAATATATAGGGTGTTCATTTAAAATAAGCAAGTTGGTATCGTCTTCCGGTATAACCGGAAGTACCACATGCTTCTAATTATTTTAGTTGGATTGGCCACACCGACATTGGTAACTATCTAAATTTTCAAAAATTTCAGATGCGTGCTATTCTCTATATCGATCGATTCAGTTCCCGGTGAGACACCCTGTATATATATATGTACTATTTAAGTGAATATGAGTGTACAGCTTAGACAGAAAAACAGAAGTTATGTAGCGCGTCACAACCTGATCTTCGGCTTTTTTCAATATTTGTTATTCTTCTTTGCAGAAAATTGTATATTATTTAATTATTTATACTGAAAAAAAAACCTTTTGTTGTTCTTATTATTATTATTATGAACTAATTTAATATAACTTTTACTATTGTTAAATGCGATGTTAGAGGCCTTTGCTTTGTGTAAATGCGTATAAAGACTTCGTTTGGTTAGGATCCAATGCAAATCGATACAGTACAGCAGCTGTAGCCATTCCAGCAAAAGGACCAACTTGATACAACCAGAGTTCTCTCCAAATATTAGCTAGTATGCAAGGAGGTAAAGCTCTAGCGGGATTTAATCCCGCTCCTGTGAAAGGCTCAGCCGCAAAAACAAGTCCTGCAACTGTTAATCCCAATCGGATGGGCGTAAAATCTTCGTTGTTTTGATTTCTTGTGTGCACGACTCCAGCAAATGTCATGAAAAGGACGAACGTGCTCATAAATTCCACAAAAAAAGCTTTCGTCATGGTGATGTTGAAATTAATCTTTAATAAACACAGACGTGGGGAAACTTCCGGCATCACCGACTGAAACAAAAATAAGTATAATTACCACTTACCCACTGTCTACAAAACATACAAAAAAATCGGTAAAGTTATTTACACAGAACTTCCCTCGTTATTTGTGCATGACAGTCACTAAAAAAATTATTAATTACGAAATGACATTGGGAATAATAATCGGAATATAATTATTGGTATTATTACAAAAAAAATCTGACAACTTTTGGTCAAAAAAATATACAGAGTGTTCATCCAACAGCAAAAGTTCAATATACTAAATAACAGGTGCCAAATATGGAAGGCTTGCGCAAATACCTTTATAAATGTCCACCATGACTCAATTATTTCTTGGGATGCCATTATTCAATAAAAGTATATAATAGGATATGCCAAATATTATTGCCATCTCTCACATTCTCAATCCCACATTCACGTAATGGAGTGGAAGTATAGTGGTGATTAAAAAATAGAACAAATTTTCAAAAATTTTTTCTGTCTATTCTAGTGTTAAATTTTTTTCCAAATTGGTGAAAATATGTTGCAAATTTTTTTTTCCGAAATAGGTTTAGAATGTTATGAAACGTGGAAATTTTAAATTTGAGCATATTTCGTCTATTCTATAATGGTGATAAATAGATTACATAAACATGTTTTCATTTTTTTAAAATTGTTCTAAAACATTTTTAAATTTGTTTTAATAAATTTGGAATGCCATGGAAACGTGGAAATTTTAAATCTGAAAAAAAAAATTCCATCTATTTGTGGTAAAATTTTTTCAAAAATTTTTAGATTTTTTAAAATTTTTCTTTAAATAGATTTAGAACGCTATGAAACGTGGAAATTTTAAATTTTGATAAAAAAAAAAATTCATCTATTTTGGTGGTAAAAATATTTTCAAAAATGTTGGTAAAAAATTTTCAAATTTTTTTTTCTTTTAAATAGGTTTAGAATGCCATGAAACGTGGAAATTTTAAATTTGAACAAAGAAAATTTTTTTTTTTTTAGTGGTAAAATTTTTTTTAAAAATGAAAAAAATTTTCAAATTTTTTTTTTTTTCCTGAAATAGGTTTAGCGCGTCATGAAACGTGGAAATTTTAAATTTGAGCAAAAAAAAAATTTTTTCTCTATTTATTCCGTTTAGACGGTCCACCCTGTATATTTTTCAGTGAAAATTCTACCAGTTCTTCGCTGACAGTAGGGTTAACTACCTACCAAATTTGACTGCTCTCCGTCAATTAGTTTTTTAGTTAATGCACCAACAGACAGACAGACAGACAGACAGGCAGACAGACAGACAGACAGACTGACGGAATTGAAAAACCTATATTTTCGGAATCTACGTGTTCTGAAACGTCAGAATCCGAAAAAATCTCGGAGGGTGATTTTTTCTCGAATACAATACTTCCCTTCGGTATGCGAGGGAAGTAAAATTCTGCTCCAAGGACTAAATCTTCATGCATAATAGGCCACGGAAATTAGATAAGAAACGGAGGAAACCTGGACAAAATTAGGAAAAATCTAAATTTTTGCACAGACGTTCTTTGAGGTGTCCCAAACCAAAATCCATAAAAATCACAGCATTCCCAGCATGGCTACCCAAGATTTTGTAGGTCAAAATTGTTTGCAAATATCGCGCATCCTATCCATCGAATGTCCATGAGGTCAAAGTGAAAGTTGTAGAGAATTAAATTATCTATAACTTGCCTTTTTTATTTTTTTTCCAAACCTCCCACAGCGCTTCGAGATATTCAAGGTCAAGCTTTCAAAAGCATGTTTTTTCGCGAATTTATCGCGCCAAAAAAAAATCAGACATCAATGAAGTTATCATGAAAGTTGTAGAGAATTCAATTATCCACAAGATTGGTATTTTGCATTTTTTCCCAAAACCTCGTCCTTTCGAGATATTCAAGGTCGAAATTTGAAGAACAATTTTTTCCAAATACAGGGTGTATTCAGTTTCATGTCACTAAAAAAAACTGGTAATGGGGACCGACTAGACAAACAAAAAACCTTTATGACTTTTCCCTCTAGGGGCACTTTGAAAAAAACTGACCTAGGCCAACCTTATTAATATTTTTTTTTTTAATATTAGTATAGAAAATAATTGAGAACCATTGCTTTTCTTGGTCAATGAACTTGTAGTTCCTAATTATACAACTTTTAAATTGTCATAAAAAAGTGCAAAGGCCTTGGATCATCGACCGCCCTTGATGGACCGCCTCAACCGAACTGAGGCAATTATAAAGAGGCAAATAATTCTTATATTTTCCTGCACAACTACAAGCAAATAATGGCCGTAGAAGTTTCAACGGAGCATTCCTTTACATGTGTGTCTTTTAATTTGGAACAAAATATTGGATTAATGTTTATAATTTAGAATATTTAAATGTGATTTATTAACGTTGTAACATAAATGAGTGTCCTGGGTTAAAAGCTTACCACCTAAGTAAATTATTCAAAATCTGCATCTGCATCAATACACAGTTCGGTACGTCGAATTAAGGACATACGTACTCCGTTCAACACTAAACAATAAACTATCAACTAACGTTGTCAATAAAGAAAAATAAAAGAAAAACTTGGTCCAAAATCCAAAACGGAATACAAAAAGAACGAACAAGTAAGTTATATCTGTACGTAATCAAGAATTTAACGACTTGAACGATAAAGTCAATAAAATAAATCTTCACTATAAATACACAGCGACCCGAAATTCAAAAATAACAAAAACAACGAACGGCGGGTTGGACGTGTGTACATAACGAAACACCCACAGAAATTAAAATATTGCACAAGGGAGAGACAGAGTATAGTTTTCTTCACAGCAGGTCTATTAAACACTCAGAAAACGTCGACGTTTTTCATCTTATTTACCGCATCGCTAAAGGCCGCCAACATTTTATAGCTATCTACACAAATATTGAGTATCGTAGGCAAAGACACGCGCGACGATCTAAACCTACCTCAATATTCCAGCAGTTCTCAAAAGATTTTATTGAAAATTTGCGAAATTTTTGTTTATTTTTTTCTCCAAAACTATGAGCTTTAGACCCCATGTTATATAAGGTGTTTTTTGTTTGTCTTGTCGTTCCCTACCACCAGTTTTTTTAATGACATGAAACTAATTACACCCTGTATCTCACTTCCTATGCAACGGACGTACATGAAGTTAGTGTGAATGTTGTAGTGAATTGAATCATCTACAAGATTGATCTCTTGCACTTTTCCCCAAAACTTCGCTCTTGGCCAAAGAAAACGGGTTTCTCGCTTCCTATGTACCCGGATGTCCATAAAGTCAACGTAAAAGATTCACAGTATTCAATTATCTATAAGATTGAACTTTTGCATCTTTTCCCAAAATTTCGCTCTTTTCGAGAAATTCAAGGTCAAAGTTTCAATAAACCGGTTTTCCGCGAATAACTCGCTCTCTCTGCATTGATCCGCGACGAAGTCTACATACAATCAGTAGAGCACAGTAGAGCACAATCTTGCAGATAGATTTGAAAATTTGCAGTTTCAAAAAAAAAAAAAAAGCATTCGTTGACACCCACCCACGCATGGTGCGTTTTTTTTTACATGGTTTCCCCTGTGCATGTAGGCCTAACCCATGAAAACTGTGTCGATTATTACATAAAGTGCTCTATATACATTAATCCTACTCTGACTCATATTCAACTTCATGGAGTTCCAACTCATTCTGTGAACTATCATCATCGCTAACATCATAATCATCATATCATAAGAATCAGAATCCTCAGCATCATTTCTAATTTCATTCACATTAGTTGCTACAATGTCTGAACATTCCAAATTAGCTATTTCAGCAGTGAAATCTTCCAGTCCAAATATTTTCTTTTTGCTATTTACGCACGATATCCCCCAACAATTGGTGCAAGCTTCGAAGCATTCAAGTCCAATTTTTCTACAACCACACCTTACGTTGTAACCTTTTCAGCAATTACAGAAGATTTGGTTCAGCACATTATCTGGTGCTGGTGGGATTACTTCAACTGTCTCCGTACCCGCAAGCGGTTTTATAAATATGAAACAACTTCCATGCATATTAATCAAAATTCAAAATGCACCTATCAAAGTCGGAACGAAGCACACTGGACAGATGAATTACCAGGAGAATATTCCTAATTATAATAATAATGCTTCATGGACCTCCGAGTGCACAGGAAGCGAGATATTCGCGGAAACCCGTTTTCTTTGGAAATTTGCCCTTGAATATCTTGCCAAGGACGAAGTTTTCAGAAAAAATGCAAGAGATCAATTCTGTAGATAATTCAATTCCAACCAATTTTCACATTGACTCCAATTACGATCGATGCATAGGAAGCGAGATATTTACAAAAAATCGTTTTTTTAAACTTCAACCTTAAATATCTCGAAGACAGCGAGGTTTTGGGAAAAACTGAATATATCAGTCTTGTAGATGAATTTTTTTGGCGCGAGGAAATCGTCAAAAACCATGTATTTGAAAGTTGTCAAATTTTCAAAAACATGAATATGTTATTATATTATTATGTTATTTGTCATTTTTTTCCGGAGAAGAAAGCACTTTGAAATAAAAGACCAAGAGACAAAAGATGCTTATTTTTCTCCAGAAATTGAGCCTGAATATTTTCAGAATTTTTATGGAACAAGCAGACCTTCGTAGATGTTCACAGATTCAATCTCTAGATCAAAAAATCGAATTCGGTCGGAGTGGTGGTCACAGAGAATTTTAATCAGGGGGCCCAGGAGAACATTTTCCCCAAGTTTCAGAACCCCATTTTTACTATAAAAAACTGCGGGGTCTTTTACACCCTGTATATTACCGTCCCTGTAGGTGTGCTAGCTTTGAATGTCGTTGTGCTAGGGTGTGCTAGGTCTAAACATTGTGTGCTATCAAATTGAAGAAGAAAAATAATTGGGGGGGGGGAGCACATTGACTGAGCTATTATCAGAGAAATGATGTACCTGCACACAAAATATATCAATATTTCGGTCCAATACTCTGTATATTGGAAAACTACCTTATTTTATATTTAGTAGATAAGTACATGAATTAATTAATACATGATATTAATGTTGTTGGGGGAATGAGGCATGGTGTATTGCAGAATATTCAAAAAAATATGTGCACATTTATATTTATACCCCATATTTCAGGCATCATTAATGATAATAATGCGCTTTGAGCCAAATGCATTTTTTTCATACTGCTACCAGAATAAGAAAATACTATCATATAAAATAGATGGTTTCCAATGTATAGATATACAATGAAATACACCTATATTATGTAGCTTAAAATTAACCACAAGATTTGATTAATAATATATTTTCAATACAGTTGAATAGAATATTACAGATCAAATAGTATAGCGAAAAAAATATTTACGTAAAATAACAGTAAACGTGAATAATTGACTTTTTTAATTGATACAATGAAAAGTTCTTTAGTGGTACGAATTGAGAGTCATTACTTAATTACCTCATTCATGGTCGCAATGCAATGAGCTTGTTCTACTATATTATTTTTATATGGTTTTTATACGTTTTTATATAGTACTCGACATTCTAATTATGCACTTAAAATTTCATTTTATTAACTTTTTCTGTTCTCGAGATATAAGGCATTAAAATTAGTAATAGTTGCAAAAACAGTGCGCCTTTTTGTGACGTCAATATACGCAACTTTAATCTCGGTAATTTACCGCGACCACTAACAGCCGTTCAGTAGTAAGTAAATACGTGGAGTTGAAGGTCGTTGTAGGTGTCTATGAAAAGAGAATGAGTGGCGTCTTGTTCTTACACCAAAATGAACAGGCAAAACCAGAAATCCGGCTTGGCACGGGCGAACGAAAGATGGCTTTTCTGTAAAAAATTGAAAAACATAGAATTTTCAACAATTCATAACTAATTAAATACTTGGAATGGAAGTCCGTTCTAGATCTCTATGAAAAAAACAAGATTTGCCCTTTCTCCTGATACCAAATTGTATAGGGAAATTCGGAAATTCGGCTCTGCAAGAACGAGCAAATAATGCCTTCTTTAGAAGTATTAAAACGTAACCTCAAAAACATCAAATCTTTAAACGCTCATATATAAGTTAATACTTGTAGTGGAGAATCGATATTGGTCTTGCCACCGACATCTAAATAAAATGACAGTTTGCTCAAAAGTGAGGCTATACTTTCATCCTTTCACGCGTGAATGGTCCCATTCCCTACAATTTACCAAGAGAAGCAAGTTCCCCGATTTTTGGCGTGATGTGACTGCTCCCACAGTTACAGAATACGCTATTTTGGTTTTCAAGAGAACTCCACCCACTTTCTCATGAAAATATGTGCTCACATCACATCACACTGATACCCTGTACTGTTGGCAACCTAACAAAAACATAAAACGATTTTTAAAAATTTAGTGAACCTAGCTGATAAAAATGTGCCGGTTAATTGCACATTGAATCCTTATACTAATAGTTTTATTCCACTGCTTATAAACTTTACTGTTTGTCGAATGCGTAGATACTATTTAATAATATTACTTTCAAATTTTTTTATCACCATCAGAAAGAAAAGCTTGTTTGTTTATTCGCAATTTAATCAACATGAAAATTAATGATATTTTGACAATTAATCAAGAGAAAAGACATTTCACTTTCATTGAAAGTTCCGTTACGTCTATAATATAAAAATTATGCATTCCGAACGGACGCAAAATAAATTGAATGTTAAATACCCAACTTTTGATAATGGTTTTCCTCGATCAGTACACGTGATATTTGATCCGGGCTTTCAAATACTGCACAAAGACAACTCTTGATCTTGATTGCAGATGTTATATCAATTTTAACAATTCGATAGATAAACCCCATACACAGATTCTGTTGTGTACTGTATGCTGTAAGCTTTATTATTTAAACCGCATATAGACAGAAAACATTATAAAGGTGCCAAAAGTCATATTTACCACTAAAAAGAAATAAATATATTCTGACCAAAAATTCTGATTACCTTCAAGAGAAACATTCCAACTATGGCTCCAATATATTGTGCCAATGCATACACCAAAGCTTGTTTCCAATTCATTTTGCCCAATATAAATATTCCCACTGTCACAGCAGGGTTAATATGAACAGGAGATATATGACCAAACATTTGAAAGATCGCTAATATAACGAAACCAAAGCCAAATGCTGGTATCGTAGGACCCAGTTCTAGTGGCCACACGCAGCTCATACAACCGATGAACATCATTAGTCCGGTTCCAATAAATTCTGTTATGAAACATATTGTATATGGGCAGATGCCCATATACAAACTGGTGGAACTGGTGCTGTTAGTTGTATTTGCTTCTTCAGTAACCATTTTCGTTGAATATATCTTAACATAAAACTGTAATGAGAAATTTGACAGTTAATCAAATCTACTGCCTTAAATGTGCTGTGGTATGTTGATTTTAAACACGAAAACACAGAAGGTCTTCTGTGACAGGGATAGAACAAGGTTTCTACAATTAGGGCCGGTACTTTCATCTATAGATAGCGACATTTATTCTTCAGAATAAGTCTTATCTAGGAGATAAGCAAAAAATCTGTATTTTCACCTACAAATAGTGATATCTGTCAGATAAATGTGCTTATTCCTAGGATAAACTATTCGGAACCCAAACCGACGAATAACGCTTTTATCTACCGGATAAATGAAGCCATGCCAACGCGCTTGCGCTGTAATTGGCAGTGTTATTCTATTCTCTAACCTTAGTTTTGAAATGTTGATTAGTTGATTTTGTTTTGTATTTAACAAGACTTGGGCCAAAGTCACAGCGGAAAGAATAATAAAAAAATGTAATAACTGCTGTTTATTTCCTCAATTTGTCCAAAAATATATCACATGGAACACAGTATTTTAGATTCAATTAAAATAATTGCTATTTTTAGTATTTCTCTTTCACTTTATTTTATAAACACCATTTAAAAATATGCAGACACAAAATCGCACAGAAGCTATTGTTCTTATATAATGACAATGACAAACAAAAACAACTATGAAGTATGAAAATTACTCAAATGTCATAAACAAGTAAACAGTAGTAGGGGATATTTCTATGTTTGTTTGAAGTATACAGCTTCTGCATATATTTCTCTTGCTTTACCGCATCTTAAGTTGGCAACACTTACTCTGGGAAGTATCTAAAATCTTATCCATCGAATTGTTAACTGAGGGTGTAATTTGAATGAAAGTACGGATACATGATATCCTATAGATAGTAAGCTCTGGTTATCTTATCCGTCGAATTGCTATTCGTCGGATAAAGTATATTTATACCAAAGTGAAAGTACCGGGCCTTAGCCGACGAAAAAGGCCTAAACCCCAACATGAGACTCTTCCCCACCTGATTTTTATGTGAGATGACGCAAAATGTTCCTAAAGATGTATAGAACAAAGTCAGGGTCATGGAAACTGGTGCTTTTTCGATTTCCGGTCGTAAAGTGGGACAGAAGTGCGCTATTTCCGGCCACCAAAAATGTCTTCTAAGTTGAAAAAGAATCCATTGTATTTCATATTTTGGACAATTCTAAGATTATAATGACTCGATATTCTTTGCTATCTTTCACTAATGCATATGAACGTCCAGTGTATATCAAATAAAATAAACACACTTGATTTATTCCTAAGCAGTAAAAAAGTAACGTTCTTATGCCTCACGGAGCATTGGGTACGACAAGATAATATCAACTTTATCGAAATTAAAGGATATAGAAAGGTAAGCTATTTCTGCCGGCAAAATTACTTGCATGGTGGCTCAATAATATTTATCAAAAATGAAATTGTACATAAGTGTAAACCTTTAAAATATATTTGCGATCTTTCGACAGAAATGTGTGCAGAAATTTCAGCAATAAGTTACGATGACAAATTATGTATTATATGTGTTTATAGACCTCCTGATGGTAACACAGATCTATTCTTCATGTGCCTCTCGGAAGCACTAAAAAAAGCTATGCAGAAACATAAAAATATTATTCTTTGTGGTGACCTTAATATAAAAAGTAATACACCGAACAAAAAAGAAACCAAAATATTAAACGATATCTTTTGCTCACATAACCTAATATTCCTAGTTAAAGAACATACTAGAATAACGGACAAAACCTCGAATAGTATAGATTACCTTGTAACAAATATAAGCGAAGCACAATATAAGAATCAAAACCTAGGTATCTCAGACCATCATTGCCAAATACTGTTTTTTAACGAAAACTCCAATATATCATCAACTGAACAAATCAAAACGCACACAACGTGCAGAGATATAAATCAACACTCAATTCACGAATTTAAAACACTATTCAAAAAATAATATACTAATTCTTATGAAACTAACTCTTTTAATACCTTCCTCGAAAATTTTCAATGGTGTTTTGAAATAGCATTCCCTCTTAAAGAAAATACTCGGCCCTATAAAACTGAAAAGAGCAAAAAAATACATTTCCCTGCTGAATTATACGCAAAATTGAAAAACCTAAAAAATCTCAAGTGGCTGAGGGATAATTATGACGATGAAGTGATACGGTCAAATTATACGCGAGAAAAAAATCACCTCAACCAACTGATAAAAAATGAAAAACAAAATTACTACAATAACATAATCGAGAACTCGGCAAACAAAACAAAAACATTGTGGTCAATAGTAAACAATAGTCTAGGACGAAACACCAATGAAAAAAAACCAATCATTTTAAAAAATAACGAGAAAGAGATTTACGAATCAGCAGAAATAGCAGATAAATTCGGCGTGTACTTCTCAACAGTTGTACCAAATATGTTAACGTCACACTTCCAAAATAATATATCAGACTGTTGTACAACTGGGAAAAATAGCAATGGAAAGTCAATGTTCTTCGAACCGGTTACCGCACAAGAAATTCAAGAGATTATCCGAGCATTACCTAATAAAAAATCAACAGGCTATGATAACATTCCAGTTGCTCTTATAAAAAAATGTAGCCTAGAACTATCACAACCTTTAGCGGATATCATAAACTATTCTGTGTTAACAGGAGAGTTTCCATCTCCACTAAAAATCGCATGTCTAGTGCCCATTTTTAAAAAAGGTGACCCATTTAATGAAGAAAATTACAGACCCATAGCGTTGTTGAGTGTTTTCTCTAAAATCATGGAGAAAGCTATTGCAACAAGAATTATGAACTTCTTAAACACAAACAATATATTAAGTGAACATCAACATGGTTTCAGAGAGGAACACTCAACGGAAACAGCTACCATCGACCTTATTCAATACGTAAATGAAAAACTTGATAAAAATGAAAAAGTAATATGTATTTTCTTCGACCTAAGCCTCGCATTTGACACGGTGGAACCGAAATTCGTAGAACAAAAAATAAAGGCACTGGGCATACGCGAACCGGTAAGTAAATGGATTTTGTCATATTTAACAAACAGGAAATTTATGGTTAAAGTGAAAAATATCATCTCTAAGGAATTAGAAATTGACATTGGCACCCCTCAAGGGGGAGTACTAGGTCCATTAATCTTTCTCTTATATGTAGACGATCTGCCTTCTCACATTAAAGTGGGTAGACTATTCATGTATGCAGATGACTCAACGTTAGTTATATCGGATTCAAACGCCCAAAGGCTTGAAGAAAAAGCTAATAATGCAATACAGAACTTCAACAATCATTGCAGAGAAAATAGACTCATCATTAACTACGGGAAAACTGCATGTATGCAGTTTCATACTAAACTAAGAACTCCAGATAATTATTTCTTAAATATTAACGGGGAAACCCTAGACTTCACAAACAGCACGACTTTTCTAGGAGTTGTTATAGATAAGCATCTTGACTGGACAGAAAACATAGACAAAATATGCGAAAGACTAAATAAATCGTACTTTGCTATATTAACATTAAAAAATAGTCTACACAAAAAGCTATTGACAGCCGTATATTATGCCCTAGTCTACCCTATTATTAGCTATAATATTATTGCTTGAGGACAATCGTCATCATGTAGTAGAATTCTTATGCAACAAAAGAGAATAATGAGAATGATATTTAACATACCCTACAGACAAACCTGTGGAGATGCATTCAAACAAAATAAAATATTAACGGTCACCTCCATATATCTTCTAAAGTTACTAACTTTCGTCTATAAAAACAGACACGCCTATAAAAAACAGGAAGATAATCACAAATACTATACTAGAGAAAGAAAAAGTTACCAGATACCAAAACACTCGCACATTTTTTTCGAAAGATTGCCAAAATACGCTGGCATTCAGTATTACAATATGCTTCCTGAGGATATAAAAAATGCAACTTCGACTAAACAATTTAGAAACAATCTTTAAAAAATTCTTATAATCAATACAATATATACACTGGACGAATTCAAAGTCGTTGTACAAAATACTTAGGTTATACATTTTCTTATATACTTTTTATCCTGTATTTTATTGTTTTTTCTTACAGTGTCTCATGATAAAATTATTTATTTAGTGTATTACTATCTTTGTGTTATTTATCAAATACTAATTCATATACTATAATGTATTACAATGTCTTTTATACACATATACTGTAACTTTAATTTATATTGACAATACTCATGCAATGCATCTTTGCAAACGAGGGCTGATGAAATAAATAAATAAATAAATTTACCTAACCTCACTCTTCTCGAGATACAAGCGTTTAGAAAAAAAAGAACATGAACTTAAGCTTTTGTTCTTTCAAAAAACTAGTATTTACGATTATTTCTGGTCTTTGATTATCAATTAGAACATTGGTCAAAGACCAATAATAATCGTAAATACTAGCTTTTTTTCAAAAAAAGCTTAATTACCCATTTTGCTTTTTTTTAACGCTTATATCTCCATATTGTCAAAATTAAAGCTATGATTATGATCTAAGGTGTGTTTGGTAAGAGCTGTCGAACTTTTATTGAGTGTTTTTATATTATATCTGTGCGTATATATTCGTTTATGCAGATACTGTTTTGTTTGGCCAATATATGTACTGTTACAATTATTACAGTCTATTTTATAAATTGCGTTAGTTTCGTCTTTTGGTTGTAGTTCGGGTTTTCGTTTTGTAAAGATTTTTTTGTTGTAGTATAAGGTTTATGCGCTACTGATATAGTGTGTTTTTTTAATACATTTGAAATATTCTCAGAAACTTTTGGTATGTAAGGCATGGATACAAGTTGTTATTATTTTTACTTCTTTGATTGAGATTTTTATTATAGATTTTATGTATTCTTTTTTTTAATTATTGGTTCATAAAAATATTTAGGATAGGAGTTTGTTCCGAGGACTGTTTTAATTTTTTTTAAGTTATTTTGTCTATATTTTGGATGTGAAAGTTGAATGGCTCGATCTGTTAGGCTATTAACAACGCTTTTTTGTAATTGGTAAGAGTGTGTTACAAGAAATTCACAGATCTTGCATCTTTCGCAAGTATCTTAAGCGTATTGAAAATACCAGATGCAACTATAATGCTCTTGGAGTCCAAGGATGGATGGCTAGGATGATAGGTATTTTTAGCATTTGCATTAGGTACCATTAGCGATTAGTGATAAAATTTAAAAAAATAAAAACTTTTATCAAATTTAATAATACCACTTGGGTTCATTGTAATTGGACCCATGTTCATTGATAAAAAAAATTTAGATTAACCCAGCTGTCATCTGTCAAATTTTGTCATAAAGATTGTAGAACACCCTGTATAGTGCTTTTCTACTGTACTTTTTTATATCATACTTAGATGTGTTTGATAACTTTATTTACGTAATTTTAAATATATTTGTCCATACGATCGAATTAAGCTAGTCCATGTTTTATTGGGTTATTTTGTTGTTTTAATGTTAATTTGAAAGTGACGGTGTTCTGTAAGAAATAACGCAAGTTATGCAAACTAAGTGACATACGATATGGCAGTGTCGGCATGTATCACAAGAGACCATTAAGTTTAGGAGTGTTTATGTTTATAGGTAGAGAGCTGGCTGTATAGATTTCCTATGAATAAGATACATGAAAAACTTTGTATGAGTGAGTAAGTACTATCACAGACCTACAGGGAGCCACTTTTCGTATAAATAAATTTTGCCCGCGTCATGGAATTTTACTGGAAGTGACGTCAAAATGGGAGGATGCGGGCAAATAATAAGAGGCAGCCTATTTTTTATAATAACTAGTAAGCTTGTACTTTAACTTAAAAAAAAATAATTCATGTATTCGATGATTTAAGAAAACGGAAAAAAAAACTTTGATCGAGGGTGTCTCAGTGTTGCGGGCAAATTAAGCCTGGCAGCCCTCTACAATCTCATTATATACCTCAAAACCTACATTTTGACGTAAGTTTTATTCAGGTATTCGATGACACAAAAAAATCGCGACCGGAAGTGACGTCAGAATTCCATGACGCGGGCAAAATTTGCAAAAATGAAAACTGGCTTCCTGTATGTCTGTGATGGTACTTACTCACTCACATAAAGATTTTCATGTATCTCATTCATAGGAAATCTATACAGCCGGCTCTCCACCTATTATATTTTAGTTTCGAGATACTGCTTGGATTGTTATTGAAATGTGATATCCCTAATAGCATGGCGTTGAGTGAACGGTACGGTTACAATAGTAGAGTTTGCGAAGCTCCAAAAGACGCGTAGAAGCGAGTTTGTGTTGCTAAAAGCTACGACGTCTTTTAAACGATGCCCCATCAAGAGAAAAGACGATTTGACTTAGTCGTGGAAAAAACGCCATGTACTGAGGGTTGTAAGGGGCCATTTTCCGAAAAAGTAAAAAAAAATGTTTTTTTTAATTTCAAATTTACAGCATGTCAGTTTTGTTTTCACGTAATATTACGTACATATCTTAATACTGAATATTTTTTTCTAATTATTTAATCTTGTCTACGCCATGCTTTCTTATGGAGCGCCTTAATGAATTAATGCTTGCTCTGAAATGTATCAATTCACAAATCCTTTAACTCATCATAACTCGAAGCGGGTTCATTTTTCGAGAAATACCCGTGAAGCAAATGTAGGCTTGTTATCAAGGATTTAGTTGGTCTTTTCAAATTTAAAATAGAATCCACCGTTGGATTTGTGGGATTTTTTTTGTGGACCGTTGTCGAGTCTCGGCGACCTAACCACAGACATGCGAGGAAGGTTCATAATTACCGAACGCCCCTGCTATACTCGTCCTTATGCTATTGAGCACGCATACAGTCGACTTTCGTCCGATAACAGTTTAATCGTTGCCTTCTGAGACCGTTTTCTGTCTAATTCTTTCACTCAATGGTTGTACCTATATTATTGAGATATGTTATCAAAAGTATTTAATACATAATTATTCAGTTTTTCGTAGTATGATTAATACAAACAGTATTTATAAAAAACGAAATACAGAAAATAATTTGGTATAATTTAGCAGGCATGTCAATAGGACGATCCTATAGGACCTCGATCTTATGATTATTAAATCTTACGGAACAAACAAGAAGACAACAAAATTTAATAAAGTTAATAAACCTTATACTACAACAACAAAATTCTTTACAAAACTAAAACTGGAACTACAACGAAAATACGAAACTAATGCAATATATAAAATAGACTGTAATAATTATTGTAACAGTACATATATTGGCCAAACAAAACAGTACCTGCATAAACGAATATACACTCACAAATATAATATAAAAACATTAAATCCAAATTCGACAGCTCTTACCAAACACACTTTAGACCATAATTATAGCTTTAATTTTGACAATGCAAAAATTTTACAGAAGGAACCAAATTATCATCGAAGAACAATAGATGAAATGTTACAAAAGACATAACAACGCAATAAACAATCGCACTGATATAGAAAATTTAACTGAAACATAGTTTAACTTATTAAATTAACTAAAGAAGGGGATATTATTACACAAAATATATTTTTACATCTTTCCATCAACTCCGCAAGATAATTCTTAAAATATCATATTTCACACCACCAGCCATTAGAGAATACTCCATATCTAACATCCACAAATGAAATAAACTGTATCAATAGTGACATAACACAAACCAGAAAGCAGGCAATACTTTTGTTCAGCATTTAGTTGCATTAAAACTTTTAACAGAAATAGACGTAAAATAGTAAAATAGTGTATACAAAAAATTTTCAAATTGTAAGTAATGAAATTCAGTTTGTAAAATTACATAAAATGATCGTGCTTTAATATAAATATTGTAGTTTTTCCTCTGACGATGACTAATGAAACCGAAACGTAAGAAAATATAAGAATTTTCATTTAAAGCTAACCGAAAAATCCTAGGTATACAACAACTTAACAGTCAAGAAAATACAAATATTTAGTTAAATGGTGTATGAATAAAACAAATAAATAAATTCCTTCAGAAGAGAACGTATTTGTCAAAGTTTACTAATAGACGTATAAGGGGTACACACCTCTAACAATTTCTCGCCTCCTAAGCGCTGTTTCTTCTCTCATGGCCATAAGTTGAACTCGTCATATAATCACTCCTCTGGCCCTTAATAACCTGCCGCCATCTTCTGCAGTTCTGCAACCCTGCGAAAACAAAATCAGTTGTTCCAGTTTTTCAATTCCTTTATATAGACAACCTTCTTTTTTATTCTCCTCTCAACACAAACAGACGTGTTTCTAATTCCGTCCTTCGTGCCTCCCTTATGGGCAACGTGTACCGTACTGGTAACACAATAGATTATTTGCTGATCAAAGAGCCCTTGCCCCATCCCTAAAGGTACAAATACTTCTCAATACATTCTGCGACCCTTGTAATTTTGGCTATTCGCTCCGTTTTTATTACTCCTACACTACTCCCACACTACTCCCACGCACCATCCCTATATTTTAGCCACTGGCTTTTACTGTGAACTGAGAAAGTTTAAATTTACAATATAGTGGAGTAAAACTAAAAAACCGCTGCCTAAGGAATCACTATACTTCCACATCCAGATTTTCCATCCAAGTCTCATTAAAGGAAAACACTTGACTATTATTGCACTCTAGATGTGGAAATAATTGGTCATAGAATTTTAATGAGGCAGATGTTACAAAAAAAATTGAGGTGTTGGTACTTAGCTCTACTCATTTTCCGTAGTTTACACCCCCCCATCCACTCCTGTAACGGAATAATCTCATTCAGATGTCATTATAATACATACGTATACCAGTGGCGGCTCGTGATATTGTCTGCAGAGGAGGCTTGATATTCTGAAAGACAACTGATGTGCAATATGACTACAATTTGTACATTTCCCCACCACCCCTGAGGTAACGGCGAGTTACATTTTTTTGCCGTGGGTTGTTCGCCAGGATACCGATTCACGACTTGAGAGAATAGAACTAATAAAAGAATAGAATGAAAGGGAAATAGAAAATATGATGAGATGAAAAAATCATTCTCATGAAATTCTCGTTCCTACGACTTGAGTATCGGTATCCAAAGGAGCCCTACTATCCCACTTGTAATTAAATTATATAACTTTTAACAAAAATAAAAATAGTTTTGGTAAAAAAATTAAAGTGTTTTATTCTACAAACAAGAAATAGTATTCAATATCACTGCCAGGAATGTAAAATTATAACGTTTATTAAAAATTAAAATAGTTTTGAGAAAGAAGTTATATGAAAAAAATATAACCGTGGAACTCTATATTATGGAGAATTAAAAAATATTTCCTAAAAAATAAATAACACGAATAAATATTTTTTCTAAAATAACAACTACCTATATTAATCTCTGCTTTAAAGCCTAAATATTTTTATAAATGAGTGGTAACCTGCGATTTTCGGAACTAGCAAAATGGTTGATTACTTCATCATAAAATGAATCGCGTTTCTTCAATTCTGACAAAAGACGTTTTTCTATTGAAATAAGCGATACATTTGAGAGGCAGTCTTGACTCATTTTGTTTCTAGTAAAAATGTTTTTATGCGTTTAAGTGCTGAAAATGATCATTCTACAGAAGCTGAGATTACCGGAATTGTCTCAAAAAATAGTGGCGTTATTCAAAAAGTTCTCTAATTTTGGGTCATACATTTTAAAAAAATCTAACAGCTCTTTGAAATTTCCTTTATTGCACGATTCTCGTTTTTCGTCATGTCCTCGGAAAGAATTTTTTTGTGAAGATAAATATATAACGGCATCTATTAACCTCTTTAATATTTCCATATTCTCACGGACCTTTTCGTTAAAATTTTCTATTTCTCTCTTATGTGCAGAATTCAAGAATTTTACAATATTTTGTTTACCAAACATTTCGAATTTAATGCAAGATGAAATATGCTCCTGGGATTTTTCGTGCCTTTCTAAACGTCGCGACAAATTTTGCAAATTATTAAACCCGGCCCTGCCCCAAATTGAGGATTGATCATTAGTAAATAATAAACATCTCCAACAATATAATTTGTTTCTAACTGTTGATGCCATTAACCACTCGACTTTTTTATAATTGTTATCACAAAACCCTCTGTTTTGTTTACCACTTTTAATTTTTAAAAACTAACGAAGGCATTGCTGGTGTAGGCCTAGCATTTCTTTTAATTCTTACCTTTTCGTCATAAGTAAGAGTAGTAAATCCATTTAATAACAAATAATCCACCACGTCTGGACAACAAGACATATTTTCACCTAGAGCACTTATTTTTAGCCCGCCTATCAAATGTTTTATGTATTTTTACGTCAACTTAACCGGCAACCGGCTAAAACGCAACTAACAGTTCGTTTTCTTTGTGAACCACCAGAACGAGCTGTGCACAATGTGCACATACGCTGTAAAGAACTGACGTCGGAGGCTGGCTTCCTTTGGCTATTCGAAGTGCTCTACTATTTTACACAGCCCAAAGAAATTCAAGGTCATTCATGTATAAGCAAATGCGTTAAAGTTGGAAGCTATTTCGTATTAGCCTCCAGCGAACCGCAGTGTTCGTTCAGTAAAAGACCGGCCGACCGGGAAATATGCATACAAAGACTATCCGGACTGTAACGTTATAGGTATGTTTGTAGAAAGGAAATGCAAAACTTTTATATATACACTGAAAATTAATTAATGAATTATAAACAATAAAAAAAATTGAAAATTGAGATATACCTAATTGAAATTTCTTAAGATAGACTTTTGAAGATATGGTGGTTCTTCCAAGGGGAGGCTCAGCCTCCCCTGCCTCCCCTGACGAGCCGCCACTGACGTATACCACATTTCAAGTGAATATCTCAATTTAATTTTATCAGCCCCTTTAATAATGGAGTGGGCGTGGCGGGGGGGTTATAAAATGTTATTAAAAAAATATAAGCCTTTTGCTTCTAATACTTACGCCAAATTCAAGTTTCTGTACTCTTAGGAGCTTGCTTTACTTATTTTCCCCTATTTACCCCTATTTACCCACGGAAGCATCACAAAATATAATCTAATTACAGATGTGATTATAATACATACATAAACCAAATTTCAACTGAATGTCTCAATTTAATTTTATTAACCCCTTTAATAATGAAAAGGGGGTGGTGAGGGAGTTGAAAGATATTATAAAAAATCGGAGGCCTTGACTTCTATTATATGCACCGAATCTCAAGTTTCTGTACTCTTACCTGCTTGCTTTACTTATTTTCCCCTATTTAACCCTCAACCCTTCAACGGAATAATTTCAAAATATAATCTAGTTCCAGATGTCGTTATAATATGCAGTGTGTCCCCGGATGTACCTAACTATACTTGTAATTTTCCTTATTTCGCATTCTAAGAGAAAAAGTCATTCTTCATAAAAACTTTTGCTTATCGTAAAAGTCATTAGCCACACTCAGACTCAAAATAACATACAGGGTGATTAGCAAATAGGGAAACCTGAATTTGTGCCAAGAGTAAAATATTAGTTTTTTGAGAGGAATATAAAAATGTTACTGAAAGAAGTTGTTTCTAATGTTAATAGTAGTCAAGATATGAAATTTGAACGTCGTATCTCAAAGTTTATATTTTTGCGAAAATATTGGAGTGGGGGTGGTGGGGGGATGTAATGTATTATAAAAAAATTTGAGGCCTTGGCTTCTAGTATATACACTGAATCTCAAGTTTATGTACTCTTACCAGCTTGCTTTGCTCATTTTCCCTTATTTACCCCTATTTACAGCAACCCTTCACCGAATATTTTCAAAAGACAATCCAGTTCCAGATCTCGTTATAGTAGATACGTGTATAAAATTTCAAATCAATACCTTAAACCCTTCCATAGAAAACGTGCGGACAAAAAAGGTTACAGACAGACAGACCGACTGACAAAAATTATTTTTCGTTCAAATTCTCGCTCAAAATCTCGATGTTTCATGACATTCTGAACATATTTGAACAAAAAAATAAATTGAATACGACGCGCGACGTAGTGGATTTTAGAAGGAAGTGAATTAAGTGTCGTTGTGAATAGACGTGTTTTTAAGATGCTCTCTAAAAAAGCGGTAAGAAAGCGGTAAAAACCCCGTTAAACTCAAAAAAATTTCAGCCACCCATAGATTAAGAAATTCTGCGTAAAACGAAGCGCCTCAATAGAAAAACAGAGTTCATATGGAATTAATAATTATAAGATTTTCTAATAACATTAAATCAAATAAAGCAAGCCAGCTCAAGTGAAGTGCAGTGTCTCTACGTACACCCTAGACGACCCAACAAGATACTTTTTAAGTGGTTCATGGGCAATAAATAATAGCATAGTCACTGTCAAAATGAGGCACATATGTCTACAAAGCAATATAGCTGTGTTGTGACCTAAAGTAATTGTATACAGTGGAAAGTTTTTAAATGAACAAAATCAACTCAACCTAAGAAAGGAAAGGAAATAAAATAAAACAGCAATTACAAGAGGCTGCAGAAAGTCAGATAAGCTATAAATCTTTATTTTATTTTATCTGGAATTTGGAAGGCGGAAATTGAAACCGATTGTCTCAAAGAAAGAACATACAGTGTGAGCAAACTATCCCTTCGGACCTCTTTTTTCTCATAACGCGCAAAAAAAATAAAATATTGTTACCGCGAGATAGGGTCCTTCCCAGCAACTCCACTGTAAGCAAGAAAAAAAGAATTCGGATCAGATAATTTCTTTGGCTTATCACTGATATCAGTTTAAATCATAATATTCTTATTTCGGTTCAGCTATGAAATATTAAAATTACGATTACTATAAGATTGCCCAGTCTTAAATTATTTAAAGCTATTTACTATCTACTGGTTGTTGTGCACACGGCTGAATCGGTCGGTGATCGGATCGGTAATGCTCTCTGCTCCTGGTCTGACAAGAGCTGTGGATGAAATTAAGTCGGTGTAGAGAGGGGATCGGCGCGAAGCTGGATGCGTGTCGAAACCACCAGCCACGTGGTATCTTATCAGAGTTGAAACGGAGATTTTTTTAGTATCAAAATATTTCCAAAATCAGTATATTTACGGTATACCTAGAATTTGTACTTAATTCCCGGACTATAATAAATTTCACAAAATGTTTCTGGCACCACATAGAGTTAATTGCACCGTATTCGAGCAATACTTCTACTCATTTCTTACTTCAATTCTGAAATGATTGCAGCCCTATTGGATTCACCATTTCCAATCTTTAACTTTTGACATGAGATTCAGGATTAACTTAACCTGGCGACTCCGCCTTATCTTTAAATATTCCAAAATGTGAAGTACTTGTTTCCGATTTTTGCTCGCCTTGTACTGGAAATGATGAAACTAAAATAGGACCACCGCCGTGGCATACTCTACAGTCTACAGTATGGAAAAGATTTCGTAGAAATCGCTTAAGATATCCCAGAGAAATCTATGCACAAATATGACAAATAAATAAATATACTTGCGTGTCGAATCGAGAACCTCATCCTTTTTCAAAATGTTTAAAGTCGATTAAAAATAAAACGTCAGAGGTTTTTTCCACAACCGCTTCGATTCAGAAACCTTAATTTTATTCCTTACTTACGCAAGAGCCCTGTATAATGTCATAGTTACCTTTATCGTCAGAAAGTATGTTTTAAAGTATCTTTATAAGTTATATTCTCCTATTAAAGTAAGAAACCTTGAAGATCATAAATGTAAGGAAGTTAATTAGTACTAAACGAGTAATGTTTCTGCTTCGCATCACAGACTCGCCGCTGTTCTTTCTTCTCTATAGCTTTGCCGCAGACGGTCTTTGGATAATATCGGGCTCGGCGACAGGGGGGGTCTAGGGGTCATCTGACCCAAGCAGCGAGCTGAAAAATGTTTAAATAATGAAAGATTATCTTGCTGACGCTCTAGTTTTCTGCATCTTTTCATTATATTTCAGAGACATGGATCAGTAGGAAGCCAAACAGCTCGGTTTGTTTTTTTATATTTACTAAAAACAGGGCCGTGCCGTGTTATGATGCGGAGAGGCGATCGCATCACACGGCACCATCAAGAAGCAGCATTTCAAGCAGTGTATTACAATTTTTACAACACTAAAAAATCTTTATGCGACTTTTTTTTAAATTTGCCTCTTAGACTAGCCTATATGGGCACATGAGTATCAAATACATTCCGCAGTTCCTTTCTGGAATCAGTTCAAAAGACACCACCAATTATGAAAATCCATGTTACCAGACGCTAACCTGGTTTGATATTGTTTAAAACAATTTTGTTTATAACAAAAGGAGATATTCAGGTTCAAAGTGTGTCGAATTCGCTGACAGATGCGTGTTTGGTGACTCCTACAAAGTCTCGAGATAAATCCGGATAAAACGGCAACAAAATGTACGAAATTGTATTGAATTAAAGCGTAAACAATTCTACATTCATTATAAATTAGTACAAGTCTGGATATCTCATATAGTGGATATTTAATTAAATTATGTTGGTTGAATATAGCAACACAATAGCGTGTATATAAACAACCCGAGAGAGTGTATTACCTGACCGTAAAATCTATACCCGGATCGGCCCCTTCTTCAAATGGGTGATATAATAAGCAACAGACAGCCAGCTGTGAATGAAACAGATAAGTTTTGTTTATTTTAATTTAGTCTAGTTTAGTTTATTAATGTAGTCTGTTTCGTTATTTAAACTGGAAAAATTCAAAATTAAAATCGAAAAGTTATTAAACATGGGGAATGAAGTAGAAAAATACCCGGAATTAGAAAAAAGAAACTAAAACTAAAACTATTACTTCAAAAACAAACCAATATACAGGGTGTTTAAAATATTCTCTCGGGCCTCTTTTTCATAACCTGCTGAAAGGAACTCTTTTTATTGCGAGACAAAGCCCTTCCCTGCACTTTCATCGTAAGTGGATATTTACCTGTGGAAAAAGAAGCATGAAAACTTAAAAGAAGCATCTCACAAACACCCAGTGACCGGCCGATAATGGTGGCGTGGTGGCGTGGTGGCGTGGTGGCGATCCCCACAACGCCCCGCTCACCTATTGAGGACCTTCGTGGACATGTGACATGTGCCCTCGCCGTCCCTCGGTACAAATCGCCACAACCACTAACAAGTATCAGTTCGCCAGTGCAAACACCTAAAGAATAGAATAAATTTAAAATAAACTTTTTTAATTATGTTCTTGGAAAAATGAGTTAGGTGTCGCCGTGAATAGACGTGTTTTTAAGATGCTCTCTTAAAAGCGGTAAAAAGCGGTAAAACCCCGTTAAACTCGAAAAAATTTCAGCCACCGGTAGATTAAGAAATTCTGCGTCAAATGAAACGTCTCAATAAAAAAACAAAGATCATATGGAATTAATAATTAGAAGGTTTTCTAATAATATTAAATGAAATAAAGCAACAAGCTCAAGTGAAGTGCAGTGTCCCTACGTACACCCTAGACGACCCAACAAGATACTTTTTAAGTGGTTCATGGGCAATAAATAATAGCATAGTCAGTGTCAAAATGAGACATATGTTTACAAAGCAATATAGCTGTGTTGTGACCTAAAGTAATTGTATACAGTAGAAAGTTTTTAAATGGACAAAATCAACTCAACTCAAGAAAGAAAAGGTAAGGAAATAAAATAAAACAGCAATCACAAGGCTCTGCAGAAGGACGGATAAGCTATAAATTTATTTATTTTATTTTATCTGATGTAATTGATATTATTCTATTCTATCTTTCTATCTGATCTTTACCATCTTAATTTTTATCTGCTCGAGTTATTGATTCAAAACATAATATTTTATTATTAGTTTGAAAGGCGAAAATTGAAACCGATCGCCTCAAAGAAACGACATACAGGGTGAGCAAACTATCCCTTCGGGCCTCTTTTTTGTCATAATGCGCAAAAAAAAAATTACCGCTAGATAGGGCCGTTCCCAGCAACTCCACTGTAAATGGATATTTACCTGTGGAACGGTTAATAAATTAAAAAAATTAAGAGCTGCCAGATTCGGACACAGAAAACTAGGGAGAAGAAAAATAAGGAGATGACGATAGATGGTAACTTAAAAGAAGCATGGAAACTGAAAAAACGCATCTCACAAATACCTGCACACCCCAACCGATGATGACAGATGGAAACTTAATAGAAGCATGGAAACTTAAAAGAAGCATCTTACAAACGTCTACACTTCCCATCCTATATTCCCACCTCATGCGTCATGCGGCTCTCGCTGCTGACAACAAGCATGTCCAATGTCCAACCCAGCGTATATAAAACATCCGAGAGTTGGTTCCGGCACGCGGTTTGGCCGTCCGTTGGGCGTGTTCGACGGACGACCAAGCTGCGTGTTGGAACGAACCTCCATGGATGCCCGGAAATGCCCACCTTATGCTGGCAAATCAATCAGTCAATCAATTTTTTAAATTATTTTCTTGACATTACCCTTAATTCTCTGAATGAACGATTCTCGCTTCTAGAAATCCATAGTAATAAATCTCACTTTTTATATGACATTTCAAAACTAAAACATACAGATGACAAAATGTTAGAAAATTGTTGTACGAATCTCCAGTCAATACTTTCTGTCGAAAAACAAAACTTAAAAATATTTATCACTGATGTCAATTGAATCCAAATTGGCCGCCACTGTAGATTACATATTCTTAATTAACGAATTTGCCAAACTTAAAGTTAAAAGAGTAAAACTGTGGTAAATGTAAATTCTAGATTGCTTATGTTAATTATTTTTAAATTATTAATTTCGAAAACAGAAGTATCTCGACATATTTCGAGAACAGAAGTATCTGGACATTTTGTAATGTAGTTTTTTTTAAATCACCATATAAGATCACTGTTCTTACTTTTCACCTAAGGGGCATTTCAAAGACTCGCATCATACTGAAAAAATTTACCTCACGGTCCTGACTAAAAGCATATAAAACACATTGCAACCCCCATCTTTTCCACACCCAACATGTTTTTCTGTAGTGTTATTGGATAAAGCAACTTGGTATGTACCGACAATGATTGCGCTTACCTGCAGTTCTATAATCTTAATATTTATCGATTTAATTTGTTGGACACGTGGTTCCTACAAGCATACCTTTACCTGTTGGGAATTCCTACATTCCTGTGAAAACATAATCATTTCGTTCCTGTTTGATACAATAAAACTTCTGTCTCATTTCAGTGAAATCCGCATATACTTACTTATTTATTAGCAATAATAATCACGTAAGTACATATACAATTAATGTATTATTATTGTCAATAAAATTATACATAACTACCATGGCATTTATTTGAACAGGTGCGTGTAAACCAAATTCAACTTGTACATATTCCTACCAAAAGTTGCTTTAGATGGCTAAGCCCACCCCGCAAGGGTTGGTCAGCTCTTGATATTTTCTGTGATCCTGAGAGTGAATGGCTGTTTGCCCCAATTTCTTACTCCACTTAACCCTTTGATGTAAAATAAAAAGTAATCCAAACCTGACTTTTTTCAGACTTTGTGCTATTTTTAAAGTAATTCTGAAGTGGTAATTATTAAAGTTCATAGTTTCCTGTATTTATGACAGCTACGTGATGGAGGTATGCTTTCAATGAGTCATGATAATTTTAATTGAAGAATGAAACCAAGTGTATACCGTCTTAATATTTCTATTCTCCTGATAAAAGAATATATTCTGTTGATCATATGAAGAAAGTTTATCTTAAACCACACTAGCTCGGTTTAAATAAAGTACACAGGCCCATCGAGACGGGAGAGGTCGGGGGTATTCCCCCCGGGTGCGCTGGTTTTTGAGGGGGCGGTTCTACCCGAATAAGTTGGAGATTTGCATTTGTATTACGTAAAATGAGAGAGGTATACTTTTAAATGAATGTGTGATGTAAATAATAACGAGTTCCGAATGACTAAGTATTGTTTATAATGAGATAAATATGAAATTGTTAGGTAAAGGATTATCACCCCTCCGCTCTTCAAAATTTCCTTCGCGATAAATAATCTATCCTCCCCGCTCTTCAAAATTTCGATCAAAATAAATACATATTCAATCCTGAGGAATACTCTCCCCCGCTCGAAATTTAGATTGAAGATTGATGGGCGTCGTATGTTACTACCCCCCGGCACCGATTTTCTCTCGACGGCTCTGAAAGTATACTAATAATTAATTGTTTTCAATCAATTAATATTGTCTGTCGGAGTGTACACTAATATACAGTGTGGTAATATGAATAGACCTTTACATTTCATTATTTTCAGAGGTAAATAAACAATTTCTGGTACAACAATACAGAGAGAGCTTTATAAAGCATGAGGAAATATCGAAACATGTTAGATGAAAAAGAGAAAATGAAGAAGAAGAATTGTCGCGGTCAGACAAAAAACAAAAGCAGAAGTTGTGTCATTAGACCGAGCCCCATCGAACACCTCAAATTTATGAAAATGGTTACAAAATATGTAAAAATCATGTTACATCCGCCAAAGTAGTAAAAATTTGTTAATTGTTATTTTTTATGAATTTTTGAATTTAGCTAACAGTTTCACAGTATCATCTTCCCAACCCCTGGGAGGGCACATTCAACCCCCCAATGGATGTCTCGGTGATATCTACGTCCGTGCACGAACACCGATAAAATGGGTGGTTTCTGAGCATTTGAAGGGGTTGCCCTGAATATCATATTCATGTTCAGCACCCTCGAAAACGGAGGGGGTCTGGTTGCGTTCTTCATTTGTAACAAAATCGGGCCAAAATTTCGACTCATTGACTCAATTAATAAAGATATATGTGATTTTTTACATAGAAATTTAAATATCTCGTTATTTATTTATTAATTTGTTCGAAAAACCACAAGAATAAAAAGTTTTTAAAATGACGTTTTTCATTCGGAATTACTATTCAAAAACAAACTTTACTCACCGCTTTTTTGGAAACTGGAAAATTATATATGGACAAAATGCTGAATATCCAATTACCTGTGCATTTACGTATCAATTATGCTTTTAAATTTGATATACATTGGTCCTGGAGCTTATGTCTAAAGTTGATGTAACTTTTGTAAGTTGTAAGCTTACGGTATCTTCAAAAAATAATCACACTAACAATTCGGAAATCAAAACTTGCACTGTTTATTAGAACTATTCATACTAGGTAGCACCTATTCAGGCTTTCGGAACATTCTACATGACTGAATAACCTTAACTAAACTACTGGCCACTCGAACTTACACATAAAGACTTTTAGGCAAAATTTAAAGTTCAATATTTTCAACAGGAATGCAAATTTTTGAACGCGGCTTGCAAATTTTAAGAGCTAGTTTTTTTTGGATTAAGCTGCATGACGTATATTTATCGTAGGACCATAAGTTTATTATATACGGGGTGATCAATGAAGTCATGCAACAAATCAAAAAGTTTGTATGAGTGAAATTTCCGCAAAAAATTTTTTTGGTCGTTGCAATATGGTTCCTTACTAAGGTAACATCAATATCTCTAGACGGTTTTGTCAGTTTTTGGATTAAGGCCCTTAGGCCTTGTACACACTACTCAACATAAAATTTGGATACCGAAATCTTTAAAATGCTATCACTTGACATTGAATTGACGGTTCTTGATGATTTTTGCGGATTTGGAATCCTTATTTCACGTAGATTTTCTATGGTCTAAGCATTTTATTTGGGGGTTGAAATTTACACATTATACCGGGTCGATAATAAACAAAAACGTAGCGACAAGAACAAGTTTATTACATTAAATTCTACAATATACAACATTGCTTAACAACGACCAAAAGTCAATTCTTAAAAAATGTATAATTCTAATTCTGGTAATTTTTAATAACTGAAAAAAAAATTAACTAAAAAATTAAAAATTAATTTAAATTAAACTTAAATTAAAATTAAATTAAAATTACCTAATTAAAATTAGGTACATTAATTAAAAAAAAGAGAAGCTAATATTTTGTTGGTCCTCCTGCTCGGAATATTATTTCCCGACATCGATTTGGTAGAGTATCCACAAGATTATTTATAAAATCTTGTGGAATATTCTCCCATTCTTCACGAATAGCCTCACTGAGTGTTTCTAAGGTTTCAGGGGGTACATATTTACTACAAATTTTAATTCCATCTGTTATCCAATTTGTACGTATTTTCTTCTTCCTTTAATCCATGCATTTTGCCTAATTTGTGTATTAAAACTTGGTTTAATTTTACACAACAGATACAAAAATATTCTAAAAAAATATCACTTTTTTATTACTTACTTAAATAATAATTTATTTTTCGAACCTGCACCTGGCAAGAAATCCATTCTGCTTTATTTTTTTTTCTGCGTAAACTTGACTTGCAAATTTACTATTAGTGATTTATAAGTTTTGAAGTTCCCGCCACGGTTGTTCGTTTCCGCATTCTGCCGCTCTCAGTTCGTGCACGTCGCCCTATCCTTGGGCTAGTCTATGTAGAACATTCAAACATTAGGTCAATTCTTTTCGTCTACACTTGGTGTAGAGCTTAAAGTGTAGTGCAGATTGGTGTATTCAGTTTGAAGATAGTTTTACAACTTTAGAACAGAATGAAAAGAACGAATTTTTGGCACTGATTAGGATCACCGCGCCTAGCCTAAAACTTTAAATTTTTTTAATGAAATCTTTCTGATTAAAATGGATATTGAAGACGCTTTATTTTCTAGTTCTTCCAGCGACGATGAAGAAATTGAAAATGCAGTTTTTCAAAGCGAGTGATTTAACTTCATGGGTCATTAAGTATGCCAAATAATGAATGGATCACCATTCCTATTTCCATGAATCCATAGCAATCTCAGATTAAGAATATTTCTGTATTTCAGTTAGAAGGAATAACAAACATAATCATAGATAAATGATAAAACATAACATAACCTCAGAAAATTCAATTATTCTGACACGTTTTTGGCGTTTTTGCATGGTCTGAAACTATTCTATAATCTACACTAAGCGCACTTGATAAAAAAGAAGTGTAGTTAGTGCAGTACTGGTGTAGCTGCACTCGACGAAAAGAACAATTTAAAAGCAGTTACATCCGTCGAAAAGAACAAAATATTCAGTTACACCAATTACACTTTTAGCACTGGTGCACAAAGTGCTAACGAAAAGAACGAACCTATAACACACGTTTTATATTTTACTGTATTTTGTTCAATATATCCATTATATTTGTTTTGTGTTTTTCCTATGTTTAACTGAGCCTAAGAAGCATCTCTAACATTTACCAATCAGAGACAAGATCACACGTTCCCTATCTTTACAACATATATATATATATATATATATATATTAACTGTATACTGTGAGTTTCGTTCGTAACTTGACGCCAAGGAAAGCCTGTTTCTCTATCCTTTAAGAGTACTCTGGGTATGGTGCGCATGCCCTAGTGACGCGAGATTGTGACAGTTCAACTGAATATAGAAAGCAAATGGTCACAATCTAATCGGAGAAATTGGCCACTAGCTGAACAGCTGAAAATTAGTGCGTCTTAATTAACAAGTGAAGTTATGAAAAACGAGTTTTTGGCAAATTTATTTTTATGTTTTACGAAAATATGCCCAAAGAAGAACCTACAAAGTGAGTCCAACCGCGGTTAATTAGTTTTTTAACAAAATGCAACATTAGCAGCATGTTTCTTAATTAACTTTCAACTTTAAAAATAATAAACGTAGACGTAACAAGCTTTGATAAATTATAGGTTTTGCTGCGTAGAACTAGTGTTTTTGCTTTTTCGAAATGTGTACTTGTGTAATTTTTGCAAAAAAGCATTTGTTTTGTCCAATTTGTCCAATTTTTCTAACAGATAATTTGTATTAAAGAGGCACTTTTTTGAAAATCAGTTTCCACAGCATAGGGATGTCGTAAGTAACATGGTTGGGCTTATTTTCTTCCTCAAGAGTTGTACTCTTGACAACAGCAACATCAACACTGACTAAAAATTAAAATTTGCTTCTATATATAATAACCTTTGCGATATAATAAAGAATATAATGACTTGTAACTACCTCATTAGGTTTGGACTACGCCTAAACTATTTAATTTTTTCAGCATGCTATATCATTTGTACTAATTAACTATATGCATAATTTACATTTACCTCGTTCGTGTCAACAAAAGTTTTGCATAAATAAAAGTGCCTGTGCGTGTAGGGATTACTTTATAATAGCTTTTTATACATTATTTTTCATGCTTCATTATAATTAAACAAGCTCATCTTTGCCGATTTACTGCACTTTTATGTATAATTGTTGCACATTCTATAGGATACTCTTCGCAGTTTTTTTGTATATGATATTGATTTTAGACATCTTTTGTTTAATTACAAAAAAATCTTTTTTTTATTTAAAAAATTAATAACTCTTTTATTTATTGATCGACAATATGGTTTCTCCTCTAGCTAACGCTAACTTACTTTCCAAATTTCAATACAATTGGACTTTTCGTTCTTAAGTTATCGTGCTTACAAGAAACGCGACGGACAGACAGACGGACGGACATTTTGAAAGTTGTTCAAAATTCGATCACCAACACAGTGATATGAATTTTTTTTCTCTACGAGCAATATTACCGGTTTTAGAAATGTGCCGATAGAATTCAATATACTCTCCGTTTTGTATTTGCGAAGAGTATAATAATAACCCTAATATCCAGTTTAAACTGAGTTTATTAAAAAACAATGGAAAGAAATTGTGCCCCCTTTAAAAATATTCATAAAAAATTATTGATTGATTGATTTGCCAGCGTAAGGTGGGCACTGCTCCCGATTCCGGCATCGAATCTGGATATTTTGGTTTGTGGTTGCTCCCTTCTTGGGTTGATTTCTTATACTTCACTTCATATATCTATTACTGGTGCATCCCTATAGTTTGTTGTTGCAGGGTAATTTATGAGTTTATGACAATACTCCCTTGGTGTCTAGAACTGGGTTGGTCCGATTGCACGTGTTTACTTTCTTTTAGCAAAGTTAAATAATTACCAGATGTTTTCGTCCCTTTTTCAAGTTATTTATATCCGCTTTTAATGATACTATAATCAAGTATCAAATATCAGCTATATGAAATAGCAAAACTTATGCTAGTTTATATCAATTACTGTAGAATTGACGACGCTTTATTTCAGCATAATTTCGCACCATTTCTCACAGTTATAACCGACTTTATTCGAGATTTTGTAGGAGGCACTTAAACTGCGCCTGCCTCCGTTGGCGACCGAACTCGAACTCCAAAGATAGTCAACTAAAATTATGAAATTAAATTTCAACAACGAAGGTAATCTTAACAGATAAGCAGCGCACTGATCGTGCAACGACCTGAAGTACTATTTGCAGTTTTTTGAGCAAAAACTATTATAGTTCAAGGTATGCAGTTTCCTGACACATTTGTATGAGTAAGAGACATGATTAATCCTGTTCATGACAGACAACAAAAATGATGAAAAATGTTTTTATCCGCATAAACATAATTAATATATTAATTATTAAAAACAGATTGATACTTATTAGTAACGGCTTAATAGTAGACAAATTGCAGATTCAAAATGTCTGTTTCTGGACCTGCACTAACCGAAATGTAGGTCGATACTAATTTTGTAATTACTAAGTGGTAATTAATCGATAACAAGAAAAAACTAGCTTGATATTTGTTTGTCACGCCCAGTTCGAAAATTCAGAATTTCTACCTTTGGACCTCCACTAGCCGGGATGTGTGCCAATCGTATTTTTATATGCACTAAGTGGTAAGTAATCGATGAAAAAATGTTAGCTTTATCCAAGATACTTACACCATCTAGAAAAAAAATTGAATTATCTAGTAAAGTTTCCACTGGCGAGAAAAAAATCATATCACTTTTGGTGTCTGTCGTGCTCCAAGGAAGAGGAAAAAGTCATGTCTCCAGCTCATACAAAATGTGTCATCTCCTATGCTATTAAGAATCGAAGAGAATGATGAGCTGCATATCGAACAAACTGCAAGTGTGCTTGAACTCAATAAAATTTTCATTTTGGTATATTTTTAAAATGTTTCATTTTAATAAAAAACTTCTACCTAAAATTTCAGTATATCCTCTGAGGAAAATAAAATACTGCAGCTCAAGGACTGTAATGAATATGATAGCAGTGCAGTGGCGGCTCGTCAGGGGAGGCAGGGGAGGCTGAGCCTCCCCTTGGAAGAACCACCATATCTTCAAAAGTAATATCTTAAGAAATTTCTATTAGGTATATCTCAATTTTCAATATTTTTTATTGTTTATTATTCATTAATTAATTTTCAGTTTATATATAACATTTTTGCATTTCCTTTCCACAAACATACCTATAACGTTACAGTCCGGATAGTCTTTGTATGCATATTTCCCGGTCGGCCGGTCTTTTACTGAATGAACACTGCGGTTCGCCGGAGGCTAATACGAAATAGCTTCCAACTTTACCGCATTTACTTATAACATGAATGACCTTGAATTTCTTTGCGCTGTGTAAAATAGCAACACTTGGAATAGTCAAGTATGAGGCTAGCCTCAGATCTCAGTTCTTTATATAGCGCATGTGCACAGGTCATTCAAGAGTCAGGTGATTCACAAAGAAAACGACAGTCTGACAGTTGCGTTTAACCGGTTAAGAACAACTTGACGTATAAATACATAAAACATTTGATAGGCGGGCTAGAAATAAGTGCTCTAGGTGAAAATATTCCCAACAACATGTCTTGTTGTTGTCCAGACGTGGTGGATTATTTGTTATTAAATGGATTTACTACTCTTATTTATGACGAAAAGGTAAGAATTAAAAGAAATGCCAGGCCTACACCAACAATGCTTTCGTTAGTTTTAAAAAATGGAAACAAAACAGAGGGTTTTGTGATAACAATTATGAAAAAGTCGAGTGGTTAACGGCATCAACAGTTAGAAACAAATTATATTGTTGGAGATGTTTATTATTTACTAATGATCAATCCGCAATTTGGGGCAGGGCCGGGTTTAATAATTTGCAAAATTTGTCGCGAGGTTTAGAAAGGCACGAAAAATCCCAGGAGCACATTCCATCTTGCATTCAATTCGAAATGTTTGGTAAACAAAATATTGTAAATTTCTTGGATTCTGCACATAAGAGAGTAATAGAAAATGTTAACGAAAAGGTCCGTGAGAATAGGGAAATATTAAAGAGGTTAATAGATGCCGTTATATAGTTATCTTCACAAAAAAATTCTTTCCGAGGACATGACGAAAAACGAAAATCGTGCAATAAAGGAAATTTCAAAGAGCTGGTAGATTTTTTAAAAACTTATGACCCAAAATTAGAGAACTTTTTGAATAACGCCACTATTTTTTGAGACAATTCCGGTAAGCTTCTGTAGAATGATCATTTTCAGCACTTAAACGCATAAAAACATTTTTACTAGAAACAAAATGAGTCAAGACCGCCTTTCAAATGTATCGCTTATTTCAATAGAAAAACGTTTTTTGTCAGAATTGAGGAAACGCGATTCATTTTATGATGAAATAATCAACCATTTTGCTAGTTCCAAAAATCGCAGGTTACCACTCATTTATAAAAATATTCAGGCTTTAAAGCAGAGATTAAAATAGGTAGTTGTTATTTTAGAAAAAATATTTATTTGTGTTATTTATTTTTTAGGAAATATTTTTTATAATTCTCCATAATATAGAGTTCCGCGGTTATATTTTTTTTATATAACTTCTTTCTCAAAACTATTTTAATTTCTATTAAAGCTTATAATTTTACACGCCTGGCAGTGATTAATACAATTTTTTGTTTGTAGAAAAACACTTTTATTTTTTTACCAAAACTATTTTTATTTTTATTAAAAGTTATATAATTTAATTACAAGTGGGATAGTAGGACTCCTTTGGATATCGATACTCGAGTCGTAAATCGGTATCCTGGCGAACAACCCACGGCAAAAAAATGTAACGGGCCGTTGTAATACCTCAGGGGTGGTGGGGAAATGTACAAATTGTAGTCATATTGCACATCAGTTGTCCTTCAGAATATCAAGCCTCCTCTGCAGACAATATCACTAGCCGCCACTGTAGCAGTGTAACCATGGTAAATAGCAAGTAAATTGCTAAGTCAACTTACTCTAACAAAAATATGTTAATAATAATCGTATATAAACTATAAACTGAATTAAATATACCATTTACTTTATTGTCAAAATCTACCTTGTACATCGAGCTAAGCTGCAACGAGTATTTATATTACAATTTTGATTAGCTAAAAAAATCCTGTTTGTTATACAATTTGAAATAGGCCGCTACACACACATCAAGCCCATAAGGGCAATAAACCTCTGTTCATTTCTACAACCCTAAAAGAATTTATCAGGTCATGACCCTTATTTGAGGCCCTTAGTCAACAGTCCTAACGTACATCTCGCTCTTAAATCTTCGATACCTGTTCCTAATTTCTACCTTCCTTAGAATATAGTAACAGTCTGTTTCACTTTTTTAACCCCACTCCACTATATTTCAATTCGAATACGTAACCGTTTTTTATTCAGACAAAAAGAGTTTTTGTTACTGAGAATATTCCAAAAGTTGTAAAACTAAAATTTGCATTTAAAATATAATGATTTTGACACTTAGTTTTATATTTTATAATTCCTTTGATTTAAATAAAGTAATTAACTGCCTGTAAAAATGTCATAAAAAGATTTATTTTGACATTTAACGTATACAGTGTGTGCGGAAACATGACCATAACTCTTAAAACATTGATTATATAAAAACCTTTGAACAGATTGATTTTTATTTTCAACTACTGGTATCATTTCCAGGCGCGGATCCAGCCCCCAAAAAAGGTTGTGGTCACGGCCACCCGAAAATCGGCCAAGTGCGAGTCGGACTACGGACTCGATATCCATTATTTCACAATTAAGGTGGCCATTCCCTAGAAAGAGACATCCGATAGGGAAATATTTATTATTTTTCGCCATAACTTTTTTTTTTCTTAGTACGCATATTTAAAAAAACTATAAGAGTACCTAAGTAGAACCATAACAAGACTATTACTATGAATTTTCACTCAATAATTTCAGTGGTTTGCAAAATAACTGGATTTAAAGTTAAAAATTATGTTAATCTTCCTATTTCGTACTTTTAAATCTAGCTATTTTGCAAACCACTGAAATTATCGAGTGAAAATTCATAGTAATATTCTTGTTATGGTTCTACTTAGGTACTCTTGTAGTTTTTTTAAATATACGTACTAAGAAAGAAAAGTTATGGGCAAAAATAATAAATATTCTCTTATCGGATGTCTCTTTCTAAGGAATGGCCACCTTAAGAATATTACGATTCATTTTTAACTTTTTGTTATTAAATGAAAGAATAAAATAATTTACGATAAACAAAGTGATCACTAATCAGCGTTCATCAGAAAAAAATTCAACAAAGTTTAAAAATAAGCGATTTCTCGCTACTCCGCTTACATTTCAATGTATTTTTACTACTACTACGACAAAAATTTTATGACGTAGTTCATTTATCGCTGGTCGCAGCGACTGACCGACTAGCATAAAAATGTACCAAAATGCTTGCTCACAATGTATGTGTAATGCGGTGCGTTGTTTTTTTTAATTTTAATTTATTAAGGCATTGGATATAACATTAGCCTATCGACCTCAATTAGGGTAGTGGGCATGCCCACCGTGCCCACAACGGTGGATCCGCGCTTGATCATTTCTATTTTTTTTGGTTTAACACACTTCCATCTCCAGTCACCTCAACGCTCCTCTCTCACCTAGCAGCCTACACTTTTTGACACTTTAAAATAAATGTATTTTAATAGGATAATCAACTAGATAAATAATGCAGAACCAAGGAAGGAGCTTTTAAAGAAATTATTTAAAAAAGTTTAAAAACACGCATTCACAGACAAACTGAAACATTCTAAAAATGCACATTTAGTGTATACCGGGTGGCCACGACTCAATGTACGCCCCCAATATTTTGGTTGTTTTTATATTTAAAAATTTGGTTTTTGGTACACATAAATTAGACAATAATAAGCTACTTTTAGACTAACAGGAATGAAAGTATCACTTCCGGTTGAACCGGAAGTGACATCAACTTTTTTTTTTCTTAAATGGAATGACTATGTTTTTTTGATGGTTTCTCATTAAGCATAAATTTATAAGTGCAACAGTTTTTTCAGATGTAAAAAATTCCAAAAAGTAAGTGAGATAAGAACAATTTTTTAATTTTTTCAAAATGGCCGCGTCAGATGAATGCGATGTAAGAAAATTACTAAATAGGCTATGGAAATTGTTAGTAAGGTTATAGACTTGTCTGTAAAGAAGAAAATAGTTGTTTGAATTACTGATAGGTACCAGTATTTTTAGTTTAAAAAAAAAATGGAATTTCACTTTCATTTCCGTAGGGGTCCTATGGAATTTTTTTTAATGGAACTGTGCTATTTCTTTTAATAATCAGAAATAATGATTCATAAACTATAATTTTTTCGCCATTAATCATTTCTTAACGATATCCTTCGTAATAATAGAAGTATTTTTAAAAAGTAAACACAAATTAAAGAAGAAATAATTTTAATAGGTATAACGTTACAACCATGAATAAATTACCAAGAATAACAAAACTATTTAAAACCTAAATTATAATAAGCCATTATAAAAATTGTTCAAACTGTTCACCGTTATGATTAATACACAGAATAGCGCGATTTATCGTTGCACGTCTAACATTCTGTAATTGTTGAGGTGTTATTTGTGCAATTTCGATAAATAAATTCATTTTAGGTCTTTGTTCTCATTTTTAACTGAATCTTCATAATCGTAGGGGGTTATGTGGATACTAGTTTAATCTGCATGGCCGTAGGGGACTGTGTGGATGCTAGTGTTAGAATGAGAATTGTCAAATAAGAAATTAGACAAATTCATTTTAGGATTTTAATTTGCTAGCATAACCAGAATTCAGGTTATCGAAAGAATGCAAAGATTTCATTAATATTTCTACACAAAGTTTTTCTTTAATAGATAGTTATCTTTTCTGCTGTTTGCAAAATCCTATAAAGAATGTTTCAATACAATTATAAGCAAACAAATAATAATTCATTTTTAAACATGCATAGAGTATATAGGCTCCAATACTAGTTAGCTAATAGATAGGTGAGGTTGTTTTTATCAGTCAATGTCAAATATAATCATTTCACACTTATTCAAAGAAATTGTCTTGGTTTTGCATGAAACATCGTTATGAATGGCTTTATGTCTTTCTGATGAGCTCCAGAATAAGGGCGAAAAACGTTTCAAAGGCTAAGCATTTCCAGGAAACAGAATGATAGATTTCATGAAAACGTAATCCATTGGAATGAATTTTTTTTTTTTTTTAAGACAAAGTAGATAAATAAATTCATTTTAGGTCTTTGTTCTCATTTTTAACTGAATCTTCATAATCGTAGGGGGTTATGTGGATACTAGTTTAATCTGCATGGCCGTAGGGGACTGTGTGGATGCTAGTGTTAGAATGAGAATTGTCAAATAAGAAATTAGACAAATTCATTTTAGGATTTTAATTTGCTAGCATAACCAGAATTCAGGTTATCGAAAGAATGCAAAGATTTCATTAATATTTCTACACAAAGTTTTTCTTTAATAGATAGTTATCTTTTCTGCTGTTTGCAAAATCCTATAAAGAATGTTTCAATACAATTATAAGCAAACAAATAATAATTCATTTTTAAACATGCATAGAGTATATAGGCTCCAATACTAGTTAGCTAATAGATAGGTGAGGTTGTTTTTATCAGTCAATGTCAAATATAATCATTTCACACTTATTCAAAGAAATTGTCTTGGTTTTGCATGAAACATCGTTATGAATGGCTTTATGTCTTTCTGATGAGCTCCAGAATAAGGGCGAAAAACGTTTCAAAGGCTAAGCATTTCCAGGAAACAGAATGATAGATTTCATGAAAATGTAATCCATTGGAATGAAATTTTTTTTAAGACAAAGTAGATAAATAAATTCATTTTAGGTCTTTGTTCTCATTTTTAACTGAATCTTCATAATCGTAGGGGGTTATGTGGATACTAGTTTAATCTGCATGGCCGTAGGGGACTGTGTGGATGCTAGTGTTAGAATGAGAATTGTCAAATAAGAAATTAGACAAATTCATTTTAGGATTTTAATTTGCTAGCATAACCAGAATTCAGGTTATCGAAAGAATGCAAAGATTTCATTAATATTTCTACACAAAGTTTTTCTTTAATAGATAGTTATCTTTTCTGCTGTTTGCAAAATCCTATAAAGAATGTTTCAATACAATTATAAGCAAACAAATAATAATTCATTTTTAAACATGCATAGAGTATATAGGCTCCAATACTAGTTAGCTAATAGATAGGTGAGGTTGTTTTTATCAGTCAATGTCAAATATAATCATTTCACACTTATTCAAAGAAATTGTCTTGGTTTTGCATGAAACATCGTTATGAATGGCTTTATGTCTTTCTGATGAGCTCCAGAATAAGGGCGAAAAACGTTTCAAAGGCTAAGCATTTCCAGGAAACAGAATGATAGATTTCATGAAAATGTAATCCATTGGAATGAAATTTTTTTAAGACAAAGTAGATAAATAAATTCATTTTAGGTCTTTGTTCTCATTTTTAACTGAATCTTCATAATCGTAGGGGGTTATGTGGATACTAGTTTAATCTGCATGGCCGTAGGGGACTGTGTGGATGCTAGTGTTAGAATGAGAATTGTCAAATAAGAAATTAGACAAATTCATTTTAGGATTTTAATTTGCTAGCATAACCAGAATTCAGGTTATCGAAAGAATGCAAAGATTTCATTAATATTTCTACACAAAGTTTTTCTTTAATAGATAGTTATCTTTTCTGCTGTTTGCAAAATCCTATAAAGAATGTTTCAATACAATTATAAGCAAACAAATAATAATTCATTTTTAGAAACCTAAAAATCTTGGAAAATGAATACCACACGATAAAAATACACAAATTTCATACAACAAAATCTTGTCTCAGAATTAAATTCCAGTGCCATTAAGATCTCGCAATAAGATGGCCACGGTCCTTTGTCTCTCTACTTCGAAAAATTATTCTTCCTTAAATAAGCGAGACCGAACTGCCGCTCCATATCTTTTTAATAAAACTAGAAGCCACAAATAGAAGTAGGCGTGGGGGTATAAAATGAGCACGTTCGGGATAGACATCTTAGGAGAATAGAAATATCAGAAGTGTGCTTACATAAGACTCCTCAAGAGAGGGATGCCCAGCCGCAGCGTTTGTCGGATGACAATGGAGAACATCGTTTCTATTGTGTAAATTTGTGAATATGAGGGATAACAATAGATATAGGACAGAATCTTCAAAGAACAATAGAGCTGATGACCAGGGAACTATATTTCACGAGAGTTGTTGGAATCCCATGTATACTTCAAAGTTTTTGTTATGTTATTTCAAATGTATACAATGTCTATCACAAAGTTTATATCCATAGGTGAAAATGTTTGAATGACACAACAACCTAAAGGATAATCGTATGTATATTTGTCTCCACATATTTAATGCAAATAAAAAATACTGTAGAAACAGGCCATTATGTATTATCTGCCCAGATGGTCCTACAGAACCATATTTCAAATTTTTGAATATTAAAATAAACAGAATAAATACAAGAGAAATTTAATGACGTTTCTGATAAATTAAAAATGTTACTCTGTTTTGCGTCAAGATAACATATCCTACGCATTGGTGGACGCATTGCCCGTTCTTCGCGATATTGATAGATAAGTTCAAAGTACGATTCATATTTCAGGAGTAAGGAACTTTAATTAAAAAAGGCTTGTTTCCGATTATTTCTTTAAATTCAGGATATATTACATACATAATAAGCAGCACTTTTTGACATACAATTGGTTTTATTTTCACTTCCGGTTTCGCCGGAAGTGACACTAACTTTAGATTTTTAAATGAAACACCCTATATATTATTGCATTTTTAAATTCTGCATAATTTTCTGAATCCAACGATGCCAAATAAGTGACATTTCAAACATCAATTGTTTTTATACTATAATTTTTAGTTTTCTATTTAAGTATGCCATGACGGTTCCGATCAATGGCGGCAGTGGCGGTTTTACCACTGGGCACAATGGGCGAGTGCCCAGGGCGGCAAAATTTCAAGGGCGGCAAATTTTTTTTATTTTAAATATCGTTTTTGTGATTCCGCTAATGCGACAGTTCCATTGAAGCCAAAACAACGCATCGAGCGATATGGATGACAGACAGAAGCGGCTTTCTTTCATACCTAATTTATATTATTAGAAAATAAATACCCACTACAAACTATTCTGGAGAAAGGAGTTTCTCGACCTTGCGACGGGTAAAGAATTACTTATGGTCCACAATGACGCAGGAAAGGCTAAATTCACTAGCAGTATTACATATTGAAAATGAAATTTTAAAAACTATGAAAACAGGTGATATAATCAATGATTTTGCTGTGAAAAAAGCAAGAAAAATTCGTCTTGATCTTGTATAATTTGTGTAAAATTATTTTATTCTTAAAATTAGTTTATCTTTTCTTTATTTTTAATAAAAAGGTGTTATACAGAAAAGTCATTTTATATACCACTCACCTCTAATGTGTAGTGTCCTTTGTTCTTTTAAAATATAAAAAAAAAATGTTTAGTAAGTATTCTTTTTTTGGGAAACATTTTTGGTTACTATATGTTATGGTGTATTATTTAATTGACATTATGAAGGTATTCAGTGGCAATGGAGGAGTCGGTTTATCTCCGTCGAGAGCGGATGTGTTTGTGCGAGTCTCCCGGGAAAACGCGAAAAAACCTGTCAAAACTCCATTAAAATTTAAATCGTGGGTAGATTTAAAAAATTCTGCGCAAAATGAGGTGTAATGGTGGAGGAGCAAAGCACGCATCGAATTAATAATTGACTAATTAAGTTAGTGGCCCCTAAAAATAAAAGCAAATAGTGTCTGCGTTAGTGTACTATAGCTGGAACCTAGTAGAATTTATACTACCCGCGTCCCGTCTCTTCTTCAAGTGTATGGAGAGCAACATGGGCAATATAAGCAGCCAGCCAGTCAGATGGGGATGAAGGGAGATAAGTTTTGTTTATTTGTTGTAGCATTAGCACTGGTTTATTGATTTATCTCTTTAGTAAAATTTTAAAAAGAAATTAAGATTAAAATTGAAAAGGTATTAATCATAATACATAGGTGATGAAATGGCAAAACTTCTCGGAACTGGAAAGCGGAAATTAAAATTGATTGCTTCAAAAAAGAAAAAACAATATATAAGATGTGCAAAGTATTCCTTTGAACCTCTTTCCCATAACCCGCTATAAATAGCTCTTATTTTTGCCGCAGAATAGGGCCCTTTCCAGCACTTCCACCATAAATGGTTATTTACCTGTGGAACGTTAATAAATAAAAATAGAAATAAAAGCTGCTAGATTGAGAAACAGAAGAAACAGAAAACTTAGAAGAAGAAAAATAGGGAGATGCTGATAGATGGAAACTTAAAAGAAGCATGGAAACTGAAAAGAAGCATCTCGCAAACGCTTACACTCCGAAATGGTTCTGCACGCGGTTTGGCCGTCCGTTGGGCGTGTTCGGCGGACGAGCAAGCTGCGTGTTGGAACGAACCTCCATGGATGCTCTTAATCGGCAGCATTGCTCACCTTACGCTGGCAAATCAATCAATCAAGTATATATATGTTATATTTTTTAAGAGTAGGGGCGTCATCTTAAAATAGTGCCGGGGGCGGCAAGCATGTTAAAACCGCCCCTGAATGGCGGACTAACCAACTGCGGGGCCCTGGGCTATTAATGCTTTGAGGCTTGTACCTATATGATGCCTCTATATATACATACCCGTTAATTGATGCTTGATTAACTTCAAACTTTGGTGGTAAGAAAAGATCGATAAGTTGATTCTTTGAACTTAGTAATATGTGATACATGTCAGTAGTGTGCAATTTCAAGGGGATTTGAAAAGTCGATTTTTCAAAAAAATTATTAGCGATTTTTTTAGAAAAGAACTGGTAAGGTATTCTAAATTAGCATCTTTAGAAACCCTTTGTACAAGATTACATCGTAGTGGGTTCAAAGATTTTTGAAATAGTGGTCGTCAGAGAAAGAATTTTTTGAACTAAAAGTAATTTTTATCTGTAAAACGAATTCTCAAATCAAAAAAATGTATTCATTATTTTTTGTACAGAGTACTATATTGTACTAGTTTGACTTTACAACAAAATTATTATTTATTTAATAATACAAATTTAATATTTGCAGGTTTCAATTTATTTATTGTTTTTTTTTATTAGACTTTTTATTTATTTTGTTGTAAAATCAATTCAGTCTAGTACAATGCAGTATCAGCTAATTACTGAACTAGACTATATTAATAATAGTAAGTCGCGAGTAGCTGCTGTCGCAGAGACTGTGGATTGCGATGCGGAAGCAGACAAGAGCAAGAAATATTACATACTTATGCTATTGTATTTATTATTTATACCGTCAATGAGATCACCAGTACAGAGTATAGTCATAATCATATAGCATTTGGTTTTTAAGTCCGTTTTCAGCGTTCGGGGGCCCCTTCATCATCCGGGGCCCTGGGCTTAAGCCCCTATAGCCCCCCCTTTAGTCCGCCTCTGGCGATTGAATCGGCGATTTATTCTAAATGACCCGTGTAATGTTACAAAAATCGAAATCCCGTTAAAAACACTAAATTACGTGATTTATGAGCAAATAAAATTCACCAAAATTGTTTTTGGGACAAAACTCAATTTTTTCAAATGGAGTCATATCGGTACCGTGGTACCATTTATTAGTACTACTAATAAGGAATTTATTCATATGCCGTATTAAAATGTGCGACAAATACAAACAAAATTACAGCTAAAAGAAAATAAAAAAATACAATTTTGTTCTAATTAAATGTTGAGAAGTAACTAACTGGCTTTGAAAACAATGAAATATTTAGCTTGTCAAACATTTGTTGGTTTAATGGTGTTTTTATTGTGTCTCTAAAAACTGCTTGCTAATTGTGTTCAAAATGCCGCAAATTTATACAAGAGATGAAAAAGTGGACATGTTAATTATTTACTTATGGGGAAAGTAAAGAAAATGCAATTGCAGCTATGGACCTTTATGGCCGACGATATCCTGATAGACAATGCCCAGCGAAAAATTATTTTAAACGTGTTGAAAACCAATTCCGAAGAAAGCCCAACAATGATCCCGAAGAAAACGTCATTACTGACGAAGGAACGGAAATTAATGTTTTGGCTCGAATAGAAGTTGATAAGACTGTTTCTTTAAGGCAAGCTGGGTTTGAATTGAACATCAGTCACCAAACAGTAAGCCGAATTTTGCACAAATACCACTATAAATCTTAAATACCAATTGCAACAGCATTTGTACGAAAGTGATTACGAACGTAGGATGGAATATTGCAATTGGATTTTGTATAATATCATGCAGCCAAACAATGATTTTTTGGGAATGATTTTATCTTTGAACGCGTCAATGTTGACAAATTTGGAATTATTTAACCGACAAAATACAAAATATTGGTCACAAGAAAATCAAAATTTATTACGGGAGGGTAACTTCAAGTGCGGTTCGGTTTCAATGTTTGGCTTGGAATAATCGGTTATAGAATCAGTAGTCCAATAATATTTGAAGGACCTCTGACTGGTGCCAGATACTTGAGATTCCTGGAAAATGAGATTGAGAACATTTTAGATGAGTTTCCTTTATATTTAGGAGAGGGAATATATTTCCAACAAGATGGCGCTCCTCCCTATAATTCAAGGATAGTAATTAATTACCTTCAACGGAAATTCGGAGAAAACGTAATTACGACGAATAGTCCTGTGAGGTGGCTTCCAAGGTCAGCTGATTTAACGCCCCTCGATTTCTTTGTTTAGGGTAATTTAAAAAACATTGTCTATGCAATAGCATAGCGGTCCCGCAATTGGCCAACGATCTTCGAGAAACAGCTATGCGAGTTCAGAAGTGCATTGACGTTAATGGAGAGCATTTTGAACAACTGTTGTAATGTTTTGTGTTAATTATTTGTATTCCAAAACCACCTTATGTATAACAAGGTAATTAGAATAAAATTGTATTTTCTTATTTTCTTATAGCTGTAATTTTGTTTGTATTTATCGCATATTTTAATACGACATATGAATAAATTCCTTATTAGTACTACTAATAAATGGTACCACGGTACCGATATTGTTCTATTTGAAAAAATTGAGTTTTGCCCCAAAAACAATTTTGGTGAATTTTATTGGCTCATAAATCACGTAACTTATAAAATTATTTTATTTTATTATTTTTTTTTAATGTCACCGTTTCAAAAATATAACGAATTAAGAAAATCATAAAATAACACATTTTCTTACTCAAAAATTTATTTTTATCTAGCATTATGTTTTACTGAAATGTTAAATATTTATTTCCCTGATATTAAATCAGATTTATCGTTTGCTGTGTACGTACCATTTTGCTTGTTCAGATTTTATACCTGAGTGTGAAATATATAAGAATGCAACTAACAGCAGCGCCGGCTTTATAACTTGAGAAGAGAGATAGATAGTGCATCTAGTTTTTTGTAGACTACCCTTAATTTAAATGCCTATTGAAACTTATAGTGCCCTAATACAGTAATATATTTCAATTATTCATATATTTCTTGACAGGAGGCTACTCTGAAGAAAATTGAAAATGACTTCGATTTTTGCGGTGTACTTTGAATTTTTACATAAACTAGATTGATGATAATTCTATAATATAATAGTACATATACTAAATTTAGAATTGTAGTGTTTTTGATAGTTTCCTTAAAACAAAATATTACCCTTAAAAAACAAAATATTATATATAACTCAATTGATTCTTGCTATTCTCCTAAATGATAGTTAATTTAGTAAGAAGTCCATGATTGATCAAACCCAGAAAATATGAAAGAAGGGCACTCGACAGTCCTCATAATATATGATCTCCTGTTACACGTGCTCTAGTTTACTGACTCCCCTACGCGTTTAACCCTTTGGTTGGTATCATTTTTGAAGAATTTGTAGTAATCATGTTCTAAAAATGAGAATGAATGTAGATAATGATGTACTTACTATCTATGTATGTAATTATAAAACCACCACAATTATCTCGTTGATATTATATGAAGTAGAAGTAGTAAAGGCAAATACTACCCCTCTACTATCTACTACCCTGTTAACTATACTCTGTTTTATTAACGCCCACGTGTTTAACCCCTCTCTAAACAGTCACAAGCATTTAGAATGATATTTTAACAATCAGTGACTTCATCATAATTCTTTCTAACTTGACAAAAAATGGTGCGGATGAACCCTCAACCTTTATGAACATCTGCTACCCTAATACAACTGATTTAGTTTACCAACCCTTTTTTACTAACCCTTTACTTTGGTGCTGACATCCTTATGGATTTGGATAAATTTATTGGACACTTATTTTAATACTTTTCCCTTGCTCGTTCATGCCAAGAGAAAAAAAGGCTTTCTACATTCCTGATAACTAAAATGGGGATGAAACTAACAGTAACTGCCTCTTTTTCACTTTAATTTTCTAAGAAACATCAATATGAGCTTCATTCGATAAGTAATATTAATTAATAAGTTGATATGTAAGTTCAAGAAGTTTTGAAAAAACATTAGCCGCCTTCAAAAAAACGGTTTCTAACGATAAAAAAAATCACCATATATCGATATTGGGGTTGATTAAAAATAGATTTGATTTTGCCAGTAGCACAACTAAGAGTATGTGCACCCCCTTGCCCCCCGCAGATTTCTTAAAGCGCCCTGCTATTTTCACCCCTCTTGATCTTTCGTATTTACACTTAGGTAAAAATGTCACTCGTACGAGTTTTTTAATTGAAACGTTTATTAAATATTGTAATTTTTTTGTTGTAAAAATTATGAAATTTCAAGATAATGTATTGCTAATAAAAAAAACATTATTGATGAAAACAGACATTGAAGTCGTACTCGCTGGGGTAAAAATGGTGCCCCTGGCTTTGGTGCGCACCCTGCAACTCGGGGCTTGCGGGGGCTTTATTTACACCACTGCATGGATTTTGCCATTCATTCTTTCACACCATCCTCAGTATCGATATTAAATAATAGACGTTTTATTATTATTATTGTTATTATAAATAATGAAATTCAATGAACCGAGTGACACCGACGCGCACCATGAAATTTTATTTCGTAATTTTTAGTAACCGTTTTTCTAAACTGCTCCAGATTTTTTTAAATGCTTTTACTCAACTTGCTTTGTTGTCTGCCAGTCTCTCTGCCTGCTACAAATCTTGCAATAAAAATTTCGACTAGTTCTAATTGAGCTAGAGATTTAAAATTTTGCACACATATGTAGGTCCGGTGGCAATGGAATATATTATATGTAATGTCGTTTTAAATCCAATATGGCGGACGTCCCAATATAGCGGATTACTTTTTTCTTTACAATCCCCTTGATGTGGATATTAAATGAAAGGGTTTGACGCTTAAAATACGATAAACTGTGACGTCATTCTAAATCCAATATGACGGACGTTCCAGGCTGGCAGATTGTCTTTTTCTCCGCAACCCCTTTGATATGGGCATCAAATGAAAGGGTGGTGTCTGTCTGTCTATAAAATAAATAAAGACTAAATAGTAATAAATAAAATGCACCAGTAAAACCGCATTTTTTGCATTTCAAAATATTTTAAATAAAACATGTCAGGCTTGCTGTTGCATCTTAAAAAAACTTTTCATTTTCAAAAATTTAAGGGTTTATATTACAAGCGAGGTAGGCCCGCCAGACCGTTAAATTCTTATTTAACTAGTATCGAATCAACAATCTCCAAATTTTCAGGTTTGCTAAAACACCTTGCCCGAATTGACCGGTGGCTCCTCTGCTATATGTACCTTTCACGTAATTCTGCAAATTTTTAAAAATCATGGCAATATATTGGAATTGGCTTTTGAATATTGAAATTTTGACATCAAATTCAGTATATTTTTATTAGTCCTCTTAGATCATTTTACATGATGTAGGATATGTCACTGTTAAATTTTTTAAGTTATAAATTAAACATATTGTTATGCATTACACCCCATATGTTATGCCAATGACTACTAGCTGAAAATTAAGTAGAAATGGTTATGCAACCAGTAATACACGTCTTCTGAAAGTCTGTAGATGGCTCTAGAGTTCTATATCTTTCTGGAATTGGAAATCTCTGAATGGATCTAGAGGTAATTTTAGGATATATAAGGCGAAATCGCCGGCGAAGAAGGGGAAGTTTTATAAAAGTGAAGAAGTCGAAAAGTGAAAAGTGAGGTTAAATATCAAGGAAACAAACTGTAAAGGTTATGTTGGCTAATTAAGAAGTACTGTATAGTCAGTAAATTATGTGTTAGTGGTTTACCTCTTATTAAAATTATTTAGAACCCACGGATTCATACAGCGTGTTTCCTAAGAGGCGGAAACATGTAACAGTATACACATACATACATATTACACGAAGTACATATAGAAGAGTATAAGTACATACATAATAAGTATGTAGCAATACAGGTACATATAAAGGTATCTATTTAAGAAGGCGTCAACGCTGTAGAAAGCACCATATCTAACACAATGTTTTTTACTTTGATTTTGTAAGAATTAAATTTGTTGTAGTATTTTTTAGTTCAAGCTGCAAAGAATTATGTAATTTAATACACCAGCAGAACAGTGATTTCTCGAATAATGTAGAATTGTGTGATAGTATCAAGAGGTTACTGCTTCTTGAGTTGTAATTGTGGCGAGATGATATTTTATCAAAAAGGTGTATATCTCTGTTTACGAAACATAAGCATCTGTATATAAAAATTGATGATGTTGTAAGTAATTTATTTAACTTAGAACTTTGTGTACAGCTTTCTCCTTGTTTTAATTGAATATTAACCGAATAATTTTTTTTGACAAATAAAAACTCTATACCTTTCAGTGGTCATACCCCAACACAGTATACTAAAGCTTATATGTGAATAGTACGAACTTAGTACATCTTTAAGATGGAACACATTTCTCATTTGCAGAACTGCAAAATACGCTTGGTTTAATTTATTACATACTATATCTATTTCTGATTTTCATAATAGGTCTCCGTCCAAAACAACTCCTAAAAATTTACTAATGTCGAAAATTGGAATTTTGAACACAGGATTTCTTATTATAAAAATTGACGTAGGTTGTTTGGGACGTATTTAATATAAGTTTGTTGCAGTCGCACCAAGCACTAAATTCATCTAACACATTACACATTTTTGTATAAAGCATCAATGTCCGAATCAGTCACCGTTGGTACTATCATCAGCAAACATCGTCACTGATCCATTTTTTATGTGGTCTGGCAGATCATTAACATACAAAATAAAAAGTAAGGGCCCTGGTACTGACCCCTGGGGCACTCCCCGAGACACTAAATTCCTCAGAAAAGTGGGTACCGACCTTCATAATTATTTTGCGATTTACTAAGTACGAATGAATCCATTCCAGACTATACCCATATACCTAGGTTAAAGAGTTTGGATGTAATATAGCCAAGGTATCCAAGGTATCAAAAGCCTTGGATAAATCAAATTGTAACATATTTCCTTTTGTCCAGATTACTGTAAACCGTATCAAGTAACTGGACGCTAGCTATAGCTAATACTAATTTAATATTTATCCATTAGTTTAATTAGACTTTTGTTTCAGGCATTTCCCTGGTTCTTTGTACCTCAGAAATGGAACAGGATAAACAAAGGGGTGAACTGCGAAAGTCCTGTTTCAAATTCGGACATGTGAGACAACCCGATCGACGTGTGAACACTACAGAACGTGTGCAAAGGCTGAGGGAGTTGATGAAGTCGGCGGTTAAATTAAAAACTTACGCCATCCAAGCTTATCTTGTCACGTATAGCGACGAACATCAGGTATTTTACAGCTTTTTATGAAATTTGTTAAAATCAAAGTTTAATTCGGTATGTTAATATAAATGCACAAAATCTCGTACTGTAAAAAAAACGAGCATTACTTAAAAAACAAATTTAGTATTTGTAAATAATAATCCCTTATTGAAATGTGGCTTAAAATTTTGCAGTGTTGCCAAATCATCGTCATCACCAACAAGTTTATTAAACATATATATTCTATGACATGACCTGGTCCGGAGCCAGCCATACATCCACAGTGCAGTGGCGCCGGAACAATATGTATAAATAAAATCTAAACTCCTTTGACAGAACGTGAATTAAAATGGTTATTTCTATAAATATTCCAAAAGGAAGGATAAATACTAATAAATGAATTGTACTAATAAATGTTGGTTGCTGAGAAAGGACTTGACGAAAGACGAAAAAAACCTGCTTCACAACAGCCGTGATGTCATTCTGCTTAAACTATCGAAAATATTATGTATATTAATTAAACATAGTAGCAAATAATGTTTCTTCAAATTCAAAAGCTAATTCTCCCATGTTATATCAAATCTTCTCTGATATTAACTGGAACTTATTAACCGAATTCTCTGATGTTCACTCAGCTTGTGAGAAGTTCTATGAAATATTAGAACCCATATTAAGCATCTGTGTTCCCATGAAACATATACCTAAACATAGTTATCCTCCTTGGTTTAACAGTGAAATTATAAAGAATATAAAAGAAAAGCACAAAGTGTGGCGGTTATATAAATCTAGAGATAATGAAGAATATCTCCAAAGTCCAAAAGATTAAATATTTAAGATCCGATATGGAGACTTCACACAAAAATTACAGTAAATATTTACAAGAACATTTTGCACAGAATCCTTCAGAATCCTGGCGATATATTGATTTAAAAAAAATACGTCCAATCTGCCCAAAAATTTCAAGTATAATGATGATATCCGACCTTAAAATAATTAGTAACTCATTTGCTGAATATTTTCAACAATCTGTTTATCTAATAATGACCTTTTTAATAACTGTTATCTAAATATTCGTAATCTTACAGAAGATGAGGTTTTCAAGGCACTAAAGATGTTAATGCCAAAACTAACCAGTGGTTCTGATAATATTCCATCCTTTGTATTACCTACGTGGCTGTTCAGCAGTATTTGCCAAATCATTATGTATACTTTTCAATCTATCTCTTCAAACTTCAACATTTCCACAATGTTGGAAACAGTCCAAAATCATAGGTACCCGTCTTTAAGAAAGGGGATAGAACTTTGATAACTAATTACCGGCCCATTGTAATTTTCAATTACTTTGCTAAACTCCTCGAAATATTATTGTATGAACATGTATTTTGCCATGTTAAACATCAAAGATCTCAATTCCAACACGGCTTCTTTAAAGGCCGATCTACAGTTACCAAGTTATTCTGTTTATCTGATGCAATTGATGATGGTAGTCAAGTTGACATAATCTATGCAGATTTTTCTAAAGCTTTTGACAGACCAAACCAGAGTATTCCTTTGCAAAAATTACACGTTTTCGGATTCTCAAATGATCTCATTAACTATTTTTCATCTTACCTAAACGATAGAACCCAATTTGTCTTATTCTATGGCCAAAGATCTGTCGAGGTTTTACCAACCTCGGGCGTCCCACAGGGATCTAATCTAGGTCCACTTTTGTTAATTATGTTTATTAACGACATTGTTACGGATATCGCCCTGAACTATCTTCTATATGCTGATGATCTGAAATTATTCTGTAGAATTTCGAGCATCGACGACTGTTTGATTTTGCAACATAATGTACACGAAATTAATGAGTGGTGTATAAGAAACAAATTATTCCTCAACTCGTCAAAATGTAATGTTCTATCAGTAACAACTAAACAGAATATCATAAAATATGATTATTTGCTTGAAAATAACGTACTCTCTAGACCTGAGACATTCACTGATTTAGGTGCAGTGTTTGATGAAAAGCTTATCCATCATATTATTCATGTTGTCAAAAAATCCTATAAATCTCTTGGATTTCTTATTAGGAATACTTTTAACTTCAATAACGCCTCCGGTCTCAAACTACTGTATTTTTCTATTGTGAGATCCAATGTGGAATATGCGTCAATCATTTGGTCACCATGTTATAAGGCATATATAGATAACTTAGAAAATATTCAACGTAGGTTTTTGAAGTATTCCACATTTAAAGTTGATGGAACATACCCGCCTATTGGTACTCCCCAGTCTGAACTATTATCGAGGTTCTCATTAGTATCGTTAGAAGATCACCGTAAAGTCTCTTATCTAACTTTTCTTTACACATTGATACAAAATATCACCGACAGCACTTACATACTTAATATGCTTCCTTTTCATGCTCACAGAATTGCTTCACGTCAAACAAATTTATTTAAACTAATTTCGCCCAGAACAAATATAAAAAAAATCACCACTTCAAGGTATGTGTACTGCGTACAATGATATACACTGCCGCGTTGATATATTCAACTGCAACGTTGCCTTTCTAAAATTATCTATCTTTAATAATAATTAACTCAATATTGTTCATTATTGTACCACTTGTACTTTGTGTTCCTTAAATTGTTCTTATAATTATTTTAATATTTTACTTAATCGATCTGCTTGTGCATGAATGCACATCTTTGTTTCTAAATGTATATTACTCTTTTCCTTTTTTTGTAATCTTTTTTGTCCTATCCAGTAATTGGGTTTCTCGACCTGTTGGATAGCATATGTAAAAAAATTAAAATTAAAATTAAAATTAAAGAAGAAATTGAAAAAAAATAATAAAAATAACATAAAATCTATGTGTAAAATTTTGAGACATAATAATAATAATAATAATAATACTTTATTCACCACTAAGATGCAAAAATGTAAATATGGTAAGTCAATTTTGTAGAATAATCAAAATTAAAGAATAATTACTACAATATAAATATAAATGAAATAATGTATATAACACGTAAGTAAAAAACACAACACAATTACTTTGAAAAAAGAAAAAATAAATAAATAAATAAAATTTAGATAACACAGTGCATGACTAGATATCTGTATAGAATGACATAATACAAATAAATAAAAAAAACACAACACTAATTACTTATCTATCTGGTCAAAAATTCATTAATACTGTAATATCCACCATGTATTAACAAGGTTTTTACTGCTTTTTTGTAACAATTATATCTTGTGATTATTCTAATTTCATGTGGTAAGTTATTATACAATATCATACAGATATAATGTGGAGATCGTTTAAAAGTTGTTGTCGAGTGATTTGGTATGCTCAACAAATCACCATGTCTTGTATCATATAGATGATACTGATTTCTTTTGGCAAAAAGGTCCATGTTTTTTTTAATATAGCAGAGACATTTAAAGATAAAGATACATGGTGCCGTTAGAATTTTTTTGTTTTTATATACTATTCTGCCGCTCTCGTTATAATCCATATTATATATTAATCTTATGATTCTCTTTTGGCACATAAAGACTCGGTCTCTATTTTTTGCACTTCCCCAACACATTGTGTTGTAGGATATATGGGTATATGCTAATGCATAGTAAGTGTTCATAAGGCCAGATTCATCTAATGTACTTTTTAATTGCAAAATAGCGAAATAGGCTTTATTCAACTGACTACAGACATGATCAATATGTAAATCCCATGTCAGTTTGCTATCCAAGTGAGTACCGAGCAACTTAGTGCTGCTCAATAGTCTAATGTCGTCAGTAAATTGTATATTATGCGGCAACGGTCTTTGTAAATAAAAGTTAATAAACACGGTTTTTTTATTATTAAGTATTAGTTTATCTCTTTGGGCCCAAGGACTAACTTCATCTAGTGTAAGATTAATTAATTTTTGCAGCTTCTCAGGAGATTCCGCTGATAAGGATACCGTTAGATCGTCGGCAAACATCGTTAGATGACCTTTGGTGAGGTGGTGGGAGAGATCATTAACGTATAACAAAAATAGGAGGGGCCCCAGAACAGAGCCCTGAGGCACCCCCATTGTTGTATCGTGAGACTCAGACTCCACCCCACTTAATCTCACTTTGAATGTTCTGCCTTCCATATAGCTCAATATCCATGAGAGCATGTTTCCCCTCAGGCCAATTTGATATAGTTTTTGCCTTAATATGACTTTGTCAACAGTATCAAATGCTTTCGATAAATAACAGAAACTAAGAAAATCACTTACTGAAAGTGTCTCAACTAATTCTACTTTTCTTGCTGATTTCCTTTCACAAACTTACGCGATTTTAATATAAAACAATTTTCATTGAGAGCGGAGCCTGAAAGGCTAATAATGAGAAAAATGTTTTAATGGCGATCTAAGGAAGGATGAGGAACACATTCTTAAAACTGTATATGACTTCACAAAAGATCCATATACATGTACATACATCTTATAACATGCTTAAAAAATATTTCAACCTAAAATTCTGCAGCAAAGAAAAATCTATGATAAAGGAAGAGGGTCCCTAAGGCCAGTTTTCGGCCCTCTTCAATTTTTCACGAAAATAAGTGAATTCGATTTCTTTAGGCTTTGTGAATAGAAACAAGTAATTTTCAGGTGAAGCGATGATCATATTAGAAATTTATACAAATGAATGAATGAATAAACGAACAAACAAATAAAGAACTAAATAAACAAATAAGTAAAGTTCTGATGTGATAAATATTAAAATTTTCTAAAGCACCGAGATACAGGCTGTAATTATTTTCATGTCATGAAAAAAACTGGTGGTAGGGAACGACAAAACAAACAAAAAAACCTTATATAACATGGGGTCTAAAGCTCATAGTTTTGGAGAAAAAAATAGACAAAAATTTCCAAAATAATTAACAACATAGTTTGAGAACTGCTGGCATACTCTGACATTCGTGCAAATAAGTATGGTGCGCCTAAGAGATCATCGAAAAGCATGCCGACAAAGTAGTTAAAAGCGGCCGACAGATGACACCTCCATGTTTTTTGCTTCTTCACGGCCAAATTATCTTCTTACGCGTGGTATACTCTCCCTTGTAATATTCTCAAGTAATAATTTCAGTTTGTGTCCTTACTTGGTAAATAACGTACCACACGACGCGACCTACCCGTTCCTTGGTTTTGTCTGTTGCTTTTGTTCTTTTTGAATTTTGTGACACTTATGTTAAGATTTATTTTATTGACTTATCGTTCAAGTCGTTAGTACTTGGTTACGTAAGACATTACTTCTCGTTCGTGCTTTTTAGATTTTGGACCAAGTGTTTCTTTTTGTTTTCTTTATTGATAACGTTAATTCACAGTTTAGTGTGGTGTTTTAAAACGCAGATTTTGGACATTATGGGAGATTACACTTATCCAGAGCTCGCGGATATGCACTTTGTGTATGCAAAAAATGGTGGGAATGCAGCTGGTGCGGAAGAGCTTTAGAACAATTGCAACAACGTATTTTAATGTGCATAGAAACCATAAAAAATGATCCTAATTTACCAAATGTATTGAACGGAGTACGTATGTCCTTAGTTCGACGTGCCGAAATGTGTATACGTGGAGATGGATCGAACAATTTTTGCGACAGATTCAAAAGAATTGTTCAGTTATTGGGTGTTACCTATTGGGCATTAAAGGTATGATTATTATTATTAGTATTCGCTGCCTTGTTTTGATCTGTTTATTATTGTTTACATCGATTTTCATAGAAACCAAAGACTCGATTTTTAGTTTTCGATACCTGATTGGGAAAAATTGTGCGCTCAATTCGTTAAAAAAATCAGATTTTTTCCTAACCTAAAATACACAACTATTTTCTGTTATTGTATCTCGGACGCCTAATTGTTCGTTTTCCAATTTCATAAAATAATTACTAATTTTTTAAACTTTTAACACAATGTTAAAAATGTTAATAAACCACTTTTAAATTTTATAAATTCTTATAAACGACAATAAAAGCTACAATAACTTTGTTCCAAATTAAAAAACGTATGTAAACAAATCCTATTTTAACCCCTGCCATGCTATACTTGCGTTGTGCCGAAAGAGAAGGAATTATTTACATTTTCATAATTAGTGGTATAAAAAGTGCCGCACTTCTACCGGTGGGAACACAAGTCGGATATTACAGTTTTTTATTATTTCTAATATTCGGAACTATAAGATCCATTGACCCTGAAAAACAGTGGTTCTCAAACGTTTCCTACCTTAACATTATATATGTAAACCCAGGTCAGTTTTTCAAAGTGCCCCTACAGAAAAGTCATATAGGTTTTTTGTTTGTCTAGTCGGTCCCTATTACCAGTTTTTTTTAATGACATGAAACTAATTACACCCTAGCAATTTATAAAAAATGATGAATGAATAAACGAACAAACAAATAAAGAACTAAATAAATGAATAAGTAAAGTTCTGATGTGATGAATATTAAAATTTTCTAGAGCACCGAGATAGAAGACTACGAAAAGCGACGGGAATATATCTCAGGATTTAGTGGTAGCTATGGTAACGCTTTAATAACTCTAACCAAAGCAGCGTTATGGACTGATGGCCGTTATCATCTTCAGGCTGATGAGCAACTCGATTGCCACTGGTTGCTATTTAGAGAAGGCCATAGACACATTCCTAAGATGTCACAGTGGTTAAAAGAGCAGCTGCCTAGTGGGGGGCGCATCGGATTGAACCCAAAACTTGTGTCTGAGTATCAGTGGCGTAAATTAACCTCAGAATTAAAAGGTACTAATTTGACACTAGTGGGCTTAAATGTAAGCCTTATAGATGAGATTTGGCCGCCTGAAGAGCGGAGTCCAAGAGGAAACAAAAAATCATTTGTAGTTGATGAAGTATACACAGGTAATTTTTTTAAAACTTTCGTAAGTCATATATTTTCTTTATACACCGAGCGCGTAGAGATTATGTACGCGTTTATGGGATCATTTAGCATATTTTTTTTTTATGTTATCTGAAAGATGTTTTGATTTTAGAGCGAAATGCAAGAAACAAGAATTTTCTACAATCTCTATAGAATAAATCCAAAAGAGGGGTCACTTTTCAATACTAAACAATAACTATTGTCAATACATCCCTCACAGGATCAATACCTTCTTCAATACCATAAGCCTCGCCACTATTGTAGAAATCTGAAAATCCGTCAATATTCTTTTACTGGATTTACAATACATCAATATTTAACCTCACACCATCAATATTATTGTCAATATTTTTAAATATTCTCAGGGCCCATTTAAGCAGTATTTCTGAAACGAATTAGCAAATTGCTCTCGAATTTTCAGTGTTGTAATTATTCGACGATTACCTCATATACACGTACTAAAAAAATGCAATATGAAATTTCACTAAATAATTCCAATGAAATATTATCAAAATATAATTTCATTGAGAAGCCATAGTTTAAATTTCGCGTATATTATCCTGAATTCAGTATTATATTTGTGATTCAGATGACATTTCAATGTAATAAGTAAATAAATGGATATATCCTCTGCGATACTGCAAACAAACTTCTATCTACAGTTTAGGCAGGTCACAAAGGGAAAATTAATATTGTACATAATTAATATAATATTAATACATAATTAACATAATATTGTACATAAATATAGCGTCGTAAAAATTTTCACTTACCAACTGCCCTAAAGTTTTACGTACCGGGTGGCCCAGTCCATAGAGTCACGCTTGTACCTATTGGTCGGGCAAATCACCCAATCTCTACAGACAATGGAGATTACGGTGGCAGCATTTCTCGACATCGAAGGAGCATTTAACAATACACTGCCCGACTCCTTATACACAACAGCAGCTGCCAGAGGAGCCAAGCCAAGCATAGTTGACTGCGGATTCGAGATATGCTGGAAAACAGAATCGTCACGACATCTCTAAAGGTGGAAACGGTGAGTTTAGGGCCGCAAGGGTGTGCCCACAGGTTCTCTCCCTGCTCTTGTGGTCACTCCTTGTGGACGACCTGCTTGCCACTAGAGGTCGAGATTCAGGCATATGATGACGTCCTAGTAATTCTGGTTAGAAAATTTAGTTAGAAAAATCTGAAGAGGTATCTTCTAATACCCTTCAAGAGGTACTAGATTCCATTCACATCTGGTGTAAGAGGGGGCAGATGTCTGTCAACCCCCACAAAATTGGAATTGTACTCTTCACTACAAAAAGGAAGCTGAACAACCTGGAACTACCTTCCATGTCAGGTGAAATCATTCCATTTACGGAAGAACTAAAATACCTAGGTGTAACCCTAGATAAGTCGCACAACGGGAATTTCCAGTTGGAAAAGGTAATCCACAAAGCGAGACTGTCCCTGTGAGCATGTCGAAAAATTTGGGGAAAATCTTGGGGCATTGGTCCTCAACAAATATATTGGATATACGCTATGGTCATTAAAGTAATGATAGCGTATGCCTCAATAGTTTGGTGGTCGTAAGGGCTGCAAACTCTCTGGATTGCAGATACTAGCGTGGTTGGCAATAACTGATGCAATAAGCATTACACCGTCAGCTGCTCTGGAAGTCCTCCTGAAACTACCTCCTCTCCATATTTACCTGGTGAGAGAAACCAGGTGGGCAATATACAGAATCCATCAAGCGGTAACTAATATGCCGGAGGCTAGTACGATGAAGCGCAACAGGACGACTTAAACTGTCACACCATCCTGGGAATGTCTTCAATTGTGATGCTTAACTATTACCTTGATCAACCATGAACCGTAAATCGGCCATTTTAGATATTATTTTGATATAGTTGGATATTTTATCTTATGTCATTACACCAGATTTTAAAATATGCCTTTTCAAATTCAAAAGATACAAGAGTGTCTGTATGGGCTGGGTCGGTATACTGGGTGTGCCACAAGTCGGGTCAAATTAAAATAGCCATAGTGTGCTTAAACAATTGTTGATAATATAATCTAAGAGTTATTTCAATTATTGTATTTTTCGCTGAAATCACGTAATATGTCATTAGAAAATTAATTTAAAAAAATGTGTGTTGTATTGTTGACTTCTTTTTAAGAGGATTTTAAGTAGGTGCACCTTTGGAATAAAAGTATTTTATTGAACTCTGTTATCTTCTATTAGAACTGAACATTTTTTATTCTCAAAAAATTTCAATTTATTTTTAAGTGATGCTGACAGAAAAAAACGACTACAGAAAGTTGACCTACTATCAGAAAAAGTTGTCCATTTAATGTAGATTTTAACATTGTATAACAGATACGATTATTCACAAAACATTTTTTTATAATTTTCCTGCCAGTCGTGTTTGTTAAAAGATATATTTTACAAAATTCCAGTTATTTTAAATAGAACAATCCTCATTTGACGTGAAATAATAACTTTATAGGGCCAAAAGTTAGTCAAAAACAGTATTTTTGCTATAATAGAGCCTCAATGCGTCAAAAATAGTACGTGATAGACCAAGGAATATGTTGGGTTTTTTTCAAATATTGCTTCTCTAACTTGGATTTACATTTTTCATAATAAATCTGAAATATTTTGAAGTATTTCAGGTAAAAGTTACATAACGAAGATTAACGAAACCAGAAGGGAAATGGAAAAGCTTGGTGCAGATGCCATGGTGGTCACCTCATTAGACGAAATAGCGTGGCTATTAAACATAAGAGGGCGAGATATTCCCTTTTCCCCTTTTCTCAGAAGTTACGTGATACTCGAAATGCGAAAGATAACTCTATATGTGAATAACGACCAGTTAGACAGTGAGACCAAAAAATATCTACACATCGGATCTGCCCTACTGCAGGGTGACTTTGTTACGTAAGTTACTATTTCGATCGAAATGTGTAAAGGTCCGCTATTTAAAATACATGTTTTAATCTATGAACTCTTATGTAATGTGCCGACCAATGCAGTTTTTTAAATTTAAAAATTAAAAATTAAATGTTAAATTCATCTGTATTCCTCCAGCCTCGACGTTCATACTATTGACCCGTATACAATATTGCCAAGGGTTATTGTGCAAAAGGACCAAATTGTAAATAAAACGGAAAGTGAACAAAAAAAAGTGTATGCTTTATTTATTTAAAGTAAGTGCTAACACTGAAACCTGTTGAAAATGTGTACAGTCTCTTAAATGTTGTACAGCCGAAGGTTCGTTCATTAGGAACACGCACATTAAGAATTTGTTCATGATAAATTAAATGAACCTAACGTGCATTTTTCCCGGACGCACCATAACAAGCACATTATCAGTCCACAGATTGTTTGTGAAACTCACTGTCAGCACGTACGCATGACGACCAGTACGTATTTTGACAACAGTATACACTGCACTATTGTCTTGATTGCTACTGTTTACTTCTTTCGTTTCTCTTTGCGCTTGGCATTTGCGCATTGGGACTTCTTAGCAGGGTCAGAGATTTTTTTGAACATTTTGATAAATAAATATTTTTGGGAATATCAGAAAGATGTAAGTATTTATAGATCTGAATACGTGTATGTGTTTCAATATCACCCAGTATATGACATAAACACTCAGAGACATTTAATTTTAGTACTAACACCGAACTCTATGCAAATACTTTACATTTTTCTTTTCTGAAGTTTTCATTAAAACCAACTTTAGCTGTCCATTAGCAGAGTTCACTTCAATTTCTTTAAATTATTCTCAATTGTTACGATAATTCATTTTAATAGCAACTGTATTGTACAACTTCTAAATCCGAAGCCAATTTGGTCCAGTAATGGTTACATTTTTGACAACTTCTATTACCCATTTACATAATCAATACGATCGAGCGTGCTGGTTACATCACACACCTTAGCCCATTGTGTCTTCTAAATCTGCGTACAGATACTCCGAGTATATTGGAAGTATAGTTAAGAAAGCATATAGAAATTAAGTATTTGTTATGAGGAACACACCTGCATTTATTAGGCCAACAATTAGAGTATGTATTTCAATTTTATAAGATCAAATCTTAGTAAACGTTTACAAGGGAATAAATCAGAAGTCTCCGGATTATAACGAATATCTGTAATAAGAAAATAAACAACACCACTACCACGACCGGTCGCGACGAGCGTAGGTACAGAGTTTTTGAGTCTATATGTATCTTAAAAAGTGACAGCATTGGTCGTGATAGTGGTAATTTTTCTTTTATTTTGTCATTTAGGTCGTCCAGAGTATAAATAACATACCTAGTGTAAACGTATTGTTTTAAATTACCCCAAAGAAAATAGTCCAATTGGTTCAAGTCGGGTGGTCTGGGAGGTTAGTTATAGGGCCACCACGGCCCTGCATAATGTGGCGGAGCACCATCGAGTTGAAACCACATGTTCCGACGCATCTTCCAAAAATTTCGGTAGGTGTTCTGCTAAAAATGTCCCGTAAGTTTATCAATTCAGCGAGCAGGAAGTTCAAAGGGTCCAGTCTGTATACCTACCGTTTTTGTAATCATTTACTTATCAAATAATTTTTCAAAAATACCAGCTCTTAAATTCATAGTGAATCTATTCAGACACTTCTAAGTTTGAAAGCATGTAGATTCTCATTGGTACAAATATGACAGTTGTATATATTAAACATTCCTTCACTCGAAAGTAGGATTTATCCATGAAAAGTACTTTAAGCCAAACATTTATTTCCATCTATTCCTGTTCTAAAATCCAATTGCAGATATCTATACAGGCCTGGTAATTTTGCGGCAAAAGATTTTATACATGCGTATAATGATGGGCATGATATCTGTTGTCCCTTAGAGTCCTTATATTGGCTTTTTAAAATGTCCGACATTCGCGCTACGTTTCGTACAAAATGCATCAGATCTAGTTCAATTGCATGAATTACAGCATCTTGACTTTCAAGGATTCCTGGGTGACCAGTTACATTTTTGTACGCAGGAACCACATTACCTGTGTTTCTTGCACGATTTATCGGGCTTAAAACGTGCCCTTTCACTCCATATAATTATGCATTATACAAATTCATAAATTTTTTTTATTTATCCTCCAGATTACGGAATTATGATGACATATGGGATGATCTACGTACCATTCCTCAACAGTACCACATTTTAATTCCATCTCATTGTGTCTACAGTGAGGGCGCTAGCCACGCTATATATGAACACATATTTCCAGACCGCAGACTACCACGACAGTCTCCCATTATTTACTTGAAAGCGGTGAAAAATGAAGTGGAAATACAAGGGATGCAAACAGCTAATATTCGAGATGCAGCTGCAATGTGTGAATGCCTAGCTTATATAGAAAGAAGGGTAAGTACATCGATATCCCTTTGTCCGCAAATCATATGACATACCAGATACACCCCGACTCTTTCTTTATTTTTAAAGATATATGAAATTTAGGTACAGGATATTCGGCATAAAAGACATTTTTTGATTGATGTTTAGAATTCTGTAAAATCTTTTAAATTAAAAATAATTGGTTCTACCTTATTCTTAACATTAACTTATTAGACAAATATCCCTCTTGAAGAGTGAATTGAATTTTGTGCTCCCTGAACAACAATATGCATCTAAAATCCATTCATATACAGTAATATTGCATCGTCCTCATATAAAACAGATTTTGCATGAGCGGTATTATTAGGCAAGTCATTAATGAAAATGAGAAAGAGAATGAGATCCAGAACGGAGCCTAGAGGTGCTCTAAATTTAATATTTAATAATCCAGAATGTATCTTTTGATAATCCACAAATTGAAATCAACTCAACTATTCAAACTAAGATACGAGCAGCGTTTTACTGTCAGGGCAGAATTTGCAAAAATTGAATTATTTAAGTGAAATATTGTGAAACACACAGTCAATGGCTTTGCTCAGATCTGAAAATTGAACATATAAAATTTCGTCCTATAATTAACAAACTATATGATACGTTTCTTTGCAGATGGCATCTGAGGATGTCTTGACGGAAAAAGATCTGGTAGAATATTTAGACGAACACAGATATGCACAAAATGAAACCCGAGGAAATAGTTTTCGAACGATTGTGGGTTTTGGACCAAACGGTGCTTATCCCAAATACGAACCGACTGACAATACGAATGCAAGAATCTTTACAAATAGCACAGTAGTTTTAGATTCTGGAGGTCAATATTATGGTAAGTTGTTTCTTTACAGATTATATATAAGTGCCGACTTTAAAATATAGTCTATCAATTACTGATAGAACCAGAACCAAGCTGATTCGAAATACTCCAGTTATACAAGTATACACTATGAACCGCCTATGAAGAATGTGTTTATTACTCTATGTTCTTTTCTTCTTCTTCTTCTTCTTCTTCTTCTTCTTCTTCTTCTTCTTCTTCTTCGTCAAGACATCTACCACCTTGCTTTCCTTGGACAATCGTTCTATATTGTCCACTCTTCGGTCGATGTGGCCAAGAAATGAGAGGATTCAAGAAAATACAGCTGGAGGGTTTGAGACATGTATTTCTTGGAGAATCGAGTTGTTGGTGTGACGAGTTGTCCAGGGAACTCGCAAGAGACGTCTTCAGACGCACATCTCGAATGCCGTCTTTCTGCCTCCCTGCTGTTAACACGACTTTTTTTAAATATAGACCATCAATATTTAGAGATTAATTTACACTTTCAAGGCTACTATAAATTCTTTTCAATGTAGAAAATTCGAACAACGATTTTTTATTGAAATTCTGACTATGCCACTAAATTCAGAAGCCTCTCAAATGGGTAAATATCCGTGAATAAATATTAAATAATGGCAGATTTATGACAAAATTATTGTATGTAATATTTTATAATTATTATAGGTACTCTTCACAAACACAAAACGAAGAGTATATTTCATTTGATAGGCACATTTCTAAAATCGCTCGTAGAGAAAAAATGTTCACATCGCTGTGTTGGTGACCGAATTCTGAACGACTTTAAAAATGTCCGTCCGTCTGACCGTCTATCCGTCTATTTGCCTGTCTGTCTGTCTGCCTGTCCGTTCCTCTGTCTGTCCGTCTCTCCGTCACGTTTCTTGTAACCACGATAATTTAAGAACGAAAAGTCCGATTGTATAGAATTGGTCAGAAAGCTAGTGGTAGCTAGAGGAAGAACCCTATTGCTTTTGAACAAAATCAATCGATAAATAAAAGGTTATTAATTATTTTAATTGAAAAAAGTTTTGTAATTAAAGAAAAAATGGCTAAAACTAAAATCATTTACAAAATAAACTGCGAAGAGTATCCTATGGAAAGTGCAACAATTGACGAATAGTATAATGGTTGGCTTGTTTTGTCATAAACCTGTTATTATTGAATACTTTTTCACGAAATTTCGTATTTACCATTTGAGAGGTGAATTCAATTATATAGTCATTCTACTCAATAAAAAATCGATAATCACATTTCTCCATTCTACATTTTTCAATGAAAACAAAAATCAAAGTAGTCCTTGAAGATTGAAACTAATCTTTAAATCATTAAGCAAATATTTTGATTAATACATATTTTTTTAAAAGTTCCTTTCAAATCACGTTTTCTACAGGACCGTTTTTACACATAGTGGGTCACGCTGTATGCAAAGCCTTAATAATTTTTTTGGAGGGCATCAATACAGATTATAACAAAAATACTAATAATTTTTAATAAGATATTTTTTTAGGAGGTACTACCGTGATTACTCGCACCGTTCATTTTGGTACTCCTACAGAAGACATGAAGGATGCATACACCAGAGTGTTGATCGGTTTGATTCAGTTATCAAACCTGACATTCCCAAGTAATATGAAAATGGCTGTAGCAGATGCACTGGCTAGGGCATCCTTGTGGGAAGTTGGATTGGATTTTGAACAAGAAACTGGACATGGCGTGGGTGCCTTTCTGGGCACACATGAATGTAATAAAAACAATAATTTTATATCTCTAGTTAACCAACTGACGTCAAGTTGATTGAGTAATGATTTTGACATAATATAATTATTATGCCTTCCACATTATTTTACTCCCATGGAATGTCTACTAGTTAATTGTTCAGGACGTCTAAATATAGGTTAATATTTGGTAAACGATGTCTCAACGCCGTTGTCCGTTTTCATATTTGCGTGAAATTTTCATCAATTTCAGACTTTGTATAACGAATCATTAATTAAAAACCAGATACAAGAAGTTTCTCAGACCGTGGATACACTTTTGTAACAATCATTCAAACTCACTGTTAAGAATCTGACACATCCTATGTGAATTTTCGCGATAAATTCACAAAAGGACACACTTCCCTATCCTTCCCATGTTAAACACGCGAACTTTAATGTATCATAACTGGAAAAGTATAGACAAAATCGTTCTCTAAATTTAACAGTGATTTCATCAAACGATTATCTACATCTTACCCAATTTTGAAAACAATCTAACCTTACCGACTTTCTTGGTAGAAGTATCTTAACTTATATTATCCTTTTGTAATGATTAGATCAATCACTTTTTGTTTGTCAAAATATGACAAGCAGTTTTGTTGAAATTTCCTATCTTTTCTAATCTTAAAATCAGTTAAGTAGTCATTAAAATTTATACAGAAGTCGTTTTTCGGAAAAAATTTCGTAATTATAATTTTTATGGGCTTCGGCGATCTATTGAGAACCATTACCTACACCTTCCTCATTGATTGACATACCAAAATGTTTAACACAATAACTGATAGACTATACTGTTGAGTATACATTTTTATCTATACATGTGTTGACTTGTCAAATGTACCAAATGTGTATCTATTATTGGTGAATAAATTTCTATTCTATTTCTATTTTATTCTATTCTATCGAAAAATAAACCGTTGACCGTATTTCAATCCAAAAGTGTTCTTTGCAGAAAAATCTCTTATAATAAGTAATAAATTAAAACTAGAATTTTAATCATTATAATGACAACCAATTTTGTATTTGTATTTCAGCGCCAATAAAAGTCCACTTTGACTCCGAGATCAGTAGGCAACAAACTTTTAAACGTGGATATTTTCTCTCCAATGGTAAGAAACTCAAAATATTTTAGTTAATATTACCAAAAATGCACACACATACCGATAATAAAATTTAAAAAATATTGATCATATTGTTTATTAGACAAAACTATTACAAAATAAACTAATTTTCTGTTACTAAAATGAAAAAACCGCTGCCTAAGGAATCACTACTTCCACATCCAGAATTTTCATCCAAGCTACTTTAAAGGAAACATCTTGATTAGATTTGCACTCTAGTATGTTGAAATTGTTGGGCATAGAATTTTGCTAATATTTGGGGCAGATGTCATAGAAAAGGTTTAGGCGTTGGTTTCTACCATATACGTTAAAAATTAAGTTTCTAGTTTACCCTACTTGTTTCCCCTATTCACGAACTACCACCTCCCACCCTTTCATGGAATCATCTCAATCAGATGTCATTACAATACATACATGTACTAACTTTCAAGTGAATATCTCAGTTTTACGTTATCAGTCCCATTAATAATGGAGCGAGGGTGGCGAGGTTTGAAAAATATTAGTAAGAAACCTGAGGCCTTGCTTTCTAGTATATACACCAAAACCCAAATTTCCGTACTCTTGCCAGCTTGCTTTACTTATTTTCCCCTATTTACTTCTATTTGACCCCCAACCCTTCAACGGAATCATCTCAAAATATAATCTAGTTCCAGATGTCGTTATGATATATACGTGAACCTTTCAAATTAATATCTTAATTTTATTTTATCAACCCCTTTAATAATGGAGTAGGGGTAGTGGGGGTTGAAAAATATTATAGAAAACTGAGACTTTGGCTTTTAGTACATACACTGAATTTCAAGTTTCTGTACTCTTACCAACTTGCTTTACTTATATTCCCCTATTTACCCCTAAATAACCCCCAACCCTTCAACGGAATGATCTCAAAATATAGTCTAGTTCCAAATGTCGTTATGGTGCATACGGGTACTAAATGTCAAGTGAATATCTCAATTTTATTCTATCAACCCCTTTAATAATGGAGTAGGGGTGATGGGGGGTTGAAAAATATTATAAAAAAATCTGAGGCCTTGACTTCTAGTACATACACCGAATTTCAAGTTTCTGTACTCTTACCAGCTTGCTTTACTTATTTTCTCCTATTTACCCCCATTTAACCCCCAACCCTTTATCAGAATAATCCCAAAATATAATCTAGTTCCTGATTTCATTATAATTTATGCGTGTACCAAATTTCAAGTGAATATCTCAATTTTATTGTATCATCCCCTTTAATAATGGAATGGGGGGTGGTGGGGGGATGAAAAATATTATCAAAAATTTTGAGGCCTCGGCTTGTAATACATACATCAAATTTAAAGTTTCTAGACTCTTACCAGTTGTCTTTACATATTTCCCCATATTTACCCCTATTTACCCCCCAACCCTTCAGCGGATATCTTCACAAAACAATCCAGTTCCAGATCTCGTTATAATATATACGTGTACAAAATTTCAAGTCAATATCTTAAACCGTTCCGGAGAAACCGTGCGGGCAAATAAAGTTACAGACAGACCAACAGACAGACCGACAGACAGACAGACAGACTTTTTTTTTTTAACTTCCAATCCGCTACGTGGATGTGGAAGTAATAAAGTGTAATGAAATCTGTAAAAATAATAATAATCAACGCTCATTAGCAAAGCAAAAAAGAACTGAAACATTCCTCAACAAAATACATAGCGTATATAATAAAAGTAGGAACGATATGGACTATTGTCAGACAAATAGAAAGAAAGGCAGACGGATATTTTGAAAGTTGTTCAGAATTCGATCACCAACACAGTGATATGAATTTTTTTTCCCTACGAGAGGAATTACTGGTTTTAAAAATGTGCCGATCAAATGCTATATACTCTTCGTTTTGCATTGCTATAACAGACTATAATAATGAGAACATGACTTTGAGTCAAGAATTTTGAAGTACGGATATGGATTTGGCATTGGCGACCTATCATAGCGGCCAGCATAGAGGATGTCAGTGATCCTAGCTCATGTGCGTGTAGTCCAGTTTACTTTAGGAAGTTAGTGATATTATCTCCTTATTTATAATAATTAGCATCACTGAATTTTTATTTTTTTTATGATCAATTTTCATATGTTTTGCAGTACCTATTCCAATATTTGATTAAATTTCACAGAGTATCAAGTAAACTTTTTGACACACCTTTGCAAAATATCTTCTATTGATAGATGTATCGATCTTTAATAGTAGGTATTAATATTTTGTAGCACCCGGATTCTACAGGGAAGGAGATTTTGGCGTTAGGTTAGAAAACATGTTGCAGGTTGTTGAAATACCATGGTTACATACGTCTGGACATTCATTCCTTGGATTTAAAACAATTACTTTCGTACCGTTTGAACCAAAGTTAATAAAGTTGAGTTTGTTGAGTGTACATCAGGTAAGAATTTATTATTCTATCCAAATCACATGTCTTATACTGCCCAAAAAAGGCAAAAGTCAGTGAGTGACAAAACACATACTGCCTTATGCCTTTCAGTTATAATGTCACATACTGCTGTTCTTCATCCCACTTTATTCGGTTACACGTAGAACATTTTAAAATGGGACTTATTCAAAAGCTGCGTCACTTACTGCTCTTTCCTAATCAACTAAAATGTAATTTTTCCACATTTGTCACTTACTGCCTTTTGCCTTTTTTGGGCAGTATACACAATGTGTAGGTACACTGGAGTTGCTCAAGGAATGAGGTTTAAACTTTTTTGTCTTACCCTTCCAATTTGTTCTAAATCATAATAAGAAACATCTCTTTTGAACAGAATCGAGTCATCATATTAACATGCGCCTTCGATACCAAGTTTCTCATGTATCTCTTATAGGCAAAAGACATTTTTTCGAAAAGTACACTTAATAATGTCAAGCAATGATGTCATTCTGAAATTTGGGGACGTCCGTAAATGTTGTCATGCTTTAAGGGGGGAGGGGGATTCTGAAGGTTGTGACAAGAAACTAGGTTTATGCCTAATATCTTGATTAGTTATTATCAGCATCATTGATATTATTAATTTATATAAAAGTTAATGTGACGTGGCACATAGGGGGTGGTGGGAATCGGGAGAGCGTGACAATGTGTGACATGGGGGGGGGGGGAGTCAAAAATTGGCAAAAGAAGCATGACATCATTTATGAACAGCCCCTTATTACAGTATATTCTTTTCTGAGCAACACTAAGACACTTACCTGCCCCCTAAATTGGCTTCTTTGTGAATCTTAAATAGTCCTAATTAGAGAACTTGTACCTAATCAAGTGTTCTATCTTGTGTTCATCTACCTTAACTGAATTTTTATTTGTGAAGAAGAGTTATGGGGTTTGAGTAATTTCCTGTCAACATTTTTCAATGTTTTCATTATAGCTTAAAATCATATTTAGTATAGTACCAACATTTTAAATTTTTCATGTCACTTCAATGATTTCTGGTACGCCGCACAGTGGTCCAAAAAAAAGCTTTCTCGTTCAAAATTGTCTAGAGCTCTTATTTTGCAACCGATTGGGATAATTTTATTTTAATTATTCCTGACTTAATTACGAAAAAATCTGTCATGGCCGATTTTTGAAATGTGAAATCCTGAAGACGGTTAATGTGTCTCTATGGCCATTTTTTATAAAAATCTCACAGAAATATATTTGTTTTAACCAATTTTCATAAATCTTGCTACTCGAAGGTTTTCAAGGTTGTTGTAATATTCTCAAGTAATAATTTCAGTTTTGTCCTTACTTGGTAAAGAACGTACGTATGACGCGACGTACCCGTTCCTTGGTTTTGTCTGTTGCTTTTCTTTTTGAATTTTGTGCCACTTATCTTAAGATTTATTTTATTGACTTATCGTTCAAGTCGTTAGTACTTGGTTACATAAGACGCTACTTCTCGTTCGTACTTTTTGTGTTACTTTTTGGATTTTGGACCAAGTTTTTCTTTTTGTTTTCTTTATTGATAACGTTAATTCACAGTTTAGTGTGGTGTTTTAAAACGCAGATTTTGGACATTATGGGAGATTACACTTATCCAGAGCTCGCGGATATGGACTTGGTACATGGAGAAAGTGGTGGAAGAGCTTTAGAATAATTGCAACGACATATTTTAATGTGCATAGAAACCATAAAAAATGATCCTAATTTACCAAATGTGTTGAACGGAGTAAGTATGTTATTAGTTCGACGTACCGAAATGTGTATACGTGGAGATGGAGGTCATTTCGAACAATTTTTGTAAAAAATTCAAAAGAATTGTTCAGTTATTGGTTGTTACCTATTGGGCATTAAAGGTATGATTATTATTATTAGTATTCGTTGTCTTGTTTTTATCTGTTTATTATTGTTTACATTGATTTTCATAGAGACCAAAGACTTGATTTTTAGTTTTCGATACCTGATTGGGAAAAGTTATACGCTCAATTCGTTAAAAGAATCAGATTTTTTCCTAACTTAAAATACACAGCTATTTTCTGTTATCGTATCTCGGACGTTTAACACAATGTTACACATGTTAATAAACCACTTTTAAATTTATAAATTCTTATAAACGACAATAAAAGCTACAATAGCTTTGTTCCAAATTAAATAAGACATGTAAACAAATCCTATTTAAACCCCTGCGCCCATGCTATGCTTGCGTTGTGAGAAGGAATTATTTACATTTTCATAATTGGTGGTATAAAAAGTTCGATACAAATAATCCCATCAAAGTGCCGCACTTCTACCGACGGGAACACAAGTCGGAACTATAACATCCATTGACCCTGAAAAACAGTGTTTCTCAAATCTTTCCTACCTTAACATTAAAAATGTAAGCCCAGGTCAGTTTTCAAAGTGTCCCTAGAGAAAAAGGTCATATAGGTTTTCTGTTTGTCTAGTCGGTCCCTATTACCAGTTTTTTTAATGCGATGAAACTAATTACACCCTGTATATCCCAACTGGTTGCAAAATAAGAGCTCTAGACAATTTCGAATGAAAAATGTTTTTTCTGGACCATTATGGAAGTTTTTATTCTACACTAGACTTTTGCCTCACACTCTCCTCAATTCGAGAATTTCTAAATAAAAGACTAATAACTTTGAATTATTTTAGAGAATATGGCTGAACAAGTACAATGAGAAAGTGCGGGAATTAGTTGGAAAAGCGTTGAAAGAGCAATCCAAAATGAATGGGTTCTACTGGATGATGGAGAAAACCAAATATGTTCCAGAATACGGTCACGGAAATATAATTGCTAACCATCCATTATTGTTGATATTTTGTAACACTGCCCTTTTAATAAAGACATTTATATTCTAGAAGACATCATTTTAAATGAATATCAATAGCATGAAGAAAATTTTACTCTTTGTATCTGATTTTTCTAGTGATATCTGAACAAGTGTATGGCCACGTCGGCGCACCACACAGTGCACATCGCACCACACCTCGCACATCGCACACTGAAATTAAACGGAACCATTACTTTAATTGAGAGTGGCCATATCGGCGCAGTCTTTAGCACGGGCGATACCGTGTTTGTGAATCCCTATTTGCAACAAAAGGGATAAAAATAACTACAGCAGTCTGATTTTAAATTATGGAAGGAAATTATTGTCGAACAATATATGAACAATTAGTACAATTTCTTTTATATTTAAAATTCATAAATATCATGATAAGTATAATAAAACAAACTTCACGTTAAATAAACCAAAAGGTATTGCGCGTTAAAATTACATAAAAGATGTCAACACTTGGGACATATCAATTAAATTTGTATCAACTAATTAGTTGATATATTTTTTTTCCTATTTCTACTTTATTTCAAATGCAATTTTTCAAGCGCATTTTTTATTTTATTTTAGTTATCATTCGATTGTTTGCTAAAGGCATTTTCTTATTTGAAATTATTAATTTTATATTCAATATAAGTAATAAACTATAAATAATATTAGTACTATTTCTATGATCGAAACCATATATGATTCGATACTAACACTAAAAAAAATAAATACTTTTTTTTTAAGTTAAAGGATTTTATTGCAAAGAAGCATAATAATGACGCATATAATGTACCAAAAGCTAAAAAATAATTCGGTGGGTACCAGGTAGTCATCACACCACTCTCCTCATCAATCTAGAGCATTGATCAGACTAAAATAAAATCGTGGAGCGAGTCGAATTTCGATTATCTACAGTCAACTGCTCATATCATTATAGGTATGCAGCTTCTCAATAGACAACTCATGCAAAATGTGTGTAAAAGTAAATCCATCACTATCATCGTGCGACATCGCAGAACGATCATTTACATATTTACTCAGGTTACGCTACGCCCCACGATTTTATTTTAGTCTGATCAATGCTCTAGATTGATGAGGAGAGTGGTGTGATGACTGGTAAAGTGAACTTCATATTTCTAAGTCAAATAAAAAATTCCCGACAAAGGAGTGAACACGGCGCGAGACACCCAAAAAAAAGCCATAAAACTCGGCCATAAAAGTGTCAAAGCCGACTTAATTCAGGACCGTACTTAAAATTATTGTGCCGTGAGTTACATCTAATTAATTTAATGTATGGTTGATAAATAAATAGTTATTTGTTACAGTGATAACAATAAATTTAAAAAAAATATTCTGTTTTGCTTGTGTTAAGATAGGAATAATATTTTATATATTGGTGGAGCATTGATGAATTTTATTAGTGTAAATTAAAATTATACCAAACATTCTTTTGTCGTTCAGTTTCTCCAATAATAATTTAATATACCTATCGAATTATTATTGTTGCCCAGCAATGACCACGAGGAGGTACGAGCAATTCCTTGCCAAAAAATGTGGGTTCAGAGTTAAGGTTATCGATATTATTAAAATAGGTCAAAGAAATAAAGTAAATTTTTAAATTCATTAAATAAAGAAAATATTGAATTTATGTCAATAACCCGTAATCTAATTAACCCAGATTAAATAAATAAATAAAATTCTAGAAAACAAACAAATAATTGAAATAAATAAATTCAATTCTGGACAGCAAATAAATAACTATAAAATAAATAAATTCAGTTCTGAAAAAGAAACAAATAAATAATTATCAAATAAAATATGTATACATATAATATAATAAATAAAAATCACGTTATATTGCATTTGCGCGTATGTAAAACACTAATGAAACGATAAATTCACAATGTACACTAAATCAAATCACATATAACATTTTGTTAATTAAATTACTAATCTGGTTCCATTATTTGCAGGCATATCAACTTTACATTTCTTTGAACCATCTATCCAGCCTTTTTTCACTGTATCATAGGTATCATACCAAGTTTCATCTAAATAATAAATAGGTCGGTGTTCATTTCGAAATTTTTTTATATTTTCCAAATATTCATTACGCCACTGCACAATTCTGAAGCTTTCCATAATACCTGCCCTTTTGTTAATAATCTTGAACCTGGATCCTATCTTTATTATCCAGCGCCGGAGTGTTGCTTGACTAACTGACACTGCACCATTTGTTTTCAGTTCCATATGTATTGATTCCACCGTTGGTACCTCATTTTCCATATACTTGCTATAAATTAAATCTCTTAACAATTTCACCATAGACGAATCTAATGCTCGTGCTGCTCCTTTATCCGATCTAACTTTTCGATTAGGTACCACATCCTTAATTATTCTATAGACAGACCGTTCTGAAATTTCTGTTAAGTAGGCCGTTTTTCCCACGACACCTTTTTCACCTTCACTTTCTTTCATATTTTTATAAACGTTTAAAAGTACTTTTTTAGTATGTTCGCATAAATATTGTCTAAAACTTTTCTCTGTAATTTGCGAGCCATTACCATTTCCCATATCTTCGTTAAATTCTCTGCTGGTGCTAGGTTGAGGATCTTCCCAAATCCTGATCATTATCACAATATTATTTTACCACAGCCACTAAAAAACGGAAAACACTTGAATATTTCACCATCCGCCGGAATATTTTTACACAACTACATAAAATACGCTTAAAGAAGAGCAATTTCACTTATCTGTTAAAGTATTATACATTCTAGGCACTCACAATCAAAATAAAATGCAAACACTGAAACACACACTGTATTATTGTATGAAGCACATAACCTATATATTCTAAATATAACACAACTCGTTCGAAATATCGCGGAAGACTGTGGTCCGTCTCTGCTTAATACCTGTGCCGTTCTGCTTGCCCTTTTACAGCATTATGTATGTGTGTAAAAAATTAAGTAAACAATAGTGACCGTTAGATCGTAAAATATTTTAGGAGTGAGTGGCGTAATTATTAAAAATTATAATTGATACTGGCGAGTTTCTCTGAATTTCTTATTTTGATTCATGCCCCGCTCTATCCTAGTGGTAATAGGCGGCAAAGCTTTGAAATTTTTTATCTGACTTAGGAATATGAGGTTTACTTTACCTGGTACCTACCTAATTATTTTTTAGCTTTTGGTATATTATCTGCATCATTATCATGTTTCTTTACAATAAAATCGGTTAACTTAAAAACAATTTTTTACTTATTTTGTTTTCAAGTTTTTAGTTGTTTATTTAGTTACTTAATATTTTTCATTCTATTTAGTTCATTTAGTGCCTCATTATTATAAGGTTTCTGTCCTGTCAGTTTGTTGCAATCTAACTCCTCAATACATAATCTTCCAAAGACTTTACTCTAAACTCTATGATCTGCCATTTTAAATCGGATGCCATTTTAGAACAGGAATTTTTTCTAAAGTGTACTGTGTTACACTTGTCAAGCCCTTTTATTCACACCCATATTGAGGGGATTGAAAAAAAGTAATCCGCCATTTTGTGGTGGCGGCCATCTTGGATTTTGAATTTTTCATGGTGTACTACTGTATTCTACTAGTTAGCCCTTTCATTTGATACCCATATAGAGGGGGTTGAAAAAAAATGTAATCCGCTATTTTCTGGGCGGCGGCCATCCTGGATTTACAATGATAATGAATATACATAATTATATTGTCATCAGAACTAAACGTGTGTACCAAATTTCCGATCAATCGGTCAACGGGAAAGGGGTAAAATTTAAATTACTAAATTTGACCCACACAAGACACAAACAAAGTAAGCTAAATAAAACCGTTTAAAAAACGTTTAAAACATTTTACCACTTTGGACACGATGTTTCCTGTGTTCTTGCGTTGAATTTTAAATAAATTAATCATGGATTTAATAAAATATTTTAAAAACAGATTTTTTCATTTCTGAGTTCAGTTGGTCATACAATATAAACTATAATTCAAAACTTCTTAGTTGTAAGGAATACATTAATTGAAATAATTCCAAATTATTTTTTCGAAAATGTTTCTTAGATTGAGGCGAACTATTTTTTATTTACTATTTAAGTTACAAAAATTTACATATAATTAATTTATATTTACATTTAAAACGAGGCTTTATTTGAAAGGAAATTTAATGTGCTACAACTTCTTGTATGTTTTTCGTAAATTTGTGATGTTGCTAGCGGATAAATTGCGCTCTGAATGTTGCATGCTGCCCTAAATCATTATAGAGGTGGTGGAATTCACCAAAATTCTTTCTCTTTCTGTTAATGGAATGATTTTTATTTCTTTTTGTACAAATACCACTTTTTAAAGAAAGACTCTAATATAATATTTTATTCGTCGGAAAATTATGTTAATGAAGGAAATATGTTGAACCGTAGGATGCCCACAGACAACTGACGTGACACCAAAGATCTATGCAGATCAGGCTAGGCAGTGTGCGACGTGCGATGTGCGATGGGCGGTGTGCGATGTGCGATGGGCGATGTGCGATGTGCGATGTTTTTCAATTTTTAATTATTATACGTACGTTCATGTGTCCCCAAAACAGAAGCATCTTCTTTCGATTAGGTTGGAACTAATTAATGTTAGCAACGAATTTTGAACAAAATGACGCGTTCGAGCAACTAGTCGGAAATCTAGCTTCTCAAAAAGCGCTCCTAAATTGTCGAACCCACGATTTAAAAATATAGTCTTGGAAAATATATACATTACCAGGAATAACCTTGTGTCTCTAAATAAAGAGGCGTAAACATATTTTTGCGAAAATGTTCGCATTAGTGAGTTAAGTAACTATCAGGCTGTTTTGTTAACATTTATTAATGATTTTTAAACCGATGGAGAGCTTATTTTTTCTAGATTCAGGTGCTACCAAATTATTTTTGAAATTGTTATTAACAAATGCTACAGAAATTATTTAAACCAAGCGTACCCGAAAATTGCAGTGTTTTCAACATTGAGACATTTTTAAAGCTATTGCAGGTAGATGCAAAAAAGAATGCAGCGATTTTTAGTGAAACAATTATTAGCATTGCTTTATTGTCATATAAAACACAATTATTTTTAATACGATGCTACGGAGAATAACGGAGTACAACGGAGCACTGTACTTTTTACGACAATGTAGCAATGCAGATAATTTTTCACTAATAATTACTCCATTATTTTCTGCAGATTCCATATCATGGAAGTATGCGTATATCTGCAAATTTTTAAAATGTCTGGATGCCGAAATTTACACTGCATTTTTCTGGGTACACTCTGCCTAAACAATTTCTGTAGCAATAATTTCGAGAATTATTTGGCAACTCCTAAATCTAGAAAGATAAAGCTTTATATTGGCTTGAAAACCATTAAATAATGTTTTCAAAAAGAAGCCTGCAAATGAGGTGTAAAGACAAAATTAATCAAATATCAATAATATATTTTTTAAATTCTTAAAGTTATATTTATTTTGGTTTTCACACAATGTTGCGTTAGAAAGTTGTTAACTAGCAACTAGTTTCTGCCTGATCCTTTTCCAGGTTATGATAATAAATATTACATTTTTTTATAAAAAGGTATAATACACACATTTAGGCCACTATTAGCAGCTAGACACAAACATAACGACCTTATCTAAGTAATGTTTCAGATGCTTGTAAAAGTAATTTAATTTACCCTTAATTTTTCCAAATATCGAGAAGTCCCATGTCCACGGATATTAGCCCTTTCCGGTGCGTACGGCTGTGATGCGTTCCGTGCAGTGATGGGTGGCCGGCTATTTTCTTGTTGCCGGGTAATGGAGGCTAAATTTGAAGTCGTCAGAGCCAGGAGTTGTGTTAATTGTTCGTAAGAGGGTAGTCCCAAGCTCGGTTGGGGATAAGCCGTCACAGCGGCAGAGGGGACTGGGATCGTTCCAGTCGTTTGGGTTTGGAGCACTATTTGTCTTTGTGGCGTAGCACTAGGTCTTGCCGTCTGGTACGGTGGGGTGACGTGGTAGGCGCCGGCCGACGAGGTAGGCGTGACGAAGTACTGTGCGTTGGGCGGCGTGCTTGGACTTGGGCTGGTTGCTGTTGGTGGTACCATGCAGCGAGGGGTGGCCAGCTGGCGGCGAGGTGTCAGCGAGGCGTCGCTGAAGAGTTGGGGCCAGTCGGGTGTGGCAGCAATGGTGTACTGACCGCTGGGCAGCCCTGAGTCAGAGATGGAGGCTTCCCCATGTGTGGAAGCGAATCCAGCGAAGCGGCGATCTTCCAGCGCCAAGGAATCGTCGTTGGCCCGGGATGCTGTTGGGTCCACCATACAGCGAGGGGGCATCACCATATCATTATCACCACCCAATCTCTGTTCCATCGCCGAGTTTCCATGCCACGATGCTGCGTTGCGCTCCATGCAGTAGGGGGGCATCGCCTGAGAATCGTTGCTACTCCATTCCATATTTGTTGCCTGGGCTTCATGCCAGGTGGCTGCGCTGCGTGCCATGCAGCGAGGGGGCATCGTCGTGATGACGTCATGCGTGACCCCAGTGTCGTGTCCTATGTTGGTGGCGAGTCCTGCCTCGCTATGCCTGGGTGCTGAGCCCGGCGACGCACAGTATTGGGGCGCCGTCGTCGCGACGCCATGCGGAGCACTTGTGCCTGTGGAGAAATCAGAGGACATGCTTACCTCGCCGAGCCGGGTTGCTGTGTTGCTTGTCGTGCAGTGTGTGGGGGCCACCGTCGTGGAGACGTCGGGCGTGACCCCCGTACCCCTTGTCAGGGCGTCGTGTTGGCGGAGCACTTCGTGGTCAGATGCTGTGAGGGGCGTCGTGCAGTGAGGGGGGGCCGACGTGGAGACGTCGCTCGCGACCCCGGTGCCTACTGCCTTGCCACTCCGGGTATGCATTGCCACTTGACACTCAACACAATAAAACTCAAGTAAAACACACTGTCTGGTTACAACACAAGAGGAAGGGATAACCTCATCAGCGTCGGCGTTGGCGTCGGTGCTCAAATGACTTCAGTTTCGGCAGAAGACTATTAGTTGCTGAAGGCTGGAACATTACTACTTGAAGGATCGATCACTACTTGCTCGCTGAGAAAAAGTGTCCTCTTATATAGACTTTCTTGTGCTCAAATGACTTCTGCTTCGGCAGAAGACTATTTTCTTGCGCTCAAACGACTTCTGTTTCGGCAGAAGACTAAAACATGAGTCATAATTTGTTCTCGATGCTGACGCCGATGACACCACCCCCCTTTTTTGTGACTTTATTGAACATTAATAAAGGCATACAGGTTATGGTTCAGTTCAAAATTTCAATTATATAATGTAAGAGTGAGTAGATACAATATTTTCAAAACTATAAACTAAGAGTAAGTGTTAAGATATTTCAACAACTAAGATATTTTAACATATATAGACTAAGATTAAGTGTGGTAAGATTTAAATAAGTAACTAATAATAGGTCCACTAAGATATTTTAGGTAAAACAAGATATCTAAAATTAAAGTGTTTTATGTGACAAATCATAAATGTATTCTAGTTTGAACAAAGTTTTTTCGCCCTGTGGCGATAATTATTTACATTGGTATGTTATCGCAAGTTTCGCTCTTCTGGGCGTCGTCTCCGCGACGCCCGGGGCTGCTTGATCCTGTTGAGATTTGGGGGCTGCTAAGTCCTGCTGTGCTGCGCGCTACGGCAGCGGGATTCTGGAGCGAACCTGTGAGGCTGCAACGTCCTGCTGTGTTGCTTGCTAAGGCAACGGGAGACTGGAGCGATTTATTGAGGCTGCAACGTCCTGCTGTACTGCGGGCTAAGGCAGTGAGAAACTGGAGCGCCTCGTGGGGGCTGCTAGGCCCTGCTGTGCTACGGGCTAAGGTAGCGGGATTCTGGAGCGGTGCGCCGGAGCCGGCTGAGCTCGGGCTGGCGTTCGAGTTGACGAATACTCGTGTCCGGACTGGGACAGGCATCTGGCTGGCGGATGGCTGCTGTCGGTCGTGGCCAGGCGTGGTCACGGCCTTCGCCCAGAACGGCATCGGAAACTGAATCGGCGTCGTGTAGAGCGGCTGCTCTTGTCTTGACGTAGAAGGCCCAGGGTCTGCTGGCGGCGGCGGTGCGGCTGACAGCGCCGGGGACTTCTTATGCTTGTTTATTTGTTTCCTCGTGGCAGAGGTTGACGGGCCGGGCACGACTGGGGGCAGTCGGCGGGCTGGTAATTTCGGTTCAGCGGCGGCTGTGGTGCCATGTCCGCGGATGTAGGTACCAGGTCCACGGATGTAGACTGGTGCGTTGGCATCTGGCTTTGGGGCAGCGGGCACTACTAATCCTGTGATAGTAGGCGTGACTGGCTCCTGGGCAACGGGCGCTACTGGTCCTGTGACAGTAGGCGTGGTTGGCTGTTGGGCAGCGGGCACTACTGATCCTGTGATAGTAGGCGTGACTGGCTTCTGGACAACGGGCGCTACTGGTCCTGTGACAGTAGGCGTGGTTGGCTGTTGGGCAGCGGGCACTACTGATCCTGTGATAGTAGGCGTGACTGGCTTCTGGACAACGGGCGCTACTGGTCCTGTGACAGTAGGCGTGGTTGGCTGTTGGGCAGCGGGCACTACTGATCCTGTGATAGTAGGCGTGACTGGCTTCTGGACAACGGGCGCTACTGGTCCTGTGACAGTAGGCGTGGTTGGCTGTTGGGCAGCGGGTGCTGCTGGTTCTGGGGCAGCGGGCTGGTGTCCTGTGACAGCAGGTGCTGCTGGTTCTGGCGGGGCTGGATGTGGACCCTCGGGATCGTCATCCTCGGCGTTGCTGTCATCATCGTCGGTATCGTCATCTTCGGTATCGTCATCTTTGGTATCGTCATCTTTGGTATCGTCACATTCGGTTTTGTCATCTTCGGTATCGTCATATTCGGTTTTGTCATCTTCGGTATCGTCATCTTCGGTATCCGTGATTTGTTGCAGAGGTGGTCTGAGCAGGTCAGTCTGGCTGGACTGAATCCTGGGAGGCGGCTCGGGGCCTGGCAGGCCGAGTGGAGGTGACCTCGGGGGAGATGGCTTCGTGCTGACATCTCGGGTTTGACTTGGCGGGAATACCTTGTCGAGGAATACAGAGGCTATTAGTGGGGCAGTGGTTGGCAATACTGACCTTTTATCCTTCCAGGAAGGTCCAGCGTCCTGCTGGTCCGGGAAGGCGTCCATACAAGCTGCTTCCTTGGGTTCCTGTTCACCTGGTTGAGGCTGAGGAATGAGCGTAGTTGACTGGTCTGAGCTGAGGGAGGTAGCATCTTGCGTCACGGTGTTGACGGGTGACCGCCTGTCCAGGCGGCCCGGGCAAAGGAGAGCAAAGGCGGCGGCTCTGTTGCTTTGTTGCCGTGGTGTCAACGGGCGTGGTTGATACGTGTCCTGCTCCTGCTTGGCTGTAGCTTTGTCAATCTCATTCTTCTTTGTCGGTGGTGGAGACACCAAGGTTGTGGCTTGTTGCTGGGCTTGTAGTTGCAGCACTGCGTCCTCTGTCTTGGTTGGTAATTCTAGGCTGTTAATTTCCAGCGGTGGGGCCGGGCGCCCTAGTTCTGCCCGACCCATTGGGAGTTTCCCGATGGCGGTGCGTTGCGGGGTTCTTGCCGTGTGGTTGCCTGACTTCGTTGCTGCGGTGGTGCCGTGGATGTCTGTCCTGGGCCCGGGTTATTAGTTGGACCTGCCTGTTGGCTAGGGTTGTTTAAGTTGGTGCCATGTCCACGTAAGTAGTTACCTCCTGTCTGGACATTTTGTTGGCGGAAGTTAGGGTTTCCCTGTTGGTTGGAGTCGTGTCCTCGGAAATTGGGGTTGGCTCGCTGGTTGGAGTCATGTCCGCGGAGATTGGAGTTGCCTTGCTGGGGCTCTGACTGAGTTTGGTTGGTGGGGCAGTCTCGGTGATAGTGAAATCCCGGGCACTTGCGGCACTTTGGTAGACTATTAGTAGTATTACTCGCAGGCGGGATGGTGGCTGGCCTCGGCAGCGGTCGGAGTTGCCTCTGAAATTCCCTGTAGTCACCCTCGGCGTTTTCAGCCACTCGGCTCAAGCTTTCCATCGTGGCCACTGGGACATTTCTAGTTGCGAATCTTAGTTCCGGTCGCAGGAGCTCGCGCACCTCCATAACCATCTCTTCTTCCGGCGTATACCTATCTACCCTCAGCCAGAGTCCAATTTTACGTTGTATAAAAACGGCGGCGGGTTCGTCGTCTTTTTGTCCCTCCCCGTGTAACCTGGAGCGTAGCTTCCCCAGGGTGGCAGTGTCGTTGAACTGCCGCAGGAGCTTTTCCTTTAAAAATTCGTATGTTATGTTGTGGGACTTCCACATCTCCAGGGTGCGTCTGGCTTGACCCTCGAGCTGTTCAATGGCCACTCTCACTTTATCCCTGCCGTGGATGTCTTCATGGAGCATCGCCTCCTCGAGCTCATCCAGGAAGTTGACTGGATCCTCCCATTCCAGGCCTGAGTAAGTGGGCAGCGCTCTCGTTCTTCTTGCGGGCATCCTGTGATGACCTTGTATTGCGTGTATTGCGGCTTGGACGCTTCCCTCCATTAGTCTTGTCATGCTCTCTGCTAGGTTTTGTGTTGGGCGCCACTGGGGGTCCATTTCCCCAGGATTTGTGTGTTCGGGTTGTCGTGGATCCTCTTCCCTCCGGAAAGATCTGGCCTCACGCTGTTGGTCGCCATGTCCACGGATATTAGCCCTTTCCGGTGCGTACGGCTGTGATGCGTTCCGTGCAGTGATGGGTGGCCGGCTATTTTCTTGTTGCCGGGTAATGGAGGCTAAATTTGAAGTCGTCAGAGCCAGGAGTTGTGTTAATTGTTCGTAAGAGGGTAGTCCCAAGCTCGGTTGGGGATAAGCCGTCACAGCGGCAGAGGGGACTGGGATCGTTCCAGTCGTTTGGGTTTGGAGCACTATTTGTCTTTGTGGCGTAGCACTAGGTCTTGCCGTCTGGTACGGTGGGGTGACGTGGTAGGCGCCGGCCGACGAGGTAGGCGTGACGAAGTACTGTGCGTTGGGCGGCGTGCTTGGACTTGGGCTGGTTGCTGTTGGTGGTACCATGCAGCGAGGGGTGGCCAGCTGGCGGCGAGGTGTCAGCGAGGCGTCGCTGAAGAGTTGGGGCCAGTCGGGTGTGGCAGCAATGGTGTACTGACCGCTGGGCAGCCCTGAGTCAGAGATGGAGGCTTCCCCATGTGTGGAAGCGAATCCAGCGAAGCGGCGATCTTCCAGCGCCAAGGAATCGTCGTTGGCCCGGGATGCTGTTGGGTCCACCATACAGCGAGGGGGCATCACCATATCATTATCACCACCCAATCTCTGTTCCATCGCCGAGTTTCCATGCCACGATGCTGCGTTGCGCTCCATGCAGTAGGGGGGCATCGCCTGAGAATCGTTGCTACTCCATTCCATATTTGTTGCCTGGGCTTCATGCCAGGTGGCTGCGCTGCGTGCCATGCAGCGAGGGGGCATCGTCGTGATGACGTCATGCGTGACCCCAGTGTCGTGTCCTATGTTGGTGGCGAGTCCTGCCTCGCTATGCCTGGGTGCTGAGCCCGGCGACGCACAGTATTGGGGCGCCGTCGTCGCGACGCCATGCGGAGCACTTGTGCCTGTGGAGAAATCAGAGGACATGCTTACCTCGCCGAGCCGGGTTGCTGTGTTGCTTGTCGTGCAGTGTGTGGGGGCCACCGTCGTGGAGACGTCGGGCGTGACCCCCGTACCCCTTGTCAGGGCGTCGTGTTGGCGGAGCACTTCGTGGTCAGATGCTGTGAGGGGCGTCGTGCAGTGAGGGGGGGCCGACGTGGAGACGTCGCTCGCGACCCCGGTGCCTACTGCCTTGCCACTCCGGGTATGCATTGCCACTTGACACTCAACACAATAAAACTCAAGTAAAACACACTGTCTGGTTACAACACAAGAGGAAGGGATAACCTCATCAGCGTCGGCGTTGGCGTCGGTGCTCAAATGACTTCAGTTTCGGCAGAAGACTATTAGTTGCTGAAGGCTGGAACATTACTACTTGAAGGATCGATCACTACTTGCTCGCTGAGAAAAAGTGTCCTCTTATATAGACTTTCTTGTGCTCAAATGACTTCTGCTTCGGCAGAAGACTATTTTCTTGCGCTCAAACGACTTCTGTTTCGGCAGAAGACTAAAACATGAGTCATAATTTGTTCTCGATGCTGACGCCGATGACACCCACTAGAATGGTGAGTTGATAGTTGATAGCAATAAATACTAAAAATCGTAACCCTATCGCTATTTCTTAAATATGTTTAGTGTTTATTACTGTAATTTAAATAGTTGGCGTAAACTGATCTGTCTTTGTTATGTTGATATTGACGGCCAGTTTTTAATCTCATGTAACATTTTGTATCTTAGGAACGATAAGCGTTAGAATAGTAGATCAGTTTATCTTAACAGTAACAGTATTGTTATAGTTGTCTCCACATATTTAATGTACATAAAAAATATTATAAAAACAGGCCATTTAAATGTCAAAGTCCGTAATTTTACCTGCCGACGCAAATTTTTGAGTATTAGAATAAACAAAATAATACTAATCGTGTTTTCGGCAGAAATTTAATGATGTTTCTGGTAAATAAAAAAATCTTACTATGTTTTGCTTCAGGATCAGATATCTTACGCATTGGTGGACGTATTGCCCGTCCTTCGCGATATTGATAGATGAATTCAAAGTACGACTCTGCTTATCGGTTCCCTGAGTATGACGTTCTAGTTACGGGTGATTTGCACTATATTTCAGGAGTTAAGAAATTTTAATTAAAAGAGGCTTGTTTCCGATTATTTTTTATTTTAATACTATACATGAGAACAATGTTGTTCTATATATTAAGTAATACATTATATTTATGATTTACCATTTTCTATCTAATCTGAACGTGGCCCACTCTCCCATATATACGTAAGCGGCACAGCTTTGAGGTTTGTTATCTGCACTAAATATTTGTTTATTTATTTTTTAAACAGATGAATCTAATTACATGAGAAATACAAACTATTATACATTATAATGTTTTTCTTTTTAACTGTGAAGCTTAATCATACACAGAATAATAACATTTTAATTTGTTTAAATAAATGTTTAAATGTTTAAATCTTGGGGGAGAAGGAGCTATGGATTAAGCTAAAAAAAACCGCTGCCTAAGGAATCAGTACTTCCACATCCAGATTCTTCATCCAAGTCGTTTTAAAGGAAACATCTTGACTATATTTGCACTCTAGTATGTGGAAATTATTGGTCATAGAATTTTAATAATATTTGGGGCAGATGTCATAGAAAAGTTTGAGGAGTTGGTTTCTACCATATACGTTAAAAATGAAATTTTTAGTTCACCCTCCTTATTTTCTACTATTCACCTCCCACCCCTTCAATGGAGGCATCTCAATCAGATGTCACTACAATACATACGTGTACTAATCTCAAGTGAATATCTCAATTTGATGTTATCAATCCCATTAATAATGAAGCGGAGGTGGTGGAGTTTGAAAAATATTAGAAAGAAATCTGAGGCCTTGGTTTCTAGTATATACACCGAATCCCAAATTTCTGTACTCTTATCACCTTGATTTACTTATTTTCCCCTAGTCACTCCTATTAACCCTAACCCTTCTACGGAATCATCCCAAAATATAATCTAGTTCCAGATGTCGTTATAATACATACGTCTACCAAATTACAAGTGAATATCTCAAGTTTATTTTATCAACCCCTTTAATAATGTAGTAAGGGTAGTGGAAGGGTTGAAACTTATTGTTAAAAAATTTGAGGTCTTGGCTTCTAGGACATACACCGAATTTCAAGCAATACTCTTACCAGCTTGCTTTTCTTATTTTTCCCTATTTACCTCTACTTACCCCCACTCCTTCAACGCAATCATGTCAAAATATATTCTAGTTTCAGATATAATTATAATATATAAATGTATCAAATTTCAAGTGAAAATTTAAATTTAATTTTATCAACTCTTAATAAGGGAGTGGGGGTGGTGGGGAGAAATAGAAAATACTAATAAAAAAACCTGAGACCTTCGCTTCTAGTACATACACCGAATTTCAAGTTTCTGTAGTCTTACCAGCTTGCTTTACTTATTTTCCCCTATTTACCCCTATTTAACCTCCAACCCTTCAACGGAATCATCTCAAAATATAATCTAGTTCCAGATGTCGTTATGATACATATGCGTACTAAATTTCATGTGAAAATCTCAATTTTATTTTATCAACCCCTTGAATAATGGAGTAGGGGTGGTGGGGGCTGAAATAAATTATCAAAAAATCTGGGGCCTTTGCCTCTTGTACATACACCGAACTTCAAGTTTCTGTAGTCATTCCTGCTTGCTTTACTTATTTCCCCCTATTTACCCCTAAATAACCCCGAACCCTTCAAAGGAATCATCTCAAAGAATAATCTAGTTCCAGATGTCGTTATAATTCATACGTGTATCAAATTTCAAATGAATATCTCAATTTTATTTTATCAACCCTTGTAATAATGAAGTAGGGGTGGTGGGGGTTGAAAAATATTATAAATAATCTGAGACCTTGGCTTCTAGTATATACACCGAATTTAAAGTTTCTGTAGTCTTACCAGCTTGCTTTACTTATTTTCCCCTATTTACCCCTATTTAACCCCTAACCCTTCAACGGAATCATCTCAAATTATAATCTAGTTCCAGATGTCGTTATAATACATACGTGTACCAAATTTCAAATGAATATCTCAATTTTATTTAATCAACACTTTTCATATTGGAGTAGGGGTGGTGGGGGTTGAAAAATATTATAAAAAAATTTGACGCTTTGGCTTCTAGTACATACACCGAATTTCAAGTTTCTGTGGTCTTACCAGCTTGCTTTACTTATTTTCCCCTATTTACCCCTATTTAACCCCGAACTCTTCAACGGAATCATCTCAAATTATAATCTAGTTCCAGATGTCGTCATAATACATACGTGTACCAAACTTCAAATGAATATCTCAATTTTATTTAATCAACCCTTTTCATATTGGGTGGTGGGGGTTGAAACATATTATAAAAAAATCTGACTCCTTGGCTTCTAGTACGTATACCGAATTTCAAGTTTCTGTACTCTTACCAACTTGTTTTACTTATATTCCCCTATTTACCCCAAATTAACCCCCAACCCTTTAACGGAATCATCTCAAAATATAATCTAATTTCAGACGTCGTTATAATACATACGTGTACGAAATTTCAAATGAAAATCTCAACTTTATTTTATCAACCCCATTAATGGGGTAGGGGTGGTGGGGGGTTGAAAGATGTTATAAAAAAATCTTAGGCCTTAACTTCTAGTACATACACCAAATTTCAAGTGTCTGTTCTCTTACAAGCTTGCTTTACTTATTTTTCCCTATTTTCCCTTATTTTCCCCTATTTAACCGCCAACCCTTCACCGGATTTCCTCAAAAAACAATCCAGTTCCAGATCTCGTCATAATATATACGTGTACAAAATTTCAAGTCAATATCTCAAACCGTTCCGGAGAAAACGTGCGGACAAAAAAAGTTCCAGACAGACAGACCGACAGACCGACCGACAGACAGACCGACAGACAGACAGAATTTTTTTTTTTTTTCGCTCAAATTTAAAATCTCGACGTTTCATGACATTCTAAACCTATTTTACGAATAAAAATTTTTGAAAATTTTTTTGCGATTACTATACTTCCAATCCACTACGTGGATGTGGAAGTAATAGTAAGTACATCTAAAACAAGAATAGAGCGATACGATTCAATCTAGGTTTGGAATGAAACAATTTAATACTTAGTAAAAAATTTTGGAGGCGAGAGCAAAATCTAACTCAGACAACATAAATACATTATTTGTGATTTTTAGAATGGTGATCAGAGGCGATGAGGTGTTTGTAGTAAGTGGGGGTATGTAAAAGAACTGTACTACTCTAGTGTGTTTAATGAATATTTTTATTTTTACATGACTTAAAATTTGAGTACAATTTAAAAGGTTGTTTAGTATTCTGTAGCAAACAATTACCATGTATTTTTCTCTTCGAGATTCAAGACTAATGATGCCAAATTCTTTCCGCAGAGCTGCTGTGCGTACAAAGTTATAATTAGGATATGATCCGTATTTCCTCAAGTACAAATACCCCAGCAAACTATTCTGTATTCTTTCTATAATATAATTGTACTTTAAGTAATACGGGTGCCATATTACGGAAGCATACTCCAGAATCGGACTCACTAAAGTAATACACAATTTTAATATTGTGGTGTTATTTTTAAACTTACTGGCCTGTCTGATTATAAAACCTAATACACGCAACGCTTTTAATGATGTGTTAGATACATGCTCGTTAAAGTACATTTTGTTATCATAATAAACACCCAGATTCTTAGTTTTCATTATCCTTGGCAGATTCTGCTCACGAGTGCATCACATAATTGCAATTTATTATCGATGCTCCATTGATAAATTTGATCAACATTTTTTGCAATGACTGGCAGTCAATTAATGTCCACTTTTTGGTAAAGTTTCATATCATCAGCAAATGATAGGCATTTGGAACTTTTTAACGCATTCGGTATATCGTTAATGAATATGAGGAACAACAATGGTCCTAAGTTAGAACCCTGTGGCACCCCGGCAGTTCCAGTGAATTTTCCCCCTAAGTTTTACCAGCAAATTTGACCGAAAAGACGCGATTTATAAGGTAGAGTCGGGTACAATTCAAACTGACGTGTGTCATGGCCGCTAAAACGCCTGAACTAAGATTTTATTTAAAGCATAAGAAATACAAGGAGTTCTCAAACAGTTCTCAGCAATGATATCGCTAAATAATTTTAAAAATATGTAATAAAAGATATTATCATAAAATGTTAAGATTATTAATTTAGTAACTTCATAATTTTAGTGGAATTCTGATTATACAGTGTCCATAATGTTGGCTACATATGGGAAAAAATTGTATTTTTTACATTTCTAAAAAACTCTATTGGGGTTTGTTTATTCATGTACAACAACAAAAAATTACATATTGACACATGTCATGTGATCACCGGTTTGGCAGGACTGTAAATTTTATGAAGAAAAAGTGCATATAGAATACAACAAGGACTCCATATAGTCGCGTCATTTTAGCATGAAAAATCTGAAAACCTCAAAAAAAAGGTACAGGGTCAATTGACTTAACTCTTGTTGCAAAGAGTTCAGAAAGGCATTTAAAAAAACAGTACCTTTTATTTTTTGGCGGAAATGTTTGGTTTCATTTCTTTTCCGATAATTGACCAATTTAATTAAATTAATTGAAAAATTTGTTATCATACACAATATGCCATAAAATTAAACGAAAATGGTTACTCGGGGGTTTCTGGGGTCGCTGATCACCAATCTGAAGTCCAATTTGGGAAATTCAAAATGGCGGACCGGAAATCGGGCCATCTTCCATATGAAGAATGAGAATGGATATCTTGTCCTTGAAAATCTGTACTTGGGGGTTTTCGGGGTCGCTGATTACGAATGCGAGGCCTGATTTGGTAAATTAAAAATGGCGAACCGGAAGTAAAGTCAATTTATCAGGAAAAATTTGTACTTTTTTCGTTCTTGGGCTGAAAATAAGTACTCGGGGGTTTTTGAGGTCACTGATTACGGATCAGAGGTCCAATTTACGAAATTCAAAATAGCGGACACGGGAGGAGCAGTCAAACACTTCGGAAAACCTCGTATTTTTTACTTTTTAGGGCTGAAGGTATGAAAAATACGAGTATTTCCTGAAAAATATACTACTTCCGGTCCGCCATTTTGAATTCTCCCTAACTGGACATCAGAATCACCGAGTCCACCCCCCACGTTCAGCCCAAAAAAGAAAATGATACGAGTTTTCAGGAGAAATGGAGTGTTATTCCGGTCCGACATTTTGTATTTCGTAAATTAGGCCTTTGATTCGTTATCAGAGACCTCAGAAACCCCCGAGTACTCATTTTCAGTCCAAAAGCGGAAACGATACGAGTTTTTCTTGATAAATGAACTCTACTTCCGGTCCGCCATTTTGAATTTACCAAATCAGACCTCAGATTCGTAATCAGCAACCTCGAAAACCTCCTAGCACAGATTTTCAAGGCCAAGATAGTCATTGTCATTTCTTATGGAAAATGGTTCGATTTTCGGTCCGCCATTTTGGATTCCCCAAATCGGACTTCAGATTGGTGATCAGCGACTTCAAAAACCCCAGAGTAACCATTTTCGTCTAATTGTATGGCATATTGTGTATGATAACAAAATTTTCAATTAATTAAATTAAATTTGGCCATTAACATCGGCCAATTATTGGTCCAAAATTTAAACCAAACATTTCCGCTAAAAAATAAAAGGTACTGTTTTTTCTTTTTTCTAAATGCCTTTCTGAACTCTGCCACAAAAATGAAGTCAATTGACCCTGTACCTTTTTTTGAGGTAAAATGCCAAAATGACGTGACTAATATATATGTATATATCGATTTTGAAGCAGATATGAGGATAATAAAAAAGTGCAAATTTTACCCCTACCATTAATTACTATAGGAAAAATCATAAACTCTTGTGTCTATTTCACAAATATTTGATTAGTTTCGACAAAAACTGTATGTATTTTAGTTGAATAAAGGTATTTGCATGTAAAAAAAAAAACGAACCCCCAATATAGTATTTTTTAGAAATCTCAATAATACAAATTTTTCCGATATGTAGCCAACTTTACGACGGACACTGTAGGTATATAGGTTCGGGCACAAATGACACTGATAACAAAAAATGAATTGCCCAATTCAGTCAATAACAATGAGTGATCAGAAAAAGAAATCAAAGACTAATATTGCTACAGTCCAGCAAGAGACACGGGAAGGTTTGGGCATTTCTTGCCAGGAAAGGATAGGATAGTAGTATTAGTAGGGGAAACGATGTCAGTAAAAATAAAATATTTCATATAAAAAAAAATCTGAAATCTCTATGAGAATAACGAAAATAAATTATTTTTCTTTTAGTGGTAATAAATAAAAATTCTAGTTGACCAAATTAAAAAAGACACATTTTTGGGGAAAATAAAGTTTTAACAAAACTCGAGGCGCAGTTTAATAAAATAAAATTATAGAATGAAAATTATTAACTTTTAATAGAGCTTAATGAAATAATAAAAAAGTAGAAGCGCTGGGGATCGATCCCGCACCAACCCCATTTTTATTTATTGCATCGAGCATCTTACCATCATCATAACAAATTTATTAATATTTCTTGTATTTACATGCATTGCCTCCCCGGATCGTGACCCGTGACCAACCGTACAACCACGTCGCTCAGCGCCGTGGTGTTAGTGCGGTTGGGCGGATCGCGACCGGTTTGGCTCAAGGAAACTAATACTAAAGGGGCTAGAACTCCTGCCGCCTGCGGCGGCTTAAATCTAGCATTTCGACGTCACTACCCACTTAGTGGGTTTAAAATAATTTAATTTATCACTTTTGAGCGTTATTCGCGTTATTCACTTTTTTATGAATTTTGAATCGGTAAGACGGGAAAAAGCTTAATGAAAAAACCCGTTCGAGGAGCATCTTACCGATTGAGCTAGGCTAGCTACTTTGTTCAGCTCTAAGACGTGTACTATGTACGTAATAGAAAATTGTAAGATTTAATGGTTTGATATTGTTTGTTTAACGGATGAATATCCACTATTTACCACTAAAAATAACTTCAATATTTCATATAAAGTCGTTTTTCATATTTAGAGTGGTGTTAGTTCACGGAAATAAATAATATTCGTCGTCAAATCACACAGTTTGAGAATCGCTGAGCTTATGACTATGTTTCTCACTCCTCAGTGTGCATTTCAAATTTCCGTATCAAAAGAAGTGGGAAAGAATCTTGGTAGACATACATTGACAATTTCTTTAGGCTATGGTTTTAAGTTTGTGTGCAAGAGATAGTGAAAACGTATGTGCAATATTAATTCATACAACGGTCTTTTTAAATTTGACCCGACTCTATATAGAAAAGAATGCTACTGTACTTGGGGTTGCACCAAACTCACAAAACTTCCTCAACATGACATCATGATCGACGATCAAATGCTTTAAATATGGAGACAACTATAGTAGTGCTTTTTCTTCGATTAAAGCACCAACTACGAATTGACAAAACAAATAAAATGATAAAATAAATCGACTAATAGTGACCGAAATTTTCTATTTCAATTTAAGAACAGCAGAGATATAATTTAATATTTTATGATAGCGGCCAATCGAGACACCCTCGATTACTTTTGATTTGTATACTTCCTATGAATTGATTTATTTATATTTATTTCTTGGAATTCGCTTCATTATGGGCACAGTTAGGCAACATGTAATTCCATTATAAATTAACAATTATTCTATTTACTGCACATAAAAAACGTCGAAGCTTTTCGCTTACGCATTGAGGGTAGATCAGGGCATGCTAATTTCAGAGCTAATTCCTCGATAACATATTAAATAATAAATATAATGTATTACTTAATACATAGAACATCATTATTCTCATATAAAGTATGTTCTGGAGTGATTAAAATAAGAAATTAAGGAAAGCACACCTGTTTCAATTATAGAGTCAAATTATTTTGATATATTTGCCAGACTCGCTCGTAAGGAAAATATTTTACGAGATAACCGTTTACTGCAGGTATGTAAACCCTATCCGCGACAGAGTCGAACTTAATATTGTCAGTGTGTCATGGAACATCTAATTTAGTAGAGGGTCCACGCCTTCGAAAGCCATCAAAATCGTCAAGTAACCCATTCCAGCAAGGTAAATAATATTTGAGCTCGCATCGAAAGAGGGTCCTAATAATGGACTTCAGAAATGGCTTGTTGGACTTTTATTGGCAGTTGCACAAATTCTTCACAAAAAAAAATATATGGAGGAATGTCATTTGAAGAATTCATGTTTTTAAACGTATCCCTCTCGCTAAAAAAATAGTGCGATATTGATCTGATATCCATATCGAGCTAATTTTTGTTGCAAAAAGTTTATTGATCTCTAGACCATATTTCCTTCTCATGTGATTCTGGATTTATTTAAAAAAAGACCATAAGTGATTTTGAAATTCAAGAAGTATGGCTAGATGCGCTTATGTCAGTACTATATAAATATAAAAAATCAGATACTTAGTTTTCTAGTGAGAGGGATACGTTTAGAAGCACGAGTTCTTGAAATAACATTCCGCTATCTTTTTTATTGTGAAGAAGTTGTGCAACCGCCAACAACAATCTAACAAACCATTTCTGATGTCCCTAAGGTCCCCCTCTTTCTGAATTCGTTCCCAAAAATTATTTACCTTGTTGGAATGGGTCAGTTTTTAAAACGTTGGACCCCTTACATAATCAAAGTAGAATATTTTTTTTTAATTTGTGGCTGTACCAAGTAAGTATTTCTGAGTTATTCTAAATTATTGCGCACAAAAATTTTAAGTACGGCTCTGTTTGAACTAACGAGGCAGTGATATACGGATGTTTTTATGGCTTTTTTTATTTGCATTAAATATTTGTAGACAACTTTACAACGTAATTATAATAATGCAATGTATCATCAAAACTATAATTACAATTGAACTCAATATTTGCAATTATTTGATTACTTCCATATCCACGTAGTGGGCACGTTAATTTACGTATCAAGTATTTTAGTGTATCCAGATGAAAATGTGTTCATGTTCAAAAATTATATATCCCTGGATAGAGAATAGAGTCAAACATAAATAATTTTAAAAATTCTGGGTATTCTGCTTAAAAAATGCAAATAATCGCTTGCCTCTACTATGTGAAGCATCCTGTAGATTTCAAAATATGTCTGATCTATAATTTTTATCTCAGACTTTTTGTAAATTTCACGTGATTGTGGAAATATTGGCTGTCACCTAGTGCACTCTCACCCTGTATATATTCAAAGTGGTTCATAAGAGCAATAAATTAATCCAGATGTAATGAATCTTTCCACCTGTCTTAGAATATATGTATTGTAGATTGTAAACCTTGACGAAAGCTCTAATTATACACGTATTTGATGTTAAGTTTATTTTTGTACTTATTTTTATGTTAATGTTTAAAAATATGTAAATGGAATAAAAACATGGTAAAACTATTTTCCTCTTTTTTTTGACACCTATAAGAAACTATATTTCTTATTGACGGATTTAGTTTACCACTCTACAAAGGGGGGCATCGATGAGCTAGGATAATCGGCCCCAATTTTGTCAAAAAACTGCTTTAGTAAGGAATTTTCTGATTTTTTTTACAATCTTTCAGTAATAATAATAAACGACCCATTCTTTAAAATTATTATTATTATAACTGTATGCAGTCTTTGTTCTAGGGAACCATATACCACAAAATGTGGTCTAATGGACTGTTTCAGGCATTCTCACAACTTTTTCATGAAGTGTGCATTTTCTAAACATTTTTTTCGTGGTTTTTATATATTGTTTGGAACGTAAAGTGCAACAATCTTGTTGGTAAAATAATGCGCTCATGGGATTTCCTTAGCTTATCCATACCCCTTCTTTAGATTAAAAAAAAAAGCATCACCTTGGGATTGATTATATAGATAATAAATCTATCACAAAAGGCGAAACATAAGACAAATCACATGAAATATAATTTTCCTTAACGTCTACCATCAATTTTCAATGGGTCGAACTCCGATCAAACTGGGAGTTCTTTGACCGGAGAGGCCACAGAGAATTTGTGGACAAATAAAGTAGGTATATTTTATTTTAAGGATCTGCAGTTTATAGTTAAACAATATTAAATAATTATTTCATTGACTTTTTGTTGAAAAAACAATATATTCACGCATCTGTCAAATTTAAAAATCCACATGAAATAAATGATTTTGTCCACGACTATTAAATAATGTACTCATTATGTACGTGTTTCCTCAATGATAATGCTATCCATTATTCCCTACAGTGAATAATGATTTCATTATTCACTGATTGCAGTGAATAATGAGGACAGTCAGTTGTTTATAAGAAATGACATTAGTGACTTTTTACTAAAAATTCAAAATGTCAAAATTGCAGCAACCAAAAGACAACTGTTGTCTCTTTAAGGTTTCTAGGAAGCACTCAAATGGTACATGCCGAAAAGGTACTTTAATGAACACTCAAAAACTGCATGAGTAGTTTGTTTTCAAAGCATCATCTATTAGCAACACGCGGCAATCCTCAACATTGTTTTTGAAACCATTTAGCTGTGCCTACAAACTGTATTATTTTATTAGTAAGCCATGACAATGTGTCAAAGTGTAATTCTGTAACTGATTTGAAACGTCAAAATTTATGCAATTTCAACGCCAACGTTATTTACAGTAATTTTACACATTAGGTACTCAAAAAGAGTAATAAAATTAAATAAATGGATACTGACAGTGAAAACAAGATTTCTTTGACACCGCCAGAGATAAAGGAAACTGTAGAAATCGCCTCGTTAAACTTGTTGCCCGAAATATCGAGAAAATGATATATTATGACATATGAATCTTTCTTAAATAGGAGAAATGAAATAAAGATGGATTAAATAAATATTAAATATTTAATAGTCGTGGACAAAGCATAGTATTCTACTCGCAAATAATGGCTATTATATGCTCGTTGAATAATATACTATTGTCCACGACTATTATATAATGTACTCATTATGTACATGTTTCCTCAAGGATAATGCTATCCATTATTCCTTAATGAATGATGATTTCATTAACACTGATTGCAGTGAATACTGAGGACAGTCAGTTGTTTATAAGAAATGACGTTTACTAAAAATTTAAAATGTCAAAATTGCACCTGTCAAAGGACAAATGTTGGCTTTTTACGTTTTCTGGGAAACACTCAAATGGTACATGCTGAAGAGGTACTTTAATGAACACTCAAAAACTACATTAGTGTTACGTATTTCCACCTCTTAGGAAACACCCTGTATGAATCCGTGGGTTCTAAATAATTTTAGCAAGGGGTGAACCACTAACACTTTATTTAATAATTTACGGACTATACAATACTTCAAAATAACCTTTACACTTTGTTTACTTGATATTTAACCTCACTTTTGTTACCGAACGTCACTGTTCAACTTCTTCACTTTTATAAAACTTCTCCCTCTCGCCATGGAATCTCACCTTATATACCTGAAACTGCCTCTAGAGCCATCTAGAACAGAATCTTCTCCTACCACACTCTAGAAAACTCTACAAGTTTCCAGTCACTATTTAGAAGAAGAATAAATAAGGAGATGATGATAGATGGAAACTTAAAAGAAGCATCTCACAAACACCTACACTTTCCATCCTATATTCCTAACCCATGCGTCATGTGGGTCTCGCTGCTGACAACAAGCATGTCCAATGTCCAACCTGGCGTATGCAGCCGGTCCGGCGATATAAAAGACATGGTTACGGCACGCGGTTTTGTCGTCCGTTGAGCGTGTTCGGCAGACGACCAAGCTGCGTGTTGGAACGAACCTCCATTGATGCCTGGAATCGGCAGCAATGCTCACCTTACGCTGGAGAATCAATCAATCAATCTATTTACCTAGCAATAACAATGAGAATCGATTGTTATTTTTGTATCAATAATTATTGATATAACGATAATTATTGAAGAATCGATAATTATTATTGATGTAGGTATCGATAATTACTGCTTTTATCGGTAATTATTGCGTTTATCGAAATTATCGATTAATTGGTCGTAATCGATATTTTGCCATAATCAATAATAGATTTCACTTATCGCGCACCCCTAATAGCTATAAACTAAACTCCTCCAGAATGTTAATATAAATAAGACGATTAAAAATGTTTCTATTTGGTTTGCCTTCTTAATGTTTTAGAATTTTTGTGTTACTTCGTTTTAATTTTGAAGGTAATTATATAACAAGATTCTAAACAAGCACTTCTCTATAAAAACTATCCTTAATAGATCCAATATGGGGCGGCATTTTATATCTTCATCTAGGGCAGTACAAAATTTAGAGCCACCCCTGGTAATTTAATTGTGAAAACACCGACATTATATAAATAAACGAACTAACCATTCGCCGATTTACTGCACTTTTTATGTAATTGTTGTACATTCTATAAAATACTCTCCTCATCTTTACCTAAATAAAAATATATTTGCGTGTATAACAATATAATAATGTTACTTTAAGGCACGTCTCCAGTATCGTCGGCTTTGCCGATCGGCATGGTCGCCCAGCATTTGTTGGCAAGTGGGTACGTACAATTCGGCTTATGCCGGTCGGAAACTTCAAAAGAATCCAAGCCGAATATACTGGTGGGCCAATGCCGATCGACAAAGCCGACCATGATGGAGACGCGCCTTTATATTAGCGAGAGTATCTAACAGCGAGATGAATGAAAGCCGCCATAATCTTATCGCATTTGTGACAAATTTATGGCTGTTAAGTTGATAAACATTAGGGACTATTGCCCAATTAGCCGGTTCTGCAATGTAACAATATTAAATAATATAAACATATACATTTAAAGAATTTAAATAATTAAATCGATTTTGTTAAAAAAACAATCGGGTTCCTCCTCTATCACTACTATCTAACACTAACTGCTGTCGAAATTTTCATATAATGGGATTTTTCGTTCTTAAGTTATCGTTCTTGCAAGAAACGTGAGGGACGGATGGACGAACAGACAGGCAGGCAGGCAGACAGACGGACGGACGGACGGACCTTTTGAAAGTTGTTATTCAATCACCAACACAGTGATATGAATTGTTTTCTCTACGAGCAATATTACCTGTTTTAGAAATGTGCCGATCGAATGCAATATACCTACTCCTCGTTTTGTATTTGCGAACTTAAAAGAACAATATGATTTTAATTAAATAAATTTATATAAATCCCATAATACCTTAGAGTAGGAAAGATATAAAGCATAATATATATTGCACTATTTACGTAGTGCGACATCTGTGATTGAGTAACGCAATAATAGAGAATAAATAGGTAGGTATTTAAGAAAGAAAACTTTATTACATCTCTCACTTCTAAAGAATCTTGTAATTTAGCTTTTTGTACACAGAGGGCAGCACTACAAAATTTTCTTGACTGATTTTAATTTGACATATTAAAACTAACCTTTAATAAACACAGAGGGGTCGTACAGTACAATGAGTCATAATAATAGGGAAATTTACAGAATTTGTCCAGCTTTTCTTAAATCGATACTGTGAACCTACACCCGTATACATTTTTATAAATCGTCGTAAGTAGCGAACGTTTTTTTTCTCTAAATTTAACGTCACTATGTCACGCCAAGCAAAGATTCTGGAACATTTAGAGCCTCAAGAAAGGCTGAGGCAGTTGATTGATTATAGCAACTCAGTCGAAGTTGACCCACATGTCCCACCCATGAGGTAAGTACATATATTATGCAGGTGCCTTATAATGCAATGTTTTCTTTTATCTAGATATTATCGTTCAGGAATAGAAATGGTGCGTATGGCTAATGTATACTACGAAGAAGGCAGTTTAGAAAATTCATATGTTTTGTATTTGAAATTTATGACATTATTCCTTGAAAAAATTCGTAAACATCCAAATTTTAACGCAGTGCCGATAGATGTCAAAGCAAGGAACCAAGCTAAGATGAGGGAGGTTTTACCCAAAGCAGAAAAATTAAAACAGCAACTCTTGGAGCAATATAAGGATGATTACAACAGATGTTTAGCAGAAATGGTAAGGGTAAGATATTAAGACTTTAACTTTTGCAAAATGTCAACAAAGACATTTCCATCACAAACATATACGGGAAAGGTGCAATAAAGGCACGCCCGAATTTGAAAATTTTCGAAATAGATATGAATAGTAGTAGACAAATGGAACATGTTGATAAAAACAATGAGGATTAGTCGTAAATAATTTTTTTTTAAATACTTAAGACATTTTCGGGACCAAGGAGTGAATTGGGGTGCTGGGCGGGGTAAAAGCTATGTATTTTATAAATAAATAAAAAGCATATGAAACCTTGAAATGATTAATTAGAAAGAAAGAAATTGTAATCATTTAAAAAAAAATGGAAATATTGATGTATAATAAATTCCCATTTTAAAAGTTGCAATGTATTTTTCATGGGAATGATAAATATGAACCTAACAAACTGAGGAAAAAAAGAAATTGTTGTAGTCCATTTTAAACAAGAATAACAAATATAAACCTAACCAACTAACCGAAACTAACCAAAATTGTAGGAATAGTAAAATGAAAAAATAGTGGAAAATGAAATAAAGTGCCATAAAAAAAATATGTTTTATTTTAAAAGTAAACGAAGTAATGAGGAGTGGACATAATTAATGAGTCATATTTCTCAGCAATTTGCAGTGACATGTTATCAACCTTTCTCAAGCTGTTGGACCATATACTCCCCACCACAGGAACATATCGATGTATTCGGGTTTGAAAATGGAATGCATGACACCAAGTCTGCGTAGCAACCGTTTGAGTTTAGACCAGTAACCTTCAACATGATTGGTGCAAAGTACCAGTTACGGGATCACGAAAGTTTTTGGACTGGTTAACAGTTTTGTGTATGTATGGAGAAACACCAACCAAATTGGACAAAGAAGAATAACCAAACCAACAGTCAGTCCATATTTAGTAATACATGCTGCTGTATGCAAGTTATGAGAGTCATTGCACTTCTATTAAGTATAGAAACAACAAGACCCCATTTTAGAGTAACGTCGTATAGACCTAAAACCTGTAACGCACAATCCTACCAACATTATATTTACGCTTGATAATTACAGTTTCATCAATTTGCACAACAGGAACTCTCTCCACCTATTAATAAAAAGTAAATATTATGTAAATGTAAACGTGTGAAAAAACGATGAAATTACCAAATACAAATAAATCGTCGTGCTGTAGTAGTTTCCATGAACATATGTCCCTGAAATATCGAAGCATGTAAATAATGTTTTTTTTTCGGCATTTTCAGACACATTGGCCCAGAACCCGACCTCACCTCGCAAACCCAATGCCACATAATAAGTAAAATTGTTCGTATAGGTGTACGCAATGTAGAAAAAAAGAACCTTCCAGTATAGAATCCATTTTCTTGCACCGTTTGAAAAAGAAAATATGACCTGAAAATAAGTAGTAAAGCATAAAGTAACGTAAAAAGAATATAAGAGTGAAATAATTTTTACCTAGAGGAATTCCCCAAAGTCGACGAATATTGCAGTACCTTTGGCAATTTCATGTTTTACATCATAAATCAGTCCGTATTGAAGAAGTGTCTTGTAAGAGCGGTAAGAACTGCTCATCATCATAAAGTATTAGTACAAAAATGTCTTGTAAAGATCTAACAGAACCCATTGCATTAAAAAGTAGAGAAGAACCAAACAGACACGATTAACTGTAGTTTAGTTGTGGCAAACTCGCGAAAAAATACTTAATCTCAAAATAAATGTGAACATAGGTGCAAAAACTATAAAATATGGTAGTAACACAATTCAAATTCATGTAATTAAATACATAATTTTAAATACAAATGCTAAATGCACCTCAATCAATTTGTAAGTAAACATAGAGTAATACAATACTAAATTTAATTTTAAAATCTAATTTTCTGCGACGTACCTTTATTGCCCCTTAACCACATATGCAGCTTTTAGTAACATTTACAATAGTTTACCTAAAAAGTTCTTATAAAAGTTGCACTTACAAAAGACCACGCACGTCCCTTTTGGAAAAAGACCCCGGGCTAAATTGGCTAAAAATGTAGGAAGTGCACGATCCAACCGCTTAGTACTTTGTCATTGCACAGCGGTCCGACCGTGCACGAAAAGTTTTTTAAATCACGGGCGGCCCGAGGGTTGAGGTGTGCAACACAAAGGACAAGATACATTTCTCAATGATTTTACAATCTTTCCCTATCATTAAAACATATTTATATTAATATTTAAAATCAGATCAGATATTCGAGTTCTTGTAAGAAGGAGAGTATATAGGGTGCAATTTCTATTACCAAATCTTTAATAGGAACCCGCTTACTTGTTTTGTGTTAATGAGGAAGATGCGTGTTTTTTCTTTTAATTGCAGATGGATAGGGGACTGTTAGATATGCATCATCTTATTACTTTCTTTCATTTCTTGTTAGAATTAAAGGCAAAATAATATATTAACTTTAGCTGAGAATTGAAACGGTCTGTCTCTGCCGCATCATGACAGCAAGCCGGGTATACTATCACGTCACTGATTTTGATATATTAAAATGTCAAAAAAGAGTACCGTACTTAAGAGTGAGCAAGGTGACAAGATGAATCCTAAATTCTGCGCCTAGATGGCACTAGCGACTACTATGGTTATCTACGTAGAACAGAATAGCATTAGACTTATAAATTCAATAACTGTAAAATATCAAAGTTTGTTTTATATTACGGATAAAGATAGTGTTACGGGTCAACCCGTTTTAGGGTTGTCGACTCTTTTATTGACCAAAAGCGTGACGTCCACAGGTATCCCCCATATTACTCTGTTGCCCAGACCAATACCGGCGATACCCGTGGCCAAAGTAACTCGTTTGGCATATGGGAGAGTTTAATTTAATTATTGAATAATAAAACATAGTGAAAAGATTATTAAAAACAGACTGCAGCAAACTATAGGAAACAAAATTCCTGGATATCAATTTGGTTTCAAAACTGGACATTCAACACTTCATCCACTAACAATACTTTGTAACAATATAGAAACTAGCAAACTCAATATGAGGTATTCTGCCGCCGTATTCCTCGACATTAGCTAAGCTTTCGATAGCGTATGGCACAAGGGTCTATTATTTAAACTTAATAAGCTGGGATGTCCTAAATATATTCTATTTCTCCTCAAAAACATGCTAAGCGATAGAAAGATTAAAGTTAAAATCTTAAATACCAATTCATACGAATTCACTCCAGAACAGGGACTCCCACAAGGTTCTCCATTGTCACCCCTATTATACAATCTATATTGTGCGGACATATATAATTATCAACATGAAGATCATGAGTTTTTCTCTCACATGGGATATGTACTGCAATTTGCCGATGACACGGCCCTAATTTCACATGAGGTCACCATAAACAAGACAATTCGAAACCTACAGAACTTAATTAACTCGACATGCACTTGGTTTAATACTTGGAGGCTTAAACCCAATCCTTTAAAATCACACTTTATTATATTCAACCATCTAATAACACCAGATTCTCCAACTATCAACATGTATCAACATACCATTACTCCTGAATCTTCTACCACCTATCTTGGCATACTCTTTGATAATAAAATTAACTTTAATGCACATACAGAACTGAAAAAAAAGAACATGATTTCAAGAGCTAAACACTTTCAAAGCTTGACATACAGGAAGAATGGAATAAACATACCAACTGCAAGCAAAATATACAAGCTAATATGCCGTCCCATGATTGAATATGGTCACACCTTGTTTTTAAATTGCAAAAACCAAGCATTAAAAAAACTAAAAATAGCTGAAACATCGGCAATCAGAAAAATAACAAAGATCCGACATCCCAACAATCCTCTTCACAACCCGCCCAATCCCCTTCTTTACCAACTGACTAACGTAGTGCCTATTGAAGAGCGTCTCATTCAATTATCTACAAGGTTTGCCCAGAACCCCCAGAACACAGAAATAATAGGAAAATATTGCATAAGAAGAACTCCAGGAATTAGACCCAGGCACAAACATCCCCAACAAACCACTCTAGAAAAACTTGAAAATTTATAAAAAAGATACTCTACTCTCTACTTAAATTAAAGATAGTTAAATCATTCACTGCATTTTTTTTATATATATGTATATATAGGTACATAATATGCATAATTTTTTTTTTTTTTTTTTGTATGTAAATATATATAATCACTAGAGTAGAATAAAAATTATATTAATATTGTAACAATAGGCAGAAGGACCTCGGTCAATAGCCTGTTGAATCATTTTTGGTTCAATAAATTCATTTATTATTATTATTATTAAAACATAGTGGTAGAAAACAAGGTACAAGTTTATTAACTAAAACAAATATAGAACAAGGTAGTAGTTACATTTTAACTGTAGATTTCAATCACGCCTGGGGAGCCACTCTCTAAGGGAGGAATTGGGCTACATGGCACCCTACCATGACTTACTTCCCCAAAACTCCAAACCCAACTGACTTTTTTTACTCTTCACCGGCATCGCTAAAAATAAGTGTAAGTTATACATTAATAAAGACTACAGGATTGTTGAAGAATATTTTTTACTAAAATTTGCTTATTAGGTAGATCTTTCTTCACTTGGCACGTTATCCCCTGTTCCCCACTGTTTTAGTCGCATTGTTTACTCTTAATATTTCATTTATATTAATATGTAATAATTACACATTAAATATATGCAGTCTGAACTAAACTGCAATTTAAACGCACCCCAGCGTGCATGACCACACTTTCTGTACAGTAGTAAACCCTACCCTGCTTCTTATAAGAACTCGAATATCTGATCTGATTATCTGACCCACAATCCATGGGCCACCCATGCTTTAAAATACACTTCGTGCATGGTCGGACCGTTGTGCAGTGAACGGTCAGACCGTGCAGCAGGCACAAATTTAATATATTATAGTTTACGACTCACTGATCAAAAGTTCTCATAACCACAAGGGTCGAAAATTGATAGTTTTCTTTTACAGCCGTTTGAATTGTTCACTTTTCATTGTTACACGAAATCAGTTCAAATACTTTTCTTCTGTTCTATGCTTTGTTCTGTTTGAGATATTGAGGCTCAAACATAGCAAAGATATAGTTTTTGACCAACTTTGACTAACATAACTTTTGAACCCAATGTCTTACAGAGCTTTTATTGTACGTCAAATAACGATTATTCGTTGTAGAAAATGGTGGTGTTATAATATTTTGAGGGATATTTCTTTATGATCTGTGAATTGAGTGTAAATCACACAAGTGCGCTAAGTATATTCACAAAATCCAAATTCAGGCATCCATCGAATGAGTTTATAATACTTTATAGTTGTTTATTTTACATCAGTATGTGAAATACGTTTAACTCCTTTCCATTTCTCACCTCTTTATCCCTTTTCTGGTTTAGGGTATTTCTATCGGAGGGAGAGAGTAATACATGATGAGAACGAGAGATCGTGTGGCGACGAAACGTGGCAACATCTCATCTTTCATCTCAGATTTTTGCATGTAAACAATGACATGAGAATGTCTGTACAACATACATTTGAAAGATTCGTGTGTACAGTTCTCTCATAATCATAAAGCCATTGAATTAAAACAAGTAATAAAATGTCGGAACCATTGAGACCTCAAAACGTTTTCGACTTTGAACCAATTCTAGTAACCTCCAACAATTTTGTGGGAAAGTTAAAATTAAAAATCTTAAGTGATATTAACAAATTAATGAAAATAAAACGTCTTTCAAATTAACGTACTGACGATTATCGCTCGAAAAGTCATGCATTATTCTAATAAAATATTGTAGATTCATATATTACTTCCCTCGCATACCGAAGGGAAGTATTGTATTCGAGAAAAAATCACCCTCCGAGATTTTTTCGGATTCTGACGTTTCAGAACACGTAGATTCCGAAAATATAGGTTTTTCAATTCTGTCAGTCTGTCTGTCTGTCTGTCTGTCGGTCTGTTGGTGCATTAACTAAAAAACTACTTGACGTAGAGCAGTCAAATTTGGTAGGTAGTTAACCCTACTGTCAGCGAAGAACTGGTAGAATTTTCACTGAAAAATATACAGGGTGGACCGTCTAAACGGAATAAATAGTGAAAAAAAATTTTTTTTGCTCAAATTTAAAATTTCCACGTTTCATGACGCGCTAAACGTATTTCAGGAAAAAAAAAAATTTTAAATTTTTTTCAATCATTTTTGAAAAAAATTTTACCACTAAAAAAAATTTTTTTCTTTGTTCAAATTTAAAATTTCCACGTTTCATGGCATTCTAAACCTATTTAAAAGAAAAAAAATTGTGAAAATTTTTTACCAACATTTTTGAAAAAAATTTTACCACCAAAATAGATGAATTTTTTTTTTCTCAAAATTTAAAATTTCCACGTTTCATAGCGTTTTAAATCTATTTAAAGAAAAATAAAAAAAAAATTTTAAATTTTTGAAAAAATTTTACCACAAATAGATGGAATTTTTTTTCAGATTTAAAATTTCCACGTTTCCATGGCATTCCAAATTTATTAAAACAAATTTAAAAATGATTTAAAAAAATTAAAAAAAAATTAAAACATGTTTATGTAATCTATTTATGACCATTATAGAATAGACGAAATATTTTTTTTGCTCAAATTTAAAATTTCCACGTTTCATAACATTCTAAACCTATTTCGGAAAAAAAAATTTGCAACATATTTTCACCAATTTGGAAAAAAATTTAACACTAGAATAGACAGAAAACATTTTTGAAAATTTGTTCTATATTTTAATCACCACTATGCTTCCACTCCATTACGTGAATGTGGGATTGAGAATGTGAGAGATGGCAATAATATTTGGCATATCCTATTATATACTTTTATTGAATAATGGCATCCCAAGAAATAATTGAGTCATGGTGGACATTTATAAAGGTATTTGCGCAAGCCTTCCATATTTGGCACCTGTTATATTGAACTTTTGCTGTTGGATGAACACTCTGTATATTTTTTTGACCAAAAGTTATCAGGTTTTCTTTGTAATAATACCAATAATTATATTCCGATTATTATTCCCAATAACGAGGGAAGTTCTGTGTAAATAACTTTACCGATTTTTTTTTCTATACAGTGTATCTCATTTAAAATGAAGATGCCCAGGTATTTTCGTAATTTTTTGAAATCCAGATTTGAGCTTTGGCACAATTGTAGCCTATATAAGTCGTACATTTCGAGACTACCAACTTAAATTTAAGTAACAAACTGAGACAACGGTAGCCCCCCAAATGGTGCCCATTCCCGATATTTTTGCTTTGCGTTGAAGATATCGAAAAAACTTATTAGAAAAAGTTGTTCAGAATCTAATTTTGAGCCCCAGTACCAAATTTCATTATGAAATTCGCATTTTTAGTTTTTTCAATATTTTCCCGCAAAGTCCACAAAAGTTAATTGTTTGTTTTCTTTTCTCCTAAAATGTATTTTTTGTCAAATCGACACTTGTTCAATAATTTTTTTTTTGCAATTCCATGGCATCCTGTTAAATTGAAAACCAAAATTGTAACCGTATATGGACTATTAAAAAAACTAAGAATGTGAATTTCATAATGAAATTTGGTATTGGGGCTCAAAATTATCTTCTCAACAACTTTTTCTAATAAGTTTTTTCGATATCTTCAACACGAAGCAAAATATCGGGAATTGGCCCCGTTTGAGGGGCTGCTGTTGTCTCAGTTTGTTACTTAAATTTAAGTTGGTAGTCTCGAAATGTACGTCTTATATAGGACTAAAATTGTACCAAAGCTCAAATCTGGATTTCAAAAAATTACGAAAATATCCCGGTGTCTTCATTTTAAATGAAACACACTGTATATATTTATTTATATTTTTATGTATTTATTGTCATAAATAGTATTAGCATTAATTATATTAATATTAATAAAAAGTTACTGCTGACATTGTCTTGATATTTGTGATTTATAGCACTGTATGAGCGCTCGCTCGCTTTGAAACGATGGCTGTTAACGTGCATACGTTATCTAATGTGCGATGAAAAATTGGTTTTTGTCTCTAGCACAAGATACAAACGATTCTAAAGATATCGTTATTTAGTGAAGAATAAAAAATTGAACCCCTGTTTGTCTGTTCGAAGAGCGGGCGAGACTGGCTAATGCGATGTTGCCAGTTTTCATATATGCATGAAATTCTCATCGTTTTCCGACATTGTATCACGAATTACTTAACAACCAGACACAAGAAGTTTCTCAAACTGGGGGTACACTTTTGTAACAACCATTCAAACTCACAGTCAAAAATTTAAAAGAATCTGACGTTTGAGATATAAATTATGGCGATAAATTCACAGGAAATTACCCTTCCCAATCGTTTCCTTGCTAATGTGAATTTTGATGGATCATAACTGCAAAAGTAGACACAAGATCGTTCTCAAAATTTGCCAGTTCTTTCGCCAAAACCATTATCTACATCCCGCTGAATAAAAACAATCTGACATTAACGACTTTCTCAGTAAAAATACCTTAAACACTGCATCTTATTTATATTACGGTTATATCTGATGCATTGTTTAATGGCAAAAGAGTTTAAAAAGGGGGGGGAGGAGAAGGGGGTTAGATATATTTCGCAAATCGATATCTCACTTCTAGGTTAAGATGTTCGTCTTTTTTTATAAATTTGGCAACCATAAACATGTCCATAGTACATAACTTTCCAGATGTAACTTTACCAAATTCTGTATTAGCCAATACTTTAATTTCATGTAAAGTGCAAATGAGGCCAGTAAAATGTTTTGTTTACCACTTACTAAATTTCAGATATTAATGCGACTGTTGACATCACTCCCAATCAGCATGTTTTGTATGCCCATTCATTTATACAAATTTTGTTATTTATTTGTTGAAATCAAGTACTTAATTTTAATATCAAACAGGCACATTTATGTATAGCAAAAACACCTAATTATGTTCTTGATAAGTATTACAATTTTATTTGTAAGCTGTGCAATTTTATAGTTATTCAATACTATTTTAGAAACAACAAAAAAAGCACGAGCAGGAACAAAGGAGGAAGGATACCGATAAAAAGGCTAAACCACAACCATCGCCAATTGCACATAATGTACGTGATGCATTACCTACACTAGTTAAAGATCCTGGCAGTATAGACCATGTTAGTTACCCTGATCCATACTCGAATGCACCACATCCACCTTCAGCACCAACTCCACCTACTAAGGTTGTATCTACTGTGTAAGTTTCAGCATAATATAAATAAAATGGAAGATTACATTACAAAAGTAATATATATATATAAATGCAATTTTATGTCAATGTATATACTGGATGTTGATGAGATTATGTATGCCAGCAATACAATACTCGTGGATCAAATGCTATATTGCCAATTAAAATTTTGGTGTGTTCCACAGGCGATTAACCAGTGGACTAAGTTAGGTTATGGCTCAGGGCCGGCATAGTCTGCGTGGTAACAAAATATTTAAACACAGTATTTTTTTCAGGAAAATTGAAAACTAAGGATGTGACTACCAAGCCCAAGCGCGCTGTATGTTAAAGGTAATCTAAGACATGGAAATCAGTGTTCGTGTGGTCTGGGATTCTATTCTTGAATTCCCGGGGGTACAACAGTCAAGATAAAGTGGGCGTGGTTCTGTTGGGGAACAGAAAATCATATTCTTGAATGCAGTTTCTCTCGATAGGTAGAAGAACGCGCTCCTCGGTTTCATCTTTTACAAATTTGCAAAGGAACAGTCACTCCCTGATGGAATTTGTCAGCACACACATCTTATATCTGTCACATATGTCATGATAGGAGTTTGTTTATTTTTGTGCAGATGATTTGTATTCAATTTTTTTCCTATTAAATGTCTTTAAAAAGAATGGAATTTTGAAAGATATAGTGGATGCAGAGTAAGATGCTGAGTGAACAATTTTAAAACACACAAAAAATTATCAAACGAAACTTTTTGATTCATTCATGCCGAGCTGAATTTCTGATTTTACCCGTGCAATTTATGATGCCGATAAAATGCCAATCTTCCTTTTTACATAGAGACATAATACGACCTTACTGCGAAGTGTTTATTTAGTTATGAATGATTGAGAATTTGAAGTTTTAGTATCTCCCACAAAATTATTTCAAATTTAAGTTGATTTTCCGCGGTGGTATAGAGCATTAAACGACGACTACCTAAGCGGACTTCCGACTTCGAATACCGTAACGGACTACTTTTTTCATTATTTTTTTTTTTTAACACTCCGGCAGACATTTAAATTACTTTTCACTTATTTCTGGGTGATAAACATGTAAAAATTATAATTTTGTGATCATTTTGCCTTATTTTTGGGCGATAATTAAGGGAATAATTTAAAAGACGAACAATTCTAAATAAAGCAGTTTTATCTGCACCACCTGGAAACCAAGATGACATTTTCTTAGTTACGGCCATTTATAAAGAAACTAAGTTATATAATGATTTGAAATTTACACTGACATTTCTTTCTTTGTTGAACATATTACAATTTTTTTAGTCACATAAGTTGTTGAAAAATTATTGAGTTGGAGGTGCTAGACAGTATACCGAAATAGAAATATCGCGGACGGCCTACTTTCATTCATTAAGACACTCGATCATTTTCATGGCATAATTAAAACCTGCTCCATCACCCTTCAACTTCAACATATCAGGTATCTTTTCTTTTTAAATAATTATGTTTTCTTGTAAATTAAAGTTTTACTGCCAAGTTCCAAGATAAACTATTTATTTCAACAATACTGTGAACATTTCAGACTAAAATTTTAATTTCTATTTTTTCTTAATTGCTCCTTTAGTACTTGAAATAAATATTTTCTTTACATTTTTCTACTTTTCCCCAATTCAAATACAAAACAACTTTTTGCCGATTTACGGAATTTTTTATACAGTTGGTGCACATTCCATATGATACTCTTTGCAGTTAAATAAACGAGTGGCGGCCTTGTTTTATTGAGAGATGAATGAAAGGCACCAAAGCTTCTTCCATAATCATATCACATTTGTGACAAATTTATTGCTGTTTTGATAAACATTACGGACTATTGCTTAATCAGCCGGTTCTGCAATGTAACAATCTTATATAACATAAATACAGGGTGTAATTAGTTTCATGTCATTAAAAAAAACTGGTAATAGGGATCGACTAGACAATCAGATAACCTGTATGACTTTTTTCTCTAGGGACACTGAAAAAATTGACCTAGGTTGAACATTTTAATGTTAGGTAGGAAACACTTGAGAACCACTGTTTTTCAGGGTCAATGGATGTTATAGTTCCGAATATTAGAAATGATAAAAAAATGCAATACCCGACTTGTGTTCCCACCAAAAGAAATGCGGCTCTTTGATGGTATTACTTGTACCGAACTTTTTATACCATTAATTATGAAAATGTAAATAATTTCTTCTCTCGGCGCAACGCAAGCATATCATGGCCGCAGGGGTTTAAATAGGATTTGTTTACATGTGTTTTTTAATTTGGAACAAAGTTATTGTAGCTTTTATTGTCATTTATAAGAATTTATAAATTTTAAAAGTGGTTTATTAACATTTGTAACATTGTGTTAAAAGCTTAAAAAATTAGTAAGTATTTTATGAAATTTTAACAATACCATCCCTTTACATATTCAGATGTGTGTCCTATGTAAAGTCTCATTATGACAACTATATTCCCAGAGATACCTTTACTGAGCATGATTTAAGGATCAGTCAAAATCTGACGATTCCCCAACACAAACTGTCAGTAGTAGCAAATGGTCTCAATGTCATGTCCATCAAGCTATATGATAAACTCACTAAAAACATAAAAAGTATAAATAGCATTCACCTCTTTAAGAGCACAGTTCGAGCTACTTTAATCAGTCATAGCTTTTACTCCATAAATGAATAAATTGTACTAGTTTTCAAGAGCGTACTTAGTAATATTAGCAATTTTCGTGCTTATTTGTTGTTTTGTATTCTGTTTACTACACTATGGTTTCGTCTAGAGTTATGTGTTTTACTATATTTTGCAATATTTTACAATTTTATGATTATATTTCTGTACCCTTAAAATAGGGTCCTATGGAAATAAAGATATTATTATAAAATGAACAGTTAGACGTCAGAGATACGATAACAGAAAATAGTTGTGTAAGTTAGGAAAAAATCTGATTTTTTTTAACGAATTGAGCGTATAATTTTTCCCAATCAGGTATCGAAAACTAAAAATCGAATCTGTGGTCTATATGAAAATCTATAAAAACAATAATAAACAGATCAAAACAAGACACCAAATACTAATAATGATAATAATCATACCTTTAATGCCCAGTAGGTGACACCCAATAACTGAATAATAAATTAGGATTACTTTTTATGGTTTCTGTGCACATTAAAATACGTTATTGCAATTGTTCTAAAGTGCCAATTGGATCACGGTAATCCAGAGATTTAAAATGCCCCCAAAAATAAAAGTCCATCGGATTTAAGTTGGGCGATCTAGTAGGCCATGGTACTGGTCCGCCACGTCCAATTGTAATATATTTAACAAAAGGTTTAAATATTAGGTGCGAATTTCAAGTCATTATGTCATTTAGTTTGTTAATAAATGGCCATAACGCCAAAAATGTCATATCCTGGATCTTAACTGGTGTAGATGAAACTATTTTATTTTCAACTGTTTCTTTTTTTGTGTGCTTTTAATATATACCAATAATTTTTATTCTTGGGCAAAATACTGACAAGTAAAGTGCATTTGTTTAAAAAAAGAAAATTTTTAAATTAAAATTTATTTTTATTTATTTTTCATCCAAAAGATAAATACTCACATAAAAACTATAATCTGAAATAAACAATTTTGTTGTTCTTCTTGATGCCCCTAAACAATGGACAGTTCAATTTTCGACTTTGTAATTAACAACAACAATTTTAACTTGAAACTTGGCTTGATGGTTTAGCTCCATAAGGTGTATACTTATATAATTCTAAAATTGTGTTAAAATATGTGCATTATTGTTCAAGCTATCAACTGAAGGCAAAAGACACATCTGGTATTTAATTTCTTCTGAAGAAAACTCTAGTGTCATGTCAGTGAAATTCAATCCGGCACACCAAAATAAGAGCCTAAGTGTATATTCTCTTACCTACCCTATCAAGCAGTCATACATAATCTCATAGATTAGTATATTATTATTATTATTATTTATTGTGTTTTATTGGTTTCACCAAATGGCCATCGACCGAAGTCCTTCAGCCTGTTACAAATATTTACAATGTTTTATTTACACATATTAATTTTTTACAGCATATTTATATTCTGTGAAAAAAAAAAAAAAAATTACAAAAGTTAGTATATATTTATATATATTCATGTTTCAGTTTTCATTCTCGATTGTTTAGTGCGACAATGTGTTCCCAAAGAGTTAGGTCCGGATATATTCTTCGGTTGCGTATTCCTGGTTGTCTTGTTTTGCAGAGGGGTTGAATAATTTCTATGTTGTGTTCTTCTTTAGCAAATTTGGTAGATAAGGATAATATTCTTTGGTTTATTGGTGTAATCTCTGTGATTTGGTAAAGAAGGTTGTTAGGGGGGTTATGCAGAGGGTTTCTAGGATGTCTGGTTTTAGTGATAGATCGCAACGATGATGTTTCTGCTACTTGTAAGTTTTTACTGACTGGTCTTCTTGTATTAAGATATAGAGGGTGGCTGTATTCTAATATAGGTCGGCAGATCGTACAGTAAATATGGGCAGCAGTCTTTTTGTCAATCCCTTTGTTTTTATATGTTAAGCTCCGGAAATGTCTGCTTCTTGTAATACATTTCTTCTTAATTAATTTTGTGTGTTTGTTAAAATTTAGTTTATTGTCTATTGTGACTCTCAGATATTTTATTGTAGGTTGGCAGTACATTGTGTTATTATCGATATTCAGTGTTGGAGTATTTGGGGTTGCATTATGGTTAAATATAATAAATTGTGACTTTAGGGGATTTGGTTTCATTCTCCATTTATTGAACCACGTTAATGTTCTATCCATTATTTGCTGAAGCGCTTCCACTGTCTTGAAAGTATTTTTATTATGGCTTACTAGTGCAGTATCGTCAGCATATTGTAGAATGTATAAATTTAGATCTAAATATTCTGGTCTGAAGTTAAAGTTGTATATATCATAGCAATATATGTTGTAGAGCAAGGGTGAGAGTGGGAAGCCTTGTGGAACACCTTGTTGAATTGTAATTTTTTGCGATAGATGGTTGTTAACTTTCACTTGGACAGTCCTTTCACTCAGGTAGTCTTTGAGGAGAAAAAGTAAGTGTTTGGGGCAGTTGGTTATCATTAGTTTGAACAGTATCCCGCGATGCCAAACACTGTCAAAGGCTTTATGAATGTCAAGAAAGACGGCAGCACTGCATTGACCACTAAGTTTTGCTGTTTGTATGTTTGATGTGATAACTGTCAAGGGGTGTACAGTGGAACACTTCTCTCGAAAACCAAATTGATATCCCGGGATAACATGTCCAACTTCATCATCTAATATTGTTTTAACAATTTTTTCGAAAAATTTGCCCAGAACAGATAATAATGTAATGAGACGATAGTTATTAACATTTGTGTGGTCGGTGTTAGGTTTGGGAATGGTTATTACGATTCCATGTTTCCATTCTGGTGGGAAATAGCAATGGCTAAGGCAGTATTCATATATTATTTTAATATAAAGATGTATTTCGTAGTGCAGTTTTCTTATTACGTTTTTCGTGATGTTGTCATATCCTGGTGCAGTGTTTTTACCTTTATGTAGTACTTTAAAGTAGCTTTCTTCATCTATTTCTTTCGCGTCTGGCACTAGGTTCTCTGAGAAATATGTTTCATACCAGTTATTGACAGTTTCATATTGTACATCATTGAACTGTGGGTTGTTGTTTTCCATGTAGGTTGCTGTGAAGTGTTCTGCAAATAATTGTACTTTTTCTGTGTCCGAATTATATGTTCTATTATTTTTTTCTAGGGCAGGTATCCCCTGGTATGGTTTGTAGTGAGTCAGTTTTTTAATTTGTTGCCAGTAGTTTTTCCCTTGTTGCTTATTTATTTCGTTACACGTTTTCATCCAATTGTTTTCTTTATATTGCCTTATTAGTTTTTGAATGTCCTTATTATAATTATTAATATGTCTCTTATAATCCTCACTTGGCTGTAGTATATTTACTTCATTGAATTTGTAAATAAAATTACATGTTAACTGATTGATTAAATGAGAATTAAATATGTTTAATTCTAGACCATCAGATGTGCCGTCAGTTGATCGTACCAAGAAGCCTGCCACAGAAAGTGATTTCCATGAAAGATATGACACAACTGTTCTTAGAGGAGTTCAAATGCCTGTAAAGGTTCTGACCTTATTTCAAGCTATGGCTCTAAGTAATACCATAAAAAATATTGAAACTTGTGGAGTATTAACTGGAAAGCTGGTAAATACCTGTAGTTTAGTAAAATTGTTTGCTATATAGCCTAAGAGCTTGCTATGGAAATTAAAAATGATAAGGTGCAGTGAACATTTTTATGTAGAAACTCACCTTACTAGCTGAAGGGAGGGAAGGATGGGTGGGCGGTCAAGCGAGTTAATTTTTAATCAAAATCAAATCTTTGAGTGCTGAAATTTTGTGTAGTTATAGTTTTTTACTGTAGAAATTGCGTAAAAATTGTTCAAATGATTAAAATTTGACATTGGTCAAGGTGCAGTTCTGGCGATTTTGTTTTTATATTTAAAGTTTCCCTGTTCTTCTAGGTTTTCCGGTTATTAACATGCCAGTGACATTAATGGAACAAAAAACAAATCAAACTTGCGAATTGTCGAAAAATGCTATTTTTCTTTCACTTCTGTCGACTTGAATTTTCGATTTCGCCCATGCAATTAACGATCCAGTGAAAATGCCAATTTCGATCTTTCGATATCGACATTAGAAAGCCTTCCTGCTTATGTATTCATTTAGTTATGAACATTTAAAAATTTCATGTTTTGCTTTTTCCGACAAGACTAATTGAAATTTCAAGTCTGCCCCGACCGTAGCACATCGCGTTAAGCGACAACATTCACAGCGGATTTCTCTGTTCGAATCCTGTACGAGTGTACTTTTTTTAATTTGTTTTGAACTTTTTCGCTGATATTCCTTATCCTAAAATCACATCGTATTTATTTATTTATTTCTACAGGTAAAAACTATAACTACACAAAATTTCAGAGCTGCACTCAAAGATTTTGTTTTAGTTAAAAATTAACGCGTTCGACTGCCCGCCCACGCTTCCCTCCCCAAGATGGACTTCTGGCTGCAGAGCTATGTAATTTTCAGGTGGTAAGGAGGGATTTTACATACAAATTTTCACTGCACCTTATCATTTTTAATTTCCGTTGCCAGCTCTCGGTCGTTTTCTTGTAAAATTTTCAACAAGAAGAGATATATTTTATCATTTTCCCATCCTCTGGGAGGGTAGAATCGACTCCCAAGGGCGGTCATGGCCATGTCTCTGGCATTAATCTTCACCCTTTGTCATGTCCCGGTCAAATCAGCCGAAATTCGCATTAAAACCCTTGCTGTCGTGCGTCCGTGCATAAAAACCATTAATAGGGGTAGTTTTTGGCCGTTTGAAGGGGTTGCCCTGAATAAAAATTTTTCTTACCCTCAAATTCGTATTCAGCTCCCTTGAAAACTGAAGTGGTCTGGTTTACGTTCCTCATTTGTAACAATATTGGGCCAATATTCCAACTCATTGACTCCACTATAAGGCCATTTAGTGATTTTGCAGTTTTACCAAGTATACCGAAAAGGAATAAATCAAAGGATGGAGGCGAAATTTTTTTATTTGAATTTTTTTTTTTTTTTTTATATTAACATTTGTCAAGAAAGTTGCAGGGTCTAGAAAATATTTGCCCAATAAGCTTATGTTATAAGCCTATATCATTAAATTTGACAAATGCGCCAACTGCACGCTACTGAACTAACAGGATACTGAACATTGGTTGCGGCTACAACAAGTGGTTTTAAATAAAATGCATCATTATGCGTGGAACTTCTGTCGTAACCCCAGTAGACGTGACTTTTTGTTATTTACATTATGATGCAGTAGTATTTAAGCCGATAAAAAAATCTCATGTCTTCGATAAGATAGATAGATAGATAGATAGATAGATAATTTATTGATGTTCATACACAAAAACAGTGTTTACACAGGTCAAAGGGAATAGTCTATGAATAAACTTACATTAAAATTAATTAAAATTTACATTGAAAAATAGTTAAAAATCTAAGACAAAGTTAATAAATAATGAAAGACAGAAACATAGATAATACACTTAATGCAACAAAGCCATATATAGAACATACACAATACTAGTAAATTGTAATAGGTATAGGATTATATTGCGAGCCCACAGATCTCTCAAAATGTTTACATCATATCTGTAAAATCGTTAACGAGGTACTCCTCAAAGTTGTAGAAAGCTTTTTTCTTTAGGTATGATTTAATTTTGTGTTTATAGATGTTAATTGGTGAGGTTTTTAATTCCTCTGGTAAAACATTAAAAAAATTTATACAGTGGTATGAAGTGCCATCTCTGGTTCTTGACAATCTATGAAAATTTTGTTTTATTTGATTATTATTTCTAGTTAGATGTTGATGGATATCACTATGTTTATGAAACAGGTGAAAATTCTGTTTAATATACATCAAACATTCTGCAATATAGACACATGGTAGGGTGAGTATACCAAGGGTTTTGAATTGTTCTCTGCAGCAGTCACGATATTTTAGCCCAGCTATGATTCTGATACATCTTCGTTGTAATTTAAAAATATTGTCTGATTGAGGGGAGTGGCCCCAGTTAATGATAGCATAGGACAATTTAGAGTGGATGCAACCATAGTAGAACGTCAGTAGGGTTTTATCTGATACAGTATTTTTTAGGTTACGTACTAAGAATAAGCCCTGGGAGAGTTTCTTACTTACATAATTAGCGTGTTCAGCCCAGGTCAATTTGGTATCGAGTACAACACCAAGAAAATTGACAGGGCTGGTATTAACAGTGTTTGGAACATTTATGTTTGCATTACGTAGACTAAAAATTGTGGACTTAGTTTTGCTATCGTTGCAGCATAAGTTGTTTGATATGAACCATTCATTTGCGCTTGACAGTGTGTGGCCAGCATCTCTTTCAATGAACTCAAGAGAGCTGTAATGCTTTAGTAGGGTAGTGTCGTCTGCAAATAAGATCATATTGGAAGTCTTATCGCAATTTGCCAAATCGTTTATGTATATTAAGAAGAGCGTTGGGCCTAATACCGAGCCTTGCGGGATTCCATGTTTGACACATTTTCTACTAGATGTGTGCAGGTTGTAAGTTACATACTGGTGTCTATTTGAGATATAAGAATTTATGAGTTTTATACTACTGGTATTAATATTATATAAGTGGAGTTTATCTAAGAGTATGCTGTGCGACACACAGTCAAATGCCTTAGTCAAGTCGAGAAACTGAGCAGATGTATACATATTTTGTTCAAACCCCTCCAATATAATTTGGGTTAAGTTATTAATAGCTAATGTTGTCGATTTTTTTTGTCTGAAACCATATTGACATGGGTGGAATAAAGAGTTTGTTTCAAAATAATGTATTATTTGTTTATTCAATGCCGCCTCAAATATTTTAGCGAAAATTGGAACCAGTGATATGGGACGATAGTTTGTTAGTTCCTCGGGGGACTCTTTTTTGTAGACAGGTATTACTTTTGCAATCTTAAAAGCTTTAGGAAAAATATTGCTCTTAATACAGTCATTGATAAGCTTAGTTATCGGGATGATTATTAGGTTTTTTAAAGTTTTTACAATGTTTACACTTATGTCATATGGATCTTTACTTTTGCTATTCTTAAGGTTTGAAATTATCGATCTTATCTCATTATATGTTACACTATTGAAGTTAAATGTCTTTTCAGTTGTGTTATTGGAGTTTAGTTTAAGGTACTCAAGAGGGTCATTATCAGTTTTGGGTAAATCTTTTATGATATTCTCAGCTATGTTTACAAAGAAGTCGTTAAACTTGTTGGCATTAAGAGAGTTACTTAAATGCACATTTAATTTAGGGTTATTACTTTTTATGATGTTCCACATTGCTGATTGTGGGTTGCTAGAGCTTTCAATGTATTTATCATTTGCTGCTTTTTTCGTAGAGACAATTTCCATTCTGTACCTAGCTCGGAAATTTTTTAGTGTTATATTTGATATCATCTCTGGATTAGTCTTATTCATATGAGCCAGGAGATTAAGTGTTTCACGCATTTGACGAAGCGATTCGTTATACCAGGTGACTTTATTCGGTACGGGACTAGTTATAAGTTTAGATTTGAGTGGAAAGCATTGCTCAATTTCATCAGTGAAAACATTTATAAACTTTTCGCACCTCTGTTCTATATTGATATTTGTGTCATTGACAAAGTTCCAATTTACTTGTTCGATTTTATTATATAGTTGAATGAGACCATCTTCAGTTATTGGTCTATAATTAATTCTAATTTTTTTCCTTGTTTCTCCCTTAATTAATGTTTGAAATGAGATAGCGGAGTGGTCTGACAAGTTTGGATCAAAGGTTTTTACAGAGTAGAGATTACTGTCAATGTTAGTAAAAATATTATCCAGGCATGAGTTTGCCCTCGTATTTGTCATGACCGTTTGTTGTAAACCATATGACCCAAATAGGTCAGTCAACTCTGTTGCGTTTTTATCCTTTGTATTAAGATGAACATTAAAGTCACCTGTTATCACAATATCTTTGGTCCAAATGACTTTATCAAGCAGTAAGCTTAATTTTTCAATAAAGATATCAAAATCACCAGTGGGTGATCTATAGACCGTAAACAATTGAATGTCACCACATAAAGTTCCCGCTATTTCACAGTGTATTTCAGTTGATATGTTACTTATATTAAAAGGCAAAGGTAGGCATTCTGTACTATTCTTAGCAAGTATACTCACCCCCCCATGTGTCGATTCGTGCCTACAGAAGCTTGAAACGACTCTATAATCATCAATATTAAGAGTTTGGATTTGTTCGTTTGTGAGCCAATGTTCATTTAGGCATAGTATATCATGTTTATATCCTTTGAGTAGTACCTCAATTTCATGTATTTTATTGCGTACACATTGAATGTTTAAGTGCATAATTTTGCGAGATTTGTTGGCTATTGACTTGTGTGATAATTTTGGATGTACTGGACTGGCTGCATCATCTACACTGGAACTTGAGTTTGGATTTCTTTGTGGTGCTTCCCTAATTATGGATTCGCTTGCTCCTCTGGTAGTTGCGCAATCCCCCTTTTCATTAAAAAACGTGAAATTAGTGCTCCCCTAGGCCATACCTCACGTTTCCATGCATTTTTAAAGTGCTCCTGCCTAATGGTTACCTTCATTGATTTATATAGATCAGGACGCTTTGATTCATGTTCTTCGCATAGAACTCCTGGAAAATTGTTCTCTAGGGACTTCTTCAAGTCCTCGGGTCGTGTGTCGGGTTTTAGTCTAGTTACATGGAGTGAGACAAGTTTAGGTACCGTTTGTATGCCTGTAAGTTCGTCATTGTCTCCAACTACAAACCTTCTGTTCCTTCTAAATTTCGGTTTCTCCCAACCATCATCATGTGGGGTATCTCCTAATTCCTGAATTTCTTTAATTTTGTTGGCAGTTTGTGCTTCAAGAATAGCAGTTTTAACTTGGGCTGGTTGAAAAATCTGTTGATTGTCAGGGTGCTGTCTATTTTGTTTATTATTATTTATTTTGTTGATATTTTGTGTTGAACTGTATGATGAAGCTTTGGCTGCATATGTCATAGAATTTGTTGTATGCTGCGTTGCCTGAATGTTACCATTTGGGTCTTCTTGCACTTGATGGTTTTTTATATTATTATTGTTTGTTATCTGCTGTTAGTGCATAAATTGATGATGTGAATGACAACATTTGTGATTTGGACTATACAACCAACCATTCAAATACTGACAAATCACTTTGAAATATTTTTTGTACAACTTTTTAACTAAATAAATTGTTTTATTTTTTACGCGTAGGAGCAGAACAAATTAATTATAACCCATATGATATTACCAAAGCAAAAAGGCACTTCTGATTCCTGTATGACAATGAATGAAGAAGAACTTTTCGATTATCAAGATCAACATAACTTGATCACGATTGGTTGGATTCATGTAAGTTACGACTTCATAATTTGTATTTTAAAGGCACTAAAGCAATCTGCTGTATTCTAGATGTAACAGATTGTACCATTTTTAGACACATCCAACTCAAACGGCATTCCTTTCGAGCGTAGATCTGCACACACATTGCCCTTATCAGCTTCTCATGCCTGAAGCTGTCGCCATTGTGTGTTCGCCCAAGTATAATGAGTAAGTAATAGTAGATTATTTTTAAATTTGCCATGCAGTATAAGAAGAGACCATTTAAAAATTATATGCCTATGTTACGTCTGATTATTTGCAACAATCTTACAAATTTCAGAACGCTAACATATTCATTAGGTAACAATCTAAACCAATATTTTAAAACACATTATTAGATGAACATAGTTTGGTAGGTAATAATTAATCCATTGATCTAAATCTTTATTAAGTCCCAAATTTGCTATCAAAAATTGTCAAATTATCTCCATCAGTTGGTCTGGATGTAACGAAACTATCTACAGGTTGCCCTCTGTACTACTTCCACTTTGTTTTTTGTATCGCTTCTTCTACTGTCATAATCATAATGATTAGATTAGTACTTTAATTTTTTTAACTAATCATGTAGCACCATTTTCATGAACTATTTCTCTTGTTCTTAACATCTGTTGGAAAAATAATATTTAAAAATAAAATAAAGAAAAACTTATTTTTTCGTTCAACTTTAACTTGAAATAGAATAATGAATTTACTTCAAATTGGCCTTAAATTTTTACTACATTATCACTACATATTTTGTAAAAAAATGTATAAAACAAAAATTTTAATAAGTATAGAAAATATTAATTTTTTACATACAGGGTGTTGTAGATATGCAGTCATTAATTTCTAGGGGTGATTGCCATAAAAAAATATGAAAACAAGTTCGTATAAACATGGGTCCGGAAATACCTCTTAACAGCTCCGTAGGCTTCCGACCGTATACCTGAAACATCCTGTATAGTTCAATTGAGAAATTTTATTATCTATAGTTTGTCTTATCTACTTTCCATTAGTTTACATGCCACATTTCATACTGGCCAACAATGAATTCTGTAAACTTGATTACTGTTTGATTTTAGTAAGCTGCTGTGCATTTCCTAAATGGTGTCAAACAAGTTGCTAAATGTCACTATAATTGAGATTATGTCATATCATTTATGATTATTAATAATTAATAAATAATCATTTAATATTATTACTTCTTTATTCTGTATTTTTTTAAACACAAGCACTATAGATTATTGGAAGGAGACAAATACCAAGGAGTTAACGATGAGCGCATTTTCAGTCCCAAACAACTACCTACTTGATTAGCTTCTATGTTATTCTCACTCTTGCTTCATCTTGGATAATGTTGTCCTTTTTCAGAACAGGGTACTTTCATCTTACGCCAAATTATGGATTACAATTCATTGCTAATTGTAGAAAGACTGGTTTCCATCCTCATCCTACGGATCCTCCAATCTATGTGGTAAGTTCTTTTCTTGACATTTACAGCTATGAAAAATCAATAGAAATGGAAATTTACAATAATTTTTTTTTTCTGCACTTATTTAATCATATAGCAGTTATTAGCATTCTTTTGGTGAAGAATCGTACCTACGATTCACTGTAATGAATTATCGATTCATAATTCATTGCATCCAGCCAATCACAAATACAAATCCAAAAGTCACTGTTTCGCAGATTCGGTGATACTTTAAATCGAATCGTTACATTCACAATTATTGCCATTGTTCACTCAGACGATTTGCGCCACTCGCCTGCGGCTCGTGGGCTCAAACAACATCTTCGTGGATAATGAATATCATAATCGCCCATATAATAATCATGGTCAATTTGTGGCAACTACTTAAAATAGAAATGACAATCTGCTTGTTCTGAAATTAAAAATGTGCCGTTTCCAATGAGGTTGCAATTTTTTTTTGTAGGTGGCAGAACATGTACGAGTTGATCACAATGCACCTTTAGAAGTACTGGATTTACGCAAGACCTAGTTTACATTCAATGCGCTTTTTTGATGTACCTCTTTACTACGGCTTTTGTATGGTCTACGAAATTTACATTAATATTGGTCAAAATGACTGTGATTTTACTATATTGAATGATCATTTATGTCTGCTTACATATTTCTTAAGAAATACACGAACTTTTCTTTTGGTTTTATTGCACGAATCATTTATAGGAAAAACAATGCATAATAATTAGGTTTTATATGATAATAAATATTATAGATCTGTTACATGTAGTTTTAGTTTTTACATTATTTATATTTAATAAAAATTAGACTGATTGAGTAAGTGATAATATAACATATTGATTTTGATGAAAAATACTCTGAAGGAACAAGATAGAAAAAAACTACCTCATACTAAGGATCGGTTAGTTTGACCAACAAATAATTCGTCATGTATGTGAGGTTATTTAGTTGTGGTTCTGATATGCTCCAGTTTTCTATTTTGCTGTAAAAGTTGATTTCTACAAACTAAAATCCTCTGTGCAACCATTTGTTAAGAAAGAATTTTTGAACTGAGGGATTCGATGAACAATTCTGTGACAATTCATATTTGAAAAGTCTGATGTGAAGGTAAATTGCAAAAATTACTGCAATAGGTTTGTTCCATGATATTCTTATATGGTTTTTATACTTTTTTATATAGTACTCGATATATTATTAACTTTTCCTATTCTCGAAAAATAAGGAGTTGAAATTAGTAATAGTTGCAAAAACAGTGGGCCTGTTTGTGACGTCACTTTACGCAACTTTGAACTCGGAGATCTACCGAGATACCATGACCACTAACAGCCGTTCAGCAATACAGGGTGTAATTAATTTCATGTCATTAGAAAAAACTGGTAATGGGGACAGACTAGACAAACAAAAAACCTTTATGACTTTTCTCTCTAGGGGCACTTTGAAGAAACTGACCTGGGTTAACATATTAAATATTTTTTTAATATTAATGTAGAAAATAATTGAGAACCACTGCTTTTCTTGGTCAAAGGACTTGTAGTTCCCAATTATACAACTTTTAAATTGTCATAAAAAAGTGCAGTCCTGGGCGTCACATGCGGTGTCAAAGCAAAGGCTTTGTTTGGATCATCGACCGCCTTTGATGGACCGAATGGGGCAATTATAAAGAGGTAAATAATTCGTTATCTTTTCCTGCACAACTGCCAGCAAATAATGGCCATAGAAGTTTAAACAGAGCATTTCTTTACATGTGTGTCTTTTAATTTGGAACAAAATATTGGATTAATGTTTATTATTTAGAATATTTAAATGTGATTTATTAACGTTTATAACATAAATGAGTGTCCTGGGTTAAAAGCTTACCTAAGTAAATAATTCGAAATCTCTGCATCTGCATCAATACACAGTTCGGTACTTCGAATTAAGAACATATGTACTCCGTTCAACACTAAACAATAAACTATCAACTAACGTTGTCAATAAAGAAAAATAAAAGAAAAACTTGGTCCAAAATCCAAAACGGAATACAAAAAGAACGAACAAGTAAGTTTTGTCTGTACGTAATCAAGAATTTAACGGCTTGAACGGTAAAGTCAATAAAATAAATCTTAACTATGAATACACAGTGACCCGAAATTCAAAAATAACAAAAACAACGAACGGCGGGGCGGGTTGGACCTGTGTACATAACGAAACACCCATGGTAACTAAAATATTGCACAATGGAGAGTCAGAGCATAAAGCAAAGACACGCGCGACGATCCAAATCTACCTCAATATTCCAGCAGTTCTCAAAAGATTTTATTGAAAATTTGCGAAATTTTTGTTTAATTTTTTTTTTCTCCAAAACTGTAAGCTTTAGACCCCATGTTAAATAAGGTTTTTTTGTTTGTCTTGTCGTTCCCTACCACCATTTTTTTTTAATGACTAATTACATCCTGTAGGTAAATACGTGGAGTTGAGGGCCATTTTAGTTGTTTATTTAAAGAGGAAGAGTGGCGTTTTGCTCTGATACCAAAGTGAATGGGCAAAACCAGAAATCTGGCTTGGGACGGGCGAACGGAAGATGGCTTTTCTGTTAAAGATTGATAAATATCGAATTTTCGAATATTCATAACTAAGTAAATACCTGGAATGGACGTCCGCTCTAGGTCTCTATGGAATGCACAAGATTGGCCCTTTCTCCCGATACCAAATTGTATAGGGAAATTCCACTCTGCAAGAGCGAGAAAAAATTTGAAAACATCAAATCTTTAAATGCTCATATTTGTTCATTCTCGTAATGGTGGATCGATTTTGATCTCTATTTAAAAAGGAAGATTGGCATTTTATTCACACCGTATGTGCCATAATGGAAATTGGAATTTCCGCTAGGTCTGTGCGAAATAAAAATGGCTATTTTCGTCAAAATTGAAAACCTAAGTAATTCGAAATTCATAACTAAATAAATACTCAGAGTGGAACGGCGCTCAACTTCTCTGTAGTAAAAGGAAGAGTGGAGATTTCTCATGATATGAAGTTGTAAAAAATTGAAAACTCGGCCCGTCGCAAGCGAGACAAAAGTGGCTTTCTGGGACCTCACAAATTTAACCTAAAACGTTAAAAAGTAAGTATTTATTTAGCACTTGCTATTTACAATCAATACAATGACAATGTAACATTTTGTACAATATAAAAGAAACAACAAAATAAAATACCAACAGATTATCACTACTTTCTGGTACAACTGAATTAATGACACTTAATAACTAATGTTAACATATTTATTGATTTCTTGTTTAAATTTAGTTCAATTCTTTATTTATTTTACCTCGTTAGGGAGAGCATTGAACATTAGTAATCCTTTACAAAATAAATCATTTTGTACAAAACTTTTTTGTCTAAAGTGTACATAAAAATCCTTTTGTTGTCTTATGTTGTGATTATGTCTTTTGGATATAAAAGTGATACGGTGCAGTTATCCTGGCAAACATAGATATATGATTACTAATTCTAGATAAAAAATTAATTTTCTTTGCAGATATATTGCACATGTACTTTAAAATTTAGTTTATTATCCACTATTACACCTAAATATTTAATTTCAGCAACTTGTTCTAACCTCTCTCCACTCATCAATATTTAAATTTTGGTTTATATTACTACGAACACTATTTATTAACATACACTTAGATTTATTAGAATTTGATTTTAAATTATTAAAGAACATCCACTAGTCCATCCTCTTTCAGTCTTCGTTTAATTTTTCTTCAATAACTTTATTATCTTTTCCACTGTTGAATAAAAGCATATCATCAGCAAACAGATTTATGGAACAGTTTTTTACTGCATCTTTTATATCATTAATATATTGGACCCAATACGGACCCTTGCGGTACTCCAAATTTAGTTTCTTTCTCACCAGATACCTTCCAACTCATACTTAGTTTTATGAAAACTTTCCATTAAATAACTTTGAAACCACTGTATAACGGTTCCATTCAGACCATACATTTTTAGTTTTTCCACTAATTTTACATGATTTATTGTTTCAAATGACCGTTTGAAATCAATGAAGACAATACTAACTGCACATCCTATATCTAAGCTTTCCTTCCAGTTTGATGATTTTTACGAAACCCTGATTGTTCTTGTACTACTGATGTATTTTTTAAGATGATTATCAAGATGTTCTTTTACAACAATTTCTAGAATTTTCTCATATAAACAGGTAGAACAGTAACTGGCCTAAATTCGTGGGCATTCTTGGTACCATGTACTTTTGGGATTGGTAAAATGGTGGACGTTTTCCAATGTGTTAGAAATTTACCTGTACGAAGTGAATAATTTATATAAAACATGTAATTTAATAAAATATGGCGATTGGAAGCTCGTTCTATGTCTGTATGGCAAGAAGAAGGTCGGGAATGAATTGGCATCGTAAATTGCAAAGTCAAAATAAAAAATTGGGCCTGACAGGAGCGAAGGCAAATCGTAATTTTTTGACATTTGGTAACAATTCGCCAACTCATATTCACCTAAAATCCCTCGACTGCCCGTTCCTAAATTTAAGAAGTGAGAGAGATAGCCGACTTTTGCGCATTAATTTCTCAAAAGTCATTAAAAAAACCCTCCAAATGTATCCTAAACAATATAGAAATAATTCCCAAATCGAGTGATACCGTCTTGCGTCCTGAAAAACCGTCCCCAGGAAAAACCTTTGATAGAACTGATCCGCCATTTTAGAGGGGCGCAGATCAACACGATTAGTATATAGATAATAACAACTAAAAAGCAACGAGTGGACTGAGATCACCGAGCCTATGCGTATAGTGACGTAGCGCCTGGCTACGCCCCATTTTCGCAAGGTGGAGGTTTGTAATTGTTTTTAAGACACTAAGTGTGCGAATAAATATCTGATTTTTTGCAGATTCATTATTTTATGCTTGCACTTTCAATTTATGAAATTTGAAAAAATTCCGAACAAGCCCATTATGTGTGCCTCTGGAAAGCTAGAATTACAAAATGCTTTTAGGGTGAATATTGATATTAATTCCTTTTCATTCACTACCCCTTGATAAATATTATTCTAGTTGGTCTCTCTTTGCTGTATGACACGACTGTTATCAACTTCTTGCTGATATTGTGAATGAATGTACACTTAGGCATCCAAAGGCCATGATAAAAATTTGTTACTAACAGCGCCAAGATTGGTGATATTCTCCATAGGACGATGGTTAATAAATCGAAACGTAAGGAAGCACAATTTTTTAATTTAAACTGATCCGAAAATCCCAAGGTACAACATAAACATACACCACACATTCTAGACAATCTCCAAACCCTGTCTGGGAGGGGGGCTGCACATTTGAAAAACACAGATGACATCCATATAACCCACCGAGACTGCCAGGGGGTTGAATCCCATACACGAAAGACACCAAGCGTGCTTTAGCAAGGTGAGCTACGATGCCAGTATCCAGCATTAATTTGGCTAAGAGAATAGAAATATCTATAGAACAAATGATATTTGAAGTCATAAACCTCTCATATGATTCTGACTTATTCTGATTTATCGTCAACGGCAACCGATAATGGTGACTATTTTTACTGTTTACTTTTTAGAGCAGAGAGTTTGACGAAGTTGTTTTTTCGCTAATATTAATTCGAGTATGTTATTCGGATGAAATTTTAATACTCGGAGTGAACCGAGTATTTTAATTCGAATTCACACTTCATTTAGTTAGTTATGCATTTGAGAGCATGGGGTGTAGTTGACCGAACTTCAAAGAATTTACGAATTGCCACGTGTAAGACTATGGCATGCACATTGAACAAAAATAAATAAGTGTTTCTCTCAAAATAAAAAAATTAAAATGCACTCAAAAGCAAGAACTTAAACATCAATAATCGACACAGCGTGCAACGCCTGGAATCACCCCCACCCCAGAATGCTTTAGACAGCGTTATTCTGGTCCATATTGCACAATGTATAAAATTTTCCTATTCGGCTTCTCCATACATACCAATTTTGTAACTAAAGATTAGAAACATAGCCAACATGTTTATGTACAGATTTGTGGGAGGGGACTCAACAAATAAAGAAAGCACAACATGCAAATTATAGTTTTATAAAATTTTAATAATTACAAATATTTTGATAATCTCTTATTGTTGTATTGACAAGATACTAGACATTACATAATCACAGATACTACTATACTAAATCCTAAATCTACAACAGGAACAGCTTGCAAGTTTTATATACCATAAAACAAAAGGAATCAGTTGACTTAATAGTTCAGTTTATACAACATGCTTGTGTTTGACAATTATTACTTATTTTCTATTAAAAACCACTGCCTAAATATTCACTACTTCCACATCCAGATTTCCTATCCAAGTTTCTTTAAACAAAATCAGCTTTGCATTCCAGTATGTGGGAATAGAATTTTGATAATTATAATATCAAAATTGTCTGAGTAAAAAACCCATAAAATGATGTTCCACTTGAATATATTTTCCACTGACCAATGCACAGTAGGAAACTTGACACTTTTTTTGGACAAAAGTCCATTTGACAGTTCTTGACCAATTTGAATATATATATTTTTTTTAAATACTCGTGAATGATTCTAGTTTGCCCTCCGATTGCTACACAATTTAAATATCTATTCTTCTGATGAACGTATCTGACCCAGTATCGGAACATTAAAGAAAAAAAGTTTAAACTCGTGACTGCCCTATATTGTAGATTAACATAATTTTATAGTTGCATTTCTTGTTTTCTGGGTCGCTAATTAAAATATGACACGCAATTTGTCCAAAAGCGGTCCAATTTTTAGTTATTGACCATTGATTGGTTTTTAGGCGCTTTTTTTGATTTTTCGATGTATCTTTTCTTACTTTAGGCTGTTGTTGAATTTTTTTGTTAATTTTAGACTATTGTTTAATTACTTTATTATTTTTGGATTGCCAAGTCCAATTTTTATATATTGGCCATTTTTTGGTTTTTAGACGCTTTTTTTGGGGTTTTCGATATATCGTTTGTTACTTTAGGCTGCTATTGAAAATTGGACCATTTTTAGGCAAGTTGGATAACCTGTACGTAATCAGCAATCTAAAAATAATTAAACAGCAGCCTAAGGCAATCCAAAAATAATAAAATAATACAACAACAGCCTAATGTAAGAAAGAATATATCAAAAAACTCAAAAATAGTGCCTAAACACCAAAAAACTGGTCAATATTTAAAAATTGGACCACTTTTGGACAAAAATTTAATTTTTTTACTTCCACTTCACTACGTGGATGTGGAAGTAAAATTAAAAAATGTGTTGACAGAATTCAGCTTTACCTTACCACGCACCAGTTGATCAATGAGAAGGTATCGCTTTTAAGGATACAAATATAAACGTAATTATGTATATGTATCAGCATGGCAGTGAAGTAAGCTACAGCATGTGTGGCAAGTGCTCTTGGTCACACTTTCTATATCGTATACTGAGTTCAATCCTCAGCTCCAGTGGTATAGATTTTGGTGAGTATGGTGGGATGTAAATCTGCTTTGTCAAAAGTGTAATTTCCTTCCAAAGAGACTTGAATTTGTATTTGGAGGCTGTTTATGTCTACGGTGCATTTGTTATGTTGCATTATATTAGCACATAGTATTAAGAACTGTATCAGAAAAATAATTTTTTTGGAAAAATGTAAAAGAATAAAATAGTCTCAATAAAAGTTCCTTGCATAAATGATGAGAGTAGCCCTGGTCAAGTACGCTGGCAATATTTGCTCTTATGCTTTATCAAAAGGCAACGTCTGTTTTCAGGTTTATGCTTCAATCGAAATGATGCATTATGTTCTCTTATTTTTGTTTAGCGTGTTATTAACGATCTATCACCCAATTTGAACTAAAAAGACTTCCATCTCTATTACTTGTAAGTGACTTCAATGCCAATACTAAGGTATATGTAATAGGATCCAATTATTAGACCGAGTGAAATTTTATTTAACCTTTCAGTGGTCGCGCACGGTGTAGGAGACCGGCGCAACTGTTAATTTGTGATATTTCAAATAATCGAATAAACCCATCCGTTTCCGTTGGTGTACCTTTCATAAAGTTTCTCGTCTATACATTGCTGTAGTTATTATTATGCCATGTGTCCATATAACTGCTGTAATCGCACACACGGTGTCTTAGACCGGGTGCGACCACTAGTGAGATAAAATTTCTGTCATTTGTTTTGGGTTATTCATTGAAAAATATATATTTCGGTAAGTATTTACCTTCTATTTCCCTAACTTTATATAAATATTGACTCTAACAAAGAGTAAGAAAGGATATTGAGGCTGTTCGAAGAAGTACCCAGTGGAGAAGAATGATGACGAAGAAGAAACGGAGAGGAAGACAACATTTATGAAAGATCAGAAGATAGCGATACAGAACAGGAATTTGATGAAAATGAAGGTGGGGAAATGAAAGGAAGTGCACCATATTTTATGGGAAGAGATAAAAAACGAAATGTAGCAAGCATTGTCCACCCAAAAATGTAAGAACAAGGAAAGAAAATTATAAATATTTTCATGATTTTTATAACTTGCATGCTTTTTTTTGGAAGTAACCCAAAGACTTTTATGTACAAAAATAGATTCCCTTATGTTTCTAGAAGATAAGTTTACTATAACAAAGGTTTTATGAGAATTTTTATTTCTGTTATTCAAGTATATATAGGGTGAGCCAGTATTTCGTTAATTTTTTTTGTACATTGAAAAATTAAGGTTTACTTAAATAAATATTTCGAAAATACTTAACATTTATTAATTACATAGATATAGCTTCGAGGTCCCTTCAAAATTATTTCTGAATTTTTACTTTTAAACGTATTTTTTTAAGCCGGTGTCTGAGACCGTGTGCGACCACTAAAGTAAAAAAAATTCGCGCGACCACTGAAAGGTTAATAATTTTTAGTTTTTTTAACATGGTTCATTTACTTCAAAATAGTTCTCAGTTATTGTTTATGTACCTAGTTTGTTTGTGCTGTGGAAAGTATATAAAATCTTATGTTTTTAGATTTGGCTTAGAACCAATCATTAATAGTCCAAAGTTTAATTTTGATAAATGTTTTGGCTATTTAGGGTCAGTTGTATAAAAGTGGATCAGCCAGAAATCAATTGAATCACAGGATACCATTATTGTAATTAATTAGATGTTTAGTTGAGCTGTGGCTGATACACTTTTATACAAATGACCCTTAGTTTTATAATTTATACAATATTCCAAAATATGTTTGAGAGAAACCTATATCCTTACTAGTTTTCTTACAAGCCGTCCCTAAAGTTACATGATACTGTTTAAAATTAATTAAAACGATCATTTAAGCAGATATCTAAAATATATATCTAATACTACACAAAAAATAAGCATCAAAATATCTGATTCAAAAAGATTTTATTTCTAAAAGGGTTAGGGGTCATTCAACAGACGTGTGCTTTAGGGTAGGGGAAGTCACAAAAAGTGAATGTTCTCAAGACAATCAACAGAAATTTCTTAAAAAAGTATAATTTTTTATTTTTAAATCTAGAGGGGAAGGGGACAAATGAACGTTTGTATAAGGGGGTCTCGTAAATGTTACAAATAAGGGGGGGGGCAGGATCAAAAATAGATTATTTTAGCAAATATATTTGATGAATAACCCCTTATACACCCATATTATTTAAATTAAAAACTAATATTTGTGACCTATAGTCTACTGTAAATATAATAAGAGTATAATATATACAAAAAATTAAACCTAAGTATGGCATAAAATTCAGATTCTATAATTAATTACTTCTTGTATATTTTATAATATAAAAGTCAATAACTTATACAAATTCTTTGGTTTTAATGGCACAATCATATCTGAAAAAAAATCATTACACCTATTATTACAATAGATTTTTCCAAAACCATAATAAGCAAAGCTAAATAACAATATTTATTGTATAAAAATGTCTAATTCGCAACAATACTCTGGGTGTCTCCACATAAGCTTCTTATACACAACAACATACGGATAATACCAAAACAGGATCCAGTGCACAAAGACGATGACTACACAATTACACATTACTTACCGTAAAGTGTCTCATATCATCTCTATCATTAAATTCATCCTCGTTAACTAGTAGCTCCCTATTTCCATATCTGTTCCTTGAAAAAAAAATCTGAATTACAATCACTGTCACAAATTATACTATTTAAAGAAAGGCTATAGACTGATTTCCTGAAATAGAGGATTCCTACATACCCCACCGGATTTAGCAGGAGGGCTACCGAGAAATTCTTCGTGGGGCTCCTTAGTTACTTTGCGGAACCCCGTAAAATATGAAAATTATAATTTTTTATTTGGAAAGAACATGTAACTCTGTTGTCAAAGAAGCTGTCGTCAATCTGTTTTGTATTGTATCGGTTAAAAAGCATTTCAATCTACCGATGACTTAAATTTTATCAAGTTTAATGACGTTTTAACCGATTCTTTTTGCGTTTTTTTTCGAGAACGTCACAACACATCCGTCCTCGACGAAGATAAACCAACTCTCCAATTTATTATGATAGACTTGTATATGTAAAATACTTACTCTAAAAATCGCCTCCACGATAACAAGCCAATATAGGTAATGACAGAAATTATCACAAACACAGCTGCTAATATAGCAGCAAGCTGCCCTTGAACCAAGGGTACTCCAGGACTGCTTGAACTTTTGTCGTTTGAGCTGGATTGTCTCAAAGATTCTTCCGTGTCTTTGCCATCTTCCACTGGTTCTGTTTGATCATTTTCTAAATTTTGCTTCTCGCTCGGGCTAAGATCTGGCACTGACGCGGATATATTACTTTTGATGCTTGGTGAATCTAAAAGGCCGGGTACTTCTGTATCAATTTTATCAGTAGAATTGGTGCTGTTTCTTTCGTTTGTATTTAAAGCATTGGGTAGCTGGCCAGTGGAGGTCTCTGTTTTATTCAAAGTTGCATCATCGAGATTTGCTTTGGCAGATAAAGAATCGTTTGATTTAGGTACAATTGTAGTTTCGTTTGTTTCTTTTTGAGGTAATTCTGAAGGCAAATTGGTAACATTATTTGTTGACATATTATCTAGTTTTGTACCACAATCTGGTTTCGTATTATTGCCTTTTATAAGTGTTATATTTAATGTAAGAGCGAGAGTGTCGTTGGCAGATATAACTTTTGTACTGCTTGTAGTTGCATTGGGTAGTTCTGGTGGTGCATCTAAATTAGGTACTGAAGCTGCATTTGGCGTCTGTGCAACATCATTAACTGCAGCTTGGGAAGTGATATTTTGGATATTAGGACTAGCGAGAGTTTCATTGGCAGATATGACTTTTCTATTATCTGTCGATGTTTTGGGGAATACTGGTGGTACATCTGAATTAGGTACTGAAGTTTCGTTCGGCGTCTGTGCTATATCTTTAACTGCAGTTTGAGTGGTAACATTCTGATTTAGCTCGTCAGCAGACAGAGGTACTAAAACAAAACATATATTTTAGAAAACACGATGGCAATTTTCTTTGCGATTTAGAAATATTTATAGTTCTCTTTTAATATGTCCAAGTGGAATATATAGGTACTAATAATCTGAGCTTTGGTGCTGTTGAAGTTAAAAAAGAAAAAGAAATGAAAGATATCATTTTTGCATCTACAGAATCCTTTTTAATCATGAACACTACCTAACTAACGGAAAATGGAATACAAATACAAGGAACGGAACTTATAGAAATGAAACGGGTATAGCTCAATAAGCATATGAAAAGTGCACCAGCATCTTTTTTAGGTTTCCTATCGACTGAATGTTACTCTTTACTTAAAATACTTATATGAGTAAGAAAATATAGTGATCCGATAGGTCAACTATGTTCTCCTATAGTCCCCATCGCTCGACAATAGTCGTGGCGGATACTATGTAGTTACAGTTGATTATACTGGTAGGTGTCATTCCAGGGGTTATCACCTCCATATTTTCTTTCTAGATGGGGTAGAGACTATTACTCATATATAAGTTCTTTAGATGAAGAGCAACATTCAGTCCACAGAAAACCTCTAAAGATGACACTGGTGTACTTTTCATATGCTTAATCTTTTGTATCCTTCGTAACACAAAGCTTGCAGATGTACGTTTCTAAAATCATAGGTGGAGGGTGAGATGGCCCGGAAATTAACTCAAGAAATACTCTGCATTGGCGAAACTATAGTTTTTGACATAAGTATAGAAATTGTAGAAAAAAATCTATACCCATTTTCAATGCTTGGTGGCACTTGAAGGAAGAGATTGCATTTTGTAAAAAGAAATTTTAACTCGTTTTTAAACTGTAGGGTTCGTTTTTTCTTTTTATAATTTTTTTTAATCTGCCGTAACTTTTATACTCGTTACCAGGGCTGGGTGAATCTAAATGCAATCTCTTCGTCATGCAAGTACGAAAAATTCAAACCCATGACGTGCTATACAAATTGTTACTATCATCCTGCTATTGACATCAATATGATTATTAGGTGTTTCGTCATCAGATTCAGTATCAACAGCTCCGGAATCAAACAGACCAATTTGAATTCAATTCCGTCAAAACTCACCACTGGTGCTAAAAATTACATCATGTTTGCACTTTATCTTTGCAATCGGGATGTTGTTAAGTGAAGTTTGTGCCGCAAAACAGACAATGGCCATTATTCATTATTAAAACATCACTAAAAATAATAATAATAAATACCTAGACTCAGGGCCGTCGAAAGAAAATCGGGGCCCAGGAGTAGTAACATATACGGGCTCCCACCCCCGCTGATACATATATTTTATATTTATCTTGCTTTTGCTAATGCAAATGCAATCAAAATTTCCGTATGCATCTCCAACTTTTCCCGGATTTCAGAAATTCGGGGAAATCCGGGCCCGGGGTAAACACCCCCGACTCCCCCCCCCCCCCCTCTTGTAAGGCCTGCCTAGAGTCGAAGAAGGCTCTTTAAACATCTATAAACACTGAAAATATGTTTTACTTCTAAATTAATATACTGCTGAACTTTAGTATCTTTCATATAGTCAACGTTATATCTCTAAACCAAAAAGTACTAGAGGGTGCCCGACAGCTCTGGAAAAAATTTGAGCACCCCTACTACTGACAGAAAAATAAATATGTAACTGCTGGCCTATGAATACACTATATAATGTCTTGGCTACACTGCCGTCCTAAGGAAAAGCGTCCTATCTATCATTTTGTTAGTTTTGATATATAAGTTTTACCTTTTTAACTAAGAATACTGTCCTTGTTTATAACACATCGCGGAACCGATAGAACAGTTCAGCTATTCATGGTACTAAGCTGAAAAATTTTATCTTGTAATTAAAGGCATATAGGACTTATTTTTAGTACAATGCAATTAGGACATTTTGAATTATAAATATACTGTTATGAGCACTTAGGACAAACAGTGTAAGAGTTTTTCACCTTCTTGTTGCGTATCGGCCATTTTTAACTAGAAAATAGTTAGAATATATGCAAATGGGACAGAAAATGTAATAACTTGAAAAATGCAATTTTTGCATTTAGGACATTTTTCCTTAGGACGGCAGTACAGTCAGAACTTTTACGTAGATACAGTAGTGCAGTGTGCGAAACCATTTTCTCAACGTTCACTCAAATAAATCGCCCTCACAGAATGGGCATGTATATGTATGTACCATCTGAGAATGGCAGACTTGATTCTGCTGGTATCAAAATATCTGCTAATGTTTATTTTTCGTTATTGTAAATCAAAATTAATTTGACTATTTTTCATTATTATACTCTTCGGAAATACAAAACGAAGTGTATATTGCAATCGGTCGGCACATTTCTAAAACCGGTAATATCGCTCTTAGAGAAAAAAAAATCATATCCTTGTGTTGGTGATCGAATTCTGAACAACTTTCAAAATGTCCGTCCGTCTGTTTGTCTGTCTGTTCGTCCATCACGTTTCTTGTAAGCACAATAACTTTAAGAACGAAAAGTCCAATTGTATTGAAACTTGGACAGTAAGTTAGTGTGAGCTAGGGGAAGAACCCTATTGTTTTTGAACAAAATCGATCAATAAATAAAAAGTTATTAATTTTTTAAAGTAAAAAAATTTTTTTTGTAATTAAACAAAAAATGTCTAAAACTTATATTATTTACAAAAGAAACTGCGAAGAGTATCCTATAGAATGTGCAAAAATTATATAAAAAGTGCAGTAAATCGGCGAAGAGTATATAACTAATATTTACATCTAGTTATACTCCACAAATACAAAATGAGTAGGTATATTGCATTCGATCGGCGCATTTGTATCCATATATACTTTTGCTTCGTTTATTTACCCCTAAAATTATTATTAAAACATATTTTTGTTACATCCGTCATTTGCATATCATATAAGAAACTGATTTTTGGATATATGTCATTATTAAGTATTAACTGTATTATCTATCATATGTATCATTTGGGAAAAGAATTTTATTTTTTTTTTTTTTTTTTTTCGCGTTAGCGATGCTGGACAGTTCTCCCGTGTCTCCGATATTCTCACGGGGGAAGCGCCAGCTAATTATCTACAACCACTCCCCACATCCCGCAGGGTTAGTGGTTGTAGATTCCAGAATCGTGTGCCCTAAGTAGACGCAGGGACCCCAAAACGACTGCCTTTTGCATTTGGCCTGCCAACCATTCGGCTGATTTTTGGCAGGCCGGTATGGTCTTCAATGCTGAGAGCAGCGTAGGCTTCATACCTCCGAGTACACCGATTATGAGGACAACCATCTTGACCGAGTAGCCTGGGTACAGCACTTGGAGCTCGTACCGGAGATCACGGTATTTGGTCCGTTTTTCCTCCTCTTTCAAAGCGATGTTTGGCTCAGCGGGTGCCGAGAACTCGATCACAAACATCACCTTGATTTGATGGTCGAGGAGGACTATGTCAGGCTTGTTGGCCTGAATTAGCCTGTCTGTCGGAAACGAGTAGTTCCAATAAATTCGGCACCTCTCGTTTTCGACAACGGACTCAATGTCTCCGGGGACGTAAGGCAGCACTGGTGTTTGGTCTATCCCGTACGAGTGCCGTAGATGATAGTACAGCACCCGTAACGCCGCGTTATGGCGTTGGATGTAGGCCGAAATCGCATATATCGGACATGCAGAAAGTAAATGCATGAGCGACTCCGGCGCCTGGTGGCAGGTCCTACAGCTTATATCAGGAACCTCTACACCCATTACGCGGCTTCGGTAGACCAACGTGTTAATTACACCATCTTGGCAGGCCACAATGAATCCCTCGACTTTAGCCCGGCTGACCTTAAAAAGGCAAATGTCAGCCTGGTCGACAAACCCAGTGTTTCTACGTTCTTATAGTATACACCGTGCATGGGTTTATCGACGTGCTGCCTAAACAGAAGTTCCTGCTCGGCAGCTTTTATTTGGGCCTTCAGACGAGTTGGCTGTAGTTCAGTGACTGACTCTGGATCAGCACCGCGCCGGCCACCTCGCCTATCGTCGAATACGAGACCAAGTTCATCTGCGGCTCTTTTTGCTGCCTTAAACAATCCTGCACCCACCCCTGCGTTTTCGTGATCTCTCAAACTGATTTTTGGATATATGTCATTATTAAGTATTAACTGTATTATCTATCATATGTATCATTTGGGAAAAGAATTTTATTATTATTATTATTATTATTATTATTATTATTATTATTTCTAAAACCGGTAATATTGCTCGTAGAGAAAAAAAATGATATCATTGTGTTGGTGATCGAATTCTGAACAACTTTCAAAATGTCCGTCCGTCCGTCTGTTTGTCCGTCTGCCTGTCTGTCTGCCCGTCGCGTTTATTGTAAGCACGATAACTTAAGAACGAAAAGTCCAATTGTATTGAAATTTGGAGAGTAAGTTAGTGTTAGCTAGAGGACGAACCCTCTTTTTAAACAAAGTCGATTAATAAATAAAAAATTTATAAATAAAAAAAAAAATAACATAATTTTTTTTGTATATTTTGTACTTAAACTAAACATGTTTAAAACTAATATTATTTACAAAAAAACTGCGAAGAGTATCCTATAGAATGTGCAACAATTATATAAAAAGTGTAGTAAATCGGCGAAGAGTATAACGGTTAGCTTGTTACTTAATGCTTTTAATACATTGAAAACTGTATTTGAGTTTGTGATCTAAAGAATGTATTGATCTCCCCTGAATTTCCATGAGCACCCTCTACAATTTCATTCTGACTACAGACCTGGCTATATAGATTGAACACCCTGTATTCATATATATGGATATACGCAGTTACTTCAGGTTCTCCCAAAATAGATATATATCGAATCTGACGATATACTATCACTATTAATACATTAGAAACTTAAATATAAATATTCAACAGGATATTATTATCAAGAGAACAGAAATTCGGAATATTTAAAACAAAAGTTTTGTTGTTTGAGAAAGTAATACATTTTAACAACTATAATTCCACTTCTGGTTACAGAGAATATATATACTCTGTATAAGTATCTCATTTTGAAGTTTTAAGACAATAGCAAATTTACACGAGATTAAAATGATGCAGTTGACCATGAACGTTGAACAAATAAAAAATATATTTTCCAAGTTAATTGGAAATATTCGTAATGACACCCATATCCACCACTTACCACAAGAATAATTAAGTAAACTGATTTAATTACTGATTGAACCTATTGCTGTAAGTCGGGTGGAACAAAATGCTACAAGATTGTTGTTACATATATTACAGCAAAATACAGTTCTTGTGTACACTTTTTCGGACGATGATAATACTGTTGATAATTCATATTTGTTTCCGCATTAACATTCTTGGCAACCTTTATGTTGTTTAGAGTGTTCTTAGAATAATGTAAATATAGCTTATTAGGCAATAGAGGACAATGATTTCAAAACAAATCCATATAGGTATATCCCCTATGTACCCATTTGTCACTGATATTATGATCTCTGTTATCCAGCTATTTAAAATTTGTCAAACGTGTTTGTAGTGATCTCCCCGCAACGGTACTGTTTGTAAAGAAATGGCTTTTAAAAAAATTGGTCACTAAAAATTATGAGATATAATTTCCCCATCACCCGATTAATTTGGAGGATCGTGTGATGTCTCTGTCGGTGTCGTAAATTGCGATGGCAAAATCGGAAATCCGGCGCGGCAAGTGAGAATTAAAAACGGCTTTTTTGACATTTGTGACAGGTACCCAAACCGCCCCTCGCTGCTCAACGCACCGCTCCCAGTCCGGCTGACTGATGGGCGGGTATTCAATGGATCATCGACAACCTATTGCACATTCAACCCATTTGCAAATAGTACAAATGTCTGTGACGCTAGCTCTCTGGGTAAAAAATTGCGATGAACCCTTACTTCAAATTGTTGATATTTTTGAGACGAAATAACAAGGAAGAACATTCCAATGGTGAAACCAAATTATGAATAATTTGTTAAATATTCTTTATCATATTTAGTTATATTATGTCAAGAATTTTAGACAGATAATGTAAATAGCTTGTTGTCCATGTACAATTTAGATTAAGTGAAGAATGTATTTCTTTGTTATCTTTGAATGACCTTATATACAGGTTTTTTCGTTATGGTACGTAAAAGTTTGAATTTCTGTCATTATATCTAAGTGTTTTAAAATAGGGCAATAACTTTATTATTTGATTTGGTTTTTTCCTATGTTATTATTTAGGCTTCTATAATTTCTTTTATAATAAAATAAATGCATAGATTAGCCAGTATCGGCCGTCATTTAAAACTAATTTTAGTGTTGATTACCTTGAATTTAAGATTTGATACTTTTAGCTATTATTATAATAGAACAGGGTAACCACTTACTTAGAAAACTTGGAATTAATGGTGCCATGAAAATAAAATTCAAAATTTAGGTTGCCTTAAAAATGGCAGTTTGAATCAGCTCATACAGAATCTAATTCAAAGGGTTCGTCCTTCCCACATGGATATCATAATGGCAAATTTTTTGTTGATTTATGTGTAATTTGGTACATGGAGGCAGGGCCGTCGAGAGAAAATAGGGGCCCGGGGGATTGTAACATACGACTCCCACCAATCTTCAATATAAATTTCGAAACTAACAATTTAGGGTAACAAAAATGAATAAAAGAATCATCTCTGGGATTTAAGTAGGTAATAACCTGGAGAATGAGAGGATGCATTCTTTGCACTTCTAAGTTCCGGGAAAATTTAAAAAAAATTGGAAAAACTTTTTGATTTTCGTTTTTTTCCTCTAGCGGCGAAAACAATGAAAATAGAGAAAGAAGTTCCCAACAAAAGTTGTAGCTCGTCTTTTTCTCTACAAAAAAGGTCTTTACAAATTTTTGTCTTACTTAAGCCGTTAGAAGATAAATCGAGTTTTCCACTTATAGTTTCGCTTCGCTTCGCACAATATGAGAATTCTCCAGGAGTTTCGTACGACCGGGCTCATCGATCGATAATTCTTACTATTCAGAGCCCCTAAAAAAAATGAAAATAACATAGAATGTAGAGAAAAGTCTCAGCTTTAATGTGGAACTAATCACAAAATTCATAAAAAAATGTATCAAAGAGAGAAAGTGTCAGAAGATGGCTTAGTGAACTTTGTACAGTTGATCCACAGATTTATTCATATCTTTGCCGGGAGCCGTTAGAATGATAATTCATTTTGCTTATATATTCTTATATAATGATATATTAATCCAATTGACATTTTATTGCAATTACTTTTGTTTGAAAAATATGCCTTGTGATAAAAGTAGAGGGTATATTTCTCATCGATCAATCACCTCCAAATTTTGAAGTTCAATTCGCTATATCTTAAGTAATAATAATAGCACAGTCTTAGTATTTGGATTATAAGTACAAGAAAACACATTCTTTCGAATGACTTTAGAGTTATTTAAATGAGCGCAGTACTTTTTGAATTTGTCTACATTATTAATTCACGTTCAGAAAATGTACAATTATGCAGTAAAACATATACAACTTATTTGTTTCTTAATATTCTTCAATGAAATTTTCACGAAATATAGATTAAAGTGCATGGAATTGAATCCATGCAGTGAAAAAGCACCCATTGTTACGGGAGAAATAGGCAGGATGCATAAAACTCAAAGATGTGAATAAATCAACTGTATAAAGTTTACTAAGCCACCTTCTAACATCTTTTTCTCTATGATAAAAAATTGTATGAATTTTGTCATTAGTCCCACATTAAAGCTGAGACTTTTCTCTATATTTTACGTTGTTTTCATTTTTTTAGCGGCTCTGAATGGTAATAATTATCGATCGATACGTCCGGTCGTACGAAACTCCCAGAGAATTCTCATTTTCCGCGCATTTCGGAGCGGCTCAAAACTATAAGTGGAAAACTGGATTTATCTCCGAAACGGCTTAAATAAGACAAACATTTGTCAAGACCTATTTTGTAGAGAAAGAGACGAGCTACAAATTTTGTTGAAAACTTTTTTCTGGAATTTTCATTATTTTAGCCGTTAGAGCAACAAAACCGAAAAAGTTTTTCCACATTTTTTTTTAATTTTCCCGGAACTTGAAAGTGCAAAGAATGCATCATTCCATTCTACAGGTAATTAACTACTTAAATCCCAGAGATAATTCTTTTATTAATTTTTGCCAGGCTTTTACAACATTTTGCCTTCATTGCCTGTACTAAAGGTATTCCTTAGGATTGAATATTTTTCTCGATCGAAATTTTAGCGGGGGGCGAAACATTCCTCAAAATTGAATATATATCTCGATGAAAATTTTGAAGACTAAATGTTTATCACGATAAAAATTTTAAAAAGCGAGAACGGGGATATTCCTTTACCTAACAATTTCATATTTATCACATTACAAACAATACAGGTCATTGGGAACTCATTATTTGCATCGCACTAATCATTTACAAGTATACCTCTCTCGTTTTACGTAATACAAATGCTAACGTTCAAATCTCCAACTTCGAGCGAAACCCAGGCTCCCTCCAAACCGCCGGGCGCCCTCAAAGGCCTCCGGGCTCGGGGGGAAATACCCCCGACACCCCCCCCCCTCTCGACAGGCCTGCATGGAGGGTTCAGCATTTTTTGTTAAGTCTGATATTAAAATCTAAAAATTCAAAACGATGGATACTTTCTTCTACAGAAACTAAATAGGAAACTACCACAAAAGTGGTAAAACAAACTGAAAGAAATTGAACCATCTTTAAGAAAAAATCACTAAAAATTAATACACAGCTTGGCAATTGTATTGGTCGTACCTATCTAGATGGGTTCGAACCCTACATACAACAAAATAATTTGTCATTATAAATTATTTCCAAGAAATGGTTCGAATTCCACTATAAACTGTAGAGTTCCATCTCTTTCACTCGAACAAGTTGTCCTAGACTTAAGAGGGTTATTAAGATGACCTAGAATTCGGTTAAATACATTTTTAACTTTTTCAAAAACAAATGAAATATAACAGTGGCTGTGTCTCACTAGCATAACACAGCCAAACAAAGAAAAATTCTTTCTGACCTGAGGATCTCACCATGTTTACTATATGTTTTTGGGGTCACTGAAACCGAATCCAATGTCTATTTAACTCCATCACATCAGGAACCTCAAGAAACCCATAATTTAAGCGATTTCGACATCTCTTCACACAAATCGCTGTAACTTTTTCTAGACAAAAATGCCCCCCTCTTTTCTGTACTAGATCGATTGCAAATTAAATTTCCATTCCGATGATGTGGGGCACGATATTCTTCCGGAGCTCATTGAGTGAGATATCGTCCGAGGATTTCGCTTCTTAAGCGGCTCGGCCCAGCTCCGAGGGCCTCTAGTTCTGCCAAACTAAAGCTAGCAATAATCTACAAAAATTCAGGGGTACGTAGAAAGATGTAAGAAATCGTTTCGCGTAATCGGAGGTTGGCGCGCACCTTGATTTTCGAGGTATGGCCGCTCGAAGTCACCACCAAAGGTGATAATTGAATTTTTTTACCGCTTCCCGAGGCTACATCTCGAAGACGAAACTAGATACAGACCTGTTAGTACAGGCAAATTAGCCATTTAGGGTAACAAAAATAAATAAAAAGATCATCTCTGGGATTTAAGTAGGTAATAACCTAGAGAATGAGATGATGCATCCTTTGCATTTTAGTAGGGAATCTAAGACCTCCAATTCAACAAGGGGGGGTCAACTGTGACATATACAAAAACCAAAAACGGATTCCCATGTAAAATTTCATGACGGATACGAATTTTGAGTTCACCCCTTCATCCAGAATTGCGAAATGGGAAAAAAATGCAATTTTGGGCAAATTTCTAAAAACTATGGGAAACATTTATTTTTTTGTTTCTCAGTCAATACCTCGTTAACTGTTCGAGATATCTGTTTCAAATTTTGACACCAATATCTTTGGAGATTGGCCTCACTTACAGTTTATATGAAACTTTTTTCGGCAACGTCGTTTTTTGGCAAAAAAAATAAAAATCTTCGCTTAACGCACAAAAACACCAAAATGCATTGCAAAATATAACATGCTAGAAACTTTTTTATTCCTAAAGATACATGGTCATATGATCGAGAGAAAATAAAGCTTATGAATTATAGAAACTTTTTTACTTGAAGAATTTTTTTCTAGAATGCTTAGTTTGGCTGTTATGACTGTTGTAAATAAATAGTAGTGTAACGACTCATATATTGCCCGTTCTCATCGGCCGGCGCGAGCGCTCTCTGCTAGCAACTCCCAACCGTATTCAGTCATATCAGAGATACGTAGGTATTTTATTATTTAGTTCATGTATGTTTTATTTTAAAAATGGTACCAGTGGAAGTTTATCAGTTACCAGTAGAACCGAAAAATACTGTTCTTATTATTTACATCATGTCTTTAATTCAAAGGCATCAAAGCTATGGCTGTTCAACTTTCAAAGAACTCTTTGAAAAGTCTTTGAAATTAGTTATAAACATGAGACCAAAAGGGTGTAACCTACCGACGGACCAAAGTAAGAAGAGTGTACTGTCTGTATAAAGTAAACGATGGGGTAGGTATACCGAATTGGAAAAATATTATTTCTCATTCTGATAATAAACGAGAACTCTTGAACTTTTTTGCTTCAGATTGTTATTGCAGGTATGTTTTTAGAAAATAGCAAAACTATTTTATGCGATCAAAATAATGTGAAAATCATGAAATCCCTACATTTTTCCGATCATGAAGAAGCAGGTACCAGACTTTTTGCAATCTTGTCATTTTTTAGAAATGAATGTACTAGAACAGTCATACAGGGTGATTCACGTAAACCGTTCATTAGAAGTTTAGGGACTTGTAACGATAATTTAATTTTGAAAATTTGGTTGCTTACATAGTTTTTTATGCTCTTTTTACTAAAAATATTTTCATGGTTATCGCACTTCCGCTTATATCGGAAGTTACCATCAACTTCGTTATTTTAAATGGAATGATATATATTTTCTTGCATTTTTGAATTCTACTGGTCATTTTAATAGGACTTTGATCATACTACCATATCCCTAAATCTAACCCTACTCGAGGTATAATTCTGTGGCATTCGCCGTGAATAAAAAATAAGTTTAAAATATCATTGTTTGAATATCCATTTCTATTATTCTCCATGACTGATAACCCTTTACTAAATTTATTTATAAAATCGCTATAAACACTGACGTGTTTGATAGATTAATAATTGCAACAAATGTCATTTCCACAGCCAACTATTGTAAGACATTAATACTTTGTTTGATAGACGCTATTAATTGCAACAAATGTCATTTTCACAGCCGACTATTATAAGAGCAACACATACTTCGATGTATTTCGCACATTAAAATACAAAATTATCAATAACACAAAAACTATAAAAGATGAGTATAAGGAATCCTAATGCAGATCGATGCAGAATAAAATTATACATGAGAAACAGTAAAAATATACAGGGTGTTCCATTTAAAAAAAAATACTTTTTGACGTTTGAAGTTTGCCAAGATTGGCAGTAAATTCTGACCACCCTGTAACCAATTAGGTTACTTTCAAAGCACAATTAGGAAGCTTAAGGGTTCCACTAATTGTGTTGTATAAATGGTAACTTTCACTTTCATTATGTTAGAGACAGCAAATTTCAAACTACTCGGTGTCAAGACACAAATTTTCCGAAAAGTCAGTATATCTCGAGTAGGGTTAGATTTAGGGATATGGTAGTATGATCAAAGTCCTATTAAAATGATCAGTTGAATTAAAAAATGCAAGAAAATATATATCATTCCATTTAAAATAACGAAGTTGATGTTAACTTCCGCTATAAGCGGAAGTGCAATGATGTTGAAAATATTTTTAGTGAAAAGAGCATAAAAAACTATGTAAGCAACCAAATTTTCAAAATTAAATTATCCCTACAAGTCCCTAAACTTCTAATGAACGGTTTGCGTGAATCACCCTGTATATACTGTGGACACTGATATTTTTGTTCTTTCATTGTATTATGCGACTATATTAAACACTGTAATATGGCTTCAACGGCAAAAATCTGTTATTTTTTGTCATGATGTGATTACCCAAATATCTAGTACATTTGATTTCGACAAAAGAAATCTGACCAACATTTTACTAGCTGTTTACTGCCCCTCTGGAAATGATACTGTTAGTTATCCCTCTAAGAAAGGCAAAAAGACAGTAGTTAAAATATTACGTGAAAGGTTAAATATGTTAGAAGAATTAACACATTTTGGGGCAGCGAACCGAGATGGAACTTAAAAACTAACTGATAGTGTATTAGATTCCTGTAGGTTATTTTTTAAGGTTCTTTATGGCAGACCTTTATTTAGAGGAAATTTGGAGGAGCTACGAGCACATTTATTCACTTCATATAAAACAGATATGAGGTAATTGTTTTAATTATTTTATATAGACACTATACCGATAATGATGAGTAAACCACAAAAGCCAGAGAATATACACTTAAATTCATATTGCAAATGTAAAATGTACACTTGTACCAGTCGCTGTCGATGTCTAAGTGCAAAAGTAAAGTTGTTTGTGCGAAGGCAAATGTTCCTCACTTTTAAATTAAACTAATTATAAAAATTAAATAGTTTTCTTTATTTACATAAAATACAAACATTTTTAATTGGACTGACACAATATAAATATGGTTCATTAAATCGCAGACCCTAAGCCTCTTTCTTACTAATATGGAAGCTTTTATCTTATAATAGATACACAATGGTTAGCAGAGCACGCAATGAAGTGTACACACCAGGCTAGACCAATTTGACCGGGCCGGGCCAACATGTGCGCCAACGCTGAACCAATACAATCTCCTTTTTACTTCCCTCGCATACCGAAGGGAAGTATTGTATTCGAGAAAAAATCACCCTCCGAGATTTTTTCGGATTCTGACGTTTCAGAACACGTAGATTCCGAAAATATAGGTTTTTCAATTCCGTCAGTCTGTCTGTCTGTCTGTCTGTCGGTCTGTCTGTCTGTCTGTCTGTCTGTCTGTCTGTCTGTTGGTGTATTTACTAAAAAACTACTTGACGGAGAGCAGTCAAATTTGGTAGGTAGTTAACCCTACTGTCAGCGAAGAACTGGTAGAATTTTCACTGAAAAATATACAGGGTGGACCGTCTAAACGGAATAAATAGTGAAAAAAATTTTTTTTTGCTCAAATTTAAAATTTCCACGTTTCATGACGCGCTAAACCTGTTTCAGGAAAAAAAATTTTTTGAAAATTTTTTTCAAACATTTTTGAAAAAATTTCACCAAGATGAAAACAATTTTTTTTTGCTCAAATTTAAAATTTCCACGTTTCATGACGCGCTAAACCTATTTCAGGAAAAAAAAATTTTTGAAAATTTTTTTCAAACATTTTTGAAAAAATTTTTACCAAGTTGCAAAAATTTTTTTTTGCTCAAATTTAAAATTTCCACGTTTCATGACGCGCTAAACCTATTTCAGAAAAAAAAAAAATTTCAAAATTTTTTTCAAACATTTTTGAAAAAATTTTTACTACTAAAATGATTTTTTTTTTCTTTCTTCAAATTTAAAATTTTCACGTTTCATGGCATTCTAAGCCTGATTAAAAAAAAAAGGTTTTGAAATTTTATCACTAAGATAGAATTTTTCTTTCTTTGTTCAGATTTTAACTATCCACGTTTCCATGACATTCTAAAACTATTCAAACAAATTTAAAAATGTTTTTGAAGAATTTTTTTAAAAATTTGAAAACATTTTTAATCCATTTATGTATCACTACTATAGAACAGACGAAAACATTTTTTTTGCTCAAATTTAAAATTTCCACGTTTCATGATATTCCAAACCAATTTCGGAAAAAAAAATTTGCAACATTTTGTTACCAGTTTGGAAAAAAAATTAACACCAGAATGCTCAAATTTAAATGACATTCTAAACCTAGGTATTTCAGAAGAAAAATTTTGAAAATTTTTTTCACCATCATTTTTCAAAAAGTTTTTACCACTAAAATAGATCGAATTTTTTTTTATTTGCTCAAATTTAAAATTTTCACGTTTCATAGCATTCTAAACCTATTTTAAAAATACATCATTTTTAATTTTTAAACTTTTTTTGGCACTACTATAGAACAGAAGGAAACTTTCCTTTTTGCTCTAATTTAAAATTTCTACCTTTGACATTTTAAACCTATTTCAGAAGAAAAAAATTTGAAAATTATTTTACCATCTTTTGAAAAATTAAAAAAAAATGAAATTTTTTAACCACCACTATACTTCCACTCCATTACGTGAATGTTGGATTGAAAATGTGACAGATGGCAATAACATCTGGCATATGCACCTATTATACTTTTATTGAAAAATGTACAGGGTGGTCATCCCAAGAAATAATTCAGTCATGGTGGACATTTGTAAAGGTATTTGCGCAAGCCTGCCATATGTGGCACCTGCTATTTAGTATTGAACTTTTGCTGTTGGATGAGCAATCTGTATATTTTTTTGACCAAAACTTATCAAGTTTTCTTTGTAATAATAGCAATAACTCTACTCCGATTATTATTCTCAATGTCATTTCGTAATTATTATTTTTTTAGAGAGACTGCCATGAACGAGGGAAGTTCTGTGTAAATACCTTTACCGATTTTTTTCACTATTAAGCCAAAGTATAAAAACATATTCAAATGCAAAAACTTCTTTGGTCTTTTATCATCATTTTATGTCGATTAACTACACCTCTATCTCTACTTATAAAAAAGTTTCTCGCATACTATATTTTGCAATACATTTTTGAACTTTTGTGCGACATGTAGGACTATAGTTGTTTTTTATAAAAAAGTTATATTGATACAATAATTTGGCTCTATACAGAGCCCAAGAAGAAAGTTAAAAGATTATTCTCCTAAAATTTCAGATCGATACTATTACCAGTAAATGAGATATTGAGTGGGGAATGAGAATACTAATATTTATTGTGTTTTTCTTACTTTTGGAAATAAACAACTTTTTCTCTAATTTCGCAATTCCGAATTTAGTGGTGAACTCGTAATTCGAATTCGGCAGACAATTTTACATAGAAAACTGTTTTTAGTTATTGTATACATATGAGTTGACCCCCCCACCTTTAAAACGCGTCGTACGGCAAGCTAGATTCCCTACTATTTCCAAGTTCCGGGAAAATTAAAAAAAAATTGGAAAAACTTTTTGATTTTCGGTTTTTTTGTTCTAGCGGCTAAAATAATGATAATAGAGAAAAAAGTTCCCAACAAATGTTGTAGCAGAAGATAAACCTGGTTTTACTTACAGTTTTAAGCAGCTTCGAAATGCGCGAAAAATTAGAATTCTCCGGGAGTTTCGTACGACCGGGCTCATCGATCGATAATTTTTACTATTCACAGCTCCTAAAAAAATGAAAATAACATGAAATGTAGAGAAAAGTCTCAGCTTTAATATGGAACTAATCACAAAATTCATAAAAAAAATTATCAAAGAGAAAAAGCGTCAGAAAATGGCTTAGTAAACCAGTTGATCCACCGATTTATTCCTATCTTTGCCGGGAGTCGTTAGAATGATAATTCATTTTGCTTATATATTCTTATATAATGATATATTAATCCAATTAACATTTCATTGCAATTACTTTTGTTGGAAAAATATGCCTTGCGATCAAAGTAGACGGTATATTTCTCATCGATCAATCACCTCCAAATTTTGGAGTTGAATTCGCTATATCTTAATTAATAATAATAGCACAGTCTTTTGGATTATAGGTACAATAAAACATATTCTTTCGAATGACTTAAGAGGTTTTTAAATGCATGCAGTACTTTTTGAATTTGTCTCCATTATTCACACACGTTCAGAAAATGCACAATCATAGAGTAAAACATATACAACATATTTGTTTCTCAACATTCTTCAATGAAATTTTCACAAAATATAGGCTAAAGCGCGTGGAATCGAATCCATGCAGGGAAAAAGGACCCATTGTTACGGGAGAAATAGACGGGATGCATAAAACTCAAAGATATGAATAAATCAACTGTATAAAGTTTACTAAGCCATTTTCTAACACTTTTTTCTCTATGATTAAATTTTTTATGAATTTTGTGATTAGTTCCACATTAAAGCTGAGACTTTTCTCTACATTTTATGTTGTTTCCGTTTTTTTGCGGCTCTGAATAGTAAGAATTATCGATCGATGTGTCCGGTCGTACGAAACTCCCAGAGAATTCTCTTTTTCCGCGCGTTTCTGAGCGGCTCAAAACTTTAAGTGGAAAACTGGATTTATCTCCTAAACGGCTTAAGTAAGACCAAAATTTGTAAGGACCTTTTTTGTAGAGAAAGAGACGAGATACTTTCATTATTTTAGCCGCTAGAGCAAAAAAACCGAAAATCATAGTTTTTCCAATTTTTTTTGAATTTTCCCGGAACTTGGAAGTGCAAAGAATGCATCATTTCATTCTACAGGTTATTACCTACTTAAGTCCCGGAGATGATCCTTTTATTAATTTTTGTGAGGTTTTTACAAAATGTTGCCTTCATTGCCTGTGCTATGTGGTTTACGCCATTCGATTTATCTCGCCTTCCTGCATACCTTTGAATTTTTTCCGATTTTTGCCGGCACTTTAATTTTTTTGCAAAATGTCTAAGGTAAAGCATCAAAAAAATTCAGACGTATGCAGGAAGGCGAGAGAAATCAAATAGAGTAAACCGCAGCTCTGTATCTCGTTTCATTTTCGAGATATAGCCTCGGGAAACGGTAAAAAAATTCGATTTTCGCCTTCCGGTGACTTCGAGCGGCCATATCTCGAAAACCAAGGCACGCATCGACCTCAGATTTGCGCCAAACGATTTCTTACATCTTTCTACATACCCCTGATCGTTTTCAGATTTTTGCTAGCTTTCGTTTGGCAGAAATGGCCCTCGAAGCTGGGCCGTATCGTTCGAGAAGCAAAATCCTCGGACCTATTTGGCGGCCGATATCTCACTTAAAAGGCGCTGGAAGAATATCGTGCCTCACATCATCGCATTGGAAATTTAATTTGCAATCGATCTAGTACAAACAAGAGAGGGTCATTTTTGTCTAGAAAAAGTTACAGCGATTTATGTGGAGAGATGTCGAAATCGCTTATATTATGGGTTTTTTGCAGTTATGGCAAAATCCTGATGTGGTGGAGTTAAATAGATCTCAGATTCGGATTCAGCGACCCCAAAAACATATAGTGAGCATGGTCAGATCCCCAGGCCAGAAAGATTTTTTTTTTGTGTGGCTCATCTGTATTTATTAATTACGAACCTTGATAAAACCAAAGACGATAATTTTATGAAATCGAACTGTTACTGAAATTAGGTCTATACTTTCAAATATACTTAATATGATTATTGTCAACAGAAGAATAGTTTTGATAGTAAGTATTCACTGAACCGTACACAACAAATTAGGTATACAGACGCCTTAAAACGGTACTTAAGTATACTATTATTAACATCGTTTGGCTGCTAACTGATAATTACTGGTAATTAGAAACTTCATGCGATTTTGTGGGCTTTTACTTTTAAGTTTTAAATGTGTCCAGCTGAACAACGTATTAACAATTGAGAGACGCCTGACGTCAAAATAATGTTTACTGTTTGAAAAAAATTCCCTGCATCTATATTAGCAATACAATATTAAAATTTATTTAGATTGTCCGCAAATGATCTATTTGACCTAGAGGGTATATTTAAAGGTCCAGGTCAACTGTTATTATAACGGCGTGTACTTGTTCTACATACTCTGAAAATGTTTACCTATTATAGATTATAAGTTTATTGCCATACATGGTGAGGTTTTCAATATCCCTAATAAAACAGTAAAACAAAGATTAATGGAGTTGTCGACTAATTGCCAGTGGTCAGATGAGATCGCGGCCTTGATAAAATGCATTTTTAACCTACTTCAGACAATTAGGAGGTTCTTAGTTTCTATAGTTTGAATTGTATTGTCTGCATGTTCCTCAGAACTGGAAAACTATTGAAGATATCGAAATAAAACTTTTTGTAAGTTCATCAGAGCGAACTAGATTGTTGTAAATTATATGTTAATGTTATCTTACAGTAATTTATACAGGGTGTAATTAGTTTCATTTCATAAAAAAAACTGGTGGTAGGGAACGACAAGACAAAAAAAACCCTATATAAGATGGAGTCTAAAGCTCATAGTTTTGGAGAAAAAAAATAAACAAAAATTTCCAAAATACTTAACATAGTTTGAGAACTGCTGGCATATTTGGGTAGGTTTTTTGCCTCGCGTTTTTTCGCTAATCCTCTGACATTCCTGCAAATAAGTATGCCGACAAAGCAGTTAAAAGCGACCGACAGAGGACACCGCCATGTTTCATGCTTCTTCACGGCCAAATTATCTTATTACGCGTGCTGTACTCACCCTTGTAATATTCTCAAGTAATAATTTCAGTTTGTGTCCTTACTTGATAAACAACTTATACTTCTTTCTCTTCATATACTTGAGGCACATAGAAAATGTCGGCGCCTTTGACTTTGCGGTAATGAACAAATACCCCGACATTGTTTATTTGCTTTAAATATATGAAGAGAACTATACACACAACGCGATCTACCCGTTCCTTGGTTTTGTCTGTTACTTTTGTTCTTTTTGAATTTTGTGCCACTTATGTTAACATTTATTTTATCGACTTGGTTACGTAAGAAGACATACTACTTCTCGTTCGGGCTTTTTGTGTTACTTTTGGATTTTGGACCAAGTTTTCCTTTTTGTATTCTTTATTGTTAACAATTTTTGTTGAATGAAGACAACTATACCTACCTCCAAGTTCAACCATTGCTTGGGAATTTTTTTTAACGACAGTTATGGGGCTCGAAGATAATTAATAACGACCAGCCACTGGACTACAATAAAGAAGTACCAGCCGCAATTGTAAGGAAGCTAGGGGTAGGCGATGTGGCTATGTAAGATCAGGGTTTGTTGTACGACCATTAAGTTGTACGAGCTGTACAAACACCGACATGGACACTGCAGATGTTGATATTGAATGATGACATCAAGCAGCTTCGGTGGATTAGGCCTATTGGGAAAACCACTAAAAAACGCGTTGTGTTCTATCTCGAAAGTGTTGTGGAAATGAACTCAAAGGGCAAAAGATGCTCTAACGTTAAATTTGCAGAAGCATGAAGAGAAAACTTTGGTGTGCGATTTGGGTCCGGTACACTATGCTCGTAGCCCACGCATTGATAAGAACATACAACACGTGCAATGATTGGAGCTCAATCCCCTAGTTCCATCACTCATTGAATATTTTTGCTCCTATCAGTAATATGCATAGGATCTTCTTCCTAGTAAATGTTATATAAGTAGAATATTTTCATCGACTATAAAATGTACTGATAGACCAATTACTTCGCGAAGAAATGAATAAAAATGCGAAAATCCGCGACGTGGTTTGTAAGGGTGATTTTTGAAGGTAGAGCTTGCGCCTTGAGAACTCTTTTACTTCTGAAAATTAATCATCTCGAGCGAATCATTTCCAAACTGAAAAGCATCATAATTTATTTCTCCTGTTTCCTAACGGCAACGAACGAAGACCAACCTCCTAGTTTTATCGCGAGCTCATTGCACGAAAACTATTGCGTCTATCAACAATATGGATAGAACTCTATTTGTATTAAATTATATACTGATAGAATTATGAGAGTAAGTATACATTTTTTTGTGGGGCCATCCATTTCGCGAGAAAATGCGACGTGGCGTATTAGGGATGATTTTTTGAGGTGAAGCGATCACTTCCGGCTTGGGAACTCTTTAGCTTCTGAAAACTAGCCACGTTGCGCATATGCAAGTAATTATCAAACTATTCGCCGATTTTAGCCCTAATTTCAATGAACTAAATGAGATTATCCCAGACTGCATCTTTTAGTGATTTTTTACTGCGTATCCATGTGTTCCAAAAACCCCTATTTTATATTTTTTCTGACTAATCTGATATTTTGATCGCAACATCAAATACCTACTCATCACATTACTTATCAGTATTGTCGCAAAATGTTACCTTTACCAATTTGGCAATGCTTTAGAGGCATCGACTTCAGCAGCAACTAACAAAAGGCAGACATAATATATGAAAAGCGTACGTTACAACGGGTAGACGACACCGGTCAGCAGTAAGACAGGAAGTTGTATTGTATTTTAAAAATTCTCTTGATGCTAGATTTAATCTTGAAGAAAATGAAGCAATTAAAAATATGATTAACCTCATTGCTGCAAAGTCTGAGTTCAAATGATATCTGCAGGCCGACCACTAGTTGAAAATCTCTTTGGTTCAGAGGAAGTAACCAATTTTGCGACTAGGTACTGCATAATGTGATTGGTGGCCTTTGATTCAGGAAATTCAGGACATTGATACTCCCGATGAAGGCACCAGACATGCTAATAAATTAAGAATACTTGTTGCACCACAGGTATTTCGCAAAAGTTATTAGTCTCGTTGTTGCTAATAAGCCTGTATTCAATGACCACTGATAGGATTATTTCTCATTGCAACAAAATAAAAACTCCAGGGAAAATTTCACTCAATGAAGGCACAATGAATCATCGACTCATAGGGTCGGTTTATCGATGCGAAGTTAAAGTTATTCTAAGATTAAATCATAAACATATACATAGACTTTAACCACGTGATAACTTTTATCCTCGCAGAACGTCGCGTTGATAATCCGGCCTTAGTGTCATTGAATAAAGCTGGAACAGCTCATTTTGATCCTAGACCAGCAGTTGCGAAGTTTTTAAGAAAAAAGAACGTCGTTTTAGAGAACCAACCTTCGAAATTTATAAAACTAGGGTTTTCATCAGTACACTTAGTACAGGCAAATTAACAATTTAGGGTAATAAAAATTAATAAAAGGATCATCTCTGGGATTTAAATAGGTAATAACCTGGAGAATGAGATGATGCATTCTTTGCACTTCCAAATTCCGGGAAAATTCAAAAAAATTTAAAAAACTTTTTGATCTTCGTTTTTTTTTTGCTCTAGCGGCCAAAATAATGAAAATAGAGAAAGAAGTTCCCAACAAAAGCTCGTCTTTTTCTCTACAAAAAAGGTCTTTACAAATGTTTGTCTTATTTAAGCTGTTTAGAAGATAAATCGAGTTTTCCACTTATAGTTTTAAGCCGCTTCGAAATGCGCGAAAAATGAGAATTCTCCAAGAGTTTCGTACGACCAGGCTCATCGATCGATAATTCTTATTATTCAAAGCCGCTAAAAAAATGTAAATAACACAAAATGTAGAGAAAAGCCTCAGCTTTAATGTGGAACTAATCACAAAATTCATAAAAAAAATTGTCAAGTAGAGAAAGTGTCAGAAAATGGCTTAGTGAACTTTGTAGAGTTGATCCACAGATTTATTCATATCTTTGCCGGAAGTCGCTAGAATGATAAATGATAATTCATTGTGCTTATATATTCTTATATAATGATATGTTAATCCAATTAACATTTTATTGCAATTACTTTTGTTGGAAAAATATGCCTTGCGATCAGAGTAGAGGGTATATTTCTAGTCGATCAATCACCTCCAAATTTTGGAGTTCAATTCGTTATATCTTAAGTAATAATAATAGCACAGTCTTAATTTTTGGATTATAGACAATATATATACAATATATATACAATAAAACATATTCTTTCAAATGACTAGAGTTTTTTAAATGCGCGCAGTACTTTTTGAATTTGTCTACATTATTCATATACGTTCAGAAAATGCACAATTATACAGTAAAACATATACAACTTATTTGTTTCATAACATTCCTCAATGAAATTTTCACGAAATATAGATTAAAGTGCGTGGAATCGAATCCATGCGGTGAAAAAGCACCCACTGTTACGGGAGAAATAGGCAGGATGCGTAAAACTCAAAGCAGTGAATAAATCAACTGTATAAAGTTTACTAAGCCATCTTCTAACACTTTTTTCTCTTTAATAAAAATTTGTATGAATTTTGTGATTAGTTCCACATTAAAGCTGAGATTTTTCTCTACATTTAACGTTGCTTTCAATTTTTTTAGCGGCTCTGTATGAATAGTAATAATTATCGATCGATATATCCGGTCGTACGAAACTCCCAGAGAATTCTCATTTTCCGCGCATTTTGGAGCGGTTCAAAACCGTAAGTGGAAAACTGGATTTATCTCCTAAACGGCTTAAGCAAGACAAAAATTGCTAAAGACCTATTCTGTAGAGAAAGAGACGAGCTACAAAAAGTTTTTTCTGTATTTTCATTATTTTAGCCGTTAGAGCCAAAAATCCGAAAATCAAAAAGTTTTTCCAAATTTTTTTGAATTTTCCCGGAACTTGAAAGTGCAAAGAATGCATCATTCTATAGGTTATTAACTACTTAAATCCCAGAGATGATTCTTTTATTAATTTTTGAGAGGTTTTTACAACATTTTGCCTTCATTGCCTGTACTAATTTCTATGACCTAAACTATAATTCATTTAACCAATATAACGAGTTCTTTTTTTTTAGTTTTATTCAATATTTATGTATAGGTTACCTACAGTAGGTAAGGTATTTATATTTTATTTAAATATTTCACTTTTTTCTTCTTCTACTATATTGTATATTTTGCTTATTGTTTCTTTGTTTGTTATATTAGAAAGAGTAATGAGTTTGTTTTCGATTTCGATAATGTTTTATCTTTCTGTGGCTTCTATCGAATTAAATATTTATAATTTTAATTAATAATTTTAAGGCTTGCGTATCCAAATAGATGCACAAAAGTACCATCAAAGATGTTTTGTCATAGACAATTCGATGTACAGTTTTCTAGGGACCGGTGATGTAATGACGCTAAAGTAATGGTTTTTTGACAAAAGAGGTAGCGGGACTTGCGGGACAACCCTGAAAGCGCTTTCAAAAGTAAAACCGAAATGCATTTTTCGACATTTTTTTATTTTGCTATAAGGCCGCGATGGGTTTAAAAGGGGGTAAAGCAGCTCAAAACAAATTAATGCAATTTGCAATTTTCTGAACTGTTGCTTATTAAAGGGTTATAAAACTGGTCAGTTAATGAATTATTTATTTAAAAAGTTGAGGCAAGTATAGTCTCCTTTATTGTTTATTAGGAAATAACTGCTAAAAAAGAATAAATTTTATCAACACCCATATTGTTTACTCAAAATTTGAGCGAGTCAGAGACATAATGCAATTATTAGTTATTCTTATATGACATATTTAATAACAATTATTACCAAAATAAAACAAGAGCATTACCTGAAAAATGCAGGACTAGAAGTAAGAAATAAACGTAAAAATATTCAGTAGTAACCATTTCTTCTAAAATTAATATCACTGTGTACAATTCTCACTAAATTTTAACTTTTATCACAATGTTGTAGATGACTTTATTTAGGATACTTCATCTGATATAAAACTAGATAAGGCACTGATTATTTTCATATCACAAATTAAATGTTATTGATGTGGTGTTTGTTCACATGTACCTAGTGAGAGCGCGCGCTTAGAACGGACGGACAGATAACAAGCAAATGTGCGCCACAGGTACTTAAGATTCTCGCATCTCCTAGTACACATTACTGAGTCATTTACTGACATACTAATTAGACGAAATGCCCAACAGCATTGCAACTATACTATATTTCTGAGAAACTCGTTTTTATTAGTGGGGAAATACTTGTTTCGTGAAAATTATACCTGGATATATTTAGTCACTCGCTGTAATTATCGCATGATTGAAAGGTAGGTAGTTACTGAAAAAATGGAAAGTAAGCGGCGACGTCTACGGAGAAAATTGTATATAAATTTACATCCATTCATGGTCAAATTCATCATCCGACATTGGCGGTTAGTCCAGTTTGAGAATACTCGTGTTACCTACAATTAAGTTGGTCATTCTCTAGAAAGAGACATTCGATAGAGAAATATTTATTATTTTTGCCCATAACTTTTTTTCTTAATACGTATATTAAAAAAAAACTATAAGTGTACCTAAGTAGAACCATAACAAGACTATTACTATGAATATTCACTAAATAATTTCAGTGGTTTGCAAAATAGCTAGATTTCAAACTACGAAATAGGAAGATTAACATATTTTTTTAATTTAAATCGAGCTATTTTGCAAACCACTGAAATTATTGAGTGAAAATTCATGGTAATAGTCTTGTTATGGTTCTACTTAGGTACTCTTATAGTTTTTTTTAAATATGCGTACGAAGAAAAAAAAGTTATGACCAAAAATAATAAATATTTCTCTATCGAATGTCTCTTTCTAGAGAATGACCAACTTAATTGTAGGTAACACGAGTATTCTCAAACTGGACTAACCGCCAATGTCGGATGATGAATTTGACCATGAATGGAATGAACGGAATAAAGTCTCTTTCTAGGGAATGGCCACCTTAAGTGATAGTATACAAAGTATAAAACGTGTATAATGTTACGTTTAATTAGGTGTTTTAATAGGGTAACAAGTAAAATTACAAATTTTTAAAAAGCCGACACAAAATGGCTGGCTAAAGAATGAAAAAATAAACGGGGGTGCCAGAGGGGGTGCTCAGTACTCGCTTGAAATATTTGAGCACCCCCTAGAATTTTCAACATTACCTGTGTGGGAGTATTTTGCATATTTTTCTAATTTATAAAGGAATTAGCACCCACCCAGATCGAATAAGCATCCCCTGTAATTTAGTTTTTGCTACAGGTTTGATATAGATCAAGAAAATAAATGTTTTGACGTATATAAATTAGTTAGTAGCTGCAATGTTTTTACAGAATGGCTTTGGAAGAGATAATGGGAGAGGCTTCTCATTTCGCGAGTCAATTTCATTTGCATCATCCAGGCTCGACGAGAGGGGGGGGTCGGGGGTGTTTCCCCCCGGGCCCGGCGATTTTGGGGGGCCTGGGTTTCGTCCGAAATTGGAGATTTGGAGGTTAGTATTTTCATTCGGTAAAACGAGAGAGGTATACTTGCGAATGATTAGTGCGATGCAAATAATAACGAGTTCCGAATGCCTTGAATCGTTTATAATGAGATAAATATGAAATTGTTAGATACAGAAATATCCCCGTTCTCGCTGTTTAATATTTTTATCGTGATAAATATTCAGTCCTATAGAATATCGCCCCCCGCTCTTCAAAATTTCTATTGGAGATAAATGTTGAAATCTAGGGAATAGCAACCCCCGTGCTTCAAAATTTCGACCGAGGCAGATATGCAATTTTGAAGAACCCCGCCCCGCTCTTAAGAATTTCGATCGAGAAAAATACTCAATCAGTAGTTATATATGCTATGGGCATTCGAGCTCAAAATCCCATGTTATTTCTTATGGAGGCTCATTTGCACATTTTTGTCTGATTTTATCCCCCACCACTTTTTAGGCTCCGCCTTCGGGAAGGTCCTACTGGTCGAGGAGATATATATGTATAGGTCTGAACAGCTTTTCAAACTCGTCTGTATACAGGTCTGTACGATTTTAAACAGGGTCTGTATGCTTTAAAACAGAGTTTGTACAGCTTTTAAAACAGGGTCTGTATACAGACCTGTTTTAAAAGCTGTTCAGACCTATACATATATCTCTCCTCGACCAGTAGGACCTTCCCGAAGGCGGAGCCTAAAAGTGGTGGGGGGTAAAATAAGACAAATATGTGCAAAATGAACCTCCATAGTAAATAACATGGGATTTTGAGCTCGAATGCCCATAGCATAACTACTAACGCAATTTAAAGGAATCAAATTTCGAATCTTGATTTTTATAAAAACGTACTTTTTAACAGCAAATAGCCATAACTTGGCCAAATTTTATCGCAGAGGATTTTAAAGTCGGGTACAATTTAAGCTGAGTTGTGTCATGGCCGCTAAAACGTCTGAACTAAGATTATATTCGATGCATTAGAAATGCCAGTAGTTTTCAAACAGTTTTCTCATGTAACAGCAATGATGTTGCTAAATAATTATAAAAAAATAGGAAAGATGTCATAAAATGTTAAGATTATTAATTTTAGTAACTTTGTCATTTTAGTGGAATTCTGATTATACAATGCCCGCCATAAAGTTGGCTACATATGGGAAAGAATTGTTTTATTGACAATTCTAAAAAACTCTATTGTGGGTTCGTTTATGCATGTCCGACAACAAAAAATTACATTTTGACACGTCATGTGATCACCGGTTTGGCAGGACTGTAAAATAGTTGACGGTGGTAACGAAAAATGGGTCAAATTGCTAAGATATCGAATATTTTTATTAAGAAAAAGTGCATACAATACAACAAGGACCCCATATTTTGAAGCAGATATGAGAAAAATAAAAATTTTACCCCTACCATTAATTACTATTTGAAAATTCATAAATTTTTGTGTCTATTTCACAAACATTTGATTAGTTTCTACAAAAACTTTATGTATTTTAGTTGAATAAAGGTATTTGCATGTAAAAAAAGAAACGAACCCTCAATATAGTATTTTTTAGAAATCTCAATATTACAAATTTTCCCATATGTAGCCAACTTTATGGCGGACACTGTAGGTATATAGGCTCGGGCACAAATGAAGCTGATAACAAAAAATGAATTGCCCAATTCAGTGTCATAGTAACAATGTCGAACGGATGCTACAAATGATCTTATATGCACGCGCAGTAGGAGGTGTGTTGATGGAAGTTCATTGTACCTACTTAAAAGTAATTTTGAGCAGTGGAAACGATTTGTTTGCAAAATTTTGAGATAAGTCAAAGTCGTCCGTTGAAAGCCAGTAAATGGTATGCAAGAAGGGCGAGGAAAACATTTACGGAATTATTGAAATTGAAAATAAATTGCATGAAACGGCATGCTCCTATTGCTCCTTGCTCGCTTCTCGGACACCATCTACATGGACGATGATGACGCGCCCGCATATAAGAACTGTAGCACGCGACCGTCTAGACTCTGGTCAAAGATTAGAGCTCCTTTCATTCAGCAGAGATTCGTAATAATAATAAACAGGATTTCAATGAACAGTAATCATATGATACAACATTGTATGGTAGACACATGAAACAGGTACCTTATGATCACGATCAGTAAACTATATTACGAATCACTCTGCCGAACGAAAGCAGCTTAGAATTCTCTAATCTTTGCTCTGGTCTTGACAAGCATCTAGGGGGCGCTATCTTGGTCTCACACGAAGGCGACCAAACATCTAGGAACGGCCCTGTAAAAGGTAGATACTTTAAAATTTTAAAACTTCAGTTGGTGCCTAACTGACAAACTTTTTTTAAATGTAACTACTTGTCAACGTCAATATAATGTTTGAAATGGGTATGTTGGAAATTCGTTTTTGCAAATATTTCGTAAAATATTCACACAATTTTACCCCTTGTTTCATAGTAATCGTAAATCAGGATTTCCTAAAACAGTTTTCTGCTATTTTGACACGGATTATTATTATTGTCTAAATGCTAGTTCTGGCAAAGACTACTTGTTGTCTCTGGTTCTGGCGGCTGCTGTATATGTATGTTATTTTACAACTGCGAAGTAATGCGAGTTGCCTAGTTTTATTTAATATTTCTCATAGACTCTAAAAATTTGGAACATCCTCGTTTTTTTCTTAAATAGGTCAATTATATAACCGAGATTAACAACATTTTATATTTAGTGAAGTAGTAATATAATGCAGTGTATTTCGAGAATATAAGTTATTTGGTAAAATTTATTAGGTATTCCTATTCGGATAAAACGGTCGTGCAGATAAAAATCTTTTTATTACAATTTCGTCAATTTCATAATTTGGACGTTCTCTTTAGTCACGCCACAGGCCCACATAACATTTATAAAAATTTCACGTTCTAAGTTCTAACAGTACGCATGTAGTACAGCCAACGCAACAACTAAAAGTTCACGAGGAGGTGTAGGTGTACGCGTATGAATAAAGTTAAGTACTTTATTACATCTAAAATTAACCCAGCGAATAGGAATATCAAATTTTTAGCTATAACTACGGAAGTCGGAAACACACAAAAAGGGGAATCATGGCGTCTTTAATTAAAGTGTCTATACCTAATTATTTATCAAATTTGCCAATTCCAGACTCCATAGGTGGATGGTTTAGGTTAGGATGTAAGTATTTTTTGCATTTATATCTATTTTTAACAATGATACATTGGAATCGAGCTGGCGGGATTAGTTATCGACAAAAATAAACAATTTTGTTAATGTGGTTCGGCGATTGTTTATATAACCTTGATACTCCTTTCAGTTAAAGATTGGTTAGCCCTTGTACCACCTGCTGCAGCAGCTGCTGGCTTTACGTATATAACATACAGGGCGTTCTGCCCACATGGACGCCCTGCACCAAATCAAAAAGTAAATCCAAGTATACTAAAAAAAAGCGATAAAGTTGTAGATGTTATTGATGTAGAAGATATTACCGAAAAGGCTGTGTTTTGTCGTTGCTGGAGAAGCAAAAACGTAAGTTAGCTGTTTATTATTTTTTTAGCAAAGTGTGTTTGCAACGTAGGTTGGAAGGATGTACTTATGTATTTGCAGTGGCTAGGTATTGAAAATTGAAAACTTATTGGTTGCCAATTTTCTCACCTGTTTAAAGGAAATGTTAAGAATCTGTGTTATCTTTCATTTGTTTTACGAACAGATTAGATAAAGTAAATATTTTTTTGATTTCACAGGTGATGAAGCAGTTTTTAAAACAACTCATATTTTTTTATAATAATCCTTAAGAAAAAATAAAGTGGGATGGAAATTTTCTTAATCATATATTGTGCACAAAGAATCCAACCTTTTGGGTTATATAAAGCCATCGTCATGATCGAGTACCTATACACTGTAGAGTATATAGAATGTACTAAATGTGTGTAAATGTAACGAAGAGTTAATAAACTCATAATTATTTGCATGTGTAGGAGTGCTTCTTAATGTGGCCTTCATTTTCATGGCATGGGCCCAATTCTACTATAATTAAGTAGTATTGATGTAACCGTTTTGTCTTCTAAAAGTTTTAACGTTTTACGATTTTTCTGTAAACAATCTTAAAACTCTCTTTTTGCAGTATATCAATTAATTTCCAGGAATATCTAGCAATAAGTTCTATGAAAATATTCAAGTAATTTTTATTTGAAAAATCATTATTCTAAGCAATCTAAGCATATTATAAATCTCAACCCCATTCAATTACTATCTTTGTTTACTTAAAGAAGTAGAGCAAGTAGGGGTAAGCAGGGTAGACTCTCGACTTTGGGTATGAGGTCGTATAGGGGCAGGTCAGCTGAGAGGGGGCGTCTGGCCTGTTTCCTTTTGGTGTTTGAGTGGGCTTGGATTGTTTGAGCGGGTCCGAAGGCTAGAAGATGTAAAAAAGCACTACCTCTTGCTTAACCGTCAGGAACTACCACTCCCGCTCTTCGAAATTGCAATCAAATAGTTTACTATGAAGAACGCTACCTTCAAAATTATATCAAAGAGCTGGGAGTGGGGGGCCCGCATGTCACTACCCCCGGGCCCCGATTTCCTCTCGGCGGCTCTATATAGGGGCATTAATTTGTGGTATTTATAAGAAAGTACGATCCGGTATCCTTGAGTTTGAGCTCATTTTTTCATAACGTAATATTAACTAAGTCACCTCCTTATTTGTATAACAAAATTATACATAAAACAGATGTACATAACTTAAATATAAGACACAAATCAACTATCATAATCCCAAGACATAAAACTGGTCTAATTTCGTTGCGGATTCTCATATTGTATGGCTTCTATTTATAACGACATTCCTAATGAAGATCTACGAAATTTAAATCACAATTTAGAAAAAAATTATTTCTAAAAAATTTGTAGTAAAACCTCTAATGTTAGTCTATTTTGAGTTAAAATACTGTGTACTGTATGCAGGGCCGTCAAGAGAAAATCGGGGCCCGGTGGGTAGTAACATACGACCAATGATTAGAGAACTAACAAGATAGGACAGTCAGGCGGAGAAGACGAACACAGTTGTGTACTACAATTTAAAGGGACACGACATCCAGTGGAAAAGGTTTTGGCATTTGTCGGTTACGCATTAAACGAATTTGACCAAGCTTACTAAAAGATAGGTTAGCTCATTAAAATCGACAAGTGCTATCTCACTTATAGACCTCGATGACAGCTGCGTGTGGCTGTTTTTTTTTTCCTCATTTTTATTTCAATGTACAATTCTATCCTAACTAAATAGATACCTTACATATAAACATAGAAATACTTCATGTGACATATATTACAAAGCTATCTGTTTTTTTAGTGACCTTGGCTACTGACAGTCAGCTGAGTTCGGTCGTTCTATCAGGACAGTGTTGTCCATTTCTCTTTCTAATGTTACCTTCTCCGTCTGATTGTCACATTGTGGCAACTGCGTGAGAACTCCAATTTAAGTGTCGAGGTCAATGGTGCCATTGCTAAAAGATGAAAGGTTTTCCGCCGGTTGTCCTATCTTGTTAATTCCCTAATCATTGATACAACTCCTTTCAATCTTCAATATAAAGAGCGGAGAGTGGCACTCATAATAATAAACTATTTACCTCTTCGAACAACGGGGGGGTGACATTCCTTAAAATTTAATATTAATATCTCCATCGATATTTTATAAAGCGGGAGGGGGGGGGGGTGTGATACTCCTCAAATTTCAATATCTGTCTCAATCGAAATTTTAAACAGCGGGCAGGGGTTATATTCCCATTTCACCCCATGAAAATGCTCATGTTCAACTTCGGGTGAAACCCGGGCCCCCTCAGAAACCGCCGGGCCCGGGGGAAACACCTCCAACCCCCCTCCCCCTTTCGTCGAGCCTGACTGTATGTAAAAATTAATAATTCATTTGTCTATTTACTATTATTTTCTCTATAGGCGGGTCATCGTAACTGTTTTTTTGGTCAGAAATTTAAAACAGCAATTTTATTGACTATTTTTATAGAAAAAATTGCGCTGAACACGATGGTGACATTAAAACATTTATAAAACATACGCTTCATTGTTAAAAACAATGGTTTTTAGAGAAAATTCTCGTTTTTTCATGTTTTTTGACTTTTTAATGAAAACAGTGCGCCGGATAAAAAGAAGTTGAGATATAAAAAATGAAGATTCTATCAATATGGGTCGTTTGTGACTTGTAGCAACCTTTTATCTTTGACCGTTCAATTGTTATAAACAGTTAGGGGTTCTAAATTAACAATTTTTTTTTCTGTTCAACAAAAGGCCATGCGGGCGGATCTTTTATTATGGTCAAAATGTTGCATTTTGTTAATAGAATTTACAAATTTTTTTTCGTGTATTTTGCAATTGTTTAAACAAATAAACTAATTTGTTTATTAAGGATTTGCGACATTCCATGGCATTTTTTGCACTTTCCACCCCCGGCAATCGATCAATATTGATAAAAACTACCATTTCTATATGGTCTCGGCGCTCTTTTTCTTTTTTTTTACCCCCCCCCCCCGCCGTTTACAAAAAAATTGCTTGCTAAATAAATGAAATATCTCAGCTCAGGAACGTCGTATCGAAATGCAATTGTCGGAAAATGAAAGGTAATAAAAAACATACACCTCGATCCGTTAACTAGAACCAGAGATATAGACCATTTTGCGTTTACGACTGTCAATTGTTTATTGATTAATTTTTTTTTTTAATCTTGTGACAACAGGTCATTTTATAAAGAAAAGTTCATATGAACATATGTCTACAACGGCTTTAATTTTTTGCTACAGGGTGTTGAATTTTTTTCTTAAATCGTTATTTTTTAATAACTCAGAAGTACTTTAGATATTGTTTTTAATTTTGGTATATATTAGTAGGATATAAGCACATATTTTAATTAGAAAAGTTGTTTTATCGCTCCACCAGTGGCGTTCCTACGAACATGTCCTCTGATATTTTTTACCTAAAAAGTGGAAGGTCACTGACATTTTTCCAAAAAACAACTAGCAAAACTAATAGAGGTTCAGCAAGATAATAGATGTTGAGTAAAAATAGTAAATGCACAATAAAAATAACAAATAATAATTAGGAACACAATGAGGTGCTCAGTAAAAGTAATAGATGAAAAGAAAACAGCATGTGTCAGGTGTCCGGTAAAATATAAGATATTCGGTTAAATAATACAGGTTAGGTAAAAGTCATAAATGAATTACAAAAAGAATGATAAGTCTCCATACAAATGAAATATGTGCTGTGAACAATAATTATTCAGCAAAAACACTAGATGCTCATAAAACAATTATAAATGTTCAATACATAAGTAAATTAATATGGGAGTGTAGGACCTTCTTATTAATTATGATTTTTCTAGCATTGGTCGAAGAGAATAAAACAATTTCTATTGAATTAAATACCGATGGTTCAAAAAATGTATTTTCCCATTTTCAAAAGTTCATTGTAAATTTCTTGCAATCATTGTTTCATGTAATTTTCACAATTTGCATTAATTAGTTACTTACATTCAAGTAGTCGTTCTTGTCAAATTTACTTTTTTTATTACTATTTATATGTATCTACTCTGTGCCATGGTTACTTCATTTATAATTTGTATAAGTTTTTCGGGGTAGTTATTATTTTCAAGGAACAGTGTTATTAAGTACGTCTATTTTTTTTCAAAATAAATAATTTAATAGAGGTACTTATAAAAAAGATTTCATTGAAAAAAAAGTGAGAATCTGAAATGACAAAATAGCGTTACATTACATCAAAATTTTTTTTATTTTTTTTCCATAAATTCATAAAGAAAGGGTCCCTCAGACTCACAGTAAGCTGGATAGGTTGCCGTTTAAAGAACCTGGCACATTTCTTATGCAAAATATTTTTCCTCAAAAATCGCTATATTTTTTTATATTTTGCAAATCTCAGAACACTGGTCAAAAGTGTCCATGGGCACAATATTCAACTATTATGATACTGGAAGTATATATTCCGGTGGTCAAATACACTAATTTTCCATAAAACAGATTCACTTTTGGTAAGAAGACGCTAAATAATATACTTCATTAGTTGAATTTTTCCAATATCTTAAAAAAAAAATTTATAGATGCTTCTACATAACGGTTTCACTATACTGCGAGTATTTGTAATACTTCTTCTCTTGCTTTTATGTTTTCCAGCAGTATCAAGCGGACACACCAAGAGATATTTTCTCAAACGATCGTTAATTGAAAATATTCAATCAGTGATGCTATGATTTCATATATCTTTGTTTTCGCATCAAAATTGTGAAAGGATTGAGGCACAAGCATGTCTCCCCTTATCTTAACACTTCTTCACACTTCGAATCTATTAATATGAGAGAACGTTTTTCTCAGAGGGCTCGTATTCATACCCTGTTTTTTTTCACTATCAGAACATGCTTTGATTTACTAACATATTTTTATGTTAAACAACAATTTGATGGGTATTTTCATCTCGTTGAGGCAATATTAAATAGTAGCATTTGCGTTGTCAAGGTAGCAACTGTTTGTTGATAAGCCAAAACAATTATAGGAAGTTGTGACAGTTGCGGCAAAAAATAGTTAAAAAGGTAATAATTTAATGTGAAATGGGCGAAACAGGAGAATTTGATGGCATAATAAGGTAGCACAGCTCGCTTCTTTGCAGTTGTACCCAAAAAAAACAGGTTGTACTTTTACGGTTAATGTTATTAAATTAACATAAAATATTAAATATAGTTGTTTATTCATTTACTTCTCTTGGAAATAATATTGTTTTCCTGTTATGACAACCAACTAAACATTGTGTAAAATCAGCCTATTTCCCCGGACAGAGATATCATAACTGCTACTTACTAGATTGATAGTGAAAAAATTCTGGCCTTGTCATAGATCTTCATGGCTAATCTAAATCGAATTTCACTTTATGTATGTGACGCACAATGGAAACTACCGCACCCTGAGCTTCAGAAGATTATTACTCCGAAACAGTTGATTATTGAAGGTTGTGTGCCCATGGGCATTTTTTATTAGTGACCTGTGATCTACAGAATGTAAAAATTTTAGCGATTTTGTTGGAAAAGTTTAGAAAATAATAATAATAATAAATAAAGTACTTTATTGAGCAAAAACCCAAATGACCATTGACCGAAGTCCTTCAGCCTGAATTTTATAACTTTTAACACGGAACCCCTTTATTGTTGGATATTATAATGTGAATGATGAGTTTGATGTAATTAACTAATATTCTATTGTTTTTTTGTAGTGGCCATATTGCGATGGTTCCCATGGAGCTCACAACAAAGAAACCGGTGATAATGTTGGACCTCTTATCATTGAAAGAAAGAAGTAATTAGAAACCACATCGTAGACAATACCGTTTTATGGGAATTAGTAATATTGGTGTTAATATTATGGTTACATGCTCTTCCGAACTAGATTTTTTTTATTATATATTTGTTAGTAGGTACCGTACTTTGATGTATCTAGTTTGTTGCAAATAAAACATTAATTTTAAAATATTAACAGACCTTTTTATGCTGGTTACACAGACACAAAAAAAAATGTCGAGTGCAAGAAGGCAGACCGATGTATTCCCACGGATTTTGGCCGATTGGCTCTTGCATTTTTCCCAACATCAGAAAACACTGTACCTAAGAATGACCCAGAAAATGTAAGTGTAGCTAAAAATCTGAAAAAATTGAGGGGTACGTAGGATGGCGAGAGAAATCGAATGGCGAACTAGAGGTCTATAGCTTTTTTGATTTCCGAAATAGAGCCTCGTCAAGGGGGAAAAAACAGATTTTTTTTCTTCCCATAACTTTGAGCTGCTCTATCTTGGAAACTAAGAACCACAGGGAAGTCTGGTTTGCGCCATTTGATTTCCCTCGCCATCCTATGTACCCTTGAATTTTTTCAGATTTTTAGCTACACTTTAATTTTTTGGGGCATCCTTGCGGTTTTTTATAGGTTAAGAAAAATGCACGTGCCAAACGGGCAAAGCGGACATCGGATTCGTGTTCAGCAGGTCTAAATCCATGGGAATACATAGGTCTGCCTTCTTATACGATCGACTTTTTTTTTCTGTGTGCCTATGTTGAACAAATTGTGTTAATATGTGGCTAAAATAAAATATCAAGTATCTCCATAAATTATTTATCAATTTTTAAATAGATGCTCAAAACAAAAGCAAAATTTCGAGATTATAACAGTAGTATCGGCAACGGATACATTTTTTCTACATAATCTTTTTCTCCTAACAAATTTGAAGATCTAGATAGCTATGAATTTCTTATTACTATTTTGTTTCACTACTACTAAAACAAATTATGTTAAATGTAAGTCTCACTACTTTTTCTGAGTGATCTCAATGTTTTACAACATTTGTGGCTAAGATATTTATATTGGATCGAAAAACTGGATAAAAAAGCACATCCTATGAGTGATCCATCATTTTCACACACGCCAACTGTAGCTATATAGCTATGGGGAATTCCAAACATGGATAGAATATAAATATGATTTAAATACAAACGGCAATACATATCCACTAAGACTTGGATCTTAAGCTGTATTTAATTCGAGAATTACTTAATCAACTTCAATAAACAAAGCGTTTACTCTGCCGAAACATTGTATGACGTTGACATTTGTTTCATTTGGATCAAACATTGCGTCTATATAGTAAAATAATTTGTGGTATGTGAAAACTTGAAGGAAGGGGTTCTAATGGCTCCCGCTGCTTGCATAGTAATTCTGCACCAAATAGAAATGATAGGCATTAAGTTTGTCCAAGCCTCAAAAAGAGTGAAAACAACGATTTCCTTTTCGAAGAACTGTGAACTGATGGATGCCCAGTTTCTTTATGGAGATATTACTTAGAAAAATTGGACCGGTGTTAGGAAAAACAGATATAAACTACTACTGCATACTATGTCACAATAGGGAACTTGCACATTTTTTTTATTGCATAAAAATGTTCACATAATGTAAGAAAGATGTGTAAAATATGACGCCTTAAATGTAAGCAATTAATCTGCTATAAATAAACGATCTCTCCGAACACATCACTGGAGGAAAAATTATCATGTATGCGGATGATACCTCGATAATTACATGTTAAAAACTGAGAAGTACAGTATAAAGTAATCACCATCATAAAACAGTTTAGTGACTGGTGCGCTAAAAATCAGTTGATGATCAATATATATATATATAAACAATTATAAAATTTTACAACATAATGATAAACATACAGCATTTCACCCAGTTATTCGAAACAATACGATAACCCCTGTAAATTCTACAAAATTTTTAGGAACAGCCAAATGAACTGGGTCCTACATATTGACTTTGTATCTAAAAAATTAAATAAATCATATCAGCAGGAGCAGCAACTTCTTTCCCTGGCCCTGATCCAGCCTTCGGTCTGCCAAGAAGTCGGACTCAATCAGAGTTACGAGACTGGGCCATGGCAAGGTTCAACAGCTATTGGATTCAGGCCCCTGGAATGAGGCAATCGATGCTCCATGTAAAGGAGCCCTCAGCTGACTCAGCCATTAAGTGGGTGGCTGCTCGGGCTCGATAGAGAAAAAAATGAGACAGATAGTAGGCTTGATAACAGGACACTGTCCTCTGAATAAACATCTTCATACAATGGGGGAGAAAAACAACCCTATTTGTCGGATGTGTGGAGTGGAGGTGAAACCACCACTCATATTCTATGCAGTTGCATACGTCTGGATGCGTCAAGGTATAGGCATCTCCAAATGCAATTTCTAGAGCCGGATGAACAGAATACTATCCTTTGTGGAGAGGAAATCCCGCACGCTAAGAATGCACAATAGGATCAGCCCATTGCTGAGTGCTACGGATCCTATAGATCTGCTCGCATTTGTTGCATTATGTTTTCTGGTGTCTCGCTATTCATACAGTTTGAGACTTCTAAGATAAGCAAACTCAAATACAAAATAGGAGCATTTTTTGTTTTACTGTTGTCTAGATGTGTAGCTAATTTATTCAATAACACTGTTATCACAGCATCCCCACAAAATCTTGCCATATACAAAATAGGTATGTAGGTCCTTCCTATACTGAATCCAGTTGATCCCAATTGGTGCTTCCGAGATGGCGATTGATGGTAGCTCAGTATCATTTTTAATCAGTTTATGTCGAGTCTATGCTCTCATGTAGCTTCCTTAGAGACTATACAGTATTAAAATTACTAATTTGGACTTTCAAATTTGCACAGTATCAAGAGTAAAAAGGCAGGTTACATGAATATAAGTTTTTTGAATCCATTTTAAATGCTGTGAATTATAGTTTATTTAAGTGTAAAAGACATAGATTTTCTATCTGTGCAGAATTGTGCACATAATAGATATGTCTTCTGAGACTACCCGTATAACCTTACTGTATATAACCTATATCGGGTCTATATGAAAATCCTTACTCGATACAGACAGCTTATATTCTTTTGGTACAGCGATGATACGGGTTTGAATACATTCTGGGTATAGACAGAATAAAGTTGGCATTTATCGATTCACTATCGCCACAATACATTTTGGATTTAGATTGAATAAAGTTTAATTTATCGAATCGCTATCACAAAGCGTAGATTATTAGTCGTGTATACATCAATGTACCATTAGTGTATTTAAGTACATGTTGCAAATAAAATAAAAATATATTTGTTTTGTATGTATTTTTCCGGGACTTTATGGCATATTATTACTTTATAATTTTTACTGACTAATAAACTTAGAAATAGAAACCTTTAGTTGTATACTTACCTTGTTGAATGCATAATGGGATCCTGGTGGAACGTGTACCTACGACGCGGATCTACAATTTTAGTGCACTAGTGCGGTTGGTGGCTTTACTCTCTGTGCTACCTGGCCTTGCGTTGAACTCTGGCTTATTATATACATATTTATAATTTATGTAGAGATAGGTATAGTTACTGTATTTAAATTAAAATTTAACGAAATGCCGAAAACTAAAAAGAAAACTTGTCTTCGTTGGGCAGAAATGCGAACTGATATGGCTAGAGTATATGATACTCGTCAACTCAAGACATTTAAAAGTAGGATTACAATAGACGTTATAAATTATATAATATATACTCAATATGGAAATACTGGTTCAAGATAACAGGAAACAAATAATGTAATGACTGCCGATTATTCTAAATACAATGAAATTCCCGAAGAAAATTCAACAAGGATATATGTAATACAGTAGATACTTCAGATACTTCATTCGATGGTAACAATGAAGAAGTTGATATAAGCAGGTACTGAGTCAGAAATCATTTTCCGATAAATTACGTGAACGGGCAATAAATTACTACGAATTTTGGTCTCCCAGCTAGCACACTGACGTCAATTTGCCGTCATTTATTTGTCATAATATACGTCATAAGTCCCAATATAACGACGTTCAATGTACGTCTAAATGACGGTCTAATGTCACATCCTAATGACGTCATATCCTGACGTCACAATCACGTTCAATATGACCTTAATTTGACTAATATGGCCCCAAATAAGAACCCTTTCTAGCTTTCTAATACTACATATTCTTACTATCTAAAACTATAAGTGGCATACAAAGATTTTTAATTGAAAGAAAATTTTCTTTTTCTGATACCCTGGCCGAAATCACGGCGCGGCGCCCTATCCAAAAATTCCACTTTCTGCCATTTAGGATATAACTCACCTGCTTATGATTTTATGAGTATTGAACTCGCTATCCCCCCGGGTATGTGAAGTTTAACTCGTCTGTCTGAGGTTTTACGAGAGTTGCAAAAAGGCCCCTCTCAAAATTTAGCGAGGGCCCCACAAAGTCTTTTGGTCCACCCCTGCCTAATTGTATTGAACACCTTTGACGTGATTTGCGCAAATGTTATATTTATTATTTTTTTCCAGAAGAATATTGGAATTCGCCAGATTTGCCTTCAACAATTTAATGTTATTTCAAAATATTGGGTGGGCAGTTGCCTACCTTTTCCCCCCGAGTTACGCCTATGGAGTAAATAATATTCTTTATAAGTACAAGCTACAGAAATACCTAAGGATAAGTATAACATAGTCTAACTGCATTGATGATAAAATAGATGAATTTTTAATTAATCTACTAGTAACAAAAAGAAAAAATATTGAAACAATTTTTTTATAATTTTAATCCTTATTATACGAATTACCGCCGCCACTGATCTTTCCATTCTTCGTCGAATCGTCGAAAGATCATTGAGGGTCTCCAGAAAGTATCGCCGCCTGCCGGCTACTGCAACGCATTACTCAGTCATGGAGGAGGTTATGTCGCGACAAGTAGAGTGTAGTCTGTAAAGTGTGTGTTTTCAAAATCAATGGTAGCCGATCATGGCTGAGGAGTTATTAGTGGTACTAAATCGCAGTGAAAATTCAGGTTTTGGTTTTTCTCTTCTGGGAGAACCCGGCTTGCCACCCATAATCTACAATATCCTGGACGATTCTCCAGCCGCTGAGAGTGGAGAGGTAAGCATCGTTTATGTTGATGCATGTTTTGATAATTCGCGTCCGCCGATGACAGCGGCCAATCAACCTTGCCCGAGGAAATATTTACTGAAATTCAACTGTTTTACAATTCATCATTTTTTCCGGTAAATTCCGTTCTCAAGGGCTTTTTCGGGGTGGGTATGACAGCTAAAGTTCCCGTTAAAGTCACTGCTGTCAGATTCAGACAGCAGTTGTTCAACTCCACTTTAAAATGCAAAAAGTGAATTGGAATGCAGTTTTAAAACCTTTAAAGAAATCATCGACTTTCATCTGCCCATGCATGGAGGTTCAGTATTCATTTTTGCTTTTGCCAAGGCTTTTATTTTGTTTTGTGTACTTATACACCTATATTAAATACTAGTTTCACTCGCAGTGTTCAAAATAGTTAATTACCTGTATTTAGTAATTCATCCAGTGATTCATTTTCGATTGCTGGGTACCTACCGGGTAGATACGTGCAAAGGTACCTACTTTATAAAATGTAAACGTGAGTTAAATAATATGAATCAGAATTGTACAGCAGGTAGGTATTTTAGGTATTTCGTATTGCAAAATATTTTAATCTTAAGAACTTTGCAGAGGTGGACGGTAAAATGAATTGTTTATAAATTAAAATGTTTGTTAAATATTTCACGTTATTGTAGGTAGGTAGACAGGTACGTCCTATCTAAAGAATTTCGTTAGGATATAGGTATATGTTGAACGTTTCAGTATCTCTTAGGTGTACCTAGTCAGACCTGATCAGTTGTATTTAGCTATGCTAATAATTGCCTAAGTACTTTTATGACGAAAATTGAAGTTAAGTACCTACTTACTTAATGACTTTCAAGTATAGGTAGGTCTTCGGATTATTTTCAAAAAGGGAATTAATAGGTACCTACACTACTCCTTAAGTTGGGATTACTCGAGGGAAGAGGATATTAGAATTTATTTAGGGGTACCCTTCTAATAATATATTTGCATTTTACAAGAATTTTTTACCCACACTCCTGTTACATTAAATAGACCTTAAAAGGTGAAAATTGATTATAATAATTAGGGGTACTTCTTACAAGGAACCTGAAAACTAAGGATACCTACCCAGGGCCGCATCCAGCCGTGAGGGGGCTTGGATCATATTTTGTTTGGGAAGCCCTTCTACCGAGCAAGTTGGAAACTGAAATCTGTCAGAGAGATAATAAGGTCTTTAACATAATTGTTATCTTTATAATTACACAGACACAAAAAAAAATTGTTTCTAATCTTTTGACCACTCAACCCTTAAGTATGTATTTTGAGCTGCTGACTCCAAAACTGGCATCAGAATTGTGCCTACACCCGCCAGTATTTTTTTATGGTTCAAAAATTGTCCAGAAAGGGTCAAAAAGTGGAGTTTCTAAGAATTTGTCAAAGTACAGAAAAAAAATTACCTAGCAACTGGGTAACTAAGTCAGCTCTTTTTTACATTTAATGTAATTATTATATGTAAAATATTATAGTAAAACAACCCCTTACAGGTTATAAAACCTCCCTGAATGATAAAGTGCTTATGTATCACTTTAAAAAATCTGAAATAATGTATTTTTGAGTGGATTTTTTTTGAATTTTAATTTGATCACCATCTACCTCTGGAGCTCTGTTAAACTACCCCAGAAAAAATAAGTCATATGGAAATAAGTGAAAATAGTCCTGCGATTCTCAGCACATTCTGTATATTACTTAAGTAAATTTTAAGACACCTGAATCTGATTACAAAAAGACCTGTCTTCAATTTGAACAATTGTTTTGTAACAATTGAGCCGCCCACGTCTTCAGAAAGGCTCCTTGTACGGTCACCGGTTTAAATGCCGGCACTCGATCAGCGATGTTAAGCAACGTTGGCCGGGTCCGACGTATGGTTGGGAGACTAAGTATTTCGTCGAAAACCTCAATCCATATGCTGAACCGTTGTAAAAGCCTGACTGGACTGAGACTGCTTGGCGAGAAAAAAAACAAGGGCTGATAGCTATACGAAGAGGGCCTCCTTATTAACAGACCTCGAAGTTTAGTATAAAGAACTAATTCTGAATAAGGAGCTCTATAGAAGAAAACAAAAAATAGGAGTGCTGGAAGATAGAGGTCGCGGTTGTCAAGGCCATCAGGCTCCTTCGCTGTAATCTGTCCAGAGAAACGGTCACTTAAAATTATAGAAGGGAAAATTTCACCGTCACATCGCCTGATTAATCAATGGAAACAGAAATGTTTTTCCACCATTTTTGGTGACCTAATTTCATGTAAAACTACAAGAGTAATGCAATTATGGCCGCCCTGTTGGATTAGCCATTCTGAATCTTGAACTCTTGACATCAGGTTCAGTATCAGCTACTCCAAAAATAGCTAACTATTTAACTTTAACACCTCCGCCATATTCTCGAATAGAAAACAGTTTTTCCGATTTTTGCTCGCCTTATACTAGACATAGCTTGATGAAACCAATATGGGACCACCACTGAGTCATACTTTACAGTTTGCTTGAGCCATCTCGGAGAAATCAATGCACAATTATAAAAAAATGCCATGCTGGTCAAATTGAGAACTTCCTTCTTTTCAAACGGTTTTATTTAGCTTACTTTGTTTGTCTTGTGTGGGTCAAATCTAGTAATTGAAATTTTACCCCCTTCCTGTTGACCGATTGATCTGAAATTTGGTACACACTTTTAGTTCCGATGACAATACAATTATGTATATTCATTATCATTGTAAATCCAAGATGACCGCCGCCAGAAAATGGAGGATTACTTTTTTTTAACCCTCGATATGGGTATCAAATGAAAGGGTTTAACTAGTAGAATACAGTACACCATGAAAAAAAATTGAAAATCCAAGATGGCCGCCACCACAAAATGGCGGATTACTTTTTCTTTCCATCCCCTCAGTATAGGTGTCAAATGAAAGGGCTTGACAAGTAGAACACAGTACACTTTAGAAGTAACTAAAATTAAAAACTAAAAAACTAAAAACTTGAAAATAAAATAAATAAATAATGTTTTTTATGATAACGGTTTTATTGTAAAGAAACATAATAATGATGCAGATAATGTACCCTAGTAGCACCAATATTGCACCAATATATAATCCATATAGGACCAATATATGAATATTGGTCCACCAAGAGTTTGATAGAATTGCACCTTCATTATAGATACTATCTAAACTCTCTTTGGAAAAAAATCTAGCTTTATAGATATTAACGCGAAAAATCTGTCTGCCTCCCGGACTAATAATGATATGTGCGGTTGACTGTAGATAATAGAAATTCGACTCGCCCCACGATTTTATTTTAGTCTGATCAATGCTCTAGATTGATGAGGAGAGTGGTGTGATGACTGGTATCTGGTACCCACCGAATTATTTTTTAGCTTTTAGTACACTATCTGTATCATTATTATGTTTCTCTACAATAAAGCCGTTTAACTTAAACATTTTTTTTACTTGTTTTTTTAAATGTTTTAAAGTCGGTTAACAATACGTTTGATTTTGCTGTCTTCAATTTAGTTGCGTCTTATTTGCGGACGGCTCATTTATGTACACCGCAAAACCTAGTATCATTTGCGTACAAATGGGGTTTTGTTTGCAAAATTTTGAGGTAGGTCAAGGTCGTCCGTTGAAAGTCAGTAGGTGGTATCCGAGAAGGGCAAGGAGCATTTGCGCCGTTTTCGCATTTTATTTTGAAAACGCTCTGTCCGCATCATTAGTACCCAAATGATACCAGTTTTTACTATGTACGCAAATAAGACATCCGCAACTAAGACGACACCAAAAAAAAATATCTGTCAATTTGAATTTTTAAGCTTTAATATATCGGGTTTAACTCGAATAGAAGTCTACTACATCATCAAATTCGCCTTTAACGAATTAATGTGTATTTTTAAATCGAGATTTAAATTTTATATATGATCTTATTGGAAATGAAAAAGAGCGTGAAACGTGAGAAAATTGCAATGATATTTGATGTAGAATACAATAAATTATTGAAAATATGCTTTTTTTCAACTCAAACGCCATTTTTCTCTCTATTACAATTTGTGATCGACATGTCTGAAAATAAATATGAAGTAACGTATCAAACCCATTCGGATGAACAGAAATTATTTGTTTCTCATATAGACACTTCAACAACTCAAAGCCTCACTGAACGTCAATATCACATTTGATTGCATTGCAAGGGTACTTAAAAACACTTAAAATGAAATACACTCTCTTGGCAACTCATCTCACCGTCTAAATCGGTTTCATTTAATCATTCCAGCCATATTTCTAATGACACCATCTTCCAGATCAATTCATTTCAATTTAATAGAATTCGCATCAAATCATTTAGAAAGGTATACTTAATAAGTTTTTTTGCATTGTCATTTGTTAATAATCGCTAAAGAAATAAAAATGTGATCGATTATATCAAAACTGTATCATTATATCTACTTGATAATCAAATAATTACTAAGGTAGATCACTTAAGAAAAATGTGTAACAATTCTCATTAAAATATTTGCATAGGTTTAGACAGACACATTATATAGATTGACCAAAGGCTGCAGACAAAAAAAAATATGCTAAATGTTGTAGCTCTTTCTCCGTCTAGCATGGACAAAACGATACTTGTAGTCAATATGTTAAAAACATGACAATTTTTTTTTCTCTTACTGTATACCGGGTGGCCTCGAGTGGGTTGAACCGGAAGTGACATCAACTTTTTCTTCTTAAATGAAATGACTATATTTTTTTGATGGTTTCTCATTAAGCATACATTTCTAAGTAAGTACAGCAGTTTTTTCAGATGTAAAAAATTCCAAAAAATAAGTGAAATACGAACAATTTTTTAATTTTTTCAAAATGGCCGCGTCAGGTGAATGCGATGTAAGAAAATTACTAAGTAGGCCATGGAAATTATTAGTAAGGTTGTAGACTTTGTCTGTAAAGCAGAAAATAGTTGTTTGAATTACTGATAGGTACCAGTATTTTTAGTTTTTTTTTTCAAAAAAACGGAATTTCATTTTCATTTCGGTAGAGGTCCTATGGAATTTTTTTAATGGATCTGTGCTATTTCTTTTATTTATCAGAAATAATGATTCATAAACTATAATTTTTTCGCCATTAATCATTTCTTCGTAATAATAGAAGTATTTTTAAACAGTAAACACAAATTAAACACGAAATAGTTTTAATAGGTATAACGTTACAATCATGAATAAAGTACCAAAACTATTTAAAACCTAAATTATAATAAACCATTATAAAAATTGTTCAAACTGTTCAGCGTTATGATTAAAACACAGTAGCGTGACTTATCGTTGCACGTCTAACATTCTGTAATTGTTGAGGTGTTATTTGTGCAATTTCGTGTCGAACTCTTTCTTCCAGATCATGCCTTATGGTTGGAGCAGTCATGTAGACTCTATTTTTCAAATGCGCCCAAATAAAAACATCGAGTGGGGTTAAGTCAGGCGACCTTGCAGGCCATCTGACTGGACCATGGGTCCCAATCCAACGATCTGGAAATAATTGATTTAAGTAATCCCTAACGATAATAGCATTGTGTGGTCCAGCCCCGTCTTGTTGGAAGTAAACTTCGTCAATATTGATATTGGGAATTTGGTTAATCTGTGGAACTATTATATTTTGGAGAAATTCTAGATATCTTGGTCCAGTTAGAGTTTCGTTAAAATTATTGGACCTATGATATGGTCGCCCAGTACGCCTAACCAAATATTGAAGCCAAACCGCTCCTGAAACCACCCCTGTCTCATAGTGTGAGGATTATCAATTGCCCAATATCGAGTTTTGTTTCGATTAAATAACCCAAGGTTTGTAAATCTCGATTCATCAGTGAACAAAATGTTTTTAATAACATTCTCATTTCTTAATTGGCGTAACTGTAACCAATTTCAAAAGGTTATTCTTCGTTGATAATCATTCTCATACAAAAATTGATGCAATTGATATTTATAAGAACGATAGCCGTGTTTCTTTAAAAATTTTCTGGCTGATTCTTTGGAAACTGGTAATTCATGTTCAATTTGTCTTATCGAAATGGTTGGGTCAACATGCACTAAAGCTAATACATTAATTTCCGTTTCTTCATCTACAATAAATCTTTCTTCAATTTCTACATTAGGCTCAGTTCTAAATTGTTGCTCCAACCGGGCGAAATAGTTTCTCGGATGTTGTCTTCCTTCTGGATGTCTCCGTCCATACAGACTTTGTGCCCTAGTTGCATTACGTCGAGTCTCTCCATAAATAATGATCATGTCAACTTTTTCATCTCTTGAATAATTTTCAGCCATTTTATATTAATTTTCTTGTTTATAACAACTTTAATACACTTGTTTCAGAAAATTAGTGAGTAAGTCAAGACTAATTCAATTGTTGCGAATCTGTCATTCTCATGGCCATCTGCAATTTCGGATTTAAATGTAGATAGGTACCTTATTAAAATTATTTGTTGGCGCTTACTTTTTAAAAATACTTCTAATATTGCGAAGGATATCGTTAAGAAATGATTACTTAATGGCGAAAAAATTATAGTTTATGAATCATTATTTCTGATTAATAAAAGAAGTAGCACAGTTCCATTAAAAAAAATTCCATAGGACTTCTACGGAAATGAAAATAAAATTCCGTTTTTTTTTTTTTAAATTGAAAATACTGGTACCTATCAGTAATTCAAACAACTATTTTCTTCTTTACAGACAAGTCTACAACTTTACTAATAATTTCCATAGCCTACTTAGTAATTTTCTTACATCGCATTCATCTGACGCGGCCATTTTAAAAAAATTAAAAAATTGTTCTTATCTCACTTATTTTTTGGAATTTTTTACATCTGAAAAAACTGCTGCACTTAGAAATGTATGCTTAGTGAGAAACCATAAAAAAAATATAGTCATTCCATTTAAGAAAAAAAAGTTGATGTCACTTTCGGTTCAACCGGAAGTGATATTTTCATTCCTGTTAGTCTAAAAGTAGCTTATTATTGTCTAATTTATGTGTACCAAAAACCAAATTTTTAAATACAAAAACAACCAAAATATTGGGGGCGTACATTAACTCGTGGACACCCGGTATATCTAAAAAAGTGCCTCTATAACCTGCAAGATAAATACCCGCGAGGGGTTTTCAAAAATGCACGATTGTGATTTTTCCAATTATTTCAAAACTGAAGTAATTAGATTAAATATAAAAGCACCTTATGCTCAAAAATTCTCAGAAACTTTCTCCATTTGACCAAGTTTCTGTCTTTTATACACGGTTTAAGACTAAAGAAGTTCGTCTACATTGACGCTAAAAAATACTTACGGGAACTTCTTCATTATGCCGCATATTACCCAAAAATGTTTTTGGTGAAATCAAAGTTGATCCTTTTCTCGAGAAATCATCCGGAGAAGTTTAAAATTTAAAACTATCTGAGATTAAATTTTTAAGCATATATGCTTATTGTTTTGTATGCTTCCTACCTACCGGTTTTAGAAATGCGCCGATCGAATGCTATAATTTACTCTTCGTTTGTATTTGCGAAGAGTATGATAATAAAAGTAGCAGCAGAAGAAAACGTTCGCTCTGCTGGTTAAGGAAAAACCGAAACCGAATAGTTGTAATGTAAAGTAGAAAAATTTATTGATATAGATATATTTTATCAATAACAAGTTGCGACGTGCTTTGTACTTATTTATTCCATAAAAAAACGCTAGGAATCATAACAAAACAATAAGCATATATGCTTAAAAATTTAGTCTCAGATAGTGTTAGGTTTTAAACGAGTTTTAAATTTCTCCGGATGATTTCTCGAGAAGAGGATCAGCTTCGATTTCGATAAAAACATTTTTGGGTAATATAAGGCATAAGGAAGTTCCCGTAAGTATTTTGTAGCACCAATGTAGATGAACTGTCTTGTTCTAAAAAGACATCGTGTATAATAACTAAGATAGCAATACATGCAGCCTCAATTTGGGACACTCTGTATTTCCTACTCCCATACATAACAATTTTGTGTAACACCTACTAGGTAAATATTAGTCTTTTTTTAGATACGGTAGCATTGAACCCATCAATATTGTTTTGCACGGAAGAAAACTTCTAGTAGGTACATAGTTAAAAGCTGATGATTGTCAAAATTGTTTACAAGGCGTAGGTTTATTAAATGTTTGAGAATATTTAGAATATGGACGACGAACATTTAAATTAAGTTGGTTTAGTATTTCAGGACATTCATGTATGAAATCCAATAATTTATATATTAAAATCATCAACGTACAAAGTTATTAGTGTATATAGATCGTTTTCTCTTTTTATAAAAACGCAATCTACTAGAATGGGTTTTATTGCCTTTTTGGCTGTACTGCCAAATACTTAAGAAATTTTCAAATCCCTTGCTGCAATATTCCCCTCTGTTGTCTGTTCGCAGTACTTTGATATGTTTGTTCTGTCGTTTTTTAACGAAGTTGTTGAAGTTTTTTGAAGTTTTTGAAAAATTCAAAAACTTTAACTTTCGCTTTTTGGAAATACACAAAAGACATCCTACTGTTTGTAATCGTCAGAGTTAAATTATGGAGTCATATGAGCAGAAATCTGGAATTATTTTAAAGTGTCATACTTATTGTGAAGTATGTAATATAGGGTGGCAGTATTTTTTTTACAAAAAAATTTATAACAATATTAGCAACAAATTTAGGTAAATTTTATTCCCTTTAGTCAATATCATGAGAACCAAGCGAGAGGGTAAAATTCTACACTTACCTTTTTGGTAGACCATAAAATTCTCTAAAATAATGGCTACAACAAAAGCAACGATACAATGATAGTTAACTTTGTGTAGACCACCATACTCTCATGATGGGTTCCCTACACGCCTATTAACACGACTTTAGTAGCTGGACCTGTAACATTGTAAGCAAATCTTACAGCTGACTTTTTACCCACTTCCAGATGTCGTACTGACTTGAAATTTTGCATACAATACAATTTGATATTTTTTTATAAAAGCTGGTCTAATATAGGTGTCTCGGAAATATATCACTCATTTATTTAAAAAAATGTGATCTGTGTCAGTTTCATAGCCTTTCTCATTTTATTACTATCGAAGCAAATGAATCACTTTTTATCTTGTAAATATTTTAATATATCAAACGTTTTGAAATACAAATTTGACGAATAAAAAACTCATCCAGTCGACATTTAATCAAGTGTTTCTACTGTAAATAATGCGAATGTTTATAAAAGTGGATTAACTGCCAGCGAGCTGCTGGCATACTTTCCTTACACCTCCATTCACTTATTGAGAGACATTACAACTCATTACATATCTTAAAATCTATAATTTATATCTCTCGATTCCAATTAAACTATTCCACTATTCTTTCGAAAGGAATAAATTAAATTAATGCTAATGAATTATTTATTTACACTTAATAAACCGAGTAATAAACTGTGTAAATAATGATTTATTTGCCTCTAATAAGGCAAATAAGCGACTAAACTTTTAAACGGAATGTCGCAATTAATTATTTAAAGTATAAATTAATGTTAAACTATGATATATGTATAGTAAAGGTGAATAAAAGCACTCATCAAAGTTAGGCACCAATTTATTTTAAGTAACGAAAGTGACTTAGAATATAACAAGGAAAAAAGAAAATTACTTAATTGACAATATAAATGACCAATTTCCAAGAACTGTTTTGGTACTATTTCATCAAGTTTATTGTAAATGTATAAATACCTAGTTAGACCAACACCTGGCTCGGAGCTAGCCAGACACCCACCATGCAGTACCGCCGTGGCAACTGAAAGGTATACAAACAACCTAATATACATGGTGTCTCATAATTCCAGCGAAATAACCAAATATGTGGTTATGCAATAGTTGATGGTTTCAGTTATTTCAATTTTTACATTTTTCTCTGAAATCGCGTAGTGCATCACTGAAAAATTAATTTAAAAAAATTGTGTATAAAAATAATTGTTCAATCTATACATCTGGAAACTCCAAGCTTTGTGGGCTGTTATATGACACTATTGTCTGTACAATAGTGTTACTCTGCTCAATTGACCACCGCTAAAGCTTTTAATGTCCAGATGTATGTATCAAAAAATTATTTTTTACTTTTTAGTACATTTGTTAAATAAAAGCTTTATTAAAAAAAAATTAATTACTGGGTGGTCCAATATTATCTCCCGATATTTCTGCTGCTGATAATATATCCAATAATAATGGTAGTCTTTTATATATACTTATATGAATAATAATGGAGATATAACCCTTAAAGGGAGGATAATAAATTTCAATTTTTCCGCATTATCTTCCGACTTCCTGAAAATGTCATATTCATATTTTAAACTTAGTCATAAGCCATCTGGACACTCGTTTACATTGTATCAGTCAAACCCCCTCTTCTAATTAAGTTGTAGTTTTAGTGGGTGATTGTCAGTATTTTCGACATAACTTTTTATTTTTTTCAAATTTCTAAAAATTATTGTAAAACATAATTTCAGATCATTAGAAATAAAAAAGGTATTATTGCGTTTCGATAAACCAGGCCGTTCTCGAGTAATTTGTGTTTAAAAAACAACGTGCATTTACAACATTTTATTAATAAATCCTTTCATGTTGTATTATATCGTATTTTACTCGTCAAACCCTTTCATTAGATACCCATATCAAGAGGGTTGTGAAGAAAAAGGTAATCCGTCTTCTTGTGACGTCAGCCACATTGGATTTAGAACAATATTAGATATATTGCATTGTCAACGTACCTACATAGTTGCAAAATTTCAAAGCTTTGACTTAATTAGAACTAGTCGAAATTTTGAATGGAAGATTTGTAACAGACAGACAGACAGGTAACAAAGCAAGTTGCATAAAAGCTTTTAAAATAGGTCTGAGTTGCTTGGTTTGGTTTTTAAGAGAGTTTATGGGGGCGCTTTTCCAACAAAAGCATTCCTTTGAACTCTGTTATTTAAAAAAAATCATTGTGTGAACGCTTTTTGTTTTAAAAAAAAATTAATTAAGATCTAATGTTAAAAAAAGTGAACTACAAAGTTCACCACTATCAGAAAAAGTTTTCTATTTAGTTTAGATTCTAATATAGTATGTCATAGAGTTGTTCTCAATAGATTTTATTTTTTTTTGTCTTGTTAGTTGAAAAATCCATTTTTCAAAATTTTGACATTAAGATCGTTGACTTGTCAAAAATAAAGCAAAGAGGAGGTATGTATGTTTTTTGTATTGAAAATACTACTGGGTGCATGATATAAGACCCATTTTACGAAAAACGTATCGAGAGCGACAGATCTGTCTAGGCCGCTGCGCCGGCCTTGTAACCGTACCGTTCATTCAACGCCATGCTATTAGGGATATCACGTTTCAATAACAATCCAAGCAGTATCTTGAAACTAAAATATAAACATAAACACTCCTAAACTTAATGGTCTCTTGTGATACATGCCGACACTGCCATATTGTATGTCACTTAGTTTGCATAACTTGCGTTATTTCTTACAGAACACCGTCACTTTCAAGTTAACATTAAAAAAACAAAATAACCCACTAAAACCATGGACTAGCTTAATTCGATCATATGGACAAATATATTTAAAATTATGTAAATAAAATTATCAAACACATCTATAAAAAAGTACAGTAGAAAAGCACTATACAGGGTGTTCTACAAGCTTTATGACAAAATTTGACAGACGATAGCTGGGTTAATTGAAAAAAAATTTTTTCAATGAACATGGGACCAATTACAATGAACCCAAGTGGTGTTATTAAATTTGATTAAAGTTTTTATTTTTTTAAATTTTATCACTAATCGCTAATGGTACCTAATGCAAATGCTGAAAATACCTATCATCCTAGCCATCCATCCTTGGACTCCAAGAGCAGTATAGTTGCATCTGGTATTTTCAATACGCTTAAGATACTTGCGAAAGATGCAAGATCTGTGAATTGTTTTTCGTGTGTAGAGGTCGACGGTGATCACCTATTGTTTTCATCAAGCTATGTCTAGAGAATAAGGTGACCAAAATCCAGAAAGAAGCATTTTTTATACGAGACTATGCGAGAATATGTTGATGCAGCTGCAATTCTATATAAATTAACAAGCTAACCATTATACTATTCGCCAAATTACAGCACTTTTTATATAATTGTTGCACATTCTATAGGATACTCTTCGCAGTTTTTCTTGTAAATTATTGTATTGTATTGTATTGGTTGTAGACATTTTTTGTTTAATTACAAAACATTAAAAACATTTTTTTAAATTAAATTTGTAACTTTTTTATTTCTTGATCGATTTTGTTAAAAAAACAGGATTCTTCCTCTAGCTAACTGTAACTTACTGTCCAAGTTTCAAGTCAATCGGACTTTTCGTTCTTAAGTTATCGTGCTGACAAGAAACGTGACGGACGGACGGACGGACATTTTGAAAATTGTTCAGAATTCGATCACGAACACAGAGATATGAATTTTTTTTCTCTACAAGCAATATTACTGGTTTTAGAAATGTGTCGATCGAATGCCATATACTCTTCGTTTTGTATTTGCGAACTATCTTATCTGTTGATATATCGTATATGTACCGTATTTTTTAACAAACTTGTCTGGTTAACAGAAACCGCCCTGGGCACGCACATGATAGGGTTCCGTAGCCATATCCACTAACATTCTCTTCAACTTTATGCTATTAGTACGGGAGCCCATCAACAAAAGTGGATCGGGCACCGCAGTTGCCGCCGCTTGGTGGAGATGTTGTAGGCATCTGTAGGTACCATTCCCCCCCAACGGCAGGTCACGTGACAACGCCCTCTTCGAGAAAGAAGCAAAAAACAAAGGGCCGCTTAAATGTTGCCATAGAATTCTGAAAAAATTCAGGCACATTTTTTGGGCAAAAATAAGCATCTTTTGTCTCTTGGTGTTTTTTTCCAAAGTGCTTCCCTCTCCCGGAAAAAATAACAGAAAAGAAGATTAGTTTTTTGTAATTTTTTTACGGGAGAAGGAATCATTTTAAAGAAAAGGTTTAAGAGGCAAAAATTGTTTAATTTTGTCTAAAGAATATGCTTAAATTTTTTGGGACTTTTCTGAAGGAATTAAGAAAAAAATTGGGAAATTATTGGCCGAAATTATTTTTGTCTAAAAAATTCTGAAAACCGGCAGGCGTATTCTTTCGACAAAAATAAGCCGTTTTTGGCTCTTGGAGTTTTTCTCTAAAACGCTTTCTTTACCCTAAATTAATTAATCAGTCTATGAATTTTTTTTTTGCTATTTTTTTCCGGGAGAAGGAAGCACTTTAAGAAAAAGCACCAAGGGACAAAAGATGCTTATATTTGCTCAAAAAATATGCCTGAATTTTTTCAGAATTTTTTGGCAACATTTAAGCGGTCCTTGTTTTTTGCCTCTCTCTCGAAGAGGGCGCGGTCACGTGACCTGCCGTTGGGGGGAAATGGTACCTACAGATGCCTACAACATCTCCACCATGCGGCGGCAACTGCGGTGCCCGATCCACTTTTGTCGATGGGCTCCCGTACTATACAGATTCAGCAAATTTAGTTTAAGGTACGTAAACTTGTTTCTGCGCAGATAAACCACGTCTTGACGTAGAACAACGCAGGACATTGGTATAAAACAATAGCGCCATCGCTTGACCGCATCGAGTTGAGCACAGCGCACCCATTCTGCTTTTAATAGCGTAGCTGTTTAGACGTGTGGGAATAAAATAAATTAATCTCAATTTCGTTATTAAAATGCCGTGTGTTTATACAACTGCAGAAAAAGTGCAAATTGTGAAGTGGTACTTCGGGGGCCATTCCACTGAAGACACAGTAATTTTATTTACTGTGGCATGTCAAGACAGACCAATCCCCTCGGCTAGCATAATTTCATACATTATTAAAAAATTTGAGAATTTCGGGTGTGTCGTGAATTACTGTCAACCCGAACCCCGTCATCAACAAATGAGCGAAGAGCGAAGAACGTGAAATTCGCGAAACTAATGTCTGTACACTTGTTGAAACTAGTGAACCTTGTTCTAGCAGGCAAATTGCTGATGAAGTTGACATGAAGGAAAGAACAGTAAGAAAAAATTTGAAAAGAAATGGGTACAGTTGTGTTAAAGTTCAAACAACGCAAGAAATATTTCCCGAGGACAATTTCAAACGGATGGAATTTTGTGAAATCATGATAAATAAAGTGAATGGGAATAAAAACTTCTTAAAGAATATATTGTTTACAGATGAATCATCCTTTTCATTACATATTAAACACAATCCATCCGTAGTACGATATTGGCCTCGGAAAAATAAACATTTGAGTGTTGCTGTGCGAACTCAGTATCCTCAAAAGTTGAACGTTTTGACGGGAATTTTAGACAATCATATTATAGGCCCACTGCTAATCGATGGCAATTTAAATGACAATAAATATTTAGAGCTTTTACAAAACCAAATAATTCCTGCAGTTCAAAATCTTCCTGTCAACTTTGACGACATTTGGTTTCAACAAGACGGCTGCCCAAGTCACAATACTTAACTGTTATTAATTTTCTGGAAAGAACATTTCCCAATCGTTTAATAGCTACGAGGGGAATGATAAAATGGCCCCCCAGGTCACCTGATCTAGCACCACATGATTTCTTTCTGTGGGGCTTTTTAAAGGAAACCGCGTACAAACATGCGTTTGAACGAGCCAATAATTTAGTTGAATTACGGGAAAAACGTATCCAACTTTGTGCAAGCATTACTCCAAATCAACTCAGTGATATGAGAGGTTCATTGTATAATCGGTTTGACTATTGTTTGGCACAAGAAGGTAGTTTGTTTGAATCCTTACTTCATTAATTATTGTTTGATAATTATTAGTTGATTTTAGTTTCTGAGGGTTGTTTAATTTTATTTTAATGTTCTGTTTTTGTAATTTAATAAGAATAATTAATTTTTTGATAATTATTAGTTGATTTTAATTTTATTTTAATGTTCTGTTTTCATTTCGGTTTTGATAAGAATTATTATTTTATTTCCATAGCATTTACGGCTAAAAAAGAAACTGCAGAAATGCTTTCAATAGAAGAAATTATTTGTAAAAAATGTGACAAATAACTTCTTCGCCTTTGACGAAGAGATATTGTCTTGTTTCGTATTATAAATTATTACCTACGTCTGCACCCATCCTTAGTTCATGCCGTACTAAATTCAATTCACTGTGTGCCTATGCTTTTCGCCAATATTCTTGACTTTGATGACGGTCTCGGATGATTAGGGGTCGAGTTTTCAGCTCTTTGTCCCAACCTATGCTTTTACGATTTGTGGAACTAGCGGGGCGTGGTCAATTACATCGTTATTCTTATACCCTAAACTGCATTTTCCGAATCTGTATGTGTATGTACTTACGTATTGTTACGTATGAGCAGCATATCTCTACATCTGGATTCATTCACTTCATAGAAACCTGTAATGTGTTACCTTTGTACGCCATCTCTGGGGTACTACTAGGATAACTATTCTAGAAGCTGTAGAAAACAGATCGAATCTTTACTAGATGGTCGTTGATAACGACTTTGGAAACAATTTTTTTGCTGCAATTTAGGAGACCTGTCCAACGACATCCCACACTTTAATCTATTTTAGGTTCACTTTTCACTGTATGGGAGAATGAGAGGGGGATCCAGAAATCTCATTTCATTTTTTGGGTCATCAGTTTTCGTCTTGCTGTTGTTTTGTCCGACCTGTAGACTCGCCGCGATATATCTGTCCGCCATTTGTACCACACATTAGGTACTGGTCTTAGATACATATTTTTTTTGTCCGGCAGTTATTAATACATTTTTGGTCGTCGTGAAACCGACGATTTCCACGCGTCGGACTGGATAATCGGAGAATATATCTTGTCGGACAATTCGAAAATTGGATCCTACATATTTTTATTAAGCAATCTTGAAAAAAATCAGCTGGTTGTCAATAATTTTTTTAAAGTCGTTATTTTTCGGCATGTTTAGGATGGCAGACACTCTTAACGCTCCAACATTTTTGCCGGACAATTTTTTTTTTCTCGCGCTTCATCAAATTTTCTTGCGACTGCATTTTGTGAAAATACAGTATGTATACATTTTTCGTACAAGGGGAAAGCACGTCTTTCAGAAATATAGGATGGGGAAAGCCGTGTTTACGAAAATGTTCGCAGAGGAAAACAGTGGTAGACTAGGCGCAATTATGCCATACAAGAAGTTATAAGAGGATATGTATAAATTAAACTTTTTGTCGGCGGGCACCTAGACTATAAACTATAAGCTAAAAATGTACCTATCCTTACGGTACCATCAAGAAGTGGTAACACTAGTAATTAGGAAATCAAAACTTGCACTGTTCATTAGCCAGAATCACGTGTTACGACAATATAACTCCCATAGCTGGGACAGGAACCTAGGACATGACAGGCTGCGATTAGTCTCATTTGAGCTGTAACTCGTTGCCCTACTGGCCGATGTATTAATACTAGTTTGTCTGAAAACAAGTAATGCAATTTTAATGCTATTTTCCCATGTATTTTAGATATATATGGCAGGAAATCCCATAGGAGGCGAAAGAGCATGAAGAATAATTACATTATTTTCGAGCAAATACATTTGCCGTCTGGTTTCTTTCTACAAACAAGTAAACATGTAATAAAAATTTCAGAAGTTTGCTCAAATTCTTTAGTTGCAGACTAATCAATCATGTACAATGATAAAAGGGTACGTGAGAATTAACAGCAGCGATAAAATTATTTTACTTTTTATCGCCGTCAGTGTCAACACAAAGTATCAAGATCTTTACAAATCTACCATTGTACTTTTCATGTGATTAAGTTATTTTCTTAAATGACGTGCTTGAGCTTCCCAACGAATATTTACAATAATTCTAAATTAGAATTTAAATGAATTTATACCAACAACACAGGTTTACAAAAAAAAAAGTTGTCTGGATCTGGGGTCAGACCATACGTTTCTTATGTATTTTTCGACGCTGAATTCGAATCTGCTTTTAGTTTTGCCCTACCACGTCAGGATTTTGAGATATTCTAACCTAAAAGTTAGACATGTTTGACGTTATGTAGCTTTGACATTTTTTTTTTCTCAAGAAACCGTGTATGGGATCTTAAAGTACAAATCATTTTCTTTAAAATTCCGTAGTTTGCTCAAATATCTTTTTTTTTCGCTGAGATATCGAATTTTTAAAATTATCTGTTCATATCATATCTTTCCCAATGCATTTAATTAGTACGGAAACCTTATGGTCATTATTTAAATTGCAATATCTCGGCGAAAAAAAGAGATATTTGAGCAAACTCAGCGGTATTTTAAAGGTGAAGACTCGTACTTTAAGATCCCACACATGGTTTCTTGAGAAAAAACATTCTCAAAGCTACATAACCTCAAATATGTCCAACTTTTAGGTTAGAATATCTCAAAATCCTGACATGATAGAGCAAAACTAAAAACAGATCCGAATTCAGCGTCGAAAAATACATGAGAAACGTATGGTCTGACCCCAGATCCAGAATACTTTTTTCTTTTTGTAAACCTGTGTAATCAACCGTATTCAATCGAATTGATACTAAATTTAAGATTGGTGTTTTTAACTTTTTTAGTTGTTTTTATTTTTTAAATGTACATCAAATTTAATATCAGCTGCTCCGAAAACACCTAACCATCAATGCAACGCAGTTTCGACGAACTAAGAATGTTGTCCAATTTTTGAGAGTTTGGTTCACTAGACGTAACTTGACGAAAATCCACAATGTGACCTTTATCGGATAATAGTACCCTATCGTTTGTAAGGAATTGTCATTATAAATCGGAAACTAAGCTTTAATTAAAATCACTGGCACGTTTCCTAAATTTGCGATAGTAATAGAAAAAATATGTTTCCACACCCCGTTCGCTGCAAAATATGACCGGTCTGGACTTTTTGCTTTTGCTCTTTGTTAGTAGGTGCAGGGGAGGGGGGTGTATAAGGCTTACTATGTTCAGGTGGCGGAAACGTCGAGAATAATCCAAAAATTTCCCTGCCAGCATTTTCTGTCGTTAGGTTCGGCCTTAGGCCCAATTTCCGAAAATCCAGGAAAAACGGCTCTAGGCCAATTGGTGCAACGAAATTTGGTATATGTCTTAAACATGGTTTTTCTAAAGCTAAGGTAGCATTTTTTGGTGTCACCGAACGAGTTAATATGCAAAAAGGGTTTTGCAACTTGGTCAAAAGTAAAGTGTTTTTGCCAAGGGGTGTAAAATCGGAACCAATAGTCAAAAGCAGGTTTTATTGCTCTAAAAATATTTGTATGGTTCTTACTAATAGTATTACCCTTGCAAGCATTTTTTATCCAGTAAGTGTCTAATTTAAGCAAATTAAGGCTATAAATTCGATTCTTTTGAATTTTTTTGCGCTGAAACCTGCAGTGAATATAGAGGTGAGAGAGGAAAAACTACTTTTACGTTTGCTCCTCCATGCCGGATTGGGCCGGCGAGTTACCGAGGGAAATTTGGTGGGCCGGTCACTCCGGTGGGCCGATTAAACTATGTTTTAAATAGGCTGAGAAATTGCTTATCGCAAGATCAGTTGGAAGCATTTTTATTTATGTCGATAGAAAAGGTCATTCTTGTAGGATTAGAAAATGAAATCATTGATGAGATTGCTCAAAGAAGTTATCTTAAAAGTTTGTTATTATTTTAGTTAGGTACTTAGGTATAAGTATTTCGTTTTGAATCAAATTGATTTAGTTTTTACATTGTTCCTATTACGAGTATTTTAGTTTTTGATTGTTTCTTGAAAGTTTTGTAACTGTTTATTAACATGTCGATAAATGTTTTATGTTTTTACATTTTTATCTGCTTTTTAGCAGGCTGATGGTTTAGTTTAGTCCGCTTTTATCTGGTAACCGATCTCCCTCTAACGCTTTATTCCGAAAATTATCCATGTGAGAATCTACATTTTTGTATAAATGGAGTTCTAAGGTACCAGGAGATCGGGTGACCTTGAAATTCTTCAAGATTTTCGCCTGCGGCGCCATTTAAGACAGCACAGGTTATAGATCCGCAACTAGTGGACCAATATAAGAATTCAAAGTCGGGCCGAAAAAAATCCCAATCCGGGCCTACCTCCATGCGCCAATGTGTAGAGTGCCAAAATTTTAAAATCACTGTTGAACGCCAGGCGACTACGCGTACCCAAAATATGATGGTTATGACTAATATGAGAGTAGTGATTCCCGTTAAGCTTCATTTCAGGTAACTTGAATGCTGCCGGTTACACAACAGTCGTGCTGGAATTCGCTGCATTTCCTTTCTTGCAATGGTTAAATAATCCAGTTTTACAACAGGTTAATATTTATACAGCAAGCGTTGCAGCAAAGTTACAAACAGCGATCCTTAAGATGATCCTTCCATGACAGACACGGTGACCCGATCTGTCTCCGATTGAACAATCCTGGTTCGGTAGAAGGGTAATATATTTACACCATTATCTGATAATTTAAAAGGTGTTCGCCTTCGTACCCAAAGGGTTGAAATGAAACGCCATCAGACATTTATCATCTCCATGACAGTATGTCTACCAGAGCTAATGAGCACAATCGAAATCGCGGTGAACCTCCAACTGATTATTGATCATTGTTTTATTCTGGATTCTACAACATTGAAATTTCAATCTCTCTAACGTCATAGCGAGACAGGCAAAGTTGACGAAAATTTCAATAAAACCTCTCAAACCAAACACGGTCTTACATTTTTTTATTGAAAACAATTCAAGTAAATCTCTTGAAATTGATATTGCCTCCTGTCCTTTTCCTGTGAAATCCGTAAAGTTATAATCATTTGATGAGAAAGTATTCGACGGTGGTTTCGCGAATTGAGAAATTATATTTTTACCTTGTTCTGTGTGTTCGCTCAGAATTATTTAACAGATATTTGTTTGTGGTGTAAGATTCATATTATGTTCCATTATGACGTATTTCACGTTTATTAATTCGATCAAGTTACTTGCGAAACCTAATACAATTATTGTCCACATATACGTTTTGTTTCGTATAGTACACCCCATTGCGTGTTGCGTAGTTAAACGAATAAGAATATGAACCCGATTTTTAAAAGCTTTTATTTAACTTGCAATGTTAGTATGTTAGTTTGTTTAGGTCAAGGTCAAATCTTGCAAGCTGAATTAGAACCACCTGCTCTTATCCTACGGAGTTGAAATTTTACACGTGGATCCACTTTTATGATAGGCATGTCCTGATTCTACAAATGGAAATATTTTTTTAGTCGCACAACCAAAGTTTAAATACCGTCAAAAGTTATTGCATGTCCGATAACCATTTCAGGTGCACTTAGAATGGCTTCAAGTTAAATAATATACAGGATAGGGCAAAAAAGATGAAATTCGTTTAAGAGTAAAGGGTGCTTATGTCGAAAAAAAATTATGTAAAAAAATGTTTTCAAGAAACCATTTATTTAAAAAAAAACTGCACTAAAAGGTAAGTACAGTATAAAAGTAAAATATTTTTTTTAAATTCATACACCTGGAAACCAAAAGCTTTGGGGGCGGTCAATTGAACAAAGTAACTAAGCAATAGTGCTATATGACCGTCCCCAAAGCTTTTGGTTTCCAGGTGTATGAATTTAAAAAAATGTTTTTTTATTTTTTAGTAGTTTTTTGAAATAAAAGCTTTTTCTTAAAAATATTTTTTTGTATAATTTTTTTTATACCAGTTCTATTGATGTCATACTAGAGAAAATGGATATAGAGCAAGCGTAGTACAAAAAGTCTTCACTTGCATAATTCACCGTTAAAGTTCATTGAAATAAACAAAAAATGCAAAACGTAAATATCTGGTGTAGAGTTGAGAAAGGAAAATTCAAACAATCAGAACCTGCCAGCCAAATCATCTAATGACGTTGCCGTTTAAAAAAAAATCGCACCTTATACTGATACAAACAAATTGAGAACAATTGCAATGCCTTTAAAATACGGTTTATAAAAATTATGAAATAATATTTATCATTCGATTAATCGAACCTTATAAATTTTAACATAGACTCGTAAAAGAATCCTCACATCCCCACGTTCCAAATTTCATGTAAAGCACCCCGCACTTTTTAAATGCTGCAACCACAACTTCACAGCTGGGTGCTGGGAAAGTTATGAAAGAGTAGCAACCAGTTAGCTCAGGGCTGGTCGAGGGTCACTCTGTGGCGAGAAGAATTATATATATATATTGAACAATTATTTGATTGTCAAATTAACCAAACAAAACTTTAATAAACTACAAAGAATTTGGGCGCCAGCGTATTCAGTACATCTTGCAAACTTTATCAGGAGGAGAAAACAATGAAAATACATCAAATAATAAATTAACATAAGTATAAGAGTGAAAATTTTTCAACACTACAAATTATTAAAAATATTAATGGTGAAAAATTTGATTTAATTAGTTAACTAACAGACAAAAATTTAGTTAATAAAGTTAAATTTGAAGATTAATTAAGAAAATTACAATTTAAGAAACGATCAACTGGTTTACAATATTTTTTTTTCTGACCAACGGAGAATTTTTTACGAAGATTTAGGCTTACTCAACTTTGTGGATAGCATAGAGTTTCAACGATTTCAAACCCTGGAGATGGTCACAGGTACCTGAGAATGAGGACTAAATAATGGTCGTGTCCTGGTCTACGAGGATTTTCCGGGGAGACGCTGCGTTTGGAAAAAAATGTCCAGCCAATGAGTAATAAGTTCTCGCCTATCCAACTTCTCGTGCGGTGCTTCGCCTGGTCCAAGGTTTTACATGAAAAAGGGGTAATATAAAGAACCAGTTGATAATAGCAAACAATTTTAAATTGTGATAAAAAGAAAATTTTTGATGTTCATTCCTGTCTAATAAAAAAATTAATTGGCAAAAAATGTTACTTGAGGTGAAATAATACAAGAAAAACTACAAAAACCTATGGTGTCGAAGGTCGCTGCAAAACAAACTATTAGCAATTTAGCAAAAAAATCTGAGTGTTGATAAAATTTTACTTCTGAAAATATATGAATAAGCTACTGATTAATAAAATAAAGAAGGAAATAAATAAATGAGAAAACTCTACTCTCATGAAATTTAGCCGTTCACAAAATGGCTGAAAAAAAAAAATTGTATAAAGGTAACACAATTTAGCACAACTGAATTAGAGAGAAAATATCTGAATTACTATCTGAAAAAAAAAACTAATATTGAAACAAGTATAGCAAAAAATTATGGCTTAATCTCCCGAAAAAATAAACTAAAAAATTATCTCTTAATCTCCTGTGCTAACACGAGATTAATTAAATGCGACAAAACGACTTTAGTTTTGACCCTTAATGAGATGAGATTGTCTGCACACGATTAAGTAACAAAGATTCTAATTTATCCCTTGATTAATTTCCAAGTTTAATCATCGTCCACAATAATCTAAAAAAATGATAAAACACCACGGTATTGTGTCTTAAGCGACCACAAAATACAAAATTGCCACGATAATTAATGAGTGAACAAAGTGTCCAGTGGACACCGAAATTGCACAAACACGTGCCTCAATAAAAATTAATTATTACACGGAATAACCTTTAATAATTCCCAAAAATAACTATACAGCAACGTTAACTCAATAATATGGCATCATTTAATAATCAAATATATTCAAAATACCAAAGGATTAGAGAAATAAACGTGAAAATCCGTTAAAGAAGAAGTAAACAATCTCAACTCACCAGCGTCGGAAGCGAAAGTGAAGAAGCCTCGATATTAAAAATGGCCTCAGTTGTTTCTACCCCGCGTATGCGCACTGGTTTACTTCGCGTTGGCGTTTACCGCGGGTAATTCAAATTTATGTAGCACGGGTGGCTAAACGAAAAAAAAAAAATTCGTTACAATGCAATTTGACTTTCAGTCTCGGAAGCTGAAATTTTGCACAGTGGATGTTCATGATGGCATGCTGATCAAAAGTCTCCATGGTCACAAAAAATTTTAGTGATAGAATTTTAAGATATTGGCCGAAGAAAGTCATAATTTCGAAATTTTTTGTATAGGCATTTTCTCTGTAAAATTTCCTGTTCTCCAATTTTCATCTCCACGATAGTTCTTGTATTTTTTTTAATTTGACGCCATTTTGTTTGATGTTTCGCCCACAGTGGCTTTTAAATACTTTTTTACTTCTTGAAACTTACCAAAATATCAAAATTTATCATAGGAATTATTTTTCCTAGCTTTCGCCGCTATTTTTCCATGGAACTGGGTAGCTATTTTGTAATTTCAGTAAACTTGAGCATTTGCCGTGAGAGGAAAGAGCTCGCATCACGGTCTAGTATCTTCCCATAGGGAAAAACTAAAACCCTATTCTGTAACCGCAGTGATCATGAGGTGATGTGATGACAATGTGATCTTTCCACAGTTGCCAACATTTGTTTCCACATTTCAACTAGAATTGTTCAACGCCATGATCGAAGGTCATAAGTTGTACGATGGGAAATACATCTTGTCAAAATGCGAGTTTCTATAACATTCAAAATGAGTGCAATATCTATTATTTGGTAAAAGTGACATCATTTTCTGTTAGGCAAAAGTCCATTTCAACCCGATGCATAGTGCCTTAAAACATATTTTGATTAAATAAGTGGAACAACTACAACTTCTGTGGAACATTTGCAAATCAGTTCACAAAAAGATGCCAAAAAATGCTGGAGCGAGTAACAACCATTTTAAATGCCTGTCCCTGGAAACTAATAAAAATTCAGAGCAATGGTGAACAGTACATTTAATTTGTAATATAATAATTGGATTGTACCAGTGGCTGCTCGTCAGGGGAGGCTGAGCCTCCCCTTGGAAGAACCTTGAAAAGTAATATCTTAAGAAATTTCTATTAGGTATATCTCAATTTTCAATATTTTTTATTGTTTATTATTCATTAATTAATTTTCAGTTTATATATAACATTTTTGCATTTCCTTTCCACAAACATACCTATAACGTTACAGTCCGGATAGTCTTTGTATGCATATTTCCCGGTCGGCCGGTCTTTTACTGAATGAACACTGCGGTTCGCTGGAGGCTAATACTAAATAGCTTCCAACTTTACCGCATTTACTTATAACATGAATGACTTTGAATTTCTTTGCGCTGTGTAAAATAGCAACACTTGGAATAGCCAAGTATGAGGCTAGCCTCCAGATCTCAGTTCTTTATAGCGCATGTGCACAGGTCATTCAAGAGTCAGGTGATTCACAAAGAAAACGAACTGACGTCTGACAGTTGCGTTTAGCCGGTTATAAGAACAACTTGACGTGTAAATACATAAAACATTTGATAGGCGGGCTAGAAATAAGTGCTCTAGGTGAAAATATTCCCAACAACATGTCTTGTTGTCCAGACGTGGTGGATTATTTGTTATTAAATGGATTTACTACTCTTATTTATGACGAAAAGGTAAGAATTAAAAGAAATGCCAGGCCTACACCAGCAATGCTTTCTTTCGTTGGTTTTTAAAAGTGGTAAACAAAACAGAGGGTTTTGTGATAACAATTATAAAAAAAGTCGAGTGGTTAACGGCATCAACAGTTAGAAACAAATTATATTGTTGGAGATGTTTATTATTTACTAATGATCAATCCTCAATTTGGGGCAGCACATTTCATCTTGCATTAAATTCGAAATGTTTGGTAAACAAAATATTGTAAATTTCTTGGATTCTGCACATAAGAGAGAAATAGAAAATGTTAACGAAAAGGTCCGTGAGAATAGGGAAATATTAAAGAGGTTAATAGATGCCGTTATATAGTTATCTTCACAAGAAAATTCTTTCCGAGGACGTGACGAAAAACGAGAATCGTGCAATAAAGGAAATTTCAAAGAGCTGGTAAATTTTTTAAAAACTTATGACGCAAAATTAGAGAACTTTTTGAATAACGCCACTATTTTTTGAGACAATTCCGGTAAGCTTCTGTAGAATGATCATTTTCAGCACTTAAACGCATAAAAACATTTTTACTAGAAACAAAATGAGTCAAGACCGCCTTTCAAATGTATCGCTTATTTCAATAGAAAAACGTTTTTGTCAGAATTGAGGAAACGCGATTCATTTTATGATGAAATAATCAACCATTTTGCTAGTTCCAAAAATCGCAGGTTACCACTCATTTATAAAAATATTCAGGCTTTAAAGCAGAGATTAATATAGGTAGTTGTTATTTTAGAAAAAATATTTATTTGTGTTATTTATTTTTTAGGAAATATTTTTTATAATTCTCCATAATATAGAGTTCCGCGGTTATATATTTTTTATATAACTTCTTTCTCAAAACTATTTTAATTTCTATTAAAACTTATAATTTTACACGCCTGGCAGTGATAATGAATACAATTTTTTGTTTATAAATAATTTCAAATAAACAAATATCATGCCGCCAAGGTCCAAATAAAATGAAATTTTTGCCCAAAAGTAAGGTTATGCTTTGAGCCTCTCTCGTGTGAACAGTCCCGTTCACACACAATTTACCAAGAGAAGCAAGTTCCCCGATTTTTGGCGTGATGTGACCGCTCCCTCAGTTACAGAATACGCTATTTTGGTTTTCAAGAGAACTCCGCCTACTTTCTCATGAAAACATGTGCTCACATCACATCACACCAATACAGAATAGCTACCCTGGCGACTTCGTCAAAATCCCGAAAATATTCGAATAGAGAAATTGATTTTCCGCTTTTTGCTCACCTTATAGTAGACATAGATTGATGAAACAATTGCGAGTCTACCGCCAAGCGGGACTATGCAGTTTACAAATAATTTTCATAGAACTCGATTACATCATTCGAGAGAAACTTTTGAACGTAAAAAATCATACTGGTCGAATTGAGAACCTCCGGCTCCTTTTTAAAACTGTTTACCCCGTTAAAGAAATGCAATCTAATTGTTGTCGTATGTTTATTCATTTTAATAATCTAACATTTGTTTTGTTTCAGGTACGTAACCACCAATAATTTATGAGTCATTTGGAAGGGTGAGTAAAATTTCTTTTTTAGAAAAAGCAAATTGTCGAAATCATCGACAAATAAATAATAATTAACCCAGTATCCCAGGTTTTGAATACGAAGTTGTAGAGCTAGAGTTGTAGTGCCCTAGAAAATGATATATTTTCGAGAGGGGAGAGTTAGGGAGAGAATTGTTTGCACCATGTAATCAAGGATGGCTATGCTACAGTTTAAGCAAAAATGTCAGTGGAGATCTGTGGGGAATTTTAGTAATGCCTCATAAAAGTTGAAATATGACGCAAAAATCAGCTCCAAAAATGGAAATAGAAGCAGCGGCCTCAAAATAGAATTCTGTGCTTTGTGTTAATAAAATAAAGTACTCACCTTCAAGATTTTTCGGTAAGAATTAGAAATCATAATATACATACAATTAATAAAGGTACATTCACTCCCGGAACTTTGCAAGCATATGACGTACAAACTGCATCTTGCATATACCTGAGTTTGAAGGACGATTGCTAATAGGATTTTGGAAAAAGGAGTTGATATTCTAGAAAATATTGCGTGAATTATTTGGGCTCAGTGGCGCACTGCTAAGGTTTTTGGTTTGCGACAACGAAGTCCCGGGTTCGAATCCTCGCTATGGTATGGATGTTTAGTGGCGTTTTTAATGTGTTACCGAGACGGTACCTAGACCACTGGGACCGCTGCTGAGTACCACAATATGTCTAGTCGCTGTTATCTTTCCCGAGTTCGAATGTCAGCTGCGATAGATGGCAATATCGCAGGGGATGGTTGTTATGTTGATGTCTATATGTACGACATGTACGTGTCCTGGTTGAGTTGTGGAATAGCAATTGTTATACTCCGTCACGGCGTTAATATAAATAAGACCGATAAATAAATAAAAACTATCCCTTAATGGACCTACGGAAAGACAGAGCCGTACAATATACTTAAAAAATTTGAATTTTGCTCACGTTTTTTCGTTTTCGTATCACTGTGCGTCACAGAACCGGGTCAATATTAACATATATATGAAGTTAGCTTCAACGGATCAAATGCCGAATAGGTGACGAATTGGCCCTTATTTGGCAGCTAGTTATTCGTGACAATTAAAAATTTGCCATCAATTTTTTTTTAAAAAAGAAAGGAAATTTGTTTTAAAAATATAATTGAAGTTTCGTTAACTTATATGAAGTTAGCAAAGTACTAGTACTACGTATGATGCTAATCGGAAACTGGAGCGGGGAGAATTTGCTGCTTTTTTGCCGCTAATTATTCGTGGTAATTAAAAACTTGCCGTTCCTTTCTTTTTAAACAAAAAATTTAATGTTTAGCCAACTGCATATGAAGTTGGAGAAGCAGTAATATTCTGTTTTTTCGGTGATCATTTTTTTTATTGTAAAATTCATCAGGTAATATTAGAAATTATATTTCTAGATCCACGAGACAGAGAATTTGGGTCATATATTTGATAAGATGCTCTTTTACAACGGAGGTCAGAAAAGCATAATTTCTACTTACTTAGGGACAGAATATCTTGCTTTTTTGACTTTGTTGCATGAAATACCGTACGCAACGAAGTTTGCGTTATAGAAAAGAAATCTCTTCAAAGCTCCCGGATAAAAATGCTCCAAGCCTAATCAGGAATAAACAGGCGTTTTTTGGCCTAATAAGGCTTTACCGTGTCTGTTCGTTGGTATTTTTTGGCCTAATCAGGCCTGTTCATGGCTAATTTTAAACCTGCCTGAGCAAGCCTTCCATGTCTGATCAGGCATTGTCTAGCATGTTCAGGCAGGTTCAAAATTCGTGCCGGATTAGCTAAGAACAGGCCTGGTTAGGCTAAAAATGGCAACGATCTGACGTGGTAAAGCCTGATCATCCCTGTTTAGCCATGATCAGGCCAAAAAACGTCAACGATCAGTCCTGATCAGACATGAATAATTTTTCCCGTGCTGTTTAATGTATGGTTTTAATAACTTGGAAAACAATGGAATAAAATAATTTTGCGATTGTGTAAACGAAATTTAGGTATTTTTTAGATTAGAGCTACACTTTGTGAAAAAAAAAATGCAATTTTTGATTTTGAAGCATTTATGGCCCTGATATAACCTCGAAAAATTATTAGTACGGCAACAATTTTACCTGTCTTGAGCCTGTCTCTTTGTCTCGACTGATGTAACTGCTTTCGAAGTAGTCACCATGAAGGAGCCGGAAATCATCATATATTTCTTTCGACATGATTTTCGTCCATTTTCAGGTTGCAAAATGTGTATATGAGCTTTCAACTTCAATTATATTATTAATACTACTTACTTCCCTCGCATACCGAAGGGAAGTATTGTATTCGAGAAAAAATCACCCTCCGAGATTTTTTTGGATTTTGACGTTTCAGAACACGTAGATTACGAAAATATAGGTTTTTCAATTCCGTCAGTCTGTCTGTCTGTCTGTTGGTGCATTAACTAAAAAACTACTTGACGGAGAGCAGTCAAATTTGGTAGGTAGTTGACCCTACTGTCAGCGAAGAAATGGATAAACTTTCACTGGTAAATATACAGGGTGGACCGTCTAAAGGGAATAAATAATGAAAAAAAAAAATGTTTTTGCTCAAATTTAAAATTTCCACGTTTCATGACACGCTAAACCTATTTAAAAAAAAATGTAGAAAATCTTTCTCACCATTTTTGAAAAAAAAATTATCACTAAAATAGATGAAATTTTTTTCTTCGTTCAAATTTAAAATTTTCACGTTTCATCGCTTTATAGACTTATTTAAAAAAAAATGTTTTACCACTACTATAGAATAGAAGGAAACTTTTCTTTTTGCTCAAATTTAAAATTTCCACGTTTCATGACATTCTAAACCTGTTTCAGAAAAAAAAAAAATGAAAATTTTTTTACCAACATTTTTTGAAAATTAAAAAAAAAAATGAAATTTTTTAACCACCACTATACTTCCATTCCACTACGTGAATGGGGAATTGAAAATGTGACAGATGGCAATAATATTTGGCATATGCACCTATTATATTTTTATTGAAAAATGTACAGGGTGGTCATCCCAAGAAATAATTCAGTCATAGTGGACATTTGTAAAGGTATTTGCGCAAGCCTTCCATATTTGGCACCTGTGATTTAGTATTGAACTTTTGCTGTTGGATGAGCACTCTGTATGTTTTTTTGACCAAAATTTATCAGTTTTTCTTTGTAATTATAGTGATAACTATATTCCGATTATTATTTTCAATGTCGTTTCGTAATTATTAATTTTTTAGAGTGACCGCCATGCCCAAATAAAGAGGGAACTTGTGTACCTTTACCGATTTTTTTCAACTCAACTCGATTATTTGTCACGTAGGAATAGAGCGTTTCTTGTTTCACTTTAGAAGAAAGCTCATCAGCAATGAGCTTCCAAACAGCATTTGTTTCTGACACAATTGATTCACCAGATTCACTGACCACAGCAGTTTTATATTTTATCACTACTTCAATAATCAATTGGTTATCTACGGAAGGTGGGCGCCCACCAGACATTTTATTCGTAGAAATTAAGCACACACAAAACAAAAGATGGAACTTGCGTTTTCAACAAAAGATTTTCCTAACCGTTTTTTATCGGAACACGTTGTTAATGCGTCCTAGTAAAAAACGAGCGTCTATAACCACTCCACTACACAGGCGGTTTACACCTGGTATGTCGTTTGCCAATCTAATACCAAATTAGCGAAACGTTCAATTAAAAAAAAAAAAAAAGAAAGGAGCAGCAAATTTTTAATTTTCACGAATAATTAGCGGCAAATTCTCCCCTCTTCAATTTTCAATTAGTATCATACATAGTATTAGTGATCCGCGATTATTTTATTAAACGATGATAGATGCGTTTCTAATTATTCAATAGATTTTTGTACTAGTTGGTTGCCCATCCTTAGAGACGAAGTAAGTAAAAATAAGATAAATATAATTTAATGTCTCACGTGACTATGGAAAGACATAAACAAAGAACTGTCATGGTTGACGGCCAAAAAAGTTTTGAGAACGGAAGTAGATTCTCTTCCGAAACGTTAACTACCTAAAGCTTTGATTTTCAGTTTTTAGTTTTTAACATTGTTCTAGTTTATATATTTTTAGGTGTGAGACTTTTTGAAACAGTCAAGTACTCAAGAACCAACCTCTGTCTGATCCGTTTGGCGCAGAGGTTTTTTCATTAAAATTTTTAAATATTTTTCAGTGGCAAAATACCCAATAAAAAGTAAGAAAATAGTATTAGTGCTTCGCTAACTTCATATGAAGTTAGCGAAACATCAATTTTTTTTTAATAATGGAGCGTCAAAATCTTAATTACCACGAATAATTAACGGCAAAAGAGCGGCGAACTCTCCACGCTTCAGTTTTCATTTAGTATCATACATAGTATTAGTGCTTCGCTAACTTGATAACATAAAATGTTGTTAAAAAAAAAAAGAAAGGGGCGGCAAATTTTTAATTGCTGCATATATATAGCTGCAAAATAGCGGCAAATTCGTCACCTATTCGGCATTTGATCCGTTAAAGGTGTTTCGCTAACTTCATTTATATAATAATAACATTTCTTATAAATAAGTTCATAGATTGTATCCTCAATGCTTTGCATCCATCAATAATTGATTTACGTTTTATTTGATAGGCGAATGATGTATTGATCTAGAGATATAAACCCTTAAACGATTGTTTTAATATCTCCATTATTCTGTTAACTTTGTTACTTATTATGAGCTATATGCATATATACCAAAGGGCAAAGCGTACCCAACTACTGATCTGAAAGGTAGAGAGAAATTAGTGCCATCAATAATTCGATATTGCTAAGAGGAAGCTACAATGGCATCTGTCAGCTCCGAGATGGCCTTTCTCAAGACATTGACTACCGAATTTAACTAGCCTATGAAACCCTTTGTGTGAAGTTTTGGGAGTGTCTATTGCATTGGCGTGCTCTCTATATTATCATTATTACTGTTTTGTAATATATTACATTATACAGGGTAGACCATTATTAATAGGCCGTAATTCAAGGGTCACGTTCTTTGGACCAAAATATGATGATACAACCAAACATGCTTTAATAAATTGTTGTTGTGGAAAAAGATACACAGATACTCTAAGTTGCAGCAAATAGTTCATAGTGAGTTTGCGTTGCATTGGCGGCCCGTCAGGGTAGGCAGTGCCCACCCAATTATCTAAGAGGGCCAAGGCCAAGCAGTAGTTAGTCATAAAATTTTGCCGTTAATTAATTTTAATACAAAAATTATAAAATTAAAAAGCTGTTTTTATTTATGATAATATTTTTAATAATTAATCTTTATACCACTAGTAACCAGGGTGCGTAGCGGACACTGTTGTGTTATACTACGTCTACGCATATGTTGGTCATTCTCTTCGAAAACGCGACGTATGTCTTGCGTCTTTAGGCGATTTACATCTAGGGAGGGCATACCAGGCCTAAGGAAAACTTGATAATCTTATGAATAATGATATTGAATTTTGAATTATTTAATCGAATATTTAAAAGTGAATTATTACTTGTTTGCTTATAACTGTATTGAAGCATATTTTTTATAGGAGTTTGCAAACAGCAGAAAAAATAACTATCGATGAGAACTAAAAGAAAAACTATGCGCAGAAATATTAATGATATCTTTGCATTCTTTCGATAACCTGAATTCTGGTTATGCTAGCAAATTAAAATCCTAAAGTGAATTTTTCTAATTTCTTATTTCAAAATTTTCATTCTAACACTAGCACCCACACAGACCTCTACGGCCATGCAGATTAAACTACTATCTACATAACCCCCTACGGTTATAAGTTTAAAGTGAGAACAAAGGCCTAATATGAATTTATTTACCTACCTTGTCTTAAAAAATTTTCATTCTAATGGATTACGTTTTCATGAAATCTATCATTCTGTTTCTTGGAAATGCTTAGCCTTTGAAACGTTTTTCGCCCTTATTCTGGAGCTCATCAGAAAGACATAAAGCCACGTATAAAGATGTTTCATGCAAAACCAAGACAATTTCTATGAATAAGTATGAAATAATTACCAATACTAGTTAGTTAATAGATAGGTGAAGGTTTGTTGTTTTTATCAGTCAATGTCAAATATAATTATTTCATACTTATTCATAGAAATTGGACATTGGACATGCTTGTCAGCAGCGACAGCCGTATGACGCATGGGGTAGAAATAAAGAGTGGAGCGTGTAGGTGTTTGTGAGATACTTAGGTTTTCGTGCTTCTTTTAACTTTCAGGATTTTTTGAGATGCTTCTTTTTAGTTTCTTTCTGTGATCATCTCCTCTCCTATTCTTCTTGTGAGTTTTATGTTTCTTCTGTTTCTGAGTCTGGCAGTGTGTATGTCCTTGATATTCCTTTATTGTATTCCGTCTTTTGTTGTGCCGTTATTTCCCAGTGTGTATAATCATTTCCTAGCTTATTCATAATCCTCTCGATTGTTAGTTCGTTATTTATTTTATCTATTCCCGGGGCCGTGTTTCTCTTAGCTCTGTCCTAAAGGCCAGTGCTTCATTTCTTCTATTGGTTCTATTTCACTTATCTCTGCGCTTCCTTCTTCTAGTTTCCTGACCCAATGCTGCAGTGGTCAGTGGCTGCGTATTGTTGTTTCTCCTGTATGTTTTGGTTTAATCTCTGTCCTGCTGGAGTGGATTCTATGTTTTCGAAGAATTCCATGCAATTTTTCTGTTCGTGCTTTCTCTCTACGTCTCTTTTCCCGCTTCTTTTATCTTTTTGTCTGTTTGGTGTATGTTGTTTTCCTGTGGCCTTTGTTTTCTTTAGTTTTTCATAATTTTTTATCTTGTCTTCTTTTGTTGGGCTCATAGGGGATTTGTTCCTTTTCAACGTTTTTATCGCTGTTTTTATTTTTTAACTCATTATTGACCAATTTAGTTCCTCTTCTGTTAATTGTTTTTCTATTTTCTCTTGGTATTTCTTTTTGTATTCTTCGTTCTGTAGTAGATGTTCCATGTGTCATTTGATAATTTGTTGTATCTTTTTTGTCTTCTTGTTTCTTTATTACTAGTGTTCCGTATAAAAAATATAAGTTTAATGAAAATCGATCAAGTTTTAACAGAAATATTAGCAATTTTCGAGCGGCCACCGTCTTTGATTACGTTCTAGAAGGACAACGTACAAGGTGGCAAATGTCCAGTAAAGTAATAAATACGTTTTAAGACACTGAGTATTCTTGAACAAAAAATCTCCGTACTCAAATTTTCCTACTGGATCAAGTGCAGGTGCAACTAAGTAGTTAGCAAAGGCGTCAGGCAACGCTGCGTTTTAACACTAGTTCTGTTTAACATCTATGATGAATACGAGATGTGACATGTTCTGGAGGACGAACAGGGTGGAGTAGATTTTTTTTTTGATGGGTGGAACTAACGTTTTTAACTTTACCACTTTGGTTGCAACAAGCGACTGGACAATATCCGGACAATGAGCTCTGAGTACGGTTTGGACCAAGCAAATGAAAACCACCCAGACGCTTTAAGATTGTGATTCTGAAGTAGTAAACAAAATGGTGTACCATGGAGCCCCCGTGGACAATGGCAGAAACAGCCAATATGAATGTTTGTACGTTTCTGCAACATGAGGACGTATTGATGCTTCGAGATGTAGGTCTAGAAATGTTTGCAGTGGATTTCTTGGACAACCCATCTCAGCAACTCGATTCTCCAATAATACAACTCCCGTTACAACCCTCCGGCATCTTCTACCGTTTTTTGGCTGCATTAACTAGAAATAAATATTAATGGTTCAGGGAAAAATCACATGCTAAGAGACGAAGACAATGCCCTCCAAAACGTTGAACTAGTTACCAAGGAGTTGATGGGAAAGATCTTTGATGAGATCGTACGTTTAACAATCACAACAGATAACGTGCTGCTGTTAAACGTGGCCGGTAAGAGTAACGCGTCGGTCCCAAAGATGACGGTCTCGGATGATTAGGGGGTCGAGCTTGAGCTCTTTGTCACAATCATCGCTGTAGACCTGGACCGGCATCGTAAGAGGTGGGCCTGCTTTTTCGCCTATCCTCCCGCAAATGCGGATGGTATTGGCGATGTTAGCAAACCTCCCCTGGTCCTGGCTGTTGAACCCTGCCAGCTGAGTCGTTTCTTCTGGCGCTCTTCTGTCTTGGTCTTCTTTCTTCGCTGGCATGTATAGGCTCCCGGGAGCGTCTTTCGTCTGTCGTGAGAGGGAACGGCTGTTACCGAGCCCTCTCGGAGTTTGAAAGGGATTTGGGAGTGTTGACTAGTCGGACGCCCAGGGTGCCAATTGGCATCATGTGCTCCCATTTCGTCGGAGGAAAGTGTGAGCTGTGTAGCTCAGGATTGTGTTCGACCAGAGACGCTTTCTTAGCGTCAGAAGCCGGCACGGACTGGGTAAGGAAACAAAGCCTGTTGTTTGCTTGGTACCCCCGGGATCGGGTAATTGGATGTTTTTGGCCATTGTCTCCTTGCGGTGTGGTTTGCAGATCGGACTGAAACAGATAAAGGGTTAGTTATACTTACCCATTATCCAGGATCTGGAGCGTCGGCCTCTTGTGCCTCGGAGCGTCGTTGGGGTCATAGTCAGTCGCCTATCTGACCAGCGGATTCCGATGCTCTGCTGCACGGGCGTATAGGTTCTTCGCTCTGTCCCGGATGACTTCAGTTACTGGGGTGTATTCCAGGTCTCTGAAGATGTCGTCGTTTCTGACAAACCATGGTGCATCCACGGCGCACCGAAGTGCGACGCTTTCCACGGCTTGTATCCTCTTCAGATGGGTGGCTGCTTGGTATCCCCAGGCAACGGACGCGTAGGTCAGAATAGGTGCAATGAGAGTACTGATAAGCGTGAGCTTGTTCCTCAGGTTGAGTTGGCTCTGTCTACCTATCATAGGGTAAAGTAGAGTCCTCCTCGTCCTCGCTTTCTGTATTATCGCTTCAGTGTTCTATCTCCACGTCATGCTTCGGTCCATGATAACGCCAAGGAACTTGACGGTATCGTGCCATTGAATGTTCTCGCCGTTCAAGGAGACGTGTCCTGTGGGAGTTTGCTTCCTGACTCTCTTGAAGAGGATGGCTTTGCTCTTCTCCGCGTTGATTTTGACTTTCCACTTGTTTCACCACTCTTCCAGAAGGGATGCTGCTTCCTGGAGATTACGGGTGGCAAGTCTTGCACTCCATGATCTTGCGATTATGGCCGTGTCGTCTGCGTAGAACGCCAAAGAGGTCCTTGCGGTTCTTGGCATGTCGGAGGTGTAGATGTAAAAAAAATGTCTGTCAAAACGTGAACAATAATATGATCCTATCACGAGTACATAGAGTCTGCAGAGCAAGAAGGCACACTCCGAATTGACTGCATTTTTTAAGTTTTAGTCAGTGGATCATTATTTACATTATATTATAATTTTTGACAAAAATTGACTTTAATTCGCAGTGTGAACAGCCGTTAATTTCTCTAAACACTTTGTTAGAACGTAGAATTATTTCAGATGCGATAAATATATCTCAACCCTTACTTTCTAGGTCAGGATAATCGTTTATAGATCTGTGCGGCTCTGCAGACTGTAAGATATTTATCTCGTAGTGCAACTGACCTATACCCTCCTGGCTTATGAAAGTTTATAGATGTCAGTAGAACATTGCTGAATTTACAGGCAAGCCATAGTTTTAAATTTTAGTTTCGTAGAGAGAATGAGTCGCAATAAGGAAGCACTACGAACGTCACCGGCCGAGTTCAGGAAATCATAGCCTATATATCAAGCTTAAACCATAAGTCTGCGTTCGCATTCTAAATTAAATAACATAAAATAATAATGATTTTCACAGTAGCGGGCTGAAATGCAACGTCGCAGATGTGAAGCCTGAAACAATTGCCGATATACAAAGGCGCTCTTTCATTGTGTAGCGAAGAGAAAAAAACGTTATTTACACAGAAGACTATGAATAGTTAATGTAGTCCGTATATCAGGGTGCAATTCCAGAAACATATTTAATGTACTACGTAAATTGTACGATTTTTTTTTCTAGTTCTAGTGATTGATTCATTTGCCAGCGTAAGGTGAACATTGCTGCCGATCCCGGGCATCCATGGAGGTTCGTGCCAACGCGCAGCTTGGTCGTCCGTCGAACACGCCCAACGGACGGCCAAACCGCGTGCCGGAACCAAATCTCGGATATTTTATATACCACCGGACTGGCTGCATACGCCGGGTTGGACATTGGACATGCTTGTTGTCAGCAGCGAGAGCCGCATGTCGTATGGGGTGGAAATATAGGATGGGAAGTGTAGGTGTTTGTGAGGTGCTCCTTTTAAGTTTCCATGCTTCTATTAAGTTTCCGTCTGTCATCATCGATTGGGGTGTGCAAGTGTTTGCGAAATGCTTCTTTTCAGTTTCCATGCTTCTTTTAAGTTTCCATCTATCGGCATCCCCTTATTTTTCTCCTTCTAAGTTTTCTTTTTCTTCTGTCTCTGAATCTGACAGCCTTCAGTTTTTTATTTTTTTGTTTTGTTTTTATTTATTAACCGTTTCACAGGTAAATATCCATTTACAGCGGACTTGCTGGGAAGGGCCCTATCTCGCGGTAACAATATTTTTTTGCGCGTTGTGAGAAAAGAGGTCCGAAGGGATAGTGTGCTCACCCTGTATGTTGTTTCTTTGAGACAATCGGTTTCAATTTCCGCCTTCTAAATTAATAATAAAATATTATGTTTTGAATCAATAAATCGAGCTGATAAAAATTAAGATGGTAAAGATCAGATAGAAAGATAGAATAGAACAAGCTAACCGTTATACTCCTCGCCGATATAGTGATTTATTTATATAATTGTTGCACATTCTATAGGATACTCTTCGCAGTTTTTTTGTAAATACTTTTAGTTTTAGACATTTTTAGTTTAATTACAGAACATAACAAAAAGTATGTAAAAGTTTTTTTTTGTTTAAAAAATGTATAACTTTTTTATTTGTTGGTCGCTTTTGTTCAAAATGGGGTTCGTCCTCTAGCTAACACTAACTTACAGTCCAAATTTCAATACAACAGGGCTTTTCGTTCTTAAGTTATCGTGCTTACAAGAAACGTGACGGACGGACGGACATTTTGAAAGTTGTTCAGAATTCGATCACCAATACAAGCAATATTGCCGGTTTTAGAAATGTGCCTATCGAATGCAATATACTCTTTGTTTTGTATTTGCGAAGAGTATAATAATATCAATTAAATCAGATAAAATAAAATAAATTAATTTATAGCTTATCTGTCTTTCTGCAGCGTCTTGTGATTGCTATTCTGTTTTATTTCCTTTCCTTTTCTTTCTTGGGTTGAGTTGATTTTGTCCATTTAAAAACTTCCGCTGTATACAATTACTTTAGGTCACAACACAGCTATACTGCTTCGTAAACATATGTGCCTCATTTTGACACTGACTATGCTATTATTTATTGCCCATGAACCACTTAAATAGTATCTTGTTGGGTCGTCTAGGGTGTACGTAGGGACACTGCACTTCACTTGAGCTTGTTTGCTTTTGATTTAACATTATTAGAAAATCTTGTAATTATTAATTCTATATGAACTCTGTTTTTCTATTGAGGCGCTTCATTTCACGCAGAATTTCTTAATCTACCGGTGGCTGAAATTTTTTCGAGTTTAACGGGGGTTTTTACCGCTATTTAGAGAGCACCTTAAAAACACGTCTATTCACGACGACACTTAACTCACTCTCCTCGAATTTATTTTTTCTAGTTTAGGTATAAATAAAAAAACTGGAATCGTGTGCTGACACACAGTTTTAATGATTTTAAGACTGTTCACATACGCAAGGCCACTCACCGCTACCTCTATCACTTTCAGAGCGCGCAAAGACGATTATTGTTTGTTGTGCGCATCGCGAATCAGCTACTCACTGGCGTTCGCAGTTTAAAGATGAGCTAAAACATTATTTTTATGTAATGTAATAGTTCAAGTTCCAACGTGTTCCTGTTACAAAGTCATACCGGTTCCTGTTCCAAATTGTTACGGATTAGTTTAGTCGTCAGGGGTTTTAAGGCGTCTCTAAATGTTGTATGGTTGAATTTTTCAGGATAAGTTTACAGCTGTTAGGTGCCGGCGACACCTAGAAAAAAATCGAAAATATTAGCCGAAATTCGGCCAATAACTCGAAAAATTAAAAAAATATCAAAACACTAATCGCACTGGACGATAGAGGGGGAAATTTCACATCAAAAACGTATATGAGGTTTTTTTGTACAATCAAAAATGTAGGCTCCAGATTTTTTTGTTTATCGCACGAGAATGGAATGTGGCGACACATAAGTAGGGCGCGCGAGGCGTGCGCGGTCTCGGAGGCGCTACACTTAAATTTGTTGCAACTTTTGAACTAGTTAATGAAACTGAGCTCAACAAAGCTTAAGAAAAAGAAGAAACATGTGGATATTGAATTATTTTATTTTCAAATATAAAAATAATTGTATGTAGAAATAGTATACATATGAAGTCGGAACATAAAGAGATTTCCGACGAAATCGGTAATAGCTCTATCACTTCTACAATGTATAAAAAAATCCGATGAGTGAGAAAAATCTCAAAAATTTATTTTTGAAGATGTGTACTTCCAAAATTTCAAAATTTTGAGAGTGATGAAATTTGATATGTATAACTAACTTTAACCTCATTATTCTGGTTTAAATCGCGTTGCGAGATTTCTGTAGGCGCGATTTTTAAAGCTTGAAGTGTTTACATTAAGATACTTTTTAAGGGGATTGGCCCTAAAAATTAAGTTAACCCTCATTATTTTACCAAAATAGAAGAAAAATTTATCTTTGCTCCAAAATTCTTAAAACTAGGGGTAAAATAAACGTTAATAACTTTTATTAAAAAGATTATTTAGCATACTTATCCATCGGATCTATTGAAGGGTTGTATTCGGTATACTCTAAATTTTAGCATCATCGCATCATTCTTGCACATTAAATACTCACAAAGTAATAACGTTCTTACAAGCCCGTCTGAGTGCGGTCCTCATAATTCTAAAACTGCAACCTAAGGTACGACTAAGAGGAGAAGGTGTGACTAGACGGATTACTTAAAGGTAGGCAACGTCGGTTATAGTAGGGGATGTTTTATTCTAAAGAGGGCATTATACTCTGATTTGAGTAATGTTTCATAGCAGGCTATCACCCAGTCGTAATACATAGAATTTTTGAGAGATTTGTAATCCGCTAGTGGTGTGTTAACGTCTAGCTGTGATCGCCTCTGCGAGTTTTGCGACGCCTATTCTCCTAAAATTTATATCTTAAGCAACCGGTAAAAGAAAAATCTGTAAGTCATATGTGGCGTTAAACTTTTATCCTTTTACTCTGCATTGTGTATAAAAACAGTACGGAAGTAAGTTAGGGTTAAAGTAGGAACTATAAAAGATGCGGGAAATTGATGCCCAACAATACTCTTTACAATAATCTATGTAATAGTCGTACGTAAACCGTTCTTTTTCAGTAAATATAGACATTCATTTATCATTTTCAAGTATAAAGACGAGATGAATATGTGCGATAATCATGTTTTCCACTTCAGTTTGTAACATTTTAGCAAATCCAAAATCTTTTATTCCATTTTCATCCATCATCAATTTTCTTAATCGACTCTGGCCATACTATAGGAATGATAGTGACTTTTCTGGTTTTCGAACAATTAATATTTTTTTCTTTCCTTCTATAAGAAGGTCAAGTTGCCCTTGCTCACTCATGTTATGACCTTTTAACATCGTTCTTGTATACAAAAGTGAAGTACGAACACGTTGTGATCTGTAAAATAAATAGGTTTGTGATAATTTATGTATTGACCCCGGAATCGGATTCGAGGTGGTCACTACAGAGACGGACTTCTTCAGTAAATACAATAAAAATAATTTATCTTCACACACAGATACAAATAATGTTTTGAAAAGAATCTTTTATTTCAGATATACTCAAATATATACTGCTCCATGCATTTATTTGATATACAATTGTTTGGCTCTTTAAGAAGAATTTATTCATTCGCGTATAATATAAAACAGTTCTTAATTCAAAACGTTATTTTCATTTATGCACAAGACTGACTGGCTATGACATAAACATATGGAAAACACTTTAAAAAGGGTCGAAACATTTTATTTGCTAGTTCCGTCGATTCAAACCGTTGCGATGACACGTGCCTTCCTATTTAGTAGTTCATACGCACGATACAGTAAACAATGTAAACATGTTAAGCTTTAAGCTTTCGACAGAAGCGCACGCATCGTTCATCCTTATATGTCATCGAGGCGCATCTTTTTCAACTGTATACAGTGCACTCGTAGATTACATATTTTCGAGAATTGCAATTTAAACGAGCTTCTCGGTACAACCAGTGAAGAAACACTCGTGGAAACGTAATTGGCACGTTAAAAACATATTTATCGAGAAATTATGAAAAATGCTTATATGGTACTAGTGATAGTGACCATCAAAAATTTCAACTTCGATTTGATAGAAGTATAGTGGTAGTGTGCAGCATTCTGCAGGCAAAAGTAGGCAATTCTCATAGACAGTTTTTGGCAAAAGTGTATTAATGGTTTAAGAAACACAACCATACAGCTACCAGCAGAATCAATATAGACAAACCATTATTTGACTCCGACTTGTGACTGTTAAAGAATAATAATTTACTAAGCTAAATAAAAATACATTTTGCGTTGTATAGATGAAACAACCAATGCTTGTGTTATGAAGCAAATATGACAGTTAGTAAGATCGAGATGCGCGGACCCTTGACTGCATCTAAAGTAGACGTTACCAATTCAAGAACTGTCGCTGATTTGGTGCAATCAAGTTTGATTTGAGTAATATGCCCAACACTTTGATATATTTCTGCTGTGTATTATCGACGCGGTTAATTATATGAAGGAGCTGGAAACAATTTTGAAGAAAATTTGCCAGAGCGTGGTGCAAATGCTGTGTTTAGCTGTATAGAAAAGATTAGAAAGTTTTATTCTGACGTATCCAGTGAAAAAAAAATTAAATCAGTGTTATCACTGATAGGAACATTATTTGATTCATTTGAACAATGAACATTATATTGTTTCATTTCTAAAAATTTTTTTTCCATAGGTTTAGAACGCTATGAAACGTGGAAATTTTAAATTTAAACAAAGAAAAAAATGTTTCCATCTATTTTAGTGGTAAAATTTTTTCAAAAATGATAAAAAAAAAAAATTTTAAATATTTTTTTTAAAATTAGGTTTAGAATGCCATGAAACGTGGAAATTCTAAATTTCAACTAAGAAACAAAACTTTTCATCTATTTTAGTGGTAAGAAATTTTTCAAAAATGGTGAAAAAAATTTTCATTTTTTTGAAATAGGTTTAGCGTGTCATGAAACGTGGAAATTTTAAATTTGCGCAAAAAATTTGTTTCATTATTTATTCCCTTAGGCGGTCCACCCTGTATATTTTCCAGTGAAAGTTTATCCATTTCTTCGCCGACAGTAGCTTCAACTACCTACCAAATTTGACTGCTCTTCGACAAGTAGTTTTTTTAGTTAATGCACCAACAGACAGACCGACAGACAGACTGACGGAATTGAAAAACCTATATTTTCATAATCTACGTGATCTGAAACGTCAACATCCGAAAAAATCTAGGAGGGTAGTTCTTTCTCGAATACAATACTTCCCTTCGGTATGCGAGGGAAGTAAAATCGTCTATATTCTCTGCAACGTAGCAAAATTATTGGGCGCACGCTGTATATTATTGACCAATTCTAAAGGTACTTGAAATTTGTGTGACGTGTCACATTAACAACTAACTGATTACTACAAGCTCCAGAACACTTGAACGCTTTACTAGAATACTATACTCCGTGTGCGTTTCACCAACCATGTTAGCATCATCAGGAAAATGATATTACGTGAGAATGTTACATTTTCGCACATCATGTAATGAAGAACGTAGCCTAAAAAGAATCCATAATTATATGAGTTTATACGGACGAAACGTATATTAACACCTGGAAACTAATTTAGTTCCTCGCCACTAAAGGCATTCTACTAATTTACATGTCGCGTCGATGTAAATCCACTCCAAAAGCAGTGTACGTATTGTTTGACACTGTGAAGTAGCTGAAGGGCTCTTAATTGACGTAGTAGTGTTGAAATGCCCCACGTATAATTACCACTGCTAATACTATAATGCTCCTGTTGTGTTGCGGAATTGCGACGGAAGATAATTTCGCCAGGATGTTATACACGTATTATGTTCAGGGCTTTATTAGAATGTATTGGATTCGACACAAGGGAGATTAAATATGAACGTACAATGCTGGGTGACACAAATTCAAATTCCGCAGGAGATCCCCGCGCGACCACAGGAGGGTAGTTGTAAATGTGACACTTTGCAGTTACGTTTAACTTCATTATGCGGATCCGTTTCGAGGTTATCACCGAAAATGAACAATTTCCAGCTATTCCGCAGGCATCCTATGAGAACGATTTTCAGTTGTCGAGGCACTTGTAGAATGTACTTTGGTATCTGAGGAACCGAGTGACGGTCGAGATATACCACTTGACCCCAGGCCCAACGACAGAAGTTTTGGGGCCCGGAAAATTTATAGGCCCTATCACCGTCGACCTCTGGCCTCGTCGAGTTTCCGAATAAGTAAATATTGTAATGAAAATGTTTGTGTATTTGTCGAGTATGTTAAATTTTTATAAATATTAAAATACTGACTATAGTGGGCAGAATAATAACACAGCTCCACAAAAGAAAATAATTCTCGTACACTTCCAAAATCATTAGCTAGAGCCAAAAGCTCGGCCAAAAGACACCTCTGGAATGGGGTAAAAAGAAGATTACGAGAATAGTTGTTACAGTTTAATCAATCGAATTATACAAATTAAGGTTAAACAGTAGCGTGTATACAATAGATATGAAACACACCCATAGGGAGGAGTGAAAACTACCCCCCATTTTAAGAAATCGATCCAAAACAGCAATGATTGCTGAAAAAGCTCGAAATGTCTAAATATTGTTGAAGTGATAAGATTCTTATCACTTTAACTGCATCAGGTTCGACGTAATCTTCGTAAACTTCCCCTATAGGGTTAAGAATAACCACCCCTAAGTTTAAAGACACAAGAGAAACAATAAAAACGTTAAATTTGACGGGATTTCTATTTCCATGGATGCTATGATTGGCTGAAATTGCGTAGTACTGTAAAATATAACGTGTCATCAACGTCCTACAGTGTCAACCCACAGAGGGTGTGTAAGGTACCCCCATTCAAGATTCAACTTGAAAAAAGCTGCAGTGATCCTCGAAAAAGCTCGAAACTCCGGAGGTTTGTAAGGGCGAGAAGAATCTGCAGTAGGTTTGGCTCAATTATTGAAAACTACCTCAAAAGCGCTGCCAAAAGTCACCCATTATCTTAAATGATGCAGAAAAAACAAGAAAAAAACATTGATCTAAATATATTTCCATTTTTATGAATGCTATAATTAGTTAAAATTGCGTAGTACTCAGGGTTAGACGTACCACTGTTGTTGTTCAATTCCGCTCCCCTAGGGGATGAAAACTACCACCTGTTTAGGAAACAACTATAAGAAGTTAGGGTGATTAAAAGTGAATTATTTATTATTTGTTTGCTTATATTAATGAAACATTCTTTATAGGATTTTGCAAACAGCTGAAAAAAAACCTATCTATGAGAACTAAAAGAAAAACTGTATGTAAAAAATATTAATGAAATCTTTGCATTCTTTCGATAACCTGACTTCTGGTTATGCTAGCAAATCAAAAATCCTAAAATAAATTTGTCCAATTTCTTATTTGACATTCTCATTATAACACTATAACACTGGAGGATTTGATGCTTCTGAGGATAACCACATAGAAATTCCACATAGAAATTCCACATAGAAATTCCACTAGCATTCAACATAGTCCCCTACGGCTAAGCAGATTAAACTAGTATCTACATGACCCCCCTACGGTATGAAGATTCAGTTAAAAATGAGAACAAAGGCCTAAAATGACATTTATTTACTTGTCTTAATTTTATTTTCATTCTAATGGATTGCATTTTCATAAAATCTCTCATTCAGTTTCTTGGAAATGCTTAGCCTTTGAAACTTTTTTCGCCCTTATTCTGAGCTCATCAGGAGGCACAAAGCCATGCATAACGATGTTTCATGCAAAACCAAAGCAATATCCATGAATAAGTATGAAATATTTATATTTGACATTCACTGATAAAAAACAACATATCTTCACCTAGGGAGATTATGGCCAGAATACTTAGCCAGGTGAACCCTCATAGAACCATCAGAGAATGGTGCCTGATTCAAGTCGCACCCTTACAAACTATTTACTTATTAATTTGTATTCTTTGAAGTACATTGTAAATTTGCAAAAAATAAAAAAACATATAATAAACGTACTTACCTCGAAATACGCCACTGCCATATATATACTTTTCATCATAATCAGCTCTACAGGTACATGTGGATCTCGATTTTCTCAAGTTTTTGCCTATTGGAAATATTTTGAAACTTATATCTAAAAATTTTCCAAAGACGAGAACAATATATTCGAAAAACAAATGTTTCCCCTTCTTATTCAGGATAATAGCCTAAGAGCTGTCTACGTAAATTACAAGGATAAGGTGCAGTGAATTTTCATTTTCAACTTATTAAAATTTGCCATTGGTCAAGTTGCAGTTCTGGCATTTTGTTTTCATATATAACTCTAACTCTTCTGGGTTTTCCGGTTATTAACGTACCAGTAACATTAATGGAACAACAAACAAATCAAATTCGCGAAATGTCAAAAAATGCTATTTTTTTGTTCACTTCTGTCGGCTCAAATTTTCGACTTCGTCCATGCAATTAACGATGCCGTGAAAATGCCAATTTCGATCTTTCGATGTCGACACCTTCCTGTTGATGTATTTATTTAGTTATGAACATTTAAAAATTTCAAGTTTTACTTTTTCCGACGAGACTAATTGAAATTTCAATTCCATTCCAAATATCTAGGAATAATCATAGATCCACAAGTTAAATGGGACCTGCATATAAACTATACATCAAATAAAATAAGAAAATTAATATATAGGTTCAAATGTCTCAAAGAAATTCTAGATCTAAAACATTTAAAAATTCTGTACCACTCTCTAATTGAATCGCACCTTTCGTATGGGATCCTAGGGTGGGGTGGAGTTCTCGACTCGCATCTAAAACAGCTGGACATATTACAAAAGAGAATATTGAAAATTACTTTAAATAAGGAATTTACCTACCCATCAAACGTATTGTTTAAAGATGCCAATGTAATGGATATAAGATTATTGTTCTTCTTCCAGTGTGTAATATATCAATGGCAAGCTAATGTGCAAATAACCAAAAATATTCAACCGATAAGGGAAAACCGAAGAAACCACATAAGTATTCCTAAAACTTACACCACCTGTGGACAATGATGCTTTACATACCTTAGTGCAAGATCCTACAATGAATTACCCGGAAATATTAAACAAATTTCTTTACTGAATAAAGCAAAAATAAAAATAAAACAATACATTTTAAACGTCCCTAGGGAGAAAATTCATCATGCTGTTAATCCTAAACCTTACTTAAATAAATTATTTTAAAATAAATTAAAAAAAAAATTGATAATTTGAACTGTACTCTCCGATGTATAATTAATTTTATTATGTATAATTAATTCTATTATAAATGTCACTGTGTATCTGTATAAAAGGAGCTTGTGTTCTTGCTTACATTATAGTTTTTAGACTGCTATGTCCATATATGTATGTTTTCTTCATGTACAGTGCTGTTTGGCACTTCTATGAAGTAGTTAGTTTATTTACAGCTCGATTTGTTATATATGATTTCGGTAAATAAACTTTATTCTATTCTATTCTATTCTATTCTATTCAGACCGTAGCGACGACATTCACAGCGGATTTCTCGGCTTGAATCCTGTACGAGTGTACTTTTTCTACTTTGTTTTGAACTTTTTGGCTGATATTTCTTATCCTAAAATTACATCGCATTTATTTTTTTATTTTTGCAGTTAAAAACTATAACTACACAAAATTTCAGAGCTGCACTCAGATTTTATTTTAATTAAAAATTAACGCGTTTGACCGCCCGCCCACGCTTCCCTCCCCGGGATGGACTTTTTAGCTAGTAGGGAGGGATTTTACATAAAAATTTTCTCTGCACCTTATCATTTTTAATTTCCGTAACCAGCTCTCCGTCTATAACGCCAGTCGTCAATAAACTATCGGATTCCGATTTTTGAGAATAAACAAGAGAATGTAGTACTGCCTCTATATCAAAAAAATGTTTGCAAAAAGATTTGCATTTTTGTTATCAGAGGTATATAGGTACTAAATTTTGTAAAAATAAAAATGAACATGGCACGAAAATAATTTGAAGTATCTCTGTCCTTTCTCGACAAACTGTTTATCATCCTGTCTCTCTCATTTAACCACATGACGAAGCGATATTATAATTCCACGCCTGTGAAATAAAAACCCAATAGATAGACATTTTGTATAAATTGATTTCATAATCAAAATCTACATAAAAATCACATTTCAGTGTTCAATTTGATACAGATCACCGACTGGTTTTATGTTTTAGTAATAAATGCGTAGGTACAGTTATTATTTATTTAAAATACACTAGTACGGAAGTGGAATGTTGCTATCTAAGAGGTATGCCGTGTTCCTTGAATATCTGAAAATCTGATTCATACTTGACTGAGTTAACCAACAGCATGAACGTTGAATATCACCCTAGTAATGAAGTCAGGGCCGGTTTATACCAAGCATAAACATATTTTCTTTAATCATGTGTAATTTGTCCTTATGAGAATATACTCGAACAATTACACAGGCACACAAAAAAAGTAAATTTTCACATAAATACTCCCATGTATAGTATATACGATCTCAGTTGGTACAACATAAGAAGAAAAACTCGAATATTCACCCCACTTCTCGTCTACAGTCCACATGGACTTGAACCGCCTGCCACTTAGAAATGTTGGAGGGATTAGATGCCTAGAGTTTAATTTGTCAACTAAAGAAGATGCCAACTTTACTCCGAGTTTCTGCTTTTATACTGTCCCAATTGAGATCGTATATGCTATATTTTTGACCGCTGAACGTGATCCCGATGTCAGTCTTACAATATTTTTTCGTTAACCACAAAGAACAGATTAAAGCAGGCCTGAATAGGGTTTAAAATAAAAACTAAAGTAGACCATATGGTTGTGTCTCATTTGCGTACATAGCAAAACCTATATCATTTGCGTACAAATGGCAAGGAGCTCGAGAGGGGGGGGGGGCGGAGGTTTTTGGGGGGCCCGACGGTTTCACCCAAAGTTAGAGAAGCATTTGCATTTGTAGGCGAAATGAGAGAGGTATACTTTTAAACGATTAGTGTGATGTAAATAACTTGTATTGTTTATAATGAGATAAATATGAGATTGTTAGGTAAGGTATTCCCCCAACCGCGCCATGTAAAATTTGGACTGAGATAAATATATAATTTTAAGGTACCCCCCGCTCTTCAAAATTTCCATCGAGGTAAATATTTAATTTGAAGGAATATCACCTCTCCGCCCTTCAAAATTGCCATCGAAGTAAATATTCAATTTTAAGGAATATCACGTGGTTTTCAAAATTTCGATTGAAGCAAATATTCAATCCTAAGGCATATCGCCCCTCCTCCCCAACGTTTCGAAATTTGTACTGAGATAAATAGTCTATTATTAGGAATGCCACTCCCCGCTCTTCGAAATTTATATCGAAGATTGCTGGGAGTATGTTACTACCCCCCCCCCCGGGTCCCGATTTTCTCTCGACGGCCCTGCTTGCGTGGAACGGTTGTGTCTTATTTGCAGATGTTTCATTTGCGTATATAGCAAAAACTAGTATCATGTACTGTACACATATTATAAACATATGTTTATTAAGTGGTCTTGAGGAATGGAATGTTGCTCAAATGTGTAGAAATAAAAAACAATTAGGTATGTTTTTGAAAAATTTTGAAAAAATAATCTTTTTTTTATTGAGAATTCAGTTTATGTTAAAGTATGAATTTTATTTGTCCAACCGCACGGGGGCTGCGACCCCCTGTACCCCCATTTTGTAGTAAGATTATTTTTGTGCATCAAAAATCCCATTGACTACAAGTGTCAAATGTCGACGCCGTAGATATCGTATTCTCCCCGTAATAACATTAACATTTATTTACTTGTTCGGCTAAATACAGAAAAATTAATAACCTGAAGATTAATATTGGGAAAGAAAGTGTTTGTATAAATACCTATTAGTACAGGGAAATTAACAATTTAGGGTAACCAAAATTAATAAAAGGATCATCTCTGGAACTTAAGTAGGTAATAACCTGGAGAATGAGATGATGCATTCTTTGCACTTCCAAGTTCCGGGAAAATTTAAAAAAAATTGGAAAAACTTTTTGATTTTCGGTTTTCTTGCTCTAGCGGCCAAAATAATGAAAATAGAGAAAGAAGTTCCCAACAAAAGTTGTAGCTCGTCTTTTTCTCTACAAAAAAATATCTACAAATTGTTGTCTTACTTAAGCCGTTTAGAAGATAAATCGAGTTTTCCACGTATAGTTTTAAGCCGCTTCGAAATGCGCGAAAAATCAGAATTCTCCAGGAGTTTCGTACGACTGGGCTCATCGATCGATAATTCTATTCAGAGCCCCTAAAAAAAATTAAAATAACATAAAATGTAGAGAAAAGTCTCAGCTTTAATGTGGAACTAATCACAAAATTCATAAAAAATTTTATCAAGGAGAGAAAGTGTCAGAAGATGGCTTAGTGAACTTTGTACAGTTGATCCACAGATTTATTCATATCTTTGCCGGGAGTCGTTAGAATGATAATTCATTTCGCTTGTATATTCTTATATAATGATATATTAATCCAATTAACATTTTATTGCAATTACTTTTGTTGGAAAAATATGCTTTGTGATCAAAGTAGAGGGTATATTTCTCATCGATCAATCACCTCCAAATTTTGGAGTTCAATTCGCTATATCTTAAGTAATAATAATAGCACAGTCTTAATTTTTGGATTATAAGTACAATAAAACATATTCTTTCGAATGACTTTAGAATTCTTTAAATGCGCGCAGTACTTTTTGAATTTGTCTACATTATTCATACAGGTTCAATAAATGCACAATTATACAGTAAAACATATACAACTTATTTGTTTATTAACAATTTTTCAATGAAATTTTCACGAAATATAGATTAAAGTGCGTGAAATCGAATCGATGCAGTGAAAAAGCACCCATTGTTACGGGAGAAATAGGCAGGATGCATAAAACTCAAAGATGTGAATAAATCAACTGTATAAAGTTTACTAAGCCATCTTCTAACACTATTTTCTCTATGATAAAAATTTGTATGAATTTTGTGATTAGTTCCACATTAAAGCTGAGACTTTTCTCTACATTTTACGTTGCTTTCATTTTTTTAGCGGCTCTGAATAGCAATAATTATCGATCGATATGTCCCGTCGTACGAAACTCCCAGAGAATTCTCATTTTCCGCGCATTTCTGAGCGGCTCGAAGCTATAAGTGGAAAACTGGATTTATCTCCTAAACGGCTTAAATAAGAGAAAAATTGGTAAAGACCTATTTTGTAGAGAAAGAGACGAGCTACAAATTTTGTTGAAAACTTTTTTCTGTATTTTCATTATTTTAACCGTTAGAGCAAAAAACCGAAAATCATCCCGGAACTTGGAAGTGCAAAGAATGCATCATTCCATTCTACAGGTTATTAACTACTTAAATCCCAGAGATAATTCTTTTATTAATTTTTGTGAGGTTTTTACAACATTTTGTCTTCATTGCCTGTACTACATGTTAGTGTTGCACTTTCGTTCTAGTTTTTTCGAATAAAGTTTTTGACACCTACATAAAGACAAATTGCCAGAAATAGTGGGGACTAATGTGGACCTGCATTTATGATGATAAATAATATTATGACGATACTTTTTCCGAATATAACCAGCTGCAAATACACCAGGCACAAATGTCTCAGGCGCAAGTGACTCGACACCGGTGTCCGAGGAGGGCAAGGAGCATTTGCACCGTTTTCGCGATTCATTTTTAAAACGCGCTGTCGGCATCATTTGTACGCAAATGATATTTTTTTTACTTTGTACGCAAATGAGACGTCCGCAACTAAGACGACACCGACCATGTAATTCAATGTATTCTTGATTGCTGAACACGATACCAATGTCACTTTTGCTCCATCAGGTCAGAATTTTTTGTCAACCACTTTAAATTTGTTTAGGTTTTATCCGTGTTTCATAACGGTCAGCTCATAAACCACTGATTTATGCCAGATTTATTAAATTCAAAATGTACTTAAGGACCGTTTTGTCTTAAAGAGAAAGATTTAAGAAAACCTTCAAGAACTTACATTAAAGCTAAATTATCTTTTAGTCTTATGATTGACTTATCAAGGTATTTGTCAAGACTTCAATACAACTTTATAGCTATTAAATTTAAGTTAGGAGGAGGATCAAATTTTATAGAGATTAAGCAAATGTTGTAGTTTTATCATTGCTTTATGAAATTAGTTTGAGGTGGTTGTTAATGCTGAGCTATAAATCTAATATGCTTTAAAATCATTAAGTTTCAGGTCGAACCTTCATAAAACGAACTGCTTGCTAGAGTTTTAATGAAGCAAACAAACATCTGTAATAAATCAGTCTTAAACATGAAAGGACTTGGTTTACCTTTGTCCAGATTATAATGTTTTAAAAGAGGTAGTTTTAAAACTGTGATAAGATATAGACATATTTGTCGGTATTTTGTTTGTGTATGATGTGCTTGTGGGTGAATTTATAATAGTGGCAAGTTATAGTGTAATACATATCAAATAGCGCCTCGGCAAACTGACTTTAGGTTATATTATCCGAGCATCATAAATTCTATGGGCTTTAAAGCGGTTGTGTTATGCGCTCAGACGGTTTAAATTTGTTTTAAGATAAGCCTACAAGTTTTAAAAAATATGTTAAGGACCAATGAGGCTTAAAATTTACTTTTGCAAGAATAAATCGATATGTTAAAGAGTAATTGGTAATGTAATAGGCATTTTAAGACAAACACGTAAAATGCTTTGAACTGATTCTCTACTGTACAAAAATTAACTATATATTTTGCTAAAAAATATAGGTGTAATTTTAACTATTCATTATTTAAAATAAATTCTTATAAAAAAATGACGACAAAAATTACTTTAACGGTTTCCCATATTTTTTCCATGCCGATCCATTAATATCCCCTTATAATGGATAGTCCTGAAACTGGGCATAGGCGAGGCCATGACCTATCAAAATATCACAACTTGATCTTATTGAAAACCCTACGGTTTTCGAGATATGGACACTTTTTTGAAATTTTGAAAATTTCGACTCTAGGATAGTGCTTTACATGCCAGTGCCACAAAGTAGAGATTTGTTCATTATGTTTTTAGGTGAGTATTCTAGAATAGTTGTGCTATCAAACGTGTATAGGATTTTTAATAACGACTACAGTATTTTCAAAAAAGAAGTATTTCGTAAATTTCTGTTCCACCAAGATTCCGTCTGTCGACTTTGACCTATGATGGTGTAAAGAAAAGTGCCAAGCAAAACTTGCCACTTATCTTCAAAACCTGCCTGCACACTTATTTTTATATTATAAAATGGTTAAAAATTATGGGTTAGGAGGACGAAGAAAGATCGAAATAAAATAAAAAGTAATTTCTCCTGAATTTATTAAACATCATTATTATTAAAAAGAAAAAGTCACTATAATAAATGTTCGAATTACTCTCCTCCAGCTCTGATGCAGGCTCTGCACCTTTTAACAAAGGAACGTTTTAGATGGCGTGAATATCCGGATCGGCTGATTTCTTCGGAGGCTACTCCGATATGCTCATGCAATTCATCTAAGGATTGAACAGGTCGGAAGTACACCTTTTCCTTCATACATCTCCAGTAAACAAATTCTAAAAGATTTAGGTCTGGTGACTTGGGTGGCCACACCATTGGAGTTAAGCGACCGATCCGTCTACCAGCATATTTCAAATTTGGAATGCTCTGGCCTCTCTCCCAAAATGTGCAGGGCATTCGTCGTTCTGTAGCCACATTGCCAGCCTCAGGGATAAAGGAAAGTCTTCTAGCAAGACCGATAGGTTGTTTTGAAGGAATTCCAAATAATTGTCTGACGTTAATGTTGGTGGCAGTTCGAATGGGCCTATCACTTGACCATTTAGGATGTCAGTCCACAAATTTACTTTAAATTGGTATTGTGATCGATCTTCTCTCATCAAATACTGATTTTCCAACTGCCAGCTATGCAGATTATGTAAATTTACAAAGCCATCTCTTCTGTACAATGATTCGTCAGACCACAACATTTTATTTAAAAAATCTGGATCCTCTCCTATCATCCGCAGCATTCGCTGGTAAAATACCACCCTCAAGGGATAATCTCTGGGTAGTAGGGTTTGCACGCGTTGTACATGGAAAAGATGTAGTTGGTACCGTTTTAAATAAAATCCTATGCACCGTTGTTTTAGATACACTAGTGCGTCATGATATGGTACGCACAGAAGTGGACGGATCGTTGTTAATTTCATCAAGCACTTCGTGGTCGAAATCTTGACGAGATATTCCTTCACTGGCACCACCAATACCACGAAGACTAGAAATCTTTCCCTCGCAGCACGTGTTATGTACTCTAATAAATACACTATAGTCCGGATGGCGTGCGTTCGGGTACCTTTCTCGATAACGCACAGCGGATGTACTGGCGTTGCCTCGACATTCGCCGTAAATAAGAATGCATATTAGCTTACCCACGTTGTGTATACTGTATACGAGGCATTGTGGTTCTCAAGAAGTCTACAGAAATGCGAGTCTCAAAAAATTTAAATAATTTCAGAGGAATGACAGGTCGCTACTAACACCAAACGTACAAAATGACGTGTCACATAAGAGAATCTCCACGAATGCTTTTGCCAAGCAATACAATTAATTAAAAGAGGCTTACTTGTTAAAAAATTTAATTGGATAAATTTAGCTCCTCCACCATTCAAACCGCCGTCTTTTTTCCTAACAGGAAAACTCATGATATTTATACATTTTATAATATAACAATAAGTGGGCAAGTTTTAAAGATAAGTGGCAAGTTTCGCTTGGCACTTTTCTTTACACCATCAAAGGTCAAAGTCGGCAGAATCTTGGTGGAACAGAAATTTACGAGATGCTTCTTTTTTGAAAATACTGTAGTCGTTATCTAAAAACTCCTATACGCGTTTGATACCACAACTATTCTAGAATACTCACCTAAAAACAAACTGAACAAAACTTTACTTTGTGGCACTGGCATGTAAAACACTATCCTAGAGTCAAAATTTTCAAAATTGTTCTAATCTCGAAAACCGTAGGGTTTTCAATAAGGTCAAGTTGTGATATTCTGATACGTCATCGCCTGGCCTATTTCCAGTTTCAGGATTATCCATTATTTACGGGACACCCTGTATACAAGTTTTATTAGAATGTACTATATTTTCATGTTTTGTTCCTGGAACATTAAAATTTTGTTCCAGGAAAGGGAATTCAAAATTCCAATGTTGGTAGGAACCCTGAATAGATTTATTTCCATTTATTTTTACTTCATTAAATACAAAACGTCCGCTCAAATCATTGGTGCGTGTCTTTTAAGTTCTTATAAAGTGCCTATCCTAAACCAAGTATGGTTTTATAACACTCTCCAGATACTCTCCGAGTAAAGCTTTAAATAATTCATTAAAACTTGAAAGTTTTAATAGTAGTTTTAAAAAGAGGCATGTAGGCCCTTCTCTAGATGGGCCCCTATAATCTTATAAAGGTTTTAAATTGGCTTCATAGAGTCCTTCAAAACAATTTACATTTATAACTAGTGTTGGAAATAAGTTTTTAGGATATCTTATAGATTATTTTAAAACTGCAGTTGTTACTTGGCAATCAGGTCATGACTTCTTATGTATCCTGATTTATTCTTTTCTGTGGTAAAATAACATTATAGCAAACCCATTAGTTAAACCTGAAAAGATATTACTGCCCCCACTCCATACTAAACTTGGTCTCATGAAGCACTGAAAGCTTTGAACAAAGAAGGAAAATGTTTTGAGTACTTGGGAATAAGGAAAATGTTGCTATCTGTATTCATAGATAGACACTTACTTTACATACCTAATATAGGTACATATTTGATTTTATGCATTATGTTACTTCTAGTAAGTATGAGAGTTGTTCTTTTCAGCGGTCTCCGACGCACTTATATTTTTCTTTCGAATGATGGTGATATCTGTAGTAAAACAAATAATGTACTACCTACATGAAAACTATTAATCCACGGTCCAACAATGAATTTACGGGGAAAAAAATAGCCAGTGTTTCGAGCCACTGAATATGAAATATCTGTTCCTTTTTAAAGGTTTGTTTGTTGTGTTAGGGGTTTTTAAAACTTTTAATTTAATTTGTCTTTTCAATGTGTTATGTTAACTTCCTCACCCATAAAAATGGTAAGGCTACTAACGGCAATTGGTTCAAAATTGAATATTGAATATACCAGGTCTATACGTTTTAGGTCTGAGAGCATAAAAAAATCATTTCTAAAGTACGATATATGTATGTGTGTATTGTTTAGAAGTCAAAATAATTATTTTTAAAAAGGGATACTTAATGATAAGTAACTAGATTTTAACAATTTTGCTTTTAATTAAATTTGTTGATATATATGCTTTTTGCAAAAAAAATGTAATCTAGTATTGTTTTGAGTATGAGTTTTTACTAATCAAGCCATTGTTTCAGGTACGTAACCACTGATTACTATACATAAGTCATTTGGATGGGTGAGTAAAATAATCACTTTCAAACTTTTTGGAAAACACGAATCATCCATGAGTAGTTCTTTAGAATATTTTAAAATTACCAACATGATAGAACTAATATACGATTCAAATGTATTGACTCCTCACTTTAACCACGACTATCTCAGAAACGTAGGAGTGGAAAAAATTGAAAAATGTATGTGTTCATTATGCGTCTATTGTAAATCATTCACTAAAATTTGAATAATGTACATTGGACAGTATTGAAGTTCTGCTAAGTTATATTGAAAAATGTCCTACTTTTTAAGGAAATTTTGACTATACCAGTTTTAAATCCATTATATCTTGGAAAGCATGCCTACTATGTAAATAATATTTTAGATACCAATAAAGCACGGCATTTTTTGTACGAGGAAATTTTTTCATAATTATTCATTCTACAATTTCCAATTATTCTCAAAAACGTGACCTCATGTTTATTCGGTTGTTTAAATCTTTTTTGATAAAATGGTTAAATTATATAAAATGTAAGCATTTTCAAAAACAGATTAAGTATATATCAAATATTAATTTAGTTATCAAGCCCAAATGATATTACTTCAAGCTTGCAATAATATTATCTAAAATAGTAATTTTTTATGATATCCCGAAGGCCTATGTCAACTTATAGCGTTTTCTCGAGAACTTTCCATTTTATAGGTGCTTTGTGAAATTTTCAATTTTTGCTTAATTCTGAATCTAAAATGTCCTTGTAACTTTTTTTTGGACCATGGGAAAATTGTAACATTTTGTACATGGTCTCAAATACTTGTTTTGCCGCAGAGTAGAAGTGGTATTCATTTCGCGCTTTTTCCTGTCCCAGCAAAAAATTGTAACTTTTTTTATCAAGTGAGAATTGTACAGACTATCGTATACCGCAGTTGTTAGCAAGTATTCATTCGGTTTAAAAGTAATTAGTATTCCATGGCCCCGGGCCCAAAATCAAACCACTCTGTGGGCTTGTGACCCGGCCTACGGTGATTAGTATAATATTTTCTTCAGTATACCACAATTATTAGCAGGTATTCAAAATAGTCGATTTTGCTCACCGGCTCTTAAGCTATTCAAATGCTATAAATAGTTTGTCTTTTAACGACGAAGAGCTGAAAACATGGAATTTTCAAACATTAATATCTAAATTATTACGTCGAGTGGAGGATCGTGTGATGTCTCTACGGAAAAAGAAAGATTGGCATTTTGTCGGTGTCGTAAATTGCGACGACAAAATCGGAAATTCGGCTTGACATTTGTGACAGGTACCGCACGTAAGTTATTGACTAACCACTGGTCACTGCTCAACGTACGGCTCCCAGCCCGTCAGACTAATGGGTGGGTATTAAATGGATCATCGACAACCTGTTAAGGCACATTCTATCCATTTATATATAGTCCACATTTTGTGACTCTAGCTCTCGGTCTATACGTGACTTTGTGCGGGAGGTGGGTAGTGGGTATACATTTCGAGACAAGGGATGCGCACCTAGCATTCGACTATACTAGGATTCATTTCTTTTTCAGAAAAATCCAGTACCATGACTTGGGGTCAAACCCGGGACTCCAAGTGTGCTTGCTCTCAACCACATAGTCATACAAATCACACTCCATTCCATAATTAATTGTGAATATTGGTAGAGTGACAATAAACTAGGTTCCTTTTAGTTCGAATTTCCTTTTCCGCCGTGGGGTTTTTCTATTAAATTATTTATGATAAATTCCGCCAATAGATTCTTTCATTTTTATTGAATTATCGTTATATCTTTTGGGTAGGTTTTGTTGGTCTCTTTGAGAACGATACGGTCGAGATGGAATACTTGGCTTCTGCATATTTTCTAGAGGGTTTATTGTTATACAAATCACAATTGGAAGTAATTCTTTGTGGGGCAAACTGGCTTCGAGGCATAATTAATGTATACATTTTTAGCAGAAACACTGAAATATTTTTTTATAAAAGTCATAGAGCGGATAATTGTATTTTGCCACCAACGCAACGTTGCGATAAATAATTGGGATGGAGGTTGACAAAGAGATACAGTGAGAGAGAAGTTGAATGGGAACGAAAACATCTTAAATTCTAATTTCAGGGAAATATATTGCAACTAATGTATATTTGGAAATGAAAGAGCGTAATAATAGTCCAGTCGATACAGTAAAAAATGCACCAGAAGCTCGCAAAAAATGTTATCTGAGATTTTCCTTCAGTAACTATTAGTGGGAGGATTAAACATCACAAAACCACAAAAATCAGTTCTGGGTGTGCCGCGCAATCCCTCCAAAAACCACCCCTTCGGTGAAAAAAAGCCTTATTTTACTGGATAACTCGTTAACTGCTGAAGATATATATATAAAAAAAAAGAAGCTTGACTGATTGCCTAAAAGAAAGTGCTCTTGTAATTTTCTTGTATATGCAATGGTTTTCGAGAAAATCGATATTGACAAAAATTGCAAAATTTGTATTTTTTAATGCGTACGAATTTTCGTTTATTTGAAATTTTTTGCGCGCGGCCTATAGAAAACATTGAATTGTTCGAAAATCGAACAAGCTAGGAAGAAAAATCAAATTGGATTTTAAAAGGAATATAAAATACTCTCTTGTGTTGCCATTTTTGATGGCTATTGGTATTTACGAACTCAATTGGAACAGCACGGAACTAGAGGATCTTACGGGGTATTGTCAATATATCGCTTCACATTGAATGAAAGAGCACAGAATTTTACAGATTTCACCACTCCTCGTCTATAGTCCACGTGGATTTGATCCGTCTGTCACAGAAATATAGGTGGGATTAGATGCTTAGCGAATTTGATTTGTAAACACCAACCTTGTTCAGAGTTTTTGCATGTCATAATATATAAAACAAAAAATACGGATGAACTATTTGTATCGTATGATCTGTACGAGGCAGTGCAGTACACCCAGGTCGCGTTATAAATTACTTAATTCTAGTGAATATTTGAACAAAATATTAGTTTTATTACTGTGTTTGAGTGATTTTTTGCAATTAATTGTTTAAAATGGCATTTTGAAGGCCTTTCGATAGTAGTGACAACGAAATGGACGATTTTGATACAGAGCCTGTACAAACAGAATTTGAAAATTAAGACTTACACGTTCAAACTCAAAGGGTTATTGAATTTTTGCTCGTGTTTAAGAGGCGAAAATATTGATTCTTCATATAATCAAATTGTGAAGAGGATTTGTGTATTGCCCAAATTCGCGGCAACACACAAAAATTCCGAACACCAACACAAGAAAAGGCGATATCATTGAATTTATGAAAGGTAATGGCTTGGAAATACCAGCAAAAAAAACAAGAAAGTCTTTATTAGAACTGATTGGAAAGCAACATTTTAAAAAGGAATATGCCGTTGAAAACATTTTGTAAGCACACGATCATACTATTTTACGTCTGCCTCCATATTATTGCGTTTTCAATCCCATTGAAATGGTGTGGGCTGATGTAAAAACAAGACTACGTCAATGTAATCAATCCCCACAATTAAGTGAGCCTGTCTTAAAGAATATAAAAACAAGCTAACCGTTATACTCTTCGCCGATTTACTGCACTTTTTATATAATTGTTGCACATTCTATAGGATACTTTTCGCAGTTTTTTGTAAATAATATTAATTTTAGACATTTTTAGTTTAATTACAAAACAAAAAAAATTACGTAAAAATATTTTTTGAAAAAAAAAATGTATAACTGTTTTATTTATTGATCGATTTTGCTCAAAAACAATAGGCTTCTTCCTCTAGCTAACACTAACTTACTGTCCAAATTTCAATACAATCGGACTTTTCGTTCTTAAGTTATCATGCTTACAAGAAACGCAACGGACGGACGGACATTTTGAAAGTTGTTCAGAATTCGATCACCAACACAGTAATATGAAATTTTTTTCTCTACGAGCAATATTACCGTTTTTAGAAGTGTGCCGATCGAATGCAATATACTCTTCGTTCTGTATTTGCGAAGAGTATAATAATAGTAGACGAATTAGGTAAAAGCGATATATGGAGGGAGCATGTATCTCATGTGATAAAAAAGGAAAATGAATATTCTGTATTACCACCTATCAATCCAATTATTATTAATGTAAATACCGATTCAAGTTCTGAAAACTCGGATAGTGACGAATGAAATATTGTTTATTTAAAGTTCATAGACAATGCTTTTTTGAAATTTGTTTATTTAACGTCGACCTATTTCCGCTACTAAGACCAATTACCGATGCCAGGAAACGAGTTTCCCCTTTAAAATTTTGCCGAATCTTTCCTTTATAGAATAGTAGAAATTTTCTACCTACCTAACATCATGATACTGCAAGGTTCATAGTATCATGGCCTAACATTTAAGAAACAAGAAAGTCGCTCCCTTACTCCTATTTCGACCCGTATGTACGTTTTTTTATGTTTGCTCAGTCACTACTCTGGAATGGTTTAATTGTGCATAGACCTCAATATTATATAAAGTGGATTGAAAATAATTTTAATATTAGGAATCACAGAACTTTATACATTGAGTTTTCGATAAAGTTGTAAAAAAACAAAATCTGATAAATAATTTCCTTTGTTGATTTCTAATGAGAAACAAATTAAAAGACAAGTAAAATATTACAAGTAAATTAACTCGGTAGCACTAAGTGGGCGTGAATCACAAAAATCATTTAACAAGACCACCACCCTACCTCAATTAAAACAATGTGGAAGCTTTACTCGGCTAGGCGGCAGAGAGCAAAGAGAAGGCACACGTGATGCGGGGGCGCCGCGTCGTCATCGCCGCCGTCGCTTTAACCGATACGCCCACTGATCAGTGGCGCCGGAAGACGTTGGAAGAAGGACCGAGCACACAGTTATGTATGGATTCGCAAATAGAACAAATGTTGTACCGATAAGGATTAGTAAAAAAACAGCTGCCTAAGAAATCACTACTTCCACATCCAGATTTTACATCCTAGTGTCTTTTAAGGAAAACATCTTGACTATAATTGCACTCTAATATGTGGAAATAATTGGTCATAGAAATTTAATAATACTTGAGGCAATAAAAAAAAATTAAGGTGTTGGTTCTTAACATATATACGTCAAAAATGAAATTCTGGAATCTTATTAGCTTGCTCTACTCATTTTTCCCAGTTGTCACCGCCCCCACACCCATCCCTTTAACGGAACCATTTCAATCATTGTCATTGTCATACATAAGTTTACCAAATTTCAAGTGAATATCTCAATTGTATTTTATCAACCACTTTAATAATGGAGTAGGGTGGTGAGGGAATGTAAAGTATTATTAAAAAATTCGAGACCTTAGCTTCTAGTATATACATACCGAATTTCAAATTTCTATACGCTTACTGCCTTGTCTAAATGCGAGATGAATGAAAGCCGCCAAATCTTGGTCCATAACCTTATAGCATATGTGACAAATTTATTGCTGTTAAGTTGGTAAACATTAGGGACTATTGCCTAATTAGCAGGTTTTGCAATGTAGCGATATTATATAATATAAATATATAAATTAAAAATAAACATATAATTAATAACTTTTTTATTTATTGACCGATTTTCTTCAAAAACAATAGGGGTCGAAGTAAAAAAAATGTAAAAAATCCATTTGAAAACACATTTAATTGTGCAAAAATAAACACTTTTTGTCTCTTGTAATGTTTTCGAAAAATGCACCGGTTTTGAGTTATAGGCGACTTAAGGTCCGAAAATGGCCAAAAGTAGACAACTTCTAAATTCATATCTCGGCTTCTACTGAACTTTTTTTTATGTTTCGGGTCATTTTCATCCTGAAATTTATCATCGAATAACACTATTTTTTCTTGCTTGAGCAGAATACACTGAACTGCTAATTTATTTTTTGATATATTAAAACATTTTAAATAAGATATTCATAAAAAGCGATAATTTAACGGATTGTGTGTTGAAGTTAAAAAATTTCATTCTTTTTCTACTTTTTTCAAAGCTGCTTAATCTAAGATAGATACGCGTATATTTATAGTTAAATAGGCACCTAAACTTTCTGATAAGGAATTAAATGACTTGACAAATATTGTTAATTTACCTATACAAGAAGCATTGAATGCGGTAACTAGACTTTTGAGTATACTTTATGCGTCTGAAAAATTTGGTAGAAAGCAAATTCTGGGAGTATTTATCTATAAACGACTTGAGGTATAAAGTATCTAATACTAGAAGTATACCAGTACAGTAGACAAAATGCCTTCATCGGAGCCTGCTTTGTTACAACATATTATGCGAGTGTAATGGCAAATAAATAAATGGTCACAGTCAAGATCTAAAAAAAAATAATTCTTTTGATCCTGCTGAATATGGGTGGATATTACAAAATAATGTATCGAGTGTTAATTACTTTGAAGGGGACTCAGCAATGGAACTTTTATAGAAATTCATTTGTTCATGCAGCGGAAATCACCTTGCAGTGATGAAGTGCTCTTGTTTGTCACACGATTTTAAATGTTGTAAACTTTGCAGTTGTCCAGTTAAATGTATAAACCCAGAAAAAATACATTGTGACGCTGAAATATTCGACGAAAGTATAATTGAAGAATAAATTGGCAATTTACGTATTATTATATACTATTATAAAATAGTGTCATACATTAACATTTTATATTTATGTATCATCAAATCTGTATTGGCTAAATAAAATATTTCATTTGAAGTAATTTGCAAAAAGATCAGTTCTTCGCCACCTGTGTGTATTTCACCTATTCTGCGCAAGCAAGAAAAAATAGCGATACTTCGATGATAAATTTCAGGATGAAAATGAAAAGTTGCTTTATTCCAAAAAGTAGCATGTTTAAGTGTAAATATTAACTATCATTTTGCGACCCAAAACATAAAAAAAGTTCAGTTGAAGTCGAGATATATATGAATTTTTGATGTCGATTTTTGGTAATTTTCGGACCTTAAGGAGATTGAGGCGTTAGACGAAAATAATGAAAAAAATCGGAAATAAAGTTTTTTTAATAGATTTTTATGTCATACAATACTCTGTAAAAAATCCAAAGTCATTTGGAAACTCATAAAGTTAAGAATTTTAAAAAGCTTTTACATGTCTTACGCATATTTTAATATTATTTCCAATTTAATTAGGAGACTTTTAATAAATAAAAAAAATTATTGAAGGTTTCTAAACTGTTAAATTAACTCTTTTCGTTAATGATTTTTAACTGATTTTTCAATTATTTGTTAATTTTAATTTTTACTGCTTCTCATTTTAAAAAAAAATTATATACTGAACCAAATTTGTAAAATACACATATTTAGATCATTTTTTTTAAATAAGATGGCCAAAACATCCAAAAATTTGTTCATTAAGTAAAATAATGAAATATATTGTTATGTATTTCCACCTTTTAGGAAACACCCTGTATGAATCCGTGGGTTCTAAAATAATTTCAACAAGAGGTAAACACTTTATTTAATAATTTACTGACTATACAATACGTCAAAATAACCTTTACACTTTGTTTACTTGATATTTAACGTCACTTTCGTTACCGAACGTTTCATAAAACTTCACTTTAGTAAACTTCCCTTCTTCTGCGCCGGTAATCGCGCCTTATATACTCTGAAATTGCATCTAGAAAAGTCCGTTTCTTTCTACAAGTTTCCAGTCACTCACTATTAGGCATAGACGTATCAATCTCCAGTTCCAAGGGGTGTAATTCATAACAATATTTATATAATTAATTAATATTAAAAAGTGATTTATTTATGCCTTTATGACAATAATTATATATAACTCTAAAACGGTGCATTTTTCGAAAACATTACAAGATACAAAAAGTGTTTATTTTTGCCCAATTAACTTAAAAAATGTGTTTTCAAAATGGATTTTTTACATTTCTTTTTACTTTTCAATTTCATTGTTAATAACAAATTACCTGCCACTCGGACAAAAAAATGTTATTTAGGTCTTTTGTTCCCTAAAACGTAACTAATCAATTCCAATTGGTTTCAATCCGACAACTTTATTTGGGAGGTTCTGCGACTTTTTTATTCATCTTTTTAGGGGTGCACCGCTCGCCTATAAGATGTTTTTTTTTGCAAAACTAATGCCACATTTCGTTCTATCTCGTCGAGCTACCCCAAATCGATTGGCTATAACTTTTTGCACGTCCACAGGAAGCCGAGATAATGATAATTTTGCGAGCGCGCACGATTTTTAATGTCCGAGTTCACTTTTTCTTGACTCCGCTGTCACTCAATTTTGCAAGTAAGCACTTTTTTGTACTCAATTTTGCGACGCCAACGTTGCAAAAATCGATTTGCTATAAATGAGAGATCGAAAGTACAACTGTTTAAAAAGAAAATAAGCCCAAACATGTTACGCTACGACATCCCTAAGCAGTAGAAATTAATTTTCAAAAAAGTGCCGTTTTGGTAAACGATTTTTTGAAAGTACACATTTCCAAAATAAAAACACCCGTTCAGCACAGCAAAACCTATAATCTATCAAAATTTGTTGCGTCTATGTTGATTATTTTTAAAGTTAACAATTAATTAGGAAACGGCGTTTTTTGCAGAATTTTGCATTTTGTTAAAAAATTAATTAACTGATTTCAATGCGGCTCATTTTGTAAATATTTTTAATACCTACAACTTCTTCCACGGACGTATTTTCGTAAGACTTATACAAGCCAAAAACGCACTAATTTCAGCTGTTGGATTTTCGGATAATAATAGTCGTATATTCTGAAAGGTACATATCTCCGCTGAAAAACCCCGTTTGGCATTCTTTTTTTCTAAAACTCTTAATTGCCTAGGCTAGTTTAGCATAATTGGATACCTCTCTTGAAAATATTAAACACTTGTTTCTTTTTTAATTTTTAGAGCGGAAGTATATTTCTCGCGATATTCCACCATCCCGATTTATTTGTTACATGTTGTATATAAGGATGCTACGATTAAAGTGCTGTGGATCGACTTTTAGGGCCTTCTGTATCAAAAACGCTACATAGAATCGAATTGTGTCGTAACAATTTTTGACCAACAAGATATGAATGAAGCAACAAATTGCAAAGTTTCAGACCATTCGACTGAAAGCAATTTTACTTAATGTGCGAGGTCCTTTAGAATATTTTAATAATTCCTTAGAAAATAATTTAAAAATAACTTCTCAGAATTTTTCAATCATTTTTCTACCCTTTCAAAATACGCAGTTTCACACAAAAGCTATATAAAAAAAATACAATATCTCTGCTTTGTAATGTAAGGAAAGAAACAAGTTGTAGATAGGGAAAGTTACAAACTCCTGTCCACCTACACGCTTACAAAACAACACAACTTAAGTGGAAATATCCATTAAAAATGACTGGAACATTATTGCGACTTTTTGTTTATAAACACAGACATTAGGAAAGTTATCAAAGCTGTTTTTTCAGTGCTCCATTACGAAAGTGAAACTTAAGAGCAGCATTTACCTTATATTATCAGAAAATGTTCCGTCTGCTTTTCTTTGAGTATTAAGCCACCGTTCTGCGAATTATAAAGAGTGTTATTAAATATTTTTTTATACCTGAAGCTACACTGAAGTTGATTTAGTTGACAATCGCTTAAAAATGACAAGGACCCACAATTATTCTGGAAAATGGCTCCTAGCTAAATCGGTTGAAAGCGTAAAGTATATTGTAGATAATTTCTTCCTGATCAAAAGTTGTCATGAGTCCAAGGTAGAAAAATTGACAGTTTTCCAGATATCGGAACGGAAAGTGGAACATTACTCGCGAATTTGCGAAAGGTAAGCTATTTTTACAAATCTCATTTTTCCAAAAGAATGGCTCAGTAATATCACTTTTTTATATCACCAGAAAGCTAAAGGAATATACCACCAAAAACAGTAAACAAAAATGTCTGTTTCCATTTAAAAAAATGTATAATGGCGTCATAACTCAAAAACCAATGACGTCATAAATGTTGGTATAGTGACAAAATGTAGCATTTACAAAACTAAAATCGACCTATTCGAGGATTTTTTTGAAAAATGACATACCAAAGATATGAATTTTGTGCGTTTCTTTGGGTTCACACTGTATAGTAGTGTATAGGTATCTACTTAACAATGGGACGAAATTCCGTGTAACTGGCCAAAATTCTGAAACTCTCAGAATAAGTAGAAAATTTGTTCACTATTTAGAGAAAAATACAGAAAAAATTCTAACTTCAATACAGGTACTGTAAAAGGGGGTAAAATTGTAAGAACTTGACCAAAAGTTTTGAAACAGAGAATATGCATAAGATATGACATTTTTTAATAAAATACAAAAAATGCTAAAAAAATTCAAGTTTAACAGGGTTCCCACCAACCTGGAAAAACCTGGAAACCTGGTAAAGTCAGGGAATCCAAAATGTGGTCTTGGAGACCTGGAAAAGTCAGGGAATCCAAGAAATTTCAATAAAATCCTGGAATTCCAGTCATCACGTAAAATATTTTGAACTGACTTTCTACTGTACAAAAAAACCGCTGCCTAAGGAATCACTACTTCCACAGCCAGATTTCTCGTCCAAGTCAGTTTAGTGGATACATCCTGACTATATTTGCACTTTAGTATGGCACTTTATGGTATGATATTATTGGCCATAGAATAAAAAATAGAAAGAAATCTGAGGCCTTTGTTTCTAGTATATACACCAAATCCCAAGTTTCTGTACTCTTGCCAGGTTGCTTGACTTATTTTTCCCTATTTACCTCTACTTTCCCCCCACTCCATCACCGGAATCATGTCAAAATATAATCTAGTTTCCGATGTCATAATACATATATGTACCAAAAAATATTATAAAAAAATCTGATGCCTTTGCTTCTAGTACATACACCAAATTTCGAGAATCTGTACTCTTAGCAGCTTGCTTTATTTATTTTCCCCTATTTACCCCTAATTTAACACCCCAACTCTTCAACGGAATAATACCAAAATATAATCTAGTTCCTTATGTCAATATAATATATACGTATACCAAATTTCAAGTGAATATCTCTTTTTTTTATCAACCCCTTTAATAACGGGGTGGTGTGGGATGGGAAATGTTAGAAAAAATTTTGAGGCCTTGACTTCTAGTACATACACCAAATTTCAAGTTTCTGTACTCTTACCAGCTTGCTTTACTTATTTCCCCTTATTTACCCCTATTTACCCCCCAACCCTTCAGCGGATATGTTCAAAAACACTCCATTTCCAGATCTCGTTATAATATATACGTGTACAAAATTTTAAGTCAATATCTTAAACCGTTCCGGAGAAAACGTGCGGACAATAAAAGTTACAGACAGACAGATAGACCGACAAACAGAAATTTTTTTTTCGCTCAAATTTAAAATCTCGACGTTCCATGACATTCTAAGCCTATTTCAAGAAAAAGAAATTCACAGATTTCGCAATTCTTGCAACCATCGGGACATTGAAAATGATAACACCATACATAAAACATAAACTTTTTCCAGCTACAGTCCACTCTCGATTGCGGCACCGCTGTATTTTGACCTTAAGTGAAAACTAGTAACTTGACACTCTGTAGGTAATATATGCAACCCATGTTAAATTTGCATATATCAGCCGTTGCATATACGACAGTCTCACTCCACCGCGACACCGCTGTCTTTTGACCTTGAACGAAAACTGGTAACTCGACGCCCATATACGAACATACATGTCCAATTTTAAAGATTTCAATTTTTTTTTACGATTACCACACTTCCAATCTACTAAGTGGATGTGGAAGTTATTACCTATAAGATTTGAATTTTATATATTTCGTTAAGAAATATAGGTGTAGTTTCAACTATTCATTATTAAAAATAAATAAAAACAAAAATTACTTTAATGGTTTTCTCATATTTTTTCCATGCCGATCTGATGATAATACAAATACATTAATTCCACTTATATACAAAGTCGTATTGGAATGTACTATATTTTCATATTTTGGTCCTGGAAAATTTAAATTTTGTTCCTGGAAAGTCAGGGAATTCAAAATTCCAATGTTGGTGGGAACCCTGTTTAAAATAAGTGAGAGTCATTCTTAAGAAACAGTCAAAATATACAACTTTATAATAGAAGATGCAACAGGGGTGAAATTATAAAAACTCGAACTGAAAAAATTTTAAATCTGTAATTTATTAATAGTACATAATATACATACATATATTGAAAATAAAATAATCTGCAATCACTGACTTTCTACCACTCATAGTCCATGTCGTCACTGGAATCGGACGTATCTTACGAAGTAGACGTTTTTTGTAAGTCTGCTGGAGCCTCATCGGGCGTCTCTATGACCACTTTAGGTTTAGAAAGGAGTTCCAGAACTTCTTGAGGAAGTGGCACACTGCACTTCGCAGTCCTGTTATGTATGGATCAGAAGAGATAAAAAGACAACGGAATAAGTCCTCGTTTGTTGTCTTCCTCGACACCTTACTTGTATGGCATCTTCAATACATTTTTAAATCCTTGTTTCCACACTCTTGGGCTACACTCTTCTCTTCTCGAAACTTAGTCGCTAGACTCTGTACAAATCCGTCTATGTGACTTTATTATCTGGAACAATAATTTAAATGGTAAACTTATTTGTCTTTATTTGTTTTTTTTAATAGATGTCTATTTGAATTTTTTGGAGTTCTTTAGGCCATCATCAACTCATTAATAACAAAAGATATGAATACATCAAATCTAAACGGAGGCGCTGACAAGTGAGTTTTTTTAGTGTAACACGTGTGTGACGGATTGAAGTCTCTAAGAATTCAGAGGTAACTAGGGGCAGGTAAAGTTTTTTTAAATAATTAGGGAATCAATCAAGTTACATTTTGGTACAAAGTTCAAAGCTAGGCACCGAAAGATATTTTACGTAACCCACGTATAATGTTCTATATCGTGTAGGGCAACAGTAATTTACACCAAATTTTCAAATAACGATTTCGGATTGATAAATACAGTTAAATTATTAAACAAAAATGTTAAAATGAAGTACTTACCTCGAATAATATCCTCCATGTCCAACTTTGCAAAAACTCAAAACACAATAATTTAGTCTCTAAACGACACTTTTAAAGTACGTTTTTAACACACACTTCCACGCTCTTGAACCTATCACTTCAGACTACCTGCGAACAACTAAATGACAAACCATCCCAAATAATATAGTTCACCCCTTAAAGAGGGACCATTGTACACTTCTATGGCTCTTTCAGGTAACTTAACAAATTCAGTATTTTGGCCGCATTCCTGAAATTCTGTCCCACTGTGCTACTGTCAAAAATTTGAGGACAGAAGCCCCCCAGGGGGCAAGTTTTAAGTAAGTTAATAATTGTTGTTTTTAAAATTCTGTACAAGGAAAGATCTTGATAACTTATCCACAAATCGTTTTCTATACCACACTATAGTTCCTTGTTTATAATACTTTATAAAATTGTGACGATTGATTAATACGTATTATTTTTATACCAATAATGACATTTTATGACTATCTTTTGATTGTATAGGTATGTTTAAAGTCAGTGTTTGTTACAGTTCCTATTTATAAAAATTCACTTACAAGTAATATTTCGAGTCACAAAATTAAATATTTTCGGAATTTTCCGTTTTTCTGAAAATATGTCTTACTTACCGTAACCAAGAAAGTGTAAAGCGTTTCTCCAATTGAAATATTCGTACAAAACCATTTAACTTCAAACCACCAAAGCAATCACGGACTTGTTTTAAACGTGATCGTGCATTCAAATTGGTGTTTATCTTTATCCCCTAGCCGGAATTTATTTGGCTTAGCCTGGTTTGAATAATAGCAGATTTGCAAAAAAACGTTGTATGTATCGTCGAGATAACAAAAAACAATAATAAATCGCAGAACGCAATTAACATGGTGTAGATATGATTTGTGTGGATTTCTCGTAATTACAGCCATTCGCACAGGTACTGAACGCCATAAATAATGATCCTATTAAGTGACTAACGTACACAGTGTTTTAAGATACATTACTATGATTTAAATTCCACCCCTCCGTACTGTTTATACAGTTAATTACAAAATATGCAATTATTTACGGGTTAATGTGAAGAATAATTCTGTAAATATTTACAGAATTATTTACGTGGCATTCATGGATAATTGCGAATTTGCCATGTAAACATCATCACAGGGCGTTATACAAAAACACGCTTTTAAAAAACAACTAAAGCAGAGAAAAGCACTAAAAATAAAATAATAATAATAATAATAATAACATTACTATTAATAAATAATTATTATGCGGAAGACGGATTGGCATCTTCCACACGATGTACCTGGACAGGCAGAGGCAACTCTGCCTGTCGAACGTGGATCTAACCGCTCTGAGCTAATGAATTGGAGGGAAAGCCTCTACTTCAACGTTACTGCTCTGAACATCTTTTTCTCAGATTCACACAGAGAGAGGACCCCTCACAATCGACCTCACTCGGGTGGAGGTCAGAGACAAGTTGGATAGAAGTGCTGTCTTACTTCCCCCGGAGATATTGAGTCCATTGTCAAAAACGAGAGGTGCTGAATTTATTGGAACTACTCGTTTTAGACAGTCAGTTCCAGCCAACAAGCATAATCCTTCTCGACTATCAAAATAAGATGATGTTTACTATCGAGTTCTCGGCACTTGCTGAACCAGGCATCGCTTTGAAGAAGGAGGAATATACCAGGCTACTCGGTCAAGATGGTCGTCTTAATAATCAGTTTACTCGAAGGCATGAAGCCTACGCTGCTCTCAGAATTGAAGATTATACCAGCCTGTCAGAAATCTGCTGAGTGGTTGGCAGGCACGAACCTCATAAATAAAGACGACACTTTCAGCCGTATTCGCCAAGACGTGCTTAACAACTCATTTACTAACAGTTCGTTAAATTTTAAACGGGCGTTAGTGCTATTATGTATTCACCAAATGAAATATTAGAATATTTAACAAAAGGTTATTTAGATATGAATTTTGAATGTTTTCCGGACGGGTAGTAGGGCATGCGCTCGAATGGAAATAATGGAATGTCAATGTCATCAGTTTGTTTATTATATTTGCTGTATTGGTGTCGGTAGTTTTGTTTGAAAATATGGATGCAAAGAACAGTAGGTAAATCAAAAAGTTTTACCGAACGTGGCAAAGAAAATTGCTCAATATTGTGCAAGATTTTTTCCACATTGTGAAAAATAAGAAAATAATTGATTATTTATTATTACACATAAAAACATGCAGGCACTTATTAAATTACCTAGGTATGTGCACTGTTGTGATAAGTTTTACTATTTATTAACAAACAAAAATATCCAAATTATTTCAAGTCAAATTGTACCTTCACTTCACACTAACATAACCTCAACCTGAAAACGTTAACAAGCCGTTAAACTAGTTGCCTACTCGATATTCGTCAGTCAAGTTAGAGGGCGCGTTAAACGCTAACTAAAGTCGATGAATACATAAAGATTGATTTAACAATCCACTAGCAGTTTAACGAACCGTTATCTACTTAACTAGCATTGGTGAATACGGCTGTTAGGCTAGTAATATTATTGACACTCCATGCTGGTCGCCATGATAGGTCGCCAACGCCAAGGTTACGTTAAGTGATGAATTACTTTCAATTATTGTAATTCGCGTAGCAAGTCAAAACAAACTGCACATTGGATGTTCAGATTTCATCTAATATTATCACGTTACTGTTGATAGACAAATAGTTTGGTTTTGGAAACAATGTAATTAAAACTAAAGTATAAATGAGTACTCCTGGGAATTTGCGTTGGACTAGTCTCGTGCATAGACGTGCTGTAAGACGCTCTCTAATGAAAACGCTAAAAAAGCAGTAAAAACCACGTTAAACTCGATCAAATTTAAGCCACCTATAAATCAAGAAATTCAGCTCGAAATGAAACGCCATAATAGAAAAACAAAATTCGTATGGAATTAATAATTACGCGTACATAAATAGTATAAAATAAAGCAAGTGCAAGTGTCTATACCTATGCTGAGACGACCGACCCTTTCGGAAGTGGTTAGTGCGATAAAATAAACATTTGGCAACATAATACACCATCAGTGAAAGGCAACGGACTGGTTTCTAACGAGTGGAAGTAGTAACATAAGAAAGGGTTGAAAAGATGTGTTATTTTTATTTATTTTTAAGTTCTATTTATTGGTTTATTAATCGTTGTCACAGGACAGTTTATTATACAACAGAAAAAATTTAGAAGTAAAAATGAAAGGGTATTAAATATAGGTAATGAAATAGAAAATACCCGGAATTAGAAAGCGGCAGTTGAAAGTAATTACATGCTAATATACAGGGTGTGCAAAAACAATACAAAAAATATCGTTTATACAGAAAATGAATAATACTTTTTGTCTTGTTTCAACCATTTAATGTTTATATCTGTCTATCTATTCGCTAGGCCATTGTTCGAAAACGAAGTACACTAGTTTATCTTTAATGAATACATACCATAATAACAATTCATAATTTTACATACGGTACCTGGATAATTATAGATTAATTGCACATGCCGCACACGTGTAGGTGTCCGTGACATCGCTGTAAATAAAACAGAACTCCCTCTTGCTTCGTGCTTTATTGGCGTGGCGATGTAAAATCCCAAAAATGTACAATGAGTTTCCATACTCGTACACAATCAATCCGTTATAAATTATTCATATACTAGTATAAATAAATACTATTAGACAAACATAGCGGAAATCGGACATTCATTAATTATTTATTAATAACTTAAAATCGAGCTTAAAACCCAATGTATGAGGCAATGTGTTTGAACAGTTCTTTTGTTGCTTGCATTGTATTTGAGACATTTTAATCAAGTTGTTAGTCGCAGTTATTAGTAAAATGATATTGAATTAAATAATTGGCTAATTACTAATTACTTGCTAAATATTATATAAAATTATATAAAATGTGTTTCAAAAAGATACATATTGGTAGATCTCCAGGTATTTTAATAATCAAATTATTTATACGGATATTTTAATTGTATATTTTCTAGATATGATGTTAAATTTGAATTTAAAAGTTATGTGAATATTTTGACACTTAAATTTCAAAATTGTGTAATTTGTATTTATTATTAAGGAAACATATTTATACAAAAGATTAAGATTGAGATAGCTAAAGTAGGGAGTCAGGATATTATTTAAAAAAAAATAAATAAATTGGAACTTTACAATTGAATTTCAATGATATAGTAGTGAATATATAGTTTTACCTCATAACAAAAAAACAAAATCAACAGTTAAAACAACAATGTATAGATATTTTTATTTTCGTGGTCGTCTGTTTGTCGCCCAATTATTAAGATATTAAAGTTATGGGTAACCAACATCATTCCTACAAATGAACAAATGAATCAGTCGCATTAAGCAGCCGTTAGCCGATAGGAAATTAGCCAGTAACTGACTAATAATTGACTATGACACTGTGGCTATGTTTAGATTTGTAAATAGGCAATTGCAGGGAAATCTAATATTATGGTTACAACTAGGTGAGAATATCCAACAGCTTATCGAATAGAAATATCGTACTACTACATGGAATGTTGGATTCTTAAGTGTACATGATGATTCTTTGCTCTACTTAACCCTGTAGTAAGGACAAAAACAACTCGGAAAGTTGCAGTCCCATTTCCTACCTCATCCTCCTTGAAAAAGAAGTCGTTCATTGGTCAAAGTTTTTCACGGGCGATTTTCTAGAAATTTTTGTATTAACATGTGCATTGTGCAACCCTGTCAACAATTATATATAGATTATATAAATATACAGTGTGAACCTAAAGAAACGCACAAAATTTATATCTTTGGTATGTGTCATTTGTCAAAAAAATCCTCGAACAGGTCGATTTTAGTTTTGTAAATGCTACATTGCGTCACTATACCAAAATTTATGACGTCATTGGTTTTTGAGTTATGACGTCATCATAATTTTTTTTTTAATGGAAACAGACATCTTTGTTTACTGTTTTTGGTGGTATATTCCTTTAGCTTTACTAGTGATTCAGTGTCGTATATGTTGTGCTGGAAAAAAATTAAAAAGAAATATCCTCAAGTGTTACATGTTACTTGTTTAGCGTATATGCGTTACGCCGTGTATTCGAAAAAGAACGAGATTGTTTCACAAATGTTGACAAACTTATTGCTAATATAAAGAAATTTTTTCTAAAAGCTCCTAGTAGGATAGAACATTTTTAAGACAAATGTCCCAATTTGCCGCTTCCTCCAAAACCAGTAATCACAGGTAGGGGAACATAGATAAACGCGGCATGTTACTACTGAGTTAACTTCAACTCACTAAAGGAAGTTGTAGACACCTTAAATGAAGATGCTACTGCGATTAAGCATGCAAAGAATTTAATGAATATTCCAAATATTAAAAATTATTTAAAATTTATATTCGAACGTTTTAAAATTGAAAAATTATAGAAAACCTTTGATGTCCAAATTTGTCATTGGAAAAAACATTTAACAGAGTAGATACTGTTCAAAAAACAATTAATGAATTCCTGGTGCAACTGGTGAGGTTATATAAAAGAAGTGGGTTATTGTTTTACAAAGTAATCCAGACTTAGCGGTTGTATTTGCCATTATACATCTGAAAATAGTGTGTCTAGTAATCTAAAAAAAAAAAAAAAGACTATGGGGTCCCGCAGGGTTCTGTGTTGGGACCACTTCTGTTTTTCTTTTTATAAATGACCTAAATCATATAACACATAAATGTAAAATAAAAATGTTTGCTGATGATACTATAATATATTGGCATGATAATGATACAAAGAAATTGGTAGGAGTAGGACTTAAATTGGTGCATGGCTGGTTAAATGAAAATGGACTGAAGCTGATTATAAAAAAAAAACACAGTCAATGTTAATTAGTAGTACATTTAACGAGGTTAATAAAAAGGAATTTAAAATAAATATTGATAATGAGAATATTGAGTGTGTTAAAATCCATAAATATCTGGGAATAATTTTAGATGAACACTTGAATTTTAAAGATCACGTGAAATATGTAGTGCGGAAAATGAATAAAAAAGTTAACTATTTGGGTAGAATTGGACAGGATTTAACTAAATGGTGTAAGAGAACTATTTATAAAACTATTATTGAACCTTACCTCACCTATTGTTCATCATTACTACTGACCTTAAATGAAAGTGATATACAGAATCTGCAAGTGGTGCAAAACCGAGCGTTAAGAATAATTATCTTAATCACCAACAAATATGCTAGTGTAAGAAAAATGTTAAATCAGTTGAATATTTTTGCTGTTAAACAAATAATTACGTATAATGTTCTTCTATTAATTCATAGATTGAGTTTAAAATTAGTTCCTCCGTACTTAATCGATAAATTAACTGAAGTAAAAGAAACCCATAAACATTATACTGGATCTGGAGAAAACTATGTATTAGAATATAAAAGGACATCAGCAGGGCAAAATACAATTTTCTATAAGGGTCTGAATTGGTGTAACCAATTAAATAATGATACAAAAAATTTGAATATAAAAAAGTTTAAAAAAAGAAATGAAAATTGTTATAAATCCCCCATTTTAAAGTTTAAAATTAAGATGATTATGTATATTATGTTAATTGTTTGTAATTCGTGTTATATTTCATATCTCATTAATTGTAGTGTATTGTATTTTATTGTAAGATATAGCGTTCCTTTCTTGCTAATAAAGATTACTTACTTACATTAGCAAAAAAATTGTAACAGAACCAGATGCCTTCCTTGATCATGAATACCTTTAGATATGCTTCCTTTACTTCTGTGAAATGCAAAAGATCATTTTCGATCTTAAAGTGGATATTTACCGTCAAAAGAAATCGGTTCTCACATGACAATTTAGAAAAAATACTATGATCACTCAGTAAAAGTACAAAATTTTAATTAAACTTGACAGTGCTGTGTGGATTTATAACAATTTATGTGTGAAATATGTGTAGGTTCGTATTACGTTTAATTTTGTGAGAGGACAAACTTACATTCTATAATTTGATGTAAAATTTCATATATGTGCGCCACTGGAATTAAACCCAAATTCTGAACTTTGATAATGAACCATTTTTGAAAACATTAGTCTGCCTGACAATTTTTGTTAATTAATTTGACAGACTTAATTTTGTGTGAATTATTTTTTTGGATGAAAGTACACTTCGTAACACCTTGATTTTTGTTTCAAAATGAGGTATAGGATCCCTCCTATCTATTACAACTTGTCTCTCTGATAATTTTTGTTAATTAATTTGTCAGACTTAATTTTGTATGCGCTACATCAATGCATCACGCTCAATCACTGGCATCTCAAAACACCTTAAAAAAAAACAACTGAAATTTAAGATCTCTATGCATAAATATTTGTCTCTCATTGAAAAAATGTTTATCACCACGTCACACATTAAAAGATGTGATCGCGACACTTAAAAAATTAAGTATGTCGTAGTGAAAAAAATTTTTTTGCTGATAGATCAATTTTTATGCATAAGGTGGTGTTTTGACGCGGCCGTTGTAAAAGCTTATTTAAAAAAGTCATGGCGCTTAAAACTGAAGCCTGACATGGTGAAAAACATTTTTTCAATGACAGGCAAATTTTTATACATAGAAATCTTAAACTTCAGTTGTTTTTTTTAAGAGGTGTGTTATAGGATTCCTGGGATTGATCCTAATGGATTAATGCTGCGCATTCAAAATTAAGTCTGACAAATCAATTAACAAAAATTGTCAAACAGACAGGTTGTAATAGGTAGGAGAGATCCTAAGCCTTACTTTAAAACAAAAATCTAAGTGTATTTTCATCGAAAAAAAAATTGAGTTTGACAAATTAATTAACAAAAATTCTCAGACAGACAAATTTTTTCAAAAATGGTTCATTATTTACCACAAATTCCGTAAATTTCAAGCAGATATTCTGAAAAGTAAAATCTACCTAAATTCAAAAATTCCTAAAAAATAACAATTAACAAATTTTTAATAGTCTGACGGGCATAACATGATTTTTACATGTTTTGCAACCATTTCCACCTTTTACAATTGAGGAATTTGATGGTACCTTTCTTGTCATGGGAGCTCAGTCTATATGTATTAAATCTCGCTGTTCGAATGCAGGCATCACTGTTAAATATAAACACAAACACGCATCTGTTGGTTTGCATAGTCTTCATCACCTCTAGGTTTTATGTGCCCATAAACTGGAATAGGATCCGTATGCGTTGACTGAGAAGTTTCGTCGTTACTGAAAAAGTACAGTATATTCAAATTTTCATCCTTGACACAATTATTAAAATTTTCAAGCAAAATTATACCAAGGTTTTTGATTAAGGAAACGCAAATTAGAAGATGTACAATATGTAGGGACTGTAATATTTAGCATGTCTTTCAGGTTACAATGATCTTTATGTAAATAAGATAATTATGTGAATCTTAAGCCCAATTCAGACAATGCAATTCAGTCGTCGCGTCGTGATTAGCTGGCTGCAACAAAATCACCGCAATTTTCATTATCGCACTATGCGAATCTGTATCTGCAACCAAATTGCACAAATTAGAACCTCAAGAAATCGTTGCGATTTAGTGATTTTTGTAGGAACTTTGGTATTGCCAATATATGTTTTTATGTTGGCATCATTTAGGTGTTTGACGAGGGGTATTCCGCGGAAAGATATTGGGGACCCTAATTCCCAAGGTAGTTATAAATTCCTCTAATTCCATACTAATTTCCTACTAATTTTACTAATACCCTACTAATTCCCTAATAATTCCCTAATAATTCCACTAATTTCTATATTTTTATAGTATTTTCCCTAATTCCCCACTAACACTACCTATTGTAATATTCTATGAGAACAACAATAAAATGACAATATCAAAATTATACTCTTCAAGACTGTAGTCTTTTTTATTTCATCATAAACTGAATCAAAAAAACCAACTAGTTTCGGTAGGCCCTCATCAGGCCAGAACAAGTTGGTTTTGCTAATTGAATTTGTGCTGAAATCACTTTGTCTACTCTGCTATTAACTTTCCTCAAAAATGAAAAGAATATGTCAATCTTTTTGCGAGTCTTTTTGTAATAAAAGTCCATGAAAAACGAATATTTAATTTATATGAAACATAGTGACTACTCCATTATTACATATTTTAAAAACATTACATAACGTTACTGAAACATTAACAAATTGTTTAACTTGTTTTTAAATGCCTTATATCTATTCTTACTATTGATGAGGTCCAATCGTTTTAATTCAAATGGCCCGCTACCAATCAGTTTAATAGGACCGTAAAAGATGAAATATTTATGTATGTTATCGATGTCTTGATTGGTCATAGAAAACTGCGTAATAGTTTTCTAAGTTTATTGCGAATCCTGTTTCATCTGAGACATCTTCAGCCTCGGATTGCAAAAAATCTTCTAAACCATCAACTGAATCGGAATCGTCGAGTTCCATCATTGTATCTTCTTCAGAATCATTGTCTGGAGTCGAGTCACTTATATGATTAATTCTGTTTTGCTTCCTCTTGACCGTTTTCGAAGTTGAGGTCAGCGGTATTTTCTGAGCTTTCTTCTGGAGATTTTTTTAAATATTGCCGAGCGGTACTGACCCTTCTGTTTGATTGGTCCAAAAGGCTAGCAGTACGAAGATTTTTTATTTATTGTTGATTTATTGTCAACGACGAGTTTTACATATGCTGATTTTTCGGATAGCTGTTGACCTCTCACTTTTTCAGAGAAATCTTTTAAAGTCGTCGTTTCAGATGAAGTTTCAGTTTTACTGCCAGCAAAAATTAATTCCAAGAACATATCGTCCCCGTTATTCATATTTGTTTTAGCTAAATCTCGGTCAATTTAGTCATCTTTAGCTTCCTCCTCGGCCCATGCTTCGTTCTTATATCCAAATTAAGAATTTCTTCTTCAGTCGGTATATTTTCTTTCTTAAGTTTGTTTTGAGTCGATTGTCTTCGCTTGGGAACGTAAACGTCCCCCTGAGATATCATTTGATGTTTTTATTCTCTCAATTCGATTCAGTATGTACTTAATACTAAAATTTATTATCGTGGAATAGGTGGATGTCATTGATCTGGCAGCCCTAAATAGGGATTCACAATGAACCTAGTATCGTTTGGTCTGATGGACACGACAAGGATTTTATATAATTTAGGCCGGAGCCGTGTCGCCGCTACGATACTGATCAACTCTATTCACAAGGGGGATTCAAGATACCCTTCAGACTCCCCACGACGAAAATAGACAAAATTATACTTACTGTGATTGCTACAGTCTGCTTTCTTCGTCGAAATCTTATGTCGGGCGGTATAAACGTTTCAAGTGTAACAAATGTTCGGTCGTGATCGCTGGCCGCAGAGGTAGTGTTTTTGGTATCATTGCGAATGTTGGAGCTTTCTGGGTCTCATAAAAGTGATCCAGAGGTTCCATGACTACGAGGAGGGGGAAATGGGGCAGGAAAATGTTGAACCCCTACATGTTGGCTATTTTTATAACACTTTGTCGATGTTTAAGTGAACTTAGGTTTTCCGAGACACTTTAGGGTAAGAGGTATTTTGTGTGTAGGGGAGGCAAATCAATATATGATTTACAAAGACGAGAAGGAAGGAAAATATATAAAAACAGTGCACTTAAAGTGTTTACGAAGGCAATTGAAACTGGTCAGTGTTAAAGCACAGGACCGTGCGCACTTAACTTGATATTTTGTCCTATGTATTTAACAATGGTATAGAGAATCGAATAGTAGTTGAAACTGTGCAGACGAGTCCGAGACTGGCAATGTAATCAACCTGGATGAACCATCTACGACTGCACTGGTTTAAAGATAATAAAACGGACAGGCCGACTAGCATAAAAAAACTTGTAAATCGTTTCTCAGCAGTCAACGTGGACTTGTGAGATGTGCTATCATTGGCCTGGGTTTGAGGACGGGTGGCGACTATTGGCTGGGATCCGGGTATTCCTCAGTCCGATTGGTCGGTCGGTGTTTGAGTTATATCAGTTATTAGTCAACGTGGACTCGATATATCACCTAGTTCTTTATAACATTTCTCCAGTGCAGTGCGAAAAATGGTTTTCAGAACAGCTTTTTCGGTAATTGTATTAGATAATGCTTCTTAGCATTCGCGAGTATTAAATAAAATATCAAACACCAGTACAAGGAAGACGTTTTAAAATTCATGAGAGAGAAAAATATGGAAATTCCTGTAAAAGTTCCAATAAAGCGCGAATTACTGAAAAGAATAAAAGAACAGAATTTCAAAAGGGAATATGTTATTGATAACTTATCCAATATACACGGTCATACACTTTTGCGGTTACCTCCGTACTATTGCATATTTAATCCTATCAAGATGGTTTGAGCAACTTTAAAAGATCGTTTGCGAAAATGTAATGACTCTCCAACGTTAAGCGCGGTAGTTGTTGATCATATACGAGAAGTAATAAATGACCTCGACAATACTGATTTATGGAAAAATTGCGTTAAGCATGTAATTAAAAAAGAAAATCAGTATCCAACACTACCCCCCATTGCGCCGATTATGATTCAACCGAATAATGATTCCTCTTCAGAAAGTGAAGATTCGGACGCGTCAACTTATAGCATTTAACTTTTTTAATATATATTTTCAGAACGAAATATTTAGCTATTATATTAGGTATGACGTTTATTTTTGTTATAAAAATGCCGTGCTTTATCAGTGTCTAAAATATTATTTACATATTATGCATATTTTCTAAGATATAATGGATTTAAAACTGGTAAAGCTGCCTTCATATTTCTAAGTCACAAAAAATTCCCGTCGAACGAGTCCGCGCGGCGGTATCATTGAATAGGTAAAGATGCCGCCTGCCCGCTTTGTACTTACTGCTTTTTTTACATGCCTTAGAATTATGAAAACGACTTTATGGTCAAAATTTCCTTAAAAAATAGGACATTTTTCAACATAACTTAGCAGAACTTCAAAAGTGTCCAATGTACACTATTCAAATTTCAGTGACTAATTTAGAATAGTCTCATAATAAACACATATTTTTTTCAATTTTTTCTGCTCCTCCGTTTTTGAGATATTCGCGGTTAAAGTGAGGGATCAATACATTTGGATCGAATATTAGTATCGTGTCAATTCCATTCAATTTCCGCGTACCTAGGGTATTGAAAGGCACAGTGATGGTGTGTGTTGTCATCGGCGTCGGCGTCGCGAACAAGTTATGACTTGTCTAGCGCGCTGTGCTCATGTTTTAGTCTTCTGCCGAAACAGAAGTCATTTGAGCACAAAAAAAGTCTATATAAGAAAACACTTTTTCTCAGCGAGCAAGTAGTGATCGATCCTTCAAGTAGTAATGTTCCAGCCTTCAGCAACTAATAGTCTTCTGCCGAAACAGAAGTCATTTGAGCACAGAAGCCAACGCCAATGCTGATGAGGTTATCCCTTCCTCTTGTGTTGTAACCAGACAGTGTGTTTTAATTGAGTTTTATTGTGTTGAGTGTCAAGTGGCAATGCATACCCGGAGTGGCAAGGCAGTAGGCACTGGGGTCGAGAGCGACGTCTCCACGTCGGCCCCCCCTCACTGCACGACGCCCCTCACAGCATCTGACCACGAAGTGCTCCGCCAACACGACGCCCTGACAAGGGGTACGGGGGTCACGCCCGACGTCTCCACGACGGTGGCCCCACACTGCACAGCAAGCAACACAGCAACCCGGCTCGGCGAGGTAAGCATGTCCTCTGATTTTTCCACAGGCACAAGTGCTACGCATGGCGTCGCGACGACGGCGCCCCACTACTGTGCGTCGCCGGGCTCCGCGCCTAGGCATAGCGAGGCAGGACTCGCCACCAACATAGGACACGACACTGGGGTCACGCATGACGTCATCACGACGGTGCCCCCTCGCTGCATGGCACGCAGCGCAGCCACCTGGCATGGAACCCAGGCAACAAATATGGAATGGAGTAGCAACGATCCCCAGGCGATGCCCCCTTACTGCATGGAGCGCAACGCAGCATCGTGGCACGAAAACTCGGCGATGGAACAGGGATTAGATGGTGATGATGACATGGTGATGCCCCCTCGCTGTATGGTGGACCCAACAGCATCCCGGGCCAACGACGATTCCTCGACGCTGGGAGATCGCCGCTTCGCTGGATTCGCTTCCACACATGGGGAAGCCTCCCACTCAGGCTCAGGGCTGCCCAGCGGTCAGTACACCATCGCTGCCACACCCGACTGGCCCCAACTCTTCAGCGACGCCTCGCTGGCACCTCGCCGCCAGCTGGCCACCCCTCACTGCATGGTACCACCAACAGCAACCAGCCCAAGTCCAAGCACGCCGCCCAACGCACAGTACTTCGTCACGCCTACCTCGTCGGCCGGTGCCTACCACGTCACCCCGCCGTACCAGACGGCAAGACCTAGTGCTACGCCCCAAAGACAAATAGTGCTCCAAAACCAAACGACTGGAACGATCCCAGTCCCCTCTGCCGCCATAACGGACCAACCCCAACCGAGCTTGGGACTACCCACTTATGAACAATTAGCGCAACTCCTGGCTCTGACCACTTCAAACCTAGCCTCCATTACCCGGCAGCAAGAAAATTGCCGGCCACCCATTACTGCACGTAACGAATCACAGCCGTACGCCACAGAAAAGGCTTACTTACGTGGACATGGCGACCAACAACGTGAGGCCAGATCTTTCCGGAGGGAAGAGGATCCACGACGACCCGACTACACAGATTCTGGGGAAATGGACCCCCAGTGGCGCCCAACACAAAACCTAGCAGAGAGCATGACAAGACTAATGGAGGGAAGCGTTCAAGCCGCAATACACGCAATACAAGGTCATCACAGGATGCCCACAAGAAGAACGAGAGCGCTGCCCACTTACTCAGGCCTGGAATGGGAGGATCCAGTCAACTTCCTGGATGAGCTCGAGGAGGCGATGCTCCATGAAGACATCCACGGCAGGGATAAAGTGAGAGTAGCTATAGAACAGCTCGAGGGTCAAGCCAGACGCACCCTGGAGATGTGGAAGTCCCACAACATCACATACGAGTTCTTAAAGGAAAAGCTCTTGCGGCAGTTCAACGACACTGCCACCCTGGGGAAGCTACGCTCCAGGTTACACGGTGAGAGACAGAAAGACGACGAACCCGCCGCCGTTTTTATACAACGCAAAATTGGACTCTGGCTGAGGGTAGAGCGGTATACGCCGGAAGAAGAGATGGTTATGGAGGTGCGCGAGCTCCTGCGACCGGAACTAAGATTCGCAACTAGAAATGTCCCAGTGGCCACGATGGAAAGCTTGAGCCGAGTGGCTGAAAACGCCGAGGGTGACTACAGGGAATTTCAGAGGCAACTCCGACCGCTGCCGAGGCCAGCCACCATCCCGCCTGCAAGTAATACTACCAATAGTCTACCAAAGTGCCGCAAGTGCCCGGGATTTCACTATCACCGAGACTGCCCCACCAACCAGACTCAGTCAGAGCCCCAGCAAGGCAACTCCAATTTCCGCGGACACGACTCCAACCAGCGAGCCAACCCCACGTTCCGTGGACACGACTCCAACCAACAGGGAAACCCTAACTTCCGCCAACAAAATGTCCAGACAGGGGGTAACAACTTCCGAGGGCATGGCACCAACTTAAACAACCCTAGCCAACAAGCAGGTCCAACCAATAATCCGGGCCCAGGACAGACATCCACGGCACCACCGCAGCAACGAAGTCAGGCAGCCCCCCGGCAGCAAGCTAACAGTCAGCCCCAGGCGGGAAACGAGCAGCGAGCCGGCCCAAGCCAGGGTGCCCGGCTCCAGAACTAAGTGCGTCGATAGGACTGACGGCCGGTCCCGGCCCATCATCCCACTTGTGGGTCGAGGCCAACGGATGCCGTTTACTGGCCCTGCTGGACAGCGGGGCGACTCATTCCTTCATCCACAGCAACTACGTAGAGGACCTTCCGAGGACTAATCATCCGACGATGCCCGTGCTCTTGGCTGCCGCCAAGGAGATCAAGCACACCCAAGGCAGCGTGGAAGTGCCCCTGCAGATCGGAAACTGGACAGTTTCGGTCGAAATGCATATTTTGGAGGATATGACCAAGGATATCATCCTAGGAAGAGACTTCCTAGCGAAACAGGAAGTGGTGATCGACTTTCCGCGGCACTGCATACACGCAGGGGTGTCAGAACGGCACACCCTGTTCTGGGACATGGAGGTTAGGACCGAGGACTCGGCCCGCACCGTAACAGCCAACCCGGAGCAGCTACCAGAGACGCACAGCCGTGCGTATGAGGAAGTCATCACTAAATTTTCTGATGTATTTCAAGAGACGCTCAAACAGCCTACTACACAACTCACTACCCATGAAATCCGTCTGAAAGACGACAAACCATTTAAAATACGACGTTACCAGTACTCGGCGAATAAAAAGGCAATAATCACTGAGGAAGTGAAGAAGATGCTGGCAGCTGGGGTAATTCGACGCAGTAACAGCCGTTACTGCTCACCGATCGTCATTGTGAACAAAAAGGATGGGACTTCCCGCTTTTGTGTCGATTACCGCCAGCTGAACACCCAGACGTTGGAAGAAGTGTCTCAGTTGCCGCCGATAAGGGAAACGATCCGAGAGCTAGGTGCAGCGAAGGTTTTCACTAGTTTGGACTTAAAGAGTGGATACTGGCAGGTCCCGATGCACGAGAATAGTGTACCCCTGACAGCTTTCAGTACCCCAGACGGGGCGACATTCGAGTTCCTTGTGATGCCATTCGGGCTACGCAACGCCCCCTCAACGTTCCAGAAGTTAATGACAGAAGTGCTGGCCGACTTCATAGACGTCTTCGTGAAAGTATATCTAGACGACATAATAGTATACTCTGAAGATCATCAAGACCACCTTCGTCACTTGGCTCTGGTATTAGAGCGTCTGAGGATACATGGATTGCACTGTGGACTCCCGAAGTGCCGATTTGGAGCCTCCGAGCTGGACTACCTGGGCTACAGGATAACTACTACTCAAAATCAACCCCAGGAGAAACACGTCATCCAAATAAGAGACTTTCCCACTCCTCGCACCAAGAAGGAACTCCAGGGATTCCTAGGCACCGCCAACTGGTTACGAGAGTTTGTACCCGAGTTTGCCGAGCTGACAGCCCCGCTGACAAACCTAACAGGAAAGGAGAGGTTCCAGTGGGACACAGAAGCGGAGACAGCGTTCGCACTGATCAAAGAGAAGCTATCACAGCCTCTAGCCCTTTGCAGACCGGAGCCAGGACTGCCTTTCTACCTCCAAACCGATGCAAGCAACCATGGCATGGGTGCGGCCTTGTATCAAAAAACGCCAGAGGGGGAGAAACGGATCATTTCCTGCTCCAGTGCAAAGTTTACAGGACCTGAGAAACGCTATCACATCAATGAACAGGAGACACTCGCCGTAGTATGGGCCTGTCGTCGATACCGCCACTGGCTGGAGGACCAGCACTTTACACTTGTCACGGACAGCCGAGCATTGCACTGGTTACATCAGTTCAAGGACGAGAGGGCCAAGCTCACCCGGTGGGCCTTGCAGCTGCAAGAGTACACCTTCACCGTAGAACACTGTCCAGGACGATTGAACCAGCTGCCCGACTTCCTGTCGCGTCATCCCCAAGAAGCCATGCCAGCTGATACCGGCGATGACTCCCGCTTACTGCCTCCTGACGAGGAACCCACAACCCAACAACCAACCACGCCAAGGGCCATCATCGATACCCCGACCACGGAGGAACTTCTGATGATGGAAGCCGAACCTGAGGAGCTAACCACTCTGTTCGATGAAATCAAGGCCGCCCAACTCGCGGACTACGCTATTTCTGGTTCCATCGGACATTGGGGGGACATCCAGGATCAGGAACGAGGCTTAGACCCCTGGGAAAGACGACTGAAAGAACAATTCAGGGTAGAAGATGGACGCTTATGGCATGTCACTGAAGAGAGGACCGCCCTCGTTGTGCCCGAAGCCTTGAGGCCCCGCATTCTGCACCACTACCACGACGCCCCACATGCAGGTCATCCAGGCCGCGACGAGACGTACCGGGCAGTGAACAACCGTTACTACTGGCCCCAACTCCGCAAGAACGTCACGACGCATGTGCGACTATGCATGGTATGTGCTGCAACCAAGCGAGGACCCCTTCAAGCTGCCGCTCCACTCCGCCCGAGACCACCCACCAAACCCTGGCAAGTACTCTCGTTAGACGTCATGGGACCCTACGAAGAGACACCAACCCATAACCGAGTTATCATCGTGATAACAGATCTCTGTTCCAAGTGGATCGAGGCCGAAGCTGCACCCCAAGCTGATGCCAACCACATCTTAGGGGCCTTGGAACGAGTCTGCCTCCGATGGGGATATCCCGATGAACTCATCACCGACAAGGCACCCACCTTCACCGCCAAGAAGATCCTCAACTTCTGCAAGCGGAATAAAATCAGACATTTTACATCGCCGATCTACCACCAGAGAGCCAATCCTGTGGAGAGGCGTAACCAAGAGATAAAGAAGGCCCTACGAGAAAAGCTGATGGGAAAACGACAAAACCGATGGGACGTCGTGCTGCCGCAGATCATCTTTTCCTTGCACAACAGAAAAAATGCTGCCACCGGCTACTCACCCAGCGAGCTGCTGCTTGGGACCGAGTTACCTCGCCCAGGAGACTGGCAACACCCAGAGCAACGCCGCCCGCTACCAGAACCTCGACGAGCAGCTAGGAGCAGACATGAGAAAGCGGCGCAACGACAGCAAGTCTACCAGAGGAATCTTTTCCCAGAGCCAAGGACAGCCCCGATCGAGTATCGACCCCAGCAACGAGTGATGTGCCGAGGCTTCAAGGAGCGCCGGACCAGCTTTGGACCCACATGGGAGGGACCTTTTGTTATCATTCGAGCCCTGGGTGATAACACGTACGAAATTCTCAGGAACGAGATCCCAGTGCCCATTCACATTGATGACATCAGGCCCATGCCAGGCCAGAAACCCGACAAGCGACCTCCAGTGCCTCCAGCCGTACGAGCCATCGCAGCTGATACCGACGATGACGACAGCAACGACGAGGATGACGATCCCGAGGATCCAGGACATCCAGCCCCACCAAGGCTCGCAGCTCCTACTGTCACAGGACCAGTAGCGCCCGCTGCCCCAGAGCCAGCAGCACCCGCTGCCCAACAGCCAACCACGCCTACTGTCACAGGACCAGTAGCGCCCGTTGCCCAGAAGCCAGTCACGCCTACTATCACAGGATCAGTAGTGCCCGCTGCCCAACAGCCAACCACGCCTACTGTCACAGGACCAGTAGCGCCCGTTGCCCAGAAGCCAGTCACGCCTACTATCACAGGATCAGTAGTGCCCGCTGCCCAACAGCCAACCACGCCTACTGTCACAGGACCAGTAGCGCCCGTTGCCCAGAAGCCAGTCACGCCTACTATCACAGGATCAGTAGTGCCCGCTGCCCCAAAGCCAGATGCCAACGCACAAGTCTACATCCGTGGACCTGGTACCTACTTCCGTGGACATGGCGACTATCTACGTGGACATAGCACCACAGCCGCCGCTAAACCAAAATTTCCAGCCCGCCGACTGCCCCCAGTCGTGCCTGGCCCATCCACCTCAGCCAAGAGGAGACAAACAAACAAGAATGAGAAGTCCCCGGCGCTGTCAGCCGCACCGCCGCCGCCAGCAGACCCTGGGCCTTCTACGTCAAGACAAGAGCAGCCGCTCGACACGACGCCGATACTGTTCCCGATGCCGTTCTGGGCGAAGGCCGTGACCACGCCTGGCCACAACCGACAGCAGCCATCCGCCAGCCAGATGCCTGTCCCAGTCCGGACACGAGTATTCGTCAACTCGAACGCCAGCCCGAGCTCAGCCGGCTCTGGCGCACCGCTCCAGGATCCCGCTACCTTAGCACGTAGCACAGCAGGACCTAGCAGCCCCCACGAGGCGCTCCAGTATCTCACTGCCTTAGCCCGCAGTACAGCAGGACGTTGCAGCCTCAATAAATCGCTCCAGTCTCCCGTTGCCTTAGCAAGCAACACAGCAGGACGTTGCAGCCTCACAGGTTCGCTCCAGAATCCCGTTGCCTTAGCGAGCAACACAGCAGGACTTAGCAGCCCCCAATTCACAACAGGATCAGGCAGCCCCGGGCGTCGCGGAGACGACGTCCAGAAGAGCGAAACTTGCGATAATATACCAATGTAAATAATTCGACGCCACAGGGCGAAAACTTTGTTCAACTAGAATACATTTATGATTTGTCACATAAAATACTTTAATTTTAAATATCTTGTTTTACCTAAAATATCTTAGTGGACCTAGTATTAGTTACTTATTTAAAATATCTTACCACACTTAATCTTAGTCTATATATGTTAAAATATCTTAGTTGTTGAAATATCTTAACACTTACTCTTAGTTTATAGTTTTGAAAATATTGTATCCACTCACTCTTACATTATATAATTGAAATTTTTGCACTGAACCATAACCTGTATGCCTTTATTAATGTTCAATAAAGTCACAAAAAAGGGGGGTGGTGTCATCGGCGTCGGCGTCGCGAACAAGTTATGACTTGTCTAGCGCGCTGTGCTCATGTTTTAGTCTTCTGCCGAAACAGAAGTCATTTGAGCACAAAAAAAGTCTATATAAGAAAACACTTTTTCTCAGCGAGCAAGTAGTGATCGATCCTTCAAGTAGTAATGTTCCAGCCTTCAGCAACTAATAGTCTTCTGCCGAAACAGAAGTCATTTGAGCACAGAAGCCAACGCCAATGCTGATGAGGTTATCCCTTCCTCTTGTGTTGTAACCAGACAGTGTGTTTTAATTGAGTTTTATTGTGTTGAGTGTCAAGTGGCAATGCATACCCGGAGTGGCAAGGCAGTAGGCACTGGGGTCGAGAGCGACGTCTCCACGTCGCCCCCCCCTCACTGCACGACGCCCCTCACAGCATCTGACCACGAAGTGCTCCGCCAACACGACGCCCTGACAAGGGGTACGGGGGTCACGCCCGACGTCTCCACGACGGTGGCCCCACACTGCACAGCAAGCAACACAGCAACCCGGCTCGGCGAGGTAAGCATGTCCTCTGATTTTTCCACAGGCACAAGTGCTACGCATGGCGTCGCGACGACGGCGCCCCACTACTGTGCGTCGCCGGGCTCCGCGCCTAGGCATAGCGAGGCAGGACTCGCCACCAACATAGGACACGACACTGGGGTCACGCATGACGTCATCACGACGGTGCCCCCTCGCTGCATGGCACGCAGCGCAGCCACCTGGCATGGAACCCAGGCAACAAATATGGAATGGAGTAGCAACGATCCCCAGGCGATGCCCCCTTACTGCATGGAGCGCAACGCAGCATCGTGGCACGAAAACTCGGCGATGGAACAGGGATTAGATGGTGATGATGACATGGTGATGCCCCCTCGCTGTATGGTGGACCCAACAGCATCCCGGGCCAACGACGATTCCTCGACGCTGGGAGATCGCCGCTTCGCTGGATTCGCTTCCACACATGGGGAAGCCTCCCACTCAGGCTCAGGGCTGCCCAGCGGTCAGTACACCATCGCTGCCACACCCGACTGGCCCCAACTCTTCAGCGACGCCTCGCTGGCACCTCGCCGCCAGCTGGCCACCCCTCACTGCATGGTACCACCAACAGCAACCAGCCCAAGTCCAAGCACGCCGCCCAACGCACAGTACTTCGTCACGCCTACCTCGTCGGCCGGTGCCTACCACGTCACCCCGCCGTACCAGACGGCAAGACCTAGTGCTACGCCCCAAAGACAAATAGTGCTCCAAAACCAAACGACTGGAACGATCCCAGTCCCCTCTGCCGCCATAACGGACCAACCCCAACCGAGCTTGGGACTACCCACTTATGAACAATTAGCGCAACTCCTGGCTCTGACCACTTCAAACCTAGCCTCCATTACCCGGCAGCAAGAAAATTGCCGGCCACCCATTACTGCACGTAACGAATCACAGCCGTACGCCACAGAAAAGGCTTACTTACGTGGACAGTGTGTTCCCGATGGCAATACAATATGATCGGATTTGCTATATTTCTTCTCCCACAAAGCGACAAATCGTGATTTTTGCATGAGAATAGCTCATGACCCTGTATTGTATCCAGGAGTATTGACAGTGGCGGAGGTCGGTTTTGATATCAGATTTGCGATACAGCACGGCCCACTTCCCCCTCCCCTGGGGTAAAATAAACAAGTCGTGCTTTACGTGCGAGTACTTTGTACACGTGGATTTGGCGCTTGCTGCGTACGGATTTGATATGACCGTTTCCCCCACTCATGAGATGAAAAAGGCAAATCGTGGTTTTACATGTAATAGCTCAAGGCTTCTTATCTGGGGGGTTTTAATGTTTGCTGAATTCAATTTTAATATATTTACGAGACATTAAGACTAAAAAAAGATAAAGTGAATAAAACAATAATTTAATATAAACACGCTTTTATTAAAACTAAATTAAAGAGACGGCATTATAAAAATATAGATATTACAATGCAGTCGATGAAGACTTTTAATTCATTTTCTCTCAATAGAGACAATTTATAGTTATTACTTCTAAACTTGTAATGAAAGTGGTGACATGATAATTGGATAAATCAAGTTATTATTTACCATTATAATATATTGAATGGTATCGTTGATATACTTTCTCTTAAATTTCGATTAAGATATTGTTGTTTGTGCTCTTACTTTCCTCTGAATAATTTTAAGAATTTTACATTCGAGAGAAACAAATATATAGGTATCCTATTTTTCCTTAAACAGTAACAGAAAGTTGCTGAAGTTATAAATTATTTAACGAATTATGTGAAACTGAAATATTCATGAGACCCACCTGCTGCAATTTGTACAACATATGCAAAAACGGTTGTTTAGTACGAAGGCATAGAAGGGCCATTTTAAAATTTATTTTTAATAATCTCGAAATTTCGAGTTTTATGTCGAAATTTTGAGTTTAAAATTTCAACTTTAATGTTGAATTTTCGACTTTAATCAAGAAATTTCAGCTTTATTCATGTATTCTCACTAGCGTCATTCAAAATATTAACACTGTTTCATATTAGCAATCAATGCGTATAGATGAGCTTGTTATTAAAGTTACGTATATATGTATTTAACTTAGTGTCCAAGATAAGCTTTACTTTTCTCTAATTGAGGAAGAATGTAAACTAAGGAAATACTTATCTCAAGGACGTATTATCGCAACCTCATACAACGATGAGACGAGATTCTGATACGCAGAAAGATATATAGGTAGAACTCGAAAAGTTTAGAAACCGACTCTCTTGTGACTAGTTTTAAATATCCTAATTGGAGATTAGAGGATTCGTCAGGACCTTTGATTGCTTCAAGAAGTATATGTAAGTTATATGAAGCTTTCCAACTTTTTCAAACGTAGTTACGGCCTGTAGCCTAATGTAAGGAATGGAACACGCTAGCGACTCGCAATAGGCATATCCGTTCAAGTCTTTTTTGACGAAATTTTTTACTTAGTGAAATATGAATTAAAGATAAAAAAAACTGGCCATTCTGCACGATGAAAGCTGAACTCAACCAGCATTGGAATTTTATTCCCCAAAGCCCGGGTCTTTGGAAGAAATCTGAATTTTAGTTCAGCTTTGGAAAAATCTTTTTTTCGAAGCTATTCTAATATTTGATATGAGTTGTATAAAAATAAAATATTGAGGTCAATTCATTCGTACGTTTTCGAGTGAGATGGGAATTAGACGAAAAAATAATTATTTTCGTATTTTATTTTTAATTAATGTCACGGTTATTTAACCATAGGTAGACGCCAAGAACGAGAGAAGTGGCCCCGAGAACGGCGTTAAATTAATGACGTAAAATATATAAAATACTCGATGGATTATTATGAAATTCAGTAGGGTTCTATTCTGCTAGTAGACGAAACGATTTAAGAAACAAGTGAATCTATTAAGAATTGTAAGCTATGTGTTTTCCTATGTACAGACCAACGTAAGGAGTAATATGACAATTTTAAAACTTAATGAAAGTTCAAATCTATCTCTTTCTTGCATGCCACGTAGTCAGGTATGTTTTATTTACTCTCAGATATTTTCCGCACGCATTACCCCCTCCATCAGTATTTTCTTTAAATCATTTTTTTATCGAAAGAAACCTCACCGTTCCGTGATAAGTACAACTGCATACAACTTTGTTTGGTCCAGACTTTCACAATATTTTATTCCAGCCAGACGTTGCTTCTCCACATTTTGGTATTATTATTCGTGAATTTTTAAACAATACTTTCCCGGACGGTTGGATCGGTAGGAGAGGACTTCTTCTTTTGGAGGCATTTAAAAAGTAATGTTTATGCCACAACACCTTATCCTCTCCATCAGAATTTTCTTTAAATCCAAAAAATTTAAGTGTACCCTTCAATAATATACCTCCGTATATGAGAACCAAAATACACATTTAATAACGTGGGGTAAGTTCCCCTCTTTAGATTAACATCAATTCAAATCATTTTATTATACCAAAATTAACATGGAATAATTATATTTTGAAATGACATGTCTAACACACACGATATATATTGTTCTGCATGTTTTAGCTTGTTAACGAGAACATTATTTAACATAAAGCAGTGCCGCCACATAATATAATTAATTCATTTGCGCGAATTAATAATATACCATTTAAAATAACAAATTAATGTGTCGCGTGCCTTTCATAGTTGTGTGTATTTGAAAATTATGTTCTCCGTCATATTACATTTATACGCTTTAGTTTTACACGTTTTATTATAGTGTTTGCAATACAATAACGAAGAATTTATTTCATAATAACAAAAAATCAGAGAAGATAAATTATAAAAATTTAATTTACAATGAATTTTTAAATTTATCTGCACGGAGTTCCAGACATATTATGACTCGATTACAAAGAGAGCGTGTTGCTTCCCCAAGTTCATCTTGATGTTTCTTTATCTGAGCTGCAGCCTTCAAAATGCAAAGAATTATAGGCCGAGAGCCGGCTGTACAGATTTCCTATGAATAAGATACATGAAAAACTTTATGTGAGTGAGTAAGTAACAGATCTACAGGGAGGTTTGTACTTGACACCAAAATTCCATAATGCAGGCAAAATTTGCTTATATAAAAAATGGCTCCCCCCCACCCCATAAAGGCGGATTTTTTAAAAATGTATAGAAATAGCTTACTGTGGCTCGAATTTATATTCTCTACTCTAGACTATAAAACATGTACCGTTTTTCACACTTCATTCAGAGTTACTATATTATTTCTGTGATTTTACACTATTTTCATGGATGTTTTTGACTAAAAAAAATTGACAGTTTAGATCCTTTTTTGGGTTACGGATTTGGATTCAGCGTCGAAAAATGCACCAAATCCATATAATTTGGTTTGCTGCCTAGAACATTTTTTTTGTATTGCTTTGCAATGCATAATATTTCTTATGTTTAAAAAAACATCCTCTAATAATGATTTTGCAAGAATAAAAGGTAATTTTCTCTTAATAGGAAATTCTCAAAAATGAAAGGACCAATAAAGTTATTAACCATGATATCACTCCACATGTTAACTGAAAAACGATGCTAAAAATTTGTTTCTACTGTTGGATGTGGATTTTTGTCAGACCATCGATGTCGATATTCTTCAATCGTAGCACAAGCTCTTCATTGCAAAAACCATAAGCAAACACCAAATTTGGTCATACAAGATGCGAGTAGATGTGTGATATTGTTCACTTCTAAAAAATTGTAAACAATCAAAAATCGCAAGTTAATGTTTGATAATTCAAAAGTGCTACCCTATTAAACTTTTAAAGAGCGATGCGAGTTCGAATTTTTTTTTTTTTTATTAATAAACGTTTTAGACGCCGCAATTCGAAAACATAACAATCGCATTACAACTTTTGTGTTTTTTCTTAAACTTATGTGTAGTATCCACTCCCGAAGTTTGGCATTTTCTTCCCGACTCATCCTGTATAGAAAATTCAATAATCCGGCGAAGAGTATAAAAACAGAATTTTTTCTCTAAAATAGCTCTACCAATATGGATCAAATGTAACACATGAATACTCTATTGGTAGTAGTTGACTAGTACAAGGTGGCATAACCTAGAAGAGGCAGGGAGAGAGGCTGTGGGGAGTAAGCTTTCTTTCTGTAAAACAACTTTGGCGATTTTATTGGAGTGGGCTGGAACCTCCAATATGACGCCGCTTCTACAGTAGATTTTACGAACACTGCACTGGATACTAACACTCGACGCGTATTTTGCGAACCATGTTGGCATCATCGGGAGATGATTAAAAGGAATCTGTGGCGGTAAAGGTTACAAAATTAATAATAAACTACACTGTACCGTACAGGCCTTACTCGTATATGGTAAAGTTCGCCCTAGTACCGGACCGTTTATTTATTATCTGAAAGGTTCAAACATTTCAAAGTTCACTCTTGTTAAATTGACGTGATTGCTTACTATTGTGACAAAAATAAATGTGAGATCAAAATTTGGTTACCTATTATGTTTTACTTTTGATTATTATTATTATTTTTTAATCGTCTTATTTATATTTACGACTTGGCGAAGTTTAGCTATAGATACTGCACCCTTCAACCAGGATACACGCATACAGAGAAGAACACGACAACCATTCCCAGCGACATTGCCATCTACCGCAGTTGAGGATGGAACTCAGGAGAGATAAAAGCGATTAGACATATTGTACCACTTAACGGCGCTCTAGCCCACTGCTACGGTATCGATAACGCTTTATGAACCCCACTAAATATTTAGGATTCGAATCCTGCACTCCGTGGTTGCAAGCACTGCGCCAATGCACAGTGGGGCTGAAAAAAAAATCACCATTCAAAATTCTCTACAGCTTTTAATTCTTGTCCAATCGCAGTATATATATTTTTTAAATAATCGTCAGTCTTCTGGCTACAGAGCAGTCCAGGCAGATTTTTGAAAAAAATCGAAATTGAACTTACATAGGTCGTTAGAGTTGACCAATAGTTCACTTAGAAGTGAATTTTATTAGCTTTCGAAACTTTTCTGCTGTATAATAATTTTGATTATTGTATTTACCAAAGTTATGTTAAGCTTGTAGCTTGCCGTTTCTTGCCAATCTATTTTAGAATAAGTAGAGCTGGAAATAAAATATTTCTATAAAGGAAGTAAATATTTTAAAAATTCGAGAATATTTTCTGATTTCGGCCATATTTTGGCCAATTTTTTGGTGAAAAACTTCAAAACACTTTTTTTAGAGTATGTTGTTATTTATTTACTCAAAACCGACTAAGACAAGAGAAAGTAATTTGTTCAGTTTATGTATTTATTTTGATATTTCTGCTTATTCGACCAATTTTGATCAACTATAACGACGTACGTAAGTTCGGATTCGATTTTCTTAAAAAATCTGTCTCGACAGTTTTGTAGTCAAAAGTCTGACGATTATTAAAAAAAATATGTATGAGGATTGGACAAAAATTAAAGACTTTAGAGAATTTTGAATGGTAAATTTTTGTTCAGCCCCACTATGCAATGAGCTGACATGATTGCTTACAAACATAAATGTGTGAACATAATTTGGTGACCTATTTTTGTTTGTTTTTGAGGTCGGCTGTGTTTATGTTTATTCTTATTATTATATTTTTATTATTATTACTCTTCTTTCTAAAGCTACAGCATGACTACTAAACTTGAAGATTGGCCTTATCGGCTACATATACACGATACAAAGATCCTCCTTAAAAAATATCAGCGCTATCCATAAAAGGGAACAGTATGTTCCGGGCTATAAAATTTACCTTCCGATATATCAATGTGTCCTAAGTGCTTTAGGATAACATTAAATATGAGTAGAGCCTACTCAATTCTACGCTTCCGACCACTAAGATTTCCTTTCACCATCAGTGTACATGGGGTCTATCTTAGATGTTGACAAAGGCTCCTTGTTTGATACATTTTGTTTAGCTATTATCGGTATATATTGCTGTAATATCCACACTGTGGAACACTACCTAAGTATCGTGTTTGAAATCATAAATAAAATCCACAAAGTATACATTTTGGAAAAAACCATAACAGTTTTACCTTAACAGAGCATACAGGAGCAGGAATGTTTGTAGTTCGTTTAATTGATTCAAGTTCACTTGTTCTGAACGAGTAAGATGCAGAGAATAAAACTTGGTATTGAATTTGAACAAAATATTTAAATAAACATAAAAGGAGTTAATTTAATTTTAACAAGGTTAAGCTAAGTAGTATATTATAAAACATGAACTTTTAGAGAGTTTCAGTCTCGTTTAAAATAGAATGGACTTTAAATAACAATAAAATAAAATTTCTAAAATCTGACATTCATGTAAAAACCTAGAGAAAATCTTAAATTGTGTAAAGACATTTTAAACCTCACAAATTACATCTTAAGTCAAAGACAATTACCAGTAGTTGCATTGCAGCGTGGTTACTTCAGAAATAGTAAGCCCATAAGATTACAAAACACTGAATGATATTTTAAGTTTTTAGATATTTTCAAATATCATTGCATAGAGGCGTTTTGTGAATGATATTTCACATCATGCTGAAAGAAAGGACTAATAGTATAATATTAAATGTTTGTTGGCGTATCAATTTCTTGTATTTGGTTTGATATACCAATATTCATGAATCTGTCAGACTGAAACATTTCAATATGTTTTTAGCTACTAGCATTTTTGTTTATGATTGCTATTCATCTAAATGTATGAAATAGTATTTATTTGAGTTTCGAATTGTTAATTGTAGTAGATTTTAACGAGTACATGTAATATGTCCATATATTTCGAGTAATTACAATTATTCACTTAATAATGAAAATTAGAATAAGAAATGTATCAGGAAAATTAAAGAATTAGAAACAGTATTCAAATAATATAAAGAACAAACAAAACTGAATGGTTTAAAAATTAAATTAAATTTTGAAATAGTAGATCAAAATAGAAAAAACAATTGAAACATTGGAATTTAATCCAATTAAACGACTTTGTGTTACAAATCAGTTGATCATCGACCGCTGAACAGTTAACAGCTAAAAATATTCAGCCAAGATTAACCAGCAAATTTATGATAAAAGAAAAAGAAGTGAAATCATTTCAACGTTAGAATAATATTACTATCCAGATATATTGATATCAAATAAATATTTGTCCAAGTTATATTAAATATAAAAAGTGAGTAAACTTTGGAAGTATTACGAAGAATATTATCCTGAAAGCAGATTTAGAAGAGGGAAGTATTTGTTAATCCACTTATCCATAATTGATGGTGGAGAAATTCAAACGTCTATCAAGTGACAGAAATATTTCAACAAAATTTTGAAAATAATTTGGAGGTTATAAACAAACGTCAATCCCGTGACATAAGAAGAAGAAACATGGGGAGGTTATAAAAGTCAGTCAAGTGACATAGTGTTTCAAGGCAATTATCATAACCGGTTAGAGATTATAATTAAACGTCACTCGAGTTGTAAGAAACCTAGACAAGATAAAGCTTTCTATTACAAATCCATGGTACATATTGTTGCGTATTCCCACCTCTTAGGAAACACCCTGTAGGAATCCGTGGGTTTCAAAATAATTTCAAGAAGAGATAAACACTAACAGTTTATTTAATAATTTACTGATTACACAATGACAATACTTATAACCTCACTTTTGTAAAACTTCTCCTGCGCCGGTAATCGCGCCTTATATACTCTGAAATTGCTTTTAGATGTATCAAGAATCTTCTCCCACCACACTCTAGAAAACTCTATCTCTGTATACAAGTTTCCAGTCACTATTAGGCATAGGCGTATCAATCAGTTTCAAGGGGGTGTAATACATAACAATATTATTGTTTTAAAAAAATGATTTAAAAACAAGACCATATTTATTAGTTTTTAATTAAGTTAGATGTCGTTATTTAAATTTGATAGTTACATTCCAAATTGAAATTTATTAATAAATTAATACTTTGTTCGTTCAGTATTGAATTTGATTTGGTTTGATTGGTATCTTGATCGATGAGTATGATTGAACCGACTTCGTTGAACCTTGAGTAAGAGTCATTCTATAGGAGATAATCATGCTAATGATGTTCTATAGTCTATAATTTTTTAATAATTTCTTAAAACTATTTAGCGTCCAATAATTTCCTTTCAATTTACTTTCAAGAAGTAAATTCGGACATACAAAATATAAATATATATTGAGAATATGGAACAATATAAATCACGTTTCTTTTTATTATAAAACTAGCATTATGTGACGGATACTATCTACAGCGGCCAGCAAGATTTGTCTTAAAATTAACATTTCTACAACTCAATCCGTGAGATCAATGCTATGAAAATTCCTATTCGTTAGCAACAACATGCGGTTAGAAAATGTTTAAATGAAGTCGTCGGTGAAATATGTTAAGGAATCCGTGAGTAGATAGTATTATCACAAGAATCTGCAAGACTGACCGAGAGTCTGGAAATTCAGGCAATATCCACCCAAAAATGAGAGAAGCAAAAAATCCATAGTAGCGTGTGGCGTACTACAAAGCTTAGCCCGGCACTATTGTAATGTATGTAAATGGTCTGTGAAAAGTTCCTATACTGATGGGGTGGTTTGTTTTCTTATGCCGATGATACAGTATAGTTATTCACATCAGTAATTCTTGGGAGGATGTTCGATCAAAATCTAAGCACATGTTACAACCCATAACAATATAGTGAATAGTAGTTTTCTAAAGCTACATGTGTATATGAAATCAACATGCATATGATTTATACTTGATTGATTGATTTGCCAGCGTAAGCTGAGCATTGCTGCCGATTCCAGGCATCCAATCTGGAGGTTCGTTCCAACACCCCAGCTTGGTCGTCCGCCGAACACGCCCAACGGATGTTTTATATACCGCCGGACCGGCTGCATACGCCGGGTTGGACATTGGACATGCTTGTTGTCAGTAGCGAGACCCACATGACGCATGGAGTAAGAATGTAGGATAGGAAGTGTAGGTGTTTGTGAGATGCTTCTTTTAAATTACCATGCTTCTTTTAAGCTTCCATCTATCATCATTGGTTGGGAAGTGTAGGCGTTTGCGGGACGATTCTTTCCAATTTCCATGCTTCTTATAAGTTTCCATCTATCATCATCTCCTTATTTATTCTTCTAAGTTTTCTGTTTCTTCTGTTTTTGAATCTGGCAGCTTTTATTTTTATTTATTAACCGTTCCACAGGTAAATATCAATTTACGGTGGACGTGCTGGGGAGGGCCCTATCTCGCGGTAAAAAATATAAGAGCTTTTTATATCGAGTTATAAGAAAGCGGTCCGAGGGATTTTGTACACCCTGCATATTGTTTTTTGAAGCAGTCAGTTTTAATTTCCGTTTTCCAATTCCACCCTTCAATTTCGGGTATTTTCTATTTCATTACCTACATTTAGTACCTTTTCAATTTTACTTTTTAATTTTTTTCTCTGTTGTGTAGTAAACTAAAAGTTAATAAATAAGTTAAATTAATAGACTACACTAGACTTATCCTTTGGTCGCTTTGTGTTTATTTGTGTTTGGCAGCTTTCCTCTTTCTTCTGTAGTATTCCCACACTACTTGCACTCGGTTTCATCCTTCCAGATGTTGTTAAGTGGGTACCATCCACTTCATCGCAGGTAAAACTTCACTGGACCCTTGCTTTTCGATGCACTTTTAGCCACTATTACATTTCAAGATGTTATTCAGATACTATTCACCACACTTTATTATTAATTATTAATTTTGCTTGACTTCAAGCTTATATTGCGTGAAGCAGAATTTTTTTAGCCACAATACCGTATAAATTTAATTTTATTCGCTCAAACATTCATATGATTTATACTTCGTGATAAAGTCGGTTTAAATCTATTGACTTTACATCAGGATGGAGATATGTAGAACAAACATCAAGTACCTCGACGTAATCATTGATTAGTCTTTTAGATGGCATGAACACCTTAACTGCGACTGGAGTAATTTTCACAAACACCAAAACATTCGAATACTAACACTCGACATGCGTTTCGCCAACTAAATTAGCATCGTCGGGAAGCGATTGAAATTCAAGTAATATATAAAATTCGGAGGATATATGTAACTAATAACGTCTTGATAGTGGCACATCTTTATCTAAGACAGCTGGACTCGTGTCGAAACAAAGGCCTACCTTATTCTGATTACGAACTAAGTATGGTAATATATTTAAATGGGACTGTTTATTCTTTATTCCCCATGGAACATTTATGGGATATATCAGTTTCTTTTGAGATAAACATGTTGGAAAGTTCAAGGGTTCTGTTTTCCACAAAGAATAAGAATGACAGATGGCATAAATATTAGTGCATCATGTATGAAAAATTTGTGAAAACGAAAATATTGCAACTGTGTTAAGCTACATTAAATATACACATCTATATATGATGTGAAATAACATTTTCAATGTCACCAATGTAATTGTATTGTTTTTGATGTAAGTTTTTGTGACATTGCAATTAGCCCGAGTGAAAACGTTAATGTTTATATTTATTTTAATAAGGATAAAAAATAAAATGACGTGGGAATTGGTATACGTTTTAATATTAAAAGCTGCTAGTTTCTGATGGTTATAAATCATGATTTATTTACTTGCGTTACTCCTATTGTTCAAAATTAACATAGTTAACCGTGTGCTTGAGTTTCTCTACAATAACCTGAATGATCCATGAGTAAGAATAATATATCCCTGCTTTAAATACCATTGGTCATTGTTAAGGGAGGCCTAACCTACTGCGGAGCCCTGGGCTATTAATGCTTTGGGGTCCTTCCCATCTCATAAGATACCATTTTTTTGAGATCAGGTCAGGTAGAGATAAATTAAAGATGTATGAAATTATATATATATAGAGTGTGACCCATTTAAGATCGCAACACCCCTGTATACGCGTTAATTGATGCTTGATTAACCTCAAACTTTAGTGGTAAGAAAAGATCAATGAGGTGATTCTTTGAACTTACTAATATGTGATACATGTCAGTAACGTGCAATTTTAAGGGGGTTTGAAAAGTTGATTTAAAAAAAAAGTATTAGCGATTTTTTTTAGAAAAAAACTGGTGTTCTTAATCACCATCTTTAGAAACTCCTTTGTACAAAATTATATCGTAGCTGGTTCAAAGGTGTTTGAGGTAGTGGCGTCAAAGAACATTTTTTTGAACTGAAACTAATTTTTATCCGTAAAATGGATACTCAAATAAAGAAAAAATGGATTCTTTATTTTTTGTTTAGAATACCGTATTGTGCTAGTTTGAATTGATTTTACAACGAAATAATCATTTATTTAATAAGGCAAAAATTCCAATTCGTACATACCTACCTACTATTTTTCTAACAAACAATCTTCAATAAGGAACTAACTAAGCCATGTAAACAAAAGTTAAAGTGTCAATTAATTTTTTTCACTTTTTTCTATTATTTTTAAAATTTGTTTTGTTGTAAAATCAATTATTAGCTAAATACTGAACCAAACTATAATAAAAGGCAAGTAGCCGCATTACACTGGACCTTGGTTCCTAATGGTCAAATCCAGATGCATATAATGGCGCGCAATGTGGCTCGTTTGTGGACAAAAATCGCCTGTCAGCTCAAATTTTGACCAAATTTAATATATTTTTTTAAATGCTCGTGAGGAATGTAGCTTCAACGTCCGACTGCTACAATTTTGAAGTAAATAGAACATAACCCAAAAAGTTAACAATAATGCGTTTTTATAAAAATAATTTATCTAGATCAAATGAATCTATTGTCGCGAAAAATGTTATGTACGGGAATCTCAAAGTAGAAAAAAAGAGAAAACAATTCATTCTAATACGTGTTACATAACCTAAAAAATTTTAATAAATCAATTTTGTCAGCTTTATATTTAACAAAATTTCTTTCTTTTGTATGTTCAGGATGAATGCATTTTCAATGCACATCTGCTAGAAATTTGATAACAGCTAAATAACCTAAAAGTTCCAAAATAATAGAATTTTCTTTAAAAAAATGTGTCTATATCAAATGAGCCTATTATAGCAAGAAATGTTCTAGAATGGAATAATGGACATGTAAATAGGGCAAATTTCCTCACTCGGACGATAAAAATTCTGAAAAATGTCCCGATTTCTAGAATATGAACAAACTTCCGTCATCCGAGTTCGGAAGTTGATAAAATTGGTCAATTTTGCCATTTTCCTAAATGCCTAAACGAGCGAATTTTCTAGAAGTCGGGACGGTTTTCCGAATTTTCATTGTCCATTATAGTTCGATCTATTAGATTTTGTTAGGTGTTGAGCTTGTCGTGCATGCCTTTCTGCTCGTCCATAGTACAATCCATTAAGGTTTCTTATGTTTAGAGCTTATCGTGTATACCACTCTGCTTGTTCGTAATTTGATCCATTAAGATGTGTTAGGTTTAGGACTTGTATATTCGTTATTAGGTTATGGTAGGTTTTTACAGATTATCGGTGTACCTTTCTACTCGTTTATATTTCTATCTATTTTTTAGGTAAGATATAAGACAAGTTTGTACGTATTTTGTTACGAAAAGTTTTTTTCTTCATTTGCTAACTTGTAATTCCATCATAGAACATTTTTTGCTATAATAGGCTCATTTCATATAGATACAAAATTTTAGCAAAAATGTTCAGCTATTAATTTGGATTTTTTGATTTATGTTTTACTACTTTTACTACTTTTATCAAATTTGTAACAGACATTAAAAAAAAGAAATAAAGCCGTCAGACAATGTTAGCCAATAAAATTGATTTATTACATTTTTTTAAGGTTATGTAACGCATTCGAATGTATGTTCTCAAAAGTATTTTTCTTTATTTTTTACTTTGAGATTCCCTTACATAACATTTTTTGCGATAATAGATTCATTTGATCTAGATAAAAATATTGTACAAAAATTGTCTAGTATTATTTTCGATTTTTTGGGTTATGTTTTATTAATTTTAAAATTGTAGCAGTCGGGAGTTGAAGCTACAATTCCTCACGAGCATTTTAACAGAAAGTGTATTAAATTTTTTCAAAATTTGAGCAAGCAGACGATCTCTGTCCACAAATGTAGCTTTTTGCGCCAGTGTGTGGCGCTGAGACTGTATTGCGATGCGGAAGCAGACAAGAACAGAAAATGTTACATATACATCAGTCCGTTTTCAGCGTTCGGGGGCCCCTTCAGCGTCTCCTCCCGTCCGCATCTGGTCGTTGTTGTCTAATTTCGTGAGGATCTGGTAGAAGTACATATTATTTAAGTCATACGTAGTTAAAGAAGGCCAAGGCCACAAATCCAGACAGAAATAATATTCTCTTGTGCAGAAAATTGTACAAATAAACATAAACATATTATTAAATCATATTAAAGATAAACGAATAGGTAATTACAGGATGAAAAAGAAACGAAAATTAAGAAATAATAAGTAGCATAATTGTATGTATACTAAATATATATTAAAAGTGACTCAGAATACATTGTTTATATTATCAACACTACTATTATTATCAATATTAAGGTTCGACTGATAATCTAAAGAAAATCAACACACTATAAATAGATGAAAATTTTAATAAATTCATTATTGGAATGGCTTTGTTTTAATAACAATTAGAACAGAATTGAATAATTAATAACTTTTTTATTTACCCATCGATATTGTTCAAATGCAATAGAGTTCTCCCTCTAGACAACACTAATTTACTCTCTAAGTTTCAATACAATCGGACTTCTTCAGTTAACGTTCCAAAAAAAACACTTTTATCGCTTTTTTATGAAATATGATTTTTTTATTGAGTCCAAATTAAAGGAATTATAGTAGGCCAAATTAAAAATAATTGAAAATGGTCAGACAAAGATACAGGCACAGTCAGGGGGCTTCTAGATCGCCGCACAGTGGTCCCAAATCGTTTTTTTGGTTCGAAAATGGCTAGAGATCGCAAATCTTGTCGGAAATGAACATTTTTTTTTAAGTTAAAGCTTACCGAAATTCCAACAAATCCTCGGAGCCGGAATTTTGAAAAAACTTTCGTTTTTTATTATTTTAAGTTTTTAGCAATGAAAATCCTTATAGGATCGCCTTTAGAAGACACCAGCAACAATTTTCCCTCAATATTTGGACTAGCGTTGTGGGAGAGATCTTGATCGTGTACTTGCTGCCACCTCACTTTAGCAGTCATATTTGTCTCCAATTCGTACAAAATGGTTTGGCTGTATTTTAAAATAATGCCCCTTTGGAGATCAAATGAAACACGTTTCAGTGTGACAGGACACCTCCATACTTTATTTTGAACCTCCGCCAGTATCTGGATCAGCGTTTTCCGATCAGGTGGATTGGAAGGAGAGTTCTTGTAGCTTGGCTCGTGCAATCTCCCGATCTATATCCCCTCGATTTTTTCCTTTGAGGCTTTGTGAAATGTCTGGTATACGAGACTCCTCTACATTGAACGGGAGATCTTTTGACAAGAGTGATGGGCGCTTGATTGATTGATTGATTGATTGATTGATTTGCCAGCGTAAGGTGGGCATTGCTGCCAATTCCGGTGCAGGGAGATTTGTTCCACCACGCAGCCCGATCGCCCACCGATCATCCCACCGTGTGCCAGAACAAACCCCCAGTGCTTTTGTATACCGCCGGACCAGCTGCATACGCTGGATTGGACATTGGACATGCTTGTTGTCAGCAGCGAGAGCCGCATGACGCATGGGGTAGGAGTATAGGATGGAGCGTGTAGGTGTTTGTGAGATGTTTCTTCTTGTTTTCCTTCTGTCTTCATCGGATGGAAAGTGTAGGCGCTTGTGAGATGCTTCTTTTAGGTTTTCGTGCTTCTTTTTACTTTCAGGTTTTTGTGATGTGCTTCTTCTTAGTTTCTGTCTGTGATCATCTTCTCTCCTATTCTACTTCTGAGTTTTCTGTTTCTTCTGTTTCTGAGTCTGGCAGTGTGTATATCCTTGATATTTCTTTATTGTATTCCATTTTTTGTTGTGCAAACTTTTCCCAGTGTATATAATCCTTTCCTAGCTTATTCATAATTCTCTCGATTGTTGTAATCCATGTGTGGCATGGCCTCCCTATTTTCAGTTTGTTGCTGTTCATTCGCAGCGCTTTCTTCAGTAGGTGTGTAGTGTCCCGTCTTTGGACATGTCTCCAGTATTTCATCGCGTATGATTCTATTCTTTTGATTATTGTTCTTCCCTCTAGTAATGTTGACGTTTTCTGTCGTTTTTGTGGTTTTCCTGTTTTTGCTAGCAGTTGGATAATGTCCCTTTCAGCTCTTCTCAGGCTTCTTCAGTTGGCCTTTATCGTTGCTGCGTTTTTGACTCCATATATCATCGTAGTAGGCATTATGATGGTCGTGTATACCTTTTTGGTTAGGCACTATGGTGGTTTATTGTCCTCAATGAAGGGTAGTAGAGCTCTTGTGACTCTGTAGGCTGTTTTGACTTGGTCCAGGACTGTGGTGAATAGTCGGGGGGATAGGGGACATCCTTGTTTGACTCCTATATTCTTCATTTGGTCCATAGTATACTAGTTCGTTATTTATTTTATCTATTCCCGGGGCCGTGTTTCTTTTAGCTCTGGCCATTATTTCTAGTAGTTCGTCTTTTGACGGTGGCTTTCCCAGAGGCCAGTGGTCCATTTCTTGTATTGGTTCTATTTGACTTCTCTCTGCGTTTCCTTCTTCTAGTTTCCTGACCCAATGCTGTACACATATTCAAGGTATTCCAGAAATATTCCGTAGGGTCCGGAATCCATGAACCATGTCCAGATGGCTATGTCCAGAGGTAAATGGTGAACATTTTGAGCAACTGCTGTGATTTGAAATAAGTAACTCCTACTACCAAAAGGCTCATTTTAGGCTATCGGTGTATTAACAATAATTGCCTGTTTTGGTGTCCTCTGAAATCCCTCTAAATTTGTCGGTATTGCGGAACGCCCTGTATTTAATCAGAAATGTGATTAAACACCATCATCATCATCATCTGGGGCGCTAGAACCCTGTGCGGGCCTTGGCTTCCCAAAGTTTCCTCCCCCATTCGTCCCGATTCCTTGCAGCTACTCTCCAAACTACACTCTACAGTTTCCAAATCCAATTTTAGATGTGTCGTCTAATACCCCCTCCTTCACTCTGTGTTTTGGCCTTCCCCGTTTCCGTCTTCCTTGTAGCTTACCATTTATTTTTTTTATATGTACGTATCCTGTGCTCGTTCTACATGCCCCGCCCATTGCAGTCGTGAGGTTTTAATCTTGGTTATGATGTCAGGCTCTTCGTGCTTTGTTAATAACTGATATAGTTCGAAATTGCATCTGCGGCGTCATATTCCGTGTTCACATGTTCCTTTACATATTGTACGAAGAACTCTTCTTTCGAAGTTTGTAGAAGGTCAGCGTCTCTCTTACTAATTACCCATGTTTCCTCGCCGTAGGTGACAACAGGCAATATAATGGTTTTGTAGGTTGTTAATTTTGTTTTTCTACTTATGCATTATGTTGCGATTTGAGAGTTACTTACGTAAGGCATTGTAGCATTTATTGTCCAGCACTATCCGTCTTCCTATTTCTGCATCGCTATCGTTCTTCGTATTCACATTAGAACCAAGATAGGTGAACTCTTGTACGGCTTTTTGGCCGAGGTTGTGGATGACGCGTTGCGAGGTGATTACTGGCATGATTTTAGTTTTTTCATCGTTTATTTGTAGGCCGTAGCTGTTGGCTGAATCTGCAAGTTCCGTAAAGGTTCTTGTCATGTCCGGCAAAGTGCTGGCAATGATCTCTATGTCGTCCGCGTATGCAAGAAGTTGTATTGGTCTGGTTATTATCGTGCCTCTTGTGTTAATGTTGGCATCTCTCACTGCTTTTTCCAGCGCATCCCCCTGACGGAGTCCGTTTCGTACCTCTAGGCTTTCTGAGATGTTATTTTGTATTTTTATACGGCACCTAACAGTTTTCATTGTCATCGTTACCAGATCAGTTTTCTTGGGGTGTCTAGGCTATACAGGGCCTCGTACAGTTTAGCTCATATGAAGCTATCATAAGCAGATTTAAAATCAATATGGAATGTGTAGATGTTTCAGGCCTTTTTCCAAGATTTGGCGGAGGATGAATATTTGGTCCGTCGTTGATTTGCCTGGCCGAAATCCACATGGGTACTCTCCTAGGAGCTTTTCAGTTTATGGGAGTAATCTTCCATATAATATGTTGGTGAGGAGTTTGTATGCTACGTTCGGTAACTGTAATTTTGGCAATTTAGCGTATCCCCGTTCTTAGGTATAGGACATATTATTCCATATTCCACTCTTCAGGCATTTCTTCTGTGGTCCCGGCCTGCTCGTATATTTTGTGTAGCTGACCAATTAGTTGCGCACCTCCCTGTTTGAAGACTTCTGCTGGAATTTGGTCGCTATTATTTTTTCAGTTTTTAAGAGCTTCTTGTATTTCTGCTATGGTTGGTGCTTCTTGTATTTCCTCGTTCACTTTTCTCAAATTTTCTACATTTATATTTACATCTGCGTTTGCGTTATTCAGCCTGTCGAAATGTTAGAACGTTTCCTTCGTTATCTTTACATAATATGGTGCTGGGTTTAAATCCCTTTCTTTGATCGTGAATCTCTTTATACAATGATTTGGTTTCGTTCGTTCCTCGTAGGTTTTCTAAGCTCTCTGTCTGTTTTCATATTCTCGTTGTTTTGTTTTGTGGGTCCTTTTTCTTGTTTTCTTGCACTTTTGTATTCTGCAACATTTGCTCATGTTCTCCTCTGGATCATTTTCTTGTAGATATTTTTTTGATTAAACATCAAATATCTGAAATATACGGGCAACGCAGACTGGTGTGAACATCCTTGGTTGGAAAAGTACAATATTTAAACTATACTATTAGTGATTAGTTCGGCTATCTTAATAAAAGAAAGCATTATAAAGTAAGAATAATTACTGTTGTTTACATTTACAATATGATAACATCTGATATAAACAATAATGATACACTTATAACGACCTAACCTGCTTTGCCCCACAGCAATTAAATAAATTGACGTCGATCTTTGTAAATGCAAATAAATATCCGGCGACCTTCAGCGTCTATAAATAATATTGTTATTATTTATAAATCCGAACCTGACCTGACCTATTTAATAGCAAAATGCATTTCAGTCTGCAATATATTATCTAATAAAAATTAAAAGAAATTTATGTTGTCTCCCTAAATGGTTCTGTGCGTTGCAGTTGAATAAAATATTCGTATTGTAGGTCGTGTAACAAATGTGTCGTTTTTCAATATCTTTATCGGTTTCTATAAGTTGTTGAAAGTTATGCCTTGTATGTGGTTGATACAAGTATAGAGTGTCTAGTGAGTGTAAGAACTCGGGAAATGATGCAGTGTAATTGCAGGTACATTTTTTTGCAAAATTCCTTGATGTCCGGTGATTAGACCACATTTAAAAAAAATGGCGTCCTCGATATTTTATTAGTCTTTCAGATTTAACTCCTTAATTCTTACAATTATTCTCTTTAGTGAAGGATTTAACTAAAAACAACGGATACTCTGTTTAGATAAAATAATTAGGAAATTCTAAATTTTAAGGAAACCCTTGGGTTTGATCTTTCAAATCCAACGAAAGAGAGCATAAAAATGTTACATAAAATTCACATGACCCCTTTGTTAGTCATTTTAAATCGATTATAAAATACTTTGTTTTTCTGACATTGTGTTCGGAGCCAACCATACATCCACGAAATACAACGCCATGGAAATTGGATAGACAGGGACCACATCAACTAAAAGCATTCAAGACCAAATTAACTCAAGGTTATATGTCCGATTTGTGATATAGGTGATGCAGCTCTAATGACATGGGTGTATACGAAAATGCAATCAATCTACTATCTCTCAAAGCTCAAGTGGACGTCTTTGCAAGCTTGTAAATTGCAAAATGTAAAGATGGTATAAATATTATATTGAAACATATTCTGTATAGGATTTTGCAAACAGCAGAAAAAATAACTATCTATCAGAACTAAAAAAAAGTTTTTCTTCTAGTTCTCATATTATTTTTCTGCTGTGTGCAAAATCCTATAAATATGTTTCAATACAATTATAAGCAAACAAATAATAATTCACCTTTGAACAGCTATAAATATTGACACAGGATCTATCCCAAATTGACAATTTGAATGATTAGTAGGTCATGATTCATCCAGTCGACATACAGCTTTAGTAACGATGACTTCACATGCTGACAGTTGGTTAAAAGCAGCATTACGCAAATCAGAGAGCATAATGCCCCATATCGAATAAAGTACACCGTACCATACCAAACGTTGTTCATTCTCCGGAGCCTATGTAACCATACATTTCCTATAATCCAGCAAACTTTCTAACTTAATTTACAAATCTCACTTTTTCCTATTCCCTCTTCGTTTATTTTTATACTTTTGTTGTTTTTCTCTTCCCTATAATCAAGTTTATAATAATAAATTTTGGAATCATAACATGTTTGTGTATTGTGTTAACTGGCTTGGCAACCACTCGGTACTGTGTCAGTTATCTGAAGCGTGTTGTTTTGTTTGGTAATTTTTTCCGTATCAGTATATGAAAATTTTAGTACTCAACATCCTTCATTCAATGGTTTTCTTTGGCTCGAAATGTATGCATGTTCAAATCTGGTGATCGAATTTTGTACCTCTTCTCGATATCCAATCATGCTAAAATAACACACAACTTTGGTTCTGAAGACAATGCGATATAGTATATTCAATATTATGGTAGATCCAATATGGCGGCTACGACAAAATGGCGGATTACCTTTTTCTAGACAACCCCCTCGACGTAGTATCAAATGAACGGGTATATAAAATAGAATACAATGAGCTGTGTGACGTTATTCTAAATCCAATATGGCGACCGACACAAAATGGCGGATTAGCTATTTATTTACAACACCTTTGTTATGGGTATCAAATGAAAGAGTTTGACAAGAGTAAACGACATGGTGGCGTTTGAATAAAAAAATGAGGCAAACGGGAAACTAAAACGTAAAAAATAAATAAAAAAATGTTTTTACAGCAATGGTTCTCTTTTAAAACAGAATTACACTTAAACGTAGAAAATCATTGTAATTAACAGTGATTAAATTACAAAATGATGATGAAAAAAGAAACCATTGGGCATAAACGTATGGGAACACCAGGATAAGTTGGAAAATACGAATCCTAGAAAAAAAACTTTAAATACAAAAGTTTTAGGAAATTGCCCCTGGCTATCTGACAGTGACCTTGGCCGTGACCTTCAAGGTCATTTGAAAGTCAAGTCGACTTTTCAAATGGAACCCCTTGAAATTAGCGGAAAAGTTCGGATATGACCTTTAGCACTTACAAAAGTGACCTCTAAAGGCCATCTTTACACCATAATTTTGTAAGTGCCGATGGTCATATCCGAACGTAAAATTTTCCGCTCGTTTCATTTTCGGGGATAAAAGTACGTGAAAAAAATCGACTTGACCTTCAAATTACCTTGAAGGTCGTGGTCAAGGTTAAATTCAAGGTCGCCGTCAGATAACCAGGAAAATTTTCTACAATTTTTATGTTTAAAGTTTTTTCTAGAATACGTATTTTTCAAGTTATCCTGCTGCCCTCATACCTTTATGCCACCTGGTACATTGTCCTCTCCGAGATAACCTTATCGGTAGTAATTATTTAATGACAACTGTTAAATAATGAAATATTATTAATAATTGCTATAAATAATAAGGTACAGTCGTTTTATTTGATTGATTTAAAATATATGTATCTGCACCTAGAGAACAAATTCACAAGGTAATAAATCTAACTCAACTGAATGTGAATATGATACCTACAGGTGGAGTTAAAAGAAAATGATTCACAGGAGTGAATGCTGCGAAGTTTATTTTAAGATATTGTTTTATTCAGGGTATAGCTCGTCACAAAGAGATACTAGACAAAGACATTTAAGTAATTTATGAGAATTTTATTAATAAAACTACAAAGATCTTATAAAAACGACACAAAGGCGCATTTTTAATGGACTTTTTAAAATTCAAAATACATTTTTATAATAGTACCAAAAAGTGACTCATTTATTACAACTTAGTATATTTTATACAAATAATGTTATTTTAATCTAACAGGAAATAATGTACAAGTTCATTTAAGAAATTCTTGAATATAATAAATAACATTAATGGAAAAAAAATATATAATGTAAATAAGAAATAAAACGTAAAAATTGTACAAGAAACCAATTAATTTTTTGCCTCTGCTTGTAATATTTTTGGTGAAAATGGACTAATTCTGTGCCTTTTTTATTACTGTACATTTATCTATTAAAGTAAAGTAAAACAAAGACCAGCCTTCAATTAAACTTGCGAAAGTTGTGCTACAGAAAATACAATACTGTATTTGTTTTCAAACTAGCTTGAAATTGAATTTTCTTTATTTAAGTTCTATACTGGGCGTCTACGAGGTCACTTTCTGTCCGTCATGTATTTATTTTTTAAAAGGTCAAGATGAAACTTGATATGTGTCACATACTACCGAAACAACGATTCTTGATCAATGTGTCAAGCTTCTGCGACTTTCGGTTTCGCCCCAACTTTTGATTTTTAAATGGGACAATCTGTATATTTTTCCATTTTTGGGCTCCAGAGTTCATTCTACATATCACTACTAATTTCATTTTGAAAATTTTGTAGCCAATTTTTGTTTTTAATCTAGTATGCTGTGACCCACCTGAAATTGTTCTTCTTGTAACGATTGCCTGCTATAACTCCATTTTTTTGACATCTCGTGACGTAACTGATGGGGAATGCCCCGCCAGAGGTCGGTTTTGTGAATTATTATCATTCATTAAACGGATAAAACTTTTTGATGGAGGATACAACTATAGATTCATTGATTTGCCAGCGTAAGGTAGACATTGCTGCCGATTCTGGACATCCAATCTGCACGTTTTTATGTATCGCCGGACTGGCTACATACGGTGGATTGGATATGGGACATGCTTGTTGCCAGCAGCGAGAGCCACATGACGCATGGGGTAGGAATATAGGATGGGATGTGTAGGTGTTTGTGAGATACTTCTCTTAAGTTTTCATCTGTCATCGTCGGATGACAAGTGTAGCCGTTTGTGAGATGCTTCTTTTAAATTTCCGTTTATCATCTTATTGATATAGTTGATTGATTGATTAGCCAGCTATGCTCCTTTTTAGTTTCCGTCTGTGATCATCTTCTCACCTATTCTTCTGAGTTTTCTATTTCTCCTGTTTCCGAATCTGGAAGTGTGTATATCCTTGATATTTCTTTATTGTATTTCGTCTTTTGTTTTGACGTTCTTTCCCACTGCGTATAATCCTTTCCTAGTATACTCATAATCCACTCGATTGTTGTTATCCATGGCCTCCCTATTTTCAGTTTGTTGCTGTTCAGTCTTAGCGCTTCCTTTAGTAGGTGTGTCATGTCTCGTCTTTGGACCTGTCCCCAGTATTTCATTTCATATTATTCTATTATTTTAATTATTGTTTTCCCCTCTAGTAATGCTGAGGTTTTCTGTCGTTTTTGTGGTTTTCCTGTTTTTGCTAACAGTGGACAATGTCCCTTTCAATTCTTCTCAGACTTTTTCTATTCCCCTTTGTCGTTGCTGCGTTTTTGACTCATTATGTCATCGAAGGCATTTCTATGGTCGTGTATATCTTTTTAGTCAGACATGGTGGTTTAGTTTCCTCAAGGAAAGGTAGTATAGCTCTTGTGACTCTGTAGGTCGTTTTGATTATTTTCCTCCCTTTCAGGGTGTCTCCTATTTTGTATTCTTCCCCACTGGCTGGGCTCGTTTTAGTCAGTGGGTCTCTCACCATTATTAGGCTTTTCTTGAAGTTTATTTTCATTCCAAAGGAGTCGCGATGTGGTGCCATGTTTCCTAGAAATTTAACGATGTCTTGTTCTTCCTCGGCGATGATGAGTAATTCGTCGGCGTATGCAAGCACGATGGGAGGCCTTACCATTTCAGCGTTTTCATTGAAATTTTGGTTATCCTTTATTGTGCTTTCTATCACTTGATCCAGGACTGTGGTGAATAGTCGGGGAGACAGCGGACGTCCTTGTTTGACTCGTATGTTTTTTATTTTTGATTCCGTCGTCTGTCCAAACCACTGTATTGCGGATGATAGAACATACAAATATGGAGTACGGAAAAGCCACCCAGCTCCAGTAATAATAGATCTATCGTCAAAATTTGACCAGAGTTTTCAATTACACCCTGTGTAATGTACATTTTTAATAAAATAAAACATGTAGCAGTTAAACACCATTTGTTTTCAGAAATAAACAAGTTTGGAGAATAAGTAATAGGTTTACTGGAAATTATAACATTAGAATAATTTTCAAGAAATTAATACTCATTCTTGTATAAGTACAAAAAAAGATAAATGGTTCCTACTTTTAAATTTTAAGCATAATTCGTGCATCTATTTTATCTCCCCTCTGTATCTTCTCGACTGAGGGCTGGATATTGTAAAATCTCGTTACCTACTTTAAAAGCTTTCATATTCATTTCTGTATTGATTAGTTCTAATGAAAGAAGGTATAGGTAATGGAAAGACCGTGTGCAAAGTCTCCTTCGCATTAAATTGATTAATGCCAATGCTGTAACAAAATACTAATATCGTTTGACAAGTAAAACGTATTTTTTTATTGTTGGATCGTCATGTAAATTTAGACCTGACATACCACCGATCACCCTTAAGTATTGTTGTAATTATACATCATCCAGACCTATATTTATAATGTTTAACTTGTTACTTGAAATTGTCCTTGTTACTGATTTATTGACACCACAAATTGCCATTCCCATCAGTGACAATCACAAATTGATTGTCACTGTTTTCGTTGGAGAAGATCCACAAAATAGAATTTGCTCACTGCTCATTTGCACACCGATGCTGCCATTTTAAGAAGATGGCGGCAGAATATTTGTTTCTAGAAAACCTCCTATAAGAAAGAATCAGGATACCGAAAATAAAGCTTATACTTGCAACAGGCAGCAGTCATAAATTATTTTCAAAATACAAGAGCTTGTCTTGTGTAACCAATATGCAATTTAAGGATACATTCCGGTAAGCATAGTTAATGGACAAGAATTGCCGCCGGTCACACAGAAGCAGAAAAATTTGGTATATTATAAGAATAAAAATAAAATCCTAACATGAAGAATATTGTATAATATAAAATAACACGGCGTCAGCATTAGGTTCATCAACTATAAACATGGTTCAAAATGGCCACCATTATTTAAAATACAAAGCTCATACTTTTTACTTCTCTCGCATACCCAAGGGAAGCTTGTATTCGAGAAAAAATCACCATCCCAATTTTTTTCGGATTTTTACGTTTCAGATCACGTACATTACGGAAATATGGGTTTTTCAATTCCGTCTGTCTGTCTGTCCGTCCGTCTGCCTGCCTGTCTGTCTGTCTGTTGGTGTATTAACTAAAAAACTACTTGGCGGAGAGCAGTCAAATTTGGTAGGTAGTTGACGCTACTGTCAGCGAAGAAATGGTTAAACTTTCACTGGAAAATATACCGGGTGGACCGTCTAAAGGAAATAAATAATGAAAAAAAAAATTGTTTTGCTCAAATTTATAATTGCCACGTTTCATGACACGCTAAACCTATTTCAGAAAAATAAAATTTTGAAAATTTCTTTCACCAACATTTTTGAAAAATTTGTTACCACTAAAATATATGAAAAACTTTTTTTCTTTGTTCCAATTTAAAATTTCCACATTTCATGGCTTTCTAAACCTATTTAAAAAAAAAATAATAATGATTTTTACCATTTTTGAAAAAAAATTTACCACTAAAATAGATGAAAATAATTTTTTTCTTTGTTCAAATTTAAAATTTCCACTTTTCATAGCGTTCTAAACCTATTAAAAAAAAAAATTAGAAATTTTTTTACCATTTTTGAAAAAAATTTATCACCGTAATAGATGGAATTTTTTTTTTCTTTGTTCAAATTTTAAATTTCCACGTTTCCATGGCATCCTAAACCTGTTCAAACATATTTAAATTTGAAATATTTGAAAATTCTCTACTTATCAGTATAGACGAACAAATTTTTTTGCAATATTTTTTTAGCATTTTGGAAAAAAAATTTACCACTAGAATAGATGGAAAAAAATGTTTTTTGCTCAAATTTAATAAATAAATAGATGGAAATTTTTTTTCTTTGTTCAGATTTAAAATTTTCACGCTTCATCGCATTCTAAACTTATTAAAAAAAAAATTAATTACCACTACTATAGAATAGAAGGATACTTTCCTTTTATTTAAAATTTCCACGTCTCATGACATTCTAAAAATATTTCAGAAGTTTACCAACATTTTTGAAAAATTTCAAAAAAAAATCGGTAACAGAACTTCCCTCTTTATTTGTGCATAGAGCAAAAAGGGAAGTTTCCTTCTATTTTATAGTAGTGGTAATTTTTTTTTTTGAAATAGGTTTAGAATGCCTTGAAACGTGAACATTTTAAATTTGAGCAAAGAAAAAATTTTCCATCTATTTTAGTGGTAAAAATTTTTTCAAAAATGGTGAAAAATATATCTAATTTTTTTTTCTGAAATAGGTTTAGAATGTCATGAAACGTGAAAATTTTAAATTCGAGCAAAAAAAACATTTTCCATCTATTATACCTACTTGGTAATTTTTTTTTCCAAAATGGTAAAAAAATGTTTCAATTTCAAATTGGTTTGGAATGTCATGAAACGTAGAAATTTTAAATTTTAGCAAAAAGAAAATTGTTCATCTATTCTATAGCAAGTACTCAGTAATGAATAATTTTTTTTTTAAATTTTTCAAATTTTTTTAAAATTTGTTTGAATAGGTTTAGTAGAATGCCAAGGAAACGTGAAAATTTTAAATTTGAACAAAGAAAAAAAATTTCCATCTATTTTAGAGGTTAAATTTTTTCAAAAATGGTAAAAGAATGTTCCTATTTAAAAAAAAATGGGTTTAGAACGATAGGAAACGAGGAAATTTTAAATTTGAACAAAGAAAAAAATCTATCTATTTTAGTGGTAAAAAATTTTTCAAAAATGTTGGTAAAAAAAATTTCATGTTTTTTTTTGAATAGGTTTAGAATGCGATGAAACGTAGAAATTTTAAATTTGAACAAAGAAAAAAATTTTTTTCATCTAGGTATTTTAGTGGTAAGAAAAGCAATTGTTTTTTTAATTGCATTTGAAAAATATATGAGTATGCAACCCTACAACTTTCATACGAAACTTATAATTACATCATGGTTATAATAAAAATTTCACGCCGAGTTTTAGAAAAAAACTCTCATTTAATAATTATTAAATTATACCTACTTACACTGTGCACAGAGAAGGATATTGTGAAAAAAATACACTTGACTACGTCCCTACAATTTCTTTCTGTTGCTTTTTCATAGTTTTTAGAGATCCAAAGTAAAGAAGTTATGCCTATTTTTTTAATCCTATTTTTTTTTTTTTTTAAATTCGAATAGAGCAATGAATTCTCATTTTGTAGTTATGGCGAAGGCGCGGGTATCAAAAATTAACTTTGTGGCGCATGGCGGTGCGGGCGGCGCGATAAACTCGACGAAAGTCGCCACGAGCCGTAGTGGACTATACAACGCCATCAACCGCGATTTCGTCGGACCGGTTTCGAAAATCGAGGAAGTTCAACGTCAATTTTACTACTAGCGAGCAACACGAGTAGAAGCTCTGGCAGGGGCTGCTAGAAAATTGTTGGTGGGGATGGATAGTACGTCGTAATGTAAGGAAAATGAGACGCAAAGATCCGCCTGGGTCGTTCCGTTGGGGCAGGGGGCGGCGACCGAGTCGTTTTTTGTTCACAGCAAATTTTGAATCTCTTGTCGAAAAGGATAACCCGTACTCTTTCCGACCCTAGGTTCAAAATCTAAAAGTGTGCAAGTTTGATGCGGATATAACATACCTAAGTATTTGATTAAATTAAATAGACATAAAAATACTTAATTATGTTCCTTTAAGGACATTAAAACCAGCCACAAAAACTCCTTTTAACTTACTATTTTTTTCACCTGAACTTTAAAGAGGCCTGCAGTTTTACTTACCGGAAATCTTAGTCACTTAAACTGGACCTAAGTTTAAGTGACTAAGACGCTGTTAGATCTATTAGAAAATAAAGTGAGTTGACTAACGTCGTGTATAGACGTATTGTACACCTGTACGGGGCTCCCGAAAATAGAGCTTAAAGAAGCGGTAAAAACCCCGTTAAATTTGAAAAAAAATTGAGTCACTGGTGGATCGAGAAGTTCTGCGTGAAGTGAAGTGCCTTAATAGAAAAACAGAGTTCACATGGAATTAATAATTACTTGTACAGTGTTTTAATAGTGTCAAATAAGGAAGACAAGTGCAAGTGCCGTGTCTCCACCTACACCCAAGACGGTCGTCTTGAAGACCCCTTTTCAGTGATTTATGGCGATAAAGCAAGCTGGGCAGTAAATAGTGTCAAAATGGGACACATGTGTTAACAAAGCAATATAGACATACTAACTGGGTTGTTACTTAAAGTAATTGTTTGCAGTGGAAGTTTTTTAAGTGGATGAAATCAACCCAAGAAAGGAAAGAAAATGAATCGGCAATCACAGGACCAGACGCTACATAGAGATAAGCTATAAATTATTTTATTTTATTCTATTCTTTCTGATTATTTTAATAACTTTACCAACTTAATTTCTATCTACTCGATGTACTATGCTGTGGGGGTTGAGTTCTACTTGTGTTCGTCGGGCAAATATTCTTAAAAATCGTGTCATTAGGATTATAGAGAATTTACATCCCGAGATTCATGCAGGGGATCTTTTAAGGCCTTAAAAATATTAAGTCTGCCTTGTTTATACGTCTACGAAATCTGTTGCTATGTTTTTAAAAACAAATCGACTTTTCTTACAAACCAAACACACCACATTTATCAAACAAGATTTAAAGATCAGTTAATTTCACATCAGCATACAACAGCATTGTATCAAAAAACTGTATCACAACTGAAAATGTATAATCACTTACCCATTGATCTGAAAAATTGTAACAGCCTGTTTACTTTCAAGAAGAGGATAAAGAATTTGCTAAGTGGAAAATGCTTGTATTATATCAATGAATTTTACTCAGTCTGACCATTTATATATTTATTTATTTATTGGGTGTACATATTTTTTTGTGTAGTTTGTTAATATCTAAGTGTTTATGTCTTAATTGTACATATATTTTATATTTTAAATTGTATTGTTTATGCATATTAGCTTTGAATTTTGACGCACTCTTAAATTACTTGTATTGTTTATAATTAATTGTATTTGTGATTGGGAAATAAAGATTTTATTATTGTTATTATTATTAAAGGCTGCATATCAGAATTTGTTATTTTGTCTATGTTAATAAATCATAAGTATTAATCCCACCCGGTATGTGGTTTTCTTCCAGCGTATATCGTTAACGGTTCAATCTTCATCTTTTATCAGAAAAGTACCATATTGAATTTCTTTTATACTTTATATACAATATAAGAATTATATAGAGCCTCGTTTGGTCATCAGTTATTGTAGTTCACAGAGTTCTTTCTGCTTCGGTTACAATTTATGTCTAATGGCGAATACTTGCTCAAGACGATCAATATAAGTATTGTTAGTTGATCTAGGTCATTGGACAGATACGAGAATTTACATGTAGATTATTGGAAAGCGAAACGTCATCATGGATTTGATAAAACAAGTTCCTTTTCTGGATTTTATAGAAAAATATTCTAATTGGCAGCGACTACGATAGGTATCATATGCATTGCTTTCTTTCAGACAGTGGTTAATAAATTTTATTTGTAAAGTAGAGAACATTCTCATCGAATATATCTAGTCAAATGGAAATAATTTACGCCATATCTGTGAAGAATGGAAATTTGTCTATTAAATAGAAAATAATTTCTAACTTTTGTATTTTCCCAATAACCTAAATATCACGCTATGCTATAAAATTACTCTAAAGTGAATTCATTTCAAGGCGCGGTGGATGTAAATAAATGCACGTGATAATTGTTACCCAATGTTACCCAATAAACTTTACAACTTAAATTTTACAAATGTTACTGCTAAAAGTAACACAAACAATAGAAATTAATAAACAACTAAAAGTATCTCATTATTCTGTTGATTGATTGATTGGATTGATTTGCCAGCGTAAGGTGGCCACATGGCCATGGGGTAGGAATATAGGATGGGGCGTGTAGATATTTGTGAGATGCTTCATTTAAGTTTCCATCTATCATCATTGGGTGGGAGTGTAGGTGTTTGTGAGATGCTTCTTCTTAAGTTTCCATGCTTCTTTTAAGTTTCCATCTAATCTCATCTCCTTATTTATTCTTCTTCTGAGTTTTCTGTTCCTGAATCTAGCTGTATGTACCGCCTTCTGCCCGCTTACGTCCATATATGGTTTAGTGTTTCCCAGAAATCTTCGTTTTAGCTCGCCGCAATAAGTTTTTTTATATATTAACCGTTCCACAGGTAAATATCCATTTACGGTGGAAATCTCGCGGTAAAAAGAGCTATTTTCAGCGGGTTATGAGAAAGATGCCCGAGAGAATAGTTTGTACACCCTGTATATTGGTTTGCTTTTGAAGTAATCAGTTTTAGTTTTAATTCCCGCTTTCCAATTCCGGGTAATTTTTCTATTTAATTGCCTATGTTTAATACCTTTTCAATTTTAATGTTAATTTTTAGTAAAGAAATAGACTACACTAATAATCTAAACTACTAGTTAAATAACTTATACTTATCTGTTTCATCCACAGCTGGCGTTAATAAATTAAGTTTTATATTAAGTTAATAAATTAAATTAATATAGCTTAGCTTTCTGTAATCGCCTAATTTGTGGTTGCTGGTCTATCCTTTGATTTCTTTATTTACACTTCACTTCGTATATCTGCCACTGCATTCCCTATAGTTTATTGTTGCAGGGTAATTTACGAGTTTATGACATGATGCACTTTATACTTAGGCATTGGTCCCATTGCACGTGTTTACTTTCTTTTAGCAGTTATCTTATGTTGCCAGATGTTTGTACCCTTTGTCGAGTTGTTTATATACGCTTTTAGTGATGCTATAATCAAATATCAGCTATATGAAACAGCCAAATTTATATCAACTAATGTAGGATTGTCCACGCTTTGATTAAATACATTTTCGCACGTTTTCGCGCCGTTTTTACCCGAGTTTATTCGAGATTTCGTGGGATCCACTTAAAACGAGGCTGCCTTCGTCTACGACCGAACTCTCATTATTGTCTATTTGCAAATAATTTACTCTACAACTTTGATATTTAAAATTAAAGTTTTTTATTAAATTATGAAAAGTTCTTTTAGAATTAGACAAATCATTGTCATTGTTGACTTTTCTAATATCTTATCTGTAGTTGAGGTTCACTTCGAAAGAAACATTGATGCACTATTATTATAGTATTTTGAACAAAATCGTTTGCTAAATTAATGATGCAGTTTTAATTTTAATTTGTGTGTGTTTCCATTAGGGTATATAATCTGGAGATAAACAACTCAGTCCCTGATTTCGGGATTGAAAATAAATAATCCCAAATCCCGGGATTGGTTTTGAAAATATATATAATCCATATACATACGTACACGAAGTAAATAAGCCAATATATTTTACAATTCATACAAAGACAATTGGGCAACACTCTGCCCCATGATTTATAAAATGTTACCAAAATATATTCATTCAATAAGCCATTACAAAAGTGTGAAACCAAAAAATTTTCGTTTTTTTCTTTCTCATTTATTTAACGTCGGCCTATTTTCGCTACTGAGGCCCATCACGACGCCAGGAGACGAGATACCCCCAACCTGGAAATTTTGCCGCGTTAGAAGATGGAGCGAGAACGTTGTATTTCCCTGGACAGGACCACCCGTCGAAGTACTAACCGCGATTGCCGTTGCTGCATTTTCATATCGAAATGCGAGTTTAGGCAGACGTATCTACGCTTGCTCAAAAATTTACGGTAATGACGTATTGATTGATTGATTGATTTGCCAGCGTAAGGTGGGCATTGCTGCAGATTCCGGGCATCCATGGAGATTTGTTCCAATACGCCCAACGGACGGCCAAACCGCGTGCCGGAACCGAATCTCGGATGTTTTATATACCGCCGGACCGGCTGCATAAGCCGGGCTGGACATTGGATATGCTTGTTGTCAGCAGCGAGAGCCGCATGACGCATGGAGTGGGAATATAGGATGGGAAGTGTAGGTGTTTGTGAGATGCTTCTTTTAAGTTTCCATGCTTCTATTAAGTTTCCATCTGTCATCATCGGTTGGGGTGCGCAGGTGTTTGCAAGATGCTTCTTCTCAGTTTCCACGCTTCTTTTAAGTTTTCGTCTATCGTCATCTCCTTATTTTTCTTCTAAGTTTTCTGTTTCTGAATCTGACAGCTTTCATTTTTTTAAATTTGTTTTGTTTTGTTTTATTTATTAACCGTTCCACAGGTAAATATCCATTTGCGGTGGAGTTGCTGGGAAGGGCCCTATCACGCGGTAACAATATTTTTTTGCGCGTTATGAGAAAAGAAGTCCGAAGGAATAGTTTGCTCATCCTGTATGTCGTTTCTTTGAGACATTCGGTTTCAATTTCCGTCTTTCAAATTAATAATAAAACATTACGTTCTGAATCAATAAATCGAGCTGATAAAAATTAAGATGGCAAAGATCAGATAGAAAGATAGAATAGAATAATATCAATTCAATCAGATAAAATAAAATAAATTAATTTATAGCTTATCTCTCTTTCTGCAGCGTCTTGTGATTGCTGTTTAATTTTATTTTTTTTCCCTCTCTTTCTTGGGTTGAGTTGATTTTGTCCATTTAAAAACTTTCCACTGTACACAATTACTTTAGGTCACAATACAGCTATATTGCTTTGTAAACATATGTGCCTCATTTTGACACTGACTATGCTATTATTTATTGCCCATGAACCACTTAAAAGTATTTTGTTGGGTCGTCTAGGGTGTACGTTGGGACACTGCACTTCGCTTGAGCTTGTTTTCTTTATTTGATTTAAAATTATTAGAAAATATTGTAAATATTGATTCCATATGAATTCTGTTTTCCTATTGAGGCGCTTCATTTCACGCAGAAATTCTTAATCTGCAGGTGGCTGAAATTTTTTCGAGTTTAACGGGGTTTTTACCGCTTTTTAGAGAGCATCTTAAAAACACGTCCATTCACGATGACACTTAACTTTTCATCTCTACGGTAATGACGTATTAAACAAAATTCTTAATCCACAAATACTTACCATTTGTAGCGCCTTGTCAGCATTGCATGGTTTTTACTTTTATTGCCAAAAGCTATGTTGCATATATTTGTAGTACTTATTCTAAAGTTTTAATCTATATTAATAAAATATTTATTTAATAATTATAATACATATATTTCATTGTTTCAAATGAAATAAATAGTGTCACTTTTTGGATTTATGTATTTAATATAATGTGTTATATTGTGGTAAAATATATTGAATATTTATGTGTGTACTATTCAAATAATATAATTAAATGTAAAATATTAATTAGATGAATGAATATTAATTTATTATTATTATGTATAGAAATCACATAGCTTTCTGATTAAAATAAATGTTGCGAATTAAATTGTTTTAGTCGATCGTATATAGCAATGGCACATGACGCATGGGGTAGGAATATAGGATGTTTAGGTGTTTGTGAGATGCTTCTCTTAAGTTTTCATACTTCTTTTTTAGTTTCCATCTGTCATCACCGAGTCGGAAGTGTAGGCGCTTGCAAGATGCTCTCTTTAAATTTCCATGCTTCTTTTAAGTTTCTATCTATCATCTCCTTATTTATTCTTCTTCTAAGTTTTCTATTTCTTCTGTTTCTCAATCTAGCAGTGCCAGCTTGCGTTCACTTCGTTTGTGTGCCAAGATATACATATATTCGCTTGCCGCAGGGAGCTTTTATTTATTAACTGTTCCATAGGTAAATATCCATTTACGGTGGAAGTGCAAGTAAGTGCCCTGTCTTGCGGTAAAAAGAGCTTTTAACAGCGGGTTATGAGAAAGAGGCTCGAAAGCATATTTTGTACACCCCCTATATTGGTTTGATTTGTAGTAATCAATTTCAACATATTAATTAGTTTCAATACTCGTCTTCCAATTCCGCGTATTTTTCTATCTTATTACCTGCCACCCATTTAGCCAGGTTCATTTTTGAGATTATTAAGAAACTGTTTAAACTATTGTCTTGAATTAATACATTGAGTTGATAGAAATTAAGTTGATAAAGTTGTTAAAGTAATCAGAAAGAATAGAATAAAATAAAATAATTTATAGCTCATCTTTCTGTAGAGGTTGCCGTTTCATTTTCTTTTCTTTCTTGGGTTGATTTCGTCCACTTAAGAAACTTCCTCTGCAAACAATTACTTTAAGTCACAACACAGCTAGTATGTCTATATTGCTTTGTAAACACATGTGTCTCATTTTGAGACTATTTATTGCCCAGCTTTCTTTATCGCCATAAACCACTTAAAAAGGGTCCTCAAGACGATCGTCTTGGGTGTAGGTAGAGACACTGCACTTATACTTGTCTGCTTTATTTGATACTATTAAAAAATATTTTGTACTAACTTTCAATTTTTAATTTGTTGCGTGCTTTGTTTTTCTATTATTACACTTCATTCTACGCAGAATTTGTTAATCTACCGATGACGTAAATCGTATCGGATTTAATGGAGTTTTAGCCGGTTCTTTTGCGATTTTTCGAGAGGGTCATACACAACGCGTCTGTCCTCGACGAAGATAAACCGACTCCCCAGGAAATGATCTTAGGAACGAAAACATAACGAGATTAAATTAAGTTATTTAATAGAAGTCAAGTAGATGTTATATCATATTTAGCAGGGATCACCGAAGTTAAGCAACGACGAGCGCGGCTAGTACTTAGACGGGTGACCTGACCACCGGGAAAGATCATGTTCCGAAGCCGTTGCTATAAGAATCAGATGTAGTGGATCGCAGACCTGCACACCGACCAATCATAGAACTGTGTGGGCTAAAGGAAATTATCGGCCCGGCATAGATAAAAAAAAAACAGAGTAAACTGTAAAACAGCAAACATTAATTGACCTTGCGTAATGTATGCTGAGTAGAGCAGAGCAGAGATATCGGGAGACGACAACGGCTTTCATAGACGTAGATGTATGTAACATTCGACCAGTACCTAACACAGTGGCAAGTTACATCTGAGCTATCTACATAGTATATTGTGAAATTCAGTGAGTTTATAAAATATTTGTGATATTCTAGGGTCTTATCTGGAATGGGGCATTATGCAATAGGGTTTACTAAAGAATATATTGATAAATAGATACAAGACGCGTATAGAATAGGTTGTTTAATATATAATACTGTTAACCGATAAGGGCTAGAACGTTGGGTTTGGAGGCCTTTAGTTAAAAAAAACTGCCACTAAAAATAATTAGATTTCTAGAAGTCAAATATGATGTCAGAAAAAAGAATGAATGCATCTTCGATTAAATTAGCAATATTTACCATATAGGCAATTAAGTATATTTTAATAAGAAACCAACATGTGTGTCCTATAACTGCACAAGTTATTGATTTATGGTCAATATTACATATTATAGGAAAAAAATCTGAATTTGTTAGACAAATACAAGTTTATTCTCAAAAAATTTGCGAAGAGTATCCTATAGAATGTGTAATATTTATATAAAAATTACAGTAAGTGAATAGTTGTTTTAATATAAATGTAGACGCCTTTTTAATTCTAGTTTTAATCGTATCCTGGTGATGACAACATGGTTGGCGAAACGCGCGTCGAGTGTAGTGTTTCGGTCTTTGTGGAATCTCCTTCAGAGGCAGCTATTAGAATTTGTTTAAGAGATAAAATTAAGGATAGGTATATTTAAATTAGATAATTTTCGATCGTATTCTTTTTCATTTCTACAATATTGTAAACTGTGGTACTAATTGCAAAAAAAACGTTGATCATAATTCTGATTATGTTAATACAAAGTGCATTAATTTAAATGATTAATTTTTTAGTACCGATGGGACTGAGGGATTGCTGAACCATTTCAGTGACCTAGCTCTTGTTATTCGTTATTCCTTTACTTTATTATGAGTTTCTGGAAATGTGAAATTAAATGAATAATAAAGGCATTAAAAAAGCTATTAAATTTGTTATTCGTGCAGTCGTTTCTGTGCATTACCTCCTAGTTTATATCCTTCATCAGTATAATGGAGTGTGCTTGATTACCATCAGTAATGTCATTTGTAAAATTTTCTACAATTCCGTGAATTGAAATGTCTGTTTGGAGGGATCTCTAGCAGACCATTGTATAAAAACGCAAGGGGTCAGCTTAAACTTAGCATAGATCCAAAACTGTCAAAATTTCCATAAACAGTAGAGATGCACCGGGTGGTTGTTTTTGTAAATGCTGGGTACGGAGTCTCACCTGAAATTTGCATACCTTCAGGGCATGACTACTGGGTATTTGCCGGGTACCAGTAGCAATAAAAATACATCTGCAGTGGTCAAGACTTACATATGCAAAAAACGTGTTTTCATAAAGGACCTCGCACAAACCTTATAGGGTGTCATCGGCGTCGGCGTCGCGAACAAGTTATGACTTGTCTAGCGCGCTGTGCTCATGTTCTAGTTTTAGTCTTCTGCCGAAACAAAAGTCATTTGAGCACGAAAAATAGTCTTCTGCCGAAGCAGAAGTCATTTGAGCACAAGAAAGTCTATATAAGAGAACACTTTTTCTCAGCGAGCAAGTAGTGATCGATCCTTCAAGTAGTAATGTTCCAGCCTTCAGCAACTAATAGTCTTCTGCCGAAACAGAAGTCAGTTGAGCACAGAAGCCAACGCCAATGCTGACGAGGTCATCCCTTCCTCTTGTGTTGTAACCAGACAGTGTGTTTTATTTGAGTTTTATTGTGTTGAGTGTCAAGTGGCAATGCATACCCGGAGTGGCAAGGCAGTAGGCACTGGGGTCGAGAGCGACGTCTCCACGTCGGCCCCCCCTCACTGCACGACGCCCCTCACAGCATCTGACCACGAAGTGCTCCGCCAACACGACGCCCTGACAAGGGGTACGGGGGTCACGCCCGACGTCTCCACGACGGTGGCCCCACACTGCACAGCAAGCAACACAGCAACCCGGCTCGGCGAGGTAAGCATGTCCTCTGATTTCTCCACAGGCACAAGTGCTACGCATGGCGTCGCGACGACGGCGCCCCACTACTGTGCGTCGCCGGGCTCCGCGCCTAGGCATAGCGAGGCAGGACTCGCCACCAACATAGGACACGACACTGGGGTCACGCACGACGTCATCACGACGGTGCCCCCTCGCTGCATGGCACGCAGCGCCGCCACCTGGCACGAAGCCCAGGCAACAAATATGGAATGGAGTAGCAACGATTCTCAGGCGATGCCCCCCTACTGCATGGAGCGCAACGCAGCATCGTGGCACGGAAACTCGGCGATGGAACAGAGATTGGGTGGTGATGATGATATGGTGATGCCCCCTCGCTGTATGGTGGACCCAACAGCATCCCGGGCCAACGACGATTCCTCGACGCTGGGAGATCGCCGCTTCGCTGGATTCGCTTCCACACATGGGGAAGCCTCCCACTCTGACTCAGGGTTGCCCAGCGGTCAGTACACCATTGCTGCCACACCCGACTGGCCCCAACTCTTCAGCGACGCCTCGCTGACGCCGCGCCGCCAGCTGGCCACCCCTCACTGCATGGTACCACCAGCAGCAACCAGCCCAAGTCCAAGCACGCCGCCCAACGCACAGTACTTCGTCACGCCTACCTCGTCGGCCGGCGCCTACCACGTCACCCCACCTTACCAAACGACAATGCCCAGTGCTACGCAACAAAGACAAATAGTGCTCCAAAACCAAACGACCGGGACGATCCCAGTCCCCTCTGCCGCCATGACGGACCAACCCCAACCAAGCTTGGGACTACCCTCTTATGAACAATTAGCACAACTCCTGGCTCTGACCACTTCAAACTTAGCCTCCATTACCCGGCAAGAAAATTGCCGGCCACCCATTACTGCACGTAACGAATCACAGCCGTACGCCACGGAAAAGGCTAACTTACGTGGACATGGCGACCAACAGCGTGAGGCCAGATCTTTCCGGAGGGAAGAGGATCCACGACGACCCGACTATACAGATTCTGGGGAAATGGACCCCCAGTGGCGCCCAACACAAAACCTAGCAGAGAGCATGACAAGACTAATGGAGGGAAGCGTTCAAGCCGCAATACAAGCAATACAAGGTCATCACAGGATGCCCACAAGAAGAACGAGAGCGCTGCCCACTTACTCAGGCCTGGAATGGGAGGATCCAGTCAACTTCCTGGATGAGCTCGAGGAGGCGATGCTCCATGAAGACATCCATGGCCGAGATAAAGTGAGAGTAGCTATAGAACAGCTCGAGGGTCAAGCCAGACGCACCCTGGAGATGTGGAAGTCCCACAACATCACATACGAGTTCTTAAAGGAAAAGCTCTTGCGGCAGTTCAACGACACTGCCACCCTGGGGAAGCTACGCTCCAGGTTACACGGTGAGAGACAGAAAGACGACGAACCCGCCGCCGTTTTTATACAACGCAAAATTGGACTCTGGCTGAGGGTAGAACGGTATACGCCGGAAGAAGAGATGGTTATGGAGGTGCGCGAGCTCCTGCGACCGGAACTAAGATTCGCAACTAGAAATGTCCCAGTGGCCACGATGGAAAGCTTGAGCCGAGTGGCTGAAAACGCCGAGGGTGACTACAGGGAATTTCAGAGGCAACTCCGACCGCTGCCGAGGCCAGCCACCATCCCACCTGCAACCAGTAATACCAATAATCTACCAAAGTGCCGCAAGTGCCCGGGATTTCACTATCACCGAGACTGCCCCACCAACCAAACTCAGTCAGAGCCCCAGCGAGCCAACCCCAATTCCCGTGGACACGACTCCAACCAACAGGGAAACCCTAACTTCCGCCAACAAAATGTCCAGACAGGGGGTAACAACTTCCGAGGGCATGGCACCAACTTAAACAACCCTAGCCAACAAGCAGGTCCAACCAGTGATTCAGGCCCAGGACAGACATCCCAGGCACAACCACAAAGAAATCAGTCAACCACACGACAAGAACCCCGCAATGCACCGCCATCGGGAAACTCCCAATGGGTCGGGCAGAACTAGGGCGCCCGGCCCCACCGCTGGAAATTAACAGCCTAGAATTACCGATCCAGACAGAGGACGCAGTGCTGCAACTACAAGCCCAGCAACAAGCCACAACCTTGGCGTCTCCACCACCGACCAAGAAGAATGAGATCGACGAAGCTACAGCCAAGCAGGAACAGGACACGTATCAACCACGCCCGTTGACACCACGGCAACAAAGCAACAGAGCAGCCGCCTTTGCTTTCCTTTGCCCGGGCCGCCTGGACAGGCGGTCACCAGTCAACACCGTGACGCAAGATGCTACCTCCCTCAGCTCAGCCCAGTCAACCACGCTCATTCCTCAGCCTCAGCCAGGTGAACAGGAACCCAAGGAAGTAGCGAGTATGGACGCCTTCCCGGACCAGCAGGACGCTGGACCTTCCTGGAAGGATAAAAGGTCAGTATTGCCAACCACTGCCCCACTAATAGCCTCTGTATTCCTCGACAAGGTATTCCCGCCAACTCATACCCGAGATGTCAGCACGAAGCCATCTCCCCCGAGGTCACCTCCACTCGGCCTGCCAGGCCCCGAGCCGCCTCCCAGGATTCAGTCCAGCCAGACTGACCTACTCAGACAATCTCTGCAACAGACCACCGACATCGATGATGACGATACCGATGATGACGATACCGAAGATGACGATCCCGAAGGTGACGATACCGAAGATGACGATACCGAAGATGACGATCCCGAAGATGACGATACCGAAGATGCCGATCCCGAAGATGACGATACCGAAAATGACGATACCGAAGACGACAGCAACGACGAGGATGACGATCCCGAGGATCCAGGTCATCCAGCCCCACCAAGGCTCGCAGCTCCTACTGTCACAGGACCAGTAGCGCCCGCTGCCCCAGAGCCAGCAGCACCCGCTGCCCAACAGCCAACCACGCCTACTGTCACAGGACCAGTAGCGCCCGTTGCCCAGAAGCCAGTCACGCCTACTATCACAGGATCAGTAGTGCCCGCTGCCCAACAGCCAACCACGCCTACTGTCACAGGACCAGTAGCGCCCGTTGCCCCGAAGCCAGTCACGCCTACTATCACAGGATCAGTAGTGCCCGCTGCCCCAAAGCCAGATGCCAACGCACAAGTCTACATCCGTGGATCTGGTACCTACTTCCGTGGACATGGCGACTATCTACGTGGACATAGCACCACAGCCGCCGCTAAACCAAAATTTCCAGCCCGCCGACTGCCCCCAGTCGTGCCTGGCCCATCCACCTCAGCCAAGAGGAGACAAACAAACAAGAATGAGAAGTCCCCGGCGCTGTCAGCCGCACCGCCGCCGCCAGCAGACCCTGGGCCTTCTACGTCAAGACAAGAGCAGCCGCTCGACACGACGCCATACTGTTCCCGATGCCGTTCTGGGCGAAGGCCGTGACCACGCCTGGCCACGACCGACAGTAGCCATCCGCCAGCCAGATGCCTGTCCCAGTCCGGACACGAGTATTCGTCAACTCGAACGCCAGCCCGAGCTCAGCCGGCTCCGGCGCACCGCTCCAGGATCCCGCTACCTTAGCACGTAGCACAGCAGGACCTAGCAGCCCCCACGAGGCGCTCCAGTATCTCACTGCCTTAGCCCGCAGTACAGCAGGACGTTGCAGCCTCAATAAATCGCTCCAGTCTCCCGTTGCCTTAGCAAGCAACACAGCAGGACGTTGCAGCCTCATAGGTTCGCTCCAGAATCCCGCTGCCGTAGCACGCAGCACAGCAGGACTTAGCAGCCCCCAATTCACAACAGGATCAGGCAGCCCCGGGCGTCGCGGAGACGACGTCCAGAAAAACGAAACGTGCGATAATATACCATTGTAAATAATTCAACGCCACAGGGCGAAAACTTTGTTCAAACTAGAATACATTTATGATTTGTCACATAAAATACTTTAATTTTAAATATCTTGTTTTACCTAAAATATCTTAATGGACCTATTATTAGTTACTTATATAAAATATCTTACCACACTTAATCTTAGTCTATATATGTTAAAATATCTTAGTTGTTGAAATATCTTAACACTTACTCTTAGTTTATAGTTTTGAAAATATTGTATCCACTCACTCTTACATTATATAATTGAAATTATTGAACTGAAACATAACCTGTATGCCTTTATTAATGTTCAATAAAGTCACAAAAAAGGGGGGTGGTGTCATCGGCGTCGGCGTCGCGAACAAGTTATGACTTGTCTAGCGCGCTGTGCTCATGTTCTAGTTTTAGTCTTCTGCCGAAACAAAAGTCATTTGAGCACGAAAAATAGTCTTCTGCCGAAGCAGAAGTCATTTGAGCACAAGAAAGTCTATATAAGAGAACACTTTTTCTCAGCGAGCAAGTAGTGATCGATCCTTCAAGTAGTAATGTTCCAGCCTTCAGCAACTAATAGTCTTCTGCCGAAACAGAAGTCAGTTGAGCACAGAAGCCAACGCCAATGCTGACGAGGTCATCCCTTCCTCTTGTGTTGTAACCAGACAGTGTGTTTTATTTGAGTTTTATTGTGTTGAGTGTCAAGTGGCAATGCATACCCGGAGTGGCAAGGCAGTAGGCACTGGGGTCGAGAGCGACGTCTCCACGTCGGCCCCCCCTCACTGCACGACGCCCCTCACAGCATCTGACCACGAAGTGCTCCGCCAACACGACGCCCTGACAAGGGGTACGGGGGTCACGCCCGACGTCTCCACGACGGTGGCCCCACACTGCACAGCAAGCAACACAGCAACCCGGCTCGGCGAGGTAAGCATGTCCTCTGATTTCTCCACAGGCACAAGTGCTACGCATGGCGTCGCGACGACGGCGCCCCACTACTGTGCGTCGCCGGGCTCCGCGCCTAGGCATAGCGAGGCAGGACTCGCCACCAACATAGGACACGACACTGGGGTCACGCACGACGTCATCACGACGGTGCCCCCTCGCTGCATGGCACGCAGCGCCGCCACCTGGCACGAAGCCCAGGCAACAAATATGGAATGGAGTAGCAACGATTCTCAGGCGATGCCCCCCTACTGCATGGAGCGCAACGCAGCATCGTGGCACGGAAACTCGGCGATGGAACAGAGATTGGGTGGTGATGATGATATGGTGATGCCCCCTCGCTGTATGGTGGACCCAACAGCATCCCGGGCCAACGACGATTCCTCGACGCTGGGAGATCGCCGCTTCGCTGGATTCGCTTCCACACATGGGGAAGCCTCCCACTCTGACTCAGGGTTGCCCAGCGGTCAGTACACCATTGCTGCCACACCCGACTGGCCCCAACTCTTCAGCGACGCCTCGCTGACGCCGCGCCGCCAGCTGGCCACCCCTCACTGCATGGTACCACCAGCAGCAACCAGCCCAAGTCCAAGCACGCCGCCCAACGCACAGTACTTCGTCACGCCTACCTCGTCGGCCGGCGCCTACCACGTCACCCCACCTTACCAAACGACAATGCCCAGTGCTACGCAACAAAGACAAATAGTGCTCCAAAACCAAACGACCGGGACGATCCCAGTCCCCTCTGCCGCCATGACGGACCAACCCCAACCAAGCTTGGGACTACCCTCTTATGAACAATTAGCACAACTCCTGGCTCTGACCACTTCAAACTTAGCCTCCATTACCCGGCAAGAAAATTGCCGGCCACCCATTACTGCACGTAACGAATCACAGCCGTACGCCACGGAAAAGGCTAACTTACGTGGACAAGGGTCTCGGCGGAATCGTCTGAATTTTTGGTATATTGTAGCTTTTGTCATTCTAAACAAGTCTCCATGGCTACGATGCTCCGTATTTAGTATTTCGGCTACTATGTAGTAGCACCAAAGCCCCATAGCTCCATCAAAACTACTTTGAATAGTTTTATAACATTTTTATAACGTATATTTTCATTATTGAAATACCTAACTTTATGTTTTAACATTGGAAATGTTAATGTTCGCGTATATATAGGACGAAAGTTACGAGTTTTTTTTCCAAGACTGTCGACATGGAAGTATCAAGGTCAGATAATGTAATACTGAGCGAGAGCCTGTTATTATGTGGGAAGCGATGTCAGTAGTCGGTGAGCGCCGATCGATAAAAGGCAGTACGGAGAGAGCAAATCTTGTAACATCGTGCCGGGACGCATTAGTACTGCTGCGGCGGACGAATAAAGAAGCGTGATATTATGTCTCACTATTTATTCCTTGCCCTAGTGTTCATTATCAGCCCTACGGTTGGCGCATAGGTAATGTTCTCGCTTACTCTTCACGCGCCGGTTCATTGAGAACCGGATTTTAACACCAATTTCGATGAGAAGCCAACAAATTCCAATAAAAAGGTGGAAGTATTTGGGGGTGAACCTAGACAAACGACTGACGTGTAACATACACATAAACGAGACGGTACGCAAAGTCTACTCCGTGTTCAGGAGTCTGTATCCACTCCTGGCAAAGGGTAGCGGACTAAACAGAGACAATAAAAAATAATTGTGCACGATGGTGATCAGGCCGGCCATCACATACGTCGCGCCGGCATGGTGTAGCATTCCGGCCACGACAATGAAAAAACTCCAGGTTCCGGAACATAAATTTATGCGCCTCATTTCCAGTTCAAACAGATACACCTCCCTCAGAGATTTGTACGACCGTTGCAATGACATAACGCCACTAGCGGAAACATCACAAGAATTCTATTCCTTTCAGCTGGGCGGCAGTCCGCTTACATGCAACATAACCCAAATCAGAATGCATAATGCCCCATTCCAGATAAAACACCCCCTACCATACCAGGCGTTGTTTATTTTCCGGCAGCATCTATAGCCATCCTCCCCTTTACCACAACCTTCTTCAACTCTACACTACATCTCTCAAAACCTCTATGCTATCCCCTCATTCCTCTTTCTTCACTTTTCTATTTTGTATTTTTTGTTCTTTTATCATTTTTTTGTTTAAAAGTCCCCCTAAGCCAATAATTTTCATAAATCCAAACGTTTGAAATCAAAATCTCCATCTTCCAATTTTATTCGCACGTTTAATGTCTTAAAAACAATTTCAAACCTCCACTTCGCGAAAATGGGGCGTGGCCAGGCGCTACGTCTCGGTGATCTCACTCCGCTCGCTGCTTTTTAAGTGTTATTTATCTATATACTAATCGTATTGATCTGTGCCCTTCTAAAATTGCTGATCGGATCTATCAAAGGCTTTTCGTAGGGGCGGGGCGGTTCTTCGGGACGCGGTCTGTGTCATTGGATTTGGGAATTAATTATACATTGTATAGGATAAATTCTGAGGCGTTTTTTAAATGGTTTTTGAGTAATTAACTCGCAAAAGTCGGCTATCTCTCTCGCCTCTTAAATTTAGGAACAGGCAGTCTAGGCATTGTAGAGGAATAGATGATTTGGAGAAATGTTACCAAATATTGTCAACATTTGATGTTTTTGAATTTTTTAGGTTACGTTTTAATACTTCTAAAGAAGGCATTATTCTCTCGCTGTTGAAGAGCCGAATTTCCGAATTTCTCTGTACAATTTGATATCAGAAGAAAGGGCCAATCTTGTTCTTTCCATAGAGATCTAGAACAGAATTCTATTCCACGTATTTACTTAGTTATGAATTTTTGAAAATTCGATGTTTTTTAACAGAAAAGCCATCTTTCGTTCGTCCATGTCAAGCCGATTTTGCCCATTCACTTTGGTATCAGAACAACGCCACTCTTCCTCTTTCCATAGACACCTAAAACGACCTTCAACTCCACGTATTTACTTACTACTGAATGTCTGTTAGTGGTCGCGATAAATCTCCGAGTTCAAAGTTGCGTATAGTGACGACACGGGCGCACGGTTTTTGCAACTATTACTAATTTCAACCCCTTATATCTCGCGAACGGAAAAAGATAATAATATGAAATTTTAAGTGCGTACTAAGAATGTCGAGTACTATATAAAAACGTATAAAAACCATATAAAATAATATCATGGAACAAGCCTATTTCCGTAAGGTTTGTGCGGAGTCCTCGAACTGTCGTTTCAGTGTGGTTGTAAGATTGTTTAATAGGTCGCTTGGCTCTTTCAACCCTTCTTCGCATGGACTTAGATATTTTGTGAATTACCCTACAATTAGTTATTGCCTAGGACTCCCAAACTTTTTACAAAGCTTGTGATATTCCTGGGGGGTTATGACCCTGTCTTCACGCATTAATTTCGCCATTTCTATGTACTTTGGCCTAGTGCGGACTAACATCTTTCATTCGCAAATAATATATTCCTTAGTTTGTATTGCAGTTTCACAGTATATTCACGTATCATTGTCTGCATTGCCCATATTCTTAAGATGATATCTCAAGCGACAATGGTCTGATCACAGTTTAAAAATGTAAGAATTTGAATCATCATGGAAAACACCCGGATTCGAAGACGACGAAACAGCTACCTTATTACCTAATATCGATATTGCAGTACGAATAAAAAAATTAAACATTATCTACAAGCTCAAGGTTCAGTTAACGGACGACAGTGAAATTTTTGGGACAGTTGATTTTTTCAAATAATTCTTGCCGTTCTTGGTTCTAATGTGGATCGCTGCAACTATAAAAATGTTGTCTTTGGTTTTTTGTTTACATCCTATCCGACAGTTTTTTTTTTGTTTTGCCGCCCCCGCAGAAATCGCTGTAAGGCTAAAGTTTGCTTGTCCTTTTTGAAATCATCACAGATCACAGATGGTTTTTTATTTGTTTTCTTTTAATCTTGCCCTTAAGATCCCATCATTTAAAAAGATTTATAAATCCAGTTCCAGTTTATATGGGACTAAAACCTCTCAAACTTGAATGTTTCATATCTATATAATTTCATATTTATTCCCTATCATATCGCGAAGAAAACATAGAGCCTGCAATGCGTCCACCTTTGTTTGTCCAGCTAGCCAAACGGCGGCGACTGGAATTGGGTCACACCCAAACTGTTCCAGACACGTTTGCCGGGATCTGTAAACAGACAAATTCATAACCCAATGTGGTGTACTTCCCCATATAAAAATAGTTCTCCTCGACTTAAGTTTATCAATGGAAAAATGAAAATATTGTATATTATTTGATTCCCATATGACTATGGCGTGCGTAGTTAAATTAAGGAAACAAGACATAAGCTATTAATTAATGAATTAATTTCACGCGAGGATGTGATCTGTTTACTTTCTATAATTATCATTTCAAAATTGCATTATTAATGAAAATCCCCAGACGTAATAATTATAGTGAAAAATAAAACTTTGTCATCTCATAACTATAACGAAAGTTATACTTATTTGATTTTTTCAATCTTTCGTTCGATTACTTTCCTTGCATTTGTTGAATAGCTGGTAAGATTGTGCCATATGTCGTGGGTACCTGCTAGGCGCACGGCCTTACCAAACCACCTTCTCATCAACTTGTTAGTTATATCAGCCTAATGTTTCGGAAGACGTCCTTTTCATTTGCGATCTTATTTTCCCTGAACTGTCAACTGTTCTATATTGTCATGTCTCCTTGGTTGCCTTCCTAGCATCTTATAAAAGGGAGGAACCACATGGTATGGACCTGAGCAATACGTTTAGTGTGGCATGGGGGCTCCCTGTCGATAAGGAAATGGAAAGGAAGGAAATGTAAGAAGGGTATGTGAGGATCTCTTAGGAAATAAAGTGATTGAGAATGGGGGGTGGTCTCCGAAATTGGTAGAGGATTTCCATAGGGCTCTAGTTTAGGGCCAACATTATGGTTGATAGTGGTGGAAATGTGAGTTAAACAAATAAATGAGCTAAATAGCTTGATGCAAGAAGCAGCAAGAGGGAATCTGGAAGGAGGCAAGGTCTGTCACGCGCAGGCTCTTGCTGACGCCCAGATTCTAATACTAAGAGGAGAATTTGTAAAAAAAATTGAAGGTAAATGGGGAGGATGTGAACAGCGACAGAGGGGAAGTTTTCTCCGCTGTAATGCGGAGAAAGCGGACGCAATGTTTGGGAAAATGTCAGGAAAAATAAGAGGACCACGAATTAGAGTGAAAGGAGAGATAATGAACATGGGAGATGTAGTGAAGGTCGTGGGGATCGTTGTGAACAGGCCCTCCTAGAAGTGTAAGAAGGCGTGGGAGAGGCCTGTATCAGGGTGATTGGAAGGAAATACAGAGCGATTGAAAATTTGATAAAGATAACATATGAACATATGAATATTGTGAGTATCAGTAATGTATGATGATGAAATTTGGGAGAGTAGGGTGAGTGATAGAATTATGAGACACCTAGGGGTCGCCTAAAGCATGGTGCTCTTTGGTCTCCAGGGGGTTAACTTCTACAGCGGCTCTGGAGGTCCTAAATGACACCGCGATTTGAAGTACCAGCGGGAGTCCTGCACCTCAATAAAATAGAAGAAATGATGAGAAAATCAATACAAGGAGCACTCAAGCTCCACCAGGCGTTTAGAGTGAGGCCAGAAAGTGTATGGGAGAAATGATTTGAAAGCGAGGTCGTGGGTGACTCTGACGCTAGTAAGAATAAAGAAGGGACAGTGGAATAGCCGGGGTGATAAAAGGAATATTTGAAGAAGAAAGAATCGAAGGTAGAATCGTGAAGGGTATCCCTGTGTGAGTGACAGAGGCCATTGCCGTTGAAGAAACCATCCCGATGATTGAAGGAAATATATAGGTGTCCATCGTTACAGATAGCCTGTCGAGAACGGCAAGAATGAGATATAGAGTAATAGAGAAATGGCAGAAGAGATGGGAAGGTGAACTAACTGGGGAACGCTTTTCGATGTATGCCCGGAAGTAGGTTACACTGTCCTGGGATTATCCTTTAAAGGCGTGTAGATGGCAACAGGGCACATGCATTTTTAAGAAGTTTCGATTGAGGGATGTGGACGGTGAGTGCGAATGTGGAAGAAGAGAGGAGTAGTGAGCATGTGACGTTTGTATGTGAGAGTATTGAAAGGAAATGAAGGAAAATAAGGTAGTACAAGAGGAACAAGTAAGAAAATGGAACGACTGGGCAGTGAAGATCATGATGACTGAAGAATTGCATACGTAAAGGTTGCCTTCCAGGTGTTTATAAAATGTTGTATAATATAATATGTGTTATATTAATATGTGTGTTATATGAAAGAATAAAATAATAGAAAAGTATTTTTTGTTAAAGAAGGTGAAGGTTTTTCTTAAAGCCGGAAGGCGGGGAGCATGTAAAATGAAGGTATACTGTCTTATTTACTATTTCACGGTTACCTATTCTTAAGGTGTTGGTATACAATCATAATTTTCTTTGTGTTGTAATTTACACCTAAACCACAATCGCAGCTTATTTTTTAGCGGCTATCCAGCAGACGTACGAGCTCATCTTGCCTTCCTGCAACTAAGGTGTGTATTGTCTTCAAATCTCAAGTAAGAAGTCTTCATTCCAGTAGGTAGATTAAGCAGGCAGCTCAGGACCATGGTTTGGAGTTCACACAAACTGTAGATCCATAGGGACAAAGGGTCAATTGTGGTCCTGGTTATTCACCCTGTATATCAAAGCGATATATACATAACGTTTTCTAAGATACATTTTGTGTGATAAGGTAGTTACTCTAAAATAAGTAACCTTGGATACGTAGTCACTTGAAATTTTAAATAAACCAGATTTATAATGGCAATATTATCATGAATAAATGAATACATTTTAATAATTAGTTAAGTAACCAGTTCGTGACAAAAAATTTGAAAATATCGATAGCATATTCTCAGATAGTTGAGTCGTTAGTTCCAGATTTAGCTTATGGTATTAATAATATCTAAAAGTGGAGGCAATTATTTATCTAGTTATTATAAAAATCCAAGCGTAAATTAATATTAAATAATGATAAAAATTGTAACATCGCGCGTCGCCGTTGTTTGATACGTATAAGTAAAATGATTTAGATATGTGCAATAAATTTGACATATTGTGTTATTATACGCTATTGTAGTTGCGTCATGTTATAATAAATCAGTCTTTTATTATGCATTGCTATTTATACATAAAGAAATTAATTTTGTATATTTATTGTTTCAGGTATGTACTACTTTTACTAGAAGTTGCCGTTGGTGACAGTTATGGATTTGATTGATGTTTCAAGGTAAGATTTCTGTTTTATAATTAAAAGTCGGGCGTTTTTTGACCATGAAAACCGGAAAAAGTTTACACATGACACTACTGCGAATAGTATTTTGCTCTATCAACCTTAAGAAATACGCCTAATGAAGAGTCAATTTAAAATTCTTATTATGCCACAGTATACTCAATAATTTCCTACATTATTGTATCATGGGGAGAGGCACTGTTTTCATTTTGCGAAAGAGAATAATTCTGCTTCTGTTCAATCTGCCAATCTTGTAGATCCACCTTCAAATCGAGAAATATATTTACACTGTAACAGGCATTTGCATTTAAAACTGATGGTTTGTATCCATAATAAAAGGACTGACTTCACAGTGATTTGATTTTGACTAGTAGACTAACTAACGGAGACGTACGGTAATTTTTAATAGTCCTTAATAAAAGTTCAAGTCAATCTTAAAATAATAGCATGTTTCAGAGGAGAATCTTAACATTAAGATCAATTCCTTGGAGAATAAACCAGTTAAAATAGCTTTTATTGGCAAAACTGTGCGTTGGCACGCTGACGACGAATAGAACACACACACACTCTCACCCCGTTGTGTAAAAAAGTGGATTTTTATTTTCATGACCTTTTCTGGGTATCTGTCGATCAATGCTTGAAAATGCAGATTTACCACGTAGAAAAAAAAAGTTAATGAAGACTAAATTCGAAACAATTACATACGAATTAGTGTAATATTAGGACTGATTCATCGTTTTACTAATGACGATTTAATCACAATAAATTAATGCTTTCAGCGGTTTTTTCTTATGGAATTGATCATTACTGATTCCCTATACTATTAACTAGAGTTAAAAATATCTGTTTTTTCTAACTTTGTTTTCGAATGTATCAAAAGGACTGTAAAAGGACAAAGAAATAAAAGCTGTTTGAAATTAAACAACAAATATTTGTAAATAGCAGTAGACCATAATTTTTAATCTATACATATTTCTGCAAAGCTTCGAGTTTCGTATCAATATCAGGTGATTTACAATCACTCTTGAATATTTTGAAACATAACAAGGCCCCGCATGAATTATTTTTGTTTCAGTTCTGTTCGGGAAATCCTGACGGTAAAATTTAATATTCGCAGCCTGGGATGAACGAGCTTAATGTGGGTGTTTTGCGCCTACATAGCTACTGTTTGAATTTAAAGTTTGCAATTAAAACACGAAGACGTCAGAGTAATCAATAATAAGTTATATGGGGTTGACAAAATAAATGAAAACAGATATGTATGAATTGACTACAGTTCACCGTATTCAGGGCCCGACTCAACAGAAGTATTGCCAGGGAATTCCCCACGGTACCCCAGGCTCCTCAAATAATTGGGCTCAATTTACCGTGATATTAAAAATTATCCTGGTGAGAGATGACGATGGAATTAATAACTACTGTCTTAGCTTATATCACCCTCATGTAATATGCTAATGTTTTCCACGTTACGTCCCACATTAACGTCATCTGCAATAATGTGCATGTGTTTTTAATTCTAGAGATAAAATAAGGTTATTCCTCTAGCTGACATTAACTTACTGTCCAAATTTCAATACAATCGGACTTTTGGCTCTTAAGTTGTCATGCTTACAAGAAACTTGCTGGACGGACAAACAGACAGACGGACGGACATTTTGAAAGAATTCGATCACCAACACAGTGAATTTTTTTTTCTCTACGAGCGATATTACCGGTTTTAGAAATGTGCCGATCAAATGCAATATACTCTGCGTTTTGTATTTACGAAGAGTATAATAATAAACTGAATGAGACTATTAATGTTTTTATTAACAAAGAAGTGATTTTTAAACAAACTGTCGAAATTGTCCTCCGCCATGTTCCATGCACAAATTTACGCGTCTCTCCATTATACGAAAAGCATTCTGCAACATTAACGGCGCTGTGGTTGCATATTATTCAACAATTTGTTCCAACAAGATGACTTTAAATGAAACTCGTATTTGTAACTTATCAGCGGGTTATATAAAAACTCGCGTAGAAAAGCTATAGTTTCACTTGCCGTATGTACTGTTGCTCCTGCTGAAAATAACCCCGTTGAAGTTCATCATATAGTTGTTGAACAAATACATAAAAAAACATACATAGAACCAAAAATGTAAGGTTAACTTCGCCCTTAATAAAGACAATTTATTATTATTATCATTATTGAAACATTGTTTCTGTACCTCTCAGCATTGACGGTGAAATTGAAAAAAACTATACGATTACTCTCCTGTGAGAAACTACCATGCAAACACCAACTTTTTGAGGATGTTGTGGAGATTCACTATAAATATGGGGATTATCTGTGCTCCAGATCCGCACATTTTGCGAATTTACGTGACCCGAGAGATGAAACTTGGATTTATAAAAAGTATTTTTCTATTGACAGACAATCTTTTTATTATTGATCTTGTTTACAAAAACAATTGACAAGACTTAAACTAACAACTAAACAACTTTGATTGATTGATTGATTGATTTGATTGATTTGCCAGCGTAAGGTGGGAATTGCTGCCCATTCCGGGGCATGGAGATTTGTTCCACCACGCAGCCCGATCGCCCGCCGAACGTCCATCTGCAGTCGCCCAGTCGTCTATTACATATACATGCCGACCGACCAACGGATCATCCCACCCGCACCGTGTGCAGGAACAAACCCCCGGTGCTTTTATATCTTATATGGATGCATCCTTCTTTACAGTTGTTCAGCATAGTCTATAAGAAAGTCCAATTTCCTCAGAGACTTTTCAAGGCTATTGTTCCATGCATTGACGAGCGTCGTCGACAACTTATTCGGTTGGCCTACCAAACTTTTTTTATGTCATACAGTCGCGAAACACATCAACACATGCATAAAAGTCCTTTGGTATTAGTGCTAAGTCTGGGAAGTGATCCTGAAAATCATCCATGCAAGTGCAGATTTCAAATTCTATTAACTAGCATACTCGTTCGAAAATAGTTTTCAATTATATAGGGGTTGTGGTTAAGACCATGATTAAAATGTTTCAAGAGTTGATGTTAAGAAGAAAAGAAAGAAAACGTCAACGAAACTGCCCGTCATATTTTGACAGTCAAAAAACGATCGACATAATACACTTACAAGACATCTTAGACCAAGATATTTTTGATATCACGTTAGTATGGCGGGTCCAAAGTGCATTATTCATGTTTAAATGAAAAATAATAGAGACTAGTCCGTCTCTGATCGTATTACATGTTTTTATCTGTTAAGTCATAAGTACAGCCGAAAAGTATTGCGTTTTTTAAGATTCTGCATTCAAAAGTGAGAAGCGGAGTCTTATAGTTATTATGTCTGTCTGTCAGCCGCAGCGGTTTATCTCCCCGGGCTATTGGAGCTAGAAACAGAATTTGACGTGTAGCTAGAATTTTATTTTACGCAGGTAGAAGTTCTTGCCTCAAAAATATTTTCTAGCTTCGTTGGAAGGACAAAATGTAGAACTATTTTTTTTACTTTTGTGGATGACCTTGCGTCTAAAGGACATAACAAAAATGTGTACTATGGCGCCAGTTGAGCCTTCTACAGCGTTTGGCTGTTTTTTGTTCTCTCAGGATGATTTGTTATAACTTTCAGAAGACAACTTAATACTTTAGTCCTAGAATAAACGAAAAAGAACAATTTTTACTTACCTGAAATTGCTATGCCTCCTTTTCCACTGTATGTATCACCATTGATACACTTTTTCTAATATATATATGTGTGAGAAACTATGTAAAGTTCCTTAAAAATCATCGATGCAGTCCACAAAATCTGACGAGATGTTGGACTTGAAGCGAAGGAGTTCATTGAAAGGCGTCAGTTAAATGAATACGTCTATTTATTGATTAAGAATTGAATAACATACGTGGTAAGTAGGGGACACATCCCGATGATGTTTAATCTCAACTTTTTACAAGGGTTAGAGTGAGGGTAACAATCGACTCAAATTCAGATTTAAATATCTTGAAGAATATGTTTGGTAGTTTTGGTTTGGAGTTGAAAAGGTTGGGATTGGCGGTTATAATATTTATTGAAATTTTGGTTCGCTTGTAGCTAACTTTATAAGGCTTTATGGGCGATTATACGATCCGTCGGGACGGAATATTTGAATTTTTCGACAAGGTTATATGAAGCTTTCCAATTTTTGCAAATGTACTCACGGCATATAACCAGATAGGGATAAAACGGAACTCTCCACTTATGAACTACCCCTATGGAGATAACTCGTTTTGTGAAACTGTTGCACGTCGAAAAAAAAATTATCTAAATAAAGAACTCGCCATTTGAAATGAATTAAGTTGGTTTGTAAAATGGTGGCCCAAAAGTAATGGATTTCGAAAATCATGACATCACAATTTTACACTACTTGCATCGAAATATTAATCGAAAATATTATTTCAAAAAATAAAAATACCTATTTATTTGTCTGTATTTTTCATCTAAATACCATGAATATACTCCATTCTAATATAAATATTTCAGCACTATTCTAATGCCCCTCAACAGAAAACCTTAATAATACTCCAAATTCAGTCTCCAGTTCTCTCATAAATAAATAGCCTCTTAATTAGGTTTTCATCGCTTGCGTTTATAAAAATAATATCATCTGGTATTGCATTTCAAGCAGCAGTTCAGTCGATATTAAGAATAACTCGAGACGCTTTCGGAAGAGACACGAATAGAAGTAGAAGTTTAATCGTAAATTCTGAGATTACTGGATACTTGAAAGATGTTCACTAAAAGTTCGTAATTAAAGTGGTGGCGGATAACTCCTCACTCTTGAAAATCCTCTTGACAGATCTAATATGTTTATAGCTTAGAACCAAGGTGATCCGTACAAGTTTCCTCGCGTCTTTCAAATAAATATATATACTCAATTTTTTAAATACCAACTACATTAATAAAACTCTTTAAATACATGATTTTATAAAAAAAAAAAAATGCCCTAAGAAATTAACACAACTTGTTAAGCTATCACATCTTTGATAAGACAAAGTAGAAGAGGCCCCCTCTTCTACTTTGTCTTATCAAAGATAGTAAAATTTAACTTTTCTCTTACGTAAATTTTTTGATAGTTAGATCACATTTTGTGAACACTTTCCTGATGCTTTTATTTTTATTTAATCATATACAGGATGTCCCACGTAAAACTTATGGGGCAATTTTCTCAATAACTGAAAGAGGTATTTGAATAATTCTGCAACGGCATTCACTAGACTATATAATTGACTTTAGTTTTAAATAAAAACAATATTTCTACAAATTGAGGTGTAGATGGCGTTGACTACAATTTTGCATGAAATGCGTGCTCTTATTTTCGGGAAGATGAATCGGTGGGGCTTAAGACTGCCCCGGCCTTTGGCCTACGCGCTCTCCGGACATGACCCCTATGGACTTTTTTGTATAGAGTACGATAAAGGTGAAGGTTTATGCGGAGCCCGTCAACAACGAGGCTGTTCTCTAGGAAAGGATTGTTCAAACAGCCCAGCTTGGGAGATTACACCATCAGAGTGCTGTGCAGCTGCTTAGCCTGTCGTCCATAGGTGTGAGCTTTGCTCTGAAAATGGTGGTAGTCATTTCGAGTAGTTTTTGTGAATTTTCAAAACCGTTTTGTAATAAATCCCATGAAGCGAGACGAATTTATCTCTCTTTTTTCCTTTTTTCTCTAGCTCGAAGGGGGCACATTATTGGAACAAACTTTAAGCCTCCCATTCATTTACGGATGTCGAAGAGGCAGTTGTCTGACACGTCGTGGCCTGTTGTAAAAAATTACCACTCACACAAAATTTTTAAAGAGGCTACGACCCGACAGACCGCTGACGGAATTGAAAACTGAATGTGTATGGTTGTTGGTTGTTAGGGAAAAACACCCGTCGGTCTTTATGGAGGGAGATCGTAGTCTGACGAATCTTCCGTCTGAAGTCTACGTTTGCCATACACATGCAGGTAGAGAAAATTTGCAAATTTGTTCAGTTAATTATCGAAACTGAGAACTTTAAACGAGTTTGATTTTTTCGAGCGATGTCAGAGAAAAAAATGTAATAATCCGGAGTTTACAAGAAAATTAATTGATATTTATCAAATACATCCAGCATTATGGAAAATGAAAGCGAAATGTTATGCCAATAGACTCTTCGCTCATCCGTAAATATTTTTTATTCTTCTGAACCTGACAATCTAAGCCCCGCTATTAGCGCCATTAGCGATAAAGTACCTCATTTTTTAAACCATTTGTTCATCTAAAATTTGTTTCTATTTTTTTGTATTTAAAGATAGTATTATCAATGCACATACCCGTTTCCTGGACGGCGTATTCGAGTTCACCACACAACATAAGATGAATAACTGAAGAATCATGCTGAAATTTTGCACGCAACTTTGGTTCTAAAGACAATACAATATTATTACAATATATGGTAGATCCAATATGGCGGCCACTACAAAACGGCGGATTATCTTTTTCTTGACAACCCCCTCAACATGAGTATCAAATGAAAGGGTATGACAGGTAGAATACAATAAGTTGTGTGACGTTATTCTAAATCCAATATGGCGTCCGACACAGAATGGCGGATCACCAATTTCTTTACAACACCCTTGATGTGGGTATCACATGAAAGAGTTTGACAAGAGTAAACGAAATGATGACATTTAAAAAAAAATGAGGCAGACTGGAAACTAGAAAGTAAAAAATAAATAAATAAATAAAAACACAAAATTTAAACAATGGTTTTATTTTAAAACTGAATTCACTAAAAAGTAGAAAATACGTTTTATTTACTGATTAAATTACAAAATGATGATGGAATAGAAAACCATTGGACGCTCATAAAATGAATTTATTTACCTATCTTGTCTTAATAATGTTTCATTCTAATGGATTACATTTTCATGAAATCTGTCATTCTGTTTCTTGGAAATACTTAGCCTTTGAAACGTTTTTCGCTCTTATTCTGGAGCTTATCAGAAAGGCACAAAGCCACTCATAGATAAAGATGTTTCATGCAAAACCAAGAGAATTTCCATAAATAATAGGTTGGAATTATATTTGACAATGACATAAAAACAACAGATCTTCGCATATATCTATTAGCTAACTAGTATTGGAGTCTATATTTGCATGTTTAGAAGGAAATTGTTATTTGTTTGCTTATAATTGTAATGAAACATATTCTTTATAGCATCCACATAGTCTCCAAGTATATGCAAATTAAGGTGGCCATTCCCTAGAAAGAGATACGACAGGGATGATTGCAAAATCCTATGGAGAATATGTTTCATTACAATTATAAGCAAACAAATAATAATTCACTTTTAAATAAGTAAAGCAATTTGGTAAGAGTACAAAAATTTGGAATTTGGTGTATATACTAAAAGCCAAGGCCTCAGACATTTTCCATTCCCTCCACCACCCCCACTCGTAAACGTATGTATTATAACGACATCTGGAACTAGATTCTATTTTGAGATGATTCCGTTGGAGGATTGATGGTTAAGATGGCCATTCCCTAGAAAGAGATATCCGATAATGAAATATTTATTATTTTTGGCCATAACTTTGCTTTCTTAGTACGTATATTAAAAAAAACTATAAGACTACTTAAGTAGAACCATAACAAGACTATTACTATGAATTTTCAATGAATAGTTTTAGTGGTTTGCAAAATAGGAAATAGCAAATAGGAAAATTATAAGTAAAAGAAGCTGCTAAGAGTACAGAAACTTGGAATTTGGTGTGTATACTAGAAGCCAAGGTCTCAGATTTCTATCTAATATTTTCCATCCCCCACTCCCCCCCCCCCATCGCCTCCATTCGATTATTAAAGGCGTTGATAAAATAAAATTGATATATTCACTTGAAAGTTAGTACACGTATGTAGTGTATTGACATCTGATTGGAATGATTCCGTTGAAGGAGTGGGAGTGGGAGGTTGTGAATAGAGGGAAATAAGTAGAGCAAGCTATTAAGAGTCCAGAGACTTCATTTTCGATGTATACGCTAGAAACCAACACCTCAAATTTTTCTCTGACATCTGCCCCAAATATTAAAATTCTGTGACTAATAATTTCCGCATTCGAAGGTGCAGATATAGTCAAGATGTTTCCTTTAAAGTGACTTGGATGGAACATCTGGATGTGGAAGTTTTTCTAGATCCGTGGGGATTTGAATGTGCAGGGAAGACTTAGAAACTGCTTTAGTTTTTCGTCTAGTTAAGTAGATAAAAAACTGTATGCTGTTTAACCTTCGTGGGTGGATCGATATGTATTGCGATAGTTAAGATTTGTCAGGGGAGTCATCACGGTTGGTTGGAGTAAGCAGTGAACCACTGAGTCGGTTTATTTTCAATTTGACAGAATACATCCCCAACATAGGCTGTTTCGTTAAGGATTCCTGTGACCATTCCTATGTTTGTGGCAACTGAAGTCTGCTTTTTCTCAAGACTTAACAATAAATTATATACATTCAACGATGACACGTGAACATTAACAAATAGATCTAGCCAATCTCACTATTGAGATCGATTGTGCAAATATAGGATACGATATATTTGAAGATTTCATCAAGAAAAATACAAAACAGTTAACAGCCTTATGATCTTGCTGATGAAGAAATTAATTCGTTTGATTGCACTTGCAACATCCACATTACTCTCAATTTGGTGTACGAGTTCATAAGAGTTGGGTTTTATTTTTTTTTTGTATTAAGTGGATGGCCAAAAACGATTTATATTTTACCGTCCTTAATATTTCTTAAAGGATCTGTGAACATGTTGGGCTTTCCTACAATACATTTAATTTTCTTTACCCAACTTTGCAGCGTTTAGATTGTTGAGATATATGAGATATACAGAATATTAATGACGTAATTACTAAATTAATTATTACAGTTTTTGGGTTCGACCTACCAAACAGTTAATATTTGGGTTATCCTATCTGATAATTCTATTTTTTACTCGAAATTTCACATTTTCTTTCTCTTAGACCATGTTAGGTCCAATTATAAACCTTGTATATACCCTTATACCGAAGATGCATGTCATAACGGGACAAAAGAATGCATTTTTTTATGATTTACTGCTTGTATTATCCGTATTCCTGATATTGTACAAAAAAATTGCAAAAGACGGAAAACTTACTTCTTGATTCTGATTGTCCTAAATGAATGAAACTAATATTATTAACAAGTGAAAAAAAAAGTAAAATGCAGGTCCTGTTCAATGTACATTTTTCATCAATTATCTGTTGTAAGTACAGATTTTAATGTAAACTCTTTGTACGCATTTTTCATAACAAGATTATTTTTGGTCAAGTTATGTATTTCAAAACAAAACCAGCTGCTTCGGATGTGTTCCTTCTCATACATGAATGTGATGTGAACGATACCACATGCGCCTGCCTGAACTTATCGGGTGTCTGGTTCCCCGTGACAGTTATTGTTAATGTAGCCGGTGTTGCCAGGTAGATAAAAATTGTGTCCCTCATTTTTAAATTCAAGTTAACCACAGATTCACTAAACTAAAATTACTAGACATTAGCTAAGGGTAATTGGAAGTCATATGATATTGGGTATCAGTACCAATATTTACGGAACTATAACCCGACTACACCAAAAAGTTTGAAAGAGGATTTCAGTTTTAGATTCGGACAATATCAAATCAAACAAGCTAATTATTTACTCTTGCTTATACTTTTTATATAATTGCTGCATATTCTATGGACTCTTCGCAGTTTTTTTGTAAATAATATTAGTTTTAGACATTTCTTGTTCAATTACAAAACATAAAAAATAGATTTTTAAACATTTAATAATCAATAACTTACTTATGTATCGATCAATTTTGTTAAAAAACAATATGGTTCTTCCTCTAGCTAACACTAACTTATTGTCCAAATTCCAATACAGTCGGATTGTAAATTCGCAAGAAACGTGACGGACATTTTGAAAGTTTCAGAATTCGATCACCAACAAAGTGATGAAATTGTTTTCTCTTCGAGTGATATTAATGGTTTTAGAAATGTGCCGATCAAATGCAATATACTCTTCGTTTTGTATTTGCGAAGAGTATAACAAGTTTTACTGCGTGGTGATAGTATATTTATTACACACGCGAGGAAGACGATTAGGGTGACCTATCATCATCACCCTTAAATTAATAAACTAAAGATAAATTATGGAAAATATAGAAGCGTGATTAATATGAAACTTAATAATAACTACCAATTATTAGTATAGTGATAATAGCGTGAATAAACAACAATAGAAAACTTAGTATATTAACATCTTGTGTATATATTCTATATTAAACTGACTAAATGACAAATTAAAGTTCAATAAACTTTACTTAACTGCAGACGTAAAATATGAAAATATGAAAAACATCCTTTAAATTGTTGGGGTATTGTGAACCTATCCATTTATATTTTATTGGTGTGTCTTCGCAAGTCTGCATCGAAAACAATTACTGAGCTTGTGTGCTTTGTTTTGATTATAAAATGCAATTATGAATCTGTTTATTTCTTTCGGACAATTTGGAAAAATTTAACTAAAATGTTATCTGAAAATCCAATCGGTGTATTTCTAAAAATTATAAATTTGACGTTTAATTACCCTAGTAGATATGTTTTAGTTTTTGTAATTAAAGAATACATACCTAGTCAATTAAAGTTTGCAGGTTATATTATGTTTGACATTTAAATCAGTCAAGGTGTCAGGTTTAGACATTTTAAATATAAATTTTATTTGTTATTTTGACCTTTTAACTTCTTGATAAAATTAAAAAGAGCGTAAAAAATAAAAAAAAGGTGAAGAGAGAATTTGGAGTCAAGAAAAAAATAAGGAGAAGGAATAAATAATATTTTTGGTTTTGGACAGAAGAGGCACGAATTTGAAATTGAAAAGATAAAGTAAATAATAAATAAAATAAGGAGAAAGTACGAGTGGAGTTTAAATAGAAAGTAAAGCAGATGGAAAGGATACGTTTGGAGATTGGAAGAGACGAGTCGTAAAATGCAGGAGAAGATTGTAGGCTATTTAACAAATTGGCGCCCAACGTGGGGCTCTCAAGTGTTGATTGTGCAGATACATAATTTTTAAATTTGATTGATTGATTGATTGATTGATTTCCCAGCGTATGGTGGGCATTGATGCCAATTCCGGGCATCCATGGAGGTTCGTTCTAACACGCAGCTTGGTCGTCCGTCGAACACGCCCAACGGACGCGACGGTCAAACAGCGTACCGGAACCAAATCTCGGATGTTTTGTATACCTCCGGACCAGCTGCATACGCCGGGTTCGACATTGGGCATGCTTGTTGTGAGCAGCGAGAGCGGCATGACGCGTGGGGTGGGAATATAGGATGGGAAGTGTAGGTGTTTGAGAGATGCTTCTTTTAAGTTCCCACGCTTCTATTAAGTTTCCATTTGTCATCATCGGCTGGGGTGTGGTGCAGTTGTTTGCGAGATGCTTCTTTTCAGTTTCCATGCTTCTTTTAAGTTTCTAAGTTTTCTGCTTCTTGTGTCTCTGAATTTGGCAGTTTTTATTTTTTGTTTTATTTTTATATTTTTTTCCCGTTTTTTCCTTTTTTTTATTTATTAGCCGCACCACAAGTAAATATCCATCTACGGTATATATTATGTTTAATATATTTTCAATTTTGATCTTCAATTCTTGTTTAAAATTTAATAAAGACAAATAAGCCAATGCTTATTTTATATCACCCACTTCAAGAAGGGACGAATCCAGGTATATGTTTTACAGTCAAGCACTCAAGCAGTACACTTTTCTCGCGTTGTTTATATACACTATTTTGTGTTGCTTTATTCAACCAACATAATTTAATCAAATATCAACTATATGAAATAGCCATACACGCGGTAATTTATTTCAATCAGTGCAGAATTGTTCACGCTTCAACTGAGTACAATTTCGACGTTTTGTTGCCGCTTTATCCGGATTTATCTCGATATCCCGTAGGAGCCACGAAACATGTGTCTTTTACCGAACTCGACACATTTTGAACTCTCACGGATACATAATTTTTAAATTTCAATACAAATTTCATTCACATTGTTATCCAGGTTCTTGAAATCTAAATATTTTAATTTGAAACATATTAAAGTTAAAAAATCAGATGCCTTGCCAACAGGACAAGAAACGGAGAGGCGAGGTCGTTTATAAAATTCATTAAATCTGTATTGGTACCGTGCTTCCGTCTAGTATGATTTCTAGTGTCCACCATTTTGCGTTTTAGTAACCATATACCCAGTATCACTTGCAGGACCTAAAACGGTCGATTTATTATTACTGCCTGCATACTGAATCCGGCTAATCCGGCCACTCTTATTAGATATCCGGTCCCGGCGGATTTTTTAAATAGATCCGGCCCGCAAGGCCGGCGTTATTATTTTTAGTAAATACCAAATATATATTTTTTAAACGTTTAATAAAAACCAAACAAGAAATATGTTTCTTAACAGAAACAAAAACAATAGACGTACTCACTCAAACTTATAATGTTATAAATATAACAAAAATAAACAATTTCAAAAAATTCAACGAAATATAAATAATAAGTATTTTGTCCAGTTTAATCAGATTCATTGCGCCTTAAATGCAGGAATATTAGCTTTACACCTTTCTGGGGCAGGAATTAGCTTCTATTTTCTGTGTATACGTTCCCACCCTTAGAAAACACTAAATACAGAAGCCGCTGGTGCGGAAAAGTATTTTTTTGCAAAAGGCAGTAACATACGAGCATCAATGGAGTGAGCATTCCACCAGGAAATAGGATCAGATTTTCTGTCAATTTTTGGTAAAGTGTCTGCAAAGACTAACTATATTTTTAGTATTGAAAATACTACTGGGCGCATGATATAGGACGACCCATCTTGCGAAAAACGTATCGAGAGCGACAGATCTGTCTAGGCCGCTGCGCCGGCCTTGTAGTAGAGTAACAAGCTGCCTCTATTGTGTCATTCCGTTTGCAATGTGTTGCTAAAAGCTACGACCTATTCTAAACGATGCCCCATCAAAAGAGAAGAAGATTTGACTTGGTCGTGGAAAAATCGCCCTGTACAGGGGGTTGCAGGGGGCGATTTTCCGAAAAAGTCAAAAAAAAATTTGTATATTTCAAATTTACAGCACGTCAGCTTTGTTTTCACGTAATATTACGTACATATCTTAATACTTAATATTTTTTCTAATTATTTAATATTGTCTGCGCTATGCTTTCTTATGGACCGCCTTAATGAATTAACGCTTGCCCTGAAACGTATCAATTCACAAATCCTTTAACGCATCATAACTCGAAGCGTGTTCATTTTTCGAAATATACCCCTGAAGTAAACGTTGTACGCTTGTTATCGAGGATTTAGTTGGTTTTTTCAAACTTATAATAGGATTTACCGTTTGATTTGTGGGAATTTTTTTGTGGACCGTTGTCGAATCTCGCCGACCCGACCACGGACATGCGAGAAAGGTTCATAATTACCGAACCCCCCTGCTATACTCGTCCTCATGCTATTGAGCACGCATACAGTTGATTTTCGTCCGATAACTCTTTAATCGTTGCCTTCTGAGACCGTTTTCTTTCTAATTCTTTCTCTCAATGGTTGTATCTGTATTATAGAGATAGAGAAGGTATTTAATATATAATTATTCAGTTTTTCGTAGTATGATTAATAAAAATACTATTTATAAAAAATGAAATACAGAAAATAATTTAGTGTAATTTAGCAGGCATATCAATAGGACGATCCTATAGGACTTCGACCTAGAGCAGTATAGTTGTATCTGGTATTTTCAATACGCTTAAGATACTTGCGAAAGATGCAAGATCTGTGAATTTTTGTCTAGACATGTATTTGTGAGAAGGTACATGCTCCATGCACCCCCTCATGAAAAATCTGCGGATCTGCTTACACATAATATCCGGCCGGATAATACGGCCTGATTTAATCTGGGCAGGATTCCTTCATCCGGTTATTCGACAAAAATCAGATCCGGTGCATTTCTAGTTGGGAGGTAATAAGAGTAAATAAGTAAAGCAAGCTAGTAGAAGTCCATAAACTTGGGACTTTGGTTTATATACTGGAAGTCAAGGTATCAGTTCTCTCTATAACATCTGTCACCCCCGCCATCACCTCTAATATCCCTACTCCATTATTAAAGAAGTTATCATAATAAAATTGTGATCATCTTGGAGCAGAAGATTTCAAATATTACATTTTTAAAATTCTATGAGCGCTTATTTTCACATACTAGAGTGCAAATATAATATCAAGATGTTTTCTTTTAAAGAGACTTGGGTGGGAAATCTGGATGTGGAAGTAGTGATTTCTTAGGCAGCGGTTTTTTAAAATACATATTAATCTTTGAGGTCGGACTTTACATATTTCGCAGGAAAGTTATTATCCATTAGAATTAGTAAATTTGTTTCATGTTGTTTACATCAGAAATAGGACGTGCCGCAAATGCTCAGACAATGTTTTTCATAAATCATCACACCATTGTATTAGTAAACAATGGTGTTGTTATAATGGAAGAAACATAAACAAAAAACTATATGATAAGTGTAAGTGAATGTTAAAGTTAACGATGCATGTATGCTGGGTTTATCGAAATTAAATACATAACTGCTTCTCAGAACAATTCAAACTATCATATTGCTTAATTTAAGAAGGGAGAGAATACTTTTATGCTGGAATCTGCAATATCTTGTTCAATGACTGCAGTGGTGGGGCAAAATCATCTATTTACCCAGAGAATTGCAGTTTCCTATTGATTAAAAAAATGGTACTGCTGGTAATAGTTATCAAAGTGGAACGGATTTTTGTTGACTTTTAAAAATCGTCGTATGATTAATAATCTTCGAATTCCACTTCAACAGTCATGTCATCTTCTCTTTCTTCTTCTTCGCCTTCTTCCTCTCCTTGCTGGATTTCTGTAAATTGTTGTAAGTAAAAAGATGGATTCAGTTATCTCCTCATTGATATCATAAGTATTCTCATCTGTTGTATTTGGTTCAACATTGGAGCAAGACTAGCCTTGGCTGTTGATACATATTGATGAACAAAATAATCCGACTTTTTTATAGCCACAGTTAGTACAACCGTTCAACCTTTCTTGAAATTACAGAAAATAGTATTAAGATGTTTTCCCCCAGTCTTATGGGTCCAGTTTGTTGCCTAGCAATACTTGAATTTGATAGTAGACACGACATAAATGTTAATAAACAGCAGAAGATGTGGGAGAAGGAAAGGATAGCTGTATTCTTTTATTGTTCCGTGTATTCTTTACAAAATTTAAATATCTATACTTGTCTATAGAATCAATTTTTTGAAAAATGCTGATGCAGTATCGCAGCCAGTTATTGCATGTAAAAATAAAATATGAGACTGACATTTTGGATATGAAGTTAAACTTTGTGATGAATATATTTTTGTTTGTATTTGAAATTTCCCAGATTCTACCAACGCCACAAATTTTTCTGACATCTGCCCCAAATATTATTAAAATTTTATGACCAATAATTTCCACATACTAAAGTGCAAATATAGTCAAGATATTTCCTTTAAAGTGACTTGGATGATAAATTCGAATGTGGAAGTATTGATTTCTTAGGCATTTCAATACTTTGTATAGTTTTTTTTTTTTTTTTTGTTTAGGGTAAGGAATGATGAGATTTTTTTTCGACACTTAACAACCCCTTTTGATGAATTTACTTACTTTTCTTGTCTTTTAATAATGTCTGTATTTACAGTGTAGATTTGAAATATATAAAGGTAAAAAACAAGCAATTATAAATTTCAAAGGGAAATTTTCATCGCTTTGTGTTCTTCTTTGTTAACCTTTGAAGTAGCAAAGTAATAAAGAGACTAAAGGAAAGGTTGTTATTTGTACTTTGTAATTTTAATATCGCTGTTACATTTATTTGACAAAACAAAATTAGCCTTGTATCTTATAAAATATGTTGATATAAATTTAATAACAACTTATTATTTAGGAGAGTTTTCTTATGTACGCATAATAACAATAAAGCGTGTTTATTCATCACCAGGTAAATAAATGCATGAAATTGGTTACATTTATAAATAGTGGAAGGAATTGGCCTCACCTAAAATGGCCTCACCTAAAATTTTTAAACTTTTCACTGAGATTAATAATAATGGGCCTTTTCAATAGGTACTCAAATTTTAAACTAAGCATGTTTATTCGGAAGTTTAAATATTTTGAGCTCTTAGGTTTGATCGATTGATTGATTGATTGGTTAGCCAGCGTATGGTAGAGATATCCGAAATACCCAATTTGGACATACATTCTCTCACTGTCTCACTGTAAGAAGCTCCCATTTATTAACCGTTCCACAGGTAAATAGCCATTCACAGTGGAAGTGCCAGGAAGAGGTCCGAGAGAATCTTTTGACACCCTGTATACCGATCCGCCGAGGTAAAGCAAAATAAAAAGTAAAATCTGCAAAAATCAAGAAAGAGAACATTTGGGGCGCCCTGTATGTCAAGCAGACCCCCCAAGTACTTTGACCTGAGAAATATTTTTGCATTCGCAAATACATGGACTACGTGACAGCTGCCAGTCGAAACCCTCCTATTGTGGGACCTGCCCTATATTTAATACATTTTCAATTTTAATTTTAAATGCTTTAGTTCAACGATTAATAAGGGTTAATAAACTAATACACTAATGAACCAATACTACTAATTAGAACTTATCACTTTCGTCCGTGTGTATGTTGGCAGCTTCCCTCTCTGATCCGTAGTAGTCCCACACTCCACTTCCAAGAACAGTTTTAGTTGGAGTTTTATTACTTTTAAGTCACAACACAGCTAGTATGTCTGTATTACTTTGTAAACACATGTTGCCTACTTGACAATAAACAACAATGTACCATTCAGCCTTCTTTACCAATAACCGTCCACTTGAAAGGGTCCCAGGTATAAATGTATGGATCGGTCGACGACGACTCTAGTAGGCACTGCACTAGGCACGTGTTTACTTTTACTATTAACAAACATTTTACCAGTAATTTTCAATTATTAATTCGGTAAGTGCTTTGTTCTTCTATTATGACACTTCGCTTTACTCATAATTTTTTGACCTACGATGACTTAAATTTTATTGAGTTTAACGGAGTTTTAACACATTCCTTTTGCATTTTCTTCGAGAGCAGCCCTCTGCGCCAGCGACTCTCGACCTCCTCATTTTGAGCTATTAGGTTTCCTATAAAATTCTTGCTTAGTATAAAAAAATTAATTATTAGTAGTAACTTAGGCTGCACAGTAAATTTAAGTTAGCTATATTGGCTGCATTGATGAAGACAAGTTGACAAGTAAAGAGGTGACAGTCGGCTTGTGTCTTTATAGCAGAAAATGTTCTGTCTTAGGTACTTTCTTTTGTATTTTTACCGTTTTAAGAGTAAGCCACATTTTGAATCACAATTTTCTTCTATTTTCCTCGTTGGGAAGGTAAAGGAGTGTTTCATTAGGGGTATTAACATTATTATTTGAAAAACAACGCAATTCTAACCTAACTTTCTATCATCTGATATAAAATGACAACTTACAAATTGAGCAGTGAGAAATTAGCTGTCAAGGCAGCAACTACGTAAAATTGAAATAGTTGTAGTGAAGTCATCCAAGTCGATATTTCAAGAGCGCGCTAAATTTTACATTTTCAATCTCATTTTCTCTGTCTATTAAAGCTCAATTTTTTAAAGAGATATGGAAATGTTATTTCAGTGAGTACTTGCCAGTTATCTAATAAAAAATGTCTACTGAAATAGCCCATTGGCAAATATTTCATGTGGCCTGTCACGTGCTAGAGTAGAACCATTTGTTACTATGAAAACAAACGATTTCATAAAGTCCCCAAATCTGAAGAAATATCCATACAACCGGCAACGTCGCGACGTGGCAGTACGTGCGGCTCCGTCTTGTTCGTGCGATTGCCTAGAAGAATGCCTAGTTTAGTTTTCGCCCTTAGAGGTTGCGGTCTGACAGCCTTTACGTTGTGGTGACAGCTGCATTCCACACGTGTAACTTCGTCCTTGCTGCAACTGCATCAGTAACATTGCATCTCGTCTCATTCCATTAGTGATACACGTAGTGTTTTGTTCTATTAATCGACAGCGAGATTCGTATTTCTTGTGCTAGTTATACGTATACTTTACTTGGATTAACCGCATCCTGTGAAATGGGGACAAAATAGTTGTATATATTTCGTTGAGAGTGATAAATGTGTGACTGTATAGGAGGAGGCGTTGAGAATATCAATGGGATAAAGCATTAAGCTTTTTATTTCAAGAGTGAGTATTATGCTTTGGCGGATTGTCCCAGTTCGGCACAGAATTTAAGTCATCCGGATTTTCGAATTAATATAAATATGACAGGAATATTTTTAATATTATGATGTATTGACGCAGGAAAGTTGGAAAAATAGGTCATTTGTTAATATCTTAAGTATGCTTAGTTTTGTGGATCCTGGCCTACTTACCCAAAAATAATTGAACTCATTTTAAAGTATTTCCAACTTTTTATGAGGGTTTGCAGATGAAATAACTGCAGCAAATTGTATCCAAACCTTCAACTAATCCTACGAAGTTGGAATATTTAATTTCCAATGAGTATACTCACACAATTCATTTAGATTCTTTGTAAACTTGTTTGATTACCACCTGCGTTGTTCTCCCTTTGGGAGTGCCCACCATCACGGCAACTTAAAAGAGTAAGGATTATGTATATTAGTTTGTACTACTTTTGGGAGTCTGCCTTACTGAGCCACAATTTTACAACCTCAATCATTTTATCAATAAGAGAGTCTCAGTAAGTTAAATGAAGGAATGCGAAATAATTGTAAAAAAAAACGCATAGGCTACTTAAATGGTCATAATGAAGTAAAAAATGCAGGGGCGTTAGCGTTAGTTCCTTGATTGTCGCGAAACTGGATGCTTTTACAGGGTTCCCACCAACCTGGAAAAACCTAGAAACCTGGGCCAGGAAAGTTAGGGAATCCAAAATGTGGTCCTGGAGCCCTGAAAAAGTGAGGGGATCCAAGTAATTTCAATAAAATCCTGGAATTTCAGTCATCGCATAAAATATTTTGAATTGATTTTCTACTGTACAAAAATTACATATAAGATTTGAATTGTATATATTTTGCAAAAAAAATGAAGGTATTGTTTATAATTGTTGATTTGTGGCATAATCAGATTTTCTTACTTTTTGTTGGGTATTTTACCACTGAAAAATATTTAAAAAAAATTTAATGAAAAAACCTCTGCGCCAAACGGATCAGACAGAGGTTGGTTCTTGAATACTTGACCGTTTCAAAAAGTCTCACACCTAAAAATATATAAACTAGAACAATGTTATAAACTAAAAAATGAAAATTAAAGCTATACGCAGTTAACGTTTCGAAAGAGAATCTGCTTCCGTTCTCAAAGCTTTTTGGCGGTCAACCATGACAGTTCTTTGTTTATGTTTTTCCATAGTCACGTGAGACATTATATTTATCTTATTTTTACTTACTTCGTCTCTAAGGATGGGCAACCAACTAGTACAAAAATCTATTGAATAACTTGAAACGCATCTATCCTCGTTTAATAGGAAAGTTTTCTTTTAGTTCCGTTGCTCTTTTTCCAAAATCTTCGCCGAGTCCCATTTAATCCTGTGATTATTATCCCACGCGTGTTCACAAATTTTGGAATTTTCAAATTCTCCCCTTCTAGCGTAATTTCTATGTTCACCAAGCCTTACGTTGAAAGGTCTAGACGATTCGCCTATGTTTTCCGCACTCACACTATAAATACAATTTTTTGAATTTTGAACACTATTTGGAGGTTTGGTTTTTGATAAAACCGATCTTAGCGTGGGGCCCGTTTGAATTTTTCGTAAGTTATCCGATAAACCATGTATATATGGAATTACTACCATCGACCTAAGTACCTCAGGTGGTGATAGTATATTCTCTCTACTACCAATATTCAATAACTGACTATCAACAAAACTCTCAGGATATTGATTATTTATTAAGACAATTTTTATAAATTGCTTTTCGTTCCTTAATATTACCTCATTTGAAGAAATAATTTTGGCTCTGTCATACAAACACTTAACACATTTCTTATCACTAATACGTTGATTTGATTTGAAATTTAAGTATCTGTTTGTGTGTGTTTGTTTTCTATACACACTGGTTTGGTATGTGGTATCTAATTTTTTAATTAAAATGTCTAAGAAAGGTAATTCACTATTATTTTCTATTTCTATTGTAAATTTAATTGAAGGTTCTTTTTCGTTAATCTGATTCGAAAAATTACTAAAACATTCTTTACTATAAGGCCATATAGCAAAAATGTCATCTACATTTCTCCACCATACAATGGGTTTATAAGCTAGATTATTAATATTACTTTCATCAAAATTTTCCATGAAAATGTTACTTAATATTGGAGATAATGAAGAACCCATGGCCATCCCAAAGTCTTGTTGATAGAAGTCTTTATTTAATTGAAAGTATGTTGTTTTAATGCAAAGTGTAAGTAATTCCATTATAGTTTCAATGCTTTACTTAGTTCTATTCGCCAAATTCCCATCTTGTTGCAATTTGTTTTTAATTATTAATGTTTTATCTACAGGAAAATTTGTAAATAGGCTTACTGCATCAAAACTGACCATTAGATGATTATTGTTAAACTGATTTTCTGACAGCTTTTCCAAAAAATGTGTTTGCTATTTTTAATATAAGACTCGGAGGAACCTGATAATGGATTTAGGATTATTAATAAATATTTTGAGAGTTTGCTACATGGAGAATTAATTGAACTCACAATTGGTCTTAAGGGAATGTCAGGTTTATGAATTTTTTGGCAAACCGTAGAAATGAGGGGGTTTGCTATGGAGTTAACATCTTTCGTTCAATATCTGTAAATTCGTTTTTGTGGTTAAATAAGATATATATTTTGTTTTCTAAAGAATTTGTAGGATCTTGTTTAATTTGGAATAATTTCCATCATTTATCAAGTTCGCAATTTTTATATCATAGCTGTATCTAAGATTACCGTGGCATTGCCTTTATCAGCCGGTAAAATTTTAATGCTATGATCATTTTTTATGATGAAATTGAACGTTTTTCATCGGATGTTAAATTATCTCTAGTCTTATATTGTTTCTCTAATTCAATTTTAGAACGAATTCCGTATTCATTAGCATCATCTAATGGTAGCTTCTGTGCAGCCTGTTCAATTGCAGTTATTATATCAAATTTAGGAATAGCCTATCTGATCCCTTTGGTGCAGATTTTTAAATATTTTTCAGTGGTAAAATACCCAACAAAAAGTTAGGAAAAAAGCAGAGGTGTTATTTTAACTATTCATTATTTAAAATAAATTCTTATAAACAAAATGAAGACAAAAACTACATTAGGTTTCCCATATTTTTCCATGCCGAACTGATGTACCTGAAGTTTCGAACGTTCACTTGAACGAATTTCCAATGAAAAGAAAAAATTAATATCAACTGCAAATCGACTTAGGAGTAATTTTTTATTATTATATCGATTGGTACCAATACTCATAATGCTCCCTCAAAGCCTCCCTTACGTCGAACACCCCCTTAGCAACCCTTGTATATAAAAAATCAGCATTAAATGAAATCTGGGTTAAGTATAACATTTTGTTAGCTACATTTACTATATATACTACTTTAAACATATTCTCGATATTTCAATCGCACACAGTGCACTTATGCACCCCCTGCTTCAACCCTTGATTTTAAAAAATTCGTAAAAAAGTCAGTCTGACATAGACCTAAAAGTTTTTTCGTCCTTCTAGGTGCCAACAATACCCCTAACATTCCCTCAAAGCCTTGTTCTCACTGAACCGGCGGAACACCCCCTTAGCAACCCTTGTATATAAAAAAATCAGCATTAAATGTAATCTGGGTTAAGTATAATATTTTGTAAACTAAATTTACTATAAATACTACTTTAAACATATTCTCGATATTTCAATCGCACACAGTGTACTTATGTACCCCCTGCTTCAACCCTTAATTTTAAAAAAATCGTAAAAAAGTCAAACTGACATAGACCTAAAAGTTTTTTCGTCCTTCTAGTTGCCAACAATACCCCTAACATTCCCTCAAAGCCTTGTTCTCGCTGAACCGGCGGAACACCCCCTTAGCAACCCTTGTATATAAAAAATCAGCATTAGATGTAATCTGGGTTAAGTATAACATTTTGTAAGCTAAATTTACTATAAATACTACTTTAAACATATTCTCGGTATTTCAATAGCACACAGTGTACTTATGCACCCCCTGCTTCAACCCTTGATTTTAAAAAAATCGTAAAAAAGTCAGACTGACATAGACCTAAAAGTTTTTTCGTCCTTCTAGTTGCCAACAATACCCCTAACATTCCCTCAAAGCCTTGTTCTCGCTGAACCGGCGGAACACCCCCTTAGCAACCCTTGTATATAAAAAATCAGCATTAAATGTAATCTGGGTTAAGTATAATATTTTGTAAACTAAATTTACTATAAATACTACTTTAAACATATTCTCGATATTTAAATCGCACACAGTGTACTTATGCACCCCCTGGTTCAACCCTTGATTGTAAAAAATTCTTAAAAAAGTCAAACTGACATAGACCTAAAAGTTTTTTCGTCCTTCTAGTTGCCAACAATACCCCTAACGTTCCCTCAAAGCCTTGTTCTCGCCGAACCGGCGGAACACCCCCTTAGCAACCCTTGTATATAAAAAATCAGCATTAGATGTAATCTGGGTTAAGTATAACATTTTGTAAGCTAAATTTACTATAAATACTACTTTAAACATATTCTCAATATTTCAATCGCACACAGTGTACTTATGCACCCCCTGGTTCAACCCTTGATTGTAAAAAATTCTTAAAAAAGTCAAGCTGACATAGACCTAAAAGTTTTTTCGTCCTTCTAGTTGCCAACAGTACCCCTAACATTCCCTCAAAGCCTTGTTCTCGCCGAACCGGCGGAACACCCCCTTAGCAACCCTTGTATATAAAAAAATCAGCATTAGATGTAATCTGGGTTAAGTATAACATTTTGTAAGCTAAATTTACTATAAATACTACTTTAAACATATTCTCGATATTTCAATCGCACACAGTGTACTTATGCACCCCCTGCTTCAACCCTTGATTTTAAAAAAATCGTAAAAAGTCAAACTGACATAGACCTAAAAGTTTTTTCGTCCTTCTAGTTGCCAACAATACCCCTAACATTCCCTCAAGGCCTTGTTCTCGCTGAACCGGCGGAACACCCTCTTAGCAACCCTTGTATATAAAAAATCAACATTAAATGTAATGTGGGTTAAGTATAATATATTGTAAACTAAATTTACTATAAATACTACTTTAAACATATTCTCGATATTTCAATCGCACACAGTGTACTTATGCACCCCCTGCTTCAACCCTTGATTTTTTAAAAATCGTAAAAAAGTCAAACTGACATAGACCTAAAAGTTTTTTCGTCCTTCTAGTTGCCAACAATATCCCTAACATTCCCTCAAAACCTACTTTATGGAGAACCGGCGGAACACCCCCTTAGCAATCCTTGTATATGATAGACCAGCATTAAACGAAATCAGGGTTAAGTATAACATTTTGTTAGCTACATTTACTACAAATACTACTGTAAACATATTCTCGATATTTCGTTCGCACACAGTGTTCTTAAGCACCCCCTCTTCAACCCTTAATTTTAAAAAATTTGTCAAAAAGGCGAACTGTCTTAGATGTAAACGTTTTTTCGTCCTTCTAGTTGCAAATAATGCCATAAACATCCCCTCAAAGCCTAGTTGGCGGAAGTGGCGGAACAACCCCTTAACAACCTTTGTATGTATAAAATCAGCATTAAAAGAAATCTGGGTTAGGTATAAAATTTCGTTAGCTGCATTTACTACAAAAACTACTCTAAACATATTCTCGATATTTTATTCGCACAGTGTTCGGATGCACCCCCTGCTTCAACCCCTGTTTTTGAAAAATTCGTCAGGGAGTCAAATTGCCTTAGGCGTTAAAGGTTTTTCGTTATTCTACTCGCAAATAATACCCCAAACATTCTCTCAAACCATACATAATGGGGAAGTGGAGGAACACTCCCTTACCAACCCTTGTAAATAAGTAATCAGCATTAAGTGAAATCCAGTTTAAGTATATAATTCCGTTAGCCACGTATTCTACAAATACTACTGTAAACATTTTCTCGAAATTTCATTTGCGTTTAAAGTCCGGATACACTCCAGCTTTAACCCTCGATTTTAAAAAAATCGCCAAAATGTCAATATGGCTTAGGCGTAAAAGTTTCTTTGTTGCTTCAGCTACAAATAATACCCCAAACTTTCCAGCAGAGCTTTGTTTAAGGCTAAGTGGCGGAGCACCCCTTTAGCAACCCTTATACAATGTGTGCTGTTTTATAAAATATAAATATAGCAATAATCAGGATTATATATACAAAGTCTGGCTTACTTAGGTAGAAAATTTTGTTATCCACGTTTACTCTAAATATTACCGCTGCTTCAACCCTTGATTTTAACAAATTTGCCAAAAAGTTTATCTGGTTTAGGGGTGTAGTAGGTTCCATATGAAATCCAGCGATACAAAAAAGTTCGTCTAAAACGTCTAAAGGAGACTGACCGCTTCTGATTAGTGTATGGCCGGAGTCGTGCAGTATAATTTTATCACAAAGAAACAGTTACTCTACCACTAGAAGTCCACGTTGACTAGATTGCTTATTTCAACGAATCATCTATTTGGTAGGACAAATTTCAACCAATTAAATTCAATCAGATTGGTCCATGTTCTTAACTCCTTAGGAAATATTTTTGACAATTTTTTGTGATGATAATAAAAGATGCCAAATACCTTCTTTATGACCTTTTTTTGTACATAAATTGAAATTTCGCACTTTAACCATGAACGAGACTTTAAGGACATGCTTGAAGTATTATTTGTTGCTAATGTAATCAAAAAAATTGTACCTCTAAGCCAGATTGCGCTTGAGGTGATACTTTTCATATCGGGGGTTGCCAGTGGTATACTCCGCGTCCTAACTCTAACGAGGCTTTGGTTAATGTTTGAAGCCTCCTTTGTGATTAGAATGAACAAGAAAGGTTCACACCTAAGCCAGATCGACTTTTTGAGGAATTTTTTTATTTTAAGGGTTGAGGCAGGGGGTGCATCCGAACACTGTATGCGAATGAAACTTCGAAAATATGTTTAGAGTAGTATTTATAGTATTTGTAGCTAACAAAATTTTATACTCAATCCAGATATCATTTAATGTTGATTTTTTCTATACAAGAGTTGCTAAGGGGGTATTCCGCCGGTTCGCCATAAACTACGCTTTGAGGTAATGTTAGGGGTATTGTTGGCAACTAGAAGGACGAAAAAATTTTTACGTCTATGACAGTTTGACTTTTTTACGAATTTTTTAAAATCAAGGGTTGAAGCAGGGAGTGCATAAGAACACAGTGTGCGATTGAAATATCGAGAATATGTTTAAAGTAGTATTTATAGTAAATTTAGTTTACAAAATATTATACTTAACCCAGATTACATTTAATGCTGATTTTTTATATACAAGGGTTGCTAAGGGGGTGTTCCGCCGGTTCAGCGAGAACGAGGCTTTGAGGGAATGTTAGGGGTATTGTTGGCAACTAGAAGGACGAAAAAACTTTTAGGTCTATGTCAGTTTGACTTTTTTACGATTTTTTTAAAATCAAGGGTTGAAGCAGGGAGTGCATAAGTACACTGTGTGCGATTGAAATATCGAGAATATGTTTAAAGTAGTATTTATAGTAAATTTAGTTTACAAAATATTATACTTAACCCAGATTACATTTAATGCTGATTTTTTATATACAAGGGTTGCTAAGGGGGTGTTCCGCCGGTTCAGCGAGAACGAGGCTTTGAGGGAATGTTAGGGGTATTGTTGGCAACTAGAAGGACGAAAAAACTTTTAGGTCTATGTCAGTTTGACTTTTTTACGATTTTTTTAAAATCAAGGGTTGAAGCAGGGGGTGCATAAGTACACTTTGTGCTATTGAAATATCGAGAATATGTTTAAAGTAGTATTTATAGTAAATTTAGCTTACAAAATGTTATACTTAACCCAGATTACATCTAATGCTGATTTTTTATATACAAGGGTTGCTAAGGGGGTGTTCCGCCGGTTCGGCGAGAACAAGGCTTTGAGGGAATGTTAGGGGTATTGTTGGCAACTAGAAGGACGAAAAAACTTTTAGGTCTATGTCAGTTTGACTTTTTTACGATTTTTAAAAAATCAAGGGTTGAAGCAGGGGGTGCATAAGTACACTGTGTGCGATTGAAATATCGAGAATATGTTTAAAGTAGTATTTATAGTAAATTTAGCTTACAAAATGTTATACTTAACCCAGATTACATCTAATGCTGATTTTTTATATACAAGGGTTGCTAAGGGGGTGTTCCGCCGGTTCGGCGAGAACAAGGCTTTGAGGGAATGTTAGGGGTATTGTTGGCAACTAGAAGGACGAAAAAACTTTTAGGTCTATGTCAGTTTGACTTTTTTACGATTTTTTAAAAATCAGGGGTTGAAGCAGGGGGTGCATAAGTACACTGTGTGCGATTGAAATATCGAGAATATGTTTAAAGTAGTATTTATAGTAAATTTAGCTTACAAAATGTTATACTTAACCCAGATTACATCTAATGCTGATTTTTTATATACAAGGGTTGCTAAGGGGGTGTTCCGCCGGTTCGGCGAGAACAAGGCTTTGAGGGAATGTTAGGGGTATTGTTGGCAACTAGAAGGACGAAATAACTTTTAGGTCTATGTCAGTTTGACTTTTTTAAGAATTTTTTACAATCAAGGGTTGAACCAGGGGGTGCATAAGTACACTGTGTGCGATTGAAATATCGAGAATATGTTTAAAGTAGTATTTATAGTAAATTTAGCTTACAAAATGTTATACTTAACTCAGATTACATCTAATGCTGATTTTTTATTTACAAGGGTTGCTAAGGGGGTGTTCCGCCGGTTCGGCGAGAACAAGGCTTTGAGGGAATGTTAGGGGTATTGTTGACAAATAGAAGGACGAAAAAACTTTTAGGTCTATGTCACTTTGACTTTTTTAAGAATTTTTTACAATCAAGGGTTGAAGCAGGGGGTGCATAAGTACACTGTGTGCGATTGAAATATCGAGAATATGTTTAAAGTAGTATTTATAGTAAATTTAGTTTACAAAATATTATACTTAACCCAGATTACATTTAATGCTGATTTTTTATATACAAGGGTTGCTAAGGGGGTGTACCGCCGGTTCGGCGAGAACGAGGCTTTGAGGGAATGTTAGGGGTATTGTTGGCAACTAGAAGGACGAAAAAACTTTTAGGTCTATGTCAGTTTGACTTTTTTACGATTTTTTTAAAATCAAGGGTTGAAGCAGGGGGTGCGTAAGTACACTTTGTGCTATTGAAATATCGAGAATATGTTTAAAGTAGTATTTATAGTAAATTTAGCTTACAAAATGTTATACTTAACCCAGATTACATCTAATGCTGATTTTTTATATACAAGGGTTGCTAAGGGGGTGTTTCGCCGGTTCGGCGAGAACAAGGCTTTGAAGGAATGTTAGGGGTATTGTTGGCAACTAGAAGGACGAAATAACTTTTAGGTCTATGTCAGTTTGACTTTTTTACGATTTTTTTAAAATCAAGGGTTGAAGCAGGGGGTGCATAAGTACACTGTGTGCGATTGAAATATCGAGAATATGTTTAAAGTAGTATTTATAGTAAATTTAGTTTACAAAATATTATACTTAACACAGATTACATTTAATGCTGATTTTTTATATACAAGGGTTGCTAAGGGGGTGTTCCGCCGGTTCAGCGAGAACGAGGTTTTGAGGGAATGTTAGGGGTATTGTTGGCAACTAGAAGGACGAAAAAACTTTTAGGTCTATGTCAGTTTGACTTTTTTACGATTTTTTAAAAATCAAGGGTTGAAGCAGGGGGTGCATAAGTACACTGTGTGCGATTGAAATATCGAGAATATGTTTAAAGTAGTATTTATAGTAAATTTAGCTTACAAAATGTTATACTTAACCCAGATTACATCTAATGCTGATTTTTTATATACAAGGGTTGCTAAGGGGGTGTTCCGCCGGTTCGGCGAGAACAAGGCTTTGAGGGAATGTTAGGGGTATTGTTGGCAACTAGAGGGACGAAAAAACTTTTAGGTCTATGTCAGTTTGACTTTTTTACGATTTTTAAAAAATCAAGGGTTGAAGCAGGGGGTGCATAAGTACACTGTGTGCGATTGAAATATCGAGAATATGTTTAAAGTAGTATTTATAGTAAATTTAGCTTACAAAATGTTATACTTAACCCAGATTACATCTAATGCTGATTTTTTATATACAAGGGTTGCTAAGGGGGTGTTCCGCCGGTTCGGCGAGAACAAGGCTTTGAGGGAATGTTAGGGGTATTGTTGGCAACTAGAAGGACGAAAAAACTTTTAGGTCTATGTCAGTTTGACTTTTTTACGATTTTTAAAAAATCAAGGGTTGAAGCAGGGGGTGCATAAGTACACTGTGTGCGATTGAAATATCGAGAATATGTTTAAAGTAGTATTTATAGTAAATTTAGCTTACAAAATGTTATACTTAACCCAGATTACATCTAATGCTGATTTTTTATATACAAGGGTTGCTAAGGGGGTGTTCCGCCGGTTCGGCGAGAACAAGGCTTTGAGGGAATGTTAGGGGTATTGTTGGCAACTAGAAGGACGAAAAAACTTTTAGGTCTATGTCAGTTTGACTTTTTTACGATTTTTTAAAAATCAGGGGTTGAAGCAGGGGGTGCATAAGTACACTGTGTGCGATTGAAATATCGAGAATATGTTTAAAGTAGTATTTATAGTAAATTTAGTTTACAAAATATTATACTTAACCCAGATTACATTTAATGCTGATTTTTTATATACAAGGGTTGCTAAGGGGGTGTACCGCCGGTTCGGCGAGAACAAGGCTTTGAGGGAATGTTAGGGGTATTGTTGACAAATAGAAGGACGAAAAAACTTTTAGGTCTATGTCACTTTGACTTTTTTAAGAATTTTTTACAATCAAGGGTTGAAGCAGGGGGTGCATAAGTACACTGTGTGCGATTGAAATATCGAGAATATGTTTAAAGTAGTATTTATAGTAAATTTAGTTTATAAAATATTATACTTAACCCAGATTACATTTAATGCTGATTTTTTATATACAAGGGTTGCTAAGGGGGTGTACCGCCGGTTCGGCGAGAACGAGGCTTTGAGGGAATGTTAGGGGTATTGTTGGCAACTAGAAGGACGAAAAAACTTTTAGGTCTATGTCAGTTTGACTTTTTTACGATTTTTTTAAAATCAAGGGTTGAAGCAGGGGGTGCGTAAGTACACTTTGTGCTATTGAAATATCGAGAATATGTTTAAAGTAGTATTTATAGTAAATTTAGCTTACAAAATGTTATACTTAACCCAGATTACATCTAATGCTGATTTTTTATATACAAGGGTTGCTAAGGGGGTGTTCCGCCGGTTCGGCGAGAACAAGGCTTTGAAGGAATGTTAGGGGTATTGTTGGCAACTAGAAGGACGAAATAACTTTTAGGTCTATGTCAGTTTGACTTTTTTACGATTTTTTTAAAATCAAGGGTTGAAGCAGGGGGTGCATAAGTACACTGTGTGCGATTGAAATATCGAGAATATGTTTAAAGTAGTATTTATAGTAAATTTAGTTTACAAAATATTATACTTAACACAGATTACATTTAATGCTGATTTTTTATATACAAGGGTTGCTAAGGGGGTGTTCCGCCGGTTCAGCGAGAACGAGGCTTTGAGGGAATGTTAGGGGTATTGTTGGCAACTAGAAGGACGAAAAAACTTTTAGGTCTATGTCAGTTTGACTTTTTTACGATTTTTTAAAAATCAAGGGTTGAAGCAGGGGGTGCATAAGTACACTGTGTGCGATTGAAATATCGAGAATATGTTTAAAGTAGTATTTATAGTAAATTTAGCTTACAAAATGTTATACTTAACCCAGATTACATCTAATGCTGATTTTTTATATACAAGGGTTGCTAAGGGGGTGTTCCGCCGGTTCGGCGAGAACAAGGCTTTGAGGGAATGTTAGGGGTATTGTTGGCAACTAGAAGGACGAAATAACTTTTAGGTCTATGTCAGTTTGACTTTTTTAAGAATTTTTTACAATCAAGGGTTGAACCAGGGGGTGCATAAGTACACTGTGTGCGATTGAAATATCGAGAATATGTTTAAAGTAGTATTTATAGTAAATTTAGCTTACAAAATGTTATACTTAACCCAGATTACATCTAATGCTGATTTTTTATATACAAGGGTTGCTAAGGGGGTGTTCCGCCGGTTCGGCGAGAACAAGGCTTTGAGGGAATGTTAGGGGTATTGTTGACAACTAGAAGGACGAAAAAACTTTTAGGTCTATGTCACTTTGACTTTTTTAAGAATTTTTTACAATCAAGGGTTGAAGCAGGGGGTGCGTAAGTACACTTTGTGCTATTGAAATATCGAGAATATGTTTAAAGTAGTATTTATAGTAAATTTAGCTTACAAAATGTTATACTTAACCCAGATTACATCTAATGCTGATTTTTTATATACAAGGGTTGCTAAGGGGGTGTTCCGCCGGTTCAGCGAGAACGAGGCTTTGAGGGAATGTTAGGGGTATTGTTGGCAACTAGAAGGACGAAAAAACTTTTAGGTCTATGTCAGTTTGACTTTTTTACGATTTTTTAAAAATCAAGGGTTGAAGCAGGGGGTGCATAAGTACACTGTGTGCGATTGAAATATCGAGAATATGTTTAAAGTAGTATTTATAGTAAATTTAGCTTACAAAATGTTATACTTAACCCAGATTACATCTAATGCTGATTTTTTATATACAAGGGTTGCTAAGGGGGTGTTCCGCCGGTTCGGCGAGAACAAGGCTTTGAGGGAATGTTAGGGGTATTGTTGGCAACTAGAAGGACGAAATAACTTTTAGGTCTATGTCAGTTTGACTTTTTTAAGAATTTTTTACAATCAAGGGTTGAACCAGGGGGTGCATAAGTACACTGTGTGCGATTGAAATATCGAGAATATGTTTAAAGTAGTATTTATAGTAAATTTAGCTTACAAAATGTTATACTTAACCCAGATTACATCTAATGCTGATTTTTTATATACAAGGGTTGCTAAGGGGGTGTTCCGCCGGTTCGGCGAGAACAAGGCTTTGAGGGAATGTTAGGGGTATTGTTGACAACTAGAAGGACGAAAAAACTTTTAGGTCTATGTCACTTTGACTTTTTTAAGAATTTTTTACAATCAAGGGTTGAAGCAGGGGGTGCATAAGTACACTGTGTGCGATTGAAATATCGAGAATATGTTTAAAGTAGTATTTATAGTAAATTTAGTTTACAAAATATTATACTTAACCCAGATTCCATTTAATGCTGATTTTTTATATACAAGGGTTGCTAAGGGGGTGTTCGACGTAAGGGAGGCTTTGAGGGAGCATTATGAGTATTGGTACCAATCGATATAATAATAAAAAATTACTCTTAAGTCGATTTGCAGTTGATATTAATTTTTTCTTTTCATTTGAAATTCGTTCAAGTGAACGTTCGAAACTTCAGGTACATCCGAACTGAAGATAATACAATTTCATTAATATCCACTTATATACAAGTTTTATTAGAATGTACTATATTTTCATATTTTGGTCCTGGAAAATTAAAATTTGGTCCTGGAAAGTCAGGGAATTCAAAATTCCAATGTTGCTGGCAACCATGTTAAATGTTATTATTTTTAATTCTTTCAAAAAAATGTTTAAATGTCTATTGGAGGGTATTAATATTGCAGTCCCCAGCAATGTTTCCAAAGTTGGAACGGTCACGAAAAAGTCCAAATTAGTATAATATGCTTACCTGAACCTTAGAACAAGGCCGATTCTCACTTTTAACTATGCTCATCAACGCCAGTCTTCACGATGTCATGTGATTATATTTTTCATTCATTCACGTGCACCATTCGAAAGCTTTACAAATTCTGAATAAACTGTTAAGTTATTTAATAATAATAATATTGTCTTTATTAAGCAACTAGCAATTATAATAATTTTATTAAAAAAATGGTGTACATAAAAAAATTCGCGTAGGACGCTAGTTAACTTAAAAGGCGAATCTTTTAGTTCTTCGTAACTTATTAGGTTACGAGATTCTGCTCTTCCACTCAGGGTCGGACTTACATTTGAGAGGCCCTGGACACTTTTCATGTTAGGGGGGGGCTTGTAAGGCGGCCAATTTCAACATAATTAAAATATAAATGTGTAAGCATTAAACCCAAGCAAGTTGTCATTTGTAGGCTGTGAATTCATAACGAATTAAAAAATCTTTAGTAATGTTAATTTTATTATAATTTTATATCATCAACAAAACTATTTTTTTTACAATTTAGAAATATTTTTTTGTATAAAGGATGTTTTTGACACTCGGAGTGCGAAGCAAGTGCTCTACATTTCTCTTTGACATTACATTGGTTATTTTTACACTCTATTCTTTGTTTTTGGTTTTTAATTTTAATTTTTAAGTTAACTTTTTGCTTCATTTCGTCTGCTTCTTTTCATTATTCGTTATTTGTAATTTATTCCTTAAATTATTTTTACCATTTTTATACATTCTGGGGCACCAATTACGTGGGGGCCCTGGGCACGTGCCCCAAGTGCCCTTACGTAAATCCGACCCTACTTCCACTTAACCTCGATACATAGAAAATGTGTGCATCCCAAAATGTTTATAAATGTTAATAATCAACTTACTGCAGGAAGGAGTGACGATCAAGGGGAAGTAATTATGGGAAAAGACATTGAAAAAACCTGTAATGGTCCAATTAACCTAAGGTGGCCACATTTAAGGAATGAGAATGTGGGACATCTAATAATAATACAAAATAATTTTTTGAAACAAATAGTTATTAAAGATATATATTCTACAAATGTAACAAAAGTATACATTCAGTATGTAAAAAAGTATACATATATAAATATTTTTTATAAATTCTAAAAACTACACAATAATTAACCAAAAGAATTATTCCCTAAAATTTTCATTCACTGTCTATGTGTTTAATCAATTTCACTCTTAAGTATGGCCTTCATCTTTTGTATGGTTAATTGACTACATATTTATCAGCAGAAAATTCATTATTCCCTTGAACTCATCACTAAATAAAGCAAATCAACAGGAGCCGTATTTTTTTGACAATATGTTTGCATTAGTTTAGTTGTCTTCATTGTTTGGTTTAGATCGAGGAAATAAAAAATCATGATCACACAGCCTTGTAGCAACTTTAAAAACAATCGTTCCCATTGGATTTTTTAATGTCAGTGAAATAAACCCCATTTTCACCCCTCTCATCCGCGCGTCTGTGGAATAAATTAAATAGGTATCTATATTCTATACGCGTTCTTTGTTATAGTATTTCTATTATTAATTTGGAAATTCAGTCCAAAGCGTTGCTACCAGAATAAGCATTACCACTCATTACAGAGCCTATTTGTACTGAAATCACAACTGAGATCGCGTACTTGAATATTGCAAACGATATCTGTATACGAATATAGTTCACCAGATAATGTGCTTACCTCAAACGAAATCAATCGATTGTTTACCTGTACTAGTTCATCATTACAAGTCCGCTGCCTGATTCGGTTTATTCATATAATTGCCGGTAGCATAGCCGTAGGTTAAATGATATTTATTTACTTTTATTAAATCATTTATAGAGGTGTTCATTAAACCGACATTATTTATTATAAATGAATAATTTACATCATGCCCATCATTTGATATAGGTACACTAATAAAACAATATTTACAATAATTGAAAAGTGGTTCTAAAAATTGTCGGCCGGCGCTTATAGCATCACTGGTGCTATGTTATGATTATGAACTATTTGTCGATCTTGTGAATTTCAAACTGACACTAGATAACCTATACCTTGAAGAAGTGTTACTTTGTGGAGAAATGCGAAAAATTGCGAAAAATCGCGGCGTGGCTTGTTAGGGGTGGTTTTTGAGGGTGAGGTTACCACTATCTTGAGAAATCTTTCTTCTGAAAACTAGACATCTTGTGTGAAAAATTTCCAAAAGGCAAAACACTGTAGTTTGTGTCTCTTTTGTTTCCTAACGTCAATGAATATGAAGCGTATCGATCGAGGACCAATCTCCTAGTTTGATTTGTCATTGCTCGAAAACCATTACGCCTTATGAGCAACATTATTTATAGTAAATGTTATATAGAATTTTTTCAGTGAATAAGTATAATATTTTATGTAGTATCATCTATATCACAAGAAAATGCGAAAATCCGTAGCGCGGCGTGTTAGGGGTGGTTTTTAAGAGTGAGGCGACCACCACTTCCGATTTGGGAACTCTTTCGCTTCTGAAAATTAACCACCTTGTGTGTATAATTTTCAAACGGCTACAGTATAATTTATTTCCCCCATTCGATTTTAGATCTAATTATAAAGCTCTTCACCGAGTTTTTAAACAGAAATAATTACTAATACTCTTTGTGCCTATAATTTTGATAGCACTACAATTTTAAGAAAACATGGTCCGAATTCGTGAAAATGCTGACCTAGTTTGGAAAACCACATAAATTAAACGGAAACCGTAATGGGGATGGTATTTCGTGTGACAAGTTGGGGAATTATAATTGGATACAATACTCCTATTGGATTTTATCGAGCATTTTACGAACCATCAATCTTATCTCTTGTAATAAGTGGAAGAAAGGAGTTAAAGCATTCAAATTGGAGACGTAATAAATTGCTGATAGCAATTAATCTGCTTCCGTAATCTAACATTGACAGTGTTGATTGTACTTATGACACCATTATATTGAAACTAGCTTTCTTGAAACATGGACCAATAGCACACTTTGGAGAATACGACCAATCAGAGCTAGAACTTTGTACTAAAAGTTGATCACAATGGGCTTGTTCAGCATTTTTTTTTTATTTCACAAATCGAAAGTGCAAGTATAAATTAATGGATCTGCAAAATATCAGAATCTTATTCGCACGTTTAGTATCTTAAAAACTATTACAAATTTCCATCTCGCGAAAATGGGGCGTGGCCAGGCGCTACGTCACTATACGCATAGACTCGGCGATCTCAATAGACTTGATGCTCCTTATTGGTTATAATTATAAGTGTTTTCAAAGTATTGTTTGTTTTGCTTACTACTTGACAGTAGGGGAGTACAATTTGGTGAAATGTCAAAAAATTACAATTTTCTCTCGCTCCTGCCAGAACGAATTTTCGATTTCGACCCTACAGTTTACGATTATAATTCATCGCCGACCTTCTCCTTTCCGTAGACACATAGAACGAACTTCCACTCGACGTATTTATTTAGTTACCAGCGTTTAAAAATTCCATGTTTTTCGACTTTTCAGGTTAAATTTGAAAGGTCCCAGAAAGCCATTTTTCTTACGTCACTTGCGTATAGTGACGTCACAAATGAGCGCTCGGTTTTTGCAACTATTACTAAATTCAACTCCTTATATCTCGAGAACGGAAAAAGTTAATAATACGAAATTTTAAGTGTATAATGAGAATATCGAGTACTATATGAAAAAGTATAAAAAACATATAAAAAGAATATCATGGAACAAGCCCATACGTGAATTCCTTGAGACTTTGGCCGTCTCCATAGGGTCCTCCTGGTTTAAGAAATTCTGATTTATTGAGTAATATATAAATAAATGAAGTATCAGCAAAGACATTATTTTCTTAATAATACGAATTCATTGCGCAATTTCAATTGTTGTACAGTGATTGTTAAGGAGGACTGCTTAATTTACTTTCGTATCACTACTGTTTTGAATTTTATCAGTAAACTTTATAGATAAAATTTAAAAGCACAAGTGATATATGGGGTAAATATTTCACAAAGTAAAACATAAAAAAGAAACGAAACGGTTGCGACCCTAATAATATAGGTTTTTTATCGATCAAATGTCGGTCGTACTACCATTTTTATCTCAGCAGTTTTTATTGAACACTCTGAATAATGACTATTGACTCGAAATGTATGTTCGATTCGGGGTGCTTATAATGTTCATACCGTTAGGTATTCTTAAGTATGTATGGCATGTCTCACCTCTTGTTAATAAAATAAAAAGTGGACTAAAATGTATTTAAATCTTAGCTCAATGAGCACCGTTAACTGCTCCATTTCAAAACCATTCAGAGTGATACATTGTTTTTCTAATGAAAGTTAAACACGCGAATTTTGTATGAGTGAGCATATTATTTCAAATTTACAACTTACACGTAACGTAGTTTTTTCTATGAATCCGTTGAGATAAACGTCGAACAATTTAATTCAAGAAACAATTGACAATATTGTAGCATAGCAAATATCTTAAACACAAAGAGCGTAACAACCGTATGAGCATGGGTTAGCTTCCCCATCTTGGATTTGGTTCATATTTGGGAGATAAGTGCCTACCAATATGAGAATAATTTACGCCAAATGCCAGCTTGAAAAAAATATTTGTACAATATTATGAAAGAATTTTGAAAAATTAAAAATTAAATTTTCTCAAATGTGTACAACATAAAAGAATAGCACTTGACTACAGAGTAACAATTTATATTGTAAAAAGGCAATATAATTAAGAAATGTGTTTTCAGCAGTATTACTGGAAAGTATAAAACATAAAACATGTATCTTTTCTATTGAATACAATTATGGATGTAGTATACCGACCCCCGCAGATACATCTCAACAATCCACGAATAAATTGAAGGTTAATAAACACGTTTGCGCCACAACATGCACTCACCCACATACACAAACACATACACACAAAATGGTCCTTATAATAGTCTTATACAGATTCAGCAAATTTAGTTTAAGGTACGTAAACTTGTTTCTGCGCAGCTAAACCACCAATGCAAAGCTTTGGTATAAAACAATAGCGCCATCGCTTGACCGCATCGAGTTGAGAACAGCGCACACATTGACACTTGACACATTCTGCTTTTAATAGCGTAGCTGTTTAGACGTGTGGGAATAAAATAAATTAATCTCAATTTCGTTATTAAAATGCGATGTGTTTATACAACTGCAGAAAAAGTGCAAATTGTAAAGTGGTACTTCGGGGGCCATTTTACTGAAGACACAATAAATTTATTTACTGTGGCATATCAAGACTGACCAATCCCCAATCCCCTCAGCTAGCATAATTTCATACATTATTAAAAAAATTGAGAATTTCGGGTGTGTCGTGAATTATTGTAAAAAAATGCTGTCAACCCGAACCCCGTCATCAACAAATGAGCGAAGAACGTGATATTCGCGAAACTAATGCCTGTGCACTTGTTGAAACTAGTGAACCTTGTTCTAGCAGGCAAATTGCTGATGAAGTTGACATGAAGGAAAGAACTGTAAGAAATATTTTGAAAAGAAATGGGTACAGTTGTTTTAAAGTTCAAACAACGCAAGAAATATTTCCCGAGGACAATTTCAAACGGATGGAATTTTGTGAAATCGTGATAAATAAAGTGAATGAGAATGAAAACTTCTTAAAGAGTATATTGTTTACAGATGAATCATTCTTTTCATTACATAGGAAACACAATCCATCCGTAGTACGATATTGGTCTCGGAAAAATAAACATTTGAGTGTTGCTGTGCGAACTCAGTGTCCTCAAAAGTTGAACGTTTGGACGGGAATTTTAGACAATCATATTATAGGCCCACTGCTAATCGATGGCAATTTAAATGGCAATAAATATTTAGAGCTTTTACAAAACCAAATAATTCCTGCAATTCAAAATCTTCCAAGTCACAATACCTTAACTGTTATTTATTTTCTGGAAGTAATATTTCCCAGTCGTTTAACAGCTATGAGGGGAATGATAAAATGGCCCCCCAGGTCACCTGATCTAGCACCCCATGATTTCTTTCTGTGAGGCTCTTTAAAGGAAACCGCGTACAAACATGCGTTTGAACGAGCCAATAATTTAGTTGAATTACGGGAAAAACTTGTCCAACTTTGTGCAAAGCGTTACTCCAAATCAATTCAATGATATGAGAGGTTCATTGTATAATCGGTTTGGCTATTGTTTGGCACAAGAAGGTGGTTTGTTTGAATCCTTACTTCATTAATTTATTGTTTGATAATAATTATTAGTTGATTTTAGTTTATGAGGGTTATTTAATTTTATTTTAATGTTCTATTTTTGTAATTTAATAAGAGTAATTTATTTTTTGATAATTATTAGTTGATTTTAGTTTCAGAGTTATTTAATTTTATTTTAATGTTCTATTTTCATTTCTGCTTTAATAAGTATTATTATTTTATTCCCATAGCATTCACGTCTAAAAAAGAAATTGCAGAAATGTTTTCAATAGAAGAAATTATTTGTCAAAAATGTGACAAATAACTTCTTCGCTTTTGACGAAGAGATATTGTCTCGTTTCGTATTAGAAATTATTACCTACGTCCGCACCCATCCTTAATTCATGCCGTCCTAAATTCAATTCATTGTGTGCCTTTGCTTTCACGATTTATGGAACTAGCGGGGCGTGGTCAATTATCATTATTATATCGTTATTCCTATGCCCTAAACTGTATTTTCCGAATTTGTATATACTTTTCAACATAACATGTCTCATTAATACTGCTGAAAACGCCATGTTCAACGATCTCAAGGCTCTGGAGCTAAAAGTAAGGCATTTGGAGCGCCGTGTCCCTGGAGACTTTTCATCAGGACCTCAAAATATACAACATACTAGAATTTGAAGCAATTTGACCGGAAGCCATTTTACAGGGATGATGAGTGTGCGGAGTCCTTTGTACAAAATCCTCAGAAATCCACTGGCCATTTACTTTGTGCGAAGTACTTTGAAAAATGTATTTTCCCATAAGAAATATATGGGAAACCTCATGGTCCGGCGGCAGGTGTTACTATTAACCGATCTGGTGGTAATTTTTTGGGGATTTCGACCAAATTTGGGTAGTAAGACTGAAGAAATGGAAACTTTTTCACTGACATAAATTCGAGCCATCCTATTGTGTATACTACTTTAACGTAGTACCTCGAAGGATCCTTTAATCTAAATAGAGAAAGCAGAAATTCTGTGATTTCAACTGAACTCTCTATTTACTGTCCACGTTCACACGCCTTGTATTGCCAATAAAAAGTTTTAAATCGTATACAAAAATGAATAACGATCAAGGTGTTAACAACATAATAAATAATAAATTAATATTAACATTATTATTAGCCATTAATCCATTATCATGTTTACATATCGATTTGCATAGTTTTGATGATTTACATTTAGTGACTCACATCAGCAAACAAATATCTGTTGCGCTGTTCTTATAGTGCCTGTACTAATAGCATTTATTAGTTTCTACTTACATATTTGTGAAACAGGTTTTCGTTGCTAGGTGTATAAACCTTAATAAATTTCAGTTTATTTCTTGTAGTAGGTTAAGAATACTTAAATCCCCGATTTGATTGAAGAACCTTTCAGGTTCTTGCCGTTCGGGGGATATATCATAGAAATTACTGATAATTAGGGATTTTACAGTTATTATTTTGGTTTTGATTCGTTGTAAAATATGTTCCTTAAAAAAAATTGAAAAAATATGGCCTCGGAAAATTCTGGAAGTAAAATTTCACCAGTTAATTGAACTTATTGCCTAAAAGTCCTGCTTGACCGAGTAATTTCAATGACGTCTGGACAGATCATACCCCTAAAAGTTTGATACAAGAAGTTGTTTGCTCTGTCTACTATCCGGTATCTTTTATACTTCACTGTTTGAAGTTGTTTTAAATCGTGTTTTCATCACCTGGTTACATCATCTTATGTCTGAAACCAGTATGGTGACATTTGTTTCTTGAAGGTGAAGGTTTGTGTGAATTCTGATTTCTTCGCAGGCCCCCAAATAATGCATTTTATATTGAATGTCACTATGAAGGGTATGATTATATGCTCGGTAATCAACAACTTTACGGATGTAAGTTTGCCAGCACCATAAATATTTTTGCAGAACGTGTATATGTGCAGATTGATCAAATTCGACAATGAAGCGGAAATAATAATAACACAGGCCCACAGAAAAAAGGTGATTTGTAGCTGGGACCCGACATAGTAATCCCTATGTATTTCGACGTGCTGAATACGAATCCGATATCCGTTTAGCTCCATCACCCACTAATTTTTTGCAAATCGCACAAATAACCTAAAAATTCATGTTTTCTATTATTTTCACGATTTACAGAAAAATGGTGGTTGATGGAGTTAAACGGACATAGGATTCGTGCTCAGCACGTTGAAATACATAGCGGATTACTATGTCGGGTCTCTGCTACAGATAATTTTTTTTATTGTGGACCTGTGTAATATACCGGGTGGAACCTCCACGAACTGGATTGGAGTGGATTTCAGTGCAATTTATCGCCGTCTTGTATTTCTAATGCTCGAATAGATGCAATGAATTCTTATTTTGTAATTATGGCGAAGGCGCGGGTATTAAAACCGTCATAATTTAAATTATTTAATTTTTAACACCCGCGCCTTCGCCATAACTAGAGGATAAGAATTAATATACGATTCAAATGTATTGACCCCTCACTTTAACCGCGAATGTCTCAGAAACGGAGGAGCGGAAAAAAATGAAAAAAAATATGTGTTCATTATGTGTATATTCTAAACCATTGACTGAAATTTGAATAATGTATATTGGACAGTTTTAAAGTTTTGCTAAGTTGTATTGAAAAATGTCCTACTTTTTAAGGAAATTTTGACCATGCCAGTTTTAAATCCATTATATCTAGGAAAATATGCCTACTATGTAAATAATATTTCAGATACCGATACCGATTTGTGCGGGAAATTACATGGTTTGGTTGGTACTACCTATTCTTATTCAAGAAATTTTTGTTTCAATAAATTAACTTAAAATGGTCTAAAAACTGTCCACAAAAGGCGAATTCAGCGGTTTTTTTCCGACGAATCTAATGCCGTTTGAATCTCATTAAAATTTACATAATTAAAAAAGTTATTGAAATTTTTACTTGCAAATTTTATTTTTCATAAATAAATAATGTCACTTAATTTATTAACAATTTTTTTTTTTTGAATAATAGGTAGTACTAACCAAACCATGTAATTTCCCGCAAAAATCATGATAAAAAAGTTCCTTGGTCCAAAGTTATAAGCAAATGAATTTTTTTTTCAAAACGTTATATTTTGCAAAATTTTGCACTTATGGCAAAGCTGGGAGTCTGTTTGGTAACCATTGAAGTGTATGAAAAAAAAATTGAGCAATCTAACTGAAAAATTCGTATAGTTATGAAACTCAAAATTTGCAAAAATTCGCCAGTTCTTGCTATGTAAAAATCGTATTTATTATTGAAGCATAATGGAACCAATTTCCTTTAAAAGTACATATATTCCAGAGTAAAGTGAGCTTTGGAATGTTCAAATCGGACGATTAAAACGTTATAAAGAAAAAGGCTTATAAACAATTATGAATTTTGTGGTTATTTTGCAATTACAAAAACGGCGCGGCGTGTGAATTACATCAAGAGTATTTTTCCCGTAGTGTGACTAGTTTTTTACTATTTTTACAAAAAAAAATCGGCATGCTAAGTGCAATAACACTTATAAATTAAAGTCACTGGTCTGTTCTCTGATTGATTGATTTTGATTGATTTGCGTAAGGTGGACATTGCTGCCAATTCCGGGCATCCATGGATGTTCGTTCCAACACGCAGCTTGGTCGTCCGTCGAACACGCCCAACGGATGACCAAACCGCGTGCCGGAACCAAATCTCGGATGTTTTATATACCGCCGGACCGGCTGCATACGCCGGATTGGACATTGGACATGCTCGTTGTCAGCAGCGACAGCCGCATGACGCATGGGGTGGGAATATAGGATGGGAAGTGTAGGTGTTTGAGAGATGCTTCTCTTAAGTTTCCATGCTTCTGTTAAGTTTTGATTTGTCATCATCGGCTGGGGGTGTGGTGTAGTTATTTGCGAGATGCTTCTTTTAAGTTTCAGTCTATCGTCATCTCCTTATTTTTCTTCTTCTAAGTTTTCTATTTCTTCTGTCTCTGAATCTAGTAGCTTTTATTTCTTTCTCCCTTTTGTCCCTTTCTTTTTTTATTTATTAACCGCTCCACAAGTAAATATCCATCTACGGTGAAGTTGCTGGGAAGGGCCCTATCACACGGTAACAATATTTTTTTTTGTGCGTTATGAGAAAAGAGGTCAGAAGAGATAGTTTGCTCACCATGTACGTCGTTTCCTTGAAACAATCGGTTTCAATTTCGGGCAGTTTTTCCATTTCATCGCCTATGTATTATGTTTATTACCTATATATTATGTTTAATATCTTTTCACTTTTGATCCCCAATTCTTGTTTAAAATTTAATGAAGACATAAATAAACCAATGCTAATGCTACATAAACAAAAACTGATCTATTTCATTCACACATCTGGCTGGTTGTTGCTTATCTTATATCACCCACTTCAGGAAGGGACGAATCCAAGTATACATTGGACGGTCAATCAAATATCAACTATATGAAATAGCCATACTCGCGCCAATTTATATCCATCAATGCAGAATTGTTCACGCTTCTATTCAGTACAATTTCGAAAAACAAAATCGGTGTGCTTTCTATCGCCACTTAAAACAATGACGAAAAAATAATGTCAGTAATAATGAACACGTAAGGTGCGAAAAATAATGACAGTTGTTAGTAATGATGTTTCTGTAGTGACATGCTGGAATGGCATTATTACTGAACGTGTAAGGTGCCCTTAGGGATGAACATAAAGTTGACACCCAGAGTTAGCACTCCAGGTTCACACTAGGTCTGAAACGGCAACGTAACGAGCGGCCGCGCCGCTGGCGGGGATTATCTTGTTTCAAGGAGTAGAAGAGACCTGTCGGGGGTGGAAAACGGCAGCTCGTTGCCGGTTCGAATTTTCCGATGTAAAAAAAAATTCCGGCTCTGAAATGCACATGCAAAGAGCTGCCGCGATTCGGGTTGTGGCAATCATCATGATTCAGTGTAAACTAACCGCCCTCCAATTTTCAGCGCGGCAGCTCAATGCTAAGTCGAGTTTTCCGGGGGAAAGAGTTTTCCGACTGTGAAAGGGAAGGGCCAAGAGCTGCCGCGATTTTCTCTCTGTGGATGCTTCTCTGTTACCCATGGATTCCTTTTGACCTATTTTCAGCACGGCAGCTCAATGCCAAGTAGAGCTTTCCGGAGGGAAAAAGAGTTTTTCGACCGTGGAAGGGAGGGCCACGAGCTGCCGCGATTTTCTCTCTATGTATGCTTTCCTTTTAACAATAGGTATCCCTTGACCCATTTTCAGCGCGGCAGCTCAACGCCAAGTTGAGTTTTCCGGGGGAAAAAGAATATTCCGACCGTGGAAGGTAAGGGCCAAGAGCTGCCGCGAATTTTTCTCTGTGGATGCTTTTATTTTAACAATAGGTTCCCTTGACCAATTTTCAACGCCAAGAAAATGAGTTTTCCGGCCGTGTGAGGGAAGGGCCACGAGCTGCCGCGATTTCCTCTCTGTGTATGCTTTTCTTTTAACGATAGGTAACCTTTGATCCATTTTCAGCGCGGTGCCTCAATGCCAAGTCGAGTTTTCCGGCCATGGAAGGGAAGGGCCGCGAGCTGCCGCGATTTTCTCTGTGTGGATACTTTTCTTTTAACAATAGGTATCTTTTGACCTATTTTCAGCGCGGCAGCTCAACGCCAAATCGAGTTTTTGGGGGGGGGGGGTGAGTTTTCCGACCGTGGAAGGGAAGCTCCAAGAGCTGCCGCGAAAGTGGGTCAAAGGGTACCTGTCGTTAAAAGAAAAGCATCCACAGAGAGAAAATCGTTTGTGGCCCTTCCCTTCCACGGCCGGAAAACTCGACTTTGCGTTGGGCTGCCTCGCTGAAAGTGTGTAAAAGGGTACCTATTGTTAAAAGAAAAGTACCCACAGAGAAGTATATTTAGTTAATATGAGTTCAACAAACAAAACAAGCGCTTCTTCAGGATTGAATACACGGATATCAGCTTCTTGAAATTTCGAATGTTTTATTTTACTAGCTCTTTTAGAAGCCGATGATAGTTCTTTTATAATTATGGCCGCATCTCGTTTACCAACAGAACGAACAGCTACTTCAGCTGCAAAGGTCAATTCATTATTTGTTGATTGTAACAAATGCTGTACGTTTCTTTGTTTAGCGTTTTCACTTGAGTCTTTAAAGCTCTTTTTTGGATATCACTATAAGTAATTATTAGCAATTCTATGTCAGTACCGTCCAGCCATTTTTCGTACTTGGTATTGAAAAGTTCTAATTTTCTTGCTGATTGTTCTCACCGTTCACTTATTTTTTGAGAAAAACTTTTTATGATTGCTTTTAAACATTTTTTGCCATTTTCTGATAAATTGTAAACTTTAAATTTGTCAATTACAAACTTTACAAGCTCTTCATTACGATAATTTTTATCGTAGCACGCCAGATATTAAAAAACTCGAAAAACTAGATAATTTATGTAATGTTTCTAAAAAAAAAATAGAGAATTTTAGCTTATCGCAAAAAATCGAAAGACAATTTATATATAGCTGAAAACTATAAACTTCAGTCTATAAAATATGCTGAAAATTACTCTGTTACAATATAGGACACATAGAGTTTCAGCTTATGGAAGTTCAACTATTCCATTTTTCATGGTGGAAAGATATTACAATTTTTTTAGAACAAAATGTTTATTCGGATGATAAATAGTTTATCGAAAAACACACTGAAAATAAACAAGACTTATCTGTGGTTACTGTATCCATTGAGACTTCTTCCACCAGAATAATCTATTTAGTATTATACTTAATTCACATACGGTACTTCACATAGCCAAGTATAAACTGAGTATATACCTAAATATTGATGGTCACTTTAACTATCTGTATCTTCATAATAACTTGCGTCATATCGATAATTCTATGAATCTGAGTTCCCTAATAAGATGATCTAATTATTTTTACATGGTCTTGGAATAAGTTTTGTCCACCTAGTTCTTGCAAACGGTCCACCGTGCATGGGTTGAATTAAAAACCTCCTCATATTTAAATTTTTTTAGGGTCAAATGAAAACTAATAAGTTTGTAAAATGTTCGATATTCCCCTTTACATTACTCATCAGTAAATTTTAGTTACCAGCCGCAGAAACAATACTATAAAGAATTCAGATATACACGTTTATTGAGAATATCCAGTACACATTTTATTTATACACCTACCTATTACTATTTCAAACAATTTATTCGATTCTGGAGCTATTCTATGATATTCAAAAAGGTCCTAATTAATGTAATTTATTACCAGCGACGGTTGTTACTTGTTGATTTTCTGGTACAAATAGGTTCTGCTTGCGTTTTACAAGCCGTTAGAGTTCTGAAGTTATTTCTGGTGGGATTGCATCCGTGATAGATGGCACGTTCACATCCTCCTAAGTTGTTGTTCCAGTGGTAGGCGAATTGCCATTCGCTACAGTGTGGGTTTGTTTCTAAGGGTTGATTACAATCTGCAACAAAACAAAACTGTTATATCTGCCACTATCTTTAAATTTTAAAGTCCCCGCATGTAGGACGTAGGTATATAATAATAATGATAATATAGAAGAACATAAGATTGCAGTACAAAAAAATGAAAAGACTAGCTAGTATGAAATCTAGCTAATAGCCATTTATATCAACCCCGAAAGAGAGCGAGAGTTCTTCAAAATTTGAAAATTATAATGAAAATTACACTAGATGTTTTTTTTACTATGAGTATTATTAAGCTGTATTTATCTTATTACATTACAATATTTTAGAAATAAATTGGTAAATTGGTTAACAGACAATGGAGCAGTATCGATTTTAAAATTTAAATGTTCATTTAATAATGTCCCTTTCCCTTTATTAGCAAACAACATTAAATTATATTTTTTGAGCTTAATGTGCTCATATGCAATCTGTTTAATATTTTTAAGCTCCGCGTTAATGTTAGATGCCTGGGCAATTTTATTAATACTAAATTGCATATATAATTAACGTAAGCCTAAAAATCGGCAGTGTATATTTTAAACAAGCTAACCATTATACTTTTCGCCGATTTACTGTACTTTTTATATACTTGTTGCACATTCTATATGACACTCTTCGCAGTTTCTGTTGTAAATAATGTTAGATTTAGACATTTTCTGTTTAGTTACAAAACATTAAAAAAAATCTAAATTGAAATAATTAATAACTTTTTTATTTATTGATCGATATTGTTCAAATAGCAATAGGGTTCTTCCTCTAACACTAAACTTACTGTCCAAATTTTAATACAATCGAACTTTTTGTTCTTAAGTTAATGTCCTTTCAAGAAATGTGACGGACGGATAGACAGACAGACGGACGAATACTTTGAAAGTTGTTCAGAATTCGATCACCAACACAATGATACGATTTTTTTTCTCTACTAGCAATACTGCCGGTTTTAGAAATGTGCCAATCGAATGCAATATTCTCTTCGTCCTGTATTTGCGAAGAGTATAATAATAGAGGGCCTAAAATAGATCTTTACGGAACACCAGATCTTGTATCTATACTGGAGGGAAAATTATTGTCGATACATATTTTTTGTGACATATCTCTTAAATGTGAAGTAATAAGTAAAACTGAAAATACATTGATACTTTTAAATTTCAAATCTTGTATATACTTCCATTAGCGACCATAGCGAAAAACTTCCTCCAGCTCCGTTCTCCACCAAAATTTCTATTATTTTTTTGCTATCTTAATCACTATTTTGTACATCCGATTTCGAATTTTGCGAGCACTTAGTACCCGTCAATGTCATGTTTCGATTTCTCTAGGATTTTTCTAATTCCGTAACTACGGTTTCTCTTTGTCCAATTCGATATAACTGACTTGTAATCTAATTATGATGAAAGTCTTCGGAGCGCCAAGGCCACTATCGTAAGTTTGTGCAGAATTTGATATAAGGTGTGCAAAATTTAGTGATTAAGATAGCAGAAAAATAATAGAAATTTGGGTGGAGAAGGGAGCTGGAGGAAATTTTTCGTAATGCTAATGTAAGTATGTGCAAGATTTGAAATAGGGTGTGTAAAATTAGGTGCTTAATCGAGTCCGTTGCTGACTAAGTGGAGTAAACTTAATTGAGTATATGATGAATTGGCGACTTTGTAGAATGCCTGTATATATTACATTATTATACTCTTCGCAAATACAAAACGAAGAGTATATGGCATTCGATCGGCACATTTCTAAAACCGTTAATATCACTCGTAGAGAACAAATTTTCATATCACTGTGTTGGTGATCGAGTTTCTAAATGTTCTGTCTGTCTATCGTCCGCCCGTCACGTTTCTCGTAAGCACGATAGAACGAAAAGTTCGATTGTGTTGAAATTTGGTCAGTAAGTTAGTGTTAGCTAGAGGAAGAACCCTATTGTTTTAAAACAATATCGAATCAATAACTAAAAAAGTTATTAATTATTTAAATTTATTAAATTTATATGTTTATAATTGTAGTTGGTAATATGTAAACGTGTATCTGCGCAGGTAAACCTTGCCTTGCCGTAGATCATCGAATTGCATTGATATTCGTTCATAGCACCACCGCTTGGCTTCGTCGTTGATCCCACGCATTCTGCTTTCAGTAGCCTAGCCATAAAGATGTGAGAATAAAATAAATTAATCTCAATTTCGTTAAAATGCCGGCTGTTTATACAACTTCTGAAAAAGTGCAAATTGTGAAGTAGTACTTTGGGGGCCATTCCATTGAAGACACAATAAATGTATTTACCACAGCACAGCCACAGCATTTCAAGACAGACCAATCCGCTCACCTAGCGAAATTTCATGTATTATTAAAAAATTTGAAAATTTCGGTTGTGTCGTGAATACTGTAAAATATGCTCCTAACGCGAACCCCGTTATCAGCAAATGAGCGAAGAACTTGAAATTTGAGAAATAATGTCTGCGCACTTGTTGAAAATAGTGAACCTTGTTTTAGCAGGCAAATTGCTGATGAAGTTAACATGGAGGAAAGAACTGAGGACAATTTCAAACGAATGGAATTTTGTGAAATCAGGATGAATAAAGTAAATGACAATGAAACCTTTTTCAAAAACATATTGTTTACAGATGAATCTTCCTTCTCATTACATAGGAAACACAATCCATCCGTGGTACGATATTGGTCTCGGGAAAATAAACATTTGAGTGCTGCTGTGCGAACTCACTATCCATAAAAGTTGAACGTTTGGACGGGCATTTTAGACAATCACATTATAGGCAATTCGATGGCAATTTAATTGGCAATATTTAGAGCTTTTAGAAAACCAAATAATTCCTGCAGTTTAAAATTTGTCAACTTTGACAACATTTGGTTTCAAGAAGACGGCTGCCCAAGTCACAATCAAGGAACGGTTATTAACCTTCTGGAAAGAACATTTCCCAATCGTTTAATAAGTACGAGGGGAATGATAAAATGGCCCCCCGGTCGCCTGATCTAACACCCCATGACTTTTTAAAGGAAACCCCGTACAAACATGCCTTTGAACGAGCCAATAATTTAGTTGAATTACGGGAAACACTTATCCAACTTTGTGCAAACATTACCCCAAATCAACTCAATGATGTGAGAGATTCATTATATAATCGGTTTGGCTATTGTTTGGCACAAAAAGTGGTTTGTATGAACCCTTACTTCGTTAATTTATTTGTGATAATTATTAGTGGATATTAATTTCTGAGAATTATTTAATTTCGCTCTATTTTTATTTCGTTTTTAATAAGAATAATTTATTTTTTAATAATTATTAGTTGATTTTAATCTCTGACAATTGTTTAATTTTATTTTAATGCTCTATTTTTATTTCGTTTCTAATAAGAATTATTATTTTATTCCCATAGCCTTTATGGCTAAAAAAGAATCTGCAGGAATTCTTTCAATAGAAGAAATTATTTGTCAAAAATGTGACGAATAACTTTTAACTAATTTTTGGCGAGGTATTAGTCTCGTTCCGTGTAGAAATTATTAACGACGTATACCCTTCCTCAGTTCATGCGGTACTAACTTCAATGCCTTGCCTAATGCCTACTCGATTACTTTCAGAACCTTGTCTGCTTTCACGAGTTATGGGGCGGAGCGTTTATTCAATTTCTGAATCTGTATAATACTTGCAATTTATCATCTTAACAACAATAAATTTGCCACAAATGTGATAAAATTAAGGACCAAGCTTTCATTCATCTCGTAGTTAGACAAAGCCGTCAGTCGCTAATTTAAACTAATATTATTTTTTATTTACAATAAAATTGCTGAGAATATATCTATAGAATGTGCAACGATTATATAAAAAGTGCAGTCAGTCAGTGAAGAGTTTAATGGTTAGCTTGTTTATTGCATATGACGGGTAACATTTTCAACTGAAACGTCTCGAAACTGCGTTAGTGGATAGTGCAATATTAATAATGTCACTCAGGTAGTCAATATTCAGATTACTGATTTCCTGTTGTTATTTAATTAATTAATTTATGCACAGTACGATGTCCATCTAGTGAATAAATAAATAATTTTAATTGTGTTATAACCAGAGGTTGGAATTACCTCTCGGATATGTGGTAAAACCAGGGTTGGCTTTAGGTGGTTATGTGTATTCCATATGTAACGCTACTTTTTGCCTTCCAAAAACATCAAAATCAGGCTAGAAAAATTAAAAATTACATGATTAATACGTGTTATGAGTTGCCTATAATGTCGGAATTAATTAGAAAATAAGTAAATTATTTAGGTTGCTACGAAAACGTGATGACGTTTCATGCGCAAATACTAATCTTAACTAACAGCCGATAGGTTTTATAAACGAAAAAAGACTAATTGAACGAGGCAACAGCCATATTTGCCTGTAAAATTATTTTTCAAGTAAAATGTGTGTTAGGACCGTGTGCAAGGGTAAATTTAATAGGCCATTCTCAAAGAGAATATTCGGCGGCCTACCTATCTACTTACCGACCTACCAGTTTAACTGGTACCAACAGTCTTTTGCATATACACTACTGTATACACCCCATACAATCACCACTATTGTTAAAATTAATTATGACCTAAGGGCGCTGGCGAAAGCTGGAAAATACCTACCCTATAAGAAGTTCTTCCGGAGTTCAGGACATTTAAAAAGGTCAGACCTAACCAATATTCTATTCTCATCAGAGCTGTGTAAAGTATTTTTGGACAAGAGAAATCTGTTTTGCTGCGAGAAATCAAATAACCCTTTTGAAAAATAAATGCAGTTATAAATCTGTGATAAGTACACTATTAATTGGCAACCAAATAGATTATAATCCATTTCGATAAATTAAAATGTTAATAATTTGTAAACGAATGTAGATCTACATCCGGTTTTATTATAGTGTTTTTACAACTTTGGCATTACCTTATTTGTTTAAATAAGTTACACCTTGCTAGCCTTCGTTTGTCATTTGAAATATGCCCTAACAGAAGACAGTATTTTTAATAAAAAATTTTGAAAAGCCATATAATTTATTTAATGCCATAGAAAAAGTAAATGGTTTTCTTAGTTTTGCTTAAAAAACAAAGTGGTGCCCAAGCTTTACCAACATTTTATTCGAACCCACCCTAAGGCTCACCGACGAAGGGCTGCCGCCATATTATCTAAATCTGATAAAGTCAATTTATTATAAACACTCACTTGAAGAGGACTGGAGGTATAAGGGGACGTACTTAACACCGAATTAACATACACAAGTATTTTTCAATGCTGATTACAAGAATAAAAATATATTACTAATATCTGTTCTAATTGTTTTGGAGTTAAACTTCTGCGTCTTTAGTTGAAAATTCATTTGTATTGCGAGAAGGACCGCTCGATGTCGACAGATGTAACTGCTTCTTTGTCGTTTAAAAGGTCTATTACACCTGTCATCGTAACAAATCCAGGATTTTTTTAAACACAGTCTGGAATTGTCTTTGTAACCTCGCAGTAATATCCCCCCGTAATTGAAAAATATATTGACGAAGATCGAACACAACGTTTATTGCATCCATTGAAGTAAATTCTGATGTTGGCTGATATTGAAGGTCCCGTATGGCTAGTGGAATTCGGGAAAAACATCCGTGTATGAACAGTTAGATCCGTAATTGCATGTGGCGCCCGTGAAATAGCCACTACGTCATTTGAGTTTAACTGCTGTATTACCGAGTTCACATTTTCAAAATGACAGTAATAGATGCTACCTTTAGTTCGTGAAACAACCGTATACGACTTGGTGCTTTAAAACAAACTTTCTTTACACTAGTGATTAATTTATCAACATTAGGGTAGCACCTCCTAATAGTTTCGGCAATCCCACGCAGCATACTTCGATATGTTTCCTTCAGAATTCTTCCAGCAGCTTTCATATAATTCACTGCACTCATCGGTAAAATGTAATAAGAACTTGTCCTTATTGTCTGCATATTTGTCACTCAAAAGTCTTACTGCATTTGTTATAGTGCGAGAATTTGTAGCTTCTAAAACTTTAGAGGCGATCAAGTGTCCGCTCTTGCGCAATTTTCGTCCAATGCACTCACTAAAACATTCGCTACCTTGAACCCGCAAGCATTGATTGTTTCGTCCACGCGAAGCCAGAAGAAAGTTTCTCTAATATTTTCGCACTCCGTAAATAAATATTTTTTTCTTAGTGTAGACTCCAAAGGCACCTTAACATTGCTATATTTGCCACTAATACATTTTTCCAAAAATTATCTGGAAAGCGGATTGTCTAGTTTCGACCAGTGTATGTTACATATATATCCTATCGGAAACTCCACAACTCCAAGTTAAAATTACGTTGCGTGTCACTGTAAGTAAAGCCACCTAGTTTATGATTTTCCGAAGAAATATGTGAATTGTGAATTAATACTTGTTTTGCATGACCACGAAATTGCTTTGTCACATCTAGTGCAATACAGTTCTCTACCATCAAAATGTAAATCAGCAATATCGCAAATCCAGAAATTTACTGTAGATAGCATTTTTCGTACATACGACATACGTCCGAGTAAATCTACAGTAAAAGAGAGAGTAATCTTGTTAAATGTTAAATTACTCCCCTCTCCGCCTGGGATTGCGTTTCAGGTAAACAACCAGTTGCTGCAATTTAAAATAATCCATCGCATATTTCATTTTTATTTAATATAGTGCCGTTTCTCGATAAAACTAAGTTACGCATTAACATTGTAAAATTAAATAAAATTAATTTAGTATGTTTTTATACTTTGGGAATGTTTCAGTATATGTTTACAATATATATTATCTGTAAAAGCCGTCCCTGGAATCCGGTAGGTAATTCCGAGCTCTGATTATAACACTTTCCTTGTCTCATAAACATATTTGAAACTGACTATGCGGAGTAATTAAATAATAACAAGAAAATACTGATACAGTAACATTATAAGTGGTAAAAAGACAAATCGAAACTTATAGCCCAAAAGCTGCCTCATAGAATACCTTCATATAATAATTAATAATTACCTCAGACATTTTTTTCAAATTCAGCCGGTTGAAGAAATATTGATCGTCGACATACTAGCGACTCGGCCTGTATTAACTTTTAATAATAAAAAAATCAGGTCTGCCACATGTTTGGTCAATCGTTTAATATGACAGACCTATATATTCGTTGAGAGAACAATTTAAGCTTTAAATTTAAAATATGGCGAACAGTATTCTAAATGATAAAGTAACATAATGAACACGCGTGAACATCTTTACAGAGGTCTTCCGGGTACTTAGGTCAAAGGCGAGGCTGACCATGAGAATCGTACATAAGATATAATTCTTTATGATAGTGATTTTAATCGTGGTATTTTGTGATACACCTTTTATGTCACCTTATCGCTTAAATTGAAAATACCTTGGTCACGAATTTCAAAACTCTGCCACCGTACAGTCGGCTAGAATCCAAAATTTCTGACCAAAATTCTGAAGCTCTGCAAATGCATTTATTGTGCATAGGTAAAAATAGTCAAAAAAATTGACAACCCTCTGGGGGTGAAATATAGGGGTTGAAATTATAAACAACCTTCGATATTTTTGAAACTCACTTTACGTAACGTACTTTTGATAACTAAATTTCTATGAGAAAAATAAGAGAAAAAAAATATCAACCTCCGGAGGTGTTATAAGGGTTAAAAATATAAATACTGCATGAATTTTTCAAACTTGTCGGACGTGTTGATTGCACTTTGGTGTTTATGAGGAAAATATTTTTAAAATATCTTCTTGTCCTGCTTCTTCCGGTGTGTATGAGATAGGCTTATGCATTTCATGATGAATCCACTCTTCCCTGATAAATTGAGACAATCTATATATAATTTCTCTTCCACTGATCATTAGTGTACACCGGGTATATACATTTTCCCCCTTGGTTGGAACTTACTGTTGTATCGGGAGTGAACACCTGCTGTAACGCATGCACAACTGGAGTTGTTCCGAGAACGCGTTGTCCTTCTATTTTTGCATATTTCACTGAAATAAGCAGTTTCTAGTAGCTAATTTTTATTAATTTCTTGTTCCACAAACATTTCCCACATGCTGAATTGTGAATTAGAGTAATATCTCTTGTATGCATACAAACTATTTTCATACTTTTGTTTTGCTACCTTAACACCCACGTTTATATTACAGGCGTATAGTTAACGTTTATTTTCCATAATAAGAAATGAAAAATATTGGATTTCAATGCCTAGATAATACTTTACATGGAGTAGCCTCCATTTTTCTTAGGCAAAAGCACACCCTGTGATAACAAAAATTCACAACATACGCACGTTAAGTATTTCGGGACCGATTCTCGTACCATTAAGCACTCGAAGAAGGGCAAGTTCTGACTAAGGTACAACGGCAGGGAGAAAACTTAGGTAGCTGTTCTTTCAGTCTTACACGCAGGGAACCCTGCTTTACAAAACTATGTGAATTAAAACAGAATATAACGAACTTGTTTTTTCGATTTTTGGCCAGGATTTTGGAATTCTAACCCACTGTGCACCGGTTCAATGTCTACGAGCATATATCCTACCATAATTACAAATTGTATGAACGTATTCTATAACAGGTGTTAGTGTCGCCGTCGCTTGGACTATTATTAAATTAGCATTTACAAACAATCTTAGCATTAAAAAAACAACTAACAACATTAAAAATACTATAAATAATTTTCTTCAGGGGTTAATACTACGGTGTTTCGAATTAATAGCCTTCTTGTAAATATAAAATAAAACATGGGTTTATGCGTTTTTAAAACAAAACTAACACTGATATGAAGATAAAATTACGAATAAACTAGTAATACAGTATGTAAAATGGTATATTAATTTTTAACAGTATATTGCGTGTCCCATTTAGAGTTTTCGTGCATGAATGAAACGCGTGTTAGTACAACATATCCATTTGACAAGGATCGGTACGACAAATGTCTCTATAAACATCACTGCAATACGGTTTAGAACGAGTAAAAGTTATAACTATTCGATTACTTTACGCAAATACGGCAATATTCCGTTTTACAAGGTGCTACTGGGATTAAGTACATACTCAATATCCTTTTTTTATCGTTGAAAGAGGTACTCGTAGTCAGCAGCTCTCGCTAGTTTCACAATATTTTATTCAAAATACATACAGTTCGTTCCAACCTGAGACACATTATACAGGTTGTTTCAAAGTTAAAGGTTACTTGTGGATAGAGGGCACTTTGGCGGTTCCAAATTACCCTTCATTAATTCATCCATCGTCCTTCCTTACTGAGATACAGGATGTTGATTTTGGCCAAATCTTTCTTTGATCATAACTATTGAACCACCCTGTATAATTAGTTCATACTTAGAATATATGTTTCACTTATTTTTCTTGATAGAACTTCATAATAAACCAAAAAGAAATTCAGGTTCACTTATTTTTCTTGATAGAACTTCATAATAAACCAAAAAGAAATTCAGGTCCGTCTTAATCAAAAATTGACAATATGTTGTATGTCAAAATCAACACCCTGTATGACAAAATTTTGTAGATCTGTTTCAATATTCGAAAAGAACGGAAAAAACTGAATAGAGTAGCTCATTTAATTTGTTTGTGCATTTTATTCATCAACCTTGATTACTTGCCGTAAATCCAATTTCATTAAAATGGTCCGGACAGTTGGAACTTGAATATTTATTTTCGGGGTTAATTAAAAAAAATTAACTTGCAACAGTGACAATTCTTTCACTACTAGACTAGGTAAGTGAACAAAAATAAAATAATTTTGAAAACAATGTAGATTTGCGCACATAAATCAAAATACTACTTAATTTTGTGAATCTACATTTAAAAATAATATTATTTTTAATGCATGTATGTACAATAATAATAAATACGTGGAAGTAATAAATACATAACTACAATAACTGTTCAATGTGGCCTCCATTTCATTGAATACATTTCCTTGCTCTAGTAGTAATATTTCTAATTGCACGTCTAATCATATCTGGATTATTTTTAACTTCTACGCAAGCGTTATTAACGCCATTCAAAAGTTCCTCTCTACCATTAATGGCTACATCATATACCTTTGCTTTTAAATGTCCCCAAAAATAATAATCAACAGAATTGAAATCCGGTGACCTTGAAGGCCAATGATGAGGTCCATTTCGGCCTAGCCACATATTTGGAAAATTAAAATCGTCATTTAGGAAATTTCTCACAATATTCCTAAAATGGGGTGGAGCGCCATCATGCTGGTAATACATTCCCGCAATATTTTCATTTTCCAGTAACACGGGTAAAAATTTTCGCAAAAAGTCTAAATAAAGTTCACCTGGTAATCTATCAGGGAGGATATGTGGCCCAATCAAGTGATTGTTGGAAACACCGCACCAAATATTAACAGCAAATTGATGTTGGGATTTATTCTGTCTTACAGCATGTGCATTATCTTCGGTTCAAACATGTGAATTTCTTAAATTATAAACACCATCTCTTGTAAATTGTACCTCATCTGTAAACAGACATCTGTTAAGAATTCTTCGATTCTGTATAATCTAGTTACTAAAATTTAACCGATAAACTTCATCCCCTTCCTTTAAGCTCTGAACCTGTTAAACATGAAATGGATAGATATTTTTTTTTTTAGTGTTCTCCAAACACTGACATGTGAAACACCTAAAGCCTGGCCCACTCTTCTTCTGCTAATTTTTGAATTATTTGCAACAATATTTAGTATATTCTCTTCTACAGCTAAAGGTTGCCTTACCTGATGCTCATTTAAGGTGGCCGTTGGATACCGACCATGATTTTTAGAATAATTGACAACTCTAGCAAATGAAATTCACATATTTGGACAGAAAAGAGTCCACATACTATAAGACAATAAATCCCAACATCGATTTGCTTATGTATGTATTTGGTGCGGTGTTTTCAACAATCATTTGATTGGGCCACATATTCACCCTGATAGATTATCAGGTGAACTACATTGTTCTTAAAATTATTTTACAATAGTTCACTTACCTAGTCTAGAAGTGTAAAAATTGTCACTGTAGCAAGTTAAATTTTTTTGTTAATTAAACCCTGAAATAAATATTCAAGTTCCAACTGTCTCGACCATTTTAATGAAATTGGATTTAAGGCAAGTAATCAAAGTTAATGAATGAAATGCGCAAACAAATTAATTATACAAAATATAACAGTTTACACGTCTCTAATGATTACCAGAGGCGACGGAGATATTGGTAATTCAGGGGGAGAGGGGTCATTCCATACCAATCAACCAGTTAAAATAAAATTTTGAACCTCGAGACGTGTAGAATCAGCACCAGGGGAATGCGCGTATTCCGAAACTGCTCATTAGAAAATGTTAAATATTGGATTTTTAATGCCTTTGAGGATTGTGCTATTAAAATGTGAGTGTTGTTTTTTTTTTGCTTGGTTGATCTGTTATGGAATAACTCAGGGTGATTCAGGGCATTTCTTTATTCATTTCTATACCTCTTATATATGGAAAATTGCAATTGGTAGACCATTACCTAAACATTTATTTATCTGTCATTTAATAATCTGCCACGTTTTCAATATGACTTTAGAAAAAGTTACAGTACAGCCACATAATTTTTTTAAACATCACAGATGAATAGATCACTAAAAAACATTATTTTTCCAGTATTTTATTTTTGTTTTATGTTCTAATTAAAGGTTAAAAAAATTATTTACTGCAGCTGTCAATTTAACTGCGTTTAAATGGAGAAGTTTCCGCGCTACTTGTGTGTGACGTCATTGGGCACATCGCACCGACGGAAAACGTATTGTGATTGCGAATGTGTACACATTATTTATTTATGTTGTGTTATGGAAGATACAAAGAAAAGTAGCTATAAATATTGTATTGTGCCCAAATGTACAAATACTACAATAAAAACTCCAGAAACGTTATTTTTTAATGTGCCTAGACGCGATAAAGTTAGGAAGAAATGGTGCAGAGCTATGAGACGAGACGACCGAAATGCAGAATTATCGTCATCCTCAAGATTATATTGCTGCCAGGATAATTTTGATGTAAATTTACCCATTAAAACTAATTATTTTATAATAACATTATGAAAATATGTACCCAACCCTAATATTATTGTGATAATTTGTTTACATATGATGGTGAATTTGGTCACTTTCCTATTTATAGGAATACAAAAGTTTACTAACTTCTGTTAATAGGAACCTTGAATTAAAATGTATAAATGTATAAGAACGGTGGGAATAATGTAACTTCTCGACGTTTTACATATTATCCAGTTATATATTTATATATACCTATGTATGTCAACAGTTATTTTTATTATTAATGTACCTACCTACCTAAAAGTATGTACTTAGTAAGTGACGGGAGGTATTTATTATATAAAAAAGTAAAGCATTCTAAGATGAAAAATATTAATTAATATAACATTAAAACATTGCCTTGTTTACCTATTTTGAGGTTAGGTACATACATAATTTGTTATATTTAACTACAGTAAAAGGATGAAAATGGGCACAATTGAATTAATGTTTAGAATAACGAATGACACATACCTTGTTGCTTTAGTACCTCCAATTTCTGCACTAATAAAATCAGTATTAGTAGCAAAAAAGTTTGTCATCATAAACACATCAACAACCGGCAAATTGTCACTCTGGCCCCGTAAAAACCCACTGTCCGTCATTTTTACCACTTAATAATTAAAATAAATAAATAAATGAATGATTTCTTTTATGAAAATATCAATACACATTTACAAAACACAAAACAATTTACGATCTAACCCCTTGGCAGATAGACGACCATTAGACATTATGCCGAATGACGTCAGACCAATAGCGTGGTGTTTTCAGTCACGTGGATATGTTCCCATAAAATTTTGAATTTCAAAGTCGATTATTTAGGCTACACATTTTTTTCTAAACCTTTTCTTCATTACTTTCTCAACTTATATAACATATATAACGAAAAAATAATAAATTATTTCTAAAATTCATGCATGTTGCTCATTCAGCGATATAAAAAAGCTCGCAAAAGAGCTTAAAGGCGACCGACCGCCTCTGATTAGTATAAATACCGCTGGACTTGTGTAGTACACACTTTTATGACAGAAACAGTTACTCCATCCCTGGAAGTCCACGTTGAGGTCGGTATTTTTAACTGATCCTAATACAATAATAAAAGTAAGAAGAGTGCGAAATTCCATAATAATAACTGTTAAGAAGGTCATGACCGGAACTATTGGCAACAGCGCACTTTCTAAGGAAAATCCTGGAGTAAGAGTCTCTGTGATTCCGTGTTGAGATCTGAACTCTGATCTGTTAGAGGAGACATGACCAACGTCGCCAAAAGTGCCCAAAAACCTGGAACGAAATCCAACAGAGCTGCATTCCTTAAAATTTCAAAATCAAAAAATCAGTACAATTTTCTCCATAATAAAGGACGAAGTTTAGATAATATCTATTCTTACACTTAACCCTAACATCAGTTTTAGGTAATGTGGTTCAATTACCGAACGACGATTGAGAAATTTTAAGTTTCAATCTTTTTAATTTTTTTTTTGCATAGTGCGTTGTGAAAATTTGTCGTCTAATGTTTGCTTGCGCAATCATATAGTTTAAATTGGCTTAAAGTTTGGGGTATTTTAATTATACCCGTTATTTTGATAGAATAAACATCTTGTAATTAAGAATGTTATTTATAACATATAATTAACAATGTGAAGTGTGATTCAGTCAATTTGTTTTCGTTACACCTTCCAAAAATAAAAATAAATACATATGGACCATTTTTGGCTATCTGTCAAATAAAAATACGTCTGATTAATTTCTTCTATTGATTTTTAGCCAAATATAAACAAATCATATGAATTATGTTGCTTTCTACAAATGTGTATGTGAGAGAGATAGATAGATAGATATAAGAACTTTATATTCGGTAGGTACTATCTTTCCTGATTGTTGAAACCACTATTTCAACATTTTTTTTTTCTCGAAGACAATAGCCTTTTCCCTCCAGCAACTACACTACTAACTAACACAGGGTTCGGACTCATAGGGAACACCTGGAGAACCTGGAAAACTCAGGGAATTTAATTTTTTTAATAAAAAACCGGGAAATATCAGGGAATTTTGTAAATTGTACAAAAAATCAGGAAATTCTGCATCTCGATATGGAAAACCATAGACTTCTAAAGAATTTTCACTGACTCAGTTCAATTCAAGGAATTATTATGTCAAATAAAAAATTACTTCGCTAAGAAACATATAAAAATTAATATTATTGGTTATGGAACACCTGGGAATTTTTTCAGCATCGCACAGTCTGAACCCTGTACCACTAACGTACTCTCCAGATTTCTATATCATCGGACTTTTCTGTAAGATGTCGTGCTTATAAGGAACGTGACCAACAAACGGTCGGACAGACGCATGTTTTAAAAGTTATTCGGAATTTTATGACTAATACGATATAAAAAGATGTTTAGGAAAATGCCTTGCAAATACAATACCCCTATTAAAAATGTATTAAAGTTTCTAATTGTCATATAAACTTACTATCTCCAAAAATATGTAAGATTATTATATATGTACATAACACAATTTATTGTTATCTTTATGTATTCGTAGTAATTAATATAAATGTATAAAAGTTTCCATAGGCGCAGTTCAAACAAGATAAAATAGCGTGCAGGACATTCTGTTTATCTTTGAAAAATAATAATCCTTCGTAGTTTGTTCAGTCAAAATGAGATATTTATTGATCAAAACTGTCACGTAATTTTCTTAATGGCGAAAAAATGCATTTATGTTTCATATCGTTAATGTTCGTTTGTTTTAAATTCGCTAGTTTCGAAAATAAAGTTGTAGTACGGGATCCCATCGACAACGGCAGGTCACGCGACCTCTACCTCTTCGAAAGAAAGGCAAAAATCATAGGATCGCTTATATGTTGCCAAAAAAATTCTGAATAACTGGTATATTTTTTGGGCAAAAACAAGCAACTTTTGTCTCTTGGACATTTTCTCCAAAGTGCTTTCTTCTCCCGGAAAAAAATTACGAAAAAATAAGTCATAAATCTTTATTAATTAGTTTAGGGTGAAGGAAGCATTTTAGAGAAAAACTTCAAGCGCCAAAAGTTGCTTTGGCCAAATGGCCAAAGACCAACTCCAAACGGGATTAAACTCTCAGGATATAAATTTCACGGCTCAAAAATATCCTACCCCCCCGTTTTCGAGGATGCTGAGCACGATGGTGATGCTGAATATTTATTCTTACCCCCCGCAACCCCTCCAACGGCCAATAATCAACCCCTAAAGAGGTGAAAATCTTTTTTTAATATCAATTGAATTAAAAAAAATCATTTCGTGCAGGTTCCGTGAAAGAAATACCACCTGGTCCTTGGAGAGGTTGCGGATGGTCGGAATAAATATTTAGCATCACCATCATGCTCAACATACTCGAAAACGGAGGGTAGGATATTTTTGAGCCGTGAAAATTATATCCTAAGCGTTTAACCCCTTTTTGGGTAGTTTTGGCCGTTTGGGGGATTGCGCAACCCCAAAGAGACATTCTACTACCTTCATCGTGTTTAGCTTCCTCGAAAAAGGAGGAAGGAGGTACTTTTGTTACGGGTCAAATTATTTACCATTTTCGGGTTTTTTTCCGATTCACACACGCCACATAAAGATTTGATGTTATATCAATTTTAAATTCTGGACCAATTTTAATAACCTGTTACAATTTTGTGAGGAGGTTAATTATACACCTAAATGAATTTATTAGAAATTATGTAAATCAGTCAACCAATCAATGTATTTAAATAAGATACCTGTTGCCTGGAAGTCCCTGTATGGTCCATTTGACCCCAAAATTTGCCTATTTAATTCAGGCTCTTGAACTCGAATGGAACTACACAACGATTCACTGGCAAATAAACCAAGTAAGAAGACTGCTGCAAGCATCCTTGCGATAATTAATTTTAAAACTGAACAGAAATAATCTCATTTGTTTTTATACGTCTGTTAATATAGTATTGACCTATCTTTGGGATGATAACCCATCACCTTAGCTTACTATGAATTTATTCAATGTCGTATTACCTCGGTTGTTATCGTAATCTTTAGTCCGCATTGCATTTTTCTCAAAATTGTGATGTCCGTTTATAATATGGTTTATATTTGTTTTGGTAAGTGAAAATCTACTAATTAATTAGCTTGAACTGCATTTCATACTGTTTACGACTGTGCAATGCTCTCATCTTGCTTATTATTATACGTATTTGTTTTCATCATATCTGCTTTTAATTTATTCTAACTAAAGTAGGGCTAAAAAGCGTAGTCAGTAGAGCCAGGGGCTTGGGGATTTACGAATTTCGTAAATTCGCACGTGCGTAATTCGAGGAAATGAAAGCACTCGGATTGTGTTAATTATGCTTGAGCTTCCATTTGTTTTAAATTTAAAATATGCTTAAATCTGGCAACATGGTATCCACGTATTATAGCAGCGCAATCGCAAATATTTGTCCGTTGCATTGCAACCGTTACGGTTGTAAATATATATGTGACGCCACTGAATGCTCTAGGTTAGCTTTGTGAATTTCGTTTATCAGAGTTCCGCAAATTTCACAGTAGTTGAAGAAATTATTAGGTATAAAGGTACCGCATTCAAACGTTTATTCTATTTGGTCGATTGTGTAAATTACACATAATGACCTAGTCGTGGTTTTCATCTCTAGTAGGCGGATAAAACTTAATGTATTTCTCTCTATTATGTGGGATTATATAGCAGAACGAGGTGCCGCTTAAATATTACAAATCAGCTACTATTTTTTGACCTGAATGCCGCTGATTTTTTGCTCTACTGACAACACTTTTCGGCCGTACTGTAGTAAAGACGAAGGTTTGGTTCCTATGTAGACGCTAAGCAACGCCAATTGCGGTTAGTACTTGGACGGATGATATACAACAATACTTTACAACGCCTAACTGCCCAAATTGAGGCAAATTGGCTAAAAACATTAAATTTTTTGTTTTTTGACTCAATTTTTGAGAAATAGAATATTTACAGTGAAATGGCGAGGTAGGACCTTCCTACATTTAAGATCTCTGGTTTTTTAATGGTTTTTGGGCTGTTGATTACGTTTATGATATTCGTTTTACCCAAAAGTGCTCCAATTTTGAGAAATTGGTCATTTTTGGGGAGTTTTTGAAAATTTGTCGGGGTTTTTATTACATTATTTATTAAACTATAATATGATCATAGTATTCTAAGCTTTTTGGATTGATTTTTTGAATATTAATTTAAAAACTCCATTATCTTACTAATATAGAAAATTCAATATATGTTTGTTTGATTATAACTCAAAAACTACTCAAATTTTCAGAGAATATTGCGACAAAAATCTGGAAGGTTATGTGACTAACATAATGCCATTAAAGTGATTTTTGTGAAAATTGCATTAAATTTTGTGCTTAGAGACTGGAAAAATCAATTTTCAAAAAATTAGTAACGAGTATTTTTATCTCTTATATATTAAATCAAAATTAAGGTTTTTGGCCAATTTGTTTCAATTTGGGCAGTTAGGCGTTGTAAAGTATCGTTTTGGGAATACTTTAAAAAAAAATTAATCATTTCAAGCAAAGCTCAGGTGTAGATCGAATTTTGTCCACACAAATTCATTTTTGAATCACTGTGGGGCGGTTTTCGGGAAGGGGCCGGTGTCATTCGATTCGGGAATTAATTATACATTGTTTAGGATGAATTCGGAGGCGTTCTTTTTAATGGTTTTTGAGTAATTAACTCGCAAAAGTCGGCTATCTATCTCGCCTCTTAAATTTAGGAACGGACAGTCGAGGGACTGTAGGGGAATATATGAAATGTTACCAAATGTCAAAAAATGTCAATTTGCCTTCGCTCCTATCGGGTTGAATTTTCGATTTTTAAGCAATTAGCCATTTTTCTTTCACACAGACCTAGCCGAAATTCAGATTACCACTGTGACACTTAACGATGTCGATAAAATACCAATCTTCTTTTTTAAATAGATACCAAAATCGATCCCCCACTACAAGTATTAACTTATATACGAGCGTTTAAAGATTTGATGTTTTAGAACTTTCTTAGGTTACGTTTTGATACTTCTAAAGAAGGCATTATTTATTCGCTCTTGCAGAGCCGAATTTCCCTGACAATTTGGTATCAGGAGAATGGCCCAATCTTGTTATTTCCATAGAGACCTACAACGGACTTCCATTCCACGTATTTACTTAGTTACAAATCTTTGAAAATTCGATGTTTTTCAATTTTTAACAGAAACCCATCTTTCGTTCCCCCGTGCCAAGCCGGATTTCCGGTTTCGCCCATTCACTTTGGTATCAGAACAAAACGCCACTATTCCTCTTCCCATAGACACCTAAAACGGTCTTCAACTCCACGTATTTACTTACTACTGAACGGCTGTAGTGGAAAAAGTTAATAATATGACATTTTAAGTGCATAATAAGAATGTCGAGTACTATATAAGAACGTATAAAAACCATATAAAAATAATATCATGGAACAAGCCTATTGGCTCCTTGTTTTTTAAATATCAGGCAAGTAAAGTATTTCTACGCTTCTTAGGAGAAAAGGTTCTGCAAAATTTGCGATTGGTTGGTGTTGGTGATTGGCTTTAGTAGCGAAAATCGGCCGACATTAAAAACGGTGGGAAAAATTATCTTTAATATCCGATATCACAGAAACGAATTTTTGCGCATGTCTATAAAAAATTTTCTCTTGTCAAAAATTCTGCTCTTAATTTTTTTTACGTATCACAAAAATAGAATTGTAATCTTTCCTCACGTAATGCCAACCGTTTGCAATATTACACATTTTGTGTTTCACAGATTTAAAAAACTATTGTCTATTGATTTTGCTTGTAATCGATATTGTTGAATGAAATTTTATAATTCCACTTCTATACAGTTCTCCCATTTCCTTAAATATAGAAAGTTTAAAGAACAAATTAATTGATTTCTTCCACTCGCAATTAACAGCATTTTCACCCATTTTTATTATTTCGTTTCAGCACTTTTCATAAATATTTGTTTGCAATAGAATGACTTAAATTATTTTCCAGGAAAAGTTGATACTTTATATTTATTTCAATCAATTCAATATTCGGCCAATTCACAGAAAAGTAGGTCATATGACTCGTACATCCTTATCGATTTCAGATTTTCTTGTCTGGTAATACCCTTGATAGTACAGAAAGTATATCTTTTGTAACAACGTGTGCGCCACAATATTTATGAATTTTGATGCCCTACAATTTGTCCAGATAAGCGATAATTGATATTTGGCATCCAATAGCTTTCCACACTTGAATAAAATTTCTTTCTAACATGTATCTAACAAGCTTTCACTTACGACAGAAATGAATACAAGCCACACTTTTCTGAATGAAATTTTAGGTACGCTTTTGTCATAGTACGGAAAATTTATGAGTTGAATAGAAAAACACATACAGTCATCTTATAGTAAAATATTTTTGTGTGGCAATATGAAAACTCTCACGCATACCAACGTGCGTGTTGAAAGCTTACCGAGGAATTAAAGGGCGATCAACAGACCTTAAGTTGGGAGCTTGCATAAAGAAATAAATCTTGTGTGGGGTCTGGGATACGCCAGGGTTTCAAGGATTGTGTGTCTGGCATGACACTGCTAGGCATTACAAGCTCCCTCCTTGTAAGCAAAGCCTTTTTCCTATTGCTTGTTATTGCTGCAGCAATTTCATAATGCAACTATACAGAAGGAGTATTATACAGAAAAAATGAAAAAGTTACGTGGAGAAAACATTTCAACAACTCAAAACATTGTTTATGAGGGCAATCATACTTTTTTCAACTTATACTTGTCTAAAAGTATTACAAAACAATTTTGTTTCAAGTAGGTATGTAACATATATATGGCCATTTACTTTTTTTTCACTCGTAATAAAAATGTATGTGTTAACATTTAATCAATTCTGATCCATATCTTACACATAAGCAGCAATGTCATTCCCTACTCCATCTTCATCATCTGATTCAAAGTCAATATCTGCTATAATTTTAGCAATATTATGCAAAACGACACTATAGTTAATGTATTATGTAGATTTGTTATTTATTATTTGTATGTATAGAACTACGACTGATTGCTGTTTGCTGTAGTAGAATTTATTAACCATAGGATAGATTCTCTTTTTTTTGTTGATTTGCTAGAGACTTTTGTAAGCTTCAAACAGCAGACATATTGCAATCTAGGAAATCGCCCCTTGAGCTGACCAAAACAAGCGTTCTACTTTAATTCTTTCCTTTTTTAAATATATGTTAAATTTTCTTTGATCACCAGTGGGTAGGTTAGGAAATGGAATCAACAAACAAGACTCTATTCCATATCCATCAACAGAGAGGAGAAGAGGAGAACTGTGTTCTGCTTTCTAGACATGATTGTTCTGATCTGGGAATTTTTCCAAATTCGTGATTCATGAACAGATCCGGGGCCATCTAATATTTACACTTGTAAACATTTCTCTGGCGTCACGTGTTGCTTGAATATTTAAAGTAGTTTTACCTTTGCGATTTATGTACTCGTCGCCATGTAACTTTGGTTTTATGATCCCTACGCGAGTGCAATTGAAGATCGAAATTTACTTTGCCACAACTCCTTTACCTTCATGATTTCTTTATTAGTCGAAGGAAATTTAATCCGCTTGTTGTCCGGACCAACTATATGATCAACAACAAAATCTGCAGTTGGCGAGACTGTAGCTTGAGATAACCCAAACATATTTCCATTCTTTGTAGAGAAGAAAGCGCACCACCTCCGAATTCTACGGATTCACCCAAGAAGTTACTTGACAGCCAGTGTACACTACTCCCTGCAAAGCGAAATAACTAACCATTTGAATCCATCAATATAGCTGGTGTTGTTCGAAGATTATAGTGTTTCTCATTTCGCACATTCAATACTTCAGCCATGGCAACAAAATTTAAACAATACGACCTTTTTCTCCGCGCGTGAGTGCTCTACTGACTAGATGCATCATTCTGACGGATTTGCTAGAATATGAAAGTAAAGGGTACATGAAACATATTCTTTATATAATTTTGCAAACAGCAGAAAGAACTATCCATGAGAACTAAAAAAAAAACTATCTGTAAAACTATTGATTTCCAATCTTTGTATTCTTTCAATAACCTGAATTCTGGTTATGCTAGCAATAGAAATGAATTTGTCTTTTTCTTATTTGACAATTCTCATTGTAACACATAGTCGCCTACGGCTCTGCATAGTAAACTAGTATCTACGGTTATTTCTAAAGGATACATACTATGAATATCCATTTTCTTAGGTCTTGAGCAAATCCTCAACTTAAGAAGGATTTTCTTTTACCTAAGAGGAAAAGGTATTGCTTAAATTTTTATTAATACAAATAGAAGATTTCCTTCATATGATGCAAGTAAAAGGTTTTGCTTCACTTTATGTATTTGACTCAATGTATTGTACTAGTACAATACATATTGGTTGTGTCTATTGGTTCCAATTGCAAGAGAACTTTGGCAAAATGACACCTCACTTTTGACCAAAAGCCCTGACCAAATCCTTTTTTGCATGTTAACTCTTTCGCTGACAAAAAAATGCTGGCAATAGCACCTTAGTTTTAGAAGAACCACGTTTAATATATATTTCAAATTTCGTTGAAAAGTCTAAGTATTGCACCATTTGGCCGAGAACTGTTTTTCCGGGATTTTCGGTAGTTCGACCTAGGGCCGAATCTGACGACAGAAAATGCTGGCAGGTGCATTTTTGGATTGTTCTCTACGTCTGGAAACATGTCACATTTCAGGCCTCAACAAAACATCGATGTAAATTTCAATTTAAATTTACCGGTTTACATGACCACCTCCACCGCCCGGACTTAGTAAGCTTTGTTCGCCCACCTACCTTGCACCTACTGACAAAGAACAAGCAAAAAGTTCAGACCGGTTATTTTGCAGCGAGTGTGTATTTCTTTTTGTTGAAATTTGCCCTTAATTTGTATTGTAATGTGTGTTCTAGTTGGCAGTGTTTCATGACATCATGACATGGTATATTATGAAATATTATTATATTTGTTGTTAGTTACGAGATATGAACTAGAGAATTACAGATTATTAGTGTTATTATTTATATTATTTACATAATAGTATCCAGTACCTCATAACAACATGGTGTCAGGTGTGGGATAATCATAATCACAGCTTATCAAGTACTTTGTCCAGTAGGTGTATGAGCTCATCCTTACTTGATATAACTTAGGTGATAATATCATTTGCTAATTTCAAGGTATGAATATTCGTTTTGCCTATAACTACTCCACCCTACAGGTTCTCCAGCTCCAGCAAACGTTTCGTCACGTGCTCTCTATTAATGTCTAATGATATAATCCAGAGTTTGTCCCATTCCTCATTGTCAAAAACTAATTGTTAGTGTCCGTTTTTAGAAGTCAGCTCAGTTTTTTATAATACAAATTTTATATGAAAATCAGATTGTGTGTGGAGCAACGTTTTACAAGTTCATTTAGATAAAAACCATCTAGCAACAACCAGTACAGATATGTCTATAAACACCATCTGCTGGCTACACATATTTCTTTCATTCGGTCATTTAGATAAGAACAAACATACTTACTTAAAAGTGAAAAATTATAAAAATAAACGAACTTTAATTTACAGATGAGTGTTATTTCAAGATTCAAGATTTCGAAGCTTCCTGTATTCAGTTTAAAATGTTTGCACGCTGTGAAAAATAAATGGCCCAAAACAACTCGAACAAGCTTTTAGAAGTAGGCGTTAAATCTGTCGGACTAATATAGGTATAAAATATAGTATACATTAACAACTGTTTAAAAGTGAATTATTTATCATTTGTTTGCTTATAGTAATGAAACATATTCTTTATAGGATTTTGCAAACAGCGGAAAGAAAAACTATCTACGAGAACTAAAAGAAAAACTATATGTAAAAATATTAATGAAATCTTTGCATTCTTTCGATAACCTAACTTCTGGTTATGCTAGCAAGTTAAAATTGTGAAATACATTTGTCCAATTTCCTATTTGACATTCTCATTATAACACTAGCATCCAACATAGCCCCCTACGGCTAAGCAGATTAAACTAGTATCTACATGATCCCCCTACGATATGTAAATTCAGTTAAAAATGAGAACAATGTCGATTCGGCGGCCGAATCGGCGAAAACCGCCTAGTGTGTTTTAGGCCTTAATGTGTTATCGAAACGGTAGCTGCTGTGGAGTGGCACAGCATGTCTAGTCGCTGTTATCTCTCTAGAGGAGCGAATTCGAGACTCTATTGTGCCGTTTTTTTTTCTGACGTAGAACCAGGTCAAACATGGTAGGTTTTGTTCAGCATGTCACTGTGCATATGAAATCGTATTTCACATTTTTTCGTGGTCTGGACCTTTTTAAATTAAAAAAAAAGAGAAAATATTGCATTTTAAATAAAATGTGTTTTTTTTTGTTTCCACCGTCATATCATATCTTCAAAACTAATGTTGGTATCGACGTGGTTTTTTTTTTTTTCAATTAAAGTACACACAATAGCGCTTTTAACTGTACTAATGGTTTTTACTCAGTTAGCATTTTCATTTCCTTAAAAAATAGGAAAACTAGATATTTGAATTTTACGTATTACAATTTTCATCGATCGATAAACTTTTTTATTTTTGAAAATTTTTATACACATACAGTGAAGCAAATGTAGCCCAAACATTAGAAAAGTTTTTGATATAATAATTTTTTCCCCAATGTGTATCGTTTGGCAACAGCGATTTTTTTTAAAGCGCGCTAAATTAGTCATGTGTATTATTGGCGTTCACAATCTAGGTACGTACACCGCGTATGGAAGGTAGGATAAGATGCGTCTAACTAATATACTATTCAAATTTATTGACCCCTCACCTTAACCGCGAATATCTCAAAAACGGAGGAACGGAAAAAAATGAAAAAAATATGTGTCTATTGTAAATCATTCACTGAAATTTGATAATGTACATTGGACAGTTTTGAAGTGCTGCTAAGTTACATTGAAAAATGTCCTACTTTTTAAGGAAATTTTGGCAATACCAGTTTTAAATCCATTATATATTTGAAAATATGCCTACTATAAAAATAATATTATAGATGCCGATAAGGCATGGTATTTTTTCACCTTAACCGCGAATATCTCAAAAACGGAGGAACGGAAAAAATTGAAAAAAATATGTCTATTGTAAATCATTCACTGAAATTTGATAATGTACATTGGACAGTTTTGAAGTGCTGCTAAGTTACATTGAAAAATGTCCTACTTTTTAAGGAAATTTTGGCAATACCAGTTTTAAATCCATTATATATTTGAAAATATGCCTACTATATAAATAATATTATAGATGCCGATAAGGCATGGTATTTTTTTGTACAAGGAAATTTTTTTCATAATTTTTTATTCTAAAATTTTTCAGTTATTCTAAAAAACGTGACATCATGTTTATTCGGTTATTTATCAAGGCATTTACAAAAATTTTGATAAAATAGTTAATTATATAAAATGTAAGCATTTTCAGAAAAAAGAATTGGTTATATATCAAATATTAATTTAATTATCAAGTGCAATACATAATATTGTTGCCCGAGTTCTGCAATATTATCTATTGCACTTGATAACTAAATTAATATTTGATATATACCAATTCTTTTTTCTGAAAATCCTTACATTTTATATGATTAACTATTTTATTAAAAATCTTTTATATACCTTGATAAATAGCCGAATAAACATGACAATAACTGCCAAATTTTAGAATAAAAAATTATGAAAGAATTTCTTCGTACAAAAAATGCCGTGCTTTATCGGTATCTAAAATATTATTCATATAGTAGGCATATTTTTCAAGATATAATGAATTTAAAACTGGTATGGTCAAAATTTCCTTAAAAAGTATGGCATATTTCAATATAACTTAGCAGAACATCAAAACCGTCCAATGTACATTATTCAAACTTCAGTGAATAATTTACAATAGACACATAATGAACACATATTTTTTCAAATTTTCTCTGGTCCGCCATTTTTGAGATATTCGCGGTTAAAATGAGGGGTCAATACATTTGAATCGTATATTAGTAGTTTGCGGGATTTAGAGTATACGTATAAATACTTTTAAATAAATGCGATGCTGTAGAATATTCGCAATTTAGTTTTCTAAAATATTGGAGTGCATTATTTATAAGAAAATTGCGCGGGATGATGACAAATCTGTGGTACCAAGACCTAGGATACAAGGTTTGTTGTCACTAATATCTAGTGCTGAAAAAAGACGACATCGCGGAAATATTGTGTCAGAAAAGATAATATTTTAAATGACGAAATTTAATTAAAATATCATATAGACTGTCGTATAGGTAGACAAGTTTTGAAAACATGAACGTTTTTTGCAATCATACAGTGCCGCCGCGCCGCGCCGATTTGCAACAGATGCTGCACAGTACTTAATCGAATACGAAATATTAATAATAGATGGAGGATTTAAATTAACAGAAAAAGTAGTTTCACTACATAAACGTCATTTAGAAATGACCAAAAATCTATTTAGCAAACAGGAAGATACCATCAGGATGGTTTTGCATGCAATGTACGAAACTAAATTTAGCAAACAAATATTGGTGAAGTCAGTTGATATAGATGTATTAATTTTACTTACTCTCCTTTTTTCGGACTCTGACTTAAATGGAACTAATTTATTTATGCAACTTGGACACGGCACTAGCAGACAATTTTTGTCAATGTAGAAGGTAGTGCAAAGTTTATGAACTACAGTTTGTTCTTGTTTTCATTATTTTACTGGTTGCGACACCACTAATGGTTTTTTAAAAATATTTAAAAAATCTGCGTTTGATGTGCTTAAAGAATATTGCTGTTTTTAAAAAAATTATCGGAACCCTTCTTAAGGTAAACATATATATTTAAATAATAGGTTTCCTATCTAATACATTTAGTTAACTATTGCAGGTTTATGTATCAACTTAGAATATCGTATAGAAGCAATATGCCAACTACACTTATAAATGCACATGGTTCAGGACGGAATTTAACTGACGATGTTTGGACAATATTTTCATTAAGTATTTATTGTTCAGATAAAAATTGTGAAAATAGAAAATATGATTGTGTTAAAGAAGGCCTAAAATGTTGTAACGAGTGTAAATGTCGTACTTGAAATACTGTTATTTAAAGGTTTCGATGAATGTACAGACGAACTAGAATGCTTTTAACGCAGGGCCTACGTAACTAAATACTCATTTGTCAATAGAGAAATAGTTGCAAAAAAATAAAGTTGTTTTATTCCTGCGTCTTGGTTTAATTCAATCAAAAATGTGTAATAACCTACTTATTAGGTAGGTACTTACTTTATAACAATGATTTATATTTACCTGCTTTTAAATATTTTTTACCTTAAAACAACAAAAGGTAGGTTTATACCTTAGGTTTCTACCTATTTTGGAGCGGTTAATAAAGCCCCATTAGTACACATGAATCCAACAACTGTGGTCCGCAGGCTGTAAGCAGTATAATGCGAGCCGGGCGCGCAAGAATATGTTTTAGCCCGTTTTAAAAAAATCGCTGACTACATACTATAACCTGCACATCAAAAATTATGATTCTAAAAACTTTTTTCATATATTGGCTCCAATTTGTTCACAGCATGTATATACATATTTTCATAAATAAAAATTTTTCTCGATTGCTGAAAAATACATTCACGAAAATAACAACTTTAAGTTTGCTATTATTTTAACAATTAAAAAATAATAATTTTATAATCACATTGTACATAGTTAGAAGCGTTATTGTGTCTACTTCAATTTAAAAAAAAAATCAGTTCCATAGCACAATTATTTTTAAAGATATAACGGTGGGGACGTTAAAAAACATGTTTCATGGAAAAATCATTTTTTTACTGTTTTTTAGAAATAAAAAAGTTCCTGACCACCAGAAAATGTGGAAAATGGTTTCATGTACAAGATCACCTAATTAAAGAATCGCACCAAGTCTGGTTTGGTTCTACGCCAGTTTTCTTTTTCTCGGAAACTAAGCGACTTTGCTTCTCAATTTTACTCGTCTACTCCTGAATTCTAGTCTCAGCTGCGGCAAATGACAATGTCGATGGTTGTTGTCTATGTGTCCGGGTTGAGTGGTGGAATAGCTATGGCTAAACTCCGCCAGGACGTTAATATAAATAAGGCGTTAAAATAAAATTAGATTTCAGCATCACATAACAAAGTTATTGTTGGTTACACTCATTAAAACAGCATTATAATAGTCACATTTTTATTTTATTTAGTATTTTAACCCGTATACAGTTGTTAAATATGTATAAAGTAATAAATGAGTGGTATTGGAAAATATATTTTCAGTAATGGTTTCTCAATACAATAAGAGCCTTCCTTTGGGACGGCTGTGTTTAAAGCTTGCTAGACTATTTTTCAATTTCATTGTACAATCAACAACTAAGTAACCAGCAGCTAGCTAACAGTAAATTGTGTGTGTTTTTTTTTTTTTGATAAATTGCTGTAAGGAAATTGTTTGGGAATGGAAAACGATCCCTACTTTAACATATTGATAAACTCTAATGGAATTTGCAGGTTTCTTGCTTCAGCTTTTCCGTTACCCACTTTATATCATGCAGGTTTTTTGCAGTTAAATATTACAGTATGCATTCTGATATTTTGTGTACTTTTTACCATTGTGGTTATAGTACAGGTGCTAGGTGGCTTTATCGGCACGTCTTCCTTTTATGGCCTATCAGATATCTTTATCTTTTTATGAACGATAACGATTCAGAGAACATCTTGAACACAGAAAAATATTCTCAGAAAGAAACTGTTGTTAGATAATCAACCAGAAAAAGAATGTTTCCAAATTTAGAAGAGATTAATATTTTTATTGTACATTTTGTCTCAAAACTCTAAACTCATCGTTACCAATTCTTTCTCTTTTTTAAACTGTAAATATAATATGATGCTCTCTTAGCCAGAAAATGACCTTCCGAGAAAGTTATGGTTGCAAATAGAAGTACTACATACCCTTACCTGTAGAGATATTTAACATTTTCCTTTAAAAGTTGAGTTTCTACCGCATTTCAGATTAATTGTGTCATTATAAAAAGGCCATTTTTATTTACAATAATTTGTTATATGATTCCTGGATAAAAAAATAATGCGTCTTATGACTGATGTCCCGTCAGAATACTTTCTGCGTAGGTGTATTTAAAAATGGGGAATGTACGATTTTACGCGAAAAAAACGCATGTCTTGGCCAAACTGATGGGTTGACATATTGTTATGCCAGAAATATGTGATGATTTATGTTTGATGGAATTAATTAATAGTACACTAGATATATGTTTTTGGGTGGAACTAATTCCCACAAAGACGGGGTGAGAAGTTTTTAGTTCGTTCTTGGTATATTTTTGACATAACAAGAGTGTCGCAATCTTGAAAATGTTTTAAAGAATCATAAAAAATTGTGTGTGGTATCAAATTACAAAAAACTTCATGCTGAAAAAGATTATGATATGCCGACCCGACCGACCAACGGACGATCCAACCGTGTGCTGGAACAAACCTCAGATGCTTTTATATACCGCCGGACCGGCTGCATACGCTGGATTGGACATTAGAAATGCTTGTTGTCAGCAACGAGAGCCACATGACGTATGGGGTAGGAATATAGGATGGAACGTGTAGGCGTTTGTGAGATACTTCTTTTAGGTTTTCGTGCTTTTTTTAAATTCCAGGTGTTTGTAAGATGCTTCTTTTTAGTTTCTGTCTGTGATTATCTGGGTTATTCTATCATAAACGTGATATTTACGTAATTGGTTGATATTTAAAATTTGTACAAAAAATACTTAAATTATACAGTATTTCAAGATCTACCAATGATTTATCTTTAGTTACTTTCTTTTGACAACCCTTTTTGTGTATAAATTGATTGGCGTATAGACTTTTAGTGTGTTATTTATTTGTATTTTTTAAAATCAATATCATGATTTCTTAAAAAAATTTCAACATGGCGGTCAAAAAAACGCATTTTGCACACCCGGATTTTCTAGACTTTTAGTATGTCAAAAAGATACCAACAACACTAAGAAGTCCAAACCCCGTCTTTGTGGGAATTAGTTCCACCTATCGCCTATTTTTTTCATATATCTCGAGATGTATCTGCTGTACTAGAACTCACACATAGTTCATGTAACAACGATGTCATGTAGTTCCCGGACTATTAGTATAATGATTCGTTTATTTTTGTAAATGACATGAAATTCAACACTACATTTACATTATGCATAACATAGAGTAATATGGACCATTTTATGTGCATATGCACTAACCATAGACATAAAATAATTAGACTGATTATGGACGCTCTATGCATTCGCTTGACCATGCAAGCACAGGGTGTCAGCTATTAATCTCCCCGCTCATAAAAAATGGGGATGTTATTGAAATTTGGCGAAAAAACGAAAATTCGGGTAAAACCAGATATTTACGTTTTGAGGTTCTGGAAACAAAAAGGTGATTTTAAAAAATGTCCATGTGTATATACCGGGTGTAACAGGATCCCCTTTAGCTTTGAAGATAAATTATTAAAATTTGGAACATCCTGTACACTTAATAAACGTCACTTTTTGACATTTTGATTTTCAAATAGAACATCCTATATATTATTGCATTTTTGAATTCTGCATAATTTTCCGAATTCAATGATACTGCACAAGTGACATTTCAAACGTCAATATTTATTTTAATTCAATTTTTAGTTTTTCATTTAAGTGTTCCATGATTGTCCAATTTATTCTAATTGACCCGTGTGATGATAAAAGAAATCGAAATCCCGTCGAAAATACTAAATTATGGGATTTATGAGCAAATAAAGTTCATCAAAATAGTTCTTGGAACAAGACAACCTTACAAAGCACCTTATTGGTGCTATTTATTAGTACTATTAAAAAGGAATTATGTTATAAATACAATCAAAATTACAGTTAAGGGAAAATAAAGAAATACAATTTATCTGTAATTACCTAGGTAAACATGAGGTGGCGTTGTAATACAGAAAAGGAACACAGAACATTACATCAGCTGTTCAAAATGCTGTCCATTAACATCCATGCACTTCTGGACTCGCATAGCTACGGGTCAATTACAATAAATCAGAAGTCATGACACAGTTGGAGAACTAAATTAAAATAAATATTGACGTTTGAAATGTCACTTATGTGGTATCATTGAATACAGAAAATTATGCAGAAATTAAAAACACAATAATATATGTTGTTCCATTTGAAAATCAAGAGTTAGGTCGCAGTGGAGAAAAAATCATTTGTCTGTCAAAAAGTGTGAAAACGGGTAACGGCATTATGTTCAGCGCCTCAAAATCCTATGAAATTAGCTGTTTAGGTCCGATTTACTTGTATATATACTCGCGCCAAAAATTCTAGTATTTCTTACTAAACTCTGAAACAAATATGTTTGCGCCATCTATAGTTGTTTCTTTTATTCTTACTATTGGTTTTTGAAGATTTTGGGCAGCTGAATAAGACGTCCGTTTTACTCAATCTCGTATCGTTGTCCAATTATTAGGGCACGAATATAGACAGAAATGGCCTTTTTAGCACTTTTAGGTTAAGTTTTCTCAAAATTGTGACGTGATGGCGCAAAACTGCCAAAGGTATTGTGTTCAGCACGTCAAAAAGCTTCGGAATCGCCTATTTGGGTTTAAGAAAACCAAAAAAGTGTTTTTTTGCAGGTCTGTGTAATTTATCTTCAAAACTTAACAGAAAAAGGGGAGTGTACCATGATCGTGTTACACCCAGTATGTGTATGTAGCCACTATAGCTCCGAAACTGGCTAACCAATTTTGAACTTGGTACAAAGGTAATATTGGTACGGTAGATGAGTTGAACAGCTTTTGGTCCAGATCTGGTGTTATTCTGATATCAACAATATAACACACTTCACTCTTCTCCATTCACTTTTCGTAAAAGAAAAAAAAATGTCTGGTCCAATATTTTTTCATCAAACAGTTTCTAATGAGGTGCGCAATAATCGGAGAGAAGTATGAGTAAGAACATTATAAGATATTCAAAGATATGGCGAAGGTGCAGGTTAGAATAAGTACTTTCCACTAGAGAAGAATATTGTAAGTAAATAATCAAATACAGGGTGTAATTAGTTTCATGTCATTAAAAAAACTGGTAATAGGGACCGACTAGACAAACAGAAACCTATATGACCTTTTTCTCTAAGGGCACTTTGAAAAACACTGACCTGGGTTTACATTTTTAATGTTATGGTAGGAAAGATGGATATTGTCCGAATATTAGAAATAATAAAAAACTGTAATACCCAACTTGTGTTCCCGTCGGTAGAAGTGCGGCACTTTGATGGGATTATTTATATCGAACTTTTTATACCACTAATTATGAAAATGTAAATAATTCCTTCTCTTTCGGCACAACGCAAGCATAGCATGGCCGCAGGGGTTTAAATAGGATTTGTTTACATGTGTTTTTTAATTTGGAACAAAGCTATTGTAGCTTTTATTGTCGTTTATAACAATTTATAAAATTTAAAAGTGATTTATTAACATTTGTAACATTGTGTTAAAAGCTTAAAAAATTAGTAATTGTTTTATGAAATTGGAAAACGAACAGTTAGACGTCCGAGATACGATAACAGAAAATAGTTATGTATTTTAAGTTAGGAAAAAAGCTGATTTTTTTAACGAATTGAGCGCATAATTTTTCCCAATCAGGTATCGAAAACTAAAAATCAAGTCTTTGGTCTCTATGAAAATCAATGTAAACAATAATAAACAGATAAAAACAAGACAACGAATACTAATAATAATAATCATACCTTTAATGCCCAATAGGTAACACCCAATAACTCAACAATTCTTTAAAATTTTTTACAAAAATTGTTCGAAATGACCTCCATCTCCACGTATACATACACATTTCGGTACGTCGAACTAATAACATACTTCCTCCGTTCAACACATTTAGTACATTAGGATCATTTTTAATGGTTTCTATGCACATTAAAATATGTCGTTGCAATTGTTCTAAAGCTCTTCCGGACCAGCTGCATTTCCACTACTTTCTCCATGTATCAAGTCCATATCCGCGAGCTCTGGATAAGTGTAATTTCCCATAATGTCCAAAATCTGCGTTTTAAAACACCGCACTAAACTATGAATTAACGTTATCAATAAAGAAAACAAAAATAAAAACTTGGTCCAAAGTCCAAAAAGTAACACAAAAAGCACGAACGAGAAATAGTGTCTCACGTAACCAAGTACTAACGACTTGAACGATACGTCAATGAAATAAATCTTAACATAAGTGGCACAAAATTCAAAAAGAAAAGCAACAGACAAAACCAAGGAACGGGTACGTCGCGTCATGCGTACGTTCTTTACCAAGTAAGGACAAAACTGAAATTATTACTTGAGAATATTACAACGGAGAGATAGCACGCCTAATAGGATAATCGGCCGCGAAGAAGCAAAAAACATGACGATGTCCTCTGTCGGTCTCTTTTAACTGCTTTGTCGGCATACTTATTTGCAGGAATGTCAGAGTATCTCGTGCGATAAGACGCGAGGCAATAAAACCTACCCCAATATGCCAGCAGTTCTCAAACTAGGTTATTAAGTATATTGGAAATTTTTGTTTATTTTCTCTCTCCAAAACTATGAGCTTTAGACTCCATGTTATATAAGGTTTTTTTTGTTTGTCTTGTCGCTCCCTACCACCAGTTTTTTTTAATGACATGAAACTAATTACACCCTGTATTTTCGAAATTAATAATTCAAAATGGTGAATCCAATTGCATATCTTTTGTAGATTTGTGTAAAATTGGACCACTAAAGAAAGTGAAAAAATTTGTTTATTTTTTTACATAAGTAATATATTTATCTGACATTTGAAAATCGTCCAAAAGGTAATCAAAAGGAATAAGTAGGTACATATTTACAATAATAAGGGCAATAGCTTCTTCTGGGCTGCAAGTAGTGATTGTTGGGATTGTTTCGTGTGCTGTTTTAATTTTCTTGAAACTCCGTCGACTTAATTGTGTCGCAAGCTTGACTACATCAGCAGCTGTTCATTTCTGGCTCTTCTGCATGGCAAAAGCTGTAGTTTTCATATTCTATTCCAGGCACGAAGGAGCTGACGCCACGTCTTTTGCCTCTTCACAACCTTCTGAAAATAATTTCTTAGGTCTGCCTCGTTCCTTTCTTGGCTCACTTTGGGCTAAACCGTATAGCTGATTGTAGTAGTCGGCACCAGAGATGACATAAAATGAAGAATCAAGCCACCTAGAGTTCCTTTTCACTAACTTTTCGTAAAGGAGACTGTCTTTCCACCTCGAAATTTTTGAGACAAACAATTTTAATATAACTTTTAAGCTCGTCCTAGAGTCTATAGCCAGATTATGTACACTATATCTGTCTAGAGGGTACTCAAGAAGTCTTTCAGTCACTTAGAATCGCTCAGATTGAAAAAAAACTACATTTTTTAATATTAAGAATAGTTAATTTTAGATTTAAATAGATTTTATTTCAGATAGTGATTCATAGTGATAGCTAATTTTTGTCTGAAACATTACTGAGTAATAAGGCTTGTATATTAACCAAGAAGGAAAGCGGTACTAAGTGGTACTTTTATCATATGACTCAATGTAAGATTTTTCTGAGGTTACAACCAAAATGTTGCGTAACCGGTAGTATATTTAAAGAAAGGTTTGTAAAACTATGTTGATATAAACCCCCTTACTTGTGGCTGTACACTCCATCTGTAAACGTCTCCGCAAATCAGATTGTAAACACAAACAAACACTTTGTTACTTATGGCACGACAGACTGCACGCGTTTTGTGAAGAGTAATAGGCTGACTTCGGCAGCGCTAGAATTCATTTTATTTATACATAAATAATGCTTATCTATCAATGAACGTTTATAAATGCATCTTGCGTCGTTTGGTAAAAATTCGAAATTTTCTGTTTTGTCCAGCTAATTATGAGTTTTTTCCGTGTTTTTTTAAATATTCGGTTTTCTTAATACCAACACTTTTCAGCGTAAAGCGTCAAGCTAACCTGACTATCTATTCATTTAAACTCGTCGTAAATATTTCTAATTTTGGACATGCGTTTGATTGCGCCGACATATAGAATTGATTTTAAATTTAATTTGTTATTTTTAGTTGTTGATCAAGTTAAATCTATATATACCTGGCGTAAACCTGTCGTCTGCTATGCTAGATTAATTAGAACTAAAAATAAATTGAGAGTCGTCTATTATTAACCACGTTGTACAGTTTTAGTTCAAAATAGTTCCCAAATACACTTGACATATTTACATTTTTTATTCATTGCGGATAGCGACCTGGTACTATAAGTCAATTATATTATTAATTAAATTAGCATGTATTTATTCTGATTCGAGTGTTGATTGTGACTGTGGCACACCGTCATAAACAAGTACACGTGAATGTTGTGGACAATATGTTGTTGTTGACACACTTAATCAAATGTCGAAGGTTAGTTTTATTTATTTTGTTGTTATACAAAATATAAACCTGTATCAAATGCCAATGAAACATGTTTGTTATTTGATTTCGATTTTTCTATCTGTCTGTTTACCACACTATTATTGCTTCAATCAAAAATAGGCGTTGCCAAACTTACATTTAGATAAATCGTAACGTAAATCTTGAGAACGTTTTGACATGGTTGTAATGATAGTCTGCCTAGGTCCCGATGAGAGAATGAAAAACATCAATCTTCAAGCCTTTACTTACATAAAAAGCGACTGACAGATGCCTGTGACAATTACAGATTGTTGGTATTAATATCGCACACCAGTAAAACTAGAGTTGTTTATTTACTTATAGGTACAGTATTCAACAGGTGGGACCTAATTAGATAATAGGAAATACAAACCAATTTTATCGCTTGATTATGAACAGAAAAAATAATATTATATAGCTGTGATATAAACAGAATCATAAGTATATCTTTACTAAACTAAACAGAAATAACAGAAATAGTTTTATTCTATAAAGTATATGTAAGAAATATAGCGGTAAAAGAAAACTAATAGTTCGTACGTCAGCAAAAAAAGAACAGACATTTTTGTTAGACTTGAGCCAGATTTTTTGTTTTGAAGACTGCAAAGAAACATGTCCAAGGAATTGTTCGACTTATTACCCAGTACACATACACATTAGAAAAACGTTTATAATACTTAAACACCATTTGTGAAAAACATGTCTTTTTTACGTACAATCAACTTTAGAATATTGCGGTTTTACACGTTTCAAATAACGAAAATATAAACGTAAAATATTAGTGTATATAAAACGATTATTTTTAGTCATTAATATGCCTAAATTTTTACGTTTCGAAATAACGGTAGATTAAGGTCCAGCATCGTGTGCTCTCATTTTTTTGCCACATCAACCGGAGAGGGGACAGTATAGAATGCTTGCTTATCCAGGGAAAAACTCATTAGGTTGGTGGTCTTCCTCTTCGCTTCTTACAATGGAAGACCACCAAAACGTTGGGCTGATGCCAACCATCCATCCATCCATCCATTGTCGTGACGATTACTATTGATGATAAAAAGATGGATAGTTAGCGAAACTTTTGAAACTATTCCGAATATCTTTTCAAATATAATTCTATTTTTGTTAGTCTCTATCGATTTTATTATTTTTATTCCAAGATTCCTAAGAATTAAATATTAAGAAAACGTTTTAAAACCTGATGTTTTCTGATGACTTCATATCAAATATGGCTGTCGTAAGAAAACCAAAATTAAAAGTTTAGAACTAGACAATAAAACAAGATATGTATAGATGTCAAGAATTGTATATTTAATGAGTGAAAATGCTAAATAGAATTAAGTAGCCCTGTTTTTTTACTGAAAGTGTGGCAAAATAACCACAAAACATTCTCTCTCCCATCTAACCATGTTCCTATCAACAATATTTATCGAAATTCCAATGGCGAGGGTCGAATCTGTGATATACTACACTATAAATAGCAATGAAACATTAATTAAAATGCTTAGTTCCAATTTGCATAGGTAATTGCAGGGAACTGAAATAAAACTAAATAGTTGTAATAATATCAGTAGATAAAGTAAAAAGAAACTGTATTAATTAGATAAATAATTAATAACGTAATATTGAATATATTAAAACCAAAATAAACACGTTAACACTTCACTAGAACACTATCAACTCGCTGTATTATAGGCACGAGTAAGCAACTAATAAAGTTTTGCAAAAATAACTCGGGTGTCCCTCGACTATGGGGCAATACTTCGGTAAGGTATAGTTTGCGTTAAAATAATACTAAAAGTAACTATAACATAAACATTATTTACCAATAAAATTATTTTATCCATACAAAGCGTTAAGCTGCATCGTCTTTGACACATGTAGAAGACGAAAACTCACCCCTTTGTTTAAACGAATGTTTACAACGTATACTAATACTTGTGAACATAATTATTATCTTTTACTTATTACGGCATATATACATAATTGTATGCTTGTAATGCAGTGCCTCTTTATTTGATTGTAGCGCACAAAATTTATTTTACGTCATAGTGTCACTTCGAAGTGTTTATTAACTGCAAAACGTTTGCGACACGTTTTATATTTATTACTAGTGCACGTAATTCCAAAGCCTTACAAAAACGTTTTTGTTCGATCGAATACATTTGATGTGGACGTTTTGTGAATGTTTAACAGAATAGTAATATTTAGAAACGTTAATTTAACGTTGTCAAAGGAACTGCCAACATTTTTCGTGAATAAATGTATTTTAACGTTATGTTGGACCGTTTTTCTACCTGTAAATAAACGGTTGAATTTCTAACGTTATACGAATTTTCAACCAATGACGTCTTAAAAACGTATGTGTACTCACTAAGGAAAGTATAGTGCTGTTGGTGACGAGTTACTATTCTTTATTTTCTGTACCCAGTCTATGCGAAAACAATCTATATACTACAGATTCGCTGGGTACAAATTTTTTTTGTATTCTTGAAAATGACAAATGAAATTGATTGTGCCTAGATACCGCTCTATGCCGAATTTACGGGAGGCGGAATTCATTGTTAGATTTGATTTAAAAAATAACCTCGTGTTTCGTCGATTTCTCCCACACCCCTTAACCGATTCAGACAATTTTTTCAGTGTTTTAGTAACAATATTTTTCTAAAACGCTTCGTAAAAAAATGTTGTAAGCGGTTTAGGGATATAGGAGAAATTGTCGAAATACGAGGTTTTCTTTTAAAGCAAATCTAACTATGAACTCCGGCCCCCTTAAGAATACTTAAAATACCTCACAGTCGATGCAAAAATTGCTGTATTTGTAATTTTAATCCTTCTGGTAGTGACAGCTCGGCTGACGAAATGCTTCATGGTATACTGTGCGGGATTTTGGTTTTTGTAGAAGTCTATGAGACCTTCTTCAATATTTTCTTAATTGAAATATTTCAAAACGTTTATATTTAGTATTCATTTTTTCTTTTTCAAAATCAACAGAAAGCACATTTCTTTCACTTACCTTCGGTCCAAATTTAAATACGATCGGACGTCTCCTTCCTAAGCTATAGCTTTCTTTTACTCGAAATATCACGGATGAAGGACGAACGGACGTGGACCAGCATTTTAACGACATTTATCCGATAACTATCAGAATGATATGAATTTATTTCAAGTCATTGATAGAACCTAAACACAAAAGTACTTCATAACCTGCATTCTTATTCCTAATGTGACGAATGGTGATTTTAATGAAATCAACTGCATTCTGCATTACTCTATTTTCCAGTGAATATGAAAATATGTTGTCCCAATCCTACTCACTTTTCGAGGATATGAGGTTTCAAAAGAATGAGACCTATTGCAAGACACAGACGGTGTCAAACGTTCTACCACTCATTTTTAAATAAAAGGACCATTATCGCCAACATATTCCTTGTTTCATAATAGAGCAATCCCGCCGCGGCACATTTATTTTATTCAACAAGAACATTTCAGCGCAGTGCTAAATCTGTCATAACTCTTTGTCCAGTCTGTATCAGCTATAAAGAGCACACAGGAAAACAATAGAACGCTTGTGCTTTTACACAACCACAAATTCAAGTGTTTTTTATTTGATAATCTGTCCGAATTCTCTTTTTGCTTTTATATTACAGTATTCTTTTCAAGTCCCGATATGTAGGTACAGTTCATATAAATTTTTGGCATTTGGCGTTTGACGGACTGATCTGGCAAATGGCAAATCTAATAAGTTCGGAATCTCTCTCTAATTTTATTTCTGAACCAGTAACATTAATTCATATTTTACAATGAATACAAGCCTATTGAATCCTTAGCACCGCCAGTAATGCCCTAGGGACCTATACTTAGGCTCCTCTTTTCAATATTGCTATTAGCGACATTGGAAGAAACTTTGGTATGCATTTTTGTTTTCGAGCCACACTAGGAGTGAAGAGAGTATTGTAAACGTTCAAACATTCTACTGCAAGTAATCGATAAATTTTGATTCTACATCAATCCCAGATACTGTAAAGGGGATTTAGCGTGTAAAGTCTATACGAGCACAAATGAAATCGTATAAAAACTAAAAGCCGGCAAAAACAGGCGGCAACTCTTTATTGTACATGGGCGGAGATAAATAGAAATACTTGTTTCAAGAAAATGTTATAATTTTTTGAAAATTGTATTAATGTTTATTATCTTTTGTTTATTAGATAAGCTATTTTTGTTCATTTATGCAATAACATATTTTTGAAGTATTATATCAGTTTTAGATATAAAGTCTAAATATTTAAATTTATTGGGTTTAGTTTTAAAGTTATCCCATTCTACATTGAAATATGTTATTATCAGCAAAGAACAACGAGAAGGTATGAACATATCCTTGTCGGGATGAGGGAATAGGACAGGTTAGATTAGCGAGGTGCAAGGATGTTAAATAGTAAAAATAAAATTTAAGTTTCTTCTAAAATAAAAATAAAAATGTAAGTTTCCTAACCAAAGCAAAGAATTAGTACAACAAAAATAAATACTTGTGTAGATAAAACATAAATAAAATAAAAAAAATATGTCTCTAGAATAAAGTAACTTAAATTAAAATTTCTTGTCAACTAAATCAACTAAATAAAATATATGAAAGAAATGTAACAATAAAAAAGTAAACTTCATACCTAATATAATAGATAAATATTTTGTGAAAATATATATTAAAAAGTTAAATGCTAAAAGTTGACGCGTCCGAATCTTCACTTTCTGAACAGGGATCATTATCCGGTTGAATTATATCGGCGCAATGGGGGGTAGTGTTGGATATTGATTTTCTTTTTAAATTACATGCTTAACGCAATTTTTCCATAAATGAGTATTGTCGAGGTCATTTATTATTTCTTTTATATGATCAACTACTACCGCGCTTAACGTTGGAGAGTCAATACATTTTCACAAATGATCTTTACAGTTGCTCAAACCATCTCGATAGGATTAAATATGCATAGTACGGAGGTAACCGCAAAACTGTATGACCGTGTATATTGGATAAGTTATCAATAACATATTCCCTTTTGAAATTCTGTTCTTTTATTCATTTCAGTAATTCGCGCTTTATTGGAACTTTTACAGGAATTTCCATATTTTTTTCTCATGAATTTTAAAATGTCTTCCTTGTACTGGTGTTTGGTATTTTATTTAATTATTCGCGAGTGGTAGGAAGCATTATCTAATACAATTACCGAATTAGGCGGAATATTTGGTATAAAGCTGTTCTGAAAACCATTTTTCGCACTGCACTGCAGAAATGTAGAGTCCACATTGACTAATGACTGATGTAACTCAAACACCGACCGACCAATCGTACTGAGGAATACCCGGGTGCCAGCCAATCGTCGCCACCCGTCCACAAACGCAGGCCAATGACAACACATCTCACAAGTCCACGTTGACTCTTGAGGAAACGATTTACAAGGTTTTTTTTATGCTAGTGGACCTGTCCGTTTTAATATCTTTAAACCAGTGCAGTCGTAGATGGTTCATTCAGGCTGATTACATTGCCAGCCTTGGACTCGCCTGCACAGTTTCAACTACTATTCGATTCTCGATACCATTGTTAAATACATAGGACAAAGTATCAAATTAAGTGCGCACGGTCCTGTGCTTTAACACTGACCAGTTTCAATTGACTTCGTAAACACTATATGTGACAATCGCTTATCCTAGAGCTGAAACCAATTGACCGATATCATTTAAATTCGATATCTACAAGTTCACTTAGAAATAGATTGTACATTGTTTAAAAGGTCGCTCGACTTTTCAGGCCTTCTTCAGTTAATCGCCTTATAATTAGTTGTTGCCTAAGATTCCCACATTTTTTTACAAAGCTTATGATTTACCTGGAAGCTAATTTCCCTCTGCCTTCAGGCGTTTATTCCACAATTTGTAGGTCTTTGCATTCTCAAAGTTAAGTTCCGCAGTCTGTAATAGTATCTGCATTTATAATTGTTTGCCTTACCCAAGTTCTTAAGATGATATTTCAAAGGGCAATGACTCGTTAAAAGACCTGTCATCAGACTTTTCGAGTAGGACTTCCTCTGTCTCTTCTCCCATTTTAGAATCTCTTCATTATGTGCCCTAGATAAGCCACAGAACGGTTCAGGTATGAGAAATGCGGCTACTTTTTTCTAAAGAAGTCAGCCAAATTGTTACCTTATATTCCTTTTGTCGTTTGTCTGCATCCACAGATAATTTTGGATTCAAGAATGTAAGACCTAAGAGTCTTTTATACTGCCTGGTAGCATGTTATGAGTTTTATAGCCAAAGAATCATTAGTTATGAAACATATTTAATTATAGTAATAATGGCGATGTTTTAAATACCGCCGGATCGGCTGCATACGTCGGATTGGACATTGGACTTTCTTGTTGTCAGCAGCGATAGCCACATGACGCATGGGGTAGGAATATAGGATGGGAAGGGTGGGTGTTTGCGAGATGCTTCTTTTCCGTTTCCATGCTTCTTTTATCATCATCTCCTTATTTATTCTTCTTCTAAGTTTTCTGTTTCTGAATTTAGCAAATTTTATTTTTATTTTTTTTAGTTTTTATTCATTAACCGTTCCATATCCATTTACGGTGGGAGGGGCCCTATCTATCGGTAAAAAATAAGAGCTTTTATAGCGGGTTATTAGAAAGAGGTCCGAGCGAATATTTTGTACACCCTGTATATTGTTTTTTGAAGCAATCATTTTTAATTTACGTTTTCTAATTCGGCTTTTCAATTCCGGGCGTTTTTCTATTTCATTACCAATATTTAATACCTTTTCAATTTTACTTTTAATTTTTTTCTCTGTTGTATAATAACCTAAAAAAATTAATAGGCTAGACTAGACTTATCTTTTGGTGGCTTTGGGTTTATATTGGCAGCTTCCCTCTTTCTTCTGTATGGTATTCTCACACTACTTGCACTCGGTCTCATTCTTCCAGATGTTGTTAAGTGGTATCATCCACTAACCGTATAGGTAAAACTTCACTGGACCTTTGCTTTTCGATGCACTCTTAGCCACTATTACATTTGAAGATGTCACCGAGTTATTCAGATGCTAGTCACCACACTTTATTATTAATTATTAAATTTGTGAAGCAGGATTTTTTTTAGCCACAATACCGTACCGGTGTAATATTTGATAACAAATTAACCTCTTGCTATTATACTCTTCGCAAATATAAAACGAGAGGTATATTGCATTAGATCGGCACATTTCTAAAACCGATAGTATCGCTCGTAGAAAAACAATTTTCACACTGTGTTGGTGATCGAATTCAGAGAATTTTCAAAATGTCCCTAGGCCTGTCTGTCCGTCACGTTTCTTGTAAGTACGATAACTTAAGAATGGAAAGTATGATTGTATTGAAATTTGGACAGTAAGTTAATGTTAGCTAGAGGAAGAACCCTATTGTTTTTTTTTATCAAAATTGATCAATAATCAAAAAAGTGATATTTAATTTTTTGTTAAATCCAGTTTTTATGGTTTGTAATTAAACAAAAAATGTGTAAAACGAAAGCAATTCCACCTCTCTGGGGAGGGTTGCGAAAGAGTTAAAATTTTTTAGTAAAAGATAGAGAAAAGTTTAAAATTGAATACAATATTAAAAGTATATCCTAATATTTGGTACAATTTTTGAAATAAAATAACTTTTAGCCGTATTCAGCAATTTATATAGCGATATTTTTATATTGATCATTAATATAAGTAATGATCGTTTCAATCGATCCTTCTTCGAGGTATTTCTATATATAGTAAATTCAACTGAAATCCTTGTAATCGGATTGTTTCGATTTGTAAAACGTGTCTGAGTAATCAATAAATTGCAACTGACCCTTGATTAAATCATTACATACATTATTTTCCTGTAATACACATTTTAATTAGTTAACAAGAATAATTTAATGTGTTGTCTCAGTATTATTAACAAATGCAAATATTTTTTATTTACGGTTGTCATTAATATGAGATTAAACTTTTTGAAAAAGTAAATATTTTTACAATAGTTTAACACTGTAAGCGAGTGTAATTATCTGTGAGTTTTACCTAAGAATAAAAAGTTAAGGATATTTCTCCCACTTTTTTCTGTTTGATGTTCATAAGTAAATCTTACGACCAATTCTCTGATTTCTGAGTTTCAACATTATTTGTGTCCACAATGTTAACAATTTTGCAAATACGCGTGGGAAATTACTTGAGTAATTATTTCCAGTCTCCTCTTACTTTCTTTAAACAAAATTAAAGTAAGTAGGTTCTCAAAATGATAAATCCAATATGGCTGCCATAATTTCCAAGAAGGGTACATGGGTGTTTCAAAATTAATGATGACAAATCTGATATTAAAATCTAGAAAATTAAAACCGTGGATTTTTCTTTGATTATATAGAAACTAAATATGAGACCACTAAAAATATTGAAAAAAATTGAACTGCTTAAAAAAACGATGACTAAAATTATATAATGAAATTCAACTGTGAATCGAACCTTATTACCTAATATTGATATTGAGTCCACACTGTGCGTTGCACGCAAATAGAAAACAATATTATAAAATAGAAATCTTTATCTTTGTGTCTGTATTTCATATGGCTTCCAATCCCTTTTTATCAGGCTGCCTGACTATTCTCGTTTTATTCATCTCAAAGATAAAATAGATCATTTGTTACATTTTTCTCTCTGCAATACCAGCTGTTCTTTCTATTTTTTAGATAGTATAATTTCGTTTCTCAATTTAAGGTAAAAAGTATCGATATAGATATATTATTCTTACTTTTGTAAAGATTTATATTGTTAATACCATACAATTATTTAATTAATAATCCAAATAAAATTAGATAAATTCGATACTGAGAGACCTTTACACGCACACAAGCACACAGTAACATGCACATAGGACGCGTGCAGCGCCACAAACAGCAGCCTCAGAGCGCTCGCTCCAACATTTTTGTTCCTATTCTAAACCAGTTTCTTTTGTTCACTGGCAACTGTTAAACAATAACTACATTCAAGAGCTGATACATTCGTCTTTAAAATGTTTTTTATTTAGTTTTAGTACGATGATTATTAAATAAATTATAACATTTAAAAAATATATAACTAAAAAAGTTTACTTAAGTGAAAAAAACTTTTTAAAAACAGGCTTTTTTAAAATGTAGTAAAACGAACAAAATAAATATTGCGTGAATTGATCGAGACAGGGTCCACTTATTGAACTACTAAGATGAGAGTTTTTTTACTTATGTTTTATTATAATTTAGATAGTTGCATAGTGAGCTGGCTATCCTCGCTGCAGCATCAGGTCAGTGCCATCAGATAATTGTATTGTAATCAGGACTACACATGAATGCAAAATTTCAAGGCAATACATCAAGTAGAAGTGGTTCAAAATTGACTTGCAATACGTAACTTAAATTGACTAACATACATCTGGAGTTGAATAAAAGCTTGTGCGAAAGAAGAAGTGGCAAGTTAAGATGTAAACAGCCTCAAAACCTAGTATTTTGTGCAAAATTTATCCAATTCCGCTATCAGTTTACTTTTCATTCTTTGCCGGAGGGGCCGGTGATACAAGCACGACTTTTTCATCCTTTAACTCTTATACTCCATTTTCTATGGATTGTATCCTAAAAGAATGGCATTTTCATCGATACTACAATATCTATGCAAAATTTTAACGCAATACTAAGATCAAGTGAAAGCGGTTCAAAATTGCAAGATTTGATTGAATGATTTGTCAGCGTAAGGTGGGCATTTCTGCCGATTCCTGGCATCCAGTGACATATTCATGCCACGACCGGGCGGCCCCCACCCGACCGCCCATCGGACGACCAAACCGCGTACCGAAACAAACCTTGGATGTTTTATATACCGCTGGATGGCTGCATACGCCGGATTGGACATGAGACATGCTTGTTGTCAGCAGCGAGAGCCACATGACGCATGGGGTAGGAATATAGGATGGGAAGTATAGGTGTTTGTGAGATACTTAGGTTTCCATGCTTTCTAGTTTCCATCTGTTATCATCGGATGGGAAGTGTATGCGTTTGCGAGATATTTCTTTTTAATTTTCATGCTTCTTTTAAGTCTCCATCTATCATCATCTTATTTATTCTTCTTGTACATTTTCTGTTTCTTTAATCAAGCAGTGTGCACCGCCTCCTGTCCGCTTACGTCCATAGGTATATGGTATCATGTTTCCCAGAAATCTGCTTTTTAGCTCGCCGCGATGAGCTTATATTTATATTAACCGTTCCAGTGGTAAATATCCATTTACGGTGGAAGTGCTGTAAAAAGAGCTTTTTTTCAGCGGGTTATGAAAAAGAGACCCGGTTTGTTTTTGAAGTAATCTCTTTTAGTTTTCCAATTCCGGGTATTTTTTTATTTCATTATCTATGTTTAATGCCTTTTCAATTTTAATTTAAATAAAGATATGCTGGCTGTCTGTACTGCATTATAAACACATGTTGCTTATTATATCATCCACTTGAAAAAGGGACCCAGACGTACATTTTACGACTCGGCACTGCACTTTCTCGGGTTGTTTATATACGATTTAGTGATGCTATGTTCGACTAATATAATTAAATCGAACATCAGCTGTATGAAATAGCCAAAAGTTGTGCTAATTTACATCAATCAATGTAGAATTATTAGGCTTTAATTCAACACAATTTCGTACGATTTGTTACCGTTTTAACCGACTTTATTCCGAGATTTTGTAGGAGCTACCAAATACGCGTCTGTCATCGAACTTAATTCACTTTGATTTGCAAGATTTGACCGTAAAAACGTCGTCGGGTACATAAATTACCCCATTATTTACTACTTTATAAGATAAAACCGGAACCCTACACCTGCAGACTTATTTTCTTTTATTCTGTATGTAAAATACTACTTATATGTACAATGTCCTCAATTAGAGACTTTCGGATAAAATCAATAGAGACCGGATTATAACATCTTTTTAAAAGCTTTTATTTAACATGCTTTGTTGTCTATCTATCTATTTGTCTGTCTGATACAAATCTTGCAATGAAAATTTCGACTGTTTTTAATTAAGTCAGAGCTTTGAAATTTTGCACATGTATGTAGGTGACAATGCAATAGAGTATAACTAATATCGGTATAAATCCAATATTTATTTATTTATTTATTTATTTAGATACAACCACCCGACAGAAAACCAATTAAAGGGTGGGAATGTTACACTAGTAAGCACCAACAGTATAAGTATTATATATACCAAATTCACAGTACGTGTCGTACTGTGAAGAAACAAAATACAAATGTAATACTAAGAAAAAGCTGACTTAAAATAATATATACACATCACATAACTCTAAAAAACATGTAAACGGCAATAAGGGAAATCGGATTATACGCATAGTAATCTTTTAATTGATGCAGGACTACAATTAAATATATCAAGCTCATTTTGCACTGAATTATAATTTTTACACATAAAATGTGTAGGTGAAAGTTTTAGTAAATTTGTTCCGGGAGTAGCAAGATAGTATGTTTCCCGATTTCTGCTTCCTATACGAGGTACACGAAAACACAGTTGCTCCAAAATAGACGGGCAATCAGATATATTGTGAATAATTTTATGCAGAATAATTACAGAGTGTGCTAGTCTCCTATTTTCTAGACTCGGCATATCAAATCTTTCTAACATGAGGTTTTGTGAATAACCAGTTGTGGGATAATTGCCATCTTCAATTAAACACAAATACTTAACAAAACGACGCTGAATGTTTTCAATACTTTTTATATACGTATTATAGCCCGGGGACCATACCAGTGAGCAATATTCTAATTTTGATCGCACAAAGGAGTAGTACAATAATTTCATATTGTCCGTATTATTAAAACCCTTACAATTCCTTATTACAAATCCTAGGCTTTTTAAAGCTGATGATACAGTTAAATTTATATGTTCATTGAAACTTAGAATTCTGTCAAAGGTCACCCCCAGATCTTTAATTGTATCAGGTCTTTGTAACTCCTGGTTATTTAAATGATAATTAAAATTAATATAATTGCGTGCTCTACAAAATGTAAATGTGCTACATTTGGATGCATTGAGAGGTAGTTGATTTAGTAGACACCAATCATTTATCTTATTCAAGTTATTTTGAAGCTTGTCACAATCTTCATCAGTTTCAATTACACAATAGATTTTTAGATCGTCCGCATATAACGTCAATATTTGTGACAATGCCATTTATAAAGATATTAAAGAAAAGTGGTCCCAGTACAGATCCTTGAGGGACACCTGAGGTAGCCAAGACGTCGAATGACCTGAAACCATGGTATTCTACATACTGCCGCCTATTTCCTAAATACGAGGTAATTAAATATAATAGTGACGCTGATAGTCCGAATTTGCTAAGCTTTTGTATCAGAATGCCATGATCCAGGCGATCAAAAGCCTTGGAAAAATCCGTATAGATACCTGTTTGTTATTATCCAATTTTTCAGAAAGATATTGCGTGACACAGGTATGACGGACATCCCAAGGTGGCGGTCCTTTGATACGGGTTTAAAAGGGTTTGACGAGTAAAAATACTATAAACTATGTGACGTCATTCTAAATACAATATGGCGGACACATCGCAATGACGGATTATCTTTTTGTTCACAACCCCCTTGATATGGGTGTCAAATGGAAGGGTTTGATGAGTAAATTACGATAAATGATGTAAAGTCATTATAAATCCAATATTACCTTTTTGTTCACAATTCCCTTGATATGGTATCAAATGAAAGGGTTTTGTCTGTCTGTATGTAAAATAACTCTAAAGAGTATCAAGTAAAAAATGAAATTATATATATAAAATATTTTTAAAACAAAGCTTCTATTTAACAAAATGTACTAAAAAGTAAAATATATTTTTTAAATTCAAACTTCTAGAAACTAAAACCTTTGGGGGCGGTCAGTAGAACAAAGTAACTGTACAATAGTGATCTATGACCGCCCTCAAAGCTGCTAATTTCCAGATGTATCAATTTAAAAATTATGTTTTACTTTTTAGTATATATTTTTTTAAATAAAAGCTTTCTTTAAAAATATTTTTTATGTATATAAATTTTTTAAGTATTATTCTCTGCGTCTTATTGATTTAATTAAACAAAAGCGACTACCACCGTGGTGGTTTCGTTTTAGGAAAAACCACATAATCCTCTTATTAGCTGTATGTTTACCAACATTGTTTATGTAAATTATGTTGTTGTGTGCGAGGTTATTGCTGTTAAGATTGTGTTTGATATAATATTTTGTTTACACTGACCACGAATAACAAACTTTTTTGCTTTATTTCAGGTTGAAGTTGGCGACGTTATACTGAAAGTAAATGAGACGGATGTTATAAGGTTCACCACAAAAGAAGGTGAGTGTCTTTGATCTTCCAATTAGATTTTATTTAATACCGAGCTTATATTATAATACCAAATTAATTTTTTTTCACAGCGCTGCAGCTTCTATTAATTATTAACACTAATATTTTTGCTTTTCCAGTTCTAAAATGTCTACGATTATCATCAGATCCTGTCACACTAAAAATTAAGCGCGGTAAGACATAATTTTATTTGTTTATCTGTAGCCAAACTTAATTTGCATGATTTTATAATTTTATTATTCAGGTCCACCTTGGCAAAACGGGTATTATGATTAAATTTTGTCGCCAGCACTTACCACGGACAAGTAAAATTCCAGAAAACGTTTACTTATATCTTAATTGACTCTACTATATCCAATCTCTAATCGATGCGAATAAAAAGTAATCTTTTGACTTAAAATCTACAAACATCTTGTAGTTACCGAATATGTTTTAGTGTTTGTTACGTTTTAAACGACTAAAAATTTTGGTAATAAATAGTGCCACATGTCGTTATAGAGTAGCGGCAGAATGACTACTAGCGCTTCAGTGGAGCATTTCCAAATTACTTCCTGTGGCTTTTATATTTGTGTATGCGTCGATTTGTTCTTTTCCTGATTTTACAAAAATTTAATAATTGTTTGTTGCCGCGACTGTCATATACAGTAAGTACAAACAATTCCGTAGTGAGTAAATGTAATGTTCGAGTGAATATTATTTTTTTATGTTAAAACATTTTTTTGCGTAGGTGAGATGACATTTCATTTTTTGTAATATATTGTATATGTGACTAAACAATTAATTATTAATACTCACTGAAAATTTACCGTTGTTTAGAGTTTAACATTGACTTTTCTGTCGGGCCCTTCTTTGAGTAACAAGATGGAAAAATTGATTTCGCGAAACTAGGACTTAATAGATGGTCCGATTTTGTATTATCTATAAAATGTGCAAATCTTTGAGAACTTATTCGGTTGCCATAAGGATCCCCCTGAGCTATAAAATTAATTAACAAAATTAGTATTTTCTCAGAATATTTTAAATTGTTAACTACACACATATCTTGTATTTCATGCTTTGATCCACTTTTCCCTCTGCTCCAGTTTATACAAACTTGTTAAAGGAGATTTTCATTTCGGAAATATTGCCCGATCGATGATTTTTGTTGAAACGTGTTCAGAAAGGTGTAGAGAACAAAATATCAAAATGCCACCGCGGGAAATTATGCAGCATTTCCAACGTGAACGGACGGCCGACGTAGCGCGAGTTGGAGCGTTAATTAACAAATAACTGCACATATTATATATGTTTCTTTCATAAAATTTTGTGTTCTTTCCAATGGTTTTGTTAGTTCTTTCATGCAAATTTAATTCAAAAAGTTATTCATGAAGTATCGTATTGCACCTAAATTGTTTAATAAAGAATTTTCCACACAATTTCTCGCGGTGGAATTTTGCTTTTTTGTTCTCCACATTTTTGTGAACACATACCAACAAAAATCATCGATCGGGGAATTTTGCCGAAGTTTGGGTATTTTTTGTCTAATTTGACTCCCCTATGTGGGAAATGAATAAAACTATATTTTTAGTATTATTCGATCTATTGCCACAGTTAACCACGCAACAAACATCTCCGCATGATTTTTCCATGATACTAGCCGGAGATTATGTTACACAATAACAAACACTAAACTGCTGATTTTGACTGTCAATTGTAGCTGCGGCGTTCCCAACACATCCCACTTTGGTGGCATTAAAGTAAACCCAGAGATTTGCACGTTTTTAAAAAGCTTATAATAAAATATTTATTAAAAACAAGGATTCTCCTATTCACGTACGTGTAAACGACACAGGAATTAACTTTCTACTTGGCCACTGCGAGCGCTAGCTGTCACATACAGATAAACTCCGCCTTTCTGCCAGTAGTCTATAATACATAAATGTATCAACTTAGTATCTTAAATCGTTCCAGGCAAAACGTGCGCTAATAAAAATACAAACAGGCCTACAGACAGAATTTTTTCTCTCAAATTTGAAATCTCGACGTTTCAAGGCATTCTAAACCTATTATATATTAAAAAAAAAAGAAAATTTGAAATTTTTTCACAATTACCATCCTTCCACTCCACTATGTGGATATGGAAGTAAAAGGATAAGTGATTCTGTCAAAAATTCTTGAGATAATTGTACACCAGCAATGAAATTATTATGTCAAAGAACACAAAATGATTCTTTCATTTCAATCAGGTTTCCGAAGGAGTCATAGTGCAACATCAGCCTTAGTAATTGTGACCGACAATATATTTTTAGCCCTAGATAACAAGCAAGCTACAGCTTTAGTTCTGCTTAATTTCACAAAAGCTTTCAATAAATTAAATCATCAATTTTTATCTGCAAAGTTGCACTATTTTGGTTTTTCCGACATAACTGTAAATTTTGTCAAATCTGATCTGACTGGTTGTAATCAGAGTTTTTATTGAAAATAATTTTTCTCATAGACAGTTAATATCATCCGGTGTGCCTCAAGGCTCTGTATTGGGACCTCTTCTTTATGTTGTCTACACAGCAGATATGTTTGAAAACATACAGCACTGTTCTGTGCAAGCATATGTCGATGATACACTCTATTTCTCATTCGAACCTGGCAATTACCGCACAGCTACAAACTTAATAAATATTGACTTGCATTTTGCTACAAAACATAATTTAAAAATTAACTCAAATAAATCGACAGTAATGATTTTTAGCCAAAATATGTATCACCAAATGCTGTGTGAAAATGTAAATATTTTATTAGATAATAGTAAGCTCCCAACAGCAGAAAGTTTAAAAAATGTAGGTAGATCTTTGAATCAAAACTCTTCTTTATGTCATTAGACATATAATTAATTATAAACTAAGGAAAAAACTGTGTGAATCTTTAGTTTTATCTATTCTTAATTATGGTATTATTGTGTATTTTTCATGTCTCGACAAAAGTCAATAAATAGGTTACAAAAAATTGAAAATACCTGTAATCGTTATATTTTTGTACTAAAGAAATTTCAACATGTGTTCAATAAGTATCCATAATATACATAATCTACTGATATTTTGACCATGCCACAACATAGTACTGCCATTTTTCTGCGCTCTTTCTCCTACAACGCTATATCAATTATAATCTGCTTGAAAATTGTTTAAAGCATTTTTCCATAAATACATTTAAGTGTAAAATTAAAAAATTGTTATTTAACCAACAGTGAAACATATTCTTTGTAGGATTTTGCAAACAGCGGAAAAAAACGATCTATGAGAACTAAGAGAAAAACTATATGTAAATAATATTGATGAAATCTTTGAATTCTTTCGATAACCTGACTTCTGGTTATGCTAGCAAATCAAAATCCTAAAATAAATTCGTCCAATTTCTTATTTGACATTCTCATTATAACACTAGCATCCAACATAGTTCCCTACGGCTAAGCAGATTAAACTAGTACTTACATGACCCCCTACCTGTATGAAGATTCAGTTAAAAATGAGAACAAAGGCCTGAAATTAATTTATTTACCTACCTTGTCTTACATTTTTTTCATTCTAATGAATTGCATTTTCATAAAACCTCCCATTCAGTTTCTTGGAAAAGGTTAACCTTTGATACGTTTTTCGCCCTTATTCTGAGCTCATCAGAAAGGCACAAAGTCACTCATAACGGTGTTTCATGCAAAACCAAGGCAATATCCATGAATAAGTATGAAATATTTATATTTGACATTGACTGATAAGAAACAACAGATATTCACCTATTAGCTAACTAGTATTGGAGCCTATATACTCTATGAATGTTGAAAAGTAGGCACTGACTTGCTTAACTTCTTATAACTCGTGATTTTTATCTCTTTTACTCTGTACAGTTAGGTATATGAAAACTCTGGCTATACTTAGCATACTTATCTCAAAAATCGTTTTTTTCAACCCTCATCCTTTTTAGCCTCTGCATTTAATAAAATTATGGAAGGGAATAGCCGAACAATGTATGAACAATTAGAACAATTTCTTTTGTATGAAGATCAGGCTAGGCGATGGGCGATTTGCGTTGTGCGGTGCGCCGACTTATCCAACGTTTACAGAAAATTGCATTAAAATTGATGTTTCACGTATTCTACCTCTTAGGAAACACCCTTAAAAATTCGTGGGTTCAAAAATTATAACAAGAAATAAACACAACACAATTTATTGAATAACTAAAAACTTCACAATACTTTTATTAACTAAAAAACACTTTTACTGACTAAAATAACCTTTAACAATGTTTATTACTTTATATTTACACTCTACTGATCACTTTGTATCACTTCAGATTTTCTAATTTCAACTCATTGAAGACTTTTTATTAAAAAACCTCCTTTACCGCCGTGAATCTTGCCTTACATACTCTAAAAACGCCTCTAGAACCATCTAGAGCAAAGACGAAAACTTTTCGCGACAATCCTGAATAATGTAGGAAACTCGATCCTCTTCTATAACTTTCTAGGCATCGTCTTACATATAGCGTGCATAGGTAATATGTTACGGATAGGCAGTTTCTTATCACCATTGTTAACTAATTCAGGCTTCTACTCATGAGCTAGCTATCAGCCTCCAGCCCCTGGGAGGAGTAACGCGTAACGCGTGTTTTACTTGTAATGGAACAAACAAACAACTAAACAAACATCCAAGATCACACCCCAAACGCATATATAGACTCGGTCCATTGGAGTTAAAATATATTTCAATATCACCTTAATGTGACTAATATCATGTCAAAAACGACGAGACAAAGCAGACTTGACTTCCCTTTTACAAATAACAACACTTTCCGCTTGAAAAGATTTCTAGAACAACCCCGTCAGCCCTTGTGAAGCACCAACTAGCTGTAAAAGGGTTACTACCTCGTCCATCTGATTTGTTTCACAATCATTATTAATCTGCAATTACGAGAGCCCAGCTCCGGCACCGGGTCGAAATTGAATTACAACCTTCAAACGCATTTATTATTGTGTCACATCTTATTAAGGGACCAGCGCAGTGACTCAATATTATAAATTTAATACCAAATTGCCATCATCATATCGAGTCACGTAAGTTTGTAATGAAGTTCAACCTAATAAATTATGTCTTTTATGGGTCGTAAAATGGCACTAAACGGTGTTATACAGGGTACACCTCAAACAATAATTTATTCGTATAGGTGTTATACTTACCTATATTTGCCGGAAATAAATATCGCACCTAACTAATAAAATTACTTAATGTCTGTTTCTCTAATTACATCCAATTTAGGTATATAAATTAATCTATAAAGGTAGGTAATTTTGTTATTTCTTGGAGTTCTAGATATTTTTGGGTTTATTTAATGATGCCAAAACGAGAAAATGCATTTTCAGAATTTTTATCGCCAGTCTATTTGAGTGTGTTGCACGATAACAACATATTTTAGTACAATATTGTACACGTACACTTGTAAATGTGAGTGAACTTATAACTTTGTGTCTTAAAACATAACATAATTTATACAACAGAGGCGCCAGTAGTGCCTTCTGTAGCGTTTGGGGAATCCTTCCCACACAGAATATTTTGTTACAACTCTTAGAAGACAATAAAGACAAGAAAGGAAAATTTCCACTTACTTTCGATTGCTACTTTGCTTCTCATTGTATCATCCTGTTTAGTATCTAGCCTAGCATTTGTTTTCAAAACTTACTTGATTACCTAGCGAAACTTATTAAATAAATCCGTATTATTATCCACTTTCAAGGTTATTGAGGTAAATTTTAATATGAATTTTGGGTTTTATTTATGTGACCTAAATTTTATTTAAAAGAACAATCGTTCCTTGGATATTTAAACAAATTATCATGCAAAATTCCACAGTAAGGATTCAGAATTACTGAAAATGTTTTTTTTTTTTGCCATTATTAAATACATTTAAAAAAGAATTTATGTATTTTTTGCATTGAAATATTTCAAATTCAACTGTAAACAAATTTTTTTAAAACATTTAATGTTCCTTCATATTTTTGGGAAAAAAATAGAAAAGCTAAAACATTGAAACCAAACTTTACATTTGGATTCTTAATGTAATTATGAAACAACTTTTCTTTATGGTACTTTTCCATATTTTAATAAATAAGGTCATTTCAGGTCATTTAAAAATTTCTAATGACATTTTGGGGGTGTCATAGTTGTGACATGACAAATATTTTTGACAATTTTGTGGTTATTAATCAGTCATGCTGAAACTAATGCTGAAACCCGTTAAACAACAACAATTGAATAAAACAGTTTTCCATATGATGGAGACTTTTTGGTGGACAACTGTATGATTTTTACCGTAACAGTTTTGTAGAAGCGCTTGTTCTAATGTCCGTAATTCAGTTTATCTCTTGTGATTATTAGTTAGTCTTGGAAATCTTGTTAAACTGTATTGATGGTAGAATTTATTTGGGATTGATGATGGTGTGATTTTGTATTGAGGTTGGTTTGCGGAGTGCGGTTGAAACATTATTGTTTTTTACAGTTTTACGCGGAATTTTATATTCTTTCATTTTAATTAATAACACTTTTACGTTGGCTGGACTGCAAAAGTAATTTTCGAGGAATTGTAGTTGTGCGAAACTGGCTCGAAAATTACTTTTGGGAAGCAAAAGTGGTAAAAATTAAAGAAGGGTGTAATTTGGAAACTAATACGACTAGAACATTGTTGCTTAAATCTGGTTTTAATTTAGGACGCCATGGAACTGGACAAATCATAATTTTCTGAGTTTTGCAACTTAAAAACAAAATCTGTGCTCCTGATTGATTTCGACTTTACAAAATCGCAGCCTTTTTTGGACACTTTAGGCGAAAAGAAAATCAGTTCCAGATTATTTCCCTACAGAAAAATGCCTTTTGACTGGGATTCAATCATTTTGCATATTTTTCTTTCCATATAGTTTGACGAATTCTGTACTGGGACTTTCATTGAAGGCATATATGTAAGAATATGATGTACGCTGTTCTTTAACTCTAGTTAATAGATTTTTATGCGTAGGCACCAACAAATGTAATTACCAATTACTTAATGTAATAATTTAACTTTCAGTCCTGTTGTATTTTGTACAAACTAACATAAACACTTTTGTGTTCGAAGTCTGGTTTTACATCGCTCACACCATGCATTTGTCAAAAAAATCACTTGTAAATCAAAATTAATTACCGATGTTTGTTTTAAATATAAACACTGATTATAGTTTCATAGCGTTCAACTACTTTATTATTTATACAAGTCTGTTATGATGACACTTATGACTAATCATTTCGCGATGTATAATGTTGCTTCCTAGACAAACTAGTTATTATTTCCATCTCACATAAATAGTTTTGTGTTACAAATTACTTACTTGGGTGTTTGTTTCCGTGCTACCATTATACTTTTTGGGTTTGTTAAGTTTTGGTGATCCAATTTTGATGTTTGACTTATACTTGAAATGAAAATTCAGACTTAACTTGCAGTTTAAAAGGCTCAAATATAGCTCAGAATACTTATTACCAGACGTCGGATTTAGCGGCCAGATATGACGTAAAACCAGGGTTGGCTTTAGATTAACGCCACTTTAGTATAGTAGTAACACTCCCTCAAAGATAACTGGAGGTATAGAAGGCTGTACTTCACACTAAACTAACACACACGTATTTTTCAGTGCTGGTGGTAAAAGAATAAAAGTATATCGCTAATATCTGCTCTAAATGTTCTGGAGTTAAATTTCGACACCTTTCGGTAAAAATCCGTTTATATTGCGAGAAGGATCACTCGACATCGACAGATGTAACTGGGCATAGGTACTTAAGATATCGAAACTTTCGCAATGTCATCACATTCTTGCCAGGTGTAGCAAAGCCTACTTCCTTGCCTTGTAAAAAAGGTCTGTTACACCTGTCATCGTAAGAAATTCTGAATTTTTTGTTAACACAGTTATACATTTTTTTTTGTACCATCGCAGCAATGTCTCCCTGTAATTGAAAAATATATTGTCGAAGATCGAACACAATATTTATTGTATCAACTGTAGTAAAGGCTGATGTTGAAGGTCCCAGAGGAATTAGTGAGAAACATCCGTGTATGGTCTCCAGATTTTTTTGAACAATTGGATCCAGAAATGCCTGGTGCGCCTGTGAAATGGCAACTGCGTCATTTGTATTTAACTGTTGTATTACGTATTTCACATTTTCGAAAAGACAGTAATAGTACGATGCGGCCTGTGGCCAAGATCCCCACCGTGTGATAATGGGCGCTGGAGGTAATGGAATATTTGATAGAATATCCTGAAATAACTGTACACGACCTGGTGCTTTAGGAAAAACTTTCTTTACACTAGATATTAATTTATCAACATTAGGGTAGCACCTCCTACTAGTTTTAGCAATCCTGTGCAGCCCATGTGCTAAACATGTTACATGTAGTATATTCCGATATTTTTCTTTCAAAATTCTTCCAGCAGCTTTTACATTAATTCACTTCATCGATAAGGAATAATAAGAACTTGTCCGTATTTTCTGCATATTTGTCACCGACCAACACACGCGACGTTACATCTGCTACTGTTTCATCGTGAGCGTCGTAATTTTCTTTCCTCCCGCACCGGCCGGGCCAGGTAAAGTGCACGTGCACTACAAGTTAAAGGAATCCATTACGCCTTACGTTTGTATTTCATAGGTATAGTGCGTCACCGACTGAACGCATTAATTAATTAATTAATTAAAATTAATAAAATTCAATTAATACGTTGTATGCCTTTCTGTGTTTGTAGTTTGGGAATGTTTTAGTAGGTGTTTACAATATAACAATATTATACCTACCTATCTGTCAAAGACAGCCCTGGACTCCGGCCGCTACATCCGAGGATTACAGGTATTTTCAATTTAAATTACAATACACCGACCTTAAAATGGATATTAGGTAATAAGGTTCTATTAACCGAACGACATTGACATTTTGACATTCTTTTCAAAAAAAATTGTTTACCCTTTTTAGTGGACCAATTTCATGTAAATCTACAAAAAATTATGCAGTTATGACAACCTTATGGGATTCGCCATTTTGGATCTTTAGTTTTGACATAAGATTCGGCATCGGCTACTCCGGATATAACTAAACTCCATTCAGTTGAAGAATGAAGCGTTTTCTTTACATAATAAGGTATTTCTCGTCTTCCTATTGGTCAAACCGCGACGCAAATTCGTACTACTGCAACCTATGATCGACTTCAGCAGTGAAGGTTTCAAATTCTAATTGTGGCGCATGTCACTCTGTAAGCCAGTGTCAGGACAACTTCATTCTTAAACTGAATAGACTATTTACTACTGGCGCATCCGCCATAACTTCGCATATTCTCGAATTGAAAGTATAGTAGACGCAATCGTTATAGTGGCTCGGCTTGGGGAAGCCCACAAGATACATTCAATATGTTAGGCCAGTGTACATTGATTGAAACTTCTTGCAACTACTCAAACTATCATTTGCAATTGGAAATAAATCAAAGCTAAAGCATCTGTTTTATTGACATATTTTTCCAAACGCGAACTTATATACGTATGGTAATGCTGGTGACCTTTTACCGTTTAAATAAAACCTTGAAATAAAAAATTAAGCAACCCATTGTTTACCTTATATCTATTTCTTATTCAGACCCTAAGATAAAGGCAACTGTGCGGAAGCATCTACTGTCAGTCAGTGGTGGAGGAGATAGCGACAAAACAGCCAAGATACCCGGAGTACACGTTAACTCGGCGCCAAGGCCTGAGCCGGCCGTTCATAAAGCTCATCATCAGCATGGTCGTTTTGGTACCACGAACGGCAGCTGCGCAGAACAGGAACCACTACTTGGACGCCACCAGGAAGTGCCAGAAGAGAACGAGAGATTGCAGTGGCAGCCGCTGGCAGCTAATGAAAAGACTAAGGGCCAGCCCAAGTTTGAGGCATACATGATGACCGGAGAGCACATATTGAATATTTCGCGTATGCCTCAGACTGCTACGATTGTACCCAAGCAACAGAAAAAAGTAAGTGCTTTCTTTATTGCCCCTCTGTTTCTGAAATATGCACGGTACACTTTTGAGCCGGCATGAAATAATCCCTATGTGCAACATAAAAATAAATGAAGTCAAACTCACAAAATTTGGCTTTCAAAATATAAAAAATCTTAGAGGTGACAAATACAGTGCACACAATTCTACACAAAAAATATCCCTTACAGAAAATTTCGCACGTACATGAAACCGTCTTCCCATAAAAGAACTAAAGTTATGGGGTCTCAAACGCCAAAATTAGCGTTTTTCCGCTCTGTTTTGCACGAAAACTAATAACTTTTGAAGAAATAATCGGAACTTAATAAAAAATAATAAAATAGGAAGAGTGCATATTTTGTTATATAAATTTGTGAGTAAGTAATCGTAATATTTGTTTGTTGCTTTGAAAAACAAATTCAAACTTTTTTTACCGCTTTTAGAGCCTACTCCACTGAACTGTACATATAAAATGGAATGCCAATACAGATACATGCGCGTGAACAAAATACGCCTATCATGCGATTCAAGGTCCTGAGGATATGCGTCGCCGCAGTAGAAATCTAGTATTAAAAGTATGTTGGTGCTTGAGTCAGAATGCTTCTTGGTGACGTTATGCGCCGACGCAATTTTTCTTTGATTTGTCTCCCGTAGCGGGAGGTTTTGGATTAGTGCAGAACTTCAGAGCCGGCGTCAAGTAATTCTCTCGTTTTTATCTGTTGTTTTGTGTAGTATTTTGATTTATAAACAGTTCGTGATAAGTTAATAAAGCAATATGGTCTGATTTTGTATATTACTGTTTTATATAAGAGATGTCAGTCTATACGCGCATATTTTTTATGATTTCTGAAAAAAAAGGCAAATTAAAAACACTTGCAATGAAAATAGAGCCGGCCCTGGCGGTCTACACAATGCGATTGCGCCCCTCCTCGGGGCCGCCATACTTGCGTGAGATTAAATTTGGCGTACAGATAGGTATAGACATTGGCATTTCATTTTCTATGTATATAGTCCAGGCAACGAACTGGAAAATAAACTAAAAAAGGCATGTAAGTTCGAATCGAAAATTTTTTTTTGCATTCGATTCCTGGGGTGCTATGGATCATTCATAGCCATTGAAACCTTATCGGTCATCCCCTCCAATCGTTGGGGGCCAAGAATGGCCGAAATTTGGCCCAATTTTTCAAAATTTTCAACTCTCGAGTTCTATTTTTGGCAATAAGTACTTTTCACTCTTTGTAAACCTGCTATAAGCCCATATTTTTTATCCGATTATTTACATGTATTTTATTCTTTTGTCTAAATGAATCATTTATCAATCATCAAGTATTTTGATGTATTAACTTCGGTAAATAAATATTAGTTAAGTCAGATTCAATAGTATTTAATTATTTAGATTTACTTTTTATGCCATTCATTGATTCGACGACTTCATTAACAGTACACGTTTTAAAACATTTATTTGTTATACGTATAGTTTTTCTGCTTTTACTAACTTTTGATTTTATAAAAGATTCCGTTTCTTTTTTTTAAATATTCTGTGCAAATATACACATTCTTATTCAAAGAGATAAATTAAACATCATGTCAGTTGGATACATTGAACAGTGTTTTTCCAGCATTAATGTTATCTTATATGTAAATCGAAATATTAGAATTTTCTGGTCATATCTGGTCCAAAGTTACAAAGGATTTAACATTTCTAATTCTGTTCCATGTTAATTGTAGGAAAATGTACACAAACAGGCTATATTTCATTAAGTCACGAGTTATGTGCTTGAAATGTGGTATTAGTTAGTTGTTAGCGTATCTTGCTAGCAAACAGTTTTCCTAGCAACATGATCCCCACTTACTACTACTAATAATTTTTCATTAAAAATTATCGCCAAAAAGTTGTTCAGCTTCATTAAAAACTGTACAGCCTTGTTTTCTTCCCTTGCACGATCACATGAAAATCATTGACATACCTTATTGAATGGTCCAATAACAGATTATACCAAGAAACTTGAGTGGTATCAAATTTGAATACTTAATGAAATAAGTCTTTTAAGGATATTAAAGATCTGACTGAGTACAAATTGAGCAATGTCAAAGCGAGTATGAAACTTGAGGTTGTATCACTCAAAGAGTGACCGCAAAATCCGCCTCTGTTTGCAACCTCCATAACTTTGCATGAAATTGGCCAAGTTGAATGCAAAAGATCTCAAAATGTTCGTCGTCATCAGCTCCATTTTATGCACTATACCTATAACACCCATTTTCACCCCCTTTTTAGGGTAGTTTTTACATTTATTGGCCTTCAATCACCTAGCAAAGATAAAAAACTACTCATTGTACGAGTAAATACATGACTAACTTAAATTTTTAGAAAAATAGGGGGGAGGGGGTATATCTTCGGTTCATCCGATCAAACAGATATACCTATACCAGACTTTAGTGTATAAATCTAATAAGTAATAAAATTCCTTTCTAATTAACATACTTGTTTTTTATAGGTGGACAACCTGAGGTATCACAACAGTCACGCCCACCATCTTCGCCATCAGCAGCATAACTCGGTGCCAAACAGCCCGAACGAAATGGACCTGGGCCACCGAGCCAGTGGTAAATCAGGCCCTAATTCTGCCAGTACTTCCCCAGTCAGTGCCAATAAAAGGGATCAGCACCAGCATTCGCCTGCGGACCCCTACTCCTCCAACAATTACGTTCGAACAAGTCGATCCGAGGACCAACTACAAGGACAGAACGATTTGTGTAGCGTCAGCGTTGCAAATGCAGAAGCCGATGAAGACGTCACCAGCTCCCTTAATACTCTCCTGGACACGCGGCCTGACTCCGCAGGTTGCACTAGTGATAGTGACCGGATAGTTTGGACGTACAATGCCCCCATATCTGACCACCATAAGTTTGCACACACGCTCTCCAACGGGAGCAGTTCTTCGCATAGCAACATCTCCCCGACTTCCTCGAGCCCCTTACACTCAGGTTCACCCGCTTCACCTACTTCAGTGTCTTCCTCTGTTATGTCAAGTCAATCGGGATCGAGGCGGATGCCTTTTTCCCTCCCAAATGGGCCCGCCGGTCAGCACACCGGGGACTATAGTGTTTCGGAGGCGGTGTCGAACATTTCCAGCCCTGATTATCATGATGACGATAGTGTGGGTATTAGGGACTGTGTTATGGAAATTAGTGATCAAAGTGATAGTGACAGTACTTTGTTAGTGTCGGAACCGAGACAGAGGCAAGTGAGGGTGCATGGGAATTCCGCGGGAGTGGATAGTGATCATCGTATTGTGATACAAGTGAAAGGACCTGAGAAGGACAGGGCTAGGCAGAGTGACAGTGCTTCTACACTCAAAAACGAATCTTATGGATATCAGGTAATGAGATATTTTGTACAGCTTTTTTTTAATGGGATTGAAAACGAATTTGTTTGTTTATTGTTTTTCGAAACGTCATTAGAACCTCTAGATAATCTGTTGATTAGTTTCCTTGAGCTTGCTCTGGCTAACATCAAGGTGACTCAAAAAATCAGATATAAAATATTTTTGTGCTCCCCCAGATTCTTTTGAAATTCCAAAAAAAAAAGATTTCCAAATTAAAGCAAAATCGATTAGTATTAACGTGTGCCTCCGAGACCGTGAAATTTCCCTTGTATGAAAAAAGACATTTTTTTAATACACAGCTAATTTGTGGCAGGTTGTGAAAGATCTTGAAAATAAATATTTATGTGCTGGCTAGAGTTTTAATGAAGCAAACGCATATATGTAATAAATTAGTCTTAAACATAAATGGACTTGGTTTATGTTTGCCCAGACTGTAATGTTTTAAAATAGGTAGTTTTAAAACTGTTGTAAGATAATAAGTAAATATTCGTCGGCATTTTGTCTGTGTATGACATGCCTGTGGGTGGGTCTCGACAAACTGGATTTTTAGGTTATATTATCCGAGCACCATAAATTCTGTAGGTTTTAAAGCGGTTGTGTTATGTGCTCAAATAGTTTAACATTGGTTTTAAGATAAGCCTACAAGTTTAAAAAAATATATTGAGGCGAATGAGGCTTAAAATATACTTCTACAAGAATAAATCAACATACTTAAAGAGCAATTGGTAATGTAATATGCATTTTAAGACAAAAATGTTTGAAGTAGAATTATTCACAGCTTACATGGTTTATATATACAGTTGCCACTTTATTTTCAGCCATCGAGGAATATAACAATCAGCCATATTGGGAATGTCGCAGATTGAACAAAAAAATGCAATTTGTATCTAATAAAAATGTTTTATAAAAACAATTTACATATTCTAAACCATATTATGGACAGATGCTAAAGCTCTTTTTACTTTTTAAGTCACAAAAAAAAGAATTATGTATGTTTTTTAAATTATGTCTTTTGGGAGCTCACGAATGTTTGAAAACTATCTAATACATGTTTTATAGTAAAGTTAGCTTCTTTGAAAATTTTAACCCACTATAAGTAGTCCCATCAATTCATTACAAGTAGTCCATCTTTTTTTTTAAGAAAAGGGGAACCTTCATAGGCGCCCCCGTCTGGGATGTGGTTTGACGGGATATGTGTGGGATTCCCTCCCTGGTGGGAAGGACGTACCCACTAAAACCCCTCCCATTCTACTCGCTTCTCCCACCGGAATCCACTTTCGCATTACTTCAGTGGGGAGCCGCCCTTTTACTTTCTTTATCGACTTTCTCTTTCTTTGTCTTTATTATTTTATAAACTACTCCGTATACCTGCTGCCATGATTCCTTGGATGCACAAAAGCTTTCCATCATATTTACCCAGTTGAAGGTTGACCTAGTTTGTAGGGTAATAGTTCCTCCTGGTTTCTTCACGCCTAATACATATAAACAGGGTGTACTCTACGTCATCCACCTCGTCGCAGTAGTTGCATCGGTCTGATTCTGCCCTTCTATATTCGTAGAGATCCTTCGTAAAACATCCGTGTCCTGAGAGAGCTTGAGGTAGGTAGTAATCCACCTCTCCATAGGGGCGATTTATCCATGTCTGAATGATCGGTATCAATTTATAGGTCCATCGTCCATACGTTACGGTGTCCCATTTTTGTTGCCATCTTGTAACGGCGTTCTTTCTTGCTACTCTGGCCTCCTCTCCATTGTATTTTTCCTCTCTTTCTCGTATTAGGATATCTATGGGTGCAAATCCCACTGTGACCCCCACCGCCTCAGTTGAAATGGTTCAGTATGCACTGCTAATTCTGATTGACATCAGCCATCAGTTTTGCCCTTAGTTTTTTTATTTCTGGTTATAGTATGCCAGACCGGCGTGGGTCATGAAATAGCTCATAAAATATGTATGTAAAATACGGGGTAACACTTATGAATATTAAATAATTTCCTTGAAAAGTAATATTAAAATTTGTATTTATCTGTGTAATTATGGGGACGAGGTACAGTCACCCATTTAGTTTCTGACACTCAATCAGCGATGTTAAGGCATCTTGGTCAAGTCTGGCATTTGGATGGGTGGCCAGAGCATCTCGTCTATTAGTCGGTGAGCCATCAACTGAGACAGTCCCAGGCCGTTAAGCCTCTTAGTAAGGCGGTGTCAATGGCACAGGGCAACTGTCCAAGGGCTATTGGCCCATCAGAAGGGCGGTGAAATATCCAGGGGTAGGTTAAAGTTGGTAGCCGAAGACCGTGGTTTGAAATCCATGCAATACTGTAAATCCCTGCAACACAATGGGCCTTAAGGCCTCAGTGCCGTAGTAAGACAAATCCACTAATATATCTGTATAATTCGTTTTAAGTATTTCTCCGACTCCTGATGTCTTCACTCCTAATTTAAAAGTTTTAAACCTTAGTCTATACTACTCTTTAATATTATTCAGTTTTCTATTGGAACCTCTCCACCAAATGTTTGCAAATATTAGTTAGTTGGTGCTAGAACCTATACTTAAACGACGCACCATCGTAAGACTTGAACGATTCTTTTTCTAAAATGAATGAAATACAGTGAAGTGTGATATATCATTGAAATCATAATGATATCTCCTTTCGAATGATACAATTAAAATTGGCTATTATGTTAAATAATAAGAAAGTCTATGCACTAAACGACATCCGATCTGCACCAAAATCTTATCAGCTCATGTAAGCTACCAATATTACCCTCGTGCTAAATTTCATCAAAATTGATTTTCTAGTTTCGGGTGTCTACATGCATGCATACATATACACACATACAGACATTTTTAAAGGCTATTTTTCCAAGGCCTTGGAACCTCAAAATGTAAGATGTGGTTGACTGACTCCTAAAGTCAGTCAACAAATATGTTCGCAAAAAATGGGCCATTTTTAACCAACCTTATAACAATTGTGAGACCTCTTGTTAGACGAATGTTCATTTGCAAACTCCCCTCTCCCCTTCATAGTACACTTGAAAAAAATATATATCGTTGACTAGTTTGCCATGAAAAAACTAATTTAAATTGTTGATATAGTTATTTTCCAATCATTTTTCGTTTTGTGAGAATGTTCACTTTTTATTAATCCCTTCCCCCAGTTTTCATGTTGTCACATTTTTCCAATCCCACTAAAATTAACGTATTTGTTGAATAACTCCTTATCTTTCTTTTCCTTTTTGAACCAGTTGCGGTAAAATATAGGTGGGAGGATTAAAATACAGCACTTTACTCTGAAGTAAAAGATATAAAAAATAATTGAATCATCGCAAATGAAAAAAATCTACTTATGAATGTTTGGAATGTAATTTTTATGTCATTGCTGGTTTATCTTTATGTAATGTGTTTTGCATGACATGGAATGTAAACATTTATCTAGCATTTATTTTAAACATTATAAAACCCATGTTTATTATGTTTCACTAATGATCCTATGACATTATAACTTGCATATGATAATTTTGTAATTAAGTACTGACTATTTGATTTGAAATGAATTTGAACAAAATTGAATTGGTGAACTATAATTCTATAATAGCTTTCATTTATAGACCTGATATATCCATATACTTGAAATATGGAAGTTTTGTATAAACGAGTTTTTATATGAAAACAAAAACTACAAATTGGTTTATTCATAAAAAAATTTTAGTTATATTTGTTAGTAACTGTGGCCATAACACCCATTCAAGGCTAAGACCTGCAAGAGACCCCTAACCTTAATTAGGAATTCCAGTACCGGCATTTGCTACCGGGGCCATCCCAGGATTCTACAAAAAAAATATTGTCCTGGGACCACAGAAGAAGTCCCGGGACCTAAAATATCCCAATTAATAATAACACTACCTCTATTTGTAATGAATTTACATTTTTTAATTATTTACTGGAACATCCCAGCAGCTACAAAAAATGCTTAGACACCTTCTTTAGTGAAATTTCCTCATCTCTCATTTTGTCCTATTAGGCCAACCAATTTAACCTGTAATTTATGAAAAACTGGAACTCTTGCCATCGAAGCGTGGGCTACAAGTTAGTTCTCGATTATAGTGCGCGAATAGAAGGTCGATTGTTCAAAAGTTGCAAAATAAGATTATCAGTTGTGTGTTATTTTTTTTTTTGTCGTATTCAAAAGTTCAAAATGATTGAAAAAATGAGTACTGCAAGTTAAATTATTAAGAAATTCATTTAATAACACCTCCAGCTGCTTCCAGTGCAATTTTTTTAAAAATCGTACAGAACTCAATTAACTGTTTGATGACAGGTTTCACAGCTGTAGGAGAAATTTCTTTAATTCTACCTAATTGGAAGGGACTAATAAGAAAAGAACATACAATTCGAATTAGGATTTAAAATATAACATGCCAAGTGAAACTGAACTTAAAACTGAAAGTAATGAAAAGGGGTGTAAATCAAGCTTTAGATGTTTTGCACAAAAAACAGGTTTATGTCAAAATTAATAAGAAATGATTAGTTAATCTCAAATGTCAAAAGAAAATTAAGTAACACCAACAACAGGAATACAGAAGAACTAATCTATTTATTATTTACCTGATAACTAAGTTTATAAGAAAAGTATCAGCTTTGAATATTAATTACGTGTTCTGTCCTTATAGCCAGCTGTAAGAATTCCCTTGTTATTTTCTAACGTAAATATATGACATAAATACAGTATAGAGGAAGTCCTACGTCAGAAAGTTCTGCTTGGTCCACAGCCTGCACTTCTTCATTATAGAATAGAATAGAAGTTTATTCACCAATAATGGATACACAGTACATTTGACAAGTCGATACATGAATAGATAAAAATGTATATTCACATACATAAACTTGCATATATAAATAAGGAATATGTGTAATATATTACAAATAAATAAATAAATAGTAAAATATATCAGTGTCCCCACAAGAAGCAATGTAACTGAAGATATAAAAAAAGCAAACATTATTAAAATAATCGAACACTGTTTCAGAAATAAGATAAGTTTAATAAAAATAAACAAACCTCAATGATTGTCTTGTTTATTCAAAGTCAGTAATTATATAAAGCCCTTTCTTCCTAAGTTTGCTCTTATTTCCTTTTTAAATATGTTCGGTGGAAGATTTCTTATATCATGCGATAGACTATTAAATAAGGTTATAGTAAGGTGAATCTTTAAAAATTGTTGTTTTACAAGTAGGGATCAACAGCTTATCACCTTGTGTGTATTTCAGTGAAAATTAGTTACTACTTTCAATTGCAATATTTATTTAAATTACATAGTACTATACTCAGAACTAGCATGTAATAGAATATTTTTTAATTCAGATATCAGGTGATTCTTCTCAAGAAGGTGACCACGAGGAAGAGGGAGTACGAGAAGGCGGCAACAGGTCATCGCCTTTGTCTTCAGAGGACGAAAGTGATGTGGAGAGCCTTCATAGCTTTCACTACTCACCAAAAGCAGTGGATATGCCTTCAGCTATCAGATTGGCCAAGAGGCTCTACAGCCTTGATGGATTTAAAAAATCAGACGTCTCGAGGCATTTAAGCAAAAAGTAAGTTCAAAATATTTCAAATACCTCAAATACAAATGTTTTTTTTTTTTCAGTAATGATTTTAGTAGGGCTGTGGCTGAAGAATACTTAAAGTATTTCGAATTCGAAAAAGATACATTAGATATAGCATTACGAAAGTTCCTTAAACAATTCTCTCTCACGGGTGAAACTCAAGAAAGGGAGAGGGTACTCGTTCATTTTTCTAAGAGATATTTAGACTGCAACCCAGGTTCATTTAATTCTCAAGGTATGTACTGTATGTATATAGTTACCATAAAAATCGCCTGTTTCTGCACCCTCGATCTAAGTCCTGAAACATGTCGAAAACAAAGATTTTGTCTTTAAAAAATCATTACTACGAATTCTTCAAATTTTACTCCTAAAAACTGGCATAGCATAACTTGGATTTTGTAAGAATGCGACTCTTTTTGTTTTAAATAGTTCATCAAGCTCTACAATTAAAAAAAGTCCCATTAAAATCACACAATAAATAAAAATTTTACATGGTGATGATCCAAAACAAATGGATCACTATATATTGCATATTTTAATTAGTTTAATTTAACTTTTCTTAACCACTTCTCAAGTCACCGACGTAAGTCCTTGAAAATCTAGGATGATTTTGTGTTAGGTAAAGAGAAAGGGGGCTCTACAGTTTATAGTGGAGTCAGAACCACTTCTTGGGGATAATTTCATAAATAAAATTATTTCGGGATGAGCAGGGTTTGAACCTGCCTTGGTACTCCAGTCTGCAAGCTATATGCACTAAACCACTGTGCTACCAGTGTATACCATCCCGTCGATTATATACACATATAATTTATCTTTATTATAAATGCTTGTTATTTATTGAAAATGCTGATACTTTGGCATAATATGATAAAAAATATATAACACTAATGTAAGCCCTCTCAACTTGTGGTTCCCAACATGTTTCAGGTGCCGGATCGAGGGCAAAATTTTGGATATTTTTACGGTCACTGTTTATCAGGAAATATTGTTTAGGTACTCTTATATTTAATCTTCCTATTACATTTTAGATGCGGTTCACACTTTAACGTGTGCCATCATGTTGCTCAACACTGATTTACATGGACAAAATATCGGCAGGAAGATGAGCTGCAATGAATTTATCGAAAACTTAGCTGGTCTTAATGAATGCGAGAACTTCCCTAGGGAGGTGTTGAAGCAGCTGTATCATGCCATTAAAAATTATCCTCTGGAATGGGCTCTGTAAGTTGCTTTCTTTAATGCTACAGTAATATTTATGGATATTTTTACCTATTTCATTGTTAAATAATATTGAAAATGTGGTTGGTATATGTTTTCGAAACTAATAATGTCCTAAACTGTTGCCAGTTTGGCTTCAGAAGTAGGTGTAGCATATCCCAAGCAGTTTTCAGTGTAATGAGAGGCATGGTCAATGGTCTTGAGCGTGGCAAGCTTGTGGCAGTTGCATTGTGTGACCTTACATGGCAGATAAACTGTTTTTCAGTGTGCAGGTAAAATTTACCGAAGGGTTAAACTCACTATCTGAAAGTAAATTTAGCAGAGAGTTGAAAGTGCCAGTTAAGGATTTATTCTACTGTTAGTGGATTTGCACATGCGCATTTGGTTCAATTTCTGACAATTCTAAAACATTCTAACCTAAAAACCAATGTGATTTATTGATATGTTCGGTTCTAATTTGTGATTTATATTAAATATATTATTGCCAATAGTGAATAATAATAATAATATTCTGGATATGAGTGATGATGACGATGATATTATGCAATTTATAAAGTATGAAAAGAGACCCTATACCATAAGGGAACGAGAAAATAATTTTGAGAATTATGATGATAAAGATTTTTTAATAAGATTTCGACTGCGTAAAGAAACTGTTTTACATATTGTTGAGATGACAGAGGAAGTTGCAGAAATAATTCTGTTTCTCCAATCACTTAAAGTGTAGTTAGCACCTTTTTTCCTTTTTACGCTCTCTATTGCGATTATTGCTGATACACAAATGCGCAATATTAAGAACAGAACATCAATCAACACGCTAGACAACGCAAAGAATTTTGAGGTTAAATTAGATAAACTGTCACTAACATGCGCGCAATTTGAATTAAACCAATTGAGAGGAAATTCCGGTAGAATCAGTAGTGCCAATATAGTTAAGAAATAATTTAACTCACGAATACATAGCTGGTAGTTAAATTACTGTTGATAAACACTACCATAGATACAACTGCCCGCTAAGCGTAATTGGCAGCTACCTATCTGGCACTTTTAACTAGACATTGAAAAACCGGCCCTTGCTGTAGGATATTTTATATCACTTTTATCTAAACATGTTGTTGAACACTTGAATTAAAAATAAATATAAAAGAATGATGCAAATAAAAACTTTTTATTTTCATGATTGTGATAGGCGAAAAAGGCCTATCTTTACTGACCTCCCTTGCCTATGCGTATACTGTGTATATTTTTTCCCCGTGTGCTAATAATTTGAGTAAATAAAATATTTATCCATCATTTTAGCGATGAGGAAAATGAAGAAGGAAATGCACAGTCTCAGATGAGGAATAACGAAACAATTAATTTAGGTGGAAATCCATTCCTGGATGTGCCGATATCTGCCAATGCCGTAGAATATAAGAAGGGTTACGTCATGAGAAAATGCTGTTATGAAGCTAATGCCAAACGAAGTGAGTACTTTATCTTTTTTAGTAAATTAATTTTTAGTAACTAGCCTATCTCATTTAATAATTCAGAATCCAAGTTTTGTAAATTTTGCTGCGTGTTAATTTTCCAAAAATATCTTATTTCTGACAGTGTTTGTTAACTCTTGTATAACTTACATTGTAACGAGTAATTTTTAGCGAGTATCGCGGCACATCTAAAATTTGTATATAAATATTGTTTGTTTTTTTTTCATTATTAGACTATTTTGAATTATACTCGGAATTATACTTTAGAACTTTTTCTGTTTTGTGTTAAACCTCTGCAAAATTTATTTCTCAAAATGAATTTAAAATAGGCTGTACTTGAAAATGTTTTCAGTTCACAGTAAAATCGTATTAGAGGTTGGGTCTATGCCAAAATCTTCATCATTATCATATAGATATTCATTCAAGATATCATTAACGTAACTATAATTTTTATATGCAACTAAAACGCTCAAGAAACTCGTTCAATAACCTTTCGACTTAGATCAATAACATTCATTATCATTATTAATATTTATTGACATAAAAAATTAACAAGTGTTGGATTTTTAATCCGCATGGTATTGTTCTACTAGTCTGTCTTAGGGTTTCACATCATGATGCTAGGATTATAAGAAGAGATATGCCTAATTTCCATAGTTTTGCCATTTCTGCGGCAAACTACACTACAATGCGAACGTCTTTTTGGTGGTTACGTGCAGTATTTTGTGAAGTTAAGTGTATAATTGAATTGAATATGCTTTCTTTGGGTTCCTTTCCATGTGAAAATGATCCTTGAATAAGTTGGATAAATGATAATCAGATTTTCTTCATAAATTAGTGAACATAATATTTTTAAGAACATAAATTGAAAATATCACCTACTTATTTTGAAATAACACAATTATCAACTCAATGAAAATGCCAGACAACGTTAATTATTTTTATGTAAAATGCATTTTAAAATTCATCAATTACAAAAAATATTAGAAAGTTGTAAAATGAGAAATGCAGGAAAGTTATTAAAGTTAATAGTTACCTGATGAAATTTCTATTAAATGTATTTTTTTTATTTGGCTATGAATTTTATTTCAACTCGTTTTCAACATTTTGTCTTACCGGGCTAGAATAACACTATCAAACGCCATACTTTTATTCATAATAATTTGGGTTATTTATAATAAAAAAAAAACCTTAGCAAATAGTTAAATGAAAAAACACTTCTATCACTTCTTTCACTTTCACTAATGCAGTAAAACTACATGAGAAGTATATCTCTCTTATGTCTTAGTATCATGGGTTTACATTATATCTGCCGCCAACTTCTCCCGATTGAGAATGTCATCTTCACCTGGATAACCAACTAGATGCCAGTGTTGGTAAGGAAATTATTGATGAGAGAGGCTAAAAATAATATCACACATTACAGTCACACGAATATTAGATGAGTTTTACAACAGCACAAAACCCAACAATGCTAGATAATCCTTAGATTTAATCATTAGGAGGTAAATTGGAAGCCAGTTTTCTTATTTTTTTTTATTTGCCAATTTGCTGATTAATTTTTGCTCCTATTTTCAATTTGCGGAAAGAAACAAACACTAATTTTGTCTCTCTAAGAGATCGAGATTTTGGTACAAAGTCCAAATAAATAAATCGATTGGTTGTTTTATATTAATGCAATGCCAACCAAGTCGATGAATAGTAAATATCGTGGGATTAGGAAATATTTAATGGTCGTTATCAAAAACAAACACACTACTTTTCGGTTATTAAATATCACATTGTCTGTATTTAAAGTGATAAATTGAACATATTCCAATGTCTATTTCTTATAATACTTTGTGTATACATAAATATTTCTCATTGTTCATGTTCTAAAAGAATATTTGGTACATGAAAGTCGAAGAAAGTAATATCCTATGGATATCAGCTTAAAGGTAATTGATTGTTGAAACATGTTAAGCAGGGCCATGCCTACTGGATGGTGCAAGAAACCAGGGGGCGCAATTTCAATAAAATAGGGTTTAAAATAAAAACCTAAGTACTTAATGTAGGCTAAGTCCCAGTCAGAAAACCAGAAAACGGCATTCAGAAGTGATAATTGTCAACAAAGAGCCAATGAAGTTTGCCGCCGCAAATTTATTAATGGATAGATAAGTAAATAGGTTTATTTTCATCAGATACATATATACATCCATTTTACAACATATTTGGTGAGCCATGTCACTACAAGATTTAAAGAATACACTTCACAAACTAATAAAGCTAGTAACTAACAAAATTCATAGTAAAAGCAAATAAACAATTTCATAAAAAAAAAGTGTTGCTTCGAAAAAGTTTGCCCTTCCTCCCCATCAATAACCATTGCAGTTACGACGAAAGTCACGAGAAGCAAAGTTATAGTGCTTGAAGCGCCCTCTATGCTATCGCTTTTGTCGTAGCTTCAGTAGATGCCGAAATAATTGAAAAACAATGTTTGCATCTGTTAGGCCCCCCCTCCCTCTCTGCGGGATGTAAGAAATATAGAATTTTGTGCGTTTGGCATACTAAGGGGGGCTTAATACGTATGCAATAAATCAGCGAGGTAAGTGTGCTTGTCACAAAAATTTACCTGCCTCCTGGACTAGTTAGTGGTGAAAGGGTTAATAAAGTTGTAATTGTTGTTTTGGATAATAAATATAGACGGTGCATATTTCCAGTAAATATGGAAAGTTGTATCTCAAAGGAGAGGGGGAGGGTCCCTAAGACCAGTTTTCGGCACCCTTCAATTTTTTAATTCGATTTTTTAGGCTCCAATTTAAAAAGTGACTGAAAAATTTTTATTCCACAGATTTTAAGAGATAATTAATATGATTATTCAACTCAGTTTATTTAGTTTTACTTGTTAATTTCACACAGTTTTAAATCTTATAAACATGGTTTAATTTTTGTACTTTCATTTTTAAATATTTCTCTAAATAATAAATATACATAAGAGTAAATTAAAATATAGACATGAGTTTTTCTGGGATGTTTCTGTTTACTTAACTTAATTTTAATAGGTAATGTTAAATTAATTTAAGAAGGCAAAATCAAATCTATCATACCTCTTAGTTATTTTCTTGAATGTCATTCATTTATTTATAATTTCGCCTTCCTAAATTGATCCAACTATATGCACAAGAAATAGGTGAGGCTTGCAATACGCGACATAGTTGTAAGGCCATTTTTCCCATCTGTATATAATAACAAATAATCTACGACTTTCTTATAGTTAAATATTATTCTTAAGGAGTAATGGTATGTTATTATTCATATATTTATAATGCTTATATTTTCCCCTTGTGAAAGTTTTAAATAACAAAAAAATCACTTATTTAATTTATTGTTATATTAAATAATGTTTGTACATAAAACAAATTTCTGCTTTTTGCTTTTTAATTTTCAAGTTTCACGGAAATTGAGTGTTATGTATCACACAACAAACAATTTTAAAAATAATGTATTTGCAAAAAGGAATTTATCACATATGACACTTTAGTAGGCAATTGGGCTATTTCTTTAATATGACACATTTTTGTTGATATACAGATATATTAGTATTCTCTGACACTCTTGAGCGTAGCTTGATTATGAGGTTAGATTTTAGCTCTTTTGGAATGTCTTATTCACTGATATTGGATGGGTCATCATGTGAGAATTTATTTAATAGACATATATTTTTCGCTGTCCTTATTCCTTTATTAATAGACGTGTGTCGATGCAATTGCCAAGAAGTTAACGACAATGGTTCTTAATGTTATCATCTGTCTGGTTATTGAAAAGATGAATGTGTGAATGAATGATATTGCCAAAATGATTTATCTGCATTGTCTGCTTGGTCTAAGGCCATGTATCAAGTTAAATTATTGAAAGCTTTACCAGATAGTTTTTTTTTTTTTTTGTTTTCGGTGATATATGATCATGGTTTGTCCTTACTATAATACTAACATAAGAACAAAAAAGTATTCAATACTTCAATACTGATGACAATAATCAGAGGCCTACCCGTCAGTCTTTCCTGATGAACACATGCCGTATTTTCTTTCCATTTTGTCTCCGGTATTTCCTTCAGTTTTGTTTTCACCTTTCATCCTCTGTGTATTTTGTTCTGTGTATTGTTAATCTTATTTTCTTCTTTCTTAATTTTTTTGTGTTCTCAAAAGAACAGAAGTTTTGATTCTAATCTTGTTTATTCTCGAAAGTAAAAACAAAACCAGAAAACCAAAATGCATTGTGTAAGCTAGTTTCTTCTATATTGCCATATTTCTAAGTACAGCAACCATAGAGCAGTTAAAGTATATGATTGTGTTTCTAGCAAACGCGTGACTTGAAAACTGAGTTATGTTTGTCCTATATTTATACAGATTATCAGTTTTAAAATGTCTTTTGCATACTCACACATTATTGATATATTAAGTTAATTGCTTTACATATATATTAGATAAAGGCTGTGCTTGTTGAAAATCATAATTTCGTGTCCAAAGTATGCTATTATCATGATAGAAAAGACTACCACAAAAGTTGCTTCAATTTTATTTTCTAACTTCTTTCAGTGTCCACTAATAGTCCAGTTTCCAAAGGTTTTAACTTTGAAAAAAAAGGAGAATGGCTGAAATCTAACGCATGATGTTTTCAAAGTGTTGCTTTTTGAAATATAAAAATGTTTACATCTGTATAAAGGGGCTTCATTGAAACAATTGAATTTGAATTTTTAAAGTCAAATTCTCCTTTTTTTTTTAAGAGGATAATGTTTGAAAGAAAAGAGGTCATACGAGTTTTTCCATAGGATTAATAGCTTTTATGTAAAATGAAGTGAAAGTGAGCTTTGATTTTACAAATTTATTTTTTGCGCGGGTAGCTAAAAAAATAGAAATTTTATAGACACAACTTCACAAATAATGTTATATCCTTTTTAAAAATAAACCTAAAAAAAACGAAAAAATTGTCCTAAAGAAATAGATATATCCTTTGAGATATATTGATTTATTTTTGTAAGGCATTGCTCCCGTCCTCTGAAAAGATTTACTTTGTAAAAAAAAACATTTTTTACTTAAAACATTGTTTTATCTTCAAAAATTGATCAACATGTATTATTCTTATTAGTTTACATTCTTAATACTGAATATCTTGTAGGGTTGTCATTTATTTATTATATTCTGATTTAATACTAGTGAATACCGTCCTCCGTTTATAAATTTTAAAAAGAGCACTTTTAAATTTGCGAATTTTGATAGTTGCGAAATTTTGAAGAAAAAGAACTGTAAAATCGCAAAATTTATTCCTAACTAAAAAGAAAATAATGAAAAATGAAGCTGAAACTGTACAATTTAGCGTGTAGCATATTTTTTAATTTCACAATTAATTCTTTGTTTTTTAAATGACTTTTATGGGGTCCATGTCAAAAATCTAAGTTTTTTTTACTTTATTATACTGTATTCTGAAACTATAATTTTAGGGCTTGTAACTCATGGAGTTCGTTCATGAATTCCTTTCAACTCATAACAATCCCTTTTGATAAGGTTCTGTCAGAAGAAAGCACATAAAACGCTCTAAGAAAAGGTGTTGTGAGTAGCACATGCATTTGCCTACTGCGGACGTTGCAGTATTAGACACATTGCCTCTATAAATCAGCTGATCTCACTTACTCATGTTTACTCACCTCATGGTGTTTGATTCAGTGCAAGAATATCAAAATTTTTGTGGAAATATGTATATATTTTAGGTTTTTTAAATTTTACGAATAATTACATATTTATACATATTGAAAATATATTTTTTACATTTGTCGCGTCAAAATTATGTAAAATTTTCATTTTTAGTTACATTTAAAATACAATAACGTTGTAATAGTTCTGCTGTGTTTGAATATTTTAAGTGACATTTTTCTTTATAGTTTACTATTTCTTAAAGTTGAAGTAAAAGTTTTTTAAGTGTAACTGAATGTTTTTTTAATTTTGAAAAGACCATGATAGAAAAACATATTGCCTCTGATGATGGACAGCGTTAATAAAAAATGAAAATGAATAGGCTGAAGGGCAAAATTAAAAAAGTTTTTTAAAAGAAATTTTTTAATTTTAAATTAAATAAAATATGATAAAGTTCACAAGCTTATGTATATTAATCAGATTTAAACAGGAAAATATAAAAAATTGTGTAAATTTTATTTTTGTACATTTCAATTCCATTTTACCCATAAACTATTCATCCTACAAAAAAATATCGTCTTTCAAATATCATTTTCTTCAAGAATTTACCTTTTTTGGCCCGATCAATATTTCTGGAGATAAAAAGAAAAACAGAATTTTCAACATTTATCCTAAATTTTTTCAATGATGTGCCCCCTGAAGAATTATAAACATTTGTGATTTTGAAGTAATACACTTTGAAAATAACCGACTTTCAACTGTTCTTGTTTTCTCCAGGATTAAAGTACTTTATTGTTTTTGGTAATTGGATTATAATTACTAATAACAATGTCTTTATTGTTTTGAAATTACTGTTTTGTTTTAAATCTAGAATGTGTCATAAAAAGCATAGCCCTTTTGCCTATTAACTCTACATCTAGTTTAGATTTAAGCCTGCAAAGCATGTTGCAATACAAAATAGCTGTTTCGAAGGCCTTTGCTGCATTTTTCTAGCACCGTTTCACAAGCGTAGCTGGAAGATGTTCTATTGCACGCTGCGGGATCTTGTTCTTTACTTACACAAGGATGAGAATGGCTTCCGGAAAAACCAAATGGGCGACAACCTGCACAATGCCATCAGGATACATCATGCTCTTGCCACCAAAGCTTCGGACTACACGAAGAAGCAGTACGTGTTCAGGCTGCAGACTGCCGACCAGGCCGAATATCTATTCCAAACCAGGTAATTTATCTTTTTAAAACTTAGTAATTTTCATATCTTAAGATGCATTTATTAACTTCATGTTAGAGTTTCACAAAACAGAAAATTTTACGTAAATAATACCTTTGTGGTATTTATCTAATAAAATCTGTATTATCACACATGCTTACTCTCTTAGATGTTAGGTTAGAGATCGTTATGCCAATCCCTAAAAAACCTAATTCTGCAATTGTAAAGTTATCATCTTTTCAAGTCTGATTAGGACTTCATTACAGCTATTGATAATCATAAACTTAATTCTTTCCTACTACTATTCTTGATTAAAGCTTTCGATTCAATTTATTTAAACTGCCCTCTAGTTAAGCTTCATTATTTCAATATTAGAAACAATAGCTTGTAATGTGCTCAATGTAGACTGTATTTTTTGAAAATTAATAAATAGATATAGTATACATTGCACATGGACAGATAAGGCAGGAACACTAGGATAAAGGGTCAACAATTTCCCATAATAATAATAATAAGCAATCGTGCGAACAACCTCTCGCCACTCTTCTTTGCTGAAGACTGAGGAGCTATTGAAGCGGCCTGATCATTAAGACAAATTGAGGAAGAGTGGGCAGGTAAGTCTTTGCACAGTCGATACGCTGCAGACTTAAATAGTGCCGAAGTAGATATCTACAAAGTATTTAATTGATGGGCAATTGCAAGCTGAAACGAAAGAATGCATAAAAGCGATACAGGACCAGGTGGTGCCAAAAACCACAGAAAGTTCATCCACAAAGAAAATATATTGTCAGATGCTGCCGGCTGCACTTGCCTTGCTCCAAAAGACTATTTGGAGAGGCATAATAAAGTTGCTGGAATAGTCCATCAGGCAATCTGTAAACGAAAAGAATTAATACAAAGCATCACATCGTATTACAAATACTCACCTTGTCAGATCCTTGAGAATAACCATATTAAAGTGTACTGGGACGCGCCCATTATAACAGATAGAGAGGTACTTCATAACAGACCTGATATTTTAGTAATGCAGAAGAAGGATAAGTGAGCCCAAATTATAGACGTGACAATCCCACTTGACAGCAATATCAAGACAGCAAGGAATGGAATACTGCTAAAGTATCAGGACCTGGCTTATGAACTAAAACATATATACCAGCTTAATACTGTTACTATCTTACCCGTTATCATAACAAGCAACGGGCTAGTGGATAAATACCTACAAGGTTATCTGGAAAAATGGGGCTATTAGACTGGAAAAGAATAATCACCTTATCACAGAAATCTGTCATACTATCGAAATGTCGCACTATCCGCTGTGTGTTGGCCACTGACGAACACGCTGGCCTCTAGGGGCCCCGTGCCTGACAGCAGTCATGCTACCAACCCAAGTTGTGAATTAAAAATAATAATAATTTATTGGTGTCAAAATACATAATACAATGCCTACACATGTCAAAACATTGGACATTATAGTAGATGTAAAAAAATATTGAAAATAGGTAAGCCACAAAATTACATAAGACAAAAAGTGACAGACAAGATTAAAAGTAGTATGAAATTATCTAAACCAATTAACAAATTAAGTAAGGGTAATAATATGAGGTCATGAATATACAGTGCACGTTAAATTAAATCTTAAATAAATTTTTCAAACTTATAGAAGAGTTTTTAGATAACCTTTCATTTTATTTTTAAATTGCAAAAAGTTCAAGTTTTTTACTAAATGAGGAAGGGTATTATAAAATTTGACAATAATAACCTGTTCCATTTCTAGATCTCGTAAGTGGAAGAAAATTAACATTAATTTTATCGCTATTCCTTGTGGTATACTCATGGATTTGGCTGTGCTTTACATATTGATGTTCATTTTGTTTAAGATAAAGTAAACACTCGAGGATATAAGCACAAGGCATATTTAATATCTTGAGATTAATGAATTGGCCTTTGCATATAGTCCTAGTCCTCCTTGGTATCATTTTGGCCAAAACAGTTGTTAACGTCACCTTACTTCTAAAAATGCAATGTACTATATATAAATTCAAATGATTCCAAGTTGTCCAGACAAATCTCCAAAAACTATTTTTTTATTTTAGTATTTCCTGTATTTTTGATAATTTTGTATTTTACTATTGACTTTGTTTTTAAGAAAAGGTTAAAAATCAATGCACCTTGTTATATTGTGATTAAGATTGGTTTATTGAATAATAAGTAAAAAAAATCAAGTTCAAGTATATAAGGGCTCATAGTCATGTACGTAACAGAGTACCTACCTGAAATTTGTTGTCTCAATTCCTAGGGATATTTAAATTTTATATCGCCAATTTTATTTTTTTTAATTTTGCAGTGATTCAAAGGAACTGCAGTCATGGATAGACACAATCAACTTTGTCTGTGCTAGCTTTTCTGCCCCACCTCTAGAGGCAGCTGTAGGATCTCAGAAGAAATTCCAAAGGCCCCTCTTGCCATGCAGTCATACTAAATTAAATTTGGTAAGTTACAAAGTCAGATTATTACGAAATATTGAGAGTCAATAAAGGGAATTAAATTTTGAAAAATTTATTTCAGTTGACTTTAATGTTGGCACATAGATTGACAAATAACATTTTAAATTAGTGAACTCTTTAAAGAGTGAAGTGAAGAATGGAACACGGTATCTATAATAATAAGATGTATAAAATACAGTGCTGTGTTGTATAAATATGTAAAATACCAAGTGTTTTAAAATTCTTCCTCTGAATATTCTGACGAACTAGCTGCCTGTGACTTCACACAATTTTGCGGCTCTTCTTTTGGCACATAATTTGTACAGTTTGGTCAAACTCGTTTGATAATTAATTTTCCGGTATAATTTTCATAAATATAAAGAGAAATGCTAGTATGCCCATGGTTGATCTGTCTCTGTTGTTTCCAGACAGAGTATACCAGAAACTGAAAGTATTTGCCAAGATGGATTCATAATTATTCTGATTCCTCTGGTTTGAGGAATATACAGCATTATTTTAGTGGCGTAATATTAATGCCAGTAAACGGTAGTTATCAGTATCACAGCCGTATTCGATATCATACATTTTAAAAACCGTTTGACTTGAATTTTCAAAATCGTCTAATTATGTACAGACACTACAGCTGTTTGCTAAAGTTCATTTAAAAAACACCTGTTCGTCCAGATAGCCCTGTTCATAAAAAACGCATTAAATGTTTATGCTATTAGCTCTCCGAGTTATATTTTGAAATAAATTTATCCATGAGTTTGAACCTGAATTGACTTTTAATATCTACACTTTTTAGAGGGAGCAATTGGCAGATCACGAGGAGAGAGTAATGAGACTGGAAGCTATGTTGGATGATCATCGAAGGTCGCCCCCTGAAAAAGGTTCTAAATCACAGGTCGTACAAAACTACAAAGAAAAAGAAGCATATTTAAATTATGAGGTACATTTTTTATTAATATCTGGACTGACTACAAATAAAACAAAAAACATTTTCGATTTCAGTTAAAGAGGTACCGAACGTATTCATATATGTTACGTTCAAAGATGTCACAATATCCAGAGCTGGGTATAAGCCTAGCAGAGAATAGCATAGGTGAGGTTGACGAAGCCACAGGTGGAGTAACTTTAATGGACGGAGCAGTAGGAATTGTGCCACCTCCAATACCGGACAGGCCGTCACCAACAGTGAATAGGTACAGTTACAGACAGGCCATTTACAGTCGTAATATGCTCAACGGTGATGCTGATATAGGCTGACGCGTCATGGGGGTGTTTTCCGCATGTGTGCTGTAATTTTTGATAGCCTTTTCCATATCGATGTTTTGGTTTCCCTTTTGTATTTTTGGTGGATTCGTTTATAACATCACATTGATGTACACAAAGCTATTCAAAATATTTTATTTAGATGCTCAGAATATGATCGTGTAAAATTTTAATTTTAATCGTTTGGAGAAATAAATATAACTTTTAGCAATTTGATGTAAAATGTGTTTATTTGAGAGAATTCAGTTGGAAGCTGGAAAATATTTTGTGGTAATTATATTAACAAATTGATAATTATTGATAATTTTTCAATACGAAGTGTTTATTTTTTTTTTACTGAAAATATGACAAAATGAACAACGAAGGGGGGGGGGGGGGAGGTATCAGAAGTGAACGTTCTAAAAAAAAAAATTGGTTAGAAAATGGTTATATTTAACAATTTGAGTTCATTTGTTCATCGCAAGTTAATGAACATCATATAAAGTGTGTCTAACTTTTCACTTGTAATTATTATCCTTTGCTAAAGGAAAACCTTTTAACAGTTAAAGGGAACGTGGTTTGCAACCTTGGAAGCTCGGTATATCCGGTGACTTAGCCGATAGGGACACTCATAACTTTTGAATCGAAAAATGGATTTTTTTCAAATTAGGTGTGGTGATATGGGATGAAATTTCCAATTATGAGATGTAAAAAACCAAAATGACCGACTTCCGGTTGAAAATCAAATTTTTAAGTGAGACAATCTGTATATTTTTGCATATTTGGATCCTTCCTACTGGCCAAAATACATATGATGTGACTCAAATATTATTTTGATTTTCAAACAATATAGATTTTTTTATTTTTTAGTTTTAATCAATGAAGGCCGCAATTTAGTCAAAACCGTTAAAAGTCGGTCTGCAAGCACTGTTAAAATATTATCTTTCAGATACTAACAATAAACACGATTTATCCATCATTAAGTTTAACGATATTGGTATTGGAACGAAAACTTTTTTTTTATTGGAACTCCTATGGGACAACCTGTTATTTAATTAGACTTCTAAATTACGAAAAAAATGATATGCAAACCGTCTACCTTCTCCTTGTACTAAATTTACAATTAAAAAAGAAATGTTGTGATAATCGCTTTTTTATTATTTGAATAAATTAACAGAACGAATATTTTACAAAAGTTAATAGAATGTAAAAGAAATCAATTGGTGTTAAGTCTGGAGACCTAGGTGGCCATCTAACAGGACCATACGCGCCTATCCAATTTTGTTCAATTTCATTTTCCAAGAAAGACAAATAACGTTGATCTGTTAATGTTCCATCAAACAATATTGGTCCTATTATTTCTAAATATAATATCCCAATCCATACATTAAATCCAAAATGTTCTTGGACTGCTCCTTCTCGTCTCAATTATAATAGTTTACTCTACGCTGATAATCATTCTCATAGAGATGTTGGTGTAAGCTGTATTTGTATAAACGGTATTTTTTTTTTTAATCCTGCAACTTTCCCTATTCACATTTATTTGCTGTTCAAGCTCTCTGATTGAAGCACTTGGGTCAAACTCGACATAAGCCAACACATTTATATCTACTTCCTCACTTACTATAAACGTATCAGCATTTTGTTCCGGTTTTTTTCTAAATTTCGATTCAACCTTATAAAAGTAACTGCTTGCAGGCTGCCTTCTCTCTGAATATTATTTGGCGTATAAATCAGAAGCTGCTCGTGCTTTTTTTTTTCCTCCCCAATAATTAGCAACATATCTACTTGTTCACTCCTTATAAATCCGCAATTTTGTTGATTTTCCATTTTTTTATATTTTAAACACTTATACCTAGTTATTTGTTCTTATTGTAAATGTAATGGGTTTGACAAGTAAACGAACACTTAAAATTATTGAAAATGAACGATAAATTTGATAACTAACTAAATAATAATAATAATAGCCTTTATTCAATAATACCGTCAAACGGGTCAGAACAAGTCTAAGGAACATGACATTACAATTAAATACAAAATGGTATATAACCAGAAACAGTACGTTTAAACTACGTAAAAATAAAATAAAAACATTTAAATAAAAACAATGCATACAATGACAGGTTAAAATGGTGGGTAAAATATTCTGAAACACTGTAAAATGACTTTTCACATAAATAGGTTTTCAGCTTTACTTTCAAATCTTTTCTTGATAGGTTCTATTAATCTTGTGGTATTTTGTTGTAAACTTTTACCAGCTACGTTACTACATTATGCTGTACTTGGGTGAAATTCGTTTGGGGTTGTCGTAACACCGATCTTGCACAACCTCTAGTGTTAAACATGTGACTGGTTTCATATCTGCTAAATAATTCTTGGTAATGTTCTTTAACGAAGCAAGCACATTCATATATATACAAACATGGTACAGTAAATATATTTTGTTTTCAACACCTACTAATTCTTCGTTAGTATTAATTTTAGACTACACGTATAGTTCAATCGGTAAAGTAAAAAATACACCAGAAGTTCGCAAAAAATGTTATCTGAGATATTCCTTCCGTAACTGTTAGTGCGAGGATTAAACATCACAAAACCACAAAAATCAGTTCTAGGGGTGCCGCGCAACCCCCCAACAATACCTCCCCTTCGGTGAAAAAAAACTTATTTTACTGATAACTCGTTAACCGTTGAAGATATAAAAAAAAATTGTTCATCATAAAAAAGAAAGCTTGACTAATTGCGTAAAAAAGAGTCCTCTTGTAATTTTCTTGTATATGCCATGGTTTTCGAGAAAATCGATATTAATAAAAATTGCAAAATTTGTGCTTTTAATAAGCGCGAATTTTCATTTATTTGAAATTTTTTGCGCGCAGCCTATAGAAAAAATTGAATTGCTCGAAAACCAAACAAGCTAGGAAGAAAAATCAAAATGGGTTTTAACGGGGATATAAAAATATAAAATATACTCTCTTGTGTTGCCATTTTTGAGGCCTATTGATATTTATTAGTATATAAAAATAACAATATAATATAATTATCTCTTGATTTCTTGTACATCTAACTATTCACAGGCCCATAAAAAATAACTGAATATAATTTAATTTATAAATGCATTATCTTTTAGTTCAAGGTAGTACTTCAATGCAGAAAAAGTTAGGAATAAAATATTCACATTTACAAATTTACCAGCATGTTAAAGTTTGTCAAAAAAAAAAAAAATCCAAAAAATGTTTTGATATTTTTTTTAATACAATTTTTAACTATTAAATGATTAGAAACAATAGTTATATGATATATATAAACTGAAAAATTTTTTGAGATAAATTTTCAAGATGTTTGGGTCTTTTTTTATTTCTCGGAAACAATAAAAAAATAAAAAATAACTTCAACATGCTGGTAAATTTGTAAATGTGAATATTTTTGTTCCTAACTTTTCTGCATTGAAGTACCACCTTGAACGAAAAGATAATGCATTTATAACTTATATTAAAGTCAGTTATTTTTATGGGCCTATGAATAGTTACCCCCAGAACTGATTTTTGTGGTTTTGTGATGTATAATCCCTCCACTAACAGTTACTGAAGGAAAATCTCATGACATTTTTTGTTATGAAAATCTTTATAATTATTGGGTTAATAGTTACTCATAAGAAAAACTTTGGTTTTTGGTATCCAGAGATTAATAAGTTACTATTCTTATATCATTTATCAAACCTACTCAGGGCCAACTCTTTCAAAATAATTATTGTAAAAAATCGATTTTCAAAACATTTCTTTTTTAATTATAAATTTAGTATAAAGAGATGGTATATTATGCATATTATTTTTTTCGTAATTTAAAGATCTAATTAAATAACAGTTCCATTTAAAAAAAAATAGTTTTCGTTCTAAAACCACTATCATTGAACTTAATGAAGGATAAATCCTGTTTAATGTTAGGATCTGCAGAGATAATATTTTAACAGTGCTTGTAGACTGATTTTTAACAGTTTTGGTTAAATTGCGGCCTTCTATAATTAAAACTAAAAATTAAGAAATCTGTATTTTTTGAACATCAAAATAATATTTGAGTCAGATCATATGTATTTTGTCCAGTAAGGTCCAGATTTGCAAAAATATACAGGTTGTCCCATTTAAAATTTTGATTTTCATGTAAATGCATCGAAACCGGAAATCGGCCATTTTGGTTTCTTACAAAACATAATGGGAAATTTCATCCCATATCACCGCACCAAATTTGAAAAAAATCCATTCTCCCATTCGAAAGTTACAAGAGTGTCCCTATCGGCTGAGCCACCCAGTAAATACTTTTTATGTTAAATCATATTATCGACATTATCTTTGCTTTGAATTTGTGTACATCGATACCTACCAATATTTGCTTTTATAATTTATTCATACTTTTGGAATTTGGCAACTAATTTTTTTTTCGTATGACTTTTCTATTGTGTGACTGTGTCCCATATTTCTTATCAGCAATTTTTAAACTGTGTTGTACAATACGCATGAGTTGGGTTTCTAAGTATAAAATAACTTTCTCCGCGCAAGATCCTTTTAAAAGCGATTAGGCAAACATTTTCGTGAGATAAATATAAAAATTGCTTTTAAGAAAATTATCGTTTTACTCGTTTTACACATTGGGCTTATTGTGTTTAGCTTTTCTGTGGTTTATATACATATACATATTTTATCTTCCAGGAACTATGTACATTTTCATTTTTTTTTTTTATTGTATACTCAGTATTTTATAATATTATTTGTTATACAATTGAGAGGTAACCTCGGGCATAACCTATTTGAATTTGACTAGTAATTTGTTCTTTTATAATTTAAAATAATTGAGGTCATAGAAAAAATTAAGATGTATTCAGTATTGACGAAATAAATGTGATATTTGACAAGGACCAATTGTAGGTCCATTTTTTACATTCAGGGTTTAGATAATATAGTAACGTTTTTTATGAAAATTGCATTATATTTATTGCTTCTGCCAATAATAAATAGCGCATTACTGCATAATCAAAAGTACTATAAGAACAAAAAAATGTTCCATAAATTTGTTAGATCTATTGCCTAGCTAGTAACAATGTGTTTTTCTTTGATCAGCTTAATATTTTGGGTATAATTTATCAATAATAATACCATTTTAATCTAATATACATTTTTTTTAAATTTTGGGCATCGCTATTTATACATTTAGAATCTACCGATTTTACTTTATAATTTTATTTTTCTCTCTTTCTTAGGAAAGCAGTACTCAAATTTAGCTGCTGTAATGTAAAAACGATGGCATCATGATAGCATTGAAATATATTGTATCAATAATAGTGGAAGTTAATATAAAATACTAAAATTTAATGGTTTCACTTAATTCAGCAACAAGAACAAAGAGATGTCTGGGTTCCCGCCAATTTGGTTGGATTTTTTACATGTTGTTCAATCAGGCCTGATCATTGGCACAATGTCCAAAAATTAATAGTTTTTGAGTTATCGAGAGTTCAAGAATTATGCATTCAAAAACAAGCATTTAAATAAATTAAACCTAAATGAATCAAAGGTAACATTAAATACTTTGTAAAACGATGTTGCAGTATATCATAATTATGGCCTAGGTGCACGCGTACAAAAAATAAATATGTTCGTATCCGCTTGTGACTTCTTGTATGACTTAATTGCGCCTAATCTATAACTTTTTTCCTTTGCGAAATTTTCGAAAATGCGGCGTTCCCCTTCCACTTTTTTAGAAAGATTTTCAGGTGTCGTACTGGAAAATCGGGAAATCTGTTTTGTCGGACAATTCGAAAATTGGGTTCTACATGTTACTATTACGCAATCTTTAAAAAATCAGCTGGTTATCAATAAATTTGTAAAAGTTGTTAATTTGGAATTTTTATAAAAATTCCGACTTAACAACTTTTCGAAGTATTAAAATTTGTTAAACAAAATTTATTACAACTTAATTTTCAAAATGAATACCATCAGTATTCAATTTGTCATAGATATAATTGACAGCATAATATCATCCATAGGCTCTAACTATATAAACCAGATCCGTTTTATGTAGGAACCATCCTTTTTAATAGTAGTAACATAAAAAAAAGAGAGCCCGGCAAACGAATTTATTTTTAAAGTAAAATCTATAATACTTGGAAATACATTTTACTTTTTTAAAGAATTTCAGCATTTGGTTTATTGGAATTAATTTAAATTACAATTTTCATTGAACTACAGGGTGATTCGTAAGGAGAGGGTCGTACTTTCCCAAAAGATAGAAAACATTGGGGTGATCTTAAATCCCCAAACAGTAATGTCTAAAGCGGCCCCATTTTCGAAATACAGGGTGTTTTATATTTTTAAGTTATTCCTAGAAAATAACACTCTGTACACTCTTTATAAAATACTTGACATTAAAATATTAATTTACACCTAGAAAGATACAACATCCTAAAAAAAATCTTTTGGCCAGCATTTCATTGTTTAAATAAAAAAATTGTTGAGGGTTCAAATGTTTTTTCTATCTTTAAATGAGAAATTGAGAGAAAAAAGTCACTCTAGGGATTAACTACATATTATTTTTTTTGTTCCCTATCTACACTACCAAAAGGTAGTTCTCCAAACTCTGGTTTCAGCAATATTTAACTCATTGCAAGAGTAATTAATTGTTACGATCATCTAGTCTTGCCATTACATTTGTTTTAAAAGTTATGGTTACGTACTTTTTAATAATCAAGTAGGTACCTGTCAAAAATCAGTCATATTGTAATTAAGAAGTGTCACGTCACCACTGTTGCTTTTACTGGTTACAATATTGTCTTGTAATAATTCTAAATCATGCCGTTTACATACATGAGTAGAGAATACACAAATATGGTTTTTGTCTATGGATATTGCAATGGCAATGCAAAAACTGCTGAAAGGGAATACAGATACCGGTTTGGAAATCAACGTGTACCAGATTATAAAACATTTTATAGAGTATTTAGATATCTTTCTGAAACTGAAACCGTTCCCTCAATTATGAAAATAGAACGTCCTGTTGGGCAGACTCGGCAAGACAACGATTTGATTTTAAATATGGTTGACCAGAACCCAAAAATCAGCACAAGAAGAATTGGTCAACAATTAAATATTCCTCAAACCAGAGTTTGGAGAACTATTAAAGGCGAACAAATGCATCCTTATCATTTCCAAATTGTCCAACGATTGGTGCCAGGTGATGAAGTATTTTGGTTAACTTTTTGCCGCTGGATTTTATCCCATAGATGAACTATGTTAAGAGTATTGTTTACCGATGAATCTCAATTTACCCGTGATGGTATAAATAATACTCGAAATTTTCATATTTGGAGTCACGAGAATCCCCGTGCAATAATCCAAAAGAATTCCCAACATAGATTTTCTGTAAATGTGTGGTGTGGGATGTTCAATAATAATCTCATAGGTCCTCATATTTTTGAAGGTCGCTTAAATGGTGACAATTATTTAGATTTTTTACAACATACCCTACCAAATTTATTAAATAATGTAAACACAAGAGGAATGTGGTTTCAACAAGATGGAGCTACGCCGCATTTTTCGGTATGAGTCAGATACTATCTGAATGAACAATATCCAAATAGTTGGATTGATCGGGGTGGTCCCGTTGCATGGCCTCCGAGATCACCAGATCTCACACCCTTTGACTATTTTTTGTGGGGCTATTTAAAAAGTAAAGTATATAAAGAAGAAATAAATACCAAAGAGCAGCTGATTGCAAGAATTGAGCATTTTTGCAATAAAATTAAAAGCAATTTAGAGATTGTTAGAAAAAGCACAAATGAAATGACGAATCGATCAAAAAGATGTATTGAATTTGGTGGTGGTCACTTTGAAAATAGACTGTGATTCAAAATAATTTAATTGGATTTATTACGTTTGACTGATTTCTTATGTTCTAGTTAAATTGTTAATTTTTATTATTTTGTTAAGTTTATTAATTTCACATTCATTACAATTTTTTTTTTTTTTATTTCACCAGGTATATGTGGTGAATTTTTATTCTCCCTATTTGCACTACCTTTTGCTAGTGCAGATAGGGAACAAAAATAATAATGTGGTTAATCCCTAGAGTGATTTTTTTCTCTCAATTTCTCATTTAAAGAAAAAAAGAAATTTGAACCCTCAACAATTTAATTTTTTTATTTAAACAATGAAATGGTGCCAAAAGTTTCTTTTATGGGATGTTGTGTCTTTCTAGGTGTAAATTAATATTTTAATGTCAAATATTTTATGAACAGTATACAGAGTGTTATTTTCTAGGAATAACTTAAAAATATTTTTATTCTTGGTCCGGTCCTGATATTTTATTAATATCCCGGGCATTAATGGTGAATGACTATTGTAATCAAAATACAAAATTTCATCGGATTCTGCTTACGCATTACAGATATATGGCAAAAAGAATATTCTTCCAAAAAATATAAAACACCCTGTATTTCGAAAACGGGCCCGCTTTAGCCATTACTGATTGGGGATTTAAGATCACCTCAATGTTTTCTATCTTTTAGTAAAGTACAACCCTCTCCTCAGGAATCACCCTGTATAAGAAATTCATTTACATATTGCACCCTTATTACAAAAGATAAGCTGATTACCTGGAACATATAGATTTTCCGAAAATTACTACCTGCTTGATGTCAAACTACCTACTTTTAACACAGAATTTTAATTTCATAAATAAACATATAATAGGTTTTAATTACCCTGTTGTGAGTGAAGGGATGTGTAAAAATGTCTATAAATACCAAATTTCAGTATTGGCAGTTCAATCAAATTGAATAGCTCAAGAGTGAACATCTATAGTGATTAAGTGATATAAGGCAATTATCTAGATTTTTCAACATGATGCCACATACGGAAAACTATGAAGGGAACTCATCTGCTTTAAACCATTCGCAACAAGTTACGAATCGTAGATCTTCACTTCGCCAGTGGGTTATTCTGGCGAAGGAAATGGCTGATGGATTTGAACGTAATGGAAATGGTAGAGAATCTATACTCTTAAGGCAATACAATTTAATAGAGGATTTTTATTGTCGTTTCTGCGCAGCCAATTTCTTAACCGGAACAAGTTTGAAAAATCTAACAAGAAAGGAGAAGGTTGACATACTCAATTGTTGGGATAAAATTGTACGATATATTGGCGGAGGTGGTCAAATATTTTACCACCTCTCGCAGGTAGTAGCAACTGTGAAGTGCCAACTGGAAAGTGAGGACCGGTATATCAAGTTGGAGACAACTTTGGATAATATAAGGGATATAATTTTCAGTTTTTGTGGATGTGGGGACGTGGAAGATTACATTGCTGGGCCATTATATTTTTTTATTTTTAGCATTAAAATGTCCAATAGAAATCGGAGAAAGGTTGTAGTTAAACGAAGTTTGATGCGGTATTTCTTGCGGTTAAATATTGACAAAAGAAGTTCTGGTGTTAATAATAAAAAAATTCAAATTTTCCCAAGGAGACAAACCCTAGTGTCCACTGTGTGTGATTTGTTTTTGCAAAACGTGATAACACAAAAAGTTTTCAAACGCCTGGAAACTTGGTTCTGGAATTCCAATGTGTATAGTATTATAGTTAAAGGTGAGAAAAGAAATGTGTATAGTATTTTATATTATATTATTCGCAAGATTAATAAACAGTTAGTAACAAATCACCTGAATGTGCGTGTAAGTGTTTCCACTTTATATGGAGGCCGAGACATTAGTCGTGTAAAGTGATGAAAATGACTTGTTATGCTTGTTATTGTTTATTATATTTATATTTTTGAAATTTTGTAATTTATGACACTTGTTAAAATAAACAGTACTTAGTAAAAAAAAATTCTATAATTTAAATTGCAGTTAACTATCTATTCAAGTTATAAAATGGCGTGGATACAAGGATTTAGGACGGAGCAATGCATTTCACACCCTCAAGAGATGCCTAAAAGTAGTCGGATGAAAACTGGTTGAGTTCAAATCACAACCTATATATTAATAAAATTTCGCCAAACACTCTTCTTTATCAAATAACTAATACAGAGCCAATTCCACAGAGACTATTTAAACTATCCACTAAGTTTGCCAAGAGTGACCACAACGTAGAAATACTTCAACCTCTGTGCAAAACAAGAAACCATGAAAGACCCAGCAGCAGGAAGTTTCCGGACAAAACCCTGTGGGAACACATTCGTGAAATAAGGACCACATGATAAAAAGTCAATAATAATTGTAACATTGTAACATATTTACCTGATTTTTTTTCTTTCACATGCTATTTAAATTTTGCTGTCTGTTATCCATACTTATTACAAAATTTATTATATTATTGTTAAAAAAAAATGCTGAAGGACTTCGGTCAATGGCCATTTGGGTTTTTACTCAATAAAGTACTTTTATTATTATTATTATTATTATTAAAATTTCGCTTACATTATCTTTTATTACAAATTTTATATTATGATAATTAGCTGAATAAATAACACAGTATTCCCGTACTTATTGTCGAAAGAAAATTTTTAAGTTAGTCCAATGAAAATAAGCGAAAGGTAATTTTAGGATAAAAAATATATGCCAAAATGTTTCAAAAAAATTAAAAATAGTACTTCGGTAATGTGAGTCGAAACCAAAAAACCTCGCGGGTGGTCGTCGCCTAACGCGATCGGCTAAGGTGGATCCCAATTTTGAATTTGAATATAATCTCAGCAGAAAATCTGAAAATCGTTTTAAAAAAATAATAACTCAATAAATATTCAGTGGAAGGTCGTACGATGTCTCTATGGAAAAAGGAAGATTGGCATTATGCCGGCATCTGCACGGCGAAATCGGAAATTCGGCTTGGTACGAGCAAATCAAAAAAGGCTTTTCTTAACATTTGTGATAGGTACTGCGCGTAAGTTATTGACTAGGCCGCAGCAAGCGCTAGTATTAAGCTCCGCTTCTCTGCTGATAGTCTATAGAAAATGGATTTAACTTCATTTCTAGTTACCATCATAAGAATAATAAATAAGTATATTTACCTCAAAGGATGATGATGCATAAGATATCGAACGATATAACAAAGGTAGACTATGTCTGGTAGATATTGCGCACTGAGCTAAGTAAGTTTCAGCGGGCAGTCAAAGTGGAACAATGAAATCCTTTTAGTATGAAACTTAAAGGCAAACGGTCGTTTCGAAAACTAACCTGCGTGCAGCACCTATACAGATAGTAATACCATAAGACTTTGAGAAATAGAAAGTTTTGTGCCAGGTATTTCTAACAGGCACAGACGCGGCACAAATGTTTTTTTTAATAGAAAAACGTTTAAACTTTAATTTGGTTGTAGTTTGAAATTGCTACTTGATAGGTACAATAATGAACTAAAAAAATATTATATTTTATACTTATATAATAAAAAAAAAATGTGCCAAGGCATTAGAACAAGATTTAACGAGGCACAAAAATATATATTTTCTTTATTCCGCAAATACTAAATTTTAAGAGTAGCTGTTACTTCAGTGGTATGATTGCTGTACGAAAATTGCTCCGGAGAGAGCACATACAAAACTTGTGAACAAATTCTGCCCAGGCACAAAATTATTTTTCTTATGGTCACTGTGAGTACTAATATTTAAAAAACATGTCATTCTGTTGCACGCTCGACCAGATTTTTTCCAGCCAGCTCTCCCTCTATATTTTTTACCCTCATATTCGTGTTCAGCACCCTCTAAAACAGAGGAAGCAGGTGGTCTGGTTGCGCTCCTCATTTGTAACACATTCGTCTGACTCCTTGACTCCACTAATATATTAATATTTCTTTTTCTAACTAAACGATAAAATATTTTGAAATTTATTATACGTTTATTTCAAAAATACATGCTGCTATTACAAAGTTTTTTCTGTATGACCCCCTCCAAGAAGTTAGGTTGTATGTATACATGCCTAATCTCTACAAGCTGGAGGCCCTACTATCAATAAATATTTAAGCAGACTGGTGACAGTGGAACGTACAGAAAAATGACTACCGTCAAAAACTCAGGCTTACCTTGCTAGAAACTCCAAGAAATATTTGTCGAATTTGGTATTAAAACTGTTTAGGTTCAAGGCAAGGAAAAATAGGCTACACATCCACCATCTATCGCTACATTATGCCAGCTATATTATGCCACAGCTTTCCTGGGAAACAACTTTAAAGATAACTTTCACACATAATCAGTGACATACTATTATCTTGACAGCTTAAGATGGCCCTAGGGTGTCCCTTATTTCTCGACTTTCTTTTTTTTTTTTTTTTTTTTTTTGATATAAGAATAACACCCAAAATTTCAGCCTCCCGTGCCGATGGGCAAGAAATAATAATGTCACTTAAAGTTGTCTATTACTTTGCCAAAAGGTTGGTAAAGTTAATGGAGGATTTCCGTGATCTAGCAAAGGATGAAAAGCAAAGTGTACAAGAGCACAGAAAAATGTATTCAGATTCTAAGAAAGACACATTATAGCAAATATTTTAATCATTTTGAACATTAAACACTACTTAATAGATATCTTTTACTTTTAAAACCGTGATGATAAGGGTAGGTAAGAATCATAGGGGTTGATATTGCTTTTACTTTATTTTTATGCAGAATAACAGTTATTTGGGGTTATAAAGAATAATTTAAGGGTATATTTGGAACTAATACAGGTTGGGGTTTTTATTTGTAAAAATTATGTATTTTATCAAATTTTACACCCCTGTCGGCAAAGTAAATGGTTCATCTATAGGGCTGAAATTGTGGGTATGTTTTTCTTATATCAAATGTAAACTTTTCAGGGAATGAGACCAAAAAAAAAAAAAGTCAAAAAATAAGGAACACCTAGCCACCTAGCTGTTGTAGTTGTGTTAGAAATTAAATATACTGGTACCACTTGTAGTAAGTTTATGTTCTGTTTATTGCACAAAATAAACTGTTTTCGTAATTTATTTTCGTCATTAAATCCCCTGCAGAAAATTTTGCCAGAAAAAGTTATGTTTTCTAATAACTATTCAAGTGTATCGAAACCTCAATGTGTTCATAATGACAAAGGAATGTTTAAGTAGCCATTTAATTTGTGAATCTTCCCATTCTGCAGCTGATTTATTGTAATTTTCCTTTAAGTATAGAAATATAAGATTTATAAGGCGGAAAGGCAGTGATATATGACCATAGGGTTGTTTTTATTTCATGCTTTACGCTTCATTCAATGATTGATTTTTGTCATAGAAAAGAAAATTAATTTTGCCTAAAATATATTCAGTTACCTATTTAGAGGTATATCTATAGTCTTAGAATATTTTAAAATTTCTAATCAAAATAAGTAACATATTTATAATGCCTTAAATGTTGACCAAAAGGGTCATTTACATATTCAGTAATAGGTAATATCACATCAATTCGAATAGGTTATGTTTCTCTTGTATGAATTTGTTTGCGTATTTTTATTTATTGTAATGGTGTTGGTAAAGATTAGGCTTGGATTGTTTTGAAATCACCTCTGTGTAATTTAATTAAACCCTCTCTTGTAGCGTATTTCCTATACAGTAACAATAGAAATCAAAAGATTACATTATTTAAATGAAAAGAAAAACTATTCATTAGTATTAGCTAAACATTAGTAAAATGTCTATATAATTTATATTAAATTAACGAATTGTAATATATTTTTTTATTACACACTAACGTAGCACTACGATTTTCTTTTGGAGGTTAAATTTATGTTTCCAAACTAGAGATGTTCTTTCTTATCAGATCCTAAAAATATTTATAAAGAAAAGAGTATTCTTGATTTCCCTCCAGCGTTGTTTTAATTTTGGGAAATATCCAAATTTGTTATTTGTAAAATTTACTTTATTATTTGGAAATTGGTTGATGTCATAACATTTTCCCTCAGACTAGTACATGTTCAATGCTGAATATTCCAGCGGTGTTTCTAATTATACGCAATATTTGGTCGTAGAAGCATGTTCTCATTTCGTCTTTGCGTACTCATTTGTAGTCGTTTTAAGCGTATGTCACATAGTTGACATCATATCTACATCAGAGTTTGTTCAAAAAATGGAGTACCCGTTTTTGTAAAATCATAAATTAAGTGAATGTGGCCCTACAATTTCTACTAGGTTTTGATAGGTATTTTTACTAATTTTGTATACCCTGTGAAATACATAATCATCTTCAGATAATTCCTTGGCAGCGATGAGAAGCTGACAGTACTTATTTCTGTCAGTATATAGATGCAACCAATTTTTTTTCTTCGTCAGTGTCTAATATAGTTGTATAAAACATATACATCTTCTTCATCGCTCCACATCTTGTTAACTAGACATAAACGCATCTCTTTCTTTACGGTTAATGGAGAGATCCCAAGCGTATCGTCACTTCAAGCACGATACGCAGACGCATCTATGCCGCTGCGACTCATGGACAATGTGCTTAATAGTAACATTAAATATTGCTATAGAGTGTGTAAACTTCTCACAAAAGTGTATTCATTTTCATACTTTTTTTATAAAAAAAAACTTCAAAAGACAATTGAGGATTTGATTCCTTTATGATAAAGACAACGTGAGATCTGCAGAAACTGCACATATATTATATTTTCTATTAGATAGGTAGGCCATTTTTAAAGTACATCAATAGTTTTTCGCCAGTATTACTCCGCAGTATTGTTCATCAATTGTACTGTGACCTATTGCTAAGCTTGGCAATCGTATTTTGTGGAATTTCAAGTGAACACATTGTATATGGGGTTATTGAAAAATAACGAAAAGGTGTGGTGTTGAGTTTAATATTTACATGTTCGTTGAATAATAAGGAAACTAGGAGAAACTAATTTTTGGACATAGCTGTGAAAAAAGTTATGGATCAATTTTTTGGAAATCGACTAATCACAATTAGTGGACGGTCTGACCACTGTGCTGTCTTCCTCATGAACATAACATTGGTCCCATGCTGCAAATGATTTCCCCATATTTCTTAAAGCACCTCTACTGGTCTTGCAACCGACAATAAATTTTTTCACTTTCTATCTATTCAATTAAGTTGCAAATAGACGTTCTTTATTAAATATAGATACACCATAAGTTAAATAATACCACTTTCCTCTTCTATTTTGTGTTCTTAATTCAGAGACGTTCATATCTCTTTTTATTGTTTTTTTTTCTTTCCATTGCAGTATTATAATGACATTGAAGGAAATACGAGAAGTCACAAATTTTTTATCATATATATAGGGTTTGGCTTTAATTTTCCCAACATGGGGATTTCATTTATCTTCTTAGCTACAACATTAGAAAAAAGTTACACATTGTTCTCATAAGGGTGCTAACAGAACTTAATTATCTGGTTTGATTTTAATAAAAATAGAATTAGTAGAAATAAACATAGAAAAAATGTATTGGCCATTGAAAACTAATAAAACAAAAAGAAGGTTTCGTCAATTGTACATAAAGACATTAAATAAACAACAAACAAGAATAGTAACCAACAAACATAACAAAAATCAAATGCCTACTGTATATGTATAAATAACATATACACACATACATATAGAAAAGTACATAAAGTACTTTTTGTGCAGCCGCACGTGAAGTGAGTGTTTCACATTCTCAAAACAGTCCGTAAAATTCAATTTCACGGCCGTTACTATAACTAAAAGTCACTTTCATAATTGACGTTTCTAAAATATGACAGCCAAAAATTGTACTTTTTTATCAAACAGAATTAGTAAGTTGCTGTAACAGTTTTTGTATTGCCATGCCGTTTTAAGAAGCAAGTGCCGAATTTAAAATACTTTTTAGCTCCGGAGGAGTACAAGAAATTGAAATCTCATCGTTCTCAGGCATTTTTACGATTATATGAGAACTGCCAAATTTACATTTAAAATATACTGTTTCCATAGAAACGCTCTGACAAGGCCACCACGTTCATTTAGCATAAACGATGTAGCCTTCTTCACTTCGGTCACCATGTATAGTGTGTCATTTTCACCATCTATACTAACTATATAATTTACGGTTGCACAAAAAATTGTGTTTATACCATGGCCGCCAAATTTTTTAGCTCCCTCGAGATTATCTTAATACTTTTTCTTTCGGTACGTAAAAAGGAATTTCGCGGCCTTGGTACAAAAAAACTATTGTATTATTTGACACGTTTGTTTATTTGATATTCAGACTTTATTCTGTAAAAATAGTCTTGGAACAACTAATGCTTCATATGATTTTTTATAGAATGAAAGTAGGTACTACAGTATATAGTCGGGGCAAACTAACATAATTTTAATCAGAATACGGAAAAATAGAAACCAGAACTAGCCCAACGGGAAATGGTTGGGGGGGTTACTAACATGAAAAAAAAAATAAATGCAGTTACTGACCTTGGGGACTAACTTAAGGGGGGGGGGTAAAGTGAAAAAAATTCAAAGTCAATAGTTTGGATGCGTATTACGAGAAAATTTGACGTCGGAGATAAAAATGTTCAACAGCAAAGTTGTAGGTAATAAAAAGATCTTTCATTTTTGTTAAGGGTACTTTTCATCATAACCTCAAAATTATCGAGAAATTTAAAAATTTTCCAAAAAATAATAAAATTTTCGTTTTTATATTATAACTTTTATAAAAATTAATGAATTGTTATGAAACTTGGTGAAAAGATACCTTTATATATTATAAATAACCAAAAAAATTTTCAAAAGAAAATAATGGAAAATTTTTGATTTTGAATTTTTTCAAAAAAAAAAAGTCCTTTTTGCAGACGAAATTTGTATGGTGGAAAATCATCGTAAATAGATTTTTCAAAGCTCATTTTGTTTGTTTTTTCGTCTACTTTTTGATAAATCAGAGACACAATATAGCTTCTATTTAAGAATATGCTAAAAAATGCAAAAAATGAAAAAAGTCAATTTTGAAAAAAAAAATTTTCAGTAATTGTTGATAATTTTGTTTAAATTTCAAAAAAATGTTAAAATTAATTTCACCAATCGATTCTACGTGAAAAAATATTTAAGAAACTGTATTTTGTTGTTAAAAATTACTCCAATATTTAGGGGTGGTAAAGGGTTGCTTCTGGAGGGTGAATAAAGTAATGATCGTTCTCATGCAATTTTCGGCTAAAATTGACGTTAAACAAAAAATTAGTAATCAATAAAAGTTGTAGATTTTGAAAAATTCTTCAAGTTTTGTAGAGGTCATTTTTACCATAACCTCAAAATTAAAAAAAAAATGCAACAAATGTATTTTTTTACATTTTTTACTTTTTTAAACTTTCTTATTATTTCTTTTCTTCTTATTTTTGTGTACTTAGTAGACAAAATGTGTGGTTGAATAAAAGTATTATAGTTGTAAGTTTAATTTGGAAAAAATGTCCAAGATTTTGAGGAAACTCAGAGGAAGTTCATGAGGAAAATATGTATTTATTTTGTTAAAATATGATCAAAACTTAAAAAAAAGAACTTTTTATTATAAAAAAAATTATTAAATCTTAAAAATACACATTGCAAATTACACTAATCTTTTTCTTTTATTTACATGAATCAGTTCTTCTTCTTCACCCTCCGATTCTTCGCTAAACTGCGAATCTTCACACTCCATCTCTTCAAAATCATCTTCGACTTCCTCATTGTTTATATTATTTTGAGGACTTGGCTCTTCGTCTTCACCATCGCTTACATCTTCTGAAACTTGTTGTATATTGCAACAATTACCAGAATCTTGACAACTCGTGCAGAGATCTGTACATTGTAAACCAACTTTTCTACATCCGCATCTGTTCGTAGAACAAGTCGTTTTGCAACTGCAAGAGACTGTTTTTAACAAGGTTTCTGGTATAATTGGCATTTCCGTAAAGCGAGGCATTAATAATTATTAATACAATTAGAGTGAATAACTTCTCTCCAACCCCACTTGGTTGGATCAAGTTTATTTCCAAGCCACGTTTGGATTTGAAAATAGACTCTATAACAATGCTGCGTTCCCCCGCCAACAGTTGGAGGCAAGTTTTCTAATTTAAACGTTTTTTTTGCAGTCAAAATTTTATATCGCTGGAATCTCAAATCATCGAGCGATATATTACTATTTTTACATTTGTAGATGGATGAAATTATTGCACGACCGTTAATGGCAATGCCGTTCGGGGTTGAATTCGGCTCATAAAAAGGTTGTACTAACTCTGACAAATTTGACGTTGAAATGATTGAGTCTACTATTGTTTTTTTTCCTTTGCCTGCAAATCCAGATGTTGTATGTTGTATCGCATCCAGAGAAGCAGTGTATAAATGCAATAATAGATCGATACTTTTCTTCTTTAAAACTGTTTGAAGTATATGCTGCATCGCTTACATTGCCTGAACCTGGTTTCAGAAAATAAATGTCTTCATTTGTCGAGTTCAATTGGTGGAGTAAAACTAAAAGATCAATATCCTCTCCAACAACAACGACTGTTTTATTTTTATTTTTTGCGATTTCTATTGCTGTATTAATAATTAATGAATCTGCATCTTCTTCTGCTTGTTTAATTGAAAAATGTTCAAATGTAAATGCTTTGGACAAATGCTTAATTAATTCAATTTTGTTTTTTTCATTTTTAAAAAATTGTTTTGGTGTAAGTGTTACTTTTGTGTGAAGATGATACTTTCAAACTGAGAACGCACGTGCTGGGACAGCTGCGTAGCAATGGTATGGCGGAAAATAAAAGCCTCGTGTATAACAAATACCCATAGAGCCTATATGATTGAGAGATGGGTGCACTGTCTGTAGTTCTGATCATGCGCGTTAATCTTTCCGTATATTTTTTCTAATTTTTAAAGTTTTCTAATATCATTACTATAATACTTTTATTCAACCACACATTTTGTCTACTAAGTACACAAAAATAAGAAGAAAAGAAATAATAAGAAAGTTTAAAAAATTAAAAAATGTAAAAAAATACATTTGTTGCATTTTTTTTTTAATTTTGAGGTTATGGTAAAAATGACCTCTACAAAACTTGAAGAATTTTTCAAAATCTACAACTTTTATTGATTACTAATTTTTTGTTTAACGTCAATTTTAGCCGAAAATTGCATGAGAACGATCATTACTTTATTCACCCTCCAGAAGCAACCCTTTACCACCCCTAAATATTGGAGTAATTTTTAACAACAAAATACAGTTTCTTAAATATTTTTTCACGTAGAATCGATTGGTGAAATTAATTTTAACATTTTTTTGAAATTTAAACAAAATTATCAACAATTACTGAAAATTTTTTTTTTCAAAATTGACTTTTTTCGTTTTTTGCATTTTTTAGCATATTCTTAAATAGAAGCTATATTGTGTCTGTGATTTATCAAAAAGTAGACGAAAAAACAAACAAAATGAGCTTTGAAAAATCTATTAACGATAATTTTCCACCATACAATTTTCGTCTGAAAAAAGGACTTTTTTTTTTTGAAAAAATTCAAAATCAAAAATTTTCCATTATTTTCTTTTGAAAATTTTTTTGGTTATTTATAATATATAAAGGTATCTTTTCACCAAGTTTCATAACAATTCATTAATTTTTATAAAAGTTATAATATAAAAACGAAAATTTTATTATTTTTTGGAAAATTTTTAAATTTCTCGATAATTTTGAGGTTATGATGAAAAGTAACCTTAACAAAAATGAAAGATCTTTTTATTACCTACAACTTTGATGTTGAACATTTTTATCTCCGACGTCAAATTTTCTCGTAATACGCATCCAAACTATTGACTTTGAATTTTTTTCACTTTACCCCCCCCCCCCTTAAGTTAGTCCCCAAGGTCAGTAACTGCATTTGTTTTTTTTTTCATGTTAGTAACCCCCCCAACCATTTCCCGTTGGGCTAGTTCTGGTTTCTATTTTTCCGTGCTCAAATTTAGTTTGCCCCGACTAATATAAGTATCTGAATTATCAACTTTATTTTGATTTATTTCAATCGTATGAAAAAACCACTTTCTCATTTCAATGATGTAACATAATCCTTTTCACGAATTTCTTGTCATCTACTCTATGACAAAATTAGGAATTATGAAATTTGTAGCTTAAGAGAATTTGTCTGTAAAAGACATTGTTTTTTTGTAGGAGTAACTATTTCGGAAATCATATACTGTCACGTGTTTTCACCCCTTAGGAAACACCCTTAATTTCTGTGGGTTCAAAAATTATAACGAGATAAACACTAACACAGTTTGTTTAATAACTTACTCAAAACTTCACGATACTTTTATTAACTAAAATACATTTTTACTGACTAAAATAACCTTTATCAATCTTTATTACTTGATATTTACACTCTGAATTCACTCCGGATTTCTAACCTTACTTGTCATTCAAAACTTCCCCGTCCGCCTGTTTACATTAGCTTATATACTCTAAAAATGCCTCTAGAGCCATCTAGAACATGTTCCAAAACCTTCCGCGGCAGTCTAGAATAATGTAGAAATCTCGATCCTCTTCTATAAATTTCTAGAAAACTTACTGCTACCAGCATCTTAAAGATGGCGTGCATTACATGCTTGGATGAATCCAGTTACAGTTGCCTATAATGATTGCTACCACATTACTCATAAGTATCAGTCTTCAGCCCCTAGGGAGCGTAATGCGTAACAATACCAATGATAGTGGATATACCTATATAGTATGTTGTTGTACATCCTTTCTTCCTATTCACAGGTTTTGCCAGACAATTTGTGATCTATGCATTATTGTAGTTGGCTTTTGTTTGTTGTAAAGCACATATTTCGGCATCTCACCATCTGTTGTGGTAGTCTGTTGGGAGCACAAATCTCTTTCCCTTTAGTTCTTGGAGACATCAGCCCAATGTTGCACATTGCTATAGAACAAAGTCATCGATGCATCAAACATCAGTTAATATTCGCCCACGTGCCAAGAAAAATATCTTTCCAACAAAAGTTGATTTATTTTCATATGTTTTCGTAAAAATTGAAAGCCGCCAGCATCGATGTGAAGTATTTAAAAATATTTTGTTTATCATGTTACATCTATTGCTTCTTGCGTAAATGCGATGTGAAACAAGTATTTCAAAATATTTTGTTTATCATGTTACATCTATTGCTTCTTGCGTAAATGAAAAATTCAGATCATCGTTTTAAACTCAGGAATCATTAATAAAAAATGAGTTTTCTTAATTTTGAATAATTTAGGGCTTAGGTGAAATTTTCACGTTGAATATCATTGAAATGGAAAAGAAACATTGTTTTCTACATAAAAATATTATTTAATAAAAATCATATAAAGCACAAAAAGTTGCTCTGAGAATGTCTTTATATAATGATTAAGATAGGATGTTAAATAATCAAAATATGTGAGGAAAACTTACTAATTTTTCAGTTTTTTTTCCTCCTGATATCTAAACCAGACTATTAAGTTGGTGTTAGAGTCTAGAAAAACATATAACTTGTCTTTATTTTATTCAATGTTGTAACTTGCCAGATAAGTGAGACTCAAATGCTGGGAAACTTAGAGCCAAACACCCTGTATACTGGGATCAGTTAATCCGAATGCTTCTTTCTTTATAAATATGTAGTTTTTGTTTAACAATGCTACACAAGCTTTAATTCATTTCATGTTAAATTTGGTGTAGAAGAGCTATTTTGATTGTACCTTGTAAATAATTTATTATCTAGTAATTAATTAGTGTTTGAAAATGTTAATTAAATTAACATGGTAACGAATAAGATATGCAGAGGTAAAATACAGTGGGTATTTTAAGTCTCACATAGTTTAGGGGCTGTGAATAAAAATTGAATTGATATTGATATTTAATAAGATCGTTTGTCCTAATAGTAACCTTGTATAGAGGAAAAAAACCTATTGTATACCTATTTATGTTATCATTACGAACAATGTTAAAAGTTTTTTGAATCAGAAATATATAGCTGATTGAAATATTATAACTATAATAAACGATTATTTAAATTAATTTCGTTTCTAGGTGTAGTTTTACTGTTGTGCACATTACTTACTATCCCGATCAACATTCTATCTTCCCAAGGTTCGTTTTTAAAGATTCATTAATGCCTTCTCCCTTATTCCCTACTAATCACACACATACCCATCTAAATTTTATTATTCAAGTTTTCGAAAGGTCATTTCAAAAAATGGAAGTTCTAGAACAACGATCAATAGCTGTCAAGTGTTATTAATTGTCAAATACATAAACTTTATTCAGGATTACCCAGCGTGTTTAACTTAAGGATATTTTGACCACATACTGGGTAAATACCAGTATGCATCTATATAGTGTATTCGCGATGAAGGGATAAATTAGATAATATATAGTTTCTTTCTTCAGAAATGCTCAGACATGTTGATTTCTATTTGTGAAGTGTCATTTTTTGGCCTGAGCAGTCATTCAATATCAAGGTCTGTTTTCACAAATGTGACACCAACATTGTTAATTTATATACAGTACCCTGTATATTTCTGCAGATTTGTATGGAAGATAAAAAACATTTTCGTCTATACACATTTATTATGAATAGATTTTAGAAAAAAATTAAAATAGCCACTTAATTATTATCAAAGGTAGTGGATAAACTTTAACATAACTACTTTTTAAAATAGATTTTCGAACCTTTGCCTGTTTACTTGATAGTATTTATGGAGTCGACAGTAAGAGAGAAATGTTAATAAGTATTTCAATTTAACAGATGGGACATAGTGATCGATTTCAGGAATCAAAATGGTTATATCAAAATGAAAGATTTCTACTAAATGTTTTTATCACTAACAACTCAAGTTCCTGAATATTTATTTAATAAATGAACCTTTTCATTGTGACATCGTATTTAGCCTACTATACTGCTATGCTGTTGCGACATTTTCCAATTAATATGATTCCTCTATTATTTCCAGGATATTTCTACGATGTCAAATGTCTTCAGAAATTTTCCGCTTTTTGATTACATTTTCGTTTACATTATCTTCATTTTCATTTAAAATAAACTCGATAGAGTGACCAAAAATGCTGCTTCACAAATGGAAATCGACGGGTCCGAGCATTTTTACAGAAAGAAAACAGGCAGTTTTACTCAATTTATTCCTTTCATTGTGAAGTCACAATGTTTTTTTTTTTTTTCAATAAATTCTTAAAGAAGAATTGCTATACATTATTATATATGTTGCAAAAAGAATTCTTTATTCATTAATTAATAATAAGGCTTTTTTCACTTTCAGAACCGATAACATATTGAAATGACCTTACTTTTCACATTTCAGCAGATTTGCAAAAAAACTATAATTGTAATTATGAATCAGATATAAAGATGCTTTATTGCTTTAACTGCGACTTATTGCAAAGGCAGGCGCCACGAGCTAGTATGTATTCTAGTACATTGCATGTTCTAACTTGATTTACCTTGTAGAGTCTTTGCATGTGCATGTTTTTCTAGTTTATTTGTACAGAGTGTTTGTTTATTTAGGTATCAAATATGATTCAGTACTTATTGGTAGTATTTTTAATGGATAGCCCAAATAATAGATTTATTTTGTTTATATTTTTTTTACCTCTGCAGTACTTTGTTTATACTTAGACTGTCTAAAGGTGTGAAAGATGGAAAATGATCACTTTTGTTCATATTTAGAGTTTTTTCCTGTATCATCAAAAGTAAAATATTAATATCATATTTTTACTCATGGAATAAAAGGATAAGGTGACTGTAGATTAAATAATAAGGATCATCAAGAAGTTAGTCTACTTTCTCTGTCACTTATTATTTTCTCTACCAATGCTGATCTGGCAAAAGTGTATGTGTGGGGATGACCCAGCACTAAAATAAAAACAAATTTTATAAATAAAGTATCAGTTTGAAAAACACTTTTTATGCAATGAAGAAATTCATAATTAAAAAATGAAAGTCTGTTTATTGGGCTATTCACTATATTGGGATTCTCAGTCTCGCTTCACTCAACTAAACGGGTTTTTATAAAAAATATCGAAAATTATCAAGAACGGGGTAGTAGAGGATAGTTTAAAAATATTTTGAAATATGCATTTAGATGTGACATCAAACTTATGTTTAAATGGAAGATTCGGTAATTATTACATATCTGGATTCTCCACTTAAAGATGATATAAACAATATCCATTTGATGGGTCTGCAATGGGTTAGTACTATGATGTTGGTGAGTTTGTACCAAAAACATGTCGACTTTGCGAGTTCGTTGTGACATAATGGAAAGGTTTGAAGCCTAATTTGTGTCAACAATCGTCCAAGAACTTCTAACTTATGATTCTGTTATCAGATGTAAGAAATTGACCATTTTATATCAGATGAGTCAGGAAATACCAAACCTACTTCTCTCATTTTTTTTCTTTGATTGAACACTGCATGTTATGGTACTAAAGAATAGATAGGCATTATGAGTCTATGTGTTATGCGTTATAGGTGACAACATATTTGATGATAAAGTTTAGGAAAAAAGTGAGGAATTAACCCCTTGAGCCCGGTACTGTAATTCACTGTGCAGCTGTCATATGGCCGACTGAGAAGGCTACCGACTAAAAATTAATCTAATATACGGCACTTTAAAATTATGTTATACACATATACAGGGTGTAATTAGTTTCATGTCATTAAAAAAAACTGGTGGTAGGGAACGACAAGACAAACAAAAAAACCTTATATAACATGGGGTCTAAAGCTTATAGTTTTGGAGAAAAAAAATAAACAAAAATTTCGCAAATTTTCAATAAAATCTTTTGAGAACTGCTGGAATATTGAGGTAGGTTTAGATCGTCGCGCGTGTCTTTGCTTTATACTCTGACTCTCCCTTGTGCAATATTTTAGTTAATATGGGTGTTTCGTTATGTACACAAGCCCAACCCGCCCCGCCGTTCGTTGTTTTTGTTATTTTTGAATTTCGGGTCACTGTGTATTTATAGTTAAGGTTTATTTTATTGACTTTACCGTTCAAGTCGTTAAATTCTTGATTACGTACAGGCACAACTTACTTGTTCGTTCTTTTTGTATTTCGTTTTGGATTTTGGACCAAGTTTTTCTTTTATTTTTCTTTATTGACAACGTTAGTTGATAGTTTATTGTTTAGTGCTGAACGGAGTACGTATGTCCTTAATTCGACGTACCGAATTGTGTATTGATGCAGATGCAGAGATTTCGAATGATTTACTTAGGTAAGCTTTTAACCCAGGACACTCATTTATGTTACAAACGTTAATAAATCACATTTAAATATTCTAAATTATAAACATTAATCCAATATTTTGTTCCAAATTAAAAGACACACATGTAAAGAAATGCTCTGTTTAAACTTCTATGGCCATTATTTGCTTGCAGTTGTGTAGGAAAAGATAACGAAATATTTACCTCTTTATAATTGCCTTTGGTTGAGACGATCCATCAAAGGCGGTTGATGATCCAAACAAAGCCTTTGCTTTGACACCGCATGTGACGCTGAGGACTGCACTTTTTTATGACAATTTAAAAGTTGTATAATTGGGAACTACAAGTCCTTTGACCAAGAAAAGCAGTGGTTCTCAATTATTTTCTGCATTAATATTAAAAAAATATTTAATATGTTAACCCAGGTCAGTTTTTTCAAAGTGCCCCTAGAGGGAAAAGTCATAAAGGTTTTTTGTTTGTCTAGTCGGTCCCCATTACCATTTTTTTTAATGACATAAAACTGATTACACCCTGTATATCCAGTAAATTATTATTTTCATGTGAATATACAGGGTGTCCCAGAATTGAGTTCCTGTGCTTCCTGAGTTCATATTGGGCCTGTATAACCCAACTTGCCTTAGTCCAAAAATGCAAAAAAATTGTATTTATCTGTTTTAAAGCTTATAAGATTCTCTATAATTTGTCGTCTCTGTACGATAAAAAATAACAGATCTTTATGTTACGATTGTAATGAAAATGTTGGGTTTTACATTAAAAAGAATACCTAAAATGAAGTTGAAAGCTTATTCAATTGAATTTAACAAAATCTGAAAAGTGATTTCCTTGAAACTCCATAAAACAATTGAAGATTGATCATTATTTTTTAATAAATCTCAAATTGTACCTCTTTGTTATCAAATATCTTGACATCCATGACAATAACCCCATGATATATGTAGATATCTGTATCAAAGGGCTATCCTGCTTTACCATAACATACCGGGTGTTCCATTTGAAGAAAATAGTAGATTTGGCGTTTCCTGACGCTTGATATAAAGTGGCCAATTTCTGATAATAGCAGCATATACAAGAGGTTTTTTGGTAAATTTTGTACAAAACTTATTTGCTGTTCTCTTACGTCAGAGTGAGACCGCAAAGTTGACCTGTTTTTGGTATACACTCACCCATATGGTACAGATTCATCAAATGAATATAATTTGAATCATATTTAAAATGAGAAATCAAACATGTAATAACATACTGAGTATTTATAAAGTCACTCCCAAATGAATCACTCCATATTTAAACTATATGCCTTTGCGCTCTCTACTGCTCTGTTTTTTTTTTTTAATTTTCGATATTTTTTATAAGAGAGCCTAGGATATTTGGACAATGCAATACTGAGACGCCTTATATACCTATATTAAAAAAAAATTGGTTACCTATATACATAACATGAGGAAAATAGACAGAATGGTATGATTTAAATCTGTAACAAAAAATGGAAAAATGTATACAAATATCTTAATTCATTTGTACTTTAATTTTATTCTATACATTGAAGCTCCTTTATTAATTATTTTTTTATAAATCTGACACCCCTCTTAATTTAATTAAGTAAATAGCTCATTGTCTTAACATTTAATTAATTAATACTTATTTTGAATGTATTTTTTATTTATAAGTAAAAATTGGTGCATCTTTATAACACATACTTTTAACTATTTGCTTAAATATTTTTGAAGTGCAAATTATCAAGAAGAATGTCAAAAATTCTAAAAAATGGCCCAGGTTCTTGTATTTCTTTTACCAAAAAACTGGTGAAAGTTTTAAATGTTTTGTAAGTTTAATACAGTATATTCCAGGAATTTCGGGCAATATTTCGAGAGTGTTAGGTCAGGGTAACACCAAAGTGTCTACATTTTTTTTTTATAGGATGTGCCCCTTTCCATTTGATGTTTTTTTTTTCTTAACTGAAATACCTTATTGATTGTAATAAAGCATAGACAGAATACTGTGAGTGAGAAACATGACGTCGGTCGTATGTGGTCTAGACCTAGCTTTCCTAGGAAGCCAGGGACTTTTGGTTTGACTTATATACAGATTTACACTCCAAAAATATTTTTCTTTATTTTGTTCTGTAAATACAGCTTCATAAATACAAAATTTTTTTGAGTAAATCGCAAAGTTTTGATAAATAATTTACAATTGCTACTAATTTAACTATTCTAACTTGACACGTTCACTTCCCACAACGCACATCAGGAATTACCACTTATTTCCAAGTTGTGCCTTGTGTGACACAATTTGCACGAATAACCAACTATGTGACACGTGAATGTGTTAATTCTAAATAGACAGAATTTGTCGAAAATATCAGTTCCTATCTTAATCAGTGAAATTGACGGTATCAAGAGTACTTCTTTTTTTAATCAATTGTTGAAGGAATTAGAAAATAAGAACTTCAATTTCAGATATGTACATTTGCCGATGTTCAGGGGTACATAGTTAATACTAAAATTCCATCCCAGGTTTCCTAAACAAGATACAAAATGTGTCTTATCTTTACCATGCTATGTAAATTTTATTACAATTAATATAGTTCAGAAAGCAGAAATTCTTCTTCAAGAATTAATCTTTTAGTTGAGGGAATGAAGCATTTAACCCCAACATGGTACTCTGCCACACCTGATTTTTATATAAGATGGTGCAAAATGTTCCTAAAGATGTAGAGAACAAAGTCAGGGTCATGGGAACTGGTATTATTTCGATTTCCGGTCATAAACTGGGACAGAAGTTTGCTATTTCTGGCCACCAACAAATTTTCTGAAAGTTGAAAAAGAACCATTGGATTTTATATTTTGGATAATTTGAAGCATTTTTTGACTCTTAGCATTTTTTACCTAGCCTCGCTCTTCTCGAGATATAAGCGTATAAACATAACGTGTATTTAGTGTTTTTTTTTTCTTAAAAAAACTAGTATTTACGATTATTTTTGTGCGCTTATTATGAATCAAAACATGGACAATTCTAAGCATTTTTTGACTCTTGATATTTTTTAGCTAACTTCCCCCTTTTCGAGATATAGGTATTTACAATTATTTATGGGCGTTTATTATGGATTAAAATATGTGGACTTTATATCTTGGACAATTATAAGTATTGTTTGACTCTTGATATCTTTTACCCAACCTCACCCTTCTTGAGATATAAGCGTTCAAAAGAAAATAAAAAGAATTTAATTTCTATATTTTCTCAAAACTGGTATTCTTGATCATTTATAATGAATTAAAACACATGGACTTTATATTTTGAGCAATTCTAAACTACTACTTACGATTATTTGTGGGCGTTTATTATGAACTGAACCATGTGGACGTCATATTTTCGACAATTACAAGCATTTTTCGACTCTTGACATTTTTTACCTAACCTCACCCTTTTCGAGATATAAGCTTAAAAAAAAAAACAAAATGTGTATTTAAGCTTTTTTATTGTCTGTAATTGTTTATTTGTGGCATATTCAGATTTTCTTACTTTTTATTGGGTATTTTGCCACTGAAAAATATTTAAAAATTTTAATGAAAAAACCTCTGCGCCAAACGGATCAGACAGAGGTTGGTTCTTGAGTACACTTGACTGTTTCAAAAAGTCTCACACCTAAAAATATATAAATTAGAACAATGTTATAAACTAAAAACTCAAAATCAAAGCTATAGGAAGTTAACGTTTCGGAAGAGAATCTACTTCCGTTCTCAAAACTTTTTTGGCCGTCAACCATGACAGTTCTTTGTTTATGTATTTGCATAGTCACGTGAGACATTAAATTATATTTATCTTATTTTTACTTACTTCGTCTCTAAGGATGGGCAACCAACTAGTACAAAAATCTATTGAATAATTAGAAACGCATCTATCCTCGTTTAATAAAATAATCGCGGATTCTTTAAGTTTTCTTTTAGTTCCGTTGCTCTCTTTCTCCAAAATCTTCGCCGAGTCCCATTTAATTCTATGATTATTATCCCATGCCTGTTCACAAATTTTGGATTTTTCAAATTCTCCCCTTCTAGCGTAATTTCTATGTCCACCAAGCCTTTTTTGTAAAAAAAACTAGTATTTACGATTATTATTAGTCTTTGACCAATGTTCTAATTGATAATCAAAGACCAGAAATAATCGTATATATGTACTAGTTTAAAAAAAAAACAAAAAGGTTAAATTCACGTTCTTTTTTTTTCTACACGCTTATATCTCGAGAAGAGTGAGGTTAGGTAAAAAATGTCAAGAATCAAAGAATTCATAGAATTGTCCAAAATATAAAATACAATGGATTCTTTTTTCAACTTAAAAAAACATTTTTGGTGACCGGAAATAGCGCAGTTCTGTCCCACTTTACGACTGGAAATCGAAAATGCACCAATTTCCATGACTTTGTTCTATACATCTTTAGGAACATTTTGCGCCATCTCACATAAAAATCAGGTGGGGCGGAGTCTTATGTTGGGGTTTAGGCCTTTTTCCTACTTCATTCCCTCGACTATTTCTGAGCGAATGGAATTTATAGGTACTTTTAGTCGTTGAACATGAAAAAATTGTTTATCATAACAGCCCTTTTTTATATAATGTGTTACCCGTTTTGTGATCAAAATTACATCTCAGGCACCAAAACTGAATCATCAAGATTTTTATCGAGGGCTTGTAGTTATATAAACATCCATCAGATAATATATAGAGTAAGCCACTAGTACTGGGCAATTTCTCCTCAACCATTTGAAATTTGGAAAAATGTCTCAAGAATTTTGTATATAATATTTAAATTTGACTCTTAATTCTCTATCAAGGGATATATAATTTTTGGACATGGCATTGCGGTTTTGTCACATTATTCCCCTTTTTCTGATTAAAGAACTTAATTTTATAGGGTGTTCTCTATGATGATTTTTTCAACCGGAACACCCTGTATGTTATTTAAAATGTTTCAGCAATACTTGCTCTAAAAAAAGTGGTCATATAAGGCATCAGCATGTAGGTAATTGATTGCTGAAACATTTTAAGTAAATAGTTCTAGTTAAAAAAATTGATTAGATAATTCTTAAAACTTAGAGAATGAAATTAGAATTTATATTAAATATGGCAAACATTGATTGCACTTGCCAAGTGTGCCTTCGCTAATTTGCTAAAGTCCCACTTTTGCTTGCAACTGAAATGTAAATGTATCGCCCACTACATGAATTTATAATAATGTAAGTTGCCTATCGAACTTCTTTCCATATAATGGTTCTTATTTAACAACTGCTATATAAAGGTGTGCATATAAGCGTATATATCTCAATCCTGACACTTAAGAATTGCTATGTATACATGGGGTTGCCGTCTCTTGCCATGACTACACTGAAAATATTTGTTATTTGTTTCAAGATAAATCACACCATACATAGACAACCCCCAAATCCAAAGCCAAAGCTGCCAAAGAAGGGGGCTACATACTAGAAAAAAATGCAGACAGCATCCATTAATCACCTGTTATACCAGTGATGGAGCTGGGGATTGAACCTAGTACACAATAGGCAGTATGACCAAGCCTGGTACTTCCACAACACTCTTTAGGTTGCTGCTCTACCATGCCTGTTAATAAAATGAATGTAGTAAATATGTTAAAACTTTTTTCCTGCAGTTCGTTGAAATATATGATTATTTTTTCCTCTTAAAGTAAATTCTTTCTTCAAATATAAAGGAATAATGTTATTAAGGAGTATAGAGTTGAATGAATAAAACCTAAAAAGACTTGCCAAATTTATAAGTTAGATTTCACAACTGGAATTTAATTGCTAATGAAGTACTTTTCACAAATACCAAACCACTTAAACATACTATACTCGACTCTGCTTTCACCAATTATCTTGGTATCATCTGGAGACGAGTAAAACTAAATTTTATAGAAAATAAAAACAAGAATCTAAACTGTCAAGGGTGTTTTTGGGGGAGGGGGATTCCTTTTTTGTAAATAACTCTAAAACAATTGCATTAAAGGAAAATATGACAATATAGAAAAATAAAGCTTAAGAAGTGATATTTTAATATGTTTCTTTATAATATTTGTTGAATTAATAGTTTTGGAAATATGATGTAAAATGTGGGGCTTGAACTCTTAGTGGCAATGAAATACATTTAAATCTCATGTTTCTTCAAAGCTTTTGATAAATTGAGGCTCCCAGAATTAGAGCATGTTGGTAATACTTTATATATTAATAAAAACTGGTACAGATTTTTTGAATTTCTTTTCTATGGACAATGACAACAGGAAAATCCTAAATTTTTTATTTAAAAAAATTGCAAAGCACTCATTGTTTTGCACATAACATCATTATATACTTGAACGTGTAATATATATCAGAATGTATTCTCATGTTTCCTCAGTCCTTATTGAGCAACAGCATGGTTTTGTTAGTAAGAGATTTACTGTTAGCAACCTATGTGTATTTTCAGATTATGTCACTCATAAGATAGAGAAATCCCAGGTAAACACTGTATACAATGACCTATTAAAAGCATTTGATAGAGTTAATCATAACGTATTAATAACGAAACTACAGCATTTTTCTATTGAGGACGACTTACTGCAATATTTACTATCTTACTAATCGACCACAATACGTCAAATTTAATGACTGTTACTCACATACATTCGTACCAACATTTGGAGCACCACAAGGTTCAATATTAGGGCCTTTGCTTTTTGTAATGTTTGTCAATGATATCTCTGATTATATTGAGCATTTAAATTTTTGAATGTATGCAGATGACCTAAAACTGTTCCTTCAAATCAACATCATAAAAGACACTGATAGGTTACAAAGTGACCTTATAATAATAATAATAATAATATTTATTTACAGCAACAACAAGTATCAAAAGTACACTGAAAATAGTATAAAAATCATAGTAAATAAATAAGTTACTCAATAAGTGTATAAAACACTTGTTTCGAGAACGTAATACATTAATATATAGGTACATCGTAAAATTAAAATTATACTATATGAAAACCATACATGTGCAGTATGCATACATTATTTAATGCAATTAAATATAAATACAAACTAACATTTGGATAAAACTAATTATTTAAAGATTACTAAGCCTACTTCATGGACCAAAACAAATAAATGAACATACAAACATACACATATATACGTGCACATGTTATTATATAGACGTACACATATACATAAAAATTAAAAAACACAAATCCAATCAACAATTGGAAGCAAAATTACAGTTTTGGAGTAATAAGAACATTTGATGTGACTTCACTAAATGGGGAAGGGTGAATATGACTAAAAAAACTGTGTTTTATTATCATTTCCAGATATTTAATTATGAATGGTTATATAAACCCACACGGCTAGGCACATATAAATTATGAGTGGTTATACAAACTCACACGGCTAGGCACATATAACCATACAATGATAATTATATTTAGAATTTCTATTTTATAGTTAATTATTCGTATTGTTAATGTGGTTATGGATTATTTCTCTTGGTAAGGATAATATAAAAGCTTTCAATTTAGTTTTAAAATAAGAAATGGTCCTCTCTCTCAGAACTTCAGGGACAGTGTTGTATAATTTTGGGCCTAAGAATGCAAAAGATCTCTGTCCTATAGATTTTGCCATAAATGGAGATATATGTTGTTGTTTATTTCGAGTACCATAGTCATGACGATTTAGCAAGAATGGATTTTTCTGTATGTGGTACTTTACATTGCTATTAAAGCCATCTCTACTTTTTGTAAGGACAATGACCTGGCCTTGAATGTATCAAAATGCAAGATTATAACCTATACGAAAAAGAAAGACCCTATCATAGTTGCATATAATATCAACAAGATTTAGATTGAAAAATTACACGATATTAAAGACCATGGCATTTTATTCACTAATAATTTCTCATTTAACGGTCATATAATAGGTCTTACCTCTGAATGCTATAGGAAATTAGGATTTATTCTTAGGTCAAGTAAAGACTTTACTCATAATACCTGCATTTTGCTGTTTAATTCATATGTACGCTCGAAACTTGAATATTGTTGCGTTATATGGTCTCCAAGAACATACCTATACACTAACATGCTGGAAAAAGTCCAAAAAATGTTTTTAAGGTCTATGTATTTTAGAAAACATAGAATATGGCCTTTTTGATATCATATCAAAGTCAACTAATAGAATTTAACATAACTTCTCTCATTAAACGCCGTAAAGACATTCAGATATTTTTTATATTTGACATATTACATAATCAAATAGATGTTCCTGAAATTTTAGGTGCTTTTATATACCAGATGCCAGACTAAGACGGAGAAATTGTATATTTAACGCCTCACATATAAACTCGCCTGTTAAAATGTGTTCTTCAGAAGTTAACAGTTTAAGCCATTACGTAGATATGTTCAATATTGATAGAATCAAACTAAAATCAAAACTATCTGTGATAAAAAAATACATAAATATTTTGTTTTATTGTGCTGTTTTTATAATTATACATTAATATTTGTTTTGTCATTAATGTTCCATGTATTTTCATTTTTCTTTTTCACTGTATGTATGTAATTAGAGAATACCCTGTTTATATGAGGTATAAATAAATAAATAATTATTTTTCAAGCCGTGCGGATAGAAAAAAATTTATATCAAAGAATACTTCAAGCCCTTTCGTTTCTATTACATGCATTTTTAACATCATAATGATTGTTTCGATATATATATTTGAGATTTAAACATTATATTTCGACTGATAGACACTCGAACGTCATTTTCAAACTATCATAAAAGCGACAATTTTTAAATGTTAAACTTTTTTGTACTCGTATTAGAAACTTAATGCAAAAAAAAAATCATTCAAATCCATTCATAATACCTTGGTTCCATCATTTTTTCTTTTCAACGACTAATTGCACTGAACTATTAGATATTCCACCTTGTTATAAACAAGGAACGAATATAAAAACATAAAATTGAGCTAAGAGTCTTAGCAATAAATTATTTTTATTATTTCTTGGAAAAAATCTTTAGGTAACTTTCATGTATTATTTCTATTGTCGTATATTGGTTAAGTGTGTTTCAATTTTATCTAGCAGTTGATTTATTGTTCATCCACAATTAAAATTGTGTACAATCTTATATTCACCTTTTTAAAAAAGTGGATCTACCCTAATAATTAATTTAATGTATACCTGATCATAATGAACTGGCCCTTTATTAGAAATTTTGATATTAGTACTGTGTTGTATATTCTATAAATTGGAAGAATTAACCGAAAAACGTGTTGTTTTATGTTTACTAATTTTTGTTACTTGCATGTGTGTAGGAAAGGTCCGGAATGAATTTTGGAATTGGCCGAAAAACAAAGTTTTACTCCTCTAACAAATACCACTTTGTGCAATAGAAGATACATTGGAATATATTTAAATAAACCTTAAATTTTATTTAGAAGATAAGAAAAAGAAGCATGGTTATCAAAAATATTATAGGTAATTTATGATTTGCCAAAGAAATTTATTGTACATTTATTAAAATTATTATTGAAACGATGGTATTGTGTCATTAGCGTTATTGCTTATTATTTTTTTCACATAATAGAGCTTTTGCTGATTTTATATATTTTATGTATATATTGTAGCTTACCTGTAAATTTTTATTTTAAATACACTATTCTTATTTATATATCTTTTGTTTTTAAATAAAAATATCTAATAGTACTTTAAGGTAAGTAAAATATTTCTTCATTAACCTCTGATTTTTTCATAGTTTTAGAGGATGCTAATAGGATGTAATTAGTTTGGTATCATTATGAGAAATTGGTAGTGGGAAGCAACCAGACAAACAAAAAACATTGTACAAAGCGGCGTGTTTTAAAATTATTTTCAAATCTACAGGAGGTTTTATATAGTGGTGTCAAATGAATAGTTGGATTTTTTAAACAGAACAACATTTTTTTTTGTATATATTTTTATTTGAATCTTAGTTTTCTATTTAGACGTATTATTTTTGAAATTACACTGCGGCATTGCCACATTATTCCATTTTTGCTTTGCACGCTTGCTAATAGGTGTCTCCTAGAGTATCAAAAGGTAATAAATATAATTGTTTCTAGTCCAGGAACTCTTGTTATTTTACGATTGCTTAAAATATCATAACAAAATAAAGATTTTGTCATGCTACAATGACTGGAGAAACACTAGATGATTTCAATATCATTTATATAGAACGAAATGCTGCTAACCAAATTTAAGGCAATTTGGAAATATGGAAATTAGTATATGACCTTGAGTAATACTCAAAGTGAAACGACGGCCAAATTTATGAAAATACGCATTTTTGCAGATTTTACTCTTTTGATTGCTGCAAATACATTTTTTATCGAAAAAACTGGAATAACGTGGCAATGCTGCAGTACAAGTAAAAATCATATTTGCCTAGAGACATAAATATATAAAAAAATGTTGGGTGTTTCATTAAAAGAATGCAGGTATTCACTAGCCAATACTATGTAAAACAACCTGTAGATTTGAAAATAATTTTGAAATATGCTGCTCTTGATCTTCTACAATTTTTATCTGAGAGATTTCAATGTGTTGAGGAGATAGGCCAAAAACACACTAGGCGGTTTTCGCCGAATCGGCAGCCGCCTGTACAACACACACGTAGCGGTTAACCACTTGTCGTAGGAAGGCAACGTCACTATTTTCAGTAGTGCTGATAATACAGGGACAAAAATGGATTTGTCTGACTCAAAGAAAGAATAAATTTTGTTAGGTTTATTATACTGTCCATCAAAATAAAAACATATGCGCATCCGGGAACATCCTATTGTTAAAGAACTCGAACAAAAAGTTTATTTAATACCATATTTAATGAATTTTTTTAATTTCATTAGAATGTCGAAAACATCATTTTACGAACTGCTATATATTTTGGAAAATGATTTAATAAAGAAGAATACCCAATTAAGAAACAATGTAATAAAATAGTATTAATAACTACTTCTTCACAGTAGTTTTCTTTTATTTCTGTCACCATAATCATTGTTTCTCATATCCCATATAGCAGGTCGTTCTTGAATTACATTTATTAATAGTTCATTATCAATAATGGGATCTATTTTAGAGGAGTAAATACAATATTTTTAAAGAACGTGCAATTTGGCTTCAATGCAAGCTCAAACTGCTCGAAAAATAAATGAATGTGTGAACAGATCCATTTGTTTACATTGCAGCATACGCCGCTCTAAGCAATAAAAACGATTCGGCACATGAATCGAACGACAGTACGCGTGGTGGTGGATGCTGCTTTCTCGCAGCGCTTCTTAGTGTCAACAGCTCCATTTGTTCCCATTACAACATCTGTCGAGTCGGCTGCCAGTTCGACGGCTGAATCGGAGAAAACCGTTGTGTTTTTAGCCATACTGATCATCCACATACTAGTGACTGATTCTGCATGACATGGTGTCTAAAACCTATAGTTTTGGAGAAAAAAAATTGAAGTAAATGTTCTAGGTCTTTTGCGACGTAAATCTCCCCTTTTTTTAATGGTCATTACATTAATAATGAGAAATAAATAACGTAAAAAAAAACATCAGATAAATCTCACTTGACCTATTTGACACATATGTTACTTTAAACTAGAGGTTCTCAAACAATTCTTGAGTAATTTTTCATTGTTGACTTGGGTTAATTTTTTTGCAAAGGGCCCTAGAGGAAAGTTTTTTGTTTGATCGTAACCCTTTAACAAATTTTCTTAATGACATGAAATGAAATACACCCTGTATAAATTAATTGTTACGACAACAGTGACGACAATAAAGAAAATTCTCCTGCCAAATCAGAGTGTATTTTCATACCTTTATAAACTAAATGTGCTCGTCCTATTTTCTAATTATCTTCATGTTGAACCATTATTATGACCAAGGCTTTTTAATGTATAATTTTGATAATAAGGTTTTTATGATGAAAAATAAATATCGACCAGTTTATTGGTTGAAGGACTAGGACCTAGCACTAGGTCCTTCCCAATAGGGTGACTTATCACCGCCACTGATCAAGAGGAAGGGTCCTTCTATTTTTTGCAAATATTTATGTCACATTTGTCACATTTTTGACAAATAATTTCTTCTATTGAAAGTATTTTTTTTAGCCATAAAGGCTATGGGAATAAAATAATAATTCTTATTAAAAACGAAATAGAAGAGCATTAAAATAAAATTAAATAACTCTCAGAAATTAAAATGAACTAATAATTATCAAAAAATAAATTAATGAAGTAAGGGTTCAAACAAACCACCTTATGTCTGTCTTGAAATGCTACAGTAAATAAATTTATTGCGTCTTCAAGGGAATGGCCCCCAAAGTACCACTTCACAATTTACACTTTTTCTGCAGTTGTGTAAAGAGCCCCGCATTTTAATGAAATTGAGATTAATTCATTCGCACGTCTTTACGGCTAGGCTTCGGAAAGCAGAATGCGTAGGATCATCGACCCGGCGACGAGGCCAAGAGGTGGTGCTATGAACGAATACCAATGCCTTGCGTTGATCCTCGACAAGGCAGATACTCGTTTACATATCACGAACTAATATTTCATATGTAAGTACATTTAAATGAAATCGACATAAAAGTTATTTATGTTCATAATATCTTGATTATGATAAAAACAGTGATGATTCTAGCTAGCTGGTCTGTCCTAATATGTTAAGATGTAAGTTTGCTGGTGTATAGGAGATGATCTCTAAACCTGTACTGAACCATTTTTAGTGAAATGGCACTGTTGGTGTGGAATTTTGATAATTATGTTTTGGGACTCTATGAGTTTCCACACGTTTTAATCGGTAAATTATACTTAAACGTTTTCCAAACTCAGACTTTAAGACAATATGTTTTTCATACAAGATGGTGATCCAGTGTATTTTGCCATACCAGTCAAAAACTACTTCTAGGCTCATTTTCTGGATCACTGGATAGGTTGTGGGAGCCAGATGCCTTGGCCTCCACCCTGCTCAGAGTCCCGATTTTAAATCCTTTAGATTTATTAATATGGGGTGCATTAAATCTCTTGTGTATGAAGATACAATAAGTATTCGGGAAGAGTTATGGCAGAGAATTGGAAATTCTATGGAATCATTTTGAAACAAACATCTATTATTTAATATCAGGTGGTCATTTACTAAACGGATGCAAGATGTATCGAGGTAAATGGAAATCACTCAAACATTTGTTATTGAAGACAGATTGGTTTTATTATTAATTATTGTTATTTATTTAATTTTAAAACGAAATTCATATTTAAATAAATCATATTTTCTTAAATACATCCATTGATTTTTAAAAGTCATTTATAAGGTATATTTTTTTATGTAAAAAAGACATTAGAAAGAGAGAAACACCAAGGGACGAAAAAGTTATGACGTTTCAAATACACATGGTGCCCTCTGCAGATAACAGCAGAATTAAGAATAGATTTGAGTTTGTCGCCTCAAAAGACCCCTTACACCAAAATTTGTTACAATATTTAAGTTCTTTTAGAAGTTACTTAAAAAAAATCAATTTAACACTCTGTGTTGTTAATATCAACTTTTGAATTAAGGTAAGCTTGGCTGAATAGCATTATTTATAAGTAAGGAATGTGCTGCTGCTCTGTGTACCATTACTAATAGGACACCCTGTATATATTACTAGCAGAAACTACCTCATCTAATATCGACTACGAATATCGTGTAAAGTTAAGTTGGGTGAAAGCACATATTTGTGTAATGTCTCCTATAGTAATTAATTTTATGGTGTAAAACTAGAGCTATTATTCATTATAAAGACAACCTTTAAATTTAATAGTTCTGTATTTTTTTTTAAGAGTTTTATCAGATATACGCATTTTTGAGCTCAATTCAAAAGGTTAGAAACATGGTGGAAATTTAATGCATTTTTCGCTTTAATACCTTAAATACTTTTAGCTTAACCTAATTTTTTTAAAAAATCATGAATTTGATACCCCATTGAAAATGTCTTTTTCATTCAAAAGAAATACTTACCTTTGTGAACATATTTGAAATTGTCAACCTTAAAGTTCTGACACTGCGATATAGTATATAGGACACTCATCGGTGCATAGTACCGAGGCCTATGCACAAATGGACTATTCCAGTAAAAATTCTTTGTTAGTTATTAGTAAGTACTCGTTGAAAAAACATCACCATATTTAAAAAAACATTTTTGCACCTGTAATTCGCAGAAAAGAATTATTAAAAATGTGAAGTTATTTAGCGCGCTCTTCAAAAACACGGATTTGAATGATATCAGTGATGTCACTATAGGTTTGTTCATTTGTGTTGATTTAAAGCAGCTTCAAGCAGTTAAATAAAGATAGTGCTATCACAAGTAACATGAGTGTGAGAGAGATAACGTGCTTCAAAGTTGCTATAAATCAACACAAATGAACAAACTGTATAATTTGATTTTACGTTGCTGTCTTCATTGCTAATTTCTCACTGCTGTATTTACCAGTTGTCATTTTACCATGGATTTGGCACAAGGTAGAAGCAAAGATTAAAGAACTAACAAGATAGGACAGTCAGGCGGAGAAGACCTTAGAGTAGGAAAGATATATATTTTTAAGGAGTCGTAACGCTACTGCCAATGGTGAAGCCGCCTGCCACCAGAGAGCAAGCGCGAGTGGCGGAACATATGTACAATATGTAGGTGTCAAGTTTATCACATCAAATGAATAAAACGATACAAAACTGGTATTTTTCCAAAAACAGCTCCATAATAATACAATTAATATTCACTATCATAAATATATTTACTCATATCTTGCATACCAGAATTTATTCTACATTCTATATAATATAACACCATAATCGATATACCTACGCCCATGGAAGAAGTGTCATTTCGGATGCACTGTTCTATATTCAATGAAAAAAAGATTAATGAAAATTTCAATCAAATAACGTGCAAATTGCATACCAGAAAATGATACACTATGCTTCTCATTATCATTGCATGCACACGGACATAATTAAGTAAATAATAGGCCTACAGTTAATTTAATTAGGTAAAGTGAAAACTGCATATACTTTAACCTGCAAAGCGTCACTCCTTTCATTTTTTTCCCGCTGTGATTTTTACAGTAGTTTATAGAATATGATACCAAAATGTAGGTACATTACATAAATTAGCACTAAATCACTTATAAATCAATTCTATTGGAAAATTTCATTTTGCTCTCTACCGTTTGTGTGCCACCACCGCAATGGCGTCTTAGGCACAACTTGTTAGCGTGGCGATTATGCGCTGTTACGAGTCCTCACCATCTATCTTTCCTAGTCTAAGGAGAAGACGAAATAGACGAAGACAATTTAAATGACGAGGTCAAAATGGCGCCATTGCTAAAAGATAAAAGGTTTTTCGCCGGTTGTCCTATCTTGTTAATTCCCTAATCTTTGGTAGAAGGTTAAATGTAGTGTTGGGCGATATCGTGATTTTTCAATCACAACGTGAATCGTGACTGTGAATTTCTGATATCAGTGAATTTAAACCGTGATGTGATCACGACTTTTCATAATACAGCGAATAGGAAATATTGTTAATTTTGGTGAATTGGTGAATTCGCTACTTTGGTAATCCGTGCAGCCGTAGATATATAATACGTATAATATTTACATATACATACCTGTTGATATTATGATTTGCTTATCCAACTCTAACCTGACAGATTGGTGATAAAGCCAAAACACTAAAGTTTTAAATGGGACGCCTCTTTGAACTTCGTAATAGCATATTTTTGTAAAGTTATACAAATATGTAAACATTTCGGAAGCATCAATAAACTATTTAGGTTTTAGGTTGCTAGTTATCAATCCGGGATTTTAATTTTTGGTGGGTTATTAGTTTATAAGAGCGTTGCAACCTTTTTAATATAAGCCTCGGATTTTAAATAAAAATGTACAAATTAAATAATGAATATAATGTTTATTTATATAGTTATTCTTATTTGTTATTATTTAATGGGAAACATTTGATTTAATAAAGTTCAAGTATTTCTCCCATTCAAATATTTATCAAAAATTTGTTACCTTACTTCTTCCTTACAATTTTGGTCAACGGCATAAGGCATCACTTCTAACGTATACAAGCTATTACCATTAGCTATTACCATTATACTCTTCGCCAAAACTTACTGTACTTTTTTATTAATTGTTGCACATTTCTATATATAGGTACCTATAGGATACTCATCTGCGCAGTTGATTATAAAATTGCAAACCCTTTGAGAAAAGATGATTTCTAGGTACTATCATTGATTAAGTAGAAATAGATACTTAACCAAAGAATTTGTACTGTTAGTTCCGGTCTTAAATTCATAGATGTCGTGTGACTTTTCGAGTCGAAGTTCAAGCTGGTCTTTGCAAGGCGGGTAAATTAATTCATGAATGAAATGAAAGGTTGGGCGGGCGGGCCCGTGGGGTGTGGAGGGAGCTAAACGACCTAGCAACTAAGACAGCAGTGCAACGTGCAACCAGCGTTGCCAATTATTCGGCATGAGATTCACCTACTCGCAGAAAATTATCCGATTTTGTAAGAAATTATCCATTCTTGGCGTTTTGTACTTTTAAAAATAGCATGGAAAATACTTTCATGTGTATATATTGCTTATAATACTATAATCGACTAAAAACATTATGTTTGATTAGTCTTAGAAATTATTTTACGAAGAAGAGCTTTTTTATTGTTTTGTCTTTATGCAAAAAGAATAGCAGGTAGGTAGGTATATGAAATTTATTTAATAGGAATGAATAAAAGTATTTTTTTCAAGAAAATACCAGGAAGAAAATAAAATATGTTTTGTATATAAAAGAAATATAAATACAATAACAAAATCACAAATATTTGGCAGACATCACCATTTATTGTATAGCTATAGTGTTTATTCCAAATGTACCCCGAAACGAAAAATGAAACATACTTCACGTATAAAAATTGACTCATGTAAAAGAGGCCAAGAATATTGAATATCATGCTTTGGCAACACTTTTTATTTAGTGCCACATTGTTTAAATAATTCGCAAAGTTGAGAAAATCAGTTTTTCGTAAATACCCAAAAAATGAAGAATTTTAGAAAATAATGTTTTACATGACAAATGTTGCTACTAAAAAGACCTACAAAACCCAATAATAAATTTTCCAATAGGTTAATTTGTTTATCTGAAAAATAAAAAAAAACGTCAAAATGGCCTCTTATTTCAATTATTAATAACTTATGATAAATTAAGCCTTGTGACATCGAAATTATCGGAAGTTGTACGTCCCAATTTATATACTTTAAAAATGCTAAAAATTTCAAATCGATATCTTTTAAGGTTTTTTGCAAAAAGTTATTTGTTTATTAAAAACTTGCTTTCGTAAAATTGTCGTAATTTTTTTTTTAGACATTTTAGAGTTACGGATCAAAGTAGATTCACATTTTGACAAGTTGTACTATCATATACATATCAAATTTAATTGATTTTCGCAAATTTCTTCGTTTAAAATCGAGTTCGAAAACACGTGTGTTTTAAAGTTATAAACAAATTGAATAATTTATTTATTTTTAAGGGTACTTCATTCGGGCTAGGATCATTTTAAAGCTACGATTTTTCTGCGAATTTAAAAAGAATAATAAATGCTTCAAGTCACTTGGGAACTGAGATAATTTTTTTGTAAAATTCTTAGTTTTTTGGTATTTACGAAAAACTGATTTTCTCAACTTTGCGAATTATTTAAACAATGTAGCATTAAATAAAAAGTGTTGCCAAAGCATGATATTCAATATTTTTGGCCTCTTTTACATGAGACAATTTTTATACATTTGGAATAAATCTATTACACTAATGTAAATTTTTGTCGCATCGGTAATTTAGCTCAACATGTTGGAGCGCTCGGACGTAGTTGTACGGTTGGCTCCGAGTCTCGATCCGGGGAGGCAATTTCCTGTATTAAAAGAACTAAATAAATTTGTTATGATGATGACATAAATCCGAGGGTCGGGGGATCGATTCCTACCCAACACGACTTTTTTTTTCCTTAAAAATATATAAATATTGTCATATAATTAAACTGCATCATATATTCATTTGAAATTGTCACACAATGCAGAGCAGGTCTTGATCTACTTAATGTGTTGATTTTAAATACAAATGCCAATAAGTGAATCAGCTATATGAGTAAAAGAAAAATAAAAAATTATCTCAGCTCACAAGCGGCTTAAACATTCTTATTTCTTTTAAAATTCGCAGAAAAATCGTAGCTTTCAAATGGTCCTAGTCCCAATGGAGTACGATTAAAAATAATTGAGTCTATTTGTTTATAACGTGAAAATGTACGTGTTTTTCTAACCCGATTTTAAACAATTAAATCTGCGAAAATCAATTAATTTTAAAATGAACTTGATGGTACAACTTGTAGAGAAGAGAATCCATTTTTGGTCATTAGTCTACGGTGCCAAAAAAAATTTGGACAATTTTACGAAAGCACATTTTTAATAAACAAATTACTTTTTGCAAAAACCTTAAAAGATATCCATTTGAAATTTTCAGAGTTTTTTAAGTAAATTGATACGTACAACTTCCGATAATTTCAAAGTCACAAGGCTTAATTTATCATTAGTTAATAACAGTTGAAATAACATGCCATTTTGACAGTTTTCTTGATTTTGCAGATAAACAACCGATTTGAAAATTTCTTACTGGGTTTTGTAGGTATTTTTACTAGCTACATTTGTTATATAAAACGTCATTTTCGAAAGTTCTTAGTGTTTTCGTTATTTACAAAACATTGATTTTCTCAACTTTGCGAATTATTTAAACAATGTGGCACTAAATAAAAAGTGTTGCCAAATCACTGATCAATCAATGATATTCAATATTCTTGGCATCTTTTACAAGAATCAATTTTTATTCATGAAGTATCTTTCATTTTTCGATCAAACCCTAATTCGATTACACTATACTAGGAGCAGTTAACAAAACAATGAATATAATAGTACATTATACACTAAGGGAGAGAAACGTCTTATTTTTCCTGAGGTGTAATTTGAGGCCCGAGGGCGAAGCCTGATCGAGGGCAACAAATACATCGAGGGAAAAATGGCGGTCTCTCCCGAGGTGTATATTTAACAATATTCTGAGTTCAAAGTCGGAATATAACAAAATTCCGACTTCAAACTCGGAATTTAACAAAATTCCGAGTTTGAAGTCGGAATTTAAGAAAATAAAATATAAAATTTATTGTGGCCCTTCTACGCTTTTATGATATACTATTCCTATAGATGCCTACATTAATTTTAATATTTGAAAATATAATAATCCAATAATGTTTTTTCTTTGATGTAAGCTTTATTGAACCTAAGTTCAAAAGTTACAATAAATTTAGTGTAGCGCGTCTGAGGCTGCCCACGCTACGCGGGCGTACTGTCGTGTCGCCGCGTCGTGCGTTAAAGAAAATAATGTGGAGCCTAAATTTTTGATCGTAGGAAGAACTTCAAACTTCATACTTTCGAATGGCGCTATTATTTTTTTTTAAGAAAAACATATTTTAAGAGATTTTTGACAAAAAATAATTTGCAACTAATTTGTTTAACCAATGAAGGTCAAGGATTATTGTTGGTAACTTTTATGTTGTCCCTGACATGTTCAGAGATGTTTTCTCAAAAGTTACCGCTTCCCGGAATTTTTCCGAAGTGAAAACCTCTATCGATTCCACTACACTTAATTCTGTAAAAGAACAAAAAAATAGTTTCATGTAGTAAGTAACTAGATGAAAATATTCGATCGACCTAATTTATAATCACTTGAAAATTATTTTACTCAAAGGCAGCTAACTTTTTACTGTAAATATAAATATGTTTTGACATATGCCATCTTCTGATTGTATATACCCTATGTACCTATTTACATGTTTAAATTTATACACAGAAATTGATGAAAAATACGTTTTAAATATATATATACTTACCATTAATCAATACAGAACCAATATGATTATAACGCTTACTCCCTAATTGTATTGATTTAATGTAAGTAGGTTGTTTTTGTTTTTAGTAATAAAAACTTAAAATACATTGGACTTATTTGGTTATTTGTTAATATTTGATGTACCTAGATGTAAGAAATTGCTCAATGTCAATATAATTCCTTTAGCAGAAAATCAAAAATATTGACGAAATTAACTAAAATACATGTAAGCATCAAGTCTATTTTTGTTGTTAAATTGATTACTTTAAGAAATTATCATAAATATAAGCAGCAAGTACAAGTTTTATAAACCGTTTGTAGGTACATTTATTTGTGAAAATCGCTGAACAGTGATCACTTGACGCTAAGAAGACAGACACGTCTCTCTCTTCCTCTCTGTGATGAGCGTCCACTGGATGTTTTCAAAGATTAGTGAAAGTATTGATAATTATTGAATTATCAATGGTAGCAAGACGTGGCAAGACGTAATATCGCGTACTACGGTAGGCGGGGCTTACCCGAGGTCGGCGCTAAGACGTTAGCGGTAGAGTAGAACGAAATTCAACTGTTCTGCCGAGTGCCACATTACTATGGGATTACGTTGCTTCGGACATTCATCGATAGGTACCGCCACTCTCCAATAATTACGGGAATAATTATCTATTACTACTTAATCAATGGTACTATGGTTAGTCGATGTGTTTTCGATGTAGAAATTGTGGTTATTTCTCTCCAACAAAAACAATTATCTAAAACATGTTTTGGAGCTAAGCATTTCACAATTTTAAAAGTCAAAAAGAATACAAAATTGTCGAATTCCATATTTTTATTATATGCCATGCCGAGACGTGAATGTTCAATATTTGCAATAAAATTGCTAGTATATTTTTTAATCAAAAAAATATTTTAACGTATGGTTTTAATAGGTGTTCTTGTAACAGAAACGTTCCGCCACGACCCTGCCTTTAATTTCCAGTGAATAAAATATATAAAAAGATAAGTAAATAAATATCTATATAGTATGAGACGCGCTAGATCAATCTATCTTGTGAAACGCGTACCTACCTAATATCGTTAAGTCACGGAATCGTTTGCTTTACGTGTTATACATAACAAGAGTCTAGAGAGACCGAAATGCGAAAGCTTCGAGCATGCGCATTACCTTGTAAATGTATAATAAATTCGTGCAAGTGGAGAAATTGAAATATTTCCTGTTATTTTGTGGAAAAAAGGCGGGGGGACACCCCCCGCACCCCCCATTTTTTTGTCTGCGACGCTAATACTGCCTGCGGCGCTAATAATTATTAACAATTAGATATCAAAATAAAAACCTACTAACCTAACCCAAAGAAATCACACGAAAGAATGAAATTATTATATAAAAAGGAGGAAAACCTAAAGAAATCAGAAAAGAATTTGTAAAAAAATATATTAATCGTTACAGAATTTAAAAAAAAATTGTGCGGGCATACGAATTTGAACCCGGGACCCCTCGCGCCATAAGCAAAAGCGTAACCTGTGTGCTAACCATCTCGCTGTAAGTAAACGCTAGAGCAAAGAAGAAATAGTCCAAACTAGTGATATCACGTGTTGGGCGTGTCTAAGCTTTCGCATTTCGGTCTCTCTAGACGCTTCTTTATACATATGGTCGCAAACTAGATATTTATATCGTCAAAAATATATTGATATATGGAAAGTCGTGATCACGTCACGCTTTTCTTCCAACTTTATTCACAGTCGTTACTTGTGATTTTTTAATATCAGTGATTAAATCACAGTTCGCGATATATCGCCCATCACTAGTTAAATGACAAATTAAGCGAAGTGACGTCAAAATCGCCTTGCGTTGCCCGGTGCTGTGTGAAAAGATACATTTAAAGGCATGTTTTTGCTTGTCTCTTAGATACGCGTATCTCGTGTGAAAGAGCTCAATATACATTTCGCACCTTTTAACCCAGTTCTTATGCTGCTGTAGCTGTTCCAGCTGTCTGCACCACCAATATTCTAATAAATTTGCTAGCTGCGAGATAAATGGTAAATATTGCTTAGAAAAACAGTTTCAACGTTAACCAAAACATGACTGACAGTTACTGGTTTGTCTTAGCTTTTAGCTACGCCTACACAACAGACACTTTTAACCGAGTCACCTAAGAGAGGAACTCCTCTTCTTCTGTGACCGAGCATTGAAAAACCGACCCTAAGAGTCGGATATTTTTGAAACCATATACATATTAACTATATTATGAGTTTCGTTCGTAACTTGACGCCAAGGAGAGCCTGTCTCTCTATCCTTTAAGAGGACTTTGGGTATGGTGCGCATGCCTTAGTGACGCGAGATTGTGACCGTTGACTGAATATAGAAGGCAAATGGTCACAATCTAATCGGAGAAATTGGCCACATGGCCACTGACCTATTACAAAAGCGCGATGTGTCGTCGGAGCGTGCGCGGCGTTGGATCCAAAGTCTTCCATAGAGATGGAAAACTATCTCCTTCTCTAGCCTCAATTCCGTACATAGTGGCTTATAGCGTGTTACCAGTATATAGTTATATAATACGTATATGTTTGAAACAGAGTATACAGAGTCGAGTGACGTTACTTTCAACCAAAGAGATAGGTCCATATATCAGTCCATACTCCATATACCATTTGTTTATGACAGCATGACCTAATATTTAATGCCTTGTGTAAGTGTTCTAGATTGGTATTAAGTTCAATGACTTTAATTAATAAGGAAATGAAAAAATGGTATGGTTCGCAACTTCTATTTCTTTCTGTGACGTTATGTCTATTCAGGTAAGTAAGTGTTCTAATATGGCATTAAATTCCGTGTGTTTGATTGATTGATTCTGACTAATCTGACTGATTTTTGTCTGTCGTGTAATATAGGTTACTTTATTAATATTGTAATTACAGATAATTTTTTACAATTAAACCAGTCGAAAGAAGTTGTTTATATAAAACAAAATGCCGAGAATAATGATTAAGGGAGGTGTTTGGAGAAACACCGAGGTAAACACACATATATACTTATTTTTTTTCATGTTAATGATCACGAAAAATTACAGGATGAAATCCTCAAAGCTGCTGTTATGAAATATGGCAAAAATCAGTGGTCTCGAATTGCTTCTCTCTTACATAGAAAATCCGCTAAACAATGCAAAGCTCGGTGGTTTGAATGGTTAGACCCTAGCATTAAAAAGACTGAGTGGTCACGAGAAGAGGATGAAAAACTTCTACATTTGGCAAAACTTATGCCGACACAGTGGAGGACAATTGCCCCTATCATTGGAAGAACAGCAGCTCAGTGTTTGGAACGATATGAATACCTACTGTAAGTGAAAATTAAAATTAGAGGCTTTAGGTTAGTGACCCATTTTTCTTTTAGCGATCAAGCTCAGAAAAAGGAGGAAGGTGAAGATGCTGTTGATGATCCTCGTAAACTTAAACCTGGGGAAATTGATCCCAATCCCGAAACAAAGCCTGCAAGGCCAGATCCAAAGGATATGGATGAAGATGGTAATAAAATTTTGCACATTTTATATTTTTAACATTTCCTCTAATAGAGCCCTTTAGCACAGTTTCCCACTTTTTTTTTAATAGGAAAAGTAGTAACTGTTCAAGACTATAATACTTGAATTTAAATTTTAGAACTGGAAATGTTGTCTGAGGCTAGAGCCAGATTAGCCAATACACAGGGTAAAAAAGCAAAAAGAAAGGCTCGTGAAAAACAATTAGAAGAAGCTAGAAGATTAGCAGCATTACAAAAAAGAAGGGAGTTAAGGGCTGCTGGTATTGAGGTCAACTCACGCAGGAAGAAGAAGCGTGGAGTAGATTATAATGCAGAGATACCTTTTGAAAAAAGACCAGCTATAGGATTTTACGACACTGCTAATGAGGAACTGGATCCGATGGCACCAGACTTTTCTAAAATGCGACAGCAGCATTTGGATGGAGAATTGAGAAGTGAACAAGAAGAGGTAAGTTATAATAGCTGTCGAGTAACACACATAATTCTGGAAATATTTAGGCTCTTTTAATTGCAATTCACTTAACAAGTTCGACTGATGTTCTTACAAGTGAGGAACCACCCCTTCGTCCATACTCTTTTCTTATTAAACTTTATCTTTTCGATTACCATAGCTATAAATCTGTTGCCAGCACAAAGCCTGATTTTTTTTAAAACTCACTTATGCAACTGCAGTCTAAGTAAGGCTAGTATGTGACAAACAGTAAATTTGTTGGTCCACTTTCCTCATGAGCATATTTGCCTGTGAATGGGTTACTGAAGCATCAGAATGTCCCAACATTTTACAGAACAATTTCTGGAATTTTTTATTTTATTGGAGAAAAATGCAAAATTGAGTTTGATAAACCATTCTTAGTAATTATTTAAAAAAAAATAAGTTAGATTACAATATATTTGTGTACTTGTGCATGTCTACAAGGTATCAATATCAGCTAGCCACATTAATCCTGTTCCTTACAGCATGACAAATAACGAAAGTGATATAAGACATTTTCTTAATGGTGGAAACTTCTCTAAATAACTGAAATGTCTTTTACAATTGGTGCAAGTGTTTGTATCAAGCTAATATTTTTTTATTGATTGATTACCACTTAGTGAATACAGAAGTATGATTAGTAAACTTCCCGATTAGTGGAGATCCAGAAGCATTCTAAACCGGCAAGCTATGTCACTGGGCATGACAAACAAGTAGGTATCAAGCTGATTTCTTTGTTATCAATTAATTACCACTTGGTAATTACAAAAATATGATCAGCATACCTTCCAGTTAGTGGAGGTCCGAAGGCAAGCTATCTACTTGTAATGAAACATATTCTTTATCTACTGTTAAACCACCACTAGTAAATATCAAGCTGATTTTTTTAAAGTTACCACAAAAAAACATTCTTATATGACTTTTGTTGTCTACCATGCTCTAAGGCATGTATATTGCTGATACAGATGAGTCTGGTAATTGCAGGCTGGTCATAGTATAGGTTTAATAAAGTAACTTATTATCAAAGACATATTATATTTATATTTATTTTCGTATATAGAGGGAACGCAGGAAGGATAAGCAAAAGTTAAAGCAACGCAAGGAAAATGATATTCCTCAAGCTATGCTTCAAAATCAAGAACCAGCAAAGAAACGTTCGAAGTTGGTTTTACCCGAACCACAAATTTCTGATCAAGAAATGCACCAAGTCGTAAAATTAGGACGGGCTAGTGAGGTTGCCAGGGAAGTAGCAGCAGAAAGTGGAGTGGAAACAACGGATACTTTGTTAAATGACTATACAGTTACACCACAGGCTGCTGCAACTCCAAGAACTCCAGCTCCTCAAACTGACCGGTAAGACAAAAGTTTCCGCTTTTAGTATAATATTTCTAAAGTCAGTTAGATATATATAAAAACACCTGACCAACATTTATAATCATATCCATGCCTGGGCATTGACCAATAAGTTTTACGAGTCACTTCATAATGGAAAAACAGGAATATTTTTTCACTACTGTATGCTGTTTATTAAATATTTTTTATCATATGCATGAGTGATATGAAACTTTGTCCATAACAATTACTGAAGTTAACGTAATGTTGGGTAGAAGTTGTTCCAGTGAACCATTTTTTTATTGAATTTGCAGTCATATTTTTATGGTAGTTAGCAGAGAATTGTGTTATGTTATTTAACCAACAAGAGCAATGCACATCTCTCAAACACCTACACTTCCCATTCTATATTCCCACCCCATGCATCATGCGGCTCTCGCTGCTGACAACAAGCATGTCCAATGTCCAACCAGGCATATGCAGCTGGTCCAGCGGTATATAAAACATCCGAGATTTGGTTCTGGCACGCGGTTTGGCCATCCGTTGGGCGTGTTCGACGGAGGACCAAGCTGCGTGTTGGATCGAACCTCCATGGATGCCCGGAATTGGCAGCAATGCCCATCATACGCTGGAAAATCAATCAATCAATTATTAATAATAAATTAATAAATTACAAATGAACAATATGCGATAAAGTTGAGTTTGGGTTTCGATTTCAATTCAATAAGCATGAAAATCTTAATTTATAGTACGAGATCGTCTGTGCAACAGTACAAAATTCTAGATTATTCCCCACCAAATTATTAGCTCAAGAGCACAATTATTAACATTTTTTTCTTAAACTAGGGTATTGCACTGGGACTCAGGAGACTTCTCCAACAGCTGTGAGCACTGAACTTTACCCTCAAGATGAGTGAACAAATATACAAATTTAACAATAAGTTAATCTAATTAAAGAAAATGTTCACTCACCTCGGGTAGATTTCTCCAGAGAGGCAGCTCAGTGACCGCTTACAAAAGGTGGTCCTGCCTCGAATTCTATAACCTCGACAATGGACTCTTAATAACAACATTTAAACAAATAATTAAATGATTACTCAGATAAAATCTAGAATTTCAAGATACAAACGACTCACCCATTCGATGGCGATAGAAAACACCAGGAGATATTAAAATAAAAGCCAATTAATTAAAATAAAACCAAAACTATTTCTACGTGTTCATACCACCTATTGAGAGGCTTAAAGAAAGTTAACATTAATTAAAATTCAACTCAAAATCATTTATGTATATGTTGCTCAACTAGGGGCTTGAAAAATTGCAACATTTAAAAAAATTTGCTTCAAACGGACTGTTCTAACTGATATTAGAAATACTACACTTTTATTTTTGCCCAAAATATATATTAACGTAATTAATACTTATGCACCTCCAATATTCACTAATATATGTTTCGTAATTTTGTAAGGATCCTTCAAGAAGCCCAAAACATGATGGCACTTACTCACGTCGATACACCATTAAAGGGAGGTTTAAATACACCACTGCACAACTCGGACTTCAGTGGAGTTATGCCTCAAGCTCAGAGTATCTCTACACCCAACACCGTTCTAGCTACACCTTTCCGATCAACTAGGAGTGATGGTAGTACCACCCCAGGCAGCACTGTCGGATTTATGACGCCTCGAAGTGGAGCGGTGGTGCCGATGGTAGTCCAGACTGGTAATATTACTCCTTCTGTAAGGGATAAATTGAATATTAACCCAGAGGATGGCATTGATGTTGGAGACACACCAACGGCACATAGGGTATATCAGAGTTCGTTGAAGGAGCAGCTGAAAATGGGTTTGAGTAGTTTGCCTCAACCCAAAAATGACTATGAGATTGTTGTCCCGGAACATGAGGATGAAGAAGTTCCAGAACAGGCCCAAGAACAAATGGTAAGTTTGGAAAAAATTATAACTGTGAATTTGCTATAATAAGTTCCATATTCAAGATTTGCTTTGGAACTAGACTGTTATCATCCAAAGTGATTGTCAAAGTTGAATCAAATTACACTTTGTTTGAATAAAAATTTACACCCAGCAAAATATTTGGTTGAAACATGTTTTCAACATTTTAAACAAAACGTGAAAAGTTCTTATAGATACTGCTGGAACAAGAGGCAGAACCGGTTCTAGACATTCTTTAAGTGTAAGGGGACAATAGTTTGGTGTCCCCACCTCATTGATTATAAAACTGTTTGTTTACAACTTTTTTATAGGAGCCGGAGTCGAAAATAACTGGTATAAAACCTCTGCTTATGATTCATTATCTTTCAACTTTTGCAGCTTTCTTTTCCTATAAAATGCTGCAGATGGTTTTAGTTTCTTATTGTCGGCCATTATTATTAACATGCTCACTGTGATTTTGCTCAATATGACCGAGAAAAAGTTCAACACTTGTGACATCCCAGTCAATTTGACCGAGAGTATATGGTTGCGGCAAGGCAATTCAGTCAATGACCGTGTGACAAATTCGTCCTTACGCCGCCGTGAATATGTCTTAAGTGTGTAATACATAGGACTTGACTGAGCAGGTGTCAAAGGAACTCTGTCGCACGGTTTGGAACTTAAATCTGAGTCGGCGTGAGTACAAAGTAATTTATAGCTAATACATATGAAAATGTACCCAAAGGTTTACATGGCCTGGTAGGAAGTTTTGGGTCAAATACCTTCAGCTTAGTGGTAAATGTAAAGAAAATACACATGTCAGTGAACGTGTCAAATGAAATCCACTATTTTACAAAAACCCACATGACACTATAAATAATACTGTTTGCGAAGGACGAGTAGTCTGTATGTAGGCTGACTGTACGTTTGAGTCATTTGACAGACGTGAATAAATCGAACGAAGCTGCAACATAGAGCGATTGTAGCTGTGGGAGTGGCGTTGGCACCAGTTGATGGTCAAGTCTATTTTAGTGGGGAAGGGGTGATCGTTCAATGTAAAAAAAAAATTTGCTTTCCCTTCTGCAGCTGCGTAGTTCGCAGGATTCAAGGTCCGGCCCTAACAAAAGATCAAATTTTTCTCAAATATCTTGCAAACTATTAGCTTATGACAAAAATATTTATACCAGTGATATTGCTGAGGACTTTTGACATTTCCTTTAAAATGTTGAAAGCGTGCTTCATACAAGAATTCTGCTGGATAGAAATTCTTATTCGAATTGGACATTTTTTTAATCTAACTGGATAATTAAACAAATTAATTTCTTATGTTTTTGATATTTCTTAGGTTGAAGATCAAGCTGACGTGGACAAAAAGTATCAAGAAGAGCTTAAAGCAAAGGCAGCAAGAGAATTAGCCACACGATCTCAGGTAATCCAAAGGGAATTTCCTAGACCACAAGACGTCAATATGTCAGTTCTACGACCACCGCATGAGAGTTATTCATTAACAGATCTACAAAAAGCCGAAGAACTAATAAAACGAGAAATGGTCACGATGCTCCAATATGACAATTTAAAAAATCCTGTTCCCTCCCAAAATAAGCGCTCGAATATCTCGCAAGCACAACAATTGGCATTCCTAGAACAACATCCTTACGATAGTTTTAAAAGTAATGATTTGGAAGTAGCTAAGATACTGTTGAAGAGGGAGATGGAAGTGGTTAAGAACGGAATGAATCACGGTGAGCTGCCTCTTGACGCCTATACACAAGTATGGGAGGAGTGTCTGAGTCAAGTTTTGTTTCTGCCAAATCAAAACAGGTATACTAGAGCTAATTTGGCCAGTAAAAAGGATCGATTGGAGTCGGCAGAAAAGAGATTGGAACAAAATAGGTCGCATATGGCGAAAGAAGCTAAAAGGGCTGCTAAAATGGAGAAGAAACTTAAAATATTAACAGGCGGTTACCAGTCAAGGGCGCAGGGTTTGATAAAGCAGCTACATGATTTATATGAAAATTTAGATCAAGCAAATTTAGAATTTAATACGTTCAAATTTTTGCAAGAACAGGAAAGGGGTGCGTTGCCCAGAAGAATACAGGTGAGTCATATAGCTGCATATTTTGGGATTTTAATTTTTAGTACTAGTTTGTCCACTTTAAGAATGAAGATAGCATTAGTTCACTTAAAGAAGTGTATTACATATCCTTTAAAGTCAAGAACTAAAAAATTATTAGAGTTAAATAGGTTCCACCTAAGAACTCTGGCTCTGCAGACTTAAATCATCCCCTATGCAAAATCGGCGGACTAGCTGAATTCTGTGTATTGAGGATGATGAAATGGCAGAGTACATTCTATGTATCTGTCCTGGTGCAGAAATATTCTGTCTCACTATGTGGCAAACTTAGCTATTACTAATAAACCTTTTATTATTATTAAACAGCAACTAGTGCAATCTAGACAGTTTCTCCTCCAATAAATTTATTGACTTTATTAAAAAAGCTGAGCTTGTTGGGTGAAATATAATTAGGATACAGACATACCTGAGCGCGGTGGAGGTCTAGGTCGCAGTCGATGTTGACATTGATGAAACGGCGAACATACTGGAGAGGTTTAATATCAGTTCTTGGCCGCTCGCCGTCGATTTGTTTCGGCTTGAGTGGTAACACGTGATTAATATGGACCAATAAGCTTGCATTTACCGCGATGTCTACAGTTCTACCGCGATGGAAAAACAATTTCGTTTGCATATTTGCTATATAGTTTTTACAACACAGGTTTGCAAAGAGATGACATTGATGTAGCGATCACGACCTCGACCTCCACTGCGCTCATCGAGGCATCTTCGGCATATCCGTACCATTAAAAGTGAGCCATAATAGACCATACGGTCACGCTAGAGGGTCTGACTGTAAACCCACTCCCATATCACCCTAACCTAACCAAAGCTTAAATTTCAATCAATCACTATTCAAATCGACAATAGGTCACTTTGACAAGTACACAAATTGATGGCGTGAACGACAACATTCGTGATTTGGACTATACACTCATATCTTCGATTTGATTTCTTCTTTGCTTATTTTTTTAATTTTGTTTACTGTCTTTCACATTCAAAAATGTAATTTCTATTGAGAAATGATATCTGTTTAAAAATATTTTCTAATTTTTTTAGTCATTGACCGAAGATGTGAAAAGGCAAATGGAAAGAGAAAAAGCGTTGCAAAAAAAATATGCAATTCTGCAAAATCAGATAAAAGAATTGCAAGAACAGCATAAACATTTGCAACAAGAAATTGCTGCTGAAAATGAACAAAATAATTTCCATAATGAAGAAGTAACGTCAACCACAAATGGAGAAGAAAATGGCATGGACACGTTGGAAAGTATAAACTCGAATGAAAATGTTTAGTATTTAACATGTAAAGTCAAAATATATAATATTGTAGCTTATTTATGCATTCTTTAACAAGTGTTTTTATTGTAAGCAAAGCTATTATTATTTAAAAATATTAAAGTATTACATGAAACTGTTAAAGTAAACGTTTAATTCGTTTTAATAAAATATAAAATTACATCAATTACAATTAAATTAAACAATATAAATAAATTACCACACGATAAAAATAATCTCGAATGTAAATTGAATACAAAAAATATATATAAATGACAAAATTTTACAAAAATATTTTTATGCAATATAAATTGAACCTAATAAAATACGAAAATTACAACAAAAAATATCACAAATTGTATTCAGTCATCTGGCCCCAAGATGTACCAGTTTTTAATTTGACTGGAAATGGTACTGAAAGCTGCACCGAATTTTCCATATTATTTTTAACGATTCTAGCTACTTTTCGTATATATTTCGATGGTACCTCGTACATTAGCTCATCGTGCAAGTGTAAAACTAGTTTTGGTTTGTTTTTGGTCCTACCAAAAGTATCTTGTAATTCTTGTTCGATTGCAACCATGGCCTTTTTTGCGATATCAGCTGCAGAACCTTGCACGGTGGTGTTCACTGCCTGGCGTTCTGCTTGCCCTGTAAATAGAAAAAAATATATCTAAGTGTTAATTGTGGCATTTTCGTAATGTTTTCTGAGGTTCATGACATATATGTATTCTCTTCTAAAAATAATGTCCAAAACAAGATTATTATGGGAAAACCTTTAAGCCTGTGACTTTTACGACAAGGGAACAGTTAGAGGGTATTCTTGAGAAATTATATAAATTTGAATAAACAACAATGTAATTTCACTGATGTTAAGGAACAGCATATTTTTCTTTTGCAGAATCTTATAGTAAAGGGTGTCTCAACAAGAGCGCCGGATTTAATGTAAAAAAAAACACTTTTTTTTTTAAATTAAGCGAATATTTATTTTTCAACGTGAAGGGGAATAGTTGCGATTAAACACGGCAAATGGCCACCACGGGACCTCTGGCTTATGGTCATTCTCTTCATAAAGTTCTGGATGACTTTCGCATACCTGTGGCGTTATTTCCACAGCAACGTGCTGTATCTCTTCTTTAAAGCCTTCAATTGTTTGTGGCTTATTCAACCCCAAAGAAAGTGGTCCATCGGCGTTAAATCGCACCAATCGGTGGCCAATGTTGATCGCCAAATCGAGAAATGAGACGGTGTGGAAACCTGGTCTGCAATAACGTCATTGTTTCGAGATCTGTGTGGCAGGTCGCACCATCTTGTTGGAAAAACATATCCACATCAATTCGATCCAATTCGGCCCACAAAAACTCGGTTAACATTTCGCGATACCGCACACCATTAACAGTTAGTGCATTTTCAGCCGCATTTTGAAAGAAATACGGACCAATCACTCCGTCAGCCCTAAATGCGCACCAAACAATTACTCGCGGTGGATGCATTGGTTTTTCCAGTATTACACGAGGATTTTCAGCACCCTAAATTTGGCAGTTCTACTTATTGACATACCCGTTTAGTTGAAAAAAATCGACGTTCGCTAATTACGTTACGTTATTGAGGCAAATAACACAGCTTTGATTCAGACTTATTGCATTGCAGTTCCATTCGTGCGTAACTAGGTTATGTAAAACGTCACTTTTTATGTCAAATAGTCGTCAAATTTAGAAATTTATTATTCCTGTTGTAAAATATTAAAATTATGAAAGGTAAATTTTAAGTAAGTTAATTTTAAAATCAAACTGGTCTTATTTTCTAAAAAGGGGGCTCCAATTTACTCAAAAAGACCTTTCAAACAAAATTTTTTGGAGTCGATTGTAGACAAAACAAAGATGAATTCTTGTATGATATGATTCATATGATATAATATTTACATATATTTAGGCTTATAATGGAGATTCCTCCATGTTGGAAGCAGGTATATTGGCTGGTGGTAATATAGAATACACAAATACAGATCGGCTGATTCTGGTTGTTCCCGATTTTCACCGAAGTGAGGATAACGTCGTTCATAGAATAGAAATAGAATAGAATAGTCTTTATTAGTTCAAATTGTGGTAAAAAAAGAAAATAACCACTTACAAATACCCAGTGGGCGTTGAACATGTCAAAACATATACATATATATAAATACTAAAATATTAGAGACAATGTAAATAAACAATACTAAATAGGACAGTACAGGATAGTTAAGATCTACTGACATAAAATTTACACAAAAAAATTTCAAGTAAATACGTAAACTAAGTGTCAAAAGTTACAGAATTAAAATTCATAATTAAAATCATAATTAAAATCAGGTTAGACATCTTATGTCTTTGTCGTTAAAATATTCATCCATTGTATAATAGGCCTTATTTATTAGAATTTTGTGCAGTTGTAGTTTTAGGTTTCTATCAGGAAGGATTATAATTTCATTTGGAAGTGTATTATATATTTTTATTATAGAAAATTGTACATTTTTCTGAACGTAGCTAAAGTTAGGCATGTTAGGCACTATGAGTTCATGTTTGTTTCTGGTGTTATGTGGATGTACTCTGACACAGTTCTTAAATAATGATTTATTTTCTAAAACAAAAGTCACAGCTTCTAAAATATATTGACCAGTGAGGGTAAGGATTCTTCTTTCTATAAAAATTTGTCTGCAGCTGTCTGTCTGTTTCATGTTCAATATGTTTCTTATACATTTTTTTTGAAGAGTGAAAATTTTATTTACATCTAGAGTTTCCCCAGAGTATAATACCATATCGTATGCGGGATTGAATGTAGGCATGATATGCGATAAAAGCAGTTTGAACGTTAATGTTTTGTGATATTATTTTAAGGGCATAGCAATACTTTGCCATATTGTTAGATAAATATTCTATATGATTCTTCCAGTCTAGTCTCGAGTCTATTTTTATTCCCAAGAACGAGGTGTTCTTTACTGGAGTTAAGGATGTAGTACCATTTGTAAAGATTGTGTCATTAATTGATATTCTGTTAGCAAATTTAATTATCTGAGTTTTCTCTGTGTTAAGTTTGAGGTTAAGAGGAGTAAAGTACTGTTCTAATATATCTATAGCATTAAATATTTTATTTTCCAAATTTTTCTCACTTTCTTCACTTATAATTAGAGAAGTGTCATCTGCATATTGGACTATATTGTCTATTACTAATGGTAAGTCATTGGTATACAAAATATATAACAGAGGACCCAGTATGGACCCCTGAGGCACACCTCTCTGAATCAGCACTGAATCAGATTTTAAGATTTCGTTGTTTCCATCCATTTCTATCACACATTGGCTCCGATTACTTAAATAGGATGTAATTAATTGTAACGGAATCCCTCTAATTCCATAGTTTTCTAATTTCTTTAATAGGATGTCGTGTTCAACACTATCAAAAGCCTTTGACAGATCTATATATAAAGCAACTGTATTTAACTTGTTATTCATTGAGTTTAAGATTTTACATAATGCCTGGTATGCAGCACGTGTTGTAGATTTTCTTTTTCTAAATCCGTTTTGGGTATCTGATAATACTTGGTGATTTTCTAAAAAAATTATGAAGCGGTTGTATATGGTTTTTTCTAAAATTTTGCCGACATTTGATAATAAGGCTATTGCTCTGTAATTGCTGATTATATCTTTATCACCTTTTTTATAAATTGCTTTAATTTGCGCTAATTTAAGAATTTCGGGAAAGATACCTGTGCTTAACATCAAGTTGATAATGTGAGCCAATGGATGTGAAATCTCCTGCGCTACACATTTTAACAATTTGACTGGTATTTCATCGCTACCCACTGATTTTGTATTTTTCAAGTTTATGATAATATTATATACCTCTTGGTGGTTAGTTGGTTCTAAAAATAGACTCGATTCCAAGATCGGACTGACATTTTCATGTCTTATATTAGAATGAATTTTTGGACACTGGTTTATAAAAAAGTTATTTATATTGTTTAAGACGGATTTCTTGTCTTTATTGTGAGTGTCTATATTTTTTAAAACTGTATTATTTTGTGTGCCAGAACCATTATATTGTTTAATTAAATTCCATACTGCTTTACCTGTATTTTGTGAAGAAGTTATGTATGAGACATTTGAAAGTTTTTTAGCTTCCACAATTACCCTTTTTAAAATATTTTTATATGTATTATATATATCTCTAGGTATTTCTCCTTTCATTAGCTGAAAATATAATTTTCTTTTAGTTTTACATGAGTTTTTTATTCCTTGTGTAATCCACGTTTTTGGTTTATTCTTTACCTTTTTATATTTTACGGGAAATATCACATTTAGAAGATTTGTTAAGATGCTGATAAACTTTTCATAAGCCAAATTCGGGTCTGCACAAGAAAAGACATCATGCCAACTTATATTTTGCAGTTCATATCTATAGTGCTGTAATTTTGTGCTAGAATAAATTCTCTTTTTTTCTACTTTTTTGATATCAGAAACTTTTGCAGATACTTCTACCTTTAATATTTGTCCTTCATGATCTGATAATGTAGTAGTAATGACTTCCCCCTTATAACAATTTTCAAAATTAATAAATATATTATCTAATAAGGACATAGAATTTTTTGTAATTCTAGTAGGAGAAAAAATTGTTTGAGAAAAGTTGTGCGTCGTTAATAATGTTTGAAAGGACTGGGTGATATTAGTTATGCTTATCAAGTTGATATTAAAGTCTCCACAGAGAATAACTTTATATTTTTTAAAATTATTGTGGCATGTTTCTAATATTTCATTTAAAATTTCAAAAAAAGTATCTAAGTTACCTGTAGGTGGCCTATAAATACATACGACGCTTGCTAAACGTACGAAAATTACGTCAGGCGCTAAGTTATTGCCGCATGTCTTAACGCAGATGAAATATGCGCATGCTTAGATGTCAAATAACGCGATCCTGTAATAGCGGATGCCGTTATGTGACAATGCAATATCTCTCTAAAACCAACACTTCATTCTTAAAGTGAAAGGACTACAGTCAACACTTGCTACTGTTCTGTAGATTTTTTAAAATGCCTAACTATAACACTACAGTAGGTACTACTAAAATTATTGTGCAGTTGTTTAATTTTCAATTGAGAAAATGAAAAAGCAGGAGAAGTCTTCATGACTGAGAAATCTGACTGGTTCCAAGTATATCATTCTAATCCAGTTAGCACAAGCCAGAAAACTTCAGCTATGAGATATTACAACACAATGTGAGCAACGTCATACCTCTTTGAGTGGTGTCTGTTTCTTTAATATGAGGTAAGTATCTTCTCCGTCCTGAGATTGTCTCCACATATCCTTGAACTCTACATCGATCAATTGTTTCCTTAATGAACTTTTTTATTCCTGGATAAGTATTTCTAAAGGTATCCATAAACACAACAGCATCCTCCTCACTAATGAGCAGTTGTTCTGCCAGGGTTTTACTACCCATTCCGTATATGATACCATAACATAAATGTTTTGCATTTTGTCTCATAGATTCATCAACCTAAAATAACAAAGGGTGTTAAGATATTAGTATCTTTTTAAATCGTAAAAGCATTATTTATTGATGTAACACAAGACAAGTTGCCTAAATTTATAGTTTCAACACTTAATTTAAACATAACATTCAGAATTGTCTACATCCAAATAAATCTGTACAGATTTATCTATTATGTAAGTACATACAATAATCAATATCGAATGAATTCAACTGATATGGTGGTACATAAAAAGCAAAGTATGTAAATAAAAAGACAAATATGGCTGCTAGCGCGCAAGAGTTGGAAACTTTGTTTTTGATCAGAAAATACCCTGCTTCATGTTCATAATAAACAACCATTATATTGTATTAACAAATACCTTGTTTTCTTCCACTTTATTCCATTTAGCCGCTATAGACCTAAAGACATCCCCAGGTTTCCTCATTATATTGCAGAGCAACTTATCTTGGGACAAATGTGCCAAAATTCTCAGCTCCAACTGACAATAATCGGCTGATATTAAACAAAAATTGTCTGGAATTTGAAATGCACTTCGGCAACTAATTTTAACCTTTTTCTTAGTCAGTGGATTCGTAACATCAAAATCTTTGGCTATGTTTTGCAGATTTGGTTCGTGCATAGTTATTCGTCCCGTGGCAGTATGGGTAACATAACACCCGTGAATGTGCTCGTCTTCTGTTGCTCTAATTAATGGATAAATCATTTTGGTTAAAGTGCAGTTAAGTTTTCGCCACTCCAGGACTAGATTTGAAATTGGGTGTTCACTCTGTTCCAAAACTTGCTTTCTAGTGCTCACTTTTCGCCCTCTAAACATACCTAAATTACATTTAAAATTGTACATAAATAAATACAGTGTACCTTTATTTCTTATCGAAAAAAAAAAAAAAATCACTAAGGAGTAAAAAATGTCAAATAATTTTAAAAAATCGGTGAAGGTATTTACACAGAACTTCCCTCTTTATTCATACATGGCGGTCAATCTAAAAAATTAGTAGCACATCATTGGTCCAATGCATGACCAAAGTATGCTTAGAACGTTCATGATCAATTTAATTATTTTGGCTCTGTGATTTCTCAAGATTATATCACGAGTTATAATTTTAATAATGAAATATGTTTACCTATAACCTTTGCAACTTCTGTTGATGATACAAAGTTAAACTGCCTTCCCGCTAAACAAAATGCCTTTTTCTCAATTAATGTCATTTGATTTTTCAGTGTACCTACTAAATCTTGGAGTTTGTCTCTTCTTACACTTAAGCCATTTATTTCCATTTTCGCTAAACACAATATCGTGTCCATCTCCACATCTGAAAATACCGAATAAATCTTCAATAAACTCAATTATAAGATTTATACCATATATTTTTAAGTAATCTGGATTTGTGTCCCTCAGTACTGATTTTAAAGTATACACTAGATGCCATGTTACCACCGCTTCGACAGAGGATCGTATGTTCGAGTTTATGGAGCTGTGCAGGTCTAAGGCAACACTTCCAACACCTTTACACCCCCCAGACAGCTGCGATAATTTTACCACTTCAGGACAATACTTAACTGCCTAAAAACAAAATCCTCCATTTATTAAGGATGTATGACATGCTAAATTATATAACAAACTACCAACTAATGTTAAAAATGTTAGTATAAGCAAATTTACTTCTCATGTCAGGAAACTACTATTATTCTATGCTTTTTACTCTGTCAATGACTTTCTTTTTCATGCTTTTTAATTAATTTACTGTAACCGTTTTCCTTTTAATTTTAAGTCAACTGAACAAGTGTTTATTAAACTTACCCTATGTAGTACGGGTGCCAAGTGAAAATTTGGTCAATTATTTCTTCTCGAACAATAATTAGTGAGACACATCAGGGAGTTGTATCATAATGCCTCGCGAACGTCAGCTCCGGTTCCGTGGGTGGGATAAGCGGCGGTAGCCTCCCATGCACGGAGGAAAAAAAATTTTTTTAGTCATTTCCTCCTGACTAAAAATTTGTGAAATTATGGCTTATCCAATATCTTGAAGAAAAAAAAAAGTCAGCTGACTATAACATGATGTATTATACGTCAGCTGGTCGCTTGAACATGAAAAAAAAATTTATCAATGATCTTTACAAAATGATTTTAATTGAGGATTTGTTTTTTGCAAAAGACGCAATAAGGGTTACGTTAGACATTTTTATTTTGTGTTTAACGGTCACTATACTAATTCTTCTTGAACATTCTCTACGACTGGCTACGTATTCTATTGTGATCGCCTACTTGCATACTGGATTCTGTAATGCTATTAGTCAAATGGCCATAAACTAGTGATAACATACAACACTCATCGCGGTTTCGGTACAGGTGCGTACTCAGGCTCAGTTGGAAGTACATCGTTGTTGTATCTGTTAACTTTTCATTTCATTGTTTAAATCGCATCTTTGTAAATATCGCCCCTTGTGATATGATTATTGTTTTCTATTTATCTGCTTTCAGAGTATATTAAATAAGTGTGTTTGCCTCTCGGGCATCGGTGTATCAAATATATCAAGGGCACCTAAAAATGTCTAGTAGCACGGATACAGCTGATGAGCCCACAGAAACTTGTTTGTTTCCTCTTAAAAAAAGGTCGAAAAAGTCTCATTTCAACGTAAAGACCAAGGAAATGATTTTAAGCGTGTATAAGTATGAGATTCAAGAAAATCCTATATTACTCAAAGATGAAATTGTAAAAAAAAGTGGCAAATATGACAGGAGTGTGTGGCCGCAGTGACTACAAAATTATCCGAGAGTATACCACTAACATAAATTTTCGGTGCCAAAAACCAACCAAAACCGTAAAAAAATTGTTGGACTTCGATCGAAATGCAATCAGGAGAAAAATTTATCAATATTTCTTTAGAAACGAACTCCCTACTTAATTATGCTCCCGCTGCGTTACAACTTTAAAGGTATCAGCTGATGATCTTTTCACCGAGGTACAGCCAGCTGACATTTATATTCATTCACAGTAGCATATAAGCTATCACCAGGTAAATTTTTAGTTAAGAGGAAATCATTGAATGTATTTTTTTTCATGTTCAAGCGACCAGCTGATGTATAATACACCATGTTATAGTCAGCTGAATATTTTTTTTCTTCAAGATATTGGATTAGGTATAGTTTCACAAATTTTTAGTCAGGAGGAAATGACTAAAAACATATTTTTTCTCCGCGCGTGGGAGGCTACCGCCGCTTATCCCACCCACGGAACCTTAGCTGACGTTCACGAGGCTTCATAATAAAACTCTCTGATGCATTCCACTAATTACCGCTTGAGAGGGACTTGGTCATGAAAATCTGTCGCTGGCTTCCGGTCTAATGGAAGAGGGGTTTTTTGACAAATATGAATAAAAATAATGTATTTTCCTGACCCATCAGAAACCAGATTAGGTTTTTTTCAAGTAACATACTGGACAAGTGTGTTATTTTAAAAAAAAAAATATATGTGACCGACAATTCCAAAAAGAAAAATAGAAAAATGATATGCAATTCATGCAGCGCTTAATCACAACTCAAAATTTTCACTACTTTAATGTATTATAATCATTCTCATAGCTGATGTAATACTAGTAGAGTTTAGTTACCAAAGGCGAGAAAGTGCTCAAACCTCGAAAAAAAAAAAGGAGTGAAATTTGGCACACGGTTATTGTATCTGTGTTAAAAAACACAAATGTTTACATCTCTAAAGAGTAGTACACTACATAGTACATAGTTTTAGCTTCATTTTACATTTTCCTCTTTTTTGTTATAAATAAATTTCGTGATAACATTATTTTAAATGAAATATTGAGGCTCATTTCGAGACTAACGAAATTCACAAATTCAAAGTACTCTTTTTAAAAACAATAAACGAAAGATGATTTTCACTATTATTACATTAAAATATATGGTATGAAGATGTAACCCAAGAAAAATTATATATTTTGACCAATTATTGAGGATGAAACAACATTTTAAGTAAAAATGTGTTATTTTTCACGAAGCAAATTTTTTAAATGCATATACATCCTTCAAGAGTAACCTGAAAGCCTACACCTTCTTCAAGATGATATTGCATCTATGAAATTTTTAATTTCTTAGCTTAGCAAATGCAAATTCTGTCAGTGTGCACGTTCACTTTATTTTACATAAAAACTATTGATCCTCAATGAATATTTATCGACAAAAAAAAAAAAATTAAAATAATTTTTTAGAAAAAAACCATATGATCTTTTTTTCCAAAAACATTATTTTAATTTCTCTTCTGGCCAGTAAATATTTATTGAGATATTATAAACAGAGATTGGGAATTTTATCACGGTGCTAGAGACGGTTCTCATATAGACGTAATATTATATTGCAAACATTTACTGAAACAATCAGAAAAACGACGAAGTGGTGAATATTTATTATTACCAGCTACATTGTATTTTTGGTAATAAATTTAACTTAAAAACAGTAATAGTTCTTACAAAAACACGTAAAACATATCTAGCAAATAAAAAGGCAATTTTGAATCAAACACACTTTCCAGTTCTGTTTAATATGTGGTGTGTTTATTTTGTTTATTTTCATAATAATTAAAGATGAAAACCCAGTTAACTGCTGGCAACATAAAGCATTTTTCCCAATAAACTAAACCATTTTTATATAATATTAAATCATACATATAACAAACCAAGTTAAGGATTAATGGCATAAAAACTGCCATGTACCTTGTGTATCACGTGATAAAGTGAATTTTATTTCATTTTAAAATGTTAATACTACTTTTATCGGAAATCTACTACATTTGTAAAACGTATTGACAATTACCTAAAATCATAGTTGATTTTTTATATTTGCAGTGTTAAAGTCATTCGACCCCGACTGAGTGTCAACATTAAATTCCAGTGTACGGAGGTACTTTAATGTTTTTACTTATGCGGTTTATCTCCTTTAATTATACTACGTCGCCGAAATTGTGAAACATTTCAAAATCGCTTTTTAACAAATATTAATAGACATATTTCCTCACAAAAGCATTTTAGTGCTAGTGGCTCTACTGACAGTGACAGTCAACGTAGTTTTGATTTAGATTTAGTGGAAGTGATGGTGGGACATAACACACCGTGATCAAAACTGGATAGAGTTTTTGGAAAAGTGTATTAGTGGAAAATATAACAATATTCGGGTGCCATCAGAAGAAACACTCAGAAGAAAATATTTATCAACGGAGTGTGATAATGTTAGACAAATAAATTTTTTCTGAGCTTACTGGGAAACATATCTGGGTTAGTGTGGATGAAACCACCAATGCTTGTGGTGAGAATGTAGCGAATGTTTTAGTGGGTGTATTGGAGAAAAATTGTTCAGTGCGTGGACACTTGATCGCCTCTAAAGTTGTAGAAACGACAAACTGTCGCAATATAGTGAAGGCAGTGAATTGAAGTCTACAAAAGTTATGGGGTGACAAATATGTAGAAAATAAGGGCAAGGTCTTATTATTTCTTACTGATGGAGTGAATTATAAGAAAGCTGTAGGACGAATTATGAAGGAAACGTATCGCAATATGCTGCATGTAACAGATCTAGCACATGAACTCCGTAAAATTGCTGAAACTATTAGAGGGTGCTATGCTAATGTTGATAACTTAATACCTAGTGTAAAGAAAGTTTTCCTGAAAGCGGCATCATATACAGTTATTTAAAGAAATACTTCCAAATATCCATTACCTCCCGCGCCCCATTACACGGTGGGGAACTTGGCTAGAGGAAGCATCATACTATTTTTGCCATTTTGAAAACATCAAACTAGTAGTACTGCAGTTGAATCCAGATGACACAGTTGTTATTTCACAGGCTCAACAGGCTTTTATGGATCTAACAGTTCAAGAAGATCTGAAGACCATACACGGAAGTTTCACGCGAGTTCCTCTAGCCATACAGAACCTTCAACATATGCCAACAACATCAAAATTTACTGCAGTTGATGCAATAAACATCGTGTTCAATCTCCGGCAATATATTTTTCAATTACACAGAGAAATCGCTGACAGACAAAATTCCAAAGAGTTTTAAAATCCAATTCCGGATTTGTAACGATGTCATCTGTAATAGACCTTTTAAAGGTAAAGACGCAGATTTTTCTACACCAGACGACTAATAGGACGACTTTATGAAATTTCACATATTTTAACTACTACCCGATGACATCTGTTGACATTGAGCGGTCTTTTTCTCAATATAAATGAATTTTTAATGACAGGCGCGGAACCTTAACTTCTGAACATTTAGAACAAATATTAGTAATATACTTTAATATAATATAATAATAATATTTATTCAAGTAGGAAGAAACCCTAATATACAAACATTTCCTAATCAATAATTATACATATACTTACATAAAAAAAGATAAGCAAATTTACCGATAACTATAAGCTAAATATAAATAACAGTATTATTATATTTGCAGTGAACATTGAAAATTACCGTTTGTTAAAAAAAAAAAAATTGAACATTAATTTACATTTGTAGTTATATATGAAATAATTTTTTGTTTAAAACTGTTCAAGGTATTACAATTTTTAATATTATCAGGTAATTTATTAAATTCATTCAGACCCCTAAAAAATAATGACTTCATCGACTTCTTATGTCTAGTTCTATTTATGTGGAAATTATTTCTTGTTCTTGTTTGATGTTGATGTATAAAATTGTTTCTTATTGTAAAATCAGTAAAGTAATTTGGTAACATATTTTTTGAAAGTTTAAAAACAAAAGTCATACACATATAAAAGATCCTTTGTTCAACAGAAAACCAGTGTAACGTTTGAAGCATCCAATTTATAGATGTATATCTATCGCATCTCAAAATTATCCTCATTCCTCTATTTTGTAATTTTTGCAAACATTGAAGTTGGTTTTTATCCAATAGGTACAAAATTGTGGAACAATAATCAACGTGTGGTTGAATAATTGTTCTATAAACTGTAATTCTTGCATACATTGAAAGAAATGAGGAAACTCTTGAGAAAAAGAACAGTTTTTTTTAAAATCTTCTTTTTGATATATTCAAAGTGATTTTTGAATTTTAACGTATTGTCAATTATAACCCCTAAGTATTTAATTTCTTTTACCCATTGGATTTCCTCGTTATTAATCTTTAGTTGGAGTGCATCTACGTTACTTATATTCAGTTTATATGGTGTATTCAAGACCATAGCCTTAGTTTTCTTAACATTCAGTTTTAATTTATTTATATTTAAATATGTATTTAGTTTATCTAATATCTCATTCATTCTAGTTACTGTTTCAGTAAGATCTGTTCCACTACATGATATTAACGTATCGTCTGCAAATAAATTCATAAAATCACATTCAATATTATTTATATCATTTAGGTAAATTATGAACAGTAGTGGTCCAAGAATACTTCCCTGTGGTACCCCAATATTATTTGCTATAGGGTCTGATGTTGATTTACCAATCTTTGTTACTTGCAATCTGTTACTGAGATACTGTTGAAACCATTTATGGACATTACCTTTGATACCATAATACTTTAGTTTATCTATTTTTTTTTTTATTTGTTACATGTCCTGAAAAATTACATGTATGTGTTACTTTAAGGTAGTGAAAAATACACATGTGTGTTTTGGTGTTTTAGTTCAATGTTACATCCCCCAATACCCCCTCTTCGAGTGAACGTTTATAATAAACTGATCATATTAAACAAAACGCCCCCTATACAGATGTAAACATGTTTATTTTTTAAAGAGTAATACTTTGAAAATATCATGCACCAAATTTCTGCCGCTTTTTTTTCCAAGGTTAAAACTTTTAGTAACTGAACTATAAACAATTTTCGTTATTGTAGACAGTAACAACTTACCATTGCTTGCAAATTTTTTTCCTTTCCCTCCGGATCCAATATCCAATCAGCAACTTTGGGATCATCAATTTTGCTTTTAAAATTAATACTACAACAATGATGCAGCACTTTTAGTTGTTCCTTGGCGTCAAACATTCTGACTTGCAAGTTTTTAGTAGTCAAAACTGACTTCAATATTTTTAGTACTTTTGAATGATACTGTACATCTGTTAGAGAGAGATAAAATACAGTTCTGCCATCCCAAGTGACAGCAAACCCATCTAATCTTCTGCCTTTGTAACAAAATCTATTTTCTTGTTCAGATTGTGCATTATCAGCTTTCTCTTGAATAATATTCATGCCTATTAGTGGTCGCTTTTCCACTACTTTACTGCAGGCTAAAGATAGAGAGATACATTTCTGTTGCATACATTCTTTGTTAAACAATTCCAAGAGAGAAATATGTTTGCAAACGTTGACGATATCAAATTTACTAAAATCTGCTGTCTCTTCCTCTTGTAATTTACTCTGGATGTAAGATGCGTGAAGTTGTTCTTGTGACAATTCTGTACTTTCTTCTTTTTGTGATGACACTTTCTTATCTTTGAAATTCTTTCGCTTTTTGCTAGGTGTTGCTGAACACTGACTAGAATTATTCTTCCGTTTTCTTGAAACGTTAGGTAGGTCATCACTTAATGATGACGCTAGAATATCCTCCGAGGTATTAAGATCATCAGCTTGATCTTTTTCTGCATTAAAGGATCCTGAAAAGGCAATCTCGAGAAGCTTGCTATCAGCTGATAAACTGTTGATAATTTCTTTATTTTGCTGAGCTATGTCACCTTCTTTTACTGAATCTTTGTCGCTATCACTTAAGTGCAACGTGAAACTTTCGTCAAATAAACTTTGGTCTGATTTTATATTTTCTGCTGACAAATTCGCATTACTATGAGAACTAAATATAGACGAATCGGATATGTTTAGTTCAACTTCAGATGGCGACAACAGTTGGGAAACTTCCTTTGTAGTAAAAGTATTTTGAGGGAATTTAAAAGATTTGCTACTGGAAAAGGTTGAATTCCTGATCCAACTTTTATTTAAGCTTTTTCGTACACACTCTTCAATTTTTGTGAAATTTACATCAGAAAAACTACTGGAACTTGAAAAATTATTCGTTTCAGAGCTTTTTGTATGACTAGAATTGCCAGAAATTGACAAATTATTTCCTTCTATAGAGGCATTTTTATTTTGCAAAGAATTATTCTGCAAATATATTTGAGTACTCATCAAATTTATTTTTGAAAGACTTGTTGGACTTGTTTCCTTAGGTAAGAAACAATGATTACCTTCCGAGTTATTAGTTGCGCCATTCTTAACCATTTTCGCTACATTCTTTTCATTGTCGTTTACAAATACACTAGACCTTAATTCTTCTACATTAACATGTTCAACTGTTTTCTCACTATTCTTTTCTGGCTCATCGTCTTCGATTTTCGTAATGCTTTCTTCAGAGATGATACTTGTTGTCTTGGATATGTTAATATCATCGGAGAATATCGAGGAATCCGAGTTATTACTTTCACTAGATATTTCAACTGATTCATCTCTTCTCTGTAAAGAGATTGAGGTGCTTTGTAAATTTAGATTTATTGGAGAAGTATTTGAGGTTTCCTCCGTTACAGAATTTCCATCTGAGACAGTTTTTTTCTGAGTGATCTAAAAGTAATAAAATAGTTATAAATTTAATTCAATAATTAATTACTTTATTTACGGGTTTAAGCCTAATTTCAAACTTAATATTTTACAATAATGAATAAAAAAATTGTATGCAGACCGGTCATCGTAAAGTCAAAATCATCGATATTGGTCAGAAATTTAAAACAGCAGTTTTATTGACTGTTCTTATAGAAAAAATTGCGCTGAACATGATGGTGACATTAAAAAAAATTATAAAACACAGCCTTCATTGTTAAAACCAATGTCTTTTAGCGAAAATTCTCATATTTTTAACGAAAACGGTGCGTTGGACAAAAAAGTCATGATATAAATAATTAACATTTTATCAATATGCGTCGTTTGAGACTTGTAGCGACCTTTTATCTTTGACCGTTTAATTGCTATAATAAATTAAGGGTCCTAAATTAACAATTATTTTTCTGTTCTACAAAAGGTCATACAACTATTTTATTGTGGTCAAAATGTTGCATTTTGTTCATGGAATTTACATTTTTTTTTGTGCTGATATCTCGCATATTTTGCAATTGTTTAAACAAATAAGCCAATTTGTTTATTAAGGATTTGCGACTTTCCATGGCATTTTTTGCACTTTCCACTCCCGCCAATTGATAAATATTGAATAAAACTACCATTTTTATGTGGGCTTGGCGCCTTTTTTGTCTTTTTTTACCCCCCGCCAACATTTAAAAAAAATTGCTTAGTAAACAAATGAAATATCTCGGCTCAGGAACGTCGCATCAAAATATTGTCTAAATGTTATTTGTGGTATTATCTTAATTTTTTTCCTTCTTCAATTCTTTGGGACTTCCTGCCACATGTATGTTTTCTTTTAAGCGGTGCTAGGGGAGTCCGGAGTCCACAACATATATCACAATTAACCAGTATGTTATTGGTAAAAATTTCAAGTTTTTATACTTATTTGTGTTGTTTATTTATAAAAACCAACCTTTAACCCTTTGAAGCACGAATTAATTAAAATGTAAATTTGTAGAAGCCGATTATTAAATATTGATATTTTAGGATCCTATATGAGGACTATACATGAAATAACTAAAAATTATTTATTTATTAGAATTTATTATATGGTTTCACAATATGACCACTTTGCAACATCAACCTAAATAAAATGTTTTTTTATTTTATGCACTTAGATACTAATAAATAATAAAATTGGTTTGTGTTATTTATGGAACTCGATAAAACAGTTTTTTAATGAGGACTGGCACAATCCCACTTTGCACATACTACAGGCCCATCGAGTACGATGAGGTTTTTTGGCTGTACTGCAGTGTCTCAAAAAAACAGAATAAAACGTGGTTATATAGCTCTCACTGCTGTCATCAGAACACTGATATGGCAATAACTACCGTTTGGTGCAACTTTTCATATTAGTTTTGCCATTGAATAAGAGATGTGTCTACCAGTAACGCATTTACATGATGGTTTGTAGATGAAACTACAATGCAGCTAAGAAAAATATTTAATAAATGGTGGTCACTTTGTGAAACCACTTTGCTTAAAAGGGTTAACTGATCCTTTGACGTAAACGTCACAGGCGTAGAGGTTTTTTACCAATAACATACTGGTTAATTGTGATATATTTTGTAGACTCCCCTAGCACCGCTTAAAAGAAAACATACATGTGGCAGGAAGTCCCAAAGAATTGAAGAAGAAAAAAAATTGCCTCAAAATGTCGGCAAATGAAAGATAATAAAAAAAGGAATATTTTAAGCCTAGATAGACCTCGATCCGTTAATTATAACTGGAGATATAGACTATTTTGCGTTTACGACTGTCAATTGTTTATTAATAAATTTTTTTGAAAAAAGTCTAGCGACAACATAAAGTTAATATATTAAATTAACTAGTTTTCAATTGTCACAAAAAATAATTGGTTTTTTCATACATTTTTTGCTTTTATAACAATTAATTTCGCCGTACAACGATTTTTAGTGTTTACGGTTCGAGTGACTTGTGCAGAAACGACTTTGTATATATAAAATTCAAAGCTTGGTTTAATTATTTTTTTAAACAGGGTGTTCCTTAATGAAGAAAAGTTCATATGAACATATATGTTCATGTTCTTATGGTCTGGCAGAGGTCGCAACATGCAGAGTCTGCCAAGAGGCAGAGGAAACCTCACTCCATGTATTGTGCAATTGTGAAGGCCTTGCTAGACTGAGATTCCAACTACTTGGTGAGGAAGAACCAAGAACTGATAGCTATACTAAGGGGCCATTATCAAGGCTGCGGAGTCTGATACAAAGGACAAAACTAGATAAGGAGCTCCAAGGAAAACAAACTGGAGTACCACGGAGGTCGCCGTGGACAAGGCAAATCAACCAGCTCCTCCTTAAATCTAATCTAATCCTTCCTTGGTCTTTCTCCAAGGAGGTGGGGTTTCTTGGACTTAAATATCTTCGCTTTTTATAAAAAGGCGTAATAAAGTTAATTTTCCAGATTTCTGAAAACTCACCAGTTTCAAATGACAAGTTAAACATGATAAACAAAGGTCTGGGTAAAATAGTAGTGTATAGTTAAGGATGGTCGAAGGTATGTTGTGAGATCCAGGACTTTTCCTTGATAATTCAGTTGTACAATTTCAGGTAAATATCGGATATATTAATAAAACAATCTGAAATGTTCAAGGTGTTTGTGGAGAATGGAGTCGTAAGAGCCTCATTGGATCTTTTATTGTAAAGAGAGGAAAATTATTCTGCAAACATATTTGCCTTATCAAGCTCAGAACTCAGAACTTGTTAAGTTATTATAAAATAGCTCATTAGGAAATATACTAGTTTTATGCTGTGAATTACCAAAGTCAAAAAACCTTCATAGTATAGAAAATTAAGTTAAAACATTATAGTCGTTAAATGAACGAATTATTTTATATCATATATATGCGTTTCTCTAAACTAAAATGTGGTTTTTAAGCTGAGTACTATACCAACAGGGACACTGTTTAGAATAGAATAATTATGATTTACAGTTTATTGAACAGCTTAAGAACTACCAATTTTGAATTAATAAGGAAAAAATTCAGAGGCCCACCAAAAAGAAAACTAATCTGTTCCGATCCTTCCAATATACTTAAGTTTCTATCGATCAAATATCGTGTTTTTTTCTAATATTTATGCCTGAGAATATTTTTTTGGGACACACTGTAAAATACTAAGTACCTTTAAGTAAGATTCAGAACTATGTTATTATTTTTGATGTATAGCCTAGGCAAATGAGTCAGAAAAGGTGTTTCATAAAAAAAATGGCAACTGGGGTTTTTCAATGGTAATACGTACTTCTCGATATGTATAACTATTGTACCTAATATCCAACAGCTGAAAATTAGTGCGCTTATGTTTAATTAATAAGTAAAGTATGGTATACATCTGATATAATAAAAAATATGCAACTGAAAAACAAATATCGCAAAAAGTACAATAAATTTCATAGAGATAATGATTCGGAAGATTTAAAGCGTGCTAGAGCAATGGTCAAAACTCAAATTTCAGAAGCATATAAATTGTATATATCTAAAGTAGAAGTTATGGTAACAGCCGATCCCAAACAATTTTGGTCCTATATACATAATACGTAGGTCAAACAAGGATACCAGGGAAAATGCATTGTGACGGCATAATTTACGACACACCTCAAAATATTGTTGGTGGATTTAGTAGTTATTTAAATAGTGTGTACTTAAAACCCTCAATTGAATTATTACCTCCAAGTAATATATCTAATTATCCGTGCACTAACCTTTATACATTTGTCAGAATCTGATATATTGGAAGCTATTAAAAAGTAAAAAAATAAAATGACGTCGGGTAATGACCAGATTCCTACCTTAGTGATAAAGGACTGCTCTAACGTGCTTATTACTCAGCTGTTAATTATATTCAATCTATCGTTAAAGACATCAACAATTCCTGAATGCTGGAAACTGGCAAGAGTGTGTCCGATACATGAAAATGGACATAAGTGATATGCTTAACTACAGAGGTATTTCTATTTTATCCAATTTTGCAAAGGTGTTCGAGGTGTCGGTGTATAGTGTAATATATCCTGCTGTAAAAAATTTAATTTCTATATCTCAACATGGCTTTATGGAAAAACGATCTACAATATCTAACTTAGCTCGTCTAAACTAATTTATTTCCAATATACTAGACAAGGGCAGGTAGATGTACACTGACTTCTCGAAGGCTTTTGACTGCATCGACCATAGACTTTTAATAAATAAACTTGGCAACTTTGGTTTTAGTGATACACTTGTTAAATTTTTGGTTTTAAATCAAATACATATGTTGCAACTTCTGGCGTACCTCAAGGGTTCAAACTTGGGTCCGCTCTTATTTTCGGTATTTATTAATGACTTATGTGATCGACTGAATTGCACAAACTTCTCTTTGCAGATAATCTGAAATTATTCAGTGAAATTAATACCTAGAGGATTGTGCAAGATTAAAAGAACAGTTAAATGTCATTGAGAATTGGTGCATAGTGAATAAATTATCAATGAATGTATCTAAATGTAAAGTTACGACTTATTCACGTTCGGTAAAAAAGGTTGAATATTCATATAGTTTCAATGACATCTCTTTAACACGTTGTGACAGTATTAAAGATTTGGGTATACTGTTCAACTTCGGGTTGGAGTTCACAGGACACATTAACTCGATTACTAAGTCTACTTTAGAAACACTTGGTTTTATTTAAGAAATTCAAAATTTTACTAATACAGAAGCACTAAAAACATTATATTTGTGTTTTGTTCGTTCGAAATTGGAGTATGGTTCAGCAATATGGAATCCTATTTATGAGAAATATTCACAATCATTAGAATCTGTTCAATGGAAATTTCTTAAATAAATATTTATCTTTTAAAATAGATCACCAATACCCGAACAATGATATCCAAATTACTTAATGTTAACACGGTTTAACTTGGATTCATTAGAAAACAGAAGAATTATCTCTAATTTAATGTTTATTTACAAGCTTATCAATAATACAATAGACTCCCCAGAACTCCTATCTCAAATTAATTTCAGGATTCCATGTGTAGGTTCGCGTCAAACCTTTACTTTTGTACTACCATCTAAAAGAACAAATATCCCTGCTAAATCACCCATCTATTCCATGATGGAAATATATAACTCTATTGGTGACCATTGTGACATGTTTAGTCTTTCTTTAAATAATTACTCCAAGACCACAAAACTATGTGTTCGCAATAGATTGTAGCCTACATTTAAGTACATAACAATATTAACCTACCCTAAACGAAATAATTATTTTGCACTTATATATTTTATACTTTTATATTTGAAACTGTTTTTTTATACCCTTTTTTATACTTTTATTTTCTATATTTCATATTGTATACTTTGTATTTATGTAATTTATTTCTATTTTGTAATTGGAGGATTCTGTTGGGCAATAATTTCTTTATTATTATTATTTTTATTATTATTAAAAAGTTGGGGAAAACGAGATTTTGGCTTGTATAAAATGTTTAGGTTTTACGAAAATACGTCCGTGGAAGAAGTTGCAGGTAGGTATTAAAAATATCTACAATTACAAAGGCAAATTTTTGAAAATTATTTTCTACAGCTTAGGGATGTCTCAGCTTAACATGGTTGGGCTTATTTTCTTCCTCAAGAGTTGTACATCAACATTGAGATCAACAATAGCAATACAAATAACAATAATTGGGCCAAGACGTGCAGAAAAAAATAAAGTTAAAAGAGGCCTTTTTAATGGACTGAGGTGCTTTTTTTGCACAACTAATGCGATATTTCGTTCTATTTCGTCGAGCTAGCCCAAATCAATTTGCTATAACTTTTTACACGTCCACAGGAAACCTTTGCAGGTAAGCACTTTTTTGTACTCTATTTGGCGATGCCTACGTTGCAAAAATCGATTTGTTATAAATTAGTACAACTTTTTAGGAAGAAAATAAGCCCAACTATGTTATGCTACGACATCCCTAAGTTGTAGAAATTAATTTTCAGAAAAGTGCCTTTTTAGTAAACAAATGCTATTTTGCAAAAATTATACAAGTATACATGTCCAAAAGAAAACCACTAATTCTAAACAGCAAAACCTATAATGCATCAAAGTTTGTTATATCTACGTTCATTATCTCTAAAGTTAAAAATTAATTATGAAGCAGCGTTGTTTTAGCAGTATTTTCATTTTGTTAAAAAATTAATTAACCGATTTTTATGCAATTAGGCTTATTTTGTAGATATTTTTAATACCCACAACTTCTTCCACGGTATTTTTGTAAAACCTAGAGATAAATTTATACAAGCCAAGAACTTGTTTTCAGTAACTTTACTTGCTAATTAAACATATTCGCACTAATTTTCCGCTGTTGGATTTTAGATACAATACATACTGAGAATATATATTTCTGCTGAAAAACCCCGGTTGTTTTTTTTTTTATGTAAAACTCTGTTTTGCCTAGGCTAGTAGATAACCTTAATTAAAGGCAGTTACAAAAAAGATGACAGGCAGAATTCAGGTTGGTTAAGTTACTTACTTGTTGCTGAAGCTCCACAGAATGTGTAATTTGGAGTTGCTCAAAACAAGTAGAAACGTTATGTTCGGAGTCTGTTTCCCATTTTGCATCTGCCAGACCCATTTCCAACTTCAAGTATCTCCTAGCATCCGTTACCAGCATTTCGGCTGCTTCCCTTTCAGTTAACCCTTCTTTTCCTGTCACCCAAATGTTTCTAAATTTATTTCTTTGGTTCTTCTGGAATTCAGACTCCCCGTCACGCTCTTTTTCAGTCTCAAAAGGTACAACCCTATGCAGAATATCTTCTATGATTACTATATCGGAATTTGCTAGTTGTATAACAGTTTCAATACCAGCGTTGTATAATATCCTGGCCATTTTCCCATTAAGTATAGGTAAGCGCATCAAATCCAACAAATCTCGACTCACACCGAATTGCATGCGATCTTGAAACTGAGAAATTAATATCTCCACACTGCTCCAACCCAACTGGCGACTAAAAGAGGTGACCATGCCTGCAAATGACGAGGCAGACTGTTGCAGAGACTGAAGCATGCCTCGGTTGCAATTAAATTTCGCACAAACTTCCCCCAAAGGCTTCTCGTTTACTAGGTCTTGTAAAGCTAAGGCTACGAAAAATCGCTTATGCACTAGCAACTTGTGGTATAGTTTGTTAGTATTCGTTTGTATTTTTCCTCTAGTAGCGTTAATAATATACGATTCCCGCACTCCTACTAGTTCTCCTACTTTTCTCATGTTGGATGGTAATTTTTCCCATAATTCGAGGTAGAACATCCAGTCAATGTTGCCCCAGGAATTGCAAGCATTGTATGGGGTTACTAAATATATTAAATGCAATTCGGTTTCTAAAACAAAGCACTGGCGGGCTTTCTCCAGCTCCGTAAATAGTGCTAATCCTTCTTCTGGTGCTATGGAAGATGATAAACATGCTTTACCTAAACATAACAGATATCATGTTTCAAAAATAAAAATGTATGCATTTTGTGTATCAATAATAAGCTTTTATTTTTATTATTATATTATAATATTGCCACTGAAAAGTTTGCATTTTACGCTTTAATTTGCACTATTATTTCTTTCTATGTTAATTTTTTAATATCTTACAGCATTTCTTAATTTATAATTGCTGAAAAATTATAAAATTAGGGAATTCAAATTTTTTTAGAACGCCTCAATTTATGCCGATAAATGCAAAAGATGTTTACTTTATGTTATTTTTTAAATGAATGTATTAACTAATGAATGATTTTTACTTTATTTTAATTCAATGATTATATTCTCTTTCTGAAAGCGTGCAATTTTAGAAGCCAACGGCTGAATACACTGTTCTGTCCGTTCCCTAGCACCTTGTGATGAACTCATAGTGCTTTTTATAATTACTCGAAAATCGCGCACCTACAAAGAAATGCTTTTTTTCGTAAAATTTTCCCATCCTTTGTTTTGTCCTACATATAAAATTGATATTTGTTACATTTACTGAGATATAATTGAAAATCTGTGTTGCGTACATAAATTACCTCATTATTTAGGGTTTTAGGATAAAGGAGCAAAAATAAATTCATATTCTATAAAGTTCTACATGCGTGCACAAAGATTGTTAGTGAATTATTTCCAAGGCAAAACCTTTAGAAGATTAACTATTTTCAGACCCTGATGGTTCAATAGTTTGAATTCCCATATATAACACCCACATTATTAATATTGAGCGAGTTCAGTGAAAATTCTTTAGGCTAGCAACGTATCAGTTAGATAATAATCAATCTCCCCAAAGAGGCACCCCACAGGAAGTGTTCTATGCCAGATTTGAAATGAACAGCTTGTTACAATGCTGCAACATGCAGTCCGTTGTTTTCTTGTACAAAATAGTCAACAACATAACTGACATGTTAGCATTACTTGACATGTTAGAGTTTCATGTACCCAGAATTAATTCTCTCCACAAACAGCTATTTTGTACAAGAAATCATCGTACTAATATATATATAAAAGGTCTCCTAAATATCACATCTTAGACAGTTATTCAGAAGTTGAAACAAATTTAGATATTTTATTCTGTAAAGTAGTATCAAACGCCTGTATGAATTCTCTGATCCTGGTTAATCTTTCTTGAAATTGTCTAGTCTTATACACTTAAATCATTGATTGTGCATTTAATAAGTAGTGCTGCTTTTGACTATTCACTTTTTCTCTTTTTTCATTGTATATTTTCTTTGTGTTTTATTGTAGTTTATGCTTAATTGTATTCTAATTGTATTGCTATCAGCATTATTTTTTTAATGCTGATTACTTTGTAACCTTATCCTGTAATTGGGTTTATGTCCCGTTAGATAATGTACCGAAATAAAAAAGAAAAAAAAATATTGCTTACCATCCAAAGAATGGTAAGTATCTCTAATTACATATTTTTAAAAACATTACCTAAAGACGTTGCTGCATATCTCTCAGTCCCATCCTTATGTATCTGCAACCTAATGAATTCATTATTTTTTAAGAAATTGACAGCTTCTTCTATAGGATTATCTAAATCTTCAAGGTTATCCTCTACTGCTAACAAAGTGCATTTAGTGAACAAATCCACATCGCCAGGAGACGAAGCTACCCCACTTGCTATTACTTCTAAAATAGCTCTTTTAAGTTTCCCCGCCCCTTCAAGACAACTTTCCACTGGTCTCAATTCAGCCGACATTAGCTCCTTTGCAATTTTGTAGTCATTTTTTTGACAAATAAGGACGCTTTCTCCCATGTCATCTTTACCCATCCTTCCAGCTCTGCCGATCATTTGTCTATAAGTTAGAGTATCTAAAGGTTTTCCATGAAAGTTAGGTGTTCTTATTATAACTCTGCGAGCTGGCAAGTTTACACCAGAAGACAATGTCGATGTTGCTACAAGTACTCTTAAAGCTCCGTTACGGAAAGCACCTTCAATAATATCCCGTTCGTCCATTGTCAAGCCTGCATGATGGAAAGCTACGCCAAATGAGACTGTTTTGCGCAACACATCGTCCAAACCTACAGGACAATATCTGAGTTGTCCTAAGAGTTCCATTATTAAATTTGTGTTCAATTGGGAGCGTAGAAGGTCGCCCCAGGTAGATTTGGTCTTGCCTATTTTACAGAAAGCCGTGGAAATTTGCTGTGATAGATTCTCACACCAATTCTTGGTTGGGCAAAATATAAGAACAGAACAAGATTCTTTGATTGTTTCTAAACATAACTGTAATATATTATCAGTATCTGTACCCAACTCTGGCAAAGGAAATATTTTTCGTATTAACTTCAGATTATTATCATAAATTTCCCCACAAACATGGGCCTGTTCATATAAAGGTATTGGCCGAAAATTTGTAGTATACAGCTCGGCATCTAACCATTTCGCAAGGTAGGATAAATTTGGTAAGGTAGCGGACATCCCAACGATTTGTATGTTCACATTTTCATCTTTTTTTGAAATGTACCTTAATTTCGTCAATAATAGTTCCAACAAATATCCTCTACTAGGATCTCCTAATAAATGTACCTCATCAACAAGTATTGCTCCTATATCGCTCAATTTACCTTCCTCTAGTAATCTGTTTATTAAACTGTTGGCTTTTTCGATTGTACAAATCGCGACTTGCACAGAGCTAAAACCCCCTGGAGGGTTATATGATCCCATAAAGCCTTCTACTCTTATTCCACTACTTCCTAGAATATCTTGGAAGTAGTACATTTTTTCCCTAACAATCGAAACAAAAGGTAATATAAATATTACCTTCTTCTTGCGCTCAAATACAGTTTTTATTGCTAATATTTCAGCTACTAACGTTTTCCCAGAAGAAGTAGGCGCTGAATATACTAAATTTTTACAATCATTTAAAACATTTACATTACTTAAACATTCCACCTGCCAACGGAACATGTTCCTAATGTTCCGGGACTCATATTTTTCAAGAACAGCTTCAGGCAGTCCCCAACATGATAACTTACATATTTCAGATTTAGAGCTTATTTTAAATTCATCAATAATGGCATTTCCACTATCTTCTACTTCGTGTATTTTAATGTCATCAATATTTCTTACTGACATAGTTTTTTCTTGACTAGATAAATTGGACAGTGTCTTGTTTAAGTGCATATTTTCATTAGAAATGCCATTAGCTTCAGATTCACCAGATATAAATAACTTTTTCTTAAAATCACTCGCAATATATTCTGTACTACCAGGCTCATCATTTTCATTATTAGAATGAACGTTCTCCTTATTCTCTGCTTTTTCAAATTTACTATATTCCAAAATTTTCATGTCTGCACCATTTGCTCCTACAATTCCTCTATTTACGTAATTTTTATCATTTGTATTACAAATGTTATTTTTATTCTCCTGCAAAATATTGTCAGATGTTTTCTTTTCATTTTTTTTATCAGAATTCTGAAGAATGGACGAAAATGATTCAGACCTAGTAAGGAAAATAGAATCATCAAATGATATATCATACTTTGCTGATACAGTGTCTAGTTCACACTTCGTAGAACTTTCACAAGATTTAAAATTATTTCTTTGTATGGGTGCACCATTCTCCTTTGGTGTTGTAAAAAAAAATTCAGTTTGTGTAAAAGCGAAATTGTCTAATGTGTCACTCATTAACAAATCATCATTCATTATAGGATACGATATTTATATCATTATATCGCAATTTTTCTGCTAACCATTGGGTTGAAATATAAAATTATTTAAATATGATATATAATGTAAATTGATAGGTTAGAAATTTAAATGTTTTTCATTTTCAGCTCGTCTTCTTCGCAAATTTCAGACATAGGGTCGGTTTATCAATGCGAGGTTAAAGCATAGACATATGCATAGGATTTAACCATAGGATAATTTTTATACTCGCAAAACCTCAGTTTAATAATACTGTATTATTAAACTGTGGCCAATTTTATCCTCGCATTGATAAACCGGTGCGGGGCACTACCTGAATCGATTGTTTTGTATACAATTAGATTAGACTTGATTATTTCATTTTTTTGTATTTATATATTGCAGTTTACCCCCAATAAATGAAAATATATTTTGAATTCGACTCTTTATCGATTCATTAGATCTAGGATTGACGACCATTTTCATCTCAAGGAGTTTTAAAAGTTACTAGAAATACTAGAGAATCCCCCTTGTGACTGGATATATGGCCGGTTTATCAATCCAGTTCTTGGTACTTTGGTACCACGACTTTGCTCAAAGGCGGTTTTCCGTCGTACGCGTTATTTTCAAGTGCATTTTTAATGAAATCATTCTTATCGTGTTTTCGACGAAAGATGGTTCCGAAGGGTGTTTTCCGGTCTTTCGTGAAACGAGAAATTTTTAATGTAAATTTCGGCGAAATTGAATTTTTCTTACGGCGGCTTGTACAAAGCATAGTTAAGGCTTAACCAGAGTTGTTAGTCAAATTCGCGTTGTAGAACAATTGGTTAGCATTAACTGCCCGCGTTAAAGTTCAATTTTTTAACTGCCGAAAAATAGACGGATCAAGTGAGGTAACTGTTGAATTACAACATCAAGAACAAGAAAGTTTCAAGTGTCAGAAATTGCTGAAATCGTTAAATCAGTCAGTTAAATTTTATCTCTGGTTAGTTAACCGGTCGGTAATGTGATTATTATACAACTCGTTTTAAATGAAGCATTTTACAGAGGCACAAAACTATAAAGGAGAAGAAGAAGATTGTACGATATCAACCAAGGGTTGTTCTGTGACCAAGGAGCTTTGTATCAACCGTCAACCGTCAGCACCGTCACTAACATCACAGTAGAAATCTACTGTGCTCAGGGCGTGTTATCTTAAATACGAGAAGTTGATCCTAGTGTGAAGAAGATGGACAGTCTTTCTCTCTTTGTCTTTTAGGTTCCAGAACAATACACTAGGAGCGCTGATTGTCAAAATGTCAAAATTAATTATCAACAAACAAGCGTCAATTGTCATTTAAGCCGACTGCATGAGAGGAACATAATAGAAAGTTTGACTCGTGGTGGTGTTTCTGCTTTTGTTTTCTTGTGACTTTTTGCTTTAAATTGCTGTGTTGAAAATTATTAATTAATTATATAATAATAATAATAATAAAACGTCTTTATTAAGGCGAGGTTTAGCCATAGGCTATTCTTACACTTAACCTTATATTATCCAAGATATTAACTAGCACAACTGTTTTGTCTGTTTTAGTTCAAAATGGGTATATGGAACCGGAAATGTGCTGTAGAAAAATGTGGTGACCAAGATTCACCACGACACAGATTTCCCATGCCAAAGAAATTTTTGGGAAGGTACCAAAAGTGGGTGGAAGCTACTGGAAACGCTAATATAACCAAATTGGATCCTGAATTGGTTTATAGATCGTATAGAATATGTCATCGACATTTCACTGAAGAGAGCAAAGCAAGCAATAAACGTTTAAAAGAAAATGCCGTTCCCACTTTATTTTGCATTGTATCGGAAAATAAAGGTATGTATTAGGCAATTACAGTCTCAAAAATGACATATATACATTATTATAAAGAAATCAGAAATAAATTGTATTTTGTTGTTGATCAACCTTTTGATTTGTATAACTAATTTTTTTTTAAAGCTGTTGAAAATGAAGACAACAGTAAAGTAACTGATAATGAGATGGACACAAATGTTTTAAATCAGTCACCTTCACTTGTTGATCATACATATGCATTGAATTCAAGTATATGTGAAGAGCCATCAACTTCAGCCATATCAGATCATACCTATGTATTGACTTCAATATTAACTTCTGAACCATCAATGCAGGCTACAGATCAAACATATGATTTAAACAAGGAAACTTCAAATGAGTCAACTGCTGTAACCATGGAAATTTTTGACGTGCCATCTACTTCAGATGAAAATAAATATACACTTGACAAATATGCATCTATTGATATGGAATCAGAGATACCAATAACGAAAATGAAATGTAAGTTCATAATAAGTAACTCTTAGAAATTAAAAAAATTAACAATTATTTGTTTAACTCAATAGGTACATTGCAAGAAGCTGGAGGAGAACAATATTATGACGTAACCCCCCGGAAATCTATCGCATGTAAGAGGGCAATAAATTTCGACACAAACATGCCATCTACTTCAAAACAACATCAAGATGCACCAGACAACTATGTGCATACTAATATTGAATCAGAGACGCCAAGAACTTCTACAAATCCAAGGAAAAAGAAATGTAAGTTTATAACATATTGTTTTAACCATAAATTTAAATATATTTAATTCAGATTCGTTCAACATTTTGCAAGAAGCTGGAGTGAAAAGAATTTGTGAATTGAGCCCTAGAGAAAAAATTTTGTATGAGAAGGCAAGCCGACTAAATAGAAGTTTTAAAACATATAAAAGAAGGATTGTGCGGTTTAAGGAAAAGCATGGGTCTATGACTGAAGATGAACTATTACAAACACTCACTGCAGATTTAGATAAGCATGTTGCTAATTTTATCAAATTACAAATAAAAGCATCAAAAGTCAAATCACCAAAAGGCCGCCGTTATAACTTGGACGACAAAGTACTGGGCTTAATTCTCCAAAAACAAAGTGGGAAGAGCTATAAATTGTTTTCCAAGTTATTTGCCACTCCCACCAGGAAAACTTTAATGGAATTGCTGAACCGAATTCCGATTGATGCAGGAATTAATGAAACAATTTTCAGAAATTTAAAATTAAATGTAAATAGTTTGGCTGAGAGAGACCGAGTATGTGTGCTTATGTTTGATGAAATGGCTTTAAACGCCCATCTGGACATCAACAAGAAGCAACAAGAATTTGATGGATTTACAGACCATGGTGACAAAAGAACGGACAACTTTGGAGATCATGCCCAAATATTCATGGTAAAAGGTAAAACACATTTTCATTAACACTTCTAGAGATTATATTCTATTGCTGTAATAAAAAAGCGTGTTAAAATATTCACACAGAACTTCACTGTCTATTAATTATTTTATTAAAGAACACATTTTTACTGTATAACATTTTTTTTTTATAGGTATTACTAAAAGATGGAAACAACCAGTAGCATATACGTTTTCAGAGGGCACTACTAGCTCCATAGACTTGGTCCGACAAATAAAATCGATTGTTGGTGAATGCCAGAAAGCTGGGCTCAAAGTGGTAGCTACTATATCCGACCAAGGTTCAACAAATGTAGGAGCCATAAACTATCTGGTAAAGAATTATAAAGTACCAGAAAATACTAACAGGAAATTGAAATTGTATTCTGTAAATGGGGACACTGTAGTACATATATACGATGCACCACACCTTCTAAAAGGAATTCGCAATAATTTCTTAAGAAAAAAATTGGTTTGGAAGGTAAATGGTAGTAGATTGACAGGAGATTGGGACGATATAGTTAAAACGTACGAAATTGATAATGAAATAGGAAGGCTGAGAGCTCTAAATAAATTACATAAAGGTCATATATATGAAAAACATATGAAGAAGATGAAAGTGTCTTATGCGACACAAGTATTTAGTCACACGCTGGCATCCATTATGATGCTTTTTCAAAAAAAAGGTAATAAACAGTAAACTTATGTACAGAAAATTTGTTTCTTGAAAAAAATCTGTTAGAAAATAGATAAAATACAGTATAAATAAAATGCAAATATAATAAGAAAAGTTATAAGCTTTCCAGATTATGGGCACATCTTAAGACGATAACTTGTAACAGTTTTTTTCATTTAACCAACATATTTGGCAAATTTTTCTAAACATTACTTTTTTCCTTAGGTATTACTTCCAACGATGGAAAAATAAAATTGGAACATTCAGCAAAAGGAACAATAAAAATATTACAATTTTTTGATAAGTTATTTGATAGTGTAAATGGACACACTTTGCATCCAGTAGCTGGAAAAGTTTTAAAATGTGCCGTTAGCAATAACAGTGGACACTTTACTTTCTGGAGTAGAGCCAGAAGTTATTTGCGAAACATGCAATACAAAGAAATAAATGGTAAACTAGTCAGACCACCATCCCTTGGCAATTGGGAAGTTACCCTAAATGGCCTGGAGCATTTAAGTAAACATCTCCAAAAAACATATAAAATAACATTTTTTAGACCTCGAGACATCAATCAGGACCCCATAGAAAATTTTTTTGGCCAAGTACGTCAGCATGGAGGAAGAAATATTAACCCCAGCGTATATACATTTAAGAATCATTTTAAGACATTACTTATAAATAATATGGTGAACCGTCACTCTGTCTCATCAAACTGTGAAGGTGAAATTGATAATTCAGAAATGATTATAAATGGAGTGAGACATCTGGTAACACAAGGGTAGAGGAAGAGGTTGATAAAGAAAATATAGACATTAGCGATATTGAAAATATTAACATCACAGAACAAAATTTTTCTTTTATAGATAAAGCGGCAATTGGCCACGTAAGTGGATTTATTGTCAGAAAAGTTAAAAGTATAAAAAACTGTATTGTTTGTAATAAAAACTTTATCTGTAGTGACAAAATAAGTGAGTGGCATGATATCAGTCAAGCTAAGGAGTATGTTAATGAAATCAGCGATAAATTGAAGTATTGTACACCAAAATTAATTCTTGGTTTGGCTGATATTTACCGCAGAGTTACACAAATATTGCCTGTGAAATGCTACACAAAAAACATTTTATTGAAATTATTTGTGTATGTCAAAAAACATGTATCATTTCATTTTGATGAGTGTGAACATATCAAATTCTTAGAGGATGACATAATAAAAAGATTTATATCTCTGATAGCCCATAATTGGGCTGATGGAGTAAATAAAGTCCTCCGTGGCAAATCAGATTCAAATATAGACGTTATATACAATAAAGCTGTACAATATTATAATAAGAAATTAAAATTAAGAAAAAGAAAACTTGTAGAGTTAATGAAGTAAGATGTTATATTTAATAAAGAAATCCACTAATATAATTGCTTTTTTTTTAAGTGTTATGTGCTAAAAAATCTTATTAACTATTTACGTATTAATCTTCAAATTGGGTAATATTCTGGTACATTCGCTGGACTGGAATAAAAGCCATCGTATTTGCTAACCACAGTCTTATGTTTTTAATATAGTTTTACAATTTTTTTAGTCATTTTGTGCACGACCACAGTTTAATACTATATTGTGACTTGGTGTATCCTGGGATTTTTCGGTCATCTTTAAATGAAAATTCTTATATTTTCTTACGTTTCGGTTTTATTAACCATCGTCAGAGGAAAAACTACAATATTTATATTAACGTACGATTATATTTTATGTGATTTTACAAATTTAATTTCATTACTTACAATTTAAGAAATTTTTTGTTTACACTATATTAACATTTTACGTTTATTTCTGTCGAAAGTTTAAATGCAACTAAATGCTGAAACAAAAGTGATGTTTAGTTGCATTAAAACTTTCAACAGAAATAAACGTAAAATGTTAATATGCGTAAACAAAAAATTTCTTAAATTGTAAGTATTGAAATTAAATTTGTAAAATCACATAAAATAATCGTACCTTAATATAAATATTGTAGTTTTTCCTTTGACGATGGTTAATAAAACCGAAATGTAAGAAAATATAAGAATTTTCATTTAAAGATGACCGAAAAATGCCAGCATACATCAAGTTAATTTGATATCAACGGTCGAGAAAATACAAATATTTATTTATATACTGTGATAAAACAATAGGCAAGGAACGCGCCACATATTCAAATGGCGCGCGCATGCGCAGAATGCTATTTAGTACCAGAACAAAACAATAGATGGCGAGTTGACGTTTTCACAAAGCCTCAAGTTTTAACACAGAAGTTACCAATCTATCCCTCCCAGTAATCTATGACTGTGCTAACATAGAGAGAGTTTCAAGTTCCAGTTTATAGCGCGTGAATAGAAAAAAGGTCGATTGTTCAAAATTTGCAAAGTAAGATTATATGTGTTATCTGTTTTCGTGTTCAAAACGATTGGAAAAATGAGTACTGGAACAAAACGTTGTTGTGCTCCGGGCTGTTCAAACCGTTCAAACAATACTAGTGGCGAAGAAATAAGTTTTTTCCGTTTTCCTAAAGACGAAGGAAGGTAAGTACCTATTTTGTTTTGACTTTTAAGTTACCATATGATAAATATAAACAGTTTAGATTGTCTGCTAAAATATTTGAAATAAATCAACAATACTTGTATACAAATTTGGAAAACTGATAAATAAGGTAACCTAAAAATGTTTGGTAATTTCTCTGTGGATATAATAGCCATACATTTTTGTGGGTGTTTAAATAAAAAGTAAATGATTTATAGAGCAAATTCAACCATCATGCCTATTCAATGGATTGTGGTTGGGTTGAACATGGTGCGTTTAGTTCCATTGGTTTAAATATTGCTATTGTTCCTTGAGCGAACTATGTTCTTTGTAATTGCTTTCAATTTTATTCTATGTTTAAGGTGTTCCCTGTGGAAGCAATTTGTTAATAATCCCGAATACAATACGTACAGCCCAAAGGAATGTTATGTTCGACTTCGGCTGTGCAGTTTACATTTTGAGGATGAGTGCTTTTCTAGTATGCAAAGAAACAGATTAAAAAGGGATGCATTACCAACATGGTTTCGACTTGGTAAGTACTTATTAAACATAAAAATATCCTTTATATTCCCAATAATAATTATTTATCAAGTTATATTCTCAAGATGAAGTACAGATCTTACTTATTTGCATTTAAGAAATAATCTGGATTAATACTTGTATATTCCTTTTGTAAATATTTAAGGTGCCTACATATTTTTGTTAAAAACTATATACCTAACAGAATCTACCCAATCCCACAATCTCTGCAAGACATACCACCATCAGGTATTGTTTTACTCTCCGATCAAAGAGCAAATCTAGATATGTAACAGCTATCTCTTCAATACATACCTTGTTTGCATGCTCCCAACATAATCACATTTTATAGTCATAAAAAAGGAGAGATCTCAACAATCCAGAGGCAACAGTGGCGGGTATGTGTATTTTCATTAAAATAAATTGTAATTCCTGCATTATCTGCTCTATACAACAATGTGATGTATAGCCGTATAGGCATGTAAAAAACTGTGTAGCTTTGTTGACATACGTGAACAATGATTTTAGGTTATTGTTTTAACATTTTGTCCAATAGAAAATGAAATCGTATGCGCACTTATTAATTCATACACAATACAAGTTAAAGTTTACTCGACTCTACTAATATGTTTGCACAGCAAGAACATAAATTATTTTATTTGCTGTCCAGAATCTGAAAAAGTAGTAATAAAATCAACATATTGGACATATCATGTGTTGTGTGATAAATACATATTTGTTTTTGTGTAATTTCCATGCATATTGAAGTTTATTCAAGAAAATAAATATGTATTTATTAAAATAATGACAATATTGTACCTATTTTAGGTAATAATTGTTGGTTATATGTTCAAAAATTTCTAGGTACATAACCACGGATTTAACAAATATAATAGGTAGAGAGTACACGTTTTATTCTGAGGAAATTATGTATTGAAAGGATGATAGTAAAATTTAATTGCTATTTCACTGTATTAGAATCATCAACAGAACCCCATCATGTTATCACTATGAAGGTCATACTCACTTGTGAAACGATCGATTTACATCTTTTCTAAACTGTTTTCTGCAAATGGAACCACACTGCACCATTTTATAATAACTATATTGTCACTAAAAATAATATAAAATAAAATATCACTTCTTCACCCTTAAGTCGCTCTGGAATCCTAAAAACACCTGTTACCATTAATGGCAGACATGTAAATAGGGATATTCGTCATTATGATACACGAACCCGGACCAATAATTTCCGAAATGTTACGGATTTTGTCAAATAAAAGCTGTGGATAGATCGACTAGCCAATCAGGATCTCTGGGCATGTTTGCAGCTGAAGTGCCTCAGGCGGTGATTATTTCAGTGACAAACAAACGAATACACATGTGTATTGTATCTAGGGATAAGTTCTTTGATTGGACGTTTTACTTATGAACAAAGTTGCCCTGCAATTTGTATTGAGTATTCATGTCTTCTTTTTGTTGGTTATTAGGGTAGATATTTTTGTTAAAAATATGAAAATAATGCTTTACTTTACAGAACCCCTACAAAGGTTGGATGATCAGTGATCAGGCACTTCCCACAACATCTCTGCAAGATACAGCACCATCAGGTACTATTTTACTTTACTCATACAGCAGGTTCCTTTCCAACATCAGTATAAATTTTTAACATTCATCCTATGTACTTTCACACATCCTCCGGAAACAGCAAATATCCAACATCCACCTTAAATGAAAACTGGTAACTTGACCCCCCTGTGATATATGCAACCCATATTACATTTGCGTATATCAGCCGTTGCATATACGGCAGTCTCGCTCGACCGCGACACCGCTGTCTTTTGACCTTGAACGAAAACTGGTAACTCTACCCCATATGCGAACATAAACATTTCCAATGTTAAAATGTCTAATAATATTGATTTGGTTAAGATTACCATAATTTCAAATCAAGCAAATAAAAAGTATGACCTAATATGTTACCCCATATGCGAACATAAACTTTTCTAATGTTAAAATGTCTAATATTGATTTGGTTAAGATTACCATAATTTCAAATCAAGCAAATAAAAAGTATGACCTAATATGTTACCCCATATGCGAACATAAACTTTTCTAATGTTAAAATGTCTAATATTGATTTGGTTAAGATTAACATAATTTCAAATCAAGCAAATGAAAAGTATGACCTAAAATGTTTAGATTTAATTATTGATAAGGTCTATTATATTAATATGTTTTCTTTGAAAACAAAATTCAGACGGGTCATTAAAATTACACTGGAATACGATCAACATATCAACAAAGTAAAAAAAATATATGGAAACTTATCCATTATTAGAATTCAATTGCATCTTACTGATTTCTACTCTTGTTATGTGAAATGATGAATCGAGTCTGAATTTTTGAAACTGCTTGTTAAGTAATGGGTTGGGAAAATAATATTTTTTCTTGTCATAGCTTAGTGCATTTTATTAGGTCGTGTATTATAGTGAAATTTGAAATTAAACTAAAGATATTGTGATGATTCGTTACTAATTAATTGTTATACTTGGTAGTATATTCAAGTACTGAATTTATAGAGTAGTCGCTATACGATTACTTAGTGTTCCTTGTCAAACAAATAACTCGGTCATTTAAGAGACCATTCAATGCATTCACAAGAATGGGGTATTTTTAAACATCCATTTTTTTTTTTTTTGTGAGAACATTCACCTTTTGTCAACTCCCTAACCCTATCGTTCATTTTGTCACATTTTCATCATTTCATCCCCTACAAACGTATTTGTTGAATGTTGAATAGTCCCTAACAGGTTATTTTTACTTTCAGATATGGTATTTCTACTGTCAATTTGAAAATTCAGTCTAAAGCGTTCCCAGATAGCACCAAAACGTCCAGAAGATGTCTATTGGTAACACTCAGGACGGACGAAGGATATCCATTTTAGGTCGTCAGACGTATGGTGGACGTTATTCAGAGGAGGTACCGTGTTACAAATTTGGACTTCCTCAGAACTTCCGATTTAGGGTCATTGTAGGTCCAGATGAGGACATTCAGTGGACACACACAGGCTTTTCAATTCAGATCTTTATAGTCTTAAGAGATGATGGTAAATGATTTGTTCAAGATACTTTATATTGGCTGAAATTTTATAGATAGTTTTTTCGTACCTGAAAAAGGTATCGACTATCTAGCTAACCAACCCCAGTCCGAAGTCTACCCCTAATTTTTTGAAATTAGGGGTGCACTTTGGGTATTCAGGTTTTTTCTTTTTTTATAAATTTTCAGTTGGCTTAAAGTACTTTGAACAAATTGTTTACCAGCTCTGTGGCTATTGCTGCACATTTTGTTAAAGCTGCAATGGTGTTTTTATATTTGTACACTGCATTCAGTGGCATGCAATAAGAATACCTACTAATTTTTATTATTTTCATTCTTGTGCATCTATAGGTTTTATTAAATTTACCTATCACTTAGTTGAGAAATAATTAGAAAATATAGAAATATTGCAGCAAGATAAGTTATTAATTTTTCTCTTCCTCAAGGAGGATTGTTTATTATTAAATTATTTAAGAATTACGAAATATTTGTGTAATTAAATATTGTACTCATATTTATAAAAATTTTATTTAGTCTGAAGTTAAAATTCTGTCGCTGATACATCATTTACTACCATAAGTATATACCTTATTCTTATTAGCTATTTTCTTCCGTGCTGAACAAAGGGAACACAATCAGAAAGCAACCAATAGAGATCAAGTATTTTAAAAATACCTCGATTTAATTGGCTGTTTAGTGATTGCAATCAGTTGGTTCAGCACGAAAGAAAATAGCTATTGTGATCAAGAACTTATGTGTATATAAAAATTCTCAGGACATTTTTGCGTACTTTCTTTTCACCGTATTTAGTTACATTACACGATTTTTCAACCAGTTTTCAAGTTTTATTATCCCTTTCCTTCTGTATTAGTTTACGGCACCACATTTTTAATTTGTTGCATTCGTGACAAAATGAATCTTGGTAGGCCAACGTGCGACCTAAAATGGACGTCCACAGAACGTTAATTCAGTGTATCCTAAAAACATCCGAAAATAGACATCTTATGAACGTTCATTTCACGTCGTCGGATGTTTGGACCAAGAGAGGACCTAAAACGGAGATCCTCCGGAAGTTTGGTGCTATTTGGGTTGCTACCATGATAAATCATTACAAAGCCTGATGTGATAGAATACGAGATGAGACTGTGCTTGAATATTGCAAACAATATCCAGATACGAATATAGTTATGCGCTTACCTCAAACGAAAGTAGTTGATTGTACCTGGCTCACCATTAGAAAAAAAAAATACAACTCCTTTATCTGCATTTGATTCATTCTTAATATTGTCGGTAGCATAGTCGTAGAGATTACATGATATTTATTTACTTTTATTGAATCATTTATATGGAGTTGTTTGTTAAACTAAAATTATTTATTATAAATAAATAATTAAAATCAAGCCTGTCAATTAATATACAGTCGTAAAACAATATCTACAATAATTAAAATGTTATTCTGAAAATTGTCGGTCGGCGATTAGAGCATCGCTCGATATATCAACTGTTCCTTTGTCGTTTTTTTTTTTATGATTTTCAAACTCACTTTGGATAAATCTATACTGGCCCAGTAGTTCTTTATTGTACTTACTGTTAGTACTCAGTACTGGTTAAATTACTCAGAATTAGATGATGCCGCAAAACGCGATGTGCGTGTAAAATCTTCTATTTTGGTTATGTTTGGTGGATATTTTCACATTTTGTTATTGCAGTTATTGGTAGCACTGATCACTGATGCTGGTAGCTATCTTCGTGTTGGCACCAACGCCACCAACCAAAATAAAAGATAAAATATAGTTACAGATTAATGATTAATTTATTAAATAAATCTTTAAAAATTAGTACCTATATTAATACATAAATAACATGAAGTACTGTGTTTACAGCAAATAAAATTGCAAGTTGTGATCACTCTTTTTTGAATATCGATCCAAGAAAGACCGAATGACGAATGACCTTTCTGTCAAACACCAAAAATTATAAAGACAAGAACAGAGATAAATAAATATATCTTATAATAATTAGAAAATCAGAATATCTGTGATCAGAATATAATTATTTTTTATTTTAATACAATGACTGGTTTTGCGTTAAGAGTTAAGACAAAAAGTGGTCATCAAGTGGTGAATACATTAACAAAAGATAGTACTATAAGGGATCTAAAAGAAGTGTTATCAACTTTGTCAAATATTCCTATAAATCGACTTCATATTCTCTCGGGTTTTCCTCCTAAAATTTTAGATATCACGCAAGACAACTTAAATTTAGCAAGCAGTGGAATATCTTCTGGGGACACCCTTATACTTGAGGAAAAAGTAGTACCCGTTGAAACCAAATTGAGCAGTACAGAAACAGTAAGAGATCTCCAAGATAAACCTTACAAAGAACATGAAAATCCTTTTGATTGCCCAGGGATATTAATGAAACATGTAGTGCCTGCAGATAATTCGTGTTTGTTTAGTAGCGTTAATTTTGTACTTAATGGAAAAATAGATGAAACAGGAAACGCAGCTCCATATTTGAGAGAGCTAGTAGCAGAAACAATTAAATCAACAAAAGATCTGTATGACGAAGCAATATTAGGTAAACCAGTTGAGGAATACTGTGCGTGGATACAGGATGACAAATCATGGGGTGGTGCAATTGAGTTAGCTATACTGTCTAATTTTTATGGAATAGAAATAGCAGTTGTTGATACAATAAACGCAATAATTAACAGATTTGGTGAGGATCAGAATTATCCCCACAGAGTATATTTGATGTTTGATGGTATTCATTATGATCCCCTCTATATGGAACCTTTAGATGTAAGTAATTTAAAATCTCGAGCAAAATAAACATTTTGGCTCTAATTTTGTAAAGAAATGACATCGTATTTCCAAGTTTTACATCTATCATAATCCTAATAGTACACACAATCGAGGTCATTTGGTAGTTTTTAATTTTTCTTTAAAATGTTGCTACTGTTATTAAATAGATACTTCCAAGTATATTAAAATTAAATAGGAAAAAATTATATTGAATCGAGGTACTTTGGGTATTTTGCTTTTTAAACTGATTTTAAACAAAATTATCAACACTATTTTTCTTGTCTACAAGGTTTCTAATAAAAAGGAAGTGTTTGTGCAAGTGAGCAAGTATCCAATATTCATAAGTTTGTTTTACTTCCACATCCACGTAGTGGACTAATTTGAGCCAAAAAAATTTCTGTCTGCCTCGGTTGGTCTGTCGGTCCCTAACATTTGTTTTGTGTGCAGGTTTTCTCAGGAATGGTTTAAGATATTGACTTGAAATTTAGTACACATATGCATGACGAGGTATGGAACTAGATTATATTCTACCCTAATAATTCCGGTGAAGAGTTGGGGGGTAAATAAGGGAAAGTAAATAAAGCAAGCAGATATTTGAAATTTGGTATATATACTAGAAGCCAGGGCTCAGATCCGGAGCGAGCGGGGAAAAATATGAATATCAATATTCATATCATTCACTAATCGCTGAGAGTACCAAATAACCCGGCCCATCCTTAACTAAGACAATGCGCAATGCGCCCCCGTCCGACGTTAAGTAGCAAGGGCGCTATATTGACCTAAAAGCAAGGGCTTTGTTTTATCTAATACGGAGTATAAATATATACATTTATATTACATTGCTTTCTTTGTCTGTTTCGTACAGCTTTTGAATTGAACATTGAATGGGCCGCGGCCGGTTGGATCGATGAAAGTGGATCGTGCACCGCAGTTTCCGCCGCTTGGTGGAGATGTTGTACGCATCTGTAGGTACCATTTCCCTCCAACGGCATGCCACGAGTCAATTTTGAAAAAATTCAGGCACATTTTTTGGGCAAAAATAAGCATCTTTTGTCTCTTGGTGTTTCTTTCCAAAGTGCTTCCTTCTTCCGGAAAAAATAAAAAATAAAATTAGTTTCTTTGTACTTTTTTTATGGAGGAAGGAAGCACTTTAAAGAAAAGGTTTAAGAGGCAAAATTTGTTTACTTTTGTCTAAAGAATATGCCAGAATTTTTGGGAATTTAGGGAAGTTCTTGGCCGAAATTATTTTTGTGTAAAAAACTCTGAACTGGCAGGCGTGTTCTTTCCAAAGAAATAAGCCATTTTTGGCTCTTGGAATTTTTGTCTAAATTAATAAAAGTTTATGAATTCTTCTTTTTGTTATTCTTTTTCGGGAGAAGGAAGCACTTTGAGAAAAAACACCAAGAGACAATAGATGCTTATTCTTGCCCAATAATGTGTCTGAATTTTTTGGCAACATTTAAGCGGTCCTTTGTCTTTTGCCTCTCTCTCGAAGAGGGCACGGTTACGTGACATGCCGTTGAGGGGACATGGTACCTACAGATGCCTACAACATCTCCATCAAGCGGCACAACTGCTCGATCCACTTTTGTCGATGGGCTCCCGTACTAATAATTCAATTTGTTGCTACAGCTGGTTATGTAACTGCAACTAATGAATGGTCATTTAGACAACTAAAAATTGTAAAAAGCCTACTTAGAATCACTATGAGTGATGATAGACTGAATGATCTTTTATTATTAAAATGTGAAAAAGATTTGGCACATTCTTTGGATTATTCAAAATTGAAGGAACATCGAATTAAAATTAATTAATTTTTAATAAGTACCTACACAAATCACAAAAATGCAATACACTTATAATGTCTAGCTTTAGATTACCTATATTAAGTTCAGATTTTAAAATTATTTTCATGTACTATTTTGCCAATAATACAAATTTTAGTGTTCTTAGTTTCCACTTGTTTATTTTGGTTTTTCGTATATGCTGTGTGATAGCTTAGATCTAATACTGCCCCTTGTTTTTCAAATTTCGGTTTATGGAATAGACAATAAAATCAAATAGGGGGCAAATAGTCTCCCCCCCCACAGTGATCGACGTTGCTACAGCCCTGCCAGAAAGGGGTTGGTAAAATAAAATTGAGATATTCATTTGAAATTTGCTACTTGTAAGTATTATAACGACATTTGAAACTAGATTGTATTTTGAGATGAGACTACAGAAACTTGGGATTTGGGGTATATACTAGAAATAAAGGCCACAGATATTTTTCAACACCCTATCACTTCTACTCCATTATTAAAGGGCTTGATAAAATAAAATTGAAATATTCACTTGAAATTTGGTACATGTATGCACTGTAAATGACATCTGATTGAGATGATTCCGTTGAAGGGATGGGGGTAAATAGGGGAAAATAAGTAAAGCAAGCTAATAAGAGTCCAGAAATTTTATTTTTGGCATATATGTTAGAAGCCAACGCTTCAATTTTTTTCATGACATTTGCCTCAAATAGGGCCGGTCGGGACCAAAGTTTTCCTAATAAAAAACTCGACGAACAAAAAATTTAAAGGACGGCTCTTTTGTCTCCTTAGTCCTTTTTTATTTAGAACGAAAGACATTTCCAGATGTGATTTGCAGGCTACTACCCTAAAAGACTGGCTCAGTCGATATTGACAATAACTTTCGAAATACCATAAAAAATGTGAAAGAACGACAGCTATCAAAACTGTGCTAAATGCTGTTATGTGGCAATACTAAAATACAGTTTATTTCAAGGAGCCTATCCTGCTTTGGCCACTGCATACAAGTATCTTTTTACGTTACCTGTAAGGGGTCATTCACAAATGACGTCCACACTTTACCCGGGGGAGGGGGTCTAGATTTTGTGACAGCATGGGACAGCAGGCAGGGTTCATAGTGACCGGGAAAACCAGGAAAATCTGGAAAAGTCAGGGAATTTAAAATTTCACCTAAAAGTTAGGGAAATGTCAGAGAATTTTGCAGAGGCAAGAAAGTCAAACACTAATTATTGGTTTTTTATCCGATACAACAATACAATATTTATTATTAATACATATGTAATATTAATAAGTGTTTGTGATTTAGTTTACTGACTTTCTAACTGAAGCCGCCCCTGTCGAATTTATCTCCTAGTAAAAGAGAGAGAATGTGCACGCTTATATCTTTCCAAGTGCTGTGTATGTCCTTTACGAAAGTACAATTTTCTAAAAGCGGCTCTACATTTATGCAATGCAATGAAATGGATGGCATGCAAAACTTTGGGTGATAATTTTTGCATCATCAAAGCACTTTACACTACTGCAATATTTTGTGAAATCTTTGGGACTGCCAACCAGACGAGAAGAAATACTTTTATGATTATGTTTATTGTTTATTTATTTACTTTACAATCACTGAATCGCTATAAACAGAAAGAGAAAATCAGTAGTTTTTCCCAAAAGAATTACAGAATAGGTTAGGGGGGGCATGAAAATTCTAGATTTACGGTCGACGTCATTTGTGAATCGCCCCCTAATCCTAGTAAACTGTAAAAGATCGTTTTCAATTTTAAGATTCATAAAAACTAGGTTGCGAAATAGGGTATCCGACAACAGACTTGAATCTTTTATGATGATGAATGTAGAAAAATGTTTGTTGAATGATGTTGATAACATGGAAGTGTTCAACACTCTGGGCGAAATCGAACAGTTTTCTTAAGAAAGCTTTAATGCATTAATGGGCTTTTTCCTTCTTTTTTTTTGATCTCTGAAACCTAAGAATTATTTTTCTTTTGTTAATTGCTATTTACCGTTAAAATGCTTTTATATTTAATTTTGTTCTTTGTTTTTTAATATTAATAAATTTTAATAAAGTTTACATCTATTAAAATATCTAATCTACTATGTCTTACGTATATTAAAATAAATGGATAATAATATATAACAAATGAATTGGGCCGTTTTGCTAAAATGTCAGGGCCGGTTGGACCGACCCCATCCACCCCTGGTCGAGATGTTTTCATTTAAAGAGACTTGGATGGAAAATCTGGATATGAAAATAGTGATTCCTTAGAAATCAGTTTTTTACAGATAAATTTGACTTTTGGTGGTAGATTTTATATTGAACGATTCTTATTTTCAGGGTGGAAAGATCCAAACGATATTTCCTAGCGAAGATGAGAGGGTCTATAGAGAAGCAGAACAGCTAGCTCAAGAAGCCAAATCAAGTAGACAATACACAGATGTTGACAAATTTACATTAAAATGTATGATATGCAATGTTATGCTGAAAGGACAAACTGCTGCTCAGCAACATGCACAAACCACAGGTCATGCCAACTTCGGAGAAATTTAACACATTTTTAACTTTGATATTTTAAGCTGAACTAAACATACCTCAATTTAAAAACACGCCATTAGCGCCTATATATTGTGTTCGAAATATTTATAGAGTTTGTACCGCTTGTAAATGACTAAGAGTGATTTAATCATTTAAATATATACTAAAATTACTATTTTACAAAACGAGTTGTGTTAAGGACAGATTACCCATTTTGTACTGATTTCGATAGTGTTATAGCGAGAAGATTGGCAAAATCGGGTATAACTTGTATATGTTAGGTGTAGCAAAAATAATTGACCATGTTTTACTTTTTGCACTAGTTGACTAGTTCTTCATTCAACAAAACTTTATTTATTAAACATTAGCATAGTTAAATAAAAAAAAAAAATAATAATAATGAACTACTTACCTCTAGGTATCAAAATTATATGCATTAAGACGGCATTTCGACCAATAAGCATGCAACATAAAACTATAAATCACTATAAATTTTTATATACTTTTGTTCTAATTTTTTTTTATATAGTTTATTTATATGAAAACTAATATCTTATTGTAAGTTATATCCAGGTTTAGTACCTAGGAAGATTTAAGAGTTGAACAATTTTTTTTAAACATTAAAAAAAAAACAATGCGATTTTGATGTTTTTTTATTTAGTGCCTTTTTATGATTGTTCCATTTTGACAAATTTCTACAGAAATATATAGGGTGTCCCTGGAGACAGTGCTTCGGTAGGGTATAGTTTGAGTCAAAATAATACTAACACTACCTATAATTTTCTTTCTTAGGGCACCCCCTTTTGGAGCTATTACACTTCAAGTTAAATTTAGAAAAGATTTTTTACTGATAGCTTGGAAACTACTTTATCGATTGCATTAAAATTCGGACAGTATAAATAGTGAATAAGTATCTTTGATTTGTTAGAGGTATGGAGCCTTTAGTACCTTGTCTGTGAAGCCAGGGGCGGACCAGCCCTAAATTTTGACAAATAAATTTTTGAAACTTACAGTGGCATTTCCAATTTTTTTTAACAATATCCTTAAAAAAAAACCAAGCCTATAAAGCGAACTGTTTACAAGAAAAATTGATGTTAATGATAAGGGAAAACAATGACATTTTCCTATTTGGAAGAATTCTGTTAAGAAAGTGTTTAGCTTCCAAATCATTACCCACAGCTAGGTTGTATATAACTGCATATTGGTATCTTTACCAGATGAAAAATGGATTCTACTAATAAACCAGTATACACACCGAACTACTTTCAACTTAATTTTACTGTGTATTCTCTTAAATTAATAAAATTGGTTATTTTCTTAATAAACCATATTAATTTTTCATTTAATTATTTATTATTGGCCAGATTTGACGTTTACATTTATTAAGTTGTTTCATACGGTTCTATTTCGTGTTATTCATTATATTTTAGCATTTCTTGGTCCTTGATCAGTAAAATAATTTTTTCTCGAAAACGGGTCCCTTTATTGATGTTAAACAAGAATATCTTTTTTTATAAAATCGTTCAGGGAATTTAAAAATGCCACTGTAAGTTTAAAAAATTTATTTGTCAAAATTTAGGGTGGTCCACCCCTGACATCCTAGATAAGGTACAAAAGGCTCCATACTTCTAAATCAAGATACTTATAGTTTATCTCAAACTTATTCTGGGTATAAAAAATGTCGGCGTCTTAGTAGGTATAGTCCCATAGTTCAGGGACACCCTATTTAACTTGTAATTTTGTCTACTAAATCTGCACTTAATTTATAATGAGGTGTTTGTTATAAACTATACAATATGATTTATGGTTTTTTTTTGGATAACCTACTCGGAATGCCATCTTAAAGGATTGAAATTGAAGAATCTACAAGACCAGCATGGACATTTTGACGAGAATCCTTTGGATTTTTTATTGTGAGTTTTTAATCAACCTATTATAAACTCGTGTTAACTATATTTAAGAATTTTATCGACATGCAGAAATTGGGTGCCAATAGTTTTAAAATATGCCAAAAATTTTGACAGGTATCTGACAATACACACCATGTCCATGGGGGGTAGCATAGTAAGGAGAAGACATACTCCTATCTTACAGTGAGAAATAACAGCTGTGGGTGTGATTTGTTGCCAAATCAACATTGGCAACTCACCAGGTCATGATTTAAGAAAAGTTGATACACTATAAATAGTCCAGTATACTTTAACTTGGCCGGTCCAAAGGTCGCTTTGTCGATATACATGAACAATGTGTTTAGACTATTGCTTTAACTTTGTGTTCAAGAGAAAATTAAATCGTATGCGCAATATTAACACACACGAGACAAGTTAGAGTTTATTCGACTCTCTTTCTAGTATTGCCTGAAAAGCTGTTAAGTACATAAATATTTACATTACTGAATAGAAGTGGTAAGAAAAGGAATTATGTAAATTCATTCACTGATCAAGACTTCCGAGGTTTTGCTGTTTTTATGAACTCATTGACTCCACTAACTAGGAACTATAAATCCTACTTTGATGACATTTGCCATACCAAAATGGATAATGTGTGATCACACTGCAGCTTATCCGTCTCTCCTCCTATACTACCTCTATGACACTGCCCATGTTTACAATAGGTGTAATGGCTAAAATTTTTAACTTTTCGAGAAAGTGTTATTCTTTATAAGTTTTTGCTTGCCTAAAAAATTGTAATTATATTTTTTATATGGGGCGATCAAAAATTACAAAAACTTAAAATTCCGTAGAGTAAACTGGTAAATTTCATTTGAATATTGCAATGTTTCTGATATTAGTGAATTTTTATTAAAATACTTGTTTTTGTAATCAAAGAGAATAAATACCAGAATTTTGATTTTAAAAAAGTGCAGACATATTTGAAGGTTCTGACTTTATTAAATATTACAATTAAAAAATTCCTTCACCAAATTGATCGAATGTTTCTAATCGTTTTCAAATGTTGTCAAAACTACGTCTAACTTCCTTAATGGAAATTGTTGCACATCTGCCGAAATTCGCTGTTTTAGAATTTCAAAGTCGTCTATGGGCTGTCGGTAGGTAATTTGTTTTTTAAATATTGTCTTCCGGTAGAAATTCTAAACTCGTGATTGGCTTACTCCAATACCTTACATGTTGTGAAGCTACAATCCCATTAGTTGACTCGCCGGAGAACATAATAAATTTATAAAAATTCGTGTTGCGACTTAAAATTTCATTTCCTACCCATAGACAGAAATTTAGTCGTTTTGCTTTATCTCCTTCTTCTGAGGTATGGTTAAAATGTAGTTTGTATGGAAATATTTTATTTTCTTTCAAAATTTTTTGAATGCAACTTTTTTTAACCACCTATAAATGCTGGGCTCGATTTCTCAACGAAAGTTTGGGACTTTCAGCAACAGATACTAACACTAGTAATGTGATCATATTTTTTTCTTGTTCTTTACGTCAAGCACAGCACCAGTTTTTTTTACCAATTTACGAATTGCCATTCTTGAAACATAGACATTGGGAAATCTCTCACTGACTTGTTGTAAAACGTAACGCTATGAACTTTTACCGTCTCCATAACACTGTACTAAAAAAATTCTTTGCTTGACGGATAACATTTTAAAAATTATTTTTATATATTGTAAATTGTATGTTGACAATATGGAAAATTCCTGTGTGGAATCCAGCTTTGGACATTTTACAATTTCACAGGTAGTCAAAAATGTAAGAAACAAGTGCACTAAAAAAACTGTTGCACAATAGGTGTTGGAAGATTTGTAATTAACAACAGTGCAGAACCATGTAATAGGCGGAGACGTGACTGTAAAAAAATGGGATTCATTTTTAGTGTTCCGTATCAAAATTGGCAAGCCAGAACACTTACAGAATCACCTTGGTGTCTGTCTGTCCGTCTATCCCATACATTTTTCTTAGAGACTGTCTTAGTATCAGCATAATTTGTATGGATCTATCAAATCTATATTTAAGAACAACTGATGTAGTGTAGGTGAGCTAGGTTTTACCCTCAGATTAACTGCCACCTCAGCAAAATAAATACTAACATGTAGTTTGTGATGTCTGGAAGATGATATTAATTTGGAAAAAAATCTTTGGTAGAATTTGCAAAAAAATTGCAAAAGGTTGCGAGAAACAGTTTTTTGCGATTGTTGAATTTATACGAAAAAAAGTGTTCAGGTAAAAAATGGGCGCAATAAAGAAACGAACAAAATCAGCCCCGGTGGAACTCAATTGGCCTGGTGGTTCCCTCGCAAATTGCAAGAGACCACTAAATTTCTAAGTTTTTTCAAAAATTCATAACTCCGGTTCAAATACATATTAAAGGCTAAAATTTGCACACGTTGGAGTTTTAGTAGTCTTTAATCTACCCTCAAAATTTCAGTCGAAAATACCATGTACCATTTCAAAAATAGGCACTTTTTCCTCTTCGCTCTCGCTTACCTGCTGAGGCAGAATTTCTGACGGCTGTGCTTCAAACGTGGGCTGTGGGTAAAAATGTTAATATCTCACGAAGTGTAAGTTGTATATTGAAATTGTGCTTCAGTAGGCAAACAAGAGAGAATGGGAACTCGGTTACCACCACTCTTCGCTGCTTGAGTTCGCGCTGAAATTAACAGTTTTCGATTGCATTTTTCGCATGCAAACTTTCACAATTTTTTTTTGCAAATTCCACCAAAAATTCTTTTTCCAAATTAATATGATCTTCCAGACATCGCAAACTACATATGAGTATTTCTCTTGCTGAGGTTGCAGTTAGCCCGAGATCTGGGTCCTTTGAGAGCTAGCTCACCTACACTAATGGTATGGAACACTAATTGCGCAAGTACGACTTGCACTTATCGGCTGGTTTCTCTATGATATGGTTAATAAAATTAATCCAAAGCCACAGTGGCTGAAAAGATTTTAAGTTTAATTTTACCTTTTGACGGCCTATCAATTATAAAATGTCCCACTTGGGCTGGGCAGAGGTTGATGTACCTGTTCTCCGTTACACAAAATGCCAAATTTTAAAATTTATGCTGTCCAACATATTGTAAATAAATTACTTTGAGACTGCTGACGAAACTATACACGACCATTACTTTAAAGTAATTTCATGACGCATCATTGATGAATATAGGAACATGTTGGATTGTTATAACAAAATGAGTATTGTACAGACATTAGATGTTAGTTTGCAATATGGATTTAATTATACCAGTATTTTTTTGGTAATTATGTTTAGTTTCATCAAACTACTTATTAAATATTCTTGAAAGAGGCTATCTATTTGTATTAAGTAAATTTTTAAATTCGTAATGTATGTCATTTGCTAATAAACTGCTGTACCTAGTTCTTTACATATTAATTGAATGTAACTTAACTTATTGCTATTTTATATCTAATGATGATAATATAGGGTGTAACTGAAATACTCAGCTCAGATTTAAGAGCAGATTTTGTATTTTTCTAGTTTAAAATAAAAAATTCGAGTGGTTTAATTTTGTATTTTTATGTCAAATTATGAACCTATGCAGGCTGGGAACTATTGACTCGGTACATTGATGTATGGACGGTTTTATTTTAGCTTTTGTGGTTTACTATACCCAAGGGTCTTGTACTGTAACCAAAGCCTTTTCTTTTTGATTTACAATACTACTATGCTGTAAACAATTTTATTTTCCACCCTGTATGGAGGCTGCCTTATTTCAAATCAGTGTGCATTATTTCCTTTATACCCTATTTTTAATCTTTGTATAATTGTTTTCCCAAAAGAAAAAATGAAATAAAATATTCCGCAAGTTAATTATCAATTTTGTTTTCTTCATTACCATACTTCTTGTAAGAAAAAAATCTTACAATCATCGGATAAGCTTGATAATTGATGGAAGTACTTTACTAGCCATCATTTGAACGTCCTCGGAAATGATTGGAAATACATTTTTCTAATGTATATAAGGTAGTGATGGGTAAAAGCTGTTATTTTTTAATAACAGGTTTAAACTGCTACTGTTATTTTGAAAGACCAGTTTAAAAATAACAGATCGCTGAGAAGTACCGGCGTTGGGCGCGTTTAGGTAAATTGGGGCCCTAGGCGCTGTGAGATTTGAGGGCCCCTCGATTAAAAAAATATGCAAGATTTGAAGGCAAGTATATTTTACAAATACATATTATCATATTATTTTTTTCCGGCTTTATATGTCAGCAAACTTGTCAATTTGAACGTTTGATATCACAGTTTTGTGTTTCCTCTGATACAGTATCCAGAAGAGACAAATTTTGAAGTCGCTGTTGCCCCGAAGTACTTCGTAGGTAGTTATTAATTATTTTGAGCGTCGAAAAAGTGCGTTTACATGAGGGACTACTGACAGGAATGGTCAAGTAAATACACAAAAGGGTTTCAACATTAAAAAATGTCACCTGCAACACATTGAGAATAAAGGACTCCGCAGTTTTTTTTATAGTAAGAATAGGTTTCAGTCGATTGTTCTGAAACTTGGGGAAAATATTCTCCTGGATCCCCTGATTAAAATTCTCTCTGACCACCAGTCCGACCGAATTCGATTTTCTGATCTAGAGGCGACTGAAACTGTGAACATCTTCGAAGGTCTGCGTAAATGTTCCATAAAAATTCTGAAATTATTCATGCTCATTTCTTGAATAAAAATAAGCATCTTTTGTCTCTTGGCATTTTTTTCAAAGTGCTTCCTTCTCCCGGAAAAAAATAACAAACAAACAAAAATATTTTTTGGATTCTTTTACGGGAAAAGAAAGCACTTTGAAGATAAACACCAAGAGAGATGCTTATTTTTTTTCAAAGAACACGCCTACCGGTTTTCAGAATTTCTTAGACAAAAATAATTTCGACCAAGAATTTCCCTAAAATTTTATTTTTTTCTACTTCAGAAAAATCCCAAAATATTCAGGCAAGTTCTTTAGGTAAAAATAATCAGCTTATGCCCCTTAAACTTTTTCTTCAAAGTGCTTCCTTTTCCCGTAAAAAAATTGCAAAAAAAATATTTTTTTCTGTTTTATTTTTTCCGGGAGAGGGAAGCACTTTGAAAAAAAAACACCAAGAAACAAAAGATGTTTACTTTCTCTAAAAAATGAGTCTGAATATTTTCAGAATTTTTATGGAACATTTAAGCAGACCTTCGCAGATGTTCACAGTTTCAATCGTCTCTAGGTCAAAAATCGAATTCGGCCAAAGGGAATTTTAATCAGGGGGCCCAGGACAACATTTTCCCCAAGTTTCAGAACTATCGACTGGTCCTTTGCATGCAAAACAAGCTAATAATCAGTGCACTACTGATTATTAGCTTGTTTTGTGCTCTGAAATTACAAGTTACGTTGAGTCCAGATAAGTTTAAATGTGAATTAAACTAGTGTACAGCTAAATGCTGTCTGCTATTATTTCACATTGATTACGTTGGTAGTAAAACCTGAGTATTTTACGATTTGGTTATGATAAAAATTGGGACAGACATGGATGCATGGTAAAATTGTGTATATAGTCGAACAATACTTGATGATATCTGGTATAATTGAAATTACGAGTCAGAAATGTTGAATTTCAGACGAACCTGTTTAAGTGTCAATGTAAAATTGGTTGATGCAGTAATTACATTAAAACATGCAATATGATTAAAAGTTTGTACATTAGCATTAAATAAAATTCAGTGCATTGTGGTGAGCATATATGCTCCATAAAGTGGTGTCGTTGAGTAGTTTTCCTGAGAACAAAGGAACATTACGCTATTTTGATGCTACGTCATCTTTGACTATTTGGTGAGACAGAAATTTCATATTTAGTGATAATCTTTCCGGTTGTATGTTGACAGACCACAGTGCCGTCACACGATAAAGTCTTCTGATTTAAATAATTATATGCCACCTATCTCAGAGAGTTCATTTATGTTACACATGTACCAATCTAGAAATGCGCATAAAAACATTAAAAATGCAATATTTGAGATTATGGTAGTCTTACAATGCATGCGCCCTATATTCTCTATCATTACTAAAAACTAGTGGGCTGCTCTAGATCTTTTGCAGCTCTGGGCGAAATGGCATTTTGTCGCCCTCCTCCCTGCTGTAACGTATCGCTATGCCGAAAATACCACCCTTACAATTCAAGCTCCCTAGGGGGGCCGCCCAATTTGCCCACCATCTGGAGCGGCCTCTGGTATAATGAAAGTATTAAAAACACCAACTGAATAAAAGCAAGATGTTTAATTGTCGATTTTCTCAATTTGTATAGTTTATAAGTAAAAATAAACTGGTTATTTGTAACATACTTTTTATTTACATTGTGGATACTAACTTAAGAGTTTATTGACAAATAATAAATAAGGATATGATAATTTAAAATCACACTAGCTATAATGTCCAAACACTTAAGACTAGATACTACTATATTGAGCAACTTACTTATTCAACAGCAAAGATTATCATGTACAAGCATAAAAAAATAAACGTACTATAAAAATTGCTTTCAAATTTTGATAGTACATTTGTGAATTTTTTATTTGGCTGATTTTCATAACTATTACGTATATTGAATAAATAGGTAATTAAAAATAAATTAGCATAAGATTGAGTTAAATAAACAGGCACAGCATATGAATTACAGTCGAGTCTCGAAAATATGACAACAGTATACTTATATATCTGCTTGAACATTTGGATAACTGGGTCTGCAGGTTAACCACGTCTATTACTGGCCTTGAAAACTGCTTCCATAGCCGTACATGCAGAAATTCATAATCAACAAAGGACCAATCAGAATAATAGTCCAATATCTAATATCCTGCTAATCATTACCTTGTATAACTTAGTCAACTGCAATTCTCTCATATACTAAAATAGAATCATTGGCACTAATATTACAAATTTTCAATAACAAATGGATTACATGATGTAAGTAAATGCTGTTAAAAATCACAGAACGTTTGGGTATTATTGTTGCCTGTCTTTTCAGAAATACCTCAAAATAACATGTTAACGAAAAACTAAATTTTTAAGTTATCGAGTTACATAATATATCATATACAGTGTGTTCAAAAAGTCTACGGATTTTTAATAATGGTTACATCGTATAAAACAACCATGAACTCAATTTTTTCCCTGATTAATAGTGTGTCTTGGTATATGTCATAATCTTAAGAATAATAAATAAGGATATGATAATATAAAATCACATAAAATGAAAAACTAAATGTAAGTGGAGACAATCCAAACCAGATATTAGATTTCAACATTCATTGAAAAATGGGAAAAAATAATGGTGAGAAAAGTCCAGTTGCAACTTGTTTAAGACTAACACTAAGATCAAGTGATTAACAGGCGAAGGAACAAACACATATACAGGGTTTTAAAAGTATATCGATGACAATTTTAAGATTATGTATTCATAAAATAATAAAAATTTAGCTGTTTGGTAGACAAAATAATATAGTAAAAATACTTTTGAAAGTCAATTACTCAAAAAAAAAAAAAATAGAAAATGTGTTTCAAAATTTTATAACAAGACAAGATGCAGTTCAAGGAGGCAAATGAAAGAGTACTACATGACACTTTCATCTGCCAAAGGGTTTCGGCAAGAAAATTGTGTGTATTCTATATTTCTTTAGATCACGTAAGCAGTGATATCCTAGGTATCTTTATTTAATCACTCAGTAAAAGTACGAGATTGCAAGCAATTTAAAACATTTTTTCATCCCTTTTGGTTTGAGTTAAATGAACCACCTGTTAAAATTTATAATCGACATTTTAACACCCTGTATAGTAGAAATTTAGAATTTATGATTTCTATATGCCTGAATTCTCAGTGATATTTAAAGTTATTATCACCACAAAACAATGAAGCTGCAAATGTCTTCACTTCTTGATTCTTTAGTTATAATGGTAAGATTTTTAAGTCAAAATCTTTAGAATTTTTGAACACTATGTGCAAAATATTTTTTTGTAACTATATCATTTCTACAAATAAAACCTAATTTGGAACAGCCATAGCGTGATATATAACTAATTAACAAATAAAACTCAAATAAAGAAAAACAACATCGTCGCATAAGTCAATTTATAGCTGCACTATGACCGGAATATCGGTCATACATAGGGCAAGTTTATTCACTTTTAGCCAACGAGGGCCTTGGAGTATTTGGGACGGAAATGGGGTGGTCATTCAGCTCCAGCAACACCAACATTCTATTCAATAAATCTAGTATCAGTTCGCTGTTAAATATCAATAACAACCACACCAACAAAATGATAAGTAATGCAGTCAAGCTGATATTAATGGTGTTATGATGAGGATGAATGTGAGATACTCAATTTGAAGTGATTTTACAAACCAATTTTATCGTGTTTTCTCCGTTGTGAATGTTTGTAGTAAATGATTATAAGGGGACATTTTCATCAAGTTTCCAACATTATAGTTACTTATAGGGTCGTAACTATACAGATTCGGAAAATGTTGGTTTTGGTATCGCACTAAAACGTAAAAAAAAACGGAAACAAAGTGAAATGCCACGGACAGAGCTGCCCACATACATGTAGTGGGGAAAGCAGGTGCTGTGTTATACGATAAACAAGAATAGCCTAGTTGCTTTACTCTCGCTTTTGTGCTTTTGGTATTATTAAAATGAAGTACTTTATATATTAAAGCATCCCCAAGATTTAGGTAACATTCTGTTTCTTCTAAATTAACATTTCAACAAATAAAATACATCACTTAGAAATTTAAATTATTGAAAGGGGATGCAATATGTACTGTGACTGGAGGTGATGTAATTGGCTATATTAAATGGTGGAAATTAACCTGCTAAGTTTGTTTTTTTACACACTCCACTCAAGGGGTGTGCGAAACAAAAATTTCACCCCTAATTTGCATATAGTGGAGACACCAAAAAAAATTTATTTATTTTATATTTATATTTACTTAATTTCTAGATTATCATAAATATAAAAAGTTTAAAAGCAATTTGTTGTTTTATTAGGTACCTGATGAAAATGCCACCTTCAAGGTTGTTGTGAATTTCAATTATTTTAGCTTAGAATTAAGCAACTAGTTAATTAAGAAATCAGTTCTATCACAAATTGTGATTAGTCCATAAATTTTTTTTTGTAAATTTTTGATAGTAATATTTTTAATTACTTATTTTTGCTTATTTGATCTACTACAAATTATAAGGCACGCTTCTCAAAATGTCTAAAGAAAAAGTCATTGACAATTTAGCAAAATAAATAAATAAATTATCATCAGGCTATCGCCCTTGTGACAAAAGAAATGTTTTTGTACAAATCACGAATACTAAGTCTTTATAAGAAATAAAATTTTATTTACAAACTACGTCTGAAAATAGTAATTTTGCTTTTCACACTCCACAATTTACTACATTTGTAACTACAAACAAACTATACTTTTAATATAATTTTAAATATAAAATATAAAAAATAAATGAATTTAAATAAAAAATAAATACTATGCTCACAAGAAAAGATAAAACATAAAATTTCTGAATTTAAAACAGTGTAACTCAACAAGCTGAATTTCTGGGGTCACAGTGCTATTTAAAATGTATGAATGTTTTGACATATCTTTGTTATTAATATTAATTCTGAAAACTATTAGAAAATTAACAATGTTAAGTATTTCCAGCTATTTATTTTTCCTCAACCTCAAAAGTAAAAAAAGCTTAGTATTTCTCAAACTCAAACAAAACAATCAATATGACTGGCTATTAGATTAAAATACTTTATTCGTAATGATGATAGTGCTAAACTACATTCAACAATCGAATTAAAATAATCAGTCTTATTAGCTTGAAAAGAATATGATAATGTATCATTAATTTTTAAGCTTAATACGAAATTAGTTCAAAAATGAGACACAATTAGTCAAAAACATATAATTCTCAACTAACCGGGCATACAATTCTCTGCGTACTTTCGCCGTGAACTTATTGACGACACAAAGTGTCGATGCTGCTGCAAAAGACAGGTTGTATAATAAAACGATTTTAAAATTTCCTAACCACTCTATGCTACCAAAGTCGCCCAGGAGATCAAAGTTGGTGATACCTGTAGAAAAAAAAAAACAACTTTATAATCTAATTTGCTGCAATAAGCGACAACTGTTGTAATTTTTTTTTCAAACTCGTACAAACATCGACGTTCAGTTACCTAAAGAAGCTAATTTTCAACTGTTAGTTTCAAAATGTTTTTAATGAAATTTCATAAAAACGATATATTTAGATATAGTATAGTCCAGATATTTTTGCTTTAGAATAGACATTTTTTATTTAATTAAATATTCTGCAAAATACTTGTGTAGAAGAGCATCTTGTTATTTTATTTAAATACAGCACCCTGTATATTTCTGCAGAATTGGATGGAGGATAGAAAAACGTTTCCATTGAACCCACTATAGTCTATACACATATTTATTATGAGTAGTTTCTGAAATGTTTGCGCATGACACAGTAATGCAAATTTATTGTAAGAGAATATTGTATATAAATTGTTTTATATACGAGTTAAATTTATTAAATTTAACATTCGTTTACTTCACATCATTGAGTATGTATGTTTTTTTTTTTAACAAAAAGACTAGAGTTTTTTTAAATAAAAGCGAGCCTTCACCAGATATTTAATTTGATCTAATTGAACTGTTTAAGTATAACGATGTATAACCAGTATAGTGTTAAAATGGTTTTAAAGGATAAATAACTAATAGATACTCATAATACTTGGTTTCAGAGATACAATTTGGATTCAAAAAGAGGTGTATAGTTTATTTCATGAAACTTATCCAGACTGGTCCGAAATTCTTCTATCTGCTGAATGTAAATTTAGAGAGTTTGACCACATTAGAGGTTTCCCTAAAAGCCGGCTACCAAAAGTACTGGATGATGTTAAGTTAAACATCATGTTAGAAGCCTGAAGAAAATTCTCATGTGACAGTTCAAGAACTCTCAGGAAATTAAAAAAGTGATCGGAAAAGTAGCCGCTTTATCGCCTGCTTTTGCGTAGTTGATTGTCAGCCTGGGAAAAATCGTGAGAAGGTTTAACAGGTTACGAATTAATCGTCATTAAAAACCAAAAGAGGCATTGCCGTTGGTTTTTTAAAAATGTTCAGTAATTACCACTATTCAGGGGTTGAAATGACTCCAAATCCTAAAATTTACAAGTATCAATAAATCTAAAAACAATTCTATTTGTATTATTTCTATTAAATCAATCTTTAAACAAGCTAACCATTATACTCTTCGCCGATTTACTGCACTGTTTATATAATTGTTGCACATTCTATAGGATATTCGTCACAGATTTTTTTGTAAATAATACTAGTTTTAGACATTTCTTGTTTAATTACTTTTTTTTAAATTATATAATTAATAACTTTTTTATTTATTGATCGATATTGTTCAAAAACAATAGGGTTCTTTCTTTAGCTAACACTAACTTACTGCCAAAATTTCAATACAATCAAACTTCTCGTTCTAAAGTTATCGTGCTTATAAGAAACGTGACGGACGAACAGACAGACGGACGTCTCTTTTTCTAAATATTTCAGAAACTATTCATAATATGTGTGTGTATGACGGGTTTAATTAAAAAGTTTTATCTTCCATCCAAATCTGTAGAAATATACAAAGTTGGTGTCACTTCCTTAAAAACAGAAAGTGATATTGAGTGCTATTTTCATAGCAAAATCTGTAACGTCAAAATTAACTCCAATGCAAAAACATCTGAAATCAACAATAAATATTTGACTTACCCAATATTTTCGACAACAAAGGCAAAGCTGAGCTGATTATCAGTAACAAGGCGCAGTTTCCTATCACAAGGCAGAATGGTGTGCTTTTAGGTTTTGGCCTTATCCTCCTCACTAACGGAGCGGTATAAAGGCCTATTGACGATGTCAATATTAAATAAACTATCATTACTATCTCCAACGCAGCTCCAAAAGGTCCCAGCTTTGACAAAGAACTTACCCCCAAGGTAAATTGCTGAAAAAAAAATTTAAAAAAAAATTACTTGCAAATATTGACAATAATTATAATAATTACTGATCGGTTTTGAATCAAACTAATCAAATCTTTCAGAATGATATTTAAAATTATTATTGTAGTTAACAATTTATTTAGAGTTGTTCAAAACTGATAAAGATGATTTAAGATATTACCTTCGAGCTACTAGGTAGTGCCTTGATGCCGATAAGCAAGGAGAGTGTGTTCTGTACCACTAACAGTACTGCTATTACTGTCAAACCCAAAAGGAGTAACATCGCAACAGGATAAACAACATTTCTCCTAAAGGGAGAGGTCAGTCTTTGTTTATCTGAAAAGAAAAAAAAAACAAATAAATCTAGGACTTCAATTTGCTTCATATGAAAATTAAAATTATGTTTACAAATACCAACAATTAAAAAATGGAAAAATGATGATTGACCTTTTGAAATATCTGTTGTCCTATTTATTAATAGAGTAACTGATACTTCATCCTCCAATCTAAATCGTTATATTCTAATATATCTGGTGAACAGCTTAGAGGTTTTAATTAAGAAATTCAGTGACAAAGTTTTAGTTCATCATCTATTAGTATTACAGGGTTCCCTTCCCACCAACATTGGAATTTTGAATTCCCTGATTTTACAGGAATAAAATTTTAATTTTCCAGGACCAAAATATGAAAATATAGTAACATTCTAATAAAACTTGTATATAGGTGGATATTAATGTAATTGTATAATCTTCAGATTGGCATGGAAAAAATATGGTAAACCATTTAAGTAATTTTTGTCGTCATTTTATTTATAAGAATTTATTTTAAATAATTAATAGTTAAAATTACACTTATATTTTTTAGCAAAATATATAAAATTCAAATCTTACAGGTAATTTTTGTACAGTAGAAAATCAATTAAAAATATTTTATATGACTCAATATTATTATTAGATAATTATCGCAACAAAAATTAAATTAAAATTTTATCTAATATGTAATGAATCAAGCTAAAATAAAAAATAATTTACATAGCAATTTTTATTTATTGTTTATGTTTTTAAGGTTCTTTTGAAAGCAGTACAGTTTTTTCAAGAACATGTTTCAATTCCAATTCGTATTTGGAACTTTTACAGAATTTTAAACTGACTAGTAATTATAGTAAAACTTTCCAATACTGACCACCCTCGGAGAATTATATGTGGGTCGTTAAAGAGGAGTGGTCGCTTGAAAGAGAACATAGGAAAATTAAGTTATGCATTTTATATTATTTATTTATTAATAATTTTAATTACATAATTGTAGTATCAATTTATTAAGGAAAAAATATACCAAATTTAACTAAGGACACAATATACAGGATGTCCCAGAATTGAGTTCCCAGATGGGAACCTGCGTGCTGCTCGAGTGGTAATATAGCATTAATTAAGTACTATCTCTCAGACAGATTTCAGTATGTGAGCTGTAACGGGAACGCACCCGAGCGGCAGTTGGTGAGGCATGGCGTACCACAAGGCTCCGTCTTAGGACCGATTTTATTCTTAATTTATATCAATGATATACCAAGCTGTTGCCTAGATGCTACATCCATTCTATTCGCTGATGATACAACCGAACTAATTCAAAGTCAGTCCTTAGATATAATTCAATACGATGTGTCAAACATACACTCAAATGTTAAGAGTTGGTTTACAGCAAGTGTACTAAGCAAAACTCAAACATTAATTCTTACGCTGCGCAACCTACCAAAAGACAATTCTGATTCGGAACCAGTAAAATTCTTAGGGGTGTATAGTGTATACTGATCCGAAGCTGACATGGGAAAAACATATTGTGTATCTGTCAGGTAAACTTTCAAAAATTATTTATCTAATAAGGAACTTACGAAACATGAAAAACCTTAAAAACAGCTTATTATGGATTCTTTTATTCAGCTATGTCATATGCTATATTAAATTGGGGTCACTCAACTTTAGCTTGCAACGAAAATGCATCAGAATTATGTCTCAAATTGGCTACCGTGAATGTTGTCGTGAACAATATATAAATCTTGGTGTTCTTACCCCACCATGTGTTTCATATTAGAATGTCTACTATATATAAAACAGAGGCATAGCATATATATATCAAACATTGTGATATCCATCAATATCCTACTCGGAATAGAGAAAAACTAGTTCAAAACTATTTAAGACTTTCACGTACTAGAGACGGAACAAGCTATCACCGCATAAAAATGTACAATGTCCTTCCTGAAAAGGTAAAAGATATAGTCCTTAATCAGTTCAAGAACAAAATTAAATTGTACTTTAAAACCAAAGCTTTCTATAGTATTGAGGCGTATCTTCTTAATGATTTTAGTGATATGACATTGTAATAGATAAATAGATAGAAATTTCCATATATCTGTAAATTAATTTTAATTTGTATCTACTGTTTTTAATTTTAATTATATGTATTGTAGAATATCTGTATATCCTTTTAATATGTTTTGAATTTATTTTTAGTATTACTTTCTGTTTGTAAATTCATGTTATTTTATATATGTTAGCAATACATCCCTTCACCCTTCAGGCCTCTGTCTTAGTGACATCACTTAACTATTGGACGATCGTGCCTCTCCCGAACGAAACCGAGCCAGTGGCGTCAGCCAAGATGCGCGTCAGGCAGAATATAATATACCCTTGTCAATGAAGTACGCATGGCAATAAATTCGTACTAAATTGTGGTTTTTAGTCTTATTTGGGGTTGAAACCCTACAAACGCTAACATCAGAAGTGGGATGCTATCCAATGTGCCAGTGAAAGAATAATAAGTTGTACGAACTGTTAATTTTATTTGTTGTTACGTTGTGATGTGGAAAATACCGAACATGACAGTGATAGTAATGTGAACACGTACAGGAAGAGCAGGAGATCTCATTACCAAACAGTGTAAAGTTGCAGTGGCAAAACATGTTAATAGTTGTAGTAGCAACCCAACAGCAACAATTTTCATAATTATTGTGCAATACAAAGATGGCTGCGAGTCCGCGAAGCCAACGCCCGTGCTGAACGTGGATGATTCTATTTGCGCAAGTGTCAACGTCATTCTCTACGTCCTTCCGGCGCCTTCCGCTTATTTGCGCAAGCGTCAGTGTCGTTCTCTGTCTTTTCGCTTAGTAGAATTTGGCCCTGGTTCGAGCACTGAATGGCGGAATGTCTGAAAGACGACGTCACAAGGTTAAAAGATGATTGCAACGTATTACTGACGAAATCCGTAAGAAAAAGCCGAATCAACACCACCCGTTTGTACCATTGCAAGAATATCGAACATACCGAAAATTATTGTTGGTATAAAAGTAAAACAAAATACCGACGATTCTACAACAAGGACGTGACCTAGCCATAGCCACGTCACCAATAGCTACTTTGTGTGCAAGAATCAAACCATTTGATTCACATATTGTATTAATAGTGGAGCTGACTCATCAATCTAAGCAACACCGCTGTCGAGAGATTCCGTGTAGTGATCCAACTCGATGCACGTGCTTTATTGGAATTTGAATTGACTCTTTGGCTAATGATAGAAATTTATTAACTGTTATGACATATCCAATATTTTAAAGTTGCTGACATTAAAGAATAACGATAGCCTAGAAATTAATCTGTCAGGACTGGACGAGCTTTAAAATTAGGCAACGATGATAGTTGTTGATTGCAAACCAAAAGAAAACACCGACCGATTATTTTGTTAACCCTGAAAAACTGTCATGGTTGCGAATGAAACGCAATGCTGATAACTAAACTCAATAGCAAAATGTACAACTTCACTGACTTGTTACTGGTGTTACTGGTAATTTACTGCGAGCAATCCTCACAGGAGAGAACGAAAAGATGTGGATAAAAGTATTACCTAAAATTGAAAATATTAACACTACTGGTTTGGCGCACTGTATTATGGTTTGGGACAAATCTGAAATTACAGCTACTCAGCAGTTTTTAGCCTACATATCGATGGTTAGCTCTGTTGACCCTCACGAGGCCGTTCAAGCACAAATACTGCTGGCATAAGTACATCGAAAACAAGCGAGTTAAGCAATTTGTAGTCTCGTTAAGAAGCAAAATTGTTTTTCATCGGCGACATAGTTGCCGTAGAGGATTCACAAGAAGTGAATGGAGGAAAATAAAACGAAGGTAGATAGGACCATCCACTGTACTGTTTTAAAGGTCTTTCCAAATGAACGCTGTCTCCTTGGTAAGAAAGGTAGCAGCTCAAGAACAGCTGTGTCTTTGTTACATGGGTATAGAATAAACAAATCAAAGACTACTGTAAGTACTATGATAATAAACTTGGCCTTCTAATTTTATTATAATGTGTAATAGTTGCATTTCTCTTACACTTTGTTGATTAATGGATGATTACAATAATAATAGTACACTATAGTACAAAAATATAAAGTCGCACATACGATATTATAATAATGAGATATAGTAAAACTAATGCAGTGGATTGGTTTTCTTGTTATATTTTTGTAATCATTTCGAGTTGTTGCATGTGAATGAGTAGTTGTAAAAACAATGTCGTGGCAATCCCACAATTAAATAAGAGAATTGCAGCAATCCTGCAAGTAAATTAAATTGAATTAAATTGTGTACTTTACTGCAAACTTATTGTTGATATAAGAAGTGTCGTAGTCTTTGTTCTTTACCGCATTATCATGGGCGCCGACACTTTTTATACCTCCTAGATAAATGAGAAGAAGTATGCTTTGTGAAATAAAAGAGTGGCAATGATCCTGCCTGAAATAAATTGAATTAAATTGTATTAGTAGCAATCCTACAATATGTGAAAGAAAGATGTGGCAATCCCACATGACAGTTGACAGGTTGTACTACATACTGTGGCGCTCCCACAATATGTGAAAGAAAGATGTGGCAATCCCACATGACAGTTGACAGGTTGTACTACATACTGTGGCGCTCCCACAATATGTGAAAGAAGGATGTGGCAATCCCACATGACATTTGACAGGTTGAACTACATACTGTGGCGCTCCCACAATATGTGAAAGAAGGATGTGGCGATCTCACATGACAGTTGACAAGTTTTACTACACACTGTGACACACAGTATGTGAAAAGGGGGTATGTGGTAGACCCACATTACTTAATCTGTGTCGTGACAATCTCATGACAAAAACATGTGTGACAATTTATGTTTTAGTGCCAATCTGGATGAGGTGTACATCATTCTGCACGTCCCCCAATTATGGTCAAAGTTACGTAAGTCAGCACCATCAAATCAATAGTTGCTGTAGTCTTCTTCAGCAACAAGTGGCTGGTAGAGGTAAACTGAAACCAAGGTGTAAAGATTCCTTCAGGTAAACTGAATCAATAAGGTATAAAGATCCCTTCTTTATTTCGTCGTTTTATTCCACTGAAAGGTAAAATAAAAATAACAATAATAATAAAAGTCGGTGGGAGTACCACTCGTAAAACAGGGGAATACGAGAGTATCGTACTGAACCGAAAACGGGAGTACCGTTCAGAAAATACAGGAGAGTATCGTGGTAATAAGCTTGAATAAAATACGGGAGTACCGGTGAGCTATAACAGCAATTCATGGAAAGATAAATGTTGTGGTAGTCCCACATAAATAAATGCTTTTTACAGCCGCTGAAATAATAAACAAACTATAGAGACCTCAATTAAGGTTAACAGATGACATTGCGGGAACACTACATGAACACGTAATCGCCAAAGCAAAGAAAATGTGAAATCTGAGCTGGGTTACAATATAAACAAATTATTGTCATGTCAAATGAAATTTGAATCATGGTTTTCATATGCGGTCTTTCATAAAATCATAAGCAAATGTTTTGGAACTTATATGATAGAATATTATGTATTGTGTGTATTGTGTTTATGATAGAATATTATGTTTTCACAGAAAGATCTCTACGATTTCAATCAACATTATTATAATGTTGTATTAGAGCAGAGCAGCCGACTCTTTGCTTTGTTTTGTTTCATTCCAGGTGTTTGGTAGTTTAATTCCGGTGCGAGGACGCACCTTTTGCAGAATGCCCGTGTTAGCAATACATCCCTTCACCCTTCAGGCCTCTGTCTTAGTGACATCACTTAACTATTGGACGATCGTGCCTCTCCCGAACGAAACCGAGCCAGTGGCGTCAGCCAAGATGCGCGTCAGGCAGAATATAATATACCCTTGTCAATGAAGTACGCATGGCAATAAATTCGTACTAAATTGTGGTTTTTAGTCTTATTTGGGGTTGAAACCCTACAAACGCTAACATATATTTGTAACTTCAATTTTGTTTATGATCTGTGTAAATACCTTAGTATAAATAGTAGCATCAATAAATGATTATTATTATTATTATTAATGTTAAAACTAGGTTTCCTGAGCTTTATCATAAAGCAATGTGCAGTACTGCTGATTTTGTAGGTTCTTATTGCCCTGTATTTATTGAGGGTGTTTATAGCATTGTTGTGTACTAAGAAATAAATTATCATAAAGCAATTTGCACTACCCCTGTCATAAAGCAATTTGTAGAATTTACTTTGGTGGGATTTTAATACCCTTTATTTAGGGGGTTTATAGTATTGTTGTGTACTAGGAATTTTGGATTATGGGTGCCTGGGATCCTTTAAGAGAATGGTTAGTATAAGGGGATACAAGACTAAGGAATTTTCTATTTGTAAATTCAGGGAATTCAAAATGGGTTGTTATATGTATGTGGTCCTTTTATAGGGGTGGTCCCTAACAGAGGTTTTACTGTAATTTCTTTACCTACCTATCTGGCAGTTAGGACCAAAAACATTTTAAGATTTGAACATTATAGAAATAATAGTTAATTTGTTTCAATTTTCAAAATTAGCCATAACATCATATCAAAACCGGAAGCCATTTTGATTTCGCACTAGTTACAAAAATTGTCTTTATAATGACAGGAATCAATATACCGATTTATAATTTTGTTTTCCTGATAGGCATTTCTAAACAGTAATAACGTACTTAATAGCCATCGTACTATTAGAAGGAAAGCTAATATATTGAAAAGTTGGCAAATAATGCATATTAAGGAAAAAATATGTCGTCTATATTTGCATATACAAACAGAAAAAATATATTTACCATAAAACTGTCATAAAAACAGAAAAGGTATTGTTGGTTGCATATAAATACATACCTAATGTTTTCCTCCTCTCTTCAACGGCAATCAGTCTGGCTCCAAGTCCCGATTGCAATTCACCATTCCTCAACCTCAACAAATGTTCTGGTAACTTATAATCATCATCTATTATAGCACTGTTGATCCCTAATGACATCGGAGCTGGGCTTACATAAGATTTCCCAGTACTTTGGGCATGTTTCAGTCTTCTACGTAGGCTCTCTTCTTCCATAGCACAGGCAAAATATTCCTCGTTAATATCACGAAGAAATTGGGGTTTTATCAGGAATTGCCCGACAACATCAAATAGGCGGACAAAACCCAGAGGGGTACATACTAGAAAAAATTTACGGAGATTATATAGAATCTGCAAATCACAATTTATAAATGAATGAAAAATTTAATAGTAGTCTAGCAACAGGACTGTGGGGCTCAAAAAATTGATCATTTTATCACAAACAAGGCTTGTAAAGTTATCTTGAGTTTCAGTTGCAACATCTTTTTGATAATGTGGAACGGGGCAAACTGTGAGCTGTACCACTTTTCAAGGTTTCAGGGATAGAAAAATTTTGTCGCATCGCAATGCCATTTACATCAATTTGTAGCAAGATCGTTTTAACTCAAAACTAAAGTTGTTTACATAGTCTGGTGAATATCTAGTATAGAATTAAAATATCTCTTTCAGTTATCAAAAAATGGGTCCGGGAGTTTTAAGTGGGACACCCTGTATATCAAATATACAATGTGTCCCAAATAAACTGTTCAGACGAAAATTGTAGAATGGGTATGTTATTTGATCTAGCAAATAACAGCCAACTAGGTTAAAGGGCATCTATTTCTCTTCAGAATGTGATATATAATTTAAAATTTAAAAGTTAACGGAAAAGAAAACAAAATTAACTTCTTAGATATGAGTTAACAACACAAACGGTACTCACCTAAAAGCATCAGTACACCAAGAAAAGATATGCATGAATATAGGAAAGGCAAATAGTAACTCCACAGATCTAAAATATAAAAAAAAAGTGTCATTTTTGTCCAAAGCTGACTAATAGTCAACTTACTTAATATCGTCTGGATGCTGGATTTATCCTTATCAATAAGGGCCGATATAACATACGTCATCCCCAAGACAGCGATTCCTAAAAGCGACAGCACAATGAACGTTTCATAGACTCTAGCCATCAGGCCTTTGCGGTGACCGAAGAAGCCTTCAGATTCGGTGAAGAGATAGGCAAAAGGTAGTAAAACGAAAAGAGACAGATTGGAGAACAGAAATACATAATTCCAGAGACCTGTAACAAAAACACAAAATTTAAGTCACATATTACCGACACGGTAGCATAATGGGTTAAAAGCATGTTGTGTGATGAGCACAGCACGGTTTGTTACATTGTCAATTGTGTACTAGGTTTAATCCCCACTCTGACACTGGCGTTATCAGTAATGGATGTGTTTAACCCCTTCGCTACTTTTGACGCATATATTCGCATGTACCAAATAAATAGGTTTAGGTTACTGTAGACGAATAATTTGCTCAATCTGTACAATGAAGTGTACTGAATAGTGCGCGGCATGTTAACAATAGGTTGAATCACTAATTTGTTCTAAATATGTTTCTTATTTCTTATAAAAGATAAAATAACAATGGATTAACAATACATAAAGAAACAATAGGAAAATTACGAATGAGTCAAAAGGCTCCGATTATTCTAGTAGAATTTATGCATGTGTGGAAAAATAATTTGTTCCTGAGTGATGGTGCAGAATAATGTCTCCACAGCGAAGGGGTTAAGTTTGTGTTTATTTACATGAGATAGACTAATACATTTGTTTTTTGATAGGTAAATGAAGATACAACATACCTTTGATTATTTAAGCAAAATAGCTCGATTAGATTAGATTAAATTTAGATTAGATAGATTTATTTAAAGTTACAAAGCACTGACAATTATTCTGACTGCTTTCTTCTGAAGACGAAAATTTTTTATTGCGTGAGATGAACCACCCCATAGGAGAATTAGTTAATGTGAGCATGAAATAAAAATAACATGTTCTTACAGTTTTAGAACAGAGTTGATTGTTTAGCCCGCGTAACATAAAAATAGAACTTGATAATTTGTGTGACAGTTTTTCCACATGATTGGCCCAGCTAAAATAATCGTCCAAAACACCAAGAATTTTGACACCTTACCTTTAATTAGTGTATTATTTGTTGAAAAAACAATTTTTTGTGTTTTCTCTTCATTTAATTTAAGATTATTTGTAGAGAACCAAGCGCCAGCTTGTTTTATGGAACTAGTGCTATCCTCAATTAAGTTGTCAATGTTCCAATTAAAATCAATAATAGATGCATCATCGGCATGCATTTCTTAGGTCACATAAAGGGAAAAAAATCATTAACATATAATATAAGAAGCAGGGGTCCCAAGACAGAACCTTAAGGCACCCTATGCTTGATCAGAAGAAGTTCTGAGTTTATATTATCCACAGAGACACATTGTTATTAAGATAGGAATAGAAATGATTTAAAAGGCAGACCTTGAATACCATAAAAGCCCATCTTTTCCAATAGAATTTCATGTAAGACATAGTCGAAGGCCTTGGAGAGATCGCACAAGCTAACAGTCATATGTTTGCTCTCCTCCAGGCCCTCAACTATGTCACACACTAATTTAATAGGCAGAAGAAAAAAGCAGACAGAATAAAATTGTGGATGAGAGTGCGAAAAGGACAAGGATAAGAGAATAAATAGAGGATGAAGAAATTTGGATTGATAGGAAAGCGGGAAAGGCAAGAATGAGACAGAGATAAACAGAGGAATAGCAGAAAAGATGGGAAGGTGAACGGACTGGGAGAACCCATTTTGGCATATGCGGAAGTGGGTTGCACTGCCCTGGTATTATCCTTTAAAGTAATGCAGATGGCGACAGGGAGCGGACATTTTCTTGACTACTTTAAGAGGTTTTGACTGAGGGATGTGGATGGCGAGTGCAAATATGAGAGGAGAGGAAGACAGTGAGCATTGCATGTGTAAGGGCAACCCTTACACATGCAAAGCGGGGGAGCATATAAAGTAAAGTATACATTTTATTATGTGTCTTTATAATTTTTATATGACAGAAATGAGGAATAAACTGAGTTGAAACGTTATTGTAAGAAAATATAAAAGAAACTAACCTTGTATAAGTGATGAGTTCAGCCATTTTATGTAATAGCTATTAGGATAGTTCACGAGAACTTCGTTAGAAACTATTGAAATAGGAAGCAGTAAAAATGCGCCTATGGAAACTGCTAGGGAAAACGTGCACAACCAAGTGCTTATTCTGTAGACAGTCACTTCGTCTTCATCTGTGCTGTAGTAATCTTCTCTACCTTTTCGTTTAAAACGACACAGTAATGCGAAACTGAACAAGTATAGGAGAAGAAACAGTAGAAGGAAGATCTGAAAAAAAAAATTTAATGAAACAAAATAATAATTATTATAATTTTTGCAATGTTATTTTTAATTTAATTGTTTCTTGCATAAATAAAACTACCTGTATTACAACAAGAAAAATGTAATAAAGCACACCTGTGTCCAGGAAGAAATTTCAACATTATAGTGTTTCTAGTATTAATTTGGAAATTCAGTCTAAAGCATTGCTACCAGGATAAGTCATTACAAAGCCTATTCGTGACAGAATAACACGCAAGACCACGTACTGGCACGTACTTGAATATTGCAAACGATATCCGTATAAAAATATAGTTCACCAGATATGTTATGCGCTTACCTCAAACAAAAGGAGTCAATTGTTTACCTGGTTCACCATTGCAGGCCCTCTGCCTGATTTGATTTATGCCCGTGGCATAGCCGTAGGTTTAATGATATATTTACTTTTATTGAATCATTTATGGAGTTGTTCATTAAACTAACATTATTTACTATAAATCTATTGTGGCACGCTGGCGCCCCCCTAGGGACTGGAGCTGGTAGCTTATGATGAACAAAAGCGGAAAATTAAGTAAAAATGGTAATACTCGCCATCTCTTCTGAAAGCCTGTAGATGGCTCTAGAGTTACATATTGTTCTGGATGTATATTCTCGAAAAGGTTAGAGTGTAGATTTTTCTGGATGTTATGCTGTTGAATACATAAGGCGCGATTCACGGCGGAGGAAGGAGAAGTTGAAAAATGACAAGTGAGAGGTTAGAAATCCGAGGTGATAGAAATACAAAATAGTAAACATTGTAATGGTTATTTTAGTAAAAGTGTATTTTATTTAAGGAATTAAAAGTATTGTTGAGTTCCAGCAAGTGATTAAATAAAGTGTTAGTTTTTATCCCTTGTTGAAATTATTTTGGAATCCACGGTTCCTAAAAGGTGGTTTCAGCGACAGTATTACAAATAAATCATTTAGATAATGCCCATCAATTAATATAAAGTAGTGAAACAATATTTTCAATAATTATAAAGTGATACTAAACTTCAATAATTAAAAATTGTGGGTTTACGCCCATGTCCATCGTAGGAAGTATTTCCTTGTCGGTTTTCTTTTTATGAGTTTCAGATTGACTTTGGATAAAGCATACCTGTGTAGAATTATTTTGCATATTTTCGTTTATAAAGCTGGTTATTGGCCCCCCTGACATTCGATGAGCACCACTGCTTTTATTTCTGGCTACAGTCCTATAATTAAGTCCTAATTAAAATAGTAAAAAAGAGGAGGAAATATTTCAGATGATAAAATCTAAGAATCTATGATTTGTTATCGAGGAATCAACCATCTGCAAAAATTTGTACGCGGACTGTCGAGATTGCCTTGACTGCCGCGCCTGCGCTTGCGCGACTGCCAGTTACATTCGATTTGCACACTGCTGCCTTAACTGCCTTTTGTACGGCGATTGCTGACGGTGGTTATCACTTGCAGATTGTTTAAAAAACGAGTTTAATTGTATGTGGGATTATCTTTAGAAAGGGGGAATATTTGATCACAGTTTTGTTTAATTCAAAAGGTTGGAAAAACGGTTTGTATGATTGGAACTAAATCAGATACATTGGAAACTTGGTATTTATATAGTTGATTATTTATATTTAGAATGACCTTTAATGGTTTTAAACAAATTGTATTGTAGGTTTTTGTCTTTTGTCTCAAGAATCCCCAATTGATAGGATACTTGATCAGTAGGTACGGGATTCTTGATCACTAGCGGGATACTTGATCAATGAGATTATATAAATATTAAAAAACGAAACAAAACTATGAAATGATAAAAGAACTATAATTATGTCGAATAATAAAACAGAATTTATTTTTAATACATTTAAAAAACATAAAATACATAGGTAAATACCATGGTGTTTCGTTTTCCCCCTCTAAAAGTCACAGTGGAAAATTTTCCTTTTTTTTTGAGGAGATTGTATTAAGGGGTAACAGCTCTTCAAACTCTTCCTCATTTTCCAATAAATTGTCTGTTTCATCAAATACACACTCTTTTTCACTTTCAGAAGATAACGCAAGAACTTTTTCTGCCATAGTTTCTTTCTTAGTAAGTTTGACAAAAAGTCTTATTTGCATTTTCTGCTTTCTTTTGCTTTTTCTCTTTTCTTAGATTTATTCCATTTTCAATTATTATTTTTCTCTTCCTTTCTTTGTGTTTTTCTTTACACCTGCTTTAGGAAATGGCAAGACTGAATCAGGATTAAATAGAAAAGACATTTCTGTTTGAACTGTAGTTGTAGATGTTTTACTAGGCCCTGCAACTTGGTATATTCAACTTGCTATGGCATTATTCTCTGCGATGGATAACTCTTTAGGTTCCTCTCGATAAGTGACAAATGAGGACAACAAGTCATTTTCATTAAAAATTGAAGAGTTATATGGAAATATACCTACCTAAAACCTAAAGCATGGGATACTCAATCACGAGCTCAAGTATCCCCGCTGAACCGTTAGATAAAAGAATGTAAATACACACTTAACCTCAACTTGTAATACCTGGTTATTTTGTGCCGAAATTCACAAATGTACACTAATATCCCTGGTATTGATTAATTTAGACAAATATGAAATGATGAAGTCAATGTTAAGCACAAAATAATTTTAGTAATATTTACTTTTTTACAGTAACCAAGCACTAAAATGAACTCAAACTAGGATGTAGTTATATGTTGCTAGATTGTGTCAGTTTTATCCTAAAATTGTCTATTCTGACACATTTGTCGCTTTAACTGAACAATGTTGATATATTCAAGTATCCCTTCTGATCAAGTAGCCCCTCTCTCCCCTATTAGTGAACTGAATCGAATTAAATAAATATTTTGTCACTTTTTTGCCAAAAATTGCTAATTTTGCAACAATTTATTTAAAGCCATTGTTTAAACAAATACATGTATTGACATTTATTTGATGTATACATGAGCAAATGTTCTATTTTCACGAATATATTGGGTTGAGGTTGGGGGTTGAGTGGAAGGGCAAAGAGCTTATTTTAAATTCACTGAACTCTGCCCATTATAAACAACTTGTATCTTATTTTATAGTACTACAACATATTTTTTAAATTTCTGTGAAAAGTAGAACAAAAAGGAATCCGAAAAAAATTGTAAAAATGAAACGTACAATTCTAGACAGTCGTTCATAAACAGCGTTCTAGATCAGTGCTCTCATATTGCTTATCATGGCCATGGCCATAATAGAATAAAATACATTACTAATGATATGATATAACCACAAACGATCACTTTTGTAATCAGATAGGCAACTATTATCGTCAAACATAAACTTCGTCACGTGTTTAACGCTCTAGCCAAATGAATTTCTTAAAAACCAACTAATTTAATGAGGTTACATGGACCAGTGGATGAAACAAAACTTTTCTAAATATTTTGCTTGCAGAATTAGCTCCTAAATGGAAGAAAGTTGTTTCGCTAGTACCTTGTATATATTTGTATAAAAGATATAAACAAAACAGGTTTTAGTGTCTGAAATAAGTTGGTGTAAACATTGATTTATGATCAGATGTTAATGTTAGCTCACATGTGTGTGACAAGCAAACAGCATTAAATTAACATGTAAATAGCCAAGGTTTCAAAGATGCTTTTGTGTCGAATTCTCGATGCAACCAAACCAAAGTACCTAGTAGCATTTAGACTAGAGGTTGTGTATCACTTCAAAGAATTTTAGAAATAAATTCAACAGAAATAATAAAAAAAAATTATTTTACAATTGCATACCTACAAGAAAACTTCTAAAAAATTATAAAAATAATTCTTTTGTAAATTATTCGGAACAAGTTCTACTTTTTTAACAGAATTTTTTTTTTTTTTAAACACAAGAAGGTGCGCAAACATCGGAAAAGGTTTTGTAAACCGAGAATTTGGCAAATGCGTCACGGATAATTTCGTCGAAACTGCATTAAAATCGGTAGTTAAGTATTTCCGAAGTAGTTAACAGTTATTCTGATCTCAAGTAAAAAAATCAAAATGGCAGATTCAATAGGGCTTCCATAAGTGTAAAAGGCCACTGGAGGGCAAAACCATTTTTTTTAAATTGAATCGCTTGCCCCTTTAAAAAAAGGTTACTAATAATTTTGAAATGACATTTCACCGTCGCAACGCCCGGATAATTGAACCTATTACCTAATGCCGATATTGATATTTTTATCCGACCTCAATATCGATATTCAAGTAACGCTTTAAACGCTTATTAGATTTACTTAGGTTTTATCAGTGTTTTATAGTGGCCACCTCATAAACCACTGATTTATGCTAGATTTATTAAATGCCAAATGCACTTACAGATAGTTTTGCCTTAAAGAAATTTTTAAAAAGGCCTTCAAGAACTTACATTAAAACTAAATTATCTTTTAGCTTTTATTGGCTTATGATTGACTTATCAAGGTATTTGTCAAGCATTCAATAAAACTTCATTGCTGTTAAGTTCATGTTAGGAGGATCATAGTGGTTTCATTATTGCTTTATGAAACTAATTTGAGGTGGTTGTTAATGCTGGGCTCTAAATCTAATATCCTTTGAAATTACCAAGTTTCACGTCGAACCTTCATAAAACCAACTGCTTGCTAGAGTTTTAATAAAGCAAACAAACATCTGTAATAAATCAGTCTTAAATATAAAACGATATATACAAATTCGTTGGCATTTTGCGGCATTTAGTAGACATACACCAAATAGTGTATTGGCAAACTGATTTTTTAGGTTATAATATCCGAGCACCATAAGTTCTATAGGTTTTAAAGCGGCTGTGTTATGTCCTCAAATGGTTTAAGTTTTTGGTTTTAAGAAAAGCCTACAAGCTTAAAAAAATATATTAAGACCAATGAGGATTAAAATATACTTTTAGAAGATAAAACGACATACTTAGAGAGCAATTGGTAATGTAATAGGCATTTTAAGGCAAAACATGTTTGAAGTAGAATTATGCACAGCTTATAGGGTTTATACATACAGCCGCCATCTCGGCCGCCATTTTATTTCCAGCCATCGAGGAATATAACGGTCAGCCATATTGGGAATGTCCTTGATTGAACAAAAAAATGTAATTGGTGTCTAATAGCAATGTTTAATAAAAACAATTTACATATACTAAACCATATTATGGGAAGATAGTAAAGCTCTCTTTACTTTTTAGGTAAGTCACAAAAAAAAATGTTTTACTTACACATTTTTTTAAAATTGTTTTTAGGGAGCGCATGAATTTTTAAGAACTATCTAATACATGTTTTACAGTAAACTTAGCCTCGTTGAAAATGTTAGCCCATCTTTTGTGTGTGTCTTAAGTTTTGATATAGTGCCTATCCTAAACCAAGTATGGTTTTATAATACTCTCCGAGGAAAGCTTTAGATAATTCATTAAAACTAGAAAGTTTTAATAGTAGTTTTTAAAAAAGGCACGTAGGCCCTTCTCTAGATGGGCCTCTGTACTCTTATAAAGGTTTTAAAATGGGCTTCATAGAGTCCTTTCAAACTATTTACGCTTATAAGAAATCGTTATGGTGAAATCAGAAAAAACTCCACCAAAAGTATTGAAATAATTTCAAGTTGCGTATAAAATCTGCGCGAAAATGAATCCCATACGATAAATAAAACAGGACACTCCAAAACAAATGAATGATGGCGAGCAGTAGGGAGCCATGATCAGGTACGTGAAAAGATTTCACGGTAAAACTGCGCCTCATTAAAAGTATTTTAGAAACAAAATATTTAAACAATTAAAAGTAATTACATGCTTTTAATAACTAACAGCTAAAAATATCTACATTAAACATGTTATGTCAACATATCTAAATAATGTAGATACCGTTGGCGAAGTACTAATTATCATTATCAGAATAATTATCGCTACTATTATCGTCTCCTACACAAATAATTATTGGTTTAACTTCACTGAAAGTATCCACATGCACTTCGTTTTTAAAATACATGTCCACTGTTTTGATTACATGGACACGTTTCTTCTAATTCTCTGGCGTTATTTGATATTTTTGTACCAAAGTTATTTTTAACTGTATCAATGCAATAGGATTTAAATCTGGATGATAGGGTGGTAGACGTCAAAAGGTATGTGAATGGCTTTGCAATAAGGTATCTTTGCAGAACATGTAACACTTTTAAAGTATTCGATAGTTTCTGCCTTCCTAGAATTTGATGACAGAGATGAATTTGCTCGTACATTATAGTAGGTATAGTGCATTGTCAACAACGATTGCAGAATTAGAGATCAGCATTTGCTTCAACCAATTTCCATAGCTGTTATCATTTATCTCTGCATGAAATAATACTTAAACACTATTTCCTGTGTTTGGCTATGTAAAACACTCTCGTTCACTGCCCAATATTTATTTCGATTTTGAGGTAAAAAATTAAATGTATACCTAATTTTATCATCTACAGTAAGCGCAATAAATATAAGACAATTGTTTTAGAGTGTCAGTATGGCGTCCTTAGTTTTCTATTTATATATTTCTAATCAAAACGTGCCATTATTACGGACAAAACCGATCTCCTCCGCACAAGTCGAACGCATTTAACCTACGCCGTAGTTGAGAAACCTTAGTGCAAGGAATTTTATTGTGGACGGCTTCTTTGCAACACATCATTCGTAATCAATCTTCTACTTGGCAGTACAGCGTGAAATATGACGCAAAACTTTATTTCAAGTGTATGAAAACTCATTTAAATGTTGCTGACGAACTCCATAAATGATATGTCTTACAATATTCTAGAGATTTATCAAGTTACGGATGTTAAAAGCAATCGGCTTTTTTATAATAAAGTTGTAAACTTTTCCTTTGCAAAAAAATTCGAAGGCATGCATTCTGTTATTGCATGAGATGATGGAAAAATATTGCGAACATAAGCAATATTTGACCTTTGGTATAGAAATTAATGTACATTCACGAAAATTTCATGCATATTTGTACTTTTTATCCTCTTTAAAAAACCGTATTATGTTATTACGTAAGTTATATAAAAAAAACCCGACTTCATTATAAAACACATGTGAGCAGATATATTAGAACATTAGGAATAAATGAAGTTTGGAACCTACCTATAATTACCAATATATGCCCAGGGATATTAAGATAACGTTCGTTTCCTCTATTTTCGGTGGAAATATTTTAGAATTGGATAAACCATTTTGTCCACGACTATTAAATAATGTACTCATTATGTATGTGTTTCTTCAAGGATAATGCTATCGATTATTCCCTACAGTGAATAATGATTTCATTATTCACTGATTTGGCACCGACAGTCAGTTGTTTATAAGAAATGACATTTTACTAAAAAATTAAAATGTCAAAATTGCAGCAACCAAAAGACAAGTGTTGTCTCTCTAAGTTTTCTAGGAAGCACTCAAATGGTACATGTCGAAGAGGTATTTTAATGAACACTCAAAAACTACATTAGTAAGTTTTTTTTCAAAGCATCATCTATTAGCAACATGGGACAATCCCCAACATTGTTTTTGAAGCCCTTTTTCTACGTGCCTACAAACTGTATTATTTTATTAGTAAGCCATGACAATGTGTCAAAGCGAAATTCTGTAATTGATTTGAAACGTCAAAATTTTTACGATATCAACGTCAACGTTATTTATAACAATTTTACATATTAGGTATTCAAGAAGAGTAATATAATTAGATAAATGGATACTGAAGTGAAGACGAGATTTCTTTGGCACCGCCAGAGATAAGGAAAGCTGCAAAGATCGCATCATTAAACTTGTTGCCCGAAAAATATAAAAAAATATATATGATGACATATGAATCTTTCTTAAATAGGAGAAATGAAATGAAGATGAACTAAGTTAATATTAAATACTTATTTATTAGTCGTGGACAAAGTATAGTATTCTACTCGCATATAATGGCTATTATTCACTCTGGTGATTTAAAACACTCCATCATTATATGCTCGTTGAATAATATACTATTGTAACAAGAAATTCACGTTGTGGTATACTCATCGCGTATAGTATGGCATTTTTGACAAAATCATTTTCTGTTTTCAGATGGGTAATTATATAGGTTGGACCATTAATAATAGACCATAGTGCAGGGGTAGATTCTTTGGACCAAATTATGAGGATATAACCAAATACGCTTTTGTAAAATGTTGCTGTGGAAAAAGATACGGGGTGTCAAAATTCAAATTATTTTCTCGTGTTTTTTTTGAAATAACTCAACAGCCTCTTGACTGATCTTCGCTAAATTAGCTAGAGGAACTTTTCTTATTCTAGGAAACAATAATTTATGTATTACATCACGTTAGATCATGAAGGGAGCCACAGGACCTGCATCTGATGATGAATTTTTTTCATGTTTTTTTGGACGAAACGTTGTGGTACTACTGACCAGAAAATCTGATGAGGGCGTTATTTCCACGTATAAAAGGTACACTTGGTAGATCTTTATAACTCCAAAAGTTCTCGAGGAAATTGTCGTTAAACATTTGAATAATTTTTTGAAAGACAAATTCAAATTTAATGAAAAAAATTTATTGAAAAGTGTGCTTTGGTTACGTTTTAATTCTGTCATATACGTGATTTAATCATTTTATTTTGTTCTTGTGTTCCTCGAGCTAATTTCTTTAACTTCTTTATTTAAAATGCCTCGACATAATAATTTTTCAAATAGGGAAATGAGGAATATGATATGTGTTTACGTACAAAAAATTTTTAGCGGACGTGCTGCAGCGAGGGGATACCCATTTCAATATTCAAACAGAATACAGTCAGACCATAAGATTTTCAAAGCTCTGTTTTGTTGTTTGGGAGAAACGGGTTCATTTCGCCATAAAAATGATGTAGGACGGCCGAAACGAATTACTTCAAATCAAGAACTAGAGATTTTAGTTCGTGTAGATGAAGATCCTCAAGTCAGCTCAAGTCGTTTATTAGCGGCAATAGGGGTGAGTAAACAATTTGTTCTAAGAGTCTTACGCAAAGAACGCTTCTACCCATATCACTTCACTCCTGTACAAAACTTACTTCGAAGAGATCTTCCACAAAGGCTACAATTTTGTCCATTTGTTCTAAATAAACACAACAGGGATTGAAATTTTGTTAAGAACATTTTATTTACCGACGAAGCAACTTTTACTCGCTGAGGCGTTTTTAACTGGAGAAATCCCATTACTGGGAAGTAGAAAATCCTCATGCCGTTAAAGAAAGGCATTTTCAGCACGAATTTAGGATTAACGTTTGGTGTGGTATTATCGGCGATCAATTATTGGGACCATTTGTCCTTCCTCCAAATTTAAATGGACAGTCTTATCTGTTTCTTCTTCAAAATACTCTTGCTGATATATTACATGCCTTCATGCTAGACATACGGAACAGAATGTGGTTTATGCAAGATGGAGCTCCCCCTCATTTCTCCATTGATGTCAGGAATTATCTTGATGAGACTTTCCCACGCAGATGGATCGGTCGAGGAAGTGAGTTTGCTTGGCCACCAAGGAGTCCTGTTTATAATCCTTTGGATTATTATGTGTGGGGACATATGAGGCCCTTAGTCTATGCAAATACTATCAATTCAAGAGAAGAACTGTGGGACAAAATACAAAACGCAGCCATTCTTATTAGAGGACAGGAAAATGTATTTTTCAATGTAAGAAAATCTTATATTAGAAAAGGCATAGAAGTAGGTGGAGACCATATCGAAAATTTACTCTAAGTTGCAGCAATGGGGTTTTTGCATGGGAGGAAAGTTTATACCATAAATACTAATATCATTAAGTCAACTTTTGTGTTATTTTTTGGTCTTCTAATAAAATTAGATCCTTATTTTACACAATCTTTTGATTTATGTATTTATCTCAATACCAGGAAAATACTCCATTATTTCATAAGAAAGTGAGAAAGAGTTTACGCTGTTATTATAATTTTATTTTCCCTTACGTTTTGTACTTTTTTCAATAAATACACTTTGTTTCATTAAATTTGAATTTGTCTTTCAAAAAATTATTCATCAAATGTTTGACGGCAATTTCCTCGAAAACGGTTGAAGCTATTAAGTTCTACCAAGTATACCTTTTATAAGAGGAAATGACGCTCTCATCAGAATTTCTGGTCAAAAGTAACACAACGTCTCAACCATAAAAATATGAAAAAAATTCATCATCAGAAACAGGTCCTGCGGCGCCCTCTATGATCTAACGTGATGCAATACATAAATTATTGTTTCTTAGGTTAAAAAAAGTTCCTCTAGCAAATTTAACGAAGATCAGTCAAGAGGCTGTTGAGTTATTGCAAAAAAAAAAAACAAAAAAATAATTTGAATTTTGACACCCTGTATCTTATTTGGTTATATCCTCACATTTTGGCCCAAAGAATCTACCGCTGCATTATGGCCTATTATTAATGGTCCACCCTGTATATTACTTCCACATCCACGTAGTGGAGTGGAAGTATAGTATCGCAATTTTTTTTTGTTGAAATTGGCTTAGAATGTCACCAAACATCGAAATTTTAAATTTGAGCGAAAAAAATTTCTGTCGGTCTGTCTGTCTATAATTTTTTTTGTGAGCACGTTTTCTCAGCAACGGTTTAAAATATTGACTTTAAATTTGGTACACACATGTTCCACGACAAGATCTGAAACTAGATTATACAGGGTGCAATTAGTTTCATGTCATTAAAAAAACTGGTGGTAGGGAATGACAAGACAAACAAAAAAACCCTATATAACATGGGGTCTAAAGCTCATAGTTTTGAAGAAAAAAAATAAACACAAATTTCCAAAATGCTTAATAACCTAGTTTGAGAACTGTTGGTATATTGGGGTAGGTTTTATTACCTCGCGTCTTGTCGCACGAGATACTCTGACATTCCTGGAAATAAGTATGCCGACAAAGCAGTTAAAAGCGACCGACAGAGGACATCGTCATGTTTTTTGCTTCTTCGCGGCCAATTATCCTATTAGGCGTGCTATACTCTCCCTTGTAATATTCCCAAGTAATACTTTCAGTTTTGTCCTTACTTGGTAAAGAACGTACGCATGACGCGACGTACCCGTTCCTTGGTTTTGTCTGTTGCTTTTCTTTTTGAATTTTGTGCCACTTATGTAAAGATTTATTTTATTGACTTATCGTTCAAGTCGTTAGTACTTGGTTACGTAAGACACTACTTCTCGTTCGTGCTTTTTGTGTTACTTTTTGGATTTTGGACCAAGTTTTTCTTTTTGTTTTCTTTATTGATAACGCTAATTCTCAGTTTAGTGTGGTGTTTTAAAACGCAGATTTTGGACATTATGGGAGATTACACTTATCCAGAGCTCGCGGATATGGACTTTGTACATGGAGAAAGTGGTGGAAATGCAGCTGGTGCGGAAGAGCTTTAGAACAATTGCAACGACGTATTTTAATGTGCATAGAAACCATAAAAAATTATCCTAATTTACCAAATGTGTTGAACGGAGTAAGTATGTTATACGGAGAGGGAGGTCATTTCGAACAATTTTTGTAAAAAATTCAAAAGAATTGTTCAGTTATTGGGTGTTACCTATTGGCCATTAATGGTATGATTATTATTATTAGTATTCGTTGTCTTGTTTTTATCTGTTTATTATTGTTTACATTGATTTTCATAGAGACCAAAGACTTGATTTTTAGTTTTTAAAATCAGACTTTTTCCTAACTTAAAATACACAACTATTTTCTGTTATCGTATCTCGGACGTCTAACTGTTCGTTTTCCAATTTCATAAAACAATTACTAATTTTTTAAGCTTTTAACACAATGTTACAAATGTTAATAAACCACGTTTAAATTTTATAAATTCTTATAGACGACAATAAAAGCTACAATAGCTTTGTTCCAAATTAAAAAACACATGTAAACAAATCCTATTTAAACCCCTGCGGCCATGCTATGCTTGCGTTGTGCCGAAAGAGAAGGGATTATTTACATTTTCATAATTAGTGGTATAAAAAGTTCGATACAAATAATACCATTAAAGTGCCGCACTTCTACCGACGGGAACACAAGTCGGGTATTACAGTTTTTTATTATTTCTAATATTCGGAACTACAACATCCATTTACCCTGAAAAACAGTGGTTCTCAAATCTTTCCTACCTTAACATTAAATATGTAAACCCAGGTCAGTTTTTTCAAAATGCCCCTAGAGAAAAAGGTCATATAGTTTTTCTGTTTGTCTAGTCGGTCCCTATTACCAGTTTTTTTTAATGACATGAAACTAATTACACCCTGTATTTTGCGCTAATTCCGGTGAAGCGTTGGGGGTTAAATAGGCGTAAATAAGGGAAAATAAGAAAAGCAAGCTGGTAAGAGCACAGAAATTTCATTTTTGGCGTATATGCAAGAAGCTAACACCTCAAATTCTTTTACACGTGCCTCAAATGTTATTAAAATTCTATGACCTATTATTTCCACTTACTAGAGTGCATATAGTCTAGATGTTTTCACTTATAATATCCCTAGTGCTTAAATTATTTCCGGAAATATTTTCGAAGTCATGAATATTTTGAAAATTATTTCTTAAAATATTCATGAACGAGGAAAAATGTCCGGGCATTAATTTAAGCTCGTGGTATATTCGATAAGAATATTTCATACCTAAATATCTATTTTTATGTCAAAGCAAATGTCAAATTTGACAAAAAAATTTCCACTTATTAATTTCGCCCAGGGAGGATAAAAATTTCCGGAATTATTTTGGGTTGCTAAAGGGGTAACGAAACCAAGAACAAACTTCTGGATGTGGAAGTATTGACTCCTTAGGCAGCGTTTTTTTTTTAATTATCACTGATAAAACGTAATACTGGTCTGAAACTGACAGAGAAAACATCAATAATCAATGTTTCTGTTTTTCATTGATTGTTCTCCTAACAAACCCAATAACGTATGGAAAATGTTTTTGAAGAAAGTTAGGTCTCTTTTAATGAAAGATATTCTTTACAGGATTTTGCAAACAGCAGAAAAAACTATCAATGAGAACTAAAAGAAAAACTATTTGTAAAATTATTGATATACAATCTTTGCATTCTTTCGATAAGCTGAATTCTGGTTATGCTAGGAATTAAAATCCGGTTATCGAAAGAATGCAAAGATTGCAAATCAATAATTTTCCAAATAGTTTTTCGTTTAGATTTCTCATACATAGTTTTTTCTCTGTTTGCAAAATCCTATTTTAAAATTTTTATTACGTCATTACATGGTCCATTAATTTAATAAAAATAAGACATGCTGAATCACGTTTATGTTAAAAAGAAAATACCTCTTTCTAATTTTTTTGCACATGTTTTAGCAGATCAGAAGAATTTAAAAAATAATTAATGATATACCTAAATATCTAATTGTTGCCAACAGTTTTTTTTCTATAAATACATCGTGCGATTTAAAATAACAGTAATTCAACGATTTTCTACTGTGTAGGAATATTGTGTATATACGAGAACATATTCTAAGGAATTTTGACTGTGCGACCAAAGATTTTCATACAAATGGAGTAAAGAGTAACTATTGCCATCGAGATTTGTTCTTTAATTACCTCATGAATTTAAATTACAAATTCTATTTAGAGGTAACATCCTGAACGTAAGATATACGTAACATACATATTATATCATTGACTTAGAGAAAAATTGCCTTGCAACCTCCTGATCTTGGTAAGTTTCGGAGACCAAGAAGCTTTCGTCGAGTGGCCCCACAGATCGCCAGATTTGACACTTATAGATTTTTATTTGTGGTGAAAAATTAAATCCACAAAACATGATCTTTAATTCGGGAAGACTTGAGCAATATTATTAGGCAGGTATGTTATTAGCTATTCCTCAAGAACAGAGGAATATTAAGAGAAACTGCAGAACTCTTGATAGCAGTTTGATTTAGACAAATATATAAAATATATTTGTACCGCAAATATCACTTGAGTTTCAACTTTTATCTATATATTTTTTAGAGAATTGCTCTATGTGTTTAGTCACCATGTGATTGATCGACGCCTGCGCGAGAACTTTGCAGTAGACCAGGGAATGACTTTAGGTCAGTCTAATATTATACAATGTACCTATATGGCTTCAGCGTTTTACTTTTTTTCTCGGTTGTCAGTTTTTATTACATTACATTCAAAATGCATCGTATTCCACGGACCTTTAAGCTACATTTGTTAAATATTTACACCTATTTTATTGTTTACTGGATGAATCGCTTTGAAAATACATCTTTAAGTAACCTAAATGATAAAATTGAAAAGAAAATAGGCCAGTAAATTTCCAAAAATATCCAGAAAGTATCTAGACGCAAAAACTTAATATTACAGATATGTTTTATGTATTTAATTAACATATTTGTGAAGTATTATCCCCAAATACCACTCGTGCTTTTAACTTGTATCTATAAATTTATTCTCAAGTTGAGTTGCTAATGAGAAGACGCATGTTTCGTTACTTCTACGGGATATCGAGATATATCCGGATAAAGCGACAACAAAACGCCGAAATTGTACTGAGTTGAAGTGTGAACAATTCTGCACTGATTGATATAAATTACCGCGAGTATGGCTATTTCATATAGTTGATATTTGATTAAATTATGTTGGTTGAATAAAGCAACACAAAATAGTGTATATAAACAACGCGAGAAAAGTGTACTACTTGAGTGCTTGACTATAAAATATATACCTGGATTGGTCCCTTCTTGAAGTGGATGATATAAAATAAGCAACGCCAGATGTGTGAATGAAAGAGATAAGTTTTTGTTTACATAGCATTAGCATTGGCTTATTTATGTCTTTATTAAATTTTAAACAAGAATTGGAGATCAAAATTGAAAAGATATTAAACATAATATATAGGTAATAAACATAATATATAGGTGATAAAATGGAAAAACTGCCCAAAATTGAAACCGACTGTTTCAAGGAAACGACATACAGGGCGAGCAAATTATCCCTTCGGACCTCTTTTCTCATAACGCGCAAAAAAAATGTTACCGCGAGATGGGGCCCTTCCCAGCAACTCCACCGTAGATGGATATTTACTTGTGGAGCGGTTAATAAATAAAAAAGAAAGGGGAAAAGGGGAAAAAATACAAAAATAAAACAAAAAATAAAAGCTGCCAGATTCAGAGACACAAGAAGCAGAAAACTAAGGAGATGACAATAGATGGAAACTTAAAAGAAGCATGGAATCTGAAAAGAAGCATCTCGCAAACAACTGCACCACACCCCAGCCGATGATGACAAATGGAAACTTAATAGAAGCATGGAAACTTAAAAGAAGCATGGAAACTTAAAAGAAGCATCTCTCAAACACCTAGACTTCCCATCCTATATTCCCACCCCATGCGTCACGCGGCTCTCGCTGCTGACAACAAGCATGTCCAATGTCCAACCTGGCGCATGCAGCTGGTCCGGCAACATACAAAACATCCGAGATTTGGTTCCGGCACGCGGTTTGGCCGTCGCGTCCGTTGGGCGTGTTCGACGGACGACCAAGCTGCGTGTTGGAACGAACCTCCATGGATGCCTGGAATTGGCAGCAATGCCCACCATACGCTGGCAAATCAATTAAGTTGAGTTGCCAATGAGTAATATAACTCGTGTAAATCGGCAGTTTATCATCAAAGATTAATCAACCAATGAACTGCTAATTTACACCCTTTATCAGGGTGGCCACCTAAAACTGCTTTTCAAATTCCCCGACTTCCCTGACTGTTAAACTTCAGTTTTCTCTTACTAATTTTTATAACTCTAAAGCCAATTTCAACTATTTTTTACATTTTATTTAAAAAATGGTGACAACATAAAAATTAGCCAATATTGACCTTTTAGTGCAATTTCTTTTTTCGATAAATAACTTCGATTGATTCGTAAAATTTGCAATGAATAGAAATATTGTTACTGCAAGCAAGAATATAAATGTATTAAAGTAAAGGTGTTTTTCCCTGACTATTTCTTAAAATTCGTAAAATTCCCTGATTTTACGTCTAAATTAGTACAAATTCCCCGATTTTCCTGACCCTAATGAAATTCCCTGACTTTTCCAGGTTATATTACCATGCAAGTACGCTTTCGAAAAAATATTACCGATAAAATTCAGTACTTGTGACATACGAAACATCCTTATAATCTTTTTCACCTTTTTAGAAGGATGAGTATGTCATAATACCTTATAGTAAGGCTAATAAGTCTGGTCAGTAGAATCAGGGGCGTGCGGATTTACGAATTTCGTAAATTCGCACGTACGTAATTCGAAGAAATGAAAGCACTCAGATTGTGTTAATTATGCATGAGTTACCGTATGTCTTAAATTTAAAATATTATGCCTAAATCTGGCAACATTATCTTCACGTGTTATAGCAGCGTAGCCTCAAATATTTGTCCGTTGCATTAAACCGTTACTATTGGAAATATATATATGTGGTGCCACTGAATGCGTAGGGTGGGCTCGTGAAGTTCGTTTATGAGATTTATTCCGTAAATTGCACAGTAGTTGAACAAATTATTAGGTATTATTCTATTTGGTCGATTGTACCAATTACACATAATGTCCTAGTCGTGGTTTTCATCTCTGGTATGCGGATAAAACGTAATATATTTCTCTGAATTATGTGGCATTATACAGGGTGTTCCGAATTGCATAGGCCAAACTTCACTAAGTAATACAACTTTTCAGAATAAGAAAAAAAGTTCCTATAAATATGGGTCGGGAAGTGATTAGTTTCCGAGATACAGGGTGTTCAAGTAATTCTCCTGAAAATGTTTTTTTATGAATATTTTCGAAACGTCTAAAAATAAACAAATGATAATTTACACAGGAATTTAACTTTTTATGCTTTTTAAGAAAAGATGACAACTATGTATGAAAATCATTCAGGAGCGGGTGAAACTGGAGGGGCCTAGGTATAATTTAGCCCCAACTCTATTGTGTGACACTTTTAAATTAATTTATGAGCAGAACTTAAAAATTTGAAGTTTTCTACACAAAAAAAGTATCTTGTGTTTTTTCTCTAAAATTATCAGTTTTTGAGTAAATCTTATCTGAGCTTTATTAATTAGTAACCATTATTACCAGCATTCCTGGTATGCAGGAGTGATTCGAACTGGACCCCCTGATCAGTGGTGACAGTTAATGGAACACCAAAACGACAAACAAAATTTTGAAATAAAGTCCGAGTAACAGTTTCTGCTGTAATATCTAAAAATGGGTATGCTTCTGGCTATGTAGTAAAGCGTTCGATCACACTAAGAATATAGGAATAGCGTTTAGAAGGAGGCAAAGGTCCTACCAAATCTATGTGAATGTGATCGAATCGACTTTTCGGAATTTCAAAATGTCCTAACGGACTTTATATATGACGGTTAAATTTAGTAGCTTGATAGTTGATGCATGACAGTCCATAATTAAACTACAGTCTGAACTCATTTTAGGCCAGAAATAATTATTAGAAACTAGTGTTCTAGTTGCTTTGATGCCATGGTGAGATAAACCATGAAATATATCGAAAATAGTTCATCTATAAATTATTGGAACATATGGGCGAAGTTTTAAGTAAGAAGTGTCGCACCAGATAAAATCGTCTTGATAAGGAATTCTAATCTTTTCTAATTTGAAACTGCTTTCAGAACTTGATTAGTTAATAAATATTTAAGGTCAGTCTTTCACTTGAGCTTTGCATAACAAACTTAAATCAAAATTAATATTAATCAAATCAGAATTTCTGTCGTGAATATTTCCCCATATTTTGCTTTAGGGAAGATGTATCATATACACGTGATAAAGTGTCTGCTACGATGTTGTCTTTCCCTTTAATTTGTTGAATTTCACACAAAAATTGAGCAATGTATTCTAATTGTCGGAGATCTGTCAGTTTAGTAGATTTAGCTCTAACCAGAGGTTATGGTCAGTAAAACAAACTCACTAGGCTCAACTAGATAACTGAAATGTTTTATTGCTGCTGTAAATAGGGATAATAACTCTTTATCATAAGTTGAGTATTTCATAGTCAATTTACGTGAAAGGAAAGCCAAAGGAGTAAGTATACCACTGGCGTCTCGTTGTTCTAGAATGTTTGTCCAATTCAATAACGAAATGCTTAATATTAGTAGGATGGATAATAATGTTTATGTGGATTTTAGACCATTTTATTCTCATGTGGTCTGGTAATTGCTAATATTTTGGTACGTGAATAAATAATAATTATTAATGTGGTTATTGGTTATTATTATTTGTAATTAAGAGTTATGTCCAGATTGGTATTTTTAAATATTTTAATTTTGGCCGTGTGGCGCCCCTGGCGAACTTCCGAGTCGCCCGGCCCTGTGTATTAAGTATATGCTTATCTACCACTATTATATCTTATCAGCTAATCGGAGGGATTTGAGTTTGTACGTCTTTTCTCGACAATATTCTATAACTACAGTTGGTCTACCAAATAAATGACAGCAATTAGGACAATAATGGGAAATATATTGAGAAATATTTGATAATATGATTTTGCAAACGTGTTAACTAGTTGGCAAATAGCAAACATAATTTATACGATTTTCGAAAGTACTTAACCCCTCGACATTAAAACCTTGGCCGACAGTCTCATCTATAATCAAATTTATTGGCGTCAAAAAAAAATTAAGTATATGCGGTTCTAGTTGACTTAAGTATCCATAAAATTATGGGTCATGGTTAAATCTAGCAAGTTAGTCGATGACCTACTTAACCTAAACACGATCGGACGTGATACGATAGTTGTGTAGATACTTGCACTTATTAACTAGTCATTAACATTGACTAAAAGCAAAATGTATTTATTTTTAGAACGTGATGTTTTGGTGTCACTTGCTTCTGACCTCTTATGTTAATTGCTGTTTTTTAAATGTAACTGTACTGTGTTAATTGCTGGCATATATTAACAAACCGCAAAAAGGTACATATATAGAAATATTCAGGTAATTACATGTTAGTTACATTCGTATACATACATACAGGGTGTCCCAGAATTGAGTTCCGCGACGGGAACCTGTTAAAAAATCATGATTCTTTTTATTTTCATTTATTTTTTTACATAAACATCCTAATAATTGACATTAACAATATATTTAGTACTTATAATAACAAAGATAGTTTTTGTTTAAACTTACAAATGGAATAAATTGTGTACCTTGTATCTATAATTATAAAATAAGCTAGAGCGTATATACATGAAAATTCCTGTCAGAACTTGAAAACTCGCCTGTCTTTATAATGAGGGGATGATGTGAATTGCTATTATTTGCTAATCTGCCGCGTAACAAGTGTTGAACGTACGACCAAGTGTAACAAAGAAGAAATAGATAAACAAATGGCTAGAGCTCTTTATGCGACAAACAGCAGTTTCATTTTTATTGAACAATCTGAAGTAAAAAAGGTAATAAATAACGCTTTTAAGATCTAAATATGTACCACCATCTCGACATGATGTGTCCAACAGACTGCTCGATGAAGTGTATAACGAGGAAAAAAGTAAGTAAGTTCAGTTTGTCTGTTATTGGTTGTATGGTCCAACATACACAATGAACCAATAATATGTGCAACTGTAACTACGGAAAATGGATCTTCCTTTTTAGTAGACACAATAGACACATCTGGAAATCCACATGCATTTGTATATTTAACAGAAATTGCAACAAACTTAATTAAAACTCTAAAGACTGACTATACCTGTACAGTAACCAGTTTTGTGACGGATAATGGTGTCAATATGAATGCTATGAGAAATCAAATTAAAGAGTCAAAAAAACTTATTTTAGCTTCTGACGTAAGATTGAACTCACTTGCCGATTGTCTAGAGGGTTTCGTTAAATCATGGGTCACACTTTTTAAAATTAGCGAGGAACATAAAAATGAAATTGACAGCATAGTAAGAAGGAAAACTTCAAACATTTATTGCTGAAGATTACTTATCACTACTAAAACCTATATCTGTTGCACTTGATAGGCTTCAAAGAAACGATGCAATTTTATCAGACGTCGTAGAACAATTTAAAATAATTGAGTCGCATTTTGACGAACTGAAATTACCTTAATGCAAATGAAAATATTTAGATACCGATACGACCAGTGTATCACCTCATGCCATTTGCTAGCCTTCATTTTAGACCCTACGAAAACAAAGCATAAATTAACAGAAAGTGAAAAGAATCGTGCTTTGGAAGCCGCTAATGAATTATATACCGAAAGTGGTTTACTACCACTGATTATTAAATTTCTGACAAAATCTGAGCCTTTTGCCGATATTTGTTTCACGAAATTCTTAAAAACACAAAATCCTTGAACTGGTGGAAATTCCAAAGATATATTGATATTATGTACACATTATTCCCGATTATCAAGCAATTATTTTCTGCTGCAGCTAGTTCAGCCTCGGTTGAGAGAATATTTTCAACATTTGGTTTGATTCATTCTAAGATTCGAAATCGTTTAGGGACCGAAAAAGCAGCTAAATTAGTTTTTTTTTGTACAAACTTTACAATAATTAACCTAATTTAAAATTTTTGTTTTGAAGTCAATCATGTTTTATTTTCTTTTAGAGTTGGTCCTGTTTAATTCGTTTACTTTATGTTTCTGCTTTTAAGTAGGCACCTAATTTATAATGTACATTTAAGAAGGTAACTTTTGTTTTGAATGTGTAACCTAACTGTTCTTTTCTTCTTTTTATTTGAATTTTTTGTAACTTGTATTTAGCTTTTAAATTGTATTTATTTGAATTTTCTGAACTTTGATTTACTTAGATTATTGGCTATACACAACTTAATTTAAATCATGACTTAACTTTAAAAAATCAGTTGATTTAAATCACGATTTAAATAAAATTGATTTAAATCGTCGCAACCCTGACAATTTACAAATAATTTCCACATAAATCGCATACGTCATTTCAGAGAAATTTATATTTCTTGTTCAATTATTTTTTTGAAAAGGTTTAAGCGATTCCTATGAAAGTCTTTTGCAAACTGAAGAGTATGGTTAAAACTGTCTAGTATAAGATGAGCAAAAATCAGAAAAAAGGTTTTTCTTTTCGACTCCGCTGACACCCTGGAAAACATTTAATTTTGTTTTACATACAACATATAAAAATAATTTATATGTAGTTTTTAGTCATCGACCCATTTTAGTTTTTTAGGTTTTTAATAAATATTTTCCTGTAAAATCATAAAGATTATTCTCGTTCCGTTGAAAATACATTAAATAAAATAGGCATTGTTAAAATATAAATGTTTGATTGCAGTACAGTAATTATAATATACTTGCTAAGGCCCCCCAGCCATACCATCGGTCCTTGTTATGTTTGTTTTTATTTTTGTAATAAAATAAATATGACGAGATTATAATTGTATTCAAATACTAATACAGTACCCTAGCTTAGAGTATACAATGTATTTAGCTAAATAAAATAAAGAATATTTAAATGGTAGAAAAAATGGTATGGCTAAAGTATAGGACATATGCATAGACTTAACCACAGGATTAGGAAATCCTGTGCTTAAGTCTATGCATATGTCCTATGCTTTAACCATGGGATAACTTTACCCTGCATCGGTAAACCGGCCCTTAATAACGTTGGTTTAGTCCCGACTTTGTAATAACTGTCAAAACAAAATTTTAGGAAGTGACTAATCATCCGGGAATCACGGATGAATAGCTCGACTCCTAATCGTCCGACACCTCCCGGATCAACAGCTCTGTCGCTATTCGTCGGTACTTTTGCAGATAGTTGAGACGCAATAAATTTTAAATTTTGTGGGTATACATACAACTTTTATTCTTACAAGCATTCGACCAAAACCTATTACTTTTTGAGCTGCAGTTGAATATCAACCTCAAACTTAATTGGGTTAAATACCTATATCAAAATTAGGCAACAAAATCTGTAAAACTTTTAATCATTTTTATTTTGTTTTATGCATTACATTCCAAATATTATTTTCCTCCGTCCGATCATGCACATTTTTTTTCCTAACATGTTTTTTTAGGGTGTCTAGCCTGCAAATTTTTCGCAATTTCTTCGTTGGCACTATATAATATCAACTAAATATTACGTTAGTAGGTATGTCAAATGGTTTTGTAGCTGTAGCGCCAACATGCAGATGACAGACAATGATGAAAATTAAACTGCTTTCTTTTTTATTATCTACGCGTGTTCTGAAACGTGATCCATAAAAATCTCCGAGGGTGATTTTTCCACGAGTACAATACTTCCCTTTCCTTAATAGTTGGTCAAAGTCAGTGAATGTAGAAAATTATAAAGTTCATCAATTATTAAAGTGTGGGGCCAGCCTGCATAATATCTTGATGAAAAATATGTTTTCACATTTCTCCCCCCAAAGTGTGGGGTCCTGCCAGTAGATTTGGTAACCAGAGCCAATGATTTGATGTGGGGGCGGGGGCCTCTGCAACGGAAGCATAAGATTGTGACTTATTCTTTACATTTGGGACACACTAACAAATCGATGATCAATCACATAGGAATGTCGATTTTTCAAATGAGAGAATTTGTTTTACCATTTTACCGACCACTACCGGGTGAATAGCGCCAGAGCTGTTGATCCGGGAGGTATCGGACGATTAGGAGCCGAACTATTCATCCGTGACTCCCGGATGATTAGTCACTTTCAAAATTTTACTTGCTGGCAAAAAAGAAGTTTTATGAAGGCTGGCAATGCAACTTGGCAACACCGGAACAAATTACATAGATCGCTCTAGGCCTTAGACCATCTCTAGACAAACTCACCATTAAATTATGTTTTGTTCCTCATATAGGGCGCCATATTCTGATATCTCTAATGAATTAAAAATATCGACTAGATATTTTTATTTCAAATATCTAATAGATATTTTTTAATGATTTAAAAATACCGACTTGATATTTTTATTGATATAAAAATATCTAGTAGATATTTGTAATGGAATTAGAAATATCTAGAAGATATTTTTAATTTCATTAGAGATATCTGAAATGAATTCAGATATCTCTAATTCAAAGTAGATATTTAAATATTGTCTAAATGTTATTTGTGGCATTATCTTTTTCCTTCTTCAATTCTTTGGGACTTCCTGCCACATGTATGTTTTCTTTCTAAGCGGTGCTAGGGGAATCTACAAAATATATCACAATTAACCAGTATGTTACTGGTAAAAAACCTCTACGCCTGTGACGTTTACGTCAAAGGATCAGTTAAAGGTTGGTTTTTATAAATAAACAACACAAATAAGTATAAAAACTTGAAATTAAATATTTCGCCGACGTTTCGGAAATCTAATCTGTTTCCTTTTTCAAGGCTTTTTTTGAAAAATCTTTTTTGCTGTGTATGACAAATACACAGCTCTAAGAATGTTTGTTATATTCAATATCCATAGATACTTACTATTTACATAGAACTGTTGATATAGTTAACAGTTTTTTAGTTTCTATACAATGTTGAGTTTGTGGAAGTTCTTCTTTTAACATTGGTTAATTGTGATATATTTTGTAGATTCCCCTAGCACCGCTTAGAAAGAAAACATACATGTGGCAGGAAGTCCCAAAGAATTGAAGAAGGAAAAAAAGTAGATATTGTTAAATAGTGAATAAATATTAAAACGGCGTTCCATACCATTTCAGATATCTCTAATTCAAAGTAGATATTGATAAATAGTGAATAAATATTAAAATGGTGTTCCATACCGTACTGTGCTTGTTAAAACTAATAATTCAAATAACAATAGGCTTGAAAATAACAATTAGTCGAGTGAGTACGTGAAAAAATATCGTCGCTATTTTCCTACTTTCTTATGCAGGAAGTTGGCTGGAACGGTTATCAATATCATTCAATAGCGCGTATCCTTTTTAGTGGGGTCACATGTAATTTCGCAGCAGTTTTATTGATGAAATTACTGAACTAGATTTGTTCTATTAGAAATCATCTATATTAGTGAAGTTATAAATTGGAACATTTTCATGACTTCGTGTTATCCAAAATTCTAATACACTGACCTAACTGGATTGAAATAATATGATACTGACCCAAAAATTATTAAAATCGATTGAACAATAAAAAGGTATCGCAAAAAATCGATTTTTAACCCTCAACTTCAAGAGCGAAGAATATCTTCGTAGGGGTACCTCGGGGGAAAGAAAAATCTACGAACTTGTGACCTTATTTTCACTAGTTCCATCCAAATCCGAGATATTGCCAACCATTTTCGGGACAGCCTGTATAGTGTTATCTGAAAATTCCACACCCAAATTTTCCATTGAAGTTTATTTCAACGAAGGCATCTTGATATTATATCAGCACACCAGGAATTTTTATCATACAGTGTGTCCCCGGATGGACATAAATTATACTTGTAATTTTACTTATTTCGCATTTTAAGAAAAAAAGTCATTCTTGATAAAAAGTTTTGCTTATCGTGAAACGTCATTAGTCATACTCAGACTTTCAAAATAACATACAGGGTGGATAGCAAATAAGGAAACGTGAATTTGTGCCAAGAGTAAAAGTAGTAGTTTTTGAGAGGGATATAAAAATGTTAATGAAAGAAGTTGTTTCTAATGTTACAGTAGTCCAGACATGAAACTTGAACGTCGTAAGCAACACACGACTCCAAATATATTGTCGGTTACAATTGAGGAATAATTTTGTAACGAAATCGAGTAAAACACTACTATGTTTTTTACCACAATATTTGCACAAAACGTGACTGCAGTTTCAACCCTTTAGGTCATTTTCAAACGATGATTCAACTAAGAATGAAATACAAAAGATCCGGTCCCTATTTAAATATGTTTCTAGAATTAAACAGATTAGAGAATTGAGAAAGTACGCAGGTAGTTTATGATATCCTAACTATCTAAAGGTGGGGTTTCTCAGAAATATTAATTACATTTTGGTAGCAGTAAAAAGAGGCGAATACATAATAACTAATAATTGATCATTTAACAAAATTAAATCATCCTTATTATTGTATTTGTATATTTCCAATGCTTCTAACAAATTAAGTTTCAAACCTTTGCTAGCATAGTGTAGGATTTCCATATTATTAATATCTGGGAAGTTATGTCCACTCTGTAATATGTGATTAGAAAAAGCAGAATCGGTTTTTTGTCGTCTGAAGGACCTATAATGATCGAGGTACTGCTAACAAAATGTAATTAATATTTCTGAGAAACCCCACCCATTATTTCAACAAAAAAATTCATTACATCCAAGTGGTTGGGAGATATTCAATGCTAATATAGGAATGAATAGAGCCTAGAAAGAGGCTTCAAAAATGTACTGATATACATAGCATTTCATTTAAAGAAAAGGCACTTGGTCCTGTAATTTCGTCTTGGCTCGCCCTGTATGTTCGAAAATAATTTCCAGTTATAGACTTTTTTATCTAGTTTACGTTTTTTTAAATTTCTAGCTATCGTAGAACTCGAGATATCGAATTCCGACGCACTATTGCCCCACCCTGTAGGTATATCTCCTAGAATAGGGATGTTCACAAAAAAATTAAATCATGTTTAAACATCATAAAATGGTTAAAAATAGTCTTATAATAATATCCACAAAGTTTTACAAAAATCAACAAATCCGTTCTATGGGAAAATCCCTAAAGAAATACGGATATTCATTTGAATGCGCGAAACGCTCCTCGACTGGTGTGACGTCATGTTGCTCATAGTTAAACCACATATATTAAACGCGCGCGAATATAGTGGCTAGGCTTTCATGCGCGTTTTTTATGAGAATTGGGGATGGCAAAAATATGTAATATATCGATATATGAATCATTTGATACATCACAAGACTCAGATCAATATAATCGATATATCAACAAAAAATTATCGATATTTCTACGTATCGATATATTTTGTAGATTAACATTTGATGTAAAAAATTAATGAATATTGCGTAAGGTATAACTTCGGAAAGAGGGAGGTGGCCTTCTTTACAGTACAATATTTATCTCGACTAAAATAAATTTCGAAGAGCGGGGGGTGATATTCTCGCAATAAAATGTTTATCTTGATTGAAATTTCGAAGTGCAGGAGGGTAATATGATGCAAGTTGACCCTTTTCGATATATTTAGAAAAATATCGATATTTCAACCCGATATATTGCACCAAAAAAATAATGTGAATATATTCATGGTATAGGATTAATATATCGATATTTATTTTATATAATTTATAAATGATCTACCAGAACATATCACTGGTGGGATCCTCACAATGTACGCGGATGATACTACAATTACTGTATCCGCAGAATCCCCTCAGGCACTTGAATCAGCAATAAAATGTGCAATTTATGAATTTGACACTTGGTGCCAACGAAACAAACTAATCATGAACAGCAAGAAAACTAAATGCATAAATTTTTTTATTCGAAGAGATATTACGAGTGGTATCCAACTGATAGATGGTATTGAATTTTCGGATTCAGTAGTGTTTCTAGGAACTCACCTGAATAATAGACTCACCTGGGATGATCAGATTGACAATGTTAGTAAAAAACTAAATAAGGCCTACTACGCCATTTTACAAATGAAAGACACCTTGGATGTCTCGGGTCTTTTAAATATATACTATGCAATGGCATATTCACACATCTCCTTGAATATTATTAGCTGGGGTCGTGGTAAAGACTTCAGTAGAATTTTTATTGCTCAAAAGAAAATTCTAAGATTAATATTTAATATGAAATCTAATGAAAGTTGCCGACAAGTGTTTAAAGATAAAGACATCCTAACTGCACCTGCTATTTATATATATAAATGTTTAACTTTCGTGCAAAGAAATCTTCATTTATTTGAAGCTAATTCCGCTGTCCATGATCACAGTACAAGACATGGCAATCTTTTACGTATCCCCCAACACAATACCACTGCATTTAAACGATCACCAACCTACAACTGTATAACATTTTATAATAAATTACCAGCCCATGTAAAGAACATATCAAATTATACGATATATAAAAAGGAAATTAGAACTTTGCTTTCCAAGGTATGCTATTATAGCGCTGGCGAATTCTTAAGTGGTACTTTTTAAATATAAATGTATCTAATATGTATACTGACTGGATATTTGCAAGAAATATGTATGTTAATTATGTTATATGTTATTTGTTGTTTGTCACTATCTTATTTATTTATTTTATTTTTTTTATGTGTATACCTTTTTTGACTTTTCATATCTGTATTATATACGGCTTACATGAATAAATAAATATTATTATTATAGATACATCGTTGCCGTCCCTAAAAATCGTAGACCGATTTTGATTAATGCGGTTAAGGTAACAAAAGTTTTAAAAAAATATCATTGGTTTAAAAAATGACCAAAGCTTCTTTCTTTTTACATTTTGTGACACAGGTATAAAAACCTTTTCTGGGTTATTTCCTGATGTATTTGTACATCCATGGACAAAACAACACTTGTATCTATTGACTTTCACACTTTTTGAGTCTCCCATCATTACAAAAACAGAGATAAAAAAATACTGAACCAAACAATCCATATAACGTTGGTATACGAGTTGCGCTGAGCATTATGACATCACGCGCGCTACTCCCACTGCAGGGATTTTTTATTATAGTCCAGTTAAAATGCGAGTTTTGCTGTGAAATTGGAAACCAAAACGAGCCTACCTTACCGGTACGTTTTTTGGGTCGCTGAATCCGAAAATCGGGGTCCCGAGGGCTGGACTCTGTCCGTTCACCCTTAATTTGCAAAATACACCCCTTTTTAGGGTGTTTTTGTGAAATATTCTGCACTTACGTCATAAATACTAACAAATTCATGTATTTGAGGTCTCAGATTACATTTAAATTTGCAAAACTACCCTTAATTAGGATTGCAAGATTCTTAGTAAACTGTATCCTACGTGTAAAAGTTTGTTGAAATACAGTTTACTAAGAATCTTGCAAAAATACCCTAATTAAGGGTAGTTTTAGCAAATTTAGGGGGGCTGGCAATGTTTTTTGGACTCGGGACCCTGAAATTCGTAATCAGCGACCCAAAAAACGTATCCTACGTGTAAAAGTTTGTTGAAATACAGTTTACTAAAAATCTTGCAAAAATATCCTAATTAAGGGTAGTTTTTGCAAATTTAAGGGTGCTGGCAATACTCGAGACCCGTAAATTTGTATTCAGCAACCCAAAAAACGTAATCTGAGACCTCCAATACATAAATTTGTTAGTAACCCCCTAAAAAGGGGTGTATTTTGCAAATTAAGGGTGAACGGACAGAGTCCAGCCCTCGGGACCCCGATTTTCGGATTCAGCGACCCAAAAAACTTACCCGTAAGGTAAGCTCGTTTTGGTTTCCAATTTCACGCCCCCCCCTCGCATTTTAGCTGGACTATTAGCCTCGTTAATTTCGGAGTTTTTATTTTTAGTTTATTTTCAGGAAAAAAGTTTTTAGGCGTTTTAATGGTTATTACGTGTTTCTGTAGTCTTAAAGCTATCATTTTTTATTACAATTAAAAAATAGAAAACATCCCTATATAAAAATTAATTGTTTCCTCACGTGAGTTATTATTTTCAAAAACTGAAATAAAGCAGCGTCGAAAGTAGGCGTTAATATCATCTGGGTTCTTCAAATTGCTCGGTTTCTCTTCTGTATGATATAAATAATAAACACAATTCAATTGACCGAATTAATTTAATTAATGTAACATGTTAGTCATGTAGAGGGTGAAGCATTATTATTTCACGCTCAGTGAACTGTTACAATGAACATTAACAATTCCGTAGTGCCAACTACGTGTGTATTGAATCCTCAATTGGTACAACTTCCAATTTATTTATATCCGTATCAACAAATATATTTACCAACTGCGAAGGATTTTTATCTAAATACTTTTGCTTAAAATAAATACACGTATATCACGTATCACCACCACCAGTGACCTCCAGAATAAACAAAGCGTCGGAATTTCTGATGATTTGGAAAGTGATGGATACTACAAATACACATACACATTATTAATCTTCAACGTCACCACTGGTTAATTATAGACATAAGTTCCATACTGTAAACAAAGTGTTTAAAATTTTTGCAGATTAATTTGCTACGTAAATTGCGTAGTTGAAATTGGGAACGAGAAAAGCATTCTCTAAATAATAATGCGATGATTAATATTGAAATAGAAAAGAAACTAGTAATTAAATCATGATTATTAATTATGGACGGCATTAAACAGAAAGGAGCCAACCCACAAAATTTAAAAAATTTGTTTCTTAATTTATTTAAATGTAGAATATAGTAATGTGTTTTTTTTTCCTTCTTCAATTCTTTGGGAATTTCACTGCCACATGTATGTTTTCTTTCTAAGCGGTGCTAGGGGAATCTACAAAATATATCACAATTAACCAGTATGTTACTGGTAAAAAACCTCTACGCCCGTGACGTTTACGTCAAAGGATCAGTTAAAGGTTGGTTTTGATAACTAAACAACACAAATAAGTATAAAAACTTGAAATTAAATATTTCGCCGACGTTTCGGAAATCTAATCTGTTTCCTTTCTCAAGGCTTTTTTTGAAAAATCTTTTTTGCTGTGTATGACAAATACACAGCTCTAAGAATGTTTGTTATATTCAATATCCATAGATACTTACTATTTACATAGAACTGTTGATATAGTTAACAGTTTTTTAGTTTCTATACAATGTTAAGCTTGTGAAGTTCTTCTTTTAACATTGGCAGCCAAGTTGTACAGACATCTACGGAACAATTCGACACGCAATTATCCTCATTCAATAATATTATCGCGGATTCTTTTATTTTTCTTTTTTTGCTATCTGCCTCTTTTGTTAAAATTTTTGCCGAGTCCCAGTTTATTCTATGTCCGTTCTCCCACGCGTGTTCGCAGATCTTGGACCTCTGAATTTCATTTTTTCTGATATAATTTTGATGTTCGCCCAATCTTACACTAAAAGGTCTGGATGACTCACCCACGTATTGTTTGTTGCACTCACACGGAATACTATAAATGCAGTTTTTTGAATTTTGCTCGTGGTTTGTTGGTTTCGTCTTTGTCAGAATAGATCTTAAAGTGTTGCTTGTTTGAAATACCGTCCTAATATCAAATCTATCACCGATGCGGCGCAACTTTTCGGATAATCCGCATACATAAGGAATTAACGCTGTGTAACGTTTTTCAGGTCTTTGTCGTACCTGATTGTTATTTTCAATATTTATGAAGGTTTTATCGACAAAACCCCCAGGGTATTGGTTATTAATAAGAACTTCCTTTATAAACCGCTTCTCATTGTTTAGTATCTCATCATTAGAAGAAATGATTTTGGCCCTATCATACAAACATTTTACAACACCCCTCTTAACGTGCATCGACTGATTTGAGTTGAAATTTAGAAAACCAACACATACCAACAGATATTTAAATTTCAACTCAAATCAGTCGATGCACGTTAAGAGGGGTGTTGTAAAATGTTTGTATGATAGGGCCAAAATCATTTCTTCTAATGATGAGATACTAAACAATGAGAAGCGGTTTATAAAGGAAGTTCTTATTAATAACCAATACCCTGGGGGTTTTGTCGATAAAACCTTCATAAATATTGAAAATAACAATCAGGTACGACAAAGACCTGAAAAACGTTACACAGCGTTAATTCCTTATGTATGCGGATTATCCGAAAAGTTGCGCCGCATCGGTGATAGATTTGATATTAGGACGGTATTTCAAACAAGCAACACTTTAAGATCTATTCTGACAAAGACGAAACCAACAAACCACGAGCAAAATTCAAAAAACTGCATTTATAGTATTCCGTGTGAGTGCAACAAACAATACGTGGGTGAGTCATCCAGACCTTTTAGTGTAAGATTGGGCGAACATCAAAATTATATCAGAAAAAATGAAATTCAGAGGTCCAAGATCTGCGAACACGCGTGGGAGAACGGACATAGAATAAACTGGGACTCGGCAAAAATTTTAACAAAAGAGGCAGATAGCAAAAAAAGAAAAATAAAAGAATCCGCGATAATATTATTGAATGGGGATAATTGCGTGTCGAATTGTTCCGTAGATGTCTGTACAACTTGGCTGCCAATGTTAAAAGAAGAACTTCACAAGCTTAACATTGTATAGAAACTAAAAAACTGTTAACTATATCAACAGTTCTATATAAATAGTAAGTATCTATGGATATTGAATATAACAAACATTCTTAGAGCTGTGTATTTGTCATACACAGCAAAAAAGATTTTTCAAAAAAAGCCTTGAGAAAGGAAACAGATTAGATTTCCGAAACGTCGGCGAAATATTTAATTTCAAGTTTTTATACTTATTTGTGTTGTTTAGTTATCAAAACCAACCTTTAACTGATCCTTTGACGTAAACGTCACGGGCGTAGAGGTTTTTTACCAGTAACATACTGGTTAATTGTGATATATTTTGTAGATTCCCCTAGCACCGCTTAGAAAGAAAACATACATGTGGCAGTGAAATTCCCAAAGAATTGAAGAAGGAAAAAAAATTAAGATAATGCCACAAATAACATTTAGACAATATAGTAATGTGTGTTCAGCTGAAAAAGTCCAACTCATCTTCCTTATAAGAATTTAATGGTGTAGTTTCAACATTGTAATTAAGATGCAAAACCTTTCTTTGCAAGCTTGTTTCTTGATTTTAACTGAGGGTGCTGGTTCCTTTCTGTTTAATGCTGTCCTTATGATGATGCGCTTTTGATTGATAAAGGTAGGTATGTAGCGCGGAAGCTGATGGTGCAAAAGAATCGATAGCTTCGACTGGCACAGCCCACACTGCAAGAGTTTTTCTGTGGATCTCGAGACGAATATTCTTTCTACAACTGTCATTTTCTTCTGTATTCTAACTATTGCATTTTTGACAGTCCAATATTGTTAAAAACGGTCGTAAAAACAGCCGCCTTCCACATTCAGATTTACCATCCAAGTCTCTTTAAACGGAAACATCTTGATACTATATTTGCACTCTAGTAAGTGGAAATAACTGCTAATAGAATGAATAATATAATATTTAGAAGAAAAAAAAAAAAAAAAAACAAAATAAAGTCGTCTACGCATCTACCCCAGCGAGACCCCCAGGTAATGTCCAAAAATTTGTTGGGAATTTTTGTTCTCATAAACACACTAAAACACAATTTTATTTTGATAATTCCTTTAATAATGAAGTAGGGATGTTGGAAGTGTTGGTAGCTGATGTCATAAAGAAAATTGAGACCTTAACTATAGTACGTAAACAAGCAAAAGAGACTAACATCTTAAAATGTATCATCACTGTACAAAATAACTATTTATTTACCAAAGACAATATTTTTAAATTTCTACTCTTATTGTGTACAAAAATTTGAAGTCTCTGTGGGCTATCACTTATGCTAACGAGACAAAGATTTATTGTCGGTTTTCATGGCTTGCTTTATGTGCAAATATGTGTAGTCAACAATTCAATAAATAACACACTTATGCAATTTAGGACTAAATTAAGAGCAGACGTCAAAATTAAAAATTACAAATTTAAGGATATATAAAATAAACGGTAAAATAAGATTAAAATTCACAAGTTCATCAAAAGAGTAAAAACAATTGTGACCGATCCGTCGCATAGTGGGGCTGAAAAAAAAATTATCATTCAAAATACTCTACAGCCTTTAATTTTGGCCAATCGCAATATATATTATTATATATAATCGTCAGACTTCTGGCTACAAAACTGTCGAGGCAGATTTAAAAAAAAAAAACAAAAAACCGAAATTGAACTTACAAACGTCGTCATAGTTGATCAAAATTGGTCGAATAAGCAGAAAAATAAAAATAATTACACAAATTGACGAAATTACGGCCAAGTACTTTTTTCTTTTCTTAATCGGTTTTAAGTAAATAAATAAGAATATACTCTAAAGAAAGTGTCCTAAGGCTTTTCACCTAAAAATTGGCCAAAAAGTGGCCAATTTTGATCAATTATAACGACGCATATAAGTTAAATTTCGATTTTTTTCAAGAATATCCTACACGTGCGTCGGTATTGTTATGCATTACACCCCTATGATACGCCTATGACTAATAGTGACGTCCTGGAAACTAGTAGAAAGAGATAGAGTTTACTGGAGTGTGGTGGAAGAAGATTCTCGATTATGTTCTAGATAAATCTAGAGGCAAGTTCAGAGTATATAAGGCGAGATTCCATGTCGGGAAGGAAGTTTTATCAAAGTGGAGAAGTTCCACTAAAGATGAAAAGTGAAAAAGTGAGGTTAAATATCAAGTAAACAAAGTGTAAAGGTTACTTTGGTTGATAATTAAGAAGTATTGTGTACCTAATCAGTAAATTATTAAATAAAATGTTAGTGGTTACCCCTTGTTAAAATTATTTAGAACCCACGGATCCTGAACGGTGGCTTCAAGGGTGAAAATACGCAACAGTATGTTACAAATAGATCAATATTTCTCAGATCGAAGTATCTAATTTAAAGGTACATATTCATACAACGCAATTTGGAACGGAAATGTATAATTTAAATACTATATAATTACACGAGTATTTATGGATACATTATGATAGTTATTGATTTACTGTTTACTATAGTATATATTGTGGAAATCATGTCGAACGATATAGAACTTTTCGCTAGGTTCTTGTCTACTTTTACGATAATGGATGGAATAGAGATGAAGTGAAAGTGTTGACTTTGTGACAATAAAAATAGTTTTAAATTACACAAAAATACACAAAAGGACCTGTGATTTGAATTGGAGTAGTGTAATCTTCTGTATTTGAAGTTAAAATTTATTGCTCATTTAAGAATTTTTCAAAAATCACTCTTTTGTGCCAAAACGTATTGTAAAATGTACGTTTTTTTGACAATTTAAAATATTACCCTTCAACTTTTTATTGATTTATATCTTACTTTTGTAACGAGTTAAAGTGTTTACCACATTAATAACAACAATCAGAGTTTTGTGTTATGAAATGCAGGAGTAATAGTAAATCTAATATAAAGATAGGACTGTGAGACCATTTCAGTTTCATTTAATTTAAATTGTAAGCAAATATGTAACATAATATGCTCCAAATACTTTATATAGCTATATACCTAGTTTGGTATCTGTTCTGATTCTTACAATTATAATTACAGACGTTAAAAATATTGATAATGTACACAAATAAAATATCAGTGAAGGTAAGTGAGCTAAAACACAACAGATCTTAAAAAATAACACACTTTTAACAGCATCGTCTATGTTTTAAATTATACACATTATACATAATTATAAAGGTAAGTATGAATAATAATAGTCTTATAGTTTAGATATAAATTTTATTTCCAAGGGTCACAATGGTTCATTAATTCAATGCTATTGTTATGAATTACACCCCCTTGGAACTGCAGATGATACGCCTATGCCTACTAATAGTGACTGGAAAGACTCTAGAAAGAGTCATGGACTTGACGCTTGAAGAATCGCAGCCAGAAGAGAGAGACCAAAACCCCATCTTGAACGCGATTCTCAAAAAGAATAAAATGATCATTACTGGCTCAATCGAATACTCCAAAAAGACAGGAAAACCAACAAAATAGAGAAAGGCCAAGTGAAGGTATTAAATGCTACAACTGCGGCAGGATGGGACATATGAAACGAGACTGTCGACAGCAGAACTCGGACAGACGAGTAAATGTTGTAAATGTAGAAGAGCAGCAGGAAAACTAAAGATAGCCAGCACCAAGGGGGATGCGCTGGCTGGGGAACACGGTGCCCCCAGAGAAATAAAGATTTCATAGCTTCGAAGCATTCCGAGAAGTCCACTACTACCAGGACGTGGAAGTAAAGTGAAACCCCAGAAAATTGCAGATATTTCATCCGGAAGAAGGTGCAAGGAAGATTGGAAGTACTACCACCAGGAGAAGTCAAGGTGGAGGTGCCGGATGACAGGACGGATGAAGCGCTCAGACAAGAGCAACTAGACGATGAGGAAATTGGGCCTATATTGAGAGCCAAAGAAAGGGGAACTCGTCCAAAATGGAAGGATGTTTCAGGCAAAAGAGTGGGACTGAAGGCACTATGGGCGCAGTGGGACTCACTGAAAGTCAGGAACGGGCTGTTGCGGAGAGCATGGGAAAGCCCGGATGGAAAAAAGGTGGTTATGCGTCTAGTGATTCCCAGGTGTCGAGTAGCGAAGGTGCTTCAGGAGGTGCACAATGGGACATCCGATGGACACTTTGGTGTTAACAAGACCCTGAAGAAAATACGAGAACGATTTTATTGGATAAGAAGTCGTCAGGATGTGGAGGCTTGGTGTCGCAAATGCAAGATATGTGCAGCCAGTAAGGGACCACAGACTGGAAGTAAGGGTGAAAATAAGCAGTTCAACGCCGGAGCTCCTTTCAAGAGGTTGGCTAACGATATAGCGGAACCATCACCAGCCAGTGACCGAATGAAGGCTCGATACGACTGGAAGGGTAATTCAAAAGAGGTCATCAAGGTGGGAGAGCTAGTTTGGCTGTACAACCCACAGCGGAGAAAAGAAAAGTCACCGAAATCATCTTGGGATGGACCGTACACTGTTATTACCAGAATTAATGATGTCGTCTATCGGATTCAGCAAAGCAAAAAGTCCAAGATGAAGATCGTGCATTTGGATAGACTGGCAAAATACGTCGATGATTCTGAGTTGCCTGATCGGGACGATCAGCCTTAAGGAGGGGGCAGTGTTATGAATTACACCCCCTTGGAACTGGAGATGATACGCCTATGCCTACTAATAGTGACTGGAGAGACTCTAGAAAGAGCCATGGACTTTTCTAGTGTGGTGGAAAAAGATTCTGGTTCAATCTAGAGGTAATTTCAGAGTATATAAGGCGCGATTACCGGCGCAGAGGAAGAAGTTTTAAGAAGGAAGTTTATTTTAGAAGTGACACGTTCGGTAAAAGTGAGGTTAAATAAGAACTAAATTTAAGGTTATTTTGAAGTATTGTATAGACAGTAAATTATTAAATAAAGTGTTAGTAGTGTTTATCTCTTGTTGAAATTATTTAGAACCCACGGATTCATACAGGGTGTTTCCTAAAAGGTGGAAAATTCGCAACACTATATTATATTTTTGAAAAATCATCCAACGATAGAGTTTCAATCTTTCACTTTTAAATCATATAGATTAGCTCCATTAATAGATTTCAGCTTAGAAATGTAATGAGGGGACTCCTAAAATGTAGAATATAAATAAAATTATAATAAATTCACTAACATTCATTTACCATATGGAAAAGAAACAACTTTTAACATGTGAACCAGATGACATGCCTATTTGAATATATAAATAAAGCATCAGATAAGAGTCAGTTCAGCAATTCACGAAATGTATAATAGATAAAGAACACCAACAATTAGTTTTACACAAGAAAAACGTTTAAAAGAGCACTAAAAACTCTTTAAAAACTCAAATTATTTCACATCGACACAAATGCAAAACTAGGTTATTGCCACCCAGTCAGCTGGAGCGGCCATGTTGTGACGTCAGCTGCTACTGCTCTATGGTTTCCAGATAATGAGAGCCAAATCGACGTTTGCAATTTCCTTTCATAATACTAATTATGGCATCAACAGCCCAATTCACAGAATTCAGAAAAATTATAACATATTGTGACAGCAGTGATTTAATTTATTTAACATTAAATAAGTTTAGGAGCAATACAAAGAATTTATATAAATAGAAGCAGATACACATTTACAAGTGTGTTAACAACATAGTTCAGGCGTTACATTTTATAATCATCTCTTTCTTTATGACCAAAATTACTATAGCCCCATCTTTGTTGCAACCACCGTCATTTTGACACGACAAATAAATGTAAATATAACCTTAAACGCCCAATTTGTGAAGCGTTTTGATCTGTAAATAAACTATTTTCAAGTGCTGAGGAGACAACATGACTTAAAATTGCATCAAATAACGTTTATATGCTGTATCTCTAATACGATGACAGTTTAAAGACAAAATATGTGTCGGTCGTCAACCTATTTTGAGCTGTATACATATTTATTTTCCTGAAATTAACCGTCAAACTACAGCAATATAATTAATTTTAAGGGGCCATGGATTCGGAAAAAGATGTGTACTAGAGTCAAATTAAGTAGAGGTTGTTTCATTTAATAAGTCGATTCAGAAATTTGTTCGCATCCCTTACGAATCAGAAAAGAAGTACCTACCTAACTAATTTACAGGAAATCATGCGGCGCAGTTCATATCTTAGGATTTGAAGTAAATGGTCCCTTGGTTCATTTATATTTTGACAAATTGACCTAGACTTTTTTATTTAAAAAAAAAAAAATACCTATATACTGTGACAAAAATAAAACTACGTACCAACTGCTCTTAATTCCTACAAGGCTACAAGTAATGAATTGTCTAGTAAAATGGGGTTCTACCCGGCCACAAATTGGACTGTGAATTTGGGCATCTGCAAGGAATGTTAAGGGGCAAGGGAATAAAACAATCTTTTACAATACTTAGATATTTTTGTACAAACATGACAAACACTTAACATGAAAATAATTTAAAGGTTAGTTGAGTCAAACATGAACAGCTGTTATTAAATAACAAGATTTAGACATATATATGTCTATGCTACCACGGCCTTGGACAGGCTGCAACAGAGATGGCGTTAAGGGCAATGTTGTATCTTAGAAAGAAATGGCGAGAAAAAGGTATGTTGGACATGTTGGTAACAGTATCGTATGACTTTTACTTTATCTCTGCTTCTATTTAGATAAATTCTTTGTTTAGGAGTTCCCTATAACTTCATTTCCGAATTCATCTTATGAACTGATATGTATTATTCTTATTTGATTTTATTATGTTGTATATTGTATTGTTTGTTATTGATGTCAGGTTTCCCTCGTTTACTGTATCCTGTTAGGTTTTCTTTTGCTCTTTAATTATTGTATTGTGTTCTACTGTTTTAGTCATCCTTACTTATGTATTTAATATTTAGCATTCAAATGGAGCATTTCGTAAAAAAATAAATAAATATATTAACTGTAGGATTATAAAGTATTATTATTAGTATTATTATATCTGTTAAAATTCCGACTTTTTTCTCTAACAACGTCCAAGTTTATATCATCTACTCCTACTCTAATCACTAATCTACATTTTTAAAATAGGTATATGTTTATTCGAGGTAATTTATAAACATCTCCATTAAGACGTAGTTTTTACAAATTTTGTATTTCGAGATCTGTTTCGCTTATGTTACTAACTTGGAATTATTTAAAATGATTGTTGATTCCGTAATCTAGGTAGGTAGGTATTATATATTTTATAGAAAATTTCGGCATATGGAAGAGATAAAATAATATTTATCACTATCAGTATTAAAACATTAATGTACATATTTCCAGCCATATTCCATGTTCAAAAAATGATAATTATTAAATATTAAAAAGGTGTATAATAAGTAATTAATATATAAAAAAAATTTCTTCCTAAGCATTTGCGAGAAAAATAATTTTACATGATATAGCTAAGAAGCGCCATAAAAAATCTTATCTAATCAGAACAAAGTTTTTGTTCAACATGGACTATGAGCTAACATACCTAACAATTTATTGATTCAAAACATAATATTTTATTATTAATTTGGAAGACGGAAATTGAAACCGATTTTCTCAAAGAAGCGGCAATTGAAAGGATATTAAACATAATATATAGGTAATAAACATAATATATAGGTGCTGAAATCGAAAAACTGCCCAAAATTGAAACCGATTGTTTCAAGGAAACGACATGCAGGGTGAGCAAACTATTCCTTCGGACCTCTTTTCTCATAACGCGCAAAAAAAAATGTTACCGCGAGATAGGGCCTTTCCCAGCAACTCCACCGTAGATGGATATTTACTTGTGGAGCGGTTTATAATTAAAAAAAAGAAAGGGAAAAAAGGGGAAAAAATACAAAATAAAGTAAAAAATAAAAGCTGCCAGATTCAGAGACACAAGAAGCAGAAAACTTAGAAGAAAAATAAGGAGATGCGATAGATGGAAACTTAAAAGAAGCATGGAACTGAAAAAAAGCATCTCGCAAACAACTGCACCACACCTTAGCCGATGATGACAAATGGAAACTTAATAGAAGTATGGAAACTTAAAAGAAGCATCTCTCAAACACCTACGCTTCTTATCCTATATTCCCACCCCATGCGTCATGCGGATCTCGCTGCTGACAACAAGCATGTCCAATGTCCAACCCGGCGTATGCAGCTGGTCCGGCGGTATACAAAACATCCGAGATTTGTCTAAATGTTATTTGTGGCATTATCTTAATTTCTTTCCTTCTTCAATTCTTTGGGAATTTCACTGCCACATGTATTGTGATATATTTTGTAGATTCCCCTAGCACCGCTTAGAAAGAAAACATACATGTGGCAGTGAAATTCCCAAAGAATTGAAGAAGGAAAGAAAATCCGAGATTTGGTTCCGGCACGCGGTTTGGCCGTCCGTTGAGCGTATTCGACGGACGACCAGGCTGCGTGTTGGAACGAACCTCCATGGATGAATCAATCAATCAATCAACATGGACTATGGGCTAACCTTAAGCGTCTCCGAAATTGACACATTTGCAGTTAACCTATAGAAAATTTTCTAATGAATTCCGATATACTTACCCATCTTTGTAAAAAAAATCATGCCAAAAAAACATTTTTTTTAATGGACCCCGTCACTGCCAATAACATTTTTTTTAAATCACGGTTCAGTCAATTAATATAAGAAAACAAAATTTCTAAATATGAAAAATATTTGTATATGAAAAACTGATGAATGAAGTCTAAAATTTTCACAGAACTTGTATTTTTAAAAGTACAAAAATTTTCCCAAAATTTCGTTGAAACAGACACGGGGGCGGTTAGAACATGCTTATCCTGCTAGGAGCGTCCTTAAATGCTTTCGATAAATATTCCTGTTCGATTTTTGCCCTACTTTTAGTCGTTTCATATTACCTAGCAGGTTATAAAATATTTATTAGCATTTATCAGTTGAACCCGTGGGTACGTAATAGTAATAAAAATTATGATAAAAATATCGTTAAGACGAGATTTATTATAGAATTTTCTCGATGGATTAATAATTATGATTAGTTAAGTAGGTTTCCTTTCCCGATCATCCTCAATCGTCAAACAAAGATGATTTAAAATATATAGATGGAATATGGATAAAAAATAGATTCGAAAATATGCCTACTTTCTGGTAACAACTTTATAATTTTAATCTCGATCCTTTTTTCGCCTATAGGCAACACAACCAAAAAAATTTCACTCTCGAAATCGGCCGGATGTGAACAAAAACGATCAATTTTGGGCTCAAACAATTCCCACGACTCTAGCTCTGCCATATGATTGCAGGAAATGCAGAAAAACATTAAATGTTTACGGTTATTTTAATGTAAACAAATATCCGAAAATTCCACGTTCTCTGTGTTTGTCAGGAAAAAAAGTATCGAGAGAGTTTCAACTTTTGACAAATGTCGATCTACAATATTATTATATTGTGTTAGAGGATCATTTCTACAAAGTTTCACACAGATCGATGAAAAATTGTGATAGAGCGAGTTGAAAAAAAAGTCAAACAACGCGGATTGAAACAAACGCCGGGTACGCTTCCATTTAAGGTGGTCCGGCATTCGACCCACATCTGTGACCAAATCTACCAGACAGAAAAGAAATAATAAGGGATTTTAAGAACATTTTTATTTTTTGTTGATAATTTTCAGGTATGAAAATTTGTTTTTTTTTTTTTCGTCGCCGGCGCCCCTATGCGGCTGCCTATATTGCTTTATGGATAATCCGACTCTGCTCGATCCTATATTATTATAATGTATTGATGGCACACAGAATAATTAATTTCTAGATTCGTTTATTTAAGGTAGAATTCCAAAGGTCCCTGGTATATTTTTTTATAAAACATGAAATACTGTAAATAACAGTAGGAAACATATACAGAAAGTAATTGAAGATCCTTTTTCATTCAACTATCCATAACAATTCAAACTTTTTTTATTTTTAGTAAGGCAAGGTTGCAAAAGTTTTAAACACGTTTAAAACACACAATTTTAAACACACGTTTTAAAATAGATTTTAAACATGTTTAAAATTAAAATTGTTAACGATTTTCTGCTGAAAAATTAAGAACGTACGAAATAAAATTTTTCTTTATTTATAGAAGTAGGAGGGATGTAAAAACTACATGTTTGGATTTTTTCACCGGGATATTAGAACTAATGAGATCCGTCCGTCTAGTTATTTTTACTCCCCCCAATAAGGGCGATATTAAGATTGGGCGGTTGTCGCACCAGATTTATGTTGAATATCGAATACTATTATTACTATTATTAGCAATTACCTTGCGATGGTATGTAAATTGAAAATGAGTAGGTATCAGTTGTATTTATTTAGATTTATTTCGACTCAAACGAAAAATAAAGCAGCAAATTTAGTTTTTTAAACTAATTTTACTTTAAAAAAAACATGGAAGCCTACAGAATAAAGGTTCCACCAGCAGCATCACTGCAGTTCCCAATTATAAGCAAATTTACTATACCTACTTAATATCAGTATAAATAACAGTGTAACACATGTTTATAAATCTACCTAGGATATGGAATTTTTTGCATATTCTCAATATTCTGTCATGAAGTTAAGAAGTCATTTCAAAATACTTTTACAAATAGTGCTGTAGGAATTACAAGTACTTACTTATATTTGAAGAAAATGTTTCATTTTAATCATCTTAAACCTAATTTTCCAGCATATTATGCCAACTACTAGAGTTTAAACGCCTATTTCTTTTCGGCTTCTACCTAGGTATCAAGTGTATGGCTGATAAGTAAGTAGGTATAAGTATTTTTTATCAGTACGAGTACTCTTTGACATCGCTCTAGAAGCAGTTAGAAAATAAAGATATCAACTTTTTGTATAATGTATACAGTGGACAAGAACAGACAAAATCTACCCTATTGAACTTTTTTATAACTGTTTTATATATATTTAGGTATAATGAATGGTTTTCTATAAGTTTAAGTAGCTATTTCCACTCCCTTATTTAATTTTATCCTAAAGATTTACAATCTAAGGACCCCAGATAGATACTTTTCTACCTGTACCTAATTTTTATCCGCTATAAACATAGGTAATTCTCATTCATGATCTATTTATAACCTTTTGTTCTCCAAATAGAACATCTGGACCGTAAATGAGGGTACGGTATTAATTATTATCAGTGAAATTTTAAATATTTCGCAAAGTATAAGCAGGCATGTACGTGGTATTAAATTATTGGTTATCTGATGCAATACGAAATCTGCAGAGAAATTATAAGGAAATTTACTTACTATTTGCTCCCTCACATTGTTGTGAAAAATTTGTTCATTTAAATCGGGTTCCTCTTCATAATCTTCCATTATCTCACCTATTTGTTAAAACTGGTCCTTCTAACACAACTAAATTAATCATATTTACGGGTTAAATTGTTTAAAAAGCACAACTTTCATTTTAGGTTATCCTCAATTAATTCACATAAACACCATTACAAAATTAAGAACTCACGTTAAGTACTGTTATAACTGTAAATTTATTTAACACTACTTTTACATCTGTTAGCAAACAACAAACTGATTTATTTTGCGTTCCTGTAGTGAATGTCAACTATTGTCAATTTTCAGACAGCTGTGCAGGATTGCAAACGTTACGAGCAAAAGTAGAAATTCCCTGTCAGCTTGAAGAACAAATAACAATCATTCAAATAATCAACATGAAGCGTAGATTTGAATAGCGTACATATATATAAACGTATTTATGCTAATGTTAATTTACCTGGCTATTTTCTAAGTCTCCTTTAATCTCATCTTACCTGTTTAACCATTCAGCAGCGCTTGTTAGGGAATTAAGTACGCCAAGGTTGAAGATCCTTCCTTGATATTAGTTCTTGACACAGTGGCGTAGATAAACTTATAATAAAATTTTATCACTGACAATTTTATTGACATTAACTAAAAATGCCTTATTTTGTTATAAGTGGTTATCCAGATTGTCCGCTATTTGCACATGCTATATATGTGGCTCAATATTTAGAAAATCATTTGCCGGATTTTGTTTTCAAAAAAGTCGAAATGGCGAAAAAAGATTGGCCAGTAAGTACCTAACTACCTACCTATTCTTTATTTAGTTACAACACCAATCGGTGATGGGAAAATCTAACCTTTTATTTAAAACTTTCACGAATAAAGTAACTTCATGGCTAAGTCCTTTTGGGGTTCATTTTGCACTCAAAAATGTTTTAAAATACTGAAATTTTAAAAATTAAATTAAACGAAAAAATATTCTTTAAGATAAAATCTTATAAAAAGTAGTTACTCATACCTACATGCATTAAAATATTTACGGTATGGAACCCTTGGGGCACGAGTTTGACTCGCACTTGACCGTTTTTTAGTTATGAATAGAGAATTTTAATAATAGGTATTCCGACTTACTTCGACGCTGGATATGAAAACATTCTCCATTATTGTAATTGCATAGGTACCTACCACCCCTTTTTTGAAAATGGTGCTTCATATTATAACATAAAACAAGAACCATTTAGATGAGAGGTCTGGAATTCTGCGTTCCTATTGGTAAAGCAAAATTTAAAATTGTTTGGGGTTATAAGTTTAAAATTTTCAGTTTTTTTTATGTTAGCGTTCATTGAAACCTTTGTTACTTTTTATCAGAAATAATATATGGTTAAAAATAATATATAGGTAATACCATAACATTATTGCACATCCCGCTGGATGTTCTATTCTTGTTCAGCGTGTCGGTGTTGAGTTTCGCTGATAAAGTTAGTTTTAATTGGTTAATTCTGTAGGAAATCGATTTTTGTTACAGCATTTTGAAAACGAAATATTCTACTCTAAAAAATAGTTTATTTTTACACTGATATGAACTCTTGTTTACTAAGTGCTAAAACTGTTATTGAAAATTGCCATGCATCTCCTGCAATTGTTCTATACGTACGGTAACACTCTACAGGTTGCAATTCTTCGTGAATCCACTCAATATTTTTTTAATAGGTTCATCTACTATCAATAGAATCCTAATAGAAAGTTAAGTAATGCCGATTGCGTTTGCGGACAACCCTTTAATTGAAGCACAAAATTTACTTTAAGGTTTCTTACACTTTATTACTTCAAAGGATTGTCAGACCGCAACAAAGGGCTCAAACGTGGTCAATCTGACCACAAACAAACTTTTGGCAGCGATTTGAAAATTACCTTTTTGCACAACACAAAAAAAATGTTCACAATTTTCTTCAAGAAAACCCGTTATATGTTAAATGATCTAGTATAAAATGACTCTAGAATTAAAAGTCCCACTGTTCTCTGTCAAAAGGCCCGTGTTAGGACTCGCCAGTATTTCTGATGTGATAGCTCCAGGGCTAGTAAAGCGAGGGAAGTAATAACATTCGTTGCCAGTGATTTCTTGAACATAAGTGATTAAATCACAATTCGTGATTTATCAGTCTGAGTGCTATTTAATCACACCTCGTGCTGATCACATAAAATTGTGAAATTTAAAATGAAAAAAAAAAAAAAAATTTAAAGTAGAAATACCACTGTGCAGTGTGCATATTATATGTACAGATTTAGCAAATTTAGTTTTAGGTACGTAAACTTGTTTCTGCGCAGATAAACCACGCCTTGTCGTAGAACAATGCAGGGCATTGATCCATCACTTGACCGCGACGAGTTGAGAACAGCGCGAGTGCACCCATTCGTCCCATTCTTCTTTTAATAGCGTAGCTATTTAGACGTGTGGGAATAAAATAAATTAATCTCAATTTCGTTATTAAAATGCCCCGTGTGTTTATACAACTGCAGAAAAAGTGCAAATTGTGAAGTGGTACTTCGCGGGCCATTCCACTGATGACACGATAAATTTATTTACTGTGACATATCAAGGCAGACCAATCCATCCCTTCAGCTAGCATAATTTCATACATTATTAAAATATTTGAGAATTTCGGGTGTGTCGTGAATTATTGTAAAAAATGCTGTCAACCCGAACCTCGTCATCAACAAATGAGCGAAGAACGTGAAATTCGCGAAACTAATGTCTGTGCACTTGTTGAAACTAGTGAACCTTGTTCTAGCAGACAAATTGCTGATGAAGTTGACATGAAGGAAAGAACTGTAAGAAATATTTTGAAAAGAAATGGGTACAGTTATTGTTTTAATGTTCAAACAACGCAAAACATATTTCGCGAGGACAATTTCAAACGGACGGAATTTTGTGAAATCATGAAAATAAAGTGAATGAGAATGAAAACTTCCTAAAGAATATATTGTTTACAGATGAATCATCCTTTTCATTACATGGGAAACACAATCCATCCGTAGAACGATATTGGTCTCGAAAATATAAACATTTGAGTGTTGCTGTGCGAACTCAGTATCCTCAAAAGTTGAACGTTTGGACGAGAATTTTAGACAATCATATTATAGGCATACTGCTAATCGATGGCAATTTAAATGGCAATAAATATTTAGAGCTTTTACAAATCCAAAAAATTCCTGCAGTTCAAAATCTTCCTGTCAACTTTGACGACATTTGGTTTCAACAAGACTGCTGCCCAAGTCACGATACCTTGCCTGTTATTATTATTATTATTATTTTCTGGAAAGAACATTTCTCAATCGTTTAATAGCTACGAGGGAAATGATAAAATGGCCCCCCAGGTCATCTGATCTAGCACCCCATGATTTCTTTCTGTGGGGCTTTTTAAAGGAAACCGCGTACAAACATGCGTTTGAACGAGCCAATAATTTAGTTGAATTACGGGCAAAACTTATCCAACTTTGTGCAAGCATTACTCCAAATCAACTCAATGATATGAGAGGTTTATTGTATAATAGGTTTGGCTATTGTTTGGCAAAAGAAGGTGGTTTGTTTGAATCCTTACATCATTAATTTATTGTTTGATAATTATTAGTTGATTTTAGTTTCTGAGGGTTATTTAATTTTATTTTAATGTTCTATTTTTATAATTTAATAAGAATAATTTATTTTTTGATAATTGTTAGTTGATTTTAGTTTCCGAGTTATTTAATTTTATTTTAATGTTCGATTTTCATTTCGGTTTTAATAACAATTATTATTTTATTCCCATAGCATTTACAGCTAAAAATAAACTGCAGAAATGCTTTCAACAGAAGAAATTATTTGTGAAAAATGTGACAAATAACTTATTCGCTTTTGACGAAGAGATATTTTCTCGTTTCGTATAGAAATTATTACCTACGTCCGCATCCATCCTTAGTTCATGCCGTACTAAATTCAATTCATTGTGTTTCTCTCTGCTTTCATGATTTATGGAACTAGCGAGGCGTGGTCAATTACATCGTAATTCCTATACCCTAAACTGCATTTTCCGAATCTGTATATGTTTTGTTTTCAGAAATATCTAATACATACAAACAAAGAAAATACCTGGTATATTTACAAGTGTCCGCTTATTTGGAAAGAAATAAATATATGGGGTGGCAAGAAATATCTTCTAGGTGGATTAGGTGAATTCTGGGAATATTGCTTTTGCTACTATGGACTTGAGTCAATTATCACAAAAACCGAATTACTGAAATTGGTCAAGTCTAATTTGAAGGCAATAACTTTTTACAACAAATAGGTCACAATCTTTTCTTCAAATATAATATTTTTTGCAGTTTTTTGAACAAGACAAAGAAGAATGTATCATAAAAAATGAAAATAACCGAATTATCGGCATCTTGGGTGCATCCAATTGCACAACTGTCTATCTTATGAAGGAATTACTTGAAATGCCAAGTTTGAAAAAGAAACAAGGCATTTGTTTCAGACTGTATGACGATTTGGCCCAAGATAAACAAAAATCTAAGTTTATAGAAGAATGTGCTGATTACATCAATGAACTTAATTTTTATGGAAATGGAGATATCGTGAGTGTTGTGCCATATGAGAAAGACGCTGTTGAAGGTTGTGATTTGTTGATTCACATTGAAGATTTTAGACAGTATGAACCATATTTAATAGATAGAGTAGAATATGATGGTTTGAATTATAACGCGGAATCTTTGTAAATCCATAGAACACCTCAAAGTAGTATGGGCTTACCTATAATTTTCTTTCGAAAGTGTTGTATTTATATGTAGTAAATTACATGTCCACAAAAACAGATTCTCTGTAAAAAAAATAAAGCCAAATACACTCAGTCCAAAAAAATCTTTCGTCTCTATAAAAACATAAAATAAGATAATGTGATTTCTCCAAAAATATTTGAAATCAATTAATATCGCCAAGTTCGGTACCTAATATTTATTTAGGATCGAACCCAATTGTCTATAAGAATGAGGCTGGTCCTTTATATGGCAATGAAAGCTGCATTTTACCTCAAAATGTTCATGTTAAAAATTGGATTATTTCTTCAAAAATTGTTACAGTTTTTGAACCGAAAAAGTCTAATTTTGGCGCTCATGCGTTGGCTTGCAACCCCGTATTAGTAATTCTTTGTGAGATTTTTGTGTAGGATTTTTGTGCTCTTCAACTTTTACCCTCTTTCCAAAAACAATTTTTGAAAATTTGACGCCATAATGATTCATGTTGCTAACACGGTGCTCTTGAGAACTTTTTTAAATAACGATTTTGATATATGTTGTTTAAGTCGGTACCCTGACGAAGATTTCGGCATTGGGGAGAGGAGGCACAAGCCGCCATCTTGGATTTAAGGCGCTAAAAATTATTTTTTTCAGAATACTTCCTCAAAGGTTGATCCGACAATAAAAGTATCTGTGACAACCTTGAACAAGATACAATTCCTCACAATTTATGTGTACACATTTTTTGTAAGTCTGATATGTAGCCAGTTACAGCGACGGAAATATGCAGAATTTTCCAAAAAATCGTTGAAAACTTGGATATTCAATCAGTGACCCGACCTAAACAACATATGTATATCAAAATCAGTCCTGCTCCATCTTTTGTAGGGTAACTACTGACTAGTTTTGCGATTTTCTTCTTTGGGAACTGGGCTGGTAGAATATAATAAGTATCTGATCTGATTAACCTAACATTTAGACCCATTTCTACTTCATCTTTTGAAACTCACATATTTCAGGCGCCCAAAAGAAAATGAGGATATGTGGCTGGAACGATGCTTTGCTAGAATGAACCGTCTTGCAGATACAATAAATTCCAGCTTGAATCGTAAACTACGCATCATATTAAACAACCACGGACCAATCTGCTTTTTGGCCACTTGCTTAGTAGAGTTCTGCACCGCCATAAATCCTTCAAATATAATAGCAGTTACTTCTGACGAGGGTCTTCCTTTTATAACTGTGGTCTCGGAAAAAACTGGAGTTGGCGTTTATAGAATTACAGCTCCTCCAGTCTGGGGTTTCGTTGGCGTAAAAATGTTTGTTGATATAAGACACATGGTGTTCAAAGCTGATGTCTATAGGCCGAATCAAAGGTAAAGGTAATTAAACAATATTAATTTTGATTTCATTTGCGAATAGTGCGATATAGCCTAGTTGTCAGGGGCTTTAAGGCGTCACTAAATGTTATATGGCTGAATTCTTCAGGATAAGTATTTTTTTCGAGTAGAATACATTAAAAAAAGTTTACGGATGTAAGATACCCGCGACTCTTAAAAAGAACTGAAAATATTAGCCGAGATTCGATTTTTGGCAAATAATTCGAAAAAATTAAAAAATATGTAAAAAAACTAATAACACCAGGCGATAGAGGGGGAAATTTCACATCAAACATGCACATGAAGTTTTTTGTACGATCCAGATTTTTTTTGTTTAACGCAAGAGTGGCGACATAAGTACGGCGCGTGAAGCGTGCGCGGTCTCGGACGCGCTACACTAAATTTGTTGTAACTCCTGAACTAATGGAATTGAGCTCAACATAGCTAAAATGAAAGAAGAAGCATGTGACTATTGGATTATTATATTTTCAGATATAAAAATGAATGTATGTATAAATAAACATAAAGAGATTTTCGACGAAATCAGTAAAAGTTCTACTATTTCTACAATTTTTAAGATATAAATCTGGAACCGTCACATACTGCTCTAGAAGTAATGTGTAAAAAGATCCGATGAGTGAAGAAAGTCTCAAATTTTTTTTACTGAAGTTGTTCAAAATTTTGAGAAACTGATAAAATATATAATTATTTTTAACTATATGTGTCGCCACGTTCCATTCTCGTGCGTTAAACCAAAAAAATCTGGGGCCTACATTTTTCAACGTACAAAAAAAACATCAAATACGTTTTTGATGTGAAATTTCCCCTCTATCGCCTAGTGCTATTCGTTTTTTGATATATATTTTTTCATTTTTCGAGTTATTGGCCAGTAACCGAATTTTGGCCAATATTTTTTTCAGGGTCTCCGGCGCCTTACAGCTGTAATTTTTTTTCTACAAAAAGAATACTTATCCTGAAAATTTCAGCCATATAACATTTAGTGACAGGTATCTGTATCTGACAACTGGGTTAATGGTTTAGATTTCAATCTTCATCTGTACAAAATTTTTTTGATTCTTGTTTTTGTTACTCGTTAAGTCATAGTATAGGATTCAAATTAATTGAGGTGTCCAAAGAAAATGTTATTAACTGAAAACTGTAATTATTTTGAGCAAATTAAGCATTCATGAAAATAGGTAAAATTAATAAAATTACGTGAAATCTGTGATAAATTGTTCTTTGGGCCTTAAGTATCTTATACTGGGTGGTCCCTGAAAACGGGAAGTTTTCAAAACATCATAATTTCGAAAGTAACTATACTTATTTGACATAAGATATAACATTGGCTAGGTAATTATATGCATTTTTTATTTCTTAAAAATAATTACTGGTAAATGTCTTCCCCTTATCTCTACGCACTCTTGAATACGATTGGTGAAATAGATAATTTAATTTAATAGAAAATTTAATTTAATAAATCTAAGGGAATATTGGAAATTCCTTCACGAATTTTTATTTTCAACTCCTGAATATTTCTTGGTTCACCAACAAAAACTCTATGCTTCAAGTAACCCCACAAGAAGTAATCACATGCCGTAAGGTCTGGCGACTTTGGGGGCCATTCGATGTTTCCACGCCTGGAGACAATGCGACCAGGAAATAATCTCTGCAAGGCATTTATTGATTCTCTTGTGGTAACTTTATGGCATGAGAGGAAGGAAGTCTCCCGTGACGAGAAATCTCAAAGTGTAGTCGAAATTGCCGCTGCACGGCAACTACACTGTCGTTATTTTTATAATACGATTTCATTGCAAAAGCACGCTGCTCACCAGACCATTGTTCCATGATTACCAAATGGCATATAATGACAGACAATATGACAAATAAATCCATGGTCAGCTATACATGTTACAAAATAACAACATTTTCAAAACTTACCGTTCCCAGGGACCACCCGTTACTTTGGGATAGAGCTCATCTTCTTCTTGCCAGGACTATCATCGATGCTAAAGTTCGTAGATATGGCATTTTCAAGTTAAAAACATCCGTCTGAATTTTTCTTTATTTTTTGAATCAGGATCGAGCTGTCGAGCACCGACCTCCACTACTCTTGGTTACGGTCCTGTTACGAATACACGACACAATATTTTCAAGAGACGGTGATTAGTGTACCTTTGCATATTCAGAAGTCATAATTGTTTATTGATTGCTCTAATAGTGGTAACAGGGGACAAAATGAATGTAGTCCAATCAGCATAGAGATTACCCTTTGGGAAAAACGAACACAGTTGAATTTTGATATACACTAATTCGCTCTTATTTGATGTTCAGTAAAACAATATGTGACACTTCTTCATGAATTTTCATTAGCATAGTTTCTATAATACACAGACACCGCAATAATGAGTTTTTTAAAAATATGTCCATATCCATATTGATCCTACAAGTCATTCATCAAAAATCGTCTAATCAGGTGTCCTATTATTTGAAACCCTTAGCGAGAACTAAATGTTGAGCAGGACTCATTCTTTTTGTTAGGGCTTACATCAACACTAATGTTCGTAACTGATATTTTACGCTTAAAAACCGTTGCCTATTTTCCGGGGTTCCGGCCAGCCCCCCTTGACTACGGCAATGTATTCCTTACTAGAAGGCATTCGATACGGGCAGCTATGGTGCCATCTATAATCGGATAGATACAGCGCTCTCACAAGTTGGATTTAAAGGCTAATTCCTGTTCCTTCGGAAACAGCTTTACGTACGTAATTTTGAAACAGTACTCATAGATGGGAATATCAGTCATGAATATCATTTCTAAGATTCGCACAACAAAATGAATGTGTAGTGTCTTTTTATGAATGGCGAGAATTTATCATTATTTTTTTATATCTAAGTAAAAATAGGTTATAATCACGATTGTTATCAACACTTTTTGCAAAAATTTGGAAGATTTTGAGAACGGTAGTAAAAACTGTTAACTTTATAGTGTACACAATTTTGAAACTATTAAATTAATAATATGTTCATCAGAATGGGCTATTTTTTATTTTCTTACCTTCTGAGATCATCCTTACACGAAGGTTGCCAAAATTTTGGTCTTTTATATACAGGGTGAGCCACTAGTGCTTGGATGGTTAATATTTCTTTAACTGTTTGAAATAACAAAAAATATCTTAGAAATTATTTTAACATTTTATTTAAATCTACAGGGTGTTTCACATGGTAGCGGCAAGCCACATACTTAAATTGTTTAAATAGAATACTCAACATAAGTTTTGTATATTTATATGTCTGTAAGTTATCATTGCCACTTTATTATCTTACCGCCTGTTTCGCAGATTTCTTTATTACAATTATGTTATAATTTGTAACGGTATAAATGATAGTACTCTCAAATGTTTCAATGTAGAAACCTTTACAAAAAGACGAAGAGTATATAGCATTTGATAGGCACATTTTTAAAACCGGTAATATCGCTTGTAGAGAAAAAAATTTCATATCACTGTGTTGCATGGTGATTTAATTCTGAACAACTTTCAAAATGTCCGTCGTTGTCTGTCTGCCTGTCTGTCCGTCCGTTCGTCCGGCACGTATTTGTAAGCACCGATAACTTAAGAACGAAAACTCCGATTGCCTCGAAATTTGGACAATAAGCTAGTGTTAGTTGCAGGAAGAGTTCTATTATTTTTGAATAAAATCGATCAGTGTTGGGGGGCACGGTGTGTTAGGGCTGGTATAGCTTAAACTTACCACAGTAGCCTCCTCGAGAACCATGTGCAGCAAAATCAAACACACACTTTACTACACATAAATCACTTTAATTAAAGAAATATGCCTTCTGGCAGGTAGTCAGTAGCATTAGAGTTAATATTAATATAGTTAATGTAAAATATAATTTATTCTAAAACAGTTTATTAAAGAAATGCAAAATTAAAAGCGGTACTGTCTGTCAAAAACTCTTCAAGCCTTGTGAGCGACCGTTAGTCCGTAATAATTTCCAGTTCTACCACACTTCTCGCTGTCAATAGAAAGCGCAGGCTCTTCAAATAGGGCGCGGTATTCAAAGTGGTTGTTACATCCTCCCCCTTTGGATCACAGGTACGTCCTCGTATGTGATACAAATAGATTGTATATATTTTAGTACGGACATTAGAGTTGAGGGCAGCAGGGGCACTGAGGTGCTTTCACGTTCCTGGGGGACCGCCTAATATGTTGGGTTCCTACTTGGCAAGGCTTCTCCGTCTTAGGGGTTTGCTGTTCATCCAGTTCTGGTTGAGGTTTCTTGACAGACTTGATTTTGGGTCTACCTCGCTTACGTAGCGGACGTACAGGGGTTTCATCATCTGGGCCTCGGTACTTAGTTAATGCAGACACATGGTATTTGCCAAGGGGTACTTGCGGATTTCCCAGGCTAGCAACTTCATATGAGGTGGGACTATTTACCTTCATGATAACATAAGGACCATCCCTTCGAGGGGCTAACTTAGAGGTATACGATGTCTTCGAGTTGCTGAGGACGTGGACATCCACTAACACTTTATCGCCTACGTTATAGGTCACTTCGCGTCGATGCTCATCCGCATAGACTTTAGCTCTGTCCTTGGTGAGGTCATGGTTTTCTCGGGCTTCCTTAAGAACTTGGGCGATAGTCTGTAAGTAGGGCGTGATTTGTGGAACAAAATTGTCATTGTCCACGATGGATCTGAGATCACGTTGCACATCATCGGGCGTTCGTAGTTCCCTTCCAAATGTGAGGTAGGCAGGTGAATACCCCGTCGACTGACATTTAGCGGTATTCATGGAGAATCGTATAGATGGTATTTTATCCTTCCAGCTGGTATGGTCAGTATGAGATAGGATCGCCAATTGCGTCTTCAGGTCGCGATTCTTTCGCTCGACCGGGTTTGCTTCCGGATGATACACAGGGATCAAGTTCTGCGAAAATCCTAGGCAATGGGCTACTTGCTGCATCACGGCACTGGTGAATTGACTACCATTATCACTTATTACTTTACGTGGAACTCCGAACCGAAGTATGACCTCGTCTATCAAACATCGTGCACAGGCTTCAGCTGTAGCAGAGATTAGAGGAAACATCTCAACCCATCGGCTGGCTACATCTTCAATAACAAATATCCAACGGTCACCAGTGGGCGTTTCAGGTAGTGGTCCGAAGAGATCTATGGATATGGTTTCAAACCGTTGTGATTGGATCGGGGTTTGTAAAAGACCAGCGGGTTTAAGATTCGAAGGCTTGAATCTCTGACACTCCAAACATCTAGCCACGTGTCCTGCAATATGACGACGCATACCAGGCCAGTAATACCTTTTGGAGATTCGTGTTAGGGTGTTTTCGACTCCGTTGTGTCCTGCTAGTGGCGAGTCATGATACTCGTGGAGAATTTGTGATATTTGTGAGCTGGGAACAACTTGCTGCGCTTCTTCTTCTTCTGAATCAGGCGAGTATTTGTATAGGACACCGTTGTTCATCAAATAGCCTCTCTCTGTCCATTTTTTATATTCCAAACTATTTGCTTTCGGAGACTCGAAGCATTCAACTATCTTTTGGACCTCAGGGTCACTTAGTTGCTGGCACCGTAATTCATTGGCGGTATGAGAGGGAAGTTCTACCGACACGATACTGATTTCTGTGTCCTCTATTGGTGGCCTTGACAGTGTATCGGCGACAACATTGGTCCGACCAGGGGTATAATCAATTCGTAAGTCATACGGCTGTAGGGTTAGAGCCCATCTGGCTAATCTTCCACTCGGGGATTTCAACGAGAGCAACCATTTCAAGGGTTGATGGTCACTTTGAACAATAATGGTGGCATTTTCTAGGTACCCACGGTACTTATCCACGGCCCATACCACGGCGAGAGCTTCGCGTTCTGTTGTGTGATAATTCCTCTCAGCGGGCGTAAGAAGTCTACTTGCATACTCTATTGGTCTCTCGTCCGGGCCCTCCCCCTGGAGCAAAACTGCCCCAAGAGCATATGAACTGGCATCTGTCTTAAGGATGTATGGCAATCTTGAATCAGCTTGTCGAAGTATTGGCTTGCTCGTTAGCAGCTGTTTAAGCTTGTCGAAGGCGTTTTCCTGCTTGTCGGTCCATTGCCACTTAGCATTTTTTTTGGTAAGCGAAGTCAATGGTCGGGAGATTTCAGCGAAGTTTTCCATAAATCGGCGGAACCAGGAACACGTTTGCAGGAACGTCAAAACTTGCTTCACATTCTGTGGCGGTCGCATATCTAGTATGGCAGAGACTTTTCCAGGATCTGGCTCTATTCCTCTTGACGTGATGACGTGTCCCAGATAACGGACTGAGGTACAAGCAAACGTGCACTTGGCTCTATTCAAGTGTAATTTAAATAGACCAAGTCTATCGAAGACCCGTTGTAGATCCTTGAGGTGGTTTTCGTAAGTAGGTGACAATATAATTAAATCATCGAGATATGCCAATATGACAATGTCTTGCAATCCAGATCGGTACCGATCGATTAGCCGCTGGAAAGTCGAAGGGGCATTCTTCAGGCCGAACGGCATTCTGTTGTAGCGAAATGTACCAAAAGGTGTTACGAAGGCCGTTTTGTCCTTATCACATGGCCTTACTGCTACTTGATGGTATCCGGATTTGAGATCTAACGTTGTCATGTACTTGGTTCTTTTGGCAGAGTGGAGCAAATCATCTAACCGGGGTAGTGGATATTTGTCTGCTTGTGTTATTGCGTTTAGGCGCTGGTAGTCTACGCATAGACGAATCCCACCATCCTTTTTGGGAACTAGAACCACTGGTGCAGAGTAGGGCGACTCACATTCTTCTATTATGCCATTTTCAAGAAGTTGATCTAACTCTTGACGCAATATCTTTTTCTTGGTGTCGGGCATACGATATGGCGGTACAGAAGTGGGAACATCATCTAGTAGTTTTATCGTATGTTCAGCAAATGGAGTTGGCTCAGTATTGGGCGAGAACAGGTTGTGATTCTTACTCAATAATATGTTGAACTGATTTCGCTGTTCTTCTTCTAGTGAGGTACCTTCATCTTCTCTCAGATGGTATTCTTTGAAATCCACAGTATTTATGGGTGCATATGACTTGTGGTTGACTTCTTGCACAAATGGATAGGTTACATCAGGTGACTCTTTAAAAGCCCATTCGTTTGAAGCAACGTCTAATAAAATCTGAGCTGCTTTAATAAAATCTATGCCTAAAAGTGTTCGACTGTTTTCATGGTCGGCGACAGATATCAAGGGAATTGTTACAACTTTGTATTGAATGGCTATGTCAACTTTGAAAATAAAAGCTTCCACTAACCTCTCCTTTCCATCAGCTAGTGTCATTAACATAGATTTGACTTCATAAGGAACTTCGCGCTGAAGCAGTAGTTTCCTGAGTGTAGCTCCTGCTACACTGGATTTGGCTCCTGTATCCAAGAAAGCAAGACCATTCGCACCATTTATACTGATTTGAACTATGGGACGCAGTTGTTGATCTTCCGAGAAAGTTTGACAGAAGAACTCCGCTGAGAAAGTAGGGGTTTCTGTTGAGGTTTTTGCCCTGCAATTTGGACAGTTTCCGCGTACATAACCGACTTTGCCGCATCCATAACATACAAGAGACTTTACTTCCGGCAATTTTGTAGAAGGTTCTTCTTTGGGAGCACTTTCTTTGGCTTCTTGTTTAGATTTTGCTAATTTCCTACATTCGTCTTTGGAGTGGCCATAGTTTTTGCAGAAAGAACATTGAGGTTTCGATTTCTTTGCTCCTTGAAATTGGTTGGCATTATGACTTTGGGTAGTAGAGACTTTCTTCTTTTGGAACAGTGTCTGTTCTACTACTCGAGAAGCTTCTATAAGTTCTTTAAATGTCGAAACTTTTCCCCGAGGAACCCGTTCTCGAATTCTGTGGTGCAGAAGACCGTATACCATGTCTAATTGTACAGTTTCATGCACTGAAGGATCAGACGGTAAGTGAGAAAGAAGGGCACGAGCCTTACTGATGAATATATCTGTATTTTCATCGTGGCTTTGTTCTTGGGAGAAAAGTTCTCTGTATATTTGATAAGCAGGCTTGGCATAACCATATGCACTTCGTAATGCTGCCAGAGCATCTTGGAATGTGGTCACTGATGACTTAATACCTTGCCACCAGGTAGCTGCATTATCGTGCAAAAGCATAGATAGGCCTTTTAAGGCGTTTTCTTCCGAAATGTTGACACATTCTTTGTAAACGGTAATGGAGTCGATAAACGCTTCGACATTATCATTTGTGTCTCCATTAAATCGAGCTGTGCACTGAGAAAAGTTGCCTTGTTGACTTTGAACAGTTGGTGTAGCTGAACGCATGTTTTCTAGCAGTACTGGTAGTATCTCTGGTGTCATAACCACTTGATTTACAATGTTTTCTGGATCAGCCATTGTTGCGCGCGAATTAGAACTCGATACGACGCGACCGGAACGTAAAAACATACGACGTAACACACGAACGATTTGAGCTACTCAATTCAGCCAAAAATGTCCAACTATTCCGCACAACAGTTTAAATAATGTCTTTTCACGCACGGCTGCAACGATCCTGCAGCAAGAATGTCTAAATATGTTTACATAAAGAACTGCTAGCACAGTGTCAATACGCAAAATGAAACGAAAATGTCTTCAAAACGTTTTGTTTACGCGAAGAACTGTCACCACAGTGTCAATACGCACGAAACATGAGGCAGAATGTCCTGAAAATATTTTGGATTTGCGAAGAACTGTCAGCGCAGTGTCCATACAATATCCTGAAAATATTTTGTTGCTATGTTGTCGCACTGTAAATTAAATTTAATTTAATAACTGTTCTCTTAGCGTTATCGCGCTGTAACGATTTTAAGCACGCCGAACTATCTATAATAATTATTGCTTATTTGCTTATAACTAACCTGGGAATTCGAAGGCACACGTTGGGACGCCAGTTGTTGGGGGGCACGGTGTGTTAGGGCTGGTATAGCTTAAACTTACCACAGTAGCCTCCTCGAGAACCATGTGCAGCAAAATCAAACACACACTTTACTACACATAAATCACTTTAATTAAAGAAATATGCCTTCTGGCAGGTAGTCAGTAGCATTAGAGTTAATATTAATATAGTTAATGTAAAATATAATTTATTCTAAAACAGTTTATTAAAGAAATGCAAAATTAAAAGCGGTACTGTCTGTCAAAAACTCTTCAAGCCTTGTGAGCGACCGTTAGTCCGTAATAATTTCCAGTTCTACCACACTTCTCGCTGTCAATAGAAAGCGCAGGCTCTTCAAATAGGGCGCGGTATTCAAAGTGGTTGTTACATCAGTAAATAGAAAAGTTATTAATTATTTGAATAAAAAAGTATCTGTTTTTTAAATCTTTCGTAATAACAAAAAACGTCCTCCAACTCCTCTGGGAAGGGTTGTTAATTTTATTTTAAAGCATACAAAAATAATTAGAATAAGGTTTAGATTTAAATATCGTTACTATTACATTGCAATACCAGCTACCCATTAACTCCAATTCGTCGGTATGCTAAGTAGCCTATTTGTGTTTGTAGAATCTTACCAAATGTTAAGTATACAACACTTTTTAGTATTTTTTTAATGTTTCATAACCTTTATAATTTGCTGATATCAATAACAATAGGGTTGTTCCTCTTATGTACACTTACTGTCAAAATTTCAATATCCCCCACTAAACATGAAACATAACTAAAATATTAAAAAACATTTTTTTAAAGTTACTTTGTCAATGTTTTTTTGTAATATTGTTTTTATGTAATTATAATTTTATTTTAACACATCCAAAAAACATTATTTATTAAAACAGCTATGTTACAAGAAATCAATATTATTTACGTGTTTAAAATATAACATACATGCCATATTGTTCATAAACACTCTGATAATATTACTGGAATGTAACATAATGCAATATTATTTTATAACAGCTCCATAATGTTATTATGTAATATTTATAAAATTATATTAACAACACTTGTCATTACCCTAATAGCACATGGACGTCCCGAAAACGTCCCAAGAACGTACTCACAGGACATGAAAACGTCCCGAGGACGTACTCTACCGACGTAAGACGTACCGAGGACGTTTGAGGGACGTTCCGTGTCAGCAAAACGGGGTGTCCCGAGGACGTCCCACCCAGGACTTATGTGGGACGAATGTAGGTCTAGAGAGGACGTCCTGAAAACGTTGTTGGGACATACTATGCAAAACATATAGGTACCTCCCCTTCCACCACTTTTAAGGTGTATTCACAGCAGAGGGTATTTATGTTCCTTTTTCGGTTTTCTAACCACACATTTCTTTCGAAATAGAATCCAGTGATTGGATTCTATTTCGAAGGGAATAAATGTGGTTAGAAAAGCCAAAAAGATAAAAAAATGACAATATATAATTACTATGTACAAAAATTATTCTATTGCTATTGAAAAATAAGTTATGGCATTTGTATTTTTTTAAATTAACTTTACTCTACAAATTCAAGTGTCAAGTGTCAAAAATACAATTTTTATGGGATTTAAAAGATATATTATAATACCTAGTACAGTATAATATAGTTATATATACATTAAGTCATATTGAATATTATAAGAAATAAGCCAAGTATGCAATAAAACGTAAGATAAATGTATATCTCACCTTTTCTTAACGTTTTGCACATTTCGTCTTTTTATAATTATCTTAGTTTATATTATTTTCTAATATTCTCTCTTTTTTGACACCCTCTCTGTTCTTTCTTTTGCCCTCTTCAATCACGATGTAATAGCCATTTCGGTGTCCTTCCAAGACTTTGAAGCGTTAGCGACTGCAGCAGCCCCTGTGCAAATAAAAGAAAAATTAACATTTCAGATGAAATCTTGGCAAAAAACATTAAGACTAATATATGCCACTTGATGGCAAGCTTATATTTAAAATAAATTGTTATTATTTCCTTGGTTCCTATTTAAAAAAAAATCAGTATAAATGTGAACATTTTTTTGTTTAACTGACTTTTGCATTTGAAAGGTTCCCTTGTTCATTTAAAAATTTTAATGATTGATTCTACAAATAATACCAAAGACCGAGAGAAGCAGAAATATATGTTGACTAATGCTACCGCAGATTAATAACATTATTATAAGTTTAACGCTATATTTTTTGGCAATATTACAGAATTCAAGTAAAGAAAATGGCTATGGGTTAAGATGCCTTAGGATTTACGGTTAGAAGCAGGTTTATTAGGTTGAACATTGATGATGTATAAAAGTTTTTGTACGTACGTACAGCATAATTTCAGAAAAATATAACAAATAGGGCATATAAGTTACAAATTTGTAAATTTTCCTCAAAAAGTACCTTTATTAGTTTTTTCCTTATATTAATGTACTGAAATCCCTAAATATACTTTACAAGTTTGTTGATGTTTTCTGGCGAATGTTTTTATTACTCGATGTATCAAACCTTACCTATTAAAAGTTTCATCACCTCCACTTGTTCATCAGAGATGTCGAATCATATAACACTTCGTTTAACACACTGCATGAGTAGGTACTTCTTTTCAATTTTTACTTCCCTCGCATACCGAACGGAAGTATTGTATTTATAATGTTTAACCAACAATCTTCTTTTAAGTGAATAAGTTCGCTCCATGATAAACAACTAAAAACTACATACTCAGGTTCACAGGTGATCTCCCATAGAATTTTAACAGAGCCAAATAGGGTGGGTGGTAGTATATTTATTATTATAACCTACAAATAAGCCGCACCAAATTTATCTAGAATAAATTATCGATCTATATACTTATATATTAATAAATCAATTAAATAGACTTACCTGTTTTTGGTACTTTCTTTTGTAGCCGTTAAAAGTGACTAGTGCCAGTGTGCGGAAATAAAAATGCAAAGAATTTATATAAATTCTTTGTAAAAATGATGCAATGCAATGCCTGCCAAATTGAATTTCCAGTTTGACGTTTGACAGCAACTGAGTAGCATTACATAAGCTAGGTACCTCATAAGCTCTGCTTAAATATTGCGGTGAAAATGGCTGTAATTTAACCGAAACTCATGAAAAAAATAGTTGAAACGAATATAAGAATTCTGAAATCAGAAAAATCAAATTGACAAAATTTAAATGGACCATGAAATATGAAAATATTTTGTTATCAAAAGAAATTTTGTTAGTAAAACTTTTAAAGGATTGTAATTTCATTTTTACAGTTTTTAATTTCCTTTTTTAATCATATCCTCATCTGCTCAAAAAAACATCACTCCTAGAGGTTATTTCACAAATGTGTTTAGGTTTGTCTTGACTAGACTCTAGCAGGATGTCCTCAAAACGTTTTATTCAGAACGTTTTAGGGACGATAGCAAACGGACGTCCTTGGGACGTACCATGTAAACCCGGGACGTTCAGACCAAACGAGGACCTAAATGAACGTCCTGTGGACGTTTGGTGTTATCAGGGTAACATTGTTGTTAAATTAAAGTTACATTTATAGGTTATAATGATAAATGTTATTAAACCAACATTCATCTATAGTCACGTGATACGCCTAAATGCTATTTATTGGCCATTCCAGACCGAACGCAACGGACGCATCCGAGACGGCTAAACAAGAAGAAAAGGACAATCGTCAGTCACACGCCATTTTGCCTCGAATTTGTTTGCAAAGATAGCATTATAATTAGTGTAGTTTATCTATGATTATAATACTTAATAGTTAATAGTGTTCAGTGTATGTCCGAAATTGTTGAAGTCCTGTTCGCGAAGGCGACTTTATATAATAGCCCACATAGCACGCGATATGAAATGAACATTCAAAACTCATTGTCTACATTCAAACAATATTCAGAACTTCTTTTACATATAGCCGTAATATACATTTTGCGACGTACTTATATCAATATAGGAAAGATATTGCCAGTACGTTGTACGATATTCCTATATATACCTATAATATACATCAAATAATGTTGATTCTGCGATATACACAGAATATTGTACGAATCTTCTCAAAAATTTACTGATGTGTCAAATATTATATAGATATACAATAGGCAATATTTATGCTACGTACTTAATTCAATCTCTTTACAATTTACAAATGGAATATTTTTACAACATGATATTTTCGTATATTGTAGACATATACAAAAAGCTATATTAATTTTGAAATCTTTAATAAATATCACAAACATTTAATGGATAATATATGTGTATCATCATGTATATCCTGATAATGTACCAGTGGAACATTTCTGCAACATAGAATTCATGTTTGTATTTTTAATATTCAAAATATGACATTCAAAAGTTGAACACATGTACACTACAGCTGTATGCAATAAAACACAAATTAAATTTTAGAATGGGGTGTAAACATATTGAGCCAATCGTTGGCACACGTAAATTATGTATACCCACCGACAAAGCAGTTTTAGCAACATTGCAACCGAAACTTGAAACAATATAGCTCTAGTAATATTGCACATGTTACATTTTGCAAAGTACCAACAAGATTTATGCGGTTTTTGACTGATTTTGACAGCGTAATGCTGCAAGCATTTGGGCTATATTACATAAAAATTATGGTAAGTTAAATATTAATTCTACGCCAGTGTCGGTATATAGTACCTATCTACCTCATAACAAAAACAAATCGATATTTCTCTATCTAGGCTTGGTTTAAGTGCATTTATAATCATCCCCTGTGGTGAATGGCATACGTTTTATAAATTATAAATCGTTGGTTAAAATTGTAGATATGAAATATGATTTAAATTTTGAATCCAGACTTTGGACTTGTGATCGTTTATTAAATAATAATGAATAATAAAAATGATAACTTATTCATCCCTTTTTCAATTTTCCTACTGTATTTAATTAATTAATAGCTATCGGCATTTCTTAAGCAGGTAGTTCGGACTTGAGAAATGATTATTTAATTACATGTTATCGTTATAATTAGATTTCCGCTTTCCATGTAGTTACAATCGTCCCCTTGTCGAATTTTTTAAATGCGCGCCACGTCCTTAGATTAGCGCATGCTCTTTGCCACCACAGGGCACAGGCTGTCAAATGTCGATTTCAATTCGTTTGTGTTTTGTTTTCCCGTGATTATTAATTATTAGTCCATGTGTGGGTACATTAATTGCATTACAGTAAGTATTTTACAATTGTACACAATACAACTACCTACCACATAGTTTTAAGGATGACCCCCTTTGTTGTCATTTGCTATTTGCAGATATTTTATATTCAGATACTAAAGTTTAATGTATCCCTTTGTACTTACCTGTTGTTATAATAATGGCGGCGTTTGTAGGCACCAATTTTTTGAAAAGAAACGGAGGTAGTCTAATTCGGAATGGTAACACTCTGCGAAAAGGACAAATCATTGAAAAACAGGAGAAATCCCAGATGAAACTTGGACACTTTACAGGGTGTTTAAATCTTATTTTTAAGAAGGTAGGTTCGATCTATTTCAATATTAAGGTGCTTTTGTTTATTTAAATCACAGCCATTGGTTTTAATTACAACATAAGAGTTGTTATATTTATTCGTATTAATTTGCTTTATATCTATTTCAGAGGATTATAAAAAGCTGCAATTAGGTAAATGGAAAAAATCAGAAATCACATCTGATGTTCAGAGTGAACAGAAACAAATCAAGGGACTATGGTAACTATATGTACAAAAAGCATATTAGCCCTCCGAAAAGATTATTATTGTCAGATGAACATAGTGATATCGAAGAACGTATTGGAAGCCGTCGATTTCCCAAAGTGAAAGAAATGTTGTCTTTACTAGAAGTTGAAAGAGAATATGTGTTCTTCTAATAACTCTGGTAGGCATTTAAAATCACAAACACAAACATTTCCGAATTTCAAAAAAATACCTATACCTATGTTTTGTTTTATGATAATATCAATTTGTTTAATTTATATTTGATTATTTTTATTTTTTTCTGTAAGATGTGTTTATTATTTTATTTATTAACTTCATCAAGGACAGTTTTTAAATTGAAATACCTATTCAAATATAATTAATTGTTTTTTCTTTTATAGTTGGAACTATAGCTCATGTATCCCCACCTCCTCTCTACTCAGGAAAAAAATACCTTCTCCCAAAAATTGGAAAAGCCAAAAGAAAGTATTTAGCCAATAGGAGTAATTACAGGTGATGTGTTCAGAATGCCAAGTGGAGTTTCGCAATTACAAGTAATAGCACCATCGGCAACACCCGGATACTGGTTTTGAAAATGTAAGCCCTCCAGTTTTGACTATTTTTTACTTACTGGCCAAATATTTCTTATAGTAAAATATGACAGTTTATAAGTTGCAAACAACATTTTTTTGTTAAAAAAATATCAATCAGTTCATAAGTTGCAAAGCACATTTTTTTGTTTAAAAAATGTCGATTTAAATTCTTGGCACAACTGTTATTTATTACTGCAATTCATTTTGTAACAAAAAATAAAAATATATTTAAAGTAACACAACTGTTTTAATTATAACTCTTCCTATTTTATAATTTAAGATACATAATTGTTACGACGATGTAAAGTAGTTAATAGAATAAAGTCATATTTTGCTCTGAACAATTTAAAACATGATTTGAATTAGAAAAACTTTAAGGTAACGTAATATGATTATCAGACTTTCGTAAATAACATGTTAAATATGACTATTAAAGCTGAAGTTTTCAGAGTGATAAATGTGTGATGAATTTTAAAATGGTTTCTAACAGATTTTATTATTAACGTAAAAGTATTTTTTTTTTGCTATGATATTCTTGGGCCTTTGTAAAGTATTGTTATGACAAATGCAGTTTTATTGGTAGGTTTATTTAGCATTTGTGTGCTCCATTCAACAAAATTTGATCAATAAAACATGTTTGAGTTTAACTGAAAAGTAATGGTAAAAACAAATTTTCCATGCAGTGTACCTACATTGTGAGAAGCAATAAATATATATTTCGAAATATCTTTACAATATTTTTTCAGCATACATGCAGATCTACAGGACGTATGTGTACGATATGCTGTGGGATGAGAACAACCATTAGTATACAGGATGTTCCAGTAAAAAGTCTCAGGCTGGATATCTTCTAAACAAATAGAGACGTTTTAATTCTGTAAAAGCCAGTTTGTAGCACATAAATAGTGCTTCAATTTTGAATATAAATGATTGGTTTTTGAATATATCAATGTGTAGATGGTGCTGGGCTCTAAATAAATCTTATTTCTTTGGGAGAAACTTTAAAACCTGGTTTCTGTGGAAGGGAAATACATTTCTAAGTAGATTTTGTTCTTAAGAAAAAAGGCAAATCTAGCCGTTTTTGAGATGTGTCCAAAAATTGCCATTTGTTCCTATTGAATAGTTGTAATCTCTGAAAGATTTATTTAGTCTTTAAAGGGGACAATCTGTATATCATAAACTTTGAAATTTTGATTTATATGAAAATGCCTTAAATGTGATTTTTTTTAAAATCACTTAAATAGTGAAATGTTTCGGAAATAATTATTTAACAGGAGCAAATAGCAACGTTTGGATACAAATATCTCAAAAACAGTTGGATTTGCGATTTTTTTTAACAATATTTACTTAGAAATGCATTTCCCTTTACACAAACCACATTTCAAAGTTCCTCTCGTCGAAATATTTCTTGCTCAGTGTAATATATGTATTAAAAAATGATTTATATTTAATACTGAAGCACTCTTTATGTACTACAAACTGACTTTTACAGAATTAAAATATCTCTATTCATCTAGAAGATATCCAGCATGGGAGTTTTTATTGGGACACTCTGTATAATCTATTTTGAATAAGTATTAAACATTTATTCAATATACTATTGTTGCTTTGCAATATTGAAAGTATACATGGATAACATTGCCTATATGTAGGGAACACATTTGTGTATATTATAACTATATTGTAAAATAAATGTTTATTTCAGAATATGTTTACAATGTGTCACCAACATGTGTGTGTATATTGCAGAAATATGTATAGTATGTGAAAACCTGTGACAAAACAACCAGTATACAACTTATTTTGAATCAGTATTAAATATTTATTCAATATACCATTGTTGTTTTGCAATATACATTGTATATTGAAAGTATACATGGATAATGTTGCATGTATGTACGGAAAAGGTTTGTGTATATTGTAACTATATTGTAGAATGAATGTACATTTCAGAATATGTTTACAACGTGTCAGCAATATACATATGAATATTGTAGGAGTATGTATACAATGTGAAAACCTGTGACAAAACAACCAGTATACAACTTATTTTGAATTAGTTTCAAATATTTATGCAATATACTAATTTTATTTTGGAATATGTATAGTATATCGTAGGAATATGAAAATGCTAATTGGGAGTTTAGTCAAATATTATCTTTGGTTATATAGTGTTCAATATGTCCGAAAACAAAAGGTAAGTAGATAAGTGTTTATTGTACACGTACTTGATAGTTATTTATTTATGCAACGAATGGGATACTTCTTTTCGCAAGTGGGAATTTCCGATAATCCAAGTGAAAAAGGCTCATTAATTACACTTATTAATATTAGATTTAAGAAAATATAGTTTCATATATTCTGCTACAAAACTGTTGCCTTCATCCTAAAGATGTAAGTACTGTGCTGCACAGGGCTACTTTGTAATTAAGTTTCAGTAATATTTAACATTTTTTCGAAAGTTCGGTTTCCTTAAAAATCAAGCTCACATTGACAAATTACATTGAGAAGAGATGAAAACTACTTTGGTACTTTACCTAGCTAACGGTTCACACTTATTGAAAATGTAAAAATGTGTTTTATGTATATTTGAAATTAATGAACTATAATGTTTTAAATCCCTATTTTAGGAAGCAATTAATCTAGATCAAGCAACTCTTATATAAATTCCAACTCTTACCTTACTTGATCTTGGCAATTAAAGCTACGATGCAGCGGATCTTAGAAGCAGTAAATGAAAGTGGTGAAACTACTAAAAAGGACTTGTTGAAAGGCGACAAAATTCGATGAATTTCTGCTAGTAAAAGAACTAAAAACAGATAACATGGAGAATCGGTAAGTGAAACTAGGGTATTTAATGTTTAAAAATAAATTTTGATTTTATATATATATATATATATATATATATATATATATATATATATATATATATATATATATATATATATATATATACATGGAACAATCATTTTAAGTTTTTATATTGGAAAATTGTCGGTCAAAATAATTTTTTCTTGATTTTCTGCTTTCCCATTAGTTCTACCCTGAAATTAGTTATTACCAATATTGTAGGAAATAAAGGTTGCAACGTTTATTCAAGCATTTTTTTCTCTATTAATAATTTGAAATTTACAACGACTACAAAGGTGAAAATATGTGCTTCACTGTAGTTTTTTTTTTTGCTTCATTGCTCCTGCGTATAGTAATTAATTCGGATCAACTGACAAATTGATTAATATTTACTAAAACAAATTAAATAAAAGATTTTTGATTGCAAGAATGGTATTCCACATTTTTTTAATATACCTATATACCTACTCCATTAGTTCAGTATTATTATTGCATGGTTTAATTTTAAATATTCAATTTGTTAATAAGTATATGTCAAACTCATAGGTTGTGTTGTGATAAATTTGACATTTAAGAGACTACCCAAACAAAAACATGTTTGGAAAAAGCAACCCCTCCCCCCCTTCTCCCTTGTAACATTCATGGACCCCCCCCCCTAAACGAGCGTTCGTTTCTAAACTTCCTCCTTCCCATGACATCGAATTTAGAATGTTCCATCTACTATCAATAATTTTAACAATTTGCTCTGTTTTAATTTCAGATGCGGTTTAGAGTTGTTTCCCGAATACCACCAAAGAATGTTTCGAAATTTCGAGTGTCTACGATTTTCAAAGCAAAGAATGTCTACACAAAATATTTTATGCTATTTTCACACAATTTATAAATCAATGTTTATTTTTTGTATATTAAATAATGCACATTATCTCAAGATACACAATAAAAACCAAATTGATTATGATAAAGTCGATCAGAAAAAATTTTGTGTGGTGAATATTATATCATCCGTACTAATAATTTAACGGGTTTGAATAATAAAGAACATTTATAAATTTCTGCTGGTTTTATTTATAAGCTGGTTCAGAACAGGTAATACACTATGTATAAATGCACAATTACACATAATTGTGCATTTTCAAATTTTTATTTTAATACAAAAACCTCTAGATAATTCTGTTCAGTTGTCGCACAAGTGATCTCTAAGATGTTTCTAATACATGCACTTTAGTTGATTTTAAAATTCGAAATATAAATAAATATATTAAGTAATTCTGGATTTCAAGTAGTTAACTATTTTTTTAAATTCACTTATTCTAAACAACATTGAAAGGCACAAAAGTTATATTTGGTGCTTTGTTATTAATAATTAGTGAACAATTTGTAAAATGAGCCGTTTTGAAATGCTAAGTGTATTATGTCATACATGCACATATAATTGTGATTATGTTTTATAAATTCTCAAATAAATTTTTATGATTCTATATGATACAATTTTATATTTTATAATTATTTACAGGGTGGTCTTTAAATTATAGGTACAAGGTTCTTTCACATAATACGTTTCTTCTGCTTTTTCACTTTTGTTTGGAAATGATTGAATGACATTTACACAATTCTAAAATGAAGGGATGAAAAGTGAAAATATAAGATCACATTTAAAAATCTAACAGCACAAAATGCAAGGAATATAATGGTGACTATATACTGTACAGTAGCATATTATATTCCTTACATTTTGAGCTATTAGATTTTTAAATATGAGTCTACATTTCCACTTTTTATCCATTCAATTTTAGAGTTGTGTAAATGTCATTCAGTCATCTCCAAACCAAAAGTAAGAACATAGAGGCGAAGCATATCATTAAAGAATCTTGTAGCTATCATTTAGAGATCACCCTGTAAATATTTATAAAATATAAAATTGTATAAATGTTAACAAACAGTACATCAAAAGAACATTATTTAAATATAATTTTCATAATTAAATTATGTTTCTTTTAATATTACTGAAATATTATTGTAGTAATCAAATTAAAACGTTTATTTTGTAACATTTAAAAAATGTAGTCATAATGTAGTATTTGAAATATAACATTAAAACATTAATGTAGATATGTTGAGAGGATATTGCTTTAATGTTGTGTTTTTAATAATATAACTTTGTAACATTGCTGACTGGGACATAATCTATAACATACTTGTTACATAAACGTTAAAATTATCTATTGAATAATGATACAAAGTAACGATGATACATTACTGTTTTATTTCGGTAATGTTTTCATGTTTAGTGGGCCTCGTATATGTTTTCTTAAGAGGGAACACCACGTAAGGCTAGTGGGGAGGAGGATAAAGCACCAAATTAGGAGATATCTCCCTTATGATCGAATTTTATCCAAAAATAGTCTTCAACAATCCTGTAGTATTTATTTATGTACAACTTACACATATTTTCAGTTAAATAACATCACCCAATTTGCAGAAAACAGCTTATTGTTAATCATAATTTTAATGATTCCCCCCCACTAGCCTTAAGTGGTGTTCCCTCTTAAGTTATCGTGCTCACAAGATATGTAACGAATGGACGGAGAGACAGACAGAGATACGGACATACGGACATTTGGAACGTCTATATGACAAACAATGATATGAAAATTTTCAACGATATTTATGATTTTAGATATGTACCGATCAAATGCAATATAGTACTCCTCGTTTTCATATTTCCATAGAGTATAAACATGTAAAATAATATTTGCCAGATGTTGAAAGTGAACGGTATAGCAGTATGAAATATTATATGAGGTTTTTAATGTTTGTTTTTTTTCTTTCGCAGATCTTTAACTGCTCCTCGTGGGTCAACTTTGCCTCTGGGTACTATAAAATCTGAACTGAGGTTCATATCTTACCTGATTTCAGACGATGATGAGATTGAGAAGGGTGCAGCGAAAATAAAAGTAAGATGATATTTAGTATAGTTGTCTCCATTTGTGTAATGCATATAAAAAAGGCAATAGAAACCAGCCATCCAAATATCAAAGAAAGGTACTACAGAGTCGTATTTAAATTTTTTGCATATTAGAATGAATAAAATATACTAGAGGTTTAAAAATCGTATTTTCGAGAAACTTAATGGCGCTTCTGATAGATTAAAAAATTTTGCTCTATTTTGCATCAAGTTACGAATATCTGATGCATTGGTGGTCAAATTGTCCGTCCTTTACGACATTGTCAGGTAAATTCAAAGTACGTCACTGTTTATCTGTTCCTTAGGTATGACGTTTTAGTTAGGGGTGATTCGTGTAACTGTAACTATATCACAAGAGTTAATTAAAAGAGTCGTGTCTTCGATTATTCCTTAACTTAATCATGCCACAACATATTTTACATTTGAGTAATGATGTTTTCTCTATTATAGTATATTTGTTATTTAATATAATCCAGAAATATTCAGTATGCCCGGTCTCCCTGTATACTAGCTCGGTCGGCAGCTTTGAGTGTTTTATGTGCAATAAAAGTATGGACTGAACTTTATCTAATAGTTTTTTTCGTGGTGTTTCCATGCACATGGTTATGGAATTATCGTAAACTGTGAAGTGAATAAGTAGACAGAAAGAAATGAACAGATGGTAGAAAAATAGTTACAATAATAATTGTATACGACATTATAGTTTTGGATTATTTTTAATCCGAGAAGTGAACAATTCTGGGTTTGCACAAATTTTAAAATCCCTTTGACTGTGACGATAATACTGAATTATGGTTAAAAACAATTGAATTTTCACAACCATGATTCATGTTTTAAAACAAGCCTTGTTACTACATTTTGAAAAAAAATGTAGTATACGTTTAGCATTTTTCCGGTGCACCATCGAAACACGAAAAAAACGTCGGATCGATTTGAAAGTCATATCTATCGATTCGAGAGCGAATTTAGAAAATTCCGTCCGTCGGTCAGTCGGTCTGTCTGTCGGTCTGTCTGTCTGTCTGTCTGTCTGTCGGTCTGTCCGTCATGCCCAGCCCCCTTAATCCGTTTTCGGATTGCGATGAAACTTGGGTGGTTAATAGTAGGTCTTTAGAAAACCTTAACGCCGGAAGCTCGGCTCCGTTCGGAAAGCGGAAGTACCCGATATAGACGTTTCGAGTTTTTCGGGAGAAATTGAATAACTCGATAACGGGTAGTCGGATCGAGACATTTCAAAAAAGTAATGGTGCCGCTGGCAAAGCTCTACAAATACGTATACCAGAGGCTATGTCGAAAAACAAACGAAAATTGATTTTCTTTGCAAAAAACTGGTTTTCTCGAAATCGGGCTAGGAAGCACGATAACTGTCCAGAATATTGATCGATTTCGATGAGACTTGGTGGGATCAAAGGTACCCGGCCACAAATCAAGCCTATTGCTGGCGGCCCGAATCCGTTGACCGCAAGTATGTTTTCCAGGGCTGCGTACGATTTTTCAAAGAAATTAATAACTCCCGAACCGAAGGTCTGATTTTGATTTTCAAAAATGGTAATTGTAGGGCTCGATTAGGTCTATTAGTTGACGTTTGTGACAAATTTGAGAAAACAAAAGCGAATCTACAAATCCTGAAAAACTTGATTTTTTTTATAAAATCTGCAAATTCCAAACAGTTTCCTAATAAAAATCGAAAATTAACTATTCCTTCGATCTATCTCTATAACCAGTATAAGGCACGGACCTTCTTGGACAAAAAATCTGAAATAGAGTTTTTTCTAAAAATTTAAAATAAACGAGTTATTTACGAAAATGCATTCCATAGAATTATTAAAAAATATATTACAAATTGATAAATTTTCCGTGCGATAGAGGTGCAAAAAAATAATGTAATGTTATATTTAAAATATCACCATTCATTTCCTTATTTTCATTTACTAAATAAAACAAGTGAACCGATGCCCTTTCCATGTTTCAAAATGTAGTTAGCTTTTACTTTAGTCAATGCAAAAAGAAAAAGAAAAAAGAAAAATAAAACATGTGAAAGCACTGAGTCATCTTGCGACCCTCTGCTGAAAGTGTAATGAATCATCCTAACAAATTGAACAAAAAGCATATCAAAATGTAGTTTTTTTTCACTTGTTACTACATTTTGAAAAAAATGTAGTATACGTTTAGCATTCTTCCGGTGCACCATCGAAACCCGAAAAAAACGTCGGATCGATTTGAAAGTCATATCTATCGATTCGAGAGCGAATTTAGAAAATTCCGTCCGTCGGTCTGTCGGTCTGTCCGTCACGCCCAGCCCCCTTAATCCGTTTTCGGATTGCGATAAAACTTGGGTGGTTAATAGGAGGTCTTTAGAAAACCTTAACGCCGGAAGCTCGGCTCCGTTCGGAAACCGGAAGTACCCGATATAGACGTTTCGAATTTTTCGGGAGAAATTGAATAACTCGATAACGGGTAGTCGGATCGAGACGTTTCAAAAAAGAAATGGTGCCGCTGGCAAAGCTCTACAAATAAGTATACCAAAGGCTATGTCGAAAAACAAATGAAAATTGTTTTTTTTTGCAAAAAACTGGTTTTCTCGAAATCGGGCTAGGAAGCACGATAACTGTCCAGAATATTGATCGATTTCGATGAGACTTGGTGGGATCAAAGGTACCCGGCAACAAATCAAGCCTAGTGCTGGCGGCCCGAATCCGTTGACCGCAAGTATGTTTTCCAGGGCCGAGTTGATTTTTCAAAGAAATTAATAACTCCCGAACCGAAGGTCCGATTTTGATTTTCAAAAATGGCAATTGTAGGGCTTGATTAGTTCTATGAGTTGACGTTTGTGAGAAATTTGACAAAACAAAAGCGAATCTACAAATCGTGGAAAACTTGATTTTTTTGATAAATTCTACAAATTTCGAAGAGTTTCCTAATAAAAATCGAAAATTAACTATTCCGTCGATCGATCTCTATAACCAGAATAAGGCACGGACCTTTCTAGACAAAAAATCTGAAATAGAGTTTTTTCGAAAAACTTAAAATAAACGAGTTATTTACGAAAATGCATTCCATAGAATCATTTAAAAATATATTACAAATTGATAAATTATCCGTGCGATAGAGGTACAAACAAATAATGTAATGTTATGTATATTTAAAATATCATCATTCCTTTCCTTATTTTCATTTACTAAATAAAAATAGAACCGATGCCCTTTCCGTATTTCAAAATGTAGTTAGCTTTTACTTTAGTCAATGCAAAAAGAAAAAGGAGAAAAATAAAACATGTCAAAGCACCGAGTCATCTTGCGACCCTCTACTGAAAATGTAATGAATCATCCCAACAAATTGGACAAAAAGCATATCAAAATGTAGTTTTTTTCACTTGTTAAATTTAACTTGCAACTTTTCTCTGAAGTGCGGTTTCACCGAGTTTCTCCGAAAGTCTCCAGTCTTGGAGTTAGGTGGCTAGAGACACACACACACATACACAGAGACAAAGGCCTCAAATTCATAACACCCCTCCTTTTTGCGTCGAGGGTTAAAAATATATCAAAATAATACTTCTCCTTTAATTTCAACAAAATTTGTGAGCGCCAAAATTGTAACATAATGTCAAATACATTTTTTATTAAAACTTGATGTTGATGTACAAAAAAAAGAAATGTATTTTCCCTACCATTCTTTGTTTATATTGCAAGTCTATGAGCACCATTAATAGGTTATATCTATATTATATCCACCTTGTATGCATAACACTATATTGGGTAACTCAATATTCATTAGGTCTTACATTTGTTTTCAGAAAAAAATATGTGCAGAATTGAAGCGACCTGGTAGTCTTGGAAAGTTAAGAGGTTTAATCAGTTTAATAAAATTATGGTATGCCGAGGAACGTTCCGACGATGTAATTTCATTAGGAGTTTGTTCTAATGGTAAAATAATAATAGAATTATAACTGCCAATTTTAACGTGAAGGTCCCGAAGTGAGCTGGAACTTAGGAAGGGACGCCTCTGAAGACGTACTTTTCACATGCAAAAGAGATCTCTTGAGAACAATGCTTGAATACCAATTCTCGCCGAGAGATTCGCCGACTACGTTGGCATATTCGAGGGATGATAAAAAGTAAATTACCACTAAAAATATGCCTACATTTAAATAGGCCCGATTCTAGACAAAATTCGAAACCAGACGAAACTAGTATTTTGCGCTCCCTCCCCCACAAAAGACGTAAATCCTCCTACAACTTAATAGAATCACGAAAAACGGAAACGTCTATTAGCCAGATTATTGTATGAATAATTAAAAGTAAAATAAGAAGTAAAGGTAATTACGGTTTTATTGCATGAGTATGAATATAATGAACTTTACATGGTCTTCATGTGAAGTTTACTCTTCTAGACTTCATTGCCGTAAATCAAGCTATAATCGATGTTGGAAGAAATATCATTTCTTATAGATAAAATAGCTAGCAAGGATAGCCTCTGCCATTGTTGACCTTAGGTATGTCTTTATTAGTTTAAGCTTGCTAAAGCTTCGCTCCCCACGGTAATCGATATTGTTAATAGAACCCGAAGAGCTATCCATATCTTTAGAAACAATCCATGCGTTTGTGATTAATTGATGTGCTGTAACACTTCCCGAGATGAGACGGATGTTTTGTATGCAATACTGGGCTGTAGTTCCTGTAATTCATCTGACAACTGGGCTCCATCGATGTCTTAATCCGATCTCTTGATTTTGTCTTTGCAAAGTGTGAGTTATAAGTTTTTGCAGAGCTTGAGATGTTGTTCCTTCTCTGGTAATGTCTTTATGATGAATATGAACGCCTAAGTTTCGTTGTGAGTTGATAGCTGATTAAATCGTGTCTCTCTAATGATCCTAACATGTTATCTACAAGACGATAGAACACTGTAGCCTTACAGTTTTCATCTGTATTTTGCAGACTTTCATCAGATGATTCATAATCAAACATTCGCTTTTTCTTCCTATGTCTATTGGACGCTTTGAATATACTGTTAACTTCCGTACTGATCCATTCCCTTTGATGTTATAACAGCAGAAATATAGCCGGAGGTTCGATATTCCTCTATAAATGTTATGCTGCTGTTCAAAAGACGGTTATATTCAGTGAGATCCATATCTTTTGATTGCATTAACTTGCTGACTAGGTTCACTTGGAAAACGGGTAACGGATTCGTTTTCCGAACTCCAAAGTTAGTAAAAAAAGATGGCTTCCACACTTTACCATGGATGGGCGAAAAAAGCCCTTTTTTAACATTGTTCTTTGTATCAATTCAAAATTTGCCCGTGGTCTAAACAGAATTCTTAAAACTTTGAGTTGACAACAACGTTTACGCAAGCCAAAGGATAAAACTGAATTAAATAAGCGGTCCGGAATTTATGAAATTAGTTGTAATTATTCGTAATCTCCAATTATAATAGAACCCAAGGATCATATGTAACGTAAGGTTAATTGTATAAAAATTTGTATCAATTCTATATAAACCACGATTTACCTGTGGTTTAAACAGGATTCTTAAAACCTCAAGTTGACAGTTATTCGTATATTGACAACAACTTTTATGCAAACCAAAGGTTAAAATTGAATCAGATAAAAGGTACGGAATTTTCGAAATTATTGTAAGTATTGTAATACGAAGTATGTTGGACAAATAAAACGTACAATTATAGCAAGATACAAGGATCATATGTAAAGCAACGTTAATTAGGAATGTAGCAAATAATAGATAGACAGTTCGATGCTTTTGAGAGCTTAAAAATAGTGCGAATAGTGGCAAAGGACCTGTTCCAAATAGCCTACTTTATTGGTTATCAGCTCACGGTTCGTTAAACCATGTTAAACATGATTGGTTGAATCCGTTTAACCATGACACTGTTTTAGTATAAATATAGGCATAACTTCAGATGTATCTTAGATGTCTCCTGATGATGCCAACCTGGTTAGCAAAATGCGCGTCTAACTGTTTTGGTGTTTGTGGAAACTGCATCTCCAGTGGCAGCGCACGGTGGGCCCGAAGCAAGTTTAACTCAAAGTGTCTGTCACTGGGGATTTTTTTCTTTTTCATATTTTTGGATGTGTAGAGCTCATTTCCACGAAAATTAAAATCGCCTTAAGCATAATTTTTTTAAATGCCTTCTACGTTTTTCTGTTTCATTAATTTTAAACAAAAAACTTGAGGCCTCAAGTTACCATAAACATTTTGTCTATAAATATTTATTCATTAACGAAAAATCTAATTATTTATTAAAAACGGAACGGAAACAATGTTGCCACTATTCTTACTAGTAAATCTGCCCATTAAACCATGTGTACAGGGTGTGCCAAAAGTCGGTACCAACTTTTGGAACACCCTATATAGCTGTAGGACTAAAAATTTAGGTAGAACGGGCATTGGAAAACTTCTAACGAATGGCCTACGTGAGTCACTCTATATTTTATATATGTATATCCATTTCTACTAAATTAAATCGATAAGAATATACCATTAGTTTTATTATCATTAAATACCTAAACATGTTTGTTTAAAATTAATGCAAGAAAAAAGTAAAACGCGTATAAAAAAAATCTGCTATAGGCGATTTTAATTTTTGTGGAAAAGAGTTCTACACACATCCAAAAATAAGAAAAACAAAAAAAATTCCGAATGTCAGACACTTTGAGTTAAACTTGCTTCGGGCCCACCGTGAGCGTTACACCCAGTATCAGCTCACCTTCAGATCTCAATGAACGATTTTCAAATGGAAATGGAATTTTCATCTCATACGTGTTTGAAGATGTTTACAATAATTTTTAGGTTCATTTGGGATTAACCCCGGTATGGTCTTTTCTCAGCCCGTGATGTTAAATGAAAGGAATAGATGGGTCCCATTATCGAAATTCCCTTTAATGGACGAAACTACAAAAATTAAAATTAAAGAATGTGTTGCTACAGCTGCAGAAAAACTAATAAAATTTGGACTGTACAAGTATTATTGTGGCTCAGGCAGTAATATCTGTTTGAACTCGAACTGTTCAATGGCATTTAATTATTGCAAGACCGAAGGTGATGACTGCTCCAATCCGGATTGTGAAATGACTCATTATAAACGTAGCGGTAGTAGTAGCAGAAGTAGTAGAGATAATAACATAATTTCTCCTACTGATACTAATATAACGTTAGCAAATTGACACTTACTTAAAAATTAAATTAATTTTATTTAAATGTATGTTTCAATGTATCCAAATTCTAGCCAGATTAAAGCTGACTTTCAACAAATAATTCGTCCATTTTCATCTTCCTTGTTAAAATATGTACCAATTTTTTTTAACCCCATAGAAATTGATATAGCAACGCCAAAAAGTCTTGGCAGTAGCGCAAAAAATTATCGGCATTCTGGTCAAAGGATAGTAATAGAGTGCTCGCGTTGACAAAAGTCGCTTAGTTTTCGATCCCGTTGGCACTTTTAGAGTAAAATGTATGACCTTGTCGGATATGTTACTTATGCCCTGTGGATTACGAATCCACTTGTCGTCAAAGAATCGTCATGAATATAAGGGCACAAATCAAAATTTTTTAATTAACTACACCACGCGATAGAGTCAATCATGAAGCGTATTTTATCCAAAAATCATTAAATTCTCTGTAGAATTTCTATTTTTACAATAAATAAGGAAACGAACTTTTGCAAAGGCTCTTATGGCAGTAAAAATCAAAAATCCTCATTTTCTCTGTTCGACTACGGCTGAAAATTAATTATTTTTCGTCTACTTTTCCATTCCCACGACGATATCTCCCAAACTATTATATTTATCAAAAAAATATATTCTTTATAAAATATTTGCCATATATTCCAGATTACAATGGTTTTTAAATCAGATTTTTTGAGAATTTAATAACCAAAATATTTAATAATGTGTAGCGTGATATCAATTTTCGAAGCTTATCAGCGGCATGCGTTCGTTGCAAATTCTCGCTCTCCCACTCTTTAAAACTGTTTCAACACACCCCACTTCGCGCCCGCTCTGGCCAACCGTTAGATAGATTGGCGCATAGTAGCTCTCGTGGTTCATAATATTTTGAAATTTATATCTTGAAAATGATTATTACTACGAAATAAATGTAAGCATATTTGTAGAATATTAATTCAGTGTTACATGGACTTACATAAAAATTATGGCCTGCCTAAAATTATTGTGTAATAGATTAACATATTATAAAAAACTCCCTATAGTTCACTGTTTGCAAGATACTTTCAGCTGGTATGTATTTTAAATTTTCTACCATATAGGTAACTGATGTATATGCTTTTTAGAAGAAATTAAAATGAAAAGTACTACTAATAGCACAAGTTCTGAAAGTGAGATTGAGAAAAACATAATTTAATGTAAAACAGATTCGTAACATATTAGCTTAATTTGTATGAAACCGGGCCCTGTAATCAAAGGTTTTGAGAAATCGTTTGCAACATTTACTGATTGTTTAAAAATCTATGAAAAAATAAGTAACCAAGGGAAGATGATCTATATCCTAGCATTATGTCATTAAAAAAAAACAAACAATTTTGACTGGTTTGGCACCGAAATTGCTATTCTAGTTTTACTAGCCAAAGAAATATAGAACATTTAAGAAGATAAATAGAGAAAGAAATTGAAAAGAGTTCAGATGGATCCAATGCCTGTCCATCAACTTTTTCCTATGTGTATTTTCGTAAAATAATTTTTTTAAATAGAGAAATGTACTTTTGTCAGAAGTACAACAATAAAGCTTTCTCAAGTAATGACCACGGAACCAGAAAGAAAAGTAAGACTACTAGCCCACCAGAATCCCATAATTTTCGAAAAAATTTGTGCTAACGATTTAATACCTATGGAAATTGAATACCTATCATATTTTATGTTTCTAAAGTCGCTATATAAAATGCAGAGGTCTATCTAACAATAAATAAAAACGGACAGACAACGAACGGAGTTCTACTAAAATATGTAAAATTCTTGAGAAACGGTTTTTAAAGCAAAAAGGGTATGGTATGTCGTCAATTTATGATGAGAAGTATCTAGAATGGATAGATATAGGACTAAAAGAGAGATCAGTAGACTACTTATAAAATACATTTACCGGCAAAGGAGTCAAAATTGTTAAATCTACAAAGAGAAACGAAAAATATGTTAATTCAGAAAACGAGGCATGAAACTTTGCATTTTCTATTGTGACTTTAGAAATATTAAACATGATATTTAGTTTCTATAGCATTTAAATCGTTAGCACAAATTCTTTAGAAAATTATGGGATTTTGGTGGGCTAATAGTCTTATTTTTCTTTCTGTGTTCCTGGTCATTACTTGAGAAAGCTATTTTATTGAAGAAACATTCATTTTACGCAAGAACACGCCTGAAGAAGTTATTGGACATGCACTCCATCCATCTGAACTGTTTTTAATTTTTTTCTCTTTCTCCATTTTTCTACTTCAATGTTCCATATTTCTTTTGCCAGTAAAACTAGAACAGCAATTTCGGTGCCAAACCAAACAGCCAAAATGATTTGTTTTTCGAAATCGCATAGTTCTAGAATATACATCATCTTCTCTTTGGTTACTTATTTTTTCACGGTGTTTACAAATCTGTTTTTCTTTAAATTTTATTTTTGTCTCAATCTCACTTTCCGAACTTGCGCTATCAGTAGTACTTTCTATTTTCTTTTCGTTTCTTCTTCAGTTACCTATATGGTAGAAAATTCTGTTAAAAAAATACATACCAGCTAAAAAGTATCTTGCTAACATCGAACTGCCGAGTTTCTTATAACGTGTTATAACATTACACAAACATTTTATGTCAGGCGAAATACTACTGAATTAATTATTAATTAAACAAATATACCTACTTATATTATTCATTCCATAGTAATCATTATCAAGATATAAATTTCATTAATATGAACCACGAGAATTACCATGCGCTAATCTATCTTACGATAGGCCATTGCGGGTGCGAAGTGGAGTGTGATGAAACAGTTTTAAAAAGTGGGAGAGCGAGAATCTTTAACGAACGCATGCCGCTATAAGCTTCGATAATTGATATCACGCTACACATTATTAAATATTTTGGTTATTAAATTCTCAAAAAATCTGATTTAAAAGCCATTGTAATCTGGAATATATGGCAAATATTTTATAAAGAATGTATTTTTTTGATAAATATAACAGTTTGGGAGATATCGTCGTGGGAATGGAAAAGTAGACGAAAAATCATTAATTTTCAGCCGTAGTCGAACAGAGAAAATGAGTATTTTTGATTTTTACTGCCATATAAGCCTATGTAAAAGTTCGTTTCTTTATTTATTTTAAAAATAGAAATTCTACAGAGAATTTAATGATTTTTGGATAAAATACGCTTCATGATTGACTCTATCGCGTGGTGTGGTTAGTTAGAAAATTTTTATTTGTGCCCTTATATTCGTGACGATTCTTTGACGACAAGTGGATTCATAATCTACAGGGCATAAGTAACATATCTGGTAAGGTCATATATTTTACTCTAAAAGTGCCAACGGGGGGAAAGATAGAAATTAATTTGCACTCTACTATAGTAGCTGTTGTGTAATACTTAAGCGGCACCTCGTTCTACTCTATAATCCCACATAATCCAGAGAAATATTTTAAGCTTTATCCGCCTACGTAGAGATAAAGACCACGACTAGGTCATTATGTGTAATTGGCACATCGACCAAATAGAGTAAACATTTGAATGTGGTGCCTTTATGCCTAATAATTTGTTCAACTACTTGTGAAATTCTGATAATCAAACTTCACGAAGCAAGACCATTAAATGTAGGCAATAGAGTCAGTGGCGTGCAGATTTAAAAATTTTGTAAATTCGCACGTACGTAATTCGAAGAAATGAAAGCACTTGGATTGTGTTAATTACAGCGGCACACAAAATTAAAAAAATGCTCTGTTACAGAACACTCACCTATGTACCCCTATATAGTTTTGGCCGCCGAATCCGAATCCGAGGTCAGAACTGGCCCATCACCCCAGGATTTTTCGTGGGAGCCGTAAAACCACGTAAAATCCGGCCAAAAACCGCTTCCCGAGATCAAAAGTCGAAAAAGCAAAGAGATACACAGCTGCGGTTTGCGCCATTCGATTTGTCTCACCTTTTTACGTATCCTTGAACGTTTTCAGATTCCTCCGGGCAATTCCATTTTTTTTGCAAATTTTCAAAGGCGCCGCCCAGCTTTGAGGGCCACTTCTCTCAAACCAAAGCTACCAAAAATTTGAAAATTCGGGGTATGGAAAATTGGACGAGAAATCGAATGGCGTAAACCGGAGGTCGATAAGGTCCTCCGTTTCCGAGATACGGCCGCGTGGCAAGAATCGAAGTTTTCCACCGCTTCCCGAGATCATAACTCGAAAACGAAACGAGATACGAAGATACGAAGCCGCGGTTCGATTTGGCTCGCTGCCCTACGCAACCATGAATTTTTTCAGATTTTTGCGGGCACTTTAATTTTTTTATATAAACCCTATTTAGGCCGTCTTTTATGTGGTTTCTTGGCTCTCACGAAAAATTCTGGAGTGATGGGCCAATTCTGACCTCGGATTCGGATTCAGCCGCCAAAAATACATGGGGGCACATAGGTGGGTGTTCTGTAACAGAGCATTTTTTAAATTTTGTGTGCCGGTGTTATGCATGAGCTACCATATGGTTTAAATTTAAAATGTTATACTTAAACGGGCAACATTATCTCCACGTAATATAGCAAGCGCAGCCGAAAATATTTGGCCGTCCCATTGAAATCGTTACTGTTGTAAATATATATGTGGCGCCACTAAATGCTTAGGTTAGCTTTGTGAAGTTTGTTTATTAGAATTTCACAAGTAGTTGAACAAATTATTAGGTATAAAGGCACCACATTCAAACGTTTATTCTACTTGGTCGACTGTACCAATTACACATAATGACCTACTCGTGGTTTTGATCACTGGTAGGCGGGTAAATCTTAAAGTATTTCTCTCGATTATGTGGGATTATACAGGATGTTTCGAAGTTAAAACTGCATACGTTACTTGTGGATAGAGGGCAAATTACCCGGTATTAATGCATCCATCGTCCTTCCTTACTGAGATACAGGATGTTTCATTGATTTTGGGCAAATCTTTCTTTGATCATAACTATTGAACCACCCTGTATAATCGGTTCATACTTAGAACATATGTTTCACTTATTTGTCTTGATAGAACTTAATAATGAACTAAAAAGAAATCCAGGTCCGGCTTAATAAAACATTGACAATATGTTGAATGTCAAAATTAACACCCTGTCTGACAAAATTTTGTAGATATGTTTCGATATTCGAAAAGAGCGGAAAAAACTGAATGGAGTAGCTCACTTAATTTGTTTGCGCATTTCATTCATCAACCTTGATTACTTGCCGTAAATCCAATTTCATTAAAATTGTCCTGACAGTTGGAACTTGAATATTTATTTCAGAGTTAATTAATAAAAAAATTAACTTGCAGCAGTGATAATTCTTTCAGTTTTAGACTAGGTGAGTGAACTATTGTAAAATAATTTTGAAAACACATAAATCAAAATACTACTTAATTTTGTGAGTCTACATTTAAAAATAATATTATTTTTAATGCATGTATGTACAATAACAATAAATACGTGAAAGTAATAAATACATAACTACAATAACTGTTTAAAATGGCCTCCATTTAGTTGAATACATTTCCTTGCTCTATTAGTAATATTTCTAATTGCACGTCGAATCATATCTGGATTATTTCTAACTTCTACGCAAGCCTTATTAACGCGATCCAAAAGTTGACTACGTCATATACCTTTGTTTTTAAATAACCCCAAAGATAATAATCAACAGGATTGAAATCCGGTGATCTTGAAGGCCAATGATGAGGTCCATTTCGACCTATCCACATATTTGGAAAATTGCCATTTAGAAAATTTCTCACAATATTCCTAAAATGGGGTGGAGCGCCATTATGCTGGTAATACATTCCCGCAATATTTTCATTTTCCAATAACACAGGTAAATTTTTTTTCAAAAAGTCTAAATAAAGTTTACCTGATAATCTATCAGGGAGGATATGTGACCCAATCAAATGATTGTTGAAAACACCGCACCAAATATTAGCAGCAAATCGATGTGGGGATTTATTCTGTCTTACAGCATGTGGATTCTCTTCGGTCCAAACATGTGAATTTCTTAAATTATAAACACCATTTCTTGTAAATTGTACCTCATCTGTAAACAGACATCTGTTAAGAATTCTTCGATTCCGGATAATCCAGTTACTGACACATTTTTTTATTTTTCGAGTTATTGGCCAAAAACCGAACTTCGTCCAATATTTTCAATTTTTTTAGAGTCGCCGGCACCTTACAGGTGTACACTTTTTTTATCGTATTCTACACCAAGAGGAATACTGATGCTGAAAAATGCAGCCATATAACATTTAGTGACGCCTTAAAACCCCTGACGACTGGCTAAAAACCCAATTAGATCATCAAAAATGTTTTTTTATTTAAGAATAACAGATGAAGTTTATTAAAAGGTGTCGATTTTTTATTATATTATTATATAGCTTATCTGGTGCTTATGTGTGCTTTTTACATTCAAACAATATATGATCTTGGTCGCCTGTGATTTTACGATATTCACAAATAGCAGAATTGTACATTTTTGTTTAAACAAATGTACATGGTAGCATGCATGACAAAATTTCAAGCGTATAATCGTTGTTACATATTTTTCTGAACACTTATATTTTTTGTGCTAAAAGTCATGAGGTAATTCAGAGTGAATTAATGAATATCTAGTTGATTTAATAAAGGTGTTTATAATTTAGTCAATGAATCCAGGCTATGTTTTCCTGTTTTCCCTGATATGACACAATTAAATTATGTTTTGAAAATTGTAAAACAGATGATAGTCTCGCTAGGTTTATTTACAACTTGCTAAAATTATCGTTAAAATCGGTTGTAGGGTGAAAAAATGTTCAAATAACAAATTTTATGAAAATTGCAGGTGTCGAATTTTTTGTCAGTGAGTTTATTTAATTACGTCTTTTTTGGTAGAAAACTGCTAAGTGGATGGACAAATAAATAACGACTATTTTCACAAATTATTTATTTATATCTACTTCTACAATAATTAGAAAAATAAGTAATTATTTGGGGAAACAGGCTGGGTCTATTATATAGGCACCTCTAACTTATTCTTTAGGGACATTTTAAGATTAGAGTCTAGTGACTGTACCTATTACAAAAAATACTTTACTCAAGACCAATACAGCGGCGATTTTGGTAAAGACTATTTATTACTTATTGACCAGAACTGAACCAAATTGTTTTCTTGTACACATTTGCTATTTCCCTAAAACCATTCATCTCTGTTCATATAATTTTTTCTTTCGAATATTGTAAACTTTGTATATAATAATTATTAAATCGTTCCAATCACCTATTTTCAATATATTTAACAGCTTTATCTCTTTATGTCTCAAAAGTTTGTGTTACTATAATGATTCTCCATGTATTGGACAAATGTATTGGTACTGTGGTTTGTTATTTTCTCAGTAATAATCTGACTTCTATTCTATAAAAATATGAGTCCCAAACGTTCTGGGCGTGGGAGAATGTACATAGACCTTACCTGGTTCCCTTAATAAATGTATTCAATACAATAAAAAGTACAATGAAATTCCTTTTTGAAGAATACAAAAATATTTCTACAAATTCGATTTAATGAGATCAATATTGATGCAATATATTTTATAAAGATGAAGATAATATACCTAATTAGCTTGCGTGTTTCGGTATACATAAGTTATTGTAAAAGTATGTGTTTATTTACAAATTCTATATATACATAATGATCGTTTGTTTATATTATTGTCAACCACTTTAATTCAACAGTGTGAATACCATACGATTAAAAGACTGTATGTGGTTAAATTGGTTAAATCTGTGTTAAAATAATATAGAAATACCTAATTAATAAACGCTAAAATATAATATGTGAAGTTTCCAGCATTCAACTTTATTTTTCTACAAAGTGAGATTCAGTGACATACAACAAATGAAACGAAAGTAATTATTGCAATAACTGTGCTGATAACGAATGAAAGGTCTGAAACTGAAAAGTTTGTTTTATTTTAAGTTTGATTGTTGCAACGTTCAAACAATATTTCTATATAATTTTATAATTGTAACGTGGAGTATCGAAATGGATTTGCAATTTTCAATCTATTTGACACACATCTTTTAAGTTACAGAAAATTTATAATCGTTGTGTATTATGGAGAAATAATTTGAATGTGGGTAATAAATCACAAAAGTAAATTATGGGATATAATTAGGTAATAATATTTTTTTTAATGGAACAAGGCGTGATGTATGGTTATTCATCAAGAAAATGAAAAAATATTTCCAACTTATACAACTGGTTCACAATGAGTTAATAATTCTGTACTTTTTTTTGTTGACTATCAAAAATAAACTTTTTTTTTTGAAAAACCAGTTTAACAGATTTTGTTAAGAGTGAGCAAGGCGGCTAGATCAGTGGGAAACAAGGGGTACCTTACCAAGTAAAGAAAAGTCTCCCTAATAAGTCAATTTTAGCAAAAAATATTCTCCAGAAATCCTGTAATATATATTTATGTACAACTTACACTTATTTTCAGTGTAATAACATCATTCAATTTGCCAAAAACAGCTGTTAATCATAATTTTAGTACAATGCTGTTTTAGTACATGGCAGCACTTCTATACAATTTAAAATTTATGATGAGGCCAGGAAAAGCTGAGAATACAAATTTGTTAATCGATCAGATATTTCTGAGGGCCGTACTATATCGCGATCGAAAGATCCAAATTGGCGCTTTCGGCAAATCGTAAATGGCACTCACGAAATGCTAATTTCGAGCCCACACGAATGAAAGAAAATGGGTGTTCCTTGACGTTTAGTGAATTTCAGACGTGTACTGCAGTGCAAAGAAAGTACGAACTACAAACTAGATAACCAAAAAAATCTGCGCCCTGAACCAGACTATGGTTTTCTTATGTATTTTTGTGCTCTGAAACCGACGTCAGTTTTGCCCCTATACTTCAGGATTTTAGGTTATGTTCATTTTTTTGGCCAAACAAGTGAGTTTATAAATGACAACGTATTTTAATGTTTTTAAAGGTGCTAAATCAAATTTTCGAAGATATTCGACCCAAATGTTTCTCGATTTTAGATTATTTTCATTTTTTAGGTAAAAATTGACAGGTTTTTTGGAATCATTCTGAGGTTGCCGGATGACATAATGTTTATACAGGTTGTCACAGAATTGAGTTCCCGAACGGGATCCTGTGATTCCTGAGTTCATATTGGGCCCATATAACCCAACTTGCCTTAGTCCAAAAGTGCATCCCTGAGGAAGTACATCCTCTTAAAGTGAGACAGATAAAAAACAATTTTTTCCAATAATTTCTGTTATATTGAAGATAAAATTTTCAAATTTTGGTGGAAGCTAAATCTCTATAAGTACTCTATGTAAACTTGTCAAAAACCAAATATGTTTTGTTTCTCAATTTGTTTTCATTATAATTAATATTTGATTGGCTATATTTTTTTAATCGCCCAGTAAAATTACGGATTACTTGAATATTTTTGCAGAGCATTGAAAGGGCTGCAAAAAGGTACTCTGAAATTTTTTTGTAATATTAATAAAAATACAACGAATTATCGTTTTTTCGTCCATTTATATTTAACATTTATTTACAATTCTAGAATAAAATGTTGCAATAACAGAAAATTAGTTATATACATTAATAATAAATGCTCCACATGACATCCACCTATTTCTGTACACAAATTAATACTTTTAATATTTTGTGTAGTATCAACGAAAAATCCAGAATTATCATTTTTTCTCTGTAGGTTATAGGTGCTTGTGAATCAGGAAATCTGTCGCGTTTGAGAAAAAAAAAAGATATTTAGTTGTTATCAAGCTTACATAGAGTACTTATAGAAGAAACAGGTCCCATGAAAACTTTATCCTATTTTTTTCAGTCTCACTTTAAGAGAATGTACTTACATGCATGCATTTTTGGACTAAGGTAAGTTGGGTTATACATCCTCAATATGAACTCAGAAATCACAGGTTCCCGCCCGGGAACTCAATTCTGGGACACCCTGTATATGTTCTTCGAGGTGCTCAATCGATTTCTCGAGATTATCAAGCCCAAAAGCTCAAACTCAAGAAGAGAACGCGAATTTTTGAATGATTGACAAAATGTTTTCGTTAACAAAAGTAGCTTGGCACGGTTATGAATAAAAATATTGTCTCTTAATGGAAAATTTTTATAACTCGAAACAACTGATTTTTCAAGGTTAGAAGCCTCAAGAATTTTCGTTCCCTTCTTGAATTTCAGCTTTTGGACCTGGTAATCTCAAAGAATCGATTGAACATCTCGAAAAACCTATATAAAGATTATGTCATTTAGCAGCCTCAGATATATTCCGAAAAACCTGTCAATTTTGACCAAAAAAATGAACATAGCTTAAAATTGGTGAAAACTTTGGGCTGATAACCTCAAAAAATCGAATCAGCACCTCGAAAAATATATAAGAACATCATATCATGAGATAAGCTCGGAATTGTTCCATAAAACTGTCATTCTTGACTAACAAAGTGAACACATTTGGGTCGGATTAGCTCGACAATTTAATTTAGCACCTTGAAAAACATTAAAAAACATTGTCATTTAATCACACCTTGTCAAAAACGGCAGTTTTTTACCAAAGAAATTAACGACGGGTTCATGGCGCAGAAAATGTTTTTTTTGTGGGCCTGTGATATTTTGCATCTTTATCTACAAGGTAATTTACTGAGACTCTCTCACTCATGGCTAATGGTGGCCATGGTGGCCAATAGAAACCCATTTTGTGAGGCCACTAATCAAATATCATTATTAGTGGCAAATTAGCTAGATTCTAGATGGTCATCAATAGAACACCAACATGCAGTTTTATTGTTGTAAAACACATTGTGTTCATACATAGATGTTTAGTTTTGTTGAATATTCTCCGAAAATGCCACTGGTGCTTTTAAAGAACTATGTTAACAATGACCGAATTTTTGCCCCTCTGACAAAAGTGAATCGATGGTATAAAATAGTGTTTTGGTTTCCAAGTAATAGAAAAAAATACTTATTTAGCAGAAAATAGTCGGGATATTTTTATATGCAGGCTGATAAAATGTTATTAGGACTCCCGAGAATAATATGCATCGTGCAAAAATTTTTTTTTTGTCCATTTTATGAGCTACAGAATGACAAAGATATTTAAAATTCATGGCCTACTTCAAGTGTCATGACCAAAAATTTTGAAAGTGCGAAATATGTAGAATCCAGAGATCTCCGTTATTTGAAGATCTACGAGAAAACTTCGGAGCCAGTTAAAGCTTAATAGATATTTTCGGAGTAGCCGATACCGAATCTGAAGCCAAAAGTTAAATTTTCAAATTGGCAAATCCATAATTGTATAATTTCTACAAACTTACACGGTTCGGCTACAGAAAAATAGTTAAAGTTTTTTTCTTATATTAGCTAATTCAATTACTCGAACAACGCCGAAATTTTATTTCACAATTTTTAGTGACAGTTTTTTAAAGGATGCTCATTTTCTTTCTTTAAATAATATGTGCAAACAGCATCTATATTTCATTGTCTCGAAATTACATTGTGAACCTGTGCTGTTTAGCAAAAAAACATAGCTAAAATGTATCTTTGTGGAAAATATTACCCTTTTATTTAGTACAAATTTCTTCTGTGATTTAAAGGTGGGGAGAGGGGTTAACTTTGCCTAACAAGTATCGTCAATATTAAGCATAGATGCAGCAAATTCGGATTAAACAAATAGCTGAAAATCTCACAGATATACATTTTTTTCTCTAGGAATCATTCTTTTCAATATTATTTTAATGTCAATGGGAGAACAAGATTGAACTAAAAGTTTGCCCTGTTTATATTTTCAATTATTCTAACCTAACTTCTTCAAATCGACTGTTTTGAAGAATGTAACTTTTCCGAACTGTTCATAGAATGTATAAAAGAATATAAAACTTCAAAAGATAACTTAAGTTTAAAAAATGATTTTCTTTTAATTTTTAGTTTTAAGCATATAAGGTTGCGATTTGGAGACAAATGTTAAAAATCGATATACCTACATTTTAAATATTTTCATTTGCCATACGATTTTTTATCAAATTTAGTAACGTGTGTGGAGAACCTTAACATATTAACATTGAGACATAAACCTAAATATTTGTTTCATGAACGATGATTAAACTCGTGTTTTAACATAATCTTAAAATTAGAATCACTAAACTTCACTTTTGATCTTACAGAAACGATCAAGAGCTAATCCTTGAGCTCCATACCTCTGCAATTGTTTTATATGATTTTCTTCTCAACGAAACCTTCCAGTTTAATTAAATAACATGTTCTCCTTAGAACTTCCATTAAAAAATTTGTTTAAGTTGAAAAATTAATGTCATTGATACGAGATAATATTTTACGGTGCTTGCAACCCGATTTTTACCAATTTGAACCAAGCTGCGACTTTCTATGATTAAAACGAAACAAGAAATGAAATATATATTTTTTTAAATAACAAATTATATGTTAGGATTGGATCGGATGTATTTTGCCAACAGAAACCATACATGCCAAAATATACAGGTTGTCTTATTTAAAAATTAGATTCTCATGTAAATTGCATTGAAATTATTTTGACATTTTGACTCTTTACATCACATAATTGGAAAACATACCATACAGCAAATTTGAAAATAATACAATCAAAAGATACCAGAGTGACCGTATAGGTTGCGTCACGCGGCATGTGGGCAAACGTGAAAATTTATTGCAGAGTCAGCATCAGCATTCTTCAAAGCAGTCGAATTAGTGAAAGGAAAACTACATTTTCAGTCTTCTTAAAAACATAGCAACGCAACTCGCATAATCTTATAACGGTAATAGGTTGCTATCACATTCTTTATAGGCAACTTGGAGTCAAGTCTTAATAAATAAGGAACATTTCAACTTCGTAATACATCTAAGGTCTTATATACTAAGTGATGGTCGTTTCTTGCGGTCTCCCTTGGAATTCTTTCCAAAAATATTGCCTAAAACTTTTGATACACTGTTTACTCCAAGTTTTCGCCGGATTGGCAGCGCTTTCAGAAGCTGGACGGATCTGGCCTCGCGGAGGAGGGATTGGAAGGCTAAGGATACTCCTGCGAAGTTCTCGGCGGCACTCACTTCGTAAAACTGACAGCCGTATTGCAGGGACAGCTCCTGACCATCATCCACACAAATTTGTCTGAAACAAAAGATTTTGATAAAGTATATTTATTACGCTGGTTCACTCATAATAATATTTAATTCATCATTAAAAACGCGTACATTTCCTGATATATAAAAAAAATGACAAGAGCATTGCTGAAAACTATAGGTCCATAACAATTATCTGCAATTTCCCTAAGGTATTCGAGATTATCTTGTACACATCATCGTTATCCAATCATGTACAGAGACAAATTGTTCACCATGGGTTTGTTTCTGGTAACTCTACTAAGACCAACTTTGTGTGTTTCATACAATTCATTTCTTAAGAATTAGATGCAGGCAACCAAATTAATAACATTTATACAGATTTTTTCAAAGTATTCGATCGTATTCTATTAGAGAAATTGAGTTTTCAATTATCGGTAGCATAATTAGATTTCTTCTATCTAGAGAATAGGCGTCAGCATGTGGAATACTGTGGTTTCAGGTCTTGATGTTCTGGCCATATCTGGTGTTCCCTAGGGATTCGGACTATGCCCGCTTATGTTTCTTGTTTTTATAAATGATACTGTAGCTAATCTGAATGTAGAGAGCCTTGTTTATGTAAGTGATTTGAAAATGTATTGTGTAATAGAATGTGAATAAGGCCCACTCACATGGTTCTCAGGATATGCTATTTAAATAAACAAAGTGGATATTCCCAAAATGTTATGTTGGAAAGATTTAACATCATGTCTAATTTACGAAATAAAAGGACAATATACTCAATAGTTTTTCTTTACAATATCACATATAATATGTTTAATTGCCCTTATATTTTGGAGCTACTGAATTTTGACATACCTCGTATAACACGTATAACAAGTCGGAATTGTGTAACATTTCGTCTTCCTACTCCTCGAACTAATTTATTAAAATTTCTCCCTTTATATTTCATGTGAAAAAATTATAACCTACACAATATACAGCTCATATGCGAAGATGTAACCCTTAAATCAAGATAAAATGCAATACATGGTTTTCATTTTGGAATCTCAAAATTTGTGTGAAAATTTAAAATTGCTATAACTGTTGATCATTTGAAGATAAAATAACAAATAATAATGCATTTTAAACAAAATTTAAGGCTCCACAACTTCTACTGTGTGAATATTGCTGTAAAACTAAGGGATGCTGCGCTAGAAAGCAACGCTTGTCCAACGGGGTGAGGCAAAAAAGCGTCAATTGAAAATTTGGGATTTTCGCAGCGGGTATTTCGAAAGCTATTAGAAATAGAAAATATTAATAGTAATAATCTTGTAGAAAATGTTATCTTTCATTTTGAATAGAATAATATTTTCGCTACGCTGCACTTTTTTCGAGATATAAGCGAAAAATCGAAATTTAACGATTCACTTTTTATCCACTCGATGATAAGAGTAATTTAATTAAAATACTGCTTTTATTTAATATTTTGTTTTAAAATTACCTTATGCCTACCCTGTAGTATGCTAGAAAACTATTGCGCGTAGATCAATTGTCATTTTATAAATAACCAATCAAAAACGATCCCGTCAAAAAAATATTGAGACAGTAGAATCGCGCAGAGACGAGGATTCCAGGCAGGACCCCTGAACTGGGCGGTTGTGCACGAGAACTGTCGTGACATCATAAAAGTCTATACGCTTGGTTATCCACCTACCCGCTCTAGTAACTTGATACTTAGAATTAATGTTATCAATAGTTAACGAGTTATAACAGTGAAGTAGTGTAGTTACAAATTACAGAAAAATTAAACTGTTAGTACACCATAAACTTTCTACTTCGTTTTTCTGCATTTTAAATGGCCGACGCCATAAACTACGTTTGCTAACGTATTTCGTTAGTTATGATCAGAGCCCGGCGCAAAAGTAGAGACGGTCTTCACACACAGAAAAATATAATGTTTTGTATGATTCACATAAGCAAATAAATATATTATTTAGAGGAAACAAATACCTACTTTTGCGGTAAGAAATAAAAAGTATGACATAAAACTCATAAAATAATAAATAAATAATTTATTATTGGTTTGGAGAAATTATTTATTTGGTATTGTTACATACATCTATGTAAGAGATGTTTACTGAAACTGGTGGATAAAAAACACCAGACTTCGGCCGCACATTATATACACCTGCAGCGTCGCGCGTCGGTCTGATTGTCTAATCGAAAACAAAAACTCGGCACTTTAAACGGCATACACCACTTCAACTTTTTATATCAGTTAAGGAAATGTAAACATCTCCCATATGTTTCTTCTCAACTATATTAAACAATTTTCAATTTAAAATATAATTTTTATCTGTGCCACATAATATAAGGAACTATAATTTAAAAAAATATAAGGAGAATTTTCGACACCACAAAGTCACCACCACGCTTGTCACTCTCTTTCTGCCTTTTTACGACAGCAAATAGGATACGGTAAACAATAATAATAGTAAAATAAACAGCAGATTGCGTTTTATATTTTACAGAAGACTTCAAACATACAGAAAGCATTTGAAATAAAAAAGGTCCAACAATTATTATTAATTTATTGCACAATGACTAATGTCATGTGAGATTGTTTCATATGCACATACGCATTATGGAGTCAACACTACAGACTTGTCAATACATTCGATAGAAGTAAGAAGTAAGGCCTAAAACCAGCGTTGCCACATTTTTTCATGCGAATCTACTAATTTCCTTGCTTGAATCTACTAAAAATCTACCACAGGAATTTTTAAAAATACGGGAAATCTACGGTTGCTGTATATCCCGTGTAAGAAGTTGTTATTGATTTTTTAAATATAATTATATAGTCTAATTTAATTTTAAAAGATAAACAAAACCATAAGAAATTAAGGGAAAATAAAAGACGACACAAGAAAGGAAAAGTACATTTAGGGAATTCGGGATAAAGTCATAAAATCGGTTAATTCATGTCAGAACTTAACATATATTACAAAACATAATGATTGTCTATATATGTATCTTAATAAGACTAGTAGAGAAAAAAACAGAACCGTTTCTATTAAAAACTTAATTATTAATAACATTTTAAAAAAAGATATATTTTCTCAAAACTAGAATAATAAATATTTAACCAGATCTACTGACCTAATATCTTTAACAACTTCCTCATTTTATCATATTTAATGTTTTTATATATAAAAGGAAAATATATTGTCAAGCAATTAAAAATATACCCAAGAATCTATTAGAAATCTACCAGCAAGTTTTACTTACCAAACTTTACAAAAAATTTCTCAAAATCTACTAAAAAAAGTAGAAATCTACCAAATGTGGCAACGCTGCCTAAAACACACTAGGCGGTTTTCGCCGAATTGGCAGCCGACTCGACAGATGCTGTAATAGAAACAAATGGTAGAGATGTGAAAAGCGGTTCCACTTATGTAGCGTTGCAAGCGCGACCGCTCCAGAAAAATACCGCGACAAAAAAACGTTATTTTGGAGCGACAGAAACTACATGATCCGACTAGCTCTGCAAACGGAACGAGAGTAAAAGCGATCGCGTTTGTCGCGTAGCGCTGTCCGATCTCAGGTATTTCAGAGGGTAATGTAACGTAATCGATTCAGTTCTTTAGTCGCGTTAGCAATTTGTTAGTTCTACTTAGTTCTAGTTATAGAATGGAGCTGTTCACACTATGACGCGCTGCGAGAAAGCAGCATCCACCACCGCGCGTACCGTCGTTCGATACATGTGTCGAATCGTTTTTATTGCTTCGAGCGGCGTATGCTGCAATTTAAACAAATGGACCTGTTCACACATTCACTTATTTGTCGAGCGGTTTGAGCTTGCATTGAAGCCAAATTGCAGTTAAAAGCATTGTATTTACGCATCTAAAGTAGATCCCATTACTGATACTGAACTCTTAATAAAGGTAATTCAAGAACGGCCTGCTATATGGGATATGAGAAACAATGATTATGGTGACAGAAATAAAAGAAAAGAGTTGGAAGAAGTTGTTATTATACTGTTTTATTATATTGTTTCTCATTCGGGTATTCTTCTTTATTAAATCATTTACCAAAATATTCATTCGTAAAATGATGTTTTCGACATTCTAATGAAATTGAAAAATTTCATTAAATATAGTATTAAATAAACTTTTTATTTCAAGTTCTTTAACAATAGGATGTTCCCGGATGCGCCTATGATTTCTTTTTTTATTTTTGATGGACAGAATAATAAACCTAACAAAATTAATTCTTTCTTTGAGTCAGACATATTCATTTTTGTCCCTGTATTATCAGCACTACCGAAAACAGTGACAACGTTGCCTTCCTACGACAAGTGGTTAACCGCTTAGTGTGTTTTGTAACAAGCGGCGAAAACCGCCTAGTGTGTTTTAGGTCTAAATGTGTCGTGATTTGTTATGGCGTCGAGAGGCCTTCCATTAAATGAAACAGTACTTTCGTAGATTAAAGATTTTCTGAAACTGCGGTTTAACCTTAGACCATGTAGGGCGAAGCTTCGCCCTACATGGTCTAAGGGTTTAACGGTGTAGAACTTTTCTGTTCCAACTGTGAAAAAACACTTTCGTGGACATGCAATTCGAACTTGTTAAAACAAGTTTCATCTGAACGTCATAAAAACTAAAATTTAGCATATTTACATAGATATTTCTCACGGATCCCTCTAGCTATACGCAACGTTCAACGTAAGCCGGAAACAGATCAGTATACAGTAATTGATGCAATAAACGAATAAACATTACAGATATTTGATTTACGTCAATATATTTTTAGAGTCTCAGGGGATATTGCTGAGTAAAATACAAATTGGATACATAACAGTGTTAAGAAACAATCCCACTTTTTCAACATTTTTGTGTGTGGCAACGAAGTGGACTGTTCAATGCCGGACATAAATCTGCCATCTATAAGAAACCATACTTATTTTAAATATGCGCCGATTACATCGGTAGACGTTGAACGGTTGAACGATCCTTTTTCACAACACAAGTGGGATATTCAGTGACAGGCGCCGGAGTTTTATTTCGGATGATTTAGAACAAGTGCAAATAATATATTTTTATTATTCTAATAAGGTATAGTTACTAGGCGTTTGTGTTTGTGCATCCAACAATTCATGCAACGATAAGTTTACAAAAAGCTACCCAGCTCCCGAGCTATAACTGCATAAAAAACATAAAAATAAAAGTGATATTTTTAGAATAATGTAACTCAATACGAAACAGTGGCTTAAGCCTCATTAGTAACCTAATACGTAAAAATAACATTCCTAATTTGCCAATTAGGTGTCTATTACTATGCACTTAAAATAAGCTATCGTATAAAAATTTTGGCCACTTCATTATTCAAAAAAATCCAGGCCATTAAACAATTGTAATATCCGGGTCGTTATAATAATTTCATTAAACGTGCCATAGCCGTACGCTTATCTAAAATAAAGTTCATGACATGAGAAGTAAGCTGCGTATTTACCTACATATTTTTACTGGATAACTCACGGTACACTTCAAAAGGTCGACACGAAACACAATTAATTAAATTCATATTTTATAATCAATTATATAATTCCTATTATGTGCATATTATTAAATTATTACTTGACGGCGATTTAATGACAGGCACCAAAACGGTCTATAAAAATAAACACCAATTACATGTTTAGGAGTTCAGGCTACGTCTATAATTATCTTTTAATAATACACAACTATTTTAATAGGCAAGATTTCTAGGAGGTTGTTCTACTGAGGAAATGATGTAAATAAATATTGTTACAGGAGTTCTACATGTTTTATGCTCTTATGCGGATTTTTAAGCAAATAGTCATAATTTAGAAAATATGTGAATAAATAAATACCTTATACGTGGGTATACCATTTAAAGAGTGCATTATGCAGATTAAAAAGTCAATGTAGGCGCTGAATACTGATCAGCTGTACGGAGACTTTTCACGAGGAACGAAGTAATGAGTTTCATATGATCTCGTAACTATGTGTTGGAGAAATTGGAAATTGTTGCTTTATGAGAGCACTCAGATTATACAACAGGTTATATTTGTGGATTAAGTCGATTAATTCAGTTTCATAGAATAACGATCGGATCCGTAGCCGGATAAGCATGGGTTAGCTGCCCTGGCTTGGACTTTATTTATATTTGGGAGGTAAGTTCCCACCAATACGGGAGTAATTTACTCCAAATGCCAGCTTGATTTTTTTTTTTTACAAAAGTTATGGAATAATTTTGAAAAATGAAAAAAAAGATTTTCTCAAATGTTGTAACAATTTTAATACTTACCTAAATATTAAAATGTGTTACTCCGGTGCGAACGGCAGCTGATTTTTTGTTGGAGAACATAGGGCCGTGGGTTAGGATTGTGTGAACACTCAAAGGGCGCCACCGGGTGTATGTTACGTAATATGATTTAAATAATTTTGCCAGCCAGGAACAAAATTAAGTTACTAGCAACCATGAGATGGAATTGTCAAAATATATCTAAAATATCAAACTCTTACTTTACTCTATGAAATCTCAAAATTTAAGCAAATATCAATAGTACCAGTACAAATAATAAGAACATGTAGACACTAGACATTTATTACAACAAACGTAAGATGTACAACAATAAAAAACAAATAGTTTGACCTTTCCATAGCAATGTAACTACGATTTATGTGATACCAACAATGAATTTTAGATTTACAACAGCGACTTAAAGATTCGCAATGGATTAAAATTACAGCTCATCACTAAAATATTATGTAACAAACAAGATTCTGTGAGCCAATTTTCTTAGTGCTCGCTGTGTGCACTAGAATGTTAAAGAATGATCTAAAATAATTATGTTCTATTAAAAATACTTCATATGTGACATAGCAGAAGGTAAATTAGTATCACGTGGTACCAAGCGTTACTTTACAAAAAAACTTAAGATATTTCATCATGCTAGGTATGTAGTTGCAAAATTGTTGTGTAATTTACGCTGATGTTTCAACAAAAATATCACTGAATGACCTATCACCACTTCCTAGACGTTCTCGACGTTGCTCGCGACTAAGACTCCGTGTCGCTCCCAAAATTTCTACCAAGAATCTCCTGGAAACTGCTGCGAACAACTCTCCAACCAAAACTTCTCTAAATGACAGCAGGACCCACATAAAACCAAACATCTGAGTAATAGACTTCCTCCCATTATTCCTCTAAATACTGGCCCCCCTCACATAACCAAAATGACAGCACCAAACATATGTTTATCCCAATTGTAAGCCTCTCCAAAAAGATATGCCCCTCCACAACATAACTTATTTTCAAATGGCCAGTCCCTCCAAAACACTATGTAATAATTACAATAAATAAGAACTAAATAAAACTCCAAACTAAGTAAAATAAAAACTTACCTCATATAGAGAGTATTACATAACCTCACGAAACACGTGGCGACAAAATTACGACAACCAACAGAATTCCTTCCTGGAATTTACAAAATGCTTTCGGCAGAACGGTAAAGAAATACTGGGCACATCAAATCAAATCCCTTTTCAGTGTAAGCGATGTAAAACCCAAATTCTTCAATAAAAAACCGGGAACGCCGCCTTTCAGCTACCTCGTCGCTGTCGAAAAACGAACCACCAGCCGGAAATCTCAATAGTTCTCAGTGTTGCCAACTTGAGCATCTAGAGAACACTTTCTCTAGCCAATGAAAATGCGCCAACAAAGGACTTTGCAATTAAAATACTGAATTACACAATTGTATAATATCCCAACTACAAGAATATACGACTAACACCTCTAACTCAAAATTGTACTTAAAGAAAACATGTTTACTACCCATAATTTCACATCAAGATAGGCAACTATTTACTATCGAATTTTAGATCGTGGGTTGCATACCTCTATACTCAAACAAATGAATTAATCTGAGTTAATTTACTGTATTCAAACATACATTTATTAATGTAGCCTTTTCAAATGCTACAATGTGAATGAGTCGAATCCGGGAGCTAAAGTATATGTCGTCCAGGACGTTAAGTCAATTATAACAAAAATTAATACTCAATAAATTAAAGGTATGGGTGATTTTTTCTCGAATACAATACTTTCCTTCGGTACGCGAGGGAAGTAATAGCTGTGTTCCATCAAATAGTTCATAAAGAAAAAAATCGGTAAAGGTATTTACACAGAACTTCCCTCTTTATTTATACAGGGCGGGCGTAGTGGCAAAAATATATAAAAAAACATTTTTAGGATAAATAAATAACTTCTTTTTTTCGAAATTATTTTTTATTTTCAAAAAAATCTTTTTTGAAATAAGTTTAGTGTCATGAAACGTGAAAATTAAAAATTTGAGCAAAAAAATTCTCTTTGGACTGAGAATATTTAAACATTCTGAATACAAAAAAAATAAGCCCAGAAAGAAACTTCTGGAGAATGAAAAATAATAATAGACAATTATTTCGTATTAGATCATATTACTCGGATTTCCAAACTGCTCTCATTTTGGAGAATGTCTGATAAAGGTACCTACACTTCTTGTCATAACGTGACATACGACTTATCTAAATTGCGGTACATTTCAGAAGCGGGATAAACTATTTTCCTCTGTTACAACACACATAATTAGGCTCCTTTATATCCAGCCCAGTGCGATTTCACAGCAACAAATAATAATAATTATTGTAACTTTGTGTGGGATTTTAGCAAACCCACATTTACGAAGTTAGTCGGTCATAAATTACACCTTTTATTTAATGATATCTCAGGCATTAATTCAGTTATTTATTTAAGAAATGACAAGATGAATACTACTAAATTATATCGAATGATTATGCACTTATTGCAAATTAGTCAAGAAACCAACACCCGTCGTTGAGGCAACTTTTCAGATTGGAAAGTGAAACGGCACTTGGTAGGCAGGATTTTTCCAAATATCCCGACTAATACATCTTGTCAATGCAAATCACTACGATAGTTAATTAACAATTACCTGAAAAGCAATAAGCTGACTTCATGTAAACAAATTATTATACTGCTCATTTGTGTGGAACTGGTTAGGTGGATGCAGCGTGATTTTGTACTTAAGCTTGATACGCAATTAGGCAAAATTGACAATATTTACGTAAAATATACAATCTGGTAATAAACCATAAATCTAATTTTTAATGGATGTTGTATTTAGCACTCAACGTTTGAGCATACAGGGATACATCCAGTAAGAATATATTAACGCTATTTTTTTCACTTGTCTATGTAAATCGGCTTATGTTGTACCATTACAAATATATTATAAATTATTTATGTCTTAACCGTTGTACAGGGTGAGTTTTCCTATAAAGTAGCTCAAGTATTTTAATTAATAAATAATTGATTTGTCGCAATTCAAGTTAATGATATTAATATGTCAACCAAACTAGGAAGCGGGGTTAATTTTGTGTTACGCAGACGCTGACGTATGCTCACTAGGGTAGCCCATCTCTATAGGGGGTGATTTTTTTGCGAATTCTTTACGTCTCACCCCACGAAAATATTACATTATACTAGGAATAATTTTGAAACGTGATAATTTCTTGAGGGAAAATAAAACGAATCATTGAATCTAACTTACTTTAATGATTTACAAAAAATACACAAACAAAGCAGAATCATTCATATCAGGGTTGTGAGTAAACTTTACAAAAACTTTCGTCAGAATAATCATATAAACAAATCATTAGTCCATCTGACATATAACAAAATACAAAGCAAACTATACACAATAAGAATCCGTATATGGTAAATAATTAAACTAAACTAAACACGATCTGGCCAGAGCGGTAAAACAAAGAATTTTTACGATATTATAATTAAGACACACAAAAGGAAAATATTACTAACTGTACGTAAAGTTAATAACAAAAAATGGCCCGACAATTAATATTTTCGATATAGACTGGTTCGGTAGTCGTACACTAGGTTTTTATGCCCAAAACACACGGGACATGTCTAAGAACAGGGCTATATAGTTACGCAAATATAACGTTCACATGAAATTATTCACGCACTATTATAGTCTTCTCATGGAGTAAGAGAAGTCTTTACCGGACGGTAACACTGGATACAATAAAGAATATTACTGACCAAACGTGGAATAAGGTATTGAAGCCATCAATAATTCTGAATTGTCGCAAGTGGCTTCAAATAGCATTATTTGCATCACGAGAGGCATACATAATATAAAAGACTGTACTTACAGCTAGTTCGTCGAAAACATTGCCTTGCTGTAGCTATGGGCAATGGAACACAATAACACAGAACATATAAACTCTAATAACTACTTTACTGATTCTATTCGCAGCTATTAATTCTATATACAGATATTTACAAATATATGGCGGCTTTTAATTCTTACGACCCTACACGGCCACCCGCCTCTACGCCATCTTTCCAGCGTCTCCTGTTTCTGCCAGAGTCGGCGCGTATATCGTCTACTATTCTCTAAACTTCGTCGCACAAGCTACTACACTATTGGTCAAGCATTTGTCATGATTAGCCGATAAAATTTAAACGCGTATAATGCTAAGAACAATATCTTATAATTTAAATTTAAATAGTAAAAGGAATAATCGCGCGCTTTATCTAATTTAAGGTACTGAGTGTTCTTACAACATGCGACCGTTACAATTTATATCAAAGTTTCGGATAATTCGGAGAACGGTAACCAGTGAAAATAGCCGCCGGTGAAATTCGCTGGAATCGATATGTCATTCCTCTCGAGCTTCTGATCAAAAGTTCTCAAGGGCAAGAGGTCGGAAAATGGACAGATTTCCAGATATCGGGGGTGGAACAGGATAACAGTGTATGGCCGTATTTTTGATAAAATATTTTTCAGAATATATACCGGGGGGTTTTATGGTCGCTGATTCCAATTACAATGTCAAAAGTGACATTTGACAAGTTGTCAGCTGCAAGATAAAACGAGAGTTTTATTTTAAAAACTTTACAGTAGTATGACACATCTTATACTCGCAACAGATGAAATCTTTGATATTTATATGATTTGATTAGTCATTCTAAAGATGAATATTGCTGTTTAAAAAAACTACGTATCAATCAAAACAGGGACGGACTGGCAACAGATTAGCGGCGCTGGATCTTAGAACTCGCAGGCCACTTATTACTTTATTATATTTCTTATTACCATTATTAATGCCTGTATAGTAGTTAAGGTAGGTTTATATTAGCACATAAATCATTTTACTTTTACGCAACATACTCTTTACTTTATAAAGATAATTCCCTCCTCAACAAACTGATTTTCTAGCAGACCTTGTTAATTATTATTTTATCACTATTTAGGTTATTTAACACATCTTTTTCTACTACCATCAACAAAAATGCTTCCAAGTGATTACTGCTGACTATACACATTAGTCTGGTTTTCACAAATTTCAGAGTCAAAAAACACCTTTCACAAGCTACTTGTGTTGTGGGTAATATCAACAAATATTGGTAAGCCAGTGTTAATATGACTCACTATATAAGTTATATTTTATAAGTAGCACACTGCACATTTCTTACAAGTTTTCGAAGTTCAGAATCGGAAATTTCCACCATCTTCCAGAGAATCTTGTTCTGAATCGTTTTCAACTTCATAATATTATTCCTACTCGTCTGTAATATATATTTTTTAAATTCTCCCAACTACTCGCGAAATTCATTATTAGCTCTTCACATAGTTCTCTTCTGTAGCATCTTTATTGAATGTTACTAATTAAGAATATGTTTGTAGTGTTTCTAAGAGTAAACTTCCTTCTTCTTTAATATGATTAGAATTTGAAGAACATAAAAAAGTTAAATCTTGGTACAACATCTTGTTTTTAGAAGGTTGGTCATGCTCTCAATTACAATGTCTAAGATAACATTGTGGACTTCTAGAGTAAATTTACGGAAATTATCCGTAACTAGATTGTCATGAGAGTGTCATGAGACACTTCTCCGGCATTTTCTAACCCTCCTGATAGGAAAGAGTTGTTTGATATAAAATATATCTTCTGCACCTCTCCGAGTAAGCTCTTATATTGCCCAATTTATAAAAAAATCTGATGCTGATTTTAGCTCATTAATGTCTCTTTGTGTACGTTTTAATTGCTGGAGTCTAGATTCAACAAGCTGCTGTGTTTTTAGAAGATCGAATCCACTGGTGTGTAAGTATTTTAACAATGGATTTGCAATACTAAATATTCTTAAATATACTTGAGGCAACGTTATTATTTCAAATTTTTGCAGGGACTCTCTCAAGTTTTTAGCCCTTACTCACACATCTGCATTAAACTTCTCACTGTTTTCAATTTCAAATAGACAAAATAACAGTCACGTGAAGCAAATCTTTATAAGAATTTAAATATTCATTCGTGGATACGACTCTTTAAAAAATACTGCCAAAGAATTGATTGTAGTAAAAAAAAAATAGATGCTGCAGGAATAGGAGATTTGGTGGCATCTCGTCCGAGGCCTTCTGATCTAAATATATACATTTTCGGAGATTTATATTTTCTAATAGCAATATGTATTATAAAATAACAGTATTGGTACATATTTTCATAAATCTATATGTAGCGCGGCAACCAAGAAGAGTAAGATGATATTTCACATTATATTAAACAATCTCTAATTTTATTATTATTTATCATCATTCCTGTGCAGCTACCACCAGGCACCGATTATCGTGCCAAGCAGCCGGCACCAGCAACGCACTATTCGAGCAGGCCATCGTCCCGGTGGGCCAGTCCGCCCCTGAATCAAAGTATGTAAATAATACCATTTACTTCTATTATTGCAAAATAATGCGTCCTGCGGCACCCATTGCCTTAATTTTGCCTCAATAATATTTTAAGGGAATTATTTTTTCTTCAAATGAAACCGTTGCATAGGTGAGAAATAAAAAAAATCGATTTCGAAAAACATGGGCCATTCTAATGGTCACGTCTTTTAAGATTTTGCTCATCCACTAAAGTTTTACATATATTGAAGTAGACTCAGGCATGTCGCAAATGCATATAACAAAAATTTGAAAATGAGCAACATGCATGAATTTTAGAAATGCAATAATTTATTATTTTTTCGTTATATATGTTATATAAGTTGAGAAAGTAATGAAGAAAAGGTATAAAAAAAATGTGTAGCCTAAATAAACGACTTTGAAATTCAAAATTTTATGGGAACATATCCATGTGACTGAAAACACCACGCTATTGGTCTGACGTCATTCGGCATAATGTCTAATGGTCGTCTATCTGCCAAGGGGTTAAATCGTAAATTGTTTTGTGTTTTGTAAATGTGTATTGATATTTTCATAAAAGAAATCATTCATTTATTTATTTATTTTAATTATTAAGTGGTAAAAATGACGGACAGTGGGTTTTTACGGGGCCAGAGTGACAATTTGCCCGTTGTTGATGTGTTTATGATGACAAACTTTTTTGCTACTAATACTGATTTTATTAGTGCAGAAATTGGAGGTACTAAAGCAACAAGGTATGTGTCATTCATTATTCTAAACCATTTTTATCCTTTTACTGTAGTTAAGTATAACAAATTATTTATGTACCTAACCTCAAAATAGGTAAACAAGGCAATGTTTTAATGTTATATTAATTAATATTTTTCATTTTAGAATGCTTTACTTTTTTTATATAATAAATACCTCCCGTCACTTACCTACTAAGTACGTACTTTTAGGTAGCTAGTTACATTAATAGTAAAAATAACTGTTGACATACATAGGTATAGATAAATATATAACTTAATAAGTATGTAGAACGTCGAGAAGTTACATTATTCCCACCGTTCTTATACATTTATACATTTTAATTCAAGGTTCCTATTAGCAGAAGTTAGTAAACTTTTGTTTTCCTATAAATAGGAAAGTGACCAAATTCACCATGATATGTAAACAAATTATCACAATAATATTAGGGTTAGGTACATATTTTCATAATATTATTATAAAATAATTAGTTTTAATTGGTAAATTTACATCAAAATGATCCTGGCAGCAATATAATCTTGAGGATGACGATAATTCTGCATTTCGGTCGTCTCGTCTCATAGCTCTGCACCATTTCTTCCTAAGTTTATCGCGTCTAGGCATTTTAAAAAATAACTTTTCTGGAGTTTTTATTTTAGTATTTGTACATTTGGCCACAATACAATATTTATAGCAACTTTTCTTTGTATTTTCCATAACACAACATAAATAATGTGTACACATTCGCAATCACAATACGTTTTCCGTCGATGCGATGTGCCCGATGACGTCATACACAAGTAGCGCGGAAACTTCTCCATTTAAACGCAGTTAAATTGACAGCTGCAGTAAATAATTTTTTTAACCTTTAATTAGAACATAAACCAAAAATAAAATACTGGAAAAATAATGTTTTTTAGTGATCCATTCATCTGTGATGTTTAAAAAAATTATGCATTTTGCTCATTGCTGGAAAGATTAGAGATAAATCTAATTTTCCATTTTTCTCGGTTCTTCACCCCCGAGGGTTGTTTGGTCACCCATATCGCCGGACGAATTTAGCGGGGTGTATATACTTAAACTAAATATTATCATTGATTAAATAGAAATAGATACTTAACCAAAGAATTTGTACTGTTAGTTCCGGTCTTAAATTCATAGAGGTCGTGCGCCTTTTCGAGTCGAAATTTAAGCTGGGGTTGCAAGCAAGGAATGATAGATTAAATCTGCCCCTGCTTGGTTTGCAAGTCGGGTAAATTAATTCATGAATGAAATGAAAGGTTGGTCGGGCGGGCCCGTGGGGTGCGGAGGGAGCTCACTGAACTATACATAACAAATGGAAGACCAATACAGATATATGCGCGTGAACAAAATGCTTCAATCATGCGATTGAAGGTCCCGGGGTTATGCGTCGCCGCAGTAGAAATCTAGTATTAAAAGTATGTTGGTGATTGAGTCAGAATGCTTCTTGCGGACGGTATGCGCCGACGCGATTTTTCTTTGATTTGTCTCCCGTAGCGGTAGGTCTTGGATTAGTGCAGAATTTCAGAGCCGGTGTCCAGCTTTTTTAGCGGTTGTCTTGTGTAGTACTTTGTAACATAAACAATTCGTGATAAGATAAAGAATAAAGCAATATGGTCCGGTCTTGTTCCTGTTTGTTACCAATATTTTGAGTAAGTACCTACCTTGTTCTTGTCCATTCTGTAAAATATACTATCCTCTAAATATCGGCGACAACTCCGAGTTTTGGGATCTTTTCTCTTACCGTGGGTAATTTTGCCTGAATAATTTTCGTTAGGCTATACTTTCCGAGGTATCTACTGAACTCTATACATGATAAATATATAGAATTCATTGGATATTCAGAATACAAAATTGTCTAACCTCACCTTTTTCCGTAATTTTTTAGCGAATTTTAAAGTTTATTACTATTTGTGAATCTACCTAAATAATGTTAAACAATCCAAATTATGTGCGTTACTGATATGGACTTGATCTATTTAAAAATATGTTACATTACCGTAAGTACTTTTTATAAATATAACTTTGTCAAATAAGTAAGCGTGAACTGTAAAATGTGAGAGACTAGTCTTTGAAAATCTTGGCACTATATATGCGACCACTGAAATGTATTACACTTAAAATAATAGAATGGGGTAGCAAAACATCTCAGTTATTTTGACTTTTTATGGAATGTAAAACTTGCACTAGCACCAATGTAAATCAGTCTGTAATAACAACAGTGTATAAGATACCTATATTATTTACTAATTTCAAGCTGCATAAAGAAAATATGTATACTTAATCAGTTGTGCAACCAGCTATACAGTAAGCATTTTCCAGACTTGCAACAAGAAAGGGGGACCCATATCATCCACTATCGCTGTGTGAGGTAAAGACCATGCTTGATTTACTGTTCACTTGTACATTGAATATACATATTATACTTTATCTTGCGTACACTGTGTGACACAAGCAATAAACCAATAGAAAGTAATTCGTATTGATTTGAGACAACTGGAACAATCGGTTAAATATCGGTAACTGTAGTGGAATAATATGCCGGAGTACTTTGTACCCTTATATTATTAAGAAAAACATAACCAAACGGACATTTTTGTATGCAAAATTGAGATTATACAGGCAAACTTACCATGTAAATAAGAAATAATGTACCTATTGCTTAAGAATACATCTCAAATTACTTTCAGGTTGACTTCGAAAAGGTATTTTACCTTAGCTAAAGGCTATTGGCAGAAATTGTCAAATCGAGAATCTCAGCTATAGCAATGTGATTTGCAGTGAACATTTTGCTGATACAGATTTTATGTATGAGGGGGACATGAAACGTCTGAAACCTGATATAGTTCCAACCCTGAAATTAGGCCCTCGAGAACCTTTATCTTCTATAGTCCACCCGCAGTGCCATGGTAGATATAATAATTTCGTATCTTCATGATTTCTGGAATAATTCTATAATTTGGTTTTAGTGTTGATGTAGATATCCGTAGTACTTCATGTGGCATTTCAGCGTATGGTCAAATGGCATCTTAGGTGTATATAGAAGCAGATAAAGAAAATATAGATATTTTACAGAAAAGGTATCATTTTAAATTTGAACTTACCTGAGAATATTAAAAGCAGTACCACTTTAAATACATTCAAGAGTAGGCTTAAAAAGTATTTATTGGATGAGTAGACATTCGTATTGTCCGTTGAAAGTGTCCAGCCTGAATTTAAATTTAATTTTAAGTACTTGTTTTTAAAGTCATGTAATACCGATTGTTATATGTTCTCTGACTTTTATTTATTTAAGTGAAATTTTATAGTATTATACTTATTTTGGTTTACATATTTTTTGTTACATTTTATTGCGTTACATAATTTAAATTACTTGTATCAAAGGCAAAAAGACTACACAAACGTGTGAATCTAAAATACATGATTTTTCAATAAAGTATTTAATGTAAGTTGTTACTATATGTATATTTCTTTATTCCTCCAATAATAAATACCTTCTACTTTGTCACCGATCTTAGTGATCTTGCAATACTAATATTAGTCTACCTATATTAAATTCACTAGTATTTACAACTTGACCAAAAGAGTATTTTTCAGGTTTCACTTTTAGCTTTTATTCATATTCAAATTATATTTCGATCTCTGAGGTAGAAAATATGCCTCCCTTTTTTGGTGGACTCTGTATTCAATTCTCAATATGATCGTACATTATCAAGAACGTTTGCTAGAAGAAAATTGAAAGTTAAAAAATTATGTTTTGGGCATGACAACTTTTATGTTCTTTAATAAAAATTAAAACAAAGGTCTACTGTATATGAAATGTCAATCTATACACGCATATTTTTGGTGATTTCTGAAAAAGAAGCCAAATTAAAAATACTTGGAATAAAAATAGAGCCGGCCCTGGCTTTCTACACAATGCGATTGCGCTCCTCCCCGGGGTCGCCATATTTGCGCGAGATTCAATTTGAAGTACAAATAGGTATAGACATTGGCATTCCATTTATATGTAGAGTTCAGTGAGGGAGCTAGACGACCTAGCAACTAAGACTGCAGTGCTGCAACCAACGTTGCCAATGATTCGGCATAAGATGATCCACCTACTCGCAGAAAATTATCCGATTTTGTAAGAAATTATCGGCGTTTTTTACTTTTAAAAATAGCATGGAAAATAGTTACATGTGTATATATTGTTTATAATACTATAATCGACTAAAAACATTATGTTTAATTAGTCATAAAAATTATTTTACGAAGAAGAGCTTTTTTATTGTTTTATTGTCTTGATGCAAAAAGAATAGGTAGGTAGGTATATGAAACTTATTTAATAGGAATGAATAATTTTTTTTTTTTATTCAAGAAAATACCAGGAAGAAAATAAAATATGTTTTATATATAAAAGAAATATAAATACAATAAAAAAATCACAAATATTTGGCAGGCATCACCATTTGTAGCTATAGTGTAATAGATTTATTCCAAATGTACCCCGAAACGAAAAATTAAAGATACCTACTTCACGTATAAAAATTGACTCATGTAAAAGAGGCCAAGAATATTGAATATCATGCTTTGGCAACACTTTTATTTAGTTTTTCGTAAATACCGAAAAAATTAAGAATTTTAGAAAATAATGTTTTACATGACAAATGTTGCTAATAAAAAGACCTACAAAACCCAATAATAAATTTTCCAATAGGTTAATTTGTTTATCTGCAAAATAAAAAAAAAACGTCAAAATGGCCTCTTATTTCAATTATTAATAACTTATGATAAATTAAGCCTTGTGACATCGAAATTATCGGAAGTTGTAAGTCTCAATTTACTTTAAAAATGCTAAAAATTTCAAATCGATGTCTTTTTAAGGTTTTTGCAAAAAGTTATTTGTTTATTAAAAACTTGCTTTAGTAAAATTGTCGTAATTTTTTTTTTTAGACATTTTAGAGTTACGGATGGCTTCACATTTTGACAAGTTGTACTATCATGTACATATCAAATTTAATTGATTTTCGCAAATTTCTTTGTTTAAAATCGAGTTCGAAAAACACTTGCGTTTTAAAGTTATAAACAAATTGAATAACCTATTTATTTTTAAGGGTACGTCGTTCGGGCTAGGATCATTTTAAAGCTACGATTTTTCTGCGAATTTAAAAAGAATAATAAATGCTCCAAGTCACTTGGGAACTGAGATAATTTTTTTCTAAAATTCTTAGTTTTTTGGTATTTACGAAAAACTGATTTTCTCAACATTGCGAATTATTTAAACAATGTGGCACTAAATAAAAAGTGTTGCCAAAGCATGATATTCAATATTTTTGGCCTCTTTTACATGAGTCAATTTTTATACATTTGGAGTAAATCTATTACACTAATGTAAATTTTTGTCGCATCGGTAATTTAGCTCAACATGTTAGAGCGCTCGTGGTTGTACGGTTGGCTCCGAGCCTCGATCCGGGGACGCAATTTCCTGTTTTAAAAGAACTAAATAAATTTGTTATGATGATGATGACATAAATCCGAGGGTCGGGGGATCGATTCCTACCCAACACGATTTTTTTTTTTTTTTTTCGTTAAAAATATATAAATATTGTCATATAATTAAACTGCATCATATATTCATTTGAAATTGTTACACAATGCAGAGCAGGTCTTGATCTACAAATGTCAATAATTGAATCAGCTGTGAGTATAAGAAAAATAAAAAATTATCTCAGCTCACAAGCGGCTTAAACGTTCTCTTTTCTTTTAAAATTCGCAGAAAAATCGTAGCTTTCAAATGGTCCTAGTCCCAATAATGGAGTACGATTAAAAATAATTGAGTTACTCTATTTGTTTATAACGCGAAAATGTACGTGTTTTTCTAATCCGATTTTAAGCAATTAAATCTGTGAAAATCAATTAATTTTAAAATATACTTGATGGTACAACTTGTACAGAAGATAATCCATTTTCGGTCATTAGTCTACGGTGCTTAAAAAAAATTTGGACAATTTTACGACATCATATTTTTAATAAACAAATTGCTTTTTGCAAAAACCTTAAAAGATATCCATTTGAATTTTTCAGAGTTTTTTAAGTACATTGATACGTACAACTTCCGATAATTTTATCAAAAACTTTTCTAATGTTTGGGCTACATTTGCTTCACTGTGTATAAAAATTTTCAAAAATAAAAAAGTTTATCGATTGGTGAAAATTGTAATACGTAAAATTCAAATATCTAGTTTTCCTACTTTTTAAGGAAATGAAAATGCGAACTGTGTAAAAACAATTAGTACAGTTAAAAGCGCTATTGTGTGTACTTTAATTGAAAAAAAACAGCGTCGATAGAAACATTAGTTTTGAAGATATGACGGTGGAAACAAAAAAAAACACATTTTATTTAAAATACTTTTCCCATTTTTTTAATTTAAGAAGGTCCAGACCACGAAAAAATGTCGTGAAATACGATTTCATATGTCCAGTGACATGCTTAACAAAACCTACCATGTTTGACGCCAGAAAAAAAAACGGCACGATAGAGTCTCGAATTCGCTCCTCTAATTGTATTATAGTAGGTACATTTATTTGTAAAAATCGCTGAACAATGATCACTTGACGCTAAGAAGACAGACACGTCTCTCTCTCTCTCTCTTCCTCTCTGTGATGAGCGTCCACTGGATGTTTTCAAAGATTAGTACACGATTAGTACAAATAATGATCATTATTGAATTATCAATGGTAGCAAGAAGTAATATCGCGTACTACGGTAGGCGGGGCTTACCCGAGCTCGGCGCTCAGACGTTAGCGGTAGAGCAGAGGGAAAGTCAACTCTTTTGTCGAGTGCCACATTATTATGGGATTACGTTGCTTCGGACATTCATCGATAGGTACCGCCACTCTCCAATAATTACGGGAATAAGTATCTATTTCTATTTAATCAATGATATTATGCAATAACGTAATCATACATTTATACCTTCCAATGTTCCATGGTCAACATAGACCTTGTTTTAAACTCTACTACAAGGGATTAATTATGTCTCTGCTGTTAAAAGTATGTCACGTAATTGCACGCTGGCTCCTATATTAGTAATTTCGGCTCTATTTATAAAAATCAGATAACGTAAACTCACAACTTCGTATGTTTTTCACAATAAAGAGAGATATACAAATTATACGAGGAGGGTACGGGATATTCCAATATGAACAGAGATAGTCCAGTGGAATTACACAAAAGTAGACGAACATTTGACGTAATTCGATACAGAAAACCACATGGTTAATTGGTAGATTTACTAATAAGAAACATAGCCTTGAATTTGATTCCATTTTAAATAGTGGGAAAATTGTTAAATCGGCGTTTAAATGTGCAAGAATAATGAAAAATGTGGTTTTCTGAAAGTAGCTCCAAGACTATTATAGTTAATAGAGGTATCCGTTTTTTTGGTGTGAAGGTAATAAAAAACGATTAATTTGAGACCTTATTGGTCCAAATTGGTTAATTAATTATTTGTTTAAATAATGGCAAAATACTGTCAAAATTTTAAAGTATTTTTTAATTCTCTGAAAAAAGCTCTTACATCCTTGTAATTTTCAGTAAATATGTCTTTTATAACTCTCAAATTACTACAAAAATTTCATCGAACAATATTTATTCGTTAACTAGAAAATTAATTTGTTTATTAAAAACACCTTAAATCCTTACGGTATTTTGCAAACCACCAGAAAAAAATAACTATCTATGAGAACTAACAGAAAAACTATGTGTAAACGTGTTAATGAAATTTTTGCATTCTTTCGATAACCTGAATTCTGGTTATGCTAGCAAATTAAAATCCTAAAATTAATTTGTCTAATTTCTTATTTGACAATTCCCATTCTAACACTAGCCTCCACATAACCCCCTACGGCCATGAAGATTTATTTAAAAATGAGAACAAAGGCCTAAAATGAATTTATTTACCTACCGTGTCTTAAAAATTTTTCATCTAATCGTCTTTCGTCTAATGACATTTTCATGAGACATTTTCATGAGACCTATCATTCTGCTTTTTGAAAATGCTTAGCCTTTGAAACGTTTTTCGCCCTTATTCTGGAGCCCATCAGAAAGGATAATTAATTTGGATCAGTAAGATCTTAAATTAACCGTTTTTTCATTACCCACACATCAGAAAAACGGATACTTCTATTGACAATGACAGTCTTGGAGCTACTTTTAAAAAACCTAATTTTTCATGATTTTTGCACATTTAAACGTTGATTTATAGTTCAGGAATATTACGTTTTTATTCCGACAAAATTCATAAAGATTTGAAAATTGGTGGGTATGTTGGGAATAGCATAAGGATTACTAAACCAAAAAGTTCCCATCCCTAAATAGTGTGCTTCATTTCCCAGGACGTCCTTTCTACCCCCATTTTGAGTTTTTCTAGATTATCTCGGCAACGGTGTAATTTTCGACAAAAATACTTATATATAAAATTGTTCCTTGGAAAATTCTCTATCAAAAAGGTTTTTACCACTTTTTTCCTAAAATTAATAATAACGTGGGAAATATGGCGCAAACATAAGGGTTGGTTCCGACTAGCACTCTCTACAGTACGATCTACCTTAAAGTTTAACGTTTAATGCTTAAAATAGCAGTAGGCACTAAAATTTATTTACAATTTTAATAAACATACAACTTCCACCCCCTCACCTCTATAAAAAGACCGTGTTGTACTTATTTCCACACCACCCTAGAGGTAAAGTACTTGGCGCGTTTTTTTTTAAAGTGGTATCCCCTGTAGGCCTAATACACTAATTATCAAATGTTAATTATAAATCTTGGTCGTCTTCCACAGATTCAACATTCAAGCATGATTGTCCATGGCAATGATAACACATTGTAGAGCAACGCAAGCCTGCTCTTCTTCAACTGCACCTGTATTCGCACCCTAATTTACATGAACATGAAATAAGCGTTAAAACAGATTCGGGAGCTGCTTCTTTTATAGTCATTATTGGGATTAATATACCGCCAACTTTTTTCCACCCCCAATCGGTAGCTTTGAGCGTCACGTTTTTCCATGTTTGAATTTGGTGAAAAACTCGTGTTGCCGAGCGGCAGCAGAAGTTGGTGGAAGTTTTGACAACATAACAGTGTTGCTGGCTTTACCAACTAGTCTGTTAAAAGACATAAATCTGTATTCATCTAGACTTTTTTCTGCCGAGGTACAGTTGTATAAAGCTAAAATAAATCGCTCTCCCATGTTTGCAATTTCTTCATGAGTAGCTTCCTCATTGTTGAAAGTTTGTACAATATGTTGTAAATCACTTCTTTTATTAAATACATTGATTGCATTCACTTTCCCTTTGGAAAAAAACGCCGAGGTTGTGTCACCGCTGATGGCATGTACAAATAAAATGGCGGATTTGCATTTTTTTAAGAAAGTTGCAGATTGTAAATCTTGAGAACTGTAAATCCTTTTACAGGTATTACCCTGTTTTTCTTTTAAAAATTTAATGTCTTTGTCAGAGGGAGAAAGTGCAATAAGAAGGACTAGCAGGTCAATATCTTGCCCTACGACAACAGCTGTATCGCAATTCTTACATTCTTCTATAACAGTTTGTATTATTAATAAATCGGCGTCATCCGCAGCAACGAACACATCTATACCTTCAGTTCTACACCTTTTCACTAGCTCTGTAATTAAACGTTCTTTGTTAAGCAAATTAGGAACACCGAACATTTCGGTGATGGTAAATAGATAACGAATTATATGACTTGCGCTAATTACGGCCCTGATTTACCAACGTACTATTCGTTTGAGGAGAAATGGTCTAAAAACCTTTTTTGTAGAGAATTTCCTGTAGAACACTTTTGTACATAGGTATTTTTGTCGTAAATGCACCATTTCATGGATAATTTAAAAAAAGCGAAAATTGGGGTGAATACTATGTCGTAGGGGATGAAGCACACAATTTAGGGGTGGGACTTTTCGGTTGATTCTTACATATGCTGTTTTGATTATTTCCACCAATTTTCAAAACTTTATGAATTTTGTCGGATATATCGCAATTTGGACCATAATATTACTGAATTATTAGCAATGTTTCCACTATTTAAAATGGGATCAGATTAAAGGCTTATGGTCCTTACTAGTAAATCTACCCATTACACCATGTGGTTTCCTGTATAGAATTACGTCCTGCATTTAGTCTAATTCCACTGGCTTAAGAATACCTGATAAAATATGAGAAAATTAAAATACATTTCGTAACATTTTAGTTATCCATGCAATTATACCTGCTTAAAAACTTTTACTTGATAAATAAGTTATAAACGGGCCTGCCATCACAAGCGAGATTTTTGTAATGTAACCAACACCAATTCTGGACAGAAAATTAATTCCGAGGCGGCCGCATCGACGTAGCCGTGTCCGTTTTAATGTGGCTCCGTAAAAAATGAACTAAAACACCGAAGTTTGACAGCTGCAACAGATTTTAAATGGACTTTACCTTATTTGACTCGGGGCACAAAGGTTCATCTTTTATTTCACTATCATTAAATAAGTATAAACATTACGACTATTTAGACAACCGTTAGGACAGTGAGTCTGACAGTCCCACGCAATGATACCTACGACTTTTTCTATTTACCATATTCCTCGTTCACTAGACACTAGTCGCCACCCTTATTATTATTTAATCTAATGTATGCATTAATTCGAATGATATAACTTATGTGAAAGCTCACATTACAGTTTTCTTAATGCACATATAAATGTCTCCACGTCGATTATTATTAATCCCAAGTTTGGGCATATATAAATTAATTATGCTAATAACTAGTACAAATTAAAAATAATATTTAATCAGCTTCATAAAAGTAAATAATTCCAGAAATATCTTTCATGATATAATCCGAATTATCTTAAGTTAAGAATTAATTATATGCATTATTACTTTCTTTCCATCAGTTTACATTAATTTAACTTGTCAAATTGATCGTATAAGAACGTTTTGTCTTAAATTTCTTCGGAACATTTTTGATTTTGATTGATTATGGGCTAATACGGCTTCTTCGTTTAATTAACATTGTTGATAACAATCTTGCTTTCCTGCTGAAACTGAAAAGGAAAGTTTGGTTTGAGCTTACTTACCAGTAGCGGCTCTTTTGATTAAAATCGTTTCGGGTGGGCGACTTCGTTCAAAAGCAGTACCGTGGCTATATAAATGAAATAAGAATAAAAAGCGTATTTATTTTGATGAACTGTTTGTAGGTACTTGAACTTGTTTGATTGAATTCAACAAGTGTAGTTGTAAAGTGATTGAATATCATTTCAAATGACCGCAGATGAGAATTCAGAGTTTATTATTCGACAAAAATTTAACAAATCGCTACTTAATGTCAGCTACTTTACACTGTGTACCGTATTTGGAGAACATGTATTGCTATTCAGATTATTTATGGACATAGACAGACGATTTGCAGGACGAAGTATTCAGAAATATTACAAACTTTTGATGGTGTTTTTAAATTTCTGGACTACTAATCCAAGACATGATAGCGTGGCCTACTATGAATTCCTTTCGAGTCAGAAAATTATCTTATTAGCGATTTTTTTATTTCAAATCTGAGTGCTCCACTGGATTCGGCAATCCCCAAATGTGTTTGTACCAAATCTCGTTGAGAAGTAGTATTTTTGGATTTTTCCTGAGAGAAATAAAAATTCAGAAATTGCCGAAGAAATTTAATCGTTGCATGGGATTGTGTATTTTAGAAAAGAGTGCCTTGACTGAAATAGCTATCAAATGAATGATTCATCGTTAAAAAACAGTACTGCTCAGTTTAGAAATATTTAATTATCAAACAATTGTTATGCTTTCACACTATATGACTAACAAACAAGTAATTAAAAAGAAGTGACTCAAAAAAGTTTAACTAAAAATATTACTGTAATCAAAGGCAAGAGCTACCCACCTTGTTATAATTCCAATATAATTAAAAGTATTAAACTGAAGCATAGAGCATGGTGTGATTACAAAAACCTTGATGATCCTCTTGCACTCGAGGAGTTTAAATTATTAAGAGCTTATGTAAAAAATCAGGTTGATATTGAATATAGAAAATATTGTAGCGACATTGAACAAAATGTCAAGACCAATCCCAACAAGTTTTGGCAGTTTATCAATAAAAAAGCTAGTAATAATTTACCGGCAGATATGTACTATAAGGATAGACATTATGTTGGCAACAAAGAATTGGTAAATGGTTTTGCTGAATACTTTTGTAGTTCTTATATCACCTCAGGTGTTTCAATTGAGGACAATCATGACGCAAATAAGTACTGATTCTTTAACAATTGAACAGTTTACAGAGCAAGAAGTTTTAAATTCACTAAAAAAAATCAAGCCTAAATGTACGATGGGCCCTGACAGAATTCTCACCTTTCTATTAAATGATTGTGCTAGCGTGTTTGCAATTCCTCTCACATTTTTATTTAACTTGGCCTTTAAATCTAACATATTCCCTGATTCACTCAAATGTTCTAAGATAATTCCTGTATATAAAAAAGGTGAAAAAAATAATATCGAGAATTACAGACCTATAACGATTATCAACAATTTCTCCAAAGCGTTCGAAACTTTGCCGAACGAGCCAACATTTTCTTATGCAAAGGATCGCATTACTGAATACCAGCACGTTTCTTCAAGGGAAGATCTACCTCAACCAATCTTTTTTTATTACCAATATATAACTGATGCTATCGACGCAAACTCACAAGTTGACGTAATTTAGACAGACTTCACTAAAGTATTTGACAGACTTGACCACAGAATTTTATGTTCAAAATTTCAACAACTTGGTTTCTCAAAAATGTGTCTGCCGGTATGGCTTATCCTGTCACTTTGAAAACCATAAAAAAAGATCGACAAAGGAATACTTCATAACACGAGAGATGTCATAAGCGCCGACCAAGAATTTTTAGAATAACTTTTTAAATATTGTAAATATTGTTTTCCTACTTTATATTAATTGATAGGCATGATGTGAATTATTTATCAATAATACATTATTTATTCATAACAAATAATGTTAATTAATGAACAACTCCACACATGAAAAAAAAAAGTAAGTACATATCATTTAACCTATGGCTATGCTACCGGTAATATTAAAAATGAACCAAACGCAGATAACGGACTTATAATGGTGAGATAGGTAAACAAACGACTACTTTCATTTGAAGCAAGCGCATAACATATCTGATGAACTATATTTGTATACGAATATCGTTTGCAATATTCAAGTACGCTGTCTCGGGTGTCATTCTGTTACAAATAGGCCTTGTAAGCCTATTTGTGGTATGTTGTGTTGCCTCGTAGCAACGCTTTAGACTTAATTTTCAAATTAATAATGGAAATACTATAAGTTCAAAAGTGTGTGTTTAAAAAATAATTTCCTTCAAACATCCCCATTCCGTCGAATCTCTCAACGGGGTTAATTTAGTTAATATTAAGTTAAGCAACGTACCTGGAATGATCTAAGTCCCTTTTATTTCCTAAAAGAAGACTTGTATAGTACGATGGAAGCTTGAGTTTGACTAACTGCCCCAGAATTTCTTGTGCTTCATGAAAACTATGTCTATCCACCACCGAGTATACAATGACGAATGCCTCACCCCATCGTATGTGTTCATAGAGGCAACCATTTTTCTGTAACAAAAAAAGAGCTATTTTTATTCGATATTGTTAAATTATGGGAATGGGACGTTCTGAATTGGATTAATCAATTATTCCTTAATTAGTTATGTAGTTTGTATAGAGATGATAATAATGAAAGTCTTGACTAAGATAGGGAAATAGTATTTATAACTTAACATCCTCAACATAAGAGCAAACAATTGAAAAACTTGAAAACTTTTGAAATTTCAAAATTCTAATTTTGCGTTTGAAGCAACAGTGTTTCTACAAATAAATTCTCTTGGCCTTCAATGATCTACAAATACGTATCTAGCAATGTTAGTTAAATCCGAAGATATTTGAATTTTGACTATTTTTTGAGTGCATTGATCGTAACTCGATGAAAAGCTACAGTGGAAGTATAGCCGAGTAATAATATCCTATAGCTAAAAAATATTATTAATACAAAGCGTTATTTATTATTAACGCATCTGCCAAATTAGCGAAAAAAAAAAATGGTTTCTAATTTTTGCGCACTTTATACTAGACGAAACCTATAGTGGGACCACCGATGAGCCATGCATTATTATAGTTTGCAAAATATTTCACGGAAATCGCGTAAGCCACTCCTGAGTAATGATTGATCAAAGGTAAAAGAACATACACACGAGTCGAATTGCCAACCTCATACTACTACTGCTACTGCTCTTCACTGTTTTGAGCGATCTAATGCAGCTATTGCCATTAATTTGATCAACCAAGATTTAGACAACATCTATCAATATTCGCATCAACACAACCTTAAAATTAATTCTACCAAATCAGTTGTTATTCTATTCTGCTCAGAAAATACCCGAGATCACTTAAAGGCTTATGTTCAACTAAATGTTAATCAAGAAAATTTGTCATTTTCTACTCATGCTAAAAATCCTGGGGTAATAATAGACGAAAAATTACGTTTTCTGCAGCACATAACAATTCTTTTACAAAAATTTTATTCCCGGCTAAAAGTACTGTATGCAAACAGGCATATCTTGAACTTCGAACAACGTAAAAAACTTTGTGAAACTTTAGTCATGCCTGTATTCAATTAATGCAATTTTGTGTATTTTTACTGCCTGGATCAAGATACAAAAAATCGACTATAAGTTTTGCAAAACTCTTGTTGTCGTTTTATTTACAACTTAAGAAAATTTGATCATGTTTCAAGCAAATATGTTGAGTTGCGTTGGTTAAAGATGGACAACTCGTTAAATTTCACTATGCAGTTTTCTTATTTTGTTTAATAAAATATTCTGTTCCAAGGTTCTTGAGAGACAAGTTAATTTTCAGATCGTCAGTACATACTGTAAACATCAGACATCGGTACGTGCTAACAGTGCCACAACATCGTACAGCCGTCTTCCAACCTAGCCTTTCTTACACATCCGCAGCCTTATATAACTCTATTGATCCCATATATAAAAATCTATCGACAGTTAATATTTTTCGTAAAAAAATCAAAGCCTGGTTCATTAGTTCCAACAAAAACTAGAATATATTCTTAGGCACCATTTTGCACTGTGTTTGTGATTGATTCTTTTATTTAGTTATTTTGATTAATCAATTTTTTAGTATTTCTATAAATATATTTTATAAAGTGTATACCGTCCCCCATTACATTGGATTATTGTAATATTGTATTGTATTTTTGTATTTTAATGTTTTATTTTTAACGTAATTAGTTAGGTAAGTGATTTATAAGGTTAAATGTAAGAATAGCCACATGGCTAAACTTCGCCTTGTAAATTGCTATTTGCAATGTACTTGTAAATGTACATCTACACTGTTTGAATAAAGCTGTTTATTATTATTATTATTATTATTATTATTGAGCGATTTTTAAAGTTATTAATATTAATTGTAATATTATTGCCAATATTACACAAACACTATTCATCTAGCTTTTATCTTTCTCAACATATAAGGGAAAATGACTGAAATGTATCTTTGGTTGTTGATTTTAACATCTCTTTTTTATGTTGTACAACAATTCAATTATTTTTTTTTACCACAAAGACACTTTTAAATGATTAATTAAATCATCTTGTAATCAATATATTTTAGGGTTCATCCTTATTAAATAACTGACAATTGTTTTGGTTTGCACTGAAATTATACTGCCGAATTATTCGCCACTTTTTACCCAAATATGAAGGACCCCCAAACCTACTGGCTTATAATCTTTCAGGTAAAAATGAATGTCATATTCGTTCCTAATCAAAGGGTATAAGACCCGATTGCGAACTGAAGCATATAAGCATATTTATTCATTTTATAAATTCCAAATCAGACATCGAATTAAATGAGCTGTTAAAATGATCAATCTGTTCATTTTTATGCAGTCTTTAAATGATGAAGCAATAAAAACTGCATAATTTTTCGGCCGATTACATTTTGATTGCATTTTAACTTTTATTTATTAGCGCCGATAAACATCTCGTGTATTAAAATACAATAAAACATAATAAAATCGTCAACTTGACATCGACTTCAGATTATTTTCATCAATAATAAATAATTAGTCTTATTTTATGGCGATAATTCGTCTAGACTATGCAAAACATTCACTTAAATGGGACATAAATTAAGAAAAAATGACACGCAAGTGGTCGGAAAGATATTCAACAGATATGATTACTTTCCTGGACTGGACCAGTTTGTGGGATTTTCTGTCATTGTTGTTATTGTCTTTGCTCGGTGTTGTGAAAGAGTGTGGGTCGAAGAGTTAAAATTTAATTGGTGCTATCTGACCCGGACCGTCTGTAACGCCGTTTTCGCCATGCAGTAAAAGTTAAAGACTTTCATTAAATTTATTGCTGGCCTTTGTACATCGTGTTGCATTCCATCCATGATGGATAACATCAAACCAGCGTGAATCAGTCAACATTATAGTGGAGGCAAATAAGCGAAAATTTTCGCGAAAAGGGAAGTGTATTGAAATAGCGAGATTCTCTGGGCAAGATTCTTGCTGCCAAAAGCAAAAATAGTTGTATATTTCAGATTATGGCCGTGGTTAAAAAAGTTTTTATTGTTAGGTTACGTGATTTTAATGTACTTACTTTCAACATGTGGTTTTTAGAGTTACGCCATTATTTTCTGCAAAAAGTAGATTATTTACGACAAAATATCGAAAAAATAAAGAACAATAAGAATCCAAGAAGACATGTTCTACATCATCTTAACGTACATAAACAAAACTGTATTTTGATGAATATTGTTCTACGACTCGTTGCCTAGAAAAAACGGATTAACCAAATTTTTAATTCCATTGTCTAGCAGTTTAAAAAATGTTTACTTTAAAGTTTAGCATACTTTATTTATGACTATAAGTAGTATCTTTCTCAAAAAATTCGTCCAAATATTCGCACTAAATGCTAAATAATTGAAAGAAGAAATACTGAGCGCATTTTTTAAAAGTTATGTAATTCACTTAAAGAGTGCGACAGTTGAGTCGAACTCAAAAAAGATGATAACTTTTTTTGTATTCAATAGTACCGTAAACCGAGGTGAATAGGATCTTAAGAATTAAAAAAAAGATGGCTTCCGTTTCACATATAAAATAAAGAATTCACCAGACCCTTTTCGATGTCCAGAATACGCTTAAAAAGAAGCTTGCTTGCTATTTCAAGACAATAGGCTTGTTACCGATATTTTTTTTCGTATTCAATAGTACTTATTCGATTATAGATAAGTTGTTAAAATTTCAGCTTCATAAGTATATCCAATCGGTAGATATCCAATGTTAAAAATTGGGTTTCAGTAGAGTCGAGTTCAGTTTAAAATGACCGATGCATGAATTAATGTTGTGCATACGTTTTCACTATTTCTTGTACACAAACTTAAAGCAATACCTTAAAGACGTTGTCAACGTATGTCTACCAAGATTCTTTTCCACTTCTTTTGAGACGGAAATATGAAATCTACACTGAGGAGTGAGAAACATAGTCATAAGCTCAGCGATTCTCATACTGTGAGATTTAACGACGAATATTATTTATTCCCGTGAACTAACACCACTCTAAATATGAAAAACGTCTTTATATGAAACATTTAAGTTATTTTTAGCGGTAAATAGTGGATATTCATCCGTCAAACGAACAATGTCAAACCACTAAGTCTTGCAATGTTCTAGTATGTACATATTACACGTTTTAGAATATAATGAACATAGGATCGCGTAGCTCAATCAGTAAGACACTCAAGCAGCAATAAATGTTAAATGGGGTGGTTGCGAGTTCGATCTCGATCCGCACTTTTCTTTCTAAAATTTTTATTTTATTAAGACGCGCCGCGAGTTTTGTTAAAACTTTATTTTCCCCAAAAATGGGTCATTTATTACTACTAGCGCGTGTTTATCTCTAATAAAATCGACTTTCTTACGTTGTATATTACTTAATACATATAAGTGTTTTAGTGTTTATGAAAACGTGCCAATCCGTTGTTCTTTCAGAATTGTTTTAATTTATTTGTTTTAAAATTATTGTTATTTTTTTAATACGTATTTTGTCAACCAGAATATTTATTTATTACCGCTAAAAGAAAAGTAATTTATTTTCTTTATTCTCATAGAGATTTCAGATTTTTTTTTATTATATGAAATATGTTATTTTTACTAACATTATTTTCCCTACTAATACTACGATCCTATCCTTTCTTGGCAAGAAATGCCCATACTTCCCCGTGGTTCTTGCTGGACTGTAACAATACTAGTCTTTGATTTATTTTTCTGATAACTCATTGTTATTGATTGAATTGGGCAATTATTTTTTGTTATCAGTTTCATTTGTGCCCGAGCTTATATACCTACAGTGTCCGCCATAAAGTTGGCTACATATGGGAAAAATTTGTATTATCAGATTTGTAAAAAATACTATATTGGGGCTTCGTCTCTATTTTTACATGCAAATATCTTTATTCAACTAAAATACATAAAGTTTTTGTCGAAACTAATCAAGTATTTGTGAAATAGACGCAAGAATTTACGATTTTTCATATAGTAATGGTAGGGGTAGAATTTGCACTATTTCCCCTCATGTCTGCTTCAAAATTGATATATCGGGTCCTTGTTGTATTCTATGCACTTTTTCTTAATACAATTTTTCGATATCTTAACAATTTGACCAATTTTTCGGTACCACCGTCAACTATTTTTTACAGTCCTGCCAAACCGGTGATCACATGACATGTGTCAAAACGTAATTTTTTGTTGTCGCACATGCATAAACGAACCCCCAATAGAGTTTTTAGAAATGTCAATAATACAGTTCTTTCCCATATGTAGCCAACTTTATGGCGGACATTGTATAATCAGAATTCCACTAAAATGACGAAGTTAATAAATGAACAATCTTAACATTTTATGACAACATCTTTCCTAATTTTTTATAATTATTTATCGACATCATTGCTGTTACAGGAAAGAAGTATTTGAGAACTACTGGCATTTCTTATGCATCAAAAAAAATCTTAGTTCAGACGTCTTAGCGGCCATGGCACAAGTCAGCTTAAATTGTACCCGACTCTACAAAGCGCTTCGCCGACTCGTGACGTCATTCTGCATAAAGGCTACGGCTTTCATTCCTCGCAAAATTCTTGGACGTCAAAAATGCCCATTTTCTTCTCTTCGTGTCGAGCTGAATTTTCGATTTTGACCCTGCAATTAACGACTTTAAATCAAAGTTTAGAGAAGCTCTCAAGTGGCGTAGCGGTGAAGGAAATACTTCACACGCGCAAAGTCCCAATCATAACTTCCTAACGGCGAGCAGACTGTTAGGGTCAAATTACCTTGAACTGGTTTTTCCCGTGCCAATAACCGAAATGTATACAGTGTTTTTCCATATCTTCTTATTGTGTTTAATTTTTCAGATTTTTAAATCTATTCTTTAGGTATAAGAAAAAATTTTAATGTTAATTTTAAGCTGCCACAGGCAGCGGGAGTTTTAACTTTTATTTAATTTTATTAAGCCGAATCGGTCGTGATCCACCCAACCGTACTAACACCACGGCGCTGAGCGACGTGGTTGTGTGGTTGACTCCGAATCTCGATCCGGGGAAGCAATGGTTTGTATTTTAATTCTACTTTAAATTTTTTATGATGATGATGACACGCGCAAAGTCCGGAGTTCAAATCCTACCGGAAAAAAAAGTTACTTTTTTTACATTTTCGGCCTTAATCTATTGCTCAGATATTACCTACATATCACGTCTATAAATAGTTCTCGATGTTGATGTTTCGAAATATTTTTTACTTAATCAAATAAAAAATTTGTATTAAATCTCGACTGTCATCCGATTTGTACACGGAAAGTGACGTCACGCGAAGCTCCGCCCCGTTTTCGCGGGATCCAACTTTAGTAATTTATTTAAGGTCTTAAGTGTTCTATTTTCTATTTCTAAAAAAAAAAAAAAAATGCTAAACGGGCCTATTCCTTGTTCTTGAAAATTTTCGCTTGCTTGCCTACACTATTAACACTTGTTGTTTCGCAGAAATCGATAGTCAGTACGTACTACGATGGTGCTGGTAATTTTATTTCTCTTTAGTCGTTACAGTCGGACATTTTCATGCCTTAATTTATCGTTTTAATTAATCTGCTCATAATATGGCGCACTGAAGTATCTACCCCGGGGTGTGGTAATGTCTACTGGAATTTTTACAACCTACGTAGAAGAATAAATGAATACTATTATAATAAGTATTATTTTCACCATCTTCCTTAACTGACTAGCAGGTTTTTGTTTGGTGGTTGATATCAATTTGATTTTAATTGCCAAAGTGGCTAATGTCATAATATTATACATGGTGTCATAGTGGTTGGTAGATTGTGGTACACTTCCACTGTCCACGATTAGCGAAGGGAAGTATTGTATTCTTGGATAAATCACCCTCCGAGAATTTTTCGGATTCTTACGTTTCAGATCATGCAGATTACGAAAATGAAAGTATCTCAATTCCGTCAGTCTGTTTGTATGTCTGTCTGTCGATTTGTTGGCGCTATATCTAAAACTATTTGAACAAGAGGAGTCAAATTTGGTAGGTAGTTGACGCTAGTGTCAGCGAAATGGGTAGACTTTCACTAGAAAATATACAGAGTGGAGTGTCTAAAGAGAATAAATAATGAAAAAAATATAACATATTGCAATAATATTTGGCATATGGTAAACAAAATTGGCAAGGAAGACACCTATTATACTTTTATTGAAAAATATACACGGTGGTCATCCTTCACCTATGGTGGAAATTTGTAAAGGTATTTACCATCGAGTTAGAAAGTAGGGAGACGACATCCTAATTTTCGATACAGAAACGGCATCAGTAGGCGTGGCTAAATGCAGTAACAATATGGTGGTTTTGCCAGACCCGGACTAATTAAAATAATAAGAACTTTGTACCCCGAGGAGACGGTCTATCTGGATAGCGTAAATAAATGTTCATTTCAATAAATGCAGGAGTTTAAGCAAGAAGAATTAGAATACAGGATACATATAACAAATAAAAAACAAAATAAACATTTTAAAATATATTTATTGACCTCTAAATAATACAATTTTATTGCTTTGATGAATAATACCTTGAGACTTATTTATTGTACTTTTACCCAAATAGACATGTTCAATATGTTAAAAAAAAAGTGGCATTATAATATATCGACAATATGCATACGATTTGAGTAAAAAGTATTGCACAGCTTTTATAACTTTTTGATTATTAGATATATTGAATAATGTTTCATACAAAAGTGAAATAAAAAACGAACAGGTTTGTGGTTTAAATTTTTATACAAATTTCTATTTTAACACTTGAATTAGTAACTTGTTTCACACACTATAATATGGTTTTATGGCTTATTTAACAGCATCAACACCAGCCTTGTAGATACAAAAAGAACGACAAAAAAATTATTTGTATAAAACATTCTTTGATATAACTTCCTAATATTTAAAAAATTATAGGCAAAATAGGTAACAGTTTTTATTTACCTTGATATATAACATGTGCAATGTTATCCTAAAATAAACAATTTTTTTCTATTCTACGAAATATGTAACCTGAGTACCTATATTAAAAAAACACTTAATTAGCTGTTTCTTTTTAATACGGATCTGTTTGTTGTTTACACTATCTATGAAATGTTTTTCCCGTTAATTTCTTCTTGTCAACACCATCTCTAGAAGAGCAACTTCTTTTAGCACACAACACCATAGTCCATTTAATGTCTATTGTTTAAAATTTAACAAACTATCAGTAAAAATCACAATAAATCGCATGGAAAACAAACTGTCACTATTTGACGGAAAAGTAGTAACAAGATGGCGAAATGATGCCGTTTTTGATCACGTGACTGCTTCTCCCTACCTTCTAACTCAATGGTTTTTACGCAAACTTTTCATATTTCAAAACATCTATCGGATGACCACTCTGTATATTTTCTTAAGTATATTTTTTTAACTAAAAGTAATCAGGCCTTCTTTGTACCAATAGCGATAATTAGAATCCGATTAGTATTCTTCTATGTCCTTCCTTTAATAATTGTTTAGAGTGGCTATCCTTTATAAATAAAGAGGGGAGTTCTGTGTAAATACCTTTACAATTTCCAGGTCAAAATATTCACTAGTGTTTGAATAGAACTCAATTAGACACTTGTAATCGAATCTGAAGTGCTTAGATCAAGTAAAACATTTTAATTATTACTTGGCAATTATAACGGTTCCGCATGATCTCTTAATCAATGACAGTTGAGGTGTATTTCAGTGATATAGCGTCCATAAATTCAATGTATCGTATCGACAGGGCATTACACATTTATTGTAAAATGTGTGTCTCAATAAACACGCGATGTTATAGCGTGTATTTGTTCTTTCAATTCATAATGATTGATTAAATATGAACATATTAGCATTGTATTACATTTCAGTACATACCGAAGATGAAATATGATCTACTTTAAGGTACAGTTTTATATTGGTATAGCCTATTTATAACCAACATCTCTCATGTGGTAACTTGTTCTGCAACATCTATGTGAATTGTCCTGTAACTTAGGTGTTAACCGATTAAAATATGTACTAACTCAAAAGCAGGACAATGTTACTGCAATTATTTCAAAGATTTCGAGAATGTCGATTTAACATTGAAACAATTTACTGGTGTCAAGTTATTCTTTTGTTTGAAGGTTTAGCAATACTGCTTACTTCGAAAAACATTCAACGGATGTTAAACAGGACAAATGATATATGTTGCTAGAGTCAAGCTGTAACTTTAGATTATTAGATTATTTGAGAAGCAAACTTTCAAAATAAAATAAGCGTTTGTTCAATAAGCTTGAAAAAATTTCATTTGCTAACTCTACGTTGACACTCTCATGTACTTTCTAATATTCTAACTGGTATTGATGCCACTTCCGGATTATCCAATCTGGATATTTTTATTTACCGTTGGATCGACCATATGCCGGATTGGATATGGGGCATGTTTGTTGCTAGCAGCGAGAGCCACATGACGCATAGGGTAGGAATGTAGGATGGGAAGTGCAGGTGTTTGTGAGATGCTTCTTTTTAGTTTCCGTCTGTGATCATCTTCTGACTTATTCTTCTTCTGAGTTTTCTGTCTGACTCTGGCACTGTGTACAATGTGTAAATCCTTGATATTTCTTTAGCGTATTCCGTCTTTTGCTTTATCGCTCTTTCCCAGTGTGTGTAATCCTTTCCTAGTTTATTCAGAATATTCTCGTTTGTTGTTATCCATATGTAGCATGGCCTCTCTATTTTAAGTTTGTTGCTGTTCAGTCTTAGCGCTTGCTTTAGTAGGTGTGTCGTGTCTCGTATTTGGACGTGTCCCCAGTATTTCATTGTGTATGATTCTATTCTTTTAATTACTGGTTTCCCCTCTAGCAATCTGACATTTTCTGTCGTTTTTGTGATTCTCCTCTTTTTGCTAGAAGTTGGACAAATGTCCCTTTCGGCTCTTCTCAGACTTCTTCTACTCGCCTTTGTCGTAGCTCCGTATGTCATCGTAGGCATTATGATGGTCGTGTATATATTTTTACTTAGACTCCATGGTGGTTTATGAGAAAAATTTTGGAAAAAATTAGCACCAAGTGAATACTACATAATTTCTTATTTACACATGTCTAATTTTGATAGGATCCCTGTGTTGTGCTTGATATTGATTAATCGGAAACATGGGCATGTCTTGATGAATATCTCATTTTGAAACTGAAGAGAAAGAAAAATATTCACTTCAGATACGGAGAGCACAATTTTCTTCGAAATAATCAAATTCGATTTTTTATTTTTAGAATTTTCGTTGTTTTCGCCATTACCTTGCACATGTATTATGTAAAAAGTAATATGGACATTTAATTCTGGACTGGTAAGTTATTCCATTTTACCTCAGGATCATTTGTATCGAAGCAGATGGTCATATGCTCGAATTTTTTCCCTAATACGCCCATGCGCTAATAACGTAATAACCGTGTATCCTCTACTGAACTTTTTGCTCAGTCCTCGTCTAGGGAGCGACAATACGTTCTCTGTCCTTCTGGCTCATACTCTAGAGACGCTAGTTAATATTTACAGAATAGCTGTTGATTAAGTTGCCTATAATAACTAACTCGCTGACTATTTCAAGCGAGAGTATATGATATGGACATGGGCAATAGGCTAGCATGAAAATGCTCTACACTGCTGGCAGTTAGGAAACTTGGGTTGATGCCAATGTAAGGTAGAAGAGAAGAGAACTGGACAAATAATATGCAGAAAAGAAACAGAGTTAATCTACGCTGTTGCAACTTTAAGAGGGGCTAACGGGCGAAATTCTTAACATGTTCAAGTGCTTGGCGTCGATGTGAATATATCTCTTAAATATTATCTTATTATAGGGATTGATCCAAGTTTTCTAACTGCCAGCAGTATATATAAAATACTGAACTGTAAAAACAGCTGAATAGAAATACGTTTAAAAGTATAATATCTAACTACTCCGTAATAAAACGAATTCTTCGCATTTACTTTATTTAGTAAAGAAATGTTTCTAGCAAATAAAACATAACTTTTAGAAAGTTTTATAACGTCTTTGGTTCAATTCATTTTCTGAGGTTGTTTTGTGGAAATTATAACTTCCTTTTCATACAATTACTCACACATCCACATAGTGGATACCCAATGCGTCAATTTCGATGTAAAATAAAATATTAAAAAAAGGCGGAACAAAATTTTAACAGGGGTATGAGATATAGGTATTAAAAGCATTTATTCACCGGGTTATTCATTATAGTTCGTCCAAGGAAGATGTTGACTACATTGTGCAGGATTCTACAGAATCTGAACTAGATGACAACGATCAATTTTTTTTAACATTTGCTATTTGTAAATACTGTATATAAAATTTCAATAATTCTGTATAAATAAACTGACATTAAATTAGTATTTTTAATTTAGTTCACGCTTAGATGATGTTTCTTTGTCAAATTCTGAGTATATTTATTCTTTTCACCCCCTTGAAAAAATTTTACAACGACGCTCATGTGCTTGTACTACACAATGAAGAAAATTTGTTCAACAATATACTACCCTACATTACCTTTTAAATTAGGACTCAACAAGAGTTTCTGCAAACGATTCACTGTAAGACAGTGTCGTGTTGTCTGAAATTTCGGACAGGGTGACTGCAGAAACTAGGCTTTGATGTTATAGATCTGATTTTTACAAAGAAATATGCCCCTTAATATATTTGTTGACTTACCTAGGCGATTTTCAAATAAAATACAGATAGGACAGATATACTTGACTACAGATATGTACTATTGTACTGCACATAGAAAATGTCAAAGCACTTACTCACTGAGGGGAGAGCAGGACAGGCTAATTTCCGAGCTAATTCCTCTATAACATATTATATAATAAATATAATGTATTACTTAATACATAGAATATCAATGTCGTATAAAGTAACAGAAACTGAGTGCCTCCCCCGCAAACGTTTTCAGGGGCCCCCTCACTATAACGAGTGGAAAATGATAATTCTTATCTTCATTCCTATTAGGTCTAGGTTTATGAATTTTTGAAGCTCCGAAATGAGCTTGTCGGCTTGTGTTTGTGCGCCATAAACCGACAATATGTTCTGTTCTTTTGTTTTGTTAATTCTTATCAGCACGCCGAAATTCTTTTACGTTGTTGTCTACTACTTATAGGTTTTAAGTTTTTATTAATCAAAATGTAATAATTCAATAATTATAAAAATAACATTACTTATGAATTTAATTCATTGAATTATGAATTATAATAATACATTATAATTTGAATGGAGGTCGGCCATCCGTCAGAGTGCCCCCCCCCCGCGGCGCAGGGTCTGCGGGGGTGTTTGTTACGCCACTGATAAAGTATGTTCTGGAATGAATACAATAAGAAATTAAGGAAAACACACATGTTTTAATTATAGAGCAAAATTATTCTGATATATCTGCCCGACTCGCTCCTACGGAAAATATTTTACGAGTTAACTGTTTACAGCAGGTATGTAAACCCTATCCGCGACAGAGTCGAACTTAATATTGTCAGTGTATCATGGAATATCTAATTTAGCCTTCGAAAGCTATCAAAATCGCCAAGTAATCCATTCCAACAAGGCAAATAATTTTTGAGCCCACATATCGAAAGAGAGTCCTAACAGGTATCAGAAATGGCTTGTTGGGCTTTTGTTGGCGGTTGCACAACTTCTCCACAAGAAAAAAATATGGTGGAATGCTATTTGAAGGATTCGTGTTTTTTAACGTATAGCTCTCGCTAAAAAATTTACTAAGTGCGATATAAAACTTTGCTGATCTCTAGACCATATTTTCTTCGCATACAGTATACAGAAAATTCAAACATTTATTATAGTTGCCGCACGTCGAAATTTTAAACACACAAATTTCGCCCCTGAGATTCTGGATTTATTTAGAAAAAGATCGTGGGTGATTTTGAAATTCTGTCAGCACAGATAGATGCACTCATGTCAGTATAGCCCAGGAGGCAGCGACAGTTTTCGTGAAATCATTTCTATAAGGCTAGATGTTTTTCCAAAGAGAGTTTAGATAGTATCTATAATGAAGGTGCAATTCTACCAAACTCTTAGTGGTGTATAAATGAGTAAAAAATTAAACAACAGATGGACGAAAATTTCGTTTTTCGAATTGTCAAAAATGACGATTCGCCTACTCTCCTGCCGGCCCCAATTTTAGATTGTCACCTCGCGACTCAAATTGTACGGTCATTGTCGACCTTCTCTCGCCATCGAGACATAGAACGGGTCTCCTCTAGTCGCCGTATTTATTCAGTTCTTATGTTTGAAAAATTGACATGCGGTCGTGCTAATCGGCGACTATTTTTACGTGGTTTCCCAAGTTCGAATCCCGCCCGGGGATACTTCTTTTTCGTTTTCAAGATTTTGGTAGATATTTTTCATTCTATAATTGCTCTTCACTCCGTTATATTGCATTTCTCGGAGAATGTTTGCATTTTCCGCCGCGAAATACGTATTCCAAGCCTATTATAAGTGAAAAAACATACAGAAAAAGAAAAATCTAATATCAAAAACCACTTATATATTACAACTAGAAATATTATAAAAACATGTAATGCAGTAAAATTTGTCGCACTGAATACATCTGAAGCGATAAAATTGCGTTATGTTTTATGCAAATTTTCATCCATTTTCGGAGGAAACTTGTGCTTAACATGTTACACATCTTCTTCGGGCAGAAGAAGAAGAACCTTTTCGAAGTGGTGACCTTCGTGAGCATGTGGGTTGGATGTTTCAATATTTTCAAGCTTAGAAAGATCTAAGAAATGGCTGGCCAGCTCCTCTTTGAAAGAAGTGATAGAGTTTCTGATTGGTAATTTTCTCGTGCATTATATAGGCGTTGACAAGTACTGACCCAAATAGAAGCTCAATTGCTATTTTACCATACCATTTTATCGACTTTCGTAATGCAGTCGAGTAGGACTTTATTTGGGGGGATTCGAACTCGGGAAACCACTTAAAAATAGTCGCCGATTAGCACGACCGCAAGTCAATTTTTCAAACGTAAGAACTGAATAAATACAGTGATCGGAGACCCGTTCTATGTCTCGATGGCGAGGAGAAGCTCGGCAATGACCGTACAACGTGAATTGCAAGGTGAAAATCGAAAATTGGGGCCGGCAGGAGAGAAGGCGAATCGTCATTTCTTGACAATTCGTGACAATTCGACGAAATTTTCGTCCATCTGTTTTTTTCCAACGCGTTGTTTAATTTTTTACTCATTTATGCAAAAATAAGAGTTTGATAGAATTGCACATTCATTACAGATACTATCTAAACTCTCTTTGGAAAAAAATCTAGCTTTATAGATATTAACGAGAAAAATCTGTCGCTGCTCCCGGGCTAGTAGTATATAAATATAAAAAATCAGAGCAATATTACACGTAGTTAGTTTTCTAGCGAGAGATATACGTCCAATAACACGAATTCTTGAAATAACATTTCGCCATCTTTTTTCTTGTGGAAAAGTTGTGCAACCGCCAAGAAAAGTCCAACAAACCGTTTCTGATGTTCCTAAGAACATTCTTTCTGAATTCGTTCCCAAATATTGTCTACCTTGTTGGAATGGGTCATTTCAATTTTTAAAGTTTTAGACCCCTTATTAATTCGTCAGTGCTCGACAAATATGTAAGGTATTATTCATATCTTGACACAAGCAAAACAGAGTAAATTTTTTTCAATTATCGTTGTACCAGGTAAGTTATTGCGCGCAAAAATTTTAAGTACGGCTCTGTGGGAACTAACGAGGCAGTGATATACGGTCGTTTTTATGGCTTCTTTTATTTGCATTAAATATATGTAGGCAACTATACTTAGTGTGGTCAGTTTACGATAAAACCCCCTGTAAATGAATGCATTATTCTATGCTTTATGAACCGCATCCAATTGCGTATTTCATCATATCAAGCGGCTTTGGACGAAGCACAATGATACGTATTATACGATATGCATATAAATTGACTGATATATACCGTTCAGCAGTCTCGCCAAGGGAAAACGTGAACCTTGAATCCGGATGTTACTTGAGAGCGAACTAGTTTGCGTAATAATTTTGCAACTTGCCTGTAATTACATATGATAATGCCGGCGCCAGTCTGTCATATCTCGTGAAGTGACAGGTGGTAAACCGCGGCCGCAATCCGCGACGTACCACTGCAATCAATCCATAATGGTCTGTGGCCTAACCAGAATGGAAACAGAGGAAAAAAGTCCTGATCAGGACACTCGGCTCTTATTTTTTAAACTAATTAACAGCATTAATGTAATAGTAAGCTTCTTTGTTGTAACTTGATAGTATTGCTAAATACAGGTAGGTATCAAATAGGGTATACTTAGATGCTTTGGTTGCAATAGCTACTCTTTCGTTTAATACTGAAATGAAATTCGAACATTTAAGATATTCACTATTTCTACTAGGGTATGTTATGTAGTGAACAGGGCTGTCGAGAGAAAATCGGGGTCCGGGGGTAGTAACATACTACTCCCGCCAATCTTAAATATAAATTTCGAAGAGCGGGAGGTGATATTCAGAATAATAAACTATTTATGTCTATAAAAATATCGAAGAGCGGGGGGGAGTATTCCTTGGGATTGAATATTTATCTCGATAGAAAATTTTAAAGAGCGGGAGGTTGATATTAGGGGAGTATTCCTTACAATTGAATATTTGTCTCTATCGAAATTTTGAAGAATGGGGGGCAATATTCCTCAGAATTGGATATTTATCTCGATCGAAATTTTCAAGAATGGGGGGGGCGGTGATAGTCCTTATAATTAAATATTTATCACGGTAAAAATTTAAAAAAGCAGGGGGTGGATATACCTTTGCCTAATAATTTTGTAACGAAGCAAATTTTATTTTATAAATCCGCATATTTATTATATACTATTTCTACACACAGAAAGCAAATAGTTGTTTAAATTTAATTATCCGGTTGGAGAGAGCTCCGCTAGATGGCGCTAGTTCTCCAACACCAATGAATTATGTTCCATCTGTATCGAATACTCAGCCGAGCCAACGATATAGTAAGGGAATCAGGAGCAAGAAATTCTAAATTAAGAAGACCACCGGCAAGGAAGTGAGTATATTAGGAACGTTGGTAAACAACTTGGCCAGTGTTAAGCACAGGCCTGCTAATCATACTTTCTTTTCCAGTTGTGTGTCTGGTATGCCACGGACGTTCGAGCAAGTATAGAAATATCCAGGACAGAAAAAGGTTCTGCGGTTTCTGGCTGGCCTAGTCCCTTCAGCTGGTCAGATACCAACGGCTTTTAGATATCCTGGATATTATCTATCCTTACTGCCCGGAGCGTATGTACGCAGGGTGGAGGTATCCTGGGTAGACTCGGGTGTGGTTTGCTGGCCTAGTCCCTTCAGCTGGTTGACCACACGGGCTCGCTGATACCCCGCATCTCCTCCACTCTCGTGTCCGTAAACCCTGGAGGTTGGTCTATCCCTGCGGGTAGATTAATCAAGAGGGAACCGTGAGCCAGAGTGTTTCTGGTTGTAGACCGTCGAAGGGGATATCTTGAGTGATTCACTGGCCTAGTCCCTTCAGCTGGGTAATCACTTGAGATGTTTCTTTCTCACTCACTGTTGAGTACGCACGCCTGGTTCTGAGGTGTTTTGGGTAGATAGGGTGACTTGCTAGCCTAGTCCCTTCAGCCGGTTTGTCACATAAGCCCTCGGCTACCCAAAATATCCCCCGTACTGGAGTGAGTACATCCTAGAGGGCAATTTATGCCTAGGTATAAATTGGCCGACAGGGAACAGTGAGCAGGAGTGGGTGATTTATCTACGTGTGCCTTCTAACTCTTGTATCTTTCTTTTCCGCTGCGCACTAGCCAAGTTGCATAGGTATTGTACCGTATTGCATGTAGATTCGGTAATTGCTTCCTCCCCGCTTGGTAATCACCGCCGATAATAATAACCGTGCTTGTTGTTATAGTAACTTAACCGTAGTAACCCCCCTCGCTTACGCCGTCTAAGTATTGTTTTGTTTGCTTAAATTCAAATACGTTAGGGTAGTAGAATTGTAGATATTAGGATTTTGATTATAATAAATATGTATATTGTTTAAACTGTGCCTTTTACTGTGTGTGTGTGAAGTCTGATATCCCTAGACCCCTGGACATACCGTGTCTCCTCTGACGCTATCCCAGCCCTACCGAAACAGGCTGTGTTAAGAGGCTAGTGTGAGTCCTTTACCTCACGAAAAACAATTGTAAAGGTGGCGCCCGAGCTTACCGTCACCGTCGACTGAAGGCTCGAGTGTCAAAGTGACGATTCACTACTCGAGAGTGTGAATAACACGTCACAATTTCAAATTTACCTTATTATAAACAATACATATCATTCGGAACTCGTTATTTACATCACACTAATCATTTAAAAGTATACCTCTCCCATTTTACCTAATGCAAATCCAGATCTCCAACTTCGGCTGGAACCCGGGCCCCCTCAAAACCACCACCACCGGTCCCAGGGGGAAGCTCCCCCCTCTCGACGGGCCTGGTAGTGAAACATATTCCGTATCCGAGATTAAAAGCGTTAACTGTGAATAAATTGTTTAGCTTAAATTAATACATTTTATGTAAAAAGTAAAACTTAATAAAAACTACTCGGCAGTAGTGTCAACGAGACCTGGTATAAGTTCACTAGATATTTATATGGCACATAAGAAATTCAAATCTGTCGATCGAACTAATATAAAGGGAGACCGGGTATGCTTAATTCTCTACACTTTATTAAATAATTAATATAATGTATTACTTAATAAATAAAAAAAACATCATTACTCCTATGTAAAGTATGTTCTGGAGTGATTAAGATAGGAAATAAACGGAACACGCCTCTTTTAATTAAGATTTTTAACTATTGTGATATAGTTACGTAAATCACCCCTAACTAGAACGTTATACCCAGGGAACAGATAAACAGAATCGTAATTTGGATTAATGTCAATGTCGCAAAGGAGGGGCAATGCGCCCACCAATGCATAAGATATTCCTATCTTGACCCAAGACAGAGAAAGATATTTCAATTTACCATTAAGTTTATAGCGAACGCATGATTTTTAAATCTCTAGTATTATTTTGTTCACTCTAATACGCAAAAATTTGAAGTGCGGCTCTGTAATATTTTTGTCGGCAGTAATTGTGCTGACTTCGATAATTTGATGGCAGATTTTTATGGCCTTTTTTATGTGCACTGAATAAATGGGGACAAGTAAGTATACACATCTGTATGTTCTGTCCGGACACAGGTGTTTCATGGAATACCTCCATAGAATTGACAAAGCTGGCAGCGACGAGTGTATCTACTGCGGGGAGAGCGATATACCCGAACACACAATATTCGTGTGTAATCGATGGAAGAATGAGAGGGAAAGGGGTGCAGCAGAATTAGAACAGCCTCTAAATGCAGGAAACCTGGTCGAAAGGATGCTACAATTGCAGCTTAACTGGAGAACTGTCGATGACATGATCACACGTATCATGAAGGACAAAGAAGAAGATAACCGAGCAATAGGTCCGAATCCCTAATCGAACAGGAGGAAGGAGGACGCATTAATAAGATAAAACATCTAAAAATAAAGAATGACCCGTGACCTGATGGAAAGCGGAAGCGGTTCCAGGTCACCGTGGAAATACTGAAGAGGGGAGGGGTTTTAGCCGGTGGAAATCCGGCACTACTCCGCGCAGACAGCCGGGGTGTCTTTTCTGAAGCTTTCCCCTCCCCAGGAAAAAAATAAGTATACATATCAACTTTCTTCTTTAGTTTTCAGGATAAAAATTTGAAATTAAGGCTCAGAATACTTGATTCATTGATTGATTGATTTGATTGATTTCCCAGCATAAGGTGAGGATTGCTGCCGCGTGCCGGAACCAAACCTTGGGTGTTCTATGCCACATGACACATGGGGTAGGAATACAGGATGGGAAGTGTAGGTGTTTGTGATATGCTTCTATTAAGTTTCCATGCTTTTCCATCTACCACCATCTTATTTAGTCTTCTAAGTCTTCAGTTTCTTCTATTTCCGAATCCAGCAGTGTACGCCTCCTATTTTTTAACTGTTCCACGGGTAAATTTCCATTTATGGTGGAAGTGTAAGGAAGAGCGCTGTCTAGCGACAGAAAGAGCTTTTTACAGCTGGTTATGAGAAAGAGCCCCGAGTGAATATATTACACACACTGTATATTAGTTTGTTTTTGTAATTATTTTCAACTAACGCTTTCCAATTCCGGGTATTTTTCTATTTCATTACCCATATTTAATACCTCTTCAATTTTACTTTTCATTTTTTTCAATTTTAATAAAGAAATAAACAAATAAATAAATTAATACACTAATAAACTAATGCCACAAATTAAACAAAACTTATCTCTTTTCATCCACAGCTGGCCGTCTATATTGTCTTATTAACACATATGTTGCTTTCATCAACTTGAAAAAGGGACCCAGGTATAAATCCAGCTATATGCACTGCACTAACTTGTTGACTTTATTTTTGGTACTATTAACACACTTTACAGTAATTTTTCAATGATTAATTTGGTGTGTGCTTTGTACTTCTATTATTACACTTCATTTTACGCAGAATTTTTATATCTACCAATGAATTAAATTTTATTGAGTTTAACAGAATTTTAACCGGTTCTTTTCGCGTTTTCTTTAAGAGCTTCACACTGCACATCTACCCTCGACTGGCATCAAGTTGACTTTCCTGAAACTACGGCTCAGAATACTTGATATAAAATACACTTTTTGACCTAATGCAAAATACACTTGCGGTTTAACCGAAAGTCCTACTAACTTTCTTATTTTAAATATAGCCATGTACATATATTTTTAATTCTATCTAATAGAGGTTTGAATTACCGTTACAATGTTTTTTCAAATTCAAATAGATGTTTTGACTATTTTAATTTGATAAAAAGCGGAATTGTATGTAATTAATTACTTAGTGGTCATGAAAATATTATTTAAGTTTATAATACTTAAGAAATACAAACAGAATTTAACCGAAAGATACTTAAAAAAATTTCACCCAAAATATTTGATTGTTTTGGTCATGTCTAGTTCAAAGAGTCTTTGAATGTTTTATAAAAAGCAAATAGCTCAAATCTTATCTCCTTATACATCTTTTGTGCATTGTAGGTAGAGTAAATGTAACAAGTTTAATAGAAATTAAGTTTCAGGTCAAGTACATTACGAAAATGTAGGTTTTTCAATTCCGTCAGTCTCTCTGTCTGTCTGTTGGTGCATTTACTCAAGAGCTGCTAGACTTTCACGGAAAAATATACAGGGTGACCGTCTAAAGGGAACAGATAATAAAAAGAAAAATTTTCGCTGAAATTTAAAATTTCCACGTGTGACATTTGAACAGTTTTTTTTTTCAGAAAGAGAATTTAAACCAATTGTTTTAACCTATAGTGCTGACTGATTGAAAAAACATTATTTTTGCTCAAATTTAAAATTTCCATGTTTTACGACAATCTAAAGTAAAAACTACTCTAAAAATTTTTTCACTACTAGAATAGATGAAAAAAGACATTTGTGCTCAAATTTAAAATTTCCACGCTTCGTGACATTCTAAACCAGCAAAGAAAACTTCTAGTTCAATTTCTAAAGGAGTGCTCAAGAAAAATTAAAATTAAAGTTCGAAATTTTTACAGTATTGTTAAAATTAGCAATTTTTGATAAAAATTGTATGACGAAGTAGCCTTTATTTACGCAGTGACAACGCTCGAGTGTCCTAGACTAAGGCAGTAGGCCGTGCGCGACGTTGCTGTTTTCGATGCACTGTCGGACAACTTTTTGAACAAATTATGTTTTTACAAAAGTTCTAACAAGTTGACTTAAACATTAGAAACTATTCAGTGTAAATTTCAAGTCATTATGTTACTAGTTATGCAAAAAAAATTGGGGGTAAGCATGGAATTTGATAGATAAAAGTTTTTGAGGTCACTAATTTTGATGTGGTTAAATTGTAAAAATCAAAATAGCACTCAACATGCCGGATTTGAACCTGAAAATAGTTGATGTTTAACCCGACATTTAGAACATTATAACATTTTTCAGATCACCTCATAATTATTGTTATCTTAACATGGGAAAATCGATTCTCTTTTCTAAAAAGTTTGAAGTTATGAAATGCAAAAAATTAAATATTTTATATTGCTTTAGAATAACAAACAGTGGATGTTTGTGAAATAATCACGCAATATTCTACACGTGTAGGAAATATCACCACCATGATAATTTTGATTAGTTAACTGCTACTAATATTTTGGATTGAGTCACAAAAATTATTCCTGCACACTCAGCTAAAACGATTACATTTTATTTTTTTTAATTATCATTATTAGGTATATTGGGGCCGATGTAACTAATATACACCATTCCACCTCACAGTGCACCTATTAATTATAGGCCCTAAATATCAAGTTCCCGTAAACTAGGGTGACAAGATTTTTGTCGAGTAATTGCTGTACACTTCTGCTGGGGAGACTTCATGGTGGAGCGGGACCTTTTACTTCCACATCCACATAATAGAATGGAAGTTGTAAACAAAATTTAATTTTTTTTTTGTGAAATAGGGTCAGAATGTTACGAAACGTCGAGATTTTTTTGAGCTAAAAAAAAAATATCGGTCTGTAACTTTTTTGTGCGCACGTTTTCTCTGGAACGGTTTAAGATACTGACTTGAAATTTTGTACACATATGTATTATAACGAGAACTGGAACCCGATTGAATTTGGAACTTACACTGTGAAGGGTTGGGGGTAAACAGGGAAGAATAAATAAAGCAAGCTGGTAAGAGTACAGAAATTTGGAATTTAGTGTATATACTAGAAGCAAAGGCCTCAGATTTTCTTTAGATTTTCCATCCCCCACCACCCCCTCTATCATTAAAGGAGCTGATAAAATATAATTGAGATATTCCCTTGAAATTTGATACATGTGTCTGAAACTAGATTATATTTTAAGATGATTCGGTTGAAGCAGTGGGAGGAAAGCAGAGGTAAATAAGAAAAAAGAAGTAAAGTAAGCTGGGATTTACTGTATATACTAGAAGCCAAGGCCTCCGATTTCTTTCTAATATTTTTCGACGAAGGACTAAACTTACAACAATATAGGTACGTGATGTAAATAACATGCAGCACTTGCCACAGACAAACACAAATCTGTTTCTGTTTTCACGGTGAATCACTGAATTTACTTTATTCATCAACCATTACAAAAGTTTCCCATTGTGCCTGTTCTGCCTCATGTCTAAATCTACTTGCCGCAAGATATCACTGCCGCTATTTATTCTGCATCTATATACTTTCTACTCTATCAACCAAATATTTAGCTACTATTCCCCCTCCATAAATGTTAAATGTTAAATCAAATTAAAAATGGCAATAGTAATAAAAAGCAGATATGATCCGAGTAAAACGCAATGCTGTACGTTTTGCTGTACATCAAGAAATGCTGTACACCTCATTACAATTCCGGACAATACAGCGAAATTGGTCACTCTACAGTAAACTGCAACAAAAATACTCAAAAAACACCGTGAAGAATGTAAATAAAGTTGAATCTCGCTATCTCTGGTTCTTTTTCTATTCAGAGGGAACATAAAAAAAATTAAATTGACATACAGCTCAAACTGAAAACTATTTAGTTTGTCAATTGTCTGGTTGTTGTTTCCAAACAAAATTGGAAACCAAAACGAGCTTACCTTACCGGTACGTTTTTTTGGTCGCTGAATCCGAAAATCGGGGTCCCGAGGGCTGGACTCTGTCCGTTCACCCTTAATTTGCAAAATACACCCCTTTTTAGGGGGTTACTAACAAATTTATGTATTTGAGGTCTCAGATTACGTTTTTTGGGTTGCTGAATACAAATTTACGGGTCTCGAGTATTGCCAGCACCCTTAAATTTGCAAAAACTACCCTTAATTAGGGTATTTTTGCAAGATTCTTAGTAAACTGTATTTCAACAAACTTTTACACGTAGGATACGTTTTTTGGGTCGCTGATTACGAATTTCAGGGTCCCGAGTCCAAAAAACATTGCCAGTACCCTTAAATTTGCTAAAACTACCCTTAATTAGAGTATTTTTGCAAGATTCTTAGTAAACTGTATTTCAACAAACTTTTACACGTAGGATACAGTTTACTAAGAATCTTGCAAAAATACCCTAATTAAGGGTAGTTTTTGCAAATTTAAGGGTGCTGGCAATACTCGAGACCCGTAAATTTGTATTCAGCAACCCAAAAAATGTAATCTGAGACCTCAAATACATGAATTTGTTAGTATTTATGACGTAAGTGCAGAATATTTCACAAACACACCCTAAAAAGGGGTGTATTTTGCAAATTAAGGGTGAACGGACAGAGTCCAGCCCTCGGGACCGCGATTTTCGGATTCAGCGACCCAAAAAACGTACCGGTAAGGTAAGCTCGTTTTGGTTTCCAATTTCACAGCAAAACTCGCATTTTAACTGGATTAATCTAGCGGACAATAACTAGAGTGTCACTGAGAGCTTGTATATCGAATATGAGACATATTTATATAAATATTCTACTGTTGATTCGGTATTGCGTATATTATAACGTCTTTAGATATACCAGGAGTATTACTTCTCATGTAACAAATTATAGAATGAATAACATTTGCTTAATTCTGAACGGTTTGAAAACAATTCAAATGCTTTTAAATATAGAGGTGAGAAAACGAGTATTATTGTCTTCGTGAAAATTACTCATACTTAAAATTCGACAGAAATTAATTTTCTTTTGCTCCAATTTACAATCTTGACGTTTCATAACATTCTAAACCTATCGCACAAAAAAAAAAGAAAAAACATAATTTCTTTAACGATTAGGTACTATACTGCTACTCCAGTACGTGGATGTGGAAGTAAATGTACTTAGTATGTGGAGTCATGTTAGTTCAATGGCTCGAGGCATTATGCCAAGGCTCACTGGACTCGCCATTGTTGTGACCCTCAGTAGCATTAGAAAAATCTAAGGATTTTTCTGCTAAGCTGCATATCGTTAGTGCTGAAAGTATTCCTATGATAGTACAGGAGTTGAAATTTTACACGTTGATTCAGTTTACATGACAATGCATTTTTATGATGGGCATGACCTGATTTTATACCCAGGATATACAGTGTGGTCGATTAAGCATGCAAAACATGGAACATTTTTTAAGTTGTACAACTAAAGTTTAGATACCGCCAAAAGTTATTGCATGTCCGATAACCATTTCAGGTGCCCTTAGAATGCTTTCAAGATAAATAGTATACAGGGTAGGGCAAAAAATACGAAAATCGTTCAAGAGTAAAGTGCGCTTATGCCAAAGAAAAACATTATATAAAAAATATGTTTAAGAAAAAGCTTTTATTTAAAAAAACTGGACTAAAAAGTAAAAAATTAATTTTTGAAATTCATACACCTGGAAACAAAAAGCTTTGGGGGCGGTTAATTGAGCAAAGTAACTAAGTATGCAATGGTTTGGTTTCCAGGTGTATGAATTTAAAAATTTTATTTTTTATTTTTTAGTACAGTTTTTCAAAATAAAAACTTTTTTAAACGTAAATTTATGATGCCTTAAAATAAAATAACCTTTTCAGAAATGTAGACAAAAGTACAACGCACCTTTAACTGTAGAGGAATTTAACATTTCCCGCTAAGATGAGTTTCTACTTTATGCCAGATGTATTGTGTTATTATTGAAAGGTCAATTTTATTTTTAATAATTTATTATAAGTTTTTTGAATAAAGAATTATGCATGTCAAGACTGATTTCCTGTTAGGGGAATTTCTGCACATAAAAATGAGAAAATATACGATCTCGTCATGATTTATGTTCCATAGAATTATCTAACTCACACAAAATTCGTGTAAAGATAAGCTTCCAGAAAAACCACCTTGCTCCTGGGCTATTACAAGAATTGATAAAATAAAGAATTTTGTCACCATATTCCTTGCAAATTTTTCCACAATATTTATGTTAAATAACTTGTCTAGAATAGCACAAATTGTTTAGATTTTATCTGATATTTAACCGTTCATTGACATTTCTGTATAAAATTAATATTTTTTCAACCTCAAATATAATGTTATATGTTTTGATTGGCCACTGTCAAGTGGTTAATTATCAACAACTCTAACAACTAATTTAAGCAAGGCATGATTTAATTGACATATTTTACTGTTTCTTTAAACCGTCAACTTGTTACTGCTAGATTATGTCTTCGATGGCATTTTTAAATTTTAATTAAGTAGTAGGTATCCATGAGATTTTGTAAACATAATTAGTAATTCACGTACTGCTGTTATAATGTAATGTAATTTTGCCACAGGTGATAATCAAGAGGTTTGCGATTTTATACGATTATTTAGTAGGCTAGACGGCAGTTAGGGAAAAATGCTATTTAGATATGCAAGAGCGGATTCTCCAAAGTTAAAATATAATACGATATTTAGTTATTTATGTCGCACATAAAAAGGTTCACGCTTAGAAAACCTCACAAAATGGGCCAAAATTGCGATTTTTCAAAAATTCCAACCGGATATCATTTCTCAATAGTTTTTTGAATTTTCTAAATGAGTTTGAAATTTATATATGGACTTTACAAAAACTGGCACAATTATTAATTAAGGATTTAAAAAAAAATAGATCGTTAATTACTCAAAAAGTAATAAACCGATCGTGCAGGAAGTTTTCGTACATTATCGGGTGTTATGTAAGCAACCCAGTGTACGATGGTTATGGCTCACATGCCCGACGAGACTCGACTAATGTCTTAATGATGAACCTAATAGAAGACAACAGCTATTCTGGCGTGAATTCTCCCACCGTCCGGTTGTTACAAATATTGTTATAAACTCTGTCTTAGCAAATCAATAAATATTTTTGTAGTGTGTTCTTTCAATAAAAGTATTCAATTATTTTTAAAAGCTTTGTCTACATCGACAGACTTAACTGGCGCAGTCGTGCGGATCGGTGAAAAAGACTTTGCATCGCGAATCGCCTTTTTTTGTGTCAACAATTAATCACTAAAAGTCTTAGGCGAATTGAGTACCCTAAGTGAAGAACCAACGACCCGGACAATGAAGTGTGCCTTCTCTTTGATGTAAGTAGGAGTTTGTTTTTTCATGTCAGAATCCTCAACCCCCATAAAGTTCTTTTGAGATAGTGCGAAGGATGAGCTAGATTTAAGCGATTTATACAATAGTATTTTATTAACTGAGAACCATTTGGGTGACACATCGTTTACAGCAGCATCAGGCGAAAGTACTGAAAGCCACGTTGAACTTGACAATATTCCTAGTAATTGAAATAAAGAGTGTAGTTTACATAATAGTGAATTAAATCACGATAGTTCTACAAATAGTTCTAGTTTAAATAATAACAGTAAATCACAAAAAAGCCAAAATATATCTTCAACTCCATCTTGATGTTAAAAATTTAAGTATAATTCCACCTTTCGATGGAAATCCAAGCGAACTTTATAATTATCTTAAAGTCTCACAAACTTCTCTCACTATTTACTTTGACGAAGAAAACCCAGGGAATTTTTAAAATTTATTACTATTTGAGGAAGTTAAAAGTAGAAGTAGACTCATGGGCAGGGCATTTACGGTGCCAGTACATGGGACGAAGTGAAAGTTGTCTCAACACAAAATTTCGGCGATCAACGAGACGAAAATAGCTTAAATAGGGATTTGGTTAATTTAAAACAAAATAACGAAAGTCCGCAACAATTCTATGAAAGGGTTGTATTGAAACATTCTTTATAGGATTTTGCAAACAGCAGGAAAATTAACTATCTATAAAAGAAAAACTTTGTGTAGAAATATTAATGAAATCATTGCTTTCTTTCGATAACCTGAATTCTGGTTATGCTAGCAAGTTAAAATCCTAAAATGAATTTGTCTAATTTCTTATTTGACAATTCTCATTCTAACACTAGCATCCACACAGTCCCCTACGGCCATGCAGATTAAACTAGTATCCACATAACCCCCTACGATTATGAAGATTCAGTTAAAAATGAGAACAAAGACCTAAAATGAATTTATTTATCTACCTTGTCTTAAAAAAATTTTTTTCATTCCAATGGATTACATTTTCATGAAATCTATCATTCTGTTTCCTGGAAATGCTTAGCCTTTGAAACGTTTTTCGCCCTTATTCTGGAGCTCATCAGAAAGACATAAAGCCATTCATAAAGATGTTTCATGCAAAACCAAGACAATTTCTATGAATAAGTGTGAAATGATTATATTTGACATTGACTGATAAAAACAACCTCACCTATCTATTAGCTAACTAGTATTGGAGCCTATATACTCCATGCATGTTTAAAAATGAATTATTATTTGTTTGCTTATAATTGTATTGAAACATTCTTTATAGGATTTTGCAAACAGCAGAAAAATTAACTATCTATAAAAGAAAAACTTTGTGTAGAAATATTAATGAAATCATTGCTTTCTTTCGATAACCTGAATTCTGGTTATGCTAGCAAGTTAAAATCCTAAAATGAATTTGTCTAATTTCTTATTTGACAATTCTCATTCTAACACTAGCATCCACACAGTCCCCTACGGCCATGCAGATTAAACTAGTATCCACATAACCCCCTACGATTATGAAGATTCAGTTAAAAATGAGAACAAAGACCTAAAATGAATTTATTTATCTACCTTGTCTTAAAAAAATTTTTTTCATTCCAATGGATTACATTTTCATGAAATCTATCATTCTGTTTCCTGGAAATGCTTAGCCTTTGAAACGTTTTTCGCCCTTATTCTGGAGCTCATCAGAAAGACATAAAGCCATTCATAAAGATGTTTCATGCAAAACCAAGACAATTTCTATGAATAAGAAGTGTGAAATGATTATATTTGACATTGACTGATAAAAACAACCTCACCTATTCATTTTAGGATTTTAACTTGCTAGCATAACCAGAATTCAGGTTATCGAAAGAAAGCAATGATTTCATTAATATTTCTACACAAAGTTTTTCTTTTATAGATAGTTAATTTTTCTGCTGTTTGCAAAATCCTATAAAGAATGTTTCAATACAATTATAAGCAAACAAATAATAATTCATTTTTAAACATGCATAGAGTATATAGGCTCCAATACTAGTTAGCTAATAGATAGGTGAGGTTGTTTTTATCAGTCAATGTCAAATATATACATTTCACACTTATTCATAGAAATTGTCTTGGTTTTGCATGAAACATCTTTATGAATGGCTTTATGTCTTTCTGATGAGCTCCAGAATAAGGGCGAAAAACGTTTCAAAGGCTAAGCATTTCCAGGAAACAGAATGATAGATTTCATGAAAATGTAATCCATTGGAATGAAAAAATTTTTTTTAAGACAAGGTAGATAAATAAATTCATTTTAGGTCTTTGTTCTCATTTTTAACTGAATCTTCATAATCGTAGGGGGTTATGTGGATACTAGTTTAATCTGCATGGCCGTAGGGGACTGTGTGGATGCTAGTGTTAGAATGAGAATTGTCAAATAAGAAATTAGACAAATTCATTTTAGGATTTTAACTTGCTAGCATAACCAGAATTCAGGTTATCGAAAGAAAGCAATGATTTCATTAATATTTCTACACAAAGTTTTTCTTTTATAGATAGTTAATTTTTCTGCTGTTTGCAAAATCCTATAAAGAATGTTTCAATACAATTATAAGCAAACAAATAATAATTCATTTTTAAAGAAAGGGTTGTGTCATTGTTAAACATCATTTGCAATTATATCGAGGTTCATAACACGGACGCCGATATTAAAACTAGTAAGAAAAAGTTCTTTACACAGGAGGCTTTAGTTACATTTTTAACAGGGTTAAGGGAACCATTAGGCAGCACAACTAGGGCATTGCGGCCTAAAGATTTAGCAATTCATAGTAGAGGAAAATAATATTCGATATTTACAAAAATCATATATTCCAAGAAACCTAAATAGTCCGCCAATATTTAAAAATTCAAACCACCTGCAGGACAACAGATTTTACTCTTCTACGGGGCACCTGCCTATTTAATTTACCCCCTAAGTGTAATTTTAAAACATCAGAATACACTTACTCAAACGAAAAGGAAACAATCAGAGGACAACCCCTATTGTTACCAGAAATTAAAACGATGAAGACAAGAATTAACAACACCAGGAAAGTGAAACTAGAAGATGTTCCTTTGGACCAAGTTCACATGCTAAAGAAAACCCAAGACGACATAGAACCCATCCAACTGAAGAAAGACGTCGAGAGGACCCTCTACTGGACTTTACCCGTTTATGTTATTTCTGTCATATTTGTTTCAGTATTGGCTATTTATCGACTTAGGAAATGTAAATCCAAGCAACCCATTCAACAAGTGGAGGCTACCGCAGTTGAGGGTCCATCAAGGGACAACAAGGTCGAAACAGTTGAGGGTCAATCAAGGAATAACAAGGTCCAAAGAATAAAATTCTGTCCAGCAAGGGAGGTGTTCATGATGAACCTTATTGAAGACGACAGCTATTCTGGCGTGAATTCTCGCACCGTCCGGTTGTTTCAAATATTGTTATAAACTTTGTCTTAGTAAATCAATACTAATTTTTGTAGTGTGTTCTTTCAATAAAAGTGTTCAATTATTTAAAAAAAGACTGTCTACATCGACATACTTAAGTCGGGACAACGTAGATACCATTTTCAAGAATTTTTAGCCCTCTAGGTGCAGCTGCTTTCGACTAAAGAAATAGTGAAAATAACGCATTTTGAAAGCTTTGGAGGCGATTTGCAAGTTAACAATTGCACCTAGCGACATTTATCAGTACTCATTTTTTAGAGAATTTCATATTATACCTCGTATTATACTAAAAGTTAAAAGTTACCAGGAATGGAGATATTTAAAGAAATAGGTATAGAAAAAGGGCATATGTTACTCACTAATTGTTAATTATAAAATCAAGCGATTCACTAACTTAGGCTGCTCAACTACACCCTAAAATGAAGCGATTCCAGTAATAATCTCGCCTATGGTCCAAAAATCCAATCAAAATCCCTCGTCATCTAGTCTATAAAAATTGGGAGAAAATGAAAACAGTTTAAAATTATTTCATTTAGTATTTGAATTAAATAAATAGGGATCAGTATAACTTTTAATATATGACTTCGAAGTGTCTAAAGTCAATAGTATACTGCCACGTTTTTTTAAAGTAGAAGTTACTTACTGTATACATTTTTTGATTGATTGATTGATTGATTTGCCAGCATAAGGTGGGCATTGTTGCCGATTCCGGGCATCCATGGAGGTTCGTTCCAACACGCAGCTTGGTCATCCGTCGAACACGCCAAACGGACGGCCAAACCGCGTGCCGGAACCAAATCTCGGATGTTTTATATACCGCCGGACCGGCTGCATACGCCGGGTTGGACATTGGACATGCTTGTTGTCAGCAACGAGAGCCGCATGACGCATGGGGTGGGAATATAGGATAGGAAGTGTAGGTGTTTGCGAGATGCTTCTTTTAAGTTTCCATGCTTCTATTAAGTTTTCATCTATCGCCATCACCTTATTTTTCTTCTTCTAAGTTTTCTGTTTCTGAATCTGGTAGCTTTCAGTTTTTTATTTATTAACCGTTCCACAGGTAAATATCCGTTTACAGTGGAGTTGTTGGGAAGGGCCCTATCTCGCGGTAACAATATTTTTTTGCGCGTTATGAGAAGAAAGAGGTCCGAAGGGATAGCTAGCTTACCCTGTATGTCGTATCTTTGAGACAATCGGTTTCAATTTCCGCCTTCCAAATTAATAATAAAATGTTGTGTTTTGAATTAATAAATCGAGCTGATAAAAATTAAGATGGTAAAGATCAGATAGAAAGATAGAATAGAGTAATATCAATTAAATCAGATAAAATAAGATAAATTAATTTATAGCTTATCTGTCTTTCTGCAGCGTCTTGTGACTGCTGTTTTATTTTATTCCCGTTCCTTTTCTTTCTTGGGTTGAGTTGATTTAGTCCATTTAAAAACTTTCCACTGTATACAATTACTTTAGGTCACAACACTTTGTAAACATATGTGCTTCATTTTTACACTGACTATACTATTATTCATTGGCCATAAACCACTTAAAAAGTATCTTGTTGGGTCGTCTAGGATGTACGTAGGGACATTGCACTTCATTTGAGCTTGTTTGCTTTATTTGATATAATGTTATTAGAAAATCTTGTAATTATTAATTCAATATGAACTCTGTTTTTCTATTGAGGTTGTGAAAAAAATGCTTGGTAGTCACTTTTAAACCGACATTTTAAATTAAATATCTGTAAGATTAGTATATTACGTAAGCAGTAAAAATACAAATACAGAGCTTTGTAGATTATAATTCAACTATTCAGTATGTATCCAACATGAGGGAAGTGAAGACCAATAAGGGAGGGTTGAATCGAGCTAATTTAAACCTAAATCAGCTTGACCAAAGATCATAATTCATAGTTACAATTATTGTAACAATTGTAACTATGGATTTTGATTTTTAGTCAAATTAATTTTGGTTTAAAGTTCGATAAGACCCACTCTAAATGTTACAGAGTGACATTTTTGTGCTTTACTGAAAACAGGGCTGCCCATTACATCACCAAGAAGGTTTACTGCCAAATGGACAAGTATTTATTTGCAATTTATGAGCAACTTTAACTTCAAAATTATTTAAAAGTAAAAAAACACAGATTTTAAAAATTTAAAAGAAGTAAGTTCTCAATTTGAGGTTAAAGACTCAAGAAGCAAATACAACTGGGATGTCATAATTGCACAACTTTTGTAGATTTACATTAAATTTGGTATATGGAAAACGAGTTTTACTTTTGTGAAAACTACATAAGAGGCCATAATTTTTGAAAAAATTAGACCACCTTGAAAAAAATGATTACTAAACATTATGAAACAAACTCCGTCGTTCGGTTATTTGAACCTTATTACCTAAAAAATGAAGTAAAATCGGTGTAAAAATAAGCACATATCAAAATGATCGTATTTCTTACGGATCTTAAAATAGACATTAGGTATTAAGGTTACACCTATACCAACTAGTAAATCGCAAATCGTTATAATTATAATTATTCTTCCGTTCTCAACTTAAACAACAATCTCATTTTTTGTGGACGATCCGACAACGTTGAATATTAATATAAAAGCACCTAAAGTATGTTGCGCGTTATATAATCTATAATATTATAACATGACCCCATGCTGTGTTAGTAATCACGGGAGCCAAAGTTATGTTGTAGTTTGATATGTACCAAGTCAGTACTTCCGCTCGATTTGCGTGTTAAGAATACATTCCTGTTTTTTTATTTCAGCTTTATTCGAAAGCTCAGATGGGTCACTGTAATAACAATCATGAAAGCGCAAAGTTGTTGCTTTATGCAGAATTAAATGAAGGGGCTGATGGTTGTAGCAATGTTTCAGTTTGTTGAGAAGAGAGAGATTTATAGCGAATCAATTTTAATATCATCAAATATAATATTGAATCTAATATTAAGCTATAGTTTAGAAACATATTAACTAATTTTGAAATTTCTCAGCATCCAATTCTTGAGCTGGCATTATTTATGACGTATGCATAAAATGCAACACCATACAAGAGGAACCCTCTATCCCATAATATTACTATAAAAGCAACAGACGCACGCACAAGATTCGAGTACACTGTGATTTATACTCTTCGCAAATACAAAACGAAGAGTATATTGCATTCGATCGGCACATTTCTAAAACCGGTAATATTGCTCGTAGGGAAAAAAATTCCATGTCACTGTGTTGGTGACCTAATTTTGAACGATTTTCAAAATGTCATTTCGTCTGTCTGTACTGTCCGTCCGTCCGTCACGTTTCTTGTAAGCACGATAACTCAAGAACAAAAAGTCCGATAGTATTGAAATTTGGACAGTAAATTAGTGTTAGCTAGAGGAAGAACAAGATCGATCGATAAATAAAAAAGTTATTAATTTTTGAAATAAAAAAAAAATTCATTTTGTAATTGAACAAAAAATGTTTGAGACTAATATCATTTACAAAAAAACCTGCGAAGAGTTTCCTATAGAACGTGCAACAATTATATAACAAGTGTAGTAAATCGGCAAAGAGTATAATGGTTAACTTGTTTTTTCTAGAGAAATGAAAAGTTTTAGAATGTAAAGGCTTCTTTCACAGTAGTTAAATTACTATTACTACTATTGTTAATCGATGAAAAATATATCAATTCATACTAAAAAGATCCTCCAACTTGTGTGCAATGTGGAATCAAAGACTTTTACATTCTATTAACTTTCGATGATCGTGTTTCTTTTGTGATTATTCATAGAAAATAAAATTTCCTTATTACATCCAGGACTGATATTAGGAGTATAACCTAATTTTTCCGTTTTAATATATTTATCTTGAAAATTCAGTACAACCATTTAGGTATTCACTATGTATTACATCTACGGTTATCGTCATAGATTCTTGATAGATTTAGAAATGTTCCTGAAATAACCAGAAATAAGGTGTTTCCACTGTACATTGTTTATAGAGTGTGAACCTAAAGAAACGCACAAAATTCATATCTTTGGCATGTGTCATTTTTCAAAAAAATCCTCGACCAGGTCGATTTTAGTCTTGTAAATGCTACATTTTGTCACTATACCAAAATTTATGACGTCATTGGTTTTTGAGTTATGACGCCATCATATTTTTTCCTTTAGCTTTCTGGTGATATAAAAAAAATGATATTACCTGAGCCATTCTTTTGCAAAAATGACATTTTATGTAAAAATAGGTTACCTTTCGCAAATTTACGAGTGATGTTCCACTTTCTTATGGACTGATTAATCTTGTTGCCTACATTCTTGTTTTAACTAGTATGAAAACATTTGACATAAAAACAAAACAAAGAAAATAATAAAAAAAAATTACCTTAACAACAGAGAGATACAAGCCATTTTGTGTAGTGGGATCGATGACTTTTTTATTCCTGGCACGTGTGGAACTCAGTTTTGTGACACTTCTGAGACAGTCTAAAACTAGTGAATGCAATGACACGTTTAAGTGAAAGAGAACGCGTAGAACTTTTGATGATGGTTGGATATGGTGATAGGCTGAGAACTCATAAGCAAGCATGTGATGTTTTCAATGCCAAGTATCCCGAAAAGCAAATTTCTAGATCCACTGTAAGTAGATTGGTGGCTAGATATGATGAATCTGGCAGTGCAGCTGACCTCCCTCGATCTGGTCGCCCTAGCACAAGCAACGAAACCAAATTAAATATTCTTCTAGAAAGTGAGGAAAACCACCATCTTTCGACAAGGCAGCTGGCTTTAAATCATAACGTGAGTCAAACTTCTGTTGTATGTCTATTAAAAAAAGAAAAATACCATCCATACAAAGTGCAATTAATCCACGAATTGAATGAGGACGATCCAGATCGGCGCTTACAGTTTTGTGAAAAGTTGATGACCTTGTGCGATAAAAACCCAAATTTTTTAAAGAACATTGTTTTTTCTGATGAAGGAGACTGTACATCGGTATAACTGTAGGTACTGGTCACGCGAAAATCCTCATTGAACTCAAGAAGCCCATACACAGCGACGAGGCAAAGTAAACGTGTGGGCAGGTATGATTGGTGATCGTTTATTGGGACCTTCTTTTTTGAAGAAAATCTTACGGCTGCAAGATATTTACAGTTTTTGCGAGTTGAGTTAGTGCCAGCCTTAGTAGTTATGTTTCCGAACATTGAAGATGAAGATATTCCTGCTGAAAACGTCTGGTTTCAGCAACACGGGGCCCCACCTCATTTTTGGATAGCTGTACGTCAGCTTTTAGATGATACTTTTACTGCAAGGTGGATAGGTCGCCGAGGTCCCCCGCGTTCACCGGATTTAACCCCCTTAGACTTTTTTCTTTGGGGTTACTTAAAGTCAAGGGCGTATTTTAACAGACCGGATACCATAGAAGAATTGAAAGACAGAATTGGCTTGAAGATGAGACGAATTGCCCATGAGATGATTCAGAACAGCGCCAGTGTGCAAAGTGTCTACACCCGTCTTGGTCAATGCCAAATGGCTGGAGAATCGCAATTTGAGCAATGGAGATTATTTTTCTCTCACAATTACTTATGTAAGGTATCAAGCAATAAAAATATTTTTTCCCAAAGGAATGGCTTAGGTAATATCAATTTTCTTCATATCGATAGAAAGCTAAAGGAATATACTACTAGTAAACAGAAATGTCTTTTTCCATTAAAAAAAATTATGGTGACGTCATCACTAAAAACCATAAATTTTGGTAGTGACAAAATGTAGCATTGTTCGAGAATTTTTTTGCCAAATGACACATACTAAAGATATGAATTTCGTGCGTTTCTTTAGGTTCACACTATAGTATAGAACCGTCCCTGTGTGAGTCCAATTTGCATTGTACTAGTTACTTTTCTGTATAGTAGCTCTATTTGCAAATTTAATTACTGCCTGATGATGCCAGTTTGATTGGCGAAAAGTTTCCTATTATTATTATTATTTTTGTTTTTAAGCGGCATTTTGTGTACATTTATTTCTCTTCTTCAAGAGTTCATAATTTTTATATTTCTCGAAAAACAATAGGAAACACCAACTGTTCAAATTTCAATAAATCCGGTCATGCCCTCCTTAAATGATTGTTTTTAAGAAACGTGACGAACGAACAAATGGAAGACGGACATTTTCAGAGATGCTCAGAATTCGATGACTAATACAATCAGACGAAAAATATAAGAGATATCTATGGTTTTAGAAAAGTGCCTGGCAAATACAACATGCTCTTCGATTCTGCGAAAAGTACTCTCACTAATAAGACATGTTTAATTGTTTAAGTCACTTTAAAGTGACTACCTATTTTCACTTATTTCTAATTAGTTTCACTGTACTCTTTTTTTATGCAGAACATGACATGTTACACATATTAATAGTGTGGAAGATAATTAATTACAATATAATACGAGGATGTCGTCGATATTTTTTTTGCAGAGTAACACCCAATGTTGTCACATTTTTTACGTGATTAGCATACGCAAAAGCGATGCTGTATAATTTTACAATGACACGTTCAACAACTAATCTGTTTCTCACGTCAAAATCTCGCAATTTTTTTACGTAAACGGCTTTCTACAGAGTAGAAACTCATTTTTCAATTTTGCATAGCTATCCTACGGATTATTCACATTTGATTGAAATATATGTCCACCTGTTAATCGATAATTAATTCTACTATTATCTAAATGTTAATCTGACATCAAATTTTTTGCTATTGCCTTAACGTTTGTTGAATACCCTTTGAGCCTCATTTAACGCAAAAGTTAATCTCAACTTTATTATACATTTAATAGACCAAGCGCTAGAGATAAAAAAAGTCGAAATACGTCAAATTAAACTAGAACGTTGCTGTTTTGATTAATCCCTAGATTTTATAATTTCGAACATGTATACAGATTATAGCCCAGGAGCCAGCGACACATTTTTCGCGTTAATATCTATAAAGCTAGATTTTCTTCCAAAGAGAGTTTAGATAGTATCTATAATGAAGGTGCAATTCTACCAAACTCTTCGTGGTGCATAAATGAGTAAAAAATTAAAGAAAAAAACGGATGGGTGAAAATTTCGTTTTTCGAATTGTCACGAATTGCTAAAAACTGACGATTCACCTTATCTCCTGCCGGCCCCAATTTTAGATTTTCACCTCGAGATTCACGTTGTACGGTCACTGCTGACCTTCTCCTCGCCTTCGAGACACAGAACGGGTCTCCAATCGCCGCATTTATTCAGTTCTTACGTTTGAAAAATTGACTTGCAGTCGTGCTAAGCATCCAACGGCTAAGCAGATTAAACTAGTATTTACATCAGCCCTACGGTATGAAGATTCAGTTAAAAATGAGAACAAAGGTCTAAAATGAATTTATTTACCTACCTTGTCTTAAAAATTTTTCATAGATAGTTTTTTTCAGCTGTTTGTAAAATCCTATAAAGAATATGTTTTATTACTATAAGCAAACAAATAATAAATAATTCACTTATAAACATGCATAGAGTATATAGGCTCCAATACTAGTTAGCTAATAGATAGGTGAAGATCTGTTGTTTTTTATCAGTCAATGTCAAATATAAATATTTCATACTTATTCATGGATATTGCCTTGGTTTTGCATGAAACATCGTTATGAGTGGCTTTGTGCCGTCCTGATGAGTTCAGAATAAGGGCGAAAAACGTTTCAAAGGCTAAGCATTTCCAAGAAACCGAATGAAACATTTTTTTAAGACAAGGTGGGTAAATAAATTCATCTTAGACCTTTGTTCTCATTTTTAACTGAATTTTCATACAATAGGGGGTCATGAAGATACTAGTTTAATCTGTTAAGCCATAGGGGACTATGTTGGATGCTAGTGTTATAATGAGAATGTCAAATAATAAATTGGACCAACTTGTTTTAGGATTTTGATTTGTTAGCATAACCAGAAGTCAAGTTATCGAAAGAATGAAAAGATCTTATTAATATTTTTACATACAGTTTTAGTTTTAGTTCTCATAGATAGTTTTTTTCGCTGTTTGCAAAATCCTATAAAGAATATGTTCTATTATTAATTTCAGTTATTGAGTATTGGTAATAATTTTACGCATGAAGGCTCTGGTGAACGAAGTGCACGTGAACAGTGCATGTTTCGTCTCAGAGCTCGGTGAACAGACTTTACTAAGGATTACGACTTGTAGAGTATTTTCGTATGCACAAACCAACTGAACTAAATATCTTCTCTTCAGATTATGAAAGCAGAGATATAAAGTTGCAATTTGAGCTTATATAAGAACGTCTACACGGTGCCTAATCCCAAAAATCATGGCCAATTTTCGAGGTCACTCTTTTGCGATTAAGTCATGCAAAAATTATTTTTTTTTAAATGATTCCCATCACCTTTCTAAGGGCACTTTCAGCTAAAACTGGCTAGAGTTTTAACTTAACTGAATATTTTTTTGAAAAGAGTTTTTGGTTTAAAAGCGGAACCTGTTTTCTTTTAATGTTGTGGTTAGATTTCATTTTATTTACATCGAGTTTGAACAGATGGAGAGATAATTTTATAGTTCACAACTTTTATTTAAAATATTTTTTTCTACCTTAAAAGAAAAAAAAAACCTGCTTCATCGAAATTATTTTGGCTTTAGTAGAAGATACTTTTAAGTACATCTTCCACCTCATTTTTCCTAAAAAAATTCTATGACGCTTGGACTATTAAATGATATAACAACATGGTATGCTCGCCAAACACTTTTTCTATGGTGGAAATTGTAGTTTTCAATTCGTTTTAATAAGTCTGTTCCATGAACAAATTTAATTACAAATAGATTTTTTAGAATGTGACACTAACTGGACTACATTCTCCTGTAATTACCACTCAGTTTATTTTATCAATACCGACGAGACATAAATAGCTAGTATTAGAGTTAATAGATATTACAAAATTATATGAGTTGAACTTTTCTCGCAGTGTTATTAATATTGCCAATTAATATAGTGGCATACTAGGTAATGACTTGGAAGGCATGATTTGTTTTGAAATGGATCTGTGGCGCCGGTCAGGAAACAACATCGGCGCGATATGGTGCAATTTCAGCGTGCCTCCTGCTGAAAACAGTGAAGCGGCAGTACGCTGTTGCTGAAGGACGGGTGAAAACTGTGCAAGTCCTGAAATTTCCCAAACTTTCACGCGGGTGGCGTCTAGAGTAGCAGGAGAATAGGAACGCGAGGATGTAGATGCGTCGCGACGTCGAGGAAGGAAAGGATATTTTTAATCTAATCGCGCTTTCTCTTTGAATATAGTTTGTAGTGTATGGGTTTTTTGATAACTGGTTCGCGTGTTTGTTTTTTTATGTATTAAACGAATCAACTTTAACAAATTTATTGCAGCTGTTTTAAATTAAGAAATAATATCTATCGTGCGAGAAATATATATAATAATATATAAGTACCTTGAAGTACAAATGTCAATATTTTAAAATTGCAAGTTTTATAAATAATTATTAATATATCAGTTCTTAGGGGATTTAAATAGAGTATCCTTGAAAAAATTAACGTCGAAATAATACAGCTTAATTTTAAATTTTGATAAAAAATTTCCTGTGTTATTTGTTCCTGTTTTTGAATTTATAATCGAGTACGATTAGACACAAAAAGTAAAAAAATAACTAAACCCAGATGTAACGAATGGATTTTCATGATTTTCACTTTGACCACCACTCTAAGTATAGTAGTAACCACCGAATCTGATATAGAATCATACTGTAAGAGAGAAAGATGGTTTACAAGATCACGTTATAAAAGTTAAAAAAAAAAAAATTTCTTTATTATAACTTTTTAAAGCAAACAAAAAATTAAAAACCAAGGTAAAGTTGTAAACAAAATATTTCTTCATATTCGTTATCATATTACTGTGTTTACATTAAAGAAAGGCATTTATTAACGTTAAAAAAATTTTTTACGCCATTTGTTTATACATTTTTTATAAACAAATTGGCTAGTTTTTTATAAATTTTTTTTTTTACAATTTTGTTGTCTTGAAAATATTATGATTTTTAAGAAAAATATTTTTTCTTAAAAACATCTTATTGTTCATAATCGTTTTTTTTTAAAATTATCCGTCATTTGAATAATTAGTTCAGAAATTATTTTTTTCTTAACAATCATAATTGGTAATCCTCAATAAAGTAAGAAAAAAAATGTTTTATCAACAATTTCATTGTTTATTGTTTATTAACACATTAACGTTAACAATTTGGTGTAAACAAATTATTCTGACAATCCTAATATTTTTTTTTCTAAATGTTAAAAAAATTATAAAAACAGCCATATATAACAACACATTGAAAAAAAAAATTGTGTATTTTTTATAGCGTTTTTCAATATTACATGATACAGAAATTGAAACGGCCACTGGATTTGTCAGCTAAAAAACAGATATAACTTTTAAACTATTAGAGATATCACAATAGACATTCAAGTCGTTTTTATAGAGGATTAATTAATCTTTAAATGAGTTGACTTCCAAGTTTGTAACTATTATTAATCAGTTATTATGCGCATTCGTTTATAAAAATTAGCTTCTAGCTTATCAAATAATCCAGATACGGTAATGGACCTTCAAGGCAATTTTGTTAAGTGATAAAATATTTGAAAGTTGCAATTATTTATTTAAAAATAAATAAAAAACATATATTTTTTTATTTGTTACTTTATTGAGGATTGCCAATTATGATTTTTAAGAAAATAATAATTTCTTAACTAATTATTCAAATAATGGATAATTAAACAAAACGATTATAAACAATAAGATGATGTTTTTAAGAAAAACGTTTCTTTTTTAATCATAATATTCTCAAGACAACAAAATTGTAAAGAATTCTTTTTTGTAAATATGAAAGTAGTCAATTTGTTTATAAACAATTTATAAACAAATGGCGTAATTTTTTTTTAACGTTAATGAATGCCTTTCTTTAATGTAAAAATAGTAATATGATAACGAATGTGAGAATAATTTTTTTTTTAAACTTTACTTTGGTTTTTAATTTTTTGTTTACTTAATAAAATTATAATAAACAAAATAAACAATTTTCAAAAACTTTTATAACGTCATCTTGTTAAGTATATGTTTAAGAATGGCTCCAAGAAGCGATCATTTTATAGGCCAATTATTTCAAAAAAGCCAAACCAATTTAAAAAAAAATCGTAATCTTTAAATCATTATAACTTGGAAAATATAAATTTTCATGAAAAATTGTTAACCCCTTTTTTTCTTACAATACATCATATATCAGATTCGGTGGTTACTATTTTACATTTTGGACCACCCCTTTAGAGGGGGTAGGAACTACCCTTAAGCAAAAAGCGGCAATTTTCAAAGAGTAAACGTTCCTGTACTCAGTATTAGAAAGTCAGTGCAAAAAATCATGAAAATCTATTCATTATAACTGGAATCCGAGGTAAAAACCTAATTGCACTCGACTATTAGGCTTAGGAAATGTCAATAGTATTAGCTAATTGGACGTTTTAAATTTCGAATAATTATTTTCTTCAATACAACAAAAGAAAATTCAGCTCGAGGTACTCCAAATGTATACAAATTTGATAAAAATATTTATCTCCAATGAACAGAAATTTTATTTATTTATTTTTTTATTTAATCATACATCGTCCAACAGTACAAAACAATTTATAGGATGGAAATCTAAACTAACTTAACCTAACCTAACTAAAATATACAAATAGAAATTATGAAGGCGATTAGACAGCACGACAGTAGATAAAATTTCTGGCTACTAGGCAAATATGTCCAATTCACTGCAGTGAGTTTCATAACTAGTGCAAATATTAAACAGAGGAGAAAAGTTTAATACGTTAGATCTAGGAGTGGATAAATAAAAGCTTTGAGAATGGCGAGAATTAATCCGTGGGACATAAAAGTTCAGTTGGCTTAATATTTCACTACAATCTATTTTATTATGCATAATTTTATCTAGAAAACGCAAAGCAAAGGACTCCGCCTTTCGGAAAGACTGGTAATTTTCCAAGTAATTGATTTTGAGAAGCTCCAATTGGTGGATATGTGCCTTCAGTTTTTCAGTTTAAAAATTTCAGAAAGCGGCGCTGAATATTTTCCAATTTATCATTATGAGTATTATACCCATATTGCCAGACAAGTGAAGCATACTCCAGTTTAGATCGTGAGAAAGCAAAATAAAGCATCTTTAAGGTTTTCGCATCATTAAAATCATGGCTGTTACGCAAAATGAAGCTTAACATTCTGTATGCATGCGAAATTACAGCATCAATATGGTTAGTGAAGGTTAATTTTTTATCAAAAGTTACACCTAGATCCTTGAACGTAGATGGTCTGTTCAGCATGTCGCCATTAACATTATAATTATACATAATTGGGGACTCCATGGTTGTATAACTCATAACATTGCACTTGCCAACATTTAGGTGAAGATCATTTTCATCGCACCAAGTCGATAACTTAGTTAAGTTGTTTTGAAGTTTCTCGCAGCCATTAAAATCATTAATCCTATGCAACATCTTGACGTCATCGGCATATATTAAGAAATATACGTCTAAGTGATCACTGATGTGGTTAATAAAAATATTAAAGAAAAGGGGTCCAAGTATTGATTCCTGGGGTACTCCTGACGTGGCTTGGTATTCAACAGATTTATATCCATTATAAGATACGAACTGAACTCTATCAGTCCAGTAACTCTCAAAAAATTGAAGCAAACCGTCAGATAATGCGGGTTTGTCAAGTTTACAGAGAAGTTTCCTAAGGTTCAGTCTGTCAAACGCCTTAGAAAAGTCAGTATAGACTGAGTCTACCCAGCAATGTACTGAGTAGCGCAGATTAAGTTCGTTACGGTAGAGCAACCTTTCATAAAACCATGTTATTGAGTAGATATTTTCAGTTGAACATGTGCATAAATGTTATCATGCAGTAGCATTTCGAAAGCTTTACCAAAGTTACATAAGATTGTTATCGGTCTATAATTGGTAACATCATTTCTTTCACCTTTTTTATACACAGGGCACACTTTGGAGTATTTCCAAATATCAGGAAAATAGCATTTCCTAAGACATAAATTAAAAATTATGCAGAGAGGATATGCAAAAATGATGGCACAGTCTTTCAGTAGAAATGCTGGAATTCCATCTGGGCCCGCATTAAGTTTAGGTTTAATTATTTTTAACGCCATGCAAACTTCCGCCTCGGAAAAGCGTTTAATGTCCAAGCAGTCAAACGAAAGACTATTAGACTTGGTTACAGGTGCGTCCGAGATGTTAAGGAAGTAAGATTGCTCGAAAAAGTTAGCAAATGCACCGACGATATCATTAGGGGTCTCCAGAGTTTCATTGTTATAAGTCATGTCTTTAGGTATGCTAGTTTTCCCTTTTTCTCCATTGATCTAAGCCCAGAATTTATTGGGTTCAGATGTGATATTATTTTCAATTCGATTTTTATAAATTTGAAATGCAATTTTAATATCCGACTTGATTTGTGATCTAAGTCTACGAAATTCAGTTAGCGATTCATTATTACCACGGCGTTTAAATAATATCAATTTCTTATGCTTTAGCTTTATATTTTTTATAATTTCACCGTTAAACCAAGGGGGAAACTGTCTTTTGTTTTTTGGAGTTTTGACCTTGGGTATGTTCTCATTAAAAACTTCAGTTAATTTCTTATAAAACAAATCAACACAGATTTTAACATCATCATAGTCATTTAGGAACGACCAGTTAATGTGCAGTAGTTGTTCATACAGAAGAGGAAAATTTGCCTTTCGAAAGTTGAAAGAATTAATAGATTTCATTGGAAATTTGACATTCGGATTCACAAACTGAGTTTGGAAGTTAACAATAGGAGCAGGATGATGTATATCTTCAGAAACCAATAATTCAATTGATTTGTCCACAACGCAATGTGCCTTACAAATAACCAAGTCTAAAAGTCTCTTATTATTATTAAAACTAGAGTTGTATTGACACAAGTTTTGAAGGTTTAGAAAATTGATAAGTGTTGCTACTTTAGGACATTTAACCCTATTCGACACATGAAGAGAGTACAAACGCAGATTAAAGTCACCTAATATAAGCGTATACTGTCTTGGATAAAATCAAAGGAAGAAATTATTTCAAACAGAGTTTCATAAACACTAATACTTGACTCAGGAGGAATATACAGTACAAAAATATAACAATCGATCGTATTGCTCTCCAGAAAAGTATGTGCTTAAGAATATATTCCTTAAAATTTATTAAATAACCATTTGAAATTATCTATTCGTAAATGCATTTCTTTATCATAGTAATAATATGGTAATTACAGTTTATAAACTATTCATATATACTTATAAATTATGCACGACACAATTAAATTAAGTCATGCAGAAAAATAAAGTTAATAATTATAATCAATTAATAACAAAACACTAGTGATACACATTCCGTTGTTATTACTGATAACCATATTTATATCTTTAACAATCGCACTATACGTGTCATAGAACACATAGTTGGCGAGAGTATATCACCAGATACTGCAGTTAAAAAAACACGCCTATTATTAATTGCGGAAGCAATTTTTATTGTCTAACATAAAGCAATCGTAAGATACAAATTTTGCGTTGTATTCATTTTATAGTCCTCACAAAAGTTGCCAAAAAGTATTGCCAATGTAGGGTGCAGAATACCATCGAGACGATCTTTCTTTTTCTACCCTTCTCGAACTATCTCTAAATCGAGAAGACCCCCCCCTCCCTATCATTTCAATACTATCGATGCAAAAAATCTGAAAAAATTCCGGAACGTAGCTTTAGTTCGTATTTTCAATGAAAATTATAACGGATGTGTAGCAAAAGTACTTCCTGAAACGAAACACATTGAAATCACTATGGGTAGAAAACGAACATTGTCAATGTAAAATAGCTCATAATACGTAGGTATATAATATCATTGATTAAATAGAAATAGATACTTATTCCCGTAATTATTGGAGATGAATGTCCGAAGCAACGTAATCCCATAATAATGTGGCACTCGACAAAACAGTTGACTTTCCCTCTGCTCTACCGCTAACGTCTGAGCGCCGAGCTCGGGTAAGCCCCGCCTACCGTAGTACGCGATATTACTTCTTGCTACCATTGATAATTCAATAATGATCATTATTTGTACTAATCGTGTACTAATCTTTGAAAACATCCAGTGGACGCTCATCACAGAGAGGAAGAGAGAGAGAGAGACGTGTCTGTCTTCTTAGCGTCAAGTGATCATTGTTCAGCGATTTTTACAAATAAATGTACCTACTATAATACAATTAGAGGAGCGAATTCGAGACTCTATCGTGCCGTTTTTTTTTCTGGCGTCAAACATGGTAGGTTTTGTTAAGCATGTCACTGGACATATGAAATCGTATTTCACGACATTTTTTCGTGGTCTGGACCTTCTTAAATTAAAAAAATGGGAAAAGTATTTTAAATAAAATGTGTTTTTTTTTGTTTCCACCGTCATATCTTCAAAACTAATGTTTCTATCGACGCTGTTTTTTTTCAATTAAAGTACACACAATAGCGCTTTTAACTGTACTAATTGTTTTTACACAGTTCGCATTTTCATTTCCTTAAAAAGTAGGAAAACTAGATATTTGAATTTTACGTATTACAATTTTCACCAATCGATAAACTTTTTTATTTTTGAAAATTTTTATACACAGTGAAGCAAATGTAGCCCAAACATTAGAAAAGTTTTTGATAAAATTATCGGAAGTTGTACGTATCAATGTACTTAAAAAACTCTGAAAAATTCAAATGGATATCTTTTAAGGTTTTTGCAAAAAGCAATTTGTTTATTAAAAATATGATGTCGTAAAATTGTCCAAATTTTTTTTAAGCACCGTAGACTAATGACCGAAAATGGATTATCTTCTGTACAAGTTGTACCATCAAGTATATTTTAAAATTAATTGATTTTCACAGATTTAATTGCTTAAAATCGGATTAGAAAAACACGTACATTTTCGCGTTATAAACAAATAGAGTAACTCAATTATTTTTAATCGTACTCCATTATTGGGACTAGGACCATTTGAAAGCTACGATTTTTCTGCGAATTTTAAAAGAAAAGAGAACGTTTAAGCCGCTTGTGAGCTGAGATAATTTTTTATTTTTCTTATACTCACAGCTCTGATTCAATTATTGACATTTGTAGATCAAGACCGGCCTGCTCTGCATTGTGTAACAATTTCAAATGAATATATGATGCAGTTTAATTATATGACAATATTTATATATTTTTAACGAAAAAAAAAAAAAAAATCGTGTTGGGTAGGAATCGATCCCCCGACCATCGGATTTATGTCATCATCATCATAACAAATTTATTTAGTTCTTTTAAAACAGGAAATTGCGTCCCCGGATCGAGGCTCGGAGCCAACCGTACAACCACGAGCGCTCTAACATGTTGAGCTAAATTACCGATGCGACAAAAATTTACATTAGTGTAATAGATTTATTCCAAATGTATAAAAATTGACTCATGTAAAAGAGGCCAAAAATATTGAATATCATGCTTTGGCAACACTTTTTATTTAGTGCCACATTGTTTAAATAATTCGCAAAGTTGAGAAAATCAGTTTTTCGTAAATACCAAAAAACTAAGAATTTTAGAAAAAAATTATCTCAGTTCCCAAGTGACTTGGAGCATTTATTATTCTTTTTAAATTCGCAGAAAAATCGTAGCTTTAAAATGATCCTAGCCCGAACGACGTACCCTTAAAAATAAATAAGTTATTCAATTTGTTTATAACTTTAAAACGCAAGTGTTTTTCGAACTCGATTTTAAACAAAGAAATTTGCGAAAATCAATTAAATTTGATATGTACATGATAGTACAACTTGTCAAAATGTGAAGCCATCCGTAACTCTAAAATGTCTAAAAAAAAAAAATTACGACAATTTTACTAAAGCAAGTTTTTAATAAACAAATAACTTTTTGCAAAAACCTTAAAAAGACATCGATTTGAAATTTTTAGCATTTTTAAAGTAAATTGAGACTTACAACTTCCGATAATTTCGATGTCACAAGGCTTAATTTATCATAAGTTATTAATAATTGAAATAAGAGGCCATTTTGACGTTTTTTTTTATTTTGCAGATAAACAAATTAACCTATTGGAAAATTTATTATTGGGTTTTGTAGGTCTTTTTATTAGCAACATTTGTCATGTAAAACATTATTTTCTAAAATTCTTAATTTTTTCGGTATTTACGAAAAACTAAATAAAAGTGTTGCCAAAGCATGATATTCAATATTCTTGGCCTCTTTTACATGAGTCAATTTTTATACGTGAAGTAGGTATCTTTAATTTTTCGTTTCGGGGTACATTTGGAATAAATCTATTACACTATAGCTACAAATGGTGATGCCTGCCAAATATTTGTGATTTTTTTATTGTATTTATATTTCTTTTATATATAAAACATATTTTATTTTCTTCCTGGTATTTTCTTGAATAAAAAAAAAAATTATTCATTCCTATTAAATAAGTTTCATATACCTACCTACCTATTCTTTTTGCATCAAGACAATAAAACAATAAAAAAGCTCTTCTTCGTAAAATAATTTTTATGACTAATTAAACATAATGTTTTTAGTCGATTATAGTATTATAAACAATATATACACATGTAACTATTTTCCATGCTATTTTTAAAAGTAAAAAACGCCGATAATTTCTTACAAAATCGGATAATTTTCTGCGAGTAGGTGGATCATCTTATGCCGAATCATTGGCAACGTTGGTTGCAGCACTGCAGTCTTAGTTGCTAGGTCGTCTAGCTCCCTCCGCACCCCACGGGCCCGCCCGACCAACCTTTCATTTCATTCATGAATTAATTTACCCGACTTGCAAACCAAGCAGGGGCAGATTTAATCTATCATTCCTTGCTTGCAACCCCAGCTTAAATTTCGACTCGAAAAGGCGCACGACCTCTATGAATTTAAGACCGGAACTAACAGTACAAATTCTTTGGTTAAGTATCTATTTCTATTTAATCAATGATAATATAAAGTTGATTGGAATGTTAGTACTACGGAACCCTATCATGTGCGTATCCAGCAGGTTCTTGGTCGATTTTTTTATTTAAAATACACTTGCAATATTTTACTCTACAACAATGCGATGTTTTCATTTGTTCCCAGAGCAGCGTAGTTATGGAATTCATTGCTTTATGATTTTCCGGTATTTGCATTGAAAGTAATTCAACCTTTAGGAAGTAGTCCAATTTGCTCAGGTTGACGATCGTTAGAGTTATGGTGAATGACAATTTATTTTTCGTTCGAGTCTAATCCAACACAGAATGGATATTCTGAAGAAAACCACCTCATTGGCAGTTTCTTTATAGTACAATTTATCGTAAATACTTCATCAAACAGTATTAATGTTTAAGTCGTGGAGGCGAAACAAGAAGTTTTTACCGGTTTAGTAACATCATAAAGATGGGACAGATATGAATAATTGATAATGTACGTCCTGTCACTCTTTGTTGGTTATCGGCTTCTGTGTCGGTAGTGTCGAAGCGTTCAATTCTATAGATTAACATGGGATATATTAGTTACACTAATACATGTGTGTTTTTGATTAATATCGGTAGAGATATACCAGTGGAGTACTTCAATACAATAACTATAAAGGGAACTCATATATTAATTTGAAATTATTTTTTGTAGAGAAAAAAGTCATGGAATATTTCTTTAATACACTTTTTTAAAAGTAGGACCTGTAGATTTAGGAGTTTTTCGTATATATTTCTTTAGATGTTAATAAAAAGTAGCTAGGATATGCAAAGGTCTATTGAAAATAACTGACAAAGTTTTCAAACTTTAGCAAAGATGTTCATTAAGGAGTACTATTAAATATACTATAGTCGATCTAGTTTCAGATTGAAACAAGCTAACCATTATACTCTTCGCCGATTTACTACACTTGTTATATAATTGTTGCACATTCTATAGGATACTCTTCGCAGTTCTTTTGTATATGATATTAGTTTCAAACATTTTTTGTTTAACTATATAATAAACATTTTTTTATTTAAAAAATTAATAACTCTTTTATTTATTGATAGATTTTATTAAAAAACAATAGGGTTCTTCCTCTAGCTAACACTAACTTACTGTCGAAATTTCAATACTATCGGACTTATCGTTCTTAAGTTATCGCGCTTACAAGAAACGTGACGGACACACGGACGGACAGACGACGGACGGACAGACAGACAGATAGAGAGACAGACGGACAGACGGACGGACATTTTGTAAGTTACTCAGAATTCGATCTCCAACACAGTGATATGAAAATTTTTTCTCTACGAGCAATATTACCGGTTTTAGAAATGTGCCGATCGAATGCAATATACTCTTCGCACGTGCTTGTAGCATTTAAAGCAAAATAACGTGGAACCCAGACCAGTCCAATTTACAAGTCGCAATGAACAAGGTCTTAAGAGACTGTAGTGTGAAGTTGCTTCGCGTCTTGGCCAACGGGAAGCTAGGAAATAGCTTTTTTATCTAAAAGCAACGATTAAGTCTGGAACCCAATGAACTTACCATAAAATGCCTGAACATAATCTATTGCCTCAAGCCGCCCGCCATCTCAAAAATACGGTGCTCTGATTCAGTTTTGTTTATACCTCGCTGACCATTAACGATATCAGAATTATATTTCATATAATAAATAAGGCTTATAAAGTTCTGTAAGAAAAGATAAAATACATTTTTGCTGCACCTGTTAATAATAATAATAATAATAATAATAATAATGTTTATTAACCACTGATGATACAAAATTGTATATATATGGTAAGTCAGTTACAGAATTTAAACTATGTAATATAAAATATATGACAGATAGAAGATAAAATATATGTAAAATTACATAATTAAAAACTGATTGACACTATAACAACAATTTCCAATTAAAAATATTATAATTTATACGAATTGACACCCCTAATATCATCCGGTAATTTATTTTTAGAGAGCTACTGCATTATAGTGATTTCTGGTACAGAGCTGTTGTGTGATAAGGAGGCCTTAACATGTTTCGACATCTTGTGTTCTGAGAGTGCTGGTCTCCATTTAGTATGAACTTATTTAAATTTAATTTGACAAATTTCAACACAGAAAAATGTAAATTGATGGAATAGTTAGTAATTTGTTGTTATTGAAGTAGTGCTTGCAGCTATCTCTTGGATTGATTTTAATAACGGTTCTGAGTACTCTTTTTTGCAAGACAAACACCCTTTGAATGTCAGCACTTTAGCCCCATAATATAATGTTATAAGACAGATGGCAATAAGCCAAGGAAAAATGTACATTTAGTAAATGTTTGATGTCCATTGTAGATCAAAGTTGGTTTATTGCAAAACACGCTTTATTCAATTTCATACACAGTTCATTGATGTGGTTGTCCCAACGTAAGTAAGTTCCCAAAAATTTGACATATTTTGATTTAAATTTAAGTCTGAAATGTGGACTGTAAAGCTGTCAGGTAGTGTTTTCTTCTTGGAAAAAAACACCCACTCAGTTTTTGCCAAATTTAATATTAACAAATTTTTATTGTTGTAATGAACAAGGTCTTAAGAGACTGTAGTGTGAAGTTGCTTCGCGTTTTGGCCAATGGGAAGCTAGGAAATAGCTTTTTATCTAAAAGCAAACTCTCTTACTATAAGATTAACCATAATTTGTAGGGTTTCAACATCAGCTGCTGTTACTGCCATCGACGTGTCATCGGCAAACATCGTTACCGTTGTTTGGAGTATATTTTTGGCCAGGTCATTTATGAACAGCAAAAAGATAAAGGGCCCTAAGGCTGAGCCCTGAGGAACTCCCATATTGACGTCAAACTCTTCGGATATTATTTCGTCAACTTTTACTTTGTTTTCTATCTGTTAAAAAGGAGAAATTTGGTACACTTTTGTGTTATACCGAGATCTGGAACTAGACTATAATTGGAATTCGTTCTGTTGAATGGTTGAGGGGCAAATAGGGGTAAATAAGTAAAACCACCTAGTAATTATCCAGAAACTTGGGATTTCGTGTATATACTAGAAACCAAGGTCTAAACAAACAAACGAAACAAAAATAAAAAAAATATCTTGGCATCAGGCACCATTAATATCACCCCCACCCCCTTTAATTTTGGATTAGTCGGCTGATTGAAGTGGCATATCGATTTATAGGTTCCTGGGGTCGGCGATTTCAAATATCATATTAAAATTCTATGAGCAATTATTTCTATACATACATACTGAAGTGCAAATATTTATTCGTTTAAAGAGATTTGGATGCTAAATCTGGATGTGAAAGTGGTGATTCCTTAGGCAGCAGTTTACTAATGGTTAGCGAGATCTAAACAAAAAACTGAAACGGTTTGAGCGGATAATTATGTATAATTATGAATGATCATCTTAGCCAAGTTTCTAAACTTTGTCAGTTATTTACCTTTAATACACCCTATTTGATTGTATTGTAAGTTGCTAAAGGTTGATCCCATTTATTGTCCCATTTATTATTTTGTGTCATATCACCAGCTTAAAAAATCAACTCAAATTTTCCACCAAAACGCCTATTACAGTATATATTGAAACACATTGAACAGTCAAGACCTAAACAGATATATTGTTCCAACAGACTCAAAAGCTAGTTCACTCATTGCCTGAGATGTGCATAATAAGAAATTAGCTTTCCTAATCTCTTACATATTATCGACAGTACGTCACTTGCAACGAACCTGTAGTGTAGTTTTTCTTGCCGGTTGATTATTATAAGAATTGGACTTAAGAAAAAACAGACAGATACGTCTCTGATAAAACGACGCTCTGCTTATGGAATGGATCATGTAATATTATTATGAAGATCCTATTATCGAAATGCCATAGGCCGAAGGATTTAATATCCAGATAAGTATCTATCAGCGCGACAGTGAGTAAACACACTATCAGTCGATTCAGGTAATCAAAATTCGAAAGTACTCGTATCATTTTCAGTACTTATTTCTCACTTCATTCCAATAAGGATGTTCATATTAAAGTGTTACGAATCAGCGTATTCTGTTTGCTGTGGTGTCTTTGGAGTCGGCTATTTTAGAGTAACAGCCAACATGATTTATAAAAAGAATTCAAATTCATGTTTTTTATATTTCTGTGTAATATCGGCAAATTTAAAAGAACAGATACAAATTAGTATTTTTTTCTCCTAACAAATTTGACTGTCTAGACAGTAGTAAATTTCTTACTACAATTTTTGTTTATTTTGCGCATCTTTATCAACTTGCCAATGTCAAACTTGATGTCAACGTGTGAAGATCCGTTAGTTGTTGCATTATATTTAATCGAGTGCAATGAGACACAAAAAGGAAGAAATCTGGGAACCCAGTCTATCAGTCGAGACATAGTGTTTAAATCTCAAACATGTCAGGAACAATCAGTATGATGTTAAAATAACAGTTTAGAAAAACCAAAGAAACACGCTTTAATAGCAAACCGAACCAAAAATTAAAAAATAATACAATACAATAATACAATACAATAATACAATACAATAATACAATACAATAATACAATACAATTAAAAAAGCGAGGGGTGCGTATTACTATGAAATATTTATACTACTTGATATCAAGCACCTCACGCTTCTTTGTATTGTATTGTATTATTTTTTACTTTTTACTTCGGTTTGCTATTAAAACGTGTTTTTTAGTTTTTTTAAACTATTGCTTATTTTTCATTTTTTAGTCTTAAAAATTAGGACCAGATAATTGTAATCTGGAATCTCGATAATCCACAGATACCGATTTTCAGTTGAATCCGATGATAATTGATAAAACATATCCGCCATGTTGACGCCGCCATTTTGAATTTTAGAGTTTTGATGACATACTTGTTTTCTACTTTGATACCCATATCAAGGGGGTTGTAAAGAAAATGATAATCCGCCATCTTGGGGCGGCGGCTATTTTGAACACATTATAAAATTGAGTACACCATATTTTATTGTCATCGGAGCTACACATAATTGCCAATTTTCATGATGATACAATAATTAGAAGTAGGTGAAAATTACGTTGAAAGATTCCGTTACACAATTTACGCAGATGCCCGGCAACCGAGAGAAGACACGATCACTCCACGAAGCTTCCGCGGCGCATCTATTCAAAGTCGAGTCAAGAAGATGAGGCGCATCTCTGTGCTTGTACATGTGGTGGCTTGACTACGATTCTACTCACTTTTCGCCCTATATCCTAATTGAAAGAATTTTTTTTTCACTCCTTGGGAGGGAGTGAAAATCCAAAACCGATTAATTATGACTTTACTTACCTCCCTTCTGATTAAAAAGAAGCAATTTTTCATCCCCTGGGAAGGTTGTTTTAACCCCCATGGATTGCTACAGCCCTCCCTCTGTCAAAACCGTTCTTTTGTCACTAAACCCTTATGAAATTCTGATATATTTCCCTCCAGACACACATTACCGATCATTACTACGAAAAAATGTTCAAAATAAGTCAAAATATACTATTCATTTTTTGTATTAAGTGTTTTGAACATGCCTCAAAATAATATAGTGTTACGTAACAAAATGCAATTAGCTATCTGTTAGTTAACTTTCCCTTTTAAAAAGAGATCCCGTTCAAATTTATTAGAAGTAAAAAATATGCCCATTAATGCCCGTTCCTTTACATTTGCCAGCGTGATTGTTTCCATTTATTTCTAAGTAAATCGTCGAACCAAATATTATTGTTAGTAGAGGACTTAAGCCGGAGCTGGATACTCCCCCCACCACTTTTCGTGACGTCATAGGTGGGCGGGGCCTATGAGGTGGGGTGGGGGGTAATTAGAGTGGTGGGGGTAATTAGAGTGGGGGGTAATTGGAGTGGTGGGGGTAATTAGAGTGGTGGGGGTAATTAGAGTGGTGGGGGTAATTAGAGTGGTGGGGGTAATTAGAGTGGTGGGGGTAATTAGAGTGGTGGGGGGTAATTAGAGTGGTGGGGGGTAATTATTGCAGTGGAGGGGGGTAATAAGAGTAATTGCATAACGAAAGTACTTACTGTAATTATTATGATGGAGGGGGGTAATGAGAGTAATTGCGTAACGAGAGTACTTACTGTAATTATTGTGGTGGAGGGGGTAATACCAGTAATTGCGTAACTAGAGTACTTACTGCAATTATTGCAGTGGAGGGGGGTAATAAAAGTAATTGCATAACGAGAGTACTTACTGTAATTATTATGATGGAGGGGGGTAATGAGAGTAATTGCGTAACGAGAGTACTTACTGTAATTATTGTGGTGGAGGGGGTAATACCAGTAATTGCGTAACTAGAGTACTTACTGCAATTATTGCAGTGGAGGGGGGTAATAAAAGTAATTGCATAATGAGAGTACTTACTGTAATTATTGTGGTGGAGGGGGGTAATGACAGTTATTGCGAAAAGAGAGTACTTACTGCAATTATTGCAGTGGAGGGGGTAATACCAGTAATTGCATAACGAGAGTACTTACTGTAATTATTGTGGTGGAGGGGGGTAATGACAGTAATTGCGAAAAGAGAGTACTTACTGCAATTATTGCAGTGGAGGGGGTAATACCAGTAATTGCGTAACTAGAGTACTTACTGCAATTATTGCAGTGGAGGGGGGTAATAAGAGTAATTGCATAACGAAAGTACTTACTGTAATTATTATGATGGAGGGGGGTAATGAGAGTAATTGCGTAACGAGAGTACTTACTGTAATTATTGTGGTGGAGGGGGTAATACCAGTAATTGCGTAACTAGAGTACTTACTGCAATTATTGCAGTGGAGGGGGGTAATAAAAGTAATTGCATAACGAGAGTACTTACTGTAATTATTGTGGTGGAGGGGGGTAATAAGAGCAATTGCATAAAGAGAGTACTTACTGTAATTATTGTGGTGGAGGGGGTAATAAGTGTAATTGCATAACGAGAGTACTTACTGTAATTATTGTGGTGGAGGGGGGTAATAAGAGCAATTGCATAACGAGAGTACTTAGCGTAATTATTGTTGTGGAAGGGGGTAATTTGTGTGGTAAGTAGAACATAATGCTGTTACGCTGTAATCTTATTCACGGGAGTGGGGGTAACCCTATCCGTATAAAGGCAAAAGAGGAGTTAACATTTGATCATTGAATAGGCTAGGCTCCTATAGTAAATATTATTATGCATTCGTGTACGTCTTGTGGTAAAAGTTTTACGCGTGTCGACAATTTACGTCGTCATGAAAGACAATCGTGTGGGAATGATGGACCTCTCGCAAAGCGGCCCAGGGTTGATTCAACTCCTTCAACATCTAATATGCAAACATGTGATTGCTGTAATGTGACTTTAACAGCAACTCAGATGAAATCGCATAGAAGAACACTGCAGCATAGGACAAATTCATGTGCCCCTATGGTGGATGGTGTAGCTATTGTGCAATCAGCTTTTAAAAATAGAATTATAACATATCGAGTGCATTGTGAAAATAATTATTTAGATTTTACATTGTTCTTCAACGAAATCAGGCCAAAGATTCTAAACCTACTGGAGGAAGTGTTGAGGATTCATAAAACAGTGAAAGTAAATATGGAAACGTTCGCCAAGTACATTTTACCGACGCAAGATCTAATTGAAATGAAATCGTTTAATACTCCCAATAGTATTTTGGATGGATCCATGAATCTAAATGATGTTTTGGATAGTTTTGTGGATTCTATGGTTACGCAAAGTACTGAGTTCCAAGAACGTGATTCAGGTATGCTAATATTTTTTAAATTATAAAAAATAATGACTAATTATTATCTACTTTTTAGGTTGGGCCCTCGAACGAATTGCTTTTGTCGAAATTAATGTTAACAAGTACAGTCCTTTGGGTGGCTCATCGTACATAAAATTGCCGAAATATATTGAAAATAAGAAGGCGGTAGTGAATGTACAGAATCAAGATCAATGTTGCTTTGCTTGGGCTGTGACGTCAGCGTTATATCCCGCAAATCACAATGTATCACACACATCATCATATCCACATTATTCGAGAGTATTAAATGTAACAGGTATGAATTTTCCGATAAAATTACGAGATATATCGAAATTTGAGGAAATGAATAATATTTCCGTTAATGTATATGGTTTAGAAGAGATGTTTGAAAATAATAGAATTAAGTATGAAGTTGTTGGACCTTTACGTTACTCAGGTAGAAAATTGTATACTCACGTAAATTTATTGCTAATTTCGAGTGAATGTGTTGGGGATGAGAATCACCGCTGTAGCAACGATTGTGCTAATAGTCACTATTGTTGGATAAAGGATTTATCTAAGTTAGTTTCCACCCAAGTTTCCGGTAACGATCATAAGAAACATTTTTGCGACGGTTGTTTACTGCACTTTAATAATGAACGCCACTTACTTCAACACCAGAGAAATGACTGTAATCATATTTACACAACAACACCCACGACTAAATTTCGGATTAACAAATTTGGTAAAGAAGTTGCTGAGAATATATTAAAATTTGAGAATATCGAGAAACAAATGCGTGTACCATTCGTAGTATATGCTGACTTTGAATCTATTTTGAAACCTATAAATACGTGCGAGCCAAACCCCGAACGTTCCTTTACAAATAAAACATTTAAACATGAGCCTTACTCCTTCGCTTATTACATTAAATGCTCCTTTGACAATTCTCTATCTAAATTTAATTTGTATCGGGGATGTGATGCAGCTCAAGCTTTTGTAACACATGTAGAGGCAGATTTAAGGAATATATATAATAGACATATGAAATATATAGTTCCAATGGCTGAACTCACAGCGCAAGAAAACGAAGACTTTCAAAATGCGACCGTGTGTGGTATATGTGGGGGGCTTTTCGAGGGAGAAGATATTAAAGTTCGAGACCATTGTCACTTAACGGGTAAAGTAAGATTCGGTGCTGCACATTCTGTCTGTAACTTAAATTACAAGTTACCCAACTTTATACCTATTATATTTCACAATATGAGCGGATACGATAGTCACCTGTTCATCAAAGAGTTGTGCAAATATAAGGATAAGGTTGGTGTAATAGCCCAAAATAAAGAAAAATATATATCCTTTACGAAACACATTTATATGCACGATTATGTTGATAAGAAAGGGGTTACAAAGAAGAAATATTTACAGTTACGATTTATCGATAGTTTTAAATTTTTGTCGGCATCATTACAAAATTTAGGCGCGAATTTAGATGACGATCAGTTGAGAACAACACGCAGTTTTTATAGTGATAATGATAAATTTAATTTAGTGAGACAGAAGGGGGTATTTCCATATAGTTTTATGGATAGTTTAGAGAAATTAAATGAAACTGAATTACCGTCTAAAGAGAAATTTTTTGATAATTTAAATAAAGAGCACATATCAGATGTAGATTATTTGCGGGCTAAGGATGTTTGGAGGTTGTTTGAATGTCGTAGTCTTGGCGATTATTCAGATATTTATTTGAAATCAGACGTGCTTCTTCTCTGCGATGTGTTTGAAAATTTTCGGAGAATTTCTTTAGACAAATATAAACTGGATCCAGCCCAGTATTATACAGCTCCGGGGCTATCATGGGACGCAATGTTAAAATTAACCGGAGTAGAGTTAGAGTTGTTAACGGATATCGACATGATTCATTTCTTTAAAAGGGGCATAAGGGGTGGAGTAAGTCAGTGTTCAGAAAGAAAACATATAGCAAATAACAAGTTTCTGCCTAATTACGATCCCAATGAGCCATCATCATATATCACTTATCTAGACGCCACGAATTTATACGGACATAGTATGTCACAGATGTTGCCAACGGGGGGCTTTACGTGGTTGTCTGAGAGGGAAATCGGTGATTTAGAAATTATGGATATCTCGAGTAACAACCCCCACGGGTACGTCTTTGAAGTGGACATCCATTATCCAGAACATTTACACGATTTGCACTCAGACCTTCCCTTTTTAGTTGAAAGTATTGTGCCCCCCGAATCAAAATCAAAATTAACAAAGTTAATACCAAATTTGAATGATAAAAAAAACTATGTGGTGCACTACGTAAATTTAAAGCAGGCTATTAATAACGGGTTGGTGGTTACGAAAATACACAGAGTTCTTAAATTTAATCAATCTATGTGGTTAAAGAAATATATCGACTTAAACACCGAGATGAGAAATAGAGCAACAAATAAATTTGAAAAAGATCAATATAAATTAATGAATAACGCGGCGTTTGGTAAGACGATGGAAAATGTGGAAAACAGAACAGATATAAAGTTGGTTACTCATTGGGAGAGTATTAGACGCAGTATGGGTGCAAATGCATTAATAGCTCGTCCAAATTTTAAAACATGTTCGATATTCACTGAAGATTTTGTAGCGATCCATATGGGTAAACAAAAGATAGAATACAGCAAACCAATTTTTGTTGGTTTCTGCGTCTTGGAATTGTCAAAAACGGTGCTGTACAACTTTTTTTACAATGTGGTTAAAAGAGAGTTTGGAGATAAGGCTTCATTATTGTATACTGATACTGATAGTCTGATTATTAAAATTTTAACAGAAAATTTTTATGATTTTATGATAGATAACCATGACAAATTCGATACTTCGAATTATCAGCACGGTAATACATTTAATGTACCTAAAGGTCCGCCGATTTTAGGTAATTTTAAAGATGAGTTCCCTGCGGATCCAATAATTAGTTTTTATGGTACTGGAGCAAAAGCTTATTGCGTAAAATCGGTGGGTAATGAGCTAAAAAAGGCAAAAGGTGTGAAGAGATCCGTTATTCAAAAAGAGTTGTCAATAGATGACTACAGACAAATCGTTGAACAGGGTGGCTTAATATTCAGAAAAATGAATACATTTAAAAGTCAATTGCATGATATTTTTACCGAAGTAAAGAACAAAGTGGCTTTGTCTCATCGTGATGATAAGCGGTTTGTCATTCCCAACACAGCAAAGACATTACCGTGGGGTCACTCTGACATACAATTTTTTCAAACTGAGCAGGAACAAAATGTTCGGTGGTTAATGGCTGCTATTAATGATGTCCAAAGTAGTTCTGTTGAAATAAACAAGATGGATGAATTACTTGCAGCAATAGCGGAGTTAAGCCAGTAATGTGATTAAAAGACGAACGTTCGTTTAACGTAAAGGTCCAGAATATTTTAAATTAGGTTTATATATGTATTTTTTCATAGAGATATTGTAAACTAAGTTTTGTTAGGCAAGTAATTTAACATTAAATCGTATTTAATTAACGTTCAGTTCCAAAGTGTTATAAGTTGTTACCTTTATGTATGTAAAAAAAAACATCATAAGTTAATTTCACATTTAACATGTAATTGAAATTATATAATGTATGTGTACTTATATGTAATTAAAAATAAATGGGAACCCTGTTTTAATTTCTGTAACTATTATTGTAATAAAGTATTCGTAAAAATAATTATGTGTTGCTATTATACTTTACACCGGAATTCCTATTTGAAAGTAAATTATAGCCAGCGTGGTGCTTGACTTACGATGACGCGGCACTTGGCCTGGTGGTGTGATACATTTCAACCAATGAGCAGGAAACACAATTTCCCCTACTCTAAGAGTGGTGGAAATGGAGGGGTGAGCGTGGTGTATTTATACATTCTGGACGCTTCCAAAGTTCTCTTTGCCTTCAACTATCGACTGGTTCAATTGTGTGATCTGTGTTGTTGTGTTCTGTGCCAAGTTTCACTTGAAATTTTAAATTGTAAGTACATTTATTTGTTTCAATTCCGATCATTTATCTCATAATGGTGAGAAATACTGTTTCTGGTGGTAGCCGTAAAAAGACCAAAGAGTCCGAGGCTAGTAATGCTCAGAGGATGCTACAAGGTGTGGCATTCTTAACAAACTTCGTATCGGGCCCTGCTACCACAGTAGGTGCTTCAGTTACAACGACAACAAATGCTGTATATGCTGCAGCTCCAGCGGCTGGGTCTTCTAATAATAATGTTACACTGACACCGAGTGGTAGCGCAGCAGGTCCGACACCCCTAGAACCTGGTACTGGAAGTATGGGCCCGACATACAGCATAGCAGGTAGGCCGGGATTGGGGATAAATATAATTTCCGATATTAGAATCCCGGCTCCAAACGCATCATCTTCAAAAGCCACACCTAATGCAACCTCTAGCGCTAGTACTAGCACTGGTATTCATTGGTCAGTTCATGGCAGTCAACAGAGGCACGCTGTAAACCAACCTGACGCGGACATTCATCCTGTAATTCATATCTCCGACGACGAAGCTAGAGGAATTCATTCCGAATTCGCAGATGATTTACAGGATCGTGAAAGCGATTTTCTTGATGCTGAGGAGCTCATTCGCTTAGATGCAAAAGTGAAACCATCTAAAAGGACAGCTTCTGCATCGAGAAGTCAGGATGGGCGTCGCGTTACCTTCCAACCCTCTTGTGCATCTATATCGTTGGTTACTAGTGATGACTCTGAGGACGACTTTGTGAAACCGTCAGGAATCAAAAAGCCCAAAAGGGGTGCTATTCATAACGATGACTCCGATAGTGACTTTGTTGTTAAGCCTAAAGTTAATGCAAAAAATAGTAAAGTAGAGAAATCTAATAGCCGTAAAACAAAGTCATCATCGACGGCATCTGGGAGTGTTCGGGGCAGGGGTCGACGTGGTGCAAACCCCAACACAAAGTCGTTGTCATCGGCATCAGGCCGTGGTCAAAGAAAGGTGGCTACTCCACTAACACCGGACTTTTCCGACGCTTCACGTAATATTATTCAATACAATATAGTTGCTTTAAATACAAATTTACCCGAACCGTTAATCCCTATCCTCAACGATCCTCCTAGGCCTGTGATAAAAACTGTAGGCAGAGGTGTAGGAGGAAAGGGTAGATTAATGAGCCTTAATGGTGAGGTAAATCGCGACGTGGCCAATAGTCCGGTTTTAGGCGGTAGATTTGACGACGCCGCATTAGAACAACCAAGCTGTTCTAATGCGGTGCCGCCACAACCATCCTCAGGTGGCAACGACGCGTTAGAAGAAGCTGGCACTTCTAACGCATCGGTGCCATCACCACTCCGAGCACCAAGTCAGAATTCTACACATTCTGACATAATGTTCGGGGCGGTACCACAGCTCGAACCTGTGGAGGAAATCGCAGAACTGGATGATATTCAAATTGAAGCATTATTAAATATCCTTTCACCAGTTCCACCTATTCAGAATCCCTTAGATTCTGATTCGGATTGTGATTTTCTTTCGCAGGTGGCGGACCGGCATTTGTTTAGAAGTGCCTTTAAAAATCTCAAAGATTTAAGGGCACAAAAAAAACAAAAGTACGATGAAGATGTAGCGGCGTGCGCTAATGATGATTTGTTGCAACAGCAGGCTAAGGCACAGGAAGCCAACGTCAAAGAGCGGCTTCAGCAAGCTGAAAATTTAAACTTGGAAATTGAGAGGTTGCAATCTCAAATTACACGATTAAGTTTAGAAAGGGAACAAATTATCATTAGCGCAAATGCAGAGAGGATTGATGCCCAACATATAATGGAGGGCGTCAATAATCGCCGCAACGCTGCGGCTAAGTCCCGTCGAGAGCTGGAAGGTCTTGACAATAAATTAAAAGTTCTTGGCCAGAACATATAAATAAAGGCAGAGAGGTTATATTTTATAATTCTATAAAAAAAAAAATTGTACATGTAGTAATTATTAGGTTTATTTTTTTTTTATTAGATAGTGGTACATCTTTTATAAAAATTATATATAATTTTGTCAAAAGAAATCTGTTTAGTTATAAGTATCATTAGTGTAAGTTCTTATATCTGTTTAATTGTAAGCAATATCAGTGTGTGAAAATTTCTTTTTTTAAATATTAAAAAAATAATAAAAGAGAAAAAAATTAATGACCATAGAAAAATAAAAAACCCAACAAAATCTATTTAGTTGTGAGTATCATTACTTTATCTATTTATTTATTATTAATGTGTGTAAAATAATTAAAATTGTCAATAAATTAATTTTTAAAATATGTATTTTCTTATTACTGTAGTCATTCACCCCTCCCTTTACCACCCCTTCCAAAATTTTTCCTTGTTACAGAGTTACATATTAAACGCAGAAACTCAAATGAAGAGAAGTATACTAGTTTCTCGTCCACTTTATTTTACGCTTAAAATATAAAGTAAAAAAAACAAACATTTTCATAAATAGATCTATTTATTTACAAATAATAAAAACATTTATATAAATTATGTACAAGAGAAATAACCTAAGAACTAATCTATATATTTATTTACTTACAACTCTAATATAGTAAATAATTTATAACACAAATTCACCCAGTTCTTCCTCTTCGGGAGAATCTTCATCAGTCTCGTAATCCGAGTCACTGGCACTCATCGACTCCGTCTCCAGCGACCAAGCTGACGGAGAAGAGGGTCTGCTTGGTGGCTCCACTTCCATGGATGGACTATTCGGCGACTCTGCATCCATTGGTGGTAATGTCCCCCACCAATCGCTACTATCTGGACCCTCTTCGTGTTCCAGATCTTCTAGATAGTGCATTTGTACCACCCAATTGCTACTATCTGGGCCCTGTCCATTATATGATAGCCCCAACATCACATCGTATTCCCAAAAAGGTGTTATTGACTCTGTGGAATCGCTGGAACTAACTGCATTGTCTTGGGAAGCCATTTGTTTTCACAAGCTTTGCAGTTTTACTGAGGTTCAAGAGACGAGGAGTTTCTTATATTAACGCACCCCACTCCAACAAACCCTACATTAACAAGAGTAGGTAGTAAGTTTCTTACAGACGATTTTTTAAAGTATCAGTCATCAACAAGATAAACAAGAGTACATGAGGCTGTAAGTGGATTTACCCTCACTTCCCTCAGCGGGTCACAATAGAAAATGCTGGGTGTGTAATCAAGAAATTCAGTTTTTGAGGTAGGGATTTAATTAGGGTGTTTGATCGTTATTGTATTATTGTTGTTCCAAATAAAATATATTTCAATAATGAATATTAAACACTTAAATAAAGCACATTAGTGTAGTATAAATATTTTTATTTCTGTATTACTGATACATAAGTAAATAACATGATTATACATATTTTACATTATTTAAAGTTTAATAAATTATACAACATCCAATTTGTCAATCCAAGAATTGTGTTCTTTGGAAAGTCCAAGCCATTTGACAAATATTTTGTTTTTCTTTTTTTTCAAAACCTTCTCCACTAGATATATATCGGGATATTTAGTTTTTTGTAACTCCATTTCATAAAAACATCCTTTAATTGGTTGTCCATACATATCTTCAAGCTGGTAAGTTGTTGGGTTAGTTATATTGATTTTGACAATTTTGAAAAGTTCAGTTGAAAAATTGACTGTAAAACCTTTTTCAAATACACCTTTGTATGCACTTATTCGAACTACATCACCAATATGAAACTTGGGTTTTAAAGCAATCCTAATGTGATTATATGCATCCAAACGTGTGGTTGGCTTAACATCAGCGGGTTTCATACCAATCGTGCGATGTATTTTATTGTTGTACATTTTTGTAATGTTGGATAGAATATCGAGCCATTTGTATTTACCCCTAGCTGAAAATTCTTTATATAACCAATTTTTTAATGTTCGTATCACTCTCTCAACAATTGCAGCCTTTTTCGTACTGTATGTAGAGTAATGATTAATGGCATACTTTTTCATTAAAGTGGAAAAGTTTTTATTGTAAAATTCCGTACCCTGGTCGCTTTGAAGATTCTTAGGTGAGTAGTTCGATTTTTGCAAAATGCTCCTCATACCCTTCGTAATTTCTATACCCGTTTTATTTCTTAAGGGTCTTGTCCACACATATTTCGAATAGCAGTCGATCACTACGAGGATATATCGATAACCTTTATTAAGGTTCGCAAATGGCTGCATTTCAGCCAAATCCATTTGCCATAAATCGCCATAGCCCTTGATAATTGTTCTTCTTCTACGAAAATTTTTTCGTGCAGTTCCTGCACAACGGCCTTCTTTGTAGCACTAATTTCCATGTTAACTTATTGGATCCAATGGGTGTGCAGAGAATACACTAAGCTGTTACATGTTTGCCGATAGACTAATTTCTAATAAGTTAATTCTTCTAATTTATTAATTTTGTCAATTATTTTCTGAAGCTCTCTAGCTTGCTGAGAAATTGAATTTTCCACTGTTTTATGTTCCTTATCAATATCCGCTCGTATTTGTTCATTAATATACTTTTTCATCTCTGCAACAACCCGTACATTTCCTTTATCAATTTTTTTCGGAATTTCCTCATTTACATAAGTTTTTGCAGTAGCAACAGCTAACAAAACTTGACCATTAACGTACTTTTCCATTGCCGTAATAATTAAGTTAGTGGCCTCATCCATAGCCTTGCGGATGTCTGCAAAGAAGGTAGTAAGTCGCTCTTCAACATAGTTACGTGTTACACCATCCTGACTATCCACCGGTTCTCCAATGTTCTTTAAACGTTTATTCTGAATATCGAAGTGATTATCTGCAGTGAGCTTAAAGCCAAGACCTGGTGGACCGCGCACGACTAATGATTTATTAGCGCCGCCTCTTCTGCGTCCAAATTTATCAATTGTGTTGTGACCAGGTAGCATTTCTAATTACATCTGATCTGATTTAAGCATTTCACAGTATATTATACTTCCCCATTATAATTTTGTTAATAGATTATTTTTTCTTCTCTCATTTCCTCCAACAAACTAATTATTTCATTATTAACACCACTGTTACCTGCCATTTTTGAGCTATACAGCAGACGTAGACGATCTACCAGCTCTTTTGGCTTATTCCAATAAACATAATCGACACCTCTACTATTGTATATTTTCTGAAGTGGCATTTGTGGAAAACCCAAACCGGTTCTCGATCTCGTCACTATTGTAGAAGATGTTAGTGGTTTTATAATATCACTGAATTTCCTCCATTTAGTTTTATTCAAACCATTTTTTGCATCATAATTCTTATATGCCGCTCTTGTCTTTTTTAATATTTCACCATATATTTGATACTCTTCGTCACCAATAGATACTTCATCACTGCGTAGTATTGACGGATACTTCATAAATATTACATCATACAACTTAGGACTGCCAGGATACGTTCCCAATGCCTTAGTACCATACCACAATGTAATGTCCCCATTAGAAAAGCGCACCTCGGCGTTACCCATTCGTAGTTTGCCTGTATGGGGATCTAGACGTACACCGTATACAGTGTCATATTTATAGTGACCGGACTTTAAATTATCTAAATGTTGTTTGATCACGTCACATTTCTTTTCTGCACTACCAACGGATCTTTCTGAACCTGGGGTACTCATTAATGACGATCTTGGTGGTGTTTCCATATAATATGCTTCAGTTGCACTATTCTCCCCATCTTCACTGCTACCTTCAGATGTCGCGTTAAGCGTACTGGTACTAGCTTTTGCACTGCCTTGAGATTGCGTTGATTTTTGTGTCGGTGTTGGCGGCGCCTGGTTATGTGATTTTACCTGTGAGGCAGATATTACTTTTAAAGGTTTTGTTATGGGTTCATAAACCTTTTCAAGTGCTAATTGACTCTCAACATTTCTACGCTTCAGTGAATTAAATTTTTTACGCACAGAATCAGTAGCTTCAACTAGTTGTCGTTTGAGGTTTACTTCCCTTGCCATGTCTCCATCGATATTGCTATTGTGTTTAATCTTCATTTCCAGTGTCTAACCTCACCGATGTAATCTCGATGCTGTCTACAGGCCGATTGAATCTTTAATTCTAATACTTTACGGATATATGAAACTATCAAGTCCTTTCCTGTATCTACCCTCATTCACCTCTCTATCCTTATCAATTACAAGAAACCCATATTTGTCTTTCCAACACTCTGCACACATTTCTTGAAATTGCTTAAAAGATATGTCTGGTGAGACATGGTCGGAGAAAATGTGATGTAAGTTCATATCATCCTGTCTGAACATCGCTATAAAATTAGCGTTGTCCCTAACAAGTTGCTTAGGTATGCGAGAATATGTTTGTGCCAAATAAAAACAGTCTACATTTCTATGGCGACCCATTGAGAAAAAGGTGCGAATTATGTCTTGCTTTTCACATATAACATCATCGAATATAAATATAGAATCAGGCTTGGCTTCAGATGGTTGCACTATTTCCGCATTATTATTAAAGGTGTAAAACCCCAATCCCTTAACTGGTGTTAATATGTTGCGCAAGTACTCATACTTGGGTTGATTTAAAGACTTTGAATATAGGTATATATTTGCGAAACGTAATCCAAGGGGGTGAGTAATTAGAGATATCATTAAGTTCGTCTTGCCACAATTACTTGGACCAATTAGAAGTCCACGAACAGTTGACGGAAGTAGTGACCCATGGCGCGATTCGATTTGTAATCCACATCCTACTTTTTCGTCTAAATTGTCTATAGGAAACTTCTGTCTCTGCTTTACAATACGCATTGTACCACGGTTGAAGACTATATAAATAGATCTATGCATTACAATTGTTATTTAAATGTTGTCAGTCAAGCAGCGCACAAGTAAGAACCGCCGTTTTTTAAAGGTCGGTAAGGGGGTAGTAAATTCCCTAATAAATAAGCTTCCATTTGAACTGCATTTACCCGGTGGTTACCAGTATTGTGGTCCAGGCACCAAATTAAAAAAAAGATTAGCGCGAGGCGATCCAGGTATAAACAAGCTCGACGCTGCATGCAAGCAGCACGATATTGCATACGACCAAAACTCGGGCGATTTATCAGCTCGACATAGAGCAGACTATCAACTTGAACAAGCTGCGTGGAATCGAGTTAAATCCAAAGAAGCAAGTTTAAAAGAAAAGGCTGCCGCGTGGTTGGTTACGACTATAATGAAGGGAAAACAGCGTCTTGGAATGGGATGTAGATCAACAAAATCTCGTAGTACAAAAAGAAAAAATATAATTAAAAAGAAGAATAAAAACAGGAAGAACGTTAGAAAGGTAGCCTTTGGTGCTGGGATAGTACGCAAGGTTCGTGATGATCTGCGTAAAACTGGTGGTAAGCGATCTGTAGCTAAGGATACTAGAAAAGTTATGCAAATAGCGCTTCAAGCTGCACGGCGACACATGAGATCAGTTGGTGGAAAACGAAATATTCGTACGCCTCGCATAATACCGATTCCGAAAGTTGGTGGAATTCTACCTTTAATACCTATTTTTGCGGGTTTATCGGCGTTAGGTAGCTTGGCAGGATCTGCAGCTGGTATAGCTAAAGCTGTAAATGATGTGAAAACTAGCAGAGAAGAATTGGCAGAAAAAAGCCGCCATAATAGACATATGGAGGCAATTGCTATAGGGAAAAGTGGTAAAGGGCTTTATTTGAAACCATATCGTAAAGGACTGGGTCTCTATCTAAAATCACAAAGTTCAAAAAACTACTAGACACCCTACCTCGAAAACCTCTCACCAACATCGATCTCAAATATTATGTTGAGAAGATGAAGGTGCCCCATTTTCGAGGTATATTTATGCGCGACACTTTACCAAATTCCGGACCGCATCGTAATGAATCCGCCATCATAAATTTGGATACTATAGATGGTCCGGGAACGCATTGGGTGGCATATAAAAAACGAGGTAGTTTGGTCACATATTTCGATAGTTTTGGAGATTTGCCCCCACCAAGAGAATTAGTCCTGTACTTGCGCAACGGTTCAAGGTTTACGGATAAAATCTACTATAATTATGAGCGCCAACAAAATTTCAACACAGTGTGGTGTGGCCATTTGTGCTTAAAGTTTCTTTCTTCAAAAGTTAAATAAAACTCTTCAAATGGCATGTGTGACCCCATCAATGGATCGAGAAGCAATTAAACGGATGGGCCACTCGTTGATTGCTTTCTCTAGACTACGCAGCTTGCTGAAGATGAGTAAACAGCAACTTTCAGATATGCCTAAAGAAGTAATAATTGCATGTGTCCCATATGAAATTGCATTAGTGTGGGATAAATTACCCAAACATCTTCAGGATGACATTGATATTTTAAAATATCAGTACTGTCAAGAACACTATTCTAATCAAGACGAAAATAATATTGATGTTAACGATGGTCCATCGCCTCGAAAAATATTTTGCTGCTACTGTAAAGTGGACGAGGTGAACGTGGCGTCAAAAAATGATGTGAGTATATCTCCATCACCGCCCAAAAAAAGAAGATTAATCCACGACTATTGCTGCAAATCGCAATAAAGACATGCAACAATCTCTAAAAAACGTCAGTCATGTCACACACTTTCACTTTATCAAGCCGCTCAAGCGTGCTCAGTGCAGAGTTTTATCCACCGATTGAACTAGATATAGGCAGTCGATATGGTCTGGGATTAACCGGATTTTATTCATACAACTCTATATTTAATATAGACGAGACGAACAATGGTTTCTGTTATAGGACTTCACCGAAAGCAGCTCCCACATTTCTCCACATACCGTACGGAGTCTATGAAATTGATGAAATGTATAATGCAATACTGAAAGCTATGCCAACTAACAAAAATGAAGAAAAAGAAAAATTATTTCGACTGCGAGCAAACAATAACACAATGAAATGCGAGATAAGATCAAAATACGAAATTGACTTTACACAAGCAAACTCTATTGGTAGTCTGTTGGGATTTCAGCCGACATATTTAGAACCAAACAAGACTCATGAGTCAACACTCCCCATTGATATAATGAAAGTAAGAATGATACGTGTAGATTGCAACATTATTTCCGGAGCGTATCTGAACGCTCTTAAATCCCACACACTCTTTGAGTTTGATATTGATGTTGAACCTGGATACAAACTTACCAGGGAGCCAGCTAACATAATATATTTACCTGTTAGACCTGAAGGACGTCAGTTTATCGACAACATTACTCTACGCATATTGGATGACAACGGAGATTTAATTAATTTTCGAGGTGAAAAGATTATTGTGAAGCTAGAATTGAAACAATTTTAATATTAAGAGCAAAAAAAAAATGGGTTTTCGATATAATCAGGAACGATTAGCACACTGCCGATATAAAGTGCTTAACGATAAAAAGAAGAGTGATTGTAGAAACCCATTCATTCAGCGTATACCTCTTAAACAGTTAAGACATAGATTGTCGGTAAAGGACCGCGCATTTCTTCAATCTATTGGGTTAGAACTGAGAGAAAATTAAATAATAATGACAGCTACTACATCTAGTGAAAAACTTGAAGTGTTCGACGAACCTGTGTTTGATCAGTCACTTATCAGTTTACATGAGCATACGTATAAACCATATGGGTCACCATATTATAGAAATTCTGATGAAATACGAATCCCTATCAATTTTCATGACCTTATACTCGACATTGCAGAAAGCTACATCTATATAGAAGGGAAATTTACACCTAGCGATGTTACCAAGCGGTGTTATTTATCCAATAATGCTCTAGCTTTCCTCTTCGAAGAGATTAGGTATGAAATGGGTGGCGAGCAAGTGGCTGTAGTTAGGAAGCCTGGCATCACTACCACAATGAAGACTATGGTATCATATGGACAGACACATCTGCGATCACTATTAACTACGGGTTGGGGCCTCAACGAACAGAAACAAGATATTTTAGATAGTACTAGTCATGTGTTTAGTGGTAGACTACCCCTTAAATACCTTATGGGTTTTGCAGAAGACTACACCAAAGGTATTTTAAATGTCAAGCAGGAATTAATTTTAATAATAGCTCGCTCATTCAAAGATTCCTACATTGGGGAAGTTGATGCAGATTTAGAAATTAACAAAATTGAATGGAAGATTAGACATATTGTGCCTGAGGATAGACAAAAGCTTAAACTACTAAACAGAATTAATAAAAGTAGTAATAATGCTAAAGTTAAGATGGCTTATCGTATGTGGGATCTCTATGAGCTACCTACTCTGCGCGATACTGCTTCTGATGTTTGGGCCGTTAAAACCACTAACAGTCTTGAGAGACCTAGATACATAATTATTGGATTTCAAAACAATAGTCACTCCAATGATAGAAGCAAAGATGTGACAAATTTTATACATGCAGATATTAATAATATTCGACTATATCTAAATGCCGAAGTATTTCCTTATGAGCGCTGGAACTTAGATTTTGATAAGAAATTGGACTCTGCAGCTTACTATGCCTATGAGAACTTCCAGCGTAGTTATTATGATAAAGATATGAGTGAACCTATGATGGATCTTGCAGAATTCAGAAAATCTCCATTATTTGTCATAGATTGCTCCCACCAACCGGATGCAATGAAATCATCCACCGTCGACATAAAGATAGAATTTGAAACCCGAAAGACGAAGTTCCCCGAACAAACTCGTGTGTATGCACTTATACTTCACGATACATATTTAAGCTACAGTGCATTGGATGGTTCAGTTCAAAACGGTTTTCTTGCTGCTAAGTAAAAAAAATATTTATTATGGAGCAAACAAAAAATACAGTTCCTATGCTGATAGTTGACTTACAAGGTTTTCAATGTAAAAACAGTGAGTTCATAGTGAAGGAATTGGCTGCTGTGTGCTGTAATACTGAACAACAAGCACATTACTTTTTCAAACCACCATATCCATTCTCATCACTTGCACGTGACAGGAAGATGCAATACCAATGGTTGGAGAAAAAATACCATGGTTTAAAATGGAGCCACGGATACATTCAACTGACAGAATTACCACTGATCCTTCAGCGACTTTGCCAGAATGTAGTTAATAATTATCAATGTCAATTACTATTAGAGGATGTCGTAATTGTATGCAAAGGCAGAATGAAGAGGAATTTTCTACTGCAACATCTAAGTCGGAATAAGATTATAGACTTAGATGACTATTTGCCCCATGCTCCCAGCCTTAAATCATTGAACATACCAAAATGTCTAGAACATTTTCAGTACAATAATATTACTCATTGTGCGCTTGCAAATGCTCATTTTCTTAATAGAAGTATTATAGATTTAAATATAAAATTACAGTGAGACTGTTTAAGTGTAAGGTATATTTTTCTAGATATGTAATAAAAATAGGCAATAAAATAAATATAATCTTTTAATGTGGTTTTTATTTATTTAACTTCATGATATAATTGTAAAAATAATAAATATCAATGAGATATTATACTGTTTATTACACAATTATTTATTTACAATAATATAACTTAAAATAAATATTATTTGTCTTCATCATCAAGTTGATGTTTTTCAATAACTCCAACTGGTAGGTACTTCACTAGGTCATACAGGAAGCGTTTTAATTTCATTCTAATCATAGACTCACAAAATTCATCTAAACTTAAAATGCCTCGAGAGTATTTGTCACATAAATTTGCTCCAGATTCATATGTATTACAAGCTTCTTCAACACGTCGAACTTCTTCAACATCCCAGCAGATATTTATATCGTAGACTAACGAATGCTGTGCATCCCTCCTTAAGTCCCATAGTTCACAAGACAAGCTTTCGATGGCTGATTTAATGTCTTCTGCCCTCACCCATCGTTGAGCTGAATATTGCATCCACATATTTTGTTGGTATCGGTTAAACTAAAAGCAAACAAATATATTAGAAATGCATATAAAAACTCTAAATTATTCACTTACTTAGGTAGGGTGTGAGCGCTATTTAAAACTGATGGAGTTATATTGTACAAATCAAGTTATTACCATTAACCAAAATAATAACGTTCCCATATTTTCGAATGAGATAGCAATATTACGCTTTATAGTACTCCTACCATTCTTTCTAACTGTATTTTATTATCTAGTAGAAAATTAAAACTAAGAACTAAAAAGTAACTAGTACAATTATTGTTTTTAAATTAATAACCTAAACGTATCATTGCACTGGATTTCGCTCCCACATATACTGGAGGACGCTGACCTAAATATGTCAACGTGTATTTACCACCCGATGAATTAATCTTATTGATTACATCTTCACTTATATTTTCTACAACTCGTTTGGGTAAAAATGATTTGAAAGTTGTTATTGTACTTTCCTCAAACAAATTTACGATGATTGATTTTCCAAACCGCGTATTGACCACTGACATTTTCTTTATGACATAGGCTTTGTCTTTAATTAATGATGTAATAGGCTTTTGCTCCAAAACCTCAGTACTCTCACTAATTATTGCATTAAGTGCTAATAAATCTTGTTCCGAAATTTCCATGGTTAAAATGGATGTGTACAGTGAAAGAACCGCAAAAAGTAATATAAAACTATTGCTCACTTGAAATAATTGAGGTGGTTGCACTACACTCACTTGTTAACTATTGAGTAATCAGAGATAGATTTGACTTTTGTCATACTATCACAGGCCATTTATAGTAATAGATCTGCCCCACTACAATAATTTTCCTTTCCCCCACCACATTAATTGCCTCCCACCACTGTAATTACACTTATACAATTACTCTTATTACCACCACCCACTATGCGATGCCCCCACCACCAGTGTATGTAACGCTCTAATTACCCCCACTACCATGCCAATTATCCATCCCCACCACAATAATTACACTAAGTACTCTCGTTATGCAATTACACTTATTACCCCCTCCACCACAATAATTACAGTAAGTACTCTCGTTATGCAATTGCTCTTATTACCCCTCACCACCACAATAATTACAGTAAGTGCTCTCGTTATGCAATTACTGTTATTACCCCCCTCCACTGCAATAATTGCAGTAAGTACTCTAGTTACGCAATTACTGGTATTACCCCCTCCACCACAATAATTACAGTAAGTACTCTCGTTACGCAATTACTGGTATTACCCCCTCCACTGCAATAATTACAGTAAGTACTCTCGTTATGCAATTACTTTTATTACCCCCCTCCACTGCAATAATTGCAGTAAGTACTCTAGTTACGCAATTACTGGTATTACCCCCTCCACTGCAATAATTGCAGTAAGTACTCTCTTTTCGCAATTACTGTCATTACCCCCCTCCATCATAATAATTACAGTAAGTACTTTCGTTATGCAATTACTCTTATTACCCCCCTCCACTGCAATAATTGCAGTAAGTACTCTAGTTACGCAATTACTGGTATTACCCCCTCCACTGCAATAATTGCAGTAAGTACTCTCTTTTCGCAATTACTGTCATTACCCCCCTCCACCACAATAATTACAGTAAGTACTCTCGTTATGCAATTACTGGTATTACCCCCTCCACTGCAATAATTGCAGTAAGTACTCTCTTTTCGCAATAACTGTCATTACCCCCCTCCACCACAATAATTACAGTAAGTACTCTCATTATGCAATTACTTTTATTACCCCCCTCCACTGCAATAATTGCAGTAAGTACTCTAGTTACGCAATTACTGGTATTACCCCCTCCACCACAATAATTACAGTAAGTACTCTCGTTACGCAATTACTCTCATTACCCCCCTCCATCATAATAATTACAGTAAGTACTCTCGTTATGCAATTACTTTTATTACCCCCCTCCACTGCAATAATTGCAGTAAGTACTCTCTTTTCGCAATTACTGTCATTACCCCCCTCCATCATAATAATTACAGTAAGTACTTTCGTTATGCAATTACTCTTATTACCCCCCTCCACTGCAATAATTGCAGTAAGTACTCTAGTTACGCAATTACTGGTATTACCCCCTCCACTGCAATAATTGCAGTAAGTACTCTCTTTTCGCAATTACTGTCATTACCCCCCTCCACCACAATAATTACAGTAAGTACTCTCGTTATGCAATTACTGGTATTACCCCCTCCACTGCAATAATTGCAGTAAGTACTCTCTTTTCGCAATAACTGTCATTACCCCCCTCCACCACAATAATTACAGTAAGTACTCTCATTATGCAATTACTTTTATTACCCCCCTCCACTGCAATAATTGCAGTAAGTACTCTAGTTACGCAATTACTGGTATTACCCCCTCCACCACAATAATTACAGTAAGTACTCTCGTTACGCAATTACTCTCATTACCCCCCTCCATCATAATAATTACAGTAAGTACTCTCGTTATGCAATTACTTTTATTACCCCCCTCCACTGCAATAATTGCAGTAAGTACTCTAGTTACGCAATTACTGGTATTACCCCCTCCACCACAATAATTACAGTAAGTACTCTCGTTACGCAATTACTCTCATTACCCCCCTCCATCATAATAATTACAGTAAGTACTTTCGTTATGCAATTACTCTTATTACCCCCCTCCACTGCAATAATTACCCCCCACCACTCTAATTACCCCCACCACTCTAATTACCCCCCACCACTCTAATTACCCCCCACCACTCTAATTACCCCCACTACTCTAATTACCCCCCACCACTTTAATTACCCCCCACCCCATCACATAGGCCCCGCAAACCTATGACGTCACGAAAAGTGGTGGGGGGAGTATCCAGCTCCGGCTTAAGTCCTCTACTATTGTTATCTTTTAATCAGATTAAAGAGTTGCTATCAGCTTCTGGTTCTTGTTTAACGACAGTACACAACCTGACCAGCCATGACGACATCATCACTGCTTGATATCTTTTAAACCGATATTTTTATCTGCAAATTTTACTATCTGATGTACCTACTTGTGCCAGAAAACTTGCCGTCTATATGCTTCAGCAATTATTGATTCACCGACTTATCACCTATTAAAATTATTCACAAAGGAATTCAATTTACTACTCAACTTAGTTCCTTAGTCATGAGTCAATATATTCTTAATAATCAGTGATAAAAACAATATCGCTTTTATTACAAGAATTCATAATATAATAATATGTATAGTTATAGTTGTCTACACATATTTAATGCAAATAAAAAAGACCACAACATAAAGACAGGTCATTAAAATATCAAAGTCGGTATTTTTACCTGCCGAGACGGTCTTACAGAGACATACTTCAAATTTTTGAGTATTAGAATAAACAAAATAATACTTGGATAAAAATCGTGTTTTCGGCAGTTTAAAATCTTACTCTGTTTTGCATCAAGATAGTATATCTTACGCATTGGTGGACGTATTACCAGTCTTTGGCGATATTGATAGATAAATTCAAAGTACGGCTCTGGGTAGGGAATTTTAATTAAAAGAAGCTTGTTTCCGATTATTTCTTATTTTAATGACTGCAGAACATATTATACATGAGAACAGTGTTGTTCTATGTATTAAGTAATACATTATATTTATGATTTAATATTTTGTACTAAACTTGCTTCGCTCTCCCGTCTATACGTAAGTGGTACAGCTTTGAGGTTTTTTTTTGTGCAGTAAATATATGGAAACAACTGTACATATTTGTATTTATAAAGAGGGCAAAGTTTAGCCAGGTGTCTATTGTCTATTCCTCCACTTATCCAATTATACAAGTGACAAAACAGTGTTGTAAAACTATAACTAAATTACATGTTAAACAATTACGAAGGCGTAGAAGGGCCACACGAACTCAGAATTCTGACATAAAACTCTGACCTTCATCTCAGAATTCTGACTTCTGTCTCAGAATTCTGACTTCTATCTCAGAATTCTGACTTTCATCTCAGAATTCTGACTTTAAACTCAGAATTCTGACTTTTATCTCAGAATTCTGACTTTTACCTCAGAATTCAGACTTTCGTCTCAGAATTCTGACTTTAAACTCAGAATTCTGACTTAAAACTCAGAATTCTGACTTTTGTCTCAGAATTCTGACTTAAAACTCATGGCTGCCGTCACCTATCGTGGCCGTCTATTAAAAAGAAAACATGGCTGCCTATGAGAAAAAGACATACATTACAAGCATTACTCCATTCGTCTGTTATGTAGTACATGATGACCCTTTGCTGTATGATGCGTCTGACAGCAACACATCAGTTACCATGGACTGGCCGCCTATAAGAAAAGAAACATTACGCCATCTGTTTGTTGGTGGCGCATGATGACCCTTTGCTGCAGGATACATCTCACAGCGCCATATTATTTGCCACGGACTGATCTATCAAAATAGACCATGCATGGCTGCGTACAAGAAAAAGCATTGCGTCGTATGTCTGTTAGGTAGTACATGATGACCCTTTGCTGCATGATAGGTCTAACAGCATCATGCATCATATCATTTACCATGGGCTTGTTGCCTATAGCAGAAAAGAACATGTCTACCTATAAGAAAAAACATTACTCCATCTATCTGTTAATTAGTACACGATGGCTTTACCCGTTGTCGTATGACACGTCTGATGGCATCACATCATTTACTATGGACTAGCTACCTATCAGAAAAGAATATGATGGCCTATAAGAAAAACTAACTGTCACATGAAAGTGGTATACAACGATAGTGACGTACATGATTTGGTTACTTTAGGAAATTAATTCTAATTGGCAATCAATTAGCATTTGTTTAGTTCGACGACAAAAGGCATAAAGTCGTGAACACATTCGGTTTTACAGATTTGGCAGTACATTTTTGCGAGGTTTTTAGTAAATGTTTTTAAATAGGTATTAATTTGGACAAGAAACGTAATAAATACTATTTTATAGGTAATACAATTATCTTTAATTTATTTATTGTCTTTATGCAATAAGAATTGAACGATTTTTTTTTGTAAATTCACAAAAAGAATCTCCTCTAGGTATTAATTATTTACAAAAATACTGCTTATTTAAAAAAATAAATTCCTTTGTGTTCCCATTCTCTAATTGTATTAACATCTGTTGAATGGTTCGATAATAAAATAAAAAAGTTGCTAAATAAGTTAACAACTTAATCATCATCTCCAAATAATCAACACGATCAATTTAATTTGTCATTCAAAATATCCATGATTTGTTACAGCCTATTTGCATTTGAAGCATTGAGGTTGTCTCGTCAGCAGATTTAGAAGCATGAAGAACATATTCAATATAATTTATAAACAGTATAAACAACAATAGCGAACACAACAAATGCATATATTTCTCAAATTATTTTATAAAATAATTCTCTTTTAGCTACAAATTCAAAAGCGGTATTTTCACGCCCAGTTGATGGCGCTACTGGTATAACGTGAGCCTCGTTGAATAGCATTGAAAGATATGCAAATGGCGAAAAAAGCGAAAGTAACGGTTCTAGAAAACAGTATTTTAATAGATAACGTTAATGAAAACAAATAGTTAAAAATGGGGAGATGAGAAGGAAAACGACAAGTTATTGTTACACGTATAAACTAAATAAATATTTATAAAACGTAACGTGTGTTGAATGTAAAATGCCATTATTGGAAAACTTTATACCTCGAAAACGGTACACAATGCTAATATGCGAATAGTCTAAATTCTAATTTAGTAGTGAATACAAATTAACAATATTTTATTAAAGATTCAGAGAAGCGATTTAGTTTTTATTAGCTCAAAGTTATTGCTATAGGTGTACTTTTAAATGACTTTAAACACTTTTAAAATGAAGGAGGTATTCAATTCGATCTGTATGTATAGTTGTCTTCATATATTTACTGCACATGAAAACCTCAAAGCTGTGCCGCTTATACTTATACTTATAGATGGGAAAGTAGGGCATGTTCAAATTTGGTAGAAAATGGTAAATCATAAATATAATGTATTACATAATACACAGAACAACATTGTTCTCGTGTGTAGCGCGTTCTGGCATAATTAAAATAAGAAATAATCGGAAACAAGCCTCTTTTAATTAAAATGTCTTTACTCCTGAAACTTAGTTGCGTAAATCACCCCTAACTAGAATGTCATACCCAGGGAACAGATAAGCAGAGCCGTATTTTGAATTTATTTATCAATATCGCAAAGGACGCAAAATCTTGACGCAAAATAGAGCAAGATTTTTTTAATTTACCAGAAACGTCATTAAGTTTCTACGAAAAATAAGATTTTGAACAAATGGACACAACTATAAGGTTTATTGATTCGTTACATTCATTACTGTGGATTTCGCTTAAGCGATTTCTATATAATATTTTGCAAATTGCATGGCTGGTTTGTGGTCCTAATGTAGTATTATTATTTTGGTCCAAGGCGAGCCAATACGTGATTTTCTTTGTCGTAAAGGCGAATGTGCTGATGACAACGGAAAACGATTCATAACAATAATACTTTTAACCATTTTTAACCGACTTCAATATCGATATTAGGCAATAAGGTTAAATTAACTGAGCAAAGGTGGACTTTTATTTCATAATTCTAAGGGACCGTACATTTTTTGAACTGAAAATATTAGAAAATTTGTTTCAAAACAAACTCTTGATGTATTAAAATACCTACTATATTATTTATTTCTCTCTCCTTAGGATCTTTACCTGCCCATCTGAACATCACCGATTCAAGAAGCGCCCACAAGAAGAAACCGGACAGACCCTTATATGACGACCATTGGCACACGATAAAGGACACGATTCGGCTGCTGGAATGTTAAGACGATGATGGAGGCCTCACGTCTAGCTCAAATCACTGAAGAAATGCAGCGATAGCTGAATCTCCTGGGGCTTAGTGAACACCACACGAGAGGGAGGAACTACTAACCTTCTTTGATAAATCATTGGATGAAAGACACGAAAGTGGTGTTGGAATCATATTCGACAAGAAAACAAAAAGAAGTCTTTTAAGATGGAATCCTATAACCGATCGGATTATAACATCACGACTACAAACCAAAGTAAGGAAAATGACAATTGTTTGTGTTTTGCACCTACAAAACAAACTCTTGATGTATTAAAATACCTACTATATTATTTATTTCTCTCTCCTTAGGATCTTTACCTGCCCATCTGAACATCACCGATTCAAGAAGCGCCCACAAGAAGAAACCGGACAGACCCTTATATGACGACCATTGGCACACGATAAAGGACACGATTCGGCTGCTGGAATGTTAAGACGATGATGGAGGCCTCACGTCTAGCTCAAATCACTGAAGAAATGCAGCGATAGCTGAATCTCCTGGGGCTTAGTGAACACCACACGAGAGGGAGGAACTACTAACCTTCTTTGATAAATCATTGGATGAAAGACACGAAAGTGGTGTTGGAATCATATTCGACAAGAAAACAAAAAGAAGTCTTTTAAGATGGAATCCTATAACCGATCGGATTATAACATCACGACTACAAACCAAAGTAAGGAAAATGACAATTGTTTGTGTTTTGCACCTACAAAAGTAGTCTCCCTCGAAGAAAAACAAAGTTTCTACGAAGCCGTAGAAAAGGCCTTGAACAATCTGAAAAAAACAGAAACAGTTTTCCTGATGGGATACTTTAATGCTAAGTTGGCAGCGACAACACCAATTGCGAAGAACTCATGGAAAGCATGGGCTAGGCGAGATGAATGAAAACGGACAACTCTTCGTGGAAATATGCCGCAACCATGAACTTGTCATTGGAGGTACCCTATTCCCTCACAAAAGAATCCACAAAGTGACATGGGTCTCACCAGATAACATCGTCGAAAACCAAATAGACCACGTCGCGGTAAGTAGAAAACGGAGCTCCCTTCTAAACAGAAGAAGCTATCGCGGGGCCGACGTAGCCACTGATTACTACCTTGTGGTAGGGTAGATAAGATCCCTCCCCAAGAAAAACTTATAATAAAGGAACTAGGAAAAAATTCAACACTGAACTCCTAAAAGATAGGACAACACGAAGAAAATTTGAACAAGCAATCTCCAGGGAGCGAGTTAATGAATTAAAGGACAACTGGGCATGCACAGAAAAGGCTCTTTTAGAGGCGGGTGAGAATGTTCTGGATTTCAAGAGGTACGGTAGAAAAGAATGAATAACCGACGAATCCTGGATGTTAGTCAATAAACGGAGAGAAATTAAATTAGCGGGTGAAGACGAGAAACATAGAAGAAAGGAGGAGTACAGAATAGCTAACAATAACAGACGGGATAAAAGGCAATGGATTGACAACCTAGCACAAGCAGCAGAAGATGCTGCAGTGAGAAGTGACTCATGTACTCTGTGTGATATAACTAGACGACTTGTCGGGAATCGATATGGAACAGCTGTGGCCTCATAATAAAGCTCCCAAAGAAAGGTGATTTCAGCAACTGTCGAAACTCGCGTGGAATCACATTATTAAACACAGCCAATAAAATATTAACGACGATTCTTAATAACAGAATCATAGAAGTAGAGATCTTCTATAGATCATATTAACACACGTATAATAACTGAGAACTCCAACGATTTCTGATCAATACTCTATCTGGTATTTATAGAGTTCGAACGCGCTTTCGGCACTTTCAATCATTCAGTAATCTGAAGCATACCAAGAGAAAGAGGAATACCGGACAAAATAGTCCGAATCATCAAAACCCTCTACGTGAACTCTACTTGTAGAGTCCTGCACGGGGGAAGAGAAAGTGTGGATGTACCAGTAAATAACGGATTCAAACAAGAATGTGTCCTGTTTCCCTTACTTATTAATATCGTGCTGGATCACACACTGCGCAAGGCAACTGATGCTACCAGAGGAGTTAGATGGGGTCTCAATGGACGGCTAGAAGACTTAGATTATACAGATGATATAAGTATGCTGTTCCACACACTGGAAGACATGAAACAAAAATTTGAATTATGGCAACTTGAAACTTCAAAGATGGGGCTAAAAATAAATACAAATAAAATGAAACAACCCCGCCTGAATACCCAAAACAACGACCCTATACATATAGACGAACAACCCATTGAGATCGTCACAGAATTCGTTTATCTAGCATAATAGATAAAGATGGTGGCACAGACCGTGATGTTGAAGAGAGGATACAAAAAGCTAGAAAGATCTTTGGAATGCTTAAAAATATATGGAAATCTAGAGAGTATTCCAATAAAACCAAAATTCGTATCTTCAATTCCAATGTTAAATTGGCTCTGCTATATGGCTGTGAAACTTGGAAAGTAACAAAAATAAATACAGGAAAATCCAGATCTTCATAAACAGGTGTTTGCGCAGAATATTGCGCATCTACTGGCCGGACCAGATCACCAGTACAGAACTCTGGAAGAGAACCAATCAGAAGCCAGTCGAAAAAGAGGTTCAGAAAAGAAAATGGGGAGGCTGGGCCATACACTGAGAAGGCCGGTATACGACATCGCGAGACAAGCCATAGAATGGAACCCACAAGACTCACTTGGTAGGGGCCGACCGAAGATCACCTGGAGAAGAACATTTCTTGAAGAGGCAAAAACGCTGGGCAAATCATGGGGTGAAATCAAGCTAATTGCCAATAACCGGGTTAGATGGAGACGACTTGTGGACTCCCTATGTTCCGTTACGGAATAATGGGCTTATATGTATTATTAGGATCTTTACCTAAGTGTATTTAGTTTGCTGATTTCGAATTATATTTCTTTAACACCATTTCAGAAATTACAAATTCCACAACTAAAAATTGTGTCGGAACAAGTATCATTCCAACACACTGTTATGGTATAATACCGCACGGCTTTCGACGAATCAGAAGCTGTTAGTGGTTCGGTTGCTATGGTTACGTCGAACAAAAGGTAGCTTCGCATTTGACGTTTTGAACAGTTTTAAAGTTTTTTCGTATAATTTCTAAAATCTTGTTAGAGAAAGTATAGTCTACAACACTTTTAGAATGGCATATTCCACACTCGCGAACCGTAGTCCTCGCCTTCGGCTCGGCCTACAAACTTTTCGCTCGTGTGGAATATGGACCATTCCATACCTTGTTGTAGAATATACTATTCCAGCTATCATCACGTGAAAATGTCAAACAGTCACCATTGAACACAAAAAACCTATTAGATACTTTCAGTGGACTCACAATCCTAAAATTTGGGACACAGATAGAGTGAAGGGCAAAACTAAAGGAAAAATTATCAAAATCTAAATGACTATGGGAATCGGTAAACAGTAATGAAAACTTATAGGGTGCGTCCAATGGGTTCGTAACACAATTAAAAGAAAAAGTTCTATAATCCAATATTCCCATATTAATTTCAGGGGAAGAGGAGGTAAACCGCCTTCAAAAGAGTAATTTCGGTAGATCTAGAAAATAGAAATTTGGGACATAGCTAGCGTTTATTGTACAATTAAAAGGAAAAATTGTAAAATATCCTAGTACCTAACCTTAAAAACGGATGAGTAATGAAAATAATGACAGAAAACCTGATAGATTATATTTCTTGACCCAAACAATATTCGCGCCGTCAACAGTTAGCTTATCAGCTTCAAGTTGAAATTTAGCGTTACTTGACCCCAGAGCCTGATCCAGAATAGAAAAGTGTAGCGCTGAATTAAATAGTTTAGTAACATTTTGCTCTAAAATTATAATATATGACAGTTTATATAAAAATTATAGTTTACACGTCTCTGGAGATCACTCTGTATCACGGATGCACAGAGAACTTCTTTTTCGACATTTGGGTTTAGTGTGTTATGAATCGTACACATTTCTTTTCTACGATGATTATTAAGAATCTTTGTCTGGTTATAATATTTAATTAAATTAAATATATCATAATAAATACGTTTTTTATTTATATTTATTATAGTTGCAATTGTACATCGCCGAAATTCTATCTATGAGAAAAACATAAGTCAGTTTATAATTTAACTATTTTCAAAATCACAATAAATTACAACAGTAGTAAGGTACATGAAAAAAAGGAAAAGAAAATACCGTGTGTTTCAACTAACAATCAGTACAATAAATAAATAATTATTATCCATGACCGTGAAATATTTACGACAGAACAAAAAGTAAATGTCAGGGTTAACTATAAGCTACACTTTCCTTGTGCATCTTGAACTTGAAAACCGTTTATGGCTTGCACATTTTAAGCAATTATTGTTCATGATGTGAGTAGTTGCTCATTTGGATATTATAGTAATACAATAATTTATATAATTTACGACACTTTAATTCATCCCAATAAGAGAATATATTTCTTATATACTTCTCCTTGAACTAATAATAATAATGACGACTTTCATTATTAGACAAAACGAACTTCTCTTAATATAAGTGAAATTCGATCGTAATTTTATCGTAACTACGTGGAAAGAAGTAAGATGCAATGTTCTCACTTTGCATCTAAGTCAACGCAATTTTCAAAATATCAAAACACCCGACTCGCATTTCGTCAAATACGTTGGCATCATCAGGAGATAAATAAAAACTTTTCAATCATCTCAAGTGTTAGTAATTGAGTGTTGTGCTTGGTGTTTGTGGAAACTACGTCAAAGGCATTTTAATATCGGTTAGACTTTACTCTAACGCCTTATATAAATATTGCCATTTTAATTAATAAAAAACCATGTAATAATTATTTTTATTCAGTTGAATTGGTTGATTGAAATAAATATTCATAATTTTTTTATTGCGATTAGTAACAATATGTTAATAATTAATATAGTACATATTAATTAGTATTCATAAAATCTGAATATTCAAATGCTTCATAGAAGTTATATGCATAATCAATTATATTAATATGGATATGTAATCTAACGGAGCCTCCATGCGAGTGAATAATTGTCTCCAAGTAAAAACCTTATAAGTACACAATTTTACCTTTAAAGTTGTTAGCTTCTTCATACGGTAAATTGAAATTAAGAAAGGTCCAACATTAATTACTTCCTTCAACCAACAATTAAAATAAACGGTACATCAAAAATCACTTAACCTATTCTTTCAAATTGTTCAAATAATAATTGTAAATATTATTATAATAAAATAAATAATTGACCACGGAAACGAAAATTAGGATTGAATGGAACTAATAGGATTGCCAAAATCATAAAGACGTGAAGAATTTTATCTTTACTGGGTGGTCCATTTGACTTAAGATAATAAAATATAGAGGAAAACCGCATTTATGAAAAAAAATGTGTAAATCAAAGGTTATATGGCCTTGAGACTGAAACAAAATGACATTATTTTCTTTCGATTAAGGTCATGTCAAGGCTTTTAATGTTTTAAATGGAAATCTAAATTTTTATTACTATCATATTCTATAAAATGGAATGAGCAAGTTTTGTGTGTTCCAAGCATTATTTTAAAACATGCGTTGTTTCAGAAATATTTAACAAAATAGTTGTTTCGTAAAGCGTATCTAAAGTTTGTTAATTTTGACAAGAATACGTCGAACTTACCTACATTAATTTAATTGGGAAACAATAATTCTTAATAAATTTTTAAATGTAATTTGTTTAATACAAGGTGCATTATCGTTTAAATAAAATATTAAATAGAGATTATAATGGTGGTTGAATAGGTCACGCTAGACTTATGGACCGACCTGCTCGAATACCCGATTTAACGTCTCATGATTTTCTCTTGTGGGAGTACATTCATCCCTATATAAAACATTCCAACTACTCCTTAAAATAGGAAAGAATGAATTAGGAATGCTTGTGAAACTATTGATAGACAAATTCTATTAAGTGCTACTAAATCTTTTATTAAGTCTGTTGAAAAATGTAGATTGAACTGCTCTACACGTATCGAGTAATAAAACACATTATGTCTCAATACACTTAAACACTATATTTACAATGATAATGAAAACAAACGGAACAAGGAACAGAAACATTTGACAATGAACTAAATTAACAAACAATAATTAAGCAACAAAAGAAAATAAACTGGTCCGCGGCAATTTCAAATATTGAGATGAATCGCGGCAGAATACTGTTATATTGAAACATATGCTTTATAGAGTTTTGCAAACAGCAGAGAGAATAACATCAATACAATGATAAGCAAACAAATAATAATTCACTTTTAAATACTGTTATGTTAATTAAATTACATGAATTCACGTTACAACCGACAAAATACCGAATAGATTTACACACTCTAAAACTGAAAATGGTACGTGATACAAGTATTTATTATCCCCTGTAGATGTTGACCGAAGATACGCTAAACTAGGTGGTTTGTCTCCAAGGAGGTGTGCCATAGACTTGAATATCACACGGCTCTTGATCTATAATTTTCTTTGAAGGAAATAATCGGTAAAAAGGAAAATTCTTAAACTTAATAAATGAAATGCACATGGAAAGAGTTGCCTTGCGAAGACCCTACAAAACCAAAAATATACATGATGTGCTGACAGGGGTTTCGCCAACCAATCTGGGTTCATCGGGGATGATCATCATTAAAAATGTAACAATTATATCTAAAAACTTAATTTCTTAAAAAGGAATGAAGAAAGTCCGATTGAATGTTCAATAACTATATAAAATCTCTAAACTAGCGAAGACTATAATTTTTAAACAATTGGTTAAGGTGGCCATTCCCTAGAAAGAGACATCCGATAGGGAAATATTGATTATTTTTGCCCATAACTTTTTTTCCTTAGTACGTATATTTAAATAAAATATAAGAGTACCTAAGTAGAACTATAACAAGACTATTGCTATGAATTTTCACTCAATAATTTCAGTGGTTTGCAAAATAGCTCGATTTAAAACTACGAAATAGGAAGATTAACACAATTTTTAAATTTAGATCGAGCTATTTTGCAAACCACTAAAATTATTGAGTGAAAATTCATAGTAATAGTCTTGTTATGGTTCTACTTAGGTACTCTTACAATTTATTTAAATATACGCACTAAGAAAAAAAAGTTATAGCTAAAAATAGTAAATATTTCCCTATCGGATGTCTCTTTCTAGGGAATGGCCACCTTAACTTTTAATAATCATGATAAAATCTGCATGTGAACAAATAAACGGTTTATTTGGTACGTGAAGACATACATTTGTTTATTCTGCTTTTGCCATTTCAGCGACACAACCTTGACCAACAACGATTTATTATTGAGACAACTCCCATTTTTTACACCTAAAAACGGCTGATTTAATACACAAGTCTAATAAATGCGGCATTAAATCACAATGGAGCTTAGGTTAGTTCCATACGGTGATTTAGAACAATGGAAAATACAATGGGCGTCCCTAACGGTGGTCCAATAATTGAGTTTGGAGCATATTCAGTGTACATATAGTGAAGTACTGAAATACCTCCCGTCGAGTCTCCTCTAACAAACTAACAAAACCTTATCTTTAAACATACAATTTAATTGAATACAATGTAGTGTTCAGTACAAGGCCTTATGTTCACCTTACATCGCGTTGAAATCTATCCGAGTCAATTAAGCGTTTAGTATATCGGCAAATGGACATTCGGTATGTCACTTCGTAGCTCGGGCGATTCACTTTTATTTCAGTATTTTTTCAACTGGTTTTCGTTCGAGGCAATTAAAATTTTTCACATCCAAGTACAGTTGGAATCACGAATCTTGTCGTTCACGTCATCATCTTTTAATTTTCGAATCAAATCGATTCAAGGTCACACAGAATGGCAACGCATGAGTGGTACCATTTCAAAGAACTTTGCTGTAAAATAACAGTTATTACTATATAGTACAGGCAAATTAGACATTTAGAGTAACAAAAATTAATAAAAGGATCATCTCTGGGATTTAATTAGGTAATAACCTGGAGAATAAAATGATGCATTCTTTGCACTTCCAAGTTCCGGGAAAATTCAAACAAATTTGGAAAAACTCTTTGATTTTTTGCTCTAACGGCAAACATAATGAAAATAGAGAAAAAAGTTCCCAACAAAAGTAGTAGCTCGTCTCTTTCTCTACAAAAAAGGTCTTTACACATGTTTGTCTTATTTAAGCCGTTTAGAAGATAAATCGAGTTTTCCACTTGTAGTTTTAAGCCACTTCGAAATGCGCGAAAAATGAGAATTCTCTGGGAGTTTCATACAACCGGGCTTATCGATCGATAATTCTTACTATTCAGAGCCCCTAAAAAAATTAAAATAACATTCTCCCTCCAAGTTTTGTAGATCAGTTCGCTATATCTTAATTATTAATAATAGCACAGTCTTAATTTTAGGCTTATAAGTACAATAAAACATATTCTTTCGAATGACTTTAGAGTTTTTTTAAATGCGTGCAGTACTTTTTGCACAATTATACAGTAAAACATATACAACTTATTTGTTTTCTAACATTCTTCAATGAAATTTTCACAAAATATAGATTAAAGTGAGTGGAATCGAATACATGTAGTGAAAAAGCACCCATTGTTACGGGAGAAATAGGCATAATGCATAAAACTCAAAGATATAAATAAATCAACGGATAAAGTTTACTAAGCCATCTTTTAACACTTTTTTCTCTATGATAAAAGTTTGTATGAATTTTGTGATTAGTTACACATTAAAGCTGAGACTTTTCTCTATATTTTATGTTGTTTTCATTTTTTTAGCGGCCCTGAATAGTAAGAATTATCGATCTATGTGTCCGGTCGTACGAAACTCCCAGACAATTCTCATTTTCCGCGCATTTCGGAGCGACTCAACACTATAAGTGGAAAATTGGATTTATCTCCTAAACGGCTTAAGTAAGGCAAAAATTTGTAAAGACCTTTTTTGTAGAGAAAGAGACTGGCTACAAATTTTGTTAAAAACTTTTTTCTGTATTTTCATTATTTTAGCCGCTAGAGCAAAGAAACCGAAATTCAAAAAGTTTTTCCAAATTTTTTTTAATTTTCCCGGAACTTGGAAGTGCAAAGAATGCATCATTCCATTCTACAGGTTATTATCTACTTAAATCCCGGATATGATCCTTCTAGTAATTTTTGCGAGGTTTTTATAAAATTTTTCCTTCATTGCCTGTACTATCATACAATTACTTCCACATCCACGTGGTGGATTGGAAGTATAGTAATCGCAAAAAAATTTTCAAAAATTTTTATTCGTGAAATAGGTTTAGAATGTCATGAAACGTCAAGATTTTAAATTTGAGCGAAAAAAAAATCGTCTGTCTGTCTGTAACTTTTTTTTGTCCGCACGCTTTCTCCGGAACGGTTTAAGATATTGACTTGAAATTTTGTACACGTATATATTATAACGAGATCTGGAACTGGATTGTTTTTTGAGGAAATCCGATGAAGGGTTGGGGGTTAAATAGGGGTAAATAAGGGGAAATAAGTAAAGCAAGCTTGTAAGAGTACAGAAACTTGAAATTCGGTGTATGTACTAGAAGTTAAGGCCTCAGATTTTTTTATAATATTTTTCAACCCCCCACCACCCCTACCCCATTAAAGGGGTTGAAAAAATAAAGTTGAGATATTCATTTGAAATTTCGTACACGTATGTATTATAACGATGTCTAGAATTAGATTATATTTTGGGATGATTCCGTTGAAGGGTTGGGGGTTAATTTGGGGTAAATAGAGGAATATACGTAAAACAAGTTGGTACAAGAGTACAGAAACTTGAAATTCGGTGTATGTACTAGAAGCCAAAGCGTCAGATTTTTTAATAATATTTTTCAACCCCCACCACCCCTACTCCAATTTGAAAAGGGTTGATAAAATAAAATTGAGATATTCATTTGAAATTTTCTACACATATGTATCTGGAACTAGATTATATTTTGAGATAATTCCGTTGAAGGGTTGGGGGTTAAATAGGGGTAAATAAGGGAAAATAAATAAAGCAAGCTGGTAAGACTACAGAAACTTGAAATTCGGTGTATGTAGCCAAGGTCTCAGATTATTACTTCCACATCCACGAAGTGGATTGGAAGTATAGTAATCGCAAAAAAATTTTCAAAAATTTTTATTCGTGAAATAGGTTTAGAATGTCATGAAACGTCGAGATTTTAAATTTGAGCGAAAAAAAAATTTCTGTCTGTCTGTCTGTCTGTCTGTCTGTCTGTCTGTCGGTCTGTCTGTCTGTCTGTCTGTCTGTAACTTTTTTTGTCCGCACGTTTTCTCCGGAACGGTTTAAGATATTGACTTGAAATTTTGTACACGTATATATTATAACGAGATCTGAAACTGGATTGTTTTTTGAGGATATCCGGTGAAGGGTTGGGGGTTAAAAAGGGTAAATAGGGGAAAATATGTAAAGCAAGCTTGTAAAAATACAGAAACTTGAAATTCGGTGTATGTACTAGAAGATAAGGCCTAAAATTTTTTTGTCATATTTTTCAACCCCCTACCACCCCTACCCCATTAATGGGGTTGATAAAATAAAGTTGAGATTTTCACTTGAAATTTCGTACACGTATGTATTATAACGACGTCTGAAATTAGATTATATTTTGAGATGAATCCGTTGAAGGGTTGGGGGTTAATTTGGGGTAAATAGGGGAATATAAGTAAAACAAGTTGGTAACAGTACAGAAACTTGAAATTCGGTGTATGTACTAGAAGCCAAAGCGTCAGAATTTTTTATAATATTTTTCAACCCCCACCACCCCTACTCCAATATGAAAAGGGTTGATAAAATAAAATTGAGATATTCATTTGAAATTTGGTACACGTATGTATTATAACGACATCTGGAACTAGATTATATTTTGAGATGATTCCGTTGAAGGGTTGGGGGTTAAATAGGGATAAATAGGGGAAAATAAGTAAAGCAAGCTGGTAAGGCTACAGAAACTTGAAATTCGGTGTATGTACTAGAAGCCAAGGTCTCAGATTATTTATAATATTTTTCAACCCCCACGACCCCTACTTCATTATTAAAAGGGTTGATAAAATAAAATTGAGATATTCATTTGAAGTTTGGCACACGTATGAATTATAACGACATCTGGAACTAGATTATTCTTTGAGATGACCTTTGAAGGGTTGGGGGTTATTTAGGGGTAAATAGGGGGAAATAAGTAAAGCAAGCCGGTATGAGTACAGAAACTTGAAATTCGGTGTATGTACTAGAAGCAAAGGCCTCAGATTTTTCAATAATTTATTTCAGCCCCCACCACCCCTACTCCATTATTTAAGGGGTTGATAAAATGAAATTGAGATATTCACATGAAATTTAGTACGTATATGTATTATAACGACATCTGGAACTAGATTATATTTTGAGATGATTCTGTTGGAGGGTTGGGGGTTAAATAGGGGAAAATAAGTAAAGCAAGTTGGAAAGACTACAGAAACTTGAAATTAGGTGTATGTACTAGAAGCCATGGTCTCAGATTATTTATAATATTTTTCAACCCCCGCCACCCCTACTTCATTATTAAAAGGGTTGATAAAATAAAATTGAGATATTCATTTGAAATTTGGTACACGTATGAATTATAACGACATCTGGAACTAGATTATACTTTGAGATGATTTCGTTGAAGGGTTGGGGGTTATTTAGGGGTAAATAGGGGGAAATAAGTAAAGCAAGCTGGTATGAGTACAGAAACTTGAAATTCGGTGTATGTACTAGAAGCCAAGGCCTCAGATTTTTTAATAATATATTTCAGCCCCCACCACCCCTACTTCATTATTCAAGGGGTTGATAAAATAAAATTGAGATATTCACATGAAATTTAGTAAGCATATATATTATAACGACATCTGGAACTAGTTGAAGGGTTGGGGGTTAAATAGCGGTATATAAGGGAAAATAAGTAAAGCAAGCTGGTAAAAGTACAGAAATTTGAGATTTGGTGTATATACTAGAAGCGAAGGTCTCAGTTTTTTTTATTAGCATTTTCCGTAGGGGTGACTAGGGGAAAATAAGTAAATCAAGGTGATAAGAGTACAGAAATTTGGGATTCGGTGTATATACTAGAAACCAAGGCCTCAGATTTCAAACTTCAATATTTTTCAAACTCCACCACCTCCGCTTCATTATTAATGGGATTGATAACATCAAATTGAGATATTCACTTGAAAATTAGTACACGTATGTATTGTGGTGACATCTGATTGAGATGACTCCATTGAAGGGGTGGAAAGTGGTAAGTTGAGAATAGTAGAAAATAAGTAGAGTGAACTCATTTTTAACGTATATGATAAAAACCAACCCCTCAAACTTTTCTATGACATCTGCCCCAAATATTATTAAAATTCTACGACCAATAATTTCCACATACTAGAGTGCAAATATAGTCAAAATGTTTCCTTTAAGGGGACTTGGATGAAGAATCTGGATGTGGAAGTAGTGATTCCTTAGGCAGCGGTTTTTATAATATTTTTCAACCCCCACCACCACCCCTACCCCATTAATGTGGTTGACAAAATAAAGTTGAGATATTCATTTGAAATTTCGTACACGTATGTATTATAACGACGTCTGGAATTACTTTATATTTTGAGATGATTCCGTTGAAGGGTTGGGGGTTAATTTGGGGTAAATAGAGGAATATAAGTAAAAAGTTGGTAAGACAACAGAAACTTGAAATTCGGTGTATGTACTAGAAGCCACAGCGTCAGATTTTCTTATAATATTTTTCAACCCAACCACCCCTACTCCAATATGAAAAGGGTTGATAAAATAAAATTGAGATATTCATTTGAAATTTGGTACACGTATGTATTATAACGACGTCTGAAACTAGATCATAATTTGAGATGATGCCGTTGAAGGGTTGGGGGTTAATAGGGGCAAATAGGGGAAAATCAGTAAAGCAAGCTGGTAAGACTACAGAAATTTGGGATTTGGTGTATATACTAGAAACCAAGGCCTCAGATTTCTTTCTAATATTTTTCAAACTCTACCACCTCCGCTTCATTATTAATGGGATTGATAACATCAAATTGAGATATTCACTTGAAAGTTAGTACACGTATGTATTGTAGTGACATCTGATTGAGATGACTCCATTGAGGTGGTAGGTTGTAAATAGTGGAAAATAAGTACGGTAAACTAGAAACTTCATTTTTAACGTATATGGTAGAAACCAACTCCTCAAACTTTTCTATGACATCTACCCCAAATATTATTAAAATGCTATGACCAATAATTTCCACATACTAGAGTGCAAATATAGTCAAGATGTTTCCTTTAAAGTGACTTGGACGAATAATCTGGATGTGGAAGTAGTGATTCCTTAGGCAGCGGTTTTTTAATATTATAAAATAACATTATCGCCAAGCGACCACACTACTTCAGCCGTTGGATAGACTAACTACAAAAACTACAAAATCCACTACGCCACAAACATATTATAAATTGTATCCCTAACATCTAGGTTTAATGAAGTCTAGTTTAATAGAAGCTGTAAGGTTGGAGGCTAGGAAACCTCCATTAAATTTTAGAAGACAACTCCTCAGTTAAAAATTCGTTTTTAAATTAAGAGCAGGGAATAATGACTTTCTACTAAAACAGTTATGCAACTCAGGCATTCAGAACCTCACTGATAAATATTGGAATAAAAAAGTCTCCTCCGTTAGCGGAGTCTTTTAGTAATAGTAGTTCATACGATAGTGTTATCCTCAAAGTTCAGTACCCTTTATGTATACCTGGAACTATTTTTCCCACATCTGTATGACCTCGTTAGTAATCAAACCTCCATTTAATGATAACGAAGCAGTTAATAAAGTATTATTTAAAAACGTCGTTCAGCAATATCCAGAAGATATGCAAATTTATACTGATGGGTTAAAAAGTGAGAAGGGCACAGGTTGTGCTATCTGTATTCCCGAACTATAGCCACTCTTAAAGCTTTGGAATACTGCGATCTCAATATAGGCCGGCAGTTTCTTATTATATCTGATTCCCTTAGCGTAGTTAGTGGTTTTAAGCATATAACCATAAAAACTCCTCCCTTAAAAAATGTTGTTTGTTTTTGTGCGCTCTTTCAGAATATCATGGTATGACAGCCCAAAAACTGCCGGAAATACCTGTCATACCGTTGTATCGGGTCTGAGAGTAGATTTAAGAAATATATAACACCCTAATGATCTTCAAATCAATACTTTCCAAATTATTCAATGAATGGAAGAACATTTTTAAAGTAAATTTTATAATAAAATACCATTGTTTTTTAATGATAATTAGTTTAATTAAAAATAATTCCGGTAAGAAAAACCTCGTCATAACGCTCAATTTGTTCGCATGATTTTCTACAGTCAATTTTCATTAGAACCTTTAAAATCCACGTTGACGGTACGTTCTATGTCACCGGCTCTTGGGTTGTTAATTTAATATGTGAAATAACACCTGATCCCTCGCCATTTCCTAGACCACAACGTCCGTTGCACTGAGTGTTTAACAATAAAACCTGAAAATTTTGGAAACGGCATACCCAATTTTCACCAAACATGGCTAAGAATCATCTCGCAATACCAGCTCTTAAAAAAATTCCACAGATAGACACACACACAGACAGAGGTTTCAAACTTATGACACCCCTCCTTTTTTGGCGGGTGTTAAAAATTATTACAGAGGTCATAATACATTAAGGCGCGTAGAAGCTTACGTCTATACCACCACTATTTAATTCATTAATTATTCAGTAGGTAGAATATTATTTACTAGTTTTTACAAAGAATTTATATAAAATAGGCGTGGACATATAGTGTTTTATATTTTTAAAATTGCCTCATCTTTATAATTAATTAATTATTACTGGCAAATGCCCCATTCATTTGGTTGCCACTTTTTCTGAAGTACAAATACCTAGCTGTAAAAATTTAGTTTTATTTGTGCGATGATAATATTACTATTTTAATGAAAAATAGTCTGTAAGATGATGTGTATAAATTAACATAATTCAGATAAAGAAGTTTGACAGCGAAGGTCTCGACTTGATTTATTAACTGCGAATTAAAAAATTAAATTATGGCATAAATTTATATTTTTAATATGCATAACGGTTGGCAGTGATTATTACTTAGACTGGGTCCCTAGACAGTATACTATACACAAAGGGGTTGAGAAATTAAAGGACATTTTAGCCTCGTCATATATCTGCTATTTCTTAACAGATTTAAAAGAAATTGGCCAATTGTGAGTTGAACTCAAGCGACGAGGGTTCCGTACTGTACATAGGTAGGTAGGTAGGTAGGTACGTATAGTAATAACTAAAATTGAAGCTATACTTATTTCTAAACCTTCTATCAATAACTTAAATATTAATAACATTTGAAAATTCGACGCAGTATCCCTTAAATTTCTTCATTGTTCTTGACAGATGAAAGATTTTTTAGCCCAATACTTTCGAAAACAAAGGAAGGCATAATAGAAATAAACAATATTAATAAATATGTTCAAAAAAGGGATTACTTACATTTAAACCTTGGACACGATACCCACTTGAGTAGACTTAAAAGTAAATTTGAAAGTTCCACGTGTTGATTTCCAAAAAGGCTTCAGAAATTATGTTTGGGACATGACTCCTGGGTTGTTCGGCCAACTCTAACTACATGAGAAGTTTCATATTTTTAGCTACAATAATTTCAAAATAGAAAAAATAAACCCAAGCAGAATTCTACAAGGTAAATACGGTGTGAAGTATGTTTAAAAAAGCGCTAAAACGTAAAAATGCATATACTACCATTGCAAACTTTTTGGCCCTTGACAATATCTTCCTACGATCAATACAATTGAAGATATGAAATTGCGAAGTATTAATAAAATTCGTGATTTTTATTAGCAGACATTTTACTATATTCTACGCTCTAAGTCAAGTTTGTCAGAGCCATTCTAAGTGATTAAGTGCATTAGAGCAGATTTATCTTAAATAAACAATTGATAATCTTGCTAAGTATATCAGGAAAGCCTATACCTACATACTGCACTATACGTCGTCGCAAGCAGCGTCAAGCCTGCCGTGAAAATTTTCTTCTGTTTTTACCTCAAGTATATTAATCTGCTAAACCCCGAGGCATCGATGACATAAAAAGTGTGAGAGTCGAAGCATCAGAGTTAATAAAACAAACTCATTTATATCTAAGAAAATCTTGGGTCCTATTATCTAGAGAAGGTGGCTGTCAAATCAATTAAACATTCCAACATATTAAATATATCGGCAAATTATTTCTATCATGTAAAAGAACTATTTTTGAGAAAAGTAATATGAAACGATTAGGTAAGAATTATACAGGGGATGTTTCTAAAATAGTGTTCCATTCTTCTACAGCGTATAGTTTTCATCAAAATTCAAGATATGGTAAATATCTGACACAATTTACACCTCGGTACTTACAAGTCGTTAATGGAGTTCAGGTGAAGTTTTCATGTTCCTATAAATTAAAGAGCGATACAAAACAAAAAGGCCACAGAATGTGGCGTGATAAGTTGGAAAAAACAGCAGAAGCTTTTGAACCAAATTCGGTGTCACAGACCTGTGCACAGATCTACACAAAAAAATTTCAGCTAGGGACTAAACCTATCGTTCCTTATGTATGTTCGTGTGCTGAATCTGAATTTTCAATTTAAACATTTTTTACCGTGTACATTTCGAGTAAATCGCGGTTTTTATCGTCAAAATACGGTTTTTGACAATAAAAGCAAAAGACATGTTTCATTCTCTATTCCCTTTAGACGGTCCACCCTGTATATTTTCCAGTGAAAGTCGAACCATTTCTTCGTTGGCAGTATCTACCTACCAAATTTGACTGTATTCGGTCAAGTAGTTCTTTAGTTAATGCACCAACAGACAGACCAACAAACAGGCAGACAGACGGACAGATGGACAGACAGACAGAATTGGAAACCTGTATTTTCGTAATGAAACGTGAAAATCCGAAGAAATCTCGGAGGGCGATATTTTCTCGAATACAATACTTCCCTTTATTATAGAGTCTCAAAGTAGCCAATTAGGTGGCTCTGTTATTCTACATGTAATTATTATGCACTGACCTTAATGCAGGTGCATATGTAAGTTAATCACTTCTGTAGAGGTGATAAATTAATTTTTTCAGAACGCTATATTATATGTAAATATTAACTTTTAGTTATATACAAATTTCTATATATTCAATGTCATATACATAGCATCTCATAAAATAATTCATTTAGATTTAAAAGTTTTATAAAAATATTTTTATGAAAACAAAATTGACAACGGTGTGAGTGTTGAATATGTAGTAATTATTATGTCGTTTGTATATGTATGTGTTAAATAAATAGATATAAATGATTTATTTTGTGAATTCACGATTAGTGTTGCTTAATCGACTACATGGCCAGGATTATAATTTTTTGGCCTGAGCTTTTAGAAAACATACCATTGACTGAACATGTGATTTATGCAAGAAGGGGCGCCATCGCAACATTTAGATGAAACCTACGAGAAAAATTGTACTGGTTTAGAAAGTCCTGTTCACTGGCCCCCCAAGTCTCCTGACTTTAATCCGTTGGATACTATTTTGTGGGGCCATCCCAAGGCGAAAGTTTGTGTTACACTAAATTATACCATTGAACACATGTCTGAGAGAGTTGAGCTCGCATGCATGTATATAAGGTATTTTTTTAAGGACTCGTAATCTTAAAAGCGCCAGGCTAGATTGTACGTAGGAGTGGGAGGCGCTCATTTCGAACAATTACGGTGATTTATTGTTATCTTATAATTATTGTATTTATTTTACCATTTTCTTTTCTTTTTTACCGTTCATCACTGTTATAATTTTATTACCATCACTTGCAATCGTGTTACTAGTCCTAATTTCTTGTTTTACATTCATTACTGTTTTGCTCATTGGTATTGTTTCCTTCCAACAAATAGTATCGATTTTGAATTGCTCATTTGCTTCATTGCTCAGGGTTATTTTAAAACTCTATTTATTCATAAACATGTCTATAGCTGCTTCGTGGTTTCTTCTTTGTGGTACATGCGCGATTTCCATTTTTTGTATTTATTACTTAATTCTAACTAACATTAGACCTTCTATCTAAAAGAATATTTCCGAGATAATACAAAAAACAAGCAAAAGCAGCAATGAGTAAAGACGAAATACATATTGCATGAAACAAGTAAGAAAGTGATTTGAATAATCGTCAAAGTCAAATTTGATATAAATTAAATTATTATTAGTTAGTTAGGTAAGTTTCAACTTTTATATCTCCACACGGCTAACTATTTTATAAGCAGATATATTGAAAAGGAATGTCGACATTTGTCGGTAATTGTTGCAACGATGAAATATGTAAAGTAAATAGGTATACAGATAATGTAAATATTTCAAAGCAAACAAAAATGCGAAAATAAAGTCGAGTCCTAAAACAGTAAGATTGGGAGGTCAGTATTATTTACAATTTCATGTGCATTTCTATTTATGCATTCAATTAAAAAGTAACGGCTATGTTTATAGGACATAGAGGCCTAGTTATCAGGATAACGATGTTAAGAAGATATGTGAATTAAAAAACATAATTTAACGGTATTAGGAATAAAGGTCTTTCGTTTCCAAGAACATGAGAACAACCCCTAGGCACCCTTTCCTCTTTACTCTCATAAAAGATAACTAATTAAGAAACGACAGAGGAAAATAATATTTGGCATGTAGCTGTTACTACTGTCAGGAAGAAAATCTGATATATTTTTAGTTCGAAAGTATACAGAGTGGCCATCCAACAGAAAAAATAAATAATAAATAAAAAGTGCCAAATAGGGAAGTCTTGTATAAATACCTTTAGCCTGCCACCATTGGTTCTTAATTAATAACTTTTTAGGATGAACCGTCACGTATATTTTATATTAGAGATATAGTAGGTTTGTCCATTGACAATTGTGTTAACTACACGAAAAATATCGCAAACCGTCGCATTTTTCCGTTTACCATTTTTTAAGAATGTTCACCCTGCATATTTTTCGTAACAAATGTGGCAGATACAGCAAATAATATCGTCATTCGTCAATTTTCTTTCTTGAAACGTTTACTTAAGGTGTACACCCTGTATGTCTTTTATTAAAAATATATCCCATTTCTTTGTTAGGAGTAGCATCAACTACCTACCAAATGTTTCTTCTGCGTCGAATTGTTTTATAGATATAACACCAATAGGCAGACAGACCCGATAAAATTGAAAGGACCTTAATTTTCGTAATCTACATAGTCTAAACGTGAACGTCCGGATAAATCTCGGGGAGTGATTTCTTGATGAAAAAAATAAACAGAAATTTCCAAAATAATTAATAACATAGTTTGAGAACTGCTGGCATACTCTGACACTCGTATAAATAAGTATGGTGCGCCTAAGAGACCATCGAAAACATGCCGACAAAGCAGTTAAAAGCGACCGACATAGGACACTGCCATGTGTTTTGCTTCTTCGCGGCCAAATTATCTTATTACGCATGCTATACTCTTCCTTGTAATATTCTCACGTAATAATGTTTGTGTCCTTAGTTCGTAAATAACGTACACACGGTGCGACCTAGCCGTGCCTTGGTTTTGTCTGTTGCTTTTGTTTTTTTTTTGAATTTCGTGCCACTTATGTTAAGATTTACTGATTTATCGTTCAAGTCGTTAGTACTTGGTTATGTAAGACATTACTTCTCGTTCGTGCTTTTTGTGTTACTTTTTGGATTTTGGACCAAGTTTTTCATTTTGTTTTCTTTATTGATAACGTTAATTCACAGTTTAGTGTGGTGTTTTAAAACGCAGATTTTGGACATTACGTAGTGCGTATGTCCTTAGTTCGACGTGCCGAAATGTATATACGTGGAAATGGAGATCATTTCGAATAATTTTTGTGAAAAATTCAAAAGAATTGTTCAGTTATTGGGTGTTACGAATTGGGCATTAAAGATATGATTATTACTATTATTATTATTAGTATTCGCTGTCTTGTTTTGATCTGTTTATTATTGTTTAAAAATGAATTATTATTTGTTTGATTACTAGTATTGAAACATATTCTTTATAGGATTTTGCAAACAGCAGAAAAATAACTATCTATAACTAAAACAAAAACTTCGTGTAAAAATATTAATGAAATCCTTGCATTCTTTCGATAATCTGAATTCTGGTTATGCTAGCAAATTAAAATCCTAAAATGAATTTGTCTAATTTCTTATTTGACAATTCTCATTCTAACACTAGCATCCACACAGTCCCTTACGGCCATGCAGATTAAACTAGTATCTACATAACCCCCTACGATCATGAAGATTCAGTTAAAAATGAGAACAAAGGCCTAAAATGAATCTATTTATCTTCCTTGTCTTAAATTTTTTTTCATTCTAATGGATTACATTTTCATGAAACCTATCATTCTGTTTCTTGAAAATGCTTAGCCTTTGAAACATTTTTCGCCCTTATTCTGGAGCTCATCAGAAAGACATGAAGCCATAAGTGTGAAATAATTATATTTGACATTGACTGATAAAAACAACCTCACCTATCTATTAGCTAACTAGTATTGGAGCCTATATACTCTATGCATGTTTAAAAATGAATTATTATTTGTTTGCTTACTAGTGTTGAAACACATTCTTTATAGGATTTTGCAAACTGCAGAAAAATAACTATCTATAACTAAAAGAAAAACTTCGTGTAAAAATATTAATGTAATCTTTGCATTCTTTCGATAACCTGAATTCTGGTTATTATTGTTTACATTAATTTTCATAGAGACCAAAGACTCAATTTTTAGTTTTCGATATCTGATTGGGAAAAATTATGCGCTTAATTCGTTAAAAAAATCAGATTTTTTCCTAACTTAAAATGCACAACTGTTTTCTTTTAACATATTTCGGACATCTAACTGTTCGTTTTCCAATTTCATAAAACAATTACTATTTTTTTGAGCTAAACCACTATTAAATTTTATAAATTCTTATGAACGACAATAAAAGCTACAACAACTTTGTTCCAAATTAAAAAACACATGTAAACAAATCCCACTTAAACCTCTGCGGCCATACTATGCTTGCGTTGTGCCGAAAGAGACGGAATTATTTACATTTTTTATAATTAGTGGTATAAAAAGTTCGGTACAAGTAATCTCATCAAAGTGCCGCATTTCTACCGGCGGGAACACAAGTCGGGTACTACAGTTTTTTATTATTTCTAATATTCGGAACTATAGCATCCATTGACCCTGAAAAACAGTGGTTCTCAAATGTTTCCTACCTTAACATTAAAAATGTAAATCCAGGTCAGTTTTTTCAAAGTGCCCCTAAAGAAAAAAGTCATACAGGTTTTTTGTTTGTCTAGTCGGTCCCTATTACCAGTTTTTTTAAATGACATGAAACTAATTACACCCTGGATAGTAAGGGAACCTTTTCATAAAATTTTATTATGGACACTTCTTGGAGAACAATTATAACATAAATAGCCAATACCTTTCATAATTATCTCTACTTACCTAAATATTTAACAAACATTTGTCGAAATAACATCATTTAACCAATAATTGCCCAAAATTAAATAAGACTTTTCAAATTTATTAGTAAATACTTATCACCTTATGGTCCTTATGGGGATAAAGATGAAATAATTGAGGGCAAATGGTTATCCAAAATTCAACTTTTTTGTGTTCTGCAACCCCAGGAAAAAAGGTAATAGTAAATACTACAAACTACAGCAATATATCTGTATTGCTGAAAAGACCCTTGTGCGGGTGGGGCTATAGATTTAGAGACAAGAGACACACACTCAATATCCGAGTATACTAAAAGTAATTTCTTCTTCTAAATAATCCCATCGCTGTGGTCAGGGATCAAACCCGGTACTTTATAGGCTACTTTGGATTACATATCTCTTAGCGGAGAATTCGAGCTTTCGAGCAAGGTGCAGCTGTCATGTTGGAAGTGTTTTTAAGTTATTTTTAGCATTTTACTTTATCCATAATTTGATCATATTCACTTTGAAGTATTTCCTTGTTAAGTTTTACCAAAGCATCGTGAACGTGAAACTATAAATAATATAAAATATCCCATCGACCTATAGGATTGACTTCGTTCATATTTCTTCTAAAAACACGTCTCGTACATACACCCACATTAAACTGTATTATAATTTATAAAGTAAATCTTCTTAATGGCTCTCCGAATGTGTTATAGATATTCAATACCAGAATAACTCTACATGTTTCCTTTTTTACCATGTACTTGTCACCTAGTTTTAAATTATGGACAACAAACGCCAGCCTCTTTTAAATGACATAAACATCCGGGAGTAAATAGTGGAGAAAGTATGTTTTTGTTCATCGAATATTTTGCTTTCTCGATGGTTAATTTTTAAATATTGGAATGCTTTTCGAATTGTTCGTAACAAGATCACAATGCATGTAGAAGCTCTTCGAACATATAGTATACAGTGCATTAACTAACTCATACTCTAGTTCAATAACAAAATGAACTATAACGGAAAATGTTTTTCAGGAACCAGTGACTTTATCTTAGCATCGCGAGCAAAATTATTTTCAGGGGAGCAGGAAGGGAGAGAAATGAGCATAGCTAATATCTAAAAAAATAGGCCATTTCCCGGAAAAACGCTTAGGCATTTTCTTAAAACTTGTAAAATATACAGTTGATTTCATATATCTATAGGACAACATTTTTAATATTGTGTAAATTGGCTTTTAAAATAGACGTCAATTAAATGACAAAATAGTTTTGATTTATGTCACTATCATTCAAATATTAAAATGTCTGTTGCGTTAGGTTTATTATTAAGAGCTCGCATTATTGGGTTACTGGATGATGAATGGACAATACGAGCTACAGCTATTCATCTAAATGTAAATAAAAATACAGTTTTAAAAATAAAAAAAAGGTGGGAACAAGATGGAACAATTGAAAATAAGTTAGGAACTGGAAGGCCAAAAATACCAAATGAGCAACAAGATGCTGCTCTACCAATGTTTTTGAGGAAAAACCCCTTTGAAATAGCAAGAACTGCAATAATAGAGACAAAATATCCAGAATCGTGTTCCACAGTGTCTCGATGAATTAACGAGACGGATTTGAGAAATAGAGTAGCTGCGAAAAAAGTACTACTTGGCGTTGGAAAAAAAACAGGAGAGAGTAATATTTGCACTAAATAATATTTACAGATATATGGATCATTGGAATAAAGTCATTTTCACAGACGAGAAGGTATTTCAATCTACACATAACGGCCATATTAGAGTTTATAGACCGAACAACACCAGATTTGATGAGAGATATGTGTCCAATACTGATAGATCTGGGCCTTTCTCCGTTAATGTGTGGGCATGGATTAGTGTGCATGGGCATTAGCCCATGCACACAAATGTCTCTGTATATTAATACAGAGACATTTTAGAAAACATTGTGTTACCATCAGTTCGTCAATTATTCCCAAATGGTACTTTGTATTCCAGCAAGACAACTGTCCAATCCATACCGCAATAATTGTTCGAAACTGGTTCCAAACGAATAACATTGAAAGTATGAATTGGCCTTCTAAGAGCCCTGATTTAAACCCCATAGAAAATATTTGGGGAATAATGGTAAAAAAAATGTATGATAGAAATTTTAGACCACAAACTAAAAATGAATTATTGGACGGAATTCTTGAAACGTGGGAGAACCTTAATAATGATGCTAACTTGCTAGTAGACTTAACAATTCTATGCCACGTCGGCTTAACGAAGTCATCCAAGGTGATGGCTCTACGATAAAATATTAAGGCGGCAATATCTTAGTTTAACTGTTTATTAAAATGTTAAGATATTATTTGAAAATAAAAATATTTGAACACTGCTATTTATTCAATAGGATATTTCAACTAATTTTAACCTTCCATAACTTTAATCCTTTCATATACAGGGTGTAATTGATTTCACGTCATTAAAAAAACTGGTAATAGGGACCGACTAGACAAACAAAAACCCTATATGACTTTTTTCTCTAGGGGAACTTTGAAAAAACTGACCTAGGTAGAAATGGATGTTATAGTTCCAAATATTGGAAATAATAAAAAACTGTAATACCCGACTTGTCTTCCCGCCGGAAGAAGTGCGGCACTTTGATGGAATTACTTGTACCGAACTTTTTATATCACTAATTATGAAAACGTAAATAATTCCTTCTCGTTCGGCACATCGCAAGCATAGCGTGGCCGCAGGGCTTTAAATAGGATTTGCTTAAATGTGTTTTTTAACTTGGAATTGGAACAAAGTGTAGCTGTTATTGTCGTTTATAAGAATTTATATTTAAAAGTGGTTTATTAACATTTGTAACATTGTGTTAAAAGCTTAAAAAATTTGTAATTATTTTATGAAATTGGAAAACGAACAGTTAGACGTCCGAGATACGATAAATACAGGTATTAAGAAAAAAAATTTATGGCCAAAAATAGTAAATATTTCCCTATCGGATGTCTCTTTCTAGGGAATGGCCATCTCAATAATAATATCTCTAGCTATTACAAGTGTGTCAGATACCTGCACGCTGCGCTGGCTCCTGTACTATTACCCATCCTCATCACTTCCAAATTTTTACCTTGCGCTGTTTGCTCTTGACGTTATAAACTTCACCACTGACACGTTTCTTCGGCGCTCGAGCACTCCATTAAATTATATTAATCGCAGATATGAATAAAATTTTCAAACCCTAGCATTATTACTGGAGATGTGCCGTACAAGAATTTAGAATCCTTCAGGCTTAAAAGATAATTTGCAAGTGCGTGCATCAGTTAAATGTGCAAGTGGCCTGTCGAGGCTGAGGCGGGTGTGAAATAAGGCAGCCGTTCTCTATTTCAGAAAAAAAAAATCAGCACTCAACTCGACGCTCGGGGCGTTGGAACGCCTCCTTATCTTCGAGTCTTTACAGGTCCGAATTACTGCCAATGTCAAATAAGCCTAGCAACTTGCACTGGATATGATATTGTGTTATTTATTACTTGCATACTACTAACCTAGTTTTATAGTTGGCTTAGCTATGGATGAATTATGAGGGGATTGTTGTCATTATAGTGTTATATAGGTTCTTTGTATGGATTGAAAGGGAAACGACTGGCTCTAATTAACTATTTATGAATGGCAGCTTAACAAGACTAGCTTACTCATCGGAAAATAGAGTAAAAACAAATTTTAAATTACCTAGTTTTGTTAGGAGCATGTTTTCGAAATTACTTAATAGTACATGGTGCTGGTGTGCATTTACCGGATACATTTGTTTCAACTACAGCCGACCGACCGAAAGAGATATGTGAGAATTTTTCTTATCGGTGTCCATGTTATTGAACCAAGTAAAACGATCCATTTGAAAAAATATCCAATTTACTATAAAAGTAAATGCAGACAAAAATCCCTTGAAAAAATAATATTCAAACTAGTAAAAAGACTTCTAAACACCTTTGACATTATATTAAATCGAAATCTACGTAAAAAATTATTTCACTAAAAATTACCAAAATATTGACTCAGGAAAATTTTTCATCTCGAGGACGACGGTAAATCGCATTTGGGCTCCGTCGTTCGAATTTTCAAAAGTACTCTAAAAATTTCAAGTTGCACGGAGCGGAAAACCGCTCCGCCCGACGAACTTTTCGAAAGTACCACGAATTTGGTTTTTCGAAAGTACAACGAATAAAATCGCATAAGACGGAAAACTGCTCCACACCAAACATTTTTCGGAAGTACAACGAATTTAATTTTTTGAAAATCTCAAAAAATTATTTTTATAAAAATACAATAAAAGACGTGCGTAAATAAAGCAGAAAACCGCTCCTCGAGATGAATTTTTCGAAAGTACTACGAATTTGGTTTTTCGAAAGTAACACAAATTTGGTGGTTCACAAGTCGAAATCCTCAGTCAGGATGTAGCGAATAGCTATTTTAAACGTCAAAATTTAGGAAAACATCGATGGGACGGTTTTTCCGATAAAAACAAAAATTCTCATTTAATATTCCTCAAAGGGTTGAAGCATAATCCTCATACAAAACCCCAAAAACGTACAGAAAAATAGTAAAAGAATTCAAAGTCGGAGGCTCGATTCCGACGAACCCAAAATAGTTTTTATCCCGGCTCAGGCGGACAACGCCATACTAATCGCTCGAAGGCGAGTCGACGGAAAAAAGTATATTTGTGTTCGATGCCGTTAGTACGTTTATAAAAGCAGGAAAACCATCGAACTCACATAGATAGCTTCTCTAAGTATCCTGACAATCATTTCGATACTTTTAGTGCAAAATTCAAAGTGCATAATTTTCAAAAAGTTTCGCATACATTTTACAAATATTACTAATTGGGAGTCTGAATCTTTTTGTACAGTCGATTGTCATAGTTTTCTCGACGCTGGATGAGTTACATTCCTACGGAAGGTAACGGCTTGCCGAGTGGTGGTGCTCTTTGATGTTTGCATTATACACATCAGTTAAGTATTGAATATTTATATTTTTTACATTTTATGAATTATTTCAATAAACGAGAACATATTTTGAATTCGATTTCCTATTGATACACTAATTTTAAGATTTGTGACCGACGTGCGATTCTGTGGCGTGAGTCGGACAATTACTTTTCGCGGGTCACCTTTGATCCCGCCAAGTCTGTGCACTTGTCCGAATACTCATAGAATCCATCAATGGCCTTAATTATTAAGAAGTGTTTCTGAGAAAGTGCTAATTATAAGATATATTCATTAAAAGTGCACCGCCCGACTTAAGATTTCGACGGATAGAGCAGACTGTAGCAATCACAGTAAGTATAATTTTGTCTATTTTCGCCTTGGGGAGTCTGAAGGGTATCTTGAATCCCCCATGTGAATAGAGTTGATCAGTATCGTAGCGGCGACACGGCTCCGGCCTAAATTATATAAAATCCTTGTCTTGTCCATCAGACCAAACGATACTAGGTTCATCTACATCCACAGTGGTCCAATATCAGAGAAAAGTGGACAAAAATCTGATTATTGTCTAAGTAAGTCAGGAATGACGCATGATACTATGAACTGTAGTTCATGGGAATGACGTACATATTACGAGAAAAATAATGAAAAGAATTAAATAAATCTGGGGTGGGTTTTAAGGGGTGGTTATTTGGCAATGGCTATTCACACGAATTTTTTCATGCAAATTATTCAAAATGACTCATGAAGTATGAAAAAAATAATAATAAAATATAAAACTTATCGGTGGCTTTGTAGGGGGTAGTTTTTTGACAAAGTGAAAATTTAAATATTTTCTTGCATGCATTTTATTTTAAATGACTCGTAAAATACGAGAAAAATAATGAAAAAATATCAAACTCAGGGTGGCTTCGTAGGGGTGGTGTTTGGACGAAGTGACCATTTATATGTTTTATGCACGCATTCTATGAAAATAGAATACGAGAAGAGAGAACAGAGTACGAGATAAACATGGAAAAAAAATTCGGGGGTGGTTTTTAAGGGGATGGTTTTTGGACAAAATGACAATTTGTTTGTTTTTACACGTGTATTCTATTTAAATGATTCACAAGATACGAGAAAAATAATATATTAGACTGACCTGTGGTTAAAAAGTTTACTGTAAAGAGTTCTCAAATACCCAAACATCAAAACGGCTGGAGTAGAGCAAACGTTTTATAATAATAATAATAATAATAATACTTTATAATAATAATACTTTATTATCCAAAAAAACAATTACAATGGTATATGATTAGTCACACGATTAGACACCACCACGATAATGCCCCCTGATTATGACATAATTAAGAGCTTAAAATAATAGAAACTATTACACTAAGAAATATTCTAAAAACAAAGACAACTTACATATAAAATTACATTGTCACAAATAACTTTAAATATGTACATTTAATACGAATATGCGTCGAATTTTCAATTAAAATAAAATAATATAAATATGTAGATCAACAGGTACAAAATTCACATGTCTAAAAATTCTTCAACTTAGTAGAAACAGTTATTAATTAAAAATGTTTTAACATATTTCTTGAAAGTTCTGACATTGCTAATATTTTTAAATTGTTGATTTAGCTTGTTATAAAAGATTATTCCCATATACCTTGGATTTTCTTCATACTTTGATAAACTATCTATGGGGATTAACAAATTGTGAAGAGAATCTCTGTACTTCTTTTGATCCAATGTATTATTATGAAATATATTTGTAGGTAAACAGTAGATGTAAGATCATTGATTTTAATGTTATTCACAAATAGTAATCAACAGAACAATTTGTTGCCCGATTGGTTAATGCTTTGACCGATTAGATATTACAGAAATCCAATTTTTAGTCAATCTTGTAATTTGCCAGTTTATCACATTCTTTGTTTAAATTGCAAAGTCCTAATAAGTCCATGACCTTGATATGACAGTGCTCGAGAACATAAATTTTAATGAAAGCTACCACTAACTTATCGATAAATCATATTCTGAGACATTTCTTTAAATAAACATAATTAATTTGGCTGCACACTGGGCAGTACAATTCGTTCATAAAGAAAGAAGAGTGTAATCAATTCCTGCTCCCTGGGCAATTTTAACATGAAATTAATTAAACACAGCGATATACTGCAATGATACTCACCCAGTTTACAAGCAATTTACATCCGATTATACATGATGTTAAATCTGCCGTTATATTTACAAATTTGGGACTTTAAGAGTTTTAAAGACCGGCTATCACGCACCGCAAGGCTATTTTAAATGAATCTGGTTCGCAATTTGTTCGCACAAAAATCTGAATTGGTAAATCATGACTTCCTGTTCACATACAGCTGATCGTTCTAGTAATTTTGTAACCCTGTGTAAAATTTATGAACATATCCAGGCGCGGATACAATGGGGGACAATGGATGCAATTGCCGGATCCCTCTGACTCACGACCGAACCACTTTATATTGACCAATTTAAAAATTTTGAAATCATCATTAAGACATCACTACCTGTTTACCAGAATCGTTATTAACTCAATACTACCTAAGTAGATTATATATCGATCGATCAAGTGTGTTTCACTCGAAATTGCTAATAGGCCGGTCGTCGCAAATTTTTTTTGGTCAGAAATTTAAAACAGCAATTCTATTGATTGCTCTTATAGGACAAATTGCGCTAAACACGATGGTGACATTAATACAATTATAAAACACAGGCTTCATTATTAAAAACGATGGTTTTTAGAGAATATTCTCATTTTCTTTGACTTTTTAGGGAAAACGGTGCGTCGAACTAAAAAAGTCAAGGTATAAAAAATGAAGATTTTATCAATACGCGATCTTTTATCTTTGACCGTTTAACTGTTATAAACAAATTAAAGGTCCTAAATTAATATTTTTTTTATGCTCAACAAAAGGTCATACAGATATTTTATTGTGGTTAGAATGTTGCATTTTGTCGTAGAATTTTTGTTTTTTTTATGTGTTGATATCTCGCGTATTTTGCAATTGCTTAAATAAATAAGCTAACTTGTTTACTAAGGATTTGCAACTTTCCATGGCATTTTCTGGGCACTCCACCACCGACAATCGATAAATATTGATAAAAACCACCATTTCTATGTGGCCTTGCCCCTTTTTTCTTTTTTTTACCCCCCGCCCTCGCCAACGTTTTAAAAGAATATCTAGTAAACAAATGAAAGATCTCGACTCAGGAATGTCGTATCGAAATGCCATTGTCGGCAAATAAAAAATCATAAAAAATGAAAAATTTTGAGCCTAGATAAACCTCGATCCGTTAACTGGAACCGGAGACCATTTTGCGTTTACGACTGTCAATTGTTTATTAATTAATTTCTTGAAAAAATCTTGTAACAGCATAAAGTTAATGTATTAAACTAACCAGTTTGTCACAAAAATTTATTGTTTTTTTCGCATATTTTTTGCTTTTATAACAATTAATTTATGAACGTCATACAACGATTTTTAGTGTTTATGCTCCGAGTGACTTGCGCAGTAACGACTTTGTATATATAAAATTCAAATCGCGCTCAGTTTTAAATGCTCTGTAAATAATTTAAAATGGTTTAAAGCGTCATTTAAAGGTATTTCCACTTTATTTTTTAATTTTCTTAAGGGCGTTGAAATTTTTTTTTTTCGTTATTTTTTAATACCTCAAAAAGATACTATTTTCAATTTTGGTTAATATATTATAATAACTAGCTTTCAATTGTCACAAAAATCCATCGGGTTTTTCATGCATATTTTGCCTTCTCCTTAAAAAACAGAAAAATGCAAAAATGCAAAATTGAATACTTCTAACTGTTCTTTGAGGATAGAAAAAAATTGTGACGCGGTAGGGCAAAACTGACACCGGATTCGGATTCAGCAAGCCAAAATACAATGAATGGTCTGGTCCGTGTAATCGACAACTTTCTTTTGTGTGTGCCTGTGTAATTAGTTTCAATTTGAATTTAATTGTTTTAATCAAGAACTGTGCATCTGACGAGAAAAACGCAAAAGACCGCTTTCATGTAGAATTGATCAGGCTAGTCAGGAAAATATCCACATGGAAAAATGTCAGTGGTGTACCACTTTCTTGGTAAAAAATATCAGAGGACATGTTCGTATGGACGCCACTGGTGAAGCAATAAATTAAATTTTCTAATTAAAATATGTGGATCTATATCCTATTAACACATACCAAAATTGAAAAGGGTATCTAAAGTACTTAACGATTACATTTTTTTTAACACCCTACAGCAAGAAATTTAGGCTGTTGCGGACATATGATCATATGAACTTTTCTTCATAAAATGACCTAAGGAATCACACCCTGAAATATTAGCACGTCATTAAGGAACAACATATATGAAAAATAACTAAACTTAAGAAAATGAAAAAAAAATATAAATACCTATAAACGATTTTCTTACTTCGCTGCCATTGACTGAGGTATTTAGGTCAATGGCCGTAATTCCATATATACATGGTTTATCGGATAAATTACGAAAAATTGGGAATAGGTTTTCCGTACGAACGGTTTTTCAAACGGGCTCCACGCTAAGATCGGTTTTATCAAGAACCAAACCTTCAAATATTGTTCAAAATTCAAAAAATTGTATATATAGTTTTCCGTGTGAGTGCGGAAAACATTACGCAGGTGAATCATCTAGACCTTTCAACGTAAGGCTTGGTGAACATAGAAATTACGCTAGAAGGGGAGAATTTGAAAAATCCAAAATTTATGAACACGCGTGGGATAATAATCATAGAATTAAATGGGACTCGGCGAAGATTTTGGAAAAAGAGAGCAACGGAACTAAAAGAAAACTTAAAGAATCCGCGATTATTTTATTAAACGAGGATAGATGCGTTTCTAATTATTCAATAGATTTTTGTACTAGTTGGTTGCCCATCCTTAGAGACGAAGTAAGTAAAAATAAGATAAATATAATTTAATGTCTCACGTGACTATGGAAATACATAAAAAAAAACTGTCATGGTTGACGGCCAAAAAAGTTTTGAGAACGGAAGTAGATTCTCTTCCGAAACGTTAACTACCTATAGCTTTGATTTTCAGTTTTTAGTTTATAACATTGTTCTAGTTTATATATTTTTAGGTGTGAGACTTTTTGAAACAGTCAAGTACTCAAGAACCAACCTCTGTCTGATCCGTTTGGCGCAGAGGTTTTTTCATTAAAATTTTTAAATATTTTTCAGTGGCAAAATACCCAATAAAAAGTAAGAAAATCTGAATATGCCTCAAATAAACAATTACAGACAATACCTATAAACGACTCTTTAAGTCGTTACTGCTCAAGTCACTCCGAGCGTAAACACTAAAAATTGTTGTATGGCGTTCATAAATTAATTGTTCTAAAAGCAAAAAATGTATGAAAAAACCAATAAATTTTTGTGACAATTGAAAACTAGTTTAATATATTTATGTTGTCACTAGATTTTTTCAAAAACAAACAATTGACAGTCGTAAACGCAAAATGGTCTATATCTCCGGTCCTAGTTAACGGATCGAGGTCTATCTAAGCTAAACATTTTCCTTTTTTTAATTCTTTTATTTGCCGATAATTTCATTTCGGATATTCCTGCTCTGAGATATTTAATTTAGTTACTAAGCAATTTTTATAAAAACATTGGCCGGGGGAGGGGGGTTATAAAAAAGGACAAGACCACATAGAAATGGTAATTGTTATTAATATTTATCGATTGTCGAGAGTGGTGGAAAGTGCAAGAAATGCAATGGAAAATCGCAAATCCTTAATAAACAAATTAGCTTATTTATTTAAACAATTGCAAAATACGCGAGATATCAACACACACAAAAAACTGTAAATTCTATGAACAAAATGCAACAATTTGATCACAATAAAATATCCGCATGGCCTTTTGTTGAACAGAAAATAAATTTTTAATTTATGACCCTAATTTGTTTATAACAATTGAACGGTCAAAGGTCGCTACGAGTCTCAAACGCCAATATTCTTGACTAAGGAAGACGGTCTCGGACGATTAGGGGTCGAGCTTGAGCTCTTTGCCCCAATCATCGCTGTAGACCTGGACCGGCCTCGTAAGGGGTGGGCCTGCTTTTTCGCCTATCCCCCCGCAAATGCGGACGATATTGGCGATGTTAGCAAACCTCCCAGGGTCCTGGCTGTTGGACCCTGCCAGCTGGGTCGTTTCCTCTGGCGCTCTTCTGTCTTGGTCTTCTTTCTTCGCTGGCATGTATAGGCTCCCGGGAGCGTCTTTCGTCTGTCGTGAGAGGGAACGGCTGTTACCGAGCCCGCTCGGAGTTTGAAAGGGATTTGGGGGTGTTGACTAGTCGGAAGCCCAGGGTGCCAATTGGCATCATGTGCTCCGATTTAGTCGGAAGGAAGTGAACTGTGTAGTTCAGGATTGTGTTCGGCCAGAGACGCTATTCTATCATGGAGTAGACTACGCCACGAGTAGTAAGTAGTTGGCCCGGCAACTAGAAAAAAAGTTACAACCTTTAAACGATATGTTTCTTGAAAATTTTAATCTATTTTTAATTATTAATTTTTAACTTTCAATTTCACGGTAAGAAGCAATCAGACCAAGATTGTAGAGAATTTAATTCTCTATAAAAAAAGTTAGTTACAATTGTTTGTGAGACTTAACGGTTTTCAAGATATCGCGGATAAACTGTTTACATCCCCTTTTTCAAGATGGCGCGGCGCACAGAGGGGCCAATGCTATGAAAAATTGTCAAAAATACGGAAAGTTTATTATGGTCATAATGGTACAACTATACCTAAAATTTCTAGTAATCGATAAAATGGGCCATGAGCCTAAGTTACAACCGTCCAAACTTGTCCTTTGTGTAAGTTGGTTGTTGTACTGTTTTTATTTACGCACGTGATCGGTTGCATTTGTTTTAGTGTTATTTTATGATATAGTCATTTACTTACATTTTATTAACATGGCATCAACAAGTACAGGTAAGTCAATAAATATTTGCTAAAATAAACCTACTTTTCATACATATAATGTATAAAAAAACCAATAACAGTTATTTGTACATGGCGTGTGTTAATTGAATCGTTAGTTATCCATAAGGTTTTAGTTGATTTCGGTGTACGTCCGAGCCCTCTTTTCTTCTCATTTATAAGCTAAAGTCATGTACTTTTAGTATGTATCAAAATTATTATGCCGTATTTTGTCTTTTGTAAAAAAAATCAAAAAACAAATATTTTTTATTTGAAATTCATATCGACATCGCGGAACATACATATTAATAAATAACTTTGATTTGAATTTTTCAATTCTTTTTTCTAACATTTAGATATGTTTTCCTTAATAATCGGACGCATACTTTAATTTTGATATTTCATTGAAATTTCCTAGAAATTTTTGGGTGTAATCTGAAAGCGATTCCTAGAATTCACGGTTTATTTCCGGCCAGATGTAATTAGAATCTTCTATCCCTTTAAAATGGTACTTTTTAGGAATCAATTTATCAGAGTAGCCTGAGAACATTAACGTTCATTATCTAAATATTTCCTAAATTTAAATAATTTTCAATAGATAAATATTTTTATACAACTAAACTTAATTTCTGTCAACTATGCCTGCATTAATCAAATTTATTTTCTAATTTAGGATCAAGCTGTACGGATCTATTTTTTTTTATTCCTTTATGATAAAATGAGCGAATCCGGTCCAAGATGGTAAAGTTTCGTTGTTAAAAGAATATTTGCAAGAATGAACGAAATGTCCAAAATCTGGAGTGGCGAATCTCAATAAAAAAATTGGTTACTTTGTCACAGGCCTTAGAAAAAGGTGGTCGGATGCTCACAGAATAAAAGAAAGATTTTTAGCTAAAAATATAAGTTGGTTAGAAACAGCCATAAGTTTCACAAAATATGGTGTGTCCGAAAAAAGTGTAGCTGCAGTTGGAAGATCCAAATCTGATTTTAGTACAACTTGCGAGAGGACTAAGCGTCACAGAACCAAAGATTTATTTTAAGATTTACTCTAATTTCGAGTTTACGATAACCAGTAAGACGAAAACGCAATGTAGGCAGTGAAATTATCCAGCTGTTAAATGCCCCCTTCTTAGACATTTCAGCTATTTCAGAAGAAGAATTGGACAGCGAAACAGTCAGTGACGAAGTGTCAGATTCATATTGTTACGGATTTCCACCTTTTTGGGAAACACCCTGTATAAATCCGTGGGTTCTAAATAATTTCAACAAGAGATAAACACTACTAACACTTTATTTAACAATTTACTGACTGTACAATACTTGTTCACTTAATAGTTAACCTCACTTTTCACCGAACGTGTCACTTCTAAAATAAACTTCTTCCTCCGCGCTTGTAATCGCGCCTTATATACTCCGAAATTAGCTCTAGATTAATCCAGAATCTTCTCCAACCATAATCTAAAAAAGTCCTTGGCTCTTTCTAGAGCCTTTCCAGTCACTATCAGTAGGCATAGGCGTATCATCTCCAATTCCAAGGGGGTGTAATTCATAACAATATTAATTTATAAGTTGCATTTAAAATTTAACATGTATTTAAAACGTGGACTGTATTAAATTTCGGCAATTTTTGAGTCACCCTGTATACGTCGTTATTATAAAATTAGTTATGGAACGTGGCTTTTATTCAACAATTATTTTTTTAATTTTCACGTATAAACTTTATGAAATAAAAAAAATTATAATTGAAATATGCATAATGTGTCACCCTGTATATAATAAAATGCACGAAAAGTCGATTAGTTGTTAATTTTAAAACTCCCTATGCATTCTGTACAAAAACATTGATAGATAATCACAAAAAATAATTTTTGCTAATTTTCATAGGATTGGCCCCTCTGTGTGGGGGCCAAATAGAGGGGCTCTGAACCCTGAAAACCGGGTTTTATACTCACACTGACCCCCCCCCCCCTAAGCATCAATACAAAAAAATCTCATCCTACCCAAAATGCAAGGTTCGGCCAAAATTTTGTAACATTTCAATGGATTTTGCAAACAGCGGAAAGAAAAACTATTTATGAGAACTAAAGGAAAAACTATATATAAAAATATTAATGAAATCTTTGCATTCTTTCGATTACCTGACTTCTGGTTATGCTAACAAGTAAAAATTCTTATTTGCCATTCTCATTTTAACACTAGCATCCAACATAGTCCCCTACGGCTAGGCAGGCTAAACTAGTATCTACATGATCCCCTACGATATGTAAATTCAGTTAAAAATGAGAACAAACGCCTGAAATTAATTTATTTACGTACCTTGTCTTTAAAATTTTTTTCATTTTTAACTGAATTTACATATCGTAGAGGATCATGTAGATACTAGTTTAGCCTGCCTAGCCGTAGGAGACTATGTTGGATGCTAGTGTTAAAATGAGAATGGCAAATAAGAATTTTTACTTGTTAGCATAACCAGAAGTCAGGTTATCGAAAGAATGCAAAGATTTCATTAATATTTTTGTATATAGTTTTCCTTTAGTTCTCATAGATAGTTTTTCTTACCGCTGTTTGCAAAATCCTATAAAGAATATGTTTCATTACTATAAGCAAACAAATAATAAATAATTCACTTTTAAACATGCATAGAGTATATAGGCTCCAATACTACTTAGCTAATAGATAGGTGAAGATCTGTTGTTTTTTATCAGTCAATGTCAAATATAAATATTACATACTTATTCATGGATATTGTCTTAGTTTTGCATGGAATATCGTTATGAGTGGCTTTAGGCTTTTCTGATGAGTCTACAATAAGGACGAAAAACGTTTCAAAAGCTAAGCATTTCCAAGAAACTGAATGAGATTTTATGAAAATGTAATTCATTAGAATGAAAAAATTTTTAAAGACGAGGAGTTTAGCCTGCCTAGTCGTAGGCGACTATGTTGGATGCTAGTGTTAAACTGAGAATGGCAAATAAGAATTTTTACTTGTTAGCATAACTAGAAGTCAGGTTATCGAAAGAATGCAAAGATTTCATTAATATTTTTATATATAGTTTTTCCTTTAGTTCTCATAGATAGTTTTTCTTTCCGCAGTTTGCAAAATCCTATAAAGAATATGTTTCATTACTATAAGCAAACAAATAATAAATTATTCACTTTTAAATTTCAATGGACTACCAGTACTTTTGTCAATGTGTTTCAGTGAAAGTGGTCCTCCCTGTAGATCCATAGAGTACATAAAAGAGTAGGTAGTGCACGTTGCAGTATGCGCTTAGTTGTTCGTCTTCATGATTCACGCAGTGTTTCGACCTCAAAAACTGTTTCATCTGTAATTTATTTGTACACACAATAAAGGTTGCCCGTTGTTGTATTATCTTAGATCGATATTAAGATACACGATAAACATGAGTAAGCTTTATATATTCTTTATTTTAATTGTGTATCAATGGTATTGTAATACCTCCTGCACTTTGATAAAGATGCTCGTATGTTTTGGTAAGACATAAACTGCTTAAAAGAAGTCACGATGGTTGTTTCCAATAAAATGTTCAGTATTATGAAATGTCTGTTGCACCTTCAACTCGAAGCAATAATAATTATTCATGTATCGTATATCTACACCGTCCCTCGTTAGTAACAATTGAGTGGATTCTAATAAATTGTCAAAGTTGTGAAATGTGAATGTATTGTGCAGACAGACTAACAATAAAAGGAAATTGAAATTTACATTGTTTTAAAATACATTATAAATACTCGTGATGTACACGGTTTTCCGTCTACATCGATTCGAAGCGTAGTATTTTTTGCAGTTTCTGTCTTCACGGGTTTCTTTAAACCATCATTTTAAGGAAGACACTAATTATATACTATAATAAATTGAAATCTTAATATACCGCTATCTCGAATATTTATAATTTCAGTTTCCAATTTATTTATGCTATTATGAAAAATATTAAAAATATGTCATGGAAAATTAAATAATTAACTTAAAATATAGTTCTTATTTCTACAGACTTTATTGAGAAAAACATTACTTGCACTTCGCACATAACATTCATACACTCCATCAAATATTTAATATGAAAAACAACAATTTGCTTATTATATTCATCGCAAATACAAAACGAAGAGTATATTGCATTCGATCGGTACATTTCTAAAACCGATAATATCGCTCATAAAGAAAAAATGTTCATATCACTGCGTTGGTGATCGAATTCTGAACAACTTTCGAAATGTACGTCCGTCCGCCTGTCTGTCCGTCCGTCACGTTTCTTGTAAGCATGATAACTTTAGAACTGAAAGTCCGATTGTATTGAAATTTGGACAGTAAGTTAGTAATAGAGTAAGCACTCTTAGCGATTGGATGTATTGTATGTACATGCTTTCCTAATAAAGACTTTATTATTATTATTATTATTAACTATATTTTTGATCGATGGATCAATAAATAAAAAAGTTATTAATTATTTAATTTAAAAAAATATGTCTTTTTATGTTTTGTAATTAAGCAAAGAATGTATAAAACTAATACTATTTACAAAAAAAACTGCGAAGAGTATACTATAGAATGTGCAACAATTATATAAAAGTACAGTAAATCGGCGAAGAGTATAATGGTTAGCATATTTTCTCACTATTTATCTGATGCAATTGGTGATGGTAGTCAAGTTGATATCATCTAAACAGATTTTTTGGCTTTTGACAGACTAAACCATAGTATTCTTTTGCAAAAATTACACGTTTTCGGATTCTCAAATGACCTCATTAACTATTTTTCATCTTACCTAAACAATAGAACCCAATTTTTCTTATTCTGTGGCCATAGATCTGCCGAGGTTTTACCAACCTTAGGCGTCCCACAGGGATCTAATCTAGGTCAACTTTTGTTCACTATGTTTATTAACGACATTGTTACTGATATCGCCCTGAACTGTCTTCAATATGCTGTTGATCTGAAATTATTCTGTAGAATTTCGAGTATCGACGACTGTTTGATTTTGCAACATAATGTAGACAAAATTAATGAGAGGTGTATAAGAAACAAATTATTACTCAACTCGTTAGAATGTAATGTTCTATCAGGAACAACTAAACAGAATATCATAAAATATAATTATGCGCTGGAAAATAATGTACTCTTTAGATCTGAGACATTTACTGATTTAGGTGTAGTGTTTAATTAAAAGCTGTCACTTACCCATCATATTAATCAAGTTGTCAAAAAATTCTATAAATCTCTTGGATTTCTCATTAGGAATAATTTTAACTTCAATAACGCCTCCGGTCTCAAACGACTGTATTTTTCTATTGTGAGATCTAATTTGGAATATGTCAATCATTTGGTCACCATAATATAAGACACCTATAGATAACAGAAAATGTTTAACGTAGATTTTTGAAGTATTCCACATTTAAAGTTGATGGAACATACCCGCCTATTGGTACTCCCCAGTCTGAACTATTATCGAGGTTCTTATTAGTATCGTTAGAAGATCACCGTAAAGTCTCTTATGTAATTTTTCTTTACAGATTGGTACATAATATCACCGACAGCACTTACATACTTAATAGGCTTCCTTTTCATGGTCACAGAATTGCTTCATGCCAAAAAGATTTATTTAAACTAAACACGCCCAGGACAAATATAAAAAAATTTTCACCACTTCAACGAATGTGTACTATAATAACGTAATAATCTCAACATATAATTTAGTTCAAGATCTCGTTGTAATACCAAATTTTAAGTCATTATCTTCATTTTATTTTGTTGACTCCTTTAATAATGGAGTGGCGGTAGTGAAATATTTGAGGCCTTGGTTTCTAGTATATACATCAAATTCCAAGTTTCTGGACTGTTACTAGTTTGCTTCATTTGCTTCGAGTTCGGTCGGTGATGCAGACAGACGCGTTTAAGTGGATCCTAGAAAATCTCAAATAAACTCGGTTAAAACGGTGGGAAATCGTGCGAAGTTGTGTTGAATTAAAGCGTGGAGAATTCTACATTAGTTAATATAAATTAGCATAAGTTTGGCTATTTCATATAGCTGATATTTGATAATTGATTATAGCATCACTAAAAGTGTATATAAACATCTTGAAAATGGGATACAACTAAAAGAAAGTAAACATGAGCAATCGAACGACCCAGGTATCAAGTGGTTTATGTCATAAACTCACAAATTGCCCTATAAGAGCAAGACGGCAAAACCAGGCAGACCAGTGACAGATATATGAAGTGAAGCGAAATCAGCCAAGAAAGGAAGATAAGTCATAAATCACAAACCAGGCGATTATAGAAAGCTAACCTATATTAATTTCATTTATTAACTTAATTTATTGACACTATTAACTTTATTTACTTAACTTAATTTATTAACTCAAAATCTAATTAAAGCGGCAGTTGGGACTAGTTGCTACAAAGACGGGCTAATATACAGGGTGTACATTGTGTACAAGGTGTTCTCCAGGGCGTCATTCTCATAGCATGCTGTAAAAGGCTCTTTCTACAGCGAGATGGGGCTCTTCCTTGCACTTCCACCGTACATGGATGTTTACCTGTAGAACGGTTAATGAATAGAGGCTCCTTGAGGCGAGATGGTGTATGTTTGTCTTTATAGACAAGCGAAGTGGACGCACTGACACGGGACGTTGAAGCGGAGACACAGGTTTCTACGAGACATCAGGCTGTGCATGGGCGCGGGCGGCCGGGTGAAGGTGCACGCTGCTGGATTCAGAAACAGAGGAAGAAGAGTAAATAAGAAGATGGTGATGGATTGAAACTTAAAAAGGGGCATGGAAGCTGAAAGAAAGCATCTCGCAAGCGCCTACACTTCCCATCCGATGATGACCGATGGAAGCAAATATTATTAAAAAAACTTCAGGCCTTGAGATACAAGACATGTTAGTTATTAAATTCAATAGAGGATATTAAAGAAGATGGAATATCATTTTTTGATTTATAATAATAAAACAACGTCATATACTATATCTACTGGGGACACCACATTTAGAAAAATGCACTTAGTACCCTATCTCCGAGGCGGTGTCAAGAAGAGTGCACTAATTGCACTCATGTAAAGAAACATAGAACTCTCTTTGTAGATAGGTTTTAAAGCCACTCGTAATAATTATTTTTCTTTGTAGAACAGACGAGACATTTGCGAGAAATGATTTACCTTTGAGTCTCTGTAAAATTCTATAACTCCAGAATATTTAAAATTGATTCTCGGAAAAGTTGTAGTGAAAAGCTTGTCGCCATTCTACAAGCAAAGTAACGCGTTAGTTAAAAAATATGAAATGTAAGACTAAAGCAGATAATCTTCTGACAAATAACTTACACTTTACGAAACTATGGTTTATTCTTCCTTAAATATTAGTAATAATAATTTCTTTGACCTTTCTATGAAATACTAATATACCTGTTCACACATCGGTCAAAATTAAAAATTATTTAAGAAAGAAATGTATTATTAGTGGAAAACATTCTTTACGGTGTCTAATTGAATAATGAAATGTTTTGAATTATTTCAGAAATACTAAACGACTGAATGGAAATTTTCTGTTTAATAATAAATTAATGAATGAACGAAAGTATAAATAGGACGAAAACTTGATTTAGATAAGTTGGACACCTGTATCGAATTGAAAGCATTGGTATCAATTCTTGCAGGCATACATCGTTTATTTATGCATGTTTCACATGTTCCTTTTGTCAATTTCCGTCCTTAATGAAAACCTCAAGAGTGTATTGTTACCGACCTGTCTATTATAATGTGTATTGAAAGCGCGTATGAAGAAATAATACCTTCTATATTGTTTAGTTTACATTCCCTTACTTATTTTATACCGTTATTAATAATAATAATAACACAACTTTTGTATGCAAGAAGTGAAAGGAGAAATATACTATTACTTTTGTCGGCAGAGAGCAATTTATTAACTTTTGTCAAATTAGTATACGTTTTACAGTCTGGAACTTCTTTAAAATGTTCATTTTTGTATTTTTCCTTTAAAGCGCCGCACATCCACATAATGCACCTTTCCGTTTAGGTTAAAGGCACTTAAACTACCGACAAATCAAATTTTTGACTTTTTTTCACTTAAAATAAGGCATGTTAACTCTATTAGAAGGATAAAATACATTAAAGAGGATGACTGAGGCGGCTTGGCCATTCGCACATACCATCTTAAAGTTTCGTCAAAATATATGTACTTATGCATTGTTATTTAAATTATCACCAATGTTTAAGAATGCCCAATAATTGCTTCCATTTTTTGCAACTTAACAACTTGTCACAAAAGGTTTGGACGGGTCTAGCTTTCTTCATAATTTCATAATAGTACAGGAAAATTTTACATTATCTTTTCAATTCTTTGGGACTTCCTGCTACATGTATTTTTTTCTTTTTAAGCGGTGCTCGAGGAATCTACAAAATATCACAATTAACTTGTATGTTACTGGTAAATAACCTCTATGCCTGTGACTTTTACGTCAAAGGATCAGTTAGAGGTTGATTTAAAAAAAAACACACAAATAAGTACAAAACCTCGAAATTAAATAATTCGCCCACGTTTCGGAAATCTAATCTGTTTTCTTTTTCAAGGCTTCTTCGAAAAATCTTTTCTGCTCTGTATGATAAAAACACAGCTCTAAGAATGTTTATTATATTCAATATTCATAGATACTTACTATTTACATAGAACTGTTGATAGTTAACAGTTTTTTAAAATTTTTATACAATGTTAAGTTTGTGAAGTTCTTCTTTTAACATTGGCAACCAAGTTGTACAGACATCTACGAAACAATTCGACACGCATCTATCCTCATTCAATAATATTATCGCCGATTCGTTATTTTTTCTTTTTTTGCTATCTGCCTCTTTCGTTAAAATTTTTGCCGAGTCTCAGTTTATTCTATGTATGTTCTCCAAAGCGTGTTCGCAGATCTTGGACCTCTGAATTTCATTTTTTTCTGATATAATTTTGATGTTCGTCCAATCTTATACTAAACGGCCTGGATGACTCACCCACGTAGTTTGTTGCACTCACACGGAATACTATAAATGCAGTTTTTTTAATTTTGTTGGTGGTTCTTCGGTTTCGTCTTTGTCAGAATAGATCTTAAAGTGTTGTTTGTTTGAAATACCGTCCTAGTGTCAAATCTATCACCGATACGGCGCAACTTTTCGGATAATCCGCATACATAAGGAATTAACGCTGTGTAACGTTTTTCAGGTTCTTGCCGTACCTGGTTGTTATTTGCAATATTTATGATCGACAAAATAAAGATAATTTTGCCAGAAACAACTTTTACTTAAACTATATTTTTGTAAATGCCATATTTCCTGAGAAAATAGAGATAAATCGATTTTATTCGATTAAAAATATCCCTTCTTACCTCCTATAAGTTCCCGCGGATCCGTAAAATTTCTAAACTTTTTTAGTTCGTGAACTTTGGCCTATTTTAAACTTATAACTAAAGTCTGCACAAATTTTTTTCGAGTTACGGTCATTTTTTCCATTTTTCCCTGTACTGTAAGAAACAATCTGTTTGTTTTTATTGCAATACGGGCCTGTACAACCTGATATGTTTAAGAAAAAGAATAACAAATTCTAGATTAAAAATGATTTTGTTTAAAGAAAACGTGAACTTTTTTATACTTCTTGAAAAATAAACCAGCAAAAGAATTACTACTGCAAAACGATTCCTTGACATGATCCGGACCAAAGTTTACTCCACTACTGTTACAGCATTTGTCCAAGTTTTAATTGCTTCTAACCTACAATCAAACAAAACTTTCCTGAAAATGACGTTCCTATGCATTAAACTAACAGACACAATGAATTTTTGGCAGTGTAAGTTTCAGTTTGTCACGTTAACTTCAAAGGCATGTAAATAAAAAATCATAAACGTATATAAAAAACAAATCTCAGACTATAACCGACTCATTGACTTCCCAACCCACCACTTCGAGTTTTATTTGGTAACCCGGCATTTTAAGCTGCCCTTATATGGAAGCCTTAAAAAGTATCAGCTATTAAGTAAATAATATTAGAATAGATTAAAATCATAAGACATAACTATTTTATATACTAATTCTACATAAAAAACATTTAAATGGGCATGTCCAAACAATTTTTGTACCTAGAAATATGTACAAACTGCGAATTATGTCCTCCAGAAGGACAATAAACTAGAGATTATCATTGTGGGTTGGAAAGGTCACGAACAGAAAAAATAACATGTCTTGGGTTTAACTGTTCCTGAACACATAACCACCACCATCGTTCCCATATGAGTAATACTTACGTTCTAGTAGTAAACAAAAAATCTACTTGAAAGTCAATTTTTTTTAATAGTTGTTTACTTGGTATACAGATAAATAAAAATAGGAGGATTGACATGACATTCTCGTGAGGTGGGAAAGGGGCAGCCTCTCATTATCGGAGGTCATCGTAACACCCAAGTGCACTTAGACTATTAGCTAGTAAAAAAATTGTGAGGTTGTGTCTTATGAAGGTCTAATGCCTGTAACGCTAAAACGTTGTTTAAGGAAGACAGCGATTTATTTGTGTAAATATAATTGAACCGCCTCCAGAAAAGGTCACTAAAAATTATTATCGATATTGAATTCCGATAAACATACGTGTGGTTTCATTATTAACTATTAATTTTATGCTTAACTTATATCAGTATTAGGCTCCCATCAAAGAACAAGTCTAGATACATAACAGCTACCTCTTCAATACATACCTTGTTTGCTCCCAAAAATATAGCCATAAAAAAGATAAATATCATAACATTCCCAAGGCAACAGTGGCGGGTAAAGAAGGGTAAATATTTTCATCAAAATAAATTATCGTAATTTCTGCTCTTTATACAACAGGGTGATGTATAGGCATGTAAAATTACAGTAAGATAATGTTTGATATATTTCAAATTTAATTAGCCTAAACTTTTAAGTATATCTATTGTCACAAATGTATACAATGTCTCATCATTCATAAAAATCATATTTCCCTATTCTTTCTGAAAGTGTACATATAATAAGAGGGTAAATTATACATATTCACTTGGCTAAGTTGTTAATATTGAATGTTGGTCATTATAATTTATTATATTTCTGAACTATTGAATGGAATATTTAATAAACACACTACAAATTAGACAAGCCTCAGCCCATATTACATTCATATATCAGCCGTTGCATATACGACAGTCTCACTCTACCGCGACACCGCTGTCGTTTGACCTTGAACGAAAACTGGTAACTCGACCCCTATACACGAACATAAACATTTCCAATGTTAAAATGTCATTTTTTATTAAATTACTTTTTCCCCAGGAAAAAAATGATATTTCTTTCCACGATATGTACACGTAACATTTAGTTGGCAATAATTTTAGTGATGCTACTTTCGCTGCTTCTACTAATTCCGGTGGTGTAAGAGAAAACTCTGAATCAGAAATGTACGCTCTTGAACTTTGAATATTCAAAATATCTAATAAATAACTTCGTGTACATTTTTAAACCCAATCACAGAATGAATTAAATTGACAGATATTTGATTACTTTAAAGGTTTCCTTAGTAACGCAGATCCAGTGTCGCTACCAGTACAACAGCCTACTACTTTAAAACTTCAAAGTTTTCCTGACTTTAATATATTGTAATAATATGTTTTTTCAATATCATAGTTTTCCCGTCACAGATAAAAACAATGTATTACACACGGGTAAAAATATTAGATTTTAACTCTCGGTGCTAAAATCTAATACTTTTTTCCTTGTATAATACATAATTATTATTATTACTATTAACTACACAGGCACACAAAAAAGTCTCAAACAAGTAAACAAAAAGCTTCAATGAGCTAACCATCATTTTCATACGTATTTTGGGCGCCGAGACTGAATGTGGGCGGTACGATGATCTATGGTCATTTTTAAGGGAGATACACGCCAAAGTCAAAGATCCGAGGACATGGGTCCGCCTCGGGAGCAACTGCGTCCGAACGAGAGGCCATAAAATTATGAAAAAATTCAGAGATACACAAAAGAACAGGGAAATTCTCAGTATCTTAAATTAGATAAAGCACGCGACAATTATATTCATAATTTTAAATTTAAATTATAAGATACAGGTATGAGCATTATACGCGTTTAAATCTTATCGGCTAATCGTGACATATGCTTGACCCGCTTGTAGTAAGCGGGCATATTCCTACACCAAGTCGGCAAAAAGGAGACGCTGGAAAGATGGCGTAGAGGCGGGTGGACGTGTAGGGCCGTAAGAATTAAAAGGCGCCATATATTTGTAAATATCTGTATATAGGATTAATAACTGCGAATAGAATCAGTAATGTAGTTATTATAGTTTACATGTTCTGTGCCGTTGTGTTTCAATGCCCATAGCTAAAGCGAGGCAATGTTTTCGACGAACTAGCTGTAAGTACAGTCTTTTATATTATGTATGCCTCTCGTGATGCAAATAATGCTGTTTGAAGCCACTTGCGACAATGCAGAGTTCTTGATGGCTTCAATACCTCATTCCACGTTTGGCCAGTAATATCCTTTGTTGTATCCAGTGTTACCGTCCAGTAAATGCTTCTCTATAGAAGACTATAATAGTGCGTGAATAATTTCATGTGAACGTTATGTTTTCGTAACTATATAGCCCTGTTTTTAGACATATCCCGTGTGTTTTCGGCATAATAACCTAGTGTACGACTACCGAACAAGTCTATATCGAAAATATTAATTGTCGGGCTATTTTTTGTTATTAACTTTATGTACAGTTAATAATATTTTCCTTTTGTGTGTCTTAATTATGTTATCGTAAAAATTCTTTGTTTTACCGCTCTGGCCAGATCGTGTTTAGTTTAGTTTAATTATTTACCGTATACGGATTCTTACTGTGTAGAGTTTGCTTTGTATTTTGTTATATGTCAGATGGACTAATGATTTGTTTATATGATTATTCTGACGAAAGTTGATGTCAATGGCTCTGCTTTGTTTGTGTATTTTTTGTAAATCATTAAAGTAAGTTAAATTCAATGATTCGTTTTATTTTCCCTTAAGAAATTATCACGTTTCACGAGCCATTCGATTTATCACATATCCTTATGTATGCCATTTTTTCAGAATTTTAAGGTTCAATTTTTAGGACCGGTGGCCCACGAGGTTGGGTCATGTCGTTCGACGAGCGAAATCCTCGGACCTCTTTATCTAGCTAAAAAATAATCGTAGATTAGTGAGTTCCTATACATACTTCCCCATATTGCAATACGACAACGGGTAAGTGACTCGACAAGAGGTTTATTGATAATTATCATTAGTTGTCTTGACAGAAATTCCCTCAATTAGTAAAATTTATAAATGAGTTTTCTTACTTCATTTGTTGAGTAATTTACACGGTTGCTCAATTTTCAATTTTTATCGATCAATATACCCACATGCTAGATCTCGCTTTTCTCCTTAATTTCGTCTCATATACTTACCTATGATTTTTATACTGGCCTATTAGTATAAGTTAATGAAAAAGCCAGGTAATGTGCCTTATTGGTATTTATTGATGGTTGATACACATTTAGCCAATTTTTCATGAAATGAGTGAATTTTTACAAAACATAGCAACCATATCATCTGCATAGGACACAATTTTGGCATGGTTTTCTGAGGATAAAATAGAATTTATATAAACCAAGAAGAGTATCGGACCAAGAGCAGTCCCCTGTGGCACACCTATTTTCACTACTCCTGCATGACTAAGAGTATCATTTAGTACATTTCTTTTTATTTGAAGCTCTTCTAAGATGCGCAGTTTTCATGTGAAAAAATGGAATTTCCGCGTCCTCGAGAAAGAAACGACGCAGAGAACGATGTAAAGTTAGTAGACATTGAATGTAAAGTTGTACCCCCTTTGACATCGAAATGTGACGTTGAAGGCAACTTATAGGTAGCGGCACTGTAGACGTTTAATGGTTTAATGTACCATGCGTTCAATTATGTGGTAAGAAATGGGAATTTTTGTGAAAAGAGAAACATCGCAGTATACTTAGATGTTGGATGGTGTTCTTCGTCTTAAAATGTGTAGCTCTCTCGCACACAAGATAATTATTGGGGTTTTGTTAAATTATAAGGTAATGTTATTAATCGGTTATTACATTTTCCACGAGAGGCAAAAATTTTGTAATACATTGCCTCGCTGATTCCATTTATGTACAAATCTTGACAATAACCATTAAATCATAATACAGAAGATATATTGTTACTAATAACAGTAACAATGTATTTGTAATAGACTCCTTTATTGACGGTAGGGGGTTATTCGTTTCTTGTACTTTTAAATATATATTTGACCTTTCCAATTTAATTAATTCCTTTCTTTAATAATACATAAATAACACAAAGGGCACACCGCAATTATATGAAATGTACGTGACAATCAAATTATGCATATAATCTATGTTTACACAAAAATTGTACAAGTTTCACTAACTCGAAGCCTCATGGTTGCATTTATCGGATTGTTTTGTAGAAACTTATACAGAAATAGTTCCTTTACATGCTCTCCGTGCTCTTACTTATAGTAACCTTTAATAATTATGATTTTATAAATAAATAAAACTTCGTTGTTTGACAAAGAAAAGACAAGGGCGAAGTTCAGCATTCATACTTTTAGATGTGGAAAGTATGTGTTGAATTCTGTGATGGCGATTTAATATATATTTTATTATACTTTTACAAATACAAAATAAATAGAGTATATTGCATTCGATCGGCACATTTCTAAAATCGGTAATATCGTTCGTAGAGAAAAAAATTTCATATTACTGTGTTGGTGATCGAATTCTGAAGAACTTTCAGAATGATTGTCCGTCCGTCTGCCTGTCTGTCTGTCTATCTATTCGTCAGTTACGTTTCTTGTAAGCACAATAACCTAAGAACGAAATTTTTGTTTTTTTCCCTCTTCAATTCTTTGGGACTTCCTGCCACATGTTTGTTTTCTTTTTAAGCGGTGCTACGGGAATCTACAAAATATACCACAATTAACCAGTATATTACTGGTAAATAACCTCTACGCCTGTGACTTTTACGTCAAAGGATCAGTTAGAGGTTAGTTTTGTTAAATAAGTAACACAAATAAGTATAAAAACTTGAAATTAAATATTTCGCCGACGTTTCGGAAATCTAATTTGTTTCCTTTTTCACAGTTTTTTAAGTTTTAGTTTTTGAAGTTAAGTTTGTGAAGTTCTTCTTTTAACATTGGCAATCAAGTTGTACAGACATCTACAGAACAATTCGACACGCATCTATTCTCATTCAATAATATTATCGCGGATTCTTTAATTTTTATTTTTTTTGCTATCTGCTTCTTTTGTTAAAATTTTTGCCGAGTCGATAGAAAAATTAAAGAATCCGTGATAATATTACTGAATGAGGATAGATGCGTGTCGAATTGTTCCGTAGATGTCTGTACAACTTGGTTGCCAATGTTAAAAGAAGAACTTCACAAACTTAACATTGTATAAAAACTAAAAAAACTATTAACTATAAGTAGTAATAGTAAGTATCTATGGATATTGAATATAACAAACATTCTTAGAGCCGTGTATTTATCATACACAGCAAAAAAGATTTTTCAAAAAAAGCCTTGAAAAAGGAAACAGGTATATCTGGCTAAGAAACTAGATCATTTAGGTATAAGGGGCAATATAAATGACTGGATAATATCCTACACCACAAATCGTCAGCTTGCAGTTAAGATAGAAAATTCCATGTCTAAACTATATGATGTTCAACTAGGCACTCCCCAAGGCAGTGTCCTTGGACCTCTACTATTCATACTGTTTATAAATGACTTGCCAAATTATATACAGGGTGGAAGAGTGTTTATGTATGCAGATGATACCACTATTCTAGTTTCGGGAAAAAGTAAAGAGGAAATAACCCACAAAGTTGAACAGGTAACACAAGAGTTTACAAAGTGGTGTACAGCAAACCACCTAATAAACAACTCAAGCAAAACAGTATATATTGAATTCACTGGTTTATACAAAACATCCTTAGAATTACGTATTAATTGTGACAATAGCTCAGGCGAAGCTAAAATTAGTAAATCCACCAAGTTCCTGGGCATTTTCATAGATAGCACCCTGAGTTGGAATGAGCAAGTTGCTCACATATGCTCAAAACTAAATAAATTCTTCGTTCTTCGCTCTAAGAACATTAAAAAATACTTTAAGCGAAGGGTCCTTGCTAAATTTTTATTACGCTTGTGTATACTCCACTTTATCATATAACATAATCTCCTGGGGACAGACAACCGAATACTCAAGGGTATTTACTATACAGAAGCGTATAATACGTCTAATATTTGGAGTGAAGCTAAGAGAATCCTGTAGAAATATTTTTATTAATAAAAGAATACTAACTCTTGCATGCATTTACATATTAAAACTATTAATATATATTCATGAAAACATTAACAATTATAAAAAACACACAAATATTCACATGTACTCTACACGAAATAAGAACAATATATATATTGATAAATTTGACCACACATATTATAAAAAATCCCCATATTATGCCGGCCATAAGTTTTATAACTTGCTTCCTCCAGAAATAAAGAATAGCAAATCGGCTCGTATATTTAAAAGTAATATAAAAAATCTATTATTAGAGAAATGCTTTTATAGTCTAAAAGAATTCGAAGAATATTGTATCGCAGCTAGACAGTCCCAACCAGTTTATGTGCCTACATAAATATGTATTAGTGTATTTTTATTTACACATACTTATGTCTTATGTTTATGTTTTATATTGTAAAATGTTATTGTGTATATGTAATTTTAACTAGACTTACCTTTTTTTCCTATATGTTTTTAGTAGAATAAATAGCTTTTACATATTTTATTTATATTTTTATCTCATCTCATATCTCATCTTTCTGTACCTGCATGACAAAGCTAATCCATAAATGTATTTTATGGCATAAAGCGAATAAAGAATTTGAATTTGATTAGATTTTCGAAATGTCGGCAAATATTTAATTTCAAGTTTTTATACTTATTTGTGTTGTTTAATTAAAAAAACCAACCTCTAACTAATCCTTTGGCGTAAAAGTCACAGGCGTAGAGGTTATTTACCAGTAACATACTGGTTAATTGTGATATATTTTGTAGATTTCCCTAGCACTGCTTAAAAAGAAAACATACATGTGGCAGGAAGTCCCAAAAAATTTAAGAAGGAAAAAAAATGAAGATAATGCCACAAATAACATTAAGACAATATTAAGAATGAAAATTCTGATTTTATTGAAATTTGGACAGTAAGTTAGTGTTAGGTAGTTTGAGTTAAACTAAATGCTTAGATGCTCGAGCATGTTAGTAACATGAAACTAATGAAGTATGAAACATAATGAAACGAGCAGAGCTAGGGCGCTGCCAATTGAGATTTACTTATCCGATTTACATTTTGCTGATACATCACAATTTTGCTTTTTGCCACTGTGGCTAAGTTCAGTCAATCTCTTTTATTTTTCGACTGAATATTCGATTACATCCGACTGCACTATTGAATTTATATATTTTAAAGTAAAATTTATATATCAACCAACATATAAAGTTCGTTTTAATGTAGGATACGTTGCATATTGTAACTTCGATATTCTGCACTTCTTCTTCATTGTATTTTTGTCTGCTCAATCAGAAAACTTAATAACTGTTACTCGAATATTACAATTGCAGCCATATCTGCAATTGCAATATCATTAGGTATAAAACATTTTCTGCCGTGCTATATTTTCGTTTCTTTTTGAAAAATTGCTAAAATATCTCAATAACTAACAGGAATCAGCACGTAAACAGTCATTAAAAGTTTATTTTCAGGTTGTAAGATGGCTCTTTAATCTGGACAAAGTCATGCCTGAAATATGACAACTAGTGGATTGGTACCCATAGGAATACCGAATAAATTCAAGCCTTTGTCCTCTGCAAACAGTAGCGTGATAAAAGCCTAAAATGTATTGCTATATGCAAGTATGGCAACGGTACCAACCGCACAAACTTGAGGTAAACGTTGAACAAAAAGATCCGAGCGAGGCATTTTCAGAAGGGAAAATATTACTGATTACAACCAGTATCATCAGTGATACTGCAAGTAATATATTTTCCAATTTCTTAGTGTAGGGAAGATCAATTACATTACTCAACAATTAGTTGTAAACGAATTCGGTTAGCTTAGATATTTTAATAATTATTTATGAAACAAAACCCAAGTGCAACATTTCTTGATCTTATCAATGATATAGTACATAACTTCACTATTTTTATATGCCATAATAATATTTTTTCAATTATGTGTTTTGGTGTTCTTTTACATTTAGATGAATTTTATAAATATTTGAAATTTGCAACAGAAATAAGAACAAAAGTCAAAGAACAAAAATACAGGATATAAAAAATGTTTTTTTAAAAAAAAATTTTAGCTTGTCTGATGTTAAAGGCAATAAAAAAAACCTTACGACATTTGCCCAAAAATGAACAGCATATCAATATACACTATCATAAAAATGTATATTTTGACCGTCCTCTGTAATATTTAAAATCAAATTTGGTACACACATTTATGACTATTAAAAACACATTTCCTCTTTTCGTTCGGAAAACGTTAAAATAACGAGAACAATAAATAATCAGCAATGGTAGCGGTTTCTTATTTTTTTCTTGTTAGCAAATTCATTATTATTATTATAGCGCGAGCAGATCTGTGGAATCCGCAGCACTCAGGCCTGTCGGCCCATTGTGCATTCGCGTCATGTGGGATCTTCTAGAAGAGACCAGTGCTCTCCACAAAGGATAGCAGTCTATTCCATGGTTGATCCCGTAATTCCTCCGGCTGTAAAAATTGCCTCTTGAGATGCCTATACCTTAATGCATCTAAGGGTGCGCAACTGCATAGGATACGAGTGGTGGTTTTATCTTCCACTCCACACATCCTACAGATAGGGCTGTTTTTCAACCCCGTTGTGTGAAGATGTTTGTTCAGAGGACAGTGTCCTGTTAACAAGCCTACTATCCATCTCATTTTTTCTCTATCGAGCCTAAGCAGCCACTTAATGGTTGAGTCAGTCGAGGGTCCCTTTATATGGAGCCTCAACTGCCCTACTCCAGGGGCCTGAGTCCAATAGTTGCTGAACCTTGCAGTGGCCCAGTCTCATAACTCTGATTGAATGAGACTTCTTGGTAAACTGAATGCTGGCTCAGGGCCAGGGAACGGAGTTATTGCTCCTTCTCCCGCCAATCGGTCTGCTTCTTCGTTGCCCTCCACACCTCTGTGACCGGGCACTCATATGAGTTTGACAGAGTTGTGTTCGCAGAGTTCTGTCAAAATGTTCCGACAGTTTAAAACTTGTCTTGAGGTCATTTTGTTTGACATAAGAGCCCTCAAGGCTGCTTGGCTGTCGCTACATATATAAATATGTTTGTTGGCGATAGCTCTCCTGAGATTCTCGCTTGCATACACCAATATGGCATATACTTCTGCTTGGAATACACTAGGATACCTTCCAAGTGGCACCGATATACGAGCCCTTGATTTGCTGCCGTGTATGCCAGCACCAGTTCCCTCCTGAGTCTTAGATCCGTCTGTGTACCACTCGAGACCTTTGGGACTCAGAAGACGGTTTTTATCGCACTCCCAGTCCTCTAGACTGGGAAACACCGCTGAGTACGGAATAGTGAAATTATAGACAGGGAGACACCGGTCATCCCCCGCTTGGGTGATGACCTGGTCCCTTACTGGCAGATAAAGGGCCTTTGTGTGCAAATTCATTTAAATAATTCTATACCTCAGAGTTTTATAGAGAAATTTATTGCAAAAAATTCAATTTTTTTTCCTGATGCAACTCATAAAAACCTGAGGGAGGTATTTAATAAAAACTGAAACTGAACACAAATGGAAATGTATCAAAGGCATTGAAATTTTGGTCAACACGGGATGAAAATAGTTTAGCTGCAGACTCTCTTTGTTGGTTAAAATGTAGTAGAAAAAATGGGTCTATTTGTAAAATCTACATTTTTCCGGTGTGAACGGGATTTTTTCTGGCCGCTATTTCTTTATTTCTTGACACGTCGAGATGAAAAAGGTGTTATATGTTACCAAAACGACATTTTTTTATATATCTGTCAAATTTATACAATTTTTGGTTTTGTTGGAATAGTTCCCAACATCTGATTGTTAACTGAGAATCTCTGTATATTTTTACATTTTGTGAGTCTAGAGGTCACTCTGAACGTGGCTGCACTAATTTCGTGACTATTTACGCCATTTTCAAGTTTTTTACCATACATCTTAATATTTAACTTAATATGCCGCGACCCACCAGAAGTATTTCTAATATTTATTAATAAACAAGCTAACCATTATACTCTTCTTCGATTTACTGCACTTTTAATAATTGTTGCATATTCTATAGAATACTCTTCGCAGTCTTTTTGCAAATAATATTAGTTTTAGATTTTTTTTGTTTAATTACAAAATATAAAAAAAATTAATTCAAAAAAATTAATAACTTTTTTATTTATTGATCGATTTTGTTAAAAATCAATAGGGTTCTTCCTCTAGCTAACACTAACTTACTGTCCAATTTTCAATACAATCGGATTATGAGACCTATAAAAAGTGAAGCATTTGGATTGTTTAAACATGATTTTCATCCCCCGCAGTTCTAAAAAGGGGTCTTTTTTGAGAAATATATACATATATACGAATTTTAGCGTTTTTTGCCTTTTTTCTATTTTGAGGAAAAATTATGCATTTTGGTGAAAAATGTCAGGAGAGCAAAGTTGCAGACAATCCAAATGCTTCGCTATTTACAGGTCTCATAGCTGTGCGAAGTTTTTCCATAAAACAAGCGATTTTTTGACTAATCTGAAGGGACTATGTAGCAAAATACGTATTGGACATTTTTCTTGTTTTTTTTTTATTAAGTACAGAAAGCTCCAAAGTTGATAAAATCATATTGAAACATATTCATTTGCAGGATTTTGCAAACAGCTGAAAAAATAACTATCTATTACTAAAAGAACAACTTTGTGTAAAAATATTAATGAAATCTTTGCATTCTTTCGGTAACCTGATAACCTGGGTTATGCTAGCAAACTAAGAACCTAAAATGAATTTGTCTAGTTTCTTATTTGACATTCTCATTCTAACACTAGCATCCACACAGTACCCTACGGCCATGCAGATTAAACTAGTATCTACATAACCCCCTACGATCATGAAGATTCAGTTAAGAATGAGAACAAAGGCCTAAATGAATTTATTTATCTATCTTGTTTAAAAAAAATTCATTCTAATGGATTACATTTTCATAAAATCATTCTGTTCCTTGGAAATGCTTAGCCTTTGAAACGTTTTTCGCCCTTATTCTGGAGCTCATCAGAAAGACATAAAGCCACTCAAAAAGATGTTTCATGCTAAATCAAGACAATTTCTATCAATAAGTATATTTGACATATTTGACATTGACTGATAAAAACAACCTCACCTATCTATTAGCTAACTAGTATTGGAGCCTATATACTCCATACATGTTTAAAAATGAATTGTTATTTGTTTGCTTATAATTGTAATGAAACATATTCTTTATAGGATTTTGCAAACAACAGAAAAAATAACTATCTATAACTAAATCTTTGCATTCTTTCGATAACCTGAATTCTGGTTATGCTACCAAATTAAAAACCTAAAATGAATTTATCTAATTTCTTATTTGACATTCTCATTCTAACACTTGCATTCGCACAGTCCCCTACGGTCATGCAGATTAAACTAGTATCTACATAACCCCCTACGATCATGAAGATTCAGTTAAGAATGAGAACAAAGGCCTAAAATGAATTTATTTATCTATCTTGTTTTAAAAAAATATGTAAATATTTCATACTTATTCATAGAAATTGTCTTGATTTAGCACGAAACAACTTTTCGAGTGGCTTTATGTCTTTCTGATGAGCTCCAGAATAAGGGCGAAAAACGTTTCAAAGGATACGTATTTCCAAGGAACAGAATTATAGATTTTACGAAAATGTAATCCATTAGTATGAATTTTTTTATAAAGAATATGTTTCAATACAATTATAAGCAAACAAATAATAAATCATTTTTAAACTTGATAAAATCAGTTTACTCAAAATATTCAAATGCAAGTATAACTCTTTCATACTAGAACTAGATATAATTTTCAATACGATTCTAAAGATCTATTGCAACATAATATTCATGCACATTTTCCTATGCAATTAGTCAAAATTTGATATACTTTGGTAGACTAAATTAAAGCAAACGAGTTAACGAAAATCGTAAAACCTTCATATGTTAAGGTTCATCTCGTTCATCAAACGAGAGGGTGACCAGTTTCCCGCATGGGTAACTCGACGGATATTTCACTCTTAGATGAAATCAAGCATCCATATCAAATGTTGAAATTTTATAACTAATTCACTCAAAAAGTCTAATTTCACTGGATTATTATTAGGTAAATTCTTGGTTTGCGTTACAATATTTCCTACATGTTTAATATACCTGCAAGTTCTGCAAAGACAAGAACTGACAATAAACGTAAATAAATAATATACGCTATAATAAACCATCACAATGGCCATTCTATCCATAGAATACGACTTCAGTGCATGTTTTTCCGTGATATCAGCTTTAGGTGAAAATATAGCCGCTATTAAATGTACAATGTGATGCAAAACTTCGTGTCTTCCTCAGTTATTGTTGCTCGTTATATAACAGTTGTTCTAGTTAAGAATTTATAAGCTTAAAGTATTATGGAATTTAAAATCTTTGAAAAGGTGTTACCTTATCGCGATGACATTTGATTAATCACTCTTTAAACGGATAAAGAGATTGTAATCATTTTTCATTTTATATGCCCTTTTGATTGTTATCTGTTTATTAATGTCTTATTTAATCGGACAAAAATAACCTAATAGACTTCTTCCTGGATAGTTCTTTAATGCCGTATGGGAAATTTATGTAGTAGAATGCATGCATGAAACGCATATACGAATAATAGGTGTCATATTTTAGGTAAATTTAATTACGTGGCAATTGATTTTACACATTTGACAAAAATAAGTTTAAACAAGCTAAACAATGTACTTTCAGCTTGTTGTTGCATATAATTGTTGCACATTCGCAGTTTTATCGTAAATAAGCAATGTTAATTTATGTTAGCGAGGAACCCTGGCCTTGTTCACTACGAGATGAATTAAGCCGCTAAGCATTTGTGACAAATTTATTACTTTTAAATTTATAAACATTATTGGAATTTGTGGATAGCCGGTATTGCAGCGTAATAATATACATATCTAAACTTTAAAATGAGGGGTGGGATTGTTTTCGTTTTAGACAGTTTTTGCTTAATTACAAAACATAAAAAAATTAGATTTATTAAAATTAAAATAATTAATAACTTAATATAATACGTATCTGCCTCAACCAGTGGCGTGCAATTTTATACAGGTCTGAATTAGAAGATGAGTGAACTTGTCTGTATCACCTGCTTTTGAAATCTGTAGACTTCAAGCGCAGATTTACAGAGAACAAAATTTTAACACTAGTGGGGAAACAGAATATAAGAAAGTGAGTGCGTGAAGTATCTGAGAGTAAGACTGGACAAGCGACAATCGAGTTAACGAAGCTGGACTACGTCATAATTCTACCAAAATTTTAACCAAAATATCCTTTACACTTTGTTTACTTGATATTTAACCTCACTTTTTCACTTTTCAAATTCTTCACTTTTATAAAACTTTCCTTTCCCGCCATGGAATCTCGCCTTATATACTCTGAAATTGCCTCTAGAGTTATCTAGAACATAATCGAGAATCTTCTTTCTCCACCACACCCCAGAAAACTATATCTCTTTCTACAACTTTCCAGGACATCACTGTTAGTCATGGGCGTATCATGTGGGGTGTAACGCATAACAATACAATTATGTATTAACAGGTGTTTTGCCTGAGATTCCATGGCATGACACAATGTAGACCATTATGTCATATTTTCCAGATGGGCGCTGGAAATAACTATTCTTTTTTTGCTCTGTAAATTTTTTGTGGTTAGCTCTATGAAAATCTTGCTAGGAATCTATTCTCCTTTTAGTAGAATATGGAACAAAAATGGTGAACATAACTTTTTTGTTATCCGTCTCTGAGATATTTACTATTTTTTATTCAAGTGAAATTTCTGTTTTATTTTTTTTGTTTAATCTATTTTTTCTTGTGTTTCTGGCTCTGAAACAGAAATACATATCAATCACAAATAGGACATGGCGAGTATGACAGAAAAAGGGCAGGGGATGTACATTAGCTTTAAAGAAGAGTTGATTCAATCAGAAAAATTGGGCACCAATGAAAGAAAAACTCAAACTGAGTAAAAGTGCACACAGAGTGGTCAAAACAAGACTATCAAATGCAAATACAAGTGAAGTAGAACTGATATCAATCTGCAAGAATGTATTAGTAAATAAGAATTTTCGGCAGTACCTCGTTAATTGTTTAAATTAGATAATACAATAATACTAACTTTAAACAAAAGCAATTTGATGAAGGTTATTGAAGAGTAACAACATTTAAACCCAATCAACTCGACTCACTTTTCCTCAAATGGTACAAATGAAAGATTACCTCTGCTAGAAGAAATAATGCCGGCACCTGATTCATATTCAGCAGCTGTTCTCTGAATGGAATGGCAGATTTGCAAGCCCTGCATAAACCTGCACATGTAAAGACTTGGCATGACCTTGCAATTGAATTTAATTGGAAAATAGAACCTTACCTGCTGAAGTACATCGATACTCAGTTAGTATTTAATACTTACCGAAAAGATTCACTCAAGAACTCTACGAGGAAGAAAGCCGGGGCACCAATGCCTGTTGAGTACAAAATCAAAGATTCTACCAGTATTCAAAAAGTAATAATATCTATTTTATCTTAGTCTAAAACTGAGAACGAATTAACACCACATCTCACAAGTAAGCTGTATTGAATGCACAGAGGATTAAACTAATTCAACTGATAGTTGAAGATATAAGGCAAGGTTATCAGATGGAAATGACATTAGAGAACTTCAAAACATGTAAGAAAAAGCAGATACAATAGTACATTACATACCGAGGTGGAAAGAGTTTCATTGTTGTAGAGAGAAGAGATAGTCGAATGAGGCGCGAAGCGGCGGGGTCAACTAATTGTCGAGACAGCAATGAAACTTTTCACCAAGGTTTGTATACTCTTTTATTCACAACCATCCTCCTTAATGAAGAAAAAGCCGTTTAAAATTCTTATGTCAAAGGACAAATGTCAAAGTGACGTCGTGTCGTTTTTAATATTCATGGAAAGTGACCACTTTAAAACCCGAGATATTACTTTCCAACCCGACATATCACTTTTCAACTCGAAATGTTATATTTCAGTTCAGTTGTCGAATCAATTTAGAAACTTTTGACATGTAAAACAATTTGATTATTACTGTATGATTGTGAATAAATATTATTCTACACTCATTTTACTACCATACACATGCACATATATTCACTAGATACTGATGTCTTTATTGCTTCACTGTGGTGATCACTTTTCCCAAAGACAGCATGTTTGTCACAACAGTTGGTGTTATTGATATCAGTCTTGTTTATTCCAGCATAGGATCGACAAAATTTAAGCCATTGTTAGTTACCTCTACTTTCGGGCTGTAATATTACTGGATTTTTCAAGAATAAAGGCAAATTATCTTTCTGGAAAGAAAGCTTTTCAGACAGCAGTTCGGTGCCATGTGTACCAGAATGATTACATAATCTAGTACGTTGTGATTGTGAGCCGTAAATTGCAAATGTAAAGCACAGTCTTTAAGTTGCAAGGTTTTGTGAGGAAACCATCCGATCAGTTGACAATGTTAATTCATTACTAAATAGAATATTTCGACGAAAGAATATGTTTCCAATAATTTTCTCATCCATTAGTAAACAAAACCTCAAAGGATGAGTATCATCCAAATTCTATGAATATGTGATCTGCTAAGACCTATGTCCTACAAAAACCATGATTCCTTGGTATCATAGAGAAGCTCTTATTTTTTGAATTTTTCAACTCTCTCGGTAAATTATATTTCATTATAATTTTCATTATGCATTTACCTAATCGATAACAATGGTAACTTGTATAATATCATTTTCTCTTTACAAAATTTTATTAATTTCTCTTGTCTCTGGGCAAATCTCCAATTTTATAACTTTCCCAGTATAATTTCTTCGTTGATAAGTATTTCCCCGATCGAAAAGTATATCTTTACTTACTTTTCTCTTTTCAACATTTTATTAAATCTTCTTGGCTTTGGGCTATAGAAATAGAAATTAATATCATATTTCTGATAAATATTTTTAAATATCTGAGGAAGTAGAGGCGGTTACTTTTAACCTATTGCTGAGTTATAATTCTAAGATGTATTTTGCAAATTACATATTTCCCATAGTATTAAATAAACAATTACTTTATACTTTCAACACAATAAATAACCAGATGAATCACAATAATTTGTCATAAGAAATCCGTGACTTTTCCGATTTCATTATTATATATCAGCCTTACAAAGTGAGCACTATTAAATTTCTATTTTATAACATTCAATTTGATTCTATGGCACATTACTGTAGTTGATTGCCGGTAATGGTAAAAAGAGAATAAGCCCTTTTCATCACTCCACGCGTTCTTAAACTGCTGTCGTTAGAATGTAATTATTACTTATACATAGAGTTTACGGAACATTTGTAAGGTACTGTAAATAACATTATAAGAAGTTAAATGTATTAGGGAGAAATAGTGAGTTTAAAAGTTTTATTTGTGATAATTAAAGTTGCCTTGTGTATTATTCGATTAAGGTCTTTATTATGCCTATTTGATTTAATCAGAAAATGTATTATGACCGAACAAAGTTTTTTACTATTCTTAGTACAATAGTATATTCTACAACAAGTAGAGGAATAGCACATATTCCACACGAGCGAAAAGTTGTAGTCCGAGCCGAAGATGAGTACTACGGTTCGCGAGTGTAGGATATGCCATTCCAAACGTGTTGTAGACATTACTTTCTCTAACAAGATTTTAGAAATTATGCAAAAAAACTTAGTGTAAAACGTTAAATGCGAAGCTAGAGGTAACCATAGCCACAGAACCACTCAGTGTGTCTTAACGGTTTCTGATTTATCGAAAGTCGTGCGGTATTATATCATAACAGTGTGTTGGAATGATACTTGTTCCGACACAATTTTTAGTTGTGAATTTGTAGTTTCCGGAAATGGCGATCTAAAATATCGAATAACAAAATTGTCTGTATGTATGCATGTGTGTAACCGTTTCTTGTAACAGTGAGTGTAGCAGGGCAAGCATGGGCCAGAAGCCCCTCGGGAAATTGGGCTGATATTTTTACCTTGACATCACATTGCTAAGAGGAACTATTTTGCAAGATATTACACCCCTGCCCCCTCTGGTTTTTAAAACAAATTAATTAATAGAATTTTCAAAAATATTTTTTTCTCTTTAATAACATAACGAATTCTTTATGATTTTTATACATGCGGTAGATACCTATACCGAAGAGGTATAGACATACAATTATTGAGTACTTGCAGTAAGTAGTCTTTCTAATAGAAGACTACTTAACAATTAATTCAACTCTCACTCGCATTTGCTCTTCAAATTCACTATCCAGATTCTACAATTGTAGAAGGAGAGACTGAAGACCAGACTGAAATTGGTGTTGTAACGTGCGGAATGCGCAAAAGCATCCTTCGTTACATTTTCTAACATTAATTAGAAAAATTTTAATAATTAAACATTTTATTCTCCTATGCTCTGGTACTATAACGAACTTTCCTAAACAAATGAGAAGTTGGTAGTAGCTCGATAATATTCAAATTAAATTAAATAAATAAATCAAACTAACTGAAAAATGAAGTTGAGTCGAGTATTTATAATAAAGTCGGATAGTCACATGAAACGTAGAACTATCAGTAACAATATAGATCCTTTAGCTAATTTAATATTTCATTAAGATAAGAGAACTACTTTTTGGGCGGAGCCCCGTTACTGTTGGTCCGGGACATATGTCACAATACGCCGCGTTAGACTAAATTCCTGCTCTTTCACTCGAGCCGTCCTTCGAGGTGGACGTAATAGAAATTTTGTAAGACCCTAACGGGGATATTAATAGGAAGAAACCTTATAGACGTATAAGGTTTTTTTTCTTTCTATAAAATTACAAATTTCATTTCAACGTCGAAGTGATCTCAATGTTAAACTTTTGCTTCATGAACAATTACCTATGTTCAGCTTTTCTTAATAATTTGTAATTACAATCTACAATACTACGTTTCTCTTTATTACGGAATTTCTCGACATGGCGCATCTTTAAGATTATACTACTAAGCAAATCATTCCAAGTCAGAAAAATGGAGGTACCCAACATCAGCCTACATAAATCCGTATTCATCCCAGAACAGGAGCGCACTTAGGAATTTCTCTCATCAGGACTTTTAAAACAAAAGATAAGTACTTTTGATTATTATCTCATATAAAAGGGATTATTTTCACTTATAGTAGTTCTTGCTTCATGAAAGCAATCTACCTAGTTTTGGTTCATAAAGCCAAGTATCTTAAGTTTAAATCGTAGAATTAAGCGTCTTTTGTAAGATTTTGTTTTGTGAATTCGTTGTAATATATTTTAATTCACCTTTATCTTGATTCATTGTTGAAATTTTCCATCGTAGTATTGTATATGCACATTTGTTTGGTTAAATATGGTAATAGTCGTGGTGCATTTTGTTGTAACGAGTGTATATAGAGTTGATGTGGTAAAGCCATGGGGCATTTCGTTGTAATATATGTTTTGTGAGTATTGAGAAACCGCTGCGAGGCATTTTTTTTGTAATATAGTTATTTTGTCTCGTAATATTCTCAAGTAGCCCCAGGCCTTATCGTTGTAATATATTTTGTGTCGCCATTTTAGTAAGTATACCTAATGGTGTGTATTTTGTGTTGCACTTTAGTATATCTAGTGCTGTAAATAGCTTGTTTGTTGGATCATTTGCGAGATACCTTTGTAATATAGTTCGGTTTAAATCTCGTAAATGTTCATATTTTGTTGTAATATATGATTTTTAGTATTGAGGTAAAGTTGCGAGATGTATCTTTTGTAATATATTTTTTTGTCTCGTAAACACCTCAAGTTTATCTTGCTGTTGAGCAACTTGTAATATAGAGTATCTTGTAATATAGTTTACCTTGTACATATTTCGGTTTAATATTTTGCTATACAGTATCGCTGATGCTGTGATAGCTCATATTATTTGTAATATAATAATTTGTAATATAGTTCTATTGTATATATGTAACTTTTGTCTTTTGTTTATCTTTATCTTTAATTTTTCTTGATTACACTAAGTAATCAATGGCGCCCAAGCCTTGAACTCAACGCCCTTTTGCTCTCCGTATCTTTACTGTGCTAGCCAGGTGAAACCAGTGACGCTAACCACGTCGCTCGTAGGGTGGCCCACAATCGAACACTTGGGCAACTAAAACCTTCTTTTAATAGCCACAGTGTACATCGTCCTCCGAGCCAAGAAAAACGCCTGGGAAAATTTTCACATCCCATAAAATTGGATGGGTTAACATTTTCAAGATCCGCAAGTGTGGGAGGTAGTACTTTCCAACTTTGTTTCAGAAGAAAATTAAAGATCTATTATCCGTGGTGGGTCGAATTTCCAGAAGCGGCTATAACTTGGGTTGTATTTCCCAAGCTTGGAGGGAATCAAAAGTAATAAAGTGACCAAATAACCGATCTAAGTCTTATCGCTCTGCAAGCCTGGCCTGATCAATACTAAGAAATGAAATTTTAACTGAAAACCGCCAAATCCACAATAAACGCACTATTTAGATATAGAGGCTTTTCATAATACCCCATTTTAATTTATTCCCTTACGATTTTCGTAACGCTTTAGTATTAATATCTGAGGTAGCAACATAATTTACTGTACAGGCGATACATGATCACTTAAGTCCGGAAATGTAGAAATCTTTCTTGGGCATGTTTATACATATGATTTTTTTATTTCATTGACGACGTACCACTTAACCTCATTCAGAATATGTAGTACATCATATCGAGGAAGACAAGTGGTCAATTTCCTAAATTAATGGACTGGTCATGGAAGTTCACCAATAGCCTGGCCATTACGATCCCTAAATTTCTCAGACCCCACTGAGCTTTGTTTGTAATAAATAGCCTAGCCCTTCTTTTCTGGAATTTAACAAAAGTAATATAAGTGTACCGTGGTCAAATGAATGAGAAGATACAAATTGAGACACTGCAATGTATTAATGTGCTTTTTGCAGGAAATGAAAATATGTTTACTTACAAACACAGATTCATGCTGGAATTTTATATAGGGGTTTTTGTAGCCCACGGCAATTTTATTGCTTTCATGATTTAGTTCCTTATTGTTTGTAAAGAATTTGTAACTCGGTTTACTAGAAAAAGTCAATGGCGTATCATGCTATATTTGTGAACTTTGTTTATTTATGATGAAATAATTTAAATAAATAATTGAATAACTTAAACGTATATTGAAGATAAATACTTAAAGAACAAGGATGTCCTAGCTTTATTTATTTGTTTAGTTAGGATACAACAGGAGCGAACAAATATTATTACAAAATTTTATAATATTACATATTGAAATCATAAACAGAATTTACATAAAATACATGCACATAAAATTAATAATATTTCTAGTTTAATTATAATAAAGATTGTCTAATTTTGTAGTAGTACAAAATTCATCAACACTATTCTGTATATATACATAGACTGAACACTTTAAATACAAAGATGAAAATTTAAGTGAATTTATGAGACATATTTAGACAAATAGACTTATTTGAACGTGTCTGAGATGCATGGACATATGAACATGTGATTTAACATAACTCATTAAGTCAGGACAATTATCTGGTTCCTCCTGTATCAATTAAGTGTTGATAATTCGCACCAACTGGTGACAAGTAGAAGGTAATTCAATATCTTCAATAGCCTAGCTAGTGTACTCTGGATATGATGACAGACAGTTCATGGTGCAACTTCGCCTCTTGTTTCATCACGAGTTGAAATTTCAATCCAGATAACGGAAAATAGGAGAACATTTTTCAACAACAACTTGCTATCTTTTTTGCACAGAAAGCAACTATTGCACTTCTCTCTAAATGGAAAAGCGTGGGAGATTTAAGCATTCCTTGTTAATGACGTCTGATTATGTGGCATTTCTTCTGAACTGCTTAGTGAATACATTTCGTACGGGTCTTTTTCAGTGATCTATGACTTCTGTTGGAGTGATTAAATTAACCTGCGGCCTCACAAATCTTTGCCACAATGTGGATTTTCCAAAATATATTGGACGTTGTTTACTATGAGTATTCTGACTACTTCAGAGTTACCACTCACTTTCTGCGTGTACTGTCAAATAATAATAATATTAATAATCGCTTTTATTATAATCTAGAAAAATTATTACAATACTATAAAATAAGAGGCAAATTGATTATAAAAATGTCAGAGTTCAGTAAATGTAAAGTAAATTCTCTGCTCTTCCACTTAACCCAGAGAGAAAATTATAATAGTAAATGACCATATAAATGATTTATTCTTATATACCACAGTATTTTAACTAAACATAGACAGCAAACGTAGCGTTAGAAGTTTTATTACAAATTTTTTTAGGAATAATTTTTCTAAATTGTGTTTTAAATTTTGTATATGGTAGTACCTTGAGATCTTCAGTTTTATATCTTGTGATGGTGATAGTTGATTTGTGTCTTATATTTAATTTATGTCTGTCTGTTCTATATGTAATTTTATTAAACAAATAAGAAAGTGACTTAGTAAATGTTATGTTGTGAAAAAAGAAGCAGCTGTGGAGAATATTTCAGTTCTTAATATTAAGTCAGCCAATTTCTTTCAAACTCAAGGATAGATCGTACTTTCTTGTACTAACACAACTTTTCTAATCGCTGTAATCGATGGGCATCAACTTGGCGTAAGAAAGGGCAATACATAACTGAAGCATAGTTTATATGAGAGATATTGTCTTAGTTTCTTTTGTCAAGATATCCTTGCATAAATTAATTTTAAGTTATCAAAAGATTACTTAATAATATAATTAGTATGCTCAGTAAATTTTAGACTTGAATCAATACATAAACCTAAATTCTTTGATACATCTGTGAGCTCCAGATGCTCGTTGTTAATTTGTATGTTGACGTTCTCCACACACTAACCTCTAGTGTCCCTCCTACCAAATAACATTACTTTAGATTTTGTTGCATCTATGGAAAGACAAAAAGCATTAGATATTTTAATAACAGATGTTATGTCAAGGTTAATGAGTCTACAAGCATTTTCAATATTAGCCTCTTTAAAAGAATAGTAGAGCTGAGTATCATCAGCATAAAAATGTGACTTACAATTTTTAGGAACAATTTGAAATTCAGCTGTATACAACGTAAACATAAGAGGTCCCAATATTGAACCTTGAGGCACACCTCGATTTACTGGTAGCATGTTTGAATTTTCTCCTTTAATGGTGACTCTCTAGTGTCTGCCAATTATATACTGCTTCATTAATTCTTCAGATCTGGGACATAATCCAAAATAATGTAAAACTGTCAGAAGTAGTCGATGAAACGTTTTACTGTAATCTAATATCTATACTATAAATAAATACTACCTTCTCTGTTACATTTTTTTCTAAACAAAAATATGCTCCGCCACTGAATCGAACGGTATTATTTATGAATTCTGACAAAAATTCCATCGAAGCCAATACAGAGATGTAATTACTCTGGGCCTACAAATCAAGCTGAGCTCTTTCCAGTAATTTATAAAAGAGATATATAACTGTGGGGCCATGCAGGTAATATATTGATACAGTAAAACTTTAATTATCGGTCTCAAACTATGCTATTAAGCAAGAGCTTATTCGTGAGCAAATACAAATGAAATTGTAATTATTCGCTTTGTTAAAACATATAAATCAAAAGCTATAAAAATATTTTATGCTTTTCTCTCCTAACCTAGTAATATTACTAGTATATGTATATACCAAAAAAAAAATCAAATCAAATTTATTTTAAAATTCTTGTGATTACAATGACTTTTCGCAACTGCTCAATAGTATAGGTATGTATGTACCAATTCAAGTGAATAGTTTGGCGAATAAATAAATTCAATTTTATTAATACACGTAGATAGGTTTAAACCAAAATCGGATTGAGCAAAGATGAATTATCAAAATTGTGTTGTAACGAGATTAGGCACGTTTGATTTTTTATAGATAAATCCAAGATGGCGGGTAGCTTATTGGTATTTAGTATCCGATTCTACTAATTGGTATCTGGAGATTTTTGAGGTCGCAGATTGTAACTCAAAAATTCAAAATGACTCTATCAATATAGCGGCTGAGTTTACTGATTTGTTTGATTCGTCCGAAACTCGGCATGTGGGGATTTTCGAGGCCACAAATTATAAATATTTGATCGAAATTCAAGAATTTAACATGGCGGCTTCAGGATAACGAATTGGCTTTGAATTTTATTTTTAAGTGACACGTGTGATTTACGTATATTATTTGTGGCATTGCTTCGGAATGGAACAAACAGATTAGTCCAATTGGGACAAAATATTAAGAGGGACATAAATATTAAAAAAAAATTATATGCTCTTAAAACCTAACATGAACGGGTAGAACAATTCAATAAAAAAAAGAAAATAATGGTAATGTCGGTCAAGGTCGCTCTTCCGCGAATCTGATCAACCAGCGGTGGACAAGAAGGCATCTACAAAATGGTTGAGTGACTCAGACTTGAAAGGGGAAACGGAAAGTTCAACAATAGCAGCGCAGGAGCAAACGCTAAATACCAGATACCACCAGAGGATGATCCTCAAACAGCCTGTGGTGTGCAGGATATGCGGCCTAGCAGAGGAACATATCAGTCACTTGAAGGCGGAATGTACTACTTTGGAACTATCGGAATACACTCATCGACACAACAGAGTCGCCAGTTAAATCCACTGAATCACGTGTAAGCAGTACAATATACCAGTGCAGGGAAAATATTATGAGTATACCCTTGAGAAAGTTGTTTTAGCATCAATAATATCACACTTATGTAGGACGTGTCTATTTTAACTGAGAAGGGAATTCGTGGCAATGGACCAGACACAGTCGTACATAACAAAGTGGAGAGTCTTGTTTGCTGATCGATGTGTCCATCCCGAATGACGTCAACACAGTGCGCGAGGAAGCCGAGAAGTTGAGTAAGGGCAAAGACATCCAAATAGAAGTGAGCAGAATTTGAAATGTAAAGACTGCCTGGTCAAGAAAATACACAAGAAGTGTTAAAGACCGCACTACTGGAAACAGTGCACATTCTAAGGAGAGTGCTGGAGTAGGAATCTCTGTGATCTTTTGTTGAGATCTAGACTCTGATCTGTTGGAGAACACACGATCAACGTCGACTCTACCCTTTCACATGACGTATTCGTGGCCAATAAACGAATTTTACAATGTATTGTTGGCATATCTAGTACTCACACATGCAAAGATATCTTTAAGAACACTGACTTTATATAGTCTATATATTTTTGCCTGTATCAACGTATTCAAAATGCCTTAACTCAAAACATGGCAGCTATAGGCAGTTGCAATTCACAGGAGATACAATGGACACTGCATTCAATATCATAAAGAAACTATAATGCGGAAGCTTAGGGAAGCAAAGCGCAACAGAAACGTAAAGTTTCATTTTCATCAAAATTTAGGGCAAAAACCGCTTACTCGATATATTTGCTTTCAATGATAAATATAAATTTCTAACTAATAATTTTTATCACCAAATAAGAGTGGACAGCCTAATTAATTCAGCCACTTACCTTCTGGCCCTCTTTATCACAAAAATAAACACTTTATCAACGAGTACCACGCGACACACACATCTACACGAATATCACTTCAAATGACTAGCTAACATTTGATTATTAGAGATATATTTCCTCATTTGGCGTTTTATCCCCCTTCCCACTAACCTTAGGCAGTGTTCACTCTTAAGTTTCGACAAAAGATATATAATCTACAACCTTGATAAACCTCAGATATCGATTTTCATGCAAATCAGACGATAAATGACAAAGCTTATCCGCCATATTGATGCCACCGTTTTAAATTATTAAGTTTCGATCACATATTCGTAAACTGCAACTTGTAAAATCCCCAGCTATCAATTTTGAGCAGAATGGAATATTAAATGACAATGAACTGGCCGTCAAATTGGGAACCATAGACACATGGAAAATTTCACGTCAATACGTCATCGCCATCTAGAAGTGTTCAAAAAATGGAAAACATTTGTGGTTAGTACAGATTAATAGGGATATTGTTTCCTCGCCTAACGAATTATTTCATCATGATCCGTATGGGGTCCTAGTATTTCTTACCACATCCATCAATAACCATGTCAAGCTTCAATCAAGAAGTCGATAACTTTGTGCAACTTGGTATCAAATTTCACTATCAGTATATGAATCGATAACTAGTCGTTCCTTGGGGTCTACGACTCATCAAGAAAGATCCAGAGGCCTGATAGGTTAACACGATCAAATCGTGTGTGATATATTATTCTTATTGTTTTAAACTTTTGTGCATCTGAAAAAAATGTATTACTTATCTTTATCTGAAGACTAAAATACATTTTTTGTCGATTACATTTTTACTTTTTAATATTTGAGTTGTCAGATAATCAAATGATATCTACGTAGAGTATGATTAATGGAGTTGAAGCGTGGGGAGTATATTCAAGGCAGAAATTATGACGCATATCTTGTTTTAAATTTTTAACATGGGGTAGTATGACAAGATTTATGGTCCTACATAACACATTTAACAGTAAATTTTTTGGACTATGGCACCTAAGTTTAAAAAATTTGAAATATCGACTCAAAATGTGTGTTATTTTGTAATATTTCAGATGACATCTAGAACGATATTACATTAATTTAATAAAAAGTAATTATTAATTTATTTAAAAAAAAAGCGGTCTACGAAGAAACTTACACTTTTTAAAAGCTTTTATTTAACTTGCAATGCTAGTGTGTTAGTTTGTTTAGGTTAAATCTTACAAGCTGAATTAAAACCACTTCCTGTTATCCTAGGGAATTGAAATTTTACACGTTGATTCAGTTTCGATAACAATGCATATTTATGATAGACATGACCTGATTCTACACCCAGGATACACAGTGTGGTCGATTAAGTGTGCAATAAATGGATTTTTTCTTCAATTGCAAAATTATATAAAAAAAACATTTATAAGAAAAAGCTTTTACACCTGGAAACCAAAAGCTTTGGGGGCGGACAATTGAGCAAAATAACTATGCAATCGAGCTATATGATCGTCTCCAAAGCTTTTGGTTTCCAGGTGTATGAATTAAAAATTTTTTTTTACTTTTTAGTACTTAGTTTTTTTAAAGGTTTTTCTTTAAAAACATTTTTTATATACTCAATTTTTGAATGTAAAAAGGTCCATACCAACTTTCTTATAAAGCGAGATACGTCCTTGAGTGAAAAAGTCGCAGGCGAGATATTTGCAAAAAGTTAGTTTTTCGAGCTGTCATGTCAGTACGATAAATCTCCTGGTGATATAGAGATAGAAATATGCGACAATTCTAGTACGAAACGTTTCGTGCCTGTATGTATCTGCGTGTGGACACAATAGCGCCAATATTAGATAAACGATTTTCATATAATTTTAGATAAGATTGGTAGCGTACATGAGCTGAAAAGGTATTTTTGTAGATCGGATGACGTTTAGCACTTTTTCGCACATAGAATATCTTACTTCTTAACATGATACCCACAATGGGTCGTACAGAATATTGTTATACCTATTATTTCATCTGCGTAGGCTACGGTACACCCACACAGAGTGTTCTACTGTCGTAGGTGATGTTAGTGTCAAAGCTTTGAAGTTGACAATTATTACAAATTAAATATTCTGATAAGTAATACAATATGTTAAAGGTTAGTCTAGTTTTTTTTGCTCTAGATGGTACAAGAAACTGTTTAGTAGATGTCGGAAAATATTAATTTTACATCAAAAGGATATTTTCAATATGGCACCGATCTGATGCATTTTCTTTAAATATGTTAAGATAAAAGCTTAAAAGTATTTATGGCATTGAAGAGAAAAATTCATCAAATCAGCGCCACATCCTACTTTTAACAATAGAAATGTTACTGTTCGCGTATACGACAAAGGTTTCCAAAGCCGTCGACATGAAAGTATCAAGGTCAAATGACTCCTGGGCAAGCCGAATTTTTATTTTTATTTTGTAACGATTAATGAATGTTTTCACAAATTCAGGTTTGATTTGACCGCAGAAATAATGTTTTCCTTCTTTTTCCTATAATGCTTTCAACCTTTCATGGGCTTGTTAGGAATGATTCAACGAAAACATTTCACTTGGTTTTAGCTCAAACGACTGCATAGCTTTTACCGTGTATTTTGTACGGGGTCCTTTATTTAACTAATATACTGAATTACACCACCACACATCTTCATGTCTTTTTTGTTACTATAGACGCAACTAGACATTTACAATAAGAAGGCGTGCGGCGTTTAAATAGTTTACGTTGTTTCCGATATGTAAAAAACCTATATTGACATTAACGAGCAGTTCATGTAAAAAAATTCACTGATGTTGAACAATTTAAAATGGTAATAACTGAGTAATAATTACAAACATAAATTAAATATTCCATAGATTTTTTTATGTACTGAAACCTTGGATAAATTACAAATAATAGACTGGGAGGGGACTATATTATGCAAAAATGAGACACTAAAAGAATATGATTTGAATTATTTAGTCATGGAAATTAAATATGATAAACAGCCATTAGTCCGTACGTTTCTGATCTAAGCATAAATACAAAACAATTATAATCAGTATTGAATGTTTCAGACGTTGCCGAGTGAAAATTTGACTTATATTATACCATCGTATACTGCAGTAAGAAACTATTTTGAAAAAATTGTACCGCTTTAAAAAAAACTGTTCCTAAATATGAAACAAGATTTCGCGGTTGTTCGGTTAACTGAACCTTAATTACCTATTAATTGAACAATGGTAAACTTTCAAAAAATTAAGCAATATTAGATCCGCCATTCTGAATCTTCAATTCCGGAAATACCTGAATAATTGCCCGCAACGATTCCTCCGCCATAAATTCGAATGTTCTTCAATGGAAGTACCTATTATAACCTGCACGTTCGCCATAACTTCGATTATTTCCTAACTATTTCCTACTTGATACTCATATTTCTTTCCAATTTTTGCTTATCTTGTACTAGATATAGCTCGATAGAACAGTATGGGACGACCGCCTAGTGATACTCTACGGTTTGCAAAAGATCTAGTAGAAATCGATTAAGCCATTCCCAGAGAAATCACTGAACAGTCATGAAAAAAAAAACATACATGCACTATAGTGGGTTGAAATGAACCATTTCTTGGCCAAAAGTCTGGAAATTATGAAACTCGTCCAAAATTAACTGGCGATTTTAGAAAAAATAATTAAAAAAATGTTATCGGGAAATTGGGGTCATTCCAGGGGGTGGGATTCAAAATAATTGAGTAAAATTTTGAAAAAAAAAAACAGTAAAGGTATTTACACAGAACTTCCCTCTTTCTTCTTACAAGACGGTCACCCTAAAAAATTATTAATTAAGAAATGACATATGAGAATTATAATCGCAATGTAAACCCTATTATTACAGAGAAAATCTGATTTTTTTTTTAATTTTCAAAATATATCTTTGTTAATATAAGTTTAGAACGTAACGAAAAGTAGAAATTTAAAAATTGAAGAAAACACATTCTTTTTCAATATCAATTTTATTGTAGTGCTAAAATTTAAAGAAAATAATTTTTTAAAAACTTTCAAAACAAATTTCTTTTTTGAAATAGGTTTAGAATGTCATGAAACGTGGAAATTTTAAATTTGAATAAAAAAATCCATTTTATATAGACAATTTTCGAAATTTCTAAATTTTTTTCTATTTTAAATTTTCAAATTTTTTTTAAATAGGTTTGGAATGTCACGAAACGTGGAAATTTTAAATTTAAGCAAAAGTCGCATCAGCTTATACCTTTACTCTCTCATGATCTGAAACGTGAAAATCCGAACAAATTTCGTAGGGTGATTTTTTCTCGAATACAATACTTCCTTTCGGTATGCGAGGGAAGTAGAATTATTCACCGAAAATTCAACCTACAAATTAATATAAAAACAGCAAAAAAATTGCCTTTATAAAATAGGGTGGGTGGTTTTAAAGGGTGGAAATAAAGAAAACTTAATAAAAATCCAGAAACCACAAAATTCAATCTGCAAACTCATGGATTTATTAATGGTGTATTTTGCCAAAACGAATGTAAATATAGTACCAACAATTGGAAAAATATAATACAATAATTTCAAATATAATTACAAAATCAGAATTAAAACCAAAAAATAAATTATTATTTACAAAATCTGAACTTAAATGACATGTTTAAAAAAAATCCTTATTGTTTATCGACAGTCACTTTCATAGTCACTTTGTGCCTTATTTTAATCATCTCCAGATGTAGATGTAATCAATTCATCAACATCAGATGAAATTGAGGTTTCCATAGATGCTGATTTACCTGACGATATTTCTGGATCTTTCTACGTTTCGATCTTTTCACTGCTTTCATTAAAAGACAGTTTCTTTCTCCCTGCTAATCCAGAAGTGCTGGGCAAATCATTTTCCACCACAACATTATGATATAAATTATATTTTTCTTTGTCCTGTCAGCATTATTGCTCAGAAATCGTGTTTCTGTTAATCCATTTTTGTGTCTATGTTCTCCAATCTTGCTATAAACTCGATATATGTTAGGTCGTATATCATTTTGAATATTTTCTGGAAGCTCCGGCATATGTGGCTGGCTTAAGATTACATTTAAAACGTGCTGACACTTTACAGAAAAATCGCAACCATATGTTTCTTTTCAAAAATGGATCCTACTTGGTCTCTCTTCTTTTTCACCTGATATAAAAAATTATTTAGAATAAAGTTAATAGGACAAAAAAGTAGAAATAATGTATTATACTACTAGAAGTAGATTAAAACATTACGTAAATTAAAATTACTTAATTTTCGCTTTTTCCAGCAGTTAACACGTATGATTTTAATATAAAATAACTCAAACAGCAGCAATGCAAAGCGCCTAAAATGTTCGTAATTTGTTTTAAAATCTATAAGGTTCCTATGTTTAAAAAATTAGCGCGGGTCTAAGCAGGTCTAACTTTATAATTCAACGGGAGTTTTCTTATTTAATAATCTTTATCCGCAAAGTTCACTGAAATAAAGAAATCATTATACACTTATATCAAACAACATTATCCACCAATGTTAAGTAGCATTCAAGAGTACATACCTTGAGGAATTTGATCCACGTTAAAGACATTTTTTAAAGGACAAAGTTCAGCGTAAACACACATAAACTTTATTAAACTTTCACACTTACAATTCCGAATGATCAACGCTCTCTCACAACTGTAATTAAACTGACCTTGTGTGCGTGATGTAAAGGGGGTTTGCTGGTAGTAAGGGTAGTTTATTATTCTTGGAACCTAACTATGTACGAATTTAGATACGTATTCCAAGGTGTTGATTTTTGGATATTTTGGTCAAATTTTAAGTTTTGGCCGTATATGACTGTCGAACCTCCTCATTTTTAACATTTTATAAAGTCGGTTAAAAATAGTTTCTATTTTGTACTATAATAGCCCAAATTAATTAAATCTAAGGGGTATCTACCGAAATAAGTTTTCTGAAGTTGCCATCAAAACATGGAATTGCTTTAAAATACTATGCTAATTGTGATGTATGTACCACTCCTTTTTCGTATTATAAAAAAGTTATTAACAATACTAGTAACAAATACAGGTATTGTAAAATACTATACACTCTATTACTATACCTTTCTAATAACTTTACGACTTTTCTCGGCCATTTAAAATGCAATTAAGAGTCTGAAAAAATTATAGGTCATCTGAGGACACTTTAAAAGTACTTTTCGCGACAGATTTTTTAGATCTTCTTTTGTTTATATTAGTAAAATACAAGTAAAAATAAATAAACTTTACTGTGTTGCCACAATTCTCTGTGATTGTCACCAAATGTTCTATCTGTAATATCTTTATTCAAGTGCGAAGTTATGATAGACTGCGGATAAGGCAGGAAATGCGTATTTTATTGAAAAAAAAAACAGTTTTGCATTATGGTTTGAGGTTATTTAGGCACAATGTGTACATTTATAAATCATATCGAACGCATTTTTAACATTAATCTTTCTTCATCAACTTCATTATGTTAAGTGGTACACCCAGTATATTTTAACATTTTTATATTCTATGGCAAAATCTAATATTATTCTTAAGCGAGCCATAAAGAAAATAAAGACTTCCTTTATTTCCTATTCTGGTTGACCAGTCGGTTTGTTATTTAAGAAAATAGTTTTTTGCTCTGTGTGAAATGAAGGTACTTAGTATTTCTGAATATTATAATGAATACCTTCATCATAATATATCTCAGACTAACAACAGTAATACAAATTGAAAAATGAATAGTTACTAAAGTCAAACCTATACTTTAGTATTTGATTTATTATACAGTAGTTCAATAGCTACCTAGTTTAGTAATGGTCATTAACTGTTCCACTATTCCAATAAGCTCAGGGTCATTGGTTTTGTTTTAACAGGTAATTAATAAAAAGGGAAAAAATGAAGCAACTGACAAGTGAGAGATATATCTCATAGTTAATAGTTAGAAATATAGAATCTCTGATATTTTTTAACGAAAGTAATTGAGAGTGTAATTCAAATGTGTTTTAATTGAACCTTTTACGCATAGGCAATTGTAAAAAAACAACTCGTGATGGAAATAAGAACGCGAGAATCAAGATATTTAATACCGTAAATATTACTAAAGTAAGTTCATAGATTGACAAAAAAAATAAATTTAAAAATATAGTTCAGTACTTATAATTTTCCAAATGATGAGGTTCCCAAATTATATTATTTAAGTTATTTATTTAAGGGTATCTTTCACGGCATGAAGTAGAAAAAAAGTGAATTTGGATAAAAACAATTGCAAAAAGGATTATTTTATGTGGCAAAAACATTGTTAAGGTGGCCATTCCCTAGAAAGAGATATCTGAAAGGGAAATATTTATTATTTTTGGCCATAACCTTTTTTTTAGTACGTATATTTTAAAAAACTATAAGAGTACCTAAGTAGAACGATAACAAGACTATTTTACCATGAATTTTCACTTAATAATTTCAGTGGTTTGCAAAATACCTAGATTTTAATTTAAAAATTATGTTAACCTTCCTATTTCGTAGTTTTAAATCTAGCTATTTTACAACCACTGAAATTATTGACTGAAAATTTATGGGAAAACTAATGTCATCTATACTGTCACCAGAGTCTTGCCATTCTCTATAGCTATCTGAGTCTGAAGAACTGATGACTTTTCTACGAACTGATTTAGTCCTTTCTGCTTTTTTGCGCTTCTTTGTTTCTTGTTTCTCTCTATTCAATCTTTCCTTTTCTTCCCTTTTTAATTTTCTTTTTTCAATCCTTTTTCTTTTATTTTCTTCTTCTATTAATTTTTATTTCTGTTTTTTTTTCGTGGTATTCCTGCCATTTCGACGATGTTACTACCGACGGCATTTTCTCTTTTTTAGCTCGTTTTGACAGTTTTGTTTCTTTCGGTTCTGGCCAAAACAGAGCCCTTTTAAAGGGAGATGGAATCAAATAAGAGAATGGTGTTGATGGCCGTAAGTTCGAGTTTTCTAAATGGTCTATTGTAATATCAGTTGTATTAATGTGTGGCTTTTTGGTAGTTGATGGTTTTTTAAAATACTCTGAATTGGATCGTACATAAATGGTGTCGTCAGTGACTTGATCTCGGACTTGATCTAGAGTGAAGTTGTTTTGGTGTTCAGCTTGCTTATTTGGGTTGTCATTATCTAGATTTTTTTGTGGCATTATTTGTGGCATTTTCTGTATCATCATCTAGATTTTCTGTGGCATCAATATTATTGTTCCTCAATCCTTCTGGATCAGATGTTTTCTGTTTGAATAAATCGAATAGTGAACGATCATGTATATCTCCTTCCCACACTTCACAGTTTTTAAATGCCAAACTTTTGTCCTTTTCAATGCTTTCTTCTAGACATATTAGACCACTTTTAAGTTCTCGAATTAGGTGTTGGACACTAGCCTCTTTCCAATGGGAAATCCAGCTTTTGCCACAACAAATATCCAAAATACAATATTTTTCTCCTCGTCCTTATTCAGTATAGCTTCTGGTCCTATTTTTCAAAATCGTCACAAGTTTCCTTTCAGTCGTAAGATAAGTGTACCTCTAGGCACTCCATTATTTTTTGCTGCTGAAGCAACTGATTCATTACTAGAAACTGCAGCAACTGCAGCTTTCATTTGTTCTTTTGAATATTTGTGCATATTCCCTTTGGTTGGTGGCATGATAATATTAATAATAATAAAGTCCTTATTAGGAAGCATGTACATACAATACATCCAATCGTTAAGGCGAAGTCTAGCTAAAGCTATTCAACTTTATCTTATCTGAAACATTGGTAGTTGACACCCATGTGATCCAGTAGATAATATGGTGTCATCTACTGGTACGGATTGAAATGCTTATTTCATATACATTTTGTGGAATAACCAGACTTGAAAATATGTTTTAAATGCATTTTTAATATAAGATAAATTTAACATCAATTCACGTCTAGTTGACAGCACCGTCAACTACTGGGGAATATACGATTGTAGGTACCAGTAGATGACACGAGATAAGAAAGTTGCACATAATGGATAAAATACACTTTTAAATGTATTGTAAGCCAACTTATCTTCTATAGAAATGTTAGGTTTCAATAGGCCTCAAAAACCAAATATACTGTATTATAGTTTCAAGTTTAAAAAAACTAATATCCTTAACACATTCCACTAAAAAACACTAATTTGATGCAGAGCACCCAACCAGCCAACAGTTGTATGCAGCCATATTGAAATATTGTGTTGGTAGGAGAACCAAATGCATGTGTATGAAGATAGATGACGCCTGCTGTACTTACATGCAAAGAGATTAGTTGTAGCATCAGAATCATTCTTATTTCTTAGATTTGAAAATCAAACTGTCAATTACCGGTTCATTGTCAACCACTGGTACCGTTACCTTAGTCATAATTAAAGCGTAATCTGCAAACTTCAAGAAACCACGCTCTAACTTTTTCCAGACAAAAATGACCCCGGATTTTTTAATTGATTTGAAATTTAATTTTCTATCCGATGGTGGGTGGCACGATGATCTATGGCCATTTTAAAGGGAGATACAGGTCGCCAAAGTAAGGTAAGGTTCGACGATTTCGCTCCTCGGCCGACACGGCCCAACGTCGTGGGCCGCTGGTCCGACACGAGGGGATCTAAAATTATAGAAAAATTCAAGAGTACGTAAGGAGATGTGATAAATCGAATGGTGTCAATCAGACATCCTTAAAATGTCTCGTTTCCGAGATAGGGCCGCTCAAAGTCTTAATGGCTTAATATTTCACTACAATCTATTTTTTTATGCATAATCTTATCTAGAAAACGCAAAGCAAAGGACTCACGCCTTTCGGAAAGATTGATAATGTAAAATTTTTCAAGTAATTGATTTTGAAAAGCTCCAATTGGATATGTACCTTCAGTTTTCCAGTTTAAAAATTTTAGGAAGCGGCGCTGAATATTTTTCAATTTATCATTATGAGTATTATACCCGGATTACCAGACAAGTGAAGCATACTCCAGCTTACATCGAGAGAAAGCAAAATAAAGCATATTTAAGGTTTTCGCATCATTAAAATCATGGCTGTTATGAAAAATGAAGCCTAACATTCTGTATGCATGCGAAATTACAGGATCAATATGGTTAGTGAAGGTTAATTTATTATCAAAAGTTACACCTAGATCCTTGAACGTAGATGGTCTGTTCAGCGTGCCGCCATTAACATTATAATTATACATAATTGGGGACTCCTTGGTTGTATAAAGGTGCGTATAAGCTTGGCGAACCGAACATGTAATGTAACATGCAATGCAACAGATTCGTCAAATTGGGACGGTCTTGCAAACACGATACGAATGGCTATTTCGGAGCGCGCTGCGATCCACCGCTTGTCGGTTTTTGCGACGAACACAAAGGGATTCGCAGTGCGTAGTGGGACGGCATTCGTGATGTTTTAATGTTTTAACGAACATGGACTAGTCGGAGGAGGCGGCTTTGCTGTTAATAGAAATTTACAAGTATCATAGTGTTCTTTGGGGCCAAACGGACCCGAATTATTTTAATAAAAACAAAAAGAAAGATGCGTGGATGGAAATTGCTGCTTCCATGTAGCAGCCAGAGGAAGCATGTAAAAAAAAAGTTCATTATTACAGTTCTATTATATAAGTTGATTATCATAAAATTTTTATATTGGCCGTTACTGTGCTGGAACTTCAAAACTCCCAGTAGATCGTAGAAGCTTTCGTTTTTTTCTAATATTTGCGATAATTAATAAGGCACTACTGCCTAAAACCAAAGCTTCAGCTTTACCGTCGGACATGTTTTTGGTCTGTTACCATCGGATAGACTAAACAGTTCACCTCGCTTGCTCGCGGCGTGTTCGTCAAATCCCACGGTTAGTAAGATGTTCGTGGCGTGATCGCGGGAGACAAATTTCAACGCGCATTGCATTGCATGTTACATTACATGTTCGGTTCGCCAAGCTTATACGCACCTTAACTCATAACATTGCACTTGCCAACATTTAGGTGAAGATCATTTTCATCGCACCAAGTCGATAAATTGTTTTGAAGTTTTTCGCAGTCATTAAAATCATTAATCCTATGCAACATCTTGACGTCATCGGCATATATTAAGAAATATACGTCTAAGTGATCACTGATGTCGTTAATAAAAAATATTAAAGAAAATGGCTCCAAGTGTTGATTGAGATACTCCTGACAGGGCTCGGTATTCAACAAATTTATATTTATTATAAGATACGAATTGAGCTCTATCAGTCAAGCAACTCTCAAGAAACTGAAGTAAACCGTCAGATAATCCGAATTTGTCAAGTTTACAGAGAAGTTTCCTATGGCTCAGTCTGTCAAACGCCTTAGAAAAGTCAGTATAGACTGAGTCTACCTTCATGTGTGAATCAATTGATTCGGCGAGGTACTGAGTAGCGCAGATTAAGTTCGTTACGGTGGGGCGATCTTTCATAAAACCGTGTTGTTGCGTGGATATTTTCAGTTGAACATGTGCATAAATGTTTTATCATGCAGTAGGATTTCGAAAGCTTTACCAGAGTTACATATGATTGTCATCGGTCTATAATTGGTAACATAATTTCTTTCACCTTTTTTATACACAGCGCACTTTGGAGTATTTCCAAATATCAGGAAAATAGCATTTCCTAAGACACAAATTAAAAATTATGCAGACAGGATATGCAAAAATGCTGGTACAGTCTTTCAGTGGAAATGCTGGAATTTCATCTGGGTCCGCAGTAAGTTTAGGTTAAGTTCTTTTTAACGCCATGCAAACTTCAGCCACGGAAAAGCGTTTAATGTCCAAACAGTCAAACGAAAGATTATTAGACTTGGTTACTGGGGCGTCCGAGGTGTTAAGGAAGTAAGATTGCTCGTAAAAGTTAGCAAATTCATCGACAACATCAAATATAGATTGAAGGATTTGCTTATACTCCTACCTTTTACTTAAAGGAAATGCCCTTACTCTTAATTTTTCCTCTGAGCAAATCTTTTTTTTAATGAATTTGACTCGTTGAATCGATTGCTTTTTAGCAGGGTAATGTTTGAACAAATAAAAAAAAGAAGCATACGGGTAAAATTGAAAACCTCTTCCCTTTAAAATATGTCAGTAAAAAAATCTATAATAAACCGCTGCTCACGCCACGTGATCTTTCCCTACAAAAATACTTTTTTATTTTGTCATTAAGTCTAGTAGGACAAAGTATTCATTCAATATGTGGGAAGATTTAAATTTATCGAGTTGGTTTTAGAACAATTTTTCTCGCTGACCGGATTTCAAACTTAAATGCCTCTATCAAATGTAAAAAAGTTGTACGGTCGAATGTACATATTCAATTAAAAGCAATAAATATAGTAGTCACATATACGTCTTGTTTGTGCGTATACAAAAGTTGGTTAGTAAATACAGCATTATCCGACACAATACAAGATTGACTGGCTTATGTGTTGACCGCGCTCTTTGAGTAATGGTTTATATTGTTTGAGTGACCGCATAGCGTTAAGATAAGGTGAAAGTTTATTTTGTTCTTAAGGCACTAGTTGTATATATACACACTAGCTTGCCAAGCGTCACATTTTAATTACCCGTTTTATCTAAGATTATTCATAACACCCATGGAATTAATTGTAAAATATATGTAATTATTTATCCACATGTATAATAACCAGTGACTATAATGGAATTACAGATGTAGAAGCAGCTTGTAAAATTTTAGTTGCATAATAATTTAATCTTACGGTAGCCAAGACGCTTATCTTATGCTTTATTTTAAGACAGAAAAACCTGATTTATAGATTTGGTTAATTGTTTGACGCGATTATGAAGATATTAACAAATTCCTTGGAAAATGTGATACATATGACACCCACCAAGGACGATTTTAATATGACATGCATGTTTATTTATTCAACATTCATAATATGTTGAATAAATAAACAAACAGTTAACCGATCGAGCACGCGCTTAATTTGGCGCAAGAGGATAATAAATCCGACAAAATGACACTAATTTCTAGTGGTTGGAGTATGACATAATTTTATAGCAAGCAGGCAATTCTATCGAAATTCTTATATTTTCTCACTTGAAAATATTTCACAAATGCCTATCACTATCGACAATGCTCAGTGGATGTAGAAGAAGAAATAACCGACAATAACCAGAAGGTACTTTTGTCGAGAGTACCAATGATAAGAGGATTCCCGAATTTTGTGTACTTTAGCGTAACCAAACCAAAAGTACAATAAGCTCAAAACATCATCTGAAGGCCGGCATAATATGATGATGCATTAGAATTTGAATACTAATGCAACTTAATAATATGCATGACATACGTTGTAATTAGTGCATTATAATTTGGGGGGCCGAGCTGAAAATAAAATCTATTCTTATTGCAAAAACTGTTTACCTTCCAGATACTGATGATTCCTCTAGTCATTGCCGATCTTCAGATGATGTTTATAGCTTCTTAGAGGTTCTTTTACTTCTAGTTAGGTTACGTCAGACTACACAAAATTCGGGGATTCTCTTGTCATTGGTACTCTCCTCAAAAGTACCTTCTGGTTATTGTCGATTAGTTCTTAAAGAATCGACGGGCATTTTTCTCACCAACCATTCTACTTCTACATACCTATTTTCGACCAAAGGTGAGTCAAAATTTCGTTTTTTTGATTTAATCTTTTGGTTAGTCTTTTAATTCTTACTGTGAAATTGTGCATATATTGCAACAGGAAAAAGCCATAGCCTCACGGTCCATTCAAACAAGAACACGAACGAAAAAGTGGCTTTAAACAAAGTATATTAATTTTTACAAAAGTAATTTATATTACCTACTGTAATTTTTCCTATCTAAACAGTGTATTTCCTTGAAATATAAATTCTCGTATTAAGGTAATTTTAGAATATTACGAGGTATTTCATTCGAACTGAATTGAAAGTGACTTCGTAGTCTTGTAGAAAGGCGCCTCATATAATTACACGACGAGGATCCTCATTTATACCCACGCTAAACATATAAGTATACGGCAGTGTCATGAATTCAAATTATATAGTATTTTCTGTTTAACATTTGCTTCTTTGATTAGTTATTTATTTGGTATGGAATAAATAACCTAAAGGCATTAAATCGTCCCAATAAGCAGATCGAAATATTCCGTCGATAAAAACGAAGTTATTTTTAGATCGATTAACATTAATTCTGGATTTATTAAACCCCAGAGTATAATACGAAATCCGCATAGTGTTATTATCTACAATAAATCAAAACCATAACAATGTTTCGTAATAAATAATTCAAGCGATCTAAAGATATGTACTCCCAAGTCTCAATCATACGTCTGCGGGTAAAGCATTTATAATTTACTCAGGTATGGGCTAGGTATGGACTTGGGATTGCCCAACAAATATTTACTTTTCCTGATGTAAACGTATTAGTGACATTTACCATGCAGGACTGGTCATTATCCATATCGCTATGTGATCGCCGTGATTTTTGCACAGAGGTGCGAACTCTGTTGCAATCCGATTTGTAAAGTAGCCACACGGGGCTCAAATACGTGACCATTTGTGCCTCTCTGAAGTATTTATGGTAATGATATATGTTGCGGCCAGTAGCGTGCTGTTTGTTTACCAAATTAATATAAGACGAAAAAGTAATAATTCAAATTATCAATGAGTGACACCAAATTGTAAGACGATTTATTTAAATTTTTAGACATCTTGCCTTTTAACGGAATTTTTAAATTGGATTAAGTTGTCTTTTATATAAACTTATTTTCAAAAAGAACACAGCCACACAAAAAAATCTATTTCTGGCCTGGGGACTTGACCATGTTTACCATATGTTTTTGGGGTCGCTGAATCCGAATCCGAAGTCTATTTAACTCCATCACATCAGGATTTTGCCATAACCTCAAAAATCCCAAAATTTAAGCGAAAATCTGGAAAAAATCAGGGGCACGTAGAAAGGTGTAATAAATCATTTGTCGTAAATCTGAGGTCGAGGCGTGCTTTGGTTTTCGAGATATGGCCTCTCGAAGTCACCGGAAGGTGAAAATCGATTTTTTTATTGCTTGCCCAGGCTATATCTCGAAAACGAAATGAGATACAGAGCTGCGGTTTACGCCATTCGATTTCTCTCTCCTTCCTACATACCCCTGAATTTTTTCAGATTTCTGCTGGCTTTCATTTTGTTTTCAAAATTTCTAAGGTAAAGCATCTAGAAAATTCAAAGGTATGTAGGAAGGCGAGAGAAATCGAATAGAGTAAACCGTAGCTCTGTATCTCGTTTCGCTTTCGAGACATAGCCTCGGGAAGCGGTAAAAAAATCGATTTTCACTTTGGTTTGGTTTTCGAGAAGCCATATCTCGAAAACCAAAGCACGCCTCGACCTCAGATTTGCGACAAATGATTTATTACATCTTTCTATGTACCCCTGAATTTTTTTAGATTTTTGTTAACTTTCGTTTGACAGAAATGGCCCTCGACGCTGGGCCGTATCGCTCGAGAAGCGAAATCCTCGGACCTCTCAGTTTGGCGGCCGATATCTCACTTACAAAGAGCCGGAAGAATATCGTGCCCTACATCATCGGATAGGAAATTTAACTTACAATCGATCTAGTACAAAAAGGAGGGGGTTATTTTTGTCCAGAAAAAGTTATAGCGATTTAGGTGAAGAGATGTCGAAATCGCTTAAATTATGGGTTTTTTAAGGTTATGGCAAAATCATGATGTGATGGAGGTAAACAGACCTCGGATTCCGATTCAGCGACCCCAGAAATATATATGGAGCATAGTCAGATCCCCAGGCCAGAAAGATTTTTTTGTGTGGCTGTGTAATTAATAAGTGAGATATACCCCTTAAAAGGGGAATAATAAATTTCAGTTTTTCTGCAATATCTTCCGACTCTCTCTAAATATCAAATTCATATTTTAAACTTAGTCGTAGGACATCTGGATACTAGTTTACGTGGTATCAAATAAATCCTCTCGTCTCTTTAAGGGGTAGTTTTAGGGGGTGATTTTCAGTATTTTCTTCACAACTTTTGAATTTTTTTAAAATTTCTAAAAATTATTGCAAAAAAAGACATTTTCAGATCAACTGAAATTAAAAATGGTATTCCTACTGCATTTCGATAAACCAAGACGACATACCAAAAATGAATACATCTTGCAAAATGGCGGTCGTTTTATTAACGATAAGAATATCTGAAATTGATTCAGATAAAATTTGAAGAGCATTAGAGACTACACACTATTGACAAGAATAATTTTGCGTGATGAACATATCAAACCACTTTCTTTAGTTCGGTTTGCATCGCATAGAATAGAATTCTCTTGTATTTAAATGTGTGAGAAATTAATATCTGCTGCTCTATTCCAAGATGACAGCGCTAGCATCCACTTTAGAATAATAATTTTCCATAATTCATTTGTGTTCAGAGATTCTTCAGTTCGATTTCAAAACCTATTATTTACTTTGTGCCGAAGTTGCGTATTTGATGATTACCAGTCACTCTTGCAACCAAATGAATAGCACATAGTCTTCACTACCAAAAGAAAGCGCTTGTAGAAAACTCTCATCAATGCTCTTACTACTCATGTAATCGATGCCAGCTTTGAAACATGTGAAGGAATAATTGATGCTGGCTATTCAGCATGGTGCTAGTAGCAATCATACCATTGGAGTTGGAAAGAATACTGCTAATGTTAATGACGTCACTCTCCACTACTGAAAACCATTGGCTCCTCCGATCTCAAACCAATTTATTTTTAATATTAAATAAATACAAAATTTTTTTTTACTTCCCTCCCATACCGAAACATACGAAAATATAGGTTTTTCAATTCCGTCTGTCTGTCTGTCTGTCTGTCGGTGCATTAACTAAAAACTACTTGACGGAGAACAGTCAAATTTGGTAAGTATCTGATGCCACTGCCACCGAAGAAATGGTTAGACTCTCAGTGGAAAATATATAGGGTGGACCGTCTAAAGGGAATAGATAATCGAAAAATTCACGAAAATATCCACGTTTTATGACATTCTAAACGTATCTAAAAATATGAATATTTTTTGAAAATTTAAAAAAAAAATTGAAATTTTTTTATAAAATGGATGAAAAAAAAATGTTTACTTGAATTTAAAATTTCCACGTTTCCATGACATTCTAAACACACATTTTAAAAAAAATGTTTTGAAAATTAAATGAATAATTTTTTTCCACTGGGTACATGGAAATTTTTTTTCTCAGTTTTAAAATGTCCACGTTTCATTACATTCGAAACCTATTTCAACAAAAAAATGTTTTGAAAATTTAAGAAAATGAAAATTTTATCCCCCACCACTGTAGAGTAGATGATGGAAAAAAGTTATCAGATTTTCTCTGTAATAATAGGGCTAACTACATCGCGATTATAATTCTTATATGTTATTTCTTAATTAATAATATTTTAGAGTGACCGCCCTCTATAAATAAAGAGGGAAGTTCTGTGTAAATACCTTTACCGATTTTAGTATTGAAAATATTACTGGGCGCATGATATAGGACCCATCTTACGAAAAACGTATCGAAAGCGACAGATCTGTCTAGGTCGCTGCGCCGGCCTTGTAACCGTACCTTTCACTCAACGCCATGCTATCAGGGATATCACGTTTCAATAACAATCCAAGCAGTATCTCGAAACTAGAATATAAACATAAATACTTCTAAATTTAATGGTCTCTTGTGATACATGCCGACACTGCCATATCGTATGTCACCTAGTTTGCAGAACTTGCGTTATTTCTTACAGAACACCGTCACTTTCAAATTAACATTAAAAAACAAAATAACCCAATAAAACATGGACTAGCTTAATTCGATCGTATGGACAAATATATTTAAAAATATGTAAATAAAATTATTAAACACATCTAAGTATGATATAAAAAAGTACACTAGAAAAGAACTATACAGGGTGTTCTACAAGCTTCATGACAAAATTTGGCAGATGATAACTGGGTTAATCTAAAAAAAAATTATCAATGAACATGGGTCCAATTACAATGAACCCAAGTGGTATTATTAAATTTGATAAAAGTTTTTATTTTTTTTTGATTTTATCACTAATCGCTAATGGTACCTAATGCAAATGCTGAAAATACCTATCATCCTAGCCATCCATCCTTGGACTCCAAGAGCAGTATAATTGCATCTGGTATTTTCAATACGCTTAAGATAATTGCGAAAGATGCAAGATCTGTGAATTTTTTGAAATAGGTTTAGAATGTCACGAAACGCGACAATTTTAAATTTGAGTGGAATTTTTTTTTTCACTATCTATTCCTTTTAGACGGTCCACCCTGCATATTGTCCAGTGAAAGTTTAACCATTTCTTCGGTGGCAGCAGCGTCAGCTATCTACCAAATTTGACTGTTCTCCGTGAAGTAGTTTTTTAGTTAATGCACAAGAGACCAACAGACAGATAAGCAGGCAGACAGACAGACAGGCAGACTGACGAAATTGAAAATCCTATATTTTCGTAATCTACATGATCTGAAACATGAAAATCCGAAAATATCTCGGAGGGTGATTCTTTTTCGGATAAAATACACTTCCCTTCGGTATGCTATTTTTCCACCCTCTGTATCTCGTAAAGTATTGATCCTAGAAAAAAAATTAATATGAAATTATTTTTTCTAAATTTAATTTATTTTAATATTGTATATAAATACGTTGTCACTAGAGGGCGTGGTTTTCGAGTTATTCCAGATAAACGTGAAATGGAGAACTTTAAACTACCTCCTACCCCCCGCAGACCATCCACTAGTAAAGACTTTAAGTATGTTGTTCTGGGCACTCCCCCCCAACAACTATACAGAAATTGGCAACTACACGAATTATTTCCCCTATTTTTCCTTCGTAGATTGAACTATTAGTGTCAAGATGTGACATAACATACAGTATATTTAGACAAGGAATAGTCAAGTCTTATTTCTACTGATAACTTAATAACTTTATTATTTATTGATCGATTTCGTTCAAGAAAAATAGGGTTCGTCTTCTAGCCAATACTAATTTACTGTCCAAATAATACAATCGCAGTTTTCTTTATTAACCCATCAACGCCTAAGCTTCCATTTACAGACAAACTATGTTCCAATGGTCAAAATAGGATAAAACCTCACCTAGTTGGTAAAATTGGCTGCTCTTTGAAATTATGCTATTAACATTTTGCTGCAACCCTCCAAGGGGTGGAAAAAGGTGTAAAATAACTCAATTTCAAAAACTTATAAAACAGATTATTCCAAATGATTTTAACTGCGAAAATTCAATGAGAAAGTTTTAGCTTCTAGTAAATAAGTCACTTTTAGAATGAACGTAAGTACTCCAAATAATGGTAAAAGAGAAAATTGTACATACAAATATTCAGGATTAAACTTACAAACGTGGGGTTTTCGGGTGCGCTGAGTTCGAATTTTTAGGTATTACAGCCTTTTCACTTCTTATAAAGGATGAAATGAAGGTTGTAAGGGGTTACATTATATAATTTCAAATAGGTGAGTTTACTTGTTGAATATATTCATGGACAATTTTATAAAAGTGGAAGATTGGTGATGGTTTTGATACCCGCGCCTTCGCCATAAGTACAAAATGAGAATTTATTGCATCTATTCTAAAATTTATTACAGTGAAAATTGCAGCCAAACGTACCTAAACAACATAAAAATTAGTTCATCCTTAAAACTTTGGTTGTTAATGTTACTCGACATGTAGTTTAAGAATCCAAAGAGTCCCCAAAAATTGGAGGGGTGGAAATGAGGTGTGGGGAGTCGTTTTCTATGTTCATTACATGCTGAATCAAATAAGACCAAAATCAAGTTGATAGGATCAACCCTTAACGAATAAAAATGGTTCTAATAGCGGAAAAATGAGAAAAAGATAGGTAGGCAACTAACTCGTCTCCTAAAATTAAAAAGAAAGTTGTAAATGTGGACTCACTGATTTTGTATCAAATGCTGCTATTGAGAAAAGATGAAGACCTGTCCACGTTCTTTAAATACGAAATGGCGCCATTCCCACTGTCATTGTTCACCAGCAGTGGGATGCGGAAGAACGTCAAGGCTGCATTGTATGAAGAGTTTGAATGTGTCAACGACAGCAGGATGGACACCATCAGAAATTACGTCATTGATGGTGGGCACTTGCTGCATACAGTTAAGTGGGATATGAAGAAAAAAAAAATGTTGAGACGTCTGTGAAACATATTTCACATGAAAAACCATTATTAATACGCTATTGTTGTTTTCGATGGATATGGTGATCAGACAGTATCATGAGAACACACCCATCTATTCCAACCAATAAATTTTTCTTTCCAATGTGGAAAATAGAAAGCAATTGATCGAACTACTTAAAAAAAAATTGAGGACAGCAACATTGAGGTAAGACAGTCCAGTAGAGATGCTGAAGTACTAATAGTCCAGACAGTCATAGACATATGCACATGCACATCAATACATACATACTACTCGCTCACTCTTTTATTGGTTGCGATACCACAAGTGCAATTTATGGAAAAGGGAAAAAGAATATCATCAAGCTGCTTGAGACCGAATCTGGATTGCGCCATACCATACCTGATCATCTCGTGGCTTCAACATCCACTAACACAGAAAAATATGACAATTTTGGTGAATGCAAGGCGAAAAGGGCGTCAACAAGGCTTAATGGTTAGTAAGCTGAGCACCTTTTTAATGATTCAAAAGTTTGTAAATAACATTTGAATAAATCTGAATGTTAATTTAATTAGGATCTTATGTCCACTATTTTCTTAATGTGGGTATTATTTGCTTGTGACTACTTCATTAATATCGGGATTAAATCGCCTATAAGTGGAAGGCGTATAGTGTCTGAATCAACAAAATTAAATGTTTTCAAATATTTGTCTAGGTCTCCATTTTCCAACTGGTGTTTGTTCTGGGATTTCATAACAGGAAATTTCATAATTGTTCCATGTATAAATTATACTTTTTAACGATCTATTATTCTTGATTTTAAGACAGTGACCTTAACTATTCGATTTAATCAAATTGATATAATTTTAGAGCAAAATGTTATTAAGCACACAAAATATGATGTAAAAGATATGCAGAAGATATTTATGCAAATACCATGTGCATATGCAGGGTGTACCGTAATAATGTGCAAAAAAATTCTACCAATTCCTTATTGAAAGTGAAAGTGAAATATAAATAAAATATTTTTCAAGAGAAGCCGTTGCTATCCAGCTACACCCCCTTAAAGGGATGTGCAAAAAACGAGTTTGGTTTCATTCTGTGTTAAATATTCCCTGCATTTGGCTGATGCGATAGGCTCTCGCTACTTCAAGATCAGGTAGTTAATAATAATGGTAATAACAATAATAATTATAATAATTATTCAGTACATATAATTGTACGTAGAGTTATCTAGGGTCAGGTCAAGTAATGGCATTAATGTAAACGTTTTGGTATCAAGAGGAGTAGCAGGAAATAATCCGGAAGTCCCTCTAAAAAGATTCTCTAGAATAATAGTATTGTTGCAAGTTTTCACCCTTTTAGGAAAGACCCTGTTTAATTCCGTGGGTTCTAAATAATTTTAACAAGGGGTAAACCACTAACTCTTTATTTAATAATTTACTGATTACAAAATACTTCTTAATTAACCAAAATAACCTTTACACTTTGTTTACTTTAGATTTAACCTCACTTTCTCGCTGCCAAATTTCACTTGTATAGACTTCCCCCTCTGCGCCGGTAATCGCGCCTTATATGCTCTGAAATTGCCTCTAGATCCATCCAGAAACAATAAAAATCTTCTCCACAGTCTAGAAAACTCTATCTCTTTCTACAAGTTTCCAGTCACTATTAGGCATAGGCGTATCAATCTTCAGTTTCAAGGGGGTGTAATACATAACAGTATACAGGAAAGATTTTAAGTAGTCTTGCAGTTATGTTACTCTCTCTGATTTTGTTTCTGTGGTATCAAATAGATCTTAATCAATTAGATTCTTGGACTAATGAAATAAAAAACACTAAACTGTTTTTCACGTTTTCACATGTATTACGTCAACATGACGACCGTTTCGCTAAAACATTAGCTTCATCAGATGAGTGCACTGTAACACTACTCACAAATTGAACTTATTGAACCTTAAATACATGAAATAGAATTACCTGAAAACTAATTTGCATAAAATTGTGATTATTTACTTATAATATAAAATGTACTACTAGGAAATGGAATTAAAATAGATTAACAAGTGGAGAATTATTTATGTCTAATTGATCGTTAAGTAAAATATTATCGTTTTTATACCTATTAATTTCTAAGCTCTCAAGTAACGACAACTTTGATCCCTTACTAGCTGTATGAAGGATATCAAAATCGTCGTTAAATAAGTGCTTTTCTTCCAAAAGGTGATTTGCAAAGGTAGAATTATTTTTATTATTCAAAAAAGATTTTTTATGTTCCATTATCCGTTTTTTAAAATTTCTACCTGTTTGTCCCACATATATCTTAGGGCAAGTCCCACAAGTTAGCTTATACACTCCCGACAACTCTTCTTTTTTATTCTTATCTTTATTGTTTTTAATAATAGAGCCTAAAGTATTATTGGTTTTATAAGCTATATTCAGACCTTGCTTCTTTAAAAAAGTACTAATCTTTTCTGACGGGTCCCCAATGAATGTTAATGACCTGAAATTAGATTTTGAATTATCATGATCTTTATAGGTCGGATATACTGCATTTATCGCGTTATTGTACCGTTTTTTGTGCAATAAGTTATCTATAAAAGAGGCTTGAAATCCGTTATTAACCGCGATTTGCTTAATTAAGTTAAACTCCTTATTAAATTCGTAATCTGATAGTGGAATATTTATTAGCCTATGTAACATACTATGATAAGCTGCGTGCTTATGCTGTCTAGGGTGTAATGACATGTAACCCTAGACAGCATAAGCACGCAGCTTATCATAGTATGTTACATAGGCTAATAAATATTCCACTATCAGATTACGAATTTAATAAGGAGTTTAACTTAATTAAGCAAATCGCGGTTAATAACGGATTTCAAGCCTCTTTTATAGATAACTTATTGCACAAAAAACGGTACAATAACGCGATAAATGCAGTATATCCGACCTATAAAGATCATGATAATTCAAAATCTAATTTCAGGTCATTAACATTCATTGGGGACCCGCCAGAAAAGATTAGTACTTTTTTAAAGAAGCAAGGTCTGAATATAGCTTATAAAACCAATAATACTTTAGGCTCTATTATTAAAAACAATAAAGATAAGAATAAAAAAGAAGAGTTGTCGGGAGTGTATAAGCTAACTTGTGGGACTTGCCCTAAGATATATGTGGGACAAACAGGTAGAAATTTTAAAAAACGGATAATGGAACATAAAAAATCTTTTTTGAATAATAAAAATAATTCTACCTTTGCAAATCACCTTTTGGAAGAAAAGCACTTATTTAACGACGATTTTGATATCCTTCATACAGCTAGTAAGGGATCAAAGTTGTCGTTACTTGAGAGCTTAGAAATTAATAGGTATAAAAACGATAATATTTTACTTAACGATCAATTAGACATAAATAATTCTCCACTTGTTAATCTATTTTAATTCCATTTCCTAGTAGTACATTTTATATTATAAGTAAATAATCACAATTTTATGCAAATTAGTTTTCAGGTAATTCTATTTCATGTATTTAAGGTTCAATAAGTTCAATTTGTGAGTAGTGTTACAGTGCACTCATCTGATGAAGCTAATGTTTTAGCGAAACGGTCGTCATGTTGACGTAATACATGTGAAAACGTGAAAAACAGTTTAGTGTTTTTTATTTCATTAGTGATAATGGATTTTCACCAAGTAAAGGTCGAGTCTATCAACTAGATTCTTGGATTTTTATCTTGCCTATTGGAGACAGGCTTTCACATTAGAACAATAAAAATTGCCTATGTACTTAATATCAGTGGCACAGTATAAAAGTGAATTTTGTTGTATGTCAGCAAAATTTGAATCAAATAGGTATTCGTGGTTGGCCACGTCCGACTACAACTTCTACTTGTTTAGATATCCAAACCATTTATAATGAAACTTTCTTCATAATAAATTGACTATTTCGATTCTTTTGCGCTTTTAAACCAAAGTGTCAAAGACCCTTTGTAACTGAACAACAAGGACCATAAAAATACTACAGCTTATTTAAATAATAATAAGCAGAAGTGTAAATACAAAAAACCACCATGTTCTGCTTGGACTGGTTTGCGAGGAGCCAGTGGTATTATTTAGAATAATTATTAAAATAAATTTAAATTAACGCTTTTACGATGATAAAGTAACTACTAGTTTGTTACAACATTATTTTAATAAACCATTACAGGTTATTTACTGATAACCGAGTGAGTAATTTGCCATTCTGTATATTGCTTTGGATGTCTTAAATTATTGACATTAAAAACATAGCTCGGAGCTCTATTTTACAAAATAATATTTATGTAAATATGTATACCGGGTGAGTCACGAATTGCGCTCGCCCCGACATTTCCTAAAATATTTGGAATAGAAAAATTGAAATTTGGAGGCCTTATTACAAGACTAAAATGCCATCTTTTCAATAAAAAATCAAGTTTAGTGCACATCCGGTTTGACCGGAAATGCCTACAACTTTCGATTTTTAAATGGAACACTATATATTTTTACATTTTTGGAATCTAGAGGAAATTTTGAATACAATACATCCATTTTGGTCACTTTTTGATAAACATTAAAAATTTTATTAAAAAATCTGTTTCTGAATCCAGAGTGCTATGGTGCCCAAAATATATTTTAGTCTGTGTGCTACGTTACTATAAAAATAAAAAGAGCAATATGATTGCATTACTTAATTCTCTAGAGGCGTTTAAAATTTTTAGATGTGATTTTTACCCACTAACTCGGTTTTTTTAAATGGGAATTTAATCATTCACCAACATTTTTAAATACCTCATTTTCATACGAATCTAATGATACCAAAATTTTGAAAATCTGCTCAGAAATATTGGAGATTTCATCCAAAATACAATGCAACCAAGCTTTTAGAAACATGCGGCTAATAGATAATAGATTAGTGGGCTTTGGAAACTAAAATGGCACATTTCTGTGTAAATCTAGTAACCTAATAACATTGGAAAAATCATAGTAGCCATTGAATGTAATAAAACAATATCAGCTGTCAGACAGACTCGTGTAGTTATAGGCAATCTTGAGTTATCAAACATTTAATAATTGTGAGCGCAAAGAACGTTACAATTAAGTTCAGCATAGGTATGTGGAGGTAAACACAATTACATCCACAAGGACATTTGCAATAGAATGCGACATCAGTTCGGTTTTCAGAGTTTTATTTAAATGAACATAAATATCGGGCCTATAAATAAATAAAAATCAATTCCGTTTGAACAATTAAACTTAAACTAGGTAACAGTAGGTATCTTTAAAATAATTAATATAATTAAACCATAAATTGACATTTATAGATATTGTTCAAAATGTCCACCACTTTTTTCTATACACAATTCGGCTCTGCGTACAGTTGCTTGAATGGCTCTACGCAATTCAGCCGACGTTATTTCATTAAGAGCCCGTACAACTTTATTTTGCAGTTCTTCACGGGTATTTGAAGAAGTTTTATAAACTTTATTTTTGAGAGTGCCCCATACATAATAGTCGAGGGGTGTTAAGTCAGGTGACCTAGGAGGCCATCTGATATGACCTTGATTTGCGATAAGGCGTTCACCATACAAGTTGTTTAAATATTCCATCACTCTTCTGGAATTATGTGGGGGAGCATCATCTTGTTGGAAAAACAGATTTTGTAAATATGCAAGAGGAAGTAAGTCAAGAAATTCTGCTGTCTGGTTTTGTAAAAAGAATAAGTATCGTTCGCCAGTAAGTGTTCCATAAAAAAATATGGGTCCAATTATTCGATCTCCAAGTACTCCAAGCCAACAGTTAAACCCAAATCTTTCCTGAATATTCCCCCGCCCTACCAACCTCGGATTTTCTTGAGCCCAGTACCTAGTATTATTTCACATACTTTGGTTCGTAAATCTACTTTCATCTGAATATAAAATATGAAAAGGAAAACCTGGGTTTTGTTGTACTGCATTTAAGAACCAGTTGCAATATACTAGCCTCCTGTCGTTATCATCTCCATAAAGATGTTGGTGTATTTGGTATTTATAAGACCGAAACTTATGTTTCTTTAAAATTCTGCAAACCGAAGACTGACTAATGTCGCATTCCATTGACAATTCCCTTGTTGATGTTGTTTTGTGTACCATCACAAATCCTAATACATAAATTTCTTTGACCTCACTTATAATAAATGTTTGATGGTCATCTTGTTGATTAGGTTCGTTTCTTAATTCTTGTTCCACTCTGGCAAACAAGTGTCTGCTTGGATGACGTCTGTTGGGATATCGTTGCTGATACAGTTCTGCAGCTGTGTGTTTCTGCGCATATGAAGGTCACAGCTCATGAGATTTTGAATACCTCTAACATATCGACCTTTTAATTTCTACTAAAATTATTAATTTTCTTTAATTTTTACTCAAAGAGATTTCCGCAACGCTTTATTTTGTATCTATCTGACAGCTGATATTGTTTTATTACATTCAACGGCTACTATGATTTTTCCAATGTTATTAGGTTACCAGATTTACACAGAAATGTGCCATTTTAGTTTCCAAAGTCCACTAATCTATTATCTATTAGCCGCATGTTTCTAAAAGCTTGGTTGCATTTTATTTTGGCTGAAATCTCAAATATTTCTGAGTGGATTTTCAAAATTTTGGTATCATTAGATTCGTATGAAAATGCGGTATTTAAAAATGTTGGTGAACGATTAAATTCCCATTTAAAAAAACCGAGTTAGTGGGTAAAAATCACATTTAAAAATTTTAAACGCCTCTAGAGAATTAAGTAATGCAATCATATTGCTCTTTTTATTTTTATAGTAACGTAGCACACAAACTAAAATATATTTTGGGCACCACAGCACTCTGGATTCAGAAATAGATTTTTTAATAAAATTTTTAATGCTTATCAAAAAGTGACCAAAATAGATGTATTGTATTCAAAATTTTCTCTAGATTCCAAAAATGTAAAAATATATAGGGTGTTCCATTTAAAAATCGAAAGTTGTGGGCATTTCCGGTCAAACCGGATGTGCACCAAACTTGACTTTTTATTGAAAATATGGCATTTTAGTCGTGTAATAAGGCCTCCAAATTTCAATTTTCTATTCCAAATATTTTAGGAAATATCGGGGCGAGCGCAATTCGTCACTCACCCGGTATACAAGGCGTTTCGACGAAGTAGATATACAGCAGCTACGTGCAAATAAGCTCAAACTATGATGATTTATCTCTGCACTCTGAGGAGACATAGATTTTCAATAATTTTTTTGGGGACGCGGTCACCCCTATATATTTCAAGGTCTCCATATATCCGTAAATTTGCAACATGTTATACAGGTTATGTAGATTTCAATTTTGAAACATTTTTTTGTATTCAATTTTTATGAGAATTGACAGATATTGACAAATCAAATGAAATAATTTAAGCTTTGTTTTATACAAAAACAAGGAAATTTAAAATGTTTCACAAAAAAAAAATGTTAGGGTAAAAAATGTATATGATAATGTAAGCTGTACTCACTCTTCCTTCTTAAAATGGTTTACTGTTACAAGCTTCTATTCAGCTTTACATATCAAGTTAGGCGTCAGTCAGGCCTCAGTCAGTCAATTTAGTTCAAATCTGGCAGGTCAATTTTTAACTACTTTCAATTGATGTATTGCCTTGAAATTTTTATGCATATGTAGTATCGATGACGGTGCAATAATTTAGGATACAATCCATAGAAAATCGACCCAAAAACGGAAAAAAGGGTTGTGTTTTTATCACCGGTCACTTATAACGGAACAGGTAAATTCTGCATGAAATTTTTTGCTTTTAGGCTGCTTGCATCTTAATTTGTCCCTTCTTTTGTTTTGTTACAGTTTTTATTCAGCTTCATGTTTGTTAGTCAAGGATCCCGAAATTGGCTCCCAGTCGATTTGGCTGTAATTATGTTAATTTGATAGTTTTCCCTGAACAAGTCTCTTAATAGGCGCAAGCCATAAAGATGCGCCTATTCTCCAATATGGAGATTTAAATTCGTAGTAGATGATTAACCGTAATATTAATGGTGACTTTATGAGGTATATCAGTATACACAACAGTGTGTACGAAGCGAAAGTCTGCTGGTAACAGTTAAGCCGGTAGGTAGGTAGGTAGGCCGTCGAATCTAGAAATTATTAAAAAACATTTAAAAATATTCATTTTAAATGAAATGTAACATACCTTCCATTTGAGAATGGCCTTTTAAATTTCCCCTGGGATACAGTCTAGCATACATTAACTTCAAAAATAGGTTTGCAGCTGTTGCCTCGTTCAATCCGTCTTCTTTTTAAACCTATCTAAGACGGATGTTAATTAAGATTAGTATTTGCACATGAAACGTCACTACGTTTTCGTAGCAACCAAAATAGTTTACCTCTTTCTAATTAATTCCGTCATTATAGGTAACCCATAATACTCTTCGTAAAGTAAAAGGTGGGCAATAGAATGAATCTCTCGAGCTGCCGTTGACACGTATTAATTATGTAAGCACAAAATATAATTCTCGATGTTTCTAGCCGAATTTAGTTGTATTAGTCCTTCCCTCTTTTTTGAAAGGTAAAAAGTAGCGTTACACTTGCCCACTTCCATCGGAAGAAAAATCATATTTCGTCATTAAACTAACCTTCGACAATTTATCAATTCCTGTCCCTGCAGTACAATTATTAACTACCACCTAGATATTACAGCTTTACCAATTTTTCTAGCTAAATTTAGTTATGTTAGTCTTCCTCCGGACCACCTCCGAGCCATATTATGCAGTTTGAAAAAGATTTCCATAGAAATCGCTCTTAAGCCATCTCAAAGATATCTGATGAGAATGTTCTCCTTTTTAAACACATCTAGTCCGTTAAAAAGGACTTAGGGGAAACTTAGTACAAGACTATATTTAACCTAGAACTGGTCATAAACAACACATTTCCAATACTTTAGCAGTGCAAGAGAAACATTTAATGGCCTCTAAAGTCACACACTATTAAAGTATTTTTTATTTAAGAGATTGGATTTATTGTTTTCATTTTTGATTGTTCAGGACTAACACCTTCATTTAATGATGTGTCAAATACATTTACCATGACATGCCTCAAAGCTGTAAATCTATTTTTAGCAGCTTTGCGAAGATCTGTCATTATTCAATATTTTTCCACAAAATTTGGAATTTTCATATTTGAGAAGTTTCTGTATCCAGTTGTATAGTTAGATTTTCAATAAAAGAGCACTAATCAAATTTGTGCATTTCTGACATTGAAGAGAAATAATAGCAAGCCTTGAAAATTGAAATTAATCTGTAAATTTTTGTCATAAAGTAAAGGTTTTGATAGTCTATATTAAAAAAAAATCCCGTTAAAATATACATCTTTCACATGAGTGTTTCAATTCAAAGTGGGTCAGGCCACGTTGTATAGTTTTTACTGTCAATAAACTCGTATAATAAATCGATCGATTTTATTTAAATTCCTGTTATAGTCTAAATATTTTAGCTGAATATCATTAATATTTTCCTAGTCCAAATCGCTATTCCTTTTGAAGTGTTTATAAGCACAGTGATTACTGGTTACTTTTTTTCTATTGTATCTTTGGGGTGCAATGGTGGTAATTTATATTTAACTCTTTCATTAGCTTCACCCGTATCTATCAATGTAACGGAATGTTTCAACGTAATTTTCACCCAGTTCTAATTATTGTATCATCATGAAATTTGGCAATTGTGTGTAGCTTCGATGACAATACAATATAGTATACTCAATATTATAATATGTTCAAAATGGCCGCCGCCCCAAGATGGCGGATTATCATTTTCTTTACAACTATCTTGATATGGGTATCAAAGGAAAGAGCTTAACAAGTAGAAAACAAATATGTCGGATTCGACTGAAAATCGGTATCTGTGGGTCATCGAGGTTGCAGATTAGAATTATCTGGTCTAAATTTAACAATTCAAAATGGTGGCATCAAAATGAGGGATCGAAAACCAAAAAATCCGGTCTTCTGGTTACTACTACATTTAAGTTCATTTTAAGACTAAAAAATAAAAAAAATTGAGAAACACGTTTTACTAGCAAATTCAAAGTAAAAAGCAAAAATTAATTTTTAATCATCAAGATTTTGTTTAACAGCGATAGAAAGTCCACTCACGCAATACAATTAGAAGATTCTTAATAAGTTTAAAATAAGAATAAGAATAAAAAAAAAAAACAAAAAAAATGATTTCATTGTAAAAAAGCGCGTGGTGCTTGATATCAACTGGTATAAATATTTCATTGGTAGCTATTTGTAAAAGTAGAGTTAGTGTAAAAAATATAGTAATAAGCACCCCAAGCTTTTTTTTACAATGAAATACATTTTTTTAAATTACTTATTTTAACCTTATTAAAAATCTTTTAATTGTATTGAGTGAGTGGGCTTTCTATCGCTGTTAAACAAAACCTTGGTAATTAAAAAATATTTTTTACTTTTTACTTCGGTTTGCTATTAATACGTGTTTTTTTAGTTTTTTTAAACTACACTCATGAACAAAATTATCGAATATTTTATATTTTCCCAATTATTTTGTGTTTATAAATTTTAATGAAAGAAACGCATTATACAAAAAAAAAAGTTTATTTCACACATTTTAAGTAAAGAATATTAAGTTTTCATTAGCAGAAAATGCTAAAAAAAATTAATGCAAAATGTTATAAAAATTAAGCATAATTAGTTTCAACTTAAATGCTACCACGTTAAGCAAATTAGTCTCTTGATTAGAATAATAGGGCATGCTGCATCCTTCTTGGTATACTACTAATTAGATTTTGAATGTATTCTTGAGGAATTGCATTCCATTCATATTGTGCTGCAATTCGAAGTTCTTCTAGGGTATTTGGAACAGGATTTCTTTGTTGTATACGACGTTTTAACCGATCCCACATACGTTCTATGGGATTCAAGTCTGGACTATACGGTGGCCAATCGAATCTTTGAATCTGGACTGCGTCAAGGTAACTAGCCACTGTGCCAACTGCGTGGGGTCGAGTGTCATTGTGCATAAATACGAACCTATCGTATCCAATGTGGCCCACATATGGCAAAACATGATCTTAGAGAATGTTTTCGATATACCAGTCATTAGTCATTCGTCCAACGACTTCCACGAGTTTGGTGTGTCCTTCCCAACTAATACCTCCCCAAAGCATTATGCCGCCACCTCCAAAACTAACAGTTTGTACGAGATTGCAACTAGTGTATGTTCCCCAACTCTTCTATAGACATGATTTCGTCCATCTGGCTTCCATAAATGTAGTTTAGTATCATCAGGGAATAGAACATTTTTGTAATTCTCGATATTCCACTGCATATGTGCTCTGGCAAATTGTAATCGACGAATTATGTGATTTTGGAAAAGACGTGGAACTTTGGCAGGTCGTCTTGGCTTTAAACCTACCTCTCTTAATCTTCGTCTAACCGTTTTCGAACTAACATTCACTGTCTTACATTTAATAACTCATTTTTGAGATGTGTGGATGTCAGTGTGCGATTTCGGGTGGAATTAAGGATCTTCTTCGAACAAAATTTCCAGTCTTTTGATACTTTTTTAAAATAGTCGATACTGTAGATTGACTTCTCCTAAGACGTCGTGCCATATTTTTTTGTCTATATCCTTCCTCATATAGAGTTACAATTTGTGCCGCTTCAGCTTCACTGCAGTATCTATCTGGTGGCATATTTTTTTCTTAAACAGAGGTAAGAACAAATAAAAATCACTAACACTTACTTTAATTCACTACAAATAACTCAATTCACTATAATTCTTGAATTATGTAAAGAATTTTCAAATGACAAAACGGGCGTTAGAAAATATACGCGATTAAAATGAATTAATCGTCAAAATATTTTAAAACAATTGAATATATTCACCTACTAGATGAATAACATCAGCACATATATAAATTTACAACGACTATTTGAAACCATATTCAAGTAATAGTGATAACAAAAAATATTCGATAATTTTGTCCATGAATGTATTATTTATTACAATGTTCTCCTAATAGTAACGAAGCCAATAGTTGTCCCTTAAGAATCACTGCCAATACTTTCTGATATGATGCGCCCCTGAACGGCCGTCATGTTATCACCAAATGCAAAATTACACGAGCATTAACTTATGGAATTGCTAATAATAGTATGCAGCTCGAAAGTGCGAACATCACGACTCCACTCTATCTTCCAGCCAGTCGAATCTATTTAAATTTTAAACTGCATTCTTCCCAGACACTTAATAAAACATACCTTATCTACTACTAGACTCTTTATGTAGCACGTTTCGTTTATTAAACAATCTCGCAAAGCGATGTCCTTAAAGTACCGGAGTACTACTCGGCAATGTTCTAACTTATCGGAATTCACTTACCTCATCATAAATTCGTTGGGAAAGATTAAAAATGCAGTGACAAGTCAATATAACTGTAGCATTAAAAGCAAACCTTCACATTTGTTTCTCTGTTTCAAGTACTGACACTGTAAAACTTCTAAAGTACGTACTTATGTACACGGTCACATTCATAAAATAAAGATGTTTATCGAATCCATAGGTTTAAGACTTTATAGTAATGAAATTTAAGAAACAAACTAATAGAATAGAACCTAATTATGACAAAAGCAGAGAAACATGTGTGAAATATTTTATTTCAATTATTAAAAAATTATACTTCAAATTGATCTTAAAAAGTAACAGGACCATAGAAAAGTGAAAATATGTTTGTAGAAATAATATTGTACAGTTTATTGTAGATTGCAACTTGTTTAAGTGATCGCTCGTTCGATCAGCTCTTCTTCTGCTCGACCTAAAAGATCTTTGTGAACTATCTTACAATCAGTTATTGCCCGGGACAGATTTTTTCAAAGCTTATGATCTTTTTGGGATCTAATTCCTCTATGTCTTCAGGAATTAATTTCGCTAACGGGAACTAACATTTTGCATTCGCTAGGAATATGTTCAGCACTCTCTATTGCACCATCACATTATATGCATTTACCATTTTTCCTTGCTATTAGAAGGTCTGTCATCAGCATTAAGCAAGATTCTTCGAGTTCGAAAAGCCTTGTCGCAATCTTCGACGAATAAGTTATGAACTACATTTGTCTTTGGCCTGGAGTATCCCTTTTTTTCTGTTCCTTTTCCTATTTTAGAATCACTTTCGTCGTGTGTCTATTAGGTAAGCCAAAAAGCGAATCGGTGCAGTATCTTTTTTGCAAGTGTGTCCTTCTATTCCTTCGTGCTCCGGCACACATTAAGACAGCCTTGTATATTCTGCCAGTGACTTCAAGTATTGCATGCATTTCCAGGCAATTCCAGATTTAAAGATGTGTGACATAAAAGCTCTTAACGCTGCCCGGCTATCTATCTTTGTCCTTCGGATGCCTTTGTTTATACATTCTTGGGCCCACAGATTTTTAGCATCAATTTCTACCAGCAAGATTGTTAAAATCTCACTTAACGCTTTGAATAGCCTAATATCAGGCCCAGTTACGCTTACACCAACCCCTTGAGCCATTTTCTATCCATCTGTGTACCACATGAGTGACTCTCTCTTCAATTGCAGCGCTCTGACCTTGGTCGTCTGACGGCTATCAATCAGTGCATCATTTAGACAATCGACGTCTTGCTTGGTTGGCATTGATTTAGTGGATTCGGTCATGAATTCCTATTGAATTAGCTGTTAAGTGGTTTGAATGAGAGTACCTGCTGCAGTCTTAGACAGTGATACATTGCCCAAATAAGGCATTGCAATTTCTGCAACTTTCCTCGTGTTTATTTTTCTTGCATTTCTAGCCAGCATACACATGATGCATAACTCACTATGGATCTCACCATGGAAAAATAAGACCAGTAGATCATATTGCAACTTGTAATGTTATTTTCTGAATCAGCAACGTTACTGTCAGTATCTTTTAACTATGTCGCGAAAGTAGCATCAACCACGCGAAGTACCGTAAAAATTGACATAACGTCAGGTAAGTCATTAATATAAATTAAAAATAGTAGCGGCCCCAATACACTACCTTATGGAACACCGTGTTGTACTGGCAGCATGTTGCTAAATTGATCCTTACAGAACCCACACAGATATCTGTTAGTTAAATAACAATTTATTGGTTTAAGTGCTACAGCTCTAAAATCATAAAACTCCAGATTGTTCAGTAAAATCTCTTTGTAAACATAATCAAATAGGTACCTTACTTAAATCTGGAAAAAGTGCCAGTGTGGTGTTTCCGTTTTCAAAGCCTTCACTAATAAAATTGTTCTAGTACTGCATTGATGTATTTTTACCTTTCCTGAACCCAAATTGTCTGTTGGTAAAAATAGTGCAAGATTTAAAATAGTGTATTATTCTGGTAGCTATAATATTTTCAAATATTTTAGTTAAAATAGGAAGTAGTGCTATTAGCCTTTAGTTGGATACATCCTCGACATCGTCTCACTTTAACAAAGGAATGATTTTTGCCATTTTTAATTTGTTTGGAAATACGCCTGCCACAAGTATGAGGTTAATAATGTAAGTAACTGGGGTAGATAAAGATATTAAATTTTCTTTGTATATGTCTACTGAGTGACTATACAGGTCGGTAGCTTGTTATTTAAGAATCTTAAAATATTTTGTACCTCTACTTCCTCAGCGGGATAAAGAAAAATAGACAGGTCACTTTCTCATCATTAAATTAACAATTTTTATCGTCAATCCTCGCTATATATGTAATGCTCTTTGATAGTATTAGCGTTATGGTATATCAAATAATAACAAGAGATCCAGTATCGAGTTTCTTGGGTTTCACCAATGTGGAGTAGACTTAATGATACTTACGAAGATCTTGCAATAGAAACTGGTGATATTTCTAAAAAAATATTGCAAATGTAAAACTTTGGCCGTCTTTTCGTTCCGATCGTGGCAATAACTACAACAAAAAATGAATAAATGACTAAATAATATCCAATGGTTTATTTGCTGTTACGCTCATTGACGATTATATCATGATATTTCTATTTGTTGTTATTTTTACAATCGGATGGAAAAGGCGACCAAATTTTTGCAAGTTTAATGATTTCTTATTGGGAATACATTCAAACTAAATTTAACCAATATCAATTTAGATGTATTTTGTCGTTAACAACTGTGTGGTCGATACTCACGAGGTCTGACTGTCAACCTGACTCATTTGGGTTCAATTCCCGATCATCACACTGAGATTTGTTCGAAAAGGGAAATTGATCCTATTATCCCGGATATTGGATAGGTGTCTCTTGTATCAAAATGTGCAGCTGTTTTCCACAAAGCCATTGCAGGCCTTCAAGTATAAGCCAAACGACGTTAAGAAACGAAGTAGCTAAATTTATGTAATGCATGCGTATACTTAGTAGTATAGGAGCCAATGTACAAACTTTGCACATAAGTAATAGCAAGAGACATGAATAGTCCTTTGCCTTAGGGCATGGAAGATAACAAAAGTGATATGAGAATTTTTCTTAGTGGTGGAGACTTATTTTATAAATTGAATTATTAAAGAAAAATCAGCTGTATATGTACTGGCCATGGTTTAAAAGTATAGGCACCTTGCAGGTTCAAAATGTCTACTTTTGGACTTTCACTAACCGGCATGTATGCCTGCCTCTGGATCTCCACTAACTGGGATGTATGCCAATAGTATTTATAGTATTAAATACTTCAGTAATCGCTTTAAAAATATTATTATACAAATAACAATAATTGTAAAAGATATTTCGAATTATTTAATGAAGAGTCCGCCACTAATACAATTTCACGTATCACTTTCGATGTCTATATTAATAATGTATCCATTGCACGTTGGCTCCTATACTATAGAGTCAACACACAGAAGTTGTTTGTTGAGTAAAATTCTTGCGCGACAATTACTATTGACTATTTGACACCCTATATGTGCATGAGACCACCCAGTATAAAACATCTAATAATATTTTTCTATGTAAAAATGGTAAGTAAAATTAAAAAGTATGCACTCCAACATTAATAAGGTGTGTTACATTATGGACATTAATTACTGAAACCACGCTGGGATTATTACTAATTACCAGCCATTTGACATGAAATGCTCTACAAGAGCAGTGAAATAATTTTATTGCTCTTTATGTTTCAAGCCGTTTAAATCTTACATAACGAGCATCATCTAACAACTTTTTAATGTTTTCCATTTACCACACCTTCTATTTATAACGTTATTACTTAAATTTGGTAAAAAGTCAGAATTAATAGTACTTGAAGATAGTACATAAGAATATATTATTATTGGGTTAATATTTCACTTGTGACTTACTAAGGCATGTAATTTGAGACCACAAAAGCATAAAAACTTAATCTCGTTTGTAGAAGTTACATTCATGAGTTAAATTCTGTAATTACATAAATACCAGAGCTGTTTAGTACATACAGTCCAGTGACTTTAATTTATAAAAGTGTTGTTGCTTTTAGCACGCAGATTTTTTTCGTGAAAATAGAACAAAATTATGGGAAAAATATTCTTGATGTAATTCATCCGCCTCAAAATTCATAATTGTTTATAAGTCCTTTTCTTTATAACTTACGTTCTAATCATTCCATTTGAACTTTCCGAAGCTCATTTTACTCGGGAATACATGTACTTTGAAATGAAACTGGTTCCATTATGCTTGAATAATAAATACCATTTTTACATAGCAAAAACTGGCGAAGTCTTGCAAATTTCGAGTTCCGTATTCAAAGTTGCATAACTAATATACCATTCAAATGTATTGACCTCTCACTTTAACGGCGAATATCTCAGAAACGGAGGAGCAGAAAAAATACAAAAAAATATGTGTTCATTATGAGTCTATTCTAAATCAATCGCTGAAATTTGAATAATGCACATTGAACGCTTCAAAAGTTATATTGAAAAATGTCCTACTTTTTAAGGAAATTTTGACCATACCAGTTTTAAATCCATTATATCTTGAAAAATATGCTTACTATCTAAATAATATTTGAGACATCGATAAAGCACGGTATTTTTTGTAACAGGAAATTTTGTCATAATTTTTTATTCTAAAATTCTGTAGTTATTCTCAAAAACGTTTATTCGGTTATTTATCAACGTATTTAAAAAACGTTTGTTAAACTAGTTAATTATGTAAAATGTAAGCACTTTCAAAAAAAATAATTAGTATATATCAAACATTAATTTAATTATCAAACATAATAGATAATATTAGTGCAAACTTGGAATGATATTATCCTTTAGGCTTGATAACTAAATTAATATTTGATATACACTAATTCTTTTTTCTGAAAATGCTTACATTTTATATAATTAACTATTTTAACAAAAAAAAAATTAAATACATTGATAAATAACCGAATAAACATAACGTCACGTTTTTGGGAATAACTGCAAAATTTTAGAATAAAAAGTTCGTACAAAAAATGCCATGCTTTATCGATGTCTAAAATATTATTTACACAGTATGCATATTTTCCAAGATACAGTGAATTAAAAACTGGCATGGTCAAAATTTCCTTAAAAAGTAGGACATTTTTCAATATAACTTAGCAGAACTCCAAAAGTGCCCAATGTACATTATTTAAATTTCAGTAATTGATTTAGAATGGACTCATAATAAATACATATTTTTTAAATTTTTTTCTGTTCCTCCGTTTCCGAGATATTTGCGGTTAAAGTGGGGGGTCAATACATTTGAATCGTATATTAGACGAATTCTTCAGTTACATTGCTCAAAATCACGATAAAAAAGTGCCATGGCAAAACGTCATATTTTGCAAAATTTTGCACTTATGATAAAACGGACACCGGGTGTCCATTTGGTAATCATTGAAGTGTAAGCAAAAAAAAAATGAGCAATCTAACTGAAGAGTTCGTGTAGTTATGCAACTTTGAACGTGTAACTCAAAATTTGCAAAAACTCGTCAGTTTTATTTAGCGGCGGGTGGAATCAAGAGTATTTTTTCCGTAATGTGGTAATTTCACTAGTTTTACAAAAAAAAAAAAAAAATCAACGTGCTAAGAGCAACAACACCTTTGATTAATTTTTTGGCTTAAAATCACTGATCTAATGGGTGTTCTTCATTATGCTGAATAAGAATATAAAATCAAAAGTTTCATTAATAAATCGCTAATATATTTCTTTGAAGAACTGTCCCCAATTTTCTTCAGAAGTTGATTGCATAAGAATAATCACATTTTGAGTATATATTTACCACCCAGAATTGAAATAAATCCGTTTTTTAATTCCAGAGATACAATGTGTACTCATCAAGACAGTGTATATTAAAAAAAAAGAAAAATTGAAGTACCTTCACTAAAAATTATGGAATTCAATTTCCACACGTTTTCTTTACTACTTCAAAGCGTTATCAATTGACAACACAATGACAAAAGGGCATATTCTATGAATTTTCTGGACAACAACAACGATACCTATACATATAGAGAAATATGATCAGATCAGGTGCCAAAAATGTCACGGGCCTGTATATAGCCCAGTAAAATTTTGTCATACAAGGGGGAAATTATAAAGAATTATATGTCGGCGCTACCGAAAATAATTTCTGTAATGTTGCCTTCATATTTCTAAGTCACATAAAAAATTCCCGTCAAACGAGTCCGCGCGGCGGTATCATGAATAGGTAAAGATGCCGCCTGCCCGCTTTGTACTTACCGCATTTTTTACATGCCTTAGAATTTAGAATTATGAAGACGACTTTACACCTGTGATTCTTAGGAATCCAGCACTAGTACTTGTGACTGTTTATTATTTTTGTTAATATAAACATTGTGGTTGACTTACCTACCCCAACCGATAACAGTTTATGATTCGATGCATTTCCTTATATGGGCATGGGAACACGCTGAGGGGATCTTAAACGGACGAAACGGATCAGCTAGCCCGGGGAACAAAAAGGCATTCTATGATTACCTGTGAACGAGTTAAGATTTGATTATCGCGGGCTAGCGGGTAGCGGATCGTTAGTTCCTTTGTTTTACTAGATTTATCTGATGGTGTTGAGACTGTTTTGATTACTTGTATTATTCGTGTGGACAACTAGACTTTGTTATTCAATTTTGTATTAAGTGAAATATCAGTGTCGTATTTGCTAACATGTCCGATAGGTCTAACCCTAAACGTGCCCCGTGGTATCCGACATATATTAATAAGCTAGATTTTTATGTGGACCTGTATTTTTATGTTTTAACAAAACTTAAAAAATCCCATCAATACACCTCCACAAACATTTCTATACGGGATGGAAGTTGGTGAAATTAATTTTTTTGTTATTATCTTGGAAACTAAGTATCAGATTTTCGAGAAACAGGTTGTTATCAAAATTGTAGTTCATAAAATTTGCTATAAATAAGGTCTGCTGACCGCTTTCATATAACGGTCGAAATGCATTGCTTTACACACCATCGCAGCGGTAGAGTACTAGGCGCATTTTCTAATGTGATGTCCCCAGTAAGCCTAATTGCGTTAAATGGTGCATATAAGCATATTCGTGCTATTATTGTTAATATGTTATTATACTCTTTGCAAATATAAAACGAAGAGTATATTGCATTCCATCGGTACATTTCTAAAAACGGTAATATCGCTCGTAGAGAAAAAAGTTTCATGTGACTGTGTTGGTGATCAAATTCTGAACAACTTTCAAAATGTCCGCCCGTCTGCCATTTCAGTTGATTTTCTTGCTCTAAATCCATGTTGAAAGTCGGTCAGTATTTCATTTTTTTCAAGAAATGATGTGATACTAAAAAACTACTTGACGGAGAGCAGTCAAATTTGGTAGTTAGTTGACGCCACTGTCAGCGAAGAAATGGTTAAACTTTCACTGGAAAACATATAGGGTGGACCGTCTAAAAGAAATAAATAATGAAAACATTTTTTTTGCTCAAATTTAAAATTTCCACGTTTCATGACACGCTAAACCAATTTCAGAAAAAAAAAATTGAAAATGTTTTTCACTAACATTTTTGAAAAATTTTTTACCACTAATATAGACGGAATTTTTTTTTCTTTGTTCAAATTTAAAATTTCCACGTTACATAGCGTTCTAAACCTATTTAAAAAAAAAATCTTAGAAATTTTTTTTACCATTTTTGAAAAAGTTTTACCACTAAAATAGACGGAATTTTTTTTTTCTTTATTCAGATTTAAAATTTCCACGTTTCCATGGCATTCTAAATCTATTCAAACAAATTTAAAATTTTTTTTGAAAAATTTTAAAATAATTTTGAAAAAATCTATTTATAGGCTTCAAATGTCATAAAACGTCGAGATTTTAAATTTGAAACGGTTTAAGATATTAACTTGTGGTACACATATGTATCGTGACGAGATCTCGAACTAGATTATATTTTGCTCTAATTCCGGTGAAGGGTTGGGGGTTAAATAGGGGTAAATAAGTGAAAGTAAGTAGAGCAAAGCTGGTAAGAGCACAGTCATTTGGGATTTCGTGTATATACTAGAAGCCAAGGACTCAGCCACTTCATTATGAAGGGGGTTGACAAAATAAAATTGAGATATTCACTTGAAATTTGGTACATGTATTTATTATAACGACATCTGGAACTGGACTATAAATTGAGATGAATCCGTTCAAGGGTTGGTGGTTAGAGGAAGATAAGAAAACCAAGCTGGCAAAAGTACAGAAACTTTGGATTTGGTGTATATACTAGAAGACAAGGCCTCAGATTTTTTTATAACATTTTTCAACACCACCATCACCATCCCCATTTCATCATTAAAGGGACTGATAAAATAAAATTGAGATATTCACGTGAAATTTGGTACACTGATATGTGTTATAACGACATGTGGAATTAGATTATATTTTAAGATGATTCCGTTGAAGAGGTGGGGAGGGGGGAGTAGGGGTAAATAGGAAAAAAGAAGTAAAGCAAGCTGGTAAAAGCACAGAAACTTTGGAGTTGGTGTATATACTAGAGGCCAAGATATCAGATTTCTTTATAATATTTAACAGGATAAAAAAATATTGAATTTGGTATATATTTCGGTAATGTGCACGGCAGACATAAATTATACCCAAAATGTTCATTAATATTGTCAGGGACGACACTGGAAAATATGATGCAATACAATTTGACACTTGATTTCCATCATTTCACCATCTTTCTCGAAAAATTGTCAGCTTCCGAGAATGCGAGAATGAGACAATTCTGAATTTTACCCTCCATCACTCCCTCTAAACTTTATTGCGGAGCGGAGGTGCTATCGAAGGGGCTTCTGAGATATTCTTTAAAACACAAAAATAAAAATCCACCCAAATCAAGCTTGCTAACAATATTTTTATAGCCAAAGTCTAATTTTATTGCGCTAAGATTATATAGATATTAAATAAGTACTCCTTGAGCCCTGTCACTGGCAAGTTGTCGTCAAATTCTTGAAATGTCTACATGTCTACCTAAACCTCGATTAACCTAAAGGTGTATGAAGTCATAAACCAACCATAAATTATCGTTCCCGATAACATCGCCCGTACGGGAGCGAGGAATTGACAAATACATACTGGTTTACATTTCATTCAGTTGGATTTCAGGTGCTGCTGGATTTCAACCGGACAGGCGTTTTATCTTTGAATTTCCGTCATTAATTAATAATGGCAAATAACTGTATTTCCTAGCATTTACAGTATTGCCATTGCCACGGGATTAAGTCGATATGCAAAGTTAAAATAATAAACGTAAATCTGCAAAAACATAAACTGAATATATTAAGTATACGAGGGAACTCGCATTATTAAGATACAGCGTGTGTCATTCTGCTTGGAATCACCTCCATAAAATGAGTTCCAATTTAGATCGATTTAGGAATTTGTAATGCAGATCTTTGAAAAGTGCATGTTTTATATAGTATAACAGCTTGGCCAACTGTCGTTTCTTTATTTCAAATCTGATCGATCGATCGGCATCCCATCAAATTGGATTGTATCAAATTTTGTGACAAAGAAAATGTTTAGACTTTTCCTGAGAAAAATAAAAAGTTTTAAATTGTTGACGAAAACTCACTGTTGCACAGGTTTGTGTAAAAGAGTGCCTTAACTCAAACAACTGCCAAATGAACGTTTAATTGTGAGTTTGCATAGGTTTTCTCTGAATAAATTTCTGCTTGCAGTAATAATTATGGCATCGCGAAGGTTGAGCTTTCAAGAAAAAATTGGGACTATTACAATAATTGTTGATGATAATGTGAGATCATGAAAAGAAACTGCTCGCGAATTTAATAGATTAGATAAAAATCGTCCGCCGATTAACGACAGCACCATAAGAAAAACAAAAAGTATTTATTTTAATGATCTCGGAAGTGTTTGAAAATCAAGTTTTAAAGGATCTAGGTACCAAAGGCAGCCATAATGTTAGCTAATTTGGCATATTTTGACCAAAACCGTCGTTCAAGTTTCAGGAATGCTGCTTTAAATTTAAAGTATAGTAATAGTATATTACATATCGAGGTGGAAAGAGATTCATTGTTGTCGAGAGACAAGCAATCAAACCATTCACCAAGGTTTGTATACTATATTAAGGTAGATTTTACGTGAAATGAAGCGCCTCAATAGAAACACAGAGTTCACATGGAATTAATAATTACAAGATTTTCTAATAACATTAAATCAAATAAAGCAAACAAGCCCAAGTGAAGTGCAGTGTCCCTACGCACACTGTAGACGGCTCAACAAGATACTTTTTAAGTGGTTCATGGGCAATAAATAATAGCACAGTCAGTGTCAAAATGAGGCACATATGTTTACAAGGTAATATAGCTGTATTGTAACCTAAAGTAGTTGTATACAGCGGAAAGTTTTTAAATAGACAAAATCAACTCAACCCAAGAAAGAAAAGGAAAGGAAATAAAATAAAACAGCAATCACAAGACGCTGCAGAAAGACAGATAAGCTATAAATTAATTTATTTTATTTTATCTGATTTAATTGATATTATTCTATTCTATCTTTCTATCTGATCTTTACCATCTTAATTTTTATCAGCTCGATTTATTGATTCAAAACCTAATATTTTATTATTAATTTGGAAGGCGGAAATTGAAACCGATTATCTCAAAGAAACGACATACAGGGTGAGCAAACTATACCTTCGGACCTCTTTTCTCATAACGCACAAAAAAATATTGTTACCGCGAGATAGGGCCCTTCCCAGCAACTTCACTGTAAATGGATATTTGCCTGTGGAACTGTTAATAAATAAAAATAAAACAAAAAAAATAAGAAATGAAAACTGCCAGATTCAGAAAAATAAGGAGATTGCGATAGATGGAAACTTAAAAGAAGCATCTCGCAAACACCTGCACATCCCAACCGATGATGACAGATGGAAACTTAATAGAAGCATGGAAACTAAAAAGAAACATCTCAAAAACACCTACACTTCCCATCTTATATTCCCACCCCATGCGTCATGCGCTCTCGCTGCTGACAACAAGCATATCCAATGTCCAACCCGGCGTATGCAGCCGGTCCGGCGATATATAAAACACCCGAGATTTAGTTTCGGCACGCGGTTTGGCCATCTGTTGGGCGTGTTGGACGGCAATGCTGCGTGTTGGAACGAACATCCATGGATGCCCGGAATCGGCAGCAATGCCCACCTTACGCTGGCAAATCAATCAATCAAATACTGTCAGTTTTAGAGATTTCCAATTTTGTGATGTCAACTTAGTTGATTGAACACTTATCGGTATGAAATAAAGTAAGTACAAAAAAAGAAAGATCTACATGAACCAGTTGGTGTCTCGAACCAGCGACCCCTTGGATTGTAAGCTTCTAGATCATGTTCAATGTTTTAAAATTAGTCTAATTCTTATACATTTAATGTGTCGATTTATAAATCATACTTCGATGGATATATCATTATGAAATGTATATTAATGAAGTATACAAATAAACTAGAGTAAATGTTATACTACTCGCTGATTTATTAAAGGTTTTATATAATTGTTGCACATTCTATGGGATACTCTTCGCAGTTTTTTTGTAAATAATGTTAGTTTTTGGCATTCTAACTTTATGTTTGTGTTCAATTACAAAACATATATATTTTTTATTTAAATAATTATTAACTTCTTTATTTACCGATTAATTTAGTTAAAAAACATTAGGGTTCCTTTCGACAACACTAATTTATCATCCAAACAATACAAACGGACTTTTCCGTCTTAAGCCTTGGTTTCCTCCAACAATCGGTCTCGGAGGACTGACCGTTTGTTGACCGACAAGGATGGCGATATCGGTCCCAAATGGTCTGGCAGTTCGTCTAGTTCCTTTTTATTCGTCGACCTGTGCTTTTGCGTTCTGCATGGCTCAGAGAATCAGAGCATGGATACTAAATTTGTTGTACTGTTAATGTTAGACGACGTTTTTTTTCTTTTGTGTCCTATTTCTTTCCATTTGTTATTTCTTACAACTAAATTTTGTTCACTTTTAACATTAACAGTATATAATTCTGGATGTTGTCTTACCAAATCTATCAAAGTATCATCGTCCTCAGCAGTAAATTTTTCACCGACATTTTCTCAAAATTTTGCAGAAAAAAGCAACAAAATGCATCCGCACACAGACATATGGACATTCTGAAAGTTGTTCAGAATTCGATCACCAGCCCAGTGATATGAAATTTTTTTCTCTACGAGCAATCTTACGAGTATTAGAAATGTGCCGACCAAATGCAACAAACTCCTTGTTTTGTATTTGTGAAGAATATAAATCCCGAAGTACCATTTATAGGTGCCTCAAACACCATAACCGAAAATCTTATAAAACAAAATGGTCCGGAAGTAGATGACAAAGATTTGTGTATTGCTTTTTGGCACAAGGAACGAGTGGCGGAAAAAAATTAGTCCCAGCGATGAGGCCACATTCACCACAAACGGATTGGTTCTCACATAGAGTCGCAGATTTTGGGCTGAGGAAAATTCCAGCTAGTCAATTAATTGCAAAAGACAATATTTCGAGAAAATAATGTCTGGCGTGATGTTTTAGCCGAGTGATTAACTCGTCTTTTTTTTGAAATTGAAATTTAAACACGTTAATTTTTCTGGATTCTTAAGACGTGAGTTTTTGAACGAAATTCAAGACCTGCCAGAAGGAATTGTTTACATTTTCTATTAGACGAATGCACTACACAGCATGTAATAATTGCTAGAACATTCCCGGTACATGAATGGGAAGTATTAGTCAATTGACATCCACGTCGTCAAGATCTCCCGATTTAACATACCTTGATTTTTATATCTGTGATATTCTTAAATATAACGTGCGTAAATCTCGACCTCAAAATAGGCAGGCCAAATTAGGAAAAATCCAAAATCAGGATTCTTCCACAAAAGGTACAAACCTATTTCGGAAAATTTTCATGTATGACATTTTATTTATTTTTCGAAGGATTACACACGACCATTGACTAAAGATAAAAATATATTCAGTAATATATTGTATGTAGAAAAAGATCTATTGACCTAAAATTTAGAGTTTCGACATTTTAGCGTTTGATTAAATCAAATAGGTGTAATAAAAGATGACCTAGAACAACGCCTGGGGAAACCGAATTCGAAATTGAAGCTAGTTTTCACACTGATTTTAATGCTTACAATGTAAGAAGAACTTATTTATTGCAGAATATTACCATATCTGTCTCTAATGGTGCGTTAAAAAATAGGTACATACTTTCACAAAAGAATTTCAAGAAAACACCCATTCACGAATGTTTAATTAATTCTCGACTCGATATAAATGAGACGAAAGACACATGAATAAATCTCCAAGTATCATTGTCACGCACAAAAATTTACCACAACAATATTTTAAATAGGTATATGTCAATTCGCCTGTATTTTTTATCGGAGATGCCCATCTTCGGTTGGTTATAACTAATTTATCACTTGAGGATTAAGAAGTGAAATTTATTTTAATTAATATTTCATGGATATTTATGTAAATATTTTGAAGAGACACAATTTATTTATAATAAATTTGACATAATTACCTGACAACATCTTACACCTGTAATAAAAAGTCTTTTAAAGTTATTCAGAATGTACGTTTACACAAAATGTTATACAGTAAAAAGAGTGTTGTTAAATGTAGGTAGTAATTCGACAGACGTATTTAAGCAAAAAATAATTACTGCAATTTTTTTGTCAATTTTGATTGAGAGATGTTATGGCCATGGTCGCTTCGAGGGTTAAAATGATTATCACATCCAGTCGGTCGTGATCTAGTTTGAAACATGTAATTTGGAAATAATATGTCTCAGTAATACATTATATCAATTCTTTTATCGTAAACACAGCTTACTTCTGCTTTTATGCTAAATAAAAATACCTAGGCAAATATATATATGATGTTACCAAACAGTGGAACAGTCATCGTCAGATCTCAAGTTCGCGGAATATCTCAATCAATGCAATGCATAATTAATAATCTAATAGTGAAAATCTAACCAAGAAAAAATATTTAATGTGTTGAACTATCATGATATTTTATTATGAAATAGTCAATGTTTTACGACAGGCTATGGTCGACAGCTATGGTCGAATAAATTTCTTTTTACTCTTATCTGACCTGTAGAAGAACTCCGATGGAACTGCAACTACTTCCGTGTCACCGATCGGGTTATATAGATTTGAGACTATGGATTCTGTTTGATAGAAGAAGAATGTTCTGTTATAATTCTCAACTGCATCCTGTTTTTTGTAAGCAGTTCTTTAATTTGTTTTGGGCATAGTCCTTTAATGAATGTTTTCTCGTGTTGATTTCCTGAAATAATCCTCCAATGATTTTTCTGTTTGTTGTTGACTCTCTGAGCTTTTGGTAATTTCCAGCATGGGTTTTAGGCCATAGAATGTATTAGCTGCTTCTAATCTCGTAAATTCTTCAGCTTTTTTATTGTCGTCTATTCCAGAATGTCTCATAGCAGTTTGACTGAGATTTGCTTAGTAATAATAAGGAAAACAGCCATGAAGAAAAACATATGCCGTATTCCCTCTCGGGAATATATTTTCAGGATCATCTTGTAGAATACTGTCCCCTGTTGCAGATATTAGAATGAACACAAGGGACTATCTGCCACCATAATATATGGCCTCATACACATTGGAGTATTCATATACAGGGTGGACCACTAATAATAGGCCATAGTGCAGTGGTAGATTCTTTGGTCCAAAATATGAGGAATTACCAAATAAGTAAAATGTTGCTGTGGAAAAAGATACAGGGTGTCAAAAAATTATTTTTTCATTTTTTTGCAATAACGCAACAGCCTCTTAACTGATCATCCCCAAATTGCTGGATGAACTTTTTTTATTCCAACAAATAATAATTTATGTATTACATCACGTTACATCATAGAGGGGGCCGCAGGACCTGTATCTGATGATGAATTGTTTTCATATTTTTTTGGACGAAACGTTGTGGTACTTCTGACTATAAAATCTGATGAGGGCGTCATTTCCACATATAAAAGGTACACTTGGTAGAACTTGATAACTTCAAACGTTTTCGAGGAAATTGATGTTAAACATTTGAATAATTTTTTGAAAGACTAATTCAAATTTAATGAAACAAAGTGTATTTATTGAAAAAAGTACAAAACGTAAGGGAAAACAAAATCGTAATATTAGCGTAAACTCTTTCTTACTTTCTTATGAAGTAATTGAGCATTTTCATGGTATTGAGATAAATACATAAATCAAAAGACTGTGTAAAATAAGAATCTAATCTTATTAGAAAACCAAAAAATAACATAAACGTTGACTTAATGACATCAGCATTTATTGTATGAAACTTTCCCCCCATGCAAAAACCTCATTGCTGCAACTTAGAGTAAATTTCCGATATGGTCTTCACCTACTTCTATGGCTTTTCTAATTCTTTTCATAAAAAAATGTCTTACATTGAAAAATACATTTTCCTGTCCTCTAATAAAATTGGCTGCGTTTTGTATTTTGTGCCACAGTTTTTTTCTTTTGAATTGATAGTATTTGCATAGACTAAGGACTTCATATGTCCTCACACATAATAATCCAAAGGATTATAATCAGGACTCCTTGGTGGCCAAGCAAACTCACTTTCTCGACCGATCCATCTGCGTGGGAAAGTCTCATCAAGATAATTCCTGACCTCAATGGAGAATGAGGGAAGCTCCATCTTGCATAAGCCACATTCTGTTCCGTATGTCCAGCATGAAAGCATGTAATATATCAGCAAGAGTATTTTGAAGAAAAAACAGATAAGACTGTCCATTTAAATTTGGAGGAAGGACAAATGGTCCCAATAACTGATCGCCGATAATGCCACACCACACGTTAATCTTAAATTCGTGCTGAAAATGCCTTTCTTTAACGGCATGAGGATTTTCTACTTCCCAGTAATGGGTATTTCTCCAGTTAAAAACGTCTCCGCGAGTAAATGTTGCTTTCTCGGTAAATAAAATGTTCTTAACAAAAGGACCCCGCACGTTTTATATGGAAATCGGTCTTCCGGTGAAATTGACTAAAAATTTGTGAAATGGTTAATTTTGTATCCCTGATCAAAAGTCTCAATGGGGTCAAAGCTTGAAATGCCCATCTTTAGGCAGTACGGCCTTTTTTAAGGGGCAAAGACGGCAAAAATTCAATTTTTTTATGTACTATGTTTAATTCTTGTATATTCTCCCGAGTTGCTATACTATTGGAATACTTTGCATGTGTATGTGTTTTTTTGAGTCTATGTGTGTGTTTGTATTTGTATGTGTACGTGGGAATACATGTATGTACGAATGAATGTTTGTTGCATTTATTAACTATAATATACATAGATACGATAGTTGCGATTCATGCATTGCCCATGTGTGAATCACAAATACAACCTGGGACTAACCTAACCTAAAAAGTGTGACATCCCCCCCTTAAATGTTCCATTAAAACATATATTAAAAAAAGTAAAGCTATATTAACATAAACCAGTAGATTATAGTAGGTATTACCGCTGACATTAGAGTCACCCAATGTGCACCACGAGGAGGTTGTCAAGTTGGATTTTGCACATTATTTGGCCCTGAACAGGGCCGATTGTTCATTGTAATTAAAAATGTTTTTTTTTTATAAAATGTAATATAAGTATTTTTATGTTTTGATTTTTGAAAAAGTGTAAGCATATATAAATACAGATTTGCGTCTTTTTAGTAATCAAAGCATTATTATTTTTGTTTTTTTAGAAATGTTTGTGGGCACGTTTTCTTGTTTCCCAATAGTATAGCAACTCAGGAGAATATACAAGAATTAAAAATAGTACATAAAAAATTGAATTTTTGCCGTTTTTGCCTCTTAAAAACGGCCGTACTGCCTAAAGATGGGCATTTCAAGCTTTGACCCCATTGAGATTTTGGATCAGGGATACAAAATGAACCATTTCCCAAATTTTCAGTCAATTTCACCGGAAGACCGATTTCCATATAAAACGTGCGGGGTCCTTTCGGTCCCTGTTGTGTTTATTTAGAACAAATGACAAAATTGTAGCCTTTGTGGAAGATCCCTTCGAAGTAAGTTTTGTACAGGAGTGAAGTGATATGGGTAGAAGCGTTTTTTGTGTAAGACTCTTAGAACAGATTGTTTACTCAATACTCACCCCTGTTGCCGCTGTTAAACGATTTGAGCTGACTTAAGGATCTTCATCCAGACGAACTAAAATTTCTTGTTCTTGATCTGGAGTAATTCGTTTCGGTCATCCTACATCATTTTTATGGTGAAATGAACCCGTTTCTCCCAAACGACGAAACAGATCTTTGAAAATCTTATGGTCTGGCTGTATTCTATTTGGATATTGAAATGAGTATCTCCTCGCTGCAGCACGTCCGCAAAATTTTTTTGTACGTAAACACATATCATATCCTCATTTCCCTATTTGAAAAATTATTATGTCGAGGCATTTGAAATAAAGAAGTTAAATAAATTAGCTCGAGGAACACAAGAACAAAATAAAATGATTAAATGACGTACATGACAGAACTAAAACGTAACCAAAGCACACTTTTGAATAAATACACTTTATTTCAATAAATTTGAATTTGTCTTTCAAAAATTATTCAAATGTTTAACGGCATTTTTCTCGAAAACGGTTATCAAGTTCTACCAAGTGTACCGTTTATACGTGGAAATGACTACCTCATCAGATTTTCTGATCAGAAGTACCACAACGTTTCGTCCAAAAAAAGAAAATTGAAAAAATGCATCATCAGATACAGGTCCTGCGGCGCCCTCTATCATCTAACGTGATGTAATACATGAATTATTGTTTCGTAGAATAAAAAAAGTTCCTTTAGCAAATTTGGCGAAGATCAGTCAAGAGGCTGTTGAGTTATTGCAAGAAAACGAAAGAATAATTTAAATTTTTGGCAAAAAAAATCTACCCCTGCACTATGGCCTATTATTATTAATGGTCTACCCGTATTGATGTTATAGACGTTTCAACAAATTTAAAAAAATTACATCTGCCTCATAGATATCGTCTAAAATATTTAGTAACTGTAGGGTACAGCGTTTTGCAATTTCCATAAATGTTATTAGAAATATCAATTAACTATTTTTATATATCTAAAAAAATTCCCCAAAAAACAAAACATCTAGACAGCCCGTTTTTGTTAACTATTAGTAACATTATTATATATGCAAATATTCTAATAAGGTTTTGTGCTTGGACTTCTGTTATTTAACATTTTAAAAGCTTTTATTTAACTTGCTTTGTTGTGTGTCTATCTGTCTGTTTGTCTGCTATAAATCTTGCAATCAAAATTTCGACTAGTTCTAATTAAGTTAGAGCTTTGAAATGCAATATAGTATATCTAATATCGTTCTAAATCCAATATAACGGACGTCCCAAGATGGCGGATTACCCTCTTCTTCACAACCCCCTTGGTATGGGTATTAAATTAAAGAGTTTGACGAGTAAAATACGTTAGTTAAACTAATGTCATTATAAATCCAATATGACAAACGCCCCAGGATGGCGGATTACCTCTTACTTCACAACCCCCTTGACATGGGTATCAAATGAAAAGGTTTTGTCTGCCTGTCTGTCTGTAAAATATTTTTAAAACAAAGCTTTATTTAAAAAAATGTACTAAAATGTAAAAAATAATTTTCAAATTCATAGATTTAATTTTTTTTTTAATGTCCAGATGTATGCATCTGTTGTCTCATATTGTTGCTCGTAACATTTGTATCTTTATATAACTTAGGTTCGTGATTTAAAGTTTTAAACATATTTTTTTCTGTTTCAATTGGCAAACTTGGATCGCAAAAGCGAAAGCAAAAGCTTCCTGGCGTAAATACCATAAATGATTTTTTTCTTCTGTAAAGCAGCCCGAAAATATAGTGTTAGATGGTCTGATATTGGTGAATCCTGGACAGAACCGTAAAATGCTGGGTGCTTTAATAGCCTAAGGAGCACAAAACCACGCTTCAAGGTATATGATAACCATAAAAATACAAATATCACAGAACGCGTTTTCTATTTCATCTGATAATTCGAATTAATTCGGGAACAGAAAAATGTTTAATGAGTGAATGTCAAAGTACCTTTCTTAAATCGGGTAATTCATATTGTTAAAATTAAGAATTAACGTCCCTCTGTCTGTAAAGCTCGCGAGCTAGAAAAAACACTTTTTACATTATTAGAATAATTCGAAAAGCAAGCCTTCGCTGCTGGAAAATATACACGAGCCACTTTCCCCTACCGATCGAATTTTCGGGAACGCCGAAGAATCTGGAACGTCTAGAACGACTAGAACGCCTGGAGTCTTCGATTTTCGAACACTTCCAGAAGCATTGATTTATCTTATATAAACCGAGACGCGCTCAACACATTCAGTCGGGCAAATCGAATCGAGTCGAGTCGAGCCAGTAAGTAAGTCAGTTCGGGATCCAGCCACGCGACAAAACAACAACAACCAAAGGCAAATTTCTACTCTAAAGTGTTAATATTCAACATAATTAATTACATCAAACCTATTTAGTGATAAACAAATGTATTGTTAGAACGTGAATAGTAATATATCGTTATTTTGACTCCAGAAAATTTGACTTTTAATCACTCGTGTAAAATCGATACAGGGTGTTACTTTTTCGCCGAGCCAAGTAAAATAAATTCGTTCAAAATTAAATTGTGCAGTGTTCTTGCGCGCGAATCTGACTAAAACGAAAGTCACGTTCGTGTTCATGAACAGCTTTTGCCGTCCATCTCGCATGATGGACAGCTCCTGGAATATTAAATGATATTCCATGGCGACTTGGTGCTTTTCCGAAAAATACCGCTGTTAATGCGAAAAATATTCTAGAATTGTCTCGTGGTTGCTTTTCCTCTAGAGATAATTGTAACAAAACTGATGATTCACAATACATCATCCTCCTTTAGGTGTTTCCTGACATTTTTGCATCCAATTCAGAATTGAAAATTCTTGACATTTACTTGAGACCAAAAGTTGGGCTTGCCGGTTTATTTATTTTTACTTCGAAAACACGTTTAAGAATAATTTGCAACATTGCAAGCGTAATTCTTTATAAAGCCAGGTATCGATATTGAAAGTAGCTAGCAGTATACCGCAATGTTAGTTTTCTCGGAAACCTCTGGAAATGCGGAAAAAACTTTTTACATGAAAATGTCCCTATCGACTAAATATACAACTTTTCTTCGTCATGTTTTTTTCATAAATCAAAATTATAAGAGAGAATCAAATAAAATCGTTTTTTTACATACATAGATGTTTAAGGGCTCGGGGGCACCCTTTCCCTTTATCCAATCGGGGTGAAATTTTATATGAATTTTTTGTCTTATCAAATGGAACCGGAAATAATCTGAGGCGTGCCGCGAGGAAATTTCGAGCTTCAAAAATAAGGACAACCCAAGATGCAATAATATTAGTGGTATCATGTAAAAGTAAATTATGCCGTATTCTCAAAAAATATTGATCCAGTGGATTATTATGATATTATGATATTATATTTATCTTTACAAAGCACATGAGAGTTGTCCTAAACAAGACCATTTGATTTAATTTAATTAATGCAAAGCGAAATAAGGTCAAAATAGTAATTATCTACACTCCCCGTGCCGCGCCGTCTTAAAAATTATACTTAGTTTCCTTTTCTCATTTTAATTAAAATATCCCACGCATTTGACATTCCGTGTAAAGATTTATTATGTTAGTTTTCACTATTATACTCAAAAAAATACCTGTTGAAACAATGTAAAATGTTCTGTCAACTCATATAAAAAATAAAATCTTTAGTCATTTAATATTCAAATTAAATGCAACATTATATTTCTATGTCTACTTCACGATGCGATGCTTGAAAAATATATCGTAGCATTAATTTTACTTTCTTTTCTGAAATTTCAGACTTGACCTTGTAGGTACGATTTTAAAATTATAATTTACTAGAGTCGTATAAAATACATTGTAGTAGTGCCCATTTAATGCGTGCATAAACGGAGTGAAAGAAGATTCACTAATAATGTGACATACTTTTCTGTATAATGGTATCACAAGAATTGGGTTATCTTGGAAAAAGCATAAAGGCTTGAGTAATGGGATTAAGCTTATATGCTTGGCGAACGTACAAAGTTAACCATGAGTATCACTTTATAATAATATTAAAAGATAAGTAATAAAAACAATAATAATAATAATAACAATACTAAACATAATTATTTACTCGATACTGAATACAAATGTACAATGCAAATGAAAGTTGTCGGTAAAGCCAAAGAGCACACCCCGGAAATCACTTTATTCGGTAAGAGCTATGCATGTAACATTAGCACTTTGTTCAAATTTTATCACATATGATTTTCTCAAAAACTGCTAATCTTAGACAAAAAATTCAGATAAAAAAGTTGCCTTTTTTTCATTTTTTCTTGCCTATATGGTTGGCATCTATTTCGAAAAACAAACAAGTTTCTCGCTTGCTATATTTTCTGCCGGAAATTCTCTCACTTTAACGACAGCATTAGAGATATTCTTATTTTCTGTGCTTATGAAAATTTGAACGTCATATTGATACATTTTGTTAATAAATCGTCCCCCTTATCACGAATGGGCTTATCTGAATTTTGCATATTTTACAGGAGAGAGCAAAAACAAAAACATGTGACATTGAAATGGCCTTATCATTTCTGTTTCACAGTATTCTAAAATGATATCTTAGAGTTGAAACCCAGAGAATATGTATATGTACTTTACGCTCATTTAATAATAATAGTTAATGTACCTATCACACTGTTTTTCAAGAGGACGAAATTTGCAGAGACGCCTTTACGTGAAAATATTTTTATTTCGTTACGTAAGATAGGTCCATCATAGAGACAATAAATAATCATTAAATAATGGTGAAAGTGAATGTAATTTTTTTATTTAATAGCTTTTTACACAACTAGTGTACTTTACTTTTTAATTATTGTTCTAACAAAAAAGAATACTGCTATAAGTAAAAATATAACATTTTGTAATGCCGACTGCAATGTTTGCAAAGAAGAGAATAACGATGAATTCACTGTTGGCCATGAGGCAAAGATCTAAAAAATTCTTTACACAGAGTGAAAGTAAATCTTCATATTTTCATTTAGGTATTTTTGGGATCATTATTTAAAGCATGAAGTTGCATATTGGATATGCTACTTTCTAAACGTTTCAGAGTAATGTAGTCGTATTCTTTATCAAGATGGCTTTTTTGAAAAATATTATATTTGTAGAGCTTTTGGTCACCATTAATTCCGTAATATCTGGATACATCACATTGCCTCGATCAGTTTCTCTAACTGTCAAGACACTAAGTTTCTTTGAAAAAGACTTGAAATCTTGAAAGCCATTATAATTCATTGGTATAACTCTATAAGGCTGTTTCCGTCACACTAATCAAATTATAGGGTGAAGCTGGGCAGGAAGACATATGGCTCCTGCAGGAGAAATTGCATTATGGGCAATATCACCCTCGTTGTGTCCATGTGAAGTTTCGAAATATTGTAAAGATATTTCTTCTAATGAAAATGAATAGAGCAACTCTCGTTACGGGTTGCGACCTCGGAAGAACCATGCTTACTTATAGCCTCATTCCGGACAAAGCAGAAACCTTTTTTATTAGCAATATCGTAAATTGTCAAGTTGAAATTTAATAACAATCGGCTTTTATAAAAAATTGCGCTTTCCTTTGAAATTGGCAGATATAAAATTTGCTGCACATCAACTATTCCATATAACATGCTTTTATATCATTGGGCTTCTCTTTATATTTAGATTTTATTTTCCTGACAGCAGTTTTTTCTGCAATATCAGAACATAAGTAACACATAGAGTGAACATTAATCCTTCTTGGGTGACAGGAAAGATAAGTTTTTGAACAGACTTATCTGTTTTACGCATTTACATGAGAAAACATGTAGAGACTTTGGCAGATACTCCAGATACTACAATTCTTATATCGTTTGTGATGAAACTATAAGATATGCAGGTGCGCCACTTCGTGAGATGAAAAGTGCACCCATGGAAAGCCTAGAACCGGCGTAACTCAATTTTGCACTTTTTGTTAGTTACGCCCATACGTGATAAGGGGGACGAAATTTGTAGTTATAGTGATTTATTGTCTTGTTTTTGAGTTGGAGCGAGTTAAACGAGAAAATAGAGGTGTTTCAGAATCTTATGAGCCGCAAAATGCGCAAAAGGCAAAGTTTATTCTGCGTTATAAGTATTTTTTTGAAGACGCTGGCGGCTGCCTTGTTGTATACATAAACAAGTAAACAATAAATATAATATTTTTAAGAAGTGTAACTGAGTCGACAGGGGGGATCATGTCTCTGCGCATATGAAGGTCACAGCTCATGAGATTTTGAAACACCTCTAATTGTTTTCTTATTTTATTTTTAATTATCTGCAATGAGTTACCCTTTCATGAGATGCCCATGTCGAGGGGGTTGTCAAGAAAAAGGTAATCGACCATTTTGTGGTGGCCGCCATATTGGATCTACCACAATATTTTGTATTCTACTTCATACCCTTTCATTTGATACCCGTGCCGAGGGGGTTGTAAAAAATAGGTGATCCGCCTTTCTGTCCCGGCCGCCATATTGGATTTAGAATGCCACCACACACCTTATTGTATTCTGCATTATATACCCTTTCATTTGATATCCATGTTGAGGTGGTTGTCAAGAAAAAGGCAATCCGCCATTTTATGGTGGCCGCCGTATTAGATCTACCATAATATTGAATATACTGTAATGTATTGTCATCAGAACCAAAGTTATGTACAAAATTTTAGCCTGATTGGATATCAGGAAGCGCTCAAAATTTCGATCACCAGATTTGAACATACATACATACATAAATACATATAAACATACAACATTTCAAGCTAAAGAAAACCGTTAAAAAAAGGATTAGAATAGGAAATGATCAGATGGGGTAGAAAACACCCCTTTTATCACGGGTTTCATAGCTTGTAGAATTAGGTAAAAAATGAAAAAAAGAAGAATATATTTTCCTTTGACCTATATTAGAACGCAATTCAAAGGAATAAATTTCGATTTTCATAAATACGTACTCTTTGAATAACGAACAATGTAGAGGTTTACACTAAGAGCCAAATTGTAGAAATTAAATCATGTTTTAACTTTGTAATATACATTTTTCTCTGTGGGTCCATAGTTTTTGAGTTAGTCACGAAAACGTGACTTTCAGAAAGTGGTGAAAAACACGAAACCTTAGAAAAAGCCCATTTCGGCCAATATTTAATCAAATTGAATGGGACTAATCTCAAATTCAAGATTATTTCATAAGTTTTAAGTTTTATATTCAAAATTGCTAGTTTTACAAGATATACGTAAGAAACAGTTTTTTGAAATTAGAGACAGGAACCTACAATTTAAGTCTAAAAACATCTACAATAGTACCCAATACCAAAAGAAATAGTGATTTTCCCGAGTTTCATTCTGTTGAAGTTAAGTCACACAACAATTAATATTTTCACCTTTTTGAGGATGCTCACGTATTTTTTATAAAAGAGTTGTGGGATTAAAGAACAAATTGGGTTCCTTGGTTTCTTTAAAATTCTGAGATAGATTTTATTATTTTGACCGGATTGAAACAGATCGATAGTTTCAATATTAACAACTTTTCTCTTGTCTTTAAAAGAAGAACGTTATTGTGACCAAATTTGTTTTTTCAAAATTATTCTATTGTAGAGAATTATTATTATTATTATTACAAACGCGAGCAGACCTGCAGGATCCGCAGCAATCAAGCATGTCGGCCCTGTGTGCATTCGAGACTCTGGAAATTCCTAGAAGAAACCAGCGCTCTCCACAAAGTATAGCAGCCTGTTCCAGAATTGATCTCGTAGTTACTCTGATTATAAAAACTACCTTTGGAGATGTCTTTACCTTGACGCACCTAGAAGTGCGCAACTGCATAGAATATGAGAGGTGGTTTCATCGCTCACTCCACACATCCGACAAGTAGAGTTGTTTAGTGTCCTGTTAATAAGCCTACTATCCGTCTCATTTTTTCTCTATCGAGCCCAAGCAGCCCCTTAATGGTTGAGTCAGCCGGAATAGTGAACCTGTAGACGGGGAGAGACCGGTCGTCTTCTGATTAAGTGATGACGAATATCGTTTTTCTTTATTTTTACATGTACTTTTTCTCTCCTATAATATTCCCTTAGGTATTCCCTTACAGGAAAGAAAAATGTCATTTGCTGGGGAGGACAGCAATATGGATGACTATTCCGAAAGCTCCCGGAGCAGTGAACCCGTCCAGGATGAAAAGGATCGTACGATACTACGGCTTCTAGATGAAAATAAGGCCCTAAGGACTCAAATCCAGGACCTTACTGAGAAAATGGCTTAAATGCAGAAGCAAATGTCCGACCAAGCCCGAGCATCGCTGGAGGTTCAAAACATCCAGCACCCCGAGCTCCTGAGGGCCATCAGGGAGCAATCCCAACCTCCACGGCAGGTCCAGAGCCTTTGTATGCCTGCGTCCCTGGCACGTCCAGGGGATTAGTATTTCGAAGGGTAATTTTCACAACCAGATATGCCATGGGATCTATGCTGGAATATGCTGATATCCTTTGTGAGGAGCACTAGTCTTTTCTAGGAAATCCTACATGCCGCAAAAGTACAATGAGCTCATAATGCTAAGTACAGCGAATTTCCAGGTCTGCTTCGCTTTCCCCATATTAATAATTGCCTTTAGATCAAGCAGTAGTATGTACAGTCCTGTATGTCCTGTTTAATACTATTTTTCCTCATTAATTCAATTTAAACTTTAAGTGTATCATAATTTTACTTGAAGGTTTGAGCATCTTTTACAATGTTTTTAAAAGTTAATATTTTATATTACTATTACTATTAGAACACCCAAGACGAAATGTAATTAATAATACAGTATATTACCTAATCATTTCAGATCTAAACTGATACAAAAAATTGTATACTTACTTTTAATTCAAACCTTAGCCTATCAGATTAGGTATATACATTTTATTATGGTGGAAAATAGCCAATCTTTATGTTTAATTCCAGCTGAACACAATATTGCCAATAAAACTTTATTAATTTCCTAACTTCCTTATTCATATTTCATTTTATACGATTATTACTAGGATTATTCCAATCCACGGCATAATAACAATATATAACTTTACATCTGAAATTACTACTAAAGTCTGGTTAACAGTAATTTACAGTGTGAACCTAAAGAAACGCACAAAATTCATATCTTGGTATGTGTCATTTGTTAAAAAAATCCTCTAACAGGTCGATTTTAGTTTTGTAAATGATACATTTTGTCACTATACACAAATTTATGTTTTTGTTTACTGTTTTTGGTGGTATATTCCTTTAGCTTTCTGGTGATATACAAAAAAATTATATTACCTGAGCCATTCTTTTGGAAAAATGACATTTTATGTAAAAATAGCTTACCTTTCGCAAATTCACGAGTAATGTTCCACTTCCTTATGGTCTGATAAATCTTGTTGCCTACATTTTTGTTCTAACTAGCATGAACACATGTGACATAAAAACAAAACAAAGAAAATAATAAAAAAACAATCACCTTAACAGCAGAGAGATACAGGCCTTTTTGTGTAAAGTATCGATAACTTTTTTATTCCTGGCACGTGTGGAGCCTCGGTTTTGTGACACTTCTGAGACAGTGTAAAACTAGTGAATGCAATGCCACGTTTAAGTGAAAGAGAACGCGTATAACTTTTGATGATGGTTGGATATGGTAATAGGCTGAGAACTCATCAGGAAGCATGTGATATTTCAATGCCAAGTATCCCGAAAAGCAAATTTCTAGACCCACTGTAGGTAGATTAGGGGCTATATATGATGAATCTGGCACTGTAGGTGACCTCCCTCGATCTGGTCGTTCTAGCACAAGCAACGAAACCAAATTAAATATTCTTCTAGAAAGTGAGGAAAACCACCATCTTTCGACAAGGCAACTGGCTTTAAGTCATAACGTGAGTCAAATTTCTGTTGTACGGCTATTGAAAAAAGAAAAATACCATCCATACAAAGTGCAATTAATCCACGAATTGAATGAGGACGATCCAGATCGGCGCTTACAGTTTTGTGAACAGTTGATGACCTTGTGTGACTAAAATCCAAATTTTTTAAAGAATATTGTTCTTTCTGATGAAGCTAGATTTTCTTTAAAGGGGACTGTACATCAGCATAACTGTAGAAAATTCGCGATAATCGACCAAAACTGGTTGTTCATAACAAAAAGGGGAAATACTGTTTGCTGATCGATGAGTTATTCCGGATGATACCAATGTGAAGCTGAAGGAAGCTAAGATCGAATAAATACAAGGACCTGCAGCTAGAAGTTAGTAGAATATGAGGATGCAAAGTTCATAGTCGCTTTAACGATTGAAGAAGCCCTAGGAACTGCAGAATATCGCACTATTGGAACGAAACATGTTTTAACGAAAATTTTGTTTAAACAAAAGCTTTCCAACACACGAATTTAATTCAAAACTTTTTTTACATTTCTTGTAAAGCTTGCAAATGCCAGTAAAACATTTCTATAGTAAGAAAACTTCTTTTAAGGAAATTTAGACCCTTAGTTTTATTCCACTAGTAGCGTTAACTGCCTACTAAATTAGACTATTCTCCAACAGATAGTTTTTTAGATATAGTGCCAACAGACAGACAGCTTGACGGAACTGAAAGACCATCATTTTCGTAATCTACATAGTCTGAAACGTTAAAATTGGAATACAACACTTCCCTTTGGTAAGCTACGGAAGTAAAAACGCAGACAACATCCATTACCCGCAGACATGGTTAGTTTCAGAGCTGGGGATCGAACTCAGTACATGATAGACAATGTGACTAAACGCGCTTGTCAGCTGTGCTACTGTGTCGATATAAAATACAATACAATACAAATACAAAAAATAAATAAAAGGAGTTCTTTAAATACATCGTATAACACAATGTGACATAATTTAGATAAGGAAGAATTTTTAATGACAGTTATATTTCCGAAAATCATATGGCATAAACGATAGAATGACATAAGCATAAACATTTTCCACGAAGGATATTAGATATACATTTGACTACTAGCTAGAAAATGAACCTTTAACTTGACCGTCCTCGTTTAAAGACCTTGGAGTAATTTTTGACAAAAAACTCAGCTTTGTCAGTCATATAGATACGTTAATTTGCGACGTAAATAGAACTCTTGGTTTTATTATACGCATTGGGTGTGATTTCTCAAATATGTTAACATTAGAACTCTTATATTTTTCTTTTTTGCGATCTAAACTAGAGCATGCGTCTCTTGTTTGGCAGCCCTGCTATAACACTCATAGTCTTAAATTGGAAAATGTGCCACGCCACTTTCTTAAATTTCTATATCTAAAATCTCATGGTATATATCCACCAATTGGTTTTCCACAAAGCGATTTACATCAAATGTTTTCTATGAGTAACCTATCTGAAAGACGCAACGACTGCCATATTTTTTTTAAAAAGAGGTGATTCATTATGATATTGACTGTAGCGAGATACTCCAGAGACTTAGTTTCCATATTCCGCAAATAAATTCAAGACAAAACCAAACTTTCTATCTGGCTATAGCCCGGACTAATACTTTAAAGTTTTCACCAATCTACAGCATGTGTTCTAGCTATAACCACAGCCAGCGTGATATCAACATATTTAATAAATAGGAGATCTTGTCTAAAATCATATATGTATGTATTTTTGTTTCTCTCTTCATTGTAAGTAAATTCAACTCTGTGTTCTCTTTAACATTTTGTTTTATTGTTGTGTATCTTTCTTGATATTAAAATGTATATTAGTAAATTTAAGTAATTTTTGTTATGATGTATGTGCCGTTTCTCATCTTGTAAATAGTCTTGTACTGTTAGATTGTGTATGAATAAAATAAAAAAGTAAAAATAAAATAAAATAAACCTTCTTCGACATTCGACTTCTGTTGACAAGGATTCAAGACGTTTTATCTTCATTATAATATAAAAATTACTAACTTGATATTGATTATGTAGAATTAATTTAAAAGGTAAAAAAGTTTCTTCTGGTAATAATATCCGCATATAAGTAATAATAATTTTAAACTTATTACAGAAAAATTAGTAATTTAAATGCTTGCTAAATGCCAAGGCTAGGGGTGTCAAAACTGAATGACAAAGATACAAACTAAATAATAATTCCTATATTCCGCATATAAATTGTTATTATCCTTTGAATGTAGGTGTACAGGATTAAAAAGATATAAAAATAAATATTAAATCGAAATTTATGACACATCTAATGAACAGCTAATGTTAGTAGTGGTCCGCGGCTCCAGAAATTTATCGATAACATTAACTTAAGAAACTATATAAATTAAAATGAATAGAAGTTCTTTAAGGGGTTTTGATGCTTGCCTCGCGGAATCACCTTGTTAAATAATATATATGTCGATCGTAAAATTGTTAACATGTATATTCGCCAATTTCTAAATCCAACACCACGATTCTTATGGGTTTTTTTATGAATGATAATGAGGCTCGTGCTGTGGTAAGCCGATGCACGCTTTTTCACGTGCAGTTCTCTCATTTACCTTTTTGTTGCTAAATGCATGCAACGTACAACAGAATAGTCAACAACGTGGTTTGATAAAACTATTCTAATGTGAGAAGTAGCTAGGAATTCTTGGCTTTATGTTGTTTTACGATCAACCATGGTATAGTAGTAATAGGAGAGAACTCACCCCAACCTAGAATTAATGACTACCGAACATAACGTTCATTTCCAGTAAAATATATTAAGAGTGCTTCCATTAAATTGGAATTATAAAATTTAAAATTTCTGAAACTGATTTATTTACAAAAAAAAAAAAAATGAGAAATGTATCTTATACAATGTGAAACGATTATACAGGGTGTCCCAGAATTGAGTTCTCGGACGGGAACCTGTGATTCCTGAGTTCATAATATGCCCATATAATCCAACTTACCTTAGTCCAAAAATACATCCCTGAGAAAGTACATTTTCTTAAAGTGAGACAGAAAAGAATATTTTTTTCCAATAATTTCCGTTAGATTGAAAACATAATTTTCAAACTTTGGTGGGAGCTGTATCTCTATACGTATTGTATGCAAACTTGACAACAACCAAATATTTTTGTTTCTAAATTTTTTCTCATAATAATTAATATTTAATTGACTATATTTTTTAATCGCCCTGTAAAATTACGGAATACTTGAATATCCTTGCAGAGCATTGAAAGGGCTGCAAAAAGATACTCTTAAAATTTTTTGTAATATTAATCAAAATACAAGGAATTATCATTTTTCCTCCATTTGTATTTAACATTTATTTACAATTCTAGAATAAAATGTGGTAATAACAGAAAATTACAGATTATTCTAAAAAATACATTAATAACAAAGGCCCTAAATGACGTCCACCTGTTTCAGTGCATAAATTAATACTTTTAAAATTTTGTGTAATATCAACAAAAAATCAAGAATTATCATCTTTTCTCTGTAGGTCATAGGTGCTTGTGAAACACGAAACCTGTTGCGTTTGAGATACAGAAGATATTTAGTTTTCATCAAGCTTACATAGAGTACTTATAGAGATAAATGTCCAATGAAAATTGGAAAATTTGATCTTCAATAAAACGGAAATTATTGGAAAAAAAAATTCTGTCTCACTCTAAGAGAATGTACTTCCTCAGGGCTGCATTTTTGGACTAAGGTAAGTTGAGTTATATGAGCCCAATATGAAGTCAGGAAGCACAGGTTCCCATCCGGGAACTCAATTCTGGGACACCCTGTATAAAAAGTGAAATAAGTTGACAAAGAGTATAATGTTTACTCTAGTTCTATTGATGTAAATGCTCCGGTAGGCCTCGTTTGGTAAATTTCACATCAGATAATAACCTTCAGCTCCTTACTAGTTGCGTATTATTGTACAAGGAGTACCTAATATACGTGATAATCGCACTTGTAGTAAATATTGGATAATTTGCCGCACGTTAACACACTTTTTGTTCTAATTTTACTTCGTAATGATGGCATAAATTCACTGATTTTTAAAATGGTGATTCGTGCCCAGGTAGAAATCAATTTTGTGAGTCATTGTCATCCACAAAACGATAAAAGTAACTCATGGAGCGTGTTGAAAAAGTCATCTAGCTCCTGGACTACAAGGGGTGCTCTAGATCTATGAAAACACGTTAGATGCAAAGACTTATATACACCATGTACATAAGGTACGAAATGAATTCCTTAATTCTGAATACGCAAATATTGTGGCAAAAACCTTGAACATGTCGATTTTTATTTATAATTGCGAAACTATTGATTCGAATTTTTTAGCTATGACATCATCGCTGCCTCGGTTATGGCGTCATTTCCCTTTTTTTAAATGGAACGCTCTATTTTTTTCACTTTCAAACTCTATGGAAATCTGAATTTAAAAACCTATACTACTAAGGGTCTAGAGTTTATAAGTTCGAAGCTACAGACATTTGAAAACATCCTTTCTTGAAGTTAAATAATTTCGGTTTTATTGTGATATTTTACAATAAAATGAACAGTAAATAATAACGTAAAGAATTAACTTAAGATCTAAATTTAATTTTTGTAAAGTACGTTTTTAGATGATCCTACAAAAATTAGTAGATTAATAGATTTTTGTTAATATTTCTTTAAGTAGGCTGATACGGCCAACATCATATCTAAGGGAAAACAAAATCCTATTTACACTTCTGTCTTGTCAGTGGTAAATTAATAACTGCTTATTAAATTTGTGTCTTCTGCTTTATAACAAGGCGTTTGTCTGTATAAAAGTCCTTGTGATGATTGGGTGTAGTGACCGGGTTCGAACACAAGAAGAGGTATGTGTTTTATATACCACTAGGTATCCAGATAGATCTATACAAAATTAAGAAAAAATATAGAGATACTGCTTCCGTAGATGATCTACAAAAGAAAGGCCGTCCAGTTATTGACCAGGATACCAAATTAAATGTTTTTCTGGCTATGGATCGATACAATAGCGTTTGCCAGCTTGGCTCAGATTACGATATTCCTTTTACTTCTGTGCACAAAGTGTTAAAACAACAAAGTGGCATCCTTTTGAGATACATCTTGTGCAAGAGTTATCTGATGATGGAATGGAATTCTGTCAAATACTAATGAATATGTGCCATGATAATCCCCTTCAAGTAAAAAAATATAGTTTTTTCGGATAAGTCAATTTTTACATTAATTGGTGCAGTCAATCGGAAAAATTGTAGATACTGAGTAAAGGAAAGCCCTCGATGGATGCGAGAACAGCACACTCAGTATCCACAAAAGGAAAACGTGTGAGCGGGAATAGTTAGAAATAGAATAATTGGTCCCTATTTTTTTGAGGACACCATAAATGCACCAAAATATATTCAATTCTTACAAGAATATGTAATCCCTACTTTAGTGACCTTATTTCCGAGTAGAAACAACGGGCCGTTCAGCATTTTTTTTAATTTTAGAAATCGATAGGAGAACACTCTTTAAGAGAATTTTCAAATTATTAGGATTTTATTCGAACGTTTAAGCCCTTAAATAAATTACCAAAGTTGGATCGCGCGAAAACAGGGCGGAGCTTCCCGTGACGTCACTTTGCATATGCTGATCGAGTGAAAGACAAGTATGTATGGAAACGGTGTTTGATAGTTAAATTGTATCTTGGAAAGAAACACTTTTTTTATTCAAACGTCAGATTAATTCATTTCATGACACTAAAGTTTGACGGATTGACCTCTCGCCTTAGCGTTTACGCAATATGACGTCACGAGTCGGCGAAGCGCTTTGTACTGAAACCCAACCGTTAACATTGAATATCTAACGATTGGATATAGTTATGAAGCTGAAATTTTAACAGCTTGTCTGAGTCATCGAATACTATTGAATACAAAATAACGAAAGTAAATTATCCGTAACAAGCCCATTGTTCAACTAACGACGAAAACTTTTGGTATCAGCAAAATGGTGCATATCCGCATTATGCATTATCTGCTCTAAGATATCTTGATCAAGTGTTTCTAAATAGGCGAATTGGAAGACGTGGTACTGTTGAATAGCCACCAAAGTCACTGGATCTTACTCCGCTAGATTTTTTACTTTGGGGTCACCTAAGAAACGTAGTGTACAAATGTAAACCTGATAATATTCAAGAATTAAAAAACAAAATTAGATTAGAATTTAAGAACACAAACTATAAGTTCAGCAAGAATTCATTGATCGTTTGGGATACTGCCGGGCACAAAAGGGTACTCAATTTGAACATTCGATTAGTTAATTCCTTATGTTATTATTTACTGTCCATTTGTTGTTTTATTGTAAAATATCACAATAAAACAGGAATTATTTACCTTCAAACAAAAAAGAATCTTTTCAAATGTCTGGAGCTCCGAAACCTAGACCCTAAGTAGCATAGGTTTTCAAATTCAGATTTCCATAGAGAGTCTGAAAACGAAAAAATATACAGGGCGTTCCATTGAAAATAGGAAATGACGTCATTACCGAAGCAGCGATGACGTCATAGCTAAACAACCCAAAGCAAAAGTTGCAGAATTAAAAATAAAAATCGACCTGTTGGAGTTTTTTGCCATAATATTTTTTGTATTCAGAATTAATAAATATATTCCATACTTTATGTACACAATGTATATACCAGTTTTTGCCATCCCTGACTAAATATTCGCACAACGCATTTTGCTATGTTTCAGTAGCAGCTTTTTTCTAATTGATTTGTCTCTAAACCCATACATTTTTTGGATACCTTGTTCAGGGAATCTTATTCCTAATAACAGTAACTACTTTTAAAATTTTGTTAACACCGTTATACCATGTCTTGCCACAAATAAAGATATTAAGACATTTCCGTAATATAATAAAAGTTAAGTATGGCGATTTACTAGCTATAAAAACAACATATTGCTTGTACTTCCTGAATAATAATAATATGGCCGAGGAATATATTCCATAGTAGTAGCGCCTATTATGCTCAATAATAACTTCATCATAATGTGTTTTGGTACGTTTGTAACTATTTAACTTTACAATATACTGAAGAATTTAATATGCATTTTTAATATTGCCTTTAAAGTGAATGAAGTCAAAGAGATCATAAAATGTGGCTTTGTGCAGTATGCTATATTGATGAGGATTTTTTTGTATCTCAGTTAGTGAAAAATGCCTTTTATATTCCGAATCTAAATAGGAGATAATTACATTGTGGCGTAATGGTTGTTTTCAAATAAGAACATTTGCTCATTAAAATTTAGTTATTTTCAATTATTGTCGTTAAGGTGGCCATTCCCTAGACAGAGACATCCGATAGGGAAATATTTACTATTTTTGGCCATAACTTTTTTTCTTAGTACGCACATTAAAAAAAAACATAGGACTACCTAAGCAGAACCTTAACAAGAATATTATTATTAATTTTCATTCATTCACTTCAGTGGTTTGCAAAATAGTTAGATTTGAATTTAAACATTATGCTAATCTTCCCAGTTCGTAGTTTTAAATTAAACTATTTTGCAAACCACTGAAATTATTGAGTAACATTTCATAGTAATAGTTTGATTATGGATCTACTTAGGTAGTCTTATAGTTTCTTTAAATATACGTACTAAGAAAAAAAGTTCTGACCACTAATAAATATTTCCCTATCGGATGCCTCTTTCTAGGGAATGGCCACCTTAAAGTCGTCATGTTCTCTTGTCTCAAGATTTTTCGACTTTCCCCTCCGACGTTAGTTACCCTGGACAAGGTTACGAAAAAAAAAAGAACTCTTAAGAGAGAGTCATTTATGAATAAAATGGCATTTAATATGTGCTGCATTGAAAATGAATTCCATTTCCATTTCACAAATCAAATAAGTCTGTATATTTGAAAAAGAGTTTAAAATTCATTTTTTATGTCATTAGCAAATTATAAACATTATTTTAGGAGATAAAAGCTAAAAGTTAATTTATGCATTTTTTGCAATATGAAAATTAAGCTCTAGAATATTCAATCAAAAATGAATTAATAAGCTAACCATTATTATACTCTTCGACCATTTTCTGCACTTTTAATATAATTGTTGCACATTCTGTGTAATACTCTTCGTAATTGTTTATCAATAATATTAGTTTTAGACAAATTTAATTTAGGATTTTAATTTGCTAGCATAACCAGGATTCAGGTTATCGAAAGAATGTAAAAATTTCATTAATACTTTTGCACATAGCTTTTCTTTTAGTTGTCACAGATAGATAGTTATTTTTTCTGCTGTTTGCAAAATCCTATAAAGAATATGTTTCAAAACCTTCTTTGTTTAATTATAAAACACATAAGTATATATATATATATATATATATATATATATATATATATATATATATATATATATATATATATATATATATATATTTTAATTTAAATAATTAAGTAACAGTAAGTTAGTGTTAGCTAGAGGAAGAACCCTATTGTTTTTTAACAAAATTGATCAATATGTAAAAAGGTTATTAATTATCCATTTTTTTAAATGAATTTTTAAAGTTTTGCAATTGAAGACAAAATTTTTAAAATTAATGTTATTTAGAAAAAAAAACTGGGAATAATATGCTACAGAATGTGCAACAATTATATAAATAGTGCAGTAAATTGACGAAGAGTATAATGGTTAACTTGCTTTTGTTTCAATTTGACTTATTATATCCATCCACGTCATTTCTGTTATCCAACATTAAAATCACACATTTATTAGAACTGTATGACAACTCAATATTATTAAGAATGTCGGTCTTGTATAATACAAAAATAAAACCACTAAGAAAGAAATGCTTTGGATTAATCCAATAAAACACATATCATACTGAATCCCTATATTTATATCTCTGTACCAACACAATTCAATTTTTTTAAATTATATTTAATAATAACATTGTACTATATAGAGCCAGCCAGACATGCACGGCGCAAAACACCGTCTCAAATTAATGGTTGGATGAATATAAAACTTAAAATAATTGTCTAAATGTTATTTGTGGCATTATCTTAATCTTTTTTCCTTCTTCAATTTTTTGGGACTTCCTGCCACATGTATGTTTTCTTTTTAAGCGGTGCTCGGGGAATCTACAAAATAACCTATAACTGATCCTTTGACGCAAAAGCCACAGGTGTAGAGGTTATTTACCAGAACCATACTGGTTAATTGTGATATTTTGTAGATTCCCCGAGCACCGCTTAAAAAGAAAACATACATGTGGCAGGAAGTCCCAAAGAATTGAAGAAGAAAAAAATTAAAATAATTAATAATGAAACTAACTCCTGTCCCTAAAATAAGAGAGTTACAATAGCTGACGGCAAAGTTGAACACATAATAGTGAATATTTAAAACAATTTGTAAAAAATATATAAAAGCAATTTAAAATTTGAATAAATGTTTGAATTAAGAAAATGTTGGTTAAGTTAGGATTTTCTGGAGAGAATTTTCAAGAATAAATGAATTTAAAAAAATGTACAAAAGAGAAGACGAGAAAGATGGAAAGATAACATTTTATTATGCAAGAATGTCCAAAAATTGTGGCTAGAGTGGCTGCCGAAAGATCATACCCTTGTACCAAATTCCACTGTTTTACTCGAAATATTTATTGTCGTAAAAAGGACAACCAGATCTTGGGTACCATATTAATTTGACGCAGCTCCTTCCATAGGCATTTTCGGGAATCTGTAGACGTGAACTTTCGTCAATTTTGAATAAGCTGCACAATTCCCCTTCCAAAAAACTCTGATGTTACTTCCGGACACTTTGTATACTAAGTCCCACTGAATGCGACCTACTAAATTAAATATTTAATAACGTAGTGTAACGAGGAGATAAACCTAAATGCATTTACCATACCAATTTTATTATTTCTCTAATTAATTTGCTTTTTGAATCCCACGTCGTCTGTAGCAAACGGCAAGTTTCTAAGTATGCTGTGGTCGTTATTACATAGAAAGTAGAGATAGATATGTTTTTATCATAATAAAGAGCAAAATTAAAGATAAACTAAATTATGTTCGCAAATAAAATGAATTGCTTTATACGAGTATTAAGTAATTAGTTTAATATATTCTTGGTGTTGAGATTTACTTTAGAAAGTTGCAAATGTCGTTTTCGTGAAGTCACCGGGGATAGCTCAGAGAATGTGCATATCGCATCTTCGTAGGTGGTTCGAACATATTCAGTGTTTATAGACCGAGAAAAAATAGTGGCCTGCGTGCAGCAGGAACCTACTAAGCACACGCAGCTTGTACTCGACAAATGAATCATTTTCTATGGATGTGGTTTGTTATTTTGTAGCCGTTGACATTGCGATATATTATATCCGGGAAAGAACATAATATTGTATTTACAATCGGTGTCGTATGTTTGTACAATTATGTAAAAATTGCATAGAGTAAAATGTTGTACAGAACGTCAATAAAGTCAACCAGTGAGTTATGGAAGGGTGTGCGATTTTGAACAAAAATAACTCTGGGTCAAGGCCAGGCTACAAGTTCAGTTTTTTTTTCCATTTACTTGTAGTTCAATAAGGCAATTAATTTTAATACCTCACGTGGCGAACTAGCTAAAACGTAAGATGACAATAAAACATTGATAAACGTAATAACAGATCACTATGTACCCCAGTCAAAATGGGCATTCTACTTCGTAATAATTCGCATAGAGCTGAAAATTTGCAGAGACCTTGAATACACTATTACAAGAAATGAAATGTCAAAAGTCCCCACCGATCCCTCTTCCAATTTTATTCAAGGTCAAAGGTCATAAACATCATTTTGTCTCGTATTTCTCGTAAACGATAAGTTTTATTGTTACAAAAAATATCAAGAACTTAGAGAGACATTTTTTCTATATATTCAAACTATTTAATTATAGATATCAGATCGAAAACGGCAAATAGTAGCCATTTTAAGGAAAACTATACTTTAAAGCAAGCTACGTATGAAACCAAATAAATGTTAGAAGATAATTTACACATCCTCCATTATCTATTCGCTCCTCAATTTCTAAAGAAACAAACATAAACCACACTTCTAGCAGATTTAAAATCGCCATCTTTGGTGCGTTTGTCATATTTTCCCTTGTAAAGTCGCATGCATATATTTCATCTAGTTTATGGTTTCCTGCTTGTCCTTTGTAATTAAATGAGTAACCGAAGAACATTATGCGATGTAATTCTGATATAAAGTGGGATATGAAAATAATTTAATAACCATTAGAATTTACATTACTTCATTATAATATGAATGATTTTGTTTCAGTGTGTGGGATGGTCGACTTGTTTGGTTAACGATTCACTACTGGTTAATGTCCACACAGTTATCTATGGCTAATTTAATATTTAAGCGTACTTTACATTATTAGATGATTACTTATGGAGGTAACAAGAGATATACAGGGATGCATCAATTATGTGTAAGTATAGAAATAGAATAAAAAATGAAAATGGAAATCTTCTGCAGAGTATAGCTCGGTGGTGGCCCCATATTAGTTTCAACAAACTTTGTTTAGTATCAGGAGAATACATATTGGAAAAAGCTTTTTCTATTTGAGAATATGACGAATGCATCATCGATAAAATTGTGTTAAAATTGGTAGTTAGGTATATTCGGAGTAGCTGATACTAAATTTGATATTAAATGTTAAACATTCAAAAAGGCGAATCCAGTGGGCTGGCATATTTGTATAACTTTTGCAGATTTGCAACAAAAGATGCGTTCCCTTTGAAAGTTAGGAATTATTGATATAATAATTATAATGAATCTATAAAACTAGACTCATCAATGCCGTCCTCTAGGTAGAGCTAAAGATGTTGAGGTATATTTAAAACCCACAGAGGGGTCGTCGTAAGGAGCAGATTTTTCACGTTGCCATTTAGAGAAAAAAAATTAGACACAATGAACAAGTAATTTGTTGTTTTTCATATTAAATGGCAGATAGAGTGTAAGAAAATTGTCTGCAAAATACTCAAATAATATTTTTCTCAATGAAAAATATGCACATATAAATTATGTGTGTATATTACAGTTATAAACTATAAGATATGGGGCGAGTGAGTTATACGTTTGTCAAATAAAACAAATGCCAATATTTCATGAAAAAATATTTTCAGATATCTTGTAATAGTTAGGTATGCTATTTAGAACAGTTTATGTGTATTTTCAAATGAAGATGAAATAACTTTTCCTTGGCAGTTGAGCCGATTCGTAGGAATGTTTTATTGGATAAGGCATGGGTAAGTCTAATTTTATAGCTTCATTTTAAATTTTTTAATAATTTCTAACTTTCAAAGGGAATATATGTTTTGTTTATGACGTGGCTCAATCAATGAAGAGTTCCATAGATTGGGCAAGAGATGTTGAGGTATGTTCAAGACTCACAGAGGGGTCATCGTAAGGGGCAGATATCTCAGTGATGTCTGTTACATAATAATGGATTATTATAATTTCAGAATGCTATCATTGATTGGGTTTTTTGGTATACTAACGCGGCTAGAATTATGTCAACAGTATATATACTCTGTTATTTCTCATATTAAATAATAAATGGGGTGTATGAACGTTGTCTGCAAAATACTCAGATATGTTCCTCATTGAAATATACGCAGATGTAAAAGATATTATGGTAATGTATATACAGGGTGTCCCGCAATAGCGTGCAAAAAATTTAACTACCAATTCATTATCCAAAAAGGAACGTGATTTCTTCATATAAAATTTTTCAAAATAAGCCTTTCTTATCCAGCTATACCCCTTAAGGGGGTGTGCAAAAAAACGGTTTTTAATTTCTATCTGAAAATAAAGTAATCGGAAAAAGACGAAATTTGCCACATCTTGGTTACTGATGAAAAGACATTTAAAGAAATTATTTCAACCATCTAGCGTGTACACAATGGGGTGATATTAACTACCCTTCTAATAATTTTGTAAATATCTTTCTGTCTGCTATTTTTCTTTCAATTAAAGAAAAGGACTAAATCATATGATTTATTTAGAAACTTTTTTACCTCTTGAAAAAATGTACGTTTTTGAGAAAAGATAACTAAATTACATCCGCCTAAGTGATCAGTCAAAAGCGACGAGGCTGGTGTCAAATTATAATTGGACAGTATTAGGTATGTACTGATATGATCATTTGGTGCTTATAAATCATTTTCGGATAAAAATTAAAAACTGTATTTTTGCACACACCTTAAGGGGTACAGCTGGACAGGAAAGGCTTATTTTGAAAAATTTTATATGAAGAATCCACCTTTATTTTCAACAAGGAATTTGTAATTTTTTGCACGTTATTATGGGACACCCTGTATATTCTAATATCGGTCTACCACCAGTAAGGAGAACTATATATGTTGAATCAATTAATTTATGATGGTCCGTCTTTTTTTCAATTAAATGTATTAACCCGATTTTCTTTTTAAGTGGAATGATGTATTTTGGGACCAAGGTTAGAATAACATATTTGAGAAATCGCTTTTTCTGTTTTAGGTACTCGAGTTGCTTTGATTCTGTAATGAGTTTGATCGTGATCGATTTCCTCCAGGTTACTATTATTTTTCTGTTATCTACGTAAAATTGTGAAACAAAAAAAACCTGTCGGATGTCCAATACTTGAGTTTCAATAAATAATTCTTCTGAAGGGTACGTGCGTTTTTTTTTAACATTTTTATATATATTCTTGATTTTTTTTAGTGGGATTAGATGATTGCTGGTTGCCCTTCTCTATTCTATTATTCCGTGTGTTAGGTGAGTTTTTATCAGAGCAAAATAATTTAATATCTGGGATAAATTCATGAAACAATGACCTTAACTTATTAGTTAGATATTTTATGTGAATATCCATTCTTAAATAACTGTCTATGTAAACTTTCAAATATTTACATTTCGTTATTGTCTAACTCTATAAGTACTCAATCTGTCAAAATCCGTTAAACTGCTTCTATTTTTTTTAAATTCTTTGGGACTTCCTGCCACATGTATTTTTTCTTTTTAACCGGTGTTCGGGAATCTACAAAACATCACAATTATCCAGTATGTTACTGGGAAATAACTTTTACGCCTGTTACTTTTACGCGAAAGGAGCAGTTAGAGGTTGCTTTTTTGACAAGTAACACAAATAAGTGTAATCTGTTTCCTTTTTGACGGCTTTTTTTGAAAAACGTTTTTTGCTGTGTATGATAAATACACAGCTCTGATAATGTTTGTTATATTCAATATCCATAGATACTTACTATTTATATAGAACAGTTGATATAGTTAACAGTTTTTTTTAAATATTATACAATGTTGGTTTGTGAAGTTCTTATTTTATCATTGGCAACCAGGTTGTACAGACATCTACGGAACAATTCGACACGCATCTGTTCTCATTCAATAATATAATAATATTATCGCTGATTCTTTAATTTTTCTTTTTTTGCTATCCGCCTCTTTTGTTAAAATTTTTGCCGAGTCTCTGTTTATTCTATGTCCGTTCTCCCAAGCGTGTTCGCAGATCTTGGACCTCTGAATTTCATTTTTTCTGATATAATTTTTGTGTTCACCCAATCTTACACTAAACGTTCTGGATTACTCACCCATGTAATGTTTGTTGCACTCACACCGAATACTATAGATGCAGTGTTTTAATTTTGCTCGTAGTTTTTCGATGTCGTCTTTTTCAGAATAGATCTTAAAGTGTTGGTTGTTTGAAATACCGTCCTAATATCAAATCTATGACCGATACGGCGCAACTTTTCAGATAATCCGCATACATAAGGAATTAACGCTGTGTAACGTTTTTCAGATATTTAAATTTCAACTCAAATCAGTCGATGCACGTTACGAGGGGTGTTATAATATGTTTGTATGGTAGGGCCAAAATCATTTCTTCTAATAATGAATTACTAAACAATGAGGAGCGGTTTATAAAAGAAGTTCTTATAAATAATCAGTACCCTGATGGTTTGGTCCATAAAACGTTCATAAATATTGAAAATAACAGTCAGGTACGACAAAGGAGGTCCCAAAGTATTAGAAAATAATTATACAATGCCACAAATAACATTTAGACAACACTGCTTCTATATCACGCAAAAGGGAAGTAGTAAATTTTTCCATAGGTTATTGTCAATGATATGCTATTAAAGTACATTTTTAAAATTGCATTCAGCTTTTCCATTCAATGTAATTATTGGAGCTGTTCGAGAGACATTTTTAAGACTGAGCACCCAATTTCAATTAATTAAAAATCGCTATAAAATATCACATATATGTTGCCGAGTTATATCAACGATCGTCACAAACCGAATATATGTTCTATTTACCCAGCACCGGCTTGTTTACATTTAAAGTTTCTCGATCGTGCCGTAAACTATACGTACATTGTATTCCATTTCCTATTGGTGACAAAAAAATCAAACTGAAACGTGAATAATATATCAAAAAAACATTTCTTAGAGGTATAGGAGGTCAAGTTACCTGTCCTACTATTCTCAGCCCGCGAACATTACGATTTTATCTGCGATCCTTACATGTGCTCTCGATATATGTAAATAGTGCTGTAAACAATTTCCTTTATAGAAATGCCCATTCAATGTAAATAATTCTAAAATCAATTTCGCGCTACTCTCAGATAAGTCGCCCGTCTCGCTTTGGTGGACGATTAAGTGGCATCTATTTCAGTATAATATCGTGTTGATATGATATTAACGTTATCCTTTAAAAGAAAATTCATACTATGTGGAATCGGTAAATGTGGATCTCATTTAAATAAATACAGAGGCGGTTCCTATTGGAAGATGATGCCACCTTATAATGTTAATATTATCTTGTACAAAGTAAATCTTATACTGGGTTCAATAATAAATGCAACTTCATAAGTAATCGTACTGAATTCTTCAGATTTGCTCCCCAGTATAACTTGAAGGTGAATACAACATTGTAAGAGGAATAAAAAGTTATTAAATGAGTGCATCCTCAGGATATTGAAGAGAATAATAACAACACACCACAGGTAATACAGCTCCCTTTATTTATAACCTCAGTTTTTGTTATATTTCAAAATAGAGCTTAAGACCTCAGGGGGCAGATTATCCTTGATAGCTTGGCTTAATATTGGTTAACACTTACCTTGGCAAATACTTACTAACAGAAAATTCATAAAAGATAATATAGGGTTTTGAAAAACTCAATAAAAAAAAACAGTTGGACGCCACCTTATTTTGCGTACGTGAAAGCAACTAAAACAAATATTACCTACAACTTCAAACTATAGCTAGGCCCGGCAAAATAGGGAAACACCGAGATAATTTGAATGAGTGATTGATTGATTGATTGATTGATTTGCCAGCGTAAGGTGGGCATTGCTGCCAATTCCGGTGCATGGAGATTTGTTCCACCACGCAGCCCGATCGCCCATCGATCATCCCACCGTGTGCCGGAACAAACGCCCGGTGCTTTTTTATACCGCCGGACCAGCTGCATACGCTGGATTGGACATTGGACATGCTTGTTGTCAGCAGCGAGAGCCGCATGTAGGTGTTTGTGAGATGTTTCTTCTTGTTTTCCTTCTGTCTTCATCGGATGGAAAGTGTAGGCGTTTGTGAGATGCTTCTTTTAGGTTTTCGTGATTCTTTTTACTTTCAGGTTTTTCTGATATGCTTCTTCTTAGTTTCTGCCTGTGATCATCTTCTCTCCTATTCTACTTCTGAGTTTTCTGTTTCTTCTGTTTCTGAGTCTGGCAGTGTGTATATCCTTGATATTTCTTTATTGTATTCCATTTTTTGTTGTGCCAACTTTTCAAATAAAAATTAAACAATATGGAAACAAAATAATCTATTAACTTTTTGGGTTACAAGTTAATACGAAAACCTATTTAGCTAACTTAAATTCTAAACAGTACAAAAACGTACGTTAACAAAAATTAGATCGTGTAATTAAACGTGAATTCAAAATATTTCATACAGTAGTTAACCCTCATCAGGTTTCACAACCTAATTCATACAGGATTTGGGTAACTTCAGACGGCTGCTACGCGAAACTGCCTTCTCTGATTCCTAAGCCGATTCAAATGTTACTCGCGTTTGCGCACTAACTAGGCCACTGTTTATTTATGCCTATTTGGACATCGAAATTGTCAGCAAATCACGTCACGCGCCAAATGTCTGATACTAACATGAATACGGTCAAATTGTCTACTGATCTCACTCGGGAAGTAAAAAAATCAATCACGATACCAGTTTCTCAACGTTACTAAAACCTATTGTTCTCCACGCGCCACATCATAGTACATAAAATCAAAAAAACTTAGTTTCATTCTTGGACACATAAAGGTCAATGGACGGATGGCACTCAAAGCAACTAATTCAGATTAATCACGCAATTATGCCGCTATTTAATACAGATTCATTCTACATTGAATTGACTATTAAATATTTGCACTTTGTGATTTACACCTTACTCTGATGCACAATTTAACATTAAACGTAGCTGTAATACTCAAACACGTAATCGTAACCATAAAAATACTTTAAATTCTTCTAGCAATATACCATAAGGCTATGGCTCGACTCAAAAACTTAAATTCGCAAACAATTCTTGCGTCTATTCTAAACGACAGCTCATAATACACTTTTAATTACTGAGGGTGGTTAAATTCACTATCTTCCCTCGCAAATAACACCATTGTTAAAATACACTTTATCAAATCGGGGAGGTCCAATTCACATCTCCCTTGTATACGGGCTTGTAGCCGGAACTCGACTGCTTCAAACAAACGAAAATTTACCTGCACGAAGTAAACAACACCCCATGTCCCCGTCTGCAACGAGTCAAAGGTCAAACGGTCTTAAAGATAAAATTTTACTTTCGTACAAAATCAAATTTATAAATGCACACATTTTAGACATTCCTTTATTTAATGTAAAGCACCGGGTGTTCTTTTAAAACGTGACCGTTACATATTCCTCAAGGTTCTAAAGTGACTTTGTACTGAAGGAGCTATCATACTTTGAAAAAATAACACAGTATTCAAGTATACCAGGATTAATTTCTTTTTCCAAAATAATTTAAGTTCCACCATCGAGAATCCAACCTAGGACCTAAAGGTGAAAACTAAGTGAGTTTGCGTCTTGGCCACGCTGTCATACTTATACCTATTTGGCTTTTATTAGGCATGTTATCAATGAGGTGATTAATGTCGACTTGTGTGTCCCATCCCAAATATCTTGATACGAAGGCAACATGGACAATCCCTTGTTTCTAAATATGTAGCCCCTCTCACACAAAGCTCTTCCAGTGCCTTCAGGGATACAGGGGATCACGTTACCTGCGGTGTGTGTGTGTGTTTATAAAATGCGTCGACTTTGGTCTTTACCAAATTCATTTTCAGCGCATTTGAAACAGCGCGCAGCGCCTGTAAGTTGAGCAAACAGGTAAAAGCCGAACTGCAGCTAATTGCATTAATTACCTCACAAACTGCCAAATGAAGAGAGGCAAGATACTGATAAGAATTATAAATTTATACTTTCCAGAATTTATGATACAATGTTTTTTTTTTTCCTTCACTGACTTTGGATGTCTCCATTTAGCCACGATGTTTTTATTTTCGCTATACTGGATATGTCAAAACTAATCTATATTTAAAATCTACAATTCCATAAACTAATCGACCTATAACCTAACACGAGAGGACCAGCTAGTGTTACAAGACTCAAGGATTATTGGACAGGGACACACACTTCACGTCAAGGTGCCCTTCATGACGCCTTTGCTTAACACGTAACACACACGGGGCAACGGTAAGGGGGTGATATAAGAAAACAGTGGATAAGAACAGAGGAACTCATCTAAACCTATATTTTGACACGACATAACCTAATTAACTCCCAAAATATATATTTAAAATTTTCATTTGTGGTTACTATATATAGCAATATACAATGTTTGGAAGGCTAGTTAAACTATTTCATACAATTGTATAACAATTTTTGAAAAAGCTTACTCGGCAGAAGTCGACACAATTTTATCTTTGCCAAACTCGATATTACTTATCCATTAATTTATCACATTGCATCTTTGGAAAAAGAAATATACCCTGAGAATTTGAAACAGCATGGATTGTTTTTTTATTTAAAATATTGAGAATTATAGACTTATTTTACTGCACACACAGTCATTCTATTTCTAAAGTTCTTGAAAGAATTGTGTTGGACCAAATATATAATTGTGTCATAAGTCTTTTTATGGACATTAAGCAAGGCATGAAACCTTGCCTTGCTTAATGAGAAATTAGTGCAATGAATTTCGAGGAAGAATAAGTGCTTAGTTGATATTAGTTTTTAAATCATTTACTTAACGTAGGTCTATTTTCGCCACTAAGACCAGGAGGGGAATTAACACACCCAACTTTTGCCTAACTTTTGCCGAATGTCTTTTCTATCAAAGTGTCGGAACATTCTACTTGCCTAGCATCTAATAGACAGGGGATCGACTGTCTTACAGACTCTCGCAATCGCACTTCTCGCTTAATATCACATGGTTTCTTTAAATACACTGATATGCTGCTAGAAAGTGGTGGAGAACATTGTATTTCCCTGGAAGTTATCAATTCAAATAATAGCCGCAAATGACGTTTGTTAGTTTTTGGTATCGAAATACGCAAGACAAAAAAAGTGAATGTACTTTTCGCGAAAATAATTACTATTTCGAAATTAGTATAAGAATTGAGAAGTTACCTTACCGAGACAGTCGAGAATATTAATTTACATTACAAGACTGGAAAGAGGTGTTTTGCAGGTCGACCCAAGCAGATTCCAGGGCGAGCCGCAGACGAGTCCTGGAAGCTTGGGGAAGACCTGCAAAACACTATTTTTCGGTCACGTATTGTACATTTTTTCTCTCGGCCATTTTCTACTTGCAACGCTTCAAAATCTGAATCCACATTTTCCATAACTTGCGTAAAAGTTAAGTGTATTTAACTGTTTGACACTTATCCCAACAATTAACACAAGTTCGATTCCAAAGCAACAAGAATGACAGGGATTCGAAACGTTTTTGCCGATCGCTGATGCTCACTTTCTGGCCTAGCCGGAAAACATTACTTTCCGTCCGAAAATTTCTCCAGAAGGGGTGTATTTCCTGGCCGGTCCAAAAAGAACTACTTTTTTGGACACTTATAGAGAAACATATAATTTAAATAAGGTAAATAATGTTTTCTTTCTTTATATTTAATTGGTATTAACAGATGAGTGCTATAATGAATAATGACATACATTTGAAACTTACCGCACATTTCGACGTGTCTAAAATTTCTACTTCCGTTGTAACATTGTCAAATGTGACGTTGTGTCGATACAGAAAATCTGAAAAAGAAAAGGAATGTACATTATTATAATATTTAAATAATAGCATTTAGATGTAAAAAGATTTCAAAATTTTAGTTGTTTTTATCATTTAAGTATAGTGTGTTGTCACACTTATTATGAAAACATCTTATTTTCGTTACTAAATAGTACAAATTTACATTTTTGCTTATACGAAAAATTCTATTAGGTATTTCATTTACTGCGACCTTATGCATAGAATCAATTTCGACAATTTGTTTCGTTTTGAAGACACAGAAGAAAAAGAATCTAATTTTACTCCCATATCCAAGTAGTAAATTAGAAGTATAGTAATGGTAAAAAAAATATTTTTTTTTCTTGAAATAGGTTTAAAATGTCTTTAAATTTTTCGTCCGCACGTTTTCTCTGAAACGGTGTAAGATGTTGACTTGAAATTTTGTACACGTATATATTATAAGGAGATCTGGAACTGGATTGTTTTTTTAACATATCCAGTGAAGAGTTGGGGTGTGAATAGGGGTAAATAGGGTTAAGTAGGGGGAAATAAGTAAAGCAAGCTGGTAAGAGTACAGAAACTTGGGATTTGGCGTATATACTAGTTACCAAGGCTTCAGATATCTTTCTAAAATCCCCTCCCCCCTCCTCATCTACCTTCACTCCATTATTAAAGGGATTGATAACATAAAATTGAGATATTCGCTTAAAAGTTAGTACACGTATGTATTGTAATTACATCTGTTTGAGATGATTCCGTTGAAGGGGTGGAAGGTGGTAGGTTGTGAATGGGGGAAAATAAGTAGAGCAAGGCAGAAATTTCATTTTTAACGTATATGGTAGAAGGCAACGCGTCAAATTTTTTTATGACATCTACCCCACATATTATCAAAATTCTATGACCAATAATTTCCACATACTAGAGTGCAAATACAGTCAAGATGTTTCCTTTAAAGTGACGGATGAAAAATCTGGATGTGGAAGTAGTGATCCCTTAGGCATCGGTCTTTACCCTATGTACCTGATCAAAACTTAACAATTCAAAACTGCAACTGTGCTTGGATTTAGGGTAATACTGCCAAAAATATTACATACACACTTGGATACTGAACTTTTTAACCACTACGTTGGCTCGCTAACTATAAGTACTACATAACGTAGCCACATATTTCGCATATCTCAGCGGTAAATTATTGCAAAGATTTGGTAAAGAGGTTCCAGCTGCTTTAGTAACTACCTATGTTTCCGCATGGCATCTCACTATATATTCAACGCCAAAGAATATATCGGGAATTGGCGAGCTTACTACGTATACGTGATTACTCATATTAAAATGCACATGAAAGAAGCCATAAAACCGACCATAAATCGCTGTCTCGTTAGCATGAGTGATATCGCACAGAGCCGTACTTAAAATTTTGGTGCACAATAACAGTAGAAATTTAGAATCGTCTTTGGTAAATCATTAGTTATTTGGTACAGTGATAAATTAACAAAACTTACTCTGTATTGCTTGTGTTAAGATAGGCATAATATCTTATATATTTGTGGACCATTGACGAATTTGAAATTTCATGATACACTGACAATATTAAGTTCGACCTTGTCGTGGGTAGGGTTTACATACCTGCTGTAAACCGTTACATCCTAAAATATTTTCGGTAGGAGGGAGTCGGGTAACTATATCAAAATAATTTCAAATTATAATCCTCACAGGTGTGTTTCCGTCAATTTCTTAGTTCAATCATGCCAGAACATACTTTACATGAGAACAATGTTGTTCTATGTATTAAGTAATGTATTATATTTATGATTTAACATTTTCTACAAAAATAGATCATGCCTCACTTTCGAATTTATGCGTAAGTGGCAATTCTTTGAGGTTTTTTATGTGCATTAAATATATGTAGTCAACTATAATTAAGTTTATAAATTTTATTTGAAAGTATCTTAAGAATGCTTCTCATAAAGTTCTATGATTCTGAAATAAGTCAAATCTCTACTTCCCTAAATTAAAAATAAAGTTACAGTCTTTATCTTACACACTGCACAGGGTATATTGTCTTTATTTTTAACACTGTGTTCAAAAATCTTCCAGATAACAGCTCTTTTGTTCTTATTATACATATATTTTTTTTAATTTCTAGTTTAAATTTAATGTACTGCATTTAAATAATTGCATTAATACAGATGCGTATAATATATTTAATAGCCGTAATTACAAGGCTTATTATATAAAGAATACGTGTAAATTGAATCCCTCGGAATTATTAAAAAATGTAACATATCCAGCACTAACATAGTAATATAACACGTTAAGTAAATCGTGACATTCGCCTTCATGGAATAATCAGTAGCGTACAAAATGAAAAAGCTTTTAGACAAAATATTCTGTTCCAAAATGCAGCAGAACTAAGAGTAAAATATAACAAATATTTATTGTTAAGCATCTATAAAAGTTTTTTAAAAGGTGCCCACGCATATTTGTGAATGTTTGTTCAATTCTCACTATGCAACGGCTTATGCAATTTTTATGAAATCTTTTGCAATCTGTAAAAAGTGACTCGGCGGTGATCCCATATTAGTTTCATCAAGTTATGCCTCATATAAAGTGAGCAAAGATCTGGTATAATGCCTCCTTATTCGTAAATTTGGCGAATGCGCCAATGATAATTTAAACTGGTTTTATCGGAATTGCACTAAACTTGAGAGTTAGGTATTTTCGTCGTAGCTAATACTGAATCTGGAGTCAAAAGTTTAAAATTCAAAATGGGGATTTCAATAGAGGTGCCATAGCTACAAAACTTTTGCAAATTTACGTAAAATTTGGTGATGAAAAGCCTAACGTTAAACAACCCCGCACACCATACATGGGATTTCTGCCTCCGATTAAATTTAATCTAAATGTAAAAATGTTCTTCTTAACCCTCTGAACAAATGTTCAAATGCAGCCAAGGTCCGAAAAGCTCGTCGTTTTGAGATATGGAGCCTTAAAGATCGATTTTAAGAGAACTTTTCTATTTAGAAAAAAAGTATCACTATCTTATTCTTGAATTGAAAAAAAAAATCAGTTTTTTCAATTCAAGAATAAGGTTGTGACACTTTTTTTGTAAATAAAAAACTTCTCTTAAAATCGATCGTCAGGGCTCCATATCTCAAAACAATGTCCTTTTCGGACTCTGGTTGCATTTGAACATTTGTTCAGGGGGTTGTTGAGAAGAACATTTTGCGTTGATTAGATTGAATTTGACCGAAGAAATCCCATGTATAATGTGCGGAGGTCCTTTGTCAAAGCATAATGATTCGTGTAAATTGACAGCTACAGTCAACTACGCTTTCGAAATAATTTTACTATGATGATACAAATGTCTCGAAAGATTAGAGGAATACTTTTGCGTGTGATTTTAATACGTATACAGATTCGGGAAATGCAGTTTAGGGTATAGGAATAACGATGTAATTGACCACGCCCCGCTAGTTCCATAAATTGTGAAAGCAGAGGCACACAATGAATTGAATTTAGCACGGCATGAATTAAGGATGGGTGCGGACGTAGGTAATAATTTCTAATACGAAACGAGACAATATCTCTTCGTCAAAAGCGAAGGAGTTATTTGTCACATTTCTGACAAATAATTTCTTCTATTGAAAGCATTTCTGCAGTTTCTTTTTTAGCCGTAAATGCTATGGGAATAAAATAATAATTCTTATTAAAACCGAGATGAAAATAGAAACATTAAAATAAAATTAAATAACTTGGAAACTAAAACCAATTAATAATTATCAAAAAATAAATTATTCTTATTAAATTACAAAAATGGAACATTAAAATAAAATTAAATAACCCTCAGAAACTAAAATCAACTAATAATTATCAAACAATAAATTAATGAAGTAAGGATTCAAACAAACCACCTTCTTGTGCCAAACAATAGCCAAACCGATTATACAATGAACCTCTCATATCATTGAGTTGACTTGGAGTAATGCTTGCACAAAGTTGGATAAGTTTTTCCCGTAATTCAACTAAATTATTGGCTCGTTCAAACGCATGTTTGTACGCGGTTTCCTTTAAAAAGCCCCGCAGAAAGAAATCATGGGGTGCTAGATCAGGTGACCTGGGGGGCCATTTTATCATTCCCCTCGTAGCCATTAAACTATTGGGAAATGTTCTTTCCAGAAAATTAATAACAGTTAAGGTATTGTGACTTGGGCAGCCGTCTTGTTGAAACTAAATGTTTTCATGATTTCACAAAATTCCATCCGTTTGAAATTGTCCTCGGGAAATATTTCTTGCGTTGTTTGAACTTAAAACAACTGTACCCATTTTTTTTCAAAATATTTCTTACAGTTCTCCTTCATGTCAACTTCATCAGCAGTTTGCCTGCTAGAACAAGGTTTACTAGTTTCAACAAGTGCACATACATTAGTTTCGCGAATTTCACGTTCTTCGCTCATTTGTTGATGACGGGGTTCGGGTTGACAGCATTTTTTACAATAATTCAAGACACACCCGGAATTCTAATTTTTTTTAATATTGTATGAAATTATGCTAGCTGGAGGGATTGGTCTGTCTTGATATGCCACAGTAAATAAATTTATTGTGTCTTCAGTGGAATGGCCCCCGAAGTACCACTTCACAATTTGCACTTTTTCTGCAGTTGCATAAACACACGGCATTTTAATAACGAAATTGAGATTAATTTATTTTATTCCCACACGTCTAAACAGCTACCCTATTAAAAGCAGAATGGAGCGCTATTGTTTTATACCAATGCCCTGCATTGTTCTACGACAAGGCGTGGTTTATCTGCGCAGAAACAAGTTTACGTACCTTAAACTAAATTTGTTGAATCTGTATGTAAATGTATGTATGTGTATATTTATTCTTGACCAATAGGTTTATATTATGTAGTCCGAATATGTTACATATTACTATTGTAATTTATTGTTTGACTTATTCAGTTGTCAGTAAAATGTTTGTAATTTGCATAAGAAATTAATAGAGAATCTATAATCTAACCTAAACATAATTTGAATTTTAGAACACATAAGCGATAGTTAATGAAAACAACGTTTGTTATCACTTTTTGAAGAATGTCCGGTTTAAGTTATACGCAACATTCATACACTCCATACTTTGATTAACATTTTCCATATCCTCTTCTAAATAAATATTTGCTACGCCACTAAATGTAATTATGTTCATACACCCATGAAATCATAAGATTTATTGATTAATTTAAGGATTAAAAAACTTTAGTTAACTGACCATTGCTAAACACATATAGATTTTATAGTAATTATAGAGCTGCAACGCACTACGCCGCCGTATATTCTAATTTAATTAATATTTCAAGAAACAGAATTAATAGATTTATGTTACCTATAAGTGGTAGCCATTTACGATACAGATGGACATTCCGCGCCTATTATGTCTTTAACGCCTTTTACTTATATCCATGTTTCGTAAAAAAATTTCTTAGCCTTAGGAAAAACGAATTCAAACATATGGATGTGGTTTATTCATTTTTGTTGTTTTATTTGATTATTTTAAGTGATTTTTTGCGCATTATTATAATTAAACATAGAATAGAAGTTTTTAAGCGCCGTTAGATTTATTCAAGTAATAATTATTTATTATATGTTGTTCAATGTAATTATATTCACACTTCTGCAAAAAATATACTTTCTCTAAATCTACTGTTTCTTTTGCTATAAATCATAGTAATGTAAGGCTGGAAGTGGACGTAGTATTTTGTACTTCTTGGCCTAGACAATGAGCCATACGTACACATGCTACTGAATGATTAATTACATTTATAAAAATTTGGAGTTGTGCGAATCACGTTACAGCCTCTATTACGAGTACAGGTCGATTTATAGGATTTTAATTCAAGTTGAATAATTTTGGGAACTAAATACATGAGAAAACAAACATTGTTTTGTTTACTCCGCACTAGTACAACTTTTTGTTTTATTGATTAGTGCAAACAGTGGATTGTGTGAGTCGGACGAAAAAACGAATATTGTCTGATGCAACTAGATTTGTTCTCCCCGCCTCCGTTTTCGAGAATGCTGAATACCGTGAAGGCGGCAGAATTTCTCGCTGGGGTGACCCACCCCCGCAAACGGCCAAAAACCACCCCCAAACTGACTCATTGAGATCGACCAAAGGAATGAGGAACCCGGATTTATGAGGTTTACGATTTCATCTAGACTCAGAAACGCTACTCAATACTAGGTATGGATTTCCTTTAATGAAGAGAACATTCATGACGGAGATGGAAAGGAACCCATTTTTGGTTATTATTGCACTTGTAGATCTGAGGCACGAGCTCTTGGAACCTGTGCTCACGTAACATCTGTACTATATGCTAGAAATTAAAAAAATGTATGTTATCCCACACTTCAACCCCTACAATCAGTTCAAAATGTAGCTATGGACATAAATCACATTGAAATAATGGATCCTTTTCAAAACAATTAAAAAAGATTTAAAACTAATTATATTTTAAGATGATTCAAAACTGTTAGTAAATTCCAATTAAAAAAAAAGAAAAACCCCAAAAACGGAGAAAAAATTAAAAAGAGCAGTCAAACACCTGTCACGTCTGCGCCGATGACTCTGGGTAACGCTAAGGGCGGGTTATATTCACCAAAATGAAATAATTTATGCCCCAATGTAATCTAAAAACTGTACCATTAGTTTATTGACTTGACAGAATTTCCAAGCTATTTATTTGTAACAATAACTTTTCTGATTTTCAGATAATCTTCGTTGGTAAATATCTTGCCCTTCTACATAACTTTTTCTTGAAATATTCATATCTAAAGTGAGACTATGACTTTATTCTGAACCCAACGTGCAAAATATGGGTTCTATTGAAAATATTACTAGAGATCAAAGTTAAGGCTATCACAAGGTAGCTTACTCCTGTTTCTATAAGTCTTGTTCTGGTCAATTCCTCTGAATCTCAACACAGATTTACTATTTATAGGCACTTGGAAAGTTTTAACCTGCAAGTATATGAATAATCACTATCTGACCTTCAAGTGTCCTTAACTTGAAATCTATTTGGACTTACTGCACATAAGAACTCTTCTTCGGAATTGTCCAACGAATACATCTCAGCTGGATTTAGTTCAAACGACTATATAACTTTTACCGTGTGTTTTTTGCTCAGATGATTTGCTACAAAAACGAATTTTAAAGTTTTTTTGTAGGAAAGACCGTTCACGAAATATAGCGCTCGGGAGCGTAGACTATCAACTATAATTGTTGGTGTTGGGATAGAATTAATGGTAATTAATTAATATTTCATTAATGAATTCATGAAGAACAATTTTTTAAATTTAGTTCATCGATTACAGTCATTTTTATTTTCTGAGTCTGATTTATCTCCAAACGTCCAAACATTGTATGATGAAAGATGATCTATGACATCGTTTCTCAAAATGATTTTACTGAGCGAGGGGACTGAATTTCTTTAGTGAAATTAAATCTGTAGATAGTTTATTCTCTATATTCAGTACTATACCTACAACATATACTTATTACTTATATTATTATTGATAAATGGTAGGATATTTCCAATGTGATTATATTACATATGAAAATTAATATTTAAATAAATAATTGATTTATTAAATTAAATAATTCCTCATAGGGAATTAGTTAATTAATTATTCAATTAATTAATTCTTAATTATGTAATTATTCCTATTACATTATGCATAAAATGATATGCGTATTGTGGAAAAATGCGCGGAGCTATAAACTATTCTTCATATTTCGTGAACAGTTTTTCCTACAAAAAAACTTTAGAATTCGTTTTTATAGCAAGTTATCTGAACTATAAATTGGTAGTAATTTTTTTTTTTTCGAAAAGTTTCCCGTTTTCGAGATATTTGCAAAATACCGTTTTCGGGACCATTGTACCCAGCTAAATTGTCCTAGCGGCAGTCACATTGATGAGGAACTCTCACACATTATTTAGACTCCGAATACTAAGATGTATGCAAAAATGTAGCCTGTTACAAATTTTTTCCTATCATTGATATTTTTATGTCGATTTTTCTTGGATTAAAAGGTATTTACACAAAACTTCCCGCTTTATTTATACATGGTGGTTGCCACAAAGAACATCTGATAACTTTTTAGTGTAGGCGAATTAGACGAAAATTGACACAAACTTGAAAAAGTTTACGGAATAAATGGATTTTCACTAAACTTTCTGGTTTCTGTTCGTATTGATGTCCAGATCAAGCTCCTTAAAAAAATCCGGTATTGCTCCGCAATTTTATTGAACAATGATTTTGTTATTAATTTGTTAACTGCCAAAATTGAGGCAAATTTAAAAAACAAAATGTATTCTTAGATAATTTGACGAAAAATAACTTTTTATTCTTGTAAAATTTTCGAGAAAATGGGGGGAGGGGGGATAAGAAGTGACGAGAAAAAATCCACAAAAATTCTGGTGAATGTATTATTAAAATACAAGACCTTTCTCCTTTCTGATTTTTTCCTAAAATGCATCCCAAATTTTTTCGGAAAAACATGAAAAAGAGACCCTTATCAGTAAATGGAAAATTCCGTAAACCATGAAATTTAAAAATCTGAAAAAATAGGATAGGATACTCTTTAATATTTTGGTCTCCGATAATTATTTTTAGGATCGTGGAAAATGTTGAAAACTCGGAAAATGTGCACGTAAGAAAAAAAATGCAAGCTAGCAAAATTTTAAAGAATATCCTATCCTATAAATACGTCTGAATTTTTACACATTTTCAAATTTCATAGTTTACAAGTCCTTCCATTTACCGATAAGGGTCTCATGTTTTTCCGGAAAATCGAGAAAATCCATTCATTCGGTAAATTTTTTAGTAAGAAATGCTAGTTCGCCTACACTATTCGGTTAAAAAAACATACGATGGAAAAAATAAATAATACCATATTGAAGAAATTTGAATTTTGTCCCTGCGCATCCGCCAAATATTAGAATGCAGAAATGTTTCCCTATTTTTGCCCACGTTACCAGGCATAGCTTGATAAAACTACAACAGAACTTCCGTTCAGATACTCTACAGTTTGCAAAACATTTCAAGGGAATCGCTTAAGTATCTTCCAAAGAAATGATTGCACAAACATGAAAGAAACATACGGAGATCGGTGTGAAAACCTTCTACTTCAAAAAGAGTCAGTTAAAAAATGTATATCCTTGTTTCTTATTTTTGTATTCGGTGGTATATCTGTCACACAGTAGCGAACCAAAATTGGGCAACAACTTCCAAACCATGTAAGCAGTGTCTGAGTATTATTTTTGTTGTTTTGTGCCGTTTTCAAAATGTGTCTTCTCAGAGTTTTCCAGACAATCCGTAAAATCAAGTTTACGTTCAGCAGCATTAGTAGTGTGAAAACCATTTTTATTATCTCGTTTGAGAGAACAGATTTGAAAATCCATTTATCTAAGTTTTGTTAAATTCACTTTATGCAAAATGTTTAGAAGATAATGATATGGAAATTATTTGCGAATGTTTGTATGATGTGTAAACACAGACACGCCAATATTATTTTTGTCGCATTGAGCTGCAATTAGCATAAAAATAAAGGAAATTAATTTTTTAAATGAAGGTGTAAAGAAAGGTCAAAATATACTTCATTCTAAATAAATAAAAGTAGCCATGACATTATATGTATGTTTCAAGGTAGTTGCAAAAAACAAACACTTACGATTTTTTGTAGTCAAACGTTTTAGTATTTACGCAATTTTCTTGTCAATCTTTGACATCTAGGAACAGCGTGTTTCGGATAAAATTTGGCACGATCAATATTTAACTGTAAACAAGCTAACCATTATACACTTCGTCGATTTACTGCACTTTAGATATAACTGTTGCACATTCTATAGGATACTTTCGCAGTTTTTTTTTTTGTAAATAATAATAATATTGAAATATATTCTTTATGGGATTTTGCAAATAGCAGAAAAAAATAACTATCTATAACTAAAAGAAAAATTACGTGTAAAAATATTAATGAAATCTTTCGCATTCTTTCGATAATCTAATTAAAATCCTAAAATGTATTTGTCTAATTTCTTATTTGACAATTCTCGTTCTAACACTAGCATCTACACAGTCCCCTACGACCATGCAGATTAAACTAGTATCTACATAACCCCGTACGATTATGAAGATTTAGTTAAAAATGAGAACAAAAGACTAAAATGAATTTATTTATCTACCTTGTCTTTAACATTTTTCATTCTAATAAAGAAAATGAGAATTCTCGGGGAGTTTCGTGCGACCGGACACATCGATCGATAATTCTTACTATTTACAGCTACTAAAGAAAATGAAAATAACATGAAATGTAGAGATAAGTCTCAGCTTTAATGTGGAACTAATCACAAAATTCATACAAATTTTTATCATAGAGAAAAAAGTGCTAGAAGATGGCTTAGTAAATTTTATACAGTTGATTTATTCATATGTTTGAGTTTTATGTATCTTCCCTATTTCTCCCGTAACAATAGGTGATTTTTCACTCCATGGATTCGATTCCACGCACTTTAATCTATATTTCGTGAAAATCTCATTGACAAATGTTAAGAAACAAATAAGTTGTCTATGTTTTACTGTATAATTGTGTATTTTCTGAACGTGTGTGAATAATGTAGACAAGTACTGCACGCATTTAAAAAACTCTAAAGTCATTCGAAAGACTGCAAAAGCAAAATGAATTATCATTCTAACGACTCCCGGAAAAGATATGAATAAATCTGTTGATCAACTGTACAAAGTTTACCAAGCCATCTTGTAACACTTTTTCTCTATGATAAATTTTTTTATGGATTTTGTGATTAGTTCCACATTAAAGCTGAAACTTGTCTCTACATTCCATGTTATTTTCATTTTTTAGGGGTTCTGAATAGTAAGAATTATCGATCGATGAGTCCAGTCGTACGATACTCCCGGAGAATTCTCATTTTTCGCGTATTTCGAAGCGGCTCAAAACTCGATTTATCTTCTAAACGGCTTGAGTAAGACAAAAATTTGTAAAGACCTTTATTGCAAAGAAAGAGGCGAGCTACAGCTTTTGTTGAAAACTTTCTTCTCTATTTTCATTACTTTAATTGATTGATTCGACCTTTACTTGATGAAAATCCATGTTAACGTTGCACAAATAAAACATACACTTGTTTTATGATTTTCACAAATTTTTTTATTTTATATATTTTTTCAAATATATAAACACATAACAATTGTTTCGCCAGCACAGTGGCTTCTTCAGATGTGAGTATAAAACTAAATTTACAATGCAAATTAAGGTATATATATATGGGTAATAAAATATGATAGCTTAATTAGGGTGAAACCAGGTATAAAGTATGAATGAGGCAAACTATTTCTGATGAAATATGAACTAATAATAGAGATTTTTTAAAAAAGGAATTTTCTTAACTAACTCCAACAATACTAAAACTAATAAAAGTTGATTGTTAAAAAGGAAATGATAGAATTTAAAACAAGTTTAGTAACGGTGAATTGTTAGTTTCTAGTTGATCATTTAAAATTATGCCAGAGTTTTTTAATTTATTGATTTCTAATGATTCTAATAATGTTAACTTTATTCCCTTCTTCTCTAAATGTAAAATTTCAAATTTTTCATTAATTTTATGTTTTTCATCAAGAAGATGATTAGCATAAGTTGAATCTGTTTTTTTATTTTTAAAACTCTGTTGGTGTTCCTTAATTCTTTTTTCAAAACTTCTACCAGTTTGCCCTACATATACTTTGGGGCAAGTCCCACAAGTTAACTTATAAACTCCTGACTGATGTTCTTTTTTAGTTTTATCTTTGTTATTTTTTATTAGTTTACTAAGAGAATTAGATGTTTTAAAGGCTATATTGATATTCTTCTTAAAAAAAAAAAAAAAAAAAAAAAACAGAATATCAATATAGCCTTTAAAACATCTAATTCTCTTAGTAAACTAATAAAAAATAACAAAGATAAAACTAAAAAAGAACATCAGTCAGGAGTTTATAAGTTAACTTGTGGGACTTGCCCCAAAGTATATGTAGGGCAAACTGGTAGAAGTTTTGAAAAAAGAATTAAGGAACACCAACAGAGTTTTAAAAATAAAAAAACAGATTCAACTTATGCTAATCATCTTCTTGATGAAAAACATAAAATTAATGAAAAATTTGAAATTTTACATTTAGAGAAGAAGGGAATAAAGTTAACATTATTAGAATCATTAGAAATCAATAAATTAAAAAACTCTGGCATAATTTTAAATGATCAACTAGAAACTAACAATTCACCGTTACTAAACTTGTTTTAAATTCTATCATTTCCTTTTTAACAATCAACTTTTATTAGTTTTAGTATTGTTGGAGTTAGTTAAGAAAATTCCTTTTTTAAAAAATCTCTATTATTAGTTCATATTTCATCAGAAATAGTTTGCCTCATTCATACTTTATACCTGGTTTCACCCTAATTAAGCTATCATATTTTATTACCCATATATATATACCTTAATTTGCATTGTAAATTTAGTTTTATACTCACATCTGAAGAAGCCACTGTGCTGGCGAAACAATTGTTATGTGTTTATATATTTGAAAAAATATATAAAATAAAAAAATTTGTGAAAATCATAAAACAAGTGTATGTTTTATTTGTGCAACGTTTCATTACTTTGGCCGCTAGAGCAAAAAAACCGAAAATCAAAAAATTTTTCCAATTTTTTACAAATTTTCCCGGAACTTGGAAGTGCAAAGAATGCATCATCTCATTCTCCAGGTTATTATCTACTTAAATCCCAGAGATGATCCTTTTATTAATTTTTGTTACCCTAAATGGCTAATTTGCCTGTACTAAGAAATTCTGGAAAAGAAATGTGTACAGTAATATGATTCTATACTAGTAATTTTATGTAACCTATAAATTGAATAACATACTGGCGTTAATTTCTTTGATACATTATTGATACGGGATTCCCACCTAAGTGCAATATCTATACTTAGATCAAAAATTGTTATTGTGAACTTGTCAGATACATTTACAGTCAATTTTTAACAAATAACATTGGATAAGTCATTTCCATCAAGTAAAAGAGTAGTGATCCCTGAACTGATTCTTGAGGAACACCACATGGTATCTCATTTCGCCGCCCTGGTTAAGTGGTAGAGTAACATTAGCTAAACTTCATCAAAACAAAAGTTTGAACCACAAATAAGCATGTTGTAATGTTATTTAGATTTTCATAAATATTATAAATTAAGTTTAAAAATACAGTAAGCAGATCAGCCTTAACAAAGCCCATGTTGATAGTAGGTATATTGTATTGTGAAATAAATGATACAATTCTATTAAGGATTGCTCTTACTAAGATTTTTGAGACGGTTGACAATGTTACAACTGGACGATAATTCTTAAGTAACGTTCGATCATCTTCCTTAAAGAGGGGTATTATTTTATCTGTTTTTAAAATTTGTGGAAATACACCTTCCGACATAGACTGACCGCTGAATTAAATTCTTTAAAGGTGTAATGATGTAAGATATAGATTTAATAATTAATTTTACACTTAAATTGTCAAAGCTGGATGAATTAATACTTCGCAATTGCATAATTACATAATACAGAATGCTTTAATACATGTAATTGGATAATAATTATCGTGTGTAAAAACATGGTTTTACTGTTTTCAGTATATATCTCTTCATACAGTTTTTTTACCAATGCTGGCCTTGGATATACTCCTCTAGTCTAGATCTCTAATAAATTATCAGATTCTGAGTATATCAGTAAATGCAATCCCAAAGAAGAAACAAAACATTCCGTAACCATGTAATTTCTTCCTAAAAAATGAATATGGATCTAGACAGGGGATACCCACTTCACATCAACGGATCCTTCTTGATAACTTAATGACATGTACGTACATGAAATAGACCCCGAATAAAAAGGTTTAATCAATAAAAGACTATAAAATGGACTACACAGGAAACGATTTCCCTAACCATTCAACATCATAAGTTTTATTATTTTGTCGTTTATATCTAAATGTCACACTTTATTATAGATTCCATGATAATTCATGGTAGTCCTTCGTTTAAAGCTCCACATACAATCCATATTTAAAGACAAGATTTTTCTCCAATAATTAAGATGGTAATTTGTTGTTCATGTCTAAAGTAACCTAAAAAAATATGATTTGTGTCACCTGAACTTCCACATAGAGTTTTTTCTTGATAGATCAATGAAAAATATATTAAAATTCTCGATAATTAATTTATAATTGGTCTCCGTCAAGTTATCTACTTTTATTTCCTAAACTATTTGTAATATATTTACCATCATTAACATTCATTACTGACCATACCGCTTTACTTTTGTTATCACAAATTTGAATTGTCGTTATACACTATTTTAGCAGCTTGTATTAATTTTTTTATGCTTTCTTATATCTCAATACCAAAAATAGTAAGCTGGCTTTGCGATAATACTTCTCTACTCCCCGCGAGCTTTTCACATACCTTAATATCTCATTAAAATAAATACCCTGAAAAATTTCTCTGAAGATCACCTATATTTATCTCAAGTAGAACATCTAAGGGCCCGGAGATATACAATTTATATAAACATAAAATAAGTGAACAAAATTATATGTAAATATAATTCTCCCATGTACCCGTTAGAAATAATACAACCTGTGCCCGTTAGCAGGGTAACAAACACATGGTTTACTCTTAGAAAGTAAATTTCATGACTTTCTTGTGCTTACCTCATCAATTAAACTCATTTTTCAGCACACTTATTCGACTCGCTAAGAACAGACAACGAAAATTTTGCATTATTGTTGGTAATAACTCTCATTATCAATTCGCAAACAAAACGATTTTGTATAATAATAGTAATAATGGATTTATTTCAGATTAAATTGCTATACACACCCAACTTGATGAAAATATGAGTGATGTACACCAGATCCTTCTTAGTAATGAGTTAATATTAAATCATTTTCTTAGAGGGTCAATTTTGTGATCGTGAACTTGATTTTATAATTCTATATACAGAAACTAATGCAGCAAAACTTAATTTAAGTAACAGAACAACTATCTTTGAACAGGTATACGGATATGTCAAATTTTGAAACAATATCTTAGTTCAGACCATAGAGCAAAAATGACGGTAAAAGCTTGTAGGTATATAATAATGCTTATGTAAAATTTTGCACAGAAGTAGACTTTTAACAGTAGAATTTTTTTTAAATGTTCAAGGCTACCGTGGGTCGTTAAGTATGTTCTAGAAACAGCGAAACGAAGGACTGCACGACATAGCTCAGCGGCAACGAGTTCAGTCATTAACTAAATTATCATTTTCATTATCTTTCATATGATACCCACTATATTTGGGGTGAGACGCGCTGCAGATAAAACAGTTTCTTTAGTTATTTTGCAGGAATGGAACGACATGAACTTAAGGTGGAACTTCTCGGAGTATGGTGGCGTGAAAGATTTCCGTATCCCGCCGCATCGCCTTTGGAAACCAGACGTCCTTATCTACAACAGTTAAGAGCTTTAATTGTAAATTAACAGTGATACTAGTTCTGGAGAGTAGCTTCCACAAACACCAAACTCTTGAACACAACACTCGCATGTCAACACTCGACGCGTATTTCGCCATTCACGTGGGGATCATCGTGAGATGATTAGCATTGAATCAATGTTAATTAACCAAGCACACACAAAAATAAACTGGATTGGCCTATATACCACACTAATGTATCCATATTTATTTTGACCCGCTCAAATCGAACCTGAGTTCAGAATTGGCTAATTGTCTGTTATCTAGGTGTGTTGTGTGTGTGTGATATATCTGAAATGGTATATAGATGTATCTATGTATATTAACTCGTAGAATATCTTTGCTAAATTTGTCATTTAAAGATAATTTGTAAATAAACAAAAAACACAAACAATAAAATTAATAGAAGGGAAAGGATTGCATTCAAATCAAAATTACTTTGACTTTAGTAATATTGAACTTGTACACAATACAGTGTAAACAATCTGTTATATTCTTTGCCGACTTACTGTACTTTTATATAATTGTTGCACATTCTATAGGATATTCTTCGCAGCTTTTTTGTAAATAATATTAGTTTTAGATATTTTTAGTTTAATTACAACACATATTTTTTTTCTATTTCAAAAATTTTATAACTTTTTTATTTATTGATCGATTTTGTTCAAAAACCATATGGCTCGTCCTCTAGCTAACACTAACTGACTGTCCAAATTTCAATACAATCAGACTTCGTTCTTAGGTCACCGTGATTACAAGAAACGTGACGGACGAATATACAGACAGACAGACGGAAAGACAGACGGACGGACGAACATTTTGAGAGTTGTTCAATATTCGATCACCAACACAGTGATGTGAAATTTATTTCTCTACAAGCAATATTACCGGTTTTAGAAATGTGTCGCTCGAATGCAATATACTCTTCGTTTTGTATTTGCGAAGAGTGTAATAATGGAAATGTTTCCTCATTTCAAGCTCTTGGGTTACACGAGATATTATTTACTTATAATACAGGTTATACTCATATATAAATATTATTACTAATTGTATCTCCTCTTTTGTATTTATAAATAAATAAATTATTATTATTATTATTAGCTTCTGATGAGTCAATAACAATTCTTCTAAAATCGACGTATTCATACAGTGCTGATGAAGGATTCGACGGCACTTACCCAACCAACGTGCTCGTACACAACAACGGAAGTTGCGTGTACGTACCATTGGGAATATTCAAAAGTATCTGCAAAATAGACATCACTTCCCTTTCGACGATAAACGGTATGACATGAAGTTTGGTAGTTGGACGTACGATGGATTACAAGTAAGTCATATCCACGTCAAAACAATGTAGGAAAAAATTTTTATTGTTTCTGTGCTCTTGTCAGACTTTCATTCATAATTTGTGTGGCAAATTTGCTGGCGCTTTCCCGTGTGTATATATGTTGGTCGGAGGGCACAGAAAGACGGTTCAGCTTTGAAAAACCAAAAAAAAAAGAACATCTCAATGTACACTACAGCAATTTATAATAATAAGGCATCGCAAGTTCTCTTGTGCAATTTTCTACTGCGCCAAATTTTTAGTTTCTTTCAGAATATTCATTTTTGTCGCAGTATCGATAAAAGGAACGTCAGATTTTGTTAAGAGACACATATGATTATTTGGTTTTTACTTTTAGAATGCCCACAAGGAAGGAAAAATATGGCCATCTGAAGATCCCCAAGAGGTAGCTGGAGATTTCAATAGTATATTATAGACGAGCGGACTTTTGGTCGGATTTTGTCTTTCGCAGACCAAATCGACCAAATAGTCTGTTTGTGTATAGAGGAGCTGCATTCAAATGTGACGTTGGATCTTCGTATGGAACTCCGCGAGGCCGTCCGATGGAACATATCGGTCGTCACCCTCGACCATATGGTTTAATTAAGAAAGTGTTTACAGTGCTCGAGTAACTTTTCAGATACGCGTACGAGTGACAATAGAGTGAGTTCTAAAGAATAGACTATTTCATAGCTTGTTAATTTTTTATCACTAGGGTTGGTGTGTCAGAGCGCCATTTTACAATTTATGAGGGGCGAGTTCAGACATGTTTATAATAATGATTTCACTTTGAATTTACATATTTCATGTGCAAATATTATACAATCTTACCTCGTCAATGTGATGATGCTAAAAATTGGTGGAATATACACAATGGGAACTTAGGACACCAAAACTATTCATTCGTAGAGGCGTAATAATAAAAATTAATAATGTTTATCCTTCTTGTCAATTCCGCAGGAACACCGACGTTTTCATTTTTTTCCACCCACGCAATATTGCACGAAGTTCCCAAAAATCGGATTCTTCAGTTTATTCCAGGTAATATTACATCCAACCATCATTTTCACTAAATCTAAGTTTGCTCTAGTTTACTTTACGTACGCCCAAGATAACAATACAAATTCAATTAGTTATGGATGAATATCACAAATATGCTTTAAAATATACTTGTCGATCACGTTTGCTACTTGCTACTGTCTGTTTCACAACACAGACGATTACCTGTAGGTATGCATCAAATTAGAGTAGCGTTTTACCAGCGGTAGAAACGGGAAAAGCGGTTCTACTCAATTAGCGTTGTAAGCGCGAACGCTTTAACGTTACTTTAAAACGATCGCCATGTAATCTTCTCGAAAGTAGGGCAGACGCAGCAAACCTTATATCGTTCATCGTTCGGTACGAGTAATCATTTAATTTTTCATTGAGTTATTCGAAGGTACTTTACCTAAATATACTGCGACAAAATAACGATAAGGAAATAACGATCTATCTCTAATTAGTAGCACGTTGCAAACTGAGAGTGATTATTTACAGCTGCGAGGTTTCGGTTATGTTTTTCAAAGTGAGAACATTCTTACAAATTCGGCCGAATACGCCCCTCATAAATTGTGAAATAACACTCTGGTATACGAACCCTGCTCATCCGTAACTAATATGGTATAACATGATAGAAGAAATATTGGATGAGAAAGACTTTGCCTTCGTAAGAAACCACCAGTTCCTTCTAATACACAGTGTGTATCAGCCTTGTATCGTCAAAATATCTTAGGACTCATAAAAATTATGAAAATTTTTCAAGAATAGTGTAAACGCACAAAAACGCATAGTGTAAAAATATTTAAAAATATACAGGATGATTCATGTAGGCGTGATATCATAAACTTATGTTATATTCATATCGACGAACTAAAGATTTTTTATCACTCATGAAATTCAGATTATCTTGTGTACGATAATAATTTTAATCTAGCATATACTCTGTTTCGTGCACGAAATCTACTGGACCTAAGTCTGGACATTGTGATCGTCAGTATCAGTACACTACTATGAATCTGTTTGTTTATGTCTTAAATGATTACGTAAGTACTTGTCGTTCTCAATGCCGTAGTGCACCGCCAAAGTTTGGCGGTAGGTTTTCAATAAAATTAAGAAGGATATTGTGTAAAAACTTTTTTGGTTATTTGTGACAGATGGCAATAATATTTTATCATATAGTTAATACAATTGTCAAGGAAGACACCTGTTATAGTTTATTGAATAATATACAGGGTGGTCATCCCAAGAAATAATTCACCTATGATGGAAATTTGTAAAGGTATTTACGTAAGTCTTCTATATTTGGCACCTTTTATTTAATATTTATTTTTTGTTGCCGGATGACCACTCTGTATATCTTTTTGACTAAAACCTATCAGGTTTTCTTTGTAATAATATTAATAACAACATTCCGGTTATTATTCTCATATGTCGTTCCGTAATTCATAATTTTTTAGGGTGACCGCCCTGTATAAATAAAGGGGGAAGTTCTGTGTAAATACCTTTACCGATTTATTTACTTTGTTCTAACAACATTATTGATTTACAACATTTTTAATGCGGAATTATTTTGTCTGCTCCAGTTAGGAAAATTTCGACTTTTCCCAACTCACATAGTATTGAAATATAAAATTTCCAACCGTCAGTAAACGAAATTGTTTCCACAATTTTTTGCAAACAAAATATGTTGTTTTTAAACTCCCGATTTCGTTACCTTTTCATTTTTCCTTATATGAAAATTCATGAAACACTGAATTTCCATAATTGCAATTATTTTTTGTTTATGTTCCCAAGAATGTTTATGATATATGAACTTCGTCTATTTTTGTCTAGTAGTGTACATTATCTGGATGGCGATCGCGCTATAGTCTTGTGGTAACAATACGCCAGAGGCATACATAATAGTTTTTTATATGGTGTTTTTCATCGACTTATACATAATTTTTTATCAGCAATCTTTATCACTCCGACATTCGCGCTGTATGATGAACAACTCGGCTTATGTTATCGTTGCTAAAAACAATAAATAATAATTGTAAAAGATAATCTGCGTCTACAGTTACTTAATACATTTAAAAATCGCGGTACTGTTCGCTCGATCTGATAATGAAACTAGAAAGCACGGATCATTTAGTTCGCTAAAATTATCAGACTCATCAGCTAGCAACGCATATTGGGTTACTCGAGGCGTTCAACGCGGTTCAACTCAGTTGAGTTAATCACTCAAGGAAGTACAGAGCTTATCTACATACGCATCCATTTATCTTCGTGGCGCCTACTATACTCGCTGGTTGGCGACCGTGGCGCCAAAACGTGGTCAAATTCACTAAAAAATAGGAAAATACTGTTGTATTATAGCTTAAAGATGTTATCTAGTAATAAATTTCAGTTGCGAGAATATTTTTGCAAGAAGAAACGGTAAACAGCGGTTACGAAAATGATTAGGATTAATTAATGATGGTGCTTAATGTGCCATGATGTAGTTTTTTGTTATTATCTGTTAAGGTCATTTTCTCCTACTTGGAAAAAAAAATAAATGTGTTAAGAAACTTTCAAAGTTTTGAAAATGGAAAGTGATTTTTTTCCAAAGCCTTACCAGTTTTTAAATTCGCAATTTTGTTTCGTTTATATTTTTTATACATGGGGAAGTTTTGCAGTAATCAGATCCATTAAAAAAATTTAAATAAATAATTTAAAAAAAATTAAAAAACGAACTGTTAAAAACAAACTGAAGCTGTTAAAAAACGCACTAAAAAGAAGAAAATAATATTCTAATTAATAAATGTAAAATTAAGGGACGCGTGATGAGTAAAGCAAAAGCATTTTGGCCACCTCACTCTTTTACTTATTAATTTCCGTCTCTTGCAAACACGATAACTTATATAGGGTTATCCACAGAAAGACGGTATTAGACGTTTCTTGAGATCTGTTCAGTTTAGAAAGTTGAAAATTGGGCTAAGGGGGTTTTTAGATGTGGCGGAACTAACGAAAATATTTTCATGCATGTGTTACTTCCGCTTACACCGGATGTGGCACCGAACTGTGTTATTTTAAATGGAAAGCTCAAAATTTTATTTCTTTGTTTCATTGTTTTAGTTCAAAGGGTCCAAAAGTTATTGTTTTCAAATGGAACCCCCTGTACATTTTAACATAATTTAATAGAGTATTAAATCCTGCAACAATTGATATTAGCATTCCCTATACCTATTTCTTTTGGTGTTTTTATTATGGACGAATTTTTTTACATGCAAAGTTAGCACTGTTTTTTACTAGCCAATATAAGTCACCTAACTTGTTTCTGTTTTATCACAAACGCGAATAATCATGTAGATAATTCATAATTATTTGTTATTATCAAGATAATATCAAAAACTAGAGATCCTTTTATATTTGATTTATAACAAATACTTTGGAACAAAATTTACAAAATAAATTAATACATTGAATATAAATATTTAATGCAACCACTGTTCAAATGCCGCCCACTTTCCTGCTGACAAGCCAGAATTTACGACACTTTTAGTGGCTCAGTGAATTTATTTGCTGATATGCAGCCCGTACTCTGTTCCTCAGAACTTCTTCGGTAGTAGCTGGGATGGCATATATAATATTTTTGACATTACCCCAAAATCATCAAATCAGGGGACCTTACTGGTCATCTCCAAGATCCTCAGTATCCAAACCACCTATATTCGAACAATTACTACTAATTCGTCATACATTCCCCTGTATTATGTGGACAGCAAACATCCATTTGATTTTACATAAGATTATAAATGTTTAGGGGCAAATTATCAATACAAATAACAACTACTGTTCACAAAATTTCTAGACATTTATTGCTGTTTAAATTCTTCTAGTAGATATGATACTTGTTATCTACTAATAAGCAGAAAACTTGTAATTTGTAATGGAAATTTGATTTTTGCACCGCATGAGAATATCGTTGTGGTGTACATTTTGTCTGTTAAAAATTCCTTCTGAAAAATTTCGCAAATACTACGTCCTGTACTATCGTTGCCACTCGGCAACACTAACACGATGTTTATATTGATAAAACAAAACATTCTGAAATTTCTCCTTGCTTACTGTGTATGTAGCTGTATGTACATTATACACTATACTGCTGATTGTATATCTGCATTTTACAAAACTTCGTCCATAACAGAAGAACTGAGAGAGATAGGTATAGGGAAGGCTAATATCAATCGATGCCGAATTCAACACTATTAAATTCTGTGAAAATATGCAGAGGTTCCATTTGAAATAATTGACTTTTGGACGTTTGAACCAAAGCAATGTTCGACTGCGAAAATAAAGTACCCTGTATGGTATTATGAAAATATAAAACAATTTTTAGTTTAGGGTACTTGTTTAAAAAGAAAGTCTCTAAATCGGCCACATGATAGAAGATATCGATTTTTTTCGGAAGGGTAGGAACCATAAAAAATCTCCAAAATTATTAATTGTCTCGAAAACTGGTAGGTTTAAGAGTATATTATGGTACATAAACCCAAGCTAAAATTTCATGAAGAATCCAAATATGAAATAAAATATAGAGTTAGGTGCTACATCCGGTGTGAACGGAAGTAACACATGAATGAAAATATTTACGTTAGATCCACTATGTCCAAAAACCCCTATTTTCGAATTTCTAAACTGAACAGATCCCGAGAAACGTCTAATACCCGCTTTCAGTGGTACCTCGTAGAAGTGAAATGTATTCGCATTCGGTCATGTTTGAGTGCAACTTTTACTCATTTATTTCAGGTATTCAGTTTTTTATTGATTCGGCCTGAACTTCTATCCCATTCTTCGATATATTAATGAGTAACTTATTTTCGTTTACATAATGTTAGTGATAACAGTACTCTCCACTCCTCTTTAGTGACTAAACACTTGAAATATATGATCTTATACCTCCCAGTTATTTACTAATCATCTCGATTAATTTAGACCTCTCCCATTTGTATATCAATAAGATTGTAGACTTGAGAAAATTGCTGTGCTTGTAACGAAAAACGACTCTACATCACCGTTGACTATATTTACCTCTACGTATTCCAACCAAGCCTATTGGTAATTCCCTGGATGCAGTTGGATATTAATAAAACGTTAATATTTTAGGTATATATGTTACGTTTACATACTAAATACAATTTGATACTATGTGCAAAATAAATTTGTAATAGAATTCGCATTTTATCGTGGTTTAATTTTTAACAACACAATGAAAACATTTTTCACTTATAACTTCATGCAATTATTAAAAACCTACCACCACATTTTGTTGAAAGTTACATTTTAAATTCTCTAAGAATGGAGTATCACTGTGTACTATCAATGAAAAAAAAATTCAATTGCTAAATTAACCAAGCCGTTAGCGTCTTGGAGTTTTAAATTAAATGCAATTTGTACTTGCGAAGAATATTATAATGGGTAATTACAAATGGTGACTCAGTGAGGCAGTGCTAACGTGTTAAGCTTGCGATCACGGATCGGGTTCAAATCCTGGCTAGGGTGTGGATGTTTTGTGACGTATTTAATGTATATACCGAGACGGCAACAGTGGGCCAAACCGCTGTTGAGTGGCACAATATATCTATAGTCGCTGTTTTCTCTCCTGAGTTCAAGTTTTAGTTGCAGCAGATGGAAATGTTGTAAGGAGTGACTGTTATGTTGAAGTTTATTTGTAGGTGTCCTGGATGAGCGGTGGAACAGCTGTAGTTAAATCCACCACACCGCCAGGATATTAACATAAATAAGAAGTTAATAATAATAATGACAATTCGACAAGTAAAAATAATCTATCCATTAATTAAAAAATCTAATGGCCGTAGGTCAAAGAGCAGAATTTAGGACGTACCGCACTTCAATGCGCACAAGCATCATTATCATCTATTAAAGTGGCTTCTAGGCTTATTGTGGCATTAAGGTACACCGCAATGGTGTCGGTGATGGCATTTTTATACAATCGTATATATGCGTTATCGAGCAATACTCAGAAATATATGAATCAGGTCAGGGGACCTATTTTCATCAAGTGCGTTTGAGTCTTCGCATATTAGATATACGAAGCTTTAGATACTCATGCGTATTTTCTGACGTATGCTTGACGCATCGCAATGATCCTTCGAAAATGAAATCGAATACGTATTTATAAAAGCGGGTGGCAGTTTGGCAACACCGCCCGCAGCGAAATGCTGTCATTAAAGTAAGGTTATGAATCACGAAGTGTTTACGTCTTTCACGTTGAATGTTTTTTCTCGTTTTATTTGTTGTCGGCTTGGGTCAAATGGAGCGCAAGAAGGGAGCACATGCCAATGAAGAGCAGCTGACACTTCTAGCTGAATACTTAAAGAAAAACCCTCAACTGTTAGCCGGGAAATTGTCTCAAACCTTAACACGAAAAATGTATGAAGAGAAGTGGAAGGAAATCGCAGAAATTTTAAACGCTACTGAGGAGGGAGCTCTAAAAGAGGACTGGAAATCATGGAGAAAAGTAAGTATAACATTATGTAAAAATGATGTTATTGTGGTAAATAGAAATGTTAAAATATAGCCGTTCTCTCTTGGGTATTTTGTCAATCTTGAATACTTTTGTTTCAGACTTGGTAGGACAAGGGTAGCCGAAGCAAAAAGAAAATGCTCAGAAAAAAGAAACATGCTAGTGGGACTGGAGGAGGAGAACCTATTGAAGATAAGTTGACTGACTCGGAGATGATGATCCTTACAGTGATCAAAGAAGTTTCTGTGAGGGGGCACAGTGACGTGGAGGAATCTGTAGTCAACATTAAGATACTACCTAACCAAGGAGAAACTGACACCGAAAACTTGGAGGAAGCAGAGCCGGATGTCGCTGATAACGGTTGCGCGCCTTTTCAAACTAGTCCTCTGCATGTACAAAATAATGATCTGAGTGTTAACTGTGATGATAGTGCCTTTGACGCAAATGTAGTGCCAGATGAGGATAGTGCCTATGAGGCAAATGTAGACCCAGATAAAGTTACCAAGGATTCCGCAGTACCAAAAAGGCAATCAAGGCAAAAGTCACAGCGAAAGCTGTTTCATATTGTGAGAAAATGACGACTGAGAAAAAACAGATTATTGAAAATTGTTCCAAGGACAAATTATCACTTAAGCGAGGTTATTATGACTCTAAGTTAGAAATCTTGCAAAATTTGGTGGATATAAAAAGCCGTAAATGCATCGCTTTGGAAAGAATCGCAGGAGCAATTGAAAGAGTGGCAGCTACACTGGAAGTTTCCACAGTTACTGCTGAGGACTCTTTAATTATTTAATTATTTTTTAAGTTACCCAAGAAGTTACCTGTAACACATTTACTTTAGACAACGAATAGTTTGTTTTTTTGTTATGTGTTCGGCTAAGGCTGTGTTTTGTTGCATTATAAAAAAAAAAGTTCATAATGTACGTATTAAACGTGTCCTATTTGCTCTACCTTTAGCTAAGTCTGGATTAACCCTGTGTGTAGCTGGCTGGTTTGCCAGATCTTCATTATAATTTACAGGATTGTATATGCCAAAATCTGGATTATCTGGTAAATCGTGATCTATAACTTCTGACACGTCGTAGTCAATGCATAAATTGTGTAATCCTACACAAGCACTAACAATACGCCCAGTAGTACCAGGGGTGTTTTGCAGTACTCTGTCTTTTAGTAAACATCTAAATCTTTTTTAGGACACCATTACACCTCTCTATTGTGCATCTCATTTGTTTGAATACTTGATTGTATACCCGTGGTTCTCTTTCTTCAGCATCTTCAAGACCTTCTATCAGCAGAAAGTAAAGAAATTCTTCCGCCATTTTACCTAACCTCAATTAGGGCAATACTAATACAAAAGAACAAAACAGTATAGTAGCGGCACTATAGCTGCTATTTACGTTGTAAAATTATTATTTTGTTTCCAATTATCCGTATCAATCGCGCGATATCCACTTTAGGCACACAACAACGAATTTTAATAAATTGCGAATTCGTATTTGGAACGCACCCACTAACTTCCACTCGCTGCATAGGTGAATAAGTTGCTATTCGTAAAAATTTTTACGAAGGCTCAAGAATACCAATACTGCGCAACTGCTCGCGTTTCTTGACTATACGCATTCGCAATTGCAAAAGCACTTGATGAATATAGGTCCCCTGGTCACGTAACACTCCCAAAATCACGCTCGAGCAGCTACTAAAGATGAGGTGAAATATCTAGGTATCATATTTGATAAATTACTTAATTGAAAATTCAACGTGGAAGAGGCGATCAGCAAAGCAAGGTTGGCGTTTTGGACCTATCAAAAAATCTGTGGAAAATCCTAGGACATTGATTTCAACAAATGTACTGGTTATACGGCTGTAAGTGTATTAGTGTACGACTCCACAGTTTGGTGGTCGAAAGGCCTATTAGCAGAATGGATTTGGAGGCCGACTTAAAGCATGACAAAAAACATTTTTCAAATTTCATTGTTGACTTGCGCTCCTTTCTCCTACCAGATCCACTCTACTGTAGAGATCAAAACCTAACACTCTGGATTATAGACACAAGAATACCTAGAGACATGGGCAACACATAGGCCCCAAAAAGTGGTTTTAATATATCGCATGCTAGTTTCGTGGAAGGCAACAGACTGAAAGACGACATAGATAATAACGACGTCCAAAGGGTCGGTTTTTGATGTAATGTCTGCAATGATTAACCACGAGCTGCTTCTCAATACCCCGTTTCCCGGAAGAAATCAACAGGATAGAAGTGAAACCAACCTACAATGAGCAGAGAGTTGTTGGGTCACTCTAGAACTCTAGAAAAAACTGGAGCTGAAGTATATAGTCGCCACGTATTTCAGAATGATATATATATGGAACTGAATAATCAGACGCAGTCCAGACATACAGTTTGGAATTGCAATATGTTTTAATGTGGATGTACAGAAATAACAATTTGACTTTAGTCTGGATATCAAGCCTCTGTAGTCTTTTGTAGCCCATTTGTAGTTTCTCTTCCCTATCACCAACTTTAACTGAATCAGTAGTTTTGAACCTCGCCATTGTACATTGCTGATTGTGGTTCCTCTTTAAAAAATCTGAATTTATTTTTTAAAAGTGATTTATTTATCTTTTGTTATAGTAAAACATATTTTTATAGGATTTCGCAACAGCAGAAACATTAATCTACTAAAATTTAAAAAAAAAACCTATCATGAAAATGTAGGTTAGCAAAAGAATACAAAGAATGGAAATTACTATTTTCGTAGACAGATTACTTCTTGATTTTTCATAAATTATGTTTCTGCTGTTGCCAAATCCTAAAAAAAAAATATTTTTTACCGTTTTTTAACTTGTCTTCCGATTTCGCTTCCAAGCACGTACGTATACTTGATTAATTGGCCTGTAATAATTAAACCTTATTGATCATAAATTAATCCAAAGCCATTAGTCTGCCTTCATAAAACTGTTTTCGACAATTAAATGCAGTATTATAGCAAAAGAATACAAAGAATGGAAATTACTATTTTCGTAGACAGATTACTTCTTGATTTTTCATAAATTATGTTTCTGCTGTTGCGAAATCCTAAAAAAAAAATATTTTTTACCGTTTTTTAACTTGTCTTCCGATTTCGCTTCCAAGCACATACGTATACTTGATTAATTGGCCTGTAATAATTAAACCTTATTGATCATAAATTAATCCAAAGCCATTAGTCTGCCTTCATAAAACTGTTTTCGACAATTAAATGCAGTATTAGAGGTGTGACCATCGTGCTGAGGTGTATATTTTTTATTGATCATTAACCAAATTATGTTTACACAATAAAACTGTGGTAACATTGTAACTATATAACTTCCATACATAGTATGTCTCTTTAATGTTATATGATCCGCAGTGAAGACTCTCTCAATAATATTTTTTTACATTAAAATATTTCACCTATAATTTTAATCCCACTTGCAATAACAGTAAAATTGATGTAAGCAACTGTATAATAAAAAAAGTGTAAAATGAAAAAATGTAGTAAATATCACGCATGTAAATCTGACTTGGTGGCTCATAGTTTTAGTGGAGTCAAGAAGTCGAACGAATATCTTACAAATGAGAAACGCAACCAGACCACCTCTCCCCCGCCTTCGAGGCCGCTGAACACGAACATGAGGGTAAAAAGTCTTTATTCAGGGTAACCCCACCACTTTTATTGGTTTTCGTGCCCAAACGCGTGACAGCAAGGATTTTATTGCGAACTTCTACAGATTCAGATTTGGCCGGGACATGATGAGGACCAAAGAGAGAGATGTTGGATGACCATTAAAATACCTTTAGGCAATTTCGACCCTTCCTACCCCCTTACATGACCAAAACACATTATTTTCACAGCATCCTCAAAAAGGAGGGTTAAACGTGCAACTGAAGAGAAGAATAAAATCACCCCCTGGGAAGGTAGAATCCACCCTTCAGAGTTGGCTTCATTGGCTGTCGCCCTTCTCGTATACTATTAAATTTCCATTTATTCCCATCTAACTAATTATTGCCGAGTACTAATGAAAGTATACACGCGAAGGTGGTCATTTGAGGGGGTAGAAAAGTTTGAAGTCTCCTAAAATTATTTTATTCGTCATCAACATCTTCAAAAATGGGGAGGGTACAAGTTTCAAGGAGAAGATATATATTTTATCATCAGATTCAACCTTCAAGGGTGGCCACGGTCATGTCTCTGACATCAATCTTCGCCCACTATCATATCCCGACCAAATCTGTGCACTAAAACCGATAAAAGAGGAGATTTTTATCCGTTTGAAGGGTTTTCTCTGAATAAAAACTTTTTTATTCTCACACACGTGCTCGGCAACCTGGAAACGGGGGGAAGAAGTTGGTTGCGTTCCTCAATTTGATTGATTTGCCAGCGTAAGGTAGACATTGCTGCCGATTCCGGGCATCCATGGAGGTTCGTTCCAAAACGCAGCTTGGTCGACCGTCGAACACGCCCAACGGACGGCCAAACCGCGTGCAGGAACCAAATCTCGGATGTTTTATATACCTCCGGACCGGCTGCATACGCCGGGTTGGTAATTGGACATGCTTGTTGTCAGCAGCGACAGCCGCATGACGCATGGGGTGGGAATATAGGATGAGAAGTGTAGGTGTTTGTGAGATGCTGCTTTTAAGTTTCCATGCTTCTATTAAGTTTCCATTTGTCATCATCGGTTGGGGTGTGGTGCAGTTGTTTGCGAGATGCTTCTTTTCAGTTTCCATGCTTCTTTTTAGTTTCCATCTATCGTCATCTCCTTATTTTCCTTCTACCAAATTTTCTGTTTTTGAATCTGGCAGCTTTTATTTTTTATTTTATTTTTGTTTTTCTTTTGTTTATATTTATTAATCGCTCCACAGGTAAATATCCATTTACAGTGGAGTTGTTGGGAAGGGCCCTATCTCGCGGTAATAATATCCTTTTTTCGCGTTATGAGAAAAGAGGTCCGAAGGGATAGTTTGCTCACCCTGTATGTCGTTTCCTTGAAACAATCGGTTTCAATTTCAGGCAGTTTTTCCATTTCATCACCTACCTACATATTATGTTCATTACCTATATATCACAAGTTTAATACCTTTTCAATTTTGATCTCCATTTCTTCTTTAAAATTTAATAAAGACATAAATAAATAAACCAATGCTAATGCTACATAAACAAAAATTTATCTGTTTCATTCACACATCTGGCTGGCTGTTGCTCATTTTATATCACCCACTTCAAGAAGGGACGGATCCAGGTATAGATTCCACGGTCAAGCAATACACTTTCTCGGGTTGTTTGATGTGATGTCATCAAGGAGTTGAAAGGGAACAGCTTAGGAAAGGTCATACGTCTGACAAGCAAGAGCGATAGACGGAGTGATGCTATCAGACGTACTATATAATAAAGGAAGGCCAACTAAAATAATGCATTGATCACAAAAGGGTACAAGAAGAAAAAGCACAACAGAAATAAATTAAATATAATTAGATATATAATTGTTGCACATTCTATAGGGTACTCTTCGCTTTTTTCTTCTTGTCAATAATATTAGTGTTTAATTATAAAATATACACACCTTTTTTTTAACTTAAAAAATGTATAACTTTTTTATTTATTGATCGACTTTGTTCAATAGGGTTCTTCCTCTAGCTAACACTCACTTACTGTCCAAGTTTCAACACAATCAGACTTTTCGTTCTTAAGTTATCGTGCTTACAACAAACGTGACGGACGGGCGGATAGACGGGCGAGTTGTTCAGAATTCGATCACCAACACTCTACGAGTAATATTACCAGTTTTAGAAATGTGTCAATCGAATGCAATATACTCTTCGTTTTATATTTGCGAAGAGTATAATAACTGGCGCAGTCCTATCTGGATCACAAGGAAGTTCAGTATTCATTCATAGAATCGATTTATTCCCCAATGATATAAATATCCCGCTCACTTTGCGCTGAAAACTTTTTTCAGTTGTGATAGTGTGTACACCAAATCACTGGGTCAAACCCTGAACAGGTAGGTAACTGCCGAGGCCAATATTGTCAAGGAAAATTGTATGTCACTTTCTTAATGGTTCCCAAGGGTATGCAAAAGATTTGAATAAGGATATGGTGACGTATGTCTAGCAAGGAGGCAATCTGCTAAAAAAAATTGAGTTAATCTTAAGCTGCGTATCTGAAAAAAATATTGATTGAAGGAAAATAAAAGCCATATAAAATTGATAATATATCATCTACATAGCCCCATAAAAATAAAAATGTTCCGACCAGCGACCCAGACCCATGTATCCCTATGTATTTTCATTAGCTAGAGCCAAAGAACGCCCCTGGAATGGGGTAAAAATCTGAATCTTAAGTTAAGTCTTAATCAATCGAATTATACAGATTAAGGATAAACAGCAGCATACATACAATAGATATGAAACACAGGAAGGGGCGAGAACTGCCCCCTTTGAATAAAAAAATCCATCCAAAACAACAATGACTGCTGAAAAGGCTCGAAACGTCTAAGTTTTGTTAAAATGATATGAAACTGCATCAGGTCCGACGTAATCTTCATAAACTGCCCCTATAGGGCTGAGAACAACCACCCCTAAGTTTAAAGGACACGAGAAAAACAAGAAAAAACGTAAAATCCAACAGTATTTCTATTTTCATGGATGCTATGGTTGATATTGCGTAGTACTCTAAAATAGGACTAGAAACCTACGTACCATCAACGTCCTACAGCGTCAACCCCCAGAGGGTGTGAAAACTAGCCCCATTCAAGATTCAGCTTGAAAATAGTTGCAGTGACCCTCGAAAAAGCTCGAAACTCTGAAGGTTTGTAGAGGTGAGAAGAGTCTGCAGTAGTTTTGGCTCAGTTATTAAAGACTAGGTACTCCAACAGCGCTGCCAAAGATCACCCCTTACTAATGACACGTAAAGTGCAGTAAATCGGCGAAGAATATTATGGTTAGCTTGTTTGTTATTTCCTGCTACTAGTTGGGAGTATGACTAGCTGATTTAAACTTCCAATTGACAATTTAGATTCGACCTGAGAATTAAATTTTACTTTTACATATACCCCTAACACTTTCTCTTCTATAAAATAACAAGAATCAGGAAATAAACTAGGATAGTATGTCCAAGTAAACTTATTTTTTTCGACAAATCTGACACAAGAAAGACTTAGGTATTAAAGTGTTACATAATTATAATACCTACTTTTACTATGGAACCGGGGAAATGTATTGATTATTTTATTCGTGACTGGTTATTATTGAATTGAATAATCTGTCCTCATTTAAAATTTTGCTGAAGCATCATCATTTCCCACAAAAATAGTATTGGTGCAGTACAATGCTTTCTATGTATTTTAAAATTTACGCAATCCTTCACGGTTATGGATTATTATTGTTGTGTTTCCTTATTCCGTCGTTAGATATGAACTGTTATCTATAGAAGTATGCAAGTATCATGGTTTATCTGACCATAACTATATTTTATTCGACTGATCACTCGACTAGCCGGCAACGTGCCACAGTCTTCAAATAATTGTAAGACTTTAAACGGGACGATATAACTGTAAGATTTAAGTTATTAAAAAATGTCTTAATTTATTACTTTCTTGTAAAAAGTAACACCAATAATTTAGTTTAATGTTCTTTTTTGCATTATGACTTACGTCGATGTAAATATGTACTCATTCACTAATTATACCCTAAATCTAATCTAATCTATACCACCGGTCACCAATAGGCTCTGGGATAAAACAAGGATATTCTCTTCTCGCCCAGGGGTCTATAAGGGCATTTTGTAAAGACTTAAACATAATTTAATGAATTCTAGAATTACGTCATTGATATGTTTTTTATTTATTGCTAATAAGTGGCAAATATTATTAGGATAGTAAATCTTTAGATCGTTTCATTTTTTGTAAAGAAGATCACTTTGTACCGTATACATTACAAAGATATATGATCTAAATGTACACTGGCAATAAATGTATCGCCATAAGTCCGAATTCACTACTCCTGTTTCCTTGAGATGCACCAGGTGACATTCGTAGCCAAATTTTAATCTGCGCAGTGTTGTCATATCTTTTCTAGCATATCTAAAATTTTTGTACCAATAACTGGTACGAATATCTGGTTGAACTGATGCATAGGAGTAGCATTTGTTATACCAAATTCTGTCCATAATGCTGATCATGCATTTTTGCTCTTAATTTGTAGAATCTAGAATTTGTGTCGTAGACTACCCTAAGACTTTTGATAACCTAGCATGGGACAAACTGGGTGGTATTATTGGGAATGGGTACACCCATCACTGATCGCACGAACACAATTCTGCTTTGGTGAAAATTGACAACACCAATTTTGATAAATCGAAAGTGCCAAAGGCGTCCGACGGGCTGTGTTCTATTACTAATCCTTTTAACATCTATAGTGAACATATGTTTTGATGTATGCTGGAGGGTTACACTGGGAGGAGTAGCCATAGGTGAAATGAATATTTTTCAGATGACTTCAGTTGCACCTTAGTTGCAGCAACTAAGGGTAAGCTCATACATATCTTGGACAACCTTCAAACGATAAGCTCTGATTACGATATATGGAACCAGATAAACGATGTTTTGATGCTTTAGATATGTGTATCTGTAGACGCTTGCTTCGAAGTCCTTGGACAATCCATCCCACCATCAGCAGCAAATGCACGGCGTTAAAAACGAGTTTCCAGCAACATATTACACCGCATCCTACCTACTATTCTTCAGTTACATCCACAGGAGAGAGGATATCTTACTCTCTGTATCACCGGTTAATTTTCTAAGGAAAACCAGGTGGCAAGTGGTGAAGAAAATACCCTCAAGAACGTTAGTCAGATGTAATAAAAAAGCCGATGGGAAAGAGCTTTGAAGAAGTTAAACCTGCAACTGCAACAGGTAACGTGATGTTATCAGACGCACCATACATCAAAGAGAGATAATGTACGAATCACAAAACTTCTGCGAAGACTAGAAGACTAGAAGGAATAATAAATTATTTGTCAACAACTAAGGAACTTACAGTAACAGATTTATACAGAGATTGAAGTAAACTGTATGATATTTATTAAAACCAGTAAAACTCACATGCGTTTGATTGATCATGAAATATATGAAATTTACGGACCGTTATCTGAAAACAGGAATTCCAAATTGTCCTGCTCAGCTGGCTCTACCATCACATTCTTCTGGTCTTTCATAACTTCTGCATTGTTGTGGACTATGGGCACGAAGAAATTAGTAAAGTATTTACAAAATGGATTCTTTGTGCTCTGTTCATGCAAATCTCATTAATAAACGTCGCCTTTCCGTTTATTCGTTAATTGGTGTCACTTTGAAAAATCTACTAGTCAACTTGTAAACTGACTGTTGTTGCTAAACGTCCGATAAGTCCAACTCACGGACCACCTACCGCGATGCCGAGTAAAAGCTTCTTTCACGACATACGCCACTGCAATGGTCATCAGTGATGGATCTCGAGGAGGAATAGAAACATGTACTTAAATAAGACTTACACTAGAACAATTATTTATAAGCAATACCGCACAGTTCTACAGAGCTCTTAGAAGTAATTGTGGAATTTCATTACAAATAGGTGGGCTTCTGTAACTGTCCTTAATTATCATTTTAAAAAGATTTTGTATACCATTAGTAGATTTCTATGTACTGTACACGCTAACACAACTATATTCTATTGAATCATTAAACAATATCTAGAAATACAAGGTATTCAATTTGCTTAAAAATTTTCATATGAAATCGCATCACTAGTTTTGAAAAATCTTATACAGGTACAGATAAATATGGCAATTAGGAAATTACATTTTAGAATGTATGCTAGTCGACACTATTTCAATATTGATATTTTATAGTAGCCGTGTAACCTTCCATATACATTATACACTAAATATTATCTAAATATACTATGATATATGATATCTTGTTATTATTATACTCTTAGAAAATACAAAACGAAGAATATATTGCATTTGATTGGCACACTCGTAGAGAAAAAAATTTCATATCGAATTCTGAACAATGTTCAAAATGTTCGTCCATCTGTCTATCCATCTGTCTGTCCGTCTGTTCGCCAGTCACGTTTTTTGTAAGCACGATAACTTAAGAAAGGAAAGTCCGATTGTATTGAAAGACAGTAAACGAGATTTCTTTGTCTTTTCAAATAAGGAAGATATGGATTGATAACAAAATTCTGCAACACGCTGTGTATTATGCCTACAGGTATTGTAAAATATTTATATTACTTTGTAAATCGACTCGTTTGGTACTTATTGAGTTCAATTTCTTGCATTTATTCATAAAAAAAAACGTTTACTTTCATATTTTTATTTTATGTTATAAAATGCAGTAATTATATATTCTATTCATCTATTTAAAAAAAAGGTCATTATTTATAAATCTAGACAATTAATGTAAACTAAGTAAGAAGAACACAGATAGACTTGTTAGAAAGTTAAAAAATATTGGTATACGAGGAAATTTGCTAAATTGGTTAATTGCATACATGGACAACAGGAAATTTATGGTGAAGTGTAATGAGGCGGCATCTGATGTACACGATGTAGCTCTAGGTGTCCCCCAAGGGTTAATTCTGAGGCCCTTATTATTTGCCATATACGTAAATGATCTTCCTTGCCATACAACAAAGGGTCTCACGGTTATGTACGCGGATGATACAACTATTTCCGTATTTGCTGCAAACGGTGATGATTTACTTAACGCCATTAATACTGAAATGAACGATTGGTGCAATAGAAATAAAATAATTTGAAAGGAAAAAACGGTATATCTGAATTTCAGCCTAAGAAAACAAATATTATTAAATTCTTTCGCGATAAGCAACTGCTATTAATTCTTAGGTAACTATCTAGACCACACTATCCTGGGAACCTCATGTCAATCACGTATGCAATAAATTAAATAAAGTATGCTTTGCTATATTGCAACTGAAAGGCACTCTAAGTGAGGAGGGAATTATTGATGTTTACTATTCCCTGGCTTACTCTCATTTATCACTCAACATCTGTGTTTGGGGAAGGTCAAGCCAAATGTATAGAAGTTTTATTATACAAAAACGAATTATAAGATTAACCTTTAACCTTAACAATAGAGAAAGTTGTAAGAACATTTCTAATAAAAAGAAAATTCTGACTGCACCATGTATTTTCATATTTAAATGTTTAATATACGTTAAAGCTAACTTGCGGGAGTTTAAAACACTCAATGATAATCAGGCATCTTCCTATATCAAAATATAAGATTAAAGTAAAAAAATATAGTTCAACAGATAACGGCAACAGTTAGATGCAAAAGAGGAGAGGACTCAGAGACTCTCCCCGTAAAACTCTTTTAAATACTACCTTATTATTATTATTATTTCTATTTTCGGTTTACCCGTTGCCGGACAGGGCTTCCGTGCTTTATTGTTATTATTATTCCTAGTTTTTTCTCGTCCTTTTTTAAACCGGCATGTGATGGTTCTTTTATGCAAAACAGAGAAGAAATTCATCTTGCTCTGTCATGCATTTAGGAACTTGCGCAGAATGTGGCAAGTTTGTAGAATAGCCGCTTTCTGAATCGGAGTGATGAGAGATTTTGGAAGGTCTAATTGATCCAAAGCAACTCAGTAAAGTTGCTTTATTACCACCCCTGTTACTGATATTATGATTGGTATTATCCGAACGTGGTTTAACTCCCAGATATGTTAGTTGATATTATTATTATTATTATTATCTCTACTATGACAACGTAATGAAAGCTTGGTAGGCCCAGTTTCTCTGTTTTTCTTTATTATTATTATTATTATTACTATTATTTTTCTTCACAAATAGTTGGATTTCCTGGTTAATTCATGTTATTATTTTCTTCGTAGTCTCGTTTTTCAACGGTTTATCTTCGATGGTAGGTTGCTTCAGACGGACATTTGTCAAGCCTTTCTGCATATTAATTTTACATCCATAAGAAACTTCGTACAAATTCTATACATTTTTTTTAAAGCCAGTCGCCCTTCTGCCTGTCTCCGATGCAACCAGAGAGGGTACGCTGGTAGTACCAGTAACCACTCTCTACGCCGTAGAGTCAGTGATTACTACTGATTATTGGGTCCGCGAATCGTGTGCTCTGATCAGGCGCAACGAACCCAGAAGGCCGTCACTTCTGCATTTTTCCGGCTAAGAATTCTGCCGAATTTCGGGATGCCGGTATTTTTCTCAATTTAGAGACCAGTGTGTGCCTCACTCCACCAAGGGATCCTATTATTATTATCATTATTATTATTATTATTATTGACAAATGTAATGTTGTATCATTCTCTAGGAAAAAGGAAACTGTGCTATATGACTACAAACTAGATCTCACAACACTAAAAAGAGCTGAAGTTTTTAAAGATCTTGGTGTCTTATTTGACGTCAAACTATCATTTAATAAGCATGTTGAAAATATTGTTTTATCTGCTAATAAAAATCTTGGTTTCGTTATTAGAAATTCGGTTGGATTTACTGACACTCACATTCTAACACTCTTATTCAATACATACGTTAAATCTAAACTAGAATATGCATCCATAATCTGGCACCCGGGGTATAATACTTACTCTAACTTACTCGAAGGCATACAAAGGCGTTTTCTAAAATATTTGTCTTATAAAATTGATGGGGTATATCCGCCAATTGGATATTCCCAAGACGTACTTTTAAATAGATTCTCAGTAGACAGTTTGGAGAGCCGCAGAAAAAAACATGCATTGGTGTTTTTGCATAAAATAATTCATAACAACATAAACTGTCCTGCGATACTTGAAAAACTACCGTTTCATGTACCACATCCTGGTTCACGACATCATACAACTTTTTATCTTACCACACCTCGAACAAACGTTTTAGCATTCTCCCCCCTGTATTTTATGTGCAGTACGTACAACTACCTACAAGAAATACTTGATATATTTAATTGCTCTGTTGCCTCTATAAAAAAACTGGAACTCTAATAATTTCTCCTTTGTATATGCATATATTTTATATATATATTTTTTTAAATCATTTATGCATTTTTGTTTTTTTTTATATATATGTATATATTCTTACATTTACTTTTTTGTTTCTATATAGATATGCCAGTATACTTTTTTTTCTTTTATTTTACTATTTTATGTTTTGTGTGATTTTTTTATTATCTCCATAATCTCTGTATTACAGTATTATTAATCTAAGTGACATGTAATTATTAACACTTATTCTCATCCAGTAATTGGTCTCTGACTGTTGGATGATGTACCTAAATAAATAAATAAATAAATAAATAAATTATTTTTTTTAAACTAATTCTTTCTCAAATCGGGCTGATATCTTTCGGCAGCCACTCTAGCCACATTTTTTTGACATATTTGCATAAAAAAATTTCGTTTTTCCATCTTTCTCTTCTTTTTTTGTACATGTTTGTTTTAAATATGTAATATTTTACAAATTCTCTACGGAAAATTCTATCTTAATGAAAACTTTCCTAATTCAAAAATGTATTCAAATAATAAATTATTTTAAACCAAAAACTCTGCGGTATCTACGACTATTAGCAATGTAAGTCTTGAATGAATTACATGGAGCAGGTAATACGTTTTAGCACTCACCTGTATATTATGTCTACCACCAACGACTGAACTTGTCTTTTTAACCATATTTCCATACATTTTTTTACAAATTATTTTAAATATACACTTTTATATGTTCAACTTTACCATTAGCTTTTGTAAATCTTTTATTTTAGATATATGAGTTGGTTTAATATCAATTATTTTAAGTTTTATATTCACTCACCCATCCAACCATTCAATTGCCACGGCGCTTTGCGCCGTGCATGTCTGGCTGGATCTGAGTAGCTCAATGTAATACAATGTTATTAACAAATAGAACAAAGAATTTTGAATTGAACTGAATTGAATTGGTCTGATATTGGCTTGCACGGAGCCTTGCATTATGACGGCGAATGAAGTTGTTCTTGTCTATCTACAGGCTCACATCGAATAGGAAACTTCCGAATATTGAAATTCAATACAGAGGTCAGTAATATCATATACAACTATAATTCACTTTTATTTTCGTATGATACTAAATTTTAAATACGCATTTAATAAGTATTTGAATTGTTAGCATACAAATTTTTTTTTATAATCATGGCAGCCCTATTGGATTCGCTATTTTGAATTTTTGACGTTTGACATCATATTCAATATAGCAACTTCAAAAATACCACACAACCCATTTTAACAAAATTTTGTTCGTGGTGTATTCGCCACATTCTCGAATAAAAAAACTTTTAAAGTCTGTTAAAAATCATTCCAACTTTCACAGTTATTTCGGTAATTAAACCATTTCGAAATGTTTTTTATATTTTACATTCTACGTCAGGATGAGGTAAAAATGATTTAAAAAGATGAGGATAAGATATACATACATACTAATAAATCCGTAAGGCTTGGTGAATATAGAAACCCACATAGCACGCGATATGAAATGAACATTCAAAACTCATTGTCTACATTCAAACAATATTCAGAACTTCTTTTACATATAGCCGTAATATACATTTTGCGACGTACTTATATCAATATAGGAAAGATATTGCCAGTACGTTGTACGATATTCCTATATATACCTATAATATACGTGAAATAATGTTGATTCTGCGATATACACAGAATATTGTACGAATCTTCTCAAAAATTTACTGATGTGTCAAATATTACATAGATATACAATAGGCAATATTTATGCTACGTACTTAATTCAATCTCTTTACAATTTACAAATGGAATATTTTTACAACATGATATTTTCGTATACTGTAGACATATACAAAAAGCTATATTAATTTTGAAATCTTTAATAAATATCACATAAACATTTAATGGATAACATATGTGTATCATCATATATATCCTGATAATGTACCAGTGGAACATTTCTGCAACATAGAATTCATGTTTGTATTTTTAATATTCAAAAAATGACATTCAAAAGTTGAACACATGTACACTACTGCTGTATGCAATAAAACACAAATTAAATTTTAGAATGGGGTGTAAACATATTGAGCCAATCGTTGGCACACGTAAATTATGTATACCCACCGACAAAGCAGTTTTAGCAACATTGCAACTGAAACTTGAAACAATATATAGCTCTATAGTAATATTGCACAGCAATATGTTACATTTTGCAAAGTACCAATAAGTTTTTGACTGATTTTGACAGCGTAATGCTGCATGCATTTGGGCTATATTACATAAAAATTATGGTAAGTTAAATATTAATTCTACGCCAGTGTTGGTATATAGTGCCTATCTACCTCATAACAAAAACAAATCGATATTTCTCTATCTAGGCTTGGTTTAAGTGCATTTATAATCATCCCCTGTGGCGAATGGCATACGTTTTATAAATTATAAATCGTTGGTTAAAATTGTAGATATGAAATATGATTTAAATTTGTGATCGTTTATTAAATAATAATGAATAATAAAAATGATAACTTATTCATCCCTTTTTCAATTTTCCTACTGTATTTAATTAATTAGTAGCTATCGGCATTTCTTAAGCAGGTAGTTCGGACTTGAGAAATGATTATTTAATTACATTTTATCGTTATAATTAGATTTCCGCTTTCCATGTCGTTACAATCGCCCCTTGTCGAATTTTTTAAATGCGCGCCACGTCCTTAGATTAGCGCATGCTCTTTGCCTCCACAGCGCACAGGCTGTCAAATGTCGATTTCAATTCGTTTGTGTTTTGTTTTCCCGTGATTATTAATTATTAGTTCATGTGTGGGTACATTAATTGCTTTGCAGTAAGTATTTTACAATTGTACACAATACAACTACCTACCACATAGTTTTAAGGATGACCCCCTTTGTTGTCATTTGCTATTTGCAGATATTTTATATTCAGATACTAAAGTTTAATGTATCCCTTTGTACTTACCTGTTGTTATAATAATGGCGGCGTTTGTAGGCACCAATTTTTTGAAAAGAAACGGAGGTAGTGGTTGGTGGTCACTATTCAAACGGAACCAATTTGACAAATCATTGAAAAACAGGAGAAATCCCAGATGAAACTTGGACACTTTACGGGGTGTTTAAATCTTATTTTTAAGAAGGTAGGTTCGATCTATTTCAATATTAAGGTTGTTTATTTAAATCACAACCATTGGTTTTAATTACAACATACGAGTTGTTATATTTATTCGTATTAATTTGCTTTATATCTATTTCAGAGGATTATAAAAAGCTGCAATTAGGTAAATGGAAAAAATCAGAAATCAGATGTACAGAGTGAACAGAAACAAATCAAGGGACTATATGTACAAAAAGCATATTAGCCCTCCGAAAAGATTATTATTGTCAGATGAACATAGTGATATCGAAGAACGTATTGGAAGCCGTCGACTTCCCAAAGTGAAAGAAATGTTGTCTTTACTGGAAGTTGAAAGAGAATATGTGTTCTTCTAATAACTCTGGTAGGCATTTAAAATCACAAACACAAACATTTCCGATTTTCAAAAAAATACCTATAACTATGTTTTGTTTTATGATAATATCAATTTGTTTAATTTATTTTTGATTATTTTTATTTTTTTCTGTAAGATGTGTTTATTATTTTATTTATTAACTTCATCAAGGACAGTTTTTAAATTGAAATACCTATTCAAATATAATTAATTGTTTTTTCTTTTATAGTTGGAACTATAGCTCGTGTATCCCCACCTCCTCTCTACTCAGGAAAAAAATACCTTCTCCCAAAAATTGGAAAAGCCAAAAGAAAGTATTCAGCCAATAGGAGCAGGTGACGTGTTCAGAATGCCAAGTGGAGTTTCGCAATTAGAAGTAGCGCCATCGGCAACACCCGGACACTGGTTTTGAAAATGTAAGCCCTCCAGTTTTTACTATTTTTTACTTACTGGCCAAATATTTCTTATAGTAAAATATGACAGTTTATAAGTTGCAAACAACATTTTTTTGTTAAAAAAATATTAATCAGTTCATAAGTTGCAAAGCACATTTTTTTGTTTAAAAAATGTCGATTTAAATTCTTGGCACAATTGTTTTTTATTACTGCAATTCATTTTGTAACAAAAAATAAAAATATATTTAAAGTAACACAACTGTTTTAATTATAACACTTCCTATTTTATAATTTAAGATACATAATTGTTACGACGATGTAAAGTAGTATTTTTTTTTGCTATGATATTCTTGGGCCTTTGTAAAGTATTGTTATGGCAAATGCAGTTTTATTGGTAGGTTTATTTAGCATTTGTGTGCTCCATTCAACAAAATTTGATCAATAAAACATGTTTGAGTTTAACTGAAAAGTAATGGTAAAAACAAATTTTCCATGCAGTGTACATTGTTAGAAGCAATAAATATATATTTTGAAATATCTTTACAATATTTTTTCAGCATACATGCAGATCTACAAGACGTATGTGTACGATATGCTGTGGGATGAGAACATCCATTAGTATACAGGATGTTCCAGTAAAAAGTCTCAGGCTGGATATCTTCTAAACAAATAGAGACGTTTTATTTCTGTAAAAGCCAGTTTGTAGCACATAAATAGTGCTTCAATTTTGAATATAAATGAATGGTTTTTGAATATATCAGTGTGTAGATGGTGCTGGGCTCTAAATAAATCTTATTTCTTTGGGAGAAACTTCAAAACCTGGTTTCTGTGGAAGGGAAATACATTTCTAAGTAGATTTTGTTCTTAAGAAAAAAGGCAAATCTAGCCGTTTTTGAGATGTGTCCAAATATTGCCATTTGTTCCTATTGAATAGTTGTAATCTCTGAAAGATTTATTTAGTCTTTAAGGGGGACCATCTGTATATCATAAACTTTGAAATTTTGATTTATATGAAAATGCCTTAAATGTGATTTTTTTTAAATCACTTAAATAGTGAAATGTTTCGGAAATAATTATTTAACAGGAGCAAATGGCAACGTTTGGATACAAATATCTCAAAAGCAGTTGGATTTGCGATTTTTTTAAACAATATTTACATAGAAATGCATTTCCCTTTACACAAACCACATTTCAAAGTTCCTCTCGTCGAAATATTTCTTGCTCAGTGTCATATATGTATTAAAAAAATATTTATATTTATTACTGAAGCACTCTTTATGTACTACAAACTGACTTTTACAGAATTAAAATATCTCTATTCATCTAGAAGATATCCAGCATGGGAGTTTTTATTGGGACACTCTATAATCTATTTTGAATAAGTATTAAACATTTATTCAATATACTATTGTTGCTTTGCAATATTGAAAGTATACATGGATAACATTGCCTATATGTAGGGAACACATTTGTGTATATTATAACTATATTGTAAAATAAATGTTTATTTCAGAATATGTTTACAATGTGTCACCAACATGTTTGTGTATATTGCAGAAATATGTATAGTATGTGAAAACCTGTGACAAAACAACCAGTATACAACTTATTTTGAATCAGTATTAAATATTTATTCAATATACCATTGTTGTTTTGCAATATACATTGTATATTGAAAGTATACATGGATAATGTTGCATGTATGTACGGAAAAGGTTTGTGTATATTGTAACTATATTGTAGAATGAATGTACATTTCAGAATATGTTTACAACGTGTCAGCAACATACATATGAATATTGCAGGAGTATGTATACAATGTGAAAACCTGTGACAAAACAACCAGTATACAACTTATTTTGAATTAGTTTCAAATATTTATGCAATATACTAATTTTATTTTGGAATATGTATAGTATATCGTAGGAATCTGAAAATGCTAATTGGGAATTACGCTAGAAGGGGAGAATTTGAAAAATCCGAAATTTGTGAACACGCGTGGGATAATAATCACAGGATTAAATGGAACTCGGCGAAGATTTTGGAAAAAGAGAGCAACGGAACTAAAAGAAAACTTAAAGAATCCGCGATTATTTTATTAAACGAGGATATATGCGTTTCGAATTATTCAATCGATTTTTGTACTAGTTGGTTGCCCATCCTTAGAGACGAAGTAAGTAAAAATAAGATAAATATAATTTAATGTCTCACGTGACTATGGAAATACATAAACAAAGAACTGTCATGATTGACGGCCAAAAAAGTTTTGAAAACGGAAATAGACTCTCTTCCGAAACGTTAACTACCTATAGCTTTCATTTTCAGTTTTTAGTTTATTACATTGTTCTAGTTTATATATTTTTAGGTGTGAGACTTTTTGAAACAGTCAAGTATTCAAGAACCAACCTCTGTCTGATCCGTTTGGCGCAGAGGCTTTTTCATTAAAATTTTTAAATATTTTTCAGTGGCAAAATACCCAATAAAAAGTAAGAAAATCCGTTAATGAGAATAACGTATGGGTCTTTTTCAGATTATCCCAACCACTGTCCAGTCTTCTGTAAAAACTAATTTATCGCGCTTCACGCTATTACTACCCCGACTGTCTTCTGCAACATTATCTATCTACATGTCACGATAGAGATCGGCATACTAGTGGGATATCATATCGTTATGTATAACGGTTGTTATTTTGTTATGGTTATACGAATACTGTTTTCATGATTTCTGAGTATATTAATCAATCTGTGACCGATTCTTAATGGATGTTGCCTACATGTTAGAAATCTAGAACAGTTCAAGGCATCTTTTCAGGATAGCTCAGGTAATTTCTAAACAATTTTTTGCACTGGTTTATGTATATTAGGATCTTTTGAGAACAATGTGCAGAAATAAATATTTGACACATTTGATTTACAGTTATTGTAGAAATAAATCTCCAGAATAACTTAAATCTCATTTACATATACTAATAACAATAATATTCAAATTTATTTATCATCAATTAGGTATACATGAATTATTAATGGCTACATTTTATAGCTTTATTACATTTACTACAACTTTTTTCTTAAAGGTATGAAAACAATTATATTTTCTCTCCTCCGAGTCCTCTGGCATTTTAAATGCCTAATTATTTCAAGAGTTGGCCTTGTGAAAATTTTGAAAATTATTTCTAACCACTTCAATGTTTTGATCTAGCAGGGTTTGAAAAGTAAGAAAGCAAATAGTCCTTCTCCTGACAAGGTTCTCATTGATCCATGACTGCAGAGAGTTTAACTTCAGAACCTTAATTGGGAACATACGTGGTCAGGAATGCATGAGAGGATTATCCCGGAAAATGGAAGTCCATGGTCTTGGTTTTTATATCATACCGGATGTGTACCCTATCTTCGCAATTGCTTAGCCGATTTTCTTTTTTAGTTCGATTACAAAGTTTTCTTAGAATAATAAAAATTTTCATGATTTTTTTTACTAACTTTTAATAACTCAAAAGTTTTACATTTATGGAAAAAGTAGTATGATATGAAATATAAGGTTATGAAATTACAACTGTTTCATTTTTTGTTTATTTCTATAGGGATGAACAGTTCTAAAAATACGACAGTTTAAAAATGTCTCAAATATGTCATAAACAATCAGTATGATGATAAAAATACATGCAATAGAAATTAAAGGAATTGAAATTGAAAGATAACCATGTTATGTGCAAGACAATGAATGTTTTAAGGTTATGAAATTACAACTGTTTCATTTTTTGTTTATTTCTATAGGGATGAACAGTTCTAAAAATACGACAGTTTAAAAATGTCTCAAATATGTCATAAACAATCAGTATGATGATAAAAATACATGCAATAGAAATTAAAGGAATTGAAATTGAAAGATAACCATGTTATGTGCAAGACAATGAATGTTTTGTAATTTCTTTAAATAAAAAATTTTCAGGATTTTCCTGCTATCATTGGCCATAAAACAGAAATTTAAAAAATCGGTACCAGCTTGTATGAATATAGTATTACCATGCTCTGAGAGCTTCAATTTATCAAAAGTTTTGAAGAAATATGAGATTTAAACGTATTTATTTGCCACTAAAAGTTCAAGCCCCACATTGGTACTGTCATATTTCCGAAAGTGTTAATTCTACATATATTTAAAAAAAAATAATATATCTCTTTTAAGGTTTATTTTTCTATATTGTTATATTTCCCTTTAATTTAATTGTTTTAAATTTATTTACAAACGAAAACACAGCAATACAATGGTTTGGACAGACGACGGAATCAAAAATGAAGAATATAGGAGTAAAACAAGGATATCCGCTATCCCCCTGACTATTCATCACAGTCCTGGATCAAGTGATAGAAAGCACAAATGAGAATCAGAATTTCAATGGAAACGATGGAACGATAAAGCCCCCCATCGTGCATGCATACGCCGAAAATATATTCAACATCGCCGAGGAAGAACAAGACGTTACATTTCTAAGAAACATGACATTACATCTGGATTCCTCTGGAATGAAAATAAACTTCAAAAAGAGCCTAATAATGGTCACAGGCCCATTGACAAAAACAAGTCCAACAAGAAGAATACAAAATAGGAGACTACACCCTGAGAACCACGAACAGAATGAAATACCTAGGAACATACCTAACGAATCAACTAAAAAGGAGAAAAACAGTAAGCAAAGGAATCAAAAGGGCCTTCATTGAGAAAAAAGGACCTCCATGGAGCCTAACCAAAAAAGATATACACGACCATCATAATGCCTGCGATGAAATATGGAGTCAAAACAACGACAAGGGCCAACAGAACAAGCCTGAGAAGAGCTGAAAGGGACATTATCCAACTGCTATCAAAAACAGAAAAACTACAAAGTCGACAGATGACATCAACATTACTTGAGGGAAAAACAATAATTAAAGAATAGAATCATACGCAAGGAAATACTGGGGACACGTCCAAAGACGAGACACGACACACCTACTAAATAAAGCGCTAAGACTGAACAACAACAAACTGAAAATGCTACATGCTACACACGGATAACAACAATCGAGAAGATTTTGAATAAGGAAAGGATTATACACACTCGGAAGGAACGGCACAACAAAAGACGGAATACAACAAAAAAAATATCAAGACACACTGCCAGACTCAGAAGAAACAGAAAACTCAGAAGAAGAATAGGAGAGAAGATGATCACAGAAACTAAAAAGCACGAAAACCTAAAAGAAGCATCTCACAAACGCCTACACTTCCCATCCGATGAAAACAGATGGAAACCAAGAAGAAGCATCTCACAAACACCTACACGGTCCACCCTATATTCCCACCCCATGCTTCATGCGGCTCTCGCTGCTGACAACAAGCATGTTCAATGTCGAATCCAGCATATGCAGCCGGTCCGGCGGTATATAAAAGCATCGGGGGTTTGTTGCGGTACACGGTTGGATCGTCCGTTGGTCGGTTGGGTGGAGCCGCCCAGTCATGGCATGAATATGTAATAGTAATGCCCACCTTACGCTGGCAAATCAATCAATCAAAAAGAAGCAATTTTTTCAGCAAAATCGTAAAATTTCTCTTAATTTAGAGTAGACATATTTTTAAAAACGACTGCCAAAAATTAGAGCATGTTGGTAATGCTATATATTAATAGAAATTGGTACGCATTCTTTGAATGTCCAATATGTCCATTATATGGCCAATGGCAGCAGGAATATCCTAAATTTTGTATTTAAATAAATTACAAAGAACTCATTGTTTTGCACATAACATCGTTATTTCTCACGGATAGAAACAAAAATAATGTCTATTGTCTGTATTTTTAACATCATACTAATTGTTTCTGACATATTCGAGATTTAAACATTATATCTCGATTGATAAATGTTCGAGCGGCATTTATAAAGTATCATATATTTATAAACTATTTATCGTACAGAAATAAATAAAATATAAAACACTTGTAATTTCATAATGTTACTTTTGTATCATGCCACTTTTTCCATAAACTTTTAAGTTATTTACGAAAAACAGTCTCAAGGTACCGATTTTCTAAAGCTAAAATCGTAATGTTCAAATCGTTATAATTTGGAAAATATAAATTTACATGAAAAATTGTTAACCACCTTTTTCTCTTACAATATTATTCTATATCAGATGCGGTGGCAACTATTTTACTTTTTTGCCAACCCTTCTAAGGGAGTGTTACCACCCCCCAAGTAAAAAGCAGCAATTTTTAAAAGGTAAATCTAATTGAACTCGACTAAAAACAGAAAATCAGAATTTAATTACTTACATTAGTCTCGAATATATGAACAAGGTGGAGAAAGATGCTACAGAAGTTCATTCACGATTTTTAATCGGAGGTTTTCTTGTAAACAAACCTTGGGTTTAACAGTGAATTATTTATTATTTGTTTGCTTATAGTAATGAAACATATTCTTTATAGGATTTTGCAAACAGTGGAAAGAAAAGCTATCTATGAGAACTAAAGGAAAAACTATATAAAAAAATATTAATGAAATCTTTGCATTCATTCGATAACCTGACTTCTGGTTATGCTAACAAGTAAAAATTCTTATTTGCCATTCTCATTTTAACACTAGTATCCAACCTAGTCCCCTACGGCTAAGCAGGCTAAACTGGTATCTACATGATTCCCTACGATATGTAAATTCAGTTAAAAATGAGAACAATGGCCTGAAATTAATTTATTTATGTACCTTGTCTTTAAATTATTTTTTTTTAATTAGAATGAAAAAAATTTTAAAGACAAGGTACGTAAATAAATTAATTTTAGGCCTTTGTTCTAATTTTTAACTGAATTTATATATCGTAGGGGATCATGTAGATACCAGTTTAGCCTGTTTAGCCGTAGGGGACTAGGTTGGATGCTAGTGTTAAAATGAGAATGGCAAATAAGAATTTTTACTTGTTAGCATAACCAGAAGTCAGGTTATCGAAAGAATGCAAAGATTTCATTAATATTTTTTTATATAGTTTTTCCTTTAGTTCTCATAGATAGCTTTTCTTTCCACTGTTTGCAAAAACCTTGGGTTATTTCAAATAAGTAGAAATAAACATGTGCTTGGAGTAAAAAATCCACCAAAAGTGGGACAAATGACAAATGTTGATATTTCCTCATTTCATCACATCATTTGCAAAGGCAGGTGCACTCTAGTAATAATTTAACCAATGATTTAATATTACACGTAAAGTACTTATTGAATAAAATAACCGAGGAGTGCACTTTTAACGGCGATTTTTTTAATACTATACGTTTTATTTTACACGTTGATTATATATTATATTTCTGATGTACTTGTTTTGAATTAGTAGTATTAAAGCTTTAAGAAAATGAATTTATGTCCAACATATATAAAAAATTCATCTACTAAGCACTAGAAATAAGTGACAAAACTTTTTCCCTTTGTAGCAAAACGGGACAGGCCGGGGATGATGTATTCTCGGGCAAGTTTATCCTTTCCCATCTGCCTCTGGTGAAAATTCATTACTCGTATTAAATTGTACTAACCTCAATATTCAGATCTGATCAAAAGATTTTACAACAATTATACACAAGAAATCATTTTCAGATATTTTTATCCAATGGCCGATCGGTTCCAAAAGCTAAACGATAATTCCGATATACAGTTACTAGTAATTGCAATATCGCTTACGACGTTGTAAACATAACAAGTTAATGACTACAGACCGCTTAAGATATGACTGGGCATTGACACATTGCTTAATTGCTATTTTTGTTACATTGTTATAGAAGTAAATGACATGAGTAGTTCTTGACAACAAAGAAATTTTTTGCTAATTAACTTATTATATTATCGGGACGATGACTGACATAATTTTACATAAGACGAATATTTCTAGGAACACTAGCGGGATTAATGTACCCCATACATATAATAAATTTTGCATCATCAGATAAATGGTTAAATCATGTTGTTCATATATTTCAGATCTTATTTTTGATCCTTAAACGAGATAACAATCACATTAACGATGCGTATGCCAGATCAGCATAAGTTTTGCTAGAGGTTATACTGATGCATGTGGGTGATTCTCTACAAATATTACTTTTTGATGTTATCACGATCTCAATGTTCACGAAGCAAATTAGTATTGAATTTTTTTATGAATTTAAAACCCAAACATGAGTTTTAAACTATTTCATGCATAACACTGTAAAAGATATACAGGGTGTAATTAGTTGCATGTCATTAAAAAAACTGGTAATAGGGACCGACTAGACAAACAAAAAACCTATATGACTTTTTTCTCTAGGGGCACTTTAAAAAAACATTTTAAATGTTAAGGTAGGAGACACCTGGAAATCTCTGTTTTTCAGGGTCAATGGATGTTATAGTTCCGAATATTAGAAATAATAAAAAAACTGTAATACCCGACATGGGTTCCCGCCGGTAGAAGTGCGGCGCTGATGGGATTACTTGTACCGAACTTTTTATACCACTAATTATGAAAATGTAAATAATTCCTTCTCTTTCGGCACAACGCAAGCATAGCATGGCCGCAGTGGTTTAAATAGGATTTGTTTACATGTGTTTTTTAATTTGGAAAAAAGTTATTGTAGCTTTTATTGTCGTTTATAAGAATTTATAAAAATGGTTTATTAACATTTGTAACATTGTGTTAAAACCTTAAAAAAATTAGTAATTGTTTTATGAAATTGGAAAACGAACAGTTAGACGTCCGAGATACGATAACAAATAATAGTTGTGTATTTTAAGTTAGGAAAAAATCTGATTTTTTTAACGAATTGAGCGCATAATTTTTCCCCATCAGGTATCGAAAACTAAAAATCGAATCTTTGGTCTCTATGAAAATCAATGTAAACAATAATAAACAGATTAAAACAAGACAGCGAATACTAATAATAATAATCACACATTTAGTGCCCTATAGGTAACACCCAATAACTGAACAATTCTTTTGAATTTTTCACAAAAATTGTTCGAAATGACCCCCATCTCCACGTACACACATTTCCACACGTCGAACTAAGAATATACGCACTCCGTTCAACACATCTGGTAAGTTAGGATCATTTTTTATGGTTTCTATACACACTGGAATACGTTGTTGCAATAGTTCTAAAGCTCTTCCGCACCAGCTGCATTTTCACCACTTTCTCCATACACCAAGTGCATATTCGCAAGCTCTGGATAAGTGTAATCTCCCATAATGTCCAAAATCTGCGTTTTAAAACACCACACTAAACTGTGAATTAACGTTATCAATAAAGAAAAGAAAGACTTGGTCCAAAATCCAAAAAGTAACACAAAAAGCACGAACGAGAAGTAAAGTCTTAAAATAAATCTTAACATAAGTGGCACAAAATTAAAAAAGAACAAAAGCAACAGACAAAACCAAGGAACGGGTAGATCGCGTCGTGTGGTACGTTATTTACCAAGTAAGGACACAAACTGAAATTATTACTTGAGAATATTACAAGGGAGAGTATACCATAATAAGATAATTTGGCCGTGAAGAAGCAAAAAACATGGCGGTGTCCTCGGTGTCGGTTGCTTTTAACTGCTTTTCGATGACCTCTTAGACGCACCATACTTATTTGCACGAATGTCAGAGTATGCCGGCAGTTCTCAAACTATGTTATTAATTATTTCGGAAATTTTTGTTTATATTTTTACTCCAAAACTATGAGCTTTAGACCCCATGTTATATAAGGTTTTTTGTTTGTCTTGTCGTTCCCTACCACCAGTTTCTTTTAATGATATGAAACTTATTACACCCTGTATAATTCATAATGTCTTCTAACTACCTATTTAATTTGGAAAAAGGCATGTAATCTGGCTGTTACCAACTTAACTTACGTGCATTTTTATCATGAAGATTTTTTGTTTTTGAGAGTATTGTAAAAATGTTTATATCATAGTTTAGGACAAATCTTGAAGAATGTGTATCCTTATTCTTGCATTTGAAATTAATAAATATTTTCTATTTATGACTTGTTAAATTCTGTTAGCAAATTTAACAACAGTCTGCCTAAACTTATAATCTGATTCTTTGCCACTAGATGACACTAGGACTAGCGACTATCGACACAGAAAACAAAGTATTCTATATAAGTGTCCAGTCAGTAAACAGCTATTTAAAATATTGCAGTGTTATTGTGTTATAAATATATAATAAATTACACAGTGTCACACAACAGCAATCAGTCCTCTGGTAACTATTATTTAATTACCTATTGTTTTGAATGTTGTTTGAGATTTTGTTTATTAAATAAATCAGCTCGTTTAATACCTTCTGGAAAAGTGAGTTTATCGATATCACATGTTTCAGTTTAAGACGAAAACACTTAAATTGGTCATTCCTCTGACGCAAGTCCTCTGGCAGTAATCAAATCTATAAATTGTGAAAACCATAAAACCTATTATTTTTGAATTTAAATGAATGATTACTAAATTTCTCCAACATAAAGGTATAACCCTACATCAGTATTTTCTTACTTTTTGTTGGGTATTTTGCCACTGAAAAAAATATTTAAAAATTTTAATGAAAAAATTTCTGCGCCAAACGGATCAGACAGATGTTGGTTCTTGATACTTAACTTTCAAAAAGTCTCACACCTAAAAACATATAAACTAGAAAAATCCAAAATTTGTGAACACGCGCGGGATAATAATCACAGGATTAAATGAGACTCGGCGAAGATTTTGGAAAAAGACAGCAACGTAACTAAAAGAAAACTTAAAGAATCAGCGATTATTTTATTAAACGAGGTAGATGCGTTTCAAATTATTCAATATTAGTTGCTTGCCCATCCTTAGAGACGAAGTAAGTAAAAATAAGATAAATATAATTTAATGTCTCACGTGACTATGGAAATAACAAATGAACTGGAAAGAACTGCCATGGTTTAAAAGTGAATTATAATTTGTTTGCTTTAATTGTATTGAAACATTCCTTAAATGCATTTGTATAATTTCTTATTTGAAAATTATCATTCAACAACTAGCATCCACACAGTCCCCTACGGCCATGCAGGTTAAACAAGTATCTACATAACCCCATACGGTATATAAAGATTCAGTTAAAAATGAGAAAAAAGGCATAAAAGGGATTTATTTACCTACCTTTCTTAAAAGAAAGTTTAGTTTTCATTCTAATGATAGATTTCATGAAAAAACGAAACCAAGTCCTATATTTTCTACATAGAGTAGATAAGGAGTGAGTCTACTGTATTTCTCTACTGTGTGTGGGAATTTCACAATTCCCAAGCTTTCAAAGCTAATAAAAGCGATATTTCATATGTGTTATATGGACAAATAATATCAATTTTGCAGTCTTCTTCGATGTTAGTTCAAGGATGCAAAATTTATTACAAATTTCAAAGTATAATCGATGCTTTTGAACAGGCCTGAATATATATGAGTATGCTTTTTGGAGTTTTGTGTTTAGTTTTTATTTCCATGAAGAATTTAAGAACATGTCATTCCTCTGTTCCTCTGCATGTATTTCTTTTAAAAATCTGTCTTAAATCCAATAATATAAAAAATCAAATGTGTTCCATAAGTACAATTTCTGTTTAGATAAATATTTTAATAACATTTTATAATTAGAACGTTTTTTTAAATTGTTTTTAGTTTTTAAAACCGAAGCTTTCAAAAAGCAGTCTTTGTGGAGAATCACCTTACAATTGTACAGTGACTGTGTCCAGTACGTATGTACGCTATTCATTTCAGATATCTCTTTAAAAAAATCATTTGTGGAATAACATATAAAACATTAAATGCATTTTAAGCATAAGAATATTAATCCTCTCACTACAACGAGCAATCTGTTCAATATTTCAAATGGCCTATTTGGATTTTTGGCAGAAGTTGATACTGAGTCTAATGTCAGAGGTGAAAAATTCTAAAAAGGATATTCAATAGAGCTACCATTGCAAAAATATTGCAAACTTACAAAAAATTCAGCACATGAGGATATCAAGGTTCTCTGATAATGAGTCTGACGTTAGAACTTAAAAATTTTAAATGACTTATACTTCCTTCTACTTTGTACAAGCTGAGAAAAACGAAAAAAGTTTGACTGTCGCCCGATTAATGAAACTTATTACCTAATATCTATATTGAGGTCGATTTAATAATGACCAAATAACAATCAGATGCATTTTTCACCGATCCCAATATTGATATTTGATAATAGAATTCAATTTATCGGTCGAGAGTGAAATTTTCTATCATAATTTTCAGTGGCAGCTTTTTGAGTGGTTCAATTTTATTCAAAAATATTTTTTCTTAAAAAAAACAGTGAATGGTGGGAGGACGACCTTAAATTACAAGACAATATTTTTCCTAGTGCATTCATACCATTTTTTTAAATAATTCAAAACCTGAGAAATTATTTCACTCGGGAAGTATTAGTTCAATTCAGGGACACCGAAGATCATAACCAATCTTATGGGAAATGTATATTAAGTAGTATTTTATACTAGTACTATGCAAAAAATAAGAAGGGCACTATTTATATAGTACCCTTCTCATTTATTGCCTCTCCCTGTAGTAGACACTTTAGTGTTTTCTACATTACCGTTGGGTCATTCTTTACTTTTTCAATTTTATTTCTATAATATTCTTGTTTTCCAATTCTAATTACAAATATTGCATGATTTCTTTGATGTTAATCATCATCCGTTAACACTGCCCTTTCATATAATCTATAACATAACATAAACATAAACACCACACATAGTAGACAACCCCCAGATCCAAAGCCTCTCATAGGCTGTCCAGAAGGTAGTTACACATTTTGAAAAAACGCAGTCAACATCCATTACCCACCAACATTCCCGGTTCCGGGGATCGAACCCAGTACACGTTAGGCAGTCTGACCAAGCGCGCTCGCCACTAAGCCGCTTAGCACACTGAGCCACCGCGCCTTCTATTTCTTGTTTAGTGTTATTAGCTCACCATTTGTTGTTACCCCAGTTACTATAATTTGTTTTCTGGCAAGTGTTTGTTTAAAGTATCTCTTATTGTACAAACAAGACTGTTTACTAGGGTGGAATCTGCTGGCCCCTCTATGTCCATTAAATTTAACTAGAACTGTACTTCATTAAAATTGTTAAAATTAAAGTTCATTTACTGAGCTTGATTATCCAAGCCAATTTTTATTATTTTTCGCAATGCAATAAAAAATAGTAAACTTAAATCAAGAGAGGTTCAATAAATGTAATTTTAATCTCATAATCGTTACTTGGCTGAAAATTCTGTAAATTGTAATAAAATCCCTTCTTACTGTAACCTTATACATGCGTATGCGTTTGTATATTGTACAGTAGCATATAAAGTTCCTAACCATTTGCATAATGTGTACAAACAGTTCAAATAAAATACGGACAATTTAAATTATGTAGAAAAGTCCAAGAACTGAAGCATATATTATATTTACACTTAATTTTATAGTCCCTATATGTACAGGTGGTAATAAGAATAATGAAATGTTTTATTTACTCTTAGGGTTGACAAACTACCATCACGTGCTTGGGCACTAAAACGAGATATTACTGAAACAATAAATATTCATAAGAGATATAACAGAACAGTCATTTTGTGGATACATAATGTTTATTACTTATTTTATAGTTGCCTAATTATAGAATTTCTCTTGCTTATTTTATATTTCCATTAACCTAAATGAGAGGTACTTGCATACTTAGTAGTTAATATTGTATAAATCGTTTGCATGAGGTCCTTCGGGGAAGAAAGTTTGCCTTGATTTAAAGCTTTCAAAAAACAACATTTAAGGGGGATCTGTTTAAATAATTATTTAGGTGATACCATCTTTTTTTTAAACAAAAGCGTGCAAGTTTTAAGTATTAATCCAATAAAATTTTAATAAAAATTTCAATGTACTTTTTTCTAGAATCGATATTAATGTAAAACCCACCCTTAATTCTAATATTTCGAATATAATTAATTACTTTGATATGCGCTTAAAAGATAAATTACTATGTTTTCATAGTTACAAATATACAGAATTTCATTAAAATTTGATTTAGCTGTTTCTGAAATTATCTCAACCATAAAAATTATTATTAAGTACAAAAACTTGAGGTTAGCGGATGATACCACCTTGGTTGCAGCTAGCGAGGATAAGTTCATGCTGGACAACCTCCAAACAATAAGCTGTGAGTATGGTTTAAGTTTAAATTACAATATAACAATAATTATGATTGTAGATCGAATAAATGGAAACCATCCCATGCCGAGTGTTATCTTTGTCCCTGTCTACTAATGCGTACTAGCCGTGGTTTTGCGCACGGGCCCGCTCAAGTAATAGTTCTGGAGCTTGAGCACCAGACAAAATAATTTGTCGGGTGATTTCAATAAGATGTATCGTTGTTAACTAGACAAATCGGCTGATCCCGCAACGTCTCCACTCATAGAAGACTGAAAACTCCAGCCTAAGATTTTATACAGTCTAATCAAATACAAACGAGTTTTACTTTTGTATTTGTATGATTTATGTTTCGCTTGTGTCTATGTTTGGAATATATTTTGAATGTTAAGCGACATTTCGCCGAAACTCTCTATATTCCCTACGTATAACTCTCAAATGCCAATTCTACTTAGTCGCCTAGTGCGCTGCTTTAATTTTTTAAGCTCATATATTACATACTAATTTCAATTTGAGTAAGTTCTGACTACTTTTATTTTTCATCTAATTACTAACATAAGACTCATAGATGAAACTATTAATGACAAAAGGATTTTTTACTCACCACTAGTGGAACTGTATTCTCCTATATACCTCTTTGTTAGATATCGAACTGTGACGGCTGAAATAGAAACCAAGTATCAGTATTTTTACAAATAATTTCTAAATCTAATATAACTGTCCATAATCCCTAAATTTCATAGTGTTGCATAATTAACAGCTACCACACCCCTCGAAAGGGTAAAACCTGCCTAACAGAGCAATATGATTTTTGAACAAAGTGAAAGTTAACTTTTTCGAAGAAAAAATCTTTGATACGATTATTTTTAGTATACATAGTATAATATAAATGGAGTTAATTATTGCAGAAATTATGCAACTAAGCATTAACAGATGTTAACTGATATATAATTATCAGTAGTTCTGGACATTCTCAACCCCTAATTTTGGGGGTAACGGTGTGAAAATAATAGTGAAGCGTAACGTTTTTCTGAACAATGTATTTCATTTACCAAGGCATATTTTTTTAATGTTTGAAGCCGATCGGAATCTTGACGTCCCTGGGCGTTAAAATTTACAAAAAAATAAAAACGCTTTTTAGCCAATTTATTCCATTTTGTAAGTTATGTATGTAATCAAATGACCCAAAACGAAAGTGGATTTGTCTGAATTTTAATTGCGAAGGTTTTAGTTTGTCTCGATTGGACCCCCAGAACCGGAGATATTCACCTTTTAACATTGGAAATGTTTATGTTCATATATGAGGGTAGAGTTACCAGTTTTTGTTCAAGGTCAAAAGACAGCGGTGTCGCGGTCGAGTGAGACTATGCAACGGCTGAGATACGCAAATGTAATGTGGGTTGCATATATCACAGGGGGTAAAGTTACCAGTTTTCATTTAAGGTCGAAATACAGCGGTGTAGTGGATTGTGCTGTTGAAAAACGACGCTTCGGCATAATCATATGTTCAGTTTTCACCGATAGCTGCCCACTGTTGCTTCCTATTACTGGAGCTGAAATGACATTTTTCGTGACAGGATGCACAGGCTTCCATTCGAAGATGTTTGCCTTAGGTTGTGAAGTTCTGGAATAACTGTGCTCTGTGGTTGGCAGTCTTTTGAGTTTACGTTATGTTTCTATGTTAAAATGTTAGTTTAGTTAATTTTTCTATTTTTTTTTCTGTATAAGTTAGCTTGGGCTTGCTTTTTTGTTTAGTGTGTCTTATGGTATGGTATGGTGTGATAATAATTGACTCTTTTTAAATCTTGATGGCTCTTTTTATGGTGTACTAAGGGTGTTATGGAGATTGCCTCTTTTTAAATCGGAAGTCCAATATGATTTGCCTAAGATGGTTAGTAATTTTTTATTCAACTAGATTTACAATATATCAGTGTGACTGTGTGAGATGTAGTTATTCTATATTATAATACAATTTTGTTAGTTGTTGTTATGGGTTGAATGTGTAGTTTAGAGAAGGGTGCTTGAGAACTATAGACGTTTAGTAGTAAGTTGAGATTTTCCGTGTTGTATATTACAGAAATATATACAGGGATGAAGAGTACGCCTATGCACCTGGCGTTTTTGAATGTTAGTTTTGAGGGCCTGCAAATATAAGTATCAACGAATTTTGCCTAGTACCTGGTCTGGCTGACCGAAGACTTACTAAACTTAAGATAGCGCCACAAAAGTAATGTTAGGTATTACTCAAAAAAAAACTAACTAAAATCTGTGTAACAGTATAGTCTGTACAGTCTGAGCAAAACCAATAGCAGGATGGCAACTATCTTCCCTATGACTTAGAGTCTTTAAAAGCGCCACTAAATTATTTCTATGTTTTATAGTGAAGAGACCAAATGATTGTCGAATTTTATAATTTGGTTCGAACAAAAAATTGACACAGTAGCTTCAATGTGTAAACTTTCATTAGTGATGGTGATAATTTAAGGATAGTTTGGTGTCAAATGTTACACCGAGGTCACGGCATGTTGATAGCCGTGTAACACTGGATCTACTATACAATAATTAAATTCATATTTATCATTTAAAATTAGAACAGTACACTTCTATATGTTCAACTGTAATTTGTTTAAATTACACCATTTGTTGATTTTATCAAGGCAGTTTGTATTGTCACATAATCATTTACATTATTTACTTTACTACCATAATTTCGTATCATTTGCGTATGAAAGACAACTGACACCCAATTAAACTGTAACGTTGTTAATGAAAATATTGAAGAGAAATGGGCCTAACATAGAACCCTGGGATACACTCGAGGCAGTTACAAATTCCACAGATCGTTGACCACAGAATTTAATTTATTGATGTCTATGTTTAAAATATGCCTAGACACAACAAAATTTTTTTAGAGAAACTGAATTTTTGAAATTTTGAATAAAAAATTCTGTAATCAAGTCAAATGCTTTATATGTATTAGTGGAGTCTGTGTAAATTATTGAACAAATTATATGCGCCTCGAAATACACAAACAAGATGATTAAAGAAGCCAGAAAGAATCGATAGAAAATATGATCTTGATTACAGAAAACAAATGCAAAATAAAACCAATATCTGTATGGAATAAGCGATTGACGTAATAGTGGTAAAAATGACCCCAAAACACTTTTTTCTCTACGTTTTCCTGTTAAACACGCGAAAAATGATGAAACATAGGATGAAAGATTAAAAAGCAATTTTACTTAGCACAAAATTTGCTACATAAATCATCCCCTAATTAAAAAATTCAATGGAACAAAAATCGGGATTGTTTTTTGAACTTCGGGGAAAAATGAAAGACGTGTGAGAAGTCGATGTGATAATTTGCATACAATAGCCGTAATTCTTGAGAAGCAATTTAATTAACTATTGCATAATTTAAGCATGCACTTAGAATAAAAATACTCACACTCACATTATTTATGAGTATTTTTAGTAAAAAATTACTTAAATTTTTGTGTCAATGACTGTACACACTTTCCTTTTTGTCGCATACTTCCGGCCCTGTCAATGGAAAGTAAATTCTGTTAGGTGCGTACAATATGTAAATAAATAAAATGGCTGCGCAAAAATAAGACCAATATACTCTATTGAATAATTAGCCGTTTGTAGGCGATTGAGTCGAATCTCTCTTGGATTCAGCTACCTACATAGCACTCCCGTCTCGATAGGTGTCAAAATTTAATACCCTACTTGATAAAAAGTGCTTATTATGGGATATTACGTGTGATTTATCCTACAATTTCGTCAAATTATTGCACAGTTTACATTGATATACGATTGTGGTGAAAATTGATTATATACATAAGATAGTAACATAACACCGTCTAAAATTATTGTAACAAAAAACCGAGTATGTTATTTAAGCTGCCAAAAAAGAATAGCGAAATTCAAATTAGGGTTGAGCATCAGATGGTGTCCAGGATGCGTGGTTCACTGTCGAATTATTTTATTAATCGACTCAACACAGCCAGTGCCGTAACAAAATTTAAAACGGGTAAATATGCATGGGAATAATACACTTATCAAAGTTGATTTTTATTTCCTTATCTAAGTACTTATTCGTAGTTCCTTCTGGTGTCCTGTGGACGTTTATGAATGTAAGATGGATCCTAATGTAAGTTTAGTACACAAAAAATGCTAAGTATCGTTTACTTCCCCTATTGTAAAACGTTTTCTTGATGTCGCGGAATCGTATAGCGGAGAAATAGATACGAAAGCGCTTGGAAGGATATATTTCAACATTTCTTATGATTAAATATTTACAAATTAATTTGAAAAACTTCTGTGCAATTGATTGCTTTAGGTCTTTCTTAAAGTCATTTTTTAAGAAAACAGCATTCCGGTATTAAAAATGAACATGCAGTTTTTTATGGCCCGGAGTTTGACAAATATTAAAGAAATTTAAAAAGAATCTTGTTTGTTTACAACTATGATGAAACTTTAATTTTGGTATCCCGATATTCTAAAGAATAAAATGCTTATTAGAATTGTATATAATAATATATTTAAAAAAAATTTGATTAAACATTCTAGTATATAATTGAAATATCAATATAAAACAAACACAAATTCAAAATTTCTAATACCGTGATGAGAACGGAAAAAGGAGCGGTATATAGTGTTAAACGTTATATTGATACTAGGTAATACATTACAATCGTAAATAAATAGTATGGCCACACTAACTGGGGCGTTATATTGATACTAGGTAATACATTACAATCGTAAATAAATAGTATGGCCACACTAACTGGGGCGTCTTAAAAAATAATTTTTTCAATAAAATACTCTTATGGGATTCCTTCGAGAAAAATCAATAGTGGTATATTGTTGGGATCGTAATGGAGCCAGCACCTGTCAATTGTTTCAGCTAGAAACACTATTAATCCTGCTCTTTACAGCATAGCAGACAACGAATGGTGCACCAATGAGAAAATTTCTCGTATCACTTTGGTTGTCTGCTATGCTCTAAGACAAAGGCATTAGTCATTTCTTCAGCTGATACAAATGTATCAGATAATTGCACACTGACTCCTGTATTATTATACTATTAATGTACAATATTTGTACAAAATTGTTGGAGCTGTTTTTGAAATTAATAATTATTGAATTTAGTATTAAGTATTAAACATTTAAAAAACGTCAGAAGATATTTTTAAAAGGTCTAAACGATGGTCATTTAAATACATACATACATTCTCTCTCAAAACTTCTTTTTAGTACCTATCTGGGAGTGGTATAGAATCAAAATCCGTCAATATAAGGAAGTTTAATTCATGCTTAGTTCAAGTTACAATGCTTTCCTCATTCTTAGTGCCGTTCAAAAGATAAAAACTGAAGTAAAGTGATCCCTAAAACATGGTTCAAAAAGGCCTGAGAAATCAAGAAAAATAAGAGATATATAACAACGAAATTATTATTAAATGTTTTCTACTTCTCATTCTGGGACTTCCTGTCACATACGTCTTCTAAATAACAATGGTAATACAATTATCCAGTTAGTAAAATGCATTTAGAACACTATAGAGTTTTTGAAAAATGCACGAATCGAGATTATTGCCCAAAGTGGAAGGGGGACACGGGTAGAGTCTAAAACCAAAGAGTCGGGACTGTACCTGCTGGCTTCTGGTTGCCACCTTGGAAAACGCGAATGGCGTTGTTTCTCCGTTCCTGTTCATATTTTCGGAAAATGTATAAGAACTAAAGTTGTACAAAATTATTTTATCTTTCAATTTTAATTTAACTTTTTTTTTGTAGAACTGATATTGTAAAAGTTACAGCTGCTTGAAACAGAACAATTTTTTCTTATTAATTTCTCAACTACTAATTGACACTTCCGGGTGTAAAACTCTAAACAAAAATTATAGAAGACGTAATTACCTTTAATTTAAACGCTCAACGACGTTTGTGCGATTAATAGTTCTAAAGTTATAGAGCCGCAAAGTCAGTCCTACGCAAAATTAAGGTCTCACATGCCCAATAGCTGCGCTGCGCGCATTCGAGCCCATGTTGCCCCTCCATTGCATTTTTGTCGGTGCATGTTCGACATTCCTGTGATAAAACAACAGCAACTGCTAAGAATGTGACTGTACCTTTTCATTTCGCTCGTGAAAGTCTTTCAAAAATTTGTGTATCCACATCATTTTCAACGGAGTTTCGTAAGTAAACATTTTAATAATCATTGTAGAGAAGATTGTTGTATAGTGCCACGAATTTTTCGTCCTTGATGACGAGAAATTCATATACTTGTCAACGTCATTTAACAAACGAAATATCTCGTTCGTACAGTACGGCCAAAAAGTAGCTTTATTCTTATTACATGCAAATGATTGATATACACAAAAGTTCATACTATAAAATGATTAATATTGTCTATAAATACTTTTGTAATATCAATTTTTTTATTTAAATTTTTGTGAAAAATTCGTATAATTTTTTATAAGTTTTTTAAACTGTTGATAAAAATTGAAATTATAAACATTATTAATCATTTCATGTTATGCACTTTTGTGCATGAATTTCTCGACATCAAGGACGAAAAATTCGTGGCACTAACAACTGTATTCACTATTATCATTGTTAATAAACATGTCTACTTGTCTACTTCCAAAACCCCGTTGAAAATGATGATGGAAACAAGGAAACACTTTTTGAAAGATTTTCACGAGCGACAAGGCACAGTCACAGTCTCAGCAGTTGCTGTTCGGTTGGGCATGTGAGACCTTAATTATGCGTAGGACTGATTTTGCGCTTCTATAACTTTAGAACTATTAGTCACAGAAACATCGTTGAGCATTTAAATTAAAGGTAAATATATCTTCTTCAATTTTTATTTATAGCTTTACACCCGGAAGTTTCATTTGGTAGTTGGAAAATTGATAAACAAAAATTCCCTTTCAAACTTTTACAATATCGATCATACCAAAAAAAGTTAAATTGAAAATGAAAGATAACATTTTCTACAACTTTAGTTCTCACACATTTTCCGAAAAAACGAACAGGAACAGAGAACAGAGATACAACGTTATTCACGTTTTCCAAGATGGAGACCGAAAGCCAGCAGATGCAGTCCCGACTTTTTGGTTTTAGACTCTACCCATGTCCCCCTTCTACTTTGGAAAAATCTCTATTCATGTACTTTTTCAAAACTGAATTCTAAACGAATTAGACTAAGAACATTACTAGGGCATAACCTCTACACTTGCAATTTTCACGTCAAAGAAATAGTTAAGAAGACACCATCTAACAAAAATTATTATATAAAATTCTATAAAAAAAAATCATTGTAGTTTATTTATCTAATAAACGCCAAGATCGAGAAAAATTGTCGGCAAAACTAATAGTAAGACCGTCGGCTTACCATAATTATTCATGATAATTAACAACGATGAATCTTTATGAAATTCGGTGAAGTATTGCGACTTGTAGAGTGTTTACATACGAAAAAATTGATTGGCGGAGATGTATGGCAATTTTTAATAGAAATTTAAGAACGTAATACAGGTTCAAATTAATTTAAATATGGTGCCATTTTTAGAGTAGAATTTTTCCCTTTTAAAAAGCTATAATTAAAATCGAAAATCGATTTTTTGCAGAATGAATCAATTATAACTTAATTTTGCAACTGAAACTGAGCGCTGGCATGTTAAGGGAGGGCTAGTGAGGTGTGCAATATACTAAATTAACGATTGAAACAAAAAACAGGCTTTTCTCGGGTCTAGTTCCATTTTATGTAATGATTAACTATTATAATTTATTTCATGGAAAGCCTGCCCTTCCTCCTGCGACACTGAATAAACAATGCGATTTCTGGGACATAAATTAAGTACCACTTAAAAAAGAGGTACATAAACTTTCTAAAAGGTTTACGAAAATATATTGATATATCTGTTAAATTATAGATAACAACACTCAGTGATATGTTTTAAACGCCTTAAACAGGAATTTATTCTTAGCACTGCTTTCGCCATTTTATTTTGTTTTGTTTTATATAAAGGCGGATAAAGTTTGATTAATTGTTCAGTAATGCCAAGACAAACTGCATTTTAAGCAGTAAAAAATAATATACCTATACATTTTCATTTTATTTTAAATATGATAAGCAAAGGAAAACTTAAATTGCTAGGGTAAAAAAAGGAATGTATGAAAAAATATTGAAACCATAGACAATATTTTTTTTACATTTCTTTTTGTGTATTTTTTTTACAATGTCACAGTTGATTGTTTAAGATTCCACTACAACTGCAACATTATCAATTAGTCTTTTAAATTTGGACAATTTCCTAACATTTCAAAATAGGAATATACTGATCAAAATCAAAATCAAAAGATCAAAATTATCTTAATAATCTTAAGTTATATTTCTAAAATTTTAGAAAAATCAATAGCGAAACGGGCATGCCGCTATTTAGAAAAATAAATAACTATTTATCGATTGATAGTATTCATATAGATATAGAACTAGTCACGATCGAATTCTTTAAAAATATTTTATTGATTTGCTTTATGACGGTAAAAAAATCGCTAGACACTGGATTAGGACAGCTCAATAATACACAGCCACACAAAAAAAAATGTTTCTGATCTAGGGGTCTGGCCGTGTTCACTGTATGTTTTTGGGGTCGCTGAATTCGAATCCTATTTAACCCCATCACATCAGGATTTTGCCATAACCTCAAAAAACCCGTAATTTAAGCGATTTCGACATCTCTTCACAGAAACCGCTGTAACTTTTTCTAGACAAAAATGACGCCCTTTTTTGTGCTAGATCGATTGCAAATTAAATTTCCAATCCGGTGATGTGAGACACGACATTTTTCTGGCGTCTTTTAACTGAGATATCGGTCGCAAAAGTGAGAGGTCCGACGATTTCGCTTCTCGAGCAAAACGGCCCAGCCTCGAGGACCATTTCTGCCAAACGAAACCTAGGAAAAATCTTAAAAAATTCAGGTGTACGTAAGATGACGTGAGAAATCGAGTGGAGAGAGCCAGGGGACGGTACGTGCCTTGATATTCGAGATATTTATTTAGTTGAGCTTTGATTGGAATTTTTTATTCAATATTAGGGATGTTAATTATGCTTTCGAAAAATTTTATGAAAAAATGTATATCGTTCTTGATAGAGTTGTCCCAAAAACCATAATTAAAGGTAAGAGTTACCCACCGTGGTATAACTCCAATATAACAAAGTCTTGAATTAAAACATAGAGCGTGGTGTGATTACTAGAACCGTGAGGATCCTCTTGCACTCGAAGAGTTTAAAATATTAAGAACATATATCAAAGAGCAGGTTGATATTGAATATAAAAAATATTGTCGCGACATTGAAAGTAATATTAAACTCAATCCCAGTGAGTTCTGGCAGTTTATCGACAGTAAGAAATCTAGTAATAATTTACCAACAGCTATGAACTATGAAGATAAATATTATGTAGGCAACGAGGAAATAGTTAATGGTTTCGCTGAATACTTTTGTAGTTCATATATTACCTCTAATCCATCAATCGAGGACCTTCCTGTTGACTCAGAAACAGAGTTTTTAACTATCGAACGGTTTACAGAAGAAGTTTTAAATTACTTGAAAAAAATCAAGCCTAAATACAGAATGGGCCCTGACAAAATTCCAGCGTTCAAACTACATGATTGTGCTAGCGTGCTTACAACTCCTCTTACATTTTTATTTAATTTAGTCATTAAACCTAATATATTTCCCTAAAATGTTTTAAAATAATTCCTCTATATAAAAAAGGCGAAAAAAATATTGAGAATTATAGACCTATAACGATTAGCAACAATTTTTCAAACGCGTTCGAAATTCTGTTACATGAACCAACATTTTCTTATGCAAAAAATCGCATTACTGAATACCAGCACGGTTTCTTCAAGGGACGATCTACATCAACTAATCTCTTTTGTATAACTCAATATATATCTAATGCTATCGACACTAACTCACAGGTTGACGTAATTTACACAGACTTTACTAAAGCATTTGACATACTAGATCACAGTATTTTATGTTATAAATTTTAAAAAATTGGCTTCTTAAGAAATTTGTTGTTATTTTTCAAATCATATCTTGAAAATAGGCATCACCATGTTGAATACCGTAGACAACGATCTGCGGAATTCGTATCTACCTCCGGTGTACCTCAAGGCTCTGTTTTGACCCCATTATTATTCAACATTTTCATTAATGACATTGCAGAGGAATTGGGTGTCAATTGTCTTTTATACGTAGATGATATGAAGTTATACAATAAAGTAAATGATGTGAGTGACTGTGTGGTATTACAAAGTGCCCTTGATAAAATTAATGAATGGTGCGATTTTCGATCTCCTAGATCTGGTTCTAGGCATAACTCATTGTTCTATTTGCCGACTCCCCGAACCAACGTCCAGAAATTTTGGCCGCTATACAAAATGTGTGAGAATTATAATAATCTACAAGATCAGTTTGATATATTCCATTGCAATGTAGCTGCGATAAAAAGATTAACTGCACAATTTAAATTTTTTTGTTTTATTTTATCTTTGTTTTTATTTGTCTACTTTGTATTCTACTCTTATACGTTATATATTTGTAAATACTTACTATTTCCTACCCTGTAATTGGAGTGCTCTGTTGGGTAGTGTATTGTTAAATAAATAAATAAATAAATAAATAAACATGGCCGCTCGAAGTCACCGGAAGGTAAAAATCTAATGTTTTTACCGCTTTTCGAGGCCATATCTCAAAAACAAACGAAATACAGAGCTGCAATTTGCGCCACTTTCGTTTTCGAGATATGGCCTCTGGAAGCCATGAATAAATGAATTCGATTTTCACCTTCCGGTGACTTCGAGCGGCCATATCTCAAAAATCAAAGCACGTACCGATCTCATTTATATAAGAGATGTCGAAATCGCTTACATTATGAACTTTTTGAAGTTATGGCAATATCCTGATGTGATGGGGTTAAATAGACTTCGGATTGGAATTCAGCAACCCCAAAAACCTACAGTAAACAAGGTCAGAAGACCCCCAAATCAGAAACAACAATTTTTTTTGTGTGGCTGTGATAAGTGATTCCCTGCTATTTTTATTATTCATTAATGATCTTCCTTCATTTATAATAAAGGGAAATATCTTTATGTACTTATGCTGAGGATACGTCCGTAGTCATAAATTCCAGTAGTATCCAGGAGCTAATCTTTAATGAATTAAGGGATGGTGTGATCAAAATTCATTGTAATTTTTTTATTTCAGTACCAAGATCTATTCCTAATATTATTTATATATAAACAAGCAATAAATCGAAATCTTTAAGAACTATGATATAATCAACACTTGATTTCCCCAGTCTTACAAATAATATTGCTTCAAAAATAGTACATTTGGCATATTTAACTTTAATTAAAAAAGGAGTTAGTGAGAGTGGTTTAATTACTAATTACTACTATATTATTCTCTCGCATTCACAATTCTTGGCTATAGTGTTATTTGGGGACAGGTAGTGAAACTAGAGTAGTCGTTGTGCAAAGCGGGATTATTAAAATTTTCGTTAATTTACCTTATAGACTTTCTGGTCGCCAATAATTTCATATGACAATTGAAGAAAATAGAGGAATGGCTACATTATTTACGAAATAAATCACTTCAATGCTTTATTGATACTAATTCAAACATGTCCAACTTTAAGTTGTGTAATAAACAAGATATGCGTCGTATACATAATTTAAAAAAAAATAGACCAAAAAGCATAATTTATTTCAGTGCATTTGAGTGCATGTATCTGGCCAGATTACTTAACAACGGGGGTTACAAATTAATGACGTTAATAAAATTAAATGTTATGGGCTTCATATACATTACCAAAACTTATTTGCCAATATCATTTTTGCAACGTCAAGTGGTGTAATGGTTTGTCTTCGAGAGGAAATAATAAAGGAGCTTTATTATTAAAAATATGATTTGATATAGGATGCTTTATCCAGGGTCGGTGATATGTATGGAAACGGAATTATCTCCTAAAATAAGATGGCTAGCGAAGAATGTTAAGACGCAAGTGTTTTTTGAAATCCATTACTTTAAAAAAAATTATGTCCACATGATCAGTCAAAAGGTCACGATGAAACAAAGTAGCCTTTTCTTTAATGGAACACCCTGTTTCTTAGTCTATATTTCAATACTTCTCATAATTTTAAACAAAATTCATATAGCATATATACCTAAACTTAACAGTTTTCAAAATATCGAACTTTTAAAACCATTTTCTTATAGATTATACAAAAATATTTTACTCGATTAAATTGATAGTCTATCAAGTTGTCTTTGAAAGTTTCTAGCTCCATAACAACACCGCGTCGTTATTTTATCTAACAGTGATGATCTTGCCAACACATGTCAAGAATACAGTTAGTGTAAATAAATTTCTCGCAAAAAATGGCACGTTTAATTGAAGCCGAAGGTATTGAAATTTTAATGATCCTAGGATATGGTAATAGAAGACAAAGTTGTGACCAAGTAGTGACGACTTTTAGAACAGATTGTTTACTCACCCCTGTTGCCGCTGATAAACGACTTGAGCTAACTTGAGGGTCTTCATTCACACGAACTAAAATTTCTAGCTCTTGATCTAGAGTAATTCCATTATTTTTATGGCGAAATGAACCCGTTTCTCCCAAATAGCGAAACAGATCTTTGAAAATCTTATGGTCTTCTGTATTCTATTTGGATATTGAAATGAGTATCTCCTCGCTGTAGCACGTCCGCTAAATTTTTTTTGTATCATATCTCTCATTTCCATATTTGAATTAAAGAAAGTAGCTCAAGGTACACAAGAACAAAATAAAATGATGAAATGACGTACATGACAGAACTAAAACGTAACCAAAGCACACTTTTGAATAAATACACTTTGTCCACGGCTATTAAATAATGTACTCTTTATGTATGTGTTTCCTCAAGGATAATGCTGTCCATTATTCCCTGCAGTGAATAATGATTTCATTATTCACTGGTTGCAGTGAATAATGAGGACAGTCAGTTGTTTATAAGAAATGACATTAATGACTTTTTACTCAAAATTTAAAATGTCAAAACTGTAGCAACCAAAAGACAAGTGTTGTTTCTCTAAGTTTTCTAGGAAGCATTCAAATGGTACATGCCGAGGATGTACTTTAATGAACACTCAAAAAGCACATCAGTAACTTTTTTTCAAAGCATTATCAACACGCGGCAATCCCCAACATTGTTTATGAAACCATTTACCTCGGTGCCTGCAAACCGTATTTTTTTAATAGTAAGCCATGACAATGTGCCAAAGTGTAATTCTGTAATTGATTTGAAACGTCAAAATTTGTGCGATTTCATCGCCAATGTTATTTATAACAATTATACATTTAGGTACTCAAAAGGAGTAATATAATTAAACAAATGGATACTGAGAGTGAAAACGAGATTTCTTTGACATTGCCAGAGATAAAGAAAGCTGCAGAAATCGCCTCATTAAACTTGTTGCCCGAAAATCTAAATAATTATATATAATGACATATGAGTCTTTCTTAAATAGGAGAATTGAAATGAAGATGAATTAAATAAATTTTAAATATTTAATAGTCGTTGACAAAGTATAGTATTCTACTCGCATATAATGATTATTATATGCTCGTTGAATAATATACTATTGTTTCATTTTTGAATCTGTCTTTCAAAAAATTATTCAAATGTTTAACGGCAATTGCCTCGAAAACGGTTGGAGTTATCAAGTTCTACCAAGTGTACCTTTTATACGTGGAAATGACGCCCTCATCAGATTTTCTGACCAGAAGTACCAAAACGTTTCGTCCAAAAAAAAAATTATTATTTCTTAGAATAAAAAAAGTTCCTCTGGCAAAATGGGCGACGATCAGTCAAGAAGCTGTTGAGTTATTGCAAGAAAACGAAAATTTGAATTTTGACAACCTGTATCTTTGTCCACAGCAACATTTTACTAAAGCATATTCGATTATATCCTCATATATTGGTCCAAAGAATCTACCCCTGCACTATGGCCTATTATTAATGGTTCACCCTGTATATCGCATCGGCACATTTCTAAAACCGGTAATATCGCTCCTAGAAAAAAAAAAATATATCAACGTATTGGTGTTCGAATTTTGAACAGCTTTCAAAATATCCGTTTGGCTCTCTGTCCGTTTTTGTAAGCACGATAACTTAAGAATGAAAAGTCTGATAATACTGAAATTTGGACAGTAAGTTAGTGTTAGCTAGAGGAAGAACCCCATTATTTTTTTAACAAAATCAATCAATACATAAAAAAGTTATTAATTACTTAAATTTATTAAATTCATACATTTATATTATATAATATTATTGCATTGCAAAACCGGCCAATTAGGCAATAGTTGCTAATGTTTATCAACTTAACAGCAGTAAATCTGCCATAGATGCGATGAGATTATGGACCAAGCTTTTGTGGCTTTCATTCCCCTCGCAGTTAGACAAGGCCGTGACTTGCTATAAACAAACAATATTTTTTATTTACGATAAAATGCGGAGAATGTACTACAGAATGTGCAAGAACTATATAAAAAGTGCAGTAAATCGGCGAAGTGAGGAGTATAATGGTTGGATTGTTTTTATTGTAAATACAGTTCTATTCTTAACAGAACATATCAAACGCCAACGTAACTACTGCTGTTAAGCGCCAGCTGCATTTTTAAATATCCGGCATTTTTAAAATTTGTTTTTACAGTAAATTCATCCCAAGTTTCCTCTGCTGGTTCAACACAAATTAACTGTTTCTAGCTGAAGCGGTTCTTTAAATAAATTATGAAGAGGAAGAAACGTTAATGTTTCGAACGTGTATTTTATATCATCCAACCACAATGTATTTTATATTATCTAACCACTTAAAAATAACAGTTCATTTTACAACTGAAGAACTATATTCGTCGCATATGTGTGTCGAATTGGGTTTAAAATGAAAGGTAGGCTATAAATTATGATGGCTAATAATGTTAATAGTCTACAAAAAAAAAGGGACAAATGGCCCGGATTAAATTATATGTAGCTAATAAATTCATTCGGTCATTGCAGACGGTTAATATCCATGGGTAACAAGGGAACTAAATTAAAGTTTATATTTATTTATTTAATCATACACCATCCAACAGTACAAAACCATTTATAGGATGTAAATTTAATTTTAACCTAACCTAACCTAAATAAGAAGTACAAGTAGAAATTATGAAGGCGGTTAGACAGTACTACAGTAGATCAAATTTCTGGCTGCTAGGCAAATATGTCCAATTCGCTGCAATGAGTTTCATAACTAGGACAAATATTACATAGAGGAGAAGACTTTAATACGTTAGATCTAGGATTGGATAAATAAAAGCTACGAGAATGACGAGAATTAATCCGTGGGACATAAAAGTTCAGTTGACTCAATATTTCACTACAATCTATTTTATTGTGCATAATTTTATCTAGAAAATGCAAAGCAAGGGACTCACGCCTTTCGGAAGGACTAGTAATATCAAGTTTTTCAAATAATTGATTTTGAGAAGCTCCAATTGGTGGACATGAACCTTCAGTTTCCGGTTAAAAAATTTCAGGAAGCGACGCTGAATGTTTTCCAATGTATCGTTATGAGTGTTATACCCAGGTTGCTAGACAAGTGAAGCATACTCCAGTTTAGATCGAGAGAAAGCAAAACAAAGCGTCTTTAAGGTTTTCGCACCATTAAAATCATGGCTGTTACGCAAAATGAAGTCTAACATTCTGTATGCACGCGAAATTACAGCATCAATATGACTAGTGAAGGTTAATTTATTATCAAAGGTTACATCTAGGTCATTGAACGTAGATGGTCTGTTTAGCATGTCGCCAGTAACATTATAATTATATATAATTGGAAACTCCTTGGTTGCATAACATTGCACTTAGCAACATTTAGGTGAAGATCATTTCAAGTATTGATTCCTGGGGTACTCTTGACATAGCTCGGTATTCGACAGATTTATATCCATTATCAGATACGAATTGAACTCTATCAGTTAAGTATTTCAAAAAATTAAAGTAAACCATCAGATAATCCTAATTTGTCAAGTTTACAAAGAAGTTTACTGTGGTTTAGCCTGTCAAACATAATAGAAAAGTTAGTATAAACTGAATCTACCTGTATGTTAGAGTCAATTGATTCAGCAATGTGCTGAGTAGCGCAGATTAAGTTTGTTATGGTGGAGTGACCTTTCGTAAAACCGTGTTGTTTCGTAGATATTTTCAGTTGAACATGTGCATAAATGTTATCATGCAGTAGGATATCGAAAGCTTTACCAAAGCTACATATTATTGTTATTGATCTATAATTAGTGACATTATTTCTTTCACATTTTTTATACACAGGACACACCTGTATTTCCAAATATTAGGAAAATAGCATTTCCTAAGACATACAATAAAAATTATGCAGCGGGGATATTCAAAAATTCTGGCACAGAAATGTTGGAATTCCATCTGGGCCCACAGTAAGTATAGACTTTAAATATATACCGCATGTCAATGAAATTAAGGCCACCCCCATAACTTCTGCATTTTTTACGATATCTCAATGAGTATTGTATTGACAAATGGATAGCGCTCTTCTAAAAGGAACCAAGTGCCATTTTGCAGTTTTTAAGTAGAAGGCATCAAGTTGTTGCCAAGACTGTAACTTAGAGCTTATGAAAAGGTTCAAGTAGCTTGATATTATGTATTTCTTTTATCAATAGTAAATCGACATGCAAATAACTGGTTATAATTTTTTTAATAGCTACTTAAATGATGATTGCTGTTATGTATAGGAAAATATATTTTATTTTAACTACATTAAAATATTCTATCATAAATAGAATATAAAAACGACAGTATAAAAAGGGACAATTTTTCGTATCCGCGGCTGGCCGCCGGGTATCACGAGTTGAAGTGTGACTCAGTTTTACTTTGTACAATAAAGGCACAACTATATTATTACGAATTTTAATTATTCAAATTGATAATACCCAAAAATAGAACAATTACTAAAAACTTTCAAATGGCACTTGGTTCCTTTCAGAAGAGCGCTATCCAAATCAGGTATGATTTTTCACGTTTTTAGAGCCCAAGTCTAGTTTTTTTTTTTTAACGTCTTATTTATTTTTTATTTTAACGTCCTGGCGAAGTTTTGCTGAAGCTATTCCACCACTTAACCAGGACGGCGAAATTAGATACGGTCACCCATCCAAATAACGGACTCTCCCGACGTTGCTTAACTTCGCCGATCGAGTTCTCGCCACTTAAACTGGCACCGTACCTGGCCTTAGGAGCCAACGTACAATTACCTAACATATTTTTTCTGTCAACTAGAGACATGATTAATCATTTGCTTCAGAGCATTCCAGGAAAGAAAAGTGTAATGGCAATTTTTCTTAGTCGTAGAGACTTAATTTATAAATTAAAATAATTATTACAAAAATAGCCGGATACTTACTACTAATGACGTACAAGTGGACACCTTGAAGGTTCAAAATGTCCACTAACTTGCAAGTATACCTGATTCTGGACCTCCACTAATCGAGTTGTATGCCTATCATATTTTTGTAATTACCAAGTAGTAACTAATCGATAACAAATCAACCAGCTTGATTGTTCTTTGTCATGCCCAGTCACAGTACGCTAGAACCACCTTTAAATGAAATATGCATGCACTCTTTCAATTTCGAAGGTAAACTGTAGTTTTATCTCTCCTGAAACAATTCACGTAAACCTTGAAATTATTCCTTTTGCCGTTTTCCAGAAAAAAAAAAATTAAAAATTTGTAATAATCATTACATCTATTTCTATGTTAGTTTGAATGACATAGCAATATCCGTAACATATGGATAAAATTACTATTTGTGTAACTGGATTCGTTAGGCGTCAAAAAAAGATAAACTTGATGAACGTGAAAAATTTAGAACAATTGAAAAGTGCATAGAGAATGACAATATGATGAGAGCGAATGAAAGAAAAGGAAACGAGACAAACATGTTTCAAACTGAGTTTCTGGACCACTCTTTTCGGGCAATAATGATAAAGAGATAATTGACATAATTCCTCCTCCAGAATTCCATGTTATAATAGGCAAATATGTTAGACATTTTTTAATTTTGTAGATCAAGAAATCGGCTTTCCTGGTAACTAATTTTATAAATGGTAAGATTGTTTTAAACCAAGTTAAAACCCATTAACGCCCACTGTACTCAGTTGGGTACAGTACAATTACAAAAGCACAACTATGTATATTTGGGTAGATGAATGATTAAATTTTGTGGCACACTTATATTAGGTATTTGTTAGATCATCTGTAACAAAAGTTTTCATATTTCATAAAGGTGGAAGAATGGTCAACCTCATCATAGTATAATGTTCAGTCATTTTTGCCTTGTGATGACAGTAAGGACGTGTTTGTGAGATTGTGCTTTACGTTCTGCAGACTTCGTAAATTTTGTGTTGAAGTTAGTTGAAAATACAATAACCGAAGGTTTCCTTTTAGTTCTTACATTTGAATTTTTTTTATTGTTTGTTGATTTGATGTAAATATCGATGTACCTAAGTGAGTACACTGGGCATTGCCATTAGCTCTACATATAACTTATATTGTGGATATTATTGGAAACATGGATCCTGAGTTTGCAGTAATCCCTTCACGTAATTAATATGGAGAGAAAAAAATTGACAATTTGTCAAAAGCAATTGATTTCTTGGAGTCCCGTTCTTACAAAAGTTTGGATATCGTAAAAATACCTCGTCATTTTGACCCATTGACAGACGAAGAAGAGATTGACGATGACAATTTATTAGTTACTCAGAACATGCCCAATGATATAAGTACCAGGTTCATTTGAGATTTTTGGATTCCCATCTTATTTAAGTTCTGCTGCTACTAAAGCAAATAAACTAGCTGCTCCCGAAGTAAAATGGAAAAAATGAAATCCAAATTATAGTATCTGGGAGTCAACAATGAATAATGGTGCTGAAGTTAGACGTGAACAACTTGTAGATCAACTAAAAGGTATCACTTCAAAAGATTTATTTGAGAAAATGATAGATCAAAGTATTTTACAACATACTGTTGATCAGACAATGTTGTACGCACAGCAGAAAAATAATCATACATATACAAGCACAATTGATGAAAAAAAAATTCTTGGGTATTCGTCTCTTTACTGGTTACCCCAAATTACCCAGAAAGTGTCTTTACTGGTCGTGTGATGAAAATTTACATGTGGACATTGTGTCAAGCATTGTTCTTCGATAATTATTTTACCACTTAGGAGCTTGAAATTACTAGATTCAAAGGTAAGGAACTTTGAAACAAAACCGAACTGAAAAATGTCCATTGAAGCTTGTAGAGGAAATGGAAAAAGAAAAGAGAGCTAGTTATGACAGCATGATTGACACGAATAGTGAGTTATACTTGTTTATTGGAAAGATTATAATATTTGCACTATAGTAACCAGTTATGATACCATTGAGCCGATGCAAAAAGTAAAAAGATGGAGTAAGGTAAATAAATTAAAGGTCGATATGGAGCAGCCAAATGTATTCAGAATATACAATAGAGGAATCGAAGGTGTAGATGCTAATGACCAAGCTGTCAATAACTACCGGGTTGCAATCATTGCAAAAAGTGGTATTGGGTAGTTATTACTCATATGCTCATGATAAGCTATGGCTAATTCTTGGTAACTATATTTGGCATCAAAAGAAAGAATGGATTTATTTCCTTCTTTGTAAGTGTAAGGTGACTTGGCATCGAGAGACTCATAAGAACACATAAGTGTCCAGTGTACTTGCATGAGTACATGTATTTTTTTTTCTTGGTCTAAATTTTTCGTTCATTATTTTATACATTACATTTGTTAAATTATCTTATTGTTTGCAAATATAGTTGATATTAAGCAATTTTTTTGTTTGTTTGCTTGTGGGCGCTAATGGGTTTATGATGACAGTACTAAACGGTATCAGTAGACGGTACATCATTCTATTAATCACTTGAGTTAAGTAGGTGTATTAAATAAAGCTACGACTTAACCCGTTTTAAATTGCTGCAGAGAAAAAAAATGGGTAAAAATGGTAACAAATTTTGTATGGAACCTCCCAATAAACTGGGCAGTTTACAATGTGTCGTCATAATTGTGCTATAAAACGTTTAATCGAAACTAGATCAATTATTAGAAGAGCTGGCAGTGGCTAACCAAGAACGATTTCAGTTGACGCCAATTTAGAGCAATGACAAAAAATGAAAAGACTACAATTTGTATGGAAACAATCGGAATATGCAGAGAAAAATATCTCACAGAATAGTTCTAATATTGAAAAAACATTCGGGTATTAAATGATACGAACGCCTGTAAACAGCAATACTTAACAATTGGAACAAAGTTACGCCTATCATCGTGAGTTTTCCTTTTGCAAAGGAAAATAATTTCATGAACAATAAAATCTTTTCTATTCTGAAATATTCAAAACAATCGAGGCTACAGAGTAATAGGCAAGCATAAATTCCCGTTCTTTTTAGAGCAAATTAATGGCCACCGAACTCTCCAGATTGCAACTCTTTGGGTTACTCCACGTGGAATGCTCTACAAAAAATAGTTTTTGAAGGGCGAAGGGAACAGTTTGAAAACTTTATCATAGTCTAGAACACGTACGGCCAAGTTGAGAGGTTGAGTCCAGAACAAGACTGTCCAGTCTCAGTCTAAATATTACAACCACTTCAAAACACATCGTGAGATGGAAGAATTAATTGGTCCTAAAATTCCTGGGACCTCAAAACGTAAAGATTTGATGTTATCTCAATTTTCGATTTTGGACCAATTTTAGTAACCTCCCACAATTTTAGGGGAGGTTAAAATGCAGGAAGGGAGGTTCTTAGGGATAGAGTAAAAAAAGAAAAATAATGCTTTCATTGAAACGACTCTAACTGTGAAAGTGAAGATTTAAACTTAAATAATGAATTATGGTCTGTTATTAAAAGAAATCAATACGCTCATAAATATTTTAAAATGCACCATTTGTTTTCGTGTTTGGTTACTATCAAAAGAAAAGGCTTATTTAACGCGCCTCATCAGTACCTAGTGAAAGTGTCTTTCGTGTTTGAACATTGAATAATCGTTCGTTGAGATCCTTGATAACGTTAAAAATCATTATTATAACTTTTTAAATTAGGAAATTCAAATCATATTTGAATTTTATTGCAAAATACCATTATTTAATAGAATAATCTCTAATGAAATCTGTCACGACTAATGCTCATGTTAAAAAGTATTGTTATTACAATATGTACTGTTGAATAAAAAATAAAAATTAATGTAATTTCTAGATTGAAGGATTAAGGTCATTAGAATGAGAATTTCTTTTATTCTCGTGGAATGTTGGATGATATATAGTTTTGTGCTATAAACCAGTCTCGAGCATCTTAATATTTATTATAATTAGTTGTTAAAATAGAACATCATGGAATTTTTAGCATGGTTACATATAAAATGAAACTAGATAAAAATTAAATAACATTTTTATGGAAATTTTTAGAAAACCGCACATACATAATATAAGATAACAAACCCAAACAAGCAATAAATTAACAAAACTAACCTCATAAACAAATTAATTTTTTATTAAAAGTATACATTCCGACAGCTTGAAAACCACAAAGAACAAAGAATAAGATTGATCAGCTAGTAAAAGGGAGAATGTTACCGGAACATGATTTCTGACATTGCATTTAAAAAATATATCTATTTTTAACTAATAAAAAATTGCATTCGGTCATTCATTACGTAATTCAAGACCTTTATTGTAGAAAAAAGACTGAAAAAAGATTGATTAATATAGCATAATGCATATTCCATAAAACATGTTAAACTATATTCAGAGACATCAGTATTAGACTATATAATGTGAATCTACAGAAACGCACAAAATTTATATCTTTGGTATGCGCCATTTGTCAAAAAAATACTCGAACAAGTCGATTTTAGTTTTGTAAATGCTACATTTTGTCACTATACCGAAATTTATGACGTCATTGGTTTTTGAGTTATGACGTCATCATAATTTTTTTTTTTAATGGAAACAGACATTTTTGGTTATTGATATTACCTAAGCCATTCTTTTAGAAAAATATTTTTATTGATCGATAACTTACATAAGTAATTGTGAGAAAAAAATCATCTCCATTGCTCGAGTTGCGACCCTCCAATCATTTGGCATTGACCAAGACGGGTGCAGACACTCTGCACGCTGCTCTGAATCAACTCGTGGGCAATTCGTCTCATCTCCAAGCCAATTCTGTCTTTCAATTCTTCTATGGTGTCCGCTCTGTTAAAATACACCCTTGACTTTAAGTAACCCCAAAGAAAAAAGTCTACGGGGGTTAAATCCGGTGAACGCGGGGGCCACTCAATCGGACTTCGACGACCTATCTACCTTCCAGTAAAAGTGTCACTTAAAAACTGACGCACTGCTATCCCACAATGAGGTGGGGCCCCGACTTGCTGAAACCAGACATTTTCAGCAGGAATATCTTCATCTTCATTATTCGGAAACATAACTGCTAAGGCTGGCACTAACTCAACTCGCAAAAACTGTAAATATCTTGCGGCCGTAAGATTTTCTTTAAAAAAAAGGTCCCAATAAACGATCACCAATCATACCAGCCCCCACGTTTACTTTGCCTCGTCGCCCTTTTAAAGAAAATGTAGCTTCATCAGAAAAAACAATGTCCTTTAAAAAATTTGTGTTTTCATCGCACAAGGTCATCAGCTGCTCACAAAACTGTAAGCGCCGATCTGGATCGTCCTCATTGAATTCGTGGATTAATTGCACTTTGTATGGATGGTATTTTTCTTTTTTCAATACACGTACAACAGAAGCTCGGCTCACGTTATGATATAAAGCCAGCTGCCTTGTCGAAAGATGGTGGTTGTCCTCACTTTCCAACTTTCTAGAAGAATATTTAATTTGGTTTCGTTGCTTGTGCTAGGGCGACCAAATCGAGGGAGGTCAGCTGCACTGCCAGATTCATCATATTTAGCCACCAATCTACTTACAGTGGATCTATAAATTTGCTTTTCGGGATACTTCGGGACACTTGGCATTGAAAACACCACATGCTTCCTGATGAGTTTTCAGCCTATAACCGTATCCAACCATCATCAAGTTTTGCGCGTTCTCTTTCACTTAAACGTGGTATTGCATTCACTAGTTTTACACTGTCTCAGAAGTGTCACAAAACTGAGGTTCCATACGTGCCAGGAATAAAAATGTTATCGATGCTCTACACAAAAAGGCCTATATCTCTCTGTTGTTAAGGTGATTGTTTTTTTTATTATTTTCTTTGTTTTGTGTTTATGTCAAATGTTTTCATGCTAGTTAAAACAAAAATATAGGCAACAAGATTTATCAGTCCATAAGAAAGTGGAACATTACTCGTGAATTTGCGAAAGGTAAGCTATTTTTACATAAAATTTCATTTTTCCAAAGAATGGCTCAGGTAATATCATTTTTTTATATCACCAGAAAGCTAAAGGAACATAACACCAAAAACAGTAAACAAAAATGTCTGTTTCCATTAAAAAAAAATTATGATGGCGTCATAACTCAAAAACCAATGACGTCGTATATTTTGGTATAGTGACAAAATGTAGCATTTACAAAACTAAAGTCGACGTGTTCGAGGATTTTCTTGAAAAATGATGCATACCAAAGATATGAATTTTGTGCGTTTCTTTAGGTTCACACTGTATACTTATAGAATACCTACAAATGAAATCTCTCTTCCTAAGCTTATTTTTTTCGTTTAATACAACAGCTTTTCCGTTATTTGCACAAAAAGAATTTTTGTCAATAAAATCGAGACATTTTTCTATAATTTAAAGTAAGTACAATATTTTCTAAAATGAGTGCTTCAAAAATACTAAGAAATTAGAGCTGTAGAGATATAAAACAACTCGACTTAAAGAGAATTTCAAGAACTTTAATTTCCATCATATCTATTTTTAATGTCGATCTGATTATTTAAATACTTGAAATTTAAATTTATTTCGACTTATAAATGCTGGAGTGCCATTTTTAAACTGCCTTATTTTAAGGAGAACTCATCGTGCAGGAATAAGGGTAAAAACAAAGTAATTTACATTTTTGAGTCTGTTTCTTATATTACACCATTTTCTCATTATATGTCTCTCATTTTTGAGGCTAAATTTTCAAGGGAAAAATTGCAATTTTCAAATCATTATGCCTTGGAATATATCCGTTTTCAGGAATAATGAATAACTTATTTTTTACAATTTGAATATATATCAGATACATTAGTTAGTGTTTTAATTGTTTTCCATCCCCTAAGAAAGAAATCTATGTTCTAATTCCTTGAATTAATTTTCTTCTAAAATGACTCAACTATTATAAAGCATTAATTTAAACATTTTTGTACTATTAAACATTGTTATAATTATCATAAATTTATATTGTACCCATTCAGTAACTGATGTTATACCGTGGACTGGTATAAATTAAAAAATCGAACTCGAATTATGGACTGATACAGATCTTAAGTTAGATTCTATACGTGCGATTTAAGGTCAAATTCTAATTGTATTAGGCTTAAAAGTAAAGTTCATCGCACTGCAGCTGTGCGCGTGATTGTCTGTATGTGTGTCTGCCTGCGGAATGTTCTTTCGTTCATAGTATCTTCGGGAAAAATCCATTAATTCCAACTTTTCTTTAAATGTTTGCCTCAATGAGAACTTCAGACCTATTCTGAAGTCGATCGAATTAGTGGTTTTGGAAATATGTACTTTGCAGAATACTAAAGTTAATTATGGTTACGCATACCGATTCATTAGACATTTTACAAAAATAGTGACGAATATATTCTGATTTTAGCAGGAACATTATATAATAAAGTAAACATTATCTAAAATCGGCATGTTAACAATTTTTAACTTAATTAACAGATTTAAGTGGTAAGTGAAAAATTATTGTTCTATTAAGGTAAAATAGAAAGAAAGTTTTTATGAATATTCTTAATAAAATTATGAAAGGAAATGTGCTCTAACTTCCTAATTGTTTCCTCATTAGCGTTATTGATTTTATTTAGTTTAAAGTATGGATTGCATAATTTTGGGATATTTTGAAAAGTTTGCTATTAGTGCTGTGGCTTCATTGTAATTATGCATATTGTGACACTATAATTTATCCTAATGGAGAATCGAAATTTTGTAATTATGATGTTGCACTGGTATGCCAAGAAATGAAAATTAACTTCCTTGATGTAAATATTTTTCAAAAGAAGTATGGCTTGTATAACCATACAAGGTAAATATACTGTTGTAAATTTTTTAGTTATAGTTCATTGTAAACTGCAGCACCCTGTATATTTTTACAAAATTATTTCAACACAATCTTCAAATTTAAAATCGATCAATAAATGGATGTGAAACTACAGTTTCAAGTTGGAAATGACACAATGAGGATTTAGCAGTTTTGTCAGAAATGAACAACAAACACAGTATTTTAAAAGGCCATTTCTGATTCGATTTTGATTTTTGAAAAAACTGTTGTAAAGATAATTCAAACCTCTAGGTATCAGATAAGATAAAAAAGTATATAATATGTTATTTAAATTAAAAAAAGGTATCGGGGCTTCCGGTTAAACCGGAAGTGAATTTTTGATTCCGGTTCTGTCATAAAATGTATTTCTATGTCAAATATTGTGTACCCTAATTTCAAATTTTCAAGTTGAAAAATAAAGAAAAAAGTGGGGGTGTATTTGGTGGTGGTATACACATTAGGGTATAGACCACATGTAGGCTTACGGACTACGCTTTTATTTAATAAATGGTCATGGGTCTTCATCTTCATATTACTGGATTCTTTCGACTCACATGCCCACGATTCCCTATTATATTAGAACTCCTTAGGAGAAAATCTGTAAAATGCATAATATTGTATATTTATCCAGTATTCAGATGACTTCAACAATTTTGTACAATTTTCTTGTGATGTACTTTTATCCATTACTAATTTTGTGATAGGTGATCACTTGTTTTACTTGTATTATAAAATTTTCTATGCAGATACTCATAGAAAGCTAGTTTTAACCATACCTATGAACAACTGATGAAGACTTGTTAAAAGTATCAATTAAATTTTTCCGGTGTATCAATTTTAGTAATAGTTAAATAGACGTAAGTTGGCAGTTCGCCCATTGAGAAAAATTATACTTTATATACTTTACATATATAAATTATAAGTATATCTAAAGTTTCACTATCTTAAAAATAACTTCTTCACAAACACCCTCACAAATACGAATATTCACATGAAATATTTATGGGACATGTTTTTTTTACAGTAATCCGACTTAACTAACACTAAACTAACTATAAAGAGAATATTAAACAACTTGTACAACTTTTAACATGCAAATTCGTTTTTCAAGAGCACATGTTAATAATGATACATTGTCGCAAAATGCCGACTACAGAACAAATAGATTGCAGTAAAGTGTATACGAGCACAATTGAAATCGTATAAAAACTAAAAACCGGCAAAAACAGTCGGCAACTCTTTATTGTACATGGGTGGAAGTAAATAGAAATGCTTGTCATATGAAAATGTAATAATTTTTATTATTTTTTGTTTATTAGATAGGCCATTTTTGTTCATTTATCCAGTAACACATTTTTGCAGTATTATATCAGTTTTAGATATAAAGTCTAAATATTTAAATTGATTGGGTTTAGTTTTAAAGTTATCCCATACTATATTGAAATAGGTTATTGCTCAGCAAGAACCAACGAGAAGGTATGAACATATCCTTGCCGGGATGAGGGGATGGGACAGGTTAGATTGGCAAGGGGCAAGGATGTTATATAGTAAAAATAAAATTTAAGTTTCTTCTAAAATAAAAATAAAAATGTAAGTTTCTTAACCAAAGCAAAGAATTAGTACAACAAAAATAAATATTTGTATAGATAAAACATAAATAAAAACAAAATTAAAATATGTCTCTAGAATAAAGTAACTTAAATTAAAATTTCTTGTCAACTAAATAAAATATATTCCAAGAAATGTAACAATAAAAAAGTAAACTTCGTATCTAATATAGTAGCAAAATATTTTGTTCTGAAAACATATATTAAAAAAGTTAAATGCTAAAAGCTGACGCGTCTGAATCTTCACTTTCTGAAGAGGAATCATTATTAGGTTGAATTATAATCGGCGCAATGGGGGGTAGTGTTGGATATTGATTTTCTTTTTTAATTACATGCTTAACGCAATTTTTCCGTAAATCAGTATTGTCGAGGTCATTTATTACTTCTCGTATATGATCAACTACTACCGCGCTTAACGTTGGAGAGCCATTACATTTTCACAAACGATCTTTTAAAGTTGCTCAAACCATCTCGATAGGATTAAATATGCAATAGTACGGAGGTAACCGCAAAAATGTATGACCGTGTATATTGGATAAGTTATCAATAACATATTCCCTTTTGAAATTCTGTTCTTTTATTCTTTTCAGTAATTCGCGCTTTATTGAAACTTTTACAGGAATTTCCATATTTTTTCTCTCATGAATTTTAAAATGTCTTCCTTGTACTGGTGTTGGGTATTTTATTTAATACTCGCGAGTGATAAGAAGCATTATCTAATACAAGTACAGAATTAGGCGGAATATTTGGCAAAAGCTGTTCTGAAAACCATTTTTCACATTGCACTGGAGAAATGTTATAAAGAACTAGGGCATATATCGAGTCCACATTGACCAATAACTGATATAACTCAAAGACCGACCGACCAATCGGACTGAGGAATACCCGGGTCCCAGCCAATCGTCGCCACCCGTCGTCAAACCCAGGCCAATGACAGCACATCTCACAAGTCCACGTTGACTGCTGAGAAACGATTTACAAGTTTTCTTTATGCTAGTCGGCCTGTCCGTTTTATTATCTTTAAACCAGTGTAGTCGTAGATGGTTCATTCAGGCTGATTACATTGCCAGTCTCGGACTCGTCTGCACAGTTTCAACTACTATTCGATTCTCGATGCCATTGGTAAATACATACCACAAAATATCAAGTTAAGTGCGCACGGTCCTATGCTTTAACACTGACCAGTTTCAATTGACTTCGTAAACACTATAAGCCTCAGCAGAAAAAAAAACATGCTTTTTCTGGCTTGTTGGGCTTCATCAGTAAGAACTAGGTAAGTCTGCTAAAAAGGTCAAATTTTTTCTCCCCACAAGCAAGTTGAAAGAATGTATTTACCCAAATTTCATGCAGAGTATCTACCAAGCTATTTTAACCAACAGATGCTGAGCATAAAACAATCAAATTCATGTATTCTAAGAAACCTGTTCAACAATTTGTATTAACTAGGTATTTTTAAGCATACCATTGTCATCCGTATTTATTGTTTCTCCAGGGAATTTCTCACTGAGTTTGCTCGTTGTAATAGGTCTGACTCATGGTATCTTCAGATAAATAAGCAACAATTATGGTTTTGACTGACGAAGGCAATTCTCGACCCCTTGTGAATTTGTTCAAACTGTATGTACCTTAGCATTTGCAGTTTGTTTCTTTCTTTACGCGTTTGAGATATGGACTGTTAGGGAGGCAAACAGTTAACATATTGATGCTTTCGAGATGTGTGTCTGGAGACATTTGCTGTGAACTCGCTCATTGAATCACACTAACATAGACTAAGAGCCCTGTGATATTCAAGTTTAGGAAACTTCACCTCTTTTGAAAAGGATCACGAAGGAAGGTGGTATTATGGAACACTTTCAGGGGGTCCGACAGCCAGCAACTGTTGCTAGTGTTGCTGTTACTAAATTGTAAAAAGATTGGGTACCAAAGAGTAGGACAAACTTGGTAAAAGGATTTGTCTACCATGCTCTAAGGCAAAGGATTCTTCGTGTCTCCAACTGATATAAATGTGTCAGGTAATTGCATGATGGTTCCTGTATTATAATAAGGGTTTACTTCATTATAATGATAATCGTTTTTATTATAATCCAGAAATAAATATTACAATACTATAAAATAAGAGATAAAATGATTATAAGGGGCAGAGTTCAGTGAATTTAAAATAAATTCTCTGTTCTTCCACTCAACCCAGAGAGAAAATAATAGTAAGTAGCCACATAAATTATTAATTTTTACATTCCACAGTATTTTAACTAAAACAGACAGCAAGCCTAGCGTTAAAAGTTTTACTAAACATTTTTTAGCAACAATTTTTTTAAATTGTGTTTTAAATATTGTATATGGTAGTATCTTGAGATTTTCAGGAATGTCATTGTAAAGAGAAGCCACACGATATGAGAATCCGCAACGAAATTCAGCAGTTTTATGTCTTGGGATGGTGATAGTTGATTTGTGTGATATTTAAGTTATGTACGTCTGTTCTATATGTAATTTTGTTATACAAATAAGGAGGTGACTTAGTAAATATTATGTCGTGAAAGAATGAGCAACTATGGAGAATATTCCTGTTCTTAATATTAAGCCAGCCAATTTCTTTCAAACTCAAGGATACCCGATCATACTTTTTTATACCACAAATTAGTCTAACACAACTATGTTGTAACCATTGTAATCGCTGGGCATCAACTTGGCGTAAGAAAGGAAAATACACAACTGAAGCATAGTTTATATGAGAGATGACCAGAGCTTCACATAAAATTGTTTTAGTTTTTTTTGTCAAAATATCTTTAATTGCATACATTAATTTTAAGTTAGCAAAAGATTTCTTAATTATATAATTAGTATGCTCAGTAAATTTTAGACCTGAATCAATATATAATCCTGAATTCTTTGACATTTGTACACGTGTTTGTTGATCTATAATTTGAGTTAGTTCATAGGTATCTAAAATATTAGTCAAAAACATATTTGCCCTGCTCTAAATTTGAAAATAATCGACCACATAGTAAATGGTCATATCTAGGTATTAAAAAATTTAATGTATCCTCAAATTCTGAAAGAAACTGGTTGACCTGAAAATTTGTTGGCCTATAAATGGCACCGATCGCAATTTTTTTATTTTCATGACAAATTTCTACCCATACATGCTCTGTTTCACCTACTTGAGACGTTCTCACCAATGTGCTTCTTAATAAATTACTTACAAATAAGATAACTTCTCCTCCTCCTCCACATTGTAACTATGTAATTAAATATTAATGATGTTAGGATTCAGTACTCATAATTATCCAAGTAATATTATAAATCTATCTACACTATTTTTCGTGCAATTATCGAGATTCCAAACAATCTTCACCTCACCTTATTAGAACTAACCTAAGTTAATTTTATATTTCTTCTTTTAAGCAGCTCAGAATCTCAAAAATTTTTTTTACTAATAAACGTAATTACTACACATAGGAAATCCTCTTTAGGACGTCAAGCAGGTTTGGCGAGCGACCACGGCCTATCGCATGTCCTTCTGCGTTTTTAATAAAGTAACTGAACTGTTTTGAAGGTAAAATACACCAGTTTAAATCATTGAGTAGGTCAGCGTTACAAAATGTCGTCGATACATTTCTTGTTTTGTTGAATAAGACTTATTTACAATATTATGGCTAATGAGTGCGTTGCCTTTAGTGAATTAACTGTTCCTGAGGTTAGACTCCTTCTTCAGCCTTCACCTACTACCCGCGCAGCTGGTATCTTTATTGCCGAACTTGTCAGCACAGTTTCTTTGCGATTTCGCAAAATCATAATTTAAATATGCTTCATCATAAACAAAACTTGAAAACAACTTCACTGACTAGAGGAAGTGAATAGTTAAGAAGATTACAAATAACAATTTGTTTCCAAAGGGTGTTTGTATGTTCTACGATCTCTCAAAAATATTTAAAATGTTTGTCTACTGATCTATTAAAACTGATTTCTTTAGATAATTCGACGTTTTTTTTTGCCACAGTATGGTGGCTCGGCTCACCACACACAGTATAGTTTCCAGTTGGCAATAGTTTCAGCTACCAACCAAATTTGACTGTTCTCCGTCAAGTAGTTCTTTAGTTAAGGCACCAATAGACAGACAGACCGACATACATACAGACGGACGGAATTGAAAAACCAATATTTTCGTAATCTACATGGTCTGAAATAATAATAATAATAATAAAGAATTTATTGCCCAACAGTTAGAGGACAATTTTACAAAATAGAACTAGATTATATAAATGCAAAGTATACTATATGATATATAAAATATAAAAAATAAATCTATAAAAAAGCTGTATAAAAAAGTATAAAAAAACAGTATAAATTATAAGATTATAAGATATAAAAGTATAGTTCTCTGCATATATTTGAGGCACATAAAAAGTGTCGGCGCCTTTGACTTTGCGATAAAGATAAAATACCCCGACATTTTTTATTTGTCTTGAATATATGAAGAGAACTATATAAAATAATTATTTCGTTTAGAGTAGCTTAATATTACGGTTATCTATTTGAATGTAGGTTACAATATATTTCGAACACATAGTTTTATGGTCTTGGAGTAATTATTTAAAGAAAGACTAAACATGTCACAATGGTCACCAATAGAGTTATATATTTCCATTATGGAATAGATGGGTGATCTAGAAAGGATATTTGTTCTTTTAGATGGTAGCGCAAAAGTAAAGGTTTGACTAGATCCTACGCGTGGAATTCTAAAATTAATTTGAGGCAGGAATTCTGAAGAGTCTATTCTATTATTGATCAGTTTGAAAATAAACATTACATTTGAGATAATTCTTCTGTTTTCTAATGAATTCAAGTTAAATCGTGTTAACATTAAATAGTTTGGATATCCCTGTTCGGGGTATTGGTGATCTATTTTAAAACATAAGTATTTAAGAAATTTCCATTGAACAGATTCTGATGATTGTGAATATTTCTCATAAATAGGTTCCATATTGCTGAACCATGCTCTAATTTCGAACGCACAAAACATAAATATAATGTTTTTAGTGCTTCTGTATTAGTAAAAATTTTTGAATTTCTTATAATAAAACCGAGTGTTCTTAACGCCGATTTAGTAATCGAGTTAATGTGTCCTGTGAATTCCAATCTCGAGTCGAACAGTATACCCAAATCGTTAATACTCTCACAATCAGTTAAAGAGATGTCGTTGAAACTATATGAATATTCAACCAGATTTACCTTTCGTGAATAAGTCGTAACTTTACATTTAGATACATTTATTGATAATTTATTCACTAGGCACCAATTTTCAATAATATTTAATTGTTCTTGTAATCTTGCACAATCCTCTATGTTAGTGATTTCACTAAATAATTTCAGATCATCCGCAAGGAGAAGTTTGTTGCAATTCAGTCCATCACATAAGTCATTAATAAATACCGAAAATAAGAGTGGTCCCAAGTTTGAACCTTGAGGTACGCTAGAAGTTGCGACATATGTATTTGATTTAAAACCATTGTACTGAACATACTGTAACCGACTTCGTAAGTAAGACTCAAAAAATTTAACAAGTGCATCACTAAAGCCAAAGTTGCCAAGTTTATTAATTAAAAGTCTATGATCGATGCGGTCGAAAGCCTTCAAGAAGTCAGTGTACACTACGTCCACCTGCTCTCGTTCGTCTAGTATATTGGAAATAAACTGAGTTATACACGCTGAAATGTGAAAGTCCGAAGAAATTTCGGAGTATGATTTTTTCTCGAATACAATACTTCCCTTCGGTATTCGAGGGAAGTAGAAGCAATGTAATTTTAATACAATACATGTTTATTCTAGTTTAGGAATAAAAATAATCGTCATCCGAGTAGCTACAGTAGGTGTCTCCTTCATCAGCAGTCTCGCCCTCATCCTCTAGGTTCTCTCTTTCAACCTCTACTTAAGCCTCACAAGTTTCTTGGATTATTAGTGATAAAATGTTTTATTTTCATAAGTTTTTTAATCGGCAATATCTTATGTTCAATGATTATAAGATCAGAAATTTCATAGAGTTATCTTAGGGAAATGATACTTGTCAACAAAACTATGTAATAAAGGTATAGATATGGTACGTTTTGAGACGCAATTTATTTGGAAAAGTACACTGCAATGAACGTTTGTTAATACTGTGCCTAAAATAAGATCAACACTTACAGACAAAGAATTGTAGTCCGATTTTACGGTTCCAATTAAAACAACAAAATGTATGCATAATTTTCAAAAATACCGAAGAGTTATCAGTAATGACTTAAAATCAAATCAGTTGTACAGGGTGGGCAACTAAGAATGGAGGTCGGCCATATCTCAGAAACCAAGCATCGCACAAATTTAGGGAAAAAATTACCTTAAGTAAAGTGGTCATGAAAAATCGCTGGAAAATATTTTAGAGTTTCTAAAATGGCCGCTAGGGGGCGTAACAGCAACAGCAGAATAGAAAATCAGGTTTTTCTCAGTATTTTGCTCAATTAAGTGGTATTGAAAATACATGCATCGTAATCCCAGGACAATTTTGAATCTTTTTAGTTTTCCATTTTTTTTGTATCTTCAAGAATAAAGTAGTGGGGAGATGCCAAAAATACATTTTTTCAAATGTCGATTACTCCGATTAGCCTTAACGGAATTTAACAAACTTAGTCTCATTGGAAAGTGCTATTCTTGGTCTATCGAGTGCATGTTATGCTATTTCCATTTGATTATTACTGTCGCCGCTAGAGGCCGTTATTTGACATGACAACAAATATCGCGCTTTTTCTTAAAAAATTTAAATGGAATGGTATATTTATTTTTACAGGGTAAAATAGAGAATTAAAAGCCTCAGATATCAGTGAAAACCGCAACTAGATAACTTTTCTCTAACGGAAGATATTAGCAAACAAAGTTGAAATTATGAATTATTATCAGATCTTGCCGACGGGATTTGCAAAGTAGCTGTTGAAAACAAGTAAGCTGTGAAAATGACACAATGAAGAAACAACATATTATGTCAAAATATTTAACTTGTCATTATTGTTATTTTGTGCAGTATTTAGTTTTTTATTTGAATTTGTTTTCGTTTTGGAATTAATTTTTCAAATTATAATGACTTACAAATGAAGCATTTGACATGTTAGCGATTTAGTTCGAATGCATGAGACATGCAACTCTTGCTGCCAGAGTCTATGCAGTGCAATATCCTGAAAGACGTCATCCAAGTGAAAAAGTTTTTATTCGACTGGCACATGGTTTTCGTACGAAGGAAGTGTACCGTGTATCGAAGACATCGTTACGAAATTTTAAATGTATTTTTGAAGTTACGAAACGTCCCAATTTTCATAACTGTCAGTTTCATTACATAACTAGTGATGTAATGAATTTTAATTAAACTATTATTATTAAACCCATCATTTAGAGAAAAGACATTAAGGCACAAAAAACACTTTATTAATAAAATGCAAATAGAAACATTCCTTCATCTGCATTTTTAACAAAACATTTAAAGTTTTCTTCTGTTAAAATAATAAATTTCTTAGCGTGGTAACCTGAAGATCTTCTCTTTAAAAATGGTATTAATATGATATATTTTTTGTCAATGTTTCTTTTGGCATTTAATTCTGTAATATTGATTCCTACTCAATATGCGTATCGTGACGCTTTATAATTTTTCATCGTTTCGAAATACGCTAAGAGAATCTTTTCACATACATCTTTTTATTCACTTTTGTTGACACCAGTTTTCAAATTTCGTATTTTATACTTCCTCATATATGCTTTTTGATTTACCAGGTAAGTATTATTGAATTTACTGCTACTCTTTTATATCAGATGGAATATCCACATCTAAATCAACAATTTCTGACTTAATTTGCTTAAAAAAATTCAGCAGATTGACAACTGAACTTTGTTAATACAAATGTCAACCTATACCTACTAATGCTCAGGTACAGCGATAAACACAAAATTCATTTGCACCACTGTAGGTGTAACAATGTTTGAAACCGCAAAATAAAATTCAATATAAATTGCAATTTCTTTTCTATTTTAGAGCAGGATTAGATAAAAACGTTATGAAACAGTAATTCTACTTGACTCGCGTAATTTGCAAATATTGCATTCGTCAAGTAAAATTAGTCTTTTCATAACTGTCTACATAAATATATTGTTATTATTAATATTAGAATTGTTGTCTGTTATTAATTACTAATTTTTATATTATGTAATATATTCTACTCGATATGTTTGACATAATATGTTGTTTCTTCATTGTGTCATTTTCACAGCTTACTTGTTTTCAACAGCTACTTTGCAAATCCCGTCGGCAAGATCTGATAATAATTCATAATTTCAACTTTGTTTGCTAATATCTTCCGTTAGAGAAAAGTTATCTAGTTGCGGTTTTCACTGATATCTGAGGCTTTTAATTCTCTATTTTACAGTGTAAAAATAAATATACCATTCCATTTAAATTTTTTAAGAAAAAGCGCGATATTTGTTGTCATGTCAAATAACGGCCTCTAGCGGCGACAGTAATAAACAAATGGAAATAGCACAACATGCACTCGATAGACCAAGAAAAGCACTTTCCAATGAGACCAAGTTTGTTAAATTCCGTTAAGGCTAATCGGAGTAATCGACATTTGAAAAAATGTATTTTTGGCATCTCCCCACCACTTTATTCTTGAAGATACAAAAAAAATGGAAAACTAAAAAGATTCAAAATTGTCCTAGGATTACGATGCATGTATTTTCAATACCACTTAATTGAGCAAAATACTGAGAAAAACCTGATTTTCCATTCTGCTGTGGCTGTTACGCCCCCTAGCGGCCATTTTAGAAACTCGAAAATATTTTCCAGCGATTTTTCATGACCACTTTACTTAAGGTAATTTTTTCCCTAAACTTGTGCGATGCTTGGTTTCCGAGATATGGCCGACCTCCATTCTTAGTTGCCCACCCTGTACATTATCTTAAGTATTACGTAATTTATACCTACATCAATATACTATTTAAAACGTAAACACAGAATTTTATTAAGATTCACAAATTTGAATTAATTTTGGACCACTGTACAATAGGTGGATTGAAAGACTGGCGGAATCGAATGACCTTGATTTTTGTAATCTACATAGTCGAGAACGTAGAAGTCTGAAAAAAAATTAGAGAGATTTTGTCACTACAATACCTCCCTTCTGTAAGTACGGGGACGTAAAAGATAATTAATATAATTTTATACAAAGCAGTGATGAAAGTTCCAATAAAATATTTACCAATTTTATCATTGCTCTTTAACTCCATTATAATTTACAAAAATTAGTAGTTCGCCAAACAAATTGTCGATACATTGGTATTCACACTCGCATAACGGTACAGCGTAAATTTAGGTAGAATATAATTATTTCGACATTTGTGTCATGTTCATTAATTATTAACTGATTATTAAGTTTACACTTACTATAAAAATACAATAATCAAATGCATAAAAAAGTCAGGCCTTTCAAGTTCTTATACAAATTGAACGTATAATTAGTGGATGCATTATTAGCAACAGCATATTGTTAATAACATCGCTGGAACGTCCTTATTACTAATGTATGTTAATGAGGATTTAATTTTTATAGTAGATCTCAGCTTATGTTATCAGTGAGATATACATAATGTATATATACTATATATAAACTGAATATGTATTTATATTGATATGTACTGTATATCAAAATTCATTACCACTTCCGAATTGTTACCAATTAATTGACGGAAGTCACGTTTATAAACGTTCACAGATAGCTAAGTAATATTTGCGTATAAATAAAATAAACCAGAACGCTGCCGAAGTTAGTCTATTACTCGTTACAAAATGGGTAGTCAGTCGTGCGAGATTGTGCAATAAATAATTGTGTTTTTTTGTGTTTACAATCTGATTTGCGGAGACCTTAACAGACGGAGTGTATAGCCACAGGTAGGGGAGTTTATAACAATATAGCTCTAAAAACTTCTCTTTAAATACAGTGTGTAATCAGTTTCATATCATTAAAAAGAACTGGTGGTAGGGAACGACAAGACAAACAAAAAAACCTCATATAACATGGGGTCTAAAGTTTATTGTTTTGAAAAAAAAAAAATAAACAAACATTTCCAAAATACTTAATAACAATTTGAGAACTGCTGGCATATTGGGGTAGGTTTTATTGCCTCGCATCATGTCGCACTCGATGCTCTGACATTCCTGCAAATAAGTATGCCGACAAAGCAGTTAAAAGCGACCGACAGAGGACACCGCCATGTTTTTTGCTTCTTCGCAGCCAAATGATCTTATTACGCGTGCTATACTCTCCCTTGTAATATTCTTAAGTAATAATTTCAGTTTGTGTCCTTACTACGGTTTTGTCTGTTGCTTTTGTTCTTTTTGAATTTTGTGCCACTTATGTTGATTTATTTTATTGACTTATCGTTCAAGTCTTTAGTACTTGGTTACGTAAGACACTACTTCTCGTTCGTGCTTTTTTGTTACTTTTTGGATTTTGGACCAAGTTTTTCTTTTTGTTTTCTTTATTGATAACGTTAATTCACAGTTTAGTGTGGTGTTTTAAAACGCAGATTTTGGACATTATGGGAGATTACACTTATCCAGAGCTCGCGGATATGCACTTGGCGTATGGAGAAAGTGCGATGGAAAGCAGCTGGTGCGGAAGAGCTTTAGAACAATTGCATCAACGTATTTTAATATGCATAGAAACCATAAAAAATGATCCTAATTTACCAAATGTGTTGAACGGAGTGCGTATGTCCTTGGTTCGACGTGCCGAAATGTGTATACGTGGAGATGGAGCTCATTTCGAACAATTTTTGTGAAAAATTCAAAAGAATTGTTCAGTTTAAAAATGAATTATTATTTGCTTGCTTATAATTGTATTGAAACATATTCTTTATAGGATTTTGCAAACAGCAGAAAAAATAACTATCTATAACTAAAAGAAAAACTATGTTTAAAATATTAATGCAATCTTTGCATTCTTTTAATAATTTGAATTGTGGTCATGCTAGCAAATTAAAATCCTAAAATGAATTTGTCTAATTTATTATTTGACAATTCTCATTCTAACACTAGCATCCACACAGTAGGGGGTTATGTACATAATAGTTTAATCTGCCTGGCCGTAGGGGACTGTGTGGATGGTAGTGTTAGAATGAGAATTGTCAAATAAGAACTTAGACAAATTCATTTTAGGATTTTAATTTGCTAGCATAACCAGAATTCAGGTTATCGAAAGAATGCAAAGATTTCATTAATATTTTTACACATAGTTTTTCTTTTAGTTACAGATAGTTATTTTTTTCTGCTGTTTGTAAAATCCTATAAAGAATATGTTTCAATACAATTGTTCACTTATTGAGTGTTACCTATTGAGCATTAAATATATGATTATTATTATTATTAGTATTCGCTGTCTTGTTTTGATCTGTTTATTATTGTTTACATTGATTTTCATAGAGACCAAAGACTCAATTTTTAGTTTTCGATATCTGATTTGAGAAAAATTATGTGTTCAATTCGTTAAAAAAATCAGATTTTTTCCTATCTTAAAATACACAACTATTTTCTGTTATCGTATCTCGGAAGTCAAACTGTTCGTTTTCCAATTTCATAAAATAATTACTAATTTTTTAAGCGTTTAACACAATGCTACAAATGCTAATAAACCACTTTTAAATTTTATAAATTCTTATAAACGACAATAAAAGCTACAATAATTTTGTTCCAAATTAAAAAACACATGTAAATAAATCCTACTTAAACCCCTGCGGCCATGCTATGCTTGCATTGTGCCGAAAGAGAAAAATTTATTTACATTTTCATAATTAGTGGTATAAAAAGTTCGGTACAAGTAATCCCATCAAAGTGCACTCCTTCCGATGGAAACACAAGTCGGGTATTGCAGTTTATTATCATTTCCAATGTTCGGACTATAACATCCATTGATCCTGAAAAACAGTGGTCCTCAAATGTTTCCTACCTTAACATTAAAATGTTAAACCTAGGTCAGTTTTTTCAAAGTGCCCCTACAGAAAAAGTCATACAGGTTTTTTGTTTGTCTAGTCGGTCCCTATTACCAGTTTTTTTAATGACATGAAACTACATACACCCTGTATATTAACAGTTACGTAACATTTTGATTGTAACCTCAAGAAAATCTTAGATTAGGTCCCATAATAAAAGTACCACTTAGTACCGCTTTCTTTCTTTGTTCATATACAAGCCGTATTACTCGGTAAAGTTTCAGCAAAAAATTAGGTATCACTATAAATCACTTTCTGAAATAAAATCTATTGTTTACTGGTAGCCGCTCCGAAAGAGTTACAGTGACTTCGAAAAATAAACTACTGTTATTTTAAAAGATGGTAGATCAGTGGTTTAGCGCATGTAGCTTGCATACTGGCATACCTGGCGAAGCAGGTTCAATCCCTGCTCACCGCGAAATAATTTTAATTATAAAACTATCCGCAAGATGTGGTTCGGACTCCACTATAAACTGTAGGGCCTCGTTTCTCTTTACCTAACACAGAATTATTCTGTATTTTCAAGGAGTTACCTCGGTGACTTGAGAAGCGGGTAAGAAAACATTTAAACATTTATAGAACGAGCTTAAAAGTTACATTAAAATGTTTTGTCTCAAAATTCATTTCGAAGTGGAAAGACAGTCCCGTTTTCGAAAAGTGTGTGAAAAAGAACTGTAAGTTCTTATATCTATTATCTCTGGTGCCGACTACACTCTAATCGACTGCGGCTCAGCCCAAAAGTGAGCAAAGAAAAAAACGGGGCAGACCCAAGAAACTATTTTCAGAAGGTTGTGAAGAAGTAAAAGACGTGACGTCTTTCGTGTCTGAAATAGAAAAGAAAAAAGTATCTTTTGCCATGAAGGAGAGTCTAATTAAAAGCCAGAAACGGACAACTGCTGATGTGGTTAAGCTTGCGACATAATCAAGTCCACGGAGTTTGAAGAAAATGAATACAGCACAATCAATCCCAACAATCACTCCTTACAGCCCAGAAGCTATTGCCCTTATTATTGTAAATATGTACCTACCTATTCCATTTGATTACCTCTTGGACGATTTTTAAATGTGTTAAATATATTATGTAAAGAAAAACGTTAAATAGCTTCTAATTATTCATAAATCCAACATTTCTGACTAATTATATACAGAAATGATGGACAAGATCAAATAAATAACTTTCAATATAACGATAATTGACACTAGAGTATTTTCGTTCAACTAAATGTGAGATTTTTCAGTGCGTGCGTTGGTAGACTCTTCCAGTAGTTCAGAGAAGGACTATAGCCGATGAAGTAGATGCTTCAGTTGAATGTTCTCCCATTTGGAACCACGGTCAATTACGTTTAGGAGTAAACATGAGAGTTCATGGATCAGCAGGTGCTTTTGATAATCCGCTTTTTTAACAACTGGAGATGGAATTATACCAGAAGTATCTAATGAATTAAGAGAATCAACGCCATGGGACGTACGCGGACGTCTTGATTGGCTTTTATGTATACTAGCATCATCAGAATTATACCAACAGTATATATAAAAAACCAAGCTAACCATTATGCTCTTCTCCGATTTACTGCACTTTCTATATAATTGTTGTACGCTCTATAGCATACTCTTCGCAGTTCATTTTGCAGGTGATATTAATATTAGTTTTAGACATTTTTTGTTTAATTTCAAAACATAAAACAGGAGAGTCGAGTTCGGTCGGCGATGCAGGCAGACGCGCTTAAGCGGCTCCTTGAAAATCTCCAATAAACTCGGTTAAAACGGTGCTAAATCGTATGAAATTGTGACGATTTAAAACGCGGACAATTCTACTTTAGGTGATATAAATTAGAATAAGTCTGGTTTATTCATATAGCTGATATTTGATATTTGATTACAACATCACTAAAATCATATACAAACAACTTGAAAGTGGGATACAACAAAGCAAACGCGTGCAATCGAAAGACCTAGTGCTAGGTATCAAGTTGTTCATATCATAAACTAATTAATTACCCTGCAACAAAAAGCCATTGTGACAGATATATGAAGTGAAGTGTAACAAATCAGACAAGAAAGGCGACTACATGAAGCTAAGCTATATTAATTTCATTTATTTGAAATATTAATGCATGAACTTAATTTATTAACAGAGATAAGTTTTCTTTAATTTGTAGCTTAAGTATATTAGTGTATTAGTTTATTTATTTGTTTATTTCTTTATTAAAATTGAAATTGAAATGGTGTTAAACATGGGTAGTGAAATAGAAAAATTACCCAGAATTGGAAAACGGAAATTAAAAATGATTGCTTCAAAAACAAACCAATGTACAGGATGTACGAAATATACCAGCTAAAAACAGCTCTTTTCTTACCGAGAAATAGGGTACTTCCACCGTAAATAGATATTTACCTGTGGAACGGTTAACAAATAAAAGCACTTTGCGGCGAGCTAATGTATGTATCTCCTGGCAAGAAACGAAGGGGACTCACTTATGCAGGACGTTGAAACAAAAACACAGATTTCTGGAAAACATGAAACCATATATGGACGCAGGCGGGCAGGGGAAGGTGCACACTCCTGGATTCAGAAACAGAAAAAACGGAAAAAGTAGAAGAAGAATAAATAAGGAGGTAATGATAGATGGAAAATTAAAAGAAGCATGGAAACTGAAAAGAAGCATCTCACAAACGTCTACACTTCCCATCCGATGATGACAGATAGAAACTTAAGAGAAGCATCTCACAAACACCTACAAGTGTAGGTGTTTGTGAGATGCTTCTCTTAAGTTTCTATCTGTCATCATCGGATGGGAAGTCCATCCTATATTCCTACCCCATACGTCATGTGGTTTTCGCTGGTGACAACAAGCATGTCCCATGTCGAACCCAGCGTATGCAGCCAGTCCGGTGGTATATAAAACATCCGTTTGGTTCCGGCACGCGGTTCGGCCATCCGTTGGGCGGACGACCAGGCTGCGTGTTGGAACGAACCTTCAGACTGGATGCCCAGAATTGGCAGCAATGGTCAACTTACGCTGGCAAATCAATCAATCAGCCAAAACATAAAGAAACAGATTTTTTGTTAAATTAAGCAATTAATAACTTCTTTATCTATTGATCAATATTGTTAACATTCAATAGGGCTCTTGCTGTAGCTAACACTAAGTTACAGTCAAAGTTTCAATACAATCGAAGTTTTCGTTACAAGAAACGTGATGGGCGGACAGACGAACGGACGGACATTTTGAGAATTGTTCGGAATTCGATCACCAACACAGTGATATGAAAGTTTTCTCTACGAGCGATATTACCGATTTTAGAAATGTGCCGATCGAATGCAATATACTTTTTGTTTTGTATTTGTGAAGAGTATAATGAGTAATTGATTGTTTTGCTTATTAAACATTAGATATTGAGTGTAGGAAAGCTAATCTAATTCTAAATACCCCAAATAACATTTTTCAATGATTTTGAAACCAGGAATAAAATATATTACAGTTAAAAGCTTTGATTTAACCAACTTACTGCCAACCTGTCAATGGAATGTTGCGAACATAGATCAATTTAAGTCGAAAACCATCATCGCCGTTTAAATCCTCATCGTTTAAATAATTCTAATTCAGAAATTACATGAATCCGCTCATTATGGCATAGTAACAGTTTCACATTGTATCCATGGAAATAGACCGATTGTTAGGTAAATACGCAAATGATTATGTTTTTATAACTGCCAGAGACCTATATTTAACAATGAAACATTCTGAATTAAAATCGACCTGCAAGCCATAAACCATTCGATTGGCTTTACTTCAGTGCCCGGGGACACCAAAATAAAACTGAATTTCTGTCTTCAATGAGAGCTAGTGAAAAGAAGTAAGACATATGTAGAGCATTTATTAATTTAATTAGTTTAATTGCATTCAAATTGATTTGCAAGGAAATCAACTCAATCATTCACTCTGCATCTGTTGAGGTGTGCACTTATAAGAAATACTTTCCATTTGTACAAATACGTTTTTATGAGCAACTATACAAATTAAATATCGATCCATTAGTTAAGCGGTCACATCCTCTGACTTTAATTAACGTTGTATTGACTGGGCGTTCCTCTACTTTTAATTGAAGGATTCCATTCGCAAATGATGTACTTTTTTAAGGAAATAACTTCAATAGTTTAGTTTAATAATTATTTATGGGCATTATTAGTATTACATAACGTTGCTATAATAGTTAAGTTTGGCTGGAACTGGATTTACTTTACAACTAAATTCTATGTGGAAATGAAAGAGAATAATAGAGGTTTATTATAAATACAAATCCTATAAAAACATAATAATTGTACCTATTAGTATTTTCTTTCTATTTTACCGTTACTCTCTCAAGATGAACACATCCTGATATCTCGCTCATCCGATATCCGAATATTTTGAAATTTTGGTGGAAAGTCTTTAGACGTAATCACATTTGACTTTAGTTAGAGGCCTCCGATTCTAGAATGGAGAAAGAGGGTCGATTTTCAAAAAAAAGTATTAGCGATTTCTTCGGAAAAAAACTAGTAAGGTATTCTTAATCAGCACCTTTAGAAGATTACATCGCAGATAAGGGCCGTTAAAGAAACAATTTTTCTACTAAAAATAATTTCTATCTGTAAAACGGATTCTCAAATGAAAAAAATTTATTGTTCAAAATAATACATTGTACTAGTGTGAACTGATTTCACAATAAAATAATTACTTATTTAATAATGCAAAAATTCTAATTCGTACATACCTACTATTTTTCTAACAAATACTCTATAATAAAGACCTAAGTAAGCCATGAAACCGCTGCTTTAGTCTGGTCAAAGACAACTCAGACTAGAGCGGCGAATATGCTGAGCCGGGTACACAGGTCTGCATAGGAATTACGGACGCTGAAGAGCCGGCATGGTAGCCTTGGAAACACTATTAAACCTCCTCCCACTTAGCATAGTGATCCACGGAGAGACCAAAATGGGGACATATAGGCTGCAAAACTCAAACAACCCGAATCTCCACAGAGCTAGATCGGGCAGACATTTGAGGATATTTAACACTGTAGAAGATCCTCTATTGAATATGAGGTCAGACTACATGGTACCAAAAATTGCCTTCAATAAACCCTTCAATATCACCAATGGAGATATGAAGACTGGTCAACAGGAGTTCCTAACACTACGTAAGGGCATAACCTGCTGACGGGTCTAGGACAAACACAGGAGCTGGAGCTGGTATACATGGGGAAAGGGAGGGCAAGTATTAGATTTTCCCTTGGACAACCCTCCAATGCATATCAGTCAGAAATTCTGGCTATACTTGAATGTGTACGTGAGAATGTAAATCGACAATATGTCAACCAGCAAATCTCAATTTCATCAGACAGTCAGGTGGCATTTAGAGCACTAGCCTCTAACAAAGTGTCATCCCGAATGGTACGGGACTGTTCCACGAAGAGCTGAAAATTCTGGGCGAGTAGAATAGAGTTGCCAGGACACTTCAGAATTGATAGCAATGAAATAGCTGATGAAATTGTTAGACAAGGGGCAGCTAATATATTCCATGGCCCAAAGCGCACGCTAGGAATTTCCAAAAGCTCAGTCAGAAGGGCGATTAAAGACTAGATCAAGAATAAATACAAAAACCATTGAAGGAACATGCCAGGAAATCGATATAGAAAAACATTAATTAAAAATTCGTGTGTAAAATAAACTGAAGAACTGCTTACAAGGAATAGGACACAGTTATGATTAATAACAGGACTTCTGACAGGACACTTTCCTGTAAAGAAGACGTTTATTTTATATACAAATAAATCTATCTTGAGTCCACAAACTAGGTACCAAGAAAATGAATTTCTCTTAAATAAGAACTACTTCATTCATGCAAACATGTTTATTTTGTGAAAATATTATCGACGTTTTGGTGCTATGTTTGACACCATTAGCGGGTACTGTAGTAATTTATGACAGTACTATGTTACGTTACATTAAAAAAATGTATTTTCTTGTATGTAATAATAGAGAAGAAACACTATCCTAAGGTACATATACACAAGGTTTTACCGAGTACACGCCGAGAGCCACAGCTTCGTGCCAAATGCGCGCTACTATTTGGCCATGCAGTTTAGCCTCAATCACCACAGGTACACGTGATCGACAGTAAACTTGATGCTCTACATCTTTTCCTCCATTGCGAATTGCTACAACGAACATGAAGCAAGTAAGAACTCGAATATCACAATATACTCAAGTACCGACGGCCAAGTGAAATACAATCATTGATTATAATCAAGGACCTCGTTTTTAAGAACAAAATACGAAAAGGGCCCAGTAGGTCTTTCGATTTGTGCCTATGGCGACGACTTACATAAATAATTAACCTGGGTGCAGTCAACATACAGTACTTAAAGCGTACGAGGATCTGTGAGTGGCTACGATTCTCAATGGGAAGTGAATAGTCCTAACAGTATACGTGCCACAAAGTTTGCATGCATGCAAGTTTGGTACAGTAAACGGCAATTATGATGAAGTTGTGAAGTAGACAATTTTGGCTCCACTACGTCCAAGCACGATAACAACTGACCATTCAGTATCATAACGTGCTGGACTATGTAGTGTACATTATTTGTTTTGTAATTCAGTATAGAAACATGAGACATGCACGTCACTATTTTGTGAGCTTTTATTATTTTCTGTCAGGTTTGTGATAAGTGTGGTCTATTCTACGCCCCTAAATTCATAACTGGCGTTTGCTGTATGAATTTCATTTCAAAACGGGAGGATTATAATGGCGGTTAATTACTTCTTATGGCTAATTCATCTGCTTTATACTTTGAGTTTTGATGTAGTTTCTTATATTTGATTCCGTGCCGACTTCATAATTAAGTTTCTAAAACAAAAGATATATAACAAACAGTTTTTTAAAATTCGTTATTCGTTCAATTATTCACTTGTCATGATGTACTAGTGTACAACCTTGACCTTCTGAACTTGGAATATAATTTCAATTTTTTTCTATATGAATTTCCAGAACTTCTCCACTTAAAGAATGCTGCAGCCTCAAACTGGTTCATATTTACTTTTGATGTAGTATTAATGAAATCATAATTAATTCAGTTTACTTCTATGCTAATCTCAACGGGACAGTTTTTTGAAATTTTTCAATAATGAAATTAATGAATGACTATCAAATAAATATCTGTTAGATATACAATGTGTCTCAAATCAAGCCATAATTTGCTAAATATTTAGGATTATCTCTTTTGATTGTTAATCTCGGCTATATTTATTTCGAGACTTCTAAAAGTAAAACTTACTAAGACACTCGTTAAAACAACACTTCTTGTCATTAACAAAACAAATTTGTTTTCTTGTTTGGTTAGACTCTTAATTTTGGCTTTCTAATAACAGCCGTATTGGATATGACAACATGGGAAGAGAATGGCTTCTTTGTGTTGTAAACTAAAAAGGTAACGTTATTTTTTAAAAGATATTTGGAATTGTCATAATATTCTTCAAAATGTTGGCCACCATATTTATATCGTCACCACTGGGTGATTGTGGAACGTGAAAAGGTCCAAAATAAACGTTAAAAAACGTTAAAATGTACACCTATTGAAATTATATACATACGTTAAAATTGTAACATCCAAAGAACCTAGAGAAACGTTGGAAAAATACGTAACTTACAGATTTTATTTACCTTAACTATAAACCTTAATGAAACGTTATATAAAACATGTAAAACAGCGACATTTTTAAGTTGATTGTACGTAAAAAAAAGACACGCATTTATAAAATGGGGTTTGGACATTATAAACGTTTTTCTAACGTATGTGTTTACTGAGATTAAACCTTTGTATATTTATATTACCTATAAAATATGTGTGTTAAGTTTCTAACAACGTATTCGCATATTTCGACTACGGCTTGCCATTACCGTATCAAATTAACCTACTTAACTTTACATTAAAAAATAGTTAGAAATGATATCCGAATCATCTCCTTCGTGAATATTTTAGCCAGTTGCAGCAGCGCGAAATTATGTTGAATTACTTAAACAAGTGCTTCACGTTCATGCCTATATAATTTTCCAAAATTTAAGTACCAGCCACGTAAAAAATAACTGCAAAATTTCACGGAGATTATATGCCCAGGCGATCAACGGAATAAAGTTTAAGAACACTCCTAATTACATCGGCATGCTATGTTTAACACATTTCTTGTGGCCATTTAAAGGGCCCCTACAGAATATTTTTTGTAGTATTTTTTGTTTTCTTTTAAAGTGCCAATTTAATTGTGTAACTAATAACTTGACAGATGTTAAAATATCAAACATCATATCATAGATTACTTCAAGCCTTTTAATTTCTATTAAGTATTTATATTTTTAAAATCATACTGATTCTGACATATTTGAGATTTAAACATTATATCTCGACTGGTGAACGTTCGAGTGCCATTTTTAAACTATCGTAGGTATTTTTAGAATTATTTATCGTACAGAAATAGACAAAAAATAAAACAGTTGTAATTTCATAATTTTATTTTTGTACCATGCCACTTTTTCCATCAATGTAACAATTTTTTTTTAGAAAGTCTACGTAGGTGAAACATTTAGACCACTAGATTTCGATTAAGCGAACATAAAAATAATGGAAAACGCTACCGATAAGACCACTGTGGCATGAAATACATGTAATAATGGTTATGTGCAAACATTTTATTGTGAAATATTTTTCTAGTAAAAGGAAACTAAAAGCAAGCTACGTCATTCAGTAAGCACTGTAAAGCAAACATTTCACGCTGTATACATCATTAGTTCTGTAATTTATTTGCTATGTACGCGATTATTCTAATTATAATATGTAACATGTAATATATATCACTATTCATTGATGTTGTATTCATACAACCTTTTACATCAACAATTGACGTAACTATATTTTTATGTTGTGAATATTCAGTTGTACTTGTTTTTTGTTTTTTATTTTTACATTTAAACGTTATTTGTGTTTAGATTGTCTATATTTCAGGTTTACACTTTGTAATGACTTGCCAAAAACAATTTTTTTTGTAACTTGGTCAAATAAACATTTCTATTTCTATTTCTATTACAATGATATAGTCATTATCAGTCATTATACGACAGTTATTAGATGATAAATTACTTCCTATTTTTAGTGAAATAAATAATAAACAAATAAATGTTATACAAAAAAAATCATTACAAAAAAAATTGATAACAAGTTTCTTTCACAACATCCTGAACTTAATATCGAATAAGATAAGTATGTGTAGATGTATGTGTAAATGTTTATGTAAATATATGTATGTGTAGACCCTCTTTTATAAACATCATAACCTACTAACGTTAAACAACATTTTTATTCCAAATTGGGACCATATGTAAAATGGTATATTAAATTGTTTCATTTATTATAAAAAAAGCTAAGGCCTTCGCTTCTAGTATATATACCAAATCCCAAATTTATGTACTCTTACCAGCTTGCTTTACTTATTTTCACCTATTTACCCCTATTTAACCCCCAACCCTTTAACGGATTCATCTCAAAGTATAATTTAGTTTCAGATGTCGTTATAATACATACGTGTACCAAATTTCAAGTGAATATCTCAATTTTATTTTATCAAACCCTTTAATAATGAAGAAACGGTGGTGTGGGGTTGAAAAATATAAAAAATCTGAGGCCTTGGCTTCTAGTATATACACCGAATTTCAAGTTTGTGTACTCTCACCAGCTTGCCTTACGAATTTTCACCTTTTTACCCCTATTTAACTCCCAACCCTTCAACGGAATCATCTCGAAATATAATCTAGTTTCAGATGTCGTTATAATACATATGTGTATCAAATTTCAAGTGAATATCTCAATTTTATTTTATCAACCCTTTTAATAATGAAGTGGGGGGATGGTAAATATTATAAAAAATTTGAGGCCTTTGCTTCTAGTACATACACCAAATTTCAAGTTTCTGTACTCTTACCAGCTTGCTTTACTTCTTTCCCCCTAGTTACCCCCCAACCCTTCACCGGATATGTTAAAAAAACAATCCAGTTCCAGATCTCGTTATGCGTGTACAAAATTTCAAGTCAATATCTTAAACCATTCCGGAGAAAACGTGCTGACAAAAAAAAGTTACAGACAGACAAACCGACAGACCGACATACTTCCAATCCACTACGTGGATGTGGGCGTAATTAGGTCATGTCAGTATATGGGATGATCGCAAGAGGCATGTTCCTCGTTATATGTTTTATATAAACTATCACCATCATCATATAAACTTTATTTTTTATATTATTATTGCAATAACTTCGGGAGGAATACATAATAATATGAAATCGTAACGCAAATTAACAACTCACATAGATCTTAGATTTTAAAAGACACTAGAAGCCTCTTTATATTTTTTATGTCAGTTAACAATACAGTTTCGAGATTCTCTATAATTCTCAAACATTCACATAGAATTAACTAAGTTTTTGTTTTAACTGCCTTATTATACTTACCAACACTTAGAATGAAAAATGAAAAAAAGTTCATATGAAGTTAGAGGAACTATAATATGTGAATGTAACGGACCAAAGTCAATGCCACTTCGCTTCAAACTTTACAGTTCGTGACTCGCCAAACATTTTTTATGATAAATTCCAAATAAAAACAACTGATAAATATTAATAAATGATACGAACGTATAATTAAATATAAATTATGTATATTATTTATTAAGTTATTAAATTAAAATAATAGATGCAAAATTAAGTTTGGAAGATATTTTAATATTTCACCTAGGGCGATAAATAATAAGTTTTAATTAAATTCTTCAAAGAACGATGATTTCCATTTAAAGAATCAATTCTTGTGTCGCTCTAGGCGCCTCTCAAATTTATTCAATAAATAACCTGGCGTCTTACAGTTAATACATAAAAAATAAAAGTAAAAGAAGAATGGAATTCGTTAATGTAAATATTTCATCTTTTATACTCTTTCGACAATACATGATATACTTCCTCGTTATGATATATTTAAAGGCTACAATTACATGAAATAATTTGTTACTTCATTAATACGGCTGTTAATGTTGCGAAGTCCATGATGCAATAATTAATCTAGACATTCGAAGGTCACTGGCTATTTTTTAATGTCATATTCATATTTTGTCTCAATACTGGTACTTTTTCTATATTCATGTTCTAAAATATTAAAATTAAAAGGATCCCAATTCAGGTACCGCGTTTACTTCTGCTTCTGAACTGGACACTGAAAACTTGAAATCTCTGAGTGAGACAGTTGCCAATGGCATTGAAGAGGCTAGTGCAAAGTTTAAACGAAGTTTTGACAGTAAACGTAAACAAGCGCCTGAGTATAATATTGGCGATTTAGTAATGGTGAAATACAAGTTTTGCCCCAACGGGGGAGTCAAAAAAGTTACTTCCTAAATTCAAGGGCCCATTCAAGGTCATCACAATATTGCCGAATGATCGTTATATACTTGAAGATATGCGAACCGGCAGTAAAAAGACACCAGGCGTAGTTACAGTTGACTCTTTAAAATCGTGGATTGTCTTAAATGGCGATGACTGTCAACCATTTCCGTAAGTTTGCGTACAAATTTAAAGTATAGAAAATTTAGAATGAGGTTTCGTGGGCTTGTAAACAGCAACCTATTGACTATAATTAATGCACGATGGTCAATAGAAGCCTACCGCTTATTGGTAACCCTAGATGTCGAGCCTGCTGAGACAGCAGAAGTCTGATGAGCTATCGGAAGCCTGCCACTCTACATATCAGAAGCCTAACGGAAGTGTTTTTTCGTTGGAAGCCCAGGGAGCTAGTAGTGGCCTGGAGATGTACATATACATCCTGTAGGTACAGAAGCCTGGTTTGATCAGAACCCTGATGAATTTATCAGAAGCCTGACATGTTTGGTTGAAGTGATGATGCAGTCAGATGCTTGAATATAAGTTCAGAAGCCAGACCGCAACCTCACCTTTACATTAAAAGCCTGATTAGCATATCAGAATCCTGATTCTCATATCAGAAGCCTGATCCTTATTCCAGATGATTACTTTTCAATAAGTTTGTTTTTTTTTCTCGGGCATTTGCATTATTCTTTAAACGCTGCTTTACTGCCACAGATTTTTGTGGTCCTCTTACTTGATGATATTTTAATACCTCTTTTTTTCTTTCTCCTAGATCATCAGATGAGTCTGAGTAACAACTCTGGCTTGAAGTTCGAGGACACGCTTCCGTCAGGATGGTCGAATGTGAGAGATGTTGGTGGTTTGGTTTATAGTTAAGAGATGATAAACATCAAGAGGCAATGATTACATTGACGCCGTAGCTGCCTCATTGTACAGTCAGCAGGAATTAAAATAAACATTATATTAAACAATATTGAGTTTAGGAGAATTGAAACAGTTAAGATTTAACTTGTGAACTTATTCAATAAAACCTTTTATGGGAAATTGTTTATCGATATATAAAGACTCTTAAACCCCTACGTCCAACAATGACTCTTGAAGCTCGACAAGTTTTTCATTGTTAGTAGAAGTCTTATATGTCGGTTCTTAATTAATAATTTTTTAGAGTTACCGTTCTGTGTAAATACCTTTATCGATTTCTTCACTAGTCGTAATGGTCCACATTTATAACTCGTGAAGAAAACACCTGCTTTTTGCAATTTATTACAAAATTATGATTTTTGAAGACCCGTCCGTAAGTTGCGCCTCATCTAGTATATATTTTAAGGTGACCATTCCTTAGAAAGAGATAGGAAAATATTTAATATTTTTGCCCACAACTTTTCTTTCTTAGTACGTATATTTAAAAAAAACTATAAGAGTACCTAAGTAGAACCATAACAAAACTATTACTATGAATTTTTCTTCGCAACTTCGTCTCCCTTATTACATAATGTAGTGTACAACTCCGACCGGGTCTGGCACGATTTAAAGGTGGCTGTTAAAAACTGCTGCTTATGCAATCCAACGCTGGGTCTCCATTATAATTTCGTGCCCGGCGTCATGCGGTACGTAACCGAACGGTGGTGAAAAAGAAATGAAATATTTCGAAAAGAAGTGATCATAGTGCTAGTTCTGATTTACATCCATCCCAGTGACTTCATAAAAGTGGAAGATATAAAAAACTACGCAGAAATTGGCATAGGATTAAGCGAAATCTAAGACCTTCTTTGTCACTGTTAAAAGACGAAGGCGAAAATACGGTTCGTAAGTACACAGATTGACAGATTTGTCTATAGTAGGTACTCGATACCAAGTTTTTTGTAAACGTGATATATATCAAGTTATTCATGCAATTTGCTTTGTTCTCAATTAAAAGTCAAATGACCGATATATGTAACATTCAACTATATTCTCTCTTCTAACCCATTAAATAAACCAGAAAAATAAACATTGGTCGACGGCTAAGACGTATTTTAATTTATTATATACACACAGAGAGAATGATGATTTAAGAACGTTTTAAAAATAGTTACATCAGTTGGGTGAGTTTATACAATAGTACCTTATATTATAATGTCACCAGTTTTATATCGGGGCATTAACCCGGCGAACTTTGTTTCCCTAAAAATTCTACTTTTTATTAAATCATTAGATGTAAGAAACGGTACTGGTATTGACTGACTGCTGACAGTGCTGACTGAGAAAAGCACTTGTCTTGGCAGCGTTAGCACATATCAACTATTAGAGAATATTTGTGGGTTATTTCTTGGAAAGCAAACTTGCATTATGCTTTGCTTATGTTAATGAATAATACTATAGAGGAGAGAAGGATAGTAAGGAGAGAGTAATAGTACAGTAATTTTAATATAAATAAATCAATGGAAGAAGCGTGAACTGAACGTTACGCTTTCGTTTGAAGAATTTTATATAAATATTTATGGTTTAAACAGGACATATCTACTGTAATTTTTTGGAAATTCTTACAATCACGCAAATATCCCAGAAATGTTCTAGGAGACCGACATTTACAAGATATACATATATGAGTCGGGTTAATTGCATTGAGGTACAGTATTACCTTATTTCACACTTCATTCGTATTTCTATATATTATACAGTTACAACATTAACAGATACTGTTCACCGCACTTTTCACCAGATGATGAACAGTGCAACTTATTATTTTAACAGAAATTTAAATGTTATCACATTACAACTGTATCAGAAACGCCGTATAGAAAGTCTGGTATTTACAGAAACCATGGCGATTATTACCTACACAATATTAAAACACCTATATTCAGTTTACGAATCCAGCGTTTTCTCATTACTCAGGGAACTATTTCTCATCTTCCCATTTGTCAAAACGCGACACAATACAGTTGGCCCTTTGGGTCCTATAGCATTCTTGAGCAGTGACTATTTCAATTTCTAATTGTTTCGAGTATGGCTATGTAAACCAGTGTCAGGGTTACTTCATTCTTTAACTGAATACAATATAAGCTCTAGAGATGTGGAGTGTGAGACTCAATATACATTAGCTGGGTTATTTGCATTTAGGTATAGTAAGCCCTTATTTAGCACCTCACTTATCCTAAATATTATACAACTGAGGTCAACTGTTATTTTGCTAAAAATTCTACAATTCATTAAATCATGCACGCAAATGTCTCAGAAATATATTGATTGAAGTCTGGCATTTACAGATGCTACGGCGATTATACATACACATTTTCAACGTAAACTATGCATTACAGATTTGGGCCGTGGTACCCAATATACATTAGTAGGATTAGTGTCAATTAGGTTCAACAATCCTTTGTTTAAGACATCACTAATTTTGTGTATATCATATAGCACAGGCATTAACAGATGTCTGTTGATTAGCTCAGTAGGTTAGATTCGGCAGTCCTTTATTAAATATCTCAGTAATTTCCTGTGTATTATATAGCTGAGGCATTAACAGATGCCTTGAGTGAACAGCATAAATGCCTGGCATTTACAGATGTCAAGGCGATTACTACCTACACAATTTTAACCTAGGCCCTGCACTTCCAGATGCACAAACTATAGGAGCAACGCCAGAATCCTCCTATGAGGACATGAATGAAACTAACTAATATTCTGCATATTTTATAACCGAGGTATTAACAGATACCTCCGGTGAACAGCAAAAATGCCAGGCATTTACAGATGTCGCGGCGATTGGTACCTATACAATTTCAGATATCTCCGGTGAACAGCAAAAATGCCACGCATTTACAGATGTCGCGGCGATTGGTACCTACATAGTTTTAACATAAGTCCTGCATTTACAGATGTAGGCAGTAAAACTCCCCTCACAAAGTATGGGGCAACACCAGAACTTTCCAATGAGAGCATAAATGAGAAATTAGTAATAATATATCCCCTATACAACAAGATATTCTTCTTGCTCTCGGGAAAAAGAAAAATCGTCGATAGGAGAACTGAACGGACATAATACTCAAAAAAAAAAAAAAACTTTCGAAAGTTAGACGAGTCCATCTTCAAATGGGTGTATTTACAGAAGATAAGTAAATTTTTTGAACAAGCTACAAAACTGCTGGCCGTGAGACTCCTTGCCTTGCCTTGCCTTGCCTTTCAACAAATTGTTACTGATTTCAACAAAAACATTGATTCGAAGGCGAAGTAATTTTCCCACTCGACAGATGTATCAAAGGTAATTGCAGTGCTCTTTCCTTACATCTAGTTAGATGTACTTGATAATATCGTTTCTAACCGAAAGCTGTCGTAAGACAATTCAAGATATTCCAATAGTCGAAAACTTGTTGGAGAAAAATTCCAAGCAGACGCTATTCGTTAATGTTTAGACGAGCAAAATATATACAGGAAGTGTAAAGAATTTTTAGGCTTGGCAGGTTTATATCAGGGACCCGGCCATACCTGACCGGACATTATATGTCAGTACCTAATGCTACTAATAAAACCTTCTAAATTAATCAGTTCGTATAAATCGGGCACATACCAAGGACCCGACCATACTGCCAGGGGATATAAAACATCAGTACCTAACCCTAATATAAAACTGTCTGAAGGTAGGCAATTCACATTAATTATACACCAATTGTGAGAAATTGACAGCATAGAAAATGCAAGCATATGTTTCACGCATCTTTCTCAATTTTTAAGAGAAAAGCTAAAGGCAGAATAAATAGGACTTATGCTAAATGTAAAACAACAATATAAAATCATAAGTACTCTATGCTTTAATTTAGAAAAGTACAAAGTAAGCCAAAATATATCCATAAGGATTATTTCCTGTCTTACTAAAATAACAGAAATAAATAAATAAGAAAATAAAAATGAAAAAAAAAAAACAAGGAAATATTTTCTAGATATTTCCTTCTCTTAAAGTCATTGGGAACATTTACCAATCTACAAAAACCCACTCAAAGATGCGTCTTTATAAGCTTCAAAATCAATCACTCTTGTCTGGTTCTGGAGACATTAAAATACAGATATTAGTACTTCATTTTAAATAAATAAATAACCACAAGATTAACTTTTGGAAATTAGAAACGTCTATGAATTCAAGCATTTCTAAAAAATTAGAGAAGTTCATACTGTTAACAATATCACAGCTATTCCCTGCGTTAACCATATAGGGTGTCCGATTCTCCAGGTAAAATATTATTTTTCGACTTTAGCATTATTGTGAGAGGAGACACCCTTAAATTTTTCGCATTCTGCATTTAATCGGGGGAAAAATGAACAAGGAACAGCAAAGACATCCAATGAGCTCAGAATACCAATTGTTGGAAACAAATTAAAAAGAAAATAAAAATAGTTAAATACTCAGGTATTTCCTCTAAAATATCAAATATAAATATATAAATTTTGGGGCTCAGATACGCATTCTGTAAAAGTTGATGCGTTCGCAGTGAACTTGAAACTGTACATAATTTTTTTTTTTCTACCCCGTCTCTTTATTTTTCCACAATTGAGAGGGCGTTACTCACTGACCATAAAGGCAGTGAAATTTCCGAGGAAATAAGTCAGGCAGAAGAACGCACTAATCAAAACCAACATTCCTGATAATATATATATAAAGGAACCATCAAGCAATACATATTGCCATATACTAAAATGTATAAAATCAAGCACAGCAGGCAGTGGCGATCTTACTGAACAACAAATTTTTAACAGTCAGCGCTATATCTAATTTTAGCTTACTACTTCATTGACGAGGCATTACTCAAAAGAGTTATTATGGAATTCTTCAACATCAGATCTTTGAAAATTGGCACATGCTCTTACTTGAGGCCCTCGATTATATGCAAAAGCTTTATTCTCTTACAACCCTAGTATTGGAAAAATTATTATAAAAAAAAAAAAAAAAAAACGTTGAAACTTCTATCTTTAACGGTTTGGCAGGTACCACAAAGATCAAGCAATTTTAAAAATGTCATCAGAAAAGAGCGAAAAAGGAAAAAAAAAAAAACAAAAACAAAAAAAAAAAAGTCAGATCTTAACAGACTGAGACCAAACTTCTCTATTACCTGTTTCTTGTGTAACATCGACATTAAGATATTACCTTATCAAAACTTTAGCGATAAGTAGTCAAACGAGAACCTAATTTATACTACCATTTTATCCAGTCATGAGCAAAACAATCAGTAGATGTAGATTCTATAGCCACAGCAACGTATGGCACGCTACAATATCAACAGCTCTCAGAGGAAAGTTGAATCTTGCATTAATTCATAAAACTACTAACTAACTAGAAAAGTTTTGCAACATTATATGATAAATCGTTAGTCACAAACTTTGGTGAATCTACAAACAAAATACTGTGGTATAATGATAATAGTAATAAAACTATTACAGCCTCGATTAGAGAGGTTAGTTCGCAGTACTCTAAACAGCTACATTATGTAATAAGGGAGACGAAGTTGCGAAGAAAAATTAATAGATCAATCGACTTACCTGAAGGAAGTTCGATCTTAATTTTTCGAACAACTTCGTCGAACCTTATTACGGGCCCGCCCGAAGTAGCGCCATACGCACCCAACCCCGCGAACTAACCATACCAAGCTATCGAAATTATAATGAAGACCCAGCGTTGGATTGCATAAGCAGCAGTTTTTAACAGCCACCTTTAAATCGTGCCAGACCCGGTCGGAGTTGTACACTACATTATGTAATAAGGTTCGACGAAGTTGTTCGAAAAATTAAGATCGAACTTCCTTCAGGTAAGTCGATTGATCTATTAATTTTCACTCAATAATTTCAGTGGTTTGTAAAAGAGCTAGATTTAAAACTACGAAATAGGAAGATTGACGTAATTTTTAAATTTAAATCTAGCTATTTTGCAAACCACTGAAATTATTGGGTGAACATTCATAGTAATAGTCTTGTTATGGTTGTACTTAGGTACTCGTGTGGTTTTTTAAACATACGTACTAAAAAAAAAGTTGTGGCCAAAAATAATAAATATTTCCCTATCGGATGTCTCTTTCTAGGGAATGGCCACCTTAACGTTTTTAATAAGTAATGACTAAAGCTCTACATCTTCCTGGTAAATCACACTCACGCCATACCATTCGCGTGCCTCAGCTTCACTAATAAAAACTATGACAGCGCCAAATACTATGATTTATATTCCATTTTATTTATAATACTCACACGTCCACTTATTTTGCTTTCTCAGAATTTTAATGAATGCGCTTTATATGCAAAATTTAGTGCTTTGAAATAAATCAAATCTGTTGTATAATAATTCACTACATATTAAAAGGCTTTTACATAAAATGGTAACTTGGTAGTTTTGTACATGCATTTCTCAGGCTTTGTTATTCGCCATTTTATCTCTTACGTTATTATACTCTTCGCAATTCATTTGTAAATTTTATGTTTACCACATTTTTTGATGCTGGAAGATAAGAGAGAAATAAACGGAGCAGTTTAAAATAATTTAACACGAGGCGACATTCACACCAAGAAAGTGTTCTTGAAATATTAATATAATAAAAAGCAATTATTCACACAAATAAAAAGTATTTATTTGAATAAAAATCAACTAACAATCATAAGTAATAGTCGAACATTCAATAAGACGTTAATAAAACCCCAAAAAGTTCTCCCAGGAAAACTTTAATACCAGTAGGTATTTACGAGAAGTATAACTTTTAACACAATACAATTCATTTTCTAAAAATTAAACAAAAATATTAACAAATATGGATTAATCTATCAGGGTATGGTATATAAGATCTCAATTGGGACAGCATAAAAACGAAAACTCGGAGTAAAGTCGGCATCTTCTTTATGGGACATAGCCGACAGTGGTTAAAATGTAAACATGCTTTAAATACTAAATAATCATTTTTTAATTGATAAAGAAAGGGATTTCTGTAATACTTTTATTCAAGGCTACGTCTATTGTCTAATGACCTACCTCTCGTTCTATCTTCTAGCGCAGCGGTAAAGTTATGAAATATTAGGCGGGAGTTGCATAGATGGTATATAATCCTCCCGAAGGGGTGTAAGGCAGCGACTGCCTTGTTTATTAAATGTTAGGCCATGATACTATGAACTTTGCAGGGTCATGATGTTAGATGGGTGGAAAATTTCTAGTGTTAATAACAAGGAAAGACTCGGCGAAATTTTAAAGGGGGAACTTATTTCCTGGCATCGGTAATTGATCTCAGTAGCGGAAATAGGCGATGTTAAATAAACAAATTTCAAAAAAGCTTTGTCTATGAACATTAGATAAATAATATTTCGTTCGTCAGTATCCGAGTTTTTAAAACTTGAATCGGTATTTACTTAATAGTAATTGGATTGATAGGTGGTAATACAGAATATTCATTTTCCATTTCTATCACATGAGATACACCCTTTCTCCATATATCGCTTTTACCTATTTTGTGTACTATTATCTTTATATTCTCTAAGACAGACTCACTTAATTGTGGGGATTAATTATATTGACGTAGTCTTGTTTCTACATCAGCCCACACTATTTCAATAGAGTTGAAAACGCAATAATATGGAGGCAGACGTAAAATAGTATGATCGTGTGCTTCAAAAATGTTTCAACGGCATATTCTTTTTTAAAATTTTGCTTTCCAATCAGCTCTAATAAAGTCTTTTTTGTGCATTTTCCTGGTATTTTCAAGCCTTTACCTTTCACAAATTCAATGATATCGCCTTTTCTTGTGTTGGTGTTCGGAATTTTTGTGTGTTGCCGCGAATGGTATGACGCATTGTCCATAACAATTACAGAATTTAGTGGGATATTTGGTAACAGCTGTTCCTTTGCCCACTTTTCAAATAATTCGGCTGTCATATCCTCGTAGTAGTCGGCAGAGAATTGCTTGATAATTTTAGCAGATAACAACAACGCATTTGGAATAAAACCGTTTTTACTTCCAGCATGTAGAATTATAATTATTTTTCCCCTAGAATATGGAGCACTTAAATTACACTTTTTTGTGTTATCTACTCAACCGTATTGAACTACATCATGGGTGTCAAAACATCAAGATAAATTATGTCTCTATTTTCATCTCGGTATTCTTTTATTTTACGCAGGTACTCGTGTCGTTGATCAACGATGCATGCTGATTCCATAACTACCATTCGCTTGTCCAATTTTTTGTACCTGTGCTCCGCAATTGAGCAAAACGTTTCGCAAAGTATCTAATGATTTATAGTTATAATGTGGATAGTCGCGTAACTTATCCATACACAAATCGACGAATGACATCTTTGGACGCGTTATCAAGTTTTTTAAGTTTTTGTTCAACTCTTTTCCGTTTAACAAAATGATCCCCGGCTCTAATAACTCTAAAAATTGTAGTATGGCTAAATTTGGTTAATTCACAAATCTTCTTCACAATTTGATTATATAAAGAATCGATATTTTCGCCTTTTAAACACGAGTAAATATTCAAAATAGTGAGACGCACCCCCCCTATGCCTATTGTTTTCTAGTTAAATTCTGGTTTGATTAATTACCAGTTCCCCTTCCCTTTCCCCTGAATATCTAATTATTAAAACAATTATATTAATTTGGCTGTGTGATCGTCTAGTTTAGTGGTAGGACTCAGATTTACGTTTGTGTTTAGTAGTTTATTGTTACCAGAATTCTTTTTAAAGTTTGATATCACTGTTTCGATTTATTGATATTATTTTATTTGTTAAAGATTTATTCACTGGATATTTATTGCTGAATTGTATGAGAAATTAATTAATTGATCAAATTAGACACCAAATAATTATTTCGGCACTTGATTATATCTTGAATTTGTACTTTATTTGAGATTATTTATTTTTATTTCACATTCCTCTGTACAATTATTCTGAAACAGATTTGTTAGTTTTATGTTGTTATCCTTTATTTGATTCATATTTATTTTTATTATGTTATTTTACTCATATTTTCACTAACCTTATGTGTACTTAGAATTCATTTCTAAAAGGTAAACTGATTAAGAAAAGTCAGAAAACGTTTTAATGCATTTATTTTTAGACAATTGTCACACATCATGTATAAATATATTCGTTGTAGCAAATGCCATAAAATCAATAGCAATTATTGGTTGATACAATGGTTAATAATTTCAGGTGGTGAAAAGAATTCTTTGGGACAAATCGTCACACATTTACTTCCGTTAAATAAAGTAGTTCAGCAATATAAACAACAATAACAACGTTGTTAAAACGACAACAGCCGTTTGTTCTCAAATATTGATAATCGATTTCGGTCTATGTAAAGTTTGACACAAACTCTGGGAAATGTCCCATTAGTGACAAGCAAAAAGCAACCACAAAAATTATATGGTTTCCACGACAACTGTCGTATTTTGATTTACAGCGTTATTGAAGAACGTTGGCTCATGTTTGCAATGGCAGTGACATGAGGAGACCACTGGTCTATGTTTAACGCTTTTGTATTGTAGTTTAGAGAGAAGCAGTGAAAACCAAATTATACTTGCGTTTGCCATTCGGAAATATCCGAACATATGTTTAATAAAAGAGCTGTGTTCAAACCTTATCATAGAAAATCAGCATATATCTTGTACGGTAGCAGTGTTATATGAGAACACTAAACCGACATCCGACACGACTACAAAATGTCGTTTATATCACTGAATATTACCCATCCAACAGATTATAGTAAACATTACTAACAAAATTATCCCATAGTATCCTTTTGCGAACTTCAGTTAAGAAAATTCTTGAAAACTAAACAATTGTTCATTCCTATTTAATTAAATATACATTGAAGAAATTTAGTACAATTTTAATAAGATAAGATCAAGGTACCACAAAACGTGTCGCGATCCCGTTATTTTAAACCGAAGATATAAAGTCGTGTTAATTTAGTAGCATAATTCTACATTGCCATGTGAATAAATTTAGAAAATATTAAATGTAAAATTAAGAAAATCGCATTGCAATGGCAATGTGAATATTTAAGAAAAGTTACCTAGTGGCTGATACAAAGCCATATTACCCGTCTCCTCTCCCCCAGTACTTAGAGTTAAGTAGCTCATGTCAATCTTAGACACTGAGTCGTATGTGGACAGAGGAACCACAAGGTCGTCTCCAGAGAGTATAGTTCAAAATTGGTTAACACAGACCAGCTTGGATGCCGCGTAGTAACCGAAAACCCAGAAGGAATTCAATTTGCAACGCTCTAACGTCCAAGACTGGACACTGGTCAACAAACACCACGGTGTACTCCTGCAGCCACGCAGTAACCGAAAACTAGAAGGAATTCAATTTGCAGCGTTCTAACATACAAGAGTGAACAACGCGGTGTCACCTGGAAGCCACGTCGTAACCGAGCCCCAGTAGAGATTCAACTTGCAACGTTCTAACCTTCAGGTATGACCATGTGTTAGTGGACAGTTCGGAGCCAACTTGAAGTCACACAGTAACCGAATCCAGAAAGAATTCAATTTGCAGTGTTTAAACGTTCAGGTCGGACTTAACCAAACTGTCCCCGTTGCAACAAACCCCCGACTTTTTGTATAAAATCTCTGCACGAAGAAACTATAGGAAATACGCAAGTGTAAGAGAGGAAACTAGTAACTTAGTCTGTGAGGAACTTCGCCGTGTGGAACTCGCTTAAAATTCTTTCACGATATCTAAATAGTGTGGTTGCACGGGACCTTCACCCTAGGGTTACTTCAACTTATGGTCTTTTATCGCTAGAGCGGCCGTCCTCCCTTGTTTATGTGAACTTATCTGTCTTAGCTAAAATCGAGTCACTAGGTCCCGTTTTGAGAAGGTTTAAAATGCATGTAATATTATTCCCTTAAATATAATGACTTTTAATATTTTCGTATTTCATTAAAATATCGACTTTTAAAGCTAGAATCCGAATGCAACTGTTTTTATTTCTCATAGGTAATATTGAATTTTGTAGACGATTGTTAAAAAAAGTTCCGAAATACGTTAAATTTAATAGATAAATCCGGAAATTATTTTTAAGTTACCCTGCCTAGATACGGGGTGCTTCAATGGCTAAATTTGGTTAATTCACAAATCTTCTTCACAATTTGATTATATAAAGAATCGATATTTTCGCCTTTTAAACACGAGTAAATATTCAAAATAACCCTTTGAGTTTGAACATGTAAGTCTTTATTTTTAAATTCCGCTTGTATGGGGTCTGTATCAAAATCGTCCGTTTCGTTGTCATTACTATCTAAAGGCCTCCAAAATGCCATTTTAAACAATTAATTGCAAAAAATCAAACACATTAATAAAACTAATAATTTGTTCAAATATTCACTAGAATTAAGTAATTTATAACGCGGCCTGGCTGTACTGCACTGCCTCGTACAGATCATACGATACAATTAATTCATACGTAATTTTTGTTTTATGTATTATGGCATGCAAAAACTCTGAACAAGGTTGGTGTTGACAAACCAAATTCGCTAAGCATCTAATAATTCTAATCCTACCCCTATATTTCTATGTGACAAGCGGATCAAGTTCACGTGGACTGTAGACGAGGAGTGGTGAATATAAATCTGTAAAATTCTGTGCTCTCTCATTCAATGTGAAGCGATATATTGACGATACCCCGTAATATCCTCTAGTTCCGGACTGTTCCAATTCAGTTCGTAAATACTATAGCACTCTAAGGGACTTTGCACATATGAGACAAACAAAAATTTGTTACAATATATAAGTTTTCCAATGTTCGCTTTTTTAACATTTAAATTGCGGCTCGTTTTAAATCATTTAATACCACAGGCACACAAAGAAGTCAATTTTATGAGGTTTCACATATATATACTCCCATGTATTTTTGACCGCTGAATACGATCCCGATGTCAGTTTTACAAAATTAGCTCAGGATTCTTTGTTAACCACAAGAAACAGCTGAAAACAGGCCAGAATAGGGTTTAAAAGAGAAACAAAAAATTTTAAATAAGTAGATCATGTCTTCCATATATTTTTAAATTCTGAACACGATCCCAATGTCAGTTTTGCTCCATTAGGTCAGGATTTTTTGTTAACCGCGAGAAACAGGTTTAGTGTAGGCAAATTAGACGAAAGTCGACTTAAACTTGAAAGAGATTACCGAATAAAAGGATTTTCATGAAACTTTGTGGAGTTTGTTCGTCTTGATGTCTAGATCAAACTCCAAAAAAAAAAAAAAAAAAATACCGCTATTCCCCGCAATTGTTATAAACCATGATATTGTTGTCAATTTGTTAACTAGCAAAATTGAGGTAAATTAAAAAAAGCAAATTGTATTTTTAGATGAATTAACGAAAAATCCTAAGCTACTTTTATAAATCTAACATCCGGATCGTATTCCGTGGTCAAAAATAGATGGGATTATACAGGGTGTAATTAGTTTCATGTCATTAAAAAAAAACCGGTAATAGAAACCGACTAGACAAACAAAAAACCTATATGGCTTTTTTCCCTAGGGGCACTTTGAAAAAAAAACTGATCTAGGTAGAACATTTAAATGTTAAGGTAGGAAACATTTGAGAACCACTGTTTTTCAAGATCAATGGATGTTATAGTTCCGAATATTAGACAAAATAAAAATCTGTAATACCCAACTTGTGTTCCCGCCGGAAGAAGTGCGGCACTTTGATGGGATTACTTGTACCGAACTTTTTATACCACTAATTATGAAAATGTAAATAATTCCTTCTCTTTCGGTACAACGCAAGCATAGCATGGCCGCAGGGGTTTGATTAGGATTTGTTTACATGTGCTTTTAATTTGGAACAAAGTTATTGTGCCTTTTATTGTCGTTTGTAAGAATTTATAAAATTTAAAAGTGGCTTATTAACATTTGTAATATTGTGTTAAAAGATTAAAAAATTAGTAACTGTTTTATGAAATTGGAAAATGGACAGTTAGACGTCCGAGATACGATAACACAAAATAGTTGTGTATTTTAAGTTAGGAAAAAATCTGATTTTTTAACGAATTGAGCGCACAAATTTTCCCAATCAGGTATCGAAAATTAAAAATCGAGTCTTTGGTCTCTATCAAAATCAATGTAAACAATAATAAACAGATCAAAACAAGACAGCGAATTATAATAATGATGATAATAATAATAATCATACCTTTAATGCCCAATAGGTAACCCAATAACTGAACAATTCTTTTGAATTCTTCACAAAAACTATTCGAAATGACCTCCATTTCCACGTATACACATTTTGGCACGTCGAACTAAGGACATACGCACTCCGTTCAACACATTTGGTATATTAGGATCATTTTTTATGGTTTCTATGCACATTAAAATACGTTGTTGCAATTGTTCTAAAGCTCTTCCGCACCAGCTGCATTTCCACCACTTTCTCCATACGCCAAGTGCATATCCGCAAGCTCTGGATAAGTGTAATCTCACATAATGTCCAAAATCTGCATTTTAAAACACCACACTAAACTGTGAATTAACTTTATCAATAAAGAAAACAAAAAGAAAAACTTGGTCCAAAATCCAAAAAGTAACAAAAGAGCACGAACGAGAAGTATTGTCTTACGTAACCAAGTACTTGAACGATAAGTTAATAAAATAAATCTTAACATAAGTGGCATAAAATTCAAAAAAAACAAAAGCAACAGACAAAACCAAGGAACGGGTAGGTCGCGTCGTGTGTACGTTGTTTACCAAGTAAGGACACAACCTGAAATTATTACTTGAGAATATTACAAGGGAGAGTATAGAACGCGTAATAAGATAATTTGGCGGCGAAGAAATAAAAACATGGCGGTGTCCTCTGTTGGTCGTTTTTAACTACTTTGTCGGCATGCTTTTCGATGACCCCCGGAGCGGTCTAATTATCTCTTAGGATCACCATACTTATTTGCACGAATGTCAGAGTATCATGTGCGACAAGATGCGAGGCAATAAAGCCTACCCCAATATGCCAGCAGTTCTCAAACTATGTTATTAAGTATTTTGGAAATGTTTGTTTATTTTTTTTCTCCAAAACTATGAACTTTAGACCCCATGTTATACAAGGTTTTTTTTTTTTGTCTTGTCATTCCCTACCACCAGTTTTTTTAATGACATGAAACTAACTACACCCTGTATATGTGAAACTTCATGAAATTGACTTTTTGTGTGCCTGTGTAATTAGTGATTTTTATTTCGTTATATAAATTAGTGGAGACACTAAGCATTGAAACGTTGATGACACATAAGGGCGTAAGGTTATAATAATAAATTCTAATGAAATCAGTCAAACACTCATATTTGAACTAACGTTGTTTTAGTAGTTTCACTTTCATTAAACAAATAGTATTTACCCATTCAATTTCCACAGGAATTACAGACGTTTCAATCGACACGTGTAAAAGCTTATGCGTTACCGATTCGGTAAATGTTATTAAGAAAGTAGGATACTGGCGTCACCTCTAATCTTCCACGATTCAATGCTAGATTTTATTGGCCATAATTAACACTTTATTAATATTAAGTGGCAATGTTAATGGATTTTACGTAATAATACAGGGGTACTGGTAATTCGACGTATTCCTTTAAACACATGATAATGGAGGGAATTTACTATATTACGAATCCAAATATGAATCATTCAAAAGTCATTAGTTTCATAGATTTTATAATTTTTATGTGGTTTGCGGAAAATTGCGGTGACATTATCATGAATAAAAAATGTCCATTTTTATTTCGAAACTTTCTTGTACTTACCAGTTGTGTACTTCAAAGGGCACTTATCATAATTAAATCAAAATAACAACAGTAACCTCAGTACTTAAAAGAAAATTACGCAAACTTTTTGTCCTGGTAATCTTACCAGGACAAAAAATTTGCGAAATATTAGAATTAACAAGCAAATTACAATTTCACAACCATATATTTCCAAATTTGGCGACACGTCTCGCGAGCAAATTATTTTAAAAACTTCTCTGATTTACTAGTGTGGAGGCATAGAAACAGAGATATAGAAACGTGTCCAATAAGAAAGACAAATTGATTTTAGGATTTTAATTGCTATCATAACCAGAATTCAGGTTATCGATAGAATGCAAAGAGTGTAAATCAATAATTTTACAAACAGTTTTTACTTTACTTCTCATATATAGTTGTTTTCTGCTGTTTTCAAAATTCTATAAAGAATATGTTTCATTACAAGAAACCAATAAGTCAAAAATTTGTTGAAACAACTTGTTCACGAAATGTATTGTCAAATTTTGGAAACAGATCGTAATGAAATCGTAAGTTGTTTGTTAATATTTGAATTATGCAAACTGTTCTATCCTGGTAATTTTTTAATACTAAGGTTATTGTAATCGGTATTAAGTTTGGAAATAAAAACGGGCTCATTTTATATTTACAATAATAACACCGCGGGGAGCATTTTGATGAAAACACACGAAAATTGTAATATTTCTGAAACTAATGACTTTCTGATAATGCATATAATAATGTAACCCTTGTACGTTACACGTCTTAAACATTTAAAGTAAATCACAAAGTGATTTACTTTAAATGTTTTCAATGCGTAGCCTATCTGAAAGACGCAATGAATTTGCCATAAATTTCTTAAAAAAGGTGATTCATTATGATATTGACTGTAGTGAGATACTCCAGAGGCTTAATTTCCATACTCCGCGAATAAATTCATGACAAAACCAAACTTTCTACCTTCCTATAGCCCGGACTAATACTTTAAAGTTTTCACCAATCTACAGCATGTGCTCTAGCTATAACCACAGTCAGCGTGATATCGACATCTTTAATAAATAGGAGATTCTGTCTAAATCATATATGTATTTTTTATTTTCTCTTTTTATTGTAAATAAATTCAACTCTTTATTCTCTTTAATATTTATATTTTCTTTTGTTATATATCTTTACTGAAATGTACGCTAGTAAATTTAAGTAATTTTTGTACGATGTATGTGTTGTTTCCCATCTTGTAAATGGTCTTGTACTGTTAGATGCTGTATGAATAAAATAAAAATAAAAAACAAATAAAACATTATAATGTTTAAAAAGTTATCTTTTTAAAACATTGCTAAAGTTATAATGTAATTAATTTGATCCTCAGTGTTCTATAACCAAATCTAAAAAAATAGAAACGTTTATCACAAACAATAATACAAGGAATAAGTATTCTACATAATATGGAATTAAGGTAATAACCAGTAAAAACAATTATTTCAGTTATCATTTGTAGTGGAAAATACTGCAGATTATACTTATCCCAAAATCTAAAAAACATCCTGAGCTGCTCACATACTATCGCACAGCCCCGGCCTCCTGTTCATAGAAGCGAACATCTTTGGGAAGCTCTTTGTTAATATATTGACCACTCTATTAGTAGCCAAAAATCTAATATAACTACTATACTAATATACAATGAAATGCAAATTATCCATCGACATTTATGATTTTATAAATATGCCAATCAAATGCAATGTACTGTTCGCTATCGTATACATTTTCAAAATATATTAACAGCACGTTGTAAACCGTTTGTTTTTTTTTTTTTGTTGAGAAGGTTTAGTTAAGAGACCAGAAACGCGAAATTAGGTGAATATACTAAAGGTATCAATTTTATTCATGATATCTGCCACTCCCACCACCACCTCCAATATCCTCACTCCATTATTAAAGGAGTTATCAAAATAATAGTGTGTTTAGTGTGTGTATGAGAACAAAAGTTCTCAAAGAGTTTTTTGGACATCCGCCTATTACTACCTCGAAGCAGACGACTTCAAATAATGTTTTTAAAATTCTGTGAGGAATTATTTCCACTCACTACAGTTCAAAAATAGTAATAAGATGTAGTAATTCCTTAGACAGCAGTTTTTTAATATACTTGACAGTTTTCAACCTCTTGTATAAAAGATAATTTAGTACATCTGTGCATTAGCGAGATTAGATAAAAGCCAAGCTTTATATTTCAATAAAAATTATTATGAAACAAACAGTAATATGAGATTTTAAGACCTTTGTAGTACTAACCAGTAACCACCCATTGAGTAATATACACGGAGTCCATTCGTATATGCTAACAACGGACAATCTTAGACATGCAACTAGAATTGAAGGCAATGACATGGAACAGAACAGTGAAAGTATAGCAGTAAGTCGGTGATTGTTATCACAGAATGATGATACTGCAAGTCATTTACACGGAAACACGTGTTATACTATGTCCATACCAGTCACAGTCAAACGCTGGCTGGTGCATATCGTTTCATTCATTGTGGGCCTGTCTTAATGGGAAACTCACTCAAACCAATCTCCGGAGTTGAATATTGTATAAAGCTCGATTACATTTCAAGGAATTTACCTTAATAGGGAGTATTCTTTTATTAGCTTAATAGAATGTTGCAAGTTAAATGCTTTTGAAAAGAATTCTTGTTATATGACAAGTAATTTAATCATACTAATGATTGGTTTGTATCATCTTGATTGGCAGAAGTTAAATGGAGTATGCTATAATCGACCTTGGCCTTCTTTAAAAAGAAATCGAGATGTCACTTTAATTATAAGGCTCCTGTGAAAATTGAATTTATATTGTAATCGATGTGGGTATTGGAAACATTTTATTTTTTATTTATTGCGATTAAAAAGTTTTATCCATTAGGTCGTATATAAGATAAAGTTGTCCAATTTTAAACAGTTCTGGTACCAAGACTTGTGAATTCTGGCTATTCTGCGTTGAATTTGACAAATGTTTAACGTTTGAATTGTATTGTCATGATGTTCAAAGTAAACTCTGCTAAGAGGAGCTCCTCTATTTATAAGAGAGGTTATACAGAACTTTGATTTCCACGTCTTTGGTAGTTGTAGTCCTGAAGCACGGAGGTTATTAGAGTTGTGAGAAGTACAAAAAAAACAGTACGCTCAGTACCCAACATAAGTAGTATAAAATTTATTATTTTATTTATAGGCTAGGTTGCATTCGTTTTGAATATAATAGAATAGAATTAATAATGAAAAATATTAAATTAATGATCACGATACATAAATGACAGAGATTCCACGATACGCATAAGACAGCAACATATACTTGGAGAGAATAGGGATGGCTGGCACGTGCGCGTGTGTAAAAACAAAGAATTTTTACATACATAAAAAATTAAAAATCGTCAATTTTTTTAAGTTCATATGCAAGGTCTTAAGATATTATATAAAAAATTAACATAGTAAAAATACGTTTTTTATTATATTCTTAAAGCGTAAAAAATTGACGTATTTTTAATTTTTAAAAATTCATGACATTGAAAATATGAACTTTACGATAAAAATTTATTGAAGATTTCAGTACAAAAAAATTTGATTGATTGAACAAATGCAATTTTTCTTTTTGCTGTAAACAAAATCGTTTTAAACAATATCAGACCAGATTACCGTTTGGTTATATGATTAATAATAATCGATAGTATCTACTGAACTGATTTCCGTAAAAAAAAATCGGTAAAGTTATTTACACAGAACTTCCCTCGTTATTTGTGCATGGCGGTCACTCTAAAAAATTATTAATTACGAAATGACATTGAGAATACAGATCGGAATATAGTTATTGCTATTATTACAAAAAAACCTGATAACTTTTGGTCAAAAAAATATACAGAGTGCTCATCCAACAGCAAAAGTTCAATACTAAATAACAGGTGCCAAATATGGAATTCTTGCGCAAATACCTTTACAAATGTCCACCATGACTGAATTATTTCTTGGGATGACATTATTCAATAAAAGTATATAATAGGTGCATATGCCAAATATTATTGCCATCTGTCACATTTTCAATTCCACATTCACGTAATGGAGTGGAAGTATAGTGGTGATTAAAAAATATAAAAAAATTTCAAAACTTTTTTTTTTAATAGGTTTAGAATGTCACAAAACGCAAAAATTTTAAATTTGAGCAAAAAAAAATTTTTTTCCAAAATGGTGAAAGGATGTGGCAAATTTTTTTTCCGAAATAGGTTTTAAATGTCATGAAACGTGGAAATTTTAAATTTGAAAAAAAAAAATTTCGTCTATTCTATAATAGTGATAAATAGATTACCTAAACATGTTTTCAAATTTTTTTTTAAATTTTTCAAAAACATTTTTAAATTTGTTTGAATAGTTTTAGAATGCCATGGAAACGTGGAAATTTGAAATCTGAATAAAGAAAAAAAAATTCCATCTATTTTAGTGGTAAAATTTTTTTTCGAAATTTTTAAAAAATTTTCAATATTTTTAAAAAATAGATTTAGAGCGCTATGAAACGTGGAAATTTAAAATTTTAAGAAAAAAAATCCATCTATTTTAGTGGCAAAATTTTTTTCAAAAATGTTGGTAAAAAATTTTTAAACATTTTTTTCTTTTAAATAGGTTTAGAATGCCATGAAACGTGGAAATTTTAAATTTGAACAAAGAAAAAAATTTTTTTTAGTGGTAAAAATTTTTTCAAAAATTGTGACAAAAATTTTCTTTTTCAGAAATAGGTTTAGCGTGTCATGAAACGTGGAAATTTTAAATTTGAGCAAAAAAAATCTTTTTCATCTTGGTAAAAATTTTTTCAAAAATGGTGAAAAAAAATTTCAAAAATTTTTTTTCCCGAAATAGGATTAGCGCGTCATGAAACGTGGAAATTTTAAATTTGAGCGAAAAAAAAATTTTTTCACTATTTATTCCGTTTAGACGGTCCACCCTGTATATTCTCCAGTGAAATTTCGACCATTTCTGCGCTGACAGTATCGTCAACTACCTACCAAATTTGACTGCTCTCCGTCAAGCAGTTTTTTAGTAAATGCACCAACAGACAGACAGACAGACAGACAGACCGACAGACAGACAGACAGACAGACAGACAGACAGACTGACGGAATTGAAAAACCTATATTTTCGTAATCTCCGTGATCTGAAACGTCAGAATCCTTAAAAATCTCGGAGGGTGATTTTTTCTCGAATACAATACTTCCCTTCGGTATGCGAGGGAAGTAAAAATTCAATTTGAAAGTTATTCAAAACCAATGCGCCCATACCACTGGCTGCATACGCTGGATTGGATATGGAACATGCTGGTTGCCAGCAGCGAGAGTCACATGACGCATGGGGTTGGAGTATAGGATGGGAAGTGTAGGTGTTTGTGAGATGCTTCTTTTTAGTTTCCATACCTGTTTTAGGTTTCCATCTATCATCGTCTCCTTATTTATTCTTCTTCTAAGTTTTCTGTCTCTTCTGTTTCTGAATTTAGCAGTTTGCACCTCCACCCGCCCGCTTGCGTCCATATATGATTTCATGTTTCCCAGAAATCAATGTTTTCGTTTCAGCATCCTGCATCAGTGCGTCACCCTGGTTTGTCTGCCGGACCCATACATTAACACGCCGCAAGGAGCTTTTATTTATTAACCGTTCTACAGGTAAATATCCATTTACGGTGAAAGTGAGGGAAGGGCCCTGTCTCACGGTGAAAAAGAACTTGTTACAGAGGGTTATGAGAAAGATGTCCGAGGGAACATTTTGTACACCATGTATTTTCATTTCTATTTCATTCCCTATGTTTAACACCTTTTCAATTTTAATTTTAATTTTTTTCATTTTTAATAAAGAAATAAAGAGTTAACATTAATACATTAGGTTAATAAATTAAATTAACATAGCTTAGCTTTCTGTAATCGCCTGGTTTGTAGGTGCTGGCCTATCGTCCCCTTTTTGACTGATTTCTTACACTTCACTTTGTATATATGTGCGCCCCTATAGTTTGTTGTTGCAGGGTAATTTATGAGTTTATGACATGATCCACTTTATACCTAGACACTGAGTCTATCCGATTGCCCGTGTTTACTTTCTTCCATAGTTATATTACGTTGCCAGATGTTTGTACCCTTTTTAAGTTGTTTATATACGCTCTTAGTGATGCTATAATCCATTATTAAATATCAGCTATATGAAATAGCCAGACTTATGCTAATTTATATTAACTAATGTAGAATGGTCCACGCTTTAATTGAACACAATTTCGCACGACTTTTCACAGTTCTAATCGAGTTCTTTCAAGATTTCGTGGAAGCCACTTAAACGCGTCGTCGTCGCCTTCGCCGTCCTTTTGTAAAGATGCAATTAAGTAATGTGCTTCAAATTCGAAGTTTAAATATTCAGTATGCAGTAATTACTCGGTAAAGTACTTTAGATACTTATACAGTGCATGGAAATATTCTAAATCTTTGTGCAAGCAAAGGTATCATAAACTTGTATGTAAGTAGGTATTTAAAGGAATTCTTGTCATTCTTTTTAATCACAGCAACAAACGCTTTGTAATCCACGCATAGAATCACGTATTTTAGTTGATCGTTGATCTTCTTTTGCTGTATAACATAACTGACAGCATGACACCGTCTATCGCGAATGTCTGTTAGCTGCACGGTTCGGAAGAATTTCCTTAAATCTACGTTTTCTAATTAATTTATCAACTAAGCTTACAGGGTAACCATTGCCTTTAGCTATATTTTTAATTAAAGCTTTCTCTCTTTCTAATCTCTATTCGTTCCAAAAGAAACTTAATAGACGATTAATTAAGAAATTGAGACCCCCATTTGTGCTTGGGACAATAATGTGAGTCATTAAGGACATATATATCTTAAATTACTGGTACCAATATCAATTTATATCAATCCCAACTTATTTTCACTATTCACTAATGTAGAAATCCTCAGGAACTTCTAGATCAATTAAACCGGATCATTTTAGTTCCATATGAACCCGTTTACCCGTGGTGTAAGTAGGACTTTTCAAAACTTTTTTTTACAATTTTTGGCCTTGAATGAATTCCATCAGGCAACTACACAAATGAGGGGAAAAGGAGGAAGTAATAAGGATAATAAAGATACACACATTTCACGTCCAGGGGTTCATCAGGACGACTTAAAATTACACATAGACTGAACCACGGATAGTAGGTTAAACCACAGAGGATATAAAAACAAAGGCATATGGAAATATCACAAGCAAAGATTGACGACCGACAACCAGTGTTAAACCACTATACCACATCGAGATAAAAAATTATAAATTGCCCGGTATGCATTTACATTTTTGCTTGAAAGAACATAGTTAAGATTCATTGGTAGCTGAAAACCAATATTTCTTAGTTCACGTATCAGGCTCATTGATTCAGGGGTGTGTAAAGAGCAATTGAATAAAATATGATTAATATCCCCTTTTTGTCCATAAGCACATAGATCATTATTTAGAATTCCAAATTTAAATAAGTGATCTGGAAATCTACCGTGATTAAGTTGTAGACGTGCGATGGTAGAATAAAATGGTCTCGAAACTGGAAAACTGTCCTGCTATCTAGATTCAGCGATCAGAGGGTTTAAGAGATAATAATTTGTACTTCGCTCCATGTACTTCTGATCATATTCATATTGCCATCTCTTAAGAAGCCTTTATTTGTATATGGAAAATAAATCAGTAGCAGGTATTTTAACTGAAAGGGGAATACCACTTATCGAGGCTTCCTTAGCCATTTTGTCGACCATTTCATCTTCGTACAGGTCACAATGTGCTTTAATCCAGACAAGGTTGACAGAAACCCCCCGTTGTGACAAGGAAGCCAGTATAGCAGCAATATTCACAATCACCGGTGACGATTGTTCTTTACAGTTTTCAATACTACTCAGGGCACTCTTAGAATTAGAATAAATAGTTATATTCGAAAAGTTAAGGGAATCTGCAGAAAAATTCCTGAATAGCTACGGCTTCGGCTGTAAAAATGGAGGCCTGTGTAGGTAGCTTAAATTTGTGTTCTATATCAAGGTCAGGGATATAAAAGGCACATCCTGTGCCTATATTGCTTTTAGAGCCATCAGTGAAGACTGGGAAGTTTTCTTTATAAACATCAAGTATATAATGAAAAATGTTTTTATTCAGGGTAGGTAAAGTTGTGTAATGGGGGAATTCTATTTTAGGAGAATATTGACTGACATCAAGATTGCAGTTGAAGAGTTCTGTGGAGTATTGGTTGTATATTAAATCGTCAAAGGTAGCTGTATCAGAAAAGGCCACAGTGAGCGGAGGGCTCGCTTTCTTTCGCCAGAAGAGATTAGTGAGGTCTTGTTTACAAAGATCTGATATAATATTGCTTATGTTAGCCATACTTTTAAAACACCGGACTTTTAAGACAAATTTAGCGCTAAGATATTCTCTTCTGAGATTAAGAGGGGGTTCTCTCGCCTCAACTTCCATAGCTTCAATAGATGAAGAATGCATAGCTCCGAGACAGATTCTAATGGCTTTATTTTTGACCATATCTAATCGGGATAATAAAGTTTTACAGGCTGAACCGTAAGAAATGGAGCCATAATCTATCACCGATCTTATCTTTTTAAAACTTAGATACATGTCAGTTGTTAATACATCGGAAAATAAATTGCAACAACTTTTAGGAAATCCAAATCATAAAATTGAATTAAACGAAAGGTTCAGGTTCAGGTTCATTTACAAAATTGTAAGAATTGTAATTTAAAGTATGTTGGACGTACGAAAGGTCCAATTCCAACTAGATTCAAGGAATCTGTTGCTCATCTTAAATATGGGAGAACTGAAAGATGTAGTGTTGGCCAACATACCATTAATAATAATTAACCATAGATCTGTAACTTAAGGTTAATTATAAACGTAACAAATAATAGACATCTGGATGCATTTGAAAGCTTAGAAATTGCAATATGTGGAAATCGTAAGAAATGACAAAGAGTCGATTCCAAATAACCCATTTTATTGGTTATTAGTTCAAAATTCGTTGAACTGTAACAGAGTTTAGATACTAATGACAGGCTTGGTTGAGTTCGTTCAGCTACGACAAAATATTAGTACTATTTTTAGTGTTACTTTAGTTTTCATTATCTCCCGATGATGCTAACGTGGTCAGCGAAATGCACGTTAAGAGTGTTGTGTTCAAGTGTTTTGGCGTTTGTGGAAACTTCTTCAGACGAGCTCATACCTTCAAAACAAATGCATCAATTTCGAGGAAGTTTTATATAAACGTTAGATAATTCTTCTGACTAAGGTTCTTATATCGATAATCATACTGATGCACCAGGAGGTGGTGCAGTGCCAACGTAATCTCATAAAGATTCACAGATTTTAATAGTGTTCCTTGATAATCATAACTTACCAAGGATACACTGTCGGAGGCTTTTAATGAGACTTTTAATGTTTGAAGTTGTATTCACAACAGTGACAATACATAAGACTTGTAATTACTATTGTGCACGTACGGGCGTTTGTTTTTTCAGTAAATACTTAAAACCCCTGCACTTGACACACTTACGGCACAATCAAGTTAATAATGTTCCATTGTCTGTCTCTAATTAATAAAGACCGGTAAAGTAGTAAATCGCCCACTTTTTGTAAACAGAGAATGTTACAGCAATAAGAAAACAAACACAAATATTTAATTTTATTACGACGGAGAGGTGTCAGTTATTTAAGTGTATTTGTTCTATTAGCTTTACAACTCGGTTTGGCATATTTTATTTCCATTTTCATTCACACCTTGTAAAATTACAAATAATACGGTAATACTAGACACCTTTCGCGGTAATAAATACATAAAATAATCCTGTATTATTTCTTTAAGTATATGGCTGGCTCTGTTCGGATTCTTGTTATCCAGACAGATGGCAAGCAGAAGATTTATTATTGTTACACCTTATCTCTGTAGCTCTATTGTGCTGTGTCGCTTTGTCTGTTTTCTATTTCTTCGTTTTTAGATGTTTTGTTCAATTTGCAAAGTCTTAGACGATGTCAATTTGCACACTAGTGTTTGTGGTGTGAATCGTAAAATTAATATTTTTGTGCGGCCACTATTGATCATAGCTTATATGACATACCATAACAACAAATTAGAATTGAAAATCTTGTAACTACTTTTCCTCTCCTAGTCTTGATTTCCTAATGATTCAAGTATGTGTTAGTGATTCTGGAGCAGTTATTTTTGTGAATAAAAGTTCATATTATATGAACACGTATCCAAAAACTACTGCCAAGGTTCCAGATGTTGAAACTATATGTATGATAAGTTATCTAAAATGTTGACTGTCCATGAGGAAACACTGAGTTGCAAGTCGTTAGGTTTAGTTTTGAACTCTATTTCGCGCCTTGTCCTCTAGATCACATACGTAGTATACCCATTTCTGCTAAGTGGTACTACACTATGCTCAACGAGCTTTGAGTAAATAGTTGATGGAGTGCTCAACGAGTTTGAATGAGTTTTTCTTACTTTTTATTGGGTATTTTGCCACTGAAAAATATTTAAAAATTTTAATGAAAAAACCTCTGCGCCAAACGGATCAGACAGAGGTTGGTTCTTGAGTACTTGACTGTTTCAAAAAGTCTCACACCTAAAAATATATAAACTAGAACAATGTTACGAACTAAAAACTGAAAATCAAAGCTATAGGTAGTTAACGTTTCGGAAGAGAATCTACTTCCGTTCTTAAAACTTTTTTGGCCGTCAACCATGACAGTTCTTTGTTTATGTATTTCCATAGTCACGTGAGACATTAAATTATATTTATCTTATTTTTACTTACTTCGTCTCTAAGGATGGGCAACCAACTAGTACAAAAATCTATTGAATAATTAGAAACGCATCTATCCTCGTTTAATAAAATAATCGCGGATTCTTTAAGTTTTCTTTTAGTTCCGTTGCTCTCTTTTTCCAAAATCTTCGCCGAGTCCCATTTAATTCTATGATTATTATCCCACGCGTGTTCACAAATTTTGGATTTTTCAAATTCTCCCCTTCTAGCGTAATTTCTATGTTCACCAAGCCTTACGTTGAAAGGTCTAGATGAATCCTGAAAGTTTTGTTGATAGTCAGTTATTGAACATTAGTAGTAGAGAGAATATACTATCACAACCTGAGGTATTTAGGTCAATGGCAGTAATTCCATATATACATGGTTTATCGGATAAATTACGAAAAATTGGGAACAGGTTTTCCGTACGAACGGTTTTTCAAACGGGCTCCACGCTAAGATCGGTTTTATCAAGAACCAAACCTCCAAATATTGTTCAAAGTTCAAAAAAATTGTATTTATAGTGTTCCGTGTGAGTGCGGAAAACATTACGTAGGTGAATCATCTAGACCTTTCAACGTAAGGCTTGGTGAACATAGAAATTACGCTAGAAGGGGAGAATTTGAAAAATCCAAAATTTGTGAACACGCGTGGGATAATAATCATAGAATTAAATGGGACTCGGCGAAGATTTTGGAAAAAGAGAGCAACGGAACTAAAAGAAAACTTAAAGAATCCGCGATTATTTTATTAAACGAGGATAGATGCGTTTCTAATTATTCAATAGATTTTTGTACTAGTTGGTTGCCCATCCTTAGAGACGAAGTAAGTAAAAATAAGATAAATATAATTTAATGTCTCACGTGACTATGGAAATACATAAACAAAGAACTGTCATGGTTGACGGCCAAAAAAGTTTTGAGAACGGAAGTAGATTCTCTTCCAAAACGTTAACTACCTATAGCTTTGATTTTCAGTTTTTAGTTCATAACATTGTTCTAGTTTATATATTTTTAGGTGTGAGACTTTTTGAAACAGTCAAGTACTCAAGAACCAACCTCTGTCTGATCCGTTTGGCGCAGAGGTTTTTTCATTAAAATTTTTAAATATTGTTCAGTGGCAAAATACCCAATAAAAAGTAAGAAAATCTGAATATGCCACAAATAAACAATTACAGACAATATCGAGTTTGAATGAGGTAATACTTAGAGTTTCGATAGTTTTGCCATACTCAACGGTTTTGAGTAAAAATTGAATGTGTTTAAACTATGCTCAACGAGTTTTGAATAAAGAGTGGATGGAGTGATCAAAGATGTCTTTGTCATAGTCAACGAGTTTTGAGTAAAAATGAGATGTGCTTAAACTATGCTCAACGAGGTTTGAGTAAATAGTTGTTGGAGTGCTCAACGAATTTAGACGACGAAATACAAGAAGTCTGAATGTTTTTATCATACTCAACGAACTTTGAGTGAAAATTGGACGTGTTTAAACTATGCTCAACGAGCTTTGAGTAAATAGTTGATGGAATGCTCAACAAATTTGGGCGAAACAATACAAGAAGTTTGGATGTTTTTGTCACACTCAATGAGCTTTGAATAAAAATTGGATGTGTTAAAACTATGCTCGTCGAGTTTTGAGTAAATAGTTGATGGAATGCTCAACGAATTCGGACGAATATATACAAGAAGTTTGGATGTTTCTATCATACTCAACGAGCTTTGAGTAAAAAGTGGATGTATTAAAACTGTGTTCAACGAGTTTTGAGTAAATAGTTGATGGAATGCTCAACGATGTTTTTGTCGTGCTCGACGAGTTTTAAGTAAAAATTGAATATGTTTAAACTACACTCAATGAGCTTTGAGTAAATAGTTGATGAAGTGTTCAACAGGCTTAATTTTGAATTAAAATTGTTTTGACCATTACCTACTGGTAAGCCATTAATACAAATATCTAGCTATAGATTTATATCGAAACTTACATGATGGAGGAAGGGGTTCTTTTTTAATTTGAGGCCATTTTATGGTGAACAATTCTATTTCTACACAAAAGTTGTACCACGATAAGACATATCGTGGTGGAGGAAATCCGAGATAAAATGAATAATTTCTTTCATATTGTTAACGTCTCACAGATGCTCTATGGCCTATGAATTAGAGCCGCTCAAAATCACCGAAAGGAAAAATCTCTATTTTCCCCTACTTCTCGAAACTCTATCTCAGAAACAAGAAAAGCTATAGACTTCTGGTTTACGCCATTTGATTTATCACATCTTCTTACGTATTCCTGATTTTTTTAACAATTTTTTTTTTTAACAATTTTTGGCCTTGGATGAATTCCATCAGCCATATTCCTGATTTCTTTTTCGGAATTTTAGGGTTCCTCATTTAGGACCAGCGGCCCACGAGATTCGGTCGTGTCGTTCAAGGAGTGAAATCCTCGGACCTCTTAAATTGGCGGCTTGTATCTCGCTAAAAATTAATCGTAGATCATCGTGCCGCCCACCATCGAATAAAAAGTTTAATCTCGAATCGATTAAACACAAAAAAGTAGCGGTCATTTTTGTCTGGAAAAAGCTAGAGCGTGAAATGTGAAGAGATGTCGAAAATGCGTACATTCTTTAGATTCAAAACTTTGGGAAAAAATTAAAGTGTCGCTAAAAATCTGAAAAAATTCAGGTGTACATAGGATGGAGAGAGAAATCGAATGACAGAAAGCAGAAGTCTATAGTTTTTTTGATTTCCGAGATAGAGTCTCGAGAAGTGGGGGGGGGAGAGATTTTCTCCTTCCGGTGACTTTGAGCGATCCTATCTCGGAAACGGAGTGTTGTGGGGATATCTGGTTTACGCCATTCGATTCCTCTGTTCCTTTTGCGTATTTCTGAATTTCTTCATAATTTTATGGTCTCTTGTTAGCATGCAGTTGGTTTCGAAGCGGACCCATGTCGCCGGAGAAGCGAAATCCTTGGACCATAAGACTCTGGCGGTGTGTATTTCCCTTAAAAATGACCAAAAATTACTCAAAATATCTTTTACAATTGGCACAAGAATTTTTCTTATCGATTACTTACGAATACAGAAATATAATTGGCATACATCCCGGTTAGTGGAGATCCGGCGACAGACATTTCAAAACTGTAAGGTGCCGATTTTTAACCAATTATGAGTAAATGTCAAGTGTAATTTTTTTTAAATAATTAGGTTCATTTATAAATTAAGTTTGCACCACTAACACAAATTCTCATATTACATTTCTTCTCTGCCATGCTCAATAGTCCAATAATTATAAAGATTTCCCTAACAAAAAAAGGTAGTCTGAGATTTTCCTTCAGTAACTGTTAGAGGTGGGATTATACACCACAAAACCAGAAAAAATAGTTCTGGGGGTGCCGCGCAAACCCCCCCCCCCTCCTAAAATCCACCCCTTCGGTGAAAAAAAACTTATTTTACTGATAAACAAGAAAGCTGGACCGATTTCCTAAGAAAATGTCCTTTTGTAATTTTCTTGTATGTGCCATGATTTTCGGGAAAATCGATAGTGAAAAAAATTGAAAATTTTGTATTTTTAATGTGTACTAATTTTCGTTTATTTGAAACTTTTTACGCGCGGCCTATAGAAAAGTTGAATTGCTCGAAAACCAAAAAGACTAGGAAGAAAAATCAAAATGGGTTTTAAAGGGGATATAAAATGCTCTCTTGCGTTTCCATTTTTGATGGCGATTGATATCTATTAGTATATACAAATAACAATGTAATATAGTTACCTCTTGATTTTTTGCCCTTTTAACTATTCACTATTTCATGTTTACCTCGCTATAGCACATTGGTTTAAGGCAAATTCCATTTCGTTGTCATTATTAAAAGATATGACCAATAATTTCAGGCCGTCCATATACAACGTGTCACAACACTTTGGTGCAGAATTGTAAACATGGACTTCTGAGGTGAAGAGAAACACGTGGAAGTAGGCAGAAGTTTACAAAACGTACATATAATTTGTAATTTGTTTCTGTTTTCCCTGATGCGACGCCAATGATCAATGTAAAACACACAGCACTGACCTACGGCACCATCGACAAAAACTATCACAATTCGAGGTGGTGTGACCTTGAATTGTGGTCTATTCTGTAAACAACTGTCTCCCTGGAAGCTACATGTCCGATGATCTAATTTTATTCGCAGGTCATATCAGTTGCGATCGTGGTCTGTGTGTATTGTGTTTTGTGTGAGAGGATAGTGGTAAATATGGCACACTTTACGTCAAGTGAATATTTGGATATGATGATCCTTGTGTACGGATATTGCAACAATAATGTTGCCGCCGCTGAACGGGAGTATGGATTAAAATTCCCCAATAGACGTACTCCCAGTAGAAATACTATACTTGCTACAGTGCAACGCGTTCGCGATACGGGTTCGGTACTACCACACCAAGGAGGCGAGGGTTTTGTTCAACGCCACAGAAATGTCGATGAAACCGTTCTGGATATCGTTGCTCAGGACCCTACTCTAAGTACGCGAGATATTGCTCGCAGAACTCAAACCTCACATCACACCGTATGGCGAATTTTACGAGAAAATACATTTCATCCGTATCATTACCGAAAGGAACATGTATTAGAACCTGCAGATTTTGAATTACGCGTTAGGTTTTGTGAATGGCTATTAGAGTGTCTTCAGCAGGACAATCGTTTTCAAAGGAACATTTAGTGGACGGATGAGTCACACGACAAGGAGTGTTTAATAGCCGCAATAGTCATATATGGGCCCAAGAAAATCCACATGTGCACCGTGACCTGCGTTCTCAGTATCGCTTCTCCGTAAATGTGTGGGCAGGATTGTACAATAATGCTTTAATACGCTCATACATTCTACCAAGACCACTTAATTCCGATGTGTATTTGGATTTTCTAAGAAACACATTATTCCATGACTTACTTCTAGCAACAATACGAAGGATGTGGTTTATGCACGACGGGGCTCCTCCTCATTTTGAACGTCAGGTACGTGCACATCTTAACGAGGAGCTGCCTTAACGATGGATTGGCCGTGGGGGATACATTTCTTGGCCTCCAAGATTGCCAGGCATAAATCCAATGAATTTCTTTATTTGGGGATATATGAAAAATCTCGTGTATGCCACTCCTGTTGAGACGGAACAGGAACTATTGCAACGTATTGAACAAGCTGCAGTGCATATTAGAAATAGTGCGGATAAATGTGATCGTGCCCAGGATAATCTAATCCGTCGTTTGGAACTTTGCTGCGAGGTTAATGGTGATAAATTTGAACATTTACTGTGAATAATACTAATTTCTAATATTTTTGTGTTTTGGAATTTTTTACTTAACTTTTCTAACACGGGGAAAGTAGTAGCGGTAAGTGCAGCCAAGTTTTAAAATAATTAATTTAGCGCAATTTGTACTTGTATTTGAATGAGAGTAACTGCCATCCTTATTAATATTAGTGACACACTAGTAGTACAGAATTTTCGTTACGAACCAGTGGCGACTCGTCACGAGATATATAATTTTGCTCTTTTTTACTTAGATTCAATTACAATTCATGTTTCTAGATGTTTTTCGATATATGTAATCCACAGTAAAAGCTTTGCACTAAAGTGTTGTGACACGTTGTATATAGAAGTACCTCTTCTATATATATGGACGGCCTGAAATTTTTACTCTAATGTTGTCGCTGATTTCGAAACAAATTTCTGCTTGTTCAGTTGGTTTGATAAAGGGACGAGCGCCAAGCAAAACAATATCATTATCATTGTCGCTGTCATTCTTATTTACATTGCAATTGTCGGTATTATTATTATTTAGACAACTTTACTTTAAATCGGTGCGATATCTAACATCCATATGTCATTGAAATGTACATAAAATAAAACTCTATTAAATATTGTTAAATAAATCTAGTTGTTGCTTATATGGTCTGCTTAGGTAGAGTTATCTTTAATAAAATGATGTTATTAAAACAAATTGTTATTATAACAGAAAACTCCCACATATTAATTGTGTTTATAGAGTGAAAACTTTCGTAAACGCCTTTCGATATTATTATTTATCTTATTTTCAGTATTGTTAAAAAACACAATACATTTTATTCGCGTTGAACTGATAATACAGAAAAGGTTTATTTATTGATGGTCTAAATACAATACGGCGTTCCTTAAATAATGTCATTATCGATTGAAATAACATGCGAACCGATGTAATGCCTTGGGTCATCGAAGATAATTCCCATTTTTTCTTCGTTTTATTGAACACAATAGTACTTTGTAATACATTTTGCAATTTGTTTTGATTATTTTTTTATGTCATTGTATATCAAGAATTTGCCCTTGGGCTTGCGCCTGTAATAAATTCAACATAAATATAGTCATTATTAAATGATGTTTAGATAAGATTTATATTTACAACTTCAGTAACGAAGAAAACTGCTCCATATCCTACCATCTGCAACTAGAGTGCAGTTACTTATGAAATAAAGATAAATAAACATTACTTGTACATTTTATTTAATACTATTTAGTCTACATTAACACTTTAGAGGACCAGTTCTAAACTAATTTTATCATATGAGTTACGTTAGATCAATATAGTACCACGTTATGGTGTACAGAAATTAACTGTTAACTTTCAACTGTCATAATTCATAGGAAATTATTACATAATAACTGCAGTCTTAATTGAAAAGGGAGTATTAATAGCCCATTTGTCAATTACCAGGACGTTATAATTTATATTTCAATAATACTAGTATACTTTACATGTAGCTTTGGTTAATGTTTTCTAAAATTATGTTTACTTCTTTAATACATCTGTCGTTTTAGAATACAAAAGAGTTTAGCTCGGGGCGCCATTTTAGAGACTGGCGGCCAAATTTCGGTTTCTCGAAAGTCGTCCATTTTACAAAAAAAAAAAAACAATCAAATATATGTTTTCTTATTCACTTATTTAACTTCGGTCTATATCAATTTTTTTCATATCACCAGAAAGCTAAAGGAATATATCACCAGAAACATTAAACAAAAATGTCTGTTTCCTTTAAAAAAAATTATGATGACGTCATAACTCAAAAACCAATGACGTCATAAATTTTGGTATAGTGACAAAATGTAGCATTTACAAGACTAAAATCGACCTGTTCGAGGACTTTTTTGACAAATGACACATACCAAAGATATGAATTTTGTGCATTTCTTTAGGTTCACACTGTATACTTTCACGTTCGTAACTTGAATAAACATTTAATACAAAAAACATTTAATAGAAAATTAGTAATACATATTTATGCACCAACGAAAAAATATATATATCACATACATCACACCTGGAAATACTGATTTCATAACTTCTTTTTAAGCAGCAGTTATTTAGGCGTCAAGAAGTCTCGACTGCTATACAAATAGAAAGTAAAATTAAAAATACCCCATTAGATAAACAAACAATAAATAATTAAAATAGGCTGGTTTAAGTTATTGTAGTAACTTTATGATAAAACACTTTCTTAAAAGGAAACTATAAGTACTATTTACATTACTTTGAAAAAACATTGAAAAAACATACTAATAATATTTAAAACCATATAATTTATGTTTCGTTATGTGCCTTTGTTTCTACATGCACCTGCGATTTTCCAAATTATGACTAAATATTGCCATTAATATATTTACTTCCAAATCCACGTAGTGGGCTGGAAGTATTATAGTAATGATTAAAAAACATTCAAATTGTTTTTTATTGAAATTGGTTTAAAATGTCACGAAGCGTCGAGATTTTAAATTTGAGAGAAAAAAAATCTATCTGTCGGTTTAAAATATTAACTTGAAATTACGTGTGTATCATAACAACATCTAGAACTAGATTATATATTGAGCTCAGGATTGGGGGGTAAATAGGCCAAAATAAGTAATGTAAACTGGTAAGAGTCCAGAAATTTGGGATTTGGTGTATATACTAGAAACCAAGGCCTCAAATTATATTATAACATTGCAATTGTCTTCATGCACTTTTAAAAATAAAATGTTTAATAACTTTTATAATTGCTGATGAATCTTTTTAAAAAACACAATAATGTGAAAATATTTTTTGAGTAACACTTCCAGAATTAAGAAAACTGATCTTTGCATCATGAAAAAAAGGCTATTTTAGGATCGAGCAGGTAGCGAAGAAATAAACATAATATGCATTCACACGCACACACAGACTGTTAAATACTTTACCCTCTAATATGGAACGTTTATAAAATCACAACATTTTGCAAACCATATAAACCAGTTGTAAACAGAATGGTAACAAAACATAAATTTTGATGGTGCGAATAACAATAAATTAAGCTTAAGTTGTGAGTAAAAATAAATAAATTTGACTCTGAGTTTCCCCAATTTATAAAAACACGTTTCCAACAAAATCTTCGCAACGAAATATTTACATGGGCAAATAGAACATACAAGAATTATACATAATTAAAATGTGTATATGTGTATATTTTGAATTGAAATTTTGAAATGTTAAAAAAATGTAACAAGATTTACAAATTAACCAAAACGGTTTTTCTCTGTGTACATATAAACAGAAGCAATATTTATTTGTGGCACAACATGCTAACATCATAAATTCATATTTTTCACAACAACTTGTTATGAATCTAAAATAATTGCAAAGTTACTTTTTTTATAAGTTGAAATATTGTTATTGTAGATGTACTACCTTCAAAATATGTCAACTTTATCTTCATTAGCAACAACGAATTCATAGTTTAAGTAATCAAACCAATAGAAAATATTATGTATGCCGCAAAAAATCTGAACAGTATATACTTCATCAAATGTCTGATACGTGAAAATCGATTTTTAAATTAACTTCTTGTTGATTTAAAACCTTCTTTAAAACGCTTCCAAATGATTGCAGTAAATTGCAGCTGGCGGGAAGGGCTAGAACCAAAATTAACTGACAGTTTTTGCATGAAAAGAATAAAAGAGGTACTTCCAACGGGCGATTACGAGACGAACCCGCTTCGTGCCAGACAAGCACGTTTTAAATGGAAATAATTGATTACAGGAACTATAAAAACTTCCTTTTTATTTTTCTTTACACTTATTGTATGAGATATAACGTGCTGGGGAAGACATATCTTTATGTTTTGTAATATGTTGCACATGTTGGAGTTTTGTGCTATTTTGATGTATATAATGTGCATTGAAATATATTGTTAATTGTTATTTTTCAGTAAAAAACAAGTATTTAAAAACACACAATAAATGAATCTTACAAATTTATATTTTAATACTATATGCCTAAGACTTACAGTTGGAAGTTGTCTAATATGAACGTGTATTTTACTCGGGAATAGTACAATATGTGTATATCGGGATACATTACCTGAGAAAGGAAAAACATTTTTTTTTAATTTAACAATTCAAAATGGTGGCATCAAAATGGCGGTTTTGTAAATCTATGGTCTGTAATCTGGTGACAAACACAAACTGAAACTGTTAAAAAATGCACAAAAAAGAAGAAAATAATGTTAATAATGACAATAATTATATTAATAAACGGAAAAGCGTGGGGCGCCCGATGAGTAAAATTTTCTGTTTTCCTGCGCCCCACACTTTTATGTTTATTGACATAATTATTGTCATCACTAACATTATTTTCTTCCTAGTGCACTTTTTAACAGTTTCAGTTTGTTTAAAAGTGATTTTTTTTAAATTATTTATTTATTACAATTAAAGTCAGTAAAACTACTAAAAAACATATTATGACTTTTCTATGACTAATTTCATCATAGTATAGGCTATTGACTATGTCGAAAAAAACAGGGGTAAAAGGAACTAATTCGTTAAAGGTATTTTTATTGTTTCATCTGTTCAATTCTACCCGAATAATGATAAATCCAAAAGTGCTATTAAATTTAGGCTTGAGTTTTTGAGAACGGAGTGAATTAGTCCACTCTTAAGATTTTTAACTATAACTCAGAGATGCAGTTTTAGTATATACACATAATACGATGTTTTGTAAAAAATCAAATTTCCTATCGAAATGGCACTTTGTAAAGCCAAAAAAATTTTTTTTTCAACAAAATAAACAATAAAACGATTAAAAAAAAACGAAAAATTTAAATTTTTTAATTCTTTTCTTTTTGGGTATAACTTTTACTTCCCTCGCATACCGAAGGGAAGTATTGTATTCGAGAGAAAATCACCCTCCGAGATTTTTCCGGATTTTCACGTTTCAGAACATGTAAATTACGAAAATATAGAGTTTTTAATTTCGTCTGTCTGTCTGTCTGTCTGTTCACCTGTCCGTCTGTCTGTCTGTCTGTCTGACAGTCTGTTGGTGCATTAGCTAAAAAAACTACTTGACGGAGAACAGTCAAATTTGGTAGGTAACTGACGCTACTGTCAGCGAAGAAATGGCTAACCTTTCACTGGAAAATATAGAGTGGATCGTCTAAAGGGAATAAATAAAGAAATTTTTTTTTGCCCAAGTTTAAAATTTCCACGTTTCATGACATTCTAAACCTATTTCAGAAACAAAAAATGTTTTTGTCAACATTGTCAACAAAAAATTTTACCACTAAAATAGATGGTATTTTTTTTCTTTGTTGAAATTTAAAATTTTCACGTTTCATGGCATTCTAAACCTATTTAAAAAAAATTAGGCAACTTTTTTGAAAAAATGTTTAATCTTTTTTTTATCACTACTAAGTACCTATAGAATAGATGAAATATTTTTTATTTTTCACCTGCATATTATTTGTTTATTATACCTTGTATACGGTTACCATAAACACGCTCATTATGGCCACGGGCATAATGAGCGGGCGTTATGAGCCATAATGCCCTGTTATTTGAGAAGCAAAGAAAGAGTAAATGTTTCATATTCCGTTGTATAATGGTTTGGATTTGACCGGCATTACATTTTCTGTGGCTTCTCATGCATTGTTTTGGATATTTTGTGGTATTTCCATATTAATTTTCCTTTTTCCTATAACATTAACAAACGTCAAAATATCAACAACTGTCAGATACAGTTAATAAACGCCAAGTACCAGCAAATGTCATAGACTACTAAAAAATGTAGAACGAAAAGTCAATTTTTCGTGAAAAATAAAATATTGTATGCACCACGAGCTTTATTTGATTATAACGCCCATCAGGTAACATACATCCCACGGGCCAAAGACCCTCGGGCTGCATCATGTTACCTTCCGGGCGTTATGATTTATACAACGCACTTGGTGCATAAAATACTAGTTTCGCTCAAATTTAAAATGTCCACGTTTCATGACATTCTAAACCCATTTCGAAAAACATTTTTTGAACACTTTGTACCATTTTGGAAAAAATTTTTACCACTAGAACACATGGAAAAAAAAATGTTTTGCGCAAATTTCAAATGTTCACCTTTCATGGCATTCTAAACCTATTTCATTTTTTTTTATTTGTAATCTTTTTTAACCACTACTATAAAATAGATGAAAAACATTTTTTTTTGCTCAAATTTAAAATTTCCACTTTTCATAACATTCTAAAACTATTTCAAAAAAAAAAGAAAAAGACATTTTTTTACAATTTTGGAAAAAACTTTTACCACTAGAATTGACGGAAAAAACAATGTTTTTGCGCAAATTTAAAATTGCCACGTTTCATGGCATTCTAAATCTAAAAAAAATGATTTTTTTTGAAAAAATTTGTATGTTCTTTTATCACTACTATAGAATAGAAGGAAACATTCTGTTTGCGCAAATTTAAAATTTCCACGTTTCATGACATTCTAAGCCCATTTCAGAAGAAAAAAAAATAGAAAATTTTTTTACCAACAAGCCTTCCATATTTGGCACCTGTTATTTAGTATTGAATTGCTGCTGTTGGATGAGCACTCTGTTCAAAGTTACCTACTTTTTACGATTTTACTATTCTTTACCTTTATACCATGTTATTTTTAATTTTTACACGCAAAAATTACTTATCAATGATAATGAAAGGTGTCTGTTTAAAATGTTGATATTCATATGGTCTCAGACATAAAGAAACTTTAATGTTGTACTAGTTTATTTATAGCTATATTAAAGACACTTTTTTTGAAAATTACATATCTATAATATTTATTCCATAATGTTTTCGAATTGAATATCAATATCTTCATCAACATCGTCTTGGACATCTTATTCCGTAACTTCTGGAACATCAGCGTTTTCAAAATTTAAGCCCGTGCGTTTTTTACAGTTGGTCTTAATGCCATACAGAGAAATTACGATGAGTTCAGATGCGAAACTGATATCTTCAGGACTTGCATTATTATTTAAAAATGTTTCCAAATATTTTTCCAATTTGTATTGATAAATTTCATGAATTTTATCATTCTTTTTCATATAAAAGATCATAATATGAATATCAACATTTTAAACAAATACCTTTATCATTATCATTGATAAACCGAAAATAATTTTTGTATAGAATAAAAATAATTTTTGTGTGTAAAAATTAAAAATAAAATAGTATAAAGATAAAAACTGGTAAAATCTTAAATGAGTAAATAAAATTTTTTAGTTAAACGTTTTTATTGTAAAGAAACATAATAATGATACAGATAATGTACTAAAAACTAAAAAATAATTAGGTAGGTACCAGGTACCAGTCATCACACCACTCTCCTCATCAATCTAGAGCACTTATCAGACTAAAATAAAATCGTGGGGCGAGTCGAATTTCTATTATCTGCAGTCAACCGCTCATATCATTATAGATATGCTTCTCAATAGACAACTTATGCAAAATGTGCGTAAAAGTAAATCCGTCACTAACATCGTGCGACATCGCAGAACGATCATTTACATACTTACTCACGTTACGCTACGCCCCACGACTTTATTTTAGTCTGATCAATGCTCTAGATTGATGAGGAGAGTGGTGTGATGACTGGTACCTGGTATCTACCTAATTATTTTTTAGATTTTGTATATTATCTGCATCATTATTATGTTTCTTTACCACAAAATCGTTTAATTTAAAAAAAAAATTACTTATTTTATTTTCAAGTTTTAAGTTTTTAGTTACTTAATTTTTTTCTAAAGTGTACTGTGTTCTACTTGTGAGGCCCTTTTATTTGATACCCATATTGAGGGGATTAAGAAAAAGTGATCCGCCATTTTATGGTGGCGGCCATTTTGGATTCTGATTTTTTTCATGGTGTACTGTATTTTACTAGTTAAGCCCTTTCATTTGATACTCATATTGAGGGGGTTGGAAAAATATGTAATCCGCCATTTTGTGGCGGCGGCCATCTTGGATTTACAATGATAATGAATATACATAATTGTATTGTCATTAGAACGAAAAGTGTGTACCATATTTCAGATCAATCTGTCAACAGGAAGGGGGTAAAATTTCTATTACTAGATTTGACCCACACAAGACAAACAAAGTAAGCTAAATAAAAAATAAATAAATAAAATAAAGACGTTTAAAAAGTAGGTAACTTTGAACGACTGTATCTAAGCCAACTTTTATCAAAAGTACTTTTATCGGTCACCACTTTCACGGAAATTACATCAGCTTTCTTTTTAGTGAACCGATGCCTATACCGAAATCCACTAAGAAAAAAGTTATACACAACAATTAAAATAACATAAAATTGAAATTTTTCGTTTTTTACTAAATCGCCCTCCGAGATTCAGATCACGTAGATTACGAAAATATAGGTTTTTCAATTCCGTCAGTCTGTCTGTCTGTCTGCCTGCTGGTGCATTATCTAAAAAATTATTTGACGGATAATAGTCAAATTTGGTAGGCTGACACTACTACCAGCGAAGAAATGGTTAGACTTTCACTGGAAAATATACAGGGTCTAAAGCAAATAGATAATGAAACAATTTTTTTTTTCGCTCAAATATACAATTTCTACCTTTCATGACATTCTAAATCTGCCTCAGAAAAGAAAAATTTCAAAACTTGAAAATTTTCTTACCAGAAGAAAAATGGGAAATTTTGTTTTTTGCTCAAATTTAAAATTTCCACCTTTCATGACATTCTAAATCTACATCATGAAAGAATTTTTCCAAAAAGAAATATTTGAAAATTTGGTCAAAGAAAATCTTTTCAACATTTTTTTACTATAATGAAATTTTTCCATCATAGATGGAAAACACTTTTTGCTCAAATTTAAAATTTCTACGTTTCATGGCATTCTAAACCTATTTCAGAAAAAAAAATTCAAAAGCAAACATTTTTTGAAATTTTTTTTACTACTATACCTAGAATAAATGGTAGAAAAAATTGTATTGCTCAAATTTAAAATTTCCACGTTTTACGAATTATTGCTGACATTTTTTCTTGCTCAAGTTTAAAATTTCTACGTTTCGTGACATTCTAAATCGGTTTCATACAAAAAAAAAAAATCAAAAAAAAAATTGAGCATTTTTTCAAAAGGAAAAATTTGAAAATTTTGTCAAAGTAAATATTCCTTGACAATATAGAATATACGATGGAAATTTTTTTTCCTAAATTTAAAATTTCCACGTTTCACATTCTAAACCTATTTTAGAAAAAAAATTCAAAAGGAAACATTTTTTACAACTATAGCTAGAATGGACCGTGGAAAAAATTTTTTTTTGCTCAAATTTAGAATTTCCACGTTTCATGACATTCTAAACCTATTTCATAAAAAAATGTTTTCAAAAAGAAAAATGTCGGAAAAATTTTAACATTTTTTTTCCTCAAATTTTAAATTTACACTTTTTATGACATTCTAAACCTATTTCAGAAAAAAAAAATTGAAAACTTAAAAAAAAAAATCCAGTAAAAAGATGGGATTTTTTTTGCTCAAATTTTAAATTTCCACGTTTCATGACATTCTAAACCTATTTCAGAAAAAAAAATTCAAACGGAAACATTTTTTGAAAATTTTTTTACAACTGCTATACCTAGAATAGATCGTGGAATTTTTTTTTTTCTCAAATTTAAAATTTCTGTTCTAAGCCTATTAAAAAAAAAAGAATAATTGAAATTACTTTAACCATTGCTATACTTCCACTCCACTACGTGGATATGGAACTGAAAATATGGCAGAATAGATGGCAATAATATTTGACTTATAGTTAACGCACTTGGCAAGGAGGACAGCTATTATAGTTTTATTGAAAAATATACAGGATGGTCATCCTAAAAAATAATTCAACCATGTTGGAAATTTGTAAAGGTATTTACGCAAGCCTTCCATGTTTGATACCTTTTATTTAATATTGAATTTTTGCTATCGTATGACCACTCTGTATATTTTCTTTACCAAAAGTTATCAGGTTTTCTTTGTAACAATACCTTCCGATTACTATTCTCATATGTGGTTTTGTAATTAACAATTTTTTAGAGTGACCGCCCGGTATAAATAAAAAGGGAAGTTCTGTGTAAAAAATCACCGATTTTTTTAATAGTTTTTTAAATTTATTTTGTTGAAAAAAATTTTTTTTGACTTCGTAAAGCGTCATTTCGATAGGAAATTTTATTCTCTACAAAACATCGTATTATGTGCATATACTAAAAATACATAGTTTCTGAGATATAGTTAAAAATCTTAAGATTTAATATAGCACTTTTGAATTTATCATTGTTCGGGTACAATTGAACATATGAAATAATAAAATATCTTTAACGAATTAGTTGCTTATTATACTCTTCGCAAATACAAAACGAAGAGTATATTGCATTCGATCAGCACATTTCTAAAACCATTAAAATTTTTAACCATTAAAATTATTTATTTTTCTAAAACCGGTAACATTGCTCGTAGAGAAAAAAATTTCATATCGATGTGTTGGTGATAGAATTCTAAACAACTTTCAAAATGTCCGCACGTCTGTCTGTATGTCCGTCCGTCTGTCTGTCTGTCCGTCCGACCGTCACGTATCTTGTAAGAACGATAACTTAAGAACGAAAAGATCGATTTTATTGAAATTTGAACAGTAAGTTAGTGTTAGCTAGAGAAGGAACCCTATTGTTTTTTAACAAAATTGATCAATAAATAAAAAAGTTATTAATTTTTGAAATGAGAAATGTTTTTCTTGTTTTGTAATTAAACAAAAAATGTTTCAAACTAATATCATTTACAAAAAAAAACTGCGAAGAGTATAATGATTAGCTTGTTCAATTACATAGTCAATAATAGCCTATATTATAATAATAATTCCTACGAATTATTGCTGACATTTCTTGACAGAGATTTTGGGACCTGAGCGTGGTTAGCCTGTATTTTATCGACACAAAAAGTGGTTGGAAGAAATAATGTGCTGCAAGTGAGGGAATGGAATCTGAGGCAACACGACGAACGAGTTTTTGCGAACATCTGAGTGACAACTCAATATCAACCGCATATTGTCGTTATGTCACTCAGTTTCTTATACGTGCCGCTATCTGTCCAACTAAACTTATCTCAACATCTCCATGCATTCAATTTGTAAAAAAGTACTGTTTGTTTTTTTTTTATTCAATGTAACTCGGAATTCGAAAACGGGATTTCTCTCAAATAAAATTACTCAGTTACTTAATGATACAAATGATACCATTAATGTGTAATTTTATTCGAATTGTGCATTCAGTTTATTACAATTGACAGTAGTGAGGTAATTTACATACTCGATGTCAGTGTTTCTGCAGTTGCTTTGTCTTGATTTGTTCTGTGAAAAAACTGGATTAATCGTGACAAACACCACATCAAATTTAAACTGGGATAATTGTGGTATCACTTCGGTTTTCGCATTTTTTTTTATTATCATTAAATTAAATCTCTTAAGGCCACTCATTATACTAATTAGCGTTCCTCTCGAAGTTTTTTACTTTTAAATGGTATGAGCCAGGTATTCTCAATGCGTTTAGTGCTTTTAGTTTAACTGTTCAATAGTCCTTGCGATCTTATTTTTTATATTTTATGTGCATATTGATTGCATATTTTAATTAAACTAATAGGATACCTGTACTCATTTTTTTCATTACATTTTAATAAGTCCGAATTTAGCAACTTGCACATAATAATTTATTGTACAATGCTACCTGGACAGCAGTTAAAGCAACATTTTTTTATTTGTGATACATATTTTAATAAGCATTACACCTTACGACTTGCTATAGGCAACCCGACGTTGGTATTTGGCGCAGTCGCAACATTATTCCAATTCGTATACATGGTGTCCTATAAGTGGTACATAAAGCAACAGCAGCTTTCTTACGTAAAAATAATGAGATTCCGCCAAACTAAGGTTAGTAGAGTAAAAAACAATAGTTAAAAAAAACTGAAAAAACACGCTTTAATAGCAAACCGAACTAAAAAGTAAAAAATAATACAATACAATAATACAATACAATACAAAAAAGCGTGGGGTACTTATTACTATGAAATATTTATACCTGTTGATATCAAACACCCCACGCTTTTTTATATTGTATTGTATTATTGTATTGTATTATTTTTTACTTTTTAGGTCGGTCTGCTATTAAAGCATGTTTTTTTCAGTTTTTTTTAACTATTATTTATTTATTAGTTTTAAAAAATTGGACCAGATAATTCTAATCTGGAACTTCGATAACCCACAGATACCGTCACCATAACAAATTTTATTCAAATTAATAATACACAAACATTGCATCCCCGAATCGCGATCCAGAACCAACCAGACAACCACGTCGCGCAGCGTCGTGGTGTACGTAGGGTTGAGCAGGTCACGACCGGTTTGGCTCAATAAAATAAATGCAAAAAGTTAAAATTCCTGCCGCCGGTGGCGGCTTAAAATTAACATTAAAATTAGTAATATCTGTATTACAGATTTAAAACATTTAAAATTAATACTCTAAAAACTATTGGGACACAAGATACCAAACATTATTAAATTTTGATTTCTGGCACGGGGGAAAAACTCAACGAAAAAACCCGTTTGAAGCAATTGGGCCCAACGGTCTACCCGCCGTCGGGAAGGTAGGGAAGGTGAAGAATTAAGATTTTTTAATAGTTACAATTTTTAAAAGGTTCGGTCTAAAACGAATTTAGAATAAAAAAGAACACAAAAGGACAAAAAGACAAACAATTGACAAACAGACAAAAAGGGGGAAAGGATAAATACATATATAAAGGTGTGAAGGGAAAAGTGTGTGATAGAGGAAAGTTATGGTTAATGAAAGTGTGGCTAGAGAGGTTGCCGGAAGATAGGCAACGCCTGGTATGGTAGCCCCCCCACAGATACCGCTTTTTAGTCGAATCCGACGATAATTAATAAAACCTATCCGCCATGTTGACGTCGCCATTTTCAATTTTTAAGTTTTGATGATGATGACACATTTGTTTTCTACTTATCAAGCCCTTTTCTTTGATACCCATATCAAGGGGGTTGTAAAGAAAATGATAATCCGCCATCTTGGAGTGGCGGAAATTTTGAACATATTATAAAATTGAGTATATTATATTGTATTGTCATAGGAGCTACACACAGCTGCCAAGTTTCAGGATGATGCAATAATTAGAAGTAGGTGAGAATTACGTTGAAAGATTCCTTCACATTGATAGATTGATAGATACAGGTGAAGCTAATAAAAGCGTGTTAAAAACAAATTTCGGGAATTTGGAAATGCCAGAGATATTCCTAAATCTGGTAGGAAACGAATTTTTGACGATGAGAAGCAATTTGATATATTGTTATATATTCAAGATAGTCCACATAAACCTACAAGACCAGTTTCCTTGAAAATAATGTTAGTAAAACTTCCACATTGCCAAAAAAAGAAAAAAATCGTCCATATAAAATTCATTTGGTTCCAGAACTTAACGACGATGATCCTGATCGCTAATTGGAATTTTGCGAAATAGATGCCAGGATGATGCTACCTGGACAGTAGTTAAAGGAACATTATTTTATTTGTTATACATATTTTAATAAGCATTACACCTTACCGATGTTGCTATTGCCAACCCGCCGTTGGTATTTGGCGCAGTCGCAACATTATTCCAATCCGTATACATGGTGTCCTAGAAGTAATGGTACACAAGACAACAGCAGATTCCTTACGTATAAATAATGCGATTCCGCCAGACTTACTTTAGTAGCTCAGTTCCCAGGGAAGAAATAGCGGTAAAAGCTGAGAAAAAACAATCCTTAATGATATTTTTTTATTTTTCGGTAGGTATTTGATAGTAGAAAAGTATTTTTGAGAGTAATCAAGGCCACTGTGGGCGGAACATAAAACAAAATGGCGTCAAACTTAAAAAAATTGTTTTGGATATAACCTTTCGAAAAATACAAAAACTATCGTGGAGATGAAAATTAAACAGCAGAAAATTCTATAAAAAATTATTTTCTAAGAATCGCCTATACACAACGGTTCTCGCGTAAAATAAGAATCAAACTTAAGGCGTCATGAATAAATGCCAAGCCTGTTCCTTGCGTTTCCGTACAAAAGCTTCCATAACTTTTGCACAAATAATCGGATCGTAATTATGCAGCTGTCATAATAAACACTGTGGACATAAAGTATGAAATAAATTTATTCATTCTGAATACGCAAATATTATGACAACAATCTCGAACAGGTCGATTTTTATTTTTAATTGAGCAACTTTTGGATTTTTTAGCTATGACGTTTATGGCATCATTTCCTTCTTTTTTAAATGGAACACCCTGTATATTTTTTTCATTTTCAAACTCTCTATGGAAATCTGAATTTAAAAACCTAACTACTTAGGGTCTGGTGATTATAAGTTCGAAGCTACAAACATTTGAAAATATTCTTTTTGAAGGTAAATAATGTTGTATTGTGATATTTTACAATAGAATAGCAAATGAACAGTAAATAATAACATAGAGAATTAACTTAAGGTCTGGATTTCACTTTTATAAAGCACGTTTATAGATTACCCTACAAAGACGAGAGCCGAATAGGTTATTTGTAATATTTCTTTAAGTAGGCTCGTATGGTCAACATCATATCAAGGGAAAAACAAAATTCTATTTACAATTCTGTCTTATCAGTGTTAAATTAATAATTGCTTATTAATTTGTGTCTTCTGCTTTATAACAATGCGCTTGTCTGTATCTCAGAGAATAAAAGTTCTTATGATGATTGGGTTTGATGACAGGGCACGAACACACGAAGAAGTACGTGTTTTATTTATCACTAATAAGCCAATGAATAGTGAGCAAAGGATATAGAGAGACTGGTTCTGTATGCTTTAACCTTAGCAACGTTTTATTTCAGAATTATAATAAACATACTAGTTTAGAAGCCTCTGGAAATCACTATGTATGATTGATATAGCCTTATTTTTATAGGAAGTATTTTATATAGAGTTTATATGCAATTATCCTAAACAAAATTGAAATATTTTATGGTAAAAAATAATTATTAAAGTGTTGGTCCATCAACTGATCCATCTTGTCCAACTATTACAAAATAGGAGAGCTGTTTAAAATAACAATTTGTTTTTGAAAGTTTCTACCTATTGTTGTTCCAGCATTATTCATTAAAAATAAAACGTGGCGATTTTTATCTCGACATTTCTCTACTGTTTACATGAATCTTTGTTCGTTTAAGTAAAACGCATTCCCTGTAATTTAAACATTGTACATTTTTATGGTCAGCTTCACTATAGAAATTATAGAAGGTACAAGTAACATAATAGTGTGATTGTAACTCGTTTGTTTGAAAGGAAACGTGAATCGACGCCGCAAATAATGTTTCTCGTTGTAGACGCCACGGTTCATTATGGTTCTCCAAGTGCTGTTTCAAAACCTCATTCTCTTTACTCTTAAGAAATCGGAAAAGGTCATTATTATGCTGTTAAAACGAACGCTTTAATTTACTACATGATACTTTACATTTTTATTGTCAATTTGCCAATGAATCCCCACGTGTTTTATTTGCGTCAAATTAATTTTTATTTAGTAATATTTAATAATCTTATTACTTTAAGACTGTGGGTATTCATTATGTGTTTTATGATCGCCGCGCGCCGTACTAAAATTATGGTGTAAAAGTTTTAAACGTTTTAAAAATCAGCAAGCCGGCTTAGATTCAGCACATTTCCACTAGTGTATTGTCCCAAAAAAAGTTTCATTAAACGACAAACAACATATTCATACAGAAATTACAAGCGACATGGGAGTATAAAATTTAATGTGTTATTCTTTTAACCAACTTTAAATGAATCCAAAAATTAGAAAAAAAAATCTCTATTCAAGAATTTATACACATAACTTTGTGTGTAAAAAAATACCTAACTACTAATTTCAATGCAATTTCGAATAGAGATATTTAACTAATACGAAATTTGACACGAAAAGTAACATATTCAAAATGGCGATTCCAATAGATCTGCTATAATAGCAAAACTTTGGCTGTGAAATCCGCTGTTGAAAGTTATACACGAATTATTGTCATCTCAATATCTCAAGTTTATTTTAACCATCGCTAGTAAATGAACGGTTACAATATTTTTTATTGCTTTATTTGTATTAACGTGCTGGCTAAGATTAGCCAAGGTCATTCCACCACTCAACAAGTACACGTACACATAGACAACAACCATTCGTTGCGACATTTCCAGCTGCACAGCAGAGATTCGAACTCAGGTGAGATAACAGCGACCAGACATGTTGTGTCACTCAACAGCGGTCTAGTCCACTGCCAATGTCTTGGCAACATATTAAACGTCCCGAAACGTCCATACCCTAGCCAGAATTCGAACTGACGACTCCGTGGTCGCAAACTTAAAACGCGTAAGTACTGCTCCACTAGGTTGATCGAGTTAGCCTGCAAAGCTTAATTTATGATGGAAGGAGTCAAGCTGATGACATTTATACTGATCATTCTAAATCTTGATCACAGTATCTTGTTACAGAAATTGTTTAGTTTCGGTCTTACAGGAAACATTTATGAACTTTTTTATTCTTACCTGTCTGAGAGGAAACTTAATATACAGTAATGAAGAAGTACCAGCAATATTTGGTGTTCCAAATGGGTCTGTTCTTGGCCCTTGTTATTCACTATATAAGTCACATTAAATCAGAACCTGAAAAGAATATGTTGAACCTAAACATTTGCAAATGTAAATTCATTACTGTTACAAGAAAATTGAATCCAGTTGAATTTACAGGTAAAGATTGGCTTCTCGTAGAATGGAGGCAAAATTTTCGGGAAGAGACCTTCGAGAAATTGATCCACGAAGCATCAAGTGGTGAGTCTACAGTTGCCGAAGAACATTGTTTTTAAAAGCTAAGAAAATGAGTGTGGAGCTACTATTAACAAACACAAAAAGAACTCTTTCGGCAATAGTAAGCTATCACTTCGTCTGGTGTATAGCAGCGCTACTGAGGAAAGACTTGATGTTAGTCGCAGTAGCGTTTAAAAAAATAAAGTATTACTTAATTGGTTAATCTTACCCATCTATATATTTCTTATATCTTTCTTATGTACACATATTGTCCACTTATATATGACATCTGCGCTATTGTTTACCTTGGCAGACGACTATTCATTCCTACATTATTCTATTTGCTGTATGGCACGTGTGGCAACATCATACCATCTGCATTTGCATATTTAGCGTATGGCTTCACCAAAAGCCGTATTGTATAAAATATTGTTTGAATTTTGTACGCTTGGCAACTTCGACAATAGAAACCAATACTCTTCTCATAAGTACACAGATTTGTGTGTGTATATTTGTGCAAAATGTTAATCAAATCTATAGCAATTTCTACTAGTTTCACTTTCAAATCAGAATATATTGCAAATACGACGTTTTCAGACCTGAACAGAGCAGATAAAAACACGTGAATATTCGATGAGCTTGTCATAGTTTTTAAAACCACTATTCATTCTTGGACAAGTTGTTTCATTAGATGCATTTTTAACTTGATGAATGCCCAGCGCCTAAAGCGGCGACTACGCAAGACTGATTTACCGAAGGATTTTAATGATTGCATACACTATAAGGTGTCTACTTTGATTTAGCTGAAATTAATACTTCCACAACTTTAAGTAAGTTCTGGGTTGAACTGTGTGTTTCACATATCGTTAAACTGGCAGTGGTTAAATTTGAAATACTTGTACGCACCAATCAGTTAAGAAATACGACTCAAACTGTAATGTAAACCGCGTAAGATTTACCTCTTGAACACAAATCCACACTTATCTAAGTCAAAGAAAACAACAAAACTTTTCAATTACAAAGTGAAACAGATATTCTACAACTGATTAATGAAGAAATTCAACCAGTTCAATCAAATATCTCGGTATGAGTCTCAACTCAGTACCCAGCTGACTCGCGAACATATTACTAACTTGGCTACGAAATTAAGCGTAAAGCTACACGTATCGTCTTAACCATTAAACAAAACGTTAATTCTGTTACACTGAAAATGGCTTATTTTGCATACTTCATGCGATTACTGCAGATGATATACAACTTTGTATAAGCTAATAGGGTTACTAACCTATGTATAATACACCGTAACATCAAGAATTATCCTGGTCAAAGATCGTCATGAAATTAAAAATGGCTGTCTTGGCTTATCTCGTGCTTATGTCAAAGTTTTTCATGTTACGTTCCACACTAACATCTGCAATAGTGTGCACATGTGCTCTTAATTATAGAGATCCAATAATAAATAAAAACGATTAATGTTTTTAGTTATAATAATGTTTCAAATTACCTAACTCTAAGATCTAGTGTTCCACAAGGATCAATCCTTGGGCCCTTGCTATTTATTGTATATACAAGCAACTTTATTAATCATTTAAATTGTTGCAAAGTACATTTATATGCAGATGACACTCAGCTCTACGATTCTTTGAAACCCTCTGATGCTTATATGGCCTGTTCATTTATCAATGAAGACCTTCAAAATGTTTTAAAAGCTGGAAATGACCATTGTCTCGTCATTAATCCCACTAAATACAATATTATAATTTTTGGTCCTAAGAACCAGTGAAGCAATATTAAAAACCGTACAAATATTAAAATTGATAATGATTCTTTGGTAAAAGTAGACGAGGCAAAAAGTTTAGGAGTCATATTAGATTGTGATTTAAGATTTGAGATCCATGTAAATAAAATGTTACAAAATGGTTGCTCTGTATTAAAATTAATATTTATCTATTTTAAATTATGCAGACTTTTTGTATGGCCCTGGTATAAATACACTGTATGCAGGGAAAATTCATAAATTACAAAATTTTTTACTTAGATCATTTACAGAATTTATCGAAATCAGAGAATCACACAAACTCAATGAGATAAAATGGCTTAACATGTACAGCAGAAGATTGCATCACACAGTCTGACTTTTTCATGGAATTATACTAAACAAGAATCCTATATATCTTTACCAAAATATTGAATTTCAAACTGATCTGCACACACTAAATATTAGATTTAAAGTTCTTTTATCTCCACTGCAGCACCATGCTGAACTGTTTAGTAGACCATTTAGTTACCAAATTAGTAAAATGCCAGCCAAAAAAGAACAGTATTATTAGATTCAAAAAGATATATAAGTGATATTTGTTCGAACGTCAATGTACAAGATTATTGTAGACCATCGTATAGAAACTTAATTTAAAAAATATTTTTGAAATTTGGAAATCACATTCTGCAGTCTCTTTTTTTGTAATTATGTTGAAATTAATGTCAATTATTTTCTGTTCTGTTCAAAATATACAAATTTCACCTCCCTTGTGTATCTCCAAGATACAAAACTAAGGAACCGATCCTGTGCATTGCGAAGAGAATCTTTGGTTAGGTGTTAGAAGAGTGATCATGACTTATTATGCATTTGTCCATTTGTTATGCATTTCGCCATTCATTTTTCATAATTTGTTTTATAAAATAAATAATTGCTTGTATTTTAACATAGAAAATAATAAAGACGGGTTATTATTATTATTATTATTACCAATAAATAAAAGAAACCGTGGAAATGATTTCCAGCCATGTTTAATGGCCACGTTTCCTCCTCCTGCTACGAAGAGCACTCTGCAGTATTAATGGCGTTACTGTTGCACATTCTTCAAGTTTTTTTGTTCTAGTCCTTGGAAACTAGATACTGGTATTGTGGAAATTCCATATTTTAAATAAGGAATAACAAAATAATGGCCAAACAAGGTGACCTTGAAGGAAACTCAAATTATCAATGTAAACTTATCAGCCGGCTATCAAGAAAATGTGGATTAATAGTGCTGCACATATATTTTGAGAATTGACGTTCCCCGAATGATAAAACCAGGCTTCATCAAAAAAGATGTCAAGTTTAGAAGGTCGTCACAAAATTATTGACAAAACACTGACAGTATAGAAGTCATCTGGGGTGGTTAGGTCGACAAAAGAGATGGAATACGATTACATATTCTACGGATGCTTGCCCAAGTCTTTTTTACAACCGTTGGGCATGTGAAATAAGAAAATCAAATTTCCTGAGATAGATGTTTCAAGAGGTTTCAATAGGTTCCATACCTAGATGAACGTCATTAACAATTTCATCTGTACGAACAATTGGCCTACCAGCTCCTTTTTTAGAAGTCACATAGCTAGTTCCGCGAAACACACCAACACAATTAGTAACACATAGCCTGGAAAGTGCTCCTGGAATCGTCTAAACACAGGCGCTGACTGTATCACGAAAACTCCATTCACTTATGTAAGTTTCATGCTATGTCGTGAAAACCATAATTAAAGCGATTTAAAAACTAATTTTAAGATCAGAGAAGAAAAGGAAACTGCAATAGAAATGCTTACCATATTTTGACAATCAAGAAATGATTGATATAGTGTAATGGCGTATTCATAAATTCATATCACAATACTAGCTTTCCATTTATCCCTACCAGCCAATGAACGCGAATCAAAGTTGAACCACTTGTGGGGATTTTGGATATAAAAGTATGACGAAATTAGACACAAACCAGTTCTTCTAGCATTGGTCCTCAGCGTGCTGCGCTGGGCTATTATCAGTGTAGTGCTCTTTGTGAAGCTATCAATCAAGTCGGGCCAAATATAAATCGACCGCTGGGCTCTTCCGCGTGTTGGCCTGAAGTCTTTTGTGTCGAGAAGTTATTTACCCAACGTCGTAACGCCGCCGTAGGTATTCCAACGGTGTTTAGCGAAGTCACCGAGCCGGAGGAGATATAAAACCGATCTATAAAGCTCTTCGGCGTGTTGGGCTGAGGTTTTCATGATTATTTGTATCATGTACGATTAGATAATATATCCAGAAACCGTAAAAGATACGGAAACCAGTAAATAAATGTATATTATATGATATTGCCTCATTTAACTGTATACGAGATATAAATTGCTTATATTTGAACTACCTTATTTACTAAGCTGAACCCTGGAATAACTTCTCCAAACCAGCTACCCAAGCAATGAACGTTACAATACTGATTACAAAAAGATGACATAAGCTAAGATATCAGTTTTTAATTCCATGATCATCTTTGATGACTTTTTAATATGAAGGTATAAAAGGTGTCCAGCACATAACAAACGTGGGTGAGTATAGTATTTAATTCAGATCAAATTTGTATATAGCATTCTCTTTCTATTTCACATCTCTGACGATCTTATAAATGACGTGCAGATTTGATGTTTATGTTGGATACAACTCTTCATAAATGGAACTCATTAATAGAAAAATTAATTGTATCCAAACTGTATATTGTGTACAAACTGTCAAAGAGGCAAACGAAAAGACAATCTTGGAGAACGGTTACAATGGATTCAAATAAGGTCAAAACATTACTAGAGAGTACTATTTTATTAGAAAAAGTCATGATTACTATTATTTCTTATTTAGATAATTATAAGTAGCAAATTGACCTATTTAGTTACAAAAACTGCAATGTTTTATCTGATTAATGATTACATGGGCAATGTGATTCTGTTCCAAAGCAGCTATGGAAGCAACGCTGAACCTACATCCTCTACGTCTGTGTGTGAGAAAGGAAGTGACACTTAATGCCCCAAGGCTGTAGCAGGCTCTATATTCATATCAGGCTATATAGACCTGGGCTACATAGCAATTATTCTTGTTTTTCATTGGACTCCATCAACTTTTCCATTCTTTTAAATAAATCACTTAAGAGAAAAGAGGCCGTACAAAATAATGGAATTGAATCGGTTAACATAATCCAAGTGTACCAGGCACTGAATTGTGTTAAATATTCTTATAGTTTAATAGATTTTTTCAAAAAGGTATAAAGAAACGCATTCCATAGAAAGACATTTCCTTCAATTTGCGTCAAATGGATGTGTGTTATTAGGCAGCGATAATTAGCTTATTATTCCCGATTGACTATTGTAATTTTTAATTTTTATACTAGAAATGTATGGATTTATAGCTATTATCTTCACAGACAGCAGGAAATCACACCTGAAGCCTTTGGCATGAAATTATAATATGCCTTAAGTCTCCAACACTTTATGGTGTTAAAAAAAGAAAACTATCAAAAGAAATATCGATATCTACTAGTATAATTTTATTTTCATAATAATAATCTAACTAATGAAGATGTACAAATAAAACTTCTGTCATAAGCGTAGGCCATGAGAACTTCAGGAGGAGCACAAATTAAGATATTGGAAGCCTTTTAATTGTGGAAACTATTTTTCAGCTAATATTAATTAATAGTACAACCCGCTGAGCTGTGATTTATCCTCGTTCAATACGGTAGCGCTACAGTTTCGCCAATAAAAGTCATTTAACGTCTTTATTAGCCTAACATCTACCGTAACTTTGTTACTTTGTGTGTAAGTAAATCTTGCAACTTAGTTTTCATCCACTTTCAAATATGCATATGATTTACATGACAACACAATATGATTTTTTTATGGAAAAATCCAAGATGACATTTCATTGTCTTTTAATATACCTTTAAAAATGGTATAACTATATAGGTTTCATATTTTTTATAATAGTATATATAAATCACACTCATTTTTCGAATTTTCAGGTATTTTTTAACTGAAAATGTGCAAAAAATTTATTACTGTTTCATCTTGAAAAACTGCTTGTAACTCGGAAAATTAGCAAGTTGCAAGAAAATTCTAAGAGACAAAACATATTTAGTAGGTCTCAATTCATACGTCAAATTTTTAAATTACTCATTTTTAAAGCGCTACGGTTTCAAAGAAAGCGGTAGTTCTTCCTGTTTTTCGGAAAAACACGGTGAAAACACATTTTACGGAAAAGTTGCAAAGTTGCATTTCAATAAATTATTTACCTGATTTTTTTCTGATTTTTTTCTCAACTTTTACATTTCCCCTCCCCCATTTTTAGGAATTTTCTAGAGCATAAAATAAATATGAAATAAAATGTGAAAAATATTTAAGGCTTGCCTATAAATACCTTCACAAATGAATTATTATTTGTTTGCTTATAACTGTATTGAAACATATTCTTTATAGGATTTTGCAAACAGCAGTCAATGTCAAATAGAATTATATTATTATTCATAGAAATTGTCTTGGTTTTGCATGAAACATCGTTATGAGTTGCTTTATGTCTTTCTGATGAGCTCCAGAATAAGGGCGAAAAATGCTTCAAAGATTAAGCATTTCCAAGAAACAGAATGATAGATTTCATGAAAATGTAATCCATTAGAATAAAAAAATGTTTAAGACAAGGTAGAAAAATAAATTCATTTTATGCCTTTGTTCTCATTTTTAACTAAATATTCATAATCGTAGGGGGTTATGTAGATACTAGTTTAATCTGCATGGCCGTAGGGGACTGTGTGGATGCTAGTGTTAGAATGAGAATTGTCAAATAAGAAATTAGACAAATTCATTTTAGAATTTTAATTTTCTAGCATAACCAGAATTCAGGTTATCGAAAGAATGCAAAGATTTCATTAATATTTTTACACAAAGTTTTTCTTTTAGTCACAATTTGTTAAATAAAAAAAAATCACAGGACTTAAGTCGGTAAAGTTTTCAGATAATCAATTCTACAATTTCGGGAATATTTTCCCAAATATTCATAATTTAGAGAATTTTCGAAATAAAAATCTAAATGCATTCTCAGTGCTGCTCGAACAACTAGTATGTATTATAAAATTGATGACCTAAAAATTAGTATCCGGTATAATAAGTTAACAACTCAATCAGTATACAAACACATTTGTAAAGGAAGGAAGGTATTCTTTAACTTTCGTTAAAAAGTATAACTAGTATTAGTTGATGCAGGACAGGATGTTGAAATAGACACTAAAATTTAACTAGTTTTTCTTCAAAATGCTCATTACAAAACGTTATTGTCTAATGTCATAAATAAAGAATATTTTATGTGTATGTAGTTATAGTACTAAATTCATAATTTAAAGTTAGCTTATATCTGCTGGGAAGTAAATAAAAACATGAATAGTTGATTTTCAACTGATGAACCATTAAGACACACAACTTTGACGAATAGCAGTTGCACTCGGTTGTGGGCGACTAATTTAATTAATGTTTTATTGGACTACAATACAAATTCACTTCTACGTAGTGCCACTGAGATTAAATGTACCTATTTGTAGCCAACATATTTTTCCTTTTAACTTCTTATGTAGGCATTTACAGTGAGTATTCTCGACTATCACTAGTTTCATCACTCGCGCAAAATTCATTGACTTGAATGTACCTACAGTGTTTCACACTGTAGGTACATTCAAGTCAATATCTTGTATATCTTCAAATTTTTGTACACTTATTCAAAGATTAACATTTTGCTCTAAAATTATGATTATATTTTATATAAAAGATGAGTATTTAGAGACCTTTGGCGATCACCAAGTAAACATTCTGTGACCCAATTTCAGTATTCTACCATACTATTTTACTTATGTATCAAAGGGTCTATCTAGCAGGATAAGCTAGACGAAACGGCCCCAGCAAGCAATCTTTGAAATAACTTATATTATAACATTGGCAAGTCATAGGAATACGATTGACAAACTTTCAGCTCCTGATACAATTTTTTAAACTTGTTTTTCTCGAAAACTATTTTAGCTAGATGATTGAAACAAAAAGGCTCTGTTAGACCATTAGTTGGTCCATATTACATATCTTAGCTTTTTTTAATTTTAACTATTTGAAAAATGAACACAAAAATTTGAAAATGAATTTTTTACGGTTAGAGCCGAGGTACAACTGCCAAAAAAAAGATAATATAGGTAAATACACTTACTATTCCTACTAATTGTTTCATTAAAAACAAATGGGTGCAACACTTTAAAAACAATTAAGTTCATTTATGATTGGTACATAACTACCTCTTATTTAATGCAACTATGTTATATACACCTGCATAATAATATATGAAGTAATAGTAAAAATTCACGTTAAAAGAAAATGGGCGCAAGACTTAAAAAATACTTTTAAATTAATTCTATTATAAAACATTATTTTTTAAATATAAAACATCGTGACTATCACAAAATATTGAAAATAACCTTGTGACCGTTGCGTTTTCAGCTTTTTTATCAATACTGGAAATATTTCGTTACTTTTTAATTTGTATTAATATAATTGCGACATGCACAATGCATAAAGCTAAAGCTGCGAGTAAGCTAATGTAAATTTTTTTTAATCTTAAACAAGAAAGTCAAACATTAAAAATTTATTTAATTTAAATATAGTATGTAACAAAACCAAATCGTTTAATGACTTTCGTGTAACTAGTAGTTTCTATAAACTTGTTAAATTTTTAATATTTAAGTGAAACATGGCCCACACTAATTACAATCAAAACAAATATATTCTACAACAAAAAAAACAAAATCATCTTATTGCAAATTAAAAAAAGAAGAAAATATAGAACTATAAGCAACAATGAAACAAATCAGTCCTTTTTAGCCAGAGCTTCGACAAATTTTAACATAGCACTAGTTTCTTCTCTCTTTAACTGTGTCTCCTCCTTCCATTTTTGCTGAACGAAATGAACGAAATTTCTCGTTTATAACTAAGCAATTAATAAATAAATAGATTAACAGATTAAAACAATAAAATAAAAGTGAGGCTATAGAGACACCGATATTTTACCAAAATTACAAATATAAAAATTGATGGATGTGGTGCCTCGCTGATTGAAATAGCTGAACACACTAGTATTTTTGGTAACCGATTAATTTTGAAACGGTGTACTCACCGGAGAATATTGAAAAGTGTCCATATACTGCATATAAACGATCGTTGGTAATACCAATGGGCACATCCCGCCTGTTAATCCAAGTGTTATGCACAGAACATTTTAGTTCATTACTAAAATCTAGTCATATGCGATTCATGATAAGTAAAAAATAACTGTTTCGTTATTTTAGTTTTAATTATTAATCCAACAGATGCCGAGAATGGGAAAAATGGTCCGTGAAAACTAGTGAAGGTGTTAAATAATTATTTGTAACAATTAAACCACTCGACTGAGCAATATAAAATTCAATAGGGTTACATTCTGAGTAAGTAAACGAAACGATAAAAAAAATCGAGTGTTCTAATCAATGGTACAATTTTTTAGAGTAGAACCTTTCCATTTATTTATTTATTTATTTAACAATACACTGCCCAACAGAGCATTCCAATTACAGGGCAGGAGATGATAAGTACATACAGATATATTAAAAAATATTAAAAGAATATAAACAGAAATGTGGTAACGTGTTTTAATGTATACAGTTAATCTCTTTATCTCAGCTACATTGCAGTGGAATATATCAAACTGGTCTTAAAGACTATTATAGTTCTCACACATTTTGTACAATGGCGAAAATTTCTGTACGTTAGTTCTGGGGCCCGGCAGATAGAATAAAGAGTTTTGTCTGTCACTTGGTCTAGGTGTTCGAAAAAAAAAAAATATATTTGTTGTGAAATAGTTCGGCGAATCTCCAAACTCGAAAGCTATAATCTGGTTAAAACTGCAGTCTAGGGAAAATCAATAACAGGATAGATATCGTCCACCTTGTAACTTACAGTCTTTAAGAAACGTCTCTGAATTCTCTCTATATTTTGTATATGTATGTTGTAATGAGGAGACCAAATAATTGACGAGTATTCTAATTTTGATCGAACAAAAGACTGATAAAGTAGTTTCAGCGTGTTACTGTCGTTAAAATCATGAGAACATCGTGTTATAAATTCCAATGTTCTAAAACTTTCATTGTTATGGTGTTTATATGACGATTAAAGTTTAGTTTACCATAAAATATTACACCGAGATCGCGGAAGGTTGATGGACGTGTAAGCACTGAATCTTCTAAACAATAATTAAATTCGATCAGTTGATGTTTATTGGTAAAAGTTAGAACACTGCACTTCCTTGCGTTCAACTGTAGTTTGTTCAAATTACACCATTCCTTTATCAAGGGCCGTTTATAGAGCGACACAATCAGTAACATCATTTACTTTATTGTACAACTTCATATCGTCTGCGTATAAGAGACAATTGACACCCAGTTTTACTGTGATGTCATTAATGAAAATATTGAAAACAAAAGGCCCTAACACTGAATCATGGGGTACGCCTGAAGTAGATATAAATTCTAGAGACCACTGACCACAGTATTCAATGTGGTTGTGTCTGTTTTCAAGATATAATTTGAAGAATGATAGCAGATTTTTTAAGAAACCAAATTGTTGAAGTTTTGAATACAAAATACTGTGGTCAAGTCTGTCAAATGCTTTAGTGAAGTCTGTATAAATTACGTCAACTTGTGAGTTTGTGTCGATAGCATCAGTTATAGAGAGCTACAGAAGCTATGATGAAAATTGTTTCCTTGTAGCATTAATTAATTAATTAAAGGAGGACTAAGCGAAAATAGAGCACACACCCAGCTATACAACAAATTAATCAAAATATATGATACACTCTGGGACCGGCCAATGCGTTTTCTTTTATCTTTGTTTCCTTTAAAAGATGGTATGCGCCTGTCAGTTCGAGGTGTTTCAGCGCATTGCGTAAAGACAAACAATGCATGTTCGACTATTAATTGTTTCAATTCTGTCACGCTCCCAGTGCGCCCACAAGATCTGCGGCTATGCCTGTAAGACCGTGACCAGATAAGAACTATAATTGTGTTATTGTAATATTTTCCTCAATTTTATATTCGCTGATTAGGATGTAGGTAACCATTCTAGATAAATATTTTTATATATGTATAATGGCAGTTTCGAGCGCGTACAGCATGTAAATTTATAACAATGCCAACGTTGCCCAGAGGTAACAGTGCATTCTATTAATTGTTTCAAGTGCTGCGGAGAACTTTCCAAACTATAATTTATTCACAAACTAAGTAAACACCAATACAGCAAATAATATTAGCAGGAAGCGAACTAGAATCAGAACAAATGGAAATAAATCTGAGTATGTATATGCTCCTAATGGACAAAAAGTCCTGTTTACTATTTGAATTTCAATCAAGTTACTTAATCACCACGTGCAGAATTTGTGTCGAGAGTCACATAGTCGGAAAAGGAAGAAAAATCGTTCTCGGCGTAACTGAATAATCGCATTTACATAATATCGGAGGTCATCAGGAGATACGTTTTTATTTTTAATGAAATCAGTATAGTATATATGATCTCAATTGGGACAGCAGAAAAACGAAAACTCGGAGTAAAGTCGGCATCTCCTTTATGGGACATAGGCGGCGGTGGTAGAAATGTAAAAATGCTTTAAATACTAAATAATTATTTTTTAATTGTTAAAGAAAGGGATTTCTTTAATACCTCTATTCAATAGAAGTGGTTAATGAAAAAATATGTTTATCGCATTTGGTAAGTTACATAAAAGATATATTAAGACTACGTCTATTGTCTAGTGACCTACCTCTCATTCTATCTTCTAGCGGCAATGTTATGCAATTTTAGGCGGGAGTTGCATAGATGGAATATAATCCTTCCGAAGGGGCGTAAAGCAGCGACTGTCTTGTTTATTAAATGTTAGGCCATGATACTATGAACTTTGCAGTATCATGATGTTAGGCAAGTAGAAAATTTCTAATTTCTGAATTTGTCTCAGTAGCGGAAATAGGTCGACGTTAAATAAATAAATTTCAAAAAAGCTTTGTCTATGAACTTTAAATAAACAATATTTCAATCGTCACTATTCGAGTTTTCAGAACTTGAATCGGTATTTACATTAACAATAATTTGATTAGGTGGTAATATAGATTACCACTACTTTCTGGTACAATTGAATTAATGATATTTAATAACTAATCTTAACATATCTATTGATTTCTTGTTAAATGCAGTTAAATTCTTTATTTGTTTTACCTCGTTAGGCAGAACATTGAACATTATTAATCCTTTAAAAAATAAATAATTTTCAACCAATCAATCAAAGCAAATTTATTTTAAATTCATAATACATAATTGTCCTCCCTAGGCACTCGACCGGAGCCAGCCAAACATCCACAGCACTAATCGCCGTGGTAATTGAAGGGATGGACAGAGCGAGGCTAGGTTGGATTAAAAGTAAACTTAAATAATAATCACAATCTCCTTTCGCAGGATCGGCGAATTAAAAAGTGTATAAGATAGAACATGTAAAGAAATTAACTTAAAACAATTGATATATGCAATGCAAAAGACGCTAGTGTAGATAAAATATCACCGATAAATATGATAGTTCTGTACGGAAAAATTACTATCCAAAAAACCCGTTCCAAAAAATGCAGCAAGAGCGAGCGGCTATATCAGACCTCATAATTTATAATTTAAAATGTTTGCTTTCTAAAGAATTTATTAATTAAAGAATAAATACGGTTTGGAAGAAATAATTTAGAGCGACAAAGCAAAAAAAAATACAAAAAGGAAACAAAGGAGAAAATAGAGTAAAGATCGGAAATTGTGTTTGTGAGTTTTTATAGTTGAATAGAGAAAGAGGGTCCGGCTAGATATGTTGCCGAAAGATGGGCAACGCCTGGTATGGTACTTTGTGTTTGATGCGAAAAGGTGCATTATGCTCTCTGATTCGCGTGATGTTGTTTGTTAGTGGGCTATTACCAAGTTTAAATTGATAGAATTTTTCCGATGTAACTTCGATGTAGTCCACTAGTGGTGTTATGTCGTTGCAACGTGCATAAAGGTCTCTTAAGGAGATATATCGTGAAGAATTTGAAATGAGGCGCATAAATTTATGGCGCAATGCTACGGTGTGTACAGTTTTAAATCTTATTGCAATCTATAAGATGGTTTAGAAATTATGAGCAAAAAACCTTTTTTTAAATTCAAACTCTAAAGATGAATAGCCTCGAAGTGGGGCGTCCTTGAAAAAGAATTACAGGTACTTTTAGTATTATCTTAAGACAAACTGCACGCTTCAAAAAAAGTATCCCATACTCCTGGGACACTCTATATAAATTGGTTTCATAGAAATAGAAGTAAATGCATTTGTCCACAATGTATCAACTGAAGTATAAATGAATACACATCCTCATGAGAGATCTAGTTGGAAAATGATATACAGCTCATTAAACTGAAGGTACTTGAGCCATTCATAGCAACTGGGAATAAACTCGATCAGTCAGACCATAAACTATGTCAGAGTCAATAGTCAATATACTATATCAATTATGCACAATTAGGATTTAAATTGTAATATCTTTCACAGTTTACATTTCTGTAGGTATATTTGACCTATTAAATTAATGTCGACGTAAATAAAACTGTACCGTTGCATTAAAAGAAAGGAGGAACTGCATACGGGTGAAATCCGGTAGTACTGGTGACTCATGTAAATAAACAAAATTAATGCGCGTTTGTCTGCATTTCTCTTCAATCAAAGGATTAAATTTTTTGGAAACATAAATTATGGTTCGGTCGACATTTTGTGAAAAAATGAACCTGAACGTGTTGACAAAAGGTAATCAATTATTTTTATTTCCTCTTTAATCGTATATTTATTGTTGACTTCATTTTGCTTACAAGTTGAATCAGAGGCGCCACTAAATAAGCTCGTCAGCGTCTTTACACTATCATACATCCTCTTTATAGTTTACATCCGTTCGTAAGTTTATAATATGGATTATCGTGTATTTTATCGCAATCACAACACGTAATAATCATACTCATCCACGACACTTCATCGATTTAAGTGTTCTCTAACATTTGTGTCTTTAAAGCCTTCCACTCTTTATTAAACGTTTCACTTTCTCGGAATTACTTTAAGCGTTCTAATCTGGTTCTGTCGGAATGGGATGATTAAATTAAGGGTTGTTAATTCAATATACTCCTCGCAGAAATGATTAGTGTGTTATATTTGTCTGCCATTATTCGAAAACTGTAAATGTTGTAGTACAGAAAAATGTTTATATCATTGTATTAGCTGTTTTATGAATAACTTTCAAAATAGCGGTATATCTAAATGTCTGGTCGTCTCACAGGATTCTTGTAGGCACGAATGAATACCCTTCTTCTTCTTTTTCTTCTTCTTCCTCTTTTTCTTCTTCTTGTTCACATCGCCCTCACAGACGTCGTGTGATTCATACAATATGCTAGTTGGCTTCCATTTGCTGTACAGGACGCCCAACAGCTTCACTTCATCTGCCTCTATATCTGTTACGTGTATGGCCTCATTAATTCTCTTTCCCATCAGTTCATCCGAGACATCTGCCCAATGATATGAAGGACTTCTTCTTCGCCTCTTGTCGCTCTAATTTGCCCTCTTTCCGGGTGATATGATCAAGAAATGAGAGGATTTGGTGGAATATGATGCTGGAAAGTCACTTTAAGACATGAATTTCTTGATGCATTGAGCTGCCCTGGAATTTCGTGACAAACGTCTCCAGGCTCATATGTCGAAAGCATCACTAAGCCGTTCATTTGCCCCCTTAATGATCCATACCACAGAGGAGTACAAAAATATGGCGGAAACTGGAGCGCTAGGAAGCCCTATCATTTTGCGCTTCGTGGTGTTCTTGTTACGTTATATTTGCTTAATTGGCAGGTTGTATAGGCTTTGGTATTTTATAGAGTGTTATAAGATTTGTTTATAAAGTCGGTCTCGCATAGATGAGTTCATAGTCCCATATCTTGAATATAATTTTAAATGTTCTAGAACTGGTCTGGTAGCTTTCAAAATTAACCTGACTGAAATATTTTAGGTAACGTTCAATTTGAGGAAAATTTTGCAAAAAATCATTTCGATTTTTGTGTGTTTTGATTAGAGGATACATTAATTTTGGGCTCCACCTGGAGCCTTTCCTGATGCTGTGACAAAAGAAAGAAAGAAAGAAAGAAAGAAGAACATTTCGACCATATATTTCATACATATATACATTTTTGATGAAAAGTGTATAAAGAAAACCGCTGCCTAAGGAATCACTACTTCCACATCCAAATTTTCCATCCAAGGAAAACATCTTGATTATAATTGCACTCTAGTATGTTGAAATAATTGGTCATAGAATTTTAATTATACTTGAGGCAGGTGTCATAAATACATTTTAGGCGTTAGTGCTTAGCATATACGCCAAAAATGAAGTTTCTGATTCTTATTAGTTTGCTCCACTCATTTTGCCCAATTTTTACACCATCCCACCCACCCCTTTAACGGAATCAGATGTCATTATAATACATACGTATACCAAGCAAGTGAGTATCTCCATTTTATTTTATCAACCACTTTAATAATGGAGTGGGGGGGGTTGAGGAATGGAAAATATTATGAAACAATCTGAGGCCTTCACTTCTAGTATATACTCCAAATCCTATATTTGTGTACTCTTGCCAGCTTACTTTACTTATTTTCCCTCCTTTACCCCTATTTAACCCCCAACCCTTCAACAGAATCAACTCAAAATATAATCCAGTTCCAGACGTTATAATACATACGTGTACCAAATCTCAAGTGAATATCTCAATTTTATTTTATCGACCCCTTTAATAATAGAGTGGGGGTGGTAAGGGGGATGGAAAATATTATAAAAAATATAGGGTCCTCTCTTCTAGTATATACACTGAATCTCAAGTTTATGTACTCTTTCCAGCTTTCTTAACTCATTTTTTCTTATTTATCCCTATTTACCCCTTTACTTTACACCGGATATATCCAAAAAACAATACAGTTCCAGATCTCGTTATAATACATATGTGTATAAAATTTCAAGTTAATATCTTAAACCGTTCGAGAGAAAACGTGCGAATAAAAAAAGTTGCAGACAGACAGACCGCCAGATAGACAGACAGTAAAATTTTTTCACTCAAAAAAATCTCGACGTTTCATGACATTCTAAACGTATTTCAACAAAAAAATAATCGAAATTTCTTTACGATTGCCTATACTTCCAATTCACTACGTGGATGTGGAAGTAATAGAGGTTTAGATACATGTACCTCATTATCATTATTGGATATTTATTCAACTTTGGTTACAAGTCTCCTGTAGATGGATCTGTAATTTGGGGTTTATACGTTACGTACATACTTCTGTTGTAGGCAATCTTGTAAAGAGTGTAAGGATGGCGTGCTTTCCACCTGTTCCGTACTGATGATGGCAAACAGCCCGAAACCAGTACATGGATGGTGTGAACACACAAGTGAATTGTTATAACTCACGAGTTATTTAATCTAAGTAATCTCATAATAGTAGATAAAATCAATTTTTCTTCTCTGTTGGCTTACTATAATCAAAAATTTATTTGCGTTACCAGCTGACAAGTTAAATTATGGTTGCTCGATATACACGTACTCTGTTTTCCCTGTACATCAAATGCACCGATATGAGTTAGAGGATATGGACTATTCATAAAGATATATATTTTCTTTAAACAAATTATGCATCTACTTACTAGTGCCATACATTTTATGATAAAAAAGAACTCCGAAGAGAAATCGAAACATTATATTTTTGTACTTTCATTAACAGCCCTAAAGCCTAGTCTACATATCTCAGAGAAGTTTAAAATGGACTTAATGTATCTTCTGTTGTACATAAGACTGAATCTTCTTCTTCGTGTTACTCATCTGGAGGCGCTTAACAATAATAAAAATAACTAGCGGACTTGGACCCTACGGACAGCCTATCTAACGCAAACTAAACATAATAGAGATGTAATGCTACTTAGTATGCAATTTATTAGTAATAATAGTTATTAGTGCTAATTTATAGTGACATTAATGAGTTCAAGGCACTGTATGCCAATTTATGCGGCAGTGGTAACGTCAATTATCTCTGCATACGCCGATGTACACACCGTTCGTACTGCTGGTACGTGAAATAATTGGTGCAAAAACGAGTCTGCCAACAACAAAAACTAAAGATAACCAGATACTGCCGCCATAAATTTAATTTCAATTGATTTACCAGTAGAAATCGTTGGGTTTTAAAAAAATGTATGATTATATAGGTATATATTTCTCTAATGCAGCTTTAATGAACTAGGTCTTGCATCTGGTAAACAAATATGTCCAAAGTACAAAGAAATACTAAATTCACTTCGAATGGAGACAGCGCGGACAGTGTGAACAATTTTTGTGAAATAAGCATAAAATATCATGTGAAATTTGTTGACTACAGCTAGGAATTTATGCAAAAGTTTCTTGACTCGCGATATGTATTTAGATTTCCGTGTCAATAATGTCTTATACTGAGGAAAGTGCAACTAGGTAATGCTAATTTCTCATCACTTTTCCATAGACAGTCACTGAAATTATAATTATAGTTTTCCATAATTACTTCACAAGATCACTAAAGTTAATCTGAATAGAAGGTAAAATGAGGATGCAATGACATTTTAAATGTTTCAGGTCATCGCCATTGAAAATAGTATATCAAAATGGTTCTTTAAGGAATGTACGATTATCAAATGTGATTTATAATTCTTGAAATGATCCAACATCTTACCATTTAGCACAGCCCCCAGAGGTTTTGACATGGGATGAAATAATTGATATGTGAAAAAGTGTTCAAGGCTACCGTGATTGTAAAATAAAACAACATGGTGTCAAACTCAAAAAAGTTTTTTTAAATAACTTGTAAAAGGCGTAACATACAAAAAATCGTAAAAGTTAAAAAAACGGCTGTCACTTCAAAGGAAACATCTCGACTATATTTGCACTCTAGTATGTGGAAATTATTGGTCATAGAATATTAACCATATTCGGGGCAGATGTCATAGAAAAATTTGAGGCGTTGCTTTCTACCGTATACGTTAAAAATAAACTTTCTAGCTTGCTCTACTTATTTTCCCCTATTCACAACCTACCACGTCCCACCCCTTCAACGGAATCATCTCAATCAGATGTCATTACAATATATACGTGTACTAACTTTCAAGTGAATATCTCAATTTTATTTTGTTAATCCATTTAATAATGATGTGGAGGTGCTGGGGGTCGGTGGAGAGGGCGTTGAAAAATATTAGAAAGAAATCGGAGGCCTTGGTTTCTAGTATATACACGAAATCCCAAGTACTGTACTCTTACCAGCTTGCCTTACTTATTTTTCCCTTTTTTTTTATTTAATCGTCTTATTTATATTAACGTCCTGGCAGAGTTTAGCTAATGCTATTCCACCACTCAACCAGGACACGTACCCCAATGGATTTTTACCTACGAGGCCGTATAAAGAGTGAGGTCTACCGAACCCCGGTAACTAACCGAGAGGTACTGTTGGTTGTCAGAGTTCAAAGAGCATTTGAACGTTTGGACCCAAATGAAATTCGGAGTGCTACTACACAAGTACACACTCAGTAAATAATAGGATTCTAAAATGTTTAGAGGTTAATGGAGAATATACTGAACAGTATAATTAATGCTTCATTATAAATTTTTTATTATTAATAAATTACTTATACAATTTTCATTTTTTCATTTCATTGACAAAATTAGAAAATCGCAAATATCTAAAGAGCTATACATTTTGGCTATAGGAACATGATACATGGTTAGATGCGCATTTTTTTCTCTATTGAATGGTGCATTTAGTTAGGTATGGTATAATTTTAAAAAATGAGTTTTTGCTGTTTTTGTGTGGTCGACATGTCAATAATTTTAGAAATTTTTCAATGGATATTTCGGTAATTTTCTTACATTATGAGTAACTCCAATACCTTGTCTTACCCTCATAGAAAAACCAACATGTTATCAATGATTGTTACTGAGATATTAATTTTTATGTTATACAACTTTTCTGTCAAAATTTTAGGAAAAAATTTAATATCTCCGGAAATGTTAATTTTAGCTATAGGAAACCCTTAACGGAATGTTCTTTAAATTAACTGCAGAACCTAAAAAAATGAAAAGGGGGGCATTCCATTTAAAATAACAAAGTTGGGGTCAACTTCCGATATAACTGGAAATGCCACCATTTTGAAAATATTTTCTTTAAATAGATCCTACCCCGTTAGGACTCTAGCTAAATTTTCAGATCGATATCATTTTTCTTTCTCGATATGCTTCTAATAGACGCCCAAAAAGTCACCCTGTATACGTGTACAAAATTTCAAGTCAATATCTTAAACCTTTCCGGAGAATACGTGGGGACAAAAAAAGGTTACAGAGAGACAGACAACCAACAGACAGAAACATTTTTCGCTCAAATTTAAAATCTCGACGATTCATGACATTCTAAACCTATTTTAAGAAAAAAAATGTTGATTTTTTTTTACGATTACTATACTTCCGATCCACTACGTGGAAGTAATTAAAGCACACAAAATTCCACATAAAAATGCGATTTGGGCTAAAATAGTAACCGATATTATTCTCTGAAAGGTATGGAGGTACAGTTGTCATTGTTAGTCTTAATTTTTGCGACGTAGCATGGATTTTTTTGAAACTTTTTGAAACTTATATACATTTAATTTAAATAAACAATCATAATAAACAAATTCAATAACTTTAAAACTATTATCCCGAATAAGGGAAAATCAGATTTCTGTGGGTTTTTGGGGTCGCTGATTATGAACATAAGGTTTCAAAAAATTTGAAATTGAAGATAGCGAAAGACTATCAAAAATTACTTATTTTCAAGATAGAATACTGTTTACAGTATTTACACCTAATAATTTAAAAACCAAGACCGAATTTTTTTTAAATTGTTCATCTATTAGGTACTTTCAATAAATTATAATTATCCTTGTAACACTGCATATTGTTACACATGGAGGAAAATATGGCGAAGGACACTAATCTGCTAAAATTACACCTGCCCATATAAAACTGTAACTTACGAGATAAGTTTTTCTTAATTATACGATGAATTGTTGTAACAGTGTATAAATAAGATATATAATGATGTTTTAAATATGGAGTTATGGCCACTTAAGTTTATCACAACTGGTTTTGATATGCACCCCATAAATGCAGGCACTACTACTGTACACCAAACAACTATGTTATCAAACGCATAAATTAAGTGAGTTAGATAATTACAGCTTTGTAAGGGTTATACAGGATGGCCGCTTCAAGCGAGTTGGTGATTAAAATTAGGGCTTCCTTATATAATTTTATTGTATTATATTATTATGAATTGTATATTAATAAGTAAAACATTTCAATACATAATGAAATAATATTTCACAAAATTTTTAATCAATTACAAAACTTATAAATTAAGGAAATGATTTTTCAAAACCTTTTATTTAGCTTGCAATGTTAGTGTGTTAGTTTGTTTAGGTCAAATCTTGCAAGCTGAATTAGAAACACTTGCTCTTATCTTACGGAGTTGAAATTTTACACGTTGATTCAGTTTCGATGAAAGTAAATTTTTATGATAGACATGACCTGATTCTACACCCAGGTTATACATAGTGGTCGGTTAAGCGTGCAACAAATGGATTTTTTTTTCTTAGTTGCACAACCAAAGCTCCTATCTAGAATGGATATGAAACCGACAATCACAGTTCGTGTATTAAGTACATAGCCAATTATTCATTTAAAAATTCAAGTTAGTGCATAAGCTGTCAAAGTAATTTTCAGTGTGCGCGTTAATGTTTAATAAATCTTTTAAAATGTGTAGTTATTTCTTAAGCTGGTCGTAGAAAAAGTATACTGTACAACTCGAGTGGATTATCCATATCCACTCTTGTTGCACAAACTACTATTTTTTTTACTAATATTTAAAAAAAACTATAAGGCATTGGGTTGATTCTACGATTGGATCCTTGTGAAACATTCTTCAATAATTTATATGTACAGGAAATTACGCTGTTTAATGGTAAAATTAAAAAAATCAGTTAAACATCATAATAAAAACCTGTACGTGTCAAAATTACTTTCAATTTAACAATGAAATTTATAAATTAACAGACGGTTTACCTATGGGTCCACCATATCACCGTTATTAGCTGAAATGTTTATGTCAGACTTTGAAAATAAGTTGTTTAACTGCGAAAATAACCTAATAAATAATGTATTTTTCTGGACTAGATATGTGGATGACGTGTTTTGTATTTGGCAAGGTACAGAAAGACAACTTAATAAATTCTTAAATCTTCTGAATTAATTTTACGATAAAATTCAATTCACTCTAGAAATAAAAAACGAGGAAGGTTTAAATTTCTTGGACGTTAACTTAAAAAATAGAAACAACAGCTTAGAGTTTGACATTTACCGTAAACCAACTTGCACAGACACAGTCATTCACAAGAACTCTAAGCAATCATCACAAATAAAAATGGCATCTTTCCATTCATATATCCACCGTCTGCTAACCTTCCCTTTAAATAAGAATAACTTTATGAAAGAAGTAAACACCATTAAAGTAATAGCTAGAAACAACGGTTATAGTGAAAACCTCATAGATAAATTAATAAGACATAAGCAAAAGAAAAAGTTACTTAAAGAATTTTATGCTGATACTCCACAAAGAACTGACATATATAAATGTATTAATTATAGGCCTAAGATTAGCGATAAAATTAGTCATAAACTTAAAAAAATTAGGATGTAAAACTATCTCTGTTAATAAAAATAATCTAGGGGAAAATGTTAGTTAATAATAAAGATAAAAGAGATTTATTAGAAAAAACAGGTGTATATCAATTAAAATGTAATGACTGCGATGCTATATATATATATCGGTCAAACTGGTCGTAAATAAAAAAATCGTCTCGCTGAACATAAAAAATCAATAACGAATGGTATACATAGCACCAGTATGTCAACACACTGTATAGAAAATAATCATTTTGTTAATTTTAATGAAGTTGAATTACTCCATACAGAAAATAAAGGAAAGAAGTTAGATTTACTAGAACAATTTGAGATCATGAAAGCTGTCAAAAAGCATAAAAATGTCACTAATGATCAAACATTATTTGTGGGTCATAATATTCTAGAAAAAATAATTTCGCATTAAGAACCTATTTGTAGTATATTTACATAGGATAGGAATCATATAACTATTTTACATGTAATAAATAGATTAAAAGCTTTGCATAATTTATACCTTTCCATTAGGTATAAATAAGTAAGGAACACATTTTAAATTTAGTAATATCTTGTACTCTTGATAAAGGCCTAATAAGCCGAAATACGTGTAGAGTTTTAATAAAACTTTTTGAAACATTAAAAAGCATAATTTCCTGTATATTTAAACTAGGAAATTTTCAGTTACTAAGTGGAAATCTTCAAATACTAATTGGAAATTTCCAGATAGTAAGTGGAAATTTCCAGTTAGTAAATGGAAAATCCAGTTAGTAAATGGAAATTTCCAGTTACTAAGTGGATATTTGTAGATAGCTAAGTCGACATAATTGGAAATTGAAAATTCACAGTAATAGTCTTATTATAATTCTACTTAAGTAGTCTTATAGTTTTGTTTAAATATAAGTAGTAAAAAGACCGAGAATAATAAATATTTCTCTATCAGATGTCGCTTTCTTGGAAATGGCCGCCTTAAGCAATTAAACAAAAATAAAATATTCCGATATTTTAAGGAAACACTATGTAATAGACAGAAGAGATAACATTGTTATCGAAGCCCGTTAAGTTTAATTACTTATGAATATAAAAATGTTTAACTGCTAACAAGACTACAGTTAACTTTTGGTATTTATCGCATTTCGCGTAAAATGCCTACCACAACTTAAATGTGCTTGTACCTCTCTCAGATGAAATAAACGATGTAGCCTAAATCCAGTTTAAGAATAAACCAAACAAGATTTATTTCACTACTGTACATTATTAAAGTGGAACTAATCGAAAATCTAGGTCTAGATTAAACCATCGCATCGTTCAAATGCATTCAAAATTAACGCACAAAAACACTGCGCCATCATTGTCTAGACCCAGTCTACATGAAATCTGGTTTAAATGCGTGAAGTTTCCATTATTCAAGTTTTTATAATGTTACATTTTTTAATCTCTTTGAAATATTAAGTACCGATAAAATGTACCTTTTTCTGAATAAGTATTGTTTTCAAACCTTTACGTCCAATCACGCCACAATGAGAAAGGAGTCCTCACCTTGAGTGCTTTTTTAATTTTGATTTATCTCATTTTTTAATTAAACTATGTTGCTTATTAAATGAAGATGGATGAGTGTTAATAGTATCTAGTGGTAAAAAACATGTAAACATTTACTGATGAAGTTGAGGCAGGTAACGAAATGGTATTTATTGAGTTCGTTGGTGACAATATTGGCAAGTGTGAACGGATTCGATGCAGAATACTGATAGCAAAATCGGCAGTTTAATATCTGAGCAAAATTTGGCAACGGGAACAGTGCGAACCGAGCAAATTAAGCTTGTTAATGCCCTTTCTGTATTTCTTTAAACACTCTAATATGTGGGTCACTAGGAGGCGCAGACAGATAGCGCGGCATACTGATACTTTCAAAGAGAAAAATATAGAACGGGTAGCAGTTAAGGGAAAACTAGACGGTAAGTAGCGAAGACGACCTTTTTAGCAACTTTCCGCTGGCGCACTAATGGCAAGGAACTTTGGTAGGCTTTGCAGGCAACTACACCAAGAGATGGAAAGATGCTGTGAGACATGCCACACAGTAAAGGAAAGTCAACTAATACATGAATTAAGAAAAGACAGTAAGATGGAGCTAGATGATTAGCCGATGCCTGCGGGCATTAGTTTCGCTTCAGTCGGAGGCTGTACCGTTTGAACACCCAACAGGAATACAATATAATGCATTTGCTAATAAAAGATGGCGTACACTAAAAACAAATTTAGTTAGTTGATACATTAAAATGAACAAAATGAAAACCGCTGCCTGGGGAATCACTACTTCCACATCCAAATTTTCCATCCAAGTCTCTGTAAAGAAAATCTTCTTTACGATATTTACACTCTAGTATATGGAAATAATTGAACATAGAATTTTAATAATATTTGGGGCAGATGTCAAAAAAAATTGACACGTTGCGCGTTGGTTTCTAGCACATACGCCAAAAATGAACTTTCTGGACTCTTATTAGCTCTCTCTACTAATTCTCCCCAATTACACCTCCCCTCCAACCCTTAATCGAAATCATCCCAATCAGATGTCATAACAATACGTACGTGTACCAAATTTCATGTGAATATCTCAATTCTGTTCTAACAACTCCTTTAATAATGGAGTGGAGGTGATGGGGGGGGGGGGGGTTGAAAAATATTACAAATCTGCTGTCTTGGCTTCTATTATATACACCAAATTTCAAATTTCTTTATTTCTTTATTTCCTATTTAACTCTTCAATGGAATCGTCTCCAAACATAATCTAATTACGGATGTCATTATAGTACATACATGTACTAAATTTCAAGTGAGAGTCTTAGTTTTATTTTTCCAACTCTTTTAATAATGGAGTGGGGGTGGTGAAGGGGTTGAAGATATATCATATATTATAAAAATATGGGAGGCCTTGGCTTCTAGTATATACACTGAATCTCAAGTTTCTGTACTGTTATCAGCTTGCTTCACTCATTTTTCCTTATTCGCCCCTATTTACCCTCTCAACCCTTCACTAGATATGTTCAAAAAACAATCCAGTTCCAGATCTCGTTAGATACATACGTGTATAAAATTTCATGTTAATAGTTTGAACCGTTTCGGAGAAAAGGTGAGGGCAAAAAAGTTACAGACAGACAGACATTTTTTGAAAACGAATATTTTTTAACGATTACTATAATTCCAATCCACTATGTGGATGTGGAAGTAAAACTTATCGTAGAATTGGGAATCTTAGAAGTAACGAATGTACAAAGAGAAATGAAGCCGCGATAGTAAAGGAATGATATGTGGTAGTAAAGAATGAATTATATAATTGATAGAGGTTAGGCGAAGTGGAGGGAGTTGAAGCTACATATATTGTGTGAAAATGAGCAGTGCCCTGCTATGGCAAGGTATACATTATTCGAAATGGGGCATTATGCTCTCTGATATGAATTATGTTGTTATTTAGTAGACTATCATTCGATATAAATTAGCAAAATTTTTTGAAAATTGGTTGTATGTGGTCTACTGAAGTTATGTTATGGCAACACATATAAAGATCTCTTAAGTAGATGTATCGAAAAATTTGAAATAAGGTACATAAACAGACATTCCAAATCTCTTAGTTTGATTCGAGTAGTCACCGACGCGCTGCGCCAAGCCGGCGCCGCATATGTTAAGCCGACCTTACTACAATAGAAAAAAATGTTTTTATTGTCTACTAAATCAGCTATTCCGGACCAAAAACGAACCCAGACTTCTGGATATGGAATGGTACAGTTATGTTAATGTGAGTGTCGAGCGTCATTCTTTTGTCTTACAGCACTCCTTCACTGGATAAGCTAGTGTGGTAGATGCAGAATAGCGTGATCTGCAGACTGAGAAAAAAGGTAGTTTTTTATATACTATACGGGCGGGATACGCTCATGAGAAATAACCAAAATTAAGTTGCAATGCTTAGGCAACTGTAAAGCCTGTAATGTACGCCATCTCTGAGACACTGACAGAAGTAATATGCTTTCTAGAAGCTTATAGAAAAGGATGGAAATATCCACCTTGTCCTGGACTAGGTAGTTCTAGAGGCAATCTGTAGAGTATATATAAGCCAAGTGTACACACAAGAGGAAGAAGTTTTGTAGCGAAAGGTAAGGTTAGAAATCCGAGGTGATACGAAGTAAATACAAAGTGTAAATATCAAGTAATAAGCATTGTTTAACGTTATTTTAGCCAGTAAAAGTGTACTTTAATTATTAAAAAGTATTGTGACGTTTCCAGTAAGTCATTAAGTAAAGTGTCTATCCCTTGTTATAAATTATTTGGAACCCACGAATTTTCCTGAAGAGTGTTTCCTATAGGTAGAAATACGTAACAATACATACCTACAAAACAAAGAAAGGAGATTAAACAAATTTTTGTTCGCGCAAAGTATTCTGTAAGATCTAACAACTCACTGGACGAGTATAGCTATTAGGGTAATTTTTGTAGACAACTACATGCCGTAAAAAATAGATACGCACAGTTTCTCATATCCTATTGCTTACTCTTTGGAATGTTTTTAAAATACCGTGACAGTCACATTCTATTATTGATAAAAATGTTAGAAACACTACTAGATATAAATAAATTATATTTATTATTCCTCTGCTAGACAAAATAAAATACTGCTTAGATAATATGATATAATATAAAAATTCAACCAGACCTTATTTTTGCATCTACTATTAAATACCCACAAGTTCTACGTCCCTGGTATTTACACATTTACCACTTTCGATTATTTTTACTGTCACAGAGTATCACCTATTTTTATTGAAGTCGAAAACATTACTGAAGTATGGTGTAAGTCTGAGATAGTCTCAATAAACAAGCAAATAAAACACACACGTGGTAAATGAGGAGTTACGAAACCATGGGTAACTTTCGAGTTTTCCTTTTTTTCTCTTTAATCATGTTTATTTCTCGCTGGAATTTTAATGAAGGTAAAGTGTATCGTAAGAAAATACAACTTGCACGAAGATAAAACAATAAATTCTGGAGTATCGTAAAGTTTCTTACAGCTATTGACAAGAGCAGCGACCAAGAGTAGACGTTTATTTTTATCGAAATAGGTACCATCATAATTCACGGGCATATACCTACCTAGCTGTGGTTTATTCATTTTCGTTTATTCATAAAATTGATTGGTTGTATAGATTCTTTCGTTAATGTAATATATTCTACACAGGGTAACCTATTAATAATAACTCAAGAGTACACTCTTTGGACCAAAATATGAAGATATAACCAAACATGCTTGAGTAAATTGTTGCTGTGAAAAAAGGTTCAAAGTTGTATTTTTTTTTACCTGATGATGAATATTTTTCTCATTTTTTACGAAACGTTGTGGCACTTTTGTAAAATCTCATACAGTAGTCATTTCTACGTAAAAAAGGTACACTTGATACAACTTGATATTTCCAACCGTTTTTGAGAGAACTGCAGCAAAAGATTTCAAGAATTCGTTGAAAACAAACTCAATTTGAAAAGAGCAAATTTTATCTTAGTTTCGAGTTGACCATTCCTTACACCATTTAATATGAAACAAATAGACAACAAGCTAGCCGCAAGAAAGTAGACAGACGCGTTAGCAAGTCTTCTACAAAAAATTACAACATAATTACGTCCGTAAGCCGACTTGATTATAAGTGACCAAATAAAATACTTATCTGTTATTGTGGTTTGTTGTTTATTAATCCAGCAGCCTGTAACGCAAATTAATAGTGATTCGAGTAATACGAGGAATAATACAATGGCATCCTACAAAAAGTAAAATTACCAAGACAGTGTTTTACCTGCACCCATATTAAAAACAATGTATTATGCCTTAGTCGAATCGGTACTGCGATATGGAATTTCAATCTGGAGTGGAGCATGTTCTTCAATTTTAGAAATACTTAAAATTATTCAAAAATACTTAATAAAAGTTATTCTATTTAAAACATGCGATACCCCTCAATCAAAAAATCCGTACTTGCATTTTTCTATAAACATAATTTGTTTCAGAACATAATTGCAATACAAGATGCAAAAAAAATCGTAATATTGAAGTTCCCTCTTTAATTAGAACGACTAGTCAAATAAAAAAATCTTAATAGTTATTTAATATCTAATGATTTGTGGTTTTTAAATATACTCTATGGTACCACTAATGAAATAAAAAACAGTGAACTGTCTTTAATGTTTTCATATACAGGGTGTAATTAGTTTCATGTCATTAAAAAAAACTGATAATAGGGACCGACTAGACAAACAAAAAACCTATATGACTTCTTTTCTCTAGGGGCACTTTGAAAAAAACAAACCTAGGCCTAAAAATGTAATATTAAGGTAGTAAACATTTGAGAACCACTGTTTTTCAGGGTCAATGGATGTTATAGTTCCGAATATTAGAAATAACAAAAAACTGTAATACCCGACTTGTATTGAAACATATTCATTACAGGATTTTGCAAGCAGCTGAAAAAAATTCTTTCGATAACCCAAATTCTGGTTGTGTTTGCCACTTGTGTTTCGGTCGGAAGAAGTGCGGCACTTTGATGGGATTACCTGTACCGAACTTCTTATACCACTAATTATGAAAATGTAAATAATTCCTTCTCTTTCGGCACAACGTAACCATAGCATGGCCGCAGGGGTTTAAATAGGATTTGTTTACATGTGTCTTTTAATCTGGAACAAAGTTATTGTAGCTTTTATTCTCGTTTATAAGAATTTATAAAATTTAAAAGTGGTTTATTAACATTTGTAACATTGTGTTAAAAGCTTAAAAAATTAGCAATTATTTTACGAAATGGGAAAACGAACATTTAGACGTCCGAGATACGATAACAGAAAATAGTTGTGTATTTTAAGTTAGGAAAAAATCTGATTTTTTTAACGAATTGAGCGAATTTTTCCCAATCAGGTATCGAAAACTAAAAATCGTGTCATTGGTCTCTATAAAAATCAATGTAAACCATAATAAACAGATCAAAACAAGACAGCGAATGCTAATAATAATAATATAATCATACCTTTAATGCCCAATAGGTAACACCCAATAACTGAACAATTCTTTTGAATTTTTCATAAAAATTGTTCGAAATGATCTCCATCTCCACGTATACACATTTCGGCACGTCGAACTAAGGACATACGCACTCCGTTCAACACATTTGGTAAATTAGGATAATTTTTTATGGTTTCTATGTACATTAAAATACGTTGTTGCAATTGTTCTAAAGCTCTTCCGCACCAGCTGCATTTCCACCACTTTATCCATACACCAAGTGCATATCCGCGAGCTCTGGATAAGTGTAATCTCCCATAATGTCCAAAATCTGCGTTTTAGAACACCACACTAAACTCTGAATTAATGTTATCAATAAAGAAAACAAAAAGAAAAACTTGGTCCAAAATTCAAAAAGTAACACAAAAAGCACGAACGAGAAGTAGTGCCTTACGTAACCAAGTATTAACGATAAATCAATAAAATACACACATAAGTGACACAAAATTCAAAAAGAACAAAAGCAACAGACAAAACCAAGGAACGGGTAGGTCGCGTCGTGCGTACGTTGTTTATCAAGTAAGGACACAAACTGTAATTATTACTTGAGAATATTACAAGGGAGAGTATGGCATGCATAAGATAATTTGGCCGCGAAGAAATAAAAAATATGACGGTGTCCTCTGTCGGTCGCTTTTAACTGCTTTGTCGGCATACTTATTTGCAGGAATGTCAGAGTATCAAGTGCGACAAGACTCGAGGCAATAAAGCCTACACCAATATGCTAGCAGTTCTCAAACTGTGTCATTAAGGATTTTGGAAATTATTGTTTTTTTGCTTTTCTCCAAAACAATAGATTTAGGCCCCATGTTATATAAGGTTTTTTGTTTATCTTGTCGTTCCCTACCACCAGTTTTTTTAATGGCATGAAAGTAATTACACCCTGTATACTGAGTCAATATGATGATCGTTTAGTTAAAACATTAGCTTCATCAAATGAGCGCAACACTACACTACTTAAAAATTGAATTTGTTGGATCTTAAATACATGACATTGAATTACCTGAAAACGAATTTGCATGCAATTGTAATGATTTCAGATAATTCAATGTCATGTATTTAAGGTCCAATAAGTTCAATTTCTACGTAGTGTAGTAGTGCGCTCATCTGATGAAGTTACAGATTTAGTGAAACGAACGTCATGTTGACTTAATATATGTGAAAGCGTTAAAAACAGTTCAGTGTTTTTTATTTCATTAGTGAAAATGGATTTTCAACAGGTAAATGTCGAGTCTATTAATTACTCTATGGTGAATAAAGATATAATTCTCGCTGTTACTGACTTTTGCATATTCATAGCAATAAATGTGGTGCAGAAAAGAAACGAATAAGTGGCCTTAATTTTACAATGAATCAACAATTTAATATCCCTATCCCCAAATATCAATATACACATAAAAATTATTAATAATATGAAAATACTATGTTGGTGTGCACACAGACAGGCTTTCTGTAGCTTAGGTGTGCATTTCAAACTAAATATTTTGTAAATTGTACATTTTGAAAGTAACTAATAAAGTTGTAAGTTATACAGTTTTGTTAATAACGCGTTAAAGAACTGGAATACAAATTTCAATTTCAACTCCCAACTTTTAAAAGACAATTATCAAGTTTAAGAGAAGAAGATAGTACTTCTTAATTATAACTGGAGGCAAATTTTATCAAGTTTAATATATTAGTTATAAATACTATAGACGAGATTGAAATCAAGTTAGTCATTGTCTATTTTAAACTGACACTGATTTGCAACAATCTTTCTAAAACAAATGTATTTTCAGTGGTATGGCAGAACCCAAACAAGATTTGTTTATATATGTAGATTTCCTTAATGTTAAGTTAAACTTAAACGAGGTGGAAGATCTGTTATTGGCAAAAAATGATAGAGCAGATTATTATCGGTATGGTACTGTAGAGTGTGGCTCGCCGGTGGTCCCATATCATATTTTATTAAGCTAAATCTAGTGTAAGGTGAGCAAAGAACTGAAAATAAATGATTTTAGTCGAAAACAATTAAGATTCTGGCGGAGTCGCGAAGAACAAATATCTTACAATCAGTAATTAGATTTTTTTAGAGACGCTGATACCGAATCTAAAAAGTTAAAGATTCGAAATGACGAATGGAATAAGGCTGCCATAATTAGTGAAATTTTATTTCATAATTTTTAGTGGCCGTTTTTTTAAAGTTTTTTTTTTTATTTTGTCAAAGATTTTGTCCTCTCAACGTCTATTAAATTCATACAGTGGATAGTTTCCGTGGAAGCAATTACTAATACAATTGTATCAGAACATTTTTAATGGGAGATGAGGAGATTGACCCCAAGTATGGTTAATTTTTTGTTTTCAAAATATGAGCAATACAGGTGAGTGAAGTTAAGACAAATATTAACGTTTAATTTCTCAACATCCCATCATAAATTATTTACCAGTTGTCGACCTGCAACATCTTAAATAAATCGAATCAGAGAAATATGAAAAAATTCTCACTTTACACGAATGAAATTTTATTTACTGCTTTGTGCCACCCTATAGATTTACATGTCATTTCGAAAGTAGAAACGGGCTGTTCCCGTATTTTTCTATTAAAAACTTAATTACAAGAGCACCTGCGAAATGCAGAATACGATAATTTTATTTCAGAGAACATCGATATGTTTGTATCTGTTTTCCATTAAAAATAATTGCCAAGTAGAGTATATAGAGTAACTAGCCGACAAAGGTATTTATACATAAATACAGAGTATAATTTTCTTTTACTTTTGTTTATTTTCTGAATCGGATCACATATATCGGATCTATATATACCTATAACGTAGACCTCTGTAAAAATTAACAAATTAACTACATAGATAATAAATACTGTTACATGATCTCGGAATGAACATACAAAAATGGAAATATACAGTGTGAAATAAGATACTTATTTTAAAACAGGCCTTCACGCGATATTATTAATAATGTCATATATTGTTAAATAACTATTAAGGTTATTAGGCAATTGTCAAAGATAGAAGAACATGTATGTACTTTTGTTTAATATTAGAGTCGTTTTGCCATACGGTTTCTCACGATCTGCGCTATTTTCTGAATTATGGGTGTAATACAATAAAAAATATCCTTCCGTAGGAGTGAAATACAGATTCGGAAAATGCAGTTTAGGGTATAGGAATAACGATGTAATTGACCACGCCCCGCTAGTTCAATAAATCGTGAAAGCAGAGGCACACAATGAATTGAATTTAGTACGGCATGAACTAAGGATGGGTGCGGACGTAGGTAATAATTTCTAATACGAAACGAGACAATATCTCTTCGTCAAAAGCGAAGAAATTATTTGTCACATTTTTGACAAATAATTTCTTCTATTGAAAGCATTTCTGCAGTTTCTTTTTTAGCCGCAAATGCTATGGAAATAAAATAATAATTCTTGTTAAAACCGAAATGAAAATAGAACATAAAATTAAACAACTCGAAAACTAAAATCAACTAATAATTATCAAAAAATAAATTATTCTTATTAAATTACAAAAATAGAACATTGAAATAAAATTAAATAACCCTCAGAAACTAAAATCAACTAATAATTATCAAACAATAAATTAATGAAGTAAGGATTCAAACAACCACCTTCTTGTGCCAAACAATAGCCAAAACGATTATACAATGAACATCTCATATCATTGAGTTGATTTGGAGTAATGCTTGCACAAAGTTGGATAAGTTTTTCCCGTAATAATTCAACTAAATTATTGGCTCGTACAAAAGCATGTTTGTACGCGGTTACCTTTAAAAAGCCCCACAGAAAGAAATCATGGGGTGCTAGATCAGGTGACCTGGGGGCCCTTTTATCATTCCCCTCGTAGCTATTAAACGATTGGGAAATGTTCTTTCCAGAAAATTAATAACAGTTAAGGTATTGTGACTTGGGCAGCCGTCTTGTTGAAACCAAATGTCATCAAAGTTGACAGGAAGATTTTGAACTGCAGGAATTATTTGGTTTTGTAAAAGTTCTAAATATTTATTGCCATTTAAATTGCCATCGATTAGCAATGAGCCTATAATATGATTGTCTAAAATTCCCGTCCAAACGTTCAACTTTTGAGGATACTGAGTTCGCACAGCAATACTCAAATGTTTATTTTTCCGAGACCACTATCGTACTACGAATGGATTGTGTTTCCTATGTAATGAAAATGATGATTCATCTGTCAACAATATATTTTTAACAAGTTTTCATTCTCACTCACTTTTATTTATCATGATTTCACAAAATTCCATCTGTTTAAAACAACTGTACTCATTTCTTTTCAAAATATTTCTTACAGTTCTTTCCTTCATGTCAACTTCATCAGCAATTTGCCTACTAGAACAAGGTTCACTAGTTTCAACAAGTGCACAGACATTAGTTTCGCGAATTTTACGTTCTTCGCTCATTTATTGATGACGGGGTTCGGGTTGACAGCATTTTTTAGAATAATTCACGACACACCCGAAATTCTCAAATGTTTTAATAATGTATGAAATATGCTAGCTGAGGGGATTGGTCTGTCTTGATATGCCACCGTAAATAAATTTATTGTGTCTTCAGTGGAATGGCCCCCGGAGAACCACTTCACAATTTGCACTTTTTCTGCAGTTGTATAAACACATGGCATTTTAATAACAAAATTTAGAGTAATTTATTTTATTCCCACACGTCTAAACAGCTACGTTATTAAAATCAGAATGGGTGCGGTGACCTGTTCTCAACTCGACGGGGTCAAGCGATGGCGCTATTGCTTTATACCAATGCCCTGCATTGTTCTACGACAAGGCGTGGTTTTTCTGCGCAGAAATAAGTTTACGTACCTTAAACTAAATTTGCTGAATCTGTATATGTACACTTAATTTGTACAAAAATACTGATTTAGCATTGTGTACTACTTGTTTTTTAAAGTGAAAAAGGGTGCCTAATCGAACTAACTCTCGGAATTCTTTGAAAATGTAAGTGTTATACATAATGGCACATATTCTCCAAGTCCAGTGTTTTGACGTTGATGTTGCCCACGAAGGGCTGTAATGTCATATTGGTGGTGATGGGGCTCATAATACTTTCGCCTCTAACAAAGAGGCCATGATTTTGTAAAATAAAAAAGCTGTTAAAAGTTAATCTGGAAACGTAATAAACTAAACTAATGGAGAGGTTGTGATAGTACAGGGTTTTAAATTCAGACGAATTGTGTGTATTTGACAATACCATTGATGAATTAGTAATCAATGACAATACGCTCGAAAAGATATGGCACATATAATCTTAAAATTGTGTGCATGGTTGTTATCAGCTAACTATTTTAGGTCTATATTATTTCTAAAATTAGACTTTGCCGTTCAATATTTCAACCACCATGTGTACATATGAAGTATTTATTGCGTTCATAAAGCTTAACTTTGAATTATTTAAATGTCTCACCAACGCAGTTCTTATCGCACTCAGTCAAAATACTAAAATGAAGAATGTAATAATGCTGTGTGGGTGATCGAGACTATATGCATAAATATTAGGCGGTATAAATTTATTTTTATATTATTTTACTTTGCAATACACCACCCAGCATAATGCTCCAGTTATAAAGTAGGGCATATACAGTAATTACACAATGCAAACAATAAATATTGAAACGTCAACAACATACAGGGTATAGCGATGATCTATGTTACAGGTTTAATAGTAACTTACCATAACATTACTCTGAAATGTTAACGTTTTGAAGTATTTATTTCTCAAATAAGGAGATCATTACGCCCGCTGGGTCCTACAGAATCAGGAGTACCTCAAGGTAGCATACCGAAGCCAGTATTATACACGCTCTACATGTCAATAACATACTCGCATCAAATCCGCTGCAGTTTCAAGAAATCTTTAACCGTATGGAACAACTTTTACTTTTTATTGTTCAAATGGGAGTTGGCAACGCTCGATTGCAACTTTCACTGGTTTCGTAAGAGCGTCCTTAAAAATACCTTATTAACATTTTAAAGTTGATATATCGCCTAATACAGTAAATCGTTAGAACTTGAAAGACATACTATTATATAGTGATCAGAATTAGGTCAACAGAATACAAAATGAATAAGTAATTTATTATTTTTCCTATTAAAGTGTATGAAAGTTGTGTGCAAGATTTCCAAATAGCATTTTTCACTGTACAATACCTTCGATATGTTGTACATCTTCGTATGATTGTATGCTTAATCAGAACACTTGGTGCATTTTGCCCTAAAATTATAATAAAACATAGTTTATGTAAAACAAGACAGATTACACGTCTCTATCGTTCATCCTGTACGAATAACATATCATTCTTACTGGATGATCGCTAGATCAATTTCATATATGCTGTTTTACATTAATATCAAATGAAATAAAAATGTTAAATTTAATAGACAATATCTTGTTTGATTTACACACATACACATTAATACATATTGACATACATACATACTATAAAGTTTTATATTTCTACGATGACTATTTTACTTCCACATCCACGAAGTGGATTGGAAGTATAGTAATCGGCAAAAAATTTTCAATTTTTTTATCTTGAAATAGGTTTAGAATGTTATGAAACGTCGAGATTTTAAATTTGGGCGAAAAAAAATGTTCTGTCTGTCTGTCTGTTGGTCTGTCCGTCTGTCTGTAACTTTTTTTGTCCGCACGTTTTCTCCGCAACGGTTTAAGATTGACTTGAAATTTTGTACACGTATATACTATAACGAGATCTGGAACTGGATTGTTTTTTGAAGATATCCGGCGGGGGTTAAATAGGGGTAAATAGGGAGAAATATGTAAAGCAAGCTGGTAAGACTACAAAAACTTTAAATTTGATGTATGTACTACAAGCCAAGGCCCCAAAATTGTTTATAATATTTTTCAACCCCCCACCACCCCTAGTCCATTTTTATGATTATATTATACCAATTTGATTAAATAAAATAACAAGAATATCGATACGGGATCAGGCCAAACAGATTCAAAACTGACCAGATCTTTGTAATATGGCAAGCAAATTCTGGAAAAAACCTATGAATATGACATTGACCTATAGAGTCTTTATGTAGATTTTAAGAAAGCTTTGGACAATACTAATAGACACCGAATACTGCGGGCTATTACCATGCTAGGCATCCCCTCATAATATGTGCGGCTCATTGGAACCACCTTAAATAAATCCAAAGCAGCAATAAAGGTAGATGGCGAATTAACAATTCCATTTAGGATAAACGCTGGAGTGAGACAAGAAGACGCACTATCCACCATGTTCTTCAACTTGACACTAGAAGCATCCACCCGAAAACTAAAAATGTCCGGTCATATAGGTACAAAATCAGTACAAACAATTCTACGCAGATGCCGATGACGTTGATATAATAAACAGAGATAAGACTGCGTTTGGGGAAACATTAATACAACTGGATGAGGAGGCTCATTTAAGAGGACTCGAAATTAGTGAAACAAAGGCAAAATACATCGAAAATAACAGCACATATTAATAATAGCCACAGCGTATAGGAAGATTTAACTTAGCACTTACCTAGGTTTACAAATAAGCAACCAAAATTTTAGATCAAATGAAATAAAGGCACGTATACTGAGTGGAAACAAGAAATTATTGAAATCTTAAATTCTAAACAGAAGCCTGAAATTGAAAATATATAAATCCTTGATACGACCCGTAATCACATATGAGTGCGAAGCGTGGTTATTATCCAATGCTGATGTAAACCAGCTGAGAGTCTTTGAAAGAAAAATTCAATGAAGACTGTATGGCCCCATCCATTAGGAAGGCAGCTCCTGGAGAATAGGAATGAACTATAAACTTGACCATCTGATCCAAGGAGCCGATATTGTTAGGTACATAAAAGGCAGAAGATTAGAGTGGCTGGAGCATGTGCAAAGAATGAATGACGAAAGGGCAACAAAAAGAATAATGCAGTGGAAGCCGACCGGGAAACGTCGCAGAGGAAGGCCACGTAAGATATGGATCGAAGATGTGGAGCAAGATATAAGGACATTGGGAGTGAGAGGATGGAGAAGGACTATTTCTGAGAGGGTATAATGGAAAATAATAATTTTTGAGCAGATAAAAAACCTAAAGGAGTTATAAAGACATAAAAAGAAGAGAAGAAGAACTTATGAGGTCTATGCTAGGATTGAACTGAATTTAAACTTCGAAGAAAGCACTACGGGAAGTGCATCTCTGAAGAGATTTAAGCCAACGACTTTTCAATTTGCATGTAGATGAGTCAATTTGTTCTTATGATGGAGAGTTTTCACTGGAAAACACTCCACAAGACTTTATCAGATTGGCAGAAGACTTAATAACAAGTGACCTTTCAGAACACTGAATCTAAATATTAAATCTGTATCGTACTTCACAGCTGAGCTTTCGTATTATCATCTGGGATAACTTTACTGGCGCTGTATTATAGAAATATATACAGTCGGATACAAATAAATGTGGAATAAGTCGTCTAGGCGTTCTTTATTATTCTTGCTACAGCTAACATATTTTTTAAAACTATTTTTCACCAAAATTTCGCAGGGCTATATAAGAACAAATTGTACATCAATTATAACAATGTACATTTTATCTTTAAGAGACTTGCGAATTGATAATAAAAAATGCATCTTCTCATGATTACAATACCTATTAGCCCGAAACCTTGTGATAAAGTTAAACACGTGAAATTAAGAAGATTAATAATTAATTAATTAAGACACTATGTTTTTCAATAAACGAATACTAAGCGTTGTATTATCTAAGTGATGTATGTGAATATTTATTTGAAAATTAATTTGAAATAGAAATGAATTTGTAATTTACAAATGAAATTGATGTTGGGCGCCAAGTAGTCTAAAATCGATTAAAATTACACACCACAGAACATTATTAACATTATTTACCTGTACTCAATAGGTTGGCTTTTCTCAGGGTAAAAGTAAAAATATTTGAAAATTGAATGATTATACTATGGATTTCAAAGGGTTGTAAAAGATTTTATCTTTAGAGTTTGGTCACAGCCGAATATAATCTTAACAAGTTATCAGTAAAGAGTGCTCTTAGAAATTTTCTTCTGTCACTTGACTGACGTTAGAAATGTCTCCAATTTCAAATCCGAATATCTGAATAGATCATTTTCGGTTGACGTCACGCTGGTGGCGTAGTGGGCACACAACTCATTGTTCTATTTTCTAGAGATGGGGAAAAGCTGTTATCTTTTAATAACAAGCTTAAACTGATTCGGCTAGCAACTCATCTCTAATTGTTTACATTTGCATTCCTTTGTGATTGGATGAGGTTTGTGTGCCTTCCACACTATGTCAAAATCGGGTGACTGAAAATGGTCAATTAACTTGGCAGATACTTTCCTCTTGGACCTGCTTCAACATATTCTTCGTAACAAACTTCTAATTCTTAAAGTATGTTATCTTTACTTCTTATATTTTATACATATGGACGATTTAACTTCGACATCAATATATCTGGAAAGTATGTAAGTTTCTAACCTTATTTAATTTGACTTGCTTTTTTGCTTATAAATTTATATTTTCTTCCAATTTTACGTGTTATATCTTCGTCGATTGCAAACTGATTTAGTAATTCAAGCCTTTTATTGGATCAGTTTCCATATTTTCATCTATTTCCAATAGCTTGATTTTCTTAATTAATTTTTTTAACTATTCCGTTTTGCATGTTCTTTATATTATTTGAATCCCGTTTCTAATTCTTTAATGTACTTGATATTCAATTTATCAATATAAAGTGACTACTTGTAATTTTTTCAAATATATTGACATATTACATTTAAAAGTTTAAAATGTACAATGTCTTAACTTAAAAAAATATCTTACCCATTAGGAATGTATTTATAATGCACTGGTTTTTACAATATATTTACAAAAGGAAGACCACCAAAGAGTTAATTGCAAAAAGCTTTTGTGAGTTCGTGCTCCTAACAGGCAACCGCGACAGATGGCGTGAGGCTGTCAGATACAGCAAAGACGGCCAAACTGAAATACTTCATGAATCATAAGACATCCGTCAAGACGTTGTGGCTAAGAAGAAGAAGGTAAATGTTTACAAATTGTTATTTTGTCCTAAGAACATTGATTTACAACTGTTTTAGTGCGGAGATATTTAGATTAGGACGTTGCCGACTGCAAATGTCCATTTGAATAATAAAAACAAAAAAATTGGCGTGTATTTATTGTCAGTAGCACCACATGAAAATTAATTGAGCAAAATGTTAATTAAATGTGTATTCGCAGTTGACCACGCCCGACTGCCGCTTCTACTCGTTTCATCTACATAAAATACCCTGTGAAAGTAAAAACAGACGTGGAAATTACAAGCGCATTAAAGTGCATATAATAAAATATTTCTTTAGCCCAAGCGCGTATTATTTAAATTCCTCGTTGACGTAAACTTCCTTTCATAGTCCAGTTAAGTAGGAAAATTTCTAAAAGTAATTCCGATTAGAAAAAAACACTAGGATTTTATTCAGTACATGTGAAAAACCAATTTTCAAACGAGTGCATCCAAAACAAAGTTGCAGAAACAAAATGGCGGACGCTTTACGTACGAAAAAGTGTGAAAAAATAGGGGTTTATCTCATTTATCTGCGAATGTAACTTTTCCATCGAAAAATGTTTCAAACAATAGTTGTAGGCATTTAAAAAACCTACAAAATGGCGCCCGCTGCATCAAAATCCGTTTGTCAGATTTCTCGGAAATTAAAAAAAACATCGATTTTATTAGTTTTACAACAACTTTTGCAATAATGAATTTATGGTATTAACAGTCTCAGAAAATATCCATCACAATGTGCTTAAAAGATGTCCGCAACCCGAATTCCGACATATGAATAGTTCCGAGAAATTCAATTGTTTATTAAAAAAGTGATTTTAGTAACATTTGAATTCCGCAAAATAGGGAGGTGCGATTTTAATTTTACAAAAACCTTTCTACTCTTCAAGAGTTGTCTTCAATGAGCTCAAAGCCGAAGTAAATCAAATACTTCAATTAAGTTGCTTATACAGGCCGCTGAAAATGATGCATATTTCTTCGTTGTAAATAAATGGAATAACTTTATCGGTTGTTCTCGTAGCTGGCATTTTTATACGAACTTTAAAAAAATGAAGTCTCTCCGACCTTCAGGACTCGAAATAATTGCTCTTTTCCAAAAAATTTCCGTGAGCTTATTTTTAAACTTAGAGCGCTGAGATTTGCAGGTATTGCACTCGAATATTTCAACTTTCGATAGAAAAATGTAAGCAATTGTTTCACCGTCTTTTTTGATAACATAGTTCATGTTGAAGTAAGGCGCTCGCACCAGCTGGGTGATCCAGCGTGCGGTGGCAGAGCGGGGGGAGAACCTGCATCAGCTGTCTCTCCCTACGCCGCGCGTTCGAAATATGTCGCGCTTGCAAAATCTTCTATATCTTGGCTTCTAGTGTACCTAAAAAAATGATTTTGTATTAATTTGAGGTAGCTCGACGAGGGAATTAAATAGAAAAGAATTTTCTTGGGGTACACCAGAAGCCAAGATATAGACGATTTTGCAAGCGCGATCGATTCTGAACGCGCGGCGTAGGGACACACAGCTGCAGGTTCTCCCCCCACTTTGCCACCACACGCTGGATCGACTAGCTAGTGCGAGCGTCTCACTTCACCATGAACTATGCTATCAAAAAAGACGGTGAAACAATTGTTTATATTAGTCTATCGAAAGTTGTAGTATTCAAGTGCAATAACTCCAAATTTCAGAGCTGTAAGTAAAAAAATAAGCTCTCAGGAATTTTCTGGAAAAGAACAATTACCTCGAATCCTGAAGGTCGGAGGGACTTCATTTTTTAAATTCGTATAAAACGGGAACAAACGGGAACAACCATTTGTGTATAACGAAGAAATATGCATATAAAATATGCAATTTTCAACTGCGTGTTTAAGCAACTTAATTGAAATGTTTGACTTCGGCTTTGAGCTAGTGATAATACAAATATAAAGTTTTTTGGAAAATTGAAATCGGACCGCTCCATTTTGGAAAATTTCAGCCGTTCTTGATTTTTTTTCCGAGGCTCGAGCAAGTTTTCATCGTTGGTAACTAGACTATTCAGAATTTATCGCCAATACACGGGCGGTACGATTTACAAAAACTTATATAACCTAACAGATCATTCTTTATTACCCCATAACTAATGAACGCCTGTCTCTCCTCTTGAACTTCTGTAGGTAAGTAGGTATGCTTATCTAGCATTAGCACGTTTTTAGGGAACGTAAGTATCTCGAGCATGAAGTACTTCAATATATATTACCTTAACCATTAAAAGCTCATTCCAACTTTTACGCATTTTGTTTTACTTGGCGATGAGATTTTATGGGTAGTAATAGGTTTTGTCAGTAGCGATATTTATGAGCAACTGCCGGATTTTTTAGAGCAACAGCAGCATTGATTACAAAAAAAATCAAATTCTTGCGTATCGGGTAAAACTGAAGAAATGTTCATTAACTCAGGAATGACCCCTCGCGGGTATTACGTACAGGATCGGACTGATCTTATTTCACAAGTGAAGGATCCCGTGCAGTTCTTATAGGAAGTGGTTTTCAGTGGAATTATCTAAATTTTTGGGATATGATATTATCTTGAATAAAAATTTCAATAGGCACGACCTAAAATTTGAAACACTTTTTGAGATGTGGTTTATCAAAAGAATACTCACATGTAGAATTTTGTTATTTTTAATTTTCACTCTCCTACGCTTTTTGTACTTTGAGTTAAGTTACGTTCAAAAAAAAAAATATTTTAGTCTGTGACACCATATTGTTTTATGTTGATCCCAAGGTATTAGTAATGAGAACTTTTTTACACTTTCTACTAAATAGCGAAGACCTACCTCTGTACAAAATTTCGCATAAAGCATATATTTTAGCTCAGAACTGGATGAGCTATTAAAATATACTAGTATAGTATATATGATCTCAATTGGGACAGTATAAAAACGAAAACTCGGAGTAAAGTCGGCATCTCCTTTATGGGACATAGGCGGCGGCGGTAGAAATGTAAAAATGCTTTTAATACTAAATAATTATTCCTTAATTGTTAAAGAAAGGGATTTTTATAATACCTTTATTCAAAAGAAATGGTTAATAAAAAAATATGTTTATCACATTTTATAAGCCACATAAATGATAGATTAAGGCTACGTCTATTGTCTAGTGATATACCTCTCGTTCTATCTTCTAGCGGAAAAGTTATGTAATCTTAGGTGGGAGTTGCATAGATGGTATATAATCCTCCGAAAGGGCGTAAAGCAGCGACTGTCTTGTTTATTAAATGTTAGGCAATGATACTATGAACTTTGCAGTATCATGATGTTGGAGGTTGGAGTTTGTGGGAGGGCAGTGACCGCAGCACCTAGGCCCCATTGGGCCCCCTGTACATATCCTCCCGAGGGATACAAGATTCCACCTAGGCCTCCAACCATCCTAATCTTATGAAGAAGGTGGTGATGCTGCCTAGGGGAATATCCCTCAAGTCGGCCAAAGTAGGCCAACGTTCTCCCAAGATGGATTCTCTGCTAGAGGAGACTGCCGGGCACTTACAGAGTACGTGTTGAACAGTCTCGTCTTCTTGTTCACAACCTCTACATAGGGGTGTGTCGTTTAACTTCATGTTATGAAGGTGCTTTCTCAGCTGGCAATGACCAGTAAGAATTCTTGTCGCGAAGCGCAGGTTCTTCCTGGACATTCCGAGGTAGATCATCGTTGTATCCTTGTCGAGGTATCTAAGCAGATCCCTGGCCAACTGACAACTATGAGTTTTATTCCACAGTTTTTTAAATTTTCTGTGGGTGTTTTCTTTGATCATTAGCATTATTGCTGAGGTCGGCAGTATGTTGGAAGGGCCAGGTCCAAGTATACTTAGACTGGCTGCCTTCTTAGCCAGACTGTCAGCTTTCCTGTTGCCTCTGCACTGTGCATGCCATTTGACCCAGCATAGAGTGACACTGTTCTTGCTGGAGGCGCCCACGAGTGCCTGATGGCATTCCCATACTGACCCTGTTGTTATTTTGTATCTCTGTAGGGCCAGTAGTGATTGTCTACTATCAGTGTAGATTCTGATTGTTTTTCCCGTTATTTGTCTACGGGAAATTTATTTTGCGGCTATGGTTATTCCCGCCAGTTCTGTTTGTGTTATACTGGCTTGTTTGTCCATAGCCCATTTAATTTGAATTTGCAGGTTCCTGGAGTATACCCCACAACCTGTTCCTTCTTCCTTTTTCGATCCGTCTGTGAATATATTAACTGTTCATTCGCTGACAGCCTCATTGCTACTGTTGGTCTATCAAAGATGAACTGTGGAGAAATACCATCTGCACGTACCTACAGAAGTGGCATCTGTTTGATAGCCTCATTCCACAGCCGGCATCTGGTCACTCCACATCCTATGTTTGGCTGTATACCAACGGATTTGAGACGTGCCATAGTAGTGATGATGTTAGGCAGGTAGAAAATTTCTAATATTCTATAAAGGAAAGACTTTGCAAAATTTTAAAGGGGGAACGCGTTTCCTGGCATCGGTAATTGGTCTCGGTAGCGGAAATAGGTCGACGTTAAATAAACAAATTTCAAAAAAACTTTGTCTGTGAACTTTAAATAAACAATATTTCGTCACTATCCGAGTTTTCAGAACTTGAATCTGTATTTACATTAATAATAATTGGATTATTATTAGGTGATAATATAGAATATTAATTTTCTTTTTTTATCACATGAGATACACACTTCCTCCATATATCGCATTTGCCTATTTCGTCTACTATTATCTTTATATTCTTTAAGACAGACTCACTTAATTGTGGGGATTGATTATATTGACGTAGTCTTGTTTTTACATCAGCCCACACCATTTCAATGGGGTTGCAAATGCAATAATATGCAGGCAGACGTAAAATATTGTGTGCTTTAAAATTTTTTTCAACGGCATATTCCTTTTCAAAATTTTGCTTTCCAATCAGTTCTAATAAAGTCCTTTTTGTGGTTTTTTCTAGCATTTCCTAGCCTTTACCTTTCATAAATTCAATGATATCGCCTTTTATTGTGTTGGTGTTCGAAATTGTTATGTGTTGCCGCGAATGGTATGACGCAATGTCCATAACAATTACGAAATTCGGCTGTCATACCCTCATGGTAGTCGGCAGAGGATTGCTTGATATTTTTAGCAGACAACAGTAACGCATTTGGAATAAACCGTTTTTACTTCCAGCATGTAGAATGATATTTTTTCCCCTAGAACATAGATCACTTAAATTACACTTTTTGGTGTTATCTACCCAACCGTATTGAACTACATCATGGGTGTCAAACCATGTTTCGTCAAGATAAATTATGTCTCTATTTTCATCTCGGTATTCTTTTATTTTACGCAGGTACTCGTGTCGATGATCAACGATGCATGCTGATTCCATAACTACCATTCGATTGTCCAATTTTTTGTACCTAAAACCGCAATCGAGCAAAACGGTTCGCAAAGTATCTAATGATTTATAGTTATAAAGTGGATAGTCGCGTAACGTGTCCCTAATCATTTCTAGTGTGGGCACCTTCTTGTTCATTATAAAAGTCATACACAAATCGACGAATGACATCTTTGGACGCATTATCGAGTTTTTTAAGTTTTTGTCCAACTCTTTTCCGTTTAATAGAATGATCAACTACATCCCCGGCTCTAATAACCCTATTAATTGTTGTAAAAATTGGGTTAATTCACCAATCCTCTTCATAATTTACTTATACGAAGAATCAATATTTTCGCCTTTTAAACACGAGTAAATATTCAAAATAACCCTTTGAGTTTGAACATATATTATTATTTTCAAATTCCGCTCTGTATCAAAATTGTCCGTTTCGTTGAAAGGCCTCCAAAAAGCCATTTTAAACAATTAATTGCAAGAAATCACTCAAACAGTAATAAAACTAATAATATATTCAAATATTCATTAGAATTAAGTAATTTATAATGCTACCTGGCTGTACTGCACTGCCTCGTAATAGTTCATACGTATTTTTTGTTTTATATATTATGGCATGCAAAAACTCCGAACAAGGTTGGTGTTGACAAATTAAATTCGCTAAGCATCTAATCCCACCTATATTTCTATGTGACAGGCGGATCAAATCCACGTGAACTGTAGACGAGGAGTGGTGAATATAAATCTATAAAATTCTGTGCTCTCTCATTCAATGTGAAGCGATATATTGACAATACCCCGTAAGATCCTCTAGCTCCGTGCTGTTCCAGTTGACTTCGTAAATACTATATCTCATATATTGTAGAATTTAACGAACATCAGAACAGAATCATATTATTCAAAATACATATTTTTAAGATAGTTACCTGTACAGTTAGTAAAATACAGTAAATAAATCCAAATCTAAAATCAAAAATAAAGAAAACTCCTTCCTTTTTAATTTTTAGTCCCATATGCCACAACAAAAGTTAATATGCTACTAGTTTTTGAAATTAATTTAGGAATAACTAAGTACATTTACATAAATTTACATAAAAAATTCATAGGCTACTTAAATGTGCCCACGGGTACCCGGTTGGTTAATTAATGTCTAATACAAGCATAAATTTTAATTGAATACCGAACCTCCTTAACAGTCTTTAAGGCACATTTTATCTCAAACATTTGAACCATATTCGTTACGTCCTATCTTAATATTACTGTAATAAATTGATAGATTTTTTTTTCGATTAACCGTATTCAGCCATAATACATACATAAATTTCATCCTATTAGTTATCTATTTTATGTTAATAGTAAGAAATTCAGTAGTATTAGAAAAAAAGAAAAACCGGAGATGAAATCAGTCGATATCAGAGACTGGTACTAAACACACACACACCATTCATTATCAATAAATTGAATCGATTATTCTTTTCTTTTTAGTAATAAGGTTAAAGCACCAACTAATTAACAACTTAATTAAGAATAATTGGAACACCATACGAAGAAAATTGTTAAATAAAATATATAGAGAGGCATCTTCAGTGGCGCACGTAAGAAGGAAGATTCTTGTTTGATAAAAACTATGGGAATTTTGAAACATTATTTTACTAAATAATCTAAACCACTCTAGTCACAGAGCTGAATGTAAAAAAGTGGAGTTCACTTTTAAATGACGAAATTTTTCAGAAAAGATAGTATTTATCGTGAACTCACGGTACTAATTTTTAGGGAGTTACTGATCTTAGGGAGTTAAAGCTTGAAATGTACCTATGCCCTAGATACTTAATGTGATATGTCTACTATTAAACATGGTTGTTTATCAGACCAATGTGTATATTCTAATCCCAAAATCCAATGTATAACCGAGCATCGATGACGAGCTTACGCTTCGTGAAAATCTTTATTGTGTGTTTTGCTTTTGTCCAAATCTGATTATAGAAAAATGATTCTGTTCCTGAAAATAAGTATATTTTAAATATGTACTTCAAATTTATCAAAATTAATTTATTAATAATCAAATTTAGCATGTAAAATATGAATTTTATTAGAATAGAATAGAATAGATAGATAGAATAGAATAAAATAAAATAAAATAAAATAAAATAGAATAGAATAGAATAGAATAGAATAGAATAGAATAGAATAGAATAGAATAGAATAGAATAGAATTTTCTTTTAAACTTATTTCTGATATAGATGTAATTAAAATCATTCAAAACATAAAATCTAAAGCTTATGGATATGATAAATTAAATATAACTTTAATACATTTATGCTGTCCTTATATAGTTCCATTCTTAACTCACATATATAATGTATGTATAAATACACACTACTTTCCTAAAGCTTGGAAAATAGCTTTAATATTTCCTTTACCTAAAATCAGTCAACCTAGCCAATTGAGTCACCTAAGGTCCATCAGTGTTTTACCTGTCTTATCAAAGATTTTTGAAAAAATCTTAGAATTGCAAATTAGAGAATTTGTGAATCTCAACAATGTTCTACCATTAAAGCAGTCGGGATTTAGATCTGGATTCTCTTGTGCTACGGCTCTTGCAGACGTAACTGATGACATCATTGGAGCTACTGACAATAACAAAATAAGTGTATTAATATTATTAGATTATACAAAAGCTTTTGATATGATAAATCACCAATTACTTTTTTCAATTCTACACTTTTGTGGCTTTGAACGAAATTCCTCCAGTCTAATTTTGTCATTCTTGTCGGATAGAATTCAACAAACAGTACTTAATAATAATATTTCACAACCACTAACTGTAGTTTCAGGTGTACCGCAAGGAAGTATACTTGGACCGTTATTGTTTACAATTTTTACATCGAATTTTCACACGTCCTTGCAACACTGCAATTACCATTTATATGCTGATGATACACAGCTTTATTGTTCATTTCATGTTGAAGATCTACAGGAATATAGGAATTTAATTAACAGCGATATAAAGAATTTGGTGTCAATTTCTACTGATCATCTACTTAAAATTAACCCTAGTAAATCATCTGCTATAATATTTTGCAATGACAATGCTCGTGAATTTGTGTCGAGAGAAATTAATATACAGATTGGAAATGATACAATTGCCTTCAATAACAGCTCTAAAAGTCTTGGTCTTATTATTGATTATAAATTGAGATTTAAACAGCATATTACGAGTAAATTAAGATCAGCATATGCTGCACTAAAAATGATATATTCCCAGAGACGATTTTTAAGCATGGAAGTAAAAAAAATGTTATGTGATTCTCTAGTTTTGTCCCATTTTAATCATTGCGATGTGGTTTATGGCCCCTGTATTGACAGCATCGAGACCCGGCGCATACAAAAAGTACAAAATGCTTGTCTTCGCTTAATTTTTGGAATTCAACGCCGTCAAAGAATATCTCATAAATTGAAAACTGCAGGATGGCTGAATATGTACAATCGCCGCAAACTTCACATGGCTTGTTTTTTTCATAAAATTTTAAAGTTTAGATCGCCACCTTATCTCCTCAACAAGCTCTCTTTTAGAAATGATATTCATAACATTAATATTAGACGAAGAAATATTCTCACCATACCACAACACCGTAAGGAAATATTCAAAAGGTCATTCTCTTATAACACTGCTACTTCTATAAATACGCTACCCTCTAATGGACTCACCCTTTCGTGTGTAAGTTTTAAAAAAATATTTAAAAAATATTTAATGCGAAATCAGTAATAATAAAATCTTACATTTTCCCGTAATTTCTCTGTTTTTAACTTTGTTCCTTCTTTAATTTTCTTTGTTTCATTTTTTTTCTAATTTCTTTTCTTTCTCTTCCTCTCATTTCCTACTCTCCTCCCTCCTTTAGCTCTAGTTTGCCTCTTTTTAATTCTACTTTGATGTATTTTTTTTATATTTTTTTTATGATTGTTTCGATATGAGTACCTATATTTATTTAATTTATCTACCTCTGATATTATTTATAGGCAATAGTGGAAGAACAGTTTACTGGCTTGTCAGTAAACTGAACTACTCGCCTTTTATTTACCTGTTGTAAACATGTATAATTTACTATTGTTAAATTTGTCAAATTGGGTAAATAATAAATTCTTTATTATTATTATTATTATATTATTAATTTATATCGTTATATCCGTTTCTGTTTCAAGAAATGTAAACAAAAAAGCATCAAGTTAATTTTCCCACGGTATCCCACCCTCTCTAAGTAGTTAAATATTCATTTTTGCTTTTTGTGTAGGGTTGCCTTTAGACAAACAATAAAGTATCAGCAGAAGGGAATTCTTCATACTCTTCGTCAGATGTATCAATATCTTCATACTCTTGATCTAAAAACTTCGCTGGTTTCGCTATTGTTTCTGTCCTTCCTCTTTATTTGGCAAAATTCGACCAAATATATAGTGCAAAATACGTTGAAAGATATGTAAAACTTAATACTTTTAATGTTAAGTTCTTGAATTTTAGAATCCTGAAAATCCTAAAAAGACCTATCGTATGAAGTTGTGTCCAGCAGAACTTTTAATGTACTCGTCGTGAACTTTAATTTGTTATAGGTTTTATTTTAAAACTTGCTTCATTTTTCATATATTTGGCGGTAATTTTATTATTATTTCTTTTTACTTCCACATCAACGTAGTGGAGTGAAAGTATAGTAATCGTACAGAAAAATTATTTTCTTGTTAAAATAGGTTTAGAATGCCATGAAACGTCGATATTTTTAATTTCAGCGAAAAAAATTTTCTGTCTGTCGGTCTGTAACTTTTCATTTTGTGCGCACCTTTTCTCTATTGACTTGAAATTTTATGTAAGTATGTACTATAATAAGATCTGGAACTGGATTGTTTTTTTAACTTACCCGGTGAAGGGCATATTAGAAACAAAGGCCTCTGATTTTATCAGAATAATTCCATCGCCTCCGCTCTGCTCCCACTCCTTTATTAAAGGAGCTGGAAAGCTGGCAAGAGTACAGAAATTTGGAATTTGATGTATATACTAGAAGCCAGGTCCTCAGATTTTTTTATAATATTTTTCAACTCCTCCACCACCCCACCCCTACTCCATTATTAAAGGAGTTGTTAAAATAAAATTGAGATATTCAGTTGAAATTTGGTACACGTATATATTATAACGACAACTGGAATTAGATTATATTTTGAGATTATACCGTTGAAGGGTTGGGGGTTAAATAGGGGTGAATGTGGAGAAATAAGTAAAGCAAGCTGGTAAGAGTACAGAAACATAGATTTGGTGTATACTTACTAGAAGCCAAGGTCTCAGATTTCTTTATAATGTTTTGATAATAAAATTCAAATATTCATTTGAAATTTGGTGCAGGTATGTATGTAATGATATCTGATTGAGATGATTCCGTTAAAGAGGGGAGGGTTGCAAATTGGGGAAAATAGATAGAGCAACATAATGAGAGTCCAGAAATTTCATTTTTGGCGTATATGCTAAAAACCAATGCCTCAAATTTTTTTATGGCATCTGCCTCAAATTTTTTTATGGCATCTGCCTCAAATAATATTCAAACTCTATGACCAATACTAGAGTGCAAATATAGTCAATATGTTTTCCTTTAAAGAGACCTGGATGGAAAATCTGGATGTGGAAGTAGTGATTCCTTAGGCACCAGTTTTTTCCAACCGTATTGTCTTAAAATCTGGTTTTATTTCCGATGGGACCTTGTAAAAAGTACTTTCGGCGAAAATTATAACGAACCCTGGAGCATAGGTACTTCTCATTAAAAAAATGAAAACCCGTTTTTTATAAATTAAAATGTCAAGGTGAAATTAAAGGCAGTTTCCATGAGAAATTGAATGTGCACATTTTAATTCTAACACGGCTACGGAACTCTATTGTGGGCGTCCAACACGCCATTGGCATATTTTTTAAATAACAACTTATAAAGAATTATTTGTGGTCATTGTGTTATGGTCAACGACAGCTTCTGATTAAGAGAAAAAAAACAAATTAAATTTACATAGATAATCTAGCGGAGATAGCAAGACTACTAAATAATATATTAAGGAAGATAAAAACACCATTAAAAGCTAAAACAGTTAGATAATGGCTCGTAAAACACGTTTGGAATCAGATATTACCAAGAGATATACGCCATCAAGCAAATAAGATTACGCCGTACCTGTGTCTTCCTCAAAACTTAAACTATATTTCAATCTATTTATCATACCAACTTGTTTTTTTTTTAGGAAATTGAAGATGTTTCGTTTGAAAATGAGTTAGTACTTATGTACAAACCGAGTCTAAAATAATATAATCAAAAATATATAAACGGGGAATTTTTGCTTTTGCTTTAGCAGGTGGCCTATTTTCTGTAAGTAATTTATTTTCTTATTTTTAACCTTCACATAGTTAATTATTCAATGTGTTCGTCCACGGAATGTTTTTCCTCGACCGCTTTATAATTTATTGTTCACCTATCTTTCTTGTGGATTCATCTAAATGGTTTACAGGGTTCTAGAGAAGTCTGGAAACACCCGATTTTCTCGAAAACTACATATTTCAGAAATAAATGTTCTATAGATAAAGTTGAATATTTCATTACTCTGTCTTCAGGGATTTAATGTTCAAATGATTTATACGCAAAATATGAAGGTCTGCCTAAGGAATCACTACTTCCACATCCAGATTTCTCATCCAAGTCCCTTGAAAGGATAATATCTTCACCACATTTGCACTCTAGTATGTGGAAATAATTGGTCCAAAGTATTTTAATAATATTTGAGGTAGATGTCATAAAAGAATTTGAGACGGTGGTTTTTAGCATATACGAGGTTTCTGAACTCTTATTGGCTTGCTCTACTTATTTTCCCCAATATCGAGTGAATATCTGAATTTTATTTTATCAACCCCTTAAATAATGGAGTACAGTTGGCGGGTGGGGAGGGGGGGTTGAAACATATTGTAAAGAAATCTAAGGTAATGGCTTCTAGTATATACCCCAAATCTCAAGTGTGCTTGCTTACTAATTTTCACCTATTTACCCCACGGAATCATCTCTAAGTCTAATACATACGTGTACCAAATTTCAAGTGAATATTTCAATATTATTTTATCAGCCACTTTAATAATTGAGTGGGGGTTGTGGAGGAGTTGAAATATGTTATAAAAAAATCTGGGGCCTTGGCTTCTAGTATATACACCAAAATCCAAGTTTCTATACTTTTACCAGCTGTATTACTTATTTCCCTATTATCCCTATTATTCCCTATTTACCCTCAGTTAATCCCCAACCCTTCAACGAAATCATCTCAAAATATAATCGAATTGCAGATGTTGTTATAAATACATACACGTACCAAATTTCAAGAAAAAATCTCTATTGTATTTTATCAACCCCTGTAATGTGATGTGGGGAGTTGAAAAATATAAAAAATCTGAGGCGCTGGCTTCTAGTATATACACCAAGTCCCAAGATTCTATACTCTTACAAGCTTGCTTTACTTATTTTCCCCTATTTACCCCCATTTAACCGGTGAACAGAATCATCTCAAAATATAATCTAGTTCCAGGACTGGTATTATTATAATATATACATGTATCAAATTTCAAGTGAATATCTCAGTTTTATTTTATCAACCTCTTTAATAATGGAGTGGAGGTGGTGGGGGGTGATGGAAAATATTATTAACAAATCTGAGGCTTCTTTAAATTAAACCCTCATAAGACCCTTCTATAGGACCACAGAATGATCCCATGGGTTATTCTTGAGACCCTAAGACGGAGGATTGATGTAATATATTGCATTCATTTTTGCTTTTCTCACTCATTGTTGTTTGAGTGTGTCTTTAACTGTATTATTGCTTTCTTTTATACGTTGTTCGATGATCAGTAATTTTAGTGTTGAGTAAATAAACTATTATCATATATAATATCATACATTTGACTATAAATGGTAATGTAATTTAACAAACAACTTATTACTTTTTTACTTGAAACTCTTCATGTTAACTTGAACATCTCGTCAGGTTACATATGATGTTTTTATGCGCTCACTTACACATTTTAAACCATTAATAATTTTCTGATTTCCGAGGAGTGGCCTAAATTTATGACGTCCTTTGGCTACTATATTCTATTTGTTTTTTTAAATAACTAATCAACTTAAAAAGTGCTGTAAATTTTATCGATGTAAACATGACTCTTGGCCGTAAGATTTCCAATAAATTCCATTGGCATGGATTTGAAGTATCTCCTGGAGCGGTTGTAACATGACTGTACTAATTGCCATCTTTGGTCAAAACGCTAGCAAAGCGTGTGCGCGTCTGCTAATCTGATGGTTTCAGAGATTACCATCCACCAATTTACGTCGCTAAACGTGCAAATAAACGTAGTTATGGTTAGCAGGCATTGTAAAAAAGCCGGCGTTCAACAGTTAATTAAACGATGACCAGATCAAGTTTTAGATATGCCTTCCCAAAGCGCCTATCTACAATTCGCGTGTGCTACTAACCCGCAATTTCCCAGATACATGCACTATAAGGACTTATTATTTCTGTAGCACAGGTGCTTTAAGATCTACACAAATCAGCAAAATAAAACGAAAGCTATCCTGTATTGTTTGCAGCCAGTGTTTCTTTTTGTTCATTGTGCACAAACATTACTCTGCACTTGCTGTTTAAGGATACCAATCTTGATAAAGTTCAATTTTTCTCGCTAAATGGAAGATACTACAACCCAAAACTGCAATAAAAACAAGCTAACCGTTATACGCCGATTTACTGCACTTTTTATATAATTGTTGCACATTCTATGGGATACTCTTCGCAGATTTTTGTAAATAATATTGGTTTTAGACATTTTCAGTTTAATTAAAAAACAAAACAAATTATGTAAAAAAATGTTTTTTTCATTTAAAAAAATTTATAACTTTTTTATTTATCGACCGATTTTGCTCAAGAACAAAAGGGTTCTTCCTCTAGCTAACGCTAACTTACTGTCCAAATTTAAATGGAATCCGGACAGACAGACGGACGGACGGACATTTTGAAAATTGTTCAGAATTCGATCACCAAGACAGTGATATGAATTTTTTTTCTCTACGAGCAATATCACCGGTTTTAGAAATGTGCCGATCGAATGCAATATACTCTTCGTTATGTATTTGCGAAGAGTATAATAACTGGTCAAATAATAAGCATCACCGCTAGGATAAGTACAGTAAGAATATGATTTGACCCGGACAAAATTGCAACACAAATGTTTTTGGTACCAAAATGTAGATAGAAGTGATCTCAACAACATAAGCAATATGCATTGAGTGAATCTCGGATAATCTCCATGGGAATACCACAAGGTACTGTGCTGGGTCCTGTCCTCTTTCTTGTATACATTAACGATATTGGAAATTTATTGACAGACAGTATCATCTCATATACAGTTCCTCGTACGGTCACCAGTTCAGGTGCTGGCACTCGATCGGCGAAGTTAAGCTACGTCGGTCGGGTCCAGCGCATGGATGGGTGAGTTCTCGTTCAGGTACGTCAGTCTATGTCATGAGCTGTAATAGCCTTGACTGGACTGAGACGGCTTGGCGAGAAAATAGAAACGAAGGGATGATAACTTCACCAAGAAGCTCTTTATCAAGCAGACTGAAAGTCTAGTAAGGACATGTCTGGATAAGGAGCCCTAAGGTATAAAGTAGGAGTACTACAATAGACCTCTAAATCATCTCATATGCTGACGATACAGCTATATTATATATAGGATGTATACAGGAAGGCAGAGGTTGGACTCGGCAAAGTACAAACTTAGCTAAACTCCAGTATCTTGAGTCCTAATATGACAAAAACCAATTACGTAACATTCTCCATCTCAGCTGATGACCAACCTGATATAGACATTTTGAAAATCCATGAAAATAACTGCTTGGCAGACGAATCAATGAATTGTTCGTGAATATAAAAATAATAAAGTCAGTAAAATATTTAGGTGTAATAGTTGATCAGCATCTGAGGAGGAGTGACCACTGTGATTATGAAACGAAAAAAAATCGTAAATTATTTTACAAATTTTATCAAATAAGAGACGCTTTAAGCAAGAGACAATTTCGAATTCCATATAATGCTTTGATTGAGTCTATCTTATGGTACTGCATAGTTCTCTGGGGTGGGGCATATAACAATGCTCAACATAATCTTTCCATATGCCAAAATTCTGTTAAAAAAGAACGTAGATATTTTACAGCATTACTTTACAAAGATGCAGAGACATTAAAGATCACTCTATGTTCACTGTTGTCTAAATTATTTAATAAAAATCAAACATTTATTCCCTACAGTTTTCCACAGATCCAGACAACTTTCTTTTTTGTAAATCTGTGATTAATAAACCTCACAAATTTAAAAAAGAAACTAAAATTTATATTATGAAAAACACTTGCAATTTTTACAAAGTACTCGACCATCGGGTAATATAATTCTATAGAACAATTATTATATATATTTTTCCTTTATATGGGTAACATAGTGACATTCTCATCCTTTCTGTAACACGATGACTTGCCTCTGTACTCCTCTAGCGCTGTTATAGATATTTGAGAAGGGGTGATCACAACGCAGGCCTAGTGAGTTCATTAATACAGCATTGTCTAGCGAGGCATCCCTTATCAAAATTTCTACATAGGAAAAATTCGTTTTTGCTATGCTATGAACTTACTTAAAGTGTAACTAAAATGATTTGATTTGATTTGATCAGCCACAGTAGCCCTTATGGAAAACTCTATTTTGGTGATCACAAGGTAGTTATTCATGCTTATAGTATACATTTAACTCGGGGCATCGAAATATCTCAGGAAATACGAATATGCTAAAAAATTATCCATAACCAAAATGGTTCACATCGAAAGGAGACAAAATATGGCGCTATTATGCACTGTAGATGGCGTCGTAATTGAAGAAAATCGGGTTAAGTTCATATTCTTAAATGGAAACCCCCATACTTATTACACAGTATGATTCTACCCTAAAAATCAAGTAACTTTTACCCTAAATATTTTTAAATTATCGCAGATGGCGCTAAAATCGATGAGGATGAGGAATCAAAATTTATCAAATACACGAGTTTTACAAAAACGACGCTAGGCGTTGGTCGGCATCGAGACGTAAAAATGCAAGAACATGTATTTTGGTATCAAAATTTATCAAATAGTGTAGGACGTTGATGGTACGGAAGTTTCTAGTTTTATTTTAGAATACTACGCAATTTCAGCCAATCATAGCATCTATCAAAATAGAAATACTGTTGGATTTTAAGTTTTTTCTTGTTTTTCTCGTATCCTTCTTGGGGGTGGTTGTTCTCAACCCTTTAGGGGCAGTTTATGAAGATATCGTTGGACCTGATGCAGTATCTTCTCTTTAACAAACTTAGACATTTCGAGTTATTTCAGCAGTCATTGCTCTTTTGGATCGATTTTTTTATATGTGGGGACAATTTTTGCTCCTCCCTGGGGGTGTGTTACATATCTATTGTATTTACGCTGCTGTTTAACCTTAATTTGTATAATTCGATTGATTAGGAGGTAACTTTTTCCTCTTTTTACCACATTCCAGGGGTGTTTTTTGGCTCTAGCTAATGATTTTGGGGGTGTACGATTTTTTTGACCACCGAATTGGATTCATCGACACAAAATACATAGGGATACATGGGTCTGGTTCGCTGGTCTGATTTTTCTTATGTGGGGCTGTGATATTACTAAAATAGAAAAGCGTTAAAAACAAAGGTAATTAAAAAATCTGCTACCAATAAAAGAAATAGAAGCTAGGTACTGAAAAATTCTAAAAAACGTGAACAGCTCGAAAACGACACAGATTACATATAGTTTTGATTTGATTTTTGACGTCTATTATTGGGCCACTCTATACATTAATTCACTGATGCAGCTCTCGTGAAACATAATCCCAGTAGACACATCTCCGTAGCGCACAGAAATTACAATACAGACCACTTTAACAGACAAGAGCGTTATTTTTAACGCGCATAGTCACGATTTGAGTTTGCATCAACGCTTTTATTTTCCAGTCCCCATAAATCAAACTACTTATCGAGTATCGATAATTATATGCTTTATATCAGGCCAGCGATTTTGTATTTATTTCGTTAAATAAGACACCTAGTATAACTTGATAAATTTATTGTTGACGGATATGTTAAGTGTTATCTTTGCTTTCAATAAAAAATCGCGTATGCATATCTTGGTGAATTAGATGCAAGGTTCTCACGAGGGAGCTGCAAAAAACGTGCGCTAGGATTCAGGATTTGTCGAGGACTCCTACTCATTTAAGCTAAAAATAGTTTATATGTTATATGATACGTCAACATGGTTAATTTGAAAAAAGAAATTACCTATCTCCGTATACACACGACGAAAGTTTATTAGTAACAAAAAATGGCTATGTCTAGTCAACGAGGCTACTATAGTGAAGTTATGTATTGCCTCAATTTAGAAATAATCATGTTTATTAATGCCCAATTGAATAAATATACATTTATGCATACCTGGTATATATAGAGTGATCCTAAATAATTGCAGAAAGATCATATGAACATTTCTATAAAATAGGTCGTTTAATGTCCTAGATGGTCTATTTACATACAGTGTGTTGATTTTGAAATAAAATTAGGGTACCTCTAAAAAGCTCAGACGATTTCAGATATTTTAATGAAACTATGATTTTAACACTTCAGATCTTTGTGCCACAGCGATGAGATTCGATGATATCAATAAAGGCTCTTATTTCATGGCACTGCGCACTGGCCAAAATAAAATTCAACCAGAGGCTTAAGGAAAATAAGACGTCTGTTTTTATAATCTGAAATTGTTACTTATTTTACTCACTTATTTAATGTCGGCCTATTTTCATTACTGAGGCCTATCACCAATGCCAGAAGACGAGCTACCCCCAATCTGGAAATTTTGGCGAACCACTTCCCTATCGGAGAGCTGTTATTTCTTTTTGTAAATTTTGGTACCGGGATATGGTTCCCTAATCAAATTTTCACATAAAAAGGATCACCATAGGACCAACCATATTTTATAAAAACCTATTTAAAATAGTTACTTTGTGGCCAGACTTGACTGAAAATTGAAAATTTTCATTTTTTGGGATTTTTCAGGATTAATATGCCCATTTTGAGCACTTTATGCCGACATTTTAATTGAAACAGACCGCAAAATATCCCTGAGTCAAGTATTTTAACCTAATTCATATAAAATATGTCACGAATACCGATTATTGATAATAAATAAAGTATCGAATCTCAGCTCTATCACAAAAATCTTCAGAAATCCTAAATAAAAATCTACTTTCAAAGCATCCTAGCTACTTGAGGAAGCATATCTGAACAAAATGAGGAAATTTTCTCGTATCTTTGCAAACACTATCATCACTTTAAGGCAATGACATAAATCTCTCAATATCCTGTTTAACAGTGCATTGCGCACACTTCTGTAGAATATGTTAAAAATAAACTTACGTAAAATTTCGAGATTTCCTACCTTATTTACAATCGGATAATCTAATCACTCTCCGGTTCACGTATGACATATTCTGGAGTTTATCGAATACATTTGCGACAAGTTAATTTATTCTTATTCGGCCCCACATTGGGCGCCAAATTTTATAACTAGCAGAATTATAAATACTGATTACTGCTTTACACATATGACCTGTGTGGGTGGTCAATGCTCAATGGATATAGTCGTGGTCCAAATTTTGGGTAGTGGCGCTTTCCTGTAAATAGAGTTGAACACCACAGCGAGGCGTAAAGAAAACCAGAAACTTTTCACTAACTACTTTATTTGAAAGACAGCGTGCAATTACACAACATATAACGGTATTTGTATTTTCTTAATTATTGGCTAAACATTTTTAAATATTCCTTCCGATTTAGCCAGAAATGATTTTCTTTTGATTTAGTAAGGCAGAACGTAAAATTCTCTTTCCGAATATCTAATATCTAACAGTTTTCGACATGAATGTTTTTTCAACTAGTCCCTATTTGATTATATAGAAGGAGCTGGCTGATTGGCCTTGATCACTGTGGCTTCTGTATTGTGGCACATAAGTCCCTATACTTCAAATCCAGAAATACCTTTACTACATAAACAACACTAGGGCATTTGAAAATGCGATATACTGGGTAAGCTGGATATAAGACACCGAGCATCGAATGTTCATTATTCTTCAAGTGTATGAAGAAATAGTAATACATGCAAAAAGCATGAATACATCGTGCTTTTTTGATAATATACAAATTAGACAGCAAATTAATATAACTGAAAAAGCGAAGTTCAGCTAGAGGAATACCTAAAACTGGTTTTACACTTAACTAAATCGACAATATTGAATTACAAATAAAACAAAGTGGGCAAAGGCGTCAAACAGAACTATATTCTATCACGAGCACTCTTTAATACCTATAGTGAACATGTGAGGCCATATGGACAGAAATACTAGAAGTATGGAGTAGCTAGAGGCAGAACCAAGACTTCTAACTTGAAATTTGCAAATAATACTACTTTAGTTGCAATAAATGAAGATGAATTCCAACGACTCGGTAGCATCGTACTCTACCGCATCCTAATGTTTTCTATTTATTATATGTCTTAGCTTATATATGATTCTTTTGCAACGATTATGCCAATCAGTTTTTGATTGTCAAAATTTGAACACGAAATTTTTAAACGACACTTGACTGGGACAGCTTTATGATATCGGTATCGAAAGCCCGTAATTGGCATTCTGGCGGCATCGTAAATTGCATGGATGAGATCATAAATTCGAACCCATACAAGTCAACGAAAAATGAAATTTTTTGACGTTTACCGAATCTAAAACGCAAATGGGACAGACATGGTCATCAGAAAAGGATCACATGGGGTTTTTAATTCCATGACCATCCCTGGTCAAGATAATTTTTTGATATTACGGCAGAGTGGTTGCTGGTTCAGTGAAAATTAGATGTAAAGAAAACACCCACCCAAACGTTGAACTGTCGAAATTGCAAAATGAAACCAAAGGCATTGTGACTAAGAAGTAGAACCAACTGAGTGCGAATATTATCTTCTAAGTCAGTAATAATTATTCATATATGTGTATAAGATAAATACTTCCCGAAATAAATAACCACATGCACGTAAAGCATTAGAAAAAGTTGTGAATACATAGGTAATAGGTACGCGTTTATAATAATTATTGTAATTCTACGCACATGTAGCTTTAAATGAATAGATAATATAATGACACATACATTAAGTGTGTGGTTTCTAGAGTTGTACCGTTATTTCGCTAGAGTATATTTTTGCAAAGCCTTCGCGTCATCTATTCAATTTAGTTACGCAATTTGAGTTTATATGTATATTCTGATTAATTGCGTGCTATTTGTCTAATGCAATAATGACTTTGTATTCTGTACTTTGTAAAAATTCAAACAAGTAATAATTACCAGGCGAGATTATCTTTGAGTAATGGAATTGCCACGATTTTGTCGGTTTGGAGAAATATGCGTCATGGATACTGCTACCTAGTATAGTATTTACGAAGTCAATTGGAACAGCACGGAATTAGAGGACCCTACGAGGTATTGTCAATATATCGCTTCACATTGAATGAGAAAGCATAGAATTTTACAGATTTCATTCACCACTCCTCGTCTACAGTCCTCGTGGACTTGATCCGCCTGACACATAGAAATATAGGTGGGATTATATGCTTAGCGATTTTGATTTGTCAACACCAACCCGTTCAGAGTTTTTGCATACCATAATATATAAAACAAAAAAACGTATGAACTATTTGTATCATATGATCTGTACAAGGCAATGCCGTACAGCCAGGCAACGTTATAAATTACTTAATTCTAGTGAATATTTGAACAAATTATTAGTCTTATTATTGTGTTTGAGTGATTGTTTCTTCTTCTTCTTCTTAAATTGAGTATTCTCAAAAATTCTCAAAAAAAATTAGCTATACTAAAATAAACCATGGGATACTAAGAAATTGAAATACCGAATTTGATCGAAATTTTTCGAATTACATCAGAAGTCATTAATAAAGTATAAGATATGAGACAAATTTATTCCAGTTGGCAGTTAAATGTCTCAGCCTAGTACCAACACCAACTGGCCGATCTCGTTTCAATTTGATATCTAGAGCCGCTTTAAACTATTTCCAAATATTTTTCATATTCCTTATCAGCCCTTAGAAAAGGGGTAAACTCAAGAATTACTGAAACAAAGTTATTTTATGCTCCTATATCTAGGAAAGTGGAGCCGTACCTATGACAAAGAATCCAAAAAATGAGCTTCGTACGGACCAAGGAAAATTACAAGAATCTAATATGGAAATTTGATAACATAACAAAGTTTACTTACATTATTTCATTAAAGTTGAAGAATACAATAGCTTACCTGTAATAGAAAAAACAGTAATCAATATTCAGCAGAAAATACAATATATTAAATAAAAAATAATAGTTCTTTAAAAGAAAAGGTTGTATCGAAGTAGTTTAGCCAATGTTTGGTCAAAATTCAAGGTACGTCTCTTACGGATATCGTAACCTTAAATTTTAAGGGATATTCAGTTGTCCTTGGGCAATACCATATGGATACAATCGGTCCTAATTGTCGGTCATCATGATTACTTTTATTCGCCAGTTCTAATAAGATACAAGAATTATAAATATGGCACGTCATTAATGTATATAAATACGGAGAAAACAAGAAACGTGACGAACGGACAGACGGGCGAATAGACGGAGGGTCGGACGAACAGATCGACGGACGGGCGGTCATACATACATACAGACGGGCGGACATTTTGAAAGTTGTTCAGAATTCTACCACCAACACAGTGATAAGAAAATGATTTCTCTACAAGCCATATTACCTGTTTTGGAAATGTGCCTATCGAATGTAATATACTCTTCGTTATGTATTTGGGAAGAGTATAATTATTAGTATAATTTTCTTTCTTTTAGTGTATTATTTTAACAGTTTCAGTTATTGTTTAAAAGCTTGTTTTTATTTTATTTTTTCCCAATATTTATTTATATTATTCACTGGAAGCACCGCTGTAAAAAAATTTGACACTTTCAACACTTCTTGTCAACAATATTTAGCGCGTAGTGCACTTCATATAGCAAACTCTCCATAATTAAATTTTCAAAATGATCTATGACGTTTTCACGTGTAATAAAATTAACTATGGCTAAATACTAGTTAATGCAAATATATTCCTAGCCTACTTTATCTAGAGTTTGTCCTCGTGATTTATTAATGGTCATCGCATATGGCTAGACACACAGGAAACTGTCTTCTCTGAAAGCAAAGCAGCAGGGTAATATCAGTAGGTGATATTACACCTTATACGGTATTAGAACTATTCTATCTATGTCTTGCCTATTTATAACTTCTAAATGCAAACAATTTTCATGTAAGTTACGCACGATTAATCTTATTCCATACATTAAACCAGTAGTAAACATTTTTTTGCAATGACAATAGGATATTCCCTCAAACTTGAACGATACAATATTTGAATGTTTAAAAAAAATAAAGGACACTTATTTCTCTTAAACTCGCAAAAAGTTAAAAGCAACTCACGTTCTTAATATAACGCACTAACTTAACTAAGCTATTTCGTTGGTCAACAATTACTTTTAGTCTCTTAATACACTCTCCTTAATCCCACGATTTCATGAATTGGATATTGTTTACATATCCCTTCCGCACATTGACTTCTGATTGGTTGGTTTGAGTTGTCAAAGGCGTAACAATTTGCAAAGACAATTCAAAGTAAAAATTATTTACAGTGTTGCTAACAATTTATGGTAGATCACAGAAATCTGCTTTAGCCAAACCTGATGCTAATTTTGACATTGATGATTTTAGTTTTACTAATAATAAAAATAAAGCATAAAATGCACCCACACAAAATAGACAAACAAGTAAAAAAAACATTTAAATAAGTACCCGAAAAACAGTAAAGTTAAGATATATATAAAGTCAAGTAAACTCATTAATGTTATACACACACTTTTGAGATAAGTATTGTTTCAGTAGTCTTTTAAAACAATTAAAATTACTGGCATTTAGAATGTGTATTGGCAATGTGTTACATATTTTGATGCTTGAAAGATATGGTGATCGTTCATATAGAGACAAATTATGGGTAGGTATAGTTAGAGAAGATCCATGTCTGGTAGTATTATAGGTCTGAAAACTACCATTATTTTTAAAACAATGTAAGTTTTTTTTTACATATTTAGATATATTGTATATATAGATTGACCGAAGACTTAAAATCTTATTGTTTATGAAATATGATCGACATGACTCGATGGTTTTTAAAGTCTAATGGCCCTTTTTTGTTGAATAAAGATTCTACTAGCTGCAGGTGCTCTACCCTACGCTATAATGGTATATGATAGATGCGGATACACCATAGCGTAATAAACATTGAGTAGATACTCCCTAGGCAGGTTCTGCCTTAGTGATGCAATGGCAAACAGTGAGCTATTGAGCTTTTTTGCAACATAATCAACCTGATCTTCCCATGTGAGACATGAGTCCACGAAAGTTCCAAGAAATTTTACAGACCTATAAAACTTAATATTTGTGTCAACTAGAATATAATCGGGAGTAATTGTTTTTCGAGCAGAGAAATATATACAATCGGTCTTTGCAATGTTTAAGATCAGAGAATTTTGTGAACACCATAATTCGAAACTATGTATCACCTCCTTTGAGAGGACCTGCAGTTCCACAAGGTCAGGTGCTGAAACTATAATATAAGTATCATCTGCATACATGGTAATTTTCCCTTTTATATGCAGGGGAAGTTCGTTTACATATAGCATTGGCCCCAGCACAGAACCTTGTAGGACTCCTAGATTGATAGAGTGATCATTTGAGGTGGAGTTTTGTGTTTTAACTCTTATTTGCCTATCAGAAAGGTAAGATTTAATCCAATTTAGGATGGTACCCCAAAAAACAATTAGGAATAGTTTTTCATTTAGGAATTCAGTATCGACTGGCACGACTAAGATAAAAAAATAATCCTATGACATGATGGCCCTTACCTAGTTCATTGTAGATATATTGCAGAAACTGATTAGTAGCGGTTTCAGAAGAACGACTTTCACTAAAGCCATGTTGTGAGTTACTAATTATAGAGCAGTTTACTAAGAACTTACTAATTTTGAGGTAAACAGCTTTTTCAATCATTTTAGAAAATATGCTGAGAATAGATATAGGTCTATAATTATCCTTCTCAAACTCATTGCCCCTTTTATTGGAAAGATAAGGAGTACAACTATAAACCTTTCCAAAAGGAAGTGAACAAAATAAGTATGAAGGTATGTTTATAGCGGGCAAAATATATAATAAACGAAATATGTATGTCAAGCTCCTCTATGAAACCTTACTTTCATAAGGATAATAACCAGACTGTAAATCAACAGCTATACTTCGGACTATATGTTGGAGTAATATGGTTATATTGGGGCAAAGTTGTGAAATAGCATACATAACCGTTTTAATTTTTGTTTTCTTCTTGTGAAAGAAAGGGGCCGTATATATTATAGGCTTAATTATTGCGATTGAAGCAGTATTTGAAAATTTATCTAAACATTTTTTAGAAGAAGATAACTGCTTTAGAGAATAAAATACTTTTTTACAAATGGTATTATAGAAAACATAATAAAAACATGCTTGCACATACTATAAATAAAATTATACATAATAAAACGATTACTGAAAACGACGCCGACGCCCGGCCATATTCTATGAAAGCATTACCTGTTGCGTTATACTTTTGACATAACTCCTGAGGAAGAAGTTGAGCGATGTAAGGTCTGGTGACCATACTGGCCATGTTGCAGGACGACCTCTACGAATTCATCTAGCCAGAAATTATTTAGTAAGTTCTAAAGATATCAATAAATCTATATTCACGGAAAAAGTTTCATATTCAGTATCTCATTCTTGGAAAAGGAATCCTTCCCTCAAATCGAAAAATATTTTCTGTATATAAACCTAATCTTAAATGAACTATCTATTTTCTTCACAGACTCGCAACTATTACAGGACAAGACACTAAAAGAAAACTTAATGTTTACGTGAATTCTAGAAATAAAAAACATAATACTATTTGAAATTTAAAAATTGAAGTGATTGAAAGTGAAGGAGTAGTACTAGAAAATAATCCTATTATACAAAATTGGTACCCCGATATTTTAGATATGGGTTCAAAATTACAAAGGTATTGGTTAATAGTTAATACTCGAAATAATCGCACATGAAATATCTATTAAGACGTCCGGTATAACGTACCATTTACCATAATTAAAAGAGGACGTACCAATAAAAATGTTGGCCAAATTTTTTGTATAAAATAATTTAAAATTTCTAAATTAGTCTAGACTATAATAATTGGATAAGGTGGTACCAACTGAATAGTTAACCTTAATTAATAGATTGATCGACTTACCTGTAAGGATGATCGATCTGAATTATTCCAACTGTTGTCCGGAATGATTATTACACTCAGTAGTATGCATGATGTCATACCAGCCAGCACAAATTTAAAGATAAGCAGAAAACAAAAAATCCTGAGTCAGCCCCTATCCTAACGTACCTCTCTAGATATCGTCATTGCATTCGTTGGGTTAATTAGATCGCTGGGGAGTTAACTGGGCGGGAAGGGTTGTAATAATCATTCCGGACAACAGTTGGAATAATTCAGATCGATCATCCTTACAGGTAAGTCGATCAATCTATTAATTATTCCTCACTGTTGTCCTACATGATTATTACACTCAGTAGATTTTTAAAGAACAACACGATCTAATTAGCAATATAACTGAAATATATTTCATTTATAACTAACATAGAAATATTCAAGCAATGATTGGAACAAACAGCAGAAAAGAAAAGCAGGAAATGTTTATTTATATATATACATACATATATATATATATATCTAGTTGTGTTAATAATTTAATGTAATTAAGTATTTGTATATGATTAAGCAGTAAGGCGTTGATGTAGGATAGACCTAGCAAATTCATCAGGGCAGGCCGTCACCGGTCTATTATAAAACTTTACGAATACATTGGACCTGTGAGACCATCCTGCAGCATTTCTAATAACCTCGATGTTAACCCCCGCCCGTAGGGCCGCTGATGTGCTAGCGTGTCTAGTACTATGTGACGAAAACTTCGAAATATCTATTCCACTTTTTTGTAATATTTTTTTAACCCATCTGCTAAGGGTTTGAGTACTAGCCGAATGATGAGGCTTTCGCCAAGTTAGAAATAATTTATCTTGTCCCTCAGGTCTTATTGTAGAAGTTTTTTGTATATAATATGCCAAAGTCTTCGCAACACATAGACTTGGTTTGTCTGGGAATATGGGAAAAACCATTAAGGGTTGTAATTTTTTATATCCCGATGTTTTGATGCGCTCAGGTACCCGTATTTCCACAACTTTATTTGATTCTTTAATATTTTGAATACAAATTTTCGAGAGCGTTTGCATCCTATGGGCGGAGGTAAGAGCTAACAAGGTAATTAACTTACAGCTAAGTAATTCTAATGATAAGTTTTCCAATGGAAACAGCTGTTCTAAATAATTCAATACAGTATTAGGGTCCCACGTTGCCGCATATTTAGGTTGTGGTGGCTTTAAGTTAAAAGCTCCTTTAAAAAACCTCTTTAAAATATTTTCGTCGCTTGGATTTTGAGAAAAAATCAAAGAAAGTGCGGCTCTATGTGTATTTAGGGACGAAAATGATAGCCCGGATTTCTGAATTTCTGAAAAATACTCCAAAAGTCTGGTAAGGTTATATTCATAGGGATTAAATTTTTTCCCCAGACAAAATTTCCACCACTTCTTTAAACACCCATCGTATTGTTTTAATGAACTTGCTGATAAAGAGGCTAATAATACTGGAATTACAGTGTCTGGCGTTCCTTTCATAGCAAACGACCGCCGAATAACTTCCCTGCCACCAGGGTAGTCTTTTGTAGTGGATGTTCGGTGGATCTGAAAAGTGACAATAGAACGTTATCATCACAAGGATAGAATTTTAGTGGCTTTGTAACTAGCAGTTCCTCAAATCGGGGATACCAATACTGACTGGGCCAATCTGGTACTACCAAAATTCCAGTAGCTTTATCTTCGATAATCTTTTGTAAAACCCTGCCAATTAGTGAAATTGGTGGGAATGCATAAAAATAATATGTAGTCCAAGATAGGGTAAATGCATCAACACACATGGATTCCGGATCGGGGTGCCACGATATGAATTTAGCACATTTTTTATTTTGGTAAGTAGCAAACAAATCAATATCCGGAAAACCATAATTAAGAGTAATTTCTTTAAAAACCTTATCATTTAATTCATATTCAGTGTTTACATTTTTTATTCGTGATTCTGCATCGGCTATGCTGTTGTCTGAAGAACTTATATATGATGCGTATATGAAAATATTTCTGAATTCGCACCAATCCCATATTTTCCGTGAAATCTCATTAAGGTTTTTATATTGAATACTTCCCATTTTATTAATACTTGCGACAGCTGTAATATTGTCAATTCTTATTAAAATATTTTCATTCGTAATATCTCTTGCAAATGTTTTTAAGGCATTAAAAGCAGCTACTAACTCTAAATAATTTATATGACAAAGTCTTTCGTTTTGGTTCCAGAACCCATGTGTCTTGCTGTCCCCACAGTGGGCGCCCCAGCCTGTTTTGGAACTGTCAGAAAAAATCTCTAATTTGAACGGTTTATTTCTAATAGACAGTTTGCTATTTGGAATATTATTCAGCCACCAAGTTAATTCGGTTTTTAAATAGTTCGGAATGATCATTTTTGCGTTATAGTCGTTTTTATTGAGAGAAAGAGCTACATATTTTTCACGCTCTAAATTCTTTAGATGCAACCAACCATACTTTACAGCAGGTTTGGTAGCAACTAGGGTGCCAATTAGACTTGCGAAATCTCTAATATAACATACTCTCCTATTTAAAAATGCTGATAATTTTTTTATCACGTTTTCTTTTCTTACTTCTGGTAATTCAATTGTCATTTCTACACTGTTTATTGTGAAACCCAAATATAATATTTCCTGCTTAGGAATTAACTTGCTCTTTTCTATGTTTATTATGAAACCTAATTCTGCTAGCAAATCATAAACAAACTTTACGTTTCTTGCACACTTTTTCTTGCTCCTTGCAATAATTAAAAAATCATCTAGATAGGCGGTACAAATTATGTTTCTTTGTCGTAAATGTTTCAAAACTGGTCTGATTATTTTTGTAAAAATATATGGCCCGAGATTTAAACCAAATGGTAAACATTTAAACTCGTACGTTTTATTTTCCAATCGAAACCGCAAGTATTTCCTATGTTTTTTCTTAATTGTTAATGAAAAATATGCATTTTTTAAGTCAATACTGGCGAAATAACAAGAATTTGTGATTAATTTTTGTACTGTACGATAATCTTCAAGCTTGAAATGAGGAGGAGTAATAAATCTATTTAAATTTTTTAAATTTAAAATAAATCTGTCTTTCCTATTTGGTTTTGTAATGAGAAAAAATGAAGATATGAATTCTCCTTTTACAGGGTAACATTCCGAAATAGCACCTGTATTAATCAAATCATTAATTGCTTGCTTATACTTCGATATTTCAGATTGTTTAATGGTAACATTAGAATAAACATACTGCACAGGTGTACGTTCAAAAGGAATTGAAATACCTTTAATCCACTTTAAAATAGTGTGATTACTAGTTATTCTGTGCCATTTAGCTACCTTTTCTTTAAGAAGGCCCGCCTCGCTGGGTTTTATTTTCGGCTGTTGTACGTCCTCCCCTGCTTTCTTTGCTGTTTTATCGGTCTGTTGAAATCCCTCGGGATTGTTCTTTTTCTTGAGTTGTTCTGAGGGCGCTGGTAAAAATTAGACTGTTTGAACTGGCTTCCGCGCTGCCACCCCGAAGGTCCTGGTTGAGCCTCCAGCCGTGAAACTGATGATCTCTTATACCACTCGCTTCTAGTAGCTGACTGAAACTTTAGTTCTTTTGCTGCCTTCGTAACGTTCTGTTCCGTTTGAATAGACTCCTTTAGCTTTTTTCCAAATAAATACTCGTCAATGGGACATTCATTGACAACTTTCCTTTTGTCTTCTTTGAGAAACGGTTTTATTAAAAACCGTCTATGGTTTGACAACTGATGGAAATTATCGCAAAGAATCTGACCACTGTCTGCTAGTGTACTAAGTACTCTCTGTGGATCGATATTGTCCCGATTTTGGATCAAGTCCGATATCAACGGCCCTATAGCAGATAGCACACCTGCTATCTGATTTTGCAATTGTAACACAAAATAGTCCTGCTTTTTTGCATCTCGATTCAAACAGATGTCAATTTCTTCATTTAGTTTTGGTGCGTGAAGAGCTTTGCAGTTGTTTGGGATTGGGTATTTTTTAATCAGTTCGTTAATTATATTATTATCAACCCCTTTTATCACGTAATTGTCCCATCTTACTGCGACTTCCTCATGAACATTATCTCCTACTTTTTTGTCACCGTTAGGGTCTTTACCTAGTAGTTCTGAAAAACTTGGATGAACTATATTTTCAGCCTTGTTTTCATCTTCTAACCCAGTTTCTGTAAAAGAAATTATTTACAGTAAGACATCCGTCTATTACCGTAATCAGGGGAAAGAACAAAACAACGCAATAAGACATTCGTCGATCATTGCGAGTAAGATGTAATTAATTCATCAAAAGTAAGCTGATTTTCATGAATTTATGTAAAGGAAATTATTTACAGTAAGACATTCGTCTATTACCGTAATCACGAAAAAGCAAACCAACGCAATAAGACATTCGTCGATCATTGCGATTTCCATGAATTTATGTAAAAGAAATTATTTACAGTAAGACATTTGTCTATTACTGTCACGAAAAAAAACAAACCAACGCAATAAGACATTTGTCGATCATTGGGAGTAAGATGTAATTAATTTATCAAAAGTAAGCTGATTTTCATGAATTTATGTAATTGTCTATTACCGTAATCACAAAAAAACAAACCAACGCAATAAGACATTCGTCGATCATTGCGAGTAAGATGTAATCAATTTATCGAAATTTATGTAAAAGAAAATTATTTACAGTAAAACATTCGTCGATTACTTATTGTCAAATCTCTGCCAGTATAAATAAAATTTACCTTGAATAGAATCGCTGCTGTCATCAAATTCGATGTTGCTGCGAACTTCTCGTTCTAAATCAAGTAACTTAGACAATAATAATTCGTATTTCTGGTCTCTTCTTCGTTTTACAGCCGGTTGTCGATGCTCTACAATCGTCGCATCTTCTCCATTCTCCGACTCTGAAGTTGAGATAATCCTTCTTCTATTAATTTTAGGCATATTCTTCTCTTTTTGCTTTTAAATTTTTACACTATTCACAACAACACTATTTCACTGTGTACTGGCTCGCACAAAAGAATGCAATGACGATATCTAGAGAGGTACGTTAGGATAGGGGCTGACTCAGGATTTTTTGTTTTCTGCTTATCTTTAAATTTGTGCTGGCTGGTATGACATCATGCATACTACTGAGTGTAATAATCATGTAGGACAACAGTGAGGAATAATATATTTTTTATAACATATTCAGTCGTTCATGTCATTAACACCTCTTATCTTCTGGTCTGAATCTTAAAATATAGACAACAAAATTTTACTGTTACTGCTAAACCATTCATATGTGGATATTTTCTTACTAATTTCAAACATACACATAAAAGACAAACTTTTTACACCCATCTATTCTCCGCTCTAGTATAAATTACTTTTTTCCTCTTATTTTTGGTCTTACGAGCTTAGAGTTTTGGCGACTAACCTACATAATATAAACGCACGCAGCAGTGGTACTAGAAGTTATATGTGTATACATATACACCCATACACACCCATACTCACCATCACACATACCCAACCACCCACAGCGTACTTCTAAACAAAGATAGAAAGCAATAACCATGACTTCTGTTTAGAATTTTAGATTTCATTAATTTTTCTTGGGCAAAATAGCACCTGTTTCCACTTAGTACAAGTGCCTTTATTTCGTTTGATACCAAATTTTCGTTGTTTATTTGTGAACCTAGGTAAGTGAAATCGTGTACATGCTTCAAATTAAATCTTTCTATATGTATATTGTTATTAATATTTGCGGTTCTTTTCATTTTCATGTACTCTGTCTTTGTTTCACTAATTTCGAGCCCTTTTAACTCAGTCTCCTTATCCAGTTGTGCTAATGTTTCCCAAAGCGCACTGTTATCTCGGCTTTATTATAGCAATGTCATCAGCATATTCGCAGAATTGTACTAATTTTGTACCTATATGGCCGGACATTTTAAGTTTTCAGGTGGATGCTTCTAGGGCCAAGTTGAAGAGGATGGTGGATAGTGCGTTTCCTTGTCTCACTCCAGCGTTTATACTAAATGGAGTTGTTAACTCGCCATCTACCTTTACCGCTGCTTTTGATTCTTTTAAGGTGGCTGCAATGAGCTTCACATATTTTGAGGGGATGCATTCGGTGTCCATTCTTCTGGTATTTTCTCTTGTGACCATATTAGTTAAATAAGCCTATGAATGCGTTTCCATAATACGTTCCCTCCCTTTCTCAGTAGTTCCGCGGTAATTTCATCGGTCCCGGGAGCTTTTAAGTTTTTCAGACATTTGATGATTTTTATTATTTCTTCATAGGTGGGCTCTTCAATGTATGGTTCCACTGTGTGATACGTAAGTTTCGTTTCGTCCTTTGATAGTATATTTTCTAAATACTCCCTCCACCTGTGCATTATTTCCCTTTGCTCTGTCAACAAGTTTCCCAGTCTATCTCTACTTGCTGTTAATTTTGGTCTATATTTTTGTGTTTGATCCTTTTTGTAGAATTTTCTGTTTTGGTTTCTACTATGATGTTCCACGAACTCCACATTTGTTTGCTTTATCGCTTCTCGTTTTTTCCTTCTACATACCGTAGCTGTCTGAGTCTTTTTGATCGTATAGGGTTCTGTTCGCTCTTGTATTTCGTTGTAGACAGTTCGTTCTGGCTTTTTTCTTCTCATCTACAGCAGCCCTGCATTCGTTGTCAGTCTTCATTCCCTGCTTTTTTGGTTTCTTCTATTATGAAAAATTAAGCAATGCTAATTGCGGTTAATATTTGTATGAGTGGTCCTCCAAGGAATTACAGCAATTTCGCCTCACCTTCTAACGGTTTGTATATCAGCGCATACGTAGAAGATAATCGATTGTAGGCTGGAATTGCGTAGTGAATAATCACCCTTTGGAGGGAATGTAAAGCAATCGGCTTGTTGTCTATTAAATGTCAGGCAAATAAAAAATCTCGACTCTTGTTACGAAAAGAGATTCGGCAATATTTCCAGCTTAGCCCGTCTTCTGTCGTCGGCTTAGTAACGAAAATAGGCCGACGTTAAATAGGTGAATAAAAAATAAACAAAATGGGATACAGATCATCTTTTCTCCTCCACAGGATCAGTGCGATTTTTAAAAAACACGAGAAAAAACCTATTTTATAGAGGCGTGAGGGAAATCGGCCATGGTTTCGTTTCATTCTGCTAGTATAAATTTTCTACAAACGTCTATCTGTTAGAATCACAGCTTACGTAGTATATTATCATGAACTTGAAAGTAAAATATCCTACTTCTATTTCTATTGTTGCCAGCGAATATTCCACTTTTCATAAGGACGATTCTTAACTACTATATGCTAATATTGACTGTTTTTTCTCGGTAGCTGTTGTCATGATTTGTTTTGCTATAACATCTGCAACGTTAGTATAAATTACAATAACAACGAAATACCTTCGAAACAATTAATGTTAAATATGGCCATCCAATTTAAAATCGTTTATTAAAAGGTATAATAATAAAATTATTGAATATTAAAATTGCGCACACTAGGTATAAATTCTAATATTAACTATAGAGTATTGGACGATACTCGCAGAAGATTATAGCTTGGTACTAGTGATAAATATGAAATTACACGGAGTACTTGACCGCGGCGCCGGTAGACTCCACTGAGAAGCCCCTGTAGCCCCCCCTCACTTAGTCTTCTGCCAATAAGTATTAATTAAAGCAATGCCAAGTGAGATACTCATCTCTTCTGTACAATGTGCTATTAATTATGATTAAAGTGAAGGAAATATATACCATAAAATGGTATTTATATGGGTATGTATTGACAAGAAAAATTTGAATACATTTATCACCAACCAAAGAGTACGTAATCTTGCAAATCAGTTAAAAATACCGTTTCATGTAGTTTCTTTCACGTGTCAGTTGCGATAGGAGTACAGGTTTTATAAAAGTTAATATACACTATGATCGAAAATATTTCGTTTTGAATTTGTAAGCGTAAATGTTAGACTTGTTATCAGGGAGTCCTGATATTTAAATGTACCAAATATAACGTAAATCTGGAATCAAATATGGAACATCTGGTATTATTGGCTTAAAATTAGTTCAATCTGAAAGGCGGATGCCGCACGACTAATCACAGGTAGTGCTGTTCTCGAGGGATTTGAGCTAGGAGGAAACAATCCTTACGCGAACTTTTCATTTTGGTAGGTTTTTAGTAGTAGAAAAATATTTTAAAAAGTTATCTATGTCACCGTGGTCATTATTTAAACATTTGCTGTACAATGTCTTTAAAAAAGAACGTGAGATGCGAGCGCCATCTTGAGCGGCACTTAAAAGCTCCTGAATTCTATACAGATTTTCGTCGGGAGTTTTGTACTTGCTCATAGTATGTCTCGAGCACTACAAAAAATTTCACTATATTCAACTGAAAGAACTAATATTAACTAGTATTCGGTAGGGAAAACATATTCATAAAAATCGGTAAAGGTATTTATACAGAACTTCCCTCTTTATACAGGGTGGTCACTCTAAAAAATTATTAATTACGTAAGTGTATATTTAGACTGTATATTTTCCAGTAAAAGTCTAATCATTTCTTCTACATGATCTGAAACGTGTAAATCCGAAGAAATCTCTTAGGGTGATTTTATCTCGAATACAATACTTCCTTTCGTTATGCGAAGGAATTAAAAATTTCAGATTTTAAGATATATGCACTATACAGGGTGTCCCAGAATTGAGTTCCCGGACGGCAACTTGTGATTCCTGAGTTCATATTAGGCCCATATAACTCAACTTACCTTAGTCCAAAAATGCATCCCTGAAGAAGTACATTGAAGTACATTCTTCTTAAAATGAGACAGAATTTTTTTTTTACCAATATTTTCCGTTATATTGCAGACAAAATTTTCGAATTTTGATTGGAGCTGTACCTCTATAAGTACTCTATGTAAACTTGGTAACAACCAAATATCATTTGTTTCTCAATTCTATATAATTATTAATAATTGACTGGCTGAAATTATTTAATCACCCTGTAAAATTACGGAATACTCAAACATTTTTACAGAGCATTGAAAGGGCTACAAAAAAGGTACCCTTAAAAAATTTTGTGACATCAAAATACAAGAAATAATCGTTTTTTCCTCTATTTGTATTTAACATTTATTTACAATTCTATAAGACAATATTGTAATAACAAAAATAGCTTAAAAAAATACATTAATAAAAAATGCTCCATATGATGTCCGTCTGCTACAGCACACAAATTAATACTTTTAAAATGTTGTGTAATACCAACCAAAAATCAAGAACTACCGTCTTTTCTCTGTAGGTCATAGGTGCTTGTGAAACAGGAAACCTGTCAGTTTAAGAAACAAAAATATTTGGTTGTTATTAAGTTTACATAGAGTACTTATAGAGATAGTTTCCATCAAAATTCGAAAATTTTATCTTCGATATAACTGAAATTAATGGAAAAATTTGTTTCTGCCTGAATTTAAGACGATGCACATCCTTAAGGGTGCATGTTTGGACTAAGGTAAGTTGGGTTATATGGGCCCAATATGAACTCAATTCCGGGACATCCTGTATATTGCACATTCCTGTTGAATCTAAATCATAACGAAAAAATGGATATAACTTATTAAAAATAGATGTCCTTAACTTTAATTTGGTTTTTTTTCTATGTATCAAAGTAAATTTTTCGTTATTTGCGAGCAATTTAAAATGAAACTTCCAAAACCAACTGAACTTCTTACATTGGAGTATACTCTAAAACACTTCCACATCCACGCAGTGAATTGGAATTATAGTAATCGTAAACAAATTTTCAAAAATTTGTTTTGTTCAAATAGGTATAGAATGTCATGAAACGTCGAAAAAAAATTTCTGTCTGTCGGTCGGTCTAAGATATTGACTTGAAATTTTATACACGTATGTATTATAACGAGATCTAGAAGTGTATTGGTTTTTTAACATATCGGGTGAAGGGTTAGGGGGTTAAGGGTAAACAAGGGAAATGATTAAAGCAAGCTGGTAAGAGTACAGAAACTTGGGATTTGGTGTATATGCTAGAAGCCAGACTAAGCCTCATATTCTTTTATAACATGTTTCAACCTCTCCACCCCCCGCTCTCTCTCTCTCTTTCTCTCTCTCTCCGTCCTATGGTGCTATAGTCCAACTTCGAGCCTTGACCTCCTCCAGTTTAGCCTTCCATACTGTTCTGTCTGCCGCTGTTCTGCTCCAAACTCGTGTCCTTAGGGTGCATCTTCTGCCACTTCATCTTCCCATCGCTGCCTGGGCCTACCCTTTCTCCTGGTTCCCTGCATTTTTCCGTTAAGAATTCTTTTTAGGATTCTGTGGTCGTCCATCCTTACGACATGACCTGCCCAACGTAGCCTTTGTATGTTGGCTCACCCAGACACTGGGTGTTTTTATATTGTTGATACAGTTCGGCATTGTGTTTTATTCGCCACACTCCGTTGTCGTTGACTGCACCTAGGATCCTTCTCAGTATTTTCCTTTCTAACGTATCGATGGTATTTGCTGTTTATTATGTTATGGTCCATGTCTCACAGCCATATGTTATAATTGGTCGTATAGTCTCATTTTTGTCCTTCTGTGGATATCTTTTGAATGGAAAATTGTTGTCATGGCAGCATATGCCATGTTTTCCAGGGTGATGCTCCTTCTTATTTCCGCGTCTTCGCTACCATTTTTTGACAGGGTTTCCCCTAGGTATTTAAACTGTGTGACCACTTCTAAATTATTCCCTTTCTATTATGATGTTCTGTGCGTTTGCGCTCCGTCCTGTTTGGCTCATTATTTTCGTTTTATTGGTGCTGACATGCAGGCCTACCCACTTAGCTTTGCTTTTGAGGTCTATGTAGGCTTCCTCCACCACTGCGTATGATCTGCCCTTTATGTTAATGTCATCTGCATAGTTGCCATTTGGATGGATTTATTTATTAGCAAATTTGTTGGGGTGACCGTTGTCAGTTGCCTTATAACATGTTCTAAGCATATATAGAGTGTAGGCGCTAGCTCGTTACTCCGTTTCAGTCCCCGCGTTATCTCGAACGAATTCGTCAGTTGGTTCTGAATTCATACTGATGTGGTATCTGCCATTGTTGCCTTGACTTGGTTTACCAATTTAATTGGTAGTCCAAAATTTGTCAGAATTTCATACAGTTTGTTTCTATCAATACTGTCATATGCTTGGCGAAAGTCCACACATATTTGGTGTATGTCAACGTCATACTCCCAAGCCTTCTCCAGGACTTGCTTAATCGCAAACAATTGGTCACTCGTGCCTCTACCTTGTCTAAATCCAGCTTGATATTCACCTATTAGATTTTCTGAAAATTCTGCCACCACCCCCACTCCATTATGAAAAGGGCTGATAAAATTAAATTGAGACATTCACTTGGGACTTAGCACACGTTTGTTTAATAACGAGATCTGTAACTAGATTATATTTTGAGATGATTCCGTTGAGGGGGTGAGGGGTAAATTGAGGTAAATGGGGGAAAATGAGTAAAGCAAAATTGAGATTTGGTGTATATACTAGAAGTCAAGGTCTCAGATTTCTTTATTATATTTTTGAAACTCCCACCACCTCCACTCCATTATTAAAGGGGTTGATAAAATAAAATTGAGATATTCACTTGACACTTGGTACAAGTACGTATTATAATGACATCTGATAGAAATGATTCCATTGAAGCGGTGGGGGGTGGGGGTCAACTGGGGAAAATAAGTGGAGCAAGCTACAGAAACTTCATTTTTGGCGTATATGCTAAAAACCAACACCTCAAATCTTTTTCTGACATCTGCCTCAGGTATTATTAAAATTCCATAGCCAATTATTTCCACATACTAGAGTGAAAATATAGCCAAGATGTTTTCCTTTAAAGAGATTTGGACCGAAAATCTGGATGTGGAAGTAGTGATTCCTTAGGCAGCGGTTTACTTATGGTTTATGAGAATTACGTGAGAAACTGATATGTATTACTTTTGACCTTGAATACAATGTATAGCCGACATGGGATTGATGGGGACATTTGACATTTCATTTGTAATAGTGTATTCAAGGACTGTACCAAGTTTTAACTCTATGCGAATTATTACAAAGTTTCAACTTTTTTTATCTATTTTAACTGGAGCATAAATGTCTCAGTTTATACAAAGATTAATAACTTATTAAAATTAATTCGTTAATTTTAAGACACAATCATTTGAATTTTATGACCACCTCGTATTTATGTAACAAATACTTACTTGCATATGAATGGACTATATTTTTAAAACTCCAAGACAATGGTACCTATAATAATAACACCGAAGAGGCAATGATTGCAATTTAAAACCCGTTTACTCAAAATCCAGTATTACAGTTAGGCGCTTTTACCTTTGCACGCAGAAATATGATGATTAAATCACCTGTTTTTAATATGTGCAAATTGTTTAACGCTTATTATTATTATTAAATGTTTCCTCAGTTGAAATGCTCGCAACATACACGGTTCGTCTCCAAAGCATTGCAAAACGATTTCAGTGTGTATTTGTATCTGGTAGTTATATTTTAAAATTAAAGCTGAAGCTGTTTAATATAGATTAGAGTTTACATACTATTACACGTTTTATATATGCTGAAAGCAGTAAAAGTTGTAATCGAGTGAGTTTATCAACGTTTCCCATTATAGAATTTGCACAAAGGAGGAGGGTCGTTTGGGCGGTTTTTGCCTCAAATTATTTTTGGATGAAGAAATCAGAAAACATTTTTTTTAATGCCTACTAATAAGTCGATTTTACCCTAAACGGACGGTCCCTCAAACCCCAGGATATCCTGGTCAAGTCTGGTGAGCAAGCTTGGATATTTTGCATTTATATATCCCGCAAACCAATAAATAGTAAAATCACCCTCTCCACCCCCAAGGGGTGTTTTCTAATTTTTTCATCCAAAAAAACTTTGGGGCAAAAACCGCCCAAATCGACCCCCTCCTTCGTGTGCACCATTACTTCTCATCTTTCGCCGAAATCATACTGGATCCTAATGCGCTATTTTTACTTCCCTCACATACCGAAGGGAAGTATTGCATTCGAGAAAAAATCACCATCCGAGATTTTTTCGGATTTTCACGTTTTAGATCACGTAGATTACGAAAATATAGATTTTTCAATTCCGTCAGTCTGTCTGTCTGTCTGTCTGTCTGTCTGTCTGTCTGTCTGTCTGTTGGTGCATTAACTCAAAATCTACTTAACGGAGAATAGTCAAATTTGATGATAGGTAGCTAACGCTACTGTCAGCGAAGAAATGGTTAAACTTTCACAGGAAAATATACAGGGTGGACCGTGTAAACAGAATAAATAACGAAATTTTTTTTATTTCATCAAATTTAAAATTTCCACGTTTCATGGCATTCTAAACCTATTTCAGGAAAAAAAAATTGATTTTTTTTTTACCATTTTGGAAAAAAATTTACCGCTAGAATAAATGGAAAAAAATTTCGTTTCATGGCATTCTAAATCTATCAGAAAAAAAAAATTGAAAATGTTTATGAAAAAAATTTGTAATGTTCTTTTACCACTACTACAGAATAGAGGGAAAAATTTATTTTGCTCAAATTTAAAATTTTCACGTTTCATGACATTCTAAGCCTATTTCAGAAGAAAAAAATTTTGAAAATTTTTTTATCAACATTTTTAAAAAATTTTTAAAAATTAAATTTTCTAACCACTACTATACTTCCACTCCACTACGTGAACGTGGAATTAAAAATGTGACAGATGGCAATAATATTTGGCATATGCACCTATTATAGTTTTATTGAAAAATATACAGGATGGTTATCCCAAGAAATAATTCAACCATAGTGGACTTTTGTAAAGGTATTTGCGCATGCCTTCTATATTTGGCACCTGTTATTTGGTATTGAATTTTTGCTGTTGGTTGACCATTCTGTATATTTTCTTGACCAAAAGTTATCAGGTTTTCTTTGTAATAATAGTGTTAACTATATTCCGATTATTATTCTCAATGTCATTTCGTAATTAATATTTTTTGTGTGACCGCCATGCACAAATAAAGAGGGAAGTTCTGTGTAAATACCTTTACCCATTTCTTGTTTACTAACGTGGGCACCGCTTAGCTCCATAAATTTTGCCCTCTATAATAATAATAATAATAATAAAAATGCCACCAACATCACATGCATTATTGTCACACCTGCTCCAATGCCTTGCGGTATCCGCCCCAATAGTGAGATGCATTGAACAACTGATGCCACTCTGGAGAACCCGCTTCACCGTAACATCTGGTGCTCAGCGGATTTCGACAGAGCCGGTATCATTTAGGAGAGGAGTTTTCCAGAGCGACACCTTCAGTTCTCTCCTATTCTGCATCTCACTGCTGCCGGTGTCTGTAGAACTACGTCAAACCCGCGGATACCAATGTGGATCACCCAGCAACTGGAGGCACAAGGTCACCCATTTATTCTATATGGATGACCTAAAACTGTATGCCTCCGGAGAAGGCGAACTCCAGAACTCTCTTAGGGTGGTCCAAGAATACACGCGGGCTATTGGCATGGAATTTGGGTTGGACAAATGTGCAGTCGTCCATCTCAAGAGAGGACGATGCGGGCTATTCCCTGAAGATGCGCAGCTGGCAGACGGAAGCATCCTAAGACATCTGGATGCCGGAGAGAGACTTACACGTACTTGGGTGTGCAACAACATCACATCCAGGACGTAAAACAAATTAAGGACACTCTCCGCGGCAAGTACAGACACCGACTCCAAAAGATTTGGTCTTCCGAACTTTCCGGAAAGAATAAGGTGCCTGCGACTAATATACTTGCCGTTCCGATTCTGCTCTACTCCTTTGGAGTAGTCAAGTGGACAGTAGATGAGCTGCGTCAATTGGATAGGGATACCCGCAAGATGATGCATATTCACAGAAGCATTCATCCTAGATCATCCGTTCCTCGAGTGTACCTCCCACGTCAACGGGGGGGGGGGGGGGTAGAGGACTCTTGAGCCTGGAGTGCATGCATGGCGGAGTAGCGCTGAGTATGGCATGTAACATCTTAAGGAGCTCAGATCCGCTCCTGCGGTTAGTGAGAGATCATGAAACCGTAGGAGTGGGCGGATTTTTATTTAAGGCAGCACGCAGGGCCGCAGATGATCTCGGTCTCGTTTTCGACTTCAGGCGAAGAGGCAGGCGAGGTGCTGATGCACAGTCAGTAACTGAGCTTCCGCCAAATCGCCTGACAACCCAAATTAAAGCTGCCGAGCAGAGAAATCTGTTCAGGCAGCACGTCGATAAACCCATGCATGGAGTGTTCTACAACAACATAGAGACACTGGGTTTATCGACAAAGCTGACCTTCGCATTCCTGAGGTCAGCAGGGCTAAAGTCGGAGACCGAGGGATTCATTGTGGCCTGCCAAGATGGTGTTATTAACACCTTGGTCTACCGCAGTCGTGTTATGGGTGTAGAGGTCCCCGACCTAAATTGCAGGACCTCGTACGAGGTAGACCGAACACCAGTGCTGCCTTATATTCCCGGAGAGATCGAGTCCGTTGTCGAGAATGAGAAGTGCCGAATTTATTGGAACTACTCGTTCCCGACCGTAAGGCTGATTGAAGCCAACAAGCCTGACATAGTCCTCCTCGACCACCAGACCAAGGTGATGTATGTCATCGAGTTCTCGGCACCTGCCGAGGCAAACATAATCTTGAAGGAGGAGGAGAAACGGACTAAATACCGAGATCTCCGGTATGAGCTCCGAGCGCTATACCCAGACTATTCGGTCAAGATGATCGTCCTGATAATCGGCGTTCTCGGTAGGATGAGGCCTACGCTGCTCTCAGCATTGAAGGTCATACCGACCTGCCAAAAATCAGTCGAATGGTTGGCAGGCCAAATGCAGAAGGCAGTCGTCTTGGGGTCCCTGCGTCTACTTAGGGCACACGATTCTGGAATCTACAACCATTAACCCTGCGGGATGTGGGGAGTGGTTGTAGATAATTCGCTAGCGCTTCCCCCGTGAGAATATCGGAGACACGGGAGAACTGTCCAGCATCGCTAACGTGAAAAAAAAATGCTTTATTTATCCAATACATTTCCAGAATAAGATAAACATATTAATACATTAAGAATTCATCTATCGAGTAGAATGCATTTTTTAACAGAAACTTTTTTAATTCTGACAAAAACCTGTTTACACTAGATATAGTTTTCATTTCAACGGCAAACTTATTGTAAAGTATACTTCCCATGTAATATGGTTTTCTTTTATATAATTCAAGTCTGTGTATATCGTATTGCAAATTGGATCCATGCCGTGTAAGATGTTCCAATAGGTAATTCGCGGCACATATTTGGAAAAATATTCTTACGTCGAAATAAGAAGGAAGTTCGTATGACAATGGGGTTATTAGAAAATGATACTCTAGTCTATGAGGCGAAATGTTTCTTGGACTATAATGAACTTTTGTATGTAAGAAATTGAAATTTAATTAATTTAAAGAAATAAGCAGCTACAGAACACAGCTGGATCATCCCCATCAAATATTTGTGAAATTTCGTTAATTTGATTTAGGTTTGTTAGTGCTGAGCTATGCGATGCAGGCCTCCGTTCCACAAGTGCCAGAAATTATACTTAACGACTCATCGTTGCACGAATGTTTAGGAGGGCAACAAAATTGGGCCAACAATTTCCCGACCAGTGGATTAACAATCAAGATGTAATGAGATGGCATGCCAGGTCACCTGACTTACCACCGTGTGACTACTCTTTTGTGGGGTACCTACTTTAAAAAACACAGTTTACAAGGAACCCATCAATAATAATATTGTAACAGTTGAGGTAAATAATTCCAAATTCTTTTGCCTCCTTGCGTAGAGAAGACATTAGGCATAGGCACGCAGTACATAACCATTATTTCGTAGCTTCTATACAGTAGAAGTCATTTTGAATTTGCAAGCTTTAACATAAGATTCATTATCAGAGAATCTTGAAATCCCCAAATACCAAGTTTCACGTAAATCCGGAAAAAATCTGCAATTATTGCAGTCATATTGGATTCGGGATATTATTATTTGCCAAATTACGTAATTTAACACAAATTATCACCGTTAATGCTAGATGTATTTGACACGCCTGGTATGCGTAATATCAAAATAAAAATAATTCAAGTGTCAGAAACATAACTGAGAAGATGCACAACAACGTGGCCTTGCTGACAAAACAATTCCCATCTAGAACAATGAACCACAACAAAACGAAACTAAGCAGGAATGACGTAACCAAATACATAACAATCTAGCCCGAAAAATAAAAAAAAGACGAAACATAGATATGATACATTAATCAGTGGTTATCCACATGGAAATTTATTAAGAACGTGACCTGCATGTGATAGAGTGGAGCATTGACAAGTCAGGGCAGCAGCAGGCAGTAGACAGCAGCACTTCAATTTAAATGCTTGCGATACTATTGAGTGTAGCCACACAGAACTGAGAGTATGTTATAATAACAAAGAGCCGGTATCTCACCATTTACCTTCGATACCATTAATCATTTGTAAACGATACACCCAGGTCTGAATACACTGTTATTTTTCGTGTACTTTTGTTGATCTTTGCAACGTTCATCATAGGCTGTCATGGCGTAGGTTTATGAACTTTAAAGTGAGAAAAATTATAATTATTTCTACGTTGGTATACTAAATACAAATGATCAATTCTGATTTTCTGACACAATCAACGTGCAAATATATTTGTGCACTACCAGTGACTAACGAGCAGAAGTTGCAGTCGAGCAAATATCTATTTGATTGATAATTTGCTTGAATGTGGCACCGCCCTTGCCATCCACAATACCACTGGAGAGCATCAAGTGTCGGTATTAGAGTGTTCAACAGTTTTGGTATTTGTGGAAAATTCAGGAACATTTTGTACATATAAGACAAATTCTCTTCCTCATTCATTAGTTTTTGGTAAAAAATTATTTTAAAATTTTGGAAAATATTTTTCGTCAATTCGTTAAATTCTATGTGTTTTGTACACCACTATTTTCAGCATGGAGTAAAGAGAAGATGAGTTATTGTACACGAACCAGATTTTAGTACATAGTTTGCGAAATCAAAGGTAAAGGATCTTACATTTTTTTATATATTCTTTCTAAGTACTAATTAAAATTCACAGACCTTGCGTCTTACTCAAGTATCAAAAGCATATTGAAAATACCTGATATTATAATATAGGGGTGAACTAACAAACACTAAATCTAAGAATATTTACACGTACACGTCCTAGTCAGCTCAACGCAATAATCTGAATAATTAAATTCTAATTCCATCCATATATTTCCTTCTAAAATTACAGTTAGCACAAGTATATGCTATATCAATGGTGGTACACTATTTTAGCTGTCATAACCCAAACAAAATTATTCATATTGATACGTTAGCTAATCTCTTTGGTACTATGCATTCGTGACCCATATCGATGCAATATTATTTTTATACATCGACTACATTGATAGAATTTGTAGTTTTCTAACTGAAAGTTAATAAACATTTTAATGGGCTTGTTCCATGATATTCTTCTTATATGGTTTTTATACTTTTTCATATAGTACTCGATATTCTCATCATGCACTTGAAATTTCGTATTATTAACTTTTTTCGTTATCGAGATATGAGTTGAAATTGGTAATAGTTACAAAAACCGAACGCTCATTTGTGACGTCACTATACGCAAGTGACGTAAGAAAAGTGGCTTTCTGGGATCTTTCAAATTTAACCTGAAAAGTCGAAAAACATGGAATTTCCCAACGCTGGTAACTAAATAAATACGTCGAGTGGAAGTTCGTTCTATGTCTCTACGGAAAGGAGAAGGTTGGCGATGAATCCTAATCGTAAATTGCAGGGTCAAAATCAAAAATTCGTCCTGACAGGAGTGAGAAAAAATTGTAATTTTTGACATTTCACCAAATTGTACTCCCCTACTGTCAGGAAGTAAGCAAAACAAACAATACTTCGAAAACACTTATAATTATAACAACTAAGGAGCATCAAGTCTATTGAGATTGCAGAGTCTATGCGCATGTATAGTGACGTAGCGCCTGGCCACGCCCCATTTTCGCGAGATGGAGATTTGCAATGGTTTTTAAGATACTAAACGTGCGAATAAGATTCTGATCTTTTGCAGATTTGTACTTGCACTTTCGATTTATGAAATAAAAAAAATGCCGAACAAGCCCATTGTACTGCTGAAAATATGTTCTTATCTTGTTTCTTGAGGTGTTCAGGGCCACGTTAATGAATATATATAAAAAATATAAACAACCGACTGCTGTGGTTTACAACATTCATGTATGTTATGTTCTCTTCTTCTTCTTCTTCTAGCGGGCGGACGAAGGGTCGCCGCACTTAGGTCTTGTGGCCCATTGTGCAACCGCTAACTAAATTTATTGAAAACCCCCATTCAGGCCGGATTCTAGCCCAAGGACCAAAATCCTCCCTATGGGGGAATTTCTTATTTCCTCCAGCACTGGAAAGCCAATGCCGAGGTGTTTGTGCCTCAGGTTCATCAACCTAGGGCAGGAAGTCAGGGCGTGGATGGAAGTTTCCTCCTCGTCTTCGCAAAACCTGCAGTCGGGGTGGTCTACCACCCCCATGGTGTGCAGGTGTTTCCTGAAAGAGCAGTGTCCGGTTAAGAGACCTATCACGACTTTGACTCGTTTCCTGCTTAGTCGCAGAATTTGTTTTGTTCTCTCCGGCAAGGGCCCTGAGATGAGGAGCTTCACTTGCCGGAGTCCTGGGTAGGAAGCCCAGTGGTCAATGAACTGGGAACCGGTCCAGTCTTCTAGTAACCTCCTGGTGTTGGATCTAGGGTACCCTAGGGCCGGCTCCGGACCCAGTAGAGGCCTCCGAGAACCCCCCCCCTCTGGCCAGAGCATCAGCCCGCTCGTTACCCTCAATGTTGCTGTGTCCAGGCACCCAAAGAAGCCTGACCCAGTTAGATGAGCCAAGTTCGCAGAGAGCCTGTTTACAGTTTTGAACCAATTTTGATTTGGTCCTTGTCGATGCAAGGGCCTTGAGGGCCGCTTGACTGTCACTGCATATGTATATGTGTTTATTGGAGTATTCCCTTCGAATATTCTCCTGTGCACAGACCAAGATAGCGAAGATCTCAGTCTGGAATACCGTGGCGATTTGCCCAGGGCATAGGAAAGCTCAGCCCTGGGCCTTTCCCCATATATCCCCGCTCCGGTACCTTCCTCTAGCCTCGATCCGTCTGTAAACCAGACGATATCGGCAGGCCTCGAGAGGGTTCCAGTCTTCCCTTTTGGGGATGACCGCCTCAAAGGATTATGCGAAGGAGAAGGAAGGCACCACATTATCACTACTGGCCTCCAGGAGTGGGTGGCCCCTATCGCGTGTATATTGTTAGTTGAATATTTATCCTTGGCCTTAATCTATCGTTTCATAAGCGGTCCGGTGGGCCTTTGCATGCCGCTTCAATTTCACACAGACTTCTCTCTACTGTATCGCCGGCCAGCCAACAGATATGTCGCATGTCGCTCTATTTATGCTTAAACGGTCACCATATACACGCACTCTTAAGTATTTTCAATACTAAAATTATTATGAAATGTAAAAAAGCAGGAACATTTTTGGATTTTTTCGACCTAGTCCTTGAATTACGGTGCCATTGCATACCTGTTTATTAACAATAAACTATACATAACTTTAACGTGATACATAGTAATTATTTTAATTTATTAACTCAATATCTAGTAGAGAAACCATATAATAGATTTTGGTTTGTCATAATATCACATAAAATAAATTTGAAATATATCAAGTGGTTCTTAGAATAATCTCAACCAACTATAAATTCTAATAAATGAGAATCCAAAGCCCACATTGCTGAATGGGTTAATAAATAAGTGCAAATATATCTCGGTACGCTCCCCAGATCATGTGATGTCACTTTTATTATTTATTTATCGAGTAATGTAATGTAGTCTGGTCAAGATACGATAAACAACCATCCAGCTCTGAAGAAACTCATACAAAGGGTTCCACAATTGCATTTTTTTTTTTCATTTGGCATGCTTGCCAATAGGAAAAATCTAATTAGGGGATAATCACCGAAATATAATACTTTTAACACGGCATCAAAGACCAATGTTGGAAGTCGGAAATCACTATTTCAAGCACTATGCACCTTTTTTCCCCTAAGAAAATGGCTTTGGGAATGTAGCCCGTATAGCCACGACAAATTGTAAGTATTGCGAAAGTCATTCTGTAGATTCTAACCAAATCAAAATTGAGAAAGAAAAAAGAAGAACAACCAAGGAATAAACAACGACACACTCTTCACGTCTTCACTCTTTCAAGTCGACTTTATATAATGTTACACCCCTTGAAACTGGAGATTGATACACCTATGCCTAATAGTGACTGGAAACTTGTAGAAAGAGATATAGTTTTCTAGACTGTGGTAGAAGAAGGTTCTTGATTGGTTCTGGATGGATCTAGAGGCAATTTCAGAGTATATAAGGCGCGATTACCGGCGCAGAGGGAGAAGTTTTATTAAAGTGAAATTTGGCACCGAAAAAGTGAGGTTAAATATAAAGTAAACCAAGTGTAAAGGTTATTTTGGTTAATTAAGAAGTATTTTCTAATCAGTAAATTATTAAATAAAGTGTTAGTGGTTTACCCCTTGTTAAAATTATTTAGAACCCACGAATTCATACAGGGTGTTTATAAAAGGGCGAAAACACGCAACAATGATGTCAGAAGCGGAAATATAACAAGAGGATTTTTCGGAAGTGTTCGAGAAGGTTTGGACAGTGTATTCTCGGAGTTGGTGCTAACACTGAGGACAGATTTACTGGACATTGTTCGAGGGTTATTTTCGAACAGGAAAATAGTGTTAAGCCCGTTGTTAGACATTGTAGAACATTTTTATTGGGACATTAGTTGTAGTCATTGTATCCTTTGAACTAAGAAGTGACAAAGACTCTAGATAAGACTTTTTTCGTGCTGTTTCGAGATTTTTGGACAGTTACATTACCGATATTGACGTGATTGTTAAATTTTGTTGATTTTATCGTAATTATATGCCGGTAACGACCAGAAGCATGGCATCCGAGAAACAAGTACGGGACTTATTCGTCCAAATGCAAAAGATGATGATGAACCAAGAAAAGAAACGCACGGAAGAGAAAAAAGAACAGGAAAGAAAACGCCAAGAAGATAATGAGGAACAGGAAAGAAAAGAACAAAAACATCAAGAAGAATTAAGAAAAATTCTTGTGGATCAAGAGAGACGACGTCAAGAGGAAAAACAAGAAGAAGAGAAACGACGTCATGAGGAAAAACAAGATCAAGAGAAGACCAAGGCATTAATCGTGGCTTTAAGAGGTCAAGCATTGGAGTTGCTCCAGGCAATTCCGGTAGACCAACAACGGAACCTGGCAGACAAACTGGCAGTAGAGGCATTTCTGGATGGTATACAGGACGATGAGATCAGGCGAGTCCTCAGGTTGTCTCGATACCAGAACAGCAGCGAAGCGTTGGTGCATGCACTCGAGGTGGAAGATGTCTTTCAGGGTACCCCGAGTTCAAGATTACAAGCTGTGCGTCTCGAAAGATCGCAGTCAGAAAAGGAGGAATTAAGTGCAGTCATAGAAGAAGTGAGCAAAGTTAAAGAAAAAGTAGACAAGGTTGAAGGAAAATTGGACAAGGCTGAGGTAAAAGTAAATAAACTCGAATCAAAGATCGACAAGTTTGAAGAAGAAGTCAAAGGAGAAATTGACCAGCTTAAAAGATAGTTGAGGAATAAAGGAAACCAGCAAGTGATATCATCAGGCCAGCGATTAACACTTTCCACCTTTGATGGTCAAAGTTCCTGGATGATTTACAAGACACAGTTTGAGGCAGCAGCGAGTGCAAACAACTGGAATGACGAAGCAAAAAGTCCAAGATGAAGATCGTGCATTTGGATAGACTGGCGAAATACACTGATGATTCTGAATTGCCTGATCGGGACGATCAGGCTTAAGGAGGGGGCAGTGTTATGTATTACACCCCCTTGAAACTGGAGATTGATACGCCTATGCCTATTAGTGGCTGTAAACTTGTAGGAAGAGATAGAGTTTTCAAGACTGTGAAAGAAGAAGATTCTTGATTGGTTCCGGATGGATCTAGAGGCAATTTCAGAGTATATAAGGTGCGATTACCGGAGCAGAGGGAGAAGTTTCATTAAAGTAAAAAGCAGCGAAAAAGTGAGGTTAAATATAAAGTAAACATAGTGTAAAGGTTATTTTGGTTAATTAAGAAGTATTTTGTAATCAGTAAATTATTAAATAAAGTGTTAGTGGTTTACCCCTTGTTAAAATTATTTAGAACCCACGGATTCATACAGGGTGTTTCAAAAAGGGCGAAAACACGCAACAATACAACAACACACAAAGTTGGAGAATACGGTTGGTAGATGTTCACAACATAGGGTTAAACAATAGGATACATCTCTAAACCTACGCCATCTTTAACTCTTATCAATCCAGTACAATTTTACCTAATGCCGGGTTTTCATTGATTAGAGCTACCATGTTTGATATACTGGTTGGGAGCATTAAAGATAAGTCTGCAATTTTCGTAAGAAACCGATTAATGTCTGTAGTATGATTTCCACACCCAAAGAATATGTGATTCAAATCATATATCGATATGTTGTCACATGTGTAGAGGGGAATCTACAAGGTGCATCTTGTAAAGATGTTGCTTAAAATTACCATGGTTAAAAGCTATTCTAGCTAAAGAAACATAGGCCGCCCTGGACAGCTTAATTATTTTGTACAAGGGTTGTTCCCTTACATGGGGATAAATCAAATCATATTTGTATTTTTTCATTTTAAGAATATTAGTCCAGCGAGTTTGCCATTTTTCTTACATCCGCTTCTTTAAAATAGCTATCAAGTCCTCGTAGAATACTTTCTCCACTCCTGTGAATACGTACAAATAGGAGGCTTCCTTGGCAAGTAGATCGGATTTGTTATTCCCTTGTATACCACAATGCGCTTTAACCCATATGAAAGTGACAGTTTTATTTCTGAATGATAAATACTTGTGTTTCTTTATAATGTCGCACATAATTTTGTTTGGGGGAGAGGTTTTCAAAGACCTTCATTACTGACATAGAGTCCGTTAATATCAAAAATTTATCGTGGCGACTATCTATTATCCAGTCGAGTGCAAACGAAATTGCTGAGGCTTCGGCAGTGTATATACTAGTATCTATAGGCGGTGTTCTTTTTTCAGTTTCGTTAGTTGTTGAGATATATACACCGTATCCGAGACCCCCTCGACGGATTTGGACCCGTCTATGTATATATGGTAATAATTTGCATATTGGTTTAATAGTCTTTACCGTTAGTGCATTAATTATTATTGGTAAATCCGAGTATTTGGGAAATATAATATTTATCTCCTGAAAGATCGACTCGTACGATATGGAGTAAATAGGTACCATGTGGGAGTTTAGCAAATGTGTGTACTTGTTTCAATGAAGGCATTTGTTACTGGTGGAGATTTTTTTTGTCTAGAAGCTATTAGTCAAGACGTGTGTATTTAAAACACTAATTTTCTCAAAACATTTTTCATCAAAACTTCTTATTTTTAAGATAAATTTTTCTGCTAGGTATTGCCTCCTAATGAATAGTGGGACTTCTCCAGCCTCTACCAATAATGACTCTACAGGGGTTGATCGAAGGGCTCCTAAAGATATCCGTATGGCCTTATATTGGACCATGTTTAGCTTGCGTAACAGTGTACTGCAAGCACCTCCATAGAATATGCAGCCGTAATCCATAATAGAACGTGTGTAAGATCTAAAAAAAACACGTTTCTGGGTGTGCTCCCCATCTTTTGTTTCTAGTTAATTTCAAAATATTTATACTTTTCTCACATGTATCAAGACATGATATAATTTGTTTTTCCAAGTGAGTTTCGTGTCTAAAATAAGCCCAAGGTATTTAAATGGGCTATGGGCTGGTATTTACAATCCACCTACATTAAGATAACTATTTTTTTTTCTTCTTCAATTCTTTGGGACTTCCTGGCACACGTATGTTTTCTTTTTAAGCGGTGCTCGGGGAGTCTAAAAAATATCAGAATTAACCAGTATGTTACTGGTAAATAACCTCTACGCCTGTGAGTTTTACGTCAAAGGATCAGTTAGAGGTTGCTTTTTTAAATAAACAACACCAATAAGTACAAAAACTGGAAATTAAATATAAAGCCGACGTTTCGGAACTAAAATCTGTTTCCTTTTTCAAGGCTTTTTTGAAAAATCTTTTTTGCTGTGTACGATAAATACACAGCTCTAAGAATGTTTATTATATTCAATATCCATAGATACTTACTATTTACATAGAACTGTTGATATAGTTAACAGTTTTTTTTATACAATGTCAAGTTTGTGAAGTTCTTCTTTTAACATTGGCACCCAAGTTATACAGACATCTACTTAATAATTCGACACGCATCTATCCTCATTCAATAATATTATCGCAGATTCTTTAATTTTTCTTTTTTTTGCTATCTGCCTCTTTTGTTAAAATTTTCGCCGAGTCCCAGTTTATTCTATGTCCGTTCTCCCAAGCGTGTTCGCAGACCTTGGACCTATGAATTTCATTTTGTTTGATATAATTTTGATGTTCGCCCAATCTTACACTAAAAGGTCTGGATGACTCACCCACGTATTGTTTGTTGCACCCACACGGAATACTATAAATGCAGTTTTTTTAAATTTGCTCGTGGTTCTTCGGTTTCCTCTTTGTCAGAATAGATCTTAAAGTGTTTCTTGTTTGAAATACCGTCCTAATATCAAATCTATCACCGATGCGGCGCAACTTTTCGGATAATCCGCGTACATGAGGAATTAACGCTGTGTAACGTTTTCAGGTTTTTGTCGTACCTGATTGTTATTTTCAATATTTATGAAGGTTCTATCGACAAAACCCCCAGGGAATTGGTTATTTATAAGAACTTCCTCTATAAACCGCTTCTCATAGTTTAGTATTTCATCATTAGAAGAAATGGTTTTGGCCCTATCATACAAACATTTTACAACACCCCTCTTAACGTGCATCGACTGATTTGAGTTGAAATTTAAATATCTGTTGGTATGTGTTGATTTTCTATAAACACTTGTTTCAATTGTACCATTTACTCTTTTAATTAAAACATCTAAAAATTTCTAGTTTCCATTTCTAAAGTGAATTTAATAGAAGGTTCTTTATTATTTAAATGTTCCAAAAAACTAACTAGTAACTCAATACCATAAGGCCAGATTGCAAAGATATCATCTACGTATCTCCACCAGATAACCGGTTTGTATGCACAATTTTGAACATGCCTAGTCTCAAAATTCTCCATAAATATATTGCTTAAAATCGGTGACAATGGAGAACCCATTGCCATACCGAAATCCTGCTGATAGAAATCATTAAATAACCAATACCCTGGGGGTTCTGTCGATAAAACCTTCATAAATATTGAACATAACAATCAGATACGACAAAAACCTGAAAAACGTTACACAGTGTTAATTCCTTATGTATGCGGATTATCCGAAAAGTTGCGCCGCATCGGTGACAGATTTAATATTAGGACGGTATTTCAAACAAACAACACTTTAAGATCTATTCTGACAAAGACGAAACCGAAGAACCACGAGCAAAATTCAAAAAACTGCATTTATAGTATTCCGTGTGAGTGCAACAAACAATACGTGGGTGAGTCATCCAGACCTTTTAGTGTAAGATTGGGCGAACATCAAAATTATATCAGAAAAAATTAGATTCAGAGGTCCAAGATCTGCGAACACGCTTGGGAGCACGGACATAGAATAAACTGGGATTCGACAAAAATTTTAACAAAAGAGGCAGATAGCAAAAAAGAAAAATTAAAGAATCCGCGATAATATTATTGAATGAGGATAGATGCGTGTCGAATTGTTCCGTAGATGTCTGTACAACTTCGTTGCCAATGTTAAAAGAAGAACTTCACATACTTGATATTGTATAAAAACTAAAAAAACTGTTAACTGTATCAACAATTCTATGTAAATAGTAAGTATCTATGGATATTGAATATAACAAGCATTCTTAGAGCTGTGTATTTATCATACACAGCAAAAAATATTTTTCAAAAAAAGCCTTGAAAAAGGAAACAGATTAGATTTACGAAACGTCGCGTCGGCTAAATATTTAAAATAAGTTTTTATACTTATTGGTGTTGTTTTTTTAAAAAAAGCAACCTCTAACTGATCCTTTGAGGTAAAAGTCACAGGCGTAGAGGTTATTTACCAATAAAATACTGGTTAATTGTAATATTTTGTAGATTCCCCGAGCACCGCTTAAAAAGAAAACATACATGTGGCAGGAAGTAACAAAGAATTGAAGAAGGAAAAAAATTAAGATAATGCCACAAATAAGATTTAGACAATATTAAGATAACTAGTTGCAGATAATCTGTATTTCGAAAAATATAGCACAGCCGATTTCTCGATCTAAAGGTTAAGATTTAATTCAGAAAAGTATTGTTTACAAACATATACAATGTGTCTCAGAACCTTATAACAGTTTGATGTTGACTTGTCAGTGAAGTGATTTACAAAGTCATCTGCATATTGTAAAAAACGAATTTCGTTTTCCCAGAGAAAATAAAATTCGAAAGTGTATACACTAAAAAAAAGGACTCAGCACGGAGCCCTGTGGCAAACCTTGCGATGATGTTTGGGGTCCGTATATGGTATTATTAACATTGAGAGACACTTTTCGATTTCACTATGCAACTTAGACAAATTGGTTTTGGTGCCTCTATATTCATGTTATATTCTATGTCTGTTTCCATTTGTTATTTTGTTTACGCCCTTGTCATTGAATATCAAATACTATGGAAGCGTAGAGAAACCTGTAGTACAATAACAATACAGTCTTATCCTGCATTTACCCCCAGAAATATTATTCAGGAAAAATTGCTGATTTTGATATGTATGAGGAAGAGCCCCAATATTAAGACATGCACGCATCTGAAAAGAGGACATGATATTGGGATTAGGTTATAAGAGTCAATTAACAAAGTTTTTAGTGTCCTCTATCCATCGTTTAGAATTATTAAGTTTTGTCATCAGACTCTTTACAATTCATAACTCCATATGCACCACAGTGTATGTAAATCTGCCCTGGTGAATTCGCCATTTTGAATTTTTGACTTTTAGCTTCAGGTTCAATATTTCCTCTGAAAATACCTATCAATTATAATGGCATATCAATGAAATTTAATACCGGCGCATTCGCCAAATTTTGAAGTGGATTTTTTCCCATAATTTTGCTCACATACTACTAGATATAGCTTGATAAAATGATGAAATTAATACGGGACCACCGTTGACACATACAGTGTATACAAGATTTCATAGAGAATACTTAAATCAAGAGTCACAACTGAACAGATTAAATTAATTATCAAAAGCATCCGCAAAGGTATTTACACAGAACTTCACTTTTTATTAATACAGGATGGTCACTCTAAAAAATTATTATTAAGAAGTGACATAGGAAAACAATAACTGGAATATAGTTATCACTATTGCTTCAAAGAAAACCTGGTAAGTTTATTATGTACAAAACATCTTAAAACTCAAATATTACAAACTGACCCTGACTCGTTCTCGCGAATCCCTTCTCTCGTTCTAAACGTCTATTGGATAAATAATTAAAAATAAAAAACAATCATTTTTACGTTTGACTTGCTCTAACACGATACGAACTAATGAATTGATTTCAAATTTTCATCATAATATACATATTTGTTAACAAAATACGTTAACATTAGGGTCAAATTTTCATAAGCGTAACTATGAATTTTTTCTAAGGTTATGTCGGTAAAAATATGAGAATTTGCATTGATAAGTATTGCAAGCGTCAAACATTTTCATCTTTAGTAATAGATATAATAGGCGAAGCGTTAGGTAGATTAACATAGTTTTAAAATGGGGCAAATGATTTTACTGTTGGCAATATAGCGATATATAAATTTTTTTTGTCAATATCTCGATTCTGAACGGTACTACGAAAAACAAGATGGCAAAAATATAATTTTTAAGCGATATTGCCCCAAAATTGGGGGTGTTCCGGTTGGCGAGAGTGGATAGATTAATTAGTATGTTTAAAAGAGGCCCTCAAAGAACCGATTTCAAAAGTGAAATATATTGCATATTTAAAAGGGTATTTACGCATCCTGAACTCCCTGGCGCCCGGCCTGTAAAGTATATTGAGAATAAATAAATACATGGGATGGAGACAACCAGGCGCGGATTCAGGGGAGGGGGGGGGGCGAAGGGAGTGTCGCCCCCTCTGGGGCAAAGTTTAGATAAGAAAACCTGATAAAAATAAATCATTCATTTTATTTTTACCCATTAAATAATTGTCGCCCCCCCCCCCCCCCCCCTCAACAAAATGCTGGATCCGCGCCTGGAGACAACTTTTTTGTTTGAATTTTTTTTTGTAATGTAATCAATGAACTAATGTTATACGCATAGCTCTTGGATAAAGGAATTTGCGGGGTGTGCACTTTTGACTTTACCACCGATTTTATTTTTACTGTAAACCACATGTTTCCAACATAAATCATTCCGCAAAATTCAAGGCCCACTCAAATTAGATACACGTACACAATATATCATACACATATCACTCAAAATTATCTTTATTAAGCAACTAAGTAGGCATAATTACAGCAATGTTATTGTTAATCTAGAACACCTACAGGTATGAATCAAAAATGCATGCAGGTAATGCGACTTTTGGCACACCTATGCAAAATCAGTCAATGGGAAAATTTAAACTTGCTTTTGTCTGATATTATCGCAATGCAAATCAATTATAATTTATCGCTGCTTACATACTCAAAAATCGTCGTATCACTTACAAGTTATGTTACTAATCCCATCCACTTTTAAATCCTGTAATACCCTAAAGCGTGTTATAACGAGTATTACACAAGATCCGTAAGCAGTGAGAACAGGTAGTGTGGATATTTGAAAAAAATGACGCAGATATTGTCGCAGTTTTTAACAATTTATTAAATTATACTTCATTGATTAGTTGTTGTAAAAATGAAGGGATTGCAACACATTTGTAAACCTCAGAACAAATTCTGTTCGACGAATAAATTGGTTAGTAACAACCAGTATAAACGAGTTAAAATATTTATTAAAGATTACACAGCCACACAAAAAAAAATTCTGGTCTGGGGATCTAACCATGCTCACCATATGTTTTTGGGGTCGCTGAATCCGAGGTCTGTTTAACTCCATCACATCAGGATTTTGCCATAACCTCAAAAAAATCGCCGTAATTTTTTCTAAAGAAAAGTGACCCCCTCTTTTTTGTACTAGATCGATTGCAAATTAAATTTCCAGTCCGATGATGTGGGGCACAATATTCTTTTGGCGCTTTTTAAGTGAGATATCGGCCGCCAAAGTGAAGGTACAAGGGTTTCGCTTCTCGAGCGATACGGCCCAGCTTCGAAGGCCATTTTTGCCATACAAAAGTTTGCAAAAATCTTTTAAAAAATACGAGTAGGTAGAAAGATGTAAAAAATCGTTTGGCGTAAATCTGAGGTCGATGCGTGTCTTGGTTTTCGAGATATGGCCGCTCGAAGTCACCGGATGGTGAAAATCGAATTATTTTACCACTTCCCGAGGCTATATCTCGAAGACGAAACGAGATACAGAGCTGTGGTTTACTCTATTCGATTTATCTCGCCTTCCTACATACCTCTGAGTTTATTAGATGCTTTACCTTAGAAATTTTGCAAAAAAATGAAGTGCCGGCAAAAAATTCAGAGACATGTAGAAAGGCGATAGAAATCGAATGGCGTAAACCGCAGCTCTATATCTCGTTTCGTTTTCAAGATATAGCCTCGGGAAACGGTAAAAAAATACAATTTTCACCTTCCGGTGACTTCGAACCATATCTCGAAAACCAAGGCGCGCACCAACCGCCAAACGATTTCTTACGTCTTTCTACGTACTCCTGAATTTTTCCAGATTTTTTCTAGCTTTCTTTTGGCAGAAATGGCCCTCGAAGCTCGGTCGTGTCGCTCGAGAAGCGAAATCCTCGGACTTCTCACTTTGGCGGCCGATATCTCACTTAAAAAGCTCCCGAAAAATATCGCGCCACTCACCATCGGATTGAAAATTTAATTTACAATAGATCTAGTATAAAAAAGAGGGGGTAATTTTTGTCTAGATAAAGTTACAGCGATTTATGTGAAGAGATGTCGAAATCGGTTAAATTATGGGTTTTTAGAGGTTATGACAAAATCCTGATGTGATAGAGTTAAACAGACATCGGATTCGGATTCAGCGACCCTAACAACATACAGTAAACATTGTCAGATCTCCAGGCCAGAAAAAAATAATTTTTTGTGTGTGGCTGAGTTATAGTATCGTGGATAATACATGACCGTTCCCTAAGCTTTGGGTTTCCGGGTGTATGAATTTTAAAAAAATATTATTTACTTTTTAGTGCAGTTTTTTTTTAAATAAATGCTTTTTCATAAAACTGTTTTTTGATATAATGTTTTTTTGTAAATAACTCAAAAGTCTTGCATTTATGAAAAAAGTGGTATGGTACAAAAAATAAAATTATGAAATTGCAAATATTTTATTTTTTGTTTATTTCTGTGCGATGAATAATTCTAAAAATATGGTAGTTTAAAAATGGCGCTCGAACGTTTATCGGTCGAAATATAATGTTTAAATCTCAAACATGTCAGAAACAATCAATATGATGTTACAAATCTCTTTGGTAGGATATCTTCTCTATCCATACAACTTGAAAAATAGCAATGTTGTATGCAAGACAACGAGTGCTTTGTAATTTTTTTAAATAAAAAATTTAGGATTCTCCTGCCGTCATTGACGATGAATGGAAATTCAAAAAATTTGTACCAGTTTTTATTAATATGTAGTATTACTGACATGCTTTAATTTTAATAGTTTTAGTTTATCAAAAGTTTTCAAGAAATATGAGATTTAAATATATTATTCATTATTATTAAAAATATTGTTTCTTTGCTACTAAAAGAACAAGCCCCACATTTGTACTGTTATATTACCGAAACTACTTTCTAATTCTACAAATATTTTTAAAAACAAATCGCTTCTTAAGCTTTATTTTTCCTCATTGTCATATTTTCCTTTAATACAATTACTTTGGATTTATTTACAAAAAAAAAGGAATTTTTTCAGCAAAATCGTAAAATGTTTCTTTACTTAAAGTATATTTTTAAAAACGAATGCTTTAAAAATGACAACAAATTAGAGCATGTTAGTAATGCAATATATTAATAAAAACCTACACTTTTTTGAATTTCCGTTATATGTCCAGTGGCAGCAGAAAAATCCTAAATTTTTTCTTCAAAATAAATTACAAAGCACTCATTGTTTTGCATCAACATTGTTATCTTTCAAGCTGTACTTCCTATCAAAGAGTACTTCAAGCCCTTTAATTTCTATTATATGTATTTTTAACATCATACTGATTATTTCTAATATATTTGAGATTTAAACATTGTATCTCGATTGATAAACGTTCGAGCGCAATTTTTCATATTCTTAGAACTATTCATCGCACAGAAATAAACAAAAAAATAAATATTTATAATACCATAATCATATTTTTTGTACCATACCACTTTTTCCATAAATGTAAGACTATTGAGTTATATATATGAACGGTTTGTATACATCTACCACATCCTAATTTCCAAGAGGTTCTATTCCTGAATCCGTCTTCTTCTAGTCCTCTCTTTTGCATAGCTTCCTGCATTCCTTTATTCCAGCACTCCCTTGGCCTTCCTTTTTCCTTCTATTAGCCGGCTTCCATTTCCAAATTTTTTGTAGTATTCTATCTGGTTCCTTTCTCCTCATATGTCCATACCACAACAGCTGTTTTCTCTCAATTAATATTTCGTTTCTTACATGGTCAAGTAATGTCTTTTTACAGCATCGTCTCCAATACATCATCTCTTTTTCTCTTACAATTTGATTCCTTATCAGATTAGGTGGTTACTATTTTACTTTTCTTCCACCCCTCCAGAAGTGGTGGGAACCACCCATAAGTAAATAGCGGCAATTCTTAAAGGGTAAACTTTTTTGTATTCAGTATTAGAAACTCATTGCAAAAAGTTTCATGAAAATCCGTTCACTATGGACGGGTTTCCAACTAAAAACCTATGCACTCGAATAATAACCATAAGTTAAGTTGAATATACAGTGTGAACCTAAAGAAACGCACAAAATTCATATCTTTAGTATGTGTCACAAAAAAATCCACGAACAGGTTGATTTTAGTTTTGTAAATGCTACATTTTGTCGCTATACCAAAATTTATGACGTCATTGGTTTTTGAGTTATGACGCCATCACAAATTCTTTTTAACGGAAACAGACATTTTTGTTTACTGTTTTTGGTGGTATATTCCTTTAGCTTTCTGGTGATTAAAAAAAATGAGCCATTCTTTTGGAAAAACGACATTTTATGTAAAAATAGCTTACCTTTCACAAATTCACGAGTAATGTTCCACTTTCATATGGACTGATAAATTAGGTTGCCTACATTTTTGTTTTAACTAATATGAAAACATTTGACATAAAACAAAACAAAGAAAATAATAAAAAAACAATCACCTTAACAACAGAGAGGTACAGGCATTTTTGTGTAAAGTATTGATAACTTTTTATTCCTGGCACGTGTGGAACCTCAGTTTTGTGACACTTCTGAGACAGTGTAAAACTAGTGAATGCAATGCCACGTACAAGTGAAAGAGAACGCGTAGAACTTTTGATGATGGTTGGATATGGTGATAGGCTGAGAACTCATCGGAAGCATGTGATGTTTTCAATGCCAAGTATCCCGAAAAGCAAATTTCTAGATCCACTGTAGGAAGATTGGTGGCTAGATATGATAGCACAAGCAACGAAACCAAATTAAATATTCTTCCAGAAAGTGAGGAAAACCACCATCTGGCTTTAAATCATAGCGGCAGTCAAACTTCTGTTGTACGTCTATTGAAAAAAGAAAAATACCATACATACAAAGTGCAATTAATCCACGAACTGATGTAGCATTTCCATATGCTACTTTTATATGAAGGTTACGTTGATATCTAATTAAAGGAATATATATTATCTTAATTTATTAGCATAAGTGCATTGCTGGTTGCTTAAAGAAACGCCGGGCGATTTCCGTCTTCATTGAACCTCATGGCATTCGAGACTTGACTCTTGGTTGGTGATAAGGTCCCGTACGATAGTTGTTATCAACATTTTTTTCTCTTTGGGTTTTGTAAAATTAATCGTATATTTAGTGATCTACACCTGACTTTCAAGTTTAAGAAGTTCTGTTTTCATTGTAAGTAAACCTGTTTCTGTTTGATTCGTAATACTCATAATTTTTTTCTCGTAATTTTTAGTCTTTTCCCGATTAATATAATCTATATATTTTTTTTCGCCGTGCTGTCTTGTTCAAAAAGCCCTTCTGAAGAAGGTGAGTTGCGTTATTCTTTTTAGATTCGCTGTACTTAGTATTGGTGTCTTTTTAGGGTTTTTTAGGAATACCTATAATTATTATAGATAAAGTTGAAATTTCATCTATCCTTATGTGGTTCTGAATTCTTCTCCACGTGGGAACAGTTGAGATTCCATACCTCAGAAGTTTGGCCATATCTACACTGCCCATACAAAGTTAGCACCACCGCAGTGACATCAAAAAGGAGCCGCCATCTTACATGCGTCGACTGTCCTCGTCATTGTCACCACACGGCTAGGACTCAACACCACCATAAACAGGCCAGATATGTATTATTATTATTATTATTTAAATTTTTACCATAATTATCCATTAGTCATATAATCTTCAATAATTTGCACATAAATACGCCTTTTTCTTTATAACCCATGTAACGCCAGCATAGTACTATGGAGGTGAGAATATAATTAGTTACACGTGCGTACTATTCTATTTTCTTTTTTTTTTGTTGATGTAAAAAGAACTAATGCAGCTATAATTGTGTCTTTTTACTCGGCCCTTAAGGCCCATTATTTTGTGGATAGTGGATAATATCCTAATCTTAGTAGCAATTTCTTTTATCACCACATTTTTAGTTTTGTATATATGAGCCTGCGACTGTTGAGTAATAAATGTTTGTTATGTCAAGTGTATTACACAATTTTTTTTTTGCTCGTTTGTCCACAGTATTTTAGTATTTATTGTGATCTGGATACATCCTATCCTCATTAATTTTATTATGTTTTGTATTCCGCAACTTCACAAAACATAAATCTGAACACATAATATACATTTTTTTTAAGTTGCGTGGCGCCCTAGTACAGTTACCTTTTAAAGTTATACAAAAATTACTTCCTTATCCACGACGCTCTACCGGCGAAAAGCTGCCGTCCGCAAGTGAGGGTAAATCACCTCCCCAAATAAATTATAGCACTTTTGTGCTCCAATTATATTTTCACTAATTTTGTACAAGGGGACCCTGCAGTGAAGGAGGACGATCCAGATCGGTGCTTACAGTTTTGTGAACAGTTGATGATCTTGTGCGATGAAAACCCAAATTTTTTAAAGAACGTTGTTTTTTCTGATGAAGCTACATTTTCTTTAAAGGGAACTATACATCGGCATGACTGTATGTCTTGGTCACGCGAAAATCCTCATTAGACTCAAGAAGCCCATACACAGCGACGAGGCAAAGTAAACGTGTGAGCAGGTATGATTGGTTTATTGGGACCTTTTTTTTAAGAAAATCTTACGGCCGCAAGATATTTACAGTGTTTGCGAGTTGAGTTAGTGCCAGCCTTAGCAGTTATGTTTCCGAACAATGAAGATGAAGATATTCCTGCTGAAAACGTCTTGTTTCAGCAAGACGGGGCCCCACCACATTTTGGGATAGCAGAGGATCAGTTTTTAGATGACGCTTTTCCTGGAAGGTGGATAGGTCGTCGAGGTCCGATTGAGTGGCCCTCGCGTTCACCAGATTTAACCCCCTTAGACTTTTTTCTTTGCGGTTACTTAAAGTCAAGGGTATATTTTAACAGACCGGATTTTTTTTTTCCTTCACTGGCTTTGGATGTCTCCATTTAGCCACGATGTTTTTATTTTACGCTATACTAGATATATAATAACTAATATATATTTAAAATCTATAATTCCATAAACTAATCGACCTATAACCTAACACGAGAGGACCAGCTAGTGTTGCAAGACTCAAGGATTATTGGACAGGATACAGACCGGATACTATAGAAGAATTGAAAGACAAAATTGGCTTGGAGATGAGACGAATTGCCCATGAGATGATTCAGAACAGCGTGCAAAGTGTCTACACCTGCCTTGGTCAATGCCAAATGGTTGGAGGGTCGCAATTTGAGCAACGAAGATAATTTTTTTCTCACAATTACTTATGTAAGGTATCAATGAATAAAAATATTTTTTTCCAAAAGATGTCTGTTTCCGTTAAAAAAATATGATGATGTCATAACTCAAAAACCAATGACGTCATAAATTTTGGTATAGTGACAAAATGTAACATTTACAAAACTAAAATCGACCTGTTCGAGGATTTTTTTGACAAATGACACATACCAAAGGTATGAATTTTGTGCGTTTCTTTAGATTCACACTGTAAATATTCTACGTGTGGCCCCATTATGCAATTTGACTAGAAATGAAAATTTAATTGTCTGAAATGATAATTACCTGGATTAAATATGAGTCGTTCAATTGTAAACATAATAAACCTCGATAGCAAGCATTTTATTAAGAGTATTTGATATTACTCAGCACTTCTGGTTTCCATTGAAACTCACCGCAGACATTTTATCTCATCATCTACATTGTTATTTTTTCCTACTACATCTAAATCAAACAAAGACGATTGGCTGTCTTCAACGAATGTCAAAACAACAGGGATAACTAGCGTTACATATCGTTATGTAAAGGTTATCTCTATGTTTCTGTATTGGTCAGGTCCCCGCTGGGACAGGGTTGAGCTTTTTTTAATTGCATTTTAATGACTATATAACACGTATCTTGTCTACTTCTATTTGAATAATTACTTATTTAGGTCATGTACAATATCAGATCAAGTAATAAGGATCCCCATAATTAATTCGGTAAGACAGACTTAATATATATAAGACGGATCTAGAAAAATAAACAGTAAATTTGTGAGATTGTTGTTTATTTATTATTCATGAATGGGCCTTTAATTAATCTTGCTTTATTTCTACTTTTGAGGTCGATCCTATTAATTTAGCAATATAAGGGGGTCAGTTCAGTTTTAAATATACTTAATCTCTGTGGCTACATTATAGCTATACTGTTAAAAAATTATGGCGATTATTATACCAGTTGTTTCATAATTGATAATAGTGTTGAAACATATTCTTTATAGGATCTTGAAAACAGTGGGAAAAAAAGCTATCTATGAGAACTAAAGGAAAAACTATATATAAAAACATTAATGAAATCTTTGCATTCTTTCGATAACCTGACTTCTGGTTATGCTAACAAGTAAAAATTCTTATTTGCCTTTCTCATTTTAACACTAGCATCTAACCTAGTCCCCTACGGCTAAGCATGCTAAACTAGTATCTACATGATCCCCTACGATATGTAAATTCAGTTAAAAATGAGAACAAAGGCCTGAAATTAATTTATTTACGTACCTTGTCTTTAAAATTTTTTTCATTCTAATGAATCACATTTTCATAAAATCTCATTCAGTTTCTTGGAAATGCTTAGCCTTTGAAACGTTTTTCGTCCTTATTGTGGACTCATCAGAAAAGCCTAAAGCCGCTCATAACGATGTTCCATGCAAAACTAAGACAATATCTATGAATAAGTATAAAATAATTATAATTGACATTGACTGATAAAAAACAACAGATCTTCTCTTATCTATTAGCTAACTAGTATTGGAGCCTATATATCTATGCATGTTTAAAAGTGAATTATTTATTATTTGTTTGCTTTTAGTAATGAAACATATCCTTTATAGGATTTTGCAAACAGTGGAAAGAAAAGCTATCTATGAGAACTAAAGGAAAAACTATATATAAAAATATTAATGAAATCTTTGCATTCTTTCGATAACCTGACTTCTGATTATGCTAACAAGTAAAAATTCTTATTTATTTATTCTTTCCAGAAGTCGGGTTATCGAAAGAATGCAAAGATTTCATTAATATTTTTATATATAGTTTTTCCTTTAGTTCTCATAGATAGCTTTTCTTTCCACTGTTTGCAAAATCCTATAAAGAATATGTTTCATTACTCTAAGCAAACAAATAATAAATAATTCACTTTTAGACATTATCCAGTTCAGTATTTTTTGTACATAGTCTAGGCTGGCTAATTCAGTGGACTTTTTTGTTCGGTAACCTACTGACAATTAGTAAATAGCTGATTTTTTCTAGATAATTATATAATCTTGTGGATACTGATTTCTCAGCTATTTTTGAAATACAACTTCTCTAATAACTGAGGACTGTCTTTTTTGTGAAGTGGAACAATTTTCCCTATTTTTGAAGCGTTTGAAAACTGCCCCAACTCTAATGAAATATTAATCAGAATTGTGATAGTGCTGGCTAACGTATATTTACAAAATGTTATGAGTCTTATAGGAATTTCGTCAACACTAACACAGTTTCTCCTTTCATGTTACTTATTATTGTGATTGTTTCTTGTTCAGTAACAGGCTCTATAAAGACAGAACTGGCATTTATTTGAGCAGGAAGCGTACACATTTTCGACTCATTATTTTTAAAGTGTCCCTGTAACTTATTAGATATGCATGTCTGTAGGATCATATTTGACCTTGAAGTCGTTAAGAATATGGTACAATAGGTGTCTATCTCGTACTCCTGCGTTTTATGTAGAATGCGTAAAACAAATACCTGCCAAATATTGTTTTTCTCCATCAAATAAGCTCTTTAGATATATAGTGCAAACAAACAGGCAGACAGATAGACAGACAGACAAACAATTTGAAGAAATCTCGGAGAAATTGCAATGCCTACTACCTTCAGTACGCAAGGGAAGTAAAATATTGATTTCTATTGCAAAACAAAGAATACATGAAAAAGTTAAAGGTCAAAATAATAAAGACCAAGAACACTAATTAATTCCTATCGACATGACAATGGGTACGATAATAATTTATTTACATGAGTAATGAATGCAAGCACTTACTAATTTAATTACCGATAGACATGAATAAATAATAAAAAGCAGAAGTTATTGGTCATTGTCACCATACCATGGTACTACTTTTGTTGGTACTACGAAACACTTATAAACCTGAATACATATTTTAAGCAAGATATTAATTTCGCCTCTAGACACTGGACAAAAACATTGTTGACTAATATAGGAGAATGTATTTGTCGTATGGGAGAGAAAAAACTATTGTTTTTTAAGAATGAAGTATTGCGGAGCCGAGAATACTGTATTTATAATATTACTGTTTAATTTGTGTAGACATTACTATTCATCATAAACTTTACTTGTTTACAGAAGTAACTTTCGAAATTACATTCACACTATTTGTTATTAATTTGAAAACCAACAAGTAAAAGTTAAGTTATATATGAAACGTTCAACGTTATAGAAAATGAACTTTATGTAATTATTATAGTCTTCGCAAATACAAAACGAAGAGTATATTGCATTCGTTCGGTACATTTCTAAAACCGGTAATATCGCTCGTAGGGAAAAAATTCATATCACTGTGTTGGTGATCGAATTCTGAACAACTTTCAAAATGTCTCTCAATCTGTCTGTCTGTCCGTCTGTCTGTCCGTCCGTCTGCCACGTTTCTTGTAAGCACGATAACTTAAGAACGAGAAGTCAGATTGTAGTGATATTTGGACAATAAGTTAGTGTTAGCTAGAAGAAGAACCTTATTTTGAACAAACTCGATCAATAAATAAAAAAATTATTTATTACTTAAATTTATTAAATTTATATTTTTATATTATATAATATTGTTACAATGCAGAACCGGCTAATTAGGCAATAGTCCCTAATTTTATCAACTTCACAGCAATAAATTTGTCACAAATGCGATAAGATTATGGACCAAGCTTTGGCGGATTTCATTCATCTCGTAGTTATAGTTTAGTTCACAAGTTCAAAAAGGTGTTAATTCTTGAAATAGCTCCTAAAAATATGCGTGGTAGCTCATTTGATTCTCAATGACTTCTAAAAAAGCGCATTAAAATGTTTTATTATCACATAAAAAATTGCAAAAGTTATAAACAAATTAAGATGAAAAAGAAATGGCATTTAGCTTTTCGCTTATAACTCAAAAACTGTAAGTGATAACGGAAATCGAAAAAAACATTCTTAAAGAGGAAGAAATTTTCAGTAAAAAAGTCCCAACTCCCGGAACTCTATCTCCATTATTTATAATTTTAATTTAACGCTGAAAATAGGCCTCCGCGTCCACGCGACCGCTGCAGGATGCGAGCGCCGCCTCAAAAGAGAGTACATTCCATAAAATAATTTTTTTATACTATTAAATATCAATTAAGAAATTTGCAAAAATTATGGTGTATTCTTAACACTTCAAAGAATAAGGTCCAGTTGGAAAAAAATGTTAAGGTTTATTTTTCAACAAGTTAGGCCATTGTTAACTAACAAAATTTTATAGGACCTCCGTTGTCATTGGAGACAATTTTTTTTTGTTTTAATAATTGGCCTATAATATTTTCGCTTCTTGGAGGCATTCTTATACATATACTTAACAAGATCACGTTATAAAAGTTTTTAAAAATTGTTTATTTTGTTTATTATAGTTTTTTAAAATAAACACAAAATTAAAAACCAAAGTAAAGTTGTTTTTTTCATCTTCGTTATCATATTACTGTTTTTGCATTGATTCATTAACGTTTAAAAAAAAATTTACGCCATTTGTTTATAAATTGTATATAATTGTTTATGTTGTTTTATTGTCTAAATGTTATTTGTGGCATTATGTTATTTTTTTTCCTTCTTCAATTCTTTGGGACTTCCTGCCACATGTATGTTTTCTTTTTAAGCGGTGCTGTGGGAATCTACAAAATATATCACAATTAACCAGTATGTTACTGGTAATAAACCACTACGCCTGTGACGTTTACATCAAAGGATCAGTTAAAGGTTGGTTTTTTTATAAATAAACAACACAAATAAGTATAAAAACTTGAAATTAAATATTTCGCCGACGTTTCGGAAATCTAATCTGTTTCCTTTTTCAAGGCTTTTTTGAAAAATATTTTTTGCTGTGTATGACAAATACACAGTTCTAAGAATGTTTGTTATATTCAATATCCATAGATACTTACTATTTACATAGAACTGTTGATATAGTTAACAGTTTTTTAGTTTCTATACAATGTTAAGTTTGTGAAGTTCTTCTTTTAACATTGGCAGCCAAGTTGTACAGACATCTACGGAACAATTCGACACGCAATTATCCTCATTCAATAATATTATCGCGGATTCTTTAATTAAAAAAAAAAAAAAAAAATTAAAGAATCCGCGATAATATTATTGAATGAGGATAATTGCCTGTCGAATTGTTCCGTAGATGTCTGTACAACTTGGCTGCCAATGTTAAAAGAAGAACTTCACAAACTTAACATTGTATAGAAACTAAAAAACTGTTAACTATATCAACAGTTCTATGTAAATAGTAAGTATCTATGGATATTGAATATAACAAACATTCTTAGAGCTGTGTATTTGTCATACACAGCAAAAAAGATTTTTCAAAAAAGCCTTGAAAAAGGAAACAGATTAGATTTCCGAAACGTCGGCGAAATATTTAATTTCAAGTTTTTATACTTATTTGTGTTGTTTATTTATAAAAAAGCCAACCTTTAACTGATCCTTTGACGTAAACGTCACAGGCGTAGAGGTTTATTACCAGTAACATACTGGTTAATTGTGATATATTTTGTAGATTCCCATAGCACCGCTTAGAAAGAAAACATACATGTGGCAGGAAGTCCCAAAGAATTGAAGAAGGAAAAAAAAAGGCTAGTTTTATATGTAAAAAAATTTTCTTTTACAATTTTGTTTTCTTGAGAATATTATGATTAAAAAAAATCTTAAAAACATTATCTTGTTTATAATCGTTTTTTTAATTATCCATAATTTGAATAATTAGTTAAGAAATTATTTTTTTCTTAAAAATCATAATTGGCAATCCTTAATAAAGTAAAAAAAAAAATTATCAACAATTTCATTGTTTATTAATTGAAATTAATTGTTAATGAAATGAATAAAAATATAGCCGATGTATGATTATTTAACAGTTACAGACGAGAAAATTTGAAAAAATTCGAGTAAAATTGCATTATTTGATAAAAAAATCTATTTAATTTTAAATAAAGAATTGCAACTTTCAGATATCTTATCACTTAACAAAATTGCCTTGAAGATCCATTACCGTATCTGCATTATTTGATACGCTAGAAGTCATAAAAGATTCAAAAACGTCGAAAACACATTTAATTTGAATAAACAAATGTACATAATAACTAATTACTTAATAATACTTACAAACTTGGAAGTCAACTCATTTAAAGATTAATTAATCCTCTATAAAAACGACCTCAATGTCTATTGTGATATCTCTAGTAGTTTAAAAGTTATATCAGTTTTTAGTTGACAAATAAAGTGGCCGCTTCAACTTCTGTATCGCGTGATATTAAAAAAACTACAAAAAATACAAAAAAAAAAATTTTCAATATATTGTTGCATATGGCTGTTTTCGTAATTTTTTTAAAATTTAGAAAAAAAAACAGTATTGTCAGAATTTGTTTATAACAAATTGTTAAGTTAATAAACAATGAAATTGTCGATAAAAAAGAATGTTACTTTTTGAGGATTGCCAATTATGATTTTAAGAAAAAAATAATTTCTTAACCAATTATTCAAATGATGGATAATTAAAAAAACGAATATAAACAATAAGATGTTTTAAAAAAAAAAATGTTTTTTAAATAATAATATTCTTAAGACAACAAAACTGTAAAAAAATATATAAAACTAGTCAGTTTGTTATTAAACAATTTATAAACAAATGGTGTAAACATTTTTTTAACGTTAATGAATGCCTTTTTTCAATGCAAAAACAGTAATATGATAACGAATAAGAAAAATATTTATTTTACAACTTCACTTTGGTTTTTAATTCTTTGTTTACTTTAAAAAATTATAATAAACAAAACAAACATTTATTAAAAACTTTTATACGTGATATTGTTAAGTATACGTTTAAGAAGGGGTCCGACAAGCGAAATTTAAAGGCCAATTATTTAAAGAAATTTTTTTTCTCCAATGACAACGGAGGTTCCATAAAATTGCGTTAGTTAACAATGGCCTAATTGTTGAAAAATAAACTTTAACACCATTTTCCAACGGGGCCTTATTCTTTGAAGGTTAAGAATATACCATAACTTTTTCAAATTTTTTAATTGATATTTAATAGTATAAAAAATAATTTTGTGATGTACTCTCCTTTGAGGCGGCGCGCGCATCCTGCAGCGGTGGCGCGGAGTAATATTTTCAACGTTAAATTAAAATAGTAAATAATGGAGATAAAGGTCCGGGAGTCGGGACTTTTTTGTTGGAAATTTCCTCCTCTTTAAGAATCTTTTTTCCGATTTCCGTTATCGCTTATAGTTTTTGAGTTATAAGCGAATAACAAAATGCACTTTTTTTCCATCTTAATTTGTTTATAACTTTTGCAACTTTTTATATGCTAATAAAACATATTAATGCATTTTTCTAGACGTCATTCTGAATCCAATGAGCTATCGCTCATATTTTTAGGAGCTATTTCAAGAATTAACACCTTATTGAACTTGTGAACTAGACTATTAGACAAGGCCGTCACTCACTAATACAAACTAACATTATTGCGGAGAGTATTCTATAGAATGTGCAGCAATTATATCAAATGTGCAGTAAATCGGCGAAGAGTATAATGATTAGCTTTGTTAATATTTATAGTACGGGAGCCCATCGACGAAAGTGACTTCTGGCACCGCATTTGCTGCCGCTAGGTGGAAATGCTGTAGGCATCTGTAGGTACCATTTCCTCCACCAACGGAGGGTCACGTGCCGTGCTGTCTTCGAGAGAGAGGCAAAACACAAAGGGCCACTTAAATGGTGGCAAAACATTTCTGGAAAAATTCAGGCACATTTTTTGGGCAAAAATGAGCATCTTTGTCTCTTTGTGTTTTTTCCAAAGTGCTTCCTTCTCCTTGAAGAATATAACAAGAAAAAAAATCATAGACCTTTATTAATTAGTTTAGGGCGAAGGAAGTGTTTTAGATAAAAACTCCGAGAGCCAAAAGTTGCTTATTTTTGTCCAAAGAACACGCCTGCCTGCTTTTAGAATTTCGGCCAAGAATTTCCCAAGATCTTTTTTCCCTTCAGAAAAATCCCAAAATTCAGGCATATTCTTTAGACAAAATAAATAACTTTTGCTTCTTACACTTTTTCTACAAAGTGCTTCCATCTCCCGTAAAAAAATACAAAAAAATGAATATTTTCTTTTATTTTTTCCGGGAGAAGGAAGCACTTTGGAAAAAACACCAAGAAACAAAAGATGCTTGTTTTTGCTCAAGAAATGGTATACATTTTTCACGTCAGTTTAGCTGTGAAAGACGACAGAAAGCCGCACAGTTCCGTTTGCGGGTATCATGAGGCAAACGGTGCGTCTAACGCTAAAATATTATACCACGTCTTAATATCTACTAGTCAAACCCATTCAATTGATACCAATGACGGGGGAGTTGTGAAGAAAAAGGTGATTTGTCCATCAGGTGCGTCCGCCATTTCGGATTTAGAATGACGGTATCGTCATCATATTTTACCCGTCAAGCCCTTTCGTTTGATACCCATGTCAAGGGGGTTGAGAAGAAAGAGGTAATTAGTCGTTTGGGGCGTCCGCCATTTTGGATTTGGAATGACGAACCATAGTTTTCAGTATGTATACCATAAAATTTTTAATCGTTTTTCTCTACTTAAATATAAAGCGCGGCGAGCATTCGCTGAAAACGCTCGAGCGACGGCGCGCTCTTTATAACCGTCTAACGCGGTTCTAACCATCGTGTTTTTGTCTGCCATCTTTCATATGGCTTTTTAAATATACAAATATATCATACAATATATCCGCATGCATATATCTGATGAATTTTTTTATTCAAAATTTTACGACACTTTGACGAACTCTGCCGGAACTTTCGCCACTAGCAATCTGTCTACCAACAATTTTTCGCGTTCCTTAAGGATAAGTCGAAGCTGTTTTCGTAATTATAATCCAAGTACCTTGTAAAATTTTTAATACCGAAATTTTATGTTTGACCGCCCGCACCCGCTTTAAGCCACGGGATCGCGCTGGCAGACAGGACGATTTGGACTTGGCTACACTTAAGGATCCTTTTCCAATAGAAATCAATCATGTACCTGATTTTTATGTAGCCAGCTCTTAGACTGTATGTAGTTTTTCACTAATTACTTCAATTAATTCATATAGCGTAAGATATTTTTGTAAATATTAACATAAATTAAATATTAACACAGCTGAAATTAATAGATTTAACAAACAAGTGCGTTAATAACAACGATTAATAATCGAGCTTGTGCAGGTTTTAATGATACAGTGTTTAACCAAATTGTGAAAGGTATTCTGTTCATTATCTACTATGGTAAATATTCTGTTTGTGTGTGTTTTAGATGCCTTAATTGTAACTAAAAATTTAGATCCCAAATCTTGAACATTATTCGTTTCTAATATCAACAGTTCATCCTTTCTCAATGCGCCAGCTACTCCGAAAATCAATGCAACCTACGAAAGTTTTATGTATTATTATAGTTTTATCTTGGTTATTTGTTTACCTTTGTCATTAAGAAGAGGTTGTTAGGAGCATCAAAAATAAATTTTTGTACGTGTTCTTTCTCAACCACTTTTGACTTCTTCGGCGCATAACCTACTTTTTGCCTCTTGGTAAACATAATTAATTTATTAAATTTACTTATGTCGATGTTTTCCTTCAAGATTAAGGTTGATTTAAGCATTGAATATTTTGGCCATAAACTTGCAAATAGGCTTCTTTCTGCAATTTTCGAGAAATATGCCAATAGCACCGATTCTGAGTAGCGCGTTATGTACTTGTTTTCCATAGCACCATGAAATAAATTTCTCATACAATTTTCGGCTTTTTTCAGGCAGTAAACTTAATGATGCTACAATTGCAGTCTCTGCCACTTCAGGTGGGGTTCATATAAAATCTTCTTCGTCAGTATCCATTTGTTCAACGTTATACAACACCAACTTCAGAAGTGATAAGCTTGATAGTGACAGATACTGGTGACACGGCGTCTGGATTTAAGTATTTAATTTCATGTATGTTGGGTATCTATACTAAAATCGTTTATTAATAAAGAAATCATGCATTAACAGGGGTCATTAATAAATAATTTTGTATAGATTAATCTAACTCTTTAATACACTGTCGACGGAAAAGCATTCAATAGCTAAAAATTCTTAATCATTGTCAGATGACGCCGGTTTGCAAAATGCGCGTCGGGTGATAGTGGCCGAGTGCAGCGTACAAGGAATATTTAACAAAAATGTAAAGCATGTATTTGATGACTTTGTAAGATAATAATATGAACTGAATAATTCAACTTTCGTCTGTTCCGGACGTCTTTTACTAACTGATATATATATATACTTTTTTTCGTTTTACTGGGCTCTATTACACACATAATAACTGGACATTCTAGTGCTCATCATTCCAACAGTCGATATAGACGATGAACTGGTACTCTTTTTAATGAGAATCTTGATTCACGCCCTATATTAATTAAATAGAAACAACAGCTATAATTATCGAGGAACTAGTTTCATTAACACTTGTTTAACTTTCTCATGAAGACAATTTAAGGAAATAGGAAATATTCATATTAATTAATACGGTTATTATTAGCAAAGCTTAAAGCTGCGTCCAGATAATTACTTCTTATTAGAGGTATGCAAAATGAATCATAAAGTTATTTATATTAACACTGACGATTTCTTAGCTATGACAGCCTCATCTTTACTCACGTTCAGTTTAGGAAAATGAAGACGAGAACTTGAAAACGATGTTCGTAAAACTAGTTAAAAATCTTCTTGTCATTTATTGAAAGTAAATGAAATTATTTCTGGTAGATTTTGCTGCGCCGATTACGAAAGGTCAAATTCGGGAAAACTGGCAAGTGCTAATTTCTAAATTCACATTTTTTCCCATAATTCCACCCTCCTGGAGATATTTAGGAGTCGTTATACTTTATATAGTCCAATAATTATAAAGATTTCCATAAAAAAAATGTTATCTGAGATTTTCCTTCAGTAACTGTTAGTGGAGGGATTATACATCACAAAACCACAAAAATCAGTTCTGGGGGTACCGCGCAACCCCCCAAAAAACCACCACTTCGGTGGAAGAAGCCTTATTTTACTGATAACTCGTTAACCGTTGAAGATAAGAAAAATTGCCCATCATAAGAAAGAAAGCTGGACTAATTGCCTAAAAAAGTCATGTTGTGATTTTCTTGTATATGCCATGGTTTTCGAGAAAATCGATATTGAAAAAAATTGAAAAATTTGTATTTTTAATGCGCACGAATTTTCGTTTATTTGAAATTTTTTACCCTACAGAAAAAATTGAATTGCTCGAAAACCAAACATGCTAGGAAGAAAAGTCAAAATGCGTTTTAAAGAGAATGTAAAATACCCTTTTGTTTTTCCAGTTTTGATGGCTATTGATATCTATTAGTATATAAAAATAACAATATAATATAGTTACCTCTTGATTTTTTGCACTTTTAACTATTCACAGGCCCATAAGAAATAACTGACTTTAACATAAGTTATAAATACATTATCTTTTAGATCAAGGTAGTACTTCAATGCAAAGAAAGTTAGGAATAAAAAATTCACTTTTACAAATTTACCAGCATGTTGAAGTTAGCCAATTTTTTTTATTATTTCTTAAAAATAAAAAAAGACCCAAACATCTTGAACATTTAGCTGAAAATTTTTTTCTTGAGTTTATATATCATATAACTATTGTTTCTAATCATTTAATAATTAAAAAATTGCATTAAAAAAATATCAAGAAATTGAATATGCAGCCGTTTCTGGATTTTTTTTTTTGCTAACTTTAACGCGCTGCTAAATTTGTAAATGTGAATATTTTTATTACTAACTTTTTCTGCATTGAAGTACTACCTTGAACTAAAAGATAATGAGTTTATGACTTATATTATAATCAGTTATTTTTTATGAGCCTGTGAATAGTTAGATGCACAAAAAATCAAGAGATAACTATATTATATTGGTAATTTTATAATATACTAATAAATATGAATAGCCCTCAAAAATGGCAACACAAGAGAGTATTTTATATTCTCTTTAAAACACATTTTGATTTTTCTTCCTACCTTCTTTCGTTTTCGAGTAATTCAGTTTTTTCTATAGGCCGCGCGCAAAAAATTCAAATAAACGAGAATTCACGGCCCTTAAAAATACAAATTTTGAAATTTTTGTCAATGTCGATATTCTCGAAAATCATACAACATACAAGGAAATGACAAGAAGACTTTTTTTAGACAATTAGTCAAGCTTTCTTTTTGATAATGAGCAATTTTTCTATATCTTCAACGATTAATGGGTTATCAGCAAAATAAGGCTTTTTTCACCGAAGGGGTGGTTCTCTTGGGGGGTTGCGCGGCACCCCTAGAACGGATTTTTGTGGTTTTGTGATGTTTAATCCTCGCGCTAACTGTTACGGAAGGAAAACCTCAGATAACATTTTTTGCGAGCTTCTGGTGTCTTTTTTATTTTACCAACTGGACTATTGCTATTGATCGTTTAAAAAATACTTATAAAGAAGAAAAAAATGTAATTATTTTAATTCACGGCGAAAATAGAAACAAATGGGGACACAGCTGATATTTTTAACCGAAGGTATCTCCAACAGTCTGTTTCTTATTCAACAGTTGGACGTATTTTCGAATAATTGAGCTCAGTTGGTATTGGTCATATTCATCATATTTTTGGTCGATAGGGGTGAAACTTGAGGGTTGGGGGAGCTGAAACCCCGCACAATCTATTCCGCGCAAAGGATTACGTAGAGGAACATACAATCGTCTTGCAGTATCAGAAATGGACCGGTTTCTTGCAAATTTGCATGGGATATAGCGCAAAAGTGGCGAGATCAATTTTGTCAGAAAACTGTCGGGTAATCTCCATGTCAATACGAATCACCATTTTCTTTTTTTGATATGCTGGGCAATTTATTTGCAAAGGGTGACTTGTCTGAAAATGAATTTCCCCATGACTTTGAGCTCTTACAGATGCTGTGGAATCATTTTCAAACATGATTGAAAATACTTTTGAATTCATTAAAAATGTTTAATCTAAGGCGCTCCAGCGCCTCCCAGCAAAGCGCTAGAGCATTACTTCAGAGAACAAAGCTGTAGAGGTAGACCTAAACCCAATGAAAAACAAATTTTGTACATTGCTCATGCTAATACTGCAGCCATTCTGGTCGCCCGTCTCTCTAACTATTGTAGTTAGAGAGACGGGCCGTCGGGAAGGCAAAGAATTAAGATTTTTAATAGTTACAATTTTTAAAAGTTTTTCAGTCTAAAATGAATTTAGAACAGAAAAGGACAAAATGACAAAAAAGACAAACAATTGACAAAAAGACAAAAGGGGGAAAGGATAGATAAATATATTAAGGTGTGAAGGGAAAAGTGTGTGATAAAGAAAAGTTATGGTTAAGCAAAGTGTGGCTAGAGAGGATGGTGGAAGGTAGGCAACCGCAGGTATGGTAGGGGATGTTTGATCTGGAATGGGGCTTTATGCATTCTGATTCTGGTTATGTTGCGTGTTAGCGGACTGTTGCCCAGTTGAAAGGCATAGAATTTCTGCGATGTGTCCCGAACCGCTAGTGATGTTATGTCACTTACTCTCCAAATTTCATTACAATCCGACTTTTCGTTCTTAAGTTATCGTAATTACAAGAAACGTGACGGACGGACAGACAGACAGAGGGACCGAGCTAACTCAACAAAAATCAATCAGAATAGTTAATAAATATTTCTCAGTACCTATTGACATACCACTGAGTTAAATAACCCACAAAAGTTTGTTATTGGTACCTACCAAACATTTTTTTAGAAGAATTTAAAAACAAACACTAAAGTCATACAGTCTAAAATTAATTATTCTGTACACCTATTACTTTACACTCTAAATATAAGATGAAACCAACTTGTGAACCAAAAACAGAACTTTTTTGAAACGTGGAAACAGTTTAGGGTATTTTCCAAAAATTTGAAGTATTACTACAATCATGCATTTTTTTTCTGTTTTTGTTTTCAAAATTGTGTAAACTTTAAATTGTCTGACCAACAAGAAAAATATGCTTGTGACTTTTTTATTTCATAATATCCCAGTGGCATATTTTAATACAAATTAATTCAAATCAAATTTTTTTGACATTTGTTTATATTTTGATTGACGAAACACCCATAATAATAAAAATAAATACGTAAGCACCTAACATAAGCTACAAACTTGACTGTATAGATGTTAATATTTACTATTTCTTAGTCCGTCTTTGATTGCAAAAAGGCATATTTCACGTATTTTAAATGATTCCGTGTTACTCCAAGTTTTTGAAGAACCGAGAATGTTTTTGTCTCCCTCTGAGCTATTACTGATTTGGCAAATCATCTCAATATTGTGTTTGCCGCGGTAGACCTTTCTGTAGTCTATGATATTCTCGATGATATTTTACTTTAATTTTTCCGTTTTTAAATTCCGCGCGCTATAAAAAATCATACCGCCTAAACTATAAAAGTCACAATAACGATTATGCTATTAAAAACTTTTTCGATATTTTGGCTACATTTCATTCTCAACGTGTTGTATAAAATTTCCAAAAACAAAGAAAGTTTCTCGATTAATGAAAAACTACCTGCGCAGTTTCTGTACTTTTAAGGTTATCTACGTTTGGGGCAAATTTAAAACTAAAAATACCAACCCTGTTATGTTTGAAACGGAGTGCTGAATTGTGCGTTTTAAAACAAAAAAAGGATCATGTCGATAGTTCAATTAGATAGCTATAGTAGATAGGTATATAAAATAGCAAGATTTTTAAAAAGTTTTCACACTTTTTTGAAAATAAAAAATTTCGTGACCACAAAAAATGTCATATCTTGTGATTTCTAATGAACAATGACCTATCTAACATAAGTCTCGGTTTGTTCTAACGTAAAAAAAAAACTAAATCGAGAAGGAAGCGACTTTTGCCTTGTTTTACTTCCACATCCACGTAGTGAATTGGAAGTATAGTAATCGAAAAAAAAATTACCCTTTTTATTTTTCAAAATAGGTTTAGAATGTCATGAAACGTCGAGATTTTAAATTTGAGCGAAAACAGAATTTCTGTCGGTCTGTCTGTCGGTCTGTCTGTCGGTCTGTCTGTCGGTCTGTCTGTCGGTCTGTCTGTCGGTCTGTCTGTCGGTCTGACTGTCGGTCTGTCTGTCTGTCTGTCTGTCTGTCGGTCGGTCTGTCTGTCGGTCTGTCTGTAACTTTTTTTTTGTCCGCACGTTTTCTCCGGAACGGTTTAAGATGATATTGACTTGAAATTTTGTACACGTATATATTATAACGAGGCCTAGAACAGGATTGTTTTTTGAAGATATTCGGTGAAGGGTTGGGGGTAAATAGGGGTAAATAGGGGGAAATATGTAGAGCTAGCTGGTAAGAGTACAGTAACTTGAAATTTGATGTATGTACTACAAGCCAAGGCCCAAAAATTTTTTATAATATTTTTCATCCCCCACCACCCCCACACTCCATTATTAAAGGGGTTGATAAAATAAAATTGAGACAGTCGCTTGAAATTTGGACATGAGGAATTAGATTATATTTTGGGTTTATTCCGATGGAGGGTTGGGGGTTAAATAGGGGTAAATAAGGGAAAATTAGTAAAGCAAGCTGGTAAGAGTACAGAAATTTGAAATTCGGTGTATGTACGAGAAGCCAAAGTCTCAGATTTGTTTATAATACTTTTCAACCCCCCACCACCCCTACTCCATTATTAAAGGAGTTGATAAAATAAAATTGAGACATTCATTTGAAATTTGGTACAATTATGTATTATAACGACATCTGGAACTAGGTTATATTTTGAGATGATTCCGTTGCAGGGTTGGTGGTTAAGTAGGGGTAAATAGGGCAAAATAACTAAAGCAAGCTGGTAATAATACAGAAATTTGAAATTCGGTGTATGTACGAGAAGCCAAGGTCTCAGATTATTTATAATATTTTTCAACCCCCCACCACCCCCACTCCATTATTAAAGGGGTTGATAAAATAAAATTGAGATATTCATTTGAAATTCGGTACGCGTATGTATTATAAGGACACCTGGAACTAGATTATATTTTGAAATGATTCCGTTGAAGGGTTGGGGGTTAAATAGTGGTAGATAGGGGAAAATAAGTAAAGCAAGCTGGTTAGAGTATGGAAATTTGGGATTTGGTGTATATACTAAAAGCTCAGCTCGATGGCCTCAGGGTTTTTATATTTTCCATCCCCCCACCACCCCCACTCAGTTATTAAAAGAGTTGATAAAATTAAATTTATATTTTCACTTTAAATTTGTTACACGTATAACGATATCTTAAACTAGATTATATTTTGACAGGATTGCGTTGAAATAGTGGGAGTAAATGGTGGTAAATAGGGAAAAATAAGTAAAGCAAGCTGGTAAGAGTACAGAAACTTGAAATTCGGTGTATGTCCTAGAAGCCAAGGCCTCAGATTTCTTTCTAATATTTTTCAAACACCACCATCTCCGCTCCATTATTAATGGGTTTGATAACATGAAATTGAGATATTTACTTGAAAGTTAGTACACGTTTGTATTGTAATGACATCTGATTAAGATGATTCCACCAACGCCTCAAACTTTTCTATGACATCTGCTCCAAATATTATTAAAATTCTATGACCAATAATTTCCATACTAGAGTGCAAATCTAGTCAAGATGTTTCCTTTAAAGTGACTTGGATGAGAAATCTGGATGTGGAAGAGTAGTGATTCCTTAGGCATCGGTTTTTTACTCCACTATCTGCATCGACTAATATTTGCGGCTCGAAACATAATTATATACTTTTCGCTATTGTAATTGGTGGTTTAAAGTTATAACAGTGTCGATACCAATAGCACAATATCGTCAAGTATCCAGTGGTGAAAAATTATACCTATACCGATTACTATATGTGAAAAGCAGAATTATATCCTTTTTGCTATTGCCACCGGTAATTTAAAGTTATATCTGTGCCGATGCTAATAGTATAATATTGTCAATGCTTATAGAAAAGAAATGCGTTTTTAGAAAGATTTAAATAAAACATTTCCAATTACATACAAACAAAACTTTTTCTATATTCTTAACTTTAATTATGATTCAGGTTTAATAATTTCGCATGTTATCAACAAATAATACAATTTCAAATAAGTAATACAACCATTTTTCAATGTCTTAAACGGTCAATATGCATAGACGACAATCTGGTTTCTGGTTATTAAATGCCATTTCTCAATAAGATTTGCTGACAAAAGTGTATCCATGCATCTTACGTACAAGCTGGAAAGGGATATTCCAATATCAAACTGTGACGCTGAGAGTAAATATACAACATAACGCCGTACATCATAAACCAACTAGTATCAGCGTGCATGATGTAATATGATATTTTACAGTAAGGTGTTAAAAGATACCTACACAAGTTGAAATTTCCCTTGACACGTCGAGATCTTCATTATAGATACATAAGATGCAAGGCGCCAAAATCACGGGAATTATTACTCCCTCGTGATTACACTAATACATAAATCATGATAAACGTTTTTCAGAATGCCAAGGAAATGGAAAATTCTAAATTTGGTGTTCCACACATGCGATTAATATAAATATAGTAAAAGTTATTTCATTGTGCAGCGTTGCCTAAGCGTAGTCTGTATGTAAAAAACTTTAAAAAATAATGTTTTTTTTAAACTGAATTGCACGAAAAAGTAGAAAATAATTTTTATTCAGTGAAATTACAAAATGATGAAATATAAAACATTAGGCATTGGACGCTCATAAAGTATTGCTGTTGCTGTTATATAACAAAATTCTATTCATAACGTCTTATCACAATGCTGATATTATATTTTATGAGCGTCCAATGGTTTTCTTTCTCAGCATCATTTTTTATATTTTCATTTCTTTTAAACAGTTTTTTTATTTATTTATTTTTTACTTTTTAGTTTCCCGTCTGCCTAATTTTTTTTTTCAAACACCATCGTTTACTCTTGTCAAACTCTTTTATTTGATACCTATATCAAGGGTGTTATAAAGAAAAAGGCAATCCACCATTTTGTGACGGCCGCCGTATTAGATTTAGCATAACATCGCACAGCTTATTGTAGTCTACCTGTCATACCCTTTCATTTAATGCCCTTGCTGAGCTGTTAAAAGAAATAGGTAATCCGCCATTTTGTGGTGGCCGCCATATTGGATCTACTATAATATTGAATATACTGTATTGTATTGTCTTCGGATAACAAATACTCTGAAATACAATGAAAAAGTGACAATAGACGTTATATATGAAAACATAAAGAAAAGCATGGAAACAGCAATCAAGAAATACTGCCAGAAAAAAATAAAGATCAGATATTAAATCAAAGCACAAAATCATTAATGAAACAAAGAAGAGAAATGATAGACAAGACAACTGCAGAATATAGGAATATCAGTAAGGAGATATCTAAAGAAATAAGAAAGAACGAAAGGAAAAAGAACGCGGAAGACATTAGAAACGTAATAGAAGAAAATGGGAGTTTAAAAGTTTTGAGAAAGAGAAACATTATAGGAGGTTAAAAGTGCGGACGGCAACATGAAAAGAAACAAAAAGATATTATAAGGACTATCGAGACCTTCTATAAGGAATTATACTCATTAAAGGATCAAAGAACCAACATTGACATCCCGAGAGGGGTCCGAAGATATCCCTAAGAAAACGGAACGAGAAATTACATCAGCCTTGAGAGACATGAAAGACAACAAAGCTTTTGGCGAAAACGGCCGAGTGATAGAAGCCATCAAAAAGGGCGGACAAAACATCATCAAAGCTCTCAAAATGTTGTTTAATAAATGTCTACTGGAAGGAACAACTGCCACACAATGGAAAAATGCAACTATAGTAATTATACATAAGAAAGGCGATAATACAGATCTCGCAAACTATAGACCAATTAGCCTCCTTAACCATATATATAAGTTGTACATGAAGATTCTGACAAAGCGCTTAACAAATAAGATTGAGTTCTTCCTCTCGAGAGAACAGGCAGGTTTTAGAATGGGTTATGGGACAAACGACCACCTCCTCACAATAAAACTCCTCATTGAAAAAAGAATTGAGGTACCACAAACCACTAGTTCTGATTTGTAGACTGACGTGGACTGGGAAAGGCGTTTGACTCTGTAGACCAACAAAAGCTTCTAGAAGCACTCGTAGAATGTCGCATTGACCACCGTTACTCAACAGCAATTAAATATATTAATAGAATCGCAACAGCAAAGGTTAGAATAGGGGACAACTAATACACTAACCAATTTAAAATCTAGATAGGATTAAGACAAGGTGATGCACTATCCCCCAAACTATTCGTCAGACTGCTACAAACTGTAATGAATAAAGTAAACTGGGAGCACACGGGCATAAACATTGATGGAGAAAAGTTAAATCACCTTTGTTTTGCAGATCATATTGTTTTAATAGCGGACAGTATGCAAGAGGCGCAGCATATGCTGCAGACGCTACATGAGGCGGAGGGAATGGTAGGTTTGAAAATAAATCTATCAAAAATCCAGTTCATGACAAAGCTTGTCCTAAGCGATACTATTAAAATTGATAACAGAAATATAGATGAAATATAGATCAAACACACGTATATAAATACCTAGGCCATGAGATCAACATTGGACGAGACAACCAAACACATGAAATCCAGCACAGAATAGGCCTAGCTTGAGCTGCACTTGGTAAACTAAAACCCACATTCATGTCTGATCTCCCAATATGTTTAAAGAGGAAGGTCTTTAACCCATGCGTGCTCCTTGTACTAACGTATGGCGCGGAGACACTTACAGGCACTTACACTGACAAAAAAGAATATCAACAAAATGCAGGTAATGCAACGCAGGATGGAGAGGTCAATGTTGGGAATTACTCTTCGAGATAGAATTCTTAACCAAAATATTAGGCGAAATACAGGAGTACGAGATGTGGTCGAAGATATCTTGGTTCTGAAATGGAACTGGGCGGGTCACGTCGCAGAATGAAAGACGGTAGATGAACAAAAAGATCCTAGATTGGAGGCCAACATTCGAGATTTTTAGAAGCAGAGGAAGACCGTTGAAGTGATGACATAAAAAGGCTCGCCGGAAACTGGAAACAAGTTGTTCAAGACAGGAAAAGATGGCAAAATTTGAGAGAGGCTTTCGCAGCAGTGGACAGTATAAGCTTGCGATGATGATGATGATGATTGTCTTCAGAACCCTAGTTGTATGCAAAATTTCAGCAAGATTGGATATCCGGAAGTGGTCAAACATAATATCACCAGATTTGAACATACATACATACACACATAAACATTTCGAGCTAAAGAAAACCATTGAAAAACAAGTGGATCTCAATTTTTTGAAAAAATATAACATATTATATACAATATGACATAAGAAAAGTAAAATGTAATGATCGCTGAAATATTTTAATGTTCTTTTTTGTTAAAATTAGGCATAGGAGAGGAAGGCATAACTGCTTTTTCACAAAAACTGCTCGATGTGACCACCGCTTTCAGTAATACTTTGTTACCTCTAAACAGGTCAACTTGAAATATAGGTTGTCCTTAAATCAATTTGTACATGGAATATTGGAACGTCCTGTATATTGGTTATTACATAATACAGCATTATCGATTTCATCCATAAAATTTGGAGATATTTTTTATCACTCCTCGTATACTTAAAATGCGACTGTTGTTTGACGCGGATTCGAAATTTTCGGTGAAAATTGGATAATATTAATATTCATTCATCTCAATAGTAAGGCCAGGAAATTCAGTGTCCGCCTCGTACATGACAAAAACATACTTTGAAATTTAAATCTAAAATATTTAATTTTAATTAAACATAAATCATAAACAACATTTAATTTAATAACGTACCTAATAAGACTCGAATTCAATCTAGACTTCTATCAAGTATTTTACAAATTAAGTATATTTCCGCGTTCTTCGAGATAAACGTTAATAAGATCTATGGAAAATTAGGTTGATGAAAGTGATAAACATTAATCTAAATGCACAGAAAAATGAAAGTGATATGTTGGGTAAAAGATAAGCATATTGACAAACAATCAGATATGGACTCTTTCCAAAATAATTTAAACGGTTTGATACTAATTTCTGATAAAAAGTATTGTTGGTTCAGGATTAATTTTACGAATGTCTATACACACAATATAAATATAACAAATACTAGGTATGTGGTAAGCGCATTTTGTAATATGTGCTTCTATACAACGGATTAAAATTTCATTTCACCTTTCATTAATTCCGTGTGAATCATAAACTAGAAAATTAGTTTCTAGCGCTATAGCTGCCACAGTATTGACGTGTATAATTCATAATATAAGTAAATATATGACTTACGTTATGAGTTATAACAGGAAGCATATAATTTTAATACAAAAATTATATACAGGGTGTCTCCCCGGGAATTGAATCGATCGCTATAGAATACGCATCAGAAATTTTTGAAAATTTAGACAGTTACTAATGTCGGTGTGGCCAATCCAACTAAAATAATTAGAAGCATGGAGCACTTCCGGTTATACCGGAAGTCGATACCAACTTGCTTATTTTAAATAGAACACCCTATATATTTTCAACATTTCGAGATGACGATGAGTTCAGGCATGTAGCACACCCTATATCTAAACCCAGTAGTTTCGAAGATACATTTTATAAAAAAATCTGACAGGTGCAACGGTTTGCAAGAACCGTTATAGCTTTTTCTGTGTAGGACATCCTCATTTGCTCTTTGGCACGGAGAAAGAACACAAGGAGATCTACGTTCTACAACTGAAATAAATTCAATAACATCATAATAAGTGTTCCGTTTTTCGCGTTATATTTTGTCAACTTCAAACCGCGAAGACTTGTTTAGGTCAAATGGAACACCCTGTATTTTTTTACGTCAAGTTGGGTAAAATTGAATTCCCTTTTTTGTGATATTAGCATTGAGGGATTAAAGTTATCAGCTTTTTTAAATATTTGCGATTTTATTAGAAATTCAAGAATTGTTGTAATCATTTTATCAAAATAGCCATGATTAGAAACAGTCATTATCTTATGTCAAAAAATGCCAGCACGTTTAAATTACACCACGAAGACTTTTTAAATTTGTTTATTATTTATGGAGAATGTGATAAAGTAACATCAAGAACTTGCAGCACATTTGCTACTCGATATCCACAAAACCGGAAAATAACACTAACACTGTAACATGCGTATTAATCGAATTGAAGATATGGCATGAACCAAAATAGCAGACATAAGATCAATTTAAAACATGATTCCATTTTAATTCAATAATTGCTCAAAATTCCGTCCTCGAACCTCGACACATTTTTCGCACCTTCGGATTAGTTCCTCATGGGTAAGCTCTTCTAATTGAACCCTGTGATATGTTTTGAAATGGATTTCTTACTCTCTGCATAAAATCTTCAATGGTTGTTAATGGGCTCTCATAAACTTTAGTTTTAATAGTTCCTCAAATAAAATAATCCAGAACTGAAAAGTCGGGCGAGCGAGGAGGCCATAAGAAAGGTTAATTATTGGCAATCCATCGATCATAAGAAGTCTCTTGTAAATAATTATTAATTAAATATTCGTTATGTGGGGGAGCACCGTCGTGCTGATAAAAATGTTTCTATGTTCGGCGAGAGGTAAATTTTCTAAATAGTTATTATTCAAATTTTATAAGATATTCAGATATTGTTCACAAAAAAAAAAACAAAAATTTACCTATACATATTAGCAGAAGAGAAAATTTAATTTATCGTTTAAATTTTCCTGATAAAATTGTAATGCCACCACTCTATCGTTTCTTATGGCACAGTAAACATTGAACTGCCAACTTTCCTGAAAGCTTCGCTCTCTGAACATATGATGGTTTGAGTCACTCCAATAATGCGAATTGTGTCTATTAAAAAGTCCATTTTTAGTAAATTTTGCTTCATCTGTGCATATAATATTTCCCTAATAAGAATCGTCACCCTCAGACCTTATAGAATAAAGTCACAAAAATTCTGTCTACTTAGGAAATCCATTTCTTTTAATCCTTGAACCATTTGGAATGAGAACGGGTGAAACTTATGTTTTTATAAGATTCTGTGAATTGAATCTTTGCATAGTCCCGATTCCATAGCAGCTTGTCTTAATGACATTCTTGGATAGGCATGAAAATATCCCAGAATGACTATGTCAATGTTTTCGTCATCAACAATAGGCTTTCGTCTTTGCATTTTTACCTCGACAGAGCCATAATTTTTAAATTTTCCAGTATGCGTTTTATAGTGTTTGGTGATGGTTTCCGTTTTTCTGGATATCGAGTAGCAAATGTGCTGCAAGTTCGTGATAATACCTTATCACATTCTCCATAAATAATAAATAAATTTAAAAAGTCTTCGTGGGTGTAATTTAAACGTGCTGGCATTTTTTGACATAAGATAATGACCGATTGTATCTAATCATGGCTATTTTGATAAAATGATTACAACAATTCATGAATTTCTAATAAAACCGCAAATATTTCAAAAAGTGCAAAACTTTAACCCCTCAATCAGAAAAAAGGGAATTCAATTTTATACAACTTGACGTAAAAAAATATAGGGTGTTCTAGTTGACCTAAACAAGTTTTCGCGATTTGAAGTTGACAAAATGTAACGCGAAAAACGGAACACTTGGTGTGATATTATTGAATTTATTTCAGTTGTAGAACGTAGTTCTCCTTGTGTTCCTTCTCCGTGCCAAAGAACAAATGAGGATGTCCTACACAGAAAAAGTTATAACGGTTCTTGCAAACCGTTTCACCTGTCAAATTTTTTATAAAATGCCAAATATCATCGAAACTACTAGGTTTAGATACATGCCTGAACTTATAATTTTATTGTCATCTCGAAAAGTCGAAAATATATAGGGTATTCCATTTAAAATAAGCAAGTTGGTATCGACTTCCGGTATAACCAGAAGTATCGCATGCTTCTAATTATTTTAGTTAGATTGGCCACACCGACATTAATATCTATCTAAATTTTCAAAAATTTCCGATGCGTACTTTTCTCTATATCTATCGATTCAGTTCCCGGTGAGACACCCTGTGTACATAGTACGTTTCACATAATATGAAGATATCTGGATTTTTTCTCCATATTCATAATATCTTGTCAGACGTTTTATGATCCATGAATCATCAATTGGCCTCCGACTGTTGTATGTTACGTCTGACGGCATCGCCCCATCTGTCGGGACTGTCTGTTAGGCATACAGCCTCACAAAATCTCTTTCTCATTAGGTTTTTGGTAACATCAGCCCAACATTTTGAACAGCATTTCGCTTTTCCCCATCTGACTTCCCCCGAATTATCCTTGAACTATATTATCTCGGTTGATATGACAAAAAAATGAGAAAATTATAGAGAATATATTGATGGTAATATTTGTAGAATCCTACTATTTGTGCGATGGGCTGTCCAGGCAATTCATAGCAAGCGTCTCCAGATTCACATTCGAAGGCATCAATACCGTCTGTCTGCTTTTCTCACAAGTCATGTTAGAAAACCAGAACGTTAGCAAGTCGAATCTTTATACGCTTCATGATATTCTCGCTTTTTTACCAATTTCAAATATTGATCACCACTTATTGAGAGGCATTTTTTCAGGTATTCTAACTTGCAGCATCGGCCCACTATTATAATGAGGTGAAAATACAAGATTTTGCTTGTCTTCAAACTTATAGTCAAGTTGAAAAGTTATTCAGAATCTGAAAATATCATTAGAAATTGAATATCATGAAAATTTTCAACTGGTGCGCTAAGAACACAGAATACAAATTGGACCAGCCAACTATGGACACAGATGTAGTATGTCCAATTAACTTTCGTTCGTCTGCACTGGTAGGAGCTGATTTGAGACACAACGATTTCCGATGCCTGATGAATACCTGGTTGTATTCGTGAATTGTACCGCGCTTGTACAGCGATAATACTGTTTTGCTCTGAGGAATACATAGGTGGTAAAGCCGTAGTACGGACACTTGAAACAAACTTTCTCTAAAAGTATAGCTCACCAATATAATATAATATAATAGAAAGAAATTACTGATAAGCACCCTGACTATGTTTTTATAGGATTTGTATTTATAATGAGATTTCTTACTATCGTTCATTCCCAGGTGAACTTACAACATTAATTTTCAAAAGTCATCGACATTCTAAAATAAATGGTTTCAGACCGCTTCAGATGGCACCTACCACCTATTTTGAGGAAAATTTCAAAAAGTTTCAAAGCAATATCTGTCTCTATGTCTACAATTATGATAATATAAAAAACCGCTCCTAAGGAATCACTACTTCCACATTCAGATTAACCATTCAAGTATAGGTCATCTAAAGTCAGTTTGAAAATCATAAAAAAGACCGACAAAGGAATAGTTAATAATACGAACGGTGTCATGATCGTCGGCCGACAATTTTTAGAATCACTTTTTAATTATGGTAAATATTGTTTTACTATTTTATATTAATTGATAGGCATGGTGTAAATGATTTATCTATAATACATTAATATTTATAATAAATAATGTTAGTTTAATGAACAACTTCGTAAATGATACAATAAAAGTAAATAAATAGTATTTAACCTACCACTGTGCTACCGGGAATATTAAGAATGGACCAAGAGTTGATGAGGGACTTGTAATGGTGAGCCAGGTAAACAATCGACTACTTTCGTTTGCGGTAAGTGCATAACATATCTGGTTAACTATATTCGGATACGGATGTCGTTTTCAATATTCAAGCACGCTCTTGGGTCTTATTCTATCACATCAAGCTTGTAACATGCGGAATGCTCAATAGCATCCTTCGTTATACTGTTAATATTTATTAGAAAAATTATAGTTATCGGAAATATTATTCCCACAAACTTTAGTACTAATAGAGTTCCCTTACTGCTTAGACTATGATGAACATACGTCATCTGCCAGCAGTTAAAGTTCGCGAATACTAGATAGCGCAGCAGGAATGATATTTCAACTAAATAACGCCGGGTGAAACTCTTTCTCGTTGAACCATTGCACTAATTAGACGTATTTATAATTTTGTTTGACCTGTAATGGGGATGTTAGAATTTGAAAAACCTCGTGATGATCACATGAGGTAAGGTTTTAACTATTATACCGGTAAATGCCATCTAACATTTGAAATATTGTTTTAGTTTTTTCTTATATTCTTATAAATTAAGAATTAATTTCTTAATAACAAAACTTATTCACGTCTAATGATTTAACGTAGAAGTATTTCAACGTTATATTATTTGCTTTAAGCAAGAGTTGAGATTATCTACATTCAATTAGCGATACCTACTACGTTTTTCACTAAGCAAACAATATTCATATGAAGTCAACTTTTCTATACTACATTTTGAATTGGGATATACGAAAACATTCCGAGCGATGAGATTTTCTTCATTTTGTCTTGGCGACAAATCTTGTACGGACGTTTTTACAATTTCATAACCTCAAAATAGAATTAAAGCAGCCACATGTGAAATTTTAAACCCATAATCATCGGAGAACAGGATCTCATTTAGGAATTTCCTTAATCAGGATAACCAAATAAAAGATAAGTACTTTTGATTACTACATGCAAAAGGGATTATTTTCACATGATTGTAGTTTTGGGTCATAAAAGCCAAGTGTCTAAATTTAAAATATGAGATTCAAGCTATAATTTTTTTGTTAGATTATAATTTAAACACGCTGTGATAGTTAATCCGTTGTCGTACATTAATTCATAGTTACTTATATCTTAAATTCATTGTCGCACATATTTCATCGTAGTATTAATTTCGTGGTTAATTTTATCGTGATTCCTTACTGTAAATATTTTATCGTAGTATTGTAATGCATTTCTGTTGGTAACATAGTAAGTCGTGGTTCATTTTGATGGTAACGAGAGTGTTTGTGAACTTTGAGATAATGTTACGAGACATATTTGTTGTAATATAGTATTTTGTCTCTCGTAAAGGATCTGAAGTTCCTAATTTTGTTGTAATATATGATTTTTAATTTTGAGATAAATTTACGAGACTTATCTTCTGTAATATAGTTATTTTGTCTCTCGTAAAGGATCTCAAGTTTATCTAATTTGTGTAATATATGATTTTAGTATTGAGATAAAAGTTACGAGACGTATCTTTTGTAATATATTTTTGGTTCTCGTATACGCCTCAAATTTATTTTGCTGTTAAGCAAATTTGTAATATAGTGCAACTTGTAATATAGTATTTTATTATCTTGTAATATATACTTGTGTTTCATAATTGAAATAATTTACGAGTCATCTCTTTTGTAATATATTTAATTTGGCTCTCGTAAAAGTCTCAAGCTTATCTTGAGCTTCGGTTATTGTAATATAGTATTTTGTATATATTTTTGTCTGGTACTTTGCTATACAGTATCGTTGATGCTGTGATAGTACATTTTTTTTTGTAATATAATATTTTTGTAATATAGTACTATTGTATATATGTAACTTCTGTCTTTTGTTTATCTTTATCTTTAATTTTCTTTGATTACCCTAAGTAATCAATGGCGCCCAAGCCTTGAACTCCACGCCCTTTTGCTCTCCGTATCTTTACTGTGCTAGCCAGGTTACACCAGTGACGCTAACCACGTCGCTCGTAGGGTGGCCCACACTTGAACGACTTGGGCAACATTTTAACATCGACTTAAAACCTTCTTTTCTTAGCCACAAGCTTTGTAATGGTTTATCCTGGTAGCAACGCTTTCGATTGAATTGTCAAATTGCCAATAGAAATGCTATATCTTTAATGGAACACATCTTGACTATTTTTGCACCTTAGTATGTGGAAATAATTGGTCATAGAATTTTAATAATATATTTGTCTTAAAAAAATTGAGGTGTGACCTATGGCATATACGCCAAAAGTGAAGTTTCTGTACTCTTTAGTTGGCTATAGATATCTTCCCATATTTTCACCTATTTACCCCCTCCCTCCCCTCTCAACCAGATGTCAGTGCAATACATACGTGTACTAAATTTCAAGTGAATATATCAATTTTATTTTATCAACCCCTTTAATAATGGAGTGGAGGTAGTGGGGGGTTGAAATATATAATAAAGAAATCTGAGGCCTTGGCTTTTAGTATATACACCAAATCCCAAATTTCTGTGCTCTTACCCACTTGCATTATTCTCCACTATTTACCCCTACTTAACGCCTACCCCTTCAACTGAATCATCTCAATATATTTTCCTGTTCCAAATGTCGTTATAATACATACATGTACCAAATTTCAAGTGAATATCTCATTTAAATTTTTTAGCCTCTTTAATAATGGAGTGGGGATAATGGGTGGTGGAGGAGTTGAAAAATGTTATAAAAAAATCTGAGACCTTGTCTTCTAGTATACACCAAATCACCTAATCCCAAGTTTGTGGACTTTCACCAACTTGCTTTACTTATTTTCCCCTATTTAACGCCCAACCCTTCAACGGAATCATTTCAAAATATAATCTAATTCCAGATGTCGCTATAATACACATATATATCAAATTTTAAATGTATATCTCAATTTTATTTCATTGCCAACAATTACAGAGAATTATTTTAATTTCCCAAAAACTGCAACCTGGAGTTTATGCTCTCAGAGCCGACCATAAACTTAATGTGACATGGATGTTAAGTAAATCAAAAATAACGAGCAATGTTGACCAATTCAAGTCAACATTACTGCTTTAGTACCTACAATGCATATAGTCATCTCTTAAATTTATAATGATTATACTTTTTTACTTTCTCTTATTTTTGTTTGTTATTGCAGATTTTAAGGAAATTTTAAGAGGAAAATATTTAAATCTTTAAGAATTTATAGTTGGTTGACGTTACCTACTTAACAAAGAAATGGATAATAAACAAACACAACAAACATGCCTCATGGTTCAATAATAATTAATGTCCCATGAAATATTTGAAATTTTTTTGGTCCGACCCATCCGGTCAAACTTGATGCTGCACCAATGTGACCGGATATCAATCTAATTTCTTTATCATAAACTAATCTAAAACATTTTTGTCGAAATTTTTATAAAATTATATACCTACATATCGTTTTACTATTATTTCTTATAACAAATAATAATATATAAGAAGCCTTAAAAACACGTTTCAATCACAAATAAACTGAATATTTTTTTCAGCGTTCATATTTTCAAGCTTACGACTAAAAATAAAAGCGTAATCAGCTCATTACAAAATTTCATTTTTTTTATGTAATTTTTTTGACTAAAACTTACCCCATGCTTTTGCTTTTATCTTAGTCATGTAAGCCTAAGAATACAATTCATATGTTACGTGACATTGCTTGCTCCAATTAAAAGTACTAATTTACTAATTGCATAGCTACTCATAAGTGACAACTGGCAATATAACACAGTTGTATTATTACCACTGTCACTTAATCATTATATTTAATATTCAAAATTTTAATTGTCATATTTTTTCAATTAAATGTATTCCAATATTGCTGATGTTTAATAAAAGTCGAATTTATCGTGTTAATAGTATATTATTCATTTATATGTACCAATACATGCCCACTTTTTATTCATTTTCTGGGTCATTTAAAATGCACTTAGGAATCCGAAAAAAATCATCTGTGAACACAAAAAATATTTTTTTGTCTATATCGTTGTTACATAAATAAAACCAAATTTATTGGCATAGTTCTTTGCCGTTTAGATATTATCTGAGACAATTTTCGTGATGAGATCCATATCCATTTGTCGGAAAATTTTCGACATAATTTTTTTAACAAAATGAGTTACTTTATTTAGGCATAGATGAACATCACAATTATACTTTAAAATATACTATTCAATATTCTTGTGATTTCCCCAAATCCCGTTAACGTTATATTCAGAACCCGTATCTCAGCGAACACTTCGATAAAAGTATTTCCTTTGTTGAATTGCATCGTGCGAGTCATAGATATCCTGCCACTGAAGGTCGCGTTTGCTATGTCATTTGCGACTCTCTGTTTCACAATTCAGACCATTACTTGTAGATACGCATCAAATTAGAATAGTGTTCAGTCAACGATAGTAATGAGAAAAGCGATTCGACTCATTTAGCGTTACAAGCGCGGCCGCTTCAAAAAAATACCACGTCAAATTAACTCTCGAAAAACGTGCAGGCGTGGCCAACTTTCTGTCGCTCATCGATCACTGCGAGTAACCAATTATTTTAGCATTGAGGAATTCGATGGCACGTATGGAAATAACGACTCTAGTCAGTAACACGTTGCAAAAACGGGGTGATGATTTACAATTACGAAGCTTCACTTATGTTGATCTGCGTGTAACAAAGCGAAAGCATTCTTACAAACGCATCTGAATACGCCCCTCATAAATTGTGAATTGGCGCTCTGACATTCGAAACTTGGTTATTATGAAACTGGGAAACTATGCACAGTACAACAATAACGATTTAAATTTTTTTATTAAATAGTCAATGATTTCTTTCCTTTTTTTGCTATCATTAAGTCAAAGGCAAAAAATATGGTTGATAGTAGGTAGCTCTCGATATGCGTGTATACCTAGCACTTGTCTAGCTTTTTGTAATTTTCTTTATGTATTCAGTTTATACTTTTGACTCTTAAATTTTCAATAGATTGCACTATTAATTCAAATGAATTATATTTTCAACGGTTTCCCGATATCCAATCATGCTGAAATTTTGCACACAACTTTGGTTCTGAAGACATTTAATATTATAGTAGATCCAATATGGCGGCCACCACAAAATGGCGGATTACCTTTTACTTGACAACCCCCTCGGAATGGGTATCAAATAAAAGGGTAAAGTAGAATATAATAAACTGTGTGACGTCATTATAAATCCAGTATGGCTGCCGGCATATAATGGCGGATCACCTATTTTTTTACAACCCCCTGAATCTTATTTTTTTAATTTGAAAAAATTGAACCGAGTTTAAAATCACAGTTACTAAAAATTATAAACTAAATGGTAAAAGTTTAGTGGAAGAACAGTGTTAACTGAAGACCATTTATTACTATTATTAAAATGTCACCTTCACCTGATGAATTGAACCTATTATCTAATATCAATATTGTGGTTAAAAATATATTCGATTTTGTTATCGACCTTAATAGCATATTAGCGATGGTGAAATTATTTCAGTTTTTATTAAGCGTGTTTTCAAAAATTTTTTCACAATTTTTTTTCCACCCTTGTTAGTAGCCTCTTTCTTATATAGTTTGTGCAACATAAAAGAAAAGATCCGTTGTTTTGAATTTTTAAACTTTAACATCATACTCATTATCAGAGAATCATCACATCCCTAAGCACTAAATTTCATCTAAATTTGCGAAAGTTTTGTGTCCTACTAAAATCCATCAAATTTAGCATCAGCTACTTCAAAAATTTATTTACTTAACTACCAATTATGTAATTACGACGAAAGTGTCTCTGTATCATTGGCGCATTCGCCAAATTTTCGAATCAATTTTTACTTAAATAATACTAGATATAGCTAGATGGCAATACCCCACAGAAATCACAGTAACGATTCAACAAACGATTCAAAAAAGATACGTACACTGTACAGGTCGATAAAGAACCTTCCTACTTATTTAAAATGTTTGAAGCCAGTTCAAAAGGGCGATGATTTTTTTTTGTTGCTCTACTCTAAGGGCAGAAATGATCAACAATGACAACGCAATGTATGTTTTCTCCTAAATAAAAGACAAACAAGATTTCCTAAAATTTCAATTTTGAAAAATGAACAACTTACATTACTTCTATTTTATGACTTTACCATTGATATGGCAAGATTTTCTTAATCTGAATTTTCAATTAGCAACATTGCAACATATTTAATTTGTTTACAGTTTCAGATGTAATATACTTGTTGTGTAGGTGTTAAAATGAAATTGTTGTTCTGTAAATATTGCTCAGATATTATTCATTTGGAGTTTAAACTATTAGAGAGACTAACGGATAATCCTCTCTAGATTATATTGCACTAGAAAGTGTTAAGTAAACAATAAGTAATGAATATATTTTATTACTACATATCCATAACAGGAAGAATGAACAATATAAATTCTTGGTATTAATTTCTTAAAGAATTCGACGATTGTGCGTTTTTTAATACCACTGTGATTATAATTTAGACAACTTCTATAAAACATAATATACTGTGACCTCTTTTGAGAGTACAGATCTTAAACAATTATTGTGTATAATATAATTAATATTTTAAAAGGTTTGTTATATAAAACACTTATTTAATAAGCCGTTTAAACTAAAAGTGGTAGCAAAATGTTCATGTCTTATTAATGTTAATTAAAACTTAGTTGATTACGTTAACAAACGATTATTATCATACTCTTCGCAAATACAAAACGAAGAGTATATTGCATTCGATCGGCATATTTCTAAAACCAGTAATATTGCTCGTAGAGAAAAAATGTTCATATCACTGTGTTGGTGATCGAATTCTGAACAACTTTCAAAATGCCCACCTGTCTGTCCGTCCGCCTGTCTGTCTATCCGTCCGTCCGTCACGTTTCTTGTCAGCACGATAACTTAAGAACGAAAAGTTCGATTATATTGAAATTTGGACAGTAAGCTAGTGTTAGCTAGAGGAAGAACCCTATTGTTTTCGAACAAAATTGATCCGTAAATAAAAAAGTTATTATTTTTTTAAATTAAAAAAATATATATGTTTTGCAATTAAAAAGAACATGTCTAAAACGAATATTATTTACAAATAACTGCGAAGAGTATCCTATAGAATGTACAACAATTATATAAAAAGTGCAGTATCTCGGTGAAGAGTATCATAGTTAGCTTGTTAATTATTACAAATATAATAATTCAGATATGCCAAATATATTTTTTTAATAAAGTATCTAGGCAGGCATAGGTATTATTTTTCCTTAAAGTCTATTTAAGTACTAGGATTTTGAAAACCCCTCGAGAAAAGCACATAATTGGGAAAATAATTCCATAATTTTTGCTGTTCAAAATAGAAAGTACCGTTACATAGCTTCGACATCTTCGTAATTTTGTTGTGTTTAATCAAATACATAGTAAAATGTTACTCTAAAAACAAAAATAAGAATAGTCTATATAAAACATGACAGTTTAGACGTTTGTGTCGGTCACCTTGTATGATGTATTTGGACAAATTTCCATAAAGAATATTCTAGAATGCAATATTACATATACTCCAAAGTTGAAAGAAAAAGCTTGAGTCTAACAGAAATTAAACTTAACATTTGCGATCTACGATGATGGATATAGTGTAGTTTCAGGTAAAAATTGGTCTTGCTTTATGTAAGTATTAACGTAAAAATGTAAACATTTATTAGCTGTTACCATTAAGTATCAATATATTGGCTACTTGAAATTGTTAGCTAAATAAGAAAATTTAAAAAAATTAGTTCAAATGCTTCGAATGGGCAGAATATTTGCCCGTGTTGGACAATTACTTCGATTGCCATTAAGATCGACCGCTAGATGGAGCTTCCTTCCATATCGCAGCCTTATGATTTCGAAATATTAATAGGGTGGAAGTCTCAGGCCAGTCGTTACAGACAGACCTACCTTGCGCTGACGAGAGCTAACATATCGAGACTACAGTCTGGAAGTGGTCCACAACAGCTTGCGCGAGAATTCCTATAAGGAATAAATCTTTCGGCTGGTGTTTGTTGCAATCGAAACCAAGCACTTTGGGGAAAAAATGCAATTCTTAATCCAGGCTCGGCGGAACATATACTCCGGAGAATAGCTAGTGATTTGTAATCCGATTATTATCCTTATGAAAATAAGGATTCATAGAGAAGCTTGATACAAATATTTCGTTTAGTAAAAGAAATAGTTATAGGTATTATAATGGATTTATTCTTGAATGTATTACTTACTCATATTGTCTTCCTTTTAAATATTAAATAAATCGTACTAACGGCAACTAACATTAAAATAAAATATGTATAACAGGTATTATGTGTGATCAGAATAAAAGTAATCGTCAATAACTGTGTTGATTGTCACGGCTAAGGTTAATATATACAAGAGAAACAGTTTCGGTAGAGAACTATTTATTAGTTTGGTTCACAAATATTTTTCCCAACATAAATATTATTAGACTACATACCATAGGAATATGTAAGTGGAACCGTAGGTACTAATAGTGAAATTGTGAATGTTCATTAAATACCAACGATTGCTTGGAATAACAATAATTAAAATTTTAGAACAGTTCTGTATATTTAAATCACAAAGTATTTTTTCAGCTAATTCACCAGCGGCTGCCACTTTTGATGTTTTCATTTTAAATGAAAACTTTCTACTCACATATGTGTCATAGTCATCACTAAATTTTATTTCTTTTGGTTAATAGTTTAATTATTAGATGTTTTCTTTGTGTTATTATGAATATACGCCTTTTCACTTTTATTTTGTTCACTTTGAAAATAAAGCATCTTTGTTGACTTTTTGGGAAATTCCTATTTTCATCATGGAACATGTTATTCCCATTTCAGGTGACGGCATTTGTTTATCCCACTCTGTTTCTCATTGTTTATTTAATAATCTTAAACATCGTGAAATCGACACTCGAGCCATCGAAAAAATTTAAAATGTATGGGATTATTACGAACGTTTTGTTATTGATTCATCGATCCGTAAATTAATAATGCAACTGAAAATTTGCTATCATTAGATACATTAGTCGATTATTTCCTAATTATTTATTTAGAATGTACAGAGACGAGAATTATGAACTTTTTGACTATGGCAGAGGTAATATTTTTTGTAACTAGCTAAATCTTTCAATATTCGACGGAGGGTGCATATGATTTCCCTCGCTTATCCAAGGGGAGTATTGTAAAAAAATCATTCTCCAAGATTTCTTAGATTTTCACATGTCTGTCTGTTTGTATAAAGAAAATTAAGATCTTTCAGTTCCGTCAGTCTGTTTGTCTATCACTCCATTTTCTGATGCTATATATACAAAAAAGCTAAATATATTAATTTATCATAACGAAAACGAGGCAAAGTTCCACGAACTCAAATTCAAAAAAAAGACAAAAAAGTTAATTTAAAAAAAAAAATCATAAAATAAAATCTCCCCCTAAAAATAAAACAACACATAATATTCTTATAAATAAAATTCTAGAAAATTATTAGGGAGAGAAATAATATTTGGAAGATAGTTGAAACTGTTGCCACCAAGAATTGGGCTATACTTTTATTGATAAATTTACAAAATGAACAATTTAAAAAAATAATTAATGAAGTAAATGTGAAGAAGGATAATATCTTTTGGGATGTAGTTAAAGGAACATACTTTTAATCAAAAATATACCGGGTGGTATTAAAACAACAAATAATTAATTAAGAAACTATGACAGAAATAATAGTTGGAATGTAAGTTGATACTATTACCAAGGAGAAATATGATATAAATTTTTGGTGAAGAGGATATGAGATAGTCATGGAACAAATAAATAAATAAAGGGAAGATATATACACCACTGAAAATGCAAGTAAGTGATGGTACTCCTTTATTTTTATCGACTTCTTTAAGAAAAGGTGAGATCATTACGTTAAAACGGTACAGTGAATTTCTTGAAAATGTATCTGCTGGTAGCAAGTTCAAAAGTGTTTGTCTAAATAATAAGTTCTGATAGGATAAGTCATTTTGTTGGAACCTTATTAAGACGTAACACGTGGCACGCCGTCCGATAATACTGGTAGTATCTGGACTGTACCGATAGTACTGTTTGACATCCTCTAATTTAATAACGAAGCATTTCGGGACATTTTGTTCTAAACGATTTTGGGGTTAATTTTAGGAATTGGATTTCCAAACATATTGTAATATACCGGGATGCAACAGGATCATAGCATACCCCCCCTTTTCTCCTTTACTTTTGAAGATAATTGATTAAAATTTAGGATATACTACATACACAATAATCGGCAATTTTTTACATACAATTGATTTTTTTCCACTTCCAGTTTCGCCGGAAGTGACATTAACTTTCGATTTTTAAATGGAACACCCTATATATTATTGCATTTTTGAGTTCTGCATAATTTTCTGAATCCAACGATGCCAAGTAAGTGACATTTCAAACATCAATTTTTTTTTATAATATAATTTTTAATTTTCCATTTAAGTGTGCCATGGCGATTCCTATTTATTCTAAATGACCCGTGTAATGCTACAAAAATCGAAATCTCGTTAAAAACAATAAATTACGTGATTTATGAGCAAATAAAATTCACCAAAATTGTTTTTGGCGCAAAACTCAATTTTCTCAAATGGAACCATATCGGCACCGTGGTACCATTTATTAGTACTATTGATAAGAAATTTATTCATATATCGTATATGCGATAAATAGAAACAAAATTAGAGCTAAAAGAAAATAAGAAAATACAATTTTGTTCTAATTAAATGTTAAAAAGTAACTAAGGTGGCTTTGAAAACAATGAGATATTTAGCTTGTCAAACATTTGTTGGTTTAACAGTGTCTTTATTGTGTCTTTAAAAATTGTTAATTGTGTTGAAAATGCCGCAAATTTATACAAGAGATGAAAACGTTAATGTTAAGAAATTGTTAATTATTTATCAGAAAATTAAAAAAATGCAATTGCAGCTATGGACCTTGATCGATGACTATATCCTGATAGACAATATCCAACGAAAAATTATTTTAAACGTATTGAAAACCAATTCCGAAGAGAGCCCAACAATGATCCTTGAAGAAAACTTCATTATTGACATATTGATGAAGGAACGGAAATTATTGTTTTGGCTCGAATAGAAGTTGATAAGACTGTTTCTTTGGATTTTGTATAATAACGTGCAGCCAAAAATTATTTTAAACATGTTGAAAACCAATTCCGAAGAGAGCTCAACAATGATCGTGAAGAAAACTTCATTATTGACGAAGGAACGAAAATTACTGTTTTGGCTCGAATAGAAGTTGATAAGACTGTTTCTTTGGATTTTGTATAATAACGTCCAGCCAAACAATGATTTTTTGGGACTGATTTTATTTTCGGACGAGTCAAGGTTTACAAATTTGGGATTATTTAACCGACAAAATACAAAATATTGGTCAGAATAAAATCAAAATTTATTGCGGGAGGGTAACTTACAAGTGAGATTCGGTTTCAATGTTTGGCTTAGAATAAATGGTAATAAAATCATTGGTCCAATAATATTGATGGACCTCTGACTGGTGCCAGATACTTGAGATTTCTGGAAAATGCGATTGAGCACATATTAGATGAATTACCTTTATATTTAGGACAGGGAATGTATTTCCAACAAGGTGGCGCTCCTCCCCATAAACTGATTACCTTTAACGAAGATTCGGAGAAAACGTAATTTCGACTAATGGTCTTGTGAGGTGGCCTCCAAGGTCACCTGATTTAACGCCCCTTGATTTATTTGTTTGGGGTTATTTAAAAAATATTGTCTATGCAACCGCCGTTATAACCCGTGAAGACCTGGAGCTACGAGTAGTTAATAGCATAACGGCCCAGCAATTGGCGAATTTTCTTCGAGAAACAGCTATGCGAATTCAGAAGTGCATTGACGTTAATAGAGCATTTTAAACAACTGTTGTAATATTTTGTGTTAATTTTTTGTATTCCAAAACTACCTTATGTGTAACAAGGTAATAAGAATAACATTTTCTTATTTTCTTTTAGCTGTAATTTTGTTTGTATTTATCGCACATTTTAATACGACATATGAATAAATTCCCTATTAATAGTACTAATAAATGGTACCACGGTAGCGATATGGTTTCATTTGAAAAAATTGAGTTTTGCCCCAAAACCAATTTTGGTGAATTTTATTTGCTCATAAATCACGAAATTTAGTGTTTTTAACGGGATTTCGATTTTTGTAGCATTACAAGGATCATTTAGAAGAAATCGGAACCGTCATGGCACACTTAAATCGAAAACTAAAAATTACATTATAAAAAAAAAAGTGAAAAAAAATCAATTGTATGTCAAAAAGTGCCGCCTTATTATGTATGTAGTATATCCTAAATGTCAATCAATTATATTTAAAACTAAAGGAGAAAAGAGGGGCACACCATGATCCTGTTACACCCGGTATTCAAGGAAGTATCAGGATGTCTAACCCCAATGTAACAACCCTGTGTTTGGGGGTTATTATCACAACTACTGCATTATATGATTAGTATGTCTACTCACTTAAAAAATATACCACATCACTATAAACAATAATCTATTTAAAAAAAATAGCGTTACTTTGAGAAAAATGGACACTCATGTATAAAATTGTTAAGTTATCCAGAATTTGCCATGATTTTGAAGTTGATGTTCTCTAAACCTATGGTCCGATTTTAATGATTTTTTTCCATACTGCATATTAACCCTTCTAGAACGGAAAACAAGGATATTAAGTAAAACATACTTCTGTTCAAATACAGAGCGTAATAATAAAGTTGTTTCTTAAGTTCTATTTAAGATTTATAGGAATTCTTATAGCTTCGGTATGCCCGTCCGTCTGTATATTACGGTCCAACCATTCTCTCATTTTTATACCAACTGAAATGAAATTTGGTATACCCATAGACGTAAATTGATGACCCAAAAACAGAAATGAAGATATTTTATTTAAAAAAATGTTTAGGGATTTTATAAATTTAACTCTTCACTCACTTACTTCATATTCGCTCTTATAGCCATTATCAACGCGTCCCTCCCCTATAATTTCTTAACTATCAATGCAAATAAATCTGAAAAAGTTCCGTAGGTATATAGCATAAAGTTGAAGAGAATATCACTAAGTCTGGCTACGGAACCCTACCATGAGCGTGCCCAACATGCTCGGTTTTTAGACTCTTCTGGAATAGTGAGTCATGCTTATTTTAGGCAAAAAAAAAATAATTTCTTTAAATACAGGACGTAACAATAGAGCTGTGATATTACTAAAAAAATTGAGACACCCAGTAGGAATCACCACAAAATTAAAATCACATTTTCTCAACATTTTTGTATTCGGCGCACGTTTTTAGCTTTGATATTATGAGAGATATGGCAAGAGAAAGAAAAAATCTATAACCAACAAAAAAATTTATTTTTTTGTTCAATTGGTACATCTCCTTTAACAACAAAGAAAACAATGTGTACCAAAAACGAAAATGTTAGGAAAAGTTGAGATACCAATGGGTACTAAACAGGCTTTTAATTTTGTTACTAGTAGTTCCTACTGAATATCTTTAATTTAAAATAAAACATAACTGTACTGTTACACCCTGTATTTACGTCTTAATCAGCAAGGCGCTCCATTTGAAGGGTCATAATATAACATTAAAAGATAAAAATGGTACAAAATCGTACAAACGAAATCAACTTCAAAGTCATGACCAATTTTAGATGAGGCGATAATTTTGTCCATGAGTGTAAAAAAATTATCATATATCATAAACACAAACAAAGAAAGTTATGGCGCCACAAATAAACCAGTATCTTAATCTTTACGACTGAAATTTATTATTAATGAAAATATTATAGTAAAATGAGATATAGATCAAAATCGTATGCAAAAACATTACCAAATTTTGTTTGAGTAACTTTTCTCCAATTTAACCTAAGTTAAATGATTAATAACTGGATGCACTTTACAATATTAACATAATAATTACCATATTGTCACAACATATTTTATGCTTTGATGTAATAGTTACTGTTGTTATTACCATCATTTATTCTTATACAGTAAATTGTTTTATGAAGTTATGTTATTGTTATTATATTTTCACTAAATTCTTGCTGAATTCCAATCCTGAATTTTGTCACAAAATATTTTAATAAAAAGTGTTTTCCTATAGAACAATATGTATTGTCCATAAAAAATAGCAAGTATTTTAAGAAACGTGTACCTACAGAATTCCATATTCTGTTTATTCCGTTCCACATATGTTTGACAAAATGCATAATATATTCCCTGACAATACGTAAATGATAAGAAATTATGACAAATAATGTAAAAAATTATCAACAAACCTTATTTAAAAAGTTTCTTCGTAACTTCAAAGAAACAAAGTTTGCGCGCTGACCTTGGAACTTTAGTATCTATAAAAACTTATTTTTCGTAAATAAGTGTTTCCTAAAGTTTTTGTGAATATTAAATGTCTATGAGAATTAAAGGCATTTTATAGTCAATAATTATGATATGAAAATAATATTATTAATAATTATAGAAATCTGAAACATATTGTTCTAATTCTTAATTACGCACAGTAATATTGTCCGATGGCAAGTTATAATATAATACCGAGTATAATATTTATTATTGCTAATTTGTGTATTATATCATTTTTTAAATTAGAATAATTTTTAATAAAATACCCATTTTTTAATATGATAAGATAGGTAAATGCTGTAAAATGCATCAGTACTCAGTTTACCTGTCATTTTAAATAATTATTACTGAAACAGAATTCTTTCTAATTGTCCCACTTTGGGAAAATTTCACTTGCCAAAATATATTTTTAAAATACGAGTATTCAGTCTTTTCGAATAAATACATGTAAATGTAACTGAAACCTACGCAACAATTATGTTCTGGAAAAAATTGGAAAAATGAAAATCATTAAGACATCCTGTAAAAGTAGTAATTTGCGTTCTACAGCGTTTCAATGTTTTACTTGCGTGTGTGTAGTACAAAAGCATTAAAAATCCTACCTGATTTTCCAACCCTCGGGCTGCCTAGTACAACAACCCTGATTTTGTTAACATTGGTCATTTTGCACTTATCGAAGAAATTAACCCAAACAAAAGTACCAGTCCAAATTCCACCAAAACATGACACACTTCAAAGAGAAAATAAATCACAGAACTCACTCGCTGTTTATACAAATTCAATGTCAAGAAACTTTAAAGAACAACAATCGAATGTATAACACATAATAATAGATCAATCGAAGGTCACCGGCAAGTGGGTAAATTGATTTTTGAGCTGGAATCACGTGGAATTCGAAAACAAGCGAACTGCAGAAATCGGCTACATGAAATCTGGCCGGTACTTCGACGCCAGGGCTTGCTCTTGACGAGTGTCCTAATTATACCTGACTAAATTGTGTTGCAAATCGCGTACGAAGATTAAAATTGCAGTTTTCGCGTGCCGACCGAGTGGCGACTCCAAAGCACACGGTGCATGGCGATTCAAGCGGAAAGCAGTACTTCGTCCACGAGAGCGGTTAGAAGACTCACGTGAGTTTGAGCCGTTCTACAAGTTGTCGTGTATATTCTCTTCATGTGCCTCTCTCCAACACTCTTCGGTGTCTTATACGCTTCGTAAAAAGTTGCATCTACACTAACCTTCCACTACTGCTAGCTGCACTAATGAATTAAAGCAGGAAAATATAGCACCGACGGACAACTTGCTAATTTTTTTTTATTTTCTCAGGATAAATCAAATACCTTTAGAGGTTTCGATCGGTTTCTAATTGCTTCAGGCATCACTTTAGTAATCGTGTCTGAAAAATTTAATAGACATCGATTTTTGTTTAATGCCACAGGCGAGTTGAACATGGCAGCAGTTGGAGCAATATAGGAAAACACAGAAAGTAAGGAAAAATATAGTTTAATAGTCCATTTTCTATAGGTTTTGGAAATAAAAATTGCCCTAACTGAGCAAATCTTGTGCACATATATAGTGCCCTATAATAATAGATAGAATATGATTTTAAAAAGTTTCCCGTGATAATATGGCCGCTTTGCTCTCAAAATCCCTAGATAATAGGGCAATTACTTCCACATCCACGGAGTGAATTGGAAGTACAGTAATCGAAAAAAAAAAATTTCAAAAATATTTTTGTCTTGAAACAGGTTTAGAATGTCATGAAACGTCGAGATTTTGAATTTGAGCGAAATAAATTTTCAGTCTGTCGATCTGTCTGTAACTTTTTTTGTCCACACGTTTTCTCTGGAACGGTTTAACATATTGACTTGAAATTTTGTACACGTATATATTATAACGAGATCTGGAACTGAATTGTCTCTTTAACATATCCGGTGAAGGGTTGGGGGGTAAATAGGGGGAAATAAGCAAAGCAAGCTGGTAAGCTACAGAATCTTGAAATTTGGTGTATGTGTACTAAAAGTAAAGGCCTCAAATTTTTTTGTAATATTTTCCACCACCCCCACACTCCAGTATTAAAGGGGTTGATAAAATAAAATTGAGATATTTACTTGAAATTTGACATTTGGATTATTCTGTTGAAGGGTTGGGGATCAAATAGGGGTAAATAGGGAAAAAAGTAAAGCAAGCTGGTAAGAGTACATAAACTTGAGATTCGGTGTGTGTACTAGAAGCCAAGGCCTCAGATTTCTTTATAATATTTTTCAACCCTCCACAATTACAATTTGTTATTTGATGTAATAAAAGATATTAATTTCTAAAATTGTTAAATTGGGAAATTTTTAATTATAATGTACATGTTAACTGATCTTAATAAATGATGTGTAGTTTATTTATTAAATACCAATTTATTATTCTCTTCTCAATATCGGCAATATCGCTTCCTTCTATGGAGTGGCAGTTTTTTGTTTAAAGGGCTTTATTATTATTTACATAATTCTCCAATGCTTTGATAATAGAAATAATTGCAAGGCTTGCTAATAAAAATAATTATTCTTAATACGGAGCATATTTAAAGTAAACAAATATTTCCAATATTGAATAACTGATGGTTATAAAGTTTTAAATTTAACTGATAACGATCTAATGGAGCATTGCAAACGATATTATTTAAACAATTGTGAATTACATGACAAATATTCAAAATATTTCGAGAACATAATATAAATTTTAATGATGCTATATTTCTATTAGAAACCAATATTTTTTTGTTAAATTTCGGTCATACCCATTTGAAGGTATTCTAAATCCAGGCAAATTTGAGATAAAACAAATTGCTAACACTTTTTTGGATTTTTGGCCTTAAAAAAAATCGAAATAGGCCTTGAAATTTTTAATTTCGATCTGAAATTTTGCGCCACAGTAGAGTTATTGAAGCTCTATAATTTAAAATCATTTTAGTCGGTCTACAAATAAAAATTTTAGAAAGGTGCCCCGCTTTTAAATGGGTCACTCTCTATGTTCAATAGAAAAATGCTTTACAATTTGTATAATACAAATTGTTTTCGCTCCAACCTAGTAACCAGTTGTTTCGCGAAGAAATGTAAAAGTAGGCGAAAACTGCGGCTTGGCTTGTTAGGGGTGATTTTTAAGGGTGAAGATACTTCTTGTGCTTTGAGAACTCTTTAGCCTCTGACAACTACTCAGCTTACGCAATTAATTTCCAAGCGGCCAAACATTATAATTTATTTCTCGTATGTTTGCTAACGTCAGGGAACGCAAAGCGCATGTCGATCGAGGACCAACGCCTAGTTTGATCGGTCATTGCTCAGAAACCATTACGTTTATCAGCAATGTATAGGACCTTATTTGTAGTAAGTTTTGTTTAAATTTTTTTTCATGAGTGTGAAATTTTCTGTGAGACCATCTGCATTTATTTCACGGGAAAATCCGGAAAATCGCAGGGCGGTAGGTTAGGGCGAAGAAACCACTGGGCTTGGTAACTCTTTAGCTATAGAAAGCTAGCCACCTTGTGCGTATAATCTCCAACCGACAACAGATTATAATTTATTTCTTCTAGTTTTCCTAATTACAGCGGACTAATAGTCTGCATACTGTGAAACGTGAGAATCTGAAGAAATATCAGAAAATGTTTTTTCCCGATTGCAATAGTCATCCCTTGGGTAAGCTCGGAAAGTAATAATTTCCTACATCTGTCAGCATAGCTTACAGAAACTAAGAAAAAAAGCTTAAATTTGACCCTTGTGGAACACCAAAGAATAATGAATATTTGGTGAACTCAACACAGTATTTGCCCGACAGCAAGGATTCAAGAAAGAGTGAAAAAATATGTCACTGAAATTAAAAATTAATCTCGCGAGACTCCTGTGAAATCCGTATTGCATGATAATTTTACGCTTGTTCAGTATGTCTGTCATTGAATTTTCATTTAAATGTACTTAAATCCAAATAGACTTGATTTCAGCTCGTTTTAGATTCACCTCGAAATGAATAAATAAAAATTTTAACTTTCCTCCCGAAGAAATATTGCATTTAATATTTTGAAGATTGTTGTCATCAAATAATTATTATTTTTTACTAACGTTATGACCTACAATTTAAAACATATTTCATTAGTCAGATTTTAACGAAATGTAATACTATCTGAAAACATCAAATAAACTGGCAATAATTTACAAAAATCTATTTTTGCTTTAATTAAAAATTCTCCGAACTTATGTTCCGCCTTCTTCGAAAAGCAACTGCCAGGTCGGGTATTATTAACTATACCCATAACAAATTTATATTGCCATCAAAAACTCAATGGTCGTCCCCAAGTGATACAATGTCTAAGAATTCAGGATTACGTAAGATATTTGATCTCCATTCGACTACTTGCCCTTAATTAATGAACCAGACGAAAATAAAAACAATGACTGGGCAAGTTCTTGTGGCTTCTATTTCTGGTTATTGGGTCACTTCTATAACAAAGCCGACACAACACAGGAACCAAGTATAGGTACAAAGAAAAAGTCATAACATATTAATTAAGAAAAACGGAATCTATTTAAAACACGAGTAATACGTTTCTGTTCTTGTATGAAATTATATTGTAAAGTTTAAGATTGAATAAATGCTCAACCAAAAGTTTTAGTTGACACTAATAACCAAGAAGTTAATTATTAACAGAAACGATTATGTTTCATTGATCTGAGCATTGCTGAAGAATTTGAAGGATATATACGAGCTTCCAAATAATAGTTTATCGTTCTACCTAGGCAGCAATATTCTTAGTAAAAAAATTAAAGCAAAGGTCTTTAGATAATCAATTTCAGATACTTTACATATTATGACTTCTGTAAACGCTGTGCGTGATAAACTGAAAGATTTGGGATACCCGGTCGGAGACAACTACGTCTCAAAACTAGCCCCCAATAAATTTCTAATAAAATATCTTTCCCCGTAAGAAATCGAGCTTCCTTAGATCCATTCACACTGTGCTGCTAGTTGCATTGCTTCAAATATTGTGATTTTCGGTATAGTCACTACCGAACAATTGCACGTAACACATTATGCATAATTATTGAGTCTAAGTTGTCTTACATACTGCCACTTGGGTAACTGTGGTATGTATCGCAGTTTTGCTCGAAATAGGAAACTTATAATCAATGATTTGTGACGTTAAATTAGATTCCGCCCATATATTTGTATGTGGGAATATAAACTTAAAAATTAGTGAGGCTACGATTGTTTTTTTAATATTGCTGTTGGTACCTGAGGAAAAAAAGGATATGAATTTTCTTCTTTACTTTTGTTGATAGCAAGGAGACCAGGTAAAATAATGTGTATTCATCTTTATCGATGGCTAAGTAAGAATACTCCAAGAACCTTAATGTTTACTATGTGATTTTTAGTCATTATAACTTAGGTTCATTGTTTTGTTATGTCTGGGGTGTTATTATAACTTCATTTAAGGTAATTTTCCGTGTTATTGTTAGAAGGAAATTTCGTTGGTTAACCTAAAAATGATAAACGCACATACGAAATTTAGTAATCACTACGAGCGGGCATATATTTTATGACTTTTTGGTAATTGTTCAAGCTAATACTATTTGCTCTCACCTGTAGTGGAGAATCCTCATTTAGTTAAACAAATAAGGTTGTAAACATTCGAATTTACGTCTCCTTGATCAGCTGTCATATTTAAGAGATAGGGAATAACGTGTTACCAACATTAGGTTATAAATGGAATATTTACTAGTCATTAAATCGTGGTTTTATTTATTTTATTGTTTATATGGTCCAATAATGGGTTTTGTGTATCTTAGTTTCTATTCTAAGGAGAGTTTTAATCATTCTATGGCTGGAACTAATTTTCTGTTACTTATCAATTCCTAGGGTATTTTCCTATGAGATGTTGAATTGTGATTGGTCATTAAAACAGAAAAAAACAGGTGATTAGGAAAAAAAACGGTTGGTTTCGAAAACCGGCGTGCTCTTTTTCTTTATTGAGTCGTCAAGCCGATTAGTCAAGATTTTTATAATTGCTTGTAAAAGCAACCCCAACTTAATTACGGGGGATTATACTATAAAATTCTTACATTTGGAAGGCCTAATTGTGTGTAGCTGTTTGAAGCCAAATTTTGTTATAGAGGACTTCTAAATAGGCAATAAATACGACATTGTTGAATACCTGTTTGTGCCCTGACGATTTTGCGGGTAAGCACCATCTTGAATTTTCTGGAAATACTGACTCCTAATTTTGTCATTCTTTTATGTAGGCAATTTGGATAATTTGGATAATTTGGGTAATTTGGATAATTTGGGTAACTTGAAATAATTTGGAAAATCTGGAAAATTAGACATTATACTCAAGTGATACTAAGTTACATAAAATTGTGAAGCTGATAAGCTGTGTATGTCTAGTAGTTTTTATCGACTTGGAAATTGGTGAATCGATTGTTGGGAGGTCCCGCGAAGCCATTTTCTGAAGTCGTCGTTTTGGTATGGTCACATGTCACAGTTGAGACACATGGTTTCTGGTTATGAGGTCACATGGATTTAAATGTTGATGAGATACTGAAGCTGAGGTGTACATGAGGTTTTTTGCAGTAACAACAACATAGTAACCTGTACTAATAGATTTTTGCTCAACGCTGGATACCGGATGAGTACCTTTTTTTTCTAATGTTACCAGGATAACTAAAAGTTATATGTGTATTAATAATCTGCCGTTATATTTTAATCTTTACTTATTTCTCTATATATATATGATATTTATGGTCAAATATTTTTATTAGTTACTCAATTAAGCATATGTGAAAATAAGACATGTGAGTAACTGCGCAGTTAACATCTTATTTACAGGTATTTTATGGTTATATCATTAGTTTATAAGGTATATCAATCTTTTTTATTTACGTTGTTTATTGGCAGCGTCAATATAGAGCAACATATTTTAATTTAACCTAACTATAAATCATTGACAGTACATCGTTAGAGATCGTTAGTAAATCGTCAGTATATTTTTAACAATTCAGTTGCAAAATATCAGTGATCAACCAATAGTGGTTTTTGTAAAAAAGTAGAATATTTTTATTTGTAAGTTATTGGTACAATAGTAGTACTAATCGTAGATCTAGCGAATAAGATCCTTTCTTAATAATTTCCTATTAATAATATTCAGAAAATTGAGCCGATTTGTACGTTATTAATTGTATTTTGTATGTAAATTAAATAATTATTTTAAATAGGTTTCTATTGTGTTTTGACTTAAATTAAATTTAACACGGTTTTTGGTAGTTTTTTTGATAATCGGTGTGTCATACTCACTCTAAGGGGGCTGGAATTTATAGGAAATTACCTGGCGCTCATTTCAACTTATGGCAAAATTGAAATCGTTAAAAATAAACGATCTTCACCTCTGAGAGTCTCGTGAGAGAGCTAGCCGACCTTAAGATTTAAGAACTAATTGTAATTTAGAGTCAAATTTCCCTTTGTATTTCTTAAATTCAATTTGACCCGTAACAAAGTTTAATTTGGCGCCCAACGTGGGGCCATTTTTGATTTTATTTTGCCACTTATTTTTTTAAAATAATTAAGGATTTTTTTTGCGGTTATTAGTTATATGATCTTTCGATTTACTGTCATAGAGATTTAGAAAAAAAAATTTTTTTTGCAAAGCCATACAGCATGTACATAGCAGTTTAGAGATATATGTATTGTTTGCGGTGACCCTAACGGAAGCTGTGTATTTATGATTGTTCTAATTTTATATCTGCTTATGTTATAGTTGCATACTATACATGTAATCACGTAGTAAGTTTTTCTGTGACATTTGAGTTGTGCCATTTTCTCTTCAATACGTTGAAAATAATTGACATATCATTGTACAAGTACCTATGGTACCGTTTTATTTTTTTCTGAAAATAATTTACTGAAATATTTTCATCATTTGAACACATTTTCTTGGGTAGGCGTTATATATTTAGTTGCTATTTATCACAATTTTTTGATTTTGTTATTGAATGATCGCCTATTATACAGGGTGGATATACTTACTGGTTTGAAACTAGGTCTCGTTTTTGTATTATCACTGGGAATTTTCTATTGCAATCGTTTTACTCCCTTGATATTAAAGTTTATTTTCGGTACTGTTAATATTTTTTTTTGACAATGGCTTCAAAGTTAGATGCGGGAAGATTGAACAAGGATGAACTAAAGTATGAATTGGAGATTAGAGGATTGGAAGATGTTGGGACCGTGGAACAAATGCGAGGTACATTAAGAAGAATCTTACGGTTGGAACGGGCAGGAGATTCATTAACTTATCCAGATTATAATATGGACTGCGTTGAGGAGCTTGCAACGGCTACCACTAAAATAAAAGAAATTGAAGGGTTGATAAAGGACTTAACGTCTGGTGAAGATAGTGGACCTTATAAGAAAATCGAAGCGAAGATCAGCCACATTTTAATGCGAGTAGATCGTATTAAAACAAAGGATGACGATACTAAGAAGCAACGAAGTCAGTCATTGGCTAAGGTCTTGCAACTACAGTCAACTTTATCCCGAAGAGTCAAACAAGTCACCATGGAGGAAAATATTTTGGATGTGACTGCGTTGAGTGTACAAGGTGGAAGTGGTTCAGATTCAGACGACAGTGTTGGTGCAGTTTTTGTGGCCAATAAGCCAATAGGGTCGAGTTCTACTCAGATCCCTGCTAATGTTACCCCAGTTAAATCTATTCCAGTGATTAAGTGGAATGTTACATTCTCTGGAAAGCCCAAAGAAATGTCTGTGTTAGCTTTCATAGAAAGAATAGAGGAATTAAGTGTTGCGAGACATGTCTCGAGTCAAACTCTTTTTGAATCAGCATCGGATTTATTTACTGGTCATGCTTTGGTTTGGTTTAGAGCCAATCATTCGAAATTTTCTACTTGGGATAACTTATGTAAAGGTTTAAAGGAACAGTTTTTAGAAATAAACCATGATGAAAAATTATTTCAACAAATCAAGGAACGGAAACAAATGGATGGAGAATCGATCGGAATTTATTTCGCATATATGAAGAATGCTTTTGCAAGGCTTTCTGTCAAAGTCCCTGATGGAACGCAGATGAAAATATTGCGAGAAAATATTAAACCTTTCTATCAAATTGCTATTGCTCGGGATGAGCCAAAGTCAAGTGCGGAGTTGGAAGAGATGTGTGTGAAATTGGAACGGAGATGTTCATCGATTGATAATTTTTCATCCGCTCCTGTAAAAAAATGGGCTGTGGAACCTGATCTGATGTATATTGCAGCGGAACCTTCGACTATTCCATCTACATCTAATCAAAATAATACGTTTCCTAGACAATCGTCCAACACTTCTACTCTCACATGCTGGAATTGTCGTGCGAAAGGTCACCATACACGTCAGTGTCGGCAACCAAGAAGAAAATATTGTTTTAAATGTGGAACTCCCAATGTGACGAAGTATGATTGTCCAAAATGTAAAAAGCCAGATTCGGGAAACGCGAATGCGAGCCACTAAGAGGTCGGTTAGTGGAGGACTCGTGTGCGACCACTCTTTCTAGTGTTCCGGATGAAGCAAAATTGTTTCGACAAAAAATTATTTTAGATTATATTTTAAGCCATGTAGAGGATGATCAAAGACCTTATTTGGAAGTGTCAATTTTTGGAAAGAAAATGTTAGGATTGTTGGATAGTGGAGCAACCAGAACCGTTGTCGGAAGAAAAGGTTGGAAGATATTGCAACACTTAAATTTAAAACTTGATATGGAAGATTCACCTAGTTGTACGTTAGCCAATGGAAGTAGATTGCCAAGTAATGGATCGATTTTAGTACCAATGGAACTCATGGGTACGGTGAAGCTTATTAAGGTTTTAGTATTACCAGATTTGGATCGTGGTCTTATATTGGGAACTGACTTTTGGAAAACAATGGAAATAATACCAGATTTGAAACGAGGTGTATGGAAATTTTCGGATGTGGAAGAAATATTTGAATTAAACCCCATTGAGGTTGACCTGAACGCGGAACAACGTCGCTCTTTTGATGAATTTATAGAACAGAAGTTTAGTTTAATGGGAAATTCTGTTGGATGTACTCACTTAGTAGAGCATGAAATTGTTGTAGATTCCCCTCCGATTAAGCAGAGGTATTATCCTGTTTCACCTGTGGTGCAACGACAAATTAATGAAGAATTGGAAAAATTATTGGAGTTGGATATTGTTGAACCGTCTACTAGTGCTTGGTCGTCGCCTATCATTTTGGTAACGAAAAAGAAGGTGGTTATAGATTCTGTGTGGACTTCCGAAAATTAAACCAAGTAACAAAGAAGGATGCTTATCCTTTGCCATACGTATCAACGATTTTGGATCGGTTAAAAGGAGCTCGATATCTTAGTAGCCTTGACATTAAGTCAGCTTATTATCAGATACCGTTGAAACCTAATAGTAGAGAATATACGGCGTTTACAGTACCGGGTAAAGGATTATATCAATTTAAAAGGTTATGTTTTGGATTAACGAATGCACCAGCTTGTTGGCAACGATTGATTGATAGAGTTTTGGGTGCAGATTTAGAAGAAAGTGTCTTTGTCTATTTGGATGACATCATCATTATATCTCCCACTTTTGAGAAACATATGGAAATCTTAGAAAAGGTGTTTTCAAGACTGATAGCGGCTGGATTGACTTTAAATCGAGAAAAATGCAAATTTCTTCGGTCTGAATTAAAATATTTAGGTTATGTATTAGACAATAAGGAAGGATTGCGAGTTGATCCGGACAAAGTTCAAGCAATCTTGAATATACCTACACCAACTTGTGTACGCGATGTTAGAAGTTTCCTTGGTATGGCATCCTGGTACAGGAGATGTGTTGAAAACTTCTCTTCTATTATTGCCCCTTTAACAAATTTGTTGAAGAAGAAACAAAAATTTGTATGGACTTCTTCGTGTGAAGAATCTTTTCGACAATTGAAAGAGTGTTTAGTCTCAGCACCTATATTAACTACTCCAGATTTCACAAAGCCTTTTAGTGTTAAAACTGATGCGAGTGGATATGGATTAGGAGCTGTTTTGACTCAGTTGATTGATGGTCAAGAGCGGGTAATTTGTTACTTAAGTAGATCTTTGACAAGGCAAGAGAGAGCCTATAGTACAACAGAAAGGGAATTATTAGCCGTACTTTACGCATTGGAAAAGCTAAGGCCGTATCTAGAAGGAGCTACGTTCACCGTGGAAACAGATCACCATAGTTTGGTATGGTTAGATAATATTAAAAACCCCCATGGTAGATTATGTAGATGGGCGGTGAAGTTACAGCAATATGACTTCAAAGTGATACATCGGAAGGGTAAAGATCATGTGGTGCCTGACGTGCTTTCAAGAGCAGTCCCAATTATAGACTGTATCGCAGAAGAAAAAGATTTAGCATTGAACACCTTTGGTTATGAATTTGTGGACATCACGGATCGTTGGTATTTAAAAATGGTAACCAATGTTCTCAAGAACCCATTAACTTATCCGAAATGGAGAGTGCAAGGTGACTATCTATTTAAATATGTACAATGTAAAGTTCCTGAACTTTCAGAGGAATCTGACTATTGGAAATTAGTAGTTCCAAAGGAATATCGTCGGGACATTCTCAAGGAGGTACATGATAGTCCTACTTCGTCTCATCCAGGAATTTTCAAAACATTCGAGAAATTATGTTATCGTTTTTATTGGCCGAAAATGAAATTTGATGTTACCACATATATAAACCGTTGTCGAGTATGTGCCAAACATAAGGCTGTTCAGAAGAAACCTGCTGGTCTTATGGGAACCCGCCCACAAATAACTAAACCTTTCGAATTGCTCAGTTGTGATATTATAGGACCATTACCTAGAGGAAGTCGAGGATATACTCACATTCTAGTCGTATGTGACTATTTTTCCAAGTTTGTGTTAACTTTTCCATTACGTTCAGCTACTGCTAATATAATTTGTAGACATCTTGAGGAAAATGTATTTTTATTATTTGGAGTTTGTAAACATCTTATCACCGATAATGGAGCTCAGTTTACCAGTAAGGAATTTCGGAAATTATGTGAAAATTACAATGTGAATATTTTGTACAATGCGGTGTATCATCCTCAGAATAATCCGACGGAGAGAGTAAACCGAGTCGTAAAGACGATGTTATCATGTTATATCCAGGAAAACCAAAGGAAATGGGACGTATATTTACCTTTTGTCACTTGTGCGATACGAACCCAGATGCACGAAGTAACTGGTTATACTCCATATTATGTAAATTTTGGCCGAGAATATATAGGCAATGGAAACTTCCACAAGAACACTAATATTAATCGTCAATCAGATCTAGAAGTGGATAGGGCTGAAGAGAGAATAGTCAGAGATAGTGGATTTGCGAAAATTTTTGAAGATATTAAAATAAGATTGAGGAAAGCCTATACTAAGTCAAGTCAAAGATATAATCTACGAAGGAGAAAAATACAGTATGAAGTAGGAGACATGGTGTGGAGGAAGAATCATGTTTTATCAAGTAAGGTTGACTATTTTAATGCTAAACTTGCTCCCAAATATGTCGGACCATGTAAAGTTAGAAAAGTACTAGGAACTTGTAGTTATGAAATTGAAGAAGATGGACGATTAGTTGGTGTGTATCATGTGAATGATCTCAAACCTGCTATTGAATTAGACTAGTTTTGGTTCATGCTAGTTAAGTACTTCGAATAGGTTAGGTTAGGATTATTATGATATAGTTTATTTTTTTGAAGCCGTGAGACAAGCTATTCTTCAATGTACATTTTAAGTTTGGTGTATATTTATTTTTCTGTTCGGTTGGGTAACAACTGTTGCCGAGATAACAAGTTGTTGCAAGGGTGGGCCACTTTTTGCTGATTATGTCTATAATCAAGCAATTGATTTCAACTATGCGGTTGAAAATTCGCCAAGTTTTTCTTTTCTGGTCTTGTCTTAATGAAAATAATACCTGTGACTGCCGAATAATAATTTTTGTGTAAAATATTAGACAAACGATTCAATACCGTCCTTTATCGGTTTATTTTTGAATTTTTTGGGAATCTGCTGTCGTAATATGTATTCATAATTTTTTTTTCAAGTTATTAGACAAACGACTCTCTCGGTTGTTATCGAGTTTATTGTGTTTTATTGAAGTCCGCTGTCATAATACAGGTTCATCTTTTATAATTAATAGACAGTTTGGTGAAATTTTCTTACGCATTGTTGATATCGAAAAATATGACATAATAACGTCATTTCTCTTTGTTGCTGTCCAAATTTCTAATTCTGTCTTCTATTATCTTTTTCTGTCATTCTTATTTTGTGATTTCTTCGATCTAAAGACTTATTTTTGTTGCTGGTTGGACAGATGGGAAGTAGTCCCTTGGGCTTGCGTAGAGGAAAAACTTTCTACCTATTGTTTTTAAAGTATTCATAATATTATTTACTAGTCTTGCCGAAAGGCATTCTCGTGGTCTAGTATATATTGTCTAGTTGTGGTTTAAGTCCACGTATGTCAGGGGAAAATTGTTCGGAGAAAATTTTTTTTGGATGACAATTTGGTCTCTGTTAAACAGGGAGTTAGTTTTTCTTTCGTCTATTCATTGGGGTCAAGTCCTTGTCTGGACCAGTAATATCATGTTTTCTTGTTAAATGCTTGTGTTCACGTAGCTTTCGGTTATCAACGCTTTAGAACTCCTTATATCCTATTCTTGGTTAAGTACCTGACCTTACGTAATGCTCTTTTCTCGATGTTTGTTGTTTAATACACTTGGTTGTTATTATCCTAATTAGTAGGATATTTTATATACCATCAGGGAACTTGCTTCGGAATGGGGGTGAGCAGGTTTCGGTCGGGCTGTCTTAAAGGACAGGGCGTTAAGGAGGGTCTAACGGGTATCTAGGTAAGGGGGCTTGTTAGGCAGGAGTGGCCTAGGTCGCCTGACGTTCTTAATAGTGGCAAGTCTGCCTCCACGTTTTCACCTCAGCCCTTAACGTACCGTTCGGCCGGCGCACTGTTCACCGCACCTGAAGCGAGAGTATTCCCAAACGATGGTCCTTTTTGTCATCTAGTCGTGGTTTTTTTTTTACGTCTAGTTTTAGCCGCTTGGAGCTCTATCCAATACCCATTAACAGTCTAGAATCTGTTAATTAGGCAGTAGTTTTTTTAACTAACTGTATCGTGGTTTAGATGTTCTTATGTCTACACCAATTTTAGCACTGGCAGCCGCTATAACGCTGCTCAGGCATTTCACCACAATGCCTGTGGAGACTGATTCTTTGAGGTCCTCTCCTAAATCATTTCATCTTTTCTTTCCTATCATTATCTTTCTCGTTTTACGCTGGGGGAAGCATTATCTCTTCTGGGTGAGGTTCTTCAGGAGTTTCCGTGTGCTGTCTAGCGACACTCATTATCGAGGCTTTTCATGCTACTTGACTTGCGCAGAATGGGTGTAAGTTAAACTGCCTCTCATCCTATTCATATTGTTTTGACTACACGTGGACTTTTGATGACTAACCTCGGAGGTGGTGATGGTTATGACTTTGTCAAGTAATAAAACGAATTTTCTTGTGGTTTCTTGTATAGTTACCTATTATACAAGTTTTACTTCTTATTCCTTCTTTTATAATACGTTTTAAACCTCGTGTTAATTGCAAGTGTGATAGTCTTAGGGCGGACTATTACCGGGCATTTTAAGCTCTGTTTTTTTATCAACTTTCAGTTTCGTGTAATTTAGAAAAAAAAATTCTTGTTGAATTTTTTTAAGGGAGAAAGAGGGGGATTTGTGACGTTAAATTAGATTCCGCCCATATATTTGTATGTGGGAATATAAACTTAAAAATTAGTGAGGCTACGATTGTTTTTTTAATATTGCTGTTGGTACCTGAGGAAAAAAAGGATATGAATTTTCTTCTTTACTTTTGTTGATAGCAAGGAGACCAGGTAAAATAATGTGTATTCATCTTTATCGATGGCTAAGTAAGAATACTCCAAGAACCTTAATGTTTACTATGTGATTTTTAGTCATTATAACTTAGGTTCATTGTTTTGTTATGTCTGGGGTGTTATTATAACTTCATTTAAGGTAATTTTCCGTGTTATTGTTAGAAGGAAATTTCGTTGGTTAACCTAAAAATGATAAATGCACATACGAAATTTAGTAATCACTACGAGCGGGCATATATTTTATGACTTTTTGGTAATTGTTCAAGCTAATACTTTTGTTAAATTTCGGTCATACCCATTTGAAGGTATTCTAAATCCAGTGGCGTAGTCAGATTTGAGATCAAATAAATTGCTAACACTTTTTTGAATTTTTGGCCTTAAAAAAAATCGAAATAGGCCTTGAAATTTTTAATTTCGATCTGAAATTTTGCGCCACAGTAGAGTTATTGAAGCTCTATAATTTAAAATCATTTTAGTCGGTCTACAAATAAAAATTTTAGAAAGGTGCCCCGCTTTTAAATGGGTCACTCTCTATGTTCAATAGAAAAATGCTTTACAATTTGTATAATACAAATTGTTTTCGCTCCAACCTAGTAACCAGTTGTTTCGCGAAGAAATGTAAAAGTAGGCGAAAACTGCGGCTTGGCTTGTTAGGGGTGATTTTTAAGGGTGAAGATACTTCTTGTGCTTTGAGAACTCTTTAGCCTCTGACAACTACTCAGCTTACGCAATTAATTTCCAAGCGGCCAAACATTATAATTTATTTCTCGTATGTTTGCTAACGTCAGGGAACGCAAAGCGCATGTCGATCGAGGACCAACGCCTAGTTTGATCGGTCATTGCTCAGAAACCATTACGTTTATCAGCAATGTATAGGACCTTATTTGTAGTAAGTTTTGTTTAAATTTTTTTTCATGAGTGTGAAATTTTCTGTGAGACCATCTGCATTTATTTCACGGGAAAATCCGGAAAATCGCAGGGCGGTAGGTTAGGGCGAAGAAACCACTGGGCTTGGTAACTCTTTAGCTATAGAAAGCTAGCCACCTTGTGCGTATAATCTCCAACCGACAACAGATTATAATTTATTTCTTCTAGTTTTCCTAATTACAGCGGACTAGTCTGCATACTGTGAAACGTGAGAATCTGAAGAAATATCAGAAAATGTTTTTTCCCGATTGCAATAGTCATCCCTTGGGTAAGCTCGGAAAGTAATAATTTCCTACATCTGTCAGCATAGCTTACAGAAACTAAGAAAAAAAGCTTAAATTTGACCCTTGTGGAACACCAAAGAATAATGAATATTTGGTGAACTCAACACAGTATTTGCCCGACAGCAAGGATTCAAGAAAGAGTGAAAAAATATGTCACTGAAATTAAAAATTAATCTCGCGAGACTCCTGTGAAATCCGTATTGCATGATAATTTTACGCTTGTTCAGTATGTCTGTCATTGAATTTTCATTTAAATGTACTTAAATCCAAATAGACTTGATTTCAGCTCGTTTTAGATTCACCTCGAAATGAATAAATAAAAATTTTAACTTTCCTCCCGAAGAAATATTGCATTTAATATTTTGAAGATTGTTGTCATCAAATAATTATTATTTTTTACTAACGTTATGACCTACAATTTAAAACATATTTCATTAGTCAGATTTTAACGAAATGTAATACTATCTGAAAACATCAAATAAACTGGCAATAATTTACAAAAATCTATTTTTGCTTTAATTAAAAATTCTCCGAACTTATGTTCCGCCTTCTTCGAAAAGCAACTGCCAGGTCGGGTATTATTAACTATACCCATAACAAATTTATATTGCCATCAAAAACTCAATGGTCGTCCCCAAGTGATACAATGTCTAAGAATTCAGGATTACGTAAGATATTTGATCTCCATTCGACTACTTGCCCTTAATTAATGAACCAGACGAAAATAAAAACAATGACTGGGCAAGTTCTTGTGGCTTCTATTTCTGGTTATTGGGTCACTTCTATAACAAAGCCGACACAACACAGGAACCAAGTATAGGTACAAAGAAAAAGTCATAACATATTAATTAAGAAAAACGGAATCTATTTAAAACACGAGTAATACGTTTCTGTTCTTGTATGAAATTATATTGTAAAGTTTAAGATTGAATAAATGCTCAACCAAAAGTTTTAGTTGACACTAATAACCAAGAAGTTAATTATTAACAGAAACGATTATGTTTCATTGATCTGAGCATTGCTGAAGAATTTGAAGGATATATACGAGCTTCCAAATAATAGTTTATCGTTCTACCTAGGCAGCAATATTCTTAGTAAAAAAATTAAAGCAAAGGTCTTTAGATAATCAATTTCAGATACTTTACATATTATGACTTCTGTAAACGCTGTGCGTGATAAACTGAAAGATTTGGGATACCCGGTCGGAGACAACTACGTCTCAAAACTAGCCCCCAATAAATTTCTAATAAAATATCTTTCCCCGTAAGAAATCGAGCTTCCTTAGATCCATTCACACTGTGCTGCTAGTTGCATTGCTTCAAATATTGTGATTTTCGGTATAGTCACTACCGAACAATTGCACGTAACACATTATGCATAATTATTGAGTCTAAGTTGTCTTACATACTGCCACTTGGGTAACTGTGGTATGTATCGCAGTTTTGCTCGAAATAGGAAACTTATAATCAATGATTTGTGACGTTAAATTAGATTCCGCCCATATATTTGTATGTGGGAATATAAACTTAAAAATTAGTGAGGCTACGATTGTTTTTTTAATATTGCTGTTGGTACCTGAGGAAAAAAAGGATATGAATTTTCTTCTTTACTTTTGTTGATAGCAAGGAGACCAGGTAAAATAATGTGTATTCATCTTTATCGATGGCTAAGTAAGAATACTCCAAGAACCTTAATGTTTACTATGTGATTTTTAGTCATTATAACTTAGGTTCATTGTTTTGTTATGTCTGGGGTGTTATTATAACTTCATTTAAGGTAATTTTCCGTGTTATTGTTAGAAGGAAATTTCGTTGGTTAACCTAAAAATGATAAACGCACATACGAAATTTAGTAATCACTACGAGCGGGCATATATTTTATGACTTTTTGGTAATTGTTCAAGCTAATACTATTTGCTCTCACCTGTAGTGGAGAATCCTCATTTAGTTAAACAAATAAGGTTGTAAACATTCGAATTTACGTCTCCTTGATCAGCTGTCATATTTAAGAGATAGGGAATAACGTGTTACCAACATTAGGTTATAAATGGAATATTTACTAGTCATTAAATCGTGGTTTTATTTATTTTATTGTTTATATGGTCCAATAATGGGTTTTGTGTATCTTAGTTTCTATTCTAAGGAGAGTTTTAATCATTCTATGGCTGGAACTAATTTTCTGTTACTTATCAATTCCTAGGGTATTTTCCTATGAGATGTTGAATTGTGATTGGTCATTAAAACAGAAAAAAACAGGTGATTAGGAAAAAAAACGGTTGGTTTCGAAAACCGGCGTGCTCTTTTTCTTTATTGAGTCGTCAAGCCGATTAGTCAAGATTTTTATAATTGCTTGTAAAAGCAACCCCAACTTAATTACGGGGGATTATACTATAAAATTCTTACATTTGGAAGGCCTAATTGTGTGTAGCTGTTTGAAGCCAAATTTTGTTATAGAGGACTTCTAAATAGGCAATAAATACGACATTGTTGAATACCTGTTTGTGCCCTGACGATTTTGCGGGTAAGCACCATCTTGAATTTTCTGGAAATACTGACTCCTAATTTTGTCATTCTTTTATGTAGGCAATTTGGATAATTTGGATAATTTGGGTAATTTGGATAATTTGGGTAACTTGAAATAATTTGGAAAATCTGGAAAATTAGACATTATACTCAAGTGATACTAAGTTACATAAAATTGTGAAGCTGATAAGCTGTGTATGTCTAGTAGTTTTTATCGACTTGGAAATTGGTGAATCGATTGTTGGGAGGTCCCGCGAAGCCATTTTCTGAAGTCGTCGTTTTGGTATGGTCACATGTCACAGTTGAGACACATGGTTTCTGGTTATGAGGTCACATGGATTTAAATGTTGATGAGATACTGAAGCTGAGGTGTACATGAGGTTTTTTGCAGTAACAACAACATAGTAACCTGTACTAATAGATTTTTGCTCAACGCTGGATACCGGATGAGTACCTTTTTTTTCTAATGTTACCAGGATAACTAAAAGTTATATGTGTATTAATAATCTGCCGTTATATTTTAATCTTTACTTATTTCTCTATATATATATGATATTTATGGTCAAATATTTTTATTAGTTACTCAATTAAGCATATGTGAAAATAAGACATGTGAGTAACTGCGCAGTTAACATCTTATTTACAGGTATTTTATGGTTATATCATTAGTTTATAAGGTATATCAATCTTTTTTATTTACGTTGTTTATTGGCAGCGTCAATATAGAGCAACATATTTTAATTTAACCTAACTATAAATCATTGACAGTACATCGTTAGAGATCGTTAGTAAATCGTCAGTATATTTTTAACAATTCAGTTGCAAAATATCAGTGATCAACCAATAGTGGTTTTTGTAAAAAAGTAGAATATTTTTATTTGTAAGTTATTGGTACAATAGTAGTACTAATCGTAGATCTAGCGAATAAGATCCTTTCTTAATAATTTCCTATTAATAATATTCAGAAAATTGAGCCGATTTGTACGTTATTAATTGTATTTTGTATGTAAATTAAATAATTATTTTAAATAGGTTTCTATTGTGTTTTGACTTAAATTAAATTTAACACGGTTTTTGGTAGTTTTTTTGATAATCGGTGTGTCATACTCACTCTAAGGGGGCTGGAATTTATAGGAAATTACCTGGCGCTCATTTCAACTTATGGCAAAATTGAAATCGTTAAAAATAAACGATCTTCACCTCTGAGAGTCTCGTGAGAGAGCTAGCCGACCTTAAGATTTAAGAACTAATTGTAATTTAGAGTCAAATTTCCCTTTGTATTTCTTAAATTCAATTTGACCCGTAACAATTTACTAGAAGAAAAATATATTTAAAAAAAGAGAAAGATTAGGGATGGATGACGGATTGCCTCTCTTCACAACCCCCTTAACATCGGTATCAAATGAAAGGGTTAGACGAGTAAAATACGATATACTATGTGACGTCATCCTAAACCCATTACCTGTCGGACGCACAGTGCAGCGATCTTGTGGGACAAATGGAAAAAATCAGAATTCCAGAACAAATCAGTAGTATCATATGGTTTATTTACCAAAGATTGTCAAGCATTAGTCTAGATTTGCAGCTTAAAATATTTAATTTACAATGTAAGGTTAAAAAAATATGTAAACGTGCATATACAGTGTGTCCAACTAAGTCGGCACCATATGGGAAACTTTTTTAATATTGGTTTTATAAAAAAAAGTTATTCTTGATGAAAAGTTTTGCATGGCCTAAAACCAAAAATGAAATAATCAGATATCAATTTTTTGCAGTCGTATACGAGGTTTGTCGAAAAACGTAAATTTTGCTGAAGAGTAAAGTACCTTTATTTATTACAATATCGACAATCGTTATTAAGAAAAGTTGATCCTAATTGAAAACTACGGTCAGATATCTAATATTATCCATCCACCATGAAAGAACAGATTTTGTTTATGAATGTTACTTATTAGTTAAGTTATCTTCTGTTTAACTTTTCATTTGTAAAATAAATTGTTATGATATGCATGCATTAATTATTCAAATGCAATGGCAAATTGTTACATTACTTACCAGTGAACCGAGAGGTTATCATGTTTTTCAACACAATAAATGTTTTATGATTTGCAAAATTAAATTATGTATAATTTATACCCAAAAATTATTAAAGATCATTTTTTCATGGTAGATGGATAATATTGGATATCAGACCGTAGTCTTCCATTAGGAGCAATTTTTCTTAATAACAATTGTCGATATTGTAATACATAAAGGTACTTTACTCTTGAGCAAAATTTACATTTTTCGACAAACCTCGTATACGACTGCAAAAAATTGATATCTGATGATTTCATTTTGGGTTTTAGGCCTTGCAAAACTTTTCATCAAGAATAACTTTTTTTCATAAAACCAATAATAAAAAAGTTTCCCATATGGTGCCGACTTAGTTGGACACACTGTATATAATAAGATAAGATTTTATAAATTTAGGAATGATAACACTGGAGAATGTAAAAGTATATTCAGGATCCAGGAACATATACATAAAATAAACAAAGACTTTACATAACTTATTCTACCCCTGAATCACTTTCAATGCCATCGATATCCTCGAGATATATGCTGCTAAAAGCTCTTTCGTCAGTTAACACGAAAAATTCTTGGTTGCCACAGTCGTCAGCTCCTTTTGCTGATGATTATAGTTATCTAATCGATAAACTATAAATAACAAAAGTAGTAATGGAATATATAGTTATATATTATAACATCAATTTTAATTCACAAAGCCATTTTTTACATTTGTTTTTCCAGGATCTTAATTTGGAGTTAATTTCAATTTTCAAAATTTTTTGTTATTTTTTGTTTCTCTATTCTTAGTTACCAAAAATAAAAATATTTTTGCATTAAATTCTAAAGGCAAGTGGCCTGCCACACACACACCCCCGTTAAAAAATAGGCGAGTCAACCAGCGTCATAGAGTAGATGGCAAACCGAACCGGCGGAATAACAACACGCTTGCTGTCCAATACAATTGCTGGCTTAATCCTGTCAATACTTTCGGTTAAAACTTTAACACCTTTCAAAAAAGTCACTAACTTATCCGTACGAGATAATATCTTATAAGAGCCGTGGTACGAAAAAGCCAAAGTAGATTTAACACGCTCTTTACGAACAAAACCAAAATCGCATGTTAAAATGACAGAACTGACAAACGATTTATATTTAACATGAGAACATGGAGAAATGAAATTTAAATTCGCAAAATATGTGTGTAATTTATCAAGAAAATACGGAACATTAGCAGAATCATATGATCTGGTAAAGAATTCGCCAGGTAATCTTAAAGTTTGACCGTACACAAGTTCAGCAGAAGAACACTGTAAATCTTCTTTTGGTATGGATCTAAAAGCTAACAATATTACAGGAAGTTCATGTGCCCAATGTTCAGTGTTTGCTCTATAGTTAAATTCATGTTGGTGGATTTTATTCAACTTTCAGGGACTGATGTTTAAGGCGAGAAAAACAATTGCCTTTATCCACCTTGATTTCAAGTTAGCACATACTAATTTTGTAACATTGAGCAGCTCTGGAGCGTTAGGCTTTATGATGTTATAGCAGTTTAGTAATCTACTGCTTTATTGCACTTTTGTCTTCACCTATTGCCGACACCCAAACTTCGAAACATTCACCATAAGTAAGACAGTGACCTATGAAGGAAAAAAGTTTTTTTTAAATAAATTTGCAAATATTTACCCAAATAATATTGCAGCTTTAATGTAGACTAAATTTGCTACAAAATAGCAGAAAGTTGCGTATATACTTTTATATTCTTTTTTTAAAGCTTACAGATGTTGTTAACAAAATCAATAAGAATAAAATTTTACATATAGTTCTAAAATAAAAATTGTTGACAAGTGTCAAATAACGAGTTTATAATATATTATTTTAATAGTAGTGGAGTAAAACTAAAAGCAGGGAATTGTCTCACTATATACATTTTTATTGCTGGAACTTGTTGCAGACAAGAAGTTTAGGGACAAGTTTTGGATTAAATCTATGTGGTGGAAAGCTTTTGTGTAAAGAAAAGAGTTCAAAATCGTGTTTTTTCGCAGTTTTTCTTCAATAACTCTGGTTCTATGACCCTTACCGTAATATGGAAAGAGAAACAAGTTATTCACGATGAGATTGCTAAGAAAACTAGATGTATCCGGTCTCTTGGGCAATTGATTAAATTGCAAAACACAGAAACAATTGTGAGTGGCCATTTTTAAACAATTGGTAACAACTTAAACAATAATGCAACCTTTTAGAAAAATATGTCACTAATATGGAGATAAAATTATAGTGCCAAATTTCATGTCGATATGTTATAACAACGGCTCAAAAACAATAACAAAATCGAAAATTGAACAATTGGCCGTTTTTGGGCATCAAGTACAAAAAACTTTCTCTTTTCCGATTGTAGCGTCTTTTTGGTACTTTTCAGGGGCGTTAAAAGACACATTTTTAGTATTTCTGGATTTTAGCGTGCAATTCTTTTAAATTGCCTCTTGAACTGTGAGTTTCCTAAATTTTCTCTAATTAAAATATAAAAGAAGAAAACCACTTACTCAAGAACGCCTTCTATATGTGTCTGTTTCTACTGTGCTTCTTATTCTAGTTTATTGAAGTTACACTTTACCTTGTTCTTTCAAATCTATTCTATAATCTCATGTTACTTTAAATTGTTTTACTTTACATGGATGTGGACCACGTAGTGGATTGGAAGTATAGTAATCGTAAAAAAATGTAATTTTTTTTTTCTTTAAATAGGTTTAGAATGTCATGAAACGTCGAGATTTTAAATTTGAGCGAAAAAAATTTTCTGCCTGTCTACATATCTGTCTGTCTGTCTGTCTGACTCTGTAACTTTTTTTTGTTCCCACGTTTTCTCTGGAACGGCTTCTAGTTCAAATAGCCGCCCAGAAAGCTTTTGATTTCCAGATGTATGAATTTAAAAAACATATTTTTTCCGTTTTAGTATATTTTTTAACTGAAACTTTTTTTATATAATTTTTTCTTTTTTCAAGAAATTTTTTTCATATTTTACCTACACTAATTTGTCACAGTAATATATATTTTTTAAACCTCACATTTGCAATTTATTTCTTGGCTTCACAAACTGAAATAGACATGAAGGATATGAAACTACTTTGACAATTTGACCAAAGCTTACATAACTCAAAATACCTTGTATAATTGAGAGCTCACACATACACAACTTATCCACTTCTTTGTTATATTTACGAAGTGAAACGACATTGCGTACTTAAGAAATGCATGTTTGTGTATTGAAGAAAACCTCATTTGTTATTTGCACCATGCTAATTACTGGGCGTCTTGCATGTATGCAAAGGTCATCGTCATGTACAAGAAAAGAGTGTCTCGTACCTATATACTGATGGATGCAGAACTTCCTTGGTACAGTGGACCAGAATCAATATATTTTGCTCGTTCTATCTCCGGTTTTGGTTTACATTTATTTTTAATATTTAAGGATATAGTGCCCAATTCTTGTTTTACTTATTCATGTTTTTAATAAATCAAGAAGTACACTATGCAAAAATATTTAAAAAATGTGTGCACAGCTTTTACTCAATATGTGACAGATATGACCAAGATAAGTATTATAATTTGAATTTATCATTTTTTTAAAAGTACATTTATTTACAAAGACATATTGTATATTAGTAAACTATACAGTCTGAACCTAAAGAAATGCACAAAATTCATATCTTTGGTACGTGTCATTTTTCAAAAAAATCCTTGAACAGGTCGATTTTAGTTTTGTAAATGCTACAATTTGTCACTATACCAAAATTTATGACGTAATTGGATTTTGAGTTATGACGCCATCATAAATTTTTGATACTACCTGAGCCATTCTTTTGGAAAGATGACATTTTATGTAAAAATAACTTCCCGTTCGCAAATTCACGAGTAATGTTCCACTTTCTTATGGACTGAGATAAATCTTGCTGCCTACATTTTTGTTTTAAGTAGCATGAAAACATTTGACAAAAACAAAACAAAGAAAATAATAAAAAAATAATCGCCTTAACAACAGAGAAATACAGGCCTTTTTGTGTAAAGTATCGATAACTTTCTTATTCATGGCACGTGTGGAACCTCAGTTTTGTGACACTTCTGAGACAGTGTAAAACTAGTGAATGCAATGCCACGTTTAAGTGAAAGATACCGCGTAGAACTGATGATGGTTGGATATGGTGATAGGCTGAGAACTCATCAGGAAGCATGTGATGTTTTCAATGCCAAGTATCCCGAAAAGCAAATTTCTAGATCCACTGTAAGTAAATTGGTGGCTAGATATGATGAATCTGGCAGTGTAGCTGACCTCCCTCGAGCTGGCCGCCCTAGCTTAAGCAATGAAACCAAATGAAATATTCTTCTTGAAAGTGAGGAAAAAAACCATCTATCGACAAGGCAGCTGGCTTTAAATCGTAACGTGAGTCAAACTTCTGTTGTACGTCTATAGAAAAAATAAAAATACCATCGATACAAAGCGCTATTAATCCACGAATTGAATGAGGATGATCCAGATCGGCGCTTACAGTTTTGTGAACAGTTGATGACCTTGTGCGATGAAAACCCAAATTTTTTAAAGAACATTGTTTTTTCTGATGAAGCTACATTTTCTTTAAAGGGGACTGTACATCGGCATAACTGTAGGTATTGGTCACGCGAAACTCCTCATTGGACTCAAGAGGCTCATACACAGTGACGAGGCAAAGCAAACGTGTGGGCAGGTATGATTGGTGATCGTTTATTCGGGCCATTTTTTTAAATAAAATCTTACGGCCGCAAGATATTCACAGTTTTTGCGAGTTGAGTTAATGTCAGCCTTAACAGTTATGCTTCCGAACAATGAAGATGAAGATATTCCCGCTGAAAACGTCTGGTTTCAGCAAGACAGGGCCCCACCTCATTTTAGGATAACAGTGCGTCAGTTTTAGATGACGCTTTTACTGGAAGGTGGATAGGTCGTCGAGGTCCGATTGCGCGGCCCCAGCGTTCACCAGATTTAACCCCCTTAGACTTTTTTCTTTGGAGTTACTTAAAGTCAAGGGTGTTGAAAAATACTATAAAGAAATCTGAGACGTTAGCTTTTAGTATATACACCAAATCCCAAATTTCTGTACTCTTACCAGCTTGCTTTACCTATCTGCCCTTATTCACTCTCATTTAACCCTTGGGGGTTAAATGAGAGTGAAGGGTTGGCCCTTCGCCGAAATTAGCGCAAAATATAATCTAGTTCCAGATCTCGTCATAGTACATATGTGTACCAAATTTCAAGTCAATATCTTAAACCGTTCCTGAAATTTTTTTTTGCTCAAACTTAAAATCTCGACGTTTTGTAACATTCTAAAGCCTATTTCAGCAAAAAAATATTATGAAAATTCTTTTATGATTACTATAATACTTCCACAGTAGTTAACACTGCATATTCCTTCAAGTTGTTTTGGCTTCACTCATTTTTGCACAGGTGTTGAAAATTTCATATTTATACCAGTATACACACATACTAGACACTTCGAAATCCAAAGTCAAGACAGTCCTGAAGGAGTTTACATTTAAAAACATGCAGATAATATGCATTACCTTTTTTTCCTGAAGGGAAAATGTTCATAAACTGCTGTAACTCGTGTTAGGATTCATTCAGTAGAATACCTACCAACTAAAACCCATCAAATCCCATTTGGTACTTCCGATTACCCCTTACCCGCTTCTGTTTCCTGGTATGGATTATTGGCCAATTTTCCTTGTTTATCAACGTCAAGTCATAGCGTTTTCCGCCATTACAGTCTCGCCTTGATGCATTTCCTCCCTATAATTCGTCTATTTTTGGCACTCAAGGAAGGTATGTACTGGTGAATCTATTTCTTCGCAATACCAGCACTTGTCACAGAATTTTTAAGCCCAAATATTTGTAGACATGCGTTAAAGCACCCATGTCCACCAGGAAATTATGTTGGGTAACATTGGATTTCCCCATATCCCCGTTTGTTCAAAGTCTCTATATTGTTTATCAGTCTCTTCATCCATCTCGCCTTGCCTGTGTCTAGTTCCCAACGCCGTTGCCACTCGTGGATTGATTCTTCCTGGATTTGTCTATTGCTATCCCTGCCTGCCTCGTATAATCTGCTACGTTCCTGGACGATCATATCAATTGGCTTTATTCCCGTTATGATTTGGATCACTTCCGTCGAGATAGTGCGATATGCACTGCCAACACGTATAGCTAGTCTCTGCAGTTTTGTAAGCATATTTTTGTACCTTTTGCTTCGCATAGCTTTTTGCCAGATTGGTGCAGCATACAGAATAATCTATTATCTACCAGCATTACTGGTATTAGAGCTGGAGATTGAACCCAGAATGCGATAGACCAAGCGTGCTCACCACTAATACGGTTTAGTCTGTTGCGCTGTCGTACCGGCAATGTACATTAAACTATTAATAAAGTTGTTTTGAATTGAACTGTCTTGCTTCTAAAAATGGACGTTGACTATTCGAGTGAAATGACATATAAGTAGATTCAAACCATTTTGACGACTAGTTCTTCGGCGAAGCTTGGTTGCACCTCAGTCATTATGTCAATTCTCATAATATAAGAATTTTAAGTAACAAGGAACAACAATTTTGTATCGAAGCCCTCTTCTTTAGCAGAAAGTTGACAATGATGACATTCAATATTTGAGATTGCCATGATTCGTTGGATATCTCACGAAATTATTTAACACCATTTCTATAATTCCCACCTGTGTGACTTCTGAATATATTAATTTTTATACACCTCTCCAACTGACAATTCCGTATTGCAAGATTAAATCTAGTAGTGAGTAATAATTTACTCAATAACTTCGATAGATCTTTTTAGTATTACCTGTGTAAGTAAAATTAAAGTAATATTTAATTCATATTTTCCAGAAGATTTTTCCTTTAAATATAATGAATTAATACAGTACCATTTAAGTTCCTTATTTATGATGCATCCTAGCAAAATAAAAGCATTATGTATTTCTAAATTAACATGATATAAAAGAAATTTATGATAAACACATGGCATTAAAAGGCAGCAACATAATTTATTGACCAATGCGATTATGAATCCTATTTAAAATTAATATGCTTCTAAGCAAGAAATATATTGATATCGCTATTCATGTAGTCTTCGATTTTATTTCATGATTATGTACATTTTGAATCCGGTTTTCTATCCTGGCAAATTATGTGTAATTGAAAATTAGTACCGCTTCTGTCCTTTCGTTTTACATACGTCATTTTCAGATAAAAACTTGTTGGGAGAACTTCTTTGTGTTCACAGAAAATGCATAAAATGTAGTGACTACCTACATTATCGACTACGTACTTTTATTACTATGCCGATTTATGATGTTGCATCTCTACAATAAATTATGTTATTCATACATCTACAGGGCTTTCATGCTGTCACAGACTTTCAGTGCTTAAAATTTTAAATGAAAGTATTGTTAAAGATGACTGAACTAGAAAATGGATGATTTTTCATGGCCATTGACTGGAGCTATTTATCTTCATTTTTTGGAAAACTATCTACCACAATTATTGGTAAATTTCCCTGGAAGAATTCGAAATATGAGGTGGTTTCAGCAAGATGGTGCTCCACCACATTATTTAAATGCAGTTAGAGACCACTTAAATAATACCTACCCTCATCAATGGATTAGAAGAAATGGACCCATTAAATGGCCTGCTAGATCCCCAGATCTTACAAAAATGGATTTCTTTTTATGGGGATAAATGAAGGAAATTATTTATAGAGACACACCAACAACAGTACAAAATATGAAGGAAAGAATAATAACTGCCTTTAGATCTATCACACTGGCAGTTTTACGAGCAGTGGGAACCTTATTTCAAAAGCATATAAAGATGTGACAATTAAAATGGGCAACATGTGGAACATTTATTATAATTTTTTCTACTGAGTTATTTGTAGAAACCTCTTTTTTAAGTTTATTTTTGTATTTTGTAATTATTGCTCAATAATACGAAATTGGTTACAATTAGCCATAGGGTAGTACTTACAAAAATGTTCGTTTTTCATGTTTACCTCACATCGTTGAAAAATATACAGGGTGTTCCATTTGAAAAAATTGAGAAAATTCAATTAAAAAAGTTCTAAATTGAAAAATAATTTTTGGCCACCCGGTACAGTTTTAGGAAATGAAAATGATTCAAAAACATTAATTAGATGTCTCTCGTAACTGGTATTTACATACGTTTTTCTTAAAACCCATAATTGTGACTGTGGTGATTTTTTTAATATCCATCTGCAGATTGCATTATTTCAACAAAGAAATTAATTATATCCAAGTGATTGGGAGATATTCAATACTAATAAAGGAATGAATAGAGCCTAGAAAGAGGCTTCAAAAAATGTACTGATATACACAGGATTCCATTTAAGAAAAGAAAGGCACTTGGTCTTGTAATTGCGTCTTGGCTCGTACTGCATGTTTGAAAATAATTTCCAGTTATAGACTTTTTTATATAGTTTACTTGCATTTTTTTAAAAATTCTAGCTATCGTAGAACTCGGTCCGACGCACTATTTCCCCGCCCTGTGTATTGACCTTATTTAACTTATATTTAATTTTAGTAATAGCTAATAATAGATAACTGGTATAACTTTCTTTATTTGTTGTTTCTTATTCTAGTCATCCTTTCATTTTCTGATTGGATTGACACGTAGTAAAATGCTGCCAGTTTAATAAACCATCCTGTAAATATCCTCAGTGACAAGACGCACATACAGACATTATGTAAAGAGTCATTAATGTAGTATAAATAGACAAAGCTGAACACAAACACATCAAACATGTAAAGTTGTAGCGGAGTTATGCAGTGGATTTAGTTCCAGTTGACCAGTAAGGCTGGTGATCCGTCAATAATCAGAAATGGCGAGTCCGTGTGGCCTGCTTACATAATCCACATTAAAATATCATCGGCACAAACGTGATTCGCAAACAGAACATCTTCATTTCATGCCATTATAGCATTATATCTTGGCATGTCGGTAAAAACGGCACACACGTGTCCCACAAACATGTTCGTGACTGTTCGTTATTTTTTCTTATACTAATTGTGAAAGATCTAACTTACAACAAATCCTCTTGCGGTACTAAAATGTTATATATTTCTCTTCCTGCTATGTTGCTATCTTTCAACGGTCAACTTTAAATGATGTTGCTGCTTATACGCAGAAATTAATTGAAAATGCTCCGACCGATAAATCAGCACCAAAATGATCTAGGAGACAAGCAAAAACCATTTATTTTGAGAACCTGTATTTGTTCAACTTTCTTATAGCCTACTGCAATGAGATTTTTATTTCTGCTATAAAAATTTAAATGAAAAGTCATCCCCTTGCATCGATTCAAATAAAAGACTGACATTTAAAAGATATTTGTTCTGTTCTAATTCACTGCAAAAATATAAGTAATCGATTGGAATTGAATAGAATTGCCTATAAACTTTTTTAATGACTTTCTACAATCATAGATGAAGTTTTCTATTACTTTTTTGCGGTCTAATTTAAAACCATCTTTTGTATGATAAATTATTCTAAAAATGTCATAATTCGAGAATTATCGGTTATTTTCGCCTGAAAATATCGCCCTGAGATTGATTACGCATTTGATGTTTAAAATATAAAGTGGGGACTCCAAAAGGGCTGACCAAAATCGTGCAAATATTATAAGGCAGATGTAATAAAAATATTTGAGGCATTGGTTTTTAGCATATACGCCAAAACTCTTATTAGCTTGCTCTACTTATTTTCCCCAATTTATACAACTCCCCCCTACCCCTCAACGGAATCATCTCAATCAGATGACATTACATTATATACGTGTACCAAATTTCAAGTAAATATATCAATTTTATTTTATTAACACCTTTAATAATGGAGTGGAGTTGGTAGGGGGGGGTTGAAAAATATTATAAAAAAATCTGAGGCCTTGTCTTCTAGTATGTACACCAAATCTCATGTTTCTGTACCACCTTGCTTTATTCATTTTCCCCTATTTACCTTTACTTACCCTCCCACCCCTTCAACGGAATCATCTCAAAATATAATCTACTTCCAGATGTTGTTATAATATATACGTGTACCAAATTTTAAGTGAATATTTCAATTTAATTTTATTAGCCCCTTTAATAATGGAGTGGGGGTGGCGGAGGGGTTGAAAAATATGATGCCTTGGCTTCAACCGTATACCCCAAATTCCAAGTTTCTGTACTCTTACCAACTTGCTTTACTTATTTTCTCCTATTTACCCCTATTTAACAGAACCCTTTAACGGAATAATCTCAAAATATAATTTTAATATATAATTACACATGTTGTTATAATACATATATGTACCAAATTTCAAGTAAAAATCTCAATTTCATTTTATCAACCCTTTTAATGATGGAGCGGGGTTGGTGTGGGGAGTTGAAAAATATTTTTAAAAAATCAGAGGCCTTGGCTACTAGTATTTACACCAAATACCAAGTTTCTGTACTTTTACCAGCTTGCTTTTCTTATTTTCCCCTATGTATCCCTATTTAATCCCAATCATTGAACGGAATCATCTCAAAATATAATCTAGTTCGAGATGTAGTACCAAATTCTAATGAATATCTCAATTTTATTATTATCAACCCCTTTAATAATGGAGTGGGGGTGGTTAGGGAGATGGGAAATACTTAGATAGATCTGAAGTCACTGCTGTAACAACATTTAAGAATGGAATACTTCAAACTTATTTTTCTGATAAAGTTGATGTATCGCAAGGAGTGCCTCAAGGATCTATACTTGGGCCCCTTTTGTTTATCTTATATACCAATGATTTAAAAGAAAATATCAATATAGATGGTTTATATCAATACGCTGATGATAATTCCTGTGTGGCAACTGAAGAATCTGTGGTGGCTTGTGCAAGTAAACTTTCCATAATATCATCAAATAAGATCAAATATTGTGACTCGAACGGATTGAACTTAAATGGAGGTAAAACTACTCTTGTTATGTTTTCTCCAACTACTGAACCAGATAATTCATTATATGTTAAATTAAATGGTTCTTCAATCACACAATGAGAAAGTGTAAAATTTCTTGGCGTAACACTAGACAGTAGGTTAAACTGGGAATCGTATACTAATACCTTGATATCGAGATTAAATTCGTCTTGTTATATAATACGATTTGTGAGAAACCAACTCTCCATCGATTGTTTAAGAATATTCTACTTTGCGTGTGTACAAAGTGTTCTAGAATATGCGATAATATTCTAGGGCTCTTCCGTACACTGGCAGAAAGCATTTATCAATCAGAAACGCATAATTAGATGTATAATGAATGTCTCTTGCAGAGATCCATGTAAACCTATATTTAAAGAATTGGAAATACTTACCGTCCCGTCTTTGTATATACATACAAATTAGTGTTATTCGTTAAGCAAAACAGTACTGAATTTACAAGACACAACGATGTATATCGAGTTATGACAATGAGGAACGGGCCTGATCTCAGAGTTCCAGTGCATTATCATAGCTTTTATGAAAGAGGCCCATGTTATAACGCTATAAAGACCTACAATGCTCTGCCAGAAGAATTAAAGTCTATAAATAATATCTACTCCTTTAAAAAACATCTAAAATTGTACTTACTAGAAAATACATTTTATTCATTCAGTGATTTTTTAAATGCATGATTTTATTAATCAATTGTATCTGTAAGATGATAATATATTGTGTTATTTTACCTTTAGTTTTAAGCTAATTTTAAGTGTATGTTTCTTTACCTTGTTATCGCTGTTCTCCTTTTATATATTTTACAAATTTTAATGTGTCTCTCTTATCTTATTTTATTTTATTCTAACTGGATATTTTGTAATCACTTCTTGACAATGCTGATGTCTTTTCTTTGTAAGATCTATAGCAATAAAGTTTTTTATTATTATTATTATTATTTACCAGCTTGCATTACATATTTTCCCCTATTTACCCCTATATACCCCCAACCTTTCACCTTAATGTTCAGAAAACAATCCAGTTCCAGATCTCGTTATGGTACATATGTGTACAAAATTTCAAGTCGATATTTTAAACCGTTCCAGAGAAAATGCGCGCACAACAAAGCTACAGATCGACAAATAGACAGACTGATAAACAGATTTTTTTTTTGTTCAAATTTAGAATCTCGACGTTTCATGAGATTTTAAACCTATTTCAACAAGACAAAATTTTGAAATTTTTGGGAATTGGAATTTGAAGATGGTAAAAAAATGGAGCACATATGAAAAAAAAAAAGATAAGAATTTTTAAAATTTTGCTACAAATATTTCTTACACAAAATCCTCCATTTTCATGTAAATCAAGTATGTTGAGTGCTTGTGTGTGTTTTATTTGGCTAGAATCGTGGTTTATCGAGATCTAAGGGGGACTTTGTCAGCTTCAGTTAAGGTTTCATTAACCTGCTTTTCTAGAATACCTACTTTTCAAGATGTATAACTTTTTTTTGTATAACCTTGTGCATCTTATAACAGTATTTGCTAAACATAAAATTCGTGTTATATCTTCAAAAAATGTTAAATGCAAATTTACTAGGGTTTTGTTAGGATTGAAAACAGTTAAAGTTTGCAACTTTATATTAGTTATAAACAAGGGACAATAATAACATTTTTTACTGTCTATTATAAAGAAATATATTTCACATCAAGAAAACAATCACTTTTTATATACTGCCGTATCATTATGAAATGATGGTGTTTCAAAAGATAAAAAGTAAAATTTCGTATAGTTTTAGGGACACAATTATAAGGGCCATGAAATTAGTGTTAGTGCCAACTGAAAAATTACTTGATATTCCGTGGTTTGAAAAAAGATATTTGCACAAGAGACAATATACATCATTCGTTAAATATAAAACTGCAAAATTCCGTGAGAACTACTTTAAAATTCCTGAAATAATGGCATTAAGAGAAAATATTGTATTTGGTCAAGCAATTCCTTAAAGTGTCTTATAATGCCACGTGAAATTATTTAAATCACTGTAATTTTGCCATCATTATATTCGATGAAAATACTTGTCTCAACTGAGAAGGCTATAAAAGGATCTAAGTAATGAATTGAAAGTGTTTCACAATTTGTTACAAACGTTATAAATAAGTTCGATATTATATAAATGGAATTTCAGTATTTTATAAAGGCAGTCATCAACATATCCTGAATTCTAGTTGCACATTTAAAAATGTCGTGATTATTTTTCATTTATTAACTAAAAAATCATTTATATCGTTCAGTAGGGAAATACAATATTCTAAATATGAACCAAAAATTAAAACAATTTAAATCTAAGAAAATAATCTGATTTTATTTAGTTATCATAAGTAATGGATAAATTCATTGTCTGCGTTATTTACACTTTATGTAAAATCCTAAAACGCGTCGATTTTTTAATCTAAAATGAATTTTTTTGAGCATAACTTTGTACCTCCCCCTTCAACCCCCTTGGAGTGACAGCTACCCCTTTAAAATTTTTGAATAGAACGAGGGTGCGTGTGATAGCTCATTTGAACATTAAAAACTTAATTCAGCGATATAAATTACTTAATTCTAGTGAATATTTGAACAAATTATTAGTTTTATTACTGTGTTTGAGTGATTTTTTCCAATTAATTGTTTAAGATGGCATTTTGGAGGTCTTTCGATAGTAGTGACAACGAAACGGACGATTTTGATGCAGATCCTATACAAGCGGAATTTGAAAATAAAGACTTACACGTTCAAACTCGAAGGGTTATTTTGAATATTTACTCGTGTTTAAAAGGCGAAAATATTGATTCTTCATATAATCAAATTGTGAAGAGGATTTGTGAATTAACCAAATTTAGCCGTACTAGAATTTATAGGGTTATTAAAGAGATCACTCTGTTAAACGGAAAAGAGTTGGACAAAAACTTAAAAAACTTGACAACGCCTCCAAATATGTCATTCGGCCATTTGTGTATGACTTTTACAATGAACAGAAGGTGCCCACATTAGAAAATTTTAGGGATAAGTTAGGCGATTATCCAGATTATAACTATAAATCATTAGATACTTTGCGAAACGTTTCGCTCGATTGCGGTTTTAGGTACAAAAAATTGGACAAACGGATGGTAGTTATGGAATCAGCATACGTCGTTGATCATCGACACGAGTACCTGCGTAAAATAAAAGAATACCGAAATGCAAATAGAAACATAATTTATCTTGATGAAACATGGTTTGACACCCATTGATGTAGTTCAATACGCTTGGGTAGATAACACCAACAAGTGTAATTTAAGTGCTCCATGTTCTCGGGGGAAAAGAATTATAATTCTACATGCTGGAAGTAAAAACGGTTTTATTCCAAAGGCGTTGTTGTTGTCTGCTAAAAATATCTAAAAATATCAAGTAATCCTCTTCCGACTACCACGAAGATATGACAGCAGAATAATTAATTGAGGAGTGAGCAAAGGAATAGCTGTTACCAAATATCCCACCAAATTTTGTAATTGTTATGGACAATGCATCATATCATTCGCGGGAACACACAAAAATTCCGAACACCAACACAAGAAAAGGCGATATCATTGAATTTATGAAAGGCGAAGGCTTGGAATTACCAGAAAAAAAAACACAAAGCCTTTTATTTTTGAAGCACACGATCGTACTAGTTTACGTCTGCCTCCATATTATTGCGTTTCCAACCCCATTGAAATGGTGTGGGCAAGATTACGTCAATATAATCAATCACCACAATTAAGTGGGAGAAAGAAAAACGAATATTCTATATTACCACCTGTTAATTCAATTATTATTAATGTAAATACCAAGTTCTGAAAACTCGGATAGTGACGAATGAAATATTGTTTATTTAAAGTTCATAGACAAAGCTTTTTTGAAATTTATTTATTTAACGTCGATCTATTTCCGCAACCGAGACCAATTACCGATGCCAGGAAACGAGTTCCTCCTTTAAAATTTTGCCGAGTATTTCCTTTATAGAATAGTACAAATTTTCTACATGTCTAATATCATGATACTGCAAAGTTCATAGTATCATGGCCTAACATTTAATAAACAAGTCGCTGCTTTACGCCCCTTCGGAAGGATTACATACCATCCATGCAACTTTAGCCTAAGATTACATAACTTTACCGCTAAAAGATAGAACGATGGGTAGGTCACTAGACAATAGACGTAGCCTTAACATATCATTAATATGACTTATCAAATGTGATAAACATATTTTTTCATTAACCACTTCTATTAAATAAAGGTATTATAGAAATCCGTTTCTTTAACAATTAAAAAAATAGTTATTTAGTATTTAAAGCATTTTTACACTTTTACCGCCGCAGCCTACCTCCCATAAAGGAGATGCCGACTTTACTTCGAGTTTTCGTTTTTATGCTGTCCCAAATGAGATCTTATATACTATACCAACTATCTGTCAAATTTGGCTTTTATTATTAATTTTGTGTCATGTCATAACATTCAATTGAAATGTATCGTTTTTTCTGATATACAGGTGGCAAAATACCTAACAAAAGGAAGGAAGTAAAAATTGTTTATTTTTACATATCAGAAAAAATTATAATATCTTTATTTGCTACGTCTGTGCAAACTTATGATTCTAGTTATTTATCGCTGATTATTAGGTTGATCATTATTTTAACAATGAGTCTTTCGACTACCCGAAGACTTGAAATTTTGATATTATTAGGATGTGGTGATAAAACAAGAACGCAGAAGCAGGTATGCGAAATCTTCGACACTAAGTGTCCTGACTCAGTATCCTGAGAAGGTGAACGTTTGGGCTGGAATTATAAATTCATAAATTATCGGATGGCACATGGCTCGCGTTACTTGGATTTCTTGCAATATTTCTTTGTTCCAGAGTTAAGAATACTTTTCCCAGATGATAACAACCCTAATGAAATTTATAGAAATATTTGGTATCAGCAACACGGAGCTACACCACATTTCGCATTGGAACTAAGACCCTATCTCAATCAAGTTTTTCCCAATAGGTGGATCGATAGAAGAGGTGAAATGGAGCGGCCTGCCGATTCTCCAGATTTGACCCCGCTTGACTATTTTTTATGTGGTTACTTAAAATCGAAAGTCTTCAACAGACCAAATAACGTCGATGATTTAAAAGGCCGAATAAGGCAAGAAATTAATCAAATCCCCGGAAACGATACATAATGTGTTAGAAGAATTTCAGCAACATCTCCATTATTGTCAAGTAGCAATGAATTGAATATATGATGTAAACTGTTTCATGTTCTTTTGTTTACTTAGTAACATTAAAAATGTAATATTATTCAATAAACAAATTAGAGAAATTCAAAAAATTGTATATTGCTGGATACAGAATTGAAAACCCTTTCAAATGAGCTATCATATGCACCGCGTCATTTCATTAAAAAATTTTAAAGGGCCAGCTGTCAGTACAAGGGGGTTGAAGGGGGAGGTATAAAATTATGCTCAAAAAATGTCATTTAATTGACGTGTTTTAGGATATGAATTGTAAATTACGTAGATAATGAATTTATTCATTATTTATGGATCTCACTGTATATAACCAGGAATATTGGATGAAATGGCATTAGAACCTCGAAAAAAATGATGTAGAGCTAAGAATTTGCAAATGGCTTTAATACTAATTGAGTATACTCAGTACCAAGCAACATTCCTGTGTTCGCGTCATCATCATTTTTCTGGTATAAGAGGATGTTCACAAAAAATCTAAAGTTTCTGACATTCCTGAAGAACTTAAAGACCATGAGGAAGTAAACAGGTTTTCATTAAGCGTGTAAATATAATAAATCCAGATTCAGAAATGGTCTCTTTTTTATTCAAATAGATTTGCAACAGTTGCAGATCATATACAATTTTAATCGCATATATTTAAGAGCAGCCAAGTTTCTAGTGCGTCGCGTTAAAGCAAATGCTCCTGGTGCAGATAGTTTCTATGATAGTTTAACTGAGACATAATAAAGAAAACAAAAGGAAAGCTTTGGTTCTGTTACAAGCAACACAGTAATATAGTGGCTCATACGGAATTTAAACGTTTAAAACATAAACATTTTGATAATCCCGATAGCATAACCCATTTGCGTTTCAATAAGTCTTTTCTGCCACCCATGAGCAATCTTGAGTCAATAAATGGCCAAGTGACAAACATTCCATGCATTACAAATAACACCACAGATAATACCACCCCCTTATTCACTGAAGGTTCTGAAAGGATCTTGAGCACGAAAGGTTGCATATTTAGCGACAATGTGCGCACATCCTATATCCGAATATACTGGAATTAATTTCCTTCTGAAAAATCCCAATGCCATGGGCGAAAATCAAACCCAGAACTCCGGGCTGAGAGTCTCAACTAAGCAGTCATATTACTATCACATATTTTAGTGAAAATGGAGTATTTAGCATAACATAATTTGGGATGAAAAAACACCCCCTCAAATGAAGAAGACATTTCTTCACATTAATAATTATATGTATCATTTTGAAGTCATTATTTTCTAGGGAAAAAGATATATTGTTATAGACGATTTCAGAAAAAGTTACGTATTTTCATCAAATTGAGCTCATAATGACTAAAGTTGCCCTCTAATAAAATTGTATGCCCAATATGACCTCTTTTGAAAGCTCAAATAATTTTGATCAGCCATATTCGCCAGATACTCCATTGTGCGATGAGCCGGATGATATCCCATCTTCCTTGATAAGAGATTGTGCATTCATTTTTATCCTCTGGGGAGAGTTGCATAAAAAATTGAGAAAAAGGCATAATAATTAGGGAACATTTTAAAGTTTAGATATGAATATTGTTACATTACAAAATCGGCTACGCACAAGTGATGCAATAGTTAATAATGTTCATAAACTTAAACAAATTATTTGTAAATTTTTGTTCATAATCATATAAATTAAAAAGTATGCTTTACTTCCTTTATTACACAGAATTTTGCAGTGAATTTTATTTTCCCAGCTGATACTTCAGGGAGGACCAGATAGCGGGAGACGAAGACGGAATCCTCCAAAACGTTTAACTGGCGCCATCAAGGAGCTAATAAGACAGAGCTTTGGTGAGATCGTGCGCCTATCAGGCAACCACAAGAGATAGCATGATATACGTGACAAAACATCAAGTTATACCAAAAAATCAATCTGGCTTTAGAGTTCGTCATACCTCCACAAGTGTTCTTCTCAAAGTATCTGATGATATAATTAAAGGCTATGATATAGGAAAAATTACAGCTCTTGTATTGCTTGACTATTCTAAAGCGTTTGATACGACTAATCACAATTGCTCGCTAAACTCAAATACTATAACTTTTCTAACAGTACTTTACTAATCGCAAACAAAACATTGTAGTCAAGAATACCTCTTTCTCTGATTCAAATATGCTTGAATCTGGTATGCCGCAAGGGTCAATTTTAGGACCGCTGTTATTTATTTTATATAGTGCTAATTTTTTTAATGTCTTAAAATCCTGTCGATCACACTTCTATGCTGACGATACCCAGATTTATAGCAGCGTTGATCCATCACTGATTATTCAGTCCATTGAACACATAATCCAAGATATCAAAAATTGTATAAATTGTTTTTGCCGACATTGCTTAAAAATTAATGCAGCTAAATCTGCAGTTGCCTTATTTAGAAAGGAGAACAACAAATGATTTACTAGGGATAACACCAATATTTTCATGGAAGATCAAAGACTAGCATTCGTGGATAGCATAAAAAATTTGGGCATATTTTTTTACCATAACTTCAAATTTGTCGAGAAAGTGTATTAAAAAATTATATTCTTGTCGTCATAGTTTGAATGCAAAATTAAGAACTCTTTTAAATGAATCTCCAGTCTTATCTTTTTTTAACTATGGCGATATTATATATATATGGTCCCTGTTTCGATCAAACAAATGCTTATAGGATTCAAAAGATGCAAAACACTTGAATTAGATTTATATTTGAGTTTAAAAAAATGATCATGTATCGTATAAGTTAAAAATACTTGAATGGTTAAACATCTCCACAAGACACAAATTACATCTTGCTAATTTTACTCATAAATTGATACCATTAGCTAAGCTCTCATATCTGAAAGAACTTTTGATTCCCAGGTCCTCCGTTCACGAGCGAAATCTATGTTACACAATTCCTCATCATACAACAGCTTTATTTTCAATTTCATATAGCGTTCCTTCTAAATAAATCGGCTGTAACTCGAGTTTCAACTATAATCACATCATTAATCCTTTGACGCAAGTCTCTTGCTAATGGAACAGTAGCATCCTGCATTATTAACAATTCATAAAATCTGTTAATTGTTGCGCCAGCTATTTTGTAAAAATCTGCGAGATGGAGAATATGAGCTGTCGGAATGATACCAGAAAAGAAACTAAAAATCACTTTACTGTGCCCACTGCGCGCCTCTACGATCCACCTAGACTTCGTAACAATTCACGATTCATTAACTTGCACTGTGTCAAGTTAAGGTTCTGACTCTTGAAGAAGTAGCCCAGTGTTATCAAGATGTCTTGGGCAACAGCGAGTGAAAGAGGGAATAAAAATATTTAACTCGATAAAAAGCTTTATTCAAGCTTTTATGGAGAATTGAGGCTGATTTTCTGAAGAGTTGCAGATCAAGCATGTATTATTCGAAGTTTCTTTTAATACGTTGAAAATTAAACATTCAGGATCGTTTTCTAGTTCCTCTAATTCTTTATTAATTAACATATCACAGTTTAGGGGAGTTGTTCAGACTTTTTCTGTGCTGAATAACAATTTGGATTTTTTGTTCATTTACTTACGAAATTCGTCTTAAAGCACGAGCGGTGGTTACAGTATTACTAGAAAAACAATGAATATTTCTGCCAGCCGTTATTAGTATGTATTTACGTACAAATAATAACAAAAAAATACTTCTTTATTTGCTGTCAATAAAAATAAATTTTTATACCTTTATACCTTCATATAGTGTAATTCATCGATAAATGCATGTAATTAGGTATAATGTTATCACTTATACCCATAATATTGGGTCACACTGCAAGTCACATTAGCAATATTAATATAATTACATTGATTTGTTGTTTTTGCGATTATCATGGAGAAAGATGACCATACAGTAATTATTTATGTGCTAACATGAAAGTGATTTAAGGTTCAAACCCAAATTGCGAGTAGTTCTTTTGACTGCAGATTTCCATTACAACTATTCTAGTTGATGACAGAAACCTATTGGATTTTGATAAATTGTAATAATAAATTAAATATTTTATTAATTCTGTTATGCACAGTGTATCTGTCATATTAATGCAGGCAATGACAAAATCAAGATTCGGGGTTAAACTCAACCATTTTCACACGTATAAGTAGTTTTTGAGAGTCATCTTGAATAACAATTTAATCTATATTATCTACCTACATATTTGTTTCTACAGCGTATGACTTTGCTTTTTGTTATCATATAAAAGACTCCTCGAGGGTGAGAGGCAATGGGAACTCACAGTAAAAAAACCACCCCAAAGAGGTGTTGGACTGATTTTGCAACCTCCACGTGGTACACCTTGGGGTAATGCAAATGTAAACGGCAAAAAATATCAAATAACATTTTTACCCTTTCGAATACAGTTATTTCTCTAAAGTCAACGTAACTCGAAAACTATGAACTTTTGGACATTGCGCCAATAGGGACTTTTGATCGACAGGTTAAGAGCTGTAATAAAAAAAATTCAGCCTATTTAACTGAGACCACTTTTACATAAGAAAAATGCGGGGTGCTTTCATTACAAAATATTTCTTCAAGATCAGTGAACAAAGAATCAGAAATAAAACATTTTTAAGCGTACCTAATGTAGGAGGCATATACTTTTCTCTTTATTTCAAATTGTGTTTAGTTTAATTTTATTCCCATTTATTATCCATTTTTTTATAAATATTTATTTTGTTAATTTTTATGGTTGTGTATTTGAGCAGCCTCTAGGCTGGACTCCACCGTGTGTATAGTTTCAAAAAAGGCACTAAATTATTATTATTATTATATTGTCAGATATGCTAGACAGCAAGGGGTAACCAACGATGCATCACAAACATCTTCCAAGACGTGAATAAAATTAATTCAATAAAAAATTAATTTTAATATATAAAGTACAAAGGCGTCAAAATCTACCAAAAATATTCAATGCAGTAAACATCGCAGACCCAATGTTCACTCGACTTTCGACACATTATGCACCGATAGGCGCTGGCGCCGTTCTTCGCATACCTCCATTACCTTGGCCAGCCTGCTTTTCTTGACGCGTAATGCGAACGTCTGCAATTTACCAATGTCATCGTGGCAATATGCTCCAATGTTGTCTAATTAGCGCTTGAAATATTTTATTAGCTACCTTCTGTTAATAGACTACGCGATTTTTAATGTAAACATTCGTTTTTTTCGTGAAAAGTCGTGTTTAAATGAAATTTGCAGAATTTTTAATTGTTTATTTGTATAAACATGCAGCATGTCTTCATCATTAATTTATTGTGACCACCACAATACTTTCTTATTCGAGAGTAGTGCATAACAATTGATGTTGAGTAAATAATTTACATAAAAAAGGTATTTACCTATATTCGTGATCACTTCCAGAGACACTCAATATTATAGTTAATATCCTAATTAATAATATTCAACCTACAGTGTGTCCCCGTATCCAATACGAACTTTTCATTGCTGCACATTATTTAGTTCTCAATAACTCTTAAAAAATGAAGCTGCTTTCTACTTTCGTCTTTCTCTAAAATAAAAAGAGAAAGAATTGGAGCAACAAGATCAACTAAAAAACAGAAACTCTACTACTTCTGGTAACAATTCCAGGAGTATATTACAGAAAATATAGTATTGAAGTTAGTGGTATCAACGTCTCAAGCAGAGTTGAAATTAAAGCAAAATATAACAGTTGAAGATACTGTAAAAAGTTCCTCAAACAAAGGAAAAAGTAAATAGACGCTTGTCATTATTGAAAAGGATAGACACTGGGCTGTTAACATACTGTTATGCATTGCACCCCCTATGTTACGCCCATGACTACTAGAAGCGGAAAATTAAGTAGATAGAGATGGTTAGGCAACCAGTAATACACGCCATCTCTTCTGGAAGCCTGTAGGTGGCTCTAGAGTTACACATTGTTCTGGAATTGGAAATTTCTAGATACATCTAGAGGCAACTTTAGAGTGTATAAGGCGAAATCCATGGCAGGAAGTTTAAAGTTCAGAAGAGAGAGGTTGAAAAGTGATAAGTGAGGGGTTATAAATCCGAGGTGACAGAAATAGAAAGTAATAAACATTGTTGATGGTTATTTTAGTAAAAGTGTAGTTTATTTAAGCAAAATATTGTGTAGTTATCAGTAAATTATTAAATAAAGTGTTAGTGGTTACCCCTTGTTAAAATTATTTAAAACCTACGGATTTTTTACAGGGTGTTTCCTAGAGGCGGAAACAAGCAACAATACGAAGGAATTTTTATGTATTTTTCATTCTGTTTAAACATATGGAAGGCAAATTCAAACCTGATAGGCAGTGAAAGATTTTCACTGCTATCGCTATTTACAAAGCTTTAAGCTCTATGAAAACATTAAATTCAGTTATTTCTGCTCTAAATAATCCATTGATTTTCAAAATCAAAGATATCGTTTATAACATTACTCATTCTGTCAGGCTAAGCTCATATAGGTTTAGATATTTTAGCTAAGAAAGTCGCCAAAGGTATCAAAATATAGAACATGAGATTTGCGTCACTCGCAACCATTCTACTTATACTTCTACTCAAAACAGAAACAAGAAAAAATCGGAAAATTTACTAGTAAAAATATGTGGTTAACAGCAGCTATAAATATTGCAAAATACAACTCTCCATTCCAATCACATTACTAATCGTTACACGCAGGTTTTGCAGCTAAGTTGTATAAAGTTAGAGTATTTCCATCCATCTATGTGTACAGTGTGATACAATAAAGGACTTTGATTACATTTCTTTGGGTGTAAAAAACATTATTGCTATTATAATCAATAAATTAGAACAATAGTTCTGCCTTTTTGAATTCCTCATTTATTATTTATTCGTCATCATATTTCTCTTTCGAATCATTTACGATACTTATTTACTTCCTTTGAAGATATTTTGACATGTTTAAAATCTAAGGGAAAGTTAGTTCAAGCTCAACAATTTATCACTGTATATTTTTTCAATTACTTTTACTATTATCACTAAAGTATTTTATTTTATAGCACTTATCGAGCCCTGTTAAACGACACCTCACAGAACGTCTTATGCGCGCGCGCTCTCGGGCTATAGTAATTTTTCCGCGCGGCGAACCGGTAATATCCCACTACAATTTGACAGACATGTTGGGGTGATGTGTGACGTCGTGCATTCAGGGCAAATGTTGCGTTACATTCTTACATCTTTTCTCGTTTAAACCATGTTAGGGTTATTTGGATATGCGTTATAGTTTTAAATTTATTAATATTTATTTACAATGCACAAAATCGTTCCATCGACTTTCGCCTTGGTAATTAATTCAATTGGTGTTGCAGATAGTGACTTAATACCGTGTTATTTTAAGTCACAATATACAGAGTTCTTTTTATAATAATAAGTTATTTTATTTAACATCCAATTGGTTATCTGCTTGCAGATTAAATTCGTTGGAAACAATTCAACATACACATATGTATAATTTTTAAAGTAAAATATCTCATAAGCTAAATTGTGAAATCAAAATGTCCCCTTCGATGGGTTCACCCTCCAATACATTTCGAGAAATATTGGTAATTCTATTTATGTATCAAACAGCGACGAAGTTGTTTGATTCACGCTATATTATGTCTCTGTCTTAGTACTACAAGTAGGTAATGTTAAAATTCATGTAGTTTATTGTCTATTGTACAAAAGTAACCCAAGTTGTTTATTAGTGACACCAAATAAGTAAAATTGTAAAGGTAGAGCTTGTTATTGTGTGCAGTTTATTGTCTATTAAGAGTTATATACTTGTAGAATAAAAACAAATAAAAAATATAAAGTATGTATCAGGATGATCCAAATTCGTTGAGCTTGTTAAGGTGACTTTAGCCTTATCCATCCTAATCTACATTATTCTTAACATGGCCACTTCACGGAAACAAAAATACTGCATAGTACACTGACGAGCTGTGTCACCAATCAATCATCGAGAGAGGACCGAAATTACAAATATGGCAATAGTTCCTACGAATTAACTTATATGCAAAACACTGCAAAAAGTATCATAGAGTTCAATAATTATATAAAAACTTCAACAAACCATCGAAGGGCCTAACGTTTACATCTAGATGTACATTACTACTTTTGAAGTTATGAAGCATCAATTAAAATATTCCTCACTTGATTACTTCAAGTAGGTTACTGACATTGAAAATTATAGTATTGAATATGAAAGGGAACAATTTATCAATACTGAGTATTTTTTCAATATATGAAACATTGTTTATTCATTTTGATGGTCACAAATGCTATGTAACTTATAAAGTATCCTCACAACGTTGAGAAAAATATTTTGGAAAAGAATTCAAGGTATTCAAATACTTCTACCGATCAATAATAATAGTAATAATAATAATACGTTTTCAATACGTGGTTGAATGAAGGGCAGCAGATTCCGGACTGGTTTGTCGAGGGACGTACCGTGCTAATCCCCAAGAAGGGAGATTTGTCCGATCCAAGGAATTATAGGCCAATCACCTGTCTGAACTCCTGCTACAAGATATTTACACGTATTCTGTATGCTAGGACACGACGGCAGGTTGATCCGGTCTTCCAGCAGATTTACGAGAAGCGTGGCGCTAAGAAGGGCATGGCAGCTTGCAAAGACAGCCTGCTGATAGACCGCTGTATTACGCAGGATTCTGTGTAGTACAAGCGGAATCTATCTATGGCCTGGATTGACTATCGTAAGGCATTTGACACAACATCGCACGAACTATTGTTGCATTTGTTCAAATGTCTTGCGGTAGCAGAGCCACTAGAGAGATGCGTAGAACAACTACTGCCACTGCGGAGACTCGCTTCACCATACATCCGGTGTAGAGCGGGTTACGACAGAGCAGGTGGTATTTAGAATTGGATTTTACCAGGGAGACTCTCTGAGTCCCCTCCTCTTTTGCATCTCACTGCTGCCGTTATCTGTTGAACTCCACCAAACTCGTGGGTACTACTGTAGACCACCCAGCAACCGGATGCATAAGGTCCATCCATTATTATATATGGATGACCTCAAACTGTATGCCTCCGGAGAGTGTGAACTTCAGAACGCTATAAGGGTTGTCGAGGAGTATACACGGGCCATTGATATGGAGTTAGGGTTGGACAAGTGCGCGGTCGCCCATCTCACGAGAGGGCGATACGGTGGCTTTGATGAAGACGCGCAGCTTGCAGACGGAAGCATCCTAAGACATCTGGATGCTGGAGAGACCTACACATAGTTGGGTGTGCAACAACAGCACATCCAGGATGTGCAGCTAGTGAAACAATCTCTTCGCGGCAAGTACAGATGCCTACTCCGAAAGATTTGGTCATCCGAACTTTCGGGGAAAAACAAGGTGTCTGCCACTAATATGCTTGCCGTTCCTGTTCTGCTCTACTCCTTTGGGGTAGTCAAATCGACAGTAGATGAGCTACGCCAATTAGACAGAGGCACCCGCAAGATGATGAATATCCATAGGAGCATTCATCCGAGATCGTCCGTTCCTCGTGTCTACCTTCCACGAAATCGGGGGGGGGGGGGGGGGCGAGGACTCTTGGGGTTGGAGTGTATGCAAATGCATGGCATATTAGCACTGGGCATGGCATGTAATATCCTTAGGAGCTCAAACCTGCTCCTGCAATTAGTGAGAGATCACGAAAATGCAGGGGTGGATGCAGCATTGTTTAAGGCGGCAAAAAGGGCCGCAGATGAACTTGGTCTCGTATTCGACGACAGGCGAGGAGGCCGGCGCGGTGCTGACCCAGAGTCAGTCACTGAACTTCAGCCACCTCGCTTGAAGGCCCAGGTAAAAGCTGTCGAACAGGAGCGTCTGTTTAGGCAGCATGTCGATAAACCCATGCACGGGGCGTTCTACAAAACCTAGACACCCTGGGTTTATTGACAAGGCTGACATTCGCCTTTTTAAGGTCAGCTGGGCTAAAGTCGGAGACCAAGGGATTCATTGTGGCCTGTCAAGATAGCGTAATTAAACCAGCTGGTCTACCGAAGCCACGAAATGGGTGTAGAGGTTCCTGATACAAACTGCAGGACCTGCATTTACTTTCCGCATGTTCAGTGTATGCGATTTAGGCCTACATCCATCACCATAACGCAGCATTACGGTTGCTGTATTACCATCTTCGGCACTCGTACGGGATAGACCAGACACCACTGCCTTACGTCCCCGGAGACATCGAGTCCGTTGTCGAAAATGAGAGGTGCCGAATTTATTGGAACTAGTCGTTTCCGACAGTCTAGCTAATTCAATCCAACAAGCCTGACATAGTTCTCCTCGACCATCAACGCAAGGTGATGTTTGTGATCGAGTTCTCGGCACCTGCAGAGCCAAACATCACTTTGAAAGAGGAGGAAAAACGGACCAAATACCGGGATTTCCGGTATGAGCTCCAATTGCTATACCCAGGCTACTCGGTCAAGATGGTAGTCCTACTAATCGGTTTACTCGGTGGTATGAAGCTTACGCTACTCTCGGAACTAAAGAGCATACTGGTCTGTCAGAAATCAGCTGAATGGCTGGCAAGCCAAATGCAGAAGGCAGTTATCTTGGGGTCCCTACTTAGGGCACACGATTCTGGTATTTACAGTAACTAACCCCACAGATCGTGGGGAGTGGCTGTAATTATGGCCGGCGCGGCTACCATGTGGTATCGGTCGGAAAGCAAGGAAGCCCTGCCCGGCAGCCGTGAAACCGTAAAAATAATAATAATAATAATAATCTTTAAGCCTATATCTCAAATATTCGCCGATTACATTTCGAAATACATCCCAGTATATTAAACATCTGTAAAAATATAACGAACGAAAAAGTTATATATACTATAATTATTTATTTTAAGAATATTTACAGAGTCTCTACGGTTGATCAAATTTTGGTCTTTTTAACAGATTTTTTTATCTTCACACTACGCATAAGAACACAGTAGTTTAACAACAACCTGTTCAACAAAATTTGGTCTTTTTAACATATTTTTTATGTTCACACTACGCATAACACAGTAGTTTAGTAACACTTTTAAATGTAAAAGATATTATTCAAAAATTTTAAGGGATTTAGAACAAATAAGATAACACAAAGTAATGTTAAAAATCCAAAACTATTTCAAAACATTTACTTGCACACTAGTGGCATCTGGTCGATTATGCCGATATAATACCACATTTAAATTTGCATAAAGAAGGCCGATAGCCACCAGGCCAACGACAAAAATATTATTATCTAATTGAAAGCCCCACTTCAAGTTGAAGTTATCAGAAACTTTGTTTTAAATGTTCATGTTGAAATTCTCTATCAATCTGTCGAGACGAATTTTCGATTTTAGCTATAATTTTTTACAATTTTTATTAAAAAATATGTATCATTTGTTTCAATTAAAATCAGTCTATATGTCACAAATATATAAAGATTCGCACAATTAGTTTTAAACCATTACTTTACAAAAAAATAATCATCTATTCTATTGTGGTCTAAAAATGTTCAAAAATTTTTTTAAATAGGTTTAGAATGTCATAAAACTGGATATTTTAAATTTGAGCGAACAAAAAATGATTTATTATCTATTCCCTTTAGACGGTCTACTCTGTATATTTTCCAGTGAAAGTTAACCATTTCTTCGCTGACAGTAGCGTAAATTACCTAAATTTGACTGTTTTTTAGATAATACACCAACAGACAGACGACAGATAGACAGATAGACTGACGGAATTGAAAAACCTATATTTTCGTAATCCACACGATCTGAAACGTAATATCCGAAGAAATCTCGGAAGGTGATTTTTTCTCGAATACAATACTTCCCTTTGGTATGCGAGGGAAGTGAAAATGATATGTTTTAGTAAAGATTCTATGTTAGATCAAAATTATGAAGTGAAGCCTATTGTTTCGGATTTAGCAGTATCCAACCGAATCTTCCATTTACCGTTATCAGAACCCAGTAAGTTTCCAATTGTGTTTGAACATTTTTAGACTTCGTATCCAGAGGGAGAAAGAAAATCGAAAATCTATAATTATCAAATAAAAAAATTCAGATATGGAAATACCTACAGTTTCAAATGGAAGTCGCTATTTCAATAAAACCAAATTGCAAACGCCCAAGGCCCTTATGGAGAAGTGGTATATTTTTGTTGGTATGGAAATACTTTAAATTTAATAGTTTATGTTAAAATTGTTACGGCTTGGCAACAATGTTTGTCGCATATTACCAGATCTTGATAATGGGTGCTCAAAGTAAAGACTAGATCGTATCATCCTTCTTGTCACTGTATTTTTATCGTAATATGCAAATCGCTGCACATAGTCGCAAAATAATTAAATCAAATCGTTAGAAGCATAAAATATATGTATAAACAAGACGCCAAATGAGATGCCAGAACCATTTAAATTTTAAATACCTTGTAAACCCACGTTTTCTTATGTATTCAATCCACTTTATTAATATTTATTGAAATAGACTGTTCACTTCCAATTGTCTAAAATAAATGCAGACATACCAGATGCCAGACTAAATAAAATTTTTATATATTTGACCTTCAATGACCCTAGTAAAACCTTTCTTTAATAGTTTTCTTTGCCATACTCGTCGACAAACGATCACATTTATATTATACGGGGAAATAAATGTATTATATTTTAATACACTTAGAAAACATCAGGAGATTCTAAATTAATGTCTAATAAATAGACATTGATTTTGAATATCCTAAAGGTTTTGTACACATCAGACAGAAAATATTCTTATCTTCATGATAAAAATAGGCAGCAACTGGAAGCTGCTTGAACCTCTCTACCAAATGTTTGCGAAAATTCCTTCATTTGGATCATGAACGGGTTTGTTACCGCTGAGCTATGCGATGCAGATTTCCGTTCCGCGGATGCTAGAACTGGTTAGATGGGGAGCCAGCATCATCGTAATCTACGTCATTTTGTGAAGGCCGACTTTCTCAGGCAGCATGCTATTATAACCTACAAGTAGGAAATCGGTAATCTGCCTGGCCGCAGCAGGTTCACTACAATTGCTTACAGTAGGCAACGCTTATTATATTCTTCGCAAATACAAAACGAAGAGTATTAGGGGTCCTGCATTAAATGTGATTGAATCATTCATGACTGACAGAAAACTACACGTAAAAATATATGGCACAATATCAGAAAATTATAATATCACTCAAGGAGTTCCTCAAGGTTCCGTGCTGGGACCATTACTATTTTTGCTATTTATCAATGATCTCCCTGCAATTATAGCAGGGATCGGTTGTTATATTTGTGGATGATACTTCGATGCTGCTCTCTGCACCGGGCCCTGTAAAACTTCAAGGTCAAGTAAATAACATTATACTTTCGTATCAAAACTGCTGTCAGAGTAACACACTAATCTTGAATATTGGTAAACTGAATGTATGTACTTCTCACAACACAACGAAGATCATCTCGTCAAAGTAATACATACTGAATACTTTTCACTAATAGTCAAGTTCTTGGGTACTATAATAGACAAGAGCCTTTGCTGGGAGGAGCAAATTCAAAATGTTTGCAAGAAGATAAACCATGCATACTACACATTAAGGCAGTTGAAAGGTATCTTTAATATCAAATCACTGTTAAATGATTAATATGCACTTGCATATTCACATTTATCATTATTGTGGCTTGGGGTGCTGCCACAAGCATAAATCACGTGTTCATCCTGCGGAAAAGGCTTGTCAGATTATTATTTGATATTGCACCAAGGGATTCCTATACCTTATTTCAAAAATTATAAAATCCTAACCATCCACAGTATATATACTAAACACCATTAAATTTGTCAAGAAAAATTTAAACATGTTCGAAACAAATTCAGACAATCACTCATACAATACCAGACAAGGTCACCTACTAAAAAGTAGAAATCATAATACAACAAAATCTCCATACCATGCAGGCAGTAAAATGTGTAATAAATTACCACCGGAAATCAAAGCCATAGATTCGGTAAATAAATTCAATTCTTGTCTGAAAAGTTTTCTTGCTGCCAACAGTTTCTACTCAGTTGAAGAGTACTTAAAATATGAGCCACAGTGATATTGGAAAATTTTTAACATTATCTGTGATGATCCTAGATTAAGTATTTTACCGGTTTGTGATTAGATGTTTAATTTATATGTGCATTGTTATTTTATTCTAAACTTTACTGTAAATTATTTTATTTTATTATTCTAAACTCTTTTAGATTGACGTTCATATGGATACTGTGTTTATTTGTATATCTATAGTGATAAATAAATACTACTACTACTACTACTACTACTACGTAGAGAGTAAACCACGTAGAAACAGACATGGAATAAGAAAGGTACCATACTGGTGGAGTGAAGAAATAGAAAGAAAACGTGATGAATGCATATCCGCCAGAAGAATTTTAGTTAGAGGAGTTAGAAGAGGACAGACAATCGAGGAAAGAAACGTGGCAAATGAGCACTATAAGACCAAAAAAAGGAGTTAGCTAAATTAATTATGGCCTCCAAAAAGATACTATGGCAAGAGGCATGTAGAAAGCTGGATACAGATGTTTTCGGTGAAGGATATAAAATTGTCACAAGATATACGCATACGGAACAAACCTTAGGATTAACCGACGAAATGAAGCAGGAGATCGTTGCAGTACTCTTCCCCAGACGCGACGAAACGTGGATAAGGGAGGACCCAGTAGAGGAGGTAACGGAATTCATAAAGGAAGAGCTGGAAAAGGCAGGAGAGCGTATGAAGAGCGAAAAGGCACCCGGAATAGATGGCATCCCACCAGAAATTGTAAAAGAACTGATTAAAGTGGCCCCTGATTTTCTTCTGAAAATGCTGAACAGCTTACTCAGGAAACAAGAGTTCCCCAGACAGTGGAAAATGGCAAAAGTGATCCTGCTACTGAAGGATGGGAAATCAAGGGAATCTCCTAAGTCGTACAGGCCTATTTGTTTGTTGGACACATTAGGTAAATTGTACGAACTGATGATAAGGGAAAGATTGGAGAACGAACTCCAAAGGGGAGAAGGATTGTCCGAAGTGCAGTTCGGCTTTCGGAAAGGAAGATCGACAGTACACGCGGTGAAAACAGTCCTGGAAATAGCCGAAGAAACAAGGGATAAGTAAAAGTACCTGGTAAATATTATAGAGAACTATTTTGAAGAACGGCAGATAAAAATAGCCAAAACCGGAATTCCAGTAACGGCGGGGTTTCCGTAAGGTTCAGTATTGGGACCCACATTGTGGAGTATCCTGTATGATGGGGTTTTTAGAATGGAGCTGACCGAAAACACGAAGGCGATAGGTTTTGCGGATGATTTAGCTCTAGTAGTGACGGCGAAAGATCAAAATACGCTAGAATTCAGGGCCAACGAATCTTTGAGAAGGATAGTGGTGTGGATGGAAAGACACCGACTCGAGTTAGCTCCAAATAAAACGGAAGTCGTCATACTGAGAGGATCACGGAGCAAAAGAAAACAGGTGTCCTTCGTATTAAAGGGAGTTGAAGTGAGACCATCAAAATCGGTGAAATATTTGGGAATTACACTAGACAACGAGGGAACCTTCGGGGAGCATATCAAGAGAGTGGTGAAGAAGGCAGAAGGAAAAGCGGCCATTTTATCCCGCTTGATGCCAAATGTAGGAGGACCCAGTATCCGAAGAAGGGAGGTACTGAATGGAGTTATTCAGCCAATAGTGCTGTACGGAGCCCCAGTGTGGCAACGAGCCCTACAGACAAAGCGATACAGGAATATGGTGGACGGAGTACAAAGAAAGTCCTTACTGAGAGTGGCTAGTGCATATCGCAGAGTCTCTGCGGCGGCAGTACAAGTGGTGACAGCCACGCCACCACTTTCACTATTAGTTGGGGAACGAAAATACGTGTACGAGATGGGGGAAGGGCATCGACAAGAAATACGAGAAGCTGCGAGAGAAAGGACAATGCTGACATGGCAGGCCTTATGGGATGAAAACACTGAAACAGCGCAGTGGACAAAGAGATTAATACCCGTGCTTGATGAATGGGTCAAGTGTAAACACAGGAAAACGGAATATTACTTGACACAAGCGCTGACAGGGCATGGTCCTTTCAGGAGCTACAGAACAAGGATAGGGAGAATAGAGGATGAGAGGTGTCTACATTGTGGAACGGAGGACACAGTTGAACATACACTATTTGAATGCGACAGGTGGTGGAGATATAGGCAGGAGGCGTACGAGGAACTGGGCGTAGAAATTAGACCTGAGACTATGATCAGGGAGATGACGGAGAGCAAAAGAAAATGGGAAACAATCCATGGAATAATAAAGAGAATTCTAAATATTAAAGAGCAAGAAGAGAGACGGTGAAACAAAGGAATCTAGAGGAAGACAAACGGCCATTTTGACGGTATGCTTTTTAAAAGCGGTTCCAAAATGGACTCGTGTGAGGTAGGAGTTTTTAGTGGGTGGAAATCCCACACACCGCAAAGAGCGGCGTCTTTAAAAGATTTTCTCCTGCCGAAAAAAAAAAAAACTACTACTACTACTATATTGCGTTTGATTGGTATATTTCTAAAACCGGTAATATCGCTCGTAGAAACAAAATTTTGATACGACTGTCAGTGATTGAATTATAAACAATTTTCAAAGTGTGTCCGTCAGTCTGTCGTCCGTCATGTTTCTTGTAAGCACGATAACTTAAGAATTAAAAGTCCGACCGAATTGAAAATTGGACAGTAAGTTAGAGAGAGAACCCTACTGTTTTTTAACAAAATTGAGCAATAAACAGAAAACTTATTAATTATCTTAATTTAAAAAAAAACATTTTTTTGTGTTTTGTAGTTAAACAAAAACTGTCTAACACTAACATTATTTCCAAAAAAACTGAGAAAAAAAATATTCTACAGAGTGTTAGATGTTTGCTATATGCAAATTAGCTTTTTCGATATTATTAAAGTACTTAATGTATTAAGGCATTTCCCTGTATTTAAAAAGCAATCCGTCGTCTATTAAATTATTATTGCAACAAATAAATAATATAAAATTTTAATATTTGAACGGCTACGCGAAATACGCCATTATTGGTGGTGACACTGGTGACGTCATCGATTATATCAAACAGTAATATCGCATGTATGTAGCATATATACATAGAATTTTAAAGACTTTTTGTACGTTTTTACCTGTGATTTAATTCGAAATGGCTAACACAAGATGTCAGAGTTCGTGTAAGAAATGTACCAGCAGTGGATGTGTTCATGATCGCCGATTTATGGAGATGAACGTTTCAACATAATAGAAGTGAGGAACTTTAAAGCCGCAACATAAGTATTAAACTGTTTTATTCTCTTTGCATTTATCTATTACTACTTTAACATATTCCATCGATGCCTATATTATGATTATTGTATATAGTTGCTCAATATAATATACGTAGTAGGTTGATATTATAACCTATAAGTATTGCTCATAAACTTGTAATGTAATCAGGGTTAGGTAGCTAGTCATTCATTATTTTAGGTTTTAGGCTAATACTCATGCATGATAATTAAGTTTTAAACTTACTTTACTTACTCAACTTACTTATTTTCCATTATAAAACTTTAAGGTTTTGCAAAATAACGCGTATTTATAATAAACAACCCATATTTGTTTACCAACAATATAACCTCTGACGTCATCAGTGCGGGATACAGTGACGTACGGTTTTTCGCGGTAAATTTTAAATCAAATTTAAAAGGGCTTATTTTAAGGAATAAATCGATTTCTTGGGAAAATTCAATTTTTTTTTAACCATAATTAAGTATTATCTTCACAGTTAAAGAGATTTTAAAATTTTCGAAAACACCGAATGTATATTAAAAGTGCAGTAAATCGGCGAAGACTTTTAATCTTTGCATCAGCCACTGCCGTAAATACCGTCTGGATTATGTAGTATCTAGTAACACTGTTAGATGGCGCCACTACTGCATGCAAAATCCCATAGGTCTATAACGTCTATAGAAGGGACAAATGGTTGGTCGCAGCATGTTTGAGCAGTGCATTTCAACCACATGACCTATGGTTGAAACGCACTGCTCATCTAATATAGCAGTCTAGTATAGTAGATAAATAAACAAGCTAACCATTACACTCTTCGCCGATTGACTACACTTGTTATATAATTGTTGCACATTCTACAGAATACTCTTCTCAGTTTTTTTGTAAATGATGTTAGTTTCAAACATTTTTTGCTTAATTACAAAACAAATTATTATTTGTTATTTCAAAAATTAATTGCTTCCTATTTATTGATTGGGTTCTTCCTCTAGCTAACACTAACTTACTGTCCAAATTTCAATTCTATCGGACCTTTTGTTCTTAAGTTATCGTGCTTACAAGAAACGGGACGGACGGATAGACACGGGTGGACGGACAGACAGGCAGACAGACAGACAAACAGACGGACGGACGGACGGACATTTCGAGAGTTGTTCAGAATTCGATCACCAACGCAGTGATATGAAAATGTTTTCTCTACGAGCAATATTACCGATTTTAGAAATGTGCATTCTTTCGATAACCTGACTTCTGGTTATGCTAACAAGTAAAATTCTGATTTGCCATTTTCATTTTAACACTAGCATCCAACCTAGTCCCCTACGGCTAAGCAGGCTAAAATAGTATCTACATGATCCCCTACGATATGTAAATTCAGTTAAAAATGAGAACAAAGGCCTGAAATAAATTTATTTACGTACCTTATCTTTAAAAAATTTTTTCATTCAAATGAATTACATTTTCATAAAATCTCATTCAGTTTCTTGGAAATGCTTAGCCTTTGAAACGTTTTTCGTCCTTATTGGGGACTCATCAGAAAAGCCTAAAGCCACTCATAACGATGTTCCATGCAAAACTAAGACATTTTCCATGAATGATATAAAATAATTATAATTGACATTGACTGTAAAAAACAACAGATCTTCACCTATCTATTAGCTAACTAGTATTGGAGCCTATATACTCTATGCATGTTTAAAAGTGAATTATTTATTATTTGTTTGCTTATAGTAATGAAACATTTTCTTTATAGGCTTAGCCGTAGGGGACTAGGTTGGATGCTAGTGTTAAAATGAGAATGGCAAATCAGAATTTTACTTGTTAGCATAACCAGAAGTCAGGTTATCGAAAGAATGCAAAGATTTCATTAATATTTTTATATATAGTTTTTCCTTTATTTCTCATAGATAGCTTTTCTTTCCAGTGTTTGCAAAATCCTATAAAGAAAATGTTTCATTACTATAAGCAAACAAATAATAAATAATTCACTTTTAAACATACTCTTAACGTTTTATCGTTTTGTGGATTGCACGTCAGTCGCTATATTACATTTAAAATGTTGTTTTGGAAATGCATCTTTTGTGACATATATCATGGAATTGAAAAAAGTAACAAGCTTGTACTCTCGCCGCACTTTTTATATAATTGTTACACATTCTATGGAATATTCTTCGCAATTTTTTTGTAAATAATATTAGATTTTGTCCTAGTTTCAATACAGTAGGACTTTTCGTTCTTAAATGATCATACTTCCAAGAAACGTGACAGTCGGACAGAAAGACAAACAGATGGATCGACTGACGGACGGACATTTTGAAAGTTGTTCAGAATTCGATCACCAACACAGTTATATGAAAAAATTATCTCTACGAGCGATATTGCCGGTTTCAAAAATGTGCCGATCAAACGCAATATACTCTTCGTATTGAATTTGAAGGCTTCTAGAGTTTCCATATACTTTACTGTACAGAGTAACAGAGATAAGAGTCACGAGCTATAATAAGTCAATGCCTACTATTTCATAACATTACTATTTAGACCTACAACCTTTTCCCCTATCTAAACATGCATAACCCCTTTTTAATTTCATTCCGTACGCCTATGTTGAAAAAATATAAATAATCAGTGGTTTGTTTAGAAATAAATACACATAATATTCATTGAAAATGTGTTTAAAAAATAGGGTTTTTAAGTTTTAATTTCATTTTTATCGAAACTAACATGTTGTGACCCTCACCCTTTTTAGCCTGTACCCTTCATTTGCGAAGAGTATAATAAGTAGAATTAACTTAATAAAAAAAACAAGTTAACACAAATAAATGATATGCACATTCCGAGTCATTCAATTAGACATAACTCAGTTCTGGTAACCCTTAAATAGAAACATATTTCTACAACACCTGCAAAACACCAAATAACTTTTCTTAAGCGAGACACGTAGGAGATAAAATTAACAATTTAGTATGCTCGCTAAGTGTGTAGTGCCTTTTTCTGTACATTTCCAAATCAAATAAAGATAACCACATGCCTAGAGGCGTAAAGGCACCAAGATAAAATCTAAAATTCCCAATTCACCAGATCGGGCGATAATCATTAGTGACAAATGAAGTTATTTAATTAGCTCTAAAATGATGTGGGTAAATTAAAAATCTATCAGAATGGCGTTCTTGGAGTGCTGAAGCGTGTGAATACTATTTGAATTACGATAGAGACAAATGAACGTCCTAAAAGGGGTTGTAAACTGGTCGGAGCTAATATCTCAGTTAAGTCAATCAAGCGAGGCGTAATTTAGATTACAAAATTTTATTCAAATTAGAAAGGAATGTTCGAATATTTACCGAGGGGAATTATAATTAGTTTTAAAAAATGACATGCGGTAAAGGATATAAATCTCGAGGGAAGTTAAAAGCAATGCATGATCGGAGTGTATCACTTAGTTACTAAGTGAACGAGAGCAGTTAATAAATAAATCACAAGGTTTATTACTATTATTAAATTAGATGGAAACTTTATAAATTATTACTAAAATCGCTCGGACAGTTCTACTTTTAAAATACATTTATTTCGATATGTAGTCATGTTAAAAAAATATATTTTCAAAATGTTTGAATAAGTTTAAAAATGAATTATTATTTGTTTGCTTATAGTTGGATTGAAACATATTCTTTATAGGATTTTGCAAACAGCAGAAAAAAATAACTATATATAACTAAAACAAAAAGTATGTGTAAATTAATAATGAAATCTTTGCATTCTTTCGATAACCTGAATTCTAGTATCTACATAACCCCCTACGATCATGAAGATTCAGTTAAAAATGAGAACAAAGGCCTAAAATGAATTTATTTATCTACTTTGTTCTTGAGAATTTTTCGTTCTAATGGATTACGTTTTCGTGAAATCTATCATTCTGTTTCTTGGAAATGCTTAGCCTTTGAAACGTTTTTCGCCCTTATTCTGGAGCTCATCAAAAAGAGATAAAGCCACTCATAAAGATGTTTCATGCAAAACCAAGACAATTTCTATGAATAAGTGTGAAATAATTATATTTGAGATTGACTGATAAAAACAACAGATATTGTCTAAATGTTATTTGTGGCATTATTTTTTTTCTCCTTCAATTCTTTGGGACTTCCTGCCACATGTATATTTTCTCTTTAAGCGGTGCTCGGGGAATCTACAAAATATCACAATTAACCAGTATGTTACTCGTAAATAACCTCTACGCCTGTGACTTTTACGTCAAAGAATCAGTTAGAGGTTTCTTTTTTTTTAATAAACAACACAAATAAGTACTTATAAAAACTTGAAATTAAATATTTCGCCGATGTTTCGGAAATCTAATCTATTTCCTTTTTCAAGGCTTTTTTTGAAAAATCTTTTTTGCTGTGTATGATAAATACACAGCTCTAAGAATGTTTGTTATATTCAATATCCATAGATACTTACTATTTACATAGAACTGTTGTTAACAATTTTTTTAGTTTTTATACAATGTTAAGTTTGTGAAGTTCTTCTTTTAACATTGGCAACATTCCGTAGATGTCTGTACAACTTGGTTGCCAATGTTAAAAGAAGAACTATTATTTGTTTGCTTATAATTGTTGTTTGCAAAATCCTATAAAACATATTCAATACAACAGGTATAGAACAGATGGACATTTTTTTGCTCAAATTAAAAATGTCCACGTTTCATGACATTCTAAGCCTATTTCAGAAAAAAAAAATTTTGAAAAAATTTTTACCACTCAAAAAATGGAAAAAAATGTGTTTGCTCTTTAAAATTTTCACGTTTCCAGATGGCAATAATATTTAGCATATGCACCTATTACAGTTTTATTGAAAAATGTACAGGCTGGTCATCCCAAGAAATAATTCAACCATGGTGAACATTTGTAAAGGTATTTGCGCAAGCCTTCCATATTTGGCACCTGTTATTTAGTATTGAATTTTTGGTGTCGGATGACCACTCTGTATATTTTTTTGACCAAAAGCTATCAGGTTTTCTTTGTAATAATAGTGATAACTATGTCCCGATTATTATTCTCAATGTCATTTCGTAATTAATATTTTTTAGAGTGACCACCAAGCACAAATAAAGAGATTCTGTGTAAATTTCAAAAGAAAATTGAAAGTAAACTACTCATAGTAACATATTTTTGGTACAAATTGTGTGTACGCCAATAATTGTTTCTTCGAGTTAATATTCAAATTTTCTTATATATTTTTCTAATGGGGCAACAACTTATCTCATATCCCATATAGATTAAATCACATCTATATTCTCAATTTTTTTTGTGCAATTAACACACAACTTGCAGATAAAAAATCAAAACAACAAATTATATTTATTAAGCTACAAGGGTTACTAATGGTGATAAGGGTCTAAAACTAATGCTGTTACAGAACACCCACCTATGTACTCTCATATATTTTTGGCCGCGGTATCCGAATCAGAGGTCAGAATTGGCTCGTCACCCAGGATTTTTCGTAAAATCGAAAAAACCACATGAACACTAGTCAAAATAGGGTTTACATGAGAAAAAAAATTAAAGGGCCCGCAAAAATCTAAAAAAATTCAGGGGTGAGTAGAAAGACGAGTTACAGTTCCGGGAAGCGGTTCTTGGCAGGTTTTCACGAAAGATCCTGGGTTGACGGGCCAAATCTGACCTCAGATTCGTATTCAGCGACCAAAAATATATGGGGGTACATAGGTGGGTACGAAAACATACTGAGGCCATGGTGAAAAAAAAATTAAGTTGAAATTTCAACATATCAAATCGAAATTTTAACTTATTAAGTCGAAATTTCAACATATTAAGTTGAAATATCAAGATAAAACATCCGCCTAAGGAATCACTACTTCGACATCCAGATTTCTCGTCCAAGTCACTTTAAAGGAAACATTTTGACTATATTTGCACTCTAGTATGTAGAAATTATTGGTCATAGAATTTTAATATTTGGGCAGATATCATAGAAAAATGTGAGGCGTTGGCTTCTTCTACCATATACGTTAAAAATGAAGCTTCTAGCTTGGTTTACTTACTTTGCGCTATTCACAACCTATCACCTCCCACCCCTTCAACGGAATCATCTCAATCATATGTCATTACTATACATACGTGTACTAACTTTCAAGTGAATATCTCAATTTTATGTTATCAATCCCGTTAATAATGGAGTGGAGGTGGTGAGGGTAGGGGGTTTAGAAAATATTAGAAAGAAATATAATCTAGTTTCAGATTTCATTATAATACATATATATGCCAAATAGCAAGTGAAAATCTTAATTTAATTTTATCATATCTTTAAATAAGTGGTAGTGGGGGAAGAAAAATATTATTTAAAAAAATCTGAGGCCTTCGCTTCTAGTATATACACCAAATCCCATATTTCTGTGCTCTTACCGGCTGGCTTTACTTATTTTCCCCTATTTACCCCTATTTAACCCCCAACCTTTCAACGGAATAATCTCAAAATATAATCTAGTGCCAGACGTCATTATAATACATACGTGTATCAAATTTCAAGTGAAAATCTCAATTTTATTGTATCAACCCCTTTAATAATGGAGTAGGGGTGAAAAATATTATTAAAAAATCTGATGCCTTGACTTCTAGTACATACATCGAATTTCAAGTTTCGGTACTCTTACCAGCTTGCTTTATTTATTTTCCCCTATTTACTCTTAATTTAACCCTCAACCCTTCAACGGAAAAATCTCAAAATATAATCTAGTTCCTGATGTCAATATACTATACATGCGTATACCAAATTTTGAGTGAATATCTTAATTTTTTTTATCAACCCCTTTAATAATGGATTGGGGGGGGGGGGGATGGAAAATACTATAAAAAATTTTGAGGCCTTGGCTTCTAGTACATACACCAAATTTCAAGTTTCTGTACTCTCACCAGCTTGCTTTACTTATTTCCCCCTATTTACCCGTATTTACCCCCCAACCCTTCGTAAGTTCAAAAAATAATCTGGTTTCAGATCTCGTTATAATATATACGTGTACAAAATTTCAAGTGAATATCTTAAACCGTTCCGGAGAAAACGTGGAGACAAAAAAAAGTTACAAACAGACAGACAGACAGACAGGCAGACCGACAGATAGACAAACACACAGACAGAAAATTTTTTCTCTCTCAAATTCAAAATCTCTATATTCCATGACATTCTAAACTTATTTAAAGAAAAAAATAATAAATTTTTTTTTACGATTACTATACTTCCAATCCTCTACGTGGAGGCGGAAGTAATAAGTCGAAATTTACACCTAAGATTTTGAAGTTTCAACTTAATAAGTCGAAATTTTAACTTATTAAGTTGAAATTTGAAGATAATAAGTTGAAATTCCAGGATAAGTCGAAATTTCAACATATTAAGTTGAAATTTCAAGATAATGAGTCGACATTTCAACTTATTATGTTGAAATTTCAAGATAATAAATTGAAATTTCGACTTATATTATGTTGAAATTTCAACTTAATACTTCCCTCGCATACCGAAGGGAAGTATTGTATTCGAGAAAAAATCACCCTCCGAGATTTTTTCGGATTTTGACGTTTCAGAACACGTAGATTACGAAAATATAGGTTTTTCAATTCCGTCAGTCAGTCAGTCTGTCTGTCTGTCTGTCTGTTGGTGCATTTACTAAAAAAACTACTTGATGGAGAGCAGTCAAATTTGGTAGGTTGTTGACCCTACTGTCAGCGAAGAAATGGTAAAACTTTCACTGGAAAATATACAGGGTGGACCGTCTAAACGGAATAAATAGTGAAAAAAATTTTGTTTTGCTCAAATTTAAAATTTCCACGTTTCATGGCATTCTAAACCAATTTTTAAAAAAATTTTTGAAAATATATTTTACCAACATTTTTGCAAAATTTTTTACCACTTAGATGGAGTTTTTTTCCTTGTTCAAATTTAAAATTTCAACGTTTCCATGGTACTCTAATCGTATTAAAAAAAATTAAAAATTTTTTCTGAAAAATTTTTAAAAAATTTTGAAAAAAAGTACTACTATAGAATAGATGAAATTATTTTTTTTTGCTCAAATTTAAAATTTTCACTCTTCATCATATTCCAAAACTATTTAGGAAGAAAAAAATTTGTAACATTTTTTACCATTAGATAATAAAATGACCACTAGAATAGATGGAAGAGTTTTTTTACTCAAATTTAAAATTTACACGTCTCATGACATTCTAAACCTAATTCAGAAGAAAAAAATTTTGAACATTTTTTAACCCATTTTGAAAAATTTCAAAAAAAATGAATTTTTTTCTTTGTTCAAATTTAAAATTTCCACGTTTCCATGGCATTCTAAACCTATTCAAACAAATAAAAAAAAATTTAACCAACATTTTTTAAAAATTTCAAAAAAAAATGAAATTTTTTAACCACCATTATACTTCCACCCCACTACGTGAATGTGGAATTGAAAATGTGTCAGATGGCAATAACATCTGACATATGCTATCATACTTTTATTGAAAAATATACAGGGTGGTCATCCCAAGAAATAATTCATGGTGGACATTTGTTAAGGTATTTGCGCAAGCCTTCCATATTTGGCACCTGTTATTTAGTATTGAACTTTTGCTGTTGGATGAGTACTCTGTATATTTTTTTGACGAAAGCTTACAAGGTCTTCTTTGTAATAATAGTGATAACTATATTCCGATGATTATTTTCAATGCCATTTCGTAATTATTAATTATTTAGAGTGATCCGCGCACAAATAAAGAGGGAAGTTCGGTGTAAATTCCTTTACAGATTTTTTTTTCGCTGTGGCCTCAGAACGCTTGGGTGTTCTGTAATATGAGCATTTTTTGTGTGCCGGTGTTATCGATTTACTGATACCGAATTTGATTAAACGCTTCTGGGGCATTTTTACTTATCCGACTACATCCTTTCTTCGAAGCCATTGCATTGGCGACAATACCCTTGGGAGAGAATCTTGATAAAATACGACAATATTTGTAATAAATGACAAGTTCCTGTTGCACAATCGGCCAATGTGACGATTAAAATAAAATAACAATAAAACACATCCTACCTATCGACTAAAATAGCGATTTTCACACAGTATACTTGCAAAATCCATATACGTCGCCTAGTGGGAGCTAGTGACAGTCAGCGACTGCGACTCCGACTACCCATACCAGACCGATTCCGTTATGCTCTAGTATGTTCATTTTTTCAAAGTTCACAGCACAATCGTGGGTCCAACTCAACTGGATTGGATGTGGTGTACTCGTGGACGGCATGGATGCTTGTAGTATTGTATCGTGCACGATGCTCATATGAATTATTCCACATATTCTATGCTTCTTTTTAATTACATTACAATGTACAAGATTCGTGATATTCTACATTCGAATAACAACTAGTCATGCATAATTTCCGTGGTATTTCGTGAAAAAATACTTGATGTACAGGGCTACCATAAAAGGCACAAAGGACTCGACATAAGAAGCACTTAGCTTTCAGCAGGGGAAAATTATTTCTTCTTTTAAACCATACTTTGAGCTATGGTAAAATTCCTACTAGATGATACGAGTAAGAACACAAATGCTACAAATTGGGCACAAATTTCAACAAGTATTTTTGTTGTTATACGGAAATATACTTTGGTTGAATGGGGAATATTTCGAGGATATTCATAAAAATTTGGACCTCGAACTGAGTATATGTTGGACATGATAAGCAAAGGACTGCTTGCAAAATCCTATAAAGAATATGTTTTATTACTATAAGGAAACAAATAATAAATAATTCACTTTTAAACAAAGGACTGAGTAGACTATTCCGTCTCCACCTACATAAACAGATATTTTATATCCCCTTTTTACATATAGAGTGTATGTAATTAGTATAACATGGGGTCTGTGGAGAAAGAAAATTGAAACAAATATCGAAAATTTTTAATAACACTGTTTGCGGACTGCTGGCATATTGGATAGGTAGGCTCTTTTGTAGTCGCCTCCGGTAGCACATGATGCTCCGACATTTGTACAGATAGGTATTTATACTCTCCCTTATGGTATTCTCAAGCCATGTTTAGTATCTGCCGTTACTTGGCTAAGAACGTACACACGACCTACCCGTTTGCGTTCGTTGTTTTTGTGCAGTGAGAATAAACCGTTTATTTTGTATTTGGACTATTTATTTACTAAGTCAACTTTGGAATAACATCTCCACACCAGCTACCCAAGCAAAACACGTTACATAATTTGGAGCCAGAGCGCAGGTTCACTTTGAAGAACGTTACAAATGTAGGTATTGAACGGAGTGCGTGTGTCCTTAGTTAGACTTGCCGAAATGTGTATTGATGGAGATGGATGTTATTTCGAACAATTTTTGAGACAAATTTAAAAGAATTGTTGTTACTGGATGTTTCCTGTTGGACAATAAAGGTATTATTATTGTTATTACTCTTATTCGGTGTTTTGTTCTGATCTATTTATTATTGTTTACATCATGGGCGTAATTTCAGTTTTTTAATTGGGTGGCAAGGCGTACCGGGTCCAGAGGTCTGGGGAGTATGGATTGCCCCCACGTGTAAGAGGGGTCCGGGGGTCCTCCGCTGGGAAATTTTAAAAAACTAGCATTGCATTGTTAGTTTTTTAAACTTTTTCAGATTATTTTCCCCACAAAATAATTGCTAACATTCTTTATTTACCCTAAACTGTTCATTGTTAATTACTTTAATTAATAGCCAAACTATTTCTATTTAACATTATAATATACAAGTTCCAATAAACATTTTATTTTTCTGCGCTAAATAAGGCTTGATTAATAATGAATCAAGAAAGTGCCGAACTTGTAAAAGTTTTATTTTACAATTGTTTGTAAATTATTGAAATTTTCACTTCAAAATTCTGGGGTGGAAAAATACTGGGTTGAATAATTCTGGAGTGACAACTGCCACCCCTTGCCACCCCCAAATTACGCCACTGGTTTACATTGATTTCCATAGAGACCAAAGACTCGATTTTTAGTTTTGGATACCTGATTGGAAAGAATTATGCGAGCAATTCGTTACAAAGGATCTGATTTTCCCTTCAAGTACATATAAAAAAGGGAATAACAACCCCCTCCTCAGTATGAAGAAATTGTCTTCAAGTTTTATGTAAACAAAGCTCTTAAGGCGTAATGCTCGTATGCTAAATTTCAATCCATTCACTTCATCCATTCAAGAACGTTTAAATTATTTAATTCCTGTTAAGAGTTCCGTTATAAAGAGAACAAGTTTATTAATTTCTTTTAAGTGTAACTTCATTAGATAGTGACAGCTGAACCATTTTAGGTGAATGCAGCGTTTTTCCTCTCCAAAGCGCAAACGAAAAATTCTAACATTTCCACGCCCACTGAAAAAACTGTGCATGCAACATAATGCCCATTCGCTGGCAATTCACATTCGATGATTCATTCGCATCTCGCACTTTGACATACTGCAGTACACCCGCAACATCTTTAAACTGATTTACGACTTGCTTTTAAGTAAGCCGGGAATCTGATGTTTCGCCTTCATTTTTATTTCGCATTTCAATAAAAGTTTATTTCGTGCAAAAATCAATATTATGAATTGAAAAACAATTTTTTGAAAAAACAAAAAGCAAATGAATTTTACTCATTTTTTTTTTAAATTTTAACCATATTCTTTTACTTTCACCAACAGAAGCCCAAAACATTAACCTTTTATTTGATGTATGATACGTCTAGTTTGGGTACTAATTTACACTGGAATTATTGGATTTCTGTAGATGCTACATTTACTAATTGGTATTGTTAAAAAGATACACAGATATAAAATAAAATTTACAGAATTTATTAATAATTATTTATAAAATAGGGAAAAATAAAATAATATCAATTGTTCAAACTGCATTCCTTCAACTTCAGTACATTTTTGAGTCCTACTGATGGTTTCCCTTGCCACCTGTTCTAACATTTGCTCAGTTATTGTTGCAGAAGCTTGGCGAATTTTGATTTCCAACTCCTCGAGGTTTCTTGAAGATGATGAATAAACTCGTTCTTTGACGTACCCCCACAGGAAAAGTTCATAGGTGTTTGGTCAGGTGATCTGGCCGGCCATCTTGTGCGCCCATATGTCGAAATGACTCTATATTAAAATCTGTTTTCCAAATAATCAGAGACATCTCGAATGTTATGTGGCGGAGCCCCATCTTGTTGGTAATAAATGCCTATTCTCAAATTCATAGGTAATTCTCCTAAAAAGCCTTCAATTTCATTTTCCACAAAGTTCAGGTACCTAATTCCATTTAAAGTCCCCTGAAATAAAGTAGGACATATGATCCTAGTACCCACAATTCCTGCTCATACATTTACCCCAAATATTTGGTAATTTCCTTCTATAAATTCATGTAAATTTTCCTGAGACCAGTAACGCAAATTGTTTTGGTTAAACATGCCATTATTAGTGAACCGACTTCCATCTGCGAACAGAATTCTGGGAACAATGTTTCTCTTTTCTAGTAACCAGTTGCAATAAAACACTCTCCTACCTGCATCAGCTTCATATATATGCTGACGAAGTTGATATTTATATGATTTATATCCATGTTTTCTCAATATTCTTCTAACAGTTTCATTTCCACTCATGCTAAAATATTAATCTTTGTGGCCTCGTCAATAATAAGGGTATTTTGTTCGTTTTTATTTGCCAGGGCTCTAAATTTTTCTTCTAAAATCTTAAAATATCCTCTACAAGGGTGATGCCTTCCAGGATACCGCCTTGCATATAAGCTTTCAGTTTGATATACATTTCTTTTAGATTTTCCATAAATAAATAATATGTCCACCTTTTTATTTTGGGTATATACCGTCATTTTGTATTATTTTAAAACTTTTAAATAGTTATATTAGCAAGGCGAAACATCAGATTCAAGGCCTACCGAGTGAATTTTTTTAAAACACAGTCGTGCAGTTGCCAACTCAATATTTTCACTTTTTCGATTCTATTATGAAATTTGGAAAGAAATTACGTAATTGTGATACATCGTTGTAACGAGAATTTCATGTGGAATCTAAATATCCAAATATATATATATAGGTTGCTATTTAAAAATCAAAAGTTGTTGCTGTTTTCGGTTGGATTGGACGCGATATTTTTTACTTAATAAGTGCAAAATGTAGCTTTTTGTGTCACAAATGATGCCAAAATTTCAAAATTGTATTCCTAAAATCAACCTAGAAATAGGAGCGGGACTAATTTTGTTGTCACCCAGTATAATAGTTTTCAGAGTCATAGTCAATAATTTTGAAAAATTTTAATAATCGACTAATTTGATAATCGTATCTCGATTATTCTCATCACTAATACGGAAGTTATACTTAAAACGTGTATACTGACTCATACACTCTCTTTTTTTACTTATTTTTATGTTTAGAATATGCTTTTGAAAGGATGTTACTTTTTACCGATATGTTTCAGTCAGATTGCAAACTTCTTCACGTTTTCAAGAAGTCAAGAACATATACGCACACAAAATACTCTATAGATGAAGCATGTTAGTAACTAAAATAAGTTACCCATCCCTTTACCTTTTTATTGTTTTCAAATCGATGAAAAATAATATTACATTTTTCATTATTACCAATAAAATTCGTACATTCGATTACGTTCTCGTTTTATTGCAGCCGCAGCCGTCAGAAATCCGTCGCCTGTCGCTTGTTCTTTTCAAAAACATCAACAACTTGACGTTGCATTCGCGGAGCATGGGACGGGTGTTCCGATGGTTGTTAACTGCGCACTGTACCTACTTCCTTACAAGATTAGATATCGCGTTTATGTCTTTTTTCCCCATTAGTCAAACGTCAAAATTACAAAGTACGACACGGCAGGCTGCACCTCGGACACCTCTACCAACTGTCATACCCGCCCGATGCCCGCAGACCAAACAAACGTGTTCCTAGTAGGAAATGCTGCGGCGAATGCACCACTCATTCATATTTCTACTTCTCATTATGCAACAATTAAGAAAGCTGGATTTACGTTGGGGTAGATGTTAGTTAATATAAGAATGTTTTTTATCTAATTTTATGCTAAAAGCTCGAGGGCATTCGTAATTGGTATTATTTTATTAAAGATCAGATCAGATGATATGAGATGAATGATTCGAGTGAAAATTAATAAATACTTTTCGTGCTTTCTCTGTCATATTCTGCTGGCGCATTCTTCACAATTGTTGAGGATACGTAATAGTCCACGGCAGATAGATTTATAGATTCGTTATTTGGGAACAATATCTTGTGTAATCGATTTGAACAAAAGCATTTACAACGTCTTAGTCCAGGAGCTAGGTGACTTTTTCAGTGCAAGATCGTTTTATGCTCAATGAGTTATTATTTTATTTCATGGATGACAAAATATCCTTCCCATTTTGCTCGATAACGGCTGACTTTGCGCTAAATTCATACAGGACCATTTCGAGCCGTCTCGCCAAGACGGATAACTTTCGTCTATAACTTTTTCCGAAGAGTTGAAGTTTAGGTTTTGATCCACTACGAGCTCTCCTATGAAAATTGACTGTTAGTCAACTTTGCTTGATAACGATTGATTTTACGAAGAAATCATACAGAATCATTTCAATCCAGCTCGTCGAGACTGATAACTTTGGTATATCACTTTTTCTGAAAAGGGGAAGTTGAACAAAAGTACCACACGCCCTTAAATTTTTCAGATGTACTTTATCGTTATTAAATGGTAATTTTTATCATTACTTATTTATTATAGATGTCATAAACAAAAAATTGTGTTTAAAAGTGAATTATTTATTATTTGTTTGCTTATAGTAATGAAACATATTCTTTATAGGATTTTGCAAACAGCGGAAAGAAAAACTATCTATGAGAACTAAAAGAAAAACTATATGTAAAAATATTAATGAAATCTTTACATTCTTTCGATAACCTTACTTTTGGTTATGCTAACAAGTACAAATTTTTATTTGCCATTCTCATTATAACACTAGCTTCCAACATAGTCCCCTACGACTAGGCAGATTAAACTATTATATACGTGATGCCCTACGATATGTAAATTCAGTTAAAAATGAGAACAAATGCCTGAAATTAATTTATTTACCTACCAGATTAAAAGAATATCATCAAACTGAATTAAATCCTCATCAAGAGTGAACGTGAGATTGTTGGGGTAAACAAGATAAAGGAGCGGGCCCAGTACAGAACCTTGAGGAACGCCCCTTCTAGCAGCGATAATTTCTGATTTTAATATTTCTCCATTCTCCATTCTCGTTCAACCACTCTCTGCACTCTACTTCGAAGATATGATCCTATCGGCTATCAGTTGCAGTGACACCCCACTTGCCCCGCAATATTCAAGTTTATTTAGTGGTATTGCATGATCTACACTATCAAATGCTTTTGACAGGTTAAGGCACATTAAACATGCAGGTTGGCGTTCATTTTGTGAGTTAATGATCTTGTCTTCCAAAATATTACCAAGGATTAATGGGAATGAGCTTTGGTGACGCTGCCTGTCTGACAAACAACGATGGCAACATGCTGTGTTTTTTATAATAGAACATGATAAAGTCACCTAGTTAAGAAAACTGTCGATGACGAATTCCAAAATATGGTAGCTATTAGCAATCAAAGTACATCAACGAATAGATCTCAAAGAGTCCTCTAAGTTACTTTTTGAACTTACGTATATTATTCCGAAATCTGATATGCTGACATATTGGCCAAACCCTGTATACTATCCGTTTGTAAAATTCCTTACTTTTTCGAGTGGTGGAGTTTTCCGAAAAACTTACCAGCAAATAGCACAACTTCGCACCTAATTCGTTAAATCGAAAAATTATTAGTCGTGGTAAACTATTTAGATTAACCCTTCTAGTCCTCTCAAGAACAATTTCCTTAAATTTTCAGCGAACGAGAAATTTTTCAGCAGTTAAAGATCAATGGCAGTGGATGAAATTATCGTATTCTAATCTGTTCTAAAAAATATTACGAAATATTTGGCTTTGAACAATTATGTAGTTTCCAGCTTTGTGATTCGCACAAATTCATTTTGCTCGGGATGCTCGCCAATTTATTTCTTCCAGTGACAACATACAATACTGGTTCCTGCTGAATGATAAATCGAAATGACATGATATAGGAACTATAAGGAGATGGTAGATATACATAAATTGTATCACATTGTAATGTTAACTTCTCCAAGTCATTTATAACTCATCTGCAATTTATTCCAAACCAAACATGCAGCCAGAAAATGGCAAATGTTAATTACTCCATTAACAATTTAAATATAAGACATCCATTTTACATTTTGACTCGATAACTATTCGATAATTAAAATTTTTTTTACAAGCTATGCGTTTTACTGATTTGCATACTATTAGTTTTGCCGTGTATTTTTTAACACCATTAGTTATCAAATATTTGCAATTTAAATAACTAATTAGCAACGGGTATGGCTAAAGACTAAACTCCAAACAAGTACAAACAAGTGCTGCTGCTTAGAAATAAAATTCTACTTAAATGACTTCTTAAAATTGGGGAATATTGCCAATAATAAGGTGTGATTCAATATTTCTCACATACTTCCTGTCTGTTAGTCGAGTCAAAGAAGCCTAAAAATCGTCAAAGTTTCTTAGTCCTCAGGGACAGGTCCAATTTTGATGATTTTCTTTTAATATATGTGTTTGTTAATATTATTCAAAATCAGAAACATCCCAAGTGGCCAAATAATTATTTATATTGTTTAGGGGTGGATGTCACTCCTTCTTGGGGTAGATATTAACAAAACTCAAAATAGGCACAGAAGTCGATAGGGGGATGAATTCTAAGCAAGAAATGTCCTATGAAGTTTTTTTGATAAATTAATATTAAGTATTCGAGTTATTCGCAATTGAAAATGCTGATATTTCATCCAAAAAATGCATGTTTTAGAGTGATTTTTCACGAAAAACTCGAGAACCTTACGTTTTACTAAAAATACATCAAGAACCAAAATGAAGTTTATAAAATACCGATTAGTTTGTTTAAATTATTTCTGTAGATGCAATAAGAACCGAGTTATGGCTCCTTGAAGATGACTGTTTGTTTGCGAAAACTGAATCGAACCCTTCAACTTTAAATAATAATCCACTGCATTTAGTGAAAAATGTGCCGCATCTTCAGACCAATTCATACAAAAGCAAATGTTGGTTTTCCAGGTAGGCTCGGGTGTCCTGAATAAGTTCTCAAAAGACCTCGAAGTGGGAGTGTAAGGATAAAATTTAGCAACGCTATAAAAGGCTAAAATCGTGCTCCGAAACTAATTTTTCGAGATATCTCGGTTTTCATTGCCTCTACGACAAAAATACATCAGGAAAAAAAGAAAGCTATGAAAATTCTCTATGAGCAGCATCTTCAGACCAATTCATACAAAAGCAAGTGTTGGTTTTCCAGGTAGGCTCGGGTGTCCTGAATAAGTTCTCAAAAGACCTCGAAGTGGGAGTGTAAGGATAAAATTTAGCAACGCTATAAAAGGCTAAAATCGTGCTCCGAAACTAATTTTTCGAGATATCTCGGTTTTCATTGCCTCTACGACAAAAATACATCAGGCCAAAAAGAAAGCTATGGAAATTCTCTATAAAAAAGATTGAGGGTCTTTTTTTCGTATACGCAATAGTTTTCATGAAAATCTTGCATTGAATTTCAACTTATGGGATATTATGGATAATTTAAGTACTCTATTCCACACTACCCTTGAGGTTGAGTACTAGGCGCGTTTCTTTTATGTGGTTTCCCCAGTAGGCCTAATCCACGGCTGTCATGCTTATTAAGATGTTATTAAATTAATAATTTTCTTCTTGTCCGTTTTCTCCTTCTATAAATTCATCGATTCGTTCGAGGAAACCCGAGTCAATCTAAGAACCTTCAGTCTCTGCTTCAGTAACGGCTTATATTTCCTTTCCAATAACAAAAATAAAACCAAATTGATTTAGATATTGACGGAAAAGTTTAAGGCAAATAATTATATTGTTAGACATACTGAAGATGATGCTGACATTTTGATAGCCGAAACAGCACTTGAGGAATCATGTAAAAATACTGTTGTGGTTGGGGAAGCTGTGGATCTTCTTATAATTTTAACTGCTCGTACAACTATTAATAAAAAAAAAATTCTCCTCAAACCAGGCAGAGGGAAGGTCCAACGAAAAATTTATACTTCACGAAGCTTTGATCACCATAAAGATATTCGAGGTCACATATTGTTTATGCACGCATTCTCTGGGTGTGACACTACATCTGTTCTGTTTAATAAAGGCAAGACTGCAGCTTTGAAAGTGATGAAAAAACGGCAGGACTTGAAACTTGTAGCTGAAGTTTTCGGCAAGACCGGTACTTCTCCTGACATAGTTACTTCGAATGGGATAAAATTTTTCCTCGTAATCTATAACGCTCCAGTTAAAGAAGTTTCCATCGATAACTATCGGTATTCTTGCTTTATTAAAGCTGTGAGCAAAAGCAAACCAGTGAAATTACCACCCACTCATGACGCAGCTCAACAGCATCTCATTTATTTTCAAGTACAGAAATGGTTGGGTAATGTATTGAATCCTAAAGAGTGAGGGTGGTTGTTAAAAGATACCATGTTGTGGCCAAAAACAACATCCCTACTTCCTGCGCCTGATTGCCTTCTGAAGATGATTTTCTGCAACTGTACGAAAGGTTGTGGACCATGGTGTGGCTGTCGGAGGTTGGGACTTAATTGCTCACCAGTTTGCGGCAACTGCCATACTTGAATGCTGAACCGATTGAAAACTCGTCAGAAATAGAAGCCGTCACTGAAGCAGAAACTGAAAGTTCTCAGATTGACCCGAATTTCCTCGAAAATTATTAATTTGACATTTTAATAAGTATGACAGTCGTGGATTAGGGCTACCGGGGAATAATAATAATAATAATAATAATAATAATAATAATAATGAGGGCCAATGTTGAGGATGATTTGTGTAGGAGATGTCGTCAGCAGCCCGAAACTATTCAACATATCACGGGCGCCTGCCAGATGTTAGCTGCCACCGAATACCTCACGCGGCATAACCATGTTGCCAGAATTGTACATCAAGAGTTGGCACGGCGACATGACTTATTAAAAGAAGAAGTGCCTTACTATCAGTACACACCCAGTGCAGTCTTGGAAACTGACACCCACAAGCTCTACTGGGACCGTTCTGTATTGACGGATCGAACAGTCGTCCACAATAGCCTGCCTGATAGATGTAGGAATTCCGAACGATCATAACATTCAGAACTATTTTGCTCAAAAATAAGGCAAATATCAGCGGCTTGGGCAAGAGATCCAGCAAATATGGCATCAAGAAAGGGTGACTGTAATTCCATTAATAATATCTACCACCGGAATAATCCCCAAAACTCTTGTTGCCAATTTAACAAAGCTTGAAATTGCCGACAAGATTGCAGCCATCCAGAAAGCAGTGATCTTGTCGACTACTACAATAGTCCGTTCATTTCTAAATTCACCCCTGTAATCACAAGTATCTTGCTGCGGCCGATACTTGTTTGTGTGCCCACTACTAGTGGAGATCTCATTCATAATAATAATAATAATAATAATAATAATAATAATAATAATAATAATAATATCACGGCTGCCTGCCAAATGCTAGCTGCCACCGAATACCTCACGCGGCATAATCAAGTTGCCAAAATTGTTCATCAAGGCTTGGCACGACGACACGGCTTACTGAATGAAGAGGTGCCTTACTACCAGTACACTCCAAGTCCAGTGTTGGAGAATGATACCCACAAGCTGTACTGGGACCGTTCCGTGTTGACGGACCGAACAGTTGTCCACAACAGACCGGATATCATCTTGTTGGAGAAACTCAAAAAGGAAGCTTGCCTGATAGATGTAGGAATCCCTAATGACCACAACATCCAAAACTACTTTGCTGAAAAGGAAGGCAAATACCAGCGACTCGGGCAAGAAATTCAACAAATGTGGCATCAAGAGAGTGTGGCGATAATCCCCTTGATAATCTCGACGACCGGAGTAGTTCCCAAAACACTTGTCGCCAATCTAACAAAGCTTGGAATCGCCGATAAGATTGCAGCCATCCAAAAAGCCGTAATCCTGTCGACTACCTCAATCGTCCGCTCATTCCTTAATTCAACGCCATAATCACAAGTATCTTGCTGCGGCCGATACTTGTCTGTGTACCCACCATTAGTGGAGATTTAATTTGGATAATAATAATAATAATAATAATAATAATAATAATAATAATAATAATAATAATAATAATAATAATAATAAACCCGCAGGGGGTAGCTACGGCTACATGGGGAGTGACGCCCCCACGGCCCCAGTTACGCAGGAGGACCTTCAAGGTAACGGGTATGGTGCACCCGCGGACCTCCAACCATCTCCAGATGGGTTAACAGCCCCCTGGATGATTAATAAACCAGTTCCTGTCAGAACAAGAAGAAAAGCCTCGGATGCCATCAGTGTACGGGCTGCACTTGATGGTGGGATGGAACAGCCCGTAGCAGGCGTTAGTGGAGCGAGTGGCGCTACCCTGCGAACTGGAACCACAAGGTCTACACCCGACTCTGACAGTTCAGAAGGATCCTTGAGCTTAGACAATCCCAAAGATAGTCCCGCTCATGGATCTCGAAGCCGGATTAGACGTATGCGCTGGACAAGGCAAGATAACTTGAACTTAATGCGCGCATACTATTCGGCAACACACAATGAGAGGGAAATGACATTATATCGGTCTAAGTTAAGTGATATTTGGAACCAGTCCTATCCCAACAGAAGACGAGAACCTCAACAGCTATCTGATCAAGTGAGGTCCATTATCAGAAGAAATGTGTTATCTAAAGCTGAACTTGAACGCATTAAGAGGGAAGTAGAAGAAGAACTGAGAATCCCTAATGAAGCTGAAGAACAAGAACTAATAAACCCACCTGAAATTGAAGAAACAGTAGAACAAGAATTGAGAGTACCGCTTGAAACTGAAGAAGTAGTAAATGAAATTGAAGCAACAGTAGATCAAGGGGCACGTAGCACCAGAACACAGAAATGGCACAATGAACATCTTTCAGAAAACAACTTAGAAGATGTCTTTGCAGAAATTTACACCAACTACAATGGAATGCCCTACAATGAGAGACCTAAAATACCAAAAATAAGATACTGCCAAAAGGCAAAAACAACTGTCACCGAAATGGATAGAATCCTAGGGGAGAAGATGGCCAACAGTGCAACACTAGACGAAACTTGTCATGTGGTGTACTGCTCGGCAGCTACGGTATGTACAGTCCTAGGACATAAACCGATCGATGGCACAGTCAAAAAACAACTGAGACCTAACAAGGAGAAGGAGCCGCCCTGGAAAACAAGATTGCGATTAAAAATCGATAATATCAGGAAAGAAATTGGACCGTTGCATACTTACCTTGCCAATGCCAGTCCACCATCGACAAAGCTGATGAAGAAGGTCAGACTCATTGCTAAGAAAGTCAACTTGAAGTTTTCCCAGCCAGATTTCCTGCAAAAATTAAGAATATTAGAAGACGAATTAAAACAGAAAGCGTCAGCACTAGGATGCAGGTTACGTAGATATAATCAAAGAGTAAAGAGGTATAAGCAGAACATGCAGTATCATTCTAATCAGGCAGTATTCTACCGCAACCTATCAAATGCTACAGTCAACAGCAATAACGAGCCGCCAGACAAGAGCAGTATGTGTACTTTCTGGCGTGAGATATGGGGACGGCCCCTAGAGCATAACGAACAGGCATTTTGGATTGGACAAGAGGAAGATAATCAAAAGGATATCCCAGACATGAGTCAAATAACAATTGATCAAAAGGACATCAAGCGCGCGCTGGGAAAGTTGAACAATTGGAAAGCACCGGGAATAGACAAGGTTCACGCTTATTGGTGGAAAAATTTCAACTCCACGCATACAACGTTGGCGAAGCAATTCATGAGTGCCATTAACAACCCCGAAAGTATTCCACCCTTTTTCACACAGGGAATCACGTACATGCTCCCAAAGAATGATGAAGTCCAAGACCCCAAAAATTACAGGCCAATAACATGCCTTCCTGTAATATATAAACTGCTTACCTCGACCATCGAAATTAAAATAAGTGAACATCTTGAAATTAACAACATAATGAGTAGAGAACAAAATGGCTGCAGAACAGAAGCTCAAGGTAGTAAAGAGTGGTTGATAATGGATTCGGTAATAACTAGGCAGGTTTTGAGAAAAAGAAGGAATATATCAATGGCCTGGATAGACTACAGAAAGGCCTTTGATTCTGTTCCCCACTCGTGGCTTCTCAAAGTGCTTGAGATATACAAAGTAGACGAAGTGGTCGTGAATTTCCTTAAATCGATTATGAAAACTTGGAGAACTCACTTAATAGTTAATATCAACCAAATAACATATATCACAGATGTCATAAGAATAGAGAGAGGAATATTTCAAGGAGACAGCCTGAGTCCAAGATGGTTTTGTCTCGCCTTGAATCCCTTAAGTAATATGTTGCGATTGAGTCAAAAGGGCTACTACATCGATAGAAACCCAGCAGTGAAAATCAGCCATTTGCTCTATATGGATGACTTGAAGCTTTACGCGGCAAACCGGGATGAGCTGCACGGCCAGCTTGAACTGGTTGCTGCGTTTAGCAGAGACATCCATATGGAGTTTGGCGTAGAGAAATGTGCATATGTCCACGTAAAACAGGGCAAACTACAAGAAAATAATAATATCTCACTAGCTGGCGATATAGAAATAGCACAACTCCCCATGACGGAAAGTTATAAATACCTAGGCATCAAACAAGCCTTCGTCATAGACGACAAAAATATGAGACTGACTATTGAAAATTCCTTTCTCAACCGGGTAGTCAAGGTGCTAAAAACGGAATTATATTCGAAAGCCAAAATAGAGGCGATCAATGCATGGGCAATGCCTGTTGTAACATATACGTTTGGGATCCTGAAGTGGACTGCTACTGATCTAGATCGTCTCAATCGCAATGTCAGAAACGCTTTTGCCAAGTTCCGAATGCATCATCCACATTCGTCTACTTGCAGGTTATACTTGCCAAGACATAGGGGTGGTAGAGGAGTGCAAGACCTGAACGCACAACATCTTAAACAAATAAAGCTACTGCGCAATCACTTCCTCAACAAGCAAGACCCTATCCATGCAGCAATCGTACGATGTGATAACAACCTCTCACCACTCTCCTTAGCTGAAAACCGAGCTATTGAAGCGCCCCGATCAATAAGACAAATCGAGGAAGAGTGGGCAGGTAAGGCGCTGCATGGCCGATATGCTTCAGACCTAAACAGTGCCGAGGTAGATAAGAGGCTATCCACAAAGTACTTGGCTGATGGGCAATTGCAAGCTGAAACGGAAGGGTTCATAGAAGCGATACAGGACCAAGTGGTGCCTACCAGAAACCACACAAAGTACATCCACAAAGAAAATATACCATCAGATAAATGCAGATTATGCTCCACAACAACAGAGTCAATTCAACACCTTTCTGCCGGCTGCACTTACTTTGCCCCAAAAGACTACTTGGACAGGCATAATAAAGTTGCTGGAATAGTCCATCAAGCAATCTGTAAACGAAAAGAATTAGTACAAAGCATCACACCGTATTACAAATACTCACCTTGTCAGATCCTTGAGAACTGTGATATTAAAGTGTACTGGGACACGCCGATTATAACAGATAGAGAGGTACTACATAACAGGCCTGATATTTTAGTAATCCACAAGAAGGATAAGTGGGCCCAAATTATAGATGTAACGATTCCACTTGACAACAACATCAAGACAGCAAGGAATGGAAAACTACTAAAGTACCAGGACCTGGCTTATGAACTAAAACATATATACCAGCTTAATACTGTAACTATTCTACCTGTTATCATAACAACCAACGGATTAGTGGATAAATACCTACCTGGTAATCTAGAAAAAATGGGACTATCAGACTGGGAAAAAATAATCACCGTATCACAAAAATCTGTCATACTATCGACATGTCGCACTATCCGCCGTGTGTTAGCCACTGACGGACACGTTGGCCTCTAGGGGCCCCGTGCCTGACAGGAGTCATGCTACCAACGTAAGTTGTGGTTAAAAAAAAAAAAAAATAATAATAATAAAAAAAAAAATAATAATAATAATAAATAATAATAATAAAACTTTATTGCTATAGATCTTACAAAGAAAAGACATTAGCATTGTCAAGAAGTAATTACCACATAAAAAAACGATCCTAGTACTCAACCTCAAGGGTGGTGTGGAATAGAGGAGAAGTTAAATTATCCATAATATCCCCTAAGTTCAAATTCAATGCAAGATTTTCATGAAAACTATTGCGCATACGAAAAAAAGACCCTCAATCTTTTTTATAGAGAATTTCCATAGCTTTCTTTTTGGCCTGATGTTTTTTTGTCGTGGAGGTAGTGAAAACCGAGATATCTCGAAAAATTCGTTTCTGAGCACGATTTTAGCCCTTTACAGCGTTTCCAAATTTTATTCTTACCATCCCACTTCGGGGACTTTTGATAACTTATCCAGGACACTCTAACCTACCTGGAAAACCAACATTTGCTTTTGTATGAATTGGTCTGAAGAAAAATCCTAAATGCAGTGAATTATAACGGAATAATGACGACTATTCGGAGGAAAACTTATCAGACCTTTTTCAAAATACTTGAAAAGAGCTTTAAAATGGATTAATGGAGCGATTAAATATCTTAAGAATTAAGGAAGTTAAAAAGTGATTTCGGAATATTTTGTGGAGCTTTTGATCGGCGTTAGAATATTTTTTTAATTATATTTTCAACCACATTTTTCGTGCGTTACATTATTCCCAGGCCACAACTGAATTTGTAAATAGATCCTCTTCAAATGTTCAGCTGCTATTTTGTGGGAGGCAATGCACTTAGTTGGACCGCCCTCTTGTTCTTTGCAGTAGCTTTGACAAAACATTCATATTGGTTTCTTAACGATAACTTCCTTAATTCTTAAGATATCTGATCACTTCAAAAACCATTTTGCATGGAATTTTAAGGGCTACAAGGGCCTGTAGGGTTAAACTTCCTTGAACCCTTAGTTTTTGAAGTTTTTTAATTAATAGGGCTCGAGGAAGGTGGTCCTCGCACTTAAATCTTAACTTAAAACGGTGATATCTCAATTAATTTCCATCCTAAAGAAATCAGAAAAAACACAAATTTTTTCAAAAAAGTACCCAAATCTTTGTACTCTTGCATTTTTTACCTAGTTCTTTAGTTTTTGAGTTATTGTGAAAAGAAAAGATTTTTTTCAAAAATTTCAAAAATAATTTCAAAATTGAATCAAACTTTTTTCCAAATCTACGCATTCTTAACTGTTCAAACTTCTAGAACATATTGTGAGTTCCGAAATAAAGTAAATTGTGAATGAATTTCTTTAACTTCAATTCTTACGGTTAAGCTATTGGTTTCATTGCTGATTTTCTCAGAAAAAAACGAGACAACCGATTTATTTTCATCATAACTCCGAAAGTTTTTATGCTAACGACTTTTAATAAAGCTTATTTCAAAAGTATTTTCAAGTACTTTATAACAGATCTAATAAGTTTTCCTCCTAAAATTCGTTGTTCTTCCGTTATTTGGTTATTTGGTATCAAATTATCGTCCTATATCTTTAATTACAAACTTAACAAAAATATTTGAAAAAGTTATTAAAATTAGATTAATAAAATATTTAAATAAATACAATTTGATATCAGATAAACAATTTGGATTCAGTGAGGGTAAGTGCACCCAGGATGCCATTTCTTTTCTCACCGGCAACATTTACAAGGCATTAGATAAAAGCAAAGCATCGCTTTGTGTATTCTTAGACCTAGCCAAGGCCTTTGACACTGTCAGCCATGTCCAGCTGTTAGAGACTCTGGATCATTTTGGAGTTAGAGGAAAGGTGCATGATTTGATTACCAGTTATCTGAGTGATAGAAAACAATTTGTTAAAATTAATGACAGTATCAGCAATTACAGAGTTGTGAAATACGGTGTACCCCAAGGAACCATGTTGGGTCCAGTTCTCTTTATTATTTATATTAATCATTTATTAACCATTCATAGCTCTGGCAAAATAATTAGTTTTGCAGATGATACGGCAATCTTTTAGGAAGCACCATCTTGGACTGATCTAAAAGTAAAAGTACAAAATGATTTAAAAAATTTAATAAATTGGTTTGACCATAAACTGTTGACTATTAACTATAAAAAAACTACTTATGTTCCTTTCAACTGCAACAAAAGTAATTTACCTGGCTATGATAAACTTGAAATATGTTCCAATGGTAACTTAATTGAAATAAGTAGTTCCAGTTTTACTAAATATTTAGGGGTCTACATAGATCAACATCTAAAATGGGACATACATATTAATTATGTCACCAAAACACTTAGAAGCATATTATATAAATTTAAATTCTTAAATAAAATATTGGACATAAAGCAAATGAAAATCATATACCATGCACTAGTAGAGTCCAGACTATCTTATGGAATCTTGGGATGGGGTGGTGCTTTGAATATTCATATAAAAATGCTTGAAATAACACAAAAACAATTTCTAAAAATAATGTTGAATAAAATTCCAACGTATCCATCCAACGTATCCCGTACTTTTTACAGAATGCAGACTCTTTGATGTTAGGCAAATATATTTTTTTCAGATTATCGTTAACCAATTTAAAAATAAAAATAATTTGGAGTTACTCAGCCATACATATACAACAAGAGGTAGAACTAATTTACAAGCAAAATTCCTCCCTCTTCTAAAACTATAGGTCAAAGAAGTTATATCTTTCTTTCACCTCGCCTTTATAATATCTTGCCAACTGATATAAAACAGTCTACTTCATTAAAGCATTTTAAATATAAATGCAAAATGTATATTCTAAACTTGGACAGAGATTTTATCCATTCCCTGATCAACACAAAAAAAAAATAAGAAAACTGAAATAAAAAAAATTAATGTAATAGTCAAGTTCGCATTTAGATGCATTTAGATGTACTTTCAGAAATATTTTCAACAGTTATACTACATGTCTTGATCTTATATATAATAAGAAAGCACACAGATTCATTATTTATGTATAGGTGAAACCACGTACAAATTAATTTTTGTGGGTTTTTTTCTGTTTATTTATAAATATTACTTTACTGTAGTGTTTCTTCTGAATTATTATAAGTTAGTTATTTAAGTATAGTTCTGTATTTATGTATCTACATATCTACTTACTCAAGTTTTCAGAAATGTGGATTTTTATATTATAAATAAACATATTATTATTATTATTATTATTATTATTATTATTTAAAGTTGAAAGATTCATATTCAGTTTTCGGCAAACAAACAGTCACTTTCAACGAGCCATAAGTCGGTTCTTATTGCATCTACAAAAATAGGAAAAAGCTAATCGATTTGTTATTTTATAAGCTTCATTTTTGCTCCTGGTGTTTTTTTGGTAAAACGTAAGGTTCTCGAGTTATTCGTGAAAAAATCGCTCTAAAACATGCATTATTTGGATGAAAAACTAACATTTTCAATTAGGAATAACTCGAAAAATATTGATTTATCGAAGAAACTTTATAGGACGTTTTTTGCTTAGAATTCACTCCCTATCGATTTCTGTGGTTATTTTGAGTTTATTAATTTCTATCCCCCGAGAAGGGGTGACATCCACCCCTAAACAATATAAATAAATATTTGCGCCACTTGAGATGTTTTCAACTTTGAATAATATTAACAAATATATATATTTTTTAAAGAAATCAACAAAATCGAACCTGTCCCTAAGGGTGAAAACCTTCACTGACTCGACTATGTATGTTAAATTCCAAAAATATATATGGAGTGTTTGATAAAGCGATGTCGACTGAACAGGGAGCTATGGAAGGTCATTTGGCATCTATGTGACCAAACATGCCTATATGAAAAATGCTAAAGTTTTTTTTTAGAATGTAATCTGTATACACTCTTTTCTATAATCTCCATTTTTCATTATTTACTATTTTTGTTGTTATGCGAAATAAATAAACTTTCAACAAAAAAAAAATACATTTCTGTTGGCTATAAAAAAATACACGTACAGGGAAAAAATTGACCTGGTAATCGAATTTCGATTTCGATTTTTCGAATTTCAAAGTTCAAAAATCGTCTACGTGTTACAATTATTTTGAAAACTCCTCTATGCCATCCTCTTTATGTTGTATTATCATACATACCAGCAAGATTTACCAAATACTAGAAACAGCCAAAAGAATAGCAATTTGCAACAATTTTCCATTTAATCCAAACTGAATATATAGTTGTTCTCAACAAGAACAAGCCTACCATTTCAAAAACTTTCTGCCTGCGACCACTTTCGTCATTCTGACAAATGGACCCAAACTTGAAATTTGGTCTTCGCCACTTTGATGGCAAATTGCTCAAAAACCGCACAGTACAGTACTGTACACGCCAAACCAAACATTTTGCTCTTCTAGGTTTGTTCCAGTAACTAAAAATGTTTTTCCTAATATCCGGTCACCGCGCACCGACCGGAAGTTTCGTCTGCCAGCGTAATTGGGGTATGTGAAGTACATATAGTAACTGCTTATGCGGAAAGATATCGATAACTATTTGATTAAATAAAATATCCCCCCTCTTCATATCCACCCACCATACCAAAAATTTCCATAGAGAAAAAAGTTTAGTAGTTATACTTTCTTTGATTACTGACTGGCAGCCGGTAACTTTCCGTCGTCGAATTTGCACCGCCATTTCCTGATTATGTTCAGTACGTCATTGAAATAAAAGGAAACATGTGTCTTTTTAAAATTTTGGAAATTGTAGATAAAATACTGTTAGGTCTGAAATGTTTTATTTAATAGTATCAGCCATTTTTTGCAAGAAACTCAACTATGATATCTGTCCAGCAATATGAAAATACACCATCAGGAATACAGTTATTTAAAATATTTATAAGATATATGCGAAATGCACACAAAGTTCAAAATCCGTAATAGAGATACCATCTGCGCCAACATTCCGAGCTCTAACGTTATCATCAATTACGGTATAAACATCGTTCTCAGTTAATAATTTGATATTAAATTCAACTTTATCATTATGATGTAAATAAAAAAATATTTTGTCATTTGAAAGATCTTTGTCGGGGTAAAAAAAATGAATTATATATTTATAAATTTTTCTGAATGAACAAGTTCATTTAAAATGTTATTATTGATTATGTTTCTTGTTAAACTAAATTTGTTTAATTTCTAATCAAATCAATTTGGCATCTTTGTTTCTTAACAGTGTATCAAAATAAGCACATTTTTTCGTTGTTTGTCAGAATCTAGACTCTAGTGAGTTTTGTGTTTTAAATATTTTGTTTTAGCTATATCTCTTATTTTCATAAGCCGTTTAATATTGTCAGTAACCCATGAAAGGTTTAGATTCAGTTTACATTTTAGCGTAACAAGTTTATTAAGTCTAAATAGAAACAATCTACAATTCAAGACTACGGAAACATAAAAGTAATAAAAGTAGAACAGGATCCCTTGTATACATCCGCTGAAGATGGCAGTTCTCATAACCTGCTGTTTTTCGCAATGCTGCAAAATAAATAGTCATCTTTAATGCCGATAACGCCAAATAGGGTACACTGGTAAGGCGAAAGGCTATCTTTGTAATGTTACGAGGACGGAGAGTTCTGGATTAACCATTTTGATTATTTGCCTGTAAATTTTCGTTTATTTTTCTTAGAATAATTGCAAAAACAGATAAACATACATAATATGTAAATATTTTCCTAAGAAAAACTTATAGCAATACTTATTACTTTTATTTTCATTTTCAAGATTCTTAAAAGAATTGTTGAATAATTTTTCGAAATATTTATCATAGTTCGCTAACGTTTTATCGCGCTGCTTTGTTTTCAGTCCTAGCATGGTATATTTATAAATACCAGTTTAATAAAAAAATCTGTGTAATATGAAACTGCAAAGTATTATGCTAAAATATTCTTGCGTGAAATTTAACCCTACTCATTTTTCTCGATGTGAAACTAGTTTTAATCGCTGCATTTGATAAAGACCGTCCGGGATGATGAGGTTTCATTTCTATGTCTTGCTTCCTTTCTAATATATAGGGTAAAACATTATTTTTTCCTAAATTTTGAGGAATACCACTTGCCTAAAAGATCATGTGTACCGTCTGAACTAAACTTAAGTCGAATAGAAAACAGGTGACACAAGTATTCATTATTACTATAATTGAAAATTGCATCGGAAATATCTTAACCAAATAAGGGTATTGCGTGGAAATTTTAAATAGTTTAGAGGGAAAATTCTTTTAATTAATAAACTGAAAATACGCTCTATACAGTGTCTCATAATTAAGTGCCTTCCTTCGAGGCAATGTTACAGAACTTAGCAACATTAACAAAATCATATCGACTAACACTTTCCGAAATTCGGAAATGAGGATGTTAAAAAAGTACCCATTTCATTTATATAGAATTTGATGTTTGTTTTACACACTAGTGAGAGAATGTTCAAAAAGTCACTAGTGAGAGAATGTTAATTAAAAAGCAAAACATTTATCCTAAGGGCTGCACTAATCATTTACGCTAATAAAATTAAGGACACGAAGAAGCAGTTGAATGTAAGCAGATATTCTCTTTTTTCGTCTTTATCATCTTATGAGAGTTAAACTAATCACCCTGCGAGTGTGACGTAACTGTTAAACGTTGCTGGTGTCCTTGTTATATAAATATGCTCGTGCCATTTAAACGCAAAATGGTAAAATCACCCACAGAATTGTTAGACACAGAACATGAAAAGGTTTGTTGTCTTAGGTACTATTGAAATCTCCTCTGCTACCGTAGAGGAAATCAGTTCTTTCTTTGCAATTGGGCGATACTTTGTCGTTGATGTAAGCTGTTTGTTACTACTTATCACTTGTGTTTACCGCCCCACCTCCTATCACTATGGAATCTTTAGAATCATAATTATTTTTGTAGAATAATTTGTAAAATAGCTGTAACTCACTTTCAGACAAATTAGATAGCTATTTGGCATACGGATAAGTTACTTGCTCGAACTTTCAGGAAAGTTCCAGAAAGCTGAAATTTCTGAATGGCGGCTTCAAGATAACAGGCCAAGAATTCGAAAAAAATTGACATTAAGTTTTTACATTTCTTAAACACAATTCCATAGTTATTTTCTTAAAAATTGTTTTCAAAATGACTGACACTAGCATTTAATTTGCTCTGAATACTGGTAATTAGAAGTTTAGGAATTGTTAAACGTGAATACAACGTTATTCTCTAAAGTTAAAATTGTGGTCAAGGTAGTTCTGAAGCTATAAAAGGCAATGCCAAGTAGAAGGCAAAAATCTTATTAAAAGTTGTGCTTAATCTTTCAACTTAGCTATAGTATGTTGATGCGGACAAGCAAGTCTGAAACATGTGTCCACATATCTTCGATTTTCTTTCTGCGAGATTACCCATGATGATCCTTCTTGGCGAGTAGCATTGTTCCATTGATAACACTTATTTTCTTTTATATATATAACCGATTTCTTCGTGTTCCTCAATAAATTTTATTGCTACTGCAGACTTGCCTTTTGAGTATTACAATAATTACTACTAGATGCGCTAAATTATTTGCAGCAAATGCTTGTTAAAGATTTGTATCATCGACAGGCAAGCTCTCCAGTATTTCACCGACCAATTTCTAGCTATTAGCACCACGGAGCAGACTAAGGGGCTTTCCTGCCGATATGGATTCTCAGATTTAATCTCACGTCGTCGGTGATTAGTACAAAATGAACGACTTGTGATCGCAGACCGCTCTATCAATTCTGATTGCAAATTCGAAACTTAGACACAAAGGACCCCGCAGTTTTTTATAGTAAAAATGGGTTTCGGTCGATTGTTCCGAAACTTGGGGAAAATGTTCTGCTGGGCCCCCTGATTAAAATTCTCTTTGATCACCAGTCCGACCGAATTTGATTTTTTGATCTAGAGGCGATTGAAACTGTGAACATCTGCGAAGGTCTGCTTGAATGTTCCATAAAAATTCTGAAAATATTCAAGCTCGTATTTTGGAGAAAAATAAGCATCTTTTGTCTCTTGGTGTTTTTTTTTCAAAGTGCTTCCTTCTCCCGGAAAAGAACACCAAACAAAAAAATTATTCTTTTTGTAATTTTTATAGGGGAAAAGGAAGCACTTTGAAGAAAAAGTTGGGGGAGCATAAGTTCAATATTTTTACCTAAAGAATATGCCTTTTTATGTTGGAATTTTTCTTTTGTAATATATCAAATATACAGCCTTTCTCGTTCAAATGATGAGTACAGACTTTCGTTTCATTTTGCACGTATATGTTTTTTTGCCCAAAAATATTAACTCAAGATTCTATTGATAGTCGTACTAGAATATTTTCAGCATTACATATAACACAGGAGTGAGACGATGTCTGGGTCAATACGTTCAATCTTAAGCAACTTGGATCATTTTTCATTATTCGTATTTCTTCTACTATTCCAATATTGCAATTATTACAGATTCGAGTTCCATCATCAATAATCAAAGGTGGTCTTTCAGCATCTGTACGCCTATTAATAGCGATTTCTTTTTTGCCTGCATTTAACATTCAGAGGCACCATAAAACGGCGAAGAGTAACCGTATCACAAACGTAACAGTGAACTAGAATAATCCTTCTATTCGTGATTATATCCCAGATATAATATAAGCAACATTTGAAAATCAGAAGAGGAAAACTGAAGGAAATCTATTCCTTAATATAGCCAACATTTAAGGAAGAAACAAATGTTCTTTTTAACAACGCTGTCAATTATTTTTTCTTCAAACGTCTGAATAACATGACATTTCTTAAAATAGAGATGGCTGTGCGTTGCCATTAGCAGCGGCAGCTGCATTACAAAAGAGATCGAAGCTGCGAAAAAAAAAATTCATAGAATTTTATTAATTAGTTTAGGTGAAACAAGCGTTTTAGAGAAAAACGTCAAGAGCCAAAAGTTGCTTATTTTTGTTCAAAGAACCTCCCTGTCAGTTTTCAGAATTTCTTAGACAAAAATAATTTCGAACAAGAATTTCCCAAGATTTTTATTCTTTCTACCTCAGAAAGATCCCGAAATATTCAGGCATATTCTTTAGGTGAAAATAATCAACTTATGCCCCTCCAACTTTTTCTTCAAAGTGCTTCCTTTTCCCGTAAAAAAATTACAAAAAAAATATACTTCTTTGTTAATTTTTTTCCGGGAGAAGGAAGCACTTTGAAAAAAAAACATCAAGAGACAAAAGATGCTTATTTTTCTCCAAAAAATGAGCCTGAGAATTTTCAGAATTTTTATGGAACATTTAAGTAGACCTTCACAGATGTTCACAGTTTGAATCGCCTCTAGATCAAAAAATCGAATTCGGTCGGACTGGCGATCACAGAGAATTTTAATCAGGGGGCCCAGGAGAACATTTTCCCCAAGTTTCAGAACAATGGATTGAAACCCATTTTTACTATAAAAAACTGCGGGGTCCTTTATGAAAAGCATTTTGTTAATTCAACGCACAGTGCGTTTTTCTTAGGTAAGCAAGACAAAATGATTAAATCAGCGCATCGTTTATACCGTGGCTTATTTGTTGTTACACTCTATAATTTGTTGATAGGCGGTTGTTTTTAATGTCGTTTCTTTTTGTTGTTATGGCCACGATCGGAAGGAAACGGCCCGATTTTATTTCCACATCCACGGAGTGGAGTGGAAGTATAGTATTCATAAAAAAAAATTCAATTTTTTTTTGTTGAAACAGGCTTAGGATTTTTTTTCCTTCTTCAATTCTTTGGGACTTCCTGCCACATGTATGTTTTCTTTTTAAGCGGAGCTCGGGGAATCTACAAAATATCACAATTAACCAGTATGTTACTGGTAAATAACCTCTACGCCTGTGACTTTTACGTCAAAGGATCAGTTAAAGGTTGCTTTTTTTAATTAAACAACATGTTATATGATATTATATTTAATTAAAAAAAGCAACCTTTAACTGATCCTTTGACGTAAAAGTCACAGGCGTAGAGGTTATTTACCAGTAACATACTGGTTAATTGTGATATTTTGTAGATTCCCCGAGCACCGCTTAAAAAGAAAACATACATGTGGCAGGAAGTCCCAAAGAATTAAAGAAGGAAGAAAATTAAGATAATGCCACAAATAACATTTAGAAAAGGCTTAGAATATCATAAAACGTCGAGATTTTAATTTGAGAAAAAGAAAATTTCTATCTATCTGTCGGTCGGTCGGTCGATCTGTCGGTCTGTAACTTATTTTGTGCGTTTTCTCAGGAACGAAAGATGTTGACTTGAAATTTGATACACATATGTATTATGACGAGATTTAGAACTAGATTATATCTTGCGCTTATTCAGGTGAAGGGTTGGGGGTTAAATAGGGGTAAATAAGGGAAAATAAGTAAAACAAGCTGGTAAGAGTACATAAATCTGGGATTTGGTGTATGTCCTAGAAGCCAAGGCCTTAGACCTCCTCCCCACCACCCCCACTCCATTATTAAAGGGGTAGACAATATAAAATTGAGACATTCACTTGATATTTGGTACATGTATGTATTATAACGACATCTAGAACTAGACCATATTTTGAGATGATTCCGTTGAAGAATTGGAGTTAAATAGGGGTAAATAAGTAAAGCAAGCTGGTAATGGTACAGAAACTTGGGGTTTGGTGTATATACTAGAAGCCAAGGCCTCAAATTTGTTTTACAATATTTTCCAACCCCTCCACCACTCCCACTCCATCAATAAAGGGACTGATAGAGTTGAGATATTCACTTGAAAGGCACACGTATCCCTAGTAGCACAACATATTGGACCAATGTATAATCCATATAAGACCAATATATGAATGTTGGTCCTATATAAGATTATATATTGGTTCAATATTGGTGCTACTAGGGATGTGTTATAACGATATCTGGAACTATATTATATTTTAAGATGATTCTGTTGAAGGGGCGGGGGAAGTTAGGGTAAATAAGAGAAAATAAGTAAAGCAAGATGGTCCGATGCTTCATTACTCCATTATTAAAGGGGTTGACAAAATAAAATTGAGATATTCAGTTGAAATTTGGTACACGTATGTATTGTAATGACATCTGATTGAGATGATTCCATAGAATGGGTGGGGGGGTGGTCGGTGGTAAATAAGGGAAATAAGTAAAGCAAATTTATAAAAATCAGGAACCTTATTTCTGGCGTATATTCTAGCAGCCAACGTCTTAAATTTTTTATATCAGCCTCAAACATCCCATTTTAATTTTGTCACTAATTATTTCCACATAATATAGTGCAAATATAGTCGAAATATTTTCCTTTCAAGAGACGGGATGGGAAATCTGGATGTGGAAGTAGCGATTCCTTAGGAAGCGGTTTTTGCATTTGTAACGTTTTCCTTGGGGATATATGATAATTGTGACAGATTTAAACCAGCAGTTGTATCTTCAGTGAGCTAAGCTGAATGTCGGTATTTTAATCTGGTACACTGTCTGTTCATTAACATATAGTTATGTCTGCAGACTTGAGACCGCAGACAAACGTCTGCGTGTACGTCCCGCCAACCTTTGTAAGGTTGCCATCGTAACAATTTTCTACTCCACACAATACGAAAACATTCATCTAGACGCAAAAATGAATCGCCTCAAATGAAAAGAATTTGCATGTTCACATTTGCAGATCACAATTACCGGAAAACACCCGTCGAGCAGGGCTGTAGCAGCACGCGGGCAAGATTATTTGTCCTCAACTGACCCCCTAGACTCGCTGTAATTAAATACATCAACACGACATAAGATCTATGGCAACCCGGTACGCCACATTGCACATAGGTAGATATTCACCATGAAAAACCTACGCAACATTACGTGTTCTCTGCACATACATTTACATTTAATTATACTATATAAAACCTTCCTTATGTATTTTGGTCGCAAAAATTGACCTTTTAATGGGAAATAATTAATTTGTATGTCGTTTAGTATTACGCTATGCAATTTTAATAGTGTGTTGTTTATAGAATTTATTCCTCCTACGCTGTATTATGTTTTATTTAATTAAAAATCGCATGTCTTCTTGCAGCCCGATAGTTTCTACGTGGTTTATTTGCATTGCTATTTCATGGTGTTTTGAATGCGTCGTTTAATGGTACACCAAAGTAAAAACCGCTGCCTAAGGAATCACTACTTCCACATCCTGATTTTCCATCCAAGTCTCTTTAAAGGAAAACATCTTGACTATATTTGCACTCTAGTATCTGGAAATAATTGATCATAGAATTTTAATAATACTTTAGGCAGATCTCATAAAAAAATATAATGTTGCGTATTTCCATCTTTTAGGAAACACCCTGTATGAATCCGTGGGTTCTAAATAATTTTAACAAGGGGTAAACCACTAACACTTTATTTAATAATTTACTGACTATACAATACTTCAAAATAACCTTTACACTTTCCTCACTTTTTCGCTATTAATTTCACTTCAATAAAATTCCTCACTTTTATAAAACTCCCCCTTCTGCGCCGGCAATCGCGCCTTATATACTCTGAAATTACCTCTGGATCCATCCAGAAACAATCAAGAATCTTCTCTAACCACACTCTAGAAAACTCTATTTCTTTCTACAAGTTTTCAGTCACTCACTATTAGGCATAGGAGTATCAATCTCCAGTTTCAAGGGGGTGTAATTCGTAACAATAATCTAGTTCCAGGCAGGCTTTCGTATAACGTGTACCAAATATCAAGTTAATAGTTCAATTTTATTTTAACAACCGCTTCAATAATGTGGTGGGGGTGGCTGGGGGATGGAAAATATAAAAAAAAATGAGACCTTGGCTTCTAATATATACATCACATCTCAAGTTTCTGTGCTCTTACCAGCTTACGTTACTCATTTTCACCTATTTACCTCTATTTACGCCCCAACCCTTCAACGGAATCATCTCAAAGTATAATGTAGTTATAATATATACATGTACCAAATTTCAAGTGAATATCTTAATTTTATTTTATCAACTCCTTGAATTACAGGAAGTGGGGGAGTTAAAAAATATTATAAAAAAATCTGAAGCCTTGACTTCTAGCATATAGAACGAATTCCAAGCTCCAGCTTCCATTACTTATTTTCCAATATTTACCCCTGTTTAAACTCCAACCCTTCAACGGAATCATCTCAAAATATGATCTAGTTCTAGGTGGCATATACGTAATCTGCATAGCCAATATTATTCGGTAATATTCGAACATAATCGTCACCCGGCTTATATGTCTCACTGCTTATTGGTAAAGTGGGGACGTAGAATGTGCACAGAACAGCCTCAAGCCTCTGCAATTAACTGATAGTTTTTTGATATTTAAAACCACTATTTACGATTGATCAAACTCAGAGCAAAAACGCCGAAAAAGTTCCTTGCCCTTCTTGAAGGTGTTTAAAACTGTTGCAAAATAAAATGAACACACACAAATTTTTTTAGCTCAAATTTAAAATCTCGACGTTTCGTGACATTCCAAAACTATTTCAACAAAAAAAATGTTTCAACATATTTTTACGATTACTGTACTTCTAATCCAGTACGTGGATGTGGAAGTAATTAACCTTTTTTTGTAAGGGATGGAAATAGCCCGGGTATAATGTCTTGTTTTCGAGATGTGCCACCCAAAAAGTTATAGCAAATATATTTGAGACGACACTCCCTTTGGAGTGAAAAAGATTTAAAAGACTGTCTCTTTAGAATGCCTCGAAAACTAGTAACCCGAGGGAAAACTATCAAGACCACCATCATCACCACTTTAAACACCCCACGTTACGTAATTTAAAATAGTATTGTTATGCATTACACCCCCTATGAAACGCCCATGACTAATTGTGACGTCCTGGAAACTTGTAGAAAGAGATAGAGTGTGGTGGAAGAAGATTGTCAATTATGTTCTAGATAACTCTAGAGGCAATTTTAGGATATATAAGGCGAAATCAACGGCGGAGAGAAGAAGTTTCATTGAAGTGAAGTTTGGAACGAAAAGTGAGGTTATAAATCCGAAGTGTAAATATAAACATTGTAAAAGTTAGTTTAGAAGTATTGTGTAGGTAATCAGTAAATTATTAAATAAAGTGTTACGTTGTGGTTACCCCGTGTTAAAATTATTTAGAACCCACGGATTTTTACAGGGTGTTTCCTAGAGGGGGAACCACGTAACAAATTGGCGTCAGAAGCGGAATTTTATCAAGAGGACTTTCGGAAGTGTTCGAGAAGGTTTGGATAGTGTATTATCGGGAAGTAGTGCTAACACGGTGGACTGATTTACTGGACATTGTTCAGGGATTATTTTCGAACAGGAAAATAGTGTTAAGTACATTTTTGAGACATTGTAGAACATTTTATTAGGACATTAGTGGTAGTAATTAAAGACTTTGAACTAAGAAAAGATTAAAGACTCTGAACAAGACTATTTTTCGCGTTAAGTGCATTTTCGTGAACTTTCTAGAACTTTTCTATTTGGACAGTAGTTTGGATAGTGACAAAGACTTTAAATGAAATACTTTTTTTCGTGCTGTTTCGAGATTTTTCTGGACAGTTTCATTACCGATATTGACGTGATTGTTAAAGTTATTTGATTTTAACGTAGTCGTATGCCTATAACAACCAGAAGTATGGCAACCGAAAAGCAAAGACAGGACTTATTTGCACAATTTCAAAACGTGTTGGAAGAACTAGAATGAAGGCATCGAGAAGAAGTAAGTGAAGTCAAAGAGAAAGTAAACAAGTTTGAAGAAGAAGTCAACGGGGAAATAGAAATAGAAATAAAAAATAATTATTAGATAGATATTTACGTATCAATTAAAAAATGTGTAATAAGAATTTGCAATGAAACATATTCTTTACAGGATTTTGCAAACGAAAGAAAAAAAATGTTTTTCTTTCCGCTATTTGCAAAATCCTTGAAAGAATATGTTTCATTACTATAAGCAAACAAAGAATAAATAATTCACTTTTAAAAATGTACAAGTTACATAATAATGTTATTTCCTAGAAAAATCAAGTTGAGTATTATTTTCATATTTACCAAGCAATTGCACGTTATAACATTTTCAGTGGTCGAACAATAGAGTATATCTAATAAACGATAACAGACATCAAAAAAGTTTTTTTATTCATTATTTTATTAGAAACAAGAAAAATTCCTAGCAAAATTTCCATGCAACCAACCACAAATAAGATATAGAACAAAAAATAGATTAGCCATTCTGGCGACCATCTTGAAATTATGACATCATAAAGGTCCTCTGGAACAAAAGCGGACATATCACCTGGTAATGCGTAATTGTATGGTTCATGAGCTATCCATCCACATATAATTATACTATTGCTTCATTAAAAATTCCACAGAATTACACAAGCCCCTGCACTATAAACGAAATATCATTTTTACTTCCCTCGCATACCGAAGGGAAGTATTGTATTCGAGAAAAAATCACCCTCCGAGATTTTTTCGGATTTTGACATTTCAGATCACGTAGATTACGAAAATATAGTTTTTTCAATTCCGTCTGTCTGTCTGTCTGTCTGTCTGTTGGTGCATTTACTAAAAAAAACTACTTGACGGAGAGCAGTGAAATTTGGTGGGTAGTTGACCCTACTGTCAGCGAAGAAATGGTAGAACTTTCACTGGAAAATATACAGGGTGGAACGTCTAAAAGGAATAAATAATGAAAAAAAATTTTTTTGCCTCAAATTTAAAATTTCCACGTTTCATGACACGCTAAACCTATTTCAGAAAAAAAAAATTGCAAATTTTTTCAACATTTTTGAAAAAAATTTTACCACTAAAATAAACGAAAAATTTTTTTCTTTGTTCAAATTTAAAATTTCCACGTTCCATGGCATTCTAAACCTATTTCAAAAAAAAAAAAATGTTTTAATTTTTTTACAATTTTTTACCACTAAAATGGATGGAAATTTTTTTTTCTTTCAAATTAATTTTTTTTTTCAAATTTCCACGTTTCTATGGCATTCTAAACCTATTCAAACAAATTCATATTTTTTTTTGAAATTTTTTTCAAAAAAATTTTGATTTATCACTATTACTACAGAATAGATGAATAATTTTTTTTTGCTCAAATTTAAAATTTCCACGTTTCATGACATTCCAAACCTAATTCGGGAAAAAGAAATTTTGGAAATTAAAATTTTCGCATTCTAAACCTATTTCAAAGAAAAAAAAAATTTACCACAACTGTAGAATAGAAGAAAACTTTCCTGTTTGCTCAAATTTAAAATTTCCACGTTTCATAACATTCTAAACCTATTTCAGAAGAAAAAAAATTTGAATTTTTTTTACCGACATTTTTGAAAAATTTCAAAAAGAGTGAAATTTCTTAACCACCACTATACTTCCACTCCACTACGTGAATATGGAATTGAAAATGTGACAGATAACAATCATATTTGCCATATGCACCTTTAATACTTTTATTGAAAAATATACAGGGTGGTCATCCCAAGAAATAATTCAACCATGGTGGACATTTGTAAAGGTATTTGCGCAAGCCTTCCATATTTGGCACCTGTTATTTAGTATTGAATTTTTGCTGTTGGATGAGCACTCGGTATATTTTTTTGACCAAAAGTTATCAGGTTTTCTTTGCAATAATAGTGATAACTATATTTCGATTATTATTCTCAATGTCATTTCGTAATTAATAATTTTTTAGCGTGACCGCCATGCACAAATAACGAGGGAAGTTCTGTGTAAATACCTTTACCGATTTTTTTAATGGCCTTATTTATATTAATTGACACGGAAAATGATTAAAATTACACCCTCACACAGTTTGTCTGTACAACGCTGGTCCAAGAACTTTTAGCTGATGAAGCTGTTGGAACCGTGCACTGCGTAGGCGTCTCGGAGAAACTGCGGTAGTGAAAATAACAACAATGGCAGTGAAGAACATCAACACTCGAGGCGCATCTGATTTTCAACTCTAATAAGTTTAATTACCTACAACAAAATGCCGGCTATTGTCTATCCACCTTTTTATCCGGTTCTAGGAGATCGAAGTGTGCTGAAAAATAACAAGTAATTGTGGTGCGGGTACATGGAAATCGCGATTTGCTTCCCAAGCCATTATCCTTTCTATCTGTTTACTCTTCAGTGACCGCTTACCACGCTATCAACACCAAATGCTTTGTTTATTCGCATGATTGTGCACTTACATGTTCAATTCAAAACGACTGCCATTAATCTCACAGTTTTAATTTTTATTTACGAACATAACAGATAAATTATAAAAAATACCGCTGTTATATTATACTCTTCACAAATACGGAAACGAAGAATATATTCTATTTCAACGGCAAATTTTTAAAAGGGGTGGCATTAAAAAAATATATAAGAAAGGAATAAGAGCAACAAGATTTGGAATATACAAGGTGGGGCAACAGTGCGTCCGACCTCGATATCTCGAGTTCTACGATAGCTAGAAATTTTTAAAAAAATGGCAGGTAAACTAGATAAAAAAAGCTATAACTGGAAATTATTTTCAAACATACAGGGCGAGCCAAGACGAAATTACAAGACTAAGTGCCTTTTTTTAAATGGATTGCTATGTATATCAGTACATGTTTTGAAGCCTCTTTTTAGGCTCTATTCATTCCTATATTGGCATTCAATATCTCCCAACCACTTGGATGAAATGAATTTTTTTGTTGAAATAATGCAATCTGCAGATGGATATTAAAAAAATCACCAGTCACAATTATGGTTTTTAAGAAAAACTTATGTGAATACCAGTTACGAGACATCTAATTAATGTTTTTGAATCATTTTCATTTCCTAAAACTGTACAGGGTGACCAAAAATTATTTTTCAATTAAAAACTTTTTAAATTGAATTTTCTCAATTTTTTCAAATGGAACAACCCTGTATATTTTTCAACGATGTGATATAGAAATAAAAAACGAACATTTTTGTACGTACTTCTCTATGGCTAATTGCAACCAATTTTGTTTTACTAAGCAATAATTACAAAATTCAAAAATAAACTCAAAAAAAGATGTTTGTTCAAATAACTCAGTAGAACAAATATAATAAATGTTCCACATGTTGCCCATTTTGATTGACACACATCTCTATGCGCTTTTGAAATAAAGTTCCCACTGTTCCTAAGCTGCCGGTGTGATAGATCTAAAGGCAGTTATTATTCTTTCCTTCATATTTTGTGCTGTTGTTGGTGTGTCTCTATAAACAATTTCCTTCACGTATCCCCATAAAAAGAAATCCATTTTTGTAAGATCTGGGGATCTAGCACTCCATTTAGTGGGTTCATTTCTTCGAATCCATTGATGAGGTTAGGTATTATTTAACTAACCGCATTTAAATGATGTGGAGGAGCACCATCTTGCTGAAACCACATCCTATTTTGAATTCTTTCAGGGAGATTTACCAATAATTGTGGCAGATAGTTTTCCAAAAAATGAAGATAAATAGCTCCAGTCAAGGTACCATCAAAGAAATGTGGCCCTATTATATGTTCTTCAATAATTTCTCCCCAAACGTTTATAGACCATCTGTGTTGATTATCAACTTGCATAAAAAAGTGAGGATTTTCCGAAGCATAATAATGGAAATTGTGCCTGTTAACAAATCCATTTTTATGAAAAGTTGCCTCATCAGTAAATAAAACATTATTGAAGAAGTTGACATCAACCAACACTTCATTTAACAAATATTTTTATGAGTGTTTTATCTTATGTGGGTTAGACCTCCCCACTGCCCATTTTGGTACCAGCCGCCCCAGACAAAATTCAATTTTCGAACAGAGTATAACATTTTGGGGCTTGGTGGTAGTTAAAGAAGGTATCTTGGCGATCAACATTCCATATACGCGAACATGTTTTCTCCATGCAATTGGCAGCACTGGCGACATCAATTATGGCCAAAATTGGAACGCGTATAACACTTTCTGACCAGGCCTATTGATTTTTGCCTAAAGGCAAACTTTTAAAACAGCTACTCGCTACATCGTGACGGTGATTCCCGCTCTGTGCAAATTTCGTGGTAATTTCGAAAATTAATTCGTGATTCTTTTGAAAATATTTCGTAGTACTTTAGAAAATATTACTTGGTACTTTCAAAATATCCGGCGGGCGGAGCAGATTTTGATACTTTCGAAAATAATTTTCGAACGACGGTGCCCAAAGGCGATTTTCCATCGTTCGCGATCTGAAAAATGTTTCTGAGGTATTTTCACTGATAATATCCCTAGTGCTTAAATTATTTCCGGACATTAATTTATCTCGTGGGATATTCGGTAAGAAATTTTCACACCGAAATATGTACTTTTATGTAAAACCAAATGTCAAATTTGACAGAAAAAATTCCACTTGTTAAGGCGCGTTTACACCAAAGTCTTCCACTAAGTTTTCCACAAGTTGCGGCAATTTGTTGCTTTTACTACAAAATACAGCAACTTTTTCTGTCTTCCACTTGTGGAGAGACAAATCTTCCACTAAATTTTGGTTTCCCGCGGAGTGTCGGTAAAGATCAAAGAAAGTTGACAACTAAAAGTGGAAGATTTGTTGCTGCACGCTTTACGCAAGCAACTTGTAGGAAACTAGAGGAGAACTGTCGCCCCGGACGTCGCGCGTCGGGCGCTAGCATCCCCCCGTCGGTGCACGTGTGTTTCAGCTGCAGGTGTTGTCGGTGATTTCGTGTGTGTTTGTGTCAAGATGGAAGGCTGTAGTAAGAACGAATGGACCAGAACCATGTCACTGCCACTGTACCTATTCCTAGCCTTCAACGAGGGTCTTACCCAATACCTTCGGGGACCTCTTGTACAGTGGCTGGCTTTGATGACACAGGCAGCCGCGGCAATAATTGAGTCTTCTTCGTCCGACATCCTTGACACTACTGCCTAACCTTTCGCGACAATTCTTTGGCAACAAGTTTTCCACTTGTTGCTCTAAATTTGAGAAGAGCAACTTTTAGTTTTCTACAAAAAATCTTCCACTTGTTCCACTAATTTGAGAAGAGCAACTTTTAGTTGACAACTTTTAGTTTTCTACAAACAATCTTTTGTCAACTTTTAGTTGTCAGCTTTGGTGTAAACGCGCCTTTAATTTCGGTCAGGGAGGATAAAAATTTCTGGAATTTTTTTAAATAGCTAACGAAATTGGTAACGAAACCAAGAGCAAACTTCTGATTCTGATGTGTGAAATTTTCAAAGACATTCTTAGTGAAATAATTTTCTATTGGGATTTCGACGAAAGACGATGTCAAATGCGTTTTTAGGTCTGTCGCGAGGTGACAATCTTTCAAAGTCGATTTTTTCATGGCAATTTGGTCTGAATTTAATTTTCCTTAAACATTTTTATTATTTAAAATTGATCATTTTACATTCATTTTACATTTCATTAACATTCCCCATGAACCATTTGGGCTTGTGTTATCTCTTTATCCTCTTGTTAAAGTTAAAATGAAATTACAGATTTTCAATACTCTCGTGGGCAGGTCTTAAATTAAATCGCCAATTAAAATACAGTACTTATACACTCGTAAAATAAATTTATTTAACGATAGTGTTTGACTGTACCAACTCTATTATTTCAAACCGTTTAATTAACATAAAAGAAAAAAGAAAACGTAGTTTCTGCTATATAATATACGTGAGCATGGAGAATCAAGAAAATAAGACTATGTCTCGACGTAGATCCATGAGTAATATGCAATAGGCGTTCGTAATGAAAAGGGTTGCAGTGGAGGACACCGGGTTAATGATATAACCTTTGCACTCTGCGGTATTGGCTAGGTCAGCGTTATTACATGCAAAGAGACCCAGACACGTCCTGTGTACGATCACGCCGTTTCATTTCAAATTCATACAGCTCTCAGTGAAGGAATTAAAATGAAATGAAGTGATACGATCTAGTACAGGTTGGTACAATAAACATGAAATTCGTTCTTAGACATTTGTACAGCCCTATTTCTATAAACAATGATGAGATGTTTATGAGATAATATCAGATATATAAGTATACAATGTATACATGGTGTTCCAGAAGTATGGGGCAATTTTTCCTGAACGTAGTTCGGGTCAAAATAATACTAAAATGATCTATTTTTTTCCTAGGATGCTTTTTTCAGAGCCATTCAACTTTAAAGGTTAAAGGCTATAGTAGAGGGTCCACGCCTTCGAAAGCCGTCAAAATCGCCAAGTAACCCATTCCAGCAAGGTAAATAATTTTTTAGCTCGGATATCGAAAGAGGGTCCTAATGGGCATCAGAAATGGCTTGTTGGACCTTTGTTGACGATTGCACAACTTCTCCATAAGAAAAAAAGATGGCGAAATGTTATTTCAAGAATTCGTGTTTTTAAACGTATACCTCTCGCTAGAGAATTAACTACATGCGATATTGATTTGATTTTTTTTATTTATATACTACTGACATGAGCGCATCTATCTGTACTAATTAAATTTCAAACTCGCTTACGGTTTTTTTCTAAATAAATCCTAAATCACAGTAACGAAATTTGTGTGTTTGAAATTTCGACGTGCGGGCAACTATATTAAATATTCAATTTTTTTATATACTATATACGAATGAAATATGGCCTAAAGATCAACAGAGTTTTTGCAAAAAAAATTAGCTCGATATCTTATACAGTTTTTGAGTTACCGACTTTTTAAAATAAACCATAATTAGATTCGTGGTATTCCTGTTAGCATGCGGCTGTTTTCTGGCTAAGTGTAATGCATTAAGATAGTAAGCCAATACATTTTTGAAATTGTGCTATTATTTACATTTTTACAATTTTGCAAAAATATTAATAGGTAAAAAGAAACTCATTTGGCAGATGATTTAGTCGATCTATTAATTATGAAGGTGTTGTATGGAGATACCTATTATTTATTAAGTATATTATTATTGTGGTACAAATGATATAGCATTTTACAAATATGAAAATATAAAAACGTAGACAAAACTTGTAATATATACATAAGTAATAATAATAATAATAATAATGCATAATAAGTATACACAGCTCAGTAAGCATTGACAAACCACTACATATGCATTACTATTAAGAAGCACTTTCCGCTAAAAACTGCTCTGTATTATTTCTGCCCTTAAAACAATTATTAGGAAAGGCTGCACATGCAACAGAACACCAAGTGGACGCACATTTTTAATCACACTTTACTTTACAATTCCACTATTTGTTTTCTTTAGATCCAGTTGTGACTTTTTGTCATCATTTGTGATTTTATTTGGTTATTCTCTATCAGATATCCAAATTTTTGGGAAAGGGTAAATTGGGAAGGAGATCGGAAAATTGCTTGGACTTGGACACTAAAATTTTATGTGCTTTGTTAACTGCTTCTCAAGTCGAGAAAATTTATTATAAATCCAGGATTTTGTGTTAGGTAAGGGTCTAAACCACTTTTTGTGGATAATTTTTAGAGTTAAAAGTATTTCGCAGTGAGCAGGGTTTTAACCTGCTTCGCTAGGTTCTTCAGTTGCTAGCTAAGCTAAGTACACTAAACCACTGGACTACCGTCCCCTGTAATGCTCGTTTTAAATGCAGTAAGGAAGAAAGGAAGTGTCTTGTGTAGGACGCGGACGTAGCTAACTGCCTTAGCAAATCTATGGATTTAAATTCACTACGGATGGCCGTAGTGAATTTAAATCCTTAATTCGTAAGTCCTATGTGAATCTGTATGGACAGATTCTCATAGGACTTACGAGCATCTTAAATTACACGATCATCAATTGCATCGCAGTTGTCTCCAAAATTAATCAAAATATATAGTTGGCGTGTTCATTTTAAGGCAACAGTAACTGCTAATTTATCCTCTTCGGAAAGGATAACTGACGAGTCACACAATACACCGACTGGCAATAACGTTTTTACAATATTTATTTCTTCTTCATATTTTTCACTTAATTATTTACTGATTTCGTGAGTATCCTAAGATACCCTTTGTTGTCATGTACCCACACAAATTTTGTAGGTTTTCTATTTTGCAAAAATTAAACACACCTTGCGCAAATATTGTGTTCCCTTCTTCATGATTGCAAGTTCACGTTATTTGGCAACGTATGTCTTTATTTACACCAATATTTTAAAATGTATTTTAGATTATTCGCTTTATATTTGTTACTATTTATAAAGTAATTTCAGTTTAGAATAAGAATTGTGTCTGTTATGGCGAATTCATAGAATTCTGATGGGTTTTTAAGTCATACCATACATTTTCTTAAATATGAAATTTCGGACAATTTTTATTTTTTAATCTCAAATTTGTACAATTTATTGACGATTTCATATTGTATTTGCACCTTTCGATGTATACTGTCCTGACGTAACTGAAAATTTTCTAAGCAAATTGGACGTACTTCAAAGTTTCCTTTTTTCAGTAATCATTAAACCATTATTTCTGCATCTGTATTTTAACAGACTCTATTTTAAAATCACGTAGTTGTAACATAACACATAAATGAAATTGTCTAATTTTCAGACAATCGGTGATCTACTGATTAATAGTAACATAATACCTTAATCTAATTAGTTATTAGACTAATGTAATGTCTATCCACAATTACACAGACCGAATCGTGCCGCAGCTGTCACGTTGCGCGTTATCATAACAAGACATTATTACGATCGAATTAAAAAATCTGTAACTCGAAAACTGTGTGAGATATCGAGTTAATTTTTTTTGCAAAAACTTTGTTGATCTTTAGACGATATTTCATTCGCATATAATATATAATAAAATTAAACATTTAATGTAGTTGTCCGCACGTCGAAATTTCAAACACACAAATTTCGTTCCTGTGATTTAGGATTTAATTAGAAAAAAAACCGTAAGTAATTTTGAAACCCTACTAGTACAGACATATGCGCTCATATCAGTAGTATGTAAAGAAAAAAAATCAGATCAATATCGCATGTAGTTAATTTTCTAGCGAGAGGTATAGGTACGTTTAAAAACACGAATTCTTGAAATAACATTCCGCCATCTTTTTTTCTTGTGGAGAAGTTGTGCAATCCTGAACAAAAGTCCAACAAGCCATTTCTGATGCCCATTAGGACCCTCTTTCGATATGCGAGCTCAAAACTTATTTACCTTGTTGGAATGGGTCATTTCAATTTTTAATGCTTTGGACCCCTTACTATGCCGGATAAGAATAGTGATTTGGCCCACAGAACCAATTGGGCTATTAGTGGTGTCATTATATCGGCGTGGTCAAAAAAAATGCTCGACACAATTTTTACCCCGACTTTCCCCCTTGGGGGTTTGAAGGCCCAAAAAACCTGTTATTATTTGATTATTTTTTATTTTGTCACCTAGTAGACTGATCTTTACCCAAAAAAATCAGGAATATAGAGGAAGTAGGCTTTTTTTTTTCTCTCAGGGCTCGTCTGTTGATAAAAACTCCGAGGGCACTGCAGCCTCCTGGGCTTATTGTGCTCTCCCTGTCGTGTTTCACTTACCAAGTAGGCTTACTTCAACTCCATTTTTTTCGGAATTTTCTGACCCCACTTCCGCCCAAAAATTATTAAATATATTCCTGATTTTTTTTGTAAAGATTCGTCTACTAGGTGACAAAATAAAAACCGCTGCCTAAGGAATCACTACTTCCACATCCAGATTTTTCATCAAAGTCACTTTAAAGGAAACATCTTGACTAGATTTACACTCTAGTATGTGAAAATTATTGGTCATAGAATTTTAATAATATTTGGAGCAGATGTCATAGAAAAGTTTGAGGCGTTGGTTTCTACCAAATACGTTAAAAATGAAGTTTTTAGTTTACCCTACTTATGTTCCCCTCTTCACAACCTACCACGACCCACCCCTTCAATGGAATCATCTCAATCAGATGTCATTACAATACATCCGTGTACTAACTATCAAGTAAATATCTCAATTTTATGTTATCAAACCCATTAAAAATGGAGCGGAGATGGTGGTGTTTAAATAATATTAGAAAGAAATCTGGGGCCTTGGTTTCTAGTATATACACCAAATACCATATTTATGTACTCTTACCAGCATGATTTACTTATTTTCCCCTATTTACTCCTATTCAACCCTCAACCCTTCAACGGAATCATCTTAAAATATAATCTAGTTCCAGATGTCGTTATGATACATACGTGTCCCAAATTTCAAGTGAATATCGCAATTTCATTTTATCAACCCCTTTAATAATGGATTAAGGGTGGTGGAGGTTGAAAAATATTACTAAAAAATATGAGGCCTTGGTTTCTAGGACATACGCCGAATTTCAAGTTTCTATACATTTACCAACTTGCTTTACTTATTTTTCCCTATTTACCACCAATTACCCCCACTTTCCGCTGTTTGCAAAATCTTATAAAGAATATGTTTCATTACTATAAGCAAATAATAAATAATTCACTTTTAAACATGCATAGAGTATATAGGCTCCAATACTAGTTAGCTAATAGATAGGTGAAGATCTGTTGTTTTTTATCAGTCAATGTCAAATATAAATATTTCATACTTATTCATGGATATTGTCTTGGTTTTGCATGGAACATCGTTATGAATGGCTTTGGACTTTTCTGATGAGTCCACAATAAGGACGAAAAACGTTTCAAAAGCTAAGCATTTCCATGAAACTGAATGAGATTTTATGAAAATGTAATTCATTAGAATGAAAAATTTTTTAAAGACAAGGTAGGTAAATAAATTAATTTCAGGCCTTTGTTCTCATTTTTAACTGAATTTACATATCGTAGGGGATCATGTAGATACCAGTTTAACCTGCCTAGCCGTAGGACACTATGTTGGATGGTAGTGTTATAATGAGAATGGCAAATAAGAATTTTTACTTGTTTGCATAACCAGAAGTCAGGTTATCGAAAGAATGCAAAGATTTCATTAATATTTTTACATATAGTTTTTCTTTTAGTTCTCATAGATAGTTTTTCTTTCCGCTGTTTGCAAAATCCTATAAAGAATATGTTTCACCTCTCCTACCTATTACAACTTGTCCGTCAGGAAATTTTTGCTAATTAACTCATATAATATTTTGGTTTTACCCGTTAAGTGTGAATAAATAAAAATTAAAATATAAACTTAATTGTAAAATTTTATATAAAATAATAAATTATATTAATTATATCAGTTCAAAATATTATTATTATTTTCATTACAACACTAGCGTACACCTAAGTTCATACCTCGGTGTTTTGTAAAAAGTGAGTATGATGTATTCTAAATTTTTTCATGACAGACTTATTATAATATCTACAGAAGTTTCAAAGACAAAAAAAAAGCAGTTATCAACGGTCATATAGTATATACGATCTCAGTTGGGATAGCATAAAAACGAAAACTCGGATAATCACCACTTCTCGTCTACAGTCCACGTGGACTTGATCCACCTGCCACTTAGAAATGTGGGCGGGATTAGATGCCTAGAGTTTGATTTGTCAACTAAAATAGATGACGAGTTTTCATTTTTATGCTGTACCAATTGAGATCGTATATGCTATACCTAATACCTAATTCTTTTGGACTTCCTGCTACACGTATTTTTTCTTTTTAATCGGTGCTCGGGGAATCTACAAGATATCACAATTAACCAGTATGTTACTGGGAATAACCTCTACGCCTGTGACTCTTCGTCAAAGGATCAGTTAGACGTTGCTTTTTTAACAAGTAACACAAATAAGTATCAAAACTTGAAATTAAATATTTCGCCGACGTTTCGGAAATCTAATCTGTTTCCTTCTTCAAGGCTTTTTTGAAAAATCTTTTTTGCTCTGTATGATAAATACACTTTTGTGTATATTTTTAACAGTTTTAGTCGGTTTTTAAATGTGTACTTAATTATTTATTCGTAAACAATCAATGCATTTCCACTAGATCTTTTACTACTGTTCACAAATACGAAAATAAAGAATATATTGCATTTGATCGGCACATGTTTACTCTTCATTCAAAATTCCACGGATTAGTTCATTCTAACCGATGCACTTACAGTTAATTTAAGCTGCTGAGCATACTGTTAAAGTTTGTTGCATTCATGTCAAGATCTCACATTTCATTTTAAAGCGCCTGTGCTACGAAGCTTTAATAGTTGTATTTAATCACGAGCCGTGACGAACCGACAGTCATCTTCAATTATTAGTCTTCTTTGATCGATTACTATTTACCTCTTTTATTATCCATTATTAATAAACCCTAAGCCAATTAATCTTCTGCAAAAGTAATAGCCATATACAGCATCAAGTACTTACAGGTAAAAACTATGATAAATTTGATAGATAGAAAGGAACGTGCATTTTTTCTTAGTAATAGTGCGCATGATGTCCTGTGGGTAATGACCATCGTTTGAAAAAGAAAACACAGGGAATAAGAGAAATTCTGTAATTGGTATATGGTTATCTTGTATAGTGTCACGTACTCTCGAGATTGACATGGATCTAATCATTATCTGTGGATTATTTTCAGATAATATATTAATTAACATATCACTGAAAATATTAGGTCCTTAAAATCGGCTGGTGATGGCATAAGGCCTATTTTTCAGTACTACAAACTACCTATAACTAAAAGAAAAACTATGTGTAAAAATATTAATGAAATGTTTGCATTCTTTCGATAACCTGAATTCTGGTTATGCTAGCAAATTAAAATCCTTAAATGAATTTGTCTAATTTCTTATTTATCCTATAAAGAATATGTTTCAATACAGTTATAAGCAAACAAATAATAATTCATTTTTAAATATGCATAGAGTATATAGGCTCCAATACTGGTTAGCTAATAAATAGATGAAGATCTGTTGTTTTTATCAGTCAATTATAGCATCAACATACTTAACATGTGGTTTATGTCTCCAGACAAGTCTGTACATGTATTAAGAATGGCGCGTGCTCACGCACTAACGCACAAATTTGTTAACAGACTTTGACTGTGCCGAGTATAGTCCATAGATAAACCTCTGTGTATGTGCCCGGCTACTGTCAAATATAATTATTTCACACTTATTCATAGAAATTGTCTTGGTTTTGCATGAAACATCTTTATGAGTGGCTTTATGTCTTTCTGATGGGCTCCAGAATAAGGGCGAAAAACGTTGCAAAGGCTCAGCATTTACAAGAAACAGAATGATAGATTTCATGAAAATGTAATCCATCAGAATGAAATATTTTTAAGACAAGGTAGATAAATAAATTCATTTTAGGCCTTTGTTCTCATCGGATTGGTAATTAATTTGCAGTCGATCTAGCCCAAAAAAAGAAGAGTCAATTTTGTCTAGAAAAAGTTAAAGCCATTTATATGGAGAGGTCTGGAATTATTCATTGTTTGCAATTTAAACAACTTTGCCGACTTGGGAGAAGGGGGCAATTTTTTTTTCTTCCGTGAACATACAACTTACATTAAAGTTTGACATGTTTTCTAATTAATTTCAGTTTGTTGTTGACTGGTCTAGTAATATTATTCGTGGAAATTTAAAATTTAATATCAAAAATTAAATCCCTCGCGATAAAACCTTCGGGATTTATTCACAATTCACACTCTTTATGTTACTAAACAATCACGGTTTCAAAAAAATGTTACCGATAATATTCTAGGCACTAGTGTAAAAAAATATGTAAAAAAATGAGGTCTCTTCAATGTTTCCATATTAATTCAGCATGGCAAAATGAGCATTACATACATATATTCTTCGGAGCAGGTGCATGTTTAATACTCACAAATTTTAAGCGCGATAAAATTATTGTCATAAGAGAAGTTTCCTAGTAAACATGAAACCATGAAAATGAAATGTTTGCGTTTTGCAGGTAAGTGTAAAATTACTCAAAACCGATAGATAATGGCATCTACTTTAAAATTTATTTGCATACTTATAAAATATCATGTAAATAATGATAGTTTCTATAATTTCTTGTGACATTATTCACGAAACGCATACGAGATCTCTCCATAAAATATGTTCTAACTTGTTTTTCACCAAAGAGTAAATCCAGTATGTTGAAGAAATATCAATAAAAAATTAGTAATAGATACTTATTCGTTTAGTTTAGCTGCATGCCTCCCTAGCCGCCCCCAGTCTGGAAATTTTGACGAACCTTTTCTCGGTAAGAATAACATTTCACTTGCTTAACATCTATGATTAAAAGACCGACTGCTTTACATCCCCTCTGAAGGATGATATATCCACTACGCAATTTTTGCCTAAAATTGCCTAGCTTCTATAAGCCGCGGCGATGTACAAGCCACTAGTAAGTGGGGAGAAGTCGCTCTATTGTAACCGTCTAGCGTAGCTTAACGTTTTATACACGAGATACGAAAGTATCTCGATTCTGCCCTCGCCTCGATAGGCGCAGTCGTGTTGAAAGTATAGCTTTATATATTTATAAGGCAAGTTTGGAGCGTGACGCGTAGCGGAGTGACCCATCCTATATCACTTTTAACACATATCATAAATATAGACAAACCAACAGACAGACAGACAGACAGACAGACAGACAGTTTATTCATATGTATAGACAATGTATAGACTTGTCGACAGATTAAAAGTAATGTTAAAATCGTAAAGATATAAAAAATACATGATGTGCTTACAAAAACCATTAACAGAAAAAAATTACCTAGTAAAAAACTGCTTACAGATCTAACAATTTTAAGTGGTGTGTTGAAAATACTCAATAAACTCTTGAACTTCATAAAAAAGCCTCGTCTTTCAGATTTTTATTTATGATTTAGATTTTTTTCAGTCATATGGTAAGAGATTGTATAATTGTACTGATTTATACCTGTAACTATTCACATTCCTCGATAAACGGCAAAACAGAGCCATTATATAGATCTATGTCTGGTATTATAGCTAGTTTGAATGTGGTATTCTCTAACATGGTTATGTGCATAAATAATAATACATTCAAATATATGTATTGATTGGTGGAAGTAAGTATACCTAAATTTTTGCTTAACGTTCTCGTTTAGGGTGCGACAGGTCCCCGGTTCAACTCCTATACACGCCGATTTTTTATTTTTATTTTGTAACGATTTTTTCACAAATTTCGATTTGATCTGACGGCAGAAGTAATGTTTTCCTTCTTTTTCCTATAATGATTTCATTCTTTCATGTGGTGGTTAGGTGGTTAGGTTATAGTTAGGTTGGTTAGTTAGGTTGATTTTTATTTTGCTATATAATTGTTAATAAATTAGTTATCCGCGCCGCAGGCTGTATTAGCGTCGCAGTTAAAGAAAGAAAGAAAGGGGGACTGGGGTTGTCCCCCAGCCTTTGTTATAATTTTTTATAAGGAATATAATGTCCTTGTTTCACAGATTTTTGCTTTAACTTTGCAAACAAAACGTTTCGCCAAATATACGCCTATGTTTGTATAATTTAGAAACATTATAATAAAGAAATCAACCTTGTTCTGTTACATGTAACTGATTATTAATTATCAAAAATTTTATTATTATAGGTAGAAGTCAAATTAGTTTTTAAATATATAACATTTTACGTAGGCGTCAAGTCGTAGCCTCGAAACAGTCAATGAAATACTCGTAAATACTACCATATCCGTAGGATTGTAAAGAATGCTTATATGCCTCCGGGCATGCGTTCCAGAAAATGCGTGTTTGTTATGTTTAACTTCGAATAAGGTATTTTTGAATTGAATTGGTCTGGTATGTACATCATCGTGAAATAACTTTTCAACTAAGACAATGTCAAAAATGCTTTAAAATAAAAAAGTTTGCCTGTTTCAAGAGCACTAAAACGATATCAACAGATTTACATTAGGCCCTTTTCTGTAATTTTATGAGAGTGTAGCCATGTTTGGTTATTTTGTAGGTATTATAATATTTCAATACGGGTATAAAATGTTTAGTACCTATCTCAGCTGTTTATAATGTTTTGGTTTGTTTCTTCTAAGGTCTGAGATCTAAGAAACATAATATATGTGTGTGTTAAAGAGGATTAGATCTTTAGTGTCTGTATGTATGTCACGAACGTCTTAAAGCAAACTTAAGACGTTCGTAGTGTGTCTGTGCGCGTATTTGAGGATTTCCACATTGGACCTGACAGATGGCGCGGCTGTCTGCGAACATGCGAACTTTACCCTCTATCTAATCCTCCTTGAATTGTTATTAGAAAATAAAATAGTTTGGTTCAAAGCAAAGAGTTTAATAACTAGAGAAGACAAGCCGTGGATTTGCCGGGAGTCGCGATTTGGTCACAGCATGCTGTGATTTGGTTGTCTTGGAAACGTTAGGCTCTTCCTCCTTGTCGCAGACCTCGTACCCTCTCTCTCCACTCTGTTTTACAAAGCAACACAGCGCTTTGATTTCACAAATACCACAGAGTATCAAATACCGTCAATTTTTAATCTTTGTTTTGAATAGCGTTCGGCTTTATTTACAATTACAAGTAGTGTTTTCTCAAATTTTTCTTCTGTTTATAACGTTTAATCTGTTTATCACGAAAAATGTTGCTGAGACATTAATTTTAAATATGGTACAATTTAAGAAAAACTTGAAAGAAAAGCTACATATTATATAAAGATCTGGTGAAATTTATAAGAGTGAAAGTTCAAAGTGTAGTTTTCATCGATGATCTGCGGACTAAATGTACCTATTGTTTTAAACTATATATTGCGGTTATTTAAAAATTACTCAGTGCTGAATTTTTTAATATTTGAAACCTGAGTCTAAACACTGACTTAAGTCCATTTTCACAGTTTTGTAATGTAAAACAACAGAATTGAGTAGTTTTTAAACACCACACGATATATTTTAAAACAATACAGATCACTCAATGAATTTAGTATAAATGCCATCTAAGTTATATTAGAAATGTTAAACTTGTTGATAATAAACAGTTATATATTTAGTAAATATATTTTTGTTTAATTCTCATTTACAGACATGAATGTAGAAGTTCAGAGTAGTCAGCATTCAACTTACTGCTAACGATAGTAATGACTGATAAATAAAACAATAAAAGGAAAGGAGAATATTTAATAAAATACATAAATTAGACAATAATAACATTAATATGACATGACAAAAAGTTCTTACAGAAATTACAATGATTTACACAGCTCCGTGCATAAATATACCATAGACGATGAGTGAACCGTCAGATAAATTGTGTCTACCTTATTATAACTAAGTCCTTTGTTTCTTTTCATGAGTAATTTTACAAAATCTACGGATTGTATCGCACAATGGTTAACTGCTTAGCCATAGCCATTTTTACTGCTAAAAAACTAAAAGGAGTGACGTCTCATCGCCTCACTCTGTACCTTATAAATTGCAAATCAGGCTAGCGAACGTGTTTTGCCTGTATCTGCAACACAATTACAATGAGTACTAACAACTCATTTGGATCGACTGGATCTGCAATAATACAAGGAATGATGTTTTTGTTGACAATGTAGTGAGACCATAACCTAAAAAATGGATCTGTGTTAGTAATTATTCATAAAACAACCTTAAATTATGCAAGTACATGGCGAAAATGATTTATGATTTATAACTAATCCTTACCTTTGCGATAATAAGCTGTTATCTTGTAAATTTCTTGGAGAGAACTTCTTTCACCAAACTACTAACAAATTGGTTATAAACTTCGTCTTTTCAATGCCTTGTACTCATTCTTTTAACTATGCACTCCTTTCAAAAATCATATAATTACAATATATGTATGTCTAATATTCGGAAATACATCGGCATCTGTACTAAGGTCTTCTTTATTTAAATATATAGCGATTTAAATTGATAGCACCAACTTTCTTCCATACACTGATCCTGTACATCATAAGGTAATTTCGTAAAATATAAACTCATCTCCATCTTAACAAACAAAATTCGCCACATGAATTGATTAAACATAATTGTAGATGTTAAATAATCCAAAATTAAGTTTTAAAACATCACAGAATCCACAAAATATACAGTTAAAACAACACGTTCGATCGGCGAATTACACAATAGCGGCCATTTGTTTTCCCTCAGGTCTGAAAAGTTATGACATCAGCGCACGTCATACTACTCATACTGTCATTGCATTGCAATCGTTACCACCCCTCATGTACTGTGCGACAAAGAGAAAACGAACTGTGTGAGAAGGATGAGAAGACTACAGTCTACCGGCTGCTTATGCATTACGCTTATGGAGCTTGTCTCCTCTATTTGTTAAACTCTTTGGTTCAAAGAGTTTAATAACTAGAGAAGACAAGCCGTGGATTTGCCGGGAGTCGCGATTTGGTCACAGCATGCTGTGAGTTGGTTGTCTTGGAAACGTTAGGCTCTTCGTCCTTGTCGCAGACCTCGTACCCTCTCTCTCCACTCTGTTTTACAAAGCAACACAGCGCTTTGATTTCACAAATACCGTAAATTTTTAATCTTTGTTTTGAATGGCGTTCGGCTTTATTTTTACAATTATAAGTAGTGTTTTCTCAAATTTTTCTTCTGTTTATAACGTTTAATCTGTTTATCACGAAAAATGTTGCTGAGACATTCATTTTAAATATGGTACAATTTAAGAAAAACTTGAAAGAAAAGCTACATATTATATAAAGATCTGGTGAAGTTTATAAATTAAGAGTGAAAGTTCAAAGTATAGTTTTCATCGATGATCTGCGGACTAAATGTACCTATTGTTTTAAACTATATATTGCGGTTATTTAAAAACTACTCAGTGCTGAATTTTTTAATATTTGAAACCCGAGTCTAAACACTGACTTAAGTCCATTTTCAGTTTTGTAATGTAAAACAACAGAATTGAGTAGTTTTTAAACACCACACGATATATTTTAAAACAATACAGATCACTCGATGAATTTAGTATAAATGCCATCTAAGTTATATTAGAAATGTTAAACTTGTTGATAATAAACAGTTATATATTTAGTAAATATATTTTTGTTTAATTCTCATTTACAGACATGAATGTAGAAGTTCAGAGTAGTCAGCATTCAACTTACTGCTAACGATAGTAATGACTGATAAATAAAACAATAAAAGGAAAGGATAATATTTAATAAAATACATAAATTAGACAATACTAACATTAATATGACATGACAAAAAGTTCTTACAGAAATTACAATGATTTGCACAGCTCCGTGCATAAATATACCATAGACGATGAGTGAACCGTCAGATAAATTGTGTCTACCTTATTATAACTAAGTCCTTTGTTTCTTTTCATGAGTAATTTTACAAAATCTACGGATTGTATCGCACAATGGTTAACTGCTTAGCCATAGCCATTTTTACTGCTAAAAAACTAAAAGGAGTGGCGTCTCATGGCCTCACTCTGTACCTTATAAATTGCAAATCAGGCTAGCGAACAAGCGAACGTGTTTTGCCTGTATCTGCAACACAATTACAATGAGTACTAACAACTCATTTGGATCGACTGGATCTGCAATAATCCAAGGAATGATGTTTTTGTTGACAATGTAGTGAGACCATAACCTAAAAAATGGATCTGTGTTAGTAATTATTCATAAAACAACCTTAAATTATGCAAGTACATGGCGAAAATGATTTATAATTTATAACTAATCCTTACCTTTGCGATAATAAGCTGTTATCTTGTAAATTTCTTGGAGAGAACTTCTTTCACCCAACTACTAACAAATTGGTTAGGTATAAACTTCGTCTTTTGAATGCCTTGTACTCATTCTTTTAACTATGCACTCCTTTCACAAATCATGTAATTACAATGTATGTATGTCTAATATTCGGAAATACATCGACATCTGTACTAAGGTCTTCTTTATTTAAATGCGATTTAAATTGATAGCACCAACTTTCTTCCATACACCGATCCTGTACATCATAAGGTAATTTCGTAAAATATAAACTCATCTCCATCTTAACAAACAAAATTCACCACAGGAATTGATTAAACATAATTGTAGATGTTAAATAATCCAAAATTAAGTTTTAAAACATCACAGAATCCACAAAATATACAGTTAAAACAACACGTTCGATATGTCGGCCATTTGTTTTCCCTCGGTCTGTCATTGTATTGCAATCGTTACCTCCCCTCATGTACTGTGCGACAAAGAGAAAACGAACTGTGTGAGAAGGATGAGAAGACTACAGTCTACCGGCTGCTTATGCATTACGCTTATGGAGCTTGTCTCCTCTATTTGTTAAACTCTTTGGTTTGGTTATGTTTAAGTTATAGTTGTCATATTGTCTTATTGTCTATGATTTAGCACAGTAATCAGAAGGTCAAATAATGTCAACCATGATTTTCACATTTAAGATAACATCAAATAATGTTATATTATCACTTTTAATCGACATGATTTAAATGTTACGTACGTGTAAGTCTGCTTCAAAAAAAATTAGTAAGTACCTAGTACTTACTTACCAACATGTTGGATCCAAAGTGGAACACCAATACTATTAATTTGATCTACGCCATTTCATTTCTGGTTAGTATAATTGGAGCAATTATTTTGCTTCAGTAACGTATTTATTTTCAGGATTTATTTGCAGTAGGATTAACATTTCCATTATTGAGCACCCATCTACGAGAATTAGGAGTTTCACATACAGTAATTGGTTTATTAAGTTCTACGTATTCTGGTGTTCAGTTCTTTTCTGGGCCAATAGTAGTAAGTTTGATTTATTGAATCTATAATTGAAAAATGTATTCTTAAAAGTAAGCTAGACCTGCTGAGTAAATCGAGTACATAAAGAGCCAGTAATCATAACCTACGGAATTTGACTAAGGCTCGTCGTCTCAGGAAGTATGGTCTACAGGTATGAAACTGGTAGTCTGCCTGGCTAGTGCAGGAGCACTAAGACGTGGTGGCACTAGAAAGTTATAGAATTAACGATGCAGTGATCACATAATTCCAAAGCGGTAGTCTACTCAGCTTAAGAATGAAGTAATATTGATACTGTTTTACACAGACCACACACGCCACAATTAGAACTGGAAGTGGTCAATGCTCAAGTCAACCATAGGTTGCAAGAGGCCTACTGTAGTGCGAACTTGCGTTGCATTTTGACCAATGAGAAGACCAGAAATAACTTCCTAAGAAAACGCTTCGTTCTTAAACTGAATGGAGTAGAATTATTTCTTTTTGTTGGAATGAATAAAGTATACTGTCGCCAAGAGCATGGTATGGTATAAAGTAGTGTTTTAAATAAAAATTAATTGAAAATTATGTGCAGTCAAGTATGCAACTTCTAGATATTTGGCACTGATCTTAAAACTGCAAGTAATTTAAACTAAGGTGAAATTATTTATCTCTTTGTGGAAAAGAGAGCCTAAACATATTTTTAATTAAATTTAGATTTTTGTATAGATAATTTTTTAATTATACCTGGTCTTTTATTTTATTTTTGTTTGATAGAATAAAATAATTACTTATAAACCTTTCGTTGTTTTAGGGTGGATGGAGCGATATAAGAGATAGAAAGTCTGTTTTAAAGACTACCCTGTTAATATGTGGGGCATGTTATGGCTTATTCGGCGTAACTGATTCAATATTTTTTATATTTATCTTACGATTTACATTAGGTAATATAACACTTTATCTAACTCAGTTTCTTATAATATATGTTAGGTTGGCAATATAATGTACAGGACATAGTGGGGGAACGACGACCAGCCAGTCGGTCGATAGAATTATAGATAGTAAGATGTGTTAACAAAATGATCTGTGATATTTTACATATAAAGACTAGTCAATATATATATATATATGGAAATAAGCCTTTCATTAGAACCTTACCGACATAACAAGTGGCGACGAGGAAAAGTAAAGGAGTCGTGGGTGTAAGTACTGGAAATCGCGAGAGGTTGCAGTCACGCACGTGGAGAGAAAAATGGCGACCACTTCAATGGCACGTTTTCATGAATTCTGCCCTGAATCCGACCAGTGGGAAATATATATAGAGAGGCTAGAACAGTATTTTGAAGCTAATCAAATTAAGGAGGAGAAAACCAAGATAGCGACGTTGTTAAATTCAGTGGGACAGTCAACGTACGTATTATTAAGAAATTTGTCTTATCCGAAATTACCAAAGGAAGTATCATATCAAGAGTTGTGTTCGATGATGAACAAACAATATAATGTCCAAATAAGTGTGTGGCGAGAAAGAAAAAAATTCTATAATCTCTGCCAAAAAGATGAGACCGTATCCGAATGGTATGCCAAGGTCAGGAGTTTTTCGGTCAATTGCAAATTTGGCAACGATTTAATGAAGGTTTTAAAGGACAAATTCGTCTCTGGATTAGCCCAAGGAAAAGTCTTCGACAGAACATGTGAAGAGGACGAGTCGAAAAGTCTGGAGGATTTATTAGCCCTAGCCAAGAAAGTGGAAAATGTCGTTAGCATATCCAAGGTCAACTATATGAATTCAAAGTTTACGCATCAAGGAAACGGAAATAGGAATTCGAGTCGCAGGGACAGGCGCACGCAACACTATCAGGGAACATCCCACTACGGTTCGCAGCGCCATGAATTGACGAATCAGCGGACGAATCGAGGCAAGGACAATGGACGTGTTGGCAACATTGGAGCGACAGGATCGTCAAATGTCAACGGATTTACCCAAGCCCAAGACAAACAAAAAACGTGTAGAATCTGTGGAAATTCTCACAAAAACCCATGTAAATTTAAGAATGCAAGGTGTTTAAGATGTAATCGAATAGGTCATATATCCAAAATGTGTAAGGTAAATAAAAATTTTAATTTTATAACTGAAAATGAAGGTTATGTTGACACGATTTTAAAGGATGACGATTGTTTTTCTGTTGAAAATGAAAAAGATTTGTATTGTTTCAGAGAAAATGAGGAAATATACAATTTTGCTGACGCAAATATTGTAAAAGTTGATGACAATTTTAGAATTTCGCTAAAAATAAATGGTAAAATGCATCAGTTTAGTTTTGACAGTGGTGCATCGGTATCTGTATGTAGTTACGATTCATATTTAAGCAATTTTTCTAATTATAGGTTGCAGAAATCAAATACATTGCTAAGAGGATATAATGGGAGCACCTTCATGCCAGTTGGATATTTTCAAGCAAGAGTAGAGTATAACGGGAAAGAGAACGATATGAAATTCTATGTGGTGTCCACCCCAAATGGAGGGCCGAGCTTGCTAGGCAGGGATTGGTTAAATATTTTTAAAATTAAGGTAAATTTAATCAATAATATTTCACTTGAGGAAGAGGTAAAAGTACTCATAAAAAAATATGATAAATTATTTAGTGAAGATATTGGTAAATTTAAATATAGTACTATTTCTTTAAAATTAAAGGATGAGAATGCTGAACCTGTGTTCCACAAATATAGAACCGTTCCCTTAGCATATAAAAAAATTGTAGAAGAGGAATTAGATAGACTTGAAGCGCAAGGTATTATTACACCGACCCTAAATAGCGAATGGGCTACTGCCCTTGTTCCAGTGCTAAAGGCAAATGGCACAGTAAGACTATGCGGTGATTATAAAACTACGATTAATAAGCATATTCAAGAATGTAAGTACCCCCTTCCAAAAATTCATGAAGTTTTTGCTAAATTAAATAAAGGAAAGTTTTTCTCTAAAATAGATTTGCAAATGGCATATAATCAACTCCCTGTAGATGAGAAAACATCAAAATTACTTTGTATAAATACTCATAAAGGTCTATATTTTATGAACAGACTAGCTTTTGGCATCACTCCTGCTTCTAGCATCTTCCAAAAAACCATAGAACAGTTGTTGCAAGGTATTAATGGGTGTATCAATTTTCTAGATGATATTATTGTCACGGGAAGTTCAGCCGAGGATCATCTTGAGAACTTGAAGCAAGTTTTTCAGGTACTTCAAGATGCTGGTTTCACCGTCAGAAAAGATAAATGCGAGTTCTTCAAGAAGGAAATACAGTACCTGGGACATCGTATTAGTGAAACGGGGATGAGGAAAACAGACGAAAAGGTTAAAGCAATTGTGGAGGCACCTAGACCAACAAATCAATCCGAAGTCCGCAGATTTGTAGGTATGATTAATTATTACTCTCAATTTGTGCCAAGATTGGCCGATATTTTGAATCCAATTTACGAACTTTTAAAAAATGATACTCAATTTGTATGGACAAAGGAGCGTGAGGACGCATTCAATGAAATAAAAGATGTCATGATTTCTGATCAAATTTTAGTACATTTTGACCAAAACCTTCCAATTGTTTTATCATGTGACGCATCAAACATAGGAATTAGTGCGACATTGGCGCATGTGGTAGATGGAAAAGAGCGACTTATAGGTTGTGTATCCCGTAAGCTAACACAGACAGAAATATCATATCCAACCAGCCATAAAGAAGGATTGGCCATAATATTCGGAATTTCAAAATTTTTTCACTATCTGTGTGCAAATAAATTTACTATAAAAACGGATCATAAACCTTTAACCACAATTTTTGGTGAGCACAAATCCATTCCGCAATATTCAGCAAATCGCCTCCAACGATGGAGCGCCTTTTTGAGCATGTTTAATTATAAGATTCAACACATAAAAGGGGAAGAAAATACAGTAGCAGATTATTTTAGTAGACACCCTATAAAAAATGATCACTTTTCAGAGGAAATCAGCACCAAAGGATTTATTAACTTTACGGAGACAGTGGCGGAGTGGCCAATAGACAACGCCAAGATTAGAGAAGAAACCGCCAGGGATAAAGTTCTGCAAGACGCTATAAGGTACGTGAGGACAGATCGATGGCCTAAGAACATCAACGAGGAGATCAAACCATATTATGTACGCAGGTATGAATTAGAAATAGATAATGACATTCTGCTTTGGGGCCACAGAGTGGTGGTACCAAAATCATTAAGAAAAGAACTATTGTATGAGTTACATGCCACTCATATCGGCATAGTGGCAGCGAAGAAGTTGGCCAGATCTATCATTTTTTGGCCAAATATTGATTGTGACATAGAGAACCTCATAAAGAGCTGTCATGCTTGTCTCAAAACAAAGCCTAACCAGTCAAAACACGAGCTAACATCATGGCCGGTAACATCGCAAGCTTTTGAAAGAATTCACATCGATTTTCTTGGACCACTTAGAGGAAAAATGTACCTGATCGTAATAGACTCATTTTCAAAATGGATAGAGGTTTGCAAAATGAAAAATACAACTTCTCTTGAAACAGAGAAAAAGTTAAGAAAAATATTTGCTCGTTTGGGCCTCCCAAAGGAGGTGGTGTCAGATAATGGCCCACAATTTGTATCAAAATCTTTACAAACATTCTTTAGGAATAATGGTATCAAACATATTTTGTCTCCACCTTACAACCCCCAAAGTAATGGCGCAGCCGAAGCTGCAGTGAAACTGTTTAAGATAAGGATTGGTACCGCTGTAGAGGACGTAAAGAACAGGGAAATCCCCATTACTACGTTAGTACAGAGATTTTTGTTCGCTTATAGAACAACGGAACAAAGCAGTACGGGTAAAACTCCATCATTCTTAATGTTTGGCAGAGAAATACGCACTAAATGGCATCTATTACGAAACCCGCTACAACAAAAAGATGAAGAAAAGGGTCAACAACAGACAAAAGTAAAAGAGTCTTTAGAAAAACAAAAGAGAAGCTATGGTGGCAGGAAATGGACTCTCCAAGAAGGAAGTGGAGTCTACGTGAAGGATTATAGGAGGGTTAACAAGGTAACGTGGACAGCAGCAAAAGTCGTGAAGAAGATAGGACGTTCTACATATTTATGCCAGCTTATATCAGGAGAAGTCTGGAAGAGGCACGCAAACCAAATTAAGACAAGTTACGCAACAGAAGAAAGCAGCGTTGCAGTAGGCACGGCCTGGAGGGGAAAACAGGTTCATAATTCACACGTGTCGGGTAACAATGATAATTTTAGCTTAAGTTATAAAAGTTGTCTCAATGATAGTTTTGATTTACCCTTTCAGAATAAGTCAAATTTAGGTAACCAAGCTAACAATCTGCCTAGCACCAGCCAGCAAGCTCTGTCAGCTATGGGGGAGGATACCACTGTCGTAAGTGATGTAATGTGTAATCTCGATCCAAGTATTATCCCCACAAAAGTTCAAAGTTTAAATGACGATAACTCTCATGAAGGTGAACACATTCCTAATAGCAATGTTTCTGCCCCTAAACAGGTAAATGGCGAGTCTCCCAGTTCCAAGACGCCGGTAAATTCAACAACGGTTCCAGAAGGTTTGGAACAACAATCTACTACCAGTGGTCAGAACGTGGTGAAATCTACACGAGGTATTCCCAAAGAATCAATCAGCCGAAAGCGCAGGAACGCGGACAAATCTACAGAGATTGTCGTAAAAAGATCGAAACGTTCTATAAAAAAACCTGCATTTTTAAAGGATTATGTAACCGAGTCAGAAAACGAATTAAATTAATATCTAAAGTTGTCACCAACTTATTATAGTCACAGTACTTATTATTTATGGTGTTAATTGTCTAATGTGTATTTATTAGTCCAGTTGATTTATTTATAACATATACAGTTTAAAACCCACAATTTGGCATTTTAATCGCATAAGTACATTAAGTAGGGCACTATACTTAAAAATGATAGAGTAGTAATTTTATTTGTATAAATAGGTTAGATAAGCATGTAGGAAACATTTTCCAGTAGGACCTAGAAAAGTAGAGTACATACTTTGTGATTTTATTGTGGGGGTGTTAGGTTGGCAATATAATGTACAGGACATAGTGGGGGAACGACGACCAGCCAGTCGGTCGATAGAATTATAGATAGTAAGATGTGTTAACAAAATGATCTGTGATATTTTACATATAAAGACTAGTCAATATATATATATATATGGAAATAAGCCTTTCATTAGAACCTTACCGACATAACAATATATTTAAATGAGAAATATGCCAAAAAATGTTAGTTAAATTTATATATTTGGTGTACCTAATATAAAACAGTTTTCTGCTATTAAAAAATGTAGATTTTTTCATATGTCTTTACAACACGTAAAAAATTTGTTTGGGATTACCAAGTACCAAAAATCCCACAGTATATCGATTTTTTGTGAATATGTTACAATCAATTTTTATTTTTTTAGGAATTATAAAGCATACTCAAAGCATTTGTAAGGCTGTGATAACTGATTTAGTACCCCCAAGTGAGCAAACTGGAGTTTTTGGAAGGTCTGCAGCTTTTGGTTCAGTGGGGTTTATTATAGGACCATTTATAGGAGGCCACTTATCTGAAATAAAGCATGGATTCACTTATGCATGTGGACTTACAACAGTTTTATTCATTATCAATTTCTGTAAGTTATAGTGACAGATGCTGATGTACTCTCAGAAAATGATTTTAAACCATTCTTGTTGGAAAGGGTTCTAGCTCATTGTGCTCATTTGTTTTTCATATTTTTAAATCATACAAATGAAGTAATTTCCACAGACACAGGCGTCACACTCCAATATTCGATGTGTGTTTTACCAACTGTCACCATCATCTGAAAATTATTCATTCTAAGAATTCTAGGCAATAAATACTCATCTAACATAATGTGGTGATTAAGAGTTTTGATGCTTGTGTAGACTGTTTCATAGTTCCAATACCTTGCACAAACTTTTAAAAATATTTAAAGAACATGGCTCCAAATATATGGAATTTGTACCCCAGTTAAACTTTAATGAAATTTCATTAAAAAGCATGAAAAGTTCTGTAGCACTTCGATAATCATTTTTTTATACTTCTAGCTGTCTTGAAAAGATAAGCATCTTATGTACATAAAGTATTCTTTCAACTTTCATATAGAAACATTGAAAAGCTTCCTTACGGGATGTGCTCAAAGTTCATATCTTACTTTTTGTACAAGAAATGCTTCTTATCTTTTCAAGATCGCTACACCATGAAGAAATGGTTAATCAAAGTGAATGCTACAAAACCTTTTTTCATGGTTTTGTATGAACCTTTATTTGATGTTTCATTAAATATGAACAAGGAGACTAATTGCATATATTTTGAAGCCATGTCTTGTACAATTTCATCCGAAATTTGTTGTGCCTTAATACAAAACTTTGTACATTAAATTCATCTACAATTTCCATTTCTTTATGCCAGACTGATGAGTTAGTTAAACTACCTTTGACGATATCCGAAGTCAAAGCTTTTGTATGGCATGACGTAAGCAGATCCTTTATCGGCATCTATTCTTATTCATACTGTGTTTTGCAATAATCCGAAAATTGAATTATATTTTCAGGTATTTCTTGCCTCCTGCCAGAAGATACTGACAAAACCAAAAAAACACAAAACAACAGGTCTATGATAGGGCATATAAAGGCAGACTTGACTAAAACAGTTGTTGAATTGAAGTCAATCGATTGGAAAACACATTGGGACACTTTTCTGTTAAGGTTCTTATTCGGTCTCGCACTGACATGCTACTTTAGTAACCAAGCTGTGTATCTGAAAGAGAAATATGAGCTTTCTCAGCTACATATTGGTTATATTATATCTTTCTTCAGTACAATTGGTATGATTTCAGCATTTTTCTTAAACAGAATCAACAGTTTTTACACAACAGACCATAGTTACTTCACTAGAGTGTCTCACTTCTTTGCCTTAATAACTATTTGTTTTACTGGTATTTATGTTTCATCTAACTTTTGGATATTTTTAGTATTATTAGTACCTTTCTCCGTAGCATCTACTAGTTTAAGAGTAGTCACTATGGAATTAATGTTTAGGAAATCTGATAAAATGCACACAGGATCATTGTCGGGTGCATCAAATAGTATCATGTCAGTAGCGAGATTCATAACACCTTTTTTAACTGGAATTGTTGGTGATATATTCAGTGAACAGTCTGTGATGTTGGTAGCCATAATACCTGCACTTTTAGGTGTGGGTGTTAGTTTGTATAGGAAGCAATTTGTACAAAATCATGTTAAAAATAAATAGTATTATTTCAGCTCTGTTAGTTTGTGTAACCTTACATTTAAAAATAATTCGAGAAATAATTAAAAAGAACCAATCACTGTTATATATAAAAGAAACCCAACGACCACTCGTTGCTTGGGCTCTTTTATAGAAAAACGAAAATTCTCTTGGTATTCGTCATTTGTTTCAATATTTTCTATCTCTTGGTTCTTTTTTTATTATCTAAAAAAAAAGTTGTTATAAAGTCGATTGGTTTAATTAACTTAAAATTTTAATTTTGACACTTCCAGTAATTCCATTCAGTTAAGGATGTGTAGGAGTTTTGTTTACAACCATAATTTTCTGGGAAGGTTAAAGGAGCATATACAGTGTCCGCCAAAAAGTCTGCATGTACCATATGGAAAACTTTTTTATTCAATTTTCTTTTTAATACGGGTTTGAACATTAGTTTCAGCATGATTAATAACCAGAAAATTGCCAAAAATATTTGTCATGCCAGAACTGACATTTCCAAAATATCATTAGAAATTTTAAAATCGCCTGAAATGCCCTTATCTATCAAAATATGGAAAAGTACCATAAGGAAAAGTTGTTTGTAATTACATTAAGAATCTAAATGTGAAGCTTGGTTTGAACATTTCAATGTTTAATTTTTTTCATTTTCCAAAAATATGTCGGTAACATTAATTTTTTTTACAGTTGAGTTCATTTGAAATATTTCAATGCAAAAAATACATAACTGTTGTATTTCTTTCTTCAACGTAATTAATAATGGCAATAAAACATGTTTTACAAAAAACAACAGGACAATCGTGGACCATTTTCAGTAATTCTGAACCCTTACGGTGGAATTTTGCATGGTAATCGGCTTAAATATTAAAGAAACAATTGTTCATTTAAATCAAATTTAGATCACATAAATAAAACTAAAAATTCCTACTAAAACTTACTTCAAAAACCATTTATTGCTGTGATGTTTTTAGCTTTCGTTATAAGACTACTATAGTCTGTTTTTAAACCAGAAGGAGCGTTTTAAATTTAACGCGCTAAATCTTAGATCTGTGATTGGATACGCCCTCGCCAGTTTTACACAATACAATAGTATTAAATTTTGACACATTGTAAAAAAATTAATTTTATCATAAACTATTTGGTTATAATTTCTATTTTATTGTTTGCATAGTATATGTCAGTTTTTAATCCCTTTTGTATAAATCTGAAGGTAAGAGTGGCCAATTACTTCGTGCCTTTATATTGTGTAAATGGTACGGATGTTATATAAAATGCCTAGAGGTCAAATAGAGGTCGATGCATTATATAATGTAATAAAATTCATACAAAAACATTGTAGTCATGTATTGTTGGTTGCCCAAAACGCCAAAAAGGTTTTAGTGTATTTTTTAGTTATTTTTATGGTGTGAATGGAACTTTCGTGTTTACTCCTCCTGGTTTAAAAACAGACAATAGGATAATCGCAGGTGCTATAATCACAACTAAACTGATCAGCATCGTTTTTAATTATTGATTTTGTCTATTTTCAAACTCTTTATATTTATCTACTGTGGTTCAACAAAAATTGAACAAATTTTTTGCATATCTTATAATTAATGTTTTAACCCCTACTCTACTCCTTCAGTGTGTTTGCTGGGAAAAATGGGTCATTCTGTCTTCTACACCCATATTGATATTAAGGGAATATCCACGTGTTACATCTAATCAAAATGTTATAGCCATGCCAGAGCTTGTAGTGGATATTTTGTTTCGAAGCTATGATCATCCTGAACATGCATGCAAATCTCAAACAAAACTAAACATTTAGAGGACTTGACGTAAATCAATCAAGAAAGTTGATATCGATTTAAGATTTAAACTTGTAAGTTTAGTAGAAATATTCACATATTTCTTAAAATTTACGAGAAGAATTTCGAAATACAAGAATGCCTATTAAATATGTGTTGACTTGCCCTAAGTTTGCTGTTGCACGATATTCACACCATGGATTCACTCATTCCCTCTCGATACTTAATACATTAAGGAAAATCTTAAAAACCAGTAAATAGACACTAAAAAAGAAACTGGTAACATTAATATACCTATCTCAAAATTTAAACGTAAACGTACAGCGCCAGAAGTAACTAAATCATCTAGTGCCTAGTGCTCATTCTACAAATATCCCTAAATTGTTAAAATATTTCCATGGGTACGTTCCGAATAATCAACTTACTGATGGGTATAATCGAAAGTGTCGAAAACCGACGATCCGAATACGTTTGTTGAAAGAAGTAAGCAGTACAACTACGAACTTCTTCAAAAGAAAGTTTGTCAATAATGTTGCCTTTCAATATATAAATATATACTTACAGATGGATATGAACATAATGTACGTATGTACTTTTAAGAATGGAATAAGTATCCAAGAATCGAAGCTGGAAACGAGATAGGAATGCCAAAATGAATGCTTTCACTGCATTACGTCGATGCACACTGTACATTGAATTAAGCCTATTGTGCTGCTCGAAATATCTTGTACTAGGTAATACGCAGAATATTTACAACATTTGCAATAAACCATCGAATCTACAAGAGTTCAACACAAGTAACGTAGTATGTAACGATCCAATTATAGTTCGATTTTCAAATACTTACTTCAAAATAAGTTCTAGATAAATTATGAGAATTGAATACTTCTACTGCTGACATCATTATAGTTTACTATTTAATTTTCCTAGTTTGCTAGATATAATTAATAGGAAAAATTATGGATTTTCAAATTTTGCCAGAAGAGTCATCAGTATACATGACTTTGAAAGTGATTATGTGCCACCCAACACAGAAGATCTATATCAAAAACGACACTCTGCAGAACATTTGATTTTCTATTTTCAGCCGTCGTTTTGTCACAATAAGAGAGAAATTTAGATATTTTATAATAATATTACACTTAAATACAATGATTATCCAAACCTTCTATTTTTCATTAGTAAATAACACTCTTTTTACGCACAGAACATAATAATTATTGATTAAATTGCACACTTGAGAAACGCGATCACAACAAACAAATTTTAATTTGATAGAAATGCCACCAAAAAGGGAGCAAAGTCAGATACATAGACAAAAGTTTAATTTTAGCCAGAATTCGATCTGAGAATGAAATCCTTTTAGCATGCGTTTTCTGATAACCAAAGATTAGTTAATCTTTGGTTAACTGTAGTTGGTGTAAATACTCCACTAATCGAAGAATCGGAACCTACCATTCCCTCCTAATGGGAAGGGAAATGTCAAGCTCAAAATTAAAAATACACAAATACAAAAAAAATATGTACATTAAAAATCCTTAAATAATCTAAATTACGCGACAATGATTATAAAATTATCTTGAAACTCAGACTCAACAGAATAATCTAACAATGTATCATGATAACAAATTTAAACAAATATGTTTAACATCAAATTGCTAGAAGTACTTACCTACTTAAACAATTAATAATTTAATTGCTCAGAAAAGCCTTAGAACAATGTATTACTTCGACACAGATGTTAGGGAACCCGGTTTTAAGTTACAAGTTATTACATTTCTGGTAAGACCCATATTTTACCTAAATATCTAACTATTAAACAATTTCCTTACCGTTAAGGTAGTTGTAGGTATAATATTGTTAGAAAATTATTAGTAGTTGACTTTGGAGCGAAGGAATGTTACTTGTATTTGCCTAAAATATGTTAAAAATTAAAAATATACTATATATGCCATTTTGATGCACTCAGCGGTTGTTTTAGGTCATTGTGAAGTAGTTTTAAACGTAAGGCGGGGTGCAAAGTAATTAAATCTTCTCCCTATACATGTACCTTACTTATGACTTACTGAGACAGAAAGTTACTAAATAATCTCCATTGGAAATGTTAGCCAAATTAAAAAATATAAAAAGATGAAATGAGACAAGTAGTTATTTTCATTTTATGATTTATTGAGACTATATATAGGTACTTATTATAATAATAATTCTAAAACCCAAACTTCTTAGAAGAGATACTGAATTTATATATTGCTACATTATAGAATGAATCATATATCTACATTGGTACCTACACTGCACTTATAGTGGAATGCTATGTGTTGGGTATGTATGTATAAGTATAAATATTAAAGAAAATAAATTCCCCCAAGGGTATTCTTAAATTTGTGTAGTAATGTAGTAAAGGGAGTCTGATTACCCAGAGTTTTAGCGGTTGTCCAAAATATTGGATCTCGTTCCAAATTTCTATAGATATCCTTGTTGAAATATAGAATTACTGTTCCCCAGTGGGTAAGCAGCAAAACAAAGCTATACAATACGAAATATCAGAAGTACTTAAAGGGAAAAAGTGCATCTAGCACAGAAACCCCTGCTTATTGTCGAGGTGTTTTCCAGCTACCATATATCCCAAGAGAATCGTAAATACCTATGTGCTTTAAGACGTAAATTCAACAATATGGGTAATAATATCTAACACTATTATTTTCTATGTGGCTTAAACCTGTATCCATCTTCAATGGGAGATACAACAAAAATTTGTTTAGACATGGGACACTTTTATACTTAAAAAACAATGAAATCTAATTTACTGGTTCCAATTTGACTGAATCGACAGTTTATTTTAATCTTGCAAAAACATTCCTACGCACTGTATGAAGTTAAAATTAAAATATTTTCAATATATTCATTTTAGGCTAGATGGCGAGGGATTTTGGTTGAATTTTTGGCCCATAGGTGAGATTATTGTTGGAATCGCTTCGTTTAAGGGTGTAGTTGAACACACCCTTAATTTGCTTATAAATTAGTGAACCGCTTGATTTTATAATTAACAATTAGTGTGTAAAATAGGCCGTTTTTTTATATTTCTTTAAATGTCTCCGTTCCTGCTAACTTTTAGTATAACATATGCATTAGGAAAATTGTTCGGTATCAAATTCTCTAAAAGATGAGCACCGATAGAGGTCGTTAGATGCAATTGTTAACTTACAAATGGCTTCCAGCGCTTTCAAAACACGTTATTTTCACTATTTCTTTACTCGAAAACAACTGCATATAGAGGGCTAATAATTGGCGTCTATGTTGTCCCGATAATGTACAAGAAATTTCAGCAAGATCTACGTGTGAACCTTTTTATGCACCATATAAATAAACAAATATCTTGTTATATTTTAACTTAAGAGAATCCGCTCTTGCATATCTAAAAAGCTGCTAATTTTTTATAAATAAAAAAAAAGTTTGTTCTAGCACGTGCAGGAGCCGAGATTTTTTTTTTTTCAGAAAATTGTGGGGGCCGATTATATGTCGTACAGTGATCAAATTTATAGAAGTTGAACTTTAATTCTAGTGTTTTCAATAGAAAAATATTTCAGTCCTTGATTGTGTTTAACAGTATTGAAACACGATCGTCAAAGTTTATTATTAAAGTTGTTTATTTATGTCATAAAATCATAAAAGACATGCATATTTTTATTATAAAATCACTTCTACATATTATAAACCTACCTTCTACATATTATAAACCTGTAACTAGGAATACAGTTTTTTAATGCCTTGCCTCCCCAGGTATAAGGGCTTTAAATGAAATTCAATTTAAAAAAAAAATCAAAAATTATCTACTTAACGGCGCTTTCTATACCACAGACGAATTTTTATCTAGTGACCTTACTCTTATTTAATATAATTTATATACAATACGGCAACTCCCTAAACATGTCCATGTATTCATGTTTCTTAGATACATATTTGTCTCTGCTTTTATCTGTTTTATATTAATTTTTATCTTATTTGTAAACTTATTTATATCCTGTCTTTGTAGTATACATTTTATTCTTCTACCATAATTATCTAGCTGTTTTAGTGCCTATTTGAATCAATTATCTTATCTTATCTAATTTTCAAAACAGGCACAGTTCCAATTCAGTTCGAAACGACAATTGTTAGTCCTATCCACAAAGCAGGAAGTAAACACGATATTAATAATTTTAGGCCTATAAGTGTAATGAACAACTTTGGTAAAATATTTAAGAAATGTCTTAAACTTTGACTGATAAAATTTTTTAATGAAACTAATAAATATGCTATCAAAAAATCAATTTGGATTTGTTGGTGGATATAGTACATGTGATGCAATGTGTGAACTTGTGGGTCAAATAACTACACACCTCAATGCTGGCGAAAAGAGCATTGCTGTGTTCTTAGACCTGGCAAAGGCATTTGACACCATACCTCATGACAAACTCCTTAGTATACTTGAAAACTATGGGGTTAGAGGTGTCGTGTTGAAAGTCTTTAAATCATATTTAACTGATAGGAAACAAATGGAAAAAACTCGTAATTCGTATAGTGATTTTATTAATGTCGAAATAGATCTTCCCCAAGGGACAGCCCTCAGACCCCTTTTATTCATTGAGACGTAAATTCACTAACGAATCTTGATATTAACGGCACAATAGTTTTGTATGCAGACGACACAGCTAGCACTGCACTTTTCGGGTAAAAGCTGGGATGAAGTAAAGGAACGGGTAAAATCAGGCTTGCTTACAATAAAAAATTGATTGGATCATCACAAACTAACACTAAATTTAACTAAAACTAACTACATTACATTTTCAATTATCTGCTAACCGTCCTAGTTTTTCCAGCATCTCTATAAAAAAATTTGATAATAGCATTAAAGAAGTTTCAAATATAAAATACTTAGGTGTAACAATTGATAAGCACTTAAAATGGGAAGATCATACTTTTCGGTTTAAAAAATAATATTAGAAAATTAATTCACAAATTTTACTTGTTACGCAGTATGATGTCGAAAAATGTTTTAATAATGGTATATAGAACATTGGTAAAAAAAATTATTTTAAAAGTAATATACAATGAAGGAAAGCGTTATCCAACAGCTTTATTATACAATGAATATATATTTATTGTAAGTTCATTATATATTCTAACGACATGTCCATATATTCATAAAAATAGAATTAAGAAATATGTAAATCGTCAGCATGAAACTAGGAACAAAACACAAAATAATCTTCAAATTCCTATGGGCCATAAAGATATAAACCAATGTTTGACTTATCTTGGACCTAAATTTTACAATTTGCTGCCAGTTAACATTAGACATAAAAAATTACAAAAAGTTTTAACAAAAAATGCAGAACCTATATTACTAAGAAATACAATGACTTTATAAATATTCTATGAATATATTTATATGAAAATAATTAACCAGCATTAGTTTAGATTTAGGTTATTTAGTTAGGTAAGGTGTATTGATCACCCAATTATTTATGTTAATAAATAAACTGTTTATTGTTTTACAAAATGTGTTATATAGTTGTCATTTATACTTAATTTAATTATCTTTTGAGCACATACAGCTGTTTAATTAGCTAGGTGCTATGTAAGAAAAAATACCTAAAATTAATAACAGTATTGTACATTAAGAAATTTGTAACTATAATTAAGTGAATTTTGAATTGAATGGCGTGCATAAAAAGGTTCACGCATGGAAAACCTCATAAAATCGACCAAAATTGCGATTTTTCAAAAATTCCAACGGGATATTATTTTTCAATAGTTCTTTGAATTTTCTAAATGAGTTTCTCAATTATAAATGGATTTTACAAAAAATGACACAATTGTTAATTAAGGATTTAAAAAAAATAGATAGTTAATTACTCAAAAAGTAATAAACCGATCTTGCTGAAATTTTTTGTACATTACCGGGACAACATAGACACCATCTTAGTCCTCTATGTGCAGTTGTTTTCGAGTAAAGAAATAATGAAAATAACGTGTTTTGAAAGCTTTGAAAGCCATTTGCAAGTTAACAATTGCACCTATATAGCGACCTTTAACGGTGCTCATTTTTTAGAGAATTTCATAACGAACAATTTTCCTAATGCATGTTATACTAAAACGGAGGTATTTAAGGAAATATAGAAGAAGGGTCTATTTTACTCACTAATTTTTAATTATAAAATCAAGCGGATCACTAATTTGTAAGCAAACTAAGGGTGTTCAACTACACCCTAAAACGAAGCGATTCCGACAATACTCTCGCCTATGGGCCAAAAATTTATCTTTTGGCATTTTTTCCTCCCTGCCGTCTAGCCTAATTATAGAAAGGCGCAAAGCAAAGTTCCTAATATTGCTTGTAGAAAAATAAAATAACAACATACTAAGAAGGATCTTGTATCAGATTTCATAGTGTTTTAGAAATTATAATATCAGCAGTTTCAAAATTATCATAAAAAGGTATAGTATGTATTAACCCAATTGGAACAGCATGGAACTAGGGGATCCTACGGGGTATTGTCAATATATCGCTTCACATTGAATGAGAGAGCACAGAATTTTACAGATTTATATTCACCGCTCCTCGTCTACAGTCCACGTGGATTTGATCCGCCTGTCACATAGAAATATAGGTGGGATTAGATGCTTAGCGAATTTGATTTGTCAACGCCAAATTTGTTTAGAGTTTTTGCATGCCATAATATATAAAACAAAAAATACGTATGAACTATTTGTATCGTATGATCTGTACGAGGCAGTGCAGTACAGCCAGGCAGTTATAAATTACCTAATTCTATTGAATATTTGAACAAATTATCAGTTTTATTACTGTGTTTGAGTGATTTTTTGCAAATAATTGTTTAAAATGGCATTTTGGAGGCTTTTCGATAGTAGCGACAACGACACGAACGATTTTGATACAGAGCCTATACAAGCGGAATTTGAAAATAAAGACTTACACGTTCAAACTCAAAGGGTTATTTTGAATATTTACTCGTGTTTAAAAGGCGAAAATATTTATTCTTCATATAATCAAATTGTGAAGAGGATTTATGAATTACCCAAATTTAGCCGTACTACAATTTATAGGGTTACTAGAGCCGGGGATGTAGTTGTAGTCTATTAAACGGAAAAGAGTTAGACAAAAACTTAAAAAACTTGATAACGCGTCCAAAGATGTCATTCGTCGATTTGTGTATGACTTTTACAATGAACAGAAGGTGTCCACATTAGAAATGATTAGGGATAAGTTATGCGACTATCCAGATTATAACTATAAATCATTAGATACTTTGCGAAACATTTTGCTCGATTGCGTTTTTAGGTACAAAAGATTGGACAAACGAATGGTAGTTATGGAATCAGCATGCATCGTTGATTATCGACACGAGTACCTGCGTAAAATAAAAGAATGCCGAGATGCAAATAGAGACATAATTTATCTTGACGAAACATGGTTTGACACCCATGATGTAGTTCAATATGGTTGGATAGATAACACCAAAAAGTGTAATTTAAGTGCTCCATGTTCTAGGGGAAAAAGAATTATAATTCTACATGCTGGAAGTAAAAATGGTTTTATTCCAAATGCGTTGTTGTTGTCTGCTAAAAATATCGAGCAATCCTCTGCCGACTACAACAAGGATATGACAGCCGAATTATTTGAGAAATTGGCAAAGGAACAGCTGTTACCAAATATCCCACCAAATTCTATAATTGTTATGGATAATAGTGATAATACACGAATAGCGGCAAAAATTCCAAACACCAACACAAGAAAAGGCAATATCATTGAATTTATGAAAGGTAAAGGCTTGGAAACACCAGAAAAAACACAAAAAAGTTTATTAAAACTGATTGGAAAGCAAACTTTTAAAAAGGAATATGCCGTTGAAAAAATTTTTGAAACACACAATCATACTATTTTACGTCTGCCTCCATATTATAACATTTTCAACCCCATTGAAATTTATTTATTTATTTATTTATTTATTTTTATTTATACTGCATACAAACAGACAAGGTCCAATTATATGTACACAGTTAGGTATTGTAATATAAAAATACAAGAAAATAAATATATATAAATACATATAAGTACACACAAAAAAGGGAGACAAAAAAACATAATTTTCAAAAAGTACAAAATCAGTATATAGTAGTATCACAGATGGGAAAGCAGGCTGTTTTTATTGATATTGAAAATATCTATATTACAGGTTCTTAAGAAATTATTAATGGTAAGCAAACATTTTTGAATGGGAGAAATTAGATTAGATATTTTAAATAGATTATCCCTGAGTCTTAGTCTTATATCGGGTATGTTAATATTTATTGCTGAAAGTATGTCAGGTACAACTATCTGGCTATCTAATATGTTAAAGATGAACAAAATTTGGGCATTTTCGCGACGCTTGCTTAGGAGAGTAACATTAAATTCAGCTCTCTGATGCTCATACGATATTAAAAAGGGATATATCCCATGTCTTTTTAGGTACATGGATCTTAAAAATTTTTTCTGTATTTTTTCTAACATGTCGGTGTATGTGAGAGTTCTAGGATTCCAGATAACACAACCATATTCCAATTTAGATCGCACATATGCATTAAACAGGACTATGGATGTATCATAATTAAGATCTTGACTAGCTCTAAGAATGAAACCAAGTTTTCTGTAACACTCGGCCGTTAACTTTATAATATGGTTATTGAATGAAAAGTTTTTGGTAAATACTATACCCAGATCTTTGATTTCATCTAATGTTTCGATTTGGACATCGTTTACAGTATATATTCCCATCAAGGGGTTCTTCTTTCTTGTATATGTTACTGCTTTACATTTGGATTCATTTAGAGCCAGGTCATTATCTTCACAAAATTCAGAAATTGCTTTGATATCACTTTTGAGCTTGTCAATGTCTTCATTGGAACTTATCGTAAGATAAATTTTTAAGTCATCCGCGTACAGGAGAAATTTGGCATATTTAATATAATCCGAAATGTTGTTAATGAATATTACAAAAAGCAATGGTCCCAATATGGAGCCCTGAGGCACGCCTGAGGTAGAAATAAAGCTATCTGAGTTGCTATTGACAAATCTCACAAAATTAGTACGGTTGGTTAGATATGACTCTAAGAATTTCAATAAATCATTATTAAAAGAAAAGGACTTTAGTTTTTCTAACAAGACATTATGATTAACTCGATCGAATGCCTTTGCTAGATCAGTATAGATGGTATCAACTTGCGAGTCATTTATATTGTTTGCAACGTAGTCGCTGAATACTGACAAATTTGTGACGGTGGACTTTTTGCTAACAAAACCGTGTTGCTCTTCTAGAAGTATTGGTGACACATGAGAGTATATTCTGTTATAGATAACACGTTCAAAGATTTTAGATGGTGATGGCAGTACCGTGATTGGTCGATAGTTTGTTATTAAGTTAGTAATTCCAGATTTATGTATAGGAGTTATTCGGCCAATTTTGAAATTATCAGGAAATATATTGGTTTCTAATGCTTTATTAAAAACAATTTGTAGAGGTAACACGAGTATGTCGGCATAGGCCTTAAAGAAGTACGTGGGCAGTCCATCCACGCCTATAGCGGCTTGGTGTTTTAATGATTTTATTGCATTTAAGATTTCGCTTGCACTGATATTGTGTATGTTAAAACTATCTAGGTTATAGTCTTTACATTTAGAGTCTTGTTGTGATGGAGTACTACCGCTGTAAATAGATTTAAAATAATGCGCAAATGCGTTAGAAATATCCTTTCCGTTCTCAAGGGATTCGCCATTATAAGAAAATCTAGGTGCAACAATTGAGGTCCTTTTTTTGTTTTTAATATAATCCCAAAATTTCTTTGGGTTATTATTTATATCACTTTCGATGTTTCGAATGTAATTTGCATGGGAGATTGTGATTAAATATTTACTTTCCTGCCTTAACTGGCGAAATTTATGTATGTATTCAGGATTTTTTTTTGATTTCTTAAAATAATGTTCTTTGGTTTTTATCTTTTGGATGAGCTCCGAAGTGAACCAACTGGGATATTTTTTTGATTTTGAGGTTTTTTTTTGAGGAACAGATTGGTCTAGTATGCTATATAACATGTTGTAAAATTGCTCAGTACATTCGTTCGAATTATCTGATTTGATAATTTCCTCCCAGTTGCACTGGCTCAATAGCTGATATAATCTGATGTAGTCACCGTTTTTGAAATTGTAATTGTGGAAGTTGTTGTCACAAATCTCATTATTAAAGTTTTTGCCAACAATAAGGCCTAAATTGATCTCTAGTGGAGGATGATACTGATCAATACTTACTAAAGGGGTTTCAGAAAGCGATACTTCTGCCTCGGTCATATTCGTTAGGACTAAGTCAAGTGTGTTATTAATATGATTTAAAACATTGTTTATTGTATATAGATCATACTTGCATAAAATATTTTGTACTAATTGGGCCTTGCGGGAACCCTTTCCAAGATCATAAGAAGCACCATTGATTTCGGGGACATTGAAATCGCCTATAAGGAATAAATTAGCTTGGTGAAAATCCACGTTTTCGAATGAGTCTAGAAGTCTCTCATACACCGACAGATTACATCCAGATTTAATATATAAGCAATACAATGTAACGAGAATTTCTTTGATTTTAACTGTGACACATAACCATTGAAAGTCAATATCTTCACTTTGGTGCACAGACAATACTTGATATTTTTTTTTGACACAGCATAGAACACCACCTCCTCGTTGGACACCTGCTGTCTCGTACATTTTATCATTCCTGAACACCAGATATCTTTCATCGCAAAGCTCTTGGTCGTAAATTGAGGAATTGAGCCAGGTTTCAGTAACACATATTACATCAAAGTTGTTCGAGAGTATATTTTCATAAAAATGTTTAAGTTTAGATCTTAGGCCTCGGACATTTTGATAAAAGATAGAAAAATATTTTAGTTGTCTTTGACTTGACTTCTTTTCTTCTTGGTTAGGTTTGTTATATATTCCTTGATTATTATGGTGCTTTAGAGTGAGGAGTTTTTTATCGGGGATAAAAAATCATTATATTGTTGACCAGTTATATCAGATTTTCTATTTTGTAAATTACGTGGATTGTCAAGAAACTGTTGTCCTCGTTTAAAATCAAATCTAGCGAAACGTACCCCTTTTGGCCAAAAATTTGGTTCATACACTACTGTTTTTAGACTGGGGTCGAGACCCACTAGGAAACAGTTATTATTTAAAGTCTGGTGATAAGTTTTAAGGAATTTTACTGATATGTTGGCCTTTTCCGTTTGAGTTCTTTTTGATATATAAGACTTCACAATTTCGTCAGTGACATGACTCTTTGCTCGCAATATAAAAAGCCATATTTTTTTTTCCTTGTTGGTATCGTTTACTCTTCCTTCAAACTCGTTCTCCTGTTTATCTTCATTAAGAATCGCACTTGTTCCGATTTGAAAATTCTTCTTTCTAGGTCTTCTCCTAGCTTCTTGAAATCCGTCCTCGACTTGATCTTGAACTTGTTTTGATTGACTTACCGCGTTAGTCGTATTAGTTATATGTTGCTGTATAACTTGGGCACTAGGTTTTTTTTCATTTGGATTAGATTGATGTAAGTAATCCTTTCTTGTTGATTGTTGGTAAGTATTTGTGTTTACTTTTGTGGCTTTTGTGGCTGGTCCCTTTAGTTTTTGTGAATAGGTTGGGGCATTTGGGGCCAGTAGAGGTGAGTTTTGGGCTGCTACGCTATAAGTGTGTTGCGTGTTGACATTTGTAAGTAACTTAACCAATTCTATGTTCGATTCTTTTAAGTTTGTAACTTCTTCTTTGGTATTTTTGATGTCTTGCTGCAATTCACTTCTTAGGGTTTTCAGCTCATTTTGTAGTGGTTCAATGATTTGACCATTTAAATCAGTATTAGTAGCATTATTTTGTTGTACATTAAGCTTCAATAGTTCGTTAAGTTTGTTGTACATTTTCTTTATGTCAGTTTGGATTTCACTGAGTGTCTTATTTTCTTGAGTTAGGTTTGAAGTTGTTCTGCAGTTTGAACACAAGTATATTAGTGTTCTGGCTGATTTGAGGATTGCTGCTCTATACTCGGTACTGGAAAGCTTGGCACATGATTGGCATAATTTACACTGACATTTGTCACATGTAGCCAGTGGTTCTTCTTTTGTTTCCACAGTTTTGCACTTAGTACAAGACATTGCTTAAAAATATCTAGAGCCGGTCCTGTTTGTTTCTTTACATGAACACAGAGTTTTTCATAGTCATAATTGAATTGTAGATAAGTTTTTATTAATGTAGGTACAAAAAATGATCAATTTTGTTGGATACAATTATAGATAATGCACTTTTCACAGCAAATTGCAGACGTGGTGCTGGAGTAAAAAGTCTGCAAGTATACCACTGGATAGATTGCACTTTAAGGTTTATTTGGGGAAAGAGTCAAATTTAAAGTCAATTTTTAGCACTCGAAAATTGTGATTAAATATGGGAACTATCACTATGATGTTTACTTTCTTCTATCTATCTTCTTACTAGAAATGGTGTGGGCTGATGTAAAAACAAGATTATGTCAATATAATCAATCCCCACAATTAAGTGAGTCTGTCTTAAAGAATATAAAGATAATAGTAGACGAAATGGGCAAAAGCAATATATGGTGGAAGTGTGTATCTCATGTGATAAAGAGGAAAATAAATATTCTATATTACCACCTATTAGAATTATAAATCTATCTTTACAGAACGGTGAATTTCCCGAGCAGATGAAAATTGCACTAGCTTTCCCACTATTCAAGAAAGGAGACACCTTACAAATAGATAACTATAGACAAATATCTTTATTACCTGAATTTTCTAAAATCTTAGAACGCTGTGTTTATAATATTATTATAAAATTTGTAGAGCAAAACAACCTATTAACAACCAATCAACACGGGTTTCGAGCAAAAAAATCTGTAGAAACAGCAAGCTACAACTTCTTAAATTACATTTACGCTGAACTGGACAAGGGTAAACTTGTAGTCTCAATTATGTTTGACTTAAGTAAGGCCTTCGATAGTATTAATATATCATTTGTATTGGACAAACTGTATTACTTAGGCATAAGAGGTCCTCTGTTATCCTGGATCAATTCATATCTTCAAAATAGATCTATTATAATAAAAATTCAAGAACAATTTTCAACGCAGCATGATGTCCCGATTGGAGTTCCTCAGGGGTCAGTTTTGGGTCCATTGATTTTCTTACTTTATGTTAACGACCTGCCAAGATTTGTCACAAAAGGGAAGATCACTATGTTTGCGGATGACACAACTGTCACTGTGACGGCTGAAACTCCTGAAGAACTACAAGCAAACATAAAACTGGTGTATGAGGAAATGGATACATGGTGTCAAAGAAACAGGCTAATTCTCAATGAAAGCAAAACGAATTACATTAACTTCTTTATTAGAAAACAGCTTTCCGCAGAAGCGCAATTACAATTTAATTTAAATTTCTCTGACAATGCCAAATTCCTTGGAACTTGGCTTAATTCTAATCTTTCATTCACTGCACACCTGGACTTTGTCGGTGCCAAATTAAACAAGGCATATTATGCCATTCTACAAATGAAACCGTGTTTGGATCAAAAGGGCCTTATGAATTTATATTATGCCTTTGCATATAGTCATCTATCATTTAACGTTTTTTCCTGGGGACAGACTACAGGATGGGAAAGAATATTTATTTGTCAAAAAAGAATAATCAGACTATTGTTTAACCTAAGTTCTCGAGAAAGCTGCAGAAGTACATTTAAAGAAAAGCAAATATTAACGTTCCCATGCATTTTTATTCTAAAATGTGTTACTTATGTAAAAAATTACTATTCAGATTATAAGAGCCAAAAAGATATACATAATTATGAGACACGACATTCTAATACGCTATTGCTTAATAAATATAAAACAACTACATTCAGAAAATCGCCACATTATAGTAGTGTATTTCTATATAATAACCTCCCTGAACATCTAAAATCAATTGCATCTTACACAAAGTTTAAATCAGAAATAAAAAAATTTTTGATTGATGAATGTTTCTACACATTGGATGAATTTGTAAATAAGTTTAATTCTTAAATGAGTAAAAATGTGTTAGGAAGAAAGGAAAAGAAATTATGTATTATGTGTCTATTGTGCCATATATAATTTTATCTATTTTATAACTAAAATAATCTTGTCTTAATATTTTAACTGTTTTTTTTGTTTTTGTGATTACTATTTTATATACTGAGCTTTTATCTATGTACTAGTAATGTTGAATATTGTGACCTGCCCTTTGTACTGTGTATGTTAGTTTGGGCCAATAAACTATTCTATTCTATTCTATTCTATTCTATTAATCCAATTATTATTAATGTAAATACCGATTCAAGTTCTGAAAACTCGGATAGTGACAAATGAAATATTGTTTACGTGAAGTTCATAGACAAAGCTTTTTTGAAATTTGTTTATTTAACGTTGACCTATTTCCGCTACCGAGACCAATTACCGATGTCAGGAAACAAGTTCCCCTTTAAAATTTTGCCGAGTCTTTCCTTTATAGAATAGTAGAAATTTTCTAACTGCCTAACATCATGATACTGCAAAGTTCATAGTATCATGGCCTAACATTTAATAAACAAGACAGTCACTACTTCATGCCCCGTCGGAAGGATTATATACCATCTATGCAACTCCCGCCTAATATTAGCACTTATTAATATATCATATCTGTGACTTATCAAATATGATAAACATATTTTTTTCATTAACCACTTCCATTGAATAAGGTATTACATTTTTACATTTCTACCGCCGCCGCCTATATCCCATAAAGAAGATGCCGACTTTACTCCGAGTTTTCGTTTTCATGCTGTCCCAATTGAGATCATATATACTATAATCAACTATTTTAAAATGTTCAAATTTAATAACAATATAATATTAAGTAATATAGAAATATGAAGATAATATGAACTAAACAAATAAAAAAGGGAAAATATAAGAGAAGGATCTAAGTGGTAGTCATTGAACCTCTAATTATTCCTCATAGATATTTATTTTACAATTAAACCTGTACATATTTTTCAGCAGACTACATATAGTTTACTACAGGCTTGTCGGCGCCTTTGATTTTTACCACAAAGTCAAAGGCACCGACACATTTTATACCGCCTAGATAGATGAGACATATACTAATTTTGAATAATCATTTATCTTAGGATTCACTGTGTTATGGACTTCTTTATGGCTTCCTGGCTCCATACATTTTATCACTTGGTGCAGACCATGTTGTCGTTGGAATATTAGCAGTTGGAAATTTAATTTGTAGTCTGATATCAGCAGATATAACAGTGAATTATATATGTTTATTTGCAAATGACCAATTTTATTAAAGCATATGTTTTCTAGAACAATCTTACTCAAATTTATGGAAAACGGAATTCTCTTCTTCTGGTGTTCAGCATTGCCACGGTATCACATTTGCTTATGAGTTTGAGTGGCAATTACTGGTATATAATATTTGCCAGATACATTTTTAGTAAGTATAAAATAAATTCCCAGTTTAAACGGTTTAACAATTAGGTTTTAAACTGAATTCAAAGTCAAATGACATATTTAGTAACATTCTCTTCAACTTTATGCTATATACTTACATATTAAAAGCTGTATCATCTTTGTAAATTTGTTCCTTCTCTAACAACAGTGACAAATTTTTCAAAAAGTACTTTTGCTACTGGGTCCATTATACAACATTCACTGAAATTACTGACTGCAAGCGACATTCGGGGATTTTTTTAGATTTTTTGCATCGATAGTTTAGAAAATAGAGTGGGGAGACGGGGGACACTTTAAAAGCGAGTATCTCATAACAATTTACGTCTGTACCAAATTTAATCACAATAAGTACAATAATATTAATGAGAGAATGGGAGGACTATGACATATAGACAGACAGCTGGACATATATACCAAGTATATACTGTTGGTATGTACATAAGAATATGGAAGCTACAGAGCCCTTGTAATGAAGCATTCATAAATTTATGTCACATTACTAAATTTCCATTTATTCTGACCAGAGTATGAGCACGCATCAAAGTAGACCGATGAGTGGGGATTTCGGATATAAAGGCACAACGAAAATCGACACAAACCAGTGCTCTTGGTCTGGCATTGGTCTTCAGCGTGCTGCGCTGGACTAATATCAACATAGTACTATTAGCGATATTACCGAGCCGCACTGAATATAAGTTAATCTCTTGACTTTTCAGCATATTGAGAGCTGAAGTCTTTTGTGGCAACTGCTATTTATCCAACACCATTATGTCGCAGAAGGTATTTTTCCCAAATGCCTAGTGATGTCACCGAGCCGGAGGGGACATAAATCAACCGATGAGACACATCAGCATGAGCTGGGGTATTTTAATCAGTTTTTGGTCTTCTTTTTAAAATTTACGAAAAATGTTGATGGCATGGAGCAAACTGAACCACGAATTCGTATTCGGCGCGTCAAAATATATAAGAATATGCCCATTTGTACATGACAATTTTTTTTTCTATGACTGTGTAATCAAAGCACTAAAACACTTGTATTATTAGACCAAATGAAAATCATCAATTCAGTCGACAACACCGGTTCATTCATTCAGACAATAGTGTATATAACACAACTCTTTCCCCCCTTCTAATATCTTAATCCATCAGTGGCGGACTGACACTTTTTGGTTTGTTGGTGGTTGTGACGATTTGTATCGAGGGGTGGCAAGGGCACATGTCACAGTCCACAACTAATCCGTTTTGATCTACTGCCCATTATTACTACACACGTGAAAATATACTGAAAAAGTTTGTTAAGAAAGAGTCTACTCTGCTAGTCTAATTAAAGGTGCGTATCCTGTGAAAGGCTGATGCTTACTAAATAATAATAACAAAATGCTCGTTATGACATGTCAATCAGTATTGACAACATAGTGCGTTGTCCGCCGATTTATTTGTGTCCGCTAAAATGATCACTGCGGTGTAGAAAATTAACCAGTTTTTTGATAAATGTGTCCGCTATAGCCTGGTGTGATAAAAAATATGCATTTTTTTTATGTAGGGCCAGATCAGACACGGGTGTCTGCCGAGCTTGTCTTATGGGTGGTATCGTGCATAGGTTCAAAAATATTAACTTGGTGCTAAATGTGTTAAACTCGGGCACAAACGCAATACGCAATTTATTCGATGTATGATTTTCACCATCTTTGAAATGTTTATAAAAAATAGTAATAATTAATAATTTATGTTTATAAATTATTTAATTTTGAAATATTTAAAATTATAAATTACACGGATTCTTTTATGCACCTAGTCTTGGAATACTTACAAAATAGCACTTTTTGGGATCGAGAGCGTTGTAGCAATCCCCTCCACACCTCCATGGTCAATTTGCCACTGTAATCCATATGTGTATATATATATACAAATATGTAATAAATTTTCGTTCTAGGTGCTACAAATCAGTCGCAAAATCTGTGCAAAGATCTACTCTTGCAAAATACTCCAAAAGATGAACGTACTTATTATTTAAGAAAGTACAGTATTTTAAGTGGTGCTGGCTTTGTAATTGGGCCAGTCATTAGTGGATATCTATACAATTTTGGATATTCTTATGATGCAGTGTTAGCTGCGGCTTTGACACTTGTCAACACTTGTAAGTGGAATTTAACTGTTTATTTAGAATTTTTTTATATTGATAATAGTAATCATTTTAAGAAATAGATAAGGAAAACGTGGTGATATGTAAATTTATTAGTGACACAAAATTATGAAATCAGTCATTTTTCCATTTGTACACATTCTTCGATCAAAGAACTTAGCACTAGAAACATAACAAGCCATCTATTTAGTATATGCCTTGTTTGCTGCTAATACAGCCACATTATATGTTCATTAAAAAGGATAATCATATTTCCCATAAGCAAAAGTGGTGGGTACACATAGAAAGAAAGTGAGAGAAATTTGGAAAATAAAATATTTAATGCTATAGATATATTAGAACAGTACTTTACTCCTCTTAACCTCAAACTTAACACAGAGAAAACTCACATAATTAAATTTGCTAACAGAATATCAATTAATGACACAATCTTTACAAATGGTACTACATCCTTAACTCCAGTAAAGAACACCTCGTTCTTGGGAATAAAAATAGACTCGAGACTAGACTGGAAGAATCATATAGAATATTTATCTAACAATATGGCAAAGTATTGCTATGCCCTTAAAATAATATCACAAAACATTAACGTTCAAACTGCTTTTATCGCATATCATGCCTACATTCAATCCCGCATACGATATGGTATTATACTCTGGGGAAACTCTACAGATGTAAATAAAATTTTCACTCTTCAAAAAAAATGTATAAGAAACATATTGAACATGAAACAGACAGACAGCTGCAGACAAATTTTTATAGAAAGAAGAATCCTTACCCTCACTGGTCAATATATTTTAGAAGCTGTGACTTTTGTTTTAGAAAATAAATCATTATTTAAGGACTGTGTCAGAGTACATCCACATAACACCAGAAACAAACATGAACTCATAGTGCCTAACATGCCTAACTTTAGCTACGTTCAGAAAAATGTACAATTTTCTATAATAAAAATATATAATACACTTCCAAATGAAATTATAATCCTTCCTGATAGAAACCTAAAACTACAACTGCACAAAATTCTAATAAATAAGGCCTATTATACAATGGATGAATATTTTAACGACAAAGACATAAGATGTCTAACCTGATTTTAATTATGATTTTAATTATGAATTTTAATTCTGTAACTTTTGACACTTAGTTTACGTATTTACTTGAAATTTTGTTTGTGTAAATTTTATGTCAGTAGATCTTAACTATCCTGTACTGTCCTATTTAGTATTGTTTATTTACATTGTCTCTAATATTTTAGTATTTATATATATGTATATGTTTTGACATGTTCAACGCCCACTGGGTATTTGTAAGTGGTTATTTTCTTTTTTTACCACAATTTGAACTAATAAAGACTATTCTATTCTATTCTATTCTATTTCATAAAAATGAATTTTTGCAATTCCTTCATTACCAGTTGTTTTATACAAAATAATGTGATATAAGCATGCAATAATACAGTAGGATAATGCTTGAAATATTTTGAATTTAATTAGCATAAACTTTAAAATATAACCATTGTCATGAATTCATAAAATTAATCATTCACAATATATATATCAATCACTGTTAAATGCTAGTATTAATGGGGGACACGTCAAATAAAGAATACGATAACTGAACCAAAGCGATTCTGTCCAAAACGTTACGATTTATTTCAAATAAAAGCAGCGAATAGATTGACTAGCCAGTCACGAACATATGGGATGTTTGCAACTGAAGTGTTTTAGATTGTGGCTATCCCAGCAACAAACAAACCAATACACATTATGTATCTAGGAGTAAGTTCTTTGATTGGAGTGTGTGACTAAGTGATATAGTTGTTTCAACAGTTCTCCCTTTAATATATACATATGTTATCAGCATAACATATTTTCAGGATTAGTGATAGCATTTGGTAGATCATTGACAAAAGTTATAAATAAAAGTGGTCCAAGGATACTGCCTTTAGGGATGCCAAGACTCGTGATTAACATTTTGCGCGAACCTCTAAGGCACCATTCTTGGTAACCACACTCTGAGAACTATTTGTCAGGTAGGATCGTAGCCATGATTCTGCGATACCCCTTACACCACACCGAGACATTTTTTATATTCAAAGTTCATGGTCGAGGTACTCAAAGGCCTTAGACAAGAAACAAGCCACAAAGCTATATCTCCACCTTCCAAAATTTTAAGAATTGTCTCTGTGAAGTCAACTATTGCAACGTGAACCGATTTGCCTTTCAAAAATCCATTCTAGAAATTACAAAATAGATTACAAGAGGCAAAAATATAAGTATTCTGTCACACAATGTTTTTTCAAACATTTTTTGAAAACGATGACAAGAAGCTGATGGGTCGATATCCATCAAATATTCATGAAAATGAACATAGATTCACAGAGTTTAGACAAGATTGTTTATAGTCCACCGAAATTAGCATTTGACCTGGACAAAATTAGTAAAAACCTAAATTTATGCGCAGCCGTTCGTTGAGGTGTCTCAAACCCAAATCCACAAGAATCCCAACGTAGCTACCCAAGAAATTGAAGGTCAAAATTTTTTGCAAATATCTCGCATCCTATGCACCGGATGCCGATGAGGTCAATGTGAAAGTTGTAGAGTATTTAATTATCTACAAGTTGTCTTTTTTTGAATTTTTTACCAACTCCCCCTCCCCTTTTCGAAAACAAGGTTTTTCGCGAATATCTCACGCAAAAAAAAAATCAGAGAGCACTAAAGAGCACTTTGTCACAGTCCAATGTATAGGGAGCGAGATATTCATGGAAATCCGTTTTTTTTTTTTAACTTTGACCTTGAAATCTCGAAAAGGGCGAGGTTTTGGGACAACTGCAAAAAATCAATCTTGTAGATAATTGAATTATCTACAACTTTCACGTTAGCCATATTGCTGTCCGATTTTATGGCACAAGATATTCGCGAAAAACCCTGTTTTTAAAACTTTGACCTTGAATATCTCGAAAGGAGGAGGGGGGGTGTTAAAAAATAAAAAAGAAAACTTGTAGATAATTTAATTATCTATAACATTCACATGACTTTATGGGCATACGATGCATAGGACATGAGATGTTTGCAATAAAATTTGACCTTCAATATCTTGGGTAGCCATGTTGAGATTTTTGTAGATGTAGGTTGGGGACAAAGAGTTTAATAAATGGAGAAGACAAGCCATCGATTTGCCGGGAGTCGCGATTTGGTTGCCTTGGAGACGGTAGGCTCTTCGTTCTTGTCGCACACCTCGTACCATCTCTCTCCACTCTGTTTTACAAAGCAACACAGCTCTACACGGTGCGCTTTGATTTCGAAGAAATAACGTCAATTTTGAATCTTTGTTTTGAATAGTGTTCTCCTTTATTTACAATTACACGTTTTCTCAAATTTTTCTTCTATTTATAACGGTTAATTTGCATATTAATTAATTTTTTTTTTGTGATAATGATTTATTTATACTTGTAAAGTTTGTAGAAAAACTAGGTCGCCCATAAGTCCCAGGTTGGTATACACCTATTGTCATACTGTCATTGTATTGCAATCGCCACCTCCCCTCATGTACTGTGCGACAAAGAGAGAACGAACTGTGTGAAAAGGATGAGAAGCCCCCCGCTGCTTATATATTATGCTTATGGAGCTTGTCTCCTCTATTTGTTAATCTCTTTGGTTGGGGACACCTCAAAGAACATGCAAAAATTCAGATTTTTACTAGTTTTGTCCAGGTTTTCTCTTTTTGGCTAATTTCTGTGGGTTATTACTGCAACAGGCATCAAATACCCAAAATAGAACTTAGAAGAAATATTTTAAAAATCATGATTTTTTATTATGTTTTTTAAATCTTGATTTTTAAGTGGCCATAACATTCCAAGAAAAAAGCCTACCTTAATTCAAATAAAAACTGAATGGATTATTTGATACTACATTTGTGCAAAAATTAGCAATGCATAAGTGACTATTATAAAATATAAATTATAATAAATATGTCAGAGATATATAATTTAAAATACATTTTTAGATATGCTATGGTCCGTTCCTAAACAACGTGCTGACATGCCACAGCAGTTTGATGAAAGAAGTATCCTAGTGAAAAGTAAACAGAAGGCAGCTGATGCAATTTCTAACTTTTTAGAATCCAACTACCAGAAAAATTGGGATATTTTGACAATTAAATTTTTATATATTTCCAGTATCACAATATTTTTCTCCAAATTCACACAAATTTTAAAACACAACTTCAATGCTACCCCATTTATGATAGGCTATACGTCTTCTTACATGAGCTTTCTGACTTTTGCCGGGACATACTATGCATCCAGTATAAAGAATTACTTCAAACACTACTCTATTTTAATTCTCGCCCAATATGCTCTCATAGTGACAGGCGCAACAATATTATTTGCCTGTTACTCACCAGCATATAATCTTTATAATATTATGTGCATTCCGATAATATTTTCGACTAATTTTATGAATTCTATTTGGCAAGATATTTTCAAATCAAGAAGAAATGACTACCTTGTGAAAACAAACATTCCTGCAGGAATATCAGCCAGTATGACTGCTCCTTTAATTTTTGGAGTCACTTGTAATGCTATTGGTCATCATGCCGTTATAATATTCTCTGTAATACCAATATTAGCTTCATTATTTATATTACATGAATTTACTTTACAATATAAACTGCATAAAAGAGATGGAAAGAACAAACATCAATAAATATGAAGCGCTCCCAGTGACGTAAGTAAGCAGTTTGGTACCTGTGGCTCCAAATATTGCCAATGTGACTCGAGTCTGTCATGATATTGCCTGAAGAGATCCATTGTGTTTTAACACCATTGCTGTGAATTGCCAGAGAAGCAGATGGGAGGATATGATTTTTTTAAAACAAAATAGTTCTAATACTCATGGATGGAATGATACTATAATTTTGTTATTCTGAAATTTTGTATACCCGCAATAAAAACATTGATAGCATTTTTTTCTAAAATTTGTTTATTAAAACAGAAATTTGTAAAAGTCTGACATGCTGTATGTGCAAGGTATTTTACGTCTCAATTTAAATCTAGTTATAGTTCGCTACATATATTTAAGGCACAAAAAAGCCATAAAAACAAACGATAAATCTCTGTCTTATTAGAATAAGGGATATCCCACAAAGCAGCACTTTGTGAAAAATTGTAGAAATTTAGAAGTACTGTCTTTGCTAAATAAATATAGTTATCTGGTACAGTGATAAATTTAAAAAAATTACTCTGTTTTGCTTATGTCAAGATAGGAATAATATCTTATATACTTAACTTATTCCTTTCAGAAAACAAGCGAAATTTTTTGTTACAAAGAACAAATCAAACAAGTTTCTCTAAATGGTTATACTTTGACCAGTTTTTATACAAGATCTAACCATATTCATGGAGGGGTTTACATATTTATCAACTATGGTTTGGAATATTACTCATGTGAATGAGCTGACAAAATGTGTATGGATACGAATTTTGAAATATGTGCGATTGAATTATGTAATTTTAAGTCAAAACTATATGCTGCTTTAAAATGGTTCCAGATGCATTCTGAAACTATCAGAATTTACCATCATAAAAAATAATGGGACTGCATTTAACTGAATTATTACCTAGGCCAATATTAATAAATCAGGTATACAGATTTAGAAAATGTTCGTTTTGGTATGGCAATAGGAGCAAGCGAGAGCAAAGCAACTAGGCAAATCTTATTTATCATATAACAACATCACCTGCTTTCCATACCACATATGCGTGGACAGCTCTGTCTGCAGCATTTCAATTCGTTTCCGTCTTTCTTTACGTTTTGGTGCAATACCAAAACCAAGACTTTCCGAATGTGTACTATTATTATTAATTTTTATAAAAACAAGAAGTTTTCATGTTCTCAGAATTTTTTATATATAAATATGTGATGTCATTATAAACTTCGTTTAACATTTAACAGCAATTTCAAATTTATAACTTTGGCAGGAGCCACATTGATTGTATGCTAGAGCACAGGATATTTTACTTGTTACGTTCAAATTTACTTTATATTCAATATATACAAATTATTTTTTTATATTTTTTACAAATGTTTTTGCTTAAAATAAATTTTATCTACTGTTAGAAGTCGATTTTTATTCCTGCCTTGTATATTAATTAGTTTATTACTGTTATTAATTGATTACTTGAACTATTACTAGATCATTCTGTTTAGAGGCTAACTGGCGGAGAGAATAGTGAGTAATAAGTGCAGTTTTAGGGCAAGTGAAGTGGCAAAATACAATTTACAATGCATTTGAAGAGGGAAAGTTTACATGTTCTGTGTTTCTGGATTTGTCAAATGCTTTCAACTGTGTGTCGCATTTTGACGAGATAGTATTTCAGCAAACTCGATTACATTACATTTCAGTTTCTATACTCACGGCAAACTTTTATAAACATCATATCTTAGTCGAAGACCCAATACGTCTCTTATAATAGAGTGAAGTCTGATCTGCTTTGTATTGAATTTGAAGTCCCACAAGGCTCTGTCTTGGGACCCACACTATTTTTAATGTACATAAACGATTTCTCAAATTCAATAGTAGATTCAGTATTAATCATGTTTGCTGATGACATAACGGACTTTAACTTGGATATGTCGGACTTGTTAGATCAGGTCAAGCTAACACAATTATTTGCCCATAACTGGTTTGTTTCTAACAAATTGAGTTTAAATGTGACAAAAACAGAAACAATGATTTTTGTTCTTCGTAATATACAAAATTTTAATAATCCTAAACTGTAAAGTTTTTAGGGCTGCATTTAGACTCTAAATTAATGTCACACCAGCTATGTCTCTAGCTAAATATCAAAAAACATATACCTACTGAGAAATTTGCCTAGCTCAGATTACAAAGAAGACCGTACGTATCATAGGTGGTTGAAAAAACAGGGAAGACTGTAAAGACTCCTTTAATATATTTAACATATTAACTTTACCATCAGTTTACATACTGCAGTGTCTTATAGACCAAGGCCAATGAACTGTTATATGCAAAACTAGGTCAAATACGCTCTGTACGCTATGAGAAATGTAAATAACCTAAATATAAATTATTTAAGATTTAATAAAACCAGAGATGGAACAGATTATTACTGTATTAAATATTTTAACGTATTGTCTCAAAATATGAAGGCCCTGTCTGAAAAAGACTTAAAATTCAGGATAAAAAATGTCTTCTGTCTAAAACATTTTATAGTGATTCCGAGGTTTTCAGTACTAATTTAAGTTTTATTTGACTCCTATATTGTACAATCATGTATACTTTGTTTTAACACTAACTTATATACCTATTTAACTTTACTCCATACTCTGTTACCTCTTGCAAATAATTTCATTAGAATAAGAACCTTTAAGTTGTTACATATATTTTTTAAATTTCATTGTTCGTTATATTATTTTTATAGTTTACAGCAGCGAATTCGAGACTCCATTGAAATTGAAAATATTGCCTTAAAAATTTTAATTGATTATTTAAATTTTGACCTCCATAATATTCTAATCAACCGTTTTATTTTTTTTTTGTCGTAGAATCAGGTCAAACATGGTAGGTTTTGTTAAGCATGTCACTGGGCATATCAAATCGTATTTCACATTTTTTCGTGGTCTGGAACTTTTTAAAATAAAAGAAAAGGGAAAATATTTTATTTTAAATAAAATGTGTTTTTTTTTTTGTTTCCTCGTCATATCTTCAAAACTAATGTTGCCATCAAAATTATTCTCTTTTTTTTAATTAAAATATACACAATAGCGCTTTTAACTGCACTAATGGTTTTTACACAGTTCGCGCGCATTTTCATTTCCTTAAAAATCAGGAAAACTAGATATTTGAATTTGATTTTTATTTGTGTGTGAGTTACTCACTTAACTACTATATGTATGCATATATCGATGTACAATGTTTGTCCTTTTAAATGCAAGATTTAATATATTCCCTGTTTGTGATCTATTTTTATATGTATTTTATACTTTTAGCATTAATAAATTTCTATTCTATTCTATGTATTACAATTTTCACCAATCGATAAACTTTTTTATTTTTGAAAATTTTTATACACTTACAGCGAAGCAAATTTCGCCCAAACATTAGAAAAGTTTTTGAAATAATTATTTTTTTCCCAATGTGTATCGTTTGGCAACGGCGATTTTTTTAAAGCGCGCTAAATTAGTGATATGTATTATTATGGCTCACAATGTAAGTACGTACACCACGTATGAAAGATGTAGAATATTCCCAATTTAGTTTTCTAAAATAATGGAGTGCATTATTTGTAAGAAAAGTGTGCGGAATAATGACAAGACATCACGGAAATGTTGTGTCAAAAAAGTTTATATTTTAAATGGCGAAATTTAAATAAAATGTCATAAACTGTCGTATAGACAAGTTTTAAAAACATGAACGTTTTTTGCGATCATACAGTGCCGCCTCTCCGGTCACTCAAATTATTCTGGTGTACTATGTGATTTAAACTGATTTAAATCACATAGTTCTGGTATCAGAAAAATGTGCTAAATTAACAGAAAAACTAGTTTCACTACATAAACGTCATTCAGAAGTTACCAAAAATCTATTTTGCAAACAGGAAGATACCAGGATGATTTTACATGCAATGTACGGAACTGAATTTAGCAAACAAATATTGGTGAATTCAGTTGATATAGATCTATTAATTTTACTTACTATCTTTTTTTTCGGATTCTGACTTAAATGGAACTAATTTATTTATGCAACTTGGACGCGACTCTAGCAGACGATTTTTGTCAATATAGAAGGTAGTGCAAAGTTTAAGAACTACAGTTTGTTCTTGTCACTTCGTTGTTTTACCGGTTGCGACACCACTAAGGTTTTTTTTTAAATGGAAAAAAAATCTGTGTTCTTAAAGAATATTGTCATTTTTCAAAAATATCGGAACTGCCATTGCTGTCTAAAGACAAGGCTTTAAAAATCTTTACAAAATTGATTCTACTACTGTACAAAAGCAAAGATAAACAAATTCAGATATTAAGTGGTCTAAGGATCAAATTAGCAACAACAAACGGAGCTTCCTTCAATTGAAGGCACCTTTTACCAGCACTCTTAAGGTAAACATATATATTTAAATAATAGATTTCCTATCTAATACATTTAGTTAACTGTTGCAGGTTTATGTATCAACTTAGAATATCGTACAGAAGCAATATACCAACTGCACTTATAAATGCAGATGTTTCAGAACGGAATATATAAGTAACAATGTTTGGACAATATTTGCCGATGATAAGTCAAAATTGTGAAAATCGAAAATATGATTGTGTTAAAGAAGGCCTAAAATTTGTAACGAGTGTAAATGTCGTACTTGAAATACTATACTGTTATTTAAAGGTTTCGAGGAATGTACAGACGAACTAGAATGCTTTTAATGTGGGGCCTAAGTAACTAAATACTTATTTGTCGATAGAAAAAGAGTTGTAAAAAATAATAGTAAAACAACTTTTATTTTTTGCAACTATTTCCTGCGTTTTTGTTTAATTCAATCAAATTTGTTTAATAACCTTACACTGTGAGGGAATATATGCAATATTCGAATTAAATGTTAATCATATACCTTGTAACAAATCTGTGTAATTGTTGTAACATTTTATATTTGAGTTTTTTACCATATGTTTTAATGTGTAAACTGTTTTAGTGTTGGATACTGTTCATGTCATATATATACATTAATTGTGAAATAGCAGCTATTGCTCATTTTAATCACAACTTCTAATATAACGCCCTTTCATTCTGTTTAGATCTGTGTAAGACTAAATTTTTTGAAATAAAGTACTGTTCTTATTCTATTCTATTAGATGGGTACTTACTTTATAACAATGATTTAAATCCTAGCTTTTAAATATTTTTTTACCTTAAAACAACAAAAGGTAGGTTTATACCTTAGGTCCGTACCTATTTTGGAGCTGTTATTAAAGGCCCGATTAGTACACATGAACCCAACAACCAGGTCAGATTAACATAGTCCGCAGGCAGTAAGCAGTATAATGAGAGCCAGGCACACAAGAATATGTTTTAACCCGTTTTTAAAAAATTGCTGACTACATACTATAACCAGCACATCAAAAATTATCATTCTAAAAACTTTTTTCATATATTGACTTCAATTTGTTCACAGCATGTATACACAAATTTTCATAAATCAAATTTTTTCTCTATTGCTGAAAAATACATTCACTAAAATAACAACTTTAAGTTTGCTATTACTTTAACAATTTAAAGAAAAAGATTTTATAATCACATTGTACCTAGTTAGAAGCGCTATTGTGTCTACTTCAAGTTAAAAAAAAAATCAGTTCGATAGCACAACTATTTTTATAAATATAGCGGTGGGGACGTTAAAAAACATGTTTCACGGAAAAATCCATTTTTTACAATTTTTTCGAAATAAAAAAGTTCGTGAAAAGTGGTTTCATGTACACAATCACCTAATTAAAGAATCGCACCAAGTTTGGTTTGGTTCTACGCCAGTGTTTTTTCTCTCGGAAACTAAGCAACTTTGCTTCCGAATTTTACTCGTCTAGTTGTTTAGACATCTAAGTGAAAATCCATTTAATTTTAATTTTGTAATAAAATGTGTTTCCGAATGGATTGAAGAGGGAGAAATGGTGATAACCCCCCCCTGCGCGTCCTTTCAACACAGCAGCTCTATATGATGTATTCATTTTTTTTTTGCTCAACACAGCTCTACAAACCTCAGGTTTGGCGCTCCTTTAGCGTGACGCCCGCGTGCCATGCACACGCTCTTGGGGGGTGGGGGGGGGGGCGGGCTGGTCTTAAAAATGGTAAGAGTAATTTTTTATTTTTAATATGTTCATTTTTTTATAGTGTTGTTAGTTTTAACCATTTGGTACAATCTACCATTTAATTAGGTAGAGGTACGGTATCGATTTCAGTGCCGAGATCTCGATTGGAGAAGTTAAGGCACGCCGGGCGAGTCCGACACTTGGGTGGGTGACCGTATCTCATCTCGCCATCCTGGTTAAGCGATAGAGTAGCATTAGCTAAACTTCGCCAGGACGTTAAAATAAATAAGGCAATTCAAACAAAAAGAACAAAAAAAAAAAATTACACACTATGGGTAAACATCCTGTATAAACAATATAAATTCTAGATACCTACCTGCATATATAATTGACGGAACTCCTGTGTTATAGAGAATAACAATCACATTTAGGTACATCCTTATTTTAACAATATATTATCTATTAAAAAAATATTTATCTACAAAACTTTTCATGTAATACACTGTATAATTTTTTGGCTTTTCTTGGACCAATGCCAGGACACTCTGATAACTGATATTCTGATGCTTTTATAATACCCTCTAGTGTTTTAAATTTGTCTATTAATGTCATAGCGTCTGTTTTATTAACAGGTTTTATTGTTGTTAATGCTTGAATCAACTGAAATAAAAATTTGTAGACACCTATCTATAGATTTTAGATATTAGCTTACGTTTAAGTATGGTGATGACTCGCTTCTTTCTCTGATGTGGTCAGCTGGTTTATTCTCATATATTTTATAAGTTTCGATAATTTTTCCAGCTTCTTCAGGACTCCAAGCTAAAACTAAAGTGAGATCGGCCAATATACATATCCTGGTCAAACTCTTTAGAACATGATGTGGGTCCTTTATATCAACCTAAAACGGTATACATAAGTACTGAATAAGTTAAGTAAAAACTGACAAATTGCTTACTTGTACAAGTAACACTCTTAGTTGATACATTTGACCAAGAAGTTTCAACCGATCATGTATATAATCAGGATTTAAATTATGATAGCGCAGTGATAAAAACAACGCACAAGTGGTTTGACCCATTTGATAATCTGGGATTATATCATCGTATTCCCAAGGCACATTACGCACAGATTTTAATAATGGATTTCCTCGCTGTTTAGAATTGACTAATAAAGAATGTGTTTTACTGGAAACTTTGCCTTTTTCGGTACTTTTGTCATCTGAAGTTCCTAAAGAAACATTATTAAATTCAAACATTTATGAAATTCATCACCTAGATAGGTACCTGGCTTTGATGTGCTTTCTTCAACAAATTCATTTTCGAACTCTGCAGCAATACTGGTTATAGACTCATCCATCTATTTTTCGTTTTGAACGTCTATGTCTATGATATTTTTTAATCAGTAGGACCATAGAAAATCTGAAGAAACTTGCAGACAAAAGTTAAATAGATAGAGGTTAGAATTAAAAATAAACAAGTTTAAAAAGCCTCTCTCCCAATTTCCGATGCATATATAACCAAAGAGTTTAACAAATAGAGGAGACAAGCTCCATAAGCGTAATGCATAAGCAGCCGGTAGACTGTAGTCTTCTCATCCTTCTCACACAGTTCGTTTTCTCTTTGTCGCACAGTACATGAGGGGAGGTAACGATTGCAATGCAATGACAGCCTGAGTAGTATGACGTGCGCTGATGTCATAACTTTTCAGACCGGAGGGAAAACAAATGGCCGCCATTGTGTAATTCGCCGATCGAACGTGTTGTTTTAACTGTATATTTTGTGGATTCTGTGACGTTTTAAAACTTAATTTTGGATTATTTAACATCTACAATTATGTTTAATCAATTCATGTGGCGAATTTTGTTTGTTAAGATGGAGATGAGTTTATATTTTACGAAATTACCTTATGATGTACAGGATCAGTGTATGGAAGAAAGTTGGTGCTATCAATTTAAATCGCTATATATTTAAATAAAGAAGACCTTAGTACAGATGCCGATGTATTTCCGAATATTAGACATACATTGTAATTACGTGATTTTTTAAAGGAGTGCATAGTTAAAAGAATGAGTACAAGGCATTGAAAATACGAAGTTTATAACCAATTTGTTAGTAGTTGGGTGAAAGAAGTTCTCTCCAAGAAATTTACAAGATAACAGCTTATTATCGCAAAGGTAAGGATTAGTTATAAATTATAAATCATTTTCGCCATGTACTTGCATAATTTAAGGTTGTTTTATGAATAATTACTAACACAGTTCCATTTTTTAGGTTATGGTCTCACTACATTGTCAACAAAAACATCATTCCTTGGATTATTGCAGATTGTTGCAGATCCAGTCGATCCAAATGAGTTGTTAGTACTCATTGTAATTGTGTTGCAGATACAGGCAAAACACGTTCGCTAGCCTGATTTGCAATTTATAAGGTACAGAGTGAGGCCATCAGACGTCACTCCTTTTAGTTTTTTAGCAGTAAAAATGGCTATGGCTAAGCAGTTAACCATTGTGCGATACAATCCGTAGATTTTGTAAAATTACTCATGAAAAGAAACAAAGGACTTAGTTATAATAAGGTAGACACAATTTATCTGACGGTTCACTCATCGTCTATGGTATATTTATGCACGGAGCTGTGCAAATCATTGTAATTTCTGTAAGAACTTTTTGTCATGTCATATTAATGTTATTATTGTCTAATTTATGTATTTTATTAAATATTCTCCTTTCCTTTTATTGTTTTATTTATCAGTCATTACTATCGTTAGCAGTAAGTTGAATGCTGACTACTCTGAACTTCCACATTCATGTCTGTAAATGAGAATTAAACAAAAATATGTTTCCTAAATATATAACTGTTTATTATCAACAAGTTTAACATTTTTAATATAACTTAGATGGCATTTATACTAAATTCATCGAGTGATCTGTATTGTTTTAAAATATATCGTGTGGTGTTTAAAAACTACTCAATTCTGTTGTTTTACATTACAAAACTGTGAAAATGGACTTAAGTCAGTGTTTAGACTCAGGTTTCAAATATTAAAAAATTCAGCACTGAGTAGTTTTTAAATAACCGCAATATATAGTTTAAAACAATAGGTACATTTAGTCCGCAGATCATCGATGAAAACTATACTTTGAACTTTCACTCTTAATTTATAAACTTCACCAGATCTTTATATAATATGTAGCTTTTCTTTCAAGTTTTTCTTAAATTGTACCATATTTAAAATGAATGTCTCAGCAACATTTTTCGTGATAAACAGATTAAACGTTATAAACAGAAGAAAAATTTGAGAAAACACTACTTGTAATTGTAAATAAAGCCGAACGCTATTCAAAACAAAGATTAAAAATTGACGGTATTTGTGAAATCAAAGCGCTGTGTTGCTTTGTAAAACAGAGTGGAGAGAGAGGGTACGAGGTCTGCGACAAGGACGAAGAGCCTAACGTTTCCAAGACAACCAAATCACAGCATGCTGTGACCAAATCGCGACTCCCGGCAAATCCACGGCTTGTCTTCTCTAGTTATTAAACTCTTTGTATATAACCCATTTACAGATTTGTTTTATGGGTTGCCTGATATATTTTTCCCACAAAGAATTTATATAGTTCTTTGTTTACCCGTTGATGACGAATCCTAACCTAAAATGACATCTGTCATTCATTCAAATCTCAAGTTAAATTTTTTCTATGAATTAAACGCTGTTACTCTAAATTAATAAGATGGCTTATATCACAGGCCCAGACGTAGTGAAATATGCTTGTACCTGTGGTTTATTGAAGCCTATATCTCAGCTGTATTTTTGTCGACACTGTTCACAACTTCGGTGTAGTTTTTGTGTATGTCATGAGGTAAAACATATTTATAAATATTATTGAACAGAAAATTGTGTATAATAGTGTATTATTCAGGTGGATTCCAATTTTTGTGGTAAATGCTCGGAAAATATTCCATCATCTGAAGCCAGAGTGAAGAAGAATAGGTGTGGCAACTGCTATGTTTGTCCTAGTTGCCAGCAAGAATTGTCAACTAGAATTGCTTCTAAAGGTCCAATTAATCCTGAGGATTCTAAATCTACTCCCAAGAAAATGTATTATCTATCTTGTCAGTTCTGTCGTTGGAGCTCGAGAGACGTAGGAATACCAGATCAATCAACAGGTATTTTTTGCTTTATTCTTACTATGAAATATTTGATTTTTATTGAGGTTTGTATCTTAGTAACTGGAGGATGGCCTGAAAGAGAAAATGTACATGCAATACGCTTACAAGAACTTATAGATATGTATAAAGCCATTGTATTGTCCCAGAAACAACAAAAGGAAAAAGATAAGAAAAAACAAAGAGGAAAATATTTAAGTTACACAGTAAGTAAAGTATTTTTATCTAAAAAAATCTTTATTAAATGTATAATTTTAGGATAGAACAGGTGTAACTGCAGCAGCTTTACGCAAACGTATCGGACTTCCAGCTGATCTAACTCATCCAATGTTGAAGAATAAGCCCAAGGAACCTGAGCCAGCCACTGCGAAGACTGAAGTTGACCAACTTCCGGATGAGATATTTACAGAACCAATCAATTTGATGGAAAGTAAGTATTCTATATGTTATTCGTTATATTTTACATGTGACGTGCTTTCTTCCAGTTGCCTAGCACTTATACAAGCGGAAGCGTCACTTTAGCGCTGAGCTATATTTCGGTTAAATTCGGTTATCTCGAGCGCCACCCTTGCAATTTTTACGTGGGGCAAAGGTCCCACATTAGCCTCCCAAATGCAGCCTGTTGCAGTATGGTTGGGATAGCTACAGTGGAGACATGGTATGTCCAGGGGTCTGGACGGCAGATTAGACTTTCCCTCACATTCAACAGTAAAAGGCAGATGTCGATAAATAACAAAGTTAATTAACATTTAATAAAATTTACAAAACGATAAAAAAACAGTTAGGTACCAAAATTCTGAGTTCTTTATAAATAAAATAAAAAACTTTAGATATTATAGTTTAATTTGATCTAATTAGGTCCCTGTGCGGGCGCCATTTTGTGACGTACAGGTAAGCAGGCGATGAGAAGCTAGTTAGCTACTAGCTACTCATATTAATTCGGAAGCAAGCGGTGATAAGCAAGCAAACGGTGAAAGCAGTAAAAAAAATAAAAGCGATAAAAAAACACTAAGCGGAAAAGAGTAAGGTAAGTAAAAACGGGCAGCGTGCAAGTACCAGGCAAAAGCAAGCGGTTATCTACAGCAATAATCATGCCTACATGAACAGTTAGAGTGTAGGTGTGAAGAACTTGGCAAAACTAAATAAAATTGGTACCAAATAAATAAAACGGTTTTCGGATTCGGTGCAGTGTGTAACCTAAGTTACACTCGGATTGGAAAATAAAACGGTTATCGGATTCGGAGAGGTGTGTAACCTTGGTTACAATTAGTTCAGAAAATAAAATGGTTATCGGATTTGGTATCAGCTTATGCGGTGTTTGCCAAGTGCCCCGAACCCCACAGCTGGGTGCCTTTATTAAATGTATTTCGGTTCGGCCACATGGTATCTTGTCGTATTTGATGCGGAAAATTTCTATGTATCAGAATATAAAGTTAGTTAATTTATTTACGGTAGCCTAGATTTTATTCTCAATTCCCAGACTGTAATAAATTTCTAAAAATTATTTCAAAGTAATGGATTTTTGTTTTAATTTGTATCAATATGAGATATTTAAAACAAAATAAACAGTAAACTAAAATTTCTACTCACTCAGTAGAACCACAGCACTATGAGAAATTTCACAAAATTTATTTTGCAAAGACAGATTTTATTTTAATTCGTTTAAGTACGAAATAGCTAAAATAAAATACACGGTAATTACAATTTCTACACATTTGGTAGAACAACAGATATTATTTCAACTCAGTACCATCACAAATGGTCTCAATCAAAATAATATAAACGGTAAACGGTATTCTAGTTTTCTCTCGAAGCATCATCTATGCCCTCTTTCCCTCTGGAAATCCTTTAGAACATAGCTATTCGGATAGAATCGGGAGAAGTTAACAGGTCCTAACTCGGACTCACCTACTCTGGTAATAATTTAACTTTAAACTGAAATTTACTTGTCTAAGTCGGAAAGTGATAATTATATTCTGATACATTTAAACGGAAAAGATTTCAAATTATTTCTTGAAAACACTCATTTCAGTGAATTAGTCTTATCGGTGTTAATATAAAGAAACACGACAAGAAACCATACCAGCGATGATAGTTCGATGTGTACTTACAGCGTTGAAGAAGCAGAATAATAGTCGACTTGACTATTTAACGAATCAGAGAGAAGTGATATTCTAATTTGCTTTAATGAAACTCAGTTGTGCTCATTGTTAATTTTACGGACAGCCCTCTCACGGCCAGGTTTATCACATTTCCTATTTAAAGTAGAAATTTGTTTCACGGTTTCAACTAGCTAAATTAGGAGAAATCTATAGCGATGATTTTAACATATGTTCGAACGTAAACGAGGCAAATAACGAAGGATATTATTAATTTAAATTTCATTTTTAGCAACAGAAAATTCTCCTCGTTGCATACAAAGAACTCGTCCACATAAACAGCAGAACTACAATCTACCACGATAAGACTGTTTAATTTATTGTGGTGGATACACATAGAGCTACAGGTAGACAAACAAATATCAAATTGTTACAATTGTCGTGATAGATATATTATGTGGCCCATGCTGAAGAAAGCGATCTTGTGACTAAATTCTCAATTTGCATGTTTTGATGATTTCGGTATCTTTAAGCCTTTCGCTTTCGCCTCTATTATATCACATTGTGAAATATCAAGTCCTTCATAATGGAAATGAGCTTTAAACACAAGCACTTCTTATGAAAATAGTAGTTGGTGCAACAAGAATGGATATGATATTATCACTTGTCTCCTCTAGAAAACAACCTACTTTAATTTCCATGGGTTCCGAAAACTATAACAAGGGATAAATACTAACACTTCATTTAATAACTTGCTGAAAACTTTACAGTACTTTTATTTACTAAAATACACTTTTACTGACCAAAACGACCTTTAACAATGTTTACTACTTGATATATCCACTCTGTATTTACTTCGGATTTCCAACCTCACTTGTCACTTTACCCACCACCTTTCCCGCTGTGCATCTTGCCTTATATACTCTAAAAACGGCTCTAAAGCCATCTAGAACCTAGAAGTCCAGAACCTTCCACAGCAATCTAGAAATCTGGATGCTTTTCTATAAATTTCTAGAAACCGTACTACTTCCAGTGTCTCAAAGATAGCATGCATTACAGGCTTTGAAGAATCCTATCACAATTGCAATTGCTATCACATGAGCATCAGTCTCCAGTCCCTAGGGGCATATCAATATCCATATCGCACGAGAAAGTAGTTTGAACACGACACCATAGGTGGATGCTCAATTTTTCGAGTAAGATATGGATAATCCACGCGAGTTGTACAGTATCCTTTTTCTACATCCAGCTTAAGAGAGAACTACAAAATTTAAAAAAATGTATTAAGCAATGTATTTTAAACTTTAATTAACTCAATCTTAATTTGTCAGTTTACTACTTTTTTATAACAAACTTACAGTTATTAAATGTATAATTTTTATAAGTAATGCTTTCTTTTCTTTCTGATTTTTTATAATTATTTTCTTTATAAGTAGAGGTTGATGATATGTTCGGCTGGGTATTTGTTTTTGATGTTGATTGGATTAATTCTGGTTCAATATTATCAACTGACCGTACGATATGGTAGTGGCAATTTTTTTCTTTTTACTTAAGGAATGTTCAATGTAGGTTTCCATTACTGCGGTTGATTTCCAGCTCCCGAACGATGGAAACGATGCCCCATATATAAATCCGCATTGTGTAATTTTAAGAATTCAGCAATTACTTTTGGTTAATTACCAATTTTGTTGATTCCAACCACTTACTTTGTACATTTGCCCTGTTGGTAGTTTACAAAAAATTGTTCTACATCAAGTGGCCATTTGAATAGAAGAATATATTTTTTGGATATATCGTAAAACATACCAGGAATTACACATCGAACCGTTATTGTTTTGGTGTCCACTAATTGAACTTGTAATTCATTTCCTAAATCTGTAACATGGTTTATAATAAAAATAATAATAATACTGTTTATTGTGCAAAAAAAAATACATGTTTTACACAAAAGGATGAGGTTAGCGAAGCTTTTTTCCACCTCTCCTAAAAGATATAAATTATAAGTATAAAAATGAAATTTTGAAACCTTATAATGTAAGTAAATTAATATAAATATACATATTAAAATATTAATATATGAAATACGTATAAATATAAACCCTACATGCTAGCTACAAATCAGTCTATAAGTAAACAGTTCCGAGAGGCTGTCCTAATTATTTAACATTATCTTTAATTTACTATTGAACTGAGGTAGGGACAAGTGTAAGTTGGATATAATTTTATTTAATTACATTGGTGCTATATAAGAAAAACATGCTTCAAATTTATTTGTATGATGTTGAGGAATTGTAAATGTATCTATTCTTATATTTACATCATATGTATTTGATCTTCTTTGAATCAAATTGAATAGATACTGGGGTGTTTTATTCTTAATTAATTTATATAAAAATATCGTGATTAGATATTGCATACGCTATTCAACATTTAATTCATTTAATTCTCTGATATAGAGAGTCACATGAGCCATATATGGAATTCAACAAACAAAACGTATGCATGCATTCTGTACTCTTTGCAGCTTATTTTTATTATACTGTGGTAGAAAATTATAATAAACTGATGAACAATAATCAAATTGAGGATATATTAATGTTTTAACCAGTTTTAGCTTTATATTCTGATTTAATTGGTTTTTAAATGAATATGATGCTTTCTTCAGTGTTTTTAATTATTGGCGACATCATTTGCCAGAAATTCCAAAAATTACCACCACCTACAATTTTACTAAAATTATTATACAGGACCTCGATATCTCGAGTTCTACGATAGCTGGAAATTTTTAAATAAATTGCAAGTAAACTAGATAAAAAAGTCTATAACTGGAAATTATTTTCGAACATACAGGGCGGGCCAAAACGAAATTACAGGACCAAGTGCCTTTTTTAAAAATGGAATGCTATGTATATTAGTACATTTTTTGAAGCCTCTTTCTAGGCTCTATTCATTCCTACATTAGCATTGAATATCTCCCAACCACTTGGATGTAATTAATTTTTTTGTTGAAATAATGCAATCTGCAGATGGATATTAAAAAAATCACCAGTCACGTTTTAAGAAAAGCTTATGTGAATACCAGTTATGAGACATCTAATTAATGTTTTTGAATCGTTTTCATTTCCTAAAACTGTACAGGGTGGCCAAAAATTATTTTTCAATTAAAAACTTTTTAAATCGAATTTTCTCAATTTTTTCAAATGGAACGTATATTTTTCAACGATGTGATGTAGAAATAAAAAACGAATATTTTTGTAAGTACATCCCTATAGATAATTGCAACCAATTTCGTTTTATTGAACAATTATTACAAAATTCAAAAATAAACTTAAAAAAAGAGGTTTCTTCAAATAACTCAGTAGAAAAAATTATAATAAATGTTCCACATGTTGCCCATTTTGATTGACACATCTCTATGCGCTTTTGAAATGAGGTTCCCGCTGTTCCTAAAACTTCCGGTGTGATAGATCTAAAGGCAGTTATTATTCTTTCCTTCATATTTTGTACTGTTGTTGGTGTGTCTCTATAAACAATCTCCTTCACGTATCCCCATAAAAAGAAATCCATATTTGTAAGATCTGTGAATCTAGCAAGCCATTTAGTGGGTCCATTTCTTCCAATCCGTTGATGAGGGTAGGTATTATTTAAGTGGTCTCTAACTGCATTTAAATAATGTGGTGGAGCACCATCTTGCTGAAATCACATCCTATTTCGAATTCTTTCAGGGAGATTTACCACTAATTGTGGTAGATAGTTTTCCAAAAAATGAAGATAAATAGCTCCAGTCAATGTACCATCAAAGAAATGTGGCCCTATTACTTGTTCCTCCCCAAACGTTTATAGACCATCTGTGTTGGTTATCAACTTGCATAAAAAAAGTAAGGATTTTCCGAAGCGTAATAATGGAAATTGTACCTATTAACAAATTCATTTTTTGAAAAGTTGCCTCGTCAGTGAATAAAAAATTATGGAAGAAGTTGACATCATCTTGCATTTTACCTCTGACCCAATTACAAAATTGTAGACGCTTTTGAAAATTATCATCAGATAATTCCTGATGCATTTGAATATGATATGCATGCAACTTTTTTGTTTTTAAGATTCGACCCACAGACCGTCTACTTATTCCTACACATGAGCTCTTTGACTAACATGGGGATTCTTAACCGTTTCCAGCACCACAGAAAACTCATTTTCTTCGTTCACAACACATTTTATTCTTTCACTTTTTTTATATTCGACATTTCCAGTTTCCAGAAATCTATTGAGAAGGTTTTGGAAGCTACTAACATCAGGAGTCCTTCTTTCAGGATAACGCTGGTGATAAATTCTATTGGCAAGTAAACAATTTCTGCCTGACTCGCCCAAAACACGTCATGTTTACAAGTTCCCCTTTATTGAAATTCGTATTGTACAATTCCAAATATTTTAAATTCAGTACAAATTGTAACTAACGACTGATAAGTGTGATAAATGCTCCGTTGTACACGACAATTTATACCAAACTGAGGTTTTATTGCTTGTCGAATAACGAAAACAGCAAAAAAATATACAAAAAAACATTACAGTAAAGAACCTGTTAAATACTGTACTCATTTCAATGGAGTGGAAGAAATGGTCTCATTTCAAAATTGCATAAAGACGTGTGTCAATTAATATGTGCAACACTCCGAACACCTGTTATAAATTTTTCTAATGAATTATTTGAGATAACCTCTTTTTTAAGTTTATTTTTGAATTTGACACTTATTTATTTATAAAACGAAAATGGTCGCAATTAGCCATAGGGAAGTACTTACAAAATATTCGTTTTTCATTTCTACATCAAATCGTTGAAAAATATACAGAGTGCTCCATTTGAAAAAATTGAGAAAATTCGATTTAAAAAGTTCTTAATTGAAAAATAATTTTTGGCCACCCTGTACAGTTTTAGAAAATGAAAATGACTCAAAAACATTAAAATCCATGGTTGTGACTGTGGTGATTTTTTAAATATCCATCTGCAGATTGCATTATTTCAACAAAAAAATTCATTACATCCAAGTGGTTGGGAGATATTCAATGCTAATATAGGAATGAATAGAGCCTAGAAAGAGGCTTTAAAAAATGTACTGATATTTATAGCATTCCACTAAAAAAAGCCACTTAATTTCGTTTTGGCTCGCCCTGTATGTTCGAAAATAATTTCCAGTTATAGACTTTTTAATCTAGTTTACTTGCAATTTTTAAAAAAATTTCTAGCTATCGTAGAACTTGAGATACCGAGGTCCGACGCACTATTGCCCCACCCTACATACACACAAAATTTTAGAGATATATTGCAAAAAAAAAGTAACTAAGTGGGGGATTTAAAGGAAGGTAAATCCCCTTGAAGTATCTTAAAGTACAATTTCAGGCTTTAAAAATCGCACCTACAGAAATCTAATAACGCTTTAAATCAGAGTAATAGGTGGTCATTTAAGCGTTGTTGAGCTCAGTTTCATTAATTAGTTCAAAAGTTACAACAATTTTAAGGGTAGCGCACCCTACTTATGTAATTTTCGTGCGTGAAACAAAAGATTTGGAGCCTACATTTTTGATCATACAAAGGAACTTTATATACATTTTTTATATCAAATTTCCCGTACTTTCGAATGGCGCAATTAGTTTTTTTAAGAAAAACGTATTTTAAGAGATATTTGACAAATACTGGTATTTTGCAACTAATTTGTTTAATGACAAATGATGCTCAAGGACTATTGTTGGTAACTTTTGGTATGTTGTTCCTGACATGTTCAGAGATGTATTCTCAAAAGTTACCGCTATTGACTCTACTATGTACTACTATACACTACACACTATATAGTAAACTTATATAGAAGTTTAAAGTAATCTAAAAATAGACCATCTTTTAAAATAGAATCTTCCCTCATCAAAAAGTTATAATTAAAATATATTCTTTGCAGAATAAACCACTTAAAAATGACTTTAATCAGTAAAACTAGACACTAGCATGCTGAGTACGAATAGAACACAACCTTGTGCAATATTCCTATTCTTTCAAAAATGTATCGTGTGCATTTTTTAGGAATTAGAAAGTAAAAAGGTCATAGAAACTTTTTCAAATGACATTTTTGAGACAAAATAAACCTGTTGGACTTGATTTTCCTGAGAAATGGTAACTATTTTTATCTGTGAGCACCATTCCTAAACCATTTAACTTTTAAAATTGGATTTATTAGAGAAATAAATAGGTACATTTATTTGCCAATACATAACCTACTATAATGATTTTTTTTATGAACTGACAATCATTATTTTATTGTAGTAATAAAAGTCCTTTTAATGATGTATAAATATTAAATATTTTTAATTATTTATTTCCCAAACGGTAATAGTTAGTCGTCAAGAGCGGAATTATATTAAATGGCACACGACAGTGTTTTACAAATAAAATAAACTGTAACACAAATCATAGATAATCTCCTTTGGCAAAGACAAGCCTTCTACACAAAGCACAATATTTGCCAATTGTTTATATATACATTAACTATTTTTGAATTGACTTATCGTACGACCTATAATTACTCAACAACTTATAGTATTTATTTAGATTTCTCAGGGAACAGAAGCCATAATTAATTATTTTGGCACAGTTTCTATGTTTTCCACACCTACATGATTTACCTTGGCATTGAAAATGTTGACAGAATGTGTTATATTTGCCTTCTAACAAAGACGTTGAATTTAATGTATCACATTTTTAGTAACCACTATAGAACAACGCCTCCTGCAACCTGAGGCACAGCCAACTACAGTTGATAAGCTGTTTCCGGTCCATAAGCAGCTTTCCATCAAGAGGTCCTTGAGATGCAGGGCATGTGAACATAATGTTAGCAAGCCTGAGTATAATCCTAGTTCTGTGAAGTTTAAAATTCAGCTTTTTGCCTAGTAAGTATGTTTGTTGCATTGCATTTTCGTAAAAGGAGATATGTGGTGTCAAAGTAACCATAAGGTGGGTCGAATAAATTTTTAGGTTAGGTATAATTTGAACTTTGGATGTATTTTCTGTACAAGTACACAAGTCTTAGTTCGAGTATGGGAATTTTTTAAGATTTTTCACAGTCACAGTTTATTAATAATATAGGACACACACACACACACAAATCTGGTGTTTCAAGTTCCAGTCTACAACGATACTGCACTTACACGCTGCGACATCAAAGAGTGAAGACGATTTTAGTTTAAATTCTTCAATGTTAGCTTTGAATGTTGCCTTATCCTTGTGACGGTTGTAAGATATTCTCAATTTATACTAACTATCACGATAGGCATGTAATTTTGTATTCTGAAACAGTTGGTACCGATTCTATGTCAAACACTGATTTTACTTTCTGTGCTACTGTCGCTGAAACTTTAGAAAAACTGACACACTTGCTGTTAGTCTCCAGAGCCAAGTTGTAACGATCCTGAAGTTTGGAAATATTTTTAAAATATCTCTTTTTTTTTAATTTAAATCATGCTGTTTTCGTAAAGATACAACTAAACTAACATAATATATTCTTATTTCTAGTTACCATATCCCAGAAATACGCATCGTCACAGTTGAACCACTAAGGGCTGGTAGGCAATGTGAACTTATAATCAAGTTTACAAATCCTACGCAACATCAAACAACAATTACGTTTCTTGACTTGAATACAGAAGAACAAGAAGCTGCTATGGACACGGACGTGGCTGAAGTAACAGAAAATTTGGAACAATCTTTGTCTCTTCAAGAGGTAGGTATATTGTCATTATCAAATTGCTACCGATTTTATATAAGTGTGATGTAATTTAGTGTATAATTTGAATTTCAGAAGCAACCCTTTTCTCTTACTTCTTTGCCCTTATCAACGACAAGTCAACCAAGCAGTTTGTTGAGTGTTTCTTCACGTCCACCCTCAATCACTATAAAGCCCAGGAAAATTGGACAAGAGGTGAATTGCGATGTAGAAATACCAACAAGTAGCTTTATTTTACCGCCCAGGGATGATGCAGCGGAATATGACGACTCTGGCGACACACATAATATTCAGGATGATTCTAAGTGAGTAACTTGCAAATAAAATGATTTTCTCTTTACCAGGTAGTATTTAAACTATAAATTATCGAGCTTTACAAGAAAGGATGGGGGTCCATAACGCAACAAAAATTGCTGACAATTATTGGTGAAAAATGAAAAGAGTCCAACGAAAATTCTAGGTACTAACTAGAATTTTTAAATTTAGGACATACTTGCTTATAGAGTAAGATCCCAGAACCGCCAGACCTACGTCATTTTAGCAAGGATGATATTTTGACAATGAATAGTGTGATATGTAGTTAAGAATGTATGCATATTTGCTAGCTTGAAAGCGGGGCCCTTTTACAGATAACAGGTACAAAAGATACAAAAAAACCTTACTAGCCTACGTTAAAGTATAATAGCTGGTTTTCATATATGTTTGACAGAATACTGTTAAAAACTAACATTCATTATTGCCAGACACTTTCCCTGGGCCCTAACTTCTGCCAGACGCTTCAAAGCTCGAAAAAACCCAACCTAACCTAACAACTGTGGAATCATATTTGGTACCAACTACGTAAAAAATGAAACAAAACAAAAAAATTTCTTATGTTAGGTTAGGTTGGATTTTTTTTGAGCTTTACAGCATCTGGCAGAAGTTAGGGTCCATGGAAAGTGTTTGGCAATAATGAATATCTCGGTTTTTAATAGTATTCTGTCAAACATATATGAAAACCACCTATCGTACTTTAACGTAAGTTAGTAAGGTTTTTTTGTACCTTTTGTACCTGTTATCTGTAAAAGGGCATTGCTTTCAAGCTACCAAATGCACATACGTTCTTAACTACATATCACACTATTTATTGTCAAAATATTAGCTTTGCTAAAATGGTGCAGGTCTGGGATCTTGGTCTATTCATGTTTTCATTATATTAATATTTATGTCTCTTCTAGATGTCAAGAGTAGAGTTGAGTAGCTTAAGGCATTTTGCGAAAAATCCTCGATTTTTCGTTATTCTCGTCATGAACGCAACATTGATACATTTTTATATTTACATATTTTTTAATCATTTGATAATAATGTGTATCAATAACAGAGTATATCACGACTGCGCTCATAGTTAGAACTTGACGAGAATAACAAAAAATCTGCAACGTTTCTCACAATGCCTTAAACTACTCAAGTTTGGAAATCATAAATATTAATAGAATGATAAAGAAATATAATAACTTTATTTGAGATATAGTACAGGCATATTAGCCATTTAGGGTAACAAATTTTTTTAATATTCATCTGCAGATTGCATTATTTCAACAAAAAAATTCATTACTTCCAAGTGGTTGGGAGATATTCAATGCTAATATAGTAATGAACAGAGCATAGAAAGAGGCTTCAAAAAATGTACTAATATACATAGCATTTCATTTAAAAAAGGCACTTGGTCCTGTATTTTCGTCTTGGCTTGCCCTGTATGTTCGAAAATAATTTCCAGTTATAGACTTTTTTATCTAGTGTACTTGCAATTTTTTTTTTTTATTTCTAGCTGTCGTAGAACTCAAGATATTAAGGTCCAAAGCACTATTGCCTCACCCTGTATAACTATTATAATCCATTAGCACTGTGCGCCAACCCTGAGTTTAGATGATAAAACTCATGTTTAGTAGGTTAATTTTGCAAAGAAATGATTATAATTACATCTCCTTGAAAGGGGAAGATTTTACTCTATAGATTGGTACCATTCTTAGATTGATTTGAACTTTTATTAAGTAAAGTATTGTTATATTTTGACCTCCCTTCACTCTTTTATTTTAGGATTATTCAGTAATAACCCTGTATAAAATAATTAAAATAAAAAACAACCATAATTAAGATATACCGAATGGTCCAAAATAAAGAAATATAAGAAACTGATGTGCAGGGTGGTCAAAAATGGAACATCTGTTCCAGATACTGTGTGACCGAAATGAAAAAATGTGTATATAGAAAAATGAATATGGAGCACGGAAGGTCTGGCTGTGCTTTGTCTATAGTATGTAATAATAGAAAAAATGTTAAACGTGCCTGTTGTATTGTGCATTCTTGAATAATGTGCATTGTTAAATGTATTCTTTGTCTTGGAATTGGTGTCTGTGTCCTTAAGACAAATCTGAACTTACTAGCGAGCACACCATGATTAAATACTTATTTTGAATAGTTATTATGATACTATTTTCTATATATTTTTTTAGGTTAGTAAAGTGGAGGAAGTCAAACAAAGCCTTTATCAAACTAAACGTCTCACCTATGGCCGATTTGGTTTTAAACTCTGAAGTTGTTTGTGGATTCATCATGCAGCATATTTATACTAACACTATTGCTTCTAAGGCAGAGAATAAGGAGCCACAAAAGTATAATCATAAGGTTAAAGTATTTCTACATCTTGGGCGTCTAGTTGGATCTGAGTAGTAGTTATAAGTGATATAATATTTATGCTTTAAAATATTTTGATTTTTGTATTTAATGCATAGAAAGCTTATGCTTTAATTGAACTCTCTAGCAGCAGTAAAAGTACTAATAACAGAAGTGAGAAAAATTTAAGGATATTTAATTTAAGCTTGAAATTCGTATGTATACATAGCTAATAAATTGATTTATTACCACTAGGGTGTGTTGGTTGAGATTTCAATTATATAATCTGTTAATGAAGTGAGAGAAATAGGTTATCACAGTTTTGAACGCTAAGTTAATAACAGGCAAATATTACTCGTGATTTATTTCAAATTAATCAAATAGACCAGTCATTGAAGCATTTTATCTTGAAAAGATCAATTTTCATGAAATAAACGTCATTCGATTCATAATTGATCGTATTGCAAAAGCTACACGGGCCGAAGGTGTGCTTTTACCCTGGGGGTGGAAATTACTAAACTCAAAATAATAGCAGAAATCGATAGAGGGATCAATTCTAGGCAGAAAATGTTCAATGGCGTTTTTTCGATAAATCAATATTTTTCGAGTTATTCGCGGTTGGTTTCATTGCTGATTTTTTCTTGGAGAAAACGAGACAACCATTTTATTTTCATCATAACTCCGTATGTTTTTATGCTAACGGCTTTTACTAAAGCTCATTTTAAAAGTCTTTTCAAGTACTTTAAAAAAGGTCTGACAAGTTTTCCTCAAAAAATTTGTTGTTTTTCTGTTTTTAACATTGAAAGGTTCGAATCAGTTTTCGGCGAACAATCAGTCACCTTCTACGAGCCATAAGTCAGTTCTTATTGCATCTACAGAAATTTTTCAAAAAACCAGTCGATTTGTTATTTTAAAAGCTTCATTTTTGCTCGCGATGATTTTTTGATAAAATGTAAGGTTTTCAAGTTATTCGTGAAAAATCGCTCTAAAACATGCATTTTTAGATGAAGAATGAACATTTTCAATCACTCAGTAATATTGATTTATCGAAGAAACTTCATAGAACATTTCTTGTCTAGAATTATTTTGAGTTCACTAATTTCAACCCCCGAGAAGGGGTGGCATCCATCGTCAGGTTAAAAGCACACCTTCGATCGATCTTTTCTAACCGGAGTCTGAGGTTTTTGCACTTTTTTTTGTCTTTACTGACTGGTCTAAAAGCAAAATATTGCATCTTATGAATTGTCTGTAGTTACATAACCTCATTAAATATAATTCTTAAACATTATCACTTGGTTCTTCAGTAAGTTGTTATACAGTGTTGTAACTTTAAATACGTACTTTGTATTTCCGATATTCACTATTGTATATCGGAGGAGATTAAAAATGAGGCGAATGTGAGAAAAGTTATACCGCTACCAGGCCAGACAGGTAAGCAATGTCAGTCTAGAAAATAATGTTGATTTATGCCTCATTCCATAACCCCTAACAGATCATCCAGAATGATTGTATTTATATTTTCAACAGTGGCACAAGATTCAATCAGAAGTGTTATAATGTGTGATGTAACAAAGCGCCTGCAAAACTATTTGCAATTTATAATGTGGACGGCTTTAGTTTTATTTAGTTGTGTATCTAGTGTTTTTTTTTTATTATAGTTACGAATCCCAGACTAAGAAAGAAATATATATGAATTATACATAAACAAGGAGAAAATTGTTCAAGAATCATTCGGATTTTAGAATTGACATGTTTCAATATTTCCATTTTTATATAGGAAAACATTCTAATCAAAAAGTATTCTTTTTGTCACAATACTCAAAAATATCGGTTAAACATTTTATTACTTTTTACATTTTTAACCCATTTGTCTAACTACCTATGCCTTTGATTGTGGTATTCGCCTTCCTGTCCACTCGTCTCCTAGTCCTGATTGGATATACAGTGTGTGTATTGGCAAGCTAGACATAGGAAATAAGAATTGCAACATCGTGTGTGCCAGTCGGCAATGAAAGACTACAGCTGGAATACTTCAGTGGCCAGCGTGGCCTTGTGCCGTCACATCGGGCGTGTTTGTTGCTGCTGATTTGTCATATCTCTCGCGCTATATGAATGTACATGTCTAATCCTCCGCTACACGCACTGTATATCCTTGTTATACGTTAAGTACATCGTATTTTAAACTGCGTTATTTATCTATGTTTCTTCCTTAATCTCTGCTATGGATAATTCTGATTGAAACACAAGTGTTGTAAAATTATGCAGAATATTTAAAATTATGTTTTATTTTCCACATCTGAATTAAAGTACTATTTTAATTCCTACCTTCTTTTCGATATCTTTTCAAATTGTCAAAATATGAACCTAATGAATATTTAATCGTATAATTTTCTGATATTACTTAGGATCTCTGTTTATATTTTACAATCGAGAAGGGATAGTAAGCAAGAATAATATTTCATGGGGAAAATTCAAATGAGGTGTAGGTGATGCTATATAGTATATTATACTAATAAGTTTAATTTTTATATTATTTATTATATTTGTGCTTTATTAATAAAATTTTATATAGCCAAATTGTCTCTTTCTTCATTTTCTATACTAAATTCAGCATATAGTTAGGAAAAAAATTGATCCACTTTCAAGAGATTTCTAAAAATTATAAAATATTTGAGGGTATAATATATTTGAGGGTTCATTAATGTTACACTGGACCCAATCTAGAAATGCAAATAAAAACATTAAAAATGAGAATAAACTTACAAAAATGTAAAATTTGAGGTTATGTTAGTCATATGGTGCACTGCTCTATTAATATGATGCCTTACATTATTGTATAATTCATGTTGTTCTTAAAAATAGACATCAGTAGCTGAATTTGTGAGTTTCGCATTGATTTTTTTTCCTAATATACAATGTGTCCACGAAAACTCAATACTCAATAACTGTTGGAATCGCCAGGTAATTGAATTTTATTATACATTTCGCAAATACAAAACGAAGAGTATACATATATATATTTTTTTTATTCGCTTATTTAACGTCGGCCTATTTCCGCTACTAAGGCCAATCACCCATGCCAGGAGACGAGCTACCCCCACCCTGGAAATTTTGCCGAATCTCTTCTCTATCGAAGAGTATAGGGATCTTTTACTTGCCTAACATTTAATAGACAAGGGACCGACTGCTTTACATCCCCTCCGAAGGATGGTATATCCGCTATGTAACCCCCGCCTAAAGTTACATACCTTCTACGCATGCGCTGATATACAAGCCGTTAGAAGATGGAGCGAGAACGCTGTGTTTCCCTGGAGAGGCTTACCCATCCAAGTACTAACCGCGCCCGACGTTGCTGCATTTGCGTATCGAAATACGAGTATATGCAGATGTCTCTACGCTCGCTCCTGAGCATACATATATGAGAATACATTTTCATATCACTATGTTGGTGATCAAATTCCGAACAACTTTCAAAATATCCGTCTCTCTATCACATATCTTGTAACCACAGTAAGTTAAGAATGAAAAGTCTGATTGTAATGGAAGTTGGACAGTAAGTTAGTGTTACCACAGAAGACAGGAACTATACAGAAGCGAGAGCTTGCCGCGATACCTTTGATATCGGGGGTCTGATTTCTGTGACCTCGAATTGATAGTAATATGTCTTGCTACACTCAGAAAAATGATGTATACACAAAAAAATATCAATATTTCGGTTCAATACACTACACTGGGAAAACAGTCTTGTTTTATATTTATTACATAGGTACATATGACTAATACCTGCTGTAGTAGAAAAAATTTGAACAGAAATAACTGTAGGACTTCTTTCATCTGAATGAGGAACAATGGTAATGCCTGAAAATAATTTTAAAAATGTTAAGCATTGCCACTCCAAAAACCTATAGGTATAGTTGTCTTCATTTGTTTAATGCGGGTAAAAAGAGCTGTAAAAATCGGACCATAAATTTGGCTCGTTAAGATAATTGATGTCTCACAGAGCCGTACTTAAAATTTTTGTGCACACTGATAGAAATTTAAATCTGTTGAGCAATAATGAATTTTGAGTCTAAATTAGAATTATCAAATATTCTCTTATTGCTCAGTTTCGGCAATAATAACTTACTCTGTTGAATTATTATTGTTGTCAAGCAAAGAGCACGAGGAGATACGAGTAATTCCTTGCCAAGAAAAGTGGGTTTAGAGTTAAGGTTATTGCTATTTATATCAATAATCCTAACTTGATTTAATTGACCCAGATTAAATAATTAAATTCAATTCTAAAAAACAAATATTACATAAATAAATTCAGTTCTAGAAAACAAATAAACAAGTATCAAATAAATAATTTCGATTCTAGAGAGCTTCGAAATTTTTTAATACGTTTCAAATATTCATTCATTACGCCACAATACAATTCTGTAGCTTTCCATAATACTTGCTCTTTTATGAATCACTTTAAAGTTAAATCCCATCTTTAATCACCATCGCCTAAGTGTTTGTTCACTAAATGACACTACACCTCTTGTTCTCAGTTCCATATGTACTGATTGTACTGTTGGTATCTCATTTTCCTTATACTTACTGTAAATTAAATCATTTAAATCTCTTAACAACTTCACCACAGACGAATCTAATGCTCGTGATTTTCATTTGTCCGATTTAGCTTTTCGGTGATATGGTCCTTCCTTAATTAATTTATAGTTTGTTCTGGAATTTCTGTTAAGCAGGTGGTTTTTTCCACAGCTCCGGTTTCTCCTTCACTTTCTTTTCTATTTTTATAAACATTTAAAACTACTTTTTGGGTATATTCACATACATGTCAAAAAACTTTCTCTGTAATTTGCGAGCTGTCAATAATCCCCATTCTCTGCTATACAGTGCTAGGTAAAGCACCTTCCCAAGGACTAAACATTTTCACGAAATTATTTTACAACAGCCACTTATAAAAACAAAACACCCGAATAATTCACTACCTGCCAAAATATTTATAAAAACACAATTGCATAAAATACACTAAAACACAAAGCAAAATATCATGTACCTGTTGAAGTATATTACCCTTTTAAGCTCTCACAATCTAAATACATATAATGTAAACACACCAACTGTATTTATTTTATAAAGCACATACAAATATATTTTTAACTGATGCAGTTAATTGGAAATTCCGTGACACTGACAATATTAAAAGTTCGACTCTGTCGTCCCCGCTAGGTCGTAAAATATTTTCCGTGGGGGCGAGTTGGTAAATATGAACAAAATAAATAAATTAAATAATTGGAACAGGTGTGTTTTCGTCAATTTGTTACTTTAATCATTCCAGAACATACTTTATATGTGAATAATGATGTTCTATGTATTAAGTAGTATAATATATTGAATATTTCAAATGTTTCCTTTCATATTACTACTTTTCAACTGCTAAATATTTAGTATAGCTTACATTACTTTCGAGTTGTTTCAGTAATATAAATTTGTACCTACCTCTCAGGATCTTTGGGAAATAAAAAGAAGCTTTTTTGTTTCACCCGCCTTCGAAAACACCAAAAATCAAATACAGAATAAAAAATTGTAGAAAATTAAACGAAAAAGCCACCAAAATCATCAACCAGCGTGTAAGCATTGAAAGACTGCCAATCGCACAACGTCAGGAATTATTATATGGCTTTTGACAAATATCAGGGTTCAGACTTTGCGAAGCTGAAAAAATTCGCTGAATTTTCCAGGTTTTCCATAACCAAAAAAATTAAATTCCATACAGTTTATCTTATCGGGATGCAGAATTCCTTGATTTTTTATACAATTTATAAAATACCCTGATATTTCCAGGTTCACCAGGGTATAGGGTGTCCCGTAATAATGTGCAAAAAATGTAACTACTAATTCCTTATCGAAAATGTCTTATAAAATTTGTTTAAATAATCCTTTCTTGTCCAGCTACACCCCCATAACGGATGTACAAAAAACGGTTTTTCTGAAAATAACCCAACCGGAAAAGGACAAAATTTGGCACATCTCGGTTACTAGTGTAAAGGCATCAAACGAAATTATTTCATCTATCTAGCATGTACGCAAAGGGTTGATATTAAGTATCCTTCTTATAATTTTCTACATATTTTACTCTCTATTTTTTTATTGAATTTAAAAAAAATAATTAAATATGATTCATTTAGAAACTTTTTTACCTCTTAAAAAGATATCGTCAAATCGGCAAAATTTGGCAGTATTATGTACTGACATAATCTGGTGTTTATAAATTATTTCCAGATAAAAATAAAAAATCGTTTTTTTGCACACGCCTTTAAGGGGTGTAACTGGACAGGAAAGGCTTATTTTGAAAAATTTTATATGAAGAACCAACCTTCCTTTTTGGTAAGGAATTAGTAGTTAAATTTTTTGCACGTTATTACGGGACACCCTGTATACCTCATCGTCATCGTGACTATGACCAAATTTGGTCACACCACAAAGGCGAGCTTTCATTTCTGTATAGTTCCTATCTTCTGGTGTTAGCTAGAGGAATAACCCCATTCACATTGAATAAAATTGATCAATAAACTTAATATTTATATTTTTTTAAATCAATTTTTTGATGTTTTATAATTAAACAAAAAATGTCTAAAACTAATATTATTTGCAAAAAAACTGCGAAGACTATGAGTTAGCTTGTGTGTTTTAGACGTTTGTGCAATTTTCTTCATTACTAGTTATTTATTGCCACAAATGTGGACCCCTTGCCTTCAGTAATCTTTTAAGTAATTTTTCTGCATTTCTTTCTCCTTAATTTTAGCAAATCTGAACTAAAATAAAACCCATGAATAGTTCAAATCAAGCCATTTATTAAAGACCATAACTGTGTACACTTATAAATATAAAAGTAAAACTTGATTGGAACCACGTCATAGTTTGTAAATTGGTTAAAAATCTACAACCTACGACCACGGCGACCCCCCTTCCTACGAGTTGAGTCTGAAGGAATAGGAGTGACATCTTCAATACGCCCAATTTTCATGTTGGAACGAGCCAAAGCTCGGAGGGCACTCTGTGCTCCAGGTCCAGGGGTTTTCGTTTTGTTGCCGCCAGTAGCACGTAATTTAATGTGTAGGGCAGTAATACCCAATGATTTACACTTTTCAGCTACATCCTAAAAAAAAAAATAATTATTTGAACTATTTGATATAACAAGGATTAATATTTTAAAATGCTCCACTAACACCCACTGGCGATTATTACGTTAAACATTCAAATAGCAAAAATTGAAGGAAAGCATAGTGTGGTAACCCTGATTGAAATTGAACAAAACATTTGGCACTGTATGGCATGGCAGTTTGTTATAAACTGGAAGTCTTGAACTGTTCAGCACCAGCAGAGAATTTAACGAAGATATGGGAAATGGTAATGGCTCGCAAATTACAGAGAAAAGTTCTAGACAATATTTATGCGAACATACTAAAAAAGTAGTTTTAAACGTTTATAAAAATATAAAAGAAAGTGAAGGTGAAAAGGGAGCCGTGGAAAAAAACGGCCTACTTAACAGAAATTTCAAAACGGTCTATCTATAGAATAATTAAGGATGTGGTACCTAATCGAAAAGTTAGATCGGATAAAGGAGCAGCACGAGCATTAGATTCGTCTATGGTGAAATTGTTAAGAGATTTAATTTATAGCAAGTATATGGAAAATGAGGTACCAACGGTGGAATCAATACATATGGAACTGAAAACAAATGGTGCAGTGTCAGTTAGTCAAGCAACACTTCGGCGCTGGATAATATAGATAGGATTTAGGTTTAAGATTATTAATATAAGGGCAGGTATTATGGAAAGCTTCAGAATTGTGCAGTGGCGTAAGTAATGAATATTTGGAAAATGTAAAAAAATTTCGAAATGAACAACCCCCTATTTATTATTTAGAAGAAACTTGGTATGATACCCATGATACAGTGAAAAAGGGCTGGATAGATGGTTCAAAGAAATGTAAAGTTGATATGCCTGCAAATGAAGGAACCAGATTAGTAATTGTACATTGTGGATAAGAAAATGGATGGGTGCATAATGGTCTCAAATTAAGTGGAAAAAAAAAATGGAATCAAACGTTGACTATCACCAAAACACGACTGCGGATATTTTTGAAGCATGGTTTCAGACTTCATTGCTATCAAATATAGAAGAAAACAGCATAATTGTTTTAGACAATGCTTCGTATCATTTGCGACAAATTGAGAAAATACCAAATACGGGAATAAAGAAAAAAGATATTCAAGAATTTCTCCGAAAATATAATTTGGAATTTGAAGAAAATTTTAGGAAGAAAGATCTTTTGGAAATTGTTAAGAAGCAAAACTTTCCAAAACAATATGTGATTGATAGCATGGCTAAAGCTCAAGGACATAGTTTTACGGTTACCCCCATATTTTTGCATTTTTAACCCGATAGAACTAATATGGAGTCAGCTGAAAAGAAGTATTCGCAAAAATAACACCTTCCCCAAATTTGATGCCAAAGTAGTCGACCTTATTAAAGCTAAAGTGGGAGAAATAACACCAAGTAATTGAAAAAAGTGTATTCAGCATGTCATTAAAATTGAAGATGAATTTATTAAGTTAGAAAAAAGCATCAGCCCTAATCAAGACCGTTTAATAATATCTGTAGATTCAGATACCGACGATGATACCGATTTAGAAAGTGGTTGTGAAGTGTTGAGTGAGTGTAGTAATTAGAGTTTTAAATAAAATGTTATATGTGATTTGATTTAGTGTACATTGTGAATTTATCGTTTCATTAGTGTTTCACATATGCGCAAATGCAATATAACGTGATTTTTATTTATTATATGTATACATATTTTATTTGATAATAATGTATTTGTTTCTTTTTCAGAACTGAATTTATTTATTTTATAGTTATTTATTTGCTGTCCAGAATTGAATTTATTTATTTCAATTATGTTTGTTTTCTAGAATTTTATTTATTTATTTAATCTGGGTTAATTAGATTACGGGTTATTGACATAAATTCAATATTTTCTTTATTTAATGAATTAAAAAATTTACTTTATTTCTTTGACCTATTTTAATAATATCGATAACCTTAACTCTGAACCCACATTTTTTGGCAAGGAATTGCCCGTACCTCCTCGTGGTCCTTGATGAGCAACAATAATAATTCGATAGGTATATTAAATTATTATTTGCGAAACTGAGCAACAAAAGAATATTTGGTATAATTTTAATTTAGACTAATAAAATTCATCAATGCTCCACCAATATATAAAATATTATTCCTATCTTAACACAAGCATAATTTTTTTAAATTTATCATTATCACTGTAACAAATAACTATTTATTTATTAACCATACATTAAATTAATTAGATTGTAACTCACGGCACAATAATTTTAACGGTCCTGAGCCGCAATAAATTATGTCGGCTTTGACACTTTTATGGCCGAGTTTCATGGCTTTTTTTGGGTGTCTCGCGCAGTGTTCGCTCCTTTGTCGGGAATTTTTTACTTGACTTAGAAATATGTACTTTATGTAAAGATTTATAACATAAAAATTTGTGGTATTAAATAACTCTCAGAATTTTTTTCTCTTTCAAGTTTAACATTTGCCAACAACCTCTACCGCGGGTGTGATAACTGACACTTGTTTTGCTTATTTTTTATCAGATCTATTACTAGAAATAAACATTAATCGGTGACGATGTGAAAACATTACCAAAATATCAACGCTACGTCCCTGGCTATATTATTACGCAATGCCAAGAAATACGCAAATTTGGAGAAATGTCAAAAAATGCTATTTTCTGTTCACTCATACAAGGCTGAATTATCATTTCACCGGTGCAGTTTACGATGTAATTGAACTAAATACAGGGCACTGCAGAATCATCAATACACAGACTTCAGTGATGCATGGGTAGTAATATTTGGTTACTTTTGTAATTGTTACTCGTTAATAAATCCCCGAAGTGACGATGATTTCCTAAAAAATAATTCTTGCTTTTCAACATATGACAATTTGCCTACTGTAGTATACCGCCATCGCTCTCGATGTGCAAAAGGCTTTTCTTTAAGCAGGACAAGTTATACGTGAGAGAAGAAATCGATTGAAAGAACAATTTACAGGAGAAGCTTTTTGTTACATTGTCATTATATCTCCTAATGTTTTATCAATTACTATACCGGGTACCCACGATACCAGATACACTCCCATTTATTTCTTTATTTTTCAAAACAAAAATATGAAATTGGGGTACATGATATTTACTATTAAAATTGTTCAAGTAAATACCTGATGCACAATTTCTTATTATTAAAAAAAAATTAGACAGTTTACTAGTGGAGCACTTAATATTCCTTCGTACCATCTGTCAAATTACTTACTTGTGCAGCCAACATAGCAGCGTAGGGAGAAGCTTCATCTCTGTCTGCTTTTACTTTCATACCTCCAGTTACCCTGGAAATTGTTTCTCTACCCGACAAATCAGTAACATGGACGAATGTGTCGTTGAAACTGGCAAAGATATGGGCAACCCCGAATACAATTTCACCCTCACGAACTTGGGGTCCAAGTGAAACTTGAACTTCTTCTTTCTGAACTTTTCCTTTCCTTGGTGCCATTATGACCTAAAATCGTAAGATACACAAGTAATTAATGTCGGTTTTTTTAACTACCTCACAAATGTCAACAATAACCAATAAATATTTAATGAAGTATTTCCACAGTCATCGGACAATATAGCAGTTAACTCTAACAATTTATAAGTTTTTATTAATCTACAAGCGAGCAAGTAATTAAATGCAATTATATTTTTCTAAAAAAACGTATACAGGATAGGATTTTTGAAAAATTAAAATTTGTATGTAGACTTACAGTAAGATTATCACATAAAAGGAATTTTAAAGACTAAAGACAAAGAGGGCGCTCAGCGACAGACATTAAATGCTGCCAAAATGTCAGTACGCCAATTGTTACTAACCAAAGTAACTGCAGAGACCAGAGTACGTTCTGAAATATTCTCGTCGAGAAAGTAGATACGTTCCAATTTTTCGACATAGCCGTAGGAGGTAAAATTCGCATACAAAAAAAATAAATTTAAATACTTATTAAAATTTCAACACTTTACAATTCTCAGTTGCAGCTAGATTCTTTGGTACATGGTCTATGTACCAAATAATCGTAAAGAAACCAATACATTTCTCCTTTGATATTGTCACATTTGTAGGAGCTAACACTAAAAAAAAAGAATACTATAAACAGCAGTATACGTCATTTTTGCACATAAAGCACAAATCCCTTTAATAATGTGTAATCAAAAAATCACTTATTAACAAGTCTATGTTAAATACAGACTGAGATTTGATTTGCTACCGACATGGTAGCTCAGCCGATATTAAAGAGTGTTGGTTTCAGGCGCGCTTGGTAAGACCATCTATCGTGTACTGAGGGTTCAATCCCAAACTCCGACACTGGCAATGTTGGTGAGTACTAGGTGGTGGATGTTGTTTGCGTTTTTTCAAATGTGTGTCCCTCTTCCGGACATCCTAGGCTTTAAATCTGGGGATTGCCTACTATGTACGGTGTGTGCGTTTGCTTATTTATTATATCCTCACTATTAGGTTCAATTTGGTTAATGACAATGATAACATTCAGTGGATTTCATTAGGTTATCTCATTTATGCTATCTATAAGGTAAAACTGATGAAAGCTGTTACCTGACACTCACTGGAACTTGAGCCTTAATGCATGTGTTGATAAAGGAGACGTATGCGAGGGTTGGAATACAGCAAATAATTTTAGTTCATTTCTCCATTGGTTACATGTTTTTAATATTAATTCAGCAAATATTGTAAGTGCCGCCAAAGTCCGGGTTATTAGTGCTGTAGTTACAGACTGAATAAAGTGTAAATGAATTATAGTATATTCGGAAGGCTGAGACAAATAAATATGCGTGATTGCCTCGTGATTGCGACGTGTTCCATCCTATGGTTGCATTTTTCAGGAGATTGCCAACGGTTTTCTCAACTTCAGTTGTATGTAATTAGCGTAATAGTGTATTTAATGCACATTGGCCAGTTACAGACGCGATAATAGAGTAGCGGCAGATGGCAGATTGACTACTAGCGCTTCAGTGGAGCATTTCCGAATTACTTCCTGTGGCTTTTATATTTATGTGTATGCGTTGATTTGTTTTTTTCCTGATTTTACAAAAATTTAATAATCGTTTGTTGCCGCGACTGTCATATACAGTAAGTACAAACAATTCCGTAGTGAGTAAATGTAATGTTCGAGTGAATAATATTTTTTTGTTATGTTAAAACATGTTTTTGCGTAGGTGAGATGACATTTCATTTTTTGTAATATATTGCATATGTGACTAAACAATTAATTATTAATACTCAATGAAAATTTACCGTTGTTTAGAGTTTAACTTTGACTTTTCTGTCGGGCCCTTCTTTGAGTAACAAGATGGAAAAATTGATTTGGCGAAACTAGGGCTTATTAATGGATGGTCCGATTTTGTATTATCTATAAAATGTGCAAATCTTTGAGCACTTATTCGGTTGCCATAAGGATCCCCTGAGCTGTAAAATTAATTAACAAAATTAGTATTTTCTCACAATATTTTGAATTGTTAACTACACACATATCTTGTATTTCATGCTTATTTGATCCACTTTTCCCTCTGCTCCAGTTTATACGTGTTCAGAAAGGTGTGGGGAACAAAATATCAAAATGCCACCGCGGGAAATTATGCAGCATTTCCAGCGTGAACGGACGGCCGACGTAGCACGAGCTGGAGCGTTAATTAACAAATTACTGCACATATTATATATGTCTCTTTCATAAAATTTTGTGTTCTTTCCAATGGTGGCATTTTGCTTTTTTGTTCTCCACATCTTGTGAACACATTCCAACAAAAATCATCTATCGGGGAATTTTGCCGAAGTTTGGGTCCTTTTTGTCTAATTTGACTCCCCTATGTGGGAAATGAATAAAACTTTATATTTTTAGTATTATTAGATCTATTTCCACAGTTTGCCACGTAACAAACATCTCCGCATGATTTTTCCACGATATTAGCCGGAGATTATGTTACACAATAATAAACACTAAACTGCTGATTTTGACAATGTCAATTGTAGCTGCGGCGTTCCCAACACTTCCCACTTTGGTGGCATTAAAGTAAACCCAGGGATTTGCGCGTTTTTAAAAAGCTTATAATAAAATATTTATTAAAAACAAGGATTCTCCTATTCACGTACGTGTAAACGACACAGGAATTAACTTTCTACTTGGCCACTGCGAGCGCTAGCTGTCACGTACAGATAAGCTCCGCCTTTCTGCCAGTAGTCTAGTTTATTACATAGGTACTGGTTGACAGTTACTTAACCTAATGTTGGCATACTATTCTCCAGATAATTATATTTCAAGCTAATATTACAAAACTGGGACAGTACCTCAATTAATGGCTTCAAAACTATAAATGTAGGCTAGACCTAAAATGTTTGCTGGTAATTTATTGTACCAAATTTCTTTTAACGCGAGTATTATTCTAATATATTTTGTTCATGGTGAATGGAAAAGTTCTTAAATATTTCTGCCAAGGCACCAAGAAGACATGAAATAAAATCCTTTATTGTTCTTCAACCTTTGAAAATGTCGCTTTTATGAACATATAATTATGAATTACGGGCATAAAAGTTTTATTGTGGCAAAACGTGAACATTCCCAACAAAAATGTATTGCTTCTATTGAAGCTTCGACAAAAGCGATGCTCCTCTTGAATTTCGTCGTATAACTAACTGCAACGGTTATCGATTGGAGAGTGAATTCAGGCGGAAAGATTTTCCATATGTTAATGTGACAAGATCACATACCTCGGTGATTTCTTGCATACGTTTTAAGCCCTAATTAAGTGTTCCAAATGCACGAAATTCTATATTTTTGAAGTCCCATGGGATGGAGGTGGGGCTAACAGGTGCAAAAACTTCGTTTCAATTATCTCGGCTTCTATTGAAACTTGAAACGATGACACCAGCGGAAAGGGCGCTTCGAGTACTAAAACTTTGCTTATTTTGACTTTCGTCATAACCAAACTGCAACGGTTATCGACTGATGGGTAGGGCAAACTTTTTCGGAGCAACATTTATTTTCGGCCATAACGTTTTTTCTTAGTACGTTTATTTAAAAAAAAGCTATAAGACTACCTAAGTAGAACCATAACAAGACTATTTTTATGAATGTTCACTCAATATAATTGCAGTGATTTCCAAAATAATGTGATTTCAAACTACTAAATAGGAAGATTATGCTATTACTATTATTATTCTTAATTATTAAATTGAGAATTCATAATCCCTGAATAAATAATATAAAAGGTTGATATATTTATAAAATAGTTAGTGTTAGTGCTAGAAGCGCCCTCTATATACGCTGGTTTCATCGCTTTTGTCGCAGCTTCAATAGGAGGTGAGATAATTGAAACAATGTTATTGCACCTGTTTGCCCATAGAGGTTTCCTAACCATACTATCTCACAATAATGGAGTCTACTTTTTATGTCTCTAGTAATATAAACAGACAACAAATTCACTAATTATATTGCAACCTAACTAATAAACTAACTTCGAACTCTAGAGACCAAAGATTGTTTCTAAATTGAAAAATAATTTATATGCCCCCCCAGTCTGTTACGCCTATGTTAGATCTCTAAATTCATTTTATAATCCTGTCAGACAGTATTTACCAACGGCAATGAAAGATGGCAGCACTAGGAGGTCATTGACAAGTGCGCCTCTGGCGTGGGGAGGAAAGAGTGACAGTTCAGCCAGGCAGGGGCCAGTGGACGGATGGACTGCAATCTGTTCGCCGTCACAGACAGTCGCCATATTTGTTGTTGTCGTTGATGGGGGAGGTTGTGAGACGGTTAGATATTTGTTTTATGTTAAACTCCTGAGTGAAACCCCCAGGTGCATGTGTTTGTGCGGTCGTAGAACAGCCCGACTGGGGTGATGTCGAGCTGAAGAAGGCAGCCAGCCTAGTGAGTGTCTTGGTGTCAGGGGGCAGCTCTTTGTTTGAAACTGGCGGCGGCTGGAAATCTGGCCGGAGGCGGTGGCGGCGATGTCCCGGCCGCGATGCTCGATTGGGGCGACAGGGAGGGCGATCGGTTCAGTTTTGAGGACTCTGACCGTTTCGAAGAGGATTCCCTTTGCAGCTGGAGCTCGGAACCTGAGAGCCTTTGCAACAACTGGAGAGGATGGAAGAAACCTTCCACCGCCTCGACAACATTCTTTGGAGCTAACAAAAAGTCCGCGGATGGTAAGTTGCCGTCTAAATCCACTTATTTCCAACGTCTTCTTTGTTCTTTGTTAGACGTCTGTATACTGTGTACACTCTGTAATGTATACGAATACCACCACCTCTTTGTTTTCCTGTTACTTACATCCCCAAAACATGCAACACACTTTAATGAACAACTGTTGTGTTTTTAATTAGAGCGATTAATTACATAATAGTAGTTTATCTTATAAAATAAACATGAAAGTACTATCTGTATTCATTTTGAGTATTAATAAAATTGATACGGCCTATCAATCATTTAATTTATTTACATTTTATGCATTTACTGGTTTATTTATATGAATGACAAGTTCATGAGTCCGTATTTAAAGATGTCAGGTTTCTTCGCGGTATCCACGACTTTATTCATAGAACTAATTAAATCGACGTTAAACCGAAGCAAGCCTTTAAAATTTTCATAGGCCAAGTCATCGTTCAACGATCTATTAATAAAATATTCACGCGGCGAAATGAGAAATACATAAGGAGTTGTGGGATACTTGTACCTACTCTTCTGTTGACATATTTTCTTTTTATTAAGTATAAAAGAAACAAAACATCGCAAACAAAAATAAAATGTAATTTTTGTTTTTTATAAAACTGTTTTTTATGGTTTCATTTTAATTAAGTAGGTACCTATAAATTTTAAGTTATGATGATGTTTACTTGCTATACAAAATTGCGAAAATATTAGCAATCCTATCGATCGTCCGTCTTGGAGTCTAAAAAAATGATAAATAAACATTATCCGGGCATCCTTGAGAAGTCTTGCTGAATATATACAATTTTCAGAAAGAAATTAATAATACCTACTAAGTACTTGAAATAAAATTATTTAAAATCTCTAAAAGATAGGTACCTAGATATAAACTTGTTAGAAAATAAAATTTCCATTGGTTTTACAATTCCTGTCTACATTTGACATACATTTCGCCCAACCATGTTGGCATCATCTGAAGACGATTAATGCTATTGGTGCATACTTCTAGGTAGGTATTAGGTTTATTCTTGGTCCTCCATGTACCTAAGTAGTCCCAAACCGTCAAGGATTGAATTTTCCAATTCGATTGGCCCGTTTGACTTAGTGAAGTGGGTAGTATTTTGGGCTATAGTTCGATCGTTAAGAAATCGAATCCCGAATGTTTTCAAATTGTCTATACATATAGGTACATTAGGGTGGTTCTTAAAATACACCAGAAATGTACCTATTTTCTTTTTTTAGGCCACGGTATTTCATTCCCTATTACGATAAAAGGTAAATGTTTACGACATCCACTTATTCATTAGCAAAAAACTGAAAATACTGACATATTTTACGTTATCTAACTAACAATTTGCCACCTACTATATATTGTGCAAACACCTGTAAGTGCCACAAAAAATCCAAAAGTTTTACACATTTCATTCTCCACCTCACTCTCACTCACTGCACCACACTACTCTCCATCTACAACTGTAAGAGCTGCATTATTATTGCATTATTTGCCCTACTAGAAATGCCAAAAAATTATAATTTTGCAAAAAAAAAATTTTTTCGAAAAGAGCAAGGAATATTATCTTTTTTTACATTAAATATAGGAATGCATTGTTACATTTTTTTGCAAATTTTTTTCGTAGTTCAAGGTCGTTTGGTGTAAATAATTGTTTTGGCATTTCTAGTAGGGCAAGGAACAATAGCAGCCCCTACAGTTGTAAATGGACACAGTAGTGTGATGCAGTGAGTGAGAGTGAGGTGGAGAATGAAATGTGTAAAACTCTTGGAATTTTTTGTGGCAGTTGCAGGTGTTTGCACAACATATAGTAGGTGGCAAATTGTTATTTACATAACGTAAAATATGTCAGTATTTTTAGTTTTTTGCTAATGAATAAGTGGATATCATAAACATTTATCCGATAAAATGTACAAGTACTTAGTAAGTAATATTTTCAGAATTTTTTAAAAACCTAGGGGTCGCTACCGAGTTTTGAATTTTGGCTTAATTTTAAAAAATGGTAAATATGTTTAATAAGTATATTTTGTTTAGAACATGCAACATGTTTTTTATCAAAATAAAGCTAAATACTTAATATTGTTACGTGCTTGCACCCCCTGGTAAACACCCCCAAAACCACAGGTTCAAAAATTATTACACAAGATACCACTAATGGTACTGGAGCCCATCGACAGAAGTGGTTACGGGCACCGCAGTTGCCGCCGCTTGGTGGAGATGTTGTAGGCATCTGTAGGTGTACCATTTCCCTTCAACGCAGCGGTAGGTCACGTGACCACGCTCTCTTCGAGAGAGAGGTACGAAACAAAAGGCTGCTTGGATTTGAAAAAATTCAGGCACATTTCTTGGACAAAATAAGCATCATTGTCTCTAGGTGTATTTTTCCAAAGTACTTCCTTCTCCCAAAAAAAGTGGAATTTCAATTTTTTTAGTATTTTGCGGGAGAATGAGGCGCTTTTTAGAAAAAGTCCAAGAGGCTTAAGTTGCTTATATTCACCCGAGGAACACGCTTAATAGGTTCATTTAATGTTTGAACCAGAGCTTCGAGAGTATTACAATACACGGAGGAGCGATTTTTATAGTTTTCCCGCCATGATTTTACACCGTGTGCAAGTTATATCTAGTTTTAATTCTGTTTAATATAATATTATGATTATATTATTAATAGTTTTTAGCTAAATTTAATTCACTGACAGTTGTTGTCTTTTATGATAAAATCATTTTATTGTCGTCAAATGGCTCTGCACTTACCTCCATGCCTCCAGGTTGTTATTAATAACAAAATATCCAGGAACACATAAAACACTCTAATTCACTGTGTGATGTCCGATAGTTTGCGCGAGTTCCTCGCAAACTCACCGGAAAGTAGATCGCTGGCCGCCGCGTCCTAAGATTCTACGAAATTTCACGAATGTGTCTATTCTTGAATATTCCGATGTATTCCTGATTTTTCTTCGATATTTCCCATTATTTCCAGTTAATCCTGAGTATTCTCTGATATTTCCGAATATTCTCAATGCATTCCCGAGTATTCCCGCGCATTTCCTAGTATTTCCAGTTGTTCCCGATATTCCCAATATTCCCAAAATATTGCCATGGTCTTCCTAACATTTTGTACAGGTATTTGGACATTCGCAAATTTCTCATTGATATATGTAGGTAGGTACCATAAAAAAGCTAATAAGTTAGAGTTACTGAAAATGTTGAAGACACCATTGTTAAATGTATTCTCTAGTTCACTTTAAGTACACTTTAGATAACTTGTTTTATTACGTGATTTTTTTAACAAAATGCTTTACAATTTGATTTAGGTATGAACGAACATATATATACATATATAAAGTATATACAAATATACTTTAAAATTGCTAAATTGTCGATATTCTTGCTGGTTCTCCGAATCTTCGCATTATTATATGTAGAACCCGTATTTCAGCAAGCGCTTTGATAAACGTATTTCCTTTTTTGAATTGCATCCTGCGAGTGAAGGTCGCGTTTGCCTTGCCACTTGCCACTGGCCACGATTACTTGTGGGTTGGGTACACATCAAATTAGAATTAGTCGGCGGTAGAGAGGGAGAAAGTGATTCTACCCATTTAGCGTTACAAGCGCGACCGCTTCAAAATAGTACCACGACAAAATAACGTTACTTTGGAACGGTCGCCATGTAGTCTTGTTGGCAGACGTACAGGCGCGGCCAACCCCCTGCCGCTCAACGTTTGCTACGAGTAACCAGTTATTTTAGCATTGAATAACTCAACGGTACGTTACCTAAAAACACTATGGCAAAATAACAGTACTGCAATAACGATCCATCTGTACTCAAAAGTATGTTGCAAAAACGGAGATATTATTGACAGTTGCCAAACTTCGACTTTGTTTATCTGTGTGTATCAAAGTGGAAAAGAGAACATTCTTATCAACGCGCCTGAGTACGCCCCTCATAAATTTTAAGATGGCGCTCTGACATCCGAGCCCTGGTAATTACCAGAGGTCGGAAATACCTATCGGATATGTGGTAAAACCAGGGTTGGCTTTAGGTGGTTATGTGTCAGCGCATAAAGATTTGCACTCGGATTTGCATTCATGTGTGAAACAATATCTTAAACTCAGAAGAAATTTTCTGTCTACTATTTTCGTACTTCGTAAATAAATATTTGTATCTTAGTGTAGACTCTGAAGGCACTTTAATATTGCTATATTTGCCACTAATACATTTGTCTAAAAAGTGGATTGTCTAGTATGTTACATCCTATCATAAATTCCATTAACTCTAAGTTAATATGACGTTGCTCGTCACGAGTATGTGAATTGATATTTGCTTTGCATGACCACGAAATTGCTTTGTCACATCTAGTGCAATACAATGGACTAATACACTTAAGATTTTTTAAATATTTTAATTATATGAACCCATTGGTAAGGTCAAAATAATACCAAAATAATTATTACCCCAATTTTTTAATACCTGGATTAGGTAAAAATTAAATAAATTGGTGGTCGTGACGTCATTATCCCCGGTAATTCTACCTGCATTAAATTGCCCTTTAATTACAATTATCCTATAATAAACATAATCTTTATGAAGTTTTTATGCATTTACTTTCTATTGATATCAAAATAATTTACAAATAAGGCAAATAATTGGGTTTTAAATTATTAAATTTTTATCAATTACAAGAATTGACAACATCGCAATAGATTCTGTGACATTGAACTATTTGAACTACTTTAATATAACCTTGCATTTTAATATTTAGTTTTGTCTTTCCAATTTTTGCGTAAAAGAATGGCTGGCACTCAGTGGCACATGGCACAAAACATGATTTTGTTTCCATATTTTGAGAATTGAATTAATACAGACCCAAAGTTAGTGTATTTTAACACGAAAAAAATCGAAAAATGTTACTGACTATCATAACCTCGTTAACACTGACAGAACTCTGAGAGACTTATTATTATAAATCTCTGATTGAACTACTGACAAATTAAACTAAAATGCAAATTTAGGTATCAGGACAATGCACTGTTGCCGGCTTCATATCGTGACGTCACGGGCAAATTGACGTCAGAGTGGAGAGTTTTTCAGCTTTATTATTTTTTTCCGGCTAAACCGTAAAGAAAAAAAATTCGGAAAAAAATCCGTAAGTCTCTTTTATCAAATACTATCTGAAAACGTAGTCAATGGAAATTGGTGTATTAGTCCATTCTCTACCATCAAAATGTAAATCGGCAATATCGCAAATCCAAAAATTTACTGTAGTTTATAGCGTCGGTTTAGTATGATGCGACATTTTAACTCCACGTTTTTAGTACTTACGTCCGAATAAATCTACAGTAAGAGAGACACTGAGTAATCTTATTAAATTACTCCCCTCCCCGCCTGGGATTGGGCTTCAGCCACTAAATATGTACCTGCTGCAACTTACACATTTCGCTTTTATTTAATAGGTGTATAGTGCATTTCTCCATAAAACCAAGTTACGCATTAACATTGTAAAATTAAATAAAATTAATTTAGTGTGTTGTATGACTTCCTCTTTTTATACTTTGGGAATGTTTTAGTACTTACGTGTTTAGAATATATAATATATGTAAAAGCCATCCCTGGAATCCGATAAGTAAATCCGACCTCTGGTAATTATTAAAGCATCTCAATTGCAAAATATCTCTTAAAATAGGCAAATCGGTAATTTTTGCAATCACCGGGCGCGAATACTAAGAATATAATTCTGTTTTAATTTTTATGCCGTTGAACCTGGTACTTTTTGCAAGCAAAAACGAGTACGCGTTTTTCATGCCTTTCAGCCCGTACTATTTAAGTTTGCCGCTCAACGACAACATGTTCTGTTGTTCGTTTTCAAGTCAATGAACACTCAGTTTAATGACATGAGACAAAGAGGCTAAAAAACGCACTAGAGATTTGCTTAGGCTTCGTAAAACAAACATCTAGACAATTGCAAATTTAAAGCTCGTGATTTCTCAGTTTACATGGCCATGTCTCTGTTTATCGTACGGGAGATGCTACATTATTTGTGTTTTATGTGAAGGAGTCGCCTTTATCTCCCAAAGAGCTGTAATAAAATATTAATTGCCAGGCAATTACTTCTGTGGCATTAAAGGTGCAAGTTAATTAATTAAGTTTTAACACATAAAATAACTCGTAAAACAATGTCGCCATTGTGAAATAAATTGGGAAGTTATATCGTTATACCGAGAAAGAAAATTGTTTTTCGTACTCTTTATTACTCCTTTGAAATGGACTCATTATGTGAAATTTAGTTTCTCGTTTTAAAATTACATTACAAGTATCCCATCAAAAAAATGAATCCATAGGTCAATGAATAACCGAACTATAACACTTCATAATAGTTTAAAAACAGGCCGCGCTATATGACGTCACACCAGGCGAAATCTTTCCCATGACGTACACCAATACATTCTCCTGTTATCCGTCAGCGTTTGTTCTTAAAATTGCATTTGAGTTTTGAATCATTGGTAATTTTATAATATAATATAAAGGTTTAAGAGTTCCAAGTAACAATTTAAATACTTTTTAGATTTATTTGGGTTTTATAATGGCCACCTTATAAACCACTGATTTCTGCCACATTTATTAATAAATGCCAAATGCACTTAAAGATAGTTTTGTCATAAAGAAAGCTTTAAAAAGGCCTTCAAGCACTTACCTTAAAACTAAATTATCTTTTAGTCTTTATTGGCTTATGATTGACTTATCAAGGTATTTGTCAAGCCTTCAATAAAACTTTATAGCTGTTAAGATCAAGTTTTATAAGATTAAGCAAATGTTGTGGTTTTATCATTGCTTTATGAAATTAATTTGAGGTGGTGTCGCTAATGCTGCGCTATAAATCTAATGTGCTTTGAAATCACCAAGTTTCAGGCCGAACCTTCATGAAACCAGCTGCTCGCTAGAGTTTTAATGAAGCAAACAAACATCTGTAATAAATCAGAAACATAAAATGATTTGGTTTACCTTTGCTTAGACTATGTTTTGAAATAGGTAGTTTTAAAACTGTGATAAGATATATACATATTCGTCGGCATTTTGTTTGTATATGTCGTGCCTGTGGGTGAATTTATAATAATGGCAAGTTGTAGTGAAAATAACTTTCTGGGCAAACTGACTTTTTAGGTTATGTTATCCGAGCACCATAAATTCTATAGGTTTTAAGGCGGTTGTGTTATGTGCTCAAATGGTTTTAAATTGGTTTTAAGATAAGCCTACAAGTTTTAAAAAAGAGCAATTGGTAATGTAATAGGTATTTTAATACAAAACATGTTTGAAGTAGAATTGTTCACAGCTTATAGGGTTTATACATACAGCCACCATTTTATTTCCAGCCGTCGAGGAATATAACGATCAACCATATTGGGAATGTCCCAGATAGATAAAAAATGTAATTTGTATCTAATAGAAATGTTTTATACATGTGCTAAACCATATTATGGGCAGATGCTAAAACTTTCTTTACTTTTTAAGTCACAAAAAAATAATTATTTATATATTTTTTAAAAATAGTGTTTTTAGGGAGCACTCGAATTTTTAAGAACGATCTAGGTAATTCATATTTTACAGTAAACTTGGCATGTTGAAAATTTTAGACTACTGACTGTTCTTAGTAGTCGCCAATTGTCCATTTTATAACTTATATATAACTGTAGCGGCCCATAGTGCATGTAGAATAGATTTATTTGCATCTATTTTTACTTCATTAAATACAAAAAGTCCGCTGAAAGCATTTGTGTCTGTCTTTTAAGTTTTGATATAGTGCCTATTCTAAACCGAGTATGGTTTTATAATGCTCGTCAGATAATCTCTGAGTAAAGCTTTCGATAATTCATTAAAACTTGAAAGTTTTAATAGTAGTTTTAAAAAGAGGTATGAAGGCACTTCTCTAGATGGGCCCCTATACTCTTATAAAGGTTTTTTTAAATCGGCTTCATAGAGTCCTTCCAAACTATTTATGTTTATAAGAAGTCTTGGCAATACGTTTTTAGGTTAACTTATAGATTATTTTAAAACTACAATTGGGGTACCTACCTCCCAACTAGCAATTTGATATTTTATAAAAATTGTAGAAATGTTTCAGACACAAATTTTATAAAACAACATTACTCTCAGAAACACTTTCATAACGTTTTCACAGCAGCTATAAATTCAAAATTGGCACCATCCTATAAAATATTTCAGTCGCTGTTGATATTTTGTAACGCCTGTATTGGAACTATTACAAAATAATTGCATAAACATTTCCACAGGCCTTATAAAAATTTAGTGCCATCACTATATAGCAGTTTTATTAAAGCTTCATTTAATTGTACTAAAACACACTTCACTGCTTGTTATTAAATTACCTACTGCTATAAAACAACTAAACAACTGTTTTATAAAGAGTTTTTAAATAGTCATTAAAAAAAATGCTGCTTTATACACAATGATAAAATAAAATGATTTCTTAAATGTGTCCTAAACGTTGATGAAGTATTTTTGACACGAAAAGCGTATGGCATTGTGATTTAATATTAGGTACCTAATAACCTACAATAATTATTTGAGAGACTTGTCCTGGCTTACAGCGACTGAAATTTTTGGTGCGGAGAAAATTTTATTGTGAACTATGGCCATGTTTTTAATACATTTTTAACGCGCCTCACATTTATTGATGATTTCTAATAATTTTTGAAATTTTATAAATATGGATTTTATGAATTTGAGGTTTTTTTGCAATGTAACTTCCACTAATTTGTTTTAGTAGTCATAACTGTATAGTTAGCACGTTTCTGACTCCATACATTCTAACATGGGTACATTTGACGTTTTAAATCTTTATGCCTTGTCAAATTTACCATCACGAACGCTGGCTTTTCAAGATGGCCTCTCTCTATAAAATACTTTTGTCTTAGCATAGAAAATATTTCACGATATTTAAAGATTCCTATAAAACATCTATAAAATAACGCCTTGGTGTAACTTTTTCGTGAGTCTTATAAAATAGAACACTCATTTTCGCGATACTTTTGTAGCACTTATGATAAATCTGTTAGGGCTGAGTTGTAAATGCAACCATGGAAACAGAATTGATTTAATTTGCATAAATATAACCTAGAAATTAGTGCCAGTAAACCATCTTATTTACAGAGCTCTTTATTTATGGTTTATTTATTGCCAAAAACACGTAGTTACTTTTACTAGTGGAAGCATCAGTATTTTGGCATATGACCTGATACGTTAACAGTGCCGTGAGTGAAATGCGTCGTTTCATTTTACAGCAGTATAAACTGTGTCTAAAACTACTACGCTGTTAATACATGTACCCAATATTTTTATAACCACTTTTTAAGTTTCTCCATTGTCCTAAATCTGATGTTTTTAGTTTCGCCATTACATGATCTGTCAAGATCTGCACCGCTTTTGTCAATGTTGGTAACCAAAATTTTGGAAGAATATTTTTTATGTAAACTTGTATACTGTAATTATGACAAATATTCATTAAAAGACAAACTTTAATGATATTGGTTGCTGTTGCCACATTACAACAAATACAGTGCTATGTAATAATTATATAACATGCTCTGGAATAACAATTTATTTTTAAAAGCAATAATCACAAATAGACCTTTAATATAACTTTTTTGTAAGATGTTAAGAAATAACTATAAAATAATTCGAATGTATATTTATAACGGTGCTAAAAATGCTGCTGAACGTTACTAAAAAATCGTTATAAAACGATTCAGTTTTATAAGATGAAATATTTTATAATTTAGTCACGGAAACATTTATAAAGTAATTTCTTAACTGCATTATAAGATATTTTTTAATTTTGCTGTAGAAACGTTTTAGGTACCTAATTATAAATTTATAAAATAGTTCAGTTGCAAACAACAAAATAGTATTTTTTGGAACTCTAATATAATCAAATTTATATTTAGAAGCATTAATAAAATAACGATAAAACAAAATGATCGTAGAACATTTAAATTATAAAATAAATTTGCTGGTCGGGCTGTTATATAGAAACTTGATTTATTAAAGCTAATTTACATAACTTGGCTATGCATTAGTGAAGAGTACAGTACCATCGAATACGTACGCTCGCGCCAATATTCTTGACTAAAGATGACGGTCTCGTATGATTAGGGGTCGAGCTTGAGCTCTGCCTCAATCATCGATGTAGACCTGGACCGGCCTCGTAAGGGGTGGGCCTGCGTTTTCGCCTATCCCTCCCGCAAATGCGGACGGTATTGGCGATGTTAGCAAACCTCCCCTGGTCCTGGCTGTTAGACCCTGCCAGCTGGGTCGTTTCTTCTGGCGCTCTTCTGTCTTGGTCTTCTTTCTTCGATGGCATGTATAGGCTCCCGGGAGCGTCTTTCGTCTGTCGTGAGAGGGAACGGCTGTTACCGAGCCCTCTCGTAGTTGAGTACAGTACCCTGACACGATTTCAACAACACTTTTATTATATCCCTAGTGCCCTTCGTTTCTGACATACAGCGTGTTTCTTATTTTTTTGCCAAAACTTCGATCGGCCATATTTTTTGATTGGCTTCACTAAATCGAACCAAATTTAGTAGGCATGTTTCGCTAATAAAACCGCTGAAGATATGCTATTTTTGCGTTTTTTAAGGTCCTATTTTGACCATAATTTCACGAAAAATTCTATCGAGATTAATGTTTTTGGGGCTGCTGATTATTGAATCAATTTGATCCAACTTTCGAAAAGCGCTTACTCTGGCCAATGTTTGGGCCTTTTCTGGATGTAATTTTTCTAGAACACATAAAAATAACTATTATGCTTATTCATAATCGTCGACCAAAAACTATATAATCCCGATGAAATTTTGCGCAAAATCATGTTCTAATCAAAAAGTCTTTTAAGAAAATACAAAAGTAGCATTTTTTCAGCGGTGTTTTATTGGTAATGCTCGATAACTTCTAATCTATCCATTTTTGAACTTTGTGTCCATGGACTTTTGATCAGAATGGCTTGAAGTATAAAATACTACATTTTCAGCCGATTTGACAGGGATCCAATTTCCTTAATATTAATTTAATGCAAGTCGCTTATACCCCAGGAAATTAGAAAAATGTCAGAATTTTTATAAGGCCTTGTATATCGATTTAAAAAATATGTCAAAAGTTCTCGTACTGTGTTTTAAATATTGGAAGTAGGATATCTATGGGGATCCTGGCGCAAAATCCCATGTTATTTCTTATGGAGGTTCATTTTGTACATTTTTGTCGGATTTTCCCATCCCACCACTTTTAGGCTCCGCTCTCGGGAAGGTCCTATTGGTCGAGGGGCGTAAGATCCCATTGGTTGAGGGGTAGAGGTCTGTATAAGCAGGTGTGTACGGTTTTTAAACAGGTCTGTACGATTCTAAACAGGGCCTGTACAACTTTTAAACAGGGTCTGTACAATTTTCAAACAGGTCCGTACAGACCCTTAGAATCAGACCTGTTTAAAACCCGTATAGACCCTGTTTGAAAACCGTACAGACCTGTACCCTCTAACCAATAGGATCTTACGCACCTCGGCAAATAGGAGCTTCCCGGGGGCGGAGCTTAAAAGTGCTAGGGGGGAAAGTCAGAAAAAAATGTATAAAATGAACCTCCCTAAGAAATAACATGGGATTTTGCGCCAGAATCCCCATAGATATACTACTACTGGCAGTCGAAGGTCAGAAAAAACAGCGTTTCGCGAATATCTCGTCACCTATTAGTTACAGAATATAGTTATTATGAAATTGGCAACTTATGAAATTATCTACCTACAAAAAAAGTTCTCTATACATTTTTTGGTAGCACTTTCCGTTTTGTACTTAGTACGGTTTATAACTATTGTCTAAATGTTATTTGTGGCATTATCTTATTTTTTTTTTCTTTTCAATTCTTTGGGACTTCCTGCCATGTTTTCTTTTTAAGCGGTGCTCGGGGTATCTACAAAATGTCACAATTAACCAGTATGTTATTGGTAAGTAACCTCTACGCATGTGACTTTTACGTCAAAGGATCAGTTAGAGGTTGCTTTTGTTTAAATAAACAACGCAAATAAGTATAAAAACTTGTAATTAAATATTTCGCCGACGTTTCGGAAATCTAATCTGTTTCCTTTTTCAAGACTTTTTTGAAAAATCTTTTTTGCTGTGTATGATAAATAGTAAGTATCTATGGATATTGAATATAACAAACATTCTTAGAGCTGTGTATTTATCATACACAACAAAAAACATTTTTCAAAAAAAGCCTTGAAAAAGGAAACACGTCGGCGAAATATTTAATTTCAAGTTTTTGTACTTATTTGTGTTGTTTATTTTAAAAAAAGCATCCTCTAACTGATCCTTTGACATAAAAGTCACAGGCGTAGAGGTTATTTACCAGTAACATACTGGTTAATTGTGATATTTGTAGATTCCCCGAGCACCGCTTAATACGAAAACATACATGTGGCCGGTTTATAACGTTTCAGCCTTCATACTTAAGAGAAATAATGCACCTTTCCAGATCACTCTGGAGGTAGAGTACTAAGCGCGATTTTTAAATGTGGTGTCCTTCGTAGGCCGACCATATTTTTTTTATTGTGAAACAGAAAATGTAGTTTCTTCTTTTTCTTCAATATCCATCATTTCTATGTCAATCTCTTCAACTTACATGGCTTCCGCTAAGGAATTAACAGGATATATTCATAGTTGTCGATATTGCTTTCTTCCGAGATTTCTTCCCATTTTATCTAATGCTGCATTGAGACATGACTACCACATACTGCTTAGCAATGCAACACATCCACAGTATTTGGAGCACTTGCAAAATAAATTCATAGGATCTTTGTTGTAGATAATTTCCTACGTTAAAAATTTCTTAACAATTTTTATCGTAGAAATATTAGATGACGAAAAACTGTTTTTTTTTTAATGGATGTAAAGTTAGTAAGTCAACTTTTGCGAATCGGTCTCGTTATCGCATAATAAACATTTGCCATTTTTTAGCCATTAATATTAATCGTGAAAGAGAATATGTTGCTGTTTTTTATTTTCTTTTAATATCGGGTATCCAGCTAACTTTATATGAAGTTAGCAGGTCGCATAAATATAAAATTAATAAAAAAAAAAAATTGCTTAGCTTGAAAGTCGTAGAATGACTATAAGCAAAATATTGTAGGATTCGTATTATAATCGGAAAATTAATTATTTCGCATATAAAATCCCACTCCAGATAGACTCGTAAACGAAAATAAAATAGAAAGCCAATGTATTTCGCCATTGAAACTTCAGAATTCGAGTCGTTCGAACTTAAATTTAGTTATGCTAGAGAATGAAGGGGTTGCCCTGTTGAAATTTAGTGGATCGTTTATATAATTATATATCTCGATAGACAATTTCTGAAAAAATCACAGATTCCACGAATAAACCAAACGAATCAAAAAAGTAATTCTCATACCGAAAAACTCAATCTCTCAATATCAATCAAGTCGAACGGCAAATCCTCAGGTAGAAAACGAGTTAAAAAAATTATTTGCGGAAAACTCAGTTGCCTTGCTGAGATTACGTGATTTTGAGATTTTTTGTTTATTCAGGTCGATAAACAATTCACGAAAAAATCATATGATCCACGATTAATCGAATAATCGAACGGCAAATTTTCAGGCAGGAAACGAGTCGGAAAAATAATTCCCAAACCTCTCTGAAATTCCGTGATATTGAGGTTTATTGTTAATTATGTTCGAAAAATCATATTCTCCACAATTAAATCAACCAGTTATTAAGAAATTATGAATAGGACGTTACTGGTTTCTAATGGGTACCGTAAATCCACTTTTAATAGTTTTTCGGATTCATAAATTTTTAAAACTTTCACCTATAAAACTTGCAGACATAAAATTAACTTCATAGTTACCGAGATATGTGGATTACCATAATGTCTTTAATTAGTGTAATTTATACGAAAATAAATAAAGCATTTGTGGTAATCCTAGCGATTTACAATTTTTTAAAAGAATTCTTATGAAAGTTTCTGTGGTTTTCTTGAGACATTTGCAATGCATAATTAAGATACAAAACGAATTGTGCAACTGATATATAAAAGTAGGTTAATCAAGGAGGACACTTGGGAAATGTTTATTTGTAAAAATGTTTGTTTATTTATGTACATAATAATAACTAAACTGGTATGGATGGTAAATTAAAATAATAATAATAAATAAAGTGTGTCGGGAGAAACGCCAATTTGATTAATGTGCCTTGAATTCTCACTTGAATAATAAGGCATTTACTAAACGTAAATGTTTTATTAATTTTATGATTACTTGATTTAATCAAATATGTATATTAAAGTTATTTGCCAAAGAATAAGAAAACAAATAACTTTGACACCATGTATCTTAATCAATAGGAACAAGCTACTATCCTTTGACCAGAATGCCGCTGATTTTTTGCTCCGTTGACAACACTTTCGGCCCTACTATATAATCATTTTACCAAATTATTATTTTTTATAAAGAATTTGTTTCAAAATAAGTCTATTTTATATTTGTATGGGCTTCAAGATAAACCATCTAGTTTACTATCTCACCGTACTCAGAGCTTATCGTTTGGAGGTTGTCCAGCTGGTGTTTGAGCTCGTCCTCGCTCGCTGCAATCAAGGTGGTATCATCCGCAAACCTCTAGTTAAAAACTTTACCGTTATGAGAATTTTCAAAAACCAATATTCGCATATTATTGGACTTGTAACTGATAATGCACAAAATTTGGTCAAGTTTTTGAGAAATTTGGGATTATCGATTTGTTCACTACAATAAATTACCCTTATTACTTCTACATCCACTACGTGGATTGGAAGTATAGTAATCGTAAAAAAAATTTCAATTTTTTTTTTCTTGAAATAGGTTTAGAATGTCATGAAACGTCGAGATTATAAATTTGAGCTAAAAAAAAAAAAATTCGGTCTGTCGGTCTGTCTGTCTAACTTTTTTTTTATAAAATAAAATTGGGATACTCATTTGAAATTTGGTACACGTATGTATTATAACGGCATCTCTAACTGGATTATATTTTGAGATGTTTCCGTTGAAGGGTTGGGGGTTAAATAGGGGTTAATAGGGGAAAATAAGTAAAGCAAGCTGGTACGAATACAGAAACTTCAAATTCGGTGTATATGCTAGAAGCCAAAGCCTCAAATTTTTTTATATTTTTCAACCCCCCACCACCTCTACCCCATTATTAAAGGGGTTGATAAAATAAAATTGATATATTCATTTGAAATTTGGTACACGTATGTACTATAACGACATCTGGAACTAAATTATATTTTGAGATTATTCCTGTTTAGGTAAAGAGAGGAATATAAGTAAAGCAAGTTGGTAAGAGTACAGAAACTAGAAATTCAGTGTTTGTACTAGAAGCTAAAGACTCAGATTTTTTTATATTATTTTTCAAGCCCTTACCACCCCTACTCCATTATTAAAGGGGTTGTTAAAATAGAATTGAGATATTCATCTGAAATTTGGTAGACGTGTGTATTATAACGACATCTGGAACTGGATTATATTTTGAGATGATTCGTTGAAGGGTTGGGGGTTGACTAGGGATAAATAGGGGAAAAAATTAAAGCAAGCTGGTAAGAGTACAGAAACTTGAAATTTGGTGTATGTACTAGAAGCCAAGGTCTCAGATTATTTATAATATCTTTCAACACCCACCACCCCCACTCCATTATTGAAGGGGTTGATAAAATAAAATTGAAATATTCACTTGAAATTTGGTACACGTATGTATTATAACGACATCTGGAACTAGATTATATTTTGAGAAACTTCCGTTGAAGGGTTGGGAGTTAAATAGGGGAAAATAAGTAAAGCAAGCTGATGGTATGAGTATAGAAACTAGAAATTCGGTGCATGTACTTGAAGCCAAGGCCTCAGATTTTTTTATTATATTTTTCAACCCCCCACCACCCCTACTCCATTATTAAAGGGGTTGATAAAATAAAATTTAAATATTCACTTGAAATTTGGTACACGTATGTATTATAACAACATCTGGAACTAGATTATATTTTGAGATGATTCCTTTGAAGGGTTGGGGGTTAAATAGTGGTAGATAGGGGAAAATAAGTAAAGCAAGCTGGTATGAGTATAGAAACTTGAAATTCGGTGCATGTACTTGAAGCCAAGGCCTCAGATTTTTTTATAATATTTTTCAACCCACCACCACCCCTACTCCATTATTAAAGTGGTTGATAAAATAAAATTTAAATATTCACTTGAAATTTGGTACACGTATGTATTATAACGACATCTGGAACTAGATTATATTTTGAGATGATTCCTTTGAAGGGTTGGGGCTTAAATAGTGGTAGATAGGGGCACATAAGTAAAGCAAGCTGGTAAGAGTATAGAAATTTGGGATTTGGTGTATATACTAGAAGTGATGGCCTCACTTTTTTTTATAACATTTTCCATCCCCCCAGCACCTTATTAAAACAGTTGATAAAATTAAATTTAGATTTTTACTTGAAATTTGTCACACGTATAACGATATCTTAGATTATATTTTGACATGATTGCGTTGAACGACTGGGGGTAATTGGTAAATTGGGAAAAATCTGCTGAGTACAGAAACTTGAAATTCGGCATATGTCCTAGAAGCAAAGGCCTCAGATTTTTTAGTAATATTTTTCAACCCCCCACCACCGTTAATCCATTATTAACGTTGTTGGTAAAATGAAATTGAGATATTCACTTGAAATTTGGGACACGTATGTATTATAACGACATCTGGAACTAGATTATATTTTGTGGTGATTCCGTTGAAGGGTTGAGGGTTAAATAGGAGTAATTAAGGGAAAATAAGTAAATCAAGCTGGTAAGAGTACAGACATGTGGGATTTGGTGTATATACCAGAAACCAAGGCCTGAGATTTCTTTCTAGTATTTTTCAAACACCACCATCTCCGCTCCATTATTAATGGGTTTGATAATATAAAATTGAGATATTTACTTGAAAGTTACTACACGTATGTATTGTAGTGACATCTGATTGAGATGATTCCATTGAAGGGGTGAGACGTGGTAGGCTGTGAATAGGGGAAAATAAGTAGGGTAAACTAAAAACTTAATTTTTAACGTATATGGTAGAAACCAACGCCTCAAACTTTTCTGACAGTTGCTCCAAATATTATTAAAATTCTATGACCAATAATTTCCACATACTAGAGTGCAAATCTAGTCAAGATGTTTCCTTTAAAGTGACTTGGATGAAAAATCTGGATGTGGAAGTAGTGATTCCTTAGGCAACGGTTTTTTAAGGATGGGTGAAATTTTTTAAAAATATCTGAATATATTTGTAAGTGGACTCTAGATATCGAATTTAAACGAGATCGGTCAATTTGTCTCAGCAAATCGATTGTCATACAGATACATATACACACACACATTTTTTCTAAACCTTTTTTTTATATCTGGTGGTGATAAACTTAAAACTTTTAGTGACGTGCGAAAGTACGTTCGGCGTGTCCGTACCATTAAAAAAAAATTAAAGCCTATCTCAAATCGTACGTAATTATTTTCCAATCAGGGGTAGGGGTAAAAAATCATAATTAAAAGAAAGTCATCCATTTTTTTGATATTTTTACCTGATCTTTTGCTTCGAAAACCCAAGTATACAGTAAATAATTGCTAACAGTTTTATTGACCAGTTCATAAATGACAACCCGAGGGACAACCAAGTTTCTGAGAATATTGGCTCTTTGTTTATACATTCGGCTACCTCTCGGGCTACCTGTAAATGGATCCAAGAAACCAATATTTTAGTTATTACTTTATTCTTTACATCATCCACCCTGTATGCCTTATATTTTAACACTTATTATTAGGTACCCTTTAATTTGCGGTAGCTTGTAATTTAAAATACCGCCTAAACAACTCTGCTTACATTTGCCGTAATAAAATATACCCAGCTGAAATGTAGAAAATGAATAATAAATCATTCATAATCCAGGCCATAAATAAGTAATTTCCTTTTTCTAGCGGCCAAATTTACATGCGAAAAATTATGTCGACAGTAGGTAGCCGGCAGAAAATAGTGAAAGCACTACAGTGCAAAAGGCTAGCTTTCCGCTGTTCCTATGGAAACACACTTTCACAAAATACGAGTCGAGATATAATTCAAATGCAAGAGCACTTACATTCACTCTAATAAACATTTTCAGGGCAAAACCAGACGAAACAGTATGGGCGAACTAATGATGAATGTGATGAGCTGTTGTCATCAGGACACGAAAATAGCAGAATGCGATAAGTGTCAAAATATCAGATATACAGGATGTCCTAATAAAAACTCCCAGGCCGGATATATTTAAACGAATAGAGATATTTTAATACTGTAAAAGCCAGTTTGTAGAGCAAACAGAGAGCTTCATTTTTGAATATAATTGTTTTTTTTTAATATATCAGTATATAGATGGCGCTGTGCTCTAAAGAAATATTTCGATGGGAGAAACTTTGAACTGGGGTTTATGTGAAAGAAAATGCATTTCTAAGCAGATTATGTTCTAAAAAATGCCATAAAACTAACCGTTTTCGAGATATTTGAGTCCAAATGTTGGTATTTGCCAATATTGAATAATTATAATCTCTTCAACATTTCAGTCCTTTAAGTACAAATTTTAGAAGAAAATATTTAAAGAATTTTTCGTGTCTTATGAATTATATATATTTGAAGTAACCCTTGGAAAAAAAAAACTAAAAATATTGTTTATCATGTAATTCAAACATTTAAGCAATAAGAAAACAATTACGAACATAAAACAATTTTTACGAATTAATGAAATTAAAATAACTATTTTAATAGGTGTTCAAAATTATTGCCATTTTCATTAACACACATCGTAAATTAGTTCAGATCTACAAACTTTTAATAATGTATGCCGATTAATGGCGGCAACACCAGCATAAATTTTATTATAAAGAACTGCTATATCTTCTATTGGTTCTTTGTACACTTCACTTTTTAAAAATCCCCATAAATAAAAGTTTAATGGAGTAATGTCAGGAGATCGAGCGGGCTATCTAAGTACTCCATTGGTACCAATCCGTCTTCCTAGGTATGTTAGTGATGGGCAATACGACTGTTTTCAAAGATTCGTATCGTACTGACCCCGTATACAAAAAGAGTCGTACCAGAAGTTTCGTATTCGTATTTCGTACTAAACGTATCTCATGATGCTAGGTATATGCTAGATGCGCGAGAGTCGGACTGCACACAATTATACTATGGTACAATTTAACTTGTACATAATTATTGTACTATTCTTTTATTCTTATTCTTTATACTCTAAACAATATTAATATTCATATATCAGTTGAATATTGAACTTTATTGGTTATATTGTTTAGTTTACTTTTATCCGCGGAAACCAATTATTAACTATTAAAAATAAATAAAGATAGAAGTTTAATACTACAAAGTCACCATTGCCCCAAACTCGATAATACAAAGTCAAATACCTCGAAATAATTTTCTCTTTCGTACTAGTATGAATCGCATCGATGCGTAATCTCCAATCAGTAAGCAGTTAAATCTCATTTGGTGTACCTAATCAGTTTTGCCAGTAATTACTGAATGAAGGGTCCTGTCAGTAAACTTGCCAGGAGTCACCTGGTGCCAGTAATTTGCCAGGAATGTCGATTTGGAAGCAACTTTCAATTTTGTTTTTTAGCAATTGAGGTAAAAATCGTGTCGCCAGGAAAAGAATCACCCCCGCCCCCGCTCTTCGATATTGCAACCGTGGGAAAAGTTGTATTGCTAGGAATCACCCTCCCGCTCTTCGAAATTGCAATTATTGAGATAAATTATGGTACTGTGGGGAATTTCACCCCCCCGCTCTGCAGAATTATACTGAAGAGTGTGGACCTGGATATGTTACTATCCCCGGGCCCCGATTTTTTGTTGATGGCCCCTGGGAATACATGCGAAATTTTTCCAGGACATGCCAGGAATGCAATCAAGTTTCGCCAGTAATTTCGTTTGGATCTCGTGGCAACACTGTACCTAATGTACATTCGGTACGAATACGAAACCGTATCGGTTGCAAACATATACATATTAACTATATACTATAAGTTTCGTTCGTAACTTGACGCCAAGGAAAGCCTGTCTCTCTATCCTTTAAGAGGACTTTGGGTATGGTGCGCATGCCTTAGTGATGCGAGATTGTGACCGTTCAACTGAATATAGAAGGCAAATGGTCACAATCTAATCGGAGAAATTGGCCACATGGCCACTGACCTATTACAAAAGCGCGATGTGTCGTCGGAGCGTGCGCGTTGGATCCAAAGTCCTCCATAGAGATGGAAAACTATCTCCTTCTCTAGCCTCAATTCCGTACATAGTGGCTTATAGCGTGTTACCAGCATATAGTTAATACGTATATAGTTGCAAAGATTCGTATAGTTTGTACGATGAATCTTTGCGTGTGCGTCATAAACAAGAACCATATGAAGTAATCTGTTGAAGGTCACTGCTTCTCTTCAGCAGTGACGTGCATCAAGAAAATGAGAAATTTGCTTTTACTCTCAGTCATCATCCGACAAATTAGAAGCCATATTTTTTTCGTAAATACTCATGAAATGACAATTAATTTTGTAGGATAATAACAGATGTATTATTTACCACTAAATATGGTTATAACAATGAAGCTTAAAAATGCATTTTCATCAAAAACGCAAGAACACCACTGGATCTAAAATGACAGATATTATAGCCGTTGACAGCACTTCACTACGACAACTGTTCATATCGACGTCTCTTTTTAATTCCGCTTGAATTTATCGTTCGGCTGTCTTAGCATGCTCGAGCGGTTAGAAGACATACGTAACTAAATATTTGCTCGTCTCAATGCGTTCAGCAACCGCACATATGTCCTACCTAATTTCATACACGCGCAAACATTCATCGTACAGACTATACCATACGAATAATCGGAAAGAGTCGTATTATTATACGATTCATACAAATACGACACACCACTAGGGTATATGTTTGATTTAAATAATTAACAACGTTGTGATGATTATGTGGGACTGCTCCATCCTGATGAAACCACATATTATCCAACTGAGCGGGTAAATTCCTTAATAGTACTTGTAAATCATTTTGTAAAAATTGTAAATATCTTTCACCTGTTAAATTCTCATGGTAGAGGTATGGGACAACAATGTAACCATTAACGATACCACATGTCCACGTAAGTTAGCCTTTTCCGTGGCGTACGGCTGTGATTCGTTACGTGCAGTGATGGGTGGCCGGCAATTTTCTTGTTGCCGGGTAATGGAGGCTAGGTTTGAAGTGGTCAGAGCCAGGAGTTGCGCTAATTGTTCATAGCTGGGTAGTCCCAAGCTCGGTTGGGGTTGGTCCGTTATGGCGGCAGAGGGGACTGGGATCGTTCCAGTCGTTTGGTTTTGGAGCACTATTTGTCTTTGGGGCGTAGCACTAGGTCTTGCCGTCTGGTACGGCGGGGTGACGTGGTAGGCGCCGGCCGACGAGGTAGGCGTGACGAAGTACTGTGCGTTGGGCGGCGTGCTTGGACTTGGGCTGGTTGCTGTTGGTGGTACCATGCAGTGAGGGGTGGCCAGCTGGCGGCGAGGTGTCAGCGAGGCGTCGCTGAAGAGTTGGGGCCAGTCGGGTGTGGCAGCGATGGTGTACTGACCGCTGGGCAGCCCTGAGCCTGAGTGGGAGGCTTCCCCATGTGTGGAAGCGAATCCAGCGAAGCGGCGATCTCCCAGCGTCGAGGAATCGTCGTTGGCCCGGGATGCTGTTGGGTCCACCATACAGCGAGGGGGCATCACCATGTCATCATCACCATCTAATCCCTGTTCCATCGCCGAGTTTTCGTGCCACGATGCTGCGTTGCGCTCCATGCAGTAAGGGGGCATCGCCTGGGAATCGTTGCTACTCCATTCCATATTTGTTGCCTGGGTTCCATGCCAGGTGGCTGCGCTGCGTGCCATGCAGCGAGGGGGCACCGTCGTGATGACGTCATGCGTGACCCCAGTGTCGTGTCCTATGTTGGTGGCGAGTCCTGCCTCGCTATGCCTAGGCGCGGAGCCCGGCGACGCACAGTAGTGGGGCGCCGTCGTCGCGACGCCATGCGTAGCACTTGTGCCTGTGGAGAAATCAGAGGACATGCTTACCTCGCCGAGCCGGGTTGCTGTGTTGCTTGCTGTGCAGTGTGGGGCCACCGTCGTGGAGACGTCGGGCGTGACCCCCGTACCCCTTGTCAGGGCGTCGTGTTGGCGGAGCACTTCGTGGTCAGATGCTGTGAGGGGCGTCGTGCAGTGAGGGGGGGCCGACGTGGAGACGTCGCTCTCGACCCCAGTGCCTACTGCCTTGCCACTCCGGGTATGCATTGCCACTTGACACTCAACACAATAAAACTCAATTAAAACACACTGTCTGGTTACAACACAAGAGGAAGGGATAACCTCATCAGCATTGGCGTTGGCGTCTGTGCTCAAATGACTTCTGTTTCGGCAGAAGACTATTAGTTGCTGAAGGCTGGAACATTACTACTTGAAGGATCGATCACTACTTGCTCGCTGAGAAAAAGTGTTTTCTTATATAGGCTTTTTTTGTGCTCAAATGACTTCTGCTTCGGCAGAAGACTATTTTTTGTGCTCAAATGACTTCTGTTTCGGCAGAAGACTAAAACATGAGCACAGCGCGCTAGACAAGTCATAACTTGTTCGCGACGCCGACGCCGATGACACACACTAAACATTTACTCTAAAATGATTCTGGGATCTGGCATGTCTCATCCACCTAGGATTCTTTTGAGACCAGTGACGACAATTATGTGTTGTGATTACTCCATTGTTGTGGAATCGACTTTCATCACCCCACATAATTGTATCTAAAAGATTTGGATTTTCTTCTAAGAGAATTGAAAATTGCGCCAAAAAATCTAATCGTCGCTCATTGTCCCCTGGAATCAAATGATGAACTAAATGAACTTTATATGGAAAAAATTTGTTTGTTTTAGGAATTCTGTGGCAGGTGGAACGTGCAATATTTGTTTCTTTCGTCAACTTGCGTACCGACATGTTTGGGTTATTTTCTACTTGATGTAATACCAATGCAATATTTTCATCAGTTGCAGTTCTTTTTCTTCTTGTTGTTTTAGGTTTCTTAAAACCTCCATAATTTTTCAAATTAGAACACAAACTCACAAAAGTTTTCCGATCTGATAAAGGTCTGTAAGGAAAACGTATTTCATGTAAACTTACAGCTCTTGAAACATTTTTACGACATTCCCCATAAATTAAAATCGTGTTTAATTTATCTTCATTTGTATGAGAAACCATATTTAATAATAAATATTCACAAAAAAAGCAATAATTAGGTACAATAATACACTTCTATTGACACACCAATAAACAAAATGTGATTGAAATTGAGAAATGTCAAAACTGTTATTACAAAGGTAACTTTAATTGTATTTAATTTAAAAGGTATAAGGGTTATTATACTCACTAGATATAAAATATTTTTAATTATAATCTAACCTAATAACAAAGCAATTATATGAAAAATTCTTTAAATATTTTCTTCTAAAATTTGTAAATTAAATACAGATTGTCCCACTCAAAGGACTGAAATGTTGAAGAGATTACAATTATTCAATATTGGCAAATGCCAATATTTGGACTCGAATATCTCGAAAACGGTTAGTTTTATGATATTTTTTTTAAGAACATAATCTGCTTAGAAATGCATTTTCTTTCACATAAACTCCATTTCAAAGTTTCTCCCATCGAAATATTTCTTTAGAGCACAGCGCCATCTATATACTGATATATTAAAAAAAACAATTATATTAAAAAATGAAGCTCTTTTTATGCTCTACAAATGGGCTTTTACAGAATTAAAATATCTCTATTCATTTAGAATATATCCGGCCTGGGAGTTTTTATTGGGACACCCTGTATATCAAACTTTGGATATTTATTATGAAGTTATTGTAGATTCATTTATAAGAATGTCAACGATAATTGTTTAAAACTAATTGCATAGAAAAACCGTTGGCAAAACCGAAAGTGCCATACCCCATTGTTTTATCTAATAGGAGCTAGTTCATTGGTCAACTTATTTCACATGCGATTTTTTAAGAAACGGTGAAAAGGATCAAGTGGGTGATGAGATGTAGACAGTATAGCACAAACTTTTGTCTTTAAGCTCAGTACACATTTGTTTAGAAGTTATGAGAAAAGGTCATTCATGGCTTAATCTTCGAAGCTTCGAAAGGACTCGTAGGAAAAAAGTACAGGTACCTTTGTTCTTTTGACCCGAACTAAACGGTCCCTAAGTATTACCCCTTAGTTCTGAGACACCTTGTATATTGGTATAATCTAAGTCTATAATCTTTCAAAACTAGTTTTTAATTTGTAATCAATTTTAATTAGACTCGGCCATATTAAATCTAATTGGTAAGCGTAGTAGCATTCAGTGTCGTCAGTACGCTTTAATACCACTTTGAACTTGGACTTGGACATACGCTTATAACTTTTTAAACAATACAAAATGAATTTATTTTTGAAAACATGTGCGAGAAACACAAAGAGTAATAGATATGTTTAGAAGCATTTAATAGTGGGGATGAAAAGAAAACAAAACGCGAATGTATATGTAGACCGTGGTTCTAAATTCCTATGCCAAAAATAGAATACGTACATGAACTAATATCTTTGCGAAACATAATTTGCAGAACGAGGAGATGAAAATATAATGACCGCATCGTACGTTTTAAAAAGTTTAGTTTGAAAGAACACAAACTTAAATTTGTTTCGAGTTAAAAAATCGTACGGTTTATAAAATAAGTTCTGTTTTTATAATGCCGGATTTTTTGTAATTTTTTAAGTCCAGCCTTGAATTAGCGAAAAGTTTCGGACATCGTTTATCGCGCAAGTGGAGTCGAAGGAATCGATTTTTGTTTTTACTATGAAACTTTAAAAAAGTGGTGTTGTATGCAGCTTGATGTTCAATTATCATCAATATCAATCAATATGAATTCAAATTAATTGCCTCAGCTTGTTAAACGAATAGAAGTTACAGGCGTAGCTGACTGCGAATATATATTTGATTTAATATTTTGCTCGAATACGGCTCAATTCGGTGCCACTGAGATTAAGTACAATATATTCTATTTTTACTATTCAAATAGATATTTGAAGTCGGCAACGTCCCATTAATTCGTAATAGTCTTTCAAAAAACGCTGCGTAAGGAATCAGTACTTCCACATCCAGATGTCACTTTAAAGGAAACATCTTGACTATATTTGCACTCTATAAGTATATTCCCAGACCGCTGACACCGCGTCAAAACATATACATGCGCTGTTCACGTGCGCTTAGTTCACCAGAGCCCTTCCTGCGTAAAATTATTAAGGATACACAAGGAGTTTCCTGATCGATTTTAGAACGACTGGATAGTAGAATATTGTTCTTTTAAACTTGATAATACACTACCATAAACTTCAAATGGAATCTCTAAACCGTTTATGAGTTATAATAATTCAAATGTTCGAATAAATGTAAATACAATTTACGCAAATTACATACAACTGAAGTCGAGAAAACCACTGTCATTCTCCTGAAAAATGCAACCAATGGGGATGGAACACGTCACGATCACGAGGCAATCACGCATATTTGTTGGTCTCTGCCGTCCGTGAATATACTTTAGTATGTGGAAATTCTTGGTCATAGAATTTTAATAATATTTGGGGCAGATACCATAGAAAAATTTGAGGCGTTGGTTTCTACCATATACATTAAAAATTAAGTTTCTAGCTTGGTCTACTTATGTTATGCTATTCACAACCTACCACCTCCCACTCCTTCAACGGAATCATCTCAGTCAGATGTCATTGCAATACATACGTGTACTAACTTTCAAGTGAATATCTCAATTTTATGTAATCAATTCCTTTAATAATGGAGTAGAGGTGGTGGGGGTGGAGGGTTGAAAAATATTAGAAAGAAATCTGATGCCTTGGTTTCTAGTATATACACCAAATCCCAAGTTTCTGTACTCTTACCAGCTTGCTTTACTTATTTTTCCCTCTTTACTTCTACTTACCCCTACTCCATCAATGGAATCATGTCAAAATATAATCTAGTTTCAGATGTCGTTATAATACATACCTGTACAAAATTACAAGGGAATATCTCAATTTAATTTTATCATATCTTTTGATAAGGGAGTGGGGGTGGTGGGGGGATGGAAATCCCATATTTCTGTACTCCTACCAGCTTGCTTTACTTATTTTCCCCTATTTACTCCTATTCAACCCCCAACCTTTCAACGGAATCGTCTCAAAATATAATCTACTGCCAGATGTCGTTATAATACATACGTCTATCGAATTTCAATATTATTTAATCAACCCCTTTAATAATGGAGTAGGGGTGGTGGGGGGTTGAAAAACATGATAAAAAAATCTGATGCCTTGGCTTCTAGTACATACACCGAATTTCAAGTTTATGTACTCTTACCAGCCTGCTTTATTTATTTTCCCCTATTTACCCCTAATTTAATCCCCAACCTTTCAACGGAATAATCCCAAAATATAATCTAGTTCCTGATGTTAATATAATATATAAGTATATATAATTCCAAGTGAATATCTGAATTTTTTTTATCAACCCCTTTAATAATGGAGTGGAGGGATGGAAAATATTATAAAACATTTTGATTCCTTGGCTTCTAGTACATACACCAAATTTCAAGTTTCTGTACTCTTACCAGCTTGCTTTACTTATTTCCCCATATTTACCCCCCAACCCTTCACCGGATATGTTCAAAAAACAATCCAGTTCCAGATCTCGTTATAATATATACGTGTACAAAATTTCAAGTCAATGTCTTAAACCGTTCCGGAGAAAAAGTGCGGGAAAAAGTTACAGACAGACAGAAAATTTTTTTCCGCTCAAATTTAAATTCTCGACGTTCCATGACATTTCAAACCTATTTCAAGAAAAAAACCATAGTCTTTTGTTATAAAATGATAATATAATATAGTGTATACAAAATTTAACGATTTGCGCGCCTTCGATGACCACCTATGGCCCAATTTAATTTTTGATCGGTCCAAGCTCACTGCCCTCGTATTTTGAACATAAACCTTACGAGTACATCTATCGTTTGAATGTAGAATTTAACTGCTTGCAGTTTGTAGGCATTGTAGGCACTCTAATATAAAGCTATTGCACTTACCTGTATCGTAATAATTTTCTTGCGTGCTCAAACTAAAGCTCGATAAATGTAGCCTGTGCTACTGAAAAGTGTTAACATGTATCAAATTATTTATAAACGTGCTGCAATTACTAAGAGGCAATTACAATAATTCACTGCCTCATTCGAAGCTATGATATATTTGCTTTGTGATTTTTTAGAGCCGCTACCGAACATGGACATTTAAAATCAGCTGTTAAATAGTTTAATAGAGAGAATAATTTATAATTATGCGTATTGTGTACTGCTCTATTCCCTGTTTATACAGGGCGTCCCAAAATAGAGCATAGAGCTACCGTATGTTCCAAGAGTCAGTAACACCCAAAAGTTTGTTGCATGCATTCTTGTAGGCCGTTTCAGAAAGGTATCGAAGTGCTGTCGTGAGCAAGAAAAAATAGGACAACTGTTTTACTTCCGCATCTACGTAGTGGATTGGAAGTATAGTAAGCGTAAAAAAATTCAATTTTTTCTTTTTTGAAATAGGTTTAGAATGTTATGAAACGTCGAAATTTTAAATTTGAGCGAAAAAAATTTTCTGGTCGGTCTGTAACTTTTTTGTCCGCACGTTTTCTCCGGAACGGTTTAAGATATTGACTTGAAATTTTGTAACCGTATATATTGTAAGGAGATCTGGAACTGGTTTGTTTTTTGAACATATCCGGTGAAGGGTTGGGGGGTAAATGGGGGGAAATAATAAAGCAAGCTGGTAAGAGTAAAAAGACTTGAAATTCGGTGTATGTACTAGAAGCCAAGGCGTCAAAATTTTTTATAATATTTTCCATCCCCCTACCACCCCCAACTCCATTATTAAAGGGGTTGATAAAATAAAATTGAGATATTCACTTGAAATTTGGTATACCTATATATTATAATGACATCTGGAACTAGATTATATTTTGGGATTATTCCGTTAAAGGGTTGGGGGTTAAATAGGGGAAAATAAGTAAAGTAAGCTGATAAGAGTGCAGAAACTTAAGATTCGGTGTATATACTAGAAGTCAAGGCCTCAAATTTCTTTATAATATTTTTCAACCCCTCACCACTCCTACTCCATTATTAAAGGTGTTGATAAAATAAAATTGAGATATTTACTTGAAATTTGGTACACGCATGTATTATAACAACATCTGGAACTAGATTATATTTTGAGATGATTCTGTTGAAGGGTTGGGGTTTAATAGGGGTGAATAGGGGAAATAAGTAAAGCAAACTGGTAAACAAGTACATAAATTTGGGATTTGGTGTATATACTAGAAGAGAAGGCCTCCACACCCTTACTAAAAGAGTTCATAACATTAAACTGAGATTTTCACTTGAAATTTGGTACACGTATGTATTATTTATTTATTTAATCATTTTATAGGATGGAAATCTAAACTAACTTAACCTAACCTAACTAAAATATACAAATAGAAATTATGAAGGCGATTAGACTGCACGACAGTAGATTAAATTTCAGGCTGCTAGGCAAATATGTCCAATTCACTGCAATGAGTTTCATAGCAAGTACAAATATTAAACAGAGGAGAAAATTTTAATATGTTAGATCTAGGAGTGGATAAATAAAAGCTTTGCGAATGACGAGAATTAATCCGTGGGACATAAAAGTTCAGTTGGCTTAATATTTCACTACAATCTATTTTATTATGCATAATTTTATCTAGAAAACGCAAAGCAAAGGACTCACGCCTTTCGGAAAGACTGGTAATATCAAAATTTTCAAGTAATCGATTTCGAGAAGCTCCAATTGGTGGATATGTACCTTCAGTTTTCCAGTTTAAAAATTTCAGAAAGCGGCGCTGAATATTTTCCAATTTATCATTATGAGTATTATACCCAGATTGCCAGACAAGTGAAGCATACTCCAGTTTAGATCGACAGAAAGCAAAATAAAGCGTCTTTAAGGATTTCGCATCATTAAAATCATGGCTGTTACGCAAAATGAAGCCTAACATTCTGTATGCATGCGAAATTACAGCATCAATATGGTTAGTGAATGTTATTTTTTTATCAAAAGTTACACCTAGATCCTTGAACGTAGATAGTCTGTTCAGCATGTCGCCATTAACATTATAATTATATATAATTGGGGACTCCTTGGTTGTATAACTTATAACATTGTACTTGCCAACATTTAGGTGAAGATCATTTTCATCGCACCAAGCCGATAACTTAGTTAAGTTATCTTGAAGTTTTTCGCAGTCATTAAAATCATTAATCCTATGCAACATCTTGACGTCATCGGCATATATTGAGAAATATACGTCTAAGTGATCACTGATGTCGTTAATAAAAATATTAAAGAAGAGGGGCCCAATTATTGATCCCTGGGGTACTCCTGACGTGGCTCGGTATTCAACAGATTTATATCCATTATAAGATACGAATTGAACTCTATCCGAGACTCTATCAGTCAAGTAACTCTCAAGAAATTGAAGTAAACCGTCAGATAATCCGAATTTGTCAAGTTTACAGAGAAGTTTCCTATGGTTCAGTCTGTCAAACGCCTTAGAAAAGTCAGTATAGACTAAGTCTACCTGTATTTGAGAATCAATTGATTCAGCAATGTACTGAGTAGCGCAGATTAAGTTCGTTACGGTGGAGCGACCTTTCATAAAACCGTGTTGTTGCGTAGATATTTTCAGTTGAACATGTGCATAAATGTTATCATGCAGTAGCATTTCGAAAGCTTTAACAAAGTTACATATGATTGTTATCGGTCTATAATTGGTAACATTATAACGACATCTGAAACTAGATTACATTTTGACAAGATTTCGTTGAAGGAGTGACTAAGTAGAGGTAAATAGGGAAAAAATAAGTAAAGCAAGCTGATAAGAGTACAGAAACTTAGGATTTGGCGTATATACTAGAAACCAAGGCCCCAAATTTCTTTCTAATATTTTTCAATCCCCCACCCTCACCACGTCCACTCCATTATTAAAGGGATTGATAACATAAAATTGAGATATTCACTTGAAAGTTAGTACTTACATATGTATGTATTGTAATTACATCTAATTGAGGTGATTCCGTTGCTGGGGTGGGAGGTGAGGAGGGTTGTCAATAGCTGAAAATAAGTAGAGCAAGCTAGAAAGTTCATTTTTAACGTATGTGGTAAAAAAGTCTCAAATTTTACTATGACATCTGCCCCAAATATTATTAAAATTCTATGATAAATAATTTCCACATACTAGAGTGCAAATATAGTCAAGATGTTTCCTTTAAAGCAACTTGGATGGAAAATATGGATGTGGAAGTAGTGATTTCTAATGTAAATTTGTCTCTATTTAAATATGTAATGAGTAGCCGAAATAAAAGTTGGCACTTTTATTATATTTTTGATTGTAATGCTGTAGTTATTGCTAAAGCAGAAGATGGATTGTAGTGAGACATATTGCACTGGGTTATAACATTAACAAAAATTATGTGTTTAACATTTTAAAAAAGTGAACAACAAAGGATATCCAACTTAACAAGAAACTAACTATTAATATTTTGTTATTGCACCATTTCTATTTATAACTTCTATAGGTCTGTTTGGCATAGAATTAAATAAACTTGTACAATAATCATTAGTAATAATATTTTCCCATGCATTTTTTACTAATTCCAGTTAATTCTTGGGCATTCCGTGGTCCCACGTTTCGCTTTTGAATACTTCTTACGAATAGTCCTCATACGTATTCCACAGGGTTCAGATCTGGACTATGATTGGGCCAGTTAAGAACATTAATGTTGTTATTTTGAAACCAAGATCACGGCATGAGCAGTATGAACCGAACAATTATCTTGTTGAAATATGAATTCATTATTTGAAAGTAATTATGACACAGAAGGGATCATAATATTGTCTAAAATCCTAATATACGTTTCGCTATTAAATCGTTCCTCAATGTGCCACAAAACACCAGGACCACATGTTAACGGAAAATCTACCACTTTTGTCATTGTTAGATATGTCGGATATCACGGGGGCACGTTTAGGGTTAGACCGCTTGGACATGTTAGCAAGTACGACACTGGTATTTCACTTAATACAAAATTTAATAACAAAGTCTAATTGTTCACACGAGTAATAAAAGTAATCAAAACAGTCTCAACACCATCGGATAAATCTAGTAAAACAAAGGAACTAACGATCCGCTACCCACTAGCCCGCGATAATCAAATCTTAACTCTTTCACAGTAATCATAGAATGCCTTTTTGTTCCCCGGGCTAGCCGATCCGTTTCGTTCGCTTAAGCTTCCCTAAGCGTGTTCCCATGCATATATAAGGAAATGCATCGAATCTTAAACTGTTATTGGTTGGGGTAAGTAAGTTAACCACAATGTTTATATTAACAAACATAATAAACAGTCACAAGTACTAGTGCTGGGTTCCTAAGAATTACAGGCGTGCAGAAATTATTTTCGGTGGCGCCGCCAGATATATTCTTCTCATCGAATCGAGTATTCGGAGGTCGGTAAACACAAATACCGCCGCTGTGGTTAGATGTACACAACTAGATTTTAGAAAAAATACGTTATAAGACTTGTCCTATTTTTTTTTTGCTTACGACAGTACTCTGTTCAACATTATAAAGTGGTTCCTATCAGCGTTTCCTTGTAGTGGGGATTATTTAAAAGTCTACTTTTTATACAAACCCCAACTGAAAGGCATTTATGAAATATCTTCAAATGAGGAAATATAAGAATATCGGTAATATTGCCTGCTTGCTATACAGGAGTGATTCCATGTAAAAGCCGAAAGAAAAAAGTTGGAAATTATGTCATACCCCAAACGCTTAAGATTGGTGTCACTTTGTCGGAAATAACTTCATTTAACTAAGTTTACCTCTGCGAAATTGTAATTTAATTGTAAGTTATTGCTGTAACAGAAGTACGAAAAATACACCCACCTTTATACATTCTTTCTGCTCAGATTTTTTTAATTTGTAAAATTTTTGTATTTCTATTAGTTTAGCGTGATTATTATTTTATTAAAACATCACTAACGCATTTTTAATTTCAGTAATTATTATTACGTATTTGCACCTCTGAAGCCACCCTAATAATTTTAACAAGGGGTAACCACTAACACTTTTTTAAATATTTTACTGATTACACAATACTTCTTAATTAACCAAAATAACCTTTACACTTTATTTACTTGATATTTAACCTCACTTTTCAACTTCTTCCTCTTGCGTCGGGAACCTCGCCTTATATACTCCAAAATTGCCACCAGAGTTATCTAGAACACAATCGAGAATCTTCTTCCACCACATTCCAGAAAATTCGATCTCTTTCTACAAACTTCCAGGACAGTCACTATTAGTCATGGGCGTATCAGCCTCCAGTTTCAAGGGCGTGTAATGCATAATACTATTTTGAAATGATTATAACTAGCCAGTAATTCAATATTTCCAAACAATCATTAATATTAGTCATTCTCTTATGTCAAAAATGCCAGTACGTTTAAATTACACCCACGAAGATTTTTTAGATTTGTTTATTATTTATGGAGAATATGATATGGTAATATCAAGAACATGTAACACATTGACTACTCAATACCCACAAGAACAGAAACCATCACCATTCACTGTAAAACGCGTATTGGGTAATTTTAGAATATTTGGCCTTGTCAAGGCAGGAAAAAGGGAATTTAATTTCACATAATTTTGTATAAAAAATGGGTGTTTCAGGGTGTTCCATTTATAACGGTTCTTACAAACAGTTGCACCTGTCAAATTTTTTTTAATAAAATATCAAATATCTCCCAAACTGCTAGGCTTAGGCATAGGGTATGCTACACGACATGTTTAGATTCAGAATTTTATGGTCATTTCAAAAAGTTGAAAATATATAGGGTATTCCATTTAAAATAAGCAAGTTGATAGCGACTTTTGGCACACCCTGTATAGCTGGAGGACTGAAAATATTTTAGGTAGAACGGGCGATTATCGTTGTATATCATTCAAGTTTGTAATCCAACTGCAAGTTGAAAATCTTCAAACGAACGGCTTACGTGAATCACCCTGTACTTATATATATTTTTTGATATCGTTATCTTAGTCTCTATGGGTGTCAAATGGTTCCCTTCACCAATAAAATAAGATCCTGAAAATTTCAACTCATAAGGCCACTTTTAAATGGTGCCAACAAATACATCGAAGCTTCTGGGATAAGATATGCAAAAGCCGCAGTGACTCACTATTCTAGAGTAGTTTAAAAAAAAATCAAGTCGATATCCCAAAAATTGAGCCTTAGAGCGAATTTTGTCCATTTTGCCTCACTGTGCGCCGTTGCAGAAAAATTAACCCCTCAGGTCCTGATGTCGGTCCTCGACTAAAATTCTCTCTTGCTCACCACCCGTGGATACGTTTGGTACTGTTTAAATCTATGCAAATGTATAAAACATTTAAAAAGTAAAAATCCTTGTTTTGATTATTGGATTACTTTTGTATGAGTACATTTGAAAATCTCATTTAATAATTCCCCATCGGATATTATACAGGAAACAGGAAATTCGGAAAAGGTCAAAGTTCGGAAGTGTGTCACACACGAGGGCCTTTCGAACCGGTTAGGCACAAACCGTAAATATCCAGCCCGTTCTGTAAGCTTTATTATGGAAAAATGAAAAGAGTATTATATAGGGATACTAATTCCCATACTTTTCTTATTTTTTTCAGGATTTGGTTGATTTCATATGAAGACATGTTTCTTTTGTTATTTCCGAAGTCATCCTCCCTCTTAGTTTACTCGACCACGTTTCCTTTGTGTAATGAAAAATTTCAATCATTTATTTTTGCGAACATAGTCATCCAAGACCGGAAATACAACTCTTGTTTTATTATTGTAATTATTTGGGCATATGACTAATATCCTTTATTGTTGGACAGAACCGGCGTCGCAGGTCAATATAGTATTGTCTAAATGTTATTTGTGGCATTATCTTTTTCTAATTCTCGATTATCCAGTTTTAGTGGTAAATAACCTCTACGCTTGTGACTTTTACGTCAAAGGATCAGTTGCGTTTTTTAAAAATAAATAACACAAATAAGTATAAATACTTAAAATTAAATATTTCGCCGACGTTTCGGAAATCTAATGTTTCCTTCTTCAAGGCTTTTTTTGAAAAATCTTTTGCTGTGTATGATATATACACAGCTCTAAGAATGTTTGTTATATTCAATATCCATAGATACTTACTATTTACATAGATAAGAAAGTAGTTTTAGGTTTATTTATTGACTTCTCACGTGCATTTAATCACGTTGATCATTACTTGTTACTGACAAAATTATCGAGATATGAGATCAGAGGCACCTTACTAAGTCTTTTAACATCGTATTTAATTGGAAGAAGCCAAATAGTTCAAGTAAATAATATTATAAGAACTAGTCGTGATATTAAACAGGGTGTGCCGCAATGGTCAATTCTAGGTCCTTTGCCGTTTATAATTTTTGTAAATGACATTATAAATTTCTTGAACAGCAACTTCCCAACAACTTGTACTAAGTACATGTTATGCCGATGATACTAATGTCTAGGTAGTATATGATGATTTAGACACTCTTAAAACTACAGCTGAACACGTATACCAAAATATAATATTGTGGTCAAAAAAAAACTGTTTACAATTAAATAGAGGAAAGACTAATTCAATTTTATTTAGAATATGATGAAAGGGTAATCAATTTCGCCTTTTTGAGAACGAAGATCTAGAAATTGCTTGTACTAAGTCAGTTAAAACGTTGGGTGTTATTCTAGACTATAAATTAATATGGTCACCACATGTTGAGTCACTTTGTTCTCAATTGCGTAGAAGTTATTATTCTCTCCATTACATGGCGTAATATTGCAGCCCACAGGTGCTATTAACGTTATATTTTGCATATTTTCATTCACACTTAATGTACGGGATAGTTAATTGGGGAACAAGTGCCCAAGTTGGGAGAGTATTTATACTACAGAAGTATGCTGTAAGAATAATCGCCGAACTAAATTATCGTCAGTCATGCCGTGATGCTTTCAAAAATTTAAAGATTCTGGCAGTAGCTGGAACATACATTTTAGAAGTATGTACATATGTGTATAAAAATATGTCGCTGTTTTTAATGAATCAGAGGCTTGCTAATTCCAAATCACTTCCGAACTACATTTTTCAAAAAAAGTTTTCACTACACTAGGTGTAAATTTTATAATGCCTTAAATTCAGAAATCAAAAACTCTAGTGTTCGCACATTTAAATCTAGATTAAAAATATATTTCTTGCTACAAAAAAACTGTTATACCATACAGGAATGTTTTAAAAACAAATCAATTTCATCTTTTGAAACTTCATTGACGTATATATTTGTCCTATTAAATTACATTAATATATTTTGTGTTTGTGATCTTCTGTTGTTGTGTAATTTACATACAGTGTGTCCCAGGATAGATGTAACAAGAGGTGTAATGGACCAAAAATTTTGGAATTTTGGAATGGTATTTGGGGATTGAGTCCTGCTTGTTGTAAAACTAAAGTATATCAAAAATGACTTGATTTGGTTTTCTACAGGTTGTTTTATAAACAAAGTTGTAAAAATCACCACTAATAAAATACCTTTTTTTTCAAAATATGAAAAATTCCACTAAGAAAAGTTATTTAGAATGCAATGTTATACCTCTATACCAAATTTCAGAAATATAAAATTATTTTTTTGACTTCCCATTTTTTCAATAAATTAGTATTTTATTTTGAACCATTCAATTAAAACTGCATAGAAATTATTTTTTGTGAATTAATATTTAAAGTTATGTAGAAGCTAAAAGTAGGCTATGAGAGAAGCAGTGGATACACATTTATCGTTTATTATTGACATATCTGTCAAACGTAGTCAATATTATCCTTAATTTCTGTTTCAATTAACGAACCAAGCATAAAAAATTAAATGAAAATGATACTCAAGGTGCGTGAAAAAATTTATATTGTGCAGTGCTGCTACGGAATTGGCGGTGAAAACTCGCTAAGAGAGGTGGGAAGCAATTTAATTTGAAATTTCCAAACACTGCTTTGTCACGTACTCAGGCTATGAGAATAATTAAAAAGTTTCTGGCTACTGGTAGTGTTTTTAACATGAAAAGAAAAATAAAGGTATATGATGAAGACAATGTTGGAGCTATTATAGCCTATGCCACTGTTATAGAAAATCCTAGGATGCCACTAAGATTAATATTAGCAAGTCTTAACTCCAAAGAATTTACAAGGCAAAGAAAATTAGGGCATATAAAGCAAATTATAAACATACGCTTGAAAAGGGAGATGACGGCCGATTTTTTCATCATTTCATAATTTTCTCAGATTAATCCACATTCACAACCAATCCAAATTTTAGAATTCATTGTAGAAGACAATATTATAAAAAAGTGAATGTGTGGTGTGCCGTTTCTTATCACGTTGGAGTTATTGGGCCTTATTTCATTGAGTGGAGGTTAAACCAGCACACTTATTTACAGCTTCCTGAAAGATTTTCTGAAGAACATTTAAATATTTTAAAAGATATGCCTTTAGTTCATTTTCAGCATGATGGTTGCCCTGGCCACTCCACAGAAATAGTTAATCTGTGGTTGAATTTAAATTTTGGACAAAATTGGATTGCCAGGAATGGACCGATCACGTGGCCGGCGGGATCCCCGGACCTATCAATATTGGATTTCTTTTTATGGGGTCGCTTCAAGCAGTTGATTTACGCTGAACCACTTCCTAACGATGTAGCTGTATTGAAGCAGAGAATTACAAATGCCGTAAACTCCATACCGTTAGATCATATTCGAAACAGTTTTAAGAACTTCAGGCAAATAATCGAAATGTGTGTGGATGTGGGTGGTAGCTACGTCAAATAATTAAAAAATTGTAAACATTGTTTTGTATTGGTCAATAATTAATTTGTTTGTGAATCTGTTATGTTTTTGACATTTATTACTTGTTATAATTTTTAAACATCATTAATCTTCTGTTAGTAATTGTTTCTTGTTTTACAATTAGTTCGATTAACATTATACCTTTTTACATCTCGTATATTCTATTTTTTATTTACCAATAGCCTACTTTTTGAGATGATTAACATTTGCTCCTACATAACTTTAAATATGACTTCAACTCTTAATTCGCAAAAAATGGGAAGTTTCAAAAAAATAATTTTGTAATTTAGTACAGAGGTATAAAATTGCATTCTAAATAACTTTTCTTAGTGGAATTTTTTCATATTTTAAAAAATAAAGGTACTTTATTAGTGGTTATTTTTACAACTTTGCTTATAAAACACCCTGTAGAACACCAAATCAAATCATTCTTGGTATACTTTAGTTTTACAACAAGCAGGCCTCAATCCCCAAATACCATTCCAAAATTCCAAAATTTTTGGTCCATTACACCTCTTGTTACATCTATCCTGGGACACACTGTATATATGTATGTTTATCTTGTTTATATGTACTTAATGTTATACACTTATTTCTTTGACTTTTTCTTTTATTGGTGTTTTTATACATTTAAATGAAAGAAATAAAATTTATTATTATTATTATTATTACACTAAATAAATATGATTACGACTGCTCGTACAACAGTACGCATGTTCACCAATGTTTAAAATGGTCTCAAAAGGGTCCACAAAAGACGAAATCTGCGTATTTATTTTCGACGAATCTAATGCCGTTTGAATCTCATTAAAACTTGCATAATTAAAAAAACTTACTGCAATTTTTGTTACTTGCAAATTTTATTTTTCATAAATAAATAATGTTACCTAATTTATTGATTTTTTTTTAATAAGAATAGGTAAAAATCATGATAAAAAGTGCCTTGGTCCAAAGTTAGAAGCAAATTAATTTTTTTTTGCAAAACGTCATATTTTGCAAAATTTTGCACTTATGATAAATCGGATACCGGTAGTCTATTTGGTAACCATTGAAGTGTATGCAAATAGAATTGTGCAATATAACCGAAGAATTCGTATAGTTATGCAACTTTGAATACGGAACTCAGAATTTGCAAAAATTCGCCAGTTTTTGCTATGTAAAAAAAGTATTTATTATTCAAGCATAGTGGTACTAATTTGGTTTAAAAGTACATGTATTCCCGGGTAAAATGAGCTTTGGAAAGTTCAAATCGGACGATTAGAACGGTAGTTACAAACAATTATGAATTTTATGGTAATTTTGCAATAACAAATTTAGCGGCGGGTGAATTAGATCAAAGTATTATTCCCGTAATGTGGCTAATTTTTTACCATTTTTACAAAAATATCGGCATGCTAAGAGCAACAACACTTATAAATAAAAAAAGTCATGCAGTGGTCTGTTATAGCAATTTTTTTGCTGGAATTTGTAAACATGGCAAGTGTAACAAAAAGTTATGGATTAAATTCGAATCCCAAAATTTTTTTTTAAAAGAATGTTGAAAATTGTTTATTTTCCTAATACGATACGTATAGCGTATATTGCGCAAATATGTCCATAATCTCCTAATAGATGTACTATGACGGATCCAGCTCAAAATCCCATATATTTTTAAGGTTCATTTTCGGTTTTGAGGAGCTGTCAGTCAGCTTGGTGAACAAAACCGATCATCACTATAGTAGTTTTTACTGGTTTGCTTACAGCTTTGAACAAACTAATAAGCAGCAGAAGTTATCCTCATTTATAATTACTGTGTCCCTGTTTACTCTTATTTCTCGTTGTTTGTCTTTTAAAGTAAAGACCTGTTAAAAGCTATCTACAGATCTGTTAAAACTACTAAAAATATATTCGATGATAAACTGTAATTTCGCCCACCAAGTAGACATCTTTTAAAACTGGAATGAACCTCCATAAGAAAATACATGGAATTTTGAGCTGAATTTGTCATAGTATTTCTACTATTCTATTTTCACTACGTATAGTTAGATAGAAAAGTTGTGAATTTGTCTATTTGTATTAATTGTATCACATTATCTAACACATCTCTTGATGAATTTTTAGTTCTACTACATGATCACGATTTTTCCACTACATCCCGTTTTACTTTCTTAATTAATTTAATTATATCTAAAATATTAATTATTTGAAGAAGTAAAAAATACGAGTTAATTTATCTGTCCCAACTTTCAACTCATATATTCGTGTAAATATCATGCAAGCACCCCATTACATTTTAAATTAATTAATTATTGTTTGAACTGAGAACTAGAACAAAGCGATTATCACTCATTAACATTATTCACTAATGAAAATCGCACTGGTTTCTTCTGACTTCCTCGATCCACCTGGCATGAGCGGTAAACAGATGTTTATTTTTCATCTGGCAACACTGACCCGTGCACCGGGGGGTGTTGCACGGTCGGCAAGTGAAGGTTTGTTATTGTTGGGTACGTTACCCCCGGTCGGCGCCTCGGGTAATGTCTGCCCTCTGCCACTGTCAGCGGCCCCGTAGCGTACAATCGACCTCGACTACCTCCATAGAGTACTAACACGGTGCACGATACACCGGCTTTGGCGAAGCTGTAAAAATACAGACGAACTCGTGATTCAGATGTACGTGAGATAGGCAAAAATCTGTTTTTTTTTTAATTCCTGAAATGCGTCTAGCGAAATCCTGAAAAGCATATTGAAACTTTTACGATTTTGCAGTACCTGATACTAATAAACAATCTGTTTTGGTGTAGTTGTTGAAAGGCAAGAAAAACTTCGCACGAATTTTTAGGCGAAGTTTAGTGCCTATAAGATTTTAATAGTTTTGCTTCCACATCCAAGTATAGTAATCGTAAAAAAAAATTAATAATGTTTTTTAGTTGAAATAGGTTTAGAATGTCGCGAAACGTCGAGATTGTAAATTTGAGCGGAAAAAAAACTTTGTGTCGGTCTGTAACTTTTTTTGTGTGCAAGGTATTGACTTAAAATTTTGTACACGTGTGTATTATAACGTACGAAGGCGTGGAAAGGACATAGTAAAAATATTTTTATAATTGCCAGTTTAAACTTGCAATTATCTATAATTGCAACTTTAAACTTGCAATTATACATAATTGCAACTTTAAACTCGCAATTATACCTAATTGCAACTTTAAACTTGCAATTATCCATAATTGCAACTTTAAACTTGCAATTATCTATAATTGCAACTTTAAACTTGCAATTATCCTTAATTGCAACTTTAAACTTGCAATTATATATAATTTCAACTTTAAACTTGCAATTATACCTAATTGCAACTTTAAACTTGCAATTATCTATAATTGCAACTTTAAACTTGCAATTATCTATAATTGCAACTTTAAACTTGCAATTATACATAATTTCAATTAGGTGTAGTTGCCAGTTTAAAGTTGCAATTATGTATAATTGCAAGTTTAAAGTTGCAATTATAGATAATTGCAAGTTTAAACTGGCAATTATAAAAATATTTTTACTATGTCCTTTCCACGCCTTCGTAATAACGAGATCTGGAACTTGATTGTATTTAGAACTTATACATTGAGGGTTTGGGGGGTAAATAGGGAAAAATAAGTAAAATAAGCTGGTGAGAGTACAGAAATTCGGGATTTGGTGTATATACTTGAAGCGGAGGCCTTAGATTTTAAATAATAATATTCTCCCCTCCACCCCTACTCTATTATTAAAAGGTTTGATAAAATTGAAATATTCACTTGAAATTTGGTACTCGTATGTATTATAATTATAACGACGTCTGAAACTTGATTATATTTTAAGATAATTCCGTTGAGGGGTTGGAGAGGTAATAGGGGTAAATAGGGTAAAATAAGTAAAACGAACTGGTAAGAGTACAGAAACTTGGGATTTGGTGTATATGCTAGAAGCGAAGGCCTCAGATTTTTATAATATTTGTTAACCATAGTCCAGTCAACGGAGCGCTAAAATGACTAAAATCCTTGTGCGATGTGTTTGTAATGATGTTAATAAAAAAGTTGAAACACAGATCAGAGTAGGAAATGATCGGAAGGGGTAGAAAACACCCCCTTTGTCTCGGGTTCCGTAACTTGTAGAATTATATCAAAAATGACAATGAAACAATAAATTTACCCTTTTTGGCCCAATATAAGATGTTTTTACTCTTGTGAATATTTTAGAAAAATGCGTACTTTTTGAGATACGGCCATTCGAAAATTCTTAAAAGTGGGGAGGGGAAATGCATAAGTTAAGAAAAAATCTGAAAAAAATCAGGTGAATGTAGCATCGAAATACAAGTTTTTTTTTAATTTGCAACTTTTCCGAAAGACGCCTTTTCACCGAGTTTTTCCGGAAAAACATGAAAAACTACTCCTTTCTTTGAAATTGTAGCTTTTAAAAATATGTAATTTAAAATTTGTAATAAGACGTATGCATTGAGGCCTTCTAAAAAATTTTTTGTCTCAGAATTTTCTTGTAACTTGCGAGGTAACTTGCTGATTTTCCGAATTACAGGCAGTTTTTCACGATAAATAATGTAATTTTGCACATTTTCAATTAAAAAAGACGTAAAATTCGAAAAATTAGCGTGATTTATATATATATATTATAAAAAATATATGCAACCTATGTACTTATACCATTTTTAAAGATTCAGTATAATTTTTAAATTAAATTAAAAAATTTAAAAAACGTTTAGATGGCCTCAATGCATACGTCTGAATTAAAAAAAATAATTAAATTACATGTTTTTAAAGCGCTACAATTTCAAAGAAAGGGGTAGTTTTTCATGTTTTTCCGGAAAAACTCGGTGAAAACGCACTTTATGGGAAAGTTGCAAATAAAAAAAGGCTTATGTTTCGATGATACGTTGACCTGAATACGCATTTCTCGAAAAAATTCACAAGAGTAAAAACATCTTATTTTTAGCCAAAAAAATAGGGAAAAATAAGTAAGTAAAGCAAGCTGGTAAGAGTATAGAGACCTGGAATCTGGTGTATATACTAGAAAGAAGGCCTCAGATTTCTTTCTAATATTTTTTGTGTTCGGTACTATTAGTTTTTAAATACAGATTTGCTAGATTTATACATATTATCCTCATAAAATAGCATCTATTAATAACACAGGTTTACAAAAAAAAAAGTTGTCTGGATCTGGGGTCAGAGCATACGTTTTTTATGTATTTTTCGACGCTGAATCTGTTTTTAGTTTTGCTCTATCACGTCAGCATTTTAAGATATTCTAACCTAAAAATTAGACATATTTGAGATTATGTAGCTTTGAGAATTTTTTTTCTCATGAAACCATGTATGGGATCTTAAAGTACAAATCTTCTTCTTTAAAATGCCGTAGAGTTTGCTCAAATATCTTCTTTTTTCGCTGAGATATCGAATTTTTAAAATTGTCTGTTCATATCATATTTTTCCCAATACATTTAATTAGTACGGAAACCTTATGGTCATCATTTAAATTGCAATATCTCGGCAAAAAAAGATATTTGAGCAAACTCAACGGCATTTTAAAGGTGAAGACTTGTACTTTAAGATCCCACACATGGTTTCTTGAGAAAAAAGTTCTCGAAGCTACATAACCTCAAATATGTCTGACTTTTAGGTTAGAATTTCTCAAAATCCTGACGTGATAGAGCAAAACAAAAACAGATTCGAATTCAGCGACAAAAAAAACATAAGGAACGTATGGTCTGACCCCCAGATCCAGACAACTTTTCTTTTCTGTAAATCTGTGTAAGTAATTAATTGATGAATACACCAACATTAAAAAACATTGCTTTTGATTTAGTAATTATTATTGTTGTTAGATGTACTTGGTGGTTTATTATTGATAGTCGGTTTTTGTTCCAAAATAACTCTGGGGTAATGTAATCCTGATACTTTCTTTAAATATGCACCTTATTCCTAATATTCATGATTTTTTTCCGATTTTTCTGAGTGGTACTTCTGGAGATAGGGTGGAAGACAGGAGGCTTTTTCGGAAAAATTAAGAAAATACTCGAGAAAAGCAAATTACGAGTCTTCACAAGCTTTCATTTGACATGAAGACCTTGAAATTCTTTTTAGCCTTCCATTTTACCCCCGAAACAACAGCAAAATAATAGTTCTACTTTTTGTACTTCACATCTGTATATGGGCCACAACTTTCTACAACTTTAAAAGTGAATTACTTATTATTTGTTTGCTTATAGTAATGAAACATATTCTTTATAGGAATTTGCAAACAGCGGAAAGAAAGACTATCTATGAGAACTAAAAGAAAAACTATATGTAAAAATATTAATGAAATCTTTGCATTCTTTCGCTAACCTGACTTCTGGTTATGCTAACAAGTAAAAATTCTTATTTGCCATTCTCATTATAACACTAGCATCCAACATAGTTCCGTACGACTAGGCAGATTAAACTAGTATCTACATGATCCCCTACGATATGTAAATTCAGTTAAAAATGAGAACAAAGGCCTGAAATTACTTTATTTACCTACCTTGTCTTTAAACATTTTTTCATTCTAATGAATTACATTTTCATAAAATCTCATTCAGTTTCTTGGAACTGTTTAGCCTTTGAAACGTTTTTCGTCATTATTATTATTATTAGAAGTCGACTTTGCACTCCGATATCTGAAAAACTGTCCATTTTCCGACCTTGTGCCTATGAGAACTTTTGATCAGAAGGTCGAGAGGAACACCAAAGTGATTCCATTCCGTTTTGTCAATTTTGGTACGGTACACTAAAAAGGTCAAGGAAATTGAGATACAGCAGTCGCCCTCTTAATTAAACCTTACCACCTAATATTGATATTGAATTCGGCTAAAAATACGTTTGATTTCATTATTTGTTCATTTTTACACCAATCTCGATAATCGAAATTCGGTCATAAGTATTGAACTTTCAATTGGTATCGATTATGAAGTTGTTAAGCCACTGCCCTCCTGCCTTATTTGTTTTCTTCTAGTATTTTTTCTTTCTTCTCTGATTTTCCGCAGCTTTCACTCCTTCTTGTAACCCCTTTTGTTTTTGTTCGTCTTCTTCCTTTCTCTAAATTTTTCCTTCAGCCTTCTGACGTGTTCTTCTGATAACACTTAATCGCCTAGGGTAATGTAAATACGGCATGGCTCGGCACGGATTTTTCCCTTTGATCTGTTTAAACGTAGAAAGTTTTTTGCTGGTCCTGGAAAATTAAAATTTTATTCCTGGAAAGTCAGGGAATTAAAAATTCCAATGTTGGTGGGAACCCTATCTAAACGAGGAATGCTTTTATTTCGTTTTATCTTTGCTGTTGGCGGTGGAATACTTAATGGCAAAACAGTTTGAGGATTCCACGATATTAGCTCTCATTCCTTAAATCCATTTTGTGACACAGAAGGCTCAGTTTTTCTTGTTAGTAGAAGCGGAGGGATTTTTTTTCAATTCCCCAGTGTGAGACATCCAATCTTGCTCCAGCTTTCCTGTCGACTGTATCAGATGAGTTACGTTGGAATATTAGCTTGTTTCCTTGACAAAATTACCTTTTCTAACTTCATTTATGGCAACAAACATATTTTGTTGGGAGTATTTCATATTTTTTTTTAGTGGAACTTCGGCAAACGCAAACAAAACTGGAGAATTTTAGAGGACGTAATAATGCAACATAATAAATAAGACCCTATAGCTGACACCGTGGAAAGCCATAGATGGCACCCGTGCATGTCATCTAATGGTTCCTAATGTCTCTTTATAATGAAATTAGTATGTGTAAACATATTAAAAAACATTAATTTCTAATTAACAGTTGACAAAATTATTAAATCTAATGCATAACACCCAACGTCAGCTACTGGTCTGAACAGGTTCATCTAAACTAATATCTAACTAAGTACGTAACAATACGTACAAAAGAACCTTCTCATTAAAAAAAAATAAAGTCGATTCAAAATGCTCTCAGTTAAAGCTTTTAAGTGGAAAGTACAGCCATTTGAAACTGAACAGTTGCATAAAATTTGCTTTTTTTTTAAGTGAATTATTTGTTTACTTATAATTGTATTGAAACATATTCTTTATAGGATTTTGCAAACAAAAAAACTATCTATAAGAAGTAAAAGAAAAACTGTGTAAGAATATCTTTGCATTCTTTCGATAACCTGAATTCTGGTTATACTAGCAAATTAAAATCCTAAAATGAATTTGTCTAATTTCTTATTTGACAATTCTCATTGTAACAATAGCAGCCATATAGTCCCCTACGGCCATGCAGATTAAGCTAGTATTACATAACCCCTCTGCTGTCATGAAGATTCAGTTAAAAATGAGAACAAAGAGAAAATGTAATCCATTCGAATGAAAAACTTTGAAGACAAGGTAGATAAATAAATTCATTTTAGGCCTTTGTTCTTATTTTTAACTGACTCTTCATGACCGTAGGGGGTTATGTAGATACTAGCTTAATCTGCATGGCCGTAGGGGAGTCATGTGGATGCTATTGCTACAATAAGAATTGTCAAATAAGAAATTAGACAAATTCATTTTAGGACCAGAATTCAGGTTATCGAAAGAATGCAAAGATTTCATTAATATTTTTATACAGTTTTTCTTTTACTTCTCATAGATAGTTTTTTCTGCTGTTTGCAAAATCCTGTAAGAATATGTTTCATTAAAATTTGCTTTTATCGTTCGATTTTGACACAGTTTTTTTTAAATCATATTATTCCAAAAACCGAGCTTCACAACAAATCGACATATTTTTTCTCCACCATATGCTTATTTTCTTTGAGTATTGTCTCTTGACCTTTATGACCCAATCATGATTTTCGGAAGACCAGTTTTGAGACGAAATCACCTAATAACTAAGAGTGGTTTTATTACTGAACAAAACTTTTTTTTAAAAGTCTATGTTGAAGTTGCATTATCTCTAGGCCGAGAAGTAGGATTCTATTCCTCTTTCCACATCTTCGGGTTCCAGAGTATGCAAAAAATTATGCTTAAACGATTTAATCTTGTTATTTTTTGGAAGGCTTTTTCTAATATTTTATTAGTCGTCCTTAAGTTAGATGAGGATTATTGTAAAAATATTCCAATATTATTTCTTATCTCACGATGTGGGTTATTTATATTTTTCAGAATATACTTTGATACCTCTACATATTCCTTGGAAGGCTTTATGTATTCTACAATGTTGCTGCTTATCAGAGATCTATTGGAATGCCTGTTTTTAAATTCTCTAATTGCACGTGTCTAACGAATACCATTACCGACAAGTCGAACTATTTCAGTTTTGTGTTGCACTAAAACTATTCCATAATTACATCAACTGCACAATTATTACAGTAATCTCGTGTACAGGTTCTAATCTAACAGGACTCATGATTTAAGGCATTTCATTTTCCCTACCCAACTTTGAAAGAGGACAATAATTGTTGAATTTGTCATTTTTCAATGAATGAATATATTTATTACTAGCAGAAATGTAAAATAAATAATTAACTCAACTTTTATCATTATTATTCGTTTTGCGATGAAGTACCTATAATAGACGCGTCATTTTGGCACTTTTCTTCTAAAGTTGAAAGTACAGGGTCGATTGACTTTTTGTTGTAAAGAGTTCAGAAATATATTTTTAGAAAAAACAGTACCTTTTGTTTTTTGGCGGAAATGTTTGGTTTCATTTTTTGTCCAATAATAAGTTTAATGGGCAATTTATTTAAATTAATTGAAAACTGTTATCCAAAAAATTAGACGAAAATGGTTACTCGGGGATGTTTGGAGTCGCTGATCACATTTCTGCGGTTCAAATTAACCCAATGCTCAAATTGGGCCCAATAATGCCCATAAATTCTCCTTACGTAGGCCTAAATTACTAATATCAAATAAAAACGAGCGAAATTTGTTACTCGAGGATTTTTGAGGTCGCGAATAACGATTTTGTGGTTCGAAATGACATTATGCTCTAAATTTCTTTCTACCAGAGAGCCTAATTTTTCTCATTGAAAAGAAGGGAATGTCCTTGTATGCGCACGCATGTCTATGTATCGTGTCACCATATTCCTCTAATTGTATTTCATATTGGTAGTTTAGGCCTCTATAAGGGGCATATGTGCATTATTGGGCCGAATTTGGGTCATAAGTGAATTTGAACCACGGAATCGTGCTCAGCAACCTCAAAAACCCCGAGTAACCAAACCATTTTCGTCTAATTTCATGGCATACTGTGTATGATAACAAATTTTTCAATTTCAAAAAATGAAACCAAACATTTCCACCAAAAAATAAAGGGTACTGTTTTTTCTAAATGTCTTTCCAAACTCCTTGCAACAAAAATGAAGTCAATTGATCCTGTACTTTCAATTTTGGAGATTTTCAGGGTTTTCATGCTAAAGTGACGTGACTACTATATGAAGAAACTGTTTATACCGGCAGTAACTCCGTAAGGTGGTACGTAAAGCAACTTTAACGTTCTTAATATGTGACCTCTTTACGTTAGTAGGAAAGGTTGAATATTTTGGCCATTACACTTTTCCCGGGTCACTAAATTATTTGGCTAAAAAGGAAGCGTTTGTTGTTTATACTTGACTATTAGACTCGAGTAAACTTTAACTTTTCTTGTGTATGAGTTAATAAGTGCATGTACGATTTCATTTTTTATTGTACCCAAAGTTAAAGCAATGCCTAAAAACATTGTTCACGTATGTCGACAAAGCTTAGTTCGCTAGACGAAGCGACCTTGGACCGGCCAAGTTAAAGTATACTGGACTATAGCATCCATTCTACAATTTGGATTGTCGATAATGACTTGAGATGTTGATTTTTAGTTTTGGCGAATGCGCCGGTATCAGGACGGCTAAGTTTTATTCAAAGATAAGGTGGTGCAATTTTAAAACTAATGTACGATTCAAATGTATTGACCCCTCACTTTAACCGCGAATATTTCAGAAATGGAAGAGCAGAAAAAAATTAAAAAAATATGTGTTTATTATGAGTCTATTCTAAATCAATCACTGAAATTTAAATAATGTACACTGGACACTTGAAGTTCTGCTAAGTTGTGTTGAAAAATGTCCTACTTTTTAAGGAAATTTTGATAATACCAGTTTAAAATCCATTATATCTCGGAAAATGTGCCTACTATGTAAATAATATTTTAGACACCGATAAAGCACGGAATTTTTTGTAGGAGGACATTTTTTATAAATTTTTATTTTAGAATTTTGCAGTTATTCTCAAAAACGTGACGTCATGTTTATTCGGTTATTTATCAATGTATTTAAATTTTTTTTGTTAAAATAGTTAATTATATAAAATTTAAGCATTTTCAGAAAAACGAATTAGTGTATATCAGATATTAATTTAGTTATCAAGCGTAAAGGATAATATCATTCCAAGTTTGCACTAATATTATATATTACCTACGTTTGATCATTAAATTAATGTTTGATATACAGGGTGTTTCAGTTAAAAGTCCCCAGGCCATTATCTCTAAAATTAATAAAGATATTTTATTTTTGTAAATGGCAGATGATTGATACCAAAGAAAGGTTTAAATAACGGTGATTAGAATTTTTCCTCAACAGCACACAGAGATGGCGCTGCGATGCAAAACTATTTTTTGATGGCTGGAACCTTGAAACATAAGTCATGTGCTTAAACAATAATTTGTGAATAATTTTGATGGTATAGAGAATTTACAAAAAATAAGCCGTTTTGGAGTTACATGAGTTTCTTTCATTAATGCCAGTACACGTGAATTTTGATAAATCCCTATAATTTATTTATTATGTATTATAGAATATTGGTTACCAAACACTTTTTTTCAAGATAAGGAAAGTGATATAATACACTATCATAAAATTATGTTTACCACTTCCGGCCAAACCGGAACTAACATGATGAACCAATATCCATATGTTCCTACATATTACATTTTTTTTTCTAATAACGCTTCTAATAAAACGGCTCCCAAAACTTAAAGTAAGTAAGACAACAAAGAAAATACACGCTAATTTAGAATTTGCCATTTACAAAAATAAAATATCTTTATTAGTTTTAGAGATAATGGCCTGGGGACTTTTAAGTGAAACACCCTGTATACCAATTATATTTTCTGAAAATGCTTACATTTTACATAATTAACTATTTTAACAAACATCTTTTAAATACATTGATAAATAACCGAATAAACATGACGTCACGTTTTTGAGAATAACTGCAGAATTTTAGAATAAAAAATTGTGAAAAACTTTCTTCGTACAAAAAATGCCGTGCTTTATCGGTGTCTAAAATATTATTTACCTAGAAGGCATATTTTCCAAGATATAATGGATTTAAAACTGGTATGACCAAAATTTCCTTAAAAAGTATGACATTTTTCAATATAACTTAGCAGAACTTCAAAAGTGTTCAATGTACATATTCAGATTTCAATGATTGATTTAGAATAAACTCATGATGAACACATAATTTTTTCAATTTTTTCTGCTCCTCCGTTTCTGAGATATTCGCGGTTAAACTGAGGGGTCAATACATTTGAATCGTATATTAGCCATATGTCTATTAATTTTTAACCGACCTTATCAATTTAAAAAGAATGAGAATATTAAAAACTATCGAGTACAGTTCGGCGATGGTCCCATATTAGTTTCATCAAGCCGTGTCTAGTATAAATTGCACAAAAATCGGAAAAAGTTTTTCTGTTCGAGAATTTGGCAAATGCTCCGCGCCAGGGATAAAGATCAATGTGAAAGCAGCAGTAGAATGGTATGTTCGGTTAAATCTACTGCTATCTTTTACTGCTACTTTTACATTGATGGGATAAAGTTGTGCTAAAATTGGTAGATAGTTATTATCTGAGTAGCTGATACTGAATCTGATGTCAACAGTTAAAAATTCAAAATGGTGAATCCAATAGAACTGCCATAATTGTCTGACTTTTGCAGATGTACGTTATGTTTTGCCACTAAAGGATTAAAAAAAAAATTCAAAAAAATTAATTTTTAAAACTGAAAATTATGAAATGTTTCACCGTCGCACGGTAAATCGAACATCAATACCTACCTAATATTAATATCGGTGTAAAAATTAACAAATAACAAAATCAAGCGTATTTTTAACCGAACGATGCGACAGTGAAAGCGCCAATATTCTTGACTAAAGATGACGGTCTCGGATGATTAGGTGTCGAGCTTGAGCTCTGCCCCAATCATCGCTGTAGACCTGGACCGGCCTAGTAAGGGGTGGGCCTGCTTTTTCGCCTATCCCCCCCGCGGATGGTATTGGCGATGTTAGCAGACCTCCCCTGGTCCTGCCTGTTGGACCCTGCCAGATGGGTCGTTTCTTCTGGCGCTCTTCTGTCTTGGTCTTCTTTCTTCGCTGGCATAAAAGACAGTGAAAAGACCCCGCACCAAATACATGGGTAACTTTGTTGTCGACGGAATCGTTGCAAATTCAAGGCATAGAATCCTTAGGTCATTCTTAATGAAAACTGTTATGGATGTAGTTCCAAAATGTCTTTATTTTAAAAATACAGCAGGTCGAAGCTCCAAAATTCAAAATTTTAAAAACGCGATTTTACGTATTTTTTATCGAAACCGACCTATGTATTGATTTATATGAAGCAGTTGCATGAATAATATATTGTGTACTTATGTAAATAAATATATAATTACGTTTGCAGGATACAATAGGCGCAAAAGTTATTAGTATACAATAACTCACTCTTACTTTTATTATTTAGTTTGCATTAAGAATAAAATACTTACTGATATTCAGTGCACACACCTCCCTCAACAATTTTAAGTGTCAACAAAATGGTGACTCAAATTATTGGTGGCATCTTTTCAAGTACATCAAAAATAGTCAAATACAACTTTGGCAGACAATCCCTGCTGCTCTTTTTTTCAAGATATCGACAAAAACGTTATTTTTCAATGAAAAGTTCCTAATTTACGAATTATATGCATATATTCATATATTTATCAATAATATTTATGTTTAAATGTGTACTTACGCTTCTTATATGGTTATTTCCACAAAACTCTCCTTTCCAGGATGTGATTTGTAATTTTGCTTCCAACTATGTTAATAACAGCTTTGATTTTCAGGCAGAAATTGGGGTAATTTTTTTATATGCCGTTAACGAGAATCGATGTAAAATTTTTCGTAGATTTCGATTCTGCCCTGGCGAATTCGATTTAGTGCTTCCGGACGTCAGAAGAAATAAAAAACAACGACAAGTGCATGTTAAAAAAATTAATTTTATTTTTTTCGTACTTTGCCGTTTTGAAGAGCTCTAAAATGGGCATACAAGGACGGAAGCAGATTAAATATTACTTAACTACTAAACTTATGCTTAATTAAGTATGACTTTGAAGAACACGTTCAAAACAAACGTGTCTTTTTTGACTTTTTGCAAGTTTTTAGATTATTAAATTTTTTTGTAGGTTCTTAGGGAAAAACAGTTTTTATTTCTTCAGAGAATGTTCACGGTTGATAGCTTAAATATGGGTGCTTATTAAACTGGTTGATTTAAATGATTTTTTGATTTTCTTCATATTTCGATGTCTAGAATTTCTGAAAAATGTATAGAAATAAATTAAATATTTGAATACGTAACATGGATCCAAGTAAAAATATCCGCAGATTCTGCTTCCTTCTTGTAAGCCCCATTTTAGAACTCTACGATACGGCAAATTACGAAAAACTCTCTAAAACGCAAAGTTCATTTTTTTAACACTCACTTGTCGTTTTTTATTTTTTCTGACGTACAGACGCATCAAATTGAATTCACCAGGACAGAATCGAAATCTTCGAAAGATTTTACATCGATTTTCATTATCAGCATATGCTAATTAACCCAATTTCTGCCTGAAAATCAAAGATGTTATCAACATAGGTAGAAGCAAAATTACGAATCACGTCCTGGAAGGGAGAGTTTTATGAAAATATCCATATACAGATATCCCGACACGTATGTATATATACTTAGATATACGTACATACGAAGTGTAAGTACATATTTAAAAATAAATGTTATCGATAAATATATGAATATAAGCATGTAATTCACAAATTCGTATTGAAAAATAACGTTTTTGTCGATATCTTGAAAAAAGGAGCAGCTGGGATTTTCTGCAACATTGCATTTGACTATTTCTAATGTACTTGAAAAGATGCCACGAATATTTTGGGTCACCATTTTGATGAAACTTAAAATCGTGGAGGAGAAAAAAAAATGTGTAGATCTTAAATGGCCGTATTTCGACTAATTGTTACTATAAAATTAATTTTACACCAAATTAAAGATAATTTTGCCAGAAAAAACTTGTATTCGAACAATTTTTTTGTAAATGCCATAGGTATTTCCCGAGAAAATAGAGAGAAATCAATTTTTTAAATTAAAAATACCGCTTTTTTACCCCCTATAGGTTCCCGCTGATCCGTAAAACTCCTAAACGTTTTTGTTTCGTCTACTTATAATCAAAACAATTGCACAATTTTTTTTAGAATTATGGTCATTTTTTTCAATCTTTTCCTGTACTAATTCATTTTATTCTAAATCAACATCACAGAATGGGATGTCTTTATCCATTGACATAAGTCATGAATATTTTATTATATTATTGATTTATTAACGAGTACATACTAAATATCCTAAGCAATAAACGTACAATAACTATGGAAAATGAATTTATTGGATATAGACGTGTGTTGTACTTTGTTATAGTAATCGATTTTGGATGGCTTTAATGTTGATTGCTCTAGTGCAGCTAGTAACCTGTTCTATGTCAAACACCGAGGGTAATGCAAAATCAAAAAGGCATTTACAAAATTTACATACCGATAGATTTTTCCAAATATTATTTATAAACCAAATAAAGAAAGAACTAGTTAATGAAACTTAACTACACAACGTTCACAACTTTTAGCTGATGCACTCCCTGGTGCGTTCTGCTCCAATGCTCGGATGCATTACTTTAGTTGATCTCCCTTTGCTGTCTTACCCGTTCTTAGTGTCGTGCCATCTGCCCGAGTTGCCTCTTCGGCGCACGGTCTCACCAAAGCTTGCTTCCCGTCAGAGACCCAATTCTTGAAATCGTAGGGATTAATTCTCTTCGGAAAATTTTCTCCTACTGAAATTCTCATTCGAATCAGCAAGTCAAGAGGATTGCTGTTCTTGAATCTCATAGGAATGGAATTCCTACGTGCGACGTATGTCGACGTATATGTTCGTACAAGTATTTACAACTAGTCTAATGCATTTAGACAGAAAACATACTATACCTAATTTTATCAAAATTAGGTATAGTATGCGTAACTGGTAAAGCCCAAGAGACGCAAGACGAGGTAAAAGACGCCGACAACATCGTCCGCTTTTCACCTCTTACTTTATAAAGCGAGACAGAAGGTCATGTGCTGTTGAGGTCGCGTGCCAAAGCGTGCAAACAATAGTCAGGACCGTGGCAGCTGGCAGCAGTTAGTTCTTAGATGTGTTTTAATGCGCGTGTAGATATTTTTAATTCAGTACTTGTTTTATCTGCTGCTTTTGTCCTATGGCTCAATAACTAAATTTCACAAGACGCCGCTGACAAATAATACCTATATTGAAATAGTAATCGAGCGAACAATACCAGTAATCCGGCTCTGCCTTTTACCTCGACTTGCGTCTCACCCGTTCCTTAACAGTTGGCCTTTTAGCAATTACGCATACTATACATTTTTCATGATAACGACGGGCGCCATTGGTGGATTTTTAAATATTTTACCTTGACACAATCTCCTGATGGTAAATACCTTTCAACCAAGTTTTTAAAAAATCGCATTGTTAATAAGAGGGCTGTGATATGGGAGTCATGAAAATTGAGACATACTGTATATATTAAATATAATATAAAGTACACCATAAATATGTGAAATGTTGAAAATTCGTTAGAATTACACGCGGAGTATAATTCATCTCAGTACAGAATAATAAGACTGTCAATTTTCGAGTTGAAATTGAGTTCACGTTATCGTGAGCAATCATACATGGACCAGGCGGAGCAAAATACGAAGCACGTTCAAGCGCTGAAATTTGCGGTCGAATTCGCCCCACAACCTTAAAACTTAGTCACAGAAACGTCGTTGGGCATTTAAACTAAAGGTAATTACGTCTTCTATAATTTTTATTTACAGTTTTACTAGTAGTTGAAAAATTGATAAGATTGTTTTTCTTAAACAGCTGTAACATTTACAATATCAATTCTACAAAAAAAAGTTAAATTAAAAATGAAATGTAAAATGATTTTCTACAACTTTGGTTCTCATAAATATCCCGAAGAAACGAAAAGGAACAGAGATACGTCATTCGCGTTTTCCAAGATTGCGACCGGAAGCCATGCAGCAGGTACAGTCCCGACTTTTTGGGTTTAGACTCTATTGTTCCCCTTCCACTTTGAATAAAAATCTGGATTCGTGCATTTTTTCGAAAACTAAATTCTAAGTGCATTAGACAAAACAGCCAATCAGCACGTTAGACATGTAATTGTCTTATTTCGATTTTTGACAATATCGGACATTGGACGGATAACATTGTTGACAGTTGCTTATGTTGTAAATATACTTATTATTAAACTTTATTACCATATTATTATTATTATTTCTTTAGTTCGTTGTAGTCAATTAGTATTATATGAATGTTACCTACATACAGTTTTTCAATGTTGATTTTTATCCCTAATACAAAAATTTATTATTTTTTATTTCGTATAACTTCTCCCTGTTAAAAGTTACTACTTAATAAAACACTTCTTCGAGTTACTAGCCTTGAAAGTGTCACAGCTCAGAGGCAAAAAAGGACAACATTTACGTTTATGTCGTAGGGCACAAAAGCAAAGTAACAGTCAAATTAAATGATTTTGAAGTTGATGAAACTAAGTATAATATGATCTAAAATGTTTAACAAATTGCTTGTCGCTTTAAACGAATTTTCATCCCTAATAAAATGCATCTTCCAAATTTGGGTAAATTATGGCTTGAAGATGAAAGATATCCATTAGTAGGTACTTGACAAATCATATCCACTCTCCACTTTATAAAACAAATCGAATAACACTTATAGGCGAGTCTGCCTGGGGTAAAAACGAGGTGATTTTACAAATTTTGTATACCATTTGAGTTAGCAACGGATTCTTATAGGAAAAATTCCGCTGATCAAGATTTTCTTATGAAAAATTTTCCTAAACCGCGAGCTTCATTGCCAAATAATTGTTTAAACTCATTTTTTTTCGTTTTTATTTAATACAATGAAAACGATTTGACGGATCCGAAGAAATCTTGATTCAATCGAAAGATATTTCCAATGCGCGTCGTTTGGCGCCAGGCACAACTCATTTTGTTAAGCCGTTCATTTGTTATAGCCAAAATAAATTTCTAAATTAACAAATTGATTAATCCGAAACTAATGACGTCAGGATATTGTTTTTTTCGAAATACATGCCTTTTATGCCAAAGAATATACCATTTTTTTTGGCCCGATAGCTTCAATTGTTTTTTATCATTTAAACAATGGGCATAATTTGTTAATTAGCAAATAACTTTTTTTTCGAAAGTTTGATCGACTTCAAACCAACTTTAAACGATAAATATTGATATCAGGCATAACCCCCATAGAAGTCTGCACGAATGCAACTTTTTGCTTTTGTTTATTTAAAGTTTAAATTAATTTTGCAAATTAACAAATGGAATATCTCGGCTCTGGGTAAGCGTATCGAAATGGGGTTTTGTGCATATTAAAATGCTTGCAAAAAGGAAAATTTTGAGACCAGGAAGAACTTGATCGGATAACCGGAACCGGAAATAAAAGTGATTGATGATTGCGTGAGAAGCTCTAATTTGTTTATTAACAACTTTTTGGACATGAGGTTCGGTGAAAATGAAAGCTAACAAGTTTTTCCGTCAACCGCAAAAAATTCTACAAAAAATATTCAATCCCTGAAGAGTTATACGCGTTTTTGACCCTTAAAAACGTAGTAAGATTTGACGCGTAATGTCGTGGCGGGTTCGATCCTCGATGCGGACAAATTTCTTTTTCGTCAAATTTGCTTTTTTTAAATGTAACTAACTAAGTATAATAAATGTTTTTACTTTTTGATGAATTTTTAAAAACGTCGTAAATATTTTTTTTTGCCATTTTCATTAAATAAATGGCTATCTTGCAACACATATAATTGTTCTTGTCCAACGAGGGTTTGTCGGTAGTTTTTGTTTTTTTTACTACTTTTTGTGAAAGAGAAGGCTTGTTTTATTTTATTTAAGAGGGGTGCCTGTTGAAAAGAGACCAAAAATAAAAAGGAAACATTTTTTTCACTTTTCTTTTAATGGAAAAAAGTTCAAGTCACTTTGTTATTTGTAAATGAGAACTAATCAAATGTTTTAACTATTTTGATGGCATTATTATTTTATTGTTTTAATTACAAATATTTACAATTAATATCTATTAACGCTAATAACTATGTGATTACAACTAGTAACAATCGCTTGATAAAGAACTTTCCGTGTCCCAATCTGAATTAAAAACATTTAACAATTCATCTCCGTTTAAATCTACCTACATCGTCATCGTTCATTAAAAAAAGTGCATTCATCTTCACCATTATCTTCTACAAAAATATCATCGCATTCGTTACGATCATTCTCTAAAACCACTCTAGAATTTTCAAAATTAAATAAATCACATTCCATTACATCATTATCAGTTTGTATGTCTTGTAAAATAGTATCATCAAAATCAGCAATAAAATTAGTGTTGCTGGCATCATTATCTTGATATGTCACATTAATTTCGCTCAGGGTTGATAAAAATTTCCAGAAATTTTTTGGGTTGCTACGGTAACGAAACTAAAAATAAACTTCTGATTGGTTAAAAATGGTGCTGTGAAATTTTCAAATAAATTTTCAAGCAAATTATCAAATAAATAATTATTTATAGCGTTTTTTACAATCTAGAAATTATTTTATTCAGTAAATATTTTATTGCACGAAAAAAAAACCGCAAATTTGACGAAAAAAAAATTTGCCCGCATCGAGGATCGAACCCCCCACGACAATGCGCGTCAAATCTTACTACCATTTTAAGGGTCAAAAACGCGTACAACTCTCTAGGGATTGAATATTTTTGTAGAACTTTTTGTGGTTGACGGAAAAACTTGTTAGCTTTGATTTGCACCAAACCTCATGTCCAAGAAGTTGTTAATAAACAAATTAGAGCTTCTCACGCAATATCACTTTTATTTCCGGTTCCGGTTATCCGATCAAGTTATTTCTGGTCTCAAAATTTTCCTTTTTCCACGCACTTTAATATGCACAAAATCCCATTTCGATACGCTTACCCAGAGCCGAGATATTCCATTTGTTAATTTGCAAAATTAATTTAAACTTTAAATAAACAAAAGCAAAAAGTTGCATTCGTGCAGACTTCTATGGGGGTTATGCGCGACATCAGTATTTATCGTTTAAAGTTGGTTTGAAGTCGATCAAACTTTCGAAAAAAAAAGTTATTTGCTAATTAACAAATTACGCCCATTGTTTAAACGATAAAAAACAATTGAAGATATCGGGCCAAAAAAAATGGTATATTCTTTGGCATAAAAGGCATGTATTTTGAAAGAAACAATATCCTGACGTCATTAGTTTCGGATTAATCAATTTGTTAATTTAGACATTTATTTTGACTATAACAAATGAACGGCTTAACAAAATGAGTTGTGCCTGGTGCCAAACGATGCGCATTGAAAATATTTTTCGATTGAATCAAGATTTCTTCGGATCCGTCAAACCGTTTTCATTTTATTAAATAAAAGCGAAAAAAAATTGTTTAAACAGTTATTTGACAATGAAGCTCGCGGTTTAGGAAAATTTTTCAAAATCTTGTTCAGCGGAATTTTTCCTATAAGAATCCGTGCCTAACTCAAATGGTATAGAAAATTTTTGGGAAAAACCCCAGGCAGACTCGCCTATTATTATACTCTTCGCAAATACAAACGAAGAGTATATAGCATTCGATCGGCACATTTCTAAAACCGTGGAGAAAATATTTTCATATTACTGTGTTGGTGATCGAATTCGGAACATTTAAAAGTGAATTATTTATTATTTGTTTGCTTGTAGTAATGAAATATATTCTTTATAGGATTTTGCAAACAGTGGAAAGACTATCTATCAGAACTAAAAGAAAAACGATATATAAAAATATTAATGAAATCTTTGCATTCTTTCGATAACCTGACTTCTGGTTATGCTAGCAAATCAAGATTCTAATATAAATTTGTCCAGTTTCTTATTTGACATCTCATTATAACACTAGTAGAGGTGTTTTAAAACCTCATGAGCCGTGACCTTCATATGCGCAGAGACATAATCCGTCCTGTTGACTCAGTTACACTTTTTAAAAATATTATATTTATTGTTTACAATTTATCCCCAGCTCTTGTTTATGTATACAGCAAGGCAGCCTCCAGTGTCTTCAAAAACATACTTATAACTCAGATTAAACTTTGCCTTTTGTGCATTTCGCGGCTCATGAGATTCTGAAACACCTCTTTCTCAGTTTTAACTGAATCTTCCTACCGTAGGGGGTCATGTAGATACTAGTTTAATCTGCTTAGCGGTAGGGGACTATGTTGGATGCTAGTGTTATAATGAGAATGTCAAATAAGAAATTGGACCAATTTATTTTAGAATCTTGATTTGCTAGCATAACCAGAAATCAGGTTATCGAAAGAATGCAAAGATTTCATTAATATTTTTACATATAGTTTTTCTTTTAGCTCTCATAGATAGTTTTTTTCCGCTGTTTGCAAAATCCTATAAAGAAAAAGTTTCATTCTGAACATCTTTCAAAATGTCTGTCCGTCCGTCTGACTGTCTGCCTGTCCGTCCATCCGTCCGTTACATTTCTTGTAAGCACGATAACTATAGAACGAAATGTTATTTAATAAAGTACTTCTTCGCGCTACTAGCATTGAAAGTGTCACATGCCAGGGGCAAAAAAGGACAGCAAAGTTTATGTCGTAGGGCACAAAGGTAAAGTAATAGGGAAGTTACATAATTATGAAGTTGATGAAATTAAATATATGATGTGAAATGTTAACAAATTACTTGTCGCTTTAAACGAATTTCCATCCCTAATAAAATGCTGCCTTCATGTGCCATGGCAGACTCAGCATCTTCCAAATTTGGGTAAATTATGGCTTGAAGATGAAAATTATCCATCAGCATTTGACAAATTATATCCACTCTTCACTCTATAAAACAAATCAAATAACACTTATTATACTCTTCGCAAATACAGAACGAAAAGTATATTGCATTCGATCGACACATATCTAAAACCGTGAAGAAAAGATTTTCATATATCACTGTGTTGGTAATCGAATTCTGAACAACTTTCAAAATGTCCGTCCCTCCGTCACGTTTCTTGTAAGGACTATAACTATAGAACGAAAAGTCCGATTGTATTGAAATTTGGACAGTAAGTTAGTGTTAGCCAGAGGAAGAACACTATTTTTAAACAAAATCGGTCAATAAACGAGTGAATAAATAAAGAAGTTATTAATTATTTAATATTTTTAAATTTATATATTTATATTATATAATATTGTTACATTGCAAAACCGACTAATTAGCCAATAGTCGCTAATGCTTATCAACTTAACAGCAATAAATTTGTCACAAATGCGATGAGATTATGGACCAAGCTTTGGCGGCTTTCATTCATCTCGCAGTTAGACGAGGCCGACACTCGCTAATACAAACCAACATTATTTTTTATTTACGATGAAAATGCGGAGAGTATTCTATAGAATGTGCAACAATTATATAAAAAGTGCAGTAAATCTGCGAAGAGTATAACGGTAAGCTTCTTATCATGACGTTAGTTATAATTTCCGCAAATGTGATTTCTCCAAATTTTATGAAAACCTTCTCAACATAGACTGGTCCTCCCTCTCTTCTTTTAATGACGTCAATGGTGCATGCACTCATTTTTACAACAAACTTGACACTGTATTTGAATCTTGTGTACCTAAGTAATCGACTCGTAGCGGCAGATATCCTCCGTGGTTTAATGGTAGTATCATAAAAAAAATTAGCCTTAAAGAACGTCTTAGGAGACAGTATGCAAGAACCAGTAATCCACTTATACACAATAACCTTAAAAACATCAGAAGGGAAATAAAATATCATACCAATTTAGCCTACAGAAATTTCGTGCAGAACTCTGAAGTTAATATAAAAAATGATCCCAATAAATTTTGGGCTTTCATCAAAAGTAGAAAAGCGTCGGCCAGTGTATCTGAAGAGATGTTCTTTGAGGGATCTTCGCTAAACAATCCCTCTGATATACTAAATGCATTTGCCAATTATTTCGGTCAATCTTATAATGAGTCCTCATTAGATATCGAGGAACATCACATTGAGACCGATATACTTAACAATAACCCTATTGTTAGCATAAACTGAGCATGAGGTTATTCACGCTCTAAAACGAATTAAACCCAAGATGACGACCGGTCCTGATTCCATTCCAGCTTTTTTATTAAAGGATTGCGCTATCATCTTTGCATATCCTCTAACTCTAATTTTTGACTTAATCTTAAAAACTGCCTATTTCCTGACCTATGGAAATATTCCAAAGTATGTCCCATCTTCAAAAAGGGAAACAAGCTAGATATTGAGAACTTTAGACCAATCTCTGTAATTTGTAACTTCTGTAAAGTCTTAGAAATATTACTTCATGATAGAATATATCATTCAATTAACTCCAAAATCTCTATTAATCAACATGGATTTATGAAAGGGCGTTCAACAACAACAAATTTATTCTGTGTAACTCAATATATTTCTGAATCCTTAGATGAACGTGGGCAGGTAGATGTTATATATACCGATTTCTCCAAAGCGTTTGATAGACTTGATCTCCAGTTGTTACTTAATAAATTAGAAAAAATCGGCTTCTCATATTCTTTACTACTTTTGTTTAAATCTTATTTAATGAATAGGAGTCAGTACGTTGCATTAAATGGGTTCAAATCGATCGAATTTGCTGCCACATCTGGAGTTCCCCAGGGATCTATTCTGGGGCCCTTGTTTTTTAACATATTTATTAATGACATAGTGAACGAAATTAATTTGCCCCGCCTTTTATATGCCGACGATCTAAAAATTTTCACAGTAATTGATGAAATGATGACTGTTTTCAACTTGAGACTTCTCTTGACAAAATAAACACCTGGTGTATAGTAAATAAATTATTCATGAATCCTAGTAAATGTAACGTAATGTCCTTTTCTTTAAAAACATCACCTTTTATTTTTGATTACATGTTAGATAATGTCATACTTCAAAGACCTATAACATTTCGCGACCTCGGCCTAACTTTTGATAGTAAATTATCCTTCACTGATCATATCGATACCATTGTGTCTGAGGCCTCCAAAGCCCTTGGATTTATCGTTCGTACTAGTCGAGAGTTCACTAATACTGATACTCTGAAAATTCTTTATCAATCCTTCGTCAGATCGAAACTTGAGTACGCATCGCTAATTTGGAGTTCCAGTTATGATGTTCACAAGAATAACTTGGAGGCAGTTCAACGTAGATTTCTTAAATTACTGTGATTGGTTTTCCGCAAAGTAACTTGCTTGAAAGATATTCTATGACTACTCTTGAGGATAGGCGTACGTACTTTTCTCAAGTATTTTTGTTTAAATTACTACACAATGATTTTGACGCACCCGAAATAATTAGTAAGCTTAATTTTCACGTTCCCAGATTAACCTCTCGTAATCACCAAGTTTTCTATTTACCTATGCCGCGTACCAACGTACTAAATAATTTACCTTTATATACGATTTGCAGTACTTCTAACAAATTATGTAGCGACTTCGATATTTTTAATTGCAGCCTTAGTGACATAAAACAAAATGTTCTAAATTAAATAACCAGTGAGTGTCTTTGTTTTTCTTAATTTACTTTGAATCACATATGTGTATATATGTATATATAGTTTTTATATTTAAGCATTTCCCATGTTATTTTTACTTCCCTCGCATACCGAAGGGAAGTATTGTATTCGAGAAAAAATCACCCTCCGAGATTTTTTCGGATTCTGACGTTTCAGAACACGTAGATTCCGAAAATATAGGTTTTTCAATCCCGTCAGTCTGTCTGTCTGTCTGTCTGTCTGTCTGTCTGTCTGTCTGTCTGTCTGTCTGTTGGTGTATTTACTAAAAAACTACTTGACGGAGAGCAGTCAAATTTGGTAGATAGTTAACCCTACTGTCAGCGAAGAACTGGTAGAATTTTCACTGAAAAATATACAGGGTGGACCGTCTAAACGGAATAAATAGTGAAAAAAAATTTTTTTTGCTCAAATTTAAAATTTCCACGTTTCATGACGCGCTAAACCTATTTCAGGAAAAAAAAATGTTTGAAAATTTTTTTCAAACATTTTTGAAAAAATTTTTACCAAGTTGAAAAAAATTTTTTTTTGCTCAAATTTAAAATTTCCATGTTTCATGACGCGCTAAACCTATTTCAGAAAAAAAAAATTGAAAATTTTTTTCACATTTTTGAAAAAATTTTTACCAAGATGAAAAAAATTTGTTTTTGCTCAAATTTAAAATTTCTACGTTTCATGACACGCTTAACCTATTTCAGGAAAAAAAAATTTGAAAATTTTTTTCACCAATATTTTTGTAAAAATTTTTACTACTAAAATGAATTATTTTTTTCTTCAAATTTAAAATTTTCACGTTTCATGGCATTCTAAGCCTAATTAAAAAAACAAGTTTTTTGAAATTTTATCACTAAGATAGAATTTTTCTTTCTTTGTTCAGATTTTAACTATCCACGTTTCCATGACATTCTAAAACTATTTCAAACAAATTTTAAAATGTTTTTGAAGAATTTTTTAAAAAATTTGAAAACATTTTTAATCCATTTATGTATCACTACTATAGAACAGACGAAAAAATTTTTTTGCTCAAATTTAAAATTTCCACGTTTCATGATATTCCAAACCAATTTCGGAAAAAAAAATTTGCAACATTTTGTTACCAGTTTGGAAAAAAATTTAACACCAGAATGCTCAAATTTAAATGACATTCTAAACCTAGGTATTTCAGAAAAAAATTTTGAAAATTTTTTTCACCAACATTTTTCAAAAAGTTTTTACCACTAAAATAGATCGATTTGTTTTTTATTTGCTCAAATTTAAAATTTTCACGTTTCATAGCATTCTAAACCTATTTTAAAAATACATCATTTTTAATTTTGAAACTTTTTTTAGCACTACTATAGAACAGAAGGAAACTTTCCTTTTTGCTCTAATTTAAAATTTCTACCTTTGACATTTTAAACCTATTTCAGAAGAAAAAAATTTGAAAATTATTTTACCATCTTTTGAAAAATTTTAAAAAAATGAAATTTTTTAACCACCACTATACTTCCACTCCATTACGTGAATGTTGGATTGAAAATGTGACAGATGGCAATAACATCTGGCATATGCACCTATTATACTTTTATTGAAAAATGTACAGGGTGGTCATCCCAAGAAATAATTCAGTCATGGTGGACATTTGTAAAGGTATTTGCGCAAGCCTGCCATATGTGGCACCTGCTATTTAGTATTGAACTTTTGCTGTTGGATGAGCAATCTGTATATTTTTTTGACCAAAACTTATCAAGTTTTCTTTGTAATAATAGCAATAACTCTACTCCGATTATTATTCTCAATGTCATTTCGTAATTATTATTTTTTTAGAGAGACTGCCATGAACGAGGGAAGTTCTGTGTAAATACCTTTACCGATTTTTTTCTCTTTCTTCGTATCATTAGTTATTCATAGTTCGTACATTTAAGTAAATTTTTTCTTCATTTTACTTTCTTTCTATGTTGTTGTATATTAGGTATGTAATTAATGCTTTGTATGCCTTTATTCCTGTTCTGTAATTGGGTATCTTACCTGTTGAACAGTGTATGCAATAAATAAATAAATAAATAAATAAACCAAATTTTATGTTCTGATATTCAGTCATAATTTACTTTGGAAACCGTAAACATAACCTACAAGTAATATTCTTAGGAGAACTATCGAATTCCCCATCATAAACCATTAGGAATTATATGATATTTTTCAAGAATACAACACAAAATCGTGAGACAATTACGTTTTCTCAAAAGAATCAATTCCTACTATTTCAAGAATTGGGTAGGAGAAATTTTTCTCAACAGAATTAAATCCTACGATTTCAAGATTTGGGTCCCAGTCGTTTTCGCCTCTTGTCCCCTGATTTTGAACCGTTCCATATTGTTCTCTCTCCGTTTGGTGTAGTCCAAAAATAACAGAATTCGGGAGATTAAAATCGCTTTGGGAGATGTATTCCTTGAAGAATTGAGCTGTTCCTGTGGTCCTGGTTGTCCAGGTTTGATGTACTACATCAAACCTGGACAACTCATCACACGATACGTTTTTTTTTAAACATCGCATAAATATTTCAAATCAATAATTGGTAATATTCCATTACTATTCATAGTTTACAGCAATCATTATTAAATTAGTAGGTATAATAAACTAAAATGTTTAATGCTAAACTTTAAATGCATCATAAAAGTAAAAACTTGTGAAAGTGATGATGACATAAACAAGCTTACTTAAATTATAAAATCAATGGAATATTTATTTTTGAAATTGCGCTAAAATTTTCCAATATGAAAAAATGACAAGTAAATAACGATCGAGGTTAATTTTTTTCCTTAATTGTTTAAGGTGACAATGACAATGTCAAGCTCAATTTGAGGCTCGGGTTAACGACATCGCTGCCGCAGCCAAATTTAAATGTTTACGCAGAGTTTAATGGCATTGTTTCATCCGCGGTCTTTGCGATCGCGTGTTTATGTTTATTTGTAAGAAAATCAACTTATTAATAATCTGCAACGGCTATTTTAAGAACCAATTTCATTTCCATAATTTAGCAACTGGTTTTGCTCATATGGCATACAGTGAAAGCACTGCGTATCTCGATATGGGATTGGTTCAGTAGCGCCTCCCAATTAAGTTTATTTATAAGTGTGTTTTTATATATTTGGCATACAATTAATCGACGTTATATTAGGCAGTTCAAAACAAAGAAACTCACGTAATCACGGTAATTTTGGTAGTCGAATAGCACACAATCAACCTTACAGGTTGGTCATTCTAAAAAATTATTAGTTATATATAATGTTTATTTTTCGAAAACTGTCATTAAAAGTTGACTTTTAGATGATATTTATGAAATGTCAAAACGACAGTTTTCTGTCTACAGAACGTAAAGTCTTACATCCAGGATGTAGGATCCACCTACAAAAATCAATGAGATTATAAAGGATAGAATTATTTAACTAGTTTATTTATTATTATCAACAAAAACATACATTTTAACAACCTTGGATGAAGTATCTTTCATAGAGACCAGACGTGTGCCGAGTCGCTCCACTTTAAATCGCATAAAGATCGGTCAAAATTTGAGCGAATAAAATAAAATTTATACGGTATTGTGGCTAAAAAATTCTGCTTCACGCAATATAAGTTTGAACTCAAGCAAAATTAATAGTTAATAATAAAGTGTGGTGAATAGTATCTGAATAACTCGGTCACACCTTGAAATGTAATAGTGGCTAAAAGTGCATCGAAGAACAAGGGTCCAGTGAAGTTTTACCTACGGTGAAGTGGATGGTACCCACTTAACAACATCTGGAAGTGCAAGTAGTGTGGGAACACTACAGAAGAAAGAGGGATGCTGCCAAAATAAACACAAAGCGACCAAATTATAATTAATTGTTGAAGAAGCACCGGATTTGGGAGCAGATAAGATACTATTAGAAATTACAATGTTCTCAATATATCCCTCCGCAACCTTCGAAGACCGCCAGACCCCATGTCTTTTAAGAGTGGCGAAATCAGCTCCATAATCAGCTAGCAGTGTAGCAGACCATCTTCGGAAGCAATGGCCAGCTCTCTGCTTCCGATAATTTTAAATGTGGTGCAATTTATTTTGAGTATTTCTAATTTTATTAGTACCAACAACCTGCTTTACACATTTTCTATTTACATATCTAATAAAAAAATCACAGATTTCGCAATCCTTGCAATCATGAGACATATATTGGAAATGATAACACCATACATAAAACATAAACTTTTTCAACTTGGTAACTTGACCCCCCTGTGACATATGCAACCCATATTACATTTGCGTATATCAGCCGTTGCATACGATAGTCTCAGTCGACCGCGACACCGCTGCCTTTTGACCCTGAACAAAAACTCTTAACTCTACCCCATATGCGAAAACATAAACATTTCCAATGTTAAAATGTACGGTTTGTAGTGAACTCTGTAGAAGCAAAGTATAATATTTTCGGTAAAATTTATAATAGGTCAAAGGACCCCGCACAAAGTCAATAGTCAGTAGCTTTCTGCGAATTTGGTTCAAATTTTAGTATGTTGTAGTCTTGACCTTTCTGAACAAAAGTCTCCATGGGCGCAAGAAAGGACTCCGCAGTTTTTTATAGTAAAAATGGGTTTTGCTCGATTGTTCTGAAACTTGGGGAAAATGTTCTCCAGGGCCCCCTGTTTAAACTTCTTTTTGACTACAGTCCGACCGAATTCGATTTTCTGATCTAGAGGCGATTGGAACATCTGCGAAGGTCTGCTTAAATGTTCTGTAGAAATTATGAAAAAATTCAGGATCATTTTGTCTGTTGGTGTTTTTGTTCAGAGTGCTTCCTTCTCCCGGAAAAAAATAACAAACAAGAAAAATATATTTTTTTTGTAATTTTTTTACGGGAAAAGGAAGCACTTCGAAGAAAAAGTTGGGGGGGCATAAGTTGATTATTTTTGTTCAAAGAACACGCCTGTCGGTTTTCAGAATTTTTTAGACAAAAATAATTTCGACCAAGAATTTCCCTAGATTTTTATTTTTTTCTACTTCAGAATGATCTCAAAATATTCAGGAATATTCCTTAGGTAAAAATAATCAACTTATGCCCCCCCCCCCAACCTTTTCTTCAAAGTGTTTCCTTTTCCTGTAAAAAAATTACAAAAAAATATATTTTTTTTGTTGTTTTTTTTTCCGGGAAAAGGAAGCATTTTGAAAAAAAAAACGCCAAAAGACAAAAGATGCTGTCCATTTATAACTAAGTACTAATTAGTCCTAAATTTATTATAAATTTTAGTTATTTTAATGTCAAATTACGGACAATACCTTCACGAAAAATTATTCTTGCATCGTTTAATTTAAAAAAATCCCCTTTGTATAATTAAATCCGAAAAAGTTTTATATCTGGCACAGCGTTCTACTTTTATAAAAAAAAATGGTATAACGCGTTCGTTGTAAAAAACTTGTAATTAATGTTAATTTCGTTTCTATAGAGAGGATTAGTCAGAAATACGCTGTGCGAAAATATCCCCATTCATTTTTGATTGCCTAGTTTACTTTTAATGAAGCGACATTTCATCTTACAAAATTTACAGTTAATCTAATAATCCCGCTGGAAACTTGCTGTAATACGACATTTCCTGATTTTAAACTGGTGAAATTAACGTTATACATAAGCAGCAAAAATAATTCATTTATACTAGTTTATTTTATTGCTTGTTTATGCCGTAATATTTATCTTCTACTCAACCATATTTTGATAAATCGTCTTGATACAACAATTACGTTTGTAAAACATTGTTTCTTGTCGACGTGTTCTACAGCTTTAATAGGATTTGAGGCTAACAATGTTCTTATAGTTCAAAACTAGGATTTAGGATTGAAAAAAAGGCTTTTAGTGTTTGAATTTATATAGAAAGTAATGTCATCAGCATTGAATCGGCGAAGCTAAGTACATATTAGATGTAGCTTTGCACAAAGTGTAACACTTTTAACACTTTGCTTTCTTGCATTTGAAAAGGCGATTGACATTATCTCTAGCTGAAATTATAAATTTCAACTAGGTTAATGACGCCAAATATATACATAGAAACAAGCTAATCCTTATACTCTTCGCCGATTGCCGCACTTTTTATTAAATTTTTCCGCATTGTACACGTACTCTTCGCAGTTTTTTTTTTGTAAATAATGTTAGTTATAGACATTTTTGTTTAATTACAAAACGTAAAAAATACCAGTAAAATTTAATAATTAATAACTTTCTTATTTATCGATCGATTTTATTAAATATGGTTCCTCCTCTAGCTTAGGTACACTAACTTACTGTGCCAATTTCAATACGATCGGACTTTTCATTCTTAAGTTATCGTGCTTATAAGAAACGTGACCGACGCGACGGACGGAGGGACCGACATACGGACAGACATTTTGAAAGATTTTAGAAATGTGCAGATCAAATGCTCTTCATTCTGTATTTGCGAAGAGTAATATAGTGATACTGAATTTGAAACAATAAGTTAATTTGATATACTATTGAGTGTCTTGGGTACATGCCCAGCAAACATTTTTGTCAAAATTAGCTCTAATTCGACTTTTTTTTTTTTTTTTTTTTTTTTTTTGAGGGGAAAAACCTTCAAAAGGTTCCCTGCACTGTTGGTCGGGCGTGCTGGGATATGTGGGATTTTTACCCACTAAAAAACCCCCCTCTTCCTCTCCGGAACTGTGTGAACATTGCTTCGGAGGCATGGTGTTCTATGTGTTGGTCGTCCTTTCGTCATCGTCTTTCGTCTTCATTATGGCGCAGCACATGTTGGAAATAGTTGCCCACTTCTCGGCAGTGGCGAGCATGTTTATAGTGAAGCTATAGACCGTAATTTCCTGGCCTATGCCTCTGCTGGCGTTGTTTCTGATTTCTTCCCACCTTGGGCATTGGAACACAGTGTGCTCCGGGGAGTCCGGCGAGTATCCACAGTATCCACACGTGTCGTTCACTTTTTTACCAATTCGCTGTAGGTAACTACCAAAGTTACCATGGCCCGTCAGCACCTGGGTCAGGTAGTAGTTGAGGTCGCAGTGCTTGCAAGCGGTCCAGACTCGCACATTGGGGATAAGCCGATGTGTCCATCTACCGTCTGTTGAGCTGTTCCACCGCTCCTGCCATCGGTCCATCATGTGGCTTCTATTTATGGCCTTCGCATGTTTGTCGGCGCCATGGTTGTATCCGCGTTCTTTTACGAGTAAGTCTGCGGGTGGCACCGCAGAAATTACCTGAAGGGCCGATGTAGATACCGTACGATAGGCGCAGCTAACTCTGATTAAGACTAGACGTTGTGAGCGAAGGAGGCGTTGCCGGTTTCTGGCTGTCTTAAGGGCGTCAGCCCACGCGGGGGCAGCGTATAGTAGGACAGACATCGCCACGGAGCCCAAGAGCCTTCGAGCACTAGTACTCGGTCCCCTGACCCTCGGCATAAGCTTGCGGATGGCCATTATCGCACTATCTGCTTTGCTGGCAGCATAGTCGATGTGGTTATTCCACGTCAGTCCCCGGTCAATAAAGACTCCAAGATATTTAATTGCAGACTTGGCCGCGACGTCTTGTCCAAGGATGTTTACCCTCATTTCCTTGACACGTTTCCGCCCCGTAAGCGCGATTACCTCGGATTTCTCCGGGGCAATTTCCAGGTTGTGGTTAGTCATCCAGTTGTTTACGTCAGCAATGACTGCTGCGGCCTTCGCGGTAACATTCTCTTCGGTTGTGCCTATTACGACGACGATGAGGTCGTCGGCGAAGGCAACGAGACGACAATTCCTGTCAATGTTGGGGGACTCCATTTCGAGGATGCCATCGTATAGGATGTTCCACAGGAGTGGTCCAAGAACCGACCCCTGAGGAACACCGCACGTGACATCCCTGGTGCTCTCGTCGACGAGCAGCATCCTATCCGTAAGGTAACTCTTTACTAATTGGACCAGGTATGCGGATATTCCTCTTCTTGTCAGAGCATCAACAATCGGCCCCCAGGGAGCCGTGTTGAATGCATTTTTTACATCCAGCGCCACAGCAAGACAAATCTCTCTGTGGCGCCAGTTGCCCGCATTTGCTGATCGCGCGATGCGTGCGACCTCGAGGACCGCGTCCACCGTGGAGCTGCCTTCTTTGAACCCGTACTGGCTCTCTGAGAGGCCCCCTCTCGAGTCCAGTTCACAGGTAATGCGTGTTGCGATTATACGTTCCAGTAATTTCGCGGCCGAATCTATGAGGCATATAGGTCTGGGCGTCGTGCCCAGCGGTTTGCCTGGCTTTGGGACCAGGACAAGCTTGGCTTGTTTCCACTTTCGTGGGATTTCGCCAGAAATAACTATTTCGTTGTAGACTTCCGCGAATTGCCTTATATGTAGGTTGGCCGCAAGTATGACGATCTCAGGGGGTATACCGTCTATCCCCGGTGCCTTCTTTGGCTTAATCCTGGCTGCGGCAGTTGCTACCTCTTCCGATGTGACTGGTGGTGGTGGGAGCTCCCAGTGGGACCTGACCCATATGGTCGGTTCCCTTCGAGGAAACAGTGCCTCCGCATATTCTAGTTTCTGCTCGCTGCTTAGTATGAGTGGCGCACGGACGCCCGTTCTTTTACATACGATCTGGTAGCCGGCACCCCAGATGTCGTTATCTACATCCTTGATTATCTCCTCCCAGCATCTGCGCTTGGACGCCTTGATGCCGGTTCGGAGATCCTTTCTGGCGTCCCGATAGGCGGTATAGCTGTTTGCCAGTAACGTGTTGTTAGGAAACGGTGTGGCCTTAATTCTGGTCAGGAGTCGCTTCTGCCTGAGGCAGTTGCGGCGGAGCGTCGCGATCTCACGATTCCACCAATAGACAGGTTTACCGCGCCTGTGAGCAGTCGCGGGCAGGGTGGTTCTGCAGACGTTAGTGAGTGCGCTAATAAGTTCGTCTGTATTGGGGCCCCGAAGTTGGCCGAGTTCCTCTTGTAGCCTCGCAACGACCTCCTGTTCCCTGCCGGGGTTGTAGCGCCATCTGTGTGCCACGTTGGCAAGATCCCGTGGTAATCCGTATTCAGGAGAGTATTCAGGTATCTCAAATGCGATCAGGTGGTGATCGCTCAAGGTTTCATCATCGAGCACGCGCCAGTTTCGGATACGGTCCGCCATTTCGGCATTCGCGAACGTCACATCGATGACGCTCTCCTGATCTCTTCTGCTGAATGTGGCTTTGTTGCCAACGTTTACAACTACATAATCATGCCCGGCCAGCCATTCTGCGAGTATCTGTCCCCTGGCATCGCGTGAGGCGGAGCCCCACAGTGGGTTTTTGGCGTTGAAGTCACCTGTGACTACAACGCCCCGAGTGTGCCCTAATGTTCTGATGACGCCCGTCAGTGCGTCGAGAAAATTCTCAAAGTCCGCGATCACACAGTTCGGTGTTATGTAGCAAGAAAGTAGGCCTATGCCATCGATAGTGCACCAAACGATGCCATCGACGCTTCCGGGATTACTGGCATTTTTATTATATATTCTTATGGCAGCGTCCGTTCGCGGGTCCTTGAGCCACTCGGTCCTGTCTTTGACATGTTTCTTGTTGGGCTCCGTGACTAGGAGTACGTCGGCCTTATGGACCTCCTTAGAGTGGTAGAGGAGGTCCTGGGCTTCCCTACTCCTATTTAGATTGACCTGCAAGAAGCAGGTCATCTTTTCCGGCATGGCTGTCAGTGCGTGGTCTGCCGCTGGTGGCCCCTTCGGTGTTACGAAAGGGCCTCTCGCTTTTCCGTGCTTGCGTTAGCGCTCGTCTGAACGCGGGACATTTACCGTCTCCGGCCTTATGTCCCTGCTCTACGCACAAGGGACAGCTTTCATCATTGGTGCAATTCTTGGAGATGTGTCCCTCTTCCCCGCATTTGTAGCACGATTTGGCCCTGTCCGGACCCTTGCAGTTCGCGGCTGCATGGTCGTATGCCCAGCATTTGTGGCATCTGGCCACCGCCATCCTCTTTTCGATTGAGCATTTGACAAACCCTATCCTGATGCTTTTGTCAGCGAGCAACTTTGATGCGTCGTCTTTTTTGATACGCAGGGTTATCGCTTGCGTATCCCTAGCGTTAGAGCGGAGTTCGCTTAGTTTGTACTGCTTTCCGTCAAGTTTTCCGACCTTCGTTTCTAGTGCCCGGATGACCTCGGCACGGTCCGTATTGGCATCAATACCCCTGATGTGGAGTGTTTCCATGTCAGCATCCATGCCTATTGTCCGTAGACTAATGCTTTCGTTGGGCACCTGGATTGCCTTCTGTATGGCATCCAGGGCCTCTTCGTTTTTATCCAGGGTTATCAGCAGTTTCCCTTCCTTGGTACTTTTCATTCCTCTGATGGAGTCAATGGCGGCGTTCCCCTGGATGCTGCCCTTCACGCTAGAAAGCACTTCTTTATATTGTTTACCTTGCTGTTCTACTATTAATGCGTACGTGTTCCTCGTTCTTCTGTTCGGTCTATCTGTGGCTCGGGTTTGCTTGTCCGTGTAGATCGCTACCTTCGTGTTAGAATTATGGAAAACAGTTTCCACTAGCTTCCGAAAGCTGTCGGGTCCCATTCCGTTTATTTGGTGTAGTGCCACCCACTCCTCGTTTCTTGCCTCGGCCTTAACCATGGAAATTTTCTTCCAGGTGTCCTCAGGTGTGCCGTCAAGCGCTACCCTGATTATCTTCTTGTTCACCGTCTGCACTTGAGAGCGCACCCTTGTTGTTTGCTCCATCACTTCAAATTCCTCAGTGATGGTGGCGAGCTCGGGGAATCTGTCTCTGTAGGTCTTCGCAAAGCCAGTTGTCATATCTGTGTCTTCAGATTCGACAAGGGCGACTTTGACAATAGTGTTACTAGTGTCAAGAGGGTTGCCAACCCTCTCTTCCGTATTAGTAAAAACTTCCTCATCCCACTCCTTGGTCTCCGCGGACTTCCATTCTTCGTAAGTATTGATCCCATCCAGGGAGGACAGATGTGACTTTTTGCCGTACCACGGCGTTGTCTGGGTGCCGACCTCCTTTGTTAGCGGTTTCAATGGTGGGAATACGTCGTCTTGAGTTGTGGCGTTGCTAAGCACCTTGTGTTTAGCGAGCCATTCTGTAATCATGGAGCCTCCCAGCGTGGCGGCCCCTTTCCTCAGCTTGGCTGCTATCTCGTTTACCTCGCGTTTTGTATTCGAATTTTCGGCGATTTTTTGGTCCAAGTACTGGCTGCTTTTGGTCACCATCTTAATGGCTTCTTCAATGATAGTTGCCACTGGGTCAACTTCCATACTGTCCGTTGCCACGTCGTGCACGAACGACGTGTCCTGTACTTTCCTTTTTTTGTTGAACGAGTTACATCTCTGTAGCTGGCTCGTGATGTTAAGCCTACTATGGCGTGGGGCTGGCTCAGCCGGGTTGGCTTGGTCCATAATGTCGATAGTATTCATGTAGGTGTCGGCCGAGGGGTTAGCCCTGCCGGCATCTACTCCTTTGAGTCTGTCTGTGGTTGACACAGTATTCGTTGAGGAGCTACTGCTCCTCGTAGGGCTGCGCGGTAGAGAATCCCTTCGCGCGAATGCGGTTTTCTCGTCCATCCCGAGTATATTCCTTAGAATGTCCTTGTCCTTATCAAAGCCTGTTTCCGTCATAGTTTTATTTCCATCCGGCTCCTTAGTGTTTTTATTTTCCATGAGAAGTCCCACGAGTCGGGACGAAAAAAAGGGGTCGACTCCCGGGTGACGCCCATTCCGAGAGCAAGGCATTTATACTGTGGGGTGCGCCAGGTGCCCCACAGGTTTTTTCGACTTCGCTGTCGATTATTTTATAGAGGTTGCCTCCTCGCGGGCCGGCCGGTTAAGGCAAGCTCCCCGGTCTCAGTTACCACGCGACATTCTCCTGCGGTGCCATTTTTTTCTTTGCCACAAGAGTCGTTGAAGCGTGGGCTGGGATTACGGTTTTCAGCGAATGAGTGGCACGGCTCACTCGTGGCTCGGATAACCTCGGGTGCGCCAGTTCCCGAAGCCACGCCTTGCGGCGTGGATCCTGAGGGTTGAGCTGTCCTTAGTTTCCGTCACAGTGCCGAGATCGAGCGGGCGGGGAGCCCCGCGGGACCCAAAAGAGACCTACGAGACCCTGCGACCTACTACCCTACGAGAGCAGGGCTCCCACCGACATTTCACCCGAGACCGCGACGGATTAAGCCCCTCCACCTACGTCAAGGTCACACAGCTCCTTGGAGGGGAGCTCTAATTCGACTTGGGACAAGACAAATTTACTTACCAAAGTAATTATAACGTAAAATTGACTGGAGAAATAGACCTCCGATAAAAATTGATCAATTAGTCTTAATTTAGATTTAAGTTTACGTAAGTAATACCAATTAATCTACCTCATACATAATTTTCTTTGAAAGTAAATTTAACGAAAACAGCAAGTGGAAAACTACTAAAAGAATCTACCAAAATTGACCTCAAGGGTAAATTTCCAATAAGGTCGAAATAGGTAATATAATTAGGTAGTATTTACCTTTTTAGCGACTAAACATATTTCCAATAGTCGAATATCTTTCTAGGTAGATTTTGTTGGAAATCCTACGTAATATATACCTAAATAGCAACTTATTTGGTCACTTTTATTACTCTTCTTTGAAGTAATATTAGGTAGAGAACATCAATAAATTTTACCTAGATTATCTACCTGATTTCACCAATTACGTCAATTACCCTTAAACTGACCTTAAAGTTACTCTAAAAAAAAAAAAAAAAAAAAATACATTCTAAACCTCTTTGTCGCAGTAACCTGGCAAATCGACTTCAAGGTAAACTTGACTATAAAATAGTAATTCAGAAGCTAACCTCCGCCTAACCTGTTTGTAGAATTCATATTATTTAGGTTATTTGAACAATTAGGTATAGTTATTATCTAAAAATTATTTCAGTCATTAAAAGAGGCCATTACGTTAGCATAGTTGGATAATTCGTGATGCTAATATACAAATGAAGTATGCCAAAGGTAAAATACCTCCGCTTAAGGAATCACTACTTATGCATCCAGATTTCCCATCCAAGTCTTTTTAAAGGAGAACATTTTGACTATATTTGCACTCTAGTATGTGGAAATATTTGCCCATAGAATTTCAATAAAAGGGCATTGCCGAATGCCAGCCGAGCTTCCAGAACTTTCGGGCGCTGTCGAATACCAAGGCAATATCATATGGCTCCATTAAGACAACTCACTCGTCAACACAATACACTAGTCGAGTTAAAATTTACACATAATAAGTAGAATTTACCAATAGGTAGTATATTCAAAACAAGGTAATATAATTAGGTTATATTTACCTACAAGTAATTATTTGATATAACAACAGAGTTAATAATACTTTAAATAGGTAAAGTTAACCAAAGTGTCGTAAATTTTAGTGTAACTTAACCTGTGATAATTTCCACCTATAAAATACGTAGATTATCATGGTAATTTTAACTTAGAGGCCTAATTAGCACAAGACGCCATATTTTCTCAGCGTAGTTGAAGTATGATTCCAAATTGTAGTTTCTAAAATGAGTGTATATGGAAACAAACTGACGAAAAGTTTATAAAATACATAATTATACCTGTAAACTCATATTTAACAATTATAGTATACTTTCGGCTCAAAATATTACAATAATTTTTTTGTTTGGTAATAGAAATTTTCTTATAGATGAATATTTTTGAGGCGCATTAGTATTTTATGGAGTACAGCTGCTATTATTCACGGAAAAATTTTCGGCGCATTGATTTCAATAAGCGAGAACTGCAAATACTTTCCTCATAAATTGTATTTATTTTAATTACCGGCATTCATCTTGTATTGTTATTGTGAGTTAGATATCTCTTCAGTTTTGCAAGTGACTGGCAACCATATGTCGACTACTTATAGAGAAAAATACCAAATAAGTGTAAAAATCTTATTTTTTTCCACTTGGTGTCATTTTTCAATTTCACCTATGTCCGTAAATTCTACCTAAAACTAGTCAACTTGATGTCAAATTGACGTTGAATTTAAGTAAAATTTACCTAAACAGGTATTAGTAACCAAATGTACTGTGCGACTACAAGTAAGATTTATATGTAATTTTACCTGTTTTGGTTGATATAACTTAATTTTAACGTCGTCTTATTCTCCACTTATGTCGATTCCACGTAGCATCGACCTAAATTTTACCAAAATATGGTTAATTCTAATTTTGCGACTAAATTTATTATACATAATTTAGGTAGTCTTGACGTCAAATAATACTTAAATGTTTGCTGGGTGGGGAGGTAAAACTCGTCGAAATTTGTGATACGTTGCCAGAAAAGGAAAGACACATGTTGTATGCAATATTCCGTATTACACTGTTCACCGGTATCTGTAAAGATACGTAAAACGACCCTCGGACGATCAATAATATAGGCAATATTTTTATTGTCAATATATTGACAATATTTTTATTGTCAATGTATTGACAATATTTTTTTTTTACAATCACACCATCAATATTAGATTTAAAAATAAACAACAATATTTAGTTTAGAATAAAATTAAAACATGAGTAGAAAGCAAAAAGCGTGTGTCGTAACAGTGGTGGCAATTGCCATGAAAAAGAAAACAATAGACTAAATTATGAATAGAAAAGCGTAGAAAGTATAATCGTATATCTCTATTTGAATATTCTTTACAAGTCGGATTGCACAATTCCGGTAGTTCTTATTTATAAATAAAGTTTTTCACATGTCTTTTTTAACTTCCCTAACAAGATCATCGTCGATTTCAATGCCCCTTTCGGACGCGGGCGATTTGTCCTCCATAACAGCAACTTTAATACTAAACAACTTTCACAGATTAGTAATTACTGCTCTGTGCAACTAGTGTCAATGCCTCCCTCACTCGATCAATACTTTTGTCAATACTTTAAGCCACGCCCACTATTGATGAAATTATTTTTATTATTATTTTATTTTTATTGCTGCAACATTTTTTAGAACTTTACATTATTAATTTATAGTGATATATTTATTCATATATTGTAATTATTTATATACATTCTATGAGCTATGACACCTGAGGAGACCTCGTATTGTGTCTAACAGTATTAAAATGTTTATTCAGAACTTAACTAACTTAGCATTTACTACTACTTAACTTACTTAACTGACTTGACTGACAATGAAAAAAATAAAAAAAACCGCTGCCTAAGGAATCACTACTTCCACATCCAGATTTCCCATCCAACTCTCTTTAAAGGAAAACATGACTATAGTATACGCCAAAAATGAAGTTTATGAGTTCTTATTAGCTTGCTTTATTTATTTCCCCTATCCCCTCCAATTTCATATGACTATCTCAATTTTATTTGATCAACCCCTTTAATGATGGGGTGGGGGTCGTGTAGATGTTGAAAAATGTTATAAAAAAATATGAGGCCTTGGCTGCTAGTACATACACAAAATTCCAAGTTTCTGTACTCTTACCAACTTACTTTACTTATTTTCCCCTATTTACTCCTACTTAACCCCCAACCCTTCAACGTAATCATCTCAAAATACAGCCTAGTTCTAGATGTCGTTATAATACGTATGAGTACCAAATTTCAATTTATTTTGTCAGTCCCTTTAACAATATAGTGGTGAGGTGGGGGGTGTAAAATATTATAAAAAAATGTGAGGCGTTGCCTTCTAGTATATTCATCAACTCCCAAATTTCTGTACTCTTACCAACTTGCTTTACTTATTTTCCCCTATTTAACCCCCAACCCCTCACCGAAATTCGGGCAAAATATAATCTAGTTCCAGATCTTGTCATACAAATTTCAATCCAATGTCTTAAACCGTTCCGAGAAAGCGTGCGCACAAAAAAAGTTACAAATAGAAACAATTTTTTTTCGCTCGAATTTAAAATCTCGACGTTTTGACATTCTAAGCCTATTTGAAGAAAAAAAAAAAAATTGATTTTTTTTTTACGATTACTATACTTCCACTCCATTACGTGGATGTGGAAGTAATAAGGATTGAATGGAGAATATGAATGAATAAAAAAAAAGAAAAAATGAAAATGAATGGAAAGAAAGATAGGAAGCAATATTATTAGGGAGGATCAGACTATTAGCCTAGTCGTCAGGGGTTTTAACGTGTCACTAAATGTTATATGGCCGAGTTTTTCAGAATAAGTAGTTTTGTCGGTGTAGAATACGATAAAAAAAAGTTTACAGCTGTAAGATGCCGGCGACCCCTAAATAATCGAATGTATTGGCCGAAATTCGGTTCTTGGCCAATAACTCGAAAAATAAAAAAAATATAGCAAAAACTAATAGCACTAGGCTATAGAGAGGAAAATTTCACATCAAAAACGTATATGAAATATTTTTGTACGATCAAAAATATAGGCTCCAGATTTTTTTTAACGCACGAGAATGGAACGTGGCGAGATATAAGTCTCGCGAAGCGTGCGCGGTCACGGACGCGCTACGCTAAATTTGTTATAACTTTTGAACTAATTAATGAAATTGAGCTCAACAAAGCTTAAATGAAACGAGAAACATGTGGCTATTGGATTATCATATTTTCAAATATAAAAATGAATGTGTGTAGGAATAGTACATATACATACAGACTGTCTATTTTACGAGGGCCACACCAAATATCTCGCTTAATATCTATTGTAGAAGAATAAAGTTTTAGAAACAGTTATCCCATTTTTTGTGAGCTATATTTCAGTAAAAAGAAATTTGAAATCCATAGCCTACTTTATGAGATATATTACAAAAACCTGAAAAATAGGAAAACCACAAACGGTTATAGCTTCCTTATTTGAGGAGATACGAAAAAAGTTAAAGGAATGAAAGTTGACGGCAAAGACAATAAGAATAATAACGTGTAACAAAAAAATCGAAAAATGCAGTTCGCTTTGACATACGCTATTGTGCAAAAATGAAAAATACATATCTCAAAGTAGGCCATGACGCCATTAATTCCGTTATTTTTTTCTCATTCCAACGATATAAAACATGTAACAGAAATTTTAACCGATGGTGTCATTATTTAATATTTTACGAATACCACAGTTCATATAATTGAATCGTAACAATCAGCTGTGCCATAATTCATGAAAAACAATGTATACAGTTATTAATAAATTTGACAGATTGCCACTGTTGTATGTTGTATGTTGCGTTGTCGAGTTCTAAGACAAATTTTATATCAGTAATTATGGTGTACACCAATAATAACAAATTCGATATGATTAGCATTTATTGTCAGTGCAATTTTGACGCTGAGATGGCAGTCACGGTTTACGGAGATAGATTTCCAGATGCTCCGCAGCCAAATCGAACTATGTTTAGGAAGTTAGTTCAAAATCTAAAAACGCACGGTTCATTTTCAAAAAAAGTAGTAAGGCGAGCGCATGTTGCGGATAATGTAAGAAAAGTGAATAGAGTAATGAATTATGTTAACCAAAATGAGGAAACCTCTTTGAGACAAATTCAGAGAAACTGTCGCATAAAAAAAGACAGTGCAAGAAAAATATTGAAAAAAAAAACGGATTTCGATGCTACAAAATGAGGAAAGTTCAACATTTAAATGAGGGAGATAAGCCAAGGAGAGTAAGATTTTGTAGATGGTTATTAAATAAGAAAAGGAATGACGCGCTGATATGTAGCAAAATTCTTTGGTCGGACGAATCAAATTTTTCTAATAATGGATTTTTCAATAGAAATATGCATTATAAGTGGACACGAGAAAATACACATTGGTGCAGAGAGACTGCTTTCCAAGAAAGATTTTCTACGAATGTTTGGTTGGGTCTTTTAGGGACTAAAGTAATTGGACCTTATTTTTATGATGGCAAATTAACCGCTCGTAGATACCTTAATTTCCTGCAAAACGAATTTCAAGATTTTCTTTATGAATTAACAGTGGCAGAAAGATTAAATTATTCATATTTTCAACAAGATGGGGCTCCACCTCACACTGCTGTAATATGTACAAATTATTTAAATCAAGTTATGCCAGATAGCTGGATAGGCACCTATGGACCCATTCTATGGCCAGCTCGATCACCAGATATTACTCCCTTGGATTTTTTCGTCTGGGGTTACATTAAAGACAAGGTATTTCAAACTGCCCCTGAAAATATTGAGGACATCAAAACCAGAATTCGAAACGCATGTGAGGCAATTACTCCTAAAATGCTCCAAAATGTAATGCGTGACGTGTCTCGTAGAGCACGTTTATGTGTCAGAATGCATGGTGCACAATTTGAGCATTTGTAGTTAGAAAAATAAATACACACAATTTCTTTTCAATATAGTAGTAGGTAGTACTGTTTTACATAGTTTTTCGTTTTTTTCTTTGGATGTTCGTTTTGTACTTGTATTTTTATTTATGAGATATTTATTGGTTTGTATTAAATTGTAATAAATAATTACGGAATTATAATTATTATAAAGTGAATTTTTACTATTATGGCACAGCTGATTGTTACGATTCAATTATATGAATTGTGGTATTCGTAAAATATTAAATATTGACACTATCGGTTAAAATTTCTGTGACATGTTTTATATCGTTGGAATGAGAAAAAAATAACGGAATTAATGGCGTCATGGCCTACTTTGAGATATGTATTTTTCATTTTTGCACAATAGCGTATGTCAAAGCCAACTGCATTTTTCGATTTTTTTGTTACACGTTATTATTCTTATTGTCTTTGCCGTCAACTTTCATTCCTTTCACTTTTTTCGTATCTCCTCAAATAAGGCAGCTATAACCGTTTGTGGTTTTCCTATTTTTTAGGTTTTTGTAATATATCTCATAAAGTAGGCTATGGATTTCAAATTTCTTTTTAGTGAAATATAGCTCACAAAAAATGGGATAACTGTTTCTAAAACTTTATTCTTCTACAATAGATATTAAGCGAGATATTTGGTGTGGCCCTCGTAAAATAGACAGTCTGTATATGAAGTCGGAACATATAGATATTTTCGATGAAATCGGTAAAAGCTCTACCATTTCTACAATTTTTAAGATAAAAATCTGAAACTCTCACATATTACTCTTGAAGTAATGTATAAAAAGATCCGATGAGTGAAGAAACTCTCAAAAATTTATTTTTGAAGATGTACACTTCCAAAATTTCAAAATCTTGAGATGGCGATACATTTTGATATGTATAACTAACTTTACCCACCTATTACTTTGGTTTTAATCGCGTTATTAGATTTCTGTAGGTGCTTGAACTGTGTGTTTTAAGATGTTTTAAGGATTTACGTTAAAAATTGAATTAACCTTATTTATTTTATGAAAATAAAAGAAAACGGTTTCTTTGCTCCAGAATTCCTGAAAGTTGGGCTAAAATAAACGTTAATTAATATCTTTTATCACAAAAATTATTTGGCATACCTATCCATCGCTACGTTCCATTCTCGTGCGTTAAAAAATCTTGAGTCTACATTTTTGATCGTACAAACAAATTTCATATACGTTTTTTTATTTGAAATTTCCTCTCTATCGCCTAGTGCTATTACTTTTTTGATATACATATTTTTTGTTTTTCGATTTAATGGCCAAAAACCGAATTTCGACCAATATTTTCAATTTTTTTAGAGGTCGCCGGCATCTTATAGCTGTAAACTTTTTTTTTATCATATTCTACACCAACAAAATACTTATTTTGAAAAATTCAGCCGTATAACATTTAGTGGCCGGTTTTTATCAATTTCTGTCTCTGAGAATTGGGCTATATTACTTATTGGCTTCTGAAAGATAGCTGCATTATGTGTATAATAGAATGTAAAATTATTTTATTTTTGTTTTTAGATGTATTCTAATTACTTGTGATTTTATATTTTTGAGATATTTGTGTATATAATTTGCCTAAATTAACGTAACGACGTTTAGGTTTTAGTTTTTGAGGGAACAACTTGTTTTATAGACCGGGAGCCAGCGACAGATTTTCAGGACCAAGTCCCTCTCAAGCGGTAATTAGTGGAATGCATCAGAGAGTTGTATTGTGAAGCCTTGTGAACGTCAGCTGCAGCTCCGTGGGTGGGATGAGCGGCAGTAGCCTCCCACGCACGGAGAAAAAAATGTATTTTTCGTCATTTCCCCCTGACTAAAAATTTGTGAAACTATAGCTAATCCAATATCTTGAAGAAAGAAAAAATCAGCTGACTATAACATGGTGTATTATATGTCAGCTGGTGGCTTGAACATGAAAAAAAAATACATTCAATGATTTCCTCTCAACTAAAAATTTACCTGATGATAGCTTATATGATACTGATAAATGTCAGCTGGCTGTACCTCGGTGGAAAGATCGTCAGCTGATACCTTTTAAAGTTGTAACGCAGAAGTCAAGCGGGAGCATAATTAAGTAGGGAGTTCGTTTCTAAAGAAATATTGATGAACTTTTCTCCTGATTGCATTTCGATCGAAGTCCAACAATTTTTTTAGGTTTTGGTTGGTTTTTGGCACCGAAAATTGATGGTTAGTGACAATTTTGTAAACACTGCGGCCACACACTCCTGTCATATTTGCCACTTTTTTTTACAAATTCATCTTTGAGTAATATAGGATTTTCTTGAATCTCATACTTATATACGCTTAAAATCATTTCCTTGGTCTTTACGTCGAAACGAGACTTTTTCGACCTTTTTACTTCCCTCGCATACCGAAGGGAAGTATTATTGTATTCGAGAAAAAATCACCCTCCGAGATTTTTACGGATTCTGACGTTTCAGAACACGTAGATTACGAAAATATAGGTTTTTCAATTCCGTCAGTCTGTCTGTCTGTCTGTCTGTTGGTGCATTTACTAAAAAACTACTTGACGAAGAGCAGTGAAATTTGACAGGTAGTTGACGCTACTGTCAGCGCAGAAATGGTAGAAATTTCACTGGAAAATATACAGGGTGGACCGTCTAAACGGAATAAATAGTGAACAAATTTTTTTTTCGCTCAAATTTAAAATTTCCACGTTTCATGACGCGCTAATCCTATTTCGGGAAAAAACATTTTTGAAAAATTTTTTACCAAGATGAAAAAAATTTTTTTTGCTCTAATTTAAAATTTCTACGTTTCATGGCATTCTAAAACTATTAAAAAAAAAAAAAAATTTTACCATTTTTGAAAAAAATTTTTCTACTAAGATGATAATTTTTTTTTTCTTCAAATTTAAAATTTCCACGTTTCATGGCATTCTAAGCCTGATTCAGAAAAAAAAATTGAAAATTTTTTGAAATTTTTTTTACCAACATTTTTGAAATTTTTTTTACCACTAAAATAGATGGATTTTTTTAAATTTCTTCAAATTTAAAATTTCCACGATTCATGGCGTTCTAAATCTATTTAAAAGAAAAATTAGAAATTTTGTTTACTATTTTTAAAAAATTTTACCGCTAAGATAGATTTTTTTTTCTTTGTTCAGATTTAAACTATCCACGTTTCCCATGGCATTCTAAAACTATTCAAACAAATTTAAAAATGTTTTTGAAAATTTTTTTAAAAAATTTGAAAACATTTTTAATCTATTTATCACTACTATAGAATCGACGAAAAATTTGGTTTGCTCAAATTTAAAATTTCCACGTTTCATGACATTCCAAACCAATTTCGGAAAAAAAAATTTTGCAACATTTTGTTACCAGTTTGGAAAAAAAATTAACACTAGAATAGATGGAAACTTTTTTTACTCAAATTTAAAAGTTTCACGTTTCATGACCTAAACCTATTTAAAAAAATATGTAATTTTTAAATCTTAAACTTCTTTTACCACTATTATAGAATAGACGGAAACTTTCCTTTTTGCTTAAATTAAAAATTTCTACGTTTGACATTTTAAACCTATTTCAGAAGAAAAAATTTAAATTTTTTTTTTAACATTTTTGAAAAATTAAAATAAAAATGAAATTTTTTAACCACCACTATACTTCCACTCCAATGCGCGAATGTTGGATTGATGTGACGGATGGCAATAATATCTGACATATACACCTATTATACTTTTATTGAAAAATGTACAGGGTGGTCATCCCAAGAAATAATTCAGTCATGGTGGACATTTGTAAAGGTATTTGCGCAAGCCTGCCATATGTGGCACCTGTTATTTAGTAATACTAAAGCTAAAGCTAAGCTTTTGCTGTTGGATGAGCAATCTGTATATTTTTTTGACCAAAACTTATCAAGTTTTCTTTGTAATAATAGCAATAACTATATTCCGATTATTATTCTCAATGTCATTTCGTAATTATTAATTATTTAGAGTGACCGCCATGCTCAAATAACGAGGGAAGTTCTGTGTAAAGACCTTTACCGATTTTTTTTTAAGAGGAGACAAACAAATTTCTATGAGCTCATCAGCTGTATCCGTGCTACTAGACATTTTTAGGTGTCCTTGATATATTTGATACACCGATGCCCGAGAGGCAAACACACTTATTTCATATACTCTGGAAGCATATAAATAAAAAACAATAATTATATCACAAGAGACGATATTTACAAAGATGCAATTTAAACAATGAAATGAAAAGTAAACAGATACAACAACGATGTACTTCCAACTGAGTCTGAGTACGCACCTGTACCGAAACCGCGATGAGTGTTATGTGTTATCACCAGTTTATGGCCATTTGACCAATAGCATTACAGAATTCATAGCACGCGAGTAGGCTATCACAATAGAATACGTAGTCAGTCGTAGAGAATGTTCAAGAAGAATTAGTATGGCGACCGTTAAACACAAAATAAAAATGTCTAACGTAACGCCTTATTGCGTCTTTTGGAAAAAACAAGTTCTCACTTAAAATCATTTAGTGAAGATTATTGAATGTACAATTTTTTTTCATGTTCAAGCGACCAGCTGACGTATAATACACCATGTTATAGTCAGCTGACTTTTCTTCTTCGAGATATTGGATAAGCTATAGTTTCACAAATTTTTAGTCAGGAGGAAATGACAAAAAAAAATTTTTTCTTCGTGCGTGGGAGGCTACTGCCGCTCATCCCACCCATGTGTCACACTAATTATTGTTCGAGAAGAAATAATTGACCAAATTTTCAGCTGGCTCCCGGACTATTACAAGGCCAGGAGTTGGATAATTGTGTTATAATTGTTAATTACATATTTTTTACATTCTCATTTGAATTTCTTTTTATTCTGAGCTTTTATGTGATTAGATAGCTGGTTGTATAGCTTGATACCATTAAATTTGATTTGTTTCTGACATATTGTTCTGCTATATTTTGGAGTTTGATATGCGTTTTTTGTTCTATTTCTTGTTTCATGTTGGTGATTTACGGTCGAACTAAACATATGTGTCTTATTATGTGTATAGACAACGGCAGCGTGCATATACAGCCCTCTCACATTCAATTTTTCCGGGTTCTGAAAATCCATCAATATTCTTTTATTGGATTGACAATACATCAATATTTAACCGCACACCATCAATATTACTGTCAATATTTTCAAATATTGTCAATTTTATTGATCGTCTGAGGGCCGCTTAAATAGGTAGCGAAGGAGAATTGCCGATGACACTGCAACATCTTTCGAATATCCGACGGTCTGAGATTTAAGAATATTGTCAATTTATTTGGTTCCCAATTTCGAGAACATAGGTAATGCTTAGTTTTTAACTTTTTTAATTTTTGTTTAAGGGGCGATGTTCTCTTCTCAATTCGACACGTATGTCTTTTTTTGTGCATTGATGTGCTGGGACGGATTAAACGATTTATACAAACGGTAGAGTAGAAAGTACTTTCTATTGGAGAATATGCGGTTTTATGACGAAGGAGTTGGTTGGAGTTAAATAGCCAGATATTTTCAGAGTTGCTGATACTGAATCTGATGTTAAGTTAAAATTCAAAATAGCGAATTCAATAAGGCTGCCATAATTGCATAATTTTTGTAAATACCTGGAATTGGGCCACTAAGAAAATAACAAATAACAAAATCGAACGAATATTATGCTTTTATGTTAAGTAACATGATTATTATTATTAGCATTATTTTGTTCTTTTTAGTGCATTTTTTAACACATTTTAACAATTAAATTGTATTGTCATGTGAACCATTTACACATGCCAAATTTCAAGTCAATACGACACCTGGAAGTGGGTGAAAAGAGAGTTGTAAGATTCTATTACGATGTTAAAGGTCAAGCTAATAGAAACCTGTTTAAAAAATGTGTACCTAAACTACTACAAGAAGTTTAGAACAAACAGAAAATAAATCGGAACAGTAAGCAAATGTTGTGTTAATAAAAACCGAATTTGCCGACTGATTTTAATCAACTGTTCTCTCAAAACAAGAATTGCTTACTTTGTATGTAATTTCCGGTTAACTCCCATTGAAATGAAATATTTCTCGATAGTTTGTGAAAACGACCAATAAATTAAATAAGTAATTATTGTCTCCCAAGATTGCTCGTTGGCTTGAAGCCGTAGGAATTTTAATTATGTCGTCCGTGCGTTTTTATTATATTGCGATCAAGGGAAATGTTGCGTAAGAGATGCTGGTACCCGCATAGAAAATAAAACGAGTTGTCTTTTGCCACCGAACTGTTTTTATTTTAAATATATGCACATGCACTGTTTCGGTAAGTGATGTAAAGGATACATGTGTTAATGTTCCATTAGTGGCCGTTGAAATAACGTTTTTTAACGTTTTTATGGGGTCTGCAAAATGAATGGTGGCATAACCGAATCTGTCTACTCGGTACTCAGTTATGTATCGAATGTATTGTCTAATTTTAAATGTGCCTGGTATTAATATTGATTGCATTGTATGCCTAGTTGAAGTGTTAGGTACCTATATAATTTAAGTTTACATCTTTAAATAATTGGACCCAGGAAATTGCAAACAAAGGTACAATACATCACAGAGACGCGCGGATAGAGGTGTTTCAGAATCTCATGAGCCGCGAAATGCGCAAAAGGCAAAGTTTAATCTGAGTTATAAGTATGTTTTTGAAGACACTGGAGGCTGCTTTGCTGTATACATAAACAAGAGCTCGGGATAAATTGTAAACAATAAATATAATATTTTTAAAAAGTGTAACTGAGTCAACAGGACGGATTATGTTTCTGCGCATATGAAGGTCACGGCTCATGAGGTTTTAAAACACCTCTACAATAATATTACTATGTGTAGGGCAGGGAAGTATTTTAAGGAACGTTCACAAATTTCACATTATAATATTCAGATGTTATTATCACTATTCTTACTAACAGCCTGTGAATTAGGGATGACAATTGAAGAATTCTTCGTGAATTTGGTTAAAAATATCCACAAAATTGAAAATTAAGGTAATGCGAACAAATTTTAGACATTTTTAAACTCTAAAAGTTATATTCCGTCTATGTCACTAGACATCAAATCAAATAAGGCAATCGTTTTGAAATTGTTTCGTCATGCTAATTTTTTCCAATTTTTTTCTTTCTCGTTCAGACAATATAGACGGTATTGCTCCAGACAGCATTTTACACAACAAATATTTCTCTTAATGCCGCTGAAAAAGCTATTAAGACAATGTATACCCGCATTTCTTATTTGTAATTCCGCCACAATACTTGCAACTTTCCATTCTGCATACATACAGGGTGTAATTAGTTTCATGTCATTTAAAAAAAACTGGCGATAGGCAAACTAGACAAACAAAAAACCTATATGACTTTTCTCTAGGGGCACTTTGAAAAAACTGAGCTAGGTTTAAAAATTTAATGTTAAGGTAGGAAACATTTGAGAACCACTGTTTTTCAGGGTCAGTGGATGTTATAGTTCCGAATATTAGAAATAATAAAAAACTGTAATACCCGTCTTGTGTTCCCGCCAGAAGAAGTGCGGCACTTTGATGGGATTATTTGTACCGAACTTTTTATACCACTAATTATGAAAATGTAAATAATTCCTTCTCTTTCGGCACAACGCAAGCATAGCATGGTCGCAGGGGTTTAAATAGGATTTGTTTACATGTGTTTTTTAATTTGGAACAAAGTTATTGTAGCTTTCATTGTCGTTTATAAGAATTTATAAAATTTAAAAGCTTAAAAAATTAGTAATTATTTTATGAAATTGGAAAACGAACAGTTAGACGTCCGAGATACGATAACAGAAAATAGTTGTGTGTTTTAAGTTAGGAAAAAATCTGATTTTTTAACGAATTGAGCGCATGATTTTTCCCAATCAGGTGTCGAAAACTAAAAATCGAGTCTTTGGTCCCTATGAAAATCAATGTAAACAATAATAAACAGATCAAAACAAGACAGCGAATACTAGTAATAATAATAATAATAATCATACCTTTAATGCCCAATGGTAACACCCAATAACTGAACAATTCTTTTGAATTTTTCACAAAAATTGTTCGAAATGACCTCCATCTCCACGTATACACATTTCGGCACGTCGAACTAAGGACATACGCACTCCGTTCAACACATTTGGCAAATTAGGATCATTTTTTATGGTTTCTATACGAATACTAATAATAATAATAATCATACCTTTAATGCCCAATGGGTAACACCCAATAACTGAACAATTATTTTGAATTTTTCACAAAAATTGTTCGAAATGACCTCCATCTCCACGTATACACATTTCGGCACGTCGAACTAAGGACATACGCACATTTGGTAAATTAGGATCATTTTTTATGGTTTCTATGCACATTACATACGTTGTGTTGTAGCAATTGTTCTAAAGTGTCAATTGGATCACGGTAAACCAGAGATTTAAAATGCCACCAAAAATAAAAGTCCATCGGATTTAAGTCGGGCGATCTAGCAGGCCATGGTACTGGTATAGGTCGAATTGTTTCATTCGTCTGCCCAATAGTGCATATTTTTAAAATTAAACACTCCATTTCTGGTAGAACACGACTCATCGGAGAAACACAAAACGTTTAAAAAATCCTTATTTGGCCGCGTATTTTCATAAAATCCACCTACAAAATTGCATTCGCTCTGCAAAATCTTGAGGTTCTAGTGCTTAGACACGTTGGTAGTGATAGGGATGTAAGTTCATATCTCTCAATGTCCTCCATACCACAATATGGGATACTCCCACACGGTTCGCGATTCGCGGGTGCTTAAAGTTGTATCCTCTTCTACAAGTTCCAAAATTTGAACCTCTGCGTCAATTACCCTTTCTTTGCGTTGTGTACCTCGTTCTCCTCAATGCCCATCGAGACGACCTGTTTCTCGAAGACGCTGGTCAATACCAACAAATCTACGAGCACAAGGATGACGTCGATTAGGGAACCTTAAACGATCAAACTCTTCCGCACCAGCTACATTTCCACCACCTTCTCCATACACCAAGTGCATATCCGCGAGATCTGGATAAGTGTAATCTCCCATAATGTCCAAAATCTGCGTTTTAAAACACCACACTAAACTGTGAATTAACGTTATCAATAAAGAAAATGAAAAGAAAAACTTGGTCCAAAATCCAAAAAGTAACACAAAAAGCACGAACGAGAACTAGTGTCTCACGTAACCAAGTACCTACGAACGACTTGAACGATAAGTCAATAAAATAAATCTTAACATAAGTGACACAAAATTCAAAGAGAACAAAAGCAACAGACAAAATCAAGGAACGGATAGGTCGCGTCGTGTGTACGTTGTTTACCAAGTAAGGACACAAACTGAAATTATTACTTGAGAATACTACAATGGAGAGTATAGCACGCGTAATAAGATAATTTGGCCGCGAAGAAGCAAAAAACATGGCGGTGTCCTCTGTCGGTCGCTTTTAACTGCTTTGTCGGCATGCTTTTCGATGACCCCCGTCGTGGCTTAATTATCTCTTAGACTCGCCATACTTATTTGCACGAATGTCAGAGTATCATGTGCGACTAGACGCGAGGCAATAAATCCTACCCCAATATGCCAGCAGTTCTCAAACTATGGTAAAAATTTTAATTTATTTTTTTTCTCCAAAACTATGAGCTTTAGACCCCATGTTATATAAGATTTTTTTGTTGGTCTTGTCGTTCCCTACCACCAGTTTTTTTAATGACATGATACTAATTACACCCTGTATAATATGATGATATGACATGAATTGAAGATCTATTTGACCGTTGATATCACATAACAACTTCTTTTGGTAATAATTAAAATAAAGTTAGAAACCCTAAAATTGGTCTGTCATCGAGAAAATGCTTTTTATATAAGTATATCGGAAAGAAATAAAGACAAAGGCTAGAGGCAACCTTTTTATATAACATTTTTCTTTCTAGGATTAGCAGTTTTCGGAAAAATCACGTGAAAAAAATTGACCCATAAATAACTAACTACTAGTATTTAAAACAATTTGCATATTTCTTCTTTTGTTGAAGAAATTGTTAACTTTTTATTAGGAAACTCCATTAGATTCATTCTTTCAAGGCGCGAATGTCTAATATGAACTGTAGGTCATCGTAAATCACAAAGAACCATAAGAAAATGACAACACACTTAATATTAGAATCGTTGTATTAAAATTAATTGTCGACACAGTAATTAAGGAATTACTCACATTATTGTTTATAAAAACTTACAATTAATTGGTGAAATTATTGGACACGGCAAAGGTTAAGGCTAATTTTCGCTGTTTCAAAGACGACTTTGACATGACTATGACTGGTAGGTACTGAAAAGATTTAATACCGTTTCTTCAAAAAAATATTTGAATGTGACATACGCATCTGTTACTCCTTTATAATCAACGTATATTTAAAAAAATCACAAAAAACATTTGCATCATGTCTAAAGAACTATTTGACAGCAATGCTAAGGCGTTTGGCTTGCGACCACGGAGTCTAGGGTTCGAATCCTGGCCAGGGTATGGATGTTTAGCGACGTTTTAAATGTGTTACCCAGATGGCAGTAGTCGACTTGACCGCTGTTCGGTGGCACAACACGTCTAGTCGCTGTTACTATCTTGAGTTCGAGTCTCAGCTGCGGTAGATGGCAATATCGCAGGGAATGGTTGCTGTGTTAACGTCTATGTGTACGTGTCCTGGTTGAGTGGTGGAATAGCATTAGCTAAAACTCCGCCAGGACGTTAATATAAATAACGATTAAAAAAAATTATAACATTTGGTAGGCAGTTGACGCTACTGCCGACGAGGAAATGGGATATGCTTTACTGGACAATATACAGGGTGGACACCTAAAGAGAGCCAATAATTAAAAAATGTGACTGATGACAATAATATCTGACACTCTGACACATAGTTAGAGTTTATCTAATGTCAATTGAGAAATCATAAAAAAGACCGACAAAGGATTAGTTCGTTTTTTAATTATTGAAATAAATTGAATATTGTTTTACTACTTTATATTAATTGATAGGCATGATCCAAATTATTTATTTATAAAAAATTCTGTTAATTTAATGAACAACTTCGTAGCTGATTTGATAAAAAGTACCATTATCCTACGGCTATGCTACCGGCAATATTACGAACGAATCAGGAAGGGGTAACGGACTTGTAATGGTGAGCCAGGTAATCGACTACTTTCGTTTGAGGTAAGCGCATAACATAGATCTGTTAATCAGATGGTTGACTATATTCGTATACAGGTATCTTTTGTAATATTCAAACACGATTTCGCTGTTATTCTGTCACAGGCAGGCTTTGTAATGATTTATCCTGATAGCAACGCTTTAGGCTGAATTTCTTAATTGAGAATATCACAAAATTGGCAAGGAAAAAATCTGTTATGCCTTTAATAAAAAATATACATGGTGGTCATCCTAAGAGATAATTTAATTATAATGGAAATCTCTAAAGATGTTTACGCAAAACTTTACTATTTAGCACGTTTTCTTTATTATTTATTTTTTATGCCAGATGACCACCCTGTAGATTTTTTAACTAAGAGCGTAATAACATTTCATTGTAGTAACAGTGACAACTACATTACGATCATTATTTTCCTCTATTATTTCTTTATTAATTATTTCTTAGACCGTAGGCTTAAGCGATTTCTATGAAATCTTTTGCCAATTGTAGAGCATGGCTTGGTGGAAGTGCCATATTAGTATCATCAAGCCAATACCTAGTTTATGGCTAGCAAAGATGTGCAACAGTTTTTTTATTTAAGAATTTGGTAGATTTCGAATTGCATTAAAATTGCTAGTCAGATATTTTCGAAGTAGAATCTGTTGTCAAAATTTAAAGACTCAAATTGGCGAATCCAATAGGGCTGCCATATTGCAAGACTTTTGCAGATTTACATGAAATTGAGTACATGTCGATATGAGGGATTCTCTGTAAATGAGTTTGATGTTAAAGCTTAATAAAAATTCAAAACGACAGATATTTTCTATTTTTCAGACACTACACAAGATGCCACTAAAAAGGATTAAAAATAAATTGAAAATATTGAACCTTATTAGGTATCTAAGATCGATGTCACACTGCGGCGGTGCTCCACGCCATTCCAGTTTTTCCGATAAAAAATGCATTTACAGAAGAAGCAGAGTAAAATCTGCACAAAAAGTACTTTAATAAATTTGATCAGTTCGCTAGTTTCCAAGCCTTTCAAACTTAATTGTACAGGGTTGTTCTTTACGATAATTCAAATGTCTATTTTAAATAGTCAAAACTCTTTTCTTTTCAAATGTAACGCCATGTTTGTTTTAGCACTCAATAAAATCAGTAAAATTATTCGCAAACGTTTTTGTTCTATGGCGCCTTGTGAAATGGATTTTTAAATATCATATGTGCCCTGTAATGATCATAAATATTTTTATCCTGTTATAACATTCATATTTAATTAAGCCGAATATATGTATAATAACAAATTTCGTATTCCTGCCACAATTATTTTCATTATTAATTATTTTTTTACGTGTTCTATTGACATAAAATTTTTCGTGTGGTGTGGCCTCAAAATATAAAAATCAAGCTGCAGACTTGCTTTACTGTGAATATTAAATTAAAATATAAATTCCAAATGAGCAGTGCGCGACTGCACTGGTAATTATTTGAAAAGGTTATAAGCTGATCATTAATTCATATTACAGCTCGAATTAGTCATTATGTGTTTGATATTTCGTAAATAAACGTAAATACGTTATATTTTTCTGTTGTTTAATAACAATAACACTCCGTAAAATAACGGTACAATACCTATATTTGCTTTCACTGAAGGTTATTAAGTAACTGCATCAAGTTTTGTAAATTTGAATGAATAGTCAGTAATTATTGCACTGCAGATAAAATTATTTCAAATCTTGAATAAAATTACACATTTCCTGCTCAAGGAGTTGGTATAGTTTATCTAAAGTTAGTTTGAAAATCGTAAAAACGACCGACAAAGGAATAGTTGATAATACGAGCGATATTATGAACGTCGACCGGCAATTTTTAGAATCACTTTTTAATTATCGTTAATATTGTTTTACTACTTTATATTAACTGATAGGCATTATGTAAATTATTTATTTATAATAAATACTGTTGGTTTGATGAACAACTCCATAAATGATTCAATAAAAGTAAATAAATAACATTTAACCCACGGCTATGCTACCGGCAATATTAAGAATGAACTAGGAGCTTGTTAGGGACTTGTAATGGTGAGCCAGGTGAACAATGGACTACTTTCGTTTGAAGTAAGTGCATAACATATCTGGTTAGGGGCCATCCATTAAATATGTCGCAGTTTGAGGGGGGAGGAGGGGGTCCATAAAGTGTGACAGTGTGACAACAGGGGAGGGGGTGGTGGTGAAAGTTCTGTGACATCACATTATTTACACCTACGTATACCGTTGTTTAATTATTGAATGAAATTCAAAAAAATATAAAGATCAGAAAATTCTGCCTCAAAATTTAATGCAGTAAAATATATGACGTCACAACAGGGGAGGGAGGGGTTGACTCAAATGTGACAACCTGTGACATGGGGGGGGGGGTAGAAAACCCGTAAAATTTGCGTAACGTAATTAATGGATGGCCCCTTGACTATATTTGTATACGGATATCGTTTGAAATATTCAAGTACCTACGCGGTCTCGGCTGTTATTCTATTCACAAATAAGCTTTGTAATGACATCCTGGTAGCAACGCTTTAGACCGAATTTCTAAATTGGCAATAGAAATACTATAGTTACTCACCACCAGTGATCCAAAATTTTCCAAATGACGTTACCAGTTAGTGGTATGTTGGTGCTGTTTTGTTCCCGCTCAAAGTTCTTCTGAAAAACTAAAGAATGTTAAATTGTTTCACCACTATAGTGTAACAGTTTACTATTGCATACTACTATGGAAGGTTGTGTGCTCTATTCTCACCCAGAGCGCCAGCGCCCAATTTCGGCGAAGAAGAAATTTTTTTAATTCACTTTGCAAGGAATCGATTTTGATTATAGCTTTTCGAAAAGGGAAGATTTTACTCAAAGAAATGCTTCACATATTTGTCAGTAATTTTTGGTTACTTAGTTTTTATAAATCAATGTTGAACCATTTCCAGTTGATCTATTGCCTTGAAATTTTTGTATACATATTTAGTACTGATGACCAAATCCATAAAAAGGGGCTATTAAGTCAATAGACGAAAAAGGTCATTGTGGAAGGAAATTAATTTAAAAAAATTGATGAAAAGTGATGACTGTTTTTTTATGTTATACATGTACAAATGCTGAAAACCGAAAAAATGAGCGAAATCGGTATCGCGAGAAAAGCGCATAATAGTGCATTGTTGATGCATTTTGAGTGCATTGCTACACTATTTTTTAAATATCTCCGGCTCTATGGGTGGCAGAAAAATTTAAAAAAACTGAGATACTTGTAAATGAATAAATTATCGAACTGTTGGGAATAGTTATATTAGAAGTATATCCTAACCTCAAAAAATCCAAATTTCTGCACCAAAAATGCACTTTTATGCGCCTTTCTCGCGAAGCCGCAACCCGATTTTGCTTTTTTGTTTGTTTTCGACTCATTTGTGTGTATAAAATAAAAAAGAACAAAAAAAAACAACTTCCCGACTACATCACTTTTAAATTCTAATTTCCCTCCACTATCATGTATGTATTACCGGCGACTCCGCCAAAATTTGAAGTCGACTGATAGCGGGATTAGGTAAATTTTATAAAAGTTTTTGGGCTGTTTATGTCTTAATTTGTTACTTCTTTTTGCTTTGTTACAACCTTTATACAATTCCACATGTTTGTCAGTCAATTTAGCTCAAGTCTTACAAGTCAATTTTAAACCATTTACTCTTGAAATTTTGCATATACAGGGTCCTGCAGCTCACCTCCCGTCTTCTACTACACCTAAACGATTTATTTTAGAAAAATGATTCAAACGGGACAATAGACTGTTTGTTAGAGAGCACATTTTAAAAATATTTTTGAATATACAGGGTGTTCCAGAAATTGGTGGTGCATCAAAGTTGTATCTTTTTAAATGGAACACCCTGTAGTTTTATTGATTTTTGGGACCCCTTCGAGCTACTGTACATATCCCTAGAATATTATCAAATTTGATTTGATAGTTCCAGAGGAATAAATTAAAATCGAAAAAAAAAAAAATTTTTCGTCATATTTTAAAAAATTTATAAAAAATAGAAAAAACATCTTCAAACCAAAACTAAGGAACAGGTTGCTTATAATAAAAGGTTAGTTTATCCTACTATGAATATCGTAAAAATAACTTATACAGGATGTTCAAAATTCAATGCCAAACTTTTCAAAATGTAATGCTATTTTTCTCCATTTTTTCAAATGGGACACCCTGTATATTTTTATCTCATCGGATGCAGAATTAAAAAATGAGCATATTTTTTAATTACAATTATCTCGACTATCTTAAAGGTTTCACAGATATTCGTCAAAAACTACTACAAATCGCAAAATTATTATCTAATAGTTTTACTTAACATTTTTCAAATCAATAACTAGAACTTATGTTCTATATGTCTTCCGTTCTCTTGGAGGCACAAACGAAGGCGGGTATGAAATGATCTTGCTACTCTTCCTAATAGGTCGGGTGTAATGTTTTGAAATGCGTTCCTGATTCTTTGCTGCATGTTTTCTGGTGTGGTTGGAGGTTCCTGATAAACGATTTCCTTAACGTAGCCCCACAAAAAGAAATCCAATTTAGTGAAGTCGGGTGATCGGGGCGGCCAATTACATGGCCCTCCTCTTCCAATCCACCGGTTTGGAAAGGTTGTATTGAGATGGTCCCTGACTTGTAATGAATAATGTGCTGGGGCTCCGTCGTGTTGCAGCCACATTGCATCTCTCAAAGGTATTGGTAAATTTTGACATAAATTTGGCAATTGATTTTGCAAAAAATCAAGATACATAGCACCATTCAAATGTCCGTTAAAAAAGTGAGGACCAATAACATGTTCACCAATAATTCCCCCCCACACATTTATTGACCATCTGTGTTGTTGGTCAACCTGCCTAAAAATCCTTGGGTTGTGGTCGGAATAGTAATGAAAGTTATGGCGATTCACAAATCCGTTTTTATGAAATGAGGCCTCATCAGAAAACAAAACCTTATAAAAAAACTCACAATTTATCCTAATTTTAGCTTGCGCCCAATTGCAAAATTCGACACGTTGCTCAAAATCTGCATCGAAGAGTTGTTGATGAAACTGGATATGGTAGGGATGAAAACGGTTGTCCTTTAAAATTCGTTGAACGGTTATCTCACTTACACCTACGGCATCACCGACTGCTTTTTGACTAACGAAAGGGTTTTCCGTAACAGATAATAGCACAGACAATTCATTTTCTTCATTTCGAGCGGGTCTATTTCTAACTGGTTTTGTATAGTCTACATGTCCCGTTTGTACAAATCTCTCTAATAAGTTGTTCAGGCTTTACTGTGCGTAAACTCGACTTGCCAAAAAACAGTTTCTTTCTGATTCTCCTAATATGAAAATCATATCTACTAGCTCTTCTCTGCTGTACTCCATCACAAAAAATGCTTAAAACTTGTAAATTACTAATACGTAATTTAAAATATTGACATATGTCTATTTGTATGACAGTTTGTAAGCAAATTTGTTTCCATGGCTATCTACTAAATTACCTTATTATGGTTAAGAAACAACAGGAATATGATTTCTGTTTACTCCCCTTCATTTACGCCTTCAAGAGGAGAACTGCATAGACAGTTATATGAGAAACTGTCTAATTTAGGTATTTGCTTATTTAATAACATTAGAGGAGCTAAATGATAAAACGGAACACATATTGAACATAAGTTCTAGTTATTGATTTAAAAAATGTTAAGTAAAACTATTAGATAATAATTTTACGATTTGTAGTAGTTTTTGACGAATATCTGTGAAACCTTTAAGATAGTCGAGATAATTGTAATTAAAAAATATGCTCATTTTTTAATTCTGCATCCGATGAGATAAAAATATACAGGGTGTCCCATTTGAAAAAATGGAGAAAAATAGCATTACATTTTGAAAAGTTTGGCATTGAATTTTGAACATCCTGTATAAGTTATTTTTACGATATTCATAGTAGGATAAACTAACCTTTTATTATAAGCAACCTGTTCCTTAGTTTTGGTTTGAAGATGTTTCTTCTATTTTTTATAAATTTTTTAAAATATGACGAAAAAAATTTTTTTTTTCGATTTTAATTTATTCCTCTGGAACTATCAAATCAAATTTGATAATATTCTAGGGATATGTACAGTAGCTCGAAAGGGTCCCAAAAATCAATAAAACTACAGGGTGTTCCATTTAAAAAGATACAACTTTGATGCACCACCAATTTCTGGAACACCCTGTATATTCAAAAATATTTTAAAAATGTGCTCTCTAACAAACAGTCTATTGTCCCGTTTGAATCATTTTTCTAAAATAAATCGTTTAGGTGTAGTAGAAGACGGGAGGTGAGCTGCAGGACCCTGTATATGGAGTGCCCATGAAAATACAGCAGGGTTGCGACGATTTAAATCAACTGATTTTTTAAATTTAAAAAATCATGATTTAAATCAAGTTGTGTAAAGCCAATAATCTAAGTAAATGAAAGTTCAGAAAATTTAAATAAAAGTACAGTTTATTTAAAAGCTAGATACAAATTACAAAAAATTCAAACAAAAAGAAGAAAAGAACAGTTAGGTTACACATATAAAACAAAAGTTACCTTCTTAAATGTACATTATAAATTAGGTGCCTACTTAATAGCAGTAACATAAAGTAAACAAATTAAACAGAACCAACTCTAAAAGAAAATAAAACATGATTTACTCCAAAACAAAAATTTTAAATTAGGTTAATTATTGTAAAGTTTGTACAAGAAAGTTAATTTAGCTGCTTTTTCGGTCCCTGTACGATTTCGAATAAATCGAATCAAATGTTGAAAATATTCTCTCAACCGAGGCTGAATTAGCTGCAGCAGAAAAGAATTGCTTGATAATCGGGAATATTTGTCAATAATATCAATATTTCTGTGGGATTTCCACCAGTCCAAGGGTTTTGTGTTTTTAAGAATTCCTTCGTGAAACATAATATCGGCGAAAGGCTCAGATTTTGCCAGAAATGTAATAGTCAGTGGTAGTAAACCACTTTCGGGATATAATTCATTAGCGGCTTCCAAAGCACGATTCTTTTCGCTTTCTGTTAATTTATGCTTTGTTTTTGTAGAATGAAGGCTAGCAAATGGTATGAGGTGATACACTGGTCGTATCGGTATCTAAATATTTGCATTTGCATTAAGGTAATTTCAGTTTCGTCAAAACGCGACTCAATTATTTTAAATTGTTCTACGACGTTTGATAAAATTGCATCGTTTCTTTGAAGCCTATCAAGTGCAACAGATATAGGTTTTAGTAGGATAATATAAATAAATAATCTTCAGCAGTTCTTTTTAAATAAATGTTTGAAATTTTCTGTTTTACTATGCTGTCAATTTAATTTTTATGTTTCTCGCTAATTTTAAAAAGTATGGGCCATGATTTAATGAAACCCTCTAAGCAGCCTCATTCTTTTGCGTATGTCGCAGAGGCAAAATGATTGTATCGGAAGTATTTCACGTATTACTTAACGTGTTCCTTAATTTCACTAATTTCCAAATCCTTACCTAACAAGTTTAAAATGTGTGGAGCACAACCGTAAGTAATAACATTTAGTTCTGTTGACTCTTTAATTTGGTTTCTCCTAGCATTCATATTGGCAGCATTATCCGTCACAAAACTGCTTACTGTACAGGTATAGTCAGTCTTTATGGTTTAATTAAGTTTGTTGCAACTGTGTTAAATATACAGATGTATGTGGATTTTCACGTGTCTATTGTGTCTACTAAAAAGGAATACCCATTTTCCGTAGTTACAGTTGCACATATTATTGGTTCATTGTGTATGTTGGACCATCCATCCAATGATAGACAAACTGAACTTCCTGTTAAATCTTTAAAACATTTACTTTTTTCCTCGTTATACAGGTCATCGAGCAGTCTGTTGGACATATCATGTCGAGATGGTGGTACATATTCAATATTCAACCTTTGTAGTAATTGCAAAAAATTGTATTCAGCAGAATGTTTGTAGCAAGTGGCAACATAGTTAGAATCGGCTCTAAAATGTCCATGCACTTGATAGCATATCGGATAGAAATGTTAAACAGCACTAGAACAATTAACAGAACCTTTTTTTGTAGATCATTTCGTAAACTACAAATTTCACAATAAATGTTTTTGTTCTAGATCTAATAGTCCAGTCGGTAAAGTAAAAAATACACCAGAAGCTCGCAAAAAATGTTATCTGAAATTTTCCTTCCGTGACTGTTGGTGCGAGGATTAAACATCACAAAACCACAAAAATCAGTTCTGGGGGTGCCGCGCAACCCCCCAAAAAAGCCACCCCTTCGGTGAAAAAAAGCCTTATTTTATTGATAATTCGTTAACCGTTGAAGATATTAAAAAAGTGCTCATCATAAAAAGAAAGCTTGACTAAATGCCTAAAAAAAGTCCTCTTGCAATTTTCTTGTATATGCCATGGTTTTCGAGAAAGTCGATATTGACAAAAATTCCAAAATTTGTATTTTTAATGCGCGCGAATATTCGTTTATTTGAAATTTTTTGCGCGCGGCCTATAGAGAAAATTGAATTGCTCGCTAATCAAACAAGCTAGGAAGAAGAATCAAAATGGGTTTTAAAGGGGATATAAAATATTCTCTTGTGTTGCTGTTTTTGATGGCTATTGATATCTATTAGTATATAAAAATAACATAATGTAGTTATCTCTTGATTTTTTTGTGCATCTAACTATTCACAGGCCTATAAAAAATAACTGACTCTAATATAAGTTATAAATGCATTATCTTTTAGTTCAAGATAGTACTTCAATGCAGAAAAAATTAGGAATAAAAATATTCATATTTACAGCTGGTAAATTTGTAAGTGTGAATATTTTTATTCCTAACTTTTTCTGCATTGAAGTACTACCTTGAACTAAAAGATAATGCATTTACAACTTAAGTCAGTTATTTTTTATGGGCCTGTGAATAGTTAAAAGTGCAAAAAATCAAGAGATGACTGTATTATACTGTTGTTTTTATATACTAATAGATATCAATAGCCATCAAAAATGGAAATGCAAAATAGTGTTTTATATCCCCTTTTAATTTTTCTTCCTAGCATGCTTGGTTTTCGAACAATTCAATTTTTTCTATAGGCCGCTCGCAAAAAATTTCAAATAAACGAAAATTCGTGCGCATGAAAAATACAAATTTTGCAATTTTTTTCAATATCGATTTTCTCGAAAATCATAGTATATACAAGAAAATTACAAGAGGACTTTTTTTAGGCAATTAATCAAGCTTTCTTTTTTGTGATGAGCAATTCTTTTATATCTTCAACGGTTAACGAGTTATCAGTAAAATAAGGCTTCTTTCACCGAAGGGTTGGTTTTTTGGGGGGGTTGCGCCCAGAACTGATTTTTGTGGTTGTGTGATGTTTAATCCCTCCACTAACAGTTACTGATGGAAAATCTCAGATAACATTTTTTGTTATGGAAATCTTTATAATTATTGGACTATACTGAATGACCAGATATTCGAGAAAAAACTGTTTCTGTTTAAATCTTTTTAATATATGTCACATTGATGGAAACTTTTGAAATATTGTTTAAAACGATGACACAAAATTTAACTTGCCGGAATTTTTTTTAGGCTGTGTTGCCAAATAACGAATCGTTTTCTCCCAATTTCTACGGTAGAATTACTTCATAAATATGTGCAATTTTGGTTGTATCCCAGATAACCTTCAACATCCATCCTGATAATTACTTTAAGCAATGATAGTTTAAATACCATTATTAATCTATATTTTTTCTATTTCAGATCTTCAGAATGTACCATCTTTAACAGAATTGGCAGCGAGGTGCGTGGCCTCTCATATTCCCTTTGAATTGGTGGAGCACGTCTATCCCCCGGTGCCAGAGCAGCTCCAGCTTCGAATAGCGTTCTGGAGCTTCCCTGACAATGAGGAGGATATTAGACTGTACTCGTGTCTTGCCAACGGGTCCGCGGATGAATTTTCTAGGGGCGAGAATTTGCATAGGAATCACATGGTCAAGGATCCGCTTCAGATCGGTAAGTCACAATACGGAGGACTTTATGTATTTGTATTTTATTTACATTCGGCATATTATAATAAAACATGTTTAAAAATGAATTATTATTTGTTTGCTTATAATTGTATTGAAACATATTCTTTATACGATTTTGCAAACAGCAGAAAAAATAACCATCAATAGCTAAAGGAAAAACTATGTGTAAAAATATTAATGAAATCTTTGCATTCTTTCGATAACCTGAATCTGATTATGCTAGCAAATTATAATCCTAAAATGAATTTGTCTAATTTCTTATTCGACAATTCTCATTCTAACACTAGCATCCACACAGTCCCCTACGGCCATGCAGATTAAACTAGTATCTACAATAGCCCCTACGACCATGAAGATTCAGTTAAAAATGAGAACAAAGGCCTAAGATGAATTTATTTATCTACCTTGTCTTAAAAATTTTTCATTCTAATGGATTACATTTTAATGAAATCTATCATTCTGTTTCTTGGAAATGCTTAGCATTTGAAACCTTTTTTGCCCTTATTCTGGAGCTCATCAGAAAGACATAAAGTCACTCATAAAGATGTTTCATGCAAAACCAAGACAATTTCTATGAATAAGTGTGAAATAATTATATTTGACATATAAAACATGTAAGAAGATTGAGTGAGGAAACTAGTAGAGCTAAATGACTCTTGAACTCCTCTGTTTTTAATAGGTATACGTGCGATAGTTTGGCATATCCTATACATAAGCGTGCCATGTGAGTACTTGGCGTTTTATTTATGAGGGCCATATTTTCCTTTTCTGAGCCCAAATTATCTGGCCAAAATTAATTAAATTATATTATGGAAAAATTAAGTGACGTAACTATTTCCCGTGATAGTTAATAACAAAAAGACATAAATTAAGGGGTATTTAACGTAAAAATTTTAGTAACAAACTCTTGTTTGGCAAAGTTTTATTTATTTACGTAACAAGAAAATTGTATCTTATATATCGTTTTCCAATTCTAATAAATCTAATTGGTCAATAGGCAATAATATCTTCTAGGACGTTCTCTACATTATCCTCGACATCATTGATCTCGTTGCTCGCTGCTCTCTTCAGATTTTAAAGTTTCAGGTTTCGGTTCCAGCAGCATACTAATTACTTCAAAGAGAAATTGCAGTCTACATTGACGGTCTATGCGTTTTTGTAAACTAATGCTGGAAATGATAGGATCTGATGTATCCATAGCTCTGTTGAAAATGTCTTCTCCATATTATTTTGCCTACTAGTTTTCCTAGCGTAAAATTGTCGGTCATGTTTGTACAATTTATTTCTAGCTTCAGATCCTTCTTCTTCAAAATATCCTATTTACAATACAGTATTTTCAATGATCTGTTTACTGTGTGCTAGAACTTTATGCACAGTTACAGACATTAGGTACCAGGATTATTTCGTTATGTATAGTCTGGCTGTTGCGTAGCAATATTCTTCAAATTTTGGTGCATCGATTTGGTAGTTACAGGACAGGCAAATTAAAATAACTTTAAATTTTTTAATGAGGTCTTCATCAACATCGATAATTTCAGAAAATTTGTTGGTGTCATTTTAAATGCTCGACGAGCAGTATTAGAGGTGTTTTAAAATCTCATGAGCTGCGACCTTCATATGCGCACAGACATAATCCCTCCTGTCGACTCAGTTACACTTCTTAAAATTATTATATTTATTGTTTACAATTTATCCCGAGCTCTTGTTTATGTATACAACAATTCAGCCGCCAGTGCCTTCAAAAAAAGACTTATAAAGCAGAATGAACTTTGGCTTTTGCGCATTTCGCGGCTCATAAGATTCTGAAACACCTCTACCATCGTTTGTACTACCAAACCCGGCTGTTGGTTTGTCCACATTTAAATGAAATTTTTCTAAAAATCGTTCTTGTATAATTTTTTTCCTATTGGCAACAATTTATTTATTTTTCTGGCCTCGGACTTGCCATTCACGTATATCATATCGATAGAAGATGTGGAGGATACACTAAAAAAATCGAATCCAACAATGTAATGGACTTATTCCAAACTGCAAAGTATTTGATTTTGGATCAAATACGTTTGTCGTTTTGAAATCCTGAATTCGCAAAAAATCACGAAGTGTGGCACCACATATCGGACAAGTCTGCTCAATTTGCAGGTCGATAGTTTGCTTTTCTTTTAATATATGCTCCGCTGACTCTTTGACGTACTCCAATTTAAGAGCCCTGTAAAATCTCGCAGATTGCGGAGTTCGATTATTCCTCAAAATAGTTTCGTGTGACTGCAAGCGAAGAGGCATTACCGTAGTTGCAAACAAAGATGCATCAGAATGGGTACTAGAAGTGGTAAATTTTTGTTTATAGGTTGAATGACGCGAACTTCCATCGAAGCCGTAATTGAAAATTATTTCAGCATTAATTCCAGTAAGTTGTAATGATTCCATATACTGTAAAATTGGCTCTTCTTGCAAAAGTACTATTCTTTCTTTCGTATATTCCAGTAAATTGCTTAACGGCACATCTGCCACAATATCGGAAATTTTGATCCCAGTTGGCCTACATTTTTGTTTAGCCTTCCAAACTTCTTTGTAGTCGGGGTACATTTTACAATTTCTTGAAATAGCTCCACGTCGAATATCCAAATACTGTTGTTTACTTAAATTGAAATCTAAAATCAGTTCTAACGCTTCTTCGGCTGAGTAATTCAATTTTTTTTTTCTGGAGAAAAAAGGATTTTTCTAATTTTAGCTGGTCGGATTGGACTTTTGTACTTCTTTCAAAACTGCTGCTATATCGTGTTTGCCCTGTTGCCGTGCAGCTATACTCGCAGCTTGTACAATTAAAGATGTTTCGTCTTTCTTTTCATGTGATAATTGTGCAGCTTCCCTTCTTTGTGATCTGGATGATTTTTCGGAGAATGATAGACTCGGCCGACCAGAAGAAGATGATGGCGTTGTCTAGTCTATTTCAAAAACGAAATGTCCTTTTAGCCAAGTAGCATTTTTGTATTTAAAATAATCCTTGCGCCGAGAAGCTTGAGTTCACCGTTCACCGACATTCCGGCACAAACGACGTAATTTTTCCCGTAGTCTCTGCTCATTAGATGAGTCAATATTCTCTCCTATCGTATTTTTTACATAGTCCCAAATTGCCAAGAATTTGTCGTCTTTGCCACTTCCTGGTAACCATATTTCTACAAGGTCTTCGTTCTTGAAACGATGCATACTTTACAAAATATAATAATTTATCAAAAGTTGCAAATAGTTGCGGGTAAATTATACGGAACAATAAACACTGATAAGAACTGATTACATTGGCGTAAAATTTATCAAGGCCAAACTCCGCCTTTATTTTATAAGTCGATGCAAATTTTTATATTTAAATTTCACCATAAGAAACTTCATAAACATCATTGTTATTTTAGTGTAACCACTAATGAAAGACTTGGGATTTTTCTATTAAATTTATAAATACTGCATACCTGAAGGACAATAAAAAAAATACGACACACAAAAATATTGAAAAACACAGCAATAGCACACTTTCCCACTTGTCATTTACACAACGGCTTACGCTCGATAACTGAAACCTTTATTCTAAACTGCAAATTATATTGCCCTAGTTATGTAAAAGGCCGGATGTAACAGACGCGCAGGTAGAGAACCTTGTCCGGTGGGGTGTTTACTATCGACATTTGGGTACAAAGACGTTATTTCTGAAAATTGGAAAAGGGGATTTTGGCCAATAAATCCATTCTCAGAAACCACAGTGGAACGGCCTGAATCCGGTGAAGGTTTTCAGCCATTACTAAGTTGTTTAGTGAATTTGAATGGACAATGTAATGATTCATCTGTTACTCTTTGGAAGGGGATGCAAGGCCAGTTAGTTTTTACAGGTTATTGAGAACACTTCGATGTAGGTGGTAGGGTCCACCAAGACGTATGGCTTCGACATGAGTAAATCAGCACTTTATCGAGAAAGCAGAAGACGAGATCCTGAAACAAAAGAAACACCGTATAACATGCACAACAACATATTACTGCAACAGCGACCTCTCACCGACGAAGTCACATTTGACTTCCGTCTACATCTAAATATAAACATTATGGTTTCTACTAACTAGGTATGGTAGAAATTTCATACTTTTTTCATAAAATGTGCACAATTGTTATTATATGCTCAGTTAAACCGCAACACTAACACCTTTCTTTGTTAACGAGCCATCTCATCTGAACTTCATCAACAGCAATAATGTTATAATTAAACGCCAACGTTTCGGTAGTTCATTCTTCAACTGTAAAATTATGGTGACTGGTTAAATGAAGCGAAACCGACCACACTGCTCATTAAGCTACCCTCTTTTAACATCTAGCAGCCTTGTGATTATAAATTGCATTACGTTAATGTACTTTACAAGCATAGCCTAGAAAAAGAAAATAATTCAATTTAGTGCCCACTCACAAATATAGTATTTTTAAGAATTCGTAACTCGATTAAACCACGACGATCAAAATGGATAAAACTGGGATGAGAAAGTGCACAAAGAGCTGAAAGAAGCCCGTCAAGAACAATTTACAGAGACCAATTATTGCGAGAAATACTGCCCAAGTAAAATATATTTTGTATCGAACTTTTGTATCAGCAAACATAGATAGATTCTTTACAGCATCACAGATTTAATTTTGGTTGTGTTACTTTGATAGAATAACATTATTGCGAAATGTATCTTAAATTGTTTCCATTTTTTTTTTACTTTCTTATCTATACATAAATGTAGTCACATTATTAGCACCATATAAAACTGAAATTCTATATGTTTGAAATTAGTTTTTTGGCACTGTAAAATAATTAAATGCCCATGCGCGATCAAGGACAGAAAGTACCATATTAATCATCTAATCTGAATCTGAAATAATTTAGTGTCACCTACTCTGAAAATACTTATTTAACTCTAGCTGGCACCTCCGCCATATTCTCGAATAGAAAACCATCACTGTGCCATACTCTACAGTTTGCAAAAAGATTTCGTAGAATTCGCTTTAGCCATTCCAAGGAAAATGTTGAACAGACATGAAAAAATAGCTTACATGTGCACAGTGGTCAATTTTCAAGTTCTAGGGGTCAGAGTTCGACAAATTTACACTAATTAATAGAAAAGCGGAAAAATATTGAAAAAAATGTAGGCAAAGGGGTGGTTTTGAGGGATTTAAAAAAATTATTTACCCGCGAATACACCAAAAATAGTAAAAAAAATTTCTAAGGAGCAAGGGGATGGTTTTTAATTGCGTAACTTTTCTAATAAGATTTGTGAATCTACGAAAAAAATGTATAGTAAATGTAGTGAATTAAAGGATCTTTTTTGAAGGGGTGCAGTGGACAATTTTATATTTCTAGAAGGACGAAATTATTTCAATTATTTTTTCTGGTTTTGGTCCAAAATGGTGTACTTTATAATTTTAGGGTGTTCTTGAAATAATATTAAGATATTGTTGTAAATTAACTTTTATTTAAAATTAATTGCTCTAAGTAGAGATATCTAAAAGTAGGGAATTGTAATTTTCTGAATATCTATAAATTCTTGCAGCTGTATAGTTTTATTCATCTTGATTTAAGCTTTCTCGTTTTAAGAAGTATAATCTATTATTACTTGATCATTTTATGAAAAATAAAAGCTGCTACCATCTGCTGCTTTAATCATGATTTTACTTTTTAGCTACTTATGCTGTACCTCGAAGAAGTCTCTTTGGGGGTATAGGTAATGGAATCTGACAAAGAGGAAAAATAATAGGATGTACTTGCATGTCCTTAACGTACAACATTGTGGAGAAACTTCAGAATAATAGACAAAATTTAAAAAAATGGATATTAAATTTCTGAAAGGCTAAAAAGTTGTAGAATTGAGGGCAAGTTTTTCAAAAATAATGATTCCTGGTTGGATGGGGAAATTAAATTAAGAACTGGAAAAGCTGATAGAGGACACGCCTAATCAGCCATCAACTTCCAAAACACTTGATCCGCCAAGGAAATTGTTTGATAAACTTAGTGAAAGAGATTAAGGAAATGCAAGTACATCCTATTATTTCTTTCTGTTTGTCGAATTCCATTGACCATACCTCAAACAGTCTTCCCGTGGTATAGCACAAGTAGCGAAAAAGTAAAATCATGATTAAAGTAGCTGATAATAGCAGCTTATTTTTTATAAAATGATGAGGTAACTAGTTATACAATTGTTGCAAATTCTATGGGATACTCTTCGCAGTTTTTTTTGTAAATAATATTAGAAATTTATCATTTAATTACAAAACAAACAAAAAAAATTAAAAAAATGAATAACTTTTTATTTATTGATCAATTTTGTTCAAAGACTATAGGGTTCTTCCTCTGGCTAACACTAACTTACAGTCAAAATTTTAGTACAGTCGTACTTCTCGTTCTTAAGTTATCGTGCTTAAAAAAACATGACGGACAGACGGATTTTTTGAGAGGTCAGAATTCGATCGCAAACACAGTGATATGATTTTTTTTCTACGAGCAATATTACCGGTTTTAAAAATGTGCCGAACGAATGCAATATACTCTTTGTCTTCTATTTGTGAAGAGTATAATAATAGGTAATTATACTTCTTAAAACGACAAAACTTAAATCAAAATGAATAAAACCATACAGCTGCAAGAATTTCAGAAAATTACAATTCCCTACTTACTCTCTACTTAGAGCAATTAATTTTAAATAAAAGTTAATTTACAACTTATTTTAATATTATTTCAAAAATAACCTAAAATTATAGTAAACCATTTTGCATCAAAAACAGAAAAAAAAATAATTCAAATAATTTCGTCCTCCTAGAAATATCAGATTGTCCGCTATGCACCCCTTCAAAAACCGTCCTTTAAGAGCTTACATTAACAACCAGTACCATAAACAACGCCAAAAAGATGCTTTTAGAAAAGGATACTTTATGCTAAAAGTAGATTTTAAACATAAAGTAAGTATCCTATACTTGAAGGATACTTTATGCTTAAAGTCAACTTTGAACATAAAGTATCCTTTTCTAAAAGGATCCTTTTGGCGTTGTTTATGGTACTGGCTGCTATTTCACTACATTTTCTTTACTTTTTGTAAATTCACAAATCTTATTCTAAAAGTTAGTTACGTAATTTTAACATAATATTTAATGTTCAACCCCCTTGCTCCTTGGAATTTTTTAGCGTTTTACCAATTGCTGGATTAAAAAAAAAGGAGAACCAATACCATGACTCGCTAGGTGTTCAGATCACACACCATCAGATTTCTATGTCTGGGGGTACATGCGGGAAATAGTTTTTACCGCATAAGTAATCTCCAGGGAGCTACTGGTTGAACGAATTTAAATGGCCGCTCAACAATTGCTACAAAACATATTGCTATATCGTAATAAAATAGTAGTTAAAATTTCTGTTTTACTTCATAAATGATAACATTGATAACACAGCTCTACAAAAATAAAAAAGTTCTGTGCAAAACATGAAAACGTGATATCCCCCCCCCCCATGTATTTTGCTCCGTAGAATGCAAATGTGACATCAGAATTATTCTAGCAAATCACAGTTTTTTTCTAACCTAAAAATGGCTCAAAATCATAAAGAATTATTACCCCAGAGAAATAAAACTTCCTCTGCGGAATGAGGCCGAACAAGCTGAATTTTTGCAGAGACCTTCGTTTTGATGTTCCAATGAAGCACAAAAAAATCTCATATGCCTACCCTTGTGCGTCTTGAGATATCGAAGGTCAAAGGTCATGAAAATCGGTTTTTCGCGAAAATCTCGCTTCCAGTGCATCTGACGTCGTAAGAACCCATAACAAAACTTACGTAAAATAGTATTCTCTACAAAATTGTTCATATAAATTTTTTTCGTACGACCAACCGTTTTCCAGATATAGCATGATAAAGCGGGAGCGCGCATTCGTAATAGGTAATACTGTATTATACTGCAGAGCTATAACTATAAAAGCACTTTTCTTAACTTCCCGCTTTATCATGCTATATCTCGAAAACGGTTGGTCGTACGAAAAAAATATATATAAACAATTTTGTAGAGAATACTATTTTACGTAAGTTTTGTTATGAGTTCTTATGACGTCAGATGCACTGGAAGCGAGATTTTCGCGAAAAACCGATTTTAATGACCTTTGACCTTCGATATCTCAAGACGCACAAGGGTAGGCATATGAGATTTTTGTGTGCTTCATTGGAACATCAAAACGAAGGTCTCTGCAAAAATTCAGCTTGTTCGGCCTCATTCCGCAGATGGCCTTTTTTTTTAACTTATTTCACTGGAGTATATCGAGATATTTCATTTAAGGTGGCCATTCCCTAGAAATCCGATACCTAAATATTTATTATTTTTGGTCATAACTTTTTTCCTTACTACTTATATTAAAAAAAAACTATGAGACTACCTAAGTAGAACCATTTCAAGACTATTGCTATGAATTTCCACTCAATAATTTCAGTGGTTTGCAAAATAGCTTGATTTAAAACTACAAAATAGGAAGATTAGCATAATTTTTAAATTTACATCTATTTTGCAAACTACTGAAATTATTGGGTGAAAATTCATAGTAATAGTATTGTTATGGTTCTGCTTAGGTAGTTTTATAGTTTTTTTAAATATACATATTAAGAAAAAAAATTGGTAAAGGTATTTACACAGAGCTTCCCTCGATATCTGTGCATGGCGGTCACTCTAAAAAATTAATATTTACGAAATGACATTGAAAATAATAATCGGAATATAGTTATTTCTGTTATTGCAAAGAAAACTTGATAAGTTTTGGTCAAAAAAATATACAGATTGCTCATCCAACAGCAAAAGTTCAATACCAAATAGCAGTTGCCACATATGGCAGGCTTGCGCAAATACCTTTACAAATGTCCACCATGACTGAATTATTTCTTGGGATGACCACCCTGTACATTTTTCAACAAAAGTATAATAGGTGCATATGCCAGATATTATTGCCATCTGTCGCATTTTCAATCCAACATTCACGTAATGGAGTGGAAGTATAGTGGTGGTTAAAATTGTTTTATTTTTTTTTGAAATTTTTCAAAAATGTTGGTAAAAAAATTTTCAAAATTTTTTCTTCTGAAATAGGTTTAAAATGGCAAACGTAGAAATTTTAAATTTGAGCAAGAAGGAAAGTTTCCTTCTATTCTATAGTAGTGGTAAAAAAAATTTAAAATGCCTGCCATATGTGGCAACTGCTATTTAGTATTAAACTTTTGCTGTTGGATGAGCAATCTGTATATTTTTTTGACCAAAACTTATCAAGTTTTCTTTGTAATAATAGTAATACTATATTCCGATTATTATTCTCAATGTCATTTCGTAATTATTAATTTTTTAGAGTGACCGCCATGCACAAAAAACGAGGGAAGTTCTGTGTAAATACCTTTACCGATTTTTTTTTAAATAGTTTTACAATGCTATGAAACATGAAAATTTTAAATTTGAGCAAATACAAAAAAAAATTCGATCTATTTTAGTGGTAAAAACTTTTTGAAAAATGATGGTGAAAAAAATTTTCAAAATTTTCTGAAATAGGTTTAGAATGTCATGAAACCTGGTAAATTTTAAATTTGAGCAAAAAAAAATGTTTCGTCTATTCTATAGTAGTGATAGATTAAAAAAATTTCAATTTTTTTTTTTTTTTATTAGGCTTAGAATGCCATGAAACGTGGAAATTTTAAATTTGAAGAAAGAAAAAAAATGTTTTCGTCGATTTTAAGTAGTAAAATTTTTTTTAAAAAATGGTGAAAAAAAATTTCAAATTTTTTTCCTCTGAAATAGGATTAGCGTGCCATGAAACGTGGAAATTTTAAATTTGAGCGAAAAAAATTTTTTTTCACTCTTTATTCCGTTTAGACCGTCCACCCTGTATATTTTCCAGTGAAAATTTTACCATTTCTTCGCTGTCAGTAGGGTCAACTACCTACCAAATTTGACTGCTCTCGGTCAAGTAGTTTTTTAGTTAATGCACCAACAGACAGACAGAAGACAGACAGACTGACGGAATTGAAAAAACCTATATTTTCGTAATCTACGTGATCTGAAACGTCAGAATCCGAAAAAATCTCGGAGGGTGATTTTTTCTCGAATACAATACTTCCCTTGGGTATGCGAGGGAAGTAAAAAGTTACGGCTAAAAATAATAAATATTTCCCTATCGGATGTCTCTTACTTGGGAATGGCCACCTTAACAACTAATTTTGCAGTTATTTGTTATATTAGTAAACAAATAGAGATTTAGCGTACAATACCAACCGGTAGACTTTGAACTTAAACTTATTTAAAACACGTTTAAAAAGTTTTTATGAATTTTATGCAGTTACAAATTATTTCGAATCAATGGCTCTTTTTTTACTACGTTTACTCCACTACTAATTTATTTAAAAATTCCGTCTGTTTTCCTTTCATTTGCCTGGCCTAAAGCCACTTTCATGAATAATAGCAACTTTAATGAAAAAATATCAGGAAAAGTTACGCAAATGTGAATTCATATGGTTCAAGATAGTCAATCCGCATCTTTGATTAAGAAAACGTTCCTCGTGTAGTAGGTAATTTGAAGTCTGAGAAGCGAGGGAATTATGTCATAATAACATATCTTGTAGCTGTCTTTGTAATACAAATTTTAATTTTATGTCGACAGATAAAGTCATGATCTCAGCACATATAAATTTCAACGAAGAAATTTAATTTGTTTGGTGTAGCTGAATACTGAAGTAAAATTATTTTTTCAACAATTTTTCATCTTAGAATATGTCAAATAAACAAAGCCAGTTAGCGAAGTGGATCGTTTTAAATTGTGTAAAGATGTGTGTATAAAGGATGATGGAAAATGAGAATTGAATACCTGTCATCCAATTCTAAACGATTTTATTAGCGTTAGGAAATAAACCTTTCGTCGTCTAATTATCTTAATACTTATGTTCCTCCATAAATTAAAAAGATTTTGACTATTATAAGTTTTGCGAATCACATTTCGAAAGATTGGATTGTTACACTTTATCTATGAATAAGATTATGACTTTTCTTATTTCAATCTTTTTAGTAGCCTCTTATTGTTTTATACTTCAACATCAGATTCGGTATTAACAAATCCTGAAATCTCATACCAAGGTTAATGTAAATCCACAAATATTTTGCAATTATAGTAACCATATTGGATCCTCACAATTTTATTTTGTGAACACCTTTAATAAGGGAGTACATTCAAAATAACCGGAAGCTGGAATCGATAGGGGATGAATACTAAGCAAAGAATGCTGTATGAAGTTTTTTTTTCAGTTATTCGCGATTGAAAATGAATGAAAAGTACAACCCTGAACAAAGGATCTAAGCTAAAAATTTACAACACAATAATAATACCTATTGTTACATATGGATGTGAATCTTGGATATTGACAAACAACGATGAAATGCACCTCAGAATATTCGAGAGGAAAATATTAAAGAATATATTTACTCCGGTACGGGAAGAAGACGGATGGAGAATCACTAAGAACTATGAACTTGATAGGCTGATAGACGGAGCAGGTATAGTACAGTTTGTTAAAGCACAGAGAGAGAATACGATGGTTAGGACATGTGGAGAGAATGCGAGAGAGAAAAGGTGGGCATGAAAAGTGATGCAGTGGAAACCCCCAGGAAGGAGAGCAAGAGGAAGACCTAGAAAAAGGTGGTTAGATAATGTTAGAGAGGATCTGGAAGTTATGATAGGGAATTGGAGAAGAAAGGCAGATGATAGGGACGAATGGCGACAACTGTGAAGAAGCCTAAAACCCACCAAGGGTTGTAATACCAAAGAAGAGGAATCTGTTTTTGAGGTTACTTGGAGTGTACTGATTTCCACCCCTGATAAAGGGTGGTATCCACCACTAGTGTGAAAGCGCACATCAGACCTGAACTTCGTTCCTTGAGCCATTCCATTTACTGTCCAAATATCACGTCAATCGATGTTATCCGAAAGAATTCTGAAGCAATCACCTATTTTTACCGTCAAACACTGGACTATAGTGCCATTTGATAGAGCACATTTTTTTAAATTATAATTTCTCCCTCTGTGACTTGTCAAAAGAACAATTAGATGGTGTTTTTGACAATTTAGTTTAATGTAATTATCTCCAGATGATACATGATGGTTGACGAAACGTACATCGAGTATAGTATTCCATATTTAACCTCTTCAGAGGTCAGTGACACACCAAAGACTACAATTCCCCTGTAGGAGTAAAATTTGTATATCAATTTTCTTCTCCGATGTCAACGCTTTTAATGTATGTTCAAATTGAATATTTGCCTACTAGTCCAATAATTATAAAGATTTTCATAACAAAAAATGGTATCTGAGATTTTCCTTCAGTAACTGTTAATGGAGGAATAATACATCACAAAACCACAAAAATCAGTTCTGAGGGTACCGCGCAACCCTCCCAAAGAACCACCCCTTCGCTGAAAATAGCCTTATTTTACTGATAACTCGTTTGCCGTTGAAGATATAAAAAATTTGCTCATCATAAAAAGAAAGCTCGACTAATTGCCTAAAGGAAAGTCATTTTATAATTTTCTTGTATATGCCATGGTTTTCGAGAAAATCGATATTGAAAAAAATTACAAAATTTGTATTTTTAATGCACACGAATTTTCATTTATTTGAAATTTTTTGCGCGCGGCCTATAGAAAAAATTGAATTACTCGAAAACCAAACGTGCTAGGAAGAAAAATCAAAATGGGTTTTATAGGGGATATAAAATACTCGTTTGTGTTTCCATTTTTGATGGCTATTGATATCTATTAGTATCTAAAAATAACAATATAATATAGTTACCTCTTGATTTTTTTGCACTTTTAACTATTCACAGACCCATAAAAAATAACTGACTTTAAGTTAATTATAGTTAATATAAATGCATTATCTTGTAGTTCAAGGTAGTACTTCTATGCAGAAAAAGTTAGGAATAAAAATATTCACATTTACAAATTTATCAGCATGTTGAAGTTAAACAAATTTTGGCCATTTTTTTTATTGTTTCCTAAAAATAAAAAAAAGACCCACATCTTGAAAATTAAGCTCAAAATTATGTTTTGAGTATATATTTTTACGTAGTTCCACCTCTTTAGGAAACGCCCTGAATCCGTGGGTGCTAAATAATTTTAACAAGGGGTAAACCACTAACACTTTATTTAATAATTTACTGATATACAATACTTCTTATATAACCAAAATAACCTTTACACTTTGTTTACTTCTTATTTAACCTCACTTTTCAACTTCTTTACTTTTATAAAACTTCTCCCCCTTCCGCCGGGAATCGCGCCTTGTATACTCTGAAATTGCCTCCAGAGTCATCCAGAACAGAATCGAGAATCTTCTCTCACCACACTTTAGAAAACTCTATCTCTTTCTACAAGTTTCCAGTCACGATTAGGCATAGGCGTATCATAGGGGGTGTAATGCATAGCAATATCATATAATTATTGTTTCTAATCATTTAATAGTTAAAAAATTGTATTAAATAAATATCATAAAAAAATTGAATATGCAACCTTTTCTGGATTTTTTTTGGCTAACTTTAACATGCTGTTAAATTTGTAAATGTGAATATTCTTATTCCTAACCTTTTCTGCATTGAAGTACTACCTTGAACTAACAGATAATGCATTTATAACTTATATTATAGTCAGTTATTTTTTATGGGCCTGTGAATAGTTAGATGCACAAAAAATCAAGAGATAGCCATATTATATTGTTATTTTTATATACTAATAAATATCAATAGCCCTCAAAAATGGCAACACAAGAGAGTATTTTATATCCCTTTTAAAACCCATTTTGATTTTTCTTCCTAGCTTGTTTGGTTTTCGAGCAATTCAATTTTTTCTATAGGCCGCGCGCAAAAAACTAAATAATAAAAATAAACTAAAATTCGCGCGCATTAAAAATACCAATTTTGCAATTGTTGTCAATATCGATTTTCGCGAAAACCATGGCATATACAAGAAAATTACAAGTGGACTTTTTTTTAGGCAATTAGTCAAACTTTCTTTTTTATAATGAGCATTTTTTTATATCTTCAACGGTTAACGAGTTATCAGTAAAATAAGGCTTTCTTCACCGAAGGGGTGGTGGGGGGATTGCGCGGCACCCCCTGAACTGATTTTTGTGGTTTTGTGATGTTTAATCCTCGCACTAACAGTTACAGAAGGAAAATCTCAGATAACATTTTTTGCAAGCTTCTGGTGTATTTTTTACTTTATCGACTGGACTATACTTGCTAAAAGTATTTAGGAAAATATGATATTTTGATTGCATGTTTAAAATTTCGAATTTGAATATATACTCGGTTAAATATGTAAATACTGTTGCTATTTTTAGTGCCATTGTCCCATCCAAGAATAGCTGCAATCATTACTCGCCGCAGCTGCTCTATTCGTCCTTCTACCCACCGTACGAAGACTGCGGTGTGTGAGATTGAAGTTGATTTTTGTTTTTGTTCCAGGGTTCCACCTGTCAGCGAGCATACAGCAAACGCCTCGGGGTACCCACAACGTGGCCGTGACCTTCGACCGCCGGCGCATCTCATCATGCAACTGCACCTGCACCTCTACCGCCTACTGGTGCTCGCACGTCGTGGCCGTTTGCCTTACTCGCATCCACTGGGTAAGCGGACGTTATAATTTTAAGTAGTAGTAGTCGGGAACACAAAGGGCCACTATTGAAAAGGGACAATTTGTATAGAAAGTTTTCAGCAATTTTTAATTTAGTTTTTTTTCAATATCATATTATTATGGTTTGTATTACTATTACTTTGTTGTAGAAAAACCCATTATACAAATACAGTTGCCTTTATTTGTGAATTTTAAAAGAAAATTGAAAATCTAAATATGCTTATATATATTTTTCTTACTGTAAATCTGTCTTTATTTAAATATGCAGTAGCCGAAATAAAATATATCTATTTTAGTTTTATTTTAAAGCGGATATAATAAAGTTGGAGTTATTGCTATAACAGAAGATGGATGGTGATTGAGACAAATTGCATTATAGTAGAGTGCAAATTAATTTCTATCTTTACCCCCGTTGGCACTTTTAGAGTAAAATATATGACCTTACCAGATATGTTACTTATGCCCTGTAGATTATGAATCCACTTGTCAAAAAATCGTCACGAATATAAGGGCACAAATCAAAATTTTCTAACTAACCACACCACGCGATAGAGTCAATCATGAAGCGTATTTTATCCAAAAATCATTAAATTCTCTGTAGAATTTCTATTTTTAAAATAAATAAAGAAACGAACTTTTACATAGGCTTATATGGCAGTAAAAATCAAAAATCCTCATTTTCTCTGTTCGACTACGGCTGAAAATTAATTAATTTTCGTCTACTTTTCCATTCCCACGACGATATCTCCCAAACTATTATATTTATCAAAAAAATATATTCTTTATAAAATATTTGCCATATATTCCAGATTACAATGGTTTTTAAATCAGATTTTTTGAGAATTTAATAACCATGATATTTAATAATGTGTAGCGTGATATCAATTTTCGAAGCTTATCAACGGCATGCGTTCGTTAAAGATTCTCGCTCTCCCACTCTTTGAAACTGTTTCAACACACCCCACTTCGCACCCGCTCCGGCCTACCGTTAGATAGATTGGCGCATAGTAGCTCTCGTGGTTCAAAATATTTTGAAATTTATATCTTGAAAATGATTAATACTACGAAACAAATGTAAGTATATTTGTAGAATATTAATTCAGTGTTACATGGACTTACATAAAAATTATGGCCTGCCTGAAATTATTGTGTAATAGATTAACACATTATAAAAAACTCCCTATAGTTCACTGTTTGCAAGATACTTTCAGCTGGTATGTATTTTAAATTTTCTACCATATAGGTAACTGAAGAAGAAATGAAAATGGAAAGTACTACTGATAGCGCAAGTTCGGAAAGTGAGATTAAGACAAAAATAAAATTCAAAGAAAAATAGATTCGTAAAATGCTTAAATTGTATGAAACCGGGCCCTGTAAACAAAGGTTTTGATAAATCGTTTGCAATATTTATTGATTATTTAAAACTCCGTCAAAAAATGAGTAACCAAAGAGAAGATGATGTATATTCTAGAACTATGCGATTTCGAAAAACAAATCATTTTGGCTGTTTGGTTTGGCACCGAAATTGCTGTTCTAATTTTACTGGCAAAAGAAATATGGAACATTGAAGGAGAAAAATGGAGAAAGAGAAAAAAAATAAAAACAGTACAGATGGATGGAGTGCATGTCCAATAACTTCTTCAGGCGTGTCCTTGCGTAAAATGATTTTTTTTTCAATAAAATAGGTTTCTCAAGTAATGACCAGGAACACAGAAAGTAAAATAAGACTATTAGCCCACCAGAATCCCATAATATTCTAAAGAATTTGTGCTAACGATTTAAATGCTATAGAAACTAAATATCATGTTTACTATTTCTAAAGTCACAATAGAAAATGCAAAGTTTCATGCCTCGTTTTCTGAATTAACATATTTTTCGTTTCTCTTTGTAGATTTAACAATTTTGACTCCTTTGCCGGTAAATGTATTTATAAGTAGTCTACTGATCTCTCTTTTAGACCTATATCTATCCATTCTAGATACTTCTCATCATAAATTGATGACATACCATACCCTTTTTGCTTTAAAAACCGTTCCTCAAGAATTTTACATATTTTAGTAGAACTCCCTCCGTTCGTTGTCTGTCGTTTTCCACTTTTATTTTTATTCTTAGATAGACCTCTGCATTTTATATAGCGACTTTAGAAACATAAAATATGATATTCAATTTCCATAGGTATTAAATCGTTAGCACAAATTTTTTCTAAAATAATGGGATTCTGGTGGGCTAGTAGTCTTACTTTTCTTTCTGATTCCGTGGTCATTACTTGAGAAAACTTTATTGTTGTACTTCTGACAAAAGTACATTTCTCTATTTAAAAAAATTATTTTACGAAAATACACATAGGAAAAAGTTGATGGACAGGCATTGGATCCATCTGAACTCTTTTCAATTTCTTTCTCTATTTATCTTCTTAAATGTTCTATATTTCTTTGGCTAGTAAAACTAGAATAGCAATGTCGGTGCCAAACTAGTCAAAATTGTTTGTTTTTTTGAATGACATAATGCTAGGATATAGATCATCGTCTCCTTGGTTACTTATTTTTTCATAGATTTCTAAACAATCAGTAAATGTCGCAAACGATTTCTCAAAACCTTTGATTATAGGGCCCGGTTTCATACAAATTAAGCTAATATGTTACGAATCTGTTTTACATTCAATTATATTTTTCTCAATCTCACTTTCAGAACTTGTGCTATCAGTAGTACTTTTCATTTTAATTTATTCTAAAAAGCATGTACATCAGTTACCTATATGGTAGAAAATTTAAAATACCAGCTGAAAGTATCTTGCAAACAGTGAACTATAGGGAGTTTTTTATGTGTTAATCTATTACACAATAATTTTAGGCATGCCATAATTTTTATGTAAGTCCATGTAACACTGAATTAATATTCTACAAATATACTTACATTTATTTCGCAGTAATAATCATTTTCAAGATATAAATTTCAAAATATTATGAACCACGAGAGCTACTATGCGCCAATCTATCCAACGGTAGGCCAGAGCGGGTGCGAAGTGGGGTGTGTTGAAACAGTTTTAAAGAGTGGGAGAGCGAGAATTTGCAACGAACGCAAGCCGCTGATAAGCTTCGAAAATTGATATCACGCTACACATTATTAAATATTTTGGTTATTAAGTTCTCAAAAAATCTGATTTAAAAACCATTGTAATCTGGAATATATGGCAAATATTTTATAAAGAATATACTTTTTTGATAAATATAATAGTTTGGGAGATATCGTCGTGGGAATGGAAAAGTAGACGAAAAATAATTAATTTTCAGCCGTAGTCGAACAGAGAAAATGAGGATTTTTGATTTTTACTGCCATATAAGCCTATGCAAAAGTTCGTTTCTTTATTTATTTTAAAAATAGAAATTCTACAGAGAATTTAATGATTTTTGGATAAAATACGCTTCATGATTGACTCTATCGCGTAGTGTAGTTAATTAGAAAATTTTGATTTGCGCCCTTATATTCATGACGATTCTTTGACTACAAGTGGATTCGTAATCCACAGGGCATAAGTAACATATCTGACAAGGTCATACATTTTACTCTAAAAGTGCCAACGGGATCGAAAACTAAGCGACTTTTGTCAACGCAAGCACTCTATTACATTCAGTGATGTAAAAATAACGTTTTTTTTTGTAATTAGAAAAAAAAAACGTGTTTTTATAATGAAAAAAAAAACATTTAGTTTTTTTTTCACATTACGCGCTCGTGCAAACGGAATCGGCAACACGGCTGCTGTTTGGCAATAAACAAGTCAGTTCCTGCATATGCATCATAGTGTAAAGTTATAGTAGTGGCGTGGAGACAACAGATTTTTAGTTTTAATTTGATTTGTTGGCATTGTTGGAGTTTGTCTGTAGTGTTTACACATTGAAAGATTTAATTACAATTATGCCTAATCGTGAGGGGTCAGGGAGAAAGAGAGCCTCTGTTGCATGTTTATTTAAAGACGTTAAAACAATAGGGAAAACTGCACGTGTAATGTGTACGTTTTGTTCAAATGAGCTGTCTAAAAGTGGGACCAGAATAACAAAACACATAGGTCAGTGCTTAAAATGTCCGCTGACAGTCAAAACTAAGTACCTAAAAAATGAGAAGTCTAAAAACTCAAACAGTGATGCTCCCTCTGCTACTTCATCTTTTAGTGTTCAATCCTATTCCTCTGCAACACCACCACGGTCTATGTTAAGCAAGAGCAACACTAATACTAAGCAACAAATTTTATCATTTTCTGATAAACTAAGTGCAGTAGATCAATTGAGAGCTAATGAGCCCCTGGCTCGCGCAATTTATAGTAGTGGTGCACCTCTAGCTATTGTAGAAAATGATTATTGGCTACAATATTTTCATTTCATACGACCGGCATTAAAAGTACCATCTCGATATGAAATCTCTGGCCCTTTACTTCAGCGAGAATATGATAAAGTTCATGCTTTTGTGGATGAACAAATTGCGGCTGCTGATTCCGTTGGTATAATGTGCGATGGTTGGAGCAATATACCCATGGGTACCCTTTGACCCACTTTCAACGCGGCAGCTCAATGCCAAGTCGAGTTTTCCAGGGGAAAAGAGTTTTCTGACCGTGGAAGGGAAGGGCCAAGAGCTCCCACGATTTTCTCCCTGTGGATGCTTTTTTTTACCAATAGGATTCCTATGACCCACTTTCAGCGCGGCAGGTCAACGCCAAGTCGAGTTTTCCGACCGTGGAAGGGAAGGGCCAAGAGCTGCCGCGATTTTTTCTCTGTGGATGCTTTATTTTAACAACAGGTACTCTTTGACCCACTTTCGCGGCAGCTCTGGGCCCTTCCCTTCCACGGCCGGAAAACTCCCCCCCCCCCGGAAAACTCGACTTGGCGTTGAGATGTCGCGCTGAAAATAGGTGAAAAGGTACCTATTGTTAAAAGAAAACTATCCACAGAGAGAATCGACTTGGCGTTGAGCTGCCGCGCTGAAAATAGGTCAAAAGGTACCTATTATTAAAAGAAAAGTATCCACAGAGAGAAAATCGCGGCAGCTCTTGGCCCTTCCCTTCTACGGTCGGAAAACTCTTTCCCCCGGAAAACTCTTTCCCCCGGAAAACTCATTCCCCCGGAAAACTCAACTTGGTATTGAGCTGCCGCGCTGAAAATTGGAAGGCGGTTAGTTTACACTGAATCATGATGATTGCCACAACCCGAACCGCAGCAGCTCTTTGCATGTGCATTTCAGTGCCGGAATTTTTTTTTACATCGGAAAATTCGATCCGGCAACGAGCTGCCGCTTTCCGCCCCCGACAGGCTTCTTCTACTCCTTGAAACAAAATAATCCCCGCCACGGATGGCGCAGCCGCTCTTTACGTTGCCGTTTCAGACCTAGTGTGAATCTGGGGTGCTAACTCTGGATGCCAACTTTATGTTCATTCTGAGAGTTGTATTATTTGAAGTCACTTGTCACAAAGCTGACATTAAAAACAATGTAATCGTTAGGATGACAAGTAGACCATGGTAACACATCATTATAACAACTGTTATTGTGTTATGTAAACATAATTTGAGTATGTGTATGAAAAAATAAACCATAGTAATCAGTTTTAAGTAGTCTCCTAATTTTTATTGATGTAATTAATGTCTTTAATTCAGTGAAAGAGCACAACTGTACTAGCACATTGCAATGACAAGATTAATAATATGGTTTATTTTAACAACTTATTTTTGTAAATTTTTGCTACTATTTGTAATTTTCAAGTGTTATAGGAATTCACCTCCTTTTGGTTAGTTCAAGCTGAAAATGATCTAAGCTACTAATTTTATCAGAAATCAGTTTATGTTCATCTAAGTTGATCAAGAACCTCTTTTTAATAAAAAAATTATATCGAGAGAGTGAGCAGGAAGTGTAGCTGATGTCATCTTTATTCAGTTTTTACATTAATGGCGATAAAATTATTTTGCTGCAATTTTATTGTTTTAACTTGTTTTCGGTGTGAGATGTGCAGTTACAAGTTTTGAATTAAATCTGACCACCTTGCTATGAACAAAATATAAACAATTCATGTTCTAAAATTGAAATTTTCTGCTATGTTCTTTCTGGTCCTAGTAATCACAGCGCAAGGAAATCCAAATTATTCACAATATTTCAAATAACGTTAAATCTATAAACAAGCTTTCTGATAAATTGTTAACTAAAAACAATAAAATATTATCTTTTTTGTATAATTTAAGAAATATCCTAGCAAAAGGCAATGAAACTATGCCTTCTGTTGAGTTAAATCTTCTTGCCAAATTTTAGCCTAAAATATTTATTTAAATGGCTAAGGATTAAAAACTACTTTGAAGTTTTGGTCACTGTTTAAGAGTGAGCAAAGCCTAATATCAGTGGGGAAGGGGAGGTAACGCGACAAGTGAAGAGAGGTCTCCCTAATAAGGATTTAGCCAAAAATATTCTTCAACGATCCTGTAGAATTCATTTATATATAACTTACACTTTCAGTTAAATAACATCACCCAATTTGCCAAAAACAGCTTATTGTTAATCATAACTTTGTACAATGCTGTTTTAGCATATATAATTTAAAATTTAAGATGAGGCATTCAAGTACTACTTCATTCCCACTATCTAATATAACTTTGATATTTTACGCTTATTGAATATACTTATAAGACTAAATAACCATAGTAGTCACTAGATTTAGGATTCATCTTGTCACCTTGCTCACTGTTAAGTGCATCGATTCATAAGAGGGTACATTTTTTTCAACGTAGATTTTACATTTTTCGCAGTGGTATTTAAGAGGAAACAATATTTGATTTAAAGCAATTTTTTTGCATTTCTATAATTTGTGAAATTGTAGATATAAACAAATTCAAATAACTGGATTTTTTATGAAACCAAGAACAGTAATCGAATTATGAAAGTAGATTAAAATAAAAAACTGGTTTATCTCTAACACATATTTTTATCTCAGCTAGTTGAACGTAAGTTAGACAACATAACATGTGATTAACATAAGAAGTTTCTGATAGGGCCCTTCCCAGCAACTCCACTGTAAATGGATATTTACCTGTGGAACAGTTAATAAATTAAAAAAAAAAATGAAAGCTGTAAGATTCAGAAACAGAAGAAACAAAAAACTTGGAAGAAGAAAAGTAAGGAAATGACGATACATGGAAACTTAAAAAAAGCATGGAACCTGAAAAGAAGCATCTCACAAACACCTGCATACCCCAACCGATGACGACAGATGGAAACTTAATAGAAGCATGGAAACTTGAAAGAAGCATTTCACAAACACCTACACTTCCCATCCTATAGTCCCACCCTATGTGTTATGCGGCTTTCGCTGCTGACAACAAGCATGTCCAATGTCCAACCCGGTGTATGCAGCCGGTCCAGCGGTATATAAAATATCCGAGATTTGGTTCCGGCACGCGGTTTGACCGTCCGTTGGGCGTGTTCGACGGACGACCAAGCTGCGTGTTGGAACGAACCTTCATGGATGTCCGGAATCGGCAGCAATGCCCACCTTACGCAGACAAAATCAGTCAATCAATTTTTACAATTTTTGTCAAATCAAAGCGTTTGCTTTAATTGCTTGTTTCTTATGTAGAATTGATTGTTCACTTTGGCTTAACATGAACTCTAGCTTTTCTTTATAAAAAGTGCAATAAATTTTTAATTTGTTAAAACTTTATCAATTTTTGTCATGTTGGAACATTCTTTTTTTCAATTACTTGTTTTTGCGTAGATCTGGATTGTTTACTATAATTTAAGGTAAAAGACTCCACAGTTATTGTTTAAATTTATTTTTAACTACAATTTCGAAAATAATAAACAAATTCGAAATGCATGTAAAAACCTACGTTTAATTAAAACCCCTTCCACTTCGTTATATGCATGGACTCGCATAAGGTGTTGAAATTTCAAATCTCTTGATTTTTTGTCCTGTAAATATATGTAAAATTTATCATTAAAGTTTAGTTCAATAAATGGCATAATTTCAACCACTTTCGTTAAGATTTGTGCATATTTTTTTTATAAGTTAACGAATTATCAGAAAGTTTTTCCATAGGTTCAGTTATATTCGAAATTTTATTAGGAACAATTTGACACTTTGTTTGCAATGCAATTACTAGGATCGGATAAGGAGATAAATAACAGAATGGTTTACTTTTGCAACATAAATTGTTTAATTTTTATGTTTTTATTTTTTAAAACTTCGCGTGGCACTTATTACGCCCAAAATAACTGCAATAATAGAGTTCCTTATTTTTTAATTTGACTTCACCACATGTGCATTAGCGTGACTCTTATACTTGTGAAAAATAGGTTTCGATTTTTTTTTGTCTCGTCTCCTAAATTTGTTCGAAATTTTAAAGAACCTATCTCCAAATTTCAGCAAAATTGGTTGAGACTAACACATGCCTCCAAGGCCATGAAAGTTCCCATGTATTTTCTATGGGTAAATGACATTTGTTCGTAATAATAATAATAAAAGTTTTATCAATTGCATTAATATACAACGTAATACAATACAATCAAAATGCCATCGACCTAGGTCCTTCAGCCAAGGAGACAATATCATATTTAACATTTTGTAGAGAAAATATGGAGGGAAACAAAATGTTGATTACATCGATAAATTGGAAAAAAAAAGCACAATGTGAGGTGTAGTGCTTCAGTACTCCTGCGACATCAATAGCATCTGGTCAAAAATTGTTCTTTCCTTATATGTGAATCTGGGTGTGTTGTTGTTTTGAGCAATTATGGTTGCATTACTTAAATATTGTGACTTCTCTGTGTAAATTTTTTGTTGAGAATTTGTACTCTATCCTCGATTGGAAGTGTTTGCACCATATTCTAGAATAAATTTACAAATAGGTTTGTATATTTTGGCAGCTGCTGTGGTATTTATTCCCTTATTTTTGAACATTAATTCTCTAAAATGTTTCGCTCTGAATATGCATTTTTTTCTTTACCATTTTAGAATGCATGTTGAAGTTTAATTTATTATCTAAATAAACCTCCAAATATTTGACATTGGTTATTAGGTGAATTTGGCGATTACTTATTTCGATAGAGGGAGAATTATTGGACAATGCATGATTGAATAAAATGAATTGTGATTTCAACGAATTGATTTGTAGTCTCTATTTGTTTGTCCATGTTACAGTATTGTTCAGCAATATTTGAAGTTTGTTCCTTGCCTTTGTAATTGACCGTTCATATGAGATTAAGGCTACATTATCGGCATATTGTAAAATGTACTACAGTTGTTGAGGCTGTTCATTAGTAAATATGTAAAAATGTTATATGATAGTGGAGATAGTAGGAACCCTGTGTGACTCCCTGTTCAGCCATAAATTCTTGAGAGATGGTATTGTTTATTTTCACTGTTAAGTTTCTGTTCTTGAAGACACTTTTCATTTTTTTTTCCGTAAGTATGAGACAGAATTATTAAAACTGGGTTATTTTGGGATGGGTCTTATGATGTTTTTTTTTTAAGGAGTTTATTATTCTATGAATAATTCTGAAGAGGAGAGTGTTCGATTATTACTTCATTACATTTCAGCAATTCTATCACAAATTTACGGAAACATATTTTTTATCCGTAAGAAGTACATGAGAAACTTCATAGTTCGGAGGCATATGATAATGTGACCAGATTTTGCTCAAATTTGGAAATCATTTCTTTACATTGTAGAGTGAGACAAACATTTTAAACTTGATTTTTAAGTCACCCTAATGTATGCATACATACTTGTCGCATAAAATATAATAATTTAAATTTTTTTCTAGCCTCACCTAGTAACTCTACGGGCTCCTGTCTCTGAATCGTTGTCTCGCCTCCAACGAGATCAACTTCAAAAGTTCGCCCAGTACCTTATTAGTGAATTACCTCAACAAATTTTACCGACTGCTCAAAGATTATTGGATGAGTTATTGGGATCTCAGCCATCGGCAATCAATTCTGTTTGCGGTGCCCCTGATCCCACTGCAGGAGCCTCAGCCAATGATCAGACTTCTTGGTATCTCGACGAAAAGACGTTACATGACAACATTAAGAAGATTTTAATTAAGTTTTGTGTTCCTGCACCAATCGTTTTCAGGTAAGTTTATATACGGCACATTTCCATAATAACATGTTAAATAAAGTGTTCTTATTTTTCTCATCTTGTACCTAGGAATATGCCCAATTTAATAATGTTAGTGAAACTTGTGTAACACTACAGTCAAAATTATATATACTATGTTCAAGCAAAAATGATCTGTTAGAGCGGTGTTCCTCAAACTTTTTTATCTCACGTACCCCTTTATGTTGTGCAGTGATCATGCGTACCCCATTCTAAAAAATACGTATTATTATATAATTTAAGTGACTATAATAGGTACAGGGTCAGACTAGGTATTTCAAAGAAGTAATACGGAATATCTTTGTGCTTGTGCCCTCTTGACGGCGAGGAAAGAACTATTTTGAACAGGTTCGTACTGCACTTCGCAGTTTAGATTCGGGTTTTAATTAAGCTTCGGATGCATATTAATTGTGCAGTTTTATCTTTTACCTCCATATGAGTTATATGTTTTATTTTGTTATATATATTTTTTGTAGGTTTCTGTTATTTAAATTTATTAGCCACCATTCGCGTACCCCCTAAAAATTTTCACTCCCAAAGGGTACGCGTAGGTACCACAGTTTGAGAAACACTGTGTTAGAGTATAATTCTTCATTTTGAGGTTTCATATTTATTATTATTCTAAATGTGACTTACAACATAAGAATTAATCTATTTATGCCTTTACTGAATATAGGTAGTGACTATTTAGCGGAGCTGGGTAGGATTCGAATCCTTTTTGAGTATTCAAATACTTTCATTTAATAGAAATCGCGATTTTTATTCATAAGGCAAATGAAAAATGATTCTTATTCAAATCCTTTTGTTAATGAGACGAATCCTTTTTTGTGGATACTTTTTGCGCAGGTGGTAAGCGTTAAGCTGTTAAGACTGGTTAGTAAAGTTTTCAATTTTTTTTATACACATCTTTTCTTTACAACTCATGTTTGTTGGTTATATTCCATGTATGTGTCCTAAACACAACATTTGCTTACTGAAACAGGGCAAAAATATCTTCTCTCGTGTATGCACCATGTGCAATTATGTCAACAGTTGTTATATGGTATAGTAGCCAGCAAGCAATCACCTGACACATTTGTAATAGCTAGAGACATTGCTAATCCTGTTCCTTAGAGCTTGGCAAAAAAGTAGTATGAGAAATTTTTTTAGTGGTGGAAACTTCACTAGATGACTCTTGAAAGTCAACATGTTTTTCATGGTTTGTGGAAGTATCTGTATAAAACTGATATTTCTTTTATCGATTACTTATCACACAGTGAGTACTAAAATATGATTGCCATACATATTGGTTGGTGTGTTTCCAGAGGCACTAGACATGACAAAGTAATTTTATGCCATTTATTTAAAAATATATGCCACAGTTGTATTAGTAATGTAATTTTATTAGCAGGCAAGAATAGTGGTGTCTAAATGATGGCAAAAAACATTTTTTTTAAAAACTATTATTAGATCTGCTTTATGTTCATCACCATTTGAGGTTTCCAGGTAATAAAACTTTGTGCAATTTTATTTTATGAAATTTTAGCTCACTCTAAGATGAAAGTACTCTTACACATTTGCTTCTAAAATGATTCCTAAATATATTTATGTTACATATTGGAATTAAAAATATATTCAACATTGTCAGATTTTTTTCAAAGTTCAACATTTCTCATTCAAAATATTTCTGTTTATAAAATTTAACTATGAAGGTCACCATATTCGCGTTTTTAAACTCAATCTTTACAGTTAAAAAAGTTATTTTTTAATAGTTTTAATTAGAGGAAAAAGCCAATAGCGTTGTTTCACAAGCCTATTTCTGAATAGATATCCAGGTCATGAATAGCATATTCCAGAGTTCTTGTATCCTGCATTATCTCATTTTAAAGACGTCAGTAACCTGTATTGACCTAACCTAACCTAACCTGTATCGACGGAATCGGGACAAAATTATACTTTATTTATGCTATATTTCGTTAAGATATTCTTCAGGTTTTTCAGTTATTAATGTACCAGTGACGTTAATGAAACAAAAAACAAATGTAAAAAAATGCTATTTTTCGTTTACTTCTGATGGTTCGAATTTTTTATTTCGCCCGTGCAATTCACGATGCGATGAAAATGCCAACTTCGATCTTTCCATATCGACATTGGGGAGCCTTTCTGCTGATATGTTTATTTATTTATGAACATTTAAAAATATATTTTACTTTATCCAACGAGATTAATTGAAATTTCAAGTCCATAATGGATTTCTCGGTTCGAATCATGTACAGGTGTACTTTTTTAATTTTTTTTAACTTACCTTTGTCTCAGGGGAGAGGGAAGCACCAATCTGCCTGCTTACCCTGACGCAATATTTACTAAGGAGTTATAACTAAGACAAAGTTAATGAATTTGTTTACGACTTAAGAGGCCTATATCACTATTCAGTATTAAAATTGTATGCCGATATTATTTTTGTACTTGTTGAATATAAATGAATTATTAAAAAAAGCAGCTTGTTACAGATTTGTCATACTTAATGTAATATCTTGCAGATTAACAGTTTCTGCCTCTGGAAAGGCACCAACCGATATGCATGCCAATTGTATTTTCATAATTACTGAGTGGTAATTAATCGATAAAGAATCAGCTTGTTACAAATTGTCATCCACAGTGAAATATCTTGTAGGTTAACAATTTCTGCCTTTGGAAACCCATCAACCGATATGTACACCAATGACATTTTTGCACTCACTGTGTGATAAGTAATCGATACAGCTTTATACAAATCCAACCATGAAAAACATGTCGACTTTCAAGAGCCATCTGGTGAAGTTTCTACTACTAAGAAATTTTCTCATATCACTTGTTTTGGATTGATATAGTCTCTCTCTAACTATTACAAAGGAGTCAGATGATTGCACACTGGTGCCTGTACTAGTAGGTTATCTTTTGTCCAGTAGTCGAGTTTATTTTAACCTGAAGCAGTATATTTAAAAAATAAATAAATAACTCTGTTGTAAACACAAGATGGAAAGTTGAAGCATATATACTAAAACACAATGTGTCTAAACGAACCTTGTGGAATGTCCTTGGTAATTTTTCCAAGATCAGGAGGAAAATTGAATCACATATTTCAAATTTCTTTAAGAAATTATTTTTTTAAATAAAATTACCTGTTATAAAAAAAAATCAGTCTAGAATAAAATTTACTTGTAATTATTTTGTCAGTTTCAATAGAGTGTAGAACAATATGCCAACATATACATACTGTTGATTTTAATCAGAAAAATCCACACACATTGTCTCTCTATGTGTAGACTTGATAACATCACAAAGCTCCTTTCTCCTATGTGATTTTTCTTATATAATCCTTCTTAATATTAACTTGCTATAACTTTTATCACAGCAACTCAATATACCAGCCACATTTGATTGTTATTTCAATTGTGTCTACCTCTTACTTCCCTTTACATTTATATATACGCAACTCACGTATATAGTACCTATAATAGTTATAACTAACGTAATTAGTGTTTATGCATTTCGCTTTCTATTGTCTGATTTATTGGTGTATCTAAATATTGCATGATGATGCAAATGTAAAATTATCTACATATTAATATGTAATATCATTACTTTTATTGCCATAAAAGCTTTGTTAGTATTTATTTATGATGATTGATTACCTATTTTGTTTGTATTAATAAATCACATATTTTTTGCTGTGTGTTTCTGAGTATTAGTGTTTTTAAAATGCATAATATGGCAATTACATATTCAATTTCTTGTCTGTTCAGGCACTCCTGAAAATGATATTAATGTTGAAAATAATAACAAGCATACAGTTAAATATTTTTTAATGTTTTATCAATATTAAGCCTGTTAAAATGGGAACGACTGTTTGAGTGACCTAAATTATAAAATTTTCACATTTAATATGGGTAACTTTTACGATTGAGTACTAATGATGATTTTTCATGCCACAAGAGAATTAAACTCTTCGCTTTCGAAAAAATATACTGACAGACATATTTTGGACCCGTGCCCTTGCAGGATTGTGATGAAGGTAGAAGGGATGCATGGATAATAGTGAAATCTTCAAGAACAATACGACGATTATGATGAAAACGAACGCGAGGAAGAAGAAGAGTCCAAGTAAAATGAGAAATAGAGTATTTTTGAAAAGAAACATATGCAATGTTGTAATTAACAGTCGGAATATTACGATGATAATGCAAATGAAGTTAACCATTAAAAAAAATAAATAAATCAAATAAAACCGAATAGCAAAAATTGTCTTTTTAGTTATAAATTGATTTAATTTAATTAAATAGTTATATCACGAGAGGTGCGACATCTGTTAGCAAATCGATAAACTTGAAACGTGAGAGAGAGACACCAGCTGATCAACTCATCAGTCGTCATTGATGTCAGCCCGGGAATTTGGCTCGTTTTTGAGATCATTCACAAATAAGGATCAGCCCTAGTAGCACCAAAATTGCACCAATATATAATCCTGTATAGGACCAATATTCATATATTGGTCCTATATGGATTATATATTGGTCCAATATGTTGTGCTACTAGGGAGCTGTAAGAGGGAAAATACTGTCACGACATTAATTTATTTCGCATGGCGTCCATAAGCTCAATGTTAAATGTCAATAAAAAACACGAATGAATCTCGGAAATGGAACAATAAATGGAGTTCATATTTTACCAGAATGTTTATTGATATGTGAATTAAATTTGCAGCAAGTTTCGTGACTTTCTCGAATAACTTGAATTGCGATATAACTACCCTATCATCATTTTCATATGAGATTTTCTTTTTCAATTTTCAAATCATCCTCAGCAGAATAATTGTACTTATATAGCACTCTGACTTGCACTAAGTACATCACCTTTACAGCGCTCGAAAACCCGTCAAGATCTCTGTTTGGGGGGGTGTTTTTCGAAATCGAAGTATAATTAATTTATAATTACATTGTTTATGATAAAGATCAGTCTTTTTTAATAGCTTATTTAACTTTATAAAGTGGAACTGAGAATGTTGTATTTGATCTGTTGCTTCCTAAATTAGAAATTCAGGAAGCAACATCAGCAGGGTGTTACTACAATGATTAAATTTTTTCCAGTGACGTAAATTATTTGAGTACAGTCGCACCTCCTGCAGCTGCAGAATGGACTTCCCTTTTAAGACCTTTACGAGGCCGTGAACCCGAAGGCATGTGGAACTTGCTTAGTATCGTCAGGGAGATGTTCAAACGTAATGATAGGAATGCCATACCTCTTCTCGAAATTATTACCGAGGAATGCTTGGCGTGTGAACAAATCTTGATATGGTGGTTCAACACAAAAGTGGCTTTGCTTAGTGGAAATTCGGGGTATGGTGGCAGTGGAGGTGGAAAACACAACAACGTGAACAGTAACACGCATGCCTCCCAACATGCCTGTTCTTCCTTGTGTGATGAGGTTGTTGTGTTATGGAGGTTGGCTGCACTTAACCCTGGATTGGCGCCAACAGAAAGGGATATGCTGCATAATCAGGTACAGTTTGTTATTATTTAGCTATCTTTTAGTTTCACGTTTCTACCAACAAATGAAATTACTATATCTTTAGCATAATAACACAAGGATTCGTAGAGAAGAATTGTTAGATAAAACTGCGTTTTATTTGAATTAAGTATGTTTTGTGATACAAAACAAAAATATGTAGTTATAATAGTTGCTGCCAAATTGGTTTGTTTACTGAATAACTAATATTTTGGATTATCTCAAGATTTCTCTTAAGTTTTATGAGTTTCAAATGAGTTTTATCACGGTTATTTAATATGCAGTTTGAAACATTAAAGGACCAAATACCCATACCAAATACATGGAAAAATGGATCTCAGTGAAATATTTTGTAACAGTTCTTGTTGTCTTGGTGAAATTTTCAAATGGAACTTGGGTCTAAAAATCTCTCATTTCAGAGTTATGGGCCGTCGAAAATGGGTATAAATAGGTGAATAAAAAGTCCTGGAATGGTCAAATATCTCGAGAAATATACAAGTGAGTGTTGAATATTTTTGAAAAAGCCATCCAGTGATACCAAACTTGACCCTTTACCTCCACCCCCTGGGGATGGGGTAGGTGATCAACTTTGAAATCTTAATTGGAAACCTCTATGTTTTTATTACAGATTTGGATTCTACATCACAGAATATGTAGGTTTTATCTGAAACTTTTTTTTTTGTTTCGCAATAGATGGCATTGTAATCGCAAAAATAAGATTTTTCGCAATTCACGAGAAGTACATTTTGAATTGAAAAAAAAATACTTGTTCAATATTCTAAAAAAAGCTATTCGATGCTACCAAACTCGACCCACTACCACTGCCAGCTCCCCATCCCACTCACACGGGGTGATGATAGTGGGTCGAGTTTGGTATCATCGGATAGCTTTTTTAGAATATTGAACACATATTTTTTAATTTTTCAATACAAAGTGTATTTCTCGAGAATTGCGACCATCTTATTTTTGCAATTACAACACCATCTATCGAGTCAGAAAACATTTTCAGACAACACTTATGTATTTTGCATTGTAACCAACTACGTAAAAAAAAATTGGGTTTTCATTTAAGATTTCAAAGTTGCCCTTACCTCATCCCCAATGGGTGGGGGTAGGGGGTCGGTCACATACTTTTTTTGTTTTGATCCAATGTATATTTTTCGAAATATTTGACTGTTCCGGGACTTTTTATTCACCCATTTATGCCTATTTTCAACAACTCGTAACTCTGACATGAGAGATTTTTAGACCTAAGTTTCATTTGAAAGTTTGATCAGAATAACAAGAACCGTCTTTTCGAAAGTTACAAAATATTTCACCGTGATCCATTGTCCCATGTATTTGGTGCGGGGTCCTTTAAACTTGGTAGCATATCCAGCGAGATGTAGTATGGAAGAAGACACTCTGTCTTTCTTGCATAAATGGGGATAATTATGAGAGGTTCCCACATAAAGAGTGAAATAGCAATAATGATTTGGCCTCTTCATTAGAGAGAAGAGAAACTAAAAATTTAAATAGAAAGAGAAAGATTATAACGATGTATCAGAGGTCCCTCCCTGTTCGATGTTTTATCATTTTTTTCAGTGAGTGTGATCAAGAGAGGATAAACCCTACAATGCTTTTATTTTTTAGCTTTATCATCGATTGTCCCGTAAGAGCATGAAGTCTATCTTTTCGCTTTTCCAGAGACGATAACCCGAACATGGGCCTCCCGCCGCATGTTTGAAACTATAACTGTTTTCTTTGGTAGTTTTTTGTTCCCAGATGAACCTTTCTCGACAAAGACTTATCGGTGCAGTGGCGCAATGCTAAGGCATTTGGCTTGCGACCACGGAGTCGAATCCTGGTCAGGATATAGATGTTTAGTGGCGTTTTTAATGTGTAATGGTAGCAGTAGACCGCTGTTGGATGGCACAACATGTCTAGTCGCTGTTATCTATCCTGAGTTCGAGTCTCAGCTACGATTGATGGCAACACTGGTTGTTGTGTTGATGTCTATGTGTACGTGTCCTGATTGAGTGATGGAATAGCAACTAAACTCTGCCAGGACGTTAATATAAATAAGACGATTAAAAAAAAGGAATTGCTTGAAATCCAAAGTATTCTGACTATTTTTATAATAAACACTATGTAACTTAATTAACTTAATAGGCTCTCATAATTCCATTAATAATTACAAAAGAAATAAAATAATTACTTGCTAATGGACCATATCATTACATTGACCATACCGTCGTATTAGAGGCACGTAAAGTATTATATTTATATAAACTTACGTCTTTATTATAATTTAGAATATTACTAAAATTCTTTATTAAACATTCAAAAATGTGCAAATGTATATGATATCGAAACTGCAATATACAATGTGTCTCTCAGGTTCGAAGCAACTTGGTATAGGTTTACTTTAAAATGGTATGGAGGTATTTTTAAAATTAGATTATTATGGAACAATGAAAGTTACAATAGCTGACTGCAAATACCTATTAAACACATAACTTTTGTTCAAATTAAAATGTTGGTTTCAAATTTGACACATATGTAAAAATACCATACCATGGTGAAATACATCTTAATTGATAGCAAATTATCGATTTGTACAGTATAATTAAGCACATTCGTAGTTAACTCCGTATATTTATTAAGAAATTTCAATGCAAAGATTAGACGGTGGTGGGAGTAGATGTTATTCTTGTAAAGAGACATGGTTGCTAACTTATTAGTAGGCACGGAAAATATATTTACTATAAGTTTCTAGAGTGACTTGGCACGAGACACTACCGTGCCTCTTGATACTATATGAAATGTTTTCATATACAGCGTATCTCACTTTTCATGACTCCCATTTTACAGTGCAATTTTTTAAAAATATGGATGGAAGATACTTACTCGTCAGAAGATTGTTTCACGGTAAAATATTTGAAAATCCACCGGTGGCGTTCGTCCTTATGAAGAAAAATTAACCAAATTTTCCAAAAAAAAAGATATTAGGCAGAGTTTTAAGTGTGAAACAATCTCATAATCTTATTCGTTGTTATCAAAAAGTCACTAGTATCGAATTTCAATAAGATAGTATACTTGGTATTCACGTAATAAGAAAATAAAATTTCCCTTTTTAAAGTACCAATTGTTAACATCATAACTTTATTTTCGGATATAATGAAGTTAATTAAGCTGGAGGAAGACAGGCTTTCTGGTTACAATTACATAATTACGTCAGTCAGTTTACTTAACAGTCTAAATCAAATAAAATGTTTCATTTTAAACAAATTTAATTCATGAACAATTCAATAAATAATAAAAATTATATAGATTACTAAATCACAGTTTGCTCAATAATGGCCAACTTATGTTTAAAAGGTGAAATTTATATAATCTGATCCCATGGAAAATGTGCCTTGCTATTATCAGTATGTTTTTGGAAAACATTAGATATCGATCAAATCTTATTAAAATTTCACATGTGGTGCTTATTATTACATTAAGAATGTTAAATCTGTTTAAAATTGAACTTTTTCATTTCCAAGTCAATTATTTTTTTATTTAGATTATTAATTGAACTGACTGATGACATAATTCATTCTAAATGGAAAGCCTGTCTTCCTCCAACTTAATGTGGCCATTCCCTAGAAAGAGATGTCTGATAGGGAAATATTTATTATTTTTGCCCATCACTTTTTTTTATCGTAGTACGTATTTAAAAAAAGAGCTGTAAGAGTACCTAAGTAGAACCATAACAAGACTATTACTATGAATTTTCGCTCAATAATTTCAGTGTTTGCAAAATGGCTAGATCTAAAACTACTAAATAGGAAGATTAACATAATTTTTAAATTTAAATCTAGCTATTTTGCAAACCACTGAAATTATTGAGTGAAAATTCATAGTAATAGTCTTGTTATAGTTCTACTTAGGTACTATTATAGTTTTTTTTAAACATACGTACCAAGAGAAAAAAGTTGTGGCCAAAAATAATAAATATTTCCCTATCGGATGTCTCTTTCTAGGGAACGACCACCTTAATTATCTCTTCATTTTATTTTCTTATTATGTGAACACCAAGTATACTATCTTATTGAAATTCGATAGTAGTGAGCTTCTGACAACAATAAAGAAGATTATGATATTGTTTTACAATTAAAACTTTGCCTAATATATTTTTTTGGAAAATTAGCTTCATTGTTTTTTATAAGGACGAATGCCACTGGTGGAGTTTAAAATACTTTACTGTGACACTATCTCCTGACGGGTAAGTATCTTCCACTCAATTTAAAAAAAGTCTCTTCGTTAATAAGGGCGTTGTGATATGGGAGTCATGAAAAGTGAGACATACTGTATATCTTAAATGTTATATGTTCACACTTTCTGCATATTCTTTGGTCATGATCTGTTCAACGTTTTTTTTATTTTCTTTGTTTATGTATTTTCAAATACCACACTACGATTTCGAAAATCAAGTACCACCAAAGTTGAATATATTTGTGGACATTTTGAATCATCAGCATTATATACACCCCACCCCTCCTTTCTTTTTCCTCTTTTCCATTTAAGTATTTTCATCCTCAACGACATAGAACAAGTATGCGTGTCTGGGAGTAAGAATATATATTTTTGTTTGTCTGTTACCTTTTATCCTTGTAATAGATGAATATATTTAGATTCAGTTTTTACCATATGATTTGATATTTGCACAGGAAAGTTTATAGACATTTAAATTGAATATCGGCTGCCATCTAGGTTTCATTATATTGAAATATAAAAAAATTGGAAAAGTATTTGTATTGTACCACTTCAAACACGAATAGCGTCAAAAACTCATTAATGTTTCACCAGGAAGATGTACAAGGTAGCATAAATATTTCCATATACACGAAAAAATATTTATATAAATCCAACCATGACACACAAGCATCGGCTGTCATCATGAGGCTGCATATTGATCTTTACAAATGAGCCTACTTACATCAACCCATGGGAATTGAAATTTCATTCGAATCAAATTAAATACTTTATAGTCCTGAAGTAAAATATTTCTCACTGACGAAGTAAAGGTATAGATGGATAGATAATTTATTCAGATAAAACACGTATATACACAGATATCGAACGAGACACTTTTGAATTACAAATGAAGTATAACTTCATCGCTATATTTATTAATTAGAATCTCTTGCATCACATGAATTAGAATATCACAATGGGCTTCTTCGGCATTTTTTTTTATTTCATAAATCGAAAGTGCAAGTATAAAATAACGGATCTGCAAAAAATCAGAATCTTATTCGCACGTTTAGTATCTTAAAAACTATTACAAATCTCCACCTCGCGAAAACAGGGCGTGGCCAGGCGCTACGTCACTATACGCATAGACTAGGCGATCTCAATAGACTTGATGCTCCTTAGTTGTTATAATTATAAGTGTTTTCGAAGTATTGTTTGTTTTGCTTACTTCTTGACAGTAGGGGAGTACAATTTGGTGAAATGTCAAAAAATTACAATTTTCTCTCGCTCCTGTCGGGACGAATTTTCGATTCTGACCCTGCAATTTACGATTAGGATTCATCGGCGACCTTCTCCTTTCCGTAGAGACATAAAACGAACTTCCACTCGACGTATTTATTTAGTTACCAGCGTTTGAATATTCCATGTTTTTCGACTTTTCAGTATAAATTTGAAAGGTCCCAGAAAGCCACTTTTCGTACGTCACTTGCGTATAGTGACGTCACAAGTAAGCGCTCGGTTTTTGCAACTATTACTAATTTTAACTCCTTATATCTCGAGAACGAAAAAAGTTAATAATATGAAATTTTAAGTGCATAATGGGAATATCGAGTACTATATGAAAAAGTATAAAAACCATATAAAAATAATATGGAACAAGCCCATTTAGATAAGTCTATATTTGAACTAATACTTGAAGCTCAATTTGATACAATACAGTCGAGACATTTTGTAATATTTGTGTAAGTGTAAAACCTAATTCACTCTTATTAAAGAATATAAGAACAATGAAATTATATATACACAAGTCTTAGACATGAAAGAAGGCATATTTATACATTACTGAACCCTCCCCCTATTGCTTTTAATTCTGGTTTATTAAAATACCTGTAATGCTCCCCTGATCCCTCTGAATGCATAATTATCAAAACAATTATACTAATTTGGCTGTGTGATCGTCTAGTTTATTTGTGATAGGACCCAAATTTACGTTTGTTGTTTGTAGTTTATTGTTACCCCAATCCTTTCTAAAGTTTGATATTACTGTTTCTATTTATTGATCTTAATTTATTTGTCGTGGATTTATGATATTATTTCATCGATCAAATTAAACACTGAATGAATAATTGTTTCGGCTCTGGTTTATTTTTTTTTTTTTACCAATTTGCACTTTACATTTTATTATTTTTCTACTACCATGTATAATATTTATGACCAAAACTGGTATCTTCTGTTCAGTTAGACTTTGTTTACGATATGTTTTATTTTAGATTTCATTGTATTCACCTTTATTTTATAATTTACTTATGAACAACTTATATCTTTTATTTTGTTAGCCTTTGCTTATTATATATTTTATTCTTTTAAGGCTGTGTTATCAATGTCAAAATACCGCGTTCACAGTCATAAATCTTTCAACATATTGTTCTCAAAAACGAACCAACAGAAATCGAATTGGATTTAAATATTAGAACTAGTTAACTTAAATCTAGTACGTTTCATATTTTATATTTGAAAACTAAATGAAATTAAATATTTCCTTTGGATTATTACACGCGAACGTGCCACTCAATCGTCCGTAATTCACCATTAATTTTTTTATATTCTTTAATGGGACTCAAATATTCAAATAAAATATGATACGTACTAGAATAAATATATTAAATGTAAAAAAAAGTTAAAAATCGGCATAATATTTGCTCCTAAGGGAGATTAATATGTTAGAAAAAATGTATTCAATTTTGCCAATTTAATTGGACGGTTTACTAATAGAGGGCGAAGCAGTAGCTATTCGAAGTACCAACCATGCTTCAAATCACTAAAAACTGCAGGGTCGAACTTTTTGTTTTCTCTACCAATTGAAATGTAGTTTAAAATAATTTAAATTTACTTGCCAATTAAATTGTTACATTTCTAGTAGCCCGAGAGGCAGCGACAGATTTTTCGCGTTAATATCTATAAAGCTAGATTTTTTTCCAAAGAGAGTTTAGATAGCATCTATAATGAAGGTGCAATTCTACCAAACTCTTAGTTGTGCATAAATAAGTAAAAAATTAAACATTTAAAATTTCGTTTTTCAACTTGTCACGAATTGTCAAAAAATGATGATTCGCCTTCGCTCCTGCCGGCCGCAATTTTGACACCTTTTTAAACGTTCTTGAAGAGGTCCTCAAAAAAGTAGGGTCCGAAAAAAATATCGTGTTAGCAGGGGACTTCAATGTTCATTTTGGTACTAACGAAAAACAAAATTTATTATTATGTGATATGCTAAAAACATTTGGACTTGAACAAACAATTTTAAGTAAAACTAGGAAAGATAATTGCATAGACAATATATTTTTAAACTTTAACCTTGATTCTTGTCGTGCAAACACTTTTGAAACCAATCTATCAGATCATCAAGGGCAATTTGTACAATTTGAGGTAACGGAAAACTCAACAAATAATACCAAACTAGATAAAAGAACGTGTAGACCTATAACGAGGCATGGAAAGCAAATATTTTTCAATTCAGTGGAGAAAATATCCTGGGAATTTATTCAGGATACAAATTTAGACAGCGATAATAAATTCCGCATTTTTATAGAACATCTGCAAAATGCATACCATCAAGCTTTTCCTGAAAAAACATATATAGTCAAAAAAAATCGGCCAAATAGTGTAAATTGGTTCAATGACACACTAAAAAACATGCGAGAACAGCTTCACTTCCTAAGTGATTTATATAAACGATATCCAACACAGGAAATACTTAGAGAAAAGAACATTTTAAAACAAAATTACAAGGTGGCTATTGCTACTGCCAAAAAAAATGCAAACGATCATTATATTAAACAATCAAAAAATTCTACTAAATGTATGTGGAACATTATTAATAACCACAGAGGTATCCTTTCAAAAAGTGTTGAAGCTGGTATCACTACACCAGATACCTATAACAACTTCTTTGTTAGCATTGCTCACAATTTACACAAAGACATAGAACATACAGATACAGCTCCCCTGACTAAAGCAGAAAGTATATCTGTTCCTGGTGAAAAATTTTGCTTCAGTGAGGTTACGTATATAGAAGTACGTGATATAATTAATTCTTTAAAAAATAAACGCAGTCGGGATATCTATGGGTTCAATGTTGAGATCATAAAATCTATTAAAAATTTAATAATAATACCCCTGACTAAGTTAATAAATTTATGCATTAAAGAAGGCAAGTTCCCCTCCATCTTAAAGCAGGCATTAGTCATACCCATTTTTAAGAAAGGTGATACTAAGGAAGTGTCAAATTATAGACCAATCTCCTTATTGCCAATAATATCAAAAATACTAGAAAAATGTATTGCAAACAGAGTGGCACACTATTTTGAGAGTAACAACTTATTCACAAGTAGCCAGTTCGGATTTCGAAAAAACCGCAACACTGTTTCGGGAATATTAGAACTATCTACAAAAATATTGGAAGGCTTTGAAAATCTCAATTACACATCAATAACTTTCTGTGATTTAAGTAAAGCATTTGATTGTGTCTCACATGAACTTCTTATAAAAAAACTGAAATACTATAATTTTGGGGATTGTAGCATTCAGTTATTGAAATCTTACCTTGATGATAGGTATCAGAGGGTTAGGGTAGGTAATGCGCTATCTGCAAAGAGGCAGCTTACTGTGGGAGTCCCGCAGGGGTCTGTATTAGGACCTCTGCTATTTTTAATATTTATCAACGACCTCCCTCTTTGTGAAAACATGGAGAATTATATCCTATTTGCAGATGACACAACAATATGTTCAACAGCTAATAACCTCAATGACGTTGTAGCAAGGTCATGTGAGGCACAATCAAAAGCAAAAAAATGGTTTAACTCTAACGAGCTATTTCTGAACAAATCGAAAACTCAGAACATGATATTTACTTTGATTGAGATGTTGAGACTGCTGTTATCCCGCAGAATAGTGTGAAATTTTTAGGCATTCATCTTGACCCAAAACTAAAATGGGAAGAGCATATGAATTATCTCTCAAAAAAACTAAGTAGCAACATATTTATTTTACGCAATCTAGCAAACTGTGTCTCAACTGACACACTAAGAACTGCTTACTTTGCACTCTGTCATTCGAATATTTCATATGCTATTCTCGCTTGGGGACATGCTGCAGATTGTCACAGAGTTTTCAATCTGCAAAGAAAAGCAATAAGGATTCTGGATGCTCTCAAGTATAGAGATGACTGCAAGAACTCATTCATAAATCATGAAATTTTAACTTTTCCTTCTATATATATTTTAGAAAACTTATTATACATTAAAAGAAACTCGGTCCTATATGATACATATGATTCTGTGCATAATCATTGCACGAGAAATAAATCTAATCTAATTGTTAAGTATTGCCGTTTGAAGAGGTGCCAAAATGGGCCAAACTACTGGGCCATAAAATTTTTTAATAAATTGCCGCAAAAAATTAAAGACTTGCCTTTACAGCATTTTAAACAGAGGATCAAAAAATTTTTAATCTCCAAAGCCTTTTATAATTTCACTGAATTTCTAGACTGTGATATTTCTGATCTGTCTTAGATTTTAATTACTATTACTTTAAGTTTTATTTGTAATATTTTAATTTTAATTAATTTGTAAGTTTTTATTTTAAAGTTCCACTTTAATGTTTGTGATATTCATATTATGTATTTTACAATGACGATTTCTCCATGTGACCTGTGTAAGTGCCAAAAGGCATGAAAGCATCAATAAAAGTACTTACTTACTAATTTTCGATTTTAACCTCGCGATTCATGTTGTACGGTCACTGCCGGCCTTCTCCTCGCCATCGATATATAGAACGGGTCTCCAATCACCGTATTTGTTCAGTTCTTACGTTTGGAAAAGTGACTTGCGGTCGTGCTAATCGGCGATTATTTTTAAGTGGTTTCCCGAGTTCGAATCCCGCCTGGGGATATTTTTTTCTCTTCGTTTTCAATTTTTTGGCACATATTTTTGATTCTATAATTGCGATTTGCTCCGTTCTATTGCATTTCTTGGAGAAGTTTTGCGTTTTCCGCCGCGGACTATTAAGATGCTCTATTTGGATTAAAAATCACATTCTACCTCCGGGTGGCTAAATCTTTGGTAGACGTTGCAAAAACGGCAATACGTAGTCACATCACGACAGTTATATTCCTCATTAGTATTAATGAACAGACAGTATTTTTATAGATCTGTTAATAAGCTTTTATTTACTCCATTATGTTATATTATTTTGGTAAGGAAATTAATAATTTTTAATCGAAATAGTGCAGATTAATATTTCGCGGCGGAAAATGCAAAACTTTTCAGAGAAATGCAATAGAACGGAGCGAATAGCAATTATAAAATAAAAAACATCTGCCAAAAAAATGAAAACGAAAAAAAAAAGTATCCCTGAGCAGGATTCGAACTCGGGAAACCGCTTAAAAATAGTCGCCAATTAGCACACGACCGCAAGTCAATTTTTTAAACGTAAAGAACGTAAAGAACTGAATAAATACGACGATTGGAGACCTGTTCTATGTCTCGATGGCGAGGAGAAGACCGGCAATGACGGTACAACGTGAATTGAGAGGTGAAAATCGGAAATTGAGGCCGGCAGGAGCGAAGGCGAATCGTCATTTTTTGACAATTCATGACAATTCCAAAAACGAAATTTTCGTCCATCTGTTTTTTTCTTTAATTTTTTAAGGTCAGTTGGGGTATCTGGGCCCAGGGGGTAACTGGGCCATGGCTTTTTTCCGTAAAACTTGTGGGGGTAATTTCACTTCAAGCAGTTGGCAGCACTGAAGGACAATGGAATCTCACTATAACAATTATTAGTCTCATGTTTCTGAGTGTTGTTGCTTTCATGTAGCAATTTTTTAAATTTTGTAGTGCAAAATTTTCATAGCAACTTGATGTAATCTTGATATTTATGAATGATCTACAGGTTTAGAGGTGTTTTAAAACCTTATGAGCCGTGACCTTCATATGCGCAGAGACATAATCCGTCCTGTTGACTCAGTTACACTTCTTAAAAATATTATATTTATTGTTTACAATTTATCCCGAGCTCTTGTTTATGTATACAGCAAGGCAGTCTCCAGTGTCTTCAAAAACATACTTATAACTCAGATTAAACTTTGCCTTTTGCGCATTTCGCGGCTCATGAGATTCTGAAACACCTCTACTGTATATATTATCAACGTCACAGTTAATTTAGCATAAATTAGAAGCATAATATATCCCTAAAATGTTATTGCAAGCACGTGTTCTCCGTTAGCTCAAAAGCTTGAGTGGGTGGCCCAGTTACCCCCATAATATTTCTAAAATGGGGTAAGTGGACCAGTTAATTGGGGCATCTGGGCACGCCTGGAACCAAGTTACCCCAAGCACATTAAGTATGTTGTTATTGTCTTTATTCATTAGGTAGATGTAGATCACTTTTTTTGTGCAACTTTGACGTGTTGAATGCGAATCCGAATCCGATGTCCGTTTAGCTCCGCCACCCACCAATTTTTTGTCAATCGCGAAAATAGCCTAAGCAACACCATTTCTTTAGATTATTTTTGCTATTTACTAAAAGTTGGTGGGAAATGGAGCTAAACGGACATTGGATTCGTGTTCAGCGCATCAAAATACATAGGATTACTATGTCGGGTCCCGGGTACAGATCACTTTTTTTTTGTGGGCCTGTGTTATTTATGCTTACTTGAAATTGGATGTTTTTTACGTTTAATGTTGGCTTTTGTACCTTAATAGAAGTTGTGTTATTCCTAAATTTTAATATATTTCACACCTAATTGTTATGTAGTTCTCTTACATCGTCGACAACTCGATTATGGTGTGATTTAAATGACTTGTGGTAATTTTTGTACGAAGTTTACATCTTCACCAACAGATCCACTTACCCCAGTTCAAATAACAATCGTTTGTATGAAACCGAGAGCCGTATGGTCCAGTTGCCCCAATTTCTAGGGGTAACTGGGCCCATCAGATATTCTATTATTTAATTATTATTATAAAGAAAATTAACTTTGACTCGGGATTTGAATATTATATATTTAAAGACTGTATATTGTACTATATATAAAAAAATATTCTAGAAATTAATATAACTTATTAGTGGTTCTCAGGTAAGTTCAAAGTATAATATACTCGCTCAGGTTGTAAAATCATGGCCCAAATACCCCAAGTGACCTTACTCATTTATGCACCACTAAGAGTTTGGTAGAATTGCACCTTCATTATAGATGCTATCTAAACTCTCTTTGGAAAAAAATCTAGCTTTACATAAATGATTTCACGAAAACTGTCGCTGCCTCCCGGGCTATAGTTTATTCTACATCTTCAATAACTTTTTGTTAGTAATATTGCTAATAAATCAGGAGCATATCTAATAATAACATATCATTACTGTAAAAAGTAATTTTTATATGGACTAAATGTACCTATTTTTAATCCAGATTGTGAAAAATCAATGCCACGCGGGATTAAAAAGAACTTTGATCTTGTGGCATATAGACAGACTATCTTTGCATACACTCTAATAGTGTAGATTGTAGATAATCAATTATTATTTTGAAAGAGTAAAATGTCTCTTTTACTCCCCGAAGGAGAGCTTACATTCTTTCTGGGAGCAAAAGTGACACGTTAGTCTTTGAAAATGATAACTAAACTAGCAGTACAGAAACACAGTTTTGAAGAATTCCGATTTCCTCATTTCCTCAAGCACGCAAAAGGTCTTTCCATTGTTTTCCTCTGGTTTTTGTAATTCCCTTTTTCAAACATTGTAATTTTATGGTTATTCATTGCTTGTGGCGTGTATGTGTTTTCGTGATATTTCACTTTTGGCGTGAAAGTGATCATCATCAAGTGACAAAAATTTGACGTTTAAGGAAATGCCTGCAAAAGTTCGCACCCGTAGTGCGTAGGAAGACGAGAGAAATCGATTGGCGGACACCTGAGTGTTCCATCTGCATTCTTCTTCTGAATCGGGCCTTCAGAAATTTGAAAATTTGTCACATTTTCCATGTTTACGTGTTTTTCGTTGAATTTTCCTTTCGGTGTGGAAGTTGTCATCATAGGGTGACAAGCAATTCGATGTTTTAGGAAAAATTTTAAAAAAACAGGGATACGCAGTAAGTGGAAAAAATCGAATAGTGAACACCGGAGTTTTCCATCTGTGCTCTTTCCCTGAATAGGGGCCTTCGGAACAGTTTCTCAATGGAAAATGTCAAATTCTCCGTGTTTACGTGTATTTCGTGATATTTTACTTTCGGTGTGAAAATGTTCATCATCGGGTGACAAAAATTTCGATGATTTAGGAAAAAAGTTGAAAAATTCAGGGGTAGGTATGAAGGTGAGAGAAATCGAATGGCGCAAACCGCTCTTTATCTCGTTTCGTTTTCGAGATACGATAGCGGGAATCGGTCCTTAGTTTCCGAGATACGGCCGCTCAAAGACTCCGGAAGGTAAACATCGAAGTTTTTCACCTCTTCCCGAGGTCATATCTCGAGAACTAAACGAGTTAAAGAGCTGCTGTTTAATCGAGAACGATGAGAGATATGGAAAAGGTTTCATATAAAAAATGTAGAGATAATAACTTGGCTTACGAAAGGTCATATGCGTTTACATCCTATTTCTGATTGTTTGGCTGTAAGATCTGTCTGATTTTTAGGGGATGAATGGAATAATAAAAAAATCGTTTAAAATCGAAAAGTTGATACTTTTTGTTATATCTTTTCTGAATCTCCTTAGAATAATTTCAACTTTCTTTGCAGAGATAAAGTTCCTCTGTTTGTTTAGATAGAAGTTATAAACATCTGAATTTTTAAATTCACGACTTTTCAGGGCTAAACGTTTTAGTTTAATTTTTTCAAGCAACACTGACCTCTTAATGAAATTTCCTTAAAAAAATTCCATTACAGTTTTTTTTCTCACACATGCCAACGTTGATATCCAAATAAAATTACTACAATTCCTACGATTTTTATTTCACTCGACGCCACTACAATATAGTCGTTGTAACTTTTTCTAGAGAAAATTGATCCCTTTTGTACGCTTAATCGATTGCTGAATAAATTTCCAATCCGACGATTTTCTGGTAATTTTTGCGTGAGATATGGACCGCTAAAGTGAGAATTTCGAGGAATTCGCTCCTCGCGCTACACGGTCCAGCTTCGAGGACCATTTCTCCCAAACAAAAAATCTTACGAGCTCGATGGCATACTTTGTTGTTTAAAATCGAACGAGAAATCGAGTGGCGCAAACCGAAAGTCGCTGCGGTTCTTCGTTTCCGAGATACGGCCGCTCAAAGTCAGCGGAGAATGAAAATCGAAGTTTTTCACTGCTTCCACCGAGAACGAAACGAGACACAGAGCTGCGCGCTTTGCGCCATTCCATTTCTCTCACCTTCCTACCTCCTCCTGAATTTGTTAAGATTTTTGTTGAAACGTCGAAATTTTGTCACCCGACGATGACCACTGTCATTGCAAAAATGAAATGTGACAAAAAACACCTATTCACGAAAAATGTGACATTCTTTCACGTTCCGAGGGTCCTACCTACATAAAGAACACAGAAAGAGAACGCCACTGTGCTCTATTCGATTTGTCTCCCATTACTGCATACCCCTTAATTTTTTCAGATATTTCCTAAAACATCGAAATTTTGTCGCCCGATGATGACCACTTCCGTACCGATAGTGCAATGCTACCTACTAGAAATGTGACATTTTTTCGATTTCCGTGGACCATATCCACATAAAGGACGTCACTGTGCGCTATTCGACTAGTCTCCCAATATTGCATACCACTGATATTTTTCATGTTTCTTCTAAAACATAAAAATTTTGTCACCCGATGATGATCACTTTTATACCGAAAGTGAAAGGCCACGAAATACATCTACACACGAAAAATGTGACAATTTTTCACTTTCCGAGGGCCCTATCCACATAAAGAACGCAGACTGAGAACGCCACTGCACGTTATTCGATTTCTCTCCTCTTACCCCGGTTTTTTTCAGATTTTTTATAAAACGTCTAAATATTGTCGCCCGATGATGACCACTTTCATACCGAAAGTGAAATGTCACGAAAAACACCTACACACGAAAAATGTGACTTTTTTTTACTTTCCGAGGGCTCTATCCACATAAAGAACGCAGACGGAGAACGCCACTGAGCGCTATTCGATTTGTCTCCCATTATTGCATACCCCTGATATTTTTCATATGTTTTCTAAAACATCAAAATTTTGTCACCCGATGATCACTTTCATACCGAAAGTGAAATGCTATAAAAAACACCTACACATGAAGAATGTGACATTTTTTCACTTTCCGAGGGCCCTATCCACATAAAGAACGCAGACAGAGAACGCCACTGTGCACTATTCGATTGTTCTCCCCTTACTGCGTACCCCTGATTTTTTTCAGATATTTCCTAAAACATCGAAATTTTGTCGCCCGATGATGACCACTTTCATACCGAAAGTGAAATGCCACGAAAAACACCTACCCACGAAAAATGTGACATTTTTTCACTTTCCGAGGGCCCTATCCACATAAAGAATGCAGACGGAGAACGCCACTGTGCGCTATTCGATTTCTTTCCCCTTACTGCGTACCGCTGATTTTTTTCAGAATTTTCCTAAAACATCGAAATTTTGTCGCCCGATGATGACCACTTTCATAACGAAAGTGAAATTCCATGATAAACACCTACACACGAAAGAAGTGTTCTGTTTTCCGAGGACCCTATCCGAAAAAAGAACGCAGATGGAGAACTCCGGTGCGCGACATTCGATTTCTCTCCCCTTACTGAGTACCACCCCTAATTTTTTCAGATTTTTTCTAAAACATCAAATTTTTCGTCAGATGATGACCACTTTTACACTGAAAGTGAAATGTCACAAAAAGCACCTACACACGAAAATCGATGAATAACCATTAAAATTTGAAAACGAAAATCACAAAAAACAATATCTAACAATAATTCAAACTATTACTGCATTAGATTTTGTAGATAGTTGCGGTGGCTGCCGCCTAATGCAACCATGAATTGTTTAATTATTTACAATCATCAAATCCTATTTCAAAAGTTACAAAGTAGAATAGGAAGTGAATCATTTTTTATTCACTGCTGTAAATCTAGTCGAGGCTTCCCAATAGTGTCCGTACGGCTCTGCACAATTCTGTTGCCAACAACTGATGATGAAATCACTACTTATAGCTAGCCAATTTATGGTTCCTGTTATATCGGCATAACCATTAGTTCGCTTTTTCTATATACGAATTTACTGTGGCGTGCAAACACATTCTTAACGGTAGTTTTATGCACTTTCCTAAAGTTAAACTAAACCTCATCTTAACTTAGGTTATTTAAAGTGTGGTAGTGAATTTTATTTTATTGCAAGAAGGTTAAATAATTAAAAACAGGAAACGGTATAATACATGTATTCAAGACAATCGTCAAATTGTAATACAGGAACAAAATAATGTTGTAGCAACGGCCATAAAAGTAATATAAATATGTAGTGTAAACAGTCATTACAAATTTATATTTACAACTACAGATTTCGTTGGGACAAACAGTCACTCTAATATCCATCATATATTCAATTAGATACAACAATAATCACTAAAAATGATAATGATTACAACGAGAACCCTCGTTCAAACTAAAGTAAAGGAATGTTGAATTTGGTACATGAAAAGACTGTATTGGTTGGCGAAATGTCACATAATTAGTTGAGGTGAATACATGACAAATTGAAATCTCATTTAATTGCCTTGCCAAACATTGTTTGACGTTGCGATGAGTAGTTGTTGGATTCAGACCAAAAACACCGGGCAGAATCAAGCCAATTGACTTAGAAGTTATAGATGTGATTTGTTAAAAAATGTATGAACAAGCAATTAAAATCAATTTGAATTCGCCCATAGCTTAAAACTGCCACAGTAAGTGAATGCAACGCAAAACACCCGTACAAAGTATACCATGTATAATTCTTTAATTTGATAATTATTCCCAACCATCAGGGAGGCACATTACAGGTCATTGTTTGTGGTAGACCCGCAAGTGGCTTGTAATTGCACCCCGCTGTGCTGGTCAACAATAAATATACCGATCGTGTCGTGACAGATGTGACCTGTGCTGGCGTAGATGTACCTAGAATCGTAGATTCTGTTAGAGACGACAAGAACTTTATATAATTTTGGCCGGAGCCGTGTCGTAGCTACGATACCTATCAACTCTACTCGCACGAGGGATTCAAGTTACCCTTCAGATTCCCCAAGACGAAAATGGACAAAATTATACTTACTGTGATTGCTACAGTCTGCTCTCTTCATCGAAATCTTATGTCGGGCAGTGCACTTTTAATAAATATATCTTATAATTAGCACTTTCTTAGAAACACTTCTTAATAATTAAGACTGTCGATGGATTCTATGAATACTCGGACAAGTACACAGACGAGACGGGATCAAAGGTGACCCGTGGTAAATAATTGTCCGACTCACGCCACAAAATCGCACCTCGATCACAAATCGTATAATAATAATAATAATAATAATGAATCGCATTTATTTATATTTCTGTCTTGGCGAAGTTCAGCAAGCTGTTCTTCCACTTAACCAAGTATAATTAGTGGATCAATAAGAAATCGAATTCAAAATATATTTTCATTTATTGAAATATCTCATAAAATGTAAAAAATATAAATATTCAATACTTAACTAATGTATATAAGGCAAACATCAGAGAGCACCACCACTCGGCAAGCCGTTACCTCCCGTAGGAGTGTAACTCATCCAACGTAGAGAGAACTATGATAATTGACTGTACAAAAAGATTCAGACTCCCAATTAGTAATGATTGTAAAATGTATGCGGAACTTTTTGAAAATTATTCACTTTTAAATTGCACTGTAATTATCGAAATGCTTGTCAAGATGCTTAATGAAGAGCTATCTATATGAGTTCGATGGTTTTGCTGCTTTTATAAACGTACTAATGGCATCAAACCCAAATATACTTTTTTTCCGTCGACTCTCATTCGAGCGACTACTACGGCAATGTCAGCCTGGGCCTGGAATAAAAGTATTTTGGGTTCGTCGGAATCGACCCTCCAACTTCAAATTTTTTTACTAATGTTTGGTACGTTCTAGTGGTTTGGATAAGGATTATGCTCTCTCCCTTTGAGGATAACTAAATGAGGATTTTGATTCTTATTGCAAAAACCGTCCCATTGATTTTTTCTTAAATTTTGGCTTTTAACATAGCTACTCGCTACATACTGACTGAGAATTTCGCCCTGTGAACCACTAAATTCGTGGTACTTTCGAAAAATCAAATTGTAGTACTTTCGAATAATTCATCTCGAGGAACGGTTTTCTGCTCTGTGCAAGTCTCTTTATTGTACTTTCGAAAAATTAAATTTTTGGTACTTTCAAAAAATTAAATTCGTTGTACTTTCGAAAAATTTGTTGGTCCGCCATGTGTGATCTTATTCATGGTACTTCCGAAAAACCAAATTCGTGTTACTTTCAAAAAATCAAATTCGTTATGCTTTCGAAAAATCTGTTGGGTGGAGTGGTTTTCCGCACTGTGCACTTGAAAATTTTTTGAGTACTTTTAAAAATGCGAACGACGGAGCCCAAAGGCGATTGATTGTCATGCTTGAGATGAAAAAAGTCCATTTTTTTGTCATTTTAAGTGAAATAATTTTTTATGCAATTTTCGATGAAAAACGATGCCAAAGGTTAAAAGTCTTTTTAATGTTTCAAGGATGAATTTTTCATGGGATTTTTGTCTGAATTTAATTTTGTAGTAAATTGGATATTTTTTCAAAGGGATCGTTTTACTGGGTTCAATAACCCAATTAAATCTTAGAATAACTCCTAATCCCAACATAATTCGGGGGTTTTATACAGAAGAAATGCTAAAAAAATTAGTGAATTCGCACTCTACACGTCACAGTTCTAAGCTATGGTTCACATGGGAAAGCGCGTAGCTTTGTATATGCTATTAATTGTAGAATGTTTACTTCAACACACTAAACTGAAGTATCGCTGCTGTACTCCCTGGCTTCGTCCTATACGTACGTTTCTAGAGACTTTTAAAACTACACGAACTCGTTGGATTTAAAAACTTTACATTTTAAAGCAAGAGAATATGCATCAAAATATTATTAGGCAGTTACTGGGTGATATTTAATTTCGTACCGAATTATGCGGAATTTCGGTATACAGGGTGGAATTCTTCATTACCCAGTGGATTTTTTAAATGTTCGCTTTCTGGTCCTGTTCACTAACTCATAGTCTGTTTGAGTTCTGTTTCTTTTCCTCCTCAAACATGGCACTTGTGTATTCTTTTTAACTGGCACTTGTGGCATATCTAGATGGGATATAGTTCTGTTTCTTTTTCTCCTCAAACACGGCACTTGTGTATTCTTTTTAACCGGCACTTGTGGCATATCTAGATGGGATAGAGTTCTGTTTCTTTTTCTCCTCAAACATAGCACATGTGTATCCTTAACTACCACTTGTGGCATATCTAGATCAATTGAATTGTATGATAATGCATCCTCTTTTTTTTGAGACATTTTTCTTAGTTTCCTCCTTTTTCGTTTAAGCAAATTTGGCCACTTAGCCCTGGTCAAATGTAACATTGCCTTGACATCAAAAAACTTGATAGGAATTACTTTTTCTTCGGCTTGTTCTGCTTCACAAATTCTTCGTCTCAAGACAGGATTGTGTTGGCATATAAATATCCAGTTTGGTATCGTTCTGACAGCTGTCAAGAGAGATTTTGGATCCAGGTATCTAGAACAAAGATGAAGTTTTAAATTTCTTATGCCTTGTTGTTTAAATGAGCTCGATTCTAAACTTGGACCTTCCTGGATTAGACAGTTTCTGCAGGAGACTCTCCATCCAGTTGCAGGAAATATGCCAAAGTTTAAATTTAATAATAATTTCTTAAACTTATCAAACTACCTAAATATTTTTACCCATATCTCTATGGGTAAATCACTTAACCCTTCAGACATTGCAAATATTTCACTCCGGATCTGTGTTTCTCAAGGTGATTATTACTAATGACAATTAGGGATTTTAAGTTGATATTTATAGCCTTTAAGAGACCACTTCTATAAAATTTGAATTAAACAGTCAAAATGTGGGATTAAAAATAATTTGATGAGGGTAATTACTGATAATGTGGATTAATCCCTTTAATATGTTTCTTATTGAATTGAGTCCAGTTTCTACCTGATTTTATGGTAGAAATTTTAGGAAATTTCAGGAAATTTCTTATGGTGTAATATTACCAGGTCCGAAATAAATTGGGGAGGTGAGGTTATTGAATACCGAGGGAGGTCAATTCCTGCTTTTAATAATAAATAATAATAAAAGTCATTTATTGATTGAATTAATATACAATGTAATAAAATACAATCAAAAGGTCATCGACCTAGGTCCTTCAGCCAAGGAGATAATAATATTATATTTAACATTTTGTATAAAAAATATGGTGGGAAACAAAAGGTTGATTATATACATATATTGTAAAAAAAAAACCAATGTGAAAACATCAATATCAATTCCTGCTTTTATAATTTACAAAAATATGCAAAATACTTAGTCGGGATTATCACATGCTACAGGCCTGAATATTTTCCAACTATAAATGTTATTGATCCTCTTTTTGTTTTAAATATAAATAGTTTTTTTTGCAAAATTACATACTGTCGTTAGCAAAAAAAAATATAGCCCGGGAGGCAGCGACAGATTTTTTGCGTTAATATCTATAGATTTTTTTTTCAAAGAGGGTTTAGATAGTATCTTACTAAACTCTTAGTGGTGCATAAATGAGTAGAGAATTAAGCAACATGTTGCAAAAAAATAGATAGACGAAAATCTCGTTTTTTGAATTGTCACGAATTGTCAAAAAATGACAATTCGCCTTCGCTCCTGCCGGTCACAATTTTCGATTTTCATCTCGCGATTCACGTTGTACGGTCATTGCCGACCTTCTTCTAGCCATCGAGACATAGAACGGGTCTCCGATCGCCATATTTATTCAGTTGTTACGTTTGAAAATTTGACTTGCGGTCATGATAATCGGCGAATATTTTTCCCCGAGTTTGAATCCCACCGGGAATACTTTTAATAATAAATGAACTTTATTGAACCACAAACTGATTCAATAGGCTATTGACCTAGGTCCTTCAGCCTATTGTTATACATATAATATTTTAGAATTTTATAATACAATAAATAATATTTTATGATGTGATAGCTGTTACAGTTATACTAATAGCAACAATAATTGCAACAATAATAATATGATGTTTCGGTGTTATTAATTATTATTGGCTAATCTTTGTAGGTTTTCTAGTAGGGTTTGTTCCGGGTGCTTGTGTACTGTTCTTATTCCTGGGTCTCTTCTAATGCAATATTTCTCAATTCTCTCTAGATTTTGTGGTATCTGGGAAAATCTTTTAGATAGATGGGATAGACGGTCTTCTATAGGCATTATATTAGTCTGTTGGTATAAAAGAGGGTTGGGGGGGTTGTGCAGCGGGTTGAGAGGATGTCGAATTTTTGTTATTTTCCTTATTGATGTTGTTTCCGCCACCTTTAGTTTTTTAATGCCTGATTTTTGCAATTCAAAAACAAAACGTGTCCATACTCAATCATTTGTGAACACGCGTGGGATAATAATCATAGAATTAAATGGGACTCGGCGAAGATTTTGGGAAAAGAGAGCAACGGAACTAAAAGAAAACTTAAAGAATCCGCGATTATTTTATTAACCGAGGATAGATGCGTTTCTAATTATTCAATAGATTTTTGTACTAGTTGGTTGCCCATCCTTAGAGACGAAGTAAGTAAAAATAAGATAAATATAATTTAATGTCTCACGTGACTATAGAAATACATAAACAAAGAACTGTCATGGTTGACGGCCAAAAAAGTTTTGAGAACGGAAGTAGATTCTCTTCCGAAACGAAACGTTAACTACCTATAGCTTTGATTTTCAGTTTTTAGTTTATAACATTGTTCTAGTTTATATATTTTTAGGTGTGAGACTTTTTGAAACAGTCAAGTACTCAAGAACCAACCTCTGTCTGATCCGTTTGGCGCAGAGGTTTTTTCATTAAAATTTTTAAATATTTTTCAGTGGCAAAATACCCAATAAAAAGTAAGAAAATCTGAATATGCCACAAATAAACAATTACAGACAATAACTCGAATCAGCCTTTTATAATAATAAAATTATTACCTCACAATGAAACAAGATACAAAATGTAAACAGATTTAAATCTAATATTTTTTTAAATCAAAGTCAATGATTGACCTCGTTGTCACATAAACACTCATTCAATTTTAACAGGTAGAAGTTGCAGTTGGACGCAGCCGACTAGGAATATGTATTTGAATAAAATTTCGCTCCAGCATGGCACAAATGACTGCCAATAACTTTTTTAAAATAAGTATTCTGCAACTGTAGTTTATTTCCTAATAGTTTTAATGAACATAGACATTTTAAAGTAAAATTGATATAATTTAATTTACGTAAAGTTCGCTCGAACATGGGAGACATACTGTATATAGCAGTTTCGAAATCCTGTAAAACTTGAAATTTTTGTGTGTCTAATCAAAAACCTTAGTAACATTTTGCTCTAAGATTATATTATAATAAAACATAGTTTATATAAAAATAATACTTTGCAGGCTTCTGACGATCATCCTCTATAACCAATTTAGCCAAAATTTTAAACGCACAGAAATTTCTTCATCTACAATTTTTGTCCTGTTATAATATATTTATTCAATTAAATCAAATAGATTTAATAAGTTAGCTTATTGTGTAAAGGCAGAACTGTTATTAACACTACACTACAATAATAATATTTTAAAAGATTCACCATCAAAAAATTACCGTATGTCTTTATAAGGTTAATGGCATTTGAAGCATATATCCAACAGAAAAAATAAAAAATAAATATGAAAAGTTTGCATAAATAGCTTTACAAAGGAAAATCGCCAGACATATATGGAAAAGGCATTTATGGTATGTGAATTCTGAGGTTTTTATATTTTACATGCTCCAGGTACTGTACTAATAGAGTATTGTTGCAAATAAGTAATGCAATAGTCTATTTTTGATCTTTACGATGTCCTTATTGTAATACGGTGTGATACGTTTACTTCTTAAAGGTATACAAATACTTTAAACTGTTCTGTACAATTTGTATCTTCTTCTGAAAATATTTTGTTACATAAACCTCACATTAATGACTCATTCCATTTTTTTAAATTTGTTTCCAGTTCACAACGTGGCATATGAAAATTCTTGAGAAAATCAACAAATGTCGGAATACTACTTCAAGTTCTCAGTCAAATTACAACAAGAACTCCAGCTCTCTAAAGATGGACTTGGAAGTATTCACCGGGTTCAAGCCGGCAATAGAGGCCTGCTATCTTGATTGGGATGATTACCCCATGCCCGGTATTACCTACACTCAAGACATCAATCCAATGTATCATTGTCCGTTCACTTGCTTCCGCCATGGAGCAGACAGTAGCAGAGGGGAAAGTCAGGTTACTCAGGTTAATTCTAGTAAAGCAGTTTTGAACTGCGAACATCCCCATGCTCATGCCTCACATTCCCACCATCATCATCATCACCACCATCACCATCATACCCATTCTAGAGTGACAAGGTTTGACTATGTTAATGTAATGAGTTTGAATCCCGTGGAGTATCCTCCTCATCCTCATCCACAGCTCAACGACAGGGATGGAAATCGGTCAAGCGTTAGCAGTGAGGGCTTCTGCGAGGTAAGTTCTAGCTTCTCTGATTTTTCCAATTTTCTAATGAAAAGGATTCTTGCTAAATTATTTCACCCGCCGAGCGTGTATACAAAATGGTGATATTAACTACCCTTCTTATAATTTTGTAAATATCTTTCTGTCTGCTGTTTTTACTTTCAATTTAAAAACAAACAACTAAACATTGTTATTAATTTAGAAACTTTTTTACCTCTTGAAAATATTTCATAAAATCAACCGTTTTTGAGAAAAAACAAACTAAATTACATGCCTAAGTGATCAATTAAAAGGGACAAGCACGATTATATTAGGTAAAACAATCAGTAGGCTGATGTCAGGTATGGCCATTTTAGGAAACAGTGCAAACGTGTGTTCAAGTTGGAGGTCATCATTTTGAGCAAATGCTATAATACATAAAAACAACAAACGTTGTCTTCATGTTTAAATTTTTTACTGTTTAAATTCATCTTTTGTGTATATTGTGTTACGTAGTTTATTAATATTGCTTTTCAATACGTGTCGCTAGCCAGGAGAGGCTTATTTTGAAAATTTATATATGGAAAACCCACCTTCATTTTCTATAAGGAATTGGTAGTTAAATTTTTGGCATGTTGTTGCAGTACACCCTGTATGGTGTATGATCCAGTAAAAGTACAGCTGCCCTTCTAAAATGTGCGGGAATGTCATTGTTGAAAGTCACCAACTTGGCAGACATACTAGGTGGTAGCATTTTTGAAACAGGCCACTGAAAATGTCAAAAAATCCACACAATTGCATGATCGCGTACCAGTGTAAATGTAAATTCAAATAATTTTGGGAGTCTATGTGATGATTGCTTGTCTTGTACAATATTCTCTGATGATAAAAAGCTACGATGAGCAAATTGAAGCTATAGGCAATGTATTTTTTAGAAGTCAGAATGAATGTGTTTTAAATATCTAAATTAAATGATGTGGGTTGGTTATGCTAGGCTTCTAACGACTAGAAGAAACAAGATTATGCAAACAAAATTCCATCAGAATAAATAACATTCTGAGATATATATAATATACATAATGTAAGGCAGTAATACCGAGAGTAAATAAACGATTTTGTAAAGAACTATAGGATACTCTTCGCAATTTTTTTTGTAAATAATATTAGTTTTAAACATTTTTTGTTTAAATGCAAGACAAAAGATTTTTTTAAATAAAAAAAATTAATAACTTTATTTATTGATCGATTTTATTAAAAAACAATAGGCTTCTTTCTCTAGCTAACACTACTTAGATTCCAAATTTCAATACAATCGGACTTTTCGTTCTTAAGTTATCGTACTTACAGGAAACGTGATGGACGGACAGACAGACGGATGGACATTTTGAAAGTTGTTCAGTATTCGGTCACCAACACAGTGATATGAAAATTTTTTCTCTACGAGCGATATTACCGGTTTTAGAAATGTGCGGATCGAATGCAATATTATACTCTTCGTTTTATATTTGCAAAAAGTATAGTAAACAGAAATAAAGCTTAATTTAAAAAAATTCTTGATGCGGGAAGACTCGATTGAATTTGACAGTGTGAATATTTTGCAGGTTGACGATGACATTAACTTACTAAGAGAAAGCAGGTACAACGATTCCGATTCACAAGAGGGAGGAGGAAGCGATTCATCGAGTAATAGCAGTGCAGACAGCAACACTCCTTCCACCGCACAACATTCCAATAATACCAGTGACAACGACATTAGCAAACAAACCTACAAGCCTTTACAATCCGTTTCGATCCCAGGCACATCGAATACTTGGGTCCGGACAGCACATGTGGAACAAGCTTCAGGTTCCAGGAGGCCCTCAAAAGATGAATCTACCTCTTCTTCAACCTCTGAGTCGCCCCACTCAGGGGACGAATATAATGTATATTTTTACAATAGTAAAGACATTGGTATGATTAATAATAGTGCTCAAAGTAGTGGTAGCCTGAAAGTGGACGAACCCGAGGATAAATCAGTTATGTTTTCTAGTTTGAGAAAGTGCGATGATCCGTGGGACGTATTATTCGCCCGAGCGGAGGGATTGCATGCGCACGGGCATAGTCGGGAGGCATGTATTTTAGGTGTTAAGTTAGCCGAGGAACTTTTAATGCATCCACCTGATTTGATGATTGAGATTCCGCCCATTCCTAGGAAGAAAGGTTAGTTTTAAATAATATAATTATTTTTAATATTGTCTATTTTACCATCCAAGTTTTATCGTTTATAGATGTAAAGGACATAGCAGGATAAGCATGGATTAACTGCGTGTTTTTCACCAAAATGTTGGGGACTTTTCTGCATGACTACCACAGTAAACATAGGGAAAGCAAACAGGGCAGTGAGTTCAAGGCTTGGGCGCCATGATTAACTAGTGTAATCAAGGAAAAGAAAAGCTAGAGATAAACAAAAGACACATATTACATATATACAATAGTACTATATTACAATATATTATATTACAAAAAAAATGAAACTATCAAAATAATATTGCATAGCAAAACTCGAAAAAAATAGAAAGAAATATTTACAAAAATATACTATATTACAAGATAGACTATATTACAATTTGCTTAACAGTAAAGTAAATTTGAGGTGTTTACGAGAGACGAAAAAAATATATTACAAAAGATACGTCTCGTAACGTTGCTTCAATCATGAAAAATCATATTACAATAAAATGCTCGTGACTTTACCATTACCTAACTTCAAGATAAACTTGAGACTTTTACAAGAGACAAATAAATATATTACAACAGATATGTCTCGTAAATAATTTCAAAATTCATATTCAACTTTATATGCACTTGTTACAATAAAACGCAACACGACTATTACTATATTACAAAACAAAAGTGCATATACAATACTGCGACGAAATATTTACAACAACGAAGCAAGATAAAAGGTAACTACGGATCAACATATTACAACGAATTAGAAAGATATAATCTAACAAAAGATATGCAATTTTACTTGAATCTGATATTTATTTGAGCCTACCAGTATATAGCCTCCCCACTGCGAAATGCCAAATAATAATAATAATAATAATAATAATAAAACGTCTTTATTAAGGCGAAGTTTAGCCATAGGCTACTCTTACACTTAACCTTATTTTAAAACGGGACACCCCAAAGTTATGTAACCAGAAAGAAATAGTACTAGAACCAATCTCCAGCAAATAAAATACGGGACACCCCTAATTATATAACTATACAAAAATAACACTAGGATTTAATGCTAGAAAATAAATACACATTTCACAGCGCCCCGAACATCCGAATTCCTTTAATATAAATAATCCACATAAGTGATGTGACTTGAATCAAATCTAGGAAATTTCATCAGATTACACGACGCATATTATGTGCAAATAATTACCAATATGTCTAACTACTTAGACATATCCAATCCAATGGTTAATAAACTTGAACATTAATAAATGCTCTGTGCTACATATTGGTAAACGTAATCCTCAATTAGAGTATCAACTCAATAACAGCTCCATAACATCCACAGAATCCCAAATTGATCTTGGTATCACAATTAAACATAATCTCAAATGGGATAGCCACATCATCAACATTATCAAAAATGCGAACTCCATGATATATCTAGTCAGGAAATCTTTTCACCACATATCACCAGAATTATTTATAAAGATCTACAAGTCATTCATTCGCCCTATTCTTGAGTTTGGTTTCCAAATATGGTCACCTTATTTTCAAAAAGATATTGATCTCCTTGAGCAAACCCAACGCAGAGCAACTAAAATCCTCCCCCACAAATTTTATAACATATCATATGAAGAACGTCTGAAAAAATTGAAATTACCAACACTGCATCAACGAAGAATACGAGGTGACCTTATAGAGACATACAAAATATTAAACAACATATATAGCTGCCCATGTATAAACAGTATATTTGCTTTAAGTGCGAATACACATCTTCGGGGACACCAAATGAAACTTACTAAAAGCCATTTCTCAACCAACCCTTACAAACATTTCATCAGCAATCGTGTCGTGGATCACTGGAATAGACTACCCAATGATGTAATCGAATCAACTAGTTTGAACCAATTTAAAAATAGGCTTGACCTGCACCTGAACACTAATAATGTGCGATAATAGAATTATTTACCGAGATTCATTTTCATATATACATGTATGTATACTTTATTTAGCCTTTCGTTTAATATTTATCTATATTTATATTATTTAATTGTCTATGTTAGTAGTTTTAGTTTTATACACATGTACGTGTTCTTTAGGTATAAACAGCCCTAGGCTGCCTGCCTTGTATGTATGTAATAATAATAATAATAATAAGAGCACTTTAGCAAAGCAAATCTGCGATACTGGTAAAACACAAATAATATCACGTGTTCAAATACTAAAATTGCTTTTTTTTACTTTTTGTTGGGTATTTTGCCACTGAAAAATATTTAAAAATTTTAATGCAAAAACCTCTGCGTCAAACGAATCAGGCAGAGGTTGGTTCTTGATTACTTGATTGTTTCAAAATTTCTCACACCTAAAAGTATATAAATAGAACAATGTTAACGTTTCAGAAGAGAATCTACTTCCATTCTCAAAACTTTTGGCCGTCAACCATGACAGTCACGTGAGACATTAAATTATATTTATCCAATTTTTAATTACTTTGTCTATAGGGATGGGCAACCAACTAGTACAAAAATATATTGAATAATTTGAAACGCATCTATCCTCGTTTAATAAAATAATCGCTTATTCTTTAAGTTTTCTTTTAGTTCCGTTGCTCTCTTTTTCCAGAATCTTTGCCAAGTCCCATTGAATCCTGTGATTATTATCCCACGCATGTTTACAAATTTTGGATTTTTCAAATTCTCCCCTTCTAGCATAATTTCTATGTTCACCAAGCCTTAAAGGTCTAGATGATTCACCTTTGTAATGTTTTCCGCACTCATACGGAACATTGTAAATACAATTTTTTGAATTTTGGACAATATTTAGAGGTTTGGTTTTTGGTAAAACCGATCTTAGCGTGGAGACCGTTTGTAAAACCATTCGTACGGAAAACCCATTCCCAATTTTTCATAAATTATCCGATAAACCATTTATATACGGAATTACTGCCATACCTCAGGTTGTGATAGTATATTCTTTTTACTACCAATGTTCAATAACTATCAACAAAACTCTCAGGATATTGATTATTTAATAAGACAGTTTTTATAAACACTTAACAACACCTTTCTTAACACCTTAACACTAGTATGTTGATTTGAATTGAAATTTAAGTATCTGTTTGTGTATGTTTGTTTTCTATACACACAGGTTTGTATTGTGTTAACTAATTTTTTAATTAAAATATCTAAGAAAGGTAATTCATTATTATTTTCTATTTCTATTGTAAATTTAATTGAAGCTTCTTTTCGTTAATTAGATTCAAAAAATTACTTAAACATTATTTACTATAAGGCCTTATATAATTACGTTAAGCAAAGATGTACATAACGACAATACTGTAAGTAGTAAATATGCGAGTACCTAATATTGTTTACTCATAAAATAAGTCCCTAACCTAAGATCTAATATTTTCCGGTTTACTTGGAAACTTGCCTAGTTCATTTTCAGTCATTTTCATTCCACGCAAAATTCACTAGACAAAAATGCCCATTCTTTTTTCATTGGTGTGGAGCAGAATTTTTTATTTTGATCCTGCAATTTACAATGTCGATATATCGCCGATCTTCCTTTTTCGATAGAAATATAGAATAAGCTTACACTCAAAATATTTATTTAGTCATGAACGTTAGAAATTTCCAGGCTTTTCAACTTTTTAGGTTAAATTTCAACATTTTTTGAGAGGTCCAAATAGGCAATTTTTCATTCACTCTTGCCGAGCCAAATTTCCGATTTTGCTGGTACAACTTGGTATCAGGATAAGGTGATAGACACATCGCGCACCCTCATATTCGATGTATTTATTTAGTTATGCATTTTTGAGGAATCCATGTTTTTCAATTTTTACGAGAAATGCCATTTTTCTTTCATAGTGCCGAGCCAGATTTCAGATTTGGTATCAGAATAACATGCCAACCTTCCTCTTTCCATGGAGACCTAAAACGACCTTCCATTCCACATATTCACTTAGTTATGAACGTTTGAAAAATTTATGTTTTTAAATTTTCAAATTACCGGCTGGTCAAGGCAAGGTCCTGAAAACCCCTCACGTTTACACCATATATAGGATGTGAAGAAATTACCGAAAATTGCATTAAAATAATTTCCTTATTTGTCGTCCGATTCTGTTGAAAATTGGTATGCGGGGGTTTTCGACGTCGCTGATTATGAACATGATATCGGAATTGAGAAATTAAAACTGGCAGATGGTTTTTATTATTTATGGTCCCATTCCGCTGAAAGTTAGAACAATTGGAGTAAGGCCAAACGTTTTAATAAGCTTTTTTGTATCTGCATAATGCAAACTATTTGTATATACAATACTTGAGTGGCAATAAAGTAATTGACATGTTGAAACTGAGGACAGAACTGTGAATTTTCCTTTTAAATAAAAAAGTAATTAGAATATTTTATGCTAAAGTACCAAAATTTTTGCTGTTTTAGAATAGTCTTGTTTAACCCTTTAATTCCTGGAACCGGATGAATCCGCAAACATTTTTTATGCTCCCAGCGCGGAAACCAGATAATTATGCAAGGCCGGAGGATGGGTTAAAAGCTGGAAACAGACGCATCCTCTCATAAGATAGACTAAAACACATATTTTTCTAACTCCTCCGTGCAATTGGCTGCATTTAGACTTTACGCAAATTTTGAGCATTTCCACACTGTAGTACGTTTCTAAGTGTTTTTATTCTGCATTTTTTGTGAAAGTCTATGTTTTTAAAAAGAATAAATCTTTATTTTATGAATTATTTTCATTTATATGGCTAAATAAAGCATGTCTGTATACACACATAAGTTCGTCATTTAATTACGGGAGACGTACGGATCCGCAAGCGCCTCCCGCTGCCGCGCAGCAGGCTCGACTTGTAAAAACCAATGCCGGAATGAAAGGGTTAAGAATGTGTTTGCACGCCACAGTAAATTCGTATATAGAAAAAGCGAACTAATGGTTATGCCGATATAATAGGAATCATAAATTGGCTAGCTATAAGTAGTGATTTCATCATCAGTTGTTGGCAACAGAATTGTGCAGGGCCGTACGGACACTATTGGAAGCCTTGACTAGATTTACAGCAGTGAATAAAAAATGATTCAGTTCCTATTAAACTTTTGAAATAGGATTTGATGATTGTAAATAATTAAACAATTCGTGGTTACGTTAGGCGGTAGCCACCGCAACTATCTACAAAATCTAATAACGCAGTAATAGTTTCAATTATTGTTAGATATTGTTTTTTGTGATTTTCTTTTTCAAATTTTAATGGTTATTCATCGATTTTCGTGTGTAGGTGTTTTTTGTGGCATTTCACTTTCAATGTAAAAATGGTCATCATCTGGTGACAAAAATTTAATGTTTTAGGGAAAATCTGAAAAAATTAGGGGTGGTACTCAGTAAGGGGAGAGAAATCGAATGTCGCGCACCGGAGTTCTCCATCTGCGTTCTTTCTTCGGGTAGGGTCCTCGGAAAATAGAACAGTTTCACTTCTTTCGTGTGTAGGTGTTTATCATGGAATTTCACTTTCATTATGAAAGTGGTCATCATCGGGCGACAAATTTTCGATGTTTTAGGAAAATTTTGAAAAAAATCAGCGGTACGGAGTAAGGGGAAAGAAATCGAATAGCGCACAGTGGCGTTCTCCGTCTGCATTCTTTATGTGGATAGGGCCCTCGGAAAGTGAAAAAATGTCATATTTTTCGTGTGTAGGTGTTTTTCGTGGCATTTCACTTTCGGTATGAAAGTGGTCATCATCGGGCGACAAAATTTCGATGTTTTAGAAAAAATCTGAAAAATATCAGGGGTAGGTATACAATAATGGGAGACAAATCGAATAGCACTCAGTGGCGTTCCCGTCTGCGTTCTTTATGTGGATGGGGCCCTCGGAAAGTGAAAAAATGTCAAATTTTTCGTGTGTAGGTGTTTTTCGTGGCATTTCACTTTCGGTATGAAAGTGGTCATCATCGGGCAACAAAAATGATATGTTTTAGGAAAAATCTGAAAAAAAAAACAGGGGTACAGAGCAAGGGGAAATAAATCGAATAGCGTGCAGTGGCGTTCTCAGCCTGCGTTCTTTATGTGAATAGGGCCCTCGGAAAGTAAAAAAAAATGCCACATTTCTCGTGTGTAGATGTTTTTCGTGGCGTTTCACTTTCGGTATAAAAGTGATCATCATCGGGTGACAAAATTTTGATATTTTAGAAGAAACATGATAAAAGTCAGGGGTATGCAATAACTAGAGACAAATCGAATAGCGCACAGTGGTGTTCCCGTCTGCGTTCTTTATGTGGATAGAGCCCTCGGAAAGTGAAACAATGTCACATTTTCATGTGTAGGTGTTTTTCGTGGCATTTTACTTTCGGTATGAAAGTGATCATCGGGTGACAAAATTTTGATGTTTTAGAAAAAATATGAAAAATATCAGGGGTATACAATAATGGGTGACAAATCGAATAGCACTCAGTGGCGTTCCCGTCTGCGTTCTTTATGTGGATGGGGCCCTCGGAAAGTGAAAAAATGTCACATTTTTCGTGTAGGTGTTTTTTGTGACATTTCACTTTCGGTATGAAAGTGGTCATCATCGGGCGAAATTTCGATGTTTTAGGAAAAATCTGAAAAAAATCAGAGGTACGCAGTAAGGGGAGAGAAATTGAATAGCGCACAGTGGCGTTCTCCGTCTGCGTTCTTTATGTGGATAGGACCCTCGGAAAGTGAAATAATGTCATATTTCACTTTCGGTATGGAAGTGGTCATCATCGGGCGACAAAATTTCGATGTTTTAGTAAATATCTGAAAAAATTAAGGGGTATGCAGTAATGGGAGACAAATCGAATAGAGCACAGTGGCGTTCTCTTTCTGTGTTCTTTATGTAGGTAGGACCCTCGGAACGTGAAAGAATGTTACATTTTTCATGAGTAGGTGTTTTTTGTTACATTTCATTTTTGGAATGACAGTGGTTATCGTCGGGTGACAAAATTTCGACGTTTCAGAAAAAATCTAAACAAACTCAGGAGGACGTAGGAAGGTGAGAGAAATGGAATGGCGCAAAGCGCAGCTCTGTGTCTCGTTTCGTTCTCGGTGGAAGCGGTGAAAAACTTCGATTTTCATTCTCCGCTAACTTTGAGCGGCCGTATCTCGGAAACGAAGGACCGCAGCGACTTTCGGCTTGCGCCACTCGATTTCTCGTTTGATTTTAAATAGCTAAATATGCCATCGAGCTCGTAAGATTTTTTGTTTGGGAGAATTGGTCCTCGAAGCTGGACTCACTTTAGCGGTCCATATCTCACGCAAAAATTACCGGAAAATCATCGGATTGGAAATTTAATCAGCAATCAATTAAGCGTACAAGAGGGATCAATTTTCTAGAAAAAGTTACACGACTATATTGCAGTGGCGTTGAGTGAAATAAAAATCGTAGGAATTGTAGTAATTATATCTGGATATCAACGTTGGCATGCGTGAGAAAAAAAACTGTAATAGAATTTTTTTAAAGAAATTTCATTAAGAGGTCAGTGTTGCTTGAAAAAAATTAAAGTAAAGCGTTTAGCCCTGAAAAGTCGTGAATTTAAAAATTCAGATGTTTATAACTTCTATCTAAACAAACAAAGGAACTTTATCTCTGCAAAGAAAGTTGAAATTATTTTAAGGGGATTCAGAAAAGAAATAACAAAAAGCATCAACTTTTCGGTTTTAAACGATTTTTTTATTATTCCATTCATCCCCTAAAAGTCAGACATCTTACAGCCAAACAATCAGAAATAGGATGTAAACGCATGTCACTTTTCGTAAGCCAAATTATTAGCTCTACATTTTTTTATCTGAAACCTTTTCCATATCTCTCATCGTTCTCGATTTATACGCAAAAATAAACAATTTCATCCTTTTTGTACCCTTAAGGAAAGTGTAGGACTAATAATATATTAGACTTTTTATTTTACATCTCAGCTCAATACAACTTTTCCTGTAGAGATCCCCTCCGGTCACATTTTTGCGATTTAACCTACCTATTTGGACTACCTATTTGGACTAGATCACCAGACAAAAGTATTACTGGGTTCAATAATTTTCTTAATATTATTACAGATGTTTTTAATAAAATATGTCTAGGACCACATAAAATTATAATTGTAGGCGATTTTAATATACATTTTCATACTAACGACAAACAAGATAAAGAGTTTAATAATCTGATAACTTCATTTAATCTTAAGGCATGCATATTGCAACCTACAAGAGGTAACAATTGCCTCGATAATGTTTTAATTAATTTTGACACTAATCATGAAATAAAGGTTCACGATTTAAACATATCGGATCATAAATCTATCATAATTTATGTGAATTTGGAACAAGGCAAGAATGAAATATGTAAACGAAAAATAGTTCCAATAAATGACCATGGTTTGTTTATATTTTATAACATAATAGAATCAATTGATTTTGGATATATCAAATCAACACAATTGAACATAAATAGTAAATTCGAACAGTTTATTGATAATATTGTGCAAAGCATGAGAGTAGCTTTTCCTGAAAAAATAATAGCTACAAACTCCATAAAAAATCACACTGTCACTTGGTTTAATCCTCGCCTGAAACATATGAGAGAAATTCTTGCTTTTTTTTATGATTTGCATAAATATGATCCCACTGAGCATAATAAGAATATACGCAATAATTATAGAAAATTATATAAGGCTGAACTACTAAACAGCAGAAGAAAAGCCAATGAAGAATATATAAAATCAAAAAATAACTCTCCTAAAGCAATGTGGGATGTTATTAATAACAGCCGCCCTAAAAATCAGAATCAGCAGACAAATACACTGAATGCTAGTGAACTTAATACTTTTTTTGTCAATCAAGCAGATAAAATTATTTCCTCCATACCTGATATTAATGTTTCACCTAATAATTATTTAAAGATGCAAATAACTCAACATTTTCAGTTCCGCGAAGTAAGCATCAATGAAGTTCGTAAAGCAGTAGATAATTTAAAGAACAAAAATTCTAAAGATATATATGGTATAAACGTTAAAATAATTAAGAACATAAAAAACCTAATACTAATACCCCTAACATATCTAATTAATCTGTGCTTCAAAATAGGAGAATTCCCAGATGCACTTAAGATATCTAAGGTTATACCCATTTATAAGAAGGGATGTCTTGAGGATCCTGGCAACTATCGGCCGATATCATTGGTGCCTATAATTGCTAAAATAATCGAATGGTTAATAGCAAAACAGATAGCTGATTTTTTCGAGAGTAATAGTTTCTTTGCCAATGGTCAGTATGGTTTTCGAACAAAACGTAACACAGAGATGGCTCTGTTAGAACTAGTTACTAAAATCTCTGAGGGATTTGATGAATGTACTTATGTAGGAGTAACATTTTGCGACCTGACCAAGGCGTTCGACTGTGTCTCTCATGACACACTTATATTGAAATTAAAATATTATGGATTCAGTCATATAAGTATTAAATTAATTCAGTCGTATCTGTCGAACAGGAAACAACTAGTACGATATAACGATCTGAATTCAGAAGTAAAGACAGTCAAATACGGAGTGCCACAAGGGTCGGTGCTTGGTCCACTGTTATTTCTCATTTATATAAATGATTTATTGGATTGTATTCCGGGTACCGATATCTTGTGTTATGCAGATGACACAACAACCCTAGACATAAACAAAAAATTTAACAATCTTATAAGTGGCATGACTGAGACACAGTCGAAAGCAGCGTCTTGGTTTAGTGCAAATCAACTAAGTCTCAATGACGACAAAACAATGCAATGCATCTTCACTTTAAGAAATTGCGACTTCATTAATCCCTCTTCTGTTAAGTTTCTAGGAATCTATTTAGACCCCAAATTGTCATGGGAACAACATACAGACCAGCTGTCAAAGAAACTGTCAAAAAATATCTATTTGTTGAGGAATCTATATCAATCAGTGAATAAGTCGGTACTGGTATCAGTATACTATAGTCTCTTCCAATCACATATGGGATATGGCTTATTGGCATGGGGACACTCGCCTCATGCAAAGCAAATATTCAAGTTACAACGGAGAGCTATAAGAATTATTAGTGGCCTAGCGTATCGAGAGGATGCACGACTCAAATTCGTGGAACTGAGGATATTGACTCTAACATCCTTGTATATTTTTAGATGCCTAATGTGGGTCAAAGAAAATCTGAACCTATTTCAGCTGCGTGATGATATACACGACTACCATACAAGACAACACATGAATCTTGATATTGAATACCATAGAGTAGGCAAAAGTAAAGTTTCTACAAATTACTATGCTCCCATACTATATAATAAACTGCCAGAACAAATAAAAAATCTACCCTTCAAAAAATACAAAGAATGTATAAAAAATATCCTAACTGCAGGGGCATTTTATACCTTGAACGAATTTTTAAACAGTGACATACAACTTATAGAATTATGAGAGATTTTAACAACAGTGTATTTTATTATGCAATATTTTTTTAAATACCTAAGCTAAGTTTATTTTGTCTTTGTCTAATTTATTTTATATTATAATTTCTATTTTACTTAGTTTGTCTTTTATAACATGTGCCTAGTTTTATACTTTATATCATATGTTCTATATATTTACACCTTATATTTTAACCTCTGTATTGTATGTTGACGTGTGTAAACACTTTGTGTACCAACACCAATAAAGTATTGTATTGTATTGTATTGTATAGTAACTAGGTAGGCGAGAGAAATGGAATGGCGTAAACCGCAGCTCTTTATCTCGTTTAGTTCTCGAGATATGACCTCGGGAAGAGGTGAGAAACTTCGATTTTTACCTTCCGGAGTCTTTGAGCGGCCGTATCTCGGAAACTAAGGATCGCTTCCCGCGATCGTATCTCGAAAACGAAACGAGATAAAGAGCGGTTTGCGCCATTCGATTTCTCTCACCTTCATACCTACCCCTACCCACACCGAAAGTAAAATATCACGAAAAACTCGTATACACGGAAAATTTGACATTTTCCATTGGGAAACTGTTTCGAAGGCCCCTATTCAGAAAAATAGCACAGATGGAAAACTTCGGTGTCCACTATTCGATTTTGCTCCGCTTACTGCGTATCCCTGTTTTTTTAGATTTCTCCTAAAACATCGAATTGTTTGTCACCCGATGATGGTAACTTTCACACCGAAAGAAAAATTCAACGAAAAACACCTAAACATGGAAAATGTGACAAATTTTCAAATTTCTGAAGGCCCTATTCAGAAGAAGAACGCAGATGGAACACTCAGGTGTCCGCCAATCGATTTCTCTCGTCTTCCTACGCACTGCGGGTGCAAACTTTTGCAGGCTTTTCCTTAAACATCAAATTTTCGTCACTTGATGATGATCACTTTCACGCCGAAAGTGAAATATCACGAAAACACATACACACGACAAGCAATGAATAACCATAAAATTATAATGTTTGAAAAAGGAAATTACAAAAACCAGAGGAAAACAATGGAAAGACATTTTGCGTGCTTGAGGAAATGAGAAAATCGGAATTCTTCAAAACAATATTTCTGTACTGCTAGTTTAGTTATCATTTTTGCTCCCAGAAAAAATGTAAGCTCTCCTTCGGGGAGTAAGAGACATTTTACTCTTTCAAAATAATAATTGATTATCTACAATCTACACTATTAGAGTGTATGCAAAGATAGTTTGTCTATATGCCACAAGATCAAAGTTCTTTTTAATCCCGCGTGGCATTGATTTTTCACAATCTGGATTACAAATAGGTACATTTACTCCATATAAAAATTACTTTTTACAGTAATGATATGTTATTATTAGATATGCTCCTAATTTATTAGCAATATTACTAACAAAAAGTTATTGAAGATGTAGAATAAACTATAGCCCGGGAGGCAGCGACTGAAATCATTTCTATAAAGCTAGATTTTTTTCCAAAGAGAGTTTAGATAGCATCTATAATGAAGGTGCAATTCTACCAAACTCTTGGTGGTGCATAAATGGCTAAAAAATTAAAGAAAAAAACAGATGGACGAAAATTTCGTTTTTGGAATTGTCACGAATTGTCAAAAAATGACGATTCGCCTTCGCTCCTGCCGCCCTCAATTTTCGATTTTCACCTCTCGATTCTCGTTATACGGTCATCGCCGGTCTTCTCCTCGCCATCGAGACATAGAACAGGTCTCCGATCGCCGTATTTATTCAGTTCTTACGTTTGAAAAATTGACTTACGGTCGTGCTAATTGGCGACTATTTTTAAGTGGTTTCCCGAGTTCGAATCCCGCCCAGGGATACTTTTTTTTTTCGTTTTCAATTTTTTTATAACAATACCAAAACCAAATACGAACCATAAGAAACCTGCTAATTATCGACCAATCACTCTGTTACCAGTACTAGGAAAAATTTTTGAAAAAATAATAAAAGAAAAAATTCAAGAATCAATAGGAAACAAAATTCCAGGGTATCAGTTTGGATTTAAGGAAAAAACATCAACATTGCACCCGCTTGCTATACTTGTGTCGAATGTACAAGCAACAAAATTAAAGGGACAAAAATCAGCAGCTCTATTTCTAGATATAAATAAAGCATTCGATAGCGTGTGGCACATGGGCCTTTTATATAAGTTAAAGAGACTGGAGTGTCCAGATTATTTAATACACTTAATAAAAGATTTATTAGAACATCGAGTCCTACAAATAAAAATCGACAACTTCCTTTCTGACAAATTTACACCTGAGCAGGGGGTTCCACAGGGCTCGCCTCTGTCTCCGATACTCTATAATATTTATTGTTATGATATCTACAGCCACACTCCGGAATTTAACCACCAGTCATATATATTACAGTTTGCAGATGACACAGCCCTAGTATCACATAACACTACATTAAAGAAAACATCAGAAGAACTACAAAATCTAATGGACAAAACAAACAGATGGTTTAACTTGTGGAGATTGCAAGCTAATCCAACAAAATCTCAGCTGGTCATATTTAACCACCATCCTTCCCAAGCATCACCAACAATTAACATGGCAAATCAAATAGTCCATCCGAAGACATCTGCGACATATTTAGGAATACATCTAGACCACAAATTAAATTTCAATAATCATTCAAACAACATTAAGAAAAAAATAACAACTAGAGCCAAACATTTCAGAACTTTAACCTACAAAAATCAAGGAATTAACATATCATCTGCTAAAAAAATTTATAAAACAATATGCCGACCAATTCTGGAATACGGACACCTACTATTTTCCAACTGTGGACCAACAGCAAAGAAGAATATCGAAGTTGGAGAAAGAAAAGCAATCCGCACCATTACCAAAATCCGACATCCACAAAATCCACTATATAATCCCCCCAACAATCTTCTCTATCAGAAAGTCAAAGTAGAACCGATCAATCTCAGGCTTCCAAAACTCCACAAAAAATTTGCCAATTTGAACAACATCGAGAAATTAAATCCATACTGTATATCTAGAGATCGTAGAACCCAGAGAAGAGCTAGAAATCCGAGCGACACATTATGGGAGCTAGTAAATCAATTTCAAGAGATAGAGCCATGAAATTTTAATACAAGCTTGATATATATATATATACATTTTTTTTTTTTTCTCTAAATGTTTTAATTATTTTTACCAATAACTCTGTGTTTTTTTTTTTTTTGTTCTATGTAGTATATGCAATTTTCCTTTTTATTTAAATATTGTTAATGAAAATAACATTATTGTAAACTGGCTGAAGGACCTCGGTCGATGGCCATTTGGAGTTATCCAATAAAGAACTTATTTATTTTTATCTGGATATCAACGTTGGCATGCGTGAGAAAAAAAACTGTAATAGAATTTTTTTAAAGAAATTTCATTAAGAGGTCAGTGTTGCTTGAAAAAAATTAAAGTAAAGCGTTTAGCCCTGAAAAGTCGTGAATTTAAAAATTCAGATGTTTATAACTTCTATCTAAACAAACAAAGGAACTTTATCTCTGCAAAGAAAGTTGAAATTATTTTAAGGGGATTCAGAAAAGAAATAACAAAAAGCATCAACTTTTCGGTTTTAAACGATTTTTTTATTATTCCATTCATCCCCTAAAAGTCAGACAGATCTTACAGCCAAACAATCAGAAATAGGATGTAAACGCATGTCACTTTTCGTAAGCCAAATTATTAGCTCTACATTTTTTTATCTGAAACCTTTTCCATATCTCTCGTCGTTCTCGATTTATACGCAAAAATAAACAATTTCATCCTTTTTGTACCCTTAAGGAAAGTGTAGGACTAATAATATATTAGACTTTTTATTTTACATCTCAGCTCAATACAACTTTTCCTGTAGAGATCCCCTCCGGTCACATTTTTGCGATTTAACCTACCTATTTGGACTAGTAACTAGGTAGGCGAGAGAAATGGATTGGCGTAATCCGCAGCTCTTTATCTCGTTTAGTTCTCGAGATATGACCTCGGGAAGAGGTGAGAAACTTCGATTTTTACCTTCCGGAGTCTTTGAGCGGCCGTATCTCGGAAACTAAGGATCGCTTCCCGCGATCGTATCTCGAAAACGAAACGAGATAAAGAGCGGTTTGCGCCATTCGATTTCTCTCACCTTCATACCTACCCCTACCCACACCGAAAGTAAAATATCACGAAAAACTCGTATACACGGAAAATTTGACATTTTCCATTGGGAAACTGTTTCGAAGGCCCCTATTCAGAAAAATAGCACAGATGGAAAACTTCGGTGTCCACTATTCGATTTTGCTCCGCTTACTGCGTATCCCTGTTTTTTTAGATTTCTCCTAAAACATCGAATTGTTTGTCACCCGATGATGGTAACTTTCACACCGAAAGAAAAATTCAACGAAAAACACCTAAACATGGAAAATGTGACAAATTTTCAAATTTCTGAAGGCCCTATTCAGAAGAAGAACGCAGATGGAACACTCAGGTGTCCGCCAATCGATTTCTCTCGTCTTCCTACGCACTGCGGGTGCAAACTTTTGCAGGCTTTTCCTTAAACATCAAATTTTCGTCACTTGATGATGATCACTTTCACGCCGAAAGTGAAATATCACGAAAACACATACACACGACAAGCAATGAATAACCATAAAATTATAATGTTTGAAAAAGGAAATTACAAAAACCAGAGGAAAACAATGGAAAGACATTTTGCGTGCTTGAGGAAATGAGAAAATCGGAATTCTTCAAAACAATATTTCTGTACTGCTAGTTTAGTTATCATTTTTGCTCCCAGAAAAAATGTAAGCTCTCCTTCGGGGAGTAAGAGACATTTTACTCTTTCAAAATAATAATTGATTATCTACAATCTACACTATTAGAGTGTATGCAAAGATAGTTTGTCTATATGCCACAAGATCAAAGTTCTTTTTAATCCCGCGTGGCATTGATTTTTCACAATCTGGATTACAAATAGGTACATTTACTCCATATAAAAATTACTTTTTACAGTAATGATATGTTATTATTAGATATGCTCCTAATTTATTAGCAATATTACTAACAAAAAGTTATTGAAGATGTAGAATAAACTATAGCCCGGGAGGCAGCGACTGAAATCATTTCTATAAAGCTAGATTTTTTTCCAAAGAGAGTTTAGATAGCATCTATAATTAAGGTGCAATTCTACCAAACTCTTGGTGGTGCATAAATGGCTAAAAAATTAAAGAAAAAAACAGATGGACGAAAATTTCGTTTTTGGAATTGTCACGAATTGTCAAAAAATGACGATTCGCCTTCGCTCCTGCCGCCCTCAATTTTCGATTTTCACCTCTCGATTCTCGTTATACGGTCATCGCCGGTCTTCTCCTCGCCATCGAGACATAGAACAGGTCTCCGATCGCCGTATTTATTCAGTTCTTACGTTTGAAAAATTGACTTACGGTCGTGCTAATTGGCGACTATTTTTAAGTGGTTTCCCGAGTTCGAATCCCGCCCAGGGATAATTTTTTTTTCGTTTTCAATTTTTTGGCAGATATTTTTTATTCTATAATTGCTATTCGCTCCGTGTTCTATTGCATTTCTCTGAAAAGTTTTGCATTTTCCGCCGCGAAATATTAATCTGCACTATTTCGATTAAAAATTAGTTCCTTACCAAAATAATATAACATAATGGAGTAATAAAAGCTTATTAACAGATCTATAAAAATACTGTCTGTTCATTAATACTAATGAGGAATATAATTGTCGTGATTTGACTACGTATTGCCGTTTTTGCAATGTCTACCAAAGATTTAGCCACCCAGAAGTAGAATGTGATTTTTGATCCAAATAGAGCATCTTAATATTCCGCGGCGGAAAATGCAAAACTTCTCCGAAAAATGCAATAGAATGGAGCAAATCGCAATTATAGAATCAAAAATATGTGCCAAAAAATTGAAAATGAAAAAAAAAATGTCCCCGGGCGGGATTCGAACTCGGGAAACCACTTAAAAATAGTCGCCTATTGGCACGACCGCAAGTCACTTTTTCAAACGTAACAACTGAACAAATACGGCAATCGGAGACCCGTTCTATATCTCGATGGCGAAGAGAAGGTCGGCAATGACCGTACAACATGAATCGCGAGGTGAAAATCGAAAATTGGGGCCGGCAGGAGCGAAGGCGAATCATCATTTCTTGACAATTCGTGACAATTCGAAAAACGAAATTTTAAATATTTAATTTTTTACTCATTTATGCATAACTAAGAGTTTGGTAGAATTGCGCCTTCATTATAGATACTATCTAAACTCTCTTTGAAAAAAAATCTAGCTTTATAGATATTAACGCGAAAAATCTGTCGCTGCCTCCCGGGCTACTAGAAATGTAACAATTCAATTGGTAAGTAAATTTAAATTATTTTAAGCTATATTTCAAATGGTAGAGAAAACAAAAAGTTCGACCCTGCAGTTTTTAGTGATTTGAAGCATAGTTGGTACTTCAAATAGCTACTGCTTCGCCCTCTATTAGTAAACCGTCCAATTAAATTGGCAAAATTGAATACGTTTTTTCTAACATATTAATCTCCCTTAGGAGCAAATATTATGCCGAGTTTTAACTTTTTTTTACATTTAATATATTTATTCTAGTACGTATCATATTTTATTTGAATATTTGAGTCCCATTAAAGAATATAAAATAATTAATGGTGAATTACGGACGATTCAGTGGCACGTTCGCGTGTAATAATCCAAAGGAAATATTTAATTTGATTTAGTTTTCAAATATAAAATATGATACGTACTAGATTTAAGTTAACTAGTTCTAATATTTAAATCAAATCCGATTTTTGTTGGTTTGTTTTTGAGAACAATATGTTGAAAGATTTACGACTGTGAACGCGGTATTTTGACATTGATAACACAGCCTTAACGTCAATGTATGGCCAAAACACTGCCTGTAAGGCCAATAATCTGAGGGAAAAAAATATGTCCATGTAGTATTCTACAAATATTGGAGAACTTAAGCAGCCCCTATGTATAATCCTTTTTGATTTGCATCCTCCCAATACAATATTTTAGAGTCGCAACTTAATATTACTAGGAAGGATATTAAACATATATAATTATGGGTAAAAGTTTTTCTCTAAAAAGTGTATAAAAGTTATCCCTTTGTCTAATTTTATGGTCATGCCTTTTCTGTATGTAGCGTATACAATCTACTAAATGTCTGTGAAACAATTCTGTCAATAATCTTAAAAATAAATAATCCCTTTGTCTAAATTTATGGTCATGTCTCTACCTTCCCATTCATTCTACTGAATCTGGGAAACAAATCCTTCAATAATCTTAAAAATAAATAATAAACAGAGATTATGGTTGTATCCTTCACCAATTATATCCTGGGTTTAATTACTTTAAATATCCAGTCAAGGAAGCAAATACAAGGAAAACTTAAATGTGTAGAATGGCTGTCATACAATGATTTATTACTACGTAAAACTTATTCATATATTTACATTTTGATATTTTACCAGACATCTATTTAGCAAAATTTTACAATCATTTTAAAATAACAATGAAAATATGATATGCTTATTTCTCTCAATTTTTTTCAGGCAAAAAGCAGCAATTGAATCCTGCCACACATCAACTGAGTTGCTTGGCATCAGGAACCCTTTCCAAATGTGCCTTCTTATGCTCAGTTTTGGCAGAAAACTGCGAACATTTCCATCTTGCTTTTCGTGTTGGCATGTTTGGCTTAGAAATGGCTAGGCCCCCGGCAAGCACAAAGCCCCTGGAGGTAAAATTAGCCAATCAAGAAGCAGACCTAGTGAATCTTTTGAAGAGAATACCACTGGGTCATAGGGAATTACAGATATTAAGAGAACTCGGTGAACAACTCAAAGAGGGCACATTGAAGTCACGAGGAGATGCTATGTTGCCTACGATGTTGGCCAGTTTCATTTTCGATGCGCTGGTCATCCCGAGTGTCATTGGACGGGATAGGGTCAAGATTATGAATATGAGACTACCTTCAGACGAGCCCTTAGGGTTTGAAGCTGCTGTTGCGGCGTTAGGTCTAAAAGCTAACGTGTCCGAGGCTGACCATCCTTTGCTGTGCGAAGGTACGCGGAGGCAAAGAGGAGATTTAGCGATAGTGCTTTTGACTTTTTATAAAGACGATTGTTGGAAAATGGCAAGGATTATGGATAGACTATTAGATAGGGAAGTGCATCAGTTATTAAAGACACCCATTATGAGTTCTTATTATTCTAGTAATCCACCTATTAAGAGTCAGTATACTAATCTAAAAAGAGAAGACTGTGATAAAGTTATGACACCCTTAAGTCCATTCCTACCACCCACCGAGATGATGCCAACTGATATAAGTAAGTTACTTTTTATTTCTATTTGGTTTCTGGTGACTATAGAGTTCTTACCTTGGCTTAAGATTTTACCTATTTCTTATATGTATTTTTATGATGAATCTATGGGAGGTACAATCGGAAACAAGTACCAAAAATGTTTAATTCGTTAATATCTATGTCTGTTGTGGGGTATACATGAATATTTATTATTAGGCAGTAATTTTTCTGCTTTTCAACGGTTCTTTCATTTTATTTGCGAATTTTTAGCTTTTGGGAAAGAAACTTATCACTGAAATTGCCACAATTCTAACTTGACGTCGTGATACATTAATAAAATTAATTTGATAAATTAAGTACTGTAAATTAATAATGAATGGTAATTATGAGATTTATTGTCTTTTTTTGTTATTAATGAAGAAATTAAATGAGGAGAAATAGGCAGAGCGAATAAGACTTTGAATCTGAAATCCTTTTAAACATTACAATTTTTTGTTTAAAAATATGTGAAAAATTCATAAATAAGAACCCTCAAATCTTTATAGATTCAAAGGTACGGAATGTGGTTTTTTATTGCAAAATAGATAGGGGACACCTGTTTTATTTAGTTTTTCTTAAATATCTCGTGAAATAAGCCTCTAATTGACTCGAGGTATACTGATCAAACTTGTTCCTAAGAAAATTTTCTACGCGAATAAGCTATTGCGAAAATTCGCAAAAATTGTTTACTATTGCAAAATTAGCAACAAAGTTGAAAAAATTAAAAATTTTCTAATTACAATAACCAAAGTAATTGTTTTCGAAACTTGAAATTTTTGGAAAAGATAGCCCTTTTGATGCCTAAAAAGTGTACGCAACCCCGACCTTCCAATCCAAAATGGCGGCCTATTGCAAATTTCGAAACTTGAAAATTGTAAGTACGTTTCGACAACAAAAAAACGGATTGACATGAAACCAATTGAAATCGGTTGAATTTAACAGTATGTTTGAAAATACCAAAATTCAGATTTTTTATTAACAAATACATTTTTATGTATAAAAAACAAAAAAATTACAGTTGCTAGGGATCGTATCTCCGCAAATTTTTAGTTTACAGATTTGCAACCAAGTGCATTGAATTGAGCTTAAAAAAAGATGAATTTTAAAAAAAAGTTTTTTCTAGGACCAATGGGCGCTGAGATACGCCATTTTTATGGGTAACAACCGTTCTAAACAATAAATGATAAATAATAATAAACATGATTTATCGATTAACAAAAGGCCATTGACCGCAATCCTTCAGCCCACAGAATGCTCTATTTATAGGTACAATTTTTTTCAATCCATTTTGATCAATTCTTCATGGTGAAAGTATTGATTTATGAGGGCGCAAAAGCATACGGTGCAAGAGACCGCCGAGCGACTGAAATAGAAGGGCGCTGTGAAGTCATGGAGCACCGTCGTGCAGCTGCACTCGTAGACTCTTAGTTGCAAATTAGATTACTACTCTCAGTTTAGAAGGCACCTACAAAAATAATGTTTTTTTTTTACATTACGTGTTTTTTGTGAACTTTCCGATCGTGTTAACGAAATTTCAACGAAGTCGCTACAGGTCTCAATAATTAACAATTTTATGATTAATTTTCACCTTTTTCATAATGTATGCATGTTTTTTATACTTTTAGTACTAAAATTGATATTTTTCAACAACATATCGATATTAATTGCAAATACAGGGTTATAAATAATTGAGCAATGGCACATTAAGACGAAAGGTTTACTTTTTTGTAATTTATTATAAAAATCATTGTATATGCAATGTGTGAATAAAATAAAAACATTTTTCTTTTTACTGTAATATATTTTGATGTATTTCAGTATTTGATTTGAATAAGTGCTATTAGCGTAACGAGTTATACTATTTATTAACTTTGATTTATTTACTTTATTAAATATTATTTATTTAAGCAGTTACCTTAAATTATTTACTTTATTGAATACTATTTATTTACTTACTTTAATTTATTTACTTTATTGAAATAATACTAAAGGTTCAGTTATGCAAGAATATATATGATATAAGAAGTATGAATTTGTGACATATACTTTCACAATAAAAAATTGATTAATATGGATTGAAAAAAATTCTACTTATAAATAAAGCATTCTAGTTGCATCACACCAAGTTTCAAGTAAAAATATTGATTAGAACGGTTGTTATCGATAAATACGTAAAATTGGTGTATCTTGGCTCTTATTGGTCATAGAAATAACTTTTTTTTAAATTCAATATTGCGATAAAATAACGCTATTTTGAAATGATGGGAATGATCCAACTAGCTTTGTCAAACAGGACAGTAGTTATTTTAGCATTTCGTAGCACGACGTTTTATTACCTGAAAATATCGCGACAAAACAACAGTATGGAAATAACCCATCTCTAACATTTAATATAGTTAGGATCAAACAGCTGAGATCGGTTAGGTCACTATCCATTGTACATAAAACGTCAAATGTTCAATATTCTCTTTTATTTATTTAAAAATGTATAATGCTCATTGGAACAAAGTGAGACAAACATAGAATAACCTGTCTTACCCACTTGCACTGCTTATCCATAAAGATGAGTGACAAAGAAAGACAGACGTTACCACCAGACTTTGCTTTACCATGTTGCCACGTTTCTATGATCGGTTAATCCGCGTTTCACGAATAGTGATTTTTTGTCAATAGTAATAATAATAATATAATAATATAAAGAAATTCATTCATCTGTAAAAGAAAATTTACAATCACAATAAAAAATTGATACAAACATACAAAAAAAGTGTACATCGAGTCACACTCAATATATAAGGCTATGTACACACATAGATATGAATAAATATAAAATTGCATTTGTACAATGTAAAGTGGGCTTTTGTTTACTTAACCCCCAAGAAGCCATGGAAGGTCGTAAATAATTTAATTTAGATTCTGATATAACTTTATTTTAATTTCAGTTTTAGTATGCTATCAGCCTTTAAAGGGTAGTTAAATATAGAGAATATTTACATGTCGGTGTTTGAAAGAGGGTTAAAAATTAATACTAATAATTATTTGCGGTAATATGTTTCCTGTTTATAAATATGGCAACGGGGCTTCATCAGATGACATCGCTGTCAGCATTGACATTGATGACACAACCCCTGTTACAACACTAAAATATCACAAAAATCGGATTCAAGAGCTGCCCCGTATTTATTGTCTTCAACTATACTATACCATGGGTATTTTAACTTTGAAAGCATTAATTAGTTAGTGAATAGTAGTAGTGCTTTAGATTGGCTGTCATTAATTTTCAGTAATAATTCTACACCGGTAAATTCCCATGTATTTATTATTCCGAAATTTTGCATGAAGTTTTCCTTAAATATAATTATTAGTCTATTTTAAGATGAAATCTGATTCGTGATGATATTTTACGATAGCTGAGCTACATTTATTGTGAGCTGTATAAAATTATGGAAAAATTGGGGTGTTACCTAGGAACTATTTTACCAGTTTTAGGCACCATCTTATGAAGACAGTAGCTCCCTCGAAAGAGATTTCTGGATCCGTGTTCTGGGAACTTTTTTAATATTTCTTTTACATGGAATTACTCTTGAAAATTAGTGACAGCATGCCTGAAACACCCTATATAAATTTAAAATCACAAAAAATATGTAATAACAATTGCTTTTATTGCAACAGATTGCTGCAGTAGGCCCCATAGTTCTACTAGCGCGGAAATAGAGCAGGGTATAAACAACTTATCTGTAAGCGGTCAACCAGGTCCAATTGCAGCTCAAGGTGCAGTTACAAGAACAAAAGATGGTCGATATAAGGGTAAAAGGGCATATCCATCCATACCAAATCAACCATCAGAAGCCGGAGCCCATTTCATGTTTGAATTGGCTAAAACGGTCTTGAATAAAGCTGGCGGTACCAGTAGTACGTCGCTCTTTACGCAACCTTCTACAAGCCAGAACCACCATGGTCCCCATAGAGCATTGCATATGTGCGCTTTCCAGTTGGGTCTCTATGCACTGGGTTTGCATAATTGCGTCAGCCCTAATTGGCTTAGTAGGACTTATTCGTCGCATGTTTCTTGGATCACTGGTAAGTTTATTTAATTTATACAAGTGATTGCATGCAAAAGTTTAATATTAGGTAAATATTTGGGCACCAAAAAAATATCCTCATTTTTATCTGATATTGTTATTCCTGATGAAAGACTAGCGGCGAAACTATCCGGAATTTGGACAAAAACGTAGAGACAAAATTTGTGGGAAATTTTATGCTCAACAACTTTGCTCTCCTGTTATTTTTCACCAAAACGCGTAGTCTTTCCTCAAAATTGAAAAAAGCGAAAAAGCGCTATAATTCATCTAAGGTGTGACCCATTTAAAATGGAAACACCTTTATAACTTTTTTATTTTTTGTCCGACTTGAACAAAATTTTACCAAAATATAGACAAATTAATATCTACTTATGGTCAAAAATTCCAAAATTTCAGCAATATTAAAAAATATTGAATTTTGTTTTTAAAGTCCAAAATTACGACAAAATTTTTAAAAGAATACAAATCACTTGACAACTACCTGGCAGCTTACGTTTAATTTCAAACAAAATTGTCGTAGCACAATTTTCTAAAGAAAAAAAAAACAATTAAAATTATATTTTCGGACTCGAACGTTGTTTTAAACAAAATTTCAATAGTCTTTAATGTTGCTGAAATTTGGGACTCTAGGTTTTTGGACAATTCTGAACAACTTTCATTAATAAAGTTTTTCGATAAAAAATGCCTGATATGATTTCTTTATTTTTTCCATATATTGGTACCGCAGGTGGCTTCGCATTTGTAAGACACAAATGTTTTTTTGGCCATAAGTAGATGCTAATTAGTTCTATCTCTTGGTAAAATTTGGTTCAAGTGGGACAAAAATTAAAAAAGTTATAAAGGTGTTTCCATTTTAAATGGGTCACACTGTATATGTATATACAGGGTGTAATTAGTTTCATGTCATTAAAAAAAACCGGTGGCAGGGAACGACAAGACAAACAAAAAAAAACCTTATATAACATGGGGTCTAAAGCTCATAGTTTTGGAGAGAAAAAATAAACAAAAATTTCGCAAATTTTCAATAAAATCTTTTGAGAACTGCTGGAATATTGAGGTAGGTTTAGATCGTTGCGCGTGTCTTTGCCTATAATACTCCATATTTGTGTAGCTAGCTATAAAATCTTGGCGGTCTTTAGCGCTGCGGTAAATAAGATGAAAGACGTCGACGTTTTCTGAGTGTTTAGTAGATCTGATCTGAAGAAAACTATACTCTGACTCTCCCGTGTGCAATTTTTTTGTTTCTGTGGGTGTTTCGTTATGTACACAGATCCAACCCGCCGTTCGTTGTTTTTGTTATTTTTGAATTTCGGGTTGCTGTGTATTTATAGTGAAGATTTATTTTATTGACTTTACCGTTCAAGTCGTTAAATTCTTGATTATGTACAGACACAACTTACTTGTTCATTCCGTTTTGGATTTTGGACCAAGTTTTTCTTTTATTTTTCTTTATTGACAACGTTAGTTGATAGTTTATTGTTTAGTGTGGAACGGAGTACGTATGTCCTTAATTCGATGTACCGAACTGTGTATTGATGCAGATGCTAACTACAAGTTCATTGACCAAGAAAAGCAGCGGTTCTCAATTATTTTCTACATTAATATTAAAAATATTAAAATGGTTGACCTAGGTCAGTTTTTTTTTCAAAGTGCCCCCAGAGGGAAAAGTCATAAAGGTTTTTTGTTTGTCTAGTCGGTCCCCATTACCAGTTTTTTTTAATGACATGAAACTGATTACACCCTGTATTTCTCAAAGACCACCCTTTTTTGGAACAGGGGGTGAAAATCATGTTTAGACAACCCACATGCTTCACTTTTTATAAGTCTCATAGCTATGGGAAAATTTCTCTAATTTTTCCTAATTTGAAGGGACTGTTTATTCCTATTTGCAATTACAAAAAATCAGGATGGAGCATTTATCGCATTACCTAAATTTCTATTTGCTTGAAAGCTAACAAGCTTAAATTATCGAATCGTTTGAAAGTGTTTGTATTTATATAGGGCAAGCAATGGAAATAGGTGCAGCAGCCATTTCATTTCTCATTGACACATGGGAAGGTCATTTGACGCCACCAGAAGCGGCCAGTATCGCAGATCGAGCTTCAAGAGGTTGTGACTTAAACATGGTCCGAGCTGCTGCGGAATTGGCACTTTCGTGTCTGCCGCACTCCCATGCTCTCAATCCGAATGAAATCCAGCGTGCCATTCTACAGTGCAAAGAACAAAGTGACGATATGCTCGAACACGCCTGTCTCACCGTTGAGAATGCTGCAAAAGGAGGAGGAGTGTACCCCGAAGTGCTGTTCCAAGTGGCTAAATATTGGTATGAGTTGTATATAAGGCATACACCAGGTGGTGAACAGTTGATAGACAATGAGATGCCGCACGATCCACTTATGGATGGTCATGGGGCTTTGGTGGCTCTTATTGAGCCACCTGGTCCGCCTGAAGGGCCACCATCTGCCACACCTGTTGTTGTTACTACGGCTCCGCCATATACGGTAATTATATGTTACTATTTTACTGAGTTATTATATCTTTTCAATTTATTCATGGTTAACAAATAACGTGTGTTTATTACGATGCATTTGGAATATAATTCTAAATGTTTTTTATTTAAATTCCCTAAATTAGCGACAAGTGTTGGACACAATATTTAGATATGAATATATTTGTGTTGAAGGATTTGTTTTTTTTTTGGTAGAAGACATAGAGGAATTTTATTTCTTTTGAAACTTTATACAGAATATTGAATAATGATGATAAACTTAGTAATTGAGACATTCATCTGTATCTTAAAATGTTTTAGTACGGTGACGTACCTTCTTCCAGTTGCCTAGCGGTTATATTCGGTTTTTCTTGAGCGTCCCCTTTACGTTTTTTATGTGGAGTAAAGGTCCCGCCCTAGCCTCTTAACAGCCTGTTGCAGTAGGGCTGGCATAGCTACAGTGAAAAAACGGATATGTGCAGGGGTCCTGGACGGCAGATTACATTTTTAGATTTTCACTCACATCAACACTAAACGCACAAGTCGGTAAATAACAAAGTTTATTAAAGATAATAAAATTGACAATAACAATAAAAACGGTCAGGTACCAAAAAAATACTCCGGCGGAATTCAATATAAATAAATTAAAAATCTTAAGATATGTCGAGTTATGTTAATTTAATATTTGTGACATCCAAAACTACGAGTACGAGGAACCAGATGGTGAGAAGCTAGTTAACTACTAGTTACTAATATTAATTCGAAGCGGTGGCAGTAGTGGTTTAAAGTGTTAAAGCAGTAAAGCGATAATGGCGGTAAGCAGGCAAATGGTGAGAGCGGTAGAAAAGGCAAGTACCAGGCAATAGCAAATGATTATCTACAGCGATAATCATGCATAAATCAATAGTCTAACATAAGTTACATCCGGATCGGAAAATAAAATAGTTTGAGATTGGTATCAGTTTACGACGGAGATTATTATTCTGCCTGGACGGAGAGACAGAAATAATCATAACAGTGTTATTTCGGTTCGCTTCAGAAATGTTAAAATTACCTTAGCATTTCATGAGGTGTTTGCCAAGTGCCTCAAATCCCACAGCTGAATGTTTTTAAATGAATTCGGTTCGGCCATGTGGTATTTTGTCAGAGTTCATTCGGAAAATGCTAAGTATCAAAATATTAAGAAAGTTAATTTATTTACAGTATTTCTAAAAATAATTTTATCTAAATCTAAAAATAATTTTAAAGTGACAGATTTTATAATTTATAATTCGTAAAAGTACGAAATAGTTAAAATTAAATAAACAGAAAAAAAAACAGCTTCTACCCGCCTCATACAACGACAGATATTATCTTAACTCGTTAAATATGGACCACAGTCTAAGTTAAAATATTATAAATTCTCTCGAAATATCATCTATGTTCTTTTTTCTAAGATACGGGCCTAAGGAAAATTCTTTGAACACAGTTGTTTGGACAAAATCTTGAGAATCTAATAGGCTCTTAATAGACCACAATTACTTCAATAATAATTTATATTTAATCTGAAATTTACTTCGATAGTTCGAAAAACTGTAATTATGTTTTGATATATTGGACCGGAATTATTTTATACACGCATTTCAGTAAAGTACTTAATCTTATCTTTGTAAATATAAACACTCCGACAAGAAACGGTGGCTAACTCAAATCGGTACTTACTGGACGGCGGTTGGAGTATAAAAGTCAACGGCGTGGTTAACTATTAGACAGGCCAAACGAAATTGATCTCAAATCTGCTTCAATGAAAATGATTTACGTTGTCCTGGCCAACACCGCTAGTGTCTAATTTTGTAATGATTGCAAGTAAACTTCTCGCAGCCAGTTTTATTACTTTTTCTATATAAAGTAGAATCCTGTATCGCGGTTTTAAACTAGCTAAATTAGGAGGAATCTATACCAATGATTTAAAACGACTAGTTTCCGACCGTAGGTGGAAGAAGTAATGTAGGATAATATTTATTTATTTTACATTTTTGGCATCAGAAAAACACTTCGTTACAGAACATAAAATGTAAGTATTATATAATTAAATGCCATGTTGCTATTATAGTAAAGCAGGCGGCAGAACCTGCTATTTCACTTATTTAAGGTAAAAAAAAAATTCCAAATATAAAGAAACGAGACCTTACCTATCTTATAAGGTGCCCTAAGAGCACTTCGGTTTCGTTTTATGACAGTCTTCTGAATCGTGAATGTATTCATCCTTATGTTTACTGAACATGCATCAGATTGCCGTGATAATTTGAATAAATAATTAGGAGTACGACCTTTGAGCAACTTATATAAAAATATTGTAATTGAGTAAAACACTACTATGTTTTTTACCACTATATTTGCACAAAAACGTGACTGCAGTTTCGACCTGTTTTAGGTCATTTTCAAACAATGATTCAATTAAGATTAATTGAATCATTGTTTGAAAATGACCTAAAACTCAGTGATGCAAAATTTCAAATTTCAATTTGAAAGTTTCAATTTCAATTTGAAATTTCTGAAAGTTTCAATGTACCCTCATAAATTTCTGAAATATCTGAATTTTATGAAAGTTTCAGATTAATCTGAAAATTACCACATTTTTGATACTTTCATGAAAGTTTCAGCTGCAAAATCTGTATTTCCGTTACATCAAATGAAATTTGAATTTCGCGCGCCTTTTTAATTTGTTTTCAACCAATGAGGTGAAGTCTTTTTTAAAACATTTATTTTAGAGGTTAGGTTAGCTATTCAGTATTCAGGTATAAGAATCCCTGCTTTTCATTTCTTTCGTTCATTGCTAGGTTTCCAGGTTCTATTATTTTGGCATTACTAAGAAACTACCAGGAACAGGGACCCTATTCTTGAATCAGGGAGTGGAAGAATAGGGGTCCAGGAGATTTTGTAAATATATTAACAAATTACCTACTCCTGTAGTTACAATAAGCTGTGTGACATTCTAAATCAAATGGTCGCCGGCACAAAATGGCGGATCACCTATTTTTTTACAACCCCCTCGGAATAGGTATCAAATGGAAGGGTATTACAAGTAAAATACAATAAGCTGAGTGACGTTATTCTAAATCCAATATGGCGGCCGACACAAAATGGCGGATTACTTATTTCTTGACAACCCTCTGGACATGGGTATCAAATGAAAGGGCATATAAAGTAGAATACAATAAGCTGTGTGACGTCATTCTAAATCCAATATGGGGACCGGCACAAAATGGCGGATCACGTATTTTTTTACAACCTCCTTGACATGGGTATCAAACATAGATTTAAATTAAAACCTCTTTGGTATCAAATGAAAGGGTATGACAAGTAGAGTAGTATTATTATGAGAAGATGCTTGCAAAAAATGATGCGCAGAAACGAGTTTGTATGCATTCATTGATCTAAGCCAATGAGAGCGATTTGCGTCATATTTGACCTCGAATCCAGTGGCACCGTCAATCTGCAGTCAAAGGGTCTGTACTGCAGTATACTTGTTGTGTTCGCCGTTTCTGATTGAATTAAATGAAATAACCTTATTTTCAGTAAAAAATGTCTTCATGATAAACACCAGAGTGTGACGAGGTTTTAATCTACTGCATTACACAGCTCCTCGACCTCGAAAATTTGATTACAATTATTATACATCCTTCTACCCCAGATGATGCTGTCACTGGTAAAAATATTCGCGCACGTTGGCTCCGCCCCAAGCATCTTCTCATAATAATACTACTCTAGAATACGATAAGCTGTATGACGTTATTTTAAGTCCAATATGGCGGCCGGAACAAAATGGATTACCTATTTCTTTACAACCCCCTTGATATGAGTATCAAATGAAAAAGTTTGACAAGAGTAATCGAAATGATGGCATCTGAATTAAAGAAAATGAGGCAGACAGAAAACTAAAAAGTAAAAAATAAATAAATAAAAAATAAATTCTTAAAACAATGGTTTTCTTTTAAAAGTGAATTGTACTAAAAAGTATAAAATAATGTTTATTCAGTGATTAAATTACAAAATGATGAAAAAGAAAACCATTGGGCGCTCATAAAGTATTTCTGTCGTTGCTATATTACAACATATTATTCATAACGTTCTATTACAATGCTGATTGTTGATAAAGGTAAGATATTATATTTTATGAGCATCCAATGGTTTTCTTTTTCATCATCATTTTGTAATTTAATTACTGTATAAAAATTATTTTCTACTTTTTAGTGCAATTCAGTTTTAAAAGAAAACCATTGCTTAAAAAATTCTTTCAAATTTATTTATTTTTTACTTTTCACGAACATATTTGTAAGTTCTAATCTTATTGCGGAGAAAACAAAACATATTTTTTTATATTAAAGAAAAAACATTGAAAAATTAAAATGTATGAAACTAGTTTCAAAAGTGGGATTTATTACTCTTTATCTCTCGGAAGTTTAAAAAATTGTCATCATTTGAAATATTTCAATGAAATTTCACTTAACTTTCTTAATATTAGGGAATTATTCAATTAAATTTCATAAAATGAAAGTTTCATTGAAATTTCACGAAAGTTTCATGATACTTAATGTTTAATTTTATATTTCAGATATTTCATAAATTTCAGATGAATTTCGAAACTTTCACAAAAATGTCACTGAAATTTTCGCCAATTTTAAGTTTCATGAAATTTTGCATCACTGCCTAAAACAGGTCGAAACTGCAGTCATGTTTTTGTGCAAATATAGTGGTAAAAAACATAGTAGTGTTTTACTCAATTTCGTTATTGTCATGGATTACCACAGAGTAACGGCTTCCTCAATCAATTTCCTAAAAATATTGTAATTAGAAACTCTATTCTTGAATATTTAATTCATTCAAGTGTGTGAGATAGGGTGTTATGTGGTCTCTGTAAGGCGCATTGCAGACAAATCTCATGCATGCATTTTGTCTTCGTTGTAATCTATTCCAGTTAAATTCAGGAAGAAAATTGTAATATACTGAACAACAATATTCAATAGGAGGGTTGATCAATGATTAGATGAGTTTAAGTCTTACCGACTGGCTTAACTGATGTTTAAACTTATAAAGGGACCTTAATGTTTTGGCAAAAAACACAATATGTTTTATTATTTAAGTTAATAATTAGAACTAAAAAATGTTATGTACAAAACCTAAAAAATATTTCATTTCAGCACGCTGCTCCACCAGTGGGCATGTACGTAAGTCACTACAACTTCGTTCCACATCCCCACCATCCGCAAATGGGCTATGGGGGCCCTCTACACCCCCTGCATCAACCTCCACCGCCAGGGCACGTACAAATGTATCAATTTCCGTACCCGCCGCCTCCCCCTCAGGCCGCAGCCCCTCAATTTACTCCTGTGCCAACGTCTTATTCTAATATGCCACCTCCGCAGCAGGCTGCCTTCACCAGTGCTCCCTCTCAGTATCCTCAGCCACCACCAGCTGCATTTACGAGTACTCAACAGCCGCCTCCACCAACAGGGCAGCTGCAGTATTATGGTCCTGCCGTGACTATAGCACAACCGGTACAGGCCATGAGACCTGCAACACATATGTATCCTCCTCCACCACCTGGTAATTGGATATTTCTTTAATATTAATTGTACAGTATAACTGGTGTTCAGACAGTCGAAAAGCAATTGTTAAAAAATATGTGTAGGCAATTTTAGATACTTTTCGGGAAGAGATGAATTTTTTTGACCGTCTTTCCCGGTTAAGGTCCAAGGTGCCGACGAAGAAACGGATGACATGCGAAAAATGAAACTCTTGAACTCTCTGTAGCTCTGAAAGTATTAATACAACAATAATAGTTACTACACCCTCACAAAAAAATGATCTCCAAAGGCAATCTTTTTTTTTGTGATTTCATTGCCGAGATCAAGTTTCCCTTGTATTCCTTATGGAATAAAGACATTTTTTCGTAAAATTGTGATAGAATCATAAAATAATAATAACAATAATAATAATAGACTTTATTTTCATAAGACTTGTAGATACAAGTGTAGAATATTGTCACCAAATAGTCAATAAAGGTACAAGCAAAAATATAGTATTACAGGTTCGACAGTAAAGAAAAAAAATATGTAGCATATAAACAACAAAATACAATTCAATACAATACAAACGTACATACATCATAATACAAAATTGTCACAATTTAAAAACTATGATTTTGCAGCATATTACGAACACCCGATTTAAATAGATTAAAAGTAGGTAAGGACTTCAAAGAGGTTGGCAATTTATTAAATATTTTAACAGTCGTGATCAGTGGCCTATTTGCTGATACAGACATACTGTGTCTCGATGTTTCCATATTGAGAGTAGGTCTAAAATTGTAGAGAGAATTTAGGTCTCTGGTAAGTGTAAACTCGTAGTTCAATGTGGAGTAGACATAAACATAATATTAAGTTATTAAAACGTCAGTTGAAACATAATTTCTGAGCTGCCATAAGACAAAGCAAGAAGTTGATAATTTCTTCACGTTAAATGCGAATCTATACATAAGCCAAGAAAAACTTGTGAGCTGTGATGAATACTCTTACTGTTTATATTTACTAATATGCTTTCATCCAATTTTCTTAGAGTGGACAATATGAGATCAGTTTTGTGATCATATAATATAAAACCCGTATACCGACAGTAATCTACCATAATATGAATAACATCGTTAGCAATGTTACTCAAATCATTAAAATTATTCGAACTGACAACTATTAGGGCGCCATCTGCAAAGAGAGATATGAAACCACACGGGAAATAAGAGACGATATCATTAATGAAAGTAATAAATAAGAAGGGGCCCAATACGCTACCCTGGGGTACCCCTACTTTGATCGCTTTGGGCTGTGACTTGTAAGTGATATTATTAGTTCTCAAAATAACTTCTTGGCTCCAACCTTGCAAATTAGAGGAAAGCCAAAGTAGGGCAGGTCCGCGAATGCCATAATTATAAAGTTTATTCAATAACAAATCAGTGTTAACCGTGTCAAACGCACGTTTTAGATTGAACAGAATACATGCTGTTTTGTTTTTGCATTCAAAATTCTGCAGAATATAATTGTAGACTGCCAAAATCTCGTGAAATAAAAATCCCACACAAACCCACTCTTCAAAATTTTCCACAGATTACTAATTAATATTTTCTTTTTAAATTATATCATAACGCCCTTTTTGGGACCGCCAATATGTCATAATTGAACATATTAGCTAAGCAAATTGAACTTATCGAGAAAATTGTTTTTAATCAATGCTTTTCGAATGCCTAATCCTGGCCAGTGTGATCTATATTAGTTAGGAATAATTTTGTGTCTTTATCAGTATTATTTACAATTCTTTATTAGTATTATGTTTAGGTATGTCGCCTCATCCGCAACAGGCTGTGGCAAGAACTCATAGACCTCATCAGTTCAATCAGACGCAGTTGAGATACTTACTGACTGCATACAGGGTAGGCATGCTGGCCCTAGAGACCTTGGCGAGGAGGGTACATGATGATAGACCGCAGGCAAAATATGCCCGAAATCCACCCTATGGGGAAGACGTTAAATGGTTGCTTCGAATATCTAAACATTTAGGTGAGTCAATCAATACAATTTAGTGGTATATTTAGCACAGTTGATTATTATTTATAACAAGCAAAATTTTCATGAACAAGACAAGCAATTTATGTGTCATTTTTTTTTCAGGAACGCAATATCTGCATCACTTTTGTGTTTGTGCTGTGAACTCTATAGTTAGTCCGTTTGTGTTGCATGATGTCGCGATAGAAGCTGCTCAATATCTATCCCGAAACAATCCAAGTTTGGTGATGCAGCATTTGCGTAACGCCTTGACACCCCTGGTTCAGAAATGCCAGCAGATGTACATACAGTGTATGCATCAGAAACTGTATCACCTCACTTCAGCTGATTATGAAGATTTTGTTAGTATAGTTTGTGCGGCGAGAGCTGCTTTCCAGATCACTCCTGATGGTACAACACAGTTCAAAGAATGGTTGCAATCAATTAGGAGGTAAGACGAAATGTATTATGTTTTAGTTTTATCCATTCCATCCAGTTGTAGTTTTGTATATCATATTGCAAATTTTCACCATGTCTGGTATTATAATTGTGATAGTTATTTTGTATGTTAAAACTGGATATGTTTTATTTCACAAATTTTAGAATTTCAAATATATAGATACAAGGAAAATTGAGTACTTGTTCTCTGATAATAATTTGTTTATATGACTCTTGATATTTCAACCCAAACATACAACGAATGGCTCTTTTTTACATTAGGAAAACTATTTGCGACTGATGAGCATACATATGCGATAATTCGATATCTCACAACAGATTCCAAATTAGAGTAATAAAAGGTCTTTGTGATATTTTTATTGGTAATGGTGGAAAGTCTTTTTAATGCAAAACAAGTACTTGCACATTTTTTGCTTACATAATCCCGCCATGTTACCAATAATAATAATATTTATTCAAGTAGGAAGAAACCCTCATATACAAACATTTCCTAATCAATAATTATACATATACTTACATAAAAAGATAAGCAGATTTACTGATAACTATAAGCTAAATATAAATAACAGTATTATTATATTTGCAGTGAACATTGAAAATTACAGTTTGTTAAAAAATTAAAAACATTAATTTACATTTATAGTTATATATGAAATAATTTTTTGTTTAAAACTGTTCAAGGTATTACAATTTTTAATATTATCTGGTAATTTATTAAATTCATTCAGACCCCTAAAAAATAATGACTTCATCAACTTCTGATGTCTAGTTCTATTTATGTGGAAATTATTTCTTGTTCTTGTTTGATGTTGATGTATAAAATTGTTTCTTATTGTAAAATCAGTAAAGTAATTCGGTAACATATTTTTTGAAAGTTTAAAAATAAAAGTCATACACATATAAAATATCCTTTGTTCAACAGAAAACCAGTGTAACGTTTGAAGCATCCAATTTATTGATGTATATCTATCGCATTTCAAAATTATCATCATTCCTCTATTTTGTAATTTTTGCAAACATTGAAGTTGGTTTTTATCCAATAGGTACAGAATTGTAAAACAATAATCAACATGTGGTTGAATAATTGTTCTATAAACTGTAATTCTTGCATACATTGAAAGGAATGAGGAAACTCTTGAGAAAAAGAACAATTTTTTAAAAATTTTCTTTTTGATATATTCAAAGTGATTTTTGAATTTTAACATATTGTCAATTATAACCCCTAAGTATTTAATTTCTTTTACCCATTGGATTTCCTCGTTATTAATCTTTAGTTGGCGTGCATCTACGTTACTTATACTTAGTTTATATGGTGTATTCAAGACCATAGCCTTAGTTTTCTTAACATTCAATTTTAATTGATTTGTATTTAAATATGTATTTAGTTTAGCTAATATCTCATTCATTCTAGTTACTGTTTCAGTAAGATCTGTTCCACTACATGATATTAACGTATCGTCTGCAAATAAATTCATAAAATCACATTCAATATTATTTATATCATTTAAGTAAATTATTAACAGTAGTGGTCCAGGAATACTTCCCTGTGGTGTACCCCAATATTATTTGCTATAGGGTCTGATGTTGATTTACCAATCTTTGTTACTTGCAATCTCTTACTGAGGTACTGTAAGTGCTAGATCTACGTGTAATCCAAGTAGTTTAAAACTTGTTTTTTGCTCAATAGATTTTCTGTTCAACTTAATTAGGGGGCTGCTCATATAATTGGCAGTAAATAAGTGAAACTGTAGGATATGTGTTTTTTCTTGGTTTATTTTTAAATTACTACTAAGTTAATTAAATAAAGCTGGTAAGTTGCTATTTAGCTGTTGACTTACATCATCTTGATTTTTATTGTATGCAACCAGCGTCATATCGTCTGTAAACTCGCAATGAGTTATAGAGAGACATTCATCTATATCATTATCATCACAATATAATAAAAGTAACAATAAGCCCAACATACTTCCCTGGGGAACCCCAATGTCCATTTCATCCGAATTTTAACCAAGATAGTTAACAAATTGCTTTCCAATGGTTAGATATGATCACGCAGGCCATAGAGTTCCATTTTTTTTTTTTCACCAGAACTTCATGGTCTAGGCAATCAAAGGCTTTAGATAAATCTATAAAAAGAACCACCACCTTGTTATTTTTGTCCAGTTGTCTATAAATGGTATCCCAGATATTTAGTAAAGCTGACATTGTCGATTTTTTATGCCTAAATCCATGTTGAGTGTTTGCTAATTTGTAATTATTTTAGCTGGATCAACGATCATCTTTTACAAAACACTAGGAAGCAAAATGGCAAAAATTACAGATTTTTAGAAAATATGGTATCTTATCAAATACGAGAGGTATCAAAAAACTTGAGAAGTCATTTTTCCCCATAGGACTAAAAAATGAGCATAAGATGTATTTTTTTTTATGATTTGGTAGTTGTAAAGTTTGGTTTAAAAATATTCTCTCACACCCTGTAAAAAATAATGTGTTTCAAACTAAAAAACTCGTGTTTTCACAAATAAATTATCTTGAAAACCACATATTGACATTTATTCTCAAAAATAGAGTTTAAATTCAACCTAAAAATATGCTTGGTGTGTCTCAATTGACCAACAGTTTATTAAAGAAATAATGTAAAATATTTTAATTTTAATTACATTGATTTATGAAATTCTTATGATTGTTTCCTTTCAGATCGAAATCCTGTAAGAAAGATCTCTGGACACAGATTAACACTGCTTTGCAGGCGAACAGCAAATGACAAAGGTCTGACCTAGGCGCCCAAGGTAGTTATAGTTATCACAGAAGCCAGTCGGAAACGGTAGAAGAAGTAGACCTTCAGCCCTCACCCCCACCACAGCCACGGCTGCACTTGTGCAGCTTCTCCCCAGATATGGCTGTCGCCCATCCAATTTATTTAGCACGCTCTCATCCCCTACTACCGCACGACGTCGTCATCAACGAACAACAACCTGGCAACGTGGCATGGGTGCCATTGTCGAATGATTCTCCTCCGCCCAGCAGTTGATTCGAATAGATTAAATCAACTCTTTAAAGCAATAGACAGTGCTGGTAAAAAAAATTGGGAAGTTTTTTAATGCTTGTCCAGTTTGTCCACATTCGTGACACGATGTACATATATACATATATATTAGTAACTGTAAGTGACGTTTAAAATTGAAATTAGATTTTTTATTGGTGTTTGGTCATGATGTGGCAATCAAAAAATTTTTGCGTAAGAGAAATCTAGTGTTATTTTGCCGTGGATGTTTTGTTTAATATAATATGTTTAGCTGAGTCGTAGTTTATCAGCCAAAAGCCAAAATTGGGAAATTGATGATCCTCAAGATAATCTTGTACGAAGTAAGCTTATTTTAATTCATCGGAGAGTGAGAAATACAACGTTACGACTGATATATTTTAATAGAGGCGGAATTCCTTGGTATCGGTATGGATGACGATGATTGATGTTAATTTTATTTCTGATTTAATGTTAAATTAAATAATATTTCATAAAAATTTCAATTAATTTTTTATTATGTACAGGGTCGTCCTAAGCACAATTGGCCCTTTGTGCAAGACTCGGTTGGCCCCTGAACTTTGCAAATTTGTTAATTTAAGTGATATCTGCAGTTATAATGTCATTTTCTTTCTTATTAAAAAATATTGTTTTGGCTATATAGTGATTAATTTTACACCTAATATGAATGCAAACAGTTAAAGTTGAGTCAACGAATCTCGAATTCCATGTGATAGTCAACTTCAATTAGAAAAGATAAGAGAAGAATTCTTCTGAATCGAAACAATGTTTCAAGATATGAAATGCCACTAGTAGTGATTTCATTGAACTACGCGTTTCTATCTGTTGTGATTACTTTGGCAGGTTGTAAGTGGCAAGATCCATTGACCCAACTTAACCTATTCTCTATGTATACTGTTACTTCTGATCACACCTGCATGCTGATGAGGCCAAAGGAAAACCCGTGAAGGAAATCGAGCATTCAAAATTTTCGGGGGTGTTGATCTTGGATAAGGCTCATCTAAGGCAGGTTTAAAATACACTTTATTTTTTTGTGTGTTCATTTTTGCACCGACTGCGATAACAATATTAGGTAATAAGGTTCAAGCATCTTGACGATGATAAAATTTTATTTCGTAATTTTTAGTGCTCACCTTATGCTGGCAAATCAATCAATCAATCAATTATTTCAAAGTTGTAAAATTTTTTTCATTATTTTTATAGTCTGTTTTTAAACCAGGAGGAGCGTTTTAAATTTAACGCGCTAAATTCTATATCTGTGATTGGATACACCCTCGCCAGTTTTACACAAGGCAATATTCCTAAATGTTGACATATTGCAAAAATTTTAATTTCATGTCATAAATTATTTGGTTATAATTTCTATTTTATCGTTTGCACATTATATATCAGTTTTTAGTCCCTTTTATATAAATCTGAAGGTAAGAGTAGCTAATTACTTGGTGCCTTTATACTGCGTAACTGGTATGAATGCTGTATAGAATATGTAGAGGTCAAATAGAGGTCGATACATTATATAATGTAATAAAATACACACAAAAACACTGTAGTCGTGTATTGTTGGTTGCCCAAAATGCCAAAAAGGTTTTAGTGTATTTTCTGGTTACTTTTATGGTGTGAATAGAACTTCCATGTTTACTCCTCCTGGTTTAAAAACAGACTATAGTGTGTGTTATGCAAAGTTTCGGAAAATATCCGAGGGGTAAACCGAGAAGGAAATCTGGGGTACATCCAGAAGGAAATTGGAGAAAGTCCGAATAAAACTTCGTAAAGAATTGAATTTTTGGAGCGCGGTTGACTCCTCGTAAATAATATCCATTATTTTGATTTTTAAGCTATACCATCAAATTCGTTATCAGAGATTCCTCATGCGAAAGTTTTGCAATGTGCCTATTGGATTCATCAGTTTGAATTTTTAACTTTTGATATAAGATTCAGTATCAGCTAATCCGAAAATACTTTACTATCAATTTTTTGTGCAATTCCGATGAAATTTGAACTTTATCTAGTCTTTGATATTCTAACCCACTGTACCAGTGGTGAAAAACTATAATGGAAACGTTACTGAGTAATAATACTTTCTAGTTTGTGAAATAACGTTAGTAGGAATCGTTCCCGGAGTAAATGTGAGAGATGATACTAATTTCAATACGCCAAGCAAAGCAGAAATCAGACAAGCGATAAAGATGCTGGAAAAAAAATAAGTCTGAAAAATGTTTGAGGTTGGTTAAACATCTAATAAATATATGCAAGAGGGGTGCAAACGTAACAAATTTGAAGTAATGTTTTTATTCGAAAGGACCCCACATCGTTAGCGTTGGAAAAATCATTTTGATGGAATTTTCTTCAAACTTCAAACACGTAATTTAAGAGCTTCAGAACAAAAAATATCATAAGGAAATTGAATTTTTAAATATTTTCAACTTCCAATCACTGTGATTCTGCAGGGAAGGCATTAAATCAATTTTTCCATGACATTTTTTTTATTAGGAATCCCTTGATCTACCTATTTAGTCCAGTAGAATTAAGGACTGAACAGTGAACACGTTTCTGGGGTTTTTAGTTATTAAACAAATACAGCCAAAAAATGTTTTTTATTTGTAACAACTCGGAAATGGTGCACCTTAGGGTATATATAGGTACCAATATACCTTTTTTGTTCCCAAGATATCAATCTACAACTTTTATGGTTACCAAGTTTTTTTTTTAATGTTTAATGGAAAATTTTGCAAAAGAAAAATGCGAAAAAATGGCAAACAGAGAGCTGTTTTCAATTATATTTATTTGTTAATAAAAATTTATAAAAAGTAAATTAGATCCTATCATATATTTTGAAACTTCAGCAATTACCTAATAAATGAGCCCCATAAATTTCAATTTGGCCTGATAGTTTTTGCAAAATTTCATTTAACACTAATTGTCTCGAAAATTGTTATCAACTTTGCCACCAAGGCTTGGTCAAAGTTATTATCCGCCATTGATCGAACCACCGCTGATTAATAAGGTAAAACGTTAACTTGTATTTGCACAATTTTTGTGATTGAATTTTCCTTAAAAAATATCGACATTAGGAAAAATTGACAAGAGCCATTTTGTCTTTAAAATGTCCCAAAAACAGTAAAAAGACCTTGTTTTCAGGTCAGAATTGTAAATTTTGATAATTTATAAAAAAAATATTTTTTTTTAGAAAATATTAGTAATATTTTGTTATGTAATTTTTAAAGGTACTTTATTCTGTAATGAGCCTCAAAGTTTGGGCAATAAGAAGTTAAATGAACTAATTGATTTTGCAACATATAAAAAAATATTATTTATTTATAACTTTTTAAATATGCAAGATTGTTGCAAAATAATTGTTGTAAATAATGAAAACATGTATAGACAAAAATCGTGCAAATGAAAGTTAACGTTTTACCCTAACGATTGGAGGTGGCCCAATCAATGGCAGATAATAACTTTGACCGTGCCTCAGTGGCAAAGTTGATAACAATTTTCGAGACATTTAGTGTTAAATGTCATTTTACAAAAATTATCAGGCCGAGTTGAAAGTACTGGGGCTCATTTTTATCGTCATCGCTGAAGCTTCAAAATGATAGGATCTAATATACTTTTTATAAATATTTATTAAGAAATAAATGTTTTTGATTGACATTTTTTGCCATATTATATTCCTTTACAGTTCTGTCACTCTTGAAATTGAGATGAATCCAATGATGAATCATTTATAAAAATAAGTCCAGTGATTTGGCCGCTATGATGAAACATCCATATGCATCCAGATACATAGTCTGCCAAAATCATAACCCTTCTTCTCGGCATTGCCGTTGGTGCTGAATGAAAGTTCAATTTTGAAAATGAACCATTAAAATATTGAAGGAATTAACAAATCAGTTTAAAAATGATATTAAGGTGCGATGAGATAAAATATTCGATAAGAAAAGCTAATAACTTTTAAGTATTATTTTCAGGATTCCAATGATTTCCTGAATATTTTTCTTCTTGGTTGATAACCTATTCGTTAAAAGTAAATACAGTATCGTAAAGTTTTGGTATGGTTTAAATGTTGGTATTTGCATATCAGTTGTAATTTGGACAGGTGTTAAAATTCCCGAATTGAAAAACATGGTAAAAAGTGTAGTTTCATTTAAAAGGAAGTGCTCAGGTTATTCTACCATCTCTGCCTTCATATAGGTAAATTATTACGTAATTAAGTAGCCCAATTAAATATTTTATTTGTAATTTATCAATTACCACTACATTATAAACATCACTCACGTATTATTGAGATATTTTTTTCTAATTAATTTTTATTTAATTTAAAGCGACAGTAAGTGACTTATCTTTAATAATACAGACTTTTAACAATTAATTTAATTGAAAGAAAAACACTTCATAGTGTTATTATTAAAATTGAAAATATATAAATATATATATATAGAAATTTTGCTATAAACTCTCGTTTATAATAATTGAGATAGTTCGTTAAGTGTAGTTAGTAAGTGTTTTTATAAATGTGTTGATCGGATGAAAGTTTCTGTTTATCGTTTATTACGTGGTGTTCCCCACGGTCTTATATTTTATATTAAGTATAAAATATAAATGGTTGTGTTCAATTTTGCGTTTCAGGTTACGTATTTACTTTTAAGATTGCCACCACAATTAAGAATATAGGAATTTTAACATAAGCAACTTTCATTACACAACGCTCCAAACTCTTGGCCCCCAAGTTATAAAAGGGAAATGCCTGCCTATAATTTATCACTATGTGTACTTCGTAAACCATGTGCTTATTTGTTAAACTAACAGTGAAACACCTTTTCATCACGCTTTGCTTTATATCTCATCTCCTGCGCATTTTTCGCTGTATGTACCGAATTAGTTTTTTGTTCCTCATTGAATTATCTAAAAAAATGACACTGGTTTCAAGTCACTAAGTGTTTTTTTTTTATTTGCAAATAGTGTTCAAAGTTGAAAAAGTGCCTTTTTTCGACATGAAATAATTCGGAAACGGAAACACCTAGAAGCCTGAAACTTTCAGAAATTGTTGCTTACACTGATATAATAAAGTGTTCCAAATTTCAGCAAGATCAGTTTTTATAAACAATCATTTTTTTTTCAAACCTTAATTGCAAATCGCGTCATTTCTGTACATAATTTAAACTATCCAAACCAGGCTCAAAAAACTATTTAAATTTAATATGCCATTAGAATTTTCAAAAAATATTGATTTTGACCGATTTTACAACAATTTCTTTAAAGTGACCTTTTTTTACGCGAAGTATAAAACAGTATAACTTTTTTATTTTTCAATGTAGATTATCCGCTTTTTCATAACTTGAAAGCGCTTAAGATTTTCTAATAAAAAAGCGGATAATCTACATTGAAAAATAAAAAAGCTATATTGTTTTATACGTTGTGTAAAAAAAGGTCACTCTATAGAATTCGTTATAAAATCGGTCAAAATTCATATTTTCTGAAAATTCCAACAGCATGTTAAATTTAAATAGTTTTTTGAATTTTCTAGCCTGATTTTTTAAATTATTCACAAAAGAAATGGAGCAATTTGCAATTAAGTCTTGAAAAAAAAATCAATCGTTTATTACTTAAAAAGTTAAAAACCGATCTTGATGAAAATGTTTTATATCATTGTAAGCAACAATTTGTGAAAGTTTCAGGCTTCCAGGTATTTCCGTTTCCGAGTTATTTAATGTCAAAAAAGGCACTTTCAATTTTTAACACTATTTGCAAATAAAGAAAACACTTAGCGACTTCAAACCTCTCCCATTTTTTAGATAATTCAATGAGCAACAAAAACTAATAAGATACACATGACGAAAAATCCACAGGAGAGGAGATATAAAGCAAAACGTGAAAATAAGCACATGGTTTACGAAGTACGCATAGTGATAATCTTGTTTAGCAGCAAAAAATACATAAGAATCAATCAAAACGTTGCACCCTGCTCAAAAATGCACTTTTTAATACTTCTTTGTCCTTGCCTACTGGTGTATAGTTTGATGGGACGGTTTTACCACTTACAGGACCAAGAGTTTGGAATATAATGTACTGTTTTATACAATATGCAATTTATATAAAGACAAATCTAGTATTGAAACATTATTTACCAAAATGTCATGACATATCATTCGATTAGGCGTCACTTTGCTTGATTGAATAATATACTGAGTTTATTAATTTAGTGTTCCAGAATTTTTTATTGTGGTGGCCTAGCAAACATGTAATATATGCTAAATAACGGCCCATTTTGCAAAATGATCTCAATATATTTAAAAAACAGTGGAAAATTTAGCTTATTCCCGACCAACTCCTTTCATAATCCATTCTTGTGTACTTCAGGAAATTTTTTAGAAAATATCAGTAAAAAACATTGTGCCTTGGACTTCTAGTTACAGTAAAAATTAACAAAATTTCTGATGTGAGCTTGTATATTAAATAATCTCGAATGCTTTATGGAAGAAGTTCTGTCATTTTGGTCTCATTTACAGTGCTGATTTAATCCCCATTGATTTTATTCTATAGGCGTTAATTTTTACACAATCAATTGGGATTAAATCTACTTATATATATGATAGGTTGAGCCTAATTTTAGTTGATTTTCAAGTAGTTTTTTCTTATACACTGATGTGTAGTTATTGATTTTTTTAGCATAGTTAGGTACGTATAACTATCGTAATAAGTGTTGATGATTTTATTGGAATATGATTTACATTGTTACTGTCCCATATTGTGTATAAATATGTACCGTAATATTTTCGATGTAAACGTTTATTTTATTGTAATGAGATGTATATCATATTTCTTTAATTCAATTCACAAGAGAGAAATAAGGGCTGATTTATAAAAATATGTATAAAAATAGAAAATGCCGTAATTGAGATACTAAAAACTTGATGTAAAAAGTGTTGGTGTTATTTTTTTAACAGTCTACGCTACTAATCTACGTTCCGTCATCAAAAAGCTCAAATAACTTCAAAAGTTTTTACTTTTTTCGTTCATTTCTGTACAAAATTTTTCGCTCCACATATCAGCGCTTTTTGATGGCGGAATCAAATCTAGGGAGAGACGATATATGATAGAGATAGATCACTATTAATCATATTACAAAAATAAATTCACTGATGTACGGGTATGATATCTAATCAAAATGTTATTTTCCTTTTAAAATGCGAGAAACAAGTATAGGTATTTAATTCTTTTGTGCCCTTTTTTTAACATTAAAATATTACATTTTTTTAAATTCTTCAAGGGTGAAGTCTGATTATGAAACTAAGAATTGCAATTAAAAAAGAATTGTTTCTAAATTTCCTTAGAAGGGTAGAAATACAGTAAAATAAGTCAAATGTTTGTTTTTTAAGTGCTGGGTAAGAATTAAAAATTCAACTGAACAAAATGAAAGGTTCATTTATTCTAATTTTTTTTGGAATTTACTTTTGACGATATTGACAGATACCATGAGGAAAGAAGCAATCAGGTAGGGCTACCTACAAATTGTCAAACACATGTCTTTAGTTAGTGGAGTCAATGAGTCGGCGTTTTGGCCCCATTTTGTTACAAATGAGGAACGCAAGCAGGCCCCCTCCGTTTTCGATGGGGCTGAACACTAATACGAGAGTAAAAAAGGGTTTTAATTCGATTTTCTGTAGATTTAACAGGGAGATGATAAAGGGCGAAGATTAATGTCAGCAACCACCCTTGGGAGTTGAATCTATCTTCTCAGGGGGTGGGAAAATGATAAAATATATCTCTTCTCATCGAATCTTTTTCCCTTCCCGTGTTCGAGGATGCTATAATGACGACTTCGACCCTTCCTACCCCCTCAAATGAGCAATACTCACCCCTTTCGCGAGTATACTTTCAATAGTGCTCAGCAATACTTAGAGGGGAATGGATGAAAATTTCATTATAGTGGAACTATATGGGAAGGGGGACGGACGTCCAGTGAAATTTGGGGCTACCCTTAAGGGTGGATTCTACCCTCCTAGGAGATGGAAAAATGAGTTTACTCTTCTCATTTTACACGTTTACCCCGGATTTCAAGCAAGCTGATGACGAGAAAATACTCCAAATGAGCATTGCCAGATATTACTGAAAGGGATGGCATTTATCTGGGGGTCAAAATCATCTCAAAGTATTGCGGCACTAGTAGACATTCTGCCGATTGTCTATTAAGAGCGCTAACTCCTAGATTATGATGGATTCCATTGTTTTATAATGATTGAGAAGTCACATGTAATGTTGTGACATCTAGTGACAAAAATTTTAAATTCTCTAAAGGTGTATGTGCTTGAAAATGCTGTTTTGTGACTACATTAATATATTTCTTTCCTAAACTTCATCGTGTGTCGCTTTTGTCACTAAATACAGGTTAGGAACTTACTTGTAGCAATACCTACCATATATGCTTGTTTTTTACTCAGTTCTACTTTACAACAACAAACCTTAGAAATTATTATGCCCTCGTCAATTTCTAATTTATATCACATGAATTTATTTTTAAATTCACCCCAAAACAGTTCAGTCTCCAAAAGATACACCAGAGAGAGGGCAGTATAGAATGGTTAATGGTTCAGACAAAACTAAACAAAAAGGGGTGAAGAGGACACCTTCCAAAAAGTTAGGCAGATTTGGTAAGAAGCTGACAAGAAAGAGCTTTAGTCATGCTACGTGTCTACATTTAACTACGATACATGTCATGATGCTATCATGAGTGCCATACACCAAAGGGAGGCCAATAAAAATGTATGGATTGCAAAGCTTTCCTCAGATATTGTGAATATTGAGAATGTTTTTAAATTTGTTCTTGATAAGCTCAGAGCTAGCAATTAATGCACTTTTTCTTCGATAAAGGACAACTTGTATGTAGACATATCGATCCCGTAATTATAAGAGACAAAATGATAAAATATTAGACTCAATAATATCTATCAAAAAGTTTTTAAAAAAAGGAAAAGAGTACTCCGGTAATTTTAAATTTGATAACCTCAGCGGAAAAAGTAAAATCTCAAAAACGTCAAATTATGAAACATTAATAATGCCGACTGGAACGTCGTATGATGTATCTATGGAAAGAGGAAGATTGGCATTTTGTCAGCATCGTAAACTGTGCCAGAAAAATGGGAAATTCGATTTGGCACAAGCGAGTCAAAAATAGCTTTTATTGACATTTGTGAAAGGTTGCACATATATTATTCACTAGGCCGCCACGAGCACTAGTAGTAAGCTCCGCTTTTCTGCAGATAGTCCATATTTTACTCCGAGTTTTACCAAACTTTGAGTTAATTCTGAATTAAAACGATTAGAATATAGGAATTTTCCAAATGATCAAGTTTACTATTATATCAAAATTTCAAAATCAAACATAAGTTGTAGACAGAAATTAATCATATTTTAAATACTTATTGCCATATCAATTTTTTTTTTGTAGAATTAAACTTTTTCTGTATTTTTACATATTATTCTCTGGTAAATGTAAAACAAGATTATTTCTAACTCCTAAGAATTTTCAAGTAGAATTTACATAGAGGTGATGCAAAAATGACATTTTAATTTGTCATAAATGTTTGTTTTTTTTTAGAACATATTGAGAGAAGCAAAATTATTAAATTTTGTTTCCAGTTTTGATATTTTTCATTTTGTTTTCTGAACTGTTACAAAAATTCTCAACAATTTCTCCGCAAAAATCACAAACCCACCATTTCCTCATATATATCGTCTCTGATGCCTATATCCTCTGTGTGTTTATGTTAAACAGTGCCTGACTAAAAACTGCTTGAGTAAAATTAGACGACATTAAAATATAATTAATGTTTAAAATGTCTTGAAGAAGAATTACTAGATTATTCTTACTTTAACAGTTTTAAAATTGGGAGAATTTACTAGCTCTTTACTGTTTTCTTCCACTTCAAAAATTATTAAATTCACAATTTTAATTTAATTTACAATAAGCAGTAATATAACGAAACCCACTTATAACTTAAAGTCAGTCAGATATTTTAAAATTCCGCATGTAAATTCTTTTCACCATCAAAAATATACTTCTATAGTAATTATTTAAAAAATATATGGCGGCATTTTGAAAGGTGAATTTATAAACGGTAAAAATTATTATTTTCATATTTACACACATACATAAGTTAATATTTGTTGAAACAATACATGTTTCATGAGAATTGATTAACAGTACACCAACGAATGTTTTTAAATACTTATATATGCAAAATGTATAGAACTTAAAAATATATGTCACTACTGTTTACTTTATTACTTCCGTCGCTTACCAAAGGGAATAGTGTGTTCGTGAAGAAATCATCGCTGAGATTTCTTCGGGTTTTCACGTTTCAGACCATATAGATTGCAAAAATGGAGTAATTCAATTTCATTAGTCTGTCTGCCTTTTGGCGGTATATCTAAAAAAACTGTTTAACAGGGGAACAGTCAAATTTGGTAGGTAGTTGACTGCTAGCGAAGAAATGGGTGAACCGCCTAAGCGAATGAATAATGAAAAGAAGCGTGGTAAATGGCAATGATATTTGACATTTAGTTAACACAATTGACAAGAAAGACACATACTAACATTTAATGAAAAATTTACAGGGTGGTCATCCTAAGAAATAGTTCAACTGTGGTGAAAACTTGTAAAGGTATTTACACACCTTTTATTTATTATTAATTTTTTCTGTTGGATAACTACTCTGTGTATTTCTTTAACCAAAAGCACAGCCTCCTCTACCTATAAGCCAAGAAGTAGAAAAGTGGCAATGCTGCCGGTAGTCCTATTGTTTAGTTTACAAATGGTGCAGCTGTGGTATTGTCGTGTTATCATGGTGGTATAATTTAGTTGTTTATTATTCTTTTTTTACATCGACTGCTCAAGAAAGACTTTCGTTTTTACGACTGACAATATCATGCAATAAAGATTGTGTGCCATGCCGCAAATCAAACTACGACAGTTCTTTAAAAAGTGACAGTTTTTGCCTTTGGATTATTCTCGAGATTATCAGCAACTTCTTGGTCAATTGTATTCTTATAAAACCTTAAATTTGGCAGCTCCTCCCAAGCATCACCATAATGCAAGTTTCTTATGGAAGCAGCTATTTGAGGATCAGAGGATCTATAGTCCTTCCTGCGCTTTTATTGGTTGAAAATGACTTGGCGGAATATGCACTTGAATTATTGTAGTAGACGGCGGATTTAAATTTAATTGCAAACTTGTAAGTAAAATTACAAATACAAAAGGCGGGTTTTGAAAATATATTACTACTTGTTTGGTCTAGAAGAAGATAAACTATCGACTGGTAGTGATAACTCATATTTTGATATTTTTTGACTTCTCGGGTTTTGCACCTATACGACTCACATAGAGCCTTAGCCAAAACTAAATACTAGGTAGACCTTTTTTCTTATTGCTAGGGCTAACGTCAGTTCTCAAGTTCATAGTGGACATTTCAATTGTTAAAAATAATCGAATTGATTAGACAGACTAGAATCTCTCCATGAGAAAATTTGACCAGTAATTCTTCTCTTATTAATGGTCATCGACTTTCTGCGGATGAGGAGATACTTTTCATCATGCCTAGAGCTCATATTATAAGGTTAACATATTCACTGAGATGAAACAAGACTGCTAGAGAAGAAGGTTTTGTTAAAGAGCCGATCAGCCAAATTATTCCAAACCCATTCACAGTGCCATATAACATTGTTTTATGTAGGTAACAAGTAAAAAAATTATAAATAATTTATAGGTAAATTGCTAGTGATCTCTTAGTTATCTTTTTTTATGTGCCTTGCTGCTCTGCTGTATCTCACAACAGTATTATTGAAATATGGTAGTAATTGATAAATCTGATAGAATATAAAGAAGGAAACAGAAACAGCCAAAAGGATTACAATCAAATTTCTATTATATTATTTTGTAATATTTTTGACATTCCTTTTTATTAAGTTCGATTCAAAACACAAATTGATCAAAAGCATTCTATGCATGAAACCCAGAAAATGCTGAAGTAGAATTAAAATAAATTGGATTTAACAAAACAATCGAGTTACTCAATATTTATTGCTTTCTCTAGTTATTATTACAACTTAACAATACTATAAATCAACCTCTATGCAACCTTGGTTCCATTTACTGGTTCATGCCTATTGTAGCTATTTAAAACTAACTAAATTGAGACAGAGAAGTTCAATAGGACTTAAATCTACATGAAGGCCAGTCCAAAATTGGAATATTCACTTGTTGAAGATACTCCGTAACCTTCTTCATAATGTGCTGTCATGCATTAGCAAAAACTGATCACCAATAAATGAGACGTAAGGAATAGCATATTTTTCTAAAATATTTACATATATCTGTGTGTATCTAGAAGTGAGCACGAAGTAAGAGGGCTCCCTCAAATAAATTTCTTTCCGATGCATAAACGCTCTTCTAAAATTGGTTGAAGGTCTTATGTTATATATACAAAAAAAAGTACTTGCTGTCTTATTGGTAAACATATATTTATTGATCTTGTAGGTATGCAAGGAAAATCTTGGCATCAAATTACGTGTTCCTTGGCAAACTGTAACATAGATAACTAATAAAAATACTACAAGGGTAATACTATTAGTTAAGAGTCATACAAACATTTTTAAAGGGATAAAACCTTTTTCTGACTGTTGATTCCGATTTTACACCCTTGGCAAAAAACACCTCACTTTTGACCAAGTTGCAAAACCCTTTCAGTGACACAAAAAAATGCTGGCAATAGCACCTTAGCTTTGGAAAAACTACGTTTAATATTTATCACAAATTTCGTTGAAAAATCTCACCATTGCACCATTTGGCCGACAGCCGTTTGTCCGGGATTTCCCGAAGTTTGGTCTAGGGCAAAAAAGGCTGGCAGGGGTACTTTTGGATTGTTCTCGACGTCTGGAAACATATTACATTGCAAGCAAAAGTCTTAACAAAACATCGATGTGAAATTTCAATTTAAATTTACCAGGTCACATAGTAAGCCTTGTTCCCCCCCTCCCTTGCACCTACTGTCAAAAAGTAAGCAAAAAGTCCAAACCGGTTATTTTTTGCAGCAAACAGAGTATCTACATTAGGGTGGAGTGAAAAATCTGACATTTTAGTTTCTGAACGCCTATATGCGGAAAAGTGGTGGCGGGCTAAGTAATATTAATTCCCTGCAAAACCTGGAGTTGATTGGATGACGTTTAGCAGTGCCCCCACCACTTTCAAAATTTGTCGCCGACTGCCAGAAACAAAGCCGATTCAATTATTTCTCCAGCGACTGTTGTTAAGTGAGTGTGCGTTTAGCTTCCGATATTCATTCGAAAATAGTTTTACAACCGCATAATTGTATCTCGGTTACTTTGGTTGTTATTTAGTGAATTTTGATATTCGAGTCTTTTTGTGAAATATTCCAAAAACTAGAAAAGATATTGACTGCCCTGTATTTGGGCTCCATCCGTGTTTAGGAAAAATATGTTATCTACATATGCGGATGTGATGAAAAACTATCCATATATACATCAAACCTTAATTTATTCAGCTCAAAATAAAGCAGAACCGACCTTAAGTAACATTGCAGAGATTTTGATTGCAGAGCTGAAACTTGTTTGGTCTAAGGCGTCTATTCTCGTGGTGACAGATCAACAAATTTTACATATGATAAGACAATATCACGAATAATTGAGAAACCTTAAGAAACCTCTAAAATCCCGATTGAATGATGCTCTTATACAAAAAGTGAAAAAATGTAGAGAAATTGCAGAAACAAAACGTTGTGATATTTCGTCCTGCAAGTGCGCGAATTTTTCATTGTGTAAGTGTAAAAACAAAGTGCCAATTAGAGAAAGAATTTCTAGTAGACCAGAGAACTGAGAGAAAAATGTTTATTGGCACAATTGATCCAGTAGCTACGCAAAACATTCAGCGATCCTTACATCGGAGTCTTGGAAACAAGATCGCTACCTTCAACTTCTACTTCCAATGTGCTGGATATGGAACTGTCAGGTGGTGAAGAGACAGATGAAATTGATGGCAGTTCCAATGCAAAGCAGGAGGCTAGCCAAAAATTACAACGCCAATAATCTAAACAAATGCGTATTAACTTACCAAGTCTCGCACAAGCGTGCGATCGCACAGGTGTTTCTGATAGATCCGCTGCTATTATTGCGTCTGCTGTATTAAAAGATATTGAACTGGTAACCTAAGAAGAAACTTGTAAAATAATTGATAGAAGTAAGATAAGTGCAAATTGAGACAATCTGAGCAGCTGGCTAATGGGAAATACCCTAGGCCAATTCAAACCCGGAAAAAAAAAGTAAGATAAGAAGAGAGAGAAAAAGAAGACAAAACATTTTAAGAACCAAGCAAGACAAGGATTTTTTAAAAGTCATTTATTTCAATGGACGAAAAGATTATACCCTCGTTCAGCATTCAATTGGTAATAAAAATCACAGAAGTACAATTAGCGAAGAACATATTGTGATTGTTTCAGAACCCGGATCTAAATATTTTGGACATATCCACATGTTCTATGTGGCACATCAGAGGCAATTTCCGAAAATTTGATACAGTTTCTGCAGCAACATATGGATTTGACGAACTTAGTGGCGATTGGATGTGATGGGACCGTTGTCAATACGGGAATTCATAATGGTGTAAATAGAAAGCTAGAAACGCATATATAAGGCCATTACAGTGGTTCATTTGTATGTTACACGCAAATGAATTACCTTTGCGTCATTTAATAAAACATTTAGACTTACAAATGTTAAGCACAGACCAAAAATATTTGTATAACATGAGTTTGTCTATATCGAAGGGTAACATATCGAAGGATTTGGCCATGCAGCCACCTCCACGTGATGAGTTCTGGGTTGTTTTATATTAAAACAAGCGAAGAGAAGTTTTAACAGTTTCACTTATTTAGAAAAAAGTCATAAATTTGAAGAGCCTGGGGCACCGGAAAACGTAATCGTATGAGGCTCAGTTTTCTCACAGTAAATTGACCCTACATGTAGCCACTTTTCAAGAAATCAAATTTGAAAATTTTCGCTCCGCCCTAATCTACATGGCATCGTGTGTAAAAAATTATTTAATGGAGAAAAATAATTTTAAAAATTTCATACTTTTGGTGAAAAATATACAAGGTGATCGCATTATTTAAGTAATCAAGAAACATGGAGGTAAATAATATTTAGAGTATAATTGACAATATCGTCAAGGAAGTTAATTCAACATACTTCTTTTGAAAAAATACATACATAAGTACAACATGATAACAGAAAAGGAAAATATAAGAAATAAAATGTTGCTTTTGTAGCCATATGAGAAGTATTTCGCATTCTCAAAACAGTCGGAGAAATTCAATTTCGCAGCCGTTACTCTTAGTAACGGACGAAAATCTAAAAGCCACTTTCATAATTGGCGTGTAAGTCACTTCAAAATTGACATTTCTAAAATATGACAACTAAAAATTGTTATTTTTTAATAAACAGAATTAGTAATTAGTAAGTTGCTGTAATAGTGTTCGTATTGTCGTTTAGATTTTTCGGGTATTAAATCAGAAACCATGAAATTTACGATATCTTTTAGCTCGGGAGGAGTGCAAGAAATTGAAATATCATTATCGCTGTCAGACATTTTCACGATTTTTCAAGAACTGTCAAAATGTTTTGTATGCATACAGAATATACCATTTCCAGCTATAGTATTAACTTAATATTCAAATTTAAATCCGACTAAATCTTTGCTTCTTAAGTTTGCATGCTTACAAGACACACGGACAGATGGATATTGTGAAAATTATTCAGAATTCAATGTGACATGTTTTTATAAAGTATAAAACTTTTCAAACAAATTCACCTTGAAGAAATTGCCATACTATTACAGATTCGTTAGAAACATTAATTTCTATAGTGAACGTTTCTTTTTTATAAAACGTTAATTATAATCATTTGACAATGTAGTTCATCGTTTTGTGTAAATATAGATAGTAAAAACATAATATGGATGGAATATCAGTGTGTTTAAGAAAGTGTTTTAAAAAATTAATTTTTTCAGCACAAAATTGTACAGTTAATAGCAATGTAGTGATTTTCGATAAATCCATAGGAAAACACTTTTTCAAGAATATATTGTGTAAGGGTGAGAAAATTTGTAATAGAATAGGTGTATTTAAATTAATCGTAACATATTTTTACACAACTATTTATGTATAAAACAAGGTATTTATACGCTACACGTAGTTCATAATTCGTGTCTTACAGAATTATTATTGTAGCCGCATGTATATTTTCTTTCTGTTTTGTACAGTTTTAATAAGATACACATTATGTAACAGCTAACTTACGATTAAATTTGTCTTTATACGTGCAAGTGAGTTAAATAAAAATCTATCATTTATTAACCTGTTCTTTTATTTATATTTTCAACCACATTTTTTATGATTTAAAACCCAGCAGTATAGGACACATCTGCAACAGAGGAGGGTAATCATAACCATAAGGGTTCTTACCAGAGGTGACAAGACGGTTCTTGAGAGGAAAAGTAAAATTTTAAAGAAGCTACTGTCTCTACGGATTAACTAAAAACATGTTTCAATACAGATAAAAACAACTAAATGGATCAAACACATGAGAAACGAAAATAAGTTAACAAATAAGTTCATTAAAAATTTTAAATAAACAGCTTCTAAAGGAGGTGGGTAGAAAAGGCTCATTATTAGTTCTCAGCAGGACTAAAAAAATGTTTTAACTGTTGGTAAAATTTAAGATCTAAAAAAGAGTGACTTCAAAATCCGTCTGCCTTTGCGTTGCGGATTGCGAACTTGGGAAAAATTGTAAAAAGGTTTAGCGGGTCTCAAATTAATCGTCATTAAAAACCAACAGTGGCATTGTTCTTGTTTTTTTGGAAATGTTCAGTAATTACCCCTATTTAGGGGTTGAAATGACCCCAAATTCTAAAGAGATTTTAAAAATATCAATAATTCTAATAATGTATTATTTCTATTAAATCAATTTTAAAAAAGCGAAATTATGTATTTTCTATCAAAAGAAGGGTTAAAAATTCACCCATAGGCTCTCGAAGGGGTGAAATATTTTTTCCATGTTTGTCATGACTTGAAACATTTAAATATTTTATTTTCAGAATTTTTAAAAATATTTTTGAATTTTGGGATGATTTTACCCCCTTCGAGGGCCTATGGGTGAATTTTTAACTCTTTTCAACAGAAAATACATAATTTCGCTTTTTTAAGATTGATTTAATAGATATAATACAAACAGAATTGTTTTTAGGTTTATTGATATTTTTTAAGTTTTAGAATTTTGGCTCATTTCAACCCCTGAAGTGGTAATTACTGATAGGTGGAGAGCCAGCTGTATAGATTTCTTATGAATAAGATACATAAAAATCTTTATGTGAGTGTGAGTAAGTACTACCACAGACATACAGGGAGCCACTTTTCATTTTTGCAAATTTTGCCCGCGTCATGGAATTCTGACGTCACTTTTGGTCACGATTTTTTGTGTCATCGAATACATGAATAATACTTACGTCAAAATGTAGGTTTTGAGGTATACAATGAGGTTGTAGTGGGCTTCCAGGCTTAATAAGCCCGCAACCCTAGGACACCCTCGATTAAAGTATTCTTTTTTCTGTTTTCTTAAGTCATCGAATACATGAATTATTATTTTTTTAAGTTAAAGTGTAAGCCTTCTAGTTATTAAAAAATATAGGCTGCCTCTTCTTATTTGCCCGCATCCTCCCGTTTTGAGGTCACTTCCGGTAAAATTTCATGACGCAGGCAAAACTTGTAAAAATGAAAAATGGCTCCCTGTATATCTATGGTAGTACTTACTCACTCATACAAAATTTTTCATGTATCTTATTCATAGGAAATCTATACAGCGGGCTCTCTACCTATGAACGTTTTCAAAAACTCAAGAACAATACCTGTTTTGGTTTTTTATGGCGATTCATTTGAGGCCTGCTAAACTTTCCTAGGATTTTTCCCAAGCTCGACATCAACTATGCAAAAACAGGCGAAAAAAAGAGCTTTTTTGCGGTCACCCTTTACTGGTTCTATGATTGTTTTTATCGAAAGACGGTTTTAATATGTTATACAAGATCTGAAACATAGGTTATTATTTAGCAAATTTTAGTGTATTATTCGAAATTTTTTTTTAACATTTTTTTTTCGATAAGAAACGCTCATAACACTAGCCCAGTTTTTATATATATTTCACTTTATTATTCAAATATTAACATAAGATGGTGCTATGAGCGCTTGTCGAAAAAATTTTTTTTATCAAAACAATGGAAACCTTAAAAAAAATAATAAAAAATTGTCCTGCCAAGGGCCAAAAATGAGCCTTATCTACCCATCTCCTTTGAACAATACAATTCGTTTTGAATTCTAAACAATACATAGCAATGTAAACACGTTCTTAACGATTTTAATTTGAGAAATAAATTTGCATATGATACCTGTGCCAGTGTAACTGTAAGAGGGAACTTGTTTATAGTTGTTTAAGTTCTGTAGACTATGTGTAGGAAGCAAGCATAGATATGTCTTCCTATATTCGTATTTCGATACGAAAATACAACAAAGTCAAGTGTGGTTAGTACTTGAATGGGTAACCCAGTCCAGGGAAATACAGCGTTCTCTCTCCATCTTCTAACGGCATACGTAGAAGGTATGTAACTTTAGGTGAGGGTTACATAGCAGATATACTATCCTTTAGAGGAGATGTAAAGCAGTCAGTCCCTTGTATATTAAATGTAGAGCGAGTAGAAAATCCCTACTCTTCATTAGAGAAGAGGTTCGGTTGGGGGTAGTTCGTCTCCTGGCATCGGTGGTAGGCCTCAGTAGCAGAAATAGGCAGACATTAAATAAGTGAGAAAAAAAAGACTTAAGTTATAAGGCCCATCGCCGATCAAAAGGAACGTAGTACTTTCTAAGTAAATTTGGTCTAAAAATAGTACGGAGAGCCTGAGGCCCAATGACTGTAGATCTATTAGGAAGTGTGGATGGATCAGCACACCTCTGTTTAAAACAAAAAAGTTAGATAGAAATTCTCAAATGTATTAAGTTTTTAGGAATGAAATCATTATAGTATAGGAGCCAGCATGATTAGTCCTTAGGGCCTGGTAGACAACAAAAGTGATGAGAACTTTTTTTAGTGGTGGAAAAATTAAATTAATTAAAAAAAAAATGTGTAGATGTTTCGTAGTGTTTTTATTGAACGTTAATAAACTGTAAAATTAGTTACACAGTTGATATACATTGTAACTAAAAACATTGATTTATTATCAAAATGTAGTACCGACATTATTGGAAACTTAAAAGAAGCATTTCACAAACATCTACACGTCCGATCCTATATTCCCACCCAATGCATCATGTGACTCTCCCTGCCAGTCCAGTGGTATATAAAAGCATCCAGGGTTTGTTCCAGCATAATAATAATAATATTTATTAGTTTCAGAAAATGTACAATTACAGTTAAGAAACATCGTCGAAATACAAAGAAAATATCACAAATAACATTGTAAAAACATATAAGTACACACAAAAGAAAGAAAGTAAAAAACATGTGAACAGTGAGCAATTAAAACAAATATTATAACTAGAACTATACAAAATTAGTCCCACATTTTGTATAAAATTCGTCAACACTGTAGCTGTTCATGTCTAACAAAAATGACTTTAATGCCTTTTTAAACTTAAAAAATGTTCGCATAGATTTAATGTTCCCCGGCAAACAGTTAAAAAATTTACAGCCCATGAAACAGAGACTTTTTTGGTACAAAGCCGTTCTGTGTTCTTTTGGTAAAAGGAGATGTTTATTCCTAGTGCTATATGGATGATCAGTTCTAATCTCATTAAATTTACTTCTATTTTTGTAAACAAAACATGACAGCTCATAAATGTAAATAGAGTTCAAAGTAAGAATGTTTAAGCTTTTAAAGGCTTCCCTGCAGAAAGTATTATATCCCAGATTGGCTATTATACGTATTGCCCTTTTTTGTAGTAAAAAAACTCTATTTGCTTCAGATGAGGAACCCCAATGCACTATACCGTACTTTATACTGCAAGAATGAAAAGTAGCAAAATACAACTGTCTTACTATTGATAAGCTACATTGTTTGGATCAATGACTTCAGATTTCTGAAGTCATTGGTTTGGATGTTATAGCCAAAGCATAACAGACCTTTGACAGTTTAACACACATATCATGAATGTGATTAGACCATTTAAGGCTACAGTCGATTTTCAAACCAAGCATTTTTGATTCATTGGCATACTCCACACTTGCAGTAGGAGATAGAAGTATATTAGTGTTGAAGACAATATTAGAGTGCAAAGTTTTAAAGAGAATACAGGTTGTTTTACTTTGGTTAATACATAGTTTATTATTTTCAGTCCACAATATTACTTTGGCATATATAGTTTTTGCACAATTTTCAGCATCAGCGAGAGTATTAGATTTTATTAAAATGTTCGTATCATCGGCATACGAAACTGTCAAACATGATGGATATTGAATATAATTCAGCATGTCATTGATATAAATAATAAAAAGTGTGGGCCCCAAAATAGATCCCTGAGGTACTCCAACGCTGACAGTCTGCGAGTCTGATATAACATCCTCAATACAGACCTGCTGATTTCTATTTGAAAGATATGACACAAACCAATCGTGAGCAACACCTCTATAACTCCATATTTCTCAAGTTTTGTCAATAATATAGAGTGATCTATATACACAGTCAAACGCCCTTGAGAAATCTATAAAGAGTCCCAGAGTTATTTGTCCTTTGTCCATGGACGTTACAATACCGTCCACAAAGTCGCTTAAAGCAGTGTCTATGCTTCTTTCTTTTGTGAAACCATGTTGACTGGGAGAAAGCTTATTGTGCATCATTAAGAAGCTTATTAACTGAGAGTTTACTGCAGACTCAAAAACTTTTGACATACTAGGAGAAAGGCTAATGCCCCTATAATTCTCAAACAAGTTTGGGTCGCCTTTTTTAAACAACGGAATAACTTTTGACAATTTTAAATCCGATGGATACATTCCCTGCTCAAGAGACAGATTTATCAGATAGGTTAAAGGTTCAACGATATATGTAGCTATACATTTTAATAATATATTTGATATTTCGTCGTGTCCCGAAGAGTTGGAATTTTTCAATTTTCTGAAAACTAAAGTGTCCTCCTTAGAAAGAGGCCTAAGAAATAGAGAATGATTCGAGACTTCCAAACATCTATCTATAAAGTGGTAGTCAATATATGGAGGTAAGTTAAAGGTAACAACTTTGGGCGCGTTAATAAAGAAAGTATTGAATTTTTCTGTTAGTTCACTATTATTTAAAAGCTTGTCATTTTCTTTTATTTGTATACCGGTTTTATTATTATTATTTTTTGATTTTCCCAGAGTATTATTTAGTATGCTCCACATAGCCTTGCTCTTATTATTAGAGGACATAACCAATTTATCGTTACGGTCTTTAAAAAAATCTGATAAAATACGTTTATATTCGTTATTTGCTGCCTTGAAACTGTCTCTAAACTGAGGGTATTTTTTACTTAGGTCTGCAAAGAGTGATACTTGTTTTTTAGCATCGATTATTTTCTGATTAGAAGTTGATACTGAAATGGCTTTTTTTGGTTTATTTATAATTTTATTTGTAATTTTTCTCGGTGGAAAGCATGTTTCAAAGTGAAGAGAAATAGTTTCCATAAAAGTCTTAAAAGCTACATTGCAATTAGGGATTGCATAAACCTCCACCCAGCAAGTATTCTCTAATAAATGACAGGTGGTTTGGTCGTCCGTTGAGCGGTCGAAGGGAGCTGCCCAGTTATGGCATGAATATGTCACAGCGAGTAAAGGATGAAATTTAATAATACATGACTGATTGACTGCATTTGACCGTTCAACGGGCGATCGAGCTGCGTGTTGGAATGAACCTCCAGATTGGATGTCCGGAATCGGCAGCAATACCCACCTTATGCTGGCATATCAATCAAAATGTAATACCTACATTATTTTATCTCAACTTTACTCAGGTAAATTGTTCAACCTTTTAATGTCACAAAATGATTAAAGCTGATTGCCTTTTTCCTCGCACTTCCAATGCATTTTCTTGGTATTCAAACACTTATATAACTGATATTAACAGTGCACCAAGTAGGTATTTATACTTCTATCGTGCAGAATTAGGGAGTTGTTGTTCCAACAGCTACAACCATTGCACAGTGGTCGAATTCCAAGAAAAATGCGGCCAAAACCCCTTTTTCCAACTTTCCAATTAAGATCGTTTCTACCTGCGGTTCTTTTAGATATTGTCCAAGGGTTTAATTTCTCAAACCTCTTGGAAAAATTAACATTTTATTAGTTTGTATTAAGCACTTGAAGTGAATAGACATGTAAGGTGACTGTGGTTTTTTGTGAGAGTTCATATATTCTCAAGCTCCTTATTGAAACAAAAGGTAAGTTTTATTTTCACATGTTTAATACTAAGGTTCCGCAATACAAATATGTATATAGAGTAATCTAAAATAGAATTGAGGAAATGAATATATTGCTAGCAAAAATACTCGTAATTACGAGTATTTTTGCTTGTAATATATTAATTTCCTCAATTCTGTTTTAGATTACTCTTACATTGTAGGGAATTTGCATTTGATTATATTTTACAAATATATATATTATATACCATTATTCTTCTATGAACCTATGAACTGTGTATGGGTAAAAATTTAGATCGGAACATGGCTTTTTTGTTATCGTTGCATCATAAATTATTTTTGTTTTTGATCTACAAAGAAGTACCGATGAGTACCGATTTAACTTGTAATATCCAGCTTTTCTTTAACATGTTCTGTCATGAATAACTTTAAAAAAATGCATTTTTCCGCTTTTTCCTGAAAATTTCAAAAATAGTTCACCCTGCATAGTTTCAGAAACGCCATTAGTCTAAACAGCCGAGGAAGACTACCCTTTTGTAAGAAAAAGGAGCAGTTTTTTTTTTAACTTATTCAAGGCATCAAAATTTTTTTACTCATAAATTTTCCGGAAAATCCGAACACCGTAAGCCCTTTTGTTTTCCATGTATTTTTTAAAGTACGATTTCTCTTCCTTTATTATTTGAATATTTCCGGTTGTATTTGTCGGATTTCGACCATAAAATTACCAAAATGTTCGCGACAAAATTACCTTAAATAGGAGAGATTATCCATAAATTTTATTAATCATTTATGCCAATATGGTAGGTAAATTTCCATAATCATAAGAAGATATTATGAACATTTCAATACATTAAATGTTCATAATCCTCTTATCCGCAAATTCTATTAATCGTTTATGTTAATATATGGTAGGTAAATTTTCATAATCTTCTTTTAAATTAGATTATGGAATCCTGCTTTCAGGTAAATTGCTTTAAGTACTGTGACACACCCTTATTATGGAGAATTATAAAAAATATTTCCTAAAAAATAAATAACACAAATAAATATTTTTTCTAAAATAACAACTACCTATATTAATCTCTGCTTTAAAGCCTGAATATTTTTACAAATGAGTGGTAACCTGCGATTTTTGGAACTAGCAAAATGGTTGATTATTTCATCATAAAATGAATCGCGTTTCCTCAATTCTGGCAAAAAAACGTTTTTCTATTGAAATAAGCGATACATTTGAAAGGCAGTCTTGACTCATTTTGTTTCTAGTAAAAATGTTTTTATGCGTTTAAGTGATGAAAATGATCATTCTACAGAAGCTTACCGGAATTGTCTCAAAAAATGGTGGCGTTATTCAAAAAATTCTCTAATTTTGGGTCATAAGTTTTTAAAAAATCTACCAGCTCTTTGAAATTTCCTTTATTGCACGATTCTCGTTTTTCGTCACGTCCTCGGAAAGAATTTTCTTGTGAAGATAACTATATAACGGCATCTATTAACCTCTTTAATATTTCCCTATTCTCACGGACCTTTTCGTTAACATTTTCTATTTCTCTCTTATGTGCAGAATCCAAGAAATTTACAATATTTTGTTTACCAAACATTTCGAATTTAATGCAAGATGAAATGTGCTCCTGATGTTGTTGGGAATATTTTCACCTAGAGCACTTATTTCTAGCCCGCCTATCAAATGTTTTATGTATTTATACGTCAAGTTGTTCTTATAACGGGCTAAACGCAACTGTCAGACGTCAGTTCGTTTTCTTTGTGAATCACCTGACTCTTGAATGACCTGTGCACATGCGCTATAAGGAACTGAGATCTGGAGGCTAGCCTCATACTTGGCTATTCCAAGTGTTGCTATTTTACACAGCGCAAAGAAATTCAAGGTCATTCATGTTATTAGTAAATGCGGTAAAGTTGGAAGCTATTTCGTATTAGCCTCCAGCGAACCGCAGTGTTCATTCAGTAAAAGACCGGCCGACCGGGAAATATGCATACAAAGACTATCCGGACTGTAACGTTATAGGTATGTTTGTGGAAAGGAAATGCAAAAATGTTATATATAAACTGAAAATTAATTAATGAATAATAAACAATAAAAAATATTGAAAATTGAGATATACCTAATAGAAATTTCTGAAATTACTGCCATAGATCTAAAGATCTCAGGTTGTAATGGTATATTCTCTCTCCTATCAATTTTGTTAACTGACTATCAACAAAACTCTCAGGGTATTGATTATTTAGTAAGACAGTTTTTATAAATTGCTTTTCGTTCCTTAAAATAATTTAAAATGCGGTTTTCCTAAAGTCCTTCATAACAGGAATGAGTGTGTTTTTGACACGTATTTCGACCCACTCTATTGGAACCTGAAACCAGTTTCCCTTAACATAATTATATACATTTTTTCATTCTCTGTGTGCTCTGGAAGTTGTTGAATTTAAAAATTAATTGCGATATGCTGGTTCCTTTCTGATGATCCGCTCGAATTCAGGAGACAAATATAGCAAATAATAATGATAAAAGTATTGCTCAATTTATTACGACAATCATGTTTAGGTAAAAGTAATAAAATACATAATAAATGAGGCAAACATTGGGCTCTGGCATTATACAGATATTTTATATTTAATTACCAACCAATCGTAAAACAAATAATAATGATTACAAGTAGTTGAATATCCACTAATATTGTCAATTTAAATCTTCTGTAGTTTTTGTATAGGCCTTTGAAGCGGATGAGCTAACAACTTCGCTGCACAGTTATGTAACCTCCTAGAATCCCTGCACACAGGAAAAAAATAAGCAAGTCCCTTTTTATCCAAATTTTGTAAAGCTTTAAATATTCTGTTGCAATTGTTGCTAGTTTCGACGGGTTCATGTGTCATTAGTACATCACAGGTAAAATAAGGATTCTTCAACAGAGTTTCTATTTCCTCGTTAAGTTCTATTGTTGGAATTGTATATGAACGTCCATAGAAAATCACAGTTCGAACGATATAAGGAGGTGATATTTCTGGTTTAATCGTATTTGGCAAAACTATGTTGTTAATTATTTCATCAAACAAGGAATTTAAATTAAATGAATCTTCCACTTCACATTTTGTTATTCTACTAATAGAATCTTTTAATTTTCTCATATCACTTGTAAAGTTTAAAATCCATTTGGCATTGTTTTCATTTAAAACAACTATCGCAAATTCGTTATACTTATTTATGGTATGCTTCAATTTTAAGAATATATGTATCGCTCGTCTAAGCATACTTAAGGGAGTGAATTTAGAGTTGTTAACAACAAATGGTGTATAATTTTCATCTTGAGCTCTGTCAATCGCAAGAATAATTTTCTCCGGTACATTTGAATTTGGTAACGAATGTTCACCACGCTCCTCGAAGACATCAAATTCTTTTAATAATTCAGCATGAATATTAGGTTTTGCTGTTGTTTTTACTTGAACTGTTGGTTTATTTTGTTTTATACTAAGTTGTTCCATTGGTTTTGAGATTTTTTGTTCACTATCACTAGGTGGACTGTTTTCCTCATTGTCCTCCTCCATCGTTATTGGAATTATACGTTCTGTCATTTTTATTAATTCACTGTAAAATCGAAACGAAAACAATTTTTTTTAATTTATAATTTACTTTCACACAATGACCAGAAATGTCAATTTCATTTTGACTTACAATCTTAGGCGTAATTCAGAGAACAGAAATTTGTCGCTAGGTGTCGCTAGTGACGCTGTGTTTAACCAATCCTTAGACTAGGAAAGATAGATGGTATCTTTCCTACTCTAAGAACCAATCCGAATCTAATCTATAGCTGTCCTAATCCCAAGAAGGATAATCACGAGGGAGTGCTCAACTGCTCAACCTTTAATTCTTGTTAAAGGCGACTTCATTGTTCATTATAGATAGAATTCGTACGTTTAGGTAATGCAACCGTTGGAAACTTTTCAAGCACCGGTTCCTTACACGACGACGCTGGAAATGTAGCGACAGACTTCAGATCAAGAAAAAACATATATGAAGAAGCTAATATAGTTATATATATATAATACATACTGTTCGTCGATTTACTGCACTTTTTATATAATTGTTGCACATTCTATAGGATACTCTTCGCAGTTTTTTATAAATAATATTAGTTTTAGACATTTTTAGTTTAATTAAAACAACAAAAAAATATTGTGTAAAATATTTTTTTTATTTAAAAAATTTATAACTTTTTTATTTATTGATCGATTTTGTTCAAAATAGGGTTCTTCCTCTAGCTATCACTAACTTACTGTCCAAATTTCAATACAATTGGACTTTTCGTTCTTAAGTTACCCAGATAGCACCAAAACATCCACAAAACGTCCAGAAGATGTCCATTGATGACATTCAGGATGGACGAAGGATGTCCATTTTAGGTCGTCAGACGTATGGTGGACGTTCAGAGGAGGTACCGTGTTACAAATTTGGACTTCCTCAGAACTTCCGATTTAGGGTCATTATAGGTCCAGATGAGGACGTTCAGTGGACACACACAGGCTTTTTAATTCAGACCTTCATAGTCTTAAGAGATGGTAAATGATTTGTTAAAGATACTTTATATTATGGCTGAAATTTTACACATAGTTTTTTCGTGCCTGAAAAAGGTATCGACCATCTAGCTAACCAACCCCAGTCCGAAGTCTACCTCTAATTTCTTTGAAATTAGGGGTGCACTTCGGTTTTTCAGTTTTTTTTCTTTTTTTTATAAAATTTCAGTTGGCTTAAAGTACTTTGAAGAAATCGTTCACCAGCTCTGTGGCTATTGCTGCACATTTTTTTAAAGCTGCTATGGTATTTTTTTTATTTGTACACTGCATTCAGTGGCATGGAATAAGAATACAAATTTTTATTATTTTCATTCTTTTGCTTCTATAGGTTTTATTAAATTTACCTATTGCTTAGTTGAGAAATAATTAGAAAATATAGAAATATTGCAGCAAAATAAGTTATTAACTTTTATGTGGTACTAAATGATTTTTAATGTGAGTTTAATGGTGAGCTAGGAAAAATCAACACATGGAAAAAATATAAATTCTTTAGGGAAGCAGGGCAGTTTATTTATTAGCTTTGAAAGTTAAACAAACTTTACCCAAGGAGGGTTGTTATTATTAAATTATTTAAGAATGACGAAATATTTGTGTAATTAAATATTGTACTCATATTTATAAAAATTTTGTTTAGTGTGGAGTTAAAATTATGTCGCTGATACATCATTTACTACCATAAGTATATCTTATTCTTATTAGCTATTTTCTTCTGTGCTGAACAAAGGGAATACAATCAGAAAGCAACCAATAGAGATCAAGAATTTTAAAAATACCTCAATTTGATTGGCTGTTTAGTGATTGCAATCAGTTGGTTCAGCATGAAAGAAAATAGCTATTGTGATATCAAAAACTATTGCGTATATAAAAATTCTCAGGACATTTCTGCGTACTTTTCTTTCACCGTATTTAGTTCCACTACACGATTTTTTAACCAGTTTTCAAGTTTTATTATTTCTTCTGTATTTTTTAACGGCACCACATTTTTAATTTGTTGCATTCGTGACAAAATGAATCTTGGTAGGCCAACGTGCGACCTAAAATGGACGTCCACAGAATGTTAATTTAGTATATCTTAAAAACATCCGAAAATAGACGTCTTATGAACGTTCGTTTCACGTCGTCGGACGTTCGGACCAAGAGAGGATTTAAAACGGACATCCTCCGGAAGTTTGGTGCTATTTGGGTATCGTGCTTACAATAAGAAAAGTGACGGACGGCAGGCGTGGATTCAGGGGGGGGAAGGGCGAAGGGAATGTCGCCCCCCCTGAAGCAAAGTTTAGATGAAAACCTGATATAGAAATAAATTTATTTTAATGCATTCATTTTATTTTTACTCATTAAATAATTGTCGCCCCCCGCCCCCCCCCCCCCTCAACAAAATGCTGGAACCGCGCCTGACGGACGGACAGAAATACAGACTGACAGACATACGGACGGACGGACATTTTGAAAGTTGTTCAGAATTCAATCACCAACACAGTGCGATATGAAATTTTTTTCTCTACGAGCAATATTGCAGATTTTAGAAATGTGCCGATCGAATGCAATATACTCTTCGTTTTGTATTTGCGAAGAGTACAATAAAAGCTTTTATAGAATCTCAACAAAGCATTCATGTCACATGACTGCTCAGGCATATATAGTAAGCGTTGTTCAAACCCCCGCACCTACTAACAAAGACTAAGCAAAAAGTCCAGACCGGTTATTTTTTGCAACGCCAATATTCTTGACTAAAGATGACGGTCTCGGATGATTAGGGGTCGAGCTTGAGCTCTTTGCCCCAATCATCGCTGAAGACCTGGACCGGCCTCGTAAGGGGTGGGCCTGCTTTTCGCATATCCCCTCGCAAATGCGGACGGTATTGGCGATGTTAGCAAACCTCTCCTGGTCCTGGCTGTTGGACCCTGCCAGCTGGGTCGTTTCTTCTGGCGCTCTTCTGTCTTGGTCTTCTTTCTTCGCTCTGGCATGTATAGGCTCCCGGGAGCGTCTTTCATCTGTCGTGAGAGGGAACGGCTGTTACCGAGCCCTCTCGGAGTTTGAAAGGGATTTGGGGGGGTGTTGACTAGTCGGAAGCCCAGGGTGCCAATTTGGCATCATGTGCTCCGATTTCGTCGCAAGGAAGTGCGAACTGTGTAGTTCAGGATTATGTTCGGCCAGAGACGCTTTCTTAGCGTCGGAGGCCGGCACGGGCTAGGGTAAGGGTACCGATCTGGTTGTTTGCTTGGTACCCCCGGGATCGGATAATTGGATGTTTTTGGTTATTGTCTCCTTGCGGTGTGGTTTGCAGATCGAGCTGAAACAGATACAGGGTTAGTTATACTTACCCATTATTCAGGATCTGGAGCTTCGGTCTCTTGTGCCCTGGAGCGTCGTTGGGGTCATAGTCAGTCGCCTGTTTGATCAGCGGATTCCCATGCTCTGCTGCGTGGGCGTATAGGTTCTTCGCTCTGTCCCGGCTGTCAGGTTGACTTGGTTCTGTCTATCTATCATAGGGTAAAGTAGAGTCTTCCTCGTCCTCGCTTTCTGTATTATCGCTTTCGTGTTCTGTCTCCACGTCAAGCTTCAATCCATGATAACACCAAGGTACTTGACGGTATCGTGCCATTGAATGTTCTCGCCGTTCAAGGAGACGTGTCCTGTGGGAGTTTGCTTCCTGACTCTCTTGAAGAGGATATGGCTGGATGGAGAGTGTCTACATAGGATGCAGTTGAAGAGAATGTTAGCGGGTATAGCCTTCGAACAATGCACGAAGGGTATGACTAGGAAACCCTGTCATGTGCGCGTTCAACACGCTTCTTGGCCGGTTCTTTTTCTGTCTTCAACCGCGAGTGCAGCTTGTCCCACTTGCTTACAGCTCATGTGACAATAATCCCATTCGTGAGAAAAACAGCCATCATTTTTACACACTTTGTTGGATAAATAACTGTTTTTAATTAAATGGCTTCAATCATTTGAGATTACCGCAACATTCAAGGATATATCGGTGTATGATGAGTTGCCTGGCAATAGATGAATCAAAAGACCAAAGATATCAGCTGCTTTCGTTTACTGTGAACATAATAAACAGGATTTCAATGAACAGAATCATATGATACAAAATTGCATGGTAGGGACAGAGACAACATGCATCACATGCAACGGGTCAGGGCCGGATTAACTTAAATGGGGGCCTGTAGGCAAAGTTATGGTGGGGGCCTGTAGACAGAGACAGTTATGGTGGAGGCTTACTTAAGGCCAGCGGTATCGAAAATTCAAGGCAAATAGCGAGTTTTTAATGAATTCAATTAATGATGCTTTTTTAAATATATATACTATTTAGTAAAATTGTTCATTATTTCTATATAACACTTTTACAAATTACTGGCTTTTTTAAAACTGGGGTGTCAGGGCCGTCGAGATAAAATCGGGGCCCGGGGTAGTAACATACAACTACCACCAATCTTCAATATAAATTGCGAAGAGCGGGGGTTTCAACTATATTTATCTCAATAAAAACAGTGGAGAGGGTGGGTGATATTCCCTTAAATTTAATATTTACCTCGATCGAAATTTTGAAGAGCAGGGGGTGATATTCTTTAAAATTCAATAGTTATCTCGGTCCTCTTTTATTATAACGTAACACATTTATATTTATTAATAATTTTGTAACAGTTTTATGTTTATGATTTTCTGTAATCGCAGGATAACGTAGGTAGATTCTTTACATTTTGCATGAAATCTAGATATTATTTTCCTTTCATAATTATCAAAAAAAAATTCAAAACAATGTGGTGGGGGCCTCATTTTGGTGGGGGCCCCGAGGCAATGCCTTACTGCCCGGGGTTAATCCGGCCCTGAAACGGGTTTCTTATGATTACGAATAATCACTCTGCTTAACGAAAGTAGCTAGATTGATTATTGCCCAAGAACGAGAGCAACAAGAAGTGCTCAATAAAGCAATAACCAACCAAAATAAAACTAGTGAAATGATACCAAAATAGACAATAGGTGCGTATGGACGCTACATTTCTGCAGCTGGATTACCAAAATTTGTCGTTTTTGTGCACACCATTCTGATTCCAGGGTGTTACTTTTCGTTCTGTGTTCTGTCTTCTGCCTCAAAAGACGGATCGAAGGATCGGTGGTAAGTCGGGGTGGGGATGATGATGCGTTTGTAAAACCGGCTACAGACGTACCTGCGTACTTGAACGGTATGTATGCGCAAGTTTATTGTACAAACATACTAAAATCAACATCGCCGCCACACGTAAAAGTATACTTCAACAGTTGTGCAGTGACAGCTAAGCACGAAGAAAGGATAAAAATGGCTCCAACCAATGAAGACGATGCATTTACATTTACAGTTTGCACAAGTCTGCCGACCTGCCGTACACACGCTGAAGCGCTCACCTATACTTGCGCAAATCCAACATGTACATCCGGCCGGCTTAACAGATAACTCAATGTATGTGATATTAAGTTAAATAAGTTAATATTCGTGAAATCGTGGTATATACTTTTTCATGTTTACAGATATCAAAAAGATTTATTTATATACATGAATGTCTATACCATCATCATTCATGATTTGTAAAAAAAATTACAAAATTAATGCATGAACACATTGAATATAAATATTCAATGCAACAACTGTTAAAAATGCTCTCCATTTTGCTGCTGACAAGCCAATATCCTGGAATTTACGGCAGTGGCTCAGTGAATTTATTTGCTAAAATGCATTCCGTACTCTGTTCTTCAGAACTTCTTTGGTAGTATCCGGGGTTGCACATACAATATTTTTGATATTACCCCAAAGGTAAAAGGGAATCAAATAACCGGACCTTGCTGGCCATCTCCAAGATACTTGGTAGCCAAACCACATTAATTCGTACGATGCTACTAATTCGTCATACACTTCCCATGTATTATGTTGACACAACCATTCATTTGATGATACCTACATAGAAATATAAATGTTTAGGGGCAAATTATCAATAAAAGTAACAACTACTGTTTCAAAATTTGCACGTATTTATTGCTATTTAATTTCTTCTAGTAGATATGATACTTATCCTTGTTATCTATTAATAAGCAGAAAACGTTAAAACTAAAAGTCCTGGAAATTTGTTTCTCGCACCGCATTAGAATTTTGTTGTGCCCAGTAGTGTACATTTCGTCTGTTAACAATTCCTTCTTTGGAAAATTTAGCTTCCTCAGTTCAACTAATCCATTTGAAAATGTCATCTCTTGAAAACGTACGATCACATCCTTACAGAAATCTGTTCTAAGTGAACAAATACTACGTCCCTGTACTATCGCTACCACTCGGTAATACTAACACGGCATTTATACCGATAAAATAAAATATTCTGAAATTTTTCATTGCCTACTATGTATGTAGCTGTATGTACATTATACAGTGCTGAATGTATATCTACATTTTACAAAACATCGTCCATAATAAAAAAAAATCGAGAGAGATAGGTATAGGGAATGCTAGGAATGCTAATATCACTAGATGTACACTCTATTAAGTTCTGTTAAAATATACAGAGGGTTCCATTTGAAAATATTGGACCTTTGAACTAAAACAATGTTCGACTGCATGTGAAGATAAAGAAAGTCTCTAAATTGGCCACATTATAGAACATACCGATTTTTTTTTCGGAATGGTAGGAATCAACATCAACATTATTCAACAAATCAAAATTTAAACTCTTGGATCCTCAGGAGATTCCTCAGGACTTGTTGAATTTTTATTTTGTAGTCTCCCTCAAATAATGGTAGTTTACCAATAAACAAAAATTAGCAACCATTGTTAAAATCAAAAATATACACCACGCATGTTGTTTTATCCAATAAATGGTATGCGTATAGTATTAGTTATTTATTGGTTTAATTTGTTTATATGCGATATTCTTAGAAACTGTTAAACTTCTTTCTTCTCAGCATAGACTTAAAGGGTTTTCCGTTCGTTAACTGATCCCTGCAAATACTCACATTTTATCGACATGGTTTTTGAAAAAAAAAATCATATTTTTCACAATTATCAAAATTTGATCTTCATATTACCACAGTTCATTAATAAATATGTAGTGATACATAGTAAAATTGAGATACATTAATGTTTTCGTTTTTTGAATTATGGCAAGTTAAACAAAAAAATAATTTTAATTATTATTGTTATACATCCAATAGACGCCGAGAATAAGAGATATGGTTCGCAGAAAGTCAGTGATAAGTAATTATTTATAATCATTAAACTATTCAACGGATCATTATGAAATTCAGTAGTTGTCAATCGAGAGGTAAACCACCATCGGCACTCGTTCTCCGAATTTTAGGCAGGCTGTCGGCAGCCATGGCAGTGGCGGTAATATAATTGAAAGCCCCGCAAGTGCGTCTGGTTAGAGTTACGCAGGTGCCGTAGGCAAGGCAGTCTCGGCAGTTCAGTGGTTGACCGCTCAGGTACTGTTTTGATAGTATATAGTATAAAATAAGAATTTCTTTACAACCCTAACCGGAAATTTGCAGACGTAAATGTAGCAAGCAAATGCCAATTTTTCGAAGTCAGTAACAAGTAAGTATATCGAGAATAAATAAAGATCAAGGATAGGCAACCTTTTATTTGAAACTTTAATTTCTAGGAGTACTAGTTCTCGATTTGACCAATGAACTAGTGTTATATACTTAGCACATATCACATATTATATAAAATAACTTGCCTGGTGTACACTTTTAGTTTTACGAATTTTTATTCACATTTTCTTAAAAAATATATGGATGGGGAGAACTTACAAATTTGCTCTTATAGTAGACAAAAGTTTAATGACGGATGTTTTAAACTAAACCCCGCATCAAAATATCATTAATAACTTTAGACATAATTAGGGTTTCTGATTTCCCGACTTTTTTTCATTCCCGGGAATCGGGAAATAAAATTTGCCGTTCCCGGGAAACAATAAATTTTTCATACATTTCTTGAAAAACACAATTTTTTTTTTCAAAATATCACACCATTCAAATATTCATTTTTTAAATGTTTGTTTTTCTTCCTTTGGTCAAAAAATAAATCCGTCAGTTTTGTTTTGCTTTATTTATAATTAAAAAGACACAATACTAACTACAGTAAATAACACATTAACGAAATAAAACATAATCCGACGCGCACGCTTGGTAAAATTTCGGAGCCCGCGCACTCTTCCACGTCTCCGGTACACTCGTTGCAGTCGTTGCAGAGTCGATTTTTGTGATGAGTGCACGAAATTTAATATTTTTAAAACTTGTTTTTATTTTCAAGGGTCCGGGAAATCCCGACTGTTATTTCCCGGGAACGGGAATGATAAAAAGTGACATAATTCCCGGGAAATCCCGTCCCGGGATTCCCGGGACAGAAACACTAGACATAATAGGTTATTTCTCAAAAATATGGATATCTCTGGTTTTACTAGTTAGATTATAAAAATCTAAAGCATCAATTATTTGTTTCAATGAAATTTAATACTGCATTTTTTAAAAATACGAATGTCAGAGCGATTCTAAAAATTTGCAAAAGTTTCAAAGTAAAAACGATGGCTAAAATTTGTATTCAAAAATGTTTTCTCTACAAATTTTGAAAGCAGAGATAAAAACCTGCAACTTGAGTCTTAGAACGTCTACATTGGTGCGCGATCTCAACAAGAAAATATTTTCAACATCGATCCGCATCACCTTCTGGACAATACTTTTAGCTCTGATTTGTTAAATTTTCACGAAAGTTGCTTTTTTCTGGAAAATATTTTCGGGTTTAAAGGAGTAAGTTGGTTTCTCTGTTTCTTTTTACATTTTGATCCTAGATTTCATTATTTTGACAAATCGATAGATAACTTTACTGCCCACAGTTTTTATTCCAAACATGTCTTTCTATTTTTCCCAGAAATAAAAGTTATTATGAAAAAATCCTGTTGCTTGGTGTAATGCAACAAACTAATGCGTGTAACTTGATGAGAAAATGGAAAAAATGGGCGCTTTACTTTTGTGATTTTAACTCCTTTCATTGCAAATCGCATTGCCAATTATAATTCTATATTCATGTGTTTACGACATGAACACATCTTTAAAATTTAATATCAATTGTATTGCCCAATAAATGTTTTCAAATATACCAGCATACCACCATTTTAAAAAGAACAATTGAAATACAATTACATATTATTGTTAGTGCATGGGTGGCTACATATAACTAGTTACTATATCGTTATAATTCGGTACTTGTAGTACGTATAATCAAAGAGTAGAGTACCTGTTAAGTATAATAGTAAATTAATGGAAATTGGTATTTTATTGGGCGTCCCGTCCCGTGTTATTAGAAATGGTTTGGTTTAATTTCTTATTTCGTTCCCTCGTTATATTTTCTCATTCATAAAATAATTCTGGATGAAGGGCGGAGCTTAAACTATAATAAATCCAGAGGCAGCTCGTATCAGGGTAACATTTGTTGCAAAATGTGGCTTTGCACGGTTCCATGCTATACATGTTTTTGCAAAAAGTATTATGTTTTTTAGAAATATAAAAATAGTACGATACACAGAAAACTTGAATGAAGGTTTGTATCGAGTCCTTTTTCTCATATTTTGATTCTAAATATTTTTTAAAAAATCATAAAATCTCGCAATTTACTGCTAATTAAAACAAATCTTATTAGTCAATACCAATTTTTTTCAAAATATTAAAACGATACAAACCTAGATTGACATGTTTTCTTCTATTTTTCGCTTGTACAAATTTCGTAATTGCAATGGTCTAATTATAATTTGTCGCGGACGGTGCGGCGTTTTAGACTAACTTATTTCTGATTTTTAGACGGCATACCCACTCTTAAGAGCATATTATGTAACATAAACCCAAGGTAAAATTTTATGAGGAATCCAAATATGAAATAAAATATTGGGTGTTCCTTTTTAAAATAAGAAAGTTAGGTGCTACATCCGGTGTAAGCGGAAGTAACATATATGCATGAAAATGTTTTCGTTAGATCCGCCATATTCAAAAACACGCTTAGCCCAATTTTCAAGCTTCTAAACTGAGCAGATCCCAAAAACCGTCTAATACCCGCTTTCCTTGAATAACCCTGTGTGGAAAGTCAGTAAATCATTAGATTGTTGCTGGTACAACGTCCAGCGATAATTCTTAGGTTTAACAGTGATACAAAATGGATTTATCAAAATAACATATTATTAAATTATAAAAAGTAAAGTAAGTTTATTGTGTTTGGTTACTATTTAATTAGTAAGTGAATTTTGAACTCTGAAGATTTGGAGCACACTTTTTAAATTAAGCAAAAAAAAAGGAATTATCACATGCCATTGATTTTGCCGGAATGTGTTACTTATATGATTTTTTATCTTTTTGCTGTTGACATAGATAGTATTGACCTTCAGTTGACGCAAATTAATTATCTAAAAAACTGCTTGATAAAGAATTAGGTTTTTTAAATAAAATTGAAGTCGCACAAAAATTAACATTGTTTTCATAACGTCGAAGGCTATCAAAACTTCAGATACACTTATTGCTGTCGTATACAGGTATAAGTATAAGTTATCATTACAAACCTTCAGAATTCGGGTTAAACTAAGCTAAATAGAGACCTGTACTATAGTAGAGTGTTCGGGTTGACAAAAGTCGCTTAGTTCCTATCTCGTTGGCATGTTTAGAGTAAAATGTATGACTTTGCCAGATATGTGGCTTATACCCTGTAGATTAGGAATTCGCTTGTCGTAAAAAAATCGTCGTGAATATAAGGGCACAAGTTAAAATTTATTGAGTGTTTAAAAATCCGTGAAAAAATAAGTAACCAAAGAGAACATGATCTATATTCTGCACTATTTATTCACTTCAAAAAACAAACAATTTTGACTGTTTGGCTTGGCACCGAAATTGCTATTCTGGCTTTATTAGAAAAAGAAATATAGAAAATTTAAGGAGAAAAATAGAGACAGAGACAGATAAAGTAAGTAATTGCAATTCATGATTATTGAGGTACTCTGATTACTTTTTAATCTCGTCAATTTCCGTACTTTCGGCTAATTCTTCATTCAGTTCTTGTTCGTGTCTATACTCTTCAACACTAATACTACTGTCCCCGTCTGACTCCAAATCGCGTTCATCAACGCCGGTCCTGCCATCTTGATAAACAGGATCATCTTCTACTTCGTCTAACCATTTTCAAACCGTTTTTTCAAAGTCAGGGTCGTCGTAAGTAATCGTAAGCCTAGATGGACCTGGTTGTGCACACAACTATTTTCTGTTATCGTATCTCGGACGTCTAACTGTTCGTTTTCCAATTTCGTAAAATAATTACTAATTTTTTAAGATTTTAACACAATGTTACAAATGCTAATAAACCACCTTTAAATTTTATGAATTCTTATAAACGACAATAAAAGCTACAATAGCTTTGTTCCAAATTAACAAACACGTGTAAACAAATCCTATTTAAACCCCTGCGGCCATACTATGATTGCGTTGTGCCGAAAGAGAAGAAATTATTGACATTTTCATAATTAGTGGTATAACTGACTTCGTATTTCTAAGGCACATAAAAAATGCAGCACCTACAAAGCGGATAGGCGGCATCATTACCGATTCAATGATACCGCCGCGCGGACTCCTTTGGCGGAAATTTTTTGTGTGCCTTACACAAATGGAGGCAACTATTTAAAAGTTCGGTACAAATAATCCCATCAAAGTGCCGCACTTCTTAAGGCGGGAACACAAGTCGGATATTACAGTTTTTTATTATTTCTAATATTCGGAACTATAACATCCATTGATCCTGAAAAACAGTGGTTCTTAAATGTTTCCTACCTTAACATTAAAAATGTAAATCCAGGTCAGTTTCAAAGTGCCCTTAGAGAAAAAAGTCATATAGGTTTTTTGTTTGTCTAGTCGGTCCCTATTACCAGTTTTTTTAATGACATGAAATTAATTACACCCTATATTACACCATACTATTCATAGCGTTTTATCACAATGCTGATTCGGTCACGCTCAACTCTATATGCTTTTATTGGTTGATTGGGGGGAATGTTCATTCAATTATAGAGAAATAACTTTCCTTTTAAAATGAAGAAAATATAGCAGTTTTGGATTTCAACTGCAACATTTTTTTGCCCTTATTTGCCTAGAAATCGAGCCTTGGATACATATTATTGATTGATTGGAATGTAGAGCAACACAGCATTATTTTTTATGAAAGTTATCTGTGAAACTATGATTAGAAATGATCCAAGGATCAACATAACTGCCTATTACTGGAATATTTTTTTTCGTTAGATTTTGTTTATGTTGTATGTTAACAAACACATTTGTTTGACCCTGATTTTTATTCGCATTGGGCATTATCCTTATTGATAAAATATTGTGTACTGTCTTAAGGTCTAATAAACGACAAATTAAGTGATTTATTTAATTTGTTTCTGTTAACTTTCTATCGATGAAATTAAAGAGAATTATTAACTGCATTTGTTGTGATAAAATGATTTACTGCTTACCATAATATGTGTAGCAATTTTTCAGAGTTCCAAAAATACATTACACTTTTTATCACTGCTGTAAATACTTATAAACCACTCGTGACCCGTGAGTAATTTTTTGAAATATTCTGATTATCCGGCAAACGTTATCAATTTGTTACTTCCACATCCACGTAGTGGAGTTGGAAGTACAGTAATCGTAATTTTTTTTTTGTTTTTTCATTATTAAATTGCAAAGGCTAACGGCCACGACTTCTACCAACCTGGTGCCAATGCGTTGTCAATTAATAGAGCTCTAAAGAGGAAAGAATAAAATATAAGTAAAACAGCTGCCTAAGGAATCACTACTTCCACATCCAGATTTTCCATCCAAGTTTCTTTACAGGAAAACTTCTTGACTATATTTGCACTCTAATGTATGAAAATAAGTGGGTATAAAATTTTAATAATGTTTTGGACAGATGTCACAAAAACATTTGAGGTTTTGGTTTCTAGCATATACCTACGCTAAAAATTAAGTTTCTGAACTCTTATTAACTTGCTATACTTATTTTTCCCAATTACACCTATAGATTATATATAAAATACAATCTAATTACGGATGTCGTTATAATACATACAGAAACCAAACGTCAAGTGAAAATTTTAATTTTATTTTATCAAACATTTTAATAATGGAGTGGGTGTCATGGAGGGGTTGAAAATTGTTTAAAAAAATCTGATGCCTTAGCTTTCTGTATATACACCAAATCCCAGGTTTCTGTACTCTTACCAGCTTGCTTTAGTTACTTACATAACTATATGTATTATGTAATTTATTGAAATCAGAGTTTCCCTTCCCAATTAGCATTTTCATATTCCTACGATATACTATACATATTCCAAAATAAAATTAGTATATTGCATAAATATTTGAAACTAATTCAAAATAAGTTGTATACTGGTTGTTTTGTCACAGGTTTTCACATTGTATACATACTCCTGCAATATTCATATGTATGTTGCTGACACGTTGTAAACATATTCTGAAATGTACATTCATTCTATAATATAGTTACAATATACGCAAACCTTTTCCGTACATACATGCAACATTATCCATGTATACTTTCAATATACAATGTATATTGCAAAACAACAATGGTATATTGAATAAATATTTAATACTGATTCAAAATAAGTTGTATACTGGTTGTTTTCTCACAGGTTTTCACATTGTATACATACTCCTGCAATATTCATATGTATGTTGCTGACACGTTGTAAACATATTCTGAAATGTACATTCATTCTATAATATAGTTACAATATACGCAAACCTTTTCCGTACATACATGCAACATTATCCATGTATACTTTCAATATACAATGTATATTGCAAAACAACAATGGTATATTGAATAAATATTTAATACTGATTCAAAATAAGTTGTATACTGGTTGTTTTGTCACAGGTTTTCACATTGTATACATACTCCTGCAATATTCATATGTATGTTGTTGACACGTTGTAAACATATTCTGAAATGTACATTCATTCTATAATATAGTTACAATATACGCAAACCTTTTCCGTACATACATGCAACATTATCCATGTATACTTTCAATATACAATGTATATTGCAAAACAACAATGGTATATTGAATAAATATTTAATACTGATTCAAAATAAGTTGTATACTGGTTGTTTTGTCACAGGTTTTCACATACTATACATATTTCTGCAATATACACACACATGTTGGTGACACATTATAAACATATTCTGAAATAAACATTTATTTTACAATATAGTTATAATATACACAAATGTGTTCCCTACATATAGGCAATATTATCCATGTATACTTTCAATATTGCAAGGAAACATTAGTATATTGAATAAATGTTTAATACTTATTCAAAATAGATTATACAGGGTGTCCCAATAAAACTCCCATGCTGGATATCTTCTAGATGAATAGAGATATTTTAATTCTGTAAAAGTCAGTTTGTAGTACATAAAGAGTGCTTCAGTATTAAATATAAATCATTTTTAATACATATATGACACTGAGCAAGAAATATTTCGACGGGAGGAACTTTGAAATGTTGTTTGTGTAAAGGGAAATGCATTTCTAAGTAAATATTGTTTTTAAAAAAAATCCAACTGTTTTTGAGATATTTGTATCCAAACGTTGCCATTTGCTCCTGTTAAATAATTATTTCCGAAACATTTCACTATTTAAGTGATTTTAAAAGAAAAGCATATTTAAGGCACTTTCATATAAATAAAAATTTCATAGTTTATGAAATACAGATTGTCCCCTTTAAAGACTAAAGAAATCTTTCAGAGATTACAACTATTCAATAGGAACAAATGGCAATATTTGGACACATCTCAAAAACGGCTAGATTTGCCTTTTTTCTTAAGAACAAACTCTACTTAGAAATGTATTTCCCTTCCACAGAAACCAGATTTTAAAGTTTCTCCCAAAGAAATAAGATTTATTTAGAGCCCAGCGCCATCTACATATTGATATATTCAAAAACCATTCATTTATATTCAAAACTGAAGCACTATTTATGTGCTACAAACTGGCTTTTACAGAATTAAAACGTCTCTATTTGTTTAGAAGATATCCGACCTGAGACTTTTTACTGGGACACCCTGTATACTAATGGTTGTTCTCATCCCACAGCATATCGTACACATACGTCTTGTAGATCTGCATCTATGCTGAAAAAATATTGTAAAGATATTTCGAAATATATATTTATTGCTTCTCACAATGTACACTGCGTGGAAAATTTGTTTTTACCATTACTTTTCAGTTAAACTCGAGCATGTTTTATTGATCAAATTTTGTTGAATGGAGCACACAAATGCTAAATAAACCTCGAAATAAACCTACCAATAAAACTGCATTTGCCATAACAATACTTTACAAAGGCCCAAGAATATCATATGCAAAAAAAAATAATTTTACGTTAATAATAAGATCTGTTAGAAACCATTTTAAAATCACACATTTATCACTCTGAAAACTTCAGCTTTAATAGTCATATTAACATGTTATTTACGAAAGTCTGATAATCATATTATGTTGACTTAAAGTTTTATCTAATTCAAATCATGTTTTAAATTGTTCAGAGCAAAAGATGACTTTATTCTATTAACTACTTTACATCGTCGTAACAATTATGTATCTTAAATTATAAAATAGGAAGAGTTATAATTAAAACAGTTGTGTTACTTTAAATATATTTTTATTTTTTGTTACAAAATGCAATTGCAATAATAAATAACAATTGTGCCAAGAATTTAAATCGACATTTTTTAAACAAAAAAAAATGTGCTTTGCAACTTATGAACTGATCGATATTTTTTTAACAAAAAAAATGTTACTTATAAACTGTCGTATTTTACTATAAAAAATATTTTGCCAGTAAGTAAAAAATAGTAAAAACTGGAGGGCTTACATTTTCAAAACCAGTGTCCAGGTGTTGCCGATGGTGCTACTTATAATTGCGAAACTCCACTTGGCATTCTTAACACATCACCTGTGATTGCTCCTATTGGCTGAATACTTTCTTTTGGCTTTTCCAATTTTTGGGAGAAGGTATTTTTTTCCTGAGTAGAGGAAGTGGGGATACACGAGCTAGTTCCAACTATAAAAGAAAAAACAATTAATTATATTTGAATAGGTATTTCACTTTAAAAACTGTCCTTGATGAAATTAATAAATATAAACACATCTTACAGAAAAAAATAAAAATAATCAAAAATAAATTAAACAAATTGATATTATCATAAAACAAAACATAGGTATATGTATTTTTTTGGAATTCGGAAATATTTGTGTTTGTGATTTTAAATGCCTACCAGCGTTATTAGAAGAACAACATATTCTCTTTCAGCTTCTTCATTTCTTTCACTTTGGGAAATCGCCGGCTTCCAATACGTTCTTCGATATCACTATGTTCATCTGACAATAATAATCTTTTCGGAGGACTAATATGCTTTTTGTACATATAGTCCCTTGATTTGTTTCTGTTCACTCTGTACATCAGATGTGCTTCCTGATCTTTTCCATTTACCTAATTGCAGCTTTTTATAATCCTCTGAAATAGATATAAAGCAAATTAATACGAATAAGTATAACAACTCGTATGTTGTAATTAGAACCAATGGTTGTGATTTAAATAAACAAAAGCATCTTAATATTGAAATAGATCGAACCTACCTTCTTAAAAATAAGATTTAAACACCCCGTAAAGTGTCCAAGTTTCATCTGGGATTTCTCCTGGTTTTCAATGATTTGTCAAATTGGTTCCGTTTGAATGACGACCACCAAACTTTCTTTTCGAAGAGTGTTACCATTCCGAATTAGACTATCTCCGTTTCTTTTCAAGAAATTGGTGCCTACAAACGCCGTCATTATTATAACAACTAATAAAGTATGCTACAATTATAATATAGGTAAGTACAAAGGGATACATTAAACTTTAGTATCTGAATATAAAATATCTGAAAATGACAACAAGGGGGGCCATCCTTAAAACTATGTGGTAGGTAGTTGTATTGTGTACGATTGTAAAATACTTACTGCAATACAATAATTAAGGTACCTACACTTGGACTAATAATTAATAATCACGGGAAAACAAAACACAAACAAATTGAAATCGACATTTGACAGCTTGTGGCCTGTGATGGCAAATTACAGCATGCGCACTAATCTAAGGACCGTGGCGCGCATTTCAAAAATTCGACAAGGGGATGATTGTAACGACATGGAAAACGGAAATCTAAATATAACGATAAAATGTAATTAAATAATCATTTCTCAAGTACGAACTACCTGCTTAAGAAATGCCGATAGTTATTAATTAATTAAATACAGTAGGAAAATTGAAAAAGGGATGAATATGTTATCATTATTATTTAATATAACGATCACAAGTCCAAAGTCTGGATTCAAAATTTAAATCATATTTCATATCTACAATTTTAACCAACGATTTAAAATTTATAAAACGTATGCCATTCACCACAGGGGATGATTATAAATGTACTTAAACCAAAACTAGATAGAGAAATATCTATTTGTTTTTGTTATGAGGTAGATAGGTACTATACCAACACCGCACAAGGCAATATTTCAACAAGACTGCCGTAGAATTAATATTTAACTTTACCATATTTTTTTATGTAATATGGCCCAAATGCATGCAGCATTATGCTGTCAAAATCAATCAGAAACCGCATAAATCTTGTTGGTCCTTTGCAAAATGTAACATTGCTGTGCAATATTACTAGGGCTACTTATATTGTTTCAAGTTTCGGTTGCAATGTTGCTAAAACTGCTTTGTCGGTGGCTTTACATAATTTACGTGGCTCAAAATGTTTACACCCCATTCTAAAATTCAATTTGGGTTTTATTGCATACAGCTGTAGTGTACATGTGTTCAACTTTTGAATGTAATGTTTTGAATATTAAAAATACAAACATGAATTTCATGTTGCAGAAATGTTCGACTGGTACATTATCAGGGTATATATGATGGTACACATATATTATCCATTAAATGTTTATGTGATATTTGTTAAAGATTTCAAAATTAATATAGCTTTTTGTATATATCTACAGTATACAAAAATATCATGTTGTAAAAATATTCCATTTGTAAATTGTAAAGAGATTGAATTAAGTACGTAGCATAAATATTGCCTATTGTATATCTATATAATATTTGACACATCAGCAAATTTTTGAGAAGATTCGTACAATATTCTCTGTATACTGCAGAATCAACATTATTTCATGTATATTGTAGGTATATATAGGAATATCGTACAACGTACTGGCAATATCTTTCCTATATTGATATAAGTACGTCGCGAAACGTATATTACGGCTATATGTAAAAGAAGTTCTGAATATCGTTTGAATGTAGACAATGAGTTTTGAATGTTCATTTCATATCGCGTGCTATGTGGGTTACAATTAGGTGTTTTTTTGATATTATTACAATGAAGTACTTGTCATAATAAAGCACTTATTGATATTTAAATAGCATTCTATCGTCCATCAAATTAAAATTTCAACAAATAAATAACAAAGTTTTAGTAATTGAACGAGTACGCAAAACACGCGGTGACGTCATCGGTTATATTAGTTTCTTAAATCGTGTTTAAAAATTGTTAATAACAACATTTTATTCACTTTATTTACGTTTTACATGTGATTAAATAAGCAACACCAACACCTACCTAATACGGGATTTATAAAAGCTACTTTAGGAAATTTATCCGCAAAATAACGTGTTTATAATACAAAATGACACTGACAATATAACTGATGGCGTCATAGTGAATTGACGTAGTGTTTTTGGCGAAAAAATTTCAATACAAAATTAAAATAGCTTATTATAAGGTATTATTCGACTGTTTCTCAAAATTCAAGTGTTTTTAACTATAGTAAAGCATTATCTTCACAGTGAAAGTGAATTTAAAATTTGTGAAAACACCTAATTCAACTAGACGTTATAATAATTACATTTCGTAAGACATCCTAACTTAAAAAACTTTTAATATTAAAAATAAATAAATAAAAAAAACTTCTTGAATTAAAACAATTGGTAAATTGTTGTGGTTTCTTTTCAGAAAACAGGACTATATTTGCGTTTAAGCAACAAGCAGCCGACCATCATACCCAGCATGGTCAATTTAACATTTTAAAACACACCGACCATATTGCAATTTATCGAAAGATGGACATGGTTTTCGGGATCGTAATATCGAATTTAACTAAAAAGGATACCCCACATGTATGTTTTGGACTAATATGAGTGACTGTGATTAAAGTTTGTTTTTTCCTAAAATGGGCGCCATCTTGGTTCCTCAGGGAAAATGTTGAAGCATCCTAACAGAAATTAACTCTCCATAGGGTAAGGACCAACTGTGCCAAATGACACCCTGAGGTGTTGAAATGCCGTATTCGCCATATTTTTATCTTTTGCCGCACCCACTAAGCACGTTTCCTCTGGAACGGTTTAAGATAATGACTTGAAATTTTGTACAAGTATAACATGATACATTGGAATGTTTTTTGAACTTATCCCGTGAAGAGTTGGGGTTTAAATAGGGGTAAATAGGGAACAATAAGTAAGGCAAGCTGGTACGAGTACAAAAATTTGGGATTTGGTGTGTAAAAGCCAATGCCTCTGATAAAGAATATATTTTTCAACCCCCCACCAGTTCCACTTAATTATTAAAGGGGTTGATAAAATAAAATTGAGGCATTCACTTGAAATTTGATAGACATGTATTGTAATATCTGATTGAGATGATTCCGTTGAGGGGGTGGGTGTAAATTGGAGAAAATAAGTATAGCAAGCTAATAAGAGTCCACAAACTTCATTTTTGGCGTATGTGCTTGAAACCAGCGTCTCAAAATTTTTTATGAAGTCTGCCTTGAATATCATTAAAATTCTCACCAATTATTTCCAAATACTAGAGTGCAAATATAGTCAAGATGTTTTCCTTTAAAGAGACTTGGATGGAAACTCTAGATGTGGAAATAGTGATTCCTTAGGCAGCGGTTCTTGTACAATAAAATGAATAAATGGCAAATTAATTTCATGAACATTGTACAAAATCAGTCTATTGTAAAAGCCAAATTTTACAAATAAAAAATAAATAATAAATTACCTAGATTTAAAAATTAATGGAAGATGTGATGTTTTACAGTTTCTTTCTCTCACAAATAAAATAAACGAGTTCTGGGTAGTTTTGTTGTAAATAGTTCGGCTGTGTTAGTAGTTCATTACTTTGAACTATTAGAAACATCAATTTCTCTTAAAAATAGCTCACTTTAGCGGCATCCAACAAGAGTGCCCTTTTACAGAAATTTCAATGTCACTTAAAATTTCAAAATGTATTTCATCAAAGTTTATAATGTTCTAGAGATATCGTACCCCTGACTTCCTAGACAAGATACAAAATGCAGCACATTTGTATTACAGATACTAAGTTTATTGTGTATTCTGGCCAAATTTAATTACAATCGATACAGTAATTTGGAAGTTATGAGCAAAGAAATCTTGATGATTTAATCTTTAAAGATCTATAAAGGTGGCTTCCTAGGAGAAAAAAATGCAAATATTTTTAGTTATTTAACTCAATTATTCGTTCCCAAAGTATCGCCCCCATATTTCTGAAACATGCTGTATACAGCTACCTAGTTTCTCGAAAGGTAAATTTTTCCATAATTATTACATTTTTATTGCAATTAGCTTAGTTATTACCGAATATTAAGAAATCATATCATAATGTGCACTCATTTCCATTGACTAAATACTAAAACAGAAAGTATGCGAAATAATTACTTTTTAATGTACAGAGTTATTACGCGTTATCAGAATTTTATTGATGATTAATATGCTAGTATTAATTAATATGAATTAATAAGTTAAATGTTAGTAAATATCACAGAGAATCAGTTAGGAAAGCTTAATTCGCATAAGTTCAAGGTTTTGAAGAATTGACATATGGAGATAGCAAAAAAGCGTAGATTCTGAATTTCTAACTGAGGATAATTCCACCACAATCATGTTTAAACAACTGAAATTTCCAAAATTGTATTTGCGCACCATAATATAATAAACTACCTTTCAGATGTTGCCTACCTAAGACTTTCATTTATCTTCAATTTATAACCATATATACGAAATTACAATTGCTTTATTGCAAATATTTCCTAAAATACTAAGTTTAGAGAAAAATGTGAGATAAATTAAAGCTGATAAAAAAATATATTTTATCTCTTTTATTTTAACGCCTTCTTCATAACACCTTTAACTTGCTTTTCTTCTTTTATTTCTAAATGATATGCATCATTTATCATGTCATTTAACAAAAATTACAGACTTTCTAAGCCGCACTAAAATTTGTTACTACTTCCACATCCACGTAGTCGATAGGAAGTATACAGGGTGTTTCAGTTAAAAGTCCCCAGGCCATTATCTATAAAATTAATAAAGATATTTTATTTTTGTAAATGGCAGATGATTGATACCAAAGAAAGGTTTAAATAACGGTGATTAGAATTTTTCCTCAACAGCACACAGAGATGGCGCTGCCATGCAAAACTATTTTTTGATGGCTGGAACCTTGAAACATAAGTCATGTGATTAAACAATAATTTGTGAATAATTTTGATGGTATAGAGAATTTACAAAAAGCAAGCCGTTTTGGAGTTACATGAGTTTCTTTCATTAATGCCAGTACACGTGAATTTTGATAAATCCCTATAATTTATTTATTATTTACTATAGAATATTGGTTACCAAACACTTTTTTTCAAGATAAGGAAAGTGATATAATACACTATCATAAAATTATATTTACCACTTCCGGCCAAACCGGAACTAACATGATGAACCAATATCCATATGTTCCTACATATTACATTTTTTTTTTTCTAATAACGCTTCTAATAAAACGGCTCCCAAAACTTAAAGTAAGTAAGACAACAAAGAAAATACACATTAATTTAGAATGGTAATGAAAAATCTACTTAAGAGATATTAGTAGGCTTTGATTTAATTTTAAGTTTGACAGTTATTAAACAAAGTTTGTACTTGGTGCATTTCAATCATAGTTTCAAACAGAAATAGTGTACTTAGAAACAATTCAAAGCAAATTAATCCAAATAAGGCAATAAAAAAAAAATCTAAAGGCAGTTATTATTCTTTCCTTCATATTTTGAACTGTTACTGGTGTGTCTCTATAAACAATTTCCTTCAAGTATCCCCATAAAAAGAAATCCATTTTTGTAAGATCTGGGGATATGGCAGACCATTTAGTGGGTCCATTTCTTCCAATCCATTGATGAGGGTAGGTATTATTTAAGTGGTCTCTGACTGCATTTAAATAATGTGGTGGGGCATCATCTTGCTGAAACCACATCCTATTTCGAATTCTTTCAGGGAGATTTACCAACAACTGTGGCAGATAGTTTTCCAGAAAATGAAGATACGGAAATAGAATAGAATAGAAATAGCTCCAGTCAATGTACCATCAAAGAAATGTGGCCCTATTACATGCTATATATATAGTAATCGTAAAAACATTTTTAATATTTGTTTCTTTTCTTGAAATAGGTTTAGAATGTCATGAAACGTCGAGATTTTAAATTTGAGCGAAAAAATTTTCTGTCTGCCTGTCTGTCGGTCTGTCTGTCGGTCTAGCTGTCTGTCTGTCCGTCTATCAGTTGGTCTGTCCGTCTGAGTGTAGCTTAGCCTAGCGTCGATTTTATAAAACTTGTGTATTTGATAAATTTTGATTTATGTTCTTGCATTTTTACGTTTCGACGCCGATCGACGCCTGGCGTCGTTTTTGTAAAACTAGTATATTTGATCAATTTGGATAGCTGGATTCATATTTCTACATTTTAAAGTCTAGACAACGGCCCACGCCTAGCGTTGTTTTTTTGTAAAAATTATGCATTTGATAAATTTTGGTACCTAAATTCATATTCTTTCATTTTTACTTCTCAACGCCGATCGACGCCTAGCGTCGTTTTTGTAAAACTTCTGAATTTGATAAATTTTGGTACGTAGATTCATATTCTTGAATTTTTACGTCTCGACGCAAACCAACGTTTAGTCTAGCTTTCGTAAAACTTGTATAGTTGATTAGTTTTGATACCTAGATTCTTATTTTTGTATTTGTACGTCTCGACACCGACCGACGATTAGAATCATTTTTGAAAAACTTGTGTATTTGATAAATTTTGATACATAGATTCATGTTCTCGCAGTTTTACGAGACCCATCTCTTTGTGGGATATTAATGTAAAGCCTATTACAATTACTCCGAGTTGTGTAACTTTAAAAAAATTTTATCTGCAGCTTAATAAAAGTTTGATAATTTCTAAAAGTTCTTTATTTCTATCCCCTGTAATTTTTGCAGATTTTGTGAATATCATGTCAGGCTTGAAGGTTAGCCAAGTTCATTTTCAATGTCTTAAGGTGGCCATTCCCTAGAAAGAGACATCCGATAGGGAAATATTTATTATTTTTGCCTATAACTATTTTTTCTTAGTACGTATATTTAAAAAAACTATAATAGTCCCTAAGTAAAACTACAACAAGACTATTACTATGAATTTTCTCTCAATAATTTCAATGGTTTGCAAAATAGCTAGATTTAAAACTACGAAATAAGAAGAATAACATAATTTTTAAATTTAAACCTAGCTATTTTGCAAATTATTGCACAATTTTTGAGTGAAAATTCATTGTAATAATCTGATAGTTGTGGTTCTACTTAGGTACTCTTATAGTTTTTGTGAATATACGTATTAAGAAAAAAAATATGACCACAAATAATAAATATTTCCCTATCGGATGTCTCTTTCTAGGGAATTAACGAAGCTTCTTCTGTAACTTCTTTTATGACATCTGCCCCAAATATTATTAAAATTCTATGACCAATTATTTCCGCATACTAAAGTGCAAATATAGTCGAGAAGTTTACCCTTAAAGAGACTTGGAAGGAAAATCTGGATGTGGAAGTAGTGATTTCTTAGGCAGTTTTTTTTTGAGTGACCAACCAGTATAAATAAAGAAAACAGTTCTGTGTAAATACTTTTACGGACTTTTTATCGGATGCATTATAAACGAATAGAATTGTCATGAGCATGTAGTTTTTGTGATTATTTTGTCATATCCTGGCTAATTTGTGTCGTACATGAATGCTGTTTCGATATTTCCTATTTTTACGAACTAGGATAGCCAATGGTGATGAGTAAACGAATAATAACGTAACATTACAACATGGGTAAAAAGTATCATGCCTACAAAAGTCTACAAAACGTGCAGAGCTCACGTGATGAGAGTATTGTCATTTCATAATGAACAATGCAAATATTAGCAATTAATCTTTGAAGCCATGATTAGATTAGTTAATAATATAATAACACATTTTAAGAAAATCACTTATAATGTAAATAATCATGTATCGAGTGTCTCTTAAGTCTTAATTGCACCAACAAATTATAACAACCCGTAATCTACCTAGACAAATAGAATGATCCTTCCAATACACTTTATTCGAAATTTACACCGACCCTTCAAAACTGACGAGTAAAAATATTACACAATGTGTCCACGGACTGAATTCGGAAGGGGGAAAATCTTTTTATTAGTAAGTGTACGAGAAAAGTCAATGTTTATAAAGACATCTGCTTTATATGAAAAATCCGAAAATTATACTATTTTCCAAAATTTATATACAGCGTGCAAAATATTTGCAAAATGGTGAAAAACTGCAAATATAACTTAGTATAACTTTTAGTGATGGATGAGTGTTAAATGAATACCAATTTGATGTTTTCGAAGTTGTTGGTGTAGATGTCCACAACAACAATTTCAACAACAGTTTATACACAGGGTGTTTCGCGAGGAGACGGATATGCTTCAATGGCAGATAGGGGACACCCAGAGTAATCATAATCACCCATAGAAAAAGATAGTTGGGCCCTCGTTGCTAAAATACAGGGTGTTTTATGTATTTTGGGCAATATGTCTCTTGGTTGTTACTTTGTAAAGAAATAATAAGTTTATATTTGCCTCATATAATACACTAGTGATCTTGAATAAATACTTGCTTGTATCACACAAAAAAATCCAGGTCCGGACTCGAATAACATTGTTTTTGTTCTTCAGGAGAACAATACCCTGTATATGTCTTTTTAAATTTCAATATTAAATTTGAAAGTACATAAAAGCGGAACAAAACGTCTTAATTAATTTTTCTGACACATTCTTGCCGCATTCGAAATAAATTTCAATAAATAATGCAATATGAGACTTTAGAAAATATCAATGATTGACACGCGCAAAAAATGTTTCCACTAGTGAATTAGATTTGCTTCTTATCATATCTGAATTGCTTCTTATTTCGTCGCAGCAATCAATCTTTTGAATTAACTGATCCTTGTAATTAATCACATTGTAGACCTCACTTTTTAAGTGACCCCATAAAAAGCAATCTACAGGGTCGAAATCGGGAGACCTTGCCGGGCATACACGAGGACCTGCCCGACCAATCCATCTGTTTGGATATGTATCATATGTTTCATGACAATATCTGCAATTTTTTTTTCGTACAATTATTATGTTGATAATTTGTGACTACGTGCATTATTAACATGCAATCTTGTTGTTATTATTAAAAGGGACGGTATGTTGCTCTTTTAGTTCTAAATAAATGCGAGCAATTAAATAGATTCTTGATTTATTATTCTATTTATTTTATCCCCTCCGTAAAAATTGGTAAAACGTAATAATTATTGCTGAAAAAAATGGAAATGCCTAAATTATGGAAGAAATACATAAAACACCCGGTATTTCAGCAACAAGGGCCCAACTAGCTTTTTCAATGGGTGTCCTCTATCTGCCATTAAGGCATGTCCGCTTCCTCGTGAAACACCCTGTACATACACTTTTTAAATTTTCTACCTAAGTCCGCATAACAATTTTCACTTTGTTCGATTTTACAGTAGTTATTGGCTTTCACATGAAGAAAATTTTAAAGTTTAATCATACAAAAATTGGAAACTGTTCTATGATTATGAGTATCTACCGTAATTTTCAAAAAAGGTGAACTATATATATTTTTGTTTGCTTCCTTCATCTGTAAAATTCCCAAAGATTTTTTAAAATTAGAACTAAAGTGATTATTATTTATTTTAGTGAACAATAAACCACACGCCAATATTACTTTGATTTGCATATTTATGTTAAAACGATAAGTAAGTAAAACTAAACTATAGCAATAATTATCACTGAGGTAATATTGTTTAATAGGACGTAATCAAATTAACACTCTTATTTAAAGCAGGGCATCGTACCTCATTCATATGATAATGAGCTTCTAGAAAAATTATTCTAATTTTATATCATAATAGATTTTGTGCCTCCAGACATGATGATTAATATTACAAAGAAATAATAATTCTTTATGATTTTTTTTACATAATAAGTTAACAAATCCAATGAAACAAGTGCAAGACGTACTAATAAGTAATTAATAAAACAACATTCTCTTATCTATTGGATAATATCTAATCATAAAGCAAGGTTAATACGTATATTTAGTAATAATTAAAAAAAACGATTTAAAATTATTACTTTCCAGCAAATCTTGCAAATTATTTTTCCGCGAAGATCCACTGAAGATTGCGAGAGCTAAAGTATAATGCATGTATGATGAGAGGGAAGATGCGTATCTCGGCTATATCTATAATGTAGTTCACGGTAAAAGAAAATGTTTCACACGTGACAATTATCTTCTTTACCTGGTTCTTAATTTAAATACATTATAACTTTAAGTTCTATGCTTTTATTAAACAAATTGCCCGAAACTCTTGAAGTTTGCGAGAGAGAACAAATTGGGTTCTAATAGGGTACTGTGAAGTTGCCCCCCCTCCCACTTTGAAACTAGAATTATCAAACAATATGCTCTGAGTATGGTTCATATGAAATACTTACAAAAGAGCATTGTTTGGGTGAGTGGTCGTTTTGGACCGGAGGTGTTGTGGCGATCGCCACCACGAGAGGTCTATAAACATCGCATACACCGTCCGCGGGGGGAGTATCGAAAAAGCAGGCCCACCCCTTACGAGGACGGTCCAGGTCTATAGCGATGATTGAGGCAAAGAGCTCAACTCGACTTCTAATCATTCGAGACCGTCATCTTTAGTCAAGAATAAGGGCGGTGCTATGAAGTTTTTTAAATTTCAAACTTTGTAATGCTTTTATATCTATCGCTATTTTTTGCTTATAATTACCTACTAACACAAAATGCGAAAAAACAGTGTAAATAAAACTCGCAAGAAAAGCAGTTTTACTAAAGTCATAGTTTTTGAGTTACTCGCTCGATGCACTCGCTCGTACTCATAAACTAAGCTCTATTCGTCTAGTAAAACTTTGCTTTTCTAAACTTGTTGTTTAATGTGCTATTAATGCCTTACGTGACTATGGAAATATATAAACAATGAACTGTCATGGCGGCGGCCAAAAAGTTGAGAACGGAAGTAGATATTCCTCTGAAACGTTAAGTGTCTATAGCTTTCATTTTCATCTTTTAGTTTATAGTCCCTTCAAATTAGGCAAAATTAAAGAAATTTTCCTACAGCCATAAGATTCGTAAAAAGTGAAGCATATGGGTTGTCTAAACATTATTTTCACCCACGCAGTTCTAAAAAAGGTTGGTTTTTGAGAAGTATATAAATATATATGAATTATAGCGCTTTTTCGCCTATCCTTCTATTTTTTCTTTAGCTAATAGACGTGTCTTATACAGTATCTGTTATCTATATAAAGTTGTCAATTCAAAATCATCTGATGAATGGTTATTGGGTTCACTTAAATTTTGTGTACCGGTGCAAAAAACTCGTTTTTATAAAACATTTCTAATTAACACTCCAAAACAGAATTATCTTGCCAATTCTCCAATTAATATGATGTGTACTAATTTTAATTTACACCAAGATTGCTGTGATATTTTTAGTGATTCATTTTATAGATTTAAATTAAATATTAAAAAACACATATGTGATAACCTTCCTGTTGCATAAATTTTTCGTTCAAATTTATTTATTATTATTATTATTTTTTTTATTCCTCATATGTTAAATTAGGCTTATAAATATTAGTGTGTTCATCCTTTCAATATTATTGTTAACATAGTGTACATTTTGTTCTGATAGTTATCTTAATGATATATGTACGAAAAATATGTGTATGTAAAATTATAGTAATTAGTAACTAGTTTAAGTGTAGATTAAGTGTAGGTGCAATCTGTAAATGGATATTAATCTGTAGATTGTGAAACTAAATAAATAAAGAAATAAATTTTGAGGAAAGACTTATGCATTTTGGTGAAAAATATCAGGAGAGCAAAGCTGTACACCATGAAATTTCCTACAAATTTTGTGTCTACATTTTGTCCGAATTCCGCATAGTTTTGCCGCTAGAGGGCGCAAAAGAAATATATAAAGGGACTTTTGCGACTTTTTTAGATCTTCAGCCAATATTTAGGTGAAAAATATCAGGAGAGTGAAGTTTTTTTCGAATTTTTCATAGTTTAGCCCCTAGAGGGCGCGAAAGATATATAAATATAAATAGACTTTCGCGCCCTCTAACGGAGAAACTATGCGGAATTCGAACAAAAACGTAGAGATAAAATTTGTAGTAAATTTTATGCTCTATAACTTTACTCTTCTGATATTTTTCAACAAAATGCATAATTTTGGCTGAAACTTTTAAAAAGGCGCAAAAGTCTCTTTATATAGGTATTTCTTTCGCGCCCTCTGGCGACGAAACTATGCGGAATTCGGATAAAATGTAAACACAAAATTTGTAGTAAATTGTATGCTCTACAATGTTGCTCCAGTGACATTTTTCACCAAAATGCATGTGTTTTCCTCAAAATAGAGAAAAATGCGAAAAAGTGCTAAAATTCATATACCTACATATACATATTTTTCAAAAACTACCCTTTTTTAGAACTACGAGGGGTAAAAATCATGTTTAGACAACCTGAATGCTTCATTTTTCATAGGTCTCATAGCTGTGGGAAGTTTTCCGTAAAACAGCGATTATTTGACTAATTTAAAGGGACTATTATAATATTATTCTAGTTTATATATTTTTAGATGTGAGACATTTTGAAACAATCAGGTATTCAAGATCGAACCTCTGTCTGATCCGTTTGGCGCAGAGGTTCATTTATTAAAATTTTTAAATATTCTTCGGTGGCAAAATACCCAACAAAAAGTAAGAAAATCTGAATATGCTACAAATAAACAATTATAGACAATATCTGGATCACAGGTTTAGAATGTCATGAAACGTGGAAATTTTAAAGTTGAGCGAAAAAACTTTATTTCATTATCCATTCCCCTTAGATGCTGAAAGTCCATTTCTTCGCTGTCTGAGGCGCCAACTACCTACATTTGACTGTTTTCCCTCAAGTGGTTTTTTAGTTAATACACCAAGAGACAGATAACAGATCGACAGACAGACAACAGACCGACAGACAGACAGACAGACAGACAAACAGACTGACGGAATTGAAAAATCTATATTTTCTTAAGCTCCATGACCTGAAACGTGAAAATCCGAAGAAATCTCGGAAGGTGATTTTTTCTCGAATACAATACTTCTCTTCGGTATGCGATAGGCCAGGGGGTTAAAAACGGCAATTAAAAATTGTGAAATAAAATTTCATCATCACCCAGTTAATTGAATCTTATTACCTAATATCGACATTGAGGTCTGTGTAAAACTGAACAAATGAAACCATCGCACGCATTTCCAAAAGTTAGAAACACCTTGATAATGCGATCATTTTATGAATACTTATAAATGTAAATATAAATATTGTGCAATATCTCGTTCATTGTGACAAGAGTACATATTAATTAAATTTAAAATAATTGACAGTTCTTATTTTCAAGTTTAATGAATTAGCTGGACTATTTTTAGATAATCTGTACTTACATCGAACCACCAAAATCTCAAACGTTTATCTCATAAATATGACAACAATTGAGTAGTTTTTAGCATCATTAATTATCACTCGTTGTATTCGTGCTTATGATATTTAGAAAAAGAGAACTAATTTAAATAAGTTGTCTGTTTTAATGTTGTGAAATAATTTGAGTACCCACTATATCTGAAAAGTATGTACACAATGCTATTAAAATAAGAAAATTTTGAGTCGTTATTTTCATTTATTTAAAAAATTGGTACAGCAGTCTATTTTTCAAAATATGGTTGTTAAAGGACCTCCTTTATAATTATAGGATATAGTACAGTAGATATATGCAAAAAATAGGTGATAGGTGGAACTAATTCCTACAAAGGCGGAGTTTGAATTTTTCAGTTCATTGTTATCTTTTCAATGTACTAGAAGTGTAGAAAAATCTGAGTGTCCAAAATGCATTTTCTTGGCCGCCGTCTTGAAAACTTTTGAAAAAAATCATTAAAAAAATGTGTGTGGTATCAAATTACAGAAAATTTCATGCTGAAAAAGATTATGATATTGGCTTTAAAAATTAAAAATAAATAACACACTAAAAGTCTCTACGCCAGTCAATCTATACACAATCTATACACAAAAAGGGTTCGACCTTGCAAATGGTTATGTAGTTCTAATTTTTTAATATGTTGTTAGTGTTATTGAACCCTGTAAAATGACGCATTTTAAAAATAAACAAATTATTAAGAATATTAAATTTAGACCAAAATTCTCATGCAAAAATCTATCTACTTTCATCAGCTGATTTTTTAAGACATTTATCAATATCATTCATTTCTTTCGGTGGTTCACCGCAAATGTGTAACACCTACTTGAAGTTGCGCTAAGAGCATTATAGACCTTCTCGTCAACCATAGTTAATTTTAAGGAATATTGTTCCCTAACCTCGCGATCGTTAAATTTAGAAATACGCGGTTGCAAATAATTAATTTTGTCTTTGACGTAAGCCTCTGCTTGCACAGACAACTCGGTAGTTTCCTTTGCAAATTGAAAACGAATGGGCCTACAATATTATGTTTAAGATGGGCGCGGATTTTTACAAATGATGATGTCTCCGCTATCGGGAATGTCTGATCTACAAATTAACTGAAAAGGAACATACGAGGTAACAAATAAAGTATTATCATCCTCGATATTAGAATTCAAAAATGTTTGTTTGTACTCGTTTCATCCCGTACTACCGTAAAAGCCCAATTTTTCTATTAAAACGATATTACCTAATAATTGGGGTGAAATATTTTCACATTTTTTTGGGACTCAAGTATTCGGTTGGCAGTGTGATCTAGCAAATTCTGCAAAGCTACTTCGGCAGAAATTTCGGTAACTGTTATCTCCGAAGGATAACACTCCTTTTTCGCATTCAATACTTTTTTATAAGATGGCATTAGATCAGAAGAGGTACGAGAATTAACAAAGTCTTTGACCAACAAATATTGATGCTTAGTTAATTTAGCCTCCACAATTAAAGATAAAATGTCATCGGAAATAGCTTGCCAAAAAGTTAACCTATGAGACTTCCTCAATAAAAAATTATCAGCAGAATCATCTACCGCTGATAACTTAGCTAACTTTCTACGCTGTGACCGTTTACTACACTCTGAAAAATCCTTCAAGGGCCGCCCGGCTGTTGATGTTGATGGCTCTGCCTCCTCTTCTGAAACGTCTTGTATATGCTGTGAGCTGCGAATTCTTGAAAGATTACATGCTTCAACGACATTCAACCATGCTGAATGCTTTTCCATGAACCGCGACTGTGTACGGTTACACTTCTTCCAACAGTGCTCTAGTTTTTTTGCAAATGTAACTTATTCGGTTTTATAAATTCTCACTCCCAGTTTTACACTGCCAGAGGCCAAACGTGTATTTTCTTGTAAAGGATGATTTGTCACTGGTACCTAAAGACAAAGTAATGAAAAATTAACTTAACTTAGTATATATAATTTCTTTTATAAAATGTCTACAAACAGAACTATGATGACGTAGAGATTGTATTAAAAAAACGAGCAGCTCGTAGCAGATAAATCAAAATGGTTTATATACAAGACAGTCCAAGCTTAAAATGTTTGTATAGTATAAGCGGGGGTGCGCGGGGTAAAGTAGTTAAGAGTTTCAAACAAGGTGAATGATGTAAAACATTATTGCATTATTTTCGCTTCCTGTGAATGCCACAGAACGTACAATACTGACGATTCATAATTTAGGGTGGCAGATGCTATTTCTAGTACAAGCTTTAACGACGTGTGGTCACTTCGAAAGCAGAAATTCAACTGTCTTACTTTTTTATCGGGATTTATCTTTATACCGGCCTTGGGAACCACAGTGCACTGTTGCGTCGGGACAATTACTACTGAAAAAAGTACTACAAATCCATACTTCAAATGTATACGTATTTACGTATACGAATGAACAAAATAATACTAGAGATTTAAAAATAGTGTTTTCGATAGAACCTTAATGAGGTTTCTGGTAAATTGAAAAATCTTACTCTGCTTTGCGTGAAGATAGGGATATCTTATACATTGGTGGACGCATTGACAAACTTGAAGTACGGCTTTGCTTATCTGTTCCCTGGGTATGACGTTCTAGTTAGGGGTGATTCGAGTAAATATATCACAAGAGTAACACATTTTAATTAAAATAGGCGTGTTTTCGGTTATTTCTTATCTTAGTCAAGCCAAAACATACTTTAATTAAGAGTAATGATGTTTTATCTATTAAGTAATACATTATATCTCTTATTTAATAAAGTGTAAATAATAAAACATGCCCGGTCTCCCATTATATTAGCTTTAGTGTTTTATGTGCATTATAAATATGGAGTGAACTATACCATTGCACAGTGGTACTATTGCTATGTAAAACGCGACAAAAAAGATCAAAATAAATGTTTATTTCAATGAGAATTTACTACACTCACTGTTTTATAACCATCCCCTGTACAGCCCTTCCAAGAAATTAACCTGTTTTTTTCATTTGCTTACGTATTACAGGCATATTATAAAGCAGTCGATAATAGACGTATTTTGTGTGCACTTCATTAAAGTTTATAATATTTTAACGTTAACTTCAATTTTCACACTCCAAGCTACACTATTCGTTTATCAAAACAAAAATAAATTTACGCTAAGCTCTAATAGACATGCACATAAAACTCGCATAGCCGATGAAATATAGATAAATACTTACAATCTCTCTCTTTTCAAAAAAAGTCCGTACGTCTGCTGCGCCAACATTTTTAATTCACTACCCGTTAACATAAAAAATCAACAAAGTGTCCCTACATTCAAAAACAAATTAAAAAAGCACCTTGTAAGAAAATGCTTCTACACTATACAAGAGGTTTTTGAAAGTGGTAGTGACGAATAAATCATTATTGTACAATACTTATTACACTTACTAATTGATTTAATACTCTTATATTTTAAATTCTGGCATTTTACATATATATGTGTGTTGCTTATTTTTATTATTAAGTCATGTTTAAACATAGATGCGCTTATTGTTTGTATATGTTCTCCGTTTATGTTACATGAAAAAATTTTACTCCACAAATTGTAATTTTATATTTTATTCATTGTATTATTGTCAATAACTGTATTCATCATCTGGATTTCCACGTATGACTTGTCGCATCTGTACTATTGTATAGCAAACGTGAATAAAGAAACTATTATTATTATTATTATTGTTATTATTATGAACTATTATTTTAATAATCAAGTAACTTCTAATACATTTTATTATAGACGGCCATTATTCAGGTAAATACGTATTTTTATCATTTGTAAAATTCTCTTTTCTGTTTTATATACAGTGTGTTTCACTTCTCGTGAAGACACCCCTGTATCTTCTTTATTTGTGGCCGAATTAATTTCAAAATTTTATGAGGTATACAACTCTGTAAGGCGACTTTAATCAACACATAAATGTCGTTTAGATATAAAACCTCGGCTTACTGCGATAAAAAGAAAATCGCAATTTTCGAGAAATCATAGTAGGCTTAGATATAGACGAAAATTTTGTTAATAAAAGTTGTCCAGAATCACTAGATATGCCACCCTATAAAATTTGGTGAAAATTGGAATACGTTGAAAAAAAATTTTTTTGTTTCACTTCTCGTGAAGACACCCCTGTATCTTCTTTATTTATAGCCGAATTAATTTCAAATTTTTATGAGGTATACAACTCTATAATGCCACTTTAATCAACACATAAATGTCGTTTAGATATAAAACCTCGGCTTACTGCGATAAAAAGAAAATCGCAATTTTCCAGAAATCATAGTAGGCTTAGATATAGACGAAAATTTTGTTAATAATAGTTGTTCAGAATCACTAGATATGCCACCCTATAAAATTTGGTGAAAATTGGAATATGTTGAAAAAAAAATTTTTGTTTCACTTCTCGTGAAAACACGTATCTTTTTTATTTGTTACAGAATTTCAAGACTAATTTATTTTAAAAAAATTATCAGTTACACAGCGATATTGTCCAAACATACGGAGAGAACTTTTTCCAACAAATGAGTCGTGCACAATTATTATTAAAATTATTTATTAAATAAAAGGTAATGAAACAGTATTTACAGTGAATGACTAAAATGCCACTTATTATACTATTATATTCGGCCCCTTTCTACTAACCCACCCTCAAGTGTAATACACTTCTCAATCCGCTTTCTGTTATTTATTACAACTCTTCGCAGTTCTTGAGCCGTAACTTCTAAACACGCGTGCCTTATCCTCACACAAAGCTGCTCCACATTTTGAGGTCTGGTCTTATAAACTTTATTTTTAATATGACCCCAAAAATAAAAATCCATGGGAGTGAGATCAGGAGATCTGGGTGGCCAATGTATTAGAGGGCTATTTCGTCCTATCCATCTTTGGGGAAAATGTTCGTTCATCCATGCTCTTACTACTACGGAATTATGGATAGATGCTCCGTCGAGTTGGAAATACAATTGTTCCAAAGGAAAATCGACTATTGCATTCCACAGATCATTATTTAAAAATTGTAGCATATGTAACGCATTTATATTTTGAAAAAAGAAGAACGGCCCTATTATTGTTTCATTAAAAATTCCACACCACACATTTACCTTCTGGGAATATTGCCTTTTACAATTTATTATCCAATCAGGATTTTCTACTGCCCAGTATCTAGAATTTTGTGATGATACTACCCCGTTGGTGGAGAAAGTTGCTTCGTCCGTGAAAATTACTTTCTTCAAGAAGTCTCTATTATTTAAATAATTACCTTGGATCCATAAACAATATTCTAGTCTTCTCTCTTCATCACCTTCCTCCAAGGTATGTACAAATTTTGGTTTAAACGGTTGTAACTTATGGCGTTTTAAACATCTCCAAATTTTTGACGCCGACAAATTGAGGTCACGAGCCATATTTCTAAGGCTGGTAGTGGGATTGGCGTTAAACGCCGCTAATATAACGTCATCCTCTCCATGTCTTCGACTGAGATGTACTCTCGGTTTAAGCACATTACCAGTTGTATTGAACAAGTGACATATTCTTGCAACGGTACCATGGTGTATTGGTCGTCTTAGAGGATGTCTTAAATTAAATTCTTCTGCAGCTTCTCTTGAAGACCGTACATTTTCACCGACTATCTTTATTATTTCTACTTTTTCATCAGTGGTTAAAAGAATTCTAACCATTATGATTAAAAAAATTAAATAATTAAACTTACGAACTGAACAATAAATAACAATAATCACTTCTGTCATAAAAGTAAGAATGGAGAAATAAACAAAATAGTTATTGACAGTTAATTTCACGGCACTCTTAACATTTAAAACAAAAAATCAAAAAACCCCTAATGTTCCTAAAATTCTGAGTCGATAAGAAGGATATGATGGAAAGTTACTCCTCAAGAACATTGACAACGAAAAAAACAAAAAAAAAGGAACAGTGTTACAACTTGATATGTAATAAAAAGTGGCCCTTTTAGCGTTTTATTGAATCATGATTTTTGTTCACGACTTTCGTTTGTTGGAAAAAGTTCTCTCTGTGGGTTGGATAAAGTCATTTTATAGAGTTGTATAATTGATACATTTTTTAAAATAAATTAGTCTTAAAATTCGATCACAAATAAAAAAAAGATGGGGTGTCTTCACGAGATGAAAAAAAAATTTTTTTTCAAAGTTTTCCGATTTTCACCAAATTTTATAGGGGGGCATATCTAGTGATTCTGAACAACTATTATTAACAAAATTTTCGTCTATATCTAAGCCTACTATGATTTCTCGAAAATTGCGATTTTCTTTTTATCGCAGTAAGTCGAGGTTTTATATCTAAACGACATTCATGTGTTGATTAAAGTCGCCTTACAGAGTTGTATACCTCATAAAAATTTGAAATTAATTCGGCCACAAATAAAGAAGATACAGGGGTGTCTTCACGAGAAGTGAAACAAAAATTTTTTTTTCAAAGTATTCCGATTTTCACCAAATTTTATAGGGGGGCATATCTAGTGATTCTGAACAACTTTTATTAATAAAATTTTCGTCTATATCTAAGCCTACTATGATTTCTCGAAAATCTCGATTTTCTTTTTATCGCAGTAAGCCGAGGTTTTATATCTAAACGACATTTATGTGTTGATTAAAGTCGCCTTACAGAGTTGTATACCTCATAAAAATTTGAAATTAATTGGGCCACAAATAAAGAAGATACAGGGGTGTCTTCACGAGAAGTGAAACACACTGTATTAGTAAAAATATGCGATTGTATAAAATGTGGATACAAAGACATTTCCATTTTTATTGTTCTTAACTTTACATAGAGATATAAATAAAGTACCCACAGTACTTTCAGATTATAATTTATTCAGTTGCAGTATATGTTTGTGAAACAGGGTGTTATAAAATTTTTTGCTCGATTTTGTTCCTTTTTTTGTAAATCATAATTAAGTAAAACGTAGCATAATTCTTTTATTATTTCTAATAATGAGATTGTGTGATTAAAACATTCTTTTAAGGTATCAGGTGTACACGAAAAGAGTTATTGGATGCCTTACCGACAAGAGGGAAAAATATTGTGTCCCATATGGTTAATAAATTGTTTAGTTTTCAGCTGTGGTTTTCAGACAGCAAAAAGAAACATTTCAAAAATGACTTCACGTCATGAAATTCACGTCAATTTGGGAGGCAAGCAATCTGTTCGCGACCGTTTCGTAGCAAATAATTCAGAATGGTTAAACGAAGAATTTTTATTATCTCGAGAATTTTATAGTTCAAATCCAACTGGCCGGCCTAAAAAAGATTTCGTAGAAATTTTACTGAGAAGTAAACAACGAAGAACTAAGGATCTCAGAGAGCAACTAAGTCCCGAAGAATTAAGTTTTGCAGCTGGCGGAGTTTAAGATCGGCCGGCATCTTAAGTAGTGCCAAACTTTTACTACACCTACATGTGCGAACAAAATATGTCCAGCCTGTCGTTCCAAACACAATGAAAGTCAAAAGTTTACCAAAGATAAAGCATTGTCCTTGTTTATAACTGCAAAATTCACAAAGCATCAATATTATGAAAGATTATTGAACGCGAAAAATAAAAATTTGTTCAGGAGAAATTTATCATTTTCACGAAAATGGCACAAATATATAACACTTTTTAATGTTATTGCAATTATTATTACCTAAATTTAACATATTTTTCTTACTTGCAACAAAAAGTTGCCGAAAATAATTTTGTCTCACTTTTGATGTCGACACTATGCATTGTAAAGCTTATTTTATGCCACTTATTATTATGATTTTTTACGAATATTCTCCAGGGAACGGCCTATGAAATTGGAACACTTTTAACTTTGTGATTACTTGATTTCGAAATATATTGCTAAAATGTATATTATCCTTTATCAAACTAAAATTAACCTATATTATCGAGAAGGAAAAATACAAAACGTTTTTTGGCAACTCAAGTATTATTATTTGTTTGCAGTTCACTATCAGCAGAATTTTAATAAAATACTGTGACGCTGATAATTATTTTATAGAAAAGTTTCCATCTTAATTTGTTATTTAATAGTTTTAAGTTAAGTAAATATATATATACACAATATACACAATAAATATAAATTTTCCAACTAAAGAGCAATAAACTGTTCACTTGTTTTTAAAGAGATCAATCTAATATTATCGTATCGTTATTACATTACTTATTTTAAACTACTATTTCTAAAAATAACATAACTGCGTGCCATGGAATTTATCAAAATAATTATATAACTAATTTTCTTAATACCTAATCGTACCGTTTCCAAAATAAAAAAAACAGTTGAGTTTACAGGACTGCTCTAATTTGCATCTGGAGCCCAATTCTTGAAATCATAGGCATTAATTATCTTGAGAAAATTTTCTCTTACTGATCTTCTTACGTGAATCAATAAATCGAGAGAATTGTCGTTTTGAACCTCATAGAAATCAAATTCCGATGAAAAGGGCAGTGGAACGTATGTCAAATTTGAAAATTGTAGGAGTAGTTGCAATTTTGCGACAGCCAACGAACATATCGGTTTTTTAATAGCCTTTACTTTCTAATATTGGCACACGTTGACAGCTGTTATTTTGTAGATGGTTTAGATTTTAATTTTTCTTTCTAGTACTTATGAATATTTTCTTCAAGTATATACCGGGTGCAACATTATCATGGTATACCCCCTTTTCTCCTTTAGTTTTGAAGATAATTGATTGAAATTTAGAACATACTACATATATAATAAGCGGCACTTTTTGACATACAATTGATTTATTTTTCACTTCCACTGCATATTTTTCTGAATCCAAATAAGTGACATTTCAAACATCAATTTTCTGTATAACATAATTTTTAGTTTTGCATTAAGTGTGCCATGACGGTTCCGATTTATTCTAAATGACCCGTGTAATGCTACAAAAATCGGAATCCCGTTAAAAACACTAAACTACATGATTTATGAGCAAATAAAATTCACCAAAATTATCTTTGGGACAGAACTCACTTTTTTCAAATGGAACCATATCGGTACCGTGGTACCATTTATTAGTACTATTAATAAGGAACTTATTCATATGTTGTATTAAAATGTGCGATAAAACAAACAAAATTACAGCTAAAAAGAAAATAAGAAAATGCAATTTTGTTCTAATTAAATGTTAAGAAATAACTATGGTAGCTTTAAAAACAATGAAATATTTAGCTTGTCAAACATTTGTTGGTTTAACGGTGTTTTTATTGTGTCTGGGGAAAGTAAAAAAATGCAATTGCAGCTATGGACCAATTGAAAACCAGTTCCGAAGAGAGCCCAACAATGATCCTGAAGAAAACTTCATTATTGACGAAGGAACGGAAATTAATGTTTTGGCTCGAATAGAAGTTGAGAAGACTGTTTCTTTAAGGCAAGTTGGGTTTGAATTGTACATCAGTCACCAAACAGTAAGCCGAATTTTGCACAAATACCGCTATAAATCTTTTAAATACCAATAGGGGACGAGATACGGTCACCGGTTTAATTTCCGGTACTCGATCAGCGATGTTAAGGCACGCTGACCGAGTCCGGCATTTGGATGGGTGAACCAGTGTATCCGTCTGTTAGTCAGTAGGCTGTCGACTGAGACAGTTTCGGGCTGTTAAGTCGCTTAGTAAGGCGGCGCCGATGGCATAGGGCAACTGTCTTCGCTACAGAAAAGACCCCAAGGGCTATTGGCCCGCCAGAAAGGCGGTGAGATGGTCGGGGGTGCATCAAAGTCGATAGCCGATGACCGTGGTTTGGAGTCTACGCAAAACTGTAGATCCCTACGAGCACAATGGGCCTTGAGGCCTGAGTGTTGTAGTAAAACAAATCCACTAATGTAAATACCAATAGGATGGAATATTGCAATATATAATAACGTGCAGCCAAACAATGATTTTTTGGGACTGATTTTATGTTCGGACGAGTCAAGGTTTACAAATTTGGGATTATTTAACAGACAAAATACAAAATATTGGTCACAAGAAAACCAAAATTTATTACGGGAGGGTAACTGCGGTTCGGTTTCAATGTTTGGCTTGGAATAATCGGTGGTAGCATCATTGGTCCAATAGTATTTGAAGGACCTCTGACTGGTGCCAGATGCTTGAGATTCCTGGAAAATGAGATTGAGGACATTTTAGATGAGTTACCTTTAGATTTAGAACAGGGAATGTATTTCCAACAAGATGGCGCTCCTCCCCATAATTCAAGGATAGTAATTGATTATCTTCAACGGAGATTCGGAGAAAACGTAATTTCGACGAATGGTCCTGTGAGGTGGCCTCCAAGATCACCTGATTTAACGCCCCTTGATTTATTTGTTTGGGGTCATTTAAAGAATATTGTCTATGTAACCGCCGTTGCAACCCGTGAAAACCCAGAGCTACGAGTAAGACGAACAATTGATAGCATAACGGCCCAGCAATTGTGAAACGTTCTTCGAGAAACAGCTATGCCAGTTCAGACGTGCATTGACGTTAATGGACAGCATTTTGAACAACTGTTTTGTGTAAATTTTTTGTATTCCAAAACCACCGTAAAAAGATGTGTAAAAAGATAATTAAAATAAAATTGTATTTTCTTGTTTTCTTTCAGCTTTAGCGGCGCACGTCGACACTATATAACTTTTATTCCTTGAGATTCCCGATTTATTGTCCAAATTTTACGTCAATTGGTTTTATCCGAAAGAATTTTGAGCGAAAAACCGTCAAACACTGGACCATATTGTTTAGCCCACTGCGCTACCTCTGTTTTTAAAAGATTCTTAAGTTATGTGTCCATTACATAATATTTGTCATTCTTGTCATTATTTAGGACACCCAGTGCTTGACACCAAACGCGTCACCTCAATTCCAACACATTTTATAACTATTTAAAGGTGATTAGTGATTTTATTAATCATTAATTTGCCATACATGAAGTTTTGCTTATAATTTTAGCTTTGCATAACAGCTGATTTCTGTTCGTAATTATGTTTAATTTAGTTATCATCATCACATTAATAAGTGCATTTGTCACTTTTAGGATAAATATAACTTATTAAACATGCGATCTAATTTTGTTTCCAATGACTTTTTGATCTATATTGTTATAGGTTATCAACACGTTATAATTCTCTAACTTCTGCATTAAAATTGATTAATTATTTTACGATATATCTTTAAATACAGCTCAAGCAACGCCTTAACGCTCTGCTACCACTGATATTGATATTTCAATTCTTTTATTTAAAATATTGAGTTTGAAAATATTCAAAATGCTAAAAGATACTCTCGACGAATGCAGTGTTCGTTTTTAGCCCATGTGATGTGTGAATAATTCTGTGTTTGTTATACAAACGTTTACTCCAAAGTGAATTACCCAATCAACTAATATTTATGTTCAGAATTCCTTCAATTGTACTTACCAATAGGGCAGAATATTTGCTTTACCAATGAGGTGTTGTCACAAATTTTAAATCCTCTTTGAGTGTGAAGATAACACTTGATTATGGTTAAGCAAAAAATACATCCAAAAACGTAAGTACCTGGAAGAGTTTTAGTAACAGTACCAAAACACTTTTACAGCAGGTAAATATCCAGAAGTAGTTTTTACAAATCCCGTATTAGACATTACTTATTTAATCACATGTAAAACATAAATAAAGTGAATACAATATGCTTACCACTATTTAAACGCTATTTAAGTGACTAATAAAACCGATAACGGCGCCGCCAATCATAGCGTGTATTGCATACTCTTTCAAATATTATAACTTTATGTAATTTATTTGTTGAAATTTTAATTTGATGGGCGCCCAACTAGCAATTTGATATTTTATAAAAGTTGTAGGAATGTTCCTGACACAAATTTTATAAAACAATGTTACTCTCAGAAACACTTTCATAACGTTTTCACAGCAGTTATAAATGCAAAATTGGCACCATCTTATAAAATAATTCAGTCGCTGTTGATATTTTGTAACACATATTGGAACCATTACAAAATAATTATGTAAACATTTCTAGAAGCCTTATGAAAATTTAATACCATCATTATATAGAAAGCTTCATTTAATTGTACTTTATAACACACTGCACTGTTTGTTAAATTACTGCTATAAAACAACTAAACAACTGTTTTATAAGAGCTTTTAAATAGTCATTATTTTAAAAAAATGCTGCTTTATACACACTAATAAAATAAAATGATTTCTAAAATGTATTCTAAAAGTTTAAGAAGTATTTCAGACACTAAAAGCATATGGCATTGTGATTTAATACTAGGTACCTAATAACCTAAAATCATTATTTGAGAGACTTGTTCTGATTTACAACGACCGTAATTTTTGATGCGAAGAAACTTTTACTGTGAACTATGGCCATATTTCTAATATATTTTTAACGGGCCTCACATTATTAATGATTTCTAATAATTTTTGAAATTTTCTAAATATCGATTTTATGAATTTAAGTTTTTTTAAAATGTGACTTGCACTAATTTGTTTTAGTAGTCATAACTGTATAGTTAGCACGATTCTGGCTCCATAATGTACCATCACGAATGCTGGCCTTTCAAGATGGCCTCCCTCTATAAAATACTTTTGTGTTAGTAGTAAGCATTTCACGATATTTAACATATTAGACGATTCCTATAAAACATCTATAAAATAATGCGCCTTAGTGTAACTTTTTCGTGAATCTAAAATATAATATTCACTTTTGCGATACTTTTGTAGCTCTTATGATAAATCTGTTAGGACTTAGTTGTAAATGCAATCATCGAAACAGAATTGGTTCAATTTGCATAAATATAACCTAGAAATTAGTAGCAGTAAATCACCTTATTTGCAGAGCTGTTTATTTATGATTTATTTATTGCCAAAAACACGTAGTTATTTTTACTATAGTGGAATCAACAGTACTTTGGCATATGACCTGATACGTTAACAGTGCAGTGAGTGAAATGTGTCGTTTCATTTTAAAGCAGTGTAAAATGTATCCTAGTGCCAAAACCACTACGCTGTTAATACATGTGCCTGATATTTTTAAAACAACTTTTTAAGTTTCTCCATTGTCCTAAATCTGATGTTTATAGTTTGGCCGTTATATGATCTGTTAAGATCTGCACCGCTCTTGTCAATGTTGGTAACCCAAATTTTGGGAGAACATTTTTTATAAACTTGTCTACTATAATTATGACAAATTTTCATTAAAAGGCAGGCTTTAATTATGACTAAATATAAATACACAGCTAAGGCAGGAAATCAATTTTCTCAAATAGGTTTTATTGTGTTGTTAGCCACCACATTTTTATGCTTAAGTAAACAAATTTGTCTTGCAACGACTTTGTTGCTGTTTCCATATTACAGTAAATACAATGCTATATAATAATTATATAACATGCTCTGAAACAATATTTATTCTTAAAAGCAAAATTGTCACAAATAGATCTTTAATATAACTGTTTTGTAAGATGATAAGAGATAACTATAAAATAATTCGAATGTATATTTATAACGGTGTTAAAAATGCTGCTGAACCATACTAAAAAATCCTTATAAAACGAGTTAGTTTTATAAGCTGAAATATTTTATAACTTAGTCACGAAAACATTTATAAAATAATTTCGTAACTCCATTATAAGGTATTTTATAATTTTGCTGCAGAAACGTTTTAATGATAAATTTATAAAATAGTTCAGTTGCAGACAACAAAATAGTATTTTCTGGAACTCTAATGTAATCAATCGGCATTTAGAAACATTAATAAAATAACAATAAAACAAAATAATCGTAGAACATTTAAATAATAAAACAAATTTGCTGGTTGGGCGATAGAATGCTATTTAAATATCAAAGAGTGCTTTAGTATAATAAGTACTTTATTCTAATGATACCAAAAAAGTAAATTTTCACATAATGCAAGCATCTGACTTCGTGCTGGACAAAGAGTCTAGTAGGATAAGCTAGAGAAAACTGCCCCAGAGAACAATATTTGAAATAACTTGTTATACTATTGGCATATCAGAACAGGATTGGCAAACTTTCAGCCTCTGACCTCCATAGTCTAGCTGAAATAGTTTTCGAGTTTAAAAAATAGTCGTGCCGGCGCATATTTTGTCAAGTATCTCAAGGACCAATGGTGGTCAGCGGCTGAAAGTTTGCCAGTTGTGTTCTTCTGTTTGGCCAATATTATAACATAAGTTATTTCAAAGATTGTTTTCTGGGGCCGTTTTCCCTAGCTTATCCTGCTAGACACTTCAAATTGTCCTCAAATTTACCAGTGTAAGTAAATTCAAGGTTGAAAACAAGCAAGCGATGGTATTTTGTTCAAGAAAGTATATAGTTATTTGTGGTAATTTTAAGGTAACTGATTTCTGAATAACTCTCGACTACTATCAAACTTAGAAGTTACATACCAACTTTGGTAAAAATTTACGAATTGCTAGAAATATTTATATTATAAGCTAGATTTTTATGTCTGCCAGTTTTTTCTGTCTCAGAATATTGATCAACCTTGGCCTTCAGCCTCAATTAATTGCGTAAATGCCATACAGGAATTAAAACAAAATTATTTGATTCTGTTGGCGCTAGACATAAATAAACAAACAATTATAGTCAAACATAAAAATCCATTGCGGTTTTATTTTATAAACTGGCGCGCACAGGTTTTAATTTAATTTTTTGAATGAATATGAACATTGTTCAATAATTCCTTCATTATATTTATGATCACACAATGGAAATAATATTGGCAAGTCATAAGAACACGATTGGCAAACTTTCAGCCCCTGACCTCCATTGGTCCTTGAGGTAATTGACAAAACATGCGCACGATTATTTGTTAAACTTGTTTTTCTCGAAAACTATTTTAGCAAGACGATTGAAACAAAAAGCCTCTGTTAGACCATTACTTGGTCTATATTACGTATTTGTTTTAGATTTCTTAAATAATATTAATCATTTGAAAATAAAAATAAAAATTTGAGAATGAATTTTTTTACGGTTAGAAAAAAATGGACCCACTGGAGGCGAGTGGGGGGGGGCAGAAAGGTGTAACTTATGTACGTCATTTCTCATGATATCTCGAAGGCCTATGCCAACTTTTAGCGTTTTCAGTCGAGAACTTTCCATTTTATAGGTGCTTTGTGAAATTTTCAATTTTTGTCTAAAATTGTCTAAAATTACTTGTAAAAAATGGCCTTGTAACTTTTTTTGGACCATGGGAGAATTGTAACTTTTTGTACAAGGTCTCAAATACTTATAACAAATGTTTTGCCGCAAAGTAGAAGCGGTATTCATTCGGTTGGATCATGATCTATTTTTAAATTGGCTGCGCATTTTCCTGTACCAGCAAAAAAATTTAATTTTTTTTATCAACTTAGAATTGTACAGACTATCGTATACCGCAGTTGTTAGTAGGTGTTCATTCGGTTCAAAAATATTTATTATCCATGGCCCCGGGCTCAAAATCAAACCACTCTGGGGGCTTGTGACCTGGCCTACGGTGATTAGTATAATAGTTTCCTCAGTATACCACAATTGTTAGCAGGTACTCAAAATAAGTCGATATTGCACACTGACTCTTAAGCTATATATCCCTAAACCAATTCAAATAATATTCCTTTAGAAAAATGCCTGTTATAAAATTGTTCGAATCGGTTTAGGCGAAATAGACGAAATAGTTATCTTTTTAAGCAAAAACTATCAGTTTCGCCCACCTTCAAGAATTACCATCTTTCTGTTGGCAATGCATTACGATTTGTTTACATTCAGGAAAATGCAACTACAGATAAAGCACAGACAACTTATGTAAAATATCTACTTGAAAATTTAATAATTAATAATAATTAGTCTAGTCGCCCGAGGTTTAAGGATTATGCAGACTAATCTACAAAACGCCCCTGATCACATTAATATTGAAATGTGCAATGGTCATTTTCAAGATAATAAGCCACACAATATTTAAACTAAACTTGTTTATAATTACTTTTTAATCTACGACCAGCAGTATTGTCGATTATTACCAAATTATTTGACTAGCTTTGCAGTACTTAATATTGTGTAATTAATATAAAATGTGAGTTTAAACACAGGTACCAATAATGTCTTGTTCATACCTGAGTGCGACACGCAAATGAAGATCTAAATAGGGTGTACAAAGTTCACTGGATATACAGTATTTCTGTAAAGAATCCAAATACACGTCCATTTTACTTTTTGCTGGCTACATTTCACGGCAATGTTCTTAGATTATCTTTAACCGGAGGGGTACAATCATCCTAAACTTATTTTTTTTTCAAATATAAAGCCATGTTGCAATGACACATTATTTGAAAACTTACTTGGAGAGAAACACAATGCATTTTTACTTCCCTCGCTCAAAGAATGGAAGTATTGTATTTGTAAAAAATCACCCTCCGACTTTTCTGCACATTTTCACGTTTGTCCTACATAGTCTGGTAGATTACGAAAATGAAGGTTTTTCAATTTTGCCAGTCTGTCTGTCAGTCTGTTGTCTGTTTGTTGGCGCTGTAACTAAAAAATCTACTCGAGCAGAACAGTCAAATTTGGTAGATAGTTGACGCTACTGCCAGCGAAAAAAATGGATAGATTTTCACCTGAAAATATACCGTCTAAAGAGAATAGATAATGCAAAAAATTTGTTTCGCTCAAAATTAAAATATCCACGTTTCATCACATTCTAAACCTATTTCAACAGTAAAAATTGAAAATGTTTTAACCACTGCTATACTTCCACTCCACTACGTGAATGTGCAACAAGAAATGTGACAGATGGCAATAAAATTTGGCGTATATTTAACACAGTTGGCAACGAAGACACATATTACAGTTTTATTGAAAAATATATAGGGTTGTCATCCTAAGAAATTTGTAAAAGTATTTACGCAAGCCTTCCATATTTGATACCTTTTATATTATATTAAATTTTTGCCGTTGGCAATTGCATGGATCTATTTGCTCGTTTCAATATTGACTCGGAATTTTTAAATCACAATCCAGAAATATGGGGAACGCAAGATTCTTATATAAATGGGCGAGAAATAATAATGTCACTTAAGGTTGTGTATCACATTGCCGAAAGGTCGGTATAGTTAATGGAGGATTTCCATGATCTGGAAACAAAGGATGAAAAGCAACGTGTACAAGAGCACAGAAAAATGTATCCAGATTGTAAGAAAGACTCATTAATACAAATATTTTAATCATTTTGAACAATAAACACTACTTAAAAATATCTCTTACTTTTAAACCTGTGATGAAGATGGTAGGTATGGATCATAGGGGTTGATATTGCTTTTACTTTATTTTTATACCAAATAACAATCATTTGGAGTTATGAAGAATTATTTAAGGGTATATTTGAAAATATTACAGGTTGGAGTTTTTATTTGTAAAAATAATGTATTTTATCAACTATCACACCGCAGTCAACACGGGAAGGGATTCATCTAGGGGGACGAAATTTTGGGTGTGTTATACTTATATTAAATATAAACTTTTTAGGGGGTGAGGCAAAAAAAATGAAAGTCGAAAAATAAAGGACAGCTTAAACGAATTTCAAGGGTTACCTCGTTTACCTTGCCGCAATGCTATGCAACTTTACTTTTAAGATTTCCAAAAATATTTCTTTCCACAATTTTTTGATTTTTGCGAATATCTTAATAAATATGTGACCTTCAAGAGAAATGTCTAGGAATACTGTTTTTGTAGAAAAGCAAATTCACTACAAGAGAGGTATTTTGCCGTTTTCTAAAAAATCTGAAATTCGTATAAATTATATTTTTATATTTTTCTTGAAAATCGCATATTTATACTGTATGAGTTTTTTGCTAGAGCCCAAGCAACTGAATCAGTTTTCGTGAATTGAACGTCAAACGATTGCGCTTAATCCTGGAAGTCTCACTGGTGTATATGAAGTCTTGAAAAACGAAAAAGAGGCCAGTGAGTGCAATTTTATCGAAATAAGTCACTAAACAAATACTACTTATCCTCTTTAAATTAATTACGTACATTGCGAGTTTTACCAACGAAAATCACTTCGAAATAAATAATTAAAAATTCGACTGCGAAAAAGGAAATTACAGCTAAAATGAAATATTGTTAGCAATATAATGATCATAATTTGAATGGGTGATAATACCGAATCAAGAGGAATACAATATCTTAATAAACATTTTTGTAAACTCGTTACCAAGAAATTAAATAAAAGAATTACCGCCAAGAGGTGTTTCGAACACCATTATAAATTGTAGGGGCTCACTCATGCTTAACTTAAATAGAGCCTTTAACTTTCAAGGAGTTAAATCGGTGACTTGGGAGACGGTTGTTATGACAAAAGGAAAAAACTTTACAACACTAATATTAATAATAACTTTTGAATAACATCATTAATATGAATTCCAAACATTACGTACAAAGTTTTAATTAACATCAACTTCAACTTTATGTGCAAGAGTTTTTTTGAATCTGTTTATTGTGTCCAGAATCTCTTCCTCATTACCAATATGGTCGTATATTCTTACAATCCTCAATGTATACGTTTCCAGTGTCTAACAGACCTAAGAAATTCGGACAAAAGTTTGACGGTCGAGCATCCTTCTGTTCATATTGATATGATGTTGCCACATGAACATTTTTAACAATAAATAGGGAAATACAGAATAGTCACAATTTTTCAGCCGAAATCCTACGCTGGACAATTGGACATAATACTTTTAATATTCAAATGTAAAAGTTAAATTATTTTTCTGGCAACATACTCAATGTTTGCCATCTATTTTATAAGACTTTTTGTTCCGTTTAGTTCAATATACCACCAATTAATATAGTGACAGCGTAGTCCTAACACCTGTACGATTAAAGTACAGTGGGGGTTTTCTGTTTTTTAAATTGTTTTGTGTGCAGACAGCTAAACTAATTTATAGCATATCAAAAATTAACATCAGTCTATTAAGATTTTAATAAGTTATAATCTTTGTATTTGTCTGATAACCAAATTTATCGCCAAAGATCAAGTTGGAAACGGTGAACTATAAAATGCCCCCACTAGGTCCTAAAATCAATATTTCATATTATTCTTGTAAATGTCTGTACCCGAAGTATACTCGATAGCTTTTTTGCTTCTGTTTCTCTACCCTTCAGAAGCGCATAGAAATAATGTTAAAATGTTTACAACACAAAATAAAAAGTAATGCTGAAATATGTAGGTACATATTTATCTATCTAGAAATGTTAAATTACAAAGAACGTTTCTCTGGAGGATTAATGTTTATTTTATTTTTCCAAATATTTTAGACGTTTTAGCTCGCTACAGGAATATATGCAAATACTTTAAAAATATTCAAATATCGAACTAAGACAGAATATTAACGTTCTGATTTCAACAACAATTTTTATTCACTTATTTACTGCCACAATTCAGTACCGCAAACGAAAAAAGTATCAGGAACGGTCTCATATTTTTTTTCCTTTGGCATTTGTATAAAACTATCACCCTATGTATGGATTTTGGCAATGTTCAATACCGAACTTAAAAATAGTCTAATAACGTATTTAAACCATGTAATTTGTTCTTTTTCGCACTTTTAATGCAACTGAGTTTCACAATAAATAAATTTGAAAAATATTTGGAAGCCTTCCGGCTACAAAAAAATGAGCAAATGCGTAGGTGATTTTAATTTTGCGACAAAAAATTAACTTTACTCTCTGTTAGATTTTGACACAACCATATTATATCGTTTCTGAAAATAGTGAAAAGGTAAAAATGTCAGCAAGAATTAAAAAAAAATTAATTTATTAGAACAAAAACAAAAGAGTAACAATTTTAGTGAAGTAACTATGGTAATAACCTAATATATAGTTAAATTAATTAAAGGTGATTTGATCAAAAATAGTTATACAAAATTAAGATAACACACCTAAAATGTAATGAACAAAAATAATACAAAACCGCTGTATGCAGGAATCACTACTTCCACGTCCAGATTTTCCATCCAAGTCTCTTTAAAGGAATACTTGACCATACTTGCACTCTACCATGTGGAAATAATTGGTAATAAAATTTTAATAATATTTTGGGCCGTTGTCATAAAAAAAATTGAGGTATTAGCTTCTAGCATATACGACAAAAATAAAATTTCTCTTGAATTATTTCAACCAGATGTCATTATAATACATACTTCTAGCAAATTTGAAGTGAATATCTCAATTTCATTTTATCAGCCCCTTTAATAATTAAGGGGGGGGGTGGTGGGGGGATTGAAAAATGTTGTATAAAATCTTTGGCCTTTGCTTCTACTATTTACACCAAATCTCAAGTTTCTGTATACTTACCAGCTTGCTTTACTTATTTTCTCCTATGTATCCCTATTTAACCCCCAACCTTTCATCCGAATCACCTCAAAATATAATCTAATTATAGATGTCGTTAAAATTTCAAGTGAAAATCTTAATTTTATTTTATCAACCTTTTTAGTAATGGAGTGGGGGTGGTGGAGGGGTTGAAACATGTTATAAAAAAATCTGACGCTTTGGCTTTTAGTATATACACCGAATCTCAAGTTTCTGTACTATTACCAGCTTGATCTACTCATTTTTCCCTATTTACCTCTACTTAGCCCCCACCCTTTCAACGGAATCATCTCAAAATATAACCTAGTTCCAGATGTCATTATAATACATACGTGTACCAAATTTCAAGTGAAAATCTCAATCATATTTTTTCAACCCCTTTAATAGTGACGGGGGGATCAAAAATATTATAAAAAAATCCGAGGCCTGGGTTTGTACTATATACATCAAATCCCTAATTTCTGTGCTCTTACCAACCTGCTATACTTATTTTCCCTATTTACCCCTATTTGCCCCAACTCTTCACCGGATGAGTTAAAAAAAAAATCCAGTTCCAGATCTCGTTATAAAATTTCAAGTCAATATCTCAAACCAAACAGACAGACAGACCAACAGACAGACAGAATTTTTTTACGATCAAATTTAGAATCTCGACGTTTCATGACATTCTATTTCAAGAAAAAAAATTTGAATTTTTTTTTTACGATTACTATACTTCCACTCCACTACGTGGATGTCGAAGTAATAGCTAATTGCAAGTATTTTTCCAACTTCTACACAGTATACTAATAATGTAATTGAACCATTCATTAGTTTCTTGGCATATCTTTAATCGTCTAGAGTTAATATAGTATACAGGAATGTTACCAGTTGATTGCTCAAAATGGGAACATTTTCTAGCTAGTAATTCTAAGTAAGTTTGTCATTATCTGTACTGTCTGTCCTTTATTACTGTGTATTGTATCGTATTTTACCATTTTAATTTTATATAACTTCTATTCATTGACCTGTCTATAAAATGTAATATTTTTTATGACTAATGAAGTAATAATAATACTAATAATAATAATTATTATTAATAGCTCTTCATCTCACGATCTATAAATTTTGGAATAAAAAAATATGTTGAATTAAAATTAAACTGACAAACATTAAAAAATCGCTGCTTAGTATAAGGAATCACTATTTCCACATCCATATATCCATTCAAGTCTCTCTAAAACATCTTGATTTATATTTGCACTCCAGTATGTGAAAATAATACAATACCTATTTGAAACGGTCCGCCCAAAAACCCATAAAACGATTTGCCACTTCAATACCTTTAATACGTAATGAGAGCAGCTAATGCCTAAAATTTGTTTGAAACCTATTGTTTTCGTACACACACGAAACTACAATTTCATTCTGTTAATTGTAGTGGGGGTGGGAGATGCTTTAAAAAAATTTAAAACTTGGTTCCTAGTATATACACCAAATCCCAAGTTTCTGAACTCTTACTTGCTTGCTTAACTTATTTTCCCCTATTTACCCTCCAACCCTTCAACAGAATAAGCTGAAAATATAATCTAGTCTCATAGCTCATAATAATACATCGTGTACTAAATCTTAAGGAGGTTGAGGCGTTAGACGAAAATAACGAAAAAATCTGAAATAAAGTTTTTTAATAGATTTTTATATGACTCAATTTTCTGTAAAGAATTCAATGTCATTAGGAAACTCATAAAGTTAAATAATTTTAAAAACTTTTGCATGTAGTCTTATGGAAAATATGTCAACCCAGCATGCAAACGGTACATTTTAACACAAATAACTAAATAAAACACACTATTACCACTATGTGGTAGAAAACATAGTGTGTTTTATTTAGTTATTTGTTCAAAATGATTAACTACCACAGAGTAACGGCTCCTTCAATCAATATTTTGGCACATTTTAATTTATAGCAAATAACCAAATAATGTCAGCATTTCCGAAAACTAACTATGTAAAGCATTGATGTCTTACGCATATTTTAATATCGTTTTCAATTTAATTAGTAGGCTTTTAATAAATAAAAGAAATTATTAAACATTTGTAAACTGTCTAATTTCTCTTTTCGTTAATGATTTTTAACCGATTTTTCAATTATTTAATGATTTAATTTCAATTTTTACTGCTCCTCATTTAAAAAAAAAATTTGTTTACTCAAATTGGTCAAATACACAGGTATTTACATTTTTTTTTTAAATGAGTTTGGACAAAACATCCAAAAGTTAGTTCATTAAGTGAAATAATTAAATCTACTTAAATAATTAATTAATAATAAAAAATGATTTATTTATGCCTTTATAACAATAATTATTGGTATTCACCATGTAGTTAGCCCTATTATTATAGAGAAAACCTGATAACCTTTTTCCGTCATCTACTGTATAGTGGTGTAATTTTTTAAAAATTTTCAAAACATTTTTTTGTTGAAATAGGTTAAGAATATAATAAAACGTGGACATTCTAGAATTGAAGAAAACTTTTTTTCAATCATTTATTCTATTGTAGTGGTAAAGTAATAAAAAATAAACATATTTTTTTAATTTTAAAAACAAATTTCTTTCTTGAAATATGTTTAGAATGTCATGAAACGTGGAAATTTTAAATTTGAGCAAAAAAATTTTTCCGTCACCTGTTTTATAAAATTTTTTTTTTTTTGAAATATGTTTATTTTTTCTATTTTAAATTTTCATAAGAATTTTTTTTTAAATAGGTTTAGAATGTCACTAGACGTAAAAATTTTAAATTTGAGCAAAACAAATTTTTTCCATCACCCATTTTATAAAAAAATTTCAAAATTTTCTTCCATTTAAAATTTTCTATTTAAAATTTTCAAAAAAATATATTTTTTTTAGGTAGGTTTAGAATGCCTTGAAACGTGGAAATTTAAAATTTGAATGAAAAAATGTTTTTTCCATAATCTGTTTATTCCCAGACAGACCGACCGACCGACCGACCGACCGACCGACCGACAGGCAGACAGACAGACAGACTGACTGACGGAATTGAAAAACCTATATTTTCGTAATCTACATGATCTGAAACGTGAAAATCCGAAAAAATCTCGGAGCGTGATTTTTTCTCGAATACAATACTTCCCTTCGGTATGCGAGGGAAGTAAAAATATAATAAACTATTTTCCAGATTAAAATAACGACGACTTTTTGAATAACAATATGTCCTCTGTATGCAGGAAGCAGATGTTCCTGTACTATTGGTCTGGATAACTTTAACTTTAACACCCTGTATATCAGATTTTTATTTAGGTTCTTACGAAACAAATTTCGGGGCAGAGATTCTTTATCTCATGTTAATTTTCTTCAATTGTATACTTTAATACAAATATTATCAATCTTTTCTGCGTCGGGGTAACCACGCAGATGAGTAAATAAATAATACACAACATGACTTCGATAAATGTTATCATGTGAAAGTTTACGAAACGTGCGGAGTTCACGTGAACGGAGGAGTGCTATTTCATATTGAACTATAATTAGCGTAATTGATAACGCATATTAGGAATATTGCGCGCGCATTGTTATAATTACTATAAATAACAAATGTATGGCAAATCGGTCAGGCATTGGTTAAATTTGACTTTGCCTGCTCGTGTCGCTAGTTCTAATCGCAAACCGTAACCTACGATACTATTTCTGCAGGGGTATTCCTGAGAGTGCTTTGATCCTGAGAATCAATCATTTAGAATGCAGCAACTTTCGAAACAAGAAACTATCGCACTTCGCGAAAAGCACATAGGGTAAGATTAATTTAATTAATTTACAATAGGACATATTTTCTGTGCCATTATTCAACGTATTTTATATTTTGTACTTAGTTTTTAAATTTTTTAGTTAACATTTTCAAGTTGTAGTTTTTGTAGGTATTTTGAAGTGCTTATAATTTTAGATATAGAGTGATTTGTAATTACGCGACAATACTTTCAAGGTTCATAGTAAACTAAAAAAAATAATAATGATAAAATGTCGTGTTATATAGTTCGTAATGATATAATAAGAGTGATACAAGTCCTCAAAAGAGGACCACGAGTAATTTCTTTATTACTTAAACAGTTTAAACTATCAAATTATAATTTCAAACAGGAATAAAGTACAGTAGACATCATTTTCGGTGGACATTTTGAAGTTGGCCTCATTTATTAAGGGATTAGTAGGAGTGTGGTCTCGCGTTTCCCACGACTTTTTACTTTTAAATTTCTTGTATAAAAATCCACAGGGAGAATATTGTTCGGTCTAATAAACTCCAAAAAGTTATTTCTTGATATATAAGTTATTTCAATTCGACTCATATATACGTTTTTTTCTCACGTTTGTTCAATCATTGCTCTAATATCGCCTAAACGATTTTTTTTCAACGTGTAGAGTATGGCTCGGTGATGGTCCCATATTAGTTTCATTAAGTTATGTCTAATAAAATATGAAATAAAGTTTCTTTTTAATCGGAAGAGACGTCTCACACCTCTTAGGGGTTTAAATACACCGACAGAATTTATTGAAATTTTAATATACCGTTAGGGCTATCAAAACTGACCATATTGTTCAATTATATCAACCTAAATATACACGGTAATATAGAAAATTCAGTTCAAAGAATGATTTATCAGTTGTGGAATTTCATAATTTAAATTCAATTAGCGTAGTACTTTCCAGGAAAAACATATTTATTATTGTGCATTTATAAAATGTGTTTATATTATTTTAGATCACTTTTCCTTGTGGCCGCCGACAATGATAAAAATTAATAAAAAATTCGAGATGTCTATATGATAGCATTATATTTCTTCATTAATATAAGTTATTGTCTTAAGAGTAAGCACTTTAAAATAATAAATATTGAAGACTAGCCTAGTATTTATAAAAAGAACATTAACTATCAATTAGTTAAGTATTCTGTGCCGATTAACCTTCAAAACAATACGTTTAATTTGGACAAAACTATGATATAAAACAACAACTTTGGAACAATACAATAATAATTACCTTCAGCCCTATTTGCAGCCCTATTTGCAGCATCTAATACATGAGTTAATGTAGTAGTATACTTAAATGTAGAACTGCCACCTGTACCTGTAAGAAACCAAAGGCAATAATAATTAACTACTGAAGAGATACATCCTTCCAGAAAAATAACCAAGACTCGTTAAGTAATTCAAGTTTTTCAGAGACTTAATACCCATACAGCATTGTTTTCATTTGACCGACTTTTAAAAATAGCGTGTGCTCTTATAAGTGCATTTAGAGGCTTAATTCAAATACAGGATGCCAAGGAAGAACTTGCTAAAAGAATGTGAGCTATAGCACGTATCTCTGAAAATCTCTTGCAGATAAGAATTGAATTAGGAAAGTTCAACTTACGTTGTCGTGGTGGTCCTTGGATAAACAATATTGATGTTGCGTTTCCTATTTTACTTTTAGAATATGTAATTTCTAAAACATTGTTTGGTATATTTCAAACAGAACTAGCTTCTGCATAAATTTAAGACACTGCGCGGAAAGAGATGTATTAGATGCTGCAAATAGGGCTGAAGGGCATTGGAATCGCACTATTATTTTGTTCCAAAGTTATTGTTTCAGACCATAGTTTTGTGGACTACCGGCACAGAATGTCTAACTAACTGATAGTTAATATTCTTCTCTATATACTAGATAAATATTTGTAAGTAATGAAATTAAATTTGTAAAATTACATAAAATAATCGTACGTTAATATAAATATTGTATTTTTTCCTCTGACGATGGTTAATAAAACCGAAACGTAAGAAAATATAAGAATTTTCATTTAAAGCTGACCGAAAAATCCCAGATATACATCAAGTTGATTTAAATACTAGGTTAGTCTTCATTATTTAATATTTTAAAATGCTTACCTTTAATTAGGTACATATATTTATGAAATAATACAATGAAATCATACAGTTATTTCGGAATTTTTATTTGTGTTTATCCTTGTTAGCGGACCATTGGGGATAGTGATCTACCCTCTCACCAACCAAGAAGCCTGCACTGTCTAAAACAATATATACATATTCTATACACACAAAATAATAATAAATACTCCTATAATAAACAAATTGCTGTGAACTATCCTATGCTTTACTTAATCAAGTTAGGTCTACCCAAAATTTCCATAATTAAGGATTGAGTCTTAAATGTATTAGGTAATAAATAGATTAAGATATTTAAAATACTGTTAGGTATAAATTAGAATAACCATATCTGAAACTTTAGTATTCTGTATGTAATTAGGGGGATCGATGTTACTGAGGCTTTCATATTTCTAACACACAAATACTATGTAATACTCTTGATATAGACCTAACGAGCCGAAACATATGTAGGATATTTATAATATATTGTTTGATTCATCTCAAAGCAGTGCTGGATTTATAATTAACAACTACGAATATTTTCTTCTACTTTGTAGAAACTACATAACATACGACTAAGAAAATTAAAAAAATTAAATCCTCCAAAATAAACAACTCTCATACTTACTAGAAGTAACATAATGCATACAGTCAAATATGTATCTATATATTATGCAATGTAAGTTTCTATCCGTGGACAAAGAGAGCACGACCGACGCACTTATTATTATTATACTCTTCACAAATATAAAACGAAGAGTATATTGCATTCGATCGGCGCATCTCTAAAGCCGGTAATATTACTCGCAGAGAAATAGTTTTGGTATCATTGTGTTGGTGATCGAATTCTGAACAACTTGTCCAAAAATGTCCGTCCATTCGTCCGCCCGTCTGCCTGCCTGTCTGTCTGTCCGTCCGTCACGTTTCTTGTACGTACTATAACTTAAGAACGAAAAGTCCGATTGCATTGAAATTTGGACAGTAAGTTAGTGTTAGCTAGAAGAACAACTCTATTGAATAAAATCGATCAATAAATATAAGAGTTATTCATTTTTTAAATAAAAATAGGTATATGTTTTGTAATAAAAATAAAAATAAAAATGTCTAAAACCAATATTAGTTACAAAAAAATTGCGAAGATTATCCTATAGAATGTACAACAATTGTATAATAAGTGCAGTAATTAGGCGAAGAGCATAATGGTTACCTTGTTTCTTTTTCGAATCAGTCTGCTGCAGTGAAACAAATAATGTACCTACCTACCTAACTGAAAACCACCGTCCAACAACAAATTTACGGATAAAAAAATGACCAGTGTTTCGAATCAGTGGAAATGAATTATTTGTTCCTTTCTGATGGTTTATTTATTTCTTGTGTTGGATGTTAAATCAAATTTTAAATTTAAATATTATCTTCAAATTTTTTTAATTACAAAATGAACTTAAATCTATCAAGTTCTAGATATTTTTTAAAACTATTTAAATACATTTTAGATACGCATTAATTTAATATATGAAATAACACTGGATCCTTGCCATTTCTTAGAACACAACGTCCGTTACACTGAGTGTTTAATAATGAGACTGGAAAATCTTGGAAACGACATGTCCGATTTCCACCATACATGGCTAAGAACCATCTCGCAAATATTAGCTTTTGAAACAAAAAAGATGCTTTGAACTCGGCACAGCCCTCTTGTAGCCAGGATGCTACAGACAGATACACACATAGACAAAACTTATATACTACTTTTTGCGTCGGGGGTTAAAAAATAATAACAAATCTTTTTCTAACGTACATAGAAAAAATTTCATGTATACATGTCCTGCGGAAACTGCTTGTTCGCACACAGCTGCTTTTGAATCAATAAATCTTGCTTTTAGTCACTTTTCGAAAACGATAATGTACAAATACCTATGATAATAAGAACAGAAGTTTCATCATTAAATTATGTGATTTTTCTTTATCCTAATTCAAACATTTAGCGAGTTATTCAAAGACAGGTGATCTAAATATTTAAATTGTCGAATTGTTTGCCTATTCTCTTTGCTGAATTACAACAATTTAGTCCATTACAAAAGGAAGTCGCGCCGTAAACATAATCGTAAAATAATTTTCAGAAATTCATTTTTTTTATTAAACTATAGATTAAGTACATTTATCTTATTTCCGCATTTGTCTTCAAAGACAAAGTCTAATCGCAACACAAGGTTGAGGCCTACTTACTACAGAGTAATACTATAAAAACAAAGTATTTAAAATTTACTAAACAAAACTTTTTTGTCAAGCTCCTCTATAAATCCTTATTTCATAAGAATAATAACCAGATTGCAAATCAACAGCTAATATCTGGACTATATGTTTGCTGAGCACTGGATGTCTGGATGACGAATTGCAAGTTTGGTGCGTTATGTATAAAAAACGCTGCCTAAGCAATCATTACTTCCACATCCGAGCCTTTTTAAAGGAAAACATTTTGACTAGTATGTGGAAATAATTTGTCACAGAATTTTAATAATATGATATTTGAGGCAGATTTCATAAAACATTTTGAGGCGTTGGTTTCAAGGATATACGCCAAAAGTGAAGTTTCTGGACTCTTATTAGCTAGCTTTACGTATTTTCCCCTATTTACCCCTGCTTAACCCCCAACCCTTCAACGGAACCATTTCAAAATATAATCTAGTTCCAGATGTCGTTATAGTATATACGTGCATATAATGGAATGAGGGGGGGTAAATTATTATAAAAAAATCTGTAGCCTTGGCTTCTAATTTATACACCAAATTTCTATACACTTACTAGCTTACTTATTTTCCAATATTTACATCTATTTAACCCCAACCCCTCACCGAAATAAAAATTTGAGGTGTTGGTTTTTAGCATATACGCTAAAAATGAAGTTTCTTTATCAGCTTACTTTACGAATTATCCCTTATTTAACCCGCCCCTTCAACGGAATCATCTCGTACTAGGTAATAGTTAAAGAAAGTATAATACACACAGTTGAATAAGACAAAGACACTGAAAGAAGAAAAAGAAAATGTAAGTACAATGTAAAATTTGCCAACAAAGCAAAAGTAAAGAGAAAAATAAGATCTATAGGTTCATATTAGTTTGTTGTTAAACCTTAATCGCAAAAAATCTTAAAGTGAAATAAAATAAAATAATATGACTATTTTCAAATGTTGGATTATTATTAAAACAGTACAGTGATGTGACATTTTAATTTAAAGATTGTTGGATATTTGTGGAAAAAAATGTAAATGATTAGGTTCCATTTTAAATAAAATTAGTCGTTATTCCCTGGAAAGGTGATATTTACTTCCCATCTAATTCTAATAAGGAAAACTGCAAATCGTCGTTTTCCCGGCACCTTCGCCATATATTGTAATTTACGGTCCACTTCAATATATGGCGAAGGTGCCGGGAAAACAACAATTTTTAGATTTCCCTATTAGAATTAGATGGGCAGTAAATATCACCTTTCCAGGGATTTACGACTAATTTCATTTAAAACGGAACCTAATCATTTACATTTTGTTCCAAAAATTTCAAACAATCTTTAAATTAGAATGTCATATCATGTATTGTTTTGATAATAATCTAACATTTAAAAGTAGTCATCATATTATTTTATTTATCTATATCTCAATTTTATTTTATCAGCTACTTTAATAATAGAGTGGAGGGGTTGAAAAATACGGGGCTTTGGCTTCTAGTATAGGTATACACCAAATCCAAAATTTCTGAATGCTTACCAACTTGTTGCTTTACTTATTTTTCCCTATTTACGCCTATTTAACCCCTAACCCTTCACCGGAATTAGAACAAAATATAATAAAGTTCCGGATCCCATCACGATACATACAGGGCGGCCCATTAGTGCGAGGAAGTCCAATATCTGGCTTATTATAAGAAACATGAAAAAATGTTTCCAATAGAAGTTATAGGGCTTGCCTTGTTCTCTATTTCTAAAATAGTGAGAAATACACAGGGTGTTCCTTTAAAGCTGAACAGCTTAAATGTCGAATTTTTTAAATCACTAACCTTATGTAACTTTACATTATTGATTTCAGCGTAAAATTTTACGTACAACACTAATTCTTTTTTTAAATGCTGCAGCGTTGCCAAGTTATTGTGAAAAACATGAAAATTTTCGCAATTTTCACAAATATCATCAAAAAAACTTTGTTAATGATAGTTAAAGGAAAACATTTAGTAAGTGTATATGTAAGAATTAGTTGAACTGTCTGAGATGAGCTAAAGCTTATTTTTATATACAGGGAATTTTATTATAGGGGCATCAACTTGCCAATCGCCAAACATCTAAAACTTCGTTTTTTTAAATGGAACACCCAGTATATTATTCCACCATTTTGTAGAACTTTTTATTCCTCCAAATTTCCTATCATGATATTAGTCCTTAAAATTAATATTTTTTTAAGATATTTTCAATTTAATTGATAATTGATAAAATAATTTCGTCTTCTCAAGTAAACTATGTCTTTGATATTTACTAATTTCAACTTTTAAAACTGAAAATAAAAATCATAACTAAATGATTCAAAATTATATTTTTTATCAGAATCTTAAAGGTGGAGAATAATGTACTTAAACAATTAAAATATTTTAAAATAAGAACAACGGTAACCAGAAGAAAAACGCATTAAACAACTACAACGACAAATGTTCAAAATGACCACCGGCTACTTCTAGACAATAATGCACGAGGTTTTCAAAAGTTCGACTAACATGACTTATACATTGATGTTAATGTTTTGGAATACCTCCCTAATTCGAACTTTCATATCCTCCTTTGTATACTTGATCTTTGACGTAGCCCCACAAAAAAATCCGTTTTTGTCAAATCAGGTGAGCGAGGTGGCCACTTCAAAGGCCCTCCTCTACCTATTCATCTTCCGGGAAATTCATTATTTAAATGTGTGTGAATAGCTACCGTATGGTGAACCGGCGCTCCGTCGTGTAAATACCACATTATCTGTCGAAGTGGAATAGGTAAATGATTAATGATTTAATAACTGTGGTAACTGATTCTGGAGAAAATTTAAGTATATCAGACCGCTAACTCTTCTTTCAAAAAAGTAGGGCCCAATGACATGATTTCCGATTATGCCACCACATACGTTTAATGACCATATTGTCTGACTGGTACTCCGTATAAAATGTGGATTTTCGGTTGCGTAATAATGAAAATTATGTCTATTGACAAACCCATTTTTATGGAATGTCGCTTCACCCAAAAATAATACATTTTATGGGCCACCCTGTATGTATACCAAATTTCAAATAAATATCTTAAAACAATCTTGAAAAAATAGTTGCAGACCAACAGATAGACACACCTACAGACCGATCGACGGAGCGACCGACGTTTTGTAAGATTCTAAACCTACAATAAAAATGAATTTTGAATTGTCGTTTTCCCGACACCTTCGCCATATATTGAAATTGATGGTCTATTTCAATATATGGCGAAGGTGCCGGGAAAACAACAATTTGTGGATTTCATTATTAGAATTAGATGGGAAGTAAATATCATCTTTCCAGGGAACAACGACTAATTTCATTTAAAATGGAACCTAACCATTTACATTTTGTTCCAAAAATTTCTAACAAATCTAAATATTTAATGTTTAGAATGTCATATCATTGTATTGTTTTAATAATAATCTTACATTTAAAAGTAGCCATTATATTATTTTATTTATCTATATCTCAATTTTATTTTATCAGCTACTTTAATAATGGAGTGGAGGGGTTGAAAAATGTTATAAAAAAAGTACGAGGTCTTGGCTTCTAGTATACAGGGTGTCTCACCGGGAACTGAATCGATCAATGTAAAGAAAAGCACACATCAGAAATTTTTAAAAATTTAGATAGTTACTGATGTCGGTATGGCCAATCCAACTAAAATAATTAGAAGCATGGGGTACTTCCGGTTATACCGGAAGTCGAAATCAACTTGCTTATTTTAAATAGAACACCCTATATATTTCGACTTTTCGAGATGACAGTAGAATTCTGAGTTCAGAAATGTAGCACACCCTATATCTAAACCCAGTAGTTTCGAAGATATTTGACATTTTATAAAAAAATTGACAGGTGCAACGGTTTGCAAGAACCATTATAACTTTTTCTGTGTAGGACATCCTCATTTGCTCTTTGGCACGGAGAAAGAACACTAGGAGAACTACGTTCTACAACTGAAATAAATTTAATAATATCATACCAAGTGTTCCGTCTTTCGCGTTACATTTTGTCAACTTCAAACCGCGAAAACTTGTTTTGGTCAAATGGAACACCCTGTATTTTTTTTACGTCAAGTTGTGTAACATTGAATTCCCTTTTTTCTGATATTGGCCTTGAGGGGATAACATTTTCAACTTTTTGAAATATTTACGATTTTATTAGAAATTCATGAATTTTTGTAATCATTTCATCAAAATAGCCATGATTAGAAATGGACTTTTTAATAGACACATTCGCATTATTGGAGTGACTCAAATCCTCATATGTTCAGAGAGCGAAACTTTCAGGAAAGTTGGCAGTTCAATGTTTACTGTGTCATAAGAAACGATAGAGTGGTGGCATTACAATTTTATCAGGAAAATTTAAACCGTAAATAAAATTTTCTTTTCTGCTAATATAGGTAAATTTTTGTTTATTTTTAGGTGAAAGATATCTGAATATCTTACAAAATTTGAATAATAACTATTTAGAAAATTTACCTCTCGCCGAACATAGAAACATTTTTTATCAGCACGACGGTGCTCCCCCACATAACGCATGTTTAATTAATAAGTATTTACAAGAAACTTTTTATGATCAATGGATTGCCAATAATGAACCTTTCTTATGGCCTCCTCGCTCGCCTGACTTGTCAGTTCTGGATTATTTTATTTGGGGTACTGTTAAAAATAAAGTTTATGAGAGCCCATTAACAACCATTGAAGATTGTATGGAGAGAGTAAGAAATATATTTCAAAACATATCACAGGATTCAATTAGAAGAGCTACCCATGAGGAACTAATCCGAAGGTGCGAAAAATGTGTCGAGGTTCGAGGGCGGAATTTTGAGCAATTATTAAATTAAAATGGAATCATGTTTTAAATTGATCTTATCCCTGCTATTTTAGTTCATGCCATATCTTCAATTCGATTAATACGAATGTTACAGTGTTAGTGTTATTTTCCGTTTTTGTGGATATCGAGTAGCAAATGTGCTGCAAGTTCTTGATATTACCTTATCACATTCTCCATAAATAATAAACAAATTTAAAAACTCTTCGTGGGTGTAATTTAAACGTTCTGGCATTTTTTAACATGAGATAATGACTGATTGTTTCTAATCATGCCTATTTTGATGAAATGATTCCAACAATTCATAAATTTCTAATATAATCGCAAATATTTAAAAAAGTTGAAAATTTTAACCCCTCAATAATATCAGAAAAAAGGGAATTCAATTTTAGACAACTTGACGTAAAAATATACAAGGTGTTCCATTTGACTTAAACAAGTTTTCGCGGTTTGGGGTTGACAAAATGTAACGCGAAAAACGGAACACTTGGTATGATATTTGTAGTGTCTGGAGCCGGCGTACACAGACTTATGTGTAAGTGCGCAATATATTTATCACGCACCTCGTAGTTGTAGATTTTACCAGTATTAAAATGGCTTTGTATTAGATCAGTTGTTGACTTGTGAGAGAAATAAATTTTTAATTATTTGGGTAACCACCTGTTTTATTTTCGAGTGTGAATACACTACAATATTATTGAATTTATTTTAGTTGTAGAACGTAGTTCTCCTTGTGTTCTTTCTCCGTGCCAAAGAGCAAATGAGGATGTCCTACACAGAAAAAGTTATAACAGTTCTTGCAAACCGTTGCACCTGTCAAATTTTTTATAAAATGTCAAATATCTTCGAAACTACTAGATTTAGGGTATGCTACATGCCTTAACTCAGAATTCTATTGTCATCTCGAAAAGTCTAAAATATATAGGGTGTTCCATTTAAAATAAGCAAGTTGGTTTCGACTTCCGGTATAAGCGGAAGTACCCCATGCTTCTAATTATTTTAGTTGGATTGGCCACACCGACATCAGTAACTATCTAAATTTTCAAAAATTTCTGATGCGTACTTTTCTCTATATCGATCGATTCAGTTTCCGGTGAGACACCCTGTATATATGTACCAAATTTCAAGTCAATATCTTAAAACGATCCTGAAAAAAAGTTGCAGACCAATAGATAGACAGACCTACCGACCTCCCGACGGACCGACCGACGTTATATAAGATTCTAAACCTACAACAAAAAAATTATTTTGAATGGGCTTGTTCCGCATTTTTTTTTTATTTCATAAATCGAAAGTGCAAGTATAAATTAATGGATCTGCAAAAAATTAGAATCTTATTCGCACGTTTAGTATCTTAAAAACCATTACAAATCTGCACCTCGCGAAAAAGGGGCGTGGCCAGGCGCTACGTCACTATACGCATAGACTCGGCGATCTCAATAGACTTGATGCTCCTTATTGGTTATAATTATAAGTGTTTTCGAAGTATTGTTTGTTTTGCTTACTACTTGACAGTAGGGGAGTACAATTTGGTGAAATGTCAAAAAATTACAATTTTCTCTCGCTCCTGCCAGAACGAATTTTCGATTTCGACCCTGCAATTTACGATTATAATTCATCGCCGACCTTCTCCTTTCCGTAGACACATAGAACGAACTTCCACTCGACGTATTTATTTAGTTACCAGAGTTTAAAAATTCCATGTTTTTCGACTTTTCAGGTTAAATTTGAAAGGTCCCAGAAAGCCATTTTTCTTACGTCACTTGCGTATAGTGACGTCACAAATGAGTGCTCGGTTTTTGCAACTATTACTAATTTCAACTCCTTATATCTCGAGAACGGAAAAAGTTAATAGTACGAAATTTTAAGTGTATAATGAGAATATCGAGTACTATATGAAAAAGTATAAAAACCATATAAAAATAATATCATGGAACAAGCCCATTGCCGTTATCCCGACACCTTCGCCATATATTGAAACGGACAGTCTATTTCAATATATGGCGAAGGTGCCGGGAATCAACAATTTGTGTATTTCCTTATTAGAATTAGATGGGAAGTAAATATCACCTTTCCAGGGACTAACGACTAATTTCATTTAAAATGGAACCTAACCATTTACATTTTGTTCAAAAAATTGCAAACAATATTTAATCGTTAGAGTGTCATGTCATTGTACTGTTTTAATAATAATCTTACATTTAAAAGTAGGCATCATATTATTTATTTATCTATATCTCAATATTATTTAATCAGCTACTTTAATAATGACGTGGAGGGGTTGAAAAATGTTACAAAAAAAATACACGGCCTTGGCTTCTAGTATGTACACCAAATCTAAATTTACTGGACTCTTACCAACTTGCTTTAGTTATTTTTCCTTATTACGCTTATTTAACCCCTAAACTCTTCACCGGAATTAGTACAAAATATAATCAAGTTCCGGATCTCATAACGGCACATATGTGTACCAAATTTAAAGTCAGTATCTTAAAAAGTTCTTGTAAAAAAAGTTGCAGACCAATAGATAGACAGACCTACCGACCGACGTTTTATAAGATTGTAAACCTACAACAAAAAATAATGTTGAAAATTTTTTTAAGATTACAGTATACAATAATAGTATATTATAATAAAAGTGTATAAGTAAGCCTTCAAAGCACGCACGGGTTTAGGGCACGACAAGCGTAGCGAGGAGGGTCCTAGAGGAGTAAGTGCTTAAAGGCTATAATACAGGTGTATAAACACCTGTATTATATGCTATTTTTACTTTCCTCGCATACCGAAGGGAAGTACTGTATTCGGATTTTCACGTTTCAGATCATGTAGATTACGAAAATATAGGTTTTTCAATTCCGTCAGTCTGTCTGTCTGTCTGTTGGTGCATTAACTAAAAAAACTACCTGGCAGAGAATAGTCAAATTTTGTAGGTAGCTGACGCCACTGCCACCGACGAAATGGTTAGACTTTCACTGGAAAACATATAGGGTGGACCATCTAAAGGGAACAGATAAAGGAAAAAAAAATTTTTTCGTTCAAATTTAAAATTTACATGTTTCGTGACATTCTAAATCTACTAAAAAAAAAAAAATTGAAACAGGAAATTTCTGTTTTCTCTGTAATAATAGGGCTAACTACATTGCGCGTATAATTCGTATACGTCTTTTCTTAATTAATAATTTTTTAGAATGACCGCCTTATATAAATAAGGCGGGAAGTTCTGTATAAATACCTTTACCGATTTTTTATTATATCTGCACGAGTAAAAATTAGAAAAATTAATTAATGTAGATTCATTTTACAAGGTAATCTCTTGGTTTCGATTGTAACAAACACCAGCCGAAAGATTTATTTCTAATTAAAGGCACCCTCATGTCAGATATTCCGGACCACTTGCAGACTGCAGTTTCGAGCCGTTGACTCTCACCAATGCAAGTCAAGTCTGTAATTAGGAATAAATCTTTCAGCTGGTGTTTGCTGCAATCGAAACCAAGCGATTGGTGGTAAAATTTAATTTCTACACTTGATCCAGTTGTATATGATGGTGATTATTGGGTAAATCACTCGGTTGTGCTGCTGCACCACATCCGAGGGTTGATTACTTGAGGAATAACCAGAAATAACCAGGATCGTAATGTTAACAAGTATATTTACAACTGAATTTTACAAGGTTCGGTGTGTAAATTATTCCAAAAAAATCTGAAGCCTTGGCTTCTAACTTATACACCAAATCCAAAATTTCTATACACTTACCAGCTTCTTTTACTTATTTTACCATATTTACCTCTATTTAACCCCAACTCTTCAACGAAATTTAAATTTGAGGCGTTTTCTTTTAGCATATATGCCAAGTTTCTTCATTTGCTTGCTTTACGAATTTTCCCTTATTTAATCCGTTCCCCATCCTTTCAACGAAATCATCTCGTATTAGGTAATAGTCAAATAAAGTGTAATACACACACAGTTGCATAAGACAAAGATACTGAAAATAGAAAAAGAAAATATGCAGTACAATGTAAAATTTTCCAACAAAGCAAAAGTAAAGAGGAAAATAAGATCTATAGGTTCATATTAGTTTGTTACGTTTAGTAACGTACTAGACCTTAACCGCAAAAAAAATCTTAAAGTAATATAAAATAAAATAATATGACTACTTTTAAATGTTTGATTACTATTAAAAGAATACAGTGATATGACGTTCTAATTTAAAGATTGTTGGAAATTTTTGGAAAAATATGTAAATTATTAGGTTCCATTTTACTTCCCATCTAATTCTAATAAGGAAAATAAGAAATTGTCGTTACCCCGGCACCTTCGCCATATGTTGAAATTGACAGCCACTTCAATGTATGGCGAAGGTGCCGGGAAAACAACAATGTGTGGCTTTCCTTTTTAGAATTAGATGGGAAGTAAATATAACATTTCCAGGGAATAACGACTAATTTCATTTAAAATGGAACCTAATCATTTACATTTTGTTCCAAAAATTTCAAACAATATTTAAATTAGAATTGTTTTAATAATAAATAAAACATTTAAAAGTGGTCATCATATTATTTTATTTATGTGTATTTCAATTTCATTTTCAAAACTTTTTTAAGATTACAGCATAATAATATATTATAATACAAGTGTATAAGTAAGCCTTCAAAGCACGCACGGGTTTAGGGCACGACGAGCGTAGCGAAGAGGGTCCTAGAGGAGTAAATACTTTGTAGGCTACTTATATACGTGTTTATACGCTATGTTTTATTATACCTGCACAAGTAAAAATTAGAAAAATTAATTAATGTAGATTCATTTTAAAAGGTAATCTATGAATTTCATTTTTAATCGGTAACACAAGAGACGGTTAGAATTTTTTTGTTTGGTTGCTAAATACCTGTGCATTTATCATTGTTTAAAATTGGTTGTTACCTAAGCAACTTTAAAGCACTAGTGCTTTAAAGGCCCAATTGTGCACGCTTTTTAGTTTCAGAAACAGAGATTATAATTCAGGTATAATAAAAATTACATTATGCCACAAAACGCTTGGTTTCGATTGTAAGAAACACCAGCCGAAAGATTCATTTCTAATTAAGAGCACTCTCATGCCAGACATTCCGGAACATTTGCAGACCGCAATTTCGAGCTGTTGGCTCTGATCAGTGCAAGTTAGGTCTGCAATTAGGAATAAATCTTTCAGCTGGTGTTTGCTGCAATCGAAAACGAGCAATTGGTGGTAAAATTTAATTTTGCACTTGTCTAGTCTTGCAATTCGTAATGCAGCGTTCGGCGGGACATGTAGTCCGATGAATAGTTGTTGATTTGCAGTATGGTTCTTAGCCATATGAAAATAAGGATTCATAGAGGAGCGTGACAGAAACATTTAATTTAGTAAATATTTTGCTCTGTTGAAGCACACTTTTGAACTATCTCAAATTTTTCTTTTCAGAAAATCGTGCCAGTTGTTTTTCCGCAAGGATCCACTTAAGATTGTAAGAGCCAAAGGACAATACATGTATGATGAGAGGGGAGATGCATATCTCGACTGCATCAACAATGTCGCACACGGTAAGATAAAATTTTGTATACAATGTGAACTTTAAGAAACGCACAAAATTTATATCTTTGGTATGTGCTATTTGTCAAAAAAATCCTCGAAGAGGTCGATTTTAGTTTTACAGGTCGATTTTAGTTTTGTAAATGCTACATTTTGTCACTATACCAAAATTTATGACGTCATCTTAATTATTTTTTAATGGAAGCAGACATTTTTGTTTACTGTTTTTGGTGGTATATTCCTTTAGCTTTCTGATGATATGAAAACAAATTATATTACCTAAGCCATTCTTTTGGAAAAAAATATTTTTATTGATTGATACCTTACATAAGTAATTGTGAGAAAAAAATCATCTCCATTGCTGAAATTGCAACCCTCCATGGCATTGACCAAGATGGGTGTAGACACTTTGCACGCTGTTTTCAATAATCTCATGGGCAATTCGTCTCATCTCCAAGCCAATTCTGCCTCTCAATTCTTCTATGGTATCCGGTGTGTTAAAATCCACCCTTGACTTTAATAAACCCCAAAGAAAAAAGTCTAAGGGGGTTAAATCCGGCGAACGCGGGGGCTACTCAATCGGACCTCGACGACCTATCCACCTTCCAGTAAAAGTGTGATCTAAAAACTGACGCACTGCTATCCCAAAATGAGGTGGGAACCAGACGTTTTCAGCAGGAATATCATCATCTTCATTGTTCGGAAACATAACTACTAAGGCTGGCACTAACTCAACTCGCAAAAACTGTAAATATCTTGCGGCCGTAAGATTTCCTTCAAAAAAAGTCTCAGATTTCATCGCACAAGATCATCAACTGTTCACAAAACTGTAAGCGCCGATCTGGATCGTCCTCATTCGATTCGTGGATTAATTGCATTTTGTATGGATGGTATTTTTCTTTTTTCAGTAGACGTATAACAGAAGTTTGACTCACGTTATGATTTAAAGCCAGCTGCCTTGTCGAAAGATGGTGGTTTTCCTCACTTTCTAGAAGAATATTCAATTTGGTTTCGTTGCTTGTGCTAGGGCGACCAGGTCGAGGGAGGTCAGTTACACTGCCAGATTCATCATATCTAGCCACCAAACTATTTACAGTGGATCTAGAAATTTGCTTATCGGGATACTTGGCATTGAAAACATCACATGCTTCCTGATGAGTTCTCAGCCTATCACCATATCCAACCATCATCAAAAGTTCTACGCGTTCTCTTTCACTTAAAATTGGCATTGCATTCATTAGTTTTACACTGTCCCAGAAGTGTCACAAAATTGAGGTTCCACACGTGCCAGGAATAAAAAAGTTATCGATATTATACACAAAAAGACCTGTATCTCTCTGTTGTTAGGGTGATTGTTTTTTTATTATTTTCTTTGTTTTGTTTTTATGTAAAATGTTTTCATGCTAGTTAAAACAAGAATGTAGGCAATAAGATTTATCAGTTCATAAGAAAGTGGAACATTACTCGTGAATTTGCGAAAGGTAAGCTATTTTTACATAAAATGTCATTTTTCCAAAAGAATGGCTCAGGTAATATAATTTCTTTTATATCACCAGAAAGCTAAAGGAATATACCACCAAAAACAGTAAACAAAAATGTCCGTTTCCATTAAAAAAAAATTATGATGGCGTCATAACTCAAAAACAAATGACGTCATAAATTTTGGTATAATGACAAAATGTAGCAATTACAAAAACTAAAATCTACCTGTTCGAGAATTTTTTGAAAAATGACGCATACCAAAGATATGAATTCTGTGCGTTTCTTTAAGTTCACGCTGTATAAGATGTAACGTATTTCCTTTATTTGATTAAATTGCATTTATATGAATCTGAGGAATAAGTTGAGAAATAAATACTCGGTGACAGCCTTGAAAGTAGAAAAACAAAAAATGTAAAAAATAGAGCAACGTATCTAGTACAGATATAAATATTTTGATAGTAACGACGATAAAAATGAGTGATAATGTGTACAATAAAATAATTAACTTATATTTATTAGAGTAAGATTTTGTAAGTCAGATTTAGAGATAATATTTACCATTACACTGTCTGTGCTAAATATGTAAAGAGTACACAGGTTAACATATGTCTATAGTAATCACGATACAAGTGAGTGATAATCTGATAATCTATGATAATGAAGAGGTCGTACTCGGCTGTTATTTTTACTACATAGATTAAGACTTTCTAAACTGATATTGATATATTATATAAATATATAAAATATAAAGCTACCTAATATATCCTATAAAAAAGAAAATATTTTAATGATTAACGTTCATTATGGGACCAGTGAAGCTTCTTATCTCGGAATTCTCAAGCAGGGAATGGATTTTCATGATGCCTTCTGTAATGTCTATTTTATACTTACTATGTAAATTATTGTTAGAAACTCCCAATATCAGCTTTCTATTTGGGGTGGTTCCTATTCCTTCTAAATACAATCCAGTTCCAGATCTAGTTATAGTATAAAATTTTAAGTCAATATCTTAAACCGTTCCAAAGAACACGTGCGCACAATAAAGTTACAGACAAATCGATAGACAGAAAATTTTTTTCCTCAAATTTAAAATCTCGACGTTTTATGACACTCTAATAAACCTATTTCAACAAAAAAAAATAAAATTGAATTTTTTTTTACGATTACTATATTTCCACTCCTCTGCGTGGATGTGGAAGTAAAATAGCCATGTACTTTTGAGCAGAGCATGTGTCGAGAATTCCGAGATTTTTCTGTTTTTACAGGTTCATTGACGACACTATCATTATAAATATAGAAATTGTCAAAATATTTCCCTAAATTTAGAAAATATAACATGTTTAATACATTATGTATATGTATAAGTTAAATTTCATTTGGAATTTTGTTTTACAACCTACTTGCTCTGTTTTTTAGACGTCAATAAATTCACTTACAAAAGTACAGAAAGGGTACAATTATACCATAGGATAAAGCAGTGGCGGCCTGTGGCTTATAGCTGTGGGTGGGCACTTGCACAAACACAAACAAATAGATCAAATTGTAATAAAGACGTTAAATACTTCCCAAAATGAAACGGTGTTTGGCGAGACATCACGATTGTAAAAAAAGGGAAGGGATGAGGCAGTCAGTGTCCACATTCCACCCACAAACTACAAAGCCCGTATCCATTTGAATTTACATTTCATCATTTACAAATAATATTATTTTCGTGATAATAATTATAATTATTAATGCCACCCTAATTTTTTTCTATTCTATTCTATTTGATATTCTCATAAGATTAAGAATATAATTAATCATTTAATAAATTTTAACACATTTATTAATTAGTCATTTTTTATTTTCCAGTATGATTTTGGTATTTATGTCAAATGTAAATATACTCTTCAAGAGTTCAAAATTCAATATTCATTATTCATAAGTTTATTAAGTTTTCCTTACGCGTGGCATGCCCTCCCTAGATAATAATCGCCTAAAGACGCAAGACATAGACCTACGTTCCATTTTGATACGTATTGCAGGCGTAATATCGAAGAGAATGTCCAACGTATACGTAGCTGTAGTACACAATTTCAGGATCCGCTGCCCACCCTGGTTACTAGTAGAGTTCAGGCTCGTGCGCATAAAATATTAGCGGCAAGCGACTCGGTATTAATATTAAGCGGATTGGGCGGGGGCGGATTAATATGCAGTAAAATATTAAATACATTATCATAAATAAAAGTAAATTTTTGATTTCATAATTTTTATATTAAAATTAATTAACGGCAAAATTATATGACGTACTACTGCTTGGCTTTGGTGCTCTTAGACAACTGGGTGGGCACTGCTTACCCTGCTATCCCTGACAGGCCGCCACTGGGATAAAGTACAATCTAAACTCATTGAATTACTCAGTCTACGTTAAAAATGGGGTTGATTTGATTTTATATCGAAGACATTAATTCAGTTGTTTTAGGTGTTACAAAAATGTGCGTACATTGTGATGCATGAAGTTCAATTTTTTTTTTTTAATTTCAGTTGGTCATTGTCATCCAAAAGTGGTTCAAGCGGGTTGCGATCAGATGGCCATCTTGAACACCAACAATCGCTTTCTTCACGATAACATCGTCCTATGTGCCAAACGTGTAATCAGTACGATGCCTGAAAACCTTAAGGTGTGCTTTTTTGTAAATTCGGGTTCAGAAGCCAACGACCTTGCTCTACGTTTGGCTCAAACGCATACAGGAAATACGGATGTTATTGCACTAGAGCAGTAAGTTTTTTTAAATTAATTTAACTGGCTAACCATGCCCATTTCAGTCCACGAGATGCCCCAGCGGCTCGGACCAACAATCCATTGTTTTTGTTTACTATTAACCCAACTATGTATGGTAACATTTTTCAGGCATGTTCGTACGAGGTGGTAAAACATGATTGGTGTGCCTATTTTTATTTAATGAATATTGACTATTTATTTGTTATGTAACAACTTTGTGTAATAATTTAAGTAAACATGATTGACAATGGCATAATCAAGAGTTTTTTGTCACTACGTACTCTAAAAAATATGGTTGTTCTATTTTATTTTCGTTCATCTGTATCAGTATATTTGCGTTTTCAAAATACTGTTTTTGATTTTGATTCGATTCAGACATAGTAAGTTAAGTTTTATTTTTCGTATGGTACGTACGTACCGTTGGCGCAAAATATTATTACTATATTCTTTCGTGATAACAAATGTTTTCCAAACAGGGAACTTTACCAGAAAACTAATTTACATATTTTTTTAATTTTCAGTAATTTTACGTAACCTTCTTTAAACTACATCAAATTAATCAAATGCAAATGCAAATTTCCTACAACGTAAAAATTCTCCAACATAAAAGCAAAGAAAATAATAATGTTACTAGCAAAATACTAGTAATTATTTCAACTCCTACAGTAGTTACTTATGGTTTACCTGAATAGGACAATACATCTAAATTCAGTATCCAATTTTTATTAACCTGTTCACGTAATCATGAATAATAACACAGGACCACAAAATAAAATCGAAATATACCTTTGACTACACCAGATGCATTAAGGTAAAAGGGGTAAGCATTGACATATTTTCATTCAAATTTATATATGTATTAATTGTTACTCTTAATTTACATGGAGAGGATAGTACAATTATAGCTTATAATTTTTCAAAATAATTATAACTTTTTGGAAAAAAAATGTAAATGAAAATATTGTCAGATGTCAATGTTACCCCCTAGAAAGTACAACTTTGACACACTCTTTTGGCCCGACTTAAAATTCAAACAATGGCAATGCTTAATTCGGTTCGGGTATCATTGACACCCTTAACGTTTTTTTGAGGGGAAAATAAGAGAAACTATTTATTTAACTTTTATATACCCTGTTTGATCACTGTTATTCTAACTAAAACAAGAATACTTTGACGGTAAGTAAGTATAAAACTATTAAAAACAAGATTTCTTGCATACTTTACTTAACTAAACGAAAATTGTAACTCATTTTAAAATAAATACCAAAATAAACTAACTTATTTCAGCAAATTATGATTCCAGTTTTGAATTCCATTATTTTGAAATAATACTTTCCTCTCTGAACATGAGGATCTTCTAATAGTCGAATGACATTCGTTATTTTAATTTTTTCTTTGTCAGTAACATGTGGATTTACAAAATATAGCCCTTTCTTATTTAGAAAGTCGATTGCCGCCATATTCTCACTTACATTTAAGACTTTTCCGACATAATGTTGATTACCATATTTTGCTAAAACCAATGATGATTCATGGATGGACTTCTGAATCTCCGTTCCTTCGCTATTTGAAGTAATTTCAGCCAATTCTCCATGAGCTCATTATCCAATAGGTCATCGAAGTTCTCCACCATCTTCACCACTTTCTAAATTGATAGTAATTTCACTCTCTGATGAGCTGGATTATTCTATAGGTGGCATATTTTTCCCTTTCCCTCTTCCTTTCCTTTTCCCTTTTGTTTTTCCGCTTTCTCTTTAGCTTTCTTTATTTTTGCATCTGCTTCATTTTTAATCTTTCTGCTACCTCATGGTCGGTTAACTTTCTGCAAATTTCCACTGCGTTTACTAGGAGTCGATTTTTTGTTACTATTTTTTAAAATCGTCATAAGGGCAAGTTGTAGATTTCTCTTTTGATCTTCACTACTTGATGGCACATAGGCATGGATGATGTAGATGAAGTGAATGGAGGCCTTAAGTTATGTTCCCTATTCAGTTGAGTCACTGCCAATAGTAATTGTATATTTGAACTATGTCCAGGTTCTGAGTGATTATTTATAGAGTTGTTTAAAATTTCTGCTATTTCAACTTTTCTGAGCATTTTTTCTTTTAATAATGGATAAATTCCTGCTCCGTCAAATCACTGCATTGGCTCTAGATAGACATTCAAATTCGAAGACGAAAAACGAGATAGATACACTCAATTTTGTACAAGTTTTCCCAATTCACTCACCACACAAAATGATTAGCTGAGACAAAGTAGGCTATAACTACGAACTAAAAATAAAGCTAAAGCTTTCATACACTACCAATCGATGACAATGTACGGTGTGTTTTAACGTTATAGTCCCTTCAAATTAGAAGAAAAATCACTGATTTTGGGAAATTTTTCGTACAGCTAAGCCACCGGTATAGAAAGTTGTCTTGGGGTCGTGTTAACATATTTTTCACCAAGCGTATGAAAAAAAAGGTTGTTTTTTAGATATAGATACATATATATGTTTTTTTGGCCATTTTGTCAAAAAAATTTATGCTTTTAGATAAACTTCAGCGCGCTCTAGTGGCGTAACTAAGCGGAATTTCAAAAAAATTAAGAGAACGAAAATTGTAGAGAATCTACAAATCAGGTCATATTTTCTCAAAAATGCATAGTCTTGCAGCAAAACTCAAAAAACCTCCAAAATGGCCAAAAAAACATATATATGTATCTATATCTAAAAAACAACCCTTTTTTTTCATGCGCTTGGCGAAAAATATTTTAACACAACCCCAAGGCAACTTTCTACATGGGTGGTTTAGCTGCAGGAAAAATTTCCCTGATTTTCCTAATTTGAAAGGACTATTAATTAAAGGTTATTTCATTTTAAACGGCATACTAAGAAAGTTAATATATATTTTTTAAGAGGTGGTAATGTTTACTCCATGACAATGTTGAACCCGCTTACCTTATATGTTTTTGGGTCGCTGAAACTTAAACCAAAACTCAGTCTGCCCCATCGCCTCTGGTTCTTCTCATAACCTCAAAAACTAGGAAAAACACATTGACATTCAAAATCTTGCAAAAAGTCAAGTTCTGTGGAAAAATCTGAAGAGAAATCGAATGGTGCAAACCGCACCTCCGTATTCTCATTCGTTTTAGAGATACGGCCTTCAGAAGTGCGGTATGGACGCGAATTCTGTCTTTGAAACGTCATATCTCGGAAACCGTGATAGTTACTAATCTGCGGTTTAGGCCACTCGACTTCTCGTTCAGTTCTCTACAATAAGCAGTCTCTGCGGTACTCGGTTTGAGAGGTGTGCCACTCGAAGTGAGGCCGTGTCGTTCGAGGAGCCAAATCCTCGGAAATCTCACTTTGATGGCCCATAACCCTACCTCCGTAGCGACATTGAAATTTCATGCTCCACATAATTGAATTGAGAATTTAATTTGTAATCGATCTAGCACAATAAAACGGAAATAAAAAGTTGTCTCTTTTTTATTGCATTTTTACGTCTTAACACTGACCGACGCCTAGCGTCGTTTTTGTAAAACTCATGTATTTGATAAATTTTGATTCCTAGATTCATATTCTTGCATTTTTACGTCTAGACGCCGACCGACGCCTAGCGTCGTTTTTGTGTAACTTGTGTATTTGATCAAATTTGATATCTAAATTTATGTTCCTGCATTTTTACGTCTCGATGCCGACCGGGCGTCGTTTCTGTAAAACTTCTGAATTGAATACATTTTTCATATTCTTCCATTTTTTCCTCTCGACGCCGACCGACGCCTAGCCTCGATTTTGTAAAATTTGTGTATTTGACCAATTTTGGTACCTAAATTAATGTTCTTGCATTTTTACGTCTCGATGCCGACCGACGCCTAGCGTCGATTTTGTAAATCTTGTGTATTTGATAAATTTTGATACCTGAATTCATTTTCTTGTATCTTTACTTCTCGACGCCGACCGACGCCTTGCGTCGTTTCTGTGAAACTTGTATTTGATTAATTTAGATATCTAAACTCATTTCTTGCATTTTTAGGTCTCGATGCCAACCGACGCCTAGCGTCCTTTTAATATAACTTGTGCCTTTGATACATTCTCACATCTAAACCTATGTACTTGCATTTTTACGTCTCGACGCCGACCGACGCTTAGCGTCATTTTTGTAAAACTAGTGTATTTGATCAATTTTGATACCTTAATTTATGTTCTTGCATTTTTGCGTCCTGACACCGACCGACGTCCAGCGTCGATTTTGTAATTAATACCTAAATTCATATTCTTGCATTTTTATGTCTCGACGTCGACCGACGCCTAGCATCGTTTGTGTAAAACTTGTGTATTTGATAAATTTTGATATTTAGATTCATATCCTCACGTTTTTACGAAACCCGCAGTTTAATGAGTTTGAACATTTCTAAAACTTTTCTTTATTTCTATCCCCTGTACATTTTGCAGATTTTGTAAATATCATGGCAGGCTTGAAAGTTAGCCAAGTTCATTTTCAATATCTTAGGGAAGCTTGCTAAATTGCAACTTCTGTAAATTTGTTTATGACATCTGCCCAAAGATTATTAAAATTCTATGACCAATTATATTATTTCCGCATACTAAAGTGCAAATATTGTTAAGAAGTTTTCCTTTAAAGAGACTTGGAAGAAAAATCTGGATGTGGAAGTAGTGATTACTAATAATATTATTGTGAGCTTAATGCTGTACGTAATGTGATAACTTCTTGTAAGAGTTGAAATAATTATGTTTTGTGTTTAATACTTAGAATTTTTGCTAATGTCATACCTAATTATTTTCGTTTCTACATCAAATTGATACGATTCTACAACGAATCAATTTTACACTTCCTTCATGTCAGATGCATTGCAATTTTCCGCCACTTCCTAAATTTTATAAAGCTCCGTCAAACGATTGGAGTCCACAGGAAAAAAATTATCTTATTTGATTTTTTTCAAAAAATGTAAATGGTTCGTTAGCAAAGTAATTAACGCAAAGTAATTAACCCAGATAAAATAAAATGTTTTTACGACATCATTTGTTTGGACCTATATCAGCACATTTTTTTGAACAATTGTACTAATGATAACGGTTGTATGGAAAACATTCCGTCCTCATTTGTTATTTAATAGTTTAAAGTGTAAATATAGAATGATATTATCATCATAAATTTTCCAATTTAAGTGCAATAAACTTTTCTTTTGTTTTTGAAGATCTTAATATTATCGGGATGAAATTTCATTATTATCTTGTTTTTCGTTACTAACAATAACTTAACATTGTGTTATGGATTATTTAATAATTTTTTAAGAATACGTATTTAAGTACCTAATACTAAAATAAAGCAACAATATATTTTTGTATCTGATTATTTGCATTGTTTTTTATGTCTGGAGTCGAATGAATCTAATTATTTTGTTTTCATTTTTTTATTACAGCTACATAACTACATAACAAATTACAGATGAAGACCAAGGGTGATCAACTTGTGATATCAACAAAAGCGGCATGTCTCGCCGGCTATCTGGAAAATCTAGCCTGTCATCATCTAATAATTCATCAGTTTTTTCCAGGTTGAAGTGTATGTGATTTCTAAGCTTGATGTTAGTTGGTTACTATTTTTCACTGACTTTAAACATTTTAAAGAGGAAGTGTTTCTCAGCTCGATTTGCATGTATGCTTTTATTATGATTGTCCTAACATCACTCTGGAATGGATTAAGCGATGATTTTGTAGAGCATCGTTCAGCGGTGAACCAATATTAGTCGTTAAGCTATGTTTTTATAAACATTCGGTCAATATCTGTTTTTTTTCTCTATTTAAGAATGATTTTACATTATAATAATTGTTAATAAATTAAACACTGCTTTTAGATGAATCAATCCAATATATTATAAATACTCTACATATGTTTCGGCTTATTAGGCCTTTATCAAGAGTATTACATAGAGAATACTAAAGTTTCCGACGTGCATATTCAATTTATACCTAAAAGTATTTATGTCTTAATCTATTTATGACTTAAGCTATTTAAGATTTAATTTAACATCTTTAATTATTTGAATGTTTGGAGTGGACCTAAGCTGATTATATAAATCAAAGGATATTTCTTAACAATTGGTTTATTATAGCGGTGTTTAGGAAATTCTGCTGGTCATTTGTAATAAACCAATTGTTAAGAAATATCCTTTGATTTATATAATCAGCTTAGGTCCACTCCAAACATTCAAATAATTAAAGATGTTAAATTAAATCTTAAATAGCTTAAGTCATAAATAGATTAAGACATAAATACTTTTAGGTATAAATTGAATATGCACGTCGGAAACTTTAGTATTCACTATGTAATACTCTTGATAAAGGCCTAATAAGCCGAAACATATGTAGAGTATTTATAATATATTGCATTGATTCATCTAAAAGCAGTGTTTAATTTATTAACAATTATTTTCAAGATGTTTCACAAGGTACCTACCACAAGTTCAGTTCAGTGATTTTACATTGTCCGCGACATAGAGAAATCCTGTGATATTGGCGACGTCATCTACCAAGATCCAATGCGGGACATATATAGCGCCCGTATAGCACTAAACGTGTTAACATCAAAATTAGTATCAGCTACTCATAAATACCTGACCACCAATTTAAATACAATTCCGACGAAGTATGTTTTCGGTATTACTGGCGCATTCGCCAAAATGTCGAATAGAAAAAATCCTAATTTTGTTCATCTTGTACTAAACAAAGCCTACGATTTGCAAAAGATATCATAGGAGTCGCTTAAGCATTCCATAGTAATGACTGAACGAACATAAAAAGACATTCACGTTTGTCTGTTATAGAATGAGCTCGCAATGAAATGAATAAATTCAATAAAATCCTGTATATTTTCTTTCTACAAGAAATGCTTGTATCGGCCCATCTCCATTTGAACACCTTGTATATTTCTATAAATTTAAATAGAGGTTAAAAAATGTTTTCATTAAACCCACTATACACATATTTATTACGAATAGTGTCTCAAATATTGAAATAGTCACTTAACTAGTATAACAGATGATGGACAAATTTTAATATAATTACTTTTTAAAATTAATTTTCAAACTGTTGCCCATTTACCTTATAGTATTTAAGGCGAACAATAGTTTATTCTTGGATATTTTAGAGCCTTTCTGGCGAAATGAGACGAATTTTCTAGCTATTCGATGTTTTACGTAGTCAATTGAAATATGCTTTAGATTTTACATAACCTCACAAGAATATATCTACACAGGTTAAATCAGGTGACCTAGGTGGTCACTCAGTATCCCTCCTCCTTCCGATTCATCTGTTGGCAATGTTGCATCCAAAAATTGTCAAATGAAAATTGCAAAATGCGGTGGAGGATTATCTTCTTGAAACCATATCTGTTCATTCAGTATTGCAACATCAAATAGAACAGCCAGTCATGAATGAGTTGGAATTGAAAACAGTGTAAATAGCATTCTTCGGTTACTGTTCCTTCAAAGTAATAAAGTTCCGCAACTCGAATATCGACAATTCCTGCCTACATTAATTTTCAGAAGATGCTGAGTGTGCATTTCCTGCATCCAACGCGGATTTTATGTCACCTAGTACCTGAAATATTATCTATTGAAAATGATTTGTTGAGTACAATTTAAATTTTCATTGCACCTCCCAGTTATCTCCATAAAGGAATCGATTTTTCAGTTGTCTTCACACAACTAGTGCAACAAGTGAATTTTATAAACGTCGTATCTTGCTGCTCGAAGGATTTTTTATATAGAGCTTGTCGTCAAATTACAATTTCTTGAGAACAGTCACATAAGGATTTTCTTCAGTTTCTGGCAGGATATTTATCTTAACACCTTTAAGCACTTTTGGTGGTCGGATTTTAGGTAAGCCTCTAACTTGGCCATACTCACTCGAGGCATTTCAGGCCGGTCTGGATGAGTTTCATGGATTAAATTAGATACCTCTTCTACAGTCCGAACTCTGTTTCCGAAACAAATTATTATGAGTTCGTTCTTTGCTGTTAAAACAGATAGTTTCAAGTTGCTATACCCAGCAGTTCCATTAGCCTTCACAAATTGAGGGCCCAGTGATGCAAGTATATAATTTCATGTCATGATATGCAATGTTTTTCAATGCAAAAATTAGAATTTTTTCACTAAGAAAAAACACATGTACGTATATAATAATCCATAGAGCTACAGTGGATATCTGACATTCAATTATTTCGATTTAGTTGAACTTATCTTAGTCCAAAAGTTGATATTAACAAAGATACGGGGTGTTAAAGTCAATCTGTATTTTTAATTTTCTCACATAACTTTTAAACTTTTTCAAATAGTATGAAAATTAGTGGATAAGGCTTATTTAGGAAGATAAATTTAAAATCTGCTTCCATCTTAGGTGTAGATTCTAACGTGAGCCACATAAACAATGTTCAAGATGTAAATGTACGTTTAATTTTTTACACGTAATGTTATTGGAATTTTTATTAAACTACCTCATTTTGGAGGAAAAAAACCATACCAATAAACAAAAACTTGTACATAAAACATTTTACCTAGAATTTGCTTTCCCGACAAATATGTATTATTACTGTCGCACATTAGAAACTATTCGTGTTACAAATGTGTATAAAGGAATAATGAAAATGCCATTTATCTTCCATCCAAATCGGTTGAAATCTACAGGGTGTTGTATTCAAAATAACAAAGTTGGTGATATTGACTGTCTGTGTAGCTAAAGAAATGAGACTTCACAAATAGAAATCGACTGGTCTGAGCATCTTTGTAGAAAGAAAATAAATAAAATGTTGTAATATTTATTTCGTACATTGTATAGTATAATATTGGAGATTAGAACCAAATGGCAAAATGACATCATATACAAATTAACATTCAAGCTTAGAATAGCGAGTTCGTGTTGTTTGTGCATTGTATTTGGGGGATCGTTGAGGGATAGGGTTAAAGGGAAGATACGAATATAGTATTTTTTTAGTGCTTACCACGGCCATTTGACATCTTTAATTGATATTTCACACTACAAATTTAACCTTCCGGGTGGAGTTGGGCAAAAGGAACATGTGCATGTGGTAAGTTTACATTTCATATGATTTTATTTCTGTTATTTATTGTTAATAGATGATACATAAGACAGATTTTTTTTTAAATTGAACCATCTTTAAACAAATAGTCACTAAAAATTATGAAATAAGACAGGTATCGATATTGAGGTCAGTTAAAAATACGGTCATTCTTATTATGTATTAGTTCATTTTCACATCAATGTCAGTATCGATATTAAGTAAAAAGTTCAGTGAACCGAGCGGCAGTGGAATTTTATTATATAATTCTTAGTTACCACTTTCTTAAAGGCGGTCCAAATTTTTAAAATTTTGTTGCCTTTTTTTGTGGTCTCTTATGTAGTTTCTGCAAGATAAAAGAAAATATCCATCATTTTGAATTTTTAAGCTTCAACAACAAATTCGTTATCAAAGAGTCCTCATAAACACATATACTAAATTTCATGAAAACCTGCATAAGCCTTGCAAATGATTTGCAAGAGGTCTATTATTTATTTATTTACTTACTTATTTATTTATTTATTTATTTGAATATAACCACCCAACAGGTAACCAATTACAGGGTGGGAACATTACAGTAGAGGATACGAAAACAATATAGTAAACTAAAAACTAACTAAGCTAATTAAACTATCACGATATAAAACATTGCAGTGATGTAAAAGTATAATAAAATAGAGATACAAAGATAATTATAGAAGTACAAAAAAAAGCAGGCTAGAATTCATAAATTAAGTGGTTTAATAGAAGTAATACTATACTTAAATATATCAAGCTGATCTTGCTGTAGATTATAACTGTTACACATGAAATATAGAGGTAAAAATTTTAATAAGTTAGTTCGAGGGGTAGGAAGATACAAAATATCACAATTCCGACTTGTTATACGAAGTATATGAAAATTTATTTGTTCTAAAATGAGAGGGCAATCAAACATGTTATGCATAATTTTGCAAAGAAAGACTATTAAATGTATTATTGTTCTATTTTCCAAGTTAGACATGTGAAATTTGTCCAGCATAATATTTTGCAAATAACCAGTTATTGGGTAGGTACCATCTTCTACAAAGCATAAATACTTAACAAAACGGCGCTGAACATTCTCAGCATTATTTATGTAAATAGCATACATATCCTGGGGACCATATCCACGAGCAGTATGAATAGTACAGCAACTTCATCATATCACTGTTGCCGAATCCTTTATAGTTTCTTATTATAAAACCTAAAAACTTTATAAGATAGATCTATTGGATTCGCCATTTTTAGTTTTTAATTCTTGATATCAGATTTAGAATCAGATACCTAGTTAGGTTGAAATTGGTATCTAGTTAGTAATTTTAATGCAATTCTGACGAAACTGAGAACTGGCTCATTTTCTAAATTCTTGAATACTCGGCGGTGAACGCTAGTAAATACCTAATTTGATGCGTACAGCATACAGTAATCGTATCTACTTTCTGAAAGTGACGTGGTTGCGGTAAATTGCTTTGACGATGCGATTTGAGAAATAAAATACGTTTCTGTAATTTCTATCTGAAATACGGACTCTAGATGGTTGAATAAATATATATAAAAACATATATACGGAATGGATTGAGAACTTCGTCCAATAATTCAACTGGCAATTATCACTTCAATTTCTGAACAAAGTAATGAGATTAGTGTGTTCGACCAACTTATGTAATATTATTCGTAGATGCTTCACCACTAAAAAGACTAGTAAGAAATCGAACACTCTTTAATGAGTGACGCAAAAACATATCCGTTAAAAGTATAACACCCTTCCTAGAGTCGAGGTTAGATTAGATTATTTAGAAAGAAGGATCTATTTTGGCACTCCTTTTCTAATTTTCCTTAGAGCGTCATATCCAACTTTGTCGTTTATATCAGACTCCACAGCCTTGATAGGGGCCCTTTAGTATGGCTATCAACCCTTGGTTGCTCTTCGTCAAATAGATGGAATCTCGTTCTAGCTAGGGCCTCACAATGGCATAGCACATGGTCTGAGGTTTCCTCTTCTTGACAGAAACTGCATCTGATGTTGCATCATCAGCCAGACCCGTCAGGCCCTTACGTCTATTAAGTCGACAGTATTCAGTTAGAAGATTATCCTAATGGCATTTTAATGTATGCAAATTAAATCCTCCGTAACTTTAGTCGATCGTTCTTTAATGAATTCTTTTACCTGCCTCTGTCGCGGGAAATTTTCCCACTTATTAGTAGATACTCGTATACACGACTTACAAACCACAGTGCAAAAGAGTATAGGTCCTACCAGGGTCTTAAATGCGCCTTCTCTGGCTAGCTCATCAGCCTTTTCATTTCCAGGTAAACATAAAAAGATTATTGCAAATTTAGAAATCATGTATGTAGCCATATTTATAAACTCAGGATTGCATCACAGTACATTTGTAACTTAATGTATGGAATTTATTTATATTACTTATCGTCATAGTAATATCGCAAGTGCAGTTGTCAGTTGTAGGTTAAGCGTAGCTGATAAATTATCATATTTCCAGTAATTCTTTAATTAATTGCCATTTGTCGGTTATCAGCAAACTATACTTTAGCTGACATCTTTGCAATTAATAATTAATATAGAATATAACTTCAAATATAATGCGGTTATCGCTGTAGCTTATACTTTAGACCAAAATGTCTTTCATCAGCGCCTTGACAATAATTGTACGTACCTAAGAACATCAATTAGAAAACTGTATTGTGTAAAAAATTGCATGTTAAAAATGTCTAAAATTCTTCAGTTATAAACAATGAAAAGTTATGAAAGTAAAAATCGTATCTATTACCAAGAGTTATATAGTTGATATTTGATCCAATCTATGTAGAAACTAGATAAGAGATGACTGAAAAGTTCGAAACAACTAAAAACAAGCAATAACAATCTAACCATTATACTCTCCGATGATTTACTGCACTTTTTATATAATTGTTGTACATTCCATAGAATGCTTCATAGTTTTTTTGTAGATAATATTAGTTTTAGGAATTTTTTGTTTAATTAAAATACATAAATGATTTTTTTTTTAATTCAGATAATTAATAACTTTTTTACTTATTGATCGACTTTGTTCAAAAATAGGTTTCTCCTCTGGGTAATACTAACTTACAGTCTAAATTTTAATACAATGGGACTTTTTATTCTTAAGTTATCGTGCCTACAAGAAACGTGACGGACGGACAGACGGACAGCCGCAGACAGACGGACAGCCGCCGGCAGACAGACGGACACAGACAGACGGGCGGACACTTTGAAAGTTGTTCAGAATTCGATCGCCAACACAGTGATATAAATATTTTTTTCTCTACGAGCGATTTTACCGGTTTTAGAAATGTGCCGATCAAATGCAATATACTCTACGTTTTGTATTTGCGAAGAGTGTAATGATAATTTGTTGGTCACGGTAGATACATACTGTAAATGTGATGGGTCCAACAAAAAACACAAGTAAAAATGATTGCAATAAGCTAAAAAAATAAAAGACAAGTAATATTGGTTAACAAATTAAAAGAAATCTAAATAGTTCAATATTTCAATTTATTACTAACCTTCAATATTTTAATTTAAGTATCACTTCTTTGCAGACATCTCTCCCTGACAGTTATCGAGGCAAGTATCGCGATACCCATTATAAAAGAGAAGACATCGGTAAACTGTATGCCGATGAAGTTAAAGAGATATGTGAGAAAATCCAGACCGAAAAGGGAAAGGGTGTTTGTGCCTTCATTGCTGAGAGCTTGATCAGCTGCGGGGGTCAGGTAATTCCCCCCAAAGATTATTTCCCAGAAGTTTACAAGCACGTCAGAGCAGCTGGAGGAATTTGTATCGCCGATGAAGTCCAAGTTGGCTTTGGAAGAATCGGCAAACATTGGTGGGCCTTCCAACAGTTTGATGTGGAGCCAGATATTGTCACCATGGGGAAACCAATGGGCAATGGACACCCTATTGCCTGCGTTGTAACCACCCAAGAAATTGCTGATAGTTTTCTGAAGACAGGGGTTGAGTATTTTAATACGGTAAGGAATTTATTTGAAACACTTGTCCAGAAAGATGATAGTGCAAAAGCTGGTGCAGTTTTGCCACTCAGTTAAAGCCGACTCAGTCACCTGCCAATTTTTTTTTATATTTAAGACGTCAATTTTCATGTATTTTTTATAAAAACATTTCTTTTCAAAAACAATTTGATAACTTGTTAATAGTTGAGGATATAAAAAAATTGCTCATCTTAAAAAAGAAAGCTTGACTAATTCCCTAAAAGAAAGTCCTCTTGTAATTTCCTAGTATATGCCAAGGTTCTCGAGAAAATCGGTATTGAAAAAAATTTATAATGCTCACGAATTTTCGTGTATTTGAAATTTTTTGAGCGCGGCGTATAGAAAAAATTGAAATGCTCGAAAACCAAACAAGCTAGGAAGAAAAATCAAAATGGGTTTTAAAGGTGATATAAAATACTCTTTTGTGTTTCTATTTTTTATTGCTATTGATATTTATTAGTATATAAAAATAGCAATATAATATAGTTACCTCTTGATTGTTTGCATTTTTAGCTATTCACAGGCCCATAAAAAATAACTGACTTTAATATAAGTTATAAATGCATTGTATTTTAGTTCAAGGTAGTACTCCAATGCAGAAAAAGTTGATTGATTGATTGATTGATTGATTTGCCAGCGTAAGGTGGGCATTGCTGCCAATTCCGGTGCAGGGAGATTTGTTCCACCACGCAGCCCGATCGCCCACCGATCATCCCACCGTGTGCCAGAACAAACCCACAGTGCTTTTGTATACCGCCGGACCAGCTGCATACGCTGGATTGGACATTGGACATGCTTGTTGTCAGCAGCGAGAGCCGCATGACGCATGGGGTAGGAGTATAGGATGGAGCGTGTAGGTGTTTGTGAGATGTTTCTTCTTGTTTTCCTTCTGTCTTCATCGGATGGAAAGTGTAGGCGCTTGTGAGATGCTTCTTTTAGGTTTTCGTGCTTCTTTTTACTTTCAGGTTTTTGTGATATGCTTCTTCTTAGTTTCTGTCTGTGATCATCTTCTCTCCTATTCTACTTCTGAGTTTTCTGTTTCTTCTGTTTCTGAGTCTGGCAGTGTGTATATCCTTGATATTTCTTTATTGTATTCCATTTTTTGTTGTGCAAACTTTTCCCAGTGTGTATAATCCTTTCCTAGCTTATTCATAATTCTCTCGATTGTTGTAATCCATGTGTAGCATGGCCTCCCTATTTTCAGTTTGTTGCTGTTCATTCGCAGCGCTTTCTTCAGTAGGTGTGTCGTGTCCCGTCTTTGGACATGTCTCCAGTATTTCATCGCGTATGATTCTATTCTTTTGATTATTGTTCTTCCCTCTAGTAATGTTGACGTTTTCTGTCGTTTTTGTGGTTTTCCTGTTTTTGCTAGCAGTTGGATAATGTCCCTTTCAGCTCTTCTCAGGCTTCTTCGGTTGGCCTTTATCGTTGCTGCGTTTTTGACTCCATATATCATCGTAGTAGGCATTATGATGGTCGTGTATACCTTTTTGGTTAGGCACCATGGTGGTTTGTTGTCCTCAATGAAGGGTAGTAGAGCTCTTGTGACTCTGTAGGCTGTTTTGACTTGGTCCAGGACTGTGGTGAATAGTCGGGGGGATAGGGGACATCCTTGTTTGACTCCTATATTCTTCATTTTTGATTCCGTCGTCTGTCCAAACCATTGTATTGCAGTGTTTTCGTGTAGGCATGCTTTTATTATTCTGTTTATTAAGTATTGCGGTACTCCCCTGTTGAGCAAAGTGTTGACTATAGCCTCATGCCTTATAGTATCAAATGCCTTTTGGAGGTCAATTGAGACTATATATAGTTTTGTTCCTTCTTTCCACTTTTCTTCCAGGATCCGTCTGGTGGTGTACATGTGGTCGTCTGTCGATCTACCCTTGATAAATGCCGTTTGATAATCTGGTAGTTCGCCGATGTATTTTTCCATTTCTCTGAGGAGGAATTGTGCGTAGTATTTATACCCTACACTGCTGAGTGTTATTCTTCTGTAATCGTCCACGTTTTGTGGTGATTTGATTTTAGGGAGCGGTGTCTGTATGGTTGTATTCCATTCCTCAGGCAGGGGTGTGGTTTCCGTCCATGCGTTGGTGATGATTTCTAGGATTAGCTGTTTTATGTTGTCCGGTCCATAGTATACTAGTTCGTTATTTATTTTATCTATTCCCGGGGCCGTGTTTCTTTTAGCTCTGGCCATTATTTCTAGTAGTTCGTCTTTTGACGGTGGCTTTCCCAGAGGCCAGTGGTCCATTTCTTGTATTGGTTCTATTTGGCTTCTCTCTGCGTTTCCTTCTTCTAGTTTCCTGACCCAATGCTGCAGTGGTATGTATTTTCTTGACTGCGTATTGTTGTTTCTCCTATATGTTTTGGGGTGTCTAAAGGTTTGGTTTAATCTCTGTCCTGCTGGAGTGGATTCTATGTTTTCGAAGAATTCCCTGCATTTTTTTTTTCTGTTCGTGCCTCCTCTCTGTGTCTCTTCTTTCTTTCCTCGCTTCTATTATCTTTTTGTCTATGTTTGGTGTATATTGTTTTCCTGTGGCCTTTATTTTCTTTAGTTTTTCGTAATTTCTTTTCGTGTCTTTTCTTTTTGGGCTCATAGGGGATTTGTTCCTTTTCCCGCCGCTATTTTGATTTTTAAACCCATTGTTGACCAATTTAGTTCCTTTCCTGTTAACTGTTTTTCTATCTCCTCCTGGTATTTTTTTTATTCCTTTGTTTTGTAGCAGTGAGATGTTCCATGTGTCATTTGCTGTTTTGTTGTATCTTTTTTTCTTTTTTTCTTCTTGTTTCTTTATTACTAGTGTTCCATATAATATTTTGTGATCTGTTTTGACGTTTGTTACTTGTTTTGCCTTCATATTTTGACCCTGTCCCTTATTTTTCTATCCACTAGGATATGGTCTATTTGAGGGTTGATGTTTCCTTTATTCCAGGTATTAAGGCAGGTTAGGTTCTTGCTCCATGTGTTTCTAACTGTTAGATCTAACAGATGTGTCAAGTTTTTTAGCAAGCTTCCATTATCGTTTGTCCATGTGTGAAGTAAGGTTTTTCCTATGATATTCTTGTCTTCATGTGTTTGGTCGTCCTTTCCTATATGCGCGTTGAAGTCTCCTAGTATTATTGTGTTCATTTTTCTATTCCTATTTCTTCTAGTCTCTTGGGTAATCTGCCTGAATACTCGTCCTGCCCGTTTGTCGGTGGGCACATGTACTCCTAGTATGCATATGTTTTCCTTTCCAATTTGTAAGTCTGCCATGGTTATGTTTTCGTTTACTTTTCTTGTCTTTATCTGGATAGGGGTGTTCCGTCTTATTGCCCATGCGACTCCTCTGCTGGTTTTTTCTTTGTCCCCTCCACTTAGATGCCATTTGTAGTTTTGAGTAACTGCAGTTCCGTCTATCCTGTGTGTCTCTTGTATGCATGCAACGTGTATGTGTTCCATCATAAGAACCTCATCGATTTTTTCTCTTTTCTCTCTCGTTATGCATCCTCTGACATTCCATGTCGCCAGAATGATGTCATCATGTTGTAATTCTTGACTGTTGGCTTCCTCTGTTCTTTGTGATATTTGGTACATGTTTATGTGCGTTGCTTCCTCTAATTCTGGGCGGGGTGTTATAGCCCCAGTTCGAGCGTATGTTTCTTCTGGTTGTTCTGCTTCATGTTTTTCTTGTGCAATAATCGCGCTATCGTAGTGATTTCTTTCGTTTCAGTGCTTCCTATATACTATCTCTAGTGGTGTGTTCTCTCTTCCCTGTTGGTTAGTAGGATGGAAGATTATATGCTCTCCTTCTTCTTGATGTACTATTATTGTCCTGTTTTTCATATTTGTTGTTACTGCAATTGTTTCTTACCCCCCCCCCCCCAAAAACCTTCTCTTCTCAGATCTCGAATGAATGCATTTATTTTTCCCGTATTAGAGTTGTATCTATTGTAACGGGGTGCTAGTTCATGGATGGATGCCTGCATGAATGGCATGAAATGGTCTAAGTGATTTTCGATATAGTCAGCTACTTGTTTTCGTAGGGTTTTCGTCGCATTGGTATGTGCCTGTGATGTTATATTTTCTCCCTCTAGTTGGTGGTTTAATGCTCCATATAGGCAGTTTCCGTCGCCGTCGATTTTTTTTTTTTTGTACCAGTAATTGACGTGTTCTCGTTTCAACGTCCTGTATTAGTGTGTCCATTTTATTTGCCTTGTTTTTCAAAACCAATATTAGCTGTAAGAGAGTCTTTTTATTATGTTATCTGTATCGCGGTAAAATAACTTTTTACAGCGAGTTGCAAATGAGAAAGCGGCCCGAGAGAAACCTCCGCACACCCTGTATATTGTTTTGATTTTTGTAGTGCCTAATTCAAATTCCCCATATAAAACTAATAACTCTGCAGCGAGAAACAAAAAGTTTATAGTAAATAAATTATTTCTTAAACAAAAGTACCCGTTCCACATGAAGAATTCATTCATTCGCGTATATGTGAAACAATGGATTTCCGAATCACAACATTACTCCAATGCAGAAAAAGTTAGGAATAAAAATATTCACATTTACAAATTTACCAGCATGCTGAAGGTAGCCAAATTTTGGCCAATTTTCTGTTGTTCCCTAAAAATAAAAAACAGATCCAAATATCTTGAAAATTTAGCTTTTTTTGAGTTTATACATCATATAACTATTGTTTCTAATCATTTAATAGCTAAGAAATTGTATTTAAAAAATATCATCAAAAAATTAAATATGCAGCCTTTTTTGGATTTTCTTTTTGGCTAACTTTAACATGCTGCTAAATTTGTAAATGTGAATATTTTTATTCCTCTAACTTTTTCTGCATTGAAGTACTGCCTTGAACTAAAAGATAATGCATTTATAACTTATTTTATAGTCAGTTATTTTTTATGGGCTTGTAAATAGTTATATGCACAAAGAATCAAGAGATAATTATATTATGTTATTTTCATATACTAATAAATATCAATAGCCCTCAAAAAGAGAGTAGTTTATATCCCCTTTAAAACAGATTTTGATTTTTCTTCCTAGCTTGGTTGGTTTTCCAGCAATTCAATTTTTTCTATATGCCGTGCGCAAAAAATTTCAAATAAACGAAAATTCGAGTGCATTTAAAATAAAAATTTTGCAGTTTTTTTTCAACATCGATTTTCTCTGGCATAAAGAAGAAAATTACCAGAGGACATTTTTTTAGGCAATTAGTCAAGCTTTCTTTTTCATAATGAGCAGTTTTTTTATATCTTCAACGGTTAATGAGTTATCAGTAAAATAAGTATTTTTTCACCGAAGGGGTGGTTTTTTGGGGATCATCCCCAGAACTGATTTTTGTGGTTTTGTGATGTTTAGTCCTCGCACTAACAGTTACGGGAGGAAAATTTCAGATAACATTTTTTGCGAGCTTCTGGTGTATTTTTTACTTTACCGACTGGACTATAGAGGTAGACCTTTAATAAAAGAATGGCTAATAACATGGTAGAAGAATTCTCATAGTAGGCCCTGAAAATTAAATTTCTAAGTGTTTGTCATAAAGTAAAGGTACTAATAGTCTATATTTTAAAAAGAGCTCCGTTAAAATGTTACAATAAACACGTTTTTTACAAACAAAGTGGGTCACACTATTTATATGAATAGTATTATTTAACATGTCACTTGTTAAAATGGTTGTTACAATTCTTCTGTGGTTAACTAAATGTTCAATTCATGTATGAAAAATAATAGAACATTCCTTTGCTTTTAGTATAGGCACTAAACGCGACAAACAATACGATTCATGAAGACCTGAAACTGATCTTTACGATTGTATGAAGCTAAATCAAGATTTGTATTTTTATAAGATGAGTAGCTTATAAACAGAAATTTAAATATAATATAGATCATTACAGTATGCATTGTGAAAACAAGAGTGTAAAAAACTCACAATCAATTTTATTTTTCAGTATGGAGGGAATCCAGTGTCGTGTGCGATTGCTAATGCAGTTTTCGACACCATCGAGAAGGAGAATTTGAGAGAACATGCATTGGTGGTCGGGGAGTACTTACTGGACAATTGTCAGATACTTGCGAAAAAATACAAATATATTGGTGACGTACGTGGAGCAGGACTATTCGTTGGAATTGACCTGGTTCAGGATAAGCAGTCCAGACTTCCTGACAAGGAGTGTGCACAGTACGTTCATCAAAGGTACGTTTCAAATGATACATTATTACATACGTTTCTTGATATTGTAAGGACGTATTTTTCACGTTTAAAAAATGTAAGAAAGTGCTAGTGGGGGCAACGAACGGATAAAAAGTATCTGACCTTGAAAAAATTGAAACTTAAATAATATCTTCACCAAAATGTTAATAATACTACCGGGAACGTTATACTCACAATTGACCTCCGTGTACCATAAACAAATATCCCTCATTTTGCAAAATGGCGACCAAAAATAAGTTTTCTGAATTTCTCAATAACTGTTACCACCACAAGAATAATGTCTCAGTACAAAATGAAAGTGGACATAATTCTCTACAACCAAGGTTCGCTTAATTTTCTTCTATCGTTGAAAAGTTACGGTCGATTTTCGAATGGTCCAATCTTTAATTATGCTTTTTTATTTTCCCAACTCTTCAGGAAAATGAGCTCAAATCCAGACCTCTTTATAATATGTACGTGTATCAAATTTTAAGTCATCGATATCTTAAACTATTGCAGAGTATAGTGGGACGAAATAGACCATTTCTTGGCCAAAATTCTGAAACTACGAAATTCATCCAAAATCAGCAGGCGATTGCAGAAAAAATCTGTTCCAAAAAACAAAACAAACATCTTTCTTCTACAATAACTATACTTCCACTGCAGTATGTGGATATGGAAGTAAGGAAATATATAGTGCATTTTGACTTGTTTTAAACGTTTAAAGGTCAAGCAAAATTACAAGGATTATTTTTTTCAATAACGTGTGTGTTTTCCACGAGCCCTTTTCACTGCAATCATCCTTCTTCCAGTACCTATGTTGATGTTATCGATAATTTTTTGTAGCAAATTCTTCCGTATTGCAATCAGAGCAGTTCTCATTTCGGAAAGCAGTGATTTTTGATCCAAGTCATCCTAGCATGTCCCATACATGTTCAACTGTAAAGAAGTGCGGGAACACGTAGGCCAAATCATTGTTAGTATTTACACTCGGTCTACAAATGCCAATTTATCTCATTCCTTTAAAGCTGGTGTCGTGGTGTGCGTATAATGGAGAACTAAACAATTAATTTCAGTTGTTAAATGGGATCAAGAGTCTTGTCTAAAGATAATAAATGTTCCCCCTCATATCAGTCCTATGCTAAAATGGCAACTTGAACTTGGATTTGACTACATTGTATTTTAAAGTATATTTGCTTTTTTTTATAAGTAATCTGCAACCACTGCGTATCAAAAAAAGGCTTCTAGAGAAGACCATCAATTTAAATCGTGATAATGCAATAAATTCTAACATTTTTCTTATAATTTCAGAATGCGTGAAGAGCACATTTTGATCAGTCTAGACGGACCTCACAACAATATCATCAAAATAAAGCCCCCAATGGTTTTCACGAAGGAAAATGTAGATGAGGTCCTTACGACATTGGATAGAATTTTTAAAGAATACAGGCATAACAACGAGATTTATGCCATAAACTCAATTAATCTTAAAAACACCTCGGAGGTTACATCTATCAGAGACCATAGGCCGAGGAAACAATTGTCTGAGGATAAAATCAAATCGATTTAATCGGTCGATTTAACTATAATTATGTATTTATGATGTATTATTTATATTTTAAGTTTAATGTTTCTAGTCAGTATGTAATGAATAGTTTGATTGTTGTTTAAACAATGAATCTTATATAAGTTTACTATAAATATTTAATTTATTCTATTATGCACATGTCTTATTGCATAAAACGTTATTGTCAATGTTTAAATTGATTTATATTTATAATTTACTAACTCTATTATACTATATTAGAAATAAATTTTATGTTAAAAGTTTTTAGTTTTTCATTTCAAAGTATCTTTCCGACTTCAAAAACAAAGAAAATACTTTTTGAAAAAAATTAACCGCTTTAAAAAAATCGGTAAAGGTATTTACGCAGAACTTCCTTCTTTATTTGCACCCCGATTATTTATTAATAATGTTATTTCTTCTGTTAGATGACCACCTGTATGTCAGATTTTCTCATTAATAACACAGCTCCACAGAAGAAAAAAAATTTCAGGTCAGCGCATAGTGGGCCAGAATCCAAAAGTTCTGGCCAAAATTCTGAAACTCTGCAAATGTACTTATTGTGCATAGGTCTTTAAAAGAAAAATAGTAAACAAAAAATGAATCCCTCTGGGAGTGAGATATAGGGGTTGAAAATATAAATAACCTTCGATATTTTTGAAACTCAGTTTACGTACTTTCAATACCTAAATTTCTATGAGAAAAATAAGGAAAAAAAATATAATCCCCTGGGGATGAGTTATAAGGGTTGAAAATATAAGTATTCCACGATTTTTTTCAAACTTGGCATACGTGTTGATTGCACTTAGGTATTTATGAGAAAAATATTTTTAAATACTTGGGAGTGATATGTAAGAGTTCCAAAAATTGTTTAATCAATGTTTCTAGAAAAAGATTAAAAAAAATTATATATTGTTAACATTGTGGAATAAAAAGAGATAAAACGCATTCGAAAGTTGAATTTATTATAGATATTTGTACAGAAATAATAAATAAATTAAGACCCATCAAAAATACATACTTGTCTACATAATCACTACTGTCCGAATCGATGTCGTCATCAGAAGTTGTGGTTTCGGAGGTGCTTTCCTGTGGTGTTCGTGTCATCGAAATCGCTGATGGTTTGGGTACTGCTGGTATTGCTAATGGACTTAATACTTTGAAAGGTAATGTTGTTGACCTCTTTGGGTCAATTTTCTAAGTCCTGAGATGAACGGGTCGGACGAAATTAGCAGGCAATGAAGAAGATCTTCGTTCGTTTGTTGTCTAGATGATTTTCTGGTGTGGCTCCGTCTGTATTGTTTAAGATCCTTATTCCTTGACTCCTGAGCTTCTTCTGAGAGTTGACCGATTGGTAACATCGCAGACTCAACAATTTAAGCTCCACGTATCAGGATTTTGTGCACAGATGGCGGCATGTAATACCATTCGTAATTGATGAATAGGTGCATATGTGTCGAATTTTTCACAATTTAATTTGTATCCTGATGACAAGGTTTGCAGAATCACTGCAAATCTTTTCATTAAAGAAGCATTAATCCCCGTAATACGTGTAGCTGTTTCAGGGTCTCTAAAAAATCTTCTAGCCATGTTGCCATCGTTCGTAGTTTCACTACCTCCGGGTTTGACACAGTCAACCAAAAATCCTATTTCTTCTTTGAATTTCTTTTGAATTTCCACTTTCTTAGCCATCAATGCTATTTTATTTTCTCCACGAGCTTGCCATTGTTTAAACTCCAGTTTGTATGATACGTGTAGCAAACACTCGCAAAATCGAATCCAGGCATGAAGAGTTGAGAGGCCAAAACGATACGTGGTGATGTCGACACATTTTCCCCAACTGCGTTGAAATTGTTCCTTTCAGACGGTTTAGTACCACATACGTAGCGGGTTTGAGCCGTTTTAGTTGATATGATTACATTGTAGATCTTCCCATCAATCATTGTTAAAACCAGTTCATGTTTTACAAATATATTTCTGCCCACCCGTTGTTATTTTTCTAAATCCTTTATTTGATTTTCTATGCATTCTGCCTCATTACTAGTTAATTTCAGTGTTTTCTTCGCGTACTGAATCCTAATTGGCCTGCAGTATCTGACTGAAGAAGGTCTTGGATCTTGCCAAGAGTTTTCGCTGAGTGCAAACAATTGAAGTGGGACGAGAGAATTCAAAACCATGGCATTATCACTGCTACTTTCTTAAATTTTTTGTTTATACTCACTGTGTCACGTGCCTCCATTGCAACCCCATTTTGAAATTAATACAGTTCATGTGTCATAGTTTCAGTACTTTCAAAAACACATCTTCGTGATTCTACTATTCTCGAACTTGTGTGATCAAGCAAAGCTTGTAGTTTAACTTCTGTCATCAAATCAGAAATAATAGTAGATGAACGATCAGGATAGCACTCTTCTCTGGCTCGTTTCATACTGTGGTAACTTGGGTATATGTTTGGTCGTTTCTCCTTCGTCTGCAGTCGCAACTTCATGTACTGAATTTTAGTGAAGTTAGTTTCTACAATCAAGCATAATGCTTCTTCCGGACTGTAGGGATGAGCTCATGCTTTCCACGATGAATCCACGCTCCCCTGATTCTCTTCGCTCTAGATGGAGTTGTATCAATAGCTTCGCTTAATAGTTTTGCTGCATCTATTTTACCTTCTGAACGTAATTTCATTTTAGTAGCACACATCAATGCCTTCGGATCTGACTTCTTACGCATTTCTTCAGTTTGTCTTCTTTTTACTGTTTTCAAATGACAGCCGACCAGCGCTTGAAGTTGAGTATTTTTCAATATCAATTTCATAACCAGACACTTTCAAACTAATTGTTTGGTCTAACCACGTCTTGTTCTTTTTCAAAAAGTATTCTTTATTTCCTTTAGCTTCGTTCCAATGTTTACCAAGTTTGCTGCAAAATCGGCTTAAATCTTTTTTAATTAACTTGACATCGGCTTCAGTACACTCGTTGTCTTCAAAACGACTCAAAACTCAGTAGTTTAAAAGCGTCGGCATTAAGTGCTTTTAATGACCGTTTGACAAATAAAAAGTTATAGGTTATTTAAAAAACATGTAATACTGTGTTGTACTTACCCAGAGGAAAATGTTCCATCTTAAATTTCTTTGATAACATCTTTCAAATTCACTCATGACACAGCGAAAGTTCAATTGTCTTAAAGTAGCGAACTGTACACACGGATAGCACGATAAGAACTGCCGAACTCCCCTGTACAGGGCAAATTTGCCACCATAAAACCCTTTGTATTGTGTGCTCTGGAGGTTCCTCTCGTGGTAAAACTTGTTTGGGAACCTTCTGAGAAGTTGATAATTTGGAATTTTGGCCAGCTATTAAGAATATTGACCCACTGTGCAGCGAATCAGACCCATGTATCCCTATGCATTTTGGTCGCTGAATCCAAGCGAGGTCAAAGAAAATCGTACACCCCCAAAATAATTAGCTAGAGCTAAAAATACACCTGGAATGGGGTGAAAAGAATATTAAGCTACGAGAATCTTAATTAATCGAATTATACAAATTAAAGTTAAACGGCAGCGTACATACAAGATATGAAACACACCCCCAGGGAAGGGCGAAAGCTCCCCATATATTAAAAAATCGATTCAAAACAGCAGCGACTGCTGAAAGAGCTGGAAAGTTTTGTTAAAGTGATAAGAGACTGCGTCAGGTCCCTGTAATCTTCATAAACTGCCCCTATAGGGTTGAGGAAAACCACTCCTAAGTTTAAATGACACGAGAAAAACAAGAAAAAAACATGAAATCCAACAGGATTTCTATTTTCGTGCATGCTATGATTGGCTAAAATTGATTATCATGAAAATCTTAAACTATTTACGAAATTAAAGTCTGTACATGAAAGTATAAAAGACAAATATATATTACAAACTTATTATACTCTTCCTTTCTATTTCTGCTAAGTGTGCATGCATTTTTTCAATAAGTAAAACAGTACCGAGTTCGAGAGTGGCTGGCGTCTAGGGTGGACGTGCCGTGGGTCCCGATCTATTAATTTATTTACAATAATTTAACGGCATCAAACTCGATACAATTTAAGTTATCGGCAGATTGAAGGGTTCTGCGTAAAGTGAAGTGTAATAATAGGAGAACAAGGCACACACCGAATTAATAATTGAATAATTGCGGTGAAGTCTACGTTAATGATACCAAAAATAAAATAAACAAGCTAACCATTATACTCTTCGCCGATTAACTACACTTGTTATATAATTGTCGCACATTCTATAGGATACTCTTCGCAGTTTTTTTGTAAATGACATCAGTTTCACACATTTTTTGTTTAATTACAAAACAAATTTTTTTTTCATTTAAAAAATTAATAACTTTTTTACTTAGTGATCGATTTTGTTCAAAAACAATGGGGTTCTTCCTCTAGCTAACACTAACCAGCCAAATTTCAATACAATCGGACTTTTCGTTCTTAAGTTATCGTGCTTACAAGAAACGTGACGGACGGACAGACAGACGGACGGACAGACAGACGGACAATGGACGGACATTTTGAAAGTTGTTCAGAAATCGATCACCAACACAGTGGTATGAAATTTGTTTCTCTACGACCGGTTTTAGAAATCTGCCGATCGAATGCAATGTACTCTTCGTTTTGTATTTGCGAAGACTGTTTAAAGTGTAGCGCTTAGCTGAGGCACGACGTAAAATCTTCCTGGAGCTTGGCTCACTTTTCAAATGGGGGAGAGCAACAGATGTTTACATTTAAAATTGAATGACAACAAGCTGAGTTTTAGGAAGCATGAGAACGAGTGCAAGCAGTGTGGGAATACTACAGAAGAAAGAGGGAAGCTGGCAACGTAAACACAAAGGAGACAAACAGATAAGTCTATAATAGTCTAGCCTTTAATTGTATTTGTTTTATTAATTTTATAGTTTATTAGTGTTACACAATAGAGAAAAAATTTAAAAGTAAATTTGAAAAGGTGTTAAATATAGATAATGAAATAGAAAATACTCGGAATTGGAAAGCGGCAGTTGCATGTAATTACTACAGAAACAAACCAATATACAGTGTGCAAAATATTCTTTCGGGCCTTTTTCTCATAGCCCGCCATATAAAGTTTTTTTACCGCAAGATAGGGCACTTCCACCGTAAATGGTTATTTACCTGTGGAACGGTTATTAATAAAAAAAGAAGCTCCCGGCGGCGAGCGAATGTATGTATGTCTTGGCAGACAAACAAACTAACCGCAAGCGGGCAGAAAGAGATTCACATTGCTATATTCAGAAACGGAAGAAATAGAAGACGTGAAGGAAGAATAAATAAGGAGATGATGATAGATAGAAACTTAAAAGAAGCATGGAAACTAAAAAGAAGCATCTTGCAAACGCCTGCACTTCCCCATCCGATGGTGACAGATGGAAACTAAAAAAGAAGCATGGAAACTTAAAGGAAGAGTCTCACAAACACCTACACTACCCATCCTATATTCCTACCCCATACGTCATGTGGCTCTTGCTACTGACAAAAGCATATCCCATGTCCAACTCGACGTATGCAGCCGGTCCGGCGGTATATAAAACATCCAAGGTTTGGTTCCGGCAGCAATGCTCAACTCACGCTGGCAAATCAATCAATCAAATAAAACAGTACCAATATTTCCATAAAGATTGGTGTGATCTCGTCTGCCTACATGTCGGCAATTGGTGGGCGCCGTCTGTTAAGTTATCCGATAAATCAATTATAACCATATATTTGGAGTATTGTCACGCAGTACTTGAGATTTATTTTAGACACCCGGTACATCATTTTTTAGCAAGGATATGATTTGTTATATTAGATTGTTTAGCTTATTTTATCGTTGAAACGGAATACGTTTTACTTTGTATCGAGAAAGCCTGAGTTAGCGAAAACCAAGTAAGCCACTGAGCTTACATTGTAACTAGGCCGGAAATGTTGAATCGCGAAAAGAGTAACGATGCCGGTGAACAGTAAAAAAAGTCAGCTGGGTTTTGAGTTCGAAAAAAAAAGGTCCTGCTTGGGTATTGCATGGCCCCAACTTCTCTCCTGGAGGGTGGCATACTAGGGGTGATTAACATCCGTATTAAAAATGTAAGTACACCTTTTTTATATGTTCACATTTTATTAATAAACTTGTATCTTGGTTTCTACCACTATGTTTTATTTTATAAAGTATTCATTCAATAATTAAATTAAACCCTCTCGTATGCCAAGCGAGTTAAAGTGACGTTAGCCATGGGTACCTCCGGTACTGCTCTGGGCAATAGAGTAATATAGGGGATACCTGTGGATGTCGCATATTTCGCGCAGAAACAAGTCTTACAGCCCTAAATTGCATTTCCTACGTGACACTATTACTAATGTTAATACAAACAATTGAGTAATTTAATAAATAATTGAGTTAATAATATACTCTTCGCAACTACGAAATCGAAGAGTATATTGGATATTCTCCACCATAGTCATCTCGCATAAAAATCGTGATAATATAATAGATTTTTTTTCACTTATTTAAAATCGACCTATTTCCGCTACTGAGGCCTATCACCGATGCTAGGAGATAAGCTATCCCCAAACTGGAAATTTTACCGAACATCTTTTTGCTTGCCTAACATTTAATAAACAAGGGAATGACTGCTTTATATCTCCTCTGAACGATGGTATATCCGCTATGTAAGACCTACCTAAAGTTACATACCTTCTACGTATTCGCTGATTACAAGCCGTCAGAAGGTGCAGTGAGAACGCTCCCTCGACTGGGTCACCCGTCCAAATACTATCCGCGCTTGATGTTGCTGCACTTTCGTATTGAAATACGAGTATAGCAGACGTATCTACGCTAGCTCCTATATTCTAATAGATGTAGCTTAGAAGTTCTAATTAATAAATACAACAACAACCATCTATTAGTCTTTATTTTAACGTTTGAGCTTTGATTTACCACGCGGTGACGTATGCACTCTCATCTTTAAGGATTTCTTACCAGTCGGTCCGACATTAATGGGCGATGTCTATTTCTGGTTACTGACGAAACATTCAAAGTTAATAGTATAAATTTCTTTTGCACTAACATTGCAGCGTGCAGACCCAAGTTGACCTGACCGATTGCTCTTGGTCTGGTTTTTAAAATTTTGTTATGTAAAGATGGTTTTGCAAAGTTGTATCCAACAACCCACATAACATCTCATGGATATGTACATCCACAGCATATGCATTAGGTGTTGGAATTTGAATATGTATTGTTACATATACATATGATATGAAATGTATATTCAGCTACTGATATGCATCAGCGTCATATACATTGTATATTGCTGGAGGTATATACATAATGATTTATACATAACATGTCCATTAAGGTATAAGTAAATTATACGCGTACAGGAATTTTGTCTCATTATCTGATGCGCATGCGCTACTAATTTATGGCATACTACGTCAGGGCACCAGGCATCATTTGTTTACGAATTATAGTTCGCAATAGCCGGCGCCAGCAGCCATTAAGCGATTAAGCCCTGTAGTGTTGTGTGCATAGTGTTTATGTGTGATGAAAGTTAACTCTTTCTCATTTTCTGGATTTTATATTTGCTTATTGCCATATTATGCTGTTACATTTGCATGAAGCTTCCATGATGTAAGAGTATATTTATTATAATGCAATTCTTTAGATTCGTAAATACATACTCTTTTAGGGTTAGAAAATTTGCAAGTTTCTTATTTAACTGATTGTGGCAGGTGTGTGTTTAGTAAAGATGGCGGAAAGTGACAGAGGCCTAAAAATTTGCTGTTATGTCATATTGGGTATGTATTTTATAAATATAGTGAATAAAAATTACATACGTTCATATTATATAACTTACTGATGGTTGAGAATGTTTTAAACATATGTAGGACATGAGTAACTATAGTAGGTATTATACATATGTTTACAATTTGTTAAACTTCCGGAAGGTAAAAAGTATACGTCAATATTGAAAATTTTAAATATTGTGTAATATTAGGTTATTTTGTAAAGTTTGTGTATGTGTAAAATAGTTATATAAAATATATTTCTTATTAAGCTATCTGTGTTTTATTACCTCTTATATGGATACTATTGGATACCTCTGAAGTAGTTCCCACGAACATCCAAACACTCGAACACTTTCATTCGATGCGTGCTGCTCCAATCGTGTTGGTATCATCGGGATCATTAAAACTTTTCGTTTTAATCATCTGCCGATGATGCCAACATGACTGGGGCAACACGCGTCGGGTGCAGTATTCAATAAGCGTTTTGATGTCCGTGGAAACTACTTCAGAGATATGTAATATATATTCATAAAATATACGATTGTGTATATGATGTGTGTTTCATATCCAGTGAATGTACATTGCATATGTTTATGTATATTCACTGGATATAAAATAAATATGGAAGTCGGCGACAAACGTATCTGCTGGGAATGTTAATTCCACATCCATTAGATGTATATTAGATATACTATCTCCATCTTGTGGATATACATATCCATAGATTGAAAATACAGTGTATGTACATTGCATATCATTTTGTTATGTGGGAACTCGTCTAATGTGGATTCAATCATGATGACAAATGGATATGGATAATATCGGATAATGAATTACACAGATCTACAAAAAACAATTTTTTTTTTGTGAAACCTAACCCTATTATTCTTTAGTAAAATTTTCCGCTGATTCCGTAAATGAAAAGAAAAAAAAATGTTTTATCGTGTAGGTTCCCTCCCACACCTCAATTCCCCCGAAAAATTAAAAAAAATGCAAACTGGGCAAAAGAACCTACCTATCTTTAGTCAAATTTTCCGCTGAAGCAGAAAATGAAAAAAAAAAAAAAATTATCGTGTGAGTTCCCCCCACACACCCATTCCCCCAAAAATGAAATAAATACAAACTGGGCGAAGAACCTATCTTTAGTGAAAATTTCCGCTGAAGCCGAAAAGGAAAAAAAAATAAATTTTTTATCGTGTGGGTTCCCCCCACACACCCCAATTCCCCCGAAATATTAAAAAAATGCAAAGTGGGCGAGAAAAACCTACTTATCTTTAGTAAAACATTTCGCTGAACTCGAAAATAAAAAAAAAATGTCGTGTGGGTTTCCCTCCACACAACCCAATTCCGTACAAAAATTTAAAAAATGCTAACTGGGCGAAAAGACCTACCTCTCTTTAGTAAAATTTTTCACTAAACCCGAAAATGAAAAAAAAAATCTCCAAAACTTGGGCTACTACAGTGAAGAACAGGGTGAGCACTTCCTCAGGATTTGAAGACTATGGGATAACGGTATTAGGGACGATTTAGGGCTGGACTTTAAAAAGGCAGACAGTTAATGTAAGCCATAAGAGAAAAAGTACGAGCTGTTCCTTTGAGGAAAACGGACTACGGCCCAAGAAAAAAAGAAAGATTTTGTGAACATCTAAATTTTTATTTCAGCCTAATGAGAGGCACGGTTTATTTTGCCTGTGTGAGTTTGAGGAACCCACACGATAACATTTTTTTCTTTTCATTTTCGGCTTCAGCGGAAAATTTTACTAAAGAGTAGTAGGGTCAGCTCTCTACAACAATTTTTTTTTCTTTTTTGTAGACCTGTGTTATCCATCCAATGAGAATTTAATTTTACATAACCTAATAATAAACAAATTTAAAAAGCCTCCGTGGGTGTAATTTAAACGTGCTGCCATTTTTTTATATAATAGAATGACCGACATTGATGATTGTTTCTAATTACGGCTAAGTTGATAATTTTTACTACAAATTCTAGAACATTTAAGAAAATTGCGAATATCGCAAAAAGTTGTAACTTTAACCCCTATAATGGGTATACTAGAAAAAAGACGATTTAATTTAACATAAAATAATGTAAAACATACAGGGTGTTTTATTTAAAATAAAAGAGTTCTTGAGGTTTGAATTTGATCAAATGTAAGGTGAAAAATGCAACACTTGGTATACTATTATGGAATTTATTTCCATTGCAGCTCATATTATGTTCTTTCGACGAGCCAAAGATAGAATGAGGATCTCCTACAAGAAGAAAGTTATGCAAACTTGCAAACCGTTGCACCTGTCAAACTTTTAATAAAATGTCAAATATCTTTGAAACTGCTGGGTTTGGATATATGGTGTGCTACATGCTTAAACTCAGAATTTCATGGTTATTTCGAAAAGTCGAAAACATATAGGGTGTTCCATTTAAAATAAGCAAGTTGGTATAACCGGTAGTACCACATGCTCATATACCTATTAACTATATACTGGTAACACGCTATAAGCCACTATGTACGCAATTGAGGCTAGAGAAGGAGATAGTTTTTTATCTCTATGGAGAACTTGGGATCCAACGCGCACGCTCCGACGACACAAGCGCGTTTTGTAATAGGTCAGTGGCCATGTGGCCAATTTCCCCGATTAGATTGTGACCATTTGCCTTCTATATTCAGTTGAACGGTGACAATCTCGCGTCACTAAGGCATGCGCACCATACCCAAAGTACTCTTAAAGGATAGAGATACAGGCTTTCCTTGGCGTCAAGTTACGAACGAAACTAATAGTATATAGTTAATATGTATGTGCACATGCTTGTAATTATTTTAGTTAGGTAGATTGGCCACACTGACTGTAGTAACCCCCTAAATTTTCAAAATTGTTCGTTGCGTACTTTTCCCTACACAAGAAAAATTTAAACTTTTTTTACTATTACTACACTTCCACTCCACTACATGGACGTGGAAGTGAAACATGCGGAATGACCCCATATAATCTGTAATTTAAAAAAATGAAGCTGGAGAGGATGGAGACTTTTGTTTATGTATCTATGGACATAATTCGAACACATACACCAGAAGTAGACAGAACATTTATTAGTTTAGTACTTAAAAAATATCTTACATAAACAATAATGGCAAAAGAGAGGAACATATTGACATATGAAACATAAATCTTTTAAATCAATATAGCAGCCTAACCTTTCAAGATGATAATTAATTTTCCATATCTCTACTTGTTTAAAAAAATTGAAAGTTACATATGTAGGTATTTGTTGTAAAATAGTACCTACAAAAATACCATGTGAAGATTATTTAATAATTTATTTTCTTTGGTATTTTGTATGAATTAAATGGTGTATTGAAATATCTGAAAAGCTGCCCAATTTAATATTTGCGAATATGCCTTGTCAATATTTAAGTACAAATAACATTAAAAACAATCATAAAAAGTGTATAAAAACGTAACTAGTTGACTTAGATACTTAACTAATCTAATTAAGTTAAAATCTTAAAGCAAAGTAGATAACAATAATCATTAATACTGTAGACGGAATGATTGTAAAGGCACCACCTCCGCTTTGATTTTCGATCATACATTTTTCAGAATTGCTCAGTAGATTTTTGAAATTATCTACGTATTTAATGGTAGTTCCTCCAAATGTTAGTCCTGGTGTAGAATCCTGAAAACATAAAAGGTGATTTTACCGTGTACTCCTTTAAAGAAAACATATTTAAATATGTTTGTCTAAATATTACTAATGAAAATATAGTATCAATAATTGCAATCTAGTCAATTATCGAGCAAAAATATACTATGAGTCGCAAGTGAACTGGTCAAGTGCAATCAGCGTAGACACTATTTTTTTAAAATATCATCCATGCAAAATTAAATATGAAGAAATTTATCTATGAATCTACTTACTGGGAACAACAAATCCTTGGTATAATTAAAGCTTTCAAAAACCTTAAAAGGTTTCTCAATTTTTTGCCCAAATTCTAACTCAATTCCTCTCAGAAGCAACGCAATATCATCTTGCTTAGTATTATTAATTTTCGATATGACTTCTCCACCAGTGATGATAGTCAAATATGCCTTTTCGTCTATGTTAAATCCTGTATATTCTGATAGCGATCCGTTTCTGTTTAACACACGAAACTCGGTGGAGATATTATTAAAATCTTTTACATCTAGAATAATAAAAAGAACGATTATATTTGAATATTTACCTCGATTTAGTTTTGCACCTACCATTTTTGGTTATGACAGCATAATCACCAGCAAGTTCAGAAAGGCATCTTAACGCACCGTCGGTTCCGTAATACTTATTACCAGGATCAGCATTACAATACGCATGAGCTGTAAATAAGAACACATCAATATTTTTTTATATAGTGTCATAGCAGCTAGAAAATTATGAGGAATATGATTTGCTAATGGATGTTTGTGGAGTGAACTTAGTTGGACGAATTTGCCTAAAAACATTTTTAATAATCACCGGCACACACAAAAAAGTCGAGAACGAGATAGCAGACCTATGTATTCTTATGCATTTTGACCTGCTAAACACGAATCCGATGTCCGGTTTGCCCGATTGGCTCTTGCATTTTTCCTAACCTCAAAAAACATCTCTCAAACAAGTAAATAAAAAGCTTAAATGAGCTAACCACCATTGCCATACGTATTTTGGAGTGCTGATACCGAATCTGAAGTCAGAATTGGCCGATCAGATAGGAATTTTGACATAACCTCAACAAATACCTAAAAAATGCTCAAAAATCCAAAAGAAATCAATTAAAAGCTTAAACTAAGAACTTTAAAACAAACATAACTTAAGGCAAGAGCATTACACCAAGAACTTTGAACCAAGAATTCAAAACCTAACATAACCTAAGACAAGAGCTTAACACCAGGAACTTTAAACTAAGAATTCTTAACCCAACATAACCTGACACTAAGAACTTTAAACCAAAAACTTAAACCTATTATAAATTAAATTTCTAAGGCATGAACTAAGGTTGAAAGTTCTTGGTTTAGAGATCTTTGTGTAAAGTTCCTGTCTTGGAATATGTTATACTTAGAATTCTTGCCTTAAGTTTTGTTAGATTTAGAGATCTTGGTTAAAAATCTTTTGTGTAAAATTCTTGCTTGTATTTAGTAAATTCGAAATATCGAAAAAAAAAAAAAATCGACGATAAATAAAATATTTATCTAAAATGTTCTAGTATGGAAATAGTAGATAAAAGTTTTCCATGGTACCTTGTATCATAAATTATACCTAAAAACACATTTAATGACGTCAAAATTGGAGTAAATTTAGGAAAGTTTCAGTTTCAGAGAATTTCATTTACCCGAAGAGAAGCATTCGCTTTGCTCAGACTAATAAGATTACGATGAATCCTTCCTTCTAGAGTAACTTCCCATACAGCACACGGACATCCTCAGAACATACTGGACTTTTCAGGACATATGGGATATCCTGGGAAGATCCCATTATCACCTTAGGATGTCCGTAGGATATCCAAATGGGACAGTTCGGGCTTTGCTGATGACGTTCTCAGGACATCAGTACAGGTGTGTACAGGACATCATCAGCTCTTATATGGGTTATGCCTGGGCTTTACTATGAACAACCTGAGGACATTGATTGGATTTTATATAGGACATCCCCAGTTCTTTTAGGGTTTATTAGATATTTTTAAAGATAGCAAAAAATACAACTGAGCCAATAAATGAAGACAAAGAAATACAAGTTTATATAATGGCAAAGGTAAAATGACTAATAAAAATGTGATACATATATGTACAACTTCATACACATTTGTATCTAGCAATTAACTTGTATCGCTTTAAAGGACGACAAATCAAAATTTTAAGGTAAATACTTGAATTTTTGATATGTTACTTTAAAGTATTTGAACACGCTTAATTAAAGAAAAAAATTTTTTCAACCCCGAGAAGGGTGAAAGAAAACAAGGTGTTTTTTCAAAATTACTCAAAATGTGTAAAAGATAGTAAAAGTTTCAAATAAAAATTGTAAAAGCATGAAATATTACAAAGAAATGATCTCTTGTCGTTTTTTGATATTATTAAAATCAACAGAATATAGGGTGGTTACAAGTTATAAGGGATGATATGTACAACTATAAAAAATCATAGCGTGCTGAAAAGTTATCATGAATTTAAAAAAAATTCTATTCACTCAGAAAAATATAAAGGATTACGTATATCTGACAATAACATCTGCGGACAATAACCAATCACATTGTCCCCTTTTAGATAATATAATAAATATAAAGATATAACAGCAGCATTATATTTATGAAATATTTAATGTAATCTTATTTGTCAAAAGAACTTTATATTTCTTAGAACTTTCGACTTGTCACAAAAAGGCGACTAATTCAAAACACAGTAAATGTATTAAAACCAAATTATAAAGAACTGCTATTTAAATAAGATATACATTTTTAATGAATTATTTGTACTGGAGGTTTTATATATTTTATTGGGATATCCTAAGGATATCCTGAGGAATGTTGTCCTCGATTGGGATATACGGGACCAAATGAGGATATCCTAGGGATGTCATGTGCTGTGTGGGCTACTCTTTTGTTTTCAAATGATCTGCGAATATGATGTCTTTTTTTTCGTCTTTAGTTTCCAGTATATCCCGTTTCAGATTCCAACAATAGTCAGCTAACATATTTACATCTCATCTTCCTTGACATTGCTTTTTCATTTCTTTGAGGTCCCGATGGAACCTTTCACCTTGTTCTTCACTAAAGTCCCTAAGTTTGTCTGGAAAGTAATCGACGTGTGAATCGAGGAAATGCAACTTCAGATTCATTAAACAGCCTAGACTCTCGTAGTTGCTGACTATTTTTAAAACTATTTCTTCGAATTTGTCACTTTTATAATTGCCAAGAAAATTTGTACACACTTCTTTAAAACCTAACCACGCATTTTTTCTTTATTATTTATTGCTTGAATGAAACAATTCTAACTGTTTCATTCAAACAACGAAAACTAAAGAAAAAATGCGTAGTTTTAAAGAAGTGTGTAAAATTTAATTATAAATATAACTCTAAATATATCTGAACTTAAGGCAAGAACTTTGCACCAAGAACTCTAAATGTAACATATTCTAAGACAAGAACTCTAAACCAAGAATTCTAAACCTTAATGGTTCTTGCCTTAGGAATTTAACAGTTCTTGTCTTAATTTATAATAGGTTTAGGTTTTTGATTTAAAGTTCTTGTTTCAGGTCATGTTGGGTTAAGAATGCTTAGTTTAAAGTTATTGATGTAAAGATCTGGTCTTAGGTCATGTTAGGTTTAGAGTTCGTGGTTCAAAGTTCTTGGTGTAAAGTTCTTGTCTTAGGTTATGTTAGTTTTAAAGTTCTAAGTTTAAGCTTCTAATTTACTTGTTTTGGATTTTTGGACATTTTTAGGTGTTTCTTGAGGTTGTGTCAAAATTCGTAACTGGTCGGCGAGTTCTGACCTCAGACTCGGCCTCAGCGTCCCAAAATACGTATGAAAGTGGTGGTCAGCTCATTTAAGCTTTTTATTAGTTGTTTGAGGATTTTCGGGCATTCTTGCGGTGTTCCTTGAGGTCAGGAAAAATGCAAGAGCCAATCGGACAAAACGGACAATGGATTCGTATTCAATAGGTCAAAATGCATGGGAATGCATAGGTCTGCCTTCTCGCACTCAACTATTTTTTGTGTGCCGGTGATTATTTTTTGAGTTACTCCAGTCAGTATGTAGAAAGAGATCGACAATCTACCGACGTCAGTCAGGTTTTGGGATTTGATGGGGGTCATCGGTGAGTTGTCTGCATGTTGCGCAATCGAGGTTCGCCGTCATGTTGAAACATGGGGTTAACAACTCACAACTCACCAATGACGTCCCCACCATGCTACAGAAGCTTGCTGATATCCGGTGACTGCCGACCTCTACAAGGGATTTCATGCATACTGAATATAAATATAGTCCATATTCTTAGATTCATGAATGAGTAATGTGAAAATTCCAAAAAATAAGAATTATACAAATACTTACTTAACGTATTGCTGACTGGAATGCACTGAGCACATAACTTGGACTGATCAGTATTTTCGATTTCATAATCGTTCGAGTTTGCAGCTGGTACACAAGAACTGCCAACAAAGTCGCTGAAAAGTTTTCCATAGTCGCAACTGTTGTCTAGGACTTTATCCGTTCTCAGCGTATCGATAAAAGCAAGCCATTCTGAAAAGTGACATTGTCATAAATAAGATAAAGAAGTTTGTAGGTACATTGAAGACAAAAATGACTTTCTCATAAGACATACAAAATTGATTAAAGAAAAAAATTAACATTGACGATGCATAATACCATGATGACTAATTTTAGGGTAAAAAATGTTAAATAATTTCTGTAGGCAATGCTCTACAAGAATGATATATAGTTTATTGTCCTAAGTTGCACAGTTTTCAAGATATTTCGAAAAAGCTGAAAAAAACGCGTTATCAGGGATTTGCTCCACTAATCTTTTTCAGAAACGTACTTCCTTTGAACAGACACAATAAAGCAGTAAAAATTCGAAAAACAAATTAGAAATACAAATAAATTAGTTAATTTCGTCAGAACGTCCCTCTAGTCATGTGTTCTGGAACGAATTATGACTGGTTATGATAGTCGTGACGTCACAGTATACACTCGCCTCGCGGTTAGTTCAGATTTGCACCTGCTGTAATTGTGAAAACGCAGCTCAGTTAGATGTAGAGCTTGTAAACATTTTAAAAGATGACGGAAAAGAAGCAGAGATATAAATATTGCATAGTATCTATGTGCAAAAACACGTCACTGGCAAAATATTCTTTTCAGTGCTTAAAGATCAGAGTATTTGTAAAAAGTGGTGGCAATGAAGCGTGATGAGAATAAAAATCTGCCACTTTCTCTGATTACCCCTTTGTATTGTTGTGAGGATCATTTCAATGTAAGTAATGAATGCATTATTTGCATGTACAAAGAAATAATTACGTCTTCGACTTCGTTTTCTACGTTTAAATGTGTATTCAAAAATAAAAGGTCCTGCGTAATTTGCTGACAAAACAATGAATCTGTTGACTTACTTATAGGTACCTACTGTTAGTGAAAATAAACTTGATATATTATGAAGTCTACAGGAGCTAAAGTGACAATATAGACAATACTAAATTATACTAAAGCTTCATGCTATCACCCTTAGCTACCCCCTTGTCTGATGCGTTTTTTCTAAAAATTCGTTGATAGAATAAACATTAAAACTCGTGTTTCGGGTGCACAGACCTAAACCTACAAGTTATCATCCGGAGATACCGCTGGCACCCTTATTAAAGAGATAGGAAGTTTATTATAGATGCGGTTTTAAAAAAATCGTGCTGACCAGTTGTTACTTCGTACACTATACGTCAAAACTCCTCTGTTAAGAGTAGTTTACCAATGAGGAATGTTATAAATTGAAAAATTATAATCATTAAAAAATATGCTTGGCTATAAACACAAACAAAAAGTGTGTTTATGGAAAACAGCGGTTGTTTTGCTACAAAATTTATGTAGGTAGATATACCACAATCATATTCCTATTTTAAAATAGTAAAAAACCTGCTGGCCACTAATATTATGCATTTCTGCAGCAACAAAATCTGGAATATTTCCAAGAAATGAAAACACGGAGAAGGAATCGATTTTCGGTAGTCAAATCCGCTATCCATTATTAATATTGGAACACAACAACGTAAACAAACAAAATATCTTCAACAACTAAGTACGACACCCACTATAACCGGCTGATAAATGGAATAATGCTCGCTTTACTGTAAATAGCTGACTGACAACGTATATTATGACGTCAGACTATACTGTGATCTTATCGATTCTGCATGAAACAAAAATGTTTGAAATTTAATAATTTTTAAGCCCTAAATGTACTGAGAAAAATTATGTGAGCTGATTTTGTTTTTTATATAGCTTTAATGTAAAGAAATTTGAAAATTGATAAAAATTCCTTATTGTAACTTTATTTATTAATGTTTCTAGCTGTCTTCTCCTAATAATTGCACCATACACAAATCGATTGTGGTGGAAACGACTAATATAATTGAACTAATTGGGAAGTAGTGATAAATTACCTTTGCCACCGTATTCTGGGAAACAAGCTTTTTTGCCTTTGAGATCATTTAAGTTTTTAATTTCGGCATCAGATCGAACAGCAATGAGGATAGCTGATAATTGTCTTGTGTCTGTTTCGGGATAAGCTACAACAGTAAGTCCTTTCCTGAAAACAAAATAAGATTAAGAAAATCTAGTAATGTTTAAAATGCGATAGAAATGTTATGAAATTATACCCTTATTTCTAAGCAATTACAAGATACAAATTTTTTGTAACAAAAGTTGATAATTTTAAAATCACATGATACAAATTTTTTATAACAAAAGTTGATAATTTTAAAATTACAAGATACAAATTTTTTATAACAAAAGTTGATAATTTTAAAAGAGAAATTGTAAAATTTTAACTAGAGAATTAGAATTTCTGAATTTGATTATTCAAAATTTTGAAATGACAGCTATGACTCCAGACATTTGATGCAGTACTAGCACTAAAAATTAAAACAATTTTAACAGACATCTCATTTTCCTTTCATTGAAAACTGAGAAGCTTTTTTTTTACATAATTTGAAAATCGAGGAAAGTTCAAATTGTTAAAAAAACTGTGACAAGAGTAAGTGTAAGTAAGTAAATTAATGAATAATCTAATAATTACTTCAAAGCAATGTATCCGTAGTTGACATCAGTAAATGCGATATCTGCTTTTCCATCTTTGATGTCGTTTAAACACGATAAAGCATCAGTATCGTTACTTTTACTGCACTCTATGACGGGTTGCAGGCCTGAATTCAGGGCAGCCTGTTGGAGCCATTTGCATTTTTGTTGTTCATTCTCGTTTAAGGTACACCATTTAACAGTAAGGCCACATTGGATGCTGCTAGAGACAGTAGGTATGTTTCTCCGAGCTAAAATTAGAATATGCAAGAACTAAGTAATCTTAAGTGAAAAATTATGAAAAGTTATACAAATGTTTATTTATACATTTTTCTAAAAACATGTATTTGACCGTTTAACGAGTTAATGACAAAGAATGTTAATTTACTGTGAATTTAATGAAAGTTTTTCCCAAAAATCGTTGATGTAATTTCTGGTACAAGGTATAACAAATAAACTGCTGACTTTTTGGGGGTACTATCCCTAATGTTTGCTGTATGTTACAAACCAATAGATCCCAAATTGGAATTGAGTAATATACTCTACATTATTTACTGTAGTGTCATTAGATAAAGACCCGTATTAAACACCTAACAAAAAAGTTGAATAAACAATATTGAATGCACAGTGTTTGGAATTTTATTTAAACCCATCATAATTTGGATTCTTTTTAGATAATACATAGGTACCTAATTGTCCATTGATCGCATATTTAATGATAACAAATTAAGACATTGTAGGTTATATGAGAAATGCAGCGACGTAATGCGTGCTCTGAATATACTGAGCATAAAAGATCCGTTTTGAAACTAATAAAAGAGTTGCTTTTAACTCTTTCGTATATTAAACAATCTTAAAATTGGGCAATTTTGTCTGTATGATTTATGATAATTTTTTTAGAGATACTACAAGAGTTACAAATTTCTATACCATTAAGAAAACAATACCTTCTACATATGTCTTTAACGATTGAGTTTCAGTTAAATTTATCCTGTCCGTTTTTGCCAAATTCAGAACTTTTTCCAAGTAGGCTAAATAGGCATCTGATGAAATGCTTTGGGGATTAAAGGCACTTATATAGGTAGTTAATTTGTTCTGGATATAGGTCCTCACTTGTTCGGCGTTATCACTGAAACAAAAAAATTAATTATTATTATTTTAGCAAAAAGCATATAGCCCCACGCTGAGCGCCAAATGTCGAATTTTCGAATGTGAAGGTCCTGTTTAAATAGGATAATATATCTATAAAACAAATCATTCTAAGCGATGTTTTTGAAGCAGCAATTGCAAGACATGCAAAGAATAAACATTTTTAATGGAAGTATTATGCATTAGTACCTAATTGAAAAACATGTATTGCCGAAAGTGGCGAAGAAAATGGGACTAGCATACTTTGAATTCATTGCCTCTCATTATATCTCTTATAGAAGCTGCTTGGATATATAAGGAGCACTACTATCATCATCATCATAACAAATTTTATTTTAAATTAATAATATACAAACATTGCCTCCCCGAATCGCAATTAGGAACCAACCAGACAACCACGTCGCGCAGCGTCGTGGTGTACGTAAGGTTGGGCGAATCACGACCGGTTTGGCTCAATAAAATGAATACAAAAAGTTAAAACTCCTGCCGCCGGTGGTGGCTTAAAATTAACATTAAAATTAATAATATCTGTATTACAGATTTAAAGCATTTAAAATTAACACTCTAAAAACTATTGGGGCACAAGGTACTAAGCACTATTAAATTTTGATTTCTGGCACGGGGGAAAAAACTCAACGAAAAAACCCGTTCGAAGTAATTGGACCCAACGGTCTACCCGCCGTCGGGAAGGTAGGGAAGGCAAATAATTAAGATTTTTTTAATAGTTACAATTTTTAAAAGGTTTTTCGGTCTAAAATGAATTTAGAACAAAAAAGAACAAAATGACAAAAAAAGACAAAAAGACAAAAAAAAAACAAACAATTGACAAACAGACAAGAGGGGAAAAAGATAGATAAATATATAAAGGTGTGAAGGGAAAAGTGTGTGATAGAGAAAAGTTATGGTTAAGGAAAGTGTGGCTAGAGAGGTTGCCGAAAGATAGGCAACGCCTGGTATGGTAGGGGGTGTTTGATCTGGAATGGGGCATTATGCATCCTGATTCTGGTTATGTTGCGTGTTAGCGGACAGTCGCCCAGTGGAAAGGCATAAAATCTCTGCGATGTTTCCCGGACGAAGTCCGCTAGTGGCGTTATGTCGTTGCAACGATCATATAAATCTCTGAGGGAGGTGTACCTGCTCGAATCTGAGATGAGGCGCATAAATTTATGTTCCAGTGAGCACTACTAGAAGGTTTATAAAAGTCTGATATTTGTACAATTTTCACAGGAAAATTATATATTATGTAAGTGACTGACTTTCAAGAACCTATCTCTAGTAACCAAAGGAGGAAATTCAGTTAGCTTAACCATAATTTGAATCATGCATATTGCATATTATTCAATGGATTGCTAATGATAAGTTAAACAAATATTAAATACATATTGTATACGTTTCACACATTATACTACAGAACCTCAATAAGTGACACCCAGATACTTACGTTCCAGAAATTATGAGTCGATTAAGTTGTTTGGTCCACGTACAGGGTTTTGTACTTACTGAGCCATTTGAGCAAAGGTACTGGAAATTTTCGACATTACTAGAAGTGTTGAAGAATACCAAGGCATCATTTAAGGTTGTAATAGCAATATCTCCCCCTTTCTGGGTAAGGCACGATAGGGTTTCATTGAATGGCACCTGATAGACTACATTGCATCTTTCAGAACCACATAGCTCACATAATGAAGAATATTGTGCTTCTGCAACAAAGAAATTTAATGTATATTACAACTATTTACATACTCTCAATTAAATGAAAATTTCAAAACACAGGAACACTTTAGGATAATCATATTATATAATAACCTCACATAGGGGCAAACCACCTCTTAATGCCATGGTCAATATTAGTGATATGAAATTTTTTAAATTTATTTATCGATTTTGTTCAAAAGCAATAGGGTCCCTCCTCTAGTTAACACTAACTTACTGTTCAAGTTTCAAAACAATCGGACTTTTTGTTCTTAAGTTATCGTGCTTACAAGAAACGTGACGGACGGACGGACGGACAGACGGACGGACGTCAGATAGACAGACAGACGGACATTTTGAAAGTTGTTCAGAATTCGATCACCAACAAACACAGTGATATGAATCATTTTTCTCTACAAACAATATTTTCGGCTTTAGAAATGTGCCGATTGAATGCAATATACTCTTCGTTTTGTATTTGCGAAGAGTATAATAAGCACGGTCTTCATTGCATTCACGGAAGTCGGAAGGGCCTGTTATATCCCCTCATCTGGGTAAACTACTCTTCAGTCCTCAAGGATACTACAGGAGGCGGCTGTGGTATGCTTTTACTACATAATAATATACTATTCAAAATCAAGTTGCATACTATTTATATATGCTTGGTTAAGCGGTCAACTTAAAAAACAACTGCTTATGCTATCGAAAGTACATCAGTAAGATAATAAGTATCTGTTATTTTAATTTTTTAATTACAAATCTTTAAAATGATTGATATCAGATTTTTGATAAAATATTCATTGTCTTTCTCCTATCAGCTAATTTATTACGATAAATATATATAAAAGCTTTACGTCTCTTATAGTAACAAATACTTAAAATGGGTATTAAGTCCTCCATAATTGTATTACTTTGTACAATTGGTTATGTGGTAATAATTTATTATTCATCCATGGCAGTTTCGTAAAACAAATATTTAAAAGTTTGCAGATGTTCTGGTGACGTTGCCTAACGGCATAATTCGCGGAGATGTCTTGAAAACTCCGAACAATTTAAGCTTTTACGCTTTCCAAGGAATACCCTATGCCAGTCCACCTTTAGGAGAACTGAGATTTCAGGTTAGTTCAAATTAAGCATAAGTTTAAATAAAATAAATCAATGTTTCTTCACTATAAAAACTCAGCTTTTCTCAAAGTATTAATAAACATATATACCTAGTGCAGTAAAAAAGGCAAAAAAAATGAAGAGATAGGTATAATCTGTATACAGCAAGATTGTGTCAAAAAGTTGGTGTCAAAATATTGAACCAATTGGCCAAAATTGCATTTGTTATCCAAAATGAACTTTTTTTTTTTTTTCAAAATGTAGATCTCGACGCCAGCTTTCGAATACAATTAAAAATAATTTTTTTTAATGTAATTTTGGTTACTTTTTTAAATTTGTTTATAACTCAAATAACAACAATTGCATTATTTCGGCCATTTTGACAAAAAAATTAAAGTTCTTTATCAAATCTGGAGAATTTTGGGTCCTTTAATTTAAAAAAAGAAAGTTCATTTTTGTTAGCGTGAACTCGAGATATTTAACTTTTTGCATTTTGGCCAATTATTAATTAATAAATGCATATTCTGAGCTAAAATTAGGACTCTTTCATTTTGACACCTATTCATTTCATGTGATAAATTAAAAAAAAAATAAGTATTATAGAAAGTTATTTACAAGCATTATAATGTAAGTATTGTTAATTGAGCTTTTTTGATTTTTTCATAACTTCCTTGTTTCTTAAAATTCGGAGGACATTTTTTATACGTTATATTTTCCCTCGCAATGCGGTCATCAACTTAGTTTTTTGTTAATAATAATAATAATAAATATTTCATATTTTTAAATTTATGTACAGCCAACGTTTGCTAATGTATAAACCAATTTTACCTGCGGAGCGAATGGTTGCTTATAATGAGGAAAAATGTTCACATTTTCTTTCTCTTTCTTATTCCCCACCAATTCCATTCCTTAGAGCTTAGATCGGTTGCACGTACAGTATTGTATGTTTACATTTTTATATTTGAGAAGCTGTAAATTAATTTAATATATGTCTGATACCACGGGGGCATGTTTAGGGTTAGACCGCTTGGACATGTTAACAAGTACGACACTGATATTTCACTTACTACAAAATTTAACAACAAAGTGTAATTGTCCACACGAATGATACTAGTAAATAATACAGTCTTAATAACACCGAATAGCCAAATCTTAACTCTTTCAGAGGTAATCATAGAATGCCTTTCTGTCCCCGGGCTAGCTGATTTCGTTTCGTTCGCCCTAAGCGTGTTCCTATGCCCATAGAAGGAAATACATAGAATCAAACTGTTATTGGTTGGGATAAGTCAAGCTGAATATTTACATTATCAAAAATAACAAACAGTCATAAGAACTAGTGAAGGGCTCCTAAGAATCATAAGCGTGGAGAAATTATTTTCGGTGGCGCCGACATATAACTAAAAATGTTTCCGAGTGAAAGTGAGATTATTAAGTGTTTAAAATATCATGAAAGTTTTGTATGGGTGGAATCTAATAAAACCTATGGATTTAGGTAATTTAAAATTTCATTGTTTCCAAAAAATTACATTGAAAACCGGTTGTAATTTGAAAAACCTTCCTCCGACCGAAGAAGCTACGAATGAACATTTACTGAGAGTGTATCTTGAAATACAAAAATGGCTGGGAGATGAAGAAATAGATCTACGATTGTTTGGTTGGGAGGACACAATTAATGGTTTAATGCCTATTACAATGAGAAAACAGTCAGAAATTCTTGAAATTCTCGCTTGTCAATGTAAAACCGGCTGTAAAGACCTGAGATGTCAATACAGGAAGTTCGGACTACAATGTACAAGTTTGTGTGAATATTGTGGAGGCATTAATTGCAGGAATTGTACAAAATGCACTGTAGTCACTGGAGAAGAAAATCGTGAAGTTGAAGACGATATAGATGGATCAGATACATTCAAGCTGTACCGATATATCAGAATCGGAACCCGATAGCGACTGCGAAAACTTGCAAGATAATGTACACGATTTTCCTGTTCAAATTCGTGATGAAGAAGAAAATGGTGATAAAATTTTATTTGAAACAAATTCAGAGAGTGAAACTGAATTGTACGCGTCATCAAGCTAGAGATATAAAATACATTAATTACGATTTTGTAAATTTATAAGAATAAAAATGTTTATTTTTAAGTAATAAAATGTTTTTATCATATTATTAATCCTCGCCTTTAAAACTTTTTCAAACAAGTATTTATATTACAATATTTATTATATCCTTTTTTAAATAAAACTTAAAACATTTTATTTAGAAGACAATATAAATTTAATCTAAGTATTCATATTTATATAGAAAGATATAAAAAAAATTATACAGGTGTATACGTTAGCAATCGTTGAAAAGTCCTTCGAATTTTAAGAAACAAGGAAGTTATTGCATTTTGCAACTGAGCCTTATGAAAAAATCAAAAAAATCACTTATCACATGAAATTAATAGGTTTCAAAATAATACAGTCCAAAATTTAGCTCAAAATATGCATTTGTTAATTAACAATTGGACAAAATGCAAAAAGTTAAATATCTCGAGTTCACGTTAACAAAAATGAACTTTATTTTTTTTTTTAATTAAAGGACCCGAAATTCTCTACCAGATCTGATAAAAAACTTCCATTGTTTTTTTCAAAATGGCCGAAAAAATGCAATTGTTATTTGAGTTATAAACAAATTTTAAAAAAGTAACCAAAATTACATTAAAAAAAAATTCTGCTTAATTGTGTTCGAAAGCTGGCGTAGACATCTATATTAAAAAAAAAAACATTTTGGACTTAATGGAATAAAATGGTGGGCATTTCAAATTTTAGATAACAATGCAATTATGGCCAATGGGTTCAGTATTCTGACACCAACTTTTCAGGGTTTTTTTATTACATCAAAAAGTTCTGAGAGTTTGATGCAAATTGGTCTAGTTGACGGTCTTGGGCACTAAAATGAAAAAAACACCGGGTTTTCTTGTTTTTTCAGTTTTGTAGGTTATGTACGTACTTCAGAGACTTGAAACCAACGATGAATTATTGGCAATTTTATTACGAAGAGACTGGTTTTTAGTTTGCTCCGATCCGACTTATAGAACCGGAGTTATTCACATTTTAAGCTCGAAAAACGCAGTAAAAATGTTTTATTGTTTATAAAAAAGTAGCACAAGGTTTTCGAGGTCCAAAACTTAGGAATATACTTCCGGTGATACCCCAAACAGAATAAAATCATAATCTTTCTGTATCCAAACTGTGAAAATTAAAATGCTTTTTTTACTGCACTAATATGAAGCTGGAGTAAACACTCCACTCTTCGCTTATTTATTGCAATTTTTATATAAATGTTGCAAATTCTATGGTATATTTTTCGCAGTTTTTTATAAATAATGTTAGTTTTCTAATTCTATGATGCCAACTTAATCGGTGAAATACTCCTCAGTACAAAGAAAAAGTACTTAATAACAGCAATATTGTCTTTATTAAGCAACTGATGAGTGTGACATATTTTGTGTTGTGTGTTGTAATAATCGATGAAATATCTAAGCTTGCCACTTGTGGATATTGAACTTAAATCATGTTACAATAAAAAGAAGATTATAGATTAAAACTTCACTGAGTGAATGGATTACCCGATGTATTATCTAATTGATATTGAAATTCGTTAATAACACATTTGAATGGGTTACATTCTTATTTTCACATTAACTCTAATAATAATATTAGGTAACAGGTTTCAATTAAATGAGTGACCGGGAGAAATTTCATTTTGCAATTTCTAGTGACTATTTTTTACCTAAGACGGTTTATTTAAAAAAATCAACGTAGGTACTTAGTGGTAAATTATCGGAAATTTCTAATATAAGTATACATCCCTACAACCTTCCCCTGAACATCAATTTATTTACCTGGATTTAGTGAAATTTGCATCAAAGTCGGTTTATAATAAAAAGCAGTAATTACATCAGTAGTTTTAAAAAATGTTATTCCTCTTTTAAGTCCATCTTTTTATTTCGTATGGTGATGATATAGCCACATTTCAATAGGACTGGGATACATACATATCCCCCATACATACAGATTTGAGGACATATAAATATACAATCGAACTGAGAACATCTTTTTCAAATCGGTTAATGTGAAATATTTTCTAGGCACCAGTGGAAAAGAGAAACTGGAGGGGAATACTAAATGCTACAAAAACCAGCAATAGATGCTATTCTGTTGTAAAAGACACGAATGACGAAAATGAAGACTGTCTGTATCTAAACGTTTATACACCAATACTAGAAACTGTAAGTAACTTTGTTTTTTACTTCCACGTCCACGTATTTTTGTTGAAATAGGTTTAGGATGTTATGGTCATGAAACGTCGAATTTTTTGGGGATTATTTGCTTCTCAATGATATTAGGATATGTATAAATCTTCCCAAACAACTGCCCTCATCGTTAGAAAGTTTGAGATAAATAGTTAGTCGACACAGATCTATGATGTATATCTATTACGTTCGGTGTTTTGTCAAGTGGTTAAGAGAGATAAGATACAAAAATGTACGTACGAATCTACATAAACGCTCGAGTTTAGATATTCAAGTGGTTCAGCGGTTACGCGGCGCCGCATGAAAACAAAACAACCCAGAGTAGAGAATAAAGTTAGGTGCAAAAAGGCCTCTTAACTTATATTTGCCAGCGATAGTATCTTTTTAATTATGTTTTAATTTGACAATCAGAATGTCACGTTTAAAACAGAAATGCCCGCACCGAACTGGATATCCTCAACGTATAATAATAATAGTCGTGTGTCACTTCTCCCGACGAAAAACTATATATCTATAAGTGTGTGAATATTTTATACTTCAATGTAAAGTAGGGTGTCAATATGTAAACATGTATTTTTTTTCATATGTAGACAAAGGAAGTCGACACAATATATATTGTATACAAAAAAGAACTTATTGTTAATATATTATCTAATACAAAGAGTTGTCTTAATGTTGAAATAAGTTTTATGCCATTAGTTGTACATGCTAGTAACAGGTTAGTTGCCGTTATGATATGAACACATTAAAATATGAAACTATATTATCCATAGCCTGTCTAGACATTTTGGCCTTACTCTTGTCATGCCTTTTTCAGACACATGCACCACAGATGCGAAGGTGTTTTCTCTCTTTACTTGCGCAATTTGGTCAGCGGTGTGCTAACCTAAGAATAAAAGCAAACGGAGAAAACGTATAGGTATGTCATAGTATGTCATTATAAGGGTAACATTTTTTAATTAAATAATGTATGGCGATTAGTATTTTGGTTATTTATCATACAAGAGAAAATAATGACTGTGAGGCTGCTGAAATATTGTAGAGAAAAATGTCGAGATATTTTTTCTATTTCCAGAAATATTATATCGACTATATGCGTAGTATTGTAGTAAAAGGTCCAAATTTCATTCAAATGAAAGATTTTTTACAATTGGATTATCCTAGCGAAATATATAGATTTATTTCGGAGAACTATAGGCAGCGCGGGTTGAATATGAGTCCATTATTCAAGTCCGGCGTGTTAATTTGCACTTTATAGGTGTCATTTCTGTATGTGTAAATACTACTAATAGAATTATGTAATTTTATTTCCCAAAAAACGCATTTCTTTTTTAGGAAAATAAAACTAAACTGCCCGTGATGGTGTTTATCTACGGAGGAGGATTTAGAGATGGCGCGTCCGCCTACAGTACTTATGGTCCAGATTTTTTGCTAGAATCTGAGGATATAGTTGTGGTTTCGTTCAATTATCGGGTAGGTCCTTTTGGTTTTCTTTCTACTGGAGATGACGTTATTCCAGGAAATGCTGGACTGAAAGATCAAGTGCTCGCCTTGAAGTGGACAAATAGTCCAGTAAGTGAGGGATTTTATCTACAAAAATTATTAACAGCAAACCGAGGTATGCAAAAAATCGGAAATTTTCCGTAGAATTCAATGAACTATTTTTAAAACAAATGACGAACTTGCGTCCTCTTCAAAATGGCGGCCAAAGTTTGCGAAAAACAGTTTTTTGCGTTGAAAAAGAAAAGTTGGCGTCGCACAAAAAAAAGTTTAACAGCACAATTGTGTAACTTTTTAATACAGATCGAGCCCGCCTAGTCCGATCTCCGAAAATTGCAAAATTAATTAGTTATTGCAAAAAAGACGTTAAAAATCGCATTTTTTTGAAATAACTGTATCTCCGTGAAGAGAAAATATTCTTTAACGAAACTTGGTGAAAGCGTAGTCCAAGATATGTCGAATAAGAACATTTTTACAGATTTGCAAAATATTGCAAATTTCTTGCAAAAATCGATTTTTTCGAAAAAAACGCGATTTTTTCAATGTCCAATAGCTCATACAGGCCATCATATTTCTATACCGCACCGGTCCGAAAAGTTTCTCTAACAGTTGCGCTAACCAGTGCAATTATTGCGCATATCACGAAACGATCCCTAATATGCGAAAAATCGGTCAAAAATCGATAATTTTTTTTACCCAAAAAAAAAAAAAATTGAATATTTTCGAGATTTTAAATTATATTGCAATGTCGTTATTGCAAATAGATAGCTGGCATTTTTCTACAAATTTCCAAAAAAAATAATTGCTCTCCGGCCTTCTGAAGCCGAGATAATTTTTTTTAAGAAATTCTAGAGGAGCCATTTTTTTAAGTAAAGGGCTGAAAACGGATAAAAGAACACGTTACAAAAGAACAATCAGTTTGGAAAATATAACGACAATAATTAATACTTAAATTAAAACAAAAGAAAATGCGACTTAAAAGATAAACAAATAAGGAAATTGGACCGTAGTCTCGAACTTAAGCAAGAAAAATTACTTTGTTAAAGGAAAAAATCATTTACACTCAAATTCAAACTGATTGCCAGAAGGGCCAAAAAATACAATAGCCTTAACTAGCATGAAGTTAATTATTTCTTTATAAACTAGTGCAGAAACGCCAGTTGCCAGTGACAATATGAACGAGGTAACGTTTAATTTGAGAAATCTGATGACATGAAGTTAAATTTTATAACAGAAGCTCAAAAATGCAAATACCTATACTCGGGAATACTAAAATTATCACGATAAAAGTAGGCCGATGTCACACCACCAGTAGCTGATCGGAAAGTGTGTTTCTTTCCGGACGGGATTATCCTTGTCAATTTTTAGTTAGTGGTCCTTATCCACCCCAAAGCAATCTAGATCAATGAATGAAAGTCCGCCTCTTTTTAGAGGCATCAAGTCATCCGGAAGGTTGCGTCCTCTATAGTAGAAATTATGTACCGACATAGTACTCGCCTGGCAAGTGGCGTTCTCTTTAGTAACTGTGGCCAAATTGGCTTCCCTTCAGTATAACACGTCTATTTAAACAACTTAAAATATTCTACATCTAAGCTAGCTAATTATACCTATTATTAAAAAACCTATTTGTTTTACGAGTGGACTTAGAAAAGGAAAAAGCAACTAGTTCCTACCTAATGTGCAGTTTGGGGAATTCTTGTAATCAATTACCCCTTTTATGATTTGATTATTTTACACATTCACCTCATTTAGTTACCCGCGAGTTTGTTACATTTCTAATAAAAAGCAATTTGACGATGACATCGATCGTAACGGATTTTTATCAGTTTATGAGGGGTATTTTACTGGTAATAAAATATTTCCGACTTAGCAAATTTACTACAGATTACTTCATAGCTATGGCTGAAAAAATCTAATGGTACATCGCCCGCCTCGATAACATTTTGGGGTTTGTCAAATATCGTCCCAAACTATCTACGAAATCGTGCTATTGTATGGCAAGTAATTTTAATTCCTTTACGCTTTATTACATTTGTTACATTACCAAAGAAACATCAAAATTTTATTATGTCTCATTTATGTATTCGAATTGTTTTTGTAGAATACGTTGCATTAATATTTTTTTTCTTTTGCTTTTTAATAGGAGACTCGTCTTCATTACCACTACTACTGTCACGGTAAACGTCATGTAATATTATTTCCGCATTATCGTCATCACAATCATCATTATCGTTATCATCATTTGAAAATTCATCTCTTTCTAGCTCAGTCTCTGTGATATTTGGCTCGTCTATTTCTTCGTCGATATCATCAGCGACGACTCTGTTCTCCTCAATATTTGAGCAAATTTCATCGTCACACGTTGAACACACATTTGAACATTTTATGCCGTGTTTTCGGCAGCTGCAGGCGTACGCCACAGCATCGAGCTCCGAGTTTCATTGAATTTGCAATGTTCAGCAACGGCCGATCAAGTTGCAAACATTTTTTATTGAAAATATAAGTATTGTACAATAACCACTGCAAATTTCAGCCCTTTACCTTAAAAAATGGCGCCACAAGAATTTCTTTAAAAAAAAAAAAATTATCTCGGCTCCAGAGTCCGAGGGAAATTTTTTTTTTTTTTAATTTGTAGAAAAATGCCAGCTATCCATTGGCAATAATGGTGTTCCAATATAATTTAAAATGTCAAAAATATTCAAAGTTTTTTGGGGTAAAAAAAATTATCGATTTTTTTACCGATTTTTCGCATATTAGGGATCGCTTCGTTATATGCGCAATAACTACACAGGTTAGCGCAACTGTTGAAGAAACTTTTCGGACTGGTCCGATATAAAAATATGAAGACCTGTATGAGCTATTGGACATTGAAAAAATCGTCTTTTTTTCGAAAAAATCGATTTCTGCAAGAAATTTGTAATATTTTGCAAATCTGTAAAAATGTTTGTATTCGATATATCTTGGACTATGCTTTCACTGAGTTTCGTTAAAGAATATCTTTTCTTCACGGAGATACAGGTATTTCAAAAAAATGCGATTTTTAACGTCTTTTTTGCAATAACTAAATAATTTTGCAATTTTCTAAGATCGGACTGGGCCGGCTCGATCCGCATTAAAAAGTTACACAACTCTGCTATTAAACTTTTTTTTGTGCAGCGCCAACTTTTTTTTTTAACGCAAAAAAACTGTTTTTCGCAAACTTTGGCCGCCATTTTGAAGAGGACGCAAGTTCGTCATTTGTTTTAAAAATAGTTCATTGAATTCTACGGAAAATTTCCGATATTTTACATACCTTGGTTTGCTGTTAATAATTTTTGCGAAAAAAAGCGATATTTTCGACAGATTTATTGGACTAAAATCGAAATATTGGGTTATTTGGAGGCGACTCTTCCAAAATTACTATTTTTGGGCAGAGCGCTGGAGGGGCCTCTGTTGGTTTTCACATTTTAAGTAAACAATCAGCAGGTTGGTATAACTGTCAATGATCAAAATGTCAATTTGATTTTAGGAAGTTATTTTAATAAGGCGTGAACTTTCACAAAATTTGCTGCAATTATGAGAATTCAGTTGGAAGTACGATGTACACTATTGTACACCGGGTGTTAATTAATGACTAGATCACTTTCGGAATAAATTCCTCTCATTAATATGAGTTAATTCTGATGACTAAGGTGTTAAGGTCATCATGTCTAAATGAACATTAGATTAGTATGTCATCTGCATGTTGGTGGATACAGCAATTATTAAGATGAATATTAAGATCAGCTGTATACGTAGTAAATAATACTAGGTATAATACCTTGATACTCCTCTGTTAATTATCACACAATTAGATAGTTGACAATTAATGATGACTCTTTATAGTCCACGGAAAATGACAGCTGATCTGGACAAAATTAGTAAAAATCTGAATATTCGCACAGACGTTGCTTAAAGTGTCCCAAGCCCAAATTCAAAAAAATCCCAACATGGCTACCCAAGATATTGAAGGTCAAAGTTATTTGCAAATATCCCGCGTCCTATGCATTGGATGCTCATGAGGTCAATGTGAAAGCTGTAGAGAATTAAATTATCTACAAGTTGTCTTTTTTATTTTAGAGCTTGTGAGTGTCACTTCAGATTCGTACTTCACTTTGAATTTTTTACTTTTGATATCAGATTCAGTATTAACTGCTCCTAAAATACCTGACTACAAATTTTAATGCAAATCTGAAGATAATTTACCACTGGCGCATCCGCCAAATTCTCGAATAGAGAAAATTTCCCAGAAAATCTTGCAACTCAATTTTCACGTACTTCCAGATGTCGTATTCACTTATATGTATATGGTTCACATGGCAATACAATTTGACATTTTATTGATTGATTGATTGATTGATTTGCCAGCGTAAGTCGCCCTCTCGGTCGCTCGCCGAACAGCAAAATGCAGTCGCTCAGTCGTCTGCTAGTTATTACACCCTTCACTCGATGTTTCATATTCATGACATGACTGGGCGGCTGCACCTGACCGCCCAGCAGACGACCAAACCGCGTGCTAGAACAGACCTCGGATGTTTTTATATACCGCCGGAGCGGCTGCATAAGCTAGATTGGACATGGGACATGCTTCTTGCCAGCAGCGAGAGCCACATGACGCATAGGGTAGGAATATAGGACGGGAAGTGTAGATGTTTGCGGGAGGCTTCTTTTCAGTTTTCATTCTTCTATTAAATTTCCATCTATCATTATTTCCTTATTTAGTCTTCTTATAAGTTTTCTGTTTCTTCTGTTTCTGAATCTAGCAGTGTGCACCTTCTCATGCCCACTTGTGTCCATATATGGTTTCATGTTTCCCAAAAATCTATGTTTTCGTTTCAACGGAACTTTTATCTATTAACCGTTCCACAGGTAATTATCCATTTACGGTGGAAGTGCTGGGAAGTTCCCTATTTCGCGGTAAAAAAGAGATTTTTATAGCAGGTTATGAGAAAGAGGTCCGAGGGAATATTTCGTACACCCTGTATATTGGTTTTTTTTTTTAACAATTAGTTTTAATTTCCGTTTTTCAATTCCGGGTAATTTTTCTATTTCATTACCTATCTTTAATACAGATATTGTCCATAATTGTTTATTTGTGGCACATTCAGATTTTCTTACTTTTTGTTGGGTATTTTGCTACTGAAAATTATTTTAAAAAATTTCTGTGGCAAAATACCCAACAAAAAGTAAGAAACTATGTTTAATATCTTTTCAATGTTAATTTTAATATTTTCAATTTTAATAAAGAACTGAACAAATAAATAAACTAATACACTAATAAACTAATGCTACAAATTAAACAAAACTGATATCTTTTCATCCACGGCTGGCCGTCTATACTGCCTTATAAACACATATGTTGTGTTCACTTGAACAGGGATCCCGGTATAAATTTTACGACGTGCCAAAGTTATAGACACTGCACTAATATAGACACTTGTTTACTTTACATTTGGTACTATTAACAAACACTTTACAGTAATCTTTTTCAATTATTAATTCGGTGTGTGCTTTGTTCTTCTCTTATTACACTTTATTTTACGCAGAATTTTTTAATCTACCAATGACTTACATTTTATTGAGTTTAATGGAGTTTTAACCGGTTCTTTTCACGTTTTCTTTACGAGCGTCACACGGCACATCCGGCCTCTACTAGCATCAAGCTGACATTCAATTTGACATTTTATTCATAGAAAAATCCAAGATCGCGTTTCTAAGATGGTGAGCAGTTTACTCCTATTTAATATTCGATTCTCTTAGAAATTGGTATGTGAGGATTTTTCAGGTCACAGATTATGAACATGTGATCGAAACTTAAAAATTAAAAAGGACGGCGGTGGATAACTCTTATCATTTATCATCTTACTCTACTGAAAATCGGTATCTGAGGATTATCGTGGATTCAGATTATAAATATTTGGTGAAAATTTAACAATTCAAAATGGCGGCGTCAATATGGCGGACAAGTTCTGTAATTTATTTGTTTAATTCGTGTGAACATTGGTATTGGGGATTTTCGTTGCAGATGATAAATATTTAGTCGAAATTCAAGAATTCAAAATATTGGTTTCAATATGACGAGCAGGTTTTGTCATTTATGGGTAGGGAATTTTATCGAATCCACATATTAGTATAGAACTAAAAAGAAGAAAATAAATTAACAATTTAAGAAAATAAAAAACACTCTTTTAACCACCAACCGAATGCGCTAAATAGAAGAAAATAATGTTGATAGTAATTCCATTTCAGGGCTCGTTTCATAATTAACTAGAGTAGTACCTCCGGTCACCGGTAGATGGCGCGTGCGTTCAGATTAAAAAGCGAAATCCCTCGTTGGTGCCGTGTCCTTCAAGTCCCGGCGAAATTATGTCATTCTTTGTTCACGCGTAGATGGTGAAGTGTGTTAAGTGCTTTGTGAAAAAGAAAAATGGGCCCTCTCAAACGAAAATATGTATTGAACGTCCGGACAAACACTAGAAAGAAATTGAGGAATTGGACGGAATCCGAGTGGGAGATAGAGAAAGTGCCGGAGAAAACAGAGGCTACAGCGGCGATCGCAGACACTGGTAGGTTTTATTGTAAACACCTTTCCTATTTTGCTTAGGTTGCTAACATTCTTATTCAGACAGTGCCTCGAATTGCTTACTGTAAAACAATCGAGCCCATTCTGACGGTGGGACATGATTGCATTATAAACAAAAATGAAAAAGTTGACACCCATTCTAACGGTGGGACAAGGGTATCCAATTTTAGCGTTTACACTAGCGGTAAAACCAAAAACAATATCACACTAATGGCGAGACAGCTTAATTTATCTATCACATGCCTACATTTCTAATTAAACGTTTACTATTACGGTAAAATATTATTAGAAATATGGTTACATTCACACTGGCGGTGAATCACATAGAGTTGGCGATTCAAGAAACCAACCGTAGACCCAAGGTTGCCACGAATGCTGACGTATCTTTTTTAACCGTAATCTATTTATATCGCGCTTGTTTACAATTTTAGACAATTTCATGATTATGCCTTGACAAACATTTCCATAAGCGGAACCGTTCCATATAGTATAGTTACAAATCTTAAAAAGGCACAAGGGCACATTGAAAACAAAAATCCTTATTGCAAATAGGGAAGGCCACCCCATATTGGGAAAATGCCCCGAACAGGATAATGAACAATTAATCATACACAACGAAGTGGCACATATTTGGGGAAAAATAATTTCATCAGGACTTCCGCAGGGAGAGAGAGATGAACTATTGGCAAAATATGTGAGTCCTTCAAACTGCATTTGCCTGCCTCCAGAAGTTAACGCAGAAGTTAGCCACTTTCAGGAGAGGCAGTCACTGGCAGGAGCAGCTCTATCAGCAGTTGGTTTGGCAATTTCAACTCTTTTGCCTCTAGTTTTCAATGAGGCTGAAAAGCAAAGTATAATAAAAAACCTTGGAGATGCTGGACGACTAATAGCAACATTACACCATGCGGAATCGATTTCAAGAAAGTCCTTCATAATTCCAGGTCTTAATAAAGAAATACAGCCGATTCTAAAAGAACAAAAGGTGGACACTTTCCTTTTCGGCCAGGACTTAACCGAAAAGATTAAAGAAGCACAGAAGACCGAAAAAATGGGAGCAGACTTGAAAGCACAAGCAGTAAAGAAAACGAATTTAAACTCCACAACCCCACCGACATATCAGACACAGCAACGATACCGTCAGGTGGGGAACTACCCTCAGAGAAGGTCAGGGCGACAATCATACAATCCGCGCCAACGACAGGCATTTCGACCCCGGTTTTACCCAAGGCAACCATATCATTTCCACAAAAAAAAAAAAAAAAACCTCTGCGTACTCAGAGACAATAGAGGTAAGCAGACCTGCGGGCAAAATCTCAAATTTTGTTTACGCCTGGACAAAAATCACCCAAAACCCTACATTGTTATCCTACATTAAGGGCTATGTCATACCTGTGGCTAATATGTTACCTCGCCGGGAGGTTTTTAAGGAACCTGCTAGGGGTGAATTGGAAACGAAAAAAAAAAAAAAAATGTGCAGTACAAGACTTAATTCAAAAAGGAGCAATTCAAAATGCGTCCCAACAGAGGGTCAGTTTCTTTCTCCATATTTTTTAGTCAATAAACCTGACGGCACATGTAGATTTATTTTAAACTTGAAAAAATTTAACAAATTTCTAAGACCACCCCATTTCAAAATGGAGGACATACGAACTGCAATAAAACTTATAAGACACGGAAAGTTCATGACTAGAATAGATTTAAAGGGTGCTTTCTTTTTAATTACCGTTGCCCCAGAGAGTAGAAAGTATCTCAGATTTATTTTGTTAGGGACTTTATATGAATTCAACTGCCTTCCACTTGGACTGGCAGTCTGTCCATATGTTTTCTCAAAAATTATGCTAACGGCCATCCAAAGACTGCGGCTCCAAGGCCTTCGTTTAGTAGTTTATTTTGATGACATTCTAATTATAGGCAATTCACCGGAAAACTGTTCAAAAAACTTACAAAAAACTATAACATTGATTGAGGGGCTAGGGTTCATAATAAACTTAAACAAAAGTTATTTTATTCCCTCCACTAGGTGTAAATTCCTTGGTATTATAATTGACTCGCAAAAGTTTGCCTTAGAGCTACCAGAGCAGAAAAGAAAAAACCTTCAAAATTCAATAAAACAAATGGCAAAAAATCATTCTTGTTCAATTAGAGAATTCGCAGTCCTAATAAGTTTACTTGTAGCCACTTGTCCAGCCGTGTCGTACGGTAGCTTATATTGCAAGGACCTAGAACGGGAAAAATATTTGGCCTTATCAAAAAACAACAATAATTTTGACTCAAAAATGGTTTTGTCTAGTAATTTGAAGGAAAGTTTTACCTAGTGGCTGGAACACCTTCCAAATGGTGATAGATTAATAAGGGATTCAAGTTTTGCTATTGAAATCTTTTCGGATGCAAGTTTATTCCGATGGGGTGGGTTTGGCAATGGCAACCCAATAGGAGGGTTCTGGAACACCGAGGAGAAACGTTTTCATACTAACCTAGACCTATTAGCGGCTTTTCTAAACCTAAAAAGCTCTGCCTCAAATTTGAGTAATTGTTCGGTTTTATTACGAATAGATAACACCACCGCGATTGCCTACATTAACAAAATGGGTGGGGAAAAATTTCCAGCCCTCAATGATCTTTCGAAGCAAATTTGGCAATGGGCCGAAAAGAAAAAATTGTAGATATTCGCCTTATATATCCCTTCAAAAAAGAACAAAATTGCCGACGGAGAATCAAGAAACACAAACATCAACACTGAGTGGGAGCTATCAGCTGCTGCCTATAACAAAATAAAAAGAACTTTCGGTATTGCGGAAATGGATCTATTCACGAATAAACGCTAAATGTCCACGATATATCTCGTGGCAAAGGGATCCGAGGCTTCCGGGATAGATGCCTTTACTATCTCGTGGAGACATTTCTTCTTTTATGCCTTTCCACCTATTGTCATAATATTGCGAACACTACAAAAAATTATGGACGACCAGGCTAGGGGAATCCTAGTGGTCCCTCACTGGCCATCACAATCCTGGTTTCCTGTTTTTAACTCACTTCTAGTAGAAAATCTCTGTACTTCGAACCTTCTGATAACCTTTTATTATCTCCTTGTAGGGAGTTACAACACCCCCTAGCCAAGACACTCACTTTAATGGCAGGAATTTTATCAGCCAAGCCTACAGAGCCCAACGAATTCCGGAAAAAACAATAAAGGTGTTAATCGCATCCCTGGCCGACTCCACCTTACGACAGTACAATAGCTCATTAAAAAAGTGGTGGATTTTTTGTCAAGAGGAGAATTATGACCCATTTAACGCGTCATCAAAAGCAGTCCTGGTGCAACATATGGGTCTCTCAATTCGGATAAATCCGCAATCTCCTTAATATTAACACTATAAAACGTTTCTTCAAAGGGGTATTTAGGTTAAGACTCATAAAGCCAAAATACGAAAAAATTTGGGACACCGCTATAGTTTTAAATCATATCAAAAAATGGCACCCCTTACTATCTTTAAATTTAAAACAATTATCATTTAAGTTACTGACATTACTAGCATTGGCAACGGGACACAGGCTGCAAACTTTTTCCTTAATAACCATAATAAACGTTACAGTAAACACCAGAGGTATTGAAATAAAAATAACCGATCAAATAAAGACGTTTGGACCAGGAAAATCTCAACCTCTATTAAATTTACCTTTTTTTACCAACAATCCCGAACTGTGCACAGCTCACACGCTGGTTCGATACTTAGACGTCACAGAACCATTATGTAATACCGAAAAATTATTCATAGCACTGAACAAGCCGCATAAGGCTGTTGGCTCACAGACTTTGGCTCGTTGGTTAAAATCAGTCTTGGCAGAAAGTGGCCTAGATATCAAAGAGTTTACTGTCCACACTACACGCCATGCTTCAACGTCCAATGCATTAGCAAAGGGAACTGATATACAGTGCATTCGTAGAACCGCACGATGGTCAGAAACATCAAAATGCTTTGCTAGGTTCTACAATAAACCTATAATTTCCAAAGAAAATTTTGCGGAAGTTTTATTGCGTTAGGAGAAGAGGTTGTGTTTTTCTTTTCCCTCTTTACGTTATACTTAATTTAGTTCTTGTAGTCGTTATTTCTTATAATTGTATAACGAACTTCCTAATAAAACAAGTTGCAACTTAAGTCTCTAAACATCTACTCTAGTTAATTATGAAACGAGCCCTGAAATGGAATTGAACCATCAAACGAACTTACCTTAAGTGAAGTTCGATGGTAATTCCATGAAGGGCTCGTGAAGTAATTAACTCCCAACCCTAAAAAATTTCCTTACTAAACTATCACAACGTCACCCAACCCGTAGCTTAAGTTGCACACATATATCCTCTAAAAGAAATGACATAATTTCGCCGGGACTTGAAGGACACGGCACCAACGAGGGATTTCGCTTTTTAATCTGAACGCACGCGCCATCTACCGGTGACCGGAGGTACTACTCTAGTTAATTACTTCACGAGCCCTTCATGGAATTACCATCGAACTTCACTTAAGGTAAGTTCGTTTGATGGTTCAATAATATAATAATAATTATGTTAACAAACGTAAAAGCGTGGGACGCTCAAAACACTATTAGGCCACCCCAGTGACGTTTGTGAAACTAGGTACGGTTGGCATGAAAATGACTAGTAGGGATCACAGAACACTGTATTCATTAGCACGGAAGTTCAACTATCACTTCAGAGATGGCGCGCTAGGAGTGACTTCTATGGGAAGCATAATCAAGATTGCTTCTCTAGAAACAAACGGATTATTCGAGATTTGTATTGTAAAGATTTGATTGTTTGTGATAGATCATTTATGGAATGTATAAGGCGACCAGGTTAGTTAAGTTCAGATAAGTTCGGAGTGATCTCAAGTGAATTAGTAGTGAAGTACTAAGCAATATACAGAGTTTAGTGTTATATTGGCGTTGTAATACGTATTATGAATAGTCAGTAAGTTAATAAATATTGTTGCAGTATCTTGTGTTCTGAACTCACGGTATTAGGGGTATTTACCAGAGGGTGTAAACATGTAACAAAACAAAAAAAAATGCTCATCGGACGCCCCACGGTTTTATGTTTATTAAAACTATTATTATTAAAAAAAAATTCTTTTTAGAGCATTTTTGAACAGTTTCAGTTGGTCTTTAATAGAGTATTTTTAATTTTTTTTTAAATTATATAAGTATTTTTAAAGTCAGTTTAAACAATTATATGTATTTAATATAGTTAAAGAGTCCTTGCATTCTTTTTCCATAAACTGTGCATGAAGAGGTTCTTTCCCAAACTAACGTAATTTTACAGGTTTATTTCGAGCGGGGATAGCTGAGAGTGGGTCAGCTTTAAATGAATGGGGATATTTAGCTGACCCAAGGCCTTATGCATTTGAGTTAGCTTCCTTACTTAGTAACGCTCCCATAGCAGACAACAGCACTGAGCTACTAAATTTTTTGCAGTCCCTTACAGCGAAAGAAATTGACGATGCATCTACTAGAACTGTTATAAACGTAAGTATTTAAAAAAATGTACATGAAGAGAGTTGCCATCATTGGCAAACAAAGCTGGGTAACTACTTAAAAAATCGTAAAGTGCACATCAACAATTTGCGGGATGTGACATCCTGCAAATTGTTTCATCCAATAAGTTTCTATGCGATTATTGTTTTTTTTCATATGCGATTTTCTCGAAAACTGCTAACCTGAGAATTAAAAGTTTGCTACTATGCTTTATCTCTATTTCTTCCCAATATACTTGCTACCTATTTCAGTTCCCGCTTATTACATTTTTCACAAATTCTTACATTTTATCGACATGGCCTTAGAAAAAAATTAAAGTATCTTTTACAAAGGAATGAAAGAATTGTCGGGTCAGATAAAAATAGAACAAGAAACAGTGCTATATCCCTCAATAAAAAACAAGAGTGTAGCTACAACCACGTGTTTCTGAGTTATTGCCCCTCATTAGCCTTAGTTTTGTTTCTCATATAACAAAATTCGTTATGCTGCGCTGATGAGGAGCAATAACTCCAAAACACGTGTCCGTAGCTACACACTTGTATCTTATTTCTTGTTTTTATTAATATCTTTTACATTCATTAATATTTCACCTTCATAACATATTTTATCAACAAATATGTAGCAGAAACAATGAATTGGTCTTAAATTCACCAATTCATTGTTGCGTTTATGGGTTAGAGCGAATTTAACTAACATGTAGTTGATTTATTATTTTAATATTAATTACACAGCCACTCAATTTTTTTCTAATATGGGGGTCTGACCATGTTTACTATATGTTTATGAGGTCGCTGAAGCCGAATTCGAGGTTTATTTAACTCCTTCACATCAGTATACTCAGGATCTTGCCATAACCTCAAAAAAGCCTATAATTTAAGCGATTTCGACATCTCTTCATACAAATCGCTGTAGCTTCTAGACAAAAATGACCCCCTTTTTTGTACTAGATTGATTGTAAATTAAATTTCCAATTCGACGATATAGGGCACGATATTATTTTTAGGCTTTTTAGGTGAGATATGGGCCGTCAAAATGAGAGGTTCGAGGATCTCGCTTCTTGAGCGACAAGGCCCAGGAGCCATTTCTGGCAAACTGTAGCTAGCAAAAATGTTCAGGGGTATGTAGGAAGGCGAGAGAAATTGAATGGCGTAAACCGGAGGTCGGTGCGTGCCTTGGCTTTCGAGATATGGCCGCCCGAAATCACCGGAAGGTGAAAATCAATTTTCTTATCGCTTCCCGAGAGTAACCACTCTTTGCGAGAAAAGCTATTTTTCAAAATTTCGTATTTTCTGTATAAAAGATTTCAATTTACTCCTCGAAAGAGAAACAAAATGACGGAACGGCAGCAACCGCATGTAACCATATACTTTCTATTTTTGCATATTTCACTGAAATAAGCAGTTTCTAGCAGCTAATTTTTTTAAACTTTTTATTCCACAAATATTTCCCACATGTTAAATTGTGCATTAGAGTTACATCTCTGTACATATAAACTATTTTCATACTTTTGTTTTGCTACCTTAACACTCACGTTTGTATTACAAGCGTATAGTTAATATTTATTTTCCAGATTAAGAAATAAACAAAATTGAATTTCAATGCATAGATAATAAATTTTACATATCTTCAGGAGTAACCTTTATTTTTTTTGTCAAAAACGCACTCTGTCCCTAGATCATAGCTCCGTTGTCCACCGTTACCACGTGGAGCTGCTCTGGATGCAGACGCGAAGATATAATCGCTCTGCATAGAACCTGAGCTTGAATCCTATGAAATAAAATATCTTCTGGAATCACGTACCAAAATATGGAGACTTATTACTGATATTTTTCATTGACATACAGAATCATGAATGAATGTGCATAGAATTAGAGCACCTTTGGAGACCTGGCAGATATGCGTACATATCAAGCTAAAAGTGGCTGACATACGTAGTTATTGGAGTAGATAGATTTTTGGTTAAGTGGATTATAGGGTTATTGGGCTAAGTGGCCTATGGGGTTATGGGGTTTAAGAGCTTGGGTTTTCAGATTACAACTTCATTCTTAGGGCTATATGCGTTTAATAGCTAAAATTATGAACTTCTTGAGGTTAAGGCAAAATTCTGATGTGATGGAATAGAATAAATAGACCTCGGATTCGAATTCAGCGGCCCCAGAAACATATAGTAAACATAGTCAGACTCCCGAAAAGAAAAAAAATGTATTGTATGGCTTTGTTATTATCATTATTATTTATGCAACATACGCCGAGAACGAGAGAAATGGTTAGGGGAAACGGAGTTATATAACTATTCATAATAATTAAACCACTCCACTGGCCATTATGCAATTCTATAGGGTTCTCTATAGATAATAGTAGCAGAATTAACTAATTAAAGATGACTTTTATCAGCGAAATTTAACGGTGGTGGAAAAATACCATCTATACTAACAGCCGGTTTTACAATCGCTAGTTAACTTCCAGTCAGAGTTAACTTTCAGGTTATTACAGAAATTGGGTTTTACAATAGCCGGTCATTTTCGATGTGGTAGTTATCTAGTAGTTAACTTCACTAGCAGATGAGGTGTGGGTAAACTAGAAGTTGGCAGTTTACTGACAATTTATAACCTATAAAATAACTGTCACAAAATAATTTTTTGATGTTTTGCCTAGAAATGGATATATACGAAGTAAATGCATATAGCAGTGATGAGCAGCCAAGGTAATCCTGTATAGACCTAACTTTTTCGAAGAATACGATGGGAGGGATTTTTTAAATAGATCGAAACTAAATACTACCTACTTACTTAGTAATAGACCACTAACTCATAAATTGCTTCTGACATTTATATTTGATACCAGGTGACGTGACTTTGGACCAAAATTCATACATTTTATGTATATTACCCATTTTTCCAGTACCAACATTATAAATTTTATTTACAACCTCTCGTTTACAAATCATCACTTAACTTTATATTGAAAAACGCATGTGTCGGTAAAGTTATAGTTAACCTGCAAGTAAAAGTCAACTAACGTGAAAGTTAACTTGTGATTGTAAAACCGGCTGTAAATGTGTTTCGAGTGAATCTGTAACAATATATTTTTCAGGACCGAGCACTGCCCGTTCTCGAAAAAAACAATGCCGATGCATTTATCACCACTGAGATGTATGAGCTTTTGGCGTCTGGGGATATAAATAAAGTGCCACTATTGATTGGAATCAATTCAGAAGAGTCTATAAAAAGTGTGGCAGGTACGTATGAATTTAGTGAACGTAATGCGGCAAGCGACGCGGCGTGGTGGCGGAGAAGCTAATAGAACTTCGGCGCCTATAATTCATTTTCTAGGCCAACTACTGTTGGTCTGCAAAAAAATATTAATTGAAAAATTGCTTAATACCGTAAATTGTTAGAAACTCTTTGTCTTTTTCTTAACAAAATATAATACAAAGGACTTTAAACTGTATCTATTTATAACTATATAGAATTACAACATTTATTTTTATTTTTGACTTTTTGCCACAGTTACCTAATTTTGGCTGTTGTACAACCGTGAAATTTTATTTTGAAGGAATTGGGGGCCGGTATTTTAAAACTCTTTAAAACAACATTTTATGGGTAAACTTTCGTGAGAGAAACTGTACTTCGTTAGTCGTGTAAAAAAGTAATGATACTGTTTTTTCTATTTCAGATCGAGAGAGTTTTTATAACAAGTTAGTAAATTATGAAAATGATGCGACGTTACTCATACCCAACGGTTTGAATCTTGCTACTGCATCTAACAGAAATGAAATTGCAGACGAAATTAAAAGAATTTATGTTGAAGATGGTAAAAGAATGCAAGATAACTTGGGAAAATCGTTAGGAGTAAGAATATATTATCTATTGTTACTTATATGATATGTTATGTATAAAAAAATAAGATTAGATTATGCTTAGCAAACAGTTGGTTATCGCCGGAATTCGATTTTATATTTTACATTATTTACCGATGAACTTCCTACCGCATAATTCAAATAAAAATCTGTTTTCGTTAGCGAACAGAACCCATAAAATGGGAAATATTTATAGTCTACTGCCTACTGTTGTACACGGTGGTGGTTAGGCCTATCACCACATCGTGGAGCCGGTTTGGTGCAGCATATGAGAAAACTGAAAGTGTTGGAGCACAAATGTATGCGTTTTATCTTAGTCTGACAGATACACCACCCCCAGAGTCCTCTACGCACGTTGCTACGACATAACCCCACTAACGAACTATGTCCAGGAGATTTCTCAGAAATTCTATGCCTCTAAATGGGGCGATAGTCTGCTAACACGTAACATAACTGAAATCAGACAGCATTATGCTCCCTTTCGGATTCAACACACCCTATCATACAGGCGTTGCCCATTTTCCAGCAGCCTCTATAGCCACACATTCTTTTACGCTAACTTGCTGTATCTACTCTATGCTTCTTCTTTCCGAAATCGGTTCATTTAGCTTTTGCGAGTCTTTCCTGTTCTTCCTTTCTTTTCTGTTTGTCTCTTCGTCTTTTTTCCTTGTCTCATCTACCTATTTATCATCTAAAATTCTTCTTCGACAATCAAAACAATTTTTTAACCCTCTAAATTAATTATTTTCCGGCGGCCGGGGGACCACCGAGTCGGCAATTGACTCGAACGGATTTTTCCGTTGATCTTGTGCCCGCTTCAACTACCAAAATTGTTCAATGAACGCTTACTTTACCAGTCTTAAGTTTCAATTGTTTTTAAACCTATTTTGGGTTACTACTTTATTGTTACTACAATTTTTAATTTGCCTTACGGCACAAGGAGTTGTGGTGTTTATTGGTTTTTTAATACATTTTTTAAACGTGGACCTAGACCTGCCCCATCCAGTCCTTCAATTGTCATGGCGCTACACACCCATGGATTGCCACGAGCCGGGTAGTGGGGAAGTTAATTTTTATTCCAATTTAAATTAAGTTCTCTTGATTTGATTTAATTTGATAAATCGGCCAACGAGACCCAATAGAGTCATCTATCGGATTTCCAGATTGATTCCGCTGAACTTTTCTATGGGGCCACATGACTACTATAAAAATGTGTCAGATAATTTCAAAATTATAAGGAACGTATAAGATAAATGCGACAAATTACACCAAAATTATTGAAAATGTTTTAATTATTTTATATCTGGTTCACTGTCAAAACTTTTTGAAATATTTCTTCAAATTTAAAATTCCTCTACATATCCAATTTGATTAAAGACCAATTAAGGACAACACTTTACACACCTACATTTAGATATTGTTTAAATAATTTGTAATAGAAACTAATTCCTAGGATTTTCTAGTATTTTAGTGACAATTCCTATACAAGACCCAATATAAAACACGCAGAGCTTCAGTCAAACTTCACCGATGTATATTTCTACCAATTCTCTCACAAAGGCCCAATGGGGGACAATAACATTACAGTCGAAGGTAAATAATTTAATTAGTAATATTTATGATAATAGTTTTGTTTGCGCAGTGATTAGCTGCAACATGATTTCTCCTGAAGGTTACCGGAATTGTTGGAAGTTAAAATTGGTTAAACTTTGTTGTATAAAAATAGCCTATTTCTTCATAACTATAACACTACAGAACTATAAACGGTTTAGTTTTAACGAAATATTTAAATTGTATTTTTTTAAATAATTAATTAATATGATTTGAAATTATATTTAATATACAGGGTGTCCCAGATTTAAACAGACATACTATAGTGGAAGGTCGAGCACACTCAGCTGGGTTTAAAACACCCCTATACTTACCGGTGAATGTGAACCGTTTTTGACCTTCAGTGCGCCATATTTTTAAAATGACTGCGCATATTTAGATAACATTTAGTATACATACTGTATATTATTTTTTGGTAAATGTTAGTAAACTTTTAAAATGATGATGGTATGGTATGTTTATGGTTATTCTTTAATCAATTTCCAAAAGTACTGAAAGAACAAATTTGACATTCTACAAATAACACAATTCAGTTGCTAACATCATTATTTTATTAATTTTACCTAAATGCCCCGTATACGAAGTTGTTATTTGTTTTTGTTTTGACATTCAGTATTTTTTCCGTCCAAAATAAAGCACATTCAGTTTATTTCACGAATAAAAAATAAGTAATAAAACGCTGCGATTATCACATGACATTGTTGCATTAAAAATCCCAAGTAGGCACATGTCAAATGTGTAATTTTACAAATAATAAGAATTACTGTTCGCTCTTAGTAATTATTTATTAGAATAAGTGATACAAAACCAATTATTAAAACTAAAAATTTTAAGATGCCGCTTAAATTTAGTAATGAAGATTATGCGGATAATATTTTTGTATATGGCTTTTGCGACGGAAATGGGAGAGTTGCAAAAAGGGAGTATCAAATGCGTTTTCCAAATCGCCGTGTACCAGATCATAAAACGTTTTCAGAGGTATGCCAATTTAGTAGGGAACATGAACAATTTCCCTCAACGACAAAGCATGAACGTGTTCCAAGAGCTTTTCCACAAGAAGAGCAAATATTACACGTTGTGGAAAAAAATCCATCAATAAGTGTTAGAAAAACAAGTCAGAGTTAGCAGTACCTAAGACAAGAGTATGGCGAACATTAAAGAAGAAAAATTTGTATCCATTTCATGTTGAAATAGTTCAACATCTAGAAGACGGCGACGACGTTCCCCACTTAACATTTTGTAGGTGGATCTTGGGTCACAGAAGAACAATATCGAGAGTTCTATTCACAGATGAAGCCCAATTCACACATGACGGAATTAATAACTGTAAAAATCAACATGTTTGGGTAACCGAAAACCCACATGCAGTGATTCAGAAACATTCCCAATACAGATTTAATATTAATGTATGGTGTGGTATTTATAATAATCATCTAATATGGCCCCACATTTTTGAAGAAAGGCTAACTGGCGAAGTTTATTTAAACTTTCTTAGAGATATCTTGCTAAATTTATTAGAAGGCATCAATACTAGGGATTTGTGGTTTCAGCATGATGGTGCAGGACCCCATTTTTTTGTACCGGCCCGGGATCATTTGAACCAGCATTACACCAACACATGGATTGGTCGCGAAGGTCCTGTAAACTGCCCACCAAGGTCTCCTGATCTTACACCTCTAAACTATTTTTATGGGGTCATCTCAAGTCAGAGGTGTACAATGAAGAGTAAAATACACGAGAACAGCTTCTAGAAAAAAAAATTACTTTATGTGATAACATTAGAAATGACCCGGAAGTGTTTGATAGATCAGTGAAAAACATATTAAAACGTTTTCGAAAATGTATTGACGCATTCATTTTGAAAACCTGTTATAGTTTTAATTATTTGCACCGTTTTGAACTTTTTTGTCAATTATTTACAGTTCTGAATAAAATTTTGTCAAAATACAATTGCAAACTTTTGTCTCTAATATTTTCAAGTTATTCTCAAAAGGTGTTTAATATTTTTTTAAATTGTGCTTGTTAATTCAAGCCATTTCACTAACATTATTTTTATTTCATGAAAGAAATGGAATGGGTATTATTTTGGATGAAATTTAAAAAAAGTTTAGAAACAATATATGTCAAAACAAAATCAAATAACAACCTCTTCTACGGGGTATTTAGCTAAAATTAATAAAATAATGATGTTAGCAACTGGATTGTGTTGTTTGTAGAATGTCAAATTTGGTCTTTCAATACTTTTGAAAATTTATTGAAGAATAACCATAAACGTGTCATCGAATATTATGACATTATTTTATAAACTGGTCAATATTCTTTTTAAAAGTTTACTAACATTTAACAAAAAATAATATACAATGTGATATTAACGACCCTAAGAGCCATATTAAAAAAATGGAGGTCGGTCCTGGAATCTTTCCAAATTCACTTAAGCTATTCATTATCCCTAAAAGAGTATAGTATGTATACCAAATTTTATCTAAATATGTGCAGTCATTTAAAAAATACGGCGGACTGAAGTGCTGGTCAAAAACCATAAAACACCCCGTATCTCAAAAACGGTTCACATTCAAGGGTAAGTATAGGGGAGTTTTGAACTCAGCTGAGTGTGCTCTACCCTCCACTAGAGTATGTCCGTTTAAATCTGGGACACCCTGTATAAACAGAAGATAAGATCTACAGATATCAGATCAATATTTGGAAATAATGCTCTCTGTTTATTTTACACAACTTAGTATGAGGAATTATCAGAACCTAAGAGGATATTGAACAAATATTTTCGCTTTTAGAGGGCGAGGGGGTTTTCGAAAATGTGACAAAATAAACGTGGGGGAGGGGTTCATGAATTGCGAACATTCTCAAAAAAGTATATATATTCAACAATTTAAGTTAGTTCTCTCTTGGAAAACTAGTCAAGCGAACTTTTTTAAACTGAATTTTTTAATTTTTAAAATGAGAAGGGTGGGCTTACAACGAACATTCGTGTAAGGGGCACCTGACAAATGTTACAAGGTGATAAAAAAGGGTGCAGGTGATTAAACATAGCCCATTTTTACGAACGTATTTGTTGAATGGAACCTAATAGAACATGACCGAACCACGTAGTGGAGTGGAAGTATAGTACCTAATCGTAACAAAAATTTCATTTTTTTTTTGTTGGAATAAGTTTAGAATGCTTTGAAACGTGGAGATTTTAAATTTGAACGAAAAAAATGTCTGTCGGTCGTATTGTAATTTTTTTGTGGACACCATTACTCTCGATATCGATTTCAACAAGTCTTTATTTATCATTAAAATAGCCTCTCCGGGGATGACCCCGAGCAGGCCAAACATCCACAGCGTTAAGCGTCATGGTAGTGTAACGATTGGACGCGGCAGACTCAGATCCAGTCTACCAGTTAGTGGCCTCAACAACATACCCATTTCTATACAGTTGGAAATTTGCAAAAATGTTAGAAGAAAATAATAGGTGGGGAACCCTCGACTAGGATTTTAATCTCATCGCGGCATGAAGATTTCGATTATTTTTCAATAGTTTACCCTCCTTGAATAAAACGTTCCATTACTATTGACATGTCTGGCGTTGCTAAAGGGATGAATTCGTTTATCTAACATGTAAAACTAAATGATTAATTTCGTTAGTTTCCTTATTTTCTATTAAATATAATGTTAGACAATGTGGAATAATAACTGACGTTTCCCGCCTCGCCCGCGTCTCTGGTGGGGGAGAATTTTCATTTTTCCGGCTCTTGGAAAATCCCTGTTCGTTATGGCACGTTAGTTTCCCACATAACTACATGCTTTTGGTGCCAGAGAACCCAGGAAATACAGTAACTGAAAATTTTCAGACGGATCGAACAATGAATGATAAAATGTGTCCGGATAATCGTGCCCCCATTTTCAATCTTCCAATTTCGATTTCATATTCTTAACCTGCTACTTCAACAACCCCCACATACCGATTTTCAGCGGAATCGGACCATAAAAGATAAAAATCGTCCGCCATTTTCAATTTCTCAATTCCGATTCGTAATCAGCGATGTAGAGAACCCTTACATACCGATTTTCAGCGGAATCGGACGACAAATAAAGAAATTATTTTAATGCAATGTTTGGTAATTCTTTCACATCCTGTATATGGTGTACCCGGCCGGTAATTCGAAAATTTAAAAATACGGAATTTTCAAACGTTCATAACTAAGCGAATACGTTAAACAGAAGGTCGTTTTAGGTCTCCATGGAAAGTGGAAGATTGGCGATTTATCCTGATACCAAATTGTACCAGCAAAATAGGAAATTGGGCTCGGCAAGAGTGGGTGGACCTCTCAGAAAATGTTGAAATTTAATCTGAAAAGTTGGAAAACATGTAATTTTCAAACGCTCAAAACTAAATAAATATTTCGAGAGGAAGCTCGTTCTACGTCTCTATCGAAAGAGGAATATCGGCGATGTATTGATGTCGTAGATTGTAGAGTCAAAATCAAAAATTCAGCTCTACAGTAATGAAAAAAAAATGGGCATTTTTTTACGTCTCGTGAATTTTCCGCGGAATGAAAGCTACTGAAAATGCATTTTCACCCCTTTCGCGACACTTTGGGACTTTGCTGCAAAGAAACAAGTTGTTTATTTTGACTGGCAGTAAATATTTTTAATGAATTTAGCCATGCCGTGATTACACGAAATTTTGGTCTAGATCTCCCTTACTATAAATAAATTATTTTAAAAATAGGCATTTAAACACAACATTAAACTGTTAAAAAATTCACTAAAAACTAAAATAATATTATAATAACAATAATTATGTAAATAAACGTAAGAATGCTCTCAAAATACCTGGAAAACAGAAAATTTGACTCATAATTATCGTGATTATTAACATTATTTTCTTCTTTTTAGTGCATATTTAATATCGTACGAGAAAACCATTGTTTTTGTCACAAAAATGCAAGAAGGTTATTCTTGTATTTCATGTATTCATTTAACATTTACTTAAATGATACCGTACACGCTTCATATAGGTACAGTGTCTGAGATAATTTATTGTTTTACAAAATAATAAAAACTTGGAACGATGAGTAAGGTTACTTTACTAGTGTATTATTATATTTAGACGTTTTCGTATAAATCTGTTAAACCCAACATCATAAAACACCTTAAAAAGATAAACAACACAAACAAGCGATGAAGTTCATAAAATTTAGGAAAAACCAAAAGATACATCACACTTGCATTAAAATATCAACAGAATTTTATCGATAATAGAATAAAATCACACAACATTCAAATATAATATAGAAAAATATGTCGGTGGTTAGTTATTGTTCTTAGGCATACCGAAATAGTAAATCATATTTAATCTTAGTATCATTTGAAGAGATAATATTTTACAGGTGCTTGTAGACCGATTTTTAAGAATTTATTAATTTAAAAAAGCATATTTTTTGAAAATCAAAATAATATCCGACGATTAAATTATTATGTCATTGTATTTTGTCGAACAGGATTCAAAGACTGGGTTGAATCGGGTAAACATTTGATATTCATGTAAATTGTATCTTTACATCACATAATTGGAAACTCTATTCTACATCAAATTTCAAAATATAATATATAAGTACTAACCCACACACCGCCCGCTGTGTAACTGAGTTTTTGAACGAGTGGAAATACGAACAATGAGTTGGTCTGCATGTTTCCCGGACTTAAATACAATTGACTACATATGGGACATACACTGGGCGGAACTTGTAGTAGGTTCCTTGTGAAACATCTTGAAAATAATTGTTAATTATAAATTAAACACTACTTTTAGATGAATCAAACAATATATTATAATTACTCTACATATGTTTTGGCTTGTTAGGCCTTTATCAAGAGTATTACATAGTGAATACTAAAGTTTCCGATGTGCTTATTCTAATTTATACCTAAAGTATTTATGCCTTAATCTATTTATGACCTAAACTATTTAAGATTTAATTTAACATCCTTAATTACAGAAATTTTTGGGAAAGATTTCGTGATTTCTAGTTGTTCTAGAAGTTCTAAACGTTTACCTTTTCTTTCTGAATGAAGCAAATTTATGTTATCCGTATCTAGGAAATGGTTGTTTTCAATACAGTGTCTTGACATTCCTGATTTTTACTTTTATTTAAAATTGATTTTTTGTATGTTCTTTTACCCTGTTCACAACGCTTGTATCACTTTGACCGATATACACATCTTTACATTTGATTTCATATACACCAGATTTATCAATTTTATTTAGTTTCTCTTTGTTATTAACCAAAGTGTCTCCTATATTCGTTTTATTCACACTTATTGTAGACCTAAATTATTTGAGACATGTTTGGCCTGCATGCTCCCCGGACTTAAATACAATTGAATATATATGGTACATGTTAGGCAGACGACTTACGTTAAAACTTCCTGATGTTCAAAACACAGAAAAAGCGAGAGCTGCTCTAATTGAAATATGGGAGAATTTGTCTCAAGAAATGATCGATAACATCACCATAAGTATAGAAAGAAGGGTAACTACAGTCATAAGGATTCATGGGGGACATACAAGAATTAATTCTTGTAATTTTGCTTCACCATTATATGTTTAAAACAAGCTGAAATGTACCGTTAATTTGTTGCAAAAATGCAATTGTTTGTAATGATTTTACAGGCCTCAAAATTACATGTAGCTTAGCAAAACAAACTGCAATTAGCTTTCCATTAATGAACTTTTCCCTTTAAGACATTCCGAAAAACTGCCAATTAATGCCCATTCCTTTAAAGCCGGTTACAAACACCGGCTTTAAAGGAATGGACATTTCGTTGAACATAAATAAAAATCGATTTAATGTTGGCAAAATTTTCAGGTGTTGAAACTGTTGGTCACAGCGAGGAAAGAAACTACTATTTCAGAACTCAGTCGACGTCTTACGATAACTCTGATTTAAGTCAGTTTCCTGTATCAGATATTCTAACTCATTATCGCATGGTAAAAATTTGGACAAATTTCGCCAAAACATTGTAAGCAATTTCTTCTCCTAGAGATTATGGCTCTAAAGGGCTTTTTTGTAGGAATCCTACTCCCGAAAAAATAGAGTTGCTGCAAAATATAATTTGGCCAAAAGTAAAGTCGGATAATTTTCAATACGTCGACATTGGTATTAATTTGGAAATAAGGACTAATCCCAAAGAGAAGACTTACCAAGCATGGAAGAAAATCTATGAAAAATGGGGTGTCAGACCATTTACGACTTTCTGATATTTTAATATAATTAGCTATTTTAGTATTTTAACAATCTATTTTTACATTTTACTGCATTCGCTCGGATGTCACATAATTTGTAAATACCTGTATTTGATGAAAATTGTAAACAATAATAGTATTTAAATCAGAGACGTTGAAAAGAGTTCAGAAACTTGAGATTTGATATACTAGAAGTCAAGGTCACAATTTTCATTATATCTACCACCCCTACCACCACCTCCAACATCCCTACTCCATTATTAAAAGAGTTATCAAAATAAAATTGTCTTTTAGTGTGAACATGTGATAGCAGGCGAAGAAAATGATACAAGCGACCTAAATCTGGACAACTATGTAATAAGACACTGCCCCTCATTTAATTACTTAGGTGTAGCGAGGATATTTCAAATAAAATAGAGCAGGGGAGAAAAGCAATCCGCTAATTAAACTCGCTGTTATGGAGCAAGAATATAAACAAGAAAACTAAAACCAGCTTGTTCAAAACTATCGTACAGAGTAATGCCATATACGGCTCCGAAACATGGGAACTGAATAAAAGGGATCGCCTGAAATTACTAGTCCTTGAAATGGATTTTTGTTACAAGATCATCAAAATTAAACCACGTTAAAAATGATCCAATATGTGAGATCATGAACCTGAAAAAATTATTCTAGACACAATCGATACCAAAAGACTAATATGGTATGGGAACCTCCAGCGCATGGAAGGCCATAGATGGCCCAAAAAAGTATTAAACTGGATACGACCAGATCGCAGAAAGAGAGGAAGACCACCTGGTAGAATGACGTGGAAGAAGCCATGGAATCCAAAGGAGATTGGCAAAATAGGAAATATTGGAAGTTGAGATGCGAAAAGCCGCAAAGGCCGTAGAAACCTCGCTATGTATATTTATTTATTTATTTCAAATAATATATTTGTCGGAGACGATACCATTGTACACATAATACACATAATTTATACTTCTCATTTATCTAGGGGGCATAAAAATTATCGGCGCCTTTAACTTTGTGGTAAAGATAAAAAACTCCAACATTTTTTATATGAACAATTAGTCTGAGGTATACTATACTGAAGTCAAAAGAGCGTTGTCAGCAAGTGACGATTGCGTTGAGGAACGTGAAGAGAAAACATCTCCATATATGGTCATGTGAAACAAATGACGCCTAGAGTACCCTGGAAGAAACCCTCTGCCCGGTGAGCAGAACAAAACCCCTTAAGAGTTTCGTGAATGATTATTCTAAGCATAAACTTTGTAGATAGAGTGCGAAATCGTAGGACTAATGGTTGCGGACTGATAGCTCCTCAAGAAAGTACTATGTGGTATTGTTTGCATTTTCAACAATGAGACATTATTATTTAACAGTTACGTGTTTAGATAAATGATAACTCATGTTACTTTGTTATTTATGTGACTGTTATTTAATAGACGGAGAGCTGGCTACGGAAATTAAAAATGATAAAGTGCAGTGAAAAGTTTTATATAAAAACCCTCCCTACTAGCTAAAAAGTACATTGCTCTGCAGCCAGAAGTCCATCCTTGGGAGGAAAGCGTGGGCGTGCGGTCAAATACCTTAATTTTTAATTAAAATAAAATCGTTGAGTGCAGCTCTGAAATTTTGTGTAGTTATAGTTTTTAACTGTAGAAATAAATAAATAAATGCGATGTAATTTTAGGATAAGAAATATCAGCTTCCAAACAAATTTAAAAAAGTACACCCGTACATGATTCGAACCGAGAAATTCGCTGTGAATGTCGTCGCTTAAGGTGATGTGCTACGGTCGGGGTGGACTTGAAATTTCAATTAGTCTCGTCGGAAAAAGCAAAACATGACATTTTTAAATGTTCATAACTAAATAAATAAGGCTTCCTAATGTCGGTATCGGGAGGGAGTTCGGTGAGAGACGCATGTTTCGTGGCTACTACGGTATATCGAGAAAAATCCGGATAAAGCGGCAACAAAACGAAGAAAGTGTACTGAATTGAAGCGTGAACAATTCTGCATTGATTGATATAAATTGGCGCGAGTATGGCTATAGTTGACATTTTATTAAATTGGTTGAATAAAGCAACACAAAATAGTGTATATAAACAACCCGAGATAATTGTACTGCTTGAGCGTTTGACCGTAAAATCTATATCTGGATTCATCCCTTCTTGAAGTGGGTGGCATAAAATAAGTAACAGCCAGCCAGATGTGTGAATGAAACAAATAAGTTGTTGTTTATGTAGCATTAGCATTGGTTTATTTATTAAATTTTAAACAGGAAATGGAGATGAAAATTGAAAAGATAGTAAACATAATGTATAGGTAATAAACATAATACTTAGGTTATAAAATGGAAAAACTGCCCGAAATTGAAACCGATTCTTTCAAGGAAACGACATACAGGGTGAGCAAACTATCCATTCGGATCTCTTTTCTCATAACGCGCAAAAAAAAATTGTTACCGCGATATAGGGCCCTTCCCAGCAACTCCACCGTAGATGGATATTTACGTGTGGAGCGGTTAATAAATTAGAAAAATAATGAATAAATAAAAGCTGCCAGATTCAGAGACAGAAGAAACAGAAAACTTTAAAGAAGAAAAATAAGGAGATGACGATAGATGGAAACTTAAAAGAAGCATGGAAACCGAAAAGAAGCATCTCGCAAACACCTGCATCACACCCCAGCCGATGATGACAAATGGAAACTTAATAGAGGCATGGAAACTTAAAAAGAAGCATCTCTCAAACACCTACACTTCCCATCCTGTATTCCCACCCCATGCGCCGTTTGGCTCTCGCTGCTGACAACAAGCAAGTCCAATATCCAACCCGGTGTATGCAGCCGGTCCGGCGGTATACAAAATATCCGAGAATTGGTTCCGGCACGCAGTTTGGCCGTCCGTTGGGCGTGTTCGACGGACGACCAAGCTGCGTGTTGGAACGAACCTCCATGGATGCCCGGAATCGGTAGCAATGTCCACCTTACGCTGGCAAATCAATCAATCAATCAATCAAGGCTACGTAATGTCGATATCGAAATATCGAAATTGGCATTTTTACGGCATTGTTAATTGCATGGACGAAATCGAAAATTCGGGCCGACAGAAGTGAACGAAAAATAGCATTTTTTGACATTTCGCGAATTTGATTTGTTTTTTGTTCCATTACATTAATAGTATAGTATAGTGTTCCGGAAAACCCGGAAGAATAGGGAGATTTTAAATATAAAAACAAAATCGCCAGAACTACACCTTAACCAATGTCAAATTTTAAGAATTTGAACAATTTTCTTATAAGTTTACCGACTTCTGAGAACGTTTAATTCCCGATCTAGACTTCTACCAATAATTTTACGTAATTTCTAGTTATAAACTACACTACTCAAAAATTTCATTTTGATTAAGAATTAACGCGTTTGACCGCCCGATCACGCTTCCCTCCCTGGGATGCAGAGCAATGTACTTTTTAGCTAGTAAGGAGGGTTCTTACATAAAAATTTTCACTGCACCTTATCATTTTGTAGCCAGCTCTTATGCAATAAATGATTATATTGTGTTTACCAACATGTGGCCTAAAATTAGTAGGTCCGCCCTAAAACGCCCCTCGTAATCTTCGACACATTATTAAAATTCCTTGAGCAATTATTTTCACTTACTAGAGTGCAAGCATAGTATTAAGATGTTTTTGTTTAAAGATACTTTGACGGAAAGTATTTGTGTTTACCAACATGTGGCCTAAATCTAGTAGGTCCACCCTAAAATGCCCCTCGCCCCTGTCATCTTCGACATATTATTAAAATTTTTTGAGCAATTATTTCCACTTACTAGATTGCAGGCATAGTATCAAGATGTTTTTGTTTAAAGAGACTTTGATGGAAACTAATTGTGTTTACCAACATGTGGCCTAAATCTAGTAAGTCCGCCCTAAAATGCCCCTCGCCCCTGTCATCTTCGACATATTATTAAAGTTCTTTTAGCAATTATTTCCACTTACTAGAGTGCAGGCATAGTATCAAGATGTTTTTGTTTAAAAAGACATTGATGGAAATTAGTGATTCTTTAGGCGGCGGATTCTAATAAAATACCGTCCAAATAATGGTATATATGTTGAAATTACGTATTGATAGATTATATTTACAAAGACCATACGATAACTAACTGTGAAAGTTTACACTATTACTTTAATTTATGGTTATGGGACCAGACCCTAGTTAAGAATAACACAAAAAGTATTTTAAAATGGAATTTTAACAAAATAGAATATTTTTGGTTAGTTCTGTCTGCACTCTCGTGATTTAAACACGTATTAAATGCTAAATGGTAAATTGGTAATTTTATTAAATTACAACCCAAACCTATCAATAACAATAATATACATCCAATTCAAAAGGAAAGGGGATGTGGTAATTGAATATGAAAGTTATTAGCGGTTTGCATTAAATTATAATGAGTCTAAACAGAAATCGTACAACACTGTCTCTTCTTATAATTACTTCGACAAATAGAAAATATTTAAACATACCTGTAATAATCTGCCTCTCAGAACTCAATATTATTAGCATAATCTTGAAGATACAAATGTCTATGAAACAACATCAACATAACAGAATAGAAATACTTAAACATATAGGTTATCCGGTGTCAGTTTGAAATTCATAAAAAATTATTGTAAGTATTGTTTTACTACTTTATGTTAATTGATAAGCACGATGTAAATTATTGATTTATAATACATTATTTATTTATAATAAATAATGTTAGTTTAATGAACAATTCCATAAATGATTCAGTAAAAATAAATAAATATCATTTAACCTACGGCTATGCAACCGGCAATTATATGAATAAACCAAATCGGGCAGCGGGCTTGTAATGGTGAGCCAGGCAAACAATCGATTACTTTCGTTTGAGGTAAATTTTAGATTGGAGGAGCCGGACCCACTATCTCTATAGATTGCAATTGTACTAACTTCATCCTTAATCAATAAATATGGTAAAATCTTTAGAAAATGTCATAAGGCATATGACTTTGATCTTTCGAACGTATACTTGACTGCAAAGAAAGTACGAACTACAAACTAGACAGCTGCAGTGTTGCTAGCGCCGCAGTGAGCTAGAATCCCAAAATCCTGGCCAAAAATCGAGAAAGGTAGAAAATTTGTCAAACTATGACGAATTTAAGGTTGTTTGGGTCGCTGATTTCAAATTTGTACTTAAAAAAAAACAAAATGGCGGACCGAAAGTAACCACTTTTTGCGAGAAAAGCTACTTTTAAAAATTCAAATTAGAGTATTCATATTTTCTGTAAGGCCCGACTAGCCCGTATATGCGCAGAATTTGGAGCTGATTTTGCCCCCTTGCCCACTCCTAAGGAGATAGGAGGAGATATAGCTTTAAAAGAGTACGGTATTTTTCGAATTTTCAATGAGGCATTCTCTACTATAGCTTCGTCTTCGTATAATATTCTTTTCAACTAAATTCAGAACGAATACCTTTATGCAAGAAAAATATACTATACCTATTAATATCTTACTTACTAAACTTAACATGTTTATTTGAGTGTCTCGGAATGTATTGTTCCCTGTAGTATATCTTCAGGCATAAACGAGCATCGTGTTACCGGTAGTGTTTAGTAATCAGTAATCACATAAGTTTTACTGATATTCACGTACCTAGTCAAAGAAAAACAAGAATGACATCGTCATCAGAAGCTGCCTGTAATAGCAAATGTTATCTAACAAATATATACAACTGCAGCAATTGTTCAAATCTAGATAAACAAATTTAAGACGATGAAATTTCATGCTATCAGTGCGCTTATTCTGAGAAAAACGAGAGATATTTCATCTTAGTATAAACACCATGTCTTCCGACATTATACTAATAATAGAAGAGATAGTTGTAACTTAAACAAAATACACTGAACTGAACTTGTGGTATACATAGTATTCACTATGTAATACTCTTGATAAAGGCCTAATAAGCCGAAAATATGTAGAGTATTTATAATATATTGATTGATTCATCTAAAAGCAGTGTTTAATTTATTAACAATTATTAAACAAAATCTTTAAGTTACCAAATATCAATCGTATTGTTTTAGATTCTCATTTAAAAAATATAATTGTAGACCGCTTAAATGATAATAATAGTTGTAGATGAGTGAATTTTACTACCCATCAGCACTTAGAATAAATTCTGCTCTTTTTTTAAGAAAATAATCTCCTTTAAAAGGTATTCTTATGAATGAAGGGCCCGTGCCGCTGCTGTAATATGATATTTGGAGAACCGAAAATTGGTCACTACTCAATTTTCAGTGAAATGGGTCACTGTTGCGAATTTTAAAAGCGATTCAAAGTATTTCAAAAAGTCTATAACGACGTCACAAAATGTTCTGTCTGACAATTCTTAAGATTAAGCATCCCCTCCTGTTTATTCTGCTTGGATTGAGACACACGGCTGTTATCTCTCCTTCGAGTTCGAGTCTTAGCTGCGGTAGACGGTATTATTGTAGGGAATTATTTATTGTATCTCGGTAGAGTGGTGGAATAATTACGTCTAGAACTCCACCAGGACGTTAAAGCCAATAAAACTAATATTAAGTAAAATATTACAAAAGATTTCTAAATAATTTTTCTGATTTTCCACTCACCAGTTACTCTATTAACATGGCTTATAGAGGGCCGAGCCTTTATCTCTTACAAACCAGCAGGCATTTAGTATGGCATAGAATGGGACAACTAAATCAAATAATAATCGTTTCTAATTCTATTTCTGATCTTCCGAGTTTAATACCTGTTCATCTGAAATCCTGAAATTGAGTTATATAGGACGTAATCAAGTAATATGTCACAAACGAAGCACTACATTTAGATACTAACACTAGACGCGCATTTCGCCAACCAAGTTGGTATCATCAAGAGATGATTAAAAACTCGAAGGGCGTCTAGTATAAGTAGTATCAAAGTGTACTGACCACGTATTTTGGGGTTTGTGGAAACTACTTGTTTAGGTTACCATCGAAAGTAATCTTCCTAGAACATACATCCCTAAACGCGAATATATCCTCTTAATGTAGATATATAAAAGCAATTTCATTTTGAGTAAAACTGTCGTTGGTAAGTGTACGTCGTGTAGTAAACGCAACTAAAGTGCTTCTGAGTACGTGTTCTAGCTTTGGTAGATGCGCTCTGGTCTGCTCAGTGGCGCAGTGCTTACGAGTTTTATTAAATAATTCGTATAATATATTATAATACAGTGTGAACCTAAAGAAACGCACAAAATTCATATGATTGGTATGTGTCATTTTTCAAAAAAATCCTCGAAGGGGTCGATTTTAGTTTTATAAATGCTACATTTTGTCACTATACTAAAATTTATGACGTCATTGGTTTTCGAGTTATGGCGCCATCATAAATTTTTTGTTTATTGCTTTTGGTGGTATATTACTTTAGCTTTCTGGTGATATTAAAAAAATGATATTACCTGAGCCATTCTTTTGGAAAAATGACATTTTATGTAAAAACAGCTTATCTTTCGCAAATTCACGAGTAATGTTCCACTTTCTTATGGACTGATAAATCTTGTTGCCTACATTTTTGTTTTAACTAGCATGAAAACATTTGACATAAAAACAAAAGAAAGAAAATAATAAAAAAAACAATCACCTTATCAACAGAGAGATACAGGCCTTTTTGTGTAAAGCATCGATCACTTTTTTATTCCTGGCACGTGTGGAACCTCAGTTTTGTGACACTTCTGAGACAGTGTAAAACTAGTGAATGCAATGCCACGTTTAAGTGAAAGAGAACGCGTAGATCTTTTGATGATGGTTGGATATGGTGATAGGCTGAGAACTCATCAGGAAGCATATGATGTTTTCAATGCCAAGTATACCGAAAAGCAAATTTCTAGATCCACTGTAAGTACATTGGTGGCTACATATGATTTGGCAGTGTAGCTGACCTCCCTCGATCTGGTCGCCCTAGCACGAATCCAAATTAAATATTCTTCTAGAAAGTGAGGAAAACCACCATCTCTCGACAAGGCAGCTGGCTTTAAATCATAACGTGAGTCAAACTTCTGTTGCAAGTCTATTGAAAAAAAGAAAAATACCATCCATACAAAGTGCAATTAATCCACGAATTGAATGAGGACGATCCAGATCGGCGTTTACACTTTTGTAAACAGTTGATGACCTCGTACGATGAAAACCCAAATTTTTAAAGAACATTGTTTTTCCGATGAAGTTACATTTTCTTTACATCGGCATAACTGTAGGTATTGTTCATGCGAAAATCCTCATTGGACTCAAAAAGCCCATACACAGCGACGAGGCAAAGTAAACGTGTGGGCAGGTATGATTGGTGATCGTTTATTGGGACCTTTTTTTCTTGAAGAAAATCTTACGGCCGCAAGATATTTAGTTTTTGCAAGTTGAGTTAGTGCCAGCCTTAGTAGTTATGTTTCCGAACAATGAAGATGAAGATATTCCTGCTGAAAACGTCTGGTTTCAGCAAGACGGGGCCCCACCTCATTTTGGGATAGCAGTGCGTCAGTTTTTAGATGACAATTTTACTGGAAGGTGGATAGGTCGTCTAGGTCCTATTGAGTGGCCTCCGCGTTCACTGGATCTAACCCCCTTAGACTTTTTTCTTTGGAGTTACTGAAAGTTAAGGGTGTATTTTAACAGACCGGATACCATAGAAGAATTTAAAGACAGAATTGGCTTCGAGATGAGACGAATTGCCCACGAGATGATTCAGAACAGCGTGCAAAGTGTCTACACCCATCTTGGTCAATGCCAAATGGTTGGAGGGTCGCAATTTGAGCAATGCAGATGATTTTTTTTCACAATTACTTATGTAAGGTATCAATCAATAAAAATATTTTTTTCCCAAAGAATGGCTTAGGTAATATCATTTTTTTCATATCACCAGAAAGCTAAAGGAATATACCACCAAAAACAGTAAATAAAAATGCCTGTTTCCATTAAAAAAAATTATGATGACGTCATAACTCAAAAACCACGTAATAAATATTGGTATAGTGACAAAATGTAGCATTTACAAAACTAAAATCGACCAGTTCGAGGATTTTTTTGACAAATGACATATACCAAAGATATGAATTTTGTGCGTTTCTTTAGGTTCACTCTGTATATTGATCTAATATAATTGTTAAATAAGAGCTTCAATGTAAGAAATGATACGTAAGATAATTAAATAAAATAAAAAGATTTAAGTAGTTTAAATGGTTCGGCTTGCGGCCATGAAGTCCTGGGTTCAAATCCGGGCCAGCGTATGGATGATTAGTAGCGTTTTAATGTGCTACTGAGACGGTAGCAATGGGTACGACCGCCGTTGATTGACACAAAGTAGCTAGTTGCTGTTATCTCTCCTGAGTCCGAGTCTAAGCTGCGGTAGCTGGCGATGTCGGAGGAAATGGTTGTTGTACTGATATGTGTACGCGTTTTGGTTGAGCGGTGAAATAGCTATGGCTAAACTTCGCCAGTATGTTAACATAAAAAAATCAATAATATCGATTGTGGTTGTATACTCACTTTTCGAAATGCACTATATTCTGTGTAAATATTTCAGGGATGTCTATTTTATATAACGTAGTGTGCTTTTTAAAATAGAAATAGAAATGTTTATTTGACCAAGTTACAATTACAATTAGAATAATCGCGTACATATCAAATAAATTACAGAACTAATGATGCCATGTATACAGCATGAAATGTTTGCTTTACAGTGCTTCTCAAAATGTGGGATAGAGTATACCGACGAGGACAATGGGGTACAAAGAAAAAAAAAGAAATTTAAAGATTACATAATTGAACTCATAGAACAGGTATAGGTATTAAAAAACAGTACTAAAAAATTCTTCTTCTGAATAAAAGCAATAATTTAAGAAGTGTCTTTTCATCTTACATTTAAAGCCATTAAAATTGAGAGATTTTATGTCATCAGGAATATGATTGTATCATTGAAGATTTAATGTATTTTTTATTGATTTTGTTAATCTAAGACGAGGTTGTCTGAGTTGTGAGGCAGACCTTGTTTCGTAATTGTGAAAATCCGAATTAGTCGGGAATGCATCTTTATTTTTATGTATTTCTACTAACGTACTGTACATTAGGGTGGAACGAAAAATTATTTCTTGGTCAATTGTTTTGACATAGGTGTCAAAATGTGCATTTGGATAAATAAAAATCGTTCCTAAAAGCTTATCGACCTATCTTAGCATCTTTAGATTCCTCACGGGACCGATAGTATAGACATTTTGGTGATTTTATAGGTTTCTATTACCTGCCCTGTTTTATTTAAAAAAATATGTTCCTGGCAAACACAGTATTTAAAATAATTATTAAAGCATGATAAAAAGCCCCTCCAAGTCAATTTGATTTATTCTAATATTTTCCGCTTCCTCATTGTCTTTGAAAATCGCGCCGCTTGGGAATTGCGCGACAAATAACGTTCGCGAATACAATCACAATCCAAGCGACAGGCGTCTATGACTGGGGTGGGAAGGTAACAAGTTCAAGCCTACTTTCATTTGTTTGAATACTTCTACTAAGTATTGTGTTTAGTTGAGTGTTTTCTGTGGGTTTCTACGTGATTCGTGGTTGTATGCCGATTGTTCGTCGAGTGTTGGAATATTTACGTTAATATGGCAACTACAAGTCAACTTCGTTGCAAGATATTTGGTCAATCTAAAATATTAAGTGACCTTGTGTTACCTACTCTTAAGGACTTTACATTCATTATTTATTTGTTTGGAATGGTCTAAAATATAAATATGCTGGGAGAGTTATAAGTGTTCATGAAATACTCAAAAATATTGTACCGAAAATTTAAGGGATTTGGCAAAGTACATCAATTCCTACCGTTTTTTACTTCTGGGATAAACTAAAAAAATTTCATGGACGTTATAAGAATTTAGAATCTAGAAAAAATACTGTGACCCTGGAAACCAAGAAAATGAAAATGACAGAAGAAAGGAAAGCAATGCCAGCATCCAGAGCATTGAAAAACATGCAGAAGCTTCATCGTTATTAAAGATGCACCACTTGTCATCTGTTCAGCTTTACTAGCAGTATGAAATTAATGATGAAAAGGAAGATGATATCTAACGTGTCTTCACGGCACAAACCGTTAAGACAACAGCTACACGAGAATTTATTATACCTAAAATACATTTTGAGGCCAGACATTACTGGGAATTAAGTTCTTGGAATGACGTAAATGTTTCTGAGCCGCCAATGACTGTTAATATGGAAATGTGTGTTATAAAAGCGTTAGACATAAGTTTTTCTGATTTTTCATAGTCTTTGCAATACCGAAGCTGTTGAACGATTCGTGCGTCTTGCAAATGAGGCATTACCAGCTGTCTGTGGCCAAGAAAACCAAACTGGCTTCACTGTATAAAATCAAGACAAATATTGCCATCATTTGAAATGAAATTAGATTACTTTAAAAATGGATAATAACTGAAATATTAAACATGTTCTGTTTTTGTTTGTTTTTCCATGTCTATTTGTGTGTTTTTTTTAATAAAACGTCTGATTGTACTTGGTGTTCATCCTTCTATAGTAGAATGTAGAGAAAAAAAATAATAAATACGATTCGATCAATACGTTATGTTTTTGGAAGAAATAGCTTAGAAGAGCATATTTTGACATCCTTGAGGAAACTGAAGTGTGGATAATAGCACATGTTGCACAGTGATCTATGGTACATTAAGACACCTTTTGGTGACTATGGCATTACCAATATCCAAAGAATGGAAGAATAACTAAAAAAAATAAATGGTCTAAAGAGAGCTTTTTTCTAATATTTTGAACCCATTGAGGAATCTGAACATTAAAAAGTACCGTTTTCAATTTTTGCACAGTTATTAATAACCACCAAATGCACCTTTTGATAACTATGTGGTAATAGATCTCGAAAAAAATTTGAAAATCTCGTTTTTCGTTCCACCCTACTGTACATATACAAAGAAGGAACTGGCATTATACCTAATTTTTTGAAAATTGGTTGACAGTGGTCTCGCCAGCCAGCATTATCAATTAATCTGACAGCTTTTTTTGCAATCAAAAAATTTTTATTGACTGCGATGAGCCACCCCATAGGATAATTGCATAATTAATGTGAGAATGGAACATGGCGAAATAACAATTTTTTAAAGTACTAGAACAAAGAAAAGTTTTTAGCCTACGTAAAAGAAAAACTGTACTTGATAATTTATTGGATAGATCCTCTATGTGGTTGGATCAACTTAGAGTGTCATTTAAAATGACGCCCAAAATTTTTACACTGTCATTATTAACAACTGCGTTATTAGTGGAAAATATAATCTTTTGAGTTTTATCTTCATTTAGATTAAGTTTATTTGCAGAAAACCAATCACTGGCACGTTGTACTGATTTATGGCTATCGGAATTTAAATTACCAAGGTCAAAACTAAAATCCAATATGGAGGTATCATCGGCATAGGAAATACATTTTGTAGGCGACATAAAATGGAAGAAATCATTCAAGTATATAATGAACAATACGGGCCCCAGCACAGAGCCTTGAGGCACTCCGTGTTTAATTTCAGCAAATTCAGAGATTGTGTTGTTAACCGATACACATTGTTTCCTGTTATTAAGGTAGGAATGAAATAGCTTCAGTGGTAGACCCCTGATGCCATAATGGTTGAGCTTTTCCACAAGAATCTCGTGAGAGACACAGTCAAAGGCCCTGGAGAGATCGCACATGCTAATCGCCGCGTGCTTACCAACCTCAAGGCCCTCGACTATGTCGCTCACAATCTTCAAGATGGCCTTAGTGGTGGAACATTTATTTCTGTAGCCATACTGACAACAGTTTAAGATATTATTTATATCTAAATAATTAACTAGCCTTTTTTTAGAATAATTTCAAAAATTTTTGAAAAAATTGGAATGATAGATATCGGTCGATGATACTGCTATCTCCTTTTTTAAAAATAGGTAGTACCTTTGCAACTTTAAATACCTCTGGAAAATGACCCTCACTAATGCATGCATTAATGAGCCGTGTCAGTGGGAGTAAAATTATGTCAATGGTTTCTTTCAAAATCCTACTATTTAAGCCGTATATGTCTGTACAATTAGAATTTTTTAAGTTTTTTACCGCATCTGCAACTTTGTCTGTAGTTACGGAAACAAAGAGGATTTAAAACTGGGTAAATTTTTTAAGTAATCTGTTGCGGCTGCATTTACTGTAGGCAGCAGATTGATAAAGTGATCGGTTATAGTGGCAAAATAACTATTAAAACTGTCAGATGAGATATTCTGTTCAAGAGCATTCGACGTTGATAAATAAAGAAGAGATTATGTCGAGGCTTATCAACATTCAAGACAAGTTAGAGAATATTATAGAATATAATACGTCGGAAATTGTCGTGTATAAACAACAATTACCTTCTGAAACTACTGTAATCTATTATAAAATCAAAGGAATCATTTATTTTGCGATTGTCATCTCTCAGATTCCCATTTTACATAAATCATGATTCTGAGAATACGTCAAAACTAAATTGCACTTACTTAGTTTGCCATCTAGCTCGTCAGATTCTGTCCACGCTCCAGGTCTACATGACGGCCCGAAGAAATTGGCAACAGTTCGTATTCTTTTCTCGACGATGGTAGAGGTATTATCTCCGGTATCACAATATCTGCCATCCAAACTAATTATTTTCGATTCAAACTCCTCCAATACTAATTTGGAAACTAATTCATCATGTTTAAAGCCAGGATGACATAGGCGTTTCCCTCTTAAGTTTTCGAATCCTCCATCGTAAGGCTTCCTAATTATCACAGCAGTCTGGTAGGGGAGCTGCGCTAAAACTGTAAAAAAGTGTAAAAATCAAATAATTTAATTTAAGTAAAACAAGCTTCTGGATTATTACATTTTTCTGTCAATAGATAAGTGGTAAGAGTTGCGGAAAACCTACAAAACACTAGTTCATTTGTACATGTATACAATTTTCTGTTCAATATATACATGTTCAAGCATGTTCAATATACAGGATGTCCATTTTAACAGGGCCATCGAGTTTATCTCCCTTAATATCGGTCGTGCAAAAAAATTATTTCTACGACAGTTGTGCCGATTTTTATAAGCTACAAAATGGTTTAAAGACATTTGAAATCCATGGCCTACTTGTAGAGTTGTGACGGATATGTCTAAGTAAAATATTTCCGTTATTTGAAGAGATACGACGAAAACTATAAGGCGGAAATTTTTTACAAAGCAGAATATTTCAACTAGGTTTTATCTAATATTTTTCAAAACCGCTGTATTTTGAGACTTACTCCTCAAGGTATTAAAAAATTGTTTTGGAACGGGCGTGAAATAGCGTTATTAAATAGAGTATTTTTCTCCCTTTACCACGATATATCACATGCCATATTTATTCACTGGAATTAAACAAGTAATTATAAAAAATATTTTAAACCAATAATTGTTTTAACTAGCATCATGCTTGCCGTGGAAACAGAAGTATGATTAAATAAAACGATTAAAAAATTCAGTTCTTCAAATCTTTACTATAATCAAACATTAACACAATTAAAAAGAATAAAGTAAATTCAGTTAACAAAAAAAATTAATAATAAAAATAAATATAGCACACAGAATATTAATATTTATCTAATCCTCAAAATAATTTTTGAAAGGTCATATCAAGTGTTCAAAACGTTCACCGCGATTTCTGCATTCAAAACGTTACTTATCATTTCGGGGGTAACTCTGTATTACATGCTTGTTGAATTCTAGTTTTTAAGTCCTCTACATTTTGCGGTGTAGTCGAAAACACCTTATCTTTAATATACCCCCTTAGAAAGAAATCCATTGGGGTTATATCTGGAGAACGAAGGGGCCATCGAATAAATTCATTGGTACCTATCCAATGTTGAGGCAAAATTTCGTCTAAATAATATAAGCAAATACAGGAATTGTGGGGAGGCGCTCTTGTTGAAAATATTCAAAGTTATCTCTCTCTCTAAAGGCACGTTTTTCCATAGCCAACTATTTTAAAATAATTGAAATAATAGTGCAATCAGTTTAGCAGATAACATGAAATACAAACAAATGGATATTGTGCTTAAAATAATTGACATGCCCTATTTATTTACTGGAATTAAACAAGTAATTATAAAAAATATTTTAAACCAATAATTGTTTTAACTAGCATCATACTTGCCGTGGAGAAGTATGATTAAATAAAACGATAAAAAATTCAGTTCTTCAAATCTTTACTATAATCAAACATTAACACAATTAAAAAGAATAAAGTAAATTTAGTTAACAAAAAAAATTAATAATAAAAATGAATATAGCACACAGAACATTAATATTTGTCTAATCCTCAAAATAATTTTTAAAAGGTCATATCAAGTGTTCAAAACGTTCACCGCGATTTCTGCATTCAAAATGTTACTTATCATTTCGGGGGTAACTCTGTATTACATGCCTGTTGAATTCTAGCTTTCAAGTCCTCTACATTTTGCGGTGTAGTCGAAAACACCTATCTTTAATACACCCTCATAGAAAGAAATCCATTGGGGTTATATCTGGAGAACGAAGGGGCCATCGAATAAATTCATTGGTACCTATCCAATGTTGAGGCAAAATTTCATCTAAATAATATAAGCAAATATATGAATTGTATGGAGGCGCTCTTGTTGAAAATATTCAAAGTTAGGTCGACTCTCTAAAGGCACGTTTTTCCATAGCCAACTATTTTAAAATAATTGAAATAATAGTGCAATCAGTTTAGTAGATAACTAGAAATACAGACAAATGGATATTGTGCTTAAAATAATTGACAAAGATATTTTAACTTTCTGAGCAAGGAATTACGTTTTTATGGACGACCTCTATACATTGACATAACTGTGAAAACTCTTTCCATAATTGCTCCATATTGTTTTCGTGGATATTAATTTTTGTTTGTTTGATGAATTTACTTTTTTTCGCTTTAATTGTGTTAATGTTTGATTACAGTAAAGGTTTGAAGAACTAAAGATTTTAATCGTTTTATTTAATCATAATTCTCCACGTCAAGTATGATGCTAGTTAATGAAAAAAAAATCATTGGTTTCAAAAATGTTTTTGTAATTACTTGCTCAGTTCCAACGAATAAATATGCCATGTGATATATCGTTGAAAAGGGAGAAAAATATTCTATTTAATGCCGTTATCTCTCGCCCGTGTCAAAAAATATTTTTAATACCCTGAAGAGTAAATCTCAAAATACAGCGGTTTTGAGAAAAATTAGATAAAACCTTGATGAAATACTTTGTTTTTAAAAAAAAATCACCTTAGAATTTTCATCGTATCTCTTCAAATAACGGAGATATTTTGCCGAGACATATTCCGAATTTTAGATATTTTCCTAGATTACTCTTAAAGTAGGCCATGGATTTAAATGTCTTTAAACCACTTTGTAGCTTATAAAATACGGCACAATTTTCGTAGTAATTATTTTTTTCCAAAACCGATATTAAGTGAGATATTCTGGACAGCCTGTATATACAGAATCGGATAAAGACAGATAACGTTTTCAAAATTCTGTCGTTTTTGATAGACAAGGATTACGTAACTTTATGAATAAACAGAATTCCATAATTATTGTGATGTGCGAGAAGAAAGTTTCATACTTAGTTTAAATATGTACACTAGGGTGGGCCGAAAATGACCTTTTTTAAAAAAATTGAAAAACGAAAATTGCAATACCCATCAAAAGTTGCCTTTGACTGTGGAAAGTCCATGTGTTTTTTTTCAAATTTAAAAAAAAATATCTGCAGCCCTCTACTACCCTTTAATGACAAAAAAAAAAATAAAAATTAAAATGAAAATCGCAATACCCGTCAAAAGTTGCCTTTCACTGTGTATAGTTACCCTGATTTTTTTTTTATTTTTAAAATGATGTCTTCAGCCCTCTACCACCACTAAAATGGTCTTTAAAAAGAAATTAAAATAAAATTCGCAATACCCATCTAATGTTGTGTTTCACTGTGTATAGTCACTGTAATCTTTTTCAAATTTTTTAAATATTTTTTTCACCCTTCTACCACCCTTTTAATCATGCCTTCATTATGTAAAATTTGTACTTTCGTACCGACGTAATAATAATAATAATCAAATTTAATGGACATGTGTCTAAAACAATTGAAATTAATCAAAGAATTTATTAAAGAGCAAAGATAAACAAATAATTTTTAATTTAACATAACACAAAGAAGTAAACGCTAGTATTTTTCGTACTTCAACTTAGGTAACTTTAAATTGTCCTTTATTTTCAAAAGTGGGAATAATCTCCTTTGATTTTATTCTTGACCGGATAAGGCCATCTCTGGATTCCGGACCTATAACTAAAGTAGATGACTCCGTAACCAATTTCACACATCTCTCTACGGTTGGAGTATGACACGGAAATTTGGAAAAGTCAAAGTCTGGAATCACGGCATCATTAATCAAACGCTTGAGGTCATCATTTGCTATGTCGGCCATAACTGGTGGTGGTTCGCATTTTTCTAATGATTTTCCAATTTCTCCAGAGAATTGACGGGGTCCTGTTGTAGCGCCATCTAGGAATTGGAATAAATGCCTTAAAGGTAACTCGTTTGCGTGTAATTGGCAGATAAACCATTGTAACGAACGCTTAAGTTCAGTTTCGATATATCTGATTATACCATTTTTATGGCCAGTGTTTACAACAGTACCGTCACTACCAATCGCCACCAAATTTCCTAGATCTATATTATTTATAGCTAAATAATCTATTATTGCTTTTCCAATCGACTGAGCCTTGCCTGTGGCTGGAGGAACGTGACCTATGTACAGAGAATTTGGTTCTTCAATCAGGGAAATATGTTCTTCTAGAATAGTTCTCTTATATAATCTGGTACCATTCTTTTCTTGCATTAAAGTTTTGTCCCTTCCTCCATCGAAGTAAAGACTTTTAATGCTTCTATTTGCAGTGTGGAACTCCTTACAAAACATATTTCTGGTTTTCTGGCGCACTCTTCTCACTTTGTTTTTGTCGATTACTTTGGAGTTATCATTTGCACCGACAATTCCCACATCTTTCAATACTGCAGTAGCAATGGCAGCAGCCGATCTGTCAGAAATGCCATATTTATCGCATACAATGTGGGTAACTTCAGCCTCATTTGAATGCATTCTGATGTTGAAGGTAAATTGACGTCTATTAGTTCGTCCTCCGATGACGATTCAAACTTTGAAAACTTGTCTGAGTCTGATAGTAATATGCTTACTTCAGTAGAACTACCGGGTGTCAAATCATAAGATCTGGATCTGTACTTTTCTAGTCTTTCTGTTTCTCTTGATTGTCTATCTTTCTTGGCAGTTAACTTTTTTGTTTCTACACGATCAATATTTCCTATAGTCATCTTTCTATACGATCTTTGATGCAAAAGAAAATGTTGTTCTTGAATCGGCACTTTTCTTAATTTTTCGCATTTACATGCAGAAAATTCGCATTTACATGCAGCAATGTCGAATAATTTCTCCGAACAGTCTAATTTAAAACTATTTACCTTTGACTCATATTGTGTATTCCGTTTGCTTTTCGGGTATCTTATTAGGCTCAAATACTTGCCATGGTACTTGCGTATCAATTGTACGATGCGGTCCCTGAAACTGTTGGAATTGATGCCGTTTTCCAAATATTGTCAATTTTAGGCACAAGTTCATTGCAAACTTCTACAAAACTTGGTTCCTTTCCGCACTGTTTGTTAAATTTTATTTCGTACCGAATAAACAAATAACATCGAAGCATTTGTTCAATTGTCGGCAACACAAGGCTATTTAAATCGATAGGACTACCAAAAATAGGACATTCCACTTTACTTCTTGTTATGTTTAATTTCGGTGCATTCATTATTATTGTATTAATTTTTAAGAACAAATTAGAGACCAGCCTCAGATGTTCAGTGTTCACTGATTAACTTCTGAGTACGTAATAATATTCAAGCTTAGGTACAGCGTATATAACAGACTCTCCTGTGAACATGTCAAAACTTGCAATAACTGATTCATAATAACCTGTTGCTTGTATTTAATGTTATTTTAAGATAAATACTTTGTTTAATATCAATTTTATAATCATAACTTTTATGATTTACATACATATGAAAGTACAAACTTGACACAATTATTAGAGGCGGGATTAAAGGGGTGGTAGAGGGCTGAAGACACTATTTAAAAAATTTGAAAAAAATTGGAATGACTATACTGAATCAAATACAACATTTGATGGGTATTGCAATTTTTATTTTTTACTTTTTTTTTAAAGGTCGTTAAAGGGATGGTAGAGGGCTAAAGACATTTTTTTTTTAAATTGAAAAAAATTACAGTGACTCTACACACTGAATGTCAACTTTTGATAAGTATAGCAAATTATTATTTCAAATTTAATTTGTTCGGCCCACCCTAATGTACACTCCCCGTTTTCGAGGATACGAAACATGAAAAAAATATTATCAGGGGTGACAATAATCACCCCTCATCATGGTTTCTTAACATTAATGGTCGGCAAAGCGTACTTAGACTCAGAACTCTATGCAATTCGGTACAGAAGAGTGCGTTGTCGTGGAAAGTCTCTGACAACCCTCTGGTGATTTTTCAACTTTCCGAGCGTGTGGAATATTGATATCAACTACATTATTTGTTTAAATGTTTACATCCCTCGTTTTGGGGATGCTGGATACGAAAAAAAATTTGTCACGACTGTTTAACTCTTTCCATCCCCTTAAACGAACAATAAGCACACCTTATCATGGTTTCTTAGCAGTAAAGCTGGTTGGTTGGAGGATATTTTTTCTTGATCAGCATCCTTGAGAAGGGGGAGGTTAGTATTTTACTCTGAAAGAGGGAAGAAATTGATTTCTCTACTCATTTACGTATATTTACTGTTTTCTGTAGTCTATAGAAAGGATAAGTATCTGAACAGATATATTTCAATATCCTATCTAGGATGGATACGAAATCGATCACAGTTCGGGTATTTAAGCATAGTCAACTATTTCAAAGTAATTTCCGGTGTGTGTTAATGTTTAATACATTTTTTTAAATATTGCAGTTTTTTCTTAAGCTAGTCGTAGAAAAAGTATACTGTACAACTCGAGTGGATTATCCATATCCACTCTTGCTGCACAAACTACTATTCCACCTCTAACAAGGTCGAATACACCCCAGAGGGCCGTCACAGTCCTTTCATGTCATCATCTTTTCCTTTCCTTGACTATCTAATTTCATGAGACTTCCAGTCATTTTCGTCGTTTATATATATTTATAATAAATTACCACTGATCGTAATTTATAAGTGAAATGCCATTTTTTTAATACCATCATGCGAAATTAATAATTGCACATAGTAATGAAATCATATAAATACTGGTATTATAAAATATTTATTTACCTACCTGGAAATACTTCCCCAATAACAACCACTTTTTCAGATACCAACGGGGCAGCCAATAGAGCTTCCTCGGGTTTAACAATAGCAAAGTGTGGTAATCCTTGATCTATGTTCAGAAAACAATCGACCCTGAAATGTAAAAATTATATTATTAAATCAGATATAGTACATATAAAGTAATCGCTAAATGCATAAAACACAGTACAAACATCACAATGCGGAAAACGATTAATTAAAGAACGCATGCTACCTCTACTCATGAACGCGTTAATAATTATTTCGGGGGGTTAAATTGCAACTCTAAAAGGTCGTAGATGAGTTGATCAAACATTATTGAAAAATAATTAATTGACCGGTCACCAAAAATTATGAAATAAAATTTCATCGTTCCATTGTTCCGTTAACTGAGCTTTATTATCTAATATCTATAATGAGGTCGGCGTAAAATAGCCCAGTCGTCAGAGGTTTTTAAGGTGTCACTAAAGGTTTAAATATTATATGGCTGAATTTTGCAGAATAATTAGTTTTGTTAATGCAGAATACGATAAAAAAAGTTTACAGCTGTAAGGTGCCGGCGTTCCCTAAAAAATTTGAATATATTGGGTGAAATTCTTGGCCAATAACTCGAAAAATTAAAAAAAAATACCATAAAAAACTAATAGCACTAGGCGATAGAGGGAGAAGTTTCACATCAGAAATCTATATGAAATTTTTGGCACGATCAAAAATGTAGACTCCAGATTTTTTTGTTTAACGTTCGAGAATGGAACGTAGTGACACATAAGTACGGCTCGCGAAGCGTGCGCGGTCACGGACGCGCTACACTAAATTTGTTGTAACTTTTGAACTAATTAATGAAATTGAGCTCAACAAAGCTTAAATAAAACGAGAAACATGTGGCTATTAGATTATCGTATTTTCAAATATAAAAATGAATATGATTTTCGATGAAATCAGTAAAAGCTCTACCATTTCTACAATTTTTAAGACAAAAATCTGAAACTTTCACATATTACTCTTAAAACAATGTATAAAAAGATACGATGAGTGAAAAAAATCTCAAAAATTTATTTTTGAAGATGTACACAAAATTTCAAAATGTTGAGAAAGTGATAAAATTTGATATGTATAACTAACTTTAACCACCTATTACTTTGTTTTAAATCGCGTTATTAGATTTCTGTAGGTGAGATTTTTAAAGCTTTAAATATGAGCTTTAAGATGTTTTAAGATGATTTACCTTAGAAATTTAATTAACCTTCTTTATTTTACGAAAATAAAAGAAACATTTTTCTTTGCTCCAAAATTCGTGAAACTATGGGTAAACATTATAATTTTAGTACAGGCAATGGAGGCAAAATTTAAGTAGGTAATAACCTGTAGAATGAAATGATGCATTCTTTGCACTTCCAAGTTCCGCGAAAATTCAAAGAAATTTGGAAAACCTTTTTGATTTTCGTTTTTTTTTCTCTAGCGGCTGAAATAATGAAAATGAGAAAAAGTTTTCAACAAAAGTTGTAGCTTGTCTCTTTCTCTACAAAGAAGGTCTTTGCAAATGTTTGTCTTACTTAAGCCGTTTGGGAGATAAATCCAGTTTTTCACTTACAGTTTTGAGCCGCCCCGAAATGCGCTGAAAATCAGAATTCTTCGGGAATTTCGTACGACCGGGCACATCGATCGATAATTATTACTATTCAGCGGTGCTAAAAAAAATGAGAATGACGTAAAATGTAGAGAAAAGTCCCAGCTTTAATGTGGAACTAATCACAAAATTCATACAAATTTTTATTATATAGAAAAAAGTGTTAGAAGATGGCTTAGTAAACTTTATCCAGAAGATTTATTCATATCTTTGAGTTTTATACATCCTCCCTATTTCTCAAGTAACAATAGGTGCTTTTAGACTGCTTGGATTTAACTCCACGCACTTTAATCCATATTTCGTAAAAATCTCATTGAAGTTGTAATATAGTTGTTTCAAATAAGTTGTATATGTTTTACTGTATAATTGTGCATTTTCTGAACGCGTATGAATAATGTAGACAAATTCAAAAAGTACCGCACGCATTTAAAAAACTCTAAAGCCATTCGAAAGAATATGTTTTATTGTACTTATAATTCAAAAATTAAGACTGTGCTATTATTATTAATTAGGTTATAGCGAATTGAACTTCAAAATTTGAAGGTGAGTGATCGATGAGAAATATACCTTCTACTTTGATCGCAAGGCACAGTTTTCCATTAAAAGTAATTGCAATAAAATGTTAGTTGGATTAATATATCATTATATAAGAATATATTAGCAAAATAAATTATTCTAAAGGCTCCCGGCAAAAATATGAGTAAATCTGTGGATCAACTGTACAAAGTCTACTAAGCCATCTTCTGACACTTTTTCTCTATGATAATTTTTTTTATGAATTTTGTGATTAGTTCCACATTAAAGCTGAGACTTTTCTCTACATTTTATGTTATTTCCATTTTTTAGGGGCTCTGAATAGTAAGAATTATCGATCGATGAGTCCGGTCGTACGAGACTCCCAGAGAATTCTCATTTTTAGCGCATTTCGAAGCGGCTCAAAACTGTAAGTGGAAAACTCGATTTATCTTCTAAGCGGCTTAAGTAAGACAAAAATTTGTAAGGACCTTTCTTGTAGAGAAAGAGAGGAGCTACAACCTTTGTTGAAAACTTTTTTCTCTATTTTCATTATTTTGGCCCCTAGAGCAAAAAAAAAACGAAAATCAAAATTTTTTGAATTTTCCTGGAACTCGGAGGTGCAAAGAATGCATCATCTTATTTCCTACTTAAATCCCGGAGATGACCCTTTTATTAATTTTTGTTGCCCTAAACGGCTAATTTGTCTATACTATCCGTGGTCCTATTAGAAACACAACGTAAATACGACATTGTAAACCAGGCTGATACGAGCTTTGTAGGCATCAAAATATTTTGTGTAAATTACAAAATTTTGGTTCATAAACGATGGGATTTATTTATATTGCATTAGTTGAATAATCAATAATTTACTATGGAATTATTTGCATATCCATATTTTGAAATAAAATATAAATCATTTTTGAGAACAAATTAAGGGCATATTTACGATGAAAATGAGATTTAAACTTATTCAGGTATGGCAGGTAAGAGAACTCCTAATTTAAATCCTTATTTCTATACCTACAATACTCTAAGCATTTCAGGTAATTTCTGACAAATTTTTACATTATATCCAGGTGCATCGGTTAAGGTAGCTAAATAGCATTTCCATGTTTAAAAATAAGCAAGAATTTTGTTTTAATACCCGTTTGTACATATTTACGTAGGGGTGATATCTTTAAATATATGGGTTTGATACTTAGGTACATGATGTAGTTTTCATAAGAAAGTTTTATAGAACAGAAATTAGTTTAAATATGAATTATTATTTGTTTGCTTATAATTGTATTGAAACATATTATTTATAGGATTTTGCAAACAGCAGAAAAAATAACTATCTATAACTAAAAGAAAAATTTTGTGTAAAAATATTAATGTAATCTTTGCATTCTTTCGATAACCTACATTATGGTTATGCTAGCAAATTAAAATCCTAAAATGAATTTGTCTAATTTCTTATTTGACAATTCTCAATGCTGGTGTTAGAATGATAATTGTCAAATAAGAAATTAGACAAATTCATTTTAGGATTTTAATTTGCTAGCATAACCAGAATTTAGGTTATCGAAAGAATGCAAAGATTACATTAATATTTTTACACAAAGTGTTTCTTTTAGTTATAGATAGTTATTTTTTCTGCTGTTTGCAAAATCCTATAAATAATATGTTTCAAGAAATTAGTTGTCATATTTCATTATGACAAATAATGAACCTAATATTAATTTGCGAAATATCACTATACGTATTTTTCTTTTTTCGATTGTAGGGTTTGCACCATATTTTCAAGACAAACGTGTTGTAATAGATGAAAGTATATTACGAATGGAAAAAGTAAAGTGTTAAAATTAGTCAGGTAAATAAGTAGAGGAAAATTTGGACGAAAAATGTTAAACGTGAAACATAAAAACTCGTAATTGACACAATCAAGGACGGTTTACCAAAATTACAACAGCTCCCATATCATTTATCTAAAGCTCATTATTATAAAACTAGACTAACAAAGGTGTCAGGTTCATTACTTAAGTATTATTTTAATTGCATAAAAATTACTTCTCCTATTATTTCACAAAATACACTCAAGACACGTAGTTCATTATCATAATATATTTAGATGTAGACCAATTACTCATGCTTCAGAAAAATAACCGAAAAATAATTAGGCATATGTATTATTTGGTACTGTTTATTGATAAGCAAACAAATATTGTTAGAATCACATATGTCTTAATTATTGATTCCAAGGGGTAACAAGAGGAAAAGTTATTAGTTCTAATGAGCGTCATAATTGGTATAAAAAAAGAGAAAAAAATACTAATTATCAGACTTCTGATTGATGTGAAGTTTTATAATTATTGTGACTTTCAGTAGTGTTATTATCCCTATTTTTACAGCAAAATCGGCAAAATTAGTCAGTAAATGAATATAACACTCACTGTAATGCAGTGCATTTTGCAGTGCAAATGCAGACATTGTAAGTTAACTACATCATTGTGATAAAGATATGAGAGAAATTCTCAAAACCGATTTGAGGTAAATATCCGAGGCATTCTTTTTGGCCTCAGAAACCATGAAAATATTATCTGGGGGCTGTAACAACTTAAAGTTTGTCTAATCTGCAAGGGTTATAAAGACCTTTCTGTATGAATCGGATTATCAAGATTTTCAAACATTCGGAACTATCGCCATAGTGAAAAGAATCGGTTCTTTTCTGTAGAAATAATATAACATATTTTGAAATTACGTAACCACTTACTGCATTCAGAAGTGTATTCAGAAAAACCTACCTAATATGTTGAGAACTTTCCCAAATATCAAATTTTTAGCTTATCGGACATTCTATTTTCATACTTCAGTTCGTTTCATCATCAACATTCCTATCACTACAATATGTTCATATTTTCATTACACGGGAGAAAAACAGTTCGTAAAATAAAAAATGCACACTCCGTTGTGTTTTATTCAATCAGTACTAGGCGTATAACATTGGATCATTTGAAGAATTATTATTATTTTCTAAATTCGTGGCTGCTGTTTTAACATCAGTTAAACAGTGGCACTAACATATAAAGACTCTAGATTCTCATGTTTTGGCAATGTAGATTACGAAAATTAACGTTTTTCAATTCCGTCTGTCTGTCTGCCTGTTGGTTCTATATTTGCAAAACCAAATGAAAAAGAAAAATAACATTTTGTAAGCAGTTGACTATTGCCAAATATTCAGGGTACGATTTAAAAAAATAATTAATGAAAAAAATATGAAATAGGACCATAATATTTGGCACAAGTTAACACAACTATCAGGAAAGAAACCTGTCATTGCTGTAGTGGAAGGTACACAGGGTCACTCTAGAAAATAATTAATGAAAAAACGACGAAGGAAAATAATATTGCAAATGTCGCCACCATTGCACAGTTGGTCAATTTCAGGCATTTCTGGCCAAAACTCAAATCAACCGATTTTAACAGATTTCCGAGAAGTGGATAATATACTGGCTTCTTGGTAAGGGTGATTGTTATACTTAGGAAAACAGAAGACCTCGAACCTAACACCTGCTTCATTTGCGTTCTACGGCTCGAGAACGAAACATGCGTTATGTGTTAAATTTGTGCAGTGAATATTTATGTTTTTCGAACAGTGAATTTTTTGTTCCTTTGTCTTCAATCGAATGAATTGGCAATGCCTGATACAGAACAAGGTAAGAGCTTTATTGTAAGCAGTTAGTTGATTTTGTTTGCCATTTGGTACCTAAGTTATAGCCTTTTATCGAGTAAGCGGTTTTTACCGTTTTTGATGAAAATGAAACTTTTCGTTTCTATTACGCTTTACTAAGCTTCCGCATTGTAGTTTCTTCATAATATTGAATGCATTGTCCATTACATGTCCTGTGAATTGCAACTACTTATAGCTACCATGTTTTGAGTTAAGGCATTTTGAATACGTTGATACCGGCGAAAAATATTAAATATTAAATTTGAAATGAAATAATAAATACACAACATCTCTAATGTATACCATCCTATACTTTTCAACCCCTATATTAGATAAGTAAGCAGATGAAATTGGCAAACATTATAATACCTCCTCTTTTGCGTTTCTTTCAGATCCTAACGCCCATCTTATAAACCCAAGCGACATAATTTATTCAAGATTTGAGAGAAAATCTGAAAATTCCAAAGAGAAATGCCAATAAATTGTGACCAACGAGGATTTGTTGTGTATACTTTTTTGGTTTCATCGGATCCTTTTATAAATATAGAAATGGAAATCTCAGCTGATTGTGAAGAGTCACATACATCTCACATCCAAAGTAGTGCGAGTGAAACATAAATTGATTACGAAAGTGACTATTAGTCAATGATTAAATTTATTTTTAATATTGTAATCCTTTGATTTTGTAAAATAACATATTAAAAGTTTTTTTTTTAGGTGAAATTTTATTAGTATCCTAAGTTTCCACATTTTGTCAATGAGTTTCCATTTGCACAACCGGAAACCAAACCTTATTTATTAGTGAAAGTTTTTTACAGTTTTTCCTTCAATTTGGAGGTAACATTCTATTCGAATCCTAAATTTCACAATTTCATACAATTATTTCAATTTCCACCCCCTGAAACCCACCACCCCCATTTATCGATGGATTTTTAAATTACTATCCTGCAATTGCCAGCTGATATTGGGGTTTCCATGAGTTTCAGAATTGTGGCCAAAAATTTCTAAATCTGACCCTCTGTAGCTAGGCAAAAGAGACTGAGAATCTATTTGTCACCAATTACGGATGGTATTACATGCCGGCATCTCCGCACAAAATCTTCATACATGGAGCTGAAATTGTTGAGTCTGCGATGTTACCAATCGGTTAACTCTCAGAAGAAGCTCGGGAGTCAAGGAATAAAGACCTTAACAATACAGGCAAAGCCACACTAGGAAATCTTCTAGACAACTAACGAACGAGGATCCTCTTTATTGCCTGTTAATTTCGTTCATCACAGGACTAAGAAATTGCCCCAAATGAGGTCAACAACATTACCTTCCGAAATATTATGTCTACTAGCTACCAGATGTACCCAAACCTTCAGGGACTTCGATGACATAAACATCATAGGAAAACAACTCCGAAACCAGTAGTGGACAGGGCAGTAGTGATTCGGTAGACAAGTGTGTACTTTTGATAGGTCTTACTTTATTTATTATTTCTGTTCAAAAATCTATAATACATTTATCTCTTGAATGCCTGTTGTTTCTTTTTATTCCACAATGTTAACAATATATAATTTTTTTGAACCTTTGTTTAAAAACACTGATTAAACAATTTTTACAACTCTTACATGTCACTCCCAGGACGAGAAAGTATTTTAAAAATATTTTTGTCATAAATACCTAAACGCAATCAACACGCATGCTAAGTTTGAAAAAAATCGTGCGTTATTGTTGAAAATATACAACCCTTAGAACTCACCCTCATGGGTTGTTAATTTTTTCCCCTTATTTTGCTCATAGAAATTTAGGTATCAAAAGCACGTAAACTGAGTTTCAATAATATTGAAGGTTGTTTATATTTTTAACCCCTATATCTCACCCCAGACAGTGTCAATTTTTTAACCTATTTTTCTCTTAATGATGCACACTAAGTACATTTGCAGAGTTACAGAATTTTGGCCAGACATTTTAAATTCTGACCCACTGTGCATTGCCTGGAAGAAAGCCCGACATAATTCTAGAAATAAAATAAATAAACATGATGACGGTGCAACTAAAAAAATAATAAAAAATTGAAAAGTGTCAAATAAAGAGGGAAGTTTATTATAAGTACTATAGTTTTTTTAGTCAAAATAAAAAACTTGATTATTGATAAATCAATATTTTAAATATAGCAAAATATGTCAACGATTTGTTGAGTAATGGCTAATAACATAATAATTTTGGTTATATGAAAGACTTGTTATTTTATTCACATTAAGGGAACATCCATAAATAATGTAACATGAATTTTGACGATTTTCTGCCCCCCACCCAACCCCAAGTAAGAAACTAAGATATAATTCTTCACCCACCCACCCCTCAATTCCTTACATAAGATATTCATTTTTCCAAATTCTTTATTTTAGGGGTAAAAAGATGTATATGTATATGTTATTAAATTATGTTTATATTTGAAAATACTTATCAAGTAGAATTTAAATTTTTCTATAGGTGTTAATAGTAGTTTAGGCGAATAAAAGTCATAAGCAATGAAAAAATTAATTATATTCAAAAATATCTTACGTAAAATCCTCTTCAAATACCCACCCAACCCCATATAATATTTTTATTTTATAAGATATTAATTAACAGAGACCCTCCCACCCTCAAATACCTTACGTAATTTATGGATGCTCCCTAAGGTGAAAATGATCCATCCTTGTTATTAAAGTGTTGCTTCAGAAAACATATTTTATCTAATAAATCGTAACGATATATGTAGGTGATGTGGAAAAAATATTATTTCTAATCATCTAGTAAAAAAAAACAATAGCATCGTTCATTTTATTGTTATTTATAACGGTTTCGTAATCTGCAACGCCCAAGTCTTAATGCGGCCGTTAAAAGAATTTTATTATAGTACTTACATTAAAATTTTAATTTATAAGGTGATACAATATCGTGAAAAAACTGTGTAAACATACATTTTAATTGTATACTGCCATTGCATCTGATAAAAATGGAAACAATATTGGTGTGCAAGCTCCATACAGTATGACTTAATAATGAGCTCATTTAGCATATTTTTTTATTATATTTTCTGAAATAACTTTTGATTTTAGAGCGAAATGCAAAAAATTAGAATTTTCTACAGTCTACATAGTTCAATAATTATAAAGATTTCCATAACAAAAAATGTTATCGGAGATTTCCCTTCAGTAACTGTTAGTGGAGAGATTATACATCACAAAACCACAAAAATCAGTTCTAGGGGTACTACGAAACCCCCCCAAAAAAACACCCCTTTGGTGAAAAAACCCTTATTTTACTGATAACTCGTTAACCGTTGAAGACATAAAAAAATTGCTTATTATAGAAAAGAAAGCTTTACTAATTGCCTAAAGAAAAGTCCTCTTGTAGTTTTCTTGTATACGCCATGGTTTTCGAGAAAATCGATATTGAAAAAAAAATGCAAAATTTGTATTTTTAATGCACACGAATTTTCGTTCATTTGAAATTTTTTACGCGTGTCTGTATAAAAAATTGAATTGCTCGAAAACCAAACATGCTAGGAAGAAAAATCAAAATGGGTTTTAAGAGGGATATAGAAGACTCTTTTGTGTTTCAATTTTTGATGGCTATTGATATCTATTAGTATATAAAAATAACATAATATGGTTACCTCTTGATTTTTGGCACTTTTAACTATTCACAGGTCCATAAAAAATAACTGACTTTAATATAAGTTATAAATGCATTATCTTTTAGTTCAAGGTAGTACTTCAATGCAAAAAAAGTTAGGAATAAAAATATTCACATTTACAAATTTACCAGTATGTTGAAGTTAGCCAAATTTTGGCGAATTTTTTATTGTTTCCTAACAATTAAAAAAAAGACCCAAACATCCTGAAAATTTAGCTAAAATTTTTTTTTTGAGCTTATGTAGGTATCATATAACTATTGTTTCTAATCATTTAATAGTTAAAAAATTGTTTTAAAAAAATATCATAAAAAAATTGAATATGCAGCCTTCTTTGATTTTTTTTTTTTGGCTAACTTTAGCATGCTGCTAAAGGACATCTCACACCTCTAAGGGGGTTTCAAACACCGACAGAATTTCTTGAAACTTTAGTATGTTATTGTGGCTGTCAAAATATAGCATTTTGTTCAATTGGACCCATCTAGCTATACAGGGTGATATAGAAAATTCGGTTCAAAGTGTGAATTATCAATTAGCGTCATACTTTTCCGGAAAAACATGCCTATTATTATTTTGTGTTAAAAAAATGTGTATATATATTATTTTAGACAGTGGCGTTTTCTTTATGCAGACTAACCTAGTAATTATAAGAAGAATCCAGGTTCAAACTGTTGAAGTTGGAAAATAAATTCTTTATTTGCTTCTCTTTCCGCGGTGTCTTGCATGGATGCTGGAGCTAGTTTTACTTGGTATGTGCCAAATGTTTTGGAAACTACATATTCTAAAGGTAAAATAGGAAACGCGACATCAGCATGCCCCCCCCCGAAGCCACTGTCTATAATAATATATAAAAAAAATTGGAACACAAAATAATAATATGCATGTTTTGCCGGAAAAGAATGAAGCTAATTGAATTTAGAATATGAGATTTCACAACTGATAATTCATATTTTGAACTGAATTTTCTCACTCACCCTGTAGAGCTAGGTAAGTCCAATTGAACAAAATGCTTATATTTTGACAGCCCCAACATCATACTAAAATTTCAAGAAATTCTGTCGGTGTGAGATGTCCTTTGTAAATATAAATATTTTTATTCCTAACTTTTTCTGCATTGAAGTACTACCTTGAACTAAAAGATAATGCATTTATAACATATATTATAGTCAGTTATTTTTTATGGGCCTATGAATAGTTAGATGCACAAAAAATCAAGAGATAACTACATCATATTGTTATTTTTGTATACTAATAAATATCAATAGCCCTCAAAAACGGCAACATAAAAGAGTATTTAATATCCCCTTTAAAACCCATTTTGATTTTTCTTCCTAGGTTGTTTGGATTTCGAACAATTCAGTTTTGTCTAAAGGCCGCGCGCAAAAAATTCAAATAAACGAAAATTCGCGCGCTTTAAAACAAATTTCGCAATTTTTGTCAATATCGATTTTCTCGAAAACCATGGCATATACAAGAAAATTACAAGAGAACTTTTTTTTAGGCAATTAGTCAAGCTTTCTTTTTTATATCTTCAACGGTTAACGAGTTATCAGTAAAATAAGGCTTCTTTCACCGAAGGGGTGGTTTTTTTGGGGGGCTGCGCGGCACCCCCAGAACTGATTTTTCTGGTTTTGTGATGTTTAATCCTCGCACTAACAATTACAAAAGGAAAACCTCAGATAACATTTTTTGCGAGCTTCTGGTGTATTTTTTTACTTTACCGACTGGACTAACATAGACTTCAAAATTAACCAAGAACGCGCTTTCATATTTTTGTTTTAGGATTCGTATTTTTCAAGTTATTCTACTGTTCCCATACTTTTATGCCAACTGGTATACCAAAACGATTTTTATACATTTAACACCTTTGGTGATGTCCTACTCCTAGAAGGCAACCACAACAGATGTAATGCTGTCAAACGACTCATACAGTAAAGGAAGGTCAAGTAGAAATAATAATATGAATTACAAAACTTTGTGAATAAGACGATAATACAGATACCTGGTATCTATAAATTATATCAAATAAACATGGAAATCTAAAATTATACTAAACATTTATTTAAAATGGCGGCAAATATTAACACATTTTTACGATTTATCTGCTTTTTTCACAATATGCTTAGTTTACTTACATAGATCTAATTCTCGCAGCACAGGCAAATTCTTGGTCACGAGCAATCTGTTGGCAAGCATCTCTATCGTAATATTCAGTACAAATTTTATCTGAAAAGAGATAAAGAACAGCTTAACAATATTATTTTTTAATTTAGAGTATAAATGAAAACTTCAAACGTGATACTATAAGTACAAGGAGATGCTAATGTTTATTATCATTGCATATCAGAGATAAGAAGCCCCGTGAAGTTTCCGGAATCATTTTTAATCTATTCATTTTGCTTAACTACCTACCACAAAAAAAAATTATATCACCATATTTTAAATATCCGCTAGATCCACAAATAATGCATTCATCCAAATAGTATATACAGGCTCAAACTTTGGTATTGCATACAACACATAAGTGTGTTATAAAATTATAACATATGGATTATATTATATAATCCATATAAGATTATATATTGGTGCAATATTGGTGCTACTAGGGATTTTTAGAAACACATATTAATTATTGTAAGTACTGTTTACTACTTTATATTAATTGATAGGAATTATGTAAATTATTTATTTATAACACATTACTTAAAATAATAATGTCAGTTTAATTAACAACTCCACAAATGATTCAATAAAAGTAAATAAATATAATTTAACCTACGGCTATGCTACCGACTATATTAAGAATGAACCAAGAATTTATAAGGGACTTGTAATGGCGAACCAGGTAGCCAATGACTATTTTCGTTTGAGGTAAGCGCATAACTTATATGGTTAACTATATTCGTATACGGATATCGTTTGCAATATTCAAGCACGGTCTCGGCTGTTATTTTATCACATCAGACATTGTAACGATTTATCCTGGTAGCAATACTCCAATCAAATTAGACGTAAAAAATTGAAGTTTCGTAATAATTAGTACAGAGCTGAAAATTGGCACAGGCCTTAAATACACAATTACAAATGAAATCTCAAAAGTCCCCACCGATCCAATGTCAGCTAAAAATTTTAACATTGGAAATGTTAATGTTCGCGTATAGCGTATAGGACAAAAGTTTCGAGTTTTTCCAAGCCCATCTACATAAAAGTATCAGGGTCAGATGATGTAACACTGTGCGAGAGCCTGTTACTATGTGGGAAGCGTGCGGTGTAGTTGGTCAGCGCCGATCGATATTGTAGCGCATTTTCAACAAAACGCAGTACGGAGAGAGGAAATCTTGTCGAGCCGGTGCGCATTAATTTTTTTCTTTCATTTTGTGACGGTTAATAAATTTTTTCACAAACTCTTTTCTATGATTTCTTTAGGTTGGGTTGGTAGGGTTTTATTCTGATATCTAATTGTTAATATTTATTAGCGTATTAGGGTCGCAGACAAAGAAATGGGGGGTTCACAGAATAACACTAAATTAACTTGAAATCATTAAAATCACTATGTTCATAACTCATAACTCTCGGTCCTTGGGGTTTACAGGAGTAGTGATGCGCAAGTCGAAGCCTCTTCTACTTAAATGCCAACCTCGCTTTCACGCAGTGAACCCTGTTCTCACAGAAGAGGCTCTGGCGGCCGAGTATGGGCGGGATAACCCTATCTCCTTATCATAGGGACAACTAGTCGTCCGTCTCTATAGAGAGTAGGAAATGACTTTCTCGATCGCTCAATCTTTGCTAGAGGCCCTGTCGTCGCAGACCCTCTGCGCCATAGGCTAACCTCAACATAGATGTGGTCAAAGGTAAGCAGCCACGCACCTGACTCATCTTAAAATTAGCGCAGCTACATTACCAAAGGTGAATAGTTTGAATGGGACAAAACATTCCGGAGACAAAATACCCTCCCAATCGAATCTCCGGGGGGGATGCCTATCCAAACAACTCATCGAAGATCAACTCTCGGTCCAACAATGCCGGTTTGATTGGTTGATTGATTTGCCAGCGTAAGGTGGGCATTGCTGCCGATTCCGGGCATCCATGTACCAACACGCAGCTTGGTCGACCGTCGAACACGCCCAACGGACGGCCAAACCGCGTGCCGGAACCAAATCTCAGATGTTTTATATACCACCAAATCGGCTGCATACGCCGGGTTGGACATTGGACGCTACAAAATTTGCTCTCTCCGTACCGTCTTGTCTGTTCAACTATTTCTTCCGTACTATAACGTTGTTTGTCAACTCTTGGGCACGCCGAATTTTTATTTTTATTTTGTAACGATTAATGAATTTTTTCACAAATTCAGGTTTGATTTGACGGCAGAAATAATGTTTTCCTTCTTTTTCCTATAATGATTTCAATTTTTCATGGCATGGTTAGGTGGTTAGGTTAGTTAGGTTGATTTTTATATTGCTATCTAATTGTTAATAACTATCAGCGTCGCAGACAAGGAATGGGGGTGCGGGGGGTGACCTACCGCCTTTTAACATTGAAAATGGTAATATTCGTATTTGGGGCCAAAGTTACGAGTTTTATTCAAGGCCGCTGACATGAAAGAGTCGAGAATAGATGACGTAATACTAAGCAAGTGTGCACAGTATGAGTATGCGCGGAGAACATGAAGTTATAATATGGCTGTGGTCAGCGCCAATCGTAGTCGCCATGGATTCACAAAGTTTGACAAATAGCGAATAGTTATTTTTGTAACAAGTACCTAAAATCATGTATTTTGGGACGGATCGTAGCTGTTTCCGGACGTGGCGAAGCCGAGATCTTATTCTACCAACGAGGAAGTAGAAAATGAATAACTAAGAAAAATTGAGAAGGCTCACATTTCAACTATAATATTTGTTCTCATTATTATATTATAATGAAAAAAATATATAACAAAATCTGAGGTCTTGGCTTCTAGTATATACACCAAATCTCAAGTTCCTGTACTCTTACGACGTTGCTTTACTTCTTTTTCCTTATTTACCACTATTTAACCCCCAACCCTTCATCGAAATTAGCGCAAAATAAAATCTAGTTTCAAATCTCATCATCTCATCTCATCTCATCTCATCACAAAAAGTTATAATAATAATAATAATAATAATAATAATAATAATAATAATAATAATAATAATATTTATTGGTGTATATAACAAAAATTGTTTTACACAAGTCAAAATTAGTACAAAGAAAGATTCCAAAATATACATATACAGTCAAAAGCAAAATATAAAAATATTACATATAAATGTACACATTGTAAAGAGCAAACAATACATTGCAAAAAACAAACAATACATAACAACAATACATTGTAAAAGCGAATAATACATTATAAAAAGCAAACAATACAGTCATAACAAAAGGAAACAAAAACAGAACGAAAGAAATAATACAAATTATGTGAAGAAATCATCAATTACATAACAGTTTTTTTCTAGCGACAATTTTTTCAATTTTGCCTTGAAAACATCGATGTTTCTTGATGATTTAATCTCATCAGATAAAAAATTAAAATATTTACATCCATTATAAAAAAAGTTTTTTTGATAAAAAGTTATCCTACAAGAGTTTGGCTGTAGCAGCCCTTTAAATCTTGTATTGTGTTCATGGCTGACTTGATTAGCAAGAAACTTATGCTTATTCTTGTAAACATAGAGGCATACCTCAAAAAGATACAAACTAGTTACAGTTAAAATTTTTAAATATATTGCGGCAACTTTCACGAAATCCTAGCCCCGCAATAATTCTTAAGGCATATTTCTGCAGAATGAATATGCGGTTTATGTGTACACTGTTTCCCCAATTTATGATTCCATACCTCAAATGACAGTGAAAATTTGCATAGTAGAGACTCAAAAGAATCTCATTGCTACAATGCGTGGACATAAATCGTAACCCATAGCAGCTACTACGCAATTTACTACACAGATTGTCTATATAAATTCCCCACTGCAGGTGCTTATCGAAAATTATACCTAGTATTTTTACAGAGTCGCATATTTCTATATCACTGTCAGAGAGACAAATATCTGTGTTTTTTTGCAAGGTGAATAATAATGTTTTTGTCTTATTTTTATTCAAATCTAGCTTATTTTCTTCTGACCATCTAATTATATTTGAATAAGCTAGGCTAGTAGTATTTTTAATTGCATTTAATTCATTGTCTATGATAAGAATGTTAGTGTCATCAGCGTAACATATAGTATGGACGTTTGATATTCCACTTAGATATGTTATCAGATCATTTGCGTATATATTAAATAACAGAGGACCTAAAACAGATCCTTGAGGGACACCCTGTATAATTTCACATATGTCGCTCGACACATCATGATTTAGTTTGACAATTTGGGTTCTATTATTTAGGTATGAAGAGAGAAGGTTTTATGGAATCCCTCTGCCTCCATACCTATCCAGTTTATTTAATAGTAGTTTATGATCAACCATATCAAAAGCACGGGAGAAATCAATAAATAATCCCAAGGCATACTGGTTCTGATCAAGGGCATCCACAATTAATTCATGGAAATCACAAAGTGCCGATTGTGTACTTTTATTCTTACAGAATCCATGTTGACAGGAAGACAGTAAATTATTTTCACGAAAAAAAGATGATACTTAATTGATCTTTTAAGACAAGTTCGAAAAGTTTCGAAAATCTACAAAGTAAACTGATTGCTCTGTAGTTTTCATAATCATTGGGATCTCCTTTCTTGAACAACGGACGAACAATACATAGATAATAGATAGACATAAATATTTTTTGTTGGCTCAAATTTAAAATCTCGACGTTTTATGACACTCTAAGCCTATTTCAAAACATTCTTGAATTTTTTTACGATTACCTACTATACTTATATTCCACTACGTGGATGAAGCAACTGGATTACAACAAATTTTCTAGTCATATACTCATGTGTAGTATACATTCCTGAAATTTTGCACTTACTTTTCGAGTCGCCCGTATTTTGCAGTTGTGAGCAAAATTATTAATCATTATTTTCTTTTTTAAAACTGATAATCTTGAATCCCTGCCGAAATAATGTGTGAAATGAAATAAACAAAGTTCCATATCTTCTGTATTTGTTTAACTAAAATGCTGCTTTATCATATCAGATAGAAAATTTGTGTTCTGACAATAGTTTTACCATTAACAAGACTTAGAAGCTAACAATACTAATTGATACTAATTGATAGTTTGTACAGAAGTAATACAATAACACATTTTTACCAATACATCAAATATGACCCAAAAAATAAATAAAAAATAATATCGGCAAATAAAATAGGTACCCAACATCTCTTTAGAAAGTATATGAGGCACTTAGAGACACCTAAAAATATGTATGTAACTGTGAATAAGTAACTGGGTAAAATAATAAATACTTTTTTAAACTTGGACTAATCATAATATATACATAGTAGTAAGGACGGTACATCTTTTTTGGGTTCAGGGGACTTGAAAAGGTCTAAATATATTAAACATTATAATACTTTCATTTTACACCAACTAAAAATGTTTTAAAAAGAGATTGGTTCTCAATTCGACCCGTTTAATGTTTTTAGGGTTCCATATTTCCAAACTGAACCCTTATAGGATCACTTTGTTGTCCGTCTGTGTGTCTGTCTGCTCGTCAAGGTGTTTTTGCTCAGGAACGGCTAGAGGTATCGAGTTAAAATTAATACCAAAAACTAAAACTTGCAGCCTCATAGTCCTGTAAAAAATTTAAGTTTCTGTCTCAATTCAATAAAAAGTTACGGCCTTTCAAAATGTATATTCATAATGACAGTGAGTTACACAGACTGACACATCAAAACCTATTCGAAAATTATATTTCTAATTCTATGTGGAATTATTACTTGACAAATTTAATTTTGTGGTCTCTTTCATTCTGTCTGTCCGTCAAGTACCTCTTTCTTAGGAACGGCTAGAGATATCGAGTTGAAGTTAACACTAAACTCTACACTTACAGCCTTATAGTCTTGTAAAAAATTCAAGTTTCTAACTGACTGCAATAAAAAGATACGACCTTTCATACTGACAGACTAAATCACTGACGATACATCAAAACCCATAAGGTACTTCCCGTCGACCTCTTAAAACTTGGCACGAATAAGGGAAATAATTCGAAAACCATTAATTTCCAATTCTATGAGGAATTATTACTTGATAAACTTAATTTGGAGGTTTCTTTCATACGGCGTACATAAAAGAGGCTGTAATACTAAACCACACGGTACGGAAGCTAGGGGGCGAACCTTACTCGCACTTGTCCCTCTTTTTTTAATGTATTTTCAATCATTTTCTCCGGAATGGTTTAAACGATTTCTATGGGAGAGTTTAGTATAACTTGGAGGTGATCCCATACTAACAAATTGAAATAATACACTGTTTCAGTTTGTTAAACAAGTCACTATATTTTGAAAACACAGGAGTGTGACCGAAGTTTCACTACATTATCAAACACGTGTTTGATAATGTAGTGAAGCTCATCATCAATCTTTTTCGAGAGATTAGTAAAGTAGTCCAGAGGATCATTCTGAAACCCTCCTAGATGAACTCCAGATCATCCTAGATGAACAGTTCGCCTACCAGACCGAACACTCCACCGAACTCCAAGTACTCCGTCTGAAGGAGTAAAGGGGTTCAACGACAGACGACCAGTGACAGTAGCAATGTTCTTAGACGTCGGAAAGGCCTGCAACGAGTCTGGCACGATGGTCTCCTAGCGAAGATGATGAACAGAGGTTGGGGATGGACTTTAAAAACTTTTGATGTACCAAAACAATTATCTAAAGTGGCTAAGGCTATTCTGAGCATTTTCTTTCAATCTACACCTTATTCCTAATGTTCATGATTTTTCTCAAATTTTTCTAAGCGATACTTTTGGAGATGAGTTGAGGGACAGCAATTTGTCGGAAAAGTGTTAAAAAAATACACGAACAAAACAAATTGTATATTGTTTCGCCGTCCACTGGCGTAGGGGAACTTATTATTAGAGATGGTACGATGGCAGGCCATTGTATTTTATAGAAGTCTGTACCGTAGTGCAGAAGTGCAGTATCTCATATCAAAAATGGCGCTGAAAGATAACTAGACTATTCGAAAAATGTCATCTGTGGCGTATATAAGGCGGCTTTAGTTAGCGGCGGGGAAGTCAGTTAAGTTCTGAATAATTCTGAGTGGAAATACAAAGTGAGAACAAGTGAACTGGAAGAAAGCGATTCGAGAAGTTGATCATTAAGTGACAAATAGTGCTTAGTGTTATATTAGTGAAGTAATAGGTAGTGTAAGGAATTAGTAATATAATAAATAGCGTTAGTGTGATCCTGAGTTATAATTTCGAACCCACGGTTTTGGGGGTGTTCACTAGGGGTGTAAACACGCAGCAATATTTTTGAATTCGTGTTTTAATAAGCTTTCATTTGTCACCTCATACGATGACCTTGGTTTTTCTTAAACTACCCTTTTACCCCCCAAACTAACTCCTATCATCGCAATTCTTCTGGCAATTTATTGGAGTTGCCAATTTGAATTTCTTAACAAAACCCAGTATCAACTACTCCGAAATAAGAAAAAAAACTTTTAATAGCATAATTAAATTTTACGTAATACTAAACGGTGGTTGTTTAGTATAATCTAAGTCTAAGGTGACGTCGTACAATATCGTTATCATATACAATGTTGAAATAAAAATATAACGTAGTTAAAATGTGTGACATTTTTATATTAGTAGAGCTTGAGTCATATATAGGGCACCTGGCAAATTCCAATGTTATGTAAAACAGAACAATGTTTACCACAATAAAATTTTATAATCGATTCCATAGGCTACCTTATCAAATAGTATGTCGCGGGTATTTAAGATTTAGTGCTAATTAAAAAACACATATTTTTCTTATTTTTGCATATGTGCAAATGGGTGTCCATTATGGTGCCTATAAATTAACTCTGACTTAAAGTTAAAACTCAAAAACATATTTGTGTATTGAAACATATTCTTTACAGGATTTTGCAAACAGCAGAAAAAATAATTATCTATAACTAAAAGAAAAACTTTTCGATAACCTAAATTCTGGTTATGCTAGCAAATTAAAATCCTAAAATGAATTTCTTATTTGACAATTCTCATTCTCACATTAGCATCTACACAGTCCCCTACGGCCATGCGGAAACTAGTATCTACATAACCCCCTACGATCATGAAGATTCATTTGTGTGTTCTCGTTAATACTTTACAAAAAATTTAAAGGGAAGAGGTCCTTTACTCGACTTATTTATGTTCGTTTATACAGTGTGAACTTAAAGAAACGCACAAAATTCATATCTTTGGTATGTGTCATTTTTCAAAAAAATACTCGAACAGGTCGATTTTAGTTTTGCAAATTTTATCACTGTACCAAAATTTATGACGTCATTGGCTTTTGAGTTATATATTTTTTTTAATGAAAACAGACATTTTTGTTTACTGTTTTTGGTGGTATATTCCTTTAGCTTTCTGCTGATATAAAAAAAAAATGATATTACCTGAGCCATTCTTTTGGAAAAATTACATTTTATGTAAAAATAGCTTACCTTTCGCAAACTCATGAGTAATGTTCCAGTAATGTTCCACTTTCTTATGGACTGATAAATCTTGCTGCCTACATTTTTGTTTTAACTAGCATGAAAACATTTGACATAAAAACAAAACAAAGAAAATAATAAAAAACCAATCACCTTAACAACAACAACAGAGATACAGGCGTTTTTATGTATAGTATCGATAACTTTTTTCGAGACTTTTATTCCTGGCACGTGTGGAACCTCAATTTTGTGACACTTCTGAGACAGTGTAAAACTAGTGAATGCAATGCCATGTTTAAGTGAAAGAGAACGCGTAGAACTTTGGATGATGGTTGGATATGGTGATAGGCTGAGAACTCATCAGGAAGCATGTGGTGTTTTCAATGCCAAGTATCCCGAAAAGCAAATTTCTAGATCCACTTTAAGTAGATTGGTGGCTAGATATGATGAATCTGGCAGTGTAGCTGACCTCCCTCGATCTGGTCGCCCTAGCACAAGCAACGAAACTAAATTAAATATTTTTCTAGAAAGTGAGGAAAACCACCATCTTTCGACAAGGCAGCTGGCTTTAAATCATAACGTGATTGACTCACGTTATGTTGTAGGTCTACTGAAAAAAGAAAATTACCATCCATGCAAAGTGCAATTAATCCATGAATTGAATGAGGACGATCCAGATTGGCGCTTACAGTTTTGTGAACAGTTGATGACCCTGTGCGATGAAAACCCAAATTTTTTAAGGAACATTGTTTTTTCTGATGAAGCTACATTTTCTTTAAAGGGGAATGTACATCGGCATAACTGTAGGTATTGGTCACGCGAAAATCCTCATTGGTCTCAAGAGCCCATACACAGCGACGAGGCAAAGTAAACGCGTGGGCAGGTATGATTGGTGATCGTTTATTGGGACCTTTTTTTGAAGAAAATCTTACGACCGCAAGATATTTACAGTTTTTACGAGTTAGTGCCAGCCTTAGCAGTTATGTTTCCGAACAACGAAGATGAAGATATTCTTGCTGAAAATATCTGGTTTCAGCAAGACGGGGCCCCATCTCATTTTGAGATAGCAGCGCGTCAGTTTTTAGATGACAATTTTACTGGAAGGTGGATAGGTCGTCGAGGTCCGATTGAGTGGCCCCCGCGTTCACCGGACTTAACACCCTTAGACTTTATTCTTTGGGGTTACTTAAAGTCAAGGGTGTATTTTAACAGACCGGATACCATAGAAGAATTGAAAGACAGAATTGGCTTGGAGATGAGACGAATTTCCCGTGAGATGATTCAGAACAGCGTGCAAAGTGTCTACGCCCGTCTTGGTCAATGCCAAATGATTGGAGGGTCGCAATTTGAACAATGGAGATGACTTTTTGCTCACAATTACTTATGTAAGGTATCAATCAATAAAAATATTTTTTTCCAAAGAATGGCTTAGTTTATATCAATTTTTTTTATATCACCAGAAAGCTAAAGGAATATACCACCAAAAACAGTAAACAAATATGTATGTTTCCATTAAAAAAAATATATGATGACGTCATAAGTCAAAAACCAATGACGTCATAAATTTTTGGATACTGACAAAATGTAGCATTTACAAAACTAAAATCGACCTGTTCGAGGATTTTTTTGACAAATGACACATACCAAAGATATGAATTTTGTGCGTTTCTTTAGGTTCACACTGTATGTGTCAATTATTGCTCTGGACTGTCTTAAACGATGCACATGAATCTTGCAAACTGTAGGGCGGTGATTCCATTATAGTGACGCTACGTCTCATCCGTAAGGTGTAGTGATAATAAAATACGGCTTATAATGGTAACATTTTTATAAACTAGAGGGCACTAAGTATATCTCGACGTAGTCCCGTTGTAGGTTTTCGTCAAGTTACTACCAGTGCACAGTGGGTTGAAGTCTCAAATACGAGACAAAATGGAAATTGGGTCGGAATTGCATTAAAATTGGTAGCTAGGTATTTTATGAGTAGATATTAACGAATGTCAAAGTTAATAATTCAAAAGGGCAAATTCAATATGGCTGCCAAAGTTTTCAATATTTTAGCACATTTAAACGAATTTGTTACACTGGGAGATTGGAATTATCTGAAAACGAGTCTGATGTCAAAACCTAAATATTCAAAAGAATGAATCTTTCTTTTGCTTTGTAGAAATTAAACAGGAGACCACTAAGAAAGGAGAAAAACATTGATCGCCTAATAAATTATCACTGAAAATTATGAAATACAATATTCCTGTCGCATATCGGCCGGTTAACTGAACTTTATAACCTAATTTCGATATTAAGGTAGGTGGTAAAATAGAGCAAATAAAGAAGCCAAACTATTATTAATCAATTTCAATACCGACATTAGCTAATAGTTCAGTTAACCACGTGATTCCTTTCAAAAAGCGAAATAATATACTATTTCGAAGAGATGGGAGTGCGAGAGACTAAAAAATAAAAAAAGAGCATTTTGCATACCTATCAGTAAATTTTTTATTAGATCTTTCATACAGGGAACTTCTAATCAGAGAGGAGGAAAAGTTTTCTAATCGTTTTCTAAAGTTAATAGACATTTTAATTGTAATGCTAGTATTTTCTTGTCTTCTTTTCTAATGTGTTTAGGGCTACGTTGGATATATTAATTTTAGTTGGTTTTAGACTTCACTTTTCGATTATTGCGAGATGTTACTGCGAGGTTGTTCGGTGTCATTAAACAAAAAAAAAATCGTGATATCTCGTGATGCTCTAGTATACATACTACAAGTTACTTAGGTTGTATGCGGTGTTTATACGAATTGGAAAATTATTTTTAGGAATATAATAAAAATTAAACACAGGGCTACATTAATGAATATTTATAAAACCCGAACTATAAGCAACACACGACTGAGGTTTACAATATTTTTGTTTATTACTGTTTATTCTCCAGACATCAATGAAATCATTCTCCATGATGCCCACTTGCAGAAAATAGTTGCGATCCTGACATTCTTTGCAAATACAAAGCGTAAAACCTCCGTGATTGCAAATGCAATTACCTTGGTAACTTGTTGTTAATTTACAAGACACCATTGCAAATAAGGATTGGCTAACATTTTAGAAATAGGGAACTCAGGGGATAATATCCACATATTCAACTTATCACATTGGGAATTGAAACTCTGTTAGATTGTTGTATGCACAAAACTTAAGTAGGTGTGTGCCAACTAAGTGTATTTTTAGACACACTTTAAATAGAATACATATACAATAATAAAACATCATGACTTCTAATGTTTGCTTGTATGTCTATTTGATTTTTCGACCAGCTGCCATCATGTTGTATACCAGACGATTTTTAGGATTTAGGATTTTACATTAGGCCTGCCACAATGGCGTTAGGATGAGGGGCTCCTTCAATAGATTTTGTTGAGAACCACTGGTGTAATTTTCTTTGGGTGACTTGCTTTGAAATCGAATTGTTTAATCTTTTAGAATGTAGATGGCACTCCTTACAAGTTATTTGTATAACACAGAAGTTTAACCAACATCAATTCGATATGATGAAATGTTATTATCCATTGGTTCATTTGGTTCAGTGTTCAGTAAATTCAGTATTGTTATTTATATGAAGCCAACATTTTGAGAACAGTAGACTAGTAGATAGCAGTGTTGCCGATTGGCGTTGGCGGATAATTATCTGATTTGCGAAACGGATAATTTCAATCTAGTATTGCAGATTGCAGTGTTGCTACCGAAAATGCCCCCGCTCTTCAAAAATTTCGAGAGAGGGAAAAAAAATGTGCACGAGAGAAATCTTCCCCCCGTTCTTCAAATTTTGCAGGGGTTTATCTGCTTTAATACATATATCGATATAGCCGGAAAGGCTGCAGCACCACTGAATCGGACATTCTCGGACATTTTTATGCCAGTCGGCGGATAATTACAGCCAATATCATCGGCAACACTGGTAGATAGATAGATAGATAGATGTTTATTTGATCACATTATATATATAGATCATACATTTGTACCAAGTAAACAAACAAGAGTCTAGAGAGACCGAAATGCGAAAGCTTCGAGCATGCGCATTACCTTGTAAATGTGTAATAAATTCGTGCAAGTGGAGAAATATAAATATTTCCTGTTATTTTGTGGTAAAGAGGCGGGGGGACACCCCGCACCCCCCTTTTTTTTGTCTGCGACGCTAATACTGCCTGCGGCGCTAATAATATTAACAATTAGATATCAAAATAAAAACCTACTAACCTAACCCATAGAAATCACACGAAAGAATGAAATTATTATATAAAAAGAAGGAAAACCTAAAGAAATCAGAAAAGAATTTGTAAAAAATATATTAATCGTTACAGAATTTAAAAAAAAAATTGTGCGGACATACGAATTTGAACCCGGGACCCCTCGCGCAATAAGCTAAATCATCATCATCATCATAACAAATTTTATTTTAAATTAATAATATACAAACATTGTCTCCCCGAATCGCGATTAGGAACCAACCAGACAACCACGTCGCGCAGCGTCGTGGTGTACGTAAGGTTGGGCGAATCACGACCGGTTTGGCTCAATAAAATGAATACAAAAAGTTAAAACTCCTGCCGCCGGTGGTGGCTTAAAATTAACATTAAAATTAATAATATCTGTATTACAGATTTAAAACATTTAAAATTAACATTCTAAAAACTATTGGGGCACAAGGTACTAAGCACTATTAAATTTTGATTTCTGGCACGGGGGAAAAAACTCAACGAAAAAACCCGTTCGAAGCAATTGGACCCAACGGTCTACCCGCCGTCGGGAAGGTAGGGAAGGCAAATAATTAAGATTTTTTTAATAGTTACAATTTTTAAAAGGTTTTTCGGTCTAAAATGAATTTAGAACAAAAAAGAACAAAATGACAAAAAAAGACAAAAAGACAAAAAAAAACAAATAATTGACAAACAGACAAGAGGGGAAAAGGATAGATAAATATATAAAGGTGTGAAGGGAAAAGTGTGTGATAGAGAAAAGTTATGGTTAAGGAAAGTGTGGCTAGAGAGGTTGCCGAAAGATAGGCAACGCCTGGTATGGTAGGGGGTGTTTGATCTGGAATGGGGCATTATGCATCCTGATAAGCTAAGGCCCACTGTCCATGTATCGTCGCGTCATCGTCGCGTACTCGGCAAAAATACGATTGGTGTACGCTTGCGTGTCGCAGGCAATGTATAAGCATTGGTATCTGTCCATGAAGCGGCATCGGCGCGTTTTCGTTGAAGCACGTTATCGTCTCGTCTCCTTGCGTACTCATTTGCAGTCGTTATAAGCGTATGCTGCATAGTTGATATTATGTCTGCATCAGAGTTTGTGCAAGAAGTGGAAAAGCACCCGTGTTGGTTTAATCATAAATTGAATGTGTGACCCTACAATTACTTCCATATCCACGTAGTGGATTGGAAGTATAGTAATCGCAAAAAAATTTAAAAAAATGTTTATTCGTGAAATAGGTTTAGAATGTCATGAAACAAAAAAAAATTTTTCTGTCTGTCTGTCTGTAACTTTTTTTTGTCCGCACGTTTTCTCCGGAACGGTTTAAGATATTGACTTGAAACTTTGTACACGTATATATTATATGTATATGTTGATGAAACAAAGTTGATATATTCATTTGAAACTTCGTACACGTATGTATTATAACGACGTCTGGAATTAGATTATATTTTGAGATGATTCCGTTGAAGGGTTGGGGGTTAAATAGGGGTAAATAGGGGAAAATACAGTAAAGCAAGCTGGTAAAAGTACAGAAATTTGGGATTTGGTATATATACTAGAAGCGAAGGTCTCAGGTTTTTTTATTAGTATTTTCCATCTCCCCACCACCCCCACTCCCTTATTAAAAGAGTTGATAAAATTAAACTTAAATTTTCACTTGAAATTTGGTACATTTATGTATTATAACTATATCTGAAACTGGATTATATTTTGACATGATTCCGTTGAAGGGTTGGGGGTTAAATAGGGGTAAATAGGGGAAAATAAGTAAAGCAAGCTGGTAAGACTACAGAAACTTGAAATTCGGTGTATGTACTAGAAGCCAAGGTCTCTTCTTCTTCTTCTTCTTCTTCTAGCGGGGCGAGGAATGGTCGCCGCACTCAGGCCTAGTGGCCCATTGTGCAACCGCTAACGAATTTATTGAAAGCCCCCACTCAGGCCAGATTCTAGTCCGAAGGCCAGAATCCTGCTTATGGGGGCATTTCTTATTTCCTCCAGCACTGGAAAGCCAATGCCGAGGTGTTTATACCTCAGGTTCATCAACCTAGGGCAGGAAGTCAGGACGTGGATAGAAGTTTCTTCCTCGTCCTCGCAAAACCTGCAGTCGGGGTGGTCCACCACCCCCATGGTATGCAGGTGTTTTCTGAAAGAGCCGTGTCCGGTCAAAAGACCTATTACGACTCTGACTTGTCTCCTGCTTAGTCGCAGAATTTGTTTTGTTCTCTCCGGCAAGGGTCCTGAGATGAGGAGCTTCGCTTGCCGGAGTCCTGGGTGGGATGTCCAGTAGTCAATGAACTGAGAGCGGGCCCAGTCCTCTATTGACCTCCTGGCGTTGGATCTAGGGTAACCTAGGGCCGGCTCCGGACCCAGTAGAGGCTTCCGAGAGCCTCCTCTTGCCAGAGCGTCTGCCCGCTCGTTACCTTCAATGTTGCTGTGTCCAGGCACCCAGAGGAGCCTGACCCAATTGGATGAGCCAAGTTCGCAGAGAGCCTGTTTACAGTTTTGAACCAATTTTGATTTGGTTCTTGCCGATGCAAGGGCCTTGAGGGCCGCTTGGCTGTCACTACATATGTGTATGTGTTTGTTGGAGTATTCCCTACGGATATTCTCCTGTGCACAGACCAAGATAGCAAAGATCTCAGTCTGGAATACTGTGGCGAAATTGCCCAGGGCATAAGAGAGCTCAGCCCTGGGCCTTTCTCCATATATCCCTGCTCCGGTACCTCCCTCTAGCCTCGATCCGTCTGTGAACCAGACGATATCGGCAGGCCCGAGTGTGCCCTCGAGTGGGTTCCAGTCTTCCCTTTTGGGGATGACCACCTCAAAGGGTTGTGCGAAGGAGAAGGAAGGCACGACGTCATCACTCCTGGCCTCCAGGAGTGGGTGGGCCTCTATCGCATCAGATAGGGCCCTTGTGTGGCCTAATTGTTCTCCTCCGAATTTCCACTGACCACCACATTTCAGTCTGTAGGCCGCTTTCCGAGCCTCGGCCACAATCACCAAGTGAAGGGGCACGAGGTCCAGGAGGACCTCCAGAGCTGCCGTGGGGGTTGTGCGCAATGCTCCTGTGACTCCCAGACAGGCAAGTCTTTGGAGTTGTGTCAGCTTCTGCCGTATGTTACGCCCGGCTACTGCAGGCCACCAGACGACAGAAGCGTACGTGATCATTGGTCTAACTATGACAGTATAGTACCACATTGTTACCCTGGGGTTTAACCCCCAAGTTTTACCAAAGGTTCTTCTACATACCCAGAGGGTTGTAGTGGCTCTTTGTATTTGTCTCTCTATGTGATCTTTCCAGGTCAGCTTAGAATCCAAGATGACCCCCAGATACTTCACTGTCCTTGAGATCGTTAGAGTGGTATTGTAGAGCACAGGTGCGACGAAGCCGTCTAACCTGCGTCTCTTTGTAAAAATGACCAGTTCCGCCTTGGAGGGGTTAACTCTAAGGCCCTGGTCGTTGCACCATCTTTGTACGATCAGAAGGGCCCTTTGCAGGAGCCCGCTGACCGTATTTGGGAATTTTCCCGAGATGATGATTGCGAGGTCATCCGCATAACCCTGCGCAAAGAGATCCTCTTTCTCGAGTTCCTGTAGTAGGCCATCGAGAACGAGATTCCATAGCAGAGGAGAGAGGACACCACCTTGTGGGCAGCCTCTTCTCACTGAAACTTTTACTGCCACTTCCTCGTTGGCAGCTGTGATTTGCCTTCCCGCCAACATGGCCCTCAACCAAGGTCTCAGATTATTTATAATATTTTTCAGCCCTCACCACCCCTACTTCATTATTAAAAGGATTGATAAAATAAAATTGAGATATTCATTTGAAATTTGGTACACGTATGAATTATAACGACATCTGGAACTAGATTATACTTTGAGATAATTCCGTTGAAGGGTTGGGGGTTATTTAGGGGTAAATAGGGGGAAATAAGTAAAACAAGCTGGTATGGGTAAACTAGAAACTTCATTTTTAACGTATATGATAGAAACCAACTCCTCAAACTTTTCTATGACATCTGTCCCAAATATTAAGATTCTATGACCAATAATTTCCACATACTGGAGTGCAAATATAGGCAAGATGTTTCCTTTATAGTGACTTGGATGAAGAATCTGGATGTGGAAGTAATGATTCCTTAGGCAGCGGTTTTTTTATTAGGTTTTGATAGATATTTTTACTCATTCTGTACAACATGTGAAATACATAATCATCTTCAGATAATACTCTGGCAGCGATCAAAAGCCGACAGTTAATATTCCTTTCAATACATGCATGTAACCAATATTTTTTTCTTCTTCGTAGGTTTCTAATATAGTTATACAAAACATATACATCCTCTTCGTCGCTTGACATCTTGTTAACCGAATATAAACGCGTTGCATTCCTTACGATTCTTAGACAGATCTCAAGCGTAAGCGTATCGTCACTTCATGTACGCTACGCTGACGCATCTATGCCGCGACGACTCGTGGACAGTGTGCCTAAATCGTAACCTACGCGCTAACCATCTCACTGGAAGTAAACGCTAGAGCAAAGAAGAAATAGTCAAACTAATGATATCACGTGTTGGGCGTGTCGAAGCTTTCGCATTTCGGTCTCTCTAGACGCTTCTAGTAAACAATACCGATATTACAGTTGGATATGTTTAAAAACATAGTTTATAAAGACAAACAGTTTAAATACAGACACACTAACAAAAGGAAATAGAAAAAAATGATATAGATTAATTTGAAACCAAATTAACGAATACCAAATTTACAGTCAGTAACAATAAAATAACAATTTTTATTAAAAATAGAGCATTAAAATAAAATGAAATAACTCTCAGAAATTAAAATCAACTAATACCTAATTATTAAAAAATAAATTATTTTTATTAAAAAAGAAATAAAAATTGAGCATTAAAATAAAATTAAATAACTCTCAGAAATTAAAATCAACTAATAATTATCACAAATAAATTAACGAAGTGAGGGAATTGGTCAGTAAATAAATGTATTGTCTTCAATGGAATGGCCCTCAAAGTACCACTTCACAATTTGCACTTTTTCAGCAGTTGTATAAACAGCCGGCATTTTAACGAAATTGAGATTAATTTATTTTACTCCCACGCGTTTACGGCTAGGCTACTGAAAGCAGAATGCGTGGGATCAACGACGAAGCCAAGCGGTAGTGCTATGAACAATATCAATGCCCTGCTTTCATCTACGGCAAGGCGTGGTTTACTTGCGCAGATACACGTTTACATACTACCAACTACAATTTCCGAATCTGTATATAAAAAGATGTAAAAGATTAAAACGATTAAAGAGATTAAAAAGATTAAATAGATTAAAAATCTGTAAGTATCCCCCATATTAACACCCATCATATAAGTTGATATTAAGTTCGGTGCTTAAAAATTCATGAACAGAATAAAAACAGTATGTAAGAATATGTGACCTATGTACTAATTTTTTTTTAATTCATTTATGTTTAAATATTGTATCTGTTCGGTTATTCCATTGTAGAGATTTAAGTTAAGGAAGTTTTTAGCCGATTTAGCAAGACGGCAAGTTTCATTAGTAGGTCTGCTGACCTTGTGTCATGATCATGACAATCATAAAGAATAGCGTTTTTGTGTATTGCTCAATATGGCACGACCAAGTTAAAATATCGTCGAGCACCACGTCTAAAATTTTGACATTGTCCCCTTTTATAATGAGGTTATTAGTGAAGAAAATTAGTTTTTGTGTATTATCACAATTTAATTTTAGGATATTGGAATTATACCAGCACGACTTTCAGTTTCAGATATTATTTCATGTAGATCTGCAAGACATTTAGGTATCTGATTCGCGTGGAGTAGCGTCATCGGCTAGGAAATAAATAACAAAATCAATCGTTTACATAAATAATGAATAAAAGTGGTCCCTGGACAGAACCCTGAGGCACACCATGCGCTACCAATCTAAAATTAAATTTTGTATTACGTACCTACTTATTGTAATGCATTGCTACCTATTTTGCAGATAAGACTCAATGAGAGATAGTGGTGTTCCATTTAATCCATAAAAACTAAGTTTTTCCTCTAAAAGCCTCTGTTGTACACAGTCGAAGGCTTTGCTGAGGTCACACAGCGTGATCGCTGTATGTTTGCCCTCCTCAAAGCCCTGTACTATGTCACTCATGATTTTACAGATTGCATTTATTGTCGTGTAGTTAGTTCGAAAACCAAATTGGAATTTATGTAGTACTTAGACAATTCTTCAGAATATTTTCAATTTCCTTGGCAAAAAATCGGGATGATTGATATGGGGCGGTAATTGTTGGGACTACATTTATCGCTTATTTTAAAGATTGACATAACTCTCGCAATTTTGAAAACGTCTGGAAAATATCTTTCACTTAAACATTTATTTATACTTAATAATAGTTGATAAACAAAAAAATCGAATGTTTCTTTAGTTACCTTACTATTTAGATCATAAATTTCACTGATACAGGTATAAGTTTTTAAGGGTTTTGATTGCATCATTAACATCTAATGTTGTGACCGGCTCTAAAAAAATATAAAGTGTTTGGTGGTGCCGGTGGTCGTGTATGTTCCAAAAATAGAATTGTAATTGAATTGCAATATTAGTGGAATATTAATCCAATATTAGTGGTGCTCTACCTGGGTTGGTTACTAAATGGTGGAAGGAGATCTAATGTTATGGAATGACATGAAAAAATTTGACCAATTTGGAAAAACGTTCAAAATATTGTGTTTGCGATCGTTGTGTGAAATCTGCTAACATGGGCATAATTTCAGTTTTTTAACTAGGGTGGCAAGGTGTACCGGGTCCAGGGGTCTGGGGGGTATGGAATGCCCCTACGTGTCAGGGGGGGTCCGGGAAATAATAATAGTAATAATAATAATGATTTTATTGTTAGGATTAGTTACATAAAAGAAACATTTACACTATAATATATGAATTGTATCATTGAAATATTTCTAACAAATGGCAGAGTTGAAACAAGCTGTCCGAAGGACAGAGGTTTGCTCTTCCACTCAACCATAAAAATTTTAAAAACTGGAATAAAATTGTTAGTTTTTTAAACTTTTTCAGATTATTTTCACCACAAAATAATTGCTGATATTCTTTATTTGTCCTAAAATACTCATTGTTAATTACTTTAATTAATAGCCAAACTATTTTTATTTAACGTTATAATATACAAGTTCCAATGAACATTTTATTTTTCTGCGCTAAATAAGGCTTGAAAAAATAATGAATCAAGAAAGCGCCGAGCTTGCAAAGTTTTATTTTACAATTGTTTGTAAATTATTGATATTTTTACTTCAAAATTCTGGGACGGAAAAATACTGGGTTGAACAATTCTGGGGTGGCAACTGCCACCCCTTGCCACCCCCGAATTACGCCACTGTCTGCTAACATCGAGAATTTATAAAATGTAACAAAATCATGAAATCTTAGGATAAATTAGTTAACTTGGTTTGGGTATACGCAATTCAGGGATACCTCGGTGCAATAATAGGCAGGCCAAAGGTTAAGGCCAGCCGTGATCCAACCCTAAGTTTTACCGCTAATGTTTCGGTGGCTATTGCGTCATTCTCACGTCTCTCACGAGAATAAGAGTACATACGCCGATGAAGTGCAATGTCCTACATTTTCCAGATCAATCATTCCGTAAACAATAAACGCATATACCTATTTTGCACTGATTTACATATAGAGGTATTTTAGTTTAGTTTAGATCATAATACAATTGAAATTGAAATAGTTATTATATTTGTATGTATATTTCTGATAGGTGATTTAAAAAGAAGTGTATGTAACCTTTTAAATCCTATTTATAGGTTGCATAAGTGGGAAAATACCAATAGATAATCTCATTTTTAGCAAAAGATCATCACAATACCACCTACGTATTATTAAGTTAAACTCGAGATTAAACTTGTCGATACAATAAATTTTGGCGATTACTTAATTCTGAATAAAGAACGAGTACAACCGGTGAATCATTGAGAATTTGCTATTGACTGTATTTGTTTATTATTATAATTACAAGCAGATAAAACACTCGATACTTACTTACAAGACCGTGGGACCCAACGATGAGCCATGATCCAAATAAAACTATTAACAAGTAGGCACTGCTGCGATACATTTTTGTTTAAACTACACTTCCAGAATTATAATAATTTTCTCTTGTGCTGATAGTAACACTGACCACGGTAAACTGGACGTTACAGAGATCGTAGTACGTTAAACCACTCAAACACGAGGTCTGTGTTCTACTGACTCAAAATTTAACAACAGGAATCAGCTGACTTAGCGACTTAAGCTACTTTCGTCACAGACAGAGACAGGTCTTACTTTTAAAAAGGCGGGCAAACAGAACCGGTGATGATAAACACAAACACAGGTTGTGGATTTCGATGAGCTGAGCAGTGGTACTAGCTGACGACTGGTCGTCTAATTTAGAATTAGAATAAACAATTAGCGCATCTGCTAGTTTATAAGAAACAGTTAAACAGATAGCAACAAAGACGGTCTTGCACATGAACCGACTGATGCTTTAAAATAAATTTAATATAGGTACTTAGTTCACAAGAGCTAGAGGGTTAAACATGGGCGCCTACAAAAGGGTGCAAGGGGTGTATTTACATTTGATTTTAAAAAGGTGGAAACGGAGGAAGAGAATAACATACCAAAAATAAAAATTTAATTTTTTTTTCTTCATTAGAGTAATTCCTGTTGTCAAAGATGAAATACTGCTCGAACCTAATTGAAATTGAGTTTAAGTTTGGAAAATTCGGTATTTCTTAAATATCTCGAGGAATACTGATCCGGCCAAAAAAGTTAAATTCTATTTCGAAGAGGAGATTTAAAAGAAGGGTAAGAAAAGCGTTCATGGTTTCTTATGAATTGTGACTGCTTAACTTCGCCATTTATTTTTCATAGTTTATTTTATAAAATCGCAATAACAGATTGTATTTTTTTTAATTGGAAAATAATAAAGATGTGTTATTATTATTATTATTATTATTAGTATATTTTTTGCAAGGCAAACAGTTTCAAGTAAAATGGAATCTAATAGGTTATAAATATGTTTGCATTAATTGTTTATTTTGTATATTTCCTTATTTAAATGCGATTAATTTTATGAAATTTTATATACTTGGTTTTGAGTAAACCTCTTTGAAAAAAAATTGTATATCCCCTCCACATGCTACGAGGTGAATAAACATGAGTGAGTAAGATCAGCCAAATGCATGTGTTCCTCACGAAGCCTCTTAGAGAATTTTTCCTACATTACCTATTGTACTTTTTTCTGACTGACATTATCAAAATGGTTTGTTATGAATTGAAAGTATAGGAATTCATGAACCAAATCCATAAGTTACAAGTCCTAAAATTATGCCCTTACCGAATACTATCTAATAATGTTTATTTTTGACGTGACCGCATAAAAGTGAATTAAAAAAAAGTAACTGAAATTAAAAACTACACAGTTTTAGCTTCATTTTCTATTTTTTATATTTCTTATTGGGAATGAATTTCGCGATTTCACAGCTAGGTACTTTTGATTGAAAAATTGTGGTTAATATCGAAATTGTCGAAATTCACCGATTTCATAGTACTCTAGCCAATAAAGGAAAATGGTTTGCGCTATTATTGAATTAAAATATGTAACCCGACAAGAACGGTACATTTTGATCTAATTTTGAAGATAAAACATAATTTTAAATAATAATGTGTTTTTATCCGCCAAGTATTTTTTTAAATACATGTACATTCTTCAGGAAACAAGTACGCCTATATTGAAATTTGGACAGTAAATTAGTGTAACAATTATAAAAAGTTCAGTAAATCAGCGAAGAGCATAATGTTTACTCTAGTTAAATAATAATAATAAATTATGAATGAACAAACCGCATGACGAATTACAAACCCTTAAGTAAAATGCAAATACAAAACAAAGTTTATATTGAATTTGATTGGCACATTTCTAAAACCGGTAATAATTCTCGTAGAGAAAAAAAATCATGTCACTGTGTTGGTGATCGAATTCTGAACAACTCTCAAAATGTCCATCTGTTTGTCTGTCCGCCCGTCCCGTATCTTGTAAGACTGATAACTTAAGAACGAAAAATTTGATTGTATTGAAGTTTGGCAGTAAATTAGCATTAGCTAGAGGAAGAACCTTATTTTTTTTTAACAAAATTGGTCAATAAATAAAAAATTATTTAAATTTAAAAAAATCTATTTTTCATGTTTTGTAATTAAACAAAAAATGTTTAAATTGAAAACAAGCCCTCTCCAATGGGAAGAGTTGTTAAAAAAATAATAAAAAAATAATTGTAGGAAATTTACAAGATATGAACATTATTATATTGCAAAACAGACTACACATAAGTTTCAATAGTCCCTAATATTTGTGTGCTTAAAAGTAATAAATTTGTCACAAATTCGGCTTGGCGCTTAATTCATCTTGCAGTAGACAAGGCCAGGGTCACTCGCTAACGTAAACTAACATTATTATACTCTTCGCAAATACGAAGGGTATATTGCATTTCTAAAACCGGTAATATTTTTCGTAGAGAAGAAATTTGTGTTGGTGATCAAATACTGAACAACTTTCAGAATGTCCATCCGTCTGTCTGTCCGTCCGTCACATTTCTTGTATGCATGACAACTTAAAAACGAAAAGCCCGATTGTATTGAAACTTGGACAGTAAGTTAGTGTTAGCTAGGAAGAACCCATATTGTTTTTAAACAAAATCGATCAATAAATAAAAAAGTTATTCATTTTCTAAATTTGAAAAAAAATTTTTTGTTATGTTTTGTAATTAAACAATTTACAAAAAAACTGCGAATAGTATTTTACAGAATGTGCAAAGATTGTATAAAAGGTGCAGTAAATCGGCGAAGAGTATATTATGGTTATTAATCTTTATATCTAGTTTATTTACGGTAAAGCTGTGAAAAATATCGTATAGAATATGTGCAACAATTATATAAAAAGTGCAGTAAATTGGCGAGTAGGTATAATAATTAGCTTGTTTCTTATGAAATTTTCTGTATATCCCTTTTCTTGACATTTTGGCAGAAACGTAATAGTAAACAAATAATAATTGGAACAGTAAAAATACTTATAAAGTCGGGTACAATTTAAGCTGACTTGTGTCATGGCCGCTAAAACGTCTGAATTAAGATTTTATTTGATGCATAATAAATGCCAATAGTTCTCAAACAGTTCTGTTCTCTTGTAACATCAATGATGTCACTAAATAATTTAAAAAAATAGGAAAGATATCACATAAAATGTTAAGATTATTAATTTAATAACTTCGCCATTTTAGTCGAATTCTGATTATACAGTGTCCGCCATAAAGTTGGTTACATTGACATTTCTAAAAAAACTCTATTGGGGGTTCGTTTATGCATGTCCAACAACAAAAAAATATATTTTGACACATGTTATGTAATCACCGATTTGACAGGACTGTAAAAAACAGTTGACGGTGGTACCGAAAAATGGCTCAAATTGTTAAGATGTCGAAAAATTTTATGGAGAAAAAGTGCATAGAATACAACAAGGACCCCATATATCAAATATGAAGCAGATATGAGAAAAATAAAAAAGTGCAAATTTTAACCCTACCATTAATTACTATATGAAAAATCATAAACTCTTGTAAACTCCTTTGGTCAAAAAAATATACAGAGTGGTCATCCGACAGCAAAAATTCAATATTAAATAACAGGTGCCAAATATGGAAGGCTTGCGCAAATACCTTTACAAATGTCCATCGTAGATTAATTATTTCTTAGAATGACCAACCTGTACATTTTTCAATAAAACTATAATAGGTGCATATGCCAAATATTATTGCCATCTGTCACATTTTCAGTTTCACGTTCACATAGTGGAGTGGAAGTATAGCAGTATAGTGGTTAAAAAATTGAATATTAATTTTTTTAAATAGGTTTAAAAAATGTTATAAAACGTGGAAATTTTAAATTTGAACAAACACATCTTTTTTTCATGTATTCTCACGGTAAAAAAAAAAATTGATCATCTATTCTAAAGTAGTGGTAAAAATATTTTTAACAATTTTTTTTTAAATTAAATAAAAAAAAATTAAAAAAGGTTTAGAATGAGCAAAAACAATTTTCTTTCGTCACCAATTTTGTATTTTGTAGTGGGCAAATATTTGCAAATTTTTCATTTTTTTTTTATTTTCAAAAATTTTTGGAATAGGCTTAGAATATCATGAAACGTGGAAATTCTAAATTTCAGCGAAAACAAAATTGTCTATTAATTCTATAGTATTGATAAAAGAAGGAATGCCATGAAACGTGGAAATTTTAAATTTGAGCAAAACCAATGTTTTTTCATCTCTTCTAGTGGCAAAAAATGTTTAAAAAATGTTGGTAAAAAAGTTTTCTATTTTTTTTTTTCTTCTGAAATAGGCTTAGAATATGATGAAACAACATTTTTCATCTATTCTATAGCAGTGGTAAAAAAAGGATTTAAAATTTTCTCAATTTTTTCTTTTAATAAGTTTAGAATGCCATGAAACGTGAACATTTCTTGACAGGAAAGGATAGGATAGTAGTATTAGTAGGGGAAACGATGTTAGTAAAAATAAAATATTTCATATAATAAAAAAATCTGAAATCTATGAGAATAACAAAAATAAATAAATTTTCTTTGAGCGGTAATAAATAAAAATTCTGGTTGACAAATAAATATTAAAAAAAATTAACAATAATTTTAAAACAAATAAATTAAAACAATCCTGAAAGAACAACGCATTGACACGTTTTCATAAACACTAAAACATTTGAACACTACACTTGAAGAATTTACGACACATTTTCATAAACAGTACAACACTACACTTGAACAATTTATCTACTCGACGCACGTTTCACCATTCGTGTATTAATAATAAAAAGTAAGAAAGTTGATTTTATTAGAGCTAAACACGCGCTACTAGTAATAAGACATATTTTTGGGGAAAATAAAGCTTTAACAAAACTCACGGCGCGGTTTAATAAAATAAAATTTTAGAAGGAAAATTATTAACATTTAATAGAGCTTAATCAAGTAAAATAAAAGTACATGAGGATTCGAACACGCGATTACCCCATACATTTATTGCTTCTTACCAATTGAACTACGCGTTCTAATCTAAGACGAGTAATATGTACGTAATAGAACATTGTAACACTTAGTGGTTTGACATTGTTCGTTTGACGGTTGAATATCCACTATTTACCACTAAAAATAACTTAAATATTTAACATAAAGACGCTCTTCATATTTAGAGTGGTGTTAGTTCATTGAAATAAATAATACTCGTCGTTAAATCACGCAGTTTGAGAATCGCTGAGCTTATGACTATGTTTCTCACTCCTCAGTATACATTTCATATATCCATCTCAAAAGAAGTGGGAAAAAATCTTGGTAGACATACATTGACAATGTCTTTAAGCTATTGCTTTAAGTTTGTGTGCAAGAGATACTGAAAACGTATGTGCAATATTAATTCATACATCGGTCATTTTAAAGTGGACCCGACTCTAGAATACAAATTAGAAATATATTGAAAATTACTAATCTTTGGCAGCGGAGTAACAAGGACTGTTTATGAATTTTGCAGGCATCGAGTAAGAATCTAATTATCAAAAAACTGTATTTTAATATGAGGAAGCAAATTTTGTTATAACATCATCACGCACCTTTGATTAGATTTAAAAAAAATGTTTTAATATTTCTTGATGTTATATTAAAATAAAAATTCAAATTAATAATTTATTTCCTGGAATGATAAAAATTGAGCCTATTATCACATGAATCATTATATTTGAAAACTGAAATACATAATTGTTGATATCGTCAGGGGGTACTGCTAATACTTCTCAATAAATTATTTTTCTCGATTTTCGACTAATCAGAGATTTCAAAACATTTCGTAGACATTCTTAACCTTTTTCCTTCTGTATTCTAAATAAATATAAATTCGACCGATTTTTTTGTTTTTTCTGAGAAAACGATTCAGCATATATGGATGTTTTGGTACCATTCGACTTCTTTTGCTGAATAGTTAGCTGGATGGGATTTTTCGGTAAGTTAAAATAGAAAAAAATCCATAAATCCGTTCTCTACGACAATATTTTTCCTAACGTAGAAAATAAAATATCAAGCCATCAACATGGGTTCATGCCAGGTAGGTCTACGACTTAATAAACGATAGTGTCATACAAAGAGTTGATAGATTTAAGGATCTAGGTGTTACTTTTGATAGGAAATGATGACTTTTATTTATCACATAAATAACATCGCATCTTTAGCTTTTAAATCATTGGGATTCATAATTAGAAACTCCAAAGATTTCAAGAATGTTGAAACTATGAAGCTTCTATTTAACTCGTTTGTCAGAAGTAAATTGGAGTATGCTGACGTAATTTGGAGTTCTCACTACATCGTTCATATTAATAAACTGGAGAATATTCAAAGAAAATTTTTGAAATTCTTAAGCTACACCGAGGACAAGACCTATCCACTTGTTGGAATTAGTAATGATATTTTGTTAAATAGATTCTCACTTAACTCACTTCAAACTCGCCGAGAATTACACGGAATTGTAACTCTGTCTAAAATATTAAACAATAAACTCGACTGTTCTGATCTGTTAAACCTCATTGACCTACGATTTCCTTCTAAATCAACTCGACTCCACCAAACATTTCATATCAAAGCTTCACGCACCAATCTATTAATGTATTCACCTATTAATGTCATATGTAGGAATTATAACCATATACAAAACAATATTGATATTTTCATTATAGAATTAAGGATTTAAAGTGTACATATATATGGACATAATTTGTAATACCTACTTCTGTCATAGCACAATATTTATTGTTAGTATTCCAACTCTGTAATTGGGACTTTCGTCCTGTTGAGTCGTGTAAATAAATAAGTAAATAAATAAATTTCCTTAAGTTTCCCGGGTTTATTAATAATTGTCAGAAAAAACTGTAATATTGACCGAAAAATTAGCAAACCATTATAATACTCCTCACCGACGTACTGCACATTTTGTATAATTGTTGCACATTCTATAGAACACTCTTCGCAGTTTTTTGGAAATAATGTTAGTTTTAGACAGTTCTTGTTTAATTACACATCAAATTTTATTAATTACAAAATTAATCATACTGCGAAATTCTCGCTTTCTTTTTTTAACTTATGTTATTGTATTGTAACCCTTTTTTTATTGTAACAAAATGGCGCCCAACGTGGGGCAACAAAAGTGTTAAGAAGTAGGTACTTGCAATTATAATAGTGTTATGAAAGCAACACAAATTGGCAATTGCAGTAGGTTTGACAATAGTGATGGAAAAAAGAAAAATAAGATTACGGACAAAGCAATGGCTATTAAATCGCAGAAAATACTCCCATATGAATCTGTTTTCTTGCTGTGTTACTTATACCTGCCACGTAATTAGAGGTTATATTACATAAAGAAGATAAGAGACAAAAAGGAAAGATTTAGATAAAGAATTGCACCGATATGTGCGTGCCTACACAAAATTAAATAGAATTTTATTTATAAATATTATTAATTAAATAAATATATGCCTATCTATTTTCTTACATAAGATATTATCATATTATCGACATCGTGAGTCATCAGATTTAGATCATCGGTTGATATAAAAGAAATTTTCAATATAGCCTTTAAAAATATACAATCAACGATATTGTATCAGAAAGGTAAATCTGATGAAATTGTCCTACAAATTAAAGAACATATGCTTAAACAAATTTCAGTCCTGATGCAATTACTTTATTATTTATTTGTTCGTACCTCTTTGTTAGTGCAGCAGAGTGAAGTCGTTTATTTTGTTAATAGTAAATATATAAAAACACACGTATTGTGAATATATGGATCAAACGTAATTGATTGATTCATTTTCGCGAGCCGGCACCAAACCTCGGATGTTTTATGTACCCCCCGATCGGCTGCATACGCCGGGTTGTACATTGGACATGTTTGTTGTCAGAAGAGAGAGTCACATGACGCATGGGGTAGGAATAGACGGGAAGTGAAGGTGTTCGTGAGATGCTTCTTTTAAGTTTCCATGCTTCTTTTAAGTTTCCGTCTATCATCATTTCCCTATTTACTCTTATTCTAAATTTTCTGTCTCTTCTGTTTCTGAATCTAGCAGCTTTTATTTTGATTTTTTTTTTTAAATTTTATTAACCGTTCCACAGGTAAACATCCATTTACGGTGGAAGTGCTGGGAAAAGCCTTATCTCGCGATAAAAAATCAAATAAGAGCTTTTTATATCGAGTTGTATTTGGTATCTATTTCAAAAGTTAAACAAGTTTTCCCCATGCAAATTTTCTAAAATTATTAAAATTCGACCTTCTTATTAATATATTTTTGGTAACAAATATGGAATGATAACAAGGTAAAAATTTAATAATAATTAAAGATTCTGTGTTTGAGGAAGAGCGAGCTAAAAGAAAAACTTATTGATTAGTTACTAAATGGACGACATGGATAAGAAATTGTAAGATATGGTGGTGTTTTTTAGGCGCAGGGCTGGAGCGCATTGCTAATAAACATATATCTGTCAAGGCTCGGCTGACCGAGTATGTTTCTGTTCAATTGCTGCTAAATAGCCCTATTGGGTTTATAGAATTTTCCCACACCTTTTTAAAGACCGGTAACTAAATAATGACTCGAGCATCAATAATTAATACCGTGCCAATTCCGAGAAAATGTTTTAGTGGGTAACAGTACATGAGCCTACTTGCAATTATCTGATACGTTTGTATTTGCTAGATGCATAAATAATCCCTTGCGTTAAAGCACGGCAGATAACGAAAGTGATATGAGAAATTTTATCAGTGGAAACTTCACTAGATAATTCGTGAAACTCGAAATGTTTTTGTAGTTGGAAGTATTTGTATCAAGCTGGTATTTTCTTTATCGATTACCTACTGAATATAAAATTACGATTGGCATATTCATATATTTGTGTTCACTATCGATAACAAAACATCAGCTTATTACACATAATATGGCACCAAGTGTAAAAAAAAACATTTTTAATTTTATGAATTATTTAAAAGTTTCCACCGATAACAAAATGTCTAATGTTGTTTTCGTTCTCTGCCATTATTTAAGGCAAAGGATTAATAATATCCCTAGCTAATACAAATGTATCGGGTAATTGTAGACTAGCTCTGTACTATAAGGTATATTTATTTAAAACATGCTTACATTGATTGAGCCAATATTTTATACAGTTTCTAGAAATATTCCGAGATTATACATTGAAATCATAATTATCAAATAAATTATGACAATATAAAAATAATTTGGCTTCAATACGATTATAACCATTATTTCTTTATTTTAAGCACCGAATCATCGCAATAAGGAAATAGAAATAACACTTCCTAATTCTTTCGGAATATTCGATTTTTCAGGTGATGCATGATTTCCATATCTCCGAGTTTTATATCTCATTTTAAACATATAGCTATACGACTCTTACCACTTGTGAAGTAACATGTTTACAAATTCATCAATATGATTAATATAGATTACATTAGACCACACGATTTTATTAAAATTAGATTTAAAAATAATTTTCGTAGTCTGTATAGTCAGTATTATATTCAAGTTCTTAAGGTGGCCATGTCCTGAAAAGACATTCGATAGGGAAATATTTATTATAAAGACATTCGATAGGGAAATATTTATTATCTTTGGCCATAACTTTTTTTTTCAACACGTATATTAATTTTAAAAACTATAAGACTACCTAAGTAGAACCATAACAAGACCATTACTATGAATTTTCACTCGATAATTTCAGTGGTTTGCAAAATAGTTAGACAAACTTAAAAAATATGCCAACCATCCTATTTCGTAGTTTTAAACCTAATTATTTTGGAAACGACTGGAATTATTGAGTGAAAATTCATAGTAATAGTGCTTCTACTTACATCAGGTAGTCTTATAGTGCGTACTAAGAAACGGAGGTTATGGCCGAAAATAATAAATATTTCCTTATCGGATGTCTCTCTCTAGACTAGCTGCAATGATATTTTAATGAATATCTATGTCTCAGTACACACTACAGAATTTGTAAATGACATTGCATTACTTGCTTATTACAATTTCATCCACAAAGTGCCAGTTATATAAGTAGCCTTGTAATAAGGTTAAATGGAAAATCAGTTGAACAAGTAACAAGTTTTAAAATACTCGGTGTATAAGGTATCTATGTACTGAGTAGCCTATATAAGTAAGTACTTATCATTAACATGGCACAATTATGTGCATTGTGCATCATGTTTGTAAAAAAAGCAAGTATGTATTTTGTATGACATTACTGGTAAAGCAGTTACAACATTTTTAATTACTTAAATTGCGAGTCTGTGTAAGACATGGAACAATTTGTTACAAATATTCCTCAGCAGCCAATAGAGTGAAGCTACATTATTTATGAACGTGGTAATGTAATTATCTAAGTAGTTACATCTCAGGTGTACCCCAAGGCTCTGTTTTGGGTCTATTATTCTTCGATTGTCTTTTATACGCAGATGATATGAAGTTATACAATCAAGTAAATAATGTGAGTGACTGTGTGGTATTGCAAAGTGCTCTTGATAAAATTAATGAATGGTGTAATTTAAACAAATTACTGTTAAGTATAAGAAAGTGTAATGTCCTAACTTTTGCTGATAAACACCAATATGTAGAATTTAATTACCATATAGAAGATTCAGTGCTTACATGTTCATCAACATTCCGTGACCTAGGTGTGACATTTGACACCAAACTATCATTTAACTCCCATGTAAATACCATCACTAAAGTTTCAGAACGCTAGGATTCATAATACAATGTTCTCGCGATTTAAACGACATTAACACACTGAAACTACTATATCAATCTATTGTTTGGTCCTAATTGGAACATTCGTCAATTATTTGGTCGCCCCATTATAACATACAGATACAGAGCATAGAGAGAATTCAGAGGCGTTTTTAAAGACTTTGAGTTATAAGGAAGATGGTGTCTATCCTGCTATTGGTTTTCCTCAGACTGAACTGTTAAATAGATTCTCACTCTCGAGTCTGAAGACTCGTATAACTATTTCACAGCATTTTTTTTAAATAATACATAATGTCACTGATTGCGGAGCTAAGTATCTTAAGCTTACTAAATTTTCGAAACCTAGACCTGGTTCTAGGTATAGCGCATTGTTCTATTTGCCGATTCCCCGAACTAACGCCCAGAAATTTTAGTCGCTATACAAAATGTGTGAGACCTATAACAATCTACAAGACCAGTTCGTTATATTCCACTGCAATGTAGCTGCGATAAAAAGATTAACTGCATAATTTAATTTTTTTTTGTTTCATCTTTATTTTTATCTGTTTATTTTGTATTCTTTTGTTTCTACTCTCATACGTTATATATTTGTAATTATTTCCTACCCTGTAATTGGAATGCTCTGTTGGGTAGTGTATTGTTAAATAAGTAAATTAATTAAAAGGACAATTGGCTCCATGCAACAGAAATTTCTGTTTATGACGAAATTAATTATTTTGAATCCCTACGGCCAAAATAATAATTGCGGTTGTAACTGTTCACAACTGTTTCACTGGTCCATTTCAATTTTTTTTTAAACAAAACTATTCTACAAAATGAAAATGGTTTTTTAACCATTTTGTCTATACAGATTTTTGATTTTTTTTAGCTTCTTCGTTTACCGAAGAGAAATATTGTCGAGAAAAATCACTTTTCGAGATTTCTACGGATTTTCACATTTCAGATTACGAAAATTCCGCCTGTCCGTCTATCTGTCTGTCTCTCGGTCTGTTGGCGCTATATATAAAAGAACTACTTGATGGAGAAGAACAAAATTTGTTGACTAGTTGACGCTAGTGCGAAAAAAGAAATAGGTATACTTTCACTGAAAACTATACAGGGTGGACCCCTAAAATAAATATATATTGAAAAAGGTGACATGATGATAATATATGGTACCTAACTATCGAATAGTAGGGATTATTTACTTGCCTAACATCTAATAGACAAGGCACCGACTGCTTTACATCCCCTCCGAAGGATAGTATTTCCACTATGCAACCCCCGCCTAAAGTTGGACATCTTCTAAATATGTGCTAATATACAAGCCGTTAGAAGGTGGAGCGAGAATGCTGCACTTCCCTGGTCTGGGAGTAGTCTCTCATTCAACGAGTTGCTGAAACTATCATGCTAAAGTACGAGTATAGCAAAGACTTCATGTAATGTAAAGAATAAAGGATTTCTAATGCTGATTTAATGATTTTTATTTTTTCCCTCGGCGATCCTTCTGAGACTATTAGTGCATATATTACTTAACTATGAAGATTACTTCATGACATACCAAATAGTTGTCCCTCAACTACAACCAGGGCCAAATTACGTTTGAGAGGCTCCTAGACACTTTTCATGTGGGGGTGGGTTCAAGGGACCGATTTAAACAGAAAACATCAATTTCATATAAAATTATTTGAGATTTAGTGCCCCAAGTGCCCTTATGTAAATCTGGCCCTGACTACAACACGTTTTTAAAATGAAGACTATTTTCTTTTCTCCGTGAATAATGACTAAGCGCGACCTATTGAAAATATTACCTGATATACTTACACCATTTAAACTTCTATAATACATCACATATTTTTGCAACAAAGTTTCTTTGTAAAATTAAAAACAATTTTTTTTCAAAAACTACAAACTTTAATTGCTAATGATTGAGCATGAGAGCACTTACTCAAAGAGCAACATTCACAAAAAAAATAGCGATATTCGAGCTGAGACCGATTTTATAACGCTTACACACAAACCAAATTGAGAAAGTTAGTATATTTCCGCCTGCTGAGTCATTTAATTAAAAATTAAATCGATTTAGAAAAGCTTTAAAAAGTTTATTTAAAATACTACACTATGAAATAAAGAGTAAGATCATGTTTATCTATTTATCAACGATATTTACTACCCAATTGTATACTTAGAAATGGAAAATCTAAATATAGCTAGAAGTGTGGTGATACACCTTAGAATATTGTTTAGTCTCGATATCTCCTTATGTAAATATAATTCTATTAATTTTCCAAAATGGTGGATGGTTTTCCCCGATCATGTTAATACTGAATGCGGGTTTAGTTAGTAATATTTTGCAATCACGCTAATTGTGGTGCAAGTGGACCAGAACGCGCGAAACGAGCACTCATAACCTCAAAACGGTAGGGAGGAACAATAATAATCTTATTTTCTATAACAATAAAGTAATGCAGATATTTCTTTCGCTGAAAGTAGACCAATTCTTTTCTGCTGTCATAGGAGTATGCATTTATTTGAAATAGTTTTAAAAACGCTTCGATTTAAAAATTGGCACTTTTCGGGTACGATTTGTTTAAATAATTTCTGTAGCGTTTGTTAACAACAATTACGTGAATAATTTGGTAGCATCTGAATCTAGAAAGAATAAGCTTTTCACTGGATGGAAAAATTATTAAGAAATGTTAAAAGTAAGCCTGTAAATGTGATGTAAACCCATAACCAAACAACTTTCAATAATTCAAAAATTTGTTCGAAAACATTTTTTACGCTTTTTTTGCATTCGTGGATAGAATGACGCTCTCCACATTTAGATTCTAAGTAATTCCAGATAACGTACGTATTTTTATTTTAAAACTAAATATGTGATTAAATGTGTGGGTCCTAATTTCTGACTAAATGTTCTAGTCTGATGTACACCTCAGTCATAGAAAACTGCTTAAAAATTCCTGTTACAGACACTCACCAGGAATTATCTTGCCATGTTATAAAACTGATAAAGGTAGTAAGTGCAAATCTTGAAATTTCTGGTTCCTGCATTTTATTTTTCCCAACACTGATTAAAATAAAAATTCAAAATCATCTCACTGTATATTTATATAGGGCATATTATAGATACTGTTAATAACTTATTATACAATACCGCAAATATGTTCCTGTGGTAAACCAAGCTGCGTATCTATTTAATAATTAATTAATTATATTGTGTTACTTACTATTAATTTCCTGAGTTGATACTAAATGTATTAAAATAACTGTTGCCAGAATCGAAACTGAATGTTTTATTTTAGTCATATTTTTGCCTACACCGTTGCGGGTCACTAAAAAAGCAAGCGATGAACACCACACCCTTAAATGTGTTACTAACGAATAAATAAATAAAGATACCGATGTGTTTTTAGGTACTTGTAATCTTATCAGGCACAAATAATATTTTTTATCTGTTACACCATTTTGGCGATGACATATTTCCCATGAATACCGAAACGAATTATTGTTGCAATAAAAATCCGCTGCCTAAGAATATCACTAATTCCACATCCAGATTTTCCATCCAAGTCACTTTAAAGGAAACATCTTGATTAAATTTGCACTGTAGTATGTGGACATTATTGGTCATAGAATTTTAATAATATTTGGGACAGATGTCATAGAAAAATTTGATGAGTTGGTTTCGAGCATATATGTCAACATGAAACTTCGGAACTCTTATTTATTAGCTTGCTCTAGTGCCTCTAGTTAATAGAGCGAGAGATAGCGTCACAAAATGTGCACTATTTTTAAATGGACAGAATGTGCCTTATTTAATAGGTTGTCGAAGTCTGTGGTTGTCGATGATCTATTGAATACCCGCCCATTGGTCTGGGAGCTGGGTGGTGCTGGGGGCGGTGCATTGAGCAGCGAGCGGCGGTTTAGTCAATAACTTACGTGCGGTACCTGTCACAAATGTCAAAGAATCCGTTTTTGATTCTTTCGTGCCGAGCCAAATTTTCGATTTTGTCGCAATTTACGATACCGACAAAATGCCAATCTTTTTTCCGTAGACATCATACAATCCTTCACGCGACGTATTTATTTAGATATTAATGTTTGAAAATTCTATGTTTTCAGCTCTTTGTCGTTAAAAGATAAACTAGCTACTTATAGCTCTTGAACCAAGCTCTCAATTGGCGTGGCAGGGAAAAAAGTACTTCGCATCGCAAGGTCCGAAGAATAAATAAATAAACATTTTGATTGCACTCTGCTTTTTCTGACATACCTATCAGTTTCTGCTTTTAGAGTATATAAGCTAATGTAAACAGGTGGAAAGTGCAGTTTTGAATGACAAGTAAGGTTAGAAATCCGAAGTAAATACAAAGTAGAAATATCAACTACCTAATAAACATTGTTAAAGGTTTTTTACTCCGTAAAAGTGTATTTTAGCTATTAAAAGTATTGTGAAGTTTCCATTAAGCTATTAAATAAATAGTGTTGGTGTTTACCTCGTATTATAATTTTTGGAACCCACGGATTTTTAAGGGTGTTTCCTAGGGGAGGAAACACGTGAAATTATGAACCATTTTAATAAAAGAAAATACATGTGACGAGTATTATTGTAATCGTTGATAAGATTCAATAAACACAAATATGCTACATATTATACTAACTTTTCGCCAATTAAGATGGTATCATCGGGTTACTATTAAAGCGACAAGCAATTATCTAAAATATTAACTTATTAACGATTACAACACTCTTTACGTGCTTTTTTTTAAATAAAGTGATTCATAACCTTCATGTTTTTACATTGATTTTTTTTTTAAATGGAATAATTCTTCTACCTATACCACCATGACTTCCCGTTCAAATAACAAAATCGAACTTTTCGCTCTTAAGTCATATATATGCTTACAAGAGAAACAGCGGAAGGAAAGACGGACGGACGGACAGATGAACAAACTGATAGACGAACGGACAGATGATGGAAGTTATTCAGAATTGCTTGATTGATAAAATATTATTGTCTCGTATTTCCACCCCTGTAACCACTCTTCAGGATCCGTGGTTTCCAGTTAATTTATAAGGGATAAACACTAACACTTCATTTAATAACTTTACTGGAAACTTCACAATACTTTTTAACCAACTAAAATATACTTTTACTGACTAAAGTATTCTTAACAATGCATTTACCTCAGATTTCTAACCTCTCACTTGTCATTCAAAACTTCTCTTCCTGTCGTAAATCTCACCTTATATATTCAACGAAATACATGAAGAAAAATCTAGCATAGACTAATAACACTTTCGAGCATAATCTAGAATAACGCAGAAAATCTGGAGCCATCTACCAGCTTCCAGAAAACGTACTGCTACTACTAGTGTCTCAGAGATGGCGTACATTACAAGCTTTGTTGGTTGCCTATTCAATCTTACTTAATTTCGGCGATTTCTCATGGGCGCATCCAACGAAGTGGAGGGGAAGACCTTCCACTTCGTTGGGCGCATCAGCTTCCCGTCCTAAGAGTGACTAAATGTACAACAATATGGAGATTTTTTCAAAGTGGCCTAACTCTTCGTTTTTCCTGTTTTTTTTGTTATGTGTTATGTAAGATTGTTATGTAACACATTAATGCCATTTTACATTCACACGTACTGTATACAGGGTGCAATTAGTTTCATGTCATTAAAAAAAAATCGGTAAAGGTATTTACACAGAACTTCCCTCTTTATTTGTGCATGGCGGTCACTCTAAAAAATTAATAATTACGAAGTGACATTGAAAATAATAATCGGAATATATTTATCACTATTATTACAAAGAACACCTGATAAGTTTTGGTAAAAAAAATATACAGAGTGCTCATCCAACAGCAAAAGTTCAATACTAAATAACAGGTGCCAAATATGGAAGACCTGAGCAAATACCTTTATAAATGTCCACCATGACGGAATTATTTCTGGGGATGACCACCCTGTACATTTTTCAATAATAGTATAATAGGTGCATATGCCTAATATTATTGCGATCTGTCACATTTTCAATTCCACATACACGTAGTGGAGTGGATGTATAGTGGTGGTTAAAAAATTTCATTCTATTTTCAATTTTTCAAAAATGTTTTTAAAAAAATGTTCAAAATTTGCCACGAAACGTGGAAATTTTAAATTTGAGAAAAGAAAAAAAAATTTCCATCTATTTTAGTGGTACAATTTTTTTCAAGAATGTTGGTGAAACATTTTTTTTTCTCAAATAGGTTTAGAATGTCAGTCATGTCAAACGTGAAAATTTCAAATTTGAGGGAAAAAAAATTCCATCTATTCTAGTGGTAAATTTTTTTCCAAAATGGTAAAAAAAAATGTTGCAAATATTCTTTTCCGAAATAGGTTTGGAATGTCATGAAACGTGGAAATTTTAAATTAGAGCAAAAAAACATTTTTTCGTCTATTCTATACCCGGTGATAAATAGATTATATTTGTTGGCAAAAAAATGTTTTTTCAAAAAAATTTTTAATCAAAATAATTTTTAAATTTGTATGAATAGGTTTAGAATGCCATGAAAGCGTGAGAATTTTAAATTTGAACAAAGAAAAAAATCAGTCTGTATTAGTGGTAAAATTTTTTCAAAAATAGTAAAAAAAATTTCTACATTTTTTTTAAAAATAGGTTTAGAACGATATGAAACGTGGACTTTTAAATTTGAACAAAGAAAAAAATTTTTCCATCTGTTTTAGTGGTAAAAAATTTTTCAAAAATGTTGGTAAAAAAATTTCCAAATTTTGTTTTTCTGAAATAGGTTTAGCGTGTCATGAAACGTGGAAATTTTAAATTTGAGCAAAAAAATTTTTTTTCATTATTTATTCCCTTTAGACGATCCACCCTGTATATTTTCCAGTGAAAGTTCTACCATTTCTTCGCTGACAGAAGGGTCAATTACCTACCAAATTTGACTGCTCTCCGTCAAGTAGTTTTTTTTCGTAAATGCACCAACAGACAGACAGACAGACAGAAAAACAGACGGAATTGCAAAACCTATATTTTCGTAATCTCCGTGATCTGAAACGTCAGAATCCGAAAAAATCTCGGAGGGTGATTTTTTCTCGAATACAATACTTCCTTTCGGTATGCGAGGGAAATAAAAACTGGTGGTAGGGAACGACAAGACAAACAAAAAAACCTTATATAACATGGGGTCTAAAGCTCATAGTTTTGAAGAAAAAAAATAAACAAAAATTTCGCAAATTTTCAATAAAATTTTTTGAGAACTGCTGGAATATTGAGGTAGGTTTAGATCTAGATCTGATCTGAAGCAAACTATACTCTAACTCTCCCTTGTGCAATATTTTAGTTACTGTGGGTGTTTCGTTATGTACACACGTCCAACCCAAATTCTTGATTACGTACAGACACAATAACTTATTTGTTCGTTCTTTTTGTATTCCTTTTGGCTTTTGTACCAAGTTTTTATTTTATTTTTCTTTATTGACAACGTTAGTTGATAGTTTAGTGTTTAGTGTTGAACGAAGTGCGTATGTCCTTAATTCGACGTACCGAACTGTGTATTGATGCAGATGCAGAGATTTTGAATCATTTAGGTAGGTAGTAAGCTTTTAACCCAGGACACTAATTTAGGTTACAAATGTTAATCAACCACATTTAAATTTTCTAAATTATAAACAATCCAATATTTTGTTCCAAATTAAAAAACACACATGTAAAGAAATGCTCCGTTTAAACCTCTATGGCCATTATTTGCTTCACGAAGAGAGAACGAATTATTTACCTCTTTATAATTGCCTCAGTTCAGTTGAGGCGGTTCATCAAAGGCGGTCGATGATCCAAGGCCTTTGCTTTGACACCGCAGACCACCGCGTGTGCCGGCGAGCACTTTTTTATGACAATTTAAAAGTTGTATAATTGGGAACTACAAGTCCATTGACCAAGAAAAGCAGTGGTTCTCAATTGTTATCTACCATAATATTAAAAATGTTGACCTAGATCAGTTTTTTCAAAGTGCCCCTAGAGGGAAAAGTCGTAAAGGTTTTTTGTTTGTCTAGTCGGTCCCCATTACCAGTTTCTTTTAATGACATGAAACTGATTACACCCTGTATATGTACATGTTATATCAGCCTTTAGAAAGATGTTACGCATCTTTATAAACAATAAGTGTGCCATTTCTACAACGAAACTATTATTTTTCTCTCTTCTGTTAATTCAGCATCATGCTATTTGCCGCGATTGTTCGTTTGGCATACCGTGTTATCAAAATTATTTCCCATCTGCCCCCCTAGTGGAATATAAGCCAGTTCAATGTATTAGATTGGAGGGATTCCTTCGTCGCATGTAATCCGTCTTTCCATAAGTCGTTAATCAGTTTGCATTTACCACTTAAAGAATTTCGGTTTGTATTCCCAAGGTCTGACATTTCTTAAGTCATAGTAGAGAATTTATAGACCGTCCTAAAGTTTCATTCAAGTCTTTAGGCATTCGACCCGGCAGATGACGCAGTTACCTACATACCCGAACCTTCTTCTCTGTCTAATTATCTCTGATTTGACAAGCGTGTCTGCGTATGCAACATAATAAAAACTAAACCACTAAAAAAAGATAAAAAATAAAAACAGTGGATAAATATGGCGGATGCTGCTGCCAGACAGCTCCAATATGAATATAAAGCGGTAAGTGATTTTAATTGTTGTTATTTCTTAAAAAAATACTGAATTGTATAGTCTTCTGTTTCCTTCTTGGTGAGAAGTAATATTCATATTTCATTTGTATTCGTATTATTGAATTATTAGCTTGACGTTTGTACTACGTTTTTATATTCATTTTAATTTGTTTATTTTCTTATCTTTATAATATAATAGAACTTACTCTCGTTTTAGAATTCCAATCTTGTTCTGCAAGCCGATGTTCGACTCATCGAAAGAAGAAGTCGAGATGAGGCAACTGGAGAGGTTATGTCCCTTGTGGGAAAATTGTCAGGAACAAAAATGGGAGATAGAGCACAGAGGACGCGTCCAGGAAAAGCAGAAGAACGTAAAGTAAAGTATGTATTGCTCACGTATTTGATGTTAGTTATATAGTCGTTTTCATAATTTAAAGGCATGTAAAAAATGCGGTAGGTACAAAGCGGACAGGCGGCATCTACTCAATCTATTCAATGGTACCGCCGCGCGAACTCTTTTGACGGGAATTTTTTATGTGACTAGGAAATATGAAGGCAACTTTACCTAGATGAAAAATTTTTCAGGCGTCAGAAACGAGACGAGGCCCAATATGATTTTGCTAGAATGAAAGGTGCTACATTGTTATCAGAAGGAGTAGATGAAATGGTTGGTATAATATACAGACCTAAGACACAGGAAACAAGACAAACTTATGAGGTTTTATTGAGCTTTCTACAAGAAGCGCTAGGAGATCAGCCAAGAGATATTCTCTGTGGAGCTGCTGATGAAGTTCTGCAAGTGCTAAAAAATGAAAGGTTAAAGGAACGTGAGAAAAAGAAGGAAACGGAAACTCTTTTAGGTAAAGATAATTGCGGCGACCAGCGTGTAATGTTGTGTAATGATTGTGTTGTATCCATTTGCGTTTGAAATTGGTCAAACATCAGAAGTCATCTTTCATTTACTTCTGTTGGCTCGAATTTATGATCTCACCTGTGCAATTTAAGATGCCAATTTTAATATTTCGATATCGATATCATAGAGCTTTCCTGGTCGCATATTCAGGAAGATCCTATCATTTAAACATTTAATGTTTTACCTTTTTCTCAGCTATTAAAATAGAACAGAAAGATCTTTATTTAGGCAAGTAATCTATTCATTGAAAAAATGATTGATATGTTCATTACAAACTAAAACGGCAGTTCTTAATTCCATGATCATCTTTGTACAAGATAATTTTTGATATGATAGTAGAGGTATTTCAGAATCTTATGAACCGCGAAATGCGCAAAAGGCAAAGTTTGTTCTGGGTTTATAAGTGTATTTTGAAAACACTGACAGCTACCTTGCTGTATACATAAACAAGAGCTCGGGATACATTGTAAACAATAAATCTAATATTTTTAAGAAGTGTAACTGAGCCCACGAGAGGGATTTTGTCTCTGCGCATATGAAGGTCACAAGCTCATGAGATTTTGAAACACCTCTAACTACATGTCTCGTTTTACATCAAGCTGACTGATGAACTTGTTAAGTTAAGCTTTTAAAAGGGTACAACATTTATTTCACTAGAAAATTTCAGTATATTATAATGTATTGTGATCTCTTTAATAAACATAAACATTATTGATATCAATTCTAGGACCAATAGCGGATGAACGGTTTGCATTATTGGTTAATTTGGGTAAAAAAATAACTGATTTTGGTAATGAAGAAAATAAAACTACAACCGGAGAAGAAAACATTGATGAACAGTATGGAATAAATGTACAGTTTGAAGAATCGGAGGAAGAGGATGATGAGGATATGTATGGTGAGGTTCGAGAGGAAATGGATGATGAAGAAGGAGAAGAAGCAAAAGAGGATAGTGCCATTCATGCAGAAAATGTAAGTTAACTTCTTAGTAGTCCTTATGGGACTTCTTGCCACTTCTGTGAAAATTTTTAAATATTAATTAAAAGAAACCTCTGCTTCAAATGGATTAGATAGAGGTTGGTTTTTGAATAATCATGGTTATTACAAAATAGCAGATTTAGTAAATTTCGTTCTAATTTCATTTTTTCTTTTTCAAAAATCATTACAGAGTCCCATTGGATCACGTGATTGTTATTTCATGCCTATTTAAACATGTTTGATTTCTTGAATTCTCCCCTTCCAGCATAATTTCTATGTTCACCCAGCTCCCATGGTGAAAGGTCTAGATGATTCCATTATATAATTATTACCTGCATTAGAAATTGGTTTTTGTTCGAATTCCGACTTTCGTCTTTCTACAGTTCTCTGCTCCTATTGGACTCCTTTGTCTATTTTCCACTTACCTTATCTAGATATGTATAATGTAGATATTATTATTCTATGTTCGTTATTTAGAAATTGATATTTTGTTAAACAAAATTGATACACTCCAAAAGGTGTTGGAATGTTCCAAAAATGTACTGAGATAAGTAGAACTTGATTAGTGGCTTAGCCTCTTCAATAACGGCTTGTTAAAGCATTGTCGCATCTGTCATCATGTTTTGTTTGTTGACAAAATTCGACAAATGAAAGTGGGTTTTGTCTGATATGAGCAAATGATTCATTATATGAGAGTCTTCTATTAGTAAGATCGCAGAGCCGCCAGACCTACGTCATTTGAGCAAAGCTAATATCTTGACAATAAATAGTATGATATATGGTTAAGAATGTATGCACATTTGTTAGCTTGAAAACGGGGCCCTTTTACAGATAACAGGTATAAAAGGTACAAAAAATCTTACTACCCAACGTTAAAGTATGATAGCTGGTTTTCATATACGTTTGACAGAATACTGTTAAAAAACCAACATTCATTATTGCCAGACATTTTCTTGGCCCTAACTTCCACCAGACGCTTTAAAGCTCGAAAAAAACACAACCCAACCTAACTTATCTGTGGAATCATATCTACTACCAACTATGTATAGTCGCCTCCATTCTCTTAGTGCACATAAAAAAACCTCAAAGCTTTGCCGCTTAAGTATAGATGGGAGAGCTGGGCATGGTAGAAATTCCCAAAAACCAGTAAATCATAAATATAATGCATTATTGAACATCATTATCTTCATGTAAAATATTTCTGCCATGATTAAAATAAGAAATTAACGAAAACACACCTGTTTCAATTTTAATCCGGAAATATTTGAATATACCTACCCGACTTTCCTCTACCGCAAATTGCTTAAGATTTAACGGTTTGTTACCTGCTCTCAGAGCACATACAGAGTCGAACTTTTATAATATTGTCACTTGTCACTTGTTTCACGAAATGACAAGGTAACCGTGTCAGTTATATATTTAAATGTGCTTTATGTAATAACAGTTTTTGATCTGTGTTTACATTATATTTGGATTGTGAGAGCTTAAAGAGTACACATATATTAAAGGTGGCTTCAGAGTGCATTAAGCATAAGGCGTATGGTGTAAGCGTATGCCATAACAGAAATAAACATACCCAAATCCGTATGAGCATTCATAGTGTACATAACATAGAACGTATGGCGTAAGAAATGGTTTATTTTTGTTTCCTTATGTCTTATGCTTAAGTCTTACACAATCGGGTAAAAGTGTATGCTTTCTGGTACATTCGCAAAACAGTTTCGCCACAAATCTGATATTTCAGGATAGAATATGTTTATTTTGAATATAGAAAAATTATTGGTGATAATCGATTAGGCCTTTATTGGATGAAAATAATACTAAAATGACTTCTGTCATGTAGAGTTGCAGTGTACTGCGCATGCACTGATCTTACGATTACCACACTATGACTGTACTTCCTCTAAAATTAAGTCATACGTCTTGGCTTACATCATATGGCTTAATGCTAATGCACTCTGAGTTTACCTTAACAGGTACGTGAAATTTCCTTTGTGTTTTAGCGTATTTTATGCAGTTGTGTTTTTATAAATATTCATTATTAGGTAGCAAGAGAATATTTGGTAATTTTAATTTAGACTGTCAAAATTTATCAATGCCTCAGAAATACTTTTAAATTTCATTATGCAGAAATACTTTAAGTACAGCTCTGTGGGATATTACTTTACAAATAAGGTATAATTTATGGTCGATTTTTATTGCTTTTTTTATATACACTAAGAGAATGGAGATGACAATAAGCCGCAAAACTTTGAGGTTTTTTATGAGCCTTACTTAAATGGAGGCAACTATAAAAAACGAAACAAAACAAATAATTTACTATGTTAGGTTAGGTTGGGCTTTTTTCGAGCTTTAAAGGATCTGGCAGAAGTTATGGCCCAAGGAAAGTGTCTGGCAATAATGAACATTGGTTTTACAGCATTCAGTATTCTGTCAAACATACAGGGTGTTCCTTAATGATGTGCTAATATTTCAGGGTGATTCCTTAAGTCATTTTATTAAGAAAAGTCCATATGAACAAATGAACATATGTCCACAACGGCTTGATTTTTTTGCTGCAGGTTGTTGAACATTTTTTTTTCTAATCGTTATTTTTTAATATCTCAGAAAGTATTTCAGATATTATTTTCAATTTTGGTATGTGTTAATAGCATATAGAACCACATATTTTAATTAGAGAAATTATTTTATCGCTCCACCAGTGGCGTCCTTGCGACCATGTCCTCTGATATTCTTTACCAAAAAAGTGGTACGCCACTGACATTTTTCCTTGTCGATATTTTTCCTGATTAGCCTGATCAATTCTACATGAAAACGGTTTCTTGCGTTTTTCTCATCAGACGCACAGTTCTCGATTAAGACAATTAAATTCATATTGAAACTAATTATACAGCCATACACACACAAAAAAATTTTCGATTACACAAACCAGATCAATCATCTCCAGTGTATTTTGGCTTGCTGAATCCGAATCCGGTGTCATTTTTGCCCCACCACGTCACAATTTTTTTCTGTACTCAAAAAACAGTTAGAAAAATACAAAAATGGAAAACTGCATTTTTCCAATGATATTCTTTTTGATTATAGTTTCATTTAATTGTAATTGGGAAATGAACTATTTTTAAATATAAAATGTATCTTAATGTAGGAAAAAGTTAATATGTTTGTTAAGATAGCATTTATTAGCAAATATATTTTGAATAAAAAAGAAATTGTTATTTTAGTTGGGAGGCGTAGAGGAAATGAAAAAGGAAAAAAGTCTGCATCCCTTGGACATAGATGCTTATTGGTTACAGAGAAGGTTGTCAAAAATATATGACGATGCAATGGTTTCCCAAGCAAAAGCCTCAGAGGTTTTAAATGTTCTTCGTGATGCTAACGATGATAGGGAATGCGAAAACCAGTTGGTGTTACTTTTGGGATATGATTGCTTTGACTTTATTAAACAGCTCAAAAAGCACAGGCAAATGAGTAAGTTAAATTAACTGCTAATTAAAAATGTTTTTATGATATATTCCAGATGTTACTTATATTTATAATTTGATTTAACATTTTTGAAGAACAAGTCTATATTCCTAACTTTTTACATGAAATATTCTTTTCAGTATTATACTGCACACTATTGGCCAAATCTCAAAGCGATTCAGAGAGGCAAAAAATAAAGGACAAGATGTCTGACGATCCTTCCCTTAAACGTATCTTAAAGCTTTTGGAGACAGGAAAAGGGGATGATGATGATGAAGATGATGAATCGACGTCGAGGTCTCACAGGAGAAAGAACGAATCTGAGGATATGGATACTGGAAGTGCACAAGTGGCTGGTGCTAGGCATTTAATTGATTTTGAGGACTTGGTTTTCCAGCAGGGATCACATTTTATGGCTAACAAGAGGTGCCAACTGCCTGATGGATCTTTCAGGAAGCAAAGAAAAGGTAAAAGTTCATTAAACCTTTAAGTTTTTAGTTAAAATCAATTGAATTTTTCTTCTTTTATTTCCACATCCACGTAGTGGATTGGAAGTATAGTAATCGTAAAAAAAATTTCATTTTTTTTTTTTTTTTGTTGAAATAGGTTTTCTTTTGAGTGAGGAGCAAATTTCTCTAATCTTGGCCTGTATTTTTTAACATTTTTTAAACATAGGTCATGTCCAGCACATTAAGTTGTAGGTATTTTTAAATTCTTTAAATATGCATATGGAGCAATCCAAACATTTCTTCCTTTTCTTAAGGTGGGATTCCCATTAAACGAGCTTATAAATCGCTGCTCTTTTTAGGAATTTTTATTGGGAAAATTATTAGACAAATCATTTTTAACCTTTGGAGATATATTTATTATACATTGAAGCTACTACATTCAAGTTTTATGTGATTATAATGATAATTGTGGCTATGGTGCCCCTTGTAGTGAGACGCCTCCCAAAATGTCACAGTTGCTGGCCGTCTCTTTACTTCTTGTGAATATAGGAGTGGCATAAAGTACAGAGAATTTCTTTTTTCAAAAAATGACACTGGGAGAAAAAAAAAAACTTTTTCCTCTTCACGTTTTTTTCTGATAGAAAAAAAGTTTTGCATTTATTTTATTTTACGTAGTTTATGAGATGTTCTCAATAAATGTACTAAATTTCAGAGCAATCGGCTTAATAGTTCTGGAGATATCACGTCGACGTCTTTAGATATCACGTTGACGTGTGTACACAAAAGTCTTAACGTAACCCCATAAAAAGAATCCAGGGATTTAGATCTGGCGATATTGCTGGCCATCTTAAACCACTATCTATCCACCTGTTTCCACAGACAGTATAGTGGTTGTGTTTGCTGTTTGCGATTGAATTAAGTGATATAACCTTAAGGTAGCCATTCCCTAGAAAGAGATATCCGATAGGAAAATATCCATAATTTTAGTGGTTTGCAAAATAGTTTAATTTAAAAGTACGAAATAGGAAGATCAGCATAATTTTTAAATTTAAATCTAACTATTTTGCAAACCACTGAAATTATGGAGTGAAAATTTATAGTAATAGTCTTGTTAAGGTTCTACTTAGGAAGTCTTATAGTTTTTTAAATATACGTATTAAGAAAAAAAAGTTATGGCCAAAAATAGTAAATATTTCCCTATCGGATGTCTCTTTCTAGGGAATGGTCACCTTAATGTCAGTGAAAAATGTGTTCATCAGAACGAGGATGAGTTTGACGAGTTTTAATCTACTGCATGACACAGCTCCTTAACCTCTAAAATTTGATTACAATATCCTTTTAGGTACCCCAGATGACGCTGCCACTGGTTAAAATATTCACGCACGTTAGCTCCGCCCCAAGCATTATCTCATAATTTTTTAAAATATAGGGTGGGTAAAGAAATAAAAAAAAAAGTACACAAATTTAAAGTTAAGAATACCTACAATTTGATGTACCGGATGTGGTGCACTCTTAGTTTCTAGATTAATGTAATATTTTATGAATTAAAACAAATTGTGAATATAACTTAACCAAATTTGTTTCTTAAATGTAGGTTATGAGGAAGTTCATGTGCCCGCATTGAAACAAAAACCATTTGAAGAGAATGAAAAACTACAACCTATCGACCAACTGCCAAAATATGTCCAACCTGTGTTTGACGGTTTCAAAACTCTCAATCGTATTCAGAGCAGGCTTTATAGAGCCGCCTTGGAGTCCGATGAAAACTTACTACTGTGTGCCCCAACTGGTGCAGGTAAAACTAACGTGGCCCTGTTGTGTATGATGAGAGAGATCGGTAAGCATATTAATACTGATGGTACCATAAATGCTGATGATTTCAAAATTATATACGTTGCTCCGATGAGATCTCTAGTACAAGAAATGGTGGGTAATTTTGGTAAAAGATTGGCAAGTTACAACATAACGGTGTCTGAGTTAACTGGGGATCATCAGTTAACTAGAGAACAGATATCGGCTACTCAAATCATCGTCTGTACCCCTGAAAAATGGGATATAATCACAAGAAAAGGGGGTGAAAAAACATTTACTTCGTTAGTAAGATTGATCATCATTGATGAAATACATCTGTTGCACGATGAGCGTGGACCAGTCTTAGAGGCTTTGGTAGCAAGGACGATAAGGATGATAGAATCTACCCAAGAAGATGTTCGGTTAGTTGGATTATCTGCCACATTACCCAATTATCAGGACGTAGCTGCATTTTTGAGAGTTAAACCTGATACAGGGCTGTACCACTTTGATAACAGCTTCAGGCCTGTGGCCTTAGAACAACAGTATATCGGCGTGACAGAAAAAAAGGCTTTAAAGAGATACCAAGTCATGAATGAAATTGTCTATGAGAAAACGATGGAACACGCTGGCCGAAACCAAGTGCTCATATTTGTCCATTCGAGGAAGGAAACCGGTAAAACAGCAAGGGCAATAAGGGACATGTGCTTGGAAAAGGACACCCTGGGTCAGTTCTTACGTGAAGGTTCGGCATCTATGGAAGTGTTGCGGACGGAGGCTGAACAAGTAAAAAATCACGAATTAAAAGATCTGCTTCCGTATGGCTTTGCCATACATCATGCTGGAATGACTCGTGTTGACAGAACGTTGGTTGAGGATTTGTTTGCCGACAGGCATATTCAGGTACTGGTATCCACGGCCACCCTTGCTTGGGGTGTTAACTTGCCAGCGCACACCGTGATAATCAAGGGCACGCAGATATATAACCCTGAGAAAGGTAGATGGGTAGAATTGGGAGCATTAGATGTGCTCCAGATGCTGGGTCGAGCTGGTCGTCCCCAATATGACACTAAAGGTGAAGGAATTTTGATAACCAATCACAGTGAATTGCAGTATTATTTGTCCTTATTAAATCAACAATTGCCCATTGAATCGCAGCTGGTGTCCAAGCTCCCTGATATGCTCAATGCTGAAATAGTCTTGGGTACTATTCAGAACTTAAGAGATGCTGTAACCTGGATGGGTTATACCTATCTTTATATACGTATGTTGCGTCAACCTATGCTGTACGCCATCTCACATGATCACATGAAACAGGATCCGTTACTGGAGCAGCATCGAGCAGATTTGATTCACACTGCAGCTCTTCATCTGGATCGAAGTGGCTTGATAAAATACGACAGGAAAACTGGCCAGTTCCAGGTAACCGAACTCGGCAGGATAGCGTCTCATTATTATTGTACACACGACACTATGCAAACTTACAACCAGTTGCTCAAGCCAATGTTGAGCGAAATTGAGCTGTTCAGAGTGTTTTCTTTATCCGGCGAATTCAAGAACATCTCGGTTCGTGAAGAGGAAAAGCTCGAGTTGCAAAAGTTGATGGAGAGAGTGCCGATTCCCATAAAAGAGAGTATAGAAGAACCTAGTGCTAAAGTAAACGTCCTCTTGCAGGCTTATATTTCGCAGCTCAAACTTGAAGGTTTTGCGTTGATGTCTGACATGGTGTATGTGACGCAGTCAGCATCGCGTCTAATGAGAGCGATATTTGAGATCGTTTTGCATAGGGGATGGGCACAGCTGGCCGATAAATCTTTGGCTTTGTGCAAAATGATTGACAAACGTATGTGGCAGTCGATGTCACCTCTAAGACAGTTTAGAAAGATGCCCGAGGAGATCGTCAAGAAAATCGAAAAGAAAAATTTCCCCTGGGAGAGATTGTACGATTTGGGTCCTAATGAAATCGGAGAATTGATCCGTGTTCCTAAATTAGGCAAAACTATACACAAGTATGTTCATCAGTTCCCTAAGTTGGAGTTGTCCACTCACATTCAGCCGATTACAAGGTCCATGTTAAAAGTTGAATTAACTATAACGCCTGATTTTCAATGGGATGAGAAACTCCACGGAGCATCGGAAGCCTTTTGGATCCTAGTCGAGGACGTCGACTCGGAGGTTATCCTTCATCACGAGTATTTCCTTTTGAAGGCAAAGTATTGCCAAGATGAGCATTTGGTTAAATTCTTTGTCCCGATATTCGAGCCATTGCCACCCCAGTACTTCTTGCGAATAGTTTCAGACCGGTGGATAGGAGCCGAAACTCAACTTCCCGTGTCTTTCAGGCACTTGATTTTGCCGGAGAAGAATTTCCCCCCGACCGAACTGTTAGATTTGCAGCCGTTGCCTATAACGGCTTTGAGGAATGAGAAGTACGAGTCTTTGTATTCTGAGAAATTCCCTCAGTTTAACCCTATTCAAACTCAGGTGTTCAACTCTGTGTACAATGGGGATGATAACATTTTCATCGGTGCTCCGACTGGATCGGGAAAATCTACCATAGCCGAGTTTGCTATTTTAAGATTGTTTGATAGGAATTCTGAGGGCAGGTGTGTGTATTTGGTGCCGAAAGATGCCTTGGCAGAGTTGATCTTTGCCGATTGGCACAATAAATTTGGTCAGAACCTTGGCAAAAAAGTCGTGTTGTTGACAGGCGAAACTGGAACGGACTTAAAACTATTAGCGAAAGGTCAGATAATAATAACAACTGCTGAGAAATGGGATGTCTTGTCTAGAAGATGGAAGCAGAGGAAGAATGTGCAAAACGTTAACCTATTCATCGTTGATGAGTTGCATTTGATTGGTGGCGAGGATGGGCCGGTAATTGAAGTTGTATGCTCTAGGATGAGATATATTTCCTCACAAATCGAGAAACCAATTAGGATCATAGCTTTGAGCGCCTCGTTGACAGATTACAAGGATATTGCGCAATGGTTAGGTTGCAACGCCAATGCCACCTTCAATTTCCATCCTAGCGTCCGGCCAATTCCGCTAGAGTTGCACGTTCAAGGTATCAATATTACACATAATGCTTCAAGGTTAATTGCGATGGCCAAGCCTGTTTATAATGCTATTTTGAGGTACAGTCCTCATAAGCCGGCGATTGTTTTTGTACCAACTAGAAAACAAGCTAGGTTGACTGCGATTGATTTGCTTACTTATGCCGCTTCTGAGGGTCAGCCCAATAAGTTTTTCCATGCAGAAGAAGAGGATATTAAACCCTTTTTGGACCGAATGTCTGACAAGGTAAGAAATTATTTTGTTTATAGTCTATCCAATGTAAGACTGAAGTATTCCCGAAACTTGCAATATAGTTAAAATGTGAATTGATCATTGTTCAAGTTGACTTATCCTCCATCGCAAAATCTTCCTACTCTGCCATACTTACTTATATGTGGGTAAATATTTGCATAAGTTCAAAATTGAATGACGCTATAATAAAATTTATAATAAAACTTACAAATAGCAATCTTATGTACAAGCATTTTAACCCAATCAACCTGTCGCAGCCTAATGTTAGATTTACCAAAATTCATACTCGGAGACAAAAAATACAGTTGTGTAGAAAAAAGAATTCTAAGAAAGATTTGTGTTTGGGGACGCGATCTGAATTGGTGAACTTAACCTAAAAAATTTGAAAAGTTGAAAAACAGTTTTTCGAAAATAAAAAACCTATGACTAATCGAAAAAAGTTGAATGAGGAAGTTGTATTGCTAAAAAGATCCTTCGATTGCTATTTTTTTAAGTATCAATTGCGATAACACTTTGAGATAAATCGAAAAAACCGTCAAATCGATTTTTCTTATTTTTGCTACATCCTTTTTAAATTTACGTTTAAATAGTTACTATCAACCATAAGCATAGCTCACAGCAAGCAAAAAAGTACGTTTTTGAAAAATTTTTAAATATTTTTTATTTTTCGAGATATATCGACTTTTATGTTGAAAAGAATATAGCAACTGTTATTACTCAGATTTTATATTGTATGAATTGTTTCTCTTTCGGGGGGTGGTTTTCTTTCGTTTTCTGGGGTTGGTATTTTAATTATTACAATGTGTTGGAGAGTTGTAGGACAATTTCCTAAACTCTTCCAAATATGCTACAGATAATAATAATAATACAAGTATTTTATTGGATAAACCAAATGGCCATCGACCGAAGTCCTTCAGCCAGTATTACAAAAAGTTACTATATACATTTTAATAAGTAATAATAATAATAATAAGGTAATAATTTAGGTACTTATTGTGTAAAAAAAAAAAAAAAAAAAAAAAAAAAAAAAATTATATTCTGGATTTGCTTCATGACATGTTCAGTTTTCCAGTGCCAGGGACAAGAGAATCTCTTGGAGTGTCCTTGTAGGGTATTTGCATTTGGGCCTCGCTTCTGTTCTTTCTATTAAAAGTGGTTCTAGGTGTTCCATGTTGTGTGTTTGTTTGGCAAATTTGGCAGAAAGTGTCGGTATTCTTTGGATGATTGGCAGAATTTTGGTTTTGTTGTAGAGCAAATCATTTGATGGGTGATGTAGCGGATTTGCGGGATGGCGAATTTTTGTGATAATTCTAAGGGAAGATGTTTCGGCAACTTGGATGTTTTTTAAGGCAGGATTTCTACAATTTAGGTAAAGGGTGTGCCCATATTCTATGATTGGTCTGCAAATTGTTTTGTAGATTTTGGAAGCAGTGGAGATATCGATGCCTTTATTTTTGTATGTTAGTGCCCTGAAGTGTTTCGCTCTGGATATTATTTTCCGTTTTATTATTTTTGTGTGGAGATTCATATTTAGTTTATTATCCAAGTTCATGCCGAGATATTTTGCATTTGTTACTGGACGGATTATACTATTAGAGATAGTCACTGATGGAGAGGAGTTTGAAGGTGTGTGATTAAAAATCATCAATTGCGATTTAGCCGGGTTGGCTTGTAAGCGCCATTTGTTGAACCATAGTTGAGTGTCGTCACAAAGTATTTGTAATTTATTTACTGTTTTTTCTGCCGTTTTATCATGTGCCACTAAGGCGGCATCGTCAGCATATTGCAGCATATATGCTGCATTGGTAAGTTGTTCTGTAGGAGTGAATATATCGTAACAGTAGATATTAAATAGTAAGGGAGATAGTGGAGATCCTTGAGGTACTCCTTGATCTGCGGTAAATTCTTCTGATACTGCATTATTTATCTTAATCCTTAATGTTCTAGAATTTAAAAAATTTTTAATGAGATGAATGAGGTAATCAGGTACATCCAGCTTCTTTAATTTATATAACAGTCCTATGTGCCATATATTATCAAACGCTTTTTTGATATCAAGAAATAGAGCTGCTGTTTTAAGATTACTTAGTTTAGCAGATTGTGCATTGGAGACTAGCGCTGTAATGGGAAGAATCGTAGAACATTTTGCTTTGAAACCAAATTGGTGTGGTGGAATTTTTTCCTCTACTATCTGCAAAATATTGTGTTTTATGATTTTTTCCATTAGTTTTCCTAAAACAGGTAACAATGTTATTGGTCTGTAGTTGTATGCTACAGATTAATATATAATCCGCAAAAAAATTCATACAATATAAAATCGGAGTAATAACAGTTGTTTTAATTTTTGAAATATTTATAACACACCGCCTTTTTTAAATATTTTCTACCTTTAAATAGTGGTGATTTTTGCATTTTTTCAAAAAAGTAAAAAATATGTTCACATTAAAATTTCTCAAAGTATAATTTGAGCCCTATAAGATTTATTTTCCTCTTTTCCTTGGCCCGCTATCTACTATGCTAAAACAGGGGAATTTTGCGGTCACTCTTGAAAAAGATACAGCGAAAAGAAGAAAAGCCAATTTATGACAGTTTTTTCGAAAAGTGTTATCTCAACTGATACTTAAATAATAGCAATCGAAAGTTCTTTTTAGCATCTACAGCCTTCTCATTCAACTTTTTTCGATTAGTCGTATTTTTTTTCTTATTTACGAAAAACTGTTTTTTTCAACTTATTAAATTTTTAAGTTTGCCGCTTCAGATCGCGTCCATCGAAAAACAACTTGTAGATAATTTAATGCTCTGCAATTTTCATATTGAACGCATGGGCACCCAATGCATGGAACGCGAGGTACTTGCAAAAAACTTTGACCTTCAATATCTTGGATAACTTTGTTGGGATCTTTGTGGGTTTGGGTTTGGGACATCTCAAAGAACGTCTGTCTAAAAATTTAGATTTTTACTAATTTTTTCGAGGTCAAATGCTAATTTCTGTGGACTATAAGGAAATATTGCTACAGACATTTTTGTGCCTGGTAGCCACGATGTTTCAGATGAGAATCGTCAGTGGATGAATTGTCACAAATTTTTAAAAACCAATATGGCAATTAGGAATTATGTTCTTGGTCCTGTAATATGATTTATTTTTTATCATTTTTTCAAGTAATTTTCCTTGCACTTGTCGATAATTTTCAGCAATAACATTTCTCTTTTTCAGACCCTGAAAGAAACTCTATCTCAAGGAGTGGCCTACATGCATGAAGGCTTAACAGCAAGCGATTTGCGATTAGTTGAGCAACTTTTCGATTCGGGTGCTGTCCAAATAGCAGTTGTTACGAGGGATCTCTGTTGGGCAGTGAATATCTTCGCTCATTTAATAATCATAATGGATACACAATTTTATAATGGAAAAATTCATGCTTATGAAGATTATCCAGTAACAGATGTGTTGCAAATGGTTGGTAGAGCAAACAGACCTTTGGAAGATGACGACGCTAAATGCGTCCTAATGTGTCAGAGTTCTAAGAAAGACTTTTTCAAAAAGTTTTTGAGCGACCCTTTACCAGTAGAGGTAAGAACATTGAAGTTTTATTTTATAATTCTTCCTTGCATAGCTTTAAATCAGTTAACTGAATTTCTCATTCTAAAACAACAAAGATCGTTTACATGTTAATGTAACTTTATTTGCTACTTTTTTTTTGTAGAGTCATTTGGATCACAGGCTACACGACCATTTCAATGCAGAGATCGTGACTAAAACAATTGAAAACAAACAGGATGCTGTCGATTATTTGACTTGGACATTTTTGTACAGACGTTTGACGCAAAATCCAAACTACTACAATCTACAAGGCGTTACTCACCGGCATTTGTCCGATCACCTTTCAGAACTCGTCGAAAATACGCTCTCAGATTTGGAACAGTCAAAGTGCATCAGTATCGAAGAAGAAATGGATTGTGTACCATTAAATTTGGGGATGATCGCTGCTTACTATTACATCAACTATACAACTATAGGTGATTCCATATTTATTTCATAAATTCTTTTCTGATATTTTTGTATAATTTTTGTTATATTTAAAACAGAAATGTTTGAAATTACTCAACTTGTAATTTTTTATAGTTTATTAATTCAGTAAGGCTGAAGGACTTCGGTCAATGGCCATTTGAGTTTTTACTCAATAAAGTACTTTTATTATTATTATTATTATTAATTCAGTGCTTTTATTCCATAAATACTGTTTTTATTAAAAGAAATCATAATTCTTCATGAATTTATGAATTTTAGTCGATAGAAAAAACTCGTCTAAAGGTCATTTTAAATATCCCAAAACTTGTTGGTTTTAGCAAATTTTTAATTCGACGTCTGTTTTTAATTTCAATTTGGTTATTCGTAAATTATATGTGTGTTATCATTGTATACAGTTCAGATCACGAATGTTGTCGTTCACGTCATCATCTTCTAATTTCCGAATCATATCGACTCGGTCAAAACGGTCACGCAGGATGGCACGCATGGGCGTACCATTTGAAAAAGGTTTTCTGTGAAATAACAATTATTGCTTCAATCAATTTTAATATTATAATATTCCCGTCAAGCGACAACACTACTTCAGCGGTCGAATAGACTAACTACAAAAACTATTAAATCAATTAGGCCATAGACTTATTTCCGAGTACATATTATAAATTGTTTCTCTCATATCCATCCTCCTTGCCGCCACTAGGTTGACAGGTTGACATGTGAGTGGGCTCTTGTCAGACCCTCCACTGCGACCATCAGGTCTATTGTGGCTTTGCCGCCACTAAGTCATTAGTTTAATTTTTCTTTCCATATCTTTCATCTTTCCACACTAGTATTTGGGGGGTCCTGCTGCTCACGGGTTCCTTTACAAATCCGTTGCACCGTCGCATACAAATACCCAATGCATTAGAAGTACGCTGAAGGAAAGTTTACTTTATAAACATTAGCCACATTTAATTTTGTGATTCACCGCATTGGCTGCATGCAAAGTTAAAAGGAGGCCTCCGTTGCATTTTTTCTGACTGTAATAATAATAATAATTGTTGATGATCGAATTCTGAACAACTTTCAAAATGTCCGTCCGTCCGTCTGTCTGTCCGTCCGCCCGCCCGTCCGCCCCTCTCCTTTCTTGTAAGCACGATAACTTAAGAACGAAAAGTTGGATTGTAATGAAATTTGGACAGTAAGTTAGTGTTAGCTAGAAGAAGAACCCTATTGTTTTTTAACAAAATTGATCAATAAATAAAATTGTTAAATATATACATATATTGAGTGCAAATTCAATAACACATTTTTTCGTCTTTCTCGCAAGGTTCAAATGTTTATATATATACCTATTTCAAACTCACTTTATATAAATCAAAAAGACAAATAATTTAAATAATATAGCATCGTTAACATTTGAACAATATATTAAAATATTATGGTGCTGAGTTAGATTGAAACAATATCAAATTATATGAAAAAATTCTAAAATCTGATTGTATATTTGCATTTCAGAGTTATTCAGCTTATCACTTAACAGCAAGACAAAAATCCGTGGGCTTCTGGAGATAATATCTTCAGCCGCAGAGTACGAAGACGTGCCTGTACGACATCACGAAGACAACATTCTGCGGCAACTGTCACAAAAGCTGCCAAACAAACTAACTTCGCCCTCAGGAGGTCAGCCCAAGTTCAACGATCCTCATGTGAAAACCAACCTTTTACTTCAGGCTCATCTGTGCAGGCTACAATTGGGTGCAGAGCTTCAAGGAGATACTGAAACAGTCTTAGCTAAAGCTATTAGGCTCATCCAGGCTTGTGTGGACGTGTTAAGTTCAAACGGATGGTTGTCACCTGCTGTGGCTGCTATGGAACTTGCACAGATGGTGACACAGGCCATGTGGAGTAAGGATTCGTACTTGAAGCAATTACCACACTTCAATAATGAGATTATCAAGAGGTGTACTGACAAGGTAAGCAATTTTTTTTTATATGCAATTACATATTTTAAACAGCTGAAGTGTCTGATACTTTAATGTCAGTTTGGAAAATTGTGGGTAGATATAATTTTTCTGGGATGGGCAATACTTGTACACATTGCAATGTAGCCGAAGTAACGGACAGTTAAAAAGTAACACTATGAAATGGGACAAAATCTAATTTCGACTGTTTTTATTTTATCTTGATGCTGCTTATTCATTGATTTATAATTATTCATATCCTTGAACTTTCACTGGCTTTCCCCAAGCAAGTATCCCATATGAGTCAATCGAATGAAAATGTGCATAATAGTACATTTTTCGTAATTCAGAATTGATTTGTACTGTAGGCAGATTGGTGCAATTTTTTTGCATAACATATCGATGTGAAGTTTCCAGCTGCCATCCTCAGATAAATGTATGCCCAAGAATTTTGTGCTAGTAACCTGTTTTAATGAACCATTATTAGATTTTATTAATAAACTTTTATCAACATTGTTATGATAGTTGATATGAATAAAGACTGACTTGTCATTGTTCAATACCAATTGATTGTCATCTAATAGCATATGGACATCTGTTAGTTGTTTATTTGTGTTGGTGATGGTGTTATTTAGGTTTTTGCTGATAACAAGTAGTGACATATCATCAGCAAACATTACAAGACTCAAATATTTTAGATCATTTACATAAACTATGAATAGTAACAGACCCAACACTGATCCCTGTGGAACACTCACATTATTTTGCAGATGGGAGGATCTTATGTTATGAATGAATATTGACAAATTGAGTCCTTCCTTTTAGGTAGCTTTTGAGCCTGTTTAGAGTTTTGCCTCTTAAACTATATCTTTCCATTTTATTAATTAGAGTTTCAAGGCTTAAGGCTGAAGGCCTTGCTTACATCCAGGAAAACACCAACAGGTTTTTCACTGGCATCTAGATGTAAATAAAGTAGACTTGAAAACTGTTTTATGCCATGTATGGTAAAAAGATCTCTGATCGGAGACCCACACAATCTATTGTACAACCCCCTAAATGCACCTTTGTAGGAATTGGTTCAATCACCAACCTGTCAAAGGAAAAATACATATACATACAAAAATACAATTCACCTATTTCTAGAAGTTCAATTTTCCCCAAGGTTACAGAAATAATCAATAGACAACGTTTGTTATTATTACTAATGCTATTTTTTTATGTAAAATTATTATGCCTTAATGTTGTAATAATTTCTAGGGTGTTGAAACAGTATTTGATATAATGGAATTAGAAGATGAAGACAGATCCAAACTGCTCCAGCTAAATGATTCACAAATGGCAGATGTTGCGAGATTCTGCAATCGGTATCCTAATATAGAACTTACTTATGAAGTATTAGACAAGGACCAAATACATTCAGGATCTTCTGTTCATGTGGCTGTGCAATTAGAAAGGGAGGATGAAGTTAGCGGTCCGGTTATAGCACCGTTCTTCCCACAGGTTAGTGTAATTTTTTTTTAAATTATCGTTCTTCTATGCTTTCTTTTGTTGTTAATATATAGTATATAAGGGAAAAAAACATGACCTATATATTTGTTGTTTTTTTTCAGAAACGTGAAGAAGGTTGGTGGGTGGTAATCGGTGATCCTAAATCAAATTCCCTTCTGTCTATTAAGAGGTTAACTCTGCAGCAAAAGGCACGTGTTAAGTTAGACTTTGTAGCTCCCAGTCCTGGCCATCATAACTATACTTTGTATTTCATGAGCGATGCCTATCTAGGATGCGATCAAGAATATAAATTTTCAATCGATGTTGGAGATTTTGAGTCTAGTGCTAGCGATTCCGATTAAATATTTTACTTTAAGTTATAATTAGGTTATGAAATATACATTTTTGTACATATATTTTAGTTTGGTTCCTTAGCAAATATTCTGAATAAACAAAATTTCCCATATATCAGATGTTGATGTTGTTTAGTAAGCGGACTATTACCAAGCTTGAAGTGATAAAATTTCTGCGATGTAGCTTTGATCTAGACCGCTAGTGGTGTTATGTTGTTGTAATGCTCATATAAATCTCTGATGGAGGTGTATCTAAAAGTATATGTCAGCCCAGTTTACACAGGCATATGGAAATTTCCAAGTAAGTGGAATCTCCCCATAGCCATCTCAAGATTATTATTATTTTTTTGATTGATTGATTTGCCAGCATAAGGTGGGCATTGCTGCCGATTCCGGGCATCCATGGAGGTTCGTTCCATTACCCAGCTTGGTCGTCCTCTGAATCGGCCAAACCGCGTACCGGAACCAAATCTCGGATGTTTTATATACTGCCGGACCGGGTGCATATGCTGTTTTGGACATGGGACATGCTTGTTCTCAGCAACGAGAACCACATGACGCATGGGGTAGGTTCTTTTAAGTTTCCATCTATCATCATCTCCTTATTTATTCCTCCTCCAAGTCTTCCGGGTCTGAATCTAGCAGTGTGCACCTCCTTCTGCCCGCTTGCGTTCACTTCATTTGTCTGCTAAGACATAACACGCATTCGCTTGCTGCAGGGAGCTTTTTTTTTCTTTTTTTAACTGTTCCACAGGTAAATACTTATTTACGGTGGAAGTGCCCTATCTCACGATAAAAAAGCTATTTATGGCGGATTAGTTATGAGAAAGAGGCCCGAGAAAATAATTTGCACACCCTTTATATTAGTTTGTTACTACAGTAATTACTATCCACCGCTTTCCAATTCCGGGTATTTTCAATTTCATTACCTATATTTAATACCTTTTCATTTTTACACCTAAATTTCTTCTCTATTGTGTAATAAACTGTCCTGTGACAAGGATTAAATAAACCAATAAAGTAGAACTTGAAAATAAATAAAAATGAAAACTTATCTTTTCATCCTTTGCATTGCTTATGTTACTACTTCCACTCATTAGAAACCAGTCCGTTGCTTTTCGCTGATGGATGTGCTGATGGTACCAGATGTTTACGTTAACACACTAACCACTTGAGAAATGGTGCTCGGTCGTCTTAGCATAGGAATAGCACTAATAATACACTTGCTTTATTTGATTCTATTTAATAAACTGTATGCGTGATTATTAATTCCATGTGAACTTAGTTTTTCTGTTGTGGCGTTTCACTTCGCGCAGAATTTCTTGATGTATCGGTGGCTTAAATTTTATCCAGTTTAACGTGGGTTTTACCGCTTCTTAAGCTCTTTCTTTTAAGAGCATTTTACAACACGTCTATACATGAGGCTAGTCTAATGCGTTCTCCCCCATAGTCGCCTCAAGCTTATTGGTACAAAATAAAAATAAACGGTTTAAATTGGCTTTCATGTGATATTGTTTTCTTATAAATACATTGGACAACAATAACACTCTTAGACTAGGTGCGTCAAAAACACTAGACTACATGCAGCTTTGGTTGCTTCATCACCACGGTTTTCGACGCCCCCGTTTTCCCTGGCTGGCCCCTAATTCTTGCTGCGACCGTACATAGCATAGTGATTTTATTTTGATCATTATTATTAAAAAATTGCTCCACCTATATGTAACATTTTTTTGCAAAATAGAATAATGAAAGCTCATTATTGATGCAAATCCTCTAGAAATGTCAGGGTGCTAAAGAATTTTGGTTAAATTATTACTTGCTTGTGCTTGATATGAGGTGAGCTGCCTTTGCCTCTGCTGTTCTGAACTGTATCTTTGATCTCCCTCATATACCTGCCTAAAAAGTGTACACAAATATAACCACCGTGTAACGCAGTCCAGACTTACAATCAAGCCCGGATTGAGACATTCTTTCGGCCCGAGTTTGATTTCTTATATTGGACCACGGGTTGCTTCCCTAAATGACGCCGCAGGCGAAATTTTTCAAGGTTACCTGGCACCTTAGAATTTTACTGAAAAATCCATTTATACAAAAATATAGACTTTCACAAAGATAATTTTCGGAATAAAGCGTTAAGAGGGAGATCGGTCAGCGGATAAAAAAAGGACTGAACTAAACCATCAGCCCGCTAAAAAGCAGATAGGAATGTAAAAACAAATAAAAAAAAATGTATTAACATGTTAATAAACAGTTATAAAAGTTTCAAGAAACAAACAAAAAATAAAATACTCGTAATAGGAACAATGTAAAAACTAAATAAATCTGATTCAAAACAAAATACTTATACCTAAGTGGCTAAGTACCTAACTAAAATAATAATAAACTTTTAAGGCTAGAACTTCGTTGAGCAATCTCATCCAAATTTCATCATTTTCTAATTTTACAAGAATGTCCTTTTCTATCAACATAAATAAAAATGCTTCCAAGTGATCTTGCGATGAGTCATTTCTCAGCATATTTAAAATATAGTTTAATTTGGAGAACCGGAATGACCGGCCCATCGAGTTTTACTCGGTAACTCGCCGGCCCAATCTGGGCCTGCTTGCAACTGAAAATAATTGGATAGTTCAAATTTACTTAGATTTTTGGTATAATTTCTATGAATGTTGAGAAATAATAATACGCTAATGGCCCCGATCTGGGCTTGAGTGATTTGATCTTTGTATAGAGTATTATATAAAAATAATGATTAACAATAAGCTGTTTTCTGCCAATTGGGTGATGTTATTTAACTGAAAATATGTGTAAGTTGTACATAAATACTACAGGATTGTTGAAGACTATTTTTGCATAAAATTTGATTATAAGGGAGATATCTCCTAATTTGGTACTTTAGCCCCCTCCCCACTAGCCTTACGTGTTGTTCCCTCTTAATCGCATCAAGGAATGAGAGATGAACGCATTTTTATGAGTATTTCTTTCGCTCCCTGAATACATACGGATTCGAGATACTCCAGTAATGGGAATTGTATCGATTATAAAGCAAGGGCGTAAATATATACTTTTTGTGGGGTGGAAGGGGTAATGTGTTACGCTCTGGCGCCCTCTACGGTTTGGAGACGGATGCTCATGAGTGGTGTGATGGCAATCATGGTTAGACAACTGTAAAGTCTGTAATACACGCCATCTCTGAGACAATTGTTAAAGTACGTTTCTAGAAATTCATAGATCAAACCGCAAGTGCATTATAGGCGAGTCTGCCTGGGGTAAAAAAGAGGTGATTTTACAAATTTTGTATACCATTTGAGTTAGCAACGGATTCTTATAGGAAAAATTCCGCTGAACAAGATTTTTGTATGAAAAATTTTCCTAAACCGCGAGCTTCATGGTCAAATAATTGTTTAAACAATTTTTTTTTCGTTTTTATCTAATAATGTAAAAACGGTTTAACGGATCCGAAAAAATCTTGATTCAATCGAAAGATATTTTTAATACGCGTCGTTTGGCGTCAGGTACGACTCTTTTTGTCAACCCGTTCATTTGTTATAGCCAAAATAAATTTCATAATCCACAAATTGATTGCTCCGAAATTAATGAGGTCAGGATATTGTTTTTTTTTCAAAATATATGCCTTTTGTACCAAAGCATATATCATATTTTTTTTGACCGGATATCTTCAATCCTTTTAGATTGTTTAAACAATTGGCATAATTTGTTAATTTGCAAATAACTTTTTTTTCGAAGATTTTGGTCTCAAAATTTTCCTTTTTGCAAGAACTTTCATATGCACAAAACCCCATTTCGATACGCTTATCCAGAGCCGAGATATTCCATTTGGTAATTTGCAAAATTAATTTGAACTTTAAATAAACAAAAGCAAAATGTTGCATTCGTGCAGACTACTATGGGGGTTGTGCCCGACATCAATATTTATCGTTTAAAGTTGGTTTGAAGTCGATCAAGCTATCGAAAAAAAGTTGTTTGTTAATTAACACATTATATGCCAATTGTTTAAACAATTATTAAAAGGTATTGAAGATATCGGGCCAAAAAAGATACGGTATATTTTTTGGTATAAGAGGTATATATTTTGAAAAAAACAATATCTTGACCTCACTAGTTTCGGAATAATTAATTTGTTAATTATGAAATTTGTTTTGGCTATAACAAATGAACGGGTTGACAAAATGAGTTGTTCCTGATGCCAAATGACACGTATTGAAAATATCTATCGATTGAGTCAAGATTTTTTCGGATCCGTCAAACTGTTTTCATTTTATTAAATAAAAACAAAAAAAAATTGTTTAAACAATTATTTGACCATGAAGCTCACGGTTTAGGAAAATTTTTCATAAGAAAATCTTGTTCAGCGGAATTTTTCCGATAAGAATCCGTGGCTAACTCAAATGGAATAGAAAATTTTTGGGAAAAATTCCAGGCAGTCTCACCTATTAGTACTGGTTGGTTATTGTATGGCCACTGAGCAGATTCCTCTGGGGTATGGCCTTTTAAGGTATTTATATTTATTCCGTCCTATAGGGCTGACTGACAGATGCATAGTTGGCATATGGGTAATGTTCTCGCTTAGGGTGCAAGAGGTCACGGGTTCACACCGAACTTTTTCTTTTAATATTTTGTAACGATTAATGTATTTCTTCACAAATTCAGGTTTGCTTTGACGGCAGAAATAACATTTTCCTTCTTTTTCCTATAATGATTTCATTCTTTCATGTAATTTCTTTAGGTAAGGTTAGTTTAGGTTGATTTTTATTTTGCTATCTAATTGTTAATAATATTATCAGTGCCACGGGCAGGGGGTGCGGGGGTGTTAGACTCTATATAGTGGATTAAAGTGCACTCTAATTTGCATTAATTCCAACTGGCAGTCTTGTGAAAATGTTTCCGAAGTCTCAAGTGACTGCGAAGAAGAAGCCGAGGCCACCGTCGACGAACTGTTCACACCCGAGGATGGTGAGAAAGAAGATACGGAAGAGAATACTGTGAAGAGGACGACGATATGCAATTAAGCTTAGAATTAGACATGAATGAACTTAGTCCATTCAGAAAAAAAGTTTTATACAAAACTTCCCTGCATTTTGTTATAATAGCTACATTTTGTCGGAAGTACTGAAGAAATAGAAAAAGCCAAAAACCTTATTTGTTTGGTTCCATTTTTTTAATATGGCAGCGGTGTTGGCCGATCTAGTCCAAGGCATGCATACTAATAAATATATCATGAAATCAAAAATAAATTACTGCAGCTTAACAATAACTTCGAAAAGTATGACGATAACGAAAATAATTAATTAATCGAATAATCGCAGTGAGTTCCATCAAATGTATCTAAATTGTAATCATGAATATTAGTGCAGTGAAATAAGGAATCGGCTCGGAATCTTTTGTAACAGGGCGGACTATTTTCCATTCTATTCTAAATTGTATCCATAGTATATGATGTGTCGCTGCAATAGTTATGAAACAAAACAGGGTAGGTAATATTACGGTTTTTCGCGGATAACTTTTAAAATTTGATTTTATAAAAAAAAAAAAAACTGGTTACGCCAAACGAAAGTACGGGAAACACATCAAAAACGTATATGAAGCTTTTTTGTTCGATCAAAAATGTAGGCTCAAAATCTTTTTGTTTAACGCACGAAAATGGAACGCAGCGACACGTAAGTACGGCGCGCGAGGCATGCGCGATCTCGGACGCGCTACACTAAATTTGTTGAAACTTTTGAACTAATTAATAAAACTGAATTGCACCTATATTGTTAGCTGAGTCATATCGGATTTCAGGGGGTGCTAATTCCTTCATAATTTGGAAAAATGGACATTACTGCATATGACTAGTGTAGAAGCAAAAGCTGCTATATGCAAGAATTGAAGAATAGTAGGTATATATAGTAGCACATTCAGCTTTTTCTGAGGAATTCGATTTCATGCCCGTTAAGACTCAAAACGTCTTTTAAAATATATAGAAATAATGCGTTAATGTGACCTTCAATGTGCTTGTCTGTTTAATATTAAAAACATTTTTAACTTCTTAGTATAGTTACAATTATTTTTGAAAATGAATTATTATTTGTTTGCTTATAATTGTATTGAAACATATTCTTTATAGGATTTTGCAAACAGCAGAAAAAATAACTATCTATAACTAAAAGAAAAACTTTGTGTAAAGATATTAATGAAACCTTTGAATTCTTTCGATAACCTGAATTCTGGTTATGCTAACAAATTAAAATCCTAAAATGAATTTGTCTAATTTCTTATTTGACAATTCTCATTTTAACACTAGCGTCCACACAGTCCCCTACGGCCATGCAGATTAAACTAGTAACTACATAACCCCCTACGATCATGAATATTCAGTTAAAAATGAGAACAAAGGCCTAAAATGAATTTATTTATCTACCTTGTCTTAAAAAAAATCACTGTAATGGATTACATTTTCATGAAATCTATCATTCTGTTTCTTGGAAATACTTAGCCTTTGAAACGTTTTTCGCCCTTATTCTGGAGCTCATCAGAAAGACATAAAGCCACTCATAAAGATGTTTCATGCAAAACCAAGACAATTTCTATGAATAAGTGTGAAATAATTATATTTGATATTGACTGATAAAAACAACCTCACCTATCTATTAGCTAACTAATATTAGAGCCTATATACTCTATGCATGTTTGAAAATGAATTATTATTTGTTTGCTTATAATTGTATTGAAACATATTCGTTATAGGATTTTGCAAACAGCAGAAAAAAGAACTACCTATGTATAACTAAAAGAAAAACTTTGTGTAAAAAATTTATGAAATCTTTGCATTCTTTCGATAACCTGAATTCTGGTTATGCTAGCAAATTAAAATCCTAAAATGAATTTGTCTAATTTCTTATTTGACAATTCTCATTCTAACACTAGCATCCACACATCCTACGGCCATGCAGATTAAACTAGTATCTACATAACCTTCTACGATCATGAAGATTCAGTTAAAAATGAGAACAAAGGCCTAAAATGAATTTATTTATCTACCTTGTCTTAAAAACATTTTCACTTTAATGGATTACATTTTCAGGAAATCTATTATTCTACAACACTAATACGCTATTTATAAAATTCTCTCTCACACTAGGTTTAACAAAAATATTAATAAACATCACTACACATATCTGACATTAAGAAATCCTCCACTTTAATTTATATTGAAGGAAAATTGACACCAACTCAAATGTCAAATTTTTGAATTTTCCATCCAGTCAATTGACAAGTGTAAAACTGTGACGTCACTGCCAGTGCTCCATTGATCATTTTCGGTCACCTGATTTTGACACCGCCATCTGGAGGGCACACAAACCTCATCCAATCACACAAGAATGCAAATGAAAACAATTAGAGATGAAGCAGAAGCAGTTTAAACCCATTATTAAAAAATAACAGCTTTTATAAACATCTGCAAAGTTGTGTGCTATCCACGCCGACAGCGTGACGTCAACCGAACATGGTCTATAGTGTGACTAGGTTATGTACTGCCTCACGGATAGAATTGTAAACTTTTGGTACACTGGCTTTCTCTTTCATCGTGTTTATTAGTTACTATAATTTCGTTCTCACTGCTTTCCGAGGAGCTACTCAAAAATTCATCGATTATAGTACTTAAACTATATTTATTCTTTATCCCTTTCTCATAGCCGCCACATTGCACTCCACGATGGCACGAGCTACCAAAGCTCGTATTAAAAATGTGCACTCAGTGCACAACACGCGAAAATGAATTTCTCAGTGGAACCAAATAAGAAACTATCAAGGAACGTTTGAAAGTCTCAATACTCTCAATAGAAGGTAAAAGTTGCGCTCAGCTTCATAAAGCGCAGTCAGTGGAAAACGTCATTAGATATTTTTCTGTTTTCGACGACAGCAGCGCCAGTTCGTGCATCGTAGTCTGCGAAACGATTTTTCTCAATATTTTTCATGGTAGCACAGACAGCACTAAAAGCGGATTGTGTCAAACCATTCATCAAAGTCAAATATAAATAATAAGTTGTTGAATTTCTATAAATCAACTTATGTAGTCAATACTATGTTAAAGCGTTTTAGAAAATAGAACGAGTTCAGTGGTTCGGACTTCAGCTTAGGGCGTTTGTTCACACAAGTGAAATGCCAGATTTAACTTCATTAGGCTCTAAGAATGAAGCAGAGGAACATTTTGTGGGTGCTGGGAACCGTGTGATATTTATTAATAAACGACAAAGGCATTGGTTTACTAGTAATAAGGTGTCGACAGCGAAATATAATATGATACTATTTGTACCACTGTTCCTCTTCGAGCAATTTCGAAAATGGGCCAACATGTTCTTTTTAATAATTTCACTGCTCCAGCAGATACCTGATGTTTCTCCGACTGGAAGATACGTTACTGCAGTGCCCCTAATTTTCATACTAACTTTAACTGCGATCAGGGAGATCGTAGAAGATATAAAAAGACGTCAAACAGATAGTAAAATAAATAACAATAAAGTCAGGGTCCTTAGAGGTCAGGATTGGAGCATGGTCAAGTGGAGGGACGTAAAAGTAGGTGATTTAGTAAAAGTTTTAAAGAACGACTTCTTTCCTGCTGACCTGCTACTTATATCGACGAGTGAACCTGACGGTTTGTGTTTCGTAGAAACAGCTCTTCTTGACGGCGAGACGAATTTGAAACCTAGAAGATCTTTGACAAGCACAGCAAAACTAACTACTGAAGAATACTTGAAAAGCTTATCCGGAACTATTGAGTGTGAAGCCCCGCATAGACACCTCGATCAATTTCTTGGGGTTTTAAAAGAAACTAACAAAATGCCAGAACCTCTTGGAACAGAACAGTTATTATTAAGATCAACAATGCTAAGGAATAGCTTGTGGATTTTTGGAATTGTGATCTATACCGGCCGTGACACTAAAATTATACAACATTCTAGAAATACTCGATTTAAACGATCTACTGTTGATAAACGTACAAATTCTCAAATGTTATTTCTCTTCGGTTTATTGTTAGTTATATGCATAACGTGTTCAACATTTTACGTGCTGTGGAACAAGAGCCATGCTAAGACAATTTCGTATATCGAGGTAAAAGATGATTCAAGCGAATTCTTCTTTATACTATTGACTTTTATAATTTTATTCAACAATTTAATCCCAATTTCCTTACAAGTTACTTTAGAACTTGTCAGATATGTACAATCTGTTTTTATTAACACGGATCTTGAAATGTATGACGCAGAAACTGACACACCAGCAAATGCGAGGACCTCAAATTTAAATGAGGAATTAGGACAAATAAAATATATATTCTCTGATAAAACGGGCACCCTTACAAGAAACGTCATGGAATTCAAAATATGTGCAATTGACCAAGAGCAATACACTATTGGAGAAACCGCTGAGAAGTCTTTATTGTTTGAGCATTTGACACGGACACATAAAAATTCAGAACTTATAAAAGAGCTATTAACATTACTGTGTATCTGTCACACCGTCATGCCTGAAATGAAGCCTGATGGTAGTGTATTGTACCATGCTTCCTCTCCAGATGAAAGCGCGTTACTAGAGGGAGTAAGGAAGTTTGGTTATGTCTTCGAAAGTCGTTCACCGGATTCTATACAGATCAATGAAATGGGTCTCCGGAAGCAGTACCAACTTTTGGCAACTCTAGAATTTAGTTCAGTCAGAAAAAGAATGTCTGTCATAGTTAAGGATCCTCGAGGGAACATCAAATTGTTCTGTAAAGGTGCAGATTCAGTAATTTACCAGAGACTCGATACAAGCAACAAAACGAGTGACGAGATGATGTTAAAGCACCTAGAAATGTTTGCTAATGAAGGTTTAAGAACACTTTGTTGCGCAGTTGTCGATTTAAGATCGAGCGATTATTCGGCTTGGAATGAGATATATCGTAAGGCTTGCGTTTCCTTAAAACACCGACAAGACAAAATTGACGATGCTGCAGAGTTGATAGAAAAAAGACTTAGGTTAATTGGAGCAACAGCCATTGAAGACAAACTTCAAGAAGGAGTTCCCAATACCATCGCTTCGTTATTGCAAGCTGGTATACACGTTTGGGTTCTTACAGGAGACAAACTAGAAACTGCTATAAATATCGGTTATTCATGTAAACTTCTATCTCAAAATATGCAACTTGTAATTCTCAACGAAGACGGTTTAGAAGAAGTTAGAAAATCTCTCCGGAGATACTGTGATGACATGGCAAATGATTTGAGGAGGCAAGATGACATAGCATTGGTTATAGAAGGAAATGCGTTAAAACATGCCTTAACTTCTGGTCTAAAAACTGACTTTCTTAGACTCTGCATTTATAGTAAAGTTGTTATTTGTTGTCGAGTCACGCCTATGCAAAAAGCTGAGGTTGTACAAAATGTTACAAATTATACAAAATCGATAAGCCTTGCTATTGGAGATGGCGCTAACGATGTTGCCATGATACAGACTGCTCATGTAGGCGTGGGGATATCAGGATGTGAAGGTTTACAAGCAGTGTGTGCCTCTGATTATAGTATCGCGCAGTTTAGATTCCTCTTAAGGTTGATATTGGTGCATGGGGCTTGGAGTTACACCAGAACATGCAAATTAATTCTATACTGTTTTTACAAAAATATATGTTTTTACATCATAAATATGTGGTTCGCAATATATTCGGGATGGTCTGGGCAAATCCCTTTTGAACGTTGGTCTTTAACATTGTTCAATGCTGCATTTACGTCACTACCACCTCTTGCCATAGGCCTATTCGATATTTCTTACCCAGCAGAAAAGATTATGAGATATCCATATTTGTATAAATTATCACAAAGTGGTGACATGTTCAATATAAAGATTTTTTTGTGGTGGATGATCAAGTCGATAGTGCACTCTGTCGCATTATTCTGGCTACCTGTGCTTGCTACCGAACATAGCATTCTCTGGAAAGGGGGAAGAGAAGGTGGATACCTAGTTTTGGGAAACTTTATTTATACATACGTCATTGTAACTGTGTGTCTAAAAGCTGGATTAGAACTAAAATCATGGACGTGGCTAACGCACTGTTTTATCTGGGGCTCCATAATTATTTGGTTTGTATTCTTAGGTGTATCTAGTATACTTTATCCGACCGTTCCCGTGGGAGGTGTTATGGTGGGTATGCATATCATGGTTTTTTCCACGGCTGCTTTTTGGGCGGGGCTCCTTCTAGTGCCAATAATAACATTATTATTAGATTTCACAATAAAAGCGGTAAATAACACTGTACATTTACGTAGCTCGCGAACGTATAAAAAAAGAGGAATATAGAGCAAAGTTGCGGTAATTTATATGTGACGGGCTATATGATTTGCCCTTTCCTAAGATTAAAGACACGCAGTTTCGCAAAATGATGCTAATTTGGAATTTAGTAATTTCCATAAAGCTGATGTTAGCTTCTAGTTTCGTAAAATATAAGTTTAGTTAGCACTTTTGAAAAAAAATATATATGATTTTAATAGCATCTACCTCTATTTATTTCAAGCAAAAATACATTTTGCTCCTGCGTCCTTATAATTCTCGATCACGTCATCGCAAAATGTTTATTGAATCGAACTCGAGATTTCCTGCTCGTATTCATTGAAACATGTGCCAATGAAGAAAAACATGTGTTTTATTCATCTTTGTGCCTCTCATCATCATCTATATTTGACGGTACTCACACCATATTTTTTTCTTTCCAGCAAAAACTCGACTTCTCCTTTTTAGCATCTTTTCTTTGAATCGGAAACTCTAAACCTCCTATTTTTGGTACTTAATCATACAAAGGTTGAATCGTTTAAATTCTGAAAGTGCTCTCTTAGGAAATATACTGGGTAATACATTACTTATTGGGTGGATAAGTAGAAGTAAATGTATAATGTGTAAATGATTTCATAAATCTCTTCACATTTTAGGTCTAATTCAACGAATACAGCGGTGGATACCCTTGAGTGCGGGGGGGAGGGGGTACCGAAAATGTGACAAAATGACCAATGGGGATGGGTTTCATCATTATAAAATTGTTGAATGGCTCCTTAAACTATTATAAAATGCAAGACTAGCATATTTATAGCAACTATATAATGGTTTGCTATTACTTTGGCATAAAAGTTATAGACCAGTGACTTTAATTTATAAAAGTGTTGTTGCTCTTAGCACGCTGATTTTTTTTTTGTGAAAATGGTAAAAAATTAGCCACATTACGGGAAAAATTCTCTTGATGTAATTCACCCGCAGCTAAATTTGTTATCGCAAAATTCATAATTGTTTATATGCCTTTTTCTTTACAACTTCCGATTTGAACTTTCCAAAGCTCATTTTGCTCAGGAATACATGTACTATCAAAGGAAATTGGTTCCATTATGCTTGAATAATAAATACCATTTTTACATAGCAAAAACTGGCGAATTTCTACAAATTTTGAGTCTGTATTCAAGGTTGCATAACTATACGAATTCTTGAGTTAGATTGCTCAAAACTTTATTGCATATGGTTACCAAATAAACTCCCGGTGTCCATTTTATCATAAGTGCAAAATTCTGCTAAATATGCCATTTTGCAAAAAAAATGTAACTCCCTTATAACTTTGGACCAAGGCTTTTTTTTATCATAATTTTTGCGGGAAATTACATGATTTGGTTAGTACTACCTATTATACAAAAAAAATCAATAAATTAACATTATTTATTTATGACAAATAAAATTTCCAAGTAACAAAAATTACAATAACTTTTGTCATTATGCAAATTTTAATGAAGTTCAAACGGCATTAGATTCGACGGAAAAAAATACGTTGGTTTCACCTTTTGTGGACCCCTTTTAGACCATTTAAAGCCGAGATATCAAGGATTTTAGTTTTGGTACTGTTGATACTTTTGTAACTAACATTTTCGAAAAATTCAAAATGGTGGCTATATGTCAGATATATTTATTTATTAAAAATATGTACCAATGCATCGCATTGAAAAAAATTGATGGTAACACTGGTAGGCAAAGATACACCTTACAGTTCCACAAAACTCAGCCCCACCACTAAACATGCGTACTGTTGTATGAGCAGTCGTAGTTCATATTTTTTTTTCAGTGTAATACGTAAGTACGAAAAATTATAAAAAATGTAACTTCAGATAGTAAAGAGTCTGACATATAGCTTCCATTTTGAATTTTTCAAAAATGTTAATTACAAAAGTCTCAACAGTGCCAAAACGAAAATCGTTGATGTCTCGGCTTAAAATGGCCCAAAAAGGCTCACAAAAGGTGAAATCAACGTATTTTTTTCCGATAAATCTAACGCCGCGCGGCGTCGAATTTCTCGGAAAGGCAATTTCTCCAAATGTGGAAGCCAAACATTCGACAGTGTTGTACTTCTCTGTCTTCGTCGTACAGCTGCACTAAAATGAAACGGAAGGAGGTACACAGTTTAATGACAGATGTCGTTGTAACTGCCAGCATGCCTATAGAGTAGAAGAAAGGGATTCACTTGTTGACGGCATTTCGTAGCACGGCTGGACACTTTTACAACTTAGAATGCTATATGTTTGGTATGATCTATACTTGGATGTGGAAGTGATAACAGCTGTTGTCTTATGTACATATTTCTGTTAAACAAGAATTACAAAAAGTAATAAAATGCTCACAAAAACAGATTCTCTGTTAAAAAATAGGCCAAAATATCTTTCCTCTCTACAAAAACATGAAATGTGAACTTTCCAAAAATATATGAAATCAATTAAAATCGCCAAGTCCGGTATCTATTTATAAAAAAAATTATAAAACATTTTTTCAAATACAAAATGAGTCAATATCTCCATTCTAGATTTTTTCTCTTATTAAAAAGTGATATCATTACCACGAACATACTTGTGGATGCTTGCAGAAGAATACAGTTTTGTTTAAATATTTCCCTTGCCTTGTTTCTTAAAATTATGATCTAAAATATCAACTTCTGTATCGCCTGGTTATTTAAACCTTATTACGTAATACAGATATTAAAGTAGATTAAATGTACATTTGATATCGGTACCCATTTGTTTATTTTCACATCAACCTCAACAAAGATTTTAGGTAATAAAGCTCAAGTAACCGGGTGACTAGCTGAACTTTTATTTCATAGTTTTTAGTTTTGCTTTTTTTAAAGCGGTTAATTTCTTCCAATTCTTTTTTTATAATAAATGGAAGTAAATATTTAGTTCCTTTTAAACGTTATGATTTGGTGTTTTCACAAATTTTAAAATCTCTTTGAATGTGAAGATATTATCTTTAAAAGGAATTGAATTTTCCCAAGTAATCGATTTATTCCTTAATATGAGCCCTTTTAAATTTGAATTCAAATTTTACCGCGAAAAACCGTACGTCACCGTATCCCGCACTGATGATGTCAGAGGTTACATTGTTGGTAAACAAAATGGCTTGTGTATTATAAATACACGTTATTTTGCAAAACTTAAATGTTTTATAATGGAAAATAAGTGGTGTCTTGTGCCAGGATGCAAAAATACATTCAAGAACGCACTTGAAAAGGTTTTCGTGACAGTACCAAACAAAATACAACGCAAAATACTAAAGTGACTTAAAGCAGCTAGACGTGATCCACGTACAACAGCATCCGTATTTTTCTGCTATGAGGTTCATTTAATTTCAAAGTAAATTTAAAACTTCGTTATCATGCATGAGTATTAGTGTAAAATAATGAATAACTAGCTACCTAACTCTGTTTACACTACAAGTTTATGAGCAACATTTATAGGTTATGTTTATATAATATCAACCTTCTATATATAATTGGGCAACTATATACAACAATCATAATATTATTATAGGAATCAATAGACTACGTTAAAGTAATAATAGATAAATACAAAGATAATAAAAATTTGTAATACTCATGTTGCAATTTTAGAGCCCCTCACTTCTGTTATGTTGAAACTTTCTTCATAATTCCGCGATCATGAACACATCCACCGCCGGTAAATTTCCTGAAGCAGCTCTTACGAATCCTATAGTAGCCACTTCGAATTAAATCACAGGTAAAAACGTACAAAAAGTCTTTAAAATGCTATATTTTTATACTACGTACATGCGATACTGTTTGATGTAATCGATGACGACGCCAGTGTCACCACCAATAATGGTGTGATTCGCGTAGCTGTTCAAATATTTAAATTTTATGTTTTTTATTTGTTGAAATATTAATTTGATAGACGAGGATTTCTTTTTAAATACAGGGAAATGCTTTAATACATTAAGTACTTACTTCATTTTAATAATATCGAAAAGGCTAATTTGCATAAAGTGAAAACACCTAATATCACCAAAGAATAGTATCGCTGTATCATCCGAATATTAGTCGGGGGGTATAACACATCCCGTGGGAAATTTGTTGAATTCATGGGACCAATTTTAACACATTCCTTATGGCTTCCACAATTAATTATACCTTACCAGGTGTTTGGCTTGATTTTGTGGCAGACAGCCTATACGCCATAAATCCAAAATGACGACCACCCTAGACATCATCGAAAGTTATCGATTAAAACTTTTGATAGGACCATCCTATCAATATTTTGTACTGAATCTCTTTTTTTTTTCTAAATGAAATTTTAAACAAAAAGGGTTGTAACAGTTTTTGTTGTCTAACATAGCGGTTATCAGTTATAGCCAGTTAAAAAGTGTACTAGCCTATTTAAGAAATTAATATTGATTTCAATATTTTCATTAAATTAATTGTAATGTTGTATTGTACGCAAAATGTTTTCAGCGTAATATTGTTCATCCGAAAGGTCATCGATACCAAAATGTTTATCATGATGAGGCTGACGTTAAATTAATACTGCACTGCCTTCTTGCCTCCCGAAAAGGAGCTACTGTGATTCACCTGACACCGACCTATTTCTACTAGCAATTTGGTGGTCGCAATCTTCTACATGTTCAAGCATGTTTGCCACTGGTGTAGAAAATAATCGAAGAATGATTGACGGCAGAATGTTCACCGCATTAGGGCCAGAAAATACTAAGGGATTACTAGGTTTGCATGCTTTGTCAGGATGTGATGTCCCAGATTCACTTGCAAAGAAGGAAAACTATCGTTTTGGAAGGTTTATAAGACCGCAGATAATGACATTTTTTATGCTCTTGGGAAACTTGGATCCCTTTCAGTGCTGGGTTACCCTATTCGCTAATTACGCATGTGCGTAAAGCGGCAGGCAAAATCAGAACAATAAAAATTCGCTCCACTGCACATCTTGCATTTATAACTTTGTAACTTGTAACATATGAATATGGACATATTATGCCGCTATCGGTTGGCGGGTGCCGTCCATCAAGGCTTTTGACCTAATTGTTAGATGTCAGCAAATATTTTAATCCATCACTGCATTGAATAATTAGGGGATGAAACTGAAACAATCATTGAACAATTTATTTTTAATGAATATATACCAGGGACGAACATTTCAGATATTGGGAAGCTCTTACGAAAGCATTATTATCTCCTTTTATTCGTAGAGCACATTACCAGGTTATGGAATGGCGTCTTGCTGACCTAATTTACAAACACCTTCTGATTACGGATGGTACATGAAAGATAATAATTTTATTTATTTGTTTTATTAAATTGCCTTATTTATTTTAACGTCCTGGCGAAGTTTTGCTAATGCTACTCTACCACTTAACCAGGACGGCGAAATGAGATACGGTCACCCAACCAGGTAATGGACTCGACCGACGTGACTTAACTTCGTAGATCGAGATCTCGCAAAATCAAAACAAATTTATTTTAAATTCATAATACATAATTGTCCTCCCTAGGCACTCGACCGGAGCCAGCCAAACATACACAGCACTAATCGCCATGGTAATTGAAGAGAGGGACAGAGCGAGGCTGGATTGGATTAAAAGTAAACTTAAATAATAATCACAATCTCCTTTCGCAGGATCGGCGAATTAAAAAGTGTATACCTAAGACAGAACATGCAAAAAAAATGTAACTTAAAACAATTGATATATGCAATACAAAAGACGGTAGTGTAGATAAAATATCACAGATATATATGATAGTTCTGCACGGGAAAATTACTATCCAAAAAACCCGTTCCAAACAATGCAGCAAGAGCGAGCGGCTATATCAGACCACATAATTTATAATTTAAAATATTTGCTTTCTGAAGAATTTAATAATCAACGAATAAATATGGTTTGGAAGAAATAATTTAGAGCGACAAAGCAAACAAAAAATACAAAAAGGAAACGAAGAAGAGGATAGAGAAAAGGTAAAGATCGGACATTGTGTTTGTGAGTTTTTATAGTTGGAGGGTGTGGCTAGATATGTTGCCGAAAGATAGGCCACGCTTGGTATGGTAATTTGTGTTTGATGCGAAAAGGTGCATTATGCTCTCTGATTCGTGTGATGTTGTTTGTTAGTGGGCTATCACCAAGTTTAAATTGATAGCGTTTTTCCGATGTAACTTTGATGTAGTCCACTAGTGGCCTTATGTCTCGAGATCTCGCCACTGAAATCGGTACCGTACCTCATCTCATATTACTATGTTCCTGTTTTGTGTATGCTTCCTTGTGCAACTGTAACCATTTCAAAATTAATCTAGTGTTCATGTGTAAAAGAGAAATGTGCTGCATTCTGTAAATATAAATCTCAAAACAGTTTATGCTCTGAACGTTGTATGTGTGGAGGCGATGAAGACATAGGCAACATTTTGGTATCGATGATGTTTCCGATGAAGAATATTAAGTTGAAAACATTTTACGTGCAATACAACATTACAATTAATTTAATAAAAATATTGAAATAAATGTTAATTTCTTAAATAATTGTTATCTTTCAACATTAGAAATTGGTTAGTACATTTTTTAACTGGCTCTAACTGAGAACCGGTAGGTTATACAACAAAAACTGCTACAACATTTTCTGCTTAAAATTTTATTTAGAACAAAAAAGACTCACTACAAAATATTAATAGGATGTCCCTATCAAAAGTACTAATCGATAACTTCCGATAATGTCTGGGGTGGTCGCCATCTTGGATTTATGACGTACAGGCTGTCTGCCACAAAATCAAGCCTAACACCTGGTAAGGTATGATTTTGGAAGGCATAGAGAATGTATTAAAATTACTCCCATCAATTCATCATAAAATTTCCCACGGAGTATGTATTTCAACAAGCATGCCCCCCGACTATATGGTGTAGTCAAAGAGTCGAACGAATATGTTACAAATAAGGAACGCAACCAGACCCCCCCCCCAGCTTTCGAGGGTGCTGAGCACGAATATGAAGGTAAAAGTTTTTATTCAAGGCAACCGCTTCAAACGGCCAAAAACCACCCCTTTGATAGGTTTTCATGCACGGCGCGCGACAGAAAGGGTTTTAATGCGAATTTCTGCAGATTTACCGGGACATGATAAAGGGCAAATGTTAATGTCAGAGACATGATCGTGACTACCCTTGGGGGTTGACTCAACCCTCCCAGGGGGTAGGAAAATAACAAAATATATCTCTTTTCGTTGAAACTTTTACCCCCCCGTTTTCGAAGATGCTAATAACAAATAAAATACCCTTCGGTGACTTCGACCCTTCCTACCTCCTCAAGGAATCAAAATCCACCCCTTTCGTGTGTATGCTTTCATTAGTGCTCGGCAATATTTAGAAGGGAATGGATGGAAATTTAATTGTAGTCGAACTATATTGGAGTAGGCCAGGGAAGTATGGAGGGTGAATTCTACCCTTCCAGGGGGTGGGAAAGTAATTTTACTCCTCTCAGTTTACACCCCACGGATTGTCTTAAAAGTAGCAAAACTTCGTTCTGATTCCACATATATAATATTTCGAGCCACCCCATTCCACATGAACATTTCCGGGCATTACTGAAAGGATGCTCTTGAAAGTGGTGGCTTTTATCCGTTTATGGGGTGGGAGGGGTCAAACTCATCTCAAAGTATTTTTTTCGTCATTAGCATTCTCGAAAGCAGGTGGGGGGTTAACGTGTGAACTGAAAAGAATCCATCCTTAAGAGTTGCCCCAAACTTCCCTGGTCGAAACCATTCCCGTATAGTTCGACTACTATAAAATTTCCATCGATTCCCTTCTAACTAAGTATTGCCGAGGACTATTGAAAGTATACACGCGAAAGGGGTGGGTTTTGGGTACTTGAGGGGGTACGAAGGATCGAAGTCGCCTAAAAGTATTTTACTCGTCATTAGCATCTCCGAAAACGGAGGGTAAAAGTTTCAACGAGAATTGATGTTTTATCATTTTCCCATCCCCTGGGAGGGTACACTCAACCCTCAAGAATGGTCACAGTCATGTATCGGACATCAAGCTTCGCCCTTTATCATGTCCAGGTCAAATCTGCAGAAATTCGCTTTAAAATCCTTGCTGTTGCGTGTCCGTACACGAAAACCGATAAAAGGTGTGGTTCTTCGCCGATTGAAAAAAATGAAATGTCCGAAATAAAAACTTTTTTTACCCTCATATTTGTGTTCAGCACCCTAGAAAATGGGGAAGAGAGGTAGTCTGGTTACGTTCCTTATTTGTAACAAAATCAGGCCGAAATTCCGACTTATTGACTCCACTAATATAGTTTTACATAACTTTTGATATTTTCCAATCTGGGTTTTTATCTAATAAAATAAGTCAAGCGTTTGAGCATGAAAAGGTTAAGAAATGACTCCTCGTCATTAACAATTAGGTTAAAAAACCACACCACTAACATGCAATAGGTTGTAGCACAAATTGAGTTCATGCCAGTCATATTTTCAATAACTAAAATGACTGTGTAAACTGTTAATCTATTCCCTGCCCATAGAAATGTGCTTTTTGTAAACATTACAACAGCATTCTTCGCAGCAGGTTGGTGTCACGTTACTCGCATTTGGTAAAGTAGAAAAATATGAAATTATGTTTGCTTTAAACAGTTTAAACAATACAAATCATTTTTTCCGCGCTGTAATTGCAATGAATGAACAAGCAAACAAATGTATTTCTCTGTAGGTACGTACTGAATAATCACACTTGGGTATAAACAAACACAATCTTGACTTGAGTGGTCAAATATTTGATCTAACTGGAAAGGTGAGCTTTGCTGTTTTGTTTTTACTACTCATTTACCAATAATTTCTTTAAATAAGTGTTTTCTTTACTAAGTACTTTGGTCGTGGGCTACTTATTTCGAACCTGTTTACTGTTCAGGTTAAGGACAGTAGGTTCAATCCTTAAAGAATAAAGTACGTGCCTACGAATAATGATCGTTATTTTAGATATAATAACTCTGTTGCGAATACATAGTGGTTGCCGATCATTTTCGTCAAATTCTACATTATCTTATAGCCTAGTGATTAGAGATATTTACCTTTAAACAATTCGGAGGCGGATGATTTTGTTTTTCATGAGCTCTTTGGATGGTAAACAATAATATCACGTAAAGTTTACATGATTTCCAGACCGGCAACATAAAAAAAATGAAAAACATTTTATTTTCGGTATTCTTTCAGAATTTTTAACATGAGTCGATCTATGGGAAAATAAAAAATATTTTTACAAATAGCATATATTTTCACACAAAAAATGTATCTACAAAAATTTCATCTATTGCCACGGATTTTCCATAAAAAATTAGTGAACTGGAGATATTGGATGAAGCGCGGTGCAAGGTTGCCTGTGCGTTTTGCACTACTTGGCGTGCGAAAACCCTTTGCTCGACAAACAAAATTTACTGTTAGAAAATATTTAACCGCGTGAGCAATAAACAGTAGACACAACATTTCGGCAGTAGGATGATTTCACGGCGACCAAGTGTATTTTGCTTTGCTTGCAATAATGTAGATCAGCGGGGAGGACCAGGCAGTCACTGACGCGCTTTGAGCCTGTTTGAATGTATAATGTTATATTTGTTAAATATTCAATAGTTCTGTAGTTTTACGAAATATATCCAGTTACTCTCGAAGGAGCCTTTATTTTCTTACATATCAGAAGTCGGGATTATACTCACTGTTCTTACCCACAAGTGTCGGAAGTGATTAGTGATTGCGTCATGTCGCGCAAATCACCATGTACGTCGCCGAGTCGTTCGCCGCCGCCCACCCCTGTTTCTGAACCTCCCAAACGACCCTCGAAAAGGAAGTTGAGTCGAAAACGACGGAACTACTCAGGGTCGACGTCGACATCAACGTCAACCTCTTCAAGTAGTGACAGGACGTCGACTTCAGCCTCTTCTATTAGTGACAGACAGACACGTAGGAAAAAGAATAAACGGCGACGCGTTGAGCACAGTATGACTTTTTCTACTCAGACCGGCCATGGTGAAGAAAAGTTGATTCCTGTATTTGATCCGCAAAGGGCAGAACAATCGGTAAATTCGTGGGTCCGCCGAGTCGACGAACTAGCTGCATGTTACAGGTGGGACGATTTGACTGTAATTAGATTAGTCGCAAATAGACTGGTTGGAATAGCTAGGAGATGGTACGATTCCCAAGATCAGCTTGCAGTGAGTTGGAAAAAGATGAAGAAGCTCCTAGTTAAACAGTTCACAAAACCGTTGCCGTTCGCTAAATTGCTTCGGGAAGCTGCATTATACGAAACACACAGTGATCAAGACTTAGGTGAATACTGTTTTAATAAACTAGACAAATTAAAATCGTTGCAGTTGAACATTCCGGAAAATTATTTAGTGGATGCCATCATAGGAGGGATTACCGATGAAAATATTGCGAGATCCGCCCGATCGTCGCGGTTTACAGATACGAACGAGTTGTACGCATATTTAAGTACGTTAGGATGCATTCCAAGAAGTGTAAAAAGTGACACCGGGAGGAAAATATTAAGTGATCCTGTACAGCAAAGTGTAACGGAATTCAATAGTAGCCAGAAATCAGAAATTCAGTGTTTTAATTGTAAAGGACCTCATTGCGCAAGGGATTGCCCGAAGCCAAGGTTAGAATGTTTCCATTGTAAGCGTCTTGGACACAAACAAAACAGATGCCCGAACAAAAACAAACAAAACGTTAGTTGGTAAGAGTACCGAATGACTTAAATAAAAATCTCTAGGCAATGTGTTCTTTTAAATGGCCAAAAATAAAAGTGCTTAGTTGACGGAAGCTCATGTGGGTACTATATAATTCGTCGACGTGTTCTCAACAAACCAAGCCTTGAACTTGAAAATAATACGCTTACGCACTGAAAAGTTTTAAGAATAATTACGTAATGCTGACCGGGACTGTTAGATTAAATGTGCGTTAGACTAACCTAGTGCAATGTTTAAGGTAATCGTCTTAGATGACATTCAAATGAATTATGATTGTATCATCGGTAGACTTTATTTTACTGAACGTGATGTTATTGAAAATAGGAATAAATGTGTAATTTTGGAATGCCGGAGCATATTAATTAATAGTGGCCAAGAAACTGCGTTTACGTCGAGAACTTTTTGCAAATTTTGTGAATCGTATGCAAGAAAGTGCGTGTGAAATGCAGTTGCTACACCGCGGTCAAACGGACTATGTGAAAGATACAACAGAACAATAGTGAGTATGCTGACAAGTATTGAAACGGACAGTGGTAAATGGGATACACACGCGCTCTGACTATAGTAAACACTACGCCTGTTAAAGCATTTTTGGTGACCAAGCAAGGCCGATAACTGAAGGTAATAAACTCACATAAACATATCCGATTTGAGAACTGTTACAAAAGTTACGATGTTATGATAAACACAAATATGATGAGGTACGCTGTGATGTTGGTGATTTGGTATAAGTATTAATTACGAGTGTTCCTTGTACCGGGTAGAGCAAAAACTGTTGCCGAAATATAAGGAACCCTCCAGAGTGATTAAAGTACTTTCTAATGACAGATATGAAGTTGAGGATTTACGAGAAATTAAGAGACGATGCAACGTTCGCAAAGTGGTTGCAACCGACAAGATTGACAGATGGATAACTAGGATGCAAATGTAAGTTAATGTAAGTTAAGAAGTATACGTTGAATGGTCACAAGACGTTGAGACGTGGATAATGATGGTAGAGGCCGATACTGTCTTGCTATTGTTTGAGTCGAGGCGTGTGACGTGAGATGATGTAATGATGGTCACAAGACGTTGAGACGTGGATAATAATAGTCGAGACCGATACGTTCTGGCTATTGTTTGAGTCGAGGCGTGTGACGTGAGATGATGTAAGGATGGTCACAAGACGTTGAGACGTGGATAATAATAGTCGAGACCGATACGTTCTGGCTATTGTTTGAGTCGAGACGTGTGACGTGAGATGATGTAAGGGTGGTCACATGACGTTGAGACGTGGATAATGATAGTAGAGGCCGATACTGTCTTGCTATTGTTTGAGTCGAGGCGTGTGACGTGAGATGATGGAAGGATGGTCACAAGACGTTGACACGTGGATAATGATAGTCGAGACCGATACGTTCTGGCTATTGTTTGAGTTGAGACGTGTGACGTAAGAATAAGGGTATAGTAGGTTGTGAGACGTGAATGCGAGGAAGGTAACAACTGAGGTCGATACTACCTACTTGTTATCTGAGCTGACGCGTAGATACAACATTTGAGATAGTAAAAGGAAATAGCTGTGAGACATGGATACGTGGACGACAATGACAGAGACTGTTACTGCCTTTTCATTGTTTGAGTTGACATGTGTATGAGGTAAACAGAAGTTTTTGACGACTGGCGGTCTGGGACAGCCCGCATAGATAGGATGGCCGAATGTTAGAAAATATTTAACCGCGTGAGCAATAAACAGTAGACACAACATTTCGGCAGTAGGATGATTTCACGGCGACCAAGTGTATTTTGCTTTGCTTGCAATAATGTAGATCAGCGGGGAGGACCAGGCAGTCACTGACGCGCTTTGAGCCTGTTTGAATGTATAATGTTATATTTGTTAAATATTCAATAGTTCTGTAGTTTTACGAAATATATCCAGTTACTCTCGAAGGAGCCTTTATTTTCTTACATTACTCAAATTGAAAAACTAAGGTATCATTTTAAAACTGGAAGTCTCACCTTTCTTATGGATGTAATTGTATATTAATATAGCGCTAATATATAAAAGCAAATCATCAATATATATAATATATATTATACTTTGATGGCCCCCGTCCTCGAGATCACATTGTAGTATATTTCTCAGCTCTTTTCGGCGTTGTGTTTATAGAAATATAAATAAACTGATTTATGTCCATACCCATAAGTCCTGAGTCATATAGCAGTCTAATCATTTCATTATGTTTTTTAACGCTCAATGAATCGGTCGTTGTTTAAAATAGTGTGTGTGTGTGTGTGCTTCAATTTTAAGAATGCTGACAAAAAAGCAGAAAAATTAAAACATTTAATTATAACAGGGTGATGGATAATTTTACTTCAAGTAAGTACAAAGAAAAATTACAGACGTTCTCGTAACTCTATAGCCAAGATTAATACATCGACTCCTACATCATTGGCAAAACACCTACTACTTTATCTCTTACATAATAACTAAAATCATATTGAGAAATAGAAATAATATTATGCAAGAGTTACACCTTCCAAGAAGGGGTAACAGTTTTTTGCACAACGAGTAGCTCACTTTATTTCTTGAAAATAATAATATATTGGGATCGATCTATAACAACTGATCGTACGATTAATAGTAATAGACCAGACATAGTCCTAACTATTTAAAAAGAGAAGCTAACACTGCAAATAGATGTAGCCATCCCAAATTCAAACGACATCCAGAAAACAATTGCGGAAAAAATAAATAAATATACAGAACTGAAGTATTTGGAAGCAAAAAAAGTCACTGTAATTCCCATAGTCATGTCCACAACCGGTATAACACCTACCAACTTTGAAGACTCCTTGTCAAAAATAGGAATACCTAAAGAAATACACAGCTTAATACAGAAATCTGTTATTCTTAATACATGTCATAGAGTTAGAAAACATTTAAGTCAATGATATTTTCTTGCATCAAGCCGAAGATATCATTCAAAAACCGTATTAGCGAGAGATCGAGGATAATAATAATGATAATAATAATAATAATTATTATTATTTTCCTAGTGTGAATGCAACCAACTGAAAAGAAAGTTGTGACATTTTTGAATAATAATAATAATAATAATAATAACAACGGCTGGGCTAATCCCTAGCTGTAAATAACAGAATTCGCTGAAAATTTTTAATAATAATGGAGTAACATTATAGTTTTACTCGAGGGAGAAAGTACCTCCCTTGTTTCTTACATAATGAGTAAAATCTTATTAAGAAACAAAAATACCTACTTTGTTTCTTACGTAATGAGTAAAATCTTATTAAGAAACAAAAAATGGCCTATTTTGTCTTCTGATATAATGAGTAAAATCTTATAGAGAAGCAAAAATATCTACTTTATTTTCTTACGTAACGAGTAAAATCTTACTTAAGAAAATTGGAAACAAAACAAAAACTGGAAACGCCGTGGAAACCCCGTAGTAATTCCTACTTGCAGAAGTTACCTTTTTTTGTGTAAATATATCCTATGTGGAGAATATTACCCTGTGTGCAGCAGTAAACTCTCCCTTGTGCAATATTTTAGTTACTGTCGGTGTTTCGTTATGTACACACGTCCAACGTTCGTTGTTTTTATTATTTTTGAATTTCGCGTCATTGTGTATTTATAGTTAAGATTTATTTTATTGACTTACCGTTCAAGTTGATTACGTACAGATACAACTTACTTGTTCGTTCTTTTTGTATTCCTTTTTGGCTTTTGTACCAAGTTTTTATTTTATTTTTCTTTATTGACAACGTTAGTTGATAGTGTTTAGCGTTGAACGAAGTGCGTATGTACTTAATTCGGCGTACCGAACTGTGTATTGATACAGATGCAGAGATTTTGAATCATTTAGGTAAGTAGTAAGCTTTTAACCCAGGACCCTCATTTATGTTACAAATCTTAATAAACCACATTTAAATTTTCTGAATTATAAACAATCCAATATTTTGTTTCAAATTAAAAAACACACATGTAAAGAAATGCTCTGTTTAAACCTCTATGGCTATTATTTGCTTGCAATTTTGCACGAAGAGAGAACGAATTATTACCTCTTTATACTTGCCTCAGTTCAGTTGTGGCGGTTCATCAAAGGCGGTCGATGATCCTTTGACACCGCGTGTGCCGGCGAGCACTTTTATAATAATAATAGTAATAATAATAATTTATTTCTCTATTAAAAGTATAGTGTTTACAAAAGAATAAACAGTACACAAGAAATACAGAACAAGTCAATATGTATAGCTGTGTATCCACACTGTGGAACACTACCCAAGTATCGTGTTTGAAATCATAAATAAAATTCACAAATTTGTATGTATTTTAGAAAATAACCATAACAGTTTTACTTTAACGGATCATACAGAAGCAGGAGTATCTGTGGTTTATTTAATTGATTCAAGTTCACTTATTCTCAGCGAGTAGGATGCAGAGAATGAAACTTGATATTGAATACGAACAAAATATTTAAATAAACATAAAATGAAGTTATTTTAGTTTAACAAGGTTATTCTAAATAGTATATAATAAAACATGAACTTATAGAGAATCACAATCTCATTTAAAATGAGTTAGAATGAAATTGGAAAACAAAACAGTAAATTTATAAAATCTGACATTTATGTCAAAACTTAGGGCTGAAAATCATAAATTGTGTAGAAACACTGTAAATCTACACAAAATGAATATTGGATGAAAGACTATTAACAGTAGTTGCATTGCAGCGTGATTATTTTAGAAATAGTAAGTCCATAGATTACAAAACACTGAATGACATTTTAAGTTTTCAGATATTTTCAAATATAATTGCAGAAAGGTGTTTTGTAAATGATATTTCACATCATGCAGAAAGAAAGGACTAATAGTATGATGTTAAATGTTTGTTGGCGTACCAATTTCTTGTTTTAGTTTATTGTATCAGTATTCTGTCAGTATGAAAAACTGCAGTACGTTTTTAACTACTAGCATTTTGTGTTTATCATTGCTATTCATCTAAATGTATGAATTAGTATTTATTTGAGATTGGAATTGTTAATTGTAGTTATAAGTAGATTTTAAGAAAGTGTATGTAATATGTCAATATATTTCGAGTAATTACAATTATTCACTTAATCCTGAAAAGTAGAATAAGAAACTTATCAGGAAACTTAAAGAATTAAAAACAGTATTCAATTAAGGTAAAGAATAAACAAAACTGAATAGTTTAAATTTTAAATTAAAATTAAATTTTGAAATATTAGATCAAAATAGAAAAAAACAATTGAAATATTAGAAATTAACCCATTGAAACGACTAAAAATAACAAATCAGTTGATCACACACCGCTGAACAGCGAGCTGCGAAATATATTCATCCAAGAATAAATATTAAATTGAAAATAAAAGAAAAGTGGTGAATAAGTTGAAGGTTACAATCCAGATATATTGATATCAAGAAAAATTTGTAAAGTATATTAAATATAAAAGTGAGTAAACTTAAAAAGTATTAAGAAGTAGATTATCCGGAAAGCAGATTTAGAAGAGGGAAGTATTTGTTAATCCAGATAGCAAATTTATATGGTGAAGAAATTTCAAACGTCAATCAAGTGATAGAAATATTTCAAGGAAATCGGTTGAAAATAAATTGGAGGTTATAAACAAACGTCAATCCAGAAAAGAAGAAGAAGAAGAAGCCTTGAGAGGTTTAAAAAGTCAGTCAAGTGACATTATATTTCAAGGATCATAATAACCAGTTAGAGGTTATAATTTAACATTACTCAAGTCGAAAGAAAGACAAGGTAAAGCTTTACAATATCAGAAATCCATGGTACATATTTATTTTAAATAAAGGCCATATTTATCATTTTAGTTAAGTTAGATTTTGTTATCTAAATTTGTTAATTACATTCCAAGTTCAAATTTGTTAATAAATTAATACTTTGTTCGTTCAATACTGAGTGTGATTTATTTAGATTGTTATCTTGATCGATGAGCATTTATTGAACCGACTTCGTTGGACCTTGAGTAAGAGTCATTCTATAGATTGTAGATAGTCATGCTGATGGTGTTATATAGTCTATAATATTAACAGCTTTTAAGAAACTGTTTGGCGCTCAATAAAATCATTTCAATTTACTGTCAAAAAGTAAAATTCGAACGTATAAAAAATAAAATAGATATCAGAATATAGAACAGTATATATGTATATCAGTAAACGACACTACAAGAACCTACGCATAAACGAACTAACAGATTTTATACAAAAAATTCATTCACAGAATAACAGTTTCTATATATAAGATATTCTTTTAATCTTTTTTTAAAAATATGTATATTGCCTGAGGAAGTTATGCCATTGCTTTTTGATGACAATTTAAAAGTTGTATAATTGGGAAGTACAAGTCCATGGACCAAGAAAAGCAGTGGTTCTCAATAGTTGTCTACCATAATATTAAATATGTTAATCCAGATCAGTTTTTTTCAAAGTGCCCCTAGAGGGAAAAGTCATAAAGGTTTTTTGTTTGTCTAGTCGGTCCCCGTTACCAGTTTTTTTTAATGACATGAAACTGATTACACCCTGTATAGACAGTGTGAATCCAAAGAAAAGCACAAAATTCATATCTTTGGTATGTGTCATTTTTCAAAAAAATCCTCGAACAGGTCGATTTTAGTTTTGTAAATGCTACATTTCGTCACTATAAGTACCAAAATTTATGACGTCATTGGTCTTTGAGTTATGACTCCATTATATATTTTTTTTAATGGAAACAGACATTTTTGTTTATGTTTCTGGTGGTATATTCCTTTAGCTGGTAATATAAAAAAATGATATTACCTGAGCCATTCTTTTGGAAAAATGACATTTTATATAAAAATAGCTTATCTTTCGCAAATTCACGAGTAATGTTCCACTTTCTTATGGACTGATAAATCTTGTTGTTTACATTTTTGTTTTAACTAGCATGAAAACATTTGACATAAAAACAGAACAAAGAAAATAATAAAAAAACAATCATCTTAGCAACAGAGAGATACAGGCCTCTTTGTGCAAAGTATCGATAACTTTTTTATTCCTGGCACGTGTGGAACCTCAGTTTTGTGACACTACTGAGACACTGTAAAACTAGTGAATGCAATGCCACGTTTACGTGAAAGAGAACGCGTAGAACTTTTGATGATGGTTGGATATGGTGATAGGCTGAGAACTCATCAGGAAGGATGTGATGTTTTCAATGCCAAGTATCCCGAAAAGCAAACTTATAGATCCACTGTAAGTAGATTGGTGGCTAGATATGATGAATCTGGCAGTGGCAGTCCCTCGATCTGGTCGCCCTAGCACAAGCAACGAAATCAAATTAAATATTTTTCTAGAAAGTGAGGAAAACCACCATCTTTCGACAAGGCAGCTGGCTTTAAATCATAACGTGAGTCAAATTTCTATTGTACGTTTATTGAAAAAAGAAAAATACCATCCATACAAAGTGCAATTAACCCACAAATTGAATGAGGACGATCCAGATCGGCGCTTACAGTTTTGTGAACAGTTGATGACCTTGTGCGATGAAAACCCAAATTTTTTAAAGAACATTATTTTTTCTGATGAAGCTATATTTTCTTTAAAGGGGACTGTACTGCCCTCCTGATCAAGAAGGTCGTATCTGACAATTGGGTCAAAAAAGGGTTAAGACATTTTTAGGTACTGTTTCATTATTTTACATCTATGGTACTAGAAATAAAAGTCGTAAGTCAGTATTTACCGATGCTATTCGCTTATAAATTTTGTCATAACTGCACAAGTTGCTGTTAATCCCAATGAAATTCGTCGTATGTGACTTATGCTAAGAGGAATTGTCGTATATTATAAATTATCTGTCAGATACAGCTGTTCCATTTAGCACTGGAGCATTAAAAGAGTACAGTGATCCCAGTAAAATTCGTCGTATGTGACTTATGCTAAGAAGAATTGTTGTATATTACAATTAAACCGTAAAGGAAGTTTCTTTAGATTAATTAGAAATATTATGAATTAACATCTTTTAGAGTTTAGTATTTCGTTACCTAACTTGTGCTTTGTTTTTTCACAGTATTATAAATTATTTTGACAGATATGATGATTTTTCTTAGTACCTATAACAAAAATCGGCAAGGAAAAAAGTCGTATTGTGGCGTTGATTTGAAAGGCCTTAGTTTGCCCAAGCTGTTCAATTGTGGGACACCCTACGAGCGACGTGGTTAGCGTCACTGGTTTCACCTGGCTAGCACAGCAAAGATACGGAGAGCAAAGGGGCATGGAGTTCAAGGCTTGGGCGCCATTGATTACTTAGTGTAATCAAGGAAAATTGAAAATAAAGATAAACAAAAGACAGAAGTTACATATATACAATAGTACTATATTACAAAAATATTATATTACAAAAAAATGAATTATCACAGCATCAGCGATACTGTATAGCAAAATATCACACAGAAATATATACAAAATACTATATTACAATAACCGAAGTTCAAGATAAGCTTGAGACTTTTACGAGAGCCAAATTAAATATATTACAAAAGAGATGACTCGTAAATTGTCTCAATTATGAAACAAAAGTATATATTACAAGACAATAAAATACTATATTACAAGTTACACTATATTACAAATTTGCTCAACAGCAAAATAAACTTGAGGTGTTTACGAGAACCAAAATATACTACAAAAGATACGTCTCGTAACTTTTACCTCAATAATAAAATCACATATTACAACAAAATTAGATAAACTTGAGATCTTTTACGAGAGACAAAATAACTATATTACAAAAGATAAGTCTCGTAAATTTATCTCAAAATTTATAAACATTAGACACTCTCGTTACAACAAAAATTGAACCACGACTTACTATGTTACCAACAGAAATGCATTACAATACTACGATAAAATATTTACAGAAAGGAATTACGATAAAATTAACCACGAAATTAATACTACGATGAAATATGTGCGACAATGAATTTAAGATATAAGTAACTATGAATTAATGTACGACAACGGATTAATTATAACAGCGTATTTAAAATGTAATCTAACAAAAATATATAATAGATTTAGCTTGAATCTCATATTTTAAATATGGCTTTTATGACCCAAAACTACAATCATGTGAAAATAATCCCTTTTACATGTAGTAATCAAAAGTAGGTACTTATCTTTAATTTGGTTATCCTGATTAAGGAAATTCCTAAATGTGATCCTGTTCTCCGATGATTATGGATTTAAAATTTGTGTTTCACATGTGGCTGCTTTAATTCCATTTTGAAGTTACGAAATCGTAAAAACGTCCGTACAAGATTTGTCGCCAAGACAAAATGAAGAAAATCTCATCGCTCAGAATGTTTTCGTATATCCCCATTCAAAATAATGTAGTATAGAAAAGTTGACTTCATATGAATATTGTTTGCTTAGTGGAAAACGTAGTAGGTATCGATAATTGAATGTAGATAATCTCAAATCTTGCTTAAAGCAAATAACATAACGTTGAAATACGTTAAAATCATTAGACGTGCATAAGTTTTGTTATTAAGAAATTAATTCTTAATTTATAAGAAAATAAGAAAAACCTAAAACAATATTTCAAATGTTAGATGGCATTTACCGGTATAATAATTAAAACCTTACCTCATGTGATCACCACGAGGTTTTTCAAATTCTGACATCCCCATTACAGGCCAAACAAAATTATAAATACGTCTAATTAGTGCAATGGTTCAACGAGAAAGAGTTTCACCCGGCGTTATTTAGTTGAAATATCATTCCTGGTGCGCTATCTAGTATTCGCGAACTTTAACTGCTGACAGATGACGTATGTTCATCATAGTCTAAGGTGTAAGGGCACTCTATTAGTATTTGTGGGAATAATATTTCCGATAACTTATAATTTTTCTAATAAATATTAACAGTGTAACGAAGGATGCTATTGAGCATTCCGCATGTTACAGTATCTGCTTTTCCCTAGCAGTGTGGCCTTGAAAATATACAAAACTTTTCAAAAGAATCACTTTCCTATGTATTTACTACATAATATACCTACAGAGCAAGCACCGGTAGTTTTAGATAAGAAAAATAGCTTCTTCACAAAAACACGTTTTTCTCGAAACAATAAAAAGTGCAGATATGACCTTCTTGATTAGGAAGGCAGTGTACATCGGCATAACTGTAGGTACTGGTCACGCGAAAATCCTCATTGGACTCAAGAAGCCCATACACAGCGACGAGGCAAAGTAAACGTGTGGGCAGGTATGAATGCTGAATCCGTCAGTTTTACCCCACCACGTCACAATTTTTTTCTATCCTTAAAAACTGTTAGAAAACTGCAATTAATTGTTGTTGTTGTTTTTTGAGGATAGAAAGAAATTGTGATGTGGTTGGGCAAAACTGACACTGGATTCAGATTCAGCAAGCCGGAAATGATTGGTCTGGTCCGTGGAATCGAGAACTTTTCGTTTGTGTGCCTGTGTAATTAGTTTAAATTTGAATTTAATTGTTTTAATCAAGAACTGTGCGTATGATAAGAAAAACGCAAGATACCGTTTTCGTGTAGAATTGACTAAGCTATTCAGGAAAAATATCCTCATGCAAAAATGTCACCGGCTTTTTTTTGTTAAAAATATCAGAAGTCATGTTCGCAGGGACGCCACTGGGGAAACGATAATAGTATATTATATACCTAATAGGAAAAGTTTAACATTCCCCAATGACTGAAGATTGCTTGTCGAGAATACACGGAACAATAAAAGAGTACAGTTATAGTTGGAAATCTTCTCAGTGTCTGTACGTCTGTCACAGTCATTTTTATTCGAGACTGTTTGACGTAGAAAGTTAAAATCTGGCACGTCTTGTGGTTTACAGTGATTTATGTGAAGAGATGTCGAAAACGCTTAAATTCTGGATTTCTTGAGGTTATGGCAAAATCCCGACGCGATGGAGTTAAATAGACCCCGGATTTGGATTCAATGACCCCAAGAACATATAGTGGGCATGGTCAGATCCCAAGGCCAGAAAGAATTTTTGGTGTGGCCGGTAAATTTCCATATAGGAAAATATCCAGTTTAAAGGCTGGAGAACTTTAAATTTGTGAGCTAGCATATTCAATAATAGAGTAATGTATACATTTTTGAAAGTAATATGAATGGCGTTAAATATTTCAATGCATTAAGAGAAATTATCTAAAATAACGTAGACAAGCTTCCTCTGAATCAAATGATTAGAACCATCTGGTAGTATGTGTAATTGTGTAGTCCGTTATCACAGTAATGTTAACGTAAGAACATTGTTGAACCATAATTTCAACGAATGGATGATGGATCTATAACGTGGCCACCTAGAAGTCCCGATCTCACCCCTCTTGATTTTTTTGGGGGCTGTATGAAAAATGAAGTTTACAAAACAAGGTCTGATAATATCGATGAGTTGAAGAAAAAAATCATTGAAGTAATTCATCACATTAATAAGAGCAATATTTTGGAAAATGAGTCCAAAAATGTAAAGGAATGAACTTGTGTGTAAACAATGACGGTTCCCACATAGAACCATTATTGTAATTTTTCTGTTGTTTTCCTTCAATAAAATTCTTGTTTTGTGTTCAAAATAATTTAGCTTTTTGTATAGTTTCATGAAAAGAAATTTACTAGGCATGCATTAATAATTACAAAAAGTACCTCTCTGATATTCCATTCTGGACTGGGTCATTTGTCTGTGACGCTAAGCGCCAAGGATGTCGGAGAACTGGTCAGAAGAGTAGAGGTCATTAAAATAATTGAAAAATGCTTCATGGTTGTTAAAGCCTGCTTAAAATTTTTGTTGTAAATATTAGAAAACCTATAGAAGAGAACGTGAAATATTATGTTTTTGAAATCAGAGAAATATGAGATTTTCGGGTTAAAAAATTTAGTAAAATTCTGTATACTGCTTAAGCTTAAATACAGTTATTTTGAGAACAACCGAAGTTATGAAATAAAAAGTTTTAATTTATTCCTTATGGTCAATTCAGGTAGTTATGGTATTAAGGAAAAACCTGTTGACCAAGAATAATAAATATTTACCTGTGGAATACAAAACCAGATCGGTATTAATTAAATTTAGTATACATTTATATGTCTAAAACAATTAAAACAAGGTTAAATAATAAACCGCGCTAGATGCCACTATGTGTATATAATTAAATAGCCAAGTCTGACTTTTACAGACAAACTGTGAATTTTTGACTAACTGCCAATCCTTCGGCCAAAATTAAAACTGCACCCTCAACTGCAACACTTATAACACGTCATAATATTTCATTACTCTTCAAATAATGGTATTTATAATTTTTAAGACAAATAATAAATTGTAAACGGTAGAGAGTTGTATTTGATCAGTTAATAGACCATCAGTTCAAACTATTTTCAGACAATCAGACGAATGCAGAGAGTAAAGTGGTACTGAATTTAATAGGTTCACTAGCATTCTCATACTTCTTCTTTTTGGAACTTCCTGCCACCCAAAAGGGGTGTTATGAAGTGTTTATAAGATAAGGCTAAAATAATTCCTTCTAATAATGAAATATTAAACAATAAGAAACGTTGTATCAAAGATGTTCTTATAACCTTACAACCTTTTGTTTAGACTACTTCCATAAATATTGAAAGTAACAATCAGGTATGAGAAAAACCTGCAAATGTTATATAATATCAATCATATACAGGGTGTCCCAGCTCTATTTAGACAAGCATTATTTGGAAAATGGTGAGACATATGAAGTAATATTAAATGGGAAAGTTATTCTGTTTAAGAGATGCATTTAATCATTTTATTTTTAAATGTACAAGGCGCCTTAAAAAGGTGGCAGGTTATGCAACTTTACTTTTTCAAATTGAACACCCTGTAAATTTTATTAACCATCTAATATACCTGTCATTAACAGTTTACGATATATCAACAGTTTATTCTTAATTCCGCCATGCTTAATTTTCTTAAACTAATAAGGCTCGCTTTGATTACATACAACACTGTGCCACGCTTCCTAACTGGGTGATTTGGAGGGAACTGAATTAGTAATCAGGGACCTGTTAAGTGGCATGCACAGTCACCTCATATGTCGCCCCTCGATTTTTTTCTTATGGGGTTATCTAAAGCAAGTTGTGTTCGATGAGAAATCAAATATTCTTATCGATTTAAAGAATAGGATAACTCATTCTTGCCACCAAATAATTCCAGAAGTTATAAGGAATTCTTGTACACGGGAACTTTTAAGGAGGTATGAGCTTTGTCAAATAGAATATGGGCGAGAATTTGAGCAACTTTTCTAATTCCGTGACATTTTGTCATCGTTACGCCAGCGCCGGCGCCATATCACTTAATGTCACCATATGTGTGCTCATTAGCGTCAAATTGACATTGTAAACTCTAGTATCGTGCTGAATTTCGAAGATATCTCAATAATATGCTCTCTTGAAGTACGTCAGAAAAAAGTGAAACGTAAAAAACGCTACTGAATATATTCCACACTAAGTAAAAGAGTATTTAAAATGACAAATGAAATTTTTCGCCTTGTATAATGAACTTCGTCATCATAATATAAAATTTTTTAATTATTTTCGAACGTCTATAATAGTCCGTGGAGCAACATTAATTGTTAAAATATTTTAGTTCCGGATATCAGCATTAAATTTTGCATAGAGCTTGTACACATATTATGGTTGAAAAAACCACCAGGAGACACTCTCCTGGGAGTTAAGATCATGCCTTGATGACGTCATCAAGACGACCTGTCTAGTTTTGTACCGATACATTTAGTTACCGCTCGTACCTTTGTTATTTTTTATCCAATCTATCCGACTATTCATGTCATTTTAAAGCTTAAATGACGCTATTTAAAAAAGATTGTATTCAATTTTTGTGTACGAAGGGTAGTTTTTGAGCTATTCTCTAAAGTTCACGAACATATCTGGTAACCTAAAAAAGTTCGCGGCAAATCGGACGAAGAATTTTTACTTTTATTTCTAAAGCAGCTAGGCTTCCGAGATTTAAGGGAACCAACTACAGGTCTGTTTCGGGCGTATCAGCCCTCATCAGGTTGCCATTGGTTGTACCTATCTGGGAAGCCTAGCTGTTATAAGAAAAAAAGTAAACATTCTTCGTCTGATTTGCCGAGAGATTTTTCACATTATATTTTATTATGAAATACATGAAATAATTTTTCAATATCTGGTAATCAAAAAGAAAGCCTAAAAACAGGTGCAAGAGAAGCAAGAGGTTCCGGAACAAGGGTAAGCGTAAAATCCAATGTAGATACACCTAATTCGTAACTCACAGTCAATACAAACAAGATTTGTTTGGATTTTTGGCAAAAAACTTTGTAAAGATGGATGTACCTATTGGAAAACAAATAGTTTCCACGTATGAGAATCATGTAATTGGGCCTAATTATAAAGAAGTTTACGATCATATATCTCCAACTTTTCATGAAGAAGCAGATGCCTGTCTTCTGCTTCATGTGTGGGATCTTTGAAGGACATGCCAAAATTAACATTAAAACAGTACGCCCTTTCCATGTTAGATAAAATAGACCAGATGCAGCAAAAACTTTCACCGGGGGTTTCAAACTTGCTTCCTTTCTTTCATGTTTTTACTGGGGCAGACACTGTTTCAAGTTTTGGAGGTATCGGCAAAACCACTGCATAAGACGTGGATGGCCTTTAGAGAAGTAGACGAAGCTTTTCATGAATTTCTAAATATGCCTCAACTTAACAGATCTATTGAAAATATTCCGCCTACTTGTGAGGTTTTATTAAATCATCTTATGAGGACGATCCTTCAGTGCTTTGTATGGAGAAATTGCCTTCAACGTGACGCAGAACAGGCAGATCCGAACGATTAGGGATGGAAGAAAGTTGGAGATAATTATGAGCCTATTTGATCAACCAATCAATGGAAAAATTACAGGAGCTGATTGCATGTAAATGTACGCAGGGATGCACATCAAGATGTCGTGTAAAAAGTGCGTGAAATTGCACAATTCTGTGCAAATGTAAAGGTCAATGTACCCGCGAATAAAGTTGACTTTTCCAAAATATAGGATTTAAACCACTATTTGTTTGAAGCAATTGTTTTTTTTTTTTTAAGAATTTAATAAAAGTTAATTTGAGTAAAATATTCTTTTATTATTTCTCATATTGCAAATTCTTTATTCAACACTGTATTCAATAGTCGCAAATTTATAGGGATTGGCAGGGGTTTGAGGGGGTTTGGTAGGAGCTGAAAAAATATTTTCAATTAAAAAATGTGTCAATACCAGATTGCCGTACTGAAATATTTTTATTAACCTCAGCTGTTTATAATAATACGGTATTTTTAATAAATTACTGGTATTTATAAAGTTGTGTCAAAGCTACCTTTAGCACACAAGAATTGAATATGACCTTTTTTAAAGAGCGTTACTTAAGCTTTAAGATGACAAAAGTCAAAATTGGATAAAAGAATAACAAGGATACAAGCGATAACTAAATGTGTCGATACAAAATTGGACCGGCCATCTTGACGACGTCTTCAAGGGATGATCCCAACACCCAGGAGAGTGTCTCCCTATGGTTTTTTGTGTACAAGCTTCATACAAAATTTGGTGCTGGTATCCAAAACTGAAATATTTTTACGCTAACGCCACGGACTATAAGGACTTTCAATCAGTATTTCATTATCTATGTCTTCTTGCTGTATTATTGAAGCCACCGTTGACATAAATAACCTAGTTATTTTCAACACATCAAAAATTCACACAAAAAGCTGCCAAATGAGCGCACTTCCATAGGAATGTGTGGTCAAAGAGACAGTCACTTTTTGTCACGTCACCCTTTTCTCACTGACATCCGAAACTTCTTGTCTTGTGATGTCTCATCACCATAGCGCGCGCGTTATCTTAAGTTTTAATAGACCGTAGACAAGCGAAAAAATGTTCCGGAACAAACAATCTCTAGCCAGTGACTAGCCTAATAGAAAAATGTTATCAGAAAAATTTAACTGCTTAACTGCTAACATTTCAACAATAGTTAATGACAGGTGTAGGATATGGTTAATAAAATTTGTTTGGAAATAAAAGGAGAATCCAAAAATATAAAAATACACGAGTGTTCGGTTTCAAAAAGTAAAGATGAATAACTTGCCGCTTTTTTAAGACACCTTCTACATTTGAAAATAAAATGATTAATCTTTTTAAACAGAAGAACCCTTCCATTTAACATTTCTTTCTATGTTTTCCAGATAATGCTGGTCTAAATATAGCTGGGACACCCTGTATACGGATCATCCTTTGAGATTTATTTTGGCAATTTTTAACTGTTCTCAGTAGGCCATGGCCAACGAAGTAATTTTTTTAGACAAAAAAAAATAAAATTGTTGATTGTAGAACTGACAAATATTTGAAGTTGATCTGAAAGAAAACTGAGACAGATACGAAGGTGCGTGGGCGAGAATGGGACACACTATAAAAAAAATCTTCCAAACAGTTTTACTATAACGTTTATCCTATTCAAATTCTAAAAACTAGCGGTGGTCTGCTGGTCTATATAATTTCTTCTAGTGGAGCCATACTTGTTAAATTGAATACCGGTGTTGTTGATTAAACGTGTAGTAGATATTACCGAGTTTCCAACTAGGACTTTTTCTTGTACTCTAACCATTTAAACAAGTTACAGAGCACGCACCTAGTATCGCGACTCCTACATCAATGATTTTTATAACATTTATGAGAGTGAGAATTGATTTACAAGATCACGCTGTACACAATACACCTACTATGTCTGTCTCTATTATTGCTATTATTATTTCCATTGAATGGATATCTCTCTTTTCTTGCTTTAGCTCAGTCATTACATTGTGTCCCTGCGTGGCGCGTGAAATATTAATGTTAACAGAATGCTTGTATACACTATGGAGGTATTACTTTTGACTTTGGTAATTATCAAGTTTTGAAGTACATGCAAATATCAGTAAACTCTGTTATGATGCAATTTTAGTGTGAAATAGAAATAAATGATTTTTAACATTGAAAATGTTTAACAAATCGAAGGTGTAACGATAATACGGGGGGCCCAGCAGCAACTTGTGTGACGCTTGGCGCTTGACGCTTTTCCCAATTTTTGCAAGTTCTATGTATGCCAGGGGAATGTTTTTGGTGTGATATTGAATATCTCGTCAAATGTAAACTATTGGAAATAGTTTCAAAAATTTAAAATTCTAGGGAGCGAGAATACGGGGGTTGAAACGTGTTTTTGGACTCGAAAGCGTTCGGTACTGCTACATTGCATACTTTTTGAAAGATTCAAATCTGATTTTGGTCTAGTTGGAAAGGGGAAGTCAGCGCTAATTGTAAGGGTTCGTGTTGGAGTCTGTGATGCACAGGAATGAAATTACAGGGGTGTGAAGTTGAGGCACGTTTTTAACCGGGTGATTTTTGTTGATGTTTTGATGAGAAAGAAAATGTGGATTTGGGTTTTTAGCATTAAGTGGACAAAACTGTGGGTTTTTCAAAATTTTCTGGCAGTTGAATTTGGGGGTTTGAAAAATGGGAACAAGTTATAATTACACAGGCACACAAAAATAAAACAGTTGTCGAGTCCATGCACCAATCCAAGCATTTCCGGTGTATTTTGGCTTTTTGAATCCGAATCGGGTGTCGGTTTTGCCCCATCACGTCACAATTTTCTTCTATCCTCAAAAGACAGTTAGAATAATGCAATTTTTGCATTTTTCTTATGGTCTTTTGAGGATAGAAAAATTGTGACGTGGTGGGGCAAAACTGACCCGGATTCGGATTTAGCAGGCAATAATACACCGGATATGATTGGTTTGGTCCGTGGAATCGAAAACTTTTTTTGTGTTATCGGAAAAAACTGAACATCGATATTTGTGTGAAATTCAGTGTTTTGAGACTTTTTACGGGTTGATTGTAATTTTTAAGAGAATACGGGATGTGTTTGGGGGGAGGGGGTAGTTAAGTCGGGGATGAAATTTATTTTTTCGTGATGAAATTTCGGTGAGAAAAAGTAAGTTGCATTTTTGGCAGTATGTGGACGAATATGATGATTTTAAAGTATTTATTGTCCGAATTGGATTTGGGGGTTGAAAAAATTTAAGAAAATCTGGGATGCGGTTGTAGAGGTGGTCGGGAGTGTTTTTTTTTGTTGATGTTTTAATGAACAAAAAGTATCGAATTGCATTTTTGGTAGTATGCGGACGATTTTGTGGGTTATTAAGAATTTTCTGGCCGAATTTGGGGCTTGAAAAACGGGGAAACAGTTACAATTATCGAAAAGAAACAAAAACTGGGAATCGATATTTGTGTGATATTCGGTATTTTGAAACTTTTTACGGGTTTGCTGTAACTTTTAAGAGAATTCCGGGTTTGGCTTGGGAGGAAGGCCGGGGGTGAACATTTTCTTCCATGCTGAAGTTTTGATGAGAAAAAGTGTCGAGTTGCGGTTTTGGCAGTATGCGTACGAATTAGTTGGTTTTTAAGAATTTTTGGCCCAGTTGGATTTGGGGGTTCAAAAATGGGAAATAATTATAAATATTAGTCTACCGAGTCCAAGCGTCGTTTTTGTAAAACATGTGTTTGATAAATCTGGGTACCTAAGTTCATGTTCTTGCATTTTTACGTCTCGACGCCGACCGACGCCCAGCGTCGCTTTTGTAAAACATCCAAATTTTGATCATATTCTTACATTTATATAGATATATAGAATTCCAAATTCTATATATCGTCAGATAATAATGTTTAAACTTATATATTGTAAGACAGTATTCATGTGAAATAAAGAAAGTCACAGATCTCAATTAGTTATATACTTTGTATTTAATTATCATAAAACTTACATTAGAATAGAAACTTATTTTAAACTACTTTCAATGCCGAAGATGAGTTTATCAGTGCAAAAAATTAATTTTCAAAAGAAATTATTAAACATTAAAAAAATGAATTTTCTAGAAGACGGCCAAGGGAATAATTTCAAGGTTTACGTGAATTGTTTCAGGACCGATAAAGCTACCACTTCCCATAGGAATTGAGAGAGTGAATGCATATTTCATTTAAAGGTGGCTCCAGCCTACTGTGCCTGTACTATTCTTTCCGTCCTCTCATTCAACAATTTAATTAACAGTAGTCACCTATCATTATCGAGTTAAATTATATACCGTAAAAAGGCTAGACAACTGTCTATAACTTACAATGTAATTTATAGTTGTTTAGTGATGCAATGCTAGCTTCTCGCTTCTTGGCCAATTAATCAAATTAAATTATGACCACCTCTATATAAGGTTATGGATATTTGATACTTTCAGAAAATTATTTTCTAACTCGACAAGTCATTAAGTTAATCGATTTATTAGTTAAAGTATATTGATAATGATTCAGGGAATTATTTTGTTCTTTTACTACTTATACATATGCTATTTAGTTACCATTTGGTAGATATCCTGTTAATATTTCATTTACGGATGATTAAGCGATGTGTCCTTTCACTGCAAGTGCAACTATATTAAATTAACAGTGTCTCTTTTTCATCAGGTTCATTGTTTATGAAATTCATGAGTTTTGTTTCAATTTTATTTATTTGGTTGACCCAATTTTCAGCTGAGATGTAGGTGAAGTCGACACTTCGTAAAGAACTATGGAACCTATGCATTAAATGTCTTTTAGTGTTTATATTATCATTTTTGAGACTAGTATTAGTGTTTCACTTCTTTAAAAATCTTGAATATGATAACTGTGGAGTCCTAAATATCTTGCTTTACAAAAATATTTTTCTTGGTTCTTGGGAAACCTAACCTCTAATTGACGGTTTCTTTTTAGTAACTAATAATGTTGTTACATTCTATGTATTGCCTTTACTGAAGTTTTTAAGTATGATAATGATAATAATCTCCAATGCTGGATTATGACTTTTTTTTAAACAGTTATCGACTGCATGCGTGCTCAATAGCATAAGGACGAGTATAGGAGGGGCGTTCTGTAATTATGAACCTTCCTCGCAACCAACGGCCCACAACGGACGTTGGGCTCAAACGATTCCTAGACTCTAGCGCTGCCATACGATTGCAGGAAATGCAGAAAAATATTCATTGTTTACAATTATTTTAATGCAAACAAATAGTCGAATAATTTCACATTTCAGTGCTTCTCAGGAAAAAAATGTCGAGGTGGTTTCAAGTTTCGACAAATGTCGATCTACAGAATTGTTCTATTGTGTTCAAGGATCATTTCTACAAAGTTTCACACCAATTGATGAAAAACTCTGATAGAGCGAGTTGAAAAAAAGTCGCGCGACACCGATTGAAACAAATATTTAAGGTGGTCCGGTATTCGACCCGCATCTGAGACCAAATCTGCCAGAAGAAAAGAAATGACAACAGATTTAAGAAAATTTTTTTGTTGATAATTTTCAAGTATGGAAATTTGTTGTTTTATTTTTGTTCGCTCCCCAAGCCGTCGGTGCCCTAGGCAGTTGCCTACATTGACTTATGGATAATTCTGCTCTGCTAATCTCAGAAATTGAGAACAGCAATAAAACTTTCATTATATTTACAAAAATCTAAAATTTGAGTTTATGGGTGTTTGGAGCACATATCCTATATGGCGCGTGTACAGTTTGACTGCTGACAAAATTGGAGGGCAAACAACCTCAATATTCCAGTGTAATTAATGTGAAATTAACAGTTTTTGCATACTGTTTTTTTCTTTCGTGTTCTATCAGTTATTGAAATAAACCATTTTAAGTTTGGTTTACATTATATATAGACAGTAACATTTCCTTTTACTACAGTGAAAATTGCAGCCAAAAGTACTTAAACAACATAAAAATTAGTCCGTCCTTGAAACCTTGGTTATTAGTGCTACTCGACATGTAGTTTCAGTCTCCGAGAATTCGAGGGGAAAAAGAAGGTTTTCAGGGGGAGGGAGGGGGGAGAGATTTTTGAAAATGTACTTTTTTAAAGTAGAGGTGTGGGGAGTCGTTCTCTACATGTTTTACATGCTGAATCGAATGAAACCAAAATCAAGTCGATGGGATCAACCCTTAACGAATAAAAATAGTTCTAATAGTGAAAAATGAGAAAAAGATAGGTGGGCAACTAAAGTATTATCATCACAAAATCGAAATAGCGCCATTCCCATTGTCATTGTTTACCAGAAGTGGAATGCGGAAGAACGTCAAGTTTGCATTGTATGAAGATGTGTCGACGACGCGACAGCAGGATGGACAGCGTCAGAATTACGTCATTGATGGTGGGCACTGGCTGCATGCAGCTAAGTGGAATATGAAGAAAAAAATCAACCATATTCAGATGTATGTGAAACATACTTCACTTACGTGAAAAACCATTATGAATCAGCTATTGTTGTTTTCGATGGATATGATGATCATGACAGTATCAAGAGATCCGAACATCTGCGGAGGTACAAACATTGTACTCCTAAATTCCACATATCATTCCACACACCCCCATCTATTCCAACCAAGAAAATTTCTTTCCAGTGTGGAAAATAAAAAGTTCAGTGTATATGCTGATGTACTAATAGATCAGACAGCCATAGGAAAACACGGCTCTGCCATTGTTTGTCAGGATACTGATATTTTAGTATTCTTGACTGCTTTGGCTCCTTTGAATCTAGAAACATTTTTACTCAAACCAAAAATCGGACGTATGAAGAACAAACTTTTACCATCAGTCTTCAGAACCAACATATGCACATCAACAGGTACATTCTACTCGCTCACTCTTTTAGTGGTTACGACACCACAAGTGCAATTTATGGAAAAGAGAAAAAGTATATCAAGCTGCTTGAGGCAGAATGTGGATTGCGCCACACCATACACGTATTCCAAACAGCTACAGCAACTCACGGTGAAGTAGAAAAAGTCAGAGAGACTCTTTTTATGTATATTTACGGCTCCAAAGATGAGAAACATACGTTAGATGAACTACGGGACGTAATGTTCCAGAGATTACTCACTAAAAATGTAAACAAATATCCAATAAATAAAGAAAATCTGAATATGCCACAAATAAACAATTACAGACAATACCTTAGTTAATATCAAACAAAATATCATGTGCATATAAATTTTTTTCTTCTAAAAAGTCTAATTACCCTCGACTATTATACCTCTACTCTATTCCATCTCTCTGGACCATATGTGTTCAGTGACCTCTTAATGTCCCATAGAGTGTGGCAATAACCTTTTGTATCACCTATGTATTCTACAATGTATCGTAATAATAAGATAAACATTTGTACAAAAAATTCACGAGTACCTACCTATTAACTTGGGTAAATACAGACTGCATCCTCCGGTATACATTATTTAATGTATGTATGGTAAATAAAGCTTAACAGTAGGAATTAACTGACAATTTCCGTTAGCTTTATGATAATAAAATACTATGCCTCCATAAATGCATGAATGAATGAAAAACTGTACGAACCCACATACGTCTTGCGTAATCATAACTATTTATTATTTATGCACAAACTGTAAAATGAGCCTATAGTCCAGTTCGTTTGGGATCTGATTTATTCTGGGTTACTCTGATTCTTAAGTTTCAAATGTTATGTGCAGAAAACTGGTTCACGTTTAAAAAAAAATGGAAATGTTGCTCTCAGTAGCGTAGTGATCTGAAGAGCGTAGACGTAAAAACGTATCTTATATATCATCAGTATAGTGTTTATAATTCTATCAGTAATTTTATTTCGACAACGTAGGTGCCTACCCAAGTAACAATTTAAATGCTTTTTAGATTTATTTAGGTTTTATCAGTGTTTTATAATAGGCCACCTCATAAACCACTGAGTTATGTCAGATTTATTAAATGCCAAATGCACTTAAAGATAGTTTTGTCTTAAAAATAGTTTTAAAAAGCCCTTCAAGAACTTACATTAAAACTAAATTATCTTTTAGTCTTTATTGGCTTATGATTGAATTATCAAGGTATTTGTCAAGCCTCCAATAAAACTTTATAGCTGTTAAGTTCAAGGAGGAGGATCAAGTTTTATAGAGATTAAGCAAATGTTGTGTTTTTTAAATTGCTTCATGAAATTAATTTGAGGTGGTTGTTAATGCTGGGCTATAAATCTAATATGCACTGAAATCAATAAATTTCAGGTCGAACCTTCATAAAACCAACTGGTTGCTGGAGTTTTAATGAAGCACACAAACATCTGTACTAAATCAGTCTTAAAAGGATTTGGTTTACCTTTGCCCAGACTATAATGTTTTAAAATAAGAAGTTTTAAAACTGTCATAAGATATTTACATATTTGGTGCCATTTTGTTTGTGTATGACGTGCCTATGGGTGAATTTATAATAATGGCAATTTATAGTGAAAATTACTTTTTTCAAAGGTGGAAAAATGTTGAAAGGATTGATAATTTTAAGAGAAATGTGAATCAGTGATCGATGATAAATTAAAATATCACTAGTAAAACCAAGATACTTGATAAAAAACGGGAGCGGTGAGCATTTAGTAGACATATACCAAATAGCGTCTCGGCAAACTGACTTTTTAGGTTAAATTATCCGAGTACCATAAATTCCATAGGTTTTAAAGCGGTTGTGTTATGTGCTCAAATGGTTTCAAATTGGTTTTAAGATAAGTTTTAAAATATATGTTAAGATCAATGAGGCTTAAAATATACTTTTGCAAGAATAAATCGACATATTTAAAGTGTAATTGGTAATGTAAGGAATATAACGGTTAGGCATAATGGGAATGTCCCAGACTGAACAGGAAAATGTAATTTGTATCTAATAGAAATGTTTCATAAAAACAGTTTACATATACTAAATCATATTATGGGCAGATGCTAAAGCTTTCTTTACTTCTTAAGTCTTAACACTTTATATATATTTATTAAAAATTGTGTTTTTTGGGAGCGCACGGAATCTTTAAGAATTTTGTAATACATGCTTTACAGTAGACTTAGCCTCGTTGAAAATTTTAGCCTACTATGCATAGTTCCATAAATTCATTATCATCCTTTAACTGTTTTTCTGAACTGTTCTTAGTAGTTAGAAGTTCTGATATAGTACTAAAATTTGGAAGTTTTAACAGTAGTTTTAAAAAGAGGTCCTTCTCTAGATGGGGCCCAGTATTCTTATAAACGTTTTAAATCAGCTTCATAGATTCCCTCCAAACTATTTACGCTTCTAAGTAGTCTTTGAAATAAAAGTTTTAGGATGACATAGAATATCTAAATATACAATTGTTACTTGGGATAGTAATATAAATAGTGTGAATATTTACTGATATTTAGGCAGAATATTTCATGAATAAATTAATTAAATACATAAAACATATAATAATTAATAATTACATTTTTACTCCCAGGTGCTTTCTTTATATTACTTAGTCTTTACTAATCTATTTTTTAAATTGCATCATTTAAGTATGTCACATTAAGATGTATTTCCAAAGCAATTCGTCCATTGAAAATTGAATCAGGTAGGCAATATATGATTACGTTGATTAATAATATATTTATCTATTTAATTTATTTTTAATTTGAGTTGATTTAAGTTTAAAAATTGAGTCAAAGTTATTTAGTTAAACAGAGACTAGTTTCTCAAAGACTGAACAAGTTCTGTCTACTACGAATAATTCTAATGAACAGTGCAAGTTTTGATGTCCGAATTTAGATGACATCATAAGCTTACAATTTACACAAGTTATCCGAAGTAACAATTTAAATGCTTTTTAGATTTATTTAGGTTTTATAAGTGTTTTATAATGGCCACCTCATAAACCACTGACTTATGTCAGATTTATTAAATGCCAAAAGCACTTAAAAATAATTCAGTCTTAAAGAAAGTTTTAAAAAGGCCTACAAGAACGTACATTAAAGCTAAATTATCTTTCAGTTTATATTGGCTTATGATTGACTTATCAAGGTATTTGTCAAGCCTTTAATAAAACTTTATAGCTGTTAAGGAGGCTGAGGCGTTAGATGAAAATAATAAAAAAAATCTGAAATAAAGTTTGTTTATTAGATTTTTGAATGACGCAATTTTCTCTAAAAAATCCAGAGTCATTAGGAAACTCTGTAACGAAAAAATAATTTTTTCGTTTAAGCACCCGTGCTAAATAAATTTGAATTACCCGCCGAAATAACGACCGGAAGTCAACAAGTGCGCAAACGCGGTAGAAGCATCATTTGAAATATCCCTGCTAGTTCACTTTTGATTTCGACCTAGGTGAGTGAAGACTGTTACTTGTTCTTTAACGAATTTTCACGTTTATTTCTTTAATCCTTTGATATTTTGAATATATTTGATTATTAAATGATGTCATATTATTGAGTTAACGTTGCTGTATAGTTATTTTTGGGAATTAAAGGATATTCCGTATAATAATTAATTTTTATTAACACACATGTTTGTGTGATGTCGGCGTCCATTTGGACACATGATAACTCATTAATTATCGCGGCAATTTTGTATTTTGTGGTCGCTTGAGACACAATACCGTGGTGTTTTGTCATTATTTAGATTATTTGTACGAGGATTAAACTCGGAAATTAATCAAAGGATGAATTAGAATCTTTGTTTCTTAATCGTGTGTAGACAATCTTATCTCATTAAAAGTCGAAACCTAAAGTCATTTTGTCGCATTTAGTTAACCTCGTGTTAGTACAAGAGGTTAAGATATCATTTTTTATTAGTTAATTTTTTTTGGGAGATTAAACCCATAATTTTGTTTGCTATATTTGTTACAGTATTAGTTTTTTTTCAGATAGTAATTCAGATATTTTCTCTCTAATTCTAACTCAATTTTGTTACCTTCATTCAAATCTTTGGTCATAACCAGTCAGCCATTTTGTAAACGGCTAAAATTTCATGAGAGTAGAGTTTTCTTATTTATTAATTTCATATATTATATTAATCAGTAGTTTATTCATATATTTTCAGTAGTAGAGTAAAGTAAAATTTTATCAAGACTCAGGTTTTTTATTAAATTGCTGATAGTTTGGTTTTGCAGTGACCTTCGTCACCATAGTTTTTTGTAGTTTTCTTGTATCTCTTTTTTCTCACCATTTTAAAGTTTTTATATTATCAACTGGTTTTTTACATTCCCCTTTTTCATGTAAACTCCTGGACCAAACCACCATTGAAGCAAGGCACAAGGCATAACTTGAATATTTGGAGTTATCCTAAAAGTATTGGATACTATTCCGACGCAGCGTCTCATGGAAATCAGCGTTGTCAGGACCTGAATATTACGTCCTTCCCGGGTACCCGTGGCCATCTTCAGGAACAGACCTCGTCAGGATTCCACGTCTCCGCTAAGCTAAGTAGCCAAATTTATGTGCAAAATTCAACTTTTGGTCAGAAGAAAATTTGTAAACCAGTTGATCGTTTCATTGTAATTTTTTTTGTAAATATTCAAATTTAATTTTTTTTCTAAACTAAATTTTTGTTTAACTAATTAAATCAAATTTCACCATTAATATTTCTACTAAATTGTAAAGTGTTGTAAAATTTTCGCTCTTTTATACTTATGTTAATATATTATTTGTCTTATATTTGATTTTGATTGTTTTCTCCCCCTGATGAAGTTTGCAAGAGTGTTATTATTTACTGAATACGCTGGCGTCCAAATTTGTATAGTTTATTAAAGTTTTGTTTGGTATATTTGACAAGCAAATAATTGTTAAGAAACAAAAATATATAACTCTTCTCGCCACCTAGTGACCCTCGACCAGCCCTGAGCTAACTGGTTGCTACGCTTTCATAGCTTCCTCAGCAGCCAGCTGAGAAGTTGTGGTTGCAACTCATAAAGTTAAAAATTTTAAAAAACTTTTGCATGTAGTCTTATGGAAAATATGTCAACCCAGCACGCAAACGGTACATTTTAACAAAAGTAACTAAATAAAACACACTACTATTTTTTATACCACATAGTGGTAGAAGACATAGTAGTGTGTTTTATTTAGTTATTTGTGCAAAATGATTAACTACCACAGAGTAACGGCTCCTTCAATAGATTTTTTGGTACATTTTAACTTATAGCAAATAACCAAATAATGTCAGCAGTTCCGAAAACTAACTATGTAAAGCATTGATGTCTTACGCATATTTTAATATTGTTTCCAATTTAATTAGGAGATTTTTAATTAATGAAAAAAATTACTAAACATTTGTAAACTGACGAATTTCTCTTTTCGTTAATGATTTTTGACTGATTTTTCAATTATTTAATGATTTAATTTTCATTTTTACTGCTTCTCATTTTTAAAAAATTGTTTACTGAAATAAATTTCTAAAATACATCGATATTTACATACATTTATTTTTGTTTTAATAAGTTTGGACAAAACATCCAAAAGTTCATTAAGTAAAATAATTAAATCTACTTAAATAATGAATTAATAATAAAAAATGATTTATTTATGCCCATATGACAATAATTATTGGTATCATAGACTTTATAACCATTTGTAATAATTTATTATGGATAAGTTCCGATTTAGAATTCGACCTACTTTTGATTGGGACTGTAACGTCTCAACCTCCTTAAGTTCAAGTTAGAAGGATTAAGTTTTATAGAGATTAAGCAAATGTTGTGGTTTTATCATTGCTTTATGAAATTAATTTGAAATGGTTGTTAATGCTGTTCTATAAATCTAATATGCTTTGAAATCACTAAGACTCAGGTCGAGCCTGCATAAAAATAAATTGGTTGCTAGAGTTGAGCAAAGCAAACAAACATCTGTAATAAATCAGTCTTAAATATAAATGGATTTGGTTTACTCTTGCCCAGACTATAATGTTTTAAAATAGGTAGTTTTAAAACTGTGATAAGATATATACACATTCGTCTGCATTATGCTGCATTTAGTGGACATATACTAAATAGCATTTCGGCAAACTGACTTTTAGGTTATGTTATCCGAGCACTATAAATTCTGTAGGTTTTAAAGTGGTTGTGTTATGTGCTCAAATGGTTTAAAATTGGTTTTAAGACAAGCCTATAAGCCTTAAAAACATATTAAGACCAATGAGGCTTAAAACATACTTTCAAAAGAATAGATCGACATGCTTAAAGCGCAATTGGTAATGCAATAGGCATTTTAAGACAAAACATGTTTAAAGTAGAATTATTTACAGCTTATAGGGTATAAACACACATCCGACATTTTATTTCCAGCCGTCAAGGAATATAATGGTCAGCCATGTTGGCAGTGCCCCAGATTGAACAAAAAAATGTAATTTGTATCTAATAGAAATGTTTTATAAAAACAATTTACATATACTAAACCATATTATGGACAGATACTAAAGCTCTCTTTACCTTTTAAGTCACAAAAAAAATCATTTACATATTTAAAAAAAATTGTGTTTTTAGGGAGTGCACGAATTTTTAAGAACTATCTAATACATGTTTTACAGTAAACTTAGCCTCGTTGAAAATTTTAGCTCACTATGAGTAGTCCCATCAATTCATTACAAGTAGTCCATCTTTAACTGTTTCTCTGAACTGTTCTTAGTAGTCGCCAATTGTCCATTTTATAACTCATATACTATAGCGGCTCATAGTGCATGCCGAATAGATTTATTTGAATTTATTTTTACTTCATTAAATAGAAAAATCCGTTCAAGGCATTTGTTTGTATCTTTTAAGTTTTGATAAGCGCCTATTCTAAATCAAGTATGGTTTTATAAAACTCTACAGATACTCTCTGAGTAAAGCGTTAGATACTTGACTAAAACTTGAAAGTTTTAATAGTAGCTTTAAAGAGAAGCATGTAGGCCGTTCTCTAGATTGGCCCCTTTATTCTTATACAGGTTTTAAATCGGCTTCATAGAGTCCTTTCAAACTATTTTCGTTTATAAGTAGTCTTGGAAATAAGTTCTTAGGATAACTTATAAATTATTTTAAAACAACAATTGTTACTTGGGATGTTAACTTTGGACAAGTTATATTTGTGAAAATAGTTCACGGCATTATGCGTCACATATGTTAGTATCTACATATTATAATTACAGCGACAAATATGTCTAGAGAGGAATTCCAATGATAATACTGATTTGATTTGTGCGGTGATCCAAAAATGGCATTTCATTGACTTCATGTTAATGAGTGAAATAGTCATTACATGTATAATAAAAATGTTTACAGTGATTGTCCTTCCTCTATGTGTAAGTTTTGTAAACATATCAAGAATTCTTTCCAAACTACTATTTTTAACAACTCCTATTTTACAGCCGGAATTGCTAAATTACACTACCTATCTTTTGATACCGTACTTCTAGTATCAGTTTTTATTGATTTTAATTGGCTAATATCTCGCCTACCTCATGCACTAGAAACCGGAATTGCCAATGGGTACTTACCAGAAATGTAATAAAAATTACTACTGAAATAGCACATTACTCGGTGTCAGAAATAGACGCCAATAAATACCTCCACGTAAAAAATTATTTACTTCAAAGCTAGGGCGGTAAACTGTGCAATTTTATATATTAGTTTTTGGCAATAAATAATAACAAAAAATACGTGTTTTGTATTTATAATATTAGGAAAATACATATTACGAATCAGTATTAATACGTGGGTTTTGTTTCTAGTTTCTATAGAGGCCATAAATCAAACGCTTCGAATATCTACAATATATTATTTCTTATCCAGCTAACTACTTTCAGTATATAACTTGCATAGGACAATATGTGAACATAACTCGCATGCAGGTGTCAAGTGTTTTTATTGAAACTGGCACTTTATCTTTTACAGCCAACTGCATATTTATGTTTGATGAAAGTCTGGAATGGAATACGAGTACTATACTGCGGACTTAACAGTAACAGTAAAAATCTACTAATAAATTCATTCCCGCATGGTAACTACCTTATATTCTTTCTTTGTACGAGGTGTCCCACTTTTAATAAGCAGGATTTCGTGAGTGTATTGAGGGAAAATTTTGACTTTGAACTCGATGAACATATGTTTTTTATGTTTTCAACATTTTCGTTTTCGAAATATATGGTGAAGGTTAGCAAACAAAAAGAAAACGATATGTTTATTAATGAGCCATTTGATTCTAATTTGATATTATGTATTGTTGTAGTGCATACAATTTTAATTTAATTTGAGAGACCCCTTGCTTATTCAAAAATAATTTCGACAGATTTTCATTCTAAAATTAATTTACATTAATTTGATAACACGCACGTTATTAAAATAAAAGTTATGCATTACAGGATTTGGCTAATAGGAGAAAAAGTAGTCTTTGCCAAATTCTGTAAAGAATAGGTTTTATTACAAGTGCATGCAAACAAAAACTGCTACTAGATATGCAGATTTAAAGATCTAGAGTACCTATTGTTAAAAAACGAATTAGTCAAGATATGTTGATAGTACAGTACCAGCTTAAAGGTCGCTTTGCTTTATTCAAGATTTGTTACTGTATGTGTAAGTATGCATGTCAACGAAACGTCTTTTGAGATTTTCGCATGCATATAATATATTGGCATATATTCCTGCTCGGAAAATATTTGGATATTTGCTAAGTGGTGCCGATATACAAGATCTTGGTTTGCATCTGTGTATGATTTCTAAGTCCTCAATCTATCTATATATATTCCAGGCTGGAATACACAAGATGCCTTTCGTCGTATTCCCAGCAACCTCGATTAGAGAAAGCAGTGGTTTTCCTGTCTGAGTTATAGAAGACCTACGATAGGAAAGCCCCGATCCTCCTATGAGTAAGTGATGATTCGCTCCATTACAGACAGATAGCTTCTATAAGTTCCAGCCCGTAGCCCATTGCATTCCATTCTTGAACAGTCCGTTTATGATCTTATTAGCGTTCAGTTTCTTCTTCCTTAAGCAAGAATATGGGTAAGGATGCCCTCCAGTAATCGTTGGAGGAGTTCCCTTGTTCCGATTAACATTTCAACTTTACATAGAAGAGCCCTTATAGTGGAATAGTCTTAGACCAATCCACATTATATAGTATTGATCAGATAACTACTACCAATACCGCTTTTTTTCTGAGAGGTTTTGCCATAGCTGTATACGTTCAAAAATTGATCTTCAGACTGATTTCCCCCTTGGTACCAAATGTGCGTTTGCGCGTTTATAGAGATGCAGAGGTTTCCTTCATTTGAACTTCCACGTGGCTCTTCCTCGACAGTTTTGAGTCTAGAGTCACTGCCATATCTTACTGTATGGCAAGGGCATAGCCTTATACCAACACGAGAAATACACTGAAAATATATTTTTTTCTTCTTTTAGTGAACAACCTTAGCTATGTTTTGCCAGGGTTGTCAGGGGCCCGTATCTGTTATACCAAGCCTGAACTATATTGAAAGTCCAAGGCTGAATCGAAATACTTACTTTAACTAAACAAAAAAAAATGATGTTGAATATTAACACCAAAGTACTCAGATGTGCGATGGGGCAGGACAAGAAAGTAGTGCGGCTCCGCAGATTCACCTTTATAGATAAAGCTACTTTCTAAAAATTGCATGTCTATCCTGAACCCAAAGTGATACAATTTGTACACATCTGACTTTTCCACTTTCTCGAATGCTAAACTTGCCAAGTACGCTAATGGCACAACCCTGTACTTCACCATTATAACATATTTATTAAAATTCATAAAATACAAACATTGCCTCCCCGGATCTAACCAGACCACCACGTCGCGCAGCGTCGTGGTGTATGTAAGGTTGGGCAGATCACGACCGGTTCGACTCAATAAAATTAATATAAAAAGTTAAAACTCCTGCCGCCACGCCTGTGGCTGCTTAAAATTAACATTAAAATTAATAATATCTGTATTACACATTTAAATTATTTAAAGTTAATACTATGAAAACTATTGGGGCGAAAAACAGTAAACACTATTTAAATTTTGGTTGCAGGCTCGGGGGAAAAAATTCAAAAACCCTTTCGAAGTAATTGGACCCAACGGTCTATACACCGTCGTGGCGTGAAGGTAGGGAAGGCGAATAATTAAAATTTTTAATATTTACAATTTTTAACAGATTTTTCAGTCTAAAATGAATTTAGAACAAAAAAGGTCAAAATTACAAAAAAGACAAAATACAAACAAATGACAAACAGACAAAAGGGGAAAAGGATAGATCAGTGTATAAATGTGTTAAAAGGGAAAAGTGTGTGATAGAGAAAAGTTATGGTTAAGGAAAGTGTGGCTAGACAGGTTGCCGGAAGATAAGTAAAACTTGGTATGGTAGGGGACCATGCACGTATTTAGCCACAATGCACATGCACTATAAATGGAGGATTCGGATAAATACGGAAAGGCACGGAAAACAAGATTCTAATACCAATTTTAGTAAGGGGGAAACAAAATTCCAGAAAAGGAGTGCGTGAAATATCTGGAGGTACAACTGGACAAGCGACTGACACTAAACTGTTAACGAAACTGTATGGACAATCTATTTCATATCTGGGAATCTGTGTCCGCTTCTAGCTAGAAATATCAGACTTCAGAGACAATATAAAATATCGGAACCGTAAATGAATAAACTAAGAAGTCTGGAATATAAATGTGTGCGTCTCATTTCAAGTTCTTCCCGATACATTTTCTTAAGAGACGCCTACGCATATGGTCAGAAAATAAGTTCACTAGAGGACTACATCAAAGTTACACCTGAAAACTTCCTGCAATTCAAACTTGACCTACTAACAAACAACATTACGTATCAGAGAGCATGATGCGCCTTTTCGCATAAAACCCAAATTACCATACCAAGCGTTGTTCATCTTTTGGTAACATATCTAGCCACACCTTTCTCTACCCAACTATAAACACAAACATAATTTCCGATCTCAATCCTTTTTCTATTCTCTCCTTCATTTCTTTTTGGTACTTTTTGTTTGTTCTGTCTCTCTAAATGATTTGTTCCCAATCATAACTTTTCTTTAAATATCAAAATCATTAGAAAACAAACATTTTAAACCTTAAATTGTGCAGAGTGGCATAGCCGCTCGATCTTGCTGCATCTTTTCTAAGGGTGAAAAATTATTACTTTTCCAGTGCATATACATATTAGCATTTTGAAATTTGTAAAAAAAATATTTCCAGTATTAATCTACAAAATGAGTACAATAATTATCATACAAGACACGTTCAAGATTTGCAATACGATCAACATAGATTAGAATTATATAAATCAAGTCCATATTATATGGGTGCGACATGATATAATAAATTGCTAAATACTATAAAAAGTAGATAGTGTGGGCTCACCTTTAGCTAATAGATTTTCTGTAATTATTTCTTTAATTTTAATTTTAATAAACAGAGGACCCTTATTTTAATGTTAGATTTGGTAAGCGGTACAACACAGTTGGTTTCTGCTATACAGAGGTCTGCTCTGCTTGACATCGACTAACGAGAAATTATCATTTTTTAGAGTAGCCGTATATCAAAGAGCATCCCAATTCCTGCTTATACCATCCGTTGTTCTTTCTCTGAGAGTCCAGGTCGAGCCGGAACCGCAGAGCTGCCGAATTGAGGGGTAAGTTTTTATAAACCGCGTGGGTCACTACACCCATACTAGTCTCAACTTTATCTCGAATGTTAAAGCCATTTTACTATCTCAGTATTTGAATAACTAAATTGTTCACTAATGCATTAGTTAGAATTTAGAGAATAAGTGTTTATTTGTAATTGACTTGTCATACATCCTGATTTGATCACCTGGACTGGACTATCGTTGTCATCATTAAATTGAGTAATAGTAGAAGCTTTGGTGATAAATACATATACGGAATGCTATTATTATTGTGGTTTACTAATTTGCATTCATTTGTATTATTTACAATCAGATTATTGCTTACTTTAGGTAAACATGGACATAAATATAAACACACTACACATAGTAGACAATCCCCGAATCAAGAGAACAAGCTCTCCGGAAAAAGGTTACACATTTGAAAAAACATAGACGACATTCATTACCCACCAACTTTGCCAGTGTCGGAGCTGGGGATCGAACTCAGTACACGATACGCAGTCTCACCAAGCGTGCTTGCCACTAAGACGCTTAGCTAGCTGAGCTACCGTGCCGTGCGTGTAAAGAAATGAATGCAAGAGAGATTTTTTATACATTTTTTTGTAGGAGCAAAAATATGTTCAAAATTCTCTTGAAAGTGTGACGAAAGGAGTGCGTGAAATATCTGGAGGTACAACTGGACAAGCGACTGACACTAAACTGTTAACGAAACTGTATGGCCAATCTATTTCCTATCTGGGAATCTGTGTCCGCTTCTAGCTAGAAAGATCAGACTTCAGACAATATAAAATATCGGAACCGTTAATGAATAAACTAAGAAGTCTGGAATATAAATGTGTGCGTCTCATTTCAAGTTCTTCCCGATACATTTTCTTAAGGGACGCCTACGCATATGGTCAGAAAATAAGTTCACTAGAGGACTACATCAAAGTTACACCTGAAAACTTCCTCCGATTCAAACTTGACCTACTAACAAACAACATTACGTATCAGAGAGCATGATGCGCCTTTTCGCATAAAACCCAAATTACCATACCAAGCGTTGCTCATCTTTTGGTAACATATCTAGCCACACCTTTCTCTACCCAACTATAAACACAAACATAATTTCCGATCTCAATCCTTTTTCTATTCTCTCCTTCATTTCTTTTTGGTACTTTTTGTTTGTACTGTCTCTCTAAATGATTTGTTCCCAATCATAACTTTTCTTCAAATATCAAAATCATTAGAAAACAAACATTTTAAACCATAAATTGTGCGGAGTGGCATAACCGCTCGATCTTGCTGAATTGTTTCTTAGGGCGGAGAAATATTACTTTTCCAGTGCATATACATATTAGACGTTTTGAAATTTGTAAAAAATATATTTCCAGTTTTAATCTGCAAAATGAGTACAATAATTACCATACAAGACACGGCCAAGATTTGCAATACGATCTACATAGATTAGAATTATATAAATCAAGTCCATATTATATGGGTGCGACATAATATAATAAATTGATAAATAATATAAAAAGTAGATAGTGTGGCCTCACCTTTAGCTAATAGATTTTCTGTAACTATTTCTTTAATTTTAAATTTAACAAAAATATTACTCTCATTTTAATGTTAGATTTGGTAAGCGGTAGAAGGTACAACACAGTTGGTTTCTGCTATACAGAGGTCTGCTCTGCTTGATATCGACTAACGAGAAATTGTTATTTATCAGAGTAGCCGTATATCAGAGAGTATCCCAATTCCTGCTTATACCATCCGCTGCTCTTTCTCTGAGAGTCCAGGTCGAGCCGGAACCGCAGAGCTGCCGAATTGAGGGGTAAGTTTTTATAAACCGCGTGTGGTCGCTACACCAGTACTAGTCTCAACTGTATCTCGAATGTTAAAGCCATTTTACTATCTCATGTATTTGAATAACTAAATTGTTCACTAATGTATTAGTTGGAATTTAGAGAATAAGTGATTATTTGTAATTGACTTGTCATACATCCTGATTTGATCACCTGGACCAATAAATGCATTCTCGTTGTCATCATTAAATTGAGTAATAGTAGAAGCTTTGGTGATAAATACATATACGGAATGTTTAAATACTTACGGTCAATTTTGACGTTATTATTATTGTGGTTTACTAATTTGCATTCATTTGTATTATTTACAATCAGATTATTGCTTACTTTACGTAAACATGGACATAAATATAAACACAATACACATAGTAGACAATCACCGAATCAAGAGAACAAGCTCTCCGGAAAAAGGTTACACATTTGGAAAAACACAGACGACATTCATTACCCACCAACTTTGCCAGTGCTTAGCTAGCTGAGCTACCGTACCGTGCGTGTAAAGAAGTGAATGCAAGAGAGATTTTTTATGCATTTTTTTGTAGGAGCAAAAATATGTTCAAAATTCTCTTGGAAGTGCGACGATGGTCATTTTTCTCAGAAAAAATAGAGCAAACACCAATAGTTACAAGCCAAGGTTTTTCAGACTGAACTGAAATTTTCTGCGCCATAAGACCTCATAGCCATATAGTGGAGTTGGGATTTTGATTGATTGGTTGATCGACTGATTGATTGATTTATTGATTGATTGATTTGCCAGCGTAAGGAATCCAGTCTGGAGATCCGCCGAGTACGCCCAACGGCCAAACCGCGAGCCGGAACCAAACCTTGGATGTATTGCTCAAGTCACTAGAGTAGCAGACTTTCTACACTATGCATGTTACTTGAACGGTTTCAGGCAGCAGTGCTTCTCGCACCTTACCAAAGTATTTCTTCGTCAAGTAAAACGGTGGTTGTGGCGGGTGCGCAGAGGTGGGATGGGGTTTCCTGCGAGTATGTTGCTAGAGCGTCTCCAGCTATTTGACCCGCCTGAATGAGAGCGCGAGTCGACTGGAGTCCAGTAAATCACTTCTACACAGTGGCATGAAATATGCTTGCGCTATACCCGAGTGTCTTACTTGCACGTTTACTCGCACCATGTCTAAGAGCCTTTATAATTCTAGAGGGCGATGATGTCAGTCACCCCTATTTCTCTATTCAACCCGTATAATGCGTGAAATTTTTAAAAATTTTTGTACAAAATATTTACAATTTTCAAAAAGGGGATTTGTTGAAGGGAAGATGAACCCCCTCCAGGGGGTGTATTTTTTTTGTAAAAAATATTTACAAAATATACATCAAACCCCCTCTCTAAAAGTGTTGAATATTTTTACAAAAAAATACACCCTGGAGGTGCTGTAACCACCCCTGGTTATAACCCTAGTCAGTTTCATCTTCCCTCCAATAAATCCCCTTTTTAAAAATTGTAAATATTTTTTATAAAAATAAATATTCCATACTCTGTTATAGGGGTTGAATCGAGGGGTAGAGGTGATTGGGGCCTTCCCCCCTCTAGAATTACCACCTTAAGTTATAGGGAGGACCAATTCAGCAAAATTTAGGGTTGGATTGATGTCTGCATCGGGAAAGAGACTTTAACGGTGGTTTTGGGGTGATTTTGGGGGTAGCCGGGGTTAAGAATTTTTTGGAGCAGGGAATCGGTTTCATCGGTAATATGAAACTGATAATTGGTCTTAGAGATATAGCTAATAAATTACTTTTTAAAATTCTGCGCTTTACATTACTTGGAAATAATGAAAGAAACGAGAGAAATAGTTAAGTGTAGAGCCTATGTTGATGTTAACTCAAAATACTGAACTGACATCAACATGTTATGAGATAATTACTTCTATGTGCCTACGAAATTATGGTCATGTAAACTGAGACACCCGGTATATTATTCAAATGAGGATATATGGAGCTATATTATCTATTAAATAGTGCGTTTAATGATCCTTAGAATATAGCTGGAATTTCAGCCAGGCGATTTTATCTTGCGCTTGGCTGGCTGTTGAAGAATAAATGAGAAAAACTGTGAGCGCATTAACACTATAAAGCGATTATTTAACTGGTTATGTGTATTTATAATACACGCCAATTGAATGAGAACTATTATAGCACTACAGAATTACATACAAATTAGTAATAGCTTTGTATTTTTATTTCTTGTTTGGAATTTCTGTATCCATTAGTAGGAATTACTTACCACTACATTTTCAATAATTATTGGAATTCAAACGATTGTGTTCACTGGAAGGTATTTCACGGATTTGTATCACACTGAAGTGTATTTTATTACGATTTTATTAGCTAGATCAGTAAAAAAATCTTGCAACTCAATGTAGTTGTCACAATAGCGACAATTACATACCATAATTATTGTCCTTTGTCGTTTCTTAATTATATTGTAAAGTGATCAGAAAGGGTGTTTCTTATATTTCGACTTTCATTTTTTTTGGCTCTCCTCGTAAAAGGTTTACATTTGATTTAAGAATAACACATCAAAAATTTCGACCCCCTAGATGAACTCCTTTCCGTACCGACGAAGGTGTAAAATTGGTTAAAATACATCATTTCTTACAAATAACCTAAACTGTAATATTTTCAAGTAAACCGTTTAATTATTCTTTATAGCCCCAAAAGGTATAAAATTGGTATAAAAATAAAGCAAAAGCAACATCAACCCCTATGACCTTATCGTCACAGGTTTAAAAGTAAAAATGTTTTTTAAGCAGTGTTTATTATTCAAAATAATTAAAATATGTGCTTTAACGTGTCTTTCTTACAATCTGGATACATTTTTCTGTGCTCTTGTACACATTGCTTTTCATTCTTTGTTAGGAGATTATGGAAATCCTTCATTAACTTTACCGACCTTTCAGCAGTGTCATCGACAACTTTAAGTGACATTGTTATTTCTCGTTCATTCGTATAAGAATCTTGTGTTCTTAATATCTATGGATAGTTATTTAAATATTCCGAGTTAATATTGAAACGAGCAAATAGAACCATGCTATTTTTTAAATGAATGTGTTAATTGTTCTCGCTCAAATGTAAGAATAATTAGATACCAAATTACTAAATTAATGATTATATTAATGGTAACCAAACACACCCATAAACTATTCGTCGATGTTCTTTGATTCGATCATAAGTCGTTTTGTTGAAATAGAATTGTTATCCTTTTTCAGAACAACCGCCATCTCTGTCTTTATTTCAATGAACAGCATGTCGGTGAAAAACGCTAATGCTGCTGTTTCTCCGTTAAATATCACAAGTGGCCACAAATAGTAATCGCTGCTTCAGAAATTAGTCGATCTATATTTTCATACGATTTCAAATTCTTTAAAAAATTTAGGTCAAGGTATGGAGTTTTAGATGCCACAGAAGAGTCAAACCACACTTTTACGTAAAAGCGAATAATAAAAACGCAGATATCTCCAAGAGGAGTTTTTCGTTTCGCAGAAAGGTGATACTTACTGATTACGGTACATGAAAATTTTCCGACAGTAAATTGCACGAGCCATCCATCGAGCTTGATGCGTGGCTCCAGAGGGATGGATCTTAATTTTTTCTGCTCGTCACCGCTGAGAAAAAGGACGGTTTGTTCTAGCAGTTCTCGATAGTTATGTCTAATTTGTCTGTTTTCCAACATAACAATTTCGTGTCTTATATCATCTAAACTTTCGCGACATAGTTCATTTTCATTTCCCGTTTTCAAACGTATTATAGTTCACAATGCTTGCGTCTTCCTTGAAATTTTTCAACAATGGAATATCTGGGTTTGAGGTTACGTGTGGCATTTTAGCTTCAGAAGCACCTCTCAAACCAATTCATAAATGTGGTCACGGTAAGGGAGGTAAAGAAGATCCTTACCCAGGTTCCGCTCTAACAAGACATACGCTCCATTAAGTCTTCCAGTATTTGATGCCGTAGTATCACAACACAATGCCTGAATCGCATCTGACAATCCCCATTCTTGAAGTGCGTTATAGACAGTTGATGCCCGTTCCTGTTTCGTTGAGCTCTCAAGTTTGGGTACTTCAAGAAGTTGATCTACATTTTTATTAGTAACGTCAATTAGCAATCGTTCATACGACGATTCCCGCATGCCTAATGTTGGCAAAAGCATTCCATCTCAATGTAGCTAGGTAAACTTCGTTTTAATAAGTTCTTTTTTCTTAGCACGTATATTTAAAAAACCGCTGCCTAAAGAATCACTACTTCCACATCCAGATTCTTCATCCAAGTCACTTTAAAGGAAACATGTTGACTATATTTGCACTCTAGTATGTGGAAATTATTGGTTATAGAATTTTAATAATATTTGGGACAGATGTCATAGAAAAGTTTGATAAGTTGGTTTCTACCATATACGTTAAAAATGAAGTTTCTAGTTTACCCTATTTATTTTCCACTATTCACAACCTACCACCTACCACCCTTTCAATGGAGTCATCTTAATCAGATGTCACTACAATACATACGTGTACTAACTTTCAAGTGAATATCTCAATTTGATGTTATCAATCCCATTAATAATGAAGCGAAGGTGGTGGAGTCTAAAAAATATTAGAAAGAAATCTGAGGCCTTGGTTTCTAGTATATACACCGAATCCCAAATTTCTGTACTCTTACCAGCTTGATTTACTTATTTTCCCCTAGTTATTCCTATTAACCCCAACCCTTCTACGGAATCATCCCAAAATATAATCTAGTTCCAGATGTCGTTATAATACATACGTCTACCAAATTACAAGTGAATATCTCAATTTTATTTTATCAATCCCTTTAATAATGTAGTAAGGGTAGTGGAAGGGTTGAAAAATATTATTAAAAAATCTGAGGCCTTGGCTTCTAGTACATACATCGAATTTCAAGTTGCAGTACTTACTAGCTTGCTTAACTTATTTTTCCCTATTTACCTCTACTTACCCCCACTCTTTCAACGCAATCATGTCCAAATATAATCTGGTTTCAGATATAGTTATAGTACATAAATGTACCAAATTTCAATGAAAATTTAAATTTAATTTTATCAACTCTTTTAATAAGGGAGTGGGGGTGGTGGAGGGATGGAAAATACTAATAAAAAACCTGAGACCTTCGCTTCTAGTATATACACCAAATCCAAAATTTCTGTACTCTTACCAGCTTGCTTTACGTATTTTCCCTTATATACCCCTATTTAACCCCCAACCTTTCAACGGAAAAATATAATCTAGTTCCAGATGTCGATATAATACATATGCGTACTAAATTTCATGTTAGTATCTCAATTTTATTTTGTCAACCCTTTGGATAATAGAGTAGGGGTGGTGGGGGGCTGAAATACATTATTAAAAACTCTGAGGCCTTAACTTCTAGTACATACACTGAATTTCATGTTTCTGTACTCGTATAAGCTTGCTTTACTTATTTTCCCCTATTTACCCCTATTTAACCCCCAACCCTTCACCGGACATCCTCAATCCAGTTCCAGATCTCGTTATAATATATACGTGTACAAAATTTCAAGTCAATATCTTAAACCGTTCCGGAGAAAACGCGCGGACAAAAAAAAAAAAGTTACAGACAGACAGACAGACAGACAGACAGACAGACCGACAGACAGACCGACAGACAGACAGAAAATTTTTTTTCGCTCAAATTTAAAATCTCGACGTTTCATGACATTACGAATAAAAATTTTTGAAATTTTTGGTGGATGTGGAAGTAAAACTATAAGAGTATCTAAGTAAAACTATAACAAGACTATTATTATGAATTTTCACACAATTTCAGTGGTTTGCAAAATAGCTAGATTTAAAACTACGAACTAGGAAGATTAACATAATTTTACTTCCACATCCACGTAGTGGATTGGAAGTATAGTAATCGCAAAAAAATTTTCAAAAATTTTTATTCGTGAAATAGGTTTAGAATGTCATGAAACGTCGAGATTTTAAATTTGAGCGAAAAAAAAAATTTTCTGTCTGTCTGTCGGTCTGTCGGTCTGTCGGTCTGTCTGTCGGTCTGTCTGTAACTTTTTTTTTGTCCGCACGCTTTCTCCGGAACGGTTTAAGATATTGACCTGAAATTTTGTACACGTATATATTATAACGAGATCTGGAACTGGATTGTTTTTTGAGGAAATCCGGTGAAGGGTTGGGGGTTAAATAGGGGTAAATAGGGGGAAATAAGTAAAGCAAGCTTGTAAGAGTACAGAAACTTGAAATTCGGTGTATGTACTAGAAGTTAGGGCCTCAGATTTTTTTATAATATTTTTCAACCCCCCACCACCCCTACCCCATTAAAGGGGTTGATAAAATAAAGTTGAGATATTCATTTGAAATTTCGTACACGTATGTATTATAACGATGTCTAGAATTATATTATATTTTGAGATGATTCCGTTGAAGGGTTGGGGGTTAATTTGGGGTAAATAGCGGAATATAAGTAAAACAAGTTGGTAAGAGTACAGAAACTTGAAATTCGGTGTATGTACTAGAAGCCAAAGCGTCAGATTTTTTAATAATATTTTTCAACCCCCACCACCCCTACTCCAATTTGAAAAGGGTTAATAAAATAAAATTGAGACATTCATTTGAAATTTTCTACACGTATGTATTATAACGACATCTGGATTATATTTTGAGATAATTCCGTTGAAGGGTTGGGGGTTAAATAGGGGTAAATAGGGGAAAATAAATAAAGCAAGCTGCCAAGACTACAGAAACTTGAAATTCGGTGTATGTACTAGAAGCCAAGGTCTCAGATTATTTTTAATATTTTTCAACCCCCACCACCCCTACTTCATTATTAAAAGGGTTGATAAAATAAAATCGAGATATGCATTTGAAATTTGGTACACGTATGAATTATAACGACATCTGGAACTAGATTATACTTTGAGATGATTCCGTTGAAGGGTTGGGGGTTATTTAGGGGTCAATAGGGGGAAATAAGTAAAGCAAGCTGGTATGAGTACAGAAACTTGAAATTCGGTGTATGTACAAGAAGTTAAGGCCTCAGATTTTTTTATAATATTCTTCAACCCCCCCACCACCCCTACCCCATTAATGGGGTTGACAAAATAAAGTTGAGATATTCATTTGAAATTTCGTACACGTATGTATTATAACGACGTCTGGAATTAGTTTATATTTTGAGATGATTCCGTTGAAGGGTTGGGGTTAATTTGGGGTAAATAGAGGAATATAAGTAAAACGTTGGTAAGACTACAGAAACTTGAAATTCGGTACTAGAAGCCACAGCGTCAGATTTTCTTATAATATTTTTCAACCCAACCACCCCTACTCCAATATGAAAAGGGTTGATAAAATAAAATTGAGATATTCATTTGAAATTTGGTACACGTATGTATTATAACGACGTCTGAAACTAGATCATAATTTGAGATGATGCCGTTGAAGGGTTGGGGGTTAAATAGGGGCAAATAGGGGAAAATAAGTAAAGCAAGCTGGTAAGACTACAGAAATTTGGGATTCGGTGTATATACTAGAAACCAAGGCCTCAGATTTCTTTCTAATATTTTTCAAACTCTACCACCTCCGCTTCATTATTAATGGGATTGATAACATCAAATTGAGATATTCACTTGAAAGTTAGTACACGTATGTATTGTAGTGACATCTGATTGAGATGACTCCATTGAGGTGGTAGGTTGTAAATAGTGGAAAATAAGTACGGTAAACTAGAAACTTCATTTTTAACGTATATGGTAGAAACCAACTCCTCAAACTTTTCTATGACATCTACCCCAAATATTATTAAAATTCTATGGCCAATAATTTCCACATACTAGAGTGCAAATATAGTCAAGATGTTTCCTTTAAAGTGACTTGGACGAATAATCTGGATGTGGAAGTAGTGATTCCTTAGGCAGCGGTTTTTAAATTCAAATCTAGCTATTTTGCAAACCACTAAAATTATTGAGTGAAAATTCATAGTAATAGTCTTGTTATGGCTCTGCTTAGGTACTCTTATAGTTTTTTTAAACATATGTACTAAAAAAAGTTATGTCCAAAAATAATAAATATTTCCCTATCATATGTCTCTTTCTAGGGAATGGCCACCTTAAGTGAGCGCACTGAGTTCGTAATTTTTCACGGCAACGATAAATGGAAGTATTATAGCACGTGGTTTCTGATGGGATGGTGTACCAAGTGTATTACCAGTAAAAGAATAACAAAATTAATCGATTCTATCGGAAAGTGACGTACTTATATGTGTTCTTATTTCAAAAATTCACTACTTTGCTTAACTCTATGCTTTTGGTGGTACGGGTAAATATTAATCATATTGAAATCATTATTATCTTCTTTTTATCTCAAATATGTATAATTGAAGTAACGATTTAAAACGAAATCCATTTTGATGATTCTATTTAAAAACATTGCTTTTCAGCAAACTTTTAGCTCCCGTCGACACAGGAAGGAATATACAGGGCAGTCGTCCAACAGGAAATAGTTATTTAAGATACAAGTGTAAAAAGCCATTCTTTATTGCACGAATGGCTAGATTAAAAATACGAGCAAAGCGAGTGTTTTTAAAAGCCATGAGTGTAATTAAGAGGCTTTTTACACCATTTTATCTTCAATTGTGCCAATTATTGTAAGAAATTGGCAATTTTCCATGAATATCTGTAAAACTGTATCAACCTTTTGTAAATATCACTTTGACTGTTAGTATTATTCGAGTTGTAGTTGAAGTCGTCTAATTATATTACTTCATGATCGTGACTGAAAATCAGTGATGATAGTAACTAAGCAAACGATATTATAAAAAAATGGTGTAGTTGAAGTCTCCATTGTTGTTCTTTAATGCTTGAATTAAAATTTCAAGTTAATAATGTTTAATGGTGATTATAGTAATGTAGAAGAGTTTCAAAATACTCCCCCAGAAGTTACAAAGATGGCACAAGCGTCAACGTCAACTTTAATACCCGAGAAGTCACGAAAACAATGAGTTGGTGTATAAACGATTCAGCGATTGGTGTGTTTTGAAGATAGTGAAGAATCTTACGGAAAATGTGTTCCTTGCGTATTTTTCAGAACGAGCAAAGCATATAAAACCTTCATGTTCCTGGTCGGAATATTCAATGGTGAAAGCTTTACTGATAGCTGAAAAGGACATCGATCCTTAACAGTTTTCTAAGTTAACCGCTTGTGTGAAGCGGCAGTCTGTAGGATACCGTTCCAAGAAATCTAAAGTGTTCGACGGTGGCAGAATCTTACGTTGAAGAATCAATTAAAAACAAAATTGAGATATCACATCAAATTTTGCAAAAAGAACTCTCCTAAGAAGCAAGCTCAAATGATGCCATTGACGCTAACGATATACTGCCAACTACATCGAGGAGTCACGAGTCGCCTAGAATTCATATTGAAAAGTGGGCTAATTGCAAAGTAGAAGTAAATATTGTTAAAAATTAATAATGAATAAAATACCTTACTGATAATTTTTTTAGAAATCGTGCAATAAAAGCGTGCAAAAAATTTTTATTGCACAGTTTCTTATAAAAGGCCAATTTTTTACACTGGAAATGATGTAAAAAACTGTTACTTTTTACACGGTCGTAGATAAAATAATTAATAAACATAAGGATGGAAGGTCGGTGTGAATATTTTTACCGAATTTTTCTAATAGCGACAACTTGTTAGATAAACCAAAATTCCTTAGCTGGAACTATGCAATATCATACATACTAAATAGAATTCAAATGCGAGATAGAACCGAGGATCTAGCACGGTCAAAGTTTATTGTGGCATTATAAGCAATGAAATAGCTGACATGACGAAACAGGCCATACATTTGAAGGAGGTAACTAAATACCCACTTAATAGAACGTAATAGGTTTAATAATAGGTGCTTATAATCTTTATTATGTGTTAAGAGCAAATTATCGAAATAAATTTACAATTTTACCTTTAAAAGTCATTATTATTTCAAGCTCGTGACTTTCGTTGAATTAACACAGCATTTCCTTTTTGACATTGACATTTACGTTACAATTAATGTCTCAGAAATGCAATATTACTATGTTACATTTCCTGCGGGAAATTATTATTAGCATAGTTTCTGATTTAGTTCCAGGTGATCTTTAAAATGTATTAGAATGCTATTTTTCATAGACACAAAGGCTTTTAGAAGTTTTTTCATTGCGCACTACAACTTTCTAATTTTGAAATTGTTAACCGACTTTCAAAAATTTTAAAAAGGAGAATATTCTCAATTCGATATTAGAATATAAGGTTCTATTAATCGATCGATGCGGGATGACGAAATGTTATTTCACAATTTCTAGTGACCATTTTTAGGGGAATATATTCCGAGGGATATAATGGAAAGTTAAAAATGCTTTTTTCAAATTGATAATAGTCCAGTCGGTAAAGTAAAACATACACCAGAAACTCGCAAAAAATATTATCTGAGATTTTCCTTTAGCAACTGTTAGAAGAAATTGAATTGCTCGAAAACCAAACAAGCTAGGAAGAAAAATTAAAGTGGATCTTAAAGGGGATTTAAAATACTCTCCTGTGTTTCCATTTTTGATGGCTATTTATTTTTATTAGTATATAAAAATAACAATATAATATAGTTATCTATTGATTTTTTGTGCATTCTACTATTCATAGGCCCATAAAAATTAACTAACTTTAATATAAGTTATAAATACATTATCTTTTAGTTCAAGGTAGTACTTCAATGCAGAAAAAGTTAGGAATAAAAATATTCACATTTACCAGCATGTTGAAGTTAGCCAACAAAAAGTCGAAAAAAGGCTGCATATTCAATTTTTTGATGTAGTTTTCTTTATGCATTTCTTTAACTATTAAATGATTAAAAACAATAATTATGTGATACATAAACTAAAAAAAAAATTTAGAGCTGAATTTTTAAGATGTTTGGGTCTTTTTTATTTTTAGGAAACAGTAAAAAATTGGCCAAAATTTGGCTAATTTCAATATGGTGGTAAATTTGTAAATGTGAATATTTCTTTTCCTAACTTTTTCTGCATTGAAGTACTACCTTCCACTAAAAGATAATGCATTTACAACTTATGTTAAAATCAGTTATTTTTTATGGGCGTGTGAATAGTTAATAGAGCAAAAAATCAAGAGGTAACTATATTATATTGTTATTTTTTATATATTAATAGACATCAATAGTCATCAAAAATGGAAACACAAGATAGTATTTTATACTCCTTGAAAACTCATTTTGGATTTTCTTCCTAGTTTGTTTGGTTTTCGAACAATTCAACTATTTCTATAGGCGGCGCACAAATAATTTCAAATAAACGAACATTCGTACGCATTAAAAATACAAATTTTCAATTTATTTCAATATCGAGTTTCTGAAAAATCATGGCATATGCAAAAACATTATAAGAGGACTTCTTTTTAGGATATTGGTCTTTCTTTCTTTTTTATGATGAACAGTGTTTTTATATCTTTAACGGTTAACGAGATATCAGCAAAATAAGGCTTTTTGCACTGAAGTGGTGGTTTTTTGGGGGATTTCGTAGCACCCCCAGAACTGATTTTTGTAGTTTTGTGATGTATAATCCCTCCACTAATAGTTACTGAAGGAAAATCTCAGATAACATTTTTTGTTATGGAAATCTTTATAATTATTGGACTATAATGTTGGGTGCAACGAATTTTTGGAGAAAAACTTGTCATAACATTTTTAAAGTACTCAAAGATACCTTCAAAATGAGATTCAGTAAAGATCGTTCGCTAAAAAATGTACGGGAGTGGTGATGAAAATATAATGGTTGTTTCGTTTTGTCGGAAAAAAATCAGCAATGAAACCAATGGCTTAACTTCTTTAATTTTTCTCTATCTACTCGTCTTAAAAACCATTTTGCAGGGAATTTCAAGGGCTATAAGACCTGCAAATTTAAACTTCCTTGAACCCTTTGTTTTGAGATTTTTTAGTTTAGAGGGAACAGGGAAGGTGATCCGCGGTCATATCTCAATTAATTATCATCATGAAAATCGATCTTTTATAACCGGAGTCCTAGGTTTTGCACTATTTTTGTCTTTACTGACTGCACTATATCATTCTGTTTTAATTACCGAACCAACGCAACGGTTTGAGGCGTTTACCAGGGGGGTAAACGTGTTACAATATATTACTAAGTAAGAATATTGTCAGAAAATCATGAAACTGTACCCTTGGATCTTTATGAATTGAAAATAGAAGATATGTTCCGTCATGAGTCTCTAAATAAAAAATACCGAATACGTATCACGTACATTATTAACATTGAGTAACAATTATAATATAAAACACTTATAACTATGACAAAGATTATTTTATAAGCGTATTATATATTTTATACGTTATATTTAAGGTCAAGTCAACTTTATTTTCGATTTGTATGCAAGGGCATGCATTAACTGCAATAAAATAGATAGTTGTGTTTAATGGTTGCATTAAGATAACTTTTGGACATGTTTATGGATTATATTGCCTATTTATACTTTTAGTTTCTCATAACTTTTGCGTGCCATACCTATTTTTAAATTAATGAACAGATTTTGGGGCATTTGTCAGATTAAATGCACGTATAAAAGAACTCGTTAATATATTTACAATATTACTACGATATTATGCATGTAGTCGTCTTATGACATCAACTTATGTGTGATTCTTTTCAGATATTCATTAGTGATGTATCTAACTAAAGAGAATAAAGATCTGAAATAAATACTGTTTTATAATTATCATTTACCAGAAAAACTAATATACAGTGAGGTCCATAAGTAAGGCATAAATTCATTTTCTACGTAATACAGAATTTAAGAGTAAAATCCTAAAACACCTCAAATTTGAGCATAATTTTATTCATCCCTCTTTAACCCTATTGGAGTGACAGTTAACCCTTTAAAAATTTTAAATGGAACGGGGGTTCGTGTGGGTTCATTTGAAAGCGGTTTTAATCCTCTATCCAGCAATACAAGGTTTTTTGAATTTTGTGTATTCCTCATCAAGAAAATTAAATTTGAACATTTTGAAATGTATCTTGATGATCATTAGTTTAACAATGAGTCTTTCGGTTACTCGAAGAATTTGAATTTTTACATTATTATGATGCAGTGATAAAACAAGAACGCAGAAGTAGGAATGTGACATCTGCATTCTGCAATAGTTAAGTATTTCTCTGTCTACGGTTAGTAGAGTAGAAGACATTTCGTGAATTTGCAAATGCCACAGATATTCCTAAATCTGGTAGGAAACGCATTTTAGACGATGAAAAGTAATTGGATATATTGTTAGATGTCCAAGATAATCCACATAAACCTACAAGATAAGTTGTCGCCGATAATGATGTTAGTGCAATGTCCATATTGCATCTTCTGAGAAATGAAATATACCGCCCATATAAAATTAATTTGATTCAAGAACTTAACAACTCTGATCGCAGATTGGAATTTTGCGAAATCACGGTAAATGTATGCCAAAATGATCTGTTATTTATAAATAACATTAATTTTTCTGATGAGGCAACATTCGTCTTAAATGGAAAAGTCAACAAACGGAACTAGAGATACTGGTGTACAGAAAATCTACATTGGATGATGGAGGCTAATACTGAGGATGTGAGCGTTTGGGTTGGAATTATGAATTCTTAAATTTTTCAATAAAGTATTTCCCAATAGGTGGCTCGGTAGACACGCCTCCATTACTGTCAAGAAACAACGGGCGCATAGTTTGAACATTTGAATTTAATTGTTTCGTGTTCTTTTGTTTACTTAGTAACATTAAAAACGTAACACTTTTCAATAAAAAAATTAGAGAAATTAAAAAGATGTTGTTTTGCAGGATAGAGAATTAGACCCTTTTAAATGAGCTATCACACACACCCTCGTTCTATTTAAAATTTTTAAAGGGGTAGCTGTCACATCAAGGGGGTTGAAGGTCGAGGTATAAAACTGTGCTCAAGAAATGTCATTTTAGAATTAAAAATTGACGTGTTTTAGAATTTTATTCATAAAATGAAAATTACGTAGATAATGAATTTTTCCATTGCCTTTGTATGTGTAACTCGAGAACGGCTGAAGCCACTCTTTAATCAATCTGTCGTCAATTGATTTCTAATTTTCCCACTTAGATTTTGGATATGATTATTATACATGACTATTTCATCGAAAATGCTAACACAATATTTTCCTACATTGCATAGGAATCTAAATAAGTGTTTTTATTTTATAGAATATTAAATTGTTTTCACAAAATATGTAACAAATTTTTTTAAAATAAAGCTATAGTCGCAGGCGCCCGGTTCAGACATGGGAATGCGACGTGATTTTCATCGTGTCATGTCGTGTCACGACGACTTAAAACAATATTGATATCCGCCAGTTTAAATTAAATTACCCGCCGAAAGTCTGATCGAACTGGCAGACAACCCATGTAGAGGCATCCTTAGGCCCTTCGGATTGGTCTGGCTGCTTACAAAGCCTTTAAAAGAGTATCCCAAGTAACATATATAAAATTTAGGCTTGATACTATAACTTAGGTTCCCTAAATTTTTTTCGAACTTTAAAGCGACTGGCGGAAGTTAGGGACCACGGTTACCTAATGGGTCCCGCAAGTAGACCACATTTTTTTGGGTACCTGTGATAATTGTTGTTCTACAAAGTCTATATGCAAAGTGAATGGAAAAAGTGGAGTAATATTTTATATATGTCATCTATGGCATCTAGTATTATTACACGATTGCAAAATATTTTATTAGTCTATGCTTCAACATCGAAGTAAATATGCTACTAATATCTTACAAGAAGCTATTGATATGATTAACATGAACGAAGAAGGAAAATGTAAAAAATGAGGTAAGAGGAGAAGTAGATATGAGTGGAAGAGATTAGTTGGTTCAAGTATAATGTATTGTATCCGCCACAAGTGTTGACAAGCGTAGATAGTGGTATACAAACAATGCACACATCGCTATCATGATTGGTGTAGTATAATTTGGAATTATTATAGCTCGTGCTCGTGCTGTTTTTCGATAGGTCAACTATGTACCCCTATTACCCCCCTCTTGACAATACTCGTAGCCGATACAATAAGAACATCTATAGAGATAAAGATGTAGGAGAAGAGAAAAGGGAACTTATGCATAAATAAAGACAATCTGCAGATATAAATCAGGGTGGCTATTAAGGGCACCGTATACGTTCAGTAATAATGACATTCCAGCAGATTGTTAAAGAAGCATAATTACCAAAAATTTCCCCCTTCATTCCCTGTCATTATTTCTCGCACCTCACATGTTCATTATAACTGACATTATTTTTTCGTCATTATGTTTCAAATGGCGATAGAAGGCACACCGATTTTGTTTTATCAGAGAATGGATTTTAGGAAAAAAGCATGTCTAGCTATAATTTCAGTAAGTTTGAAACATTATGTTAAACGACGTTGGATGAAAGAATGGATGACAGAACGCGAATATTATTCACATCAAATATTGTTAAAGGAAATAATTGATACGAGGGAAGTGAGTGAGTGGTTATAAAAATTATTTTCGTATAGAGGAAGAGACTTTTAATAAATTATTGCGAATGCAATTTTAATATGGAAAAACACAGTTATGTGGAGCAGCTTACCAGATAATGAAATACTGGTTTTAACCTGAGATACCTATCCACTGGAGGAAGCTTTGAGGATTTGAAATTTTCACTTGCAATTTGCAAACCGGCACGGTAGCTCAGTCGGCTAAGCATCTTAGTGGCGAGCGCGCTTGATCAGAGGCTAGCCTGTACTGGGTTCGATCCCCAACACCGGTACTGGCATTGTTGGTAATGGATGTTGCCTGCATTTTTTCAAATGCTGTTCTTTAAATCTGCGAAGTACTTAATAACGAAATAATGATGCTCTCACTTTACATGATCGTTGTTACTGACAGTATCCCCTCCACATGCTAATAATGATGCTCGAATATTAAAATATCCGAATACGCTTCATTACCGCTTCATTACTTGTTATTATTCCACTTTTATAACATTACACGTTCATTAATAATGTCATTATTTGAAAATAATGACATTATTACTGAACGTGTAAGATGCACTTCATATTTTTCAAGACATATGTTTACGAATCATACATTATATATGATTATTGCCAAATATAAAACCACAATCACTATCTTTCATAGAACTACAGCCATGTGATGTTACGTATTTTTAATTACTTTTCGTTTAATAGTATCGTCAATTATAATACTACAATTTGTTTAAACTGTTTATATCTAAAGTCGCATTTCTTATATTCATACCAAGCTAATTGTCATAACAATGACATTTTCTATAGGTGTTGTTTCATTTTATGATCCTCTTTGGACGTTTGTTATTTCACTCACAAGATTAACAACGGTTGACCAAAGTTATTGCTTACTAGCATATGTTTGGCTAGAGGTTTAATCAGTGATATGATTTTATTTCAGGATTTGTACTATTGTGTGTGAGAATTACCGTTATCTAAGTATAATTGAAAATAATTTAATGAAAGTAAAAATTCTGTGTATATATATTTAAAATAAAAGTAAAATAACTGAACAGCATGACATGAAAAGCTTTGAACCTTTCTCTAGATACATTATTATTAAAAGGCACCATTAATTATTTAGCTTTCGTTTTGATAAAGATGTTCTGGTGAATACATTAATCAAAGTTAGGTTCGGTAAGATGAGACGCATGGATAAGGAACACTACTCAAGTACTCAAAGAGAAAGACACCATTTAAAAGTTAAGAAATATCTGTCAGACAAAATTGAGAAAATTATATCATTGATAACACTGAATGCAGGAAGGGACGAAACCAACAACTGAAGGCAAGAATAAATATTCTATGGACACATATGTTCGTAAATGCTGCATTTCTGATACATAGGGCATTAATATACGATTCAAATGTATTGACACCTCAATTTAACCGCGACAATCTCAAAAACGTAGGAGCGGAAAGAAATGAAAATGTATGTGTTCATTATGCGTCTATTGTAAATTATTCACTAAAATTTGAATAATGTACATTGGATAGTTTTGAAGTTCTGCAAAGTTATATTGAAAAATGTCCTATTTTTCAAGGAAATTTTGACCATACCAGTTCTAGATCCATTATATCTTAGAAAATATGCCTACAATGTAAATCATATTTTAGATACCGATTAAGCACAGCATTTTTATATGAGGACATTTTTTAATAATTGATTTTTCTTCTAAAATGTTGCAGTTATTCTCAAAAAGGTGACCTCATGTTTATTCGATTATTTACCAAGGCATCTAAAAAAATTTGATAAAATAGGTATAACTCAATTGAGTTATTAAGCCTAACAAATAATGGTAATGCGAGAGAGACATGCAGATAAGGTAACGATGTCGACAGAACGTCTAAGCAGTAAGCAAGCAAGCCAGCGTTGCACGGCACCTCACCTCTTGGGATCGAATAATTTATTTCTTTATTTACTTACTTCAAATGCTATAATTAATTAACAATTAAAATTTAAACAATTTTTTTTCGGAAGAACTGTTTATTTCATTAGAAGTGAACATCCAAAAAAGAAATTTCGTCTCGCCTTCTAAGATAACTGAACAGACGTGGCGGCACATGTTCGTAAATAATAACGAGGAGTTTGGACAAAAATGTTTCAAAAAATTACCACACATAAAAAAGTATTCGTTCATAACATCAAAATTTTACACCAAAATTTTACAAAAAATTATAAGTGGTTTTCGAGATATGACCACTTAAGGTTTAATATGACAAGAAACTCGTTAAGAATGGGTACATTTTGTGATGTAAATTAAACAATGTTCATACCGTTTTAACCTAAATTATTAAAATTTCAATGAGTGATGTACAGTTTTCATGTAATGAATATATTTTATCGCTCCTTCATTTTTGAGATATTTGCAGTTAAAGTGAGGGGCCAATACATTTGAATCGTACATATTGGTAACTTATTACGTAGTTAAATGATTTAATTGTATTTTTAAAAGTTTATAAGTATTTGTTTAGGGTTGAATTGTATTTAAGTATTAAGTTCCTTCAATTTTACTTTAGAGGTACTTACCTCTGTCTATTTTACTATTTTCTATTAATACGACAGAACACGAAACTGAATAAGAAGATGATCCAAATAATCTGAATTTTACAGAAACATTTAAATTATACGTACACTGAACATAGTAAAACTCACTAACCGTGACCCTTAAGTTCATAGTTCATACAAACTATTTTCAGAAAATAGCTCAGTGTTTCAGCTTTCAATTTTATTGAACTGAACCTTATTATCTAATATCAATATTGAGGTGAGTGTAAAAAAGAACGAATAACAATATTGATCGTATCTTTAACCAACCACAATATAGATATTAAGTAATATGGTTAATGATTCATTAAAACACTTATTTTGTTTCTACCACTATATTTTAGTGTAACTTAACGGTACTATAGTTTCAATACTTCAACGTATTTTTAAATTTAAATCTAGCTATTTTGCAAAACACTGAAATTATTGAATGAAAATTCATAGCAATGGTCTTATTATGGTTCTACTTAGGTACTTTTATAGTTTTTTTAAATATACGTACTAAGAAAAAAAAAGTTATGGCCAAAAATAATAAATATTTTCCTATCGGATGTCTCTTTCTAGGGAATGGCCACCTTAAATTAACTGGACGACGGCAGTCAAAAAATTTAAAAAAATTATTTCTACGTGTTTCGATGGGATATATCGCAGAATCATCTAATTGCTTTTCTGTACCAAAAACAAATATTTAGAGTTGTTAACTCCATCCCAGAATTGAATCCCATGTTGGCATATATACAGAGCCGGATTAACTTAAACGTGTGTCTGCAGGCATATTTATGGTGGTGGCCTACTTGAAACAAGCGGTTTCTGAAATTTAAGACAAATGGAGGGTTTTCAAAGAATTCAGTCAATGTTGTCATATCTTTTTCATACTCGTATCGCCTACAAGAATAATGAATAGCGCGTTATTTGGAAATTTGGGACTATATCATTGATGTATTCAGGAATAATGTTGGACTCAGAATACATCCTAGCGAATGGTATTCGAGTTTTTTTTCCGCCGTAAAATTGGCTACATATGGGAAAAATTTGTATAATTGAGATTTCTAAAAAATACTATATTGGGGGTTCGATTCCTTTTTTACATGCAAATACCTTTATTCAACTAAAATACATAAAGTTCTTGTCGAAAGTAATCTAATATTTGTCAAATAGACACATGAATTTATGATTTTTCATATAGTAATTAATAGTAGGGGTAAAATTTGCACTTTTTTATTTTCCTCATATCTGCTTCAAAATATATGGGGTCCTTGTATCCTATGCACTTTTTATTAATAACATTTTTCGATATATTAACAATTTGGCCCATTTTTCGGTACCACCGTCAACTATTTTTTGTGACATGTGTCAAAATGTAATTTTTTCTTGTCGGACATGCATAATCGAATCCCCAATAGAGTTTTTTAGAAATGTCAATAATACAATTCTTTCCCATATATAGCCAAATTTTATGGCGGACACTGTATAATCAGAATTCCAGTAAAATGACGAAGTTAATAAATTAATAATCTTAACATTTTATGACAACATCTTTCCTATTTTCTTATAATTATTTAATGACATCATTGCTCTTACAGGAAAGAACTGTTTGAGAACTACTGGCATTTCTTATGCATCAAATAAAATTTTAGTTCAGACGTTTTAGCGACCGTCATGTCAAGTCAACTTAAATTGTACCCGACTCTACCTGGCCTTCAATAACTTGTAAAGTGAAACGAATATTTTTATGAAAATACATTTTTTTGCAAGTTTCAGTCTTGATAACAGCAAATGCAATTTTCATCTGAAAAAGTGGGATAACGTAGCAACATCCCAATGTAAGTACAAAAATGTATCAAAAGTGTATATGTCCGGATGGAGAATTAATGGTCACATATTAATATATCAAAAAATGTTATGTGTAGTGCTGTAAAAAAATCAAGTATTAGCTTGCCACCAGTATATGAAACAATTTGTAGATTCAAAAACAATTTTAAAATATGCTACTCTTCGTTTTCCACAGTTTCTATCTGATTTTTTTTTCAAAATTCAAATGGATTAGGAAATACCAACCGTCCACGTATCGACGTCAGCCTGTATATTCGATTATCAAAAAAAAAATTCCAAAATATAAACATTTTATACATATCTTACCCTTACCATTTTAAGTATAGTTTGCGTGTGTTATTATAGAACACATTTTCTATCTACAGTAGTAGAGTTATGAGTTGTAGAAACTGGGCTATCCGGGAACAACTATTTTATTTATTTATTTATCATCGTGCAGTTTCAGCGAACATGCATTACAATAGATGTACCCCTTACCAGAACCATTCACAAAAAGGCTATTGAATTATAAAAAAATAATGATTAATGATGACGATCTTCTGTCGTTACTTGAGTATATCCACACATGATATATTACCTACCTACAACTGTTTTTCGATGAACTTTTCTAAAACGTTTCTGCATGACCCCTTACGTGTAATTACTTCCGTTGTATTATGCATTTATGTGCAGGTGTTGTGCTAGTAAAGAAAACACAAGCAGAAAAAAATGTGGCATTCATGCTTCATTACTCGGTATTGTATCATTTTTAGTATAAATAAAGATAAACAAGCAGTCTCACAATGTAAACTATGTACACTTTATACCGTATACCACAATTTGTCTTAGTCCCTTAGGTTCGCTAATCCGACACGGCAATCAATAAAAGTCAGGATAATATTTATTCACGATTAATGTGTTGAAGTGTATAAGTATAGTGACAGGACATTTAAATAACATTTCCATGAATTTAATTTATGCACTATAAATGCTCTCAAAAGAGTCGAGAAATATTGCTTTACATATATTACTATTGAATACAATGTTGCAGGATATCGAAGGAAAGTTTTCACTGAATAATGTCAATTTTTCAACAATTTCTCTTTTGCACGACATATTTTAAAATTAGTGTACAGTCTCCAAAGGTAGGTTAGTACCACAATTTCAAAATATTATTCGCATTTAAATAGGGCTTTGTGCACAAAATACTATGAAACCTTTGATAAATTAAATGTTTTTTAGGATGTTCAGTTTCACCATTTACATTCTTTACCAAAAGTGTATTCGATTTCCTCCTTGATAATAACGTCAGGTGTTTGCCAAATATTACTTATTCCCGTCAAATAATTCTTTAAATGTAGCGCCAACAGACAGACAGATATCACAATTACAAAATTTCTCATCGGTAAATGGGAAAAAACGATACGGGTCCCCGTAAATATTAAAAATATACAGACTAAATTTAAAAAATACAAAATATTGCTCAAAATAATTTCAGTGTGATCTTATTTTAAATGTTATAAAATATTAGAAGAAAAAATGTTGGGATGACATAAAACGGTTCTCTTAAAATTTCGTTTCATGTTCCTTGGAGAACATCAAAGGGCTACATGTTGCACTAATCTGTCGAAGGAAGAATTAAATGAAAACTTTGCGTTGAAAGAAAAAACATGTCTTGACTGAGTAACTTCAGAAATTTGGGTAACATAATTGCCAACACACGGTAGTATTGTATTCTATTATCATTAACATTTAAAATTGGTAACACTCTGAACTGAATAATCGGCAAAATAAAATTTTGTGATATATTGAAAAATAGAGTAAAAATATTTTCTTCTGATGTAAAACTCTCGTTAATAAAATAGTTAAAAGGGAGTTAAAAGGGAGTTAAAAGGGAGTTAAAAATTCGGTGAGAAACTTGTACCATTCTTAGTTGGTTGAATCAGACTCTAGACTTCATTCTTCTTCTGCAAGACACAAAAAATCTTGGAACAAGAAATGAGGCAGTATCTCAGAAAGTCATGAGTTGTTTGGGAAATATCTACGAGATAAATCACCTTAAAACAAATGAGGAATTACCGGTACAGTTTGTAACGAAAAAATAATTTTTTCGTTTAAGCACCCGTGCTAAATAAATTTGAATTACCCGCCGAAATAACGACCGGAAGTCAACAAGTGCGCAAACGCGGTAGAAGCATCATTTGAAATATCCCTGCTAGTTCACTTTTGATTTCGACCTAGGTGAGTGAAGACTGTTACTTGTTCTTTAACGAATTTTCACGTTTATTTCTTTAATCCTTTGATATTTTGAATATATTTGATTATTAAATGATGTCATATTATTGAGTTAACGTTGCTGTATAGTTATTATTGGGAATTAAAGGATATTCCGTAAAATAATTAATTTTTATTAACACACATGTTTGTGTGATGTCGGCGTCCATTTGGACACATGCTAATTCATTAATTATCGCGGCAATTTTGTATTTTGTGGTCGCTTGAGACACAATACCGTGGTGTTTTGTCATTATTTAGATTATTTGTACGAGGATTAAACTCGGAAATTAATCAAAGGATAAATTAGAATCTTTGTTTCTTAATCGTGTGTAGACAATCTTATCTCATTAAAAGTCGAAACCTAAAGTCATTTTGTCGCATTTAGTTAACCTCGTGTTAGTACAAGAGGTTAAGATATCATTTTTTATTAGTTAATTTTTTTTGGGAGATTAAACCCATAATTTTGTTTGCTATATTTGTTACAGTATTAGTTTTTTTTTCAGATAGTAATTCAGATATTTTCTCTCTAATTCTAGCTAAATTTTGTTACCTTCATTCAAATTTTTGGTCATAACCAGTCAGCCATTTTGTAAACGGCTAAAATTTCATGAGAGTAGAGTTTTCTTATTTATTAATTTCATATATTATATTAATCAGTAGTTTATTCATATATTTTCAGTAGTAGAGTAAAGTAAAATTTTATCAAGACTCAGGTTTTTTTATTAAATTGCTGATAGTTTGGTTTTGCAGTGACCTTCGTCACCATAGTTTTTTGTAGTTTTCTTGTATCTCTTTTTTCTCACCATTTTAAAGTTTTTATATTATCAACTGGTTCTTTAAATTCCCCTTTTTCATGTAAAATCCTGGACCAAACCACCATTGAAGCAAGGCACAAGGCATAACTTGAATATTTGGAGTTATCCTAAAAGTATTGGATACTATTCCGACGCAGCGTCTCCTGGAAATCAGCGTTGTCAGGACCTGAATATTACGTCCTTTCCGGGTACCCGTGGCCATCTTCAGGAACAGACCTCGTCGGGATTCCACGTTCCCGCTAAGCTAAGTAGCCAAATTTATGTGCAAAATTCAACTTTTGGTCAGAAGAAAATTTGTAAACCAGTTGATCGTTTCATTGTAATTTTTTTGTTAATATTTAAATTTAATTTTTTTTCTAAACTAAATTTTTGTTTAACTAATTAAATCAAATTTCACCATTAATATTTCTACTAAATTGTAAAGTGTTGTAAAATTTTCGCTCTTTTATACTTATGTTAATATATTATTTGTTTTATATTTGATTTTGATTGTTTTCTCCCCCTGATAAAGTTTGCAAGAGTGTTATTTACTGAATATGCTGGCGTCCAAATTTGTATAGTTTATTAAAGTTTTGTTTGGTAAATTTGACAAGCAAATAATTATTAAGAAACAAAAATATATAACTCTTCTCGCCACCTAGTGACCCTCGACCAGCCCTGAGCTAACTGGTTGCTACGCTTTCATAGCTTCCTCAGCAGCCAGATGAGAAGTTGTGGTTGCAAGTTGCTAGGGTTCGTCTTTTCTAAAGAGCATAATTCTATAGAGATACTTGCAGCAATGTTAGATTCTGTGATACCTGCAATAAAAAGGCAATACAAACTACCAGGCACATATACAGCAATTTATAATTTTTGATTCTACACACTTCCATCTCCACCCACCCCAGCATGTTTTTTTAAAATAACAACCTATGCTTTATAATACCTTAAAAGAAAGGTATTTTAATAGGCTATTAAACGGCGCAAAGAAAATTGAAATCCACCAATGATTTGCTTCTCGAAAGCATGCAATACATTTCTCTTTCTAAGGAAAAGAAAAGACTAATACTCTTATTATTGAAAAAAATATATCAAATTATCTAATAAGATGTTGAAGCTGAGCTCCGTTAACGGCTATAGCAATGTGTAAGTCGCCATTGAAAGTGTCGCATATAGTAATGGAATGCCGTTGGGGGTATTCGACCAATCTTTGCCCGTATTCTATCATTCAGGTCCTCTAAATTATTTGGTTCATTTTTATAGATGCAACCCTTTAAGATCATAAAAAATCGAGGGGTGTACGGTCAGGAGATCTAGCTGGCCATTCGATTTACTTTCTTCTACCTATCCATCGGTCTGGAAACACCTCACTCAAGTACTTCAGCGAGGTGTTTCCAGACCGATCGATGGGCGGACACAGTGACGGGTTTCGAATTTCTTTATGCCGTGGAGTAGCATATTAATATACCTTTTCCTTGATGTATCATAAAGTGTAAGTTGTCAATTGAACAAAAAGTTAAGGTGGCTGCTGAAATTAAAAATTTTAAATTGCAGCAAAAGTTACGTAATTGAAAATAAAAATTCAGCTGTCAGAATCAAGGTCAAGTACTGGGAGTCGTAATGCCTGGGTCCCATTGAGCCCCACATCCATAAATAATATTTAGTGTAAGCATTGGTGGAATATATCGATTCCTACTGACCCGAAGTGGTCATTTTAATTAATCTAGGTGGACATAATCCAAATTTCGAACCAATTTCAATAAAAGAAAATATTAACATGTCTTAATAATAAATACCTTAATCTAAATAGTTCTGAGAATTTTACCGTACTTATCCCTTCTCTGCTATTTTTATGATGACTGGTTTATAAGGGATTACGGACTGGTGCAGGACAGTTAAAATTCTGTTTATGATTAGACATTGTTTAGTAATGGTGTTTTAAATGTGGTATTGTGCTGAAGTTATTCTGGGTCATGGAGAGTGTACATCAAGCTATGTAGTTTCTTATCCTTAAACAAAATCACTAACATTAACTTTTACTACTTTTTACAGAGGTGTCATTTCTAACCAAAGGAGGAGAATAGTAATTTTCTGAATATCTACAAGTTGTTACAGCTATTGATTCATGCTTTTCCGTTTTAAGAACTATAATTACCTATTACTACTTTATCATTTTATTACACATCTGCCCCTCTAATCATGATTTTACTCTTTAGTTACTTATGCTATATCATGGAGAAGTCTCCCTGAGATATGGTCAATGGAATATGACAAAAAGGAAAAAAGTAATAGAATGTACCTGCATGTCCTGAATCGTTTTGGTGCTGATAAAATCATCCCTAGACTCCGCAAACTTTCTTTCTGTCACGAGTTTCACACATCGTTGAAATGTCTGTGGTTGAGCTGGAATTGCAAATGTCTTGAATGTTATATCCCAATTAGGGACTGAGTCACTTTGAGTATGCGATGTAATCTCATTATCACTGACGAGGAAGAAGATAAATCACAATCCATCCAGAATTATTTCCAAGTAGTCTTGAGAATTTGAAATAGAGTCTGTCTCGCCTTTAGAATTCGTTCAAGTCCGAGCTTTCTTATGTGTTTTGTATTATCTCAAGACTACTCAGACTCAGAAATAATTAACTGGATGGAATGTAATTTGCCTTTTCCCCTATTATTAAAATATATCAGTGGCGATGAGATTAAATCACACATTCAAAATGACTCGGTCTCTAATTGGAATTTAACATGTAAAACATTCGCATTCCCAGTTCAGATACAGGCAGTTGAACGATGTGTGAAACCCGTGGCAGGAGCCTCAAGAAAACTTCTAGGAATGGTTTAATCAGAACGACTCTGCTGTCAAGGTCAACCATGCCTACCTTCTTCCATAAATCATATTTTCAAGTACCTTCAGCTAAGAATGACTGAAAACGGAGATGATCAATCGTACAATGAGGGGTCGTAAGGGTCGTAAGGGTCGTAAGTCAAAGAAATTCATTCTTTGACTTACGACCCTTCACACAAAAATTCAGTTTTTTCAATAAAAGAATCTGTTAATAAATATTACTAATGGTCTTAAATAATTTATTTCTAAACATTTAACTTTGTGAGTTGTAAGTTATTAGTATGTTTTTCCTTGAACTATGACCTCCTTTACTTGTAATTTTTTTCAAAATTTCATTAACTTTGAAGGCAATGTGCGACAGGAAGATGTTAATGGATTTAAATAATATTTAAGCATTATTTTCTGTGGTTATAATACATAAAAATTTGAGCTACTACATTCTGGAAGAGGCTAATTTAAAATTGTTAAAAATGATCGTAAAAATGTGAATTTTTCCGAATTTTGGCGAACTTTAGAGCACAAGCGTGACCGGAAGACATAAACCGATTTAATTTCCTTATTTACCTCTTCTTAGTCTCCCCAATTAGCAACTTTTCCGCGGTATTATGACTTAAAAAAAATTTGAATTTTTTCGGCCCACACTGGTGTATATGCATACATAGACTGTCCCCTGGACATGCATACATAGACTGTCCCTACTATTTCGTTCATGTGTTTGAAGAACGTCAAGATGACCCCAAAGTACCAAAATATATTAAGTGCTCTAAAATTATACCAATTATTCTAATGCAATTCCAAATAGATAAAAAAATTTTTCTAATTTTTGCTCGCCTTATATTAGACATGGGTTGAAGAATCGAATATTATACTTTATAGTTTGCAATTATATAGAAATGGTCTAAGTGATTCCAGAGTAATGATTGAACAAACATAAGAAAATACACATACATTTCGAACCTGTCCTTTTTAAAAATTTTTCGTCGGTTAAAAAATAGGAAATATCATAAAAGAAGAAATCAGGTTATCAGTGAAATACAACGAGAATAAATGTATTTAATAAATTCCTGTTCGACATTTTTATATTGTGTTCTATAAATACAACAAAATCGAACCGTAGATAAACTAGACAATAAATCATGACTGGAAAATCAATCGGTTTGCCGTATGACTGCAACAGATTAAATTTAATACCATATGTTGAAACAAACCTACGCACAGAAATATATGTGTAGATACTTGGGCAACGCCCGAAGAAAAACCTGTCCTAGAAGATTCAAAAGGAATATGACCGTATGTGCAGGCACCGTATCTTTGAATGGATTTTAATTATTTAGACGAGGGACAGTGGCGTATCTAGGATCTAGGAGAGAATTTTAACAGGATGCTTAAATTGGACGGATGGAGATTACGTTAGGATAGTGTCACAGCGCTGTACATAAATAGTAATTTTAACTAGTAGAGCTGAAACAGGTTCATTTCTGTTTGAAAGATTCGTGGCAGCATGAAACACTTTCCTACGCATTTAAAGGATGTGTTTCTTACTTAAATAAACTTATATAATTTAATGGTATCTTCGACGTTAATTATTTTGGAAGGAATAAGGAATTAAATTATAATAATGGAATGTATAATAATATAAAGGAAATACAAATATAGATAAATTAATAATGTGCTTTGATTTCCTACTAATAATGTTCAATACCCATTAGTACTTATTCTGAAATACTTACAGAAGTATTTAAAATATTTTTTCCTGGCTACATACAAGTACACATAGGAAAGCATAAAATATGGAAATGATATTAGTTGGTAAGTCGAGACATGTTATTTTTGTATTATTAACAGTAATTAGTATCAAATAAGGTAATCGCAAAATAGATTTTAGAGAAAAACGAATAATGTTTCTCAAGAAAAACATAAGAGAAACGTGATTTTGGCTCCAGACTTTTATTTAATTAATAATAATAATAACCTTTATTTGCCCAACAGGATAACCCCAATTACAGGACAAAGCAATCTTTAAAAATAAGTCTAAAACTTATCACATATACTACATTAAAATAAATATAATGCGTTGAGCATAAAAATATAGATATATAGATCAAAAACATAAAAATAAAATTAAAAAAAAAACTGCATTTAAATGCTCAATTATTAAAGACTCATGGCCATATCTAAAAGTTGTTGTTTGGTACATATATTAATATCACAGTAATTACACATTTTATTAACATTGTGACATATATTTGTAATGGGTGACTTCAAGTGTACATTTGTTCTTGAGTTAATGCAATAGAATATGGTTTGTTGCCTGGATCCTAGTCTAGGTACCAGGAAATTGATGTGTCCAAGAATTTCAGGGCAGTCAATTTCACTATGTAACAGTTTATATGTAAATGACACAACTGTGCAAATTAAATCTAATAAGTAAAACAGTGTACTCAGTACCTCTAGTAGGATAAGTGCCATTAATTTTAAAAGACAGACAATTTAAAAAATTATGCTGAATTTTTTCCACAGCATATTTGCATTTAGCAAGGATTCCAGATTATGGAACCATATTCAAGTTTGGATCTGATAAATGAATAACATAAAATTCTTAGTGCATGTAAATTGTTAAAATTCTTACAGTTTCTCATTATGAAATCAAGAATTTTCAGTGCTTCTGATGTTTTTGAATTAACAGATTTTTTTAAATGAAAGTTGAAAATCAAAAACTATTCCTAAACCTTTAGTGTCTGTACATCGGGATAAAATAGTGCCCTTAATACTGTAGTCATAAATAAAGCTAGTTTTTCTATTAGTAAATGAGGAAACGTTGCATTTATTCGAATATTCGAATGAAGTTTAGTTAATACGCAATATTATAATTTATTAATAACAGCCTGCAAGCTATCACAGTCATCTTCAGAGATCATACTATTAAATATTTTGAAATCATTGGCAAAAAGTAGTTTATTACAATTAATTTGACAACACAAATCGTTCATAAAGAGTAAAAATAATAGAGGTACAAGATTGGAGCCTTGTGGAACACCAGAATTGGCTAGGAAAATCTCAGATCTATACCCATCATATGAGACATATTACTGTCTGTCTAATAAATAAGAAATGAAAAATAATATCCGTGCTAAATCCGAAATTTTGTAATTTATTTGACAATAAAGCATGATCAATTTTGTCGAAAGCCTTCGAAACGTCTGTGTATACTACATCCACCTGTCCAAGTTTATCAATATGATATATACGTTGTGAAAACTGTTAAATTGCTAGTTGTAGATACTATTACTTACAACACCGTGCTGCGAAAGAGAAATCTGTTGCACTGGAATAGATTCGATTATACAAGACATCTCGAAGACTTTAGCGGAACTCGAAAGTCTGGCTAGAGCGCGGTAATTTGATACACATGTGGAGGCGCCATTTTTAAAAACTGGACAAACTTTTGCGAATTTCCAAGACTTTGGAAAGGTATCGGTTTTCAAGGCCATATTGAATAGTATTTGTAATACATTTGCAAATACAAAGGCACAGTCTTTAATAATTATGAAAGATGGAATCATGTCAAAACCAGACGTCATTTTGTTTTTAAGTTCCTTAATAGCATCAGTTATCTCAGAAATTGAAACAGAATTTATGTTCAAGATATTATAATTATTGATGATGATATCTGTGCTTTCAGAATCGATGTCACATTCATCTGGTTTTAAGTATACACTACTAAAAAATTTGCCAAAAATATCGTGTCATTTTGCTAATAACTAATTACTCTACTACTAATAATGAATTGATAATAACATACATGATAATTGGTATAGACCTCAAATAATTTAAAGAACACGCTTTTAATAACCAAATGAAACTTAGAAAAATGTACTAAAAAGAAGAAAATAATGTTAATAATAATTATTGTTAGTGATCCTAAAAGCGCAGGGCATCCGATTAGTCAAATTTACTGTGTTTCTTATTAGTTTGAGCTATCACGCTTTTACGTGTATTAACATAATAATTACATTTTTTCTTCTTTTGGACAGTTTAAGTTGGTTTTTGAAAACCGGTTTTTTAAATTATTTACTTATTTTCTTCTTTTCAATTTTGTCCCAGTTAGATCAGATTTTCAATTTTATAATTTTTTTTATTTATTGAAATGAAAAAATTTATTCGTCATCTTGATGCCGTCAATTCGAATTCTTAAATTTCGACTAAATATTTATCTGCGGCTTCTAAAATACCCAGAGACCGATTTTCATACGAACCAGGCCATAAATTAAAAATTTAACCGCCATATTGACACAGCCCCTTTGAATTGATAAATTTCGATCAAATTTCTATAACCTCAAACCTTAATAACCGATGCTCACAAGTGCCAGATGATAAGCGATAAGTTTTATCCGCCATAATAATAATAATAATAATAATTTATTTATCCTTTCGATCATAGTATAATGATATAGGACACGTCAATACATAAACAAAAAACAATAATAATAAATAAAATATATAAAATATAGTACATAACGATAATTGCACCAACATACATAAATAACATCGAAATAAATAGATAGTCAAATATATCGTAAAACACTTATTTTTCTTAAGTAGTTAAAAGTACCTAATTATTATTTAAAAATTCGTCGACTGAGTAATAACAACCATTTATTAAATAGTTTCGCAATTCCTTTTTAAATGAATATAAGGAGGCTTTTTCTTTAATTTCGGGAGGTAGGGAATTGAAAAATTTTACTCCGGCCAGCAGTGGAGACTTCTCGTACAGTTCTGTTCTGCGTCTCTGTATTTTCAGTAGATTACCATGTCTAGTAGGGTAATTATGTAGTTGAGAAGTTGTTTCATACTTGCTAATATTCTTTTTTGTATATATGAGACAATTGTATATATACACGCAAGGAAACGTCAATACAGCATGTTGTTTAAAAAATACTCTACATGACTGAGTTTTCTGTAAGTCAAAAATTAATCAAATGACTCGTTTTTGAGCAATTAGAATCCTCTCACTCTCAGAAGCGCCACCCCACAAAATGACGTTATACGACAGTACCCAATTAATGAGTGCATAATAAACATTTAATAGTAAGTTTTGGTCTAAAACATTTTTTAGTTGCAAGATTGCATAGTAGCCACTACTTATATTTCTACAAACATTGCTAATATGGTATTTCCAGCTCATATCACTGTCAATATGTATACCAAGAAATTTTGTTGTTGAACTTGGGACAAGTGTTAATTGATTAAATGTTACATTTATGTCAGTGTGAAATTTCTTTCTGCCAAAAAATTGCATTAAGACAGTTTTCTTCGTGTTTACAATTAATTTATTAATACCGCACCAATTTGTAAATTGTTCAAAGAGAGTATTGAGCTTTTCCTGCAGTTCCTCAGGGGTGTCTGCCTCTTCTGCTATGGAGACATCGTCGGCGAACAGCACAACGCACTCAGTACTAATATGAAGTGGTAAGTCATTTATAAACAAAAGGAAAATAAGTGGTCCCAGAACAGAGCCCTGAGGAACTCCAAGATTAACATCATACTTCTCTGAACTAGTTTCTTCCAATTTTACAACAAGTTTTCTAAAGGTGAGATATGATACTATCCACGAAAGAAAGTTACCCCTAATTCCTATCGCAAAAAGTTTTTCTGCCACAAATGTTGGTTCTATAGAATCAAATGCCTTGGAAAGGTCAAAGAAAAGGGCAGCAACGTACTTCCTGTTATCCATACGATTGTACACAAATTCCAAGAAGTCCGTCGCCGCACTCTCGGTTGACCTGCCAGGGCAAAATCCATTTTGACATTTGGAAATTATTTGGTATTTTGTTAAATAGGGAAGTATTTTATTATATATAGCGCGTTCAATTATTTTACATATGACGCTAACTACAGTGATAGGCCTGTAATTCTCTATTAAATATGGGTCATTATTTTTGTAGATTGGAATTACTTTTCCTATTTTCAATTCTTCCGGGAATTTCCCCAGTTCTACAGACAGGTTAACAATATGAGCTAGCGGTTCGGCAATAAAGTGAGCAACAGATTTAATAATTTTTGTAGATACACAGTCTACTCCTACAGAGTTAGTATGTTTTAATTGACTTATTATGTTTATTATATCCTCACTAGTGACTGGCGTAGAGAAAAAACTGTTGTTATTATTAGGCATTGTAGTACATTTTTTTGATACTTGATCACCAAAGTGATAATTTATTTTATTTGGGACCTCGGTAGAGTAGTGTTCAGCAAATGAATTGACAATTTTATCGGGATCGCTTACAATTTCATTGTTAATTTGAATATTTATTGACTGTGCGGTTTTAATTTTGCCAGTCTTTTTACGCACTAAATGCCATACTTGTTTTTGCCTATCGTGAATATTAACTATATTACTTAATGAATTTTGATAGTAATTTAACTTGGCTCTGTTAACACTTTTTTTATGTTCCTTTTTTATTTCATTATACCTAATTGCAACATCAGCGTCATTTGTATTTTTCACTAACCAGAACATATTCATTGCCTACCTTTTTCTCTTATATCCCTTGTGATCCACATATGAGCTTTTTTATTTTCAGTCGAGATTTTAATTAAAGGACACGTTAAATCTATAGCATACAATAAATTGTTTAAAAACGTGTTATATACATTATTAATATCAGACGTACATTCATATACAGGGTCAAAACTTTCAAATTGCAAGTAATTTTTTAACTGCCACAAATTATTTTCGCAAGTATCTCTTTTCGTGATAATTTTTGACTGAGCGTGTAGATGCTTAATATTTTGTATTTTCAGTGTAAACACAATACCTAGATGATCGCTGAAGTTGAATGGTTCAATTTTCTCATTATATAGTCCTTGTGAGATATTTGTTGCGAAGTAATCAATTTTTGAAATTGAGATATAGTTATTTTTATCTGTAAACACTCTTGTGGGCCCATTGTTTTTAAATGATAGTTCATAACTTGTGAGAAGATCTATAAAAAGATTTTTCTCTCTTTCCCTTTGGGGATTTTTTTTCATATTTAGACTATCAATATTCATATCGCCGCATATTATAACATTTTTAAAGCGGCTAAAACAATTATTTAAAATAAGCGTGAGCCTATATATGAATGTGTTAATGTTTCCATTGGGGGGTCTGTAAATATTTACAATACAATATTTATTGTCATTAACATTAAAAGATATGGCACAACACTCGATATGCATTTCTTCAGAGAACTCAGTTATATTGTTAAGAAGTTTGAATTCAATACCGTGTTTTACATATATTAACACACCACCATGTATGTGATTTTGTCTATTAAAGTAGCTGGCTATATCATAATTTTCTAAATTCACAGTATGAATGTTTTCAATAGTACACCAAGACTCGGATATACATAGCACGTCGACATTTTCCATTTGCGTTAAAAGTTCAACCTGATTAATTTTATTGAGTATTGATTGTACATTTAAGTGAATAATTTTTACAGTTTTCGAATCATTGCTGTTAGCGGAAGAGACTATGTTAGCAGAGAAATTTGAGACAATCTCGGGTATAAAAAAATATCGCTGTTAGCATTACCTCCACTTGAATCTTCACTGTTGCTTACGAACATTACATCTTCTTCTGCGTGGTAGTCATCGGACACCAAGATTGTTTCTTGACTTTGCACTTGTGTTTTATTAGAACATGTTTTCACAATCAACGTGTCATTAATAGTCCACTCCTGGGGTTTAATAAAAGTCAAATTTTTTATTTTGGGCTTTTCTGATAAGTTCAAAATATTGGCGTCGCTGAACTTTTGAGTTTCGGTTCCAGTTTTTATGACATTTTTGCACCCCTACCGCCACCTCCACTCCATTATTAGAGAGGTTAACAAATTAAAATAAAGATATTGACTTGAAATTTGGTACACATATGTGTTATAACGAGATCTGGAACTATATAGATTATATTTTGAGGTTATTCCGTTAAAGGGTTGGGGGTGAAATAGAGGTAAATAAGTCCAGAAACTTGAGATAAGGTGTATATACTAGAAACTAAGGTTTTAAATAATTTTATGACATCTGCTGCCCCCACTTCATGGTTATTAAAATAAAATTGTGAATTAGTATGTACAAGAACAGAAGTTAAAAAAAAATGGCATCACGCACCCTCACCCCCATGAAACGTTGATCAGTGGAAAAGATATTGAAGTGGCACATCGTTTAATGTTTTTTTTGTCAGAAGATTTCAAATACTATAATTATTAAAATTCTATGAGCATCTATTGCCATTTACTAGAAAGCAAATATAATATCAAGATGCTTTCGTTAAAAGAGGATGTCTGGGTAGTAAATCTGGATGTGGAAGTCGTGATTCCTTAGGCCAAGCGCGCGTGGACGACTGTGGAATCGGGCGATCACAATCGCCAGATCGCAGGTTTACGCGCGCATGGACGATTTTGCTGTCGGCCGATCGCATTGGACTAATGAAATCGGGCTATTGCGATCGGATTAATAATCTGTGTCCAGACAAAGATTTTCAAGTCGGGCGATTTTGCGATCGCTCATGTGCGCTATCCGTATACAAAGTACAGCTTTAACTACACGATTGATTAATCGGCCGATTGTGAAATCATCCATGCGCCCCCGGCCTTAGGGATCGGCTCTTATATATTCTTCTCAAAAATTAGTGCTTTTATAGGAACGTGAAATGAACACCACAGTTTGATACTAATAATAAAATAAAATATTATTTTATTCACTTACATGCTTGTTCAGTTGGGTTGTAGTTGTAGAGGGCTCCAAGAGGGGGGCCAGTACACAGGTGGCGTTTGTCTTCTAACCTGCGGCATTATTTTCATACTAGTATTCAAGAAAATTCAGTTAGATAAGAGTGATTGGTAGCTAAAATAATACCATAATATCAAACAGACTTGTAAATAAAACATCCTTACTCCTCCACTGTAAGGAATCTAAGAGCAGCCAGAGGATACGCATATATTACTTTTTATTCAGTATGTCGGCGGTTGACAAAAAGTCACTCATTTCTTTGCACATTCAGTAAATAAATTCATTTAACATTCCTCAGGATTCATTGTTGTACGATTAATTTGTCGACGGTCTTACAATTTTAATTAAACATTGAAATGCACCTCAGGGAAAGTTAAGTGACAGAAAGCTAACGATAAACGAACTCCCGCATCGTTCATTATTAAAGAGATATGACAAGCATGTACTTATGTCGTAAATTTCAAATGAATTTGTAGTAAATTGTTGCAGTATTTCAGTATAACGTAAAGTGCGAATACTAAATTTTCAAAAAATTTCTCTGCGAACGCTCGAAATGTACAGGGTGTTCCACTTAAAACTCCCAGGGTCATTTACTCAAAAACTAAATCAGATAGTTGCATCATTGTGGGAATGGCTACAAAATAGTCATTCGCCGTCTGAGAGCACCCCCTCCAGCGATCCCGCTAGACAAGATGAGGGAGATAGCTGACACTCTCTTTCCGCACAGGGAGGAGGAAAGATGGGATGACACAGACGTAGTGGAGGCCCCCCGATTCACGGAAAATGAGTTGAAGGGAGCGATTGAAAGGCTGAAGAGCGGCCGATCCCCAGGACCGGATAATATCCCCCCGGAGGTGATTAAAATAGTCGCCGAAGAATCCCCTGAAGCCATCTTAGGGGTTATGAACCGGGCGCTGGAAAGAGGAAACTTCCCATCCAGGTGGAAAAAGGCGAGGCTAGTCCTAATCGCCAAAGGGAACGGGAAGCAGGAAGAACCATCTTCCTATAGGCCCATCTGCTTACTGGATGCCTTAGGAAAAGTACTGGAGTATTTAGTATTGGGAAGGTTAGAACTGGAAATTGAACGGAAGGATGGACTATCGAACTGCCAGTTCGGATTTCGTAGAGGGATGTCGACAGTGGACGCAGTGACCTGAATTACGAATATGGCAAGAGAGGCTATAGCAGCAAAGAGAATGTGCCTAGTCGTCACCCTTGATATTAAAAACGCGTTCAACACCGCGGGATGGGGAGCGATCATAGCCAAATTAGAGAGAATGGAAGTGGCGCCCTACATCATTAAGATCATGAAAAGCTACCTCAGTAACAGGAAAATAGGACTGGAAGCAGATAACACCTCCGAATGGAGGGATGTGACTTGCGGAGTCCCACAGGGTTCGGTACTCGGGCCAACCCTGTGGAACATCATGTTTGATGACGTGTTGCGGATCCCCCTTGAAAACGGGGTCACACTAACAGGCTACACCGACGACCTTGCCCTTACCGTGACAGGAAACGGGACGGTGGTAATGGCGGAAAAGGCCAATGCTATCATAGTAAAAATAGAGAGATGGCTGCGCAGGGTTCAGTTAAAGCTCGCCCCGGAGAAAACCGAGGCAGTAATATTTACCAGGAGAAGAACTGTCCAGCCCGTTACCATTAGGGTCGGAGGAACGAAAATTAGACCGGGGGGAGGGCTTAAATACCTCGGTATCTGGTTGGACCCAAAACTAACGTTCCGGAGTCATATCACTAAAACGGCTGAAAAGGCCGCGAAGTCGGCAACTGCACTAGGAAGAATAATGTGTAATACCCAGGGACCAAAGTCCAGCAAAAGAAGGGTGCTCTGTGGGGTGGTGCATTCGATAATTCGGTATGCTGCCCAGGTCTGGGGACGTGCTCTAGAGGTAAGGTCTAACGCCATTGAAGGTCTAACAAGGATACAGCGGCAGATGGCAATTAGAATAAGTAGCGCCTATCGGACTGCCTCATATGAAGCGGTACTCGTAGTAGCAGGGATTCCCCCGCTAGATCTAATGATAAAGAAAAGGGCAGAAGTATACGAAGGTGAAGAGAAAGGAATGGCCAAGAAAAGACTCCTCGATAGATGGCAGGACAGGTGGGAGAATGCCCACAAAGGGAGATGGACTCACCGTGTGATACCCTCAGTTAAAAAATGGGTGGAAAGAAAGCATGGGGAAGTGGGGTACCACCTCACACAGGCCTCGACAGGACATGGCTGCTTTGCAGATTACCTCCTCGGAATAGGGAAGGTGGAGACCCGGGAGTGCGCGTATTGCGGAGATATCGAAGGCGTGGAGCACACGGTGTTCCGTTGCAATAGATGGGCGGAGGAGAGGAGGGGCACAAACCATATAGGACCAGAAGAACTTATGGAATACATGCTGGAGTCCGAAGATAACTGGACCAGAGCTGAGATAACTATTAAGAGGATTATGGAATGCAAAGGACAGGATGAGAGAAACCCCGACCTATACCCTCTACACAATTAAAGAGAATAGGGACAGGAAATGCTGATATAAATAACAACTTTAACGGCAGATGGATATCCTGAAGTAAAGCGAGAGCGGTCCCAGGATACTCCCCACAATCTGAAGAGGGGTGGTTTTAGTGGGTATGCCAAGAGGTGAGTCCCACACTACCGCGAAGGTGTCCATAAAGGATTTCCACCCAAAAAAAAAAAGAAAAAAAAGATAGTTGCATTATGTTAAAGGTATTGACTAGAATACATAAATGGTTTTAGTTTTGAGTAAAAATAACCTTTCTAAACACTGAAATATTGAAGTATAGAAAGTCATTTTTTACTATGAAAAATGGATGCGCGATGGACTCATGGTCTAAAAATTATTTTCCCAAAGTTTGCCCTTTTGTTACTTAAAAAAATATCTCGAAAACTAGTGATTGTACGAACATTTTTTTGAATCATAAAAATGTAATATTCCTTCGCGTGCATCTCTTCTCAAGGTTCCTGGATCGAAAAATTCATTTGCATCGCAGCGCCATCTATACTTCAAGTCGTAGAAACAAGGTTGTACTTAAAACTGAAGGCATTTATATATTCTAGGGAATACCATTTACAGAATTCTATAGTACGGGAGCCCATCGACAAAAGTGGATCGGGCACCGCAGTTGCCGCCGCTTGCTGTTGGCATCTGTAGGTACCATTTTCCCTCAACGGCAGGTCACGTGACCTCTACCTCTTCGAGAGAGAGGCAAAAAACAAAGAACCGCTTAAATGTTGGGAAAAAATTCTGAAAAAATTCAGGCACATTTTTTTGGGCAAATATAAGCATTTTTTGCCTCTTGGTGTTCTTTCCCAAAGTACTTCCTTCTCTCGGCAAGAAATAGCAAAAAAAAATTATTCATAGACTTTGATTAATTAGTTTAGGGTGAAGGAATTAAGCGTTTTAAAGAAAAACTCCATGAGCCAAAAATGGCTTATTTTTGTCGAAGGAACACGCCTTACGGCTTTTAGAATTTTTTAGACTAAAATAATTTCGGCTAAGAATTTCCCTAATTTTTCTTTCAATGTCGTCAGAAAAATCCCAAAAAATTCAGGCATATTCTTTAGACAAAAATAAACAACGTTTGCCTCTTAAACATTTCCTTCGAAGTGTTTTCTTCTCCCGTAAAAAAATTCCAAAAAAACTAATTTTTTCTTTTGTTATTTTTTTTTCGGGAGAAGGAAGTACTTTGGAAAAAACATCAAGAGACCAAGGATGCTTATTTTTTCCCCAAAAATGTGCCTGAATTTTTTCAGAATTCATTTAAGCGGTCCGTTGTTTCTTGACTCTCTCTCGAAGTGGGCGTGGTCACGTGACTTGCCGTTAGGGGGAAATGGTACCTACAAATGCCTACAGCATCTTCACCCGGCGGCGGCACGATCCACTTTTGTCGATGGGCTCACGTACTACTAATAGACATTTGATTTATCGAGAAGATGGTCCCGGGAGTTTTAAGTGGGACACCATGCAATTGAACTCAAAAAAATCTGTGTTGCCGGGGCGGTAGCAGTAAAGGCGTTAAAAGAATTGACAAAAAATGTACAACTTGTGGATTTTATATTCAGAAATTTATTTCAAAATTTCACACAAATTGTATAAACTAACTTATTTTGTTCAGACATTTTAGTCCAATAATTATAAAGAATTCTATAACAAAAAATGTTGTCTGAGATTTTCCATCAGTAACTGTTAGCGGAGGGATTATACATCACAAAATCACAAAAATCAGTTCTGGAGGTGCCGCGCAACGCCCGCAAAAAACCACCCCTTCGGTGAAAGAAGCCTTATTTTACTGATAACTCGTTAACCGTTAAAGATATACAACACTTGTTCATTATAAAAAAGAAAGTTGGACTAATTTCTTGAAAAAAAGTTCGCTTGTAATTTTATTGTATATACCATGATTTTCGAGAAAATCGATATCGAAAAAAATTGCAACATTTGTATTTTTAATGCGTACGAATTTTCGTTTATTTAAAATTTTTTACGCGTGGTCTATAGAAAAAGTTGAATGGCTCGAAAACCAAACAATCTAGGAAGAAAAATCAAAATGGGTTTTAAAGGGGATATAAAATATTATCTTGTGTTTCCATTTTTGATGGTTATTGAAGTCTATTAGTATATAAAAATAACAGTATAATATAGTTACCTCTTGATTTTTTTGCTCTTTTCTATTTTCTATTCTATTCACAGGCCCATAAAAAATAAGTGACTTTAATGCATTATCTTTTAGTTCAAGGTATTACTTTAATGCAGAAAAAGTTAGGAATAAAAATATTCACATTTACAAATTTACCAGCACGTTAAAGTTAGCCAAATTTTAGTCAATCTTTTATTGTTTCCTAAAAATTAAAAAAGGCCCAAACATCTTGAAAATTTAGCTCAAATTTTTTTTTTGAGTTTATATATCATATAACTATTGTTTCTAATCAGTTAATAGTTAAAAAAATTGTATAAAGAAATATTATCAAAACATTGAATATGCAGCCTTTTTTAATCGTTTTTTGCTAACTTCTACATGCTGGTTGTAAATGTGAATATTTTTATTCCTAACTTTTTCAGCTTTGAACCTTAAACTAAAAGATAATGAATTTATAACTTATATTAAAGTCAGTTATTTCTTATGGGCCTGTGTTAGATGTACAAAAAATCAAGAGATTTCTGTATTATATTGTTATTTTTATATACTAATAAATATCAATAGCCATCAAAAATGGCAACAAAGGGAGTATTTTATATCGCCTTTAAAACCCATTTTAATTTTTCTTCCTAGCTTGCTTGGTTTTCGAGCAATTTCATTTTTTCTATTGCCCCGCGCGTAAAAAATTTCAAATAAACGAAAATTCGCGCGCATTAAAAATACAAATTTTGCAATTTTTATCCATATCGATGTTCTCGAAATCCATGGCATATACAAGAAAATTACAGGAGGACTTTCTTTTAGGCAATTAGTCAATATTTCTTTTTACGATAAGCATTTTTTTTGTATCTTTAACGGTTAACGAGTTATCAGTAAAATAAAACTTTTTTCACCGAAGGGGTGTTTTTTTGGGGGGGTTGCTCAGCACCTCCCGAACTGATTTTTGTGGTTTTGTGATGTTTAATCCTCCCAGTAACAGTTAGTGAAGGAAAATCTCAGATAACATTTTTTGCGAACTTCTGGTGTATTTTTTACTTTATCGACTAGACTATTTGTTCCACGAGTCAAATAAGAATACCATATGTTCATGCCATCGCAATCCTTTGCATAGAATTCAATTTATATGAATTTTATAATTGAGATCAAACGTTTCACACATTTTTATCTGTATCATTCCGCTGGTAAAAGTAATTTTTAATTGATTCTAATTCTACTCTAAAAATGGTACCACATTTTTGGATTGATTAGGACTTTTATTCTGTTCTAACCTTGCTAGTGAAAGTTGCCAGACGTTTTTGTCAGTTGATCTGTGCGTAAAAAAAAAACGTCGCAATCCTTACGGGTACATATTTATTAATTGCTTCCTCTACTATCAGAATCTGAAATATAGGATGTACCGGATGTTGGAACTGCAATATTCAGTTTACTACAAAACTTTTGTATTTAATAAAACTATTACAAAACCAGTAAATGATGCAGTTGTGCGTTGCAGAATACCTTCTTGAAAAATAACATTAAAAACATGTTGACTACGTGCTTAATCTCTTTGGAACCACCGAAAAGTGATTTGTGCCATCTTCGAACAAATGTTAATTAAACAGATAATCGCAGTCGGTGTGCAACTACTCATTTATTGATACCGCTGTGTTAATTTTGTTCCTTATTATTACACCGCGATATCGAATTCCTGGGCTTCACATAGTCAAGCTGTAATAGTTAATTATATTGTTATTAGAATAAATTTACCCATAACATTGGAAACAAGAAAATAAATAAAGATATTCTGAAGTGCCCTAGAGGATTTCGTGCCTAGCGTACAGGTGTGCGATTTACCTAACGTGGGAGACTATTCAAAGAAAAGTAGGTGTTGTTGCAAGTTTAATTGGTCAATTATCACCTGTTATTATTTTACTGCTTTTGGGAAAGGTGACAAAATGAATCCCTGTATTGTTGGATGGAATGTGGTGAACTTATCGGAATTATCTAAAAGTATGTATTCAACAGCAGTTGAGATTTACATATATTGGATTCTATTAGTATAGGAAGGTGGTTAATCAGATATTACCACTAGGGTTTCTAAGTTCCGCGACCAAAAATCTTTTTCTAGTAAAAAAATCGCAAAGATCTAAAACTTTTATTTTTCCTCGCCAGATACGTAAAGAAAATGTGAATTTCAGAACAAACATTTCGAACAAAAGTAGCCTATTTTTAGTCAGATAATCCGAATTTACAATAAATATAAGAGTTTCCATTTAAAAAGCCGAATTTGATATTGAATGACCTTAACCCTCTCATCCAAAGTCAAAGTGACATATACCGCTGAATTGCCCCCGTCCAATTCTACAACTTTTGTTTGAAACATCTTTTCGTAGAGTGCTTATTACTCGAGGTATTTGAATTTCAGGTTAAAAAAATCACTCGGGTGACTTTCTAACCTGAAACTTTCATATGTCTCGAGTAATAAGTATTTCAAATAAAAATTGTAGAATTGGATGGGGCAGTTCGGCGGTATATGTTACTTTGACTTTGGGTGGAAGGGATAAGGTCTTTCAAGGTCAAATTCGGTATTTTAAATGGGAACCCAAATATTTCATTGCAAATTCGAATTGACTGACTAAAAATAGTCTACTATTGTTCGATACATATTTTCTGAAATGGCAATTTTTTTAGTTATCTGGTGGTGAAAACTCAAACTTTTAGAATGTTGAAATTTTTTTATTTTTGAAAATGAGGTTTGGACAAAATTGCAGGAAACGAAAAGAGTTTGGAATCGTCCCAGAAACGGACTCAATTTTTTTCAGAATTGTCCAATGCTTTTTTTGATGCATTTGATCCATTTGCAGCATCCTAACACCTCTCCAAAGAAGAGGAATTGAAAAAATGAGTAGAGGAAATTGTTTGCAATGAAATGGTGTACAAGAAACATCTGATGTGTATTTTCAATATAATCAGTAGAAAGAAAGTTATAACCCTTAAATGATATTTTTCTTGAAGATTTTCGTCTGTTCTTAATTACAACTTTTTGATTTTCAATTTTACGGTAAAATGTATCTTGAGAATTCAGTTCTCTAAAAAAAAAGTTATAAACATATTTTTGTGAGATTTACGGTTCTCAAGATATCGCGGAAAAACTGTTTACGCCTCCTTTTTCAAGATGGCGGCCAAATGGGAGGGGTCATGGAAGGGTTTTCAACCCCGAAAATCGAGGTTTATACTTACACTAACCCCCTTAAACATCGAAAGAAAAAATGTTGTCCTACCCGTGCAAGGTGAATGTAAAATTTCATTGAACTATATACGAAATACTCTTAGGATGAAATCGAGGATGAAATATAGATGCTTTTTTCTAGTCTACATATTGAATGCATTAAATAGGCAAAGGTATTAAATTGGCCATCACTAATATAATGTGTGGTAGACATAGTTATATATCACACTATAATACATTAGAAAATCGAAGTGATGTTACTTACCATCAAATTCAGGACAATTTAAGAGACTTTTTTGTAGAATGGCAGGATGGTCCTGGGATCAAACTTGGGAATGGAAACCATATCTTTGAGATATTTATGCGGTACTCCAGATGTCGAATATTTCTTTGTGCACCGAAACTTTCTCGACGTTAATTTGGTTGCATTTTAAGAGAACTTTGGACAAATTCTAATGAAAATCCCCCTTTCACTTAATTTTTTGAAGTAAATTGCTACTGGATGCTGCCAACGAATAAAAGGGTATATTTTTAGTGAATAATGTACAGAGTGGACCGCCTAAAAAGAGAAAATAATGAGAAATATGTGACAGACGGCCACCTTTTATTTATTGTGTACTTTTCTGTCCGACGAAAACCCTGTATATTTCTTAACTAAAAGGTATGAGATTTTGTTTGTAGTAATCGGGAAAACGACACTCCGATTATTATTATCCTCTGTGATTTTTTAATTAATTATTTTCTGAGTGACCATTAAAAGTATAGTACCCCTGTAGCACAAACTGATTGGACCAATATAAGATTCACATATTGGGCCAATATACCGAACGTCAGATTTTTGCAATAAATGTCCAATATTGTAATCACATATTGGTGTCATATTATATACCAACATAGATGCCATATTGAATCCCAACATTGCATTGGTGACATATTAGACACCAATATTGGTGTTATATAAGATATAATAGAATAACCATATAGGTGCTATACTGGATATCCATATTGGCATTATATTGGATACCAGCATTGGTAGCATATTGGATACCAGCATTGGTGCCCCATTGCTACACGATATTTAAAATATATAGAGTGTGCCGAAATTCTCACATTTCCCTTTAGACACTGATGCTACATGCAAAAATAGTAAGAAAATTTCCTGTGTCTGGAAATGTTTCCTAAGGAAGTTACAACCCTCAGAGGATGGCGCCTAAGTATAGGTTTTTACTGTTTTTATTGGGACGACTTTTTGAGACTTGGTTCACTATTTTGCATTATTAAGGCTTATTTCTGCACACTACTAACCAAACCTAACTTTATTCATAGGCGGAGAAACGAGGGATAGTCAATCTTTGTCTCATTTCTTTATAACACTCATTATCATGTATTATCTTGGTAATCATAATTAAGTCTTAAACAATTAAAAATGTAAACCTGAAAAAAGGATAAATATCCCTCGTTTCTCCTCCTATGAATAAAATAAATTTTGGTTGATATTGTTCAAGAATAAACCTTTATAATGTAAAATCAAGTTTCATAAAGATAGGTGCCATCCTCAGAAAGACTGCTCCATTAAGAAGCATTTTCGAACACATCCCTCTGGAATGGCTTATGAAATTTCTATGAAATTTTTTGTAAACAGTGGAGCCTAGTTGGGCGGTAGTTCCATATTTATTTTAAAAAAATCGGAAAACATTTTTTCGATTCGAGAATTTGAATTTCGTTGGAATTACATTCAAGTTGGTAGTTAACAATATTCAGAGTAGCTGACTAAAGTTAAAAATTTCAAATGCCAAGCCCAAAATAGTTGCCATAGTTCTAATATTTTGAACAATGTTAGAAATGATTTTGAATGAATTTTTGCCCCTCTAATAAATAGTTAAATGATAGTACAAAATATTGATTAATTTTGATCCTAAAATGACTGTAAATAATACTTATTTAGCGGAAAACTGTCGAGAACATGTTCGAAATGTGCTATTATGTAATATAAATGTAACATTATTACATATTATTTATAAATCATCTACTCAGTATTTATTCAACTTCATTTCAGGAATATGAAATTAGTTGGTTTCTGAACATTTTAGCACACTTCAGTGCAAACGTTTTTTTTTACTCCTCTTCATAGTTTAATTTTTTATAATTCGCAAGTACGGCAAGACTACGTTAACCGTGGCGCCACCTATTGATGATGGTTTCTTATAGAACTCGATGAAATAAGTTAAAAATAAAGAATAACATTTTTTGATATCTCGCTTAGTTTTCGAGATATCGAATTTGAAAACTGTAAAATGACATTTTTTGAGAAGCCTATAAAGTGACATTAATAGCTCCGAAAGAGAGATGGGGGTACAGTATTTACGAATTAAAAAAAAAACAATTAAAAAAACTGAAGAAACAACAAAACATATTTATATTACATAGTAGCACATTTCGGAAACGCTAAATAAGTATTTTTAGGACGAGAATAAAAATTTAGACCATCATTTAACTTTTATCAGTGGGGCAAAAATACAATCATTTTTAACATTGTTTAAAATTACAGATTTTTTCTTCTGCTTTGTAGAACCTACATAAGCGACCACTAAAAAAGGTGGAAAGAAGACATGAAAAATCACGCCTTAGCACAGTGGGACGAAATGAACCATTTTTTGGTCAAAATTCTGAAACTTATGAAACTCGTCTAAAATCAGCTGGCGATTGCAGAAAAAATAATTTAAAAAATGCCATCGAAAAATTGGGGCAGTTTCCAAGGAGTGAAATTCGAAATTATTGAGTAAAATTCTGAAAAAAAAATTCACAGATAATTCAACCTATACTAATTAACATAAAAATAGCGAAAAAATTGCCTATATAAAATAGGGTGGTTTTAAGGGGTGTAACAGTGGGATAGAATGCCTTAAAACTTATTACAAAATTACTAAATAGCTTTAAATGAGTAATTTGTTACTAGTGGTGGTTTACGTTGAAATACAAAAAAAAAGAAAACATACATTTTAGTTGTTTATTTCTTACAATAATGAAGTAATAAAGAAGTTATATTTGTCCAATATTCAGAACTAATATTAGTTTCTATACATTGCGCCAATATTGGTTAAACAATGTTAATATTGAATCTGATTTGTCAATATTGGTGAAATGCTGGCTATATTTGGGTGACAATATGGAAAATACAGCTGATAATCATATAGGTACAATATTGGTTAAAGCTGACATATACTGGCCCAATATACAATATAGGTAACACATTGTACCAATATCCACCCAATATCTTGTGCTACAGGGGTAGGATTCCCTTTGGCAGTTGTGACAACTACATTACAAATATTGTCCCAGGAGAACAATAATATTTAGGATATAGTTGTCACTATTGTCATAAATAATAAAAGATGAAGATTTTAAAGAAAAGTAAAAAATCGGCCTTACAAGAAAAAACCAAAGCATTTTTGCTTCTCTCGCATACCGAAGGGAAGTATTGTATTCGAGAAAAAATCACCTTCCGAGATTTTTTCGGACCTTCACGTTTTAGATCATGTAGATTAGGAGAATATAGGTTTTTCAATTCTATCAGTCTGTCTGTCTACCTGTCGATCTGTTGGTGCATTAACTAAAAAACTTCTTGACGGAGAACAGTCAAATATATATCTTTTGCTCAAATTTAAAATTTCCACGTCCAATGATATCCTAAACCTGTTTCAAAAAAACATATTTTTAATAATTATTTAGAAAATGTTTTCACCACTATAGAATAGATGGGAATTTTCTTTTAACTCTCACGTTTCATGACATTCTAGACCTATTCCAAGGAAAAACATATTTGTCAGTTTAAAAAAAAATAGAAATTTTTTTTGCCACTACTACAGAACAAATGGAAAAAAATATTCTTCGCTCAAATTTACAATTTACACATTTTGTGACATAAGACTATTAAAGAAAAAGAAATTTTTAAATTTTGTTAACTACTACTAATACCTCCACTCAACTACGTGGAAAATATACAGGGTGGTCACATAAGACATAATCAACCATAGTAGAAATTTGTAAAGGTATTTACACAAGCCTTCCATATTTGGCACCTTTTATTTAATATTGAATTTTTGCTGTGGGATGACCACTTTATATATTTATTTGACCCCAATTTATCAGGTTTTCCTTGTAATAATAGTGATAACTACATTCCGATTATTATTTTCATATGTCGTTTCGTAATGAATAATTCTTTAGAGTGGCCGCCCTATATAAATAAAGAGGGAAGTTCTTTGTAAATATTTTTACAGATTTTTTTATGTAGATGTATTTGATCATATAGATGCCAAATAACCTTCTGTAACTCTCTGTCCATGATCGCATCGCTTTACCAAACATCCTGTATACTTAAATTAACATAATACACACCTTCAAGTAGACTTCTTGTATATACAGAAAACTTTCCATTTGAAATTTTCCTTTAATTTCTAGGCAATTATAAAAATGCTACAATATATAATATTTCTCAAATAGCACGTTTTCCATTCACGAGCGGTAAAAATAAATAGATATCGTTTTTAATAGCTAAATAATATATCGTTAACACGATACATGGGAGGTCCATCTGTTCCGCTATCGGCAATCTATACAATCTACATGGAGAAATATTCTGCATGATCATCTGTCAGTTTTCCAAGTTTAGAATTACCTGAATTAGCATAATCGACTCGTACATTCTACTTTTATCACACCTTATGCAGTTGCACTTTAAGCGACGTATTATGCATAAATATATATTAGAATGACAGAAAACACTCAGACGCGCAATTTTATTTGGACAGTGTTTCACTTAAACCGGAGAGTAATTAGCTTCTTAAAATACCTGGATTATTTTAAGTTTCAATGTCTGGGTTGTTAAACATATATAGCGGACACACATTTAGATGATAGTGGGTAACTTCAGGACAGTTTTGTAGGAATGTCAGTGAATTCACTAATGCAACTGAAAGATTGGCAGAATTTTCATATTCTACAACTGCTCCGAATGAAATTAATTGCACTATCGGGTTAATTTGTATTTTTCTTATTTCTTTATTTGTTTACACAATATAACAGTTGCAACAGTCAATAAGAGGTAAAGTGCCGCGTCTAGGTCATGAGACGCCTTCGTGCGAGAGCATTTTTGGCGCCCATTTTTTGGGGAGGGGGCAAAGTGTACGAGGTTTTTAAAAAAATGTCAGTATAAGACGTGCCTATTTCATTATTATAAAAAAATTAACAAACGTAACAACCAACGATTCTTAACAAAAGACAAAAGTAAATATTATGATATATTATGGTAACATAAGATAAATAAACTGAAACAGAAGAAAATAATAATAATGATGTAGAAAAATCAACAAATTTACTGTATGTATGGATAATATAATATATGAAAATATAACGAATAACAATAAAACAAAAGAAAATAATTAGCAAATATTAAAGGCGCACTCTACGGACTCTTTTCCATGCAAATTCGGAAATAATGTCACTATAATAAATTTTTTCCACGACAACATGCTCTATGGCAATGAGTGCAAGTCCAGATAAATGGTGTTACTTCATACTTGACCGCAGAGTTTTTTTTATAATTTTGAGCTTTGAAAGGCTACGCTCTCTAGAGGCAACTGTAACTGGGAACCGCATAATGCAATACCAAATATTCAATATTTCTTGGGTCAATGGAAAAGGCTACTTGAAAGGTTCATCGAGAAAATCGCAATCGCTATCAGTACATTGTTGAGTTAATGGAATTACATCACAACATCTAGGAGTATCAGGATGCTGTTCAGAATGAGAACTGGCATTGGCGTTATCATCTCCAGGAGGCGGCGCTATTCCTGGTAATTCAAGAGAAAATGATGTCCCTGGATCGTTCGAGGGAACGTGGATAATGTCCTTGTCAGTGTCTATTGACATTGACTCTTCAACTATATCTACATCGTCTGAAATTGAAGCGTCTGTTGCCGACACTGATATAGAAGTTGACGTTAACGGCATACTCTCTATGGTAGATTTAAAAAATAAATCCAATTACCTTTCATTTTTTCCCGCTCAGTTTCGCGTAAAATTCTTTTCTTTCTATATTCATGTCCGGACGGTTTTTTCCTTTTGCCTTCGTCAGACTTTTTTCGTTTATTTATGAAATATTCCTAGGCCTAGGTAGGTACTTTAAGTCTGCCAAAACCAAACCGAATCGAATCTACAGAATAATTAAATTAGGTACTTATTTTACTTTCATTGCATTGCAATATTTGCAATGTTGTGGTTTTTCCTACCTTTCAACTAAGCACTAAGCGGAACAGAGATAACACTATACACTACACACTACTAGTTCTGAGACTGTGAAGTGTGATGATAATAATGCTCTCTACGTATCACGGTCAGAAAATAATAAGCTTTGTTTTGGTTCTAACAAGAACGGTTCTAGAACAGTTCTCAACATGCGCAGTAAAGAAACAGTCATGAGCAGTACACTAAAATTCATAATTTCTTAAACTGCGCAAGACGGGAACGGTTCTAGAACTCTGAAAATTTAGAACCAAAACAAACCTATAGATTCCTGCATACACTTTGGTAATCAAGGGCTACTCTAATAATAAGGTATAAGGATTAAACTAGCAGATCAAAGAGGACGCCGCGGCACCGCTGTCGAAATACTTCTCCGCTCAGTTGAAATACTATAAAATTGGCTTTTTGGCGCCCCATGGCCTAGTGCGCCTTCGTGCGTGGCACGAAATGGCCCCTCGGTAGACGCGGCCCTGTAAAGAGGTATACCACGTGTTAGTCTTTTTGTGGGCATCATTATCAAGATGAATTCTGCTCATCAAAATAAAATAAAAGATTATACGGGGTGGGGCAATAGCGCGTCGGACCTCGATATCTCGAGTTCTACGATAGCTAGAAATTTTTTGAAAAATTGTAAGTAAACTAGATAAAAAAATCTATAACTGGAAATTATTTTCGAACATACAGGGCGAGCCAAGACGAAATTGTAGGACCAAGTGCATTTTTTTAAAATGGAATGCTATGTATATCAGTACATTTTTTGAAGCTTCTTTCTAGGCTCTATTCAGTCATATATTAGCATTGAATATCTCCCAACCACTTGGATGTAATGATTTTTTTTGGTTGCAATAATGCAATCTGCAGATGGATGTTAAAAGAATCACCACAGTCACAATTATGGGTATTAAGAAAAACTTATGTGAATACCAGTTATGATACATCTAGTTAATGTTTTTGGATCATTTTCATTTCCTAAAACTGTACAGGGTGGCCAAACATTATTTTTCAATTAAGAACGTTATAAATTGAATTTTCACAATTTTTTTTCAAATGGAACACTCTATATATTTTTCAACGATGTGATGTAGAAATGAAAAACGAACATTTTCTGCAAGTACTTCCCAAGGACTAATTGCAACCATTTTTGTATTATAAATAAATAGGTGTCAAATTCAAGAATAAACTTAAAAAAGAGGTTCCCTCAAATAATTCAGTAGAAAAATTTACAATGTGTTCGACGTGTTGCCCATTTCGATTGAAACACGTCTTTATGCAATTTTGAAATGAGGCCATTTAGTGAGACCATTTCTTCCAATCCATTGAAATGAGTAAAGAGTACTTAAGAGGTCCTTTACTGCAATGTTCCATTGTAAATTTTTTTGCCGTTTTCGTTATTCGACAAGCAATAAAACCTTATAGTACAGGCAAATTAACAATTTAGGGTAACAAAAATTAATAAAAAGATCATCTCTGGGATTTAAGTAGTTAATAACCTGGAGAATGAGATGATGCATTCTTTGCACTTCCAAGTTCCGGGAAAATTTGGGAAAACTTTTTGGTATTCGTTTTTTTTGCTTTAGCGGCCAAAATAATGAAAATAGAGAAAGAAGTTCGCAACAAAAGCTGCAGCTCGTCTTTTTCTCTACAAAAAAGGTCTTTACAAATTTTTGTCTCACTTAATCCGTTTAGAAGATAAATCGAGTTTTAAGCCGCTTCGAAATGCGCGAAAAATGAGAATTCTCCAGGAGTCTCGTACGACCGGGCTCATCGATCGACAATTCTTACTATTCAGAGCCTCTAAAAAATGAAAATAACATAAAATGTAGAGAAAAGTCTCAGCTTTAATGTGGAACTAATCACAAAATTCATAAAAAATTTTATCAAAGAGAGACAGTGTCAGAAGATGGCTTAGTGAACTTTGTACAGCTGATCCACAGATTTATTCATATCTTTGCCGGGAATCGTTAGAATGATAATTCATTTTGCTTGTATAGCCTTATAGAATAATATATTAATCCAACTAACATTTTATTGCAATTACTTTTGCTGGAAAAATATGCCTTGCGATCAAACTAGAGGGTATATTTCTCATCGATCAATCACCTCCAAATTTTGGAGTTCAACTCGCTATATCTTAAGTAATAATAATAGCACAGTCTTAACTTTTTGGATTATAAATACAATAAAACATATTCTTTAGAACGACTTTATAGTTTTTTAAATGCGCGCAGTACTTTTTGAATTTGCCTAAATTATTCATACACGTTCAGAAAATGCACAATTATACAGTAAAACATACAACTTATTTGTTTCTTAACATTCTTCAATGAAATTTACACGAAATTAGATTAAAGAGCATGGAATCGAATCCATGCAGTGAAAAAGCACCCATTGTTACGGGAGAAATAGGCAGGATGTATAAAACTCAAAGATGTGAATAAATCAACTGTATAACGTTTTCTAACACTATTTTCTTTATGACAAAAATTTGTCTGAATTTTGTGATTAGTTCCACATTAAAATTGAGACTTTTCTCTTCATTTTACGTTGTTCTCATTTTTTTAGCAGCTCTGAAGAGTCTTACGAAACTCCCAGAGAATTATCATTTTCCGCACATTTCGGAGCGGCTCAAAACAATAAGTCGAAAACTGTATTTATCTTCTAAACGGCTTTCTGTATTTCATTATTTTAGCCGTTAAATAATAAAAAAAAAACGAAAATCAAAAAGTTTTTCCTATTTTTTTTAAATTTTCCCGGAACTTGGAAGTGCAAAGAATGCATCATTACATTCTACAGATTATTAACTACTTAAATCCCAGAGATGATTCTTTTATTACTTTTTGCAAGGCTTTTACAACATTTTGAGTTCATTGCCTGTACTATTAGTTTGGTATAAACTGTCGTGTACAATGGAGTATTTATCACACTTATCGGTCGTTAGTTACAATTTGTTTTGAATTTAAAATATTTGGAATTGTACAATTTGAAATAAAACGAACTTGTAGACACGACTTTTATTTTGGGCGAGTCAGACAGAAATTGTTTACTTACCAATAGAATTTATCACCAACGTTATCCTGAAAGAAGGATTCCTGATGTTAGCAGCTTCCTAAACCTTCTCGAGAGATTTCTGGAAACTGGAAATGTCGAATATAAAAAAAGTGAAAGAATAAAACGTGCTGTGAACGAAGAAAATGAGTTCTCTGTGGTGCTGGCTACGGTTGAGAATCCCCATGTTAGTCAAAGAGAAGTGAGCTCATTAGTAGGAATAAGTAGACGGCCTGTGGGTCACATCTTCAAAACAAATAAGTTGCATGCATATCATATTCAAATGCACCAGGAATTATCTGAGACGACTTTCAAAAGCGCCTACAATTTTGTAATTGGGCCAGAGGTAAAATGCAAGATGATGATTAATGGGCACAATTTCCATTATTATGCTTCGGAAAATCCTCACCTTTTTATGCAAGTTGATAACCAACACAGATGGTCTTAAAACTTTTGGGGAGGAATTATTGGAGAACATCTAATAGGGCCACATTTCTTTGATGGTACATTGACTGAAGCTATTTATCTTCATTTTTTGGTAAAGTATCTGCCATAATTATTGGCAAATCTTTCTGAAAGAATTCGAAATAGGATGTGGTTTCAGCAAGATGGTGCTCCACCACATTATTTAAATGCAGTTAGAGACCACTTAAATAGTACCTACCCTCATCAATGGATTGGAAGAAATGGACCCACCAAATGGCCTTTCTTTTTATGGGGATACGTGACGGAAATTGTTTATAGAGACACACCAACAACAGTACAGAATATGAAGGAAAGAATAATAACTGCCTTTAGATCTATCACACCGACAGTTTTAGGAACAGTGAGAAACTCATTTCAAAAGCGCATAGAGATGTGTGTCAATTAACATGGGCAGCATGTGAAACATTTATTTTAATTTTGTCTACTGAGTTATTTAAAGGAACCTCTCTTTTTAAGTTTATTTTTGAATTTTGTAATTATTGCTCAATAAAACGAAATTGGTTGCAATTAGCCATAGCGAAGTGCTTACAAAAATGTTCGTTTTTCATTTCTACATCACATCGTTGAAAAATATACAGGGTGTTCCATTTGAAAAAATTGAGAAAACTCAATTTAAAAAGTTCTTAATTGAAGAATAATTTTTGGTCACCCTGTACAGTTGAAGGAAATGAAAATGATTCAAAAACATTAATTAGATGTCTTGTAACTGGTGTTCACATAAGTCTTTCTTAAAACCCATAATTGTGGTGACTTTTTTAATATCCATCTTCAGATTGCATTATTTCAACAAAAAAATTCATTACATCCAAGTGGTTGGGAGATATTCAATGCTAATATAGGAATGAATAGAGCCTAGAAAGAGGCTTCAAAAAATGTACTGATATACACAGCATTCCATTTAAAAAAGGCACTTAGTCCTGTAATTTCGTCTTGGCTCGCCTTGTATGTTCGAAAATAATTTCCAGTTAGAGACTTTTTATCTAGTTTACTTTCCCTCAAAATATTTATGGATATAAGTAACAATTCTAATTTAAGTTTTAACAACCGCATATCTTCATGTACCCTTCATGTGAATATCTGCGAATTTTTTGCAATATTTCATTTATGAACTCTTATCTCTTGACATCATATTCAGCATCGGCTACCGCAAAAATACGTAACTATCAATTTTAAATAAATTTCGAAAAATTTTAAAATTTATTTGAAAGTTGGTACTAGCGCATTCGCCAAAACCTCGAATGAAAAAAATCATTTGCTTACTAGATTTCTGTGTTCTAAGTTACTCACAATGTCTAAATGTAGATCTGACAACTTAAACATAGGGTCACCTATGGTCTTTAAATTATATCAGACAATCTTTCACCTTTATTAATTTACAGTGAATTGCAAGAAAAAATTACGACCACGTCGATTTATATTTCAAGAATACAAATTAAAATTTAAGTACTTTTTAGTACTGGCGTCATGATTATTTATGGCTCTAAATAGCAACACATTCTTTTTATTTTGGATTTGGTAAAATTTATAATTGTGGATGTAGCTGGGTAAAACATCTTGATACTTTACATAAAAATAAATCGAGAAAAAGAATGTCAAACAGAAAGAACACATTTTATTGATAAAAATTTAAATTTTCTTTGATATCTGACAATATGAACAAGATAAATCGACGTATCTCAAGTTTTTTATTACTTTTCCCTTCAATTCAAATAGACCATAATTCTGGGACTCACTGTACACATATTATTATACACTTCGCAAATGCAAAACGAAGACTATACCGAGTGTAACAGGATCATGGTATACCCCCTTTTCTCCATTAGTTTTGAAGATAATTGATTGAAATTTAGGATGTACTACATATACAATAAGCGGCACATTTTTACATACAACTGATTTTTTTTGCACTTCCGGTTTCGCCGGAAGTGACACTAACTTTCGATTTTTAAATGGAACACCCTGTATATTATTGCATGTTGAATTCTGCATAATTTTCTGAATCCAGCGACGCCAAATAAGTGACATTTTAAACATCAATTTTTTTTATAATATAATTTTTAGTTTTCCATTTAAGTGTACCATGACGGTTCCGATTTATTCTAAATGACCCGTGTAATGCTATAAAAATCGAAATACCGTTAAAAACACTAAATATCGTGATTTATGAGCAGACCCCGGCGCAAAAGTAGTTATGCCAGGGACGGTCTTCACCCACAGATAAATATAATGTTTTGAATCGAGAATTTTATGATTCATATAAGTAAGCAAATAAATACAGGAAACAAATACTTTTGCGGTCAGAAATAAAAACTATGCCATAAATCTCATAAAATAATAAATACATAATTTATTATTAGAAATTTGGAGAAAGCATTTAGTTGGTATTGTTGAGCAAGCAATAGATGTAAGAGATGTTTACTGAAACTGGTGGATAAAAAACACCAGACTTCGGCCGCACATGATAATATTATATACTTACCTGCAGCGTCGGTCTAATGGTCCAACCGAACACAAAGAACTCAAGAGTTTAACCGGCATACAAACACCACTTCAACTTTTTGTATCAATTAAGGAAATGTAAACAATTTCTATATGTTTCTTCCAAACTATATTAAATAATTTTTAATTTAAAATATTTATATCTGTGCACATAATATTTTATAAAATCTAATGAGACTTTTCGACACCACAAAGACGCGCCGCCACTTTTGTCGTTCTCTTTCTACTTTTTCTACGACAGCAAATAGGATACGGTAAACAATAATAATAGTAAAAGAAACAGCAAATTGCGTTTTATATTTTGTAGAAGACTTTAAACATACTGAAAGTACTTGAAATAAAAAAGGTCCAACAATTATTATTATTTTATTACACAACGACCAATCGCATATGAGCCTGTTTCATGCGCACATACGCATTATGGAGTGAACACTACAGACCTATAAGTAAATTTTCAGCTTTTGATAGAAGTAATTGTGTCGTGAACTATTATGGTGTCGAGTGGCTTTCCATTAAATGAAAAAGTACTTCTGTGAATTCTAGATTCTCTGGAATTGTGGTTTTACGGCGTAGAACTTTTCTGTAATAGCTGCGAAAAAACACTTTCGTGGACACGCAAGTCGAACATTTTAAAACACGTTTCATCTGAACTAAAATTTATCATATATACATTGATATATCACATGAATCCCTCTAGCCATACGCGACCTTCAACGTAGCCGGAAACAGATCAGTATACAGTAATTGATGCAATGAACATTACATTTACGTCAATATATTTTTATAGTATCAAGAGGTGTTGCTGAGACAGTGAAATACAAACTGGATACAGTGTTAAGAAACAACCCCGGTTTTCAACATTTTTGTGTGTGGCAAAGAAGTAGACTGTTTTCAGTGTCGGACATAAATCTGCCATCTATAAGAAAATACACTTATTTTAAATATGCGCCGATTTCATCGGTAGACATTGAACGATCCCTTTCACAACACAAGTGGATATTTAGTGACAGGCGCGGAGTTTAACTTCGGACCATTTAGAACAAATGCAAATAATTTCTATTACGTACCCCAATAAGGCAATCTTTAGATTATAGCTGGAGGAGCTGGTGATTGGCCTTGCCTACTGCGACCAGTATCGGTCTATTGTAGGCATAGTTATTAAGTGTTTGTGTTTGCGCATCCAACAATAAGTGCATCAAAGTATGACTTATAACCCTTATTTCACAGCCATTTACCTTTAAATACTACGCAATTCCCCATAACTATTGTATTATCGCGTATGAAAATGTTCATATAGTTCATATTGCGCAAAGCCGATTCTGGCTTCTACGTCATAACTACATCGGAACCGGGGTCTGTTTATGAGCAAATAAAATTCACCAAAATTGTTTTTGGGGCAAAACTCAATTTTTTCAAATGGAACCATATCGGTAGCGTGGTACCATTTATTAGTACTATTAATAAGGAATTTGTTCATATGTCGTATTCAAATGTGCGACAAATACAAACAAAATTACAGCTAAAAGAAAATAAGAAAATACAATTTTGTTCTAATTAAATGTTAAGAAGTAACTAAGGTGGCTTTGAAAACAATGAAATATTTAGCTTGTCAAACATTTGTTGGATTAACGGTGTTTTTATTGTGTCTTTAAAAATTGTTTAAAATTATTGTTAATTGTGTTCAAAATGCCGCAAATTTATACAAGAGATGAAAAAGTTATGTTAATTATTTATGGGGAAAGTAAAAAAAATGCAATTGCATCTATGGACCTTTATGGTCGACGATATCCTGATAGACAATGTCCGGCGAAAAATAATTTTAAACGTATTGAAAACCAATTTCGAAGAGAGCCCAACAATGATGCCGATGAAAACTTCATTAGGTATTGACGAAGGAACGGAAATTAATGTTTTGGCCCGAATATAAGTTGATAAGACTGTTTCTTTAAGGCAAGTTGGGTTTGAATTGAACATCAGTCAGCAAACAGTAAGCCGGATTTTGCACAACTGCCACTATAAATCTTTTAAATACCAATTGCACCAGCATTTGTACGAAACTGATTACGAACGTAGGATGGAATATTGCAATTGGATTTTGTATAATAACGTGCAGCAAAACAATGATTTTTTGGAACTGATTTTCTTTTCGTACGAGTCAAGGTTTACAAATTTGGGATTATTTAACCGACAAAATATAAAATATTGGTCACAAGAAAATAAAAATTTGCTACGGGAGGGTAACTTTCAAGTGCGGTTCGGTTTCAATGTTTGGCTTGGAATAATAGGTAGTAGAATCATTGGTCCAATAATATTTGAAGGACCTCTGACTGGTGCCAGATACTTGAGATTCCTGGAAAATGAGATTGAGGACCTTTTAGGTGAGTTACCTTTAGATTTGGGACAGGGAATGTATTTCCAACAAGATGGAGATCCTCCCCATAATTCAAGTAGGTATAGTAATTGATTACCTTCAACGGAGATACGAAGAAAACGTAATTTCGACGAATCGTCGTGTGAGGTGGCCCCCAAGGTCATCTGATTTAACGCCCCTTGATTTCTTTGTTTGGGGCCATTTAAAAAATATTGTCTATGCAACGGTCGTTACAACCCGTGGAGACCTGGAGCTACGAGTAAGACGAGCAATAAATAGCATAACGGCCCAGCAATTGGCGAACATTCTTCGAGAAACAGCTATGCGAGTTCAGAAGTGCATTCACGTTAATGGACAGCAATTTGAACAACTGTTGTAATGTTTTGTGTTAATTTTTTGTATTCTAAAACCACCTTATGTATAACAAGGTACTTAGAATAAAATTGTGTTTTCTTATTTTCTTTTAGCTGTAATTTTGTTTGTATTTATCGCACATTTTAATACGACATATGAATAAATTCCTTATTAACAGTGCTAATAAATAGTACTACGGTACCGACATGGTTCTATTTGAAAAAATTGAGTTTTGCCCCAAAAACCATTTTGGTGAATTTTATTTGCTCATAAATCACGTAATTTAGTGTTTTAACGGAATTTCGATTTTTGTAGCATTACACGGGTCATTTAGAATAAATCGGCCATGACACACTTAAATGGAAAACTGAAAATTATATTATAAAAAAAACTAATGTTTGAAATGTCACTTATTTGGCATCGTTGGATTCAGAAAATTATGCAGAATTCAAAAATGTAATAATATATAGGATGTTCCATTTAAAAATCGAAAGTTGCACTTCCGGCGAAAGCGGAAGTGCAAAAAAAATCAGTTGTATGTCAAAAAGTGCCGCTTATTATGTATGCAGTATATCCTAAATTTCAATCAATTACACAGGCCTGCATTTGATAACATTTTCAAAGTTGATTTAATAATTTTAACTGTTTTTTGGTAATTGGGTAGCACTGATTTCAAATCTGCTTTCAGTTTTTTTGTATCACGTAAGGTTATTTTTCAAACCAGCAAAATCAAGAAATTTAGAAAAACACGATTTATTTCATTTATAAGCTAGTTTTATAACATATTAAAGAGAAAAATACAAAAACATACAAGATGCAGACATTGAAACTATTTGGAATAGTTGTTTATTCTTTACGCTTCTTAAAAACCTGTTTTCTTTTTTCAGAAAAGCTTCTTTTTGTTGTTTTTCTGTCATATTCAGCTAAAGGAAGATCTCTCCTCAATGTCCAACAGTAATCGGCCATCATTTTTGTGTCCCAGCGCCCCTGGTATCTTTTTTCCATCTCTTTAATATCTTGATGAAATCTTTCACCTTGCTCTTCACTCACGTCCCCAAGATTTTCCGGGAAATAGTCCAAATGGGAATGTAAAAAGTGAATTTTTATGCTCATATTGCAACCAAGAATCCTGAATTTTTCCAGCATATTTTCAACGATCTCAACATAGTTTGTGTCTTTATAATTCCCTAGAAATGTATGTACAACTTCTTTAAAAGCATTCCATGCATGTTTTTCCTTATCTTCCATTACATTTTCAAATTCTCTATCTTTCATCAAGCTCCTAATCTGCGGCCCTACAAAGATTCCCTCCTTTAATTTTGCCTCTGACAGAGCCGTAAATGTGTTACACAAATATTTAAAACAATTTCCTTCTTTGTTTAACAAATTGTTTCATAAGTCCAAGTTTTGTGTGAAGTGGTGGAAGTAAAACTTTTTTAGGGTCAATGAGACTTTCGCGAATTACATTTTTGGTTCCAGGTGTTAAAGTCTTTCTTTGTGGCCAGTCTCTTTTTATCCAATGCTGTTCTCGGTTCCTGCTATCCCACTCGCACAGGAAACATGGAAATTTAGTAAATCCAGACTGCTGGCCCAAGAGAAGGCCTAAAATTTTTAGATCTCCACACAATTCCCAGTTGTGATCTTTATATTGTATTCCTAAAAGTAATTCCTCTAAATTTTCATAGTTTTCCTTTAAATGAACTGAATGGCCGACATGAACAGAAGCAAAAACATTGCCATTATGTAAAAGAACAGCTTTAAGGCTCCTTTTTGAAGAGTCGATGAAAAGTCTCCAGTCAGAAGGTGTGTATTCAGGAGCTCCGAGGCAAGTAATTAGATCAGAAATTGCTTGGCAGTACACAAGTGGTCAGTTTTGTGCAAAATATTTTACAAATTCAGCCTCACGATTTCTATACCAAGAGAAGGTAGTTTCTGGGGCAAGCAAATTTTTTTGTTTCAACCTAGACCCCAGTACTTCAGACATGCCTTTTGAAAGTCCCAAATCTCTTACCAAATCATTCAGTTCGGCTTGTGAAAATAGTTGAGGTTGGTTTTGACCTGAGGTTGATGGTTCAAAATCACGATCCTGTATGGAGCCGGAAGTTGAGGAGTTTTCACTATCATCTTTTAGTACTTCGGGGGGTATAGGTATAGGTACATCATCACTGTGAGGAACTGGTCTGATAGCTGACTTAATATTGTTTGGGTGCAAAATATGTTTCAAAGTTTTTCTATTATGCCCCTTAATATCACAAAGACAAAAGTAGCAATCATCATGATGATTTTGCGGTTCTCTCCAAACCATCAGTATTCCAAAAGGAAGGCCTTTTCTATTTCCTTTGGTCCAATGACTTAGCAGGGAATTTTGCCCGGAAATTTTGTTCAAATTGCCATAAATATAGTAATTAATAGATTTAATAAAAGGATTTACCTCAGGTAATGAGAGCCTACTTTATAAATTTCTTGAAAAGTACCACATAAAATCATTTTTGGGTTAATAGAAGAATAGAATTTCAAGCACTAAATTTATTTTAAAATGTATTACGCCTATTATAAGATGTTTTTAATATTATTTTCTTTTTTTTTGGGAAAAAAAAAATCTGTGGGTGATGGAGCCCAATGGTATTTAATTAGTTATTTCTATATAAAAACTGAGCTTAACAAACAAAAATCACGTCATCACAAATTTCATGCAGGCCTGTGTTATCTTTAAAAGTAAAGGTGAAAAGGGAGGTATACCATGATCCTGTTACACCCTGTATTGTACTTGATTGGCATATTTCTAAAACCGGTAATATCGCTCGTAGAGAAAAACTCTCATATCACTGTATGATCGAATTCTCAACAAGTTTCAAAATGTACGTCCTATCCTTCTGTCTGTCTGCCCATCCATCTTTCTGTCTGTCCGCCTGTCACGTTTTTTGTAAGCACGATAAATTTAGAATGAAAAGTCCGATTGTAGTGAAATGTGGAAAATAAGTTAGTGTTAACAAGAGGAACAACCCTATTGTTTTTGAACAAAATTGATCTATAAATAAAAAAGTTATTAGGTAAGTATTTTTTAAAAATCATTTTCTTAATGTTTTCTAATTAATTAAACAAAAAATGTCTAAAACTTATATTATTTACAAAAAACACTGCGGAGTATTGAATACGTGTTACAATATTTATTATTCCAGCAAACTAGACACAGGTAGAAATCTCGATTCTTTTCTATAAATTTCGAGAAAACGTGCTACTACTGCTACTGCTACTGCTACTGTTACTACTACTGCTACTACCACTGTCTCAGAGATGGCGTGCATTACAAACTTTTATGTTACTGTAGTTACAGTTGCCTAACCACTGCTATTTCCTTCCAGCTATTAGTCATGAGCATATTAGTCTTCAGGGCCTAGGGGGCGTAATGCATCACAGTATTCTATTGTTACGTGTTTCCGCCTCTAGGAAACACCCTGTATGAATCCGTTGGTTTCAAATAATTTTAACAAGGGGTAACCACTAACACTATTTAATAATTTACTGATTACACAATACTTCTAAACTAACTTTTACAATATTTGTATTTACACTTCGAATTTATAACCTCACTTTCGCTACCAAACTTCACTTTAATAAAATTTCTTTTTCCCGCCATGGAATCTCGCCTTATATACTCTGAAATTGCCTCTAGAGTTATCTAGAACATAATCGAGAATCATCTTCCACCACACTCCAGAAAACTCTATTTCTTTCTACAAGTTTCCAGGACGTCACTATTAGTCATAGGCGTATCATAGGAGGTGTGATGCATAACACTATAAAATGTGCAACAATTATAAAAAAAAGTGCAGTAAATCGGCGAAGAGTATAATGATTAGCTAGTTTCTAGTATACATTTACTCCAAGGTCTATAATACGCTAGCTACACAAACATATTATACATATATTAAAAGATAGATAGATATTTAAAAAATTATTGAGAAACTCAAGTTTACTCAAGATACTGATTAGATTGGCCTTGGCGGATGCCTTATCTGGCAGTGGGGGTTTCCTTATTATTGCTGTTCATTAAAAAACATTGCCAATTCTTGGAATAGATATATTAAGCTTATTTTACCAACGATTCTGTATAAGTAGAAATGTTAACGAACGTGACTTTTTATTTTGATATTTAGCTCATCAGGGAAATAATGTTTGTCTTATATTAATTTATTATTTGGCGTTTAAATATTTTTTCTACGAAATTATGAATATCTGCTAAAAATAAACACAATCGAATTAGGTCAAAGGATAAATACAAATTTTATAAATATTCTGTTTCATTCTCCTACTAGACAATTTCATTATGGGCCAACTTACTGTTTATTTCCTTAAATATTTAGTGCGTTATGCAATGTGCCTGCAAGGTAATAAAACGTATATACTTTTAATAATGCTTTCAATACTTCACAATACTGACAGCATTACTAAACGTGAAAGATACATAGTGATGTCGACAAGTGGTACTGACGACCATTACACAGCCACACAAAAAAAATGTTCGCTTCCACCAACGAAACCTAGTACATCCTAGGTTTTTGGGGTCGCTGAATCCAAATCCGACGTCGGGTTGTCGGTATCAGGTCGCGTTATGGTCATTTCAAGGTTAACTCATTAGATTTCGACAGAAAAATTTGAAAAAAATTGTATATAGGTTTTTGAGGTCGCTGAATCCAAATTCGAGGTCGGTTTGTCGGTATCAGGTCGCATTAAGGTTATTTCAAGGTCGAATGGTGGAAACACTGACAAAAATATTCACCTGTTATTTCGCGCATAAGCAGAGTATGTATAAGATGTATAACATGTATCCGATCGCATAAAAAGCTAGATTTGTGATACATAAATATTGATTTGTACCTCGACAAGCTGATGAGCGTATCATTCTACACATTCCCTTTCGGGACAGTTGTCACCGACATCGCACTTGACGGGGCAGCAGGTAAAGAGTAATTTCCCGAAAAAATGCTTTACGGTAGATTTATTCTTATTATTATCATTCATTTATAAAATTTAAAGATGTATAAGGAATGACTTAAACATCTTTAAAAATGCTTAATGAAATCAAAATGCACTTTAAAAAGTTTACAAAGGAACGATGTCATAAATAGGAGTAGATATACCGTAAATATATTTTTATCTTGAAAGTGCTCTCATAAAAGGTATTGCTGAAGCTACGAGAATAGCTGTATATTGAAATCGGACACTTTCCAAATAAGTTATTTTCGACCAAATGTCTAGAAAAGCAAAATGGCTCAGGCAGGCAAAAGAATCCTTTTTTTTGTAGCATATGTGAATAAAGCGGACATTAGGACTACAACACCCTCGATTACAAGATATGGACACGCTCGACAATGTGCATAGCTCGTAAAATTAAATGTGTTTTATTTGAAAAATAGACCAAGTTCACAACGTGAGAGTAACTTAACGATCTAGTGAGAGAGTTGGAAAAATCGCGAAATAACAGGTGAATATTTTTGTCAGGTTTTCCACCATTCGACCTTGAAATGACCTTGATGTGACCTGATACTGTCAAGCCGACATCGGATTTGGATTCAGCGACCTCAAAAACCTACATACAGTTTTTTTCAAATTTTTCTGCCGAAATCTAATGATTTGACCTTGAAATCACATTGACGCGACCTGATACCGACAAACCGACCTCGGATTTGGATTCGGCGACCTCAAGAATTATAATTTGTTTTGTACTGCGTGGACAAAAACCAGAGTAAGCGAGAAGAAGATGAGGATAGGAAGTTCAAAATATTTTTTAAATACAGGGTGTTCCAGAATTGAGTTCCCAGAAACCTGTAATACCTGGTTCCTTGATGAATTATTTCCACATGCTAGGGTGCATATATAATCAAGTTCTCATTTAAAGTGACTTGGATGGAAAAATTTGGATGTGGAAGTAGTGATTCCTTAGGCAGCGGTTTTTTCTTTTACAAAGGTGTATCCTACATATAGGGGGTGTTATTGAAATACATCCATATATTTTAACCTGTCTGTCTTTATGTGAAGACCAGTGCCACTTTTTAAATTTAAAAATTTAAAAATGAGTTTCATCTATATCTTTTTCAAATTTCACAACGTAAGTTATTCACTTTTATTACGGCGTTGCGAGTCTGCATCCTATTTCGTTAAAGTAAGCGATAGAGCCCTTTGAAAATGTCCAAATGAAGGAATTGTAGAACCAACATAAGGGCTTATTCATTAGGAAGAGGGACATCAGTAAGTTTATTATGATACACGAACCTGACCTGCACGTTCCTGAGCCGCAATGAGCAACATGCATGAATTTTAAAAATGCAATAATTTATTATTTTTTCGTTATATATGTTGTATAAATTGAGAAAGTAATGAAGAAAAGGTATAAAAAAAATGTGTAGCCTAAATAAACGACTTTGAAATTCAAAATTTTATGGGAACATATCCACGCGACTGAAAACACCACGCTATTGGTCTGACGTCATTCGGCATAATATCTAATGGTCGCCTATCTGCCAACGGGTTAAATCATAAATTGTTTTGTATTTTGTAAATGTGTATTGATATTTTCATAAAAGAAATCATTCATTTATTTACTTATTTTAATTATTAAGTGGTAAAAATGACGGACAGTGGGTTTTTACAGGGCCAGAGTGACAATTTGCCCGTTGTTGATGTGTTTATGATAAACTTTTTTGCTACTAATACTGATTTTATTAGTGCAGAAATTGGAGTACTAAAGCAACAAGGTATGTGTCATTCATTATTCTAAACATTAATTCAATTGTGCCCATTTTTTTCCTTTTACTGTAGTTAAATATAACAAATTATTTATGTACCTAACCTCAAAATAGGTAAACAAGGCAATGTTTTAAAGTTATATTAATTAATATTTTTCATCTTAGAATGCTTTACTTTTTTATATAATAAATACCTCCCGTCACTTACAAAGTACGTACTTCTAGATAGGTAGGTAGGTAGGTACATTAATAGTAAAAATAACTGTTGACATACATATATAAATATATAACTGGATAATATGTAGAACGTCGAGAAGTTACATTATTCCCACCGTTCTTATACATTTGTACATGTTAATTCAAGGTGCCTATTAACAGAAGTTAGTATAAACTTTTGTATTCCTATAAATAGGAAAGTGACCAAATTCACCATGATATGTAAACAAATTATCACAATAATATTAGGGTTAGGTACATATTTTCATAATATTATTATAAAATAATTAGTTTTAATGGGTAAATTTACATCAAAATGATCCTGGCAGCAATATAATCTTGAGGATGACGATAATTCTGCATTTCGGTCGTCGCGTCTCATAGCTCTGCACCATCTCTTCCTAACTTTATCGCGTCTAGGCACATTAAAAAATAACTTTTCTGGAGTTTTTATTGTAGTATTTGTACATTTGGGCACAATACAATATTTATAGCTACTTTTCTTTGTATTTTCCATAACACAACATAAATAATGTGTACACATTCGCAATCACAATACGTTTTCCGTCGGTGCGATGTGCCCGATGACGTCACACAGAAGTAGCGCGGAAACTTATCCATTTAAACGTAGTTCAATTGACAGCTGCAGTAAATAATTTTTTTAACCTTTAATTAGAACATAAAACAAAAATAAAATACTGGAAAAATAATGTTTTTTAGTGATCTATTCATCTGTGATGTTTAAAAAAATTATGCATTTTGCTCATTTAACAAAACACAATGTTTGTCCGCTGAACGTAAAATTCGTCATTATTGTTTCAAAATAATTTTTCACCGTTTTATGTAGTTTCTGCATGAAAATATCTGTCGTTTTGAATTTATAAGCTTTAACATCACTACAATAGAATTCTCATATCTTTATGTACCAAACTTTATGTAAATCTACAAAACTTTGCAATTAAGGCAATCCTTCTGGGTTCGTCATTTTGAATTCTTAACTTTTGACATCAGATTGAGTATCAGCTACTCCGAAAATATTTATCGGTTTTAATGCATTTGCGGCAGTCTCGATAAAATTATCACTAAAATAATAATTGAAGTTATTCGATTACTTTTCGATTATAAACGTTTTTAGATTTCTGCTCACTTTATAGATAGTACACATAGCTTGATGAGATTAGCACTATGCAGGGAATTTAATAGATATCGCTTAAGCCATTTCAGGGTAATAAATAAAATACATCCGTATGGATCGAATTAAGAACCTCCTCCATTTTAATTTTCTTTAAGTTGGTAAATAGAATAATACCAGAATGTGATCCAAGATAATCAGAGGAAAGTGAAATATATGGAAGTTAATTGATATTCAACCAGTAAACAGGTATAGAGTGAAGGAGAGAGATTACAATATTGTGCAAAATGCTTCTATAATGTCTGGAGTAAGGTAGTGGCCTCTTCCATAACCATTTGTAAAAATATTGTAATTTTGTTGATTGATTGATTTGCCAGCGTAAGGTGGGCATTGCTGCCGGTTCCGGGCATCCATGGAGGTTCATTCCAACACGCAGCTTGGTCGTCCGTCGAACACGCCCAACGGACGGCCAAACCACTTGCCCGAACCATATTTCGGATGTTTCATATACCGCCGGACCGGCTGCATACGCCGGGTTGGACATTGGACATGCTTGTTGTCAGCAGCGAGAGCCGCATTATGCGCGGGGTGGGAATATAGGATGGGAAGTGTAGGTGCTTGTGAGATGCTTCTTTTAAGTTTCCATGCTTCTATTAAGTTTCCACCGGTCATCATCGGTTGGGGTGTTCTTCTAAGTTTTCTGTTTCTTCTGTTTCTGAATATGGCAGCTTTCATTTTTAAATTTTTTTTATTTTTATTTATTAACCGTTCTACCAGTAAATATCCATTTACAGTGGAGTTGCTGGGAAGGGCCCTATCTCGCGGAAACAATATTTTTTTGCGCATTGTAAGAAAAAAGAGGTCCGAAGGGATAGTTTGCTCACCCTGTATGTCGCTTCTTTAAGACAATCTGTTTCAATTTCCGTCTTCCAAGTTAATAATAACATATGTTTTGAATCAATAAATCGAGCTCATAATAAAAATAATTAAGAGAGTAAGATACAATGGAATAATATCAATTAAATCAGATAAAATAAAATGAATTAATTTGTAGCTTATCTGTCTTTCTGCAGCGTTTTGTGATTGCGGTTTTTATTTTATTTCCTTTCCTTTTCTTTCTTGGGTTGAGTTGATTTTGTCCATTTAAAAGCTTTCCACTGTATACAATTACTTTAGTTCACAACACAGCTATATTGCTTTGTAAACATATGTGCCTCATTTTGACACTGATTATGCTGTTATTTATTGCCCATGAACCACTTAAAAAGCATCTTGTTGGGTCGTCTAGGGTGTACGTAGGGACACTTCACTTCACTTGAGTTTGATTGCTTCATTTGGTTTAATATTATTAGAAAATATTGTAATTATTATTTCCATATGAACCCTGTTTTTCTATTGAGGCACTTCATTTCACGCAGAATTTCTTAATCTACTGGTGGCTGAAATTTTTTCGAGTTTAACGGGGGTTTTACCGCTTTTTTACCGCTTTTTAGAGAGCATCTTATAAATACATTAATTCACGGCGACACTTAACTCACTATCAGAAAAGATTTTAATTTTGTTAAAACAAAATGTTCTATTTCAATGTAAATTTGTATTACGTGTAACATAAGAAGAATTATTAATCTAATTAACATGATGTATCGCAAGACAGCTTAATAAAAACCGGTCTTAGAACAACGTTTTTGTTACTTATCGTTACTTATTATACTCTTCGCAAATACAAGACGAGGAGTACATTGCATTCGATCGGCACATTTCCAAAACCGGTAATATCGTTCGTAGAGAAAGAAATTTCACTGTGTTTATGATCGAATTATGAATAACTTTGAAAACGTCCGTCCGTCCGTCTGTCTGTCTTTCCGTCCGTCCGTCCGTCCGTCCGTCACATTTCTTGTAAGCAGGATAACCTAAGAACGAAAAGTCGGATTGTGTGAAATTTGAACAGTAAGTTAATGTTAACTAGAGGAAGAACACTATTATTTTTTAACGATATCAATCAATAAATAAAAAAGTTATTTAAATCTAAGTATGATATTTATATATTTATTATACAATATTGTTAACAGAAATAAATCTGTCACAAATGCGATAAGATTATGTACCAAGCTTTGGCGGCTTTCATTCATCTCGCAGTTAGACAAGGCCGTCACTCGTTTATTTAACTTCGAAGAGTATCCTATAGAATGTGCAACAATTATATAAAAAGTGCCCTAGTCGGCGAGAAGTATAATGGTTAGCTTGTTATTCTTATTATCAACATTAAATTCCACTGTTTATTTTCAAAAGAAACATCTCAGAAACTCCTACACTTTCCATCCGATGAAGACAGAAGGAAAACAAGAAGAAACATCTTACAAACACCTACACGCTCCACCCTACACTCCTACCCCATGCGTCATGCGACTCTCGCTGCTGACAACAAGCATGTCCAATGTCCAATCCAGCGTATGCAGCCGGTCCGGCGGTATATAAAAGCATCGGGGGTTTGTTCCGGCACACGGTGGGATAGTCCGTTGGTCGGTCGGGTGGAGCCGCATGAATATGTAATAGATGACTGGGCGACCGCAGGTGGACGTTCGGCGGGCGAACGGGTTGCGTGGTGGAACCAATCTCCATGCTCCGGAATCGGCAGCAATGCCCACCTTACGCTGGCAAATCAATCAATCAATCAATCAACGATCACGAACTTTTCTTGTTACCGTATTAAGCGTATTATTTTATACCTAAGCAGCAGATTTGTACTTGAATTCAGCTATTTTATAATATTGAACTTATTACATTTTATAAATTATCTGTTTTGTATAGCCAAAAAATGCAGTCGTTTTAAATTAATTTAAACTTAATATCTAGATAGGATTCGGACCTACCAAAGATATGTGTTCTCGTATGATGAAATTTGATATGCGCTGATGAAAACTTTCCCATTTCGATACGTAGGATGACATTGCTATGATTATTTTCACTTTTATGACTTTCAAAATCAATTGTTTTCAAGGGGTTATCAAAAGCTAATCTTATATTTTTCGGGATTAACCTTATCTGTCGACTAACTTTCATAATATTTTGACCATTGTGATATCAGAGAGTAACAAAATTACCTAAACAATTCGTGTTCTAAAAATACTAAGTTTCTTTGCCATAATGCAAGCGCACGACAAGATCACGATCAGAAATCTTACATTAGATTATCTGTTGAAAAAATTGATTTTTTTACAAAAAATTATTAATTAATTAATTGTTTCCTACTTGGTGGACCAAAAACTTTCAAAATAAATCTATATTTATATGAAATAAACGTTTGTTGTTTAATTTATCTAAATATTTCCATAATAATAATAATAACTAATAATTTTTTGAAAGTACGAAAAAATCCCTGAACCCAGCTATGATGCTTGAATTTGCTGATAACAACTTTTAACGAGTGAAACCAACGCAACGGACAGATGGCAGCGGCAGAGACAAGGACAGATGGCCAGAAAAGCAGGTAGAAATGTCGTAGTATGAGTATTTCGGACAGACTTTATCTAAAAGTATAGCTCACAAATATAATATAATATATAGGGTGTTTGGCGGATGATGTGTCAAACTAAAAATGTTGGACAAATGAGGCGATTTGGAATATATTTAGAATCAATGACCTCTACATATAACTCATTTCTTTCTTTACATGCCTCTTTAAAATTAAAATAGATGCACAATTCTAATAGCTGTTTATACAAGATGTTTCAAAACTACACCTCACAAATGCAGGAGCATTGATGATCTGCCATCATCATTCTCTTCGAAAAGTGTCTCTTAAAGGAACCTGTACCTAGTTAAAGAACATGAGACACATGTGGCCGACTGACCAATGATTTTAAGCATATTGACGACCAGTTGGTTACTTGAAATAATGTTTAAATGAGGCCATCTGTGCTGTTAAAAAGAAAAAATCTAGAAGTAAGAAGCAAAGCAAGCAAAGGAGAATTGCGAATCTACGAGTACATTTAAAAGATATAATACCGAGAAAATGAGAATTTTTAATATTTTTTAAATATTCGCACCACGAATCACTGTTATCGCGATATTTCACTTTGATAAGTTTAAAAAAATTATTCAATGATACAAACTTATATCAGAAACTAAAAAGTGGTCGCATAGGGTTCACTCGCTTTGCTCACTATATGTCGATGCTGTTGAAGTAATAGTAGCCAGACTTTTCTTGGAAATATTTTGATATACCGGGTGGCCTGTACTCTTGTACTTGTCTTGAATAGGTAGGCGAATGATTTATTTTTAAGAGTGTAGCAATATACCATAAAATTTGAGAGTTAGATTATTTGTATTTTGGCCAGCAGAATCAAAACATGCAAAAATGTATATAGGGTTGTCCAATTAAAAAAAAAAGATTTTATGTAAATTGCATAGAACCGAAATTTTTCTACATTTCACTATGCATCAAATTAGAAAATAATCCATCTACCAATGTAAGTTTCAAGAGTTTCTCTACAGACTGGACCACCCAATATTTGATAAACACATTGATAAAAAAGAACGGGGATAAATGAGTATATGGAAAGACGAGGTCAGTGTAGAAATCTCTTAATGACGGCTATCTATGATCGATTTATAAGGTCACACTCCGGAAAAGGCATTGAACGCAGTTCAAACAAGAAACAAACTGGAAGAAGCTCGTGGAACCAGAACAAGTGATCGTACAGTCAGAAGAAGACTTAAACAAGTTGGTTTGAAGTCGCATAGGTCAAGAAAGCCCCAAAACTCGAGAGACGGCAGCGAGGAGCGCGACGAGCCTTTGCTCGAGAACACTAAAATAGGAAAGATGACCCGTGGGGTTAAGTTTTGTTCACGGATGAGAGTCGTTTTTATGTAAATTCGACTGATAGGTAAATAGTGTATCGACGTCCAAGAGGACAAAATGAACAATTTAATTTTACTCTTTCGGTGGAGGCTCAATTATGGTATGTGGTGGAATATTTTTAGGGGCACGCCCAGAGTTGGTGTTGACTGATGGAGGCACTTTAGCTGTAGATAGGTACAGTAGTAAAGAATATTCTGCAAGGTCATCTTTTACCCTACATAACCTTGCGGAAATACCACCAATTGTTGGGCCCCCGTATTCCCCAGACTTGAATACAATTGACCATATATGGGGCATGTTAGGCAGATGGCTTAAGTTAAAAATTTCTGCTGTCCAAAGCACAGAAGAAGCTTGGGCCTGCTTTAATTGAAACATGGAAGAATTTGCATTAAGAAATGATCGATAATGTCATAATAAGTATGGAAAAAAGGATGACTGCAGTCATAAAAGTTTGTGGAGGACATACACGTTATCGAAAAATTTATGTTAGTAATTTTACTTGATCATTAAATGTTTAAACAAGTCAAAATGTACTAATTCTTTGCACTAAGCTACATTTGTGTATCATGTGTCTTAAACAGGCTTCAAAATGCATGAAACTTGCAAAGCAAACTGCTAGCTAGCTATTAGTGAATTTTTCTTTTTTAGAGAGTCCGTTCAAACTTGTTGAAAAAAAAGTGAAAATAAATGCCATTCCTTTAAATTCCTTGGTGAGTGCATATTAGGCTTATTCTTCCCTTAACACATCAATAGTTTTCATATATATAGAACCACTGCGAAGTCACAGACATCAATGCGGTAAACGAAGAGATATTTTTAATTGCTAAATATAATTTAATTACTATTCAATAGTACTTGATAAAATTAATGAAGAAAGATTATTTTCTTTACAAATGTAGGATTGTTGCATAGCATCCAATTAAAATAATTTAGGGTCGGTTATATCGACGTGGTTCAGCCAAAGTTCAGCTGAACTTCTTTAAATTACAAGGTTACGATTACTATATCAATCGTAACCTTAGACTAAAGCGAAGTTCGATTGCACTTTGGCTAAACCAGGTCGTTAGAACTAAAAAACTAATAAATAAGTCAATGTGCAAGGTGTTTTTATCATACGTTATTATACTCAAATCTATAAATATTTCCTGATATAAGTATGAAAAAATACTGATTTATCAAAATAACCGAGAAAATAAATTTTGGATATTGCAAACAATATTCGAGTAGGTCTATAATACCGTTTCCATATGGTGATCTCTCTGCGTCTGGCCCTGACCTTGCCCAAAATACTTATTGCGCTGGTGCCAGGCACAAAGAAAAAAATAGTGAAAACCGAGTGTCGCTAATGTAGTGTTTACTACTGTCAAAATACGTATTGGTCGTTATGCGTGGTAATAAATAATTATTAAGATGGCAAATTTTGCAAACATTGAGTGAACAAACATTGTGCTTTGTTACGGTGCTGCCGAGGAAATTGTACGTCCGGTTCATTTAAATCAGCATGCACGAATTCCTAATGAACGAACCTTTATGTAGGTTGTGCAATATTTAAGTGACTATGGACATTTTCAACCGAGAGCTCTACATTTAACGAAAAAAAGTCAACTTTGTGTGTATTCATTTTCAGCTTTACCTATAATTTGATCATTTTGTGCCGACTTGGCAACGTTGTAATAAAAGTCAATGACTTACGTTGTGGGCCTCAAGAATGGATGAAAGAATGAGAGCCCAAACTTTTTTTAATTTGTTAGATTTAAGAAGTGTTAATTGGTCTTCATGTTACATACTCTCAGTTTAAAATATGAGGAAGTATTTCAGAAACACTCTGTAGATTAGAGAGCGTACGTTAAATACTTATTATATAGACAATACCATGTTTCCAGCCGGCAAGTGCACTTTCATAATCAGTCATTCATCTCAAACCAGATCTCATAAATCAATTGAATCCGAAAAATTTTCCATGCTCATGCATTGATACATCCTGGTCTAACACATCTTTGTAATGTTTTGAAGTGGCTTTATTATACTTATTTGATTTAATCGAATAGATAGACATGTTATAATCTTACAATGTATGTATGTGTATAGACTTAACACTTGATCTAAGTAAAATATTTGTATTTATTGCTTATAACGTCTGCTCTATATTCAATACGTAATAAATTCTTATTCTTAAACATAGTAATTGGTGTTTTCTCAATAAATTACTTATCTCCAAAAACTTATAATAACTTAATTTTATCCAATTAACTTCATATTCATATTTAATACGTAATTCTTAAATTTAAATGAAGCAGTGTGCGTTTTTTTTTCACTAAATTATTTCAAATAACTTATAATAAGAACTTATAACAACTCTAGATGTTTTAATAGCAATAGAACTTATGATAACAACTTCACTCAGTTAGACTAAATTTGATCTCTTTCATATAATTTTCCTACTTGTGTTCTTGGTACTGTCTTGAGAAGAAAAATTGGACAACTGTCTTTTTCTAATGTAAATCTGTCTCTATTTGAATATGTAATGAGTAGCCGAAACAGTTGGCGTATTCGGAGGTCGGTAAACACGAATACGACCGCTGTGTGTAGACTGGAAAGTTTCTTCATCTGTAAGAAATGTATTATTCCAAAAATTTACATCATGCACTAAAAATTCAAGCGCAAATCCCAATCGAGCTTCTTTATGTTCAGCTTTAAGTAGGTATTACTGTGCTTCTGGATGTCAGCGTAGCTCTGATTCTCTTACTCGCCGGCGACCAGTGCTACTCGATCCAGGAAAATTCGTTTTTTCAGCAGCCTGAATTACTAAGTGAAATGGATTTTCTACTAATTTATTTATCAATTGCAAATCTTGCTGTTGAGTTTATTTCTACTAATCGTAGCGTTTATTCTCCACTTTTTTAAAATGTTAAACACAGAATTTTTGTTAATATTATAACGCAGTGCAATTTGTTTCATTGACCATCCATCTTCCGCTTTAGCAATAACTCCAGCTTTAACTAAATCGCTTGTATGGGGCATATTAGTTTTGGCATACTTGCAATGAATCTTGACAACTAACTGACAAAGTCGCAAAAACTAAAGTTGATGTGCGCAACTAGATTAAAAAAAAATACGTTATAAGACTTGTCCTATTTTTTTTGCCCACGACAGTACCTGAGATATAAAATAATTGTATGTTCACGAAATCGATAGCAAATAAAAACAATTTTGTGATTAACCTACCTTGGTTTAATTCTGTTTTAATTCAGGGTCGATCAAGGCTTTCTTTTTGTTGACTATTTATATAATTTATCTGGCAGCTACATCAGTTCTCATACCTAGCTATAGTATTAACTAGGCCCTAAATATTACTTTTCAGCTAAACATTGATTTTGCATATGGATAATTTTCACCAGAGTTTTAATTTTCCGATCTAGGCAAGGAATGTGCTAGATCTATAAAGCATATGCGTGAACATTGTAGTGATTAAAAGTGAATTATTTATTATTTGTTTGCTTATAGTAATGGAACATATTCTTTATAGGATTTTGCAAACAGTGGAAAGAAAAGCTATCTATGAGAACTAAAGGAAAAACTATATATAAAAATATTAATGAAATCTTTGCATTCTTTCGATAACCTGACTTCTGGTTATGCTAACAAGTAAAAATTCTTATTTTCCATTCTCATTTTAACACTAGCATCCAACCTAGTCCCCTACGGCTAAGCAGGCTAAACTAGTATCTACATGATCCCCTACGATATGTAAATTCAGGTTATCGAAAGAATGCAAAGATTTCATTAATATTTTTATATATAGTTTTTCCTTTAGTTCTCATAGATAGCTTTTCTTTTCACTGTTTGCAAAATCCTATAAAGAATATGTTTCATTGTAGTGATGCTTCATTATGTCTACCATACAAAGTTTTTATATTAGTAGGTCGCCTCATAATTATGATAAATAAAACAGTATAGGTAGAGAAGCAGATGATAAAGCGTCATCGTGCCTACCTTGTGTGATTGGTTAAAAGTTACCATGCAACCTGTACGGTTTATAGATCTTAGGGAATGTACACGTTATCTGCCTAGGCAGTAAAAATTACTGGTTTCTATGGAAACGATAAATAACCTCACAAAGTCCTCGTAGTTATCAAGTAAAAATTCGATAACTAGGATTTTTGTAAAAATTGCACCATAGAGTACCTATTACGAAATTATTATTAAATTTTAAAATAATATCGAACAAATTATACATTTAATACAGCAGAAAGTAGTAAGTAGAAATCTTGTTTCCTAGCCTGAAAGTATCGGCTATTAAACACCAGTCGCGGCAGTAAAATTAATAGTCTTCTACGTAGTTAAAGAAACAACTATTTCCCTTATCAAACAGTTCTTTTCTGATTTCGTGCGTGTCTCAGGCTCGCTGATATCAGTTGTGTTCTCTTTATCTGACTCTACTACATTTAAATATGATAACTCTGGGCTTTTCCAAATAATTGGCGAAATGCTCTTTTGATCAGCCATAACTGGATTCGGAGATTCTGAGTCAGATGACAAATTTGTTTAAATCCGAAGATTCGGCATGAACTTGTGAATCAAGTTTAGGGCCAGTTGATCTCATCTTGCTCGCTGGATTGAATTCAAAACAGTAACAACATGGAGAGGATAAAAATTCAGATTCTTTTTTAAGAGCCATATCTAAAACAGTAAATCAAATAATAGAAATACAAATAGAACTAATAAATTATTATGTGACGAAAGGTAATAATTCAATGTAGGTCGCCTCATAATTATTTAATTAAAGTCACACAGAAGTAAATATAATTTTGTAGTGAAATAAGTCATCAATATATAACACTAAAATATATAGAAATGATTAAATATTTATTTCAATAGAGTTTTAAGTCACGAATCATGAGCCACAAATTCAACATTGAGTGTGAACTCGAAGAATAGTCTTGAAGAAATATATACATTATAAATAATTTCGGTATTACTGAAAATTGATTCGTTTTATGTTGCTAGTAGTTTTATTCAACATAAAAGGGAATTCAAGTCTATATTATCAATCCATAGAAACAGAAAAGGGGAGATTATCAGTGATCAAAATCAGATATTAGAAAGATGAATCGAAAACTCTGAAGAACTTTGAAGTAAGAGCAAACGAACAGATTGACGACATAGAAGAAGAAACAGAGAAAGATAACATCCCAATAGAAGAAGAAGTCAAGGTGATAGAGAGACCGAATAACGTAGTATAGATGGTATACACTTTGAGCTTCTGAAGTGTGCTGTAAACAAACTAATAGACCACATATGTAAGCTAGCAACACTAATTTGGATACAGGTAAAACCCCCGGATGACTAGAATATAGGTATAATAATATCCATACACAAAAAAGGATACCAAATGACATGTGACAACTACCGAGGAACCACCTTCCTAAAACGTGACGTATAAGGTACTGACCGTACTGGCCTGCATACTTTATAATCTCCAAGTAGCATATAGCGATGATGCAATAAGCAAATATCAATAGACCAAGCATATTAGGATCTTAGTGCATGACATTACGCTGTTATTGTTAATAACATTTTTAGCTCAGAAAATAAGGGAGAGTACATACCTCAAGATAAGTATGATACTTTGAAGCAATTTCATTTTTTATAATTTCATCAACAAAAGCCAACAACGGACCAAATATTTCTCCTTAGACATATTGTGCAAGAGAAGACTTACGAATACAGGATTGACCCACCACGTATTTAGCAAAAGTTAAAGCTTTAATTTAAACTTTCTAATTTGATTTCCATCTTGGATGAAGGAAATTATAGCACATAAGACCAGAAAATTGTCTGCGAATAAAATCAATATTCAGTTATTATGAATTTGGTTATTTAACGACGATATATAATCCCTATGTTAGAATATGAAAGTGATAATTAGTAAGGATCACTGCCAAAGTTATAATTAAAATAGAAACAAATGAAGTTGTTGTGATTTTTGTTCATAAAACCATTATATCGTGTGTTATTCCCTTATCAGTCACGACTCGATCACGGCATTGGATTTACATGTAGCACTACTTTATTTAAAAATTAATTTTAATGATTGGCTATTTATAATATCCACACTTCTAATTTGTGTTTGTATTTGTATCGTGTCTTTATCAACTTATATTCACGGTTGTTCCTGCTCGTATATTCTATTTAAGTTACGTTGTGTAAAAATACATTTTATATTTTAATTCAATTATCTTTTAACCTTTGCGGGACAAAACCAGAATCCCCCGCAAATACTCTATCTAATCTTTCTTTTATAGTAAATTAAAATTTAGACGGTGGCTTATACGAATAGTAAATTAATGATAATACTGTGTTTATGGCAAATAAAACAGCAGCGCCCCACAGTGATTTATTTCAACTTCTGTATATTCCTGTGAAATTAATACATTTTTTAACAAAAAATCCAGAGTCGGTTTTAGCATGTGGTATTAGTAAGGGGGTACTTTATACCTACCTACTAATACCACGTGCTAGAACCATGTCTAGAATTTTTGCATTATGGAACCAAAAAATGTATTAATTTGACTTGAGTAGCGGACAAGAATCTGAAATTGTCCGAATAACAAATAATTGTTACAACACCAGAAAATTAGTGAAAAAGTTAAGTGTACTGAAGGGCTTGATTCTTGGGGTTGAAAATTATTCGAAAAATTAGGAAACCTTTACGATCATACTAAACTCAAAATTTACTAAAAATAGGCCGTTGAATAGAAAAAAAATTATATACACAATGTAAGGGTGATTTTTTGGGGGTCACATAAAGGATTCCGCACCAAACGCATGGGTAACTTTTTTGTCGATGGAATCGTTGCAAATTCAAGGCATAGAATCCTTATTTCATTCTCAATGAAAACTGTTATGAATAAATTTAAAAATGCGATTTTACGTATTTTCTATCGAAATGGTAAATACTTTTAATATTGGCTTATCAAAATAGATTAATATGCTTCATTTGTAATCAACAGTTTAATAAATAATTGAAAAATTACGTACCATTGCGTATTTAAAATTTTGAATTTTGGAGCTTCGACCTGCTGAATTTTTAAAATAAAGACATTTTGGAACTTTATCCATAACAGGTTTCATTGAGAATGACCTAAGGATTCTATGTCTTGAATTTGCAACGATTCCATCGACAACAAAATTACCCATTCATTTGATGCGGGGTGCAATTTATAAGAAATTCTGAGGCAATGAACATTCACTAAAAATATGTCTCCGAATAGGGGAAAACATAAAAAAATGTATATTTGTAAAAGGGACGTCCTAGGTCCACTGTGCTGGACGAACTAGGATGAGATATTTCTAATGGGCTTTCGCGCAAAAGTCGGCTGTCTATTTCGCCTCTCATTTTTAGGAACGGGCATTGGAGGGACTGTAGGGAAGTACGATTTGGCGAAATGTCAAAAAATTACAATTTTTTCTCGCTTATAGGGTAAAATTTTTGATTTTGACCCTGCAATTTACGATGCCGACTCATCGTCGACCTTCCCCTTTTAGAAAAGACATAGAACGAGTTTCCACTCGACGTATTTATTTAATTACGACCGTTTGAAAATTCCGTGTCTTTCGACCGTTTAGGTTAAATTTGGAAGTTCCCAGAAAGCCACTTTTCTCTCGCTCGCGTCGAGCCAAATTTTCGATTTGGCCCGTATAACTTACTATCAGGATATAGCTCCAATCTTCCTATTTCCATAAGGCGTCGCGAGTCCTTTCACTCCAAGTGTTTAATTTATTATGATTTTTTAAAGCACGGACATTTTTCCATTTTTACGAAAATAGCCATTTTTGTTCCGCACAGGCCAAGCGGAAATGCCGATTTCCACTGTGAAATTTATGATATCGATAAAACGCTAATCTTCCTTTTTCCATAGACGCCTAAAACGACCTTCAACTCCACGTATTTACTTACTAATGAACGGCCGTTAGTGGGCGTTATGTTTCGGTAGATCTCGAGAACGAAAAAAGTTAATAATATGAAATTTTAAGTGCATTTATAAGAATAGCGACTACTATATAAAAGCGTATAAAAACCATATACAAAGAATATCATGCAACAAGTCTATTCCATCAATATGCCTGTTTGATATCACCGTATCTATACTTTTAATGGAAAATATACATGGTGGACATTCTGGGCCCTTTTATATTTTTTAACTAAAGCCATCAAGTTTGTGGCAATAGCGACAACTACATTCAAGTTACTCTCCACTGTAATTTATTGATTAATGCTTTTTAGAATGGCTACCCTGTATGTTTTTATGACAATAGTGTGACAGTTACATTCCAAATATTATTATGCTACATCGTTTCCTAATTATTCTTTAAAGTGACCACTCTATATAATTTTCACCAAAAGCATAGCTGGCTTCCTCCATGGTGATTGCGACAACTAAATTTCAAATATGCTTTTCAAAGGGACCACTCTGTATGATTTTCACCAAAATTATTACAGATGACCTCCCTGGCAATTGTGATAATTAAATTTCACATATTACTGACGGGCAGTCGTCAATTTTATTAATCTAGCCGGACATAGTCCAAACTTCCAACCCATTCCAATACAAAAATTATTAACATTTATCTTATTAATAAATACCCTAAACTAAATAACTCTGAGAATTTTACCTTTTTTATCCCTTCCCTCATATTTTTATAATGACCGGTTTATAAGGGATTGTGGACTGGTGCAGGTCAAGTAAAATTTAGTTTATGATTAGACGCTGTTCAGTAAAAAGGTGCTTTAAATGTGGTTATTGCGTTGAAGTTATTCTGTGCCATGTATAATGTGTAATAGCTTTTTATTCTTAAGCAAAATCACCGACATTTTGCTTCTAGTACTTTTTATAGAGGTGTCATTTTTAATCAAATGAGAATTGTAATTTTCTGAATATCTATACATTTTTACAGCTGTATAGTTTTCTTCCTCTTGATTCATGTTTTGTCGTTTTAAGAATTGTAATTACGTGTTACTACTTTATCATTTTAACGCAAAATGAACTGCTACCATGTGCTACTTTAATCCAGATTTTACTTTTTAATTACTTATGCTATGCCATGGTGAAGTCTCTTTTAGGTATGGTAAATGGAATCTGCCAAAAGGGAAAATAATAACAGGACATACTTGCAAGTTTTGGCGTACAACATTGTGGAGGAACTTTAGAACAGGCAATAATGCAGAAAATTAAAAAAAATTGTATATCAAATTTGTAAAAGGTGGCGAAAAAATTGCAAGATTAAGGTCAAGTTTTTAAAAATTAGTGGTTCCTGGTTGGACAGGGAAATTAATTTTAGTGAACTGGAAGAGTTGATAGTGGACACGCCTAATCAACCATCAACTTTCGAAACACCTGACTTGCCAAGAAAATTGTTTGTGATGATATTGACAGCGACTAATTTCTTTTCTTGCTTACTTTTATTTCTATTACCATTGATATATATTTTAAATACAAGTTAAGATACAACATATCCAAATATTGTTTTAAGAAAAACTTAAAATTGTAAAGTGCGCCAAAAACAAACCAAAAAAAAACTGAAAAAAATTTCATTCTCCTAGAAATATAACAATGTCCGCTGCATCCCTTCAAAAACTATCAATTAAGAGCTCACATTTATTTCACTAGATTTGCTTTACATTTTTTCGTAGATTCAGAAATCTTATTCAAAAAGTTACGAAATTTTAAAATAATATTTAATTTTCAACCCCCTTAAAAACCATCCCTTTGGCCCTTAGAATTGTTTTACTATTTTGTCGTATAGTACAGGCAAATTAACAATTTATGGTAACAAAAATTAATAAAAGGATCATCTCTGGGATTTAAGTAGGTAATAACCTGGAGAATGATATGATGCATTCTTTGCGCTTCCAAGTTCCGGGAAAATTAAAAAAAAAATTGAAAAAACTTTTTGATTTTCGATTTTTTTGCCCCAGCGACCAACATAATGAAAATAGAGAAAGAAGTTCCCAACAAAAGTTGTAGCTCGTCTTTTTCTCTACAAAAAAGGTCTTTACAAATTTTTGTCTTACTTAAGCCGTTTAGAAGATAAATCGAGTTTTCCACTTATGGTTTTAAGCCACTTCGAAATGCGCGAAAAATGAGAATTCTCCAGGAGTATCGTACGACCGGGCTCATCGATCGATACTTCTTACTATTCAGAGCCCCTAAAAAAAATGAAAAAACATAAAATGTAGAGAAAAGTCTCAGCTTTAATGTGGAACTAATCACAAAATTCATAAAAAAATTTATCAAAGACAGAAAGTGTCAGAAGATGGCTTAGTAAACTTTGTACAGTTGATCCAGAGATTTATTCATATCTTTGCCGGGAGTCGCTATAATGATAATTCATTTTGCTTATGTATTCTTATATAATGATATATTAATCCAATTAACATTTTATTGCAATTACTTTTTTTGGAAAAATATGCCTTGCGATCAAAGTAGAGGGTATATTTCTCATCGATCAATCACCTCCAAATTTTGGAATTCAATTCGGTATATCTTAAGTAATGATAATAGCACAGTCTTAATTTTTGGATTATAAGTACAACAAAACATTTTCTTTCGAATGACTAGAGTTTTTTAAATGCGCGCAGTACTTTGTCCACATTATGCATACACGTTCAGAAAATGCACAATTATACAGTAAAACACATACAACTTATTTGTTTCTTAACATTCTCCAATGACATTTTCGCGAAATGTAGATTAAAGTGCGTGGAATCGAATCCACGCAGTGAAAAAGCACCCATTGTTACGGGAGAAATAGGCAGGATGCATAAAACTCAAAGATGTGAATAAATCAACTGTATAAAGTTTACTAAGCCATCTTTTAACACTTTTTTCTTTATGATAAAAATTTGTATGAATTTTGTGATTAGTTTCACATTAAGGCTGAGACTTTTCTCCACATTTTACGTTGTTCTCATTTTTTTAGCGGCTCTGAATAGTAATAATTATCGATCGATATGTCCGGTCCTACGAAACTCCCAGAGAATTCTCCTTTTCCGCGCATTTCGGAGCGGCTCAAAACTATAAGTGGAAAACTGGATTTATCTCCTAAACGGCTTAAGTAAGGCAAACATTTATGGAGACCTATTTTGTATAGAAAGAGACGAGCTACAGATTTTGTTGAAAACTATTTTCTGTATTTTCATTATTTTAGCCGTTAGAGCAAAAAAACTGAAAATCAAAAAGTTTTTCCAAATTTTTTTGAATTTTCCCGGAACTTGGAAGTGCAAAGAATGCATTATTCCATTATACAGGTTATTAACTACTTAAATCCCAGAGATGATTCTTTTATTAATTATTGCGAGATTTTTACAACATTTTGCCTTCATTGCCTGTACTAGTATGCACGGGTACAATATTATCGCACCTACAAAGTCTCAGAATTTTAGAACTGAATAAATGTCTTAAATCTCCTTAAAAGCCACCCCTCGGGTGTCTAAAATGTTTTCAATAATTTTTCGCTGTTCTAACGAATATGTCCTGTTCATTTGCATATTTGTAGAATATTGTTCACCTAAAACTTGAAAATTTCCCACTGTGTGCCTTCAGTCGTCCTCTAATTGTTTTTTAAAGTGATCATTCCAAATAATTCTCACAAAAAGTATCCTTGACAATTCCAAATATTATTGTCTTCCGCTGAATTATTTTTCTAAAATGGCTTCCCTGTATTTCAACCAAAAGTTTTTGGTAATTATATCAATTATATTCCTATTTAGTAGCTTCAATAATATCTCAGTACCAGGACCGTCCAGAGAAAATCGGGACCCGGAGGTAGTAACATAATAATATACGACTCCTACCAATTACACAGCCCCACAAATAAAAAAAGATAATTGGAACTGCTACCGAAACAAAAGTATCCCTATGTAATTTTCGACGCTGAATCCAAATCCGGAGTCAAAAAAAATTGTACATCACCAAAATCAACCCCTACCGCTAAGAAACACTCCTTAAACAGGGTAACAATTACATAACGCTCCAACGGATAGTCTTAAATCTCAATAAATCGAATTAAATATAAATATTCAAGTATATAACGCATAAATACAGAGTTAACACTATTTTCCATTGAAAATCACCCCCATGAATGCGTGAAAACTACCCCTCACACAACAGGAAATTTAAAAAAACTGCAGTGATTGAAAAAAAAGCTTACGATGCCCATTTATTTTAGAAACAGCACATAACTGCATTAGTCTCGATGCGATGCTCAAAATCTACCCCCATAGAGTGGCGAAAGCCACCCCTATATCGGGGAAAAAATTTTGTCATCGTGATTTCTATTTTAATCGATGCTAAAATTGACTAAACATATGCAGCACTGCAGTTTGGAGGTAAATACTTCCATTGCACCAAAGTCATTCAGTGACATCCCCGTGAGAGGGTGAAAATTACTCCTCACATAACAAAAAATTCAAAAAATAGTTGCAGTATCTTTTAGAAAAGCTCAAAACATCTGCATGTTCTTATTTAAGAAGAATCTTTGACAACGTACTTGAAAAGTACCCATATTATGAAGTAGCAAAAATTTACCCGTAGTCTTAACTCAATTAAATTTATTCTTTCTTTTTGTAATATCTTTTGGATTTGTTTTCGAATGATCTTCTGACCGACTGCCGTTTATGCTTTTCAGACGTCTTTCTTTTTAAGGACCAACAGTAATCTGCCATCATGTGTTCGTCCCATCTTCCTTGGTACCTTTTTCCCATTTCTGATATCTTCATCTTGATGAAAGCATTTACCCTGCTCTTCACTGTAGTCGAAATTTTCTGGGAAATAATCAAGATGGGAATCGAGAAAATGAAGTTTCATGCTCATATTGCATCCTAAAGATTTGAAATTTTTAATCATTTTATCAATTTAAATTTAGGGGTGGTTTCCGCCACTCTATGGGGGCAGTTCTTGAGCATCGCATCGAAACTAATGCAGTTACACACTGTTTCTAAAATAACTGGGCATCGTAAGCTTTTTTCAATCACTGCAGTTTTTTTAAATTTCCTGTTATGTGAGGGGCAGTTTTCACTCTGTATTTATACGTTATATACTTGAATGTTTATATTTAATTCGATTTATTGAGATTTAAGACTATTCGTGGAGCGTTGTCATTTTGACCCGGGAGTGTTTTTTAGCGCTAGGAGTTGATTTTGGGGGTGTACGATATTTTCTGACCTCGGATTCCGATTCAGCGTCGAAAATTACGTAGGGATACAGTTGTCTCGACAGCAGTTCCAAAAAAAAAATATTTTTTTTGGGGCTGTGTTATCGATATAATTTCGAAGAACTGAATGATATTCCTTGGGATTGAATATTTCGGTCGAAATTTTGAGGAGCGGGGGGGGGGGGGGTATTCCCTACCTAGGATATAATATTTATCTCGCTATCGACAATACAAGTTACAAAAAACATGGCCATTTATTAGGTCCTTATTGTATTTACTTCACACTAATCATTTAAAAGTATGCCTCTCTTGTTTTAGCTAATGCAAATGCAATCAACATTTGCATATGCATCTCCAACTTCGGGTGGAACCCGGGCCCCCACAAAAAACTCCAGGCCCGTAGGGAAACACGCCAGAGCCCCCTCCTCTCGACGGGCCAGCTAAGTACCCATTTTATTGCAATTACGACGAAAATTTTAATTTGTTCCGAGCGCATTCGCCAAATCCTCGAATGAAAAAACGTTTCCTATTTTTGTGCACCTTATACCAGATATAGCTTGATGGCTTTGCAAAATGTTTCACAGAAATCGCTTAAGACATTCCAGGGAAATGATTGAACAAATATATAAAATAAACACAAGGGGTTATATCTTTTACTTCCCTGAAGTACATCGAAGGGAAGTATTGTATTCGAGAAAAAATCACCATCCCAGATTTTTTGGATTTTCACGCTTCAGATTATATAGATTGGGAAAATATAGGTTTTTCAATTCCATCAGTCTGTCTGTCGGTCTGTCTGATGGTGAATTAACTAAAAAACTACTTGACGGATGACAACCAAATTTGGTAGGTAGCTGACGCTACTGTCACCGAAGAAAGATTAGACTTTTACTGGAAAATATACAGGGTGGACCATCCAAAGGAAACAAATAATGGAAAAATTTTGTTTTTGCTCAATTTTAACATTTCCACGTTTCGTGACATTCCAAATCTATTTGAAAAACTTCTTTCTTTTTTTTTAAATAAAAAAGATTTTCAACATTTTTTTAAACCATAAAAAATATAATAGAAAACATTTTTTTGCTCAAATTTAAAATTTTCGCTTTTCATGACATTCGAAACTCATTTAAAAAAAATGTTTTTGAAAATTGAAAAGAATATTTTCAAAAATTTTTTTGAAAAAAAAAAGTTTAAAATTTGTCCTAAAAATTTTTTTTATATATATATTTTTAGCACTGCGCCCGCCCTGTATAAATAAAGAGGGAAGTTCTGTGTAAATTCCTTTACCCATTTTTTTAACTACATGTGGTTGAACACGTAATCATATTACGTGATGAATCATTATTTAAACTGCTTCTTTAATTTTGTTTCAACATTAAACATTTCATTTTCCATTAATATTATCTGTGACGATCGTCAACTTCGAGAAAGTTATAGATTAATTCAATGGAATACTTCTGATAGCGTACCAAATTTCATTATATATTGAAGTAGGAACCATCAACTATGTCATCGGTAACAATTTTATATACTATTGTAACTGACACCTACCTTTTATAGAAATAAGTTCAGTTCAAAAACATTGAGTGAAATATAGTTATTAAGTTAACACAATATAAATGTTAAATATGCAGGAGTTGTTTTAATGTGGTCGCAATTCTATCACTAGAAGACTCAAAAACAAAAACAAAAATTGGACCGCTTTTAAAAAAGTTTTTTCACTAGATCTGTAACGGCGACAAGTTCAAATTTTTTGGTGACCTAAGTTAATCTAAGTAAGTGCCGTCCGATCTATTGAATGTTACTCTCTTTCATAAAAAATGCCACGGTTGTTGAAATCATTAACTCAAAGAGACATTTTATATGTTTTTTGACTATACGTTATTTAGTTGTAGTCTATTCTGCCGGTTATTAATCATACAGCGTTGTTAATGTGTTTGATTTGCCTAACTAACGCTATTAATTTAATTAGATACAGTTTTAGAGACAGGACCTCGCATTTTATGGAAATTGGATTTTAGTCAAATTTGCACATATTGCAAGATTTTGTAGGTCTTGGCGTGTTGATTAAAAGTCTTCGTGGGCACATTGCTCCAAATGCCTTAGTTCTCAGTATCAGATTCGGTTTTAGCGTCAAGAAATACATAGAATTAACATGGTTATTAACATTCAACATAACTCCAGAAGTAAGGCATTTGGAGCAATGTGCTCATGTAGATTTATAATCAGGACCACAAGACCTGCAAAATCCTGCAATATGTGTTCATAGAAAATAACATCCTAACATTACCTTCAATTTTTGCACACGAGGCAGCCGTTTTTGTCTACCAAAACAAAAATAAATTTACATTTAATTCAGATAAGCACACATACAATACCCGTGTAGCTAATCAGATTTCCTTTAATAATTATAACCTGTCACTTTTTAGAAAAAGTCCATATGTCTGTTGTGCCAACATTTTTAATGCACTTCCTGTTGAGATAAAAAACCAACAGAGTTTTTCAGTTTTTAAAAATAAAGTTAAAAAATACCTAATTAATAAATGTTATTATTCCATTCAAGAGGTTTTTAGTAATGTAAGCAACTAATGGATGTTTTAAAAATATAGCATCATATTCTGTGCCGTCCAGTGTTCAATATATTGTAGTGTATACGTATGTGTTTTATTAATTTTGATGTATATTATATATTCTCGTATTATTTGTTGTGAATTTCTAATAACATTTACTATTGTAACAATTTTTAAATATTATTTTATGTCATTAACGTGTGTTCAAAACTGACCTGTCACATCTATACAAATGTATAGCCAAGTGAATAAAGAATTTATTATTATTATTATTATTATCATGAATCAATTTGACCTAAACCCAATTTCCAAAAGATTAATGCGGGGTTGTTTATATTATAATAAACAAAAAGTTACCTTTATTCTTTCTACAGTTCCTTGTGCGGTTACCGGTTTAGGTGCCGGCACCTGGTCGGCGAAGCTGAGCCTCGTCGCGTTGGTCAGGTCCGGCACATAGACGAGTGACCCAAGTTCTTGTCAGAAATTTCAGTCCATGTCCTGAGCTATAAAAGCCTGACTGGACTGACGCAGCTTCACGAGAAAAAGAAAACAAGGATTGATAACTATACCAAGGAGCCCCTTATCAACATACTCGAAATCTAGTAAGGACCATGTCTAAATAAGGAGGCCCTAATGTACAAGGAGCACCACAATAGATCCATAGAGATCGCACCGAGCAAGTCTAATCGCCAGCTCCTTCCAATAAAAATCTAAATGGTATCATTATTCTCATCATTAATGTTTTTGCTGTAAATTTGTCTATATGGGAGTCTTGCATTGAGATTGTATTACGCTCTATCTAAAATACGAACGTTAACTATCGTTTCGTAGTTTAAAATTTTCAGGTGATTCTTGTGTTTTCAATTTAAAACTGAGCAAGGTAAAAGTAATTCTCTTTTATTATTTGTAAATGACAAAGTGACAACACTGTAGAACTCGTATCAGTGACATAAGTAAGTACAATATCCTCGTCTCTTCGGTTTTTGTATCTAGCAGTACTATGTACGCTGAAGACATTGTCTATTTATGATTAATTTTTACTTCCACATCCACGTAGTGGATTGGAAGTATAGTAATCGCAAAAAAATTTTCAAAAATTTTTATTCGTGAAATAGGTTTAGAATGTCATGAAACGTCGAGATTTTAAATTTGAGCGAAAAAAAAAAATTTTCTGTCTGTCTGTCGGTCTGTCTGTCTGTAACTTTTTTTGTCCGCACGCTTTCTCCGGAACGGTTTAAGATATTGACCTGAAATATTGTACACGTATATATTATAACGAGATCTGGAACTGGATTGTCTTTTGAGGAAATCCGGTGAAGGGTTGGGGGTTAAATAGGGGTAAATAGGGGGAAATAAGTAAAGCAAGCTTGTAAGAGTACAGAAACTTGAAATTCGGTGTATGTACTAGAAGTTAAGGCCTCAGATTTTTTATAATATTTTTCAACCCCCCCACCACCCCTACCCCATTAATGGGGTTGATAAAATAAAGTTGAGATATTCATTTGAAATTTCGTACACGTATGTATTATAACGATGTCTAGAATTAGATTATATTTTGGGATGATTCCGTTGAAGGGTTGGGGGTTAATTTGGGGTAAATAGAGGAATATAAGTAAAACAAGTTGGTAAGAGTACAGAAACTTGAAATTCGGTGTACTAGAAGCCAAAGCGTCAGATTTTTTAATAATATTTTTTAACCACCACCACCCCTACTCCAATTTGAAAAGGGTTGATAAAATAAAATTGAGATATTCATTTTAAATTTTCTACACGTATGTATTATAACGACATCTGGAACTAGATTATATTTTGAGATAATTCCGTTGAAGGGTTGGGGGTTATTTAGGGGTCAATAGGGGGAAATAAGTAAAGCAAGCTGGTATGAGTACAGAAACTTGAAATTCGGTGTATGTACAAGAAGTTAAGGCCTCAGATTTTTTTATAATATTTTTCAGATATGAATTTTGCGCGTTTCTTTAGGTTCACACTGTAGGTTACATAAATAGTATCGACATAGATACATCCACAATTTTGATAAATTGCTAACAAAATTATTTGTTCTTTTTAAAGAGTTTCGAATAAATTTTCAGTAGCAGGGGTTTTTAAAAATGTTTAATTTAAATTAGAAATAGGAACAATAACTTTATGGTACAGTAATAATTTTGAATATTCCAGGAATATAAAAAGGACGAAATTCCCATTTTTAACAACATATTAATCCCAGCATTGAATGAATCGTAAATATACAACAACCTAAAGCTAAGATCTGCTAATTATAAAGTTTGATTTGATATATTATTATAAACGTAGCCGAAAGGTAATAGAAACGTTATCATTTTAAATATTTACAACATATTGTTAAATTATATTAGATGTAATCAAAACAAGTACAAAAAAGCAAAATGCAAAAAATTTAAAATATATGTATCCTCTTGTTCTGGATTCGTTGCGGCTGAGAAGCTTCCCACGTATGATTCTGCCTTTGTTATTATATCTGCTGTCTGAAATTCTATAAATTCTTGATTCTTTCCTGAAGTGCAATAATGGATGTCTTAACACGATAACAAATTATTATAGCCATAGGAGTTGTGTCGAACTAAATAGGAAAACGTATGTAACTTATTACTCCATTTACATGTAAAATGGGTAATTATTGCAAATGTTTTATGTAGCTGACAGAAATATAGTACTTACCTTTGTTTGTGTCTTGCATTACCCACACTAGATAACAGGATAATGGCGGAAAGCTTATGAAAATAAGACGTGAAATCGTTTCACGTCGTCAATAAAAGACGTTTAGTTGAACTTTCCTGGTTGTGACCGTTGCAAATTTGACAAATTACCTTACAAATTAAAACCTACTACATCTGTCGTTGATACAAATGAAAATTTAACTTATGACTCTAGGACTCACGACTTAATGGTACAAATTGTAGAGTAGGTTAATGTCTGAAAGTTATTTAAATTATTTTTTATCGCTATAACCTAAAAGATGATTGTAAAAATTGGGGCACGTGCGCCTTTAAAAAAATCTTTAAACGTATTTTCTCTGGATTTTTTAACCATGTCAGATTTTCTCCTTAATAATAGTATCAATTACATTCGAACCATTAGTTTCCACAAACGTTTCTTAATTAACCAGTTTTTAAGTTTCCTACTATACAGGGTGAATCATTAATGATCGGCCATAGTGCAGGGATAGATTCTTTGGGTCAAAATATGAGGATATAATCAAATATGCTTTAGTAAAATGTTGCTGTGGAAAAATATACAGGGTGTCAATATTCAAATTATCTTTTCGTTTTTTTGCAATAACTCAATAGTCTCTTGACTGATCTTTGTCAAATTTGCTAGAGGAACTTTTTTTATTCTAAGAAACAATAATTTATGTATTATATCACGTTAGATATACTTGGTAGAACTTGATAACTCAAACCGTTTTCGAGGAAATTACCGTTAAACATTTGAAACATTTCTTGAAAGACAAATTCAAATTTAATAAAACAAAGTGTACTTATTGAAAAAGGTACAAAACGTAAGGGAAAACAAGATCATCATAACAGCATAAACTCTTTCTCACTTTCTTATGAACAAATGGAGTATATTCATGGTATTGAGATAAATACATAAATCAAAAGATTGTGTAAAATAAGGAACTAATCTTATTAGAAGACCGTTGCTGCAACTTAGTGTAAATTTTCGATATGGTCTCCACCTACTTCTATGTCCTTTGTAATTCTTTTCTAAAAAAGATTTTCTTACATTGAAAATTACATTGTCCTTCCCTCTAAATAAATTGGCTGCATATTGTATTTTTTCCCACAGTTCTTCTCTTGAATTGATAGCATTTGCATAGACTAAGGACTTCATATGTCCCCACACAGAATAATCAAAAGGATCATATTATAATCTGGACTCCTTGGTGGTCAAGCAAACTCACTTCTTCGACCGATCCATCTTCGTGGGAAAGTCTCATCAAGATAATTCCTGACTTCAATAGAGAAATGAGGGGGAGCTCCATCTTGTATAAACCACATTCTGTTCCGTATGTCTAGCATGAAAGCATGTAATATAGTAGCAAGAGCATTTTGAAGAAAAAACAGAAAAGACTGTCCATTTAAATTTGGACGAAGGACAAATGGTCCCAATAAGTGATCGACGGTAATACCACACCAAACGTTAATCTTATATTCGCGCTGAAAATGCCTTTCTTTAATGGCATGAGGATTTTATACTTCCGTGTAATGGGTATTTCTTAGGCCTCGGCGACTAAAAGATGCTTCGTTGGTAAATAAAATATTCTTCACAATATTTCGATCCCTGTTATGTTTAATTCGAACAAATTGATAATATTGTAGCCTTTGTGGAAGATCCCTTCGAAGTAAGTTTTGTACAGGAGTGAAGTGTGTGTGTGTGTGTGTGCTTCAGGTTTGTTGACTGCGGTTACAAAGACCATTCGCCAAGTTCCCTAGTACAATAATTATTTTTTATTTTATTTCTTATCACATTATTCCTTGGTTACCAGTGTGCATCATATTTTTTTGAACTACATATTTTTCTATTGTATATAACAAGCATATATTTACGTAAACGAATAAGTGCAAACATACAAACATATGTCTTTTTTTTGTGATATTGTTTTCAGTTTTTTTTTCACATATATTCTTTTTCATGCATGTATTTTTTTTTTCATTTTTTTTCATGTATATTTTTTATATCTCATTTAATAATTTTGTATCTCTTTTTTTTTCAAATTATAATTGGGAACTGACAGTGATACAGGTACGTCTATGGGTCCGTATAGACGATTTTCACACATACTGACTACACCTCGGATAACATGGATTAACATTGAAGGAAAGACGATAAGAAATTTCTAAATACAAATGACAAATATTACATATTTATTATATTTTTAAGTTTATTTTTTCTATATGGCATAATAAATGGTTATATATAAAAACGTTTCTTGATGCTAGCAATTGCATCAAATTAAACGGACATGTTACAAGTTTTGATTTAAAAATCCATAAAAAAAATGTTTATTATTTTCTTCGTTCAATTTACATTCTAAAATCATATGTACCGTGTCCCCTACTTCTCCGCAAGGAGTGTAGTGATATGGGTAGAATCGTTCTTTGCGTAAAACTCTTAGAGCAGATTGTTTACTTACCCCTGTTGCCGCTAATAAACGACACGAGCTGACTTAAAGATCTTCATCCACACGAACTAAAATTTCTAGTTCTTAATCTGGAGAAATTCATTTCGGTCATCCTACATCATTTTGTGGCGAAATGAACCCGTTTTTCCCAAACGACAAAACAGAACTTTGAAAATCTTATGGTCTGGCTGTATTCTATTTGGATATTGAAATGAGTATCTCCTCGCTGCAGCACGTCCGCTGAAATTTTTTTGTACGTAAACATATATCATATCCTTCATTTCCCTTTTTGAAAAATTAATATGTCGATGAATTTTAAATAAAGAAGTTAAAAAAATTAGCTCGATGAACATAAGAACAAAATAAAATGATTAAATGACGTACATGATAGAATTAAAACGTAACCAAAGCACACTTTTCAATAAATACACTTTGCTTCATTAAAGAATTTTTTGTTAAAAAAAGTATTAAATTTTTTAACGGCAATTTCCTCGAAGACAGTTGGAGTTATCAAGTTCTACTAAGAGTACGTTTTATACGTGGAAATGACGCCCTCATCATATTTCCTGCTCAGAAGTACCACAACGCTTCATCTAAAAAAAAAAATATGAAAATAATTCATCATCAGATACAGGTCCGGCGGCGCCCTCTATGATCTAACGTGATGTAATACATAGATGATTGTTTTTTAGAATAAAGAAAGTTCCTCTTGCAAATTTGGCGAAGAGCAGTCATCATCATCATCATAACAAATTTTATTTAAATTAATAATATACAAACATTGCCTCCCCGAATCGCGATTCGGAACCAACCAGACAACCACGTCGCGCAGCGTCGTGGTGTACGTAGGGTTGGGCGGATCACGACCGGTTTGGCTCAATAAAATTAATATGAAAGTTAAAACTCCTGCCGCCGGTGGTGGCTTAAAATTAACATTAAAATTAATAATATCTGTATTACAGATTTAAAACATTTAAAATTAACACTATAAAAACTATTGGGGCACAAGGTACTAAATACTATTAAATTTTGATTTCTGGCACGGGGGAAAAAACTCAACGAAAAAACCCGTTCGAAGCAATTGGACCCAACGGTCTACCCGCCGTCGGGAAGTTAGGGAAGGCAAAGAATTCAGATTTTTTAATAGTTACAATTTTTAAAAGGTTTTTCGGTCTAAAATGAATTTAGAACAAAAAAGGACAAAATGACAAAAAAGACAAAAAGACAAACAATTGACAAACAGACAAAAGGGGGAAAGGATAGATAAATATATAAAGGTGTGAAGGGAAAAGTGTGTGATAGAGAAAAGTTATGGTTAAGGAAAGTGTGGCTAGAGAGGTTGCCGAAAGATAGGCAACGCCTGGTATGGTAGGGGGTGTTTGATCTGGAATGGGGCATTATGCATCCTGATTCTGGTTATGTTGCGTGTTAGCGGACTGTCGCCCAGTTGAAAGGCATAAAATTTCTGCGATGTTTCCCGAACGAAGTCCGCTAGTGGCGTTATGTCGTTGCAACGATCATATAAATCTCTGAGGGAGGTGTACCTGCTCGAATCTGAGATGAGGCGCATAAATTTATGTTCCAGGACCTGGAGTTTTTTCATTGTCGTGGCCGAGATGCTGCACCACACCGGCGCCGCGTATGTGATGGCCGGCCTGATCACCATCGTATACAATAATGTTTTATTTCATCTGTCCAGTCCGCTACCCCTTGCCAGAAGCGGATACAGACTCCTGGACACGGAGTAGACCTTACGTATAGTCTCGTTGACGTGAATGTTAAATGTCAGTCGTTTGTCCAAGTTCACCCCCAGATACTTCACGCACCTTTTTATCGGAATTTGTTGACCCCGGATCGAGATTGGTGTCAAAATGCGGTTCTCAGTGAACCGACGCGTGAAGAGAATGGCCTCCGACTTCGCGACGTTAATACGAATCTTCCACTTGCTGTAATACGCCGTGACACGGGCCATGTGTGCCCTTAGCAGCATGTTCGCTGCTTGTGCATTATGCGAATGTGCATACATGGCCGTGTCGTCGGCGTACTTCGCAAGCTTGGTATTCGGAAACTCCGGGAAGTCGGATACATACAGGTTGTATAACTTTGGTGACAGGCACGACCCCTGGGGGACACCCGCGCGAATGTCCCGCCGTGTTGATAGTTTATTGTTCACCCTGACCTGCAGCGACCTGTCCGTGAGGAAAGAGTGAATCAGTCTGGTTATATGTATTGGAAAGTCCAGTACGTTGAGTTTGTGTATAAGTCCCGGAATCCAGACTGTATCGAACGCCTTCTCAACATCGAGGAGCACCATGGCGGTGCTCTTCCCGAGGTTGTATTGTACCTTGACGTCATTCACGATCCTGACGACCTGATGTACCGTGCTCCTGCCTTTCCGGAAGCCCAACTGGCACTCATCGTCGATGTGAAGCTCATCCTGGGCAGCGTTCAGTCTGGCCAGGATGACCTTCTCCACCAACTTGGAGATCGCCGACAGCAACGAGATGGGTCGATAGCTGCCGACGAGCTTCGCGTTCTTGTTCGGTTTCAAGATAGGCACGACCACGGCGCACTTCCACTGGCTGGGCCAGTGCTGCAGCCGCAGGATCGCGTTGATAATGTACGTCAATTGTACAATGCCCTTCCTCGGGAGATATTTGAGAAGCTTATACTGGATAGCGTCTTTCCCCGGAGTTTTGTTGTTAGGTAATGTCCGGACAATGCGGGCCACTTCCGAGGGCTTGGTCACCTTTAAAAATTCATGTCTAGTCAATTGAACGTCATGACCAATCAGTTCGTTTACGTCGTTTGCGAAGAGCAGTCAAGAGGCTGTTGAGTTATAGCAAAAAAAAAACGAAAAATTAATTTGAATTTTGACACCCTCTATCTTTTTCCACAGCAACATTATACCAGAGTATATTGGTTATATCCTTATATTTTGGCCCAAAGAATCCACCTCTGCACTTTGGCCTATTATTAATCGTCCACCCTGCATAATCGCCAGATACAATGAGGCTGCGCCGCAGATGACTTCCAGCTGTACTACAGTGGTCAATTTTATTAATCTAGGGGGATATAATCCAAATTTCCAACCCATTCCAATACCAAAAATATTAAGAAATATTAATAATAAATACCCTAAACCAGCTAATTCTGAGAATTTTACCTTACTTATCCCTTACCTCATATTTCTGTGATGATCGTTTTATAAGGGATTGCGGATTGATGCAAGTAAAATTGAGTTTACGATTAGACATTGTTCAGTAAAGGTGCTTTAAATGTGTTATTCTGTTTAAGTTATTCTGTGTCATGGAGAATATGCAACAAGGTATGCAGTAACAAAATCACAAGCAGTCAGCTTTTAGTACTTTTTATAGGGGTATCATTTTTAATTAAACGAGAATTGTGATTTTCTGAATATCTACAAATTCTTACAGCTGTATAGTTTTATTCATTTTGATTCATGTTTTGTTGTTTTAAAAGACCTATTACTACTTTAATATTTTAAGGGAAGAAAACTGCGGCGATCTGCTCCTTTAATCATAATTTTACTTTTTAGTTACTTATGCTATACCACGTAGTCTATTTTAGGTATGGTCAATGGAATGTGACAAAAAGGAAAAAATTGATAGGATGTACTTGCATGTCCTTAACCGTTTTAGCGTACAACATTGTAGAGGAATTTTAGAACAGGCAACAATGGATAAAATAAAAAAAAATTAGATATCAAATTTGTGAAAGGTGGCGAAAAAGTTGTAGGATTATGGTGAAGTGAAGGGAAATCAATTTTAGCGAACTGGAAGAGTTGAGAGGACACGCCTAATCGACCATCAAATTTCAAAACACCTGGCTTGCCAAGAAAATTGTTTGTGATGACAGTGATAGAGACTAACTTTTTGCTGGCTTACCACTGATATATGTTTGTATATAGAGCAATTAATTTTAAATACAAGTGAAGTTACAACATATCTGAATATTACTTCAAGAACAACCTAAAATTATAAAGTTAACAATTTTGCACCAAAAACAGAAAAAGATAATTGAAATAATTTCGTCCTCCTAGAAATACAACATTATCCGCCGCTGCACTCCTTCAAAAACCATCCCAAACTAAAACCATGTTTGGGAATCTTTGTTCCTAAACTTTTTAATCTCGCTACTGTTTCTACGTACATTTTCTAATACAAGTTAATGTTTTATAATTTATTAATACCTAGTAAGTACAAAGTTATTGTAAATTATTAATAGCTTTAGAGAAAATTACAATATAGATAACAGAAAATAACGACCTTACGACTAAGAGCATCAGTTTAACTTGTCCGGCTACTATGCATATTTTAATCATTATTTTAATATCACATAGATATGCCACATGAACAATTATTTTGTTTCATAGACCTCCCAAACAAAATGTCTTGAGCCTACAGTGGGAAATTTCTAGGGTACACATGTTGTCTAACTTCAATTTAAAATTCAAATTATATAACAATAAACTCGTTCCTAGACGTCAATGTAGTTTAATCGGTAGAAAAGGGACCACAATAAATTTAGTCCGCTTGTAGTATAGATATTCTGTATAATGATCAAAAGTGTGATAAAATTACCAACATCTTATATATTAGGATTTAAAAAAAAATTAGAAATAGGTTGATTAAAAAATTATGAATTAAAATTTCTCCATCGCGTCGCGTGTTGTTCGGCTTTTGAACTTTTCACTTGCCTAATATCGGTATGGTGGGTTAAGGTGGTGAGATTGGTTAAAAAATCAGCCGAGTGGCTGGCAGGCAAAATGTAGAAGGCGGTCTAGTATAGAAAATGGCGTGCAAAATCGACGATGAAAAGTTACCGGCTGCCACTCAGTAATCGAAGAGAGATTTTTTTAAAACGAATTACGATCGATATCTGTCCGCATAGGTAGTTAGTATATGTACTTCACATACCCTAATTATACTAGCAGACGAAAATTTCGATCGGTGCGCGGTAGAGAGAATTTTAAAAAGAAAAAAATTGTTTCTTTAAAATTCTCCCTACCGCGCATCAAGCGAAATTTTCGTCTGCCTGTGTAATTGGGGTATGTGAAGTACATTTACTAACTACCTATGAGGACATATCGTTTAAAAAAATGTTCCCCTCCTCCATATTCTCCCACCATACCAAAAGTTTTCAGAGAGAAAAAAGTTTCGTAGTTATATTCTCTCTTTGATTACTGAGTGGTAGATGGTAACTTTTCATCGTCTATTTTGCACGCTATTTCCCTAACTAGTTATCTTGGGATCCTTTCGTCACTAACCCCACAGGTGACGATAATTACAGCTGGCGCGGCTACCGTGTGGTATAGGTCGGAAAGCACGGAAGCCTATGTCCAGCAACGGGTGAACAAAAAATAAAAATTAAAATAAGGAAACAGATATCTTCTCATTGAACTAACAATTGAAGAGATGAATTTGACTTAATATAACACCGCGCTGTCACTACATATTTGTTAAAATGTGGTAATATGAAGGTCAAATTTTAATAAGTATAGAAAATATGTTTTTTTAAGGCTATCTTGATATAATGTGAGAACTAGCAGAACTAAGTATAACAAGTGAGAAACTTCTTTCGAAATAGATAAAAAATAGGTACAAAACCTTTTTCTTAATTTTCTCTGGGACACCCCGCCATTTTGATCTACGCTATTAAAAAGAACTACTGTAATTTTTTGGGATTTTTTAAATCAGTTTTAGGGGTCGCTACCAGGTCTTCAATTTTCAAGATAATAGAGGATTTTTATAACATTTCTATCAAAATAAATCAAAGTGGTGAACATCAAAATGACATTGATCGTCAATTAATTTAATAAAAAAGGACACTAGATTGTCCCCCCCTTTCATCTGAACCAATCATAACTTACTGAATACGGATAGCCACATCGGCGTTCATGTTAAGACAAGAGTGTTTCATTGACTTTCATAACCAGACGTGCACTTGGCAGTGTCATGTGCCATGCAGAGCCTGACTTGAGAGCTGTTTCCTGTCAGCTACTGTACTGTGAGGAGTGTTTGTGCAGCTGTGTTTCTTAAAACTATGATCTTCTCTGAATTATTCTAACAGAAAATATATTTAGTTGTCTGTAAGAACATATTAATGTCGCTTCCAATAATTTGTTAAAGTGGACTTATTTCACTACTTTAAACACTAAAGTCAACCGAACGTTTAATTATTAACCCAAGAGAGGCCGTATACTTTAGGACAAAAGGCCATTGACTATTTGTCAGGTAGGCAGATTTGGAATTATTTAATGCTATTTGGACTTTAAGACGTTTGGGTATGGCAACTAGTAGCGTGATGAAAACATCTACGTATATTTGGCTTGTTGATCAAATGTCGATATCACTGAACCACACAAAGTTGCCATTCCTTGAACAGACCTTCAATTTTGTCAATTACGCGTTTTTTTAATCTAGTAGGAAAGTTAGCCTTTCCCCAAATTAGAAGCTCATCACTAGCAGCATAGTGAGTTCTTTTATTTAAGTTTAATTCGTTCTTGTAACGAAAGAAAACGCTAAAACTTCCTTTTTAAATGGCAACTTTGTGTGGTTTAGTGAGATTTGACCAACAAGCCAAATATACGTAGACGTTCTTGTTACAATGGGTCCCTTACTGCTAGCTTTATTAAATGATTCCAAATCTGCCTACTTGACAAACAGTCAATGCAATTTTGTCTTAAAGTATACGGCCTCTCTTGAGTTAATAATCAAACGTTCGGTCCACTTTAGTGCACTAAACAAAGTTTAAAGTAGTGAAACAAAGCCACTTTAACAAATCATTGTAAGCTGCAATAATTTGTTATTGCAGACAACTAAATATATTTTCAGATAGAATAATTTATAAAAAACTAAAGTTTTAAGAAATACAGTTGCTCAAACACTCCTCACAGTACAGTAGTTGACAGGAAACAGCTCTGACTCTGGACATGAAACACTATTGTCTTAAGACGAAAGTTGGGTGGGGCTGTCTATATTCAGTGAGTTATGATTGGATGAGATAAAAGTGGGGGTCACTGTACTGTCCTACTTTATTTATTTAATTAATAATCAATGTCATTTTGAGGTTTACCACTTTCATTTATTTTGATAGAAATTTTTCAAAAATCCTCGTTTATCTTGAGAATTCAAGTCTTGCTAGCGACCCCTAAAACATTATTTATTTAAAAATCTGAAATTTTTGTGGTTAAGTCTTTTTTTACATCATAGAACAAAATAAGAGGGTGCCCCGAGTAAATTTCAAATGTTGGTTTTTAAGGACCATCCTATTGTTCTTGCATTAGTAATAAATAATTTAATTAGCGAATTTATGATTTACTTATAGCACTTATTAGGAAAAACAACATGCACTTTGGTTGTACCAGCGGTTTTTAAATTTGAAAATTCATCAATGGATCTGCGATAATGTGAAAACCTAATTCATTCATTAAATTTGAAAACAATTTTATCAGTTAAAATTTCGGTTGATGGAATCGTGACACTTGTTTATTAGTAATATTAATAGAATGATGATTAATGAGCTGATAATGTGGCATTGCAGTTATGTCTAAGGAAACGTTATCGATAAGTTATCAAGTGGTAGTTGACCGTGGGCGTTGGTGCGTGATACAAAAGAGATTTACGAAAAAGTCTTTGTTATTGTTTATAGTTTTAGTATAAAAAGCACTGATGATTTTTGAATTATTTCATGGGATATCATGCAGTGTTATTAGAGAAATATTTGTATTTTATTCCATGACATTCTGACCTATTGATCTATTGTTATCGTTTATTTATACTCTGTTTGGAGAATGGAAACATTAATAAAAGCTTATTGAATTCGGTATCTTCGGAAAGTCTAAATCACTTTGACTGTGAAGAAAATAAATACCTGATTATGTTTAAAAACACTTCACAACCAGATGATTAAACCTCAAAAGAAGCCTTTTTAAATTTTAATTTAAATTTTACTGCCAAAAACACTACGTTAATGCGTTGACGACGCCGTCAGTTTACATTGTGGATAAAGAAAGGTCGTTGCGTATTATAAATGCATGTTATTTCGCAAAATCTTAACGATTTATAATAGAGAGTACAACATAAAACTAGAGCAAGTATTATAGTCTTCGTTGATTTATGGAAATGAAGTTCTAAAAGTGTAAAGTAATGGTAAACATATTTTTTGTTAAAGGTAACTACTTGAGGTTGATGTGCAAAACGAAATATTGTTTAAATAAATAGTAATTTTCGTTATAAGTCCGGTAGGTGCTCTGTCTATCTCTTGATAAAACTAATTTTAAAAGTTAATGCAAGTGCTGACGTCACCGTCAGTTATAGCACGTTTCGCATACCATACAGTTATTCAAATTTTATGTTATTATTTACTGAAATTTTAATTTGATAGGCTATAAAATGTTGTTTAAATATTGGGAAATGCTTTAATATATCAATTAATTAATTCTGATGAAGTCAGAAAAGCAAATTGGCATATAGTGAAAACACCTAACCGAATTAATAATAACAATAATAAATTCCTTTATTTAACCTGACGGGATGTCAGCGTAAAGCTGCCGTTAACTCTAACCAACTAAATTTTGCTCGTCGGTTAGCGGTACTGTTTAGTCAAAAATTAAAAAAATGGACTTACAGTATTCCATGTGAGTGGAAAAATGAAATTCAGATATCGAAGATTTGCATGAACGTTTGGGAGGATATACATAGAATAAACTAGGACTCGGCAAAAATTTTAACAAAAGAGGCAATTAACAAAAGAAAGAAAATCAAAGAAATAATATTGTTATGAATTACACCCCCTTGGAACTGAAGATGATACGCCTATGCCTACTAATAGTGACTGGAAAGACTCTAGAAAGAGCCATGGACTTTTCTAGAGTGTGGTGGAAGAAGATTCTGGTTCAATCTAGAGGTAATTTCAGAGTATATAAGGCGCGATTACCGGCGCAGAGGGAGAAGTTTATTAAAGAAGAAGTTTATAGAAGTGACGTTCGGTAAAAAGTGAGGTTAAATAAGTAAAGGTTATTTAGAAATATTGTATAGACAGCAAATTATTGAATAAAGTGTTAGTGTTTATCTCTTGTTGAAATTATTTAGAACCCACGCATTCATACAGGGTGTTTCCTAAAAGGTGGAAAATACGCAACAATATTATTGAATGATAGTAGATGCGGCTCGAATTGTTCGAATTGTAGCTGTTTGTATAACCTGGTTACGAATGATAAAAGAAAAATTTCATAAACTAAACACTGTATGTAATAAAACTGTTAACTATATTTATATTTATGGTTCTGTGTAAGCAATACGTATATACGGATAAACATTCTTTGAGCTGTGTATTTAGTATAAATACAGTACAAAAGATTTTTCAAAGGACTGCTTGAAAAAGGAAACAAATTAGATTTCCGATACGTCGGAGAAATATTTGAATTTTACTTCCACATCCACGTAGTGGATTGAAAGTATAGTAATCGTAAACAAAATTTCAATTTTTTTTTCTTGAAGTAGGTTTAGAATACCATGAAATGGCGAGATTTTAAATTTGAGCGAAAAAAAAAAAAAGTTCTGTCTGTCGGTCTGTCTGTCTCTCGGTCTGTAACTTTTTTTGCCCGCACGTTTTCTCCGGAAAGGTTTAAGATATTGACTTGAAATTTTATACACATATATACTGTAACGAAATCTGGAATTGTATTATTGTTGGAACATATTAGGTGAAAAGTTGGGGGTAAATAGGGGAAATAGGTAAAACAAATTGGTAAGAGTACAGAAACTTGAAATTTGATGTATATGTACTAGAAGTCAAGGCCCCAATTTTTTAATGATATTTTCCATTCCCCCAGCACCCCCATTGCATTATTAAAGGGGTTGATAAAATAAAATTGAGATATTCACTTGAAATTTGGTATACGCATGTATTATAATGAAATTAATTGTATTTTTGGATTATTCTGTTGAAGGGTTGGGGGTTAAATAGGGGTATATAGGGGAAAATAAGTAAAGCAAGCCGGTAAGAGTACAGAAATTTGAAATTCGGTGTATGTACTAGAAGCCAAGCCCTCAGATTTTTTATAATATCTTTCTACCCCCCACTACCCCTACTCCATTTTAAAGGGGTTGATTAAATAGAATTGAGATATTCACGAGAAATTCGGTACACGTATGTATTACAACGACATCTGGAACAAGATTATATTTTGAGATGATTCCTTTGAAGTGGTGGGGGCGTAATTGTAGGCAAATAGTAGAAAATGAGTAAAACAAGCTGTGTAGAGTACAAAAACTTGAGGTTTGGTGCATATACTAGAAGCCAAGCCCTCAGATTGCTTTATAATATTTCTCAACCCCCTGCCGACCGGCGCCTAGCGTCGTTTTTGTAAAACTTGTGTATTTGATAAATTTTGATTCCTAGATTCATATTCTTGCATTTTTACGTCTCGACGCCGACCGATGCCTAACATCGTTTTGGTGAAACTTGTGTATTTCATAAATTTTAATACTTAGATTCTGTTAGAATATAAATAGAAATAAATTCAATATTTTATTTTCTTATGCTTCGAGCGATATTGTTTATATTTCAGACACGTATCCTTACTTGAGCTATATGAATAAGCTTATATAAAGATTAGTCGAGCACCGCCTGTTGTATAAGGCGGATATGTAACAATGTTTATGTTTATTTAATCTAAATAAAGTACTCATTTCAACTGACCAAATTAATTCCACAAAACAACCCAACAGGTTATGTGTCCAGGCGCAAAGGTCAAAAATCAGTAATCAGCCTGATAACAGTAAAGTGAGTACAGTAAGTGTAGAAAGTGTCAGTATTCCCGCACGAAAGTAAAAATGGCAACCGCGTCGCAAAACGATCTCGCACAGATCGTAAAATTTGATGGTTCGAACTTTCAATTGTGGAAATTCAGTGTGTCAATTGTGTTCAAAGCAGAAAAATTAATGTCTATTGTCAACGGACAAGAAAAAGAACCAGAAAACAAAGAATCACCTGAATGGACTACCTGGGATTCGAAAGACTCGAAAGCTCAAGTAATCTTTCTGACAACAATTACGCCCCAGATGATTCAGTGCCTCGTCAATTGCAAGACAGCAGCTGAAATGTGGAAAAAGCTAACAATAACACATGAACAAAAAACGGAACTATCGAGAGAACTGGTATGGCAAAAATTCTACGAACTTCGCATGGCAGATGGTGAGTCAATTTCTAGCCACTTAGCAAATGTTGAATCGATAGTAAAACAGCTTCGGGACATGAAGGAAAACATAAGTGACAGTGCAATACGTTCGAAAATAATCAACGGTTTACCACCGAAGTACAACAATTTCCGAACTGCATGGGATTCAGTTGCATCGATTGAACAGAATCTCGAAAATCTCACAGCGCGGCTTCTAAAAGAACAAGTAAGAATGTCAACGCAAGATGATGAAACATCACGATTAGCCCTGCAAGTTGAAGCGCTTCAAGCAAAACTCGACAGTAAATCACGCCCAGAAGAAAAGAAAAACAGCAAAATTGCTGAGTTAAAAAAGAAAACAACATGCAATTATTGCAAGAAGAAGGGTCACTGGGCACGTGAATGTAGAAAACGCATAGCAGATGCAGAAAAGAGTGACACAGAACAGAAATCAAAATCCAACAACGCTTATGTCAGCGACATTTCACAGCTTTATTCAGCCAGCCTAAATAGCGACAGCAACAAATGGATTTGTGATTCAGGTGCAAGTGTTCACATGACCCATCAGCGAGATTGGTTTACAAAAATTGAAGAATTGCAGGAGCCAATTTCCGTAAAGATTGCAAACGATAAAGTAATCTCAGCCACCGGTATTGGTAACATTGAAATTCAAGCAAATGTTCAAGGTCAATGGCATGATCGAGGAATCCAGAACGTGTTGTACATTCCAGAACTGAATAGAAGTTTATTTTCAGTGGGAGCAATGACGGATAAACAATTCACATTTCGAGCCTTGAAGCATACTTGTGAATTTCGTGACACAGAAGGAAACGTGTCATGTGTTGGAAATCGTGAAAACAATCTGTGGGTAATGAAGTTTAGAATCAAGTCTAAACCAGAGTGTCATGTTGCAAAACAATCGTTAAAATTATGGCATGAACGGCTTGGTCATATCAATTTCAAAGCCACAGAAAAGGCATTCAGAAGCAGCATAAATAATCTGAAAATAACCGATGACGACGACAACTTCTGTGAAACATGTCAATTAAGCAAACAGTCTCGAAAACCGCATCCAACATCTTCCAAACGAATAAATAAGATAGGTGAGATGATACACACAGATTTATGTGGTCCAATCAACGTTGAATTACCAAGAGGATCTCGCTATTTTGTTTTATTTAAAGATGACGCAAGCAGCTACAGAACTGTTTATTTCTTAAGACATAAATCTGAAGTATTCGAAAAATTCAAAGAGTACAAAACATTAGTAGAGAATCAAACAGGTAATCAAATCAAAGTCATGAGAAGCGACAATGGTACGGAATATGTCAACAATAATTTCGAAGAATATTTGAAAAAGACAGGAATTATTCATGAATGTTCTGCTCCATATACCCCACAACAAAATGGGAGTTCAGAACGAGAATTGCGAACAATTGTAAATTCGGCTCGTTCAATGATGCTAAACAAAAATGTATCTACCGAACTATGGGCAGAAGCTGTAAACACTGCCGTTTACATACTAAACAGAACATTACCATCTCAACAGCAAGACAAAAGTGCGTTTGAATTGTGGTTTAAACGAAAACCAGAAATTAAACACATTAAAGTTTTTGGTTGTGCAGCGTATATGTGTATTCCACCGCAATTTCGAAAGAAATTTGATCCAAAAAGTAAGAAACTAATGTTTGTCGGCTACAACGAAAATTCCAATAATTATAGATTATGGGATCCAAGAAAAAGGAGAATTGAAATTTCATGTAATGTTACTTTCAATGAAAATGAAGTTTTTGTCGACAATGAAGATAACAAAAATACTGCAATTTTCCCAGTAAATTTTGAAAGTGCAATACTCGACCAAGCTGAAAACAACGAGGAAGTAATCGAGTCAACTTCAGAAGAAGAAGAGAATGAAGAAGAAGAAAATACTCGTCAACTGAGAGATCGGAGCATAATAAGAAGACCAGACTATTATGGACCAGCTGTGTATTGTACAACTATATTGCCCGAAGATTTTGAAAGTGCAATGAAAGACAAAAACGCAAAGCAGTGGAAAAATGCTATGGAAGAAGAAATACAGGCTCTAAAAGACAATAAAACGTGGACATTAGAGTCTTTACCAAAAGGTTCCCAAGTGATAGACAATAAATGGGTATTTCGTGTCAAAACGGACGTGAGTGGCAATGTAAATCGGTTTAGAGCGCGACTCGTGGCAAGAGGTTTTTCGCAACAAAAAGACATTGATTACAAGGAAACTTTTTCTCCTGTTGTCCGATATGATTCAATTCGTATATTACTTGCGATAGCGGCTCAACATGATTTAGAAATTCGCCATTTTGATGTGAAAACAGCTTTCCTATATGGAGACTTGGAAGAAACAATTTTTATGAAACGGCCAGTTGGTTTCGAAAACAAACAATATCCAAATCATGTGTGCAAACTTAATAAAAGCTTATATGGATTAAAACAGTCCGGACGCTGCTGGAATCAAAAATTTGTTAAATTTTTAAACGAATACAAATTCAAACAATTACAAAGTGAACAATGTGTGTTTGTCGGACAGCTAAACAACACAGTGATTTATTTAGCACTTTACGTAGACGACGGTTTAGTTTTATCGTCATCTATAAACGCAATTGAAAAACTTTTGACGAATTTAAAACTTTATTTCAAAATTACAATGGACAATGCTGAGGAATTTGTAGGTGTTCAAATAGTGCGTGAAAAAGATAAAATAAAAATAAACCAAGCGCCATACATCAAAAGGTTATTAGAAAGATTCAATATGAGTAATGCTAATCCAGTAAAAACACCGAGTGAGCCGGGTGTATGTTTACAAACTTCGGATAGTGACATTAAAACTGAAACAAAATATCCATATCGTGAAGCGGTCGGTTCGCTGATATTTTTATCAACAGTAAGTCGCCCGGACATTAGCTTCGCAGTAAATCAAGTGAGCAGATTTATAAACAATCCGAATGAAAAACATTGGCAAGCTGTAAAACGTATTCTCCGTTATTTAAAAGGAACAATTGATTTTGTAATTACGTAGGTATGAAAAGTCAAACAGCATTTTTAAACTAGTTGGATATACCGACTCAGATTATGCGGGTTGTATCGAAACTCGAAAATCAACCAGTGGCTACATTTTTATGTTAGCAAATGCACCCATTACTTGGTCAAGTCAAAAACAAAGTGTTGTAGCACAGTCAACAACAGAAGCTGAATATATTGCTTTAGCTATGGGAGCGAAAGAAGCAATGTGGCTAAAATCATTACTGCATGAACTAGGTTTCGACCAGCGCCCTGTAGAAATCAGCGTGGACAATCAATCAGCGATAAAACTGGCAAAGAACCCAGAATTTCACAAGAGGACAAAACACATCGATATAAAATTTCATTTTGTGCGTGACATGTACTCCGAAGGTGAAATTAAAATTGTGTATGTTGATTCTAAAAATCAAGTTGCAGATATGTTGACAAAATCGTTAACAAGTGTAATCTTAAATCGTTTATTGAGCTTAATTAAAATAATGAATTAGTGGGAGTGTTAGAATATAAATAGAAATAAATTCAATATTTTATTGTCTTATGCTTTGAGCGATATTGTTTATATTTCAGACACGTATCCTTACTTGAGCTATATGAATAAGCTTATATAAAGATTAGTCGAGCACCGCCTGTTGTATAAGGCGGATATGTAACAATGTTTATGTTTATTTAATCTAAATAAAGTACTCATTTCAACTGACCAAATTAATTCCACAAAACAACCCAACAGATTCATCTTCTCTATTTTGTGGAATATTAATGTGTAGCCTATTACAATTACTCCGAGTTGTGTAACTTTTTAAATTTTTTATCCTCTGCTTAATAAAAGTTCGAAAATTTCTAAAACTTTTCTTCACTTCTATCCTCTGTACATTTTGCAGATTTTGTAAATATCATGCCGGGTTTGAAAGTTAGCCAAGTTCATTTTCAATGTCTTAACGAAACTTGCTAAATTGCAACTAATGTAAATGTTTTATAACATCTGCCCCAAACATTATTATAAAAATCCATGACCAATTATTTCCACATACTAAAGTGCAAATATAGTCCAGAAGTTTACCTTTATAGAGACTTGGACGAAAATCTGGATGTGGAAGTAGTGATTCCTTAGTCAGCGGTTTTATATTTTATACTTATTTGTATCATTTGTCAAAAGAATCAACCTCTAATTGATCCTGAGACGTATAACTCACAGGCATAGGGGGTGATTGTATTATTTTGTAAATTCCTCGGACATTACTTAACAGTGAAAATACGTGTAGTAGGAAGTCCCAAAAAGAAGAGTATAAAAATTAAATGAATGCTACATGTAACATTTAGGCAATAATTAAACCATGTGAGTGCAATATTTACTGTTAACATTAGAACAAGACTTTTATGCCGATAGATATTAATCAGGCCTTTTATGAGCGTGATTACTGTAGAAAACGTGAGCACCTAACCATCATAATTTAAAAGAGCCATGCCATATTTTTCTTACTAGTCTTGCAATCGGTACGTAGTTCAGGTACAGCAATTTTATTGATGGTAATTATTCGTTTTGTGCCGATTTCACACTAATTAGATAAACAGTTTAGAAGGAAAATAAGTAGGAAATGGCCGAACAAGAAATACCTTTGCCTTTACAGAAGAACTGTGGGGATAATTAATGCTAACTGCAAGTCAACAGGCAGGCCAGTCTTTGCTATTACTGTTGATTAGTTACGACCTGCAGAAACGCCCCTAAATATAAACACTTAGTTGCCGACTTAATACGCTGATTAAGGAAATTTGTAATTAATAACGGACATCCAATTTGACAGAAATAACTGTTTCCACATACGAGAAGGTTGCGCCCCTGTCAGCTTTCTATCTATCTTCCGCCTGCTGCAGTGTATGAGAGTTTTCTAGATTCTTTTGAGGTTCATACTGAGATTTTAACTGACCACCTATTTTCCATTGGTGATTTCAATGTTCGTGAAATTAATGACATTACTCCTATTGGCTATACCGAGGCTAAATCAGTTCATGAAATGATGTGTAGATATGACCTATACTCGATAAATAATAGTCTCAACCGGTGTCACAACACACTGGATTTAGTCCTGAAAAGTGTGACGGAGGCAATGGTTTCGGTGCCCTCTTGTAACCGCTGACGAGTATCACCCTTCATTAGACTTCAGACTGGGTATCAACACTTTTACGGAAATCTCAACTAATAATGATATTACCTGCAATTATGACTTCAAAAAAGGGGACTATATCAAGCTTTACCATTTGCAAGGTCAGTGCGAATGGGTAGAAGTGATCAGTTGTAAAGACCCTGATGAATCAGTTAGCCTATTTTATGGTACCCTCTATAGCATATTAGATCAATGTATTCCACAGAAAAAACATTATAGGCCAAATAAATATCCTGTTTGGTATGCGGCAGAGCTTATAAAGAAAGTCAAGGATAAAAATCGAGCCATAAAAAAGTCAAAAAAATCCCTCATACATAGAAAGATATAGAGATCTGCGTAGAGAGGTCAAATACTTGTTAAGAAGGTGTCATTCGATTCATATCGCGAATATTGAGGATGACATCAGTAAATGACCCAAAAATATTCTGGGACTATATAAAAAATTAAAGAACTAATTCAGGTATAGTTTGTAGGTTCTCCTATAATTGTGAGAGTCTTGAGCATGATAAAGATATTGCAAATGCACACGCGGAATATTCTAAATCGGTCTACACTGACAGTGCAAGGCACTAAATTTCCGAACTACAATCTTGGATATTTTCAACATAACAAATGTAACTGTGGATGAAATAAAAGAATCAGTTAAGTCTTTAAAACCCAGATCAGCTCTCGGTGTAGATGGTATCCTCCATACTTTTTCAAAGCCTATGTTGACATACTTGCCATCCCCCTGTAAATAACATTTAACAGATCCTTACAAAGCAGTGCCTTTGCTGACAAATTCAAAATCGGGAGAGTGGCTCCCATACACAAGGCGGGAGACACTAGTGTAATCTCAAACTATCGGTAAAATACAATTCTCTCGTCATCAGCTAAAATATTTGAACGTATTCTCTATAACAGAATCGATCCCCATGTATCACCAGTGTTACTAGAAGAGCAACATGGGTTTATCTGTATAAAGTTTACCGTCCCACATTTGTATGTATTTAGTGTGTATTTAGCAAATGAAGTCTCAGACTCCCAAATAGACACCGTTTATACCGACCTCGCTAAGGCTTTTGATATTGTCAATTATAACGTGCTAATAAGGAAATTAAAGTCTTTCTCCTTTGATGAAGAACTAATGATCTTTTAAGACCATATTTGTCAGGTCGTATACAATTTGTTAGATTCAACAATAGTGATTCCGATGTCTTCGTAGCAACTTCTGGCGTCCCTCAGGGGTCGATACTGGGACGTTTGCTGTTTGTTATATTTGTCAACGACATATCCAATTATATTAAGAACGCAAAATTTGTTCTTCATGCGGACGATCTAAAAGCCTATCTGGTGATAGAAACAGCAGGAGATGTCGCACGATTGCAAAGCGATATCGATTCAATCTCTGCATTCTGTAGAAATAATGATTTAGCCCTGAATGAGTCAAAATGTAAAGTAATATCTTTTACTAGGAAAAAAGATCCCATCTTAGGGGGATATGCGTGTTAATAGAGAGAGTAACTAAAATCAGAGATTTAGGTGTAGTAACTGGTTCAAAAGTTACTTAACTGATAGGACTCATTATGTAAAAGTTAATAATGTTAAATCTGATAGTCTATCAACCTCAATCGGAGTACCCCAAGGATCAGTTTTGGGACCCTTATTATATATAATTTTTGTAAATGACTTTCTAGCTGATGCGATATTATTTGCCGATGATTCATCTTTCCTTATATCTGATCAGAAAGTAAAACATACTGTAAGCAAAGCTAATGAAACACTTTTACAAGCCCACCAATGGTTTACTGAAAACAAACTTTGTTTTGAATAATAATAAATCCTTATATTTAAGATTTAGGAAGCTGAAGACAACATATGACGAAAGTCTTTTAATAAAAACAGAAAATGGCACGATTAAACAAGAACAAACTGCTAAGTTTCTTGGTTTACTTATTTCTGACAACTGTTCGTGGTCTTCACACATCGAAAGCATATGTAAAAGAGTTGCTTCAGTATGTTACTGTATTAATCAGTTACGAGATATGGTTGACCGGTCAGTGTTGGTTACTAACTATTATGCTCACTTTCATTCAGTGATTTCTTATGCCATTATTGCCTGGGGAGCTGCAAGTAATAGTAACAGGATCTTTAAATAGCAAAAAAGGGCAGTTAGATTTATTGTTGCAGGGATTTGTTTAGAAAATTGGGAATATTGACACTACCATTTTCTTGTTCAATTTATTAATATATGCGAAAACTGAGTTAAGTACAGATACAATCAGTACTCACCATACGTATAGCACAAGAAACAGCTCAACATTCGAGATACCACTGCATAAGTCATCAAAATTTAGACAAAGCTCAAAATACTTGGCCATAAAGGCTTACAAGAATTTACCTCCTAAATATAAAAATCTTGATCTCAGGCGATTTAAAGCAGGAATTAAGATACTTTTAACAAATAAGAGTTATTATTCTCTAAATGAATATTATAGTGATGATAGTCTGTGATCTTGTTATTTCTTTTTTTAACTAATGTTTTATCTTTTGTGTAACTTGTTCTTTTTAATTGTTTTGTATGTTTTTATTCTTAATTGTACCCCCCATATTTTTATTTATAAGTAACATGTATGTACTATCTATTTTATTTCTATTGCATTCTGCTATATGACTTATCCTATATCATGTAATTTGATCAAGTGGATGAATAAAATTATTATTATTATACTATTATTTGACAGATATTTTACCTTTAATCAACATGTCATGAACTTGGCTGCGGAATATAGTAGAAAACTGAGTTTTATTCTTAGAGCCTTTAAGACTTTACCTACAACACATGTATATTGCTCTTTAATTCATATGTTCGCTCTAAAATGGAATGTTGCCCCGTAATATGGAATCTTAGAACCCTCTTCCTCACTGAAGTACTGGAAAAAATACAAAAAAGGTTTGTTAGGTCACTACATCTGAGACGATATGGAGCTTGGACCTTTTCAGTATCATACCATAGCCAACTCAATGATTTTAATACAACCGTGTTGAGCAGGCGTCGCGAAATGGCTCAAATTTTGTTTATATTTAATATCTTACAATGTAATATTACTGTACCTGATATACAGTCTGCAATAAATTTTAATGTCTCAGGCGTAGGGAAAATCTGTTTAAAATTTGCAACCTCAAATCGCCAGTGGAAAATTCTTTGTCGGTCGAGAATAACTTTATAGGACGGTTTGACATTGATATTTTTAATATTAGCAAGAGTAAACTACTTTCCTCTCTGTGATACCATTTTGTGAAACCTTTCGTGTCTCTTCGTGAGCTTACTCAGGACGCTTTTTTTATTGTTTTTAGTTGTGTAATGTGTTGTATAATTTGTGTTACTAACCATCTTGTCTATTACTGTGTATATGTAAATGGATTTTTTGTATCTGTATATATGCAGTATAAATAAATAAATAAATAAATAATTGAGAATCGTCGGACAAGCAGAGTCGAAGCCCTGCAGTAGGAGAATTGGTCACTCATCTGATATACAGATGGATCGGAAATGGCTGAAGTGGTTGGCGTGGGCGTAGCGGAGCCTACTTGCAGGCTATCCAGAGCTCTAGGCAAAACCCCAATCATCGTCCAAGCAGAAATCTATGCTATGAATAAATAAAGGCATTCGAAGGGAAAAGATCTATATACTTTCAGATAGTCAGACAATGTCAAAATATCTCAGGTCCTACCCCTGAAGCAACTGGCACAAAGCAACAGGGTTACCTTGCCGAAGCCCCATTTTTTGAGCCCGAACCGTTTTGTGGCTTGTCCAAGTGACACATAATGGAGAAGGTCCTAAAATGTGCAAATGAACAATATAGGGAAGGGCTGAATGAGTCGAGCGACTCCCTAAACGATCTACAATCTACCCATCTAGAAACCTTCGCTGAAGAATGATCTAGCTTTTAACACAAACTGCATCAAGTTTCACGTGTCCTTTCTAAGTTATGAGGGAAGTCACCAACAAATGAGCAAACATTTATATAAACTTTTCTTATTCTTTTTGAGTCTAAAATCAACTCAATTGTTTCAGGACCGTTTACCGTATCTGACGCTAGGGCACTACATCCATGTATGCTTATTGTGCAGCTCCATGTTTTTTATTTATCTCTTCCGATATTCCCTATGTCCGATGTAATTCTCTAACCGCTTGGAGTGCTGGTATGCGACTCAATGTGTCGCATTTAGACAACAACAAACTGGGTTCGCTTTGTTTCGCGTTGGTTAAACGAACGCACCATGCCGTTTATCATGTTTATTATAAGTAATTATTAATTCAATCTTGATACTATTGTATCAGGATTGAATTGAACAATAATGTATTATTGTTTGTATTAGGAATTGTTTTAAAACAGCACACATATCAAAATCAGGTATTTAATGTTTTTGAAATCAAAATTATATGCTTTTGTTATATATTTTAGGTTATGTATTACTACTTTTAGGAAACATTTAAAATTCAAGTAAGGTAGCAGAAACACGGTTATTATAAACGTATAATAATAACATAATTTAAAAAGCCGAAGGATTGTTTTATTGTTAATGACTGTTGTATTACTTTTTAGTGTCAGTGATGGTGATTTATAACCTGAACATAAGAAAAACTAATCGATTTTCCTTGTGTGGCCTAAATAAATAAACTCAAGAATAACACATCATCAATTATAGCAGAACAGAATGTAACTATTATTTTTCATCGCAGATTTGTGATCATCATTTATGAGTTTATGACTTAAAGGAACACTTGCACAACTGGATGCTGTCGATTTATATTCCCGTTTCGATTAAGGTTCATTCTTAATCGACTATATAACATATTACAAAGGATAATATTCTCAATTCGACTCGTATGCAGGTTTTTATATATGTTCAATTACTATTCTAGATTTATTCTCTAATTTCTGTGAAATCTTTTGTAAAGTTTACGGTATATGTCTGCCTTGGTCTAATTATGGTTTTATCAAGTCTGATGTGAGATAAGCAAAAGATGGAAATTCGTTTTCTAATGTTAAATGTGGCGAATGCGCTGGGGATAATAACATTCACGGTAGTGGAGCAGACTAAAACTTCTTAGTGGCAAGTGCGCCTGGTCAAACTGTCTGTCGTGTGCTTAGTTCGAGCCCCAGCTCTGATACTGGCAATGTCGGTGGGTAATGGATCTTGTCTGCATTTTGCCCAATGTGTGTGTTAAAGAAAACGAGCTAACCATTATACTTTTCGCCGATTTACTACACTTTTTATATTGTAATTGTTGCACGTTCTATAGGATATTTAGAAGTGAATTATTTATTATTTATTTGCCTCTAGTAAAATAATTCGTACTTATTCATGGATGCCTTGGTTTTGCATGGAACATCGTTATGAGTGGCTTTGTGCTTTTCTGATAAGTCCAGAATAAGGACGAAAAACGTTTCAAAGGCTTTTCGAGAAACTGAATGAGATTTTATGAAAATGTAATTCATTAGAATGAAATAATTTTTAAAGACAAGGTTAAATAAATAAATTTCAGGCCTTTGTTCTCATTTTTAACTGAATTTACTTATCGTAGATGATCATGTAGATACTAGTTTAACCTGCCTAGCTGTAGGGGACTATGTTGGATGCTAGTGTTATAATGAGAATGGCAAATAAGAATTTTTAATTGTTAGCATAACCAGAAGACAGGTTATCGAAATAATGCAAAGATTTCATTAATATTTTTACATATCGTTTTTCTTTTAGTTCTCATAGATAGTTTTTCTTTCCGCTGTTTACAAAATCCTATAAAGAATATGTTGTTTCTATAGGATAGTCTTCGCAGTTTTTTTTTGTAAATAATGTTTCTTTTGGACATTTTTTGCTTAATTACAAAACATAAAAAACGCATTTTTTTAAATTCAAATAACTAATAACTTTCTTATTTATTGGTCGATTTTGTTCAAAAACAATACGGTTCTTCCTCTAGCTAACACTAACTTACTGTCCAAACAATACAATCGAACTTTTTGTTCTTAAGTTATTGTGCTCACAAGAAACGTGACGGACGGACGGACATTTGGAAAGTTGTTCAAAATGAGATTACCAAGACAGTGATATGAAATTCTTTTCTCTACGACCAATATTATCGATTTTAGAAATGTGTCGATTGAATGGAATATTCTCTTCGTTTTGTGTTTGTGAAGATTATAATAATAATATTTTCGTACAAGCTACAGGTTATTATTACTCGGTGGTGGTCCTATTCTAATTTTCTAATCAAGCTACGACCAGAACTAGTTGACATAACTAACATTTATAGTCACAATCACTTCAATTCCACCTACTAATATTACTTCGGTAGTAGGAAAAATATTGTATGTAACAAACTTGTTGCACAAATAACTGCGTAACCGGCTTCAGTGCCGATAATAGGATATCAAGTCTAATTAACCGGACGACGAGGAGCAAACCACAAAGGCAATCCTGGAAAACATTCATTAAAAATGATGATGTACAACATTTTTGAAGAGGTTGATCCCTCACCGGGCGACGGTGTAATTTTGTTTCATAATTTGTAGTCACCTCATACCCAAAGCGGTTTATTTAAAAGAAATTGTAAGTATGTATGTTTTTTATATTTCTCAAATGGCGTAATCAATTTCTTTGTAAACTATAGAGTATGGTTCGGGGATGGTTCCATATTAGTTTCATGAAGCTGTGTCTGGTGTAAGGTGAGCAAAAATCGGAAAGTATATATTTCTATTCTAAAATTTTCGAATTTTGGCAGAGTCGCAGATTTTTCATGAAATTGAAAGGGTGATTTTTTTAAATTGAACCCTGTTAAAAGAACAGTTACAAAAATTATAAAGAAAAATTTCACTGTCGTGTTCGGTTGCCTTGTTACCTACTATCAATATTGAGATCGTTGAAAAGATGAACAAATAGCAAAATCCTGAATATCAATATTAGATAATAGAGATCAATTAACCGAACAACTGAAATGTTATTGATTGATTGATTTTCCAGCGAGGTGGGCATTGCTGCCGACTCCCGGTAGCCATGGAGGTTCGTTCCAACACGCAGCTTGGTCGTTCGTCGAACACGCCCAACGGAAGGCTAAACCGCGTGCCGGAACCAAATATCGGATGTTTTATATACCGTCGGACCGACTGCATACGCTGGGTTGGACATTGTACATACTTGTTGTCAGCAGCTAGAGCCGTATGACGCATGGGGTGGGAATATAGGATGGGAAGTGTAGGTGTTTGTAAGATGCTTCTTTTAAGTTTCCATGTTTCTATTAAGTGTCCATCTGTCATCATCAGTTGGGGTGTGCAGGTGTTTGCGAGATGCTTCTTTTTAGTTCCATGCTTCTTTTAAGTTTCCATCTATCGCCATCTCCTTATTTTTCTTCTTCTAAATTTTCTGTTTCTTCTGTTTCTGAATCTGGCAGCTTTCATTCTTTTATTTTTTTTGTTTTGTTTTTATTTATTGACCGTTCCACAGGTAAATATCCATTTAGAGTGGAGTTGCAGGGAAGGGCCCTATCTCGTGGTAACGATATTTTTTTTGCGCGTTATGAGAAAAAAGAGGTATATCATCTCTTTGAGGCAATCAGTTTTAATTTCCGCCTTCTAAATTAATAATAAAATAAAAGGTTTGAATCAGTAAATCGAGCTGATAGGAATTAAGATGGTAAAGATCAGATAGAAAGATAGAATATAATAATATCAATTAAATCAGATAAAATAAAATAAAAAAATTTATAGCTTATCTGTCTTTCTGCAGCGTCTTGTGATTGCTGTTTTATTTTATTTCCTTTTCTTTTCTTTCTTGGGTTGAGTTGATTTTGTCCATTTAAAAACTTTGCACCTTAGGTCACAACACAGCTATATTGCTTTGTAACCATATGTGCCTCATTTTTACACTGACTATGCTATTATTTGTTGCCCGTGAATAAAAAGTGTTTGGTCGTCTAGGGTGTAGGTAGGGACACTGACTTCACTTGAGCATGTTTGCTTTATTTGAATTGATTATTAGAAAATCTTATAATTATTGAACTCTATTTTTCTATTGAGGCGCTTCATTTCACGTAGAATTTCTTAATCTACCGGTGGCTGAAATTATTTTCGAGTTTAACGGAGTTTTTACCGCTTCTTAGAGAGTATCTTAAAAACACGTCTATTCACGATGACACTTAACTCGTATACCAACCGATCAACTGTGAAATTTTATTCCATGATTATTAATAACTGATTTTAATAGCGGTTAAATAAAAAAAGGAAATATACAGGGTGTCCTGAGAGTATTAAACAATACCTAGGGAGCATATGGTTTAGGTCTCGGTTTAGGTTAAAATAACAATAAAGGTATCTGTAATTTTTTTCCTAGCGCGCCCACTTTCGGCGTTACTCTCCCTTAAAATTTAGATTCTAAAGAGCTTTTCTTTTCTTTTGTTAAAAATGTTTAAGTAATTTTAAAATATAATCTCAGTTTCCAAAAATTATTTTGTCACACTTTAGGAGTAAAGAGCATTACGTGTGGTCCACTTCTCGCTTTTTGGACAAGATATGGCATGAGTCGTACTTCTGAATCAAAGATACTTACTTACTTCTCTGTACTGTTCAGATTTACTTACAATTGATAAAATAGTTTGGAAGCTCCCAGGAAAAAACTTCTTGGAGATTTACCTTTAAGTGTAAATGGCCCCGAAAGGGGACGCCCTAGGAAAAAAATGGCGTTATTTTGACCCAAACCATTGCCCCAAAGTCCTGGGACACCCTGTATATTTAAGAGCATATTTCAGTGCTCAAGTATTTGCCGTACACCTGCCCTGTAAGTGGAGGTTAAATTACACATCTCCTTAATATTCAATTTCTCATATTAAATGTTAATTAGAAAGTCAAGCGAGCAGAATATAGCATCAAATTCTTCTGATGTGTAAAAAGGCAAAATACACTTAGCTGAATAAAAACTATGAACCGTTATAAATATTATACACCTACATGTTAATGTGTATATAAGCATGCACTTGTAGTGTTAGGATCCATTACCTTATTGTTTTTAAATTTTATTCAATAGCTAATCAATCAGTCAAATAACACAGTAAGTACTTGAGTATGCAAATAGTGTCATAATATTAAGTACCTGTTGTCTTAGAAACAGGTTTAAACAGTTATTTAATAAGAAATATCATTATAAATTTTATGCGTTTAACTGTGTTATAAGTCGTTTACGGTTGAATATTATTATACTCTTCGCAAACATCAAAAAGAAGAGTATGTTCCATTCGACAGATACAGTTTTGCATCCGTAAATATCGCTTCTAAAAAGATGATTCCATATCATCATACAATAATTAAATTTCTGTTTTAATATAATTGGTGGTACAGTATTTTGGATTTATCTTAATCATTGGTGGAAATCAGTTAGATTTTCTTACGTTTCGATTTAATAAATCATCATCAACGACACTAATAGACCGAGAGCTAGCATCACAAAATGTGTACTATTTGTACATGGATAGAATGTGCCTTAGTAGGTTGTCGACGATCCATTGAAAACCCGCGCATGAGTCTGCCGGGCTGGGAGCGGTGCGAGCGACGCGACGGTTTAGTCAATAACTACGTGTGGTACCTGTCACAAAATGTCAAAAATGCCGCTTTTCTGGTGCCGAGCCTAATTTCCGATTGTGCCGTCGCAATTTACGACACCGACAAAATGCCAATCTTTCCTTTTCCGTAGAGACACCACACGTTCCACCGCTCGACGTATTTATCTAGATGTTGATGTTTGAAAATTCTGCGTTTCAGCTCTTCGTCGCTTAAAGACAAACTAATTATAGCGTTTGAACCAGAGTTTAAACAAGCTCTCAGTTGATGTGGCGGGGAATGAAGAACTTCGCATGCACAAGGTCCAGAGTTCGAATCATACCGGATTTTTGTTTTAACTTTTTTTATATTTTCGGCCTTAATTTGTTGTCAGATATTACTTATATATCACGTCTATATAGTTATTCTTGTGACAAGTACCAAAAATCATGTTCTTTGAGACGAATCGTAGTTGTGTTCAGACGAGGCGAAGCCAAGTGGAAAATATAAGAAAACCTGAGGCCATCGCTTCTAGTATATACACCAAATTCCAAATTTCTTTACTCTTACCAGATTGCTCTATTTATTTTCCCCTATCTACCACTATGTAACCCCCAACCCTTCAACGGAATCCTCTCAAAATATAATCTAGTTCCAGATGTCGTGGTAATACATACGTGTACCAAATTTCAAGTGAATATTTCAATATTATTTTATCAACCCCTTTAATATTGGAGTAGGGGTGGTGGGGGATTGAAAAATATTATAAAAAAAATCTGAGGCCTTGGTTTCTAGTACATGCACCGAATTACAAGTTTTTCCCCTATTTAATCCTATTTAACTCCCAACGCTTCAACGGATGCTTCCCAAAATATAATCTAGTTCCAGATGTCGTTATGATACATACGTGTACCAAATTTCAAATGAATATCCCAATTCTATTTTATCAACCCCTTCAATAATAGAGTGGGGGGTTGAAAAATGTTATAAAAAATTTGAGTCTTTAGCTCCTAGTACTACACCGAATTTCAAGTTTCTGTATTCTTACTAACTTGATTTACCTATATTCCTCTAGTTACCCCTATTCAACCCCCAACCCTTCAGCAGAATAATCTCAAAATATAATTAGTTCCAGATGTCGTTATAGTACATACGTGTACCAAATTTCAAATAAATATCTCAATTTTATTTTATCAACCCCTTTAATAATGGAGTGGTGGGGGGTTGAAAAATATTATAAAAAATATGAGGCTTTGGCTTCTAGTATATACACCGAGTTTGAAGTTTCTGTATTCGTGCTAGCTTGCTTTATTTATTTTTCCCTATTAACCCCTATTTAACCCCCAACCCTTCAACGGAATCATCTCAAAATATAATCCAGTTCCAGATGCCGTTATAATACATACGTGTACCAAATTTCTTATGAGTATCTCAATTTTATTTTATCAACCCCTTTAATAATGGACTAGGGGTAGTGGGGGGATGAGATATATTGCAAAAACAATCTGAGGCCTTGGTTTGTAGTACATACATCAAATTTCAAGTTTCTGTACTCTTACCAGCTTTCTTTAGATATTTCCTCATATTTACCCCTATTTACTCCCCAACCCTTCACCTGATATTTTCAAAAAACAATCCAGTTCCAGATCTCATTATAATATGTACGTATACAAAATTTCAAGTCAATATCTCAAACCATTCCGGAGAAAACGTGCGGACAAAAAAAAAGTTACAGACAGACCGACAGACAGACAGACCGACAGACAGACAGTTCATTTTCTTTCGCTCAAATTTAAAATCTCGACGTTTCATGACATTCTAAACCTATTTCAAGGAAAAAAAAAATAGACATTTTTTACGAATGCTATACTTCCAATCCACTACGTGGATGTGAAAAATTAAATTGAGTCGTCGGCTTCTCTTATCAGTGAGTGATTTATCCAGATATCACGTTTTTAGAAATCACGTGTTGATAGTTATCTTTTTATATCAATAAATCTGTGTAAATATTCTGTATCTACTCCAATATTCTTAATTTCTTTTGCTTATTTGTGTTAAGTTACAATTATTGGTTATTGGATAAAAAAAAACAAAACAAATGATAAGATGAACTTTTTCGCAAAATGAATAATTCTACAAATTGATTAATACCTATTTTTGGAGAAATTTTCAGTGATATTCGAGTGTACTTAATGTTTATTTATATATTTTTTATTTTGATTTCAATAATTTGTGTAATAATAACCCACGCATCAAGAAGATGTACAAAATATCGTAAACATATTTTTGTTATTAAATTCAACTTTGTATATATTTGAAATCGTAAAAATCGTAGAACTTTACTAAATATCAGCCACTCCTTCCTTGAGGTTAAAACTCTTAAGATATAAATTAAGATATATAACAACAAAAAACAGCGGTTCTTTTATTTAATCTCCTATTTGTATATGTTACTAAAATTCATATCTTGTTATGTAAAGAAAATTAAATCATTAATACAAAATTAGCCTCATTATCGAGTTTTGGTGGCAGTAAATTGTATTTTTTTTATTGTCCAAGTCAACATTTTTATGCACAATTTAGTTTTTTACAACAATAATTTTACTTTCCAGATTATCTATAAGGGGGACCAATCCATGATAACATTGCTTGTTTAATATTTGTGTTTTACAATTTGACCTTTTATCGTCTATAATTTCATAAATGTTCAGAAATTTATCGGTAATTTTTCTTCTAGAACGTAGTTGTTAAGTAATATTAAGATGTTAATGCAAGGCTTTATCATGCTTGTTTGATTTACTTATTCAAATAAGTGTCTATACACATAAACATGAATACTGCCACTGACTTACTAACACAATATTTCTCCAATTTCCAGTAAGGAACTAATATTATTCGTAATTAGAGCACCTGTAAATAAAGTTACATTATTCTTAGCGAGTTCTTTCAGTGGTGGTTCAATTTAAAAAATGTATGTGATTTTCGCCCATTTTAGTGACCCAACTTTATGTAAATCTGCAAAAGTTATGCAATCATGGTAGCCCTATTAGATTCGCTGTTTTGAATCTTTAACTTTCAGACTCAGTATCAGTTACTTTGGGGAATATAGATAACTATTTAGCTAAAATTGGTGACTCCGTCATATTTTAAAATATTCTTTAATATAATGTACTTTCCGATCTTTGCTCATCTTATACTAGCTTGATAAAAAAATTTGGTACCACCGTCGAGTCATACTCTAAAGCTTGAAAAAGATTTTTCAGGAATCACTATTCCAGAAAAATCAATGAACAAAGGTAAAAAATGTGGGTCAAATTGATTTTGAGAAAATTTTCAAAAGCTGGCCTCCAATAGGATGGAAATTGCGAAATGCACGTTATCCCCTCGCATTCATTTATCTTTCTTACTTTATGTTTCTTCGATCATTTCTTTCGATAAGCTCCAAGAAACCTTTTAGTGCGGGAGTCAGCCATACCGATTTTTGTAAGATCTGTTTATAATTTTATGTTTTTCTTTGTCATATTAAAGTTATATTCACACGAAATCGACTCCTGCAGGCGCACAGCAGGACAACGATTGACAGCAGTATGTTAATTATGTTAAAAATAGTGTCAATGTTAGATGTGTTTAAACTTTATCTATTGTTTGTCAACATTTTATTAAGATGTAAAGAGACTGCCTGCCACCTCTGTCGTACTGTCGTAGACCAGTGTACCCCCGCCCCTCTCCAGGGAGCTGTGAGACCTTGTCGTTGGTGGAGGGGCTTAAGTAGCTGCCATGAACCTGAGAGCTATGCCGGCGGGAGTCTCGCAAACGACTCCTGGCAGGGCCACCCATGCCGGAAAGGTCGAAGGTGAGCGGTGAAAACTAAGGACAGCTCAACCCCAGGATCCACACCACGCCTGGTGTGGCTACGGGCAATGGCGCACCCGGGGGCAATCCGAGCCACGAGTGAGCTGTGCCACTCACTCGCTTAACACCGAAACCACGATCCACACTTCAACGACCCCTACGGAAAAAAAAAATGGCACCGCAGGGAAATGTCGTGTGGGAATCGTGGCCGGGGGGCTTGCCTTAACCGGCCGACCCGCGAGGAGACAACCTCTATAAAATAACCGACAGCGAAGTCGTTAAAACCCGCAGAGCACCAGGCGCACTCTGCAGTATTTAGCCTTCCCTCCAGTAAGGGCCCACTGCTGGAGGGCGACGAGTGTTTTGGACCCAACTCGTGGGATAAACATGAAAAATGATGAAAAAGAAACTCAGGTAAATAAAGTGATAGATCCCTTCGCCAGAAGGAGCTCACTGCAAAGAAGTCCAATTAGACAAAGAACTGCGTCACTACCAAGCTTAGGTGAACCTGCATGTAGTGACTCTCCAAGAAGAGAAGATTTTATGAAGACGGATGCCTCCAAGCATCTGTCTCCATCGCAACAGTCAAATAAACGCAAGAGATGGGAAACTACTCCCGAAACCCTTGGGCCCCAGGCAGTGATGGCAGACATATTCAAGAATATCATGCAGAAAATAAGTGGGCAAGTAAAGCAACTAGACAGAACTCTAGGAGAAATGTACAATCCCAAAAAGGAACTAAAGGACATAGTTGGCAGGATGCTTCTACAATTGGAGCGCTTAGAAAATAAGGAACTAAGCGAGTGGCTTGAAAAGGCGACCAGCGGGACACAAGAGGACAACAAAAGCCCGGATAGAAAACCGAAGGAACATAAGAAAAGCACAAGGACTACGAGCACTCAAACTAGCGACAGTAAAGTCACGATCGGCACTCAGTACGATGGACCAGAAAATGAGGAAGAGAAGGAAAGAAAAGAGGAAGAGAGGGCTATAGAAGTAAACAGAAAACTGCTAAACCTAGAAAGCGAGATAGAGCTACTAGACCTTATGAACCAAACGTGGCCTGAAAAAATATTTCAAAACGCTGACCTAAAAGTGGGAAACCCGTTACTAGAGCAAGAGGGGGACTTGGCAATATATACAGAAAATACAGGCACGGACAAAGGAATAGAAAGGAGATGCATGGAAAGGTACCCCGAATTAGCTGAATTGCTAACAACCGAATACCAGAAGGATCAGCATATGGCATACATAAAGCTCACTACGGAGGCACCGGAAAGCGACGGGTTCAGAAAGAAAGAAAGGTACGTGCTCGGGCTTACTGCGCAGAAAAATGCTGATGAAACGAGCAAAATACCCAACCTCATAGCAGCAATGCGGAGACTGAAAGAATTCGCTAGCAAGAACCAAAGACCAATCATCAATATACCAGCCCCCGAAAATATTAATTTCGAAGAAATGAGGAAAGTAACTGAATATGTATTCAGAGGAACAGACACGAAAGTTAAAATATACATACAAAGGGAAAGCGAGTGGAAGACGGTAGAAAAAAAACGACAATCCGATAGAAAAGCGATAAACACAGGAACAGTCATAGTAAAGTCAAATGGAAAGGAATACGCAGACGTTCTCAGAACAGTGAAAGGGGAAATCCAAAAAACCAAATACGAGGTAAAGGCGGTAAAGAAAAGCAAGGAAGGAGATCTAATTATATCAGTAAAAGGGGGGGAAGAAAGTGCCAGGAAAATAAAAGAACTCATCACGAAAGAGGTGCAAGACACTAAAATAATAATAAGAGATGGAACAAAAAAAAAGACGCTCCATGTTAACGGAATAGATGGAATTACGACAAAGGAAGAAGTTATGGAAGCATTTACACAAGCCGGAGTTAAGGAACATGAAATTATAGTCAAATCAATGAGACCAGCATACGGCGGAAACCAGAATGCCACAGTCGAGATAAACGAAAGTACAGCAACGAGCATAATTAGATCCGGGAGTATTAAAATAGGATGGATAAATTGCCGAGTGGTGGAAAGGGTTACACCAGTTAAATGTCATAAGTGCCAAGAGTATGGACACGCAGCACGAAACTGTCAGGGACCGGTTAGGGAAGAAAGATGTCTGAACTGCGGGAAAGGAGAACACAAAGCAAAAGAATGCAAGGACAAAGAATATTGCCCAAGCTGTAAAACAGAAGGCCATAGGATTGATAGCATGAAATGCCCAACCTATAAAAAGCTGGTTGAAAACGAAAGACAAAAAGGCAGGGGCAGGAGGTTCTTAAGGGAATAATGAATCCCAACCCTAGAAGACAGGTGCCGACATGCCGCAGAAAAGGCCTCAGGGTGTTGCAATGCAATTTAAATAGAAGAAGGGTGGCGCACGATATAGCTTTTGCTACGGCTACAGACAAAGATGTGGATATGTTAATGGTCACAGAACCAAACAAGAAAGTAATAGAGGGAAGAGGCTGGATTACAGACAGCAGAAAAGATGTGGCTATATATTTTAGAAATAGGCAAATAAGAGTGACTAAATTGGAAACTGGGGAAGGGGTAATAACCGTACACTTTAAAGACTACAGGATACACTGCTGCTATAGTTCGCCAAATGTCCCCCTAGAAACTTTTAAACAAGAGATTGACGACATCATGGGCAAATGCAGAAATACGCCAGGTGAAAGCATAGTGGCGGGGGATCTAAATGTAAAATCCCCGCAATGGGGCTCTCCGACTACGGACAAGAGAGGAGAGTACTTCACACAATGGATGGCGGAACTAAATATGGTGGCTCATAATAATGGCAGAATACCCACCTTTGTCAGAGGAAATGTGGAATCATATATTGACATCACTTGCTCCACACAGGGCATAGCAAGGCGAATATCAGGGTGGGAAGTATTAGACGCAGAGAACCTGAGCGATCACAGGGACATATTATTCGACATTGAAGATAAGACACAACGCACTATGGAGCTAAAAAGTGAACTGACAGTTGACTGGAATACTTTCAAAGAACTGGTGAAATGGAAGCTAGATAGAGATGGAGAAAAGGATACGGTGGAATTCCTAGAAGAAACACTGAAAGAAGCTTATCAAGGAAGTATACAAAGGACGAAAAATAGACAGGGTATGCCATACTGGTGGGACGAAGACATAGCGGACCTAAGACGAAAATGCCTAACAAACCGAAGAAGAGCCACGAGAATAGCAAGGGACGAAAGGGTCACAGAACAAGAGCGACTGGAAGCAACGGAAGCATATAAGTCAACAAAAAAGGAGCTACAAAAGAAAATATACGCCTCAAAAAACAAACATTGGGAAGAGCTATGTAAGAAACTGGATGATGACATATTCGGACAAGGGTATAAAATAGTAGCCCAAAACTTAAAAGCATATGCCCACTATAACTTGGACATACATACAAAGAGAGACATAGTAAACGAACTATTCCCAACGAGAGAAGACAAGTGGGAACACATGGCAAGAGTAGAAAATGTGCATCCGTTTACACAAGAGGAATTAAATCAAGCCCTACAGGAACTAAAAGTCGGAAAAGCTCCAGGCCACGATGGTATCCCTGCGGAAGCTATTAAAATAATAGGCAAGATCGCACCAAACTGGCTCCTAAGTATTTTAAATAGGCTACTGAGAGAGCAAAGCTTCCCCAAGAACTGGAAGAAGGCAAAACTGGTTCTAATCCCCAAAGCAAGGAAAGAAGGAATAGACACCACAACATATAGGCCAATCTGCTTACTCACTACAATAAGCAAGCTCTATGAAAAATTGATAAAAAGAAGACTGGAAGGAGCTATGGAAGAGACAGAAAGACTGTCTGACCATCAGTACGGATTTCGAAAAGGTAGATCTACACTACATGCAGTGGAGAAAGTGAGGCAGCTCATCAAGGAAAATGGAAGAAGGAAGTGGGGAGCATTAATAACCCTGGATGTACGAAACGCTTTTAATACCGCAGCGTGGGGAAAAATTATGAGCGAGCTAAGGAAAAGGGGAATCCCACAATATCTTAGAAATATTGTGAGTAGCTACCTTGAAGAAAGATCACTGGAAATCGAAAGAGGGGAAGTATACAAAGTCACGGCCGGAGTCCCGCAGGGCTCGGTGCTCGGCCCAACATTATGGAACATTCTATACGATGGAGTACTTAAAGAAAGGATGCCGGAAGGGGCCTGGGTCGTAGGCTTTGCTGACGACCTCGCTGTGGTACTAGTAGCAGATAGGGCTGAAGAACTGGCATCAAAGGGAGATGATGCACTGGACATTATAGACGCATGGTTAAAGCGACACTACCTCGAACTCGCGCCGGAAAAAACAGAAGCGGTAATCCTCAAAGGAAAGAGGGATAGGAGGAATATCAACTTCGCGTTGAGAGACGTCCAGATAGAACCAAAAAGGCAGGTGAAGTATCTGGGTATAATACTCGATGACAAGGACACCTTTGGCGAACACGTCAAGTATACGATTAAGAAAGCAGACACTAACGTAGCATCGCTCACGAGAATTATGCCCAATATCAAAGGACCCGGGAGTAAAAAGCGGGAGGTTTTATATAATGTCACGCAGTCAATACTCACGTATGGCGCACCGATATGGCACACGGTCTTAAGGAAAAAGCGATACAGGCAAATGCTAGTAAGCACACAAAGGAAAGCTCTACTAAGAGTGATAAGCGGATACAGAACAATATCTGCAAGAGCAACCCAGGTGGTGGCTGGGATTCTTCCTATAGACATACTAATAGATGAACGGAAACGGCTCTATGAAAGAGAAGACGGGTATACCTCGCTAGCCAAAAAAGAAGAAAGAGAAACAAGCTTGGATCTGTGGCAGGAGGAGTGGACGGAAACACTGGAAGTAGCCCAGTGGACGAAAGCTCTCATACCGGACGTGAAGAAATGGACCAAATGTCGACACAGACACACGGATTACTTTATCACCCAAATACTAACTGGACATGGTTCCTTTAAGGTATACACCCACAAAATAGGAAAAGCGGCCGAAGAAACATGCGCATATTGCGAGAACCGGGACACCGTAGCACACACTCTGTTCGAATGTATCAGATGGGAAAGGGAACGACAAAGAGTAAATCTAGAGTTAGGAGCTACTTTAAACAGTAACAATATCACTGAAGAGATGATGGAAAGTAGAGAAAAATGGAGCACGATCGGAAACTACATAAGGAAAGTAATGAGAAAAAAAGAGGAGGAAGAAAGAGACATGCAAAGAAGATAAGGAGTAAGACCGAACCTCCACATCCAGATGTATACTGCCAAGTGATTCCTGGATGTGAGAGTGAAGAGGTGGGGGTTTTTAGTGGGTAAAAATCCCACACTACCACGTAAGAAACAGCACGTGGTGTCTTTCTGAAGATTTTCCCCCACCGCAAAAAAAAAAAAAAAAAAAAAAAAAAAAAAAAAAAAAAAAAAAAAAAAAATGTACCCCCGCCAATGACATAATTATGTGAAAAAGAAAACTATTGACACAAATGCTTAAATCTGAATTTTAGTTTTGTTATTAGTATAATAATTAAGATAATGGTAAAATGCAGTGAACCACCATTACATCTCAGGCGTCACATTTTGACACAGAAATTCCTCTTGAAATACAATAACTTTGTTGAGAATAATCTTCCTCCAAAACTTGGACAATTAGCATCTCAAGATTTGACAAATCCGTATTGGCAAAATAAATAATCTACCACCTTTCAGATGCCTTTGTTAAGGTGACTGAATATGATTCTAGCATTAAAATGTCTAATTTGCCCTTCTTCAATTCTATGTATAATATTTACCAAATTTAGTGATGCAACTGGAAACAACCAAATTTTGCAGGAAATTATATCTAAATACCACACCCCTTGTAAAATTGTTGGTTGTGCTGTGTATATTCAAAACACACAAGGCGAGTTTAAGTTTAAATTTAACAATATGTTCTCTATATATATCGCAGAATCTATTGGAATAAGCAAAGCTTTAGATTGGGCTTTGTGTAACGATAATTTCATAAACTTTTTAACTAGGACTGATTCGATCTCAGTTTTGACCGCCATTTCTAATCCACCAAAGCATGTATACTCAAACTCAATCATAGTAGAAATTATGGAGAAGCATTTCAAGTTAAAATATCTTAATAAAAATGTTACTCTTATATGGGTCAAAGGACACTCTTATATTAGAGGCAATAAAGCATTGTTCGAACTAGCGAAGACTGCAAGTATTGATGGGGATTTAATCAATAGTTTACCTCATTCTGATGTAATAGCAGCGGTAAAAGAAAATATGAAATACTATGGGAAGAAGAGTGGACCAAAGTATGTAACAGCAACAGCTATAAGTATTGCAAAATCAACAAAAGCTACCTAGTTCCCCTTTGTCCTGTAGAAGTCATCCTAACAGAAAGGTTAATATTAAATATGTGAGATGCATGTTTGGACATGGAGCTGTCAACTCTCATCTATATAAAATGAAATTATCAGAAACACCCTTTTGTGATTGCAATGGATACCTGGATGATATAAATTATTGGATTTTTCAGTGTCATCACAAAGCACGTGCAACCAGTTTATTAATGCAAAAACTGGTATATAATCATATTCCATAACCACAATGCAACACATCTCTTTGTTACCTCATCGCCAGCAATGATCACCTAAGAACGATTCTATGAATTTTTAAAACTTACTAGACGTAAAATTTAATTAGTTTATTTTATTTAGTTTAGCTGTAGTTTCCTCATGTTACCAATCCTTTGCGGGTTAACCTGTCTATCGTTGCCTAACTTGTTGTAAGAAAAAAAAAGTCGCCTTGAACGGCACCTTGGCGTGAAGTGTATGTCCCAGTTTATCTTCGTTTGTTGTTTCAAGTACAGTCTGGTTTCTTTGGTTTTGTGTTAGGTTAGGTAAAATAATAAAGTAATCGTTGCAAATTTATGTATGGTAGCTCACGTAGTATAGCAATTGGTCTCAACACATGTATTGAAACGGACCACCCGGTATACTATATTTTTTAAATTTATTCCCGCGCCTTTTAACCCGAATTTACATATTTCCGAAATATCTTATAATTTGGTACGAAACTAAGTATCGCCCAGTAACTATCAAAAATATTTTACGTACATTTTCATGTTAAAATGCAAAGTTTTTAAACACATTAAATTCATAGTGTAAAGATTCCCTAAAAAACGAATATATCGGGCAGAACTAGGATGTTTCACAGCAAGAATCCACTTTAATTTTATTACGCCGTGCGAACTAGGTCCAGAACGACACGTTGTGGGAATGTGACGTCACTAATTTCTAGTAAATTCCGAGTATAAATAGTCTAGAAAAATTATGCACTTGGTCAATTAAGTTTGTACCCTCTAGTGGACTAGCTCGTAGAATTAATTTTCTCCCGAGCAGCTACTAGATTAACAGTACTTTATATTTTATTGGCAGATTAGCTCGGGGACTTGTCTTTTCAGAGCTAGCTGTTTAATAAATTATTTAGTGACTTAGAATTATTTTCGTGGGTCAGCTCGGCGAATTCGTTCCCTGAGCTGGCTGCGGATTTAGTTCGAGGTATCAATTTGATTGACCACCCGATTCATTTGGTATTACTACAATTTTTGTAGATTGGCTCGCATAGTGGTTTTATTCAGCTGAGCTTGCTGTCGAAGAGATTGTCAGTGTCCATTTGATTGACTCCCCGTCAATTAAATGGTCACTGCCAGTTTTAGGCAGATTGGCTCGCAGCATATTATGATTAAGCCGAGCTTGCTAGACGATAAGTTGTCGTTGCCATTTTAATCGATCGGACAACGTATCAGGGGACACCGACAGGGTATTATAACGAGGGGGGACTTATAATTAGGCCGTCGACGTACAGTTACGACGTTGCACGGGATATGTGGGAACCGACAGGTAAAACATGGATTTCGTATTTTATTTTAACTTATTAACCTCAATTAAAATCAAATCGGGAAAATTAGATTTCAATTTCAAATTTGTTTATCTACAGAAATGACTCTATAGTTCGGATTCGATGGTATGAAATTCGCGTGGACATTTTATTATGGCACTTTGATAATTTTAATAAGAATAACAAACTTCAATTAATTTTTGTGTTAAGTTTGCCATACAGTTATTTAGTTAATTTTTACCTCACCTAATATTTGGTGTTGTACATTAATTTAAGGAGCTCTGCATTGTAATCACGATCTTATTACTCATTCATCTTAATTTACTGAGATTAGGTAAATTTTATAGAACTTTATGATTTACTTCCAGTGGCAGATTTTGTTGGTGATAGAGGGTTACTCTACACTTTATTTATTGGGTGTTCAACGAATGCAACAATATTGTACTGTCTGGGCAGTTCACAGCTGTTCAGGCGATCGGTATAATTATTGTTTGACCAGCGGGGTGCTACTGCAGGCCACTTGTATTTATCACAAGCAATGACCTGTAATGTGTCTCCCCGATGGTTAAGAATAATTAATAATTTAAAAGAACTATTACATGACAAATTGTGTACAGGGTGTTTTGTTTTGTATTCACCTTCAATGGCAGCTTTCCTAGCCATGGGCGAGTTGGAAATGATTTTTAATTGCTTGTTCATTCGATTGTTTGAACAAATACAATCTTCGCAACACATTAGCCAATTGGCAGCCAATAGGCTGGTTCTGAGTCAAGTTTATTGGCCAGATCCCATCACTCTACGCTTCGCAACTTCAAACAATGTTTGATTGAGCAATTAATTGAGATTTCAATTTGCCATGCATTTAACTTCATCATTTATTGCGAGATTTCGCCACCCGATACAAGCTTTTCATGTGCCGAATTCAACACTTTTGCTACTTCAATTTGTACGAGGATTCTCGTAATAATCATTATCATTTTTAGTGATTATTGTTGTATTTTATTGAACATCTGATGGATATTGCAGTGACTGTTTGTCCCAGCGAAATCTGTGACTGGAAATATAAATTTGTGATTATTTTTCACTGTAAATTTATATTACTCTATGGCAGTTGCCACAACAGTATTTGTCTCCTGTTTTGATATAAATTTGTGATTATTTTTCACTGTAAATTTATATTATTTTAAGGCAGTTGCCACAACGTTTTATTTTTCGTTCCTGTATTGTAACCTGACGATTGTCTGAATATACGTATTAAACCGTTCCTTGTTTTTAATTATTTTACCTTTAAATAAAAATAAAGTTCAATGCTAAAATTAATCAAACATAAGGTTTGATCTAATCTAAAAGAATAGTGAATAAAATAACTTACAATTAATCAAACATAAGGTTTGATCTAATCTAAAAGAATAGTGAATAAAATAACCTCCAATAAACCAAACATAAGGTTTGAGTTAATATTAAAGAAACGTGAAATAATAAATTAAACCATGCAAACATAAGGTTTGTTTAATTTAATAGAAAATGAATAAAATGAAATCTAAAATTAAATAGCCAATAAACGAAGGTTGACAACATAACGATATAAGTCTGGTTCTTAAAAATTATACAGGGCATTATAAAAATACGAAATTATGCTTATCAAATAAAGTGCAAATTAAGAACAATGATCAGTGCCTAAATAAAGTACCGAATGTAATCAGTTCAGTGAAGAATATTTAATCAAGTGCAATAATCAATTAGTTTTCCATAATTAAAACTCTATCAAAGTAATTAATATCAATAAATAGAAACAATAATATCAAACTTTAAAAAGAACTATGGTAACAATAAACTACAAAATCACAAACGTAAATTTGAGTCCTACCACTAAACTAGACGATCACACAGCCAAATTAGTTTAATTGTTTTAATAATTAGACATTCAGGGGAGAGGGGAGGGTAACTGGTAATTAATCAAACCAGAATTTAACAACAAAATAATAGGCGTAGGGGGGGTGCGTCTCAGTATTTATTATATGTATTTTTCTATGACACTTAGTCAACACTTTTTGAAAAATAGCTTTATATTTATTTTATTTTATATTTTACTTTACCGCCTTATTTATTTTAACATCCTGGCGACGTTTAATTAATGCTACCCTACCACTTAACTAGGACGACGAGATGAGATACGGTCACCCATCCAAGCGATGGACTCTTCCGATGTACCTTAACTTCGCCGATCGAGATCTCGCCACAACTCAAATCAAATCAAAAACATATTTATTAAAAACTAAGAACAATCTTTCCCACCCGAACACTCATGTCCGGAGCGAGCCGAACATCTACAGCGAGAAATGCCATAGTACTTGTAAAGCTGGACGGAGTGAGGTGAGGTATGATTACAAAAAATTATTAACAAATACGAAGTCCTTTTACATAAAGTAAATTAAAGGGCAAGTAAAAATTAGGGCTTATCTAACTATGTAAATTTCAATTAATTTGTAATTATATAAGTAGTATAAAGCTATAAAATATTAATAAAATTGGTTTTACGGGAAAATTATTTATCAAAAAACCCGTTTCAGGAAATTCAACAAGAGCGAGGTATGGCTATGTCAAATCTCTTCAAAATTAATCAGTCCGATCCAGATCTCGCTGCTGAAACCAGTACCGTACCTCAACTCAACAACATTTGTTAAATGAAATTGATTCTTTTACAAAAAAAAGTAATACATATATGTGTATACAAAAATAATATTTAAATATACGATTCTTCATAAATTGTCTCCGTAAAACAAGACAAATCTTCAGAATCTTCACTATCTTTGAAATCATTGTGCGTTCATAGCAATTGTTGTCAATTTTATTTTCTTCTTTATTCTCTACATTAGAGTCTGAGAACGTGTAATAAATAATTAAGAAATTAGTGGCACCGTTTTTAAAAAACAAATAATCTTGTGAAAGCGTAAGAAAAATGTTATTACCATCAACGCTGAAAAACCGGCAATTCGTCGCCTTCAAACCATCGAAATTGAGATTTATCTTCGATTCCTTCTCATCCGAAATCTGAAGGAGACAACGAGGTTGGATATTGGAAATCATTCCACGTCTTAATAAAATGTCAATAAACAATAGATGAAAGTTCAACTTTGAACGTTTTTAACATCTACCATTTTTAACAGACGTACCGCATCCCAACAACGAGGTGGTAGAAGTACGTTTTGTGATGGGCTACATTGTTGCGATAAAAAAAGATAAATCAAGCTTAAACAACAAACCTGCACTATTTTTCAACCTGTGGAGTGTAAATCGGAAGTTCAATATTAGTTTCATCAAGCTCTATTTAGTGCTCTATCTAAGGTGAGCAAATATCGAGAGAAACAATGTTAACTCTAGAATTTGGCGGATGCGCCAGTAATAACGTAATAACTGTTATTGTATTTGGCTATTTTAGTAGTTGATTCTGACTTTGATCTCAAAAGACAAAACTTCAAATTGGAGAATCCAATGGGCTGTTATAGTTACAACACTTTTGCGGATTTTCGTGAAGGGTATACGGAGATGTGGGGATTTTCTAGCAACGATTATAATGCTGCTACTGAAGTAGTTTCCATAAACATTAAAACACTTCAACATAACTTTCGAATTCTTACATTCGCTTTGCCCATGAAGTTGGCATCGTCGGCATAAAATTGAAACTAATGCACATGGTTGATGAATTTAACCAATACTGATGTGACTACAAGTCTGTTCAATAAAATTTACATATGACATAGAAACCAACGGATAATTACCAGTTTTAGATACATTAGTAATCAAGAATAACTAAATTTTTGTTTTTAATCTGGTAATAGAATGGTAGGGGTAAATTTAGCTATAAATTTACTACTTGAAGTGAGTTTCTATAGCATTCGTGACTTTTTAAATAGAGGACCTTAGGAAATTATCCTTAGTTCTTAATCTGTTCAAATTTGTTAAACCAAATAATATAATTTTATTTAATCTTGTACACATATTTTTTATATGTTTGTGTATGTCAATCAAATTTATGTTGTGTATACTTATACACTTTATTAATATGGTTGTAACACATACATATAAAATGTTTGTTTTAAATCTGGATATTATAATATATTTTATGTTTTAGGTTTTTTTACTTTTACTCTTACAAATTACTTACCGTATATACATTTTGTACCTAAAATGGTCAATAAATTATTATTATTATTATACCGGGTGCCCCATTATATTTTGATCCTTTCTAAACTTATAGCTTTTGAATTAGTTGAGATAATGAAATGAGGTTTTCACCAGTCCCAGTTTCCTGGGCAATCATCTTTTTTTTCACTTCCGGTTTAACCGGAAATGATATAGCGTATTTTCGGGGATAGGGCAACTTTGTTATTTCAAATGGAACACCCTGTATATTTTTTCACAGTTGGAAAGCCCATTGTTTGCCCTTTCCGAAAATGCCACACTTGTCATGGAAATTATACAGAGTGATGGTTTCATAAGGTTTTAAAGTGAATACTGCGTTTTCTCGAAATACTACAAAAAAAATAATGATTCACAAACTAGACTATGGAAACAAAAGACAGCATCACTTGTAAACGTCAAATTAGTCTATTAACAACTCGGGTACTTGAGTAACTGTAAGAAAAATGTTTACTTTCAGTGAAAAAGCTAAGTGTGTAATCTTCTTTTCTGAAATTAAATCTTACAAAACAACACAAAGAAAATTTAGAACTATGTTTAACAAGGAACCTCCAACAAAAAATTCAAGTAGTAGAAAATGGTATAGAAACTTTTGGAATTTGAATTGTATTGACCGTCGAAAAAGAACGCCAAATAATGAAAATGGGCTTAACAATGCAATTGAAATTTTGGAAATGACACAAAGTGATCCTTCTTCTTCTACGAGAAAACTTTTCCGCAACAGGTATTCCCAAAACTAATCTTCATAGTGTTATGAAAAATGTTCTAAAGTTGAATGCTTACAAAATTCAGATTCATCAAGAATTAAAGGAAACGGGTTTTCCAAAACGAGTACAGTTTTGTAGAAAAATTCTTGATTTACGTAGAAGAGATAGGCAATTTCTTGATAAGTTAATCATGTCAGACGAAGCATCATTTCACTTAAATGGCAAGGTAAATAAGCATAATTGTAGAATTTGGGCATCAGAAAACCCCAGAGATTTCCATCAGTATGTCAGATCCTCTCCAAAAGTTACAGTTTGGTGTGCGGCATCAAAACAAAAAAATTACGATCCCTTTTCTTTTAACATTCCAATTGTTAATGCCCCATCATATTTGGACATGTTAGGAAATTTCTTTAATCAGCAACTTGAACAGGATAATTTGTTAAGGACTGTCTATTTCCAACAAGACGGTGCTATGCCTCATTATGCTATGATAACTATAGATTCCCTATTCACCTTTGGAAATTGCTGGATAGGAATGGATGGACTCCTCGATCCCCAGAGCTCACAGTTCCAGATTTTTTCGTATGAGGCGTATGTGAAAGACATGTGTTATAGCCCTATGCCACAAAATTTAGAGGAACTTAAATAAAACATTCGAAATGGTCTTAATAACATTACCCCCGGACAGTTAAGTAGAAGCTGTGACAACTTTGTAAAGAGAATAAATAAATGTATTCAAGTTGATGGTCAGCATTTTAAACATCTCTTGTAATTAATGTGTATTATTTTGTTTATTTCTTATTTGTTTAATAAATATTGTGTTATACTTTGTTATATCGAATTTCATGTGTACATTTTCAGTATTAGCAATTTTGAAGTAACATTCAACTATTAATAAACTAATATGACGTTTACAAGTGATGTTGTCTTTTGTTTCCATAGTCTACTTTGTGAGTCATTATTTTTTTCGCAGAGTTTCGCTAAAACGCAGTGTTCACTTTAAAACCTTATAAAACCATCACTCTGTATAATTTCCATAACAAATATGGCATTTTCGGAATGGGGAAACAATGGGCTTTCCAAATGTAAAAATATATACAGAGTGAAATAACAAAGTTGCCCTATCTCCGAAAATATGCTATGTCATTTTCGGTTAACCGGAAGTGAGCAAAAAGAGATGACTACTCAGGAAATAACTTCAAAATTAAAAGAACACTAGCGAAAACCACATTTCATTATCTCAACTAGTTCAAAAGTTATATAGGTTTAAAAAGGGTCAAAATATAATAGGACACCCGGTATTATTATTTTTAGACATGAAAAGGTAGGTGATATGTTCCCATAAAATCAAATTTCACAAAATTTGATCGATGAAGGTGGAATCTACATATTAGTACATATGTCTTCCAATTATATATATTTGATGTTTTCTTGACACTCTGTTGATCTGCTATTTCTACGAAGGCGTGGAAAGGACATAGTAAAAATATTTTTATAATTGCCAGTTTAAACTTGCAATTATCTATAATTGCAACTTTAAACTTGCAATTATACATAATTGCAACTTTAAACTTGCAATTATACCTAATTGCAACTTTAAACTTGCAATTATCCATAATTGCAAGTTTAAACTTGCAATTATCTATAATTGCAACTTTAAACTTGCAATTATACATAATTGCAACTTTAAACTTGCAATTATACCTAATGGAAATTATGTATAATTGCAAGTTTAAAGTTGCAATTATAGATAATTGCAAGTTTAAAGTTGCAATTATAGATAATTGCAAATTTAAAGTTTCAATTATGGATAATTGCAAGTTTAAAGTTGCAATTAGGTATAATTGCAAGTTTGAAGTTGCAATTAGGTATAATTGTCTAATTGCAAGTTTAAAGTTGCAATTATGGATAATTGCAAGTTTAAAGTTGCAATTAGGTATAATTGCAAGTTTAAAGTTGCAATTATGTATAATTGCAAGTTTAAAGTTGCAATTATAGATAATTGCAAGTTTAAACTGACAATTATAAAAATATTTTTACTATGTCCTTTCCATGCCTTCGTATATTTCTGTATATTGTAGTTACAAATAAATAATTTACATAAATCATTACAAATCTGCACTTATAATAGAACAATAAATGATTATAACGAGCGAATGGAAAATTTATTATCTTGAACATTTTTTTAATGGATTTTGATTGGATATATCCGCAATGAAATTAGTATTTTCTTATTTGCTCGCGATAACAGTAGTGTTTATATTTAGGTCAATTATTATCATATAAACTACTTCTTAATTAAAGAAAAATGAAGCAGTATCTATCTATAGACATAATTAACAAATTATTGATAGAAATTACCTAGGATTTTATAAAAATATTATTTTCGTCCTAGTGATGTTGCATCATCCTATTTAAAGATATCGAAAGCCGTTAATTAAAAAAAAATAGTACATATATATTTTTAGCATTTAGCATTAATACGCACTATAATTAGTGAAAAGATTATACAGGCATTTGCCAAGAAACTACGTATATTTTATAATTAATATTTTATGTTCTTAAAAACAGCCAAATAAATATAATGAAGTATTATCACTGAACAGATTTAAGCATGCCAAAATAATTACTAACACTGCTATTGTTGTCTTATGGAAATTTCTAATAAAGACATAAAAAAGAGCAATCTGTTCTCTAGCATTTGTATATTATTCTTTTCTACAAATATTATGTATTCACGCTGCCTCAGTTTATACCATACTAATCTACAGTTATTGCTATTTCCACTCAATATGCGTTGATTTAGTCCTTCCTATCTGAATAACTGGGCACCTTCTAGTCCTTTCAGTTTGTACAAAATTCTGAATTTTCACGAGGCATACTAATTATGTAGAAAATATGTATGATAAATGTAAACCTTCAGAATTCTTCTCTTATAAACTAATGTACTATTGCGCACCACATGTAACATTTTATAGAAGTTTGAAAATATAGTATATAAAATCATAGGAGTAGGCGCAGAATTGTAGGAAACTAAAATGAGAGACGCAGTTGACCTTGGTTTTATCTATCTATGAGGTAGCGATTTTTTTACGTAAAACCACTCAAACTTATCAAGCAGAAATTAAATTTGTTGAACTAAAAAATCTGTCTAGACAGTACGTTGATAAACTTTTACACGTTTTGTTCTAAAATAATTTAGAAGCACTAGGCTTATCTCATATTTGACTATTTAATGTCAGCCGGGCTTAAGATGGAGACAGGTAGTTATTGCAGTCTATCAAAACTTTAAATATAAATATAAATGGTGATCCTGATAATAATTACTTGCTCGCTGCCTGCGTTATAAACCCACATAACGTGTGATACTCCTTTGTACATGGTAGTGACACATAGTATGAAATCTTCCCAAAAAGAAAAACAGAAAAATATAGCTGTTGTATGGTCTAGATCACATACCAGTACTTACTTCGTGACGTTCTAGAAGGTATTCAGTTTGTCGAAACGTACGACCCATGGGTGTAGAATTTATTAAAACCTTCCATTTTCAATTATTAGCAAGATCCAAGCAGTAGTAAAGACGTGGTTTTTCTCGGCCATCGTCTCAATGTATCCAGTACAAAACTCCCGTCCCTGTTGAGCAAACATTCAGTATCTCTGTCCTTGTAATGATGGGAGACTTAAAACATGTGAAAGTTAATAGAAACAAGTGTTGTTTTGTTCCTGGATGTACAAATACATCAGTAAATAACCCAATAATCCTTTTTTAAACCAATGACATTTTTAAAAAACTTTTTTTACCTTAAATCAAAATCGGTCCCCGATTATACAATGTTTTCGCATCACTGTTTCCAACGTAGCAAAGCACATTTAATATGGAACACACTGTATGATATACTACTAAAGGTTTGGTACTATATAGTACTTATTACTTATTTATATAAAACCGTACTTACTGTTTCGCTGTTACACCACTAGATTGAGGCTGATTGAAGTCATCTATCAATATGGCCAAAAATTCAGAAACCATGGTAACGTCCACAGTTGGCAGATTATGCGAGTTCACCTTTTGAAAACCTTCCTCCCGTTAAGAAGTATGCCTTAATTAAAATTAAAAGTCGCAAAACGAAGAACTACACGGACCCAACAGTTTCCAGAAGGCAGTAAATGCAGACTAATCCTTATTAGGGATGGCAACGATGTATCGATATAAAATAAATATCGATATATTAATCCTAAACCATGAACTTATTCATATCGTTTTTTTTGCTGCAATATATCAGGTTGAAATATCGATATTTTGCTAAAAATATTGAGAAGGGTCAACTTGCATATTACCCATCGCTCTTCGAAATTTCAATCGAGATGAATACTGTACTGTAAAGAAATGCCCCCCCCCCCGCTTTCCAAAGTTATGCCTTAAGCAATATTCATTAATTTTTGACATTAAATGTTAATTTACCAAAATATATCTATAATTTTTGTTATATCGAATGTATTATATTGATCTGAGTCTTGTGATGTATCAAATGATTGATTTATCGATATATTGTATTTTTTGCCATCCCTAATTCTCATATGAAACGTGCACGAAAGCCTAACCACTATATTCGCGCGCGTTTAACTATGAGCAACTTGACGTCACACCAATCAAGGAGCGTCTCGCGCATCCAAATGAATATTCATATTTCTTTAGGAGTTTTCACATAAAAAGGATTTGTTGATTGTTGTAAAGCTTTGTAGATATTATTATAAGACTATTCTTAACCATTTTATGATGTTTAAGAAGGATTTAATTTTTTTGTGAACATCCCTATTGTCAAGGAAGAAATATGCTGTATGGGGTAAAAAAATAATGAATTAAGAAACCATAGAAATAAAGTCTGGAGTGTAGTTAACATTACTACAAACGAGGAAAATCTGATACTCATTTTGTGGTTCAGAGTGACCACCAAAAAAAAAAAAAAAGAAATGAAATAAAAGGTGCAATGGAGAAGGAAGTTTTCTGCAAATGCCTTTTTAGACTATTGCTAGTTAATAGCCATTTGGAGCAACTATATGCAGATCTAATAGTAACTAATATTAATAATTTCTGTCAATGCGTGTCATTTTCTCACATATTTAATTCATGTATTTCTTGAAGTCATAATTAAAATTCTACCTAGCGCTGGTAAAAACGTGTATGCATTTTTCTATAATCTGCATAACATATAATTATTGCATGCGTTTAATTTTGTTTATAAACGTTGTAAACAAATATGCAATTTTCATAAATAAATTGGTATTACATCAACATTTATCTGCGTGAAGCGTAGCAGATATTGGTAATAGGTTACTGTTTTTTTGCATTATTTTGGATATATTTTTTTTAATTAAAGTATTGATTGCTACTTTAAAGCTTCATAACAACGGTGATAATAACGAAAACAAGTCAATTAATACTTCAATCAATTTCTTAAACGTGAAATTATCAGTTACATATTACATTCAGGTCATCACTGTTCCAAATAAAAGGAATCATTGTTTGATATGCTAAGTACATATTAATTTTGACGAAGCAAACAAAAGTCACCTCCAGTCACGCCACTTTCATTATACCAATAATTTCTGTTGATAAATTGTCATTTTATTTTTGTCCAAGTGGTACATTTGCCAAATTTTCATTTCACACAATAACACTTAGTCGACACGGGTGTTTTTGGACTACCAATTTGTCTTGAGAGGCCAGCACAATTTTCAATAACATTACTTCAAATCTTGGAAATATTTTAGTTTATCATATTTTAATTTTCTCTTTTTAAGATACAATATTCATTTCAGTGAAGTTTGGCGGCAAATCGATGTACATAGTTCGGAATTCTGTAGTTCTAAGTAGCTAGTGTGATTGCTCTATTATGTTTTTCAGTCACAAATATCTAGTGTGTACGAATTCTTAATATAGCACAATGCAATACGTTTATTGAATCAGAATAAGCGATACAACTACAGACTTTACAAAAAGGATGTGTATCAATAAGGTTTATTTTCAACACTTCCCGTGAACAAACGTGGATACATATACATACACATACATGAACATATACATATAAACATAAAAACATAATTGTGCCACAACTATAAGCAACACAATTACATTGTGGTATATGCAGAATTCAAGTAACTAAGGGCTAAAATTAAGATTGATATCGATATAGCCTACACAAATTATGTTCGTAACATTAAAAATAATATTGTACCGAAACCATAGAATCATACCATAGTCCAATAATTATAAAGATTTCCATAACAAAAATGTCTGAGATTTTCCTGCAGTAACTGTTAGTGGAGGGATTATACATAACAAAACCATAAAAATCAGTTCTGGGGGTACCGCGCAACCTCCCCCAAAAACCACCCCTTCGGTGAAAAAAAGCTTTATTTTACTGATAACTCGTTAATCGTTGAAGATATGAAAAAATTGCTCATTCTAAAGAAGAAAGCTTGACTAATTGCCTAAAAAAAAGTCCTCTTGTAATTTTTTGTGTATGCCATGGTTTTCGAGAAAATCGGTATTGCAAAAAATTGTAACATTTAACTTTTAACTATTCGCAGGCCCATAAAAATTAACTGACTTTAATATAAATTATAAATGCATTATATTTTAGTACAAGGTAGTAGTACTTCAATGCATAAAAAGTTGGGAATAAAAATAATCACATTTACAATTTTACCAGCAGGTTGAAGTTAGCCAAATTTTGGCCAATTTTTTATTGCTTCCTAAAAATTAAAAAAAACCCAAATATCTTGAAAATTTAGATCAAAATTTTTTTTCCAGTTTATATTATAACATGCGGAATGCTCAATAGCATCCTTCGTTACACTGTTAATATTTATTAGAAAAATTATAAGTTATCGGAAATATTATTCCCACAAACTCTAATACTAATAGAGTGCACTTACTCCTTAGACCATGATGAACATACGTCATCTGTCAGCAGTTAACGCTCGCGAATACTAGATAGCACACCGGGGATGAGATTTCAACTAAATAAAGCCGGGTGAAACTCTTTCTCGTTGAACCATTGAACTAATTAGACGTATTTGTAATTTTGTTTGACCTGTAATGGGGATGTTAGAATTTGAAAAACCTCGTGATGATCATATGAGGTAAGGTTTTAATTATTATATCGGTAAACACCATCTAACATTTGAAATATTCTTTCAGGTTTTTCTCATATTTTTATAAATTAAGAATTAATTTCTTAATACAAAACTTATTCACGTCTAATGATTTTAACGTAGAAGTATTTCAACGTTACATTATTTGCTTTGAGCAAGATTTCAAATTATGTACATTCAAATTGCGATACCTACTACGTTTTCCACTAAGCAAGCAATATTCATATGAAGTCAACCTTTCTATACTACATTTTGAATTGGGATATATGAAAACATTCTGAGCGATGAGATTTTCTTCATTTGTCTTGGCTACAAATCCTGTACGAACGTTTCTACGATTTCATAACCTCAAAATGGGATTAAGGCAGCCACATGTGAAACATAACTTTTAAATCCATAATCATCGGAGAGCAGGATCATATTTAGCAATTTCCTTAATCAGGATAACAAAATAAAAGATAAGTACTTTTGATTGCTACATGTAAAAGGGATTATTTTCACATGATTGTAGTTTTGGGTCATAAAAGCCAAGTGTCTAAATTTAAAATATGAGATTCAAGCTAAATCTATTATATTTTTTTGTTAGATTATATTTTAAATACGCTGTTATAATTAACCCATTGTCGTACATTAATTCATAATTACTTATATCTTAAATTCGTTGTCGCAAATATTTCATCGTAGTATTCATTCCGTGGTTAATTTTATCGTACTGTAAATATTTTATCATAGTATTGTAATGCACTTCTGTTGGTAACATAGTAAGTCGTGGTTCATTTTTATGGTAACGAGAGTGTCCAAAGTTTATGTGTTTTGAGATATTTCTACAAGACTTATCTTTTGTAATGTATTTATTTTGTCTTTCGTAAAGGATCTCAAGTTTATCTAATTTTGTTGTAATATGTGATTTTAGCATTGAGGTAAAACTTACGAGACGTATCTTTTGTAATATATATTTGGTTCTCGTAAGCACCTCAAAATCTTGCCGTTGAGCAAATTGTAATATAGTGTATCTTGTAATATAGTATATTTTGTAATATAGTTTCCTTTGTACATATTTCTGTCTGGTATTTTGCTATACAGTATCGTTGATGCTGTGATAGTTTCACTTTTTGTAATATAATATTTTTGTAATATAGTGCTATTGTATATATGTAACATTTGTCTTTTGTTTATCTTTATCTTTAATTTTCCGTGATTATACTAAGTAATCAATGGCGCCCAAGCCTTGAACTCAACACCCTTTTGCTCTCCGTGTCTTTACTGTGCTAGCCAGGTTAAACCAGTGACGCTAACCACGTCGATCGTAGGGTGGCCCACCACAAGAACCACTTGGGGGCAAACGTAAGACCTTTTCAAAATAAATAGCCACAATATATCATACAACTATTGTTTCTAATCATTTAATAGCTAAAAAATTCTATTAGAAAAATATCATCAAAAAACTGAATATGCAGACTTTTTTGGATTTTTTCTTTTGGCTAAATTTAACATGCTGCTAAATTTGTAAATGTGAATATTTTTATTCCTAACTTTTTATGCCTTGAAGTACTACCTTGAACTAAAAGATAATGCATTTGTAACATATTATATCCAGTTATTTTTATGGGCCTGTGAATAGTTAGATGCACAAAAAATCAAGAGATAACTATATTACATTGTTATTTTTATATACTAATAAGTATCAATAGCCCTCAAAAATGGCAACGCAAGAAAGTATTTTATATCCATTTAAAAGCGTTATATTGAGAATGTCAAATAAGAAATTGGACAAATTTATTTTATGATTTTGATTTGCTAGCATAATCATAAGTCAGGTTATCGAAAGAATGGAAATATTTCATTAATATTTTTTACATATAGTTTTTCTTTTAATTCTCATAGATAGCTTTCTTTCGCTGTTTGCAAAATCCTATAAAGAATATGTTTCATTTTATATTCCCTTTAAAACCCATTTTGATTTCTCTTCCTAGCTTGTTCGGTTTTTGATCAATTAAATTTTTTCTATAGGCCGCGCGCAAAAAATTTCAAATAAACGAAAATCCTCGCGCACTAAAAATGCAAATTTTAGAATTTTTGTCAATATCGATTTTCTCGAAAACCATGGCATACACAAGAAAATTAAAAGAGGACCTTTTTTAGGCAATTAGTCAAGCTTTCTTTTTTGTGATGAGCAATTTTTTTTTATCTTGAACGCTTAGCGAGTTATCAGTAAAATAAACATTTTTCACCGAAGGGGTGGATCTTTTGAGGGGTTACGCGGCGCCCCCAGAACTGATATTTGTGATTTTATGATGTTTAATCCTCGCACTAACAGTTACGGAAGGAAAATTTCAGATAATATTTTTTGCGAATTTCTGGTGTATTTTTTACTTTATTGACTGGACTATTAATAGTAAAAAGAAATCTACTGATATTTCCATTCGTATGTTTTTAAACGGTCAACATTTTGATAATCGTTTTGACATTATAAACTCATTCGCAGATTTTTTTTGGTAAGTCTTTCCTGCCACCTACGGACAATTTCGAGTCGATAAACGACCAAGTAACAAACACACCAACTATCGCTATCAAAGGCTTCTGCGAAAATGAGGTATTTAATGCTCTATAAAATTAAAACCTAAATTAACAGTGAGGCCGGATCATATCCCATCCTTTCTGATTAAAGATTGTGCCGATGTTTCTCATATTCACTTTCTATACTTTTTAACCTAAGTATTCGCAATGGCCAGCGTCCAGACATCTAAAAATATTCAAAAGTATGCCCACTGTATATCCAGCATTAAAAGTCAGCTATCAATTTACCAGCACGTTTTTGTTAAAGAGCGCTCTACCACCTCTAATGCATAACTCAATTTATCTCTGAGGCCATTGATCACCGTTCGCAAATAGACGTAATATACAGATTTTTCTAAGGCATTCGACACCCTTGACCACGCTATATTACTTCAAAAAATCTCCTTTTGGTTTCCCCCAATCTCTGCTCATATTTTTTCAATCCTGTCTCTTTGATAGTAAACAATATGTCACTCATAGTTGGGTTTCGGTCTGTCGAGTATCTGGCAATATCAGGAGTTCCGCAAGGATCAACTCGGAGACCAATGCTTTTTAACATCTTTATAAATGATGTCGTGGAAGTTACTCAAGATGAGTGTTTACTCTATGCAGATGATCCTCAAAATTTTTAATACTATTAGTTTCATAGCGGATTGCAATCTATTACAAAACAGCCTCGCCAATATATCTGATTGGTGTGTTCGAAACAAGTTAAAGTTAAATGTGTCAAATTGCAACGTTATGTCCTACACAACAAAACTCATACCCACTACATTTAATTATAGCATAGATAATGTGGAACTCCAAAGACCCGTGACTTTCAAGGATCTTGGCGCAATTTTCGATAAAGAACTTTCCTTTGTACCATACATAAATAACATAAGTTCAAAATCATTTAAGATTATGGGATTTCTATTCAAAGCAAGCAGAAAGTTTATCAATACTGACACTCCAGAAGTACTTTACTTTGTTTTTCCTTCTTCAATTCTTTGGGACTTCCTGCCACATGTATGTTTTCTTTTTAAGCGGTGCTAGGGGAATCTACAAAATATATCACAATTAACCAGTATGATACTGGTAAATAACCTCTACGCCTGTGACGTTTACGTCAAAGGATCAGTTAGAAGCTGTTTTTTTACACAAAGAAGTATAAAAACTTGAAATTAAATATTTCGCCGACGTTTCGGAAATCTAATCTGTTTCCTTTTTCAAGGCTTTTTTGAAAAATCTTTTTTTGCTGTGTATGACAAATACACAGCTCTAAGAATGTTCCATAGATGCTTACATTTACATAGAACTGTTGATATAGTTAACAGTTTTTTAGTTACAGGCGTAGAGGCTATTTACCAGTATCATACTGGTCAATTGTGACATATTTTGTAGATTCCCCTAGCACCGCTTAAAAAGAAAACATTCATGTGGCAGGAAGTCCCAAAGAATTGAAGAAGGAAAAAGAAAATCAAGATAATGCCACAAATAGCATTTAGACAATACTTTACTTTGCTTTTGTCCTTTCTAATATTGAATACGTGTCACTCATCTGGAACCCTCATTACTCATGCTAATAGCCTAGAAAAAGTACAAAGGTGATTTGCAAAATTATTGTGGTTCAAGTGTGATGGAGTATACCCATTATTGATTTATAGATTCTGTATGGACACTCTTGAGAAGAGGTGAGTTTGCTATTCTCAAATATTTTTACATAATCTAATACATAACAAGATCTACTGCCTAGAATTTTTAAATAAATTAGTTTTATGTCCCATTAAATACTTAGATAATGCAAACTTTCTATCTTCCTACTCCGTACTCTAATAGACTTAAATTTTCTCCTCTATTTTCAATGTGCCATAATTACAATGTGTAATTACATTGTGACAAATTGTGACTTTTATAGCCATTGACTCTTTGTCTTTCTTTGGATTCTGCTTTTATATAGTTTTATTATTATGCTTAACTTACATGAGTATTCTTCTTATTTTCTTGTCTTTGATTTTTGCTTTTATTTAGTTTTAATATTATGTTATCTTATAGGAGTACTTTACATACCTCTAATGTATATTATAAATACTTAATTTTTTGTGTATCCGCCCTGATCTGTAAATGGGTTATACCCGTTGAGCAGTGTACGCTAAAAATAAGTAAATCAATAAAGAAATAAATAATCACGTACATGTAATAATATCTTGATATCGAAGCCGTCTTCTTCCGTCTATTTTCCTAATATACCTCTGGCAAGAACGACCGTGTGCTATATTACTGCAGAGTCTGCTCTGTCCTCGTCTAGCATTTCAAAAAACGCTTTCTGTCGTTCTTGCTCTCACTGTGGCTAATAATTAGAGAAATACACTACACTGCAAACAACGCAAGAAGCTTTACACAATAGCTGTTGATTAATTTCCCTATAATATCTAAGTACTCTGTGATGAATCCAATATCATGGCATTTATTTTATATATACGTGGTGGGAACCGGATATTTTTGAAATAATCACTACATTGCAAACTTTTTTTTTAACCATTTTCTATTAGCAGAAAAAGATGAGTAAGGACACAACATTTTTATATATTCATGTATTCAATATTACATCTGACAAATGGCTTCATTAACAAAAGTTTGAAGACGTTCACAGAAAATGGTTTCCACTTCAATCAGCAGTTGTCTCTCGATTTGTGCGATATTCTAACGAATCGCGTCCTTCAACTCAACTAATGTGCGGGGCTTGTTCTCGTGATTTGAGATATCCCCATAGAAAACAATCACACATAGAAAAGTCAGGGGACTGAGAGGGCCGTGGAACATCAGGTCCAGGAACGCATTGACGCTCTGGGTGTGTGAGGCATGGCCCCATCTTGCTGAAACCACATTGCTCAGTGAGTAATTCTCCTCGTCCGTAATTCAGACAGAAAGGTCAGTTATGTTAATGTAACGATCAGAATTGTCAGGTCAGTAACCCTCCCTTTTTTTTTACAGAAGGACCGATGATGCCAACTGTGCCAAAATTGCACCAAACTGTAACGTTGGTGCTTTTTATGTTTCTATTTTACCGACAGTGCAGCTCAGTTGACTAAACGTCTTTGTGGCCAGCGCGCTTCGTCAGACTGCCTAACTTATACTGGGTTCGATCCTCAGCACCTACACTGGCAATGTTGGTGGGTAATGGATGTTTTCTGCGTTTTTTCAAATGTGTGACCCCCTTCCGGACAGCCTATGAGAGGTTTTAGATTTGGGGGTTGTCTACTATATTTGATGTTTATGTTTTATGTTGTATGTTTATTTTATTCATTTATTTAACGTCGGTTTATTTCCGCTACGAAAGCCAATCGTCGACGCTAGGAGATGAGCCACACCCAACCTGTAAATTTTACCGAATTCAATAGACAAAGGATCAACTCGTTTACATCTCCTCCGATGGAGGACAACACTCTCCTTAAACAGCATTGCTTCTACGTATACGCGGATATGCAAGCCGTTAGAACTTCTAATGTCTTGTATATCATTGTGTACGTACAAGGTATGCAATTTCAGGTGGGTACTGCGCTCCTACGGAGGAGATGTAAATCAGTCGCCTTACCTTGTAATAGAAGATAAGGTGAGATTGCTGTATTTCCTTAGATCTTCACCCAAGTACTATCTAATTGGCGCCGCATAACATTTCGATATTCGTATAGTGGACGTGTCTATGCTCGACCCTTTCTTATATGTTAACCAAGCTTTCCTTTTAATTTTCTTTATTTCGTATAAGTTCTTTGTAAACCATGATTCTTGACGCTTGTTAGATTTAAGTCATTGTTTTGTCTAAGTTTTCTTCACCATAATTTTACCATATCATCCACAAAAATAACATTTTTCACATCGTGATAAAAGAGTTTCGTATTCATTGTTTTAATGTGAATAGGGTACAAGAACATTTTATCGTTTAATAAATAGCACTATATCATTTTGATGAATAGTTGCACTTACATGTATATCCGATGTAAGTTATAAATTACGTTTATTTGGTTTAGCCTTTTTTGTATACGTTCAAAATAAATCAAATTCATGAATGTAATGCGTCAAGAGTAATTTATAATTACATATACTGTGACGTAGGTATGCGTATAAATAAATATTTCGTATTTTTAAAAGTAGCAAACTTTGTGTAGGTTCTGATGCGGAATTATTCATTCATTCATTTTTACAACAGGAGCTACAGGACCAATTTATGTGAAATAAGATACTAATTAAATTCTGTACTGCAAAATAAGTCTTTTCATGTGCATACACATATGATGACTTATATGTCGTTGAGAGTATTTCTTACGTTAAGTATAGGACATATGTGGGCATTCCACATAATTAAACACAATAGTTAAAGTGGTAATTACTTTATGTTGTTAATATTTTGAGGTAAAAAATAAGATTACATTTTTTATGTATGTATATGACAATATCAAAAATCTCTTGTTTTTTTGTTGTTATTTCTTTTCTTCTTTTTTCTGTCGACCTGAATCTCATCCTCCTTGATGAGTAAGTGAACTGCTTGCCACAACATAGTTTAATATAACTATCAAACCGTCAAACTATTGGAATATATTGTAGTATAATGGCAATATACCTGTGATTTGCACCGATTGCTCACCTCTCACAGTATTTCCACGTATAGGATCAAAATTTGAATACATTTTTTTTTTTTTATATAATGAAAGAAACTGAACTAAAAGTTATGAAATAAAATTTTGTATTCGCCTGGTTAATTCAACCATATTATCTAATAAAGATATTGAAGTTGAGTGATTGACTGATGATTGTCAGCGTAAGGTAGGCATTGCTACCACTTCCAGACATCCATTCTGGATGTTTTTATATACCGCCGGACCGGCTGCATACGCTGGATGGGATATGGGACATGCTTGTTGAAAGCAGTGAGAGCCACGTCACACATGGGGTAGGAATATAGGACGGGAAGTGTAGGTGTTTGTGATATGTTTTTCTTAAGTTTCCATCTATTATCATCCCTTTATTTTTTCTTTTTCTTGGCCCTCTGTTTCTTCTGCCTCTGAACCTAGCAGTGCGCACCTCCTGCCCGCTTTTAGTTATTAACCGTTTCACAGGTAATAAATAGTCACTGACAGTGGAGGTGCAAGGAAAGCCCCGAGAGAACATTTGAGACAGCCTGTATACCGTTCCGCCAAGGTAAAGCAAAGCAACCAGTAAAATCTGCAGAATATAAAAAGATATCAAGGAGAACGTTTGGGATGCTGTGTATATCAGGCAGACCCCAACTACTTTAACTTTGACATTTTTGTATTCGTAAATAGACCCAATATATTGACTATGTGACAAGGATTAATAAACCAATAAACAGAACGTACCTTTTCGCCTGTGTGCACATGTTGGCAGCCTCCCTTTCCACTCTTTAGGATTCTTACACTTACTGCACTCGTTGTTTCGCCCTTCTTAAAAACCAACCCATTGCCCTTCACTGAAAAGATAGCTTTATGGTGCACAGATATAATTTATTCCTGGATGTTTGTGTCCCTTTTTCAAGTTCTTTATATACGCTGTCAGACGATGACACATTCAGCCGATATATTCACACAATTTCGCACGATTCTCACAGTTTTAATCGAATATATTCGAGATTTCGTAACAGCTATGCCGGCGAGCCTGCCTCCGGCGCCATCCGAAACCAAATATGGATATTGAAGGACATAAAATCCAACGGAGTTAGGTCTGGGGAACGTGGAGGCCATTGAATAGGGCCATCCCGCCCAATCTACGCATACGCCTATAGTTTTTCAAAATGACGACTTTCCCGCGCACTGGAGATTGATTGTAAGAGAATATCTAGATAATGTGTTCCCAAATACGTGGACTGGGCAGTATGGCCCTATTCAATGGCCTCCACGTTCCCCAGACCTAACTCCGTTGGATTCTTATGTCTGGGGACGTGCCAAAGAGCTCGTGTACGCGACGAAGGTTGCGACTAGGGAGGAACTTGTCCAACGCATAGAAACGGCTTTCGGTACAATTAGGGAGGAAATACGACTTCATACAACAACTGTCGAAATACGAAGCAGATGTCGGGCCTGCATTCGCAACAGAGACCAACACTTTGAGCAAGATTTTTAAATTTTTTTAATAAATAATAAAAATGTAATTGTTTCTCTATTTCAAGAAAACCAATGAACAGAAAGAAATAGAAGATAGATTTTACTTCGCAAGAGTGAGATAACAGATTTTACCTGTTTCCCATGCATAATTTAAGCAAAAATAATTTTTTATTCGGAATTTTGAATATTAGCCTTATGTGACCCGATTCATTAATTTAGCGAATTCACGAAGTTATTAAAAGATTTTTATGACATGTGGCACATCACTAGCAAGAGGATAGACTAGAGAATTTTTGAGGGAGTTGGAAGATTCCGGTTGGTCCAAGTTTTTTTTATAGCCATGTAAAGTGTAAGTTTAAATTTTAATTTTACCTATTCCGAAAGTTTGCGAGTGAATAAAAAAACAACTAGATGACTAATACCAGTAATTTTAGATTTAAAAGAACCCTTCAACAATACACATCAAAATAAAAATGAAATTCGCAGTCTACGCCTAATACTTTTTTTATAATTTGAATTTAAATGTAGAATTTGGGATTCTTTCATTAAAAAGATAAAAGGTCTATATGAAAAATCCCGCAGGGCATGGAAAGTGTTAAGGGGCCTGAAAGGATAGCAGATAACCCTTTCTGTCGGCCATTTCAATTTGGCACACGATGCACCAAACACCCTGTATAACGAAATCGAGTAAAGCACTACTATGTTTTTTACCACTATATTTGCACAAAACGTGACTGCAGTTTCAACTCTTTAGGTCATTTTCGAACGAAGAATGAAATACAAAAGATTTGGTCCCTATTTAAATATGTTTCCAGAATTAAACACATTAGAGAATTATGAAAGTACACAGGTAGTTTATGACATCCTAACTATCTAAGGGTGGGGTTTCTCAAAAATATTAATTACATTTTGGTAGCAGTAAAAAGAGGCGAATACATTTAACAAAATTAAATCATCCTTATTATTGTATTTGTATATTTCCAGTGCTTCTAACAAATTAAGTTTCAGACCTTTGCTAGCATAGTGTAGGATTTCCATATTATTAATATCTGGGAAGCAGTGGCGGCTCGTGATATTGTCTGCAGAGGAGGCTTGATATTCTGAAAGACAACTGATGTGCAATATGACTACAATTTGTACATTTCCCCACCACCCCTGAGGTATTACAATGGCGCGTTACATTTTTTTGCCGTGGGTTTTTCGCCAGGATACTGATTCACGACTTGAGAGAATAGAACTAATAAAAGAATAGAATGAAAAGGAAATAGAAAATATGATGAGATGAAAAAATCATTCTCATGAAATTCTCGTTCCTACGACTCGAGTATTGGTATCCAAAGGAGTCCTACTATCCCACTTGTAATTAAATTATATAACTTTTAATAAAAATAAAAACAGTTTTGGTAAAAAAATTAAAGTGTTTTTCTACAAACAAAAAATTGTATTCATTATCACTGCCAGGCGTGTAAAATTATAAGTTTTAATAGAAATTAAAATAGTTTTGAGAAAGAAATTATATAAAAAAAATATAACCGCGGAACTCTATATTATGGAGAATTATAAAAAATATTTCCTAAAAAATAAATAACACAAATAAATATTTTTTCTAAAATAACAACTACCTATATTAATCTCTGCTTTAAAGCCTGAATATTTTTATAAATGAGTGGTAACCTGCGATTTTTGGAACTAGCAAAATGGTTGATTATTTCATCATAAAATGAATCGCGTTTCCTCAATTCTGACAAAAAACGTTTTTCTATTGAAATAAGCGATACATTTGAAAGGCGGTCTTGACTCATTTTGTTTCTAGTAAAAATGTTTTTATGCGTTTAAGTGCTGAAAATGATCATTCTACAGAAACTTACCGGAATTGTCTCAAAAAATAGTGGCGTTATTCAAAAAGTTCTCTAATTTTGGGTCATAAGTTTTAAAAAAATCTACCAGCTCTTTGAAATTTTCTGTATTGCACGATTCTCGTTTTTCGTCACGTCCTCGGAAAGAATTTTCTTGTGAAGATAACTATATAACGGCATCTATTAACCTCTTTAATATTTCCCTATTCTCACGGACCTTTTCGTTAACATTTTCTATTTCTCTCTTATGTGCAGAATCCAAGAAATTTACAATATTTTGTTCACCAAACATTTCGAATTTAATGCAAGATGAAATGTGCTCCTGGGATTTTTCGTGCCTTTCTAAACCTCGCGACAAATTTTGCAAATTATTAAACCCGGCCCTGCCCCAAATTGAGGATTGATCATTAGTAAATAATAAACATCTCCAACAATATAATTTGTTTCTAACTGTTGATGCCGTTAACCACTCGACTTTTTTATAATTGTTATCACAAAACCCTCTGTTTTGTTTACCACTTTTAAAAACTAACGAAAGCATTGCTGGTGTAGGCCTGGCATTTCTTTTAATTCTTACCTTTTCGTCATAAATAAGAGTAGTAAATCCATTTAATAACAAATAATCCACCACGTCTGGACAACAAGACATGTTGTTGGGAATATTTTCACCTAGAGCACTTATTTCTAGCCCGCCTATCAAATGTTTTATGTATTTATACGTCAAGTTGTTCTTACCGGCTAAACGCAACTGTCAGACGTCAGTTCGTTTTCTTTGTGAATCACCTGACTCTTGAATGACCTGTGCACATGCGCTATAAAGAACTGAGATCTGGAGGCTAGCCTCATACTTGGCTATTCCAAGTGTTGCTTGCTATTTTACACAGCGCAAAGAAATTCAAGGTCATTCATGTTATAAGTAAATGCGGTAAAGTTGGAAGCTATTTCGTATTAGCCTCCAGCGAACCGCAGTGTTCATTCAGTAAAAGACCGGCCGACCGGGAAATATGCATACAAGACTATCCGGACTGTAACGTTATAGGTATGTTTGTGGAAAGGAAATGCAAAAATGTTATATATAAACTGAAAATTAATTAATGAATAATAAACAATAAAAAATTTTGAAAATTGAGATATACCTAATAGAAATTTCTTAAGATATTACTTTTGAAGATATGGTGGTTCTTCCAAGGGGAGGCTCAGCCTCCCCTGCCTCCTCTGACGAGCCGCCACTGCTGGGAAGTTATGTCCACTCTGTAATATGTGATTAGAAAATGCAGAATCTGTTTTTTTGTAGTCTGAAGGACCTATCATGATCGAGGTTACTGGTTCTAAAATTACGTCCGGTCTGTCCTATATATATGCTATTGCACTCTGAGCAATTTAACCTATAAACTCCAGATTTTTTGTATCTATTTGTTTTATCCTTGGCGTTGTAAATTAAATTTGATAATTTTTATTGGGGTTTAAATGCTATCTTGATATGTGTTTTGAGAATATTTGACATTTTCTCTGTTAGTGTATCGCAGTATGTGATGGTAGCGTAAGGTGTCTGTTTTTCTTCTCTAACTGTGGGATAAATTGCTTTAAAAGTATACTGGTTTTGTTTTTTGTTTATTAATTTGGCGATAGTTTCTGTGGGGAAACCATTGTTCTTGGCTATTTTTTGAATCATTGAGAGCTCTGTTTTTATTTGTGTTTCTGACAAGGGCAACGAAAAAGCTCTATGTAGCATTGAATTATAAGCTGCTAGTTTGTGTGCATATGGATGGCATGAATCGAAGGGGATAGTTATATCAGTATATGTAGGTTCTCGAGAAACATCAAATTTGAATTGGTTATTTTTGTGTGTGATAGTTAGGTCTAGAAAATTTATTGCATGATTTGTTTCTCGTTCTAATGTAAATTTAATTTTTGGGAGTATGTTATTAATAGAATCTAGGAAAGTATGTAATTGTCTAGTAGTACCCTTAAAGCATGCCAAAACGTCGTCTACATATTTATACCAAAAATGAATGTGGTTCTTGCCTGGTTGGGAATTTAGTATATTTTCCTCTAAATTAGACATAAAAATATCCGCTAATAAAGGGCGGGGGGATGCGAGGTGATACCATCGATAGACCGCTGTTTTGAATATAAAATTGGTTATTGAATTGAAAGTAATTTTAACTGAGGCATGTGTCGAAAGCCAGTAAAATTTCTGTTGTTATAAAGCTATTTAGTTTACTTTTGTCTAGTAAATTTCGAACAACTTATTCAAAAATTGTCAGTAGCAGTATTAAACTTTTGCACTGTCAATAAGGGAAATAGGTTAGACATGCTTGATATATTGCGATATATTGGTTGACGCTCTTTATTCATAGCAGTTAAATTATGTCCACCGTGTCTGTGGTTGGGATGTTATATATTATATGCACTCACTTTTTACATACTCGTACGTTGTTGTGCAAATGAGTTTTTCTATTGGGCAATAAATTTAATTATTATTATTTATTAAAATTAAATTCTAAACATAACAGATCATACGCTTTTTAATTACTTTAAATTAATCAATTTACGATATTACTCTTAAGTATGCTTCACTTCTGTTATTCGTCATATCTAAATAAACAAGTATTGATCATCTTTCATTGTTAGAAACCTCACGTATTTGGGCACTGCGGCGCCAGATGTCTTCTAAAGTATATACCACTGTCCTATTTTTCCATAGTGCCATACGTTTCAAAGAGACGCATTTGGCCAATTCTTTCATGATAATTTAAAAGTTAAATTATAATTTATTTAAATTTTTATTTGTTGACGAGATCATGACTCCTTTTTTTAATTTTAGATAAGCATTGTCGAGGCAGATTGAATCTCTGGAATTTGAAATTACATTTGTTTGTTGTTTAATATTTAAACTAATTTAAATCAGAAGGAAGGTAATACAAATTTTTATTATAATGAAAAAAAAAGTTTCTCGCTTGCTATATTTACTAGTGCAAATTTTCATATTTTGTCCATACAGTCTCAGAAAAAAAATGTTTTCTACACTTATTAATATTTCAAAGGACCCTGCACCATTTTAATGGAAAATGGCTCTCAGCCAAATCGGCTGAAATCGCACTATATTATAGAAAATTTTTTCCTGATTCAAAGCTCTCTTGGGCACAAGGTCGAAAAATGGACAGTCTTTCATATATCGAGGGTTATAAAGTGACTTTGCACCCCTTTGAGAAATGTGCATTTTCTGAGAGAACTTTTGATCAGTAGTTCGAGAGGAATAACATATATCGATTCCCGTGAATTTCACCGGGGGCCACTTCCCATAAGAAATGGGGGTACTCATGCAAAGTCACTTTACAACCCCCGATATATGGAAGACTGTCCATTTTTCAACCTTGTGTCCATGAGAGCTTTGGAAGAAATCAGGAAGAAATTATCTACAATATACTGCGATTTCAGCCGTTTTGGCTTTGCACCCCCGATATCTGGAAAACTGTCCATTTTTCGACCTTATGTCCATAAGAGGATCAGTAAGAAATTATCTACAATTTAGCTGATTTGGCTGGGAACCATTTTCTTTAAGAATGGTGCGGGGTCCTTTTGTTAACAAATACATAGTGAAAACACTGTAAAAATTTGAAATCAATTCATTATTAAGTTCTTGGGCCAAGGCGAGTTAAACATATGCAGAGGGTATTCGTACGTAGAACAACTGATAGAGGCATGACAATTTTTAGTTAGCAATTTTAAAACTTAACAAGAGTTGGGCTATTCCAAAAAGGAATGTTGTAACGAAAAAATTTTTTTTCGTTGAAGCACCCGTGCTATTTGAACTACCCGCGGTAATGCCGACGCTAAGTCAACAAGTGCGCATATGCGGTAGAAACATCACTGAGGCCATTTTAAATATCCATGCTACTTTACTTTCGTTTTCGACGCTGGTGAGTCAAGATCGTTTACTTATTCTTTAATGGATTTTCACGTTTATTTCTTTAATCCTTTGATATTTTGAATATATTTGATTATTAAATGATGTCATATTATTGAGTTAACGTTGCTGTATAGTTATTTTTGGGAATTAAAGGATATTCCGTGTAATAATCAATTTTTATTGACGCACATGTTTGTGCGATTTCCGCGTCCGTTGGACTCATTCATTATCATGACAATTTTGTATTTTGTGGTCGCTTGAGACACAATACCGTGGTGTTTTGTCATTATTTAGATTATTGTGGACGAGGAAATTTTTCAAGGGATAAATTAGAATCTCTGTTTCTTAATCTCATCTCATTAAAAGTCGAAACCTAAAGTCGTTTTGTCGCATTTAGTTAACCTTGTCTTAGTACAAGAGAGAGAAGTTTATTTTTCGGGAGATTAAGTCCATAATTTTTTTGCGACTTATTACAGTATTAGTTTTTTCAGGTAGTAATTCAGATATTTTCTCTCTAATTCAGTTGTGCTACATTTGGTTACCTTTATTCAAATTGTTGGTCATAACCAGTCAGCCATTTTGTGAACGGCTAAAATTTCATAACAGTAGAGTTTTCTCATTTATTCATCTCATTTATTATATCAATCAGTAGCTTATTCATATATTTTCAGAAGTAAAATTTTATCAATACTCAGGTTTTTTGTTAAATTGCTAATAGTTTGGTTTTGCAGTGACCTTCGTCACCATAGTTTTTTTTGTAGTTTTCTTGTATTTCTTTTCTCAGAATTTTAATTTTTTCTCTATTATCAACTGGTTCTTTAGATTACCCCATTTTCATGTAAAATACTGGACCAAACCACCATTGAAGCAAGGCACAAGGCGTAGATTGAATATTTGGAGTTATTCTCAAAGTATTGGATATCATTCCGACGCAGCGTCTCCTGGAAATCAGCATTATTAGGACCTGAATATTACGTCCTCCTTCCCGGGTACCCATGGCCATCTTCAGGACCAGACCTCGTCGGGATTCCACGTCTTCGTTAAGCTGAGTAGCCCAAATTTATGTGCAAAATTCAACTTTTGGTCAGAAGAGAAATGTAAACCAATTGATCGTTTCTTATTGTAATTTTTTTTGTTAATCTTCAAATTTAATTTTTTTAACTAAATTTTTGTCTGTTAACTAATTAAATCAAATCTTTCACATTAATATTTTTAATAATTTGTAAAGTGTAAAATATTTACTCTTATACTTATGTTAATATATTATTTGTTTTATATTTGATTTTGATTGTTTTCTCCCTCTGATAAAGTTTGCAAGAATGTTATTTACTGAAGACGGTGGCGTCCAAATTCTTTGTAGTTTATTAAAGTTTTGTTTGGTTAATTTGACAAGCAAATAATTGTCAAAAAAAAAATATAACTCTTCTCGCCACCGAGTGACCCTCGACCAGCCCTGAACTAACAGGTTGCTACTCTTTCATAGTTTCCTCAGCACCCAGCTGAGAAGTTGTGGTTGCAATGTGGAACGGGACTGACCGGGGTGGAGGCATGCAAAGCTGGATCTGCCGCTAAGAGACCGGGTCATCACTCAAGCAGAAAATGACCTGAGTCTCCAAGTCTACAAGTTCACTATTCCACACTCGAAGTTTCGAGTGGTACACAGGCGGATCTAAGACTCAGGAGGAAACTGGTGCTGGTATACACGGATCCAAACCAATAGCACGTATTTGGGTGTCACTTGGAAAGTATCCTAGTGTATTCCAAGCAGAAGTATATGCCATATTGATGTGTGCAAGAGAGAATCTCAGAAGAGGTTTAGTCAACAAACATATTTACATATGAAGAGACAGCTAGACAGCCTTGAGGGCTCTTGCGTCAAACAAAGTAACCTCATGGCTGGTTTTAAACGGTCGGAGTATTCTGACAGAACTTTGTGAACACAACTCTGTCAAACTCGTTCTGGTACCCGGTTACAGAGATGTGGAGGGCAACGAGGGAGCAGCCTTCGGTCTGATTTAATCAGAGTTACAAGACTGGGCCATGACAAGGTTCAACAACTATTGGGCTCAAGCTCCTAGAATGGGGAAGTCGAGGTCCATGTAAAGGGGCCCTAGAAAAAAATGAGACGGATAGTAGGCTTGAGAATAGGACACTGTACTCTGAACAAACATCATACAATGGGGCTGTAAAACAACCTTATTTGTAGGATATGTTGAGTAGAGAATGAAACCACCACTCATATTCCATACAGTTGCGCACCTCTAGGTGCGTCAAGGTATAGGCATCTTCACGGTATCCACCCTGCTGCTATCTTTTGTGGAGAGCACTGGTTTCTTCTAGGAGATCCCACATGTTGTGAATGCACAATGGGTCGACAGACCTGTGTGCTGCAGATCCTATAGATCTGCTGGCGTTTATAATAAAAAACAATAATAATAAAATAAAAATTCAAAGCAATGTAAAAATAGTACCGTCTATTAGAGTAGAATCTCTCCCTTCCTAAGAGTTACAATTAAAATTGATTCCTTGTACAATTAACCAATGAAGAATTACATTTGTCGGCGAACCTCAACAGTGGCATGCAATTCTACGGGCTATATTACAGGCATACGAACGAAGTGACGTCACTTTGTCGGGCTTGGCTGGCTGACTGTGTTTTAGTTCAAATGCGAATATATCTGTTGTTATTGATCCAATTCAGCTGAAATTATTTCTGACGCTATTGACATGTTATACTTTATAATGAAGGATACATAATGGGAAATCACTACATCGCTAAATAACCCTATTATGTATCCCTTGGATGCGATACTGTATTATTAAGTCAAAAGGGAATAATAAATTATAAAATTTTAATTAAGTATTGATTGAACTAGTGAATCATACAATTGGTTTCTCGATTTGTAATTGGTTATACTGTTTTATACAAAAGTTTCAACATTACTAATAATACAATTTGGACTGCTCCATTTGGCGCACAGGTTTTTTTATTATATTCTTAAGTAGGAAAAATAACAAAAGACCCAATAAAGAATAAGAAAGTCACTCTGTATATTATTATACTAAAGGAGACGTTTCGTGTTTGTTAATACATATCTCTATAATCTTTGTATTACACTATTATTAGTCTAAGTGACATATAGTTATTACATTTATCCTCATCCAGTAATTGGTCTCTGACACTTGGATGATACACCTAAATAAATAAATAAATAAAAATAAATAAATACATTTGGGCCAGTACATTCTTTCTATAATAATAAGAAATTATTTTAGCCAAATAAATTTGGCAGGTGCTTTTATTACTACAAACTCAAAAATGCGAAATTGGAAGTTATAGGAATTTAAAATATGGTATCACGCTAAAACAATTATTACACTATTCATTTCTGCTCTGACGTCTATGTCTGGTTTGCCAAGAAATAGTGATTATGTTATAATTTATCCTCGTGATCGTAAACCTACATCTTTACAAAAATGGATCAGACTTTCAAAAATTTAAAACGCATGAAGCTATTGATTATTATTTATACTCTTCGCAAATACAAAACGAAGAGTATATTGCATTCGATCGGTACATTTTTAAAACTGGTAATATTACTCGTAAAGAAAAAAATTTCATATCGCTGTATTGGTGATCGAACTACGAACAATTTTCAAAATGTCCGTCTGTCTGTATGCCTGTCCGTCCCCCACGTTTGGTGTAAGAATAAAAAGTCCGATTGTATTGAAATTTGGACAGCAAGTTAGTGTTAGCCTTATTATTTTTTAACAAATTCGATCAATAAATAAAATAGTTATTAAGTATTTAAATTTTAAAAAAATTAATTTTTGTATGTCTTGTAACTAAATAAAAAAAAACATCTAAAACTAATATTATTTCCAAATCATTTGCAAAAGAACTATGATGCGTATCCTATAGAATGTGCAACAATTATATAGAAAGTGTAGTAAATCGGCGAAGAGTATTGGTTTGTTTGTTTCAATTTTTTTAATTTATGTATCTATATTATATAAAATTGTTACATTACAAAACCGCTAATTAGACAATAGTCCCTAATGTTTATCAAATTAATAGCAATAAAGTCACAAATGCGATAAGATTATAGACCAAACTTTGGCGGTTTTCATTCATCTCGCAGTTGGACAAGACCGCCGCTAATACAAACTAACATAATTTTTTATGTACTATAAAAATGCGGACAGTATTCTATAGAATGTGCAACAATTATATAAAAAATGCAGTAATTCGGCGAAGAGTATAATGGTTAGCTCATTTTTTTAAAAATTCGTTAAGACTCGGTAGCGACTTAACTTTTTACACGGTTTTATCTAATTCACTTTCTCTGTTTGTTGGGGTCCAAAGCATTAAAAATTGAAATGACCCATTCCAACAAGGTAAATAAGTTTTGAGCTCGCATATCGAAAGAGGGTCCTAATGGGCATCAGAAATGGCTTGTTGGACTTTTGTTGAGGATTGCACAACTTCTCCACAAGAAAAAAAGATGGCGGAATGTTATTTCAAGAATTCGTGTTTTTAAACGTATACCTCTCGCTAGAAAATGAACTACATGCGATATTGATCTGATTTTTTTTCTTTACATACTGCTGACATGAGCGCATATGTCTGTAATAGTAGAGTTTCAAAATCACTTACGGTTTTTTTCTAATTAAATCATAAATCACAGGAACGAAATTTGTGTGTTTGAAATTTCCACGTGCGGACAACTACATTAAATGTTTAATTTTCTTATATATTATATACGAATGAAATATGGTCTAAAGATCAACAAAGTTTTTGCAAAAAAAATTAACTCGATATCTCATACAGTTTTCGAGTTACAGATTTTTTTATTCGATCGTAATAATGTCTTGTTATGATAACGCGCAACGTGACAGCTGCGGCCGGATTCGGTCTGTGTAATTGTGGATAGACATTAGTCTAATAACTAATTTGATTAAGGTATTATATTACTATTAATCAGTAGGTCACCAATTGTCTGAAGATTAGACAATCATTTATGTGTTAAGTTACAACTATGTGATTTTAAAATAGAGCCTGTTAAAATATAGATGCAGAAATAATGGTTTAATTAATGATTACTGAAAAAAGGAAACTTTGAAGTACGTCCAATTTGCTTAGAAAATTTTCAGTTACGTCATTTTGGCTTAGAAGGACTGTTTATATCGAAAGGTGCAAATAGAGTATGAAATCGTCAATAAATTATACAAATTTGAGATTAAAAAATAAAAATTGTCCGAAATTTCCTATTTAAGAAAATGTATGGTATGACTTAAAAACCCATCAGAATTATATGAATTCGCCATAACCGACACAATTCTTATTCTAAACTAGAATTACTTTATAAATAGTAACAAATATAAAGCGAATAATCTAAAATACATTTTAGAATATTGGTGTAAATAATGACATACCTATGTTGCCCAATAATGTGAACTTGCAATCATGAAGAAGGGAACACAATATTTGCGCAAGGTATGTTTAATTTTTGCAAAATAGAAAACCTACAAAAATTGTGTGGGTACATGACAACAAAGGATATCTTAGGATACTCACGAAAAAGTGAAAAATATGAAGAAGGAAATATTGTAAAAACGTTATTGGCAGTCGGTGTATTGTGTGACCTGTCAGTTATCCTTTCCGAAGAGGATAAATGAGCAGTTATTGTTGCCTTAAAATGAACACGCCAACTATATATTTTGATTAATTTTGCAATTGATGATCGTGTAATTTAAGATACTCGTAAGTCCTATGTGAATATATCCATACAGATTCACATAGGACTTACGGATTAAGGATTTAAATTCACTACGGCCATCTGTAGTGAATTTAAATCTTTAGATTTGCTAAGGCAGTATTTATTTTTCCTTAAGGTTATTAGACTTACGTTAGCTACGTCCGCGTCCTACAGAAGACACTTTCTTACTGCATTTAAAACGAGCATTACAGGGGACGGTAGTCCAGTGGTTTAGTGTACTTAGCTTAGCTAGCAACTGAAGAACCTAGCGAAGTAGGTTAAAACCCTGCTCCCTGCGAAATACTTTTAATTGTAAAAATTATCCACAAAAGGTGGTTTAGACCCTTACCTAACACAAAATCTTGATTTATAACAAATTTTCTCGACTTGAGAAGCAGTTAACAAAGTACATAAAATTTTAGTGTCCAAGCAATTTTCCGATCTCCTTCCCAATTTACCCTTTCCCAGAAAATTTGGATATCTGATATCTGAGAATAACCAAATAAAATCACAAATGATGACAAAAAGTCACAACTGGTTCTAAAGAAAACAAATAGAGGAATTGTAAAGTAAACTGTGATTAAAAATGTGCGTCCACTTGGTGTTCTGTTGCATGTGCAGCCTTTCCTAACAATTGTTTTAAGGGCAGAAATAATACAGAGCAGTTTTTAGCAGACAGTGCTTCTTAATAGTAATGCCTATGTAGTGGTTTGTCAATGCTTACTGAGCTGTGTATACTTATTATGCATTATTATTATTATTACTTATGTATATATTACAAGTTTTGTGTACGTTTTTATATTTTCATATTTGTAAAATGCTATATCATTTGTACCACAATAATGATATACTTAATAAATAATATCTCTATACAACACCTTCATAATTAATAGATCGAGTAAATCATCTGCCAAATGAGTTTACCTGTTAATATTTTTGCAAAATTGTAAAAATGTAAATAATAGCACAATTTCAAAAATGTATTGGTTTATTATCTTAATGCATTACACTTAGCCAGAAAACAGCCGCATGCTAACACGAATACCACGAATCTAATTATGGTTTATTTTAAAAAGTCGTTAACTCAAAAACTGTATAAGATATCGAGCTAATTTTTTTTGCAAAAACTCTGTTGATCTTTAGACCATATTTCACTCGTATATAGTATATAAAAAAATTGAATATTTAATATAGTTGCCCGCACGTCGAAATTTCAAACACACAAATTTCGTTACTGTGATTTAGAATTTATTTAGAAAAAAACCGTAAGCGAGTTTGAAATTTAATTAGTACAGATAGATGCGCTCATGTCAGTAGTATATAAATAAAAAAATTTAAATCAATAACGCATGTGGTTCACTCTCTAGCGAGAGGTATACGTTTAAAAACACGAATTCTTGAAATAACATTTCTCCATCTTTTTTTCTTGTGGAGAAGTTGTGCAATCCTCAACAAAAGTCCAACAAGCCATTTCTGATGCCCATTAGGACCCTCTTTCGATATCCGAGCTCAAAAATTATTTACCTTGCTGGAATGGGTTACTTGGCGATTTAGACGGCTTTCGAAGGCGTGGACCCTCTACTATTTTGTAATTCATTTGCCACCCACTTCTGGAGTACCTAGAGTCTTGACATTTGACAGTATAATAATCATTCACTAATTTCGCTAATTAATCTATCAAGATGTTAATATTAATAACTTTTTATTTTGCATCAACGTTAACTTCGAGTTGGGCGCTAGGCTGAACGCCAATATTGTTTTTGATGTACTTCTGAATATAATACACGCCAATATTCTTGACTAAAGATGACGGTCTCGGATGATTAGGGGTCGATCTCCAACCATCGCGGTAGAACTGGACCAGCCTCGTAAGGAGTGGGTCGCCTATCCCCGCCCCCGCAAATGCGGACGGTATTAGCGACGTTTGCAAACCTCCCCTGGTCCTGGCTGTTGGACCCTGCCAGCTGGGTCGTTTCTTCTGGCGCTCTTCTGTGTTGGTCTTCTTTCTTGTATAGGCTCCCTGGAGCGTCTTTGTCTGTCGTGAGAGGGAACGGCTGTTACCGAGCCCTCTCGGAGTTTGAAAGGAATTTGGGGGGGTGTTGACTAGTCGGAAGCCCAGGGTGCCAATTGGCATCATGTGCTTCGATTTCGTCGGAAGGAAGTGTGAACTATGTAGCTCAGGATTGTGTTCGGCCAGAGACGCTTTCTTAGCGTCAGAGGCCGGCACGAGTTAGGGTAAGGGTATCGAGCTGGTTGTTTGCTTGGTACCCCCGGAATCAGGTAATTGGATGTTTTTGGTCCTTATCTCCTTGCGGTGTGGTTTGCAGATCGGTCTGAAACAGATAAAGGGTTAGCTATACTTACCCATTATCCAGGATCTGGAGCTTCGGCCTCTTGTTCCTCGGAGCGTCGTTGGGCTCATAGTCAGTCGCCTGTCTAACCAGCGGATTCCCATGCTCTGCTGCATGGGCGTATAGGTACTTCGCTCTGTCCCGGATGACTTCAGTTACTGGGGTGTATTCCAGGTCTCTGAAGATGTCGGCGTTTCTGACAAACCATGGTGCATCGACGGCACACCGAAGTACAACGTTTCCACGGCTTGTATCCTCTTCAGATGGGTGGCTGCTGAGTATCCCCAGGCAACGAAGACGTAGGTCAGAACTGAATATAACAGATATCGCATGAATCTAAGGTATCTATAGGCAGACCACTTAGTCAATTAGGGCGCATACAGCTCTATCGCAAAGCTGTACAACAGTGGGATTGTCAAAGGAGCGTATTTACATTTATATTAATTTTCAGTTGACTGTAATAGGGTGTCTGCCGAGATTGGAGGGCACACAATCTTAATCCAAAGCAATTAACCTGAAATTAGCAGTTTTCGTTTACTTTTTAACTTTCCTGTGCTGTGAGCTATTGAAATAAACAGTTTTAAGTTTAGTTTTCATTATATACATACAAGTACGTGTTTTGAACAATATTATCCTTGATTTGGTGAGATGTGCATTGTTTACCTAACTGTTTTCATCTATTTTCTTCGTGTTTAAACAATTTATGGGATTTATCTTATTATTATATATATAGCATATTTAGATTATTTAAGATTTAAATGCTGTTAATTATACCGCTACCAGTTTACGACAATAAATCGTCATATTGTGTGGTATTTGGTTACCGAAGTCGAGCCGAATACCAATTTAAGCTTTAAAAGGTATGTAATTATTACTTAATATTCGAATTTAATGCTTATCATGTAACACAAACATGATTTAGTATAAAATTTAAATGAAATTATTATTCATAAAAATTATCTGTTAGGAAATGTCTAGAATTACGACAATATATCATCTTTGACTCAGTAAGAACGGATCTCATTAAGGCCCTTTTCGCTTTACTCCTTTGATTGAGCACAAACGTTTTTTTTTAAGTAAATGGATAGCAATATGTAATAATAATAAATATGTTTCACAATAAACGCTAAATCCTAATGTTAAGTAGTAATCACAAAACTTTTAAAGCTTAAATTGGCATTCGGTTGAACTTCGACAAACAATATCAATACGGCGGCCTTTTGCCGTAAATTGATAACAGAATAATTAACAGTATTTAAATCTTAAATAATTTGAATATGCTCTATACGTAATAATAGGATCAATCTTATAAATCGTAAATGGGTTTTGAGAAAAAGCGCTGTAAAAAATGTTGGAATTGGTTTAAGGATGTAGAAAGAATCGACGAAATAGGCAAGCAAATCTACCCATGAATTTCGGCTACCTGAAGCATATTTTTATTTAGCATTAGATCACTATGAACTCATTCTATATGAATTTCAGAGCATAGGTCTGAGTTACTTGAAAAGAAAAAATCGATAGAGACAGGTAGATTAGTTAAATTTCTACGAATTAAAAATGTTTAGATCCTGAGAAGATTGTTCTAATATTGTCAAATATTTTTAAAGCTATGCTTAACATGCAATTTTAAACATACTTTTAAACACATGTAAAAAGCTTTGGACAAGCAACCATGTCCCAAGTTTCAGAGAAACAATTTTTCATGATGGGCACATAGTTTTGGTTAAAGTGATATAGAATACAACAATCCTTGTAGTTCATGACAAAGGTAACTGAAAGTGTTTAGTTTTTGTTTTTGAAATATTCTCGAAGCAAGATATGATATACATTATCTATAATAATAAAAGTTTTTTATTGGTTAAAAAAATTAATAAATAACCAAAAGGCCATCGACCGAAGTCCTTCAGAATGTGATATATTATTAATAAATCAATATTTAGAAAATACAATTTTATGAAGAATGAATCTAAAATACAATAACCACTCAAGAAATAAGTAATGAAATATATGTACTTCATATAATAAATAAATATTATGTTTTTTTAACTAATTAAATATGTTTGTTGTGTTTTCTTTTTTGCTTCGATATTAAGACGAAATTTGATTTGATACAATTATAATTAAAGGTTCTAAGTCCTATTTTGCATGCTTCATTAATTTTAATGTTAATTATTAGTGAGAGAGAATTATGGAAACATCATTGATACATGCTTTAATTTTAGTAATATAGACTGGACCGTCTTCAAATAAAATAAGATACGCAAATCTAACTATTTTTTTATTTGACAAAACTGTCCATATGGGGTGCTGTAAATAAAATGATTGTAAATGTTAAGTTTAACTTTAGACACGAAAATAATTCTAATTTTTTTTATATTCGGTTAAATAATATGCGCTGCAGTTTTAATTAATTGGCTATCTAATATTTAAGTTCACTTTATTGTTTGTATCCACTGCCTATTTGATCAATAATTGTTTTTGGAAAACCGATAAAACGTTAAAATTTTGCGATTCAGAATTTTTACATCCTACTACATAACAATTGCCTACTACATAACAGATGATGCTGTTGTTGGTGAATCGGATTTAAAATTTGATTGTTACAATGGACAGATAGTAAATGTATTAGTGAATATGAATTTGAAAAAGATAGATCAATGAAATGGATACAGTGTAATCTATCGAAAATTTACGACTAAGAAGGAATAAAACAAAAATAAATAATAGTCGTGTCAAGATAGCAAAATAGTTCTGATTTCTCATAGACATTACCGATTATCCTAATTTTTTTTGCAAAGTGTTCAGAAACACTTATTAATCAAGTTTGATATGTATTTTGGACTTGCATTTAATTTGGGCTAATTTTTATTAACAGTTAATAAACAAATTACGGATCTCGAAAAATAATCAACAAAATTACACCAAAATCTATTACGATTACGATTATTATGTAATAGTTAACGAATACAAATATTTAAGAAGACAGTATGGTAAATTACATACATGCATTTTATTATACTTATGGTTTTTTCCAGTTTCAGTTTTGTTCACGTATTTCTCTTATAGAAGTAATACACAAATAGGTATCTACAAACAGATAAGATTAAAATAGTGCTGACAGGATTTAATTACAAGTTTGGTTGATTAAATATTTTGTGTAATTTTTGCTGAATTTTTAATTAACTTTCTTCTGTCAATAAAATAAATGGAAACGATATTTGAGCGAGACCACTTAATTCGCTAATGAAAATACTGTCTTAGTCAAAATTCTTGTTGAGGTACTGGGTTAGGTGTTAAAAAAATATTTGGTAAAACTAAAAGGCACAATCTGTAAGTTACTTCGTCCAATAAGTACTAAGGAACTAACATTGGTTCCCCTATAGCACAAATTGATTGGGCCAATATAGGCATCGACATATTGGGCCAATACACCGAACGTCAGATTTTGCCAATAAAAATCCAATATTTAAATCACATATTGGTGTCATATTATATAGCAACATACATGCCATATTGGATCCCAACATTGGGGCCATATTGGACACCAACACTGGTGTCATATAAGATAGAATAGAATAACAAAATAGGTGTCATATTAGAAATCAATATTGGCATTATATTGGATGCCGACGTTGGCGCCCCATTGCTACGCAATATGATGTCAATATTTAAAATATATAGAGTGTGCCGAAATTCTCGCATTTCCTTTTAGGTACTGATGCTACATACAAAAATATGAAAATATTTCCTAAGGAAATTACGACCCTCAGAGGATGGCGCCAAGAATAGGTTTTTACTGCTTTTATTGGGACAACTTTTTGAGGCTTGGTTCACTATTATGTATTATTAAGGCTTATTTTTGCATTCTACTGACCAAACCTAATTTTATTCATAGGCGGAGAAACGAAGGATAGTCAATCTTTGTCTCATTTCTTTATAACACTCATTACCAAGAGAATCATTGATATTTCATTTAAACTACTTTTCCTTGAAAACGGAAAGTCGTGCTTGTAGTTATATAGACAGCCTTCTTTATGTATTATTCTCGGAATCATAATTAAGTCTTAAACAATTAAAAATGTAAACCTGAAAAGAAGATAACTATCCCTCGTTTCTCCTCCTATAAATAAAATAAATTTTGGTTGATATTGCTCAAAAATAAACCTTTATAATGTAAAATCGAGTCTCATTACGTTAGGTGCCATTCTCAGAAAGTCAGCTGCCTTAAGAAGCAGTTTCGAACACATGTTTATAGGAAGTTCTCTTACCACTATTTCATGTAGAGTCAGAACCTAAAGGGGAATGCAGAAGTTTCGGGGTAACCTGATAGTATCAATTTTGGCAATTCAGTATGACATAATAATGTTATACAACTGAGCTAATATGAATTTCAATTGTTCAATATTTTGCTAACATGAAGGCCTATTTGTGAGCCGAATTTTAGAAAATGAGGCAGTTCTCACTTGCGTTTGCTCAATCGTCCCTCCGGAATGGCTTAAGAAATTTCTGTGAAATTTTTTGAAAACAATAGAGCTCAGTTGGGCGGTAGTTCCATATTTATTTCCAATTTTATGATTATTATCGTTAAAAATGACAATTTAACCTAAAAAATTGGCTATTTTGAATTCTCCAATTCTTACTTCAAAATCGTGATCAGCGACTTCGAAAAGTAGAGATTTTGGTCTAATTCTGTTGATTATTTTCCGAGATCCGTAATTTGTTTATTAATTGTTAGTAAAAATTAGCCAAAAATTAAATGCAGGTCCAGAATATATGTCAAACTTGATTAATAAGTGTTTCTGAACACACAAAAATAAAATAGGAAAATCGGTAAAGTCTATGAGAAATCAGAACTTCTTCGGTTGACACGACTATAAACAATATTTTTAAAAACATGCCTTATCCAAAAACAAAATTTTCAGTAAAAAAATTCTTCAGGATTTTATGGCTGAAAATGAACTTTTTCGGAGAGTTTTTACTAAGTGTTGGCTACCTATCGAAACAGTTTCGTAAGAGAAAAGTTAAATTTTATGATGAGCCCCTCACAATTTTATTTTCAGTCATATATCAGTCTGCAGTGGTATAACTGAAAATATATATTTTTATTTTTTAGTGCATTTTTTATATCAATATGCATAATTCCAGAACGTTTTTGCTCGTCATGCGTGAAAATATTTAACAGCTTACCACTGAACGTCAAGCCTCAGATTACTCTTCAACTTTTAGAAAGCATACCAAAACAAAAGAAATGTTCATTGTTTTTAATTTTTTCAATTCTTAAATATTATATCTTTAGTGGTGTGTTGTTACTTTAGATATATTATAAACAAAATACAGGCTGAATTTTTCTGTTTTTCTTTCAAACTATTTCTGTACTAAGCTGGTTGCACGGAGGAGTGATGAATAATCGAACATCTTTATATTGAGATAATAGTTTTAAACGTAACGTGTGATTTGAATATGAAATTGTTTCCTTGAAAGTGCCCTATACTGCAATTGTTAAAAACAGTAAATCAATGATGCAAGATATTTGTAAATTATTATGTAAACAATTAGCATATTGATATTATTTTAGTTTATTTTACTGCCACTGATAATTATAAATCAAAACAAATTTTACCATGTTTGAAACATTGGCCACAAAAATTTACACGAGTCGGCCAATTTGTTTACCATTCCTCAACTGATGATAAGGCTTGTCCTAAATGTTACTTGTAGACGATTTAATCCAGTTTTTTTCTCCAAATGTAAATATAAATACGTAAAGCATAATACTTTCTGTATATGTTTACCATGAATATTATGAGCAGACCCCGGGCCCGAGGTAGTTATGACGTAAAAGTCAGAATCGGCTTTGCGCGATATGAACTATATAAACATTTTCATGCGCAATAATACAATATCTTACCTTATGATTGTATCTAGTGAATTTAGTAATATTTAAAGGTAAATGACTCTGAAAGGGTTCCAAGTCATACTTTGATGCAATTATTGCACTAACACAAACACTTCGCGACTATGCCTTTTTAGAATAATAATAGTTATTTATTGTATAAGTGTTTTAGATAGCGTTTTATCCACGCAAGAAATTCGAGAGTTTAATTTTCTTGAGTGGATAAGACGCGACTAAAACACGAATGCTATATAACGTTTTATCTACAATCACGGTCATTTAGAATCAGATTTCATCAAAAAATGATTTAACATTTCGCTCTGTCAGCGGCTGTAACGTCAAAAATGGTTGAAATATTAAAGAAAACTTGGAAGGTGTTGAATGGTTACTATTCAGTTTTGATTGTTTATCGATTCCATTTGTAAAAATTTGTGAAGTTGGTGAAAAATGCAAGAAAGCGATTTTGTTCCTGAGAGAATCCTTCGCGAAGCTGAAGAAGCAACTCTCCAATTATTGCCTGCGAAGTCCAAGGAACATTATGAAAAAGTATTTTCCGAATTTAATGAATGGAAAGAAAAACGGAGGGTAATGACAATAAATGAGGAAGTTCTGCTGTCGTATTTCTTAAATTTGAAGAAGTATGCAAATTCATTCATGTGGTAGAAATATTCGATGCTGAAGGCCACTATGAAGGTCCATAAAAACATAGACATTGGAAAATATAGTAAGCTTACTGCCTATCTGAAGAGTGAGTCGAGAGGGTACAAAGCGAAGAAAGCTGCGATATTGGAAAGAGCACACGTGGAAGAGTTCTTGAGAAGGGCTTGCGATAAAGAATATTTGACGACTAAGGTAATATCTCTTAACCTTTAGAGATTGTAGATAATAAACTTTGGAACATTTTAGGTTGCACTAATAATGAGGGTGTCTGGTGCCTGTCATTGCTGTGAATTGACGAATTTGAAAATCAATGATGTAAAAGACAGGGGCGCATAACTGCTTGTTTCTATACCAGATACCAAGACTGGCGTCTCACGAAAATTCACAATTATGGAAGAAGAATTCTATCAATACCGTGGAGACGTGTAGAAAATACATGTCCTTACGTCAGAAGAAGTTATCCAACGACAGATTCTTTTTACGATACACTAATCAAAGATGTACTTCACAACTTATTGGAATCAATACTTTGTCGAAAGTTCCTTCAAGAGTTGCTTCATTTTTGAATCTGGCAAACGCAGAAGCTTATAGCGGGGTGGGTGGAGAAGTTCCGCTATAGCAGAAAGTTATATCGAGGATTCTATGTCCAATAAGCTCGATATCGAAAGGAAAATCCAAGGTACTCTTGGTACTAGTCATTCATTACAAGAGGAGAGATCCATTGTTTCTACAGATTTCTCAAAAACTTCGACAAGCACTATGCGTTCTGAAACCGATGACAACTATAAGTTTGTTATTAATTTAAACGAAGTGAGATATGATAAAACAAATAAGGGAATGTCTATTAATATAAATGTTAAAATTAATATTAATAAAAATAAAATAAAATATAATTGATTTAAGACTGTATTTTTAATTATTCCACTAGAGGAACAAAGTAATTTCATTATGCCATCAGTGGATAAAGTGGTACTTTATATGCTTCATAAGTGTGGATAAAACTCCAATTATAATGTGATTGTGGATAAAAATATGAATATAAACTCCGGCGCCTGTCACTAAATATCCACTTGCGATGTAAAAAGGATCGCTCAACGTCTACTGATGTAATCGGCGCGTATTTCAGATAAGTATATTTTCTTATAGATGACAGATTTATCACCATTAACATACTTTTGCAGAAGCTGTCTAACACAGGTGGTACAGAAAAGTTCTACACCATTGAACCGCAGCCCAGATTTCAGATATGAAACTAGACCAATTTATAAGGTAATTATACTTAGTCCAGAATTTTGTAATTATTTTTTTTTAATCAAGCATAACTTCAATATTTAAATGATAAGTAGTTTAATTAAATTCCATGTCATTTATTGGCATCACAAATATTTGCAACCTGATTTTAGGAATTTCACAATTGTTTAAAACCCCACTTATTATTTAATATGTCAAAATCGTCCTCATCTCAGAAAAAGAAAATTTTGAAAAAGTCTTCTGAGGTAAAGAAAGTTAAGCAAACTTACAGGTTTGTGACCCTATTCTATTGCATAAACAATATTATACAAAACTTTCGCAATTTCTTTCCACAAAATATATCACAATAAAGTTAATAAACAACAATAGAATATGTCTAATATTAATGTAATAAAGCCCATTCTCTATCTTATCTTTCAAATGAAACAAACTGAATCCACTCACCTTAACAGCAATTTGAATGCAAACTGTATTCATGGTGCTGCATTTTTCATTAAAACCCGCATAGGTTATTTACCACCATTGATGACAATAAGTAATTTCGCACAGCTTGTTTTGGAAATTGTACAACAAATAGGCAAATATACTTCATGCGATGTATTTATATAATGTGTATATTTAATTGAAAATACATGTTCCTAAAGTAAATCAGATGTGATACAGATGCACTATGCAAAGTATTTCAATGCAGAAGATAATTAAAGTAGCATTACCAATTTTGGGTAAGACTTTCGACAGGACATTATTCTAAAGTAGTATTTTGATAAACGAAGAAATGTTTTAGTTAGGTTTAACCTTTAACCAGCACCAGCACTATCTTTCAGTATCTATTGTGTACAGTATATGTGTCTTATTCTAATGTTACATTACGTCGATTCTTAATGATTCTGAATGATGATAAATGATAATTGTTTTGCGTATGAATAGTATTGCTAAGATTTTTTTTAAGGGTCATTGACAGAAAACGTCAAGATAACTATGAACTGAATAAAGATAATAATAAAAAATGTAAGATAAGAATGTACAGAGTATTCTAATATGTTGAAATCTTGGCGAAAAATAGTCTAAATAAATCCCTCAAATCGCATCAGAATATTTTCTGTATTCATTGGAAAATTAGTTGAAAGTTTAATTAATTCAGTCCAGGATGTCTATTTTTTAATTTCCATGTTGATTTTTAAAATATCAAGCCTAGAAGACGCACATAAGTTATGCGGCCATTTTCCATAATTTCTCTTACGTTTTCAATACAATTTAGGTGTGTGCGTCTCTTGGGTCGATCATTACGTTTTTTCCATTTCACTCCACCTCTTACCCCATTGAATCCAGAGTCCGTCTAACATTGCTCACTTTATATAAATATATATGACTGTTTGGTCTAGAGTCAAACACTTCGAATCCCTGTTAAGGCACTGGGATTTTTTCGGATCTAGAAATTGATCCTAGCGTTCTCGGATATCGACTGTGTCCATTGTCTCTAAAATAAATGTGTAGCCTCCTTCCTAATAAGATCTAATCTGGGATAGATAGACTCTTGTTAAAAGCAGGCAAATTAGCTCAATTACTATTATGCTTACTGATGGTCATGACGATCCTTAAAAATATTAAAACATGAGGTGAAATGTTCGTTATGTGTTTTTATGGCGTTGTGAAAGGTTCATCCATAATGGAAAATTTCTATCATAAAAACAATGAATAAATAATTTAATCTCTTGTTTAATTATTAGTTGAATTTAAAATACTATAAATGTGCTATCAAATTCTCTGATCGCTGATAGATCAGAGGTTATGAAACCTTTGCCACAAATATTGGTTTAATGTTTGCCAAAACAGAAGTCATGTATATTTAACTCTTCAGATGTGCATACAAATAAGGCATTTTTGATTTTACAACAGTTGTCAAAAAATGAAATATTTTTGATATTTCTTCATTATATATTTTTTCTTTAATTACATCAGTTGTCTTAAGTTATTCTTAAGGAAATTTAACTTCATTATCTTGGCAAATGTCTCTTGAATTAGTTGACTTTGGTAAAGGATGCGGTAGTGTGGATCCCATTTCGTCTGAAGGGCACAATCAGAATTTATTCGTTAAGGGCGCTAGTCGCACCTTCTACAACGTTTGACGCTTTGACCACTCTGAAGATGCTTTATTACAACTTTGTAAGTATTGCTTAGGACCTTGATCCTGTAATAGGTGAGAGAGAACATCTACTTACTTCTCTTACATTGTCTGCTATTCTCCGAGCAGGAGTTCAATAAAGAAAAGCTTGTATTAAACAAGCATATATTATACCTATACTGATAATAATTAAAATTATTTTATTAAAAAAATTATATTGTTCATTAATACGTACATAAAATAAATCAGATATGCATGACACCCATGGTAAGTTTGGGACACATTCGAGAATATTTAATCTCAAGTATTCACAGACAGAAACCGTTCTGTCGAATTTTGTATATCGTTATGGGGAAAGTCTTAGTACATTATTTAAAAACAATTTTAAAATTTTAAATGTAAGATTTATTTACATATCTGTTTCTATAACTTTATTAAGATCAATTTGAATCATTTTTACAATTGGAATAAAATGTTATGCTAATTTTTCTCGGCTTATACAATGGATGGAGTTAACATAAAAAACATGTTATTATAACTTTGGAATGATGCACTTGATTTAATTTATTAGTATACTTGCGTGATTAGCAATTGATCAATGGCATATATTATTATAAAGAAGAGGTAATTCACTGTTTTTCATATTAAGTGTTTTATATATCGACTGTATCAAAGTTATCTGCTAAATATCCAAAATAACGTGTCTCAAAAATAATTACTACTCATTCTTTCAGTATTTATAAATATATTAAAAAGTGCCTTCTAATGATAGAGTAAATAAATCTTTAGCAGCTTAATTCTTCCACAATTATTGAAGATTACTGGGTTCTCTTATCTAAACATAATTAAAATTGTTTTTGTATTTTCATAAATATGGCATATATTTTGTTACTTTTCACGTTATGTTACACGTGAAAATGCACAAAGAAACGAGATGATTGTATTCAACTATACTGTCAAATGTCATTCTAAAAATATATAAAAGATATTATTTGCATTAGTAACATATAAAATTTTAGGAAACGTGTATGAACGCATGATTCTGTGGTACTGACGCAATATCCAAAGCAAATAGTTATAATTCAGCTGGTCATTCCAAAGAGCTCGTCAGTTGTAATGACAAAATAGAACTGGATAAAGCATAATAGCTATACAAATGAGCGAGCAACCAGTCGACCCTACTGATTGTCATTATTTATTCACCTGACCTTTGTTGTTTTTATCTAGGTTGAACCTCCCAAAAATTAATTAATCTGTTTATATCAGTATGCTTAGATATGTACAATGGACCTGTTAGACATAAATTCTTCCTTATTATTTCCCTTTAGAGAGACATAGAGCTTAGAGATTTTCACAAAAATATTTCATAATGAGCTTAAAACATTATTTTAGATTCGAGAGTGATTGTAGGTGACGAACCTGCGCTCATGTTTACTCAAGCTCATTGAATTCACTGTGTTATCCAGGCATGTGTCAGCATATCCTCAGAATGCCTCATTACTCAAGGCTACCAACACTTCTAATGTACTTATGGAGGACGCTCAATGGGGTGCCATTTATACTAATCATACTGGGCCAAAAGTTTCAACAGGGCAATGACACAACAGTTGCTTCATTTATTTATGGATTACATTCTTTACAAACTCTTAAGGTTATTAGTGCATGAAGGCGTTTGGTAATCCTACACAGACGTATAGATTTATTGTACTTTTTGAACATGGACGGAGAGTTGACTACGAAAATAAAAAATGCCAAGGTGCAGTGAAAATTTTTATGTAAAAACCCTCCTTACTACCTGAAAATTACATAGCTCTGTAGCCAGAAGTCGCTTCCGGGTTGGGAGGCGTTCAAGCGTGGGTAGGCGGTCAAATTTTTAATCAAAATAAAACCTTTGAGTGCAGCTCTGAAATTTTGAGTAGTTATTGTTTTTAACTGTAGAAATTGCGTAAAACGTAAAATGCAATTTTAGAATAAGAAGTATCAGCCAAAAAGTTCAAAACAAATTAAAAAAGTACATCCGTACAGGATTGGAACCTAGAAATCCGGTGTGAAAGTCGTCGCTTAACACAATGTGCTTCGGTCGGGGTGGACTTGAAATTTCAATCAGTCTCGTCGGAAAAAGCAAAACATGAAATTTTTAAATGTTCATAACTAAATACATACATCAGCAGGAAGGCTTTTTAATGTCGATATCGAAAGATCGAAATTGGCATTTTCATGGCATCGTTAATTGCATGGGCGAAATCGAAAATTCGAGCCGACGGAAGTCATGAAAAATAACATTTTTGATTCTTCGCAAATTCAGTTTGTCACGTCGTCACTGGTACGTTAATAACCGGAAAACCCGGAAGAATAGGGAGATTTTAAACGTGAAAACAAAATCGCCAGAACTTCACCTTGATTGATTGATTTGCCAGGGTAAGGTGGGCATTGTTACCAATTCCGGGCATCCATGAAGGTTGGTTCCAACACGCAGCTTGGTCGTCCGTCGAACACGCCCAACGGATGACCAAACCTGGTGCTAGAACCAAATCTTGAATGTTTTATATACCGCCGGACCGGCTGCATACGCCGGGTTGGTCCATTGGACATACTTTTTGTTGTTGTTTTGGGAATATAGGATGGGTAGTGTAGGTGTTTGAGAGATGCTTCTTTTAAGTTTCCATGCTTCATTAAGTTTTCATTTGTCATCATCGACTGGGGCGTGGTGCAGTTGTTTACGAGATGCTTCTTTTCAGTTTCCATGTTTCTTTTAAGTTTCCATCTATCGTCATCTCCTTATTTTTCTTCTTCTAAGTTTTTTTGTTTCTTCTGTCTCTGAATCTGACCGCTTTTATTTTATTTTTGTATTTTTTTCCTTTTTTTCCTTTTCTCTTTTTATTTATTAACCGCTTTACAAGTAAATATCCATCTACAGTGGAGTTGCTGGGAAGGGCCCTATCTCGCGGTAACAATATTCTTTTTGTGCGTTATGAGAAAACAGGTTCGAAGGGATAGTTTGATCACCCTGTATGTCGTTTCCTTGAAACAATCGGTTTCAATTTCGGGTAGTTTTTCCATTTCATCACCTATGTATTATGTTTATTACCTATATACTATGTTTAATATCTTTTCAGTTTTGATCTCCAATTCTTGTTCAAAATTTAATAATGACATAAATAAACCAATACTAATGCTACATAAACAAAAACTTATCTGTTTCATTCACACACCTGGGTAGCTGTTGTTTATTTTATATCACCCACTTCAAGAAGGGATGAATCCAGGTATGGATTTTATGGTCAAGCACTCAAGCAGTACACTTTTCTCGGGTTGCTTATATACAGTATTTTGTGTTGCTTTCTTCAAGCAACATGATTTAATCAAATATCAACTATATGAAATAGCCATACTCACGCCAATTTATATAATCAATGCAGACTTGTTCCTGCTTCAATTCAGTACAATTTCGGCGTTTTGTTACCGCTTTATCCGGATGTATCTCGATATCCCGTAGGAGCCACGAAACATGCGTCAACTTCACCTTGACATTAAAATTTAAACATTTTTTTACAACTTTACCGACTTCTGGCAACGTTTAATCCCTGACCTAGACCTCTGGCAATAATTTTACGTAATTTTTACAGATAAAACCTATAACTACACAAAATCTCAGATCTACACTCAAAGATTTTATTTTGATTAAAAATTAACGTGTGTAATCACCCGCCCACGTTTCCCTCCCCGGGATGCAGATCTATGTACTTTTTAGCTAGTAAGAAGGATTTTCATATAAAAATTTTCACTGCACCTTATCTTTTTTCATTTTTGTAGCTAGCTCTTAGACCAAAACAGTGCTTGCCTAGCTTATGGCTTGATGTGCCCAAAGTTCTTTTGCTGTGTTTGTAGCTGCTGACACCATTCCAATAGTCCGCGTGCTGTATACGTGTATACTTATTTACTGGGGAACTATGCACTGAATACGATAGTGCTATTATGGGTTCCAAAGCATACAGAACGCAGTTTGAGGACAGTCCACGGACCTCTTCAGAAGAAGATGAAAGAAGAATTATACGTTGTATAATATCACAAATTTCAAAATCATAATATTAACTTTTAAATGTAACGTCTTCTGTATGGTCCTATATTTTTTCTTCAAGCTATGTCTAGCATACGGTGAGCAATAAATAGGAACGAGGTACTTTCTATTAGAGAATATGATATAGAAGTTATGGCGAAGGTGTGGGTTGAAAAAGTAAATGCTTAGATAAAATTTAAAGTTATGGCGGAGGTGCAGGTTTTAGGTAAATAGTCGGGTAGTTTAGGAGTACTGATACTGAATTAAATGTTCAAAATGGTCAATAAAATAGGATTGCTATAACTGCGCATAATTTTTGTGGGTTTACATGAAAGTGGGTCACTACGAAGGGTGATATCTTTTAGAAATTGAACCTCCTTTAAAAAAACAGTCAATAAAAATTTAGAAATAAAATTTCACCGTCGTTAGGTTAATTGAACCTTATTACTTAATATAGATTTTAAAGGTTTTCGAATTAGCTGGTACTGAATATGACGTTAAAAGTTCAAAATTCAAAATTACGAATTCAATGAGGCTGCCATAATTACAAAACTTTGGAGATTTCCATATTTGGTATACGGAGATTATCTAATAACGAGTCTGATATTAACGCTTAAACAGTCAAAACAAAGAACATTTTCTTTCCTTTGTAGAAATTACGTAAGAGGTCATTAAAAATGGCTTTAAACTACCAATGTTTTAAATTCTGTATTTTAATAAATGTCCATGCGTGAACGATTTTAAATTGTTTTGTCTTAAGCAATAATCATATTGTTTATTCATTTAAAGACTGTAGATTCCATTGTTATAAGTATATGAATGAAAAAATTGTATTACTACAGAACATAACAAGTTATCTTAGAGAAATAACCTTTGGGGCAGTGAAGTATTTCTGATATTGAAATTTGTTCTTACTTCTCATACATTAAATTCAAACACAAAAGTAAGCTCCCACAACTGCTAGAAAATTTTGCTTAATGAAAATTTATGCCTATATCATATGAAGAATTAACTTTCCTTTATTTAGTTAGTGGTTTCAAATCAACGATTTAGCTATTGATTATATGTATTTGAATATGCCCCTCCAGTAAAAAAAAATCGAATCTAGTAACTTGTCATATTGAACTATATTTTTACTTCCCTCGCTTACCGAAGGGAAGTATTGTATTGGTGAAAAAAATCACCCTCCGATATTTATTCGGATTTCCATGTTGCATATCATGTAGATTGCGAAAATGAGGGTCTTTTAATTCCCTCAGTTTGGTAGTGTCTGTCGTTGGCGTTATAATTAAAAAACTACTTGACGGAGAACAGTCAAAATGGGTAGACTTTCACTGAAAAATATCCGGACCGTCTAAGGGATAGATAATGAAAATATATGATATTTGAATTATGTTAACCAAAATTATTGAGCGTACCCGAACTGGTTCATGTTCGATTTAAACCTAAATAAAACTTTTTTCTCATTAATTTACAAGAATTTGGTTACTCGGGAGTTTTTGGGGTCGCTGAATACGATATCCAAATTGCCATAAACCAATCTGCAAAATGGCGGGATCAATGGCGGTTATGAAATGCTAAAAAGTGATAAGTATTTCATTTTCCATAAATTTTCAACATTTTATCACCGCCATTGAATCCGCCATCTTGCAGGTCGGTTTATGGCAATTCGGATATCGTATTCAGCCACCTCAAAAACCCCCGAGTAACAAAATTTATGTAAATTGAATAAGAGAAAAGTTTTATTAATATTTAAATAGAACATGGCCATTTCGGCTAAGCTCAGTAATTTTGGTTAGCATAATTCAAAAATCGGCTCTCTTACGTTTCATTAAAATTAAATAACGAGTATTAAAAAAAATGTATCCCAATCGGCTGCGAAGCAAGTGCTCTGGATAATTTTGAACGAAAAAGTTGCGATTCGTGCCGCTGTGCGTTGTCCCATTAATTAAACTTTATTATTTCATATTGATTTTGAGGTCGTTTAAAAATTCGGTCTTTAAGTCGACCAAGTGTATAATGGTTAGCTTGTTATATTTTTAGCAAATGCAGAGCGAAGAGTATATTGCATTGATCGAATTCTGAACAACTTTCCAAATGTCCGTCCGTCCACCCGACCGTCTGCCTATCCGCCTGTCCGTCCGTCAATCTCAGATTTAAAATTAGTCTCAATTTCGATCTGAACAGTTATTCTTATGTGATTATACTCTTCGGAAATACAAATCGAAGAGTATACTGCATTCGATCGGCATATTTCTAAAACCAGTAATATCGCTCGTAGGAAAAAGAAAATCCATATCACTGTGCTGGTTATTAAATTCTGAACAACTTTCGAAATGTTCGTTGGTCTGTCTGTCTGTCCGTCTGTCTGCCTGCCTGCCTGTCTGTCCGTCCATCCGTCTGTCAAGTTTCTTGTAAGAACGATAACTAAAGAGCGAAAAGTCGGATTGTAGTGAAATTAGGACAGTAAGTAACTAGAGGAAGAAACCTATTGTTTTTTAACAAAATCGATCAATAAATAAAAAAACTTATTAATTATTTATTTATTTATATTATGTAATATTGTTATATTTCTAAATCGACCATAGTCCCTATTCATATAATATCATATATCAACAATGGCAATACATTTGTCACAAATGCGATAAGATTATGGACCAAGCTTTGGCGGCTTTTATTCATCTCGCAGTTGACAAAGCCGTCACTAGATACTATTCGCAATTATTTTTTTATTAACAGAAAACTGTGAAGTGTATTCTATAGAATGTGCAGCAATTATACAGAAAATGCAGTAAATCGGCGGAGAATATAATGGTTAGCTTGTTTTTCTCGTATTTCTCTCTTGGTTAGACATGTATTTCCTTCACATTTCTAATAGTTATTGTTTCTAAATTTAAGCATCTAGTCTAAGCTTATATTATTTGCATATTCTATTTAAAAAATATTATTCAGTTTTTGTTTATCATTTGCTGAAAGTATTTTAGAGTGTTCAATGGTTTAATATAAACATTTAGGATGAGTTACAGCAGAAGTATATTTATTATACCAAAATAATTATATATTTTCGTTCGTTTGATATATGTATTGTGTATGTATAAGAGCATATTATTAGATAAATTAGCATTGAAGAAATTAGTGCCAGCGCTATTCCAGTCATGCTTGGCTTGTACTTCTCTACAAATTATAATAATCAGAATCACTAGTATTTAAATAAATAGTCTATAGTGCTAAACATATATTTTTTTAAATATGTATTTTTATGTTTTGTAATTAAACAAAAAATGCCTAGAACTAATATTATTTACAAAAACACTGCGAAGAGTATCCTATAGAATGTGCAACAATTATATAAAAAGGGCAGTAAATCGGCGAAGAGTATAATGTTTTTCTCTCTCTGTATTTGCACTTATTCTTCATAATCTCATAATAATTATTTTTATAGCAGTTATCAAATTTGATAATTGTAGGAATGCAAAAACTTGTGTAATAACGAAGAAATCGATAGAATGATATCAACGAATTTAGACACTCTATGGTCCCGATACATCCAAAAAACAACTTAGAACTTTTTAACTTTCTTTGCAGCCCACCCACCCGCCTTCCCCACAAACAAAAATTACTGATAAGCCAGAAATTAAAAATTATCCCAAATTGAAGCTGATGAAATTATCTGGAATTTGCTTTCTGCCACGCTAATTAAAAATGGACAATAAACAGAATCCCCTCGAAAAGTAGTCTATTTTTAACCATTAATATATACTTCTTTCAGTCTAAATACGGAAAAATCCGGTATAAGTGTTAGGTACTACATTTCTCTTAAAACACTTTAACAAAGTTCGCTCTCAATAGTTGGATTATACACCTAAGATAACCTTTGCATTTTTTTTTATCTGCATTGACGAACCAATGAAGACACTTAATTTTATCTAAGTAAATAGAAATCAAACGCATGTATCATATAAGTTTCGCATCTCTAACTTTCACAGTAGAGTTACCTAAGCTCAATAACAATCACTTTGATCCTTTAATGTATTGCTTAATTTAGTAGCGGAAGTAAGTAAAACAATACTATTGAATCTCAGTAATTTTTTGTTCAATGTCTCATGGTTTTTCTTCTGGCACGTCTCCATGTCCTACACATGCTTTCTTAATTACTATTAATTATACAATTTAACTTTGTTTGTATTTTAAATAGTGAAGGTCGTATCGTGTGCTAGGTATTTAATTCAAACTTAAACGGGAGTGTAATTTGTTGCGTATCATTCACACAGACTACTGGCACCATTTATGTAATGCCGTCATTATTGGCAGCTTATTGCACGTGATGCCCACGCGGCCGGTTATAAATATTTCACTCGCTTTTATTTCCTTAATTAATCGAGCAGGAAGGTATTTAAGCTAATTCTAAGATTAGTTAAAGCGCTTCCTGTGGACATAATATTGTGTCTCCATGCCTGTGGAGTGCCCTTTTAGCATTGATGAGTTTCTTGTTTAAAATACTGGCTGCATTAAAGTGAAAGCTTACTATTTATTGTTAGTTTAATTGTAATGACGCTTTTAAAATGCAACTTTATAATAAATGAATATCGTGCTTATGTATGACTTGTTATATATCAGTTTATTAGCTTGGGAAAGAATATACACACACACCTTATACAATACGATCTTCAAAACTATCAGTAAAGTTAAAAGTTGTATTTATTACATAAATAAAGGATTCGATGTTTCTAGCTAAATTTAATATACCAAGTGATATAAGAAACCTACTCTGATTGATTTGAAAGGTTTTTTTATTTGGATCCTGACCAATGAGATTATTTTTATATTTGCTACATTGTTTTAAGACAGGACTAGTAATTTAAAAATATGCACCGTTGGTAAGAGCTACCTTGTACGTCCATTTATTAGGCAATAACTTCATTTGGGATAAAGTTGAAGAACATGCATTTAGTACATATTTTAGTTTCTCTTATGTCACCAAGTACGTTGACCGGGTATTTCAAATTGCCCAATCATAAAACGTAAACAAAATAATAAACACAAATAAGACTTTGGCTTCACACATTCCTTGTTGTTTTCAATATCTATGTTTATATCTTGATCTGTGGTTATTTCCGTATCGTTTTTTGTCGAGGTATTATTAGATAAGATGCCATCTAAGTACTATAAACGTAAAAGAGTTGATAAAGGAACTCAAACAGAGTAAACATATTATTTATATAGGACGGAGCAACATGAACAGCTGAAGCTGACCAAGAAATACCTAACCAACTGGACAGGGATAATCTGGAATACAAAATATGTGGCGAAAAGGAAGAAACTCCCCATAATATATTACACACATAAGAAAAGTCTAGGGATATTTTTATAAATATATGCATTTTTTTAAAATAAGTTAGGAAAAAAGAACGAAATTTATGTAGTATTATTAAGTGTACACTATGTCCCAAAATTAATGTTTTAGTATAAAAGGAAGAAAATATTTCCGAAAAAATAATTAAAGTAAGATTTTGAGCTACACATAAAATTGTCGAGTATGCAAAAAAGAAAGAAATTAATACATGACCTCCACGTTGGTTTATCACAGCTTTACGCCTATTGTTCATAGATAAAATGACGTCGTCAATGACTGCCTGGAGTAAACGTGCCCATTCTGTTATCAGGAGCTGCCGAAAAACATTTCAGATATTGCCCATTTGTGGAGTAATTCCATGTTGAAGCATACCCCACATATGCTCGATCGGATTAAGGTCCGGAGATTATGAGGGCCATGGCAATACTTTAATTCCCTCATTGGTCAACCAGTTCATCAGCACGTGCGACATGTGGATGAGAATTATCCTGCATTAGGTGCAAGTTTTCACCAACAGCGGCCGCAAATAGACGTACAATGTATTAGACAATATTATCCAGATTTTGCTGAGCTGTTAGGAAGCCATTTGGAAAAACAAGATCGGTTCTGCCGCCAATAATTATTCCACCCGCCCCGTACCGTGTACCACCTCTGTATGTGTGAACTTCCTGAACATGCCTTAAACGTTCCACATTTCCTGAGAATCTGTATGAAATCCAAATCGGTAAGGTTATTTTAAAAAATTGCTCAACAAATGCTTTGAAAGCTATTCGCTCATTCACAAATGCCAATTTGGCTTTAGAAAATCATGTTCTACCATAGACGCAGTATGCAAGTTTGTGAGCGACATCGTCGAGGGTCTTGAGGAGGGTAAATATACAGAAATTACGCTGGTAAACCTTAGCAAGGCCTTCGACTATATCTCTCACAATTCTTCTTACTGAAAAGCTTAGCCATTAGTGTAAGAGGACCAACATTAAATTTATTAGAGTCATATTTTTTTAATAGAGGACAATTCATAAGATATGAAAATCATACATCAGATTTCAGGGTAATGAAACACGGAGTACCCGAAGGCTCTGTATTGGGTCCTCTCTTATTCATTATTTTCATTAACGATCTTTTCTTCTATGTCTTTCCAAACAAAACTGTTATGTATGCAGATGACGCAACTTTAATAAATGATGGCAAAGGTCTAATAACTTTACAAACAACGGTTAGCGAAACCCAGACCTCTGCCGAGCATTGGTATAGTAATAATAAGTTAAAACTGAACAAAGATAAAACCCAAAAACAGATTTTCTCAACCAATAACGCGATTGTTAAAGGTGACAGTGTCAAGCTCCTCGGAATTATCTTGGATGATAATTTTAACTGGGACGCACATGTTGAATATATAAGCAATAAAATATCTAGTTATATTTTTCTTCTACGCCAATTAAAAAAATACGTTAATAATCAAACATTGCTATCTGCGTATCATGGGTTAATTCAATCACATATCACCTATGGAATTGTACTTTAGAGAAATTCTACACAGGCCTACAAAACCTTTATCTTGCAAAAGAGATCAATTAGAATGCTTACAGGTGCCAATAATCAGGATTATTGTAAACCCTTATTTCTTGAATACGGCATAATGCCGCTTACATGTATTTTATTCATTGTTGGAAGGTCATAAAAATAAAAGCACCATTCCTACACACTCAACACACTCAGACTGTCATAGTTATGAGACTAGATCGTCTAATTTATTAAAGGCTCCTAGATATCGTCTGACAAAATCTGCTAAAAACTCATTAGATTTCAAAATGTATAATATACTACCAGAAAATATAAGAAAGTTGGACTATAATAGATTCAAAATTAAAATTAAAAACCATCTATTAAAATATTATTTTTATTGGATAAATGAGTACATCAGTACTCCTATGGAAATCTATGACACGTCCAGATGTATTCCTTGTATCATGAAATATACTCACGTTTTTTCCTTTTACTTTTTAACTATGTTGTACTATATTTATACTATGTTTGTATACTATATGTTTTGTACTTTGACAAGTATGCTTTTTATACTTTTATAATTCTTCTCTTTTTTATGTTACACTGTATTCTTTTCTCAGTATACACCCATTAATTCATGAATGTAATATCTACCTGGCAATTTATATGTAAATTTAAATTCCAGTTAGCAGCCTAAGACTTGCTTCAAATGTAATTATATATAATGTCAATCTATCTATCTATCTATCTATCTATCTATCTATCTTTTTTTCTTTTTTTTTTTGCGGTGGGGGAAAATCTTCAGAAAGACACCACGTGCTATTTGTTACGTGGTAGTGTGGGATTCTGACCCATTAAAAACCCCCACCTCTTCACTCTCACATCCAGGAATCACTTGGCAGTATACATCTGGATGCGGAGGTTCGGTCTTACTCCTCATCTTCTTTGCATGTCTCTTTCTTCTTCCTCTTTTTTTATCATTATTTTCCTAATATATTTTCCGATCGTGCTCCATTTTTCTCTACTTTCCATCATCTCTTCAGTGATATTGTTACTGTTTAAAGTAGCTCCTAACTCTAGATTTACTCTTTGTCGTTCCCTTTCCTATCTGATACATTCGAACAGAGTATGTGCTACGGTGTCCCGGTTCTCGCAATATGCGCATGTTTCTTCGGCCGCTTTTCCTATTTTGTGGGTGTATACCTTAAAGGAATCATGTCCAGTTAGTATTTGGGTGATGAAGTAATCCGTGTGTCTGTGTCGACATTTGGTCCATTTCTTCACGTCCGGCATGAGAACTTTCGTCCACTGGGCTACTTCCAGTGTTTCCGTCCACTCCTCCTGCCACAGATCCAAGCTTGTTTCCCTTTCTTCTTTTTTGGCTTGCAAGGTATACCCGTCTTCTCTTTCATAGAGCCGTTTCCGTTCGTCTATTAGGATGTCTATAGGGAGAATCCCAGCCACCACCTAAGTTGCTCTTGCAGATATTGTTCTGTATCCGCTTATCACTCTTAGTAGAGCTTTCCTTTGTGTGCTTACTAGCATTAGCCTGTATCGCTTTTTCCTTAAGACCGTGTGCCATATCGGTGCGCCATACGTGAGTATTGACTGCGTGACATTATATAAAACCTCCCGCTCTTTACTCCCGAGTCCTTTGATATTGGGCATAATTCTCGTGAGCGATGCTACGTTAGTGTCTGCTTTCTTAATCGTATACTTGACGTTTTCGCCAAAGGTGTCCTTGTCATCGAGTATTATACCCAGATACTTCACCTGCCTTTTTGGTTCTATTTGGACGTCTCTCAACGCGAAGTTGATATTTCTCCTATCCCTTTGAGGATTACCGCTTCTGTTTTTTCCAGCGCGAGTTCGAGGTAGTGACGCTTTAACCATGCGTCTATAATGTCCAGTGTCCATCTCCCTTTGATGCCAGTTCTTCAGCTCTATCTGCTACTAGTACCACAGCAAGGTCGTCAGCAAATCCTACGACCCAGGCCCCTTCCGGCATCCTTTCTTTAAGTACTCCATCGTATAGAATGTTCCATAATGTTGGTCCGAGCACCGAGCCCTGCGGGACTCCGGCCGTGACTTTGCATACTTCCCCTCTTTCGATTTCCAGAGATCTTTCTTCAAGGTAGCTCCTCACAATATTTGTAAGATATTGTGGGATTCCCCTTTTCCTTAGCTCGCTCATAATTTTTCCCCACGCTGCAGTATTAAAAGCGTTTCGTACATCCAGGGTTATTAATGCTCCCCACTTCCTTCTTCCATTTTCTTTGATGAGCTGCCTCACTTTCTCCACTGCATGCAGTGTAGGTCTACCTTTTCGAAATCCATACTGATGGTCAGACAGTCTTTCTGTCACTTCCATAGCTCCTTCCAGTCTTCTTTTTATCAATTTTTCATAGAGCTTGCTTATTGTAGTGAGTAAACAGATTGGCCTATATGTTATGGTGTCTATTCCTTCTTTCCTTGCTTTGGGTAGAACCAGTTTTGCCTTCTCCCAGTTCTTGGGGCAGCTTTGCTCTCTCAGTAGCCTATTTAAGATACTTAGGAGCCATTTTGGTGCGATCTTGCCTATTATTTTAATAGCTTCCGCAGGGATACCATCGTGGCCTGGAGCTTTTCCGACTTTTAGTTCCTGTAGGACTTGATTTAATTCCCCTTGTGTAAACGGATGCATATTTTCTACTCTTGCCATGTGTTCCCACTTGTCTTCTCTCGTTGGGAATAGTTCGTTTACTATGTCTCTCTTTGTATGTATGTCCAAGTTATAGTGGGCATATGCTTTTAAGTTTTGGGCTACTATTTTATACCCTTGTCCGAATATGTCATCATCCAGCTCTTCCCAATGTTTGTTTTTTGAGACGTATATTTTCTTTTGTAGCTCCTTTTTTGTTGTCTTATATGCTTCCGTTGCTTCCAGTCGCTCTTGTTCTGTGACCTTTTCGTCCCTTGCCATTCTCGTGGCTCTTCTTCGATTTGTTAGGCATTTTTGTCTTAGGTCCGCTATGTCTTCGTCCCACCAGTATGGCATACCCTGTCTATTTTTCGTCCTTTGTATACTTCCTTGATAGGCTTCTTTCAGTGTTTCTTCTAGGAATTCCACCGTATCCTTTTCTCCATCTCTATCTAGCTTCCATTTCACCAGTTCTTTAAAAGTATTCCAGTCAACTGTCAGTTCACTTTTTAGCTCCATAGTGCGTTGTGTCTTATCTTCAATGTGGAATAATATGTCCCTGTGATCCCTATCTATCTATCTATCTATCTATCTATCTATCTATCTATCTATCTTTTTTTTTTTTTTTTTTTTTTTAGGGGGGGCGTAGGAGTAGCAAGCTACCCACAAGTGGCCCCCACTGACACCGGAGCGCCACCCTGGTACCGCTTTCGCATTTCTTCGGGGTGGTGTCCGTTTGCGCCCTGTTTAGCGCCGCCTTTTTCATCGTCACTTCCCAAGTCCCCCATCCTCCGTGAGATTAGGGCTTCAGGGGCGATTTTCTTGTGCGTCAATCCTCTCGTTCTGCTCCATACGTCGCTTGTGCTTCATCGTTGCGATGATGTACGTGGACACCGCCAACCAGGCTTCTTCGTTTTCAAGCATACACGCGATGAGGTTTCCTTCGTGTATACGCACTCTGAGTGTCCTCTCAAGCTCTTCTCTTTCCGCTTCCATTGCACTGCACTCAAAGATGGTATGTTGGGCGTTATCTGGGGTTTGCCCACAGTGAAGGCATGCAGCGCTTTCCCTCTTTTTGAACCTGGCCAGGTATTCGCTGAAACAACCATGACCTGTTAACGCCTGGGTCAGGTGATACTCCATCTGACCGTGTTTCCGGCTGCACCATTCTTTCACGTTTGGAATGAGTCCATACGTCCATCGGCCCGTCGTGTCGGCATCCCATCTTTCCTGCCATTTAACAAAGAGTCTTTGCCGTGCCGTTCTCTTCGCTAAGGCCCTCCTTTGTTCGTCTCGAGTGCCATTACACTCTCGATAGATCTCCTGCCTTTCTCGAATAAGGAGATCAATTGGGGGTGTACTTGCTAGTACCAGCGCTGCATTCTCTGACACCGTCCTGTATGCCGAAATTACCCTAAGGGCACTACGTCGTTGTACGGCGGCTAGCCTCCTTCTTACCGTTGTTCTTTCAACCGCGTCACCCCAAACTTCCGCTCCATACAGGATCTTGGCGTGGACAACGCTATTCAGTAGCCTTCTTTTCATCTCACTGGGCCCCTTAACGTTAGGCATCAGGCGTGCTAACGCTGCCGCTGATGTTGCTGCTTTCTCCGCTACAATTTTTGTATGCTCCTCGTACCTCAAGCCGGCATCCAGTTGCACCCCCAGATATTTTACGGATTTCTTCCATGACACTCTATCGCCATCCAGAGACAGGGTGGGGGTCGGGAAGAGCCTCTTATCCGTTATAAGTACCGCCTCTGTCTTATGAAGTGCCAGATCCAGCCCGCGTGTACGGAGCCACATGCTGGCACGGCGCATGCACTCATTCATCTTAATCTCTAATATTTGCGTTGTCCTCGCTGTTGTAACCATCGCCACGTCATCAGCGAACGCGATTACACCGCATTCTTCTGGGAGAGTCAGATTTAAAAGACCCTCGTACATCACATTCCACAAGAGTGGCCCTAGGACCGATCCTTGTGGTACTCCTGCCGTCACCTTGAATTCTTTAAGCCCTTCCGTCGTGTTGTAGATAAGTGTTCTATCCGACAGGTAATTATCCACCATCTGTAACAAATATCCCGGTATCCTCCTCCCGATCAAGGCCTCCATGATCCTGTCCCACCTGGCCGTGTTGAATGCATTTCGGATGTCCAGCGTTACTAGGGCGCAGAAACCTTTACTCCTACACGGAACGTTCTTGATTTGATCCGCCGCACTGACCACTTGCCTGATGGCGTCAACTGTTGAGCGACCCTTCCGAAATCCAAACTGCCTTGGTGACAAACCTCCGTCTGCCTCAATATGTTTTTCTATTCTCCGAGCGATGAGCCTCTCGAAAAGCTTTCCCAGCGTATCTAGCAGACAGATAGGCCGGTACGACGATGCCTCCTCACGCGGCTTGTCCCCCTTTCTCAGCAGAATTAGCTTCTGCCTTTTCCATCTCCTTGGAAAAACTCCCTCTCTGAGACAGGTGTTGTAAGTCTCTAACAAAAGATTAGGCCATATATCTATGACTGCTATTATCTATCTATCTATCTATCTATCTATCTATCTATCTATCTATCTATGGGAACTCATAGATAGGTTTTTCTGCTGTTTTGATAAAATTAATTTAAATTTAAATGATTTAAATAATCGAAATATTTTTTTATAGCTAATTTCATAATACTTAACTAAATTTATAAATTCACCTAATAATTCAATTATTATAATAATAATTCTATATTTATTAATTACTTTTGCTTTCGCTATGGTAAAAATTGATTTTCAATATGGTCCCTTTCGTCAAAAAAGTTAATGAAAATACCATTACGCATGAAAACTCATAGATAGTTTTTCTGCTGTTTGCAAAATCCTATAAAGAATATGTTTCATTACAATTATAAGCAAACAAATAATAATTCACTATTAAGCATTCACAGAGTCTTATACTAACAACTGTCGGTATTGTAAACAAGTATTGTTTTGGTCGGTTTACAACCATAAATTTTGTGGTAATTGATTGTGGAAGCAGTTAATCATGACGATATGAGTAAGGACACTATTTTGATTTCTGCCACCGAATTTATTGTAACGTACACATTGCAGCAGTTTCGGTACCATAACGTGCCATTTTCAAACGTTGATTCAAATAAATCATCGTCAGTGATAGAAAATGAAATAGTATCCTTTTTCTTATTGTTTGTTGTAAATTGATACTTTTATACTTTTCTATTTGGAGCTAATTATTTGAAGATTGTCGAGCAAGTATATGAACTCATTTACTTGCTTCATTAAAATTTATATCATCTGCAAATCTCAAGTTGAATTCCGCCAATTGTTACTCACCCTACCAGTCATGATTTCATCATTCATCACAACATTTACTCATTGGGTTGTGGTTGGAAGGCAGTAACATTTGGAGAAGTTATCTCCACTGCTCCTAGAAAGGAGCACGGATAGGGCATTTACAGGTCCTTGGGTCTGGTTGTGTTACGAGATAAGAGCTGATAGAACCAATAATTCACGAGGAAGAATCCTTGTTTTTAGAGGTATCTTAAAACAGTCACAGCTCGTATGTCAGTAGATTAGTACAATTGGCATATGTGTTCTTCCAGGATCCACAAGATCAACTGACTGTTCGACAATCCAACATACATTTAGAGAAAGCAACGACTACGTGATTTGATGCATATGCCAGAGAGAATACACGTAAGATTATGTGGAGCATCGACGCGCTATAAATTTTGAGGTAGATACTATTGTCTAATTATAAGGCAATGTTAATCATTTGATACTATTCTAAGGCTATTGTTTTAGCACAAATCATTAAGAAATATTGCATTTTGTCGCATATTCTAAGAGTATTGAAAAATTGTATATAGGTGATAAAAGAGAACTAAGAACGACAAGCTAATCATTGTACTCGAGGCCGATTTACTACTCTTTTATATAATTGTTGCATATTCTATAGAATAGTTTTGTGAATAATATTAGTTTTAGATAGTATTTGTTTAATTACAAAACATAAAAAAAAAATATTTAAAATTTTATTAAATAATAACTTTTTTGTTCATTGATCAATTTGGTTAAGAAGTAATAGGATTCTTTCTCTAACTAACACAAACTTACTTTCTAAATTTCAATAAAATCGGACTTATCGTTCTTAAGTTATCGTGCTTATAAGAAACGTGACGGACGGTCAGACAGACAGTCGGTCAGATAGATGGATGGACATTTTTGAAAGTTGTTCAGAATTCAATCACCAACACAGTGATTATAGGATTTTGCAAACAGCGGAAAAAACAATCTATAAGAACTAAAAGAAAATCTATATGTAAAAAATATTAATGAAATCTTTGCATTCTTTCGATGCCCTGACTTCTGGTTATACTAGCAGATTGATAAAAAACAACAGATTCCTATCTATTAGCTACCCAGTATTGGAGCCTATATACTCTATGCATGTTTAAAAGTGAATTATTTATTATTTCTTTGCTTATAGCAATGAAACATATTCCTTATAGGATTTTGCAAACAACGGAAAATACAATACTTCCCTTCGGTATGCAAGGGAAGTTAAAAACTATCTATGAGAACTAAAAGAAAAACTACATGTAAAAAATACTAATGAAATTTTTGCATTATTTCGATAACCTGACTTCTGGTTATGCTAGCAAGTCAATATCCTAAAATAAATTTGTCCAATTTCTTATTTGACATTGTCATTATAACACTAGCATCCAACATTCTCTACGGATAAGCAGATTAAACTAGTATCTACATGACCCCCTACGGTATGAAGATTCAGTTGAAAATTAGAACAAAGACCTAACGTGGATTTGTTTACCTACCTTGTCTTAAAAATTAGCCGTAGGGGACTATGCTGGATGCCAATACTAGTTAGCTATTAGATATGTGGAGATCTGTTGTTTTTTATCAGTCAATGTCAAATATAAATATTTCATACTTATTCATGGATATTGCCTTGGTTTTGCATGGAACATCGTTATGAGTGGCTTTGTGCCTTTCTGATGAGCTCAGAATAAGGGCGATAAACGTTTCAAAGGTCAAGAATTTCCAAGAAACTGAATGAGAGATTTTATGAAATTGTAATCCATTAGAATGAAAACATTTTTAAGACAAGGTAGGTAAATAAATCCATTTCAGGCCTTTGTTCTCATTTTTAACTGAATCTTCATACCGTAGGGGTCATGTAGATACTAGTTTAATCTGCTTAGCCATAGGGGACTATGTTGGATGCTAGTGTTATAATGAGAATGTCAAATAAGAAATTGGACAAATTTATTTTAGGATTTTGATTTGCTAGCATAACCAAAAGTCAGGTTATCGAAAGAATGCAAAGATGTCATTAACATTTTTTGCATTTTTTCTTTTAGTTCTCATAGATAGTTTTTTTCCGCTGTTTGCAAAATCCTATAAAGAATATGGTTCATTACTATAAGCAAACAAATAATAAATAATTCACTTTTGAACCGCCAACATGATTTTAGAAATGTGCCAATCGAATGCAATATACTCTTCGTTTTGCCTTTACGAAGAGTAGGTATAATAATAGTTGAAAATAATTGCTGAACAAACAATTATTTATGAAACATTTAATAACTTTTTATTGTTTTATCTGTCTAAATTCTGTTGACATTAGCGAAGAAATCAATTTATAATAAAAAATATTAATTAATAAAACTATTTATCCGCAAGAATTTAATCAGTATATATAAAATATTTTTTTACTGACCTACGTTATATGAGTAGTTATTTTCAAGGTTGTTGAGTGTCTCAAGTTTTATTTTAGCAAGTAATCGTACTTTTTATAGGCGCGACAAAAAAGTAGAGCAAAAGTTGAAAGCAAAGTCCAATATTTCATACATTGATACAACAAACTTTTTTTAGCGATTACAGGTTCATTAATACTGGATAACAACAAACGGAATATTTCCAGTATCAGACTGGTCAGTGCCTAACTTCAAAACATTGATCCACGTGTTCTAGGATGCTCTATCTAATTTAGAAATACATGTTTGCCAAAAGCATTGAACATAAATTGGCCAAATATAAATAAAATTTATTTTCACTCCACTAATCTGAATGCAAAATTATTAAAATTCATTCAAATAACACTATCCGATCTGAATCAATACATTCTTATTCATCTAAATTAAATTCATTTAATTCTACTGATCTGTGTGCAAGTTTATCAAATTTTATCGGTATAACACCATGTGAAGCAGTGGAAAACGAACTGATCCAATCTCTATCTAGCCTATCTACTTTCACTGGATACAGTCATTCTTGAAAAAAATTATTCCGCTGTGAAAAATCGCAAGACAAGTTTTCGTGGAGAATTTTGTGATAACTTGAAATGGCATTGAAAAGTATATCCAGCTTTTTCTAAAATAAGGGAAGGGGAGACGGAAACTCTCGTTTCTTGAGAAGAGATGTAGCTTGAAAAAAATATTACCTGATACACTGTAAAAATAATAATAATTATAATAATAATGTTTATTTGCTTAAGGTATTACAATTTAAAATTTTGTTATGATTTTTCAGTCACAAATAAACGAAGACCACGAAGCCTAGGGCTATCCGTGGTGTAATTTTTTTATTTATTAATAAATATAATATAATAACAATAATGTAAATAACTATAATAACCTACTGGAGCAAAACCTACCTATTATAAAATAACTAATTTGTTAGTAAGATAAATACAAACACAAAAATATACTATACTAAACTAAATATACTACATGTGTATATGCACATAAAATATACCCATATATGTTTATTCATCAGATTGCTTTGTAGTAAAAAATTTTTTAGGGGTAACGATTCATGATTTTATTGTATTATTTATTTTTCATTGCAATTAAGTCATGGATTCTTGTTCTATTTGAATTCGAGATGAAAGCTTTGGAATGATTTTTAAATAAATGATAATTCGTTAGATTTCTAATTTTGTCTGGAAGTTCAGTAAATAATTTGGGAGCGAGAAATATAAAACTTCTTTGTCCTACGGATTTGCCACAAAATGGTGCTTTGTATTTTAATTTATGTCTGGTTGCATAGGAATGTTGTGGTTGAGTTAAAGCGTCCTTATTATTGAACTGGTAGTATAGAAATATAATTGTCTTAAACCTAGAATTTTAGCATCTATGAATAGATCATCTGAGGGATAAGTATTCGGTTTACTAAGTATTATTTAAAAAAATATCTTTTGAATTATTTCTAATTTTTTCAGGTGCTCTTTTGCAGCACTTCCCCACGCAATAATACAGTACTTTGGCCGATAGTCAATCAGTGCATAATATATGGTTTTTAGAGTCGACGAATCTAGTGTATTTTTAAGACACTTTATTCTATATATTAGGCTTCTTAGGCTATTGCACACGTTAATGATATGTTGATCCCACCTTAGCTGTCGATCTATAGTAATACTTAGATATTTTACTGTCTTTGCACCTTCGATTTTAGTTGAAGAATTAATTGTGAGCGAGGAAAATTTTGGTAGCGTATTTTTGTAACACGCAAATGGTAAACATTTACTTTTACTAAAATTGATAGTTAACAACTTATGATCAAACCAACCTTTTATTTTTTGTAAGTCAAATTCTGCTTGCAATTTCAAATTTGCCCACGTCTGGTTACTATATAAAATAGCAGTATCGTCAGCAAAACTTATGACCGTTCCAATGAATTTTATTGTCAATAAATTATTCGAATACATTGTGATAATAGCGGACCTAACACGGTACCTTGTGGAACGCCAAATTCAACACTGCGATGTTCACTATTTGTATTACCTACTTTCACAAATTGCTTTCTGTCTGTCAAGTAACTTTTAAATAGCTTTATGCTAGGACCGCGAAACCCAATATCACTCAATGCTTACAATACCTGTGCACTACTCACAGTATTAAAAGCCTTGGCAAGGTCAAGAAATATGCACATTGCACATACAAGGAGTTTCTTTATCCATGTATCTATATAACTCTGAAGTTAAACGTTCAATTACGTTTTGTGTAGATTTGTTCTGTTGAAAACCAAATTGACGTTCTGATATTAATTCGATTTTTTTTGTATAACTCTTTATTCGGTTCTTGATCAGTTTTTCTAATGTTTTTGCAATGTAATGGACAAAGACAATTAATAAACGAGTAATAAATTAAATCCCCGAAGAAAACAATTTAAAAATTTAGCCGTCTCTTCCTTCCGTTCGTGGCAATAGCAGCAAAATGAAATGATTCAAATTAATTCGTAAGATAAGTAGGTACTCAAATTTCACCTTCTTGCAAATACAAAACGAAGAGTATATTGCATTCGATCAGCACATTTCTAAAACCGGTATTATAGCTCGTAGAAAAAAAAAATCATATCACTTTCAAAATGTCTGTCTGCATGTCTGTCTATTTGTCTGTCCGTCCGTCCGTCTGTCACATTTCTTGTAAGCACACGATAACTTAAGAATGAAAAGTCCGATTGTATTGAAATTTGGACAGTAAGTTAGTGTTAGCTAGAGGAAGAACCCTATTGTTGTTTTCGAACAAAATCGATCAATAAATGAAAACGTTATTAATAAAATAAATTTATTAAATTCATATATTTGTATAATATTGCTACATTGCAAATCGGCTAATTAGGCAATGGCCTTAACGGCAATAAATCTGTCACACATCCGATAAGATTATGGATCAAGCTTTGGCGGCTTTAATTCTTCTCGCAGTAAGACCGTAACTCGTTAATATAAACTAATATTATTTTCTATTTACATAAAATGCGGAGAGTATGGAGAGTACTGTGGTATTCTACGTAATAAAAAACATTTTCGTCGATAATTATTTAATGTTGTTCTATATTCTGGAGACAAAATTACATTTTAAAAGATACTTTTTAGACAAAACATCAAAACTTTTTATATATATAACAAACCCACATATTATTTTTGTTACCCCAGATACAAATTTTATTTTTGAAGATATAGTTTTTGTTAACATTATAACACATAAGAAGGGAAATCGTTAGGTAACTACATTACAAGTATACTATATAATGTGTAACAATTATATAAAAAGCTTAGCTTGTTTTCCCGTATATTATATACTTTAAGATCAAGACAAAAAGTACCTCAACCCCATAACATGTCCAATGTTCATGTCTTCACTGTAGTTAGCTGTCGATTATCATGTTAGTAAAAAAAATGGCGTATCTACACTTTAAAATAAAAACTAAAGTTGGTGGCAAGATCAGCTTTTAGTTAAAAAAGTGGCCGTTACAAAAAGAGAGATGTTGGCGATAGTTCAGACCACGAGCTTCAATTTTTTAAATGATTTGTTAATAGGGACATTTGATATTAATGGAGCAATTTTAGTTACATAAAAGAGCAGCACTCTACCTAACTATACTCCATATCTAGAATTTATTTACTCAATGGTGAGTTGTGAAGCATCCGACTCAATGCGTAAAAATTGGAGTTGTAGAAAAACATTAGTTTAACCTGTGATGCGGAATTACATGAGTAATTGTAAATACTTACAATATGTTTTATTATTCGAAGCATTTAACCTATTAATAACTGAATACATATTTAATACGTGTGAAAAATATCCTAGGGTAACAGTCTCCTTGTTGAAGGTTAGTCATGTTGTTTGTGTTGGCTAACGACGTATTAAAAATAAACTTAAGGAAGGTCGAGAAATTATGCTACATAGCTTTGTTCAGTCTAACATTCAAGTAGCCTGATTAATTTTTATTGAGTTACCTATCAAGAAATACTTCGCAATATGTAATATTTTGGAACTATTGATATGGCTTCAAAATGTTAAAAAAGTATTTAGTTCCAATTCTGTGATTTCGTCTGTGTCGTTGCGTATAAATATACCTAGTGGCAACGAATTCAATATTAACTGCAATCATTTTGTTTTAATCTCACCACCCATAAAATGGGGAGGGTATTGCGATTGATAGATTGATTGATTTGTGAGCGTAAGGTTGACATTGCTGCTGATTCCGGATATCCAATTTGGATGTATTTATGTACCGCTGGACCGGCTGTATACGCAAGTGAGATAAGACCAAATCTTTAAGTTTTGAGGTCCCAAGAATACGAGCAAATTGTTTTTAGAAAATGTCTGTGTGTATGTATGTATGTATGTATGTGGACACCCTAGCGCCGAAACTAGTAAAAAGATTTTGATGAAATTTGGTACAAGGTTTCACAATTTATGTACCTCCTTATTATTCATATTATTATGTTTAATCAATTTATTCCTATACCCAGTTATGCTTCAAAATTTTCTTCGTTTTTTTTAAATGTCAGTTTGTTTGCTTTTTTATAATTTTATTTGATGAACGGAAATTATTTTTTTTATTTATTGCAACATTATGAAGAACAATTATCTTATTATACCATATATTGGCGCCTTGGTATCTGCTTTAATTATTTATTTGTTTTCAATTTTTATTTCTTAATGATTATATTCTATCAAACGGATTAAGAGGTTATCCGCAATATTGGCAAGGCGTTATCTTTTTTGTATAGAAATATTGTAAATATTTTGTGTCTAAATAGCCAAGGTAAATAACTTTATTTACGTTTTAGTTTGTAATCCATTTAATAATATGTATGAAGTAATTGAAAAAAAAACAAACAAATCTTTACGTAATAATTGGAATTCATATTATTTCATTTTTGTTTATGAACTATTGCTGTTACGTATAAAAAGAAAACGTCCAGGATCTGAATGATTCAGCCAAAAACATTGATTAAAATCCAGGTAGTATCATAGTGTTTAGTTAAGGGTTATGATCTATCTGAAAGTCTATGAATTAGAATGCCAATTTCTAATTATTTATAACAAAAATCAAAATTTATTTGCAAAATACTTGTTCTTATTTTTCTTATTCCCATTGTAATTCTCGAACTGTTCTGGTTGGCTTCCCATTGCTATATCGCACATCCAACGAACTGTCGCGGTTGCCTGTTTGGCGCGCTGTCTCACAGCTGTGTTTCGCCAGCTTAATGGTACATGAGCCCAACGTTTTAGAGGTCGTCTTCTTTGCATTTTGGTATCTAGTTTCTAGGGTATATACTTCCTGTGTTGGTACGATAGGCGGCCCAAAGAATTTGTAGCAAACGTCTCCTGATCCACATCTCAGAGGCGCAAAGAGAAACGGAGAGCACTAGAGTGTTAACAAATCTGATATTTGTGCCCCTCGCCACGTCAAATCTTGCTATATTGTCAAGTTGCTGATCTTGCCACAAAATACATATATATCTATCGATATATGTAATAATATTTGTGGGAAGACTTGTCGTTCACATTTTCTTGTACCAATTTCACAAATTTCTTTACATCAAACAATTTTCGTCACAACTCAACAGTATCGGTTCAACTTCATTTTAATATGGTGCATACTTCATTCTTAACAATTACACTAATTGTACTCTTGAGTTGAGGTTATAGTGCTGGTACAGTATTAGTAGCAGATTTACTAATTTACGCCTAATAGGAACTATTTGAAGATGAAGAGGATAGTTCTAAAGCAATACAAGTAGGAAGCTAAACTTTTCCTTTGAACTCTAATGAAGGGAATATGGTACTTCGTAAATTTATTAATGATAACTTAGACTTGTACGTCGTCAGTATTTCAATAGGTCAATTGTGATGGTAATTTAGACTATATTGTTAGTTAAAGGTGATAATTTTGCCCATCATCTTCTAAAGGGTACTTGAGACTTCATTTGAGTTTCAAGAGAGTCGAATGAAGTCATTTACAACCTTTCAAATTGCTTATTTAATTGATGGCCAAGAGGTACGATAAATACACTGCTGGCCTCTCGAACTTACATATAGAGACTTTTAGGCAAAATTTAAAGTTCAATATTTTCAACAGGAATGCAAATTTTTGAACGCGGCTTGCAAATTTTAAGAGTTTAAGAGTTTTTTTCGGATTAAGCTGCATGACGTATATTTATCGTAGGACCATAAGTTTATTATATACGGGGTGATCAATGAAGTCATGCAAAAAATCGAAAAGTTTGTATGAGTGAAATTTCCGCAAAAAATTTTTTTGGTCGTTGCAATATGGTTCCTTACTAAGGTAACATCAATATCTCTAGACGGTTTTGTCAGTTTTTTGATTAAGGCCCTTAGGCCTTGTACACACTACTCAACTTAAAATTTGGATACCGAAATCTTTAAAATGCTATAACTTGACATTGGATTCACGGTTCTTGATGATTTTTGCGGATTTGGAATCCTTATTTCACGTAGATTTTCTATGGTCTAAGCATTTTATTTGAGGGTTGAAATTTACACATTATACCGGGTCGATAATAAACAAAAACGTAGCGACAAGAACAAGTTTATTACATTAAATTCTACAATATACAACATTGCTTAACAACGACCAAAAGTCAATTCTTAAAAAATTTATAATTCTAATTCTGGTAATTTTTAATAACTGAAAAAAAATTTAACTAAAAAATTGAAAATTAATTTAATTTAATCTTAAATTAAAATTAAATTAAAATTACCTAATTAAAATTAGGTACATTAATTAAAAAAAGAGAAGCTAATATTTTGTTGGTCCTCCTGCTCGGAATATTACTTCCCGACATCGATTTGGTAGAGTATCCACAAGATTATTTATAAAATCTTGTGGAATATTCTCCCATTCTTCACGAATGGCCTCACTGAGCGTTTCTAAGGTTTCAGGGGGTACATCAAGAGATCTTACTTTAAGTTTTAAATAAGACCAAACGTGTTCGATGACATTAAGATCCGGAGACTTTGCAGGCCAGTCCATCCTATTGATGTTTTGTGCCTGCAAAATTTTGTGATCCTTCGCGCTCTGTGAGGTCGAGCGTTGTCATCCACCAATAGAATTTCTGGGCCATAATGTCGAGCAAAAGGAACAACAATAGGTTCCAAAATTTCCTCCTGATAAACAGTAGCATTAATGGTTTGGTTGGTAATGAATAGCTCGATTTTACCATTTCTTATGATACCTCCCCACACTGTAACGCCTCCGCCACCAAATGCTTCTTGAGGGGCCATATTTTCCTCCAAATATCGCTGATTTGGCCTTCTCCAAACTAACATTTGGCCATCGGAGTGAAACAAATTAAATCTTGTTTCGTCAGTAAATAAACAATGGCTCCACTCTGCATTACCCCAATTCGCATGCCGATTTGTCCATGCCCGCCTATTCGCTCTATGGCATTGTAATAACCGCACACATTTTGCTCTGCGACGGGCTCTATAATTTAAAATGTTTGGCATTATGTTGTTTAAAAAAAAAAAATCTCACCTCAAGTTGTTTTTATTTAATGTTCTTCTCACTGTTCTGTCCGAAACTCTCACCCCAGTTTGTTGTCTTAAAGAGTCATTTAGTTTTCTAGAGTTCTTTGCTCTATTCCGCGTAGTTTCTCTCATTAAAATTCTTTCGGTTCTTTGGTTTATTTTTTTTGTATGTCCACCCCCATGCCCATAATTATGATCACCAGTAGTTTCGACGCGGCGGTTCAAATTATAAATTGTCTTTCGGCTGACATTGTAAATGTGCGCAACTTGCTGTTTTGACATTCCTTCGTTGAGAAGTCGAATGCAATTTTCCCTTTCTGCCGTGGTTAAACGCCTCATATTAATTAAACTTTGCAAAATTATAACATTGAAATATGTCAGATTATTTCTAAAATAATGTAAACAGTTTTTAATTCCATAGCAAGAAATTTGTTTTTCCAATGCCTGCTTTGAAATTGACCCGTCGCGTAGAAATTACACCCGATCATAATTATGGGCATGGGGGTGGACAAAGAACTCTGTAAAACTGAATGATTCTTTGAGGCAACAAACTGGGGTGGACAGAACAGTGAGAAGAACATTAATTAAAAACAATTTGAGGTGAGAATTTATTTTTACAAAAACTTAAATAATTCCAAACTTTAGAGCGCGTCGTACTCTACGTTTTTGTTTATTATCGACCCGGTATAATGTGTAAACTTCAACCCTCAAATAAAATGCTTAGACCATAGAAAATCTACGTGAAATAAGGATTCCAAATCATCAAGAACCGTCAATCCAATGTCAAGTTATAGCATTTTAAAGATTTCGGTATCCAAATTTTATGTTGAGTAGTGTGTACAAGGCCTAAGGGCCTTAATCCAAAAACTGACAAAACCGTCTAGAGATATTGATGTTACCTTAGTAAGGAACCGTATTGCAACGACCAAAAAAATTTTTTGCGGAAATTTCACTCATACAAACTTTTTGATTTTTTGCATGACTTCATTGATCACCCCATATAATAAACTTATGGTCCTACGATAAATATGCGTCATGCAGCTTAATCCGAAAAAAACTAGCTCTTAAAATTTGCAAGCCGCGTTCAAAAATTTGCATTCCTGTTGAAAATATTGAACTTTAAATTTTGCCTAAAAGTCTCTATGTGTAAGTTCGAGTGGCCAGCAGTTTATTAAAAAACCAGGCGATGACAGAAAGCTCAGCTATATTAATTTATCATATTAACTTAATTTACTAATTTATAATTTATATAAATTCTAGGAAAAATATGGTTCGGCGAATGGTTTATGAAGTAAATAGCAAAAATGTAACATTAGCAGATCCATAGTAGAGATATAGAGTGTTTCAAATATTCTCTCAGGCCACCGTAAAATTACTTTACCGTGGTGCAGTTAGTGATTAAAGGATTTTACAGCAAACTAATATGGAAAGCAAACGAAATGGACACTAATACAGGGCGTTGAAATGAAAACACAAATTTTTAGGAAGCCTCAAACCACATGTGGACGCAAGTGGGTAGGACGATTATTAAGGCAGATCACCCTAGAAACTAGAAGAAACAAGCTAACCGTTATACTCTTCGCCGATTTACTGCACTTTTTATGTAATTGTTGCACATTCTATAGGATACTCTTTGCAGTTTTTTTGTAAATAATATTAGTTTTAGACATTTTTAGTTTAATTACTCATTTATTTATCGATCCATACTGCTCAAAAACAATAGGGTTCTTCCTCTAGCTAACACTAACTTACTCTCCAAATTTCAATACAATCGGACTTTTCGTTCTTAAGTTATCGTGCTTACAAGAAACGGACGGACAAACAAACAGACGGGCAGACAGACGGACAGACAGATGGACAGACGGACGGGCGGACATTTTGAAACTTGTTTAGAATTCACCAACACAGTGATATGAAATTTTTTCTCTACGAGCAATATTACCGGTTTTAGAAATGTGCCGATCGAATGCAATATACTCTTTGTTTTGTATTTGCGACGAGTATAATAAGAACAAAGTAATGACTATTATAAAGTTAAGTGACTTCAGTAGGAAAAGACAGTCAACCGCATACAAATGAGAACATCATTGGAAAACTTTACCACACACATAGTCAAAATGAAGGCTTGCTAAAAACTTGGTACACAGCTCTTCGATAGAACAATAAGAAACTGATGAAGCGGAAGAGAAACCAGTCCTGATACATGGAGAAACGCAGAAAACAACTCCTAAATAGACCATATCCTGGTGGATAGAGAAATAAGGGAGAGGCTTAAAGATATTAAGGCATAAAGAACAACAAAAAGCAACACAGCCCATAAAATACCACATAGAAAACTAAGGAAGTACGTCAAGGATACAACAATGCACCAAATAACACTTGAAACGTTTTCCTACTATAGAAATAAGAATACGAAAAAAATTACGGGGGGGAAATTGAAAACAAGTAACAGGGGAAGGACTTAACTGGTTAATAATGAAATAAAAAATAAAAATAGCGACGAGGAAAACGCCGATGCGCAAGAAATCACCCATGAGCATACAATAAATACGAACAACTAAAGAAGATGAAGGCCGCAGAAAAACAACAAGTTCATGAGAATACGAACATCGTAGACAAAACCTTGCTCCACATATGGTCAAACTAAAATTGAAGCTCACGAAAGGATACAACAAAATAGCAAATAATGACACTTGAAATATCTCCCTACCACAGAACTAAAAAAATAAACAACTTGTTGTGCCAAAACAGCACTAAACGTTATGCTATTTCAACCAAAACCTTTTCTGATCTTCTGGAGCATTAAAGAAACCCCATTGCAAAGTTTCATCCAAATCTGTTTAGTAGTTTCGCCGCTATCGTGCTAACACACATGCACACACATACAGACATACATACGCATACACATACACCCACATATACAGACATTTTTAAAAAACCACTTTTTTGGGTTTCTGGGACCTCAATACGTAAAGATTTGATGTTATCTCAATTTTCGATTTTGGACCAATTTTAGTAACCTCCCACAATTTTGTGGGGAGGTTAAAAGGGAACATAATAAAGAAATATCAAGGATATATACACGGCTAGACTCACAAACTCAAGAAACAAGCAAAATTAGCAAGAAGGTGATGATAGATGGAATTTTAAGAGAAGCATCTCACAAACACCCACACTTCTCATCCTATCATAAAATTATTATTGCGTTAGTGATCTGTCTGTTTTGCTTATTTGTTGGTTGGGTATGTATCAAATTGTATCAAAGTACCTTTAAGGGCTATAAATTATTCATGTTTAGAAAGTGATTGATACCATTGTTTTAAGAACCAGTTTTTTGGATTCAGTAACGGCGAGAACATAATTCGTGTGATACTATTACCAAAATTGTAGTATCACATGATCTATAGATAGTAAATCCTAAGTTATAATATAATTCAGATGGGTCTATGATCTCATTTGATGTAAATACGCGTAGATCGTGCAGACAAAGTTTATTTTCGAATCTCCCCGCTAATTGTGTATTTATAGTAATAATTTAAACAAACTGCTTTCGTTCCGTTTCAGTGATGTCGATACAAATCTTAAACTGCAACTACTCTTAATAAATGCCTATTAACCGTCTATTTTAGTAATTTACTTCTCTGTAATATTGTACAGCCACGTAATTAAATATCAAAGAATTTTCTATGGTGTACCTACCTGGCCTTTAAATCGTTTAAGCAATGTAACGTGAGACTGAATAAATTTAACTGAGGACTACAGAGCGAGCTTTCTAGTATTTTTTTCTTGGAACTAAAAAACTGCGGGATAGCATTTATAGATTAACATAGATCGGCATAAGAGAAAATCAGTGCGTGACATTTCACCGAAAGTAAGCATTTATGGAAGTAAAGCTTATTGTTACTATTCACTCGTATACGTGTTAATTTTAATACTACATGAAATTAGATCTCTATAAAGCACAGTAGTGGAAAATACATAATACCTGCGTAATAATAATAACATAACTGGTTTAAGCTTATTATTGCAGAATATCTAAGTTCAACAACAGTTTTTTTCTATGTTAGATCTTACGTCCGTGTTCGTATTTTACAACTTGCCATCTATATTTAGAATTTTCAGCGCCATAGAAATTATAGGATGGATAAGAAAAACATGATAGGTGGAGAACCTATTATGAAAATGTTGGTTTTAAATAGAATGCATAATTTTATGTTTCATTGGGTAAATTTGAAAAGTACTATAATTTTATGAAATTTGATGTTTGAAAATATTTTCACCCTTGTACCGCTTTGAACGATTCTTTAGCAAGTTATAGATACATCCATAGAGACTATCACGTATTAATTTTTCAGAAAAAAAATTGAACTGTCATATTATACCAGATGAAATATATGCTGTATCTTTCACTTAGTTAAGGACACACTGTAGAATATTTAAGCAGTATTACTATGTTCCAATAGGCTTAATTTTTAAGCTACATTTGTTTTCAATATTCTCTTTTATTAATCATCCCATCTCTCCTCTCGTAGGAAATACAAAATTTCAAATAAAACGCTGATAATTTTACAGTTTTTTTGTTTGTTAATTCAGTTGAAATCTATATGATCTGTCTAAGATTTGTTGTAATTGTTGGATGTAAAATTGTGCAAATTTTATCCAGGCTATAAGAGCGGGGAGGGTTTCAGCGTCTTCAGTGACTTAGCACACCCCTATATTAGTATACTTAAGTAAGTTATACGTTAAACATATGTTGTACATAGTTTGTAGAATAGTAAAGTAACATTAAGCTACAAATGTTGGGTGTAGCACATTGTGTTTACAATAAACGTGTAAAAATAGTATTTATTAATCCAAAGTGGTACGGTTCAGTTTCTCATCCTGAAAGAAACATGATTCAAAGCTAATCAAGTAGGACTTTCATGACCCCTTTGATGTACCGATTGAGAGCCGTTAAGCTAGTAGGGTCGAAGAACTGTGGTTAGGTAAAGGTCACTCATCTGGTACACAGATGATGGATCAAAGATGGCTAAAGGAGTTGGTGTGGGCATAGCGGGACCTAATTCCATGCTATACAGAGTCCTAAAAGTAAGGCCCATCTTCCAGGTAGAAATGTATGCCATAAATCTGTATCCAGGAATGCATAAGTAAACGCATTTGAAGCGCAAAAATCTGTATACTTTCAGGTAGACACGCAGCGTAAAGGCCTTTACATCTTTGAGTCTGGAACTGCCTGGGAATGCAGGAAATGAAACAACTGGCAAGAACCCACAAAACGTGACTTTGATGTGGGTGAAACCACTTTTTGGCTCAGGACCATTTTGTGGCTTATTTGAGGAAAACTCAACGAAAGAAATGGGAAAAATAATAGAAAAAGTTCCACTGGAGGAATACTGCAGGTGAAGAACGAGCGATAACAAATTATTTGATAAAGAATGCTGCAAGGCTTCTCGAACTCAAAAAGCCTCTCTTAAGACTGATGACAGGCCTTGCAATAGGCTACTGCCCTTTAGAAATATGGGCAAGGCAGAAAATGATAAATGCAGATACTGTAAAATTAATTACTTTTTGTGTTATTAAAATCGTAACTTTTTCAAAATAACTAAAAAACTATTGAAGATACGGAGAAATTGCTAGAGAACAAAAAGTTAGGATTTTTTTAGTGAATATTTTGTTTTTATTTTATTGTCGTAGCTTACAGATTAACCTTTCAAAGCTTGCATTAGCGTGTGACTGGTACCATTTTGCAGCCCCTTAAACGTTGCCTTTTTAAAAATAAAGGGCTTAAAAAATTTGAAACCTTTATGAGCTCGTAGGTGATAAAATTTCCTATAAAACGGTTCTTAGATGAGGTTTCTAGCGTAAAAATTAAGCGAGTTATTGTCAAAAAACCAAACGCACTTTTTTCTAAATTCGTAGTAGGTAGATAATTATTCAAGTTGAACGCGATATTAAGATACCGAATTAAGTTAAATGATGTATTAAATTATATACATATGACGGAAAGTGATTTTTTAATTTTTTTCATAATAAAACTATATGAAGTATAACAAAGTCAATAAATTGTTTTTTTCCAATTTTATCATAATAGGGGGTATTTTATAAGGGATAAATAAATCGAATAAGGGTTGACAAATAAAAATTAGTGTTTTAAAACAAAACAATCTTGATTCAAACCCCATTAACGTTTTTTAACTTATTAAATGCTATTATACTCTTCGCAAATGCAGAAAGAAGAGTATATTGCATTCGATCGGCACATTTCTAAAACCGGTAATATTGCTCGTAGAGAAAAAAATTTCATATCACTGTGTTGGTGATCGAATTCTGAACAAGTTTCAAAATGTCTGCCCGCCTGTCCGTCCGCCCGTTCGTCCGTCTGTCTGCCCGTCTGTCTGCCCATCTGCTTGTCCGTCGGTCTGTCTGTCTGTCTGTCCATCCGTCCGTCCGTCGGTCCGTCCGTCACGTTTCTTTTAAGCATGATAACTTAAGAACGAAAAGTCCGATTGTATTAAAATTTGAACAGTAAGTTAGTGTTAGCTAAAGGAAGAACCCCATTTTTTTAAACAAAATCGAAGAATAAATAAAAAAGGTATTAGTTTTTGAAATGAAAAAAACATATTTGTTTTGTAATTAACCAAAAAATTTTTTAAGCTAATATCATTTACAAAAAAAACTGCGAAGAGTATCCTATAGAATTTGCAACAATTATATAACAAGTGTAGTAGATCGGCGAAGAGTATAATAGTTTGTTTTGTTAAGTTTTTGCAATAAGAGGTAGTTTTCACCCCTAACAATAATTTGCGCATATCGGCATAGGGTAGGGAATGAAGTGGAGGGTAAGTAAAGTTTCATTCCAAAATCTCATCAAAGTCCATGCTTCTTGATAGGATTCGGAGGTAATACCATATTTTTACCGTCGTACACTGGACTATAAACCTATTACAAAAGTGAAAATGAAAATTTTCTACCATCACTACCAGTCCACTACGTGGATGTGCAAGTAATTAAATCATTCACTAGAGAACACGTTCATAATATCATAAGCAAGATACATTATTTTCTTTCTTATTTTTTATTATATTTCTTTGCGCAATCTAGTAGAAAAAATGCAATGCTCAAAACTGCGCCGGATTTGAACGGTTATGTGTATCAGAAACATTTCTAGAACTTCTTACCTTCACTGACAGTTTCGTGACGTACTGTGATTTTATGAGAGCTTTCGAACCACCTAGGCTAGAATGCTGGAAGCAGGTACATCTAGAGACACTTTCACCCAAATTTAACAAGTTTATATAAAATTAAGTAAAATTTAATAATGTTCAAGCAGTGGACACCAAGCGTCGAGAATAAAATTCTCTAATCAAAATTGGGTTTTAAGAGTGAAACCAAGATTATTACGAAAAGTAATTTCTTCTCTGGTCAATTCCCTTTACATTAGAATGCATGATGATAAGAAAATTACAATCAAACCATCTGATATATCATATTGTATAAAAAACATAATTTAAAACGCGCGAAATAAACGAATGGAACAAGGAACGTATACTTATCATTTTCAACTTCAAATTGCGAAAGAAATGTGTATAGGGAGGTAATATCAAATTATCACACAATTCGTTAAAAACAATAACATGTTTCTGATTTGTAACTTAACTCCTGGCTTTTTTCTGTAACAGAACAATTTCAGAAATATTTATTGTAGCGTAGCTTTGAACATAAAGCATTATTTTACCTTCATGATTACTATACCCAGAGAATGCAACCTGAAAAGAATATAAAACACCCCTTTAGTCGTGACCCACGTCAACAGGACTTTAAGTTCAATGATATTTACATTTATTTATTGATCATTCGTCCCAATGCATTTACGTTTCCCATAAAGTTAATGTCATTTCTATTAACAGTTTACATCACCTATCCTATACCAGTAATTTATTATTATTGTCATTGTTGTCTATTATTCAGATCAATATTATTTGTTTAAACAATACGACCACGACAGCGCACTTATTATGGTCTAAGAGCTGGGGGCCACATTTATTTAATCGCACACTTATTTGATATCGTTATACTTAGGTGGGAAGTATAAAAATAGCATTCCTGCAAAAATCTGGTGGTGGAATTATGAATCATGATGTCATCGAGATGAAAATCGCCCTCTAATATCAGTTGGTTTTCATCGTTGTGACATCTCACCGATTGGAGGTAGAATGGAGTTTTCTTTCTAAATTGTTAGAAAACTATAAGGAAAACTTTATGTTAATATAATTTTATTTTTAATTTACGCGATTGGATTTTCCCCACAAAATAACTTTTCAACTAACAGAAACATCAAAAAATGCCTTAAAATAAAACAGTTAGCTTGTTTCAATGACTTTCAAGCGATATCAACAGGTTTTGAAAATTGATAAAAATTGATTGATTGATTTATTAGCCTGCGTGTGATAGGGATTGCTGCCACTTCCGGATATATTTATATAGGAATATAGGATGGGAAGTGTAGGTGTTTGTGAAATGCTTCTTTTAAGTTTCCATGCCTCTTTTAAGTTTCCATCTATCATCATCTTCTTGTTCATTCTTCTTCTGAGTCTTCTGTTCCTGAATTTAGCAGTGTGCACATCCTCCTGCTCGTTTGCGGCCAGATAGGGTTTTACGTTTTCTAGAAATGTGTGTTCGCTTCAATGTCCTGCATCAACGCATCCACCTCGTTTGGTTTCCAAGACACACATTAGCTCGTTGTAAGAAGCTTTTATTTATTAACCGTTCCATAGGTAAAATAGCTATTTACAATAAAAATGCAAGGAAGAGCCCCGGGAGAATATTTGAGATACCCTGTATACCGATCTGCCAAGGTAAAGCAATATAAAAATTAGAATCTGCAAAAATAAAAAAAAGGTCTTGGAAAATATTTGGGAATGTACATCAAGCAGACCCCAACTACTTTGACGTGAGAAACATTTCTTTACTCGTAAATAAGCTCAATATATGGCACATGCGACAGCTGCCAATTAAAGCCTTTCAATATACTTTAAATTATAAGAAATTCAATTAGGTTCAACAATTAATAAGGATTAACAAACCATTTCTACCAATCATCCGTGTGTACATGTTGATAGACTCTCTCTCTCCCTTCCGCAGGGCTCCCACATCACTTGCACCTGTTACCTCACCCTTTCCAGAAACTAGCCCATTGCCGTCGACTGAAGACAAGTTTATGGTGCATAGTTTACATCATATTATCAGATACTTGTGTTCTCTTTCCAAACCGTTCATACACGCTTCCAGGTGATTCTAAATTCAACCAATATATCTTAATCACATATCAACTATATGAAATAGCCAGACTCATGCTAATTTATACCATCTAATGTAGAATTGTCCACGCTTTAATTCAACACAACTTTACACGATTTCTCACAGTTTTAACTGAGTTCATTCGAAACTTTGCAGGAGCATTTGAAAAATGGTAAAATTTAATTGTAAATATGGAAATATTTTGGCTACCGGATTTTCAGTTATATTTTTGGTTGTAGGCCATTCAAAAGGACTTTATTTTCAATTAAAGGTGATAAATATAATTTTTCTGGATCTCATGCCCGGAGCCAGCCAGACATCCACTACACAACGTCGTGGTAAATAAAGTACTGGACGGAATATCCTAGATCAACCAGAAATATAACTGAAAACTCGACCGCAGTAGGTATTCATAATACGAGTAATTTGCAAGAAAGTAGAATATTATACTGTCATAAACGAATTTCCATTCCACAAATTTTGCCATTTTCCAAAACTTGCTATCGCTTGGAAGGTCGTGAACTAGGCTAACCATTTTATTTTAAGGCATTTTTGGTACATAGGTCAGTTAAAAAGTTATATCACAATGAAAATCCAACTGCTTAAAATCTGTTTTTTACTGTTTCTCACGTTATAAATAGAAAACGCTGATCGATATAGTAAAATTAATTAACATAAACTGTTCCTTAGAGTTTCCTGATAATTAAAAAAAAGTATTCTAGCTCCAATCGGTGAGATATTACGACGATGGAAAGGAACTAATATCAGCAAGGGTGGTGGTCATTTTGATGACCTTATGATTCAGTTACCAAGCACCACAAGAAAGCAATTTTTATACTTCTCATCTACTTATTAGTAGTGTGCTCGCGTTGACAAAAGTCGCTTAGTTTTTTATCCCGTTGTACTTTTAGAGTAAAACGTATGAATTTGCCAGATATGTGGCTTATACCTTGTAGACTAGCAATCCATTTGTAAAAAAGTCGTCATTAATATAAAGGCAAAAATCAAAATTTTCTAACTAACCACACCACGTGATAGAGACAATCGTATAGCATATTTTGTCCAAAAATCATTAAATTCTCTGTAGAATTTCAATTTTTTAAATAAATAAAGAAACGAACTTTCACATAGGCTTTTATGGCAGTAAACATAAAATGTCCTCAGTTTCTCCATTCGACTATGGTTGAAAATTTCTTACTCTTCGTGTACTTTTCCATTCACACGACGACGGTATCTCCTGAACTATTATAATGTCCAAAAGAAATATTCTTTATAAAATATTTTCCATATTTTTCAGATTACAACGGTTCTTAAATCAGATTTTTTTTAAATGGACGCACCGGAACACTCGTGGTTTATAATATTGGTTTATAATATTTTGAAATATATGTCTTGAAAATGAAAATGATTCCTATGGAATAAATAAGTAGAAGTAGAAGTATATTTGTTGAATATTAATTCAGTGTTATATGGATCTACATAAAATAATTGTGTAATAGATTAATACGTTATAAGAAACTCTCTCACTCAATTTCAAAACTTGCGCTATCAGTAGTACTTTCCTAATATTCTTTATAGAATTTTACAAACAGCAGAAAAAATAACTATATATAACTGAAAGAAAAACTTTGTGTAAAAATATTAATGAAATCTTTGCATTCTTTCGATAATCTGAATTCTGGTTATACTAGCAAATTAAAATGAATTTGTCTAATTTCTTATTTGACAATTCTCATTCTAACACTAGCATCCACATAGTCCCTTACGGCCATGAAGATCAAACTAGTATCTACATAATCCCCTACGATCATGAAGATTCAGTTAAAAATGAGAACAAAGGCCTGAAATGAATTTATTTATCTACCCTGTCTTAAATTTTTTTCATTCTAATGGATCACAATTTCATGAAATCTATCATTCTCTTTCTTGGAAATGAAATAATTGTAGTAGACATTGACTGATAAAAACAATAACCTCATGTGTCTATTAATTAACTAGTATTATTTCACACTTATTCATACAAATTGTCTTGGTTTTGCATGAAACATCTTTATGAGTGGCTTTATGTCTTTCTGATGAGCTCCAGAATAATGGCGAAAAACGTTTCAAATCTAAGCATTTCCAAGAAACAGAATGATAGATTTCATGAAAATGTAATCCATTAGAACGAAAAATGTTTAAGACAAGGTAGATAAATAAATTTATTTCAGGCCTTTGTTCTCATTTTTAACTGAATCTTCATGATCGTAAGGGATTATGTAGATACTAGTTTGATCTGCATGGCCGTAGGGGACTGTGTGGATGCTGGTGTTAGAATGAGAATTGTCAAATAAGAAATTAGACAAATTCATTTTAGGATTTTAATTGGCTAGCATAACCAGGATTCAGGTTATCGAAAGAATGCAAAGATTTCATTAATATTTTTACACAAAGCTTTTCTTTTAGTTATGTGTAGTTATTTTTTCTACTGTTTGCAAAATCCTATAAAAATATTATGTTTCAATACAATTATAAGCAAACAAATAATAATTCATGTTTAGTACTTTCCATTTTAATTTCTTCTAAAAGCACATACATCAGTTACCTATACGGTAGAAAATTCTAACGAAAAAATACACACCAGCTGAAATTATCTAGCAAACAGTTGAACTAGGGAGTTTCTTATAACGCGTTAATTTATTATACATTTTATGTAGGTTCATATAACACTGAATTAAAATTCAACAAATATACTTATATTTATTCCATAGTAATCATTTTCAAGACATAAACTTCAAAATGGCATAATCCACGAGTGTTACGATGTGCCCATCTATCTAGCGACAGGCCATTGCGGATGGGTAGTGCGGGTTGTTGAATCAGTCTTAAAGTAGTGGGAGAGCAAAAATCTACAACGAACGTATGCCGCTGATTAGCTTCGAAAATTGATATCACGCTACACTTTATCAAATATCTTGGTTATTAAATCCTCGAAAAATTTGATTTAGGAACCATTGCAATCTGGAAAATATAGCAAACATTTTATATAGAATATATTCTTTTTATAAATATAATAGTTTGGGAGATATCGCCGTGTGAATGGAAATGGAGACGAAAAATAATTAATTTTCAGCTGTAGTCGAACGGAGAATATGAAAATTTTTTATTTTTACTGTCATACAAGCGTACGTAAAAGTTCGCTTTTTATGTGTTTTAAAAATAGAAATTCTACAGACAATTAAATGATTTTTGAATAAAATATAGTTCATGTTCGACCCTACCCAGTGGTGTGGATAGTTAGAAATTTTTAATTTGTGCCCTTATATTCATGATGATTCGTAATCTACAGGGTACGTAACATATCTGGTAAGGTCATACATTTGACTCTAAAAGTGCCAAAGGGTTGAAAGATAGAAATTAAACTGCACTCTACTAAAGGTATCTAGAAAACTATATTGACGCTTTCGGGTAAATGAAAGTGGTCCCAGCTCGTAGACTATTATTGTGAGTAATAAATCGTAAGAATATTTCAGCCACGTAACGCCATACTATTTTGAGCTACTATGAATTTAAAAATAACTACTTGAATATTTATAAATAAATTTATATGGGAAAAAGCCTGGCATGTCTACCTCTCGTGATATTGCTAAAATAAAAACAAGTTTTATTTTGATTACAATATTTATATAACAGCGTCATTATGGTATAGTTCTTATAGATAATCTTTGAATCTAGTATATGTAATAAAAGTGTACATAAAATAAGTTATAACGAAGAATAATTAATAAATGGTAATTTTTGTAATGTTTCCTTAACAATAGCTGATTGTTAAAGTGCATTATTAAATATCTATAATAATGAGCTCATATTGTCTGTGGCGAATGCATTAGTAGTACCTGCATTGCATTAAATTGTATTCGCATTAAATTTAATCAGAGGGGCTGATACTGAATTTGATTGTAGATTTATTTATTTATTTATTTAGGTAAACATGTCTACAGGACGGACATCCCAATTACAGGCAGTGGTCTAGGTTAAATTTTAACCAACAATAGATAACTAATTTAAATTGCCATAACTTAAATTTCACTATACTAAACTAAACTAAAATAAAATCACACCAAACTTACCCAATTAAGATAATTAGAAATATCTATGCGGGTAAATCATGATGAATAATACTAGAAAAAGTAACCTCCTTTTTAAAGAATGCTCTAAAATTATTTAAATACAGAAAGCAAAAACAACTTATACAGGGTGTAATCAGTTTCATGTCATTAAAAAAAACTGGTAATGGGGACCGACTAGGCAAACAAAAACCCTTCATGACTTTTCCTTTTAGGGGCACTTTGAAAAAAACTGATCTAGGTTAACACATTTAATATTATGGTAGACAACTATTGAGAACCACAGCTCTTCTTGGTCGATGGACTTGTACTTCCCAATTATACAACTTTTAAATTGTCATCAAAAAGTGCTCGCCGGCACACGCGGTGTCAAAGGATCATCGACCGCCTTTGGTGGACCGCCTCAACTGAACTGAGGCAAGTGTAAAGAGGTAAATAATTCGTTCTCTCTTCGTGCACGATTGCAAGCAAATAATGGCCATAGAGGTTTAAACAGAGCATTTCTTTACATGTGTGTTTTTTAATTTGGAACAAAATATTGGATTGTTTATAATTTAGAAAATTTAAATGTGGTTTATTAACATTTGTAACAAAAATGAGTGTCCTGGGTTAAAAGCTTACTACCTACCTAAATGATTCAAAATCTCTGCATCTGTATCAATACACAGTTCGGTACGTCGAATTAAGTACATACGCACTTCGTTCAACACTAAACACTAAACTATCAACTAACGTTGTCAATAAAGAAAAATAAAATAAAAATTTGGTACAACAGCCAAAAAGGAAAACAAAAAGAACAAACAAGTAAGTTGTGTCTGTACGTAATCAAGAATTTGACAACTTGAATGGTAAGTCAATAAAATAAATCTTAACTATAAATACACAATGACGCGAAATTAAAAAATAAAAAAACAACACCGACAGTAACTAAAATATTGCACAAGGGAGAGTTAGAGTATAGTTTTCTTCAGATCAGATCTAGATCTAAACCTACCTCAATATTCCAGCAGTTCTCAAAAAATTTTATTGAAAATTTGCGAAATTTTCGTTTATTTTTTTTCTCCAAAACTGTGAGCTTTAGACCCCATGTTATATAAGGTTTTTTTGTTAGTCTTGTCGTTCCCTACCACCAGCTTTTTTAATGACATGAAACTAATTACACCCTGTATCTACCTACGTTCTACAACCTACATAATTCAATGATATATTATATATATATATATATATATATATATATATATATATATATATATATATATATATATATATATATATATATATATATATATATATATATATATATATATATATATATATATATATATATATATATATATATATATATATATATATATATATATATATATATCAATATTGTTTGAAACTTCCCTCAATCTATTTTTCAATTTTTTTGCGAACAGCTGAAACGAATCACCAAATATATCACAGTATTGTTGTATGTTATTATAATTAATCATCACAGTAAAGATAGGCGATCTCATTACATAGTTTTGCCTCAATATGGGCACGTGAAATGTCCTGTTGGACCTCGTCTTTAAATTAGGAACTCCAATACAAATCTCTACTAGGATGTCTGGGTCGTAAGTTAGATTGTTTATAACTTTATATAAATACATTGCTATAATTAATCCGTCTGTTATACAGGGTCTTTAGATTGTAACGTGGTAAATTTTGCAAATATTCGGAGTTGCCATGATATACCCCATCCAAGGTGAAGTTAGAAAGTTTAATAATTTTTTTCTGTATGTTCTCTAATGCCTATATGTACTTTGTGTAGAAAGGACACCAAACTACAGAGCAATACTCAAGATTAGATCGAACAAAACTCGTGTAAAGCGTTGATAGGGTCTTAATATCTTTAAAAGATTTAGAATTGCGAATTGCAAAACCAAGATTCCTGTAACCGAAATTAGAAATATAGAGAACGTGTTCATTAAATGATAAATTAGAATCGAATTTAATACCTGAATCAATTTTTGATTCCACTCTTTCCAGAATAAGGTTGTTCATAAAATAGAAAAAATCCATAGTTCGCTTGTTACGTGAAAAAGTTAATATTTTGCATTTTTGAATGTTGAAAGGTAAATGGTTATCTATAGACCATGTAACTAAGTTATTGATGTCATGTTGCATTAGTATAGAATCCTCACAGTTACGGATGATTTTATACATGTTTAAATCATCTGCAAAGAGTAACATTTTGCAATTTTTGACAGAATAAACAATATCATTTATAAATAATAGAAATAGTAAGGGACCCAAATGTGACCCCTGAGGGACACCAGAGCTTGCAAAATAATTTTCTGATTCGTATTTATAGATAATTACATATTGTTTTCGATTAGACACTCAGAAGAAAATATTTATCAATGGAGTGTGATAATGTTAGACAAAAAACTTCTTCTGAGCTTACTGGGAAATACATCTGGGTTGGTGTGGACGAAACCACCAATACCTGCAATATATTTTTCAATTACATAGAGGAATACATGTGTGTGTTTTAGTTCAATATTGCATCCCCCTCTTCGAGTGAGTGTTGATGATAAACTGACGATATTAACTTTAGATATTATTACGGGTTTCCCTAAGAAAAGTACAAGACAAGATAAATTGTATCATACTTACTTAAAAGTCTTTCCGCGCCGGCAGACACAACCATGACTATTACAATACCGAAATAAAATTCCCGATCTATGGTGATAAATACTTAAATGAGAATTTGTTTTTAGAGGTGTATGTTCAGGTATGTATATTAAAACTAAATTTAGAATTACTAATTTCCTAGTATAATTTAGTAATATTATCGCAGTTGTACTTATTGACATTTAGTAGATAGAACCTTCAGTTTTGATGGGATATGCATTAATAACTTCATCTAGATAATAAATGCTATAAAATGTTACATAAGTTAACTTTATCTATTTAACCTCGCACAATATGCGACAAAACAATACTATTTTTCTGACGAATAAACATCTAACATTCCCTAAATGCGTGATCAGGTTTAAATGCTAATAAAATTATGCAAATGTAAATAATCATAGGTATGAAACCAGTCATTTAAAATTTTAAAACTGGGGTTGATGCCCGTTTTATCACTAAAATATTTTGTTTGTGCGAAATGTATAATTTAAGACTCTGCTTAATAACTTGCTTAAATATTTGTCGTTAGAATATTAAGTGAATGTTCTATTGACTTTACCAATATTTCTCTATGATAGTCAAAAGAGTGCATTTTAATTGCCCATCTTAAGGTAAAAATGATTTCGTCAGCATATCTGTCGTCTGTAGATATTAGCTCATGCGATTTCATCATCTAAAAAACTAATTAATGAAGGAAAATAATGTTAGTTAAGTATATACTACTATTAAGAAATAAACTAATTATCATTTTGGAATTAAAACATTTTCTTTCTCCTTTGTTCCTGTGAAAATTACAAGTACTCTTTTTAACTTATTGTGCTCTACCTGTCATTATTTAATCTGCTCATTTTAATACCATTGTATCATTAATCAGATGATACCAGTTTTCAGGGCGAATGTTGGTGGTTTCGGGTTCTGTATGCATTTGCCAGTAAATATTGTTATGAATTACACCCCCCTATAACTGGAGATTGATACGCCTATGCCTAATAGTGAGTGACTGGAAACTTGTAGAAAGAGAATGGACTTTTCTAGAATGTGGTGAGAGAAGACTCTTGATTGTTTCTGGAAGAATATAGATGCAATTTCAGAGTATATAAGGCGCGATTACCGGCGCAGAAGAAGAAGTTTATTAAAGTGACGTTCGGTAAAAAGTGAGGTTAAATATTAAGTAAACAAAGTGTAAACATTATTTTGAAGTATTGTAAAGTCAGTAAATTATTAAGTAAAGGGTTAGTGTTTATCTCTTGTTGAAATTATTTTATAACCCACGGATTCATACAGGGTGTTTCCTAAGAGGTGGAAATACGTAACACTGGTGTCAGAAGCGGAATTTTAACAATAGGATTTTTCGGAAGTGTTGAGAAGACTGGGACAGTATTCTCGGAGTTAGTGCTAACACAGGAAGGACTAATTTACTGGACATTGTTCGAGGATTATTTTCGAACAGGAAAAACAGTGTTAAGTGTATTTTTGAGGCATTTTTTGGAACATTTTATTTGGACATTAGTGGCTAAGTGACAAATACTTTTTTCGTGCTGTTTCAAGATTTTTGGACAGTTACTTTACCAATATTGACGTGATTGTTAAATTTTATCGTAATTATATGCCGGTAACGACTAGAAGCATGGCATCCGAAAAACAAATACAGGACTTATTCGCCCAAATGCAAAAGATGATGATGGACCAAGAAAAGGAACGGGAAAAAAGACGCCAAGAAGAAAAATGTTTGAGGATCAAGAACGAAGACGTCAAGAGGAAAAACAAGAAGAGGAGAAACGACGTCAAGAGGAAAAACAAAAGAGGAGGGACGACGTCAAGAGGAAAAACAAGAAGAGGAGAAACGACGTCAAGAGGAAAAACAAGAAGAGGAGAAACGACGTCAAAAGGACAATGATGAATTAAGGAAAGCAATAGAGATGCAACAGAATGCCTTTATTTCAGCCACTGAAGAGCTCAAAAATAAGATCGAAGTAAAAATGGACAAGGCCGAGGAAGAAGTAAACGAAGTCAAAGGAGAAGTAAATAACGTCAAAGAGAAGATGCACCAGGTAGAGAGAGAAATAGACCAACTTAAACAACAGTTGAGGGAAAGAGGAAACCAGCAAGTGGTAGCATCAGGCCAGCGATTAAAACTTCCCTCCTTTGATGTTCAAAGTTCCTGGATGACTTACATAGTTTGAGGCAGCAGCGAGTGCAAACAACTGGAATGACAAGAGAAGAGTAAGTTATTAATCATAGCTTTAAGAGGCCAAGCATTGGAATTGCTCCAGACAATTCCGGTATACCGACAACGAAACTTTAGAGTTTTAGAAGCTGCCTTAGATCTACGATATGGCGATCAACACCTTGCTCAAGTATACCAGACCCAGCTGAAATCACGTGTTCAAGGGGCTGGCGAAAGCTTGCAAGAGTTCGAAGCTGCCGTGTGGAGACTGGCCCACCTGGCTTACCCGGATGTTCCGAAGGAATTCCAAAACCAACTGGCAGTAGAGGCGTTTCTGGATGGTATACAGGACAATGAAATCAGGCGAGTCCTCAGGTTATCTCGATACCAGAACAGCAGCGAAGCGTTGATGCGTGCACTCGAGGTGGAAGCTGTGTTTCGGGATACCCCGAGTCCAAGAGTACAAGCTGTGAGTATCGAAGAATCGCAACCAGTAAAGAGAAACCAGAATCCTAGGTTCACCAAGATGGAGAAAATGCTGGCTGAATTGGATACTCCAGAAAGACAAGGAAAGCCAAGCGGGAGTATTAAATGTTAGAACTGTGGAAGAGCAGGGTATGAAACGAGACTGTCGACAGCGGAACTCGAGGAAAGTGAATGCTGGAAACATGGAAGAGACACAGAATAAACAAAGTAGTGGAAAGCCAAGTGGACGGCGTATGAAATGTTACACGTGCGGAGAACTAGGACATATCCAGCTTGAATGTCCACTGAGGAGCTGGTACCAGAGAGACTGTGACAGATAGGGAACGTGGTATCCCGAGAGAAGTAAAGATTTTCTAACTTAGAAGCATTCCAAGAAGTCCACTACTACCAGGGTGTGAAAATAAAACGAAACCCTAGAAAATTGCAGATATTTCATCCGGAAGAAGGTATAAGGAAGATTTCAAGTACTACCACCAGGAGAAACTGCAGGTCACGGGAGCAGTCAACACTGTCAAGATGGAGGTGCCGGATGACAGGGAAAATGAAGCGCTAAGACAAGATCAATTGAACGATGTGGAAATTGGGCCTATATTGAGAGCCAAGGAAAGGGCAGCTCATCCAAAATGGAAGGATGTTTCGGACAAAAGAGTGGGACTGAAGGCACTATGGGCGCAGTGGGACTCACTGAAAGTCATGAACGGGCTGTTGCGGAGAGCATGGGAAAGCCCGGATGGAAAGCAGGTGGTTATGCGTCTAGTGATTCCCAGGTGTCGAGTAGCAAAGATGCTTCAGGAAGTGCACAATGGAACATCCGATGAACACTTCGGTGTTAACAAGACCCTGAAGAAAATACGAGAACGATTTTATTGGATAAGAAGTCGTCAGGATGTGGAGGCTTGGTGTCGCAAATGCAAGATTTGTGCAGCCAGTAAGGGATCACAGACTGGAAGTAAGGGTGGAAAGAAGCAGTTCAACGCCGGAGCTCCTTTCAAGGGGTTGGCTAACGATATAGCGGAGCCATCACCAGCCAGTGACCGAATGAAGGCTCGATACGACCGGAAGGGTAATCCAAAAGGGTTCATCAAGGTGGGAGAGCTGGTTTGGCTGTACAACCCACGGCGGAGGAAAGGAAAGTCACCGAAATTACCTCGGGATGGACGGTACACTGTTATTACCCGAATTAATGATGTCGTCTATCGGATTCAGCAAAGCAAAGAGTCCAAGATGAAGATCGTGCATTTGGATAGACTGGCGAAATACATCGGTGATTCTGAGTTGCCTGATTGGGACGATTAGGCTTAAGGAGGGGGCAGTGTTATGAATTACACCGCCTTAGAACTGGAGATTAATACGCCTATGCCTACTATACTATATATATAGTGAGTGACTGGAAACTTGTAGAAAGAGAATGGACTTTTCTAGAATGTGGTGAGAGAAGATTCTTGATTGTTTCTGGATGAATCTAGATGCAATTTCAGAGTAGGCGCTATTACCGGCGCAGAGGAAGAAGTTTATTAAAGTGACGTTCAGTAAAAAGTGAGGTTAAATATCAGTAAACAAAGTGTAAAGGTTATTTTGAAGTATTGTAAAGTCAGTAAATTATTAAATAAAGTGTTTATCTCTTGTTGAAATTATTTTAGAACCCACGGATTCATACAGGGTGTTTCCTAAGAGGTGGAAATACGTAACAATATTATGACTTTTATGAGCCAGCATCTCATAGTCATAAACACAAACGTTCTTCAACATGATGGATGACTTACCTTTCATTGTTTCTTTTCGTATAACTTTAGATCGCCTATGAATTACACTATGTGCAATGTGTAGGTACCTACCTCTTGATAGAAAGTGTAAAGTTAGAAGTCCTGTTATTATTCTCAGCTGTGGTATGTTCTCTGACAGCAATTCCTATGTTCGCTTTAGGTATTTTCCCATATCAATATCCTGTGACGTTCTTCCCAGTAAGAGTATGCGTCGACTGCTGCTGTTCTAGCAAGTTTGTTGGTCTCTTCGTTGCCATGTACTCCAAAATATCTCGGCTCTCAGAGTAACTTGTTTCTCTAGCTCTTTATTATCTGCCATCTACACCAGAAGCAATCTCTTACTAGTTTAGATGGCCCCATATTGGAGGCTAATACCCTTGGTCCCTCTTGATTATTTGATGCAATGCTGGTTAACGTATTCTCCATTAGCATTCTTGCATACACACTCAAGTGTTGCCCAAATTTTTGTCTGAAATAAATTAGAGTAGAGAGAGAATTATAATCTCCCTTGATCTCTCTTCGTGTATTCCTACTCCAGCTGCTGTTTAGATCTCAGACCTATCAGAGTGCCAGGTAAGTTCATTACATATGTCAGGAGCTTCTGTTGGTATTTCCAATGGTTATATTAATAACTTATTAAATATGACTTCTGGTATCATGTGATTGAATTTTACTTTCAGTAGAGGGGTGTTCTACTGTGTTTATTATTGTTATATGTTGCTACATAGAGACTCGAATTGTTTGAATTTTGTTGCCTGTATGAATCCTACGTGTCTTTCCCCTGGATCAGTATGATCATTATAGAAAGGTTTAGTAGGGTATCTAGGACCTCCGTGGATGTGCTTTTCATAGCACCTGTCAGTCCCATGCAAGCAAGTCTCTGTACCCAGTTCGCTTATTGGTCGCTGTTTGAGTTATTTTGTATCACCAAACTAAAGCACCGAGTGTGATGGTAGGTGTTATGCTGATATAAACATACCAGGTTCAAGAACCTCATGTTTTGTAATATGATCGCGTGCATATTGCCATTATGACTTCTAATTTTATTAAATTCTATCTATTGTCCTCTGTCACATTTTTTTCGTTAAGAATTTCTTATTACTTTATTTTCGCTAAAGATATAGCAGGTCTCGTCCTTGAAAATTGTGTTACCTAAATACCTAAATCATTCCCTAGACGATTCTGTGAAGGGTCTTGTGTGTGATATTTATTCAGTACATTGTTACGATTCTATCGCAAATTTACTAAAAAAATTCTTTTTCCCATAAGAAATACATAGGAAGCTTAATAGTTTTGAAGGCATATGTCAATATCAACATATTTTACTCAAATTTGAAGAAAACAATTTTTCTGGGATTTTGAGGCTGAGACAAAAGTCATCCTGTATATATTCTTTGTTAGAAATAACACCAACTACTTACCAAATATTATTTTTTACCTATTTTGATGGCATGATAAAATTATTTGTAGTTTTGTAGATGCGGCGCCTACGAGCAGACAGACATCAAGACCGACATATGGACCGACAGACACTTTGACTTCAAAACAGAAGAAATTGAAGAAATTGAAATACCTTAATTTTTCTAACCTATATGGTCTAAAATATAAAAATCCGAAAAGCAAAAATAATTGAATTTTTATTAGAATTCATAAAATGTCCCACAAATTCGGAACAAGGTATTTCATCAATCGTTGTCATCAGCTGATTCGGCAACAGTGTCATACTTTATAAATATGATAAGTAATATCACTGATGAGCTTTTATTGACATCCGAAATAAACGAAATAGTATGCTACTTATACTACTTTATTATTAAGTGTGATTATGAATGTCGTGTCATTATAATAATATAAAATTATTAATTTCAATAAATACTTATATTTCTGTAAAATATTGTCCAGTTTTAATAAAGCTGTCTTCTTATAATTTCTCGTCGAATGTAAAAGGTACGATTAAATATGTCTTAGAATGGAAAATTGTGTCGAAATGGTCCTTTGAAAGTTTTGTCGGTGCTCTCGGAAAGTTTCGTCGAATCAAAGGATATTTTCATATGGCCAATACATGTAAGGTGGGTGTCGTAGTTACATCTAAGTCGTCATGGTTTCCGTTCTAGCCTTTTTTATAATTAATTTTTTAATTATATATAACTGCATTTTTTCTTCTAGTGTAAGTCCTAATATAACACTTATTAATATTAAAATACAATTTATTTTGGAGTATCCACTGATAAACTTTATACACTGTTTCGCAAAAAATTGCGAAATATATATGTCACATGTCACATCCATCATCATTAGCAATAACAATTTTACTCGAGTATATAACAATATTAAATTTAACATTATTAGGTCTTACCGTGGTTTGGTTATATAACAAAACTGGATATTCTTAATATCGATATATCCAATGAATGAAATAAATATATAAATTAAGTAACGAAATTGATTGAACATTTTTATCCTGAAATTTTATTTAATGCGCATTGCTTCTACGTAGAGGTAAAATGCACATGCTCTAATCCAGATTTTTGTTCAAATTATTAAATCTGGAAAATTATTACTCGTGTTTTCTTTTAATGAGAGATATCGTATGTTTGTATTAATTACTGTTATGATTTATCACGTTTAAACTTTATTACAGACCTTTGAATCACCTACCTACATGCATCAGATCACGAATGGTATCGTTCGATACGTGATATTTGTTTTATATAATTTTTAATTTTTTAATTATTAGCCTAGAAACGAATAACATGCGATAATTACCACGCAGTGAGAAATACAGTTAACAGTTTATGAACTATAAAGAAAACAAACATTTTTGAAATATACAGGGTGTCCCAATAAAAACTCTCAAGCCGGATATATTCTAAACGAATAGAGATATTTTAATTCTGTAAAGGCCAATTTGTAGGACATAAAGACAGCTTCATTTATGAATATAATTGTTTTTCTTAATATATCAGTATATAGATGGCGCTGTGCTCTAAAGAAATATTTCGATGGGAGAAACTTTGAAATGGGGTTTATGTGAAAGAAAATGCGTTTCTAAGCAGATTATGGTCTAAAAGAAATACCATAAAATCAACTGTTTTCGAGATATTTGAGTCCAAATGTTGGCATTTGCCAATATTGAATAATTGTAATCTCTTCTACATTTCACTCCTTTAAGTGGGACAATCTGTATTTAATTTACAAATTATAGAAGATAATATTTAAAGCATTTTTCATATAATTGCTTTGTTATTAGGTTAGATTATAATTAAAAATATTTGATATCTAGTGAGTATAATAACCCTTATACCTTATAAATTAAATACAATTAAAGTTACCTTTGGAATAATAGTTTTAACATTTCTCAATTTCAATCACATTTTGTTTATTGGTGTCAATAGAACTGTATTATTGAACCTAATTATTGTTTTCTTTGTGAATATTTATTTTTAAATATGGTTTCTCATGCAAATGAAGATAAATTAAACATGATTTTAATTTATGGGGAATGTCGTAAAAATGCTCAAGAGCTGTAAGTTTATGTGAAATACGTTTTCCTGACACACCTTTACCAGATCGGAAAAGTTTGTGTTCCAATTTGAAAAATTATGGAGGTTTTAAGAAACCAAAAACAATGAGAAGAAAAAGAACTGCAACTGATAAAAATATTGCATTGGCATTACATCAAGTAGAAAATAACCCAAACATGTCAGTACGCAAGTTGACGGAAGAAACAAATATTGCACGTTCCACCTGCCACAGAATTCTTAAAACAAACACATTTTTTCCACATGAAGTTCATTTAGTTCATCATTTGATTCCAGGGGACAATGAGAGGAGATTAGATTTTTTGGCGCAATTTTCAATTCTCTTAGAAGAAATTCCAAATCTTTTAGATACAATTATGTGGAGTAATGAAAGTCGATTCCACAACAATGGAGTAATCACAACACATAATTGTCGTTACTGGTCTCAAGAGAATCCTAGGTGGATGAGATATACCAGATCCCAGAATCGTTTTGGAGTAAATGTTTGGTGTGGTATCGTTAATGGTTACATTGTTGGCCCAAACCTCTATCATGAGAATTTAACACGTGAAAGATATTTACAATTTTTGCAAAATGATTTACAAGTACTATTAAGGAATTTGCCCGCTCAGTTGGATAATATATGGTTTCATCTGGATGAAGCTGGTCAACATAATCATCACAACGTTGTTAATTATTTAAACTAAGCATACCTAGGAAGATGGATTGGTACCAATGGAGTACTTAGATGGCCCGCTCGATCTCCTGACATTACTCCATTAGACTTTTATTTATGGGGATTTTTAAAAGGTGAAGTGTACAAAGAACCAATAGAAGACATGGCAGATCTTTATAATAAAACGTATGCTAGTGTTGTCGCCATTAATCGGCATACATTATTAAAAGTTTGTAGATCTGAACTAATTAATAGGTTTACGATGTGTGTTAATGAAAATGGCAATAATTTTGAACACCTATTAAAATAGTTATTTTAATTTCATTAGTTCGTAAAAATTGTTTTATGTTCGTAATTGTTTTTTTATTGCTTAAATGTTTGAATTATATGATAAATAATATTTTTCGTTTTTTTTTCCAAGGGTTACTTCAAATATATTTAATTTATAAGATATGAAAAATTCTTTAAATATTTTCTTCTAACATTTGTAAATTAAATACAGATTGTCTCACTTAAAGGGCTGAAATGTTGAAGAGATTGCAATTATTTAACATTGACAAATGCCAACAATTCGGACTCAAATATCTCGAAAACGGTTAATTTTATGGTATTTTATTTAGTACACAGTCTGCTTAGAAATGCATATTAAAAAACAATTATACTCAAAAATGAAGCTCTCATTATGATGTACAAATTGGCTTTTACAGAATTAAAATATCTCTATTCGTTTAGAAGATATCCGGCCTAGGAATTTTTATTGGGACACCCTGTATACCCTAAGAAATGAAATAAATGATTTAATAATTATATAATTTGAAATCACTAGGACATTATTATGTGTGAGTTTGTGAGCCTTTTTACTAAATTTTGGTAGCGTTATATCAATAAAAAAGAAAACTAACACCGAGCATTTTATTGTTTCATGGCATAATAAAGATCCACTTATATCGCCATAGTACTTCTATCTTTACAAACTTATTCTAGTTCACATGTTTGTGAGTCAGGCGTCAGTTTAGTTGAAATCTTCCAAGTTAGTTTTGAACCACTTACAATAGATCCATTGTCTTGAAATTTTGCATACATATGTTGTATCGATAACAAAACAATATTTTTTAAAAACATTTTAGGACAAGATAGGATAATATTGAGTATAATAACCTTGTAGAGGGATATTTTGGGGAGAATATCTTTAAAAAATAGCAACAATGGTTAAGACTAGTGATTCCTAAGTTATAGACGTAACAAAATAAAAATATGAAGCTGTACGGTCTTGTCAAGTTTTAAAATATGTCATGGCATATATTTGCTCTTAAGGGTTTAGATATATCGGAAACTAGTAGTTTACCAATTGACCGTCCTTGTGTTATGTTGGATTGAAGTCAGCAAGCTGCATATTAAGGTAGTGATAAACATCTATTGCCTACATTTTCAAATGCATAAGATGGAAATTTGAGCCTAGTATATTCGACAATCCTGTAATGAAATTTTAGGCCCATAATGGCACGAATAATTATCACGGTGTTGTTGATGAAGCCAGTTTGCCATAGCAAATGTAGAAACCAGATCTGCCCTAGTATTAAATTCTTCTCCAAACTGTTCTTGAGAGATCATTAAAGAGTTCCTGAATTTGCGGGTGATTTTCAGATATTTCAGGCTTTCTCCTTACTTAAATTCATTGAGTATTGAGTATATCGACTATATTTACACTTATCTTCATTAAAAAGTATTTAAACTCCCTCATGTCACTCAATGAATATGATTTTCTGCCTAATGTGATTTTGTTTACGCCTTTATTCTGTAGATGGAACATGTTCTGTGTATTGTAACGAAAGTAAATAAATAAACATGTACTTAAATGACATATCAAACTGGATCAAATACGGTAATTTGTAGAAAGCCGTCTACTAGGTCTTTCATAAGCTTTAGGAGAAAAACGTTGGGCGACTACTCTTGTTATAGCTTAATTCGATGTTTAACTGAACGCATAGCTCTTAACCATAGATTTACACACCGCATCCTTTAAAAAACAATTTACTGTGACAAACTTTTAAAATTTTGGAAACAAGTAAGTAATGCAAAACCTGTTAAATTACTCTTACAATAATATATCACAACCCATGATATTCAACAATTTCCTGTTATTATGAAAATTATTATTGGAGCTAGTGACATCTGAATTGCTGGATGACACATGTGGTATAACTACGATGGGTGTCTCATGCTTTACGCAGCAAGGTATGGCAGGTGGCATGCATACTATACTAAATCTGTAAAAGGAGGATAGTGATAAATGCACGTGACCAGCACCTGCGACGAATCCTATTACCGCTTGAATTTGGAGGAGGTTTTTCAGAACTTTGTCAAATCAACATGACTATGTTAATTGTGCAGCTTAACATTTTTGATAGATAACTCTCCTTTTCTTGCGGATTTAGTATATACCGTGTATACTTCATCCCAAACTTATTGTAGGTATAAAATATGTCGGGATCTTTCTTCCCCCTGAGACAGGTACCTCAGTAAATGACAGTAATCTGATTCTCTGGCTAGGACGAGCATCTCTTGATAAGGTAATTACTGTTATAAACCAGTTCAATTTCATAAGAGACATTTCTAAACTGTTAAAAGATGAGTGGCAACGTCTAATTGGACTCAGGCATTTCTCAGGGCTGCTGCCTTCTCGTTATGCATTCGATCCCAGCTAGCATTAGAAAAATCATAAGACTTTTCTGATGATAGAGAATTATCAAAACCTATTTAATTAAAACGGTAACTATCCAGAAGTTATCATCGTATGTGCTTATACTGATAAGCATGTAGGTTATTAGATTTCATCAAAATATTCGTAGTAAATGTTTTATTTTGTCTAATTTTTGGTCTATTCGAAATCAATATTGATAAAAATATAAATAAAGGCATTTCGGATCCACCATTTAGGCTTCATTCTCAGAGGATCGTAGCATTTATAACATACAAATATTCCTAATTTTGTTTCGTATATTTTGATGTTTACATTTCAGTATAAAGGTCCAAATTTGGAGTTTAAATTTTTGTCAGCGAAAAATTATTTTCGACTTTTTGCCTCACCCGTCAGTTGTTTGAAATCCCCAAGAAATCGTTTCCTATAAATTTGAAAATCGGTTAATATATACATATATCATTTAGTAAAATAAAAATCAGACACTACTCCCCTGTTTAGAATCGCCCAGAGAATACGAATAAATAATTCCTTTTTATTATTTTTTTTTTAAATCAGAGTATCATATAGAGTATCACGTATTTTTAACGTTTACTATTGCTCATTTGAAATTCGTATCTGTGCAATTTATTAATAATTAGTCAAACTCTAGTCTGTGCTAATGTTTTAATGTTTTTCAAATTGTTTAAAGAAATATAATTTGTTTAAACAATTATACTTCGCTATTAATTTTTTTTATTTCACAAGTTCTTTTTTAATTTCGTTGATTAAGAATTTGCTAATGGAACCTGCAAATGGCATAAACAACTAATTGTTGTTAATTAGCGTCATCTTTCAAAATAAAACTAGAGAGTCGTACTGTTTTTTAAGACTTCGACTCTACTTAGATTTAGAAAGTACAGAACATTTTTCAAACAATCAGTTATTGGCCAGTAACAAATGAAAAAAAATAGACAAATCTACATCTCCTTAAATAGATCAGATTGCTCATTTTTATCATGATTTCGACCTAGCGTCTGGATTAATTAACACATTTAAATTAATTTTAATTAACAATTACGTCTTTCATCACCTCCAAAGCACATATTTATACATTAACAAAGTTTTCAAGGTGTAAACCAAATATTGCCGAAAATAGCAATATTTGTGTAGTAAAGTAAATAGAAAGATATAAATAGTAAACGGTACGGTACATAAACAAAATTTAAGATAAAAATTAATATTTTTAGAAATATTATAAATATTTGACATGATCAAATATTTTGCAGGAAGATAATGGTTGCTACTGAATACTGCATATAAAACACAGACAGTTAATACAGCCTAAAAATACATTTTTAGTCTACATACAAATGTGTTAGATCCATTTGATTTAATCAAATAGGTTTATTACAACTGGATATTAATTACTTTAATTTTTTTTTAATAGACTTAGAACATCATAAAACGTCAAGATTTTAAATTTGAGCGAAAAAAATTTCTGTCTGTCTGTAGGTCGATCTATCTGTCTGTAACTTCTTTTGTGCGCTCGTTTTCTCAGCGACTGCGACGGTTTAAGATATTGACTTTGAAATTTGGTACACGTATGTACCATGATGAGATTTGGAACTAGATTATATTTTGCGCTAATTTCGGTGAAGGGTTTTCAACCCCCTCCCCCCCACCACCACCCCCTCTCTATTATTAAAGGGTTTAATGAAATAAAATTGAGGGATTCTCCTGAAATTTGTTACATGTAAATATTATGAGGACATCTGGTACTTGATTACATTTTAAGATGATTCCGTAGAAGGGTCGGGGGGGTTAAATGGGGGTAAATAAGGGAAAACAAGTTAAGCAAGCTGGCAAGAGTACAGTAACTTCGAATTTGTCGTATTTACTAGAAGCCAACACCTCAATTTTTTTAAATAATATTTTCAACCCCCCACCACCCCCTCTCCATTACTAAAGGGTTTAATAAAATAAAATTGAGACACTCTCTTGAAACTTGGTATATGTATATATTATTACGATATCCGGAACTTGATTATATTTTGAGATGATTCCGTTGAAGGGTTGGGGGTTAACTAGGGACAAATAGGGGAAAATAAGTAAAACAAACCGGTGAGAGCACAGAAACTTCTAATTTGGTGTATATACTAGAAGCGAAGGCCTTAAATTTTCTTTTGATATTTTCCATCGCCTCCCACCACCCCCACGCCATTATTAAAATAAAATTCACTTGAAATTAGGTACAGGTGTATATTATAACGACATCTGTAATTAGATTACAATTTGAGAGGATTCCGTTGACGGGTTGGGAGTTAAATAGGGGTAGGTAAATAAGGGAATATAAGTAAAGTAAGCTGGTAAGTGTACATAAACCTGGGATTTGGTGTACACCGGGTGTAAAAGGATCATAGTATACCCCCCTTTTCTCATCTAGTTTTGAAGATAATTGATTGAAATTTAGAATATACTACATATATAATAAGCGGCACTTTTTAACATACGATTGAATTTTTTCACTTCCGTTTCGCCGGAAGTGACACTAACATTCGATTTCTAAAATAGAACACCCTATACATTATTGTATTTTTGAATTGAAACATTCTTTATAGGATTTTGCAAACAGCAGAAAAAATAACTATCTATAACTAAAAGAAATACTTTGTGTAGAAATATTAATGAAATCTTTGCATTCTTTCGATAACCTGAATTCTGGTTATGCTAGCAAATTAAAATCCTAAAATGAATTTGTCTAATTTCTTATTTGACAATTCTCATTCTAACACTAGCATCCACACAGTCCCCTACGGCCATGCAGATTAAACTAGTATCCACATAACCCCCTACGATTATGAAGATTTAGTTAAAAATGAGAACAAAGACCTAAAATGAATTTATTTATGTACCTTGTCTTAAAAAATTGTTCATTCCAATGGATTACATTTTCATGAAATCTATCATTCTGTTTCCTGGAAATGCTTAGCCTTTGAAACGTTTTTCGCCCTTATTCTGGAGCTCATCAGAAAGACATAAAGCCATTCATAAAGATGTTTCATGCAAAACCAAGACAATTTCTATGAATGTGTGAAATGATTATATTTGACATTGACTGATAAAAACAACTTCACCTATCTATTAGCTAACTAGTATTGGAGCCTATATACTCTATGCATGTTTAAAAATGAATTATTATTATTGAATGGCTTTATGTCTTTCTGATGAGCTCCAGAATAAGGGCGAAAAACGTTTCAAAGGCTAAGCATTTCCAGGAAACAGAATGATAGATTTCATGAAAATGTAATCCATTGGAATGAACAATTTTTTAAGACAAGGTAGATAAATAAATTCATTTTAGGTCTTTGTTCTCATTTTTAACTAAATCTTCATAATCGTAGGGGGTTATGTGGATACTAGTTTAATCTGCATGGCCGTAGGGGACTGTGTGGATGCTAGTGTTAGAATGAGAATTGTCAAATAAGAAATTAGACAAATTCATTTTAGGATTTTAATTTGCTAGCATAACCAGAATTCAGGTTATCGAAAGAATGCAAAGATTTCATTAATATTTCTACACAAAGTATTTCTTTTAGTTATAGATAGTTATTTTTTCTGCTGTTTGCAAAATCCTATAAAGAATGTTTCAATACAAATATAAGCAAACAAATAATAATTCATTTTTAAACATTGTATTTTTGAATTCTGCATTATTTTTTAAATCCAACGATGCCAAATAAGTGCTATTTCAAACATCAATTATTTTTATAATATAATTTTTAGTTTTCCATTTGAGTGTGCCATGACGGTTCCCATTTATTCTAAATGACCCGTGGAATGCTACAAGAATCGAAATGCCGTTAAAAGCTTACGTGATTTATGAGCAAATAAAATTCACCAAAATTGTTTTTGGGGCAAAACTAAATTTTTTCAAATGGAATCATATCGGTACCGTGGTACCATTTATTAGTAACTATTAAAAAGGAATTTATTCATATGTCGTATTAAAATGTGCAATAAATACAAACAAAATTACAATTAAAAGAAAGCAAGAAAATACAATTTTGTTCTAATTAAATGTTAAGAAGTAACTAAGAAATCCTTTTCATAAAATGTTAAGCTCAAATATCAAATTAGACGAGGAAATATAGCATAAAAATAGGCCAAACTATCGAAAATTGTGCAATAAGACGGACCAAAATGCAGTCTTTTACATTCGATTCCTTGATGTAATCATTCAATTTGTTACCTATTTTAGTCGCATACAAATGGGAAAATGGGAAATTGCACTTCATAAAATTCATTTTGTCGCTTGCAGTTTTTGACGTAAATAGAAAAAAATCATTATTCGGTAATCCATGGTAGAAATTAGCCCAATTAAATTCCGAATCCGATGCTGGACCGCTCGATGATCTGAGGTAATTTTTAAGGAAGCTAGAAGGGGTCAAAGTCAGAGGTGCGAGGATTTCGCTTCTCCAGCGACACGAGTCCACCTCGGAGGAAGTTGCATCCGACAGATGGATCCTAAATATCTGAAACAATTCAGAGGTATGCTAAAAAGATGGAGAAATCGAGTTACTTAAACCAGACATCATTGCTGCTCTTAGTTTACAAGATACGGCTTCTTAAAATCACCGGATGGGAAATTTCTAAAATGATTCCCTCTTCTCAACGACCTATCTCGAAAACTAAAACAGCTAGGGAGTTCTAGTTTACGCCATGCGGTTTCTCCTGCCTTCCAACGCACACTTGTATGAAAAACAGGCCTAAAGTGTTTGCGTACAATGCTGTGGAATATCACGCGATAACGCTGGGGGGCTAGAAATGGAAGATGAAGAAGATCGTGTCCAGGAGGTATAAAATGTATAGAATTTAGACAAATTCATATTTGAAGAGGAAATTAGAAACATTCACAAAGTCGAACTTAACGCAGCAAATCGAAACAATGTTAACAATAATTATGATGAATCGAGTGGAACCGCCATAACGTTCTCACCAGATACACTGAAGATGAAGATACGGACTGATGATACTACCGATTAAAAACGGAAAAAAATTATTGTGATTGAGATAAACTGATGGAAATTTGTGAATTAGGCTTACGGGGGATACTACATTTAAAAAAAACGTGCCGAATGCTGTGCACCTCCAGGGTGGTGTGGAAATAAACAAGCAAGAAACAGAGATCCGAGTGTGTCCTCCCCATCATTATTAGATTAAACACTAGTGCAATAAATAACTATTCAAATAAATGTTGATGAGAATTTCTCAGTTTAGCGATTTTAACAAAATTGCTCGATTTGCCTCTCCTGAATTTTGAGGAGAAAGGAGTGGACTAGAAATAAAACCAATATAGATAATTTTTGTATAAAATTGAATTTTCTACATCTTTTGAGTAATAATCCTAAGTGCAACCGTTAGCAACCTATTTGCGAAAAAACAACAATTTCAAGGTCATAGCGAAGACAGTTCACAGGGTATCTTTGAGGACCTACCTTTAGTATGTTAAACTACTCGCCTAACTGAGCATCTGTACTAAAATCCAGCTTTCTATCATTTTTCCCCTATTTTTCCTATAATGACTGTATTAAATGCTACATTTCCTCGCCTAAATAGGAAATTCCCGCATGTGTATGTATAGACCATTTCTTGTAAACACGATAATCTGTCTTTTTACTTCAAACTCAGTACAATAGCCAGGTAAAATACTGGAATTTTGGACATATCCGCTACATATAGACTGGGTAATCGCCAGAAATATGTAAGCTCTTATACTTGATATAAACTATGTCTTATTATAATTTAAGAGCAAACTGTTACTAAGATATTTTATTATACACACAGAAGTACACATTGATTGATTGATTGTTTGATTAGCCAGCGTATGATAGGCATTGCTGCTGCTCCCGAACATCCAATCTGGATATTTTTATATACCGCCGGATTGGATATTTTAAGCCCAACGGAGGTATCGTACACGGTGTTTAAAGAAAACGGCCTGGTCTACATATATACACATTATTGTACTTTTTGATTAAATTAAATAGATATAATTGCTGCAAAAGGATATATCTTCCATGGCCGGATTAATCCAGAGACAACCAGGCACTGCCTCGGGACCCCACCAAAATGGGGCCTCCACCAAAGGGACTCTTGAAATTTTCGAAGAATCAAGTGTGTGATTATTTAAATTCTTGATTGCGAAACTGATATCCTCTTGAAATAGTATGAAGATGCTAAGTCATTTGTACGTGTTGTATAGAAATAGTAGACATATTTACTAAATAGTATATAATAATAGTTATTCATTGTACTAGTGTGTAATTATGAACATTATCTACGCAAGAAAAAGTTTGTCTAATTTTCTTAGGTGACTATTACATACGTGTGCTATATAAAACATTATCCAATACTTCACTTTAATGAAGTTTTATTTGAATATTATTTTAAAATCTTACAATTCATTTGACCAATTAATTTTTACATTTGTAAACATTGTAATTGGGAAAGTAATGAACGGCGTTGATTGTTATTTATTGTTTACTAATTTATACACATAATGAACAAATAAAGTAGAAAATAAAAATTAATTGTGAAAAATGGGTAGGTAGACATTGATACGTCTCGGGAGAATTTAGAAAAGAGGCAAACGAAGTTTATTTAAACTTACTAGGTGCCTAGGAAATCCCAAGCTTTTTATGACAAAGAATTCAGCGAGTATAACGATTGGGCAAAATGCGGAGGTGTTCCTGGTGTACACGAAGTGAAATGTAAATGGTGGCTTATTTTCTTAGTGGCCAGAAAAAGTGTCCAGCTTCTTCAATGTTGAAAAAGTATTCAATGCTAAAGGCACAACTTTAAAGGTTTGTAAAAATATTGATGTATCTAAATACAGGAAACTGATTGCTAATTTAAAAAGTGGGTCAAGAACTGACAAACCAAATAAAGCTATTTTTATATTCTCTCACTAGTGACTTTTTGAATATTCTCTCACTGGTGTGTAATACATCTTATTCTATATGTAAAATGACCATAGTAACTGCCATGTTGGATAAATACATTATATAGAAAAGGCGACTCATAATTGATTAAATTCATTGAAAACCCCTAATTTGCCATACATTTCAGAAACCGCTGATCTTAAGTCGGCCTCCACGATAACTCTGCCTACAGACCACCATTCGAGTTAATCTGGCCCTGCTTTGTCGTGAACAATCTGTCAACCAACTTATCCTTGTTGGAAAGTCAATAGGTAACATTTCTGACAGGATTTTTCAATGTGGCCAAAAGTGACAGAAGAAAAGACGAGACGATGTTATATAAATGGGTTCATCCTTTTTTGATTATTTAGTATCAGACAGTTGAAACAAATTATATCATGTCAAACATTCTAATTCTAAAACGAAGGGTATATTGCATTCGATCGGCACATTCCTAAAGCCGGTAATACCGCTCGTAGGGAAAAAAATTTCAAATCACTGTGTTGGTGATCGAATTCTGAACAACTTTCAAAATGTCCGTCCGTCTATCTGTTCGTCCATCCATCTGTATGTCCGTCTGTTCGTTCGTCACGTTTTTTGTAAGCACGATAATTTAAGAACGAAAAGTCGGATTGTAGTGCATTCTGAGTCGGATTGAATGTCGAAAAACACAAATTTTTTGTAGCCTAACGAGACTATGTCCTCCCTCCATTATCGAGGATGCTGAACACGATAGCAGTGGTTAAATCTTTCTCCGAGAGCACCCCATCCCCTAAACGACCAAAAACTACTCCCGAAAGAGGTAAACCGCGTATCCGCCGTTTCCTACCCGCCAAATCTGTGTTACCCCCGCTTTCGTGGATGTTAAGCACGATGGTGATGTCAAGACCCCTCCTCGACCCCCACCAACCTCTCAAACGGTCAAAAACCATCCCCCAAAGGGGTGAATCGCGGATAGGCTGTCTTCTCCCGACCAAATCCGCGAGAACCCCCAGTTTTCGAGGATGCTGAGTACGACGGTGCTGTTGAGATCCCTTCTCGACCCCTCCCCCCCAATACCAAAGCGACTACCTCGAAAGAGACAAACCTCGGATAGGCCATCTCCTGCCAGCAAAACTTGTGTTACCCCCCGCTTTCGAGGATGCTGAGCTCGATGGTGGCAGGTTGGCAGGGGTCGTGGAGGGGTTTTGATTCCAGTATTATTCACAGCATCCTCTAAAATGGGCGATAACACGGGTTTGGCAGAGAGAAGGGGTCTCGACATCACCATCGTGCTCAGCTTCCTCGAAAACGGAGGTAACACATGTTTGGCTAGTAGAAGACGGCGGATACGCGGTTTACCCCTTTCGGGGGTAGTTTTTGGCCGTTTGGGGGGGTCATCTCGGAGAGAGACTTAACCACCGCCATCGTGTTCAGCATCCTCGATAATGGGGCGGCTCGTTAGGCTAGGAAAAATTTGTATTCCTGTCCAACTTAAAGAATGCACTACTGTAGTGAAATGTGAACAGTAAGTTAGTGTTAGCTAGAGACAGAACCATATTGTTTTTGAACGAAACTGATCAATAAATAATGTATAGAACTTCCATATTTATGCTATATAATACTGTTACATTGCAGAACCGGCTAATTAGACAATAGTCCCTGTTTGTCAACTCAACAGCAATGAATCTGTCACAAATGCGCTAAGATTATGGTCCAAGCCTTGGCGGATTTCATTCATCTCCCAGTTAGACAAGGTCGTCACTCGTTTATTTAACTGCCAAGAGTATCCTATAGAATGTGTAACAATTATATAAGAAATGTCGTAAATCGGCGAAGAGTATAATGGTTAGCTTGTTATTTTAATACTTTCAATGAGGTATTATACGATACCTAGATTAACTTTAAATACAACTTCTTGTAATGGTTGCTCTAAACATCGAATTACATTTATTTACTATGATAAACTTGTATAAGTTGTCAAGTTTACTCTGATGTAAAATAAGTATATATTTATTAATAAGATTCTATTTATGTACATTTTCATGTTCTTTTAATACTGAACATGAGATATATCTTTAGCGAGCAAAGCACACGTGTTTTGAGTAACTGACAAGATTGCTATTTACCGGTTTATGGTAATATTAGAATAATTTTATGTACCTATATTCCTGTCTAATAACAATGTTACAGTTTAATCTGAATTTAATATAGATACAACTAATCGGCAATGTTTGCCATCTACAGGAAGCTAATTTTCATATCATATCAAGCATCTAATTTTTATCTTGAATTTGTTTTGTCTGTTACCCATGAACAGTAGTAAAAATTAAATGTCTTGCCTTGATGAGAATATTTTTCTCATTAACTGCATAATAATCATTTAATGAAATACAGTGTGAACCTAAAGAAATGCACAAAATTCATATCTTTGGTATGTGTCATTTGTCAAAAAAATCCTCGAACAGGTCGATTTTAGTTTTGCAAATGCTACATTTTGTCACTATACCAAAATTTATGATGTCATTGGTTTTTGAGTTATGACGTCATCACATTTTTTTTTTTAAGGGAACAGACATTTTTGTTTAGTGGTTTTGGTGGTATATTCCTTTAGCTTTCTGGTGATATGAAAAAAATTGATGTTGCCTAAGCCATTCTTTTGGAAAAAAATATTTTTATTGATTGATACCTTATATAAGTAATTGTGAGGAAAAATCATCTCTATTGCTCAAATTGCGACCTTCCAACCATTTGGCATTGACCAAGACGGGTGTAGATACTTTGCACGCTGTTCTGAACCATCTCATGAGTTCGTATCATCTCCAAGCCAATTCTGTCTTTTAATTCTTCTATGGTATCCGGTCTGTTAAAATACACCCTTGACTTTCAGTAACCCCAAAGAAAAAAGTCTAAGCGGGTTAAATCCGGTGAACGCGAGGGCCACTCAATCGGACCTCGACGACCTATCCACCTTCCAGTAAAAGTGTCATCTAAAAACTGACGCACTGCTATCCCAAAATGAGGTGGGGCCCCGTCTTGCTGAAACCAGACGTTTTCAGCAGGAGTACCTTCATCTTCATTGTTCGGAAACATAACTGCTAAGGCTGGCACTAACTCAACTCACAAAAACTGTAAATATCTTGCTGCCGTAAGATTTTCTTAAAAATGGGTCCCAATAAACGATCAACAATCATACCTGCCCACACGTTTACTTTGCCTCGTCGCTGTGTATGGGCTTCTCGAGTCCAATGAGGATTTTCGCGTGACCAATACCTACAGTTATGCCGATGTACAGTCCTCTTTAAAGAAAATGTAGCTTCATCAGAAAAAACAATGTTCTTTAAAAAATTTGGGTTTTCATCGCACAAGGTCATCAACTGTTCACAAAATTGTAAGCGCCGATCTGGATCGTCCTCATTCAATTCGTGGATTAATTGCACTTTGTATGGATGGTATTTTCCTTTCTTCAGCAGACGCACAACAGAATCTTGACTCACGTTATGATTTAAAGCTGCCTTGTCCCAGGATGGTGGTCTTCCTCACTTTCTAGAAGAATATTTAATTTGGTTTCGTTGCTTGCGCTAGGGCGACCAGATCGAGGGAAGTCTGCTACACTGCCAGATTCATTATATCTAGCCACCAATCTACTTAGAGTGGATCTAGAAATTTGCTTTTCGAGATATTTGGCATTGAAAACATCACATGCTTTCTGATGAGTTCTCAGACTATTACCATATCCAACCATCATCAAAAGTTCTATGGGTTCTCTTTCCCTTAAACGTGGCATTGCATTCACTAGTTTTACATTGTCTCAGAAGTGTCACAAAACTGAGGTTCCGCACGTGCCAGGTATAAAAAAGTTATCGATACTTTACACAAAAAGGCCTGTATCTCTCTGTTGTTAAGGTGACTGTTTTTTTATTATTTTCCTTGTTTTGTTTTTAGGTCAAATGTTTTCATGCTAGTTAAAACAAAAATGTAGGCAACAAGACTTATCAGTCCAGAAGAAAGCGGAACATTACTCGTGAATTTGCGAAAGGTAAGCTATTTTTTTTACATAAAATGCCATTTTTCCAAAAGAATGGCTCAGGTAATATCAATTTTTTTATATCACCAAGAAGCCAAAGGAATATACCGCCAAAAACAGTAAAGAAAAATGTCTGTTTCCATGAAAAAACATTATGATGGCGTCATAACTCAAAAACCAATGAAGTCATAAATTTTGGTATAGTGGCAAAATGCAGCATTTACAAAACTGAAATCGACCTGGTCGAAAATTTTTTTGAAACATGACACATACCAAAGATATGAATTTCGTGCGTTTTTTTAGGTTCACACTGTATAATCGGGCTATAGTTGCAAAAATTAAAATCTGGTTTGGGAAATATTTTACCTTTGGAAATAACGTTTAATCAGTAATCAAATTTCCGGGAAGTAAATGTAATCAGCCCACAGATATTAGTAGAGATTGCATAAGTTTTAAAAATCAATTAATAAATAAGGTTATTTGAAAATGTCTGTAATAACGAGCGATATCCGATTTTAGAAATGAGCCGATCAAATGAGATATAATATTCGTTTTCACATTTGCCAAGGATATGAAAATAATGGCAACAAATATATTATTTGATCAAGGTGATGTATGTCATGGAGCATTCGACAACTGTCGGACAAACTTCACCTCAAAAGAAGAGAAGATATAGGTCGCAAGTAGGTACCATATCTCGTCAGTACTTTTTGGTTTTTCTTCCATATCCTGAACATATTTTTCATTTTCTATAACCGCGTGATGGAAGTTAAAATCAACTTTAATGCTATTTAGTAGAGGGTCCACGCCTTCGAAAACCGTCAAAATCGCCAAGTAACCCATTCCAGCAAGGTAAATAAATTTTGGGCTCGCATATCGAAAGAGGGTCCTAATGGGCATCAGAAATGGCTTGTTGGACTTTTATTGGGGCTTGCACAACTTCTCCAGAAGAAGAAAAGTTGGCGGAACGTAATTTCAAGAATTTGTGTTCTTAAACATATACCTCTCGCTAGAAAAATAACTGCGTGCGATATTGATCTGATTTTTTATATTTTTATACTACTGACATGAGCGCATATTTCTGTATAGAATTTCAAAATCACTTACGGTTTTTTTCAAAATAAATCCTAAATCACAGGAATGGAATTTGTGTGCTTGAAATTTCGACGTGCGAGCAACTATATTAAATGTTTAATTTTTTTATATATTATATGCGAATGAAATATGGTCTAAAGACCAAAAAAGTTTTTACAAAAAAAATTGGCTCCATATCTTTTACAGTTTTTGAGTTACAGATTTTTTAAATTAAACCATAATTTGGATCCGTGATACTCCTATTAGCATACGGCTATTATCTGACGTACTGCTATCTGGTTAATAGTAATGCATCAAGATAGTAAGCCAATGCATTTTTGATATTATGTTATTATTATTTATAATTTTACAAAAATATTAATATGTAAAATGAAATTGGCAGAGGATTTATTAGATCTATAGGTTATGAAGGTGTTGTATATGAATATATATTATTTATTAAGTATACCATCATTATAGAAAATAAAATATAAACACGTACACAAAACGTGCAATTTATAAATAATAATAATAATAATAATAATGCATAATTATTTAGCTCAGCAAGCATCGAGAAAGCACTATACGATTACTAGTAAGAATCACTGTCTGTTAAACACTGCTCTGTATTATTTCTGCCATTAAAACAGTTGTTAGGAAAGGCTGCACATGTACATGCAACAGAACATTAAGTGGACGCACACTTTTAGTCACACTTTACTTTACAATTCCATTTTTTGTTGTTCTTTTAGAACCACTTGTGGTTTTTCGTCATCATTTGTGATTTTATTTGGTTATTCTCTATCAGGTATCCAGATTTTCTGGAAGAGTGTGACGTATTTTCTTAACCGATTTTCAAGTCGCCGAGGTAATTTGTCTAAAATCCAGGATTTTGTTTTAAGTAAGGAAAGTCTAGGAGAATCTAAACCACTTCTTGTGAATGATTTTTACAATTAAAATTATTTCGCAGTAAGCAGGGTTTGACCCTGTTTCGCTAGGTACTTCAGTTGCAGCTAAGCTAAGCATACCAAACAACTGTACTTAATGACCGTTTTAAATGCAGTAAGTAAGCACTTATATAGGAAGTAGCGAATGTAAGTCTAATAACTTTATGGAAAATAAATGCCGCCTTGGTGAATCTAAGAATTTAAACTCACTATGGCCATACAGATTCACATAGGACTTACGACCATCTTCAATCTCGCGATCACCAATTGCATCGCAAGATTAGTCAAACTGTTAAGGTGGCCTGTTTGCTGTAAGGCAACTACAACTGCGCACAAAGGATAACTGACAGGTCACACAATACATAGACTGCCAATAAAGTTTTTACAATATATTCTTCTTCATATTTTTCAAATAATTATTTATTGATTTCGTGAATACTCTAAAATACCCCTTGTTGTCGTATACCCATACAACTTTTGTAGTTTCTCTATTTTGGAAAAATTAAACATACCTTACGTAAATATTATTGTTTCGTTTGTTCATGATTGCACTTCAAATTTTATGCAGGAGGAATCCAAGTTCACATTGCTTGGCAACATTTGTCCTTATTTACACCAATATTCAGAAATGTATTTTAGATGATTGCCTTTACTTTTGATATTATATACAGGGTGCGCCAAAGTTCTGATTTTGGTCGATTACGGCTGTATTTGAAATGGTGGAAATATATTGTCTATAGATTATTTTCTTGATTTTCAATTCTGAATAACCAGAAAATATGTACAATTATACAGGGTACTCCGTTTTCGTTGTCCGAGCAACAACTTCGTTATTTTAAATGGAACACCCTATATTTTTTTCCTTTATCGAGTTACCCATCTAATTATATTCATAATTCTATTAAGGTGGTAGGTACTTAAAATGAACCGTTTACGATATAAAAAAGATTTTTTGACAAAAAGTGAGGTTTGCGGATAAGTTTTTGAGTACCTCTGATTTCATAGACAAGAGAGTTTTCAAAATTCTGCTTATACTGTTATGTTGAGCATATTAAGGGCTAGTAGGGCAGAAACATTATTAATATTAATCTTATACAGAGTGCTGAAAAAATTGAGTTTAATGTTTCGCTAATAAAAAAGGCCGTAATTCAATTTTTTCAAATGGGACGTACTATTTTCAGTTCTGTCATCTAATGAAGTGTTAAATTATCTTTCCATTGATATATCATAGTAGGTATTTATCTTTAGGAGTTGCATAGATATTAAGGTTAATTGTCTGGATCAGTCATTTTTCTTGCTGGAACTTCATGAGGTTTGTACTGCACTTCACCAGTTTCGATAAATCTGTCTCTAAGATTACTAAATGCAGGTTCTAAAGGGTGTCTCCTTTCAGGATATCTGGTTTTATAGACTCGGGATGCTAAGAGGCTGTTCCTTGAGCACTCCCCCAGAATAAAAATCATGTCAACCATTTCTTCCCGCGAATAATTCATATTTAATATAATTATATGCAAATGCAACTTCCTGGAACTGTAAGAGCTACTAGTATTTTATTAAAGACAATCAAAACAAAAGCACTTACCGATATAGCAGTAACACAAAACTTTAGAACATCCACAGACACGTGTTTTGACATCTATGTCTCTTCGGTGCGGCTTTTTCTAAAGTTCACAATCAACTGAAATATGTAAGCAAATACTCGTGTTATAACTATCAAAGGATTACCAGAACAGGATATTAAAAATTAAAATTAGATTATAGGAAATTCCCCGTAAAGGGATAATTATCAATATAATTATATGCAAATGCAACTTCCTGGAACTGTAAAAGCTACTAGTATTTTATTAATTATTTTTATATTTTATTATCAATATAATTATATGCAAATGCAACTTCCTGGAACTGTAAAAGCTACTAGTATTTTATTAGCTAATAAAATACTAGTAGCTTTTACAGTTCCAGGAAGTTGCATTTGCATATAATTATATTGATAATTATCCCTTTACGGGGAATTTCCTATAATCTAATTTTAATTTTTAATATCCTGTTCTGGTAATCCTTTGATAGTTATAACACGAGTATTTGCTTACATATTTCAGTTGATTGTGAACTTTAGAAAAAGCCGCACCGAAGAGACATAGATGTCAAAACACGTGTCTGTGGATGTTCTAAAGTTTTGTGTTACTGCTATATCGGTAAGTGCTTTTGTTTTGATTGTCTTTAATAAAATACTAGTAGCTTTTACAGTTCCAGGAAGTTGCATTTGCATATAATTATATTAAATATGAATTATTCGCGGGAAGAAATGGTTGACATGATTTTTATTCTGGGGGAGTGCTCAAGGAACAGCCTCTTAGCATCCCGAGTCTATAAAACCAGATATCCTGAAAGGAGACACCCTTCAGAACCTGCATTTAGTAATCTTAGAGACAGATTTATCGAAACTGGTGAAGTGCAGTACAAACCTCATGAAGTTTCAGCAAGAAAAATGACTGATCCAGACAATTAACCTTAATATCTATGCAACTCCTAAAGATAAATACCTACTATGATATATCAATGGAAAGATAATTTAACACTTCATTAGATGACAGAACTGAAAATAGTACGTCCCATTTGAAAAAATTGAATTACGGCCTTTTTTATTAGCGAAACATTAAACTCAATTTTTTCAGCACTCTGTATAAGATTAATATTAATAATGTTTCTGCCCTACTAGCCCTTAATATACTCAACATAACAGTATAAGCAGAATTTTGAAAACTCTCTTGTCTATGAAATCAGAGGTACTCAAAAACTTATCCGCAAACCTCACTTTTTGTCAAAAAATCTTTTTTATATCGTAAACGGTTCATTTTAAGTACCTACCACCTTAATAGAATTATGAATATAATTAGATGGGTAACTCGATAAAGGAAAAAAATATAGGGTGTTCCATTTAAAATAACGAAGTTGTTGCTCGGACAACGAAAACGGAGTACCCTGTATAATTGTACATATTTTCTGGTTATTCAGAATTGAAAATCAAGAAAATAATCTATAGACAATATATTTCCACCATTTCAAATACAGCCGTAATCGACCAAAATCAGAACTTTGGCGCACCCTGTATAACGTTATTCCAGTTTCGAATAGGAGTTGTGTCTGTTTTGGCGAATACATAGGATTCTGATGTTTTCTTAAGTCATACCATATCTTTTTTAAATTTGAAGTTTCGGTCAATTTTTATTTTTTAAACTCAATTTATTAACGATCTCATACTGTATTTGCAAGTTTAGATATACTGTCCTAAACCAAAATGACGTCACTCAAAATTTTTTAAGCAAATTGGACGTACTTCAAAGTTTCCTTGTTAAATGACCGACTTTTTTCAACAATCAATAAACCATTATTTTTGCATCTGCCTCATAGAATTACATCCATAAATAGTATGAAAATATTTAAAATAACAAGATGTGCTGAGATTAGCGGCATTAATTGTTAAATATCTCAAGAGGAGTGTATACTGAAGTACGTCATTTTGGCTTAGGACGGCAGTATATTATATGTAACAAATTACGTCATAATTTAAAACCACATATTTGTTGCACGGAAATAATTGTCTAATAATTTTCAGACAATGGGTGATCTAATGATGAAGAAAAATGTAACACCTAAATCAAATTATCTATCTATCTATCCACAATTGCACAGAACGAGCCCTGCAGTAGCTGTCACGTTGCGCGCTCTCATAACAAGACAATATTACGGTTGAATTTAAAAATCCGTATCTCGAAAACTGTATAAGATATCGAGCTAATTTTTTTTTGCAAAAACTTTTTTGATCTTTATACCATATTTCATGCGCATGTAATATACAAAATACGAACATTTAATATAGTTGCCCGCACATCGAAATTTCAAACACAAAATTCGTTTATGTGATTTAAGATTTATTTAGAAAAAAACCGTAAGTGATTTTGAAGGCTTATTAGTACAGATAGATGCGCTCGTGTCTGTAGTATATAAATATAAAAAATCAGATCGATATCGCAAGTAGTTAATTTTTTAGCAAGAGGTAAACGCTTAAAAACACAAATTCTTGAAATAACATTCCGCCATGTTTTTTTCTTGTGGGGAAGTTGCGCAAGCGTCAACAAAAGTCCAACAAGCCATTTCTGATGCCCCTAAGGACCTTCTTCCTGAATTCGTTTCCAAAAATCATTTACCTTGTTGGAATGGGTCATTTCAATTTTCAAAGCTTTGGACCCCGTACTAATTTTCCTCGGCAATGTTTCTTATAAAAAAGAAGCTTTAAAGAGCTTTACGATACAGTTCTCATACTAAACAATTTTTATTTAGAACATTTTTTGATTCGATAAAAAATTGCTTTGGGTCCTATTTGGTACTGTCCCTGGTTTTCTGATGAGAAATCGGAGAAGAGCGCTTCAAATACCTACTTTTTTTTCCTAAGCAACTTTTACCTGAAACACTTTCAGATTTAATAAAATTGCTTTTGGGTTCTTTCTAGAACCGCTCCTGGTGCACCAACTTAAATAACATTCAATATCTTTCAACCTTCGACATTCCAGATTGTACATCTAAAACTTCAGGTCTCCTACGTTGACACATATGTTCCCAGAAAAACGTAGGGCTTCAACCAGTTTATTTTCACCATAAAATGACATTTAGGCTATGTTGGTGTGTTGGTGATCGAATTTTGTACAACATTCAAAATGTCCATCCATCTGTCTGTTCCTCTTTCCGTCACGTTCTCTTTTTTTTTTAAACAGGATAACTTAAGACAGAGAACTACGACTGTATTGATATTTGGATAGTAAATTAGCGTTTGCTAGAGGAAAAGCCCTATTTTTTTTTAACAAAATCGATCATTATATAAAAAAATTATTGATTATTTCAATTAGAAAGAAGGTAAAATTTTGTAATATTTTGTAATTAAACAAGAAATGTCTATAGCGAAAACAGTTTTAAAAAATCGGTAAAGGTATTTACACAGACCTTCCCTCTTTATTCGTACAAGAGGGTCACTCTAAAAAAATATTAATTAAGAGATGACATATGAGAATTTTAATCACCATGTAGTTAGCCCTATTATTACAGAGAAAACCTGATAACTTTCTTCCACCATCTACTGTATAGTAGTGGGGGATTTTTTTTTTCAAATGTTTGTTTTTTTTATTTATAAAACATTTTTTTGTTGAAATAGGCTTAGAATATAATGAAACGTGCAAAATTTAAATTTGAAGAAAAAACATTTTTTCCATCATCTATTCTAGCGTAGTGGTAAAAAATTTAAAAAAATGTAATTTTTTAAAGTTTTCAAAATAATTTTTTTTAAAATATATTTAGAATGTCATGAAACGTGGAGATTTTAAATTTGAGCAAAAACATTTTTTTCGTTACCCATTTTATAAAAAAATTTCAATTCTTTTTTAAAATTTTCTGAAAAAATTGTTTTTGAAATATGTTTAGAACATCATGAAACGTGGAAATCTTAAATTTGAGAAAAAACCATTTTTTTCACCCATTTTATGGCACAAAATTTTCAAAATTTAAAATTTTTCTATTTTAAACTTTTTTTTTTTTTTTTTTTAATAGGTTTAGAATGTCACGAAACGTGGAAATGTTAAATTTCAGCAAAACATTTATTTCAATGACCCATTTTATAAAAAAAGGTTAAATTATCTAAAAAAAAATTGTCTTTCAAATATGTTTAGAATGAAACGTGGAAATTTTAAATTTGAGCAAGGAAACATTTTTTTCATCTAATACAAAATTTTCAAAATTTAAATTTTTTTTCTATTTTAAATTTTCAAATTTTTTTTTTCTAATAGATTTAGAATGTCACGAAACATGGAAATTTTAAATTTGAGAAAAATATTTTTTTTACATCACCCACTCTATAAAATATGTTAAAATTTTCTAAAAAAATTGTTTTTGAAATGTGTTTAGAATGTCACGAAACGTGGAAATTTTAAATTTGGGCAAACAACAATTTTTTTCGTCATCCAGTTTATACAAAATTTTCAATATTTCAATTTTTTTCTATTTTAAATTTTCAAAGACTTTTTTTTTGTAAAAAGATTACAGATTTTTCCTCAATTTTTTATTAAATAGCTTTAGAATGTTATGAAACGTGGAAATTTTAAATTTGAGCAAAAAAAGTTTCCATCTATTCTAGTGGTAAAGAAAAATTCAAAACATTTTTTTTAATAGAAAGAATGCAAAGAAATTTAACAAGTTTAGTTTATGTATCAAATACGTTTATACATCATATAACTATTGTTTCTAATCATTTAATACTTAAGAAATTGCATAAAAAAATATCATAAAAAAATTGAATATGCAGCCTTTTTTGGATTGTTTTGGCCAACTTGAACATGCTAGTAAATTTGTAAATGTGAATATTCTTATTCCTAACTTTTTCTGCAATGAAGTACTACCTTGAACTAAAAGATAATGCATTTATAACTTATATTAAAGTCAGTTATCTATTATGGGCCTCGGAATAGTTAGATGTACAAAAGATCAAGAGATAACTATATTACAATGTAATTTTTATATACTAATAAATATCAATAGCCATCAAAAATGGCAATACAAGAGAGTATTTTATATCCCATTTAAAACCCATTTTGATTTTTCTTCCTAGCTTGTTTGGTTTTAGAGCAATTCTATTCTTTCTATTGCCCCGCGCGCAAAAATTTCAAATAAACGAAAATTCGAGCGGAAAAAAAATACAAGTTTTGCAATTTTTGTCAATATCGATTTTGTAGAATACCTTGGCATAAGTATACAAGAAAATTACAAGATGACCTTTTTTAAGGCAATTAGTCCAGCTTTCTTTTTTATAATGGGCAATTTTTTTATATCTTCAAAGGTTAACGAGCTACCAGTAAAATAAGGCTTTTTTCACCGAAGGGGGTGTTTTTTTTTGGGGAGTTTCGAAAAAATGCCTTTTTTAACGAAGCAACACAAAATAGAATTCACCAGCACTCTCACCATAAGAAAATAAAAAGAAGACGTAACTAAGTACAGGAAACGGAAGTGCTAAATTAATAGGCGATAAATAAATCATTTAAACATAATTATATTTACATTGGTAAAGGTAATAAACTAATAAACTTATAAGAATCACAACCTTTCCTTTTAAACCTGTTTAACAAAAACAAAGTAAGTATATTTTTGTTTACTTTATTTGAACAATTGATTCCATTTTTTATCTATGTATGGGTCAGGATAATTACAATATATGTCATTGTTGTAAGTACATACAAACGTGTGAACTACTGATGAGGTGATGGGGTATCATTTTCACTCGTACACTCGTGCACTAAAAAATAAGAAAAGTTTATAAAATCTAAACTTGCATTGAGAAAAAAATGTGATATGTGATGTGATAATTCAATCTTCAAAGATCCCATTCATAAAATCATATTGTAGTATTAGTATAGTAGTTTACTATTTACTATTTATTAGTTTTTAATTATTAGAATTAGTCATTTTTCCTGTTTACTTATAAACGAGTTATCAGTTTGTCATGATCTGATACACTAATGTCAACATATTTTAGTCACGGATATTTTTTCTGTCGCTAGCATTTGTAATTTTATAAAATTCATTCGGGCGGTAAGCCAGAGGTGTTCCGAAATTTCTACATTGCCCTTTATATGCTGATTCTTTCTGCAAAAATAGTAAGAAAACTTCCTATAAACATGTGTCTGGAAACACTTTCTGAAGGAGCTACCCTCTGAAGATGAGAGGTTTTTACCCATTATCTCGGCAATACTTTGGGACAATGATATGAGACTTGGGTCATAATTTTGCACTGTTAAGGCTTATCTTTTAACTCGATTTTATTAGTTTGACCTCAATTTTCGCCCACTTTCAAATGCCTTATTGACTTGAAATTTTGCATGTGTATGTTTTCATATGACAATATAATTTGACAGTTTTTATAGAATAATACAATATGGAGTTTCCAAGATCGCGGATAATTTATTATTATTTAATATCCAATTTTAGTAAACATTGGTATCTTCGAATTTTTTGGTCGCTGATTATAAATATGCGATCGAAAGTAAAAAATTCAAAATAGCAGCGTTAATAAGTTGAAAAAGTTTTATTATTTATCGTCTGATTCGACCAAAAATCAGTATGTGAAAGTTAGCGTCGTCGTCAATATGACGGAAAAGTTTTATAATTTATAATTATTATTATTATAGATGTCTGGGGATGTTTGAGCTTACAGATTATTAATTGAAGTGAAGTAAAGTGAAGTATCCAAATGGTGGCTTCAAGACGAGGAATACTACTCCTAACATTTTACAGACAAGTTTTACATCCCCTTCGAAGAATGGTATATCCACTATGCAACCCCTGCCCATAGTTAGATACCTACTACGTACGCGCTGATACACAAACCATTAGAAGGTGAAGCGAGAATGCTATATTTCCCTGGAGAGGGTCACCCATTCAACTAATAACCGCGCCCGACGTTGCTGCATTTTAATATCGAAATACGAGTATATGTAGGCGTCTCTGAGCTTGCTCCTTATTACGTTACATAATTAATGAAATTAAAAGTAAGGGGTCAGTAATCATCAAAAAAACATTACATTACATTTTATTAACACTTTTGTTTCGAGCTAAGTTTGAAAAGTAATATAAATTAGTGTAAATCGATAGTTTATTGTGAATGATTAAATAAATTCGTTGCGCTAAAGCGCTGGGAATTTGATTAGATAATAATTTGTCAACTTACACTCGTCGAAAATATTTTATCGATAACATTGTATGTACTGTTTTACAGTGAAAATACTGCATGTTTGTGTTTTGTCAATGCTGTTTTATCACTAATTATGACATTTGATTGGTAATGATGATCTCCCAAAATAAGGTCTCATTGGCTACCGTATTAATTAGTGAAATAATTTTAATTAAAATATTGTCGTTATTATTACAAACTTATTTAACATTTACGATAGTTAATAAATATCTGTTAGTAACTATTATAAAGTTAAAGTAACTATCTGGTAACTTAAGTGTCAATAAATGTATTGAACACCATACAATATATGTCAACAGATTTTTCCAAATTTAACGAACCCGAATGTTACGATGTTATCATAAAATGTTAAGTTAGACGTTTAAAAATTGAGTTGAATGTTTCTCGTATCTTATATATTTGATCACTTTCAACTAAAATCCTAAAGTCAATAAATTTATTCTATAATTGGCTTGTCCGGAACACGTTTCCACGATATTCAATGGGAGATTCGTTTGTTAATAAGAACTAGTCGAAATGTGGCAGTAAAACCTGTATTTCTCATAGGAAAATATGGTAGTTGTATAATTTAGTGGTATATAGATTGCGTCCAAGTCAAACTAGAAATATAGTAAGGTTCCTAAAAAATTATATACTTAACGTTTCTAGAAAGTGTCCTAGATAGAGATAGCAGAATTTTCCTAAAATACCCACCTAGAAACAATAACAGAAAAAAAACATATAAACTCGAGTGCATGCAGGGAAGGAAATTCGGACTAATAGAAACTAAATAAGATTAAAGATTCATTTTAATTGTTGAATAATATATTGACAATTTATTCATAAATTGCTAGCAGCTCTTTTATAATGATACAAATTGTAGTCAATGTGTTTTATTTTAACGAAAAGTGGACAAGAACAATTTCTTACCGATTCGAGAGATATGCTTTCAATCAGTTGTTAGATTGGGAAACAAGCAATACGTGAATTATGTAACTCTAACAAACTGTTGTTGAAAACTACAAGGATGTTCTAGAAATGTCAGAGGAAGATCTTGCATCTGACAAGCTGTCAGAAAATGGGACACAGTCCGAAGATCCATCAAGATCGATGCAATATATCAATCAAAAAGTGAGTCAACACAGATCTTCTCACCTACGCTGAAAGCCTGCTGATTATCGCCAGAAAATTTTTGTATTACATAACAATACGCTATAGTCGGGTAAAATTTAAAAAGACCGTTGTATGAATTAATATTACACATACGTTTTCACTATCTCTTGCACACAAACTTAAAGCCATAGCCTAAAGACATTGTCAATGTATGTCTACCAAGATTCTTTCCCACTTCTTTTGAGACGGAAATATGAAATGCACACTGAGGAGTGAGAAACATAGTCATAAGCTCAGCGATTCTCAAACTGTGTGATTTGACGACGAATATTATTTATTTCCGTGAACTAACACCACTCTAAATATGAAAAACGTCTTTATATGAAATATTTAAGTTATTTTTAGTGGTAAATAGTGGATATTCATCCGTTAAACGAACAATATCAAATAATTAAGTCTTACAATTTTTTATTACGTACATATTACACATCTTAATGCAGAACAAAGTAGCTAGCCTAGCCCAATCGGTAAGATGCTCGATGCAATAAATATAAATGGGGTTGGCGCGGGATCGATCCCCAACGCGCTAGTCCAAGTACTTTTTTTTTTATTTAAGTTAATAATTTTCGTTCTATAATTTTTATTTTATTAAACTGCGCCTCGAGTTTTGTTGAAACTATATTTTCCCCAAAAACGTGTCTTTTTTTATTTTGTCAACTAGAATTTTTATTTATTACCGCTAAAAGAAAAATAATTTATTTTCGTTATTCTCATAGAGATTTCAGATTTTGTTTTGTTATATGAAATATTTTATTTTTACTGACATCGTTTCACCTACTAGTACTACGATCCTATCCTTTCCTGGCAAGAAATGCCCAAACCTTCCCGTGTCTCTTGCAGGACTGTACCAATATTAGTCTTTGATTTCTTTTTCTGATTACTCATTGTTATTGACTGAATTGGGCAATTAATTTTTTGTTATCAGTTTCATTTGTGCCCGAACCTATATACCTACAGTGTCCGTCGTAAAGTTGGCTACATATCAGAAAAATGTGTATTATTGAGATTTCTAAAAAATACTATATTGGGGGTTCGTTTCTTTTTTTACATGCAAATACCTTTATTCAACTAAAATACATACAGTTTTTGTCGAAACTAGTCAAATATTTGTGAAATAGACACAAGAGTTTATGATTTTTCATATAGTAATTAATGGTAATTTGCACTTTTTTATTTTCCTCATATCTGCTTCAAAATAGATTTTATTTTTTAGCGGAAATATTTGGTTTAAATTTTGGACCAATAATTGGACAATATTAATGGCCAATTTAATTTAATTAATTGAAAAATTTGTTATCATACACAATATGCCATAGAATTAGACGAAAATGGTTACTCTGGGGTTTTTGAAGTCGCTGATCACCAATCTGAAATCCGATTTGGGGAATTCAAAATGGCGGACCGGAAATCGGGCCATTTTCCATAAGAAATGACAATGGATATCTTGGCCTTGAAAATCTGTGCTAGGAGGTTTTCGAGGTTGCTGATCGATTACGAATCTGAGGTCTGACTTGGTAAATTCAAAATGGCGGACCGGAAGTAGAGTTCATTTATCAAGAAAAACTCGTATCTTTTTCGCTTTTGGACTGAAATTGAGTACTCGGGGGTTTCTGAGGTCTCTGATAACGAATCAAAGGCCTAATTCACGAAATACAAAATGTCGGACCGGAATAACACTCTATTTCTCCTGAAAACTCGTATTATTTTCTTTTTTGGGCTGAACGTGGGGGGGGGGGACTCGGAGATTCTCGTTATCGCTGATAACGAATCTGATGTCCAGTTAGGGAGAATTCAAAATGGCGGACCGGAAGTAGTATATTTTTCAGGAAATACTTTTTTATTTTTCATACTTTCAGCCCGAAAAAATAAATAATACGAGGTTTTCCGAAGAGATTGACTGTTCCTCCCGTGTCCGCCATTTTGAATTTCGTAAATTGGACCTGTGATCCGTAATCAGCGACCTTAAAAACCTCTGAGTAGTCATTTTCAGCCCAAGAACGAAAAAATATGAATTTTTCCTGATAAATTGACTCTACTTCCGGTCCGCCATTTTGAATTTACCAAATTGGACTTCAGATTGGTGATTAGCGACCCCAGAAACCCCCGAGTAACCATTTTCATTTAATTATATGGCATATTGTGTATGATAACAAATTTTTCAATTAATTTAATTAAATTGGCCAATTATCGGAAAAGAAATGAAACCAAAACATTTCCGCCAAAAAATAAAAGGTACTGTTTTTTTAAATGCCTTTCTGAACTCTTTGCAACAAGAATTAAGTCAATTGACCCTGTACCTTTTTTTTTGAGGTTTTCAGATTTTTCATGCTAAAATGACGCGACTATACGGAGTCCTTGTATTCTATATGCACTTTTCCTTCATCAAATTTTTCGATATCTTAACAATTTGACCCATTTTTCGGTACCACCGGCAACTATTTCTTACAGTCCTGCCAAACCGGTGATCGCATGACATGTGTCATGTGTCATGCATAAACAAACCCCCAATAGAGTTTTTTAGAAATGTAAAAAATACAATTTTTTCCCATATGTAGCCAACTTTATGGACACTGTATAATCAGAATTCCACTAAAATTATGAAGTTACTAAATTAATAATCTTAACATTTTATGATAGTATCTTTTATATATTTTTAAAATTATTTAGCGATATCATTGCTGAGAACTGTTTGAGAACTACTGGTATTTCTTATGCTTTAAATAAAATCTTAGTTCAGACGTTTTAGCGGCCATGACACACGTCAGTTTGAATTGTACCCGACTCTATTTATAGTACTATAATAAAAGTTTTAAAAAATGTTGCGATATAAGGATAGTTGCAGTATGAAGATTAAGGTTACGATTTACAATTTCAGAGTTAGGGAATTGTTAATCAAGCCAGTGTCAATTATCTAGTAATAAATTCATAAACGTGCATTTAGATCATATAAATTATAGTGGAATCAAACTATTTTTGTTCAAATATGACGTTCTATAAAATTCTAAATTTAATAGCAAGATCTAAGACAAAAGGATGTCTGTTTCGTTTACCGATGTCCCTTTCGTTTACCGGTGTCCCTTTCATTTACCAGTGTTCCTTTCGTTTACCGGTGTCTCTTTAGTTTACCGGAGGATTAGGGAGGGAGGAAATTATCATGAACATTTCATGAAATTACTGAAACATAGTTTATTTAAAACATACCAGCTTACACGCTTCTAGATGTCACCTAATGTGATTTCAATGGGAACTATCCTATTATTAAATTTTACATGTATATCAAATTTGAAATAAAGAGTTTAAGTGTGTCAGAAGTTGTCGTATTTAGTAAGTATTCGTAGGCGGCAATGCCTGACTGCAAGTTTCACTCTTTTAATAACAGAATTGTTAAAAATACCTCATTAGCATTTTAAAGTAATACTCGTTCAAACTATATTGCACTACTATACCGGGTGGACGATTAATATAATAGGCCATAGTGCAGAGGTAGATTCTTTGGGCCAAAATATGAGGATATAACGAAAAAAGCTTTGGTAAAATGTTTCTGTGGAAAAAGATACAGGGTGTCAAAATGTGAATTATTTTTTTTGTTTTTTTTTTGCAGCAACTCCACCGTAGATGGATATTTACTTGTGGAGCGGTAAATAAAAAAAAGGGAAAACAATACAAAATAAAAGCTGCCAGATTCATAGACACAAGAAGCAGAAAACTTAGAAGAAAAATAAGGAGATGACGATAGATGGAAACTTAAAAGAAGCATGGAAACTTAAAAGAAGCATCTCTCAAATACCTACACTTCTCATCCTATATTCCCACCCCATGCGTCATGCGGCTCTCACTGCTGACAACAAGCATGTCCAATGTCCAACCCGGCGTATGCAGCTGGTCCGGCGGTATATAAAACACCCGAGATTTGGTTCCGGCACGCGGTTTGGCCATCCGTTGGGCGTGTTCGACGGAGGACCCAGCTGCGTGTTGGAACGAACCTCCATGGATGCCCGGAATTGGCAGCAATGCCCACCATACGCTGGAAAATCAATCAATCAATCAATCAATAACTCAACAGCCTCTTGACTGATCTTCGCCAAATTTGCTAGAGGAACTTTTTTTATTCTAGGAAACAATAATTTATGTATTACATCACGTTAGATCATAGAGGGTGCCGCAAGACCTGTATCTGATGATGAATTTGTTTCATACTTTTTTTTTACGAAACGTTGTGATACTTCAGAACATCTGATGAGGGCGTCATTTCCACATATAAAAGGTACACTTGGTAGAACTTGATAACTCCAACCGTTTTCGAGGAAATTACCTTTAAACATTTAAATAATTTTTTGAAGGACAAATTCAAATTTAATGAAACAAACTGTATTTATTAAAAAGTGTGCTTTGGTTACGTTTTAGTTCCATCATGTACATTATTTAATCATTTTATTTTGTTCTTGTGTTCCTCAAGCTAATTTCTTTAACTTCTTTATTTAAAATGCCTCGACATAATAATTTTTCATATAGGGAAATGAGAGATATGACATGTGTTTATCAACAAAAAAATTTTAGCGAACGTGCTATAGCGAAGAGATACTAATTTCAATATAAAAATAGAATACAGCCAGACCATAAGATTTTCAAAGATCTGTTTCTAGTACATGAAAATTAGCCATTTAGGGTAACAAAAATTAATAAAAGGATCATCTCTGTGATTTAAGTAGGTAATAACCTGGACAATGACATGATGCATTTTTTGCACTTCCAAGTCTCGGGAAAATTCAAAAAAATTTGGAAAAACTTTTTTATTTTCGGTTTTTTTGCTCTAGCGGCCAAAGTAATGAAAATAGAGAAAAAAGTTTCCAACAAAAGTTGTGGCTCGTCTCTTTCCCCACAGAAAAAGTATTTACAATTTTTTGTCTCACTTAAGCCGTTTAGAAGATAAATCGAGTTTTCCACTTATAGTTTTAAGCCGCTTCGAAATGCGCTAAAAATGAGAATTCTCCGGGAGTTTCGTATGACCGGGCTCATCGATCAATAATTCTTACTATTCAGTGCCCCTAAGAAAATGATAATAACATAAAATGTAGAGAAAAGTCTCAGTTTTAATGTGGAACTAATCACAAAATTCATAAAAAATTTATCATAGAGAGAACGTGTCAGAAGATGGCTTAGTAAACTTTGTACAGTTGATCCACAGATTTATTCATATCTTTGCCGGGAGTCCTTAGAATGAAAATTCATTTTGCTTATATATTCTCATATAATTAACATTTTGTTGCAATTACTTTTGTTGGAAAGATATGCCTTGCGATCAAAGTAGAGGGTATATTTCTCATCGATCAATCACCTCCAAATTTTGGAGTTCAATTCGCTATATCTTAATTAATAATAAAAGCACAGTCTTAATTTTTGGAGTGTAAGTACAATAAAACATATTCTTTCGAATGACTTTAGGGTTTTTTAAATGCGTGCAGTACTTTTTGAATTTGTCTACATTATTCATATACGTTCAGAAAATGCACAATTATACAGTAAAACATATACAACTTATTTGATTCTTAACATTCTTCAATGAAATTTTCACTAAATATAGATTAAAGTGCCTGGAATCGAGTCCATGTAGTGAACAAGCACGCATTGTTACGGGAGAAATAGGCAGGATGCATAAAATTCAAAGATATGAATAAATCAACTGTATAAAGTATACTAAGCCATCTTCCAACACTTTTCCTCTATGATAAAAATTTGTATGAATTTTGTGATTAGTTCCACATTAAAGCTGAGACTTTTCTCTATATTTTATGTTGTTTTCGTTTTTGTAGCGGCTCTGAATAGTAAAAATTATCGATCGATATATCCGGACGTACGAAACTCCCAGAGAATTCTCAGTTTTCGCGCATTTCGGAGCGGCTCAAAACCATAAGTGGAAAACTGAATTTATCTCGTAAACGGCTTGAGTAAGACAAAAATTTGTAAAGACCTCTTTTGTAGAGAAAGAGATGAGCTACGAATTTTGTCGAAAACTGGTTTCTGTATTTTCATTATTTTAGCCGCTAGAGTAAAAAAACCGAAAATAATTTTTTTAAAAATTTTCCCGGAACTTGGAAGTGCAAAGAATGCATTATTCCCTTCTACAGGTTATTACCTACTTAAATCCCGGATATGATCCTTTTATTAATTTTTGCGAAGTTTTTACAAAACTTTGCCTTCATTGCCTGTACTATTCGTCGTTTGGGAGAAACGAATTCATTTCGCCATAAAAATGATGTAGGACAACCGAAACGAATTACTCCAGATCAAGAACTAAAAATTTTAGTTCGTGTGGATGAAGATCCTCAAGTCAGCTCAAGTCGTTTATCAGCGGCAACAGGGGTGAGTAAACAATCTGTTCTAAGAGTCTTACGCAAATAACGCTTCTACCCATATCACTTCACTCCTGTACAAAACTTACTTCGATTTATTATAAGTAGGGTTATTTCATATAAATTAAATTCAATAGAATTTTACAATAAAATATTTTTATACAAAAAAAAATTCTATTGATTTTAGCTAGATTGGGGGCCTAGCTTTTTCATTAGGTTAGCTTAGGTTGGTTTTATTTAAGAGCTAGATTGGGGACCTAGCTTTTTAATTAGGTTAACTTAGGTTGATTTTATTTATGAGCTAGATTGGGGACCTAGCTAATATTCCACAAAGGCTACAATTTTATCAATTTGTTCTAAGTAAACACAACAGGGATCGAAATTTTGTTAAGAACATTTTATTTACAGACGAAGCAACTTTTACCCTTCGAGGCGATTTTAACTGAAGACATACTCATTACTGGAAAGTAGAATTTCCTCATGCCGCCAGAGAAAAGCATTTTCAGCACGAATTTAAGATTAACGTTTGGTGTGGTATTATCGGTAATCAGTTATTGGGAACATTTGTCCTTCCTTCAAATTTAAATGGACTGTCCTTTTGTTGTTTTTTTTCAAAATGCTCTTGCTGATATATTACATGCTTTCATGTTAGACATACGGAACAGAATGTGGTTTATGTAAGACGGAGCTCCCCCTCATTTCTCTATTGAAGTCAGGAATTATCTTGATCAGACTTTCCCACGCAGATGGATCGGTCGAGGAAATGAGTTTGCTTGACCACCAAGGAGTCCTGATTATAATCCTTTGGATTATTATGTGTGGGTCCTTAGTCCTTGCAAATACTATCAATTCAAGAGAAGAACTGTGGGACAAAATACAAAACGCAGCCAATTTTATTAGAGGACAGGAAAATGTATTTCTCAATGTAAGAAAATCTTTTATGAAAAGAATTAAAAAAGACATAGAAGTAGGTGGAGACCATATCGAACATTTGCTCTTCGTTGCAGAAATGGGGTTTTTGCATGGGGGGAAGTTTATACAATAAATACTATTGTCATTAAGTCAACTTTTATGTTATTTTTTGGTCATCTAATAAAATTAGATCCTTATTTTACACAATCTTTTGATATATATATATTTATCTCAATACCATGGAAATACTCCATTAGTTCATAAGAAAGTGAGAAAGAGTTTACGCTGTCATTACGATTTTGTTTTCCCTTACGTTTTGTACTTTTTTCAATAAATACACTTTGTTTCATTAAATTTGAATTAAAAAAACATTATTCAAATGTTTAACGGCAATTTCCTCGAAAACGGTTGGAGTTATCAAGTTCTACCAAGTGTACCTTTTATACGTGGAAATTTTACTCGAAATGGAATATTTGAAGGGAAATAACAGAGAAAAGCTGTTTGGTTACGCACATCAACTACGTGCATGTGGAAGTAATTAATTAATTGTAATTTTTTTGAGGTTGTTACAATTCTATGGTTTTCTAAATTTTTTCGTGAATGGGTCTCAGTACCAAAACAACATATTTTTGGGCAGGCATGATTGACCGAATCGTTCAAGAGTCATGATTTTTTTCTGAATTAATACTGTTAATTAATATTTACCCTCTAATGTTACTTACATGAGTAACTACTCAAATCTCAAATTAAAAACGGAGGAATATAAGCGGTGGGGGGGGGGTGGCAGAAGAATACCCATTCTTCCCCGGTTTTCCCCTTTGTGAAAAAATTGGTAAAGGTATTTACACAGAACTTCCCTCTTTATTTATATCGGTCGGTCACTCTAAAAAATTATTAATTACGAACCACATATGAGAATAATAATCGGATTGCATTATTGCAAAGAAAACCTGATAACTTTTGGCCAAAAAGATGTACAGAGTGGTTATCCGATAGCAAAAATCCAATATTAAATAAAAGGATCCAAATATGGAAGGCTTGCGTAAACACCTTTACAAATTTCCAACATGGTTGAGTTATTTTTTAGGATGACCACCCTGTATATTTTTTAATAAAACTACAATATATGTCAAATATTATTGCTATCTGTCATATTTTCAGTTCCATATCTACGTAGAGGAGTGGAAGTATAGTAGTGGTTCAAAAAATTTTAATTTCTCTTTTTTTTTTGAAGTAAGCTTAGAATGGCAAGAAAAGTGGAAATTTGAAGTTTGGGAGAAAAAAAATATTTTTCCGTCAATTTTAAAAAAAAATTTTTAAAAATGTTCAAAAGCAATTTTTTATGAAATAGGTTTAGAATGTCATGAAACGTGGAAATTTTAAATTTGTGCAAAAACATAATATTCTATAGTAATAAAAACATTTTTAAAAAATTTTTCTTTGACAAAATTTTCAAATTTTTCTTTTTGAAACATTTTTTTTTATAAAATAGATTCAAAATGTCATGAAACGTAGAAAGTTTAAATTTGAACAAAAAAAATTCCCATCTTTCTGCTGGTAAAAAAATGTTTTGATTTTTTTTTCCTGAAGTAGGTTTAAAATGTCATGAAATTTGGAAATTTTAAATTTGAGCTTAAAAAATGTTTCCATCTTTCTACTGGTAAAAAAATTTTCCAAAAGTTTTGAATTTTTTTTTTCTGAAATAGGTTTAGCATGTCATGAAACGTAGAAATTATCTACTCTCTTTAGACGGTTCACCCTGTATATTTTCCAGTGAAATTCTAACCATTTCTTCGCTGGCAGTAGCGTCAAATTTGACTGTTCTCCGTCAAGTAATTTTTTAGATAATGCACCAGCAGACAGGCAGACAGACTGACGGAATTGAAAACCTATATTTTCGTAATCTACGTGATCTGAAACGTGAAAATCCGAAAAAATCTCGGAGGATGATTTTTTCTAGAATACAATACTTCCCTCTAGAAAGTAAAAAACGGATTATCATCCTATTTATGTCGATTTTCTCCAGAACTAAGTGATATTAATATGCTGTATCATATTTGGTACAAATATACCAAAAAAATTTCATAATTATTTTGCGTGTTTTATACCAAATGACAGATTCCATGGTAGGTATACGAAGGAAAAACAATTCTACATTTAGAGTGATGCGACTCAACAAATCCGTTTTTCTATAAAGTTGTCACGCTTAAAGGAAAAACAACGGGACTATTTCTATCCCAAGTACCTACTGTTATATTTATATATTTTACTAGAAATTGTATAGTTAATGAAATATATCAACGATCATTTTATGTTTGTCTTTTGTAAATAATTTTGTTACATACCTAAGTATAATTTAAAACTAAAGTTTTATTTAAATATTGAATTATATTACTACAATGCTTGGGTTACCAAACAGAAGGAATTGTAAATAGGCGTGACAACCACGTGATCTGAATACTGCTCAGTTCCTAAATCACCACGGGTATTGTGGGCTATTGAGGAGCTGAGTAATAAATTAAATATTTTATTACTTTGGGTTCCTCATTTGTATTTTATCTTTACTACTTTCTAATCTATAAATAGACAACGTAGTATTCATGGTTTTACATCGGCAGTACAAATCTGAGAAAACAAAAAAAATTAAAAATAATTTAACTGCCTTAAAAGAAGGAAAATTGAAAATTATGAAATAAAATATTACACAGTCGTTAGTCGTCGCTTTATTACCAGAATTATTTAAAATATGCTACTATGGTACGTTTTAAAGTTATGAAGATAAATAAAGAAACAAAAAAATACACAAAGATCACATACTAAATGCAAACAGCGCCCTGTTTTGTCGTGTGTAAAAATTATATGTTCAATGTATTTCTTAAATGTGCAAAAAATATATTTATATACCTACCATTGTTTGTTTCGTAAAAATTTCACCAATTGTGAAAACTTTAAATAATATTCGCCAATAATGAAAACTTTTTCAATCAGATTTGATGAAGAAGAATCAGAATCAATGAAGCAGTATATAACTGGCAGACACCAGAGAGTCACCATTAATGGAGAAAATTCTAACACGATACCAGTAAATCAAGGTGTGCCACAAGGTTCAATACTGGGGCCTCTTATGTTTACGCTGTATACAGCTGAATTTCAAAATGTTCTCAAAAACTGTAAATCACATTTTTATGCTAATGATATCCAGCTCTATTATTCTTTTAAAGAAACTAATATTGAGAATGCTTGTAGACTTATTAACCATGACTTATTAAAATATCTAATGATTTTAGTCTTTCCATAAATGCAACAAAATCCAAAGTAATGTTATTTGGTAGGAGGGACACCAGAGGTAAGTGTGTGGAAAACGTCAACATAAAAATAACAACTAGCATCTTGAGCTCACAAACATGTCAAAGAATTTAGGATTATATATTGATTCAGATCTAAAATTTACTGAGCATACCAATTATACAATTACGAAATATTTTGCTAACTTAAAATTAATCTATGCAAGTAAAGATATTTTGACAAATAAAACTAACACAATTTTATGTGAAGCTGTGGTCCTCTCTCATATAAACTATGCTTCAGTTGTGTGTTTCCCTTTCTTACGCCAAGTTGATGCCCAGCGATTGTAAGTATAACGAAGTACGATCCGGTATCCTTGAGATTGAAAAAAATTGTCTGGCTTAATATTAAGAACAGAAATATTCTCCATAGCTGCTCATTCTTTAGCAGATGGAGGGGCAAACACACGAACAAATGAACAGACGGATAGATCAACACGCGGGCACGATTACAGAACTTTATCCCACAATCCACAGAAATATCTTAGCACAATCAATAATTGGCTTAAACATCAGCACATCCAAGTAGGCCAGAGACGCAACCAGTCCTATTTAAATGAGGAACACAAGAAACACATGCAGCATTTCTTAATTAAAAAACATATTCAAAATAGGAAATCTCTCTTCATTTTTTACTATCCACGTGAATTGCGTGGTTCCACTTGGTTAGTATGCGATTCTGGTTTTACTGTATCTGGGAATACTGAGGGGAACACGACAATTTTACACACAAGAGAGGCATTTGCTTAACAATGCAACGAAAAGGACAAGACATTCTACAAAAAAACGTTGTTAAATATTTAAGAATACACTTGAATAGACGACTATATAGTAGTATATTGTAAACTTAAGCAATTTGGATTGTAATTCTGCAAAATGTTCTGAATTGGAAGGAGACCGCAATAATTGTCACTAGAAAATAGTGTACCATAAAACATTGTTGATATCTATCTGAACGCATGTAGCTTCTCATAGGTAATAGATTAAGGTCTCGAAATGGAAACTGTAAAATGTTGTAACAAAACCTTTGTGTTAAATATGTACCATGACCGTCTACACGATTATCTGTTGTTTTTGCTAATACCTCACTCGCTGGTACCAAAAGACTGAAATCAGATGATTCTCTGATATCTCGATCTGATATAAGTTCACGTAAATCTTAATGTCGATAGACTCGCTGTACAGCAAAGTGATGGCGAGTAGAATAATGCACAGATCAGAAAGCCAATCATCGACACTAGGAGACAAGCTACCCCAGACCTAGATATTTTATCGAAGGCCTTTTCTATCAAAAAGTACGAATATTTTACTTGCCTAACATTTTATTGATAAAAATCTGACTGCTTTACACCCCATCCGAACCATGATATGTCCACAACGCAATCATAATTATTAAAAGTTTTAGTTTCGCTAAGAAGCATTTCTATAGAAACTCATTTCATACGTTTGCAAAAACTATCATAACCTAAAGTTAACAACAGAAATTTCGGAACACCCTGTATATCTTGTCAATTCTGATTGATATTTGTTAAAAAAACATTGTCCCTGCCTTGGGGGGTAGTCTCTGGTTGTTAATCGAGGGAAGATGTGCAGTGTGTAGCTCTGATCGAAAACGCGAAAAGAACCGGTTAAAACTAGATAAAATTTAAGCTAGATTAAAAAATTCTGCGTAAAATGAAGGGTAATAATAGAATAACAAAGCACAGACCGATTTAGGTGCCTATATTGGTGTAGTGCCTATAGATGGATTTATACCCGGGTCCCTTTTCAGGTGTTTTCAGGTTGATGAGAACATCATATGTGTTTATAACGCAATATAGACAGCCAGCTATGGATGAAATGAGATAAGTTTTGTTTAATTTGTACCATTCGTTTATTAGTGTATTAGTTTATTTATCTGTTCATTTCTTTATTAAAATTGAAACAAATTAAAACTAAAATTGAAAAGGTATTAAAAACCGCTGCCTAAGCAATCACTACTTCCACATCCACATTTCCCATTCAAGCCTCTTTAAAAGAAATCATCTCGACATGTGGAAATAATAACTGGTCATTGAATTATTGAATATATTTGATACAGATGTCATTTAAAAATTTTAGGCGTTGACTTCTAGTATATGCGCTACAAACGAAGTTTCTGGACTCTTATTAGCTTATTTCTCTTATTATCCCCTACTTACCACCACCCCCACCCCTTCAGTGGAATCATTTCAACCATATGTCATTACAATACATAATTGGACCAAATTTCAAGTGAATATCTCTATTTTATTTACCAATCCTTTTAATAATGGAGTGGAAGTCGTGGAGGGGTTGAAAAATGTTAAAAAAAACTGAGGCCTTGACTTCTAGTCCTTACATCAAATCCCAACGTTCTGTACTCTTACCAACATGCTTTACTTATTTTCTCCTGTTTTTCCCTACTCCCTGCTCATTATAATACCAACCCTTTTAATAAAGTCGAGTTGAAAAATATTATAAAACATCTGAGGCCTTGGCTCCTAGTATATACACCAAATCCTAAGTTCCTGCTCTTTTACCAGATTGCTTCACATATTTTCCCCTATTTAACCCTCAACCCTTCAACCAATCATCTCAAAATACAATCTAGTTCCAGATGTCGTTATAATTCATACGACACATACGTGTACTAAATTTCAATTTTAATTTCAATTTAATTTTACCAAGCTCATTAATAATAGAGTAGGGGGTTGGGGTGGTAGGGACTTAAAAAATATTATAAAGAGGTAAGTTCCTGCTCTCTTACCAGCTTGCTTTACATATTTTTCCCTATTTAACCTTCAACCCAGGCTCTTAAAATATAATCTAGTTCCAGATATCATTATAACACATACGACACATATGTATAATAAATTTCAATTTTAATTTCCCTTTAATTTTATCAACCCCATTAATAATAGAGTAGGGGCGGTGCGGGGTGTAAGATATGTACTACAAAGAAGTCTGAGGCCTCGGCTTCTAGTATATACATCAATTCCCAAAATTCCTGCACTCTTATCAGCTTGCTTTACTAATTTTATCTTATTTATCCCTATTTAACCCCCAACCTTTCACCACAATTAACGCAAAATATAATCTAGTTCCAGTTCTCGTCATGATACATGTGTACCAAGTTTCAAGTCATTATCTTAAACCGTTCGTGAGAAAACGTGCGCACAAAAAAAGTTACAGACCGACCGACCGACAGACGGAATTTTTTTTTACTATTGCTATACTTCCACTACACTACGTGGATGTGGAAGTAATATAAGTAATGAAATCGTGACTATGTGCAATATGTATGTACAAAAACATTTGATATTTTGTTATATTTTGTATTTTTAATCGATAGTTGAGGATAAAGCTATGTATAATTTTGTTAATTATTTTGGGTTAATAAGGACCATTTCATTACAAAAAATAGGAAAATACCCGGAATTGGAAAGCGGAAGTTGCAAGTAATTACTACAAAAACAAACTAATGTAAAAAGCTCTTTCTGCCGCAAGACAGGACTCTTCCTTGCACTTCCACCGTAAATGGATGTTTACCTGTGGAACGGTTAAAAAAAGCTCTCTGCTGCTAGCGAATGTATGTATGTCTTGGCAGACAAACGAAGTGAACGCGGAAACAGAAGAAACAGAAGACTTGGAGGGAGTATAAATAAGAAGATGATGATATTGGAAACTTAAAGGAAGCATGGAAACTTAGAAGAAGCATATCACAAACACCTATATACCTACCCCATGCGTCATGTGGCTCCCGCTGCTGAAAACAAGCATGTCCCATCTCCAACCGAGCATATGCAGCCGGTCCAGGGGTATATAAAACATTCAAGGTTTGGCTCCGGCACGCGGTTTGGCCGTCTACTGGGCATGTTTGGCGAACGACCAAGCTGCGTGTTGGAACGACCTCCAGACAGGAAGCCCTGAATCGGCAGCAATTCTCACCTTACGCTGGCAAATCAATAACATTATCACTGCCTTGGACAGGCATGCAACTTTGACGGATGTCAGCCAGGTTAGGAATACCGGAAACCCTGTATGCAAAACCTCGAGGTTGGTTCTTCAAGAATTGCGTCCTCAAAAACTCTACAATATCATCCTCTCCCGAATCATTTCTTCCCATATAAACCGGATAGGGGACAATATAGAGCGGAAGATAGTTCAGGGAAAACCAAATGTCAAGCAGCGAAGAAGACGCCCCTCAGAACGTTGGGTTAATGTCACCAAGAAGCTGATGGGAAAGAGATTTTCAGTGCTCCTAACAGGCACCCAAGGCAGATGACCTAATTGTGTCAGGAGTGCTGTACAGTAAACGGAGGCCAACTAAAACAATTCATGTTTCACAAAACCCCTGGCAACACATCTGAGTTGCAAAGCCTGAGATGCATAAGGCAAATAGTGTGAAACCAGGTAATTTATCTATTAATTCGTGATACATATTCGTTATTCACAGGTAAAACAGTCTCATCTAATAATGAGGTCCATTGCAATCTGCACCTAATTTTTCTGCAATTAGTCCTTTATCACTATTGCATGGCAAATTGGAAAACACACAAATATGATAATTTAAACTAACGATATAAATAAATATAAATAGGAAAAGTGTTTATGGTCATGTCATGTCATTAACATGATTATTTTGAGATGTCCAGTTAGGACCTTAGAGATAGACATGCTAGGTCGTAAGTTCACCACGTGCATTGCATTGGTGGGAGAATAGTGCCGGCATTTTCATCGGTGTAGCGAACTTGCTACAAGTCGATGTCTCGCCAGTGTCGGCCAGTTTCATACCAACATCGTTGGAGTGTAGTGTTGAGTGTTCACCACACTGGCACCAAATTTTTAAACACATGGCTACATACTAAAATTTACTTAAAATGTAAATAGAAATTTTATTTTGATAACTTTAAAAATTTATTTATTTTAGTTTAGTTTTTTTATTAATTGTGAAGTGACGTCGCCTTGTTCAGAATCAGAATCAGCCCAGCTTGGTTTAAGGAATTAATACTATCAAGTACGAGGTGAGTGGTTTCATTTTTTTATTTTTGCGAAGGCGTAGACAGGTTAATGTGCATATTAACATTCAGTGGGATGCTTGCAATCCTTGTGCGAGTTTTACGCGACCTGCCTCAATTACTTATTCTGACTCCAAGGATTCGTTCATGTATCCGTTTTTCTCGGGGTTCACTCATGCGCGACTAAAACTGGTCCTTAAATTCTCCCAAAAATTGTTCAATTTGTTGATAATTTAACCGTCAGAGTTCCTGACAGATATAGTGTGTACGTACGCTTTATTTATGTACATTTTTTATGTAATTTTTTGCATACTCCTAGTATGAACCGTTGCAAAAACAGATACAATTAAAAAATGTTTTGTTCTTGAATGAAAATCGCAAGCGACAATTTTAATTCGATGTCATTTGTTTAAAAATTCTTTGACAATTATTTATTTGCATTTTGTAAATAGCTAATAACAATTTTCGATGTATCGCTATTTTAATCGTTGCAATTTTTCTTAGATTATTAGATCCGTAGAATTTTAGTCTATAAATTGTTAGCTTATACAGAGTGTCTCAGTAAAGACCAACATAACTTTTTTACTTTTCATCCTATTTAAATCAAGTTGATCTTAAAAAATAGAAGTCATTGAGTTCTACTTATGACGACAGAACATTTACCCTCTAGCCACGTATGACGCAAGATTGTGTGAAAAAATCAAAAAAGTATTAGGTATTCTTTAAGAAATAATATTGTTAACAGAAAAGTTGTGAATCCAAAGTTTAGTTGAATTAAGAAAATATGTATTTAACGTCTGAGTAAAATTTTAATAACTCATGTTAAATTATTAAACTGTCAAATACTGTTTTTTGTTAAACCCCCACGTGCTCTACTATGTGCTTCTACTTATATTATGTTACTTTGCATAACTGTTTGACGGACCTGTGATGTAACTTCACCACAAGCTTACACCATAGAGTTTTCCGATTCTTGTGTCTACTCCAAAGTTTACATTGTATATCTGATTTTTGTAAATCCCCATAAAAATGACCAACGAGGCACGATCAAGTTTAAAATATATGTTTTACGTAATAAATGGTAAGTTTTCAATTTTTCTTTTCTCTATAAATCAATTAAAAAACCGTCTGCATTTAAATTTCGATTTAAGAAATACGATTCAATTCCATGATTCGAAATATTGCTCCTTCAATTAGAATTCAATGGACAAATGTCGGACATTTTGACAAGAAACTGTACTATTAGTTGTGAAAGTTACTTGATCGGAAAATAAAATATTTTTAAACAACTCTGCGTTAATCAAAAACTCTGGCTAGCAGCAAAGAAAATATTCCAGCTTCCAGCCGCTTTTCTTCACATGACCCTCTTCTAATGTACGTTGAAATTTAGGATGTAATTTTCTTTTGCAGTTGTTTAAAATTACAGATATGCTTCTTATGCTATAAGTTGCATTTTCCCTAACAAACCTAATAATTAATTCAAAGTTCACTCTGCCTGTCTCACTAACTGATGTGTTGATTTTTCAAACTAGCACAATGCACATGATTTATTGACGGCCGATTTGCGTGTCAAATATTAATTTCCTCATTAGCTCTTCTTGTAAATTTAATATGATCACCGATAGTATAACAATTTTCACTTTTCCGCAGTTATAGATATTTCCATAAAAGTAAAATATGTCACAATCACAAGAAACAAACAAATGACAAGATATTTATTTGACAACCCCTTCACAGTTACAATAATATTCCTGTAGAAACAAAAGTCTCAGCATCTAGATTAAATGTAAATTTTAGTAATTATGTTTTAATTAAAATTTCTGTTTTCTTATGAACTGGATCGAACTTTAAATGCCAAGCTGTTTGGACGCTTCATGATATTTTATGCAAATATTTTCTTTTCATAAAGAAATGCCATAACGTGATTTTTTAATATCCTTCAATCAATCTTGCATCATAGGTGGTTCGGCAATTAAATAGGGGTAATGATTTTGTAGTCATAAGAACTTATTGACATCTGTCTTTTGAGACCAATTTGGTTTAAATCAGATAAAAACTAAAGTAGTCGTAGGGGTGTCAAAGTCTTAAGTATCTAGATATTGAATAGTTTTATAAGTGGCGAAAATTAACATTTAAATAACATATTAAAATATTTATTCATTTAATATGTTTAAAACACCGGCATTATTGGTAAAATAGTCGGAAATCTGAATTTTCATTCATATAATAAGAAATTGTAGATGAAACATAATTTGTAGTAATATCTAAGAAAAATAAAATACTCAGGCTTATTATTACAGTATTAAGTGTTTGTCACAGTTTGAGTTATCTTTTGATTCTCTCAATTTGTAGTTACATCGTTAATTGCAATCGGGATTTTATATTTATCTTAACTGAGTTTAAATCACAGTCGGGGATCGCAGACTACGAATTATAGGTATAGTACGTTCTGTAGATAATTCAGCAATATGAAAAATTTGCAAAAAAGTTTAAAGGAGACCGGTTACTTTTCAATTTATGTACAAAAGAGGTCATAAAGAAGTTTCTTTTATTATCTTAAAAAAAATTGTCATAAATATGTCCTAACAAGTTAAGAACGTGGACCAATCTCACTGGATATAATTGGTTGAAATTTGTCCTACCAAATAGATGATTCGTTGAAATAAGCGATCTAGTCAACGTGGACTTCCAGAGGTGGAGTAACTGTTTTTTTGTCATAAAAGTGTATACTGCATGACTCCGGAGGTATACTAATCAAAAGCGGTCGGTCTCCTTTAGGCTTTTTTGTGAGCTTTTTTGAGAGATTTTTTGTATTGCTGGATTTCATACGGAACCTACTATGCTCATCGTAATCAACGAAATAATTTTCTTGCTAAGGTTAGAACCGTCGTTTATATACCTATATTATTATTTGGAAATTGTCTGAAACAGTGAACACATATTTTGCGACGTTTATTGAGTTCATGTATATGTTTGATTCAAATTGTCACATGTAGATTTATGATTTTCATTGGGATTTAAATTCAGAACAGCTTTGAATTGTCGCAGAGAAGTTTAAAAAAGGTTTTTACTAATTTTCATTTTAGTCCAATTTCAACATCATTTTTTTTTACCGCATTAGAGGATAATAAAGATCAATTTCCTTTTTTAAAAGCTTTTATTTAACTTGCAATGTTAGTTTGTTTGGTAGTTAGTGTGTTAGTTTGTTTAGGTCAAATCTTGCAATCAAAATTTCGACCAGTTCTAAGCAAGCTAAAGCTTTGAAATTTGAATGTTTGGTGACAATGCAATATAGCATATCTTTTATCTTTCTAAATCTAATATGGCGGACGTACCAAGATGGCGGATCACACTTTTCTTCACAACCCCCTTAATATAGGTATCAAATGAAAGGGCTTGACGAGTGAAATACGAAAAACAATGTGACGTCATTCTAAATCCAATATGGTTACGTACAATCAAACATTCGGCCAGTTCTAATCAAGCTAGAGCTTTGAAATTTTGACAAAGCATTTTTATGATAGACATAACCTGATTCTACACCCAAGACATACAGTGTGGTCGACTAAGTGTGCAACAAGTGAAAATTTTTTTTTAGTTGCATAACCAAAGTTTAAATACAGCCAAAAGTTATTGCATATCCGATAACCATTTCAGGTGTACTTAGAATGGCTTCAAGTAAAATAGTATACAAGATCGGGCAAAAAATATGAAAATCGTTCAAGAGAAAAAAATTATATAAAAGAATATTTTTAAGAAAAAGCTTTTATTTAAAAAAACTGTACTAGAAAGTAAAAAATAATAATTTAAAATTCATACACCTGGAAATCAAAAGCTTTGGGGGTGGTCAGTTGAGCAAGGTAACTATGCAATAGTGCTATATGACCGCCCCCAAAGCTTTTGGTTTCCAGGTGTATGAATTTAAAAAAATAATTTTGCTTTCTAACACAGTTTTTTTAAATATAAGCTGTTTCTTAAAAATGTTTTTTACGTAGTTTTTTTTAATATCATACTAAATTATTTTCATCTAAACATTGAAACATACTTATAACTGACTGTACGCTACACGATATAGATTTAGATAGATTTAAGTGTCAGTATAGCTATGCACTTGTAAATTGATTATTAAATTTGATTGCAATTTGCTTCCATGCTTATAAGCTATTAGATTATTTTGATAAAAAAGAGTCAATAACCTTACCTAATATTGTATATATTTATATGGTTTTTATAGTATCGTTTTAAGTAATTTGAAAAATGATTGCTAATGTGTGAATTAGAAAGACGATCAGAACAAAATAGACAAATAATATAGAGAACAAGCTAACTATTATATAGGATACTCTTCACGGTTTTTTTTGCAAATAATACTAGTTTTAAACATGTTTTGTTACAAGAAACGTGACGGACGGACGGACAGACAGATAGACAGACAGACAGATAGACAGTCTTACAGACAGCCGGGCATTTTCAAAGGTGGTCAGAATTCGATCACCAACACAGTGATATGAAAAAATTCATATCTACGAGCAATATTACCGGTTTTAGAAATGTGCCGATCGAATACAATATACTCTTCGTTTTATATTTGCGAAAACTATACTAAATATGAACCTTTCTCGAAATTTTGCCATTGTCTGTCTACCTTATACAGTTGAGTCAGACTCTTTATGTTCAGAACTTGCTTGTATAGGTATTTAAGATGATAAACAATCAATTATGTAAATTCTATATACAAAGTAAAATATTGTTTCACAGAATGGAATATATTAACATGTCAATCAATTCATACACATTCAAATTATTCGATAAATTCGGTGTAATTGCTTGACGGTGATCCCATTACAGTTTTTTCATCAAGTTGTGCCCAGTTCACAATGTCAAAACTGGACAAAATTAAAATTCATCTGAATTACAGTAAAATTGGTAGGTAGATATTTTCTGAGCAGCTGATACCGAATCTAATATCAAAGGATAAAAGTTCAAAATGGCGAATTCATAATTGCAAACTTTCGGAAATTTATACGAAATTTGGCATATTTCAATTTTAGGATTAGATAATACTGAATGTAGTGTTAAAGTTTCAAAATGACACATTGTAGGAGCTTAATAAAAGGCTATTTGGGGAGTGTGAAGAATATTTATCTAAAAATATTGAAACGCTTTAAAGAAAATTACACAAAAGTCATTAGCATCTAATTTTGCAGTTAATAAGTTTAAATAAATTATGTCCTGATCTGTCTACAGGCTTGTTATGTAAGTAATTATATGAATACAAAGCCTTGCTAATTTACTAATAACGGTCTATTGTCACCATAGTGGGATCTTCGGTTTACTTATATTACGAACAACAAACGCTAATGGAGCTTTCATGGGTTTAATGAAGTTATAAGGCATCTTGTTATGATACACATTGATGCAGCAACTACGGGATATGTTAACTGACTTTAAAAATAAATTTAAAAGGAGGACGTTGTCAATTCACCTGGTATGCATGTTTTTTTTGTTCAGTCACTACTCGGGAATAGCCGAAGCGATTTTTATGAAATATTTTTTCAAATAGTTGCTCAGAAATAAGCGGTGGTCCGATATTAGTTTCATTAAGCTATGTCTAATATAAAGTTAGCAATAATCGAAAACAGTTTTTCAGTTCGAGAATTTGGGGAATACGCAAGTGGTAAATTTCGTCAAAATTCCATTAAAATTAGTAGTTACGTATTTTTGGTGAATCTGATATCGAAAGTTAATTACTCAAAATAGCGAATCCAATGCCATATTTGCAAAATTTTTGAGATGTGCATGAAATTTAGGATATGAGAGTATGAGGATTCCTTGCTGTTAAAACTCTGTGGAACATTCGAAAGAACAGATTTTTTTACTATGTAGGAAGTACATGATAGGCCACTAAAATAGGTGAAAGAACATTTTCTTGAATAAATTAAACCATCCATGAAAAAGAAACTGAAAACATGAATACTAAGGTGAGTGTAAAATGAACAGATAAAACATATTGAACGTATTTTTATCGACCTCAAGATCGATATTAAGCAATAACGGTCAGTTAAACGGACGAGGGTGAAAGTTATTTCACAATTTTTCATGAGCGCTTTTTTTAAGATGGTTTAATGATTTTTTAAATTTTATTACAGTAAGTGGATAATTTTGCATTTTAATTGTTAATGCTAATACAGTGACAGTTTTAGATTAACTATTCAATATAATTGAAAAATATATAATAGAAAAATAATTCATTAATAATATATGTTTACTAATAAACAAATTATTTATTGGGCTTAGAACACTAGGTACGTGAAGGTCAGGTGATTCGACCTTATGACCTAATACTATACATTATTAGTAGTTCAGTAACCATCAAAACAGAGGGTTACCTGACATCATATGGGGTGTCTATGATTTTTTAATATGTTGTTTGTGACTAGAAATTGATGTTGAATCCAAATTTACGATCTCGGCAAATCTCCGGATCTTGGTAAAAAATCCAAAAAACTGCGAGACTCTTGCCTTTTTTTCAGGTTTTGTCGATTTCGACCCTTATAGTGTCTAGTTTTTCGGCAAAACAATTTAGTATTTTTCTAAAGTATACTGAATTTGCTACCAGAATGGACTCTGCAGGTGCAATAGTCTCCGAGGCACAGCTGTTCAAACTTTGGAAAATTCCTCATATTTTGTAATTTTTATCGATGTCTCCCGTTTTACATTATAAGATTGGCCTCAAGCCTCAAAACATAAATTATATTTTTCTGAAGTGAAATACATATTATGTATATATTACTTCCTGTATATATTACAGTTTTTTAGTGTGATGTGCTTAGCCCCGGGCCGATTCACCGGTTGTTTGGTCGAGGTGTAGTAAAATAACTTTGTAAAATATCAGTCTTGAATCTATTTAAAAAATTAGTAACAGAAAATATAGGGAAATATGCATTTTTAAGACCTGGCCTACAGAGTCCTTTCTGGTACCAACTTGCAGCAAATTTAGTCAACTTTCAAAAAGTATTAAATTGTTTTTACCAAACAGTAGGTCTTAGGTGTCAAAATTGATAAAAACTGAAAAAAAGTAAGAAATCTCGCAGTTTCTTGGATCTTTGACCAAGAGGTCTGCCTAAGTCGTAAATTTGGATTCAACATTAATTTATAGTCATATACAACATATTAAAAAATCATAGATACCCTAATTAATGTCAGGTAGAATGTATAAAGTTACTGGATTATATGTTAAATTTTAATTTTTAAATAAGCTTCAATATTAGTAGTACAGGCTGGTGCCAAAACGGATTTTGCAGGCTAAAAGAAAAAAAATTATTAACAGGCAAGCACCAGTCGGAAAATTTAATTAAGGTTATAATTAAGAGAAATAACAAAAATGAAACACAAGATCAAGTGAAATTGTGAAATGGGGCTGCTGTTTAGGGGTTGGAAGTTGTTTTTTGCGATGACCTCTTAGCGGAAAATGTTCTTCACAAAACTTGTAGATAATAAAAAATCTAAAATTTTCAACATAACCTCAAATTTTCCGAGAAAGTGGCGGAAAATTGATTTTTCGGTTTAATATTTTTTTCCCGTAAAAATAGTTTAATTTACATGAAATCTTGTGAAAGTAATTATTCCTTTTTATGCATTGAATTAGCATGATTTTTTTGGAATCTGGGAAACAAGTAGGTAGTTTCCGAAATATGTACATTTCTCGAAAGAAAAACAAAATTCCACGGAAAAGTTTGTTAGTGTCTCTTTTTATTTAAATATTCTATCCAGGTTCACTTTCGATTCGAAAAGTAATTTTTTTAGTTTTTCTCAATTTTAAGCGGTTTCATGAAAAGTAAACCATCAACATATATAGATCATTTTAAAGTAGACAGTTAAGCGTTTAAAATGAGCCCAGATAGAATATTTAAATGGAAAAAACATCAATAAAGTTTTCCATGGAAGATTTTTTTTTTTTCGAAAAATGTAAATATCTCTAAAACTACTTGTTTCCCGTATTCCAAAAAATCATGCTTATTCAATGCAAGAAGTATACTTTCACAAAATTTCATGTAAATTGAATTATCTTTACGAGGGAAGAATATAAAAAACCGAGAAATCGGTTTTCTGCCATTTTCTCCGAAAATGTGAGGTTATGTTAAAAAATGCCTTATACGAAATGCTTAGATTTTTTTATTATCACAACTTTGTAAAGAACATATTCCACTAGGAGGTCAAGTTTCGCCGAAAATCACAAAAAACCACCTTCAACCCCTAATCAGCTCCTTCATTTCACAATTTCACTTTAACTCGTGTTTAATTTTTGTTTTTTCTCTTAGTTATAACTTAACTAAATTTTTCGACTAATCCTTGCCTGTAAATATTACTTTTTTCAAAAGGGTATTGGCACCAGCCTAGTAGGTAATAAACACTTGTGTGACCGGATGAAATTTTCTTTCAAAATTATTACTCCCCCTTTTTTAACTGTTCATTTAAAAAGAGCATCTTAACGTTTTTACTAAAAAAAGTGAGAACTGATAGTTCCTGACATGTGAAGATTCATTGTATGAAAATTTCTACAATCTCTTTGAGTCTGTTAATCATAAAAGCTAATAATTATATTTGTATAGATGTTGCTTTAAAAATATCACGAAGAATCCAATGATTTTAACTCTTTAATTTTTATTCTCCCTTTCTTTTTTAATTGGTACCAGCGCCATTAGTGAAAATTGCCTTCAAACCGGACCCGTAGTCATGTAACTATGAGACCACACATATATACATACCTCCAGACATACAGACAGGAGAACATACGGACAAACCTAATTTTTGCGCCACCCTGTAACTGCAAGTAGGATACTAATAAGAAAACTACTGGAGCGGAGCAGCTTGGAGCGGAGCAGCTCATGAGTGAGCAGAGCTCACTGATCATCAGCTCCAGCAGCACTCTCATTAGGTATAGCGTGCACGTGGGCGGCCATCTGGTCGAAGGTGAATGACCGGGGACGATCGTTACCTGTGCATAGGTGGAAGGGTATAATAAAAAATGTGTTACCTGAAGGTCGGGATATAAGGGTTACTAGGGTATTAGGAAAACACCTGAAGTACCTGTGCATAGGTGGAAGGGTATAATAAAAATGTGTTACCTGAAGGTCGGGATATAAGGGTTATTAGGGTATTAGGAAAACACCTGAAGTACCTGTGCATAGATGGAAGGGTATAATAAAAAATGTGTTACCTGAAGGTCGGGATATAAGGGTTATTAGGGTATTAGGAAAACACCTGAAGTACCTGTGCATAGGTGGAAGGGTATAATAAAAAATGTGTTACCTGAAGGTGGGGATATAAGGGTTATTAGGGTATTAGGAAAACACCTGAAGTACCTGTGCATAGGTGGAAGGGTATAATAAAAATGTGTTACCTGAAGGTCGGGATATAAGGGTTATTAGGGTACTAGGAAAACACCTGAAGTACCTGTGCATAGGTGGAAGGGTATAATAAAAAATGTGTTACCAGAAGGTGGGGATATAAGGGTTATTAGGGTATTAGGAAAAACACCTGAAGTACCTGTGCATAGGTGGAAGGGTATATTAAGAGCAGTGTTACCTGAAGGTGGGGATATAAGGGTTATTAGGGTATTAGGAAAACACCTGAAGTACCTGTGCATAGGTGGAAGGGTATAATAAAAAATGTGTTACCAGAAGGTGGGGATATAAGGGTTATTAGGGTATTAGGAAAACACCTGAAGTACCTATGCATAGGTGGAAGGGTATAATAAAAATATGTTACCTGAAGGTCAGGATATACGTATGAGATAAATTTAAAAGGGTATGAAAACATAAGGTACTAGGAAAACACTTAAAGATTGTTACCTGTGGTAGGTATACACAATAGAATCTATTTTTAGCCTTTGTAAATAAAAAAGGTACGAGGAAGACACATGCTACAGCGTTATCTGAAGGTCGGGATATAGGAAACTAAAAAGATAGAATCTATTTTTAGACGCTTGAAAATTATACGCGTGAGCTTATGTGCCTTAAAATCGTTGAGGTAGGTCGGGTCAGATACATTACGGAACTACTTGGAAAACATGCATTCAAGATTTCCTTGAGGGTTATTACCTGTATATAGGAAATACGTATCAGATAAATTTAAAATAATATTCGTGAGGGACAAAGCATATAATATAGTTTTAGCCTTGTAAATAATACGCGAGGCCAAACAGAAAAGAATCGTTGAGGTAGGTCAGAGTAGATACATCACTGGACTAGGAAAATGTGCATTCAAGAATACCTGAAGGCTTGTGTATAGGAAAATTATCTGTCTTAACGATAAAAACAATATATTCGAGCGGAAAATAGTTCGCATTATTGATGAAAACATGCATTCAAGAATACACGAAGGACGCTGCCTGTTATCGTTTCTTGATGGCAAGCAATTCGCAAGGGGCATTAGAATCTATTTTTAACATTTGTAAATAATACGTACACACCAGCTGTCAGTAATAATATTTCATCATATGTCTGTTAAAAAGAACATGTCACTGGATTAAATTTAATAATACCAAAACCTCGTCTGTGGACAAGTAGGGTTACTACAAAAACACAGCATATGTGCTCAGGTGCAAAGAGTACCTATTACTAGAAAAACCAACATTCAAGGATTCCTGAAAAGCATAGGAGATACGTATTAGCCCTAATGAAAATTTAAAATAATATTTTCGACCCACACGATAAATCTATTTTTAGCTCTGTAAATAATACACAACGTCAAACAGAAAAACGCAGTCATATGTTGCGCTAGGAAGCAACACGTGAGTTGAAAGTAATATAATACATAAAAACGTAAAGTAGAATCTATTTTTAGCCTTTTAAATAATACTTCCTCATTAGACAACGTCAAACAGTCACATATATAGTAATAATCCTGGTCAAACAAAACACACCCTGTACATTGAATACGTGAAACTTGAATTTAAAAACTAACTAGACACGGGGAATAAAGCAAATTCATTTCAAGAATTAGCAAACGGCAATTAACTAAGAAATATGCGATGCTTCCACAGATAATATATGGCATACAAAAAACTCAGAATAGCGGGACAAAAGTTCACACACTTACAAAAAATAAACAAAAGTTGATATATGATATGCTGAGACAGCTTACCAAGTTAAAAAATCATTGGTGGGTGCGTCAATGAAATAGAGTTTAGAATTTATTATACGGACCATAACAACATTTATTTTTCAATGCAAAATTGTTAGTTATGTGCGGGTGTCACAGTACTACAGTTTTCGCAGGATTTTCCAAGGATAGTGAATGTTTTTAACAAATGGAGTGTTTCATACCCGTGTTCTTCGTAATTTGATAAACTGTGATAGCCGCTTATTCATAAAGAAGTTGGCATGCAAGAATGAACATATTTCTGTGATAGCGCAAATCAATTGTGAAAAAATCTACAAATCCCAAGGAACCGGACATATTCCTACGAATAAAATTTGTGGGCTCTTATCGATCTTTAAAAAATAGTGAATGTTTTTAACAAATGGAGATTCTCAGACCAGTGCAAGGACAACACGTAAAAACTCAACGCGTTAAAAATGTTGAAGTGAAAAGTAATATACGAAAGCAAAAAATGGTGCCAAATAATGTTACCCACACGCTCGACACCTGCCCATCACCTGCATGTGAGATGCTATTAAACCATAGACGAAAAACGGATATGTTTGTGTGCGTATTAAACAGAATTCGCAAGTGTTTAAAAACTAGTGAATGTTTTAAGAAACGGTAATTTTAGAACAATGTAGAAACAATGATATAGGAAAACGGTTATTGTACACAACAAAGAATATTTTCAGAGTAATAGTAAAATTATGTGCAAATTAGGGAACAACAACCGTCTAGAAAATCTATTAAGTTTATGTGCTACAATTTCAAACCAGGAATCAGTGTGTCACTAAAAAATATCAGGTGGAAAACACACATCTCAAAACTAATATGCGAAAGTTTGCTTTACTCGAGAGTTTACTATAAAAAACCATGCATATGTGATTAACAGATTTACCGTAAAAGGTATATAATATTTAGTGCTCCAATGAGGAAAAATAAAAAAGTGCAAATTTTACCTCTACCATTAATTACTATATGAAAAATCATAAACTCTTGTGTCTATTTCACAAATATTTGATTATTTACAAAACAGTACTTATATTTTTATTGTTTATTTGTATGTAATAAAGTTGAATTGCTCAAAAACTTTTTATTATTTTCCCCCAAATATACCTATTTTAAACTATTCTCTAAGAAGACAGTAATTGAATATGATTGATAACAAGTTCAACTATACAATTTTTACTCTACATATAACTACAAAATCGATATAAAGGAGATAATATATTATTTTAACAAAATGATCACGTCAAGTTTATATCTGACTAGTTCCATTAATTTATATATAAAACTATTTACACATAAATGGCGTACCAGAAACAGGTGTTTAAAGGTAAAAATGAGAAACTTTTAATATACACCAGATACAAAAGGCTGACATTAGCATATCAAGGTAAGTTTACAAATTATACCAAGTATTTTAAGGGCCTCCAATAGTGTTTAATAATTTCATTTGCGGTTAAAAATAGATTAAGTTCATAGAACTATCAACTAAATAATGCTTTGGATAAATATAGCTCATGTGTTCTTTGAAATAGCCGCCCCCTTCTTATTATATTACTATATTGATAACGTGGAGATATCCTGTACACAAAAAAGCTAACCAAAATAAAAATCAAACACCTCTAAATAGAGGACTTAAATTTTAGTATCAATAAGAATCATAAAACTTAATATGCTGTGACCAGGGTGGTTAAAAAATTCTCAAATTAATAGAGCACTATATCATTTAAATAAAGTAATATCAAAATGTTATGGTACAGGTCAAAAATTCCCCAATCAATGCACCATTAATAAATTATCTAGATAAAGGCTCTTTGTGTAGAAAATACTGAGATTGAAATTAAAATAAAAATTATTAGAAAAAATACAGCACAATTTTCACTGATCACAAAGTTATAGACAAAATAGCGTCAAACGGTACGTAATTATTTACTAAATCAGACGAATAGGTAGTAATGTGTTGAGACACCTGGGAGCTCTTAATGTTTAGGATATAATCGAAGGTAGCCAATTAAACATCTGGACATCAACCTATAAATCTACAGTATAATATTGCGAGATCAAGCAAGAACTATTTAATTCACAGTTTTTCTAGTTTTGACTTTACCTTCGAGCTTATTACTTCTTCTTATTTAACATTGTATTATATTTAAGATGATTTTAACTAAAATTATTACACTACGAAGCCTAGTACCAAAACATATCAAATACTGAAAGCGTCTAACAGAAACACATCTAAAAACATGATATATGGAAAATCCAAAGGTGTGATAAGGCAAAGCAGGTGTCAGCTGTTAAAAATACTCCTCATATAGCACATTATTACATTATATTTAATATTCTTTAGTAAAAATTACACTATACCAAAACTTCTACCAAATTTCCCTAGAGAATCTTCCCTATATGTAAATATATGTGGAACAGACATGCGTTAATCTAAAAATACATCTCAAGGGCATGCAGAGGTTAATCAAATCATTCACCCTATGAGAGAAATATCCTGTGTTAACCTGTTGTAGATAAGTAGGTAATATGATATATCTGTGGAACAGACCAAGTGTAAAATGTTTTATTTTGATTGTATTTAAGTTAATAAGACACATACATTACATCACCCTGTAGTTCAAATGTCTGGTTGAGATCAGATTTTCAAACAGAAAACCATGAAGTCCGTGACATAAATGTAAAACATACTTTATGTGTAGGTACGAGCTAAATAAAACACTCGTAGAAAACAGGGATAATCATTAATATTGCTGAAAACACAGCTCACTGGTAAAATATAAAAATTAGTGACAATTTGTTTCAACGAACCGAATCAGACATAATTCCTCATTGTAAATTCCATATACCAAGCACACTTTGTGTTTTGTTTTAGTAAAACTTTACTATACTAGCTTCACCATCGCAAGAAGTTGACAAATATGCAAGTACAGCCTGAAATGCTAAATTTCCATACATGCACATAAATTACATATCTAACTAAAAATTTCCTCTACTTTAACGCAACTCCTAAATATGATAGGGTCAAGATTATTACACGGTACATAGGTTTAAATATTCAGTATATATACCGAGATGTTACAATATGCCGAAGTAAACATATTATATAAATAACTTAAGTTTTAAGCGTATAAGGAACAGAGCTTCAGCTTCAGAACTTTCTTTTAGTAGAAATAGTCTCTGTTTTCGTTACTATCGCACAGTATTTTATTATTCACATATTCTATGTATACGAGTCAGAATCTTTGAGAATCATGTTTTGTAGTAATTTTCTACTGGTTCTTTATGGACAGCGATGTGCTGTAATCAAGTAAAATCCTTTAGAACTTTATACGCGTAATTTAAGTATCCTGAGACAAATTCTGTAATGTAACTATAGGGATCATATGATATCAATTCCTCAAGCATAGCTCCAATAAATTCGCCACCTGTCTGCACCGTAGCACAACAACATTTCAACCAATTGTTCGAGATAATAGATTATTTTTAGTCTGCGAATAAACCTACCAGGTAGTCTACTTAAATATCTAACACCCATAGTCTTGGGCCGAATTTCCCAAAAACCGTTTGACGACAGAACTCAAAATTGTGACTTTAGAATGTCAAGGTAAGTTTGTGCTAGAGCTCGGGTTACATTTCTATTGGGTATCGAACACCCGGCGATTGGGACAATATATTAATACGGCTCGGGATAATCGACACATTAAAATACAAACTAGTGTAAACAGTGGTAAATACGAACACTTACTAGGTATAGCATAATCATTGCCTTCTATACACCAGCAAAAGAATTTGTGGGGGTTCTTTACTAAAGCTCGGGATAAATGCCTATTGAGTTTAAATACACCCGGCGATTGGGATAATGTATTAATACGGTTCGGGATAATTGACATATTAAAATATAGACTAGTATAAGCAGGGATAAATATGAACACCTTACTACAGCTTAATCATTATATTCTATACACCTGCAGCGATTGTGGTTCGATAGCCAAGTTAACTAGTTGATAAGCACCTTCTCCATGCGCTTTACATATAATATCAGCTATTTTACGGTGTTTCGATCGGCTTAATATCAAAGCTTTTCAACAGGTTCATAAAATATTAGCGCAGCAGGCAGATAAAAGGTATAATACAGTAATCTAACAAATATATTCTCCATAATCTAACAAATTTTACTTGAGAAATAATTTCCATGTACAGATAAGTCAGAGATTAACACCTTGTATGCTTTTATACGTTACTTGTCCAGTGTCCACGCTCATTCAGAACTTTAAACGAGCCATTCAACCCCTGTTTGAATATATTCAGTCAATAATACCCATATCTTACAATATATTTATACGAGATCAGATTTTCAAGCAGAAAACCACGAAGTCCACGACTTAAATCTAAATTCATGTTATGTGTGTGAAATAAACTAAAGCACGCGTAAAAATCATTAACATGATTCAAAACGCCGCTCGCTGACATCATATAAAAATTAGGGCCAACTTGTTTTCAACGGATTAAAACAGGCACATATCGCCGGTAGATACTTTAAGAAACGATTCACATCATCATAATTTCAGACCACTAAAGAAAATAGCAGCATAGGATAAGTGTGGTACATGGTTGCAAGCTATTATTTCATTAAAGCTCACACCCAACTTTTCCATTGTAACTGTCCAGTATTTTTTCTACATTTAATGCGGATAAAGGTACTAATTTACAAAATATTCATTCTTGTCTGGGCTATGGAAGGAATATACCTTATTTAATAAATGACATACAGGGTGCTCAATAATTAACACATTTCTTAAAAATATACAGGTGCATACATTTACATACACTACTTAGTAAAATTTCTACTTGGGAACTTGAGATTTCCTTCTGCACAGTCTCTTTCAATTATTCTTTTTAAACACCGCTATAGTTGTTTACTCAATAATTTCAAATAAATACTAATGTACCATACACCCCCGTCGTCTTACGAAATTGATCTATAATATAAAGTACATATAATTCAAAATTAAAGAAGAAAATATGTTGAAACCAGGAATTGAACCTGGGACCTCTAGAGCTTCAGTCTAATGCTCTCCCACTGAGCTATTCCAACTCATATAAAAAACTAATGAAAAAAATCCTATGCATGGATTAGGATTAAAACAATATATTTTAACTACTAATATTTATTAATATTTTTACATTTACATATCAGATGAAATACAACACAATTTTCGCTGTTCACAAAACTTATAAGTGATTACACAACAAACAAAAACGCGTTAAGCAGTATGTAAAAAGAGGAATTTCACAAGCATAGCAAATCAAGGCGCTGTTTCCTAACTCCAAGGCATAATCTGTTATATGTTGGGATACCTGAAAACTTTCAATGTTTGTGTTAAAGTTCGTGGACACATCAAAAAAACAACTCGCACAAAATGTTTTTGCTTCATCTTCCAGTAAAGCAATACTGAAGTAATGTTGAATTAGACACACATAATCGCGGGCCCAGTTCTGCACAAATTGCAAACTATTAACTTCATACTGCTTTTCCATTTTGGATTCACTGTCTAGTTCTAGCTCGTCGGAAAGAAAGTCAACCATATCTGCATCAGCCATTCTCTATTCTCTGAACTCAAACAGAAATACCAATGCTTTATACTGAATTCAAGGATATTTTTTATTCATCTTAAATGGGGGGTGAATGGATATTTTCATAGCAACAGATAACACCGGGTGCAATCGAGGCACCAGTTCTTAATTTGTTTGAGATAAATATCTTGCTTTAACCACCGCCAGTATGTTCCGATTACCCCTTTCTCTTTGCTCTTCTTCGGCGGTCTTGGTGCGGTGTTTGTTGTTTTTCGAGGCTGTCTCGCATCCTTCGGAGAACTTCTCGTGCATTCTTTGTATATGAGCTTTCAGGTTGTCTTGTCTTCTAAATGTCTTATTACACAAATCACACTCAAAAAGGAGATTTTTGTGAATATTAGCATGGCGACTTAGACCACTATACCATGAGAATGTTTTGCCACAATCGCCGCAAGTATACATGTTTCCACCGTTACTGTACACCAACATATAATGTATCTATAGCATCGTGTGTCCTTATATCCCCATACCCTTCTACCCTTATATCCCTGTATGTATCCCCTCGCCCTTATATCCCGGTATATATCCCCCTTTTATCCCTATATACCCTTTTATACCCTGTTACCATCCTGTCTAACCTATAACGAACATGCGAGCGGGATATATACAGGGTATAGAAGGGTATATAGAGATAAAAGGGGTATATACCGGGATATAAGGGCGAGAGGATACATACAGGGATATAAGAGTAGAAGGATATGGGGATATATGAACACACGACGCTATAGATGCTTTATATGTTGGTGTACAGTAACGGTGGAAACATGTATACTTGCGGCGATTGTGGCAAAACATTCTCATGGTATAGTGATCTAAGTCGCCATGCTAATATTCACAAAAATCTCCTTTTTGAGTGTGATTTGTGTAATAAGACATTTAGAAGACAAGACAACCTGAAAGCTCATATACAAAGAATGCACGAGAAGTTCTCCGAAGGATGCGAGACAGCCTCGAAAAACAACAAACACCGCACCAAGACCGCCGAAGAAGAGCAAAGAGAAAGGGGTAATCGGAACATACTGGCGGTGGTTAAAGCAAGATATTTATCTCAAACAAATTAAGAACTGGTGCCTCGATTGCACCCGGTGTTATCTGTTGCTATGAAAATATCCATTCACCCCCCATTTAAGATGAATAAAAAATATCCTTGAATTCAGTATAAAGCATTGGTATTTCTGTTTGAGTTCAGAGAATAGAGAATGGCTGATGCAGATATGGTTGACTTTCTTTCCGACGAGCTAGAACTAGACAGTGAATCCAAAATGGAAAAGCAGTATGAAGTTAATAGTTTGCAATTTGTGCAGAACTGGGCCCGCGATTATGTGTGTCTAATTCAACATTACTTCAGTATTGCTTTACTGGAAGATGAAGCAAAAACATTTTGTGCGAGTTGTTTTTTTGATGTGTCCACGAACTTTAACACAAACATTGAAAGTTTTCAGGTATCCCAACATATAACAGATTATGCCTTGGAGTTAGGAAACAGCGCCTTGATTTGCTATGCTTGTGAAATTCCTCTTTTTACATACTGCTTAACGCGTTTTTGTTTGTTGTGTAATCACTTATAAGTTTTGTGAACAGCGAAAATTGTGTTGTATTTCATCTGATATGTAAATGTAAAAATATTAATAAATATTAGTAGTTAAAATATATTGTTTTAATCCTAATCCATGCATAGGATTTTTTTCATTAGTTTTTTATATGAGTTGGAATAGCTCAGTGGGAGAGCATTAGACTGAAGCTCTAGAGGTCCCAGGTTCAATTCCTGGTTTCAACATATTTTCTTCTTTAATTTTGAATTATATGTACTTTATATTATAGATCAATTTCGTAAGACGACGGGGGTGTATGGTACATTAGTATTTATTTGAAATTATTGAGTAAACAACTATAGCGGTGTTTAAAAAGAATAATTGAAAGAGACTGTGCAGAAGGAAATCTCAAGTTCCCAAGTAGAAATTTTACTAAGTAGTGTATGTAAATGTATGCACCTGTATATTTTTAAGAAATGTGTTAATTATTGAGCACCCTGTATGTCATTTATTAAATAAGGTATATTCCTTCCATAGCCCAGACAAGAATGAATATTTTGTAAATTAGTACCTTTATCCGCATTAAATGTAGAAAAAATACTGGACAGTTACAATGGAAAAGTTGGGTGTGAGCTTTAATGAAATAATAGCTTGCAACCATGTACCACACTTATCCTATGCTGCTATTTTCTTTAGTGGTCTGAAATTATGATGATGTGAATCGTTTCTTAAAGTATCTACCGGCGATATGTGCCTGTTTTAATCCGTTGAAAACAAGTTGGCCCTAATTTTTATATGATGTCAGCGAGCGGCGTTTTGAATCATGTTAATGATTTTTACGCGTGCTTTAGTTTATTTCACACACATAACATGAATTTAGATTTAAGTCGTGGACTTCGTGGTTTTCTGCTTGAAAATCTGATCTCGTATAAATATATTGTAAGATATGGGTATTATTGACTGAATATATTCAAACAGGGGTTGAATGGCTCGTTTAAAGTTCTGAATGAGCGTGGACACTGGACAAGTAACGTATAAAAGCATACAAGGTGTTAATCTCTGACTTATCTGTACATGGAAATTATTTCTCAAGTAAAATTTGTTAGATTATGGAGAATATATTTGTTAGATTACTGTATTATACCTTTTATCTGCCTGCTGCGCTAATATTTTATGAACCTGTTGAAAAGCTTTGATATTAAGCCGATCGAAACACCGTAAAATAGCTGATATTATATGTAAAGCGCATGGAGAAGGTGCTTATCAACTAGTTAACTTGGCTATCGAACCACAATCGCTGCAGGTGTATAGAATATAATGATTAAGCTGTAGTAAGGTGTTCATATTTATCCCTGCTTATACTAGTCTATATTTTAATATGTCAATTATCCCGAACCGTATTAATACATTATCCCAATCGCCGGGTGTATTTAAACTCAATAGGCATTTATCCCGAGCTTTAGTAAAGAACCCCCACAAATTCTTTTGCTGGTGTATAGAAGGCAATGATTATGCTATACCTAGTAAGTGTTCGTATTTACCACTGTTTACACTAGTTTGTATTTTAATGTGTCGATTATCCCGAGCCGTATTAATATATTGTCCCAATCGCCGGGTGTTCGATACCCAATAGAAATGTAACCCGAGCTCTAGCACAAACTTACCTTGACATTCTAAAGTCACAATTTTGAGTTCTGTCGTCAAACGGTTTTTGGGAAATTCGGCCCAAGACTATGGGTGTTAGATATTTAAGTAGACTACCTGGTAGGTTTATTCGCAGACTAAAAATAATCTATTATCTCGAACAATTGGTTGAAATGTTGTTGTGCTACGGTGCAGACAGGTGGCGAATTTATTGGAGCTATGCTTGAGGAATTGATATCATATGATCCCTATAGTTACATTACAGAATTTGTCTCAGGATACTTAAATTACGCGTATAAAGTTCTAAAGGATTTTACTTGATTACAGCACATCGCTGTCCATAAAGAACCAGTAGAAAATTACTACAAAACATGATTCTCAAAGATTCTGACTCGTATACATAGAATATGTGAATAATAAAATACTGTGCGATAGTAACGAAAACAGAGACTATTTCTACTAAAAGAAAGTTCTGAAGCTGAAGCTCTGTTCCTTATACGCTTAAAACTTAAGTTATTTATATAATATGTTTACTTCGGCATATTGTAACATCTCGGTATATATACTGAATATTTAAACCTATGTACCGTGTAATAATCTTGACCCTATCATATTTAGGAGTTGCGTTAAAGTAGAGGAAATTTTTAGTTAGATATGTAATTTATGTGCATGTATGGAAATTTAGCATTTCAGGCTGTACTTGCATATTTGTCAACTTCTTGCGATGGTGAAGCTAGTATAGTAAAGTTTTACTAAAACAAAACACAAAGTGTGCTTGGTATATGGAATTTACAATGAGGAATTATGTCTGATTCGGTTCGTTGAAACAAATTGTCACTAATTTTTATATTTTACCAGTGAGCTGTGTTTTCAGCAATATTAATGATTATCCCTGTTTTCTACGAGTGTTTTATTTAGCTCGTACCTACACATAAAGTATGTTTTACATTTATGTCACGGACTTCATGGTTTTCTGTTTGAAAATCTGATCTCAACCAGACATTTGAACTACAGGGTGATGTAATGTATGTGTCTTATTAACTTAAATACAATCAAAATAAAACATTTTACACTTGGTCTGTTCCACAGATATATCATATTACCTACTTATCTACAACAGGTTAACACAGGATATTTCTCTCATAGGGTGAATGATTTGATTAACCTCTGCATGCCCTTGAGATGTATTTTTAGATTAACGCATGTCTGTTCCACATATATTTACATATAGGGAAGATTCTCTAGGGAAATTTGGTAGAAGTTTTGGTATAGTGTAATTTTTACTAAAGAATATTAAATATAATGTAATAATGTGCTATATGAGGAGTATTTTTAACAGCTGACACCTGCTTTGCCTTATCACACCTTTGGATTTTCCATATATCATGTTTTTAGATGTGTTTCTGTTAGACGCTTTCAGTATTTGATATGTTTTGGTACTAGGCTTCGTAGTGTAATAATTTTAGTTAAAATCATCTTAAATATAATACAATGTTAAATAAGAAGAAGTAATAAGCTCGAAGGTAAAGTCAAAACTAGAAAAACTGTGAATTAAATAGTTCTTGCTTGATCTCGCAATATTATACTGTAGATTTATAGGTTGATGTCCAGATGTTTAATTGGCTACCTTCGATTATATCCTAAACATTAAGAGCTCCCAGGTGTCTCAACACATTACTACCTATTCGTCTGATTTAGTAAATAATTACGTACCGTTTGACGCTATTTTGTCTATAACTTTGTGATCAGTGAAAATTGTGCTGTATTTTTTCTAATAATTTTTATTTTAATTTCAATCTCAGTATTTTCTACACAAAGAGCCTTTATCTAGATAATTTATTAATGGTGCATTGATTGGGGAATTTTTGACCTGTACCATAACATTTTGATATTACTTTATTTAAATGATATAGTGCTCTATTAATTTGAGAATTTTTTAACCACCCTGGTCACAGCATATTAAGTTTTATGATTCTTATTGATACTAAAATTTAAGTCCTCTATTTAGAGGTGTTTGATTTTTATTTTGGTTAGCTTTTTTGTGTACAGGATATCTCCACGTTATCAATATAGTAATATAATAAGAAGGGGGCGGCTATTTCAAAGAACACATGAGCTATATTTATCCAAAGCATTATTTAGTTGATAGTTCTATGAACTTAATCTATTTTTAACCGCAAATGAAATTATTAAACACTATTGGAGGCCCTTAAAATACTTGGTATAATTTGTAAACTTACCTTGATATGCTAATGTCAGCCTTTTGTATCTGGTGTATATTAAAAGTTTCTCATTTTTACCTTTAAACACCTGTTTCTGGTACGCCATTTATGTGTAAATAGTTTTATATATAAATTAATGGAACTAGTCAGATATAAACTTGACGTGATCATTTTGTTAAAATAATATATTATCTCCTTTATATCGATTTTGTAGTTATATGTAGAGTAAAAATTGTATAGTTGAACTTGTTATCAATCATATTCAATTACTGTCTTCTTAGAGAATAGTTTAAAATAGGTATATTTGGGGGAAAATAATAAAAAGTTTTTGAGCAATTCAACTTTATTACATACAAATAAACAATAAAAATATAAGTACTGTTTTGTAAATAATCAAATATTTGTGAAATAGACACAAGAGTTTATGATTTTTCATATAGTAATTAATGGTAGAGGTAAAATTTGCACTTTTTTATTTTTCCTCATTGGAGCACTAAATATTATATACCTTTTACGGTAAATCTGTTAATCACATATGCATGGTTTTTTATAGTAAACTCTCGAGTAAAGCAAACTTTCGCATATTAGTTTTGAGATGTGTGTTTTCCACCTGATATTTTTTAGTGACACACTGATTCCTGGTTTGAAATTGTAGCACATAAACTTAATAGATTTTCTAGACGGTTGTTGTTCCCTAATTTGCACATAATTTTACTATTACTCTGAAAATATTCTTTGTTGTGTACAATAACCGTTTTCCTATATCATTGTTTCTACATTGTTCTAAAATTACCGTTTCTTAAAACATTCACTAGTTTTTAAACACTTGCGAATTCTGTTTAATACGCACACAAACATATCCGTTTTTCGTCTATGGTTTAATAGCATCTCACATGCAGGTGATGGGCAGGTGTCGAGCGTGTGGGTAACATTATTTGGCACCATTTTTTGCTTTCGTATATTACTTTTCACTTCAACATTTTTAACGCGTTGAGTTTTTACGTGTTGTCCTTGCACTGGTCTGAGAATCTCCATTTGTTAAAAACATTCACTATTTTTTAAAGATCGATAAGAGCCCACAAATTTTATTCGTAGGAATATGTCCGGTTCCTTGGGATTTGTAGATTTTTTCACAATTGATTTGCGCTATCACAGAAATATGTTCATTCTTGCATGCCAACTTCTTTATGAATAAGCGGCTATCACAGTTTATCAAATTACGAAGAACACGGGTATGAAACACTCCATTTGTTAAAAACATTCACTATCCTTGGAAAATCCTGCGAAAACTGTAGTACTGTGACACCCGCACATAACTAACAATTTTGCATTGAAAAATAAATGTTGTTATGGTCCGTATAATAAATTCTAAACTCTATTTCATTGACGCACCCACCAATGATTTTTTAACTTGGTAAGCTGTCTCAGCATATCATATATCAACTTTTGTTTATTTTTTGTAAGTGTGTGAACTTTTGTCCCGCTATTCTGAGTTTTTTGTATGCCATATATTATCTGTGGAAGCATCGCATATTTCTTAGTTAATTGCCGTTTGCTAATTCTTGAAATGAATTTGCTTTATTCCCCGTGTCTAGTTAGTTTTTAAATTCAAGTTTCACGTATTCAATGTACAGGGTGTGTTTTGTTTGACCAGGATTATTACTATATATGTGACTGTTTGACGTTGTCTAATGAGGAAGTATTATTTAAAAGGCTAAAAATAGATTCTACTTTACGTTTTTATGTATTATATTACTTTCAACTCACGTGTTGCTTCCTAGCGCAACATATGACTGCGTTTTTCTGTTTGACGTTGTGTATTATTTACAGAGCTAAAAATAGATTTATCGTGTGGGTCGAAAATATTATTTTAAATTTTCATTAGGGCTAATACGTATCTCCTATGCTTTTCAGGAATCCTTGAATGTTGGTTTTTCTAGTAATAGGTACTCTTTGCACCTGAGCACATATGCTGTGTTTTTGTAGTAACCCTACTTGTCCACAGACGAGGTTTTGGTATTATTAAATTTAATCCAGTGACATGTTCTTTTTAACAGACATATGATGAAATATTATTACTGACAGCTGGTGTGTACGTATTATTTACAAATGTTAAAAATAGATTCTAATGCCCCTTGCGAATTGCTTGCCATCAAGAAACGATAACAGGCAGCGTCCTTCGTGTATTCTTGAATGCATGTTTTCATCAATAATGCGAACTATTTTCCGCTCGAATATATTGTTTTTATCGTTAAGACAGATAATTTTCCTATACACAAGCCTTCAGGTATTCTTGAATGCACATTTTCCTAGTCCAGTGATGTATCTACTCTGACCTACCTCAACGATTCTTTTCTGTTTGGCCTCGCGTATTATTTACAAGGCTAAAACTATATTATATGCTTTGTCCCTCACGAATATTATTTTAAATTTATCTGATACGTATTTCCTATATACAGGTAATAACCCTCAAGGAAATCTTGAATGCATGTTTTCCAAGTAGTTCCGTAATGTATCTGACCCGACCTACCTCAACGATTTTAAGGCACATAAGCTCACGCGTATAATTTTCAAGCGTCTAAAAATAGATTCTATCTTTTTAGTTTCCTATATCCCGACCTTCAGATAACGCTGTAGCATGTGTCTTCCTCGTACCTTTTTTATTTACAAAGGCTAAAAATAGATTCTATTGTGTATACCTACCACAGGTAACAATCTTTAAGTGTTTTCCTAGTACCTTATGTTTTCATACCCTTTTAAATTTATCTCATACGTATATCCTGACCTTCAGGTAACATATTTTTATTATACCCTTCCACCTATGCATAGGTACTTCAGGTGTTTTCCTAATACCCTAATAACCCTTATATCCCCACCTTCTGGTAACACATTTTTTATTATACCCTTCCACCTATGCACAGGTACTTCAGGTGTTTTCCTAATACCCTAATAACCCTTATATCCCCACCTTCAGGTAACACTGCTCTTAATATACCCTTCCACCTATGCACAGGTACTTCAGGTGTTTTTCCTAATACCCTAATAACCCTTATATCCCCACCTTCTGGTAACACATTTTTTATTATACCCTTCCACCTATGCACAGGTACTTCAGGTGTTTTCCTAGTACCCTAATAACCCTTATATCCCGACCTTCAGGTAACACATTTTTATTATACCCTTCCACCTATGCACAGGTACTTCAGGTGTTTTCCTAATACCCTAATAACCCTTATATCCCCACCTTCAGGTAACACATTTTTTATTATACCCTTCCACCTATGCACAGGTACTTCAGGTGTTTTCCTAATACCCTAATAACCCTTATATCCCGACCTTCAGGTAACACATTTTTTATTATACCCTTCCATCTATGCACAGGTACTTCAGGTGTTTTCCTAATACCCTAATAACCCTTATATCCCGACCTTCAGGTAACACATTTTTATTATACCCTTCCACCTATGCACAGGTACTTCAGGTGTTTTCCTAATACCCTAGTAACCCTTATATCCCGACCTTCAGGTAACACATTTTTTATTATACCCTTCCACCTATGCACAGGTAACGATCGTCCCCGGTCATTCACCTTCGACCAGATGGCCGCCCACGTGCACGCTATACCTAATGAGAGTGCTGCTGGAGCTGATGATCAGTGAGCTCTGCTCACTCATGAGCTGCTCCGCTCCAAGCTGCTCCGCTCCAGTAGTTTTCTTATTAGTATCCTACTACTGCATTTTAAAATCAATTAAACAATTAGTTTTGTAATAAGTTGTGTATAAAAACTTGGCATTCATAAAAATAATATAAATGATAACTCTTCACGTGGCAATGACATAATTTTGAAATGAGTTTTTAATCAATATCGGTACATCTTATAGTAAGTACACTGACCTATTTATTCTAAATAACACTTACTTATCTTGCCATGTACAAGAAAGCAAGGCGGACTGTGCAATTTTTATGTATTTATACCATTTACAACCTACTCAAATTCATTGTAATGCGATATTTATTACAATATCTAATTTCAAAAGAGAGCAAAGTACTTTTGTCTTGCAACACCAGAGCGTTTAAAGAAAGGGGAACCGAGAAGTAACCAAAAACGGATTTCCAGTTAAATTCTGAGTATTTGTTTTTTTAGTAAATGTACCTTCAACCATAAACTATAATGTTATATGCATGTTTCTGCGTACTTATTAAGTTATTAAACCTCTTATGGCGATGGAAGCAGTTATGCACAAATTATATATTCACAGCATCATATAGTAGTAAATGGGGCATTTGACAGCGTTATGGGCTTTAGAGTGGACGTTAAGGCTTTATTATATTTTACAAGAACTATTTACAATCACAAAATAGCGTGTAATTAGAAATATTAAAGAGATTTAACTATCGTCAATGTTACCCGCTTCACTCAGTTTATTACCTATATCTGCATTATATCTAGGACATATCAAGAGAAACATGATATAATATACAACAACACAGGTTATATTCCTTCTCCGATTAAAAAAAATATGTAATATATTTTGGTCTTTGACCCCAAATACTTCTTGACCGTTCTGAAAATAATGTACAGAAACTTATTTAATATTAATTCTATTAAATGTGCACAAATTCCACAATGACTTAAAACAGTTTCCGTAGAAGTTATTAAGGTTAATCTTCAAGTACACTTCTTTCTTAAAAAATCACTTTTACATGTACTGATCGCTTTTCTTAAAAAATAAAAGAGTGGTTTCTCTTGCAAGCACTAATCTTCCATCCAATACAATTTGACGTTCTGCTCTTGAGTTAACGTATTTACAAGAAATGTGACGGACGAACGGGTTCTTCGGAATGACACTAATACAGTATGGATATTTAAAAATGAATTATTATTTGTTTGCTTATAATTGTCTGGAAACATATTCTTTATAGGATTTTGCAAACAGCAGAAAAAATAACTATCTATAACTAAAAGAAAAACTGTGTAAAAATATTAATGAAATCTTTGCATTCTTTCGATAACCCGAATTCTGGTTATGCTAGCAAATTAAAATCCTAAAATGAATTTGTCTAATTTCTTATTTGACAATTCTCATTCTAACACTAGCATCCACACACTCCCCTACGGCCATGCAGATAAAACTAGTATCTACATAACCCCCTACGATCATGAAGATTCAGTTAAAAATAAGAACAAAGGCCTAAAATGAATTTATTTAGCTACCCTGTCTTAAAAAAATGTCATTCTGATGGATTACATTTTCATGAAATCTATCATTCTGTTTCTTGGAGATGCTTAGCCTTTGAAACGTTTTTCGCCCTTATTCTGGAGCTCATCAGAAAGACATAAAGCCACTCATAAAGATGTTTCATGCAAAACCAGGACAATTTCTATGAATAAGTGTGAAATAATTATATTTGACATTGACTGATAAAAACAACCTCACCTATCTATTAGCTAACTAGTATTGGAGCCTATATACTCTATGCTTGTTTAAAAATGAATTATTATTTGTTTGCTTATACTTGTATTGAAACATATTCTTTATAGGATTTTGCAAACAACAGAAAAAATAACTATCTATAACTAATGAGGTCCAAAATAAGGGCGAAAAACGTTTCAAAGGCCAAGCATTTCCAAGAAACAGAATGATAGATTTCATGAAAATGTAATCCATTAGAATGAAAAAATTTTAAGACAAGGTAGATAAATAAATTTATTTTAGGCCTTTGTTCTCACTTTTAACTGAATCTTCATGATCGTAGGGGGTTATGTAGATACTAGTTTAATCTTCATGGCCGTAGGGGACTGTGTGGATGCCAGTGTTAGAACAAGAATTGTCAAATAAGAAATTAGGCAAATTCATTTTGGGATTTTAATTTGCTAGCATAACCAGAATTCAGGTTATCGAAAGAATGCAAAGATTTCATTAATATTTTTAAACAAAGATTTTCTTTTAGTTATAGATAGTTATTTTTGTGCTGTTGGCAAAATCCTATAAAGAATATGTTTCAATACAGTATGGATATTTTTACTCCTCGAGCGGATATTTAAGGTTTTAGAAATGTGCCTATCAAATGCAATTCTACTATTCGTTTTCGTATTCTTCTTGTTTAGCCCATCCTCGTCCGCTCTTGAAGGTCTCTTTCATATTATTTCACCGCTGTTTTCGTATTTGCTTATAATGAAAAACAATTTACGTGATTTTCAGATTGTAATAGTAATATCATACATATTAATTTAGATTATTTATTACATTAATTAGTTACCAAAGGGGTTATCAAAGAAATGTCTCTTGATAGTCTAATATTTTAAAAGGAAATCAATATTAACTGATTGGAAAAATAAATTATTGAATATATCGATATTGACACTTCCAGACGTACTACTTGAGAGATTGAGTGAGATAAAGTTTCATACATGAAAACATTCCGATACTAGATGATAATTATTGGAATGTGATCATCAACTTTCAGTAACCAATGTTTTACATATGATATCTACAGGTTAAGTGCCTTGGCAAAGTATAACTAAGTATCTAGTGACAAATATTTGACTAGCAACAATAAGACAACGCGAGAAAAAATATCTTCGATTCAATCAGGGTTTCTCGATTTTTATTTAAATCTGATAATGAAAAGGTGGCAGATCTCTTTATGGTACAAGTCGTGACGCTTTCAGAAATTCAATCAGTATTTAATCGAACCTTGATTTCAGTATACAAATTTTGCGATTGCTGTTTTTCATTGTTTTATCTCATTTACAATATCGTGACAGACATTTTGTGATTAAAGCAATGTTCCAGTTGGCTTCTCTTTGCTGCATAGCACGCCCGACAGTCTCACGTCAACTGTGGTTGTTGATTGATAGGCACACAACCTCACCAATGTTCAATTGTTTCATGATGTCCGTTCAATGTTTTGAAGGTTGTCCTCTTCGTCTTTTGCAATTTGATTTTCCCTGAATTCTCAACTGTTCTCATTTTTCTAACATTTTGTTTGATCAAAATTTTCAGTAACTCGTGTTAGTGTACAAAATTTTTAGGATATTTCATATCCGATTACAACGCTGTTTGTCTTTCGTCAGGTACAATAAAATATATGGCAGATAATGCTCTGTTTGCGTTATAACAATAGAATTTTAAATTATAGGTGTGAAAAAATTAATAATCCCTTTTATACTCATATTATAATAACACTTTTGTTTTTATATCACTAAATTTGTTGTAAATCCCATTTTCACATTTTAAATATTTTTTTCAAGAAAGATTATAATTTCAATTTCGGATGACTTGTATGATCTTAGTCCTTAATACAAATGCCTAGTGTTCATTTGTATTTTTTTCGTTAAATAGTTAGGAATTACGAACATTCCATCGCGGAAATACGTTCGCACATAGAGAATTGTGTACGAACATTATAATTTACCCTATAAATGATCCAAGAAAAACATTATAACAAAGGTATCTAGGTATCTAAAATAAACTTGTTTCTAGAAGGGGGCCTGGAACCATCGGTGGGGCGCTGTCTCTGGAGACGTAATTTCCACAAACGCCAAAGTTTTTGAACATAACTAATACTTGAATACCAACACTCGATGATTGGGAGATGATTAAAATATATTTTAATCATCCCCCGACGACGCTAATGTGGTTAGCGAAAGGCGCATAGAGTATGGATATTTGAGTGTTATAAACTTATTTGTCGCATATAAACTAAAAAAGTTCTATAATTTTGATTTTCTTTTCAATTCTTGAGAAAGAAACTCCCACTTTTAGTTTTTTCGCTTATATCTCGAAAGCGGTGTGTCGTCTGTGCATTTGTAGTTTGAAAATTAGAAGGACGGACGAATTGTTTGATGGACGGACGGATTGCGTAAGAGAGCAACAGGACTGTACGTGACCTTAAAATTTACCTTCCCGAGTTCATTCTAAAGAATTGAATAATTACAATTCCCTGATTTTTTAAAATTTTGCTCCTTTATAGACACTTAATTGTATTTGCTTTAGTTATCGTTACCCATTTTCCACATAATAGATATTAGTTGTTATAAATACCTATTTTAGTGCAAATGTGTATATGCATTATACAAAGTAATAGATTTGAAGTAATCGTAAATATTATCTAAACTTCAAATCGAGTGTTTCGCTAATCAATGTTTATCCCGAGGTTTAACCTTATACTATCAAGATAATTTGAAAACATTATGGATATAATTTGGATAAAAATGTAGCTAGCCTTTGAATTGGTTAAAGTAATACATAATACAGGGACGAAATCAGGCACCCAGACGCTTAATTAAATAAAAATATTTACATTTTCTCCCAGGAAAAACATGGTAAAAGATTGCATGTGTCCTGATTGCAATTTTAAGTTCGTGCCTGGCATCTATTTTAACATGGGATGTTTCTTGAAAAAAGTACTTTTTCTTGTATGTTTCTTCAATCATTTCTTGATCGTTAGCTAACACTAATTGCTTATTAATATATCCCATTAACACCACCAATTGCGATTATAACTCAATTTGTGAATCACATTATAGTTTTAACTGCATGTATTCAGCACATGCAGTTTTTGTATAATTATATGTAGGCTCCTATCCGAGTTATCATTAACTTGCGTTACTTTGTAACATTGTCAATAAGTTCTTCTGTAATTGGCATATATTTATGCAGTAACAAGTTACTATTACATTCGTAATTACTTTTCTACTTTTTCCTAGGCTTATATGTAAATTTTTACCTTCGTCTTACTTCCTAGCAAATGTTTAAGAACTATCAGATAAGTTCAAGTTACCGTATTGAGGATCATTTAATCCACACAAATTATATAGCTGCTGAGGCATTAATTATTAATTATTATTTTAATGTTGAAATGACCTTTGACGGTGTTCAAGCCGTTCGTGTTATGGAAGTGATATTGATTTGGCAATAATTCAATATCACAAGTAAAAGCCATGTATTTCTGAGATAACGATGATACGATCATCTTGTGGTATTAAATAGTACAGAAAAGTTGTACTTTGGTTATCAGAGCTGGATTTCATATCTACATTTGAACTAGAATTTAAAAATAGAAGTTGCACGGCCATTATCGTCGAGAAACATGCTCATTTTATAGTGTTTAACAGCGTGTAGTATACTGATCATGCAAGAATTTGGTGTTAAATGGTTTTATTATTTATTTAAATTTATTTATATATGTTATTGAGAAATGTTCCTAAGAACTTTCAACTTCCTGCTAGAAATAACGTTTGTACGTTACATCAAACAGTTTCTTTTTTTCTTCTTATTGTCTTGATTTCATGCAAATGTAGTATAATCATTTGACATCAGGCAGTGATGGTGGATATCCATTCAATTGTTAATTTCTCAGAAAACAGTATTACTGATAACATTTTTTATGTTGCCTGAATGCCCTAAATGCATGATTGATTCTAGAATTATTTACAACTGGGTTTAAAATGACAAACTAAGTGATTTATCTATAGAGGTAAAGCCGTCAATAATTGCAAAACAGAAGTATTCTTTAAATTAAAACATCTAATTCTATTCCAAATTAAAATAATACGTAATTATCTTTGCTGTTCAAATAACGATTTTAAGTTGTTATACTTCTACTTTTAGTTTTACAAGTAAAAAAATCGATTAAGGTATTTACACAGAACTTCCCTCTTTATTTGTGCATGGTGGTCACTCAAAAAAATTATTAATTACGAAATGACATTGAGAGTAATAATCGGAATATAGCTATCACTATTATTACAAAGAAAACCTGATAACTTTTGGTCAAAAGAATATACAAAATGGTGATCCGACAGCAAAAATTCAATACTAAATAACAAGTGCCAAATCTGGAAGGATTGCGCAAATACCTTTACAAAAGTCCACTATGGTTTTATTTCTTGGGATGACCACCCTGTACATTTTTCAATAAAACTGTAATAGGTGTATGTGCCAAATATTATTGGCATCTGTCACATTTTCAGTTCCACATTCACGTAGTGGAGTGGAAGTATACTAGTAGTTAAAAAATTTAATTTTTTTGTTTTAAATACGTTTAGAATGTTATGAAGCGTGGAAATTTTAAATTAAAGCAAACGATTTTTTTTTCATGTAATCTAGTGATAAATAAATTTCTATTTCTATTTCTATTCTATAGTAGTGGTTAAAATATTTTCAACAATTTTTTTTAAATAAAGTTTTTTATATATTTTTTTGAAATCGGTTTAGAATGTCATGAAAAATTTAGGTTTTGTTTTAAATGGGTTTAGAATGTTGTGAAGCGTGGAAATTTTAAATTAGAGCAAACATTTTTTTTTATGTAATCTAGTGATAAAAAAATTTCTATTTCTATTCTACAGTAGTGGTTAAAATATTTTCAACAATTTTTTTAAATTTTTTTTTATGCATTTTTTTGAAATAGATTTAGAATGTCATGAAACGTGGAAATTTTAAATTTGAGCAAAAACAAATGTTTTCCATCTATTTTGTATTTTGTGGCGGGAAAACATTTGCAAATTTTTTATTTTTTTTTATTTTCAAAAGTTTTGGAATAGGCTTAGAATGTCACGAGACGTGGAAATTTTAAATTTGAGCTAGAAAAAATTTTTTCCGTCAATTCTATGGTAGTGGTAAAAAAAATGCCATGAAAAAAATTTGTTTTTCCATCTATTCTAGTGGTAAAAATGTTTTCAAAAATGTTGGTAAAATAATTTTCAAAAATTTGTTTCTTCTGAAATGGGCTTAGAATGCCATGAAACGTGGAAATTTTAAATCTGGGTAAAACAAAATTTCCCATCTATTCAATAGTAGTGGTAAAAAATATTTCATTTTTTTTAAATAGATTTAGAATGCCACGAAGCATGGAAATTTTAAATGGGAGCAAAAAAATGTTTTTTTAATATTTATTCCCTTTTGACGGTCCACCCTGTATATTTTCCTGTGAAAGTTTAACCATTTACTACCAAATTTGACTGTTCTCCGTCAAGTAGTTTTTTTAGTTAATGCACCAACACACAGACAGACAGACAGACAGACGGAATTGAGAAACCTATATTTTCGTAATCTACGTGATCTGAAACGTGAAAATCCAAAAAATCCCGGAGGGTGATTTTTTCTCGAACGCAATACTTCCCTTCGGTATGCGAGGGAAGTAAAAATGAAACAAAAATGTTTTCAAGACTATTGGACTTTTTTGAATTTATTTTCTCTACTAGAGATATTACCGATTTTAGAAATGTGCCGATCAAATGCAACATACTTAGTTTTGCTTTTGCGAAGAGTATAATAAGTGCAGAAAATATGAATATTATTCTAAGGCTATGTCGATAAAATATGAAAATTTGCAGGGGTAAACATAGCGAGGTGGAATCTTTTTAATCTTTCGAAATAGAGTCAGAGCTAAAGTTAAATGATGAAGACAACTTCTTTATTGGTATTTCTTTATTTTATTGTTTCTTACTGGTGAGTAGTTTTCCAAAATATCGCATGAGAAGCATTTTTACTAATGAACTAATCTTACACACAATAGCACTTGTTAAATAAAACCAGAGTAAAAATTATACTCTTCGAGGTATTCGCTGATTTACTTATTGGACATTTTATATAATTGTTGCACATTCTGCACATGGAATATTCTTCGCAGTTTTTTCGTAAATAATGTTAGTTTTAGACATTTTTTATTTAATTACAAAATACACATTTTTTTAAATTTGAATAATTAATGGCAGTTTTATTTATTAATCAAGCTGTAGCTAACATTACCAAAGATTTGAGAATTAACATGATGGAACAGTCAGACGAAGAAGACGAAATAGACGAAGACAGTTGTGAACTTCAAATTAAAGGGACACGACATGCAGCGGAAACGGTTTCGAGATTTGTCGGGTACGCACTAAATGAATTTGTGGGATTTGACCAAGCTTGCTAAAAGACAGCTTGGCTTATTAGAATCGCCAAGTGCTACGTCACGTGTAGACCTCAATGACATCCGCATGTAGCTGTTTTTCTTCATTTTATAGGAAAAAAAAGTTTGAAAATGATTTTGTCAATGAATAATTCCCCTAACTAAACAGATACCTAATATGAACATAGGAATACTTCATGTGAAATATGTTACAAAGCAATCTGTTTCCTTAGTGACCTTGGGTTCTGGCTGTCAGCTGAGTTCGGTTATTATTATTATCGCGCGGGCAGATCTGTAGAATCCGCAGCACTCAGGCCTGTCGGCCCATTGTGCATTCTAGTCATGTGGTATCTTCTAGAAGAGACCAGTGCTCTCCACAAAGGATAGCAGTCTATTCCATGGTTGATCCCGTAATTCCTCCAGCTGTAAAAATTGCCCTTGGAAATGCCTATACCTTAACGCACCTAAGGGTGCGCAACTGCATAGGATATGAGTGGTGGTTTCATCCTCCACTCCACTCATCCTACAAATAGGGCTGTTTTTCAACCCCATTGTATGAAGATGTTTGTTCAGAGGACAGTGTCCTGTTAACAAGCCTACTATCCGTCTCATTTTTTCTCTATCGAGCCCAAGCAGCCACTTAATGGTTGAGTTAGCCGAGGGCCCCTTTATATGGAGCCTCGACTACCTCATTCCAGGGGCCTGAGTCCAATAGTTGCTGAACCTTGCAGTGGCCCAGTCTCGTAAGTCTGATTGAATCAGACTTCTCGGCAAACCGAAGGGTGGCTCAGGGCCAGGAAACGAAGTTATTGCTCAATTGGCAACTGTGCGGTAACTCCAATTTAAATGTCGAGGTCAATGGCGCCATTGCTAAAGGATAAAAGTTTTTCGCCGGCTGCCCTATCTTATTAATTCTCTAGTCTTTGACATTACCTTATTGTCCAAAGGTAAATACAATTGAACTTCTCATTCTTGAGTTATCGTGCTTAGAAGAAATGTGACTGACGGACAGACAGACAAACGGACGCACGGGCGGACAGTCGGACATATGGACGGACCTTTCGAAAGTTGTTCAGAATTCGATCGCTATTACAGTTATATGATTTATTTCTCTAAGAGCGATATTTATTGCTTTGTGCTGATGAAATGCAATATACTCACCGTGTTCGTATTTGCAAGAGTATAATAACTTGCAAGGTGAGCACTATTGGTTTTACTAATGATTTAACCATTTGGTCCTAATTTTACTAAGGAATATTTTAACTTTTGTGTCTTAAATATGAAATGCAAAAGAGTGAAACCAATAGCAAAATAAATTTTCAACTCTCTCAAACTATTACAATAAATAATTTAAACCTATTATATAATAATTTATAGTGAATTCGTTTTTTTCTTATTCTTCGGGTTCAACGGCTGTTTTCAAAAGCTTCAATAGCTAAAAGTAGAAGTATTTTTCGCACAGACGTTCCCAGCCTGCAGACGAAAAGAATCCTCTGATTTATGACATGCAATGCGGGTATTCCAGTGAATGGTCGATAAGTAGAGTTAAGAGGTAATGCTATATGCAAGTAAAGATCGCCAGTACCCTTTCCCTACCCCGCGCGTCGCCAAACGTATCTACCGAACGATGTAAGAGCAACGACATACGCTCCCTCCGAATACTTCGTCTATCTCTACCGTCTCAGCCACTGTTGGTGTAGTACGTAAGCGGCGCATTCATTTTATCCCTTTTTACTTAGAAGTTCCATGATATTCATAGGCGCACGTTCGAATTTTAACTTTGGAATCTTTAAAAATGCTGCTGAGTAGTTTACGATATATTATATAAATAAAATATGTGTAGTATGTAATTATTATCCCGAAAGTTACCAATATTTTTTGCATTTAGAAAACTAATGAAGTATGTATTATAGAGAGAATATGAAGTGTACTTAGGTATTTTTAATTTAGGTTGAATATTAGTTGAATGGAGTCGCTTGAGGAGAAGAAATAAATACAGCGTAATTTTGTGTTGCTTATTACAATAATTTTTATTTTTCCCCGTATTTTGAAAAGTTGTTAAGTAAATGTGCTTTTATTCATGCTTAAAAAAAGTAGTTATTTTGTATATTTATTTGACGATAAAATATATAAAGTAGGATAAACAAAACATTTAGTCAAGAGACCAACATACTACCATAGAATTTTGTCAACATTTCGTGTATTTCAATTTTTTTTTTAATATAAACCTGCAGTAACTTCTGACGAAAGTCAAATAATCCCTCGTTGGTAGGCAATGAAGTCAAAATTTTCATATAATAACAAAAAAACCGCTGCCTAAGTAATCATTACTGCCACATCCAGATTTTCTTCCAAGTCTCTTTAAAGGTAAACTTCTTGACTATAGAGAGTTATTGCAAAACGAAAAGGGGCTGACTTTATTAAAAGAAACTTTAAATAAAGTATCCTGTATTCCAATTTATTATCCATTTTTTAAAGTGAGTTATTGCAACGGTGTCCTCCTCATACCTTATGTTGATACTTTATTTTGACAATTTTCCCTAACCTAAAAAATCCAAATTGGGCATTGCCGGTATTATCATCATCTGTTCGAGTTTAAAATGAATATGGAAGAACAATTTATTAGAAGTAGCTATCCTAGCTAGTGTTAATGATGAAGAAATTGAAATGTTACTTCTACGTAACATAATTGATATTTATATCGGTAATGAACAAATTAACGCCGTAGACCCCGTGAACTTCCATTTAAATAATATGACTGACGATGAAATAGAAGTTAATTTTCGTTTTCAAAGATGGGATATAATACGATTGCGAAATTACATTGTCCTCATATTTGAATCTCACACGATTTTTATCTTTTTCTTGTGCCATTATCGCCAACAAAAGTAACAATTTCCTTAGGGAATTTTCGTCTGATGCAAAAGTTCCTAAATGTGTCAAAATTAAGGTGCTTTTAATAAAGGAAAGCCTTGCCCGTATTTAAGTTAAATACGGGATGCCTGTATTTTATTAAAAGAAAATGCTTAACGATATTTTCAATGCGCATGCGTACATGTCAAATTAAAGGAAACTTTTATTAAAGGATCTGTAAACCGAAGTTGCAATAACTCTCTTATATTTGCACTTTAGTATGCGGAAATAATTGGTTACGGAATTTTAATAATATTTGGAGCAGATGTCATATAAAAATTACAGAAGTTGAAATGTAGCAAGCCTCGTGAAGACATTGAAAATGAACTTGGCTAACTTTCAAGCTCTGCATGATATTTACAAAATCTGCAAAATATACAGGGGATAGGAATAAAGAAAAGTTTTAGAAATTTTCAAACTATTATTAAGCTGCGGATAAAAAATTTAAAAAGTTACACAACTTGGAGTAATTATAACAGGCTTTACATTCATATTCCAGAAAAAAAATGGGTTTCGTAAAAATGCAAGAACATGAATCTAGGTATCAAAATCGATCAAATACACAAGTTTTACAAAAACGATGCTAGGCGTCGGCTGGGAGTCGAGGCGTAAAAACGCAAAAATATGAATTTAGGTATCAAAATTGGTCAAATTCACAAGTTTTACAAAAAAGACGCTAGGCGTCGTTCGGCGTCGAGACGTAAAAATGCAAGAACATATATTTGGATATCTAAATTTATCAAATACACAAATAGTACAAAAATGCAAGAATACGATTCTAGGTATCAAAATATATTAAATTCAAAATCAAATTTGGATCTTTCAAAAAGTATGCGATGTAACAGCACCGAACGCTTTCGTGTTCAGTGAACAGCCGAATTTTCAAGCGTTACTCAAATTGCTCCTGGGCCCCCGTATTACCGTTACATCTTTGATTTAAACATTTACAATGTTTCTGGAGTCTTACTATAGCTTGCACTACTGATTTTTCCGAATTACACACCCCTCTCCACCCCCTCAGCAAAAATACATACGTTTCACAAATTTCAAGTGAATATCTCAAGTTTATTTCATCAACCACTTTATTATTGGAGTGGTGGTGGTGGGGGGGTTGAAAAATATAAAGAAATCTGAGGGCTTGGCTTCTATATAGTATACGCACCAAACCTCAAATTTTTGTACTCTACACAATTTGCTTTAGCCATTTTCCCCTATTTACCTATAATTACATCCCCATCCCTTCATCGGAATCATCTCAAAATATAATGTAGTTCCAGATGTTATAATACATACGTGTACCAAATTTCAAGTGAATATCTAAATTTTATTTTATCAACCCCTTTAAAATGGAGTAGGGGTGGTGGGAGGGTTCAAATTTATTATAAAAAATCTGAGGCCATACCTTCTAGTACATAGGTACACCGAATTTCAAATTTCTGTACTCTTACCAGCTTGCTTGACTTATTTTCCCCTATTTACCCCTATTTAACCCCAACCCTTCAACGGAATAATCCAAAAATATAATCTAGTTCGAGATGTCATTATAATATATGGGTATACCAAATTTCAAGTGAATAAAATATTTTGTTAAAACAGGCAGGTATGAAAAAGATTGAGCGGCGCTCCTGATCGGTAGAATGCACAATTATGCACGTGTACTTGTACTGAATAGTTTGACTAGAGGGCGCCATTATACGGATGATTTAGAATGCACATTGTTCTTTTCAAATAAATACCTTATTATTACTTTCTTTTAAACAAAACCCGCACCAAAATTTCTATAATAATTCATTGTTTTACGAAATGTCCTTAATGTTTATTTTCCCTATTTCTCTTTTTATACAATATAATTTATTTTTAACCAAAAATATGATTTTAGGATTCCGTAAAACTGCATTTTTTTCTAAGAAAACTGATGCAAACCGCATCAAAATCAGACGATTATTAAGCAAATTAATGCGAAAGTCGTTTCGGGGTTAGGTAGAGAAGCCTCTTAAGGTCAAATGGATTTCGGCTCTTGATTCTTTTTAATCATGATTTATGGGAGATATATATGTATAAGTAGATAGTGTAATTGAAAAAGAGATATGTATCCTCTCTAAATTCAAATTAATTTAGTTTATTTCAATGGCAGATTTATTTTAGATACTTAAATGTTAAGTGTTTATGAAAGTATTAATTATTTCAGTGATTAAACTCAAATAATAAAGATTTTTAATCCTTTCACCATACTACTAAAATTATTATTAGAAACTGTTTATGGGATGATATAAATCAGTTTTGTATCAACCGGTAGAGAAGAAAACGCGGCTAATAAAAGAAATTTTAATCAGTTTCATATGCAAACAGCGGAAAATCTGTGGAAAATAAAAAGAAAGACTGTCTATAAAAACATTAGTTTCTAATCTTTGCATTCTGTCGATAAACAGCATTCTGATTTTTTAATTGCTAGCACAACCAATTTACAGGTTATTGATAGAACGCAAAGATTTCAAAATTAATATATTTAATTTTTTTTATATATAGATTACTTACGTTTCTGCTGGTTGTCAAATTCTATAAAAAATATGTTTATTACAACAAACAAACAGACAAACAACAAACTAATTTCAAAAATAGAAAATAAAATATTAATAATAATAATAATAAATCGGTTTTATCAAATATAAATTGAGACAATATTTATAAAATACAAATAAGATTTATCTTTTCTGAGCATTCAGAGGACAAAGTTTAACGCTTAATCTTCTAATTTACCCAGTACTTTTGTTACAAAAAAGGTTACTGTTGAACTTAATAAAATAAATGGCGTAAAGTTGTACAAACAGTAATATTATTCAAACAATTTTTTTTTAAATTGAACCGCCTTTAAAAATAAAATTTCACCATCGTACGGTTAATTGCACCTAACATCAATTTTGAAATCGGGTAAAAATTTGTTCGATTTTCTTCATTTTTACACCAACCTCCAAATCCATATTAGGTAATAATAGTTGAACAACGACAGCGAAATTTTATTTCGTAATTTTTTGTAGGCGTTTTTTAAGGTAGTACAATTTTTATGAAAATAAATTTGTTCACCCTTTTCACTGGTTTAATTACATATAAATCTAAAGGCTATGTAGTTATAACAGCTCTGTTTTATTCGCAATTTTAAATCTTTAATTTTTGATATCAGATCAGTATCAGCTATTCCGAACGAATTGACTCCAACCGACTCCTCCGCCATAACTTCAAATATTCTCGAATAGAAAGTGCTTTCTTCAATATTCTCTCCCCTCGTACCAGACACAGCATCATGGATGAACTGTGGGACCACTGACTCATACTTACAGTTAAAAAAATAGTTCTTAGAATTCGCTTTAGCCATCCCAGCGAAATCAATAGATAAATATTAAAAAAACATACATACGGATCGAGTTGAAAACCTCGGAACCTCGGTTGAAAAAAGATGACCTGTCTTTTGATGGCGCGGTGCTTAATGATTTCAAATCTGCAGATACTATATTATACTAGAAAACGGCGTTGTATCTAAAATTTCTATGAAACAAGGCCGTCAAATGATGAGCAATATCGAGCTTAATTTTTGGTTTGACATTAACAGCATGCACATTATGTGACTGCTGTGCGAATTTATCAACAATATTACTAATTGTACGAATTAATAGTTAAGGTGGTTAAGCTGTTTAACATATTTCATCCATTTAGTTCAGTAATTTTTTGAAAAGTATAATCAAATTTTTTCTAACCAAATATAAATCTAACACAACCATTCAGCATTTCTTGAAACCTACTCTTATCAATGCTATAAATGCAAGGCTCATAGAAAAATCATTTGTTGTTTGTTTAATATTTAATTCACTCAGCCTGGATAGATGAAATTTAGAAACAACTCACTAAAAAATTCTTTTAAAAAATGAACATATCGGTATTATCGTTCAAAAAAAAGTATCAATCCGACGGAATTAATTGTCTTGAACTTGGTCAGTGGATCACCCTTTGGTGTATGTCATTGGACAGTTTTAATTTTTTCATCGAAAATTGCTTTATAATTAATTGTATCTACGGTACATATCAAGATATTGTACATTTTGAAAACTTGTGTCTACACATTCTAGTATTAATTCATATTTTTAGTGCGTCTGTGCTTGGTCACGCTGCGAGCACGCAGTCAGTTTGGAAGATAAACAATTTAATTTAGAAATTTAACCCAAATACATGGTTCAATATATGCGACAACGTAAATGCTTTAATTGTTGTAATTTTCTTGTTATTAAAAATTATTCTTATAAAAATTATAATTATATATGTAATAATGATGAGACATGTATTATTCTTATTTGGAAATAATAGTAATATAATAAAACTGCTGCCTAAGGAATCACTACTTCCACATCCAGATTTTTCATCCTAGTCTTTTTAAAGGAAAACATCTTGACCATATTTGTACTCTAGTTGTGGAAATAAATGGTCATAAAATTTTAATATGTGAGGAATAGGACATAAAAAAATTATGCGTTGGTTTCTAGCATACCTATACGCCAATAATGAAGTTTCTAGACTACTATAGCTTGCTCTACTTATTTTCCCCCATTTACATCCCCCCTAATTCCTTCAACGGAATGATCTCAATCAGATGTCATTACACTACATACGTGTACCAATTTTCAAGTGAATATCTCAATTTTGCTTTATAATGGAGTGGAGGTGGTTGGGGGGTTGAAAAATATAAAAGCAATCTGAGGGCTCGGCTTCTAGTATGCACACCAAATCTCAACTCTCTGTACTCTTACCTGCATGCTTTATTCATTTCCCCTATTTATCTCTGCTTACCCGCCACCCCCTCAACGGAATCATTCCAAAATATGATCTAGTTCCAGATGTCATTATAATATACACGTGTACCAAATTTTCAAGTGAATATCTTAATATAATTTTATCAGCCCCTTTAATAATGGTGGTGGGGTGGTTGAAAAATGTTATAAAAAAAATCCGTGGCCTTCGCTTCTAATATATACACCAAATCCCAAATTTCTGTACTCTCAGCAGCTTGCTTTACTTATTTTCCCTTATTTAAACCACAACCCTTCAACTGAATCATCTTGAAATATAATCTAATTACAGATGTCGTTATATACGTGTACCAAATTCAAGTGAAGATCACATTTTTATTTTATTAACCCCTTTAAAAATGGAGTGGGATTGGTGGGTTGAAAAATATTATACACAAATGTGAGGCTTTGCTTTTAGTACATACATGCACCAAATCTCAAGTTTCTGTACTCTTACCAGCTTGCTTTACTTATTTTCCCCTATTTACCCCTATTTAACTCCCAACCTTTAAACGGAATCTTCTCAAAATATAGTCTAGTTACAGATGTCGTTACCATATAAATGTGTACTAAAGGAGGAGGATCCCTAAGGCCGATTTTAGGCCTAATTTATTTTTAAACAAAAGAAATTGAAAGAATTTTGATTATTTCTACTTTGAATATCTAAACAATTCCACAACAAACGGAATCATTTCCAACCCCCCGTCCCCCTATTCTACCGCTCTAAAACTACCTAGTCGCCCGCTAAGATATCCTAATATTCTACTAAGAAGGAAAACGTAATCGGCTAGTGGTATAAGGCATACACAGGTATACTTGAACATAGATTCTTCAGAATAATCCACAATACTAATGTATCGACAGCTGGAATGAAAGAATGGACACATGGGGTGCTGAAAGTATGTCAGATTTAAAGAACGGTTAATGTTGGAAGGACGAAAGAGTTAATATGTTCATTGGGGGGTGATTCCGTTTGTTGTGTGATCCATTGTATAAATGGGCCATTGTTACTTTTTGACTGTCTAGGCAATGGTAGTGTGGAATATTCGCAAGGATCTATATTTATGGGGGGGGGGGTGTTCTTGTATGTGCCCTGAATCACTAGCCGACGATGTTTTGCTACTTAGTAGAGCATTAAGATATCTTAGCGGGTAAAATAGGGGTGGGGGGGGGGGGGTTGGAACTGGTTGGAAATGATCCCATTTGTTGTGGAAATGTTTAGACATTCAAAGTGGATATGAAAAAATACATTTTAAATTTCTTTGTTCAAAAATAAATTAGGCCGAAAACCTGCCTACCTACCTCCTCCTTTCAGGTGAATATCTCAAATTTTATTTTATCCACCCATTTAATAATTGAGTTGGGGTGGTGGGAGGCGATAAAAAATATTATAAAAAATCGGAGGCCATGGCTTCTAGTATATACACTAAATCCTACATTTCTGTACTCTTACCAGCTTGCTTTATCTACTTTCCCCTATTTACCACTATTTACCCCCCAACCCTTCACCGGATAAGTTTAAGAACAATTCAGTTCCAGATTTCGTTATAGTATATACGTGTATGAAATTTCAGGTCAATGTCTTACAGACAGTTACAGACAGTTACAGACAAAAATATTTTTTCGCTCAAATTTAAAATCTGAACGTTTTATGACTCACGAGATTCTAAACCTGTTTCTATAAGAACAATTTTTAGGATGACTGTAGGTACTTCCACTCCACTACGTGGATGTGGAAGTAATATTTATGCAACTAGTGCAAAAAGTAACGTTTTTAATATGCGGCTTGACAATTATGAAAAAAGTTATAGAACATTTCTTGCTGGAAATATTAAAAATATTAAAGAAATAAACTGTTTGACAGGAAAAATGTAATATTTCCTTTTGCTATAAACAAAATTGTCTTAAACAATGTCAAACCGGATGGTAACGAAAACAGCCGACGATTTGTATTGACCTCACCATTGACTTCAGGGAAATGTTAATTGCTTATGTTTACGAGCAAATTCAAGATAAAGATCTTGTTCCCAGTGAAAATAACACTATCCAATATCGCCGAGGTGCAAACAGTTGTTGATTTTTCTCAAGGTAATATAAACAATTACAAAATTTCTGTCCCTCGCGTACCCACCTATAACTAAAATAATCAAAACAAATTGACTTTATCTTATCGCATGTCTGGGTTATATGGCGAAAACCAATTTTAACTACGATAACAGTGTTTTAGGTTATGCGATACATTTGTATACAATTTAGAATTTACTAGTATGAGATGTTTTTTATTGTTATTGATACTAATTGACATATGATGTTAAGTCTATCCACTAATGAAGTGGCTTGTTTTTAACATGACATTAATGAATTAAAGCCTCATAATCATAAATCATATACTACGGGTCGATGGGCTTATTATGGTTGTTCAAGCTAATTGCAGTTGTACGCAGATTCGCATAGTGGATCATATGCGACCCGATAATTGCAGGATTTAAAGCACAACCATATTGACACGAGTTCTGATAAAAGTTTCTAATTTTTTAAATGAACATAAATATTAAATTATTAACTCTGCTTATAAAGGATGTGACAAATGCACTGGATATTTTACGAACAAAAAATTGGTAGGTAGGAACCATACCTAGAAGGCTCTTGTCTGCTATAAAAATTAAGAACACCACTCAGACACACACACACACACACAAATTAGGGGTATTAAAACTGTAAAATTTAAGCCTCAATAGTATTGTACAACATTCTTAATATACAATTTCTTAATTTTATTGAGTCTATTCAGATTGATCCTGGTATTGAGGTAAACTCGTTAGAAATAGTCTAGAAGGGTTAGATCAGGAAATCCAGCTGGTCTACCACTCCATCTATCTACGAGTCTATATGTTAGGCAAAATATTGTTTATATAAACTAGATTCTTTACTATATTTCTCTATCTAGATATCCATTTTCAATTTATTTTTCATTGATAGACTGGGACTAATAGAGTAACCAACTAGATCTCCTGATCTAAATCATTCTTGATTATTTATGCTGGGGTCTCTCTGAATAGGCGCATTATTATTGAATGATAGAATTAGGTAACACTCCGTGACGTACTGTGACATTTTTCGTGTGTTACCCAGATTGTAGTAGTGGGCTAGACTTTTGCTGAGTGACACATGTCTAGTCGCTATCTCTCCTGATTGACTAGCTATAGTTACATCACGCCAGGACGTAAATCTAAATAAGGTGATTAAAAAAACCCGTAAGGTTTTAAAAAGAATTGCATTTTATTCTGGATATTGTCAAGGAGAACACGGAAGACAATTTGAGGTTCAACTTAAACTTATATAAACGATTGTATTTATTTTAAATAAATTGTCATAAACGTCAGAAATAATTATTTCATCGAAATTGTTTTTGCGTAATATCTACCATATCAGTAGCTTAATTTGTAGAAAATGTGCTCTTTCAATGGCACTATGAGCCATGGGGGTTGTAATTTAAAGAAATGCCGATTACCTCATAATAAAAAAAAAAAAAGAAAAAAAGCATTTTTTGAGCATGTGTGCAGAGAAATATATTTAAAAATCGACTTATCTCGGCGATTGCTTGTCTCTGGCTTTATAACAATTTACTGTATTACATCCTCTGGTATGATTGTCCTTCATAGACCTCCGTTGCCAAAAGAAGTGACTTTTGTTTTATAGGACAATATAGAGAGGAAGCTATAAACTTGTGTTTTATGCAAATTATTATTTATTGTCTATAGTGTTACTTACATTAACATTTTGCTTACAGTTTACTTCTTACATTATCATTAAAATCGATTAGATACAGCAAATAAATATATTCGCTTATTACTGAATTTATTAAATAAACCAGTAAAAAATTACAAGTGTTAAGTGAAGAGAATTGTGTTTTCTCCTCGTAAAATTTAAAAATAAATAATGTAATATTGCAAACAAATTATTTATCTGTATTGATTTTGTACTAGAGAACTATGCTCTTTATGTGTTTATTGTAGAGAAAAAGATATTGCTTCAAAATTTAAATCATACCTACCGAATAAAGTACCGATTATGTATTTGAAGTAATATTTTTTAACTACACCGAAAAGAGATATTTTTAATATAAAATTTCGTGAATTCTCTAGTGATAATGAAAAAGGATTCGTAACAATACTTTTTTAGGGTGTTATTGCCCATTGTTGGTTGTATTGTGGTTTTCTCATTAAATTACAACCAGTGCATATTATGCCATACTATCAAGTAATAGACAAAAATAAAAATTCAATCGGGCTGCCAAGATTGCAATATTTTTCACATTTAATGAAAGCATCATGAATATATCGGGATTCTCTGACATTAAAGGTTTAAAATTCACGACTAATAGTTTATTCTAGTTTGTAGTAGTTACATAAGTGGCTATTAAAATGTATGAAAGAAATTGATTCCGTTGAGAAAAATCACTAGAAGTTTAGAACTATTATTTCCCTTTATTGACTAATTGTTTTTTTCTAATAATATCGAGGAATCAAACGGTGGAAAACTTGCACAAGTACCTACTTCAATTATGTTACTGAACTTCAATAAACGGGATAAACAAACCAATTGTCACAATCAAAGATTCCTCTCCAAATTCTTGTATATCTCATATCACGTAAAATATACATAACAATTATTGCGTCTCCTGAAACAAATCAACTGTAATGACGTCGATTGTAAGTTAAAATTATATCCTTATAAGTGATACCTTTTGTTTGTTCAAACCTTTATCTGTGATCTTTTAACCTATCTTTATAAATGCCATGATAAGTCCGTCAGCGAGAGGAATGTGTCTCTGTGCTTTTCTCTTTGTAGACTGTTAACTTCATTTCTCTTCATTATCGCGTGGGTTTATACTGGTTTGGTATATTTATTATAATATGGAAACTACTTAATTAATTATATCCAATAAAATCTGTCCCATATGTATTTTTATACGAATTGACTTAAACAATGCCTTTGGCAAAATGCAGAATATGGTCCAGTGGTAATCCCGATATAATTTCATTAGGCTACGTCTAGTATACGATGAGAAAAGATCGGAAAAAGTTTCTTTTATTAAGAATTTGGTGAATGCGCTGATGATAATCGCAAACGATTCATATTAATAGTTAGTGTGTTTTTACAATCTATAAAGTAGATATTGCATATTATTTCTATCATTATAAAATAATATATACAACGTATTTTTTTATAAAATTTCTTTGTTGATATACTTTTCTACTTTAGTACATATGCAATGTAAGAAGTGAGAAGTGATATTTTTTTAACTTGCATATTAGAGAGGCACTTTTTGAGATCTTTGCAGTAAGGGCAAGAGAACAAATCTATTCTCTTTTCGTCTTGTAATATTGAGTACAACTAGAAAAGTTATGTCAAATCTTAAAGCGCCATTGAAATGCCTAATTTCTCTAAAACGTTCTCCATTTAACCGACTTTCTGCCTTTTATAATAACGGAAATAGAAATACATGCAGCTTCAATTTGGGACATACTGTACATTTATATACGTGTGACTTCATTCATAACTGTGAAACTTCTGGTCCGATTTAAATGCTGTTTTCACTATATAATGTGGCAAGCATTACCACGAGTACAAAGTAAGATAGGACGAAGGAATACAAATTTTAAAAGGGTTTATAAATCAATGCTATTTTTTGGAAAATAACGCCTGAATAGAAAAGAATAGAATAGAAATATTCATTTGCCATAAAAAAAACTGTTCACAGAAAAAGGTTTCGTATAATTAGAGAATTATAAAAATAGAAAATGTATACGTATATAAAGGATGAAATAGAAAATATATACAAACAACAGACGTACAAATTGTATATAACAAAATACGATCTAAATGTATTAGATAATATAGTCTAAAAAAATGTTTACTTATGTAAAATTGAATAAAATTGAAAATATATACAGACGTACTTAAATTGTATGTAATAAAATATAGTCTTAATGTATGGAATACTCTAAATCTAAATTCAATGTGATGAATACAGTGTATGTCATTGATGAGCAGAATTCGTCAATGGAATAAAAACACTTTTCAGTTAAATAGCTTTTTAGTTCAAACTTAAAGGCTTATACGTTTTAATTTATCTGAAAGTAGATTAAATAGATGGACAAATTGAAGATAATCCTAATTATTCTTTTTCGCATGACAAACTCCCTATTAATTTCCACAGCCTGTCCCCAGATGATAATATTATAGCTAAGCACTGAATATACAAGTGAATAATATGTTATTAGGGCCGTTTCGTTAACCTATTTTTTAATGTTCTAAATTTCAAAAGTACATTTAGCTAATTTTGTGCAGACACTTTCTATATAACCGAAGAAGTCAAGTGTTGAGTCTATGATAATGCCCAAAAACTTGTGTTGTTACTTGTTTCTACATGGTCAATATTAGGTAACAAAGTTGGTGTTGAAGCAGAAAAATACAGAAACGCTGTTTTATTTTTATTCACTATGAGCGAATTTTTATCACACCAGTTTTTAAATTCATCAGAAATTAGGTATGCTTTCAATTCTAGTTTCTGTACGCTATTTGCATTAATGGCTACAGATGTATTATCAGCATACATGAAGACATCACTCTGAGTTAGGAAAGACGGAAGGTCATTTATAAACAATAGAAATAGTAATGGGCCTATTATCGAGCCCTGTCCCATTCTAATATCCATATTGTATATATCTGAAGTTACGCAATCTAGAGAAACCAATATTTTTCTGTTTTCAAGATGATCCAGTTTAATAAGTTGCCTCTTATTCCTACTCAAGATAATGTCAATTGCAAAAAAATTGAATTTACGCAATCGAAGGCCGATGTTAAGTCAAAGAAAAGCCCAGCAACTTTTTTACGTTTATCCAGGTAATCATGTACTTTTTGGATAAACTCCAGGCTGGCTAGTTCCGTAGATCTATTAGATCTATAACTATACTGGCTATCTGTAAATTTGTTTTTATCTTCTAAATAATTATACAGGCGTGTGGCTACCGCTTTTTCAGAAATTTTAGATAAGTATATCACGTGAAAACGTGGAAACATATGAAACTTTCATTAGATAGATCTTGTTCGAGATCTGAAAATTAAGGAAAAAGATTTAGGCAGAAGTTCTCAAATAGAATTAAATTTAAAAATGAACTCGGAAAGAAAACTTAACAGGAGGAAGAGGGTGATTCGAAACCTGAGCGTTACTTAACTAAATCTATTTTCAACCGAATTTTGAAAAGAGGGAGATTCCCAATTCGACTTCTATGTAGTTTTTTATGTTTGTGCAGGTATCACTCTTTTCAAACTATTAGAGTATGGCTCGGGGGTGCTTCTGTAAGAGCTACGCTTAGTATAAGATGAGCCAGAAAGTTATTGGCAAAATCGATTTAATCAAAATTGCATTAAATTTGGTGGTTAGGTATTTTCTAAGTAGCTGATACTAAATGATAGCAATATTTTTGCAGATATGTATTTTGACAAAAGAGGATGTGATGTGAGGATTCTCTGGTAACATAAAAATTCGAAACGTCAGATATTTTCTTTTACTGTTTACATAAAAAGTACATAATATGTGTAATATAAACAGCAAATCGAACCTATATTTAACTGACCCAAATATGAACATTGGACAATACAGTTAACCGGGCGACGCCGACGCTACAGTAAAATTCTATTTCATAATTTTTAAAGATCATTTTCTTAAGAGGTTTCAGTTTTCTCAAAAAAATTTTTGATCAACGTCCGTTTCAATATTATGTAATAATTTACAACTAACCGAGTAATTTCATTCAGTTTTATTCCATACTTTTAAATCACCTCTTTGAAGATAGGTCATTTATTTTTCTCTCTTAATGACAGATATACTGCGTCATTTAATTGCGTCTCGATAAACTCCATTACCTAACAAACCTCAATGCATGTTTTATTGTTAGGTTATTAACAATATTTATTATTTTTACTAATCTACAAATAAAAGTAATTGATCTGGTAATCCGCCTTGTGACGTTAGTAGCGCATGATGACAAATATGATGAAAATAAATAAACCGCCAAAATTTTCCATTGTATGTGGCGATCTACAATTTAATACAGGGCGATATAGAGGCAAGGGATAATCTCAACCCTTTTGTTCTAATATTATCTCAGTGAAGTTAAAATTTTGAAATATTAAAGCAAATCAGTTAATTTTTTCGTCAAGCTATAATAAAACACCAAGATGTTCCGACAGAGACATTAGATGATTCATAAAATCAGTAATAAAATCCGAAAAGTCGTGAACATCTTGCTATATTTATTAAACTAAATATATACTAACAGATGCGAAATGGGACAGATTGTGGACTGTATGATTAGAGATGGGAACACCCAAACATCTGGTCTTTATTATTTGTCGACTGTATGAAGAAAACTCTTGCTTTGGTGAAAGTCGACACTATGGGCGGAATTAAAATTTCTATGTTGAGACTTGCAGAGTATACCTCCTTAGTTGCAGCAAGCCAAAGAGCGCTCATACACCTTTTGCGCAACCCCCAAACAATAAGTTCAAAGAAGAGTTTGAGTATAAATTACAATAAACCAAAAATAATAATTTTAAAGTAAATTTATATAAAATCTGAACTCAAAGTCTAGTAGAAATATATCAAAAGACCTTTTTCACATACAGATTTACAGATTCGCACAGGCGTGAATCTTGAAAAAATACTAAAAGCCAAAAGCTCACAAACCCACTGCTATTTGACGCGGACTTAGGCAACCATCGTGGACAGTCTAGAATTTTCCACTGATGGTGATAAGTTTTAGACATTTCATAATTATTTGCATTTTTATCTTTTTTTTTTTGGAGGTGAATAAACTAAAAGTTTATCTGGGAGCAACCCATCATAAGTAATAACTATAAATATTTATATTAAGTTCACAGTTTATTGATCCCAGCTTATTTTTAATTGAAACTTTTTATAGATAATCTCCGCTGTTGAATTTGTTGGGCGAATAATTTATTGAATAGCTTTTTTTTATCTAACAGACTAAATTTAATCCTTTATCTGAGTAGGCGGGCGCCAAAGTCAATCATATACGTGTGTTGAAAGTATACATTTTTAAATACCCGTACTAATATTAAAATATATCAGCATCACTATAGTTTGTGACCTTCAACCTGTAACTGGAATATTTGGCAATGTTTTGTTTTGTTAGACCGTTAGACGTAATTTTAGTTTACGATGGTATGTATAGTTGTAGTAATTTTAGAGTAAGTTCGAGCGTATTGAATATTTTGGATCAAGTAAATTGACAGCATCACCAGTTGAGAAGTAAATTTACCAAATTATAATTAGAATATGTAAATGATTCACAACCTCCTTGAGTTTAATATTGATAATTTATACTAATGATATGAAAAATACATTTAGCTTTAAATTATTAAACATCACAGGAACTGTCAACGATCAACTTTGACCTTTACTAGACCTTGTCCTACATATTAAGAGACAAAGGACACACACAATCTTTGAGTGATAGATCTTCTTGATGAACTTCACTAATTAGACAAAGATATCTGCAAATGATGCATATTCACCGAAGCATTGATTCTAGTTCATTCGTTCGGAATTATAACCAGTTAGTCAAATATCATGAAATGGCATGTCTAGAGCAGATTGTTCAAAACATTAAAAATACTACAGATGAATGTGGTCTAGTTTCTGACTACAGACGAGGAGCTTGCTGTATGCTTTCACGTTGATGTAGTCATCAGTAACTGAGCTTTTACCAAAGTATCTGTGGGACCAAAAGTTTGAGAGTAGAAAAATCTGCACAGGCAGCAGCACATCGTAAACCTCCTTAGAGTGTGCTTAGTAGTGACATAAAAGCATTTGGGTATCGACTAAGCTGGTAGCACTAAAGTCGGAGGTCGTGGGTAGATTCAAACTTAAGAATCTCCCCACAGCCATAAGGAGATACTGATGGGCGATTAGCGACAAAATTGAAGAATTGATATATTTTAGGGTTTATTTATTCTCTGTCACTTAGCGTTGAGAGAGAGGGTAAAACGTCAGAAACGGCTAACATCGAACGATTCATAAACTACTTTGGAGTACGCCCAAGAACGATCGCCAAAATCATCCAATTTTTAAATCTGGGTAGAGTGCGATGTTTATTATTGTGCTTGCATAATAGTTGACCGATTGACAAGTGAGGTGTATGTCTGTTATTTTTGCTTTCGTTTTATATGGAGTATGTTCTTATCAAAAATGAAAATTGATACAGAAAGATTTATTACTTTGGTTGAAACACTTGAATTTTACCACAAAAAGTTGAAAGAGGGTGACAATTATTGTAAGTAGTTTATCAAAATTATCTTTGCTTCTAATAAAAATATTTCTTAGAATGGATCTCAAATATTCTTATATTTTATTAAAATGCCCTTTAATTAGACAAGTGCTTATGGTTAAATGTACCTTATGACGCTTGTTTTCGCCTTTTAGGTGCATCTAAGAATAAGAGGGGAAATGGATGTGAGCTTCATTAAACTTATTTTTAAACAGCAGGGCAGAAAATACGAAACCTTATCAGCCAATACTTATCGCTAACGTATGCTGGGACAAATCGGCCGACTTTAAAATTCGTCACACGATGGTAGCACTTTCCTTATTGATCTCTTTTTCCATTCTTTATCTTCAGCTTCTCTTAGGGGATTACCCAGTCCATCTCTTTATCTGTGGTATTCTTATCCATAGTACTTTTGTATACGTCTAAGGTGCATGTCATCGTTTTCGACGCATTTCCTTGAAAGAGTACGAAAAACGAAATAAGGATTAAATATTAACTCCGGTATTATTAGTTCATAAATAAATAATTACAAATATTTCTGGCTTACAACTTCGAAACCGCCATTGCACTTGGTTTAACTTTTTCTTGTCGTATATCAATTTTTATTAATTTAAATATGTTAGGCTTTCTATAGCCAATTTAATAAATTATTCAATAATTATAATACATAAAACATTAACCCAAATATTAAATACGTATCTGTAGGTTTAGAATAAAATAATAATTTGTTTCTAATATACTTAAGAACACACACGCATATTTGATTTGACAAAAATATTAAGTAATATAAAGAACATGAATATAGAAATCATCACCTGATCAAACACCAACAAAAATATTCTGGTGCAATACTGTTTCTAAAATAGTGATAAAATGATCCATAATAAATGAATGTAACTAACAGAGAGGTAGCATTTTGAAGTTTATTTAAGATAGGTACATACATACAATCTACAAGATACGTTGGTTATAATTCATTATATTTAAGATTTCTTAATTTTTATAATTTTCAATATTGTAATATTTTCAAGATTTTTTACACTTTTAAAAGAACTAAAAATTCGTCATGAAAATGTTTCTTAATTTCAAAGTATGTAGAATTCAAATCATATGTATATTTTATTAGTTTTCCTAATAACCTAAAACTTTGTAAACAAATAGTTCAAATATTTTAAGGGTCTAGTTTGAAATGAAATAATTTGTAGTCAGGAACTTTAGAGATTCTTTTTTTACATAATATTTTTTCAATTTGGTGACTTAAATTTTTTTAAGTTCGGCTCTTAAGTATTAAAATTTTAAAGATATTACAAAAAAGTTTTCACAAAAGTGTAAGTATTATCCAAAAACATTTCATATATTTGTTCAAATAGTTTGCGTCTACTGTTTACTCTAAACAACGAGTATAAAATAACGTTATAATCGTGCTACTCCAATGAAATCTAATTTATTAATACATGCAATGCAATCTGTCACAATTTCGCTATTTTAAATAATCTGAAATAATCCATCAAACAATTCTATCTATTTGGATGTAGCAATAATAATATATAATTATTTAATTATAATAATCATTTTAAATAGAAAAATTTGCACTTAGATCCTGAATTAAATGATGGAGGAAAAACGAAGTTAATAAAGTTCTTTATGCATTAAAGACAAATGTGTAATACTGTAATCACCACATCTATATTGTTTTTGCTGTCCACCCCTAATACTGTAGCTTACTGTTTGAAATGTCCTCAAGCCCTCAAGGGCTCAAGGCTCAAGACTGCGGCTAAGCTTACGCAAATCCCCCAACTATTTTCCACCAGTTCTCCCACTATGCATCATCTCCCACACTGTCTCACGGTCTCCCCCACTATTCCATTATCACTCCCACCTTCTTCGACCTTCTCATCAACTTGCCTCAGTTTCTCCCACCTCGTCACTACTGTTTCATCATCTCCGACATTTTCACTATATTTTCTACCTTTTCACCATATTCTCTCTCTTTCTCGCGATATTTTTTCACTCTCCTAATATATCGAGATACGAACACAGTTTATTAGGCCAGATCCAATAAAGACGCAAACGCGCTGGTTATTCCGATCGCTGCCACAGCCGCTGCTACGCTGTACCCCAATATTGACAGTGGCAACGCTATATAAATGCGACATTATGATTGTTCCAATTAAGAGAGCCCAGTTTTTTCTAGGTCATTCGTGAAGATAGACCAAAGGAGATATCTAGTACGTAAACTGTGGTATTTGTACCAACTTAACTGCATATATCTATTAAAGACCAGATGATATTATTGAACGTATAAGCAAAACGTGAATCCAAAATTATGAAAGAAAATGTAATATATATTCTGTCTTCTCCAGTGGGTTCAGGCTGCAGTGGACAAAGTCCATATGGTGCAGAAAAAATCTCAAAAGTACCATTTGTACGAGCAGACGAGCATACAATACCAAATCGTCTGAGATAAATCCTCTCTCATGTCCATTGCTTCACGTTTTCGCCGCAAAGCGCGTCTTTAATAAATATATGCTTAAATGATGCTTTCCTAAAATAAGAACAAACCATACTACTTTAAATGCAACCAAAATGCATCTTTAATGCTTAACACACTACAACAAATATTACGTGCATGTATTATCGTATATTATTTAATCGTAGAGAAAATAAATATTTTCTCGTATGATTTTTATGATATCCTAGCCGACATATTAGTTGTGACGAGGATTTATGATCTATAAAAATATATGTAACACGTCGTGTAATGGTACATTTGTGTAGATAAAAATGAAATATTTCCCAATTTATCTATTATGGTTTTGTTACAGAAATAGATTAATGATTATTGCATATTTTTAATAGGAACAATAAAGGGATATGGACGTGAGTTATTGAAAGTTTATAATCATGAAATTTGCTAAAAGCAAACTTCTTTAACCATTTTGGTTCAGTTAGTTAATGCTCTCAAAGTTTAAGTACATACTCAAAGCGTCTGTCTGCTAAATAATGATAATTTCGTAGTCAATTTTATTTCAGTAAAAGACTATGTAGGAATCCCTCTTAAGTACCATATTTTAGAATCTTGCTAAAGAAAGTGCTTTATCTCACGTAAATTCAAATTTTAAGGCATGGACTGTATCTTATCCAGACATAAACATGCTATTATTAGTCAACATTTTATGAAAATTATCAATTAGATAACCATATGAGCCAGTACACCCAAGAGCATTAACGCTCCATACTTTTTCTTTGGTTGTCAGAATCATCAAATGGCTGTTAATGAATGCTGTGTGTTGACAATAATAGACCGAGCTCCGACGACGAAAAAGGTACCCCATCGGACACCTCAAATTAAAAAGGTGAAAATGATCGGAAAACATGCAAATATCACGTTACGTCCGCCAGACCATTAAAAATTTGTTAATTGTTATTTTTTATGAATTTTTTGAATTTAGCTAAAAAAGATGATTTTACATTTCAAAACATCTGCTTATAATTTTCTCAATTTGTGGTAAATAATGAATCATTTAAAAAAAATTGATGTGTGACAATTTTTGTTAACTAATGTGACAGACTTAATTTTGAATGTGCCGCATCAATGCATCAGGATTAATCACTTCCATCTCATAATATCTACTCAGAAAAAGTGAAATTTGAGATCTCCACTATGCATAAAAATTTGTCTGTCACTCAAAAAATGTGTTTCACCATGTCAGACTTAATTTATTTTTTAATAAGCTTTTACAATGGCCACGTCAAAACACCACCTTATTTTTTTCTGTAATTAAGTTTGAGGTCTCTTTTATGTATAAGAATTGGTCTGTCGGCGAAAAAATGTTTTTCACTATGACAGACTTAATTTTTAAAGTGCCTCGACCACAATTTTTAATTAAAAAATGTGATATGGCCGTTGCTACCTAAAAAAAATCGGTAAAAGTATTTACACAGAACTTCCCTTTTTTTATACCAGACGGTCACTCACAAAAATTATTAATTAAGAGACGGCATATGAGAATTATAATCGCCATGTAGTTAGCCCTATTATTACAGAGAAAACCTGACAACTTTTTTCCATCAGCTACTGTATTATAGTGGTGGAATTGTTTTTATTTTCGAAACATTTTTCTGTTGAAATAGGTTAAGAATATAATGAAACGTGGAACTTTCAGAATTGGAGAAAAAATGTTTCCATCATCTATTCTATTGTAGTGGTAAAGTAAAAAAGAATATATATATTTTTTAAATTTTCAAAACAAATTTCTTTCTTGAGCTCGGTGGCGCAATGCTGAAGGTGTTTGGCTTGCGATCACGGAGTCCCGGGTTCGAATCCTGGCCAGGGTATGGATGTTGGTGGCGTTTTTTCATGTGTTACCGAGACGGTAGCAGTGATCTAGACCGCTGTTGGGTGGCACAACATGTCTAGTCGCTGTTATCTCTCCTGAGTTCGAGTCTCAGCTGCGGTAGATGGCAATATCGCAGGGAATGGTTGTTGTGCTGATGTCTATGTGTACGTGTCCTGGTTGAGTGGTAGAGCAGCAATAGCTGAACTCCGCCAGGACGTTAATAAAAACAAGGCATTAAAAAAAAAAAAAAAAAAAAAATATGTTTAGAATGTCATGAAACGTGGAAGTTTTAAATTTTTTTTCCATCATCCATTTTATACAAAATTTTCAAAATTTCAAAATATTTTTCTATTTTAAATTTTCATAAAAAAAAATTTGTAAATAGGTTTAGAATGTCACGAAACGTGAAAATTTTAAATTTGAGCAAAACATTTTTTTCCATCACCCATTTTATAAAAAAATTTTTTCTATTTAAAATTTTCAAAAAAAAATGTTGCTTTTTTTTTAGATAAGTTAGAATGTCATGAAACATGGAAATTTAAAATTTGAACGAAAAAAAATTTTTTTTTCCACTATCTGTTTATTCCCTTTAGCTTTAGACGGTTCACCCTGTATATTTTCCAGTGAAAGTCTAACCATTTCTTCCGTGGCAGTGGCGTTAGCTACTTACCAAATTTGACTGTCTTCCGTCAAGTAGTTTTTTAGTTAATGCACCAACAGACCGACGGACAGACAGACCGACAGACAGACAGACTGACGGAATTGAAACACCCATATTTTCGTAATCTACATAATCTGAAACGTGAAAATCCGAAAAAATCTCGGAGGGTGATTTTTTCTCGAATACAATGCTTCCCTTCGGTACGTGAGGGAAGTAAAAATTAATTTTTCACAATTCTAAATTAATATTGTAGATTCCTTTTAAATATTCAAATACGTTTTTACTAATTTAAATATACAGGAAATTATGCTTTTTAATGTTTCAAAAAGTTTTATTAAAACTCTAATATCTTGTACTCTTGATAAAGGCCTAATAAGCCGAGACACGTGTAGAGTTTTAATAAAACTTTTTGAAACATTAAAAAGCATAATTTTATGTATATTTAAATTATTGAAGAATGTTTCATAGGGAACCAACCCTAGAATCAACCCAACGTTTTTACTATGTCAGACTTGATTTTTAAGCGCCGCTATAACGTTTTTTTTGTAAAATAAAAATTTCCATACAGACAAGTTGTAACAGGTAGGAGAGGTCTTCAACTTCATTTTAAAACAAAAATCAAGGAGGTGTTATGCAGTGTACTTTCATAAAAAAAGATGCTGTATAAAAATTTAAGTCTGTTGCACTAGTTAACAAAAATTGTCAGACAGACCAATTTTTTTAATAATGATTCATTATTTACCACAAATTGAGAAAATTTCATGCAGGTGTTTTAAAATTTAAAATCTGTTTTTTAAGCTAAATTCAAAAATTCATAAAAAATAATAATTAACAAATTTTTAATGCTCTGGCGGACATAACGTGAAATTTATACGTTTTGCAACCATTTTCACCACTTAAATTTGGAGTGTTCGATGGGGTACCTTTTTTGTCATAGGAGCTCAGTCTATAACGTTCCTCTTTCAACTAATGCTAATCATCCTTAAAAATATGAAAATCTAGAACGGATTAGTTAATTTTCTTTAAAATTATATTTATTAATTTCTTTAAATTTGTTTTAACCATCATCGGTCTGTTTTCAATTAGGCTAGCTTCATATTTTTTAATCATCCTATTGTGATACGCCCTTTACACGATCTATCTGTGTAATGTTATGTGAAAAACTCCTGATAGGCCCTTGAACAGTCGAACAGAAGAGAGTGTCTGTGAAATATCCTATGTGTTTATACAGTTGCTAGCTAACTTAGGATATTAATGTATTAATTGGGCAATACACATATATCATGCAATTGGCTAATAGAGAAAATTCACTCAAAACCTTACGTAGATTTAACTTGGATTGGAGGATTGAGATCTTTAAGACCATAATATTAAGCATATTAATTCTAAACGTAGTAAAGTGGAAACTCTAGGTGCTACTCAGATGTGTTTGCTCCCCAGGTACATTTTTAGGCGTTATACGCAGACTATCTTTCAAGTTCATTAATATTCAGTGACATCAAATACGTAATCTATATCTTGGTAGCAACATTTAAACGGGTCAAGAATCAGCTAATTTTAGCAAATTTTATGAGACAAAATTTTCCGTAGTTACATTCATGTTTATACATTAGAATACATTAAAATAAAACATAACTTGAATAAAATTAATGTTAAAACAAACAGCGACAAAGTATTTTTAAAAAGTTATATGGTTGTATCAAAATAACTAACCTACGCATCAAGGCGCAATAACCTAAATGATGAAATCCCGGCGCTTGTGGCGTGATTCTATTATAATTTATTTTTATAATCGTCGATGTGTTTTAATGTTCATGCGGCGCTCATGTGATAGAGTAATCCTGTCTTCAAATGAATGGCCAAGGACGTCCACATGCAAATTTTACAAGGGATTTTTTTAAAAGAAAATGGCTGTGTTTGACAGACTTGTAAGATGGCAAATTACTGTAATTAGGTATATGGGATGTTCACATAAAATACATGTTGCTATGCATATGCAATTATGGTTGGTATTTAGCGATACAGCATTCGGGTGCCAAATGATGATAAAAACACGATTTGATGAGTTTCCCGTTTCTCTTCTCTTAATGGAAATAAAATGAACCTCGATTTATGTTTCTCTTATTAGGTAAGATTTAGATGATTGAAGAGTTTATGGACTTTACAGATTCTTAAAAACCGACATTTTTGAAAACTAGGAGGTTTTTATTACTTCAGTGTATCTCGGCCGTGGTTCCCCTTTAGTCTCAACAAACTATTTCTAGTATAAGGTGAGCAAGAATCAGAAAAAGTATTTTGTATTCTAGAATATGCTGGAATATAATGAATGCGTAATGGATACAACTGTGTTAAAATAGTAAAGTTTTCTCGGAATACATAAACATAAAATTCCAAACATACCACATAGTCCAATCAGCGAAGCCCAAAAATGGCCGGGCAGGGGAAATAATTCATCTAGAAACCATGTTTGTATAGTTGGCGGGGGAATAAGTGCCCTGAAAAACATACTAAATGTCCCAGTCGATGCTGAGCGGGGGGTGGGGGATAGTTTAAAGGTCCCTTTTTCACTCATAACTTGAAAGTCACGCCCTCTAGCGAAAAAGTGTCTATACACAATATTAAACTACATGAAATTTCCTACAAATAAGTTCCCATTCATTGTTTTCCTAGGATCAACACCCAACCAGCAAATTTGGTTTATGATTTAAATGTTCTACGATTATTTTGTTTTATTGTTATTTTATTAAATCTTCTAAATGCCGATTGATTATATTAGAGTTCCAGAAAATACTATTTTGTTGTCTGCAACTGAACTATTTTATAAATTTATCATTAAAACATTTTTACGGCAAAATTATAAAATATCTTATAAAGAAATTATAAGTTATAAAATATTTCAGCTTATAAAACTAAATCGTTTTATAACGATTGTTTAGTATCGTTCAACAGCATTTTTAGCATCGTTATAAATATGCATTCGAATTATTTTATAGTTGTGTCTTATCATCTTACAAAACAGTTATATTAAAAATCTATTTGTGACCATTTTGCTTTTAAGAATAAATGTTGGTCCAGAGCATGTTATATAATTATTATATAACATTGCTATTTGCTGTAATATGGAAACAGCAACAAAATCATTACAAAACAAAATTGATTAGTTGACCAAAAAAATGAGACTGCTAACAATACAATAGAACATACTTGAGAAAATTGATTTCCTGCGTTACCTGTGTATTTACATCATAATTAAATTCTGTCTTTTAATGAAAATGTGTCATAATATAGTACGCAATCTTGTTTCCATGATTGTATTTACAACTCAATCCTAACAGATTTATTATAAGAGCTACAGAAGTATTGCGAAAGTGAGTGATCTATTTTATAAGATTCACGAAAAAGTTACAGTAAGGCGCATTATTTTATAGATGTTTTATAGGAGTGGTATAATAATTTAAATATCGTGAAATGCTTGCTACAAACACAAACATATTTTATAGAGGGAGGCCATCTTGAAAGGCGAACGTTCGTGGTGGTAAATATGACAAGATATGAAAATTTGAAATATGAAATGTTTATTCAGAAACGTGCTAACTATACAGTTATGACTACTAAAACAAATTAGTGTAAGTTACATTTTAAAAGAACTCAAATTAATAAAATAGATATTTATACAATTTCAAAAATTATTAGAAATCATCAATAAATGTGAGGCCTGTTAAAAATATATATTAAAAATATGGTCTTAGTTCACAGTAAAATTTTCTCCGCGTCAAAAATTGCAGTCGCTGTAAGCCAGAACAAGTCTCTTAAATAATTATTATAAGTTATTAGGTACCTAGTATTAAAAAATCACAATGCCATATGCTTTTAGTGTCAAAAATACTTTTTAAACTTTTAGAATACATTTTAGAAATCATTTTATTTTATTAGTGTATAAAGCAGCATTTTTTTTAAATAATGACTATTTAAATCCTCTTATAAAACAGTTGTTTAGTTGTTTTACAGCAGTAATTTAACAAACAGTGAAGTGTGTTTTATAATACAATTAAATGAAGCTTTAATAAAACTGCTACATAGTGACGGTACTAAATTTCCATAAGGCTTCTGGAAATGTTTATACAACTATTTTGTAATGGTTCCAATAGGCGTTATCAAATATCAACAGCGACTGAAATATTTTATAAGATGGTGCCAATTTTGCATTTATAACTGCTGTGAAAACGTTATGAAAGTGTTTCTGAGAGTAATATTGTTTTATAAAATTTGTGTCAGAAATATTCCTACAACTTTTAAAAAATATCAAATTGCTAGTTGGGCACTTATTCCAAAATTGTTTTCGATCTATTCTAGTGGTTGAAAAATAAAAAAAAATCTTAAATAGGTTTAGAATGTCACGAAACGTGAAAATTTGAAATTTGAATGGAAAAATTTGTTTTCGTTATCTATTTAGACGGCTCACCCTATATATTTTCCAGTGAAAGTCTAACCATTTCTTCAGTGGCAGTAGCGTCAGATACCTACCAAATTTGACTGTTCTCTGTCAAGTAGTTTTTTAGTTAATACCCCGACAAACAAAAAGACAGACAGTAGACGGATAGACTGAAGGAATTTAAACACCTATATTTTCGTAATTTACATGATCTGAAATGTGAAAATCCGAAAAAATCTCGGAGGATGATTTTTAAAATACTTACCCTCCGCATGCGATTTTCCCACCCTTTGTATCTCGTAAACTATCGATACTAGAAAAAAAGAATCCAAACTTGTTTATAGGAAATTTCATCTAGTTTAATATTGTATATAGATAGTTTTTCGCTAGAATGCGTAGTTTCGAATTATTAAAGAAAAACCTGAAAAGCGGACCTTTAAAAATATTGCCAGTACACGAATTATTTCTCCTATTTTTCCTTCGTTGACTGGACTAACACATGGTAGATAAGTCTCAAACTCAAAGCGTATGCTGTCTGGTAAGGGTTACGCATTTGAAAAATTCATACAAAATCTATTATTCAGTGACCTTACAAGTATCTGAGCTGGGCATATAGAACCCAGTACAAGATAGACAGTGTGATCAAGCGCGTTTGCCTCTAGGATGGTTTAGTTCACTGTGCAATCGTGCCGGAGTAGCTGATACGAATCTCTGAATATTTAAAATGGAGAATAGAATAGGGCTGCTTTAATGGCGAAACTTTTGCAGATTTACATGAAAGTTGGCCATTAAAAATGGCGAAAATCGAAAATATTATTATTAATTTTTAGTAATAGTTTTCCTCACATGTTCAAAACCTACGCTAAGGTATACACGTAGAGATATATTATTTTTTACCTTAGCCGTGTACAGCTTGCCAATTTTATTGGTGCACTTAGAGACAAAAATATTAATTTAGTATCCAGAAGTAAAATCAAATGTGCGTTTAAGAAATGACAAAATATGAAAAATTCGGTTCCTTTGGTTTAAAGAATTTAACGTAGAAAAATGTATAAAATGCAAAAACTTCCAGAAGACTGTAAAATTGCCAAAAAATGTTTCCAATTAACGCATTTTAAGCTTCTAGAATCCGACTACATTAAAATAATGTATGTATTAAAATAATAACTTATTTTATCAGTGTTTATATTTAGCTACCAAAAAGTCAAGGAATCAAATGTCAACAGCCTCAAAATTACATTTACAAAATCAACAGTACATCATACTTATTATACAATAACAATGATTAGATAGTTTCAATAGTAATTTTCGATAATTTTTTATTCCTAAATTTATTATAAGCAATTAGAATTCATTAACATTTTTATTGCACAAGTAGTTGACAAAGACGTCTAAATGCTAAGTATATGTTTAAAATATTACCTTAAAGAGTAAAATGTTCACATTTGGATTCTACTTTATTACCTTGCTCGTGGAACCAAATAATTATTTTAATAATATCCACATTTGGATACTGGAAAATCTCGTTGCGATAGTTCGTGGTTTCTATTTGATTTATTATGCTGTTTAGGATCCCTTATCAAATGCATATTGTCCAAAGTTGAATTATAAACAATTCAAGTCCAAAAGAGAACTCCTCTCTGCATTTAATAATATTTTAAATTCATGTTAATACGTTTTGTTAACAAATATACTGGTGACAGATTGAAAGTTTGAGACCAATTCATTGTTCCGTTTTTAAAGACTGCGACCTGTAGAGTGTTTCCATACGTACCATCGAACTGACGGAGACGTATGACAGTAACAACTTTAGAACTTTATAAAAGTGCAGAACAATCTAAAAATGATACAATATTTTAGCGTAGAATTTTCAGAAAGCTGTAAGTTAAGTCGATCCCTTGCAGCGAGTTATGCAATAATATATCGTTAGTTATTTTTTTTTTCAGAAATCCAAATTATTACTACAATTGAACAGATATTTTTGTATACTTACCTTGGTCGTTTATTTGAATAAATAATTACCGGTCATCGTAAACAACGTATCATTTAATTCATAGATAAACAGCACTCAAAATTAATCAGTAATTATATCAGACGATTACAACAATATTATCTACGTGGCGCTGGTCATGTTTTTTACGATGATATCAGCATTGTTTTCTTGTAATAAAATTGAATCCCAAGATTTTAGCATATTAATGCCTTAAGTTCTTAAAACTGCCTCGGACAGATAATGATCACGTGCCAGTTTACTGATCGGACTGTAAATGGTTATTATCATTTCCTGTTTCTGTGTTCGAAAATGCCCATTAAGGACTTAAGTTCGTAAAGTAATCCAACACAGCTCATGACCACGTGCCGATTTCTTTTACTGATAGGATGATTATTAACAGTAAATGGTAACGACATACAATTCCTGTGCCACTTTTCTTGCGATAATAGAAGTCCGAAAGTGATATTACGAAGTCCAGTAAAGACTGAAAGCTTTAAATTTACCTAATAGTTCGAGAAACGACTGTCGCTCTTTTCTTAAGGGACGAAACTTTTAGAAAATATATTATTTATCCTGACAATAGATATTCGCCACGGTTCGTTACCGAGCTTAGGGAGTTATGATTGAAACTTATTTAAAATTATAAGTCGCAAAGAGCTCTATTTGAGTGACTATAGTTTCCTTGGTAAATATTGATCTAACCTATTGGTAACCCATATTTTTTATCGAGTTTTATCGTGTTAAGGCACACAACCAGCACCAAATTAAAGATAAAATCTTCCGCTAACAGAGAAAAATAGGTTGCCGTCTCTTGCATTGGTTGCAACACCTAGCAACCGAACATGAGGTTTCCCCCGCTGTAGGACCAGGCTTTTGTAAATGTTTTCTAAATGTTTCTTTCTTTCATAAATGACTTCCACCATTTTACTGTCGTCTCTCCACCTATAACGCAAGTAATGATCATGCAACGCTCATGTGATGGTCCGTCTTATCAGCATTAATATATCACGTGAAATCCATAGTCATAAATTTTGCATTTTCTTCAATAATTAGGGACTGATTTATATGCACACAGTATCATTTTTTGAGATCGACAATATTTGTTGAATGGTCTTTTGAATATTACTTTATCAATGATTAATTGGAAAAACCTTAAAATGGGGACTTTCACATTTCAGTCTACTCCGTAATATGTCATGCGAGAGAGATTATTTATACAATTGATTAAATATTAGTATATCTGGATAATCTTGTTTGTTTGCTTTTTATTACTTGGGCGTATTGCAATTGCCAGAACAAGTAAAAATGTAGATATCAATGATGAAAATTATTAAATATGTATGGCAATGTCGACTCATTTACCCTAAGCTTAACAGTAGCAGCTTCATCTCGCAATTTAATCATGTTTTAGCTTATAATAAATATCAAATTCGAAAGAAACTATTTCAGTTAAAATTGTCTCCCGGCATTTTCCAGAAGATACCGGCCTTACTGATAGTAAGGGAGTTTACATATATGCTCTATTTAATCAAAATCGTTGAAGCTGTTTTAGAGAAAAAAATATCTAACTTGGTAAGCTGTACCCCCGTAGTCCCCAGTAACACTATCGATTTCTCCAGACATCCAATATGACGTCCATATAAAAGCAAAAATTGTAGTAATATCTTAAAAACAAAAGACAACATTTTTTGTCTCTTACTGCAAAAATTTTATTACATTATAAATTATAATTGTTAATCCAAAAGCGCAATACTATAAAAGACTATTTCTATGAGTGACTTTTCGTGTTTGAATATTATATCTTGATACATGAAGATTCCTAAGAACTTTAGGAAAGTCTATTATGCTGTTGTATTAAAATGATTATTTAAATTGGCGTGTTATTCCATGGAGTGGTTAGGAGATTCCCATACCATCTATGTGTGGCTGCTATTAAGTACTTTAAACTTTTGTAAGTTTGTGTACTTTAAACTAGACATTAAATTAAAAATTAACCTAACAATCTTTGAACTAGATGGTAGTTTGTCAAGATTGTAAATAGGTAAATAAATGTTCTGATATCCTTCTTCTTCCAGAACAAAAGTTGTTCTAACCATGAAACATTACGTTAGTTTCAAATACTACATGTTACATATTTAAAACAAGTGTTTCAAAATTATATCAATTAATATTAGATATATGTAATATTTATTAACAGAACCACATTTTAGCAAAACAGTAATTTATGCACATAAAACTGTATATAATATCCCTTAGCAAAAGTATAGAAACACGCCTTTGGAAATAACTACATCGCTGCATACAATTATTTATATTAGTTGATTGCCTTCAAGATTTACACTAAAGCATAAAGGTTAAACTGCCGCTACGGTACTGTACTATTTTTAAACAATTAAATGATTTATATGTCTGAGTATATTCAAACTTTTCAATTAAGAATAAACAGTTTCCAATTATATAACTAATCTAGTCACCACTGTTCTTGTTCATTTGTTATCTCTTTCCACATTACATTTACCACCATATTCAGATACGGAAACGGCCTTACGCACTTTAACTTTGCTCTGTCAGGGTAGAAAACTTTGTAAGGCATTTTGCTTCGAGGTAAAAACCGGTTGAGGCTAGTTCTAGTATGGGCATTTTTATAGAATATAAAACACCATGTAGGAATGTATGGGTTTACGATAATTTTAAGCTGCGGCGTGCGTGAGATGAAATTGTTGTAACTAAAAATTTTGCAAGTGATTTCCATATGTATAGAACCTAGCGAATAGCCGGGCAGATAGTTGAGATGTGACTCAAGAGATAAGCGACACAAGAATGTTTTTCCTTTGCTGTAATCATTTTTAAGGTAGAAAATTACAAATAATTATCCATAACTTTAAAATAAAGCAACAATGTCAAATATTTGGGATTGCTATTTTTTTTAAATGGGAAGTCGACATTATTAACCATATATGTTTTACTTTTCATTAAAAAACATTTTCCATTTTGCATTATACCTTTTATACCCACTTTTACCCCCTTCAAGGGTAATTTTTACGTTCAATGGCTTTCAATCTCCTAGAAAAGATAAAATACTACTGATGGTATAATAGTACTGGGAAATTAGCCAAAAAAAGGACAAAATTAGTGATCATTTGAGTTTTTGTACAGACGTTCTTTGAGATGTTCCAAACCCAAACCCCCAAAAATCACAAAAAACCCAATATGGACAACTTTCATATTGACTTCATGGACATCTGATGCGTGGGATGCGAGATATTTGCAGAAAGCTTTGATCTTCAATATCTTGGGTAGCTATGTTGGAACTTTTGTGATTTTTGTGGATTTGGGTTTTTGACACCTTAAAGAACGTCTGTGCAAAGATTCAGATTTTTACTAATTTTGTCTCGGTCTATAAATAAAAACCTGAATAACTTATGAATATAATTATGTAAATTTTTTCTTACATGTGCGTTTTGTATCGGATAGGGCGATGGATGACCAAAATTCTAAGACCTTTCGCATTCAATTTGGTCCATTTCATGTAAAGTTATGGAGGTTGAAGAAAGAAGCGAATTTTGAGGTTACCCTTTGACTTCATCATTTCTGGTGACCGTTTTTAGACTAGGTTCAATTTTTTCAAATATGTTTTCATCCTTTCTAGTGTTCTCTTATATATCTTCTAAAAGTAAAAGAAATATATCTAGGGACCTTTCATGTAGATCTACAAAAGTTATGCAATTAACGCAACCCTGTTGGATCTGCCGTTTATAATTTTTATTCTTGGCATCGGATTCAGTATCAGCTTCGCCGGAAATACCTGCAATACTAGTTTTAGCAAAATTGTATCCCGGCGCCTTCGCCAAAATTTGTTAAATTGCTCACATAGACAACACTTTTTCCAATTTACGTTGACCTTGTGCTATAGACTTAATTTTTCGAAACTAATTCTATAGTTTGCAAACGCTTAAGCCCTTTCAGAGAAATAACTAGAAAAACAAATTGGAAAAGAAGAAATATAACTTTAGCTAAGAAGATTGGGTAATGGGTAGGAATTTGAAAATCTAAATAATCAAAGGCAAAGTGCAAACATTGAAGAATCAATACTATAACAAGCTAACCAATTATATTATTCGCCGATTTGTTACACTTGTTATATAATTGTTGCACATTCTATAGAATACTCTTCACAGTTTTTATTTTTTGTAAATGATATTTCAAACATTTTTGTTCAATTACAAAACAAAAGATTTTTTCTTTCATTTCAAAAATCAATAACTTTTTTATTTATTGATCGATTTTCTTCAAAAACAACAGGATTCTTCTTCTAGCTAACACTAACTTACCGTTCAAATTTCAATACAATCGGACTGTTTGCTATTAAGTTATCGTGCTTACAAAAAAAACGTGACGGACGGACAGGCAGACGGACGTACGGACGAACGGACAGACGGACTGACGAACACCCCAGAATCTGGCGACGCGACGTCTCTGTCAAGAACAGAATAAATTAGTAATACTACTTATTAATTGTTATTCAGTAACTATCAGACATCATGACATATAGAGTAAATATCACGTTATTTTTAAATCATCAATAAAAGCGTGGGACATTCTATAATTTAAAGCATAGTTTAAAAAAATATGTGTGTCTAGTTTTCATCATGCACGCGCCTTATCACACGCGCAATTTTTTTTGTTGCAGTAGGCTATGCATATACAATGTATGTTCATAGTTTTGTTTTTAATGGTGATACCAAAAATAGTAGCTCTTGAAAATAGTTAGCAGTTGTCACCTATCTTAGTACAGCATACATGTTTAAAATAGAACAATCAAAAATAGATAAAGACATATGAAACGCGTCTTGTGCTATTTTGGTAATAGTTTGGCACTTGTACTTAAACTTACCGTTACGCTTTAAGACGTTGTATTTCCGGTGGTAGATAATACCATTACAGGAATTTGATACTTGTTTTGTTTATATCTATTTCGGTGACATCGTTTTGTTTTGATCGATTTGAATTTTCATTAAAAGGGATTGAAAAAAATAGAAATGGTTAATTTTTTTTTAAATGTCTCTCTTTTTGTCAGATTTTGTACAAATTAGTTTGAACAAATCATTACATAAAAACATTAAAATTGATCTAGTAGTTCGCAAATATGGACATCTTATCAAATGGATGTAAAACTGTAGGTTTCGTATGTCTGCTATGTGATTATCGTCCCAGCTTCCCCCCATATTATGGTGATTGCGAAAGCGCATGCTGTTCGATAGGTGATTGCTGCTGGATAACAGCTGTCGTGGATATCTGGCCTATTCTACAAAGCGGGGCCGGCTTTGAAACGCGTAATATGGGCGTCAGCAATTCGATCAACGCATTATAAATTTATAAGAATTGAGAAAAAAAATTATTTTCCAGCTAACCATTGCATGCGTTTGCACGAAATAAGTCGAATTAAACTTACGCCAATTAATAAATGAGCAATTCATAATCAGAGAACAAGATTCAATGATGACAAATGTTACCACTAATAATGGACTACTGATAATGTTAATAGAAACTGTATGTTTGAAGAATTTTAGATGAAAAAATACTGAATCTGCATACGAAACAAGACTAAACTGAACCTAGCATAAATCGATAATTAGCTAGGAATAAGTGTGATAGTGCATTTTATCAGCATGTACGAGATTTGTAGGAAGAGCTGAATGAAGTTCTTCTGTCGTTTTGCTTATTTACTTACTGTAAAAATATTTCTGATTCTTACAGACAATGGCAAATAGAAACATATTAGTTTTGCTAAGTAAATACTGAGATAAATGTTTGTGATATGTCCCTGCTACTTTAAGCTATTGGAGTAGTTTTCTAAATGCCTGTTTTAGCTACATGCAAAAAACCAAGCTTCAACATGATATTGACACACGTCTGTGATCGCTCTTGATTGCAGAAATAAGCTGCCTTTAAGAAAAGTTAGAAAAGAAGAGAAATTCCCCGAACAACTTTGGAAATAATTGATCCTAAATAGATTAATCTGCAATTCAATTTATCCACAGAAAAAAACAAGCAATTGTTGATCTATAAATACATGTGTTGAATGAACTGTTGTTAACTATAGGTATAATCTGGCAATAAAACTAATAAACGTTTAATAGTGTTTACAAATCATGAAATCTGCAAAGGATAAATCATCAGTTCATTTATTTTGCTTACTGGTCTTAAATTAGCTAGATATGTGTAACAATATTTTAAAAAAGTGGATAGAGAAAATCGTGGGTAGGAATTCCAGTTATATCGAAGACTATATATCAATGAAACAAGTCCGAAAAGCCTCGCCTCTCCTTATTTAGCCAAAGGCCTTCAGCTACATTGTGTGTTTAGTTACTATAGAAATGATTCTTATCATTGACTTTCCATTAAATCAAATTGACAACTATTGTGATTGGTTTTGTGATAAAGACAACAATAGATAATCTTCAGGGAAGTCGCTTCAAAATATAAAATAATGAAGATTGTGAGGAACCTCGTTATATTCTTTCAAATATGCACTCCGACTAGTTATTAACACTTAACTGATAAAAGACGCGATTTTGTTTGATTTCTAAACGTGCTGTTAACGCTAACTAAATATGGAGAAAAGGAGGCTTAGTTGTCGGTCAGGATTTCTAAACAAACAACCATTAAATGTAATTTTCATTTTTACAATTATTAGATATTATGAACGAGAATTTCATAAAAATAATCATTTTTATTATTATACTCTTCGCAAATACAAAACGAAGAATATATTGCATTCGATCGACACCTTTCTAAAACCGGTAGTACTGCTCGTAGAGAAAAAAATGTATGTAACTGTGTACGTGATCGAATTTCGAACAACTTTCAAAATGTCCGTCCGTCTGTTCGTCTCTCCGTCTCTCCGTTCGTCTGTCTGTCCGTTCGTCACGGCTCCTGTAAGCATGATCACTTAAGAACGAAAAGTTCGATTGTATTGAAATATTTAGTAAGTTACTGTTAGCTAGAGGAAGAACCCTATTGTTTTTGAACAAAATCTATTAATAAATAAAGAAGTTAGAAATTTTTTAAATTAAACACTTTTTTTAATGTTTTGTAATTAAACTAAAAATGTTTAAAACTAATATTATTTGCAAAAAAAGGCGAAGAGTATCCTATAGAATGTGCAACAATATACAAGTGCAGTAAATCGTCGAAGAGTATAATGGTTAGCTTGTTTTTATTGTAGTACTTCTGACAATGAAATTATTTGATCAAAAGCCAAATCACTTAAAAACTACACTAGAATACTATATTCCAAGCCCATCTTGCCAATTATGTTCGCATCATCTGGTAATGTTTTAATCATCTACAGATGATGCTAACATGGCTGGCGAAAGCGGCATCGCTGTTTTAATGTTTGTTGAAATATAGCAAACATCGAAGAGAATGTGTTCAATAAATTCGAAAAAATTGAAATATTCATGCTTACCAAGTTGCTATCCATTTCATCCAATCTGGATGTAGCCCCATGTGAATTGTTAAAAATGCAATTTTCTAAACAGTGTCTCATCACTAAAAATATTAATAGTCGAAAAGACAAGAGTTCTTTACAAAACAACTTCTGATTTCCCAATGCCGTGGTATCAAAAATTCCATGGCTATCGTTGACCAAAATAATTTTTGATGGCACGGTATATGATAGGGATATTCCTTGCCGTTTTAAAAGATGCCAAATTACTGATGTTGGTGATCTAAAATTTTACGACGATGTTCCATAACAGATTTTTCTTTTTCTAGAAGAGACAGCTACCACCAACTTCAATTCCTTCTCTTTGAAAATATATCCGATTGTAGTAACCGCCTATGCGGAATGATAATGTTCTTAGAGATTTTATACACTATGTCTAGTACATTACCAATTTGAATAGGATTTTAGTGTGTTTTACTGATCCTCACTGTGACAAGTCTTGAATCGCAGCTCAATCCAATGACAAGGTTCTGAGACACAGAAGATTTATATTAACCAAAAATATAACACCTGTAATAGAAAGTACATGGTTATTGTTGTTTGTTGGTGGAAAATCTAGATACCTATGTTCTGCCAAATAGTTGCACCTATTTAATAATATACACGTCACTGTCCATATGAGTATGTCTAAGTACAACCAGTCTAGAATACACTATCGTAGATTGTTGCAAAGTACTACACCTCGGATTGTATAAAAGGGTATTCTCTTTTAACCGCTTTTAAAAATTTATAAAACCACTGCCTAAGGAATCACTACTTCCACATTCAGATTTGCCATTCAAGTCTCTTTAAAGGAAAATATCTGGACTATAATTGTACTCTAGTATGTGGAAATAATTGGTCAGATTTTTAATAATATTTGAGGCAGAGGTTATAAAAAAAAATTAAGGCGTTGGTTTTTAGCATATACGTCAAAGATGAAGTTTCTGAAATTTTATTAGCTTGCTCTACTCATTCTCCCCAGTTTACACACCACTTCACCCGCCCCTTTAACCAAATCTTCTTTATCCCTACTTAACCCCCCAACCCCTCAAGGGAATCATCTCAAAATATGATCCAGTTCCAAATGTCATTATAATATATACGTGTGCCAAATTTTAAGTGAGTATCTCAAAATTTTATCAACCCCTTTAATAATTGAGTGGTGTTTCTAGGGGGAATGGAAAATATTATAAAAAACTTCGGGGCCTTCACATCGAATCTCAAGTTTCTGTATTCTTTCCAGCTTGCTTTACTCATTTTTTTTTATTTACCCTTAGCTTTCCCCCAGCCCTTCACCGGATATGTTCAATAAACAATACAGTTCCAGATTTGATTATAATACATAAGTGTAGCAAGTTTCAAGTCGACATCTTAAACCGTTCCAGAGAAAACGTGCGAACAACAAAGTTACAGAGAGACAGACCGACAGACAGACATACATTTTTTTTTTCGTTCAAATTTAAAATCTCGACGTTTCATGACATTTTAAACCTATTTCAACAAAAAAAAAAGAAATCTTTCTTATGATTACTATACTTCCAATCCACTACGTGGATGTGGAAGTAAAAAGGAGTAGGTTTTAATTCGACCCATACGTATGTTTCTTTTATGTTCAATCATTACTCTGCAGCGGCTTAGGCGATATATTAATTTCATCAGGGTAAATCTGGTATGAGGTAGGTAAGAAAAAAAAGTTCTTACCATTCGAGAAAATGGCGCATATGTCATGGATAAAATTGTGTTAAAATTGGCAGTTTGGTATTCTCCAAGAAGCTGATATCGGATCTGATGTCAGAAGTGAAAAATTCAAAAATTCAATAGGCCTGCCATTATTGCATAACTTTCGTAAGTTTACATAAAATTTGGTTCTTTTACTTTGTGGACACTACATAAAAATGGTAAAAAATTAACAAGTAACAAAATCGAGATTGGATAATAACGTGAATGAAACGACGCGTCGATTTTAATTCATACTTTTTGATGACTGTATTCTTAAAGGCTCATTTTTTTTTTCAATGAAGACTATGATTTAGAGTTGATGGTAACAAAGACTAAAAAGACCATAGTTTTGCATTTTCATAGTGTTATCTTTATTATTTGCTAATGAACTGTTAACACACCCAGAAGTTGGCATTTTTCGGGGAATTCAAACTCGTAACATAGTCTATGAAGGTAGTGGCTGATAAAACTTACTTAATTCTTTTGATAACAAATCATTGTAGATGTCACAATACGTGTAAGTCCCCTCTATACTAGTTATACTTATTAGGTCGATATTATTATAATAATGAACACATAACAATACTTTGAGAAATAAAACAACTATTTTAAGTTTATCAATCAGAAAGTGCATCGCAATCATTGTTTAAATGATTCATTATTTAATTAAATGTTTGATGTGGGTCATTCTCCTCTATATTACAGTATTGGCTATTAGTGTCAATAAAATTAAACTTCTTTAAATTTTTGAATAAGATAACAAATTTATGTGATTTAAGTGCATTTCTGAGCGCCAAAATGGGATTGTGCTTCTTTCAGATGATATTCGCATTAAATTAAATTAATTCTGTCGGCTTGATTACTGAAGTTGAAGTGGAATGGCCAGTAAATTACCTATTTTATACTAATTGAAAATCTGTTCTCTTACATTTTGTTGTTTTGATAATATCTAAGATATTATCTGGCATATCAATTCGGACAAATGCGTAAAGATGAATGTGTTCAAATAGAAACTAACAGGATAATTATAGTACATTTGTAGTACAATCGGAGAGTGACGATCCCCTCTCTTCACGCTACGAATCCCAAAATCAGACGTTTTGAGATTTTTGGCAAGTAGTTGTTATCTCGGTCGCCACTGAAATGCACGAGAGACTCGAGTAAAGAGTGCTTCTCATCTTTTTCGTATTAGGTATGTTTATTAATTTTATTTGTACTAAACTAAATTTGGCTATTGCCTTAACATTTGTTAAATACATTATTAATATGAGACTAAGTATATATGTGTTAAAATGTTTTCTTAACTGCTTTTCAAATCATCAAGGCAACTCCTTGAAAATTTAGAATGATTTTGCGTTAGGTAAAAGACACGAGACCCCACGAGACCCTATAGTTTATAATGGGGTTTGAACCATTTCTTGGGGATAATTTTGTAATAAAATTATTTCAAAATAAGCAGGGTTTGAATTCGCTTTGCTAGCTACACCAGTTTGCAAGCTAAGCTCGTTAAAGCACTGGGCTACTGTCGCCGTAAAAAGTAAAACAAGAAGTCGAACAAAATTAAGACCCGAAGCATTACGATGCATAAAATTTTCTTAATACGTATGAGATAAAACCGGCATGGAAACAGCTCAGTCAGCTAAAGGGTGTTGCGATTACATTGTCTATCGTGTATTGGGTTCGATTCCCGGCTCTGGCCCTGGCAATATCGGTGGTAATTAATATTGTCTGCATTTTTAAAATGTGTAGCCCCCATCCGGACAGCCCAAGCTTTAGATTTAGAAGTTGTCTAATATATGTGATATGCGTGTGTTTTTTCTTAATATTACAAATTACTGTTTTACTAGTATTTTATTCAAGATGTTTTACGTTATAACTTTTCACCACCTAATTGTAATTGAAAAGGCACATAACCCTTTAAAATTTAAATTTCTTTAAATTGCATATACAAATATGTGACAACATTATATATAATATTCTAAACAAAATTAACCATCTTTATAGAACGAAATGTCAGCAATTCGCATGTGTGCGTCCTTTGCAAACGCCATTACACAATTAACATTATTGGCAACATTACTAAGCCTTGTTGTTTTATTTTCAGGTACTCATGTGCTCTATGGTTGACTACGAAATGTTGGTCTCACACAGTCCCCCAGTTTTCAGCCACAGCCCGCCCACAGGAGGCTTCCTCACCGACTATGCTGCACTCCGACTGGGGGCAGACTCTTTCCCAAGGGTGCCACGTGGCAGTTGCCGGTCGATTCAACATTCACACTCATTCAATAGCTTTAACAAACCCTCACCGAAAATGCCAGCTTCTCCAAAACGTCCGTGCCTAGTTATCCGCCCATCGGATGAATCATCGAGTTCGAGTGACGAAGACCCGACGAGTCCGACGCGCCTAAAGAAGAAAGTAGTGTTCGCCGACGACAAAGGCATGTCCCTTACACATGTTCGCGTGATGACAGAACCGTCGAACGTTCCGCCCCTTTGGAGTTTCCGATTTCTTGCTGAAGTTACGCAAGGGATCACCGCAGACCCAGTAGGCCAAGTAGAACCTTGGGAAGTGACATTTTCGCAGCCAGCTTCAGATTACGTAGATTTTCGAAAGAGACTTGACACCGATAAAGTTTCTTTGGAGAATGTAATCGTTAAGGACTCGGAGGATATTATATTAGGGACAGTTAAAGTTAGCAACATGGCTTTCCACAAGGAGGTGATAGTTCGATCTTCGATTAACAACTGGAAGACATACGAAGATGCCTTTTGTGTATATGTGCCTAATAACTTATCAACGAATGTTAGCCCAGCCTATGTTTTATACGACACTTTTTCTTTTAAAATTCCCCTTCCTCCCAATTCTAAAAGAATCGAGTTTTGTGTGTGCTTCCGTTGCGAGGGAAAGGAGTACTGGGACAACAACCAAGGGAAGAACTACATAATTATAAAGAAAATACAATCGCCTTTGCACAAATCGTTGTCAAATGACGATATGTACAAGAATAGGGAGAATCCAAGTGAAACTAAGGTAAATACCAGAAAATGTGTAGAAATTGTTCAGGCAAAAATGGATTCTTGGTCGGAATTTGCGAGCTGGACGCATTTAGAAAATTCAAATCCATACTGGTAAAGTTAAAGCCTATTTTGATCCACCTATGATTCGGAATATACAGGCAGCATGTTGGGTGTAAAAATAGTTAGTATCTTCTTTAAAATACAATTATTTCGATCATGCTGTTGTCCATTAAACAACTAAAATGAAAATTCATGCTTTCTGCTTCATTGGACTTATTTGTGGCCGAAGTATTTTTTATTGTTTTACTGCATTGTTATCAGTCCTCATAACATCAATTTACGACATGTATGGACATAAATAACTGAGATAAAAGAAATGCTTCTGCCACAAGTAAATAATCCAGCTTAATGCAATTATAAAAAATAACATTATAATAACATTATTGGAAATAATACATGCATAAGGGGCTCTTACACCAATATACAGGGTTAGGTTAGGTATAATCAAAAGTACAATTTGGAGAGGCACTTATTAATTTAGACATTACTTTTTGATACAAATCCTGCGTTTAATAAGTGCATTTGTTAGAGTATTTTTTTACATTTTAATTTTTCTAAAGAGTGTTGTAGACAGTTTCTAACACATTTTTTAGTTAGAAAGGATTTGACATTTCAATATCCATTTTCAACTTTCTGAGACAATTTTGTGTTTTTCATTCTAAATCGTATCAGGAGTTTTCATTTAAATATTCATATTTCTTGCTCTATAGTACATAAAGCGAACTATTATTGATAGTTATAATGCAGTTATTGATCACGTAGTTTTAAAATAAATTAGATACCTACATGTTTAAAAGTGATTTTTTTTGTTTGCTTATAATTGTAATTGAAACATATTTGTTATAGGATTTGGCAAACAACAGAAAAAACTATCTATGAGAACTAAGAAGAAAAACTGTTAGTAAAATTATTGATTTCCTATCTTTGCTTTCTTTCGATAACCCGAATTCTGGTTATAAGAGCAATGAAAATCCTAAAATGAATTTGTCTTTTTCTTATTTGACAATTCTCATTGTAACATTAGTTTCCACATAGTCTCCTACGGCTATGCATAGTAAACTAGTATCTACATAACCTCTTACGATCAAAAATATTCAGTTAAAATGAGAACAAAGGCCTAAAATGAATTTACTTACATACCTTGTCTTTGGGAAACTTTCGTTCCTATGGATTACATTTTCATGAAATCTATTATTCTGTTTCCAAGAAGAATTAAATTTTCCCAAAGACAATGTATGTAAATAAATTCATTTTAGGACATTGTCCTCATTTTTAACTGAATCTTCATGATCGTAAGGGGTTATGTAGATACTAGTTTACTCTGCATAGCCGTAGGGATTATGTGGAAACTAGTGTTGCAATGAGAATTGTCAAATAAGAGAAAGCCATTGATTTTTGGATTTTTATTGCCAGCATAACCAAGATTCAGGTATGCAAAGATTGGAAATCAATAATTTTACAAAAAGTTTTTCTTTCTAGTTCTCGTAGATAGCTTTTTCTGCCGTTTGCAAAATCCTATAAAGAATATGTTTAAATTAGGCACATTTTTTAAAATATCACCAACGGTAATAATTTTTTTCTATGGAACTTTAATACAAATGTCCACGCCAGACAAGGTTCTCTATACACATTCATCACGTTAAACCTTTCTTCGAAAATCCTTTGCTTTCTTCCGTGCAAAACTGACCCCAAGCTCGCCAAGAGCATTGAAAAGACAAACCCAAGAATTGGTCGTTGTCCAACAAATTTCCATGAATAAAGAAAACTGTGAAACTTGGTGGAGTTATTGAGAACATTGTTCTCAATAATTAGAGACACTTTCCTTTCCTTTCCTTTTTTCTGTTGAGTCCTACTTGGGCTCACCGGCAGCTGCCAGCTGCCAAATGTCACTTTCGACATTTGGAATCAGCGACAATAGAAACTGTTATCGACAAAATCCTGGAAAGTCATACATATGTATCCAGTAAAATAGAATGTTTACGAGTTCATATTACTTTTCAATTACATCCTTAAAATTAAAATCTATTAACCTATTCACTAAATTCAGTACGTTTCTATAAGACGTCTCATCTCTCTGCATGTTATCGAACTGTTATCTTGGACCCGCAAATACTAGATTTATCAATATATAATATAGGATAAAATGGCATTTTTGATAGCGGAAGAAAAGTAATCATAAAAAACTATATATTTTAAATAAAATTGGTTTAAGCATAAAGTGAGGTTAGATGTGTAAATATCCTGGATTATTTAATTTGGATACTTTTAAAGAATCTCATTCATTAGGTCAAACTGTTTGTTTTATTTATATTAATTAACTGACGACCAAAAGTAATATTTAATTAAAACATACTTGAAATCGAGTTAAAAATTAAGTTTAATTGCTCTAGAAATTACTAGAAATACATTTGTTCTATTTGGCATTCCTTTCCTTTTAACTTCGTATAACCTTTGGGATATATTTTTAAATGTTATTTATACCAACAATACCTTGGGACACATTCAACTACCTAAAAAGAGACGTTTCACATACACCTGATGCTCTTGAGTACATTTTAAAGATGTAAACAGTTTAAATATATTTCCTCACGTGAATAAAAATTGGTAACAATTTTAGCAAATGGCTGCCAATATTGTTCTGTTTATTTATTTTAATATTCTTAATTTGATATTTAAATTATATTTTGTATTATCAATGAACTCGTTTGTTACTGTTACGACTTACCAGTATGCATTTGTTACATGCAATAAATGCACATAACCTATTTAGTCCTAATTTCATGGTAAATGTTTACTTAACAATAATTATTATCAGTTTCATTGCATACTTATTATTATCATAATTACCATTAAAAATGTTAAACAACATAACCATATCTTGCTAGATAATAGTGCTGAAGTTGAAATAAAAATTTCTTTTGATGCACGTCAACAGCGACAAAATAGCTGCAGCTTTAGGGTACCGTACACAAAAATAAAAGAACGGATAGAACAGTCCGCCCGTTTGTAACAACAGTTTATCTACAAAAAAAAGGTGTGCAGTCGGTATATATGTTTGAAGTGTAATTTCCGTACTAGTGATGGGAATAATCGAGATACGAATACGAGAATCCAATTAGTGGTTTATTAAAATATCTCGAGATAATCGATTATGAAAAGTAAATAACAGAAAACCTTAATTACTAAGAGTACATACACAAAAAGCAAGTCGTAAATCAGTTTAGTGGGCGTGGAGAGTGTTACGATTTATCGTTTGCATTTTGGAGGGGGGAAACGCTGCATTTATTTCAAAACGTCCTGCTAAAACCACATAATGAAGTTACACTTCAAAAATATTATAGCTGGAACAAAATACGACAGGCTTCAAAATGCACAGGTTTGCGCTCCCGCAATAGAAATCTAACATTAAATGCATGTTTGCGCTTGACATAGAAATCTTTTTACGGAAATTATGCGTCAACGCGATTCTGTCTTTTATTTATTTCACATAGATGCAAGCTTCAGAGTGGGCATCAAGCAATTCCTTCGTTTTTCGTAAGATTCAAATAAGACTCATTTGTTAAGTCTGAACTGTAAAGATGATTTCGATTGATATTCTAATTAATTTCACTAGAGGCAACAAATTTAAAAATATTTTATCATATACAATTTTCTATATTTTACAAAAATGGAATATTATGTTTGAAGATAGTCATTTCTTAAGGTTAAATATTTCTGATATTACCTCAATTGTTCATTTTTTATTGAAGAAAGATATGTAATCGTGATTATTTCACTCATTAAAATCAGTGGAATTCTATTTTTTAAAACTATTGCGATTACTTGTCATTGCACCAACATTATCACTAAAAGACGTCTTACATCCATAGATGTAGCAAAACATAATTTACTCGTAACATATTCTCCACAAATAGCACACGTGCTTTTAAATTTTAGACATCAATTTTTCCTCGAGCTATGTTACCCAAAGCAATAAAACTCGTATGAACTGGACAATTCATTATCATATACTATATCTCTCGCGATAAAGCGATCGAGACTTGATCTCATAATGAACTTGTTATTTTACACTCTTTGTAACATTAGGCAGCTATTCTCTCCAAAAAATTTTGTCGATTTTGGAAACATTAGTGACGATTATAAAAATTTTATAATGCTCTCCAAATGCTTCATTTAGAGCAAATGATGTAAATCATAATACATTCTTATCTATTAATCATTGTCAAAATTCAACTCTTGCCTAGTCAATTCCATAAAAGCCTTGAATTGAACTCAATTTGAGAAGTACCCTATAAAAGTTTAAAACAAAAAAAAAAAGTCAGTATGACTTATAGTGCAGTCAATAAAGCAAAAAAAGTGCCTTGAGCTCAGAGATTTTTCTAACAGATAGAAATCGAATGAAACCTTTTTTAATTATATTTTTCATGTCAAAAATACAAAGGTCTATATTATTAGAGGATCTGTTTTTACCCTGAGAATTAGGGAAATTTAAAAAAGTTTTGTAAAATACTCAATTTTCGTAAATTTTCTTCTTTTTTCTGTGTAAACATAAAAATGCGACTAAATTGAATTGGAAGGTCCCCTTTAAGTATTTAAGGCTTTTCGGGGTCGCCGAATGTGATTCCAGCGTCAAAATAATTTTTTACAAAATGGTGGATTGAATATGGCGGACTTATATTGATTAGGGGTGGCCTAAAATGATAAAAGCTGTAAAAATCAAGATATTCAGACCAAATTCAGTACTCGGGGGTTTTCGGGGTCGCTGATTACGAATCTGAAGATTGAGAACTAAAAAAAATGAAACTTTATCTTTTAAAAGACTAATAAATAAAAAAGTAACCATATTTTACATTGCAAAATAATTTATTGAATTTCGAAAACGGAACAATTACAAAATTTAAATTTGAAAAATTATTGTCATTTCTTAATAAAGTTTATTCAATATGTTCGACTTCATCCCCTTCCATATCCACATTCTCTACGATTAAAAGGGATGGGTCAACGTTTGAATTACATTCACCTTTACAACTGCAGAAAATGATTTGCAACAAATGCTAATAATTGTCATAAAATTAAATAGGTATGGAAAAAATACTACAGTTTAATAGTTTTGTCCAACCTATTACGAGAAATGTACAAAATATGGAGCGAAGGCGTCTACATACCGCATGAGATACCTCATATAATGGTCGCATATTTGGTCTGGTCGACTTTAAAGGAGTCTTAATTGCTTGTAAATTGTTAATACTAATCAGAAGTTGACTACTCTACCATTTTACCCCATGTATCTAGCCCTTGGGGGGATGAACACCCAAAACTTTAAGCGAGAGCGTCCACATACCACAATGAGACACTATGTATAATGAACACATATTGACCTAGATCAATTTGTGGGGGGTCCAAAGCTGTTGGAAGTTGTTTCGGATACTTTGAACTTAAAGGCGTAATTATTTTAACTCAGATATGTAGCTCCAAAAGGGTGGGGTAATCAAAATTTGGAGCGAAAATTTCCATTAAAAAAAAAGCGCCTTTTTTAATGGTCTCGCATTGGGCCCAGCCAAACTTCAAGGGGTCTAAAATGGTTGGATGACGTTCGTACTTGATTGCTCATCAGTTTCAGATAGTTTTCCCCCAGGTATCAATCATCTTTGGACTGGATATCAAGAACATATACCTAAAATCCAAATTTTGGCTATGAGACACCTACATAATGGTGGCTTATTGGGCCTGATCAACTTCTGGGTGGTCCAAACCCATTGAAAGTTATCCTGAAATGATAATACTTTATTGTTTGACTGGTTTATACCTCATGGCATTCATAATATCTATTCAAAGGCCATATAGTTTATTTAGGGGGTAGAGGGGGTAGGATAAGGGTGGGTGGTGGGGGGTGGTGATATGTGGTCAAAAAATCTTCTCATGTGCTTCATACAGTTGTAGAAGTACCTTTTTATCGAAAATTTTATATTATAACAATAATTTCATCGAAAAACAAAAAATATAATCAAATTAAACTTTTTTTCATTAAAAAACACAATCGTAAAAACAAAAAGCAGGTCTTCTATTTTTGGCCTAAAAATATAATAAAAAAACTTTAACTCGATTTCGATCTGTTAGAAAGTTTTCTGAACTGAAATGCTCCATTCACTGCACTATTACTAATTTTCAGATGATTTGCTTTGGAATAAAAATTACAAAATGTACAGTTTTACACCATTACCTGAAAATATCCCAAAACCGTCCCTGATATTGATACTACTAAGAGGTATTGCAAAGTCGTTGCACAAATGAATGTATTTTCCAACCCAAATATGTATTAATAAGTACTTCCTGGTTATAATCGATTCATTAAAGATAATTAGACTTTATCGAAGGCTAATTAAGGAGATAACTAAAGCATGTTTTTCTTTGTTACAGTTTCCTATAATCTCCGTGAATTCAACGTTGCCAAATCCAAAGCCATCCTTAAGGGTTGGATGACTGCTTTTACCTCTAGTAACTTTAGTCACTCTATGGATGGATAATTTTTTTTCTTCCAAGTCCAAGATTATCGATTACGAAAAGCCATTTGAAGGAGTTTGGTCTGTGACTGAAATCTGTGATATAAATTTATAACCGTAGCTTGTTTAATTGTGGTGATTGATAGTCACTTTTTAAGTGCCAAACTGTATGTTCTGCGTAAAATTGTGAAGAAATTGTACCTTTTTAAAAGACTGATATTTTATTATGTGTATGGATTTATGTGCAAATATATGCTTAAATGAGATTTTTTATTATTATGAACAAATTAAAATTTTATATAAAGTGTATGTATGTATTTAATTAAAGTATATTTTATATTCTCCAGCTGCTTAAGTCAATGGTAGTTCCTTGCTATTTTTCGTTAGGTTTAAACTGATTTGCAATATAAAACTTTGTATTTTTATTGTTTGTTGTGTAGTTTTACGTAATCACTTTTTATGATCATTGTACATATTCATATCATTTTTTTATGTTGTTATTTTAGTGTCTTTAAAGTGCTTTGTAAGACTAATTTGTACTGTTATTAAATTTGCAAATACTTACGTTTTTTCTTGCATATGCCTACTATTTAACTGTATTTTTCTGTACCTTTGTAGGTTATATATGCAATTTTGTTAATAAAGATGTTAAAACTTTAAAATGTTTTTCCATACAACCTTACCTTTCCCAACACGTAAAAGTTTGACCTTAGTCTGGCGACAATGTTCGATGTTTTTATCACGCATTTATTATGTGTTTATATAATTTTATACAAAACAAATTCAATGCGTCATCGGTAACGACGAAGTATTTATTTATCTTAAAAAAAATAAGATAATAAAATGTTCTATACTTTCGAAGTTCTGGCTTATATCCAATATTATATCAGTTTTTATACAAATTCGCTCAATGTTCTATAGATATTCATATTCTTAAGTAATCGAAGTAGTTTTTCCGAGACATTTTACTGCTCCAACCATAATATAATACTTTATTTAAATGGCCAATTTTAAGGCAGCAAAATTATCCTAAAACTAATTGTCACCATTTTTTAACGGACTTTATAAATGTTTATAAAGAAAGATTAACAATTCCGCCCTATGTACGTTTTTTAATGATTATTCAGCCATTATTTTGGAAGAGCTTTAGCAAGTGATTTCTGAGGAAATCTACAAACTGTAGAGTTTGGCTCAGCGATGATCCCTATTAGTTTGATCAAGCTATGCTTGGTATAAGATGAGTAGAAATCATAGAATGTTTGGCCAATTTGACAATTTGGTGGATGCGCCAGGGATAATATTGTGTTAAAATTGGTAGTTCGGGGTTTCCACAGAAGCTGTTACTGAAGTACCAGAAGCAAAAAGATTCTGGTACTTAAAAATGTGTGATATCTGCCGCCGAAGGGAGAGGTCCGAGTTTTACGCTTCTCGAGCGACACGGCCCAGCTTCGAGAGCAATTTCTGCTAAACCAAAGCTAGCAAAAATCTTGAAAAATTCAGGGATACGTAGAAAAACGTAAGAAATCGTTTGCGCTCCTTGGTTTTCGAGATATAGCCGTTCGAAGTCACCGGAAGGAAAATTGAATTTTTTTACCGCTTCCAAGGCTATATCTCGAAAACTAAACGAGATATAGAACTGCTGCTTACGTCATTCGATTTCTCTCGCTTTGCTACATGTCTTTGAATTCTTTCAGATTTTTGCCGGCACTTTCATTTTATTGCATAATTTCTAAGGTAAAGCATCTAAAAAATTCAGGTAGGAAGGCGATAAAAATCGAATAGAGTAAACCGCAGCTCTGTATCTCGTTTCGTCTTCGAGATATAGCCTCGGGAAGCGGTAAAAAAATCGATTTTGACCTTTCGGTGACTTCGTTTGCAATCGATCTAGTACAAAAAGAGAGGGTCATCTTTGTCTAGAAAAACTTTACGTGAAATGTCGAAATCGCTTAAATTATGGATTTTTTGAGGTTATGGCAAAATCCTGATGGTGATGGAGTTAAATAAACTTCGGATTCGAATTCAGTGACCCCAAAAACTTATAGAGAGCATGGTCAGATCCCCAGACCAGAATTTTGTTTTTTTTGTGTGGCTCTGTAATTTAAGTATTGTAATCACTTTAATCACTTTTTTTGTGCGTATGTGCCTATATAGTTTAAATTCAGTTGTAAGTTATATACATATTCGGAAAATGCAGTTTAGGGTATAGGAATAACGATGTAATTGACCACGCCCCGCTAGTTCCATAGATCGTGAAAGCAGAGGCACACAATGAATTGAATTTAGTACGGCATGAACTAAGGATGGATGCGGACGTAGGTAATAATTTCTATACGAAACGAGAAAACATCTCTTCGTCAAAAGCGAAGAAGTTATTTGTCACATTTTTGACAAATAATTTCCTATATTGAAAGCATTTCTGCAGTTTCTCTTTTAGCCGTAAATGCTATGGAAATAAAATAATAATTCTTATTAAAACCGAAATGAAAATAGAACATTAAAATAAAATTAAATAACTCGGAAACTAAAATCAACTAATAATTATCAAACAATAAATTAATGAAGTAGGGATTCAAACAAATCACCTTCTTGTGCCAAACAATAGCCTAACCGATTATACAATGAACCTCTCATATCATTGAGTTGATTTGGAGTAATGCTTGCACAAAGTTGGATAAGTTTTTCCCGTAATTCAACTAAATTATTGGCTCGTTCAAACGCATGTATGTACGCGGTTTCCTTTAAAAAGCCCCACAGAAAGAAATCATGGGGTGCTAGATCAGGTGACCTGGGGGGGCATTTTATTATTCCCCTAGTAGCTATTAAACTATTGGGAAATGTTCTTTCCAGAAAATTAATAACAGTTAAGGTATTGTGACTTGGGCAGCCGTGTTGTTGAAACCAAATGTCGTCAAAGTTGACAGCAAGATTTCGAACTGTAGGAATTATTTGGTTTTGTAAAAGCTCTAAATATTTATTGCCATTTAAATTGCCATCGATTAGCAGTGGACCTATAATATGATTGTCTAAAATTCATGTTCAAACGTTCAACTTTTGAGGATACTGAGTTCGCACAGCAACACTCAAATGTTTATTTTTCCTAGACCAATATCGTACTACGGATATATTGTGTTTCCTATGTAATGAAAAGGATGATTAATCTGTCAACAATATATTCCTTAAGAAGTTTTCATTCTCATTCACTTTATTTATCATGATTTAACAAAATTCCATCCATTTGAAATTGTCCTCGGGAAATATTTCTTGCGTTGTTTGAACTTTAAAACAACTGTACTCATTTCTTTTCAAAATATTTCTTACAGTTCTTTCCTTCATGTCAACTTCATCAGCAATTTGTCTGCTAGAACAAGGTTCACAAGTGCACAGACATTAGTTTCGCGAATTTCACGTTCTTCGCTCATTTGTTGATGACGGGGTTCTGATTGACAGCATTTTTTACAATAATTCACGACACACCCGAAATTCTCAAATTTTTTAATAATGTATGAAATTATTAGATTGGTCTGTCTTGATATGCCACAGTAAATAAATTTATTGTGTCATCAGTGGAATGGCCCCCGAAGTGCCACTTCACAATTTGCACTTTTTCTGCAGTTGTATAAACACACGGCATTTTAATAACGAAATTGAGATTAATTTATTTTATTCCCACGCGTCTAAACAGCTACGCTATTAAAAGCGGAATGGGTGCGCTCGCGCTGTTCTCAACTCATCGCGGTCAAGCGATGGACCAATGCCCTGCATTGTTCTACGACAAGGCGTGGTTTATCTGCGCAGAAACAAGTTTACGTACCTAAAACTAAATTTGCTGAATCTGTATAAGTATTATATATTCTGAAACGTAAAATTCGAAGAAATCTCGGAGGGTGATTTTTTCTCCCTTCGGAATGCGAGGGAACTTAAAATTATAGTTGGAGGGTAACATTTTTTCCCCTAAATGATTCAATGAGTTAAGTACCAGTATTTGGCGATCTAAGTAAAAAAGAGTTTGTGTTAAAAAAGGCACACTGAAGTGATGTATTGAGTACCGTGCATATCTCTTTAAAGTCGCGGTTAAAAGTGTCATTAAGATATACAGCATTTGCCACATTATTTATACTGGTACATTAAACCTCGGCATTGGAGAAATTAGATACTGTGCTAGCAATGCAGAGCCTCTTTGAGTAACTAAAGCTAGTATATAACGATTATATGTGTCTGATTGAGCATGTCTGACATTTATTATTGTCTTTTGTTAATAAACTGTTCTGTACCTGTGTTCAAAGACATTAATGGCATCATTTTAATGATATAAAGGAGAAATCAAAATGTCATCTTGAATGTTGTCATTTCCATTGTTTATTCACATTTTTTTAATGTTTTGTTGGAATCTGGCATAATATTAATCAGAAATGGAAATGAAAAGTAATGAAAGATATACAGTGTGGACCTAAAGAAACGCACAAAATTCATATCTTTGGTATGTGCCATTTGTCAAAAAAATCCTCGAACGGGTCGATTTTAGTTTTGTAAATGCTACATTTTGTCACTATTCCAAAATGTATGACGTCATTGGTTTTTGAGTTATGGCGTCATCATATTTTTTTTTTTAATGGAAACAGAAATTTTTGTTTACTGTTTTTGGTGGTATATTAGTTTTCTGACGATATGAAAAAAATTGATATTACTTGAGTTATTCTTTTGGAAAAATATTTGTATCGATTGATACCTTACATAAGTAATTGTGAGAAAAAATCACTCCATTGCTCACATTGCGTCCCTCCAACCATTTGGCATTGACGAAAATGGGTGTAGACACTTTGCACGCTGTTCTGAATCATCTCATGGGCAATTCGTCTCATGTCCAAGCCAATTCTGCCTTTTAAATCTTCTATGGTATCCGGTCTGTTAAAATACACCCTTGACTTTAAGTAACCCCAAAGAAAAGGTTCTAAGGGGGTTAAATCCGGTGAACGCGAGGGCCACTCAAACCAGAAGTTTTCAGCAGGAATATCTTCATCTTCATTGTTCGAAAACATAACTGCTAAGACTGGCTCTAACTTAACTCGCAAAAACTTGAAATATCTTGCGGCCGTAAGACTTTCTTCAAAAATAAAGGTCCCAATAAACGATCACCATACCTGCACACAGGTTTATTTTGCCTCGTCGCTGTGTATGGGCTTCTTGATTCCAATGAGGATTTTCGCGTGACCAATACCCACAGTTATGCAGATGTACAGTCCCCTTTGAAGAAAATGTAGCTTCATCAGAAAAAACAGTATTCTTTAAAAAATTTGGGTTTTCATCGCACAAGGTCATCAACTGTTAACAAAACTGTAAGCGCCGATCTGGATCGTCCTCATTCAATTCCTGGATTAATTGCACTTTGTATGGATGGTATTTTTCTTTTTTCAATAGACGTACAACAGAAGTTTGACTAACGTTATGATTTAAAGCCAGCTGCTTTGTCGATAGATGGTGGTTTTTCTCACTTTCTAGAAGTATATAATTTGATTTTGTTACTTGTCCTAAGGCCACCAGATCGAGGGAGGTCAGTTACATTGCCAGATTCATCATATCTAGCCACAAGCTACTTACAGTGGATCTAGAAATTTGCTTTTCGGGATACTTGGCATTGAAAACAACACATGCTTCCTGATGAGTTCTCAGCCTATCACCATATCCAACCATCATCAATAGTTCTAGGCATTCTCTTTCACTTAAACGTGGCATTGCATTCACTAGTTTTACACTGTCTCAGAAGTTTCACAAAACTGAGGTTCCACACGTGCCAGGAATAAGAAAGTTATCGATACTTTACACAAAAAGGCCTGTATCTCTATGTTGTTACGGTGATTGTTTTTTTATTATTTTCTTTGTTTTGTTTTTTTATGTCGAATGTTTTCATGCTAGTTAAAATAAAAATGTAGGCAACAAGATTTATCAGTCCATAAGAAAGTGGAACATTACTCGTGAATTTACGAAAGGTAAGCTATTTTTACATAAGAAAGCTAAAGGAACATACCACCAAACAACAGTAAACAGAAATGTCTGTTTCCAATAAAAAAAAAAGTATGATGGCGTCATAACTCAAAAACCAATCACGTCATAAATTTTGCTATAGTGACAAAATGTAGCATTTACAAAACGAAAATCGTCCTGTTCGAGGATTTTTTTGAAAAATGACACGTACCAAAGATATGAATTTTGTGCGTTTCTTTAGGTTCACAGTGATTAAATTAACTTTTATTTTATTAAACAGGAGAGTCATTTTGGCAGTGCTTTGTGATACTATAACTATAGACCTGATTTTACTCAATTTAATGGTATTTAGATTGTGTGATAGTGTCATGAGCTTATTTATAGTGTTATTTAACATTTCTTTTGTTTTTCTTTTTTAAGAATATTTAAGAAAATGAATGTTTTGTCACAGAATAAATAAACCAGCTTTAACTCACTCATAATACGGTCTATTGTAAACTTCTGGAATTGTAACCACGTCTAAAAAGTTTTTTGTATATCCCCCTTCCGGACAGTCTTGACTTTGGATTGTAAGATTGTTTAATATGTGTAATATATTTATATTCGTTTTTTATTCAATTTAATTATTTTTATTACAGGATTTACTTAACACAAGTTGCGCCGAATCCTATACTATCTTCAGTGTATAAACAGACAGATATGTCTTTATATCATACTCAAAATGAGGACACTTTTTTGAGAATCGTCCTTTCGTCTTTAGAGTAACAATTATGAAACTAGGATATCTACATTACCGACAGAAAACTTGAAATGAAGACAAATCCAGATCGGTGGAAAATTTGAATCTATTTGAAAATTCAAATTGGCGGGAAATTAAAGAGATGATTTTATTAATTAGTGGCAGGTAAGTTGTAGATAACACTAAAGGAAAGAAAAAGATGGAAGACTACTTCGTTTTTACAATTCAACTGTTGTTTTATTTTACATTTTTGTGTATATGAAACTATAATACTAAGGTTGCAAACTCTTTACTATGTAGAATGCCATCAGTATTTTTTTTACACAAACCGAGTGTAAGTAGTGTGGAAATACTATAGAAGAAAGGAGGAATCTGCCAATATAAACACAAAGCTACCAAAAGATAAGTCTAGTCTAGTCTATAAATTGTATTTGTTTAGTAGTTTTTTTAGTTTATCATACACCAGAGAAAAAATTTAAAAGTAAAATTGAAAAGGTATTAAATATAGGTAATGAAATAGAGAAATACCCAGATTTGAAAAGCGGAATTAGAAAACGTAAATTAAAAACGATTGTTTCAAAAATCAATATACAGGTATGCAAAATGTTCCCCAAGACCTCTTTCTCATAACCCGCTATAAAAAGCTGTTATTTCTTACCACGAGATAGGGCCCCAGCCAGCACTTCCAGCGTAAATGGATATTTACGTATGGAACGGTTAATAAATAAAATTAAAAAAATTAAAATTAATTATGCTAGATTCAGAAACAGAACAAAGAGAAACCTTAGAAGAAAACTAAATAAGAAGATGACTGTAGATGGAAACTTAAAAGAAACATGGAAACTTTAAAGAAGCATCTCACAAACACCTACACTTCCCATCCTATATTCCTACCTCATGCGTCATGTGGCTCACGCTGCTGACAACAAGCATATCTAATGTCCAACCCGGCGTATGCAGCCGATCCGGCGGTATATAAAACATGCGTGGTTTGGTCATCCGTTGGGCGTGTTCGGCAGACGACCAAGCTGCGTGTTGAAACGAACCTCCAGACTGGATGCCCTGAATCGGCAGCAATGCCCACCATACGCTGGCAAATCAATCAATCGATCAAGCATGTGTTTGCAATGAATATGCCTGATAAAGAGCAAAAAACGAATTACTAGGCTAAGAATGGTATAAAGAACTCCACACAATATGATATTTTGTTCCAAAAATATTTTCAAACCTAATAATGACTAGGTTTCGTCATACTAAAACAAAATAATTTATATCGCTACTTTCCATAAAATGAAGCTTTCGGTTATTATGTTGCCTTATAAGGAAACTACTAAAGTAAGTTACAAACTTGATAGTTTTATTTAATTAAACTGAAACTCAAGTGCAAATGATGTACTTGACTTCAATAAATCACCATCGAGGCAAATATTGACAAAGCACTAGTTATGCCGACGAGTGTATCTGTTGCGAGAAAGACCAGATACAAAGATAGACGATTCATTCTATCAGGCTTATGAATGCATGTACCTCGAAGAATCTCAACATTAAAGCAAGACTGAAGACTGTATTATTTAATTTTAATATGAAGGTTGTTTATAACCAGATGTTGACTGAAACACAAATTGTAGATCTCCTTGAATAATTTAAGATAAGATAAACGTCTTACATATTTACTCAAACAAGAAAAATAAAATGGGACTTAACGTGAAAATAAAAGAACAATTTTTTTAATTAAATCTATTTGATTAAGTGTGGTTTCTTAAATATTATGGTAGAACAAATAGACACTTATATAAGCAGTAATTCTTTCTTAGAATTATCAACCAGATACCGTTTCGTTTGACGTCTGTATGCCCACTAGAGATAGAAATGCAAAAATTGGTATGTAATAGGTACTTGTATATGGAGCAAATACAGCCGAGTGGGTTGAGGAACGGCTCGGAACCTACTGGTGTTCTCTTAGTGGGTTCAACTCCCACTGGCACCGGAAAAATCTAATCGTGAAAGTGTTGGTCCCTTGTTGCGGGGGTCTGTGTGGCATCCGCCTCTTTGGCGCTTTCCACAGTTTGTGTCTATTTTGGTTATTATCGTGTCCTGGCTTGGACTGTCTAGATATAGATTGATATATTTGATAGTTAATTATTAATTTTGCTAGATTTGTTTTGATTGACTGATGTATTTAACAGGATAATATTACTATTAATTGCATGCTCCCCTGTTGGCCTTTTCGACCATATTATTAGTGTGTTAGGTCTGTAAATGGGTCTTGTACATATACAGTCGGATCTCTCTTTTATTGCCATTACGGTGTAAGTAGTAATCGTGATATTTATTTGTGTTTTTAATGAGTATTTTTATGTTTAATATTTTTTCTCAAAACCAGATAGTAGAGAGTATTATGGGTATATTTATGGGGTGTATATGTAATTGAGGGACAGAAAAGTGGGAGCATTTAGAAATTTATTTAATAATAATTTGAGAAATATTTATAGAAATCCAGAAGTGAATGCAAAAAAAGCAGAAGTTGTTCGATTGAATAATATTGTAGAACTATTACCGAATAGTGATGTAATAAGAACTGAATTGGAACAAAAAATACGAATATGAACAACTCATTATTAAATTAAAGAAGGATCAAATAAATAGGGAGATTCTTGAGTCAAACAATAAACAAAAAACTGTTTGGAATATTATTAATAAATGCACAAAAAAAAGCAATAAGAACGAAGCAACCTCAATGTCACCTGAAAGCTATAATATTTTTTTTACTCAAATAGCGAAGGAATTAGTTAATAAGTTACCTAAATCCCATTCTACCCATATGGAATATCTACAGAATGGTAACAAAATATATAATAACTCAATTTTCCTTTATCCGGTTTTGGAAACAGAAGTACTAAATGTATTACGGTCTATGAAAAATTCCAAAGCTACCGACCTATACAATCACTCAGTGGATATGTACAAAGATGTAGAATATTTATCTGGACCCCTAACTTACATAATTAATATCATGTTTGTGACAGGTACGTTTTCAAACAAATTTAAAAAGGCAAAAATCATTAGACTGTTTAAGGCAGGTGATATTGAGGACGTATCCTGCTATAGGCCAATTGCTTTACTCCCTATTCTAGTCAAAGTTTTTGAAAAATTATTGCCTTAAGAATACTTAATTTTCTATAATCACATAATATTCTTACAAATAAACAATTTGGGTTCTGGAAAGGTAAAAATACCTCACAAGCTGTTTGGGAGCTTGTTAATTTCATTAGCGAGGGCTTTGAGAATTTTAATTCAACATTAGCAATTTTCCTAGACCTAAGCAAAGCATTTGATAGTGTTAACAAAGAAATTTTATTAAATAAATTAGAATTTTATGGTTTTAAGGGTGTAGTTCTTAAATTGTCATCGTATTTATCGACAGATACCAATGTGTGTGTTATAATGATAAACTTAGCAACATGCTAGCAGTGGAACACGGTGTGCCGCAGGGAAGTGTACTAGGACCGCTGCTATTTTTGATTTATATTAATGACTTACCTAATGCTCATTCAGCATTAACTGCAGACGACACTACTTTCGCAGAACACTTGAGAGACACTGGTACTAATGTTGATTTGCAAACCAACATTTTAACCAAGTCTTCTGACTGGTTTAATGCCGACAAATTATGTTTAAACACCAACAAAACACACACATTACTTTTTTCCACCAAGAAAAATAACCTTCAGACCATAAAATTTCTAGGATTAACATTAGACAATAGATTAAGTTGGCATCCACATATTAATGACCTAACAAGTAAATTGTCCAAAAAAGTATATGCCATCAGACAAATAAAAATAGAGTTAATCTAGATGCAGCACTTGTTGCATATCATGCTTTGTTCCATAGTGACATGGTATATGGATTGATAAACTGGGCTACATCCAACCAAGTACATTGCATTTTCATTATTCAAAAGAGAGCAATTAGAGCTCTGGCTGGTTTGAGTCAACTTGAAAGTTGCCAATCCTGGTTCATAACATTTAATATATCAACTTTGCCTTCCGAACTTATTTCTTGTAATTTAATTCACATAAAGGAGAATTTGAGCGAATATGCTAGAAATGGCGAAAATCATGAATATAATACTCGTAATCGCAATGACATATAAACACCTTCTCAGAGATTAGAGTCAAACAAAGAAACAATTTTGGTATTGCTCTATTTAACTCTTTACCACAAGAATTGAAAACTTTACCAAACAGACAATTTAAAGCAAAGTTAAGAAAGCATCTTTTGGCTAGTGCTTACTATAATGTGTCAGATTTTAAATATGTATAAATTTAGATTAATGTTTGTTCTTTGTTAGTGTACTTGAATTAATTGTCCTGTACTATAGTATACAAACGATATTAGGATTATATCATTTACACATATTTGACTATACTAGAATTAGGTCCTGGTATTCAATACAATCATTATTTGTTTGTTTGTTTGTTATTTACTTTGACTATATTAGTATTATGTCCTAATGTTTTATACAGTTAAGTTTTTCTCTACTATTCATATTTACATTTATATTTTTTCATTTTACCTATTTATGTTGACGTGTCAAAACGCTACGGTGTATTTTTTAAATGACCAATAAATTATTATTATTATTGTTATTATTATTTGGGTGTGAAGGTATAACGAAGTGTGAGGTTAGTGAATTGTAGCAGTGAATTTTCAAATTTAGGTATTAGATTTTTGAGAATGAAGTTAAATAAGATAGGAGTTCCTGTGATGTTATGTAAGTGTGATATAATGGTTTTGAAAGTAGAGTTTGTGGCAAAACTTAAGGATTTGTTCTGCATGACCTGTAGTCTTTTTTTTTGTTCGATTCTTTGAATTTAAGTTTTCTGTCAAAGGTGACTCCTAAATAATATATCGTATTTAACCAGTCGACAGGATGTCCCTCAATTGTGATTTTATGATTAGGTGTTTGAAACTTGTATGTGAAGGTTGTGTTTTACTAATGTTTGTTAGCGGGCCCCAATTTTTGTAGTATTGTACTATGTTGTCAGTTTATCTTTGCATGAGTTCGGTAATTAGGTTTAGGTTACTAAAGTAAGTATATCCGTATCGTCGGCGTATAAATATATTGTGGACCGGTGGTCTATTGGCGTTGATATATCGTTTGTGTAGAAGGTGTGTAATATCGGTCCGAGAGCTGAGCCCTGTGGGATGCCGGAAAAGATGGATTTTACAGGACCAGGAAAGACTAATCTAAGAGTTTTTCTGGTATACCGAAATTGTTTGGGGGGAGAGTACCTAATATAATATACAGTTACTAGTAAGCTAAGTATTATTAAACTTATTAATAAGAGTGGTATCAAATATACTATCATGCTTTAAGAGCCCAATCTGCGAATAGTTTTATTTCCTCAGTTTCTTCTGGTAATGTTAAATGTCCATCTAACATTCTTCGTTTTACTCTTAAAATGTGAACTATCGAAAACTGTCTTAAGAAACAGTTTATTAATTGATCATTTATTTGGAATGCAATTGTTTTCTGCTTCATTTGCGCACTAGTGCATATAATGGCCAAAATTAGAAATACATCAGCACAAAATAACTAAAAAATCAAAAATATGAATTCTGCAGTGAGAATTGGTACTTACATGGAGTAAAAGTTTGACCTTAAGCAATGTTTCAAATGAATTTTCGATATCTCTAACGCGAAGTATGATATCGTGACTTCGCTTTCTTCAAGGCGTCGTAATAGACCACGTTTAGTCATTTTTCTTGAACTAAATATATTAAAAGATGCAGTTTATGAATCTCTATTATTGTACCAAAAAATATGTATTTATCTCTAAAAATAACGAGAATACAAGAGTGCATTCATAACACTGCCCCACGAAGAAAGTATTTGATCCGGATGACTGACTATGGTATTTCTCGACGCTGAATCCGAGCCCGAGGTTAAGAAAATTCGTATACCCCTTACAGTAGAGGCAAAAACCTATCATTAAGGAATAAACGGGGACTTTTTATCTCTGGTACTCCTCATTTTTAATGCCAGGGGCTTCAGCGAGGGAGTAACAATTCTCTCGAAATTGTTGATACGCCGCAACCCTTCTATACCCTTCTGGACATAGAACTGCACTACAAAAGCTTCTAGCTTACAAGCTCTTGAAAATGCAAAGGAAATATGTTAGAAGGTGAATGTCGCTCCAGAACCAAGCCCTTAGAAGTGTATGAGGAACACAGGGATGGAGGCAGATCTGGGAGAGCAAATGTCCCTTGTTTTACTACAGAATGAACGTAGTGCATTGACAAGAATCTCCTTCAATTGCCTTGATCGAACCCTTCAAGTGGCAAAAACTACCCCTAAACCCCCAATAAGGGTTGAAAGAACTTTTAGAACCGGAAAGAAGCACTTTGGGTTTTTTAATTCTGAGAGGAAAGACAAACGAATTCATCTCTGCAGATTTTCTTTCACTCCAGCATTCAATACAGCTCTATATCCCTCATAGTATTACCTGTATTTCATGTTTCAATATATGTTGAGTGGAAAAGAATGTTAGAGAAATAAGTATGACTGAAGATAAAATGGGGTTTATGAATGAAAGTGAGATGAAACATAGGTGATACTGTTATTGAACACAATATTGACTGAAACTCATTTTCAATCACCTCCAAATTATGCCAACTTGGCTGGCGAAATATGCTTCGAGTGATAGAATTCGTAGTGTTAAAGTACTTTAACGTTTCCAGCTCGTTTTCCAATAATTCAAACAATATCTGTCTTCGTGTTTTCTGTTTTAAAAGAATGAATTTCAATCAAGATTTTAATTTTGACTCCTTTCAAGAGAAATGTAATAAATCCATCATGCGTGTTTAAGTGTTATAAAATAATTACATTTATGATAGTGAGATTGTCCAGACAGAAGATAAATTTAGAATTATCTGAGACGAATTTCACATTAAAATTTTCTACGTATGATTCTAGGTAAACTCAGCTGATTATAAAACACCTTATCTAACGTTAATTATTCAATAGGTCAGAATTACAGGGTGTCAGTTGTATGCATGCAAATATTTTGCACGGTGATGGTTGATTGACACAGCAGAAATAAAGAATTCTTATAAGTTTGTTTACTGACTCAAACCTAATGTTGTACTAAGAATTAATTAGAAACAAGCTAACCTTTATACTCTTCCACGATTTACTGCACTTTTTATATAATTGTTGCACATTCTATAGGGTATTCTTCGCAGTTTTCTTTGTAAATAACCTTTAGATAGTGTTTGTTTAATTAAAAAACAAAAAAAATTGTTTTTTGTAATTTAAAAAATTTGTAATTTCTTTATTTATTGATTGACTTTGTATAGGGTTCTTCCTCTAGCTAACACCAAGTTACTGTCCAAATTTCAACACAATAGGACTTTTCGTTCTTAAGCTATCGTGCTTACAAGAGACGTGACGGCCGGACATACAGACAGATAGACAGGCACATACATGGACGGATAGACGGACGGACAGACGGACAGACGGACAGACGGACAGACAGACAGACAGCCGGACGGACAGACAGACATACGGACGGACATTTTGAAAGTTGTTCAGAATTCGAACACATACACAGTGATATGATTTTTTTTTCTATACGAGCAAATTACCGATTTTAGAAGTATGCCCATCGAATGCAATATACTCCTCGTTTTGTATTTGCGAAGATTATAATAAGCAATGTTTTCATTGTAAATAGTAAAATTATAAATAGAAGTTGGACGAGACAAGCAAATTGTTCTTCCTATCGTGTCATTGATGCGGTTTTACTGTGTCTATGATTAAAGATAATAATAGGTACAGCGTTACTTTTTTTGCCTAATCTGTTTTAAATTGAAACACTAGCTGAAATTTATTATTATTATTTGTACTTGAAGCCATTTTAGCACTTTGCCACAATCACCACAATTCTTTTGAACTAAGCTGTTCGCTTGTTTTTAATTTTCAATTACTTGCACAACTAATAACATCCGGAGAACTTTAAACCAGTAAGCAATAGTGCCGCTGCAATTTCTGTCTAACTGAAAGAAATACATTTTAATGATGGTAATAAGACTAACCTTTTTTTATTATAATGCAAATTTGTTTAAACATAGTGTAACGTTCTTTGATAGGGTAACTGGTTTGGAGAAGTTATTCCAGGGTTCGGTTAAGTAATAAAGACAGTCCAAATATAAATAAACAATTCACGTAAACAGGTAAATGAGGCAGTGTCACATAATATACATTTATTGACTGGTTTCCGTATCTTTTAAAATTTCTTGATATTATCTAAGCGTACGTATGCAAAGTGGGCGAGAGTGTAATGTGGCGATGTAACGGCTTATTTTATATCTCATCGTGGCGTCGATGTTCTCGATGTCACCATGAGAACCCCAGCCCAACACGCTGAAGAGCATAACGGTCAATTTATGTTAGATCCGGCTTGGTAACGTCGCTATCTACCTGGGGAATACTTTCTGTGGCGTTGGATAAATAACTTGCCAACTCAAAATGCTCCCGCTCAGCATGCTGAACAGTCTAGAGGTCGATTTATATTCGGTCCGGCTTGGTAACGTCGCAAAGAGTAATATGCTGATATTAGCCAGCGCAGCACGCTGAAGACCAATGCCAGAAAAGCACTGGTTTGTGTCCAATTTCGTCGTGTTTCTATATCCGAACCACACATGGTTCAACTGCAATGCGTGTTCATACGTTGGTAGGATAAACGGAAATCTAGTCATGTTACATGAATTTATGAATGCCTCCTTGCAATAGTCCGTAATTAAACTGATAGCAATTAATGCAAAATATTTGTACGTATATACCAAACACCCTCTATACAAAAATATGTAGTTCAACAAATAATTTATTGTCTGGCAGCAGTACCTACAATCCTGTTATCTTGTCCATATCAACGTAATTTTGAAGCATTGCAAAATTAATGCGTAATATTTTTATCAACTGCGCAATTGTCAACACAACGCACTGCATACAGGGTATTTAAAGAAGTTAGTTGAAGCTCTGAAAAGAAAATCTTTTGATTATTTATAAATAAGTACACAATGTATTGTTTTAAGTATCTACCTAGTATGATTTGCTCTTCCAACCTCTTCTCAACGTAGTAAATTTTTAACTGACTTTAAACATTTTTAAAAAGGAGAAGATTAGAAATTCGACCCGTAGGTTCTCTTATTAGACTATTTATTTGGAATGGTTTACCCCGATCGGGTAGGGCCTAATTCCTGGATTTTACAGCTGGCGCCGCGCCGGGTCTACAACACTTGGATTAAAAAAAAAAAAATTTAAGGATGCATTAATTTCGTTTTAAATAAAAATTGTTCCCATGTCTTGTACGAATGTTCGTTCTATCTTATCTCAGTGTCTAAATTTGATTGCATAATACGGATTTAATTTTATTAGCTCTACTGCACTTTTGGTGCCAAGTGTACCTATTTGTTCATAAAATATTTTTAAGAAAAACTAATGCATATTGAAACTAGGTACAGCGATATACTATTTATCACCACTGAAAAACATCTTAAGGCAATTGTCTTACAAAATTTTGATATACTTCAGACAGACACATTTTTCACGGGGTCGATAACAATATTTAGATTTATTGTCGTTTTTGAACTTCACACTTCTTTGTTTAGTGCCCTTTGGTAGTTGTCTACAGTTTTTATCATCTGGAAAATTCCTGCAACTGTTATCAGCTTCTAATTCCAGGTGGTAAGTTTATTGCTTCTGATCTGAGCTTGTGGTGTTCATCCAAGAGAGAAATTACTAATTCTTTTAAATATTTACTTATGACGAAATGTTATTAGGATCATTTGGTGTATATATAATTTACCAGTTGATTCCTGCCATATTCACTAGCGAATAAAAGATTACCATTGACTTTTGTAATACGTAGAAAATGGTAATTATTTACTAGTTTGTCAACTGTGTCGATACGACTTTTGGTTGAATTTTCTAACATATGGGACTTCTCCTTTTTCGTATTTAATCGGTGATGATTCTTCTGCATATCCACTATTTTCTTCTCCATCCTGTTCTGTATCAATAATTTCATTTTCTTGCTACTCTTAATTTAGTAGTATCATAACTATCTTTATCATTAGATTCTATTCTTCTAATAAACGAGGAAGTCTAGCTTGTGTGCCACACAATTTATGGTAATATCCTGAAATCCTGAAACAACCAACTATAAAATATTATAGTCGTATGTAAAATAAAAACTTGCCTTGGTGAAACAACTCCAAAGTAAAATAATTATGTCTAAATTTGTTAGCATATAATAACTGGCGCCAGTTTTTCAGTTTCAAACTAATTATTATCAGCCCAGATTTTCATGAAGTTTGGTACCTGAAGATATGAGGATTCGCTGAAAAGAGTCTGACGTTAAGCTTAAAAAATCAAAACGAACGATATTTTCCTTTACTTGAAAACTAAATATTTAAATCTCCTTTCCCTGCGTACACACTAGTGGGAATGTTTTATATGGGTGTTGTATAGGCAATATCATTGTTTGGTCTCAGGTAAATGGCTTCACTTGGACTTAGCAATTGGACATTGCCATTGATGTGCACGCGTGCCTGAAATTTAAACGGAGTGTGTCCACGGGTGGTCACGTTGCCACAATTTGACACACAAGAAATGACCACCGTTAGGCATGTGGTCTTGCACAGTAACAACAGAAATGACAACAATTGGGCACGCGGCACTGTGTGTGTTAAAAATCAATACCTTTTCAAGGAGAAGTCGGGGGGTCAAGATAGCGACAATTTTTTAAAAATTGCCATGTGAATATGAGACCAACTTTTAAAAACTGTAGTCATAATACAACTCATTGTGATAAACAGAACTTCTGCCTTTCAAACTTACAACTCAACTCTACTAAAACCATGGCGAAAAAGGTAGCAAAAATTCATCGATATGTATTTTGGTTTTTATTATTTTCATCAAGTATGAATGAAAGTACCTATCTATTGGTATTCTCATCCATACTTTCTCTAGTCTCCAATGCGTCTAATAAAAAATACTAAGCTCTACCTAAGAACCTAATTAATGTAATTTGAAAACTACTACAACTTGGTCTTCCGTGTTATGGAGTTAATTGAATTCTTCTTTTCTTGCAACCATATCTCTTGGAACTAAAGTGTCATTTAAAGAAGAAAAAATGATCGCCGTGCTGCAAGCACGATCCATAAGTACGCTGGCTCTAGGGGGCGTATATGAGATATTTGTTTGCTATCTTATGCCGATTTTGGTGGAGTGACGGTGACCAACATGTAACTGTTGTGACTATGTTACTATTAACTGGTAACTCTACTTTGACTTTAATTCCAATGACTAATATTTAAATCTAGGTCTACCTCTGTGTTGAGATGGCCGCAAAGGCAAGTGAACTACCAAAATATTACGTATACTTGTAGTGGATGGAGGCCACGGAGGAGAAGGAGACATACAACAACTTCACCAAGTGGAACGATTGGTTGATAAGTACTGGTCGGACCAGAGTGGCGCTTCCCAGAACCGAGAAGCACTGGAAAGACATCATAAGGATGTTGTAGGTGGTGATGAAGAAGATAGGCTCCCTTGTTGTAGATGTTGTTCGTCTCGTTTCAGGTTCCGGTGTGGTTAGGGAAATAGGTATAGTAGAAAAATCAAAATTGAAATATATAAAAGTATACGTGGCTAAAGGACTAGTTTCCAAGGCCAGAAGTCAAGAGATAAGAACAACTTACAAAATAATATGTCGTACTTACATGTCTCCTGCAGGTTTCGAATAGTTTAACTATTTAACTATTACTAGATCCTTTATAAGATCTATCTTATGTAATAGTTGAATCAACTCACAAGTCAACTTTCTCAATTTGGTTTATGGGTCAAGGTATTGTGGAATTGGCTGGGTAGGGGACAGTGTGACCGTCCTTCAACTTTGGCAGACGGATTTCAAATTCAAACTAAATATAATCGATGAGATATAGCTAAGTGCGGGCCTGTTGAACGTGAAAGTTAAAGTTTCTATCCTCCACGAATAAAATCTACAACAAAGTAGTAGCTCATCTTAATTTATAGGTTTTTCTTAGATAAGCACTGATGACCTCCTAGCCCCTGTAATGGGCTTTCGTAGCAAAAATAAATCGACGTTAAATAAGTGATTAATAAGAACGAATCATCAAATAAAGCGATTATCATATAAAATGCAAGCTATTTGCGATATCTTAAAGACCACAACTAGTGCTTGAGATGCTGGAATGCATCAAGGAGCTTTGATTAATGATGTTAAAATAAAACGATTCAAAGAGTCAATCGCATATAGGCGTCTTATTTGAGAAAATGATTTATTTTATAAAATAATACAAAAAGTTAAATAATGATTATTATTTAAAAAATGGTGAAACAAATATTGCATACTGTAAGTACAGGGTTATTCGTTACATTTTGACCCCCCCCCCTTATTTCTATTACTATTGGAGATAAAAAAATCGTTATTAAAGTTATAGGGTTGTATAACTATAAATATATATTAAATGTAATTAGAAAAACAATTTCTTGCATAGGTCACGTAACATAACAATAAAGGTTGTCTTTTAAATGTAAAACCTTGTATGTTTTTAGATATTCTTTTGATCTTTTTCCTTGATTTTCAAATATGTCGGGTTTGATAGGTCTAGCTGTAATATTTGTTAATATATCGGACATTAATCATCTTTATAGGATTTTACAAACTATCTATGAGAACTAAAAGAAAAACTGTATGTAAAAATATTAATGAAATGTATGTAAAAATATTAATGAAATCTGCATTCTTATAACCTGACTTCTGGTTATGTTAGCAAGTTAGAATCCTAAAATAAATTTGTCCAATTTCTTATATGACATTCTCATTATAACACTAGCATCCAACATAGTCCCCAACGGCTATGTAGATTAAACTAGTATCTGCATGACCCCCTACGGTATGAATATTTAGATAAAAATGGGAACAGAGGCATAAAATGAATTTATTTACCTACCTTGTCTTAAAAATTCCTTTATTCTAATGGATTACATGTTCATAAAATCTCTCATTCAGCAAAAAAACGCTGTCTGAAAAAGTCGTACTTTTTCAAGCGCCGTTTACGAAAATATTAAAAAATTGTTATGCCAACAATGTATTCATAAACTAGACATCACAGCGAAAAATGAGCTCCGGATGAGTGATTTTTGACGACGGGAACTGGGTCAGATTGAATTAAACATTTGAGACCCTTTTTAAAAACAAATGCATTTTCTCGAAACGTTATAAAGATTTTTTGATGAAAATTTTATGGTAGCTTAAGGGTTACAAGAGACATGTTTCCACCAAGTTTTGAGGATTTAACAAAAATTTTCACAAACTTTTAAAAATTTCATTAAAAATTATTGAAATTTTCCAATTTTTCGGCAGTTTTTTCTGATTATTTAACAAAATTATTAACCGATTTAAATAACTCAAGTGGCAAATTAACTGTCTTTATATCACCTTTACGTATAACATCAAATATGGCTATTGTCAATCGGTTTAGAGCTACGCTTAAAAACCCCGAATTTTCGTGATTCTTTCGCAAAGAAACGTTTCTTAAAAGAGGCTCCCCCACTTTAAAATGGGAGGAAATTCACAGGTATGCTCCTTATCAATAAATACATCGACTGAACCATGTGGTTACCTGTAAGGAATTTGATCCAAGATTAGCCTTCCCATGAGCTAATTCTACTGGATTATGCAGTTATGCAATTACGGCAGTCCCATTGGATTGCCATTTTGATCCTTTTACTTTTTACATCAGATTCAGTATCAGCTGCGCCAAAAATTCCTTACTATTTACCTCCAACTACTTTTTTGCGATTTTTGCTTACCTTGTACTAAACATAGCTTGATGAAAATATGAGACCGTTGGTCCTCTACAGTTTGTAGAAGAATTCACGGAAATCGCTAAAGCCATTCCAGAGAAATCGTCGAACAGACATGAGAAGAAAACATACGGGTTGATTTGAGAACCTTCTCCTTTTTAAGAATGTTCGTTTAGTGGACTAATAAAAGTATTCAGATTTGATAAGCTTCTTAACCTGGCACGTTATAAGTTTAATGAGTCTTAAATTATCATTCTCTAAAATTTTAGAATCAGTTAGTTCGCTGTGGAAGTATGAATTTTTGTAAGACAGAGTAATAAACATAAAAAACAAGAATATTATAACTAATGTAATGTGTTGTGAATTATTTCAATAGCTCTCGGGTAATTAAAAATGTGATAGCTAAAACGTCTTTATAAAATATTTTTATATAATTTACAACAATACAAGTTACATATTGATAATATCATAATATAGATTTATGGTCATCTGTAAACAATTAAAAATAATAATAAAATCTTGTCGTATAACACAGATAACCAATAATCAAGTGCGCTAATTATTTATATTCATTGAATATTTAATACCTACATTGTTTCTAGTTGACAAATTCCTAGTAATGTATCACAATCAGTTGCTAAAATATGTTTTAATTAATTTTATCTGAATATTTTAAAACTTATGTCAGTCATTGACCTTCTTTGTCTGACACATTTGAAGTATCGGTTTCTGTATCACTAAAATCGAAGTGGCACCATTTGTACTTGAACGAATAAAGACATATACAGAGTTTGGCGAAAGTAATGTTGCAAATATGTCTGGAGACTTTTTTTAACGCTTCAAGGAATACAGCAATTTTAAGGCCGGCTTACATATTACTAGTTCTCTTTTCAGAGATTATATAGGGGGACCCAGCCACAATCATTAAGGATTTGGCTTCCGGTGGATTTTGATGAAACAAGTGGCATTCGACAAATTATGGTTCCCAAATCAAAAGGTCTTATAGGCCTGAAGTCCGTTACTACACTCTTCGCAAATACAAAACGAGGAGTATATTGCATTCGATCGGCACATTTCTGAAACCGGTAATATGGCTCGTAGAGAAAAAATTTCATATCACTGGCACTGTCTTGGTGATCGAATTCTGAACTAATTTCAAAATGTCCTTTCGCCCGTCCATCTGTCTGTCTGTCCAAGACGTAGTGTATATTGCATTAGATCGGCACATTTCTAAAACTGATAATATTGTTCGTAGAGAAAAACTTTTCATATCACTGTGTTGGTGATTGATTCCTGAACAACTTTCAAAATGTCATCTGTCTGTCCGTTTATCCGTCACGTTTATGGCCAACATGGGGAATCCTTGTTGCCCCTTCTTTGTCTTGTAACCGATTTTATTATATTTATGTTTAATTCTTACATATGATTCTTGTTCTTGTTCACTTCCCTAACTCAGAAACTTAATAGAATGTCAGAAGGTAATATTAGGTAGCAAAACTTGTACTATTTTCCAATGGTCTAAGCGTCACGATTTAAACGAATGCAATTTTCCTGACAAACATAATGATAAAACGAATATAACCACGCGCCTTTAAAATTTGCATTTTTTAATGAAAACATTGTTCTTAAAATATGTAATGTCATGCGAGAATATGACACAATAGGTGCCGAAATAGCGATAAATTAAATTTATTAGTCAATTGTGAAATTATGGTTCATGTGTTATAATAATGGCGTCGAAAATTTTGGCCATCAAAATGGCATAGAAAATATCCTTTAAGGTCGTTTTCACCAACAAATGCTACTTGAACGTAATTGCTACTTGGCGATAGTGACGAAAACTGCAAATACGTAACTTTAAAGTTATATTTACCACAAATCTGCGAATGGGACTATAGCATCAATGTCGTAGCAAAGTTGTGACTATCACAAAATACCTCTTCAAAGTTGCCTCTGCCACTTCATGGTTACATTTTTCCAGATATTAATTCAGAACGTACGTATTAGCTGTATAGCTGTACGTTGAGGTCTAAACTGAACGCGCTTCTAGCTTTTGCAGTTTATTATTTACCTAACTTCACATTTAAAAACTTTTCAGTTGTCGAAATTTATTTGTATGCGGCCATGTATGATGACTTATTAAACATAAACCTCGTCGGTATAGTATACTAATACTGAGATAGATATAGAAGAAAAAGTAGGTGCAATAAAACTGTGTTGAAATATTAAATTTTGTTGCCTTATTTTGAACATAAAACGTTGCACAGCATGAATATAGCAGCATATAATTCTAGTCTAGATTAGGCAAACATATATAGGTTAGGTCTGTTGCATTAACTTTACCTATGGTCAACATTGGGAACTATGTGGTGAAATTTACTTCATGGTAAATTTCAGAGGTGACGTGCACTTTGTAGTAGCCGTGAACAGTTCCGGAGGTAGCAGTAACGTCATTAACACATATGAATATTACTTACAAGTTCCACCACTTTAAAGGAATAGTGAAAGTTCCCAGAACGTCGTGGCAACTATTAAAGCTACTTGAAAGTGATTGCAACTTTGAAATCACATTTCAGTTATGCTAGTTAGTCGCTGCTACTATCGTTTACCACCTTCAAGTACTGAAAACCCGGAAGTCATCCCATTGGTAATTATCACGTTCCCATGTACCACGAAAGCTAAATAGAAGTTGCATAACTATAAAGAAACCATTCGTGGTAGAAACTTCGAGGCAGGAACTGTAGATTTGTCAAATGAAGTTATTTTTACATCAGAGTCGTTTTAGTCGCAATTACGTAATGGTTACTCATCCGAGGTTCCCATCTCAGTTACTGTCACTTTAGTGCTAGTTGGGTTATGGCATTTCCCGCCTATGCCTTTTTATGAAGTACTTTATATCCATCGGAATCAAATCCTTGACTTCGAATTTTTACTACTTTTGATGAACGCTCTTGTGGCTCAGACATGGAGTATTCTCTACCACGTTCAGAATAATAAAATGCGGTAATTGGTTTTTATAGGAAAACCGTCCCATTGATATTTTATTAAATTTTGACATTAAAAATAACTACTCGCTACATCATGACTGAGAATTCCGCCCCGTGCAAATCTCTTGTACTTTGGAAAAATATTTCGTGGTACTTTTGAAAAAGTAAATCTGGCGGAGCGGTTTTCCAATTTTTGGTGCTTTCAAAAAATAATTAATTTTCGAACGACGGCGCCTAAAGGCGATTCACCGTTGTCCTCGAGCTGAAGAAATTTTTATCAAAATAATTTTTTATTAAAACTTTAATAACCACACTGTATAGAGTGGTATAGGAGCTCATATGTATTTCTGTCGTTGGACAATTAACGGGTGAACGACAAGGCCGATGATGTGTCGATGTCATGGACGATATCGTTATCATTATCGGCCAGTCTGAAAGCGTGCCATATATTTTCATATATTTTACTTGTTACGATATCGTTTTCTTCTGCGACAAAGATGCCGTGTCGTGTAGTCTGAAATTGCTCTTACACGTTGAAATCTAGTATGGTGGAGCATAGCTCACTTAATTTGCTTCCCTACAATTAATCTTGGGCATCAGTAAAAAATTAATGCCATTCTTTATTTGTCCCTTGTTATACGCCATCGGTGTGGTGCAGTCACTGAACGAATAGCTGTAGTACAAGCTTTGTATTAGATAATCAACTTACAACAATAACACTATATATCAAAGTAATAACGTGTATGTAAAACGGACAGCATGCAAAAATCATTTACAGTACACATACAGGTCGAATCGTAATATACAACAACAATAATTAAGTGATCGTTCTAGACAATAGACAATAAGTCAATACACATCGTGTGTTGAGGAGAAATGTAATAACGAAGAATGTGTAAATAATAATATACATGATATTTTAATTAGATACATAAACTCGGGTATGGCTGTGAAAAATATTCTATTTATAGAATATAGTATTTATATAAGCTTAATTAAATAAAGTACAGTTCCAATTAATATGTGATATATGTTTTTACTTTTCAAAAATAATAGTTTCTCAGACTTTGTTATGCTGTGGGATTTATATTTCCATTGAAGGTGCCGCCGTGCGCCGCCTTGACGTCTGCAAGAATGTTTCCTTACAAACACAGGGTGTAATTAGTTTCATGTCATTAAAAATGGTAATAGGGACCGACTAGACTAACAAAAAACCTATGTGACTTTTTTCACTAGGGGCACTTTGAAAAAACTGACCTGGGTTTACATTTTTAATGTTAAGGTAGGAAACATTTGAGAACGACTGTTTTTCAGAGTCAATGGATGTTATAATTCCGAATATTAGAAATAATAAAAAAACTGTAATACCCGACTTGTGTTCCCTCCGGTAAAAGTGCGGCACTTTGATGGGATTACTTGTACAGAACTTTTTATACCACTAATTATAAAAATGTAAATAATTTCTTCTCTTTCGGCACAACGCAACCATAGCATGGCCGCAGGGATTTAAATATGATTTGTTAACATGTGTTTTTTAATTTGGAACAGTTATTGTAGCTTTTACTGTCGTTAGTAAGAATTCATAAAATTTAATAGTGGTTTATTAACATTTGTAACATTGTGCTGAAAGCTTAAAAAATTAGTAATTATTTTATGAAATTGGAAAACGAACAGTTAGACGTCCGAGATACGATAACAGAAAATAGTTGTGTATTTTAGGTTAGGAAAAAATCAGAATTTTTTAACGAATTGAGCGCATAGTTATTCCCAATCAGGTATCGGAAACTAAAAATCGAGTCTTTATTCTCTATGAAAATTAATGTAAATAATAATAAACAGATCAAAACAAGACAGCAAATATTAATAATAATAATCATACCTTTAATGCCCAATAGGTAACAACCAATAACTGAACAGTTCTTTTAAATTTTTCACAAAAATTGTTCGAAATGACCTCCACCTCCACGTATACACATTTCGGCACATCTAACTAAGGATATACGCACTCCACTCAACACATTTGGTAAACTAGGATCATGTTTTATGGTTTCTATGCACATTAAAACACGTTGTTGCAATTGTTCTAAAGCTCTTCCACACCAGCTGCATTTCCACCACTTTCTTCATACACCAAGTGCATATCCGCGAGCTCTGGATAAGTGTAATCTCCCATAATGTCCAAAATCTGCGTTTTAAAACACCACACTAAACTGTGAATTAACGTTATCAGTATAGAAAACAAAAAGAAAAACTCGATCCAAAATTCAAAAAGTAACACAAAAAGCACGAACGAGAAGTAGTATCTTACGTAACCAATTACTACTGACTTGAACGACAAGTTAATGAAATAAATCTTAACATAAATGGCACAATATTCAAAAAGACCAAAAGCAACAGACAAAACCAAGGAACGGGTAGGTCGCGTGGTTTTTTACGTTATTTACAAGGACACAAACTGAAATTATTATTTGAGAATATTACAAGGGAGAGTATACCACGCGTAATAAGATAATTTGGCCGAGAAGAAGCAAAAAACATGGCGGTATCCTCTGTCGGTCGCTTTTAACTGCTTTGTCGGTATACTTTTCGATGATCTCTTAGGCGCACCATACTTATTTGCACGAATGTCAGAGTATGCTAGCAGTTCTCAAACTATGTTATTAATTATTTTGGAAATCTTTTTTTGCTTGTCTTGTCGTTCCCTACCACCAGTTTTTTTAATGACATGAAACTAATTACACCCTGTATATTCATTGGCAAGGTATTGTAGTGATTTTTCGAATGAAGCAAAAGTAAAGAATAGGCAGAAATACGTGTCACTGCGTTGTACATACATTTTGCACTTTATTATTTTCTCTGCGGTACCTCAATTCACCATCAAAATACTGAGTTTTTTATTTTCCTAAATAGAATTTTTTAGGTTAATATTTTCTTGGAAACTTATTTTTCTTCTTAACAAGTAAATGTTATAAAAAATTTATGTTAGGGGAAAAGTTCTTCCTACACATAAACTGGTTTGTTTTATGATATGGTGACGATTAATTTTGATATCAAAAAACAGTTGTCAAAATAATAATATCTCTTCTGCCAACGGTAAGTAATATTCATACATGGTGTTACTGGCTTTGTCAAAAAAGATTAAATGGTTTCTGTCAGATCCGACATGGCTAGTAAATTCCGTCTCTTAGATAAATATCTCTACGCAAGGAGAATAATACATTGGATGGGTGAACTCACCACCGGGAATAACACATGTCGAAGCCGTTGCTGTCTGAATTAGAGCAGTAGATCGGAGGTCCATACACCGATCACTCATGGAGTTATATTTGCTATAGGGAATAATCAAAGGGCATGATATTGTTACGCGCTTTCGCCCCCTAGGTGCTGGTGCTGACAGCTCATGAGGAGAAGCCGGAATTAGGTAGCAGTGGTGATAGGCAACTGCATGTCTGTAATGTGCTACCTATGCACGCCATCTCTGAAGTACTAGTGTAGGATGACTTGTAGGCTATACTAGACTAGAAACTTGCAGAAGATGGCTCAAGACTTTACTAGAAATGAATGGAAGTTGCTGGAATGCTTCCAGGTGCCTTTTGTAAAGTATATAAGCCAATGTAAACACACGGGAATGAAGTTTGGGAAATGAATTGAGGTTAGATAATTCGGAAGTGATACAAAGTGAACAGTAGTGTGAAAATATTACGTTAGTCAGTAAAGGTAAAGTCTAGTTAATAAAAGTATTGTGAAGTTTTTAGTAAGTTATTCAATAAATAGTGTGTTAGTGTTTATCTCTTGTTATAATTTTTAACCACTCGGATTTTAAAGGGAGGTTTTCTAAGGGGTGGAAATGTAGACATACTTAGTATCACGCGTCTGAAGGGCACGTCTAGAATTATATATTAATTAGATGACAGTCATGCCGTCGCAACGATATCTAACAAAATCTACTCACAAGGGAGATAGTAAATCTTAAGACTCCCCAAAGACGAAAATAAAAAAAGTATACTTACGGCGATTGCTACAGTCTGCTCTCTCCGTAGTAATCTATTGTCTGGCGCACTTTTTAGAAACACTTCTTAACATATTAAGACCGTCGATGGACTTTGTGAGTAATCGGACTGCTGTACAGACGAAACGGGATCGAAGTGGACCCGTTGAAACAGTTATCCGATTCACGCCACAGAATCGCACGTCAGTCTTCGATCTTTTTAGTGGATCAATAAGAAATCGAATTCAAATATATTTTCATATTAAAATAAATTTTCAAATTTGGAATTTTACCAGGATGCTTTTAGAGCATATATATGTGAGTTCAATGGTTTTCCATCTGTAAAAACGTACTAGCGGCATTGAAATCAAAAATATCTTTTTTCCGTCGACCCTTACAGCGTTGCCCAGCAAGGTCTTTTTATGAGGTACTATGAGTCCGTTCGAATCGAATCCTTGACTTTGAATTGTTGGACTATTTTTGATGGACGTTCTTGTGGCTCGGACATGGAGTATTCTCCACAATTTTGAGAATAAATAAATGTTAATTTGGGCTTTTATTGGACTAACCGTCCATTGACTTTTGCTTAAATTTTGCTTTTTAAAATAGCTACTCGCTACATCCTAGCTGAGATTTCCACCCTGTGCAAATCTCTTCCTGATGCTTTCGAAAAAATAATTTCATGGTACTTTAGAAAAAAATAAATTCGTGGTACTTTCGAAAAATGATTCCGTGGTACTTTTGAAAAAATCGGAGGGTTTACCGTCCTTCGCCATCTGAAAGTCCAATTTTTGGTACTTTCGAAAATTTCATAATTTTCAAACGACGGTGCCTAAAGGGACATTTTTAAGGAAATGCTTTAGATTTCAATGAAAGACGATGCCAAAGGCGTGAAGTGATCATGTTTCTTAATATTTCATATTTTAAAATGGATCATTTTACAGGGTTCATTAACACACGCGCCAATACAAAAACAGGGAGTGGCATAATAAGTGTAAATGACTGCAGTGCCACCAAAGCAATCATGAAAAAATACAATTAACGATGAATAGCGCAATCTTTGTTTATAATTATTTTGTTATTTTTAAGGAGTTATGAAACTCTGTTGAATATGTTTTCACTTTTAATTAGAAAAAAATATCAAAAAGGATCTCACATGGTCAAAAAATAAGATATTGTGGGAAGATCTCTAGAGATATTGGTATGATATCTTAAGAGGCAACATTGTTAACATTGTTAAAAAGATAGTCGTCATTTGCCCTGTTAAAAGCATGTCCGGCTAATAGAAGTATATCACACCAGTGTTTGGTGTATTAGATGCATATTGAAAGTGTCGTGATCTTATCACCTCGCGACTGAAGGTTACGTCAAAATGTATATGATAAGGGTGCCAGTAGTGCCTTCTGTAACTGTAGGAGATTACTTTCCATCTCAAGATGATTCGTTTCAACTATTAGTAGATGATAAAAATGAGAAAAGAAAATTTCTACTTACCTTCAATTGCTACTTCGCGGCTTCTAGTTGTATTTTTATTACCATCGACGCACTTTTCTGATAGTTGTCCTAAAATTAACTCTTAAACACTCTTGAATATTACGTCGTTAATTTCTCTGTTGTTACCAGGATCCTGAACATACAGAGGAAATACATATAATTCACATGAGGGTTCAAAAATGAGGTTTGAATTCAATTAATATTTGTATATAATAAGGATTAGAAAGTTCAATTGGTATAAGGGAGACACATTCAACATAAACAATAACAAATATGTATTACTCTTTATTTTATTTTATTATTTTATTCAATATTAAACTACAAAAACTATAAGTTATACACCCACTAAATCTCATGTAATTATAATTGATGAAAAAGCGTTTATCTGAAAATGTGAAGATGTACAGGGTTATCCATTAAAAAAAACTGCAGGTGATGTCATGTCTCAAAAAATGGTGTAGCTCTCGGAAATAAAAGTAAGTCACTGAATAGAATAAAAATACTACAGGAACTTTTGCTAAGGACAATTTTTAATCGAACTAATAATTTAGTTTAGGTCATTCAGGCAGCATTCAGAACCAAAGCTATCAACAATAGTAAATATTTCCCTTCGGTAGTCGAGGGAAGTAAACACTATTATGCTTCATTCATTCGATCTAAAATATACATGGAATAACAATGACTAGAAGACTAAGAAACAAGCTCTTCTCATCACAATTCCATGTTGAGGTAATAACTGTTATTTGCAGAGTAATGGACTGAAAGTGTTAATGAATGATTAGTGAGATTTATGCAGAATTCAATTTGAAAATATTTGACAATGTTTTTTATAATGCCTGCAGTAATACTTATTCATTAAAAACTTTCAAACATAATATTTCGTTTATCTTTAGTGTTTGCATATACTATTTGAACATAATTTTTAATGTTTTCTAATAATAGTCCGATTACTACGACTTGTCTTAAAATTTATGATTCTTAAATATGTAAAATGTTTATGTAAATAGGAAATTAATTTTTACATTAAAATATCAAAGGCACATAATGGAAGCAATACGTCAATTACCTATTCAATATTTGAATTATCAAGTCACTTTTATTTTTGTCAGTAAATTTCTAGAAAATCAATATAAAAAACCGCTGCCTAAGGAATCACTACTTCCACATCCAGATTCTTCATCCAAATCACTTTAAAGGAAACATCTTGACTATATTTGCACTCTAGTATGTGGAAATTATTGGTCATAGAATTTTAATATTTGGGGCAGATGTCATAGACAAGTTTGAGGAGTTGGTTTCTATCATATACGTTAAAAATGAAGTCTCTAGTTCACCCTACTTATTTTCCACTATTCACAACCTACCACCTCCCGCCCCTTCAATGCAGTCATCTCAATCAGATGTCACTACAATACATACGTGTACTAACTTTCAAGTGAATATCTCAATTTGATGTTATCAATCCCATTAATAATGAAGCGGAGGTGGTGGAGTTTGAAAAATATTAGAAAGAAATCTGAGGCCTTGGTTTCTAGTTATTACACCGAATCCCAAATTTCTGTACTCTTACCAGCTTGATTTACTTATTTTCCCCTAGTCCTCCTGTTAACCCCAACCCTTCTACGGAATCATCCCAAAATATAATCTAGTTCCAGATGTCGTTATAATACATACGTCTACCAAATTACAAGTGAATATCTCAATTTTATTTTATCAACCCCTCTAATAATGTGGTAAGACTAGTGGAAGGGTTGAAAAGTATTATTAAAAAATCTGAGGCCTTAGCTTCTAGGACATACACCGAATTTCAAGTTGCAGTACTCTTACCAACTTGCTTTACTTATTTTTCCCTATTTACCTCTACTTACCCCCACTCCTTCAACGCAATCTTGTCAAAATATAATCTAGTTTTAGATATAGTTATAATACATAAATGTACCAAATTTCAAGTGAAAATTTAAATTTAATTTTATCAACTCTTTTAATAAGCGAGTGGGGGTGGGGTGGTGGGGGGATGGAAAATACTAATAAAAAAATCTGAGACCTTCGCTTCTAGTATATACACCAAATCCCAAACTTCTGTACTTTTACCAGCTTGCTTTACTTATTTTCCCTTATATACCCCTATTTAACCCCCAACCCTTCAACGGAATCATCTCAAGATATAATCTAGTTCCAGATGTCGTTATAATACATATGCGTACTAAATTTCATGTGAATATCTCAATTTTATTTTATCAACCTCTTGAATAATGGAGTAGGGGTGGTGGGTGGCTGAAATATATTATTAAAAAATCTGAGGCCTTGGCTTCTAGTACATACACCGAATTTCAAGTTTCTGTACTCATACCAGCTTGCTTTACTTATTTCCCCCTATCTACCCCTAAATAACCCCCAACCCTTCAACGGAACTATCTCAAAGTATAATCTAGTTCCAGATGGCGTTATAATTCATACGTGTACCAAATTTCAAATGAATATCTCAATTTTATTTTATCAACCCTTTTAATAATGAAGTAGGGGTGGTGGGGGTTGAAAAACATTATAAATAATCTGAGACCTTGGCTTCTAGTACATACACCAAATTTCAAGTTTCTGTAGTCTTACCAGCTTGCTTTACTGTATTTTCCCCCCATTTACCCCTATTTAACCCCCAACCCTCCAACGGAATCATCTCAAAATATAATCTAGTTCCAGATGTCGTTATAATACATACGTGTACCAAATTTCAAATGAATATCTCAATTTCATTTTATCAGCCCCTTTTCATATTGGAGTAGGGGTGGTGGGGGTTGAAAAATATTTTTTAAAAATCTGACGCTTTGGCTTCTAGTACATACACCGAATTTCAAGTTTCTGTAGTATTACCAGCTTGCTTTACTTATTTTCCCCTATTTACCCCTATTTAACCCCCAACCCTTCAACGGAATCATCTCAAATTATAATCTAGTTCCAGATGTCGTTATAATACATACGTGTACCAAATTTCGAATGAATATCTCAATTTCATTTTATCAGCCCCTTTTCATATTGGAGTAGGGGTGGCGGGGGTTGAAAAATATTTTTAAAAAATCTGACGCTTTGGCTTCTAGTACATACACCGAATTTCAAGTTTCTGTAGTATTACCAGCTTGCTTTACTTATTTTCCCCTATTTACCCCTATTTAACCCCCAACCCTTCAACGGAATCATCTCAAATTATAATCTAGTTCCAGATGTCGTTATAATACATACGTGTACCAAATTTCAAATGAATATCTCAATTTTATTTTATCAACCCTTTTCATATTGGAGTAGGGGTGGTGGGGGTTGAAAAATATTATAAAGAAAATCTGACGGTTTGGCTTCTAGTACATACACCGAATTTCAAGTTTCTGTACTCTTATCAACTTGTTTTACTTATATTCCCCTATTTACCCCAAATTAACCCCCAACCCTTCAACGGAATCATCTCAAAATATAATCTAATTCCGGACGTCGTTATAATACATACGTGTACGAAATTTCAAATGAATATCTCAACTTTATTTTATCAACCCCATTAATAGGGCAGGGGTGGTGGGGGGTTGAAAAATATTACAAAAAATATGAGGCCTTAACTTCTAGTACATACATCGAATTTCAAGTTTCTGTACTCTTACAAGCTTGCTTTACTTATTTTTCCCTATTTACCCCTATTTAACCCCCAACCCTTCACCGGATATCCTCAAAAAACAATCCAGTTCCAGATCTCGTTATAATATATACGTGTACAAAATTTCAAGTCAATATCTTAAACCGTTCCGGAGAAAACGTGCGGACAAAAAAAGTTACAGACAGACAGACAGACAGACAGACCGACAGACAGACAGACAGACAGACAGACAGACAGACAGAAATTTTTTTTTCGCTCAAATTTAAAATCTCGACGTTTCATGACATTCTAAACCTATTTCACGAATAAAAATTTTTGAAAATTTTTTTGCGATTACTATACTTCCAATCCACTACGTGGATGTGGAAGTAATTAATGCATCCATAAAATAAAAGAAATGTATAAATAAACACTATAAGCATATATTTTTAGATATTAGGAATTAAATTTATTTGACACTTTAATTCTTACTTGCATGAACCAAATTTATAATATTTATCTATATATCACCAGAGCGCAAATAACTTGGAAGATATAATATATCATTAAAAGCAGTTCTGGAAAATCTAATGTAATTTTTTTAAATTTCTGAATTAATTCATTGAAATGGAATTTCGCCGTACAGAATGTTAAGGATATACATGGTGGTCAAAATTTTAACCAGTGACGTTTTTTAACAAAGGAAACAAGGACACCTTATGCAATGAGAGTCGAGAATTGAACCATCGAGCCCGAAAAAAATAATTTTACTTTACTTTAATTTTACTTTGACAGCTAATTACTCAAAAATGCATTAAAAACGTTTAGGGTAAGCTGCAGTTGGAAAGAGCAAATAAAAGGTACTATAACATGAATTTCTCTTGGAGAAAATTATCAGCTGAAAATTTGTCAGTATTTCATATTGTTTCAATAATTTTACTTCCACATTCACGTAGTGTAGTGGGAGTATAGCAATCGTAAAAAAAAAATATTTTTTTTTTTTTGTTGAAATTGGCTTAGAATGTCATAAAACGTCGACATTTTAAATTTTACCGAAAAAAAAAATTATGTCTGTCTGTCGGTCGGTCGCTCTTTAATTTTTTTTTGTGTCCACGTTTTCTCAGGAACAGTTTAAGATAATGACTTGAAATTTGGCACACATATGTATCATAACGAGATCTGGAACTAGATTAAATTTTGCGTTAATTGCATTGAAGGCTGATAAGGGTACAGGAACTTAGAATTTGGTGTATGTATTAGTAGCCAAGTTCTCAGATTTTCTGTATTATTTTACACCTCCGGCACTACCCCTAATCTATTATTAAAGGGGTTGATAAAATAAAATTGAGATATGTACTTGAAATTTAGTACACGAATGTACTGAGTGGTCCCTGGGAACGGGAAGATTTGAAAACATCATAATTTTGAAAGTAACTATATTTATGTAAAATAAGATATAACAATGGCTAGGTAATTACATGCATTTTTTATTTCTTAAAAATAATTCCTGGTAAATGTCTTCCCCTTATCTCTACGCACTCTTGAATACGATTGATGAAATTTTCTATTACACGATGCATGTTGCATTGTGAAAATTTAATTTAATAAATCTAACGGAATATTGGCAATTTTTTCACGGATTTTTATTTTCAACTCTTCTTCTTGGTTTATCAACAAAAACTCTATGCTTAAAGTAGCCCCACAAGAAGTAATCACATGCCGTAAGGTCTGGCGACCTTGGGGTCCATTCAATGTTTCCCCGCCTGGAGATAATGCGATTAGGAAATAATTTTTGAAGGGCATTTATTGATTCTTTTGTGGCAACTTTATGGCATGAGAGGAAGGAATTCTCCCGTGACGAGGATCGCAAAATGTAGTTGAAATTGCTGCTGCTCAGCAACTACACTGTCGTTATTTTTATAATACGATTTTATTGCAAAAGCACGCTGCTCACCAGACCATTCTTCCATGATTACCAAATGGCATATAATGACAGACAATATGACAAATAAATCCATGGCCAAGCTATACATGTTACAAAATAACAATATTTTCAAAACTTCCCGTTCCCAGGGACCACCCGTTATTATAATGACATCTGGAACTAGATTATATTTTGAGATGATTTCGATGAAGGGTTGGGAGTTAAATAGGGGTAAATATGGGAAAATAGGTAAAGCAAGCTGGTAAGAGTACAGCAACTTGGGATTTTGTGTACTACTCCTACTCCATTATTAAAAGGTTTGATAAAACAAAATTGAGATATTCACTTGAAATTTGGTACACTTATGTATTGTGACATCTGGAATTATATTATATTTTGGGATGATTCCGTTGAGGAGTTGGGGCTAAAAAGGGGTAAATTTTGGAAAATACGTAAAGCAAGCTGGTAAGAACACAGAATCTTGAGATTTGGTGTATATACTAGAAGCCAAGGCCTCGAATTTTTTACAGCATTTTTCAACCCATCTACCACACCCAGTCTATTATTAAATGGTTTTATAAATTAAAATTGAGATTTTTCACTTAAAGTTTGATACACGTATGTATTATAACGACATTTGGAACTTGATTCCATTTTGAGATGATCCCGTTGAAGAAGTGGTTGGTAAGTAGGGGTAAGCAGGAGAAAATAAGTAAAGCATGCTGCTAAGAGTGCAGAAACTTGGGATTTGGTGTATATACTAAAAGCCAAGGCCTCAAATTTTTTTATAACATTTTTCAACCCCTCCATCATTACTAAGGGGTTTAATAATATATAATTGAGATACTCACTTGAAATTTGGTCCACTTATGTATTGTAATGACATCTGTCCAGAAATCGGTTTTTAAAATTGTATACATGTCAAAAAAATAAATAAGCCTAAAAATATATTTACAAAACATTAATGTGAGTAATATTTTCGGTTTTTGCACAGTTCTTCAAAATATCGCTCCATTTAAAATTTGAGGTCTCCTCATATCCGGTTCTGTATTCAGTCTATTCCAGCAACTATTTTTCTTTAGGACATTAGTAAAAATCTTTAAACAACAATCCTTGATTACCATTTCAATCAACGTCAATTTTTAGTAACCCATTTCTTAGACGGTTTTCTATTCTTAATTTGTTCGCTCTCTTTAGTGATTCCATTTCATATAAATCTGCAAAAGGTATGGAATTGTGGCAGCCTTATTAGATTCGCCGTTTTCATTCTTGAACTTTTGACATCAGGGTTGGTATCAGATACTTCAAAAATATAATTAGAAGTTTAAACTCAGTTGTAACTGGCGCATTCGCCATTTTTTAAAAAGTATTTACAGAAAATTTTTTACTCAGATATTATAAGAAATATGAGCCCTTGGCTTGTAGCATACACCAAATTCTAAGTTTCTGGACTCTTATTAACATGCTTCACATATTTACCCCTATTTACCTCCCCCGAACCCTCCAACGAAATAAGCTCTAAATATAATCTAATTCCAGATCTCCTTGTAATACGTACTTGTATGTTTTAAGTCAATAACTAAAATCTTTCAGAGTAATCGTGCCCACAAAAGAAATTACAGGCAGATCGACAGACAGCAACATTTTTGAATTTATTTATTTTAATTAATTTTCTTATTCCATGTCAATGTCATGTAACGCGAAAATTTTTAACATTTCTAATTTTTTAAAAAATTTGTTTGAATAGGTTTAGAATGCCATGGAAACGTGGAAATTTTAAATTTGAACAAAGAAAAAAAAATTCCATCTATTTTAGTGGTAAAATTTCTTAAAAAATGGTAAAAAAAATTTCAATTTTTTTTTAATATCTTTAGAACGATATGAAACGTGGAAATTTTAAATTTGAACAAAGAAAAAAAATTTCCATCTATTTTAGTGGTAAAATTTTTTTCAAAAATGTTGGTAAAATAAATTAAAAAAAAAATTTTTTGAATACTTTGGTTTGGCACGAAACGTGAAAATTTTAAATTTGAACAAAGAAAAAATTTTTTTTCATCTATTTTAGTGGTAAAAAAATTTTAAATTTTTTTTTTCTGAAATAGGTTAAAAAAAATTTTCATTATTTATCCCCTTTAGACGGTCCAGCCTGTATATTTTCTAGTAAAAGTTTAACAATTTCTTCGCTGACAGTAGCGTCAACTACCTACCAAATGTGACTGCTCTCCGTCAAGTAGTTTTCTAGTTAATGCACAGACAGACAGACAGACAGACCGACGGAATTGAAAAACCTATATTTTCGTAATCTACGTGATTTGAAACGCCAAAATCCGAAAAAATCTCGGAGGGTGATTTTTTCTCGAATACAATACTTCCCTTCAGTATGGAAAGGAAGTAAAAAATAACAGTTTTATTCGTAAAGTTAAAGAAATATTGTACATGATTCATTTTAAAAAGTCTATTCTGCAATATCAACACTGTCGATGGCAATATCCACTTCGTTGTTGATATCTTTATCGACATCTTCTTATGATATTTCTTGCACATATGCCCTTTTATCACAATTAATTCCTACACATTCCTTGCAAAATATGGAACACTTGTTACCAAACTTTCTGCAACCACAATTTCCATGACGGCCTTTTAAACAACCACATGATATTTTTTCAACTATAAATTGTGGTGCAGAAGACAGAGTCATGGCAATTGGAATCAATCCATTGTTTGTTTTCTTCCTTCAATGGGTTTCTCTGAACATTTATATATAGGATGCCGTAAAAAAAGTTATGGAAACGTTACTGGAAAAGAAGATAAAAAAGTGAATTTTCGTAAATTTGTAACTTTGTTCTTTCATTATTTTTAATATTAAAAATAGAAAAAACATTTTTGAACAATATTTTTGGATCGTTTTTGGGAAATTTAATTTAATTTTCTACAAAAAAGTATTCTTGTAAAAATCTCGAAATTTGCAGGTTTGCTTTTTTATTTATTAGAAGTGATTCCCGCTGTTAAATATAATTGGGTTAAAACATCCTTAATAAACATCTTTTAACATTTTAAATCATTTTCGTCATCGTAAAGTTAAATAAGCTTCGAACAAGATTAGTTTCTTAATCCCCTGTATGTGTCATAGAGATATAACTCTAGTCTTTCAGGTCATCGATTGTACATCAAAATAAATATTTGTTTATAAGTGTAAAATTTACCGTCACAAAGTGGCTAATTAAATGTCAAGAAGGAAAGTAGCATCGAGTGACATTTACCAAATTAACGGGGTTAATCATTCATACATGTTTTAATGATAATTAATACCAAGACAAACAATGTTGACTTTTTAAAATCGAGGAGATATAAAGAGACAAGCAATTTATCGAATGTAAACAGCTGGTTGTACTTAATGTTTTATTTATTTTTGCTTACATATTATTAGAGTGAAAGAGCAATCATGTTTAAGTATCTGTTATGTGGTGTGCATTCATCATGTTGGTTTTCTTCACTATAGTTAAGGATCAGATGAAGTTGTACGAGTCTGATGAATTGATGATAATCCGGCGTTTCATACTAACGCTCAAATTGGAACAAATGCTTGTCACATCACTAAACACTACGTACTCGTGACCTGCTTGTGATCATTTTCAGCCCTAGTTAATTCTAATGCAATAACCAAGTAAATACATCTAGTAATCAAGCACGTAGGAATTTCAACGCATAAATAAAATAAAATATATGAAAAAATTAAATAAACGTACAATAAAATTTCCCAAATAATATCTTGAAGTAATCTGTCACTTATGATGTAGTTTATTATAAAATTATATAACTTTGTAACCGTTTCAGAGATGTTTGATTGAGATTCTTTATTAATTGATTGACTTGCCAACGTAAGGTGAGCATTGCTGCCGATTCCGGGCATGCAGTTTCGAGTTAGTTCCAACACGCAGCTCGGTCGTCCGCCGAACACGCCCATCGGACGGCCAAACCGCGTGCCGGAACCAAATCCTGAATATATTTGGTTGATTCTACGGTTGGTTCCTTGTGAAACATTCTTCAATAATTTAAATATACAAGAAATTATGCTTTTTAATGTTTCAAAGAGTTATTACTTTTTGAAACATTAAAAAGCATAATTTTCTGTATATTTAAATTACAAATTTTGAATGTTTTATATATCGCCCGACCGGCTGCAAACGCTGGGTTGGACATGGAACATGTTTCTTTTCAGTTTCCATGCTCCTTTTTTAGTTTACATCTGTCAGCATCGGATGGGAAGTGTAGGCGTATGCCAGATCCTTCTGTTTAGTTTCCATGCTTCTTTCAAGTTTCCATCCATCATTGTCTCCTTATTTGTTCTTCTACTAAGTTTTCTGTTTCTTCTGTTTCTAAATCTAGCAGTGTGCACCTCCTTCTGCTCGCTTGCGTTCACTTCGCTTGTCTGCCAAGACATGCATACAGTCGCTCGCCGCAGGGAGATTTTCTTCTCAATCGTTCCAAAGGTAAATATCCATTTACGGTGGAAGTGTAAGGAAGAGCCCTGTGTCGCGGTAGAAAGAGCTTTTTACAGCAAGTTATAAGTAAGAGCAATCGTTTTTTAGATGGTTCGATTTTCTATTCTTAATGTGTTCACCCTCTTTAGTAACCCCATTTCATATATATCTACAAAAGGTATGCAGCTGTATTAGATTCGCCATTTTGAATCTTCAACTTTTGACATCAGGGACGGTATCAGATACTTGAAAAATATAATTAGTAGTTTAAACGCAGTTGTAACTGTGGAGCATTCGCCATTTAAAAAAATCTTCTTACAGAAAATATATTTTTACTCAGATAGGTATTATGAAAATTATGAGACCATGGCTTGTAGCATACATCAAATTCTAAGTTTCTGGACTCTCATTAACATTCTTCACATATTTACCCCTATTTATCCTCCCCCGAACCCTCCAACAAAATGAGCTCTAAATATAATCTAGTTATATAATAACTTAAACCGTTCAGAGTGCTCATAAAAGAAGTTACAGGCAGACCGACAGGCAGCAATATTCTTGATTTCCATCTATCATTGTCTCCTTATTTATTCTTCTTCTAAGTTTTCTCTTTCTTCTGTTTCTGAATCTAGCAGTGTGCACCTCCTTCTGTCCGCCTGCGCTCACTTCGTTTGGGTACCAAGACATGCATACATTCGCTCGCTCGCTCGAGCTTTTTTTTTTCAATAATTCTACAGGTAAATATCCATTTACGGAGGAAGTGCAAGGAAGAGCCCTGTGTCGCGGTGGAATGAGCTTTTTACAGCGGGTTATGAGAAAGAGGCCAGAGAGAATATTTTGCACACCCTGCATCTTAGTTTGTTTTTGTAGTAATTACTTTCAACTGCCGCCTTCCAATTCCGGGTATTTTTCTGTTTCATTACCTATATTTAATAGCTTTCAATTTTAATTTTATTTTTTTTTCAATTTTAATAAAGAAACAAGCTAACCGTTATAATCTTCGCCGATTTGCTGCACTTTTATATAATTATTGCACATTCTATAGGATACTCTTCGTAGTTTTTTGTAAATAATATTAGTTTTAGATATTTTTTGTTTAATTACAAAACAAAACAAAATATGTAAATTTTTTTATTTAAAAATATGTATAACTTTTTTATTTATCAATCAATAGAGTTCTTCCTATAGCTAACACTAACTTACTGTCCAAATTTCAATGCAATCGGACTTTTCGTTCTTAAGTTATCGTGCTTACAAGAAACGTGACGGACGGACAGACAGACGGACACATAGACGGACGGACAGATGGACGGACATTTTGAACGTAGTTCAGAATTCGATCACCAACACAGCAATATGAAAATTTTTTCCCTACGAGCAATATTACCGGCTTTATAAATGTGCCGATCGAATGCAATATACTCTTCGTTTTGTATTTGCGAAGAGTGTTAAGTTTTGAATATTTTGTATTTAGTGCCAATCGGCAATTCTAGATTAAGCAGTTTTGTGTAGAAAAATACAAGTAGGCTTCTGTCATCAAACAACTGTCATTATTATACATGTTGATAATCCGAATATAATTTTTGAACACGAGAATTTATTTATATTCAACGCAACCATACAGTCCACACAACTGAGCCATTCAAAGGAGTCCACCTGATATTACGTCAAACAATATCAAAGGACAAGCAGCAAGTTTGATACATTGTGATGAATATCAGGCAAGGACCCCAACAAATGTTGTGGTCCTTCGAGCCGGATGTACATATTGCTGAACTATCGAATACTACTCGTTTCGTACTTACATGATCCTGCTTTAAAACTCCATGATGTGCAGAATAAAATGAAATTTGATCATTAGATATTTCAAATTTTGACATATGAGAGAACATTTCATATTCACTCATGAAATCAACGTACATTTGTTTTAGTTTAGGGTTTAAGTTGAGTTTTCGTTCTAGATTATAAAATTGCTTTAATGCTAGCTGTTTTGTACTACCCAATTTAGTAATGGGTTCCTTCAGAGGAATAGATACTATAAATTGGCCGTCATGATTCCGCTTAAATGTTTTAATAAAATGTTCCTCGGCTTGCATTTCTTCTTTTGAGAATAGAGGTTTTGAAGAAATCTCCTCTAGTTCCCAAAATTTGGCTATTTTATAATTTCTCAATTAGTCTAATCTGCAAATTTCTATGCTCTTTGCAAATACAATACGGAGTATATTGAATTTGATCGGTACATTTCTAATATCGCTCGTAGAAAAAAAAATTTCATATAGCTGTCTTAATGATCGAATTCTAAACAACTTTCAAAATGTCCGTCCGTTCGTTCATCTGTTTATTCTTCTGTCCATCCGTCACTTTCCTTGTAAGCGCGACAATTTAAGAATGAAAAGTACGATTGTATTTAAAGTTGGACAGTAAGCTTGTGTTTGCTAGAGGAAGAACCTCATTGTTTTTTAACAAAATCGATCAATACATAATAAAGTGATTAATTATTTTCAAAATAAATCTATTCTTTTATGTTTACGTTTGTAACTAAACAAGAAATGTCTAAAACTAATATTATTTACAAAAATAACTGAGAAAAATATTCTACAGAGTGTACAACAGTTATATAGACAGTGCAGCAAGTCGACGAAGAGTATAATGGTTAGCTTATTAATAGTATAACAGGTTTCCTTCTTAACTACATTCCAAGTGTTATATTCCAACATCTTCTTTGAACTGATTATATCTTAGGCTGACCATCCTGCATACTAATCACTAAAGGTGTAGCAGGTCTTCCTCGGTGGTTGTACCATCTACGTGCCAAATATTGTTCTCTGTCACATTTTTTCCTTCAATTAGATTTACAAGCGTGTCGACCCTGTATATTTTTCACTAAAAATACACCAGGTTTCTTCATTGATAACTGCGTTAACTAATATTATTGTCCTCTTTAACATTTTAAAATTATTTATTTAGGGTGTTCACTCTGTATATTTGCGACTCATTGTTTATTTTCTTCGTAGGAAACAACGTCTACTAGCTGCCATATATTATTTTTCTTCATTATAGAAATAGAGATAAAATAGACAAAAAACTAACAGACAGGGACAGACAGATAGATAATAGGTAGGAAACCAGGAGGATTGATGGATGTTCGGACTTCAACTTTCCTAATCTACACGAAAATTGGAGAAAATGTCAGAAGAATCATGTTCACAATTGGAAGATCTTTCTTTGGCAAACCGGGAAATAATAAAAAGACTTTTAATCTTTCTTTTAAATTCCCCATCTGGGATTTTCTTTAATAGAAATTGACGAAAAACACGTTCTTTGTATTATTATACATTTCGCAAATACAAAACGAAGAGTACTTATATTGCATTCGATCGGCAAATTTCGAAAACCGGTAATATTGCTCGTAGAGAAAAAATTTCACATCACTAGGTTGGTGATTGAATTCTGAATAACTTTCAAAATGCCAGTCTGTCTGTCTGTCCGTCCGTCACGTTTCTTGTAAGCACGATAACTTAAGAAAGAAAAGTTCGATTGTATTGAAATTTGGACAGTAGGTCAGTACTAGCTAGAGGAAGAACCATATTGTGAACAAAATCGATCAATAAAATGGAAAGTTAATAATTTTTTAAATTAAAAAACATGTTTCTTTATGTTTTGTAATTAAACAAAAAACGTCTGAAACTACAAAAAGAACTGCGATAGGTATCCTACAGAATGTGCAACAGTTATATGAAAAGTGCAGTAAATCGGCGAAAAGTATAACGGCTAGCATGTTTCTCCTGAGCAATCCAGATTTCCGACAAAATACGATTAAAGAAACAAAAATGTTTGAGATAATTAGAAATCTCATTTTTCCGACTATCATCAGAATCCCATAAATAACAAGTAATATAAAATTACATGAAACAAACCTGTTTGTTAAACCGCCTTGCCCAGATGAAGTGCGAAGAATAATAATGAGGCTACCACCAAAATTTTTAACCGGTTTGAATCAAACTACAACCACTATCATTAAAAATGTTGCTCATAAATTTGCATTTAGCCGATACTAATAATGAATGTTTAAGTACATGCACATTTCCGAAACAACTCAAAATAACTAAGATAGGTAATTCCTATAATCAGAAAAGTAATAAAGAACATACACGTCACATAGTAACTGCTCTCTTATCTGTCTTTGCAAAAATTTTCTACGACATCAATCAATAATAGGATATATATTATTCATTATGAGCATATAATGATGGCTATTATTCACGAGGGTCATTTAAGTCCTAAATCACCAGAGCGAATAGTAGCCATTATATCTGAATAGAATACTATACTTTGTCCATAACTATTCAATATTTATTTAATTTGTTTTATTTAATTTCTCCAATTTAATAAAGATTCATGGGCCATTATAAAGAGTGTCCCAGAATTGGTTTCCTGGTAGTGATGGGCAGAATCGGAATAAAGAATCAGTAGATTCCGATTCTTGGAAAAAATCGGAATGTTCTGATCACTTTTGTAAATTCATCCGATTCTCAATTTTGAAGCAAAACAAGCAGAATTCGTAGGGTAGTTGTATGAATTTCAAATAATTGGATTTTAATGCAATAAAACAGAGTCGTATTATTCATTTTCTTTATTGCGAAATGTAAAATAAATAAAATAAAGTAAAACATTTAAAAATAGGTTCTACGTACCACGAATTTATATAAAAATATAGATTTCTAAAAAAAAAATGAAATACACAGATGCCTACTTTGGCTAATAAAATATATTTCAATTCTCAGTCTTAATAAACAAAATAATATTATACTGACGATTGATCACCGTCGAAAATTGAAAGGTCTATTTTCAATCCCCATCCCATCCACTACAAAGCTGATTCCCAGTATTCAATTCTTATTCCGATTCTCAAGAATATCCTACTCCAGGAATTCCGATTCTCAAAATCGCCGATTCTGCCCATCACTAGTTCCCGGACAGGAACCTGTGATACCTGAGTTCATATTGGGCCCATATAACTCAACAACCTTAGTCAAAAATGCATCCCTGAAGAAGTACATTCTCTCAAAGTGAGACAGAGGAAAACAATTTTTTACAACAATTTCCGTTATATTAAAGATACAATTTTCAAATTTTGAGGGGAACTGTATCTTTCTTTATAAGTACTCTATCTAAACTTGATAACAACCAAATATCTTTTATTTCTCATTTTTTTCATAATAATTAATACTTTACTGACAGTAATTTTAAAATACCAAAAGCCAAAAATCGATTCTTTATTCTAAACTTGTATTTCTATGAGTTTTTGAGGTTGATGATTTCTAATTCGATTCTTTATTCTAAACTTGTATTTCTATGAGTTTTTGAGGTTGATGATTTCTAATTTCAGCATTCCAAAGGCCTAGAATTTATTTCTTGGTTGAAAATAGAGTAAAGTGGTTGAAAGGGTGCAGCATTTGAAAAAGCTACATGACTAATTTCAATTTATTTACAGTGAATTGACCCTAATTATTTAATTTATTGGAGTGGAGAGGTATGCAACCACTCGTACTTTGGAGGACATAGCGTGTCGTATATCTGTAAAAGTCTTAACATCCATAAAGTAAACATGTTTTCTTTAAGAATGGTTAAGAATGGTTAGAGTGATGGTATTAGTCGTATATTTTTGTAGTTGAGATATTACATAATTGTGTAATTCAGTCTTTTGATTGCAGTCTTTTGTAGGCGCATTTTCATTGGCTAGATAAAGTGTTCTCTAGGTGCTCAAGTTGGCAACACTGAGGGCTGGAGAGATTTTCGGTCTGGATATAATTTCACGAACTTTGCCGACGATGGCTATTGATGTATCAGAACTGAATTCATAATTTCGTTCACGGTTCGACTTCGAGTCGTATCGAGTTTCGCTACGGTTCGCAAACACCATACGGATCGTATTTTCATAATCCCCCTGCTGGTTAGCTGGTTCTTCGACAGTCACGATAGCAAACGGCGGCGGTCCCGATTTGTGTTGAAGAATTTGGGTTTTACATTTTACATCGCTTACACTGAAAAGGATTTGATTGATGTACTCAATAACCATCACCGCCTTACCGTGAGCGTTTTGTAAATTTCCAGGAAGAATTTTTCAGTTGGTTGCCGTAATTGTCGCCACGTGTTTCGTGAAGTTATGCAATACTCTTTATATGAGAGTATTTGGAGAGTCTTATAGTTGGGACAGGCTATGTTTGGATGGGCCTCTGTTTGGATAGGCACATATTTGAGTTAGACCAGAGACAATTTGTATGGGTCAGACAATTTTGCAGTTTATGCAAGAGCCCAGCTTTTTGGTGCTGTAGTTTTGGTTATATGGGGCCTAGTATTTAGAGGAGTAGTAATAGGAAGAAGTCTATTATTCAGAAGTTTAGTTAGGTGTGAGTCTGCCTGAGATTCAGAGAAGTTTTGGGCTTGGAGAGTTGTTCGCAGCAGTCGCCAGGAGAGTTATACAGAAATTTTGGTGCAGCACGCAGTCGTAGTCGTAAGTAACATCGAGAACGTCTAGGAAGTGGTGATAGGTCATGCAGCAGCAGTCAAGGAGAATGCCAAGACTTTAAACAGCTTCTTTTAGTTTCATTTTGGTTATATAATTTTCAAAGGAAATTATTATAGATTTATTCAGTTATTTTTTAGTTTAAACATTAAAGTAAATTATACCACAATCTTGCAACTATAAATTGAGCCCTAAGTTTATTTATAAAGTAATGAAATATTTAAGACTTTTTACTGTGAAGTGACGTATGACATCATGTGAGGCTAATTTACCTTCTAATATGTTACACATGAGGTATTTTTAATAGAACATACTTATTTTAGAACATTCATTACCATCTAAGTATAAGCAGCAAGCATTGCAGGTATTAGCTCATGAAATCTCGTATATTACGTAATATTTTAGTGATGAGAGTAAAGTTTGGTTTCCGGAGAAGTTTTATTAGATCAAGTATGCATAATTTCTTTAATACGTATGAACCACGTTTTGGTAAAATCTGAAGTTTTTAGATTAGTTTTTTGTTGCTGTACATCTCACTTGTGTCGTAATAAACGTCTAGTGTCTGCATGTTCTTGTTATTTGCACTAGTGCACCTGATATTAGCTTAGATTTTGAGACTTCATAGTAAAGTGTAAGTTTTGATTTTATTGATATATTTTGAGATTCCATCGCATAATTGCTAGTAACTTAATTTTATTCCCGGCTGGCAAAATTATTTTTATCACACTTAGTATACAGCAGGTGACGCCCTTTGAGTGTCCACACACTCCTAACCCACGGCCCTATGCTCTCCAACAAAAAACTAGGTGCCGTTCGCACAGGTGAAGCTTTTTTAATATTTAGGTACTAAAAATGTTACAAGGGGTGTAGAAATGAAAAGTTGAATAAATACGTGATTTAGAATCTGAAATTATATTTTTCGGGGTTTTGAACTTGTTGAGTACAAGTTCGAATACGAACTCCGAAAAGCCCATAATTTTGAGCAAGAGCGAAAAGACAACCTTAGAATAGGGTAAATCATCCCTGATTTGTGGTAACCATAAATACATGCAAAAAGTAGTTAATAAGCGCAAACGTATTGAATTAAAATATAGATTTTTGGTATATCGCAAAGAATTTACCACTCTGAGGTGGTTAAGCAAACCCCAAGAGAGAAAAAAGGCGCCCTAAGATGAGGTAATACTAACCCACATGTTAGGATTTATAAATTGATGTAAATGAATGATGGAGAATATCAAAACAAGGCAGAGGGTTATGTTTTATATTTAGCAGTCTCTCTCTAAATAATGGCGCAAGTACTCTAAGAGTAGGCTGAAAATACCCATGTTCTTGCAAGGAATATACATCATACCATCATAGAGTATATAAATGCTAAAAAATGAAGATATGAAAGTTTGAAATTATCAAAGTACATATGTGTAAAAACTACCCTTATATAAAAATAAGATTCATTATTATTAAACTATGGAAAATGTGGAAGTTTTTTATTTATAAATGTATTAATAGAAACTAAAGTGACTTTAAACCCTCTCAGGAACTTTATTTTTATATTAAGGGATTTTCCTCTATCTAGGGATTGCTTAACCACCTCAGAGTAGAAAATCCTTTGCCATATACCAAAAATCTATATTTTTATACTACTATTTTGTGCTTGCTAACTACTTCTTGCATGCATTTATTGTTACCACAAATCCGGAATGATTTAGCCTATTTTAAGGTTGTTTCTTCGCTCTTGCTCAAAATTATTAGGGTACATGCGCTTTTCTGAGATCGGACTCGAACTTGAACTCAACAAGTTCAATACCGTGAAAAATATAATTACAGATTCTAATTGACGTATTTTTTCAGCTTTTTATTTTTACACCCCTTTCAACCACTAATTAACTTTTAGAATGAAAATCACGCATTTAATCAAATTTTCACTTTTACACCTCTTCAACCCCTATTTTACTCCAAGAATCAATGTTTGCTTTTGGCATTTTAAAATTCGTCAGTAAACTCGAAAACTCAAAAACCCTAGAATGTACATTAAGAGTAGGCAATTTTATTCTATTCTAAGGGTGGTTTTTTTACTCTAGTTCAAAATATTGTTATTTATTTATTTATTTTTATTTAATCATACATTATCCAACAATACAAAACTATTTATAGGATGGAAATCTAAACTAACTTAATCTAACCTAAGAAATACAAGTAGAAATTATGAAGGCAGTTGGACTGCACGACAGTAAATGAAATTTCTGGCTGCTAGGCCCATTCACTGAAATGAGTTTCATAACTAGTACAAATATTAAACATAGGAGTAAACCTTAACACGTTAGATCTAGGAGTGGATAAATAAAAGCTATGAGAATGACGAGAATTAATCCGTGGGACATAAATGTTCAGTTGGCTTAATATTTCACTTCAATCTATTTTATTATGCATAATTACTTCCACATCCACGTAGTGGATTGGAAGTATAGTAATCGCAAAAAAATTTTCAAAAATTTTTATTCGTGAAATAGGTTTAGAATGTCATGAAACGTCGAGATTTTAAATTTGAGCGAAAAAAAAATTTCTGTCTGTCTGTCTGTCTGTCTGTCTGTCTGTCGGTCTGTCTGTCTGTCTGTCTGTCTGTAACTTTTTTTGTCCGCACGTTTTCTCCGGAACGGTTTAAGATATTGACTTGAAATTTTGTACACGTATATATTATAACGAGATCTGGAACTGGATTGTTTTTTGAGGATATCCGGTGAAGGGTTGGGGGTTAAATAGGGGTAAATAGGGAAAAATAAGTAAAGCAAGCTTGTAAGAGTACAGAAACTTGAAATTCGATGTATGTACTAGAAGTTAAGGCCTCATATTTTTTGTAATATTTTTCAACCCCCCACCACCCCTGCCCTATTAATGGGGTTGATAAAATAAAGTTGAGATATTCATTTGAAATTTCGTACACGTATGTATTATAACGACGTCCGGAATTAGATTATATTTTGAGATGATTCCGTTGAAGGGTTGGGGGTTAATTTGGGGTAAATAGGGGAATATAAGTAAAACAAGTTGATAAGAGTACAGAAACTTGAAATTCGGTGTATGTACTAGAAGCCAAACCGTCAGATTTTCTTTATAATATTTTTCAACCCCCACCACCCCTACTCCAATATGAAAAGGGTTGATAAAATAAAATTGAGATATTCATTTGAAATTTGGTACACGTATGTATTATAACGACATCTGGAACTAGATTATAATTTGAGATGATTCCGTTGAAGGGTTGGGGGTTAAATAGGGGTAAATAGGGGAAAATAAGTAAAGCAAGCTGGTAATACTACAGAAACTTGAAATTCGGTGTATGTACTAGAAGCCAAAGCGTCAGATTTTTTAAAAATATTTTTCAACCCCCGCCACCCCTACTCCAATATGAAAAGGGGCTGATAAAATGAAATTGAGATATTCATTCGAAATTTGGTACACGTATGTATTATAACGACATCTGGAACTAGATTATAATTTGAGATGATTCCGTTGAAGGGTTGGGGGTTAAATAGGGGTAAATAGGGGAAAATAAGTAAAGCAAGCTGGTAATACTACAGAAACTTGAAATTCGGTGTATGTACTAGAAGCCAAAGCGTCAGATTTTTAAAAAATATTTTTCAACCCCCACCACCCCTACTCCAATATGAAAAGGGGCTGATAAAATGAAATTGAGATATTCATTTGAAATTTGGTACACGTATGTATTATAACGACATCTGGAACTAGATTATATTTTGAGATGATTCCGTTGGAGGGTTGGGGGTTAAATAGGGGTAAATGGGGGGAAAATACAGTAAAGCAAGCTGGTAAGACTACAGAAACTTGAAATTTGGTGTATGTACTAGAAGCCAAGGTCTCAGATTATTTATAATGTTTTTCAACCCCCACCACCCCTACTTCATTATTAAAAGGGTTGATAAAATAAAATTGAGATATTCATTTGAAATTTGGTACACGTATGAATTATAACGCCATCTGGAACTAGATTATACTTTGAGATAGTTCCGTTGAAGGGTTGGGGGTTATTTAGGGGTAGATAGGGGGAAATAAGTAAAGCAAGCTGGTATGAGTACAGAAACTTGAAATTCGGTGTATGTACTAGAAGCCAAGGCCTCAGATTTTTTAATAATATATTTCAGCCACCCACCACCCCTACTCCATTATTCAAGAAGTTGATAAAATAAAATTGAGATATTCACATGAAATTTAGTACGCATATGTATTATAACGACATCTGGAACTAGATTATATCTTGAGATGATTCCGTTGAAGGGTTGGGGGTTAAATAGGGGTATATAAGGGAAAATAAGTAAAGCAAGCTGGTAAAAGTACAGAAGTTTGGGATTTGGTGTATATACTAGAAGCGAAGGTCTCAGATTTTTTTATTAGTATTTTCCATCCCCCCACCACCCCACCCCCACTCGCTTATTAAAAGAGTTGATAAAATTAAATTTAAATTTTCACTTGAAATTTGGTACATTTATGTATTATAACTATATCTAAAACTAGATTATATTTTGACAAGATTGCGTTGAAGGAGTGGGGGTAAGTAGAGGTAAATAGGGAAAAATAAGTAAAGCAAGTTGGTAAGAGTACTGCAACTTGAAATTCGGTGTATGTCCTAGAAGCTAAGGCCTCAGATTTTTTAATAATACTTTTCAACCCTTCCACTAGTCTTACCACATTATTAGAGGGGTTGATAAAATAAAATTGAGATATTCACTTGTAATTTGGTAGACGTATGTATTATAACGACATCTGGAACTAGATTATATTTTGGGATGATTCCGTAGAAGGGTTGGGGTTAACAGGAGGACTAGGGGAAAATAAGTAAATCAAGCTGGTAAGAGTACAGAAATTTGGGATTCGGTGTAATAACTAGAAACCAAGGCCTCAGATTTCTTTCTAATATTTTTCAAACTCCACCACCTCCGCTTCATTATTAATGGGATTGATAACATCAAATTGAGATATTCACTTGAAAGTTAGTACACGTATGTATTGTAGTGACATCTGATTGAGATGACTGCATTGAAGGGGCGGGAGGTGGTAGGTTGTGAATAGTGGAAAATAAGTAGGGTGAACTAGAGACTTCATTTTTAACGTATATGATAGAAACCAACTCCTCAAACTTGTCTATGACATCTGCCCCAAATATTAAAATTCTATGACCAATAATTTCCACATACTAGAGTGCAAATATAGTCAAGATGTTTCCTTTAAAGTGATTTGGATGAAGAATCTGGATGTGGAAGTAGTGATTCCTTAGGCAGCGGTTTTTTATCTAGAAAGCGCAAAGCAAAGGACTCACGGAAAGACTGGTAATATCAAATTTTTCAAGTAATTGATTTTGAGAAGCTCCAATTGGTTTATATGTACCTTCAATTTCCAGTTTAAAAATTTCAGGAAGCGGCGCTGAATTTTGTTTGCAATTTATCATTATGAGTGTTATAACCAGATTGCCAGGCAAGTGAAGCATACTCCAGCTTAGATCGAGAGAAAGCAAAATAAAGCATCTTTTAGGTTTTCGCATCATTAGAATCATAGCTGCTTCGCAAAATAAAGCCTAACACTCTGTATGCATGCGAAATTACAGCATCAGTTTCAGTATGGTTAGTGAAGGTTAATTTAATATTAAAAGTTACACCTGGATCCTTAAACGTAGATGGTCTGTTCAGCGTGTCGCCATTAATATTATAATTATATATAATTGGGGACTCCTTGGTTGTATAACTCAACATTGCACTTGCCAACACTTAGGTGAAGATAATTTTCTTCGCACCAAGCCGATAACTTAGTTAAGTTATTTTGAAGTTTTTCAAGTCATTAAAATCATTAATCCAATGCAGCATCTTGACGTAATCGGCTTATATTAAGGAACACGCGTCTAAGTGTTCACTGATGTCGCTAATAAAAATATTAAAGAAAAGGGGTCCAAGTATTGATCCCTGGGGTACTCCTGACGTGACTCGGTATTCGTCAGATTTATATCCATGATAAGATACGAATTGAACTCTGTCAGTCAAGTAACTCTCAAGAAATTGAAGTAAACCGTCAGAAAATTCAAATTTGTCAAGTTTACAGATAAGTTTCCTATGGTCCAGTCTGTGAGATGCCTTAGAAAAGTCAGCATAGACTGAGTCTACCTGTATGCGAGAATTAATTGATTCAGCAATGTACTGAGTAGCGCAGATTAAGTTCGTTACTGTGGAGCGACCTTTCATTAAACCGTGTTATTGCATAGATATTTTCAGTTGAATATGTGCATAAATGTTATCATGCAGTAGGATTTCGAAAGCTTTACCAAAGTTGCATTTGATTGTTATCGGTCTGTAATTGGTAACATCATTTCTTTCAAATTTTTTGTACACAGGGCTTCTGAAGTATTTCCAAATATCAGGAAAATAAAGGCATAAATTAAACATTATACAGAGAGAATGTGCAAAAGTGCTGGCACAGTCTTTCATTAGAAATGCTGGAATTTCATCTGGGCCCGCAGTAAGTTTAAATTTAATTCTTTTTAGCGTCATGCAAACTTCAACCTCGGAAAGTATAATGTCCAAACAGTGAAACGAAAGATTATTAGACTTGGTTACTGGGGCGTCCGAGATGTTAAGGAAGTAAGATTGCTCGAAAAAGTTAGCAAATGCATCGACGGTGTCATTAGGGGTCTCCAGAGGTTCATTGTTATAAGTCATGTCTTTAGGTATACTAGTTTCCCTTTTTTCCTGAATAAGGTTCGATGTGATGTTATTATGATTATATTATATTCAATTCGATATGTATAAATTTGTAATGCAATTTTAATGTCCGACTTAATTTGTGATCTAAGTCTAGGAAATTCAGTTAGCAATTCATTATCATGGCTTTTAAATAATATAAATTTCTTATGCTTTATCAAATCAAATCAAATCAAAATATACTTTATTGTTCAAAAGAAAGAGTTTCTCATTAACAAAGTAAATAAGCGTAGGTCCATAGCATATATAGTTTACACAATGCACCTACATTATATAAATACAAAACATAGATTACATATAAATTTTAATACAATAATAATAGTTAATGTAAAAAGTCAGAAAATACGATAAGATAAGGTAGTAAATGCCTAATTAGAATGTGTCATTATAGTACTCGTCTAAATTATAATAGGGTTTAACAATTAAAAGTCTTTTTACCGCCTTTCTGAAATTTGTATTTGAACTAATTTCTTTAATATTATTTGGTAAGTGATTGAACATCTTATAGACATTGTAAATAATTGAGTCTTTGACTAGAGTGGATCTGGGAATTGGCAGAGTAACGTTATTGACTTGCCGAGTTACATATTGTATGGAGGAATTATTTATAATATTACTTTTATGCTTATGAACTAAACAAACTGTTTCTAGAATGTAAATTGATATCACAGTGAGAAATCCATATGTCAAGAACAGTGGCTTACATGATTCACGAATTCTAGTTTTGTGCAGGTAGCGAATAGCACGTTTTTGAAGTACCAATATTGTTTGTAAAAGATATTTACTACATGCGCCCCAGAAGGCAATGCCGTACCTTAAGTGTGATTCGATTAGTGAAAAATAAGCAGTCTTAGCAGCTGCATAACCCAGTTCATTTGTGATCACTCTGATAGCGTAGGATCCGGATGCTAGTTTGTTACTAAGTATTTTAATGTGTTCTTTGATTTTAACTTGCAGTCAATATTTAGTCCAAGAAATTTTGAGCAGGGTTTATTTTCAAGAAAATGGTTACCTAAGGAGATGTCCGTTAAATTGCAGTGAAATGTAGTTATGTTTGTTTTATTAATGTTGAATGAAAGCAAATTGGAGTCACACCACTCTTTGACCTTATTTATATCGGCCGACACCGTTTGCTCAAGGACAGTATCATCTTTATTGTGCCACAGTATGGTGGTGTCGTCAGCAAATAGAGTGAATTTTCCTTCAATATTAATTTTTGTCAGGTCTTTGATATATAATAAAAAAAGAATTGGGCCAAGAACGGAACCTTGGGGCACTCCAAACTTTATATTTATTTTATCAGAATAATTTGTATTTCTAACTATTTGGCTACGGTTTGATAGGTATGATTGAAACCACTTTAGGGTAGTGCCTCGAAAACCATAATGCTCAAGCTTTCTTAATAATATTTCATGCTGGACACAATCAAACGCTTTCGACAAGTCGCAGAAAATTGCTGCCGCTGCCTCCCCGTTATTGATTTCGGTATAAATCTGACTTAAAAATGAGAACATTGCATCATTTGTACTTTTTTCCTTTTGAAATCCGAATTGTTGATCACTTAGTAGGTTGCAGGAGGACAAAAATTCTACAACCTTTTTTTTAACTAATTTTTCGAGAATTTTTGCTAATGTGGGGATTAGTGAGATGGGTCGGAAGTTAGATGGATTATTTACCTCTCCGCCCTTATAGAGTGGAATAACTACAGAAGTTTTTAAAAAAGATGGAAATGTTCCGGATTCAAACGATTCGTTTATTAGAGATGATAATATATAAAGAGCCGAGTTTGGTAAATTTTCGAACATATTTACAGAGATTTCGTCTAGGCCAGACGACTTCTTATTTTTGATGTCGCTTATAATTTCTTTAAGTTCGTCGATGTTTGTCCTATATAGGTATAAGGTCTTATGATTGTATATTTCTCCAAGGTAGCTCAAGGGGTCATTTGTTGGAATTATGTTTTCCATTAGATTGCCTGCGATTGAACAGTAGTAGTTATTTATAATATTGGGGTTTAAAGACGATGTTACAGGCGGTTGGCTCTTACCCCTAAGTTCGTTTATAATAGCCCAACTCTCTTTTGCTCCATTACTGGCTCGTTCTATTCTGGACTTGTAATGATTTTCTTTAGCTTGTTTGATGACTTTTCTGTAGATATTACGGTATTTATTATAGTATTCAAAGAAAAATTCTTCGTTGGTGTACTTTCTTATATAGTGAAGAGATCTTAGATTTTTGGCAGATGTTTTTAGCTTTATATTTTTTATAATTTCGCAGTTAAACTAAGGCGGAAACTGCATTTTTTTCATTTTAAGGGTGTTTGGGCTTTTCTGAGGTTGGATTCGAATTCAGCATCGAAAAGAACATGGGACTGCCCGGGTCAAGTTCCAGGATCAGGACTTTTCTTGTGGCTAGGTTATTTTATTGAATTTTTCATCTTTTTTGCTTCTTTTGATCCTAATTTTTAAGCCGCCATATTTGAAAAGAATTTCTGCAGCAAAACTAAATTAGGCATATCCAAATACCATCAAGGTTTGTAACTTTTTATCGAAAATTGGTTAAGTTACGCCTGTTTTCAAAAAAGCACCACCCCCAGAAGTCGATCTTGTGAATCATCTATTATTCATAAAACTATAGAAACATCTGATAGAGTATAAAACGATGACGTGTCGAGAAATCCCAACTCCTGTACTATGTCTCCAGAAAAATTATATCGGTTGAGTTAGATTATTTAAAATATTCCACTTTGAAATGTAAAAAATAGTGCTTAATACATGTAGAAATAATTGTAATAGTTGTACTTTGCAACTGAAAACAATTTTACGTTTCATCTAAATATAAAACTTTATGCGGCCGTAAACCCAAGTAAACGTAAAGGTAGGAGAGTATAGCGGAGAAGAGCTGCTTGTGATTCTAGCAGACTCATAGTCTCGCTCTATCGATAAGATAGTCTAGACATCTAGGATCTGATCGACGAGGAAACTAGAAATTTACCACAGTGGCGTAACTTAATTTTACTAAAAACGTAGTTGTTAGACTACATTTTCTCAAATAAATGATGGTCCAAGTTTAGCTATTAGCAAGCACAAGATAGGCTTATTTTCTGTATTTCTTTCACGCTCCCTTCTTAAACGTCTGCCTAACATATGTTACCGAATTTTTTATTTTCCGTGGAAAATTTTAAAAGTGCATTAATAGAAAAATCTATTGCAGTAATAATTTTCATAATTTGTAGCTCGGGCAAAGGTAATATTTTGTCAAATTCGTCTGCTCAAGTTAAACTGCTGATCAAATCGACGCAGTTGTAAAAATCTTGTTATGATGGGCTTTAGTTATATTTCAGTAATTAAAAAGAATATGTAAATTTTATACAGTGTGTCTCAGAATTGAGTTCCTGGACGAGAACCTGTGATTCCTGAGTTCATATTGGGCCAATATAACCCATCTTACCTTAGTCCAAAAATGGATCCCTGTTAAAGTGGGGCAGAAAATTCTTTTTTCAATAATTTCAGTTATATCGAAGATGAAATTTTCATGTAAACTTGATACCGACCAAATATCTTTTGTTATTCAAACGTGACAGGTTTCCTGTTTCACAAGCACCTATTATCTACAGAGGAAAAACGATAATTCTTGATTTTTGGTTGATATTACACAAAATTTTAAAAGTGTTAGTTTGTGTACTGAAACAAGTGGACATAATTCCGAGCATTTGTTATTAATATCTTAAATACTAGTTAAAAATAATAAATTCTAATCTTTGGAAAATGTACTAAATGCAATTTAGAGTTTTCTTTATTAAATGATGTAATTCGTTTTTTTATACCTTATATTGGTGCGGGATGGCAGAGCTGTGTCGAGACATGAGAATGTAGCTAGTGGTATGTAAACGCCAGAATGCAATGTATGTAGTAGTATGTACTGTTTGTTTTTATATTTCATTTTACTACAATATACATGGGGATTTAGAGTTAAACCGCCAAATTTTCAGAATTAATTTTTCAATTTAATATAAGACTTCTTTCATCTATATATTTTTTTTTTCCACAAATGTACTCCCGCGAGCTGGAGCAAAAAGAAAAAAAAGAGCAACATTTTCCAGATGGTTCTTGCGGCACACAACAAATGATGTTTTTTTTTCCTCGTAGTGTGATTTGGACCGACGCGCGACGCGACGAAGCAATTTTCAACCGTAATCAGCATAACGCTCAGATTTAGGAGCACGGAAATACTCATGTCGGATGAGATTATGCAACGACTCACTCGTCGGTCCAATTTTTCTGCCTCCAAACCTAAATGGTCCAGCTTTTCTTCACTTGGAAAATCATTTTCAACCAGTCTTACACGACATGATAGAGTAAACAGATAGTTCCAATCATATGGATGTCCATCCCATTCATTACACTCTACTAGTCCACCGATGGCTGCACGATTATTTTCTAGTATGGATCTATCGCGGCCGCTTTTGGCTTCTCCGGACATGACTCCTATGGAGTTTTTTATGGGGTACGATGAAAGACAAGGTTTATGTCGAGTCCGTCAACGACGATGCTGCCTTCCAGGAAAGGATTGTTCAAGCAGCCCGGAAAATCACACCAGAAGAGTGCCGTCAGTAGTTGCTCAGTCTCTCGTCGTCCGTAGATGTGAGCTTTGCATTGAAAATGGTAGCAAGAAATTCGAGCAGTTTTTTTGAATTTTAAAAATTTCACCGTTTTACAATAAATGCAATAAAACGAAATGCTTTCTCTCTACTATTACCTTTTTACTCTTGCTTGAAGGGGGTGCATTTTTGGAGAAAACTTCGTAGTTAAAAATTTCAACCTGAAAAATAGATCCCGAACGTTTGGAGGTTTAACTCTAGGCACCCTGTATGTGACATGTTTTATTTTTTTTGGAAAAGCAAGTTTTATTTCTTACTAATAGAGCCAAGATAGGGTAGAACTGCAAGCAGAGTGGCTACCAGTTTCATATCCGCTACACCCCCAAATTGAGCAATATAATTCTGAGGCCTTAGATAAGGGCTTGGCGTGACATATCTGTACCGTCCCCACAATAACATTGCCATATATATTCGGCAGAGATGAAGTTTAAGCTTCCTTATATAAATAGTTTTTGTGGGTAAAGTCACACCTTTTGTACATTATGGTTCTAGTTGCATGTTTGCTAACTTTCGGTCTATAATATATGCTCAGAACAAATACGCGTTGAAAGTAAAGTGTCTGATTTATTATGTACCACCAATCTATTATCTACTACCTTGGTAGTTTATTGTGTTATATCAATCACTAAATCTTAGCACAATAAAAATTATACTTACGCCATTAGCGAATAAATACCTATTCAGGTAGGTCAAATGGGTAATTAAATAATTTAAGTGTTGTTACATGTCACGGTACATTGTTACGTTAAATGACTGCAATAAAACTGTCAAGGAATAAAAGAAAACTGAAATACGCTGATGCTAAATCCAAAAATTGTCTTAAGGTTGCCATTCCCTAGAAAGAGACATCCAATAGGGAAATATTTATTATTTGTGCCAATAACTTTTTTCTTAGTATGTATTTTACTTCCACATCCACGTAGTGGATTGGAAGTATAGTAATCGCAAAAAAATTTTCAAAAATTTTTATTCGTGAAATAGGTTTAGAATGTCATGAAACGTCGAGATTTTAAATTTGAGCGAAAAAAAATTTTCTGTCTGTCGGTCTGTCGGTCTGTCGGTCTGTCTGTAACTTTTTTTGTCCGCACGCTTTCTCCGGAACGGTTTAAGATATTGACCTGAAATTTTGTACACGTATATATTATAACGAGATCTGGAACTGGATTGTTTTTTGAGGAAATCCGGTGAAGGGTTGGGGGTTAAATAGGGGTAAATAGGGGGAAATAAGTAAAGCAAGCTTGTAAGAGTACAGAAACTTGAAATTCGGTGTATGTACTAGAAGCCAAGGTCTCAGATTATTTATAATATTATTCAACCCCCACCACCCCTACCCCATTAAAGGGGTTGATAAAATAAAGTTGAGATATTCATTTGAAATTTCGTACACTTATGTATTATAACGATGTCTAGAATTAGATTATATTTTGGGATGATTCCGTTGAAGGGTTGGGGGTTAATTTGGGGTAAATAGAGGAATATAAGTAAAACAAGTTGGTAAGAGTACAGAAACTTGAAATTCGGTGTATGTACTAGAAGCCAAAGCATCAGATTTTTTAATAATATTTTTCAACCCCCACCACCCCTACTCCAATTTGAAAAGGGTTGATAAAATAAAATTGAGATATCCATTTGAAATTTTCTACACGTATGTATTATAACGACATCTGGAACTAGATTATATTTTGAGATAATTCCGTTGAAGGGTTGGGGGTTAAATAGGGGTAAATAGGGGAAAATAAATAAAGCAAGCTGGTAAGACTACAGAAACTTGAAATTCGGTGTATGTACTAGAAGCCAAGGTCTCAGATTATTTATAATATTTTTCAACCCCCACCACCCCTACTTCATTATTAAAAGGGTTGATAAAATAAAATCGAGATATTCATTTGAAATTTGGTACACGTATGAATTATAACGACATCTGGAACTAGATTATACTTTGAGATGATTCCGTTGAAGGGTTGGGGGTTATTTAGGGGTCAATAGGGGGAAATAAGTAAAGCAAGCTGGTATGAGTACAGAAACTTGAAATTCGGTGTATGTACAAGAAGTTAAGGCCTCAGATTTTTTTATAATATTTTTCAACCCCCCCACCACCCCTACCCCATTAATGGGGTTGACAAAATAAAGTTGAGATATTCATTTGAAATTTCGTACACGTATGTATTATAACGACGTCTGGAATTAGTTTATATTTTGAGATGATTCCGTTGAAGGGTTGGGGGTTAATTTGGGGTAATTAGAGGAATATAAGTAAAACGTTGGTAAGACTACAGAAACTTGAAATTCGGTGTATGTACTAGAAGCCACAGCGTCAGATTTTCTTATAATATTTTTCAACCCAACCACCCCTACTCCAATATGAAAAGGGTTGATAAAATAAAATTGAGATATTCATTTGAAATTTGGTACACGTATGTATTATAACGACATCTGGAACTAGATTATATTTCGAGATAATTCCGTTGAAGGGTTGGGGGTTAAATAGGGGCAAATAGGGGAAAATAAGTAAAGCAAGCTGGTAAGACTACAGAAATTTGGGATTCGGTGTATATACTAGAAACCAAGGCCTCAGATTTCTTTCTAATATTTTTCAAACTCCACCACCTTAATGGGATTGATAACATCAAATTGAGATATTCACTTGAGATTAGTACACGTATGTATTGTAGTGACATCTGATTGAGATGCCTCCATTGAAGGGGTGGGAGGTGAATAGTAGAAAATAAGTAGGGTGAACTAAAAACTTCATTTTTAACGTATATGGTAGAAACCAACTCCTCAAACTTTTCTATGACATCTGCCCCAAATATTATTAAAATTCTATGACCAATAATTTCCACATACTAGAGTGCAAATATAGTCAAGATGTTTCCTTTAAAACGACTTGGATGAAGAATCTGGATGTGGAAGTAGTGATTCCTTAGGCAGCGGTTTTTTTTTAAACTATGAGAGTACCTAAGTAGAATCATAACAAGACTATTACTATGAATTTTCAGTCAATAGTTTCAGTGGTTTGCAAAATAGCTAGATTTAAAACTACGAAATACCTTAACATCATTAAGATTAACATCATTTTTAAATTGAGTGAAAATTCATAGTAACAGTCTTGTTATGGTTATGCTTAGGTACTCTTATAGTTTTTTTAAATACACGTACTAAGAAAAAAAAAGTGTGCCCAAAAATAATAAATATATCCCTATCGGACCAGGTATACCAATTTAGTAGGGAACATGGACAATTTCCGTCAATGAAAAGGCATGAACATGTTCCCAGAGCTTTTCCACAAGAAGAGCAAATATTACAGGTTGTGGAAAATAATCCATCCATAAGTGTTAGAAATATAAGTAATGAATTAGCAGTACCTAAGACAGGAGTATGGCGAATATTAAAGAAGGAAAATTTGTATCCATTTCAAGTTGAAACAGTTCAACATCTAGAAGACGGCGACGACGTTCCCCGCTTAACATTTTGTACGTGGATTTTGGGTCACAGAAGAACAATATCGAGAGTCCTATTCACGGATGAAGCCCAATTCACACGTGACGGAATTAACAACTGTAGAAATCAGCATATTTGGGCAACCGAAAATCCACATGAAGTGATTCAGAAACATTCCCAAATACAGATTTAATATTAATGTATGGTGTGGTATTTACAATAATCGGCTAATAGGGCCCCACATTTTTGAAGAAAGGCTAACTGGTGAAGATTATTTAAACTTTCTTAGATATATTTTCACATTTTTTTGAAGGCATCAATACTAGGGGTTTGTGGTTTCAGCACGATGGTGCTGAACCCCATTTTTCTCTACCAATCCGGGATCATCTGAACCAGCATTACACCAACAAAAGAATTATTCGCGGAGGTCCGGTAAACTGGCAACCGAGGTCTTCTGATTCTCTAGATTATTTTGTATGGGGTCATCTCAAGTCAGAGGTGTACAATTAAGAGTTCAATACACGAGAACAGCTTCTAGAAAAAAATTATTACTGTATGTGATAACATTAGAAATAACCCGGAAGTGATTGATAGGTCAGTGAAAAACATATTAAAACGTTCTCGAAAATGTATTGACGCTGGGAGCATTCATTTTGAAAACCTGTTATAGATTTAATTATTTACACCGTTTTTAATTTTTTTCTTCAATTATTTAAAGTTCTAAATAAATTTGTTTTGTCAAAATAAAATTGCAATCTTTTGTCTTTAATATTTTCAAGTTGTTCTCAAAAGGTGTTTAATATTTTTTTAAATTGTGCTTGTTATTTCAAGCCTCTTCAATAACATTATCTTTCTTTCATGAAAGAAATGGAATGTGTATTGTTTTGGATGAAATTTAAACTAAAAAATAGCTTAGAAAAACTGAGTGTCAAGACAAAAACAAACAACAACCTCTTCTACGGGGTATTTAGCTAAAATTAATAATATAATGATGTTAGCAACTGAATTGTGTTATATATAGAATGTCAAATTTGGTCTTTCAATACTTTTGAAAATTTATTGAAGAATAACCATAAACGTGCCATCAAATATTATGACATTATTTTATGAGCTGGTCCATATGATTTTTAAAAGTTTACTAACATTTGACAAAAAATAATATACAGTGTGATGTTAATGATCCTAAGAGCCATATTAAAAAATGGAGGTCGATCCTGGAATTTTTCCAAAATCACTTAAGCTATTCATTAACCTAAAATAGTTTAATATGTATACCAAATTTTATCTAAATATGTGCAGTCATTTCAAAAATAGGGTGGACTGAAGTTATGGTCAAAAACCATAAAACACCCCGTATCTCAAAAACGGTTCACATTCAATGGTAAGTATAGGGGATGTCTTGAACTCAGCTGAGTGTACTCTACTTTCTGCTAGAGTATGTCCGTTTAAATCTGGGACACCCTGTATATTAATTAATGAACTGATTTTGAACAATTAATAGTATCCATAAACAAATAGCGTGAGTTATAATAATTCACTCGTTAGTTATTATAACTCGCTAGGTACAACTAATTTCCTTTAACTTCACGCCTAATCTGTCCAATCGATGTAACGCGCGATATGAAATAGAATGATCAATTATTACTGAGGGGAGGAAGGTGATTTGATATGTTTGAATAGTGTCGACATTGTTAAATCAAATTAAATAATAGTTGTGCTAGAAATGATGAATTGGATTAGTGAAAATGAACTATTATGTTAATGTTTATTTCTATAATCGTAGATAAAGTACACTATTCAACTTGCAATAATGGTAATAACTCACTTGATGGATTGCAGCACTCGCCTGCTGCTCGTGCTGTAATCTTCATCTGCGTGAGTTATTACCTTCATTACCGCTCGTTGAATAATATATTATTACTGAGTCGGACCAAGTCAAAATTCGTCCAAAACTGTAAACAGGCCCTCTGCGAACTTGGCTCATCAAACTGGGTCAGGCATCTCTGGGTGTCTGGACACAGCTACATTAAGGTTAACGAGCGGGCGGACGCTCTGGCTAGAAGGGGCCCTCGGAGACCTCTGCTTGGTCCAGAGCCGGCTCTCGGCTACCCTAGATCCCAAGCCAAGAGGTTAATAGATAACTGGACTCGCTCCCAGTTCACTGACGTCTGGGATTCCTATCCAGGACTCCGGCAAGCGAAGCTCTTAATCTCAGGGCCCTTGCCGAAGAGAACAAAACAAATTCTGCGTCTAAGCAGAAAGCAAATTAGAGCCGTGACAGGCCTCCTGACCGGACATGGCTCTTTTAGGAAGCACCTGCACACAATGGGGGTGGTGGACCACCCCGATTGTAGGTTCTGCGAGGACGAGGAGGAGACTTTCATCCACGTCCTCACTTCTTGCCCAGGACTGATGAACCTGAGACACAAACACATCGGAACTGGCTTTCCACTGCTGGAGGAAATAAAAAGTTCTCCCGTGGGAAGGATTTCAGCCTTTGGGCTGGAATCCGCTCTGTACGGGGGAGCTCCTTAACTCGTTAGCGGTAGCACAATGGGCCACAAGGCCTGAGTGCGGCGACCTCTAGGCGCCCCGCTAAACGAAGAAGATAAAATAATGCTAATATAATGAATGCCACGAAATACAACCGCATGAAACTTATGAGAAAACAGTTTAATAAATATAATATTCGAGAAATAGTAAATGATTAAATGAAAAATAAACATTCTTTCTTAACAAAATGTTCAAATCTATTATTTTAAGAGAATACACTATAGAATTGAGTTGCAAGTAGTTCGGTGTAGTAATGATTTATTGTCGTAACAAATTTTTCATCTGGTAAACATACCAACTTGCACTTTATGTAAAGACTAGCTATGGGTAATGGTTTAGAAGCCAAATCGTCCTAGCAGAGTTCTTCCAAATAGTCTTTGTCCCTACTACAAATTATACGCCACTACAAAATATTGCCCCATAGTCCAGGGACCCCCTGTATATTTGCCATAGCTTTTATGTAAAACAGTGAAATTGTTCATCTATCGTAACTTCTCATATATTAACTATATCAGTCTTAGTATTTACATTCTTGGGACACCATTATTATACTCTTCGTAAATACAAAATGAAGAGTATATTACATTCGATCGGCACATTTCTAAAACCGGTAATATTGCTCGTAGAGAAAAAAATTTCATATCACTGTATTGGTGAATTCTGAGCAACTTTCAAAATGTCCGTCCGTCCGTCCGTCTGTCTGTCTGTAGGTCCGTCACGTTCCTTATAAGCACGATAACTTAAGAACAAAAAATTCGATTGTATTGAAATTGGAACAATAAGTCAGTGTTAGCTAGAGGAAGAACCCTATTGCTTTTGAACAAAATCGATTAATAAATAAAAAAGTTATTAATTTTTGAATAATTATTTTTTAATGTTTTGTAATTAAACTAAAAATGTCTAAAACTAACATTATTTACAAAAAAAACTGCGAAAAGTATCCTATAGAATGTGCAACAATTATATAAAGAAAGCAGTAAATCGGCGAAGAATATGCTGGTTAGCTTGTTATTGAACAGAAAACAGTGAAGTGGAAAAAGGTTAGATAATAATTAACACAATTAGCAAATAACTTATTGTTTACCAATTGACGGGATAATTCTTGCATTAGTTATCATTATGACGCACTGTAGGATGCATCACAAATAAATAATATAAAAAAGGTTTATTTTATTCCGTGTCAATGGTTATTACAACGACATTCGAGTTTGCAGTTAATTGACTCACTATTGTTTACGAATATTTGCGACGGCATTTAATAACCGAGCAAAGGTGATACCTTCTTGAATACATAAGATTTTTGTTGTATGTTTTAATATGCCTAAATATTTGTAATATTTATTTGTTTATAAATATTAGAAGAAATGTTGATTGTTTACTCTGGATAGGGTAGACTACACAATTCTTATATTCTTACAAGGAAACGTTTTACAGTATTCATACGCTTTTGAAAAATAATGTATATTTTTTATTGTGGTGAAAACTAGTAAAGAGAATTTACGAAAGCGGAGAAAGACCACGATATTCAATATTTTTTTCTAACTCGGAATTCACAATTGCAAGTCGAAATTTACAATTGTAACTCGGAATTCACAATTGTAAGTCGGGATTCACAATAACTCCAAGTCGGAATTCACAATTGTATCTCGGAATTCACAATGGTAACTCGGAATTCACAATTGTAAGTCGGAATTCACAATTGTATCTCGGAATTCACAACTGTTAAGTCAGAATTCAGCAATTATAATCAAATACCTACCTACTAAAGTTAAGAGTATCATTCCTAATATAACCGTGTTTTCCGCAGTAGTTAAGAGAGGTGTAGTGATTAATTGATGAAATGGATGCTTTTATTGCATTTTACTTTAACTTCGGTCTTCAACAAACAGAAATACTTTCCTGCTTGTCGGGTACAGCCCTCTCCCTAGTTATATTGCTCGCGCTGTCTGTACAGTGGACAGGAGCGGTTTAAGGGCCGGGCAACCCGGACAACTTCCCAGGCGCCAAACTGTTACAATTTTTTCTTGATTTTTCATTTTTAAATTAATAATAGTTAGTTCTAAAATAATATCAAATAATAACAGTATCTGTGTCCTTTAAAATGGAAATAATGCAGAACAGTTGAACAACATTAAAACCGCCTCAATAATTCAAAAATGTAATACAGAAATTTTGTTTAGCCATGAGACACCCCACTACTCATACCTCATATTATTGAATGACACGGAGTTAATCATTAGAGACTTTTCACAAATGAACGCCAGCAACGTGTACTTTTCATTCAGAAAAAGTTCAGAATATCCAGGAAATTGTTATACCAACAAGAGCTGTTTGTATTTCATATCTTACCTAAATTACTCTTTATAAATAAACAGATAAATAAATAAATAAATAAATGGCAATTTATTTTGTGTGAAATATTGAAACGGTAAAGAGGAACCTTCCTCTAAGTAAACTTGTACTGACGGTCCTCCGCAAAAAATGTTATATTATAAATTAGTATTAATAAAATAGTATAAATGCACATTGATGTGTAAGCATAAGTTACTTGAGAATGGTTTGTCGAAATGCAATAAGAATATCTTTTTCATTTTTAATTACCTGAAAATTACTATGAGAATTTTTAGGATATACAGGGTGTAATTAGTTTCATGTCATTAAAGAAACTGGTGACTGGGACCGACTAGACAAACAAGAAACCTGTATGACTTTTTCTCTAGGGGCACTTTGAAAAACTGACCTAGGTCAAAAATTTGAATGTTAAGGTAGGAGACATTTGAGAACCACTGCTTTTCTGGATCAATGGACGTATAGTTCGGAATCATAGGAGTTTGTTACCTACTTTTAAAACACATGTAGATGATCAAGTTTATATCCATCCAGCAGTTCTCAAACTAAACATTTTCGAAATTTTTGTTTAATTCTTTCTCCTAAACTCTGGGCTTTAGACCCATGATACATAAAAAATTTTTGTTTGTCCAGTCGTTCCCCACCACCAGCTTTTATTAATGACACGAAACTAATTGCACCCTGTATAAAGAATAAAAAATTTTGCGGTAAAATGCCGACAGCCCCCCACTAAAGCTACCCCTTAAACAGAAGAGAGGGTTTGGCTAATACTATGTAAACTGATGTCCTGATGGGTTATATCTAAATTTAAAATATGAATTTTATACTTTAAGGCGGTCTGAAAATATTGCAGAAAAATTGATATTTAATATTCCTCTTTGAAGGGATATAATTTCCTTCCTATTGATTTAGAGTACCTTAATTTTTTAATGTACCGTCAGTCACATAAATACCGAGAGACAAATTTGGACCACTAACTCGTAAATTCATAATCCAACATGTAATTGCAAATTCCGAGATGCAGTTGTGAATTCCGACTTAACAATTGTGAATTCCGAGTTACAATTGTGAATTCCGAGATACAATTGTGAGTTCCTACTTACAATTGTGAATTCTAATAATATATAATAATATTTATTATTAGCCAAAGCTAAAGATAAAACACATCAATAGAATACAATTAAATAGTATAAATATAATTTTTTTTTTCACAAACATTTAAAGAAATGAATAAAAATGTTTTTACTTAAATGTACATAACACCTCATACAATGTTTATATTTTCCTGTATATATTGGTAACATAGTTTTTTAAATTTGTTAATGTTTTCACAGTTAGTAATTTCATTTGGTAACTCATTATATAATACAAGACCTTTATGAAAAATATTATTTTGTGCATAATTAGTCCTTACAGTTGGTACATATATATTGTTATTTGTTCTTGTAAAGTGTTGATGAATTTCATTCCCAAATGTACAGTGGTCTAATAGATGTTCTGGTAATAACCTATGTAAAATTTTAAAAATTAAAATGAATGTATATAGTATTAAGGTTTGTTTAACACTGAGTATTTTTAATTTGTCTAACATTGATTTTATACTTGTATATCTATTGCACTTCAAAATTATTCGTAAAGCTTGATTTTTTTTTTTTGTAAGACATTTATCTCAGCATTTGAGAGCAACAACAGAATTGTTGAACAATATTGAAAATGGGGGTGTATAATTGATTGATATATGGTTTGTTTTGACCATTGTGTCAAATTATTTCCTATTCGCCCTAATAAGTTCACCTTCTTCGCTACTTTATTGGTAATATATGTTGCATGATTTGAAAAGCTCAAATGCTCATCTATTATAACGCCTAAATATTTTGTTTCTTTTACCTGTTCTATTTTATTGTTATTTACAATAACATCGTGAGGATTGGTGTGTGCCAATAGATATTTATTTTTCACAATCATAAATTTTGATTTACTTGTATTTAATTTCAAGTTATTGTTGGTTAACCAACTATACAAATTTTCTAGATCATGATTTAAATTTTCTACTACTGATTTTACACTCTCACCTACACAATACAATAAGGTATCATCTGCAAATAATTGAATTTGGCATCTTTTAACATGTAGAACTATGTCATTAATATACATAATAAATAGTTTTGGTCCCAATACAGTTCCCTGTGGGACACCAAACTGCGTTTCTTTTTCTGACGATATTGAGTTATTAAATTTTGTGCATTGCACTCTGTCACATAGATAGTACTGAAACCATTTTATCACACACCCACCAATGCCCATCATTTCCATTTTCAATAACATTAAATCCCTATCGATTGTCTCAAATGCACGTTGAAAATCCAGAAACACTACACCAACTACTTTTCTTTTGTTAATGGCACTTTTCCAATCCACCAATACTGACTGAAGAGCACTCTCACACGAGTTATTGTTTCGAAAACCAGCTTGGTATTTAGTTAACAGTCTACTATTTTTAATATATTCTACCAATTGTTCACTTACAATTAACTCTAACAATTTTTCATAGCTTGGTACCATGTTGATGGGACGAAACTCTTCACATTATACTGTATTTGTTATTTTTTCTATTGGAATTACCATTGATTTTTTCCAGTTTTTTGGGAATTCTCCTTTCTCTAAACTATTATTTATAACCTGCAGAAACCTATCTCCAATTACTTCAAAGGATATTTTAACCATTTGTGTTGTTATACCATCTACACTACTGTTTTTGTTAGGCATGTCTCTGACAATTTTCTTTAGCTGATGAAATTCTAACAACCTGAATGTTTCTAATCTACTATGGGTTCTAGGTATATTCTCCAAAATTTTCTCTGCCCTTTGTGTTTTTGTAAGTGATAGTGCAATTTGTTCAATACTGTTTAGAAAGTAATTGTTAAAAACTTCTGATATCTCTTCTTCATTCGTATACATTTTTCCTGAGTAATTAATGCCTACTCTATTTGTATTATTTCCCCCCTTTAATATGTCTTTTATTGTTTTCCACATTTCTTTTGGGTTCGTTTTCGTTTCGTCTATTTTTTGTTCATAATAATTTCTTTTACTGTCTCGTATACATGCTACTACTCTATTTCTTTGTATTTTGAATTCATTCCAATCGTTTTCTTGGTTTGTGATAATTGCTTTTCTATATTTCCTATCTCTTTCCTCAATTTCTAGTTTTATTTCCTCTGTCCACCAATGCCTATTACCCCACCTACTTCTCATTATTATGGTTCTTTCTGGAACATGTTTGTTAAGACATTTTTTTATATTGTCTACTAGTTGATTTGCTATTTTGTCTATGTTAGTGTGATCTGGAAACCATTCCTCTTCCATAAGACTTATTTGATAATTTACTTCGTTAAATTGGTTATAGTTTCTTTTCCTTATTATGTATTCTTTTGTCAGTTCCAATTGACGTAGATTTATTGTTATTTGAATGGTCTGTAATTTTTGGTGTACTATGAACCGTAAATTTCATATCACATTTATTTGTTATCAATAGGTCTATTATCGTAGCTTGTTCACTTGTTACTCTAGTAAATTTGTCTATTATTTGTTTTAACCCTAGGGTTTTTATAGTTGTATCTAGTTTAGTTGAGTAATAAGTATTCTGTGCCATATTTATATTGAGGTCACCTACAAACACTATAATTCCATTTCTTGTAGTCCATTCGGACATTACTTCCTCAAATTTAATTAGAAATTCTGCGTGACTAGCGTTTGGTGAATGGTAGCATGAAAAAATTAAATGCTTTTGTTTATAAATAATTAGTTCTACACCTATAATCCACAAATTCATTATTATTGATTCATTTACAATAACTTAAATTTAAATTCTTCTTTTACATAAATAATTGCTCCCCCTGTATGTCGACTTGTTGAATAAGATACTGCACATTGGTATCCTTCTATATCAATTTTGGATTTTTCTACTTCTTCTGTGACATGCGTTTCAGATAAACAGATAATAGCCGGCTTCCAGTCATTTACAAGCCATGTGAGTTGAGTTTTATTTGCTAGTAGACTTTGTATATTTAGGTAGAGTAGGTTACCATTTAATTGCTATTTTTCTTGAAATATATGTGGATATTCTATTTTCTTTTTTACTTGTTCATATATTATTTTATATGATTCACATGTTTTGTCATAAGCATAGTGGTTAAATGTCAAGTTTTTTACTTTTAATACATCAACAGCATATTTGCAATTAACACACGTTATATCTTCTGATTTACAGTCACTAGATTTATGAGCACCTGCACATTTTGAGCATCTATCACTAGGTGCAGTACATTTTTTTGCAACATGTCCAAATTTCCAACATCGATAACACTGTGTAATATTTATATAATCCGAGTACCTACATCCTTTCCAGCCTGTTTGAATATATTCATTTCTATGTATTTCTTTGTATCTCATAGGATCTACTTCAATAATAACATGACAATTTCTTAAGCTATTTTTGATATCAATTTTATGTATCACTTTACATACAAACTTGTCTTTTGCATCATCTAATTGGTTATGAAATATAATTTTTTCCTTAAATTCTTCCTCATTTTCTAAATCTTTTTTGTTAACAAAGTGTACTTTCAATTTTGGGTTCTTCTTTTCCACCGTCGCAATTTCATCCTCTTTTCCTAACTTTTCTACGGCTTCACTTCTTATCTTATCAACTGACGTATTGTTACAGCTAATTGCTACTCCTCCATTACTAATATGTTTTATTCTAGAAACACTGGTCCCTAGCGAATGAGGATTTATTTTCTCCTGCACGGTTTCTCGTGTAAGAGTACTTTTTTGTTTATTATCTTTTGGTTTTACTACTAACACTGCTTCATTTCTTGCTGCTGCTACCTGACTATATGTTACTGGTGTTTTTTCTTCTGCTTTCTTTTTTAGTTCCTCAATGTTCTTTCTTAGCATCTCAATAATCTCCATTTTACTTTCAATGACACAATCTTTTTCTTTATTCACTGCATGAAGTAGTGTTATTGTATTGCCTGCTTTACAATCTTGACAGTAAAAAACCAATATTCTTTCCTTTAATTCTAAGCATCTTGCTTCTGATGCTGTTAATTTTCCACATGGTTTACATACATTTTTGCTACATCCATCACAAGCAAAGAGTTCTTTTTTTTGTGTTATTTGTTTACAGCTATCACACTCCATGTCTTTTCATTTCTTCTTTCCTTATTTTGTTTAGTAATACTTTGAATTATATTTTTTATCAATTTAAGTGCTTTTATTTAAAATTTTTATAGAAAGAAATATTACAATTATGAAAATATTACAATTATGAATTCCAACTTGCAATTGTGAATTCCGAGTTAGAGAAAAATATTGAATAGCGTGGTCCTTGTACGCTTTCGTAAAAATTAACACCTATTATTTACTATTTATTTTTTTCTGTTAGATAATCACCTTCAATATTTCTTAACTTGAGTTGATTCAGGCTTTTCCTGGAAACCATTGCAGCTACATTTCCTACATCCTTTTTCTCTAAAAGTATAGTAGATTCCTTTTTTGGGTATTGCCAAAAAAGAAAACTGTCGTACTTTTAGAGAAAAATAAGTCATGCTAACAAACAATTAGGAGAGTGATGGACAATAGGGTTTAAAATGTAGTTAATACTATTAACTGCCAATGAAGAAACTATTACACTTTTAGTGAACAATATGCAAAGTGGCCACCCTAAAAAATAATTAATAAGGAAAAATCACGGAAAGTAATATTTGGAATGTAGTGAAGAACGAAACCTGTTAAAATTTATTGAAAGTTATACAGGGTAATCTTGTAATAGAAATAACAATCAGTAAATAAAAGATGAAAATTTTGTGTAAACTCTTTTATAGATTTTGTTTTGTTTCAGTTATTCTCTTTAACTCAACTTTTACCTAATTTATGTTTTGAATTGCATCTGAAACATTTGCTTTTCATTATTATACTCTTCCCAAATACATAACGAAGAGTATCTTGCGTTTGATCGGCACATTTTTAAAACCGGCAATATAGCTCGTAGAGAAAAGAATTTGATATCACTGTGTTAGTGAGCGAATTCTAGACAACTTTCAAAATGTCCGTCTGTCTGTTCGCATTGATAAAAATGAATCCTCAAATATTTTAAGTTTGTATTATGTTTCATCTATTACGGTCACAATCGGGGAAAACCCTGTATATGCATTACTGTATGAACATATTTTTATTGTTTTAATTAAATTTACCAACTTCATGTCATAAATTACGATATCCACAAATATGTCATTCATTTTCTATGGAAATGCCATTAATTGTACGAATTTTTCCAGAGAGAAGTTTTGCAGACAAATTATATAAGATCTCTTGTAGGCATAATTTTAAAAACTGCATTTTTCGTAATAACCTCCATTTTGATATATCTGTTATTAAGTTACAGCTGAACGCAAAAAACCTAAGGTTTTATTCGAGACGTCAAATTGAAGATTTCCCTAAATTTTCCAAACTTGTCGAATTACTTCCACTAACCCATCATATGACGTCTAATTTTACTGAACTATGTCTACATATCAAGTAAATAATTTGTATATTGAACAGATTGGACCGTTACTTGATGAAAATCCATGATAATAATTGGGAAGAAAATTATACTTATTAGTTTTTGATTTTCACTTTATTTCTTGTCAACATGACAATTGTTTCGCCACACAGTGGCTTCTTTGGTTGTTGAGTACTGGTATACTAATTTTACAATGCACATACAATATGGTTTTATACGTTTTCGACCTAATCCTGATCTTAATTGCTAAGCGGAAAAGTACAATATAATTTTAATTACTAAATGGAAAGGTACATATATTTCTAGGTAATTTATTGAATCTAATTTTAATAGTCGAAGTAAATAAATTTAGTAGGGGAGATGAGTTTTTTTCAATTTGGTCATTTAATAAGATATTAGACGACTTCAGTTTATTTTTCTCTAGAGATTCTAGTAAATCGAGTTTTAACCCTTTTTTCTCGGTATGTAAAATTTTAAACTATTCGTTGAACACGTGACCTACTTCTAATAGGTGGTTAGCATAAGTTGAGTCTGTTTTATTACTGGTGTAACTCCTTTTGTGTTCTGATAACCGTTTACCAAAATGTCTTCCTGTTTGTCCAATACATACCATAGGACAGGCACCACAAGTCAACTTATAGATGCCTGATTTATTTTCTGATAAAATTTTGTCTTTTGCATTTTTAAAATGTTTTCCTATTGTGTTATTAGTTTTGAAAGCTACATTAACATTACGTTTTTTTAAAAAAGAGGAAGTTTTTTCTGTTTGGTAGTCGATATAAGTGAGAACTTTGAAACTGTTGTTTTGATCTTTTATTGTTGGATATACTTATTTAATGGCTTTATTGAAGAATCTTTCACAATGATATTGTCTATTGCTTCGGGGTTGTAACCATTGTTGAATTCACTTTGTTTTATTATTTGTAATTCTTTGATATAATTTTCTTCCAATAAGGGGACAGTCAAAAGCCTGTGTATCATGCTGTTGTATGCTGCTATTTTGTGTTGGCGAGGATGTGCTGAGGTGTTGTGTATTGTTATGTCAGTATGGGATGGTTTATGAAAAATAGAAAAATCATGTTTTTTAATAGTCAAATCTAAAAAGTTAATAGTGTTTTCGGTTTCAGTTTCGAGAGTAAATTTAATTTTAGGGTGGAGTGAGTTTACGAAATTTAGGAAATTGTTGAGTCGTAGTTCCTGTGAAACAAGTTAAAATGTCATCTACATATCTACACCAATAAAGAAATTTATTGCTTTCTGGGTTTTGTGTATTTGGTTTTCCATAAATATTTCGGATAAAAGTGGGCTGAGAGGATTACCCATGATTAGACCCTCGTCACTTGTATAAATCTTATTAAACTGAAAATAATTTTGTTTTAGGCAAATGGTTAAAAGATGTATAATCTCCTGTGTTTTAACAATGTTTGTATTATTTTTATCTAAAAGATTTTCTACCAAGGTTATTGTCTCTTTTGGTGGTATACTAGGAAATAAGTTCTGTGCGTCAAAGGAAATTAATGTTGCATTGTCCGGTAGTGTCATATTATTTAGTTTGTCTATTAAGTCGTAAGAATTTTTGATACTATATTTGAGGGTGAATTTAGTGTTTTCTTTTATTGCATCTATTAATTTGTGTGAAATATTAAATGATGGGGCTTTTACAAACGAAACTACAGGTCTTATGGGAAGATTACGTTAATAAGTCCTTTATTATTATTATTATTATTATTATCTTCATGTAATTTGACTAAAGAATACATTTTTGGTATTTTTGAGGATTCATTGTCTTTAATTTATATTTATCGAACAAGAAATAAAGTGAAAATTAGAAACTAATATAGTTTTCTTCCCAATTAAATATTTTGTCATATAAGAATTTCGCGAAAGTTGTACTTAATAATGAAAAATAATTAGTACCCTACGTTATTTTCAATAAGGAACCGCCGTACATAATATCAATAACCGGAAAATAATATAAGCTTAAAAGGCGCTCCTTGTACGCCTCTGCAGCAACTGGTAGGGTGTTATATGCAACATTCACGTGATGACTGTGTGATTTTACCAAGGACCCAATAATATGTAGTATTCATTTCCGTTCAAATATGGGTGGGTTATCTGTTCTTGTGACATTGTCCGTACCTGCACCACATGGGCCTAACACGAAGAACTATGTTGACTTGGGAAGTATTCGTTCTTAGACGCATAGTAAATCAGTAGGAGGATAATCTTTATAAATGTATTGTAAGATCTAAACCTCACAGCAGGTACCGAGTCTGCTCATGGAATTCCATCTTCTTTATAAGGCTGACTGCAACTTTGATGAGAACCTGTTACATACACTGACTGATTATATAAAACGCACATAAAAAAATGTGTGGAAATTTACAAATTAAATTGTAACAAAGTGAATCGCCTTCAAGAAAACAGATAACTAAAAATTATGCAATAATGCTTCTCCCAGTCACTGGGTTAATATCACCTTATTATCTAACAAGCTAAGAATTATACTCTTCGCCGATTTACTGCACTTTTTACATAATTATTGCACGTTCTATAGGAGACTCTTCGTAGTTCTTTCTAAATAATATTAGTTTTAGACCTTTTTTGTTTAATTACTAAGTAAAAAAATTATTTTCTTAAATTTAAATAATTAATAAGTAACGTTTTTATTTATTGATCAGTTTTGTCCAAAAACTATAGATTCTTCATCTATCTAACTAACTTACAGCCCAAATTTCAACGCAATCGAACTTTTCATTTTTAACTTATCGTGTTTACAAGAAACGTGTCCGACAGACAGACAGACAGACGGACAGATAAACTATGTTTTATATTTGCGAGTATAAATATTGATATTGATGTCGGTTAAAAATGCATTTGAATTCGTTATGTGTTCATTTTTATGTTGCATAAATTAAGTAAATTATGTTGCATAATTAAGTCAAGCTATTATAGTAACTTTATAAACGTTGAACTTACTAGTGGTTTCATAACTTTTTATACTACAAAATTAGAAAATTTAGAAAAAGAAGCCACCCTTCTCTTGGCAATAAAGACAATAAATATGAATGTAAGTTATCAGCTTTTGACCACACTACCTTTTCACTCCCACCGCTCCATTACATTTCTTTCACTCCCATCCACTATTTCATTATGGTTGCAGATTTTGTACTTCCAATTGCAAAAAAGACAGATATATTTAACAAATCGTAAAAACCGCGGATACGGATATTATTCATGCCAAAAATGCAATTCGTTCACGTTTTCTTTTATAACAACTGTTAAATTCAAAATATTCCGAAAAAGAGTCAAGTGTGTTTTGGCAGTCTAAATTAAAACAAATGAACAATAAATAGTATGCACCGCGGGGTACACTTTTGGTTTTGCCAACTATCACTTCTCTACACTTATCCCATCATTATTTATTAAATAAAGAAAATGAAAGTAGCAAATAATCAATGTATATAAATAAATTGTTCATATTTTTACAATTTTGTTTATGTTCCTCAAGTTTCAAATCAATAACTAGCTAACCATTATACTCTTCGCCAATTTACTGCACTTTTTATATATTGTTGCACATTCTATAGGATACTCTTCGCAGTTTTTCCTCTAACTAACACTAACTTACTTTCCGAATTTCAATAGAATCGAACTTTTCGTTTTTATGTTATCGTGCTTACAAGAAACGTGACGGACAGACAGACAGACAGACAGACAGACAGACAGACAGACAGACAGACAGACAGACATACGCACAGACAGACGGACAGACAGACAGACAGACAGGCTGACTGACAGACAGACGAACGGACGGACGTTTTGAAAATTGTTCAGAATTCGATCACAAATACAGTAATATAAAAAAAATTTCTCCACCAGCAATATTACCGGTTTTAGAAATGTGCCGATCGAATGCAATATACTCTTTGTTTTGTATTTGCGAGTATAACAATTTCACCATTCATATTTTTCATTCATACAATGAAAGTCGCTGAATCATTATTCACATTCCTTTCATTATTTTCTCATTGACTTTAAACCAGCTAAATAAATATGCTTTAGCTTTGAACTTGGAACATCTGTGATTCACAGATTAAGAATTTTTAAATCCATGAATGCAACTAACGCCTTACCCTTTTAATTAATATATCAGAAGGTAAAATTTTGTGAATTTTGGAGTTGTTGGAGTAAATAGCAATTATATACTTAGTTGTCTATGAGACAAGTATTTTCTTTATTAGTGAAAATAGTGTATTTCAATAGTACAGAAATATACTGCGAAATGACTAAAAGGCAAATCATTCTCTATAGTATGGTGTTTAGTCAAATCAAATCAATTTTGTTTGTGCTATTAACATTCATGTATGAAATACATTCTTTATAGGATTTTGCAAACAGCAGAAAAAACTATCTAAGAGAAAAACTATTTGTAAATTTATTGATTTACAATTTTTGCACTCCTTCGATAACCTGAATTCTGGTTATGCTACCAATTAAACTGAATCTTCATAGCCTTAGGGGGTTATGTGGATACTGGTTTACTCTGCATAGCTGTAGGGGACTAGTATTACAATGAGAATTGTCCAATAAGAAAGACAAATTCATTTTAGGATTTTAATTACTAGCATAACTAGAATTGCCGAAATAATGCAAAGATCAATAATTTTACAAACAGTTTCTTTTTTAGTTCTCATAGGTAGTTTTTTCTGCTGTTTGCAAAATCGTATAAAGAATATGTTTCATTACAAGTATAAGCAAACAAAAATAATTCACTTTTAAACATTAACATTCATGTTTTACACAAGTCAAATATTATTTAGAAATTTTATAAAACGTCTTAATACTTGCTATAGTATAATACAATCGGATTACACAGATAAATCAATGAGCCTATATACACACATATAATATTGTAAACAAAGTACATATATATGTATACAGATTTACAATATGTACATATATCACAATAAAGTTATATGAAATTGTTATTTATCATCTTGAATTCAAAGCCATTAAAATTCTAAAATTCATTGATACTAAAAAAGCATTTTTTTTATTAAAATGTTTTATTAACTATTTATAGCACCATGTCATTTAAGAATAAAGTATTCAAATTTTTATGTGATAAGGCATTTTATGATATTGATGAGTTCCTAAACTGTTGAATTCGTTTCACCTATATCTAATTTATCAATTTTATATTATAGTGTCTCTGTGTGAAGACTAATTCGAAAATAATAGTATTTATTATATGTATACTTGTAGCTGTCTAAATAGTGGAGTGCAATTGTTGTATGGTGGTGGGATGTGTGGTGAACCATTCGGGAGGGAGGGGTGTGTGTTTCGCCTGGAGAAGGGCGAGATATGCATTTCTCTTTCTTCGGTGTCTTGCTGCACATCGCGCCATCGTACGATCAATTTCACTATACCTGTCACCTTATTATAACTTAAATCCTTAAATTTTTACAATGTTCTTTTTATTGTGTATTATATTTGTACCCTATTTCACATTATTGTTCTTCTTTTTTGACTAGTCAGATAAGTTATATGTTTGTATAGCTTTGTGGATGAATAAATCTTATCTATCTATCTATCTATCTATATTTTGCCTCTTATAAGGCTTCACCTAATTTGAAATTTTATTATAAAAAGGGCCAACAATTAAGACCACATTCACTTGAATTAAGTCTATTGTATTCTATTACTAAATTATGTTGAGTCCTCGGGTTGTACCTACTTCTGAATGTCCTCATGTGTAAACCACATAGTGGAAACAATTTAAATTTAGGTCAAGAAATACTCCTAGAAATTTAGATTTTTCTTAATTTTCATAATTTTCAAGTGGTCTATGGTTGGAAATCATATTTGTAGTTTTATTTTCATTTAATGATGAATTATTTGATGACAAACCTTTCAACGGAATCAAAATATAATCTAATTCCAAATACCGTTATAATCCACACATGTACCAAATTTCAAATGAGTATCTCAATATTATTTTATCAACCCTTTTAATAACGGACTTGAAAAATATAATAAAAAAATCTGGTTCCTTGGCTTCTAGTATATATACCAAATCCTAAGTGTCTGTACTCTTGTCAGCTTGCATTACTTATTTTCCCCGATTTAACCTCCAACTCTTCAACGGAATCATCCCAAAATATAAGCTAGTTCAAGATGTCGTTATGATACGTACGTGTACCAAATTTCAAGTGAATGACTCAATTTTATTTTATCAACCCCTTTAATAATGGAGCGAGTGGTGGGGAGGAGGGTGCAAAATATAAAGAATATGAGGCCTTGACTTTCGGCATATACATCAAATCCTCTGTACCCTTAGCAGCTTGCTCTTCTTATTTTCCCTTATTTACCCTTATTTAACCCTTAACCCATCACCTTAGCGCAAAATATAATCCAGTTCCAGATCTCGTCATGATACATATGTGCACCAAGTTTCGACTCAATATCTCAAACCGTTGTTGAGGAAACGTGCGCACATGAAAAAAGACAGTTGCAGACAGACAGGCAGATTGACGAATTTCAAATCTCGACGTTCCATAACATTCTAAGGCTGATTCAACAAAAAAAAAAGAATTTTTATTTCATTACGTAGTTGTGGAAGTAAAATTAGAAGAAAATATAGGCTAATGTCGATTAAGGTCAATAATTAGTGGGTGTAATTATGCAATTTCGTGGGGGTAATTCCAAGCCCACAACCCTCATATTTGAACATAACTATGACTAAATTATCTAATAACCATATGGTGGTGATTTGAGAGACGCTACTGTACGTATTGTGTTATTTATATATCGTAATAGGCAAAAATAGCTATATCAATTATCATCACAGAGAGAAGAAAATTTGATCTCTCCAATGTACTATTATGTTCTTCTAATATACGATTCAAATATATTGACCCCTCACTTTAACCGCGAATATTTCAGAAACGGAGGTGCAGAAAAAATTGAAAAAATTACGTGATTATTATGAGTATATTCGAAATCAATCACTGAAATTTGAATAATGTAGACTGGATACTTTTGAAGTTCTGCTAAGTTATATTGAAAAATGTCCTACTTTTTCAAGAAATTTTGACCATACCAGTTTTAAATCCATCATATCTTGGAAAATATGCCTACTATGTAAATAATATTTTAAATTCCCATAAAGCATGGCATTTTTTGTACGATGAAATTTTTTCATAATTTTTTATATTAAAATTTTGCAGTTATTCTCAAAAATGTGACGTCATGTTTATTCGGTTATTTATCAATGTATTTAAATTTTTTTTGTTAAAATAGTTAATTAAATAAAATCATTTCCAAAAGCATTTTCAGAAAAAATAATTAGGATATATCTAATATTAATTTAGTTATCAAGCGTAAAGGATAATATCATTGCAATTTTGCAAGAATATTATCTATTACGCTTGATAACTAAATTAATATTTGATACATACCAATTATGTTTTCTGAAAATGCTTACATTTTATATAATTAATTATTTTAACAAAAATTGTTTAAATGCATTGATAAATAACCGAATAAATATGACGTCACGTTTTTGAAAATAATTGCAGAATTTTAGAGTAAAAAATTATGAAAAAATTCCCTCGTACAATAATAGCCGTGCTTTATCGATGTCTAAAATATTATATACAGAGTAGGTATATTTTCCAAGATATAACAGATTTAAAACTGGTATGGTCAAAATTTCCTTAAAAAGCAGTACATTTTTCAATGTAACTTAGCAGAACTTCAAAAGCGTTCAATGTACATTACTCAAATTTCAGTGATTGATTTAGAATAAACTCACAATGAACACATAATTTTTTCAATTTTCTCTGCTCCTTCGTTTCTGAAATATTCGCCGTCAAAGTGAGGGGTCAATACATTTGAATCGTATGTTAGTTTTATTTACGATGTCATTCAAAACCTATTTAAAATTGCTCAAGATTCTTTCAACATTGCGTCTAATACCTGTCAATTTTCTTGTACTCATAGATATATGTTGTCAGAGGTTTCTATTTCTGTTACCCAAACATATTCAAAAGTAGGTGTCTTGTAGACCACCCCGAGTAGCTATTTTTGGTTCATTACGTTTGTGTAATAATGGTAAGATTCATGATGATGACATTTTCAATTTAGTATGTGACGCGTCTCAATTTCGAAATAATTCGAAAAAAAAATACGCAATAGATATTCTTTGTAAAATTATGTCATTGGTAAATTATTTAGCCAATAAACAGTTTATTAGCGTAACTATCTGGGGACCATAAAGCGTTCATTTAAACTTTTTTACCGTTGGAATTAAACTGTTAATTTATTTAAACTAATTGTAGGTATGTACCTATAATGTATATTACGTACGTCATATATGGACAAATCGCAAGAACTTGAGTGCAATGAAGTGTGGTGCTATAAATTACTGTAATAAATTAATGACCACTTTATATCGCATGTTCTAAGTAAGGACAGAGATCAAATGAGAACACAATTTTCATTCTGTTGGAGGTCTTTATATAATTAGTAAAATTGTATTTCGCATTTCATGCATGTGCTATGGTAAAATTTCGAATGCTACCCTTACGAGAATACGGAAACCAAAAAGTCCCCGCTTACCATGATAATATCATGAATTGTTTTTTAGCAATTGGATTTCTTGAAAAAAAAAATCATCAGTTAAAATTATGAAATAAAATTTACCGTCGCACAGGGTTCAGAAAAAAGTTGCTTCGTTTCAAATTGTCCAGAGCTCTTATTTTGCAACCGACTAAGATATTTAAAAAATATGTATTCGTGATTTAATTACAAAACAATTTGTCATGGTCGATTTTTGAAATATGAAAACCTGTAGACGGTTAACGTGTCTAAATGGCCATTTTTTATGAAAAATTTACAGAAATATAATTTTTTAAACAATTTACATAAATCTTGCTACTCGGGGTGTTTTCGAGGTCTTTGGTCACGAATGTGATATCCAAATTGCCGCGAATCATTCTGCAAGATGGCGGAATTAATATGGCGGCTATAAAATGTTAAGAAATGACAAGAAAAATATATTCGTTTAAGTTAATGCCGACAAGTTTCAAATATTACTGATTACTATTTTTAAATTCAAAGTGTCTCAGTTTTAAGGTCCAGTAAGAAATTCAAGATGGCAGATCCAAAATGGAAGTCAAAAAATTAATTAAATGCATAATTCTAAATAGACTACTATTGCAATTTAGAATATTTACTAATTGTAGACAGGACCCTTATCATTGGACATGGCAAAGGGGTTTATAATGAACGTAAAATGGAAAATGCAAAGCCGTGGGTAGCACAGGGATCATTTGGAGGGTTAAAGGGGTGCAAAATATGTTATTGCGTTTTTCGGCGAAACTTGTCGTTCTATCAAAAAATGTCCTACAGAGGAGTTGTAGATCATATAAAAATTTACAACTTTCGTAAGGGTCACTTTTTACCATAACCCCAAAAATCTACGAGAAAAATCTCAAAAACGACTTTTTGGTTTTTTATTTTTCATTTTCGCAAAAATAATTCAATTTTGATGAAATTTTGTGAAGCCATCCATGCCCAGTTATGTCTTGAATAAGTCCAATTTTTTTTATATAAGGAAATTAAGGAGTTTTTGAGATATTCAGTTTTTTCAATATTGTCTAAATGTTACTTGTGGCATTATCTTAATTTTTTTTCCTTCTTCCATTCTTTGGGACTTCCAGCCACATGTAAGTATTCTTTTTTAAGCGGTGCTCGGGGAATCTACAAAATATCATAATTAACCAGTATGTTACTGGTAAATAACCTCTACATGTGTGACTTTTACGTCGGCGAAATATTTAATTTAAAGTTTTTATACTTATTTGTGTGGTTTATTTAAAAAGAGAAACCTCTAACTGATCCTTTGACGTAAAAGTCACAAGCATAGAGGTTATTTACGAATAACATAGTGGTTAATTGTGATATTTTGTAGAATCCACGAGCACCGCTTAAAAAAGAAAACAGTCAAAAACTTTTTTTTTTTTTTATAAATTCTGTGGTGAAAAATCATCGTACAGAGTTCTTCTGGTGCTCACTTTTGTTTTGTTTCTACATGTGCTTTTTGATACAATAATAAAAACATAGGACCCTATTTAACAACAGGCTCAAAAATTGGAAAAGCTCAAAAATTACTTTTGCAACAATGAATTTCTCAGTAATTGTTGATAATTTGTTTAAATTTTTAAGTAAATTAAAAACTGATTACTCCATTCAATTGTACGAAAAAAAAAAAATACAAAAGAAAATACCTTTCATTGTTTGACCCGAAACTTATTTTTTTACAGTAATGCTATAAACATTAAATTGGAATGATAAAGCTTCACATGAGTAAGAAAATAATTTTTTGTCTTAGAATCAAAAAGTATTCAATACAAAAGTTGTAGATCATGAAAAAATCTGCAGCGTTTGTAGAGGTTACTATTTAACAAAACTTCTGAGAGAAATACGAAAAATCGAAACTTCGGAAAGGTATCTTTTTATGTCTTAAATAATCACAATTGTTTTTATGAGAAAATCTAGTAGTTTTCGACAAAATCTTTTTTCCGGTCCGAATCACATTTTTTTAAATGAAAAGTCTAATGTGAAAAATCGTCGTATACAGTTCTACCGGTGCTTATTATAATGAAAGGGACCCCGCACTTTTCTTATGGAAAGTAGCCTCCGGCCAAATTTTCTCATATTGCAGTATTTTATATATCTTAACATCCTTATCAAAAGTTCTCATGGGCACAAGGTCAGAAAATGGACTGTTTTCTAGAAATCGGGGGTGCAAAGGGGGTGCTCATTTCTTGTAGGAAGTGGTCCCCGACTGGTGAAATTCGCTGTAATCGATATATGTTATTCCTTTCAAGCTCCTGATCAAAACTATAAATTTTTCGACCTTGTGCCCATAAGAACTTTTTATCAAGAGCTCGGAAGAAATCATATGTATCGATTGCAGTGAATTTTACCGGGGCGGGGACCACTTCCCACAAGAAATGGGCACCCCTTTGCATCTCCGATATCTGGAAAACTGTCCATTTATCGACCTTGTGTCCATCAGAACTTTTGATCAGGATGCCAAGATCTACAAAATCCTGCAATATGAGCTAATTTGGCTGAAAGCCACTTTCCATAAGAAAAGTGCGGGGTCCTTTATAGTCACAATTCAAAAACATGCTCAAAATTGCTATGGCATTTGCAGTCCTGGAAAAGATTTCAGTGCCCAAGTTATACGCACAATCACTTCTCTTGTACTGATTCTTCGGTATTCAACTGAAATATACTTTCTCATTAAAACTGAATTATTTTTGTGGAAATTAAAAGTAAAAAATGAAAAAAACGACAGCTCTACTGAATTTGACAATTTGAATTTTTACAGGTCCAGTATCAACTAAGTACTCCAAAAATATATAACTCAATTTTAATGTAATTCCGATTTCCGACGAAACCATCTGCTCGCGTTATACTAGACATATCTTGATGAAAATAACACAGACCCCCTCTTCCTTCCTCTCGTTTCCTCCTCTGGAGAACCTCCACCTTAAAAAGGAAATGTTAAAGCCGGTTAAAAATACAATCGTCTCATATTTTCGACACCGACATCGTTTAAATCTATTTTTCTTTGTCACAATAGATCATTTCCATTGTTTTTACAAAGTCTGATAGCTATTTCCTCTCTCTCATTCTCATTATTATTTTGACAATAGTGATTTCCACAAGTTTAGAATAATATATAGAGACACGTGGCCTATGACGAATGTGGAAGAAGAAGAATGTCAAATATATGAGAAGGGGATAATGGAACACAATAACAAATTTGATGCCGTAAAAAAATTATTTAAAATGTTAAGTTCTCCTAATTTTATAAAAACATGTCCTGTATGGGTCATAACTGTACCACTCATTTTAAATGTAGCTCCCAATTAACTTGCACAGTTATTTAAATAAAGATTAATGAATATACATATTTTATGTTTGCTTTTTCATTTGCTTACCATTCACGAATAACGTCTTAATATGTTTAAAATATTAGTGCTTTTATAAATTTCAATTTTGCATCTGTTATAATAATAATTAATTGAAAAAAACTAATTATGTTATAGTCTATCTATTTATCTCAACTGAAATATTTCTGAAGAATTGTTAAGGTAATTTTTTTCTCTCATTACTGTATTGTGAAAATGCAGAAATATAACTTTCATTAATGAGGAGCATCTTAAAATGTTATACTAGAGTAAACATTATACTATTTATTAATTATTTTGTATAATTGTTGCTTCTATGGAATACTCTTTGCAGTTTTTTATCAATAATGGTAGTATTAGACATTTAGTTGGTGAAACACTACTCAGTGTAAAATAAAGTAAAATAAAAGTATATGCGACCTGTTTTGAACCAGCGATTGGAGGTTGAGTCTAAAACTTAACAATTAGATCATCACCTTTTAGGTATATTAATGTTTCAATATAATATGTCTAGTTGAAATTCGTATTTAAAATTACAATTTAAAAGAATTTAAAAAATTAAAATATTTTTTATTTACTGACCAATTTTGTTGAAATGTAACTTTCATTCTTAAATTGTTAGGCTTACAAGAAACATGATGGACGAACGAACGGACAGACGAATATTTTGAAAGTTGTTCGAAATTCGACCATTAACCAATGTTTACAGTTTTAGAAATGTACTGATCAAATGCAATAAACTCTTCGTTTTCATATTGTTATGAAGAGTATAAGCAGGAATCCTATTATAACGTTCTCGCAAGAATTTTGTCGATAACGCCGAAAATGTTTGTTTCTAGCCTCTGTACCTTCTTCCTACAGTAGACCTATAGGCAGCATAGCATGCTCCACAATGAGGGGTCCATGGACTAAAATGTTTCCTCAATATACTCCTAAACTTTGACGTTAGTCGTGAAAAGATCTTCTTATTATCCTTTCTATTGTTTTCGGTAAAATCGTTCCTAAAAATGAAATAATCCTTAACAAAATCTAATTTTTCATTAATATTAATTTGATTTTACTGCTGCATCATATTGAATATTTCTGATTGTTGAATATTCTACATCCTGATGACTCAAAAAATCATACCTATTAACAAAACACAGTAACTGAACCTAACCTACGTGTATCACATGAACACAATTTAGGGTCTAATACATAAAAAGTCACAAGAACCTAGAAACTCTTTTAGCAGGTATTGAAAGCTGAAGCCTTTGACTATTCATTTATGAAAAAAAGGAAGGTCGCGGACTCCTTGGGAAACATAACAGAAACAATTTTGAACTTCAAAAAATGCTTTAAAAATATCTCAAAAACTAATTTTCTTTAATATTATTGTGAATATGGAAAACAGAGCTTATATGCAACAAAAATACTATAAATATATTCTTACTCACCCCCCTCAAAATGTTCCACGGTTCCAAGAATACGTAACTTTTTGAATATATGTAATTCTCTTTTAACTATACGCCCTTTTCAATTACACACACAGTACCAATGTGCACTCCAAGCGATCGCCAAGTTCAAAGTACTGTTATGATACTACTGCCTGCCTCTATGTCACATAACGTGGTAGTTTCATGTCCCTCTACTATTCAATTTTAAGTAGTGGTATTTAATTCTCATTGATAATTAGTTTTTTGCAATTTTTTCTCCAGCCAGATTAGGAGAATATTCTTTGGTGTCACGTCAGTTGTCTGTCGGCATCCAACAGTTCAACATTAATCCTTCATTACCATCATCTTCCGGCGAAGAAAATATTATATTAGAGTCTAACTTTAAAAAGTGGTATATGTACAAAAAGAAACGAAAATTTAGAGTACATCCGATTAACAGAAAGCAAAAGAATTTTGGTGAAATTCACCACCTCTGTAATGATTTAAAGCAGCATTCAGAGCACTTTTTGGATACATGAAAATGAATATTAATACATTCGACTATATGTTCAACAAAATTGTACGCTAGCAAAATCGTAAATTTATGAAAAATACTTTTTACTTGCTATTCGACATACTTCGCCTTCTAGCGCCTAAGCCCTTAGTTTTCTAACAAAAAAGCAAGAAGTTGTAGAGGATTAAATTTTCTTTCAAACAGAGCGTCAATTTTAGTGTAAATATAAATTAATTATATGTTCATTTATATAATTGAAATAGTAAATAAAAAATAGTTTGCCTCAACCAAAGAAACATTTTCGAATGAGTAATTTTAAATTATTTCAGTTAATGTATTCATTACAAATAAGAAGTTTTAAATTATAGTTTGTATTATAGGACTAAATGAGCGCAGAAATGAAAAAATCTGATTTTAAAACATTTTATTAAATGCATGATTAATTATTTAAAATACAACGCAGGAACACAAGAAATATCATGGACAAAGTGGTCAAATGTTTTAAACATTCTTTTAGTGTTAGTGTAGAATCATATATGGTTTCGATCATAGAAATAGTACTAATTTAATTTATAGTTCATTACTTATCTCAAACATAAAATTAATAATTTTAAATAAGAAATACTGTTAGCAAAAAATCGAATGATAACTGAAATAAAATAAAAAATACTCTCGAAAAATTTTGCATATGAAATAAAGTGGAAATAAGGAAAAATTGTTTCAAATAATTAGTTGATATATATTTAATTGATTAAGTCTCAAGAGTTGATTGACATCTTTTATGTAATTTTCACGCGAAACACCTTTTGGTGTATTTATCGTGAAGTTAATTTTATTATGTCATCATGAATTTTAATACAAAAGAAACTGTACTAATTGTTCATATATTGTTCGGCTATTTCCTTCCACAATTTTATTAAAATCAGGACTACTGTAAGAGTGTGATGTGCGAGGTTCAAGTTGTTGATTTGGTCGGTCTCATTTAAAATCTTGGTATTATTTAATTTTACTCTGTAATGTGCGACGTGCGAGGGGCGCCGATATGGCCACTCTGATTTAAAACAAAGGTTCTATTTAATTTCAGTGTGCGATGTGCGAGGTGCGGCGTGATGTGCGATGTGATGTGCGACGTGGCCATGCACTTAGACTACATTTTGGGACTATTATGATTTCTCACGAGGCTGGTAATCATTTGTTTCTTCATTTGTATTAGACCTGGTTTGACCATCTAGTATGTAGATGGACAAAAGATATATACCAAAGATACTGACTTGTTTTTCCGGAGAATGACCCATATATCAAAGATACATATATATTTTTATCTAGACTTCAGGTTGAACATTTTTAACCGATTTTACAATTTTTTAAATAAAATTTTAAAAAAATTGTACCGCCCCTAAAAATACTTTCCTCGGTATAAAAATGAACAATCAACAAAATCAGTCGAATATTTACCCGCCCTCAAAATCGCTATTAGGAAATAAAATTCAATAATCCGAACAACGACCAAATTTCATTTCGAAACTTTTTATTGTTTTATTTTGAACTGTACTATTTTGACAATAAAATTTTGTATACAATAAGTATTTTGTAATGACTGGTATAGGTACCGTGCACATTTTTTAAATGCGTGACAAACGTAGGTTAACCTTCCGACCGATATGAATCGGTTGTCTGAAAACATGTCTTAACATATCCTTATACTGAATAATTATTACTACTGGTTAATAAAATTGAGCTTCACGTGTAGCTGTAGTGTTATATTATGGACATTTTTACAGGTCAATGAAAGGCAAACTGCCAGATACTGATCTGACCTTTATTTCATTACCTGTTATGAAGAGGCTAGACTTTTATATGTACTTATATAACTACCTACATCTCCCTAATTTCAAAAGCATTAAATATATAGAGCAGATCGTAACAATATATTTTTAAACCCCTACTCAAAAAGGAGGGGTGTTATAAGTTTGAAGCCTTTGTCTGTGTGTGTGTGTCTGTATGTGACACACTAGCTACAAGACGGCTGCTCCGATTTCAAATCGGTTTTTCTGCTTCAAAAGCTGGCATTTGTTCTTAGCTGTGTTTGGTGGAAATCGGGTATACTGTTTCTAATATTCTTAAGGTTAATTTGTTAAACATTCAGTGTCACGGATGTCATGTTCTAAAAAATGGCGGAGGATCCGGTGTGATTTTACACATTAAATTAATCTTTGTCTGAAATATATTTAAACATTTTTAAAAATTTCTTGATGATAGGTTTATGTTAACCTTGTAATAAAAAATACATGAAAATAAAAGTTAAATTAAAAATTTTGAAAATCACCGACACAAAAAATAAACCCCTAAAAAGGAAAAAGTAATGTATATGCACTGGCTCGAAATACTGGCTATTTCTTTTTCTGTAAAGGACCTGGCACAGTTTAGATGGAAAATTACTTTCGGTCAAATTGGATGAAACTAAATGCATATTGAAGCTCAATCCGTCCTGAACAAAAGTTCTCATGGGCACAAGGTTGGAAAATGGACAGTTTTCCTGATATCGGAGGGGTGGTGGTGCAAAGGGGGGTGCTCTCATGGGCACAAGGTCGGAAGATGGACAGTTTTCCAGATATCGCAGGGGGGGGGGGTGCAAAGAGGGTTGCTTATTTCTGATGGCAAATGGCCCCGAATGAAATTCACTGGAATGGATATATGTTATTCCTCTCGAGTTCCTGATCAAAAGGTCTCACGAGCACAAGGTCGGAAATTGAACAGTTTTCCAGATATCGGGGATACAAAGTCGACTTTGCATCCTCCAATAAAACAGAAGTTACAAAATGGCAAACAAGATTTTAACTTCAGATAAATCTTAGTTTTGAGAGTTATTGACCAATGAGCGAGAATAAATAAATACTTCATAATTCTAGATAGCGGCAAGAATAACCGAATTTCTTTATATTTGGTGATAGGTTGATTCTGAAAAATGTGCTATAGACGCGTTTTCCCGCTAACAAAGAACATCACGCGGATCAGAGAGCTTAATGCACCGTTTTGGATAAAAACACAAATTGCCATATGGAGCAATACTTTATCACCCATACTTGTACAACTTTCAACTTTAACTTCCATTCTCCTTTTTTTATTGGCCATTTTATGTTATTCGTAGTTTTATCATTTTAACTTTCTGTCCACTGTCACAATTTTAGGATTATTAGTAGACATTTTAAAAAATATAACATTTTGAACTAGAACTAGAAAGGGTCTTTTTTGGCAATTTTTTCTGGTTTGTCAATTATACTTATACTTTTCTACATATTTTACAATAGCGCCTTTTGTATTATATTAATTATTCTAAGTAGTTTTCATCGTACCTTGTTAATTCTATACACATTTTAATTCGTTCTATGCTTGCCTAATTAGTGGCTTTTAATCTGAACTGGCCTCGTCCCGTCCAGCCACTCAATTTCCGCGATACTTCGTACCGTGGATGCCTCCGCTGCGTGTTCTTGGTGAATAAAATGTTGATTGATTGATTGATTGATTTGCCAGCGTAAGGTGGGCATTGCTGCCTATTCCGGACATCCATGGAGGTTCGTTCCAACACTCAGCTTGATCGTCCGTCGAACACGCCCAACGGACGGCCAAACCGCGTACCGGAACCAAATCTCGGAAGTTTTATATACCGCCAGACCGGCATCTCTGGTCTTGTTCTAAGTTTTCTGTTTCTTCTGTTTCTGAATCTGGCAGCTTTCATTTTTAAAATTTTTTTTGTTTTTATTTATTAACCGTTCCCTTTACAGTAGAGATGATGGGAAGGGCCCTATCCCACGGTAACAATATTTTTCTTGCGCGTTATGAGAAAAAGCTCACCCTGTATGTAGTTTCTTTGAGACAATCGGTTTCAATTTCCGCCTTCCAAATTAATAATAAAATATTATATTTTAAATCAACAAATCGAGCTGATCAAAATTAAAATGGTAAAGATCAGATAGAAAGATAGAATAGAATAGCATCAATTAAATCAGATAAAATAAAATAAATTAATTTATAGCTTATCTGTCCTTCTGCAGCGTCTTGTGATTGCTGTTTTATGTTATTTCCTTTCCTTTTCTTTCTTGGGTTGAGTTGATTTTGTCCATTTAAAAACTTTCCACTCTATAAAATTACTTTACGTCAAAACACAGCAATATTGCTTTGTAAACATATGTGCCTCATTTTGACACTGACTGTGCTATTATTTATTGCTCATGAACCACTTAAAAAGTATCTTGTTGTATCGTCAGGGGTGCACGCAGAGACACTGCACTTCACTTGAGCTTGTTTGCTTTATTTGATTTAATATTATTAGAAAATCTTGTAATTATTAATTCCATATGAAATCTGTTTTTTATTGAGGCGCTTCACTTCACGCAGAATTTCTTAATCTATCCGTGGCTGAAATTTTTTCGAGTTTAACGGAGTTTTTACCGCTTTTTACCGCTTTGTTGTTATTTAGTTTAAAATAGAGTTTATTTGATTGATTGATTGATAGATATATTTAAGAAACCTAAGAAACTCCTACATTCCTACATATCAAGAGGCGTATTTTTGTCCGCCAACTAATGAGTCCATGTTTTCCTCACCGATATGTATATGTAGCGTGCTTTAGATTTAATTCATTTATTTATACTAGATTACGTCCGCAAAGAAGACCTGCAACATTCTTTGATATAGAGAGGCTTTGATAATAATCTGATTCTGTAGTATGATGTGTTGAAGAGAACCGCTTTGCATTTAAACTGGCTTCAACATTTTTTTAAAAGAAGAATGTTTTTTACGTTATCTAACATCGATATTGAATACGGAGTAAAAATGATCAGATAATAAAATCAAACCAATGTTTAAGCGGCTTAAATGTCGTGTATCGATATTATGTAATAACATCCTATGTTTAATATTAATTCCATAACCTTTTTAGGCATTGTCCTTTAGTAAGCAGTTAAACTTTTCCAAATTAATATTTTGACATTTTTTTTGTATTGAAATACCGAATTGGTCCTTCAAAACGCTGCGAAATTTGTAAGAGAAGGGCAACCGATTTAAAGCATGAATTGCTAATTTATTATGTAAGTACACTCCACAACTGGAGATCCTTGAACAAAAAAGACTTGTAAAAGTAAAAAACAGTTAAGTGTTTTCTTCTTTTATTATTTAGTGTTGATACATTGTAAGTCTAGACCAATATAATTATAATTAACAGTAATGAATTATATTATAGACAGCAACCTCAAAGGAAAAAAAGTAAAATAATGACCTGAAGTAACCTTAATTTTAATAACTGTAGTTAAGTATGTCTGTATCAATGAACAGCTAAAAATAACTTTGACTTTCTCCTCATATTTAAATTGTAAAGTTAAATATAGAACTAACTCGAAACACATCTTGATTAATTCGTGTTCGTTAGGAACGTACAGGACAAAAACTATTCATTTCAATGTTTTGTAGGTAGGCCTCCTCGTATCTCTTGTATCGGTATACATATCATCACATACATCTATTTATGTTGTGGAAGTAGGAGTCAACAAGTCATAAATTTTGTAATCATTGTAATGATGACAAGCATTATTTCTTTATTGCTGCTCTAATCCGAAATGCCGATAATGAAGTAAATTTGGTATTAAATCCAGCGATGTTATATTGATAATAATTAAGACATTATTTTTTGTTTATAAATGTAACTTCAAATTAAATAAACAATCAAAGGAATTCACATGTAGAGGGGCACTGTAGGTAGATATTCGTGTCGTCAATTTTTATTCAGATTCTAATTTTGAAAACCATATATTGGCATATTGCTATCTATATTGGTGACATTTTTCATTTTCAAAGATCCAACTACAATCAATTAAAACACTATCAAATTATTGCACTAGTATTGATAATGAAATCTGCGAAAATCGGATTAGGTGACACACCTGTCTGTACCTTGGAGTTGTTTTTAGTGTAAGGCCACCATCCAAAATTTTAATTGAGGCTTTAAGTAGTGATTTAGTGACAAACATTTTTTTCTAAATTTGGCTGTGTATCCTCAGAAATAAATTATATCTCTCCTAGCGACACGATGAGGACGATTGAGTACTTTCAAAGATGCATTTATCGAAAACGATATTTTTCTTTATTGTTAAATGAACCACTTACGTCGGTTCCTTAATATATACATGAGCCCCAGTGTAGCTACTCTTTGCACACCAGCATCATCATTTTTTATATAGATACGTTATTTGCTGTGTCCTATTAATATAAGTATCGTATCGTCAGGAAGTATGTGATAAGACCTGATGAAATCGCTCCAATACATTTGTGTATATCCAGTTTCAATAAAAAGAATAGGACGTCATATTACTTCCATATCCACGCAGTGGAGTAAAATTATAGTAATGTTAATATAATTTTCAAAAGTATTTTTTTGTTAAAATAGATTTAGAATATTATGAAACGTCGAGATTTTAAATTCGAGCGAAAAGAAATTTATCATATTTTGAGCTTACTCTGATGAAGGGTTAGGGGATAAATAGGGGTAAATAGGTTAAAATATGGAAACTAGATTATGTTTCAAGATGATTCTGTTGAATGGTTGGGGATACGTGGGGGTAAATAGCGGAAAATAAGTAAAACATGCCAGTAACAGGCCAGAAGCCTGGGATTTGGTGTATGTACAGGGTGGGCAACTAAGAATGGAGGTCGGCCATATCTCAGAAACCAAGCATCGCACAAGTTTAGGGAAAAAATTACCTTAAGTAAAGTGGTCATGAAAAATCGCTGGAAAATATTTTCGAGTTTCTAAAATGGCCGCTAGGGGGCGTAACAGCCCCAGCAGAATAGAAAATCAGGTTTTTCTCAGTATTTTGCTCAATTAAGTGGAATTGAAAATATATGCATCGTAATCCTAGGACAATTTTGAATGTTTTTAGTTTTCCATTTTTTTTGTATCTTCAAGAATAAAGTGGTGGGGAGATGCCAAAAATACATTTTTTCAAATGTCGATTACTTCGATTAGCCTTAACGGAATTTAACAAAAATTGTTGTCTGTTATTAATTACTAATTTTTATATTATGTAATATATTCTACTCGATATGTTTGATATATGTTGTTTCTTCATTGTGTCATTTTCACAGCTTACTTGTTTTCAACAGCTACTTTGCAAATCCCGTCGGCAAGATCTGATAATAATTCATAATTTCAAATTTGTTTGCTAATATCTTCCGTTAGAGAAAAGCTATCTAGTTGCGGTTTTCACTGATATCTGAGGTTTTTAATTCTCTATTTTACCATGTAAAAATAAATATACCATTCTATTTAAATTTTTTAAGAAAAAGCGCGATATTTGTTGTCATGTCAAATAACGGCCTTTAGCGGCGACAGTAATAATCAAATGGAAATAGCACAACATGCACTCGATAGACAAAGAAAAGCACTTTCCAATGAGACTAAGTTTGTTAAATTCCGTTAAGGCTAATCGGAGTAATCGACATTTGAAAAAATGTATTTTTGGCATCTCCCCACCACTTTATTCTTGAAGATACAAAAAAAATGGAAAACTAAAAAGATTCAAAATTGTCCTAGGATTACGATGCATGTATTTTCAATACCACTTAATTGAGCAAAATACTGAGAAAAACCTGATTTTCTATTCTGCTGTGGCTGTTACGCCCCCTAGCGGCCATTTTAGAAACTCTAAAATATTTTCCAGCGATTTTTCGTGGCCACTTTACTTAAGGTAATTTTTTTCCTAAATTTGTGCGATGCTTGGTTTCTGAGATATGGCCGACCTCCATTCTTAGTTGCCCACCCTGTACAAAAGCCTATAGTTTTTCTAACCTCTCCATTATTTAAGAAATTATTAAAACAGAATTGTGTTTTAGTGTGTGTATGTGTATGAAATTTTCAAAAAAATTTGGGTCGTCATTACCATCTTGGAGCAGGCGATTTTAAATATTATATTTTAAAATTCCATGAGCAATTATATTCATTTACTGGAGTGCCAATATGGTATCAATATGTTTCCGTTTAAGGAGACTTGGATGGAAAATTTGGATGTGGAAGTAGTGATTATTTAGGCAGCAGTTATTTATTGAACCTTACGAGTGGCAAAGGTTTGAAACAGGAAAGAAATCGTCAATCCATGTTTTCTACATTCGATATCAAATAATATTTTTTTGATTATCATTTTGGTTTTTACTTTTCGTGGCCATTGCATTGCTCGATTCCTAACAGGAATTACACTGCCAACGAAGCGTTCGATTTATGCTACTCTCGTCTGGATATCAAATCACCTGGGGCCCAATTCTGGAATCCCGAACGAATTGATCGTGCACGAGCCAACTGGTGCAGTCTGGTTCGCATGCGAACGCAGTTTTTATAAAAATCAAATTCTCCAGTGATAGTCGAAAAGCGGTACACGAGGCGAACACATTCGTCGACCGTATAACGTACATCGTATATTATTCATATGTCGATATATGTCGACCAATAGCAGGTCGTGTAAGTCTGGGAACTTCTCGTTGCGGTCGTGGTGCAACAGTTGAGAAGTGTCACAGTCAAGAAGTTTAAAATGTGTCATCGTGGTGTTATCGTTTTGCGGTTTGCACAAGGATGATTGCTTGATTGTAGGCGGTTTTGCGATTTCATTTTTGTGTTTTGGAGGAGTTTGGATGAGATCCCATGCTAGGTCCTTACTTGGTCGAAACATTCTTACGAATTTTATATTGGACATAATTATCAAAGGCATCGTAAACGCGATTATTATGTTCCCTTCTGACTTCTGCAGCTGGCTCCATTGCTTCCAAGTTATTAATTGCTATTAAAAGATTAAACTCCATCCAAAGCAGCTATTAGCACACTTTAACACAATTTCCCACAAAATAAAGCCGTTTGACTGAAGGTTGACGTTAACTTAAAGGTTATGTTGACATGCAAATATGGTTTTCACCACCGAAACACCGATCGAGTACTTTCCGTGTACGAATCTGTTCGTTCATGTGTTAGTCGACAGTTCGAGAACAGAAAAAGTACATTCGTGTGCGAATTTCAGCGCCACTCGTGCACGAATCGGGTTCGTCTAGTTTCGAGAATTGGGCCCCTGAAAATTTTCAGGTACGGATCTTGGATTAGTAAGTTTTCGCTAATAATTCATAAACAAATTCTTAGCAAGTCAAAGCTACACTGGTGTGTTTTTTGTTTAAAAAAAAATTACACAACTTACAAAAAAGTACGAAATAACAATGGTAGTTTTAACTATCCTAATATACATATAATGACTTCTCCATATAAATGTTTATAAAATCAAACACATAAAAATACCTTTACTGCTTCGCAGTGTTCATAAAACCTTCACGATCATACTGTAACTATCGTCAATTAAAAAAGCTCGAGATTTATTATATATGATGCTGGTGTTTGGCTATCTCTATATCGCCATTTTAACTAGTTTGCAGAATCCCGGAAAGCCGAGCGCTTCGCCGGCGATCATACCTAACACGTCGAGATAGCCAAAGTGCTAATTTTCTGCCAAGGGGATACTTATTTAGGACTGATTTATGATTATATACTAGAAGGGGGCAGTTATTAATAAAAATTACTAGGTGTTTCTGCCTTGTGTGTCTGTATCTTCGAGTTATCAAGTTCCTGTGACAAGCGGCTCTATTTGAAAGTGGATGATTGGTTTAACGGTTAATAAGAAATCATAATTCTCGGAAATGATAACTTTAAACAGGATAACTGAAATAAAATGTTTGATCTATAACGTGGTATCATTAGATGGAGAGAATTGCTGCAATATTTATAATACGCAGTGAATTTACAGGGAGAGAAATAAATTCAATTAAATCTTACCTATCCTCTTTTTTAAAGAATGCTTGGATCCGTCTATTCCTATTTGAGAAGTGACCTATTTTGATGTGTACTGTCACTCAATATAGCATCCTATGTATTTCTATAGATTTGATTGAAAGATATATAACGTTTTCATTTAACCCCCTTTCCAAATATTTATTCTGAATAAATTTTCAACTAATTAGAAAAAAATTGAAATAACCACTATACTAGTACTCTCACTAGCTTGCTTTACTTAATATACTGTTCCCAAATACAAAACCAAGAGTATATTGCATTTGATCGACACATTTCTAAATTCGATAATATCGCTCGTAGAGAAAAATGTTTCACATCACTGTATTGATGATCGAATTTTGAAGAAGTTTCAAAATATCCATCCGTTTATCTGTCTCCATTCGTCCGTCACAAATCTAGCTTTTTACGCGATCGTATACATGTTCTATAACTTATACATTCTCTGCTTATGCGGGAAATAACAGCTAAATATTTTTGTCAGTTTTTCCACCACTTGACCTTAAAATAACCTTAATGCGACCTGATACCGACAAACCGACCTCGGATTTGGATTCAGCGACCTCAAAAACCTATGTACAAATTCTTTCCAATTTTTCTGTCGAAATCTAATGATTTGACCTTGAAATGATCTTAATGCGACCTGATGCCGACAAGCCGACGTCGGATTTGGATTCAGTGACCTCAAGAACCTATATACAGTTTTTTTAAGTTTTTCAATAGAAATCTAATGATTTGACCTTGAAATGACCTTAACGCGACCTGAAAAAGTCAAGCCGTCCTCGGATTTGGATTCAGCGATCTCAAAAACCTATATACAAATTTTTTCAAATTTATTGTGGAAACCTAATGAACTGACCTTAACGCGACCTGATGCAGAAAAACCGACCTCGGATTCGAATTCAGCGACCCCAAAAACCTAGGGTGTACTAGGTTTCGTTGGTGGAAGCGAACATTTTTTTTTTTTTAGTGTGGCTCTATTAGTTTTATAAGATATAAGACTTTGAATTTAGATTAGGAAATGTCATGGTTTTTATTGATTGGATATACTTCTTTAAGAGCGTTATTGTACTATTTTCATGTAACAAATTATTCATAAAATCTTGAAAGCCATTATTAACTGCAATTTGTTTGATTAAATTAAATTCTTTATTAAAGTCATGATCATGACCAGATCAGAACAGGATCAGACAATTGTCATGTTGAACATATATTGTGAAAACGTATAATACAGTATAGTGTTTTATTCAATTCAGTAGCAATGATTTGAATTTTCACCGAGTGAAATTTCAATCTACAACTGCGCACATCAGCAAATTTGAAGGGAGTCTCTTAAAAGGCAAAGTAAACTAATAGTTAAGTAATTTCAGCTTATTTTATACTGTGAGATCCTCAAATAGCGGATAAATATATTATCTACGTCATGTGCGTCATGTTTTTGTAAGCACATTAACTTAAGAACGAAAACTCCGATTGTATTGATATTTGGCCAATAAGTTAGTGTTAGCTAGAGGAAGAGCCCTACTGTTTTAACAACCTTCCTCAGAGGGGTGGGATTGTTTTCATTTCAGACATTTTTTATTCAATTACAGAACACAACTAAATTAGATTTTTTTTATATAAATAATCAATAACTGTTTTATTTACTATCGATTTTGTTCAAAAGCAATAGGACTCTTCGATTAGCTAACACTAATTCACTATCCAAATTTCAATACAATCGGAGTTTTATTTCTTAAGCTATTGTGCTTACAAAAAGCACGGAAGGCAGACAGATGGACAGAGAGAGACGAACAGACAAATGTACAAACAGATGGACAGACAGATGAACAAACAGACAGGCAGACGAACAGACAGACAGATAGCGAAGAGACAGACGGACAGAAGGACATTTTGAAAGTTGTTTAGAATTCAATCACCAACACAGCTTTAGAAATGTGCCGATCAAGTGCAATCTAGTCTTCGTTCTTTATTTGCTTAAAGTATAATAATGAATTGGTTTTACATTTTGTCCATGTTATCCTTATTTGTTAACGAAATGCGTCAATACAGCGAATTATAATAACTGTTGGCTTAAGGCCAAAAAAATAGATTTAAGGAAAATAATAACAAGCTAACCACTATTCTCTTCTCAGATTTACAACACTTGTTATATAATTGTTGCACATTCTATAGGATACTCTTCGCAGTTCTTTTTCGTAATTGATATTAGTTTCAAACATTCTTTGTTTAATTACAAAACAATTTTTTTAAATTTTATTTAGAAAATTAATAACTTCTTTATTTATCAATCGATTTTGTTCAAAGACCATAGAGTTCTTCCTCTAGCTAACACTAACTTACTTTCCAAATTACAATACTATCGGATTTTTCGTTCTTAGGTTATCGTGCTTACAAGAATCGTGACGGACGGACAGACAGACAGACGGACGGTCATTTTGACAGTTGTTTAGAATTCGATCACCAATACAGTGACATGAATTTGTTTTCTCTACGCGCAGTATTACCGGTTTTAGAAATGTGCTGCTCGAATGCAATATACTCCTCGTTTTGTATTTGTATTATAAGTGTGAAATATCTTTTTTGTAAATCGACAAAATTTGAGAATTTGCAGGGGTAAATATTGCATATCTTGCTAAATGGATCTCAAGTATTTGGGAAGGAATAAAGGTAAAGGGTAGGAGCACGTCTTTTTTTTTGGATGGCGTTTTTCCAGAAAATCGCGTTAAATTATTTTAGTAATGGGCCTATGTCATACGCAGTACTTTTTGGGTAAAGCAATTTGCGAGTTATTTATTAAATATTATTGCTGTTAAAATGTAACTGAGTTATCGTTCACATAATGTGTGTTAATTTGGGTACGAAATATAGCTACTTTGAGATCCATAGTGAAATTCTTTAAGTAGTTTATTGTATACGATTAAATTATACGATCCATTCTTATTAAAATTAATTATATGTAGAAAATGATGAACAACTGAACATTGCGAGTATTAAATACACATTTTTATAATTCAGAGAGAATAATAAATAATAACAATAGCAAAATAGTTGTCTCCTAACAGTTTATTGTGGAACTTTTTATGACACAAACGATAATAATACATGTGGTTATTTAATTAATCGAAGAAATTTGCTGGTCATTAAAAGGTTCTTATAGTATTTATCTCATTGTAGATAATTTTTCTGAATGGCTTTATTGTCTTTGTGTTGTTTACGCAGCTGAGAGTGCTTGCATGTTATGTATGCTCTTTTCTTTAACTTATATATTATTTCTGCATAAAACATGTACAGTTGATGGCAAATATATTGCCGTTTATTTGTAAACTTGCAGAAAATGTTCTCGACATTAAAAAGAACTTAAAAAAATAGAAATATTTAGTTTAAGAAAGGTGTTATCCAGTCCTACAATTGGTAGGTATGTCTCATGAATATGAAAACCCATTAGGTTACCTTTTGTTGGTAATACACTACAGGCCTATAGCTAGAAATAAATTATAGGGGGTGTTCATGGGTTTGGAGGGGTGCCAATTCCTTTATAATTCAGAAAAATATACAAAATAGCTCCACACGATTAATGTTGGGGTTTCTTCAGGGGATGCCTGCTGCGTCCTGGTACCCCCTGGCTATAGACCTGATACACTGTGCACAGAAGGTGAAAGACATTGTAAAAATCCCACTTGTAGACATTCCTACAAAAAATATCTCCCTGCGTTCGCTTCTACGTGGTTTTTAGATTTCCAGAATAAATAGTTATGTCTTTTCTTCGTCACATTCTTAATTTTCCTAGTTCTCGAATGCATGGAATTATTCATTTTGTTGATAATTGCATTCAATATTCAAATATGTTTAAAGCCTATTATGTGGAGTTTCCGTTGAGTTATTGAACAAATGTGGAAAGAAGGACTCATTTATCATAACCTGTTGCCAATAGAGCTATTGCTATGCTCCAAGTTAGCTTACGTCAAATTCATCCTACCCTTTAGGCTTCTTAAATAAGAAACATTTTTCGTTCAGCACATGGGGTTTCAGCGAGTTGTTAATCCATACGCAATAGATTCAGGGAGATTGGCCTGTCAAGCCGTCCTTCATATCGAGTCAGGGAAAAAATTAAACCAAAGATTTATTTAACCCATGGCTTCTTTCAGTATATGGTATAGCGAGGAATGTACGTTGGACAAAGCACCGATTTGTACATCCGCAGGAAGGCCACAACTGGACAATTACACGACATATACTTGAAGCATTGTGAGGGGACAGGATACGAGGTACTATGATAGTTTTAAGACATTGTTGGTTGCCCACGGCTAAATATTTCTTAAATTAAAATTGTTCTTTCTAATTTTCTTTTTAATCAAATTATGCAAAAAGGGTAATAAAGAGGTTCATACATCCCTCCATAACAATTTTTATTTTTATTCTAATTCTTTCATGAAAATATGACACGTGCATAACTTTTTGTATATAGTGTATGATGAGATATAAACATAAAAGCTTCTATGCATATTAGCCCAAGCGGCAGGTAAATTATTGTGACCAGATCACCTACCTCTGAATTCTGCATACGTTTTAAGCCCCCCCCTTAATTATTTGAATTTGAATTTGATGGATATGGAGCAAACAATGACTAGAATTAATTATATGAAATTCCCAAACGAAATACATAGTAAGTTTTGTAGTTTCTGGATGAGATTTTGAGTTATAGAATCCATATACGGACTAGACACAATGTTTGCATGATTATGGAGAATATAAATGATTCATACATTGTTTCCCTTAAATTAAAACTTAAAATATAACAAACACTTATACATACTTAACAATGTCGTTTTAATTTAAATATGTTAAATGTGAGTCATTTTATTGTAATTGGAAATGTTCAAAACTATTATTTGTCAGATATATTAGGAGAAAAGGTTTCATTTTTAAATACCCAATAAAAAAAAAAAAATTAAAGTCATAAATAAATAATTATAGATATTACATATGTTTATGGTTCTATTATTATTACACATAAACATATTACATACAAATTTTATAGGTATATTTATGAAAACTTAACTTTTACTAATAAAATACCCAGAACATTTACTATAAATTCTTCGTGCAATGGGAATTTAATATATTTGATAGGAAATCTCTTTTAAATATTTACGATCCTATACATATAACGAATATTTTATGGCAAATATATTATGTTTAAATTTATGTAACATAAATCATAGTAATAGTTTTGTGTGGTGTTGGTACGAGTAAACATTCTTATAGACCAAGCGCCAGAGACGAAAAATGACCAATATGCGTCAGGTAGAAGGTTGTTGTTATTTTTTTTAGTCGTTAGATTTTATTATTCTGAATATGCATCTAGATTGGCAAATGAAAATATTTTTACAGCCAAGGGAATTTTGAAAATACGGGTGTTTTCGCCATAACTTTTCTTTTTGAAAATGTAGAAAAAATGCTTCAGATAAAAGTTGTGGGTAGCAAACTTATCTATCTATTTCTTTAAACCCGATGTCAGAATAATGAAATTTAATCTCAAAATTTAAAAATAAACAGAGAAACCAACTTACTTTTTAAACCCTAAAATAATTTCGGAGAAAAACAATTTATGTGAATTTTAACAAATTAGAGCTAGAAGGATTCTCAAGAAGGTGCGACTTAACCTCAAAATAGTCAGGATCAAAAAAATCGGTATAATTTTTGAAATTACTAACCGATACACACGTTCTTAGGCTATAATTGGAAAATATTTGACATAAATTGATGTCACTAAAAAATAGAGTGCCAGTCCGATCTCAGAAAACAAGATTTTAGATAAATTTTCGAAAGAAAAATTATTTAAACAAAAGGAACTAGTTTAAATAAATGAAAATTGACTATAACATGTTGATAAATATTCCACTAGACCAATAGTAACAATTCTTGAAGAAAAAGAGAAAACAAAGTGCTCAAAATGGCCAATTAACTTAGGAATTCACATTTTTTTTATTTAAGAATAGTTTTCGGGGCATCCGGAAGTGTGTTAGGGATGACGAACCCATATGTATAATACATCAAATTCTTCGTTGGATAGACCTTTACAAGTCCTATAAGTTTAATCTAAGATTTTCCCTAACCCCTAACAATTATCCAAGAAATCCCAAGAAGTGATTTTTTCCCACGCAATTTAAATGAGAAACATTAGGTCTCCATAGCACCATTTAAAGTGAAAATTTTGAGAAACCGTAAAATAAATACTTACTTTTGTCGAATTTCGAAACCACTGCAAAATAAACTAAAATTGAAAAAGAAACATGAAGGAAAATGAAAAAAAAAAGTGTTGGAAGGCCCAGAATAAATACGGTTCTGCGGATTATGAAAGTAGTGATAAAAGCCTACAGTTTGAGCCTGAAAACGTTTACATTGGTTTTCTTTCCCAAAAATTATAGTAATTTTCTCGATTTTCAATCTTTTGATTTTAAGTCAAATAAGAATTATTATTTTTGTAATCAGCCCACATCACTTTCTAGAAGGCGCTTCTAACTGAGATTGGTTAAATTTTCAAGGCAATCCCGTATTTATTTTAAAAGAACTTTGGGAAAAAAGAAGTAAGTTGGTCTGGTTGGCTTCCTTGAAGTATTGTAATTGGATTTCAGTATTTTTACATCAGATTCAAACTGGTTGATAAATAATTTCAAAATCTACGACGTTGATTTGAAACATTTTTTTCCCATTTTTTGAAGAAACCACTACTTCCACATTCACCAGATTTTCCATCCAAGTCTCTTTAATGGGAAACATCTTGACTATATTTGCACACTAGTATGTGAAAATAATGGGGCATAGAATTTTAATCTGGATCATACATTATTGATCGTACAACAGACTTCATATGCGTTTTTGATGTAATATGTTCCCCTCTGTCATCTAGTGCTATTATTTTTTACATATTTTTTTTATTTTTCGAGTTATTGGCCAAAAACTGAATTTCGTCAAATATTTTCGATTTTTTAAGGGTCTCCGACACCTTACAGCTGCAAACTTTTTTTTATCGTATTCTACAAATAAAAAAATACTTGCTTATTCTGAAAAATCCGGCCATATAACATTTAGTGACGCCTTAAAACCACTGTCGGCTGGGCCACTACGTGCTGGATGTGGAAGTAAAACAGCAGCTTTGTACTTAATTTCGCAAGGAATTCTCTGGTGCTTGGTCTATTATAGAAAAAACAAAAGTAGTTATTGAAGGCATCGCGCATAGGTGGCATTAAGACAAGACCAAGGATATTTTTAACCGAATTGCCGCTCAGGCGTACAGTGGCTGGCATAAGTAATGCTGAGAGAGTGCCGTAAAGATTTAGCGCTTTTAAAATGCTGTAATGTCATGGACAATTTATGTTAGCAATTAACTATATTAAGTGCATAATAATGGAAATGATTGTCTACAATTATAACCTATTAAAATTTGCTTTGCAGACTCCACATGATATGATTTCTTTGCAAGGGGTGAACAGTAAATAATACGTTTCTCGAAGGAGTTATTAATTAATGAAATTAAACTACATGCCGTAGTCAGACATTCAGAAAACATAATAAGAACAGTTTAGAGAGGAAATTATTTTCGGCCTAATTAAAAGAAACCAAATGCATATTGAAGCTCAATCCGCAAAGTCGACTTTGTAACCCCCAATATCTGGAAAACTGTCAATTTTCCGACATTGTGTCCAGGAGAACTTTTGATCAGGAGCTCGAAAGAAAGAACATATGTCGATTCCAGTGAATTTCACCGGAGCGGGGGCTACTTCCTATAAGAAATGAGCACCCCCTTTGCACCCCCGATATCTGGAAAACTGTCCATTTTCCGACTTTGTGCCCACGAGAACTTTTGTTCGGGACGAATTGAGCTTCAATATATGTTTGATTTCAATCATCAAATTCGAGTTGAAGTAACTTCTCATCTAAACTGTGCCAGGTAATTTAAAAAACTCTCTTCATAAATTAAAACATTGTAGAAACGATCATTAACAAGTGTTGAATCAAAATTATTACAAATAATTTTAATCTGCGGAATCAGAATTGTGTAGGCACATGAACTGGTGAATATTTGATGCCGGTCTATGAATTTGAAAATTAAGCATACTTAAAATATCTCCACAGTCGATGTTATCGTGTAAAATATTATATAAAAGAGTTAATTACGATCGGTATCTACGGATCTCTAGAGTATCTAGGCAAAACCTAGAGAGCAATTCTTCATGTGGATAATCAATAGCTGTATAAGTCCCGTCAGCCTTGAAAGACACATGTTTTAGGAAACGGCGTTGAATTCTTTCCAAATTTTGTACGTGTACATTAGTTATAGGTTGGACACCATATTATTGAGGCATATTCAAGATGAAGTCTAACAAAAGTAGCAACTCTACACTTGGTGTAATATGCGTACATTTTCAAAATGTGCGGAGTTGCTGATAACAAAACCCAGCATTTTATAACTTTTAGTGGCAGCAAGTTCGATGTGGTTTACAAACGTTAGTTTTTTATCAAATATGATTGTCTAAGTTGTAATCGTACAGGATAATATTTTGCTGTTGTAAATGTTACATTTTGTTTCATTCAAGGGTAATTTGTTTATCACACACCATGTATTAATACGATCAATATTGTTTTGAAGTTCATAGCAATCCTTTTCACTTGCAATATTACAAAAGAGTTTTAAATCGTCCTCATATAGAAGGCAGTTAACAGTTAGATTATCTACTATATCATTTACAAACAAGTTAAAGAAAAATGGACCTAAGTTTGAACCTTGGGGAACTCCTGACGTGGTTAAAACCTCAATAGATCTAACACCATGGTATACAACATATTGCTTTCTATCAGTTATGTAGGACTTAAAAAGCTCAATAAGGTTGTCCGAGAAGCCATAACATTAAAATTTTTGTAAGAGGATACCGTGATTCAGTCTATCGAAAGCTTTGGAAAAATCAGTATATATATATCGTCTGTTTGTACACTCCTTTCAATAGAATCAGAAATAAATTCCGTTATATTAATTAAATTGGTAACTGTTGAACGGCCCTTGAAAAACCCATGTTGAGCTATTGATATTTGATGCTTCAAAAATATAATAGTGTAGGAGAATTTCAAATGCCTTGGCGAAATTATTTATTATTACTATCCGGCGGTAATTAGAAATTTCGGATCTGTCACCCTTCTTAAATACTGGTATTATTTTTGATAATTTCCACCGCGACGTAATTTGGAGGGCCTTAGTGATAAGTTAAATAATATAGTAAGGGGTTTAGCAAAAATAGCAGCACAATCGCGTAATATGAATGCGGGGATACCATCTGGCCCAGAGGTTAATTTAGGTTTGATTTTCTTTAATACATTCAATACTTCATCTTCTGTAAAATAAAGTATATTTAAAGGTGAACTACTCTTAACAAACGTAAAATTTTGGGTGATACTTTCAGATTCAGAATAACATTGTTGAAAAAATTCAGCAAAAGAATTAGTTGAGAATCAGACATATATTCAATATTTCCTTTCGTTATAAACAAAACTGTTTTAAACAAAATCATACTTAAGTTACTGTCTGTAACATAGATTTTCATAATCGTCTTTTGAACTGATTACTGATTCCATAAAAGAAACTGCGTTCGGAATGTATTCGAGACACATGCGCCCATATCTCCTGGTCTATGACTCAATGTGACGAGTGCTCTATCGTAACTATGGAAATTAAAAACTCCCCATTTATTATAGTTTATAAAATAAAAACTTATTTAAGAAAATACAAAAACTACCTCTATTCCTCTTTTCAAAATGTCCTTGACTAAATATCGTTGAAGATAAGAGAATGTAAATTTTAAAATGTTTAAATATGCCACCGTGAAATTTAACTTACTCTTGTAAAAATCGTATGGTACTGTTACCGTCCATAGTCTACTGCATCTCTGCGTACACTATCTTTTCTTTTGAAGTTGCACTTATAAATCTATTGCAGCTGTTTAAATAAAAGCTAATCTTGGAAAAGAAATCTGCAAATGCTACTATGGTTAATCAGAATCAGACCATTAACCTTCTATTTATTTTTACTAAATTTTGCTTTGCTGGTGCCATGCTATCGGATAAATTATGCACGCTTTTAGGCACTTTCATATACAGGGTGTCCCGAATGGCATAGGCCAAACTTCACTAAGCAATACACCTTTTCAAAATAAGAAAACGACTTCCTATAAACATGGGCCGGAAAGTGATTAGTTTCCGAGATACAGGGTGTTCAAGTGATTCTCCTGAAAACGTTTCTCTATGAATATTTTCGAAACGTCTAAAGATAAACAAATGATAATTTACACAGGAATTTAACTTTTTATGCTTTTATGAAAAAATGGCAACTATGTACGAAAATCATTCAGAAGCGGGGGAAACTGGGGGGGGCTAGGTATAATTTAACCCCAACTTTATTGTGTGACACTTTTAAATTAATTTATGAGCAGAACTTAAAAATTTGTAGTTTTCTACATAAAAAAAGTCTCTTGTGTTTTTTCTCTAAAATTGTCAGTTTTTGAGTAAATCTTATCTGAACTTTATTCGGGAATAGTTTTTTATGGATAATTTTAGCAGAATAGAAAAAACAATGACAATAAAACAAAATTTGATTACATTATTAGACAACAATGAATTAGATTAAAGTAAGGCAAATTACAAATTACAAGAGTTGTTCAAAGTGCATTCCGCCAGCTTCAACACATTTTTGACATCTGCGCCGTACAGAGTGTGTAGCTTTACTAATGAAATCAGGATTAGCCCGCAAATTTTCACATTCTGCGAGAAGTCTTTCTATTACCTCTTCTCTCGTGTTTACAGGGATTGCGTAGACTTTGTCTTTTAAATAGCCCCAGACAAAAAATACAACTGGAGTTAAATCCGGTAAACGGGGTGGCCAGGCTCTGGCAACTAATCGACCGATCCACCGTTCAGGATAATTATTGTTTACCCACAAACGTTTCTCAACAGCAAAATTTGAAGGACCTCCGTCCATTTCAAACCAGCATTCATTACTTAAATTAAGAGGAATGTCCTCGAGATATTGGAAAAAATGGTTATTTAAAGAATCATTAAATAATGGTCCATTTAAACGGGGAGGACAAAAAAGTCCCGTTTATAACACCACACCATACACTAACGCTAAGCTCCTTTTAAAATGCCCTAGGATGAATTATATGAGGATTCTGAGGAGCCCAGATTCTTAAATTATTAAAATTAACCGATCCATTATGGTTAAAGGTAGCTTCATCAGTCCAAATAATTTTACTTTGATTTTGGAAACATGCACAGCTTACGCACGCAGCTGTTGGGCCGCTCTTCTGATACTTAATTTATCATTATTGTTAAAGGCCAAATCATTTTTTTTTTCAACTATTCTTTGGGACTTCCTGCCACATGTATGTTTTCTTTTTAAGCGGTGCCAGGGGAATCTACAAAATATATCACAATTAACCAGTATGTTACTGGTAAATAACCTCTACGCCTGTGACGTTTACGGATCAGAGGTTGGTTTTTTTTAAATAAACAACACAAATAAGTATAAAAACTTGAAATTAAATATTTCGCCGACGTTTCGGAAGTCTAATCTGTTTCTTTTTTCAAGGCTTTTTTTGTAAAATATTTTTTGCTGTGTATGACAAATACAGATCTCTAAGAATGTTTGGTATATTTGTCATATACAGCAAAAAAGATTTTTCAAAAAAAGCCTTGAAAAAGGAAACAGATTAGATTTCCGAAACGTCGGCGAAATATTTAATTTCAAGTTTTTATACTTATTTGTGTTGTTTGTTTAAAAAAACCAACCTCTAACTGATCCTTTGACGTAAACGTCACAGGCGTAGAGGTTATTTACTATTAACATACTGGTAAATTGTGATATATTTTGTAGATTCCCCTAGCACCGCTTAAAAAGAAAACATACATGTGGCAGGAAGTCCCAAAGAATTGAATAAGGAAAAAAATTTAGATAATGCCACAAATAGCATTTAGACAATATTGCCAAAATCATGTTTTTAAATCGCCCATTTCGCTGTTCTTCATTTCTTGGACCTCTTTTAAGTTCAACATTTCTAAATTCTAGGTGGGTTCGAATAAAAACATCTTTAGATGGTTTCCTTCTATTAGGAAATCTTCTGCGATATTCGCGCACCGCGGCATTCGCGTTTCCATTACAATATCCACAAATAAAATGAATATCCGTGTACTCCACATTACTAAACATAGAACAAGGAAATAATAAAACTATAGAACAATGAACTACAGAAAACCAAAAAACAACAATGTCATTATTGTTATTCTGACATTGCACGCTAGATTATTTTTAATTTGTTGCAAACTTTACAATCACGGCACACTAATGCATACCAGGAATGCTGGTAATAATGTTTACTAATTAATAAAGTTCAGATAAGATTTACTCAAAAACTGATAATTTTAGAGAAAAAACACATGAGACTTTGTGTAGAAAACCTCAAATTTAAAAATTAAAATTAGTTTAAAAATGTCACGCAATAAAGTTGGGGCTAAATTGTACCTAGGACCCCCCCAGTTTCACCCGCTCCTGAATGATTTTCGTACATAGTTGTCATTTTTTCTTAAAAGGCATAAAAAGTTAAATTCCTGTGTAAACTATCATTTGTTTATCTTTTCTAAAATATTCATAAAAAAACATTTTCAGGAGAATTACTTGAACACCCTGTATCTCGGAAACTAATCACTTCCCGACCCATGTTTATAGGAACTTTTTTCCTTATTTTGAAAAGTTGTATTGCTTAGTCAAGTTTGGCCTATGCAATTCGGGACACCCTGTATATTACTGGGCTAGATAAAAGTTTATATGGTTAGTATTATCTCGGTACTGTTATTATTGTCCATGCATTATGTACTAGTAAACTATTGTAAAAGTAATACGTCAATTTAAACATACAGATAGTACAACGAATTTATTTTGAAAAGGAACTTAATTCCGACGTTAATGAAAACTTACAGACATGTTTAAGAATACTTACTCTTCGAGAAACTGATGTGAGAGGGGACCTTTTTTGAAATAAAAGGAAGAGAAGTCCTTTTGTGGACGTTTCTGATGTTTTGTTAAAAATTTATACAAATGATATCATAATATAAGTATAATAGTAGTAGTTAAGTATCGTATATGAGGGGTAATTATGGGTAATTATTTATGTGGAAGAAAGCAAGCTGTGGTAATAGATGATGATGGCACTAGAATTACATCGCAATTAAGAAATTTAAATACAGGTGTGCCCCAAGGTTCCATCTTGGGGCCGCTGTTGCTTACTTTATACGTTTCAGACATTTCAGATGTAGTCACTAGTTGCCAACTACATCAATCTGTAAATGATTCGCAGATATACAACTCATTAATAATTTCCACACACTAGAGTGCAAATATAGACAAGATGTTTTCCTTCAAAGTGACTTGGATGGGAAATGGCATGTGGGACTAGTGATTCCTTAGGCAGCGGTTTTTTAGTTATTTAGTCGACATTCTTCGGTCGGAGATTTTTTTTTATTTGTGATTTAACTTATTCTACGTTAGAAGGCAAACATTTTAAAATTGTATGCCATCCAGGGTAGTAGAGTGTACGATATGTATCTCATTGTGGCAAGAAACATATTCATATTTGGTGTGATATTAAAGTATACCAAAACTCCATATGTGTTTCTACTAGAGTAAGTAGGTATTCCTAAACATGTGTACAAGTTTTCATTAACATCGCAAATATTTCCTAATTGTAGCAATCTTGGTGTTAATTTTGTGGTATTTATATATTTATCAAAATTAAAGTTATATTCGTATCATTATCTTGAAACATTACTTTTGCTGGCCACTGTACCTACGTATAATTCAAGTGAGGCTATTTATAGAGCAACAGGTCGGTGCGCCTTTTCTACACACCAGCAGACAGGCCCAACCGGTGCATTTTGTTAGTTCATTACATTTCACTGTCTTTATATTCAAATTGGGATTATGAAACAGATCACATTGAAGCTATATAAACATGTTACATGTTAATAAATCTCCAGTTTCTACAAGGTTTACTGTTTTGCATAGAGCCATTACAACTTTATTTGGCACACCGAAAGACGATGTAATATTTTTATTCTAGTTACAATTTTTTTTTTAATATCAGACGGCCTTCCTCTAGTTACTATATATGTAGAAATTCATGTTTCTAGAGTTCTGTAGGCCTTGTACCTAAAATACAGTTGAATTTTTATTTAAGCTCCGTAATTAATAACACCTTAGTTGTACCTTCCTAAGATTAAATTAAAATTGCATAAGGTCAACAATCCATTAAAGAAGGACAGTGGTGTACTTAAAAGAAATGAATGCGTTCGAGAATTTAGGCCCTTTACTAACAAAATTTTGGAAATGTTTTATCATGTTCTTAAACTCCTCATTCATGACAGAAAATATTGAATCAGCAAAGCGGTAAAAATGTATAATCTCAAAAAATATGTTTACTGGTTTTATTTTATTACGCATTTTGTCCATATATCATTCAGTAAACAAATACATACGATGCAACATTCATAAGTGAATTCTCCAGTTTTTTATTGCATATTTGATTTGCGAACTCTTAACTCATCGTTACACAGTGCCGGATTATGAACCTGTACGCCCCTAGGCACTGGATTTTTTGGCGCTTCCGTTAGTGGCTAAACAAAATGGCGCGGAGGGCGCCAACCAGCGTCGCAGGCGTCGTATGTAAACATTTTTGGCTGGAGAACAAAATGGCGAGGCAAGTGAAAGTTGTTTGCCGCACCAGTTTGAATATTTTGCCAGAAAATGATTTTGTTGGGATTTTCATTCTCTTTAATTCTGTTATCTTAAGACGAACCTGAACCAACCTCCATTTGTATAAAAGTAAGTATATGATGAGAAACTCATTTTTGTTATATTTTATTGAAATATATATATGACATAAAAAAAACAGCAAACAAAAAAGACTTGAAAAAACAGTTCAACAAAAACCAACAAAAAAGCCGACAAAATGAAACACACAAAACAAAACGAATTGTCCTTGCAGACGTAAAAAATCTTTTTCCTTGCTTTTTCGGATGCAAACTGAGCTATTATGCTGTTGGTGTCTATAACATCTAACACGTCACTATTTAAGTGTAGGAGGGCTAAATTACTTAGTCTTTCGTTTTCTAACGAATTTCTTAAATAATTTATTTACATATTTTAATGTTGAAAGAGATCTCTCCCCCGTACAGTTAGTAACTGCCTAACTTATAAATATTTGTAAAGCAACTTCTACGTTAGGAAATGTAGAGGCAAAATCTAATAGATCTAATAAATTTTAACATTTCTCCGAGTGACACTTTGGTCATTTCCATGGCGTCAAGAAAACTTTTGAACCGAACACATTCTTCAGAAATTTCGTGCTCAATATAGCGAGTGTACAGTTCCTGCATTTATTTTTTTCGATTTCTGGGTAGGTAGTTCGCCTTTTAGTTAGCTCTTGAAGCAACATGTCTAATAATCTTCCCCCGCAAAATTAACGCATAATTATTAAAATTGAATTATTTTTAATCGAAAAAATTTTCTTGGCACTCTGTATATACAAAGACATGTACCAATGCCTTATCAATAGTTTTTTGTAAGAATGTCTAGAAAAGTATTTGTTTTTTTCAGATTAAAATAAAAGAAAACAAAGCATGGCATTATCATGATTTGATATCTTCTTAGTTTATTACTTTAAGTTGTTCGGTAGTGTCTCAATTAAAAGTTTCTCTAATTTTATGGTATCATGAATGTTGAACGAAGACAGAATCGCACTCTCTAGCAAGAATGTTCAGTTGCTGCAGCTCTCCAAGAGGAAGGAAGGTCCCAAGTGTACATCTCTCAACGCCTTAATGGTACACAATCGACAATTACTACTACAGCTATTTTATGAAACGGGTAACCACGCAGGGGCGTAAGAGAATAACCACACCACTTCAAGATCATTTTCTGAGGTTGCAAACGCTTATGCAGAGATTTGCAACAAACAAATTCCTTCGACACGAGTTTTTACAGGTGCATAATGTGCAAATTAGTCAAGATACCATTCGGCGAAGGTTAAGGGTACACAATTTGCAGCCCATCGCAGAGCTCGACTTCAGTTTGCTCGAGAACATGTTAAATAGAGGGAAGCTGAATGGAGGCGTGTGTTATTCGCAGATGAGTCTAGAATTCGTCTGAGTAACAACGACAGACGAATGAGGGTCTACAGACATCCAGGTGAGCAATATTCACAGTGCAACATCGTGGGAAATGTTTTTGGCGGAGGATCAGTCATGGTTTGGGGTGGCATCACTTTGGAGGCACGTACTGAACTGATAGTCATCGATGAAGGCAGTTTAACGGCGGATAGGTATATAAGAACCATCATTGAACCCCACAGTGTGCTATTTGCTCCATTTATTGGTGAAAGCTTCATTTTTATGCACGATAATGAAAGACCGCACAGCGCTCGGATTGTCCGCCAGTACTTGCAGGAAGTGGAATTTAACGTTATGAACTGGCCTGCGAAAATCCCTGACTTAAATCCCATTGGGCATCTATGGGACAATATAAAGAGACAGATTCGAGCGCTGTAGGAGCCCCCAGTTACTCGTAATGAGCTGAAAGAGAAATTGGTTGAAATTTGGGAGGATATTGATCGATATCAAACAAGAACTCTTATAATGAGTATGAGGAGTCGGTGCCAAGCAGTCATCAACACACGCGGAAGAAACACACGATACACACGATACTAACAGAATGGGTAATGGGTAATTTGGAAATTAAACTTTATTAGTTTTTCTATCCCAAAGCATAAAAAAATGAATCTACTAGTTTCATGAATATGCATTAATTTTGCGGCGAAATGTATTTAGTAATATGTATTTCCCGCATATCCGACTTTTCATCAAAATAAATGCCACTGAAAGCTTCTACTAGATAACGTTTAATAGTTTTTTCTTGTCAGGTCAACTTTGTAATCAATACAATTTGTTAGTTATTTTCCTTTTTCTTCATAATAGTCAAAATTGTCTCGAAGGCCTTTTACAAAATTCTGTAAAGAATTAAATTTAGTTGTTAGTAGGTCTATATCTGGATTTTGCAATGCTTTATTAAGAATTTGAGGAATGTCATACCATAGAACTCTTAGTCCTCCAAATTCTAACTCGTCAAACTTTTTGTATAAACCTCTTGCCTCAATTTTTGTTTTGGTTTTTCCTTAGGATTAGCTGATATTTCCTCCAATATTTTTTGAAAAATCGAGTAGTTTTTAAAAAGTGCCCTGGTAGCAGCACTCGCTCGAGCTAACCGGCGAGTAGTAATTGTGGTCATAACAAAGAAAGTTCGACGTTTATTCAGATTCGTATCAATTATTTATTTATTCCACAGGCGCACGTCATTATCATTGATGTTTGCTGTTCGCTTTTATGATGATTTATCACTAAATAATAGGAAGGTATTACAGGCGTTTCTACGTTCTATGTTTTAGATTTAATAATTTCGTTTTTTATCCAGAATTATTGTTATTGAGGATCGCCTTCGGCGCCCCTCAGAGCGTCGACGCCCCTAGACACGCGCCTAGAGTGCCTCGCGGGAAAACCGGCATTGTCGTTACAAGCTCTTTTTCTTTTACAAAACTCAAATATGTGCTGTCTTAATAAGAAAATAACCTTACCAGAAAGTTAGTCTTTAGTGATGAGTCATTATTAGAGGGAAATTTGGTCTTGCCGAAGTCAGTAGTGGATATTAATCTATTTGTAGTCGAAGCTGCTAGTTGCTGACTGCACCACTGGCTTTTCCAGTAGCATATCTTCCCCACTTATGACATACTATGATTTAAATTTCTATCTCTCTCTCTCTCTCCTTAACTAGGTATAGTAGGTCCAATAAGTCTAACCAGTAGTAGTCAGAGCTACCATATATCTTAAATTCAAACATGCTTAAATCTGGCAACATTGTCTCCACGTATTATAGCAGCGCTGCCGCAAATATTTGTCCGTTGCATTAAAACCGTCACTATTTTAAAGATATATGTGGCGCCACTGAATGTGAAGGATGGGTTGGTGAAGTTTGTTTATAACAGTTATTCCGCAAATTGTACAGTAGTTGAACAAATTATTAGGTATAAAGGCACCACATTCAAACTTTTATTCTATTTGGTCGATTGTACCAATTAAGCATAATGACCTAGTCGTGATTTTCATTTCTGGTAGGCATATAGAACTTGATATGTTTCTCTGAATTATGTGAGATTATACAGTAGAACGAGGTGCCGCTTAAGTATAATATAATAGCTACTATCCTTTGATCAGAATGCCGCTGATTTTTTGCTCTACTAACAACTCTTCTTGACCTTAGTATAGGTGCCGATTTGTAAAGTGATATGCGCATTGTATTATACCATCCAATCGCAGTCTTTGCTTGAATATCCAATGTTGCATTTAAGACAAGTGATGGTTTATGTTAACATGTTAACATGGTTTGTCAGAAACACCAACATCTTCAGAGACCTGGAATACACCCCGGTAACCGAAGTCATCTGGTACAGAGCGAAAAATCAATACGCCCGTGCAGCAGAGCATGGAAATCAGCTGGTCAGGCAGGCGACTGACTACGACCCCAACGATACTCCAAGGCACAAGAGGCCGAAGCTCCAGATCGCGGAGAACAGCAGTTTCCTTTCACTATAGACGAAATACGCTCCCGAGAGCTGACATGCCAGCGAAGCACGAGGACCAACACAGAAGAGTACCAGAAGAAACGACCCAGCTGGCAGGGTCCAACAGCCAAGACCAGGAGAGGTCTGCTCACATCACGTACACCGTCCACATTTGCGGGGGGGGGAGGTACAGATCTACAGCGATGATTGGGACAAAGCTCGAGCTCAAACTCGACCCCTAGTTATCCGAGACCGTCATATTTAGTAAAGAATATTGGCGCGCACATTTCTCATATTTTCTATTCTGCAAATATTCTAGGTCATACGTCACACATCAGCAGATTAAACTCTGTACATAGGGAATACTTTTGAGTACAAAGTCTCTTAAGGTACTTTTGTCTATCCATTTGGATACGCAGGCCTTCCAGTTGAATACCCAGTGAACATGAAATGGATACAGAAATTTGAACCTTTTGTAATTTAAAAATTGATACCAGTGATATTTAAAAATGCAATGATACAAAAGAAAAGGAGTCAAATGAAAGTAAATAATAAATATTTAATTCGATAGAAACCGCAGAAGATCAAACACAATCGAAGTCAAAAGCAAACACTTTACTCTCTTTAATATAACATCGCCTGAGAGAAATGTCTGGCATTATTATTATTATTATTAAGAATGCCACCCTCCGCTCTTCAAAATTTGATTGCTGGAAGTTGGCCCTGAAAATACGGCTTTTTGAAACACATGGATACACAGTAAAAAATCATTAAAAGATGCTCTGCAAAGTCTGATTGATTTTTCTTCGCTTTGGCGATGCAGCCACATGAGAATAGTTACTGCATGCTTACAGCCCCCTTGAGATGCGGCACAATCGTGAGATATCCTCTCCATTTGTTACTATTTCATTGTTTTCATTATTTTCTCCCCTGTAGCCTATTGAATTTTATTATATAACTATTTTGAGCAAACGTTATACGTAGGTATATCTCAAAATAGTCATAATATTTCTGCATAAGGAATAGGAAATCCGATATCATCGTCTAAGATGTACATTATAAATAATTGCAATATTTTTTCCATAATTATTATTACAAAGTATGAACTATGAATTTCATTCTTAAGTTACATATGTATTGAGACATAACATGGGACAATCATAATTAATATTAGCAGTTGTTGAGTTGTCGTGAACCGCTTTCTCATTTGATTATGTAAATGATTGCTTGTACTGTATTTAAATGCTGACCAATAAATTAAGACAATTGAATAATTAATTATCCCTACAAATTATGAGAATTCAGGATTGGCTATTTACACTCGACTTTGTCACACAATAAATATATGCATATTTCAATACGTATTAAAATTATAAATAAATCCGCCTTTATCTATTATTATTGATTACACCGTTTTACAAAAAAAAAAGTTTTCTGGATCGGGGGTCAGACCATACGTTTCTTATGTATTTTTCGACGCTGAATTCAAATCTGTTTTTAGTATTGCTCTATCACGTCAGGATTTTGAGATATTCTAACATAAAAATTGGACATATTTGAGGTTATGTAGCTTTGAGAATTACCGTAGCAGTCCTTTCTTCTCTATGTCATCTATAATTGTTTCTTCCTTGTTCATTCTTTCTCTCATATGTTCTAACCTAGAGATAGAAACTTATTTTACATAATATAAATACATATTTGATATTATGCATTATGTTACGTCTAGTAAGTATAAGAGTTGTTCATTTCAGCGCTCCCCGACGCACTTAAGATTTTTTTTTTAATAATGATGGCATCTATTATTAAAAAACAATTCCCTACAGTCCAGTAATTATAAAATTTCCATCATAAAAAATGTTATCTGAGATTTTCCTTCAGTAACTGTTAGTGTGAGATTATATATCACAAAACCACAAAAATCAGTTCTGGGGATAACGCCCAACCCCCCCCCCCCCAAAAACCCCCCCCTCGGTGAAAAAAGCCTTATTTTACTGATAACTCGTTAACCGCTGAAGATTTAAAAAATTTGTTTATCATAAAAAAGAAAACCTGACTAATTTCTCCAAAAAAATCCTCTTGTATTTCTTGTATATGCCATGGTTTTCGAGAAAACCGATATTGCAAAATTTGTATTTTTAATAAGCGCGAATTTTTGTTCATTGAATTGCTTGAAAACCAAACAAGCTAGGAAGAAAAATCAAAATGGGTTTTATAGGAGATATAAAATACTCTCTTGTGTTGCCATTTTTGATGGCTATCGATATTTATTAGTATAAAATAACAGTATAGTTATCTTTTGATTTTTTGCGCTTCTAACTATTCATAAAAAATAGCTGGCTTTAATGTAAGTTATAAATTCATTATCTTTTAGTTCAAGGTAGTACTTCAATGCAGAAAAAGTTAGGAATAAAAATATTCACATTTACAAATTTACCAGCATCTTGAAGTTAACCAAATTTTGGTCAATTTCTTATTGTTTCCTAAGAATTAAAAAAGACCCAGGCATCTTGAAAATTCTGCTCAATTTAAAAAAAAAATTGTATGTCATATGACTACTGTTTCTAATCATTTAATAGTTAAAAAATTGTATAAAAAATATCATCAAAAAATTGAATATGCCGCCTTTTTTTATTTCTCTTGGCTAACTTCAACATGTGAATATTTTTATTCCTAACTTTTTCTGCATTGAAGTACTACCTTGTATTAAAAGATAATGCATTTACAATTTATATTAAAGTCAGCTATTTTTTATGGACCTATGAATTGTTAGAAGCACAAGAAATCAAGAGATAACTATACTGTATTGTATTGTTATTTTTATATACTAATAAATATCAATAGCCATCAAAAATGGCATTACAAGAGAGTAATTTATATCCTCTTTAAAACTCATTTTAATTTTTCTTCCTAGCTTGTTTGGTTTTCGAGCAATTCAACTTTTTCTATAGGCCGCGCGCAAGAAAAATCAAATAAATGAAAATTTATACGTAAAGAATATACAAATTTTCCAATATTTTTTAATATCGATTTTCTCAAAAACCATGCCATCTTCAAGCAAACTGAAATTCTATTTGGGGTGCGGTCGAGAGCTGATGTGTATGTTAATGCTCCCGGGTAAAACAAGAAAAGAACCGGTTAAAACTCCATTAATGTCGATACATTTAAGTCAGCGGTAGATTTAAAAAATTCTGCGTAAAATGAGGCGCAGTGGTGAAGGATCAAAGCGCGCATCCAATTAATAATAATTGAAAGTTAATGAAACGCGCTTGCTAATGATCCCTAAGAATAAAAGTAAACAGAAACAGTGTCTGTATTAGTACACTATAGCTGGAAGGTCGTACAATTTATACTACCTGCGACCCGTCCCTTCTTCAAGTGTATGGTGTATGGAGAGCAATATGGGCGATATAAACAGCCAGTCAGCCAGATGTGAATGAAGGGAGATAAGCTTTTTTTGTCTGTTTATTGTAGCATTAGCATTGGTTTATTTATTTATCTCTTTATTAAAATTTAAATAAGAAATGGAGATTAAAATTGAAAAGGTGTTAAACATAATATATAGGTGATGAAATGGAAAAACTGACCGGAATTGAAGGGCGGAAATTGAAATCGATTGTTTCAAAGAAACGACATACCTACCTTACAGGGTGAGCAAACTGTTCCTTGGGACCTTTATTCTCATAACGCGCAAAAAATATTGTTACCGCGAAATAGGGCCCTTCCCAACAACTCCACCGTAAATGGATATTTACTGTGGAACGGTTAATAAACAAAAACAAAAAAAATAAAAACCAAAAGCTGCCAGATTCCAAACAGAAGAAACAGAAAACTTAGAAGACGAAAAATAAGGAGATGACGATAGATGGAAACTTAAAAGAAGCGTGGAAACTGAAAAGAAGCATCTCGCAAACACCTGCACACCCCAGCCGATGATGACAGATAGAAACTTAATAGAAGTATGGAAACTTAAAAGATGCATCTCACAAACACTTATATTTCCCATCCTGCATTCCCACGCCATGCGTCATGCGGCTCTCGCTGCTGACAATAAGCATGTCCAATATCCAACCCGGCGAATGCAGCCGGTCCGGCGGTATATAAAACATCCGAGATTTGGTTCCGGCACGCAGTTTGGCCGTCCGTTGGGCGTGTTCGATGGACGACCAAGCTGCGTGTTGGAACGAACCTCCATGGATGCCCGGAATCGGTAGCACCTTACGCTGGCAAATCAATCAATCGAATCAATCAACCATGGCTTATTCAAGAAAATTACAAGAGACCTTTTTTATAGGAAATTAGTCAAGCTTTCTTTTTTATGATGAGCAACTTTTTATATCTTCAACGGTAAATAAGACTTTTTTCACCGAAAGGGTGGTTTTTGATAACATTTTTCGAGAGTTTCTGGTGTATTTTTTACTTTACTGACTGAACTACTACCTAACTGAAAACTATTAATCCATGGTCCAGCAATAAATTTACTGATGAAAAAGCTAACCATTATACTCTTCGCCGATTTACGGCACTTTTTATATAATTCTTGCACATTTTATAGAATATTCTTCGATGTTCTTTTGATGATAAAGACATATTTGCGAATAGCATAATAATGTTAGTTTGTATTTTTAACAACTGACGGCCTTGTCTAACTGCGAGATAATAATTAATGAAAACCGCCAAAACTTAGTCCATAATCTAATCGCATTTGTGACAAATTTAATGCTGTTAGGTTGATACATGATATATGAACAAGGACTATTGCCGCCGGCTTTGCAATGTAACAATATTATATAATACAAATATATAAATTTAAAGAATTTAAATAATTAATAACTTTCTTATTTATTGATCGATTTTGTTAGAAAATAATAGGGTTCTTCCTCTAGCTAACGCTAATATACTCTCCAAATTTCACTGCAATCCGACTGTTTGTTCTTAAATTATTGTGCTTGCAATAAATGTCACCGACAGACAGACAGACGGACGGACAGACAGACTTACGGACATTTTGAAATTTGTTCAGAATTCTATCACCAACACAATGACATGAAATTTTTTTTCTCTACGAACGATGTTAATGGTTTTAGAAAATTGCCGATCGAATGCAATATACTCATCGTTTTGTATTTGCGAAGAGTATAATAAATAGCCAGTTTTTAGAGCTGGTTAATATAAATTATTTGTTCTCTTTTAAAGGTTTGTTTCTTGTGTTGGGAGTTTTACAATTTTTAATGTAACTTTTTCATTTATAATGAGAATAATTTGTTTCGGCTGATTTATCTGCATATTAGTAGCTAATTAATATCATGTTAGCCAATAAATATTGTGTTGTATATTGCGTATAACATTTAAAGATTAAAATATAGCTGTGATCTTATTGCAGTAACAAGTGATCCCATTACCCCAGTTGAGAAGATAAGCACATCCTGTTCTAGAGCTTAATGTGAACATTAGAAAAGGGAAGGGTAAATGTGGGTATGTGTATGGGCATATGTAGGCGTAGTTAACTTATATAACACTACCTTTTACGACTTATTTTGGTTCCGCTCAACTTGTGTATCAAGCGGACTAAAAACTGTTTTCGAACTATATTCGATAAATTGCTAAATATAGTTAAAAATTAAAGAACTTACCTGTAGGTAGTTCAGTCATAATTATATAAGGAACCACATCCGAATAGACCAACTGTAGTAACGCCTCTCTGATGTGGAACAGATCACTAATTTAAAGCCCAAAAAACTTATCTACCAATCCTCCCTTCTCACTTCAACCCATATTCGTCATCACGTTCTGTGTGTTGTCAATTAGAATAGAATACTGGGTACAAGAATGTGGAGGTGGGTGGGTTGGTCTATTCGGATGTGGTTCCTCATATAATTAAGACTGATCTTCCTACAGGTAAGTCCTTCAACCTTTAATTATATTTCGGAACCACGTCCTTTAGATCAACTGTAGATGTACAGAGTTCTCCAAACCTAACTGACCTGAAGATATGTAAAGATTGAGTCATTCTGAAGTAAACAACCTTATTTTAGCTGTAGGAAAAAATGTTGGTACACTTAAGTGTATGTATTAATATAAATAGCAAAAAAAAATTACAATGAGATACACATACAATAAATATTTAAAAATAGAATTACGCAAATAAATTTATTGGCTATAAATAATTATCACAGGCATACAGTCTCTGAATGGATGAATTGCACATCTACACACGTGTTCACTGTTTGCACCAAAGAAACATAATGACGAATATGGGTGAGAGGTGGGGGATTGGTAGATTTCAAATTTGAGCCGCTTGTCTGTCTGTCTGTTAGTCTGTAATGTGTTTGTGCGCACGTTTTCTCAGCAACAGTTTAAGGCATTAACTTGAAATTTTTTACACATATGTACCTTGACCAGATCTGGAACTAGGTTATATTTTCTTGAAGGGTTATATAGGGGAAAATAAGTAAAGCAAGCTGGTAAGAGTACTTGGGATTTGGTGTATATACTGGAAGCAGATTTTTTTACTGTATTTTTCAAACCCCACCCCACTCCATTATTAAAAGGCTTAATTAAAGATAAATAAGGCATTCACTTGAAAGGTACACGTAGGTACTATAATGACATTTGGCACTATATTATATGTTGAGATTAAGTAAGTACGGAAACTTGAGATTTGGTGTATATACTAAAAGCCAAGACCTCAGATTTCTTTACAATATCTTTCAACCCGCCACCACCTCCACTCCATGATTAAAGTGGTTGGTAAAATAAAATTGAGATATTAACTTGAAATTTGGTACACATATGTGTTGTGATGGCATCTGATTGAGATGATTCCGTGGAAGGGGCGGGGGTGGATAAATCGAGAAAAACAAGTAAAGCAAGCTGATAAGAGTCCAGTAACTTATTTTTTAAGAGCTTTTATTTAACTTGTTTTGTATGTTAGTTAGTACGTTTGCGTCAAATCTTGCAATCAAAATGAATCCTGGATGTTAATGTTCAATAATGAAATCTGCGGCGCCCGGAGAGATTCGGCAGCTGTCAGAAATTACCTTGCTACTCCGCAGCGCCGGATATGGATTATGCAGCACCCGAATATAGATTCGGCAGTCCCCTAACTTGGACTCGGCAGCGCCCGAATACATATCCGATAGCGTGCTAATATGGATTCGGCAGCGTCCTAATTTGAATTAGGCCAACGCCCGAAAATTACCGTCATATTCGACAGCTCTCGGAGGTCACCTTGGTGTTTGGCGGCACACGCATATGGATTATACAGCATCCAAATATGAATTCGAACGCGCCATAATTTGGATTCTGCAATATAGATACGAAATTGCTTTGGTATTCGGCGCCAATTATTTCCACATACTAGACTACAAACATAGTCAAAGTATTTTCCATTAAAGAAGTTGGATTTGAAATATGATTGTGGAAGCAGTGGTTCCTTAGGCAGCGGTTTTTATCTTTATAAAATATTTTATTTTCCTTCCTATAAAGAAATATATCCTTCCTGTTAAGAACATTGTATAACTATAGGCATATTCAATATCAGTGTACGTAAATATGGTTGCATACCCTAAAACTCTTATGCAATTCACAATATACACAAGTGTATATCTGATTGCCTAAATAAGGGACGTCAAAGCAATGCTGTTCCATACCATTACAGGCTTGAAAATTCTTGATAATACGGTATACTATTTTTGTTTATTGTTTACGTCTGTATCTTTATCGGTATCGTTATGTTTATCCCTATCCTCGTCTTTGTCTTTATCTCAAAATGTAGTATTAATACTTATAAACTAAAAATATGATGGAGATAGGAGAGACAATTTAGAAAAACATACACAAGAAACAAAACGATACAAAAGGAAAAGAAGAACTAGAGTATAGGATAGAAGAAAAACAGACAAGTTAGAGAATGAGTATGTAGTTTTGGCTAAAGAGGCTGCCGGAAAATCGGCATTGCCTAGTATGGTAACTTTTCTTTAATACGAAATGGTGCATTATTATCTCTTGTCTGTGATATGTTTCTTATTAGTGAACGATTCTCCACCTTGAATTCACAAAACTTCTGTGAAATTGGTCGTTTAAATTTTGGCCCTAATAAAATTTTGTAATAAAAAAAAATAACTTGAAAAAACAAACACAAGAAACAAAGCGAGAAAAAAGGAAAGGAAGAAATAGAGATAATAGGACAAAAGAAAAATAAAATTAAAGATCTCTCTAACAAGTCAGAGAATGCTTATGTTTAATTCGAAATGGTGCATTATGTTTGTATTATGTTGCTTGTTAGCGGACCATTGTCCAGCTTGAATTGACAAGACTTCTGAGAGTTTACGAGAACATATTCCACTAGTGGTGCAATGTCATTGCAGCTTGAATATAGCTCTCTTAAGGAGGTGTACCTTAAATTGAAACTGGGACAAGGAAATAAAACTCGAAATTGTAAAAATTGTAATTCTTAAAGCAAATATAATTAGTCTGTAGTAGTATTAAAAGTTCACTGTCAGATGTCGTACCTGATAGCGTTCCGCAATCCGTAGTCATTAGAAATTAAAGCCCGTATTTTATATATTATGTACAGTGTACATTGTTAAAGATAGAAAAAGTCGTAGACATTTACATTTTTCTTAATTGTATTATATTATCTAATACGGCATCTGCCAAATAATCTAGTACTAAAACAGGTGAAATAAATGTATTAATTTATAAACAAGAACAATACTTTTTTATTTGTAAATTAGCGGTGCAAAAGTAGTCGATTTTGAAAATCGTGACGATTTACCCTCTACATCCCTTCTACTTTCTTCATTCATTTAATTATGACGAAAATATTATATTAATGAGTCGACGAAATAAAAAAATTCGGGTCGTTTTATTAGTGCATATTTTTCATCCTATGTATTTATCTAGATACCATCTAAAAATGTTTTTGCATTTGCCACATCGCTTGTCTTATTTACCAGTTCGATTTCTGTAAGAACATAAATTACTTTCATTATATTATTATTTGATGTAGGTAACCTGCCTGTTTATCCTCGCATTATAAATAAATCACAACCTTGTAATGATTTTATCAACGACAATATATCTAAAAATAAATTACCAACATAATATATTAAGTGTGACTGATATGAATTTTCCCTCAATTATAGTGCATTCTATAAAAATCTTCTTTTTTGCCTATTAATGCATCACATTAGCTATAAATAAATTGTTAATAATTAAATTAAGAGTCTGGTTACGTTCCGATCAATATACTTATGTATACTCACATTTAAAAATAATGTTACAAAGACCATGATTTATTTAATGTATTCTTTATGGTTGGCGGAAACTTTATGACGCTCATTTCTATTATAGGATAATTTTTATCTTTATTTTAAATGCTTTTCATGTTAAACCACATGAAAATCATTGAAATAGATTTAATGTCTAACGGAAAAACTTTTTTGGTATACTATCCCTCAGATTTTGTATGCCTTCTTGGCGGATTCTGAAATACTTCTTTACTAAATTAAAATACTCCATTAACAGAATCACAATTCCAATTGCGGAATGGGATCGATCATAATATTTAAATGAAGAAATGAAATTACAAAATAAAGGTAAAAAATTACCTAAGTACAATAAGTATTTTTGAAAATAGAGTGTATTGATATAACAAAAAAATATTGTAGTTATTATTATGCCAGAACTTTGCTTTCGCAAGGACAATACGAAGAGATGCAAATTTTATCGGCATACCTTTAGAAGGTGAAAAAAATAATATTGAGAATTACAGACCCACAACGATTATCAACAATTTCTCCAAAGCTTTCGAAACTTTGCTGTATGAACCAACATTTTCTTATGCAAAGAATCGCATTACTGAATACCAACACGGTTTCTTCAAGGAAAAATCTACCTCAACCAATCTTTTTTGTATTACCCAATATATAACTGATGCTATCGACGCAAACTCACAAGTTGACGTAGTTTACACAGACTTCACTAAAGCATTTGACAGACTTGACCACAGTATTTTATATTCAAAATTTCAACAATTGGTTTCTCAAAAAATCTGCTATTATTCTTCAAATCATATCTTGAAAACAGACACCATCACATTGAATACTCTGGTCAGCGGTCTGTAGAATTTGTATCTACTTCAGGCGTACCCCAGGGTTCAGTGTTAGGTCCTTTATTTTTCAATATTTTCATTAATGACATCACAGTAGAACTGGGTGTCAATTGTCTCTTATACGCAGACGATATGAAGTTGTACAATAAAGTAAATGATATTACTGATTGTGTCGCTCTACAATCGGCCTTCGATAAAGTAAATGAATGGTGTAATTTGAACAAACTACAGTTGAATGCAAGGAAGTGCAATGTTCTAACTTTTACCAATAAACATCAGCTAGTCGAATATAATTATTGCTTAGAAGATTCAGTGCTTACACGTGCATCAACCTTCCGCGATCTCGGTGTAACATTTGATAGTAAACTAAACTTTAATTGTCATATAAACACCATAACCAATGAAAGTTTTAGAACACTGGGATTTATAACACGATGTTCTCATGATTTTAACGACAGTATACGCTGAAACTACTATATCAGTCTTTTGTTCGATCAAAATTAGAATACTCGTCAATTATTTGGTCTCCTCATTACAACATACGTATACAAAATATAGAGAGAATTCAGAGACGTTTCCTAGAGACTTTAAGTTACAAGGAGGACGGTGTCTATCCTGCTATTGGTTTTCCCCAGACTGCACTTTTAAACAGATTTTCGCTTTCGAGTTAGGAGACTCGCCGAACTATTTCACAACAAATATTTCTTTTTAAAGTAATACATAATATAACAGATTGTAGTGCTATCTTAAGTTTATTAAATTTTCGAACACCTAGACCAGGTTCCAGACAAAACACTTTATTCTATCTGCCCACCCCCAGAACTAACGTACAGAAATTTTCGCCATTGTACAAAATGTGTGAGAACTATAATAGTCTTCAAGACCAGTTTGACATATTCCACTGCAATGTAGCTGAGATAAAGAGATTAACTGTATAAATTAAAACACGTTACCACATTTCTGTTTACATTATTTTAATATTTTTTAATATATTTGTATGTACTTATCGTCTCCTGCCCTGTAATTGCAATGCTCTGTTGGGTAGTGTATTGTTAAATAAATAAATAAATAAATAAAAGGGTTATTGAAATATAGCATTCATATTAGCACATTTTGTTGAATAAATAAATAAAGAAAAAATTGGGTCCAATTAATTGTTTCGTTTTTGAGTTAGAGTGAGTTAACGGGAAAATAACTGTTTTGTTGCCTTAATTTTACTGTGTAGAAATTGCTTCTGGAGATGCCTATACCTTGACGCACCTAGAGGTGCACAGCTGCATAGAATATGAGTGGTGGTTTCATCCTCCACTCCACACATCCGACAAATAGGATTGTTTTTCAAATGCATTACGAAAATACTTATCCAGAGGACAGTGTCCTGTTATCAAGCCCACCATCCGTCTCATTTTTTCTCTATTAGGCCCAAGCAGCCACTTATTTATTGAGTCAGCCGAGGCCCCTTTAAACGGGGCGCCCCTCGATTGCATAATTCCAGGGGCTTGAGTTCAATAGTTGTTGAACCTTGCCATGGCCCAGTCTCGTAACTCTGATTGAATTCGACTTCTTGGCAGACCGAAGATTGACTCAGCGCCAGGGAAAGGAGTTGCCAACCGGGCGCCAATCGATCTGCTTCTTCCTTGCCCTCTACACCTCTGTGCCCGACACCCATATGAGTTTGACATAGTTCTGTTCACACAGTTCTGTCAAAATATTCTCAGAATCTAGAACCAGCCTTGACGTTACCTTGTTTGACGCAAGAGCCCTCAAAGCTGCCTGGCTGGATATGTAAATGTTTGTTAACGAAACCTCTTCTGAAATTCTCGCTCGCACACACCAATAAGGCATATCCTTCTGCTCGGAATACACTGGGATACTTTTCAAGTGGCACCGATATACGAGCCCTTGGCTTGCATTCTTGTATGCCAGCACCAGTTCCCTCCTGAGTCTTAGATCCGTCTGAGTACCATTCAACACTTCTGGGACTCAGAAGACGATCTTCATCGCGTTCCCAGTCATCTTGACTGAGAAACAACTGAGTATGGAATTGTGACGGGGAAACACCGGTCATTTTCTGATTGAGTGATGACCCGGTCTCTTTCCGGCAGATCCAGGGCCTTTGTATGCTCTCACCTCCGGCGCGTCCCATTCCATATTCCATTTTTGAACAGCCTACATTTGGGATTAAGAGATTTGAGATTAACAACATAGTCGTCTTGGAGACACTTTTGCCTATAATTGGTTAAAATTACAACTCAATTTTATATTCTTTCGCAAAAAATGTTGGGTCTAAAGTAGTAAATTATTGCCTTTGTTTTTTTAAAATTTTGAGATTAGAATTCACTTTTATCTGAAATCATTTATATTTTCAAAAAAAGTAATCAGGATAAAAACTGTTTTTCGAAAATTTTTTTATTATAAAAAATCAGACGAAGAGACTTGTTTGTATTCGTCAATCTAGGTATATTTTTAGAATTATCCCACTGTGACGCAAAAAATACTTTAGAGCTTGGTCTACATGTATAATAAAGTATTTTAACATAAAGCGTTTGTACATGTTTAGAGTTCAAACAGTTTAACAATTACCTATATTGTGTGATTACATTTTTTTTAGTCTAATTTTTTGGCCTCACGAACTTTGCGTTTTGGCCATGCGTGATTACGTTCATGTTATAAAAATATATAGGTTTCTATAATTGTTTCTCTTAATGTTTTGAAATAAAGACTATTAGAAAAAGGTTATCAATGTAAAAATTGCCATAGAAACAAGATTACAGTCATTAATTTGTAATTTCGTATATAGGTCTTGGACAAATAAATATGAAATATTATTTATGGATTGATATATAATCCCTGACCTTATACTGTTACCTCAGTTATTTTACTTCCAGATTCACGTAGTGGATTGGAAGTATAGTAATCGTAAAAAAAAAGTCTTTTTTTTTCTTGAAACAGGTTTAGAATGTCATGAAACATCGAGATTTTAAATTGGAGCGAAACAAAATTTCTGTCTGTAACTTTTTTTTGTCCGCACGTTCTCTCCGGAACGCTTTAAGATATTGACTTGAAATTTTGTACACATAAATATTATAGCCATATCTGGAACTGTATTGTTCTTGAACATATCTGGTGAAGGGTTTTGGGGTCAATAGGGTTAAATAGGGGGAAATAAGTAAAGCAAGCTGGTAACAGTACAGAAACTTGAAATTTGGTGTATGTACTGGAAGCCAAAGCCTCAAAATGTTTCATAATATTTTCACCCCCCCCCACCACCCCCCACTCCGTTATTAAAAGGGTTGATGAAATAAAATTGAGATATTCACTTGAAATTTGGTTTACGTATATATTATAATGACATCAGCCACTAGACTATATTTTGGGATTACTCTGTTGAAGGGTTAGGGATTAAATAGGGGTAATTAGGGAATAAGAGTACAGAAACTTGAAATTCGGTGTATGTACTAGAAACCAAGGACTTATGGACCTCTGTATATATTATAACGACATCTGGAATTAGATTATATTTTGAGATGATTCCTTCGAAGGGTCGGGAGTTAAATAGTGGTAAATAGGGGTAAATGGGGGAAAATAAGTAAAGCAAGTTGGTAAGAGTACAGAAACTTGATATTTGGTCTATGTATTTAGGGGCCAAAGCCTCAAACTTATTTATAATATTTTCCATCCCCCACAGCCTCAGATTTTGTATAACATTTTTCAACCCCCCACAACCCCTACTCCATTATTAAAGGGGTTGATAAAATAAAATTGAGATATTCACTTGAAATTTAGTAGAGGTATGTATTATAACGACATCTGGAACCGGATTATATTTTGGGATTATTCCGTTGAAGGGTTGGAGGTTAAATAGGGAAAAATAAGTAAAGTAAGCTGGTTAGAGTACAAAAACTTGAAATTTGGTGTATGTACTAGAAGCCAAGGTCTCAGATTTTTTATAATATTTTTCAACCACCCAACACTAGGGTCTATTATTAAAGGGGTTGATAGAATAAAATTGAGACATACACTTGAAATTTGGTACACATATGTATTATAACCACATCTGGAACTAAATTATATTTTTAGATGATTACGTTGAAGGGTTTGGTGTTAAATAGTGCTAAATACGGGAAAATATGTAAAGCAAGCTGGTAAGAGAACAGAAGTTTGGGATTTGATGTATATTCTAGAAGCGAAGGCCTTAGGTTTCTTTTATAATATTTTCCATCCCCCACCACCTCTCTTATTAACCTTTTCGCTACTAAAGGTGCTTTAAAGTAGCCATGAATTACCATACCCTTGTCTACCACACCCGGAATTGTTAAGGGTTAACCTATCATCAAATTGGTTCTACTTTCAAAAGGACTTAACAGTAGCGTTGGCCGCTATAACAGGGTCATGCTAAAATTCATATCTGGGAATGCAAATGTTAAAAGAGTTGATAAAATTAAATTGAGATTTTCACTTCAAATTTGGTACACGTATGTATTATAACGACATCTGAAACTGTATTATATTTTAACATGATTAGATTGAAGGAGTGGGGGTAAGTAGAGGTAAATAGGGAAAAATAAGTAAAGCAAGCTGTAAGAGTACAGAAACATTGGATTTGGTGTATATACTACAAACCAAGGCCCCAGATTTCTTTCTAAAATTTTTCATTAGTATTGTAATGGAATTTGATTGAGATGATTCCGTTGAAGGGGTGGAAGGTGGTATATTATGAACAGGGGAAATAAGTAGAGCAACCAACGCCTCAAATTTTTCTATGACGTCTGCCCAAAATATTGTTAAAATTCTGTTCAATAATTTCCACATGCTAGAGTGCACATATAGTCAAGGCGTTTCCTTTAAAGTGACTTGGATGAAAAATCTGGATGTGGAAGTAGTGATTCCTTAGGCAGCGGTTTCTTCCGAAATGTTCACTTATTCTGTTACAGTAATCTGAAGACCAGGCTATATGCAATATATTTCTATTGATATATAACTATTATATGCTAGTATTAACATATTTTTCTTGCAACAAACCACATTCCTTAAACTTAACAGAGGACTTTACAATTTTCGCTTAAAAAGAAATAACATAAGTAATAATGTGAAGGCAAATATACTTAATCATCTACAATTACCTTCAGCCACAAGCTATAAAGATCAGGAATATTTTTTTAAATGTATATTTTCTGCAAATTCCTCATTTGACTAATTTATCATAAAAACTAATATGATAATATCATGTAAATATTTGTTGAACCTTGGGAGGCCTTGCAATTACCCTGAAAATCATAATAGCTACGTGTGTGGGGTTTTTCAGAGTACCTCATGCCTGAGGAAATATTATAGTAGATGGTTTATAATGATGCGCAATTTTTGTGCACAAGTTTACATCAATTATATTAATATAGAATGTAAATTTTACGAGCTTGGTCTTCCAGGAATGTTTATTTAATTGTTGAAATGTTCATTTTGTAATGGATATTCCGTTAAAAAAAGTCCCTTGTAACACACTGCAACATCCGCTGATCAATAAGCTTATAAAGGAAAGTCAATTAGCAATAATCATCATTAATAAACTTAAATATTAGTGAAATTATGGGTTTCAGCACAATATGTTCCATTCTTATTTTAATTATTGTAGTTAGAAATGGACTAACGCAAGAAAAAGCCAAACAAAGTACGTGATTATTTCGTATTTTTCTTTGCATGGTTACTAGTATAGTGTTATGTTTTAGAGTGCAGTGAATATGTTTCTTGGCGGGCGAACACTCATGAGATCGTAGGAGGAAGTCGGACATCAGATAATGAATTTCCGCATATGGTATGTTTAACACAGTAATGCTCATTTTGTCATAATTTTAAAATAACTATATAATTGTCTCCAAATATTTAATGCAAATAAAAAAAGCCATAAAAACGACCGTATGTTACTGCCGCTTTAGTTCCCACAGAGCCGTGCGCAATAAATTTTAAAAAAATATTCTGTTCTGATTGTGTCAAGAAAGGAATAATATCTTATATATTTGTCGAATATTAAATAAATAAGTAAATAAATAAATAAATAAATAAATAAATAAATTCTTTATTTGTCTTTTTAGTGTAATTACACAATCAGAAACGTCAATGGATATTAACATGTATGTAAAACAATATTTTGTTTTGAATCAATAAATCGCTGATAAAAATTAAGATGCTAAAGATCAGATAGAAAGATAGAATAGAATAATATCAATTAAATCAGATAAAATAAAATAAATTAATTTATAGCTTATCTGTCTTTCGGCAACGTCTTGTGATTGCTGTTTTATTTTATTCCCTTTCCTTTTCTTTCTTGGGTTGAGTTGATTTTGTCCATTTTAAAACATTCCACTGTGTACAATTATTTTAAGTCACAACACAGCTATATTGCTTTGTGTACATATGTGCCTCATTTTGACACTGACTATGCTATTATTTATTGCCCATGAACCACTTAAAAATATCTTGTTGGGTCGTCTAGGGTGTACGTAGGGACACTGCACATCATTTGAGCTTGTTTGCATTATTTGATTTAATATTATTAGAAAATTTTGTAATTATTAATTCCATATGTTTTTCTATTGAGGAGCTTCATTTCACGCAAAATTTCTTAATCTACCGGTGGCTGAAATTTCTTCGAGTTTTTATCGCTATTTTACCGCTTTTTAGGGAGCATCTTAAAAACACGTCTATTCACGACGACACGTAACTCACTAGTCCTCACAGCTAGAAGTCGTATTGACTTAAAATTTGGCATACGTATATGGTTCACATTTGCACACAATCTGACATTATTTGAAAAAAAAAATCAGGATGGCGATTCAGATATGGTGGATAGTCTATTGTCACTTAATGATTCTACTAACGATTGATATCTGGGTAATCTTGAGGTCGTAGATTATAGATATGTGACCAAAACTCAGTTCAAAGTGGCGGTGGGTAGGTTTTATATTTATTGTCTGATTCGACTAAAAATCAGTATCTGGAAGTTATCGAGGTTTCGTCATCAAAATGACGCATAAGTTTTGTAATTTATGGTCTGATTGGTATGAAAATTGGTATCTGGAAATTTTCCACGTCGCAGACTGTAAATATTTAGTAAAAATTGAAGAATTAAAAATGGCGTTTTTCATTTATAATGAAGGAATGTTATTGAACAAACACACTATCATGATTGGAGCAGAAATAAAAAGAAGACAATGAATAAATAATTCAAAAAATTCCAAAAACATGCCTTTAAACACTAACTTACACTGTTAAAAATGCAATAAAGAGAAGAATATAATGGTAATAATGACAATAATTATGTTGATTAACATAAATGCGTGGAGAGCTCAAGGAAAACCTAGGAAAACAGTTTATTATTATAATTATTGTTATTATTAATATTATTTTTCTCTTTTCGGTGCATTAATTAAGAATTTCAGTTTGTGTTTAAAAGCGTGTTATTTAACTTTCTAAAATTATTTATTATTTATTATTGATACGTCCTGCCACATATGTTTTCACTTCTAATTTACTAAAATTCAACGACCGTTGAAAGTATTCTCAGGTTACTTTGTGGATACAAAAAATCGATATGCTGACAAACATATATACAGTGTGAACCTAAAGAAACGCACAAAATTAATATCTTTGGTATGTATCATTTGTCAAAAAAATCCTCGAACAAGTCGATTTCAGTTTTGTAAATGCTACATTTTGTCACTACACCAAAATTTATGACGTCATTGGTTTTTGAATTATGACGTCATCATAATTTTTTTTTTGATGGGAACAGACATTCGTTTATTTAACTTTCTAAAATTATTTATTATTTATTATTTATACGTCCTGCCACATATGTTTTCACTTCTAATTTACTAAAATTCAACGACCGTTGAAAGTATTCTCAGGTTACTTTGTGGATACAAAAAACCGATATGCTGACAAACATATATACAGTGTGAACCTAAAGAAACGCACAAAATTAATATTTTTGGTATGTGTCATTTGTCAAAAAAATCCTCGAGCAAGTCGATTTCAGTTTTGTAAATGCTACATTTTGTCACTACACCAACATTTATGACGTCATTGGTTTTTGAATTATGACGTCATCATAATTTTTTTTTTTTTTATGGGAACAGACATTTTTGTTTACTGTTTTTGATGGTATATTCCTTTAGCTTTCTGGTGATATGAAAAAAATTGATGTTACCTAAGCCATTCTTTTGAAAAGAAATATTTTTATTGATTAATACCTTACACCTTACATAATTGCGACCCTCCAACCATATGGCATTGACCAAGACGGGTGTAGACACTTTGCACGCTGTTCTGAATCATCTTATGGGCAATTCGTCTCATCTCCAAGCCAATTCTCTCTTTCAATTGTTCTGTGGTATCCGGTCTGTTAAAATACAGCCTTGACTTGAAGCAACCCCAAATAAAATAGTCTAAGGGGGTTAAATCCGGTGAACCCGGCGGGCACTCAATCGGACCTCGACGACCTAGACACCTTCCAGTAAAAGCGTCATCCAAAAACTGATGCACTGCTATCCCAAAATGAGGTGGGGCCCCGACTTGCTGAAACCAGACGTTTTTAGCAGGAATATCTTCATCTTCATTGTTCGGAAACATAACTGCTAACGCTGGCACTAACTCAACTCGCAAAAACTGTAAATATCTTGCGTTCGTAAGATTTTCTTTAAAAAAGAGGACCCAATAAACGATCACCAATCATACCTGCCCACACGTTTACTTTGCCTCGTCGCTGTGTATGGCCAATGAGGATTTTCGCGTGACCAATACCTCCAGTTATGCCGATGTACAGTCCCCTTTAAAGAAAATGTAGCTTCATCAGAAACAAACAATGTTTTTTAAAAAGTTTGGGTTTTCATCGCACAAGGTCATCAACTGTTCACTAAACTGTAAGCGCCTATCTGGATCGTCCTCATTCAATTCGCGAATTAATTGCACTTTGTATGGATGGTAATTTTCTTTTTTCAATAGACGTACAACAGAAGTTTGACTCACGTTATGATTTAAAGCAAGCTTGTCGAAAGATGGTGGTTTTCCTCACTTGCTAGAAGAATGTTTAATTTGGTTTCGTTGCTTGTGCTGGGCGATCAGATCGAGGGAGGTTAGCTACACTACCAGATTCATCATATCTAGCCACCAATCTATTTACAGTGGATCTAGAAATTTGCTTTTCGGGATACTTGGCATTGAAAACATCACATGCTTGCTGATGAGTTCTCAGCTTATCACCATATCCAACCATCATCAAAAGTTCTACGCGTTCTCTTTCACTTAAACGTAGCATTACATTCACTAGTTTTACACTGTCTCAGAAGTGTCACAAAACTGAGGTTCCACACGTGCCAGGAATAAAAAAGTTATCGATACTTCACAAAAAGGCCTGTATCTCTCTGTTGTTAAGCTGATTGTTTTTCATTATTTTCTTTGTCTTGTTTTTATGTCAAATGTTTTCATGCTAGTTAAAACAAAAATGTAGGCAACAACATTTATCAGTCCATAAGAAAGTGGAAGATTACTCGTGAATTTGCGTAAGGTAAGCTATTTTTACATAAAATGTCATTTTTCCAAAAGAAGGACTCAGATAATATCATTTTTTTTATATCACCAGAAAACTAAAGGAATATACCACCAAAAACAGTAAACAAAAATGTGTTTCCATTAAAAAAAAATTATAATGGCGTCATAACTCAAAAACCAATGACGTCATAAATTTTGATATAGTGACAAAATGTAGCATTTACAAACCAAAATCGACCTGTTCGACCATTTTTTTGAAAAATAGCACGTACCAAAGATATGAATTTTGTGCGTTTCTTTAGGTTCACACTGTATGCAATGCCTACAAACCCTAGTGTCTCCCTCAGTTTTTACAAATCAACTTAATTTTTATCACTTATGCAATCAACGCAATGTGGATTTTGTTTTACTAAACACTACTTCGTCGATCATGGCTTATTAATGACGATTAAAAAATGTTGAGAATTACGAACAGTCTATATACAAATTTTTAGGAAGAACATCATTATTATTAGTATTTAATAGAGTGTACAAAATTGGCATTTCATTGAGTTGTGTGCAAGTATTCGGCAAGCATTGTAAGAAAGGAGGAGGGTCATTGAAAAGGAAATCTTTGGAAGCTTAATTGGAAGCTTAATTGGAAGCATAAATATACCTTTTCAAAAAGATTACAGCCTAAACGAAGACATCCCAGCCTGTCCAATTCATTTTCACTTTTCCCACTCATTTTCATGTTTCTACGCATATATGCTGGATCGTACCCTATCTGTCACCTTAAGTACACTCTCGAGTTTTTCTTATTGCTCGAGATACATCTGCTGCTTATTGCTGAGACACTACCTTAAAGATTATGACGTATTTTCATTATGAATTTGTATAATTCCTTTATTTCAGGCTGCTTTGGGTTTTAGAAGCCAAAGAGATCCAGTATGGTTATGCGGAGGGACACTAATAAGCGACCAATTTGTGTTAACTGCAGCGCATTGTACAAACCAGAGATCAATGTGAGTAAATATAATTATTGTAATTAAGAACTTTAGTATGAACATGTGAACAACAGACCGATAGACAGACAGGCAACAGACCGACAGACTAACGGGAATGAGAAACGTATATTTTCGTAAACTACATGATCTGAAACGTGAAAATCCTAAAAAATCTCGGAGGGTGTTTTTTTCTCGAATACAATATTTCCCTTAGGTATAGTCTAGTAACATTAGCCTTTTACCCGAACATTCAAAATAACAAAGGTCTGATTTTTTCGTGATGCTTGTTACGCTCCCCTCTGTACGCCCTGAAAAGTCCAAGAGGTTACAGCGTCGAGTTTGGGATGTGGGGGGGTGGGAAGGGAAGGAATGTGTTTTTCTCCCTTTTTCTCGAATACCTCAAAAAGTATGAGGTTAAGGGCAAATATGTCTAAACAAAATCAAAGTATATTAAATTTCCTACAATAAATGTTCATTTCGTTTTTTTTTGTTACCCTAACCGTTTCTGATATATAGGGAGCGGAAAATGCGATTAGAGATAAATTTTTGCGAAAATCCTGGGTAAGATTTTTCTAAATTGTTTCTGCCTTTTTTTAATAATTGTTCTTGGCCTATTGGTTGATTGGTTATTACGTTATCAGTGCACAGTTACATTTTTATTGTAACTGCGATATATGTGAGGGGAGGGAGGTGAATGATTAAACAGGAACAAAGGAGTGGGCATATTTATATAAAACATGATTTTATTTTATGAATTTAAAAATCAAACAAAACCAATTTTATTTATTAATATTAATAAAATACCAGTAGCTTAGTATAAACATGGTACCACAGTTTCTGCACTTGGTCGTGCAATCATCTTTGCAGGTGCAGCTGATTAGGTTCAAGTGGTCATCAGGTGCAGCTGCCTTGAGAATGGTGATTGGACGTAAATTTTTACTGATGACCTTCCAGCCCCATTGTAATGGGTCCATGTCAATTCCACGGCACTGTTGAACTTAGTGGAACACTCGAAGAGAGTGCTGATGAGCTTCACCTGGTGTAGGAGAGAGTGCAGCCAAATTAAATTGCGCATGCACTGGCTGCTTTGCAATTGGTTTTGTGTACAACTTGTGGCGAAGTCAGCTCAAGTTTTTCTCTGTAGAACCATTGAGAGCATAGAACAAGACGTCACGTGCTTCAGCCACTGAATCCGGTCAGGCATCTGCGTTGTTGAAACTTTCAATTATTTATTTGAGGTTTCTATCACGCCTGATTTTTGATAAAGCAAAGTTTTTACCCTTTCGAAGAATGAATGAGATAGAATCGCATCCAGTGAAGGAGTACACTAGAAGAACAGCATTCTCCAAATCTCCCAATTTATGTTGAATGTTACTGATTACATGAATTTTATGTGGTGTTCCTTCTGCCGGGGACAAGCATTTTCAAGCACAATGCTCCTCTCCCCTCCCCTTTGCGAGTTTCCCCATACCCAGAGCCTCTACATTCTTCAAAAAACCCATCACTACCTGCAAATTCAATTCACTTTTTGTTTTAATAAACAAGCCGTGACTGGATCCTCTGATCTCTTTATATCAAACGATTGTAAAATGAATCACCCCATTCCTCCTTCACATAAGTACATTGCAGTTTGATCGAAAATGTAACTGTGCCCCAATATCGACCAATAGGTCAGAAATAATTTAAAAAAGACAAAAACGATTTTAGAAAAATTATTCCACCATTTCCGCAAAAATTGATCTTTTATCCCATTTTCCGCTCCCTATATCTCAGAAGCGATTAGGGTTACAAAAAAATGAAATACAAGGTGTAGGAAATTTAATGTACTCTGATTTTGTTTAGGGACATATTTGCTCTAAAACTCATACCTTTTTGAGATATTCTAGAAAAGAGAAAAAAAAATTCTGACCCTTCCCAGCCTCCTCCCACCCCAAGCCCGACGCTGTAACCCCTTAAACTTTTCAGGGCATACAGAGGGGAGGGTAACAAGCATCGTGGCATAATCAGACCTTTGTTGGTTTCAATGTCCCGGTTTGGCTCTTTTTTTTGCTTAATATCACTACACTAGTATGCGAGGGATGTAAAAAGTTAGTAATTATTTAAATTGTAAGAAAACCTAATTTTTTATATTTTCTAATTAAACAAAAGATAGAGTTTTGAATACAATGCTACTCCTGCGAAGAGGAAGATACTGTTTTAGAAATGTGCCAATCAAATGCAATATACTCTTCGCTCTCGTAGTTGCAAAGATATAATAGTTTGTTGATATTTGTATACTATGCAGCAATACGCAATTTGAATTTTAGAGGATCTGTCAAAGTAGTACGTTTGGGATCTAGAACTTTGACACATAGAACTGGGTTTAATCACGAAGACATACAAGTGGCTCAAATAACTCGACACCCCAATTACAATTCAGTCACTTCTTACAACGATATAGCTCTACTGAAGCTTCAACGAAGAGTCGAGTTCTCGAACAGCATTCGACCAGCGTGTCTTAATACAGCTTTTAACGTTAACTTAGCCACAAAGACACTGACCGCACTAGGTTGGGGTAATACAGACTTTGCCGGACCCGCCTCAGATGAATTGTTGAAGATTGAACTAAGGGTAGTGCAAAGAAATCAGTGCAATAGGAACTATATGGGATCATCGAGGCGAAAATTACCAGATGGGATACGGGATGCCACGCAGTTGTGTGCTGGTGGAGAAATACAGAAAGACACTTGCCAGGTATGAGTAAATTACATAGGTACTTATTTCCATTACTCTTTTTCTCAGTGTTTGATTGATTGATTTGCACCGTAAGATGAGCATTGCTGCCAATTCCGGGCATTCAGTCTGGAGGTTCGTTCCAACACGCAGCTCGGTCATCCATCGAACGCGCCCAACGGACGGCCAAACCGCGTGCTGGCACCAAACCTTGGATGTTTTATATACCGCCGGACCGGCTGAATGCGCTGGGTTAGACATAATGGACATGGGACATGCTTGTTGTCAGCAGCCACATGACGCATAGGTTAGAGGAATATAGGATGGGAAGTGTAGGTGTTTGTGAGATATTTCTTTTTTAAGTATCCATGCTTCTTTTTTAGTTTCCATCTATCATCATCGGACGGAAAGTATACGCTTTTGCAACATGCTTCTTTTCAGTTTCCATGCTTCTTTTAAATTTCCATCTATCATCATCTCATTATTTATTCATCTTCTAAATTTTCGGTTCCTGAATCAAGCAGTGTACACCTGCTTCTGTCAGCTTGTGTTCACTTCGTTTGTCTGCCAGGAAATAGATACATTCGCTCACCACAGGGAGCTTTTATTTATTAACAGTTCCAGGGGTAAATATCCATTTACGGTGGAAGTGCGAGTAAGTGCCCTGTCTTGAGGTAAAAAGAGTATTTTTCTATTTCATTGCCCATGTTTAATACCTTTTCAATTTTACTTTTAATTTTTTTCAATGTTGATGAAGAAATAAAGCAATACACTAGCGAGTTGCAAATGAGATAGCGGCCCGAGAATATATGTTATTTTATACTCTGTATATTGGTTTGTTTTTGTATTAATTAGTTTCAATTCTCGTTTTCCAATTCCAAGTAATTTTCTATTTTATTACCTACCCCCCATTCTGCACAGGTTCATTTTTAACATTAATAAGAAACTGTTTAATATATTATGTTTTGAATTAATACATTGAGTTGACAGAAATTAAGTTGGTAAAGTTATTAAAGTTATCAGAAAGAACGGAATAAAATAAAATAAAATAAAATAATTTATAGGTTATCTCTCTGTAGCGTCAGGTTCTGAGGTTACCGTTTCATTTTCTTTCGTTTCTTGGGTTGATGTCGTCCACTTAAAAAAACTTCCTCTGCACACACTTACTTTAAGTCACAACACAGCTAGTATGTCTATATTGCTTTATAAACACATGTGTCTCATCTGTACTTGCACTTGTCTGCTTTATTTGATACTATTGAAAAATATTTAACAGTGATTTTAAATTTTTAATTTGCTGCGTGCTTTATTCTTCTATTATTATACTTCATTTTACGCAGAATGTTTTAATCCTCCGATGACTTAATTTTTATCGAGTTTAATGGAGTTTTTACCGGTTCTTTTTGCGACTTTTCGAGAGCGTCACACACAATACGTCTCGACGAAGATAGACCGACTCACCCATTACTCTTGTACTCAATGTTCTGCAAAAAATACGATCCAACTTAAAAGATAATTCCTAATATCAAAATTAACTAGTTTCTGGTTTCTTTGCTCGGAAGAGTATTGGTCCTGATGGAGCCATGTGCCGTTCATCTCTTTGACGCTTTCCACATGTTGTAACATACCTACTGGCACTTGTCGTGTCCTGCCTTGGACCGGCTATTGTAGGTTATTGTTAATTATATGTTGAATTAAATGCTAGGAGTACCGTATGGTTGACTCAAGTTCAAAAGAATTGCATTGCATTGTATTGGTTGAACATGCATACGTTATGACTATTTTATACAATTTAGAGCAGGTGGTATGCGCGCATGGATTTCGAATACATTTTGGACGCAATTTTTGTTGCTGCAATCAGTTTAAGAGGCACCACCATGTTACCAGACGGTCACCCGGTCTGATACCCTTTAAAATAATTGTATTTATAACAAAAGGAAATACTACATTTTTTCAACGAAAACAATTTTTGATACATTTTTACCGATTTCCAACAAGAAATGTTCGATTACTTTTTTTCGTAAAGCTATTTTCAACGTTATTAATTCTTTTAAGTTGAGAAATCGCCAATTTCTCGTTTTTTGATGCTCTTAACGTACAATTAATTTTTTTTACTATAAATAATTGTTTATAATGTCTTTAGACCTTGCATATAAACATCAAATAAATGGAATTGACGATTTTTAATTTTATACCTCATAGCGAAAAGTTGTCATGAATTTCAGGTAATTGATTGGTGAAACATTTAAAGTCAAAACACAGGGATACAAAGTTGAACCCAGTTCTACAGGGTGTTTTCCACGATTATTCAGTGTATTTTTAAACTAACGTAACTCAATTTTTTCAAATGGAATACCTTGCATGTTTTGATTTAAAATGAATAAATATTAAACAATATGAACATCATAAACATGGAAGCAAGATAGATTATTAATACAGGATGCCCCGGAATAACGTGCAAATATTTAACTGTTAGTTCCTTATCAAGAATGAAAGTGGGTTCCTCATACAAAATTTTTCAAAATAATCCTTTCCTGTCCAGCTACGCCCCCTTAATACCCCAGTCAAAATAGACATTCAACTTTGTAATAATTCACATAGAGATACACTATTACAAATGAAATATAAATAGTTGCCACCGATCCCTTGTCGGCTAATAATTTTATTCGAGGTCAAAGGTCACAAATATAATTTTTCGCGTATTTCTTGTAAATGACAAGTGTCATCGTAAAAATAGGTCATACAGAGTTTTTAAACCATGCAATTATCTACAAAAACAATACTTTTTTTCCTACGAATCATTATTCATGAGATATCGCGATTTTAGAAGATGGAAACGTCGTATTTTGCTTAATATGCACACATTCCCACACCACCTATGAGGTAGTGTACTTGGCGTATTTTTTTAACTTGATTTCTCCAGTAGACAAAATCCGCGATCGATCATGATTAAGCAAGTCTGATCAGACAGTTGATTAAAAAAATTGTACTGTTGGGAATTATCAAAGAGGAATGGATTATTGTTGACTTTAACAATCGTCGTATGATTAATACTCTTCGAATTCCACTTCAACAATCATGTCTTCTTCTTCCACTCCTTGCTGGATTTCTGAAAATTGGTGTAAGAAAAAGGATGAATCAGTTATCTCCTCATTGATATCATAAGTATTCCCATCTTTTGTGTTTGGTTCAAGATTGGAGCAAGACTGGCCTGGGTAATTGGTACATAATGGTGAACAAAATAATCCGACTTTTTTACAGCCACAGTTATTACTACAAACCTTACAATTACAAAAAATAGTATTCAGAAGATTTTCTGTAGCAGGCGGGAGAACAGTTTCAATTGGCGCCAAACTATTGTTTATTAATTTCCATCCCCATTCTTCTAGATCCAGTTCGTTGCCAAGCCATACCTGAAATTGATAGTGGATACGATATACGCGTTGATAAGCAGCAGCAGATGTTGGAGGAAGACAAGATAACTGTTCTGTTTTATTGTTATGTGTATTCTTTACAAAACTTAAATATCTATACTTGTCTATAGAATCAATTTTTTTTTTGGAGGTCCAGAATTAGGGAGCCACAGCATATTCAGAATAGTATAATTTGTATGTATTTTAGTATGTGAGTCACACACAAACCAATATTTCTATATTTTTACTTATATTGAACACCCAGTGGCATATACAGGCCGCATATAAGTGCATAATAGCATTTTCAATGTTTGAAATTGTGATATCTCATGATTCCTAGGTAATAAGTATTAAAACAGTTTTTGTAGATCTACAAACTTTATATGACCTATTTTTTCGATAACACTTATCGTTTAAGAGAAATAGGCGAAAACCTGATGTTTGTGACCTATGACCTTGAATAAAATGTTTAGCCGTCAAGGGATCGGTGAGGACATTTGACATTTTATTTGTAATAGTGTATTCAAGGTAAGTACCAATTTTCTGCTCTATGCGAATTATTACAAAGTTTCAATTATTTTACGTCTATTTTGACTGGAGTATAAAGACGTGTGTATTTTTTTTCCATTTAAATTAAGAAGCTGAGCATTATGATTTGGAAATTTTTTACCTCTTGAAAAAATCGACCGTTCTTTGAGAGAAAAAAACATCTGCCTAAGTGATCAATCAAAGGCGACGAGCACGATTATGTTAATCAAGACACTAAGTAGGCTGTTGTAAAATTATAATTCGACGGTATTCTATATGATCAAGTCCATTAGTAAACTACGTAACACAAAATACACAAAAGATGAAGTTAAACATGGAGACAACGCTGTCGTCACGTTTAAAATGAATTTAAACGTGAAGACAACATTTGTCGTTTTTATGTATTAACGCATTTGTACAAAATGAATACACGTTTGCCACTGTTTCCTAGAATTGCCATACAAAACCCTTCACATAAATGGTCTTGAACTTCACTGGCAGCATTACATATTCTCTGTCCGAAAACTTCAATGTTAAGGACAATTGCCGAATAAACAACATATTTCATATGGCCCGAAAAATAAAAATTCAATGAATTCATATCTGTAAACCGTCTCGGGTCATTAAACTGTGATCTCGCCTCCTTCCAATCCATCAATTTATTTCTTAAGGGAGTGCAGCTGGATAGGAAAGGCTTATTTTGAAAAATTTTGTATGAAGATCCCACCTTCATTTTCGATAAGGAATTGGTAGGTAAATTATTTGAAGTTTTTTAAGTATATCGTAAAATTAATGTTTATAGATATTGTTAATATATGATATATTTTTTAGTATTTACTATTATCAGCCCTATACTGTTTATGTAACAATGTTGACCCATACCAATATTAAATCAATTTCTAATCAATATTATATTGTATTTATGTGATCAATTTTTGATTATTGCCTCAAATGCTAAGCTTATTTTATTTTTGCCACCTAAGTATTAGTGTCCATTATCTACAGTTAAAGGACAGCAATAAATACCTGCATAAATGTGAATCGCTATCAAGTTAGCGCACAACTCTGTCTGTGAAAATATACTGTTTGTATGCATGTTGTTTGGTTTCTAATACTTACATTTAGCATAACATGTCTACGGCGATCTATGTTAGTATCGTTAAAATAATATAGAAATTAAGATATGTCTCTTCTAGAATGTTATAGTGATAAGGATTATCTATCTTTTAGGGCGACTCTGGAGGTCCTCTAGAATATAAGAACGGTAAATTCCATTATATAATAGGGATTACTTCATTTGGAAGAGCCTGTGGAATTTCAAGAACACCTGGAGTATACACAAGAGTTTCAGCTTTTGTACCCTGGATTGAATCAGTCATATGGCCTTAGAAACGTTATCATAATATTTTCCAAGAAGCTTTCGCTAGTCATCTTTTCTACCTGTTACTGTTTAAATAAAAATATATTACTCGAAATCTGATAGTTTTTATTTGAAAGTAGTGATTCCCATGCAGCGGTTTTTATTCAATTTTAAACAGTGGATAATGAAATTTTAATTTTTTTGTTATATAGATAGAATATTCAGTAATATGAGAAATATAAATAAAAATCGCTACAAGAATGTGCTCATGTAGAAAAATGGGACTCTTTTTATAGGTAAATCTCACTTTTAAAGCAATTTGACAATGGCAACGTAGTTACATTTTATGTCTCTAATTTTAGTACAAGTACATTTTATTTTCTGTCCTCTCTTCGTTTCTTTTTGTTATTGTTCCAAATTATTCTTCCTAATTATAATGCTTATTAACCTCCCCACGAAATTGTGGGAGGTTACTAAAATTGGTCTAAATTCGAAAGTTGAGATAATATCAAATCTTTACGTTTTGAGGTTCCCAAAAGAGTGGTTTTTGAAAAATGTCCACTAAACGGATTTGGACGAAACTTTGCATCAGATCTTCATCATCCTTGGTGCTGTAGAAGATCTGAAAAGGTTTTGGTTGAGACAGAATTTCCCCTTCGCTCTCGCTACCCCACTCTTCACTCCTTCCACAGCGCTAAAATTAACGGTTTTCGATCGCGTCTTTCACATGCTTCCAACCGACTTTCAGCAAAACAAAAAAAAACAACGCGTTGTAGAGCAAGTCTCGAAGAATACAAGGGCGTTGGTTAAATTCAGTCTGACCGCCACGGGGCTTTCGCAGCGTTGTGCAAAAAAGTGCTTTTGCCTTTTCAAAAAGCAGCGGTTTGCAAAAACTACACCGTATCTTCGATTGATATTTTGAGGGTAGGTTAAGGATCAATAAAACTCCAAAGTGTGCAATTTTCAGCCTATGCTACGTATTTGAACCAGAGTTATGAGTTTTTGAAATAACGTGAAATTTTAATGGTTTCTTGTAATTTAAGAGGGAACCACTGGGCCAATTTAGTTCCACCGGGGCTCATTTTGTTCGTTTTTTTAATTCGTTTTGTTTCCCATAAATTCAGCTTTTCCTTTGAAATGCGAAAAACCATTTTTCGCGAGCTTTTGCAAATGAAAAATTCCACAAAAGATTATTTTTCCAAAATAATATCATCTTCTTCCAGACTTCGCAAACTACATGTGAGTATTTTGTTTGCTGAGGTTGCAGTATGTCTGAGATCTGGGTCCCTGAAGAGCTGGCTCGTCTACACTACGATGCGAGGAGTCGTTACGCCGTGAAACTCCGTGCCCTTCTCGGGTAGATAAAAGATCCTTTGCAGCACCCGACCGACCAGACTCTAGTTTTAAAAACTATACAGGTTCACTGTTGCACGCGATAAGTGTATCGTGCTGTTGCATTTTCTTAGTACGTATATTTAAAAAAAACTATAAGAGTACCTAAGTAGAACCATGACAAGACTATTACTATGAATTTTCACTAAATAATTTTAGTGGTTTGCAAAATAGCTAGATTTAAATTTAAAAATTATGTTAATCTTCCCATTTCGTAGTTTTGAATCTAGTTAATTTGCAAGCCACTGAAATTATTGAGTTAAAATTCATAGTAATAGTCTTGCTATCGTTCTACTTAGGTACTCTTATAGTTTTATTAAATATGCGTACTAAGAAAAAAAAGTTATGAACAAAAATAATAAATATTTCCCTATCGCATGTCTCTTTCTAGGGAATGGCCACCTTAAGCGACTTGGCATCTGCTTAGTGCAGTAATCACCATTGCTTAGAGAGGATTTTTTACTTCAGTTTTTTTATTTTCGTGTGAGCATATCAAAATTTAATAACAGCGTTACTTTCATTTTATATATTACATTTTATGTCTCTAATTTTAGTACAAGTACCATACACTTTAAGATTATAATTTAATTGTTTTATGGTCGGGACATCCCTACCAGGAAACCTTTGGGTATAAACTTTGCACGCTTTTCTAGCACTACGCTTAAATTCACCATATATCAACATAAACTCAGTTTTTTCTATCGTTGTATATTGAACCGTGACGATTTTCTGATGGAGCGACGTGCAATTAATATTTAACTGTGATATAACAAATTGACACAGCTGTGATTTTTTCTCCAATATGACATATCCAAGCTGTAACGGGTTACTTTTTATTCACCCGATAATAAGAGTAATTTACCTAAAATACTCCTTTTATTTCACATTTTGTTCTAAAATTACCTTAATCCTACCCTGTTAGTAAGCCAGAAATCCCCACGCGTGAATAAATAGATCCATTGTGCGTCATTTTATAAATAACCAATCAAAAACTATCCCACCATTTTTAGCGTTAGTACGGTGTATAGTTGTCTTTGTTCGTTTAATGCACATAATAAACTTCAAAGCTGCGCCATTTATACTTGACTACAGCATTGAGGGGAGATAAGCGCATGTCGATTTTCGAGCTAACTCCTCTATAACATATTAAATATGAAATATATTATACTACTTAATACATAGAACATAATTATTCACATATAAAGTATGTTCTGGAATGATTAAAGTAACAAATTGACGAAAACACACCTGTTCCAATTATTTAATTTATTTGTTTTCTTCATATTTACCAACTCTCCCCTACAGAAAATATTTTACGACCTAGCGGGGATGACAGAGTCGAACTTTTAATATTGTCAGTGTCACAGAATTTCAAATTAACCCCATTAGTTAAGAATATATTTGTATGTGCTTTATAAAATAAACATAGTTGGTGATCTGTGTTTACATTATATTTGGATGGCAAGAGCTTAAAACAGAACTTTAACAGGTACATGATATTTTCCTTTGTGTTTTAGCATATTTTATGCAATTGTGTTTTTATAAATATTTTGGGGGTAGTGAATTATTCGGGTGTTTTGTGTGGTAAAATAATATCGTGAAAATGTTTAGGCCTTGGGAATGTTCTTTATTTAGCACTAGCGGAGAATGAAAGGAAAGTATGGGGATTATTAACAGCTCGCAAATTACAGGGAAAGTTTCTAGACAACGTTTATATAAATATACCCAAAAAGTAGTTTTAAATGTTTATAAAAATATAAAAGAAAGTGAAGGAGAAACCGGAGCTATGGAAAAAACGCCTACTTAACAGAAATTCCAGAACAAACTATTTATAAATTAATTAAGGAAGGACCATATAATCGAAAAGCTAAATCGGACTAAGGAGAATCACGAGCATTAGATTCGTCTGTGGGGAAGTTAAGAGATTTAATTTACAGTACGTATGAGGAAAATGAGATACCAACAGTACAATCCGTACATATGGAACTGAAAACAATAGGTGTATTGTCATTTAGTGAACAAACACTTAGGCGATGGAGCTTAAAGATAGGATTTAACTTTAAAGTGATTCATAAAAGAGCAAGCGTTATGGAAAGCTGCAGAATTGTACTGTGGCGTAACAAATGAATATTTGCAACGTGGTGAAGTTTTTAAGAGATTTAATTTACAGTAGGTATAAGGAAAATGAGATACCAACAGTACAATCAGTACATATAGAACTGAAAACAACAGGTGTAGTGCCATTTAGTGAACAAACACTTAGGCGATGGCGCTTAAAGATAGGTTTAACTTTAAATTGATTCATAAAAGAACAAGTATTATGGAAAGCTACAGAATTGTACTATGGTGTAACGAATGAATATTTGCAACGTATTAAAAAGTTTCGAAGATGCACGAAGTTCTTTAGAATCGAAATTATTTATTTGATCCTTATTTATTTGCATTCTAAAATTGAATTATTTATTTAATATTTTGTTTATTTGTTTTCTAGAATTGAATTTATTTATTTAATCTGGATCAGTTAGATCAAGTTAGGATTATTGATATAAATAGCATTAACTCTAAACCCATATTTTTGGCAAGGAATTATTCTTATCACCCTCGTGGTCCTTGCTTTGTAACAATAATAGTTCAATTGATTAAATTATTATTGCCGAAACTGAGCAATAAAAGAATATTTGATAATTCTAATTTAGACTCAAAATTCATCATTTCTCAGCAGATTTAAATTTCTATCAGGGTGCACAAAAATTTTAAGTACGGTTCTGTGAGACATCAATTATCTTAACGAGCCAAATTTATGGTCCGTTTTTTACAACTTTTTTTACCTGCACCAAACGAATGAAGGCAACTATAATCGCGTAAGAAGATTCATTCGGGTAGGGACCTTGGACGAGGACGACGTGCTAGCGGGAATTGACGCGATGCCTTAAAACCCCCATAATATCCGATAATCCAGTCTACCTGCTTTAGTAAATTGATGCCTACAATTAATGTTATCAATATTTATCAAATTATATAGTGAAGTAGTGTAGTTCCAAATTATAACCGAATTAAAACTGTAAGTACGTTTATCAACTTTCTACTTCGTGTTCTGCATTTTAAATGGCCGACGCCATAAACAAAGTTTGCTAACGTATTTAGTTAGTCATTATCCTGTAGTCCCTGGATGTTTGCTAATCAGAATTATAATTTCCGGACATTGCATCCTGTTATAAACATTTATTTTTCATCGATGGTTTCCCTGAAAACTGATTAGTGAAAACTTCGTGAGTGTTCGAATTTAAACCTCGGCGTGTCCTCAAATAAATCTCCTTCATGGTGTGCGAAAATATATGATAGTTCGACAACTAACATCGAATATTAACTTGTCGGTTTCCTTTTGTAACTAGTTTATAGATTTGGTGTTGTTGTAAAAATTATTTTCATTTAACTTTTGTTGCTTGTAATTTTTTTTATATGTATTTATTGTTTATGCTATATTATTTTTTTATATTTAACGAAGTCACCCCTGAAGACTCATGCTCATTTAATAAATAGAGTTATTTGTCGTTCGTTTGTTTCATTTTTTTAATGCATTTTCAGGTATAATTAATCAGTTATTGTCTTAAGATATTATTAATTATAGGCCTTAAGCCTTTAAGTTTCAACACTTCCATGGCTAAGTTAAAATATGTATAGATGCATGTCAATATTACCAAAGATGGATAATTTATTAAATCTAAGAAAAATTGTACATACCAAACAGAATTTCGAATATGACGCAATGACATAAAATGAAGTCAGTTAAAATCTTTATAAGAAAACATTAACACAGTTCATGTACATACTGTAATGTATGTACCCCCACTTTGTAGTACTTAAAATAAAATATGCTTTTGTTCCTTAAATCATTTTTTAAAACTTGATTTAAATAATTTCAGCTTGGGGCCCGGGTCAGATAATCCCCTAGTCCTCCCCTGTCGCCGAGCCAGTGTGTTCCCTCTCATAAGTGAGCAGCAATAGCAAAATAACAAAACAGACTACAACCTGATCTATGTAGCATCAATGAACAAAAAGTTCATCATATCTTGAACTATTAATATAAAAATTAATTCGATAACGAGGGAGACAAAATAACGAGAAATTAATACAATAGGTACTTTCCAAGATCCAAACCAGTATTTAACGATTCACTAATCGTTCATATTTAATGTGTATATAATATGATAAATTTTAAGTCTTCTCTTCAGTTTATTTCTGAGTAAGTTGAAGTAAACATGTTTTTGTTAAATTGTGTTTTGTTTAACATATTTCTTGCCTTGGTTGCTGCTGGAAAGCTTGGCGGAGGTGAGTAATTATTTGTTATTTAAAGAGTACATTTTATTGAAATCTCTGTTAGAATAGTGCCAGTCGAGGGCATCGACTATTGTATGGAAGGCATTTTTTATAATATCACATCTAGGCTAGATATAGCTAACAGGCTAACCTAGGTCATGATGTAGAGGCAGAAAATGAGAGACTCTCCTTGATATCCTTATAGAGGCTCATCTAGTAGAGACACTCTTGTAACTGTTGAATAGGCTAATAGATTATTTTCTAGTCCACTGATATTTAAAAAAAATCCGATACGATGTAAGTAACCAAAATAGTCGACTTCAATTTCGATGAAATTTACATAATTTTTAATCAAGACAACCTACATACTTTTTCATACTTGAATTCTGTTGACCAAAATACATATTATTCAACCTACAGATATTATTTTGATTTTCAATTTTGTTTGGTAGTTTTCAGTTTTATTCATAGATGATATACAGTGTGTCCCAGGATAGATGTAACAAGAGGTGTAATGGACCAAAAATGTTGGAATTTTGGAATAGTATTTGGGGATTGAGTCCTGCTTGTTGTAAAACTAAAGTGTATAAAAAATTACTTGTTTGGTGTTCTACAGGGTGTTTTATAAGCAAAGTAGTAAAAATCACCACTAATAAAGTATCTTTATTTTTCAAAATATGAAAAAATTCCAATACAAAAAGTTATTTAGAATGCAATTTTATACCTCTATACCAAATTACAGGAATACAACATTATTTTTTTGAAACTTCCCATTTTTTGCAAATTAAGAATTCATATTTAAAGTTGTGTAGGAGCAAATGTTAATCATCTCAAAAAGTAGGCTATTGGTAAAACAAATTGTATCTACGAGATGTAAGAAGGTATAATGTTAATCGAACTAATTGTAAAACAAGAAACAATTACTAACAGAAGATTAATGAGGTTTAAAAATTGTAACAAGTAATAAATGTCAAAAACATAAAGATTCACAAATAAGTTAATTACGGACCAATACAAAACAATGTTTACAATTTTATTATTATTCGTCGTAGCTACCACCAACATCCACACACATTTCGATCCTTCGCCTGAAGTCCTTAAAACTGTTTCGAATATGATCTAACGGTATGGAGTTTGCGGCATTTGTAATTCTCTGCTTCAATTTTGCTACATCGTTAGGAAGTGGTTTAGCGTAAACCAACTGCTTGAGGCGACCCCATAAAAAGAAATACAATATTGATAGGTCTGGGGATCTCGCCGGCCACTTGATCGGTTCATTCCTGGCAATCCAATTCTCTCCAAAATTTAAGCTCAATCACCGATTAACTATTTCTGTGGAGTGGCCAGGGCAACCATCATGTTGAAAATGAACTAAAAGCATATCTCTTAAAATATTTAAATGTTCTTCAGAAAATCTTTCAAGAAGCTGTAAATAAGTGTGCTGGTTTGACCTTCCCTCAATGAACTAAGGTCCAATAACTCCAACGTGATAAGAAACGGCACACCGCACATTCACTTTTTTATAATATTGTCTTCTACAATGAATTCTAAAATTTGGACTTTCAGAAACCCAAAACCGACAATTCTGAGATTAAACAACACCATGGGTTGTGAATGTGGATTCATGTGAGAAAATTATGAAGTGATGAAAAAATCTCTCTTCCATAATTTTTTTCCAATGGTCAAACAAAAATCCAACCTACGGCCGTCATTTCCCTCTTCAGGCGTATGTTTATAATTTGCTTTATATGCCCTAATTTTCTTTGCCTTGTAAATTTTTTGGAGTTCAGACTTGCTAATATTAATGAGACCTGACCTCACTCTTAGTGGCATCCTAGGATTTTCTATAACAGAGGCATGAGCTATAATAGCCCCAACATTGTCTTCATCATATGCTTTTATTTTACTTTTCATGTTAAGAACACCACCAGTAGCCAGAAACTTTTTAATTATTCTCATAGCCTGAGTACGTGACAAAGCAGTGTTTGGAAATTTCAAATTAAATTGGCTTACCACTTCTCTTAGCGAGTTTTCACCGCCAATTCCGTAGCATTGCACAATATAAATTTTTTCACGCACTATGAGTACCATTTTCACGTAATTTTTTATGCTTGGTTCGTTAATTTGAAACATAAATTAAGGATAATATTGACTACGTTTGACAGATACTCAATAATAAATGATAAATGTGTATCCACTGCTTTTCTCATAACCTACTTTTAGCTTCTACATAACTTTAAATATTAATTCACAAAAAATAATTTCTATGCAGTTTTTATTGAATGGTTCAAATTAAAATCCTAATTTATTGAAAAAATGGGAAGTTTCAAAAAAATTATTTTATATTCCTGAAATTTTGGTATAGAGGTATAAAATTGCATTCTAAATAACTTTTTTTATATTTTGAAAATAAAGGTACTTTATTAGTGGTGATTTACAACTTTGCTTATAAAACACCCTATAGAACACCAAATCAAGTCATTTTTGGTATACTTTAGTTCTACAACAAGCAGAACTCAATCCCCAAATATCATTCCCAAATTCCAAAAATTTTGGTCCAGTACCCAAGGCCAACTTATTTAAAATAACCATTAGAAAAAATTGTAGAACAATACATTTCTTCTTTTAATTATACAATGTGATTATAATGAAGATCTAATGAGCCTATTTCTATTGGTTGTTCTGATTACCAAGTGTATGCCTTAATATGTCGCACTACCATATGTTAATTTTGCAAAAAAAATTGTAAAAATATAGAGTAGCTTTCGAAATTTCAAAAATATGTTTTCTCCACAAATATGTCAATATGACATTATGATAAATAAAATACACAATAATATTTGATATTCAAAGTTACAGGTGGCCCAGGAGAACTTAGCAAAACAAGTAAGTTTTATTTATTTAACCATGTTTACACCTATATCAAAGTTTTTTAATTTACAAAATAAATATCACGTTAAGCATTTCTTGTTAATGTAATTTTTATTTAACTTTCCGGCTGACTTATTTTTTTCCATTTATTGTATTTAAAAAAAATTGTATTTTAGAATGTCAAGAATATTCACGTTCTGTACGCCAACCAAATCAATGTAGTGCCACATTTTTCAATGAAGGTGTATTTGCTTCGAAAGGAGAATTTCCACACATGGTAAGTGTCTGCCATTGATATTTAGTCTATGTATAAGGCAGTCTGACACATATTAATTATAAATCTATTACATTGGCAAATATATAGTTTACATAAGTCTGTATAACAATTCACTATCACCTTTAATTCAGCTTTTTTGAGCCATTGAGGAACGTTTACAGACCGGTAATAGATTTTTCTAGTTATTCTGTTTCCAAGAATTTTTCATTTGAATTCACTATTAAGGACATAGCATTTACTTATTATTCTAGCTTTTAAATATTCTTAATAAAATTTTAATAGAAAATGAGAAGTTTAATAACATACTGTAGTTTCTTTCTTTAAAGAGCGCCGCACTCTTCTTATGAAAAGTGACTTTTAACCATTTTTTTTTGCAAATTTTAGTGTCTTATTCTTTAAACTCTTACAAACAAAAGTCTCCTTGAGCATAAAACTCTAACTATAGGTCCGTAACTTCTGCAACATCTGGAAGTCGCGAAATCTGTGAATTTTGAAATTAACATACTACGAAAGATTTTCATTATAACTACGAAACAAAGCATAATGTACTAAGTAATGAACTTTCTTGTATTAACAAGTATAGACTTACAGAAATACATACGCATTACTAACTATGCGACGTAAAAGGACATCTACAGTAACACCCATTGAGTACAAAATAATCGAATCTAAAAGCATTGCAAATATATAGATGAAATCCCTCCTTTCTCATATAAAAAAAAAGGATAAGCTAATAGCGTATCTTGCATAAAAAGCTATGTTGTACGCACGCAATATTGAGAGGCCTGATAGAAAGCTGGAGGACTGAAGTCGAATTATCTTTCACAGGCGATGTAAGTGAACTTGAAAGTAGTCGTGAAGAATCTGACGTTAAAATAATACTGCATTGCCTTTTTGCCTCCCGAATAGGAGCTACTGCGATTCAAATATATTCACCTGATACAGACGTATTTCTACTAGCATAGTGGTGGTCAAAATCGTTAACATGTTCAAGCATGTTTGCCACTGGCGTGGAAAATAATCAAAGACTGCTTGCCGTTGGCAGAATTTGCACCGCATTAGGGCCAAAAGAAAAGATGAAAGGATTACTAGGATAGATACTGCCAGGATGTTATGTCACAGGTTCACTTGCAAATAATGGAAAACTATCGTTTTGGAAGGTTTATAAGACCGCAGATAATGACATTTTTTATGCTCTTGGGAAACTTGGGTCCATTTAAGAATTCGGGGATGAAGCTGAAACTATCATTGAAAAATGTATATATAAGGTGTACTTATATACCAGGGACGAAGATTTCAGACATTGGGGAGGTTCGTTGGTGGATGTTCTCCAAGTACGAGACACAAAGTGAAAATCTGCCTCCTATAAAAGCGTCACTATCTCCTTTTATTCGTATAGCACATTACCAGGTTATTGAATGGCGTCTTGCTGAGCAGCAGCACCGTAATCTATCAACAACTTCTGATTAGGGATAGAAGATGAAAGATTATAATTACTATGTTCCTATTTTGTGTATGTTTTCTTGTGCACCTGAAACCATTGTAAAATTAATTCAGTGTTCATGTGTAAAAGGGAAATGTGATGTATTCTGTAAATGTAAATACCAAAACATTTTATGCACTGAACTTTGTATGTGTGGAGACGATGAAGACTTATGTGAAAATCATGGCCAATATTTTGGTATCGATGACCTTTCGGATGAAGGATATTAAGCTTAAAACATTTTACGTGCAATACAATATTACAATTAATTTAATAAAAATATTGAATACTACTGAATACTACTCTCTTAACTGGTTATCATTTTTCAACATTAAAAATTGGCTAGTACACTTTTTAACTGGCTGTAACTGATAACAGGTATGTTATACGACAAAAACTGTTCTGTAAAATTTTATTTAGTATATTAAAGATTCAGTACAACATATTGATATAGCATGGTCATATCAAAAGTTTTAATCGATAACTTCCGATGATATCTGAGGTGGTCGCCATCTTGGATGTATGACGTCATATAGACCGTCTGCAATAAAATCAAATCAAGCACTCGATAAGCAATGATTATGGAAAGGATAGGATAGTATTAAATTGATTCATCATGAAATTTCCCACGGAGTGTGTATTTCAGCAAGTATGCCCCCCGACTATTAGATGCAAAATACAAGCAATCCCTTCTTTTTTAAAATCTTTAGGGTCTTTTTTTTTTAATAACTTATTTTTTCCGCAGCAATGTGATGAGCAACTTAGTTTTTCAATTTGATTAATTATTTTAGTTTTAAAAAATATTGTACAAAATAATATTATTATCTACGCATATCTAACTAACTCTTAACATCCCTGGGCGTTAAAATGAAAAGCGAAAACGCTTTTTAGCCAGTTTATTCAATTTTATATGTTATGAACTTGCTCAAATGACTCAAAAACAACACAAATTTGTTGTAATTTTAATTGCGAAGATTTTGTTTATTACCTAAATAAACGCTGTTTAAAAAACTAAATTGTTTTTAAAACAAAACGCAATAGGTTTTCCAAGTGCAAAACTCAGAAGTTATAATACTATAATTTTGTTATTACAAAACTGTGCTTGTCAGTGTCCTTTTTTTTTAATCCACTATGCCTCTTTAATGAATTACGCTTGTTTAACACAAGCGTAATTCATTAGATACATTGTCTTATGGAAAATTGCCGAAATAAGTTGTGTTAGGCTACCATTCCTTTATTTTTTGTTTGCCTAAACAAAAACATACAAACAAAATATCATATAAATTCCAATAAATCTATGAAATAATTTTAAAATTTAAAATTTGGAAACCCCCGAAGCTGCATTCTTACGTTGATCAGTATCTAAGAACCTACTTTGAAGAGTTATCTAACATTTACAGAAAATTTCTGCAAAATCGGTGCTTAGTAGTGCTCTTGACAGCATCCTATCCTGTTCGTGGTTGTGTGTTAGGTGCACAGCCTCATCAAATTTCTTCCCCTTTAGCTACTTGATGACATCAATCCAACGTTTTGGAGGGCGTACTCTTTGCCTCTTTCCATCAAGTCTTCCCTATCAACCATTCTTTCCTACTCTTTCTTCGATTCATGGGGCCAAGAAATGAGGGGCATTGGGAGAATCTTATACTGGAGAGTAACTTCTGGACACGTATTGCAAACCTGATCTTTCTGCGTTTCGTGCAACTGGTATTTTGATTGCTACTTTGCCATTACCTATTCTTAATATGTCTGTGTGGTTATCAGTTATCAATGTTAAGTGAATACGCCACTTCGTTCCGTCGGGTGCAATAACCTGTCTAAGGGCCGGTTTATCAATGCGAGGTTAAACTTATCCTATGGTTAAAGCATAGACATATTCATAGGCTTTAACTATAGGATATCCTTGCATTGATACACCCGCCCTAAGACAGTCAAACAAATCTCCCTGTCTTTCTGTGAGAAAATATAACACTTAAAAATATTTTAAATTTTCATAGGTAATGCTAGGCTATGAAAGCAATGGAGATACGAAATGGTTCTGCGGGGGCACCTTGATAAGTGATGAGTTCGTCCTCGTTGCTGCACATTGCATATCGACTCGCGGGTAAGATTTAGAAATAAAGATTAGAAGGTATATCAACATTATGTAGAATACTCAATAGTATGGGAGCCAGCGTGCAATTACCTGGCACATTTGTAACAGCCAGAGACACGATAAATCCTTTGCCTTAGAGCTTGGCAGACAAGAAACGTGATATGAGATTTTTTAAATTTATAAATGACATTAACTATTTATAGAAAATCTGTTTGACATTTACTAACCATGGCTATGAACTGGAAGTAGGCCACTTACAGGTTCAAAATGTCGCCCTCTGTACCTGCACTAACCGTGATGTATGCCTGATTCTGGACTTCCACTAACTGTGATGTAAGCCGGTTGTATTTAGGTAATAAGCGGCAAGCGGTAATTCATCGGTAACAAAAAAATCTGCTTGATAGTTCTTTGTCATACCCAGTGAAACGGCATGCACGTTTAGAATATCTGTAACTGGAACTCCACTAACCGGAATGAATGCCATTTTTATATTCACTAAGTGGTAAGTAAACAGTAAAGAAATATTCGCCTGATAGTTATCTTGCGTTATTTAGTAGTTACTACTAAGAAAACTTCCCATTTCACATTATCTGTCAGTCATGCTCATATAAAATACAGGTTCTATGAAAATTTCACACTTCTTCGTTCATTGGTTTTTAGTTAGAAAAATATTTTTTTTAATCTAGAGAATTTTCTTCTTAATTGATTGAATCGATTGGTTTGTTGAGAAAGTATGCTTTTGCTCTAATTAAAAGTGATTTAAAGAATTCTTCAGTTATTTGTTGCCCAGTCATTTACCTCTAAACAAATCGGAGATGGACGATTTTTTTTTCATGAGTTCTTTGGATGGTAAGCAATAATATCAAGAAAAGTTTACATGATTTCCAGACCGGACACATTAAAAAAAAATCAAAAACTTTTTTTTCGGAATTTTTTCAGAATTTTTAACATAAGTCGACGTATGGGAAAATAGAAAATATTTTTAGAAATAGCATATATTTTCACACAAAAAATGTATCTACATAAATTTCCATAAAAAAAAATTAGTGAAGTGGAGATATTGGATGAAGCGCGGTGCAAGAGGTGCGTTTTGCAGTACATGGCGCGCCAAAAACCCTTTGCTAGTGAAGCAAAATTTACACAAATTAAAAAACTATAGTATCAATTTAAAGCTGGAAGTCTCACCTTTCTTATGCATTTAAGTGTATATTAATACAAGGCTAAAATATAGAAGCAAATCATCAATATATGTAATGTATATTATATTTCGAAAATGACCTCATTTTTGTATATTGTATGATAATCCGTAGGAAATATTCGATTTTTTTTTTTTGTTTGGGCACCCATGTTTGACCGGAGTTCCGAGTTTATATTATCGACAGGGATACATTGTTATCTGTTATTCAGATAAGAGTAGAAAAGATTTAAGGGCGGGCCTCTAATACCTAAAAACTCATCTTTTCCAATAGAATTTCATGTGAGACACAGTCGAAGGCATTGGAGAGATCACACAGGCTAACAGACATATGTTTGCCCTCCTCAAGACCCCCAACTATGTCACACACTATTTTAAAAACTGCCATGTTCGTGGAGCATTTATTTCTAAAACCATATTGTCGGCAATTTAAAATCTTATTTCTGTCCAAGTAATTTACAAGTCTCATTATAATAATAATTTCTATAATGTTTCCAAACATGGGGATATAAATGATCGGATAAACAGGGGTCAATAACACCAGTCCAATAACTACCGTCTTCAAGATTTGTAAGAATATTGTCAATGCAGGTCATTGAATGTGAGGGAATTCTAGTGAAATCCGAAATTGTGACGTCAAGACCAAAGGAAGAGGACAAACATACCAACTCAGATGACACAGGAGAAATTTATGTTAAAATCCCCGATAATTTTGTTATATTTAGTAGAGCAGTGTACTTCTCCAACAAGTAAAAAAAATCTGAATGTCCCCCAATGGGGACCTATATAGGTTAATGAGAAGAATTTTAGGCTGTAAAATTTCAATAGCACAGAATTCAGCATTAGTGTGGCTACAATATTCACTAATATCAAGCAGCTTAAATTTATCAGTGTATTTAACAAAAATGGAAACCCACCATGTTTATTCTTATCTCTACAGAAGCAAGCAGCCAGTTTGTAGTTCGGTATATTAATGATTCTCAAGGCAGTTAGATCTAACCAATGTTCAGAAAAACGCAAAATGTCATAATGTCAAATGATGAATATATTTTTTTCCTTTACAAAAACTACATAAGGCTAAATACGCTATAAAATAATGTTTGGTTAGAACTGCATAGCCGTTAAAAGAACTAAGGATTATGAAATAAAATGTCACCCGGTTAATTTACCCTCACTTTTTAATATCGACATCGAAGGCAGTATAAAACTTTCGATAAATGTGTCAATTTGAACTTCATTAACTTACATTTGCTTAAGTTAATGTAGTTTAAATAATCTGTACTTCTGAAATTTTAATAATTTCGTAATTTCAGAATTTGTCGAACAAATATATATACATGTTATCGAAACTCAGAAAAAAAAATACTTAGATACATAAAACAAATTCAGTTACAAAGTAAAACATACCAGCTTTTCAAATATTGAAAAAGAGAATTATATAATTCTACATGTTTTTTTAAATCTTCAGCGCATCACGTGATAAGCAAAAATAGCGATATTTAACGTCTTGGGAATGCAGTTCGCTAAGAAATATGAAATTTGGACACTAAGTTAGTGTTGGCTAGAGGAAGAACCCTATTATTTTTTAACAAAGTCAATCAATGAATAAAGATGTTATTAATTTTTTAAATAATTTTTTTTGTAATTAAACTAAAAATGTCCAACATTAATATTATTTGCAAAAACAAACTGCAAACTCATATAAAATGTGCAAGAATTATATAAAAAGTGCAGTAAATCGGCGAAGAGTGTAATGGTTAGCTAGTTTTCTATTATTTTTTCTAACAAATATTATTTGATAATGCCATTTTCACAATATATTTCGTACCTGAAGTAATATTTTCAAATATGTGCTATACTCAGATTCAGATATTTTTTGCTTAAAAACGTATGAAAATATTTTTTATTTTTTATTTTTCTGTACATCGACACGTTAAAAATTTGGAAAATACACCGAAAAAAAAAGTTTTTAATTTTTTTAATGTTACCGGTCTGGAAATCATGTAAACTTTAGATAATCTTATTAATTACACTTCATAGAACTCATAAAAAAATTAATCATCTGCCTCCAAATATGTTTGAGATTTATAGACAAAATTAGCTACACCGCCTGGGCTATTGCAGCCTCGTTCTTATCGCATTCATGTTTTTCTAATTTTCGACTAGATACAATGAATTCCCATTTTGTACTTATGTCGAAGGCGAGGCTATCAAAACCATCAGCACTCTCGATCCTCAACTATTGACACCCGCGCCTTCGCCATAACTAGAAAATTATCTTTCATTACATCTATTTGAAAATTATAGAAACAACAATGTTATGAAAAAGAAACATAACTTTCTTACTTTGGACATCTAGAAGCCATTCAAAAGCATGTGAGAAAAAAAGTAGGGAAGAATTCGTGTACTTTTTACAATATCCTTAAAGAGTGATCCCAAAGAACATTGTTTTTTCGTCTGTTTTTGGGTAGTTGATTGCGAGCTTGGAAAAATTCGTAAAGAGGTTTATAACAGGTCTCAAATTAATCGTGATTAAAAACCAAACCAAACCGTTGTTCCTGGTTTTTTGGAAATGTTCAGTAATTACCCCTATTCAGGGGTTGAAATGAATAAATCTAAAAGCAGTTCGAATTGTATTATCTCTACTGAATCAATCTTTAATAAAGCGAAATTATGTATTCACTATCAAGAAGGATTAAATGCATAGGCCCTCGAAGAAAGTGAAATCATCCCCCAAATATCAAAAAAATAAAAAATAGTCATTTCTAGCGGATATGCTAGAAGCCGAACCTTCAATTTTTTTTTATGACGTGCCGCAAATATATTAAAATTCTATGAGCAATTCACAGGCTTACAAAAAAAAGTTATTTCAACTGGACATCTGAATATACTTTTCTTTAGTATTTCTTCCCGCTAATTACCAATCTGAAGTCAGAATGGGGGGGTTGTTAATGCGCATATTACAGAGAAAACCCCACAAAAGTGTAAAGAAATGCGTTTTTTATGGTTTTTGGGTGGTAACATATGCATGTGGCATGTTCGACTAGGCAGCATGTATTTTTTTGTGTTTTTTACCCCATTGACCTCAAATTTATTGTTAGATCCCAGGGCTAATTGTCAATGTTGAGGAAAATAAAAGAAACCGTCAAAAATCGCGCTTTTCACGGATACAATATTTTTCTATGGATATCGTGTTTTTACATGAATGCATAACGTTTTGCGATGGCCTGCGTACACTTCATTTCAGTAATTTTTCCCGCTGATCATGAGTTTGGGTTAAATTTGAAAGTTACTGACGAAAATACTAAGAAAAATCCAAAAAAACTGTCAAAAATCGTTTTTTACTTCCCTCATATACCGAAGAGAAGTATTGTATTCGAAAAAAAATCACCCTCCAAGATTTTTTCGGATTTTGACGTTTCAGAACACGTAGATTACGAAAATATAGGTTTTTCAATTCTGTTAGTCTGTCTGTCTGCCTGTCTGTCTGTCTGTTGGTGCATTAACTAAAAAACTACTTGACGGAGACCAGTCAAATTTGGTAGGTAGTTGACGCTACTGTCAGCGAAGAAATGGTTAAAATTTCACTGGAAAATATACAGGGTGGACCGTCTAAAGGGAATAAATAATGGTAAAAAAATTTTTTGCTCAAATTTAAAATTTCCACGTTTCATGACACGCTAACCATATTTCAGAAAAAAAAAATTTGAAAAATTTTTTACCACTAAGATTAAAACAAATGTTTCTCTGTTCAAATTTAAAATGTCCACGTTTCATAGCGTTCTAAACCTATTTCAAAAAAAAAAATTTAAATATTTTTTTACCACTAAACTGGAAAAAAAAATCTTTTTTCAAATTTAAAATTTTCACGTTTCATAGCATTCTAATCCTATTCAAGAAAACAAATTTTTAGAAAATTCTTACAATTTTTGAAAAAATTTTGCCACTAAAATAGATGGAAATTTTTTTTCTTTGTTCAAATTTAAAATGTCCACGTTTCCATGGCATTCTAAACCTATTTCAACAAAACCAAATTCAAAAATATATTTGAAAAATTTAAAATTTTGTTTGCTCAAATTTAAAATTTCCACGTTTCATGACACGCTAACCTTATTTCAGAAAAAAAAAATTAGAAAAAATTTTTACCACTGAGATTAAAAAAAATTTTTCTTTGTTCAAATTTAAAATGTCTGCGTTTCATGGCGTTCTAAACCTATTTCAAAAAAAAAAAATTAAATATATTTTTAACACTAAAATAGAAAAAAAAAAATATTTTTTCAAATTTAAAATTTTCACGTTTCATAGCGTTCTAAACCCATTTAAGAAAAAAAAATTTTAGAAAATTCTTACAATTTTTGAAAAAATTTTGCCACTAAAATAGATGGAAAATTTTTTTCTTTATTCAAATTTAAAATGTCCACGTTTCCATGGAATTCTAAACCTATTTCAACGAAATCAAATTTAAATATATTTTTGAAATATTTAAAATTTTTTTTGAAAAGTTTTAATATATTTATCACTACTACAGAATAGATGAAAAATTTGTTTTTGCTCAAAATTAAAATTTCCACGTTTTATGACATTCCAAACCTATTTCGGAAAAAAAATTCATTTCTTTACCATCTTGGAAAAATATTTTACCACTAGAATAGATGGAAAAAATTTCTCTTTGCACAAATTTAAAATTTTCACGACATTCTAAACATATTTCAGAAGAAAAAAATTATGAACGTTTTTTTACCAACATTTTTGACAAATTTTTAAAAAAATGAAATTTTTTAACCACCACTATACTTCCATTCCACGTGCATGTGGAATTGAAAATGTGACAGATGGCAATAATATTTGGCATATGCACCTATTATACTTTTATTGAAAAATGTACAGGGTGGTCATCCCAAGAAATAATTCAGTCATAGTGGACATTTGTAAAGGTATTTGTGCAACCCTTCCATATTTGGCACCTGTCATTTAGTATTGAACTTTTGTCGTTGGATGAGCACTCTGTATATTTTTTTGACCAAAACTTATCAGGTCTTCTTTGTAATAATAGTGATAGCTATATTCCGATTATTATTTTCAGTATCATTTCGTAATTATTAATTTTTTGGAGTGACCGCCATGCACAAATAAAGAGGGGAGTTCTGTGTAAACACCTTTACCGCTTTTTTTTTTCATGAATATCTCATGTTTTCAGGATACCTAGTTGTTCGTGGTATACAGTATTTGAATTTTATATTGGTTTTCGTAAAATTAGCAATAGATGTAATATGTTGCAACAATGAAACTGTTTTTTAAAAATAAAATGTGTTCCATGAAGAAAAGTACACTTTTTGACAAGTATAATTTTCACCATCTATTCGTTTGGAGGTCACATTTGTTGGAAAAAAAATTTTCTGCTCTCCTGGTGCAAAGTGACAACTTCGCTGCTGCCATACCAAACAAAGTTACCACCTTATTCCTCCGACAAATAAAAAAACCAGTTTGCACCTAATTTTGAGAACTTGGAAATGCTCTTAAAAAAATTAAATTATGAAGAGCATACATGGCTTATTTGTAGAAATTTCAAAATTTTGTCCATGATACTTGGGCAGTAATCTGGTTTCACAGAATATCCGTGTTATTTATGCATGTTCGATAGCAGGGACAAATAAAATCATTACAAAAAGAAGGTGTGGAAACCCAGGACGTCTCTCGTCCCTGGACCCAAGAATATTATAAATAAACCGCTTGTTAGCACATCTAAAATTCTCATTCCTCCCTGGCATATTAAGCTTGGGCTGATGAAACAATTTGCGAAAGCTGTTCACAAAGATGGTCAATGCTTTAAATATTTGAATCATTTGAAGAGTCACAAATCTGATGCTAAATTAAAGGAAGGTATCTTCGTTGGGCCTGAGATTCGAACTTTATTTAGGAATCAAGAATTCGTTGATTCTATAAATGAAGTAGAAAAGGCGGCATGGTTAAGTTTTAAAGACGTGTTCTCAAAATTTCTCGGTAATACGAAAGATCCAGATTACAGAAACATTGTATCAAATGATAAAAAATTATGAATGTTAGGTTTTATGATAACTTTGAAATTACACTTTCTCGAGTCACACTTGGATGAGTTCCCAGAAAATAATGGCGACTTCAGTGAAGAGCAATATTTAAAAGACTTTGAACGTCGATTTAAGAGTAAATGGATGTCAAAATGTTAGCAGATTACTATTGGATGCCACAAAGAGAAGTGAAACCAAAAGGAACAAAACGGCGAGGAAACCCCTTGTACAGATCATCTTAAGGTAAGCGCCTTCGAAAACGAAAACCCATATAAAATTGAAATACTATATATCACGCACAATGATTGGGTATCCTAAAAGAACCCGATTTTTGACAGTTTTTTTCATTTCTCTCATTATTTTCATCACTGACCAAATCAGACTCAAAAGGTGTACGCAGGCCATCATAACACGCTATGTATTCAGGAAAAAAACGTGATATCCATAAAAAAAACAGTATCCGTGAAAAACACGACATTTGACGGTTTTTTAAATTTTCTCAATATATTTTGACAATTAGCTAGGTTCTAATAATAGATTCGAGGTCAGTGGGGCAAGATAACATAAGAAAAACACATGCAGCCTAGCCGAACACGCCACATGCATATTTTACCACCAAAAAAACTTTAAAAATGCATTTCTTGACAGTTCCTCGCGTTTTTATCTGTAATATGGGCATTAACCCCCATTCTGCCTTCAGATTCGTAATCAGCTGGAAAAAATACTAAAGAAAAGTATATTCAGATGCCCTGTTCAAGTAACTCCTTTTTGTGGGGCTGTGTATTATTTCCACATACTAGAGTGCAAAATAAATAAAGTCAAGATGTTTTCCTTTAAAGAGATTTGAATGGGAAATCTGGATGTGGAAATAGTAATTCCTTAGGTAGCGGTCCTTAAAGTAAATTTTGATTTAATTGATCATAATATTTTATTTGCCTATTAGTGCATAAATATACATCAACTTGTCACTTTAGATAACATACAGGGTGCCCCACAATAACAGGAAAAAATTTAACTACCAATGCCTTATCGAAAATGAAGATGGATTCTTCATATAGAATTTTTCAAAATAAGTCCAGCCCTTAAAGGGGTGTGCAAGAAAAACCGAAAATAATTTATAAGCACCAAATGATCATATGGGTTCATAATACTGCCAAATTATGATTTGACACCAGTCTACTTTGTGTTTTGACTAGGGGACAAGAAAGCCTTATTTTGGAAAATTTGAAATGAGAAATCCACCTTCATTTTCGATAAGGAATTAGTAGTTAATTCTTTTGCACGTTATTACGGGACACCCTGTAGTTTTTAATCGATTCGTCTTTATGAAATCTTCACTTCGTTTCACATGTTTCTCATTTTCGGTTTAGGATTACACCAGAGTTAGTGAGACTTGGAGTAACAAATTTAGATGACTCTGAACATGCCCAAGATATAAAAGTAAAGGAAATTATTGTACATCCTGACTACAAAAAACCTTCATTCTATAATGACATTGGGTTAGTTAAGCTCGAGAAAAAGGTGGAAATTAACGACGACGTTCGACCCGCTTGCCTCCATACTCAGAGGGATATTGATGGTCTATTGGCAATAAGTAGTCTTTGGGGTCCGTCAGAACACCAACACTTAGACAAGAAATTGCAAAGGATAACTCTAGGTTATCACGATCAAGAAAAATGCAATGATAATTTCAAGGATGGGATTAATGCGAAAACTTTAAAGAATGGTATTACTTACGAAACGATGTTGTGCGCTGGATCGAATTCAAGTACTGTCGAGGTAAGTCTAGCAGTAATGTATTCTCCGTGTAATTTTCAGCACCCACCAATTTAACAGCATCATTCAGTGATATGTCAACATTTATTATATAATCAGATGATGTCTTACCTTAATTCTCATAGTATTATACCATGGAATCAGTCTGGCTTTAGAGCAGGTCATAGTACCACAATTGCAATGTTAAAAATTAATGATGGTATAGTTAGGGGTTACAACCAAGGCAAAATTACGGCACTTATGTTGCTTGACTACTCTAAAGCATTTGACATCATTAATCACAGCTTACTTCTGTCAAAATTAAAGTATATTCCCTCGGTTTAATGAAGTCTTACTTTACTAACAGACAGCAAGGCGTAATTTTAAATGATTCAGTATCAAAATCAAATAAAGTTAGAGTCTGGGGTGCCGCAAGGTTCAATATTGGGGCCGTTACTTTTTATATTATATACTGCTGATTTTAAAAATAATTTAATATCCTGTAAGTCACATTACTACGCAGATGATACGTAAATATATTTAACTTTGTTCTTCTCTTCTTCTCTTGCTAATTAAATTGGATTGACTGAAGTCTTATTAAATACTTCTAGGCAAATTTTATTGAACAACAGGCATGTACACTTGCTTGCAAACAAAATAGTACATTATTAATATTATTATCTAAATTGCCGGCTACTGTGCAAGCAAATACACGAGTAAAATTGGACGCCGGAACTTTTGACTCGAAACGCCGCCAATACCGTTAGAGTTATGAAAGAAATGGACATAGACAATTTTATGGAGAATTAATGGAGAAATAAATTTTCTCTAAGAAAAGTCAAGGATGGCATATGTCTATCCTCAATACTTTAGGCGCGAGAGTGATTGAAAGTTGAATACAAAATATACAGTTGTCCAGTGCGCGATTTTCAACCATCTTCTCGCCAAAAGTATTTAAGATAGACATATGCTATCCGTGACATTTTTACAGAAAATTTAATTTTCTATAAAATTGTTTACGTCCATCTCCTTCGTAACTCTAACGAATTTTACAGCATTTCAAGTTATACGTGCAGGTGTTCAGTCACTGAAGGAACCGTGGTGGAAAGACAATTCTTCCAAAGCTCAAGACAAACATTCGACAGTGTTGTACGTCTCTTTCTTCGTCATACAACTGCATTAAAATGAAACGAAAGGAGGTACATAGATTAATGACAGACGTCGTAGTAATTACCTGCATGCCGACAGTGTAAAAGAAAGAGATTCACTTGTTGACGGCATTTCGTAGCTTGGCTGGACACTTTTACAACCTAGAATGCTATAAGTTTGATATAGTGTATCTGTGAGAAGCATTGTTAGTTTCACTTATTATATACAATTATGTATTGATTAAATTAACTTCATATTCATAATTTCGTTTTCAGTTAAGAGGGGGTGGTCCTCTCCAAATATTCCACAAGGATTATCCATGCATGTACGATATTATAGGTGTCGCATCTTTTGGAAAGATAAAAGAGCAGCTCACAGTCTTTACAAGAGTTTCAGCATATATTTCATGGATAGAAGAAAAAGTATGGAAATAAAATCATAATATTTAAGTTCCTTTTAAATTTTGTATGCAAATTATTAAATGATTTTTTACAATAAATGCTCATGTGTTCTCTTTATAATTAAAAAAAAAATACATATAACAATTATGTGGTGACATTAAAAAAATGGTGTGCTACTGATATTAAAATGGTTGTTACACACACCAAAATACTAACTATTGCACTAGACACAAATTTGCCTCATAATCTAGGAAGTGAATAGGCACTTGCTTGGAGGTTAATGGTGCAACATGGTAATTATATATATGGCCATTTTCGACCATTTATTTTAAATTTTTTCACACAAATTAAATGGCAATACCCAGAAGTAACTAAATAAATATATTAAAAGTCGAGTGCTGTAAAGAAGATAGATAGAACAAAATAGACTGTATACATACATATGTATCTACAAACCCAGAGTGAAATTATACAGCCGGAGGTATGCAAAAATGTCTAGTGCCTCTCAGGCTGCAGTATAATAATTAGGTGTTTTCGCAAATTTTCACTTTCACTGTGAAGATAATCCTTTATTATAGTTAAAAACACTTGAATTTTGAGAAACAGTCGAATATTACCTTAAAATAAGCCATTTTAAATTTGTATTGAAATTTTTTCGCCAAAAACGCTACATCAATTCACTACGAACTCATGGCGTCATCAGTTATATTGTCAGTGTCATTTTGTGTTATAAACACGTTATTTTGCAGATAAATTTCCTAAAGTAGCTTTTACAAATCCCGTATTAGGTAGACGTTACTTATTTAATCACACGTAAAACGTAAATAAAGTGAATAAAAGGTTTAACAATTTTTAAACGCGATTTAAGAAACTAATATAACCGATGACGTCACTGTGTGTTTTGCCTACTCGTTCAATTACTAAAACTGTATGTTATTTATTTGTTGAAATTTTAATTTGGTGAACGATATAATGCTGTTTAAATATTAATAAGTGCTTTAGTATAACAAGTACTTCATTTTAATAATATCAAAAAAGCAAATTTGCTCATAGTGAAAACACCTAATTGTGGATTCGCTATTTTTTAGAACTGCAATTGGATGGAACAGATCTTTATTGTAGTAGTTGCAAAAATACAATTTCTTGATCATTAATAACAAATAATAATAGACATATTTCCACACAAAAGCATATGAGTGCTAGTGGCTCTACTAATGGTGACAGTTAACGTAATTCTAATTTACATATATTTTAACAAATATTGATAATAACGGTTTTAAAGCCTATCAAATAATTATGGTCAATTTATAACAATAAAAAGCAATATTATATCTAACATGAGGACCATCTGAAGAAGAAATATAACTGAACACGGTATTAAGAAACTAACATATCTAGCTAACATAAACTGGGACATATTTATGAATACAAACCTTGAGAACCTTTTTATCACATTCTTTAGTAAATACCTATAAATCGTTAATACATTTCGCATTAAAAAAATGTTCTCCAGGGGAAAAACCGGTACGTTAGTTTAATAACAGCTTATGCAAGAGGAGATATACGCTCTGCGCCATTAAACAAGTCTACAATACGACACAAGATCCTGTTGACAAAGCAGTATTTACTTCTTTTCGAAAAGAACACCGAAATGCAATCTCTAGCAGTAAAAAAGAGGCGCTTGATCAATTTATGGAGGAGTCTGATAATAAATCTAAACATGGATGGAGGATATTAATAATGAAAAAAATATATAATTTTAAGAAAAATAACACTGAATGGTTATACATCCCAACGAATTTGTCGATTTTTGCCACAGTTGCAGATAATGTCATTAAAGAACTACCCTATAACAATGAAGATCCATTAAACTTCTTTAACCATGCCCCATTATCCCATATTACGTTTTTTCTTGAAGTTGTTACCACTTATGACGTCGGAGTATCCCAAGGCTCGGTGCTGAGCCCTCTCCTATTCATTATCCTTGTCAACGATATTTTCTTCTATCTTTTTCCAAATAAAATTATTATGTATGCAGATGCAACTTTAATCAATAAAAGCAATGATTTAATAGCACTCCAGACATCTGCCAACGAAAATCAATACTCTGCCGAACACTGGTATTACAGTAACATGCTGAAGTTAAACAGAGGCAAAACCCAAAATCAGATATTTTCAACCAACAACGCAACCGTAAAAGGCCAATGTGTAAATTTACTTGGAATTATCTTAGACGATAATCTTAAAATGAAACGCTCCTATCGAACACATAAGCAGTAAAATATCTAGTTATATTTTTCTTTGAGTCAATTAAAGAAATATGTGAATATGCAAACATTGCTATCTGCATATCATGCGTTAATTCAATCCCATGTTATTTGCGGTATAATACTATGGGGTAACTCCACCCATTCGCATAAAATTGCAGGCGCAAATTATCGCGACCATTACAAACCATTATTTGTCAAATATGGTACAATGCCTTTTCCTAGCCTATATCATTTATTATTCAGTATTGGAAATTTACAAAAATAAAAGTAACTTTTCTACACATTCAGACGGTCACAATTACGAGACTAGGTCATCTAATCTTAATAGATTAGATGATATTAAAATGCCACCTATATATCACCTCACTAAATCTGTAAGAAGCTCCCCTGATCTAGGACTGTACAGTGTACATGTACAATATAATACCCAAAATTATAAAACAGCTAGACTATAACAGATTTAAAATAAAACTTAAATACTACATGTTAAAATTCTGTTTCTACTCGGTAGAACAATATATGAGTTTTCCCATGGAAAACTAAGATACTCATTTTTATTATGAAATGAACTGAAAGCATAATGTTTCTCTGCTTTTACTCTGCTAATTATGTATGTTTTATACTATCCTTGTTGGATTTTTTGTTTATGTACATTAGTATTTTATAGCAGGATATACTCCATGTAATAGGATTTTGCAAAAAACGGAAAGAAAAACTATCTATGAGAACTAAAAGAAAAACTATATGTAAAAATATTCTGGTTATGCTAACAAGTAAACATTTTTATTTGCCATTCTCATTATAACACTAGCATCCAACATAGTCCCCAATGGCTAGACAGATTAAACTAGTATCTACAAACAAGAATTTTTACTTGTTAGCATAACCAGAAGTCAGGTTATCGAAAGAATGCAAAGATTTCATTAATATTTTTGCATATAATTTTTCTTTTAGTTCTCATAGATTGTTTTTCTTCCCGCTGTTTGCAAAATCCTATAAAGAATATGCTTCATTACTGTAAGCAAGCAAATAATAAATGATTCACTTTTAAACATGCATAGAGTATATAGGCTCCAATACTAGTTAGCTAATAGATAGGTGAAGATCTGCTGTTTTTTATCAGTCAATGTCAAATATAAATATTTCATACTTATTTATGGAGATTGCCTTGGTTTTGCATGGAACATCGTTACGAGTGGCTTTGTGATTTTCTAATGAGTCCAGAATAAGGACGACAAACGTTTCAAGGGCTAAGCATTTCCAAGAAACTGAATGAGATTTTATGAAAATGTAATTCGTTAGAATGACAAGGTACGTAAATAAATTAATTTCAGGCCTTTGTTCTCATTTTTAACTGAATTTACATATCGCAGGGGATCATGTAGATACTAGTTTAGCTTGCCTAGCCGTAGGAGACTATGTTGGATGCTAGTGTTAAAATGAGAATGGCAAATAAAAATTTTTACTGTTAGCATAACCAGAAGTAAGGTTATCGAAAGAATGCAAAGATTTCATTAATGTTGTTATATATAGTTTTTCCTTTAGTTCTCATAGATAGTTTTTCTTTCCGCTGTTTGCAAAATTCTATAAAGAATATGTTTCATTACTATGAGCAAACAAATAATAAATAATTTACTTTTAAACATTCAAACAATAAATTTACACACAGACAGGCTTTCTGCAGCTTAGGTGTGCATTTTAAACTAAATATTTTGTAAATTATACATTTTAAAAGTAACAGATAAAGTTGTAAAATAAATAGTGGAAGTGATAATGGGATGTAACATACCGTGGTCAAAACTAGGTCATGTTATTTCGAGCACGAATTCGGGAAGGGGGGGGGGCGAAGGGAGTGTCGCCCCCCCCCTGGTGCAAAGTTTAGATAATAAACCTGATATAAAAATAAATTTATTTTAATGCATTTGTTTTATTTTTACCCATTAAATAATTGCCCCCCCCCTCAACAAAATGTTCGATCCGCGCCTGTGTTATTTCAATGTTATCCCACAATACCTCCTATTCGAGTGGGTCTATATAATAAACTGATCATATTAACTTTGGATATTACGCAATTCTCTAGAAAATGTACGAAGTAAGATATATTGTGTCGGTTAAGTGTAAGAGTAGCCTATGGCTAAACTTCGCCTTAATAAAGACGTTTTATTATTATGATTATTATTATTATATCTGCATAAATTCTTTACGCGGTGGCTAAGCCAATCCTGATTTTGACGTCACCGAGATAAAATTTCCGAGCTTTGATTATCATTCACAGAGAACTGGATCAAAATCCATCGACACGTTTTTGTGTTACAAAATCTTCATCAGATAGACAAACATCTACCTCAAATACATATATTTCCCGTTCTATGTATGTGGCAAATAGTGGCTAATGGATTTTTATTCGTTGAAATTCATATTTCTAATTCTATAAAAATGGTTCATTTCTGAAGTAATGAATACAGGATTTTCCAGGTGTAAAACAAGTATTTGTAGATAATGTGTTTTAAATATTCGTTCAAAATTGATATATGTATACATGGGATGTAAAATCATCAGTGTACTTCTGAATACGCTAAGGTAAACATGTTTTTGTTAAATTGTGTTCTGTTTAACATATTAATTGCCTTAGTTACCGCAGAAAACCTTGGTAAAGGTAAGTTGTTTTTTGAGTAAATAAACTATCATATTTTTACTATTTATCAATCCTATAACCAGACTAGTGGCCAACGTAGGCCATGACCTGGAACATTAAGGTCTGAGGGGTGACAACATATTAATTTAAATGTGATAGGTTTTATTTTTCGGGGAGATAAAATACTAAAGAAGTGACTCAAATGATATTAAGACGTTTCGTTCCATCTTCCGGGACAGTCAATTATATGAAGAACGAGACAACCACATGATGATTCGTTTGCCTGTCTGTCCATCCGTCCGGCCGTGTCCGTTCGTTCATCCATCCTATTATCACAGGGGCTTATAGCTACTGCAACTATACATTTAAAATCTTACGTTTAATTAGAGTTTGAAAAATATTTCATTGAGGCACATGGATGCCATTAGAAAAGTCTAAATATTAAGGATTCCAAAATTAATAATTGACAAGAAATAAACTTAAATGTAGGGTGTAATTTGGCCGAGTAAGCATGGAGCTCACAACATGCAAAATGTTTTACATGGAATTAATTATCTCTAAATATATTGTTATTATTCTTTTAGACATTTGCCATTTTACGTCTTGGGATTTTGAGGTCACAGGTTATAAATACGTGATCGAAATTCTGTTTAAAAATGTACTCAAAATATATACCGGGTGGCATACAAGTATGGGAACAGCAGGATAACTTGAAAAATAGGACTCCTAGGAAAAAGTACAAAAGTTGCAAGAAATTTCCCTGGCTATCTGACGGTGACCTTGGACCTGACCTTGGCCGTCCCCGTCAAGGTCATTTGAAGGCCAAATAAATTATTTCAAAGTGAACTGCTTTAACCTCGGAAATAAGACGAGAAAATTTTAGGTTCGGATATAACCTTCGACACTTCGACGGACAAATTCACCGTCGAATAACCAGGGAAATTTCCTACAACTTCTGTATTTAAAGTTTTTTCTAGGATCCGTATTTTTTAAGTTTCCCATACTTTTGTGCCACTTATAACTCAACCTATAATAATTATATACTTCAACATATATCAACAATGTAAAAATTACCTAAGAACTATAGCAACAACTTTTACAGCATCTATATAATTTTCTTCTAACAGTAAAGATCAGAAAAAAAATAATTTTGTGTTTATTACAGTTATAGTAGCGTTGTTTTTAAACGTGATGTGACAGTAAACAAATTTACAGGTTTCGTCCAGTAAAATGGGCTCAATATCAGTAAAATTCCTATCTCTAAATAAATTGACTTGGAATTTTGACTGTATGTCTCTCCTCTAAATTTTTTGTCACATTACTTCGAAGGGTTTTAAACAGAAACAAAGGGCTCAAATATGGGCCATGTTGATTTTAAGATCTTCGGGGGATACTTGATGAACAGTCAAAATTTCTACACTCGAGAAAAATGTTCTTAAGACTCGCGTTCTTTTCAACTTTTCCGACGCCCACTGACAGTCTATACCTCATCCCTCACAAAAATGACCAGAAAATGGGTCTAAAATTAATAGTCCCAATGTTCTCTGTGAAAAGACGCGTGTTAGGACTCGTGCGTTTTTCTCATACGTAGTTTCAGGACTATAAAAAGAAATTCTCTACAAACGACTTTTAAATTTATGAAATAGCATTATATTACTGTAAATAATAACGATAGATTTAGAGATACTTAATTCCATGTAAAATATTTTGCATTTTGTGCCCTCAATGCTTACACGGCCAAATTACACACTACATTTAGGTTTATTTTTTGTCAATTATTAATTTCTATATAGAGCAATGAGGTTTCATCAGATAATTATGATAGTTTCATTTACTTTTGTAGATATAGATTCCACATGTTTCTTATTAACTGGAGAACAAGGTACGTGTAAACTTGTAAAAAATTGTGGCTAAGCTCAAATTTTACTGCTATCTAATAAACAACCGACGATTTGTGGATTTTCTGGACAAGAGGCCATAGTTTTTTCATAATACTGTATATAACAGCGACAAAATATATAATGGACTAGGGAGCAGAATACACAACGGGTCATTGAAAAGTTTGCTGATACAAGAGCCAAAGCCAACAAGCCAATCGAAGAAGGAGGCCGGTACAGTTCATGCTTTATCCCTCTACTATAGCAGCCCAGTTTCCAGGGAAAGAAACGACAAAAGCTGGAAAAAAAAATCATCCTTTTTATAACCTTTGATTATTTTGTCATAAAAGAATCTGAGGCCTTGGCTGCTATGAGAATACACCTAATCCCAAGTTTCTGTACTCTCACCAACTTGCTTTACTTATTTTCCTCTATTTACCCCTATTTAACCCCCACCATTTCAACGGAATCTTCTCAAAATATAATCTAGTGTCAGGTGCTGTTATAATATATACGTGTACCAAATTTCTAGTGAATATCTCAATTTTATTTTATCAACCCCTTTAATAATGAAGTGGGGATGCTGTGTGGAGGATGGAAAATATTATAAAAAAATGCTGGGGCCTTGGCTTTTAGCATATACACCAAATCCCAAATGTTTGGACTCTTACCAGCATGTTTTACTTATATTCCCCTATCTACCCCTATTTACCCCCTGACCAAAAAAGTTAAAAAAACAATACAGTTATATCTTGTTATAATACACACGTGTATACAATTTCAAGTTAACATCTTAAACCGGTCCAGAGAAAACGTGAACACAAACAAAAGTTACACACAGACAGAAAACTTCTTCCTCTCAAATTTGCAATCTCAACGTTTTCTTACATTCTAAATATATTTCAACAAGAAGAAAATTTGAACATTTTTTACGATTACTATACTTCCACTCCAGTACGTGGATGTGGAAGTAATACTAATGATTTTTAAACAAATTAAATTTTATACTGTAGTAATTATTATTAATGTTCTATTTTCAGATGCAGTTCCTGGAACAATCAGCAAGAAAAGTAAGTTATGAATAGTTTCTTTTATTCATTTCGTAAATTTAGAAATACCTTTAAAAATGAATTATTATGTGTTTGCTTATAATTGTATTGAAACATATTCTTTATAGGATTTTGCAAACAGCAGAAAAAATAACTATCTATAACTAAAAGAAAAACTGTGAGTAAAATTATTAATGACATCTTTGCATTCTTTCGATAACCTGAATTCTGGTTATGGTAGCAAATTAAAACCCTAAAATGAATTTGTCTAATTTCTTATTTGACAAATCTCATTCTAACACTAGCATCCACACAGTCCCCTACGGCCATGCAGATTAAACTAGTATCTACATAACCCACTACGATCATGAAAATTCAGTTAAAAATGAGAACAAAAGCCTAAAATGAGTTTAATTATCTACCTTGTCTTAAAAAAATTTCATTCTAATGGATTACATTTTCATGAAATCTATCATTCTGTTTCTTGGAAATGCTTAGCCTTTGAAACGTTTTTCGCCCTTATTCTGGAAATGATTATATTTGACATTGACTGATAAAAATAACAGATCTTCACCTATCTATTAGCTAACTAGTATTGGAGCCTATATACTCTATGCATGTTTAACAATGAATTATTATTTGTTTGCTTATAATTATATTGAAACATATTCTTTATAGGATTTTGCAAACAGCAGAAAAAATAACTATCTTTAACTAAAAGAAAAACTATGTGTAAAAATATTAATGAAATCTTTGCATTCTTTCGATAACCTGAATTCTGGTTATGCTAGCTAATTAAAACCCTAAAATGAATTTGTCTAATTTCTTATTTGACAATTCTCATTCTAACACTAGAGAGAAAGAATTAAATATTTTTTTTGTCTAAAACGGCCCTAATAATCACCAATACTTTGATTTTGTCCATAATTTATCGCAACATTTATACTATGATGAAAATTATATACAGTGGTTGTTTTTCACGTTTTAAAAACAGTCCACAAATTTAATATCTTATCGGGCTCTAGTGAAATTCTGATGCTCAAATACGTTTTCCTATTTTTTTAAGTCCACCCATCATCAGGAATCATCAAAACCGTCACAATTTACCAAAAACAGTAAACCATGAAGTGACATAAAAACATCAATTTTATGACAAATTTTGACACATAGATTAGTAGCAGAATGTGATAACATATATAGTTGCTTCTAGAAATTGTATAAATACATGAATTTAATATATTTTTTTTAAAACATCTCTAGCAATTTCGATTAAATTTGTCATACAAATATCTCCTTAGTGCCAGTACAAGATGGCAGGACCAGTTGCTTTTAAAATATGCAGGGACAAGCTGTCGGAATAATGGGGTTTAACAAATCATGGTTTTTCAAAAACGTCTGCAACTATTTTTATTAAATTCAAGACATCGATACCCCGTGAGAACCAGTATCAGATGGAATGATTAGTTTCTTCTAGACGATGCAGGGAGGGAGTATGTGGGGGTAGGTTTGAAAAATTAATTTTAATCTATACTATAGTATATAATGTCACTAGTCCTTTTTTATACATGCGGTTGTTTAATTTTATATTTTAAAATATCCAGGTCTTAGCGCCTATCTCGTTATTACCAGTCTGTACAGTAACAGCCAGAGATGCGGTACAACAGGGGAAACGGCATTCAGTCTGGAAAAAGCAATCAACTAGAGGTCAAGTGGTACATGATTTAAAAAGATTATGCAATATTAAGAAAATCTGTCCTTTTAAATGGCCAGTGTGGTCCAGTGTTGCCAACACGACTGTTTTTTCAGTAGATCTACAGTTTTTTGGTTTCCTTCCCTGTTTTTTGCCCGAACTGCTAAATCTACTGTTTTTTGCATATCATGTAGATCAATTGTTTTATTAAGGCATTACCTGAATTTTTGAAAGGCCACTAAAAAGGAAGTACTGGAATAATTAGGTAATTTAGTCAAATTTTATATTGCATTTTTTTGTACATTTCTACTAGGTAATCGTCGATAATTACACACTGAAAATCCGAAATCAATTTGATAAGTAGCCTCAGAAGTATATTGCTTTAAACATGAACCGATACGCAGGAAACTCTGACGTCATTTACTCCCAAAATCTGTCTCATAGATACGTTTAATGTGCGAAGCTGACTATTTATAAAAGCAGACTCATCTGTCAATAAAAATATCTTATCAATAATGACAACCAATGTCAAAATTGTATAATGAATAAGATGTTAATAAACATTTATTTTATATAAAAAATACTAACACGTAGGAGAATAAAGAGAAAAGTAAATTTCATAAGAAAGCAACATTCTAACGTTATTAAATCATATGTTTAGCAGTTAATATTATTCATACAGTAGTTAACTGAACTAATTTCCTTTTATTTCATAATTCAATATATGGTTAAAAAACCAGTAGATTTACTGTTTCACTAAACTAAATTCCCCGTTTTCTACTGTTTTTTTTTATTATCTACAGTTTCTTCGCCCAACAAAGTTGGCTGGTGTGGTCTGAGATATAATAGAGTATTATGTGACATCGATTTATGTTCCGTCAGTTTGTTTAAGTAACAATGAACTGGATAACTAGTGACAGAAATTCATATAAGTCAAACACGTGGTGCACGTATCAAAGTGGTAGTTGCCGGTAATAGTAGTTGTCTAAATATTATATTATGTAACTGTAAACTATCTGTAACAGTGAAAATGGTGCCTTGAAAGGGACTGTAAATACTCATTTAGTTTTGTGAGGTGATATTTCTTTTATCTGGAAATTGCTGTTTTCCGCAAACGAGTAAACATCTTTAACCAGCATGCCGTAAGCGATTGATAATCTAACTAGGTACATACCAAGGTTTAAGTGCTAATGCCTAGTAACTGATTTACTGTTTCTATTAGCTTAACTTGGCTTTTAATTATGTGTAAGAACATAGTAACTGTAAAGTAGTTTTCGTTACAGTATATAACATGCCTTCTATGTAATTCTAAGCCTAATTATTGCGCTTTTTAATGATTTTAATTTAACTTTTATACGTATTTATTTCGTATCGTTGGAAATATTCATCGAGCATATATTTTTGTTTATGGTTACATATTTTAACATTATCTGTTAAGATGTTTTTTTGCCTATGTATATGAACATTCCTCGAGTTTGATTTCTTGTATAACTTTCAATTTTGTTATTCGTTTACATTATGTACGTTACCTAATATTCGAGTTTACCTGTCAACAGTTGTATACATGTAGAGCAACTCGCAGTATATTGTTATTGTTATTTAAAATGTTTTTTATTTTTAGAATTTTGCTTAAAATCGTTCAATGGTTATTGCCAGTCGGTTTTCCTATGGTTCTTTAAGGGAGATTCAAAAACATAGTGGCGCCCAATAATCTTTGTATTGTCAGAGCTTGTATTAACTTCTGCTAATGGCTTTTAAGATAAAGTATACACTTGGTGACAGGCTTGAACTAATCGTATCTAGGTATTTATCAATTAGCTGTCAGATTATTCCCACTCTTTGACGAGATGTCTCGAAGTTGTGGTGAATTTTTAATAATTGCCCATCATTAAGTTAAGGCAATGTAGGCCTTACTTCTATATAAAGGAATTAGTCTGTTTAATAAAAAAATATCTTTACTTATCATTTTTAGTGTGTAAGAAATACACCGAATACGTACCAGACTCTTATGAATGCCCATTTTCTGATGAACTGACTGTAGGAAATTCATTCGCTAAAAGGAAAGAATTTCCTCACATGGTAAGTTAACTTTTGTTATATATTAGTATCGGCGGTTCCATGACAACAATAGAGTCTAAATCGCAATATTCTAATGCATGTAGTCACTATATTAAAAATTTCAATTAACAAATACAGTGACAAAGTTAGTTTATCATCACTTACGTAATAAGCCTGTATTTCAAAGATCACGTACGACTCGGCCTGATGTTAATAACCAATTTTGCTTGTCAGGGAGTTTTGGTTCTCGGTAATGTGTCATCCTATAAATATTTATGTTATCCTGTACATTTTTCTGAAAAAACATTCAAAATCGAAAATCAAGTAGACACATGTGAGTACAGAATTAAATATCAATACTCAAAACGATAGCCTCCGACATATTCACGCATATAAGATGGCGAACCCAGAGACCATACAAGATATAAGTTGGCTTTAAATCGTAAAAATTTGTATACGAAATCAGAACTAATTATATTAAATTAAATGAAACCTTCTTGTTCAAATTAAGAATAAATAATATTCCATATTATTTAACAGTTTTTAAAGTTTTGCTTGTTTATTTCTTAATTGCTACTTAATAAAATAGGCGCTTATTGTATAAGAATACCTAACTCTTGGATTAGGTCCTACCTAAGTCGATGTACTCAGAAAATTATATTAAAAATCGTAACATTTCGTATCAATCAGATGCTAAGCTGGTTCCAACGGGAGTTCCTCAAGGTAGCACCCTAGGACCTCTTCTCTTTCTTATTTTTATAAATGATCTACAAAGTCACTTAAAAGCAACAAATGCCTTCCATGTTACTCAATTTGCTGTTGATGTGACAGTTGCATCAGCGGCAGACAATGCACATGTTATAGCTTTTATGATGTTGTTTGCTTGTTAAATATACGATATAGCTTAAGGTGGCCATTCCCTAGAAAGAGACATCCGATAGGGAAATATTTATTATTTTTGCCCATAACTTTTTTTTCTTAGTAACCATATTTTAAAAAAATATAAGAGTACCTAATTAGAACTATAACAAGACTACTACTAGGAATTTTCACTTAATAATTTCAGTGGTTTGCAAAATAGCTCGATTTAAAACTACGAAATAGGAAGATTAACACAATTTTTAAATTTAAATCGAGCTATTTTGCAAACCGCTAAAATTATTGAGTGAAAATTCATAGTAATAGTCTTGTTATGGTTCTACTTAGGTACTCTTATAGTTTTTTTAAATATACGTACTAAGAAAAAAGTTATAGCTAAAAATAATAAATATTTCCCTATCGGATGTCTCTTTCTAGGGAATGGCCACCTTAAGACACATGAATGATAATTTATTGCTTAAACGCAGTTTCTCTGCTGTTAGAAATGGCATGACAGTTATGCCTATTAAGATATACAATCATCTCCTTAATTATTTGAAATCAACTGCTTTAAAATTGTTTATATTAACATTTAAAAAGCCTATTATAAAAATCAGTTTACAGTCTACAACAATTTTTTAATATTACCCTTTAACACTGGTGACAAATATTATATCGCTGTTTTATATTATTTTTTGTGTGGTATTTTTCGTACTCTTTTTAAAACAAAATGCGTATCTTATTATTTAATAACTATTTATATTCACACATTATTATTATTAGTTATTTTGAGAATGTTTTTGTATCGGTATTTTCTAAATTTGTAATTTAACTCATTGGCATGCTTTGTAAATCTCAAGATTAGTTGTATTTAATTTATAATTTACAATTACAGGTATTGCTTGGTTATGAAAATGATCTACAACTTAATTGGCTGTGCGGAGGTTCACTTATAAGCGAACAGTTCGTATTAACTGTTGCGCATTGTTTAGTAAAATCGTAAGTATTAGTAATAATAGTAAAATAATTGGCAACATGGTTGAAGCAGGCGACGATACCAATTTTATTTGAACTACTTCTTTCCCAACGTCAGGAAAATGCAAGCCAATAAACCTAACAAAGTCCTTTCAGAAAGTCAAGATTTTAATACTCTTATTAAAAATACCTAATAACTTATGAAATGTTTCAATAGTCAAGGCGTCCAAAAATGAATATCTTTTGACATAGAGCTTATCAAAACTAGATAATTATTTTAGAACTTCAAGAAATGTTTACTCTTAAACTAAATCTTTTAGGAAAAAGATCAAGAGTAATTTTTTTATTGAAGTCCAATAGCCCAAACGACACTTTTAGGAATTATTCATTAACTTTTATTATTGTATATAGACGGGAACCAGCAACGTCGTAACCTACATCCTTTCATGAGGGCTAACTTTCTCAGGTAATATGCTATTATAGTCTACAGAATCTGATGCTCTATTTGCCCTCTAAAGCGATTAACTCGATTTTCAAAATGATTTGTAGGTTGTAGCTGCCAAACTGACCGTCGCACAGGGGCACAAATCGCAACTTTTTTGTATAAAGCGATATTTCATTTTTCACCAATTTTTAACATTTTATCACCGCCAGTGATTCTGCCATTTTGCAGGTTGGTTCATGACAATTTGGATATCAGATTCGTATGCAGCGACCTAAAAAAACCCCTGGGTTACTCATCAGTAAGGCTGGAGTAGCCACTGTCTTATACGCTTTCCAATGAACTTAATATGGCGCTTCGTATATATACTTAGCAACGGGCAACATTTTTCTTCTGGTGGTATTACATGTGAGAACTTCAATTAAATAACGTGCAAGTTACTTAAAACATAAGGTTAGACTATGCTGTCACTGCAGGCACATGCACATAATTATATAATTCAAAAGCTACAGCTAATTTAGTTATTTACCTCTGAATCATTAGTATTTTGCAAAAATTGACTTTGGTTCCGCAGTTTGTTTGCCACCAGCACAACGGCGCGCGGCGCCTACACAGATTTTCACTATTTGCGTGCCTGGAGGATGAGCTCTATTGCAACTTCCGACTCTATCTTTCCTAGTCTAAAGGCAGAAGTAACGGGAGGTAGTTGAATAAGCTTAAACAAATGCAGAAGTAGGGGGAGGTAGTTGAATAAGCTTAGACCTAATCTGGATAGGTTAAAGAGACCGGTTAATTTAGTCAGGTATCTCATGTTCAGCTAAGTTTGGAATTAAATAGTTAGTAGCTATTTGTTACTAAGTCGCTTCTCGCCTTGCTTCATAATCTGTAATCTGGGGACTGTAGCAACAAATTTCGTACTTCACCTCATATTATTTTGTCATTTTAGGCCTCCGACAGCAGTGAAAATAGGAGTGACGGGATTAAACGACACCGATCATTCACAGAACATAAAAATAAAAGAACTAATAATACATCCTGAGTTTAAATTAACTAGTGGTTATAATGATATTGGATTAGTCAAATTGGAAAAAAAAGTTGACATAAATGACCATGCTCGGCCAGCCTGTCTTTTGACCAGTAAAGAAATAGGCGTTGATAAAGCTATAAGCAGTGGATGGGGACCTATGGAGTTTGCAGGTGAATTTGATGAGAGGTTACAAAAGGTCACTTTAGAAATTTACACCGAAGAAAAATGTAATAAGACGTATTATAGTGATAGGCCTCACAGTAAGATACCAAAAGGTATCACATATGATACGTTAGTCTGTGCTGGAACAAAGTCAATTATAACCATCCAGGTAAGCATACAAATTTTACTTTACACTCATTAAAAAAATGTGAAGCCGGAGCTCATCTATAGTGGGTGGGTTAAGACTTCTTTGTGGCATTTTAACTCCACAGGATGACATTTGGCATAGTTGTTCCGTGCCCCAAGGAGAGACATTTCCGATTAGGATGCTTCAACATTTTGTCTTAGGAACTGAGATGGCGCCCACTAAAAAGTAAACTTTTTTATATGGCGTGTGATTTCTAATTTGACATCTTAAACATGAAAATGGGATTTTATTTTTTACTAGGAACCAATATTGACCTCCATATCTTATATAAAAATGCTAAAAACATAAAATAATTAAATATTTCACACACAAACATGTTGGGTATTATCGAAAATCTTGCTTACTATCTTACTTCCTGAACACTAATTTGAAGTGTTCATTTCTTGTCAAACCAAGTTATTGGGGTTTACTTGCAGAATCACATCTGTCAGCTTCAGGTTCTGCCGAAACGTCCTTAAGACAAATTCAGCTCATCTAGGGGCTTACCAAAGAAACGGCATAGCACCCGGAAATCCAACAATCTTTTTATTATATTAGCGAGAGTCTAAAAGCCAACATATATGATATTTATTCAATTAATATAAATAATCAAGTACAGAAATAAAAGTGAAGTGCATGTAAATCAAGGAGATTTTTATTCAGGTATAATTTTCTTCCACTGATAATTAAAAGAATCGTGATTGTATATATTATCACTAATAATAATAGTACCAACCGGTTATCTTAAACTGTTGCATCTTCCTCTACACTTTTTGCAAATTAGGGCACAGGAAACATAATTGGCGACTTAACCACATATTCTATTTATTGATGCAACCATCTTCAGAGCCACATTTGAGTAATGCTTATTGAAGAACTGCCTACATAAAGTAACGTATTTTATTCATCATAAAAGTTTATACAGTACAAAAGTATTAACTTATCAGACTAGTCATGAAAATATAATATTCCTTTCAGAGCTTTACATTACAATAAAAATCTGAGCTTTTAAGTTACATGAAAAAACATATTAAAGAGGTGCATATATAGAAATAAACAAAATATAATGACATATTACAGTTTATATAATATTCAAATTTGCATTATTATTTTCACAGTGTTGAAAAAACTCATTCACAGTGTTACTTAACATGATATATGCCTTAGTTTTGATATCTCTAACATTTTTTACTTCTGTCACAAGGTTGATTTTATTAATACATTTTATACCCATATACTCTGGAGAGTGTTGGCCAATTGACAGTTTCGAGTAGGGTTGACATATATCTTCGCCTTTACGGGTATAGTATTAGTGCACCTAATTATTTCTTATAAGCAAATTATTATTCTCAATTATATGTAACAGTAGTAGATAAATGTACAAACTTGATAACGGTAGAATGCCATGCATTTTAAATTATGGTTTACAACTTGAAAGTGGATGAGATTTATTCATACAGCGTAAAATCTTTTTTTTTGTGCTGTCAATGCTTTTCCCATATGAGATGATGAGCCCCAAAATATTAAGCCATATTGTAATAATGAGTTTACCAGTCCATAATAAAGAAGCTTTAATACATCACACTTTACAGTGTCTCTTAATTGCTTTATTATATAGCATGTTGTACTTATCTTTGAGCAGACTTCATTTATATGCGGTTCCCATGTTAGCTTTTGGTCTATGTTTAACCCTAAAAATTTTATAGTAATTGTATTTGTATATTTATACTTTGGACTTTTAAAAGTAAATTATAATTTGGAGGGATATTTTTTAGTAGAAATTGCATAGAAGGCAATTTCGTCCAATGAGGCAATTTGGCAAGTAACTCATCCATAAAGTGACTTCTTTTTATTGGCTTTTGATGTCTCCAGTGATGATATGAAAAATCGGTCAATCGCTAACCTAACATAAGAGTACCAGACAGTGTTCATGGCATATTTCACTAAAACATTCTTGTACATATTTCATGTAACGTGCTCTTCATAACAACCTTGTTTCATGCACACACGTGGTTACACTACGAGGGTGATATAAAAGCACAAAGTGAGGACAGGGAGACTCATCTACACCTTTATTTTAATATGACATAACCTGATAAAATCACAAAACATATATGTGAACTTTTCATTTACGGTTACTATATATAATAGCTAGGTACGATCCATAGGTAGCAGAATACCATTATCCACAATTTTATTAGACAAGAATTATAATGTAATAAATGTACCCAAATGGACAGTGACTGATGTCGCTAATATTTCCGTTACAGTCACAAAATGGACTGTCACCAATTTTCATTTCGAACAATAACAATCTGAAAGCTCTATGACCAAACAGGCAACAGATATAAGTGTTAAAAATATTTGTCTGTTGTACGCAAACTCGATGAAAGATGGTTTGGAAAGTAGGTGGTTATATATGCGATAATACTGACGATGTTGTATTTGCCTTGTATGGAATCATTATTCTTCCCAACTTTTTCTCATACCCATTCTGGTATTGGAAATTCGGTCGTAATATGGTAAATACTTGATCTGAGAACTTTTCCACACTAATATTAAAGTATTCTCGTTTTAAAATGTTGAAGTTCGCTCATGCTTACCTAGTACCTACCTATCCTATTGATGATATATCAGTTTTTATTAGTGACAATTTTATTTACAGCCATATTCAGGTGGACCCCTTCAAGTACTCCACAAGGAAGACGGCACCGATTTTAAGTGCATAAGTGATATTGTAGGCATTGCTTCGTTTGGAAAACCAGCGGGGATATCTAAAGATATACCAGATGTCTACACAAGAGTTTCAGCATTTATTCCATGGATAGAGGACATTGTATGGAAATGATATTTATATACTATTGATATTATAAATTTATAATTCGATATTTCTTACGCAATTATATCCTGATGTCACTTGCTTTTCGTCTCTGAATATTGTCTAAAAAAAATAAAGTTATCATGCAATTGTTTCAATGCTTACATGCTTCTAACTATAGACTTATAACATTTATCAAGTAAGTAAAACTTATATGATGTCTCAAATATCTATCCTCTTTGGAGTCGATTCAATAAGTAAAAAATACATAATAATTACAGAGCGTGACAATCTATTTGATTTCATTGCCACTAACTTCTTGGGAATCGATTCGATAACCACAATTCGCTGCCTAAGGAATCATTACTTGTATATCCAGATTTCTGATTCATGTCTCTTTAAAGGAAAACTTACGAGTACCATACTTCTACTTCATTACGTTGATGTGAAAGTAATGAGGATGGCCTTTTAATAATGATATAATACAACAGAGATGCGATAGAAACTTAACAGCGGGAAATGTAAAATTTCCATACAATTAGTAGTACAGGCAGCACGCGGCAGGGAGATTTTCCCTGTTATTGTGACAAGCTCACCTACCTCGCTGATTTTTTGCATACGTTTTAAGCCTCCCCTCAGTATTCCAAATGCATATAATTATATATTTTTTAAGTCTCAGAGGGGAAGGGGGGGGGCTAACAGGTGCAATTTTTTTTTAATTATCTCGGCTTCTATGGAAACTACGACAAAATTGATGATACCAGCGTAGAGGGCGTTTCGCGTGCTACAACTTTGAATCTCATGACTTTCGACGTAGCTGCAACGGCTATCGATTGGGGGGTGGGGCAAAGTTTTTCGGAGCAACAATTTTTTTTACGAAATTGTTTATTTTCAACGTGCTTTTACTATTTTATACATATATGAACCTTTTTACTATTTATTCAGGGGTTATGAAACATGTAGGTGTGCCTGTCACAGTTTACCTGTCGCCTGGACTATATGTAAGGGCTGTGAAGTGCTTTTGTTTACAACTATAACTTACATAATTAACTGACAAGAATTTTTCCTTGGGAATATTTTTCTGTATTCAAAACGTTTAAATAAATATTCTCGACCTAACAAAAACTTTATAACTGTCACGTGCTATAACTGATTTTCTTTACAATTTTAGCAACTCGTAACATACCTGACGAGAGGTGCTCTGCCAGAAATTAATTTTGTGTCGTTGTCAATCATAGAACGATAAAATTACCTGATGTAACAAAAGTCGAATTAGGGGTAGTCAAGTAGGGCCCTGTCGTGTTTAGAACAACCGTTATTTTATGTCTGAACAATTTGCTTTTTCCTTCTAGGAACCGAGAGATAGATTTTCAAAACTAAGATAATTGGTTTGCCTAGCACTCCAGAAAATTTATGTAATAATTTTAGAAGTGAAGCTAGATGGGGCTAAGGTAGGCTTTTCCTCGTATAAAAGCAGAGTAATTGACAACGGGGTTTTTTCATCTGCCTTGCTAGTATAAATGTTATATAGGGAAAATTAGACTATAATAAAAGATGAGGGATTGTTTACAGCATCATGGTCTTTTAGGACAACCGTTATTGCGTTATTTCAGGCCTCTGTAATATTTCAAGAGTTATATTGTTTAATTTCGTTCATTTTTGTTAGATCTCCGGAAATATGTCCTTTTGAGTTGCGTAGTTTGTTGAGGGTCGACACTTTAAAAAAGTCTCGTGGAAGGAATAAATAACTATCTAAATTATTTTGTGTCTGAACAATTTGTTTTGCTACAAGTCCTTCTAGGAACCGAGAATACTCAGACAAATGTTTTTACAGTCCGGTTGATATGACAAAATAGATAGATTTTCAAAACTAAGATAATTGGTTTGCCGAGCATTCCAGAAAATGTATGTAATAATTTTAGAAGTGAAACCAGATAGGGCTAACTTAGATTTTTCCTCGTATAAAAGCAAAGTAATCGGCAATGGGGTTCTTTCATCTGCCTTACTGGTATAAATGTTAGATAGGGCAAATTAGACTATAATAAGCATCATGGTCCATTAGGCAACTTCACTGAGTACAGTTTAACGTCGGGAATGTTTTAATTGGTAGAGGTTTCAGGGTTTACCACACTTTTGGGAAATCTTGTTTCGTGGAGGTTAAAATAGGCACTTCGGGTTTAGCGTCTCTTCGGTCAACATCCACAAGGGAATGATAAATACTTGAGTCGCGAACTCTTTTCAGTTTTAGAGATTATGTAAATTTGTTCAGTATTTTGTCGGTTACAGCCTAAAATTATTCGGCCCGCGATTCACCTCAACATATGAAATTGCTACGGACCACTCTATTTTCTTGTATTGCGTAATTGCTGTTTGTTAATCTATTTAATCATTAAATGTTTGTGTTTCTTGTTTCATTCTTTTCCATTATCTCTGTAAATATAGTGTTTAAGTGTATTGCGAAATAATGTGTTTTATTGCTCAGTGCATAGAGAAGTTCAATCTAAAATTCAGAGAGGTTTAATTGTGAAATATCCTGTTTGTCATGTATAGGGAGAGGGACAGAACCACTTATAAAAAAGAAAAGTAAGCACTGTTTTGATTTTGATTAATGTGCTATAATATCGATGGAGTCTGTAATAAGAAAGACACAACGTACTATGCCAATGGTAATATCTAATTTAATTCATGTAATTAAGGAAACAAAACCCCACTTATTACATAATTAAGCGTACCAGAGCAGAGCATACAGTCACTCTGCTCCTGTAATAATACGTCCTTGTTTTTTCGAGCATAACCTCATCGATCGCCTGATGTCGGTCATCTAGGTTGTTAAAAAATTGATCGAGGAAGCCCTTACTATGTGGTAGTTTATTATCACAGGAAAACGAGTAAAGCAGTACTATGTTTTAATTTCTTCGCTTACCAAATTGAAGTATTATATTCCTGAAAATATCATCCTCCGAGGTTTCATCAAATTTTCACGTTTCAGACTACGTAAATTATGAAAATAAAGGTATTTCAATTCCGTCAGTCTGTCTGTTTGTTTGTTTGTTGGTCTGTTCTGTCTGTTGGTATGTCTAATGGAAATACAGAAGGACTAATGCCTGCTTAAGTAACTTATGAACAAAATAATGTGAATATTAAAAAGAAGAAGGCAGGTATTTTAGAATAATAGAAATGTTATAATATTGGTAAATTCCTGAATATTTATTGGTGCGCTATTACTGAGAAGAGATTAAAGTGGGTTAATTTGGTTTGGCAGCAACGAAAAGAGGTGAGTACATTATACCTATGATCATTTAAAGATTTAAAATGATTACTATGCTTATATATTTTCCATTTTTTTCTAAAAAAATTAGTTTTAAACCTTTCTTGACAAAGTGTAGGGCTTCCAAAATATTATCTGGGACAATATGACAATTGTCTAATATGTAGGTTGCAAATGTAGAATCTGTTTTCTGCAATCTGAAGAATCTATTGTGTTCTAATTATCTTGTTTTAAAGTTACCACCACTTCGTCCAATATAAATGCTACTACACAATATGCTACAGAATATTTTAATTTAGAAACTTCTCATTTTTAAAATGTATTAGTTTTATCATTATATATTATATTCGATATTGTGATTTAAATTCTATTGATATTATCAGTTGAGGGGACATTCGCGATGTAAGAGTCATAGAGAATGGTTATCTGGAAAAGTAGGCTTGCAAAAAATGTCGAACGTGAAGGGGTTATTTTTGTGTGTAATAGTTAAATCGAAAAAATGAATTTTATTATATGTTTTTATTTCTAACGTTAATTTGATGGCAGGATGTAAATTAACCAATTAATATTCAAGAATTTACTAATATTATAATATTTCAATTATTCTTATATTATTTTGATAATGACATAACTGTCGAAACCGGAGTCACAACTTTGTGTACATTTATTGGAAAAAAACATAGTGTTTTACTCGTCTTCTGTAATCTAGATTGTTTATTAAACTGGCTGGTATATTTTGAAGAAATGTTGCGGCACATTTGCGTGGCCTTAGCAAGAGGGTGAAATTCATGATAATGATCGGGCACCACATTTAACTCTTTCTGTAGTATAATAATAATTATTATTTTATTAATAGAAATGGTTACATAAAAGAAAAATTGACACTATATGAAACGTATCATTGAATTATTCCTAACAAATGCAAATGGCAGAGTTCAAACATGCTGCCCGAAAAACCTGTTCTTCCCTCTTCCACTCAACCATGAATACACTCGAATAAGACTGAAATAAAAGTAGTGACAAACAATATATAATATTTATTGCTTTATACTTATTTATCTAATTATCTTAATGTAATTACAATATATCACCCTTAAGAAAACAATATCCCTAACAAAAGTTGTTGCGAACCGAAAACAGTGAAAATATGTATGGACAGCTTTTTTAAGCTTGAGTTGAAAATGGTTTGCTAGTAACATTTTGTAACTATTGGGTAGCCAATGGTATTGCTTTATTATTTGGTGTGAAAACGAGCCCTCGAATATTGAGGTTTTATGCAGGGGTGGTGTTAATCGCGATCTGTGGCATGTGCTTACATGATGCCCGTCTGGTCAAAAACTTATTTTATTATAAGGATATGCCGTTTTTTGGATGTAATTATTTTGTGGAATAGCGTGTAAGCGTAAAACAGTTGTCTCTGTTCTATATACATTGACAGACAAAAAGTGGCGTAGTCGAAATTTTACTCAAGTTTAATATGTCATAATTTCTAAACTACTTGATTGATTGCCACGAACCTTTTTTTTATTTTGAAGAATGATTCTTTAAGATCATCATACAGGCAAAAACATTTTTATAGATTAAACTTTTATAGTGATACAGGGCAAAAAAAGTGATTGTTTTATTCCGGAACTTTAAAACACCCTGTAGATTTATTCGGCATTTGGATTAAGCTCAAAATCCTTCGGCATTTTAATCGCAATTCAAATTAAATTTTTGTTTTTGAATCACCTTTTTACCTGGCTTTATTTAGAAAATACATGTTTAAGCAAAGTAATGTCAAATGCGTATTAACAAAATTGATATATTGTTTTGTTTAAGAGAGTTGGCATAGACCGTATGATATGACCAGCCAACAGTTCCGATACGAACCCCATAGAACACGTTTGGGATGAAATGGGGCGAAGAATTAGGTCTCGCAATAGGGTTCCTGACACTCTTGATACTTTAGGAGAACCGCTTATAGAGGAGTGGAATAATATTTCACAGAGCAATATTTCAAATTTAATCAGAAGCATACCAAGAAGAATAGAGACTTTAATCAGGGCACGAGGAGGTAACACACGATACTGATCTTTTTTCCCCCTTAGAATAGTTCCACCTTTATTCGACTTCGTGCTGGTAACTGTAAAATATAATCTTATAAAATAATGTATTAACGTAATCTTGTCCAATAAAATATTTTTAATTGTACCTGTTTCACCTACAATCGTGTATTTTCTAAATAACGCAAGATTCAAAAACAAAAATTTAATTTGCATTGCGCTTATAACGCCGAAGGTATTTCAAGCTTATTCAAAGTGCTGAATAAATCTAAAGGGTGTTTTAATGTTCCTGAATAGAACACTCACTTTTATTTTCCCCTGTATCGCTTATAAAAATTTAATCAATAAAAATTTTTCGGCCTGTATGATGATCTTAAAAAATCATTCTTCAAAATAAAAAAAAAGATTCGTGGCAATCAATCAAGTAGTTTAGAAATTATGACAGATTAAACTTAAGTAAAATTTCGAGTGCGCCGCTTTTTATGTCTGTCAGTGTATATAGCCAACCAAGTTCTTTTAAATGTTAAGAGATACGATCTCTTCTTTTCCTAATATGATGCGTACACAAGAATTTTGTTTACGCTGAAGTCGAGAGGAATCTAAGTTTAATATGTTAGGTCCGTATATCACATCTGCATAATTTAAATGTTAGAGAACTAGGACGTTACATAATTGCATTTTCAATTTTTTACTAAATAAGGACCTATTGGCATATATTAATTTTAAGTTACTGAAAGCACGTCGGACAACCATGACTACATGCGTAGAGTACCTAAATGAGTTATCTAAATAAAGTCCAAATTTTTTTTAGCATTTTTTCTAATTCTTTGGGACTTCCTGTCACATGTTTTTTTTTTAACCGGCAGGAAGTCGCAAAGGATTAGCAAAAATTAAGACAGTGCCAAATTAATATTTAGACAATATTTTTTAGCAGTCAAGATCTTCTGCGTGCTACAGTTCTACTGAATAAAATTACATTTGATTTGGAAGGGTTGATAGTCAGGCAAATATTTTTTGACATTAATAGCATGGAACTCAGATCCTCAGTAATATTTAGGCAAGATTGTTCAATCGTATTGCTGTGTATTATCAGCGTAGCGTGGGCATACAAAATGAAAAGTAATGGTCCAAGTATGGAACCTTGAGGCACTCCACTTTCAACACTGATGTACTCATCGATCTCGTTTTACAACAAATTCCTAATACACGGAGTTGAACTAGATTGCGTTATGTAACGAAATGTGACTAGTTCACTGGCTATTTCTCCTGGCGGACCCAGGAGGAATACCCAGTGAACTAGATACATCTCGTTACTTTCGGAGAGTTGTAAATTTATCAGAATAAAAATTACTTGGTTCTCTGGTTGAATCATATCTGAGGCTGCTGAGAACTTGACTTTTGACTTCTGTGTTAAAGAAAAGCGAAGAAAACATATTTAGTTATGTCTATAGGTTCTCGAATTTCCCTACTTACTAGGTTGACGGTGAGCTATTTCTAAGGTTTGGATCTGATTTCAGTAGTTGCGGAGTCACAAGGTCTAGATTAAGAATGCGTAGTCAATCTGAAGATCAATGATGTCAAAGCAATTGGAAGTTGAAGACCCTCGTCTTTCTTATTTGGACAGTTGTAGGGAGGTTTCTCGCTTTCGATAGTCTTTCGAATTATTCGCCTTTTCTAGAGCTAAGTAGGTGTTAATGTTTTCGTATTGTCGAATTATATAAAAGAAGGCGGTGTTAGATTAGTGATGAGGTGGGATCAGTTTTTCTGACTTTAGGACGATGTTCATATAGTCTATTGTTAATATATCTATTGGCTTGTCCAATGTAACTATAGGAATGGTCTGAACCATCGGGAAAGATTCGCAACCTTACCAACTATCGCAACTCACTAAATAGATAAAAGCAAAATAAATAATTTAAGAAAGAAGCAGAGATTCGGATGCAGAAAAACGAAATTCGAACTATATAAGATTATTACCAATATAAGAATGTTCAGTAGCGATAGTCGTAGTCAAATTAAGTGACGCAAAATCGTTCATTTATTTGAGAAACGACGCGCTACTTATATAATATATAACTTAATTAGAATAGCTTTAAATGAATCAGAACATATTATCCATTATAAACATTCATATTTATTGTAAATTATTTTTCAAAGGATTTTAAATTTAGAATATCTCTTGTGGTAACACTGTTTTTTGTAAATCACTGTTACAATTTAAATTTACTGCTTTGATGAAGGATGTAAATTGTAATTAAATGTGATTAGTTCTGATATATTATTTTAACTAGAATAATATACCAAAAAAATATAATGAATTATAAATAGATGTTTTAAATTGTGACAAATTTAAACAAAAAGCGTGATTCCACTTCAATTTTTTTTTTTTTGTAAATAATATCAAGTTAGCTTATTATATTTTAAAACAATTACTTCCACATACACGTAATGGAGTAGAAGCATAGTAATTGAAAAAAATTGCGCATATGTTTTTGATGAAATAGATTTAGAATGTAATGAAAATTCGAGATTTTAAATTTGAGTGAGAAAAATTCTGTCTGTCGGCCTGCCTGTCTGTAACTTTTTTTAAGCGCATTTAATCTGGAACCAATTAAATTGTATTTTAAGACTGTCCCGGCGGAGGATTAGGAGTAAATAGTAGTATATAAGCAAGGCAAGCTAGAAGAAGCCCACAAACTTGGGATTTGGTCGCATATTTTTCATTGTTTATTCTCTTTAGGAAGTCTATTATTTTCTAGCGAAGTTCTACCCAAAGACTTTTATTTTCGTAATCTGCATAATAATTCCATTGAAAGGGTGGGGGTGGGAGATTGTGAATAGGAGAAAATAAGTAGAGCAAGCTAATGAAACTCCAGAAACCTCATTTTGACACTATGCTACCAACGTCTCAAATGTTTCCATCTGGCCCAAATATTATTAAAATTCTATAACCAATAATTTCCACATACTAGAATTCAAATATAGTCAAGACGTTTCCTTTAAATTGACTTGGATGAAAAATCTGAATGTAGAAGTTGTGGTTCCTTAAGCAGAGGTTTTTTTGTGTACTTATTATCTGCGATAATATCAGAACTTTGCATGCTTCGACCATTATCGAGTGGAAATACTGTTGTTGACGAGACGCGAGTGTTAAAAGAATGATAATAGAACAATTACGACATGTGGAATGCAGAAAGTATATTTGGCAAAATTTTGTGAAACATTTGAAATTACTAACAGTAGCGTGAAATAAGCTCAAGACGATGCTGATGTCCTGATTACCGGTGGTGCACTGGAGCAATGCTATATAAATAAAATTATTGTTGTAGGTGAAGACATTGATTTAATAATTTATTAGATTCGATTCGTTCAGAAAAGTGAATAATATATTTTTTTTTTCGTCGTGCGATAGCTGGTTGTTATACTAAGTCTAGAAAATTTAATAGCTGCAACGCAAAAGACTTGAAGTTACTTGAAAGGCAACACAATTTGACTAATTGCTCAGAGGTTTCTAAAATGATACAATGCCCTCCACGAGAGATTTTTAACAGTGGAATAGCTTTATTTTTTAGATATTTCTGTTTTGTAAATTTTACAAGATTTAATAATGATGTAGCATTACCAATATTTCCTCCAACATCTAGTGCTACACAGTATCATTTATACTAGGTGTGCTATCAAATTTTGGAACCAAGTCAAACTATCCAGGTTCAGATATACGATTCAATACAATTTTCTGTAATTATTTTAATAGTGCCTGTAGAATGCGTTTTAATCCCAAAAGTTCTGGGACCAGAATACAAGATATCTCCCCCACGCGGATCGGGTTTGTCCTACGAATTTCAATAAATTGAGTAGAGATTGACCAGGGGGACCCAAGCAACTCTCGAAGGTTGAAACTACCACCTCCCTCAATACCCAAATATCACGAATTGAATGAAAAATGTTTACCCCCGTACTCGAGCACGGGGATCACAGTGCTGACATCATTGTCTTCCCTACCCTTCCTCAACTATCCCGAAAGCGAAAAACCCACCCATTTTTGAGATTTTTCGATATTAGGCATGCGAGGCTTGTTGGTTCGGATTATTTTAGATCATTTGAAGAAAAGGAATTACTTTTGACCGAATCAACCCCTGGAGGGGTTAAAGCGGCTTTTCTGAAATTCTCATTAATTTCTAAGGAAACAAACGCGAAGGTTATTTCTTGTAGGCAATCATCTTAATCAAGTTATCCAAAATAAACCCGATCCAACAAATCTCCGTATGCCAACTATGGAGAAATCTCAAAGGGGGTGGTTTTTCGTTTTCGTGGTTGTTGGGGAATAGTGGGGGGAAATGTCAGTACGCCTAGTATTAGAAAATAGATAAATGGGATGGTTTCTTTGATTTAGGTTGGTTGGAGGCATGGTTGGAGTTTTTTCAGAAGTCACTATAACTTCTTATAGTTTTTTTACACGGAGGGTAGTTTTCGCCCCCTAGGGGAGATGAATTGAATAACAACAGTGGTACGTGATTTTTTAAAGCTAACTCTGAGTACAACGTAATTTTAACCAATCATAGCATCCATAAAAATAGAAATACTTTTAGATCGATTTTTTTTTCTTATTTCTTGTCATTTAAGATAAGGGGTAGTTGGGGTAGTTTTCAATAATCGAGCGAAAACTTCCGGACCTTCCAACTTTTTCGAGGGTCATCGCAGCTGTTTTCAAGTTGAACATTTTAGATTACTAAGCAATTTTAGCCAATCATAGCATCCATGAAAATGAAAATCCTGTTGGTTTTAACGTTTTTATTGTTTTTCTCGTGTCCTTTAAACTTAGGGTTGGTTATCCTCAACCCTGTAAGGGTAGTTAATGAAGACTACGTCTTACCTGATGCAGCTTTTTATCACTTTAACAAAACTTAGACATTTCGAGCTCTTTCAGCAGTCATTGCTATTTTGGATCGATATTTTTTTTATATATGGGGGGGTAGTTATTACCGCTCCGTGATGGTGTGTTTCATATCTATTGTTGATTAACCTCAATTTGTATAATTCTATTGATTAAGATGTAACAACTATTTTCGTGGCTTAATGTTCTTTTTACCCCATTCCAGGGGTTTTCTTTTGACTCTAGGTAATGATTCTGGGGGTGTACAATTTCTTTTGACATCGGGTTCGGATTCAGCGATGGAAAATACATGGGTTCATCTTTTCTGTACTGCATATTTTTTACAAATGACAAGATGTAGGTATTTAAAGAATTACTCCGGATGGAGTACCGCACTCTTCTAAACTTTCTTATTGTTGTTTTTTTGAGAAAACATTATTTATAAAAAGTTTTGCTTATTCTGGTAAGCCATTGAGCATGGGTCAGATTTGTGATAAAATGTAAAAATTGCAAAATTTGCATTATGTATAGTACCTTTATTTTTTTGAAAACTGTATGTAACACAATTATTTAAAAACTCAAATAGTGCTTAAATACAGGATTTAGTCAAGAAAGAGGACAATTATCAACTTTCACAGAAAATGAACGCCGCGACTTTGTAACCTCTTTATTTTATAAAAAAGGAAAATTATAAAACATGATTCAACTCTTACTTTACATTTTTAATTAAATTAATGACAATGACACAGAGATAGAAAAAACATGAAAGTAAACAAACGACCCACTGAAAACAAGCTAACCATTATACTCATCGAGAATTTACTGAACTTTTTATATAATTATTGCACATTCTATAGGATACTCTTCTCAGTTTTCTTCCAAATAATATTAGTTTTAGACATTGTTTGATTAATTACGTAACATTTAAAAAAACATATTTGTATAAATTTAAATAAATTAATAACTACTTTTATTTATTGATCGACTTTGTTTAGCCAACACTAACTTACTTTTTTAGAAGTGAATTATTTGTTATTTGTTTGCTTATAGTAATGAAACATATTCTTTATAGGATTTTGCAAACAGCGGAAAGAAAAACTATCTATGAGAACTAAAAGAAAAACTACATGTAAAAATATTAATGAAAACGGGCAGAAGGACTTCGGTCGATAGCCCTTTGGATCTTTCCAATAAAGAACATATTCATTTATTATTAATGACATCTTTGCATTCTTTCGATAACCTGACTTCTGGTTATGCTAACAAGTAAAAATTCTTATTTGCCATTTTCATTATAACACTGGCATCCAGCATCGTCCCCTACGACTAGACAGGTTAAATTAGTATCCACATGATCCCCTACGATATGTAAATTCAATTAAAAATGAGAACAATGGCCTGAAATTAATTTATTTACTCACCTCGTCTAAAAAAAAATCATTCTAATGAATTACATTTTCATAAAATCTCATTCAATTTCTTGGAAATGCTTAGCCTTAGAAACGTTTTTCGTCCTTATTGTGGACTCATCAGAAAAAAAAAATTTAAAGACGAGGTAGGTAAATAAATTAATTTCAGGCCTTTGTTCTCATTTTTAACTGAATGTACATATCGTAGGGGATCGTGTATATACTAGTTTAACCTGCCTAGCCGTAGGAGACTATGTTGGATGCTAGTGTTATAATGAGAATGGCAAATAAGAATTTTACTTGTTAGCAAGTCAGGTTATCGAAAGAATGCAAAGATTTCATTAATATTTTTACATACAGTTCTTTTAGTTCTCATAGATAGTTTTTCTTTCCGCTGTTTTCAAAATCCTATAAAGAATATGTTTCACTAACTTACTGTCTTAATTTCAATACAATCTGACTTTTCGTTCTTAAGTTATCGCGCTTACAAGAAACGTGGCGGACGGAGCGACAGGCGACTGACAAATAGACAGACATACAGATAGATGAAGGGACAATTCGAAAGTTATTTAGAATTCGATCACCAACACAGTTATATGGAATTTTTTCTCTACTAAGATATTACTGCTTATAGAGATGAGCCAATCGAATGCAATAAATTCTTCGTTTTGCGAAGAGTACAATAATCTAGTAGAGATAAGTCAGGTGGTCGCACAGGCCAAGCTATTGGTCCATAGCGACCTATTCACTGGTTGGTGAAGCCAACTTCAAGCCATTTTCTGACTTGAACTGTTGAATGTACAGGATATCTGTTTTGTTGATATATTAATTTTCTTCTAAACTCTAAATTTTCATTCTCTAGCTCTGCCAAAACAAAATTATTTAAAACTTCCATATACGAGTTTTGATTAAGATTCTCGTCTAAAAATTCTTTAAATATATTATAATATGTTATACCACACCATACATTTACTTTTTCAAATTTTTTGGTATTAGTTATTAACCGAAGATTTGAATTATCTTTATCGCAGTATCTATAATTTTGTGAAGAATCATATAATTTTCTCAATCAATATTAATCAAATCAACACTGATTTGAATGAATGGAATTTGTTGCTTACTAAATTTTTCTGAATATAACATCTACTATCACCTATGTTTTGTGATCTTTGCCTAGGAGAAATCCTTGAATTCTCTTGTACAGAGTACATGCTTAATGAAAATGTTGCTTTTTCTATACATTATTGAACACAGCAGAAAAAATAACTATCTATAACTAAAAGAAAAACTTTGTGTAAAAATATTAGTAAAATCTTTGCATTCTTTCGATAACCTGAATTCTGGTTATGCTAGCAAATTAAAATCCTAAAATGAATTTGTGTAATTTCTTATTTGACAATTCTCATTCTAACACTAGCATCCACACAGTCCCCTATGGCCATGCAGATTAAACTAGTATCTACATAAGCCCCTACGATCATGAAGATTCAGTTAAAAATGAGAGCAAAGTCCTAAAATGAATTTATTTATCTACCTTGTCTTAAAAAAAATTTCATTCTAATGGATTACATTTTCATGAAATCTATCATTCGGTTTCTTGGAAATGCTTAGCCTTTGAAACTTTTTTCGCCCTTATTCTGGAGCTCATCAGAAAGACATAAAGCCACTCATAAAGATGTTTCATGCAAAACCAAGACAATTTCTATGAATAAGTGTGAAATAAATATATTTGACATTGACTGATGAAAACAAACTCACCTATTTATTAGCTAACTAGTATTGGAGCCTATATACTCTATGCTTGTTTAAAAATGAATTATTATTTGTTTACTTATAATTGTATTGAAACATATTCTTTATAGGAGTTTGCAAACAGCAGGAAAAATAACTATCTTTAACTAAAATCCTAAAATGAATTTGTCTAACTTCTTACTTGACAATTCTCATTCTAACACTAGCATCCACAGAGTCCCCTACGGCCATGCAGATTAAACTGGTATCTACATAATGCCCTACGACCATGAAGATTCAGTTAAAAGTGAGAACAAAGTCCTAAAATGAATTTATTTATCTACCTTGTCTTAAAAAAAGAATGCAAAGATTTCATTAATATTTTTACGCAAAGTCTTTCTTTTAGTTATAGATAGTTATTTTTCTGCTGTTTGCAAAATCCTATAAAGAATATGTTTCAAACAATGATATTGTGTCGAAAAACCGACGATAATAAAGTTCACGAGAGTGCGGTACTCCATCCTGGGACACACTGTATAACAAATGTATTGAAATTTAACAACATGCAAGCTAAACTTTTTGTCATATCATAAGTATACATATGTATATAGAGACAATGCATGATTACTAATAACTAATTAGTAGTAATTGCTACTTTTATGTTGCCTTAAAAATAATATAAACAAAATATCGCATGAACAACAAAATAGAATTCCCCATGGTCGTGAGGTCATCGCAGACTCGATCAGTTACAAAGTTGTAACGTAAGACTTAAGTTCAGTTTCACGCAATCTCAACATGTATAAAACGTTTAGTGTTAGTTATATTGTGTACTTTTTACTTGTTGTGGATTTTCGCAGTACCTCTGGTGTAGGTTTAGAAGAAGGTTAGTGAAAAAGTTAAATTTATAATTAGCGTATATCAGAATTGTCACGTTATCAGACCGATGTCTGTAAAGTGTTTTCCATAAATTATAATCTGGCACACAATTAGCACACATGCATGTTAAATTAAATACTTGTATGTAAAACATTTGACTATTTAGGATCAGTCACCGTAGTCATTGTTTGCTTTTTATTTGCAATTATAAAAGAAACTATGTTTAGCGGGTTTCTTCCGCAGCGAGATGTTGACATTTCCTAAATTTGTTGTAGTCATTTTACCAATGATGTCTCTTTGACTTTCTGTCTATGTGATCATTTATCACTCTGTATGTGTTAATGATAACTTAAGTACTATCAAGGGTGGATTTAACAAATTCGCCACATTTGTTAAAAATAAGTACGTTTTACATTTTTACTATTTAGTACGGTGGCTACTGTCATGCCGTGGCGGTTTTAATGAAGGAAGTATGTCACTGGGCTGAAATTACTTCCTGTACCATAGATAGTAAAACCCCCAAAATAGAGTTTCCAACTCCGTTTCATAAGCGCGCAATAAGGGGGGTGGGGCGGCTTTTTGGGAATCTGAAAATACCAGGTTTTCCTGAAAATATCTAAAGCGTTCTGCGGATTGGAAAAAGTAGAAGGCCTCACCAAAAAACTTGTGTGTACTGAGTAGTTCAGCCGTAGGGACACTCTTGTAATTTTTGAATGAGCAAATTAATTATTTTCAAGTTTAAAGTAATAAAGTGATACGAGATAATATGTCCAATTGTGTGATGTAAAGAGCCAAAATTGTCGACTTCCGATTTCGATGCAATTTACATGAATATCAAATTCTTAAAAGTGGAACGACCTGTACGTTTTGCATTTTTGGATCCTGCTGTCCAAATACGTATATAATCTAAACCTTCAAGTAGTTCAATTTTAGGAGAAATACATCGATAATCAATTACGAGGAAGTTACTTCAGTAACGCTTAAATGAATTAAAAATCTGTTTCTCATATAACCTTTATTTTTATAAACAAATACTGGAAATATAGATTTGTATGAAGTATTCACATATTTATAAAGTCGAAGTTGTCCTAATTTTAATTAATTGTAGTGGAAACAATAATTGACGATCATGATATTTTAAATAAGACCATTATTTGCAGTAAAGAAATAGTACATATAAAAAAATTTAGTTAAATCAAGTAAGTTGAATAGCTACAAAACGTGTTAAAAATAATGATATAATCTCAATCTTCATCACCATCATCATCCTTCTGGAACTGATCATTGTTGAAGCAGTTTTCTCCCTCACATGCACATAATTCGATACAAACAATCTCATTCGAGTAACATTTGCCGGAAGATAACTATTATCTTTTTCGCGTGGACATTTGGTAATATTAAATATTTCCGTTGGTGCATTTAATAGATTTTCGAAGACTGGTGAATAGCTGAAATATAAAACATAATTTAAAAGGTGTATTGATCGAAGAAAGAATAGTTTTTTATATGTATTGTTATCAAAATTCCATCCGTAAGTTCCAAGATGATGGCTCAAATTACATTTACTCCATACAAGTGCTTGGTAATTGGCTTATCTCAAGTCTGGAATTAGTGATGCCCTTGTAGGTGGAAGCAAGTCATTAGCAATCTGTTTCTTCAATAATAATTGCCATCGGAGTGGTTCGATGCATGTGACCTTAGTTCTAGGACAAAACACTTGACAAATTTCTCTAGCGCAGAAAGATTTTTATCACTTAAAGCGTTCTCATTCTAAATTCATCTGCTGCTAAAACTTCTTGATATGCATTAAGGAAAACCGTCCAAAAGGTCTTCTTTCCCTTTTTGTAAAACGTGTCGTCCGTATCTGTACTCGATATGCTTTTCTCCAACTCCAGTATGGAAATAGTCTCCATTGGAGAAGTGTTCACACAGGCTTAAGGCTATAATAAAGACGTCGGTACTTAATAAGAATATGTAAACACACTTTTTTTGCTTGGCCAAAAATAAGGAGTGGAACAAAATTTTGGTATCACCTTCCTCTTGAGCTTCAGATGACATTAAAATCTCTTCCTTCAGAGAATCTACTACATTCAGAAGTTTTCATCTTGCGTAATAATTTTTTTTTGCCAAATAACCAATCAGTTCAGTTTTAGTCTTAATATGGGATACGTTTTCTCATTGTAATTTTCTTAATTTTCATTGTGGGTGTGATATAATAGCGCACTAGACTTGCATATAGATTTTCCCGAGTCGCCCTTTTAAGATAAATCCGGTAAATAATTTATCGCAGAAATTTGTGGCAAAATCAACACAGGTCGAAAACCTTTCCATACTGAAACCTTGGAGTTCTGCAATGGCATCAATAATTACAACATCAGCGGCTTCTGACGAATGATTTTTAATATCAACATTTTCAGTAGGGAAGTTTTCAGCAATTCACTTTTTTTAGCAAAAGTGCAACATATCTTGAGAATTGAATATTGATCGAGTCACTGGAGAGAGTTCATATTTGCAAATAATGTTTTTCAAATCGATTTCGGGACGTGCTCGGGAAGCAATGAGAATTCGAACGAAAATGGATCGATCTTCTCTAATTTCTAGTGAGGTTGTTTTAGCACCTACCTTCAATTTTTTCAAATTATTTCTGCATAACTGAAGATTGTTTTTCTTCATTGTGTCCCAGATACTGCCTTCAGAACCAGTTACAATTCTGCTATTTACAAAATCATCATAAGCCATTTGCCCAATTTCCCCCATTCTATCTACATCATTTTGAACTTTCTCGAGAAACACAATTGAAGTTGACAAGCAGATTAGATTATTTCCTTCACATGTAATAGGGTTACAGGTTGATTTCAGTGCAGAAAGGGGCTCCTTAACATTTCGGTGGTGTGATTCAGTGTGATATCGCTTCAGATGATGTTTAGTTTTTTCGATACCTTGTGTCATAGAAATCTTGTTTTACGCTTCCTCTATAATTCTATTTAATTCTGGAGGAGAAAGGAAAAATCTTGTCAGAGCGTAGGAATTCTGAGTGATGCCTACAAGTCCTCCTAATAACTTCAAGTGTCTATTATGTTGCTCTAGGACTTCATCTGCTCCCAACGCAGTAAATCGAATGCTAGATTTATTTACAACCCAATTACCTTTTTTTAAGTCTTGCCATAACAAACCGTTTGATGATTTCAGCTCCTTCATTTGATGTAAATGCAATGATATCATACGTGCATAATTCAACTGATCCATTGCAAAAAAAATTACAGAATACACATAGTTACAAGCTATTACAAACTTGTTGATGGAAATACAAAAATAAATTTAAACTACCCTCAACAAGCGTTAGAAGATTAATCGAAATAATTACAGTTTCAGACAAGGTAAAACCAGCCAAGTGAAAATCGTGCTTTTGTTCAATAAGTATTACTTATCACCAGTTGTTTTTAAATATTATAGGTTTGATAGATTTATATATATTTTGCAGTAAAACAAAATTTGTCGTCGAGTTTTCTCCTTATTTACCAACAAATTGGGAAATTTGCTTTTTAGGAATTCGTTGGAGTTACTTCGTCATTTTTAACCGCTATTTTTCGGAAAGAAATCTACATGAGAGTAGTAAAGGTGCAAAATTACAAGTTTTTTTCACCAATAGCCGCTTTTTATTGTCTGTAGCTACTCTATTATGGTATAAATTAAGATTTGCTTATTTTTGCATGTTTCGTATATTTTGTGTAAATTTATTGAAATATGTTTCAATAACGGTGACTGTGGACTTGTTGTAAAAATCTTGATCTCTGTAAACCAGTTGCGCATCTTCTTGGGAAGTAACCACATTAGTTCTAAAGCGTGTTGGAAGATTATACTTTAATATATTAACTTATTTTACTCACGTATTAAATCCAATTCAACAATATATACAGGGCGTCCCAATATTCCGTATACGTGGATCGATCGATCTTTGTGGTGAAAATAAATCGATTTAATTAAATGTACCTCTATTCCAAGTTGTCTCGTTTCGCCGTTAGGAGGCATCAAGATTTACAAAAATAATGACTCCGAAACGCCCTATATGATATTGTTGCAATTTGGCACGCTAATATTTCTGTACATTATGACATTATAACTAAAGTAATTGCAATAGTGCGAGAAATGCCCTCACCATTACAAAAATTTACCCATATTTTCTTTGGGATGATGCTGCTGTTTTAATTCAACTTCAAAATAGACGGATTGTTCAAATTTTCAACTTTGTGTACAATTTTTATATTTATATCAGTTTGGGTTTAATTTACTTGTTAATTACATCATTAACGTATTTTAAATATAAGCATTTAATTATTTCCTTTCAAAATCTATATTTGATAAAAATGAAATATTACATTCTAGTTTACAGAATCTCTAGTCGACTGCTCTTTTACAAAAACTGTTCGATATAATACATAATTCATAATTCTGTGCAAGAAATTAAATTGGACTCTTCTCAGGTTACCTTCAGGTTACCTTCATTCTGCAAATTGTGAACAGCATTTTGAATTTCGATCCACAATTGTTCATCGTTAACAATACTTAGAGTGTACACTTTCTCTTTAAATGCTCCACAAATAAAGGAAATTACAGAGATTCCTATCTGGTCTACGTGGAGGCCAGAAATTGGAAGCATCATTCACTGGCCGATCTGTTTGAATACTGATAATTCAAGTACTCTCTCACATGGCGAGCAACTATCTTTTCCAGACAGCATGAGACGTTTCATCTGTATGAACATGCTGGTTATGAAGATTTGCTATTCCACATCTTGTAAAACATTATTTGTCTGTGAAAAGAATTTTCATGGGGAGATTCATATCGCCAGCCCTGTATTGTCGCATCAGCGATGTTATTAAAGAAATTATTAAGCCAAAATATAGCCATTTAACAAAAGAGGTCCTAATTTGGACAAAATGTCTATTTCTGTGATAGAATAATAACTGTAGCTCTAGTATCACTCTCAAACTAAATATGAGTAGATTTGATTTATGACGTACTTTCTTCCAGTTGTCTAGCGCATAGACAAGTGGTAGCGTCACTTTAGCGCTGAACTCCATCTCGGTTATATTCGGCTGTCTCGAGTACCACCTTTATAATTTTTACGTGTGGTAAAGGTCCCACACTAGCCTCTTAATGCAGCCTGTTGCAGTAGGGAAATAGTTACAGTGTAACAATATGTACAATAACAATTATAAACGGTCAGGTACCAACATTACTCCTGCGATGTTCATTATAAATGAATTTAAAGAAAAAAGCTTAAGATGTGTCATTTTATTTTAATTACATGCAAAACTACGAGAGCGGGGAACCAGGCGGTGAGAAGTTAGATAACTACTAGTTACTAATATTTATTCAGAGCGATAGCGGTTTAAAGCGTTAAAGCAGTAAAGCGGTGAGAGCAGTACATAGGAAAACACAGTAGAAGCGGTAAAAAAGAAAGAAAAGTGGCAGTGTGTAAGTATCAGGCCACAGTATAATTCTGAAGAACTTCGCAAAACTACATAAAACTGATACCAAATAAATAAAACGGTTATCGGATTCGGTGCGGTGTGTAACATAAGTTACAGTCAGATCGGAGAATAACACGGTTTATAATTGGTATCAGTTTCCGGCGGAGATTATTCTGCCTAGACGGACAGACAGAAACAATCAGAACGGTGTTATTTCGGATCGGTTTAGAAATGTCGGAAAATTTCTAAGTATCAAAATATTAAGATAGTTAAATTTTAATCAAGAGTACTAGTTTTTGCCCTAAGGCCCCGGACTATAACAAATTTCTAAAAATTATTTGAAGCAACAAATTTTATTTAATTCGTAAAAGTACGAAGTAGTTAAAATAAAATAAACGGGATACTAGTTTCTACCACTCCGGCACCATGGCTGATATTATTTTAACTCATTTAATATACACCACGGTTTAAGTTAAAATAATAGGAACGGAAACAATTTTACAGGTATTCTCTGGAAAAATCATCTATATTCTTTTTTCAAGGTACTAGCCTAAGAATCATTCTTTGATCATAGTTATTTGGACAAAATCTTCAGAATCTAAAGGGCTCTCTAAAAGGCTCTCAACAGAGCACGAATACTTTAATAATAATATTTAATCTGAAAATTAAGTTCGAGATAGTTTATTGTATAATATCTCAACGTGATGTCCAGTATTATTCTTTTCTGGATTTGGTTACTTTTTCATTTATTTAAAAAAACTAGCGGTTATTTGGCCAGAGTTGATCAAACAATGTTCTAAATTTAATATAGAAACAATAAGAAACAAGAGCGAGCAATGTGTACGTACAATGTACATTGTACATGCTTATACAAATAGAACTTAAAATAAAAATATTCTTATATAAGACTAGAGTAAAAATTATGATAAACGTTCACTCCACCACGTGGATATGGAAGTAATTATTCCAATAAACGCGCAATCTTGAAATAAGTAGATTAAATAATAAGGATATTGTAATAAGTTACCAATATTATAGATAAGAAAGATTTTAATGAAGAAGTGCGTAATCCTATAATTGATAATGAGGCATCAAATTTCCGTTCATCACAGCTCATTAACGAACCATAACATTTCATGATACAGGTACTATGGTGTTTTACTTATAATGCGCCTTCTATAACAAAGCGAATTAGTTTTTATTTATTTTTTAGCTCGAATATTTTTTCCATTGTTAAGGCGAGAGAACATCTTCTTAATTAAATTTTACTTCGCCGTTTAAACTACTTAAAAATCTTGAACTAATTATTTACGAAAACCTATACGAGTATTCCATAGAATGTACAATTGTATGAAAAGTCCAGTAAATCGGTAAAGAGTTATAATATTTACTCTTATTCTTATTAAGGTTTAATATTTTATATTTCTTTCTATTTAGGGGATCAATGTTCATTTGATGATGGTACCCAAGGAACCTGCAAGTTTCTAACATCTTGTCAACCTGCTTTGGAATTATTGCAACATGGAATATTTCCTGAAAATATTTGTGGTTTCCAAGGAACACAATCAATAGTTTGCTGTAAAGATACTGGTTCTGTGACAAAACCTACGCCAGCCCCCACAAAACCTACGCCACGCCCCACAAAACCTACAGCAGCTACCCCACGGCCCACACAAAAGCCCGATGTAACTCTTACCAGTAGGACACCGGGAGAAATAAGTAAACGAAGTAAGTGTTTGAATAATAATGGAACATTTCTGTTAGACGTCATATAGTAAAATACCCATTTGATAAAATTTTTATACCCAAATATACGTCTTAAATGAAAATGGCCATCTACGTTATTGAATAGTTACAAAACTACACATAAACTAATAAAGAAAAAATAATTTTATAGTTATTTTGCAATTATGTAACTAAAAATATGTGTCCAGGACACTAAGGAAATAATAAAATATAGGACTCGGATTTCCGGAAATATAACTTCTTGATGAAAACAGAAATTTCACACTTTACACTTTCCTTGTTATGTCAAACATCTGAATTTTGTACGCTTTGTTTTCATTTTTAAAATGCCTCATTGCCATTGTCTGAATTTTTACTTGCACTATTTGATAATGATCTAGCGAGCAACGCGACAACCTATTAGATATAAATAACATCAATCCATCTATTTATTAATGATATACTATAAAAAGTATTTCCAAAGGACAGTGATACTGTTTCGCTACTTCCTTGTTATATTGTATATTTATTGTTGTATACTTAAGTATACTAAGATTTAAGCCAATGTTTACAGATCTATGCAAATTATTATGATTTATCTTTAGTTTATGACTGATGGACCTGAAAGAGTTAAAGGTTATCAGCTTATCCACAACAAATCCTTTTAGACCATTGCTATCTACAATACTAAGAGTATCATCTATCTTGTATTCATAAAAATTCACGGAACAGCAGAGATATTCTAACAAACTCCTTAGAAGAACCAGGTAGGTACTGAATGAAACTTTGAACAGAGGAGTTTTGGAGGGATTTATATAAAATTATTTATTCTAAAAAATGATAGTCCACAACGTTGAGGACTTTCTGAAGAGTATTATTTGTTGATCTACTTTTAGCGGTTAACTTTGAGCTTATCACTTTGTGAAAAGAGGTCTGCAGAAAACATACATCGTGCTTAAAAACCGATAAAACAATAAGGTGGTTATTGTACATGAGGACTACTATTACGAAAGGGTAGATAACCTGATCAATAATGATCCATTTAGAAAACTTGTAAAAGAAGTATAAAAGCCTTATTACATCAGACTTAAAGGATTTCTTACATGTCTCGAATACAACAGTACCTAGATTATATTGTTTATCAAAGATACATAAACCAGGAAAGTCGGTAAGCCCCATTGTGGTTGAAATCAGATCACGACCACCTGTCGAAATGATTAACAGCAGAGCTCAAAGATTTAACTAATGCACAACTTAGTTTCTCAGTAATTAATATAGTGACTACGTCAGTAAACTTAACAAGATACAATTGCAAGGAGGTTAAGTCTTAATCTCCTTTGATGTCCGTTCATTTTATCCAAATTCTTCAAGTAACTTGGAGAATTACGTAAATTAAATAGTATTAGACAAGAACTAGTTAAGGGAAGTATAGACTTTGTTAAATTTTGCATGAAGCAAAACTGCTACCAATTCAATAGTACGTTCTTCGAGCAACATGAGTAAACCGCATTGGGAAACTTCTTCACACCATTGTCGCTAGCACAAAATAGCGGGATACAATTTTGATCATGTATTAATTTTCCCTCTCAATGAAAAGAAATTTGCAAAATTAGGGATATAGCTAAGCGCAACGGATAAATAAATTAGGAAATGCAGATTTAAGAAAACCCTTCGGAATGCCTCGACCACCCACAAACCATATGAAATTCCAAATTTGTATAAATTCCATGTGAAATTCAGTTTACCCATGTTCTAAGCTGTGATTTTTAAATTTGGAGATGACAGTTGAACGTCCATCAGGAAATTAATTGCAATAACTTGTAGGCAACCCAAAATATTAAATTACATCAAACCAGAGCTAAGGTCAGAGATTTATGAAAGTAGTTGTAAGAATTATAACTTAAAGTATGTTCGACAAGCGAGAAGTTTTTATATAATTGTTGCACATTCTGTAGGATACTCTTGGTAGTTATATGATAAATAACTAATGTTAGTTTATCTTAGCAAGTGACCTTATCCTTGTCTACAGCGATATGAATTAATCCGCCAAGCCTGATCTAGAGCTCTTCCTCTAGGTAACATTAACTTACCGTCCAATTTTCAATGCAATCGGAGTTTTCGTTCTTAGCTTATCGAGATTTTTAAAGTTGTTCAGAATTCGATCAATAACACAGTGATATGAATTTTTTTTCTCTATAATTGGTATTTACTCTTTTAGAAATATGCCGATCAAATACAATATACTCTCCATTTTTGCAGTTGCGAAGAGTATAATAATACGAAGAACCTATCCCAAATAGTTCGATTTATTGATTGTTAGGTCACGGTTGAATTGGTGTGGCACATGTTTAGTTGCATTTCAGTTTTAAAGCTCTCCTGATAATGGTAACGAGAGGTTTTTCGAATGTTAATATTCGAATGTTATATCAAGTATTTTGGTGTTTCTGGAAACTACTGCAGAGGACACTTTGTATTATATGCCACAAAAGTGTTTGTTTTATATAAAGATTTATTTATTTGCTATATGATGCAAACAACACAGCCCCACAAAAAAGAAGAAAGTTTTTAATCTGGATGACTGACCATGGTTTTCCTATGTATTTTTCGTCGGTGAATCTGAATCTGAGGTCAAAAAATTCCTATACGCTTCAATTCTTGTGTAGAGGCAAATTTATGAATATAACTATCATTGAGGAATGAATGGGGACTTTTTATCTATCGTGCTCTTTTTTTAATGCAAAGGGCTTTAGCGATGGGGTAACAATTCTTCCGAAATGGTTGATACACTCTCGGTACCCTATCTATACTCTTCTGGACATAGAAGCTTCAAAAGGGTATAAACTACCCCCTGCTAAATGAGGAACACAGGGGTGGTGGGAGATGTAGGAGAGCAAGTGTTTCTTGTTTTTACTGCAGAATGGTCGCAGTGCGTTAACGAAAAACCCCTTCAATTGCCTTGACCACATCCTGCAAGGGGCGAAAACTACCCCCCAAACTCCCAAAAAGGGTTCAGAAAACTTTTAGGAACGGAAAAATGCCCTTTGGGGTTTGTAATTCTGAGAGGGAAGACAAACGGGAATCCATCTCTGTAGATTCTTTTCACTCTAGCATTCAGACTAGTTTCTCCTTCTAAATTAATTGAATAAAAAGTTAAAAATGATATAATATGTTTCAGAAAATGCAGACATAGCTGAAAAAAATAAGACTGAAGTACGTAACTGATTAAAACAGTACTATTAGTCAACAGTTTCATTATAAGCATAACATATTAGATATTATAATGTTAATTTTTTATTTATTTTTTTTCAGAATGCAAAGAATACGCACAGTATGCTTACGAGAGAACAGAATCCCCCACATTGTCTATTATACCTCAATATTCAAATATTCTTGAATGCGCTTTTGAGAAACTGTCACTGATTGTTGGAGGCACAACAGCATCAAGATTCGAATTTCCACATATGGTATGTATATCTTTTGTCAAAATACAGTTACTCCTTATTTAAAAAAAATGGTTTTCTATTTCTGAAGAGCATATTTTGAGTCGGCAATATACTTACAAAGAGATTGAGTCTGCACCATTTTCTATAATAGTTCAACACTTTTCGACGGGCATGAGGAAAGAAAGAAATAGAATAGCCAGCAAGATTACCAGATCTTACCCCATTTGATTACTTTTTGTACGAAAATCAAGAACGTGTTTTACAGTCCGTAAAATATTGGAATTTATTCATCGGCTGCGGTATTACTAACTTACTAATGGAGTACAATTGTTGGCATGTATATTAAACTAGTGCATCCCATGTACAGAGAGATCGAGAAAGACTGAATGCGCCGCTCCGTAAAGTTTTTTGTGTGTCACTCACACTATTTTGTGATACTTTCAATAGTTGCATGTTGGCGACAGTGCTGGTGATTTATATAGGTCGTTTGAGCGCGATGTCGCAAATTTTGACACATCAGAGCTTAGAGACAACAAACCGAAATTCCTAGTGTTAAATGGCAACAAACCCAACTTTTAATTAAATCACTACTTTTGTGGACATTGTATTATACAAATTGCAAAGTTTTGGCTGTATTATTAATTGTGGAAGGGTGGCAATACGAAATGACGCCAGTTATTATTAAATATCATCGATTTTTCAACTAGGAAAAATTGAGGTAGGAACACGTCAACTAATTGCAAGCAGTTAGAGAAATAATTTTACAGCAGTACTTCAAGCATTTTGTTAATGGTAAATTGTTATATGTTAATGTCAGAATATTATTTTTAACGTGGGTTTATATTGTACGCCGCGCACCGCACTGCTGTGATACAAGACCAGAATCAAACTAGGTTTCCTCTCAACATGAGATCCAACATCCAACTTAAAACCCAGATATGAAACTGAAAGTGGTTGTGATAGAATAAGTGCTGCTACAGCAATCTATGGAATATTTGGTAGAGAAATTAACAGTTTATATTGATTTGACTGATATTTTTTGTATCTAAACTTGAGTTGAACGAAGAGAGGCTCGTGTCAAAAGATAATGTTACAATGACAACCGTTTTAAATGTGGTACAATTCAAGGGGAACTTCAAAGAAAAGCTACAGATTATACAAAATTTGATGAAGTTTATAAATTAATAATGAAATTTCAAAATATAGTTGTTATCGATGATCTGCGGACTAAATGTATTGTTTTAAAATATATTATTGTGGTTTTTTAAAAGCTACTCAGTGTTGGATTGTTTAATATTTGAGAACTGAGTCTGAACACTGACTTTAACCCATTTCATAGTTTTGTAATGTTAAACAAGAGAATTGAATAGTTTTTAAACACCACACGATATACTTCAAAACAATACATTCACTCGTCAGATCACTCGATGAATTGTAATTAACTATAAATGCCATCTAAGTTATATTACAAATGTTAAACTTGGTGATAATAAATAATTGTATATTTAGTAGATGTATTTTGTTTTATTCTCGTTTACAAGATTGTATGTACAAATTCACCGTAGTCGACATTCAACCTACTGTTAACAATAGTAATAAGTGATAAATAAAACAATAAATGAAAAGGAGAATATTTAAGGAAACGCATAAGTTAGACAATAGTAACATTAATATGACAATAAAAAAAGTTCTTACAGAAATTACAATGGTTTGCATAAATATACCATAGACAATGGGTCAACCGCTGGATAAATTGTGTCTACGTTACTATAACTTTAAGTCCTTTGTTTAATTTGTGTCTTTTCATAAGTACTTATTTCAAAAAATTCGCACATTGTATTGCATAACAGCTAACTGCCTACCTAGCCATAGCCACTTTTGCTGCTAAAAAACTAATGATTTTATATGGTTGCATGTGTAACTTTTTTACTGCTTTATGTACGGAACCATATGATATTCCTAAAAATGTTAGGGTATGTTTGTATACCCATTTACCTGTCTGCGCAGTAAGCTGTCGTAAAGGTTTGGACTAACGGCTAAACGTCCACGAACATCTTCCACAGTTTCTTCTGACAAGACGGCCTTTTTTCCAGGTGATTTACATCCGTCCCTTACAAACACTACCTGTATTTCGAAATCTTGTGGCCAAACGTCGTACATGCTGTGCAAAAATTTCTATTCCATTTCTTCATAATTTGGAAACTGTTCTTGAAATTGTAAAAAGGTTGGATTAACCAAATAGTTCCAAGCGTTTTCATCTCGTTGACCACTTCGAAAATAAGCCTCGAGCATAAACTTATCGGCTTCTACAGAGAAAACGATTTTCTGCCGTCAATTGGTGTATTTACACAATATGCAAGTTTCTTTATTAACTTACCACACAAGTGATAGTCAACTGATTGTTAGCGTTGAAAAACACTGATTTATTAGCCAAAAAGGGAGATTAATGATAAATACAAGCTAACCTATAATGGTTAGCTTGTATTTATCTTCGCCGATTTACTGCATTGTTGATATAATTGTTGCACATTCTATAGGATACTCTTCGCACCTCTTTTTGTAAATAATATTAGTTTTAGACATTTTTTGTTTAATTACAAAATATACAAAATTTTATTTATTTATTTTTTTATTTAAATAATTAATAACGTTTTTATTTATCGATCGATATTGTTCAAATGCAATATGGTTTTTCCTCTAGCTAACACTAACTTACTGCCGAAATTTCAATATAATCGGACTTTTCGTTCTTAAGTTATCGTGCTTACAAAAAAAAGTGACGGACGGATAGACAGACGGACAGACAGATCTACAGACGGACAGGCATTTTGAAAGTTGTTCAGAATTCGGTCACCAACACAATAATATGATTTTTTTTTCTTTACGAGCAGTATTATCGGTTTTAGAAATGTGCCGATCGAATGCAATATACTCTTCGTTTTGTATTTGCTAAGAATAGGTATAATAACGGAAGTCAAGACTAATAACCTTCAAGAAAATGACAGATAACAGATTGGTATGGATTGGTAACACTGACTGAACCAACCAACCGTCACTTTCTAGCAATATAGAAAATTAGTTTTAATAATATACGTGGAATAGAAATCAATTTTGATAATTTTAGTGACTTCGCTGTCACGTGACGTTCGTTCTTTCTCGATCGCACTGTACTTTGACCTGCTGAAACTGATTATAAGTTTAAAATTAGTCAATATATCTACTACGTCAGCTTCGTGGGGATGAGAGAAGGTGAGGATGGAGAAAAGTAGAACAACAAGGGACCCCGCACCATTAGAATCGGAAAAATCATTTCAGTTGAAGTTTCTTCTTTGGGAATAGGTAGTTCAAGGGCTTCCGAACAAAAAATGCCATGTGAGAAAATTTATTTAATGCCGTCTCTGCAGAATTACCGTGACTAGAAGTTAAAAACTTTTGAATTTTCAAATATTTTAAACTTCCAGTCACTGTAATCATACAGGAAGGCATTAAATCAATTTTTTAATTTGACGTTTTTTGTTCGGAAGCCCTTACTTATTCGTGTTGCACGTTAGTAGTAAAATTCGAATTGGGCATCATTAATCTCGGAAACCGCCGATCCGACGGTGTCGCGGTCGGCGGCGCAGTATAGTCCTCCACCGCTCGTGACTACTTTCGTTGAGTTTATCGCGTTGCCATCCATATTTCTATCCGTCCGCTCTATTAGTGGCAAGGGAAAGTCGACCTCTCGCTTATCCTCCTCCAACAAACCCACAACGTCCGTCCCCTTAGGCGGTTTCCCTCCATCTTTTTCTATTTGGATTCCACGGCCTCGCTTTCATAACTCCAATCTATGCAAACTCGACATATCCGTAAAAACTTCCTCACGAAGTCGACACATCCCTCCGTTCCGTTATCCGACCGTTTATGGCCGGACCGGATGTCCCACCTTGAACTTGGAATTAGCAAGTGTTTTTTAAGCTTTTGTCGAAATAGTCAGCTATTCTAATTCAGATTTGGTTTCAGCGGGTCAGTATACATAGGGATACACTAGTGGAGCATACAGGCCAATCCTTTTTTTGTGTGCCTATATAATTATTTCAGCTGAATACTAATTTGTGTAATACTTCGCTTTAACAAAATTTTTAAATCGTTGAAAATTCAGAACGGCAGGCGTAAAATGAGTTATATGTGGATTATTTGTGGTAATTTCATCTAATTTCCTACGTTTAGGAAAATTTGTTAAACAATATTCGATAATGTCAACACTCGAATGTCGATCATGTTGTAACTCGGAGTTCAGTTTTAATATACGCACATTAGAAATAAAAATTAAATCATGATTCTATGGACTTGCTCAATACATTATTATCTGATTACATAAAATAGAATCAAATAAATTTGTTTCAGGCTTTGATCGGCTATCAAACTGGAAACGAAATTGTATGGGCGTGTGGAGGTTCCCTCATAAGCGAAAACTTTGTCCTGACTGCTGGCCATTGCTTAAAGAATCGACAGACGTAAGTTGCTTTTTAAATTTAGCATTAAGAAGGAAAAAGAAAATGCCAATTTTTTCTAGGGGGCCAGCAAAATTTGTAAGAATTGGTCTAACAAATCAAACTGATCCCACCAATATGCAAGAAAGAACTGTCAGCGAAATTATTGCTTATCCTGAATACATCAATACAAAATACCATGATATTGGATTATTGAAGATGTCGAGAAATTTCGACATGACTATTTATGCTCGGCCTGCTTGCCTTCAAACAGAAAAGGCTATTCCATACTCCAACTTTATAGCCTCTGGTTGGGGAAAAATTGAATTTTCAGGAGAGGGCAGTAATGATTTGCTGAAAGTAGTCTTGGAATTATTTGACACTGAGAAGTGCAACAAGACATATAAAAGAGATATTAATGCCCCAGGTTCTAATTTGAAAGATGGAATAATAGAAGATTTAATGATCTGTGCTGGATCAACGAAAGATTTTAAGGATACATGTCAGGTTAGTTTAATTAAAAAATATTGTCTATAGGTTAATTGTGATATTCTCCTTGGGGTTTTTGCCACATACATCATCGTCCTCTAAAAATTACATAATAATAATAGAATTGCCCCGCATATTAAGAACACACTTTTTAAATTAATTTAATTTATAAAATTAAAATATAAACTTCTGTATAAATAGTATATATCTAGATACTATGATATAATCATATTACGTAAAATCATGCTTCATAAACGCATTCTATTGTAATGTATCTTGTCATTAAAAATGTCTGTCTCAAAAATGTTCTTTTACTAATACATTTTAACTTGAAAATACATTTTTTGAGAATTAAAATTTTGGAAAATTGCAATCTGAGAGAAAGCAACTAATTTTTGGAAGGTTTAATATATTTTTCTTACAAATATATTCATGTAATTTGAATGCGTCATTTTATTTCGAAAATGTTTTTAACATTTAAATCTGAACTAAGAACTCTTGTTTTTAAAATTGATCATTAGAAAGAAATAGTTGCGATTCGAAAAAACAAGGCAAATTTGTTAGAATTTGAATAATCTTTTATCAATTTGATATTATAAATGTGCTTAAACGATTTTAATCAATGACATTTCTTGAGCATCTTGTACTGTAAATTGCATTCAGTTTTCACTTAACTAGAGCAATTAGGGGTTTTCACTATATACAATTTAGCCTCTTCGATATTATTAAAATAAGGTACTTAATGTATTAAAGCATTTCCCTGTATTTAAAAAGCAATCCGTCATCTATTAAATTAATATTTCAACAAATAACTAACATAAAATTTGAATATTTGAACAGCTACGCGAAACACGCCATTATTGGTGATGACACTGGTGACGTCATCAATTACATCAAACAGTAATATCGCACGTACGTAGTATTAAGGACTCTCTGTACGTTTTTACCTGTGATTCAATTCGAAATGGCTAATACAGGATTCGTAAGAGCTACTTCAAGAAATTTACCGGCAGTGGATGTGTTCATCGCAGAATTTATGAAGAAAGATGAACATTTCAACATAGCAGAAATGAGGGGCTCTAAAGCTGCAACATAAATACTATACTTTTTTATTCTCTTTGTATTTATCTGTTATTACTTTAACGTCGTCTATTGATTTCCATATTATGACTATTGTATATAATTACTCGATATAATATACATTCGAGGTTGATAAATTTTGCTCATAAAATTGTAATGTAAACAGGGTTAGGTAGCTAGTTATATATTTATTTTAGACTAATACTCATGCATGATAATGAAGTTTTAAACTTACTTCACTTACTCAATATGCTTTGAAATGATGCTCACAGTAGAAAAATACTGATGCTACTGTAGGTGAATCACGTCTAGCGGCTTTTAGTCACTATATTTGGCGTTATTTTTGTATTGTCAAGAAAACATTTTCAGGTGCGTTCTTGGATGTATTTTTGCATCCTGGCACAAAACACCACTTACTTTCCATTATAAAACGCTAAAGTTTTGCAAAATAACGTGTATTTATAATGCCCAACCCATGTTTGTTTATCAACAATGTAACCGCTGACGTCATCAGTGCGGGATACATCGAATTGTTTATATTAAAAAAACGGCATAAAAGAATTAACTTCGAATATTACACTTGTCTACAAAAAAACAAATTTTTCTTCTCCAAGGACTAACCTAAAAATTTTCTACCGCGTAGATTTCGAGTAATTCGTTTTTATTATCAAAACCGTATTTTGGCAATAAAAATAGCGATTTTCTCGAAATCTACGAGGTAGAAAATTTTCTTCATTGAAAATTTGGATTCAACACAGAAAAATAGATAAGGAATGATATGACACTGTGTACAGATCTAAAAAAAAATTTCGGCTCCAAGGACTAAACCTAACATTCCTTATGTATTTTTGTGTGCTGAATCCGAATTTTTAATTTAAATAATTTTCTACCGCGCAGATGTCGAATAAATCGCGGTTTTTACTGCCAAAATACGATTTTTAACAATAAATACGGCGATTCACTCGAAATCTCCGGGGTAAAAATTTTTTTAAATTAAAAATTCGGATTCAGTACACAAAAATACATAAGGAATGAAGCCATGAAGCAGAAAATTCTGTTTTATTGTACACTGATCGTGTTATTGTTCCTACAACCAATGATTATTTTTTGAAAAAAAAAATGGAAAATTTTTGTTACGAAGTACCTTAATATATATCGTTGGTTTTGTATATTTTCTCTACATCAAAAAAATAATAATAAAACGTTAATATACAACTATTTTTAGTAAATTTTTTGTTAAGTAAACAATTAATAATTAAAGAAACAACATTTTTCTTCCTTCATGTTGTAGAACAGAAGAAATCATAAATAAGTTTTAAACATATTTCTTAAAATATTATTGAAACAATTGAAAAATTAGCAGAATAGTTATACACAATTAAAAAAAAACTTTTCTTAAAATTTATAGAATCACCAACTCAATGAAATACAAATAAAATGCATTTGTTCATAACAATTATTTAAATAATGCATGAGAAAATGAGAGAATTATTAAAAATTGAATATATGTTCGTTGTCTGACAAAAAATATACAGATTCAGCAAATTTGATTTAAGATACGTAAACTTGTTTCTGCGCAGATAAACCACGCCTTGTCGTAGAACAATGCAGGGTATTGGTATAAAACAATAGCGCCATCGAATGACCGCGTCGAGTTGAGCATAGAGCGCCCATTCTGCTTTTAATAGCGTAGCTGTTTAGACGTGTGGGAATAAAATAAATTAATCTCAATATCGTTATTAAAATGCCGTGTGTTTATACAACTGCAGAAAAAGTACAAATTGTGAAGTGGTACTTCGGGGGCCATTCCACTGAAGACACAATAAATTTATTTACTGTGGCATATCAAGACAGACCAATCCCCTCAGCTAGCATAATTTCATACAATAATAAAAATTTTGAGAATTTCAGGTGTGTCGTGAATTATTGTAAAAAATGCTGTCAGCCCGAACCCCGTCATCAACAAATGAGCGAAGAACGTGAAATTCGCAAAACTAATGTCTGTGCACTTGTTGAAACTAGTGAACCTTGTTCTAGCAGTCAAATTGCTGATGAAGTTGACATGAAGGAAATAACTGTAAGAAACATTTTGAAAAGAAATGGGTAAAGTTGTTTTAAAGTTCAAACAACGCAAGAAATATTTCCCGAGGACAATTTCAAACGGTTGGAATTTTGTCAAACCATGATAAACAAAGTGAATGAGAATGAAAACTTGTTAAAGAATATATTGTTTACAGACGATTCATCGTGTTCATTACATAAGAAACGCAATCCATCCATAGTACAATATTGGTCTCGGAAAAACATTTGAATGTTGCCGTGCGAACTCAGTATCCTCAAAAGTTGAACGTTTAGACGGAAATTTTAGACAATCATATTATAGGCCCACTGCTAATCGATGGCAATTTAAATAGCAATAAATACTTAGAACTTTTACAAAACCAAATAATTCCTGCAGTTCAAAATCTTTCTGTCAACTTTGACGACATTTGGTTTCAACAAGACGTCTGCCCAAGTTACAATGCCTTAACTGTTATTAATTTTCTGGAAAGAACATTTCTCAATCGGTTAATAGCTACGAGATGAATGATAAAATGGTCCCCCAGCTCACCTGATCTAGCACCCCATGATTTCTTTCCGTGGGGCTTTTTAAAGGAAACCGCGTACAAACATGCGTTTGAACGAGTCAATAATTTAGTTGAATTACTGGAAAAACTTATCCAACTTTGTACAAGCATTACTCCAAATCAACTCAATGATATGAAAGGTTCATTGTATAATCGGTTTGGCTATTTTTTGGCACAAGAAAGTGGTTTGTTTGAATCCTTACTTCATTAATTTATTGTTTGATAATTATTACTTGATTTTAGTTTCTGAGGGTTATTTAATTTTATTTTAATGTTCTATTTTCATTTCGGTTTTAATAGGAATTATTATTTTATTTCCATAGCATTTACGGCTAAAAGGAAACTATAGAAATGCTTTCAATAGAAGAAATTATTTGTCAAAAATGTGACAAATAACTTCTTCGCTTTTGACGAAGAGATATTGTCTCATTTCGTATTAGAAATTATTACCTACGTCCGCACCCATCCTTAGTTCAATTCATTGTGTGCCTCTGCTTTCACAATTTATGGAACTAGCGGGGCGTAGTCAATCACATCGTTATTCCTATACCCTAAACGGCATTTTCCGAATCTGTATACATAATTCTGATGAAACAAATAAAAAAAAAAATTCCAACGAAAGCTTATTTTTCAATTTTTGACAACATTAAAAATTAATGACAATTTGTGTATGGAAAATTAATAAAATCTTACATTAGAAATTTGTTGTGTATGGATTGAATAATATCTCCACGAGAGGAAGAAGAATTAGCCATTATTATTAAATAATTACAAGCTGTTCAATAAAAATGTAAAGATAAGGTAAGAAAATTGATTAATGAACAATTATTAAAATTAATTAAAAATCGGATCAACAAGTTTTTTAGTACGGGATATTGTCTAGATACATTATGATTTAATAAAAACAATTAATATAATATTTAGTCGTGTAAAAAGAACATTTTGTTATTTGACACCTTACCGATCTGATGTGCGTTGTTGACGAGACGGACGCTTAAAACGTTGTTTTGAACATTAAATATCACCTAAAAATAATGAAAATGGAGTTCCGACAGTCGAAATTGTCTTTACCGGAATATAAATTGGCTCATACTCCTAGGATTTCTAAAGAGACAGCTTACTCTAAGTTAAATAACTATTTTTCTATACATTAGTTATTATTCTGTAAAATACAGGATACCTATTAATTATTGTCTTAATCTATTCACGTCATGCAACATAAAGTAGCTGACGTTAAGGAATTTCTCCGTATCTTATTATTATAATTCATATTTACTGGTTTGAAGAAAAAAATACAACACTAAGATTTTCTAGAGAAATTCTGTTCTAATTTTCATAACAGATTTGTTTCATTCTACTAAAAAACCATTAAAATTTAAATAAATGTTTACGTTTTGTAGCATGCTTCATTATTTTTCTTTTTAATTTAGACGTACTGAGTATTTCAGTATTTCATTGCAAACGATTTAATTAACTTAATGTCATCATTTACAGTTTCAACGCCTTTGGAAATTAGAATTTCTAGAAAAGCAATTTTGCATTGCAATTCGACCCGTATGCACAGTATGCATGTTTTTACTTCCACATCCACGTAGTGGAGTGGAATAAGAGTAATCGTAAAATAAATGTTTTCTTGAAATAGGCTTACAATATCATAAAACGTCGAGATATTAAATTTGAGCGAAAAAAAAAATGTCTGTCTGTCTGTCTGTCCGTAACTTTTTTTTTTTTTTTTGCGCACGCTTTCTCAGGGACGGATTGAAAATATTGACTTGAAATTTGGTATATGTCAATATGGGACAGCAAGTAAAGCAGCTGGTAAGAGGAACAGAAACTTGGAATTTGGTGTACATATTAGAAGCCAAGGCCTTGTAGTTTCTTACAGTATTTTTCAACACCCCACCACCCCCACCCCATTATTAAAGGGATTGATAAAATAAAATTAGATATTCACTTGAAATTTGGTACACGTATGTAATATAATGACATCTGATTGAGATGGTACCGTTGAAGGAGTGATGGGGCTAGGGGTAATTACAGGAAAATAAGTAAAGCGAACTAATAAGAGCCCAGAAACTTAATTTTTGGCGTATTTGCTACAAGCGAATGCTTCAAATTTATTTATGCCATCTACTTCAAATATGTTATTAAAGTTCTATTACCAATTATTTCCACATACTAGAATGCAAACACAGTCAAGATGTTTTCTTTTAGAGAGACTTAGATGGGACATCTGGATGTGGAAGTAGTGATTCCTTAGACAGCGGTTTTTTTAATTTTTAATCAGCCATGTTCCCAGACTTATAGTCTTTAGCAAACTATAGTGTGGCTTTATGATGGTCTGAGAATAGTCTAATATAAGGTGAGCAAGAAACCAACGTTTTTTGCAATATAAAATACGTAATAGTAATATCTTTTTTTAAACTATGGGATATTATTGCACATGGGTAGTCTCATTGTAGTTGTTTTTATCAAGCTATGACCAGTGGACAACGAGCTAGACTGTCAAAGACTGGACAGAAACATATATCGGGAAAATTGCTTAAACTTAGTAGTATTTTCGTAGTAGCTGATACTAAGTCTGATGTTAAAAGTAAAAAATTCGAAACGGCGAATTAAATAGGGCTTCTATACTTCTAAAATTTCAGCAGATTTGCACGAAATGTTGTACATAGAGGCATCACCATTCCATTATAACGAATCTGACGTTATCGCCTAATAATTTAAAATGACGGATATTTCCTTTTACCTTTGCACAAACTACGTAGGTTCTACAAAACACATTATTTCAAAATTATTAATGACCGTTTTTGTGAAGGTGGTTGAAATTTTTCAAAGAATTGAATGAATGAATGAATAGCATTTATTTATCTAAAAGATAATACATGGCAATAGTAAAGTAAATACAATAGTAGATGCACTAATTTAGTGCATGTCTCCCAGTAATGTACAAATATTAATAATAATGATAATAATAATAATAATTTATGACTAACCTACTATAATAACATGAATAACATAAATAACAGAATAATAAGTAATAATATAAACAGCTTACGAATAACATACACTTGCATTTTATATACACATATATACATATACATGCATATATGTACACACATATATATCCATATCTATATTTACATATTTTCCTTTACATACTTAATAAGCTTCGATTTGAATAAACGAATGTTATTAACAGTTTTCAGGTGGTTGGGTAGATAGTTATATTCAATAATACCTTTATGAAATAGGCTATTGTACGTGAGGGTGTTAGTTGTGTTATTTACATAACAGTTGTTTTTATTCCTAGTGTTATAGGAATGGACTTCATTTACACTCACTAGCCTCGAGGATAAATAATCCGGTACCATCTTATTTAATATTTTGTAAATAAATAACATTGTTTGAATATACATATTCTTTTTTATATCGAGCCAACCTAATATTTCCAACATTGTGTTAATATGTGTAAATTGATTTACACCTAAGATGATACGCATGGATTTATTTTGTAGAATCTGTAGCCTGTAACAGTTTACTTGAGATACATATATAACTGACGAACAGTAGGTAAAATGGGGTAAAATAATACTGTTATATAATGTAACTTTAGTGTTTATAGAAATGTGTCTACTAAGTCTATAAAAGTATCCTATTTTTTTACCAATTTTTTTTAGAAATATAATCCACATGATTCTTACATTTTAAATTCCTATCTATTAATAATCCCAGGTATTTAATGTCATCTTGAAAATCTAGCTCCTTATTGCCAATTTTGACTTTTATTTGTAAATTACAAAAGTTTTTATAAGCCCAGTCGGATCCTATAAACATACACTTTGATTTTGCTTCATTTATTTTTAGCCTGTTTGCATTAAATTTTTGAGTAAGCCTATTTAAATCTTCATTAATAGTGGAAATCAAAATTTTATAATCTTCGTGGCTAAAGTAGATTAGCGTGTCATCTGCAAAGAGATGTATTTTGCAATTGACTAATACTTTACCCAAATCATTAATATAAAGGATGAATAACAGAGGACCAAGAACACTCCCTTGCGGGACTCCATTGTTGTTATAGCTGCTTTCAGAATATTGACCATCATATTTTGTTTTTTGGCATCTAAATGATAAATAACTTTCCAACCACATTAAAGTAGTGCCAGAAAATCCATACCTTTTAAGTTTTAAAATTAGCGTATGGCGATCAATTGTCTCAAAAGCTCTCTTTAGGTCTATGAAGACAGCACATATGCCAAGTCCTTGACTTATGTCCTCCTTCCAATCAGATATTACACATTGTAATGCAGTCTCGCAAGAGTGTTTGTCCCTGAATCCTGACTGATATGTACACAGCAAACTGTTACATTTTACATATTCTAGTATTTGATTATATACTACTAGTTCTAAGAGTTTTTCGCAAAATGGCAACATATTGATGGGGCGCATTTCTTGTGCTAAGTTTGTATTAGGCACTTTTGGGACCGGAATAATAACGGAAGTTTTAAATCTATCAGGCACAACACCTTTTTCTAAACTAAGGTTAATTAAATTCCTTAAGGGATATCCTATGACATGAAAGAGTTCTTTTATTAATTTTAAGTCTATCTCATCTATACTACCGTTTTTACCTTGACTATAGATAATTTCTTTTAATTCGTTTATCGATATCTGTTTAAAGAAAGAAAAGGAAGACGAATATAGTGGTATAGTATCTGTCAAAATAGTTTCATCATTATTATTATCAATGTCAGCTACAATTTCTTCAATACTTTTAACATAATAATTATTTAGCACTTTAGTAATGTCGCTTGGTTTATGGTAGTACGTATCATCACAAACAATGCCACAAATTTTTTGCTTTTTGCATCCTAATATGTCCTTTAGGTTAGACCACATTAATTTTGAATTATTTTTATTTTTGTCTATTGCATCATTATAGAATTTTTTTTTGTGTTGTCTATAGTTTTCGTTAATAAATTTCGACATTTTTTATATGCTACCCAGTCCTCATTACTTCTAGTCCATTCATATTTTTTATATGCATTATTTTTGTTTTTAATAGCCTCTCTGCAGTCCTCGTTCATCCATCTATTATTCAACTTTATTTTGGTCTCTGTTAGTGGTGATACTGTATCTAAGGTTATTATCAAATTATCAAGGAAAGCATTAGTTACTACATTTATATCCGTACTGCTATATCTCCAATCTTTTACAATCAATAAATTTGATATTTTATCAAAATCTAATTTTCCTCGTGTTAACTTGACCTGAAAACTGTTAACAATGTGGTCCGTAAAAATTTGTACAATAGAGTGATCAGATATAACATAATTATGATCCACCTTTACATTTATATTGGCAATATTCCCGAACACTAAGTCTATAGTCGTTTTACTAATATTTGTCACCCTAGTATAATCAGTTACAAACTGTTTGAAGCCAATATTTTCAAACTTATTACTCAAATTTCTTTTTATTGCATTATTCTCGTTCCAGTTGATATTAAAATCTCCTACTACTAGTATATTATAATTACAGTTTTTTACCAAATTTATTTCAAACCAACTAAAAAAATCATTAATAAAGTCCTGAGCATTTCCACTAGGTGAACGGTAAACCGTTATTACCCAGTAGGTGCTTTTGTCTATAGTAACATTCAATGACACTAACCAAAAATCCATTTGTTGTCGAAAAGTTTGAATATTTCGAAACTTTAAACCGTTCTTGACGTGTATCTGAACCCCCCCAGTAAAACGACTTGTTGAGTCGCAACGAACTACTTTATACCCCTGCAGTGTTATTTCACGATCTAAAAAATCATCTGTGATACAAGTTTCGGTAATACACAACAGAGATGGCAGGTACTTAATTGCATATTCAGATATTTCATCTTTGTGTTTATAGAAACTTTGTGCGTTTATACATGATAGTAATAGTTCGTTACGATTCTGTATTTGCTATTGTTCGTACTCTGTTTTTTCTTTACCGTTTCCACTATTTTTAAGTAACACTTACATTCTCGGTCGATAGCAGCATGATTGATGTCCAAATTAAGATTATATTTTTCATTTGCTCTTACACAGTTTATACACTTTTTTAAATTTGATTGGCACTCACTACTTTCGTGGTCACCAGCACAGGACACACAACTCAGATTTTCTTTGCAGTCTCTTGAAAAATGATTATAACCTCCACATTTAAAGCACCTCCTAATTCTCATATGTTCATAAATCTTGCAATTTTGATATTCTGCTGAGTGATTATTTTCATGTACGTTTCCATTTTTTTCTTTATATCATTAACTATTGGTAGTATACTGGAACATTCACAGGTGTTAGTCATTTCGCCCCTTTTATTTCTCGTACTCACTCCGCCACTGGAGCTTGCATTCATGTTGATGTCTTTTAGAGATTATGGCACCTCTAATAACACCAACTTTCGAAAAGAATTACTTTAATGCCTTTAATTTGTTGTTGTACATCGTAGAATTGATGACGAGGGATATTACACAAATAGAGGAAAAGCGAATTATACAAATTATGTTTAAATCTCAACATTATTAGACCATTTAGATAGAAAAATCTAGTGTCTCACTACACAATCAATGATTTTAGTTCTAAACGACTTAAGGTTAGATTAGAAAAATTCGGCCGACGATTACAACTTCTCTTAACGCTTCTAACACGTACAAAAAAAAATAGTGTAAATGGCATCCCTAGATTACAGAGAGCCTGTCTCTGTACATGTTTTATCTCTTTTTAGAAACAACTTTTGTGTATAAAAGTATGGATATTAGATTAGTAATTTATATTATTAATTAATTATTAATGTTGTTTTATTACTTATTACTAATAAAAAATTCATATAATTTAAGTATTTATTATCTACACTAGGGTGGAACGAAAAATTATTTCTTGTTAAATTGTTTTGACATAGGTGTCAAAATGTGCATTTGGATAAATGAAAATCGTTCCTAAAAGCTCATTGACCCTATCTTAACATCTTCAGATTCCTCACGGGACCGATAATATAGAAATTTTGGCGATTTTATAGGTTTTTATTACCTGCCCTGGTTTATTTCAAAAAATATATTCCTGGTAAACATAGTATTTAAAATAATTATTAAAGTATGATAAAAAGCCCCTCCAAGTCAATTTGATTTATTCTAATATTTTCCGGTTCCTCATCACAATCCAAGCGACAGGCGTCTATGACTGGGGTGGGTAGGTAACAAGTTCAAGTTACTTTCATTTGTTTAAATACTTCTACTAAGCATTGTTTTTAGTTGAGTGTTTTGTGTGGGTTTTTACATGATTCGTGGTTGTATGCCGATTGTTCGTTGAGTGTTACAATATTTACGTTATTATGACAACTATAAGTCAACTTCGTTGCAAGATATTTGGTCAATCTAATATATTAAGTGATCTTGTATTACCTACTCATAAGGACTTTACTCTCATTATTTATTTGTTTGGAATGATCTAAAATACAAATATGCTGGAAGAGATATAAGTGTTCATGAAATACTCAAAAACGTTGTACCGAAAATTTAAGGGATTTGGCAAATATGTACATCAGTTCGTACCGTTTTTTACTTCTGGGGTAAACTAAAAAAAATTTATGGACATTATAAGCAAAATCAGAAGAATTTAGAATCTAGAAAAAATACTGTGACCCTGGAAACCAAGAAAATGAAAATGACAGAAGAAAAGAAGGCAATGCCAACATCATGCAGAAGCTTCACCGTTATTAAAGATGCACACCTGTCATCTGTTCAGCTTTACTAGCAGTATGAAATTAGTGATGAAAAGGAAGATGATATCGAACGTGTCTTCACGGCACGAACCGTTAAGACAACAGCTACACGAGAATTTAGTATACCTAATATACATTTTGAGACCAAACATTGCTAGGAATTAAGTTCTTGGAATGGCGTAAATGTTACTGAGCCGCCAATGACTGCTAATATGGAAATGTGTGTTATCAAAGCGTTAGACATAAGTTTTTCTGATTTTTCATAGTCTTTGCAATACCGAAGCTGTTGAACGATTCGTGCGTCTTGCAAATGAGGCATCACCAGCTATCTGTGGCCAAGAAAACCAAACTGGCTTCATTAAAGCCTGTATAAAATCAAGACAAATATTGTCATCATTTGAAACGAAATTAGATTACTTTAAAAATGGATAATAACTGAAATATTAAACATGTTCTGTTTTTGTTTGTTTTTCCATGTCTATTTGGGTGTTTTTTTAAATGAAACGTCTGATTTTCCTTCTATAGTTATTGAATGTAGAGAAAAGATAATAAATACGATTCGATCTATACGTTATGTTTTTGGAAGAAATAGCTTAGAAGAGCATATTTTGACATCCTTGAGAAAACTGAAGTGTGGATAATAGCATTTAAACATGTTGCACAGTGATCTATGGTACATTAAGACACCTTTTGGTGACTATTGCATTACCAATATCCAAAGAATGGAAAAATAACTAAGAAAAAATAAATGGTCCAAAGTGAGTTTTTTCTAATATTTTGAACCCATTGAGGAATCTGAAAATAACAAAATACCGTTTTCAATTTTTGCACAGTTATTGATAACCACCAAATGCACCTTTTGATCACTATGTGGTAATAATTCTCGAAAAAAAATTGAAAATCTCGCTTTTCGTTCCACCCTAATCTACACCATATTTATTGAAATGAATAGATTTAAAACACAATAACAGCAATTATCACTTAAAATAATTGCTGTCATGAACCATAAAGTATATTTCAAAAAATTGAATCATTGAATAATTTTTTGTTTCTAGTAAATAATATAATAATATTACTCATGTTCATATGAATTGCTAAAAGATTATAAAACATTGGACTCTAGTGTGAATCAAACTTTTTACTCGTTTTGTTTTTAATTAAAGTAGGGTGCATGGTGTGTTGTATTAGGTTATATAGACTTACCTTGAAATAAATTATATTTATAGGAAAATACAAATACTAGTATTACATAGATGAGGTCTAGACTAACAATAAAATTTTTCAAATAATTAATTTGCAGAGTGTCGTGTATTTCTAAATAGTATAACTTTTATTAAATATTTTTGAGTAACTTTAAGAATTTCCAAGTTCGGCCAAAGCATAATACACAATATCTTAATTAGATTATTTGTATATTCAATCCATTTGACATTATGATCTATAGTAATATCTAGGTTCTTTATATTGTCTGTAAATATTAATACTTGGTTGGGCACAGTGTCTTTCGAATTAATTATTTGAAATGCAAAGGAACGTATGTTTGCACTGATTATTGTTTGAATATTGGGTAAAAATGTATTTTAAATACTGACATAAATGTTTTTATTTAATCTAGATATAGTGTAAGTAAATTCTTCGTTAGCCCTTGTTAGATCCTATAAAATTTGACTGTTTTTTTGTATTCCTTCTGATGGCTGCTGTTGCCAAATAGTAACCATTTCTAAATAAAATGTATTTATAAAAACACTTATAATTTCTGACAAGATTAAAAATACGCTCACCTATAAAACCATCATTTCATGATTTAATATAAATAAATGTACTTATTATTTCAGGGAGATTCTGGTGGGCCTCTACAGGTGTATCACGACGATACCAAAGATATTAAATGTATGTATGACATTGTTGGCATAACATCGTTTGGGAAATCATGTGGATTAGCGAAAAACGTTCCGGGTGTTTACACCAGAGTTTCAGCATACCTAAAATGGATAGAAGACACTGTTTGGCCTTAGTAAATGACATGAACGTTGATGAAAAATGAAAACTGATTAGCTTAAGTTAAATTTTATGATTTTAGTATGTCTGCAAAGAACTGCCATGTGATATATTAATAATAAATTAATTTTGCATATAGCGTAGCTTCATTCCTTTACTAATTTAAGTAAGGTTAATAATTCCGTTAAATACACAGAGTATTTCTTGAAAAGTATCATAGACAAAGTGGAGAAGTGTGAGTTAAATTCGACAAATGAAATAAAATACTTACGTGCAATGTTCTCAAATGAATTATTAGTTCCACATCCACGAACTGGATTGGAAATATAGGGGGAAATAAGTGAGGCAAGCTGGTAAGAGTATAGAAACTTGAAATTTGGTGTATGTACTAGAAGCCAAGGCCTCAACATTTTTTATAATATTTATTATCCCCCCACCACCACCCCACAACTTTATTAAAGGGCTAGATAAAATGAAATTGACATATTCACTTGAAATTTTTTATACATATACAGGGTGCGCCAAAGTTCTGAATTTGGTCGATTACGGCTCTATATGAAATGGTGGAAATATATTGTCTATAGATTATTTTCTTGATTTTCAATTCTGAATAACCAGAAAATATGTACAATTATACAGGGTATTCCGTTTTCGTTGTCCGGGCAACAACTTCGTTATTTTAAATGGAACACCCTATATTTTTTTCCTTTATCGAGTTACTCATCTAATTATATTCATAAATCTATTAAGGTGGTAGGTACTTAAAATTAACCGTTTACGATATAAAAGAGATTTTTTGACAAAAAGTGAGGTTTACTGACAAGTTTTTGAGTACCTCTGATTTCATAGACAAGAGAATTTTCAAAATTCTGCTTATACAGTTATGTTGGGCATATTAAGGGCTAGTAGGGCAGAAACATTATTAACATTAATCTTATACAGAGTGCTGAAAAAATTGAGTTTATTTTTTCGCTAATAAAAAAGGCCGTAATTCAATTTTTTCAAATGGGACGTACTATTTTCAGTTCTGTCATCTAATGAAGTGTTAAATTATCTTTCCATTGATATATCATAGTAGGTATTTATCTTTAAAAGTTGCATAGATATTAAGGTTAATTATCTGGATCAGACTAATTGTGTAGTAGTACAAGCAGTTTTCCATAATTAATTATTAGCCTTCTGAAATATTATTTTTTTACTTAGAATTGTTGGACAAAGAATTGAAATTAATACCAGCACGTATGTAATAAAGAATTTACTCATAATAAAAAAACAATTATTTTAACAAATGTTCAAAATGTTCACCATTTCGATCGAGACACATCTGAGTCCTCTTCCTAAATGAATGACGCATTTCTTGCAGCATCTGCGGAGTAATGGATGCAAAGGCACGTCTGATCCTATTTTTCATGTCATCAACAGTGGTAGAAGTGTCGCGATAAACTATATCCTTTACATAGCCCCGTAAAAAAAAGTCCATACCTGTCAGATCGGGCGACCTTGCAGGCCATGCTATTGCTGCGCCACGCCCTATCCACATATCATTGAAGTTGCGATCTAACCATTCTCTGACATTTGCTGCAAAATGAGGCGGAGCTCCATCTTGTTGAAACCACACTTTTTGCCGTATATCAAGAGGAACGTTTTCTAGGAGAACCGGCAATTCATTTTCCAAAAAATCGTGATATATTTTTCCATTTAAGGGTCCAATAAAGAAATGAGGTCCAATAACAATCGGCCCTACTACAGCACCCCATACATTTAATGACCACCTCTGTTGGGAAACTGTTTTTAATAAATGAGGATTGACATCTGAATAATAATGAAAATTGTGTCCATTGACAGTCATTTTTCTTGCTGGAACTTAATTCATGAGGTTTGTACTGCACCACCAGTTTCGATAAATCTGTCTCTAAGATTACTAAATGCAGGTTCTAAAGGGTGTCTCCTTTCAGGATATGTGGTTTTATAGACTCGGGATGCTAAGAGGCTGTTCCTTGAGCACTCCCCCAGAATAAAAATCATGTCAACCATTTCTTCCCGCGAATAATTCATATTTATTTTGAAACACTTCTTCACTGGACAAATCAATAGACAAACATAAACTAACGACAAGCTAGAATGTGCAAATACTTAATACGTTCCACTCCTGGCAAACCTAGAATTACATAGCGGGTTACAACGTGAATGAATGCGATGGATTTAAGATAAACAACGATAGATATAATTTGCAGCGATGTCAAGTTAATAACAGTGTCCACACCCCAGATTAGTAAAGTGGGAGGTTGCCTATTGACTTTTCAAGGGCGAGTCAAGATGCCATATTGCGCGTCATTGTGCCTGCCCTGTGTTTGAACAAAGTTTTTCTGTATGATTTCATTTTGAATACGAGTAATATAGAACACTAAAACTTAGGTCGAAAAGAAAAACACGGGAATGTTACATAAATTACACCTTTTCAATATGAAATCATACAGAAAAACTTTGTTCAAACACAGGGCAGGCACTATGATGCTTCAGCGTTAATCCCATCGGGGCCTGGAGCTTTCTTAGGCTTAAGTCTTTTTGCGGCCTCTTGTATTTCATTCGTACTAAAGGTTGGTATGACCTCAGCTGGGTTGACGGTCCATTCTGTGGGCTGGTGGCTCGGGTAGAGTTCTTCTACGATTTTTTTTAGGCTAATTTTAACCGGTCCCACGAGTTTAATTTTTTTCACCATGATCTTATACCCTTTGCCCCATAGGTCCGTGTCGATTTCGTCGTTTTACTTAGTTCAATAATAGTTTACTCTGTTCGATTTTTCTCGCCTTCCTACATACCTCCGAATTTTTCTAATGCTTTACCTTAGAAATTCTGCAAAAAGATGAAAGTGCCGGCAAAAATCTGAAAAAATACAGAGCTATGCAAGAAGGCGAGATAAATCGAATGGCGCAAACCACAGCTCTGTATCTCGTTTTCAAGACATAGCCTCGGGAAGCGGTAAAAAAATCAATTTTCACCTTCTGGTGATTTCGAGCCGCCATATCTCGAAAACCAAAGCGCGCACCAACCTCTGATTTACGCCAGACGATTTCTTACGTCTTTCTACGTACCACTGCATTTTATCAGATTTTTGCTAGCTTTCGGTTAGCAGAAATGACTCGGAGCTGGGCCGTGTCGCTCGAGGAGCGAAATCCTCTGATCTCTCACTTTGGCGGCCGATATATCACTTAAAACGCTCCGGAATAATATCGTGCCCCACATCGTCGGATTGCAAATTTAATTTGCAATCGATCTAGCATAAAAAAGTGGGGGTCATTTTTGTCTAGAAACAGTTACAGCGATTTATGTGAAGAGATGTCTAAATCGCTTAAGTTATCGGTTTTTTGAGGTTATGGCAAAATTCCGATGTGATGGAGTTAAATAATCCTCGGATTCGGATTCCGCGGCCCCAAAAATATATAGTAAACATGATCAGATCCCCAGGCCAGAAAGAATTCTTTTTTGTGTGGCTGAGTAATTGTGTACAATTTCTTATACTATCTGGTTAGATAATATAGATGTGCACGTTATCGAGTTTACATTCTGCAGAAAATACAAATTGCGTATCTATCAACTACACATACGGATATTGCTCAGGAGCCTGTTACCCTTCCAACAGAATACAGAAACCTGTTGTAATTGGAATGTTTCCACTAATCGCGGCTTATAATTATCCATAATTTAGAAACTAATTTAAATACAGTGTTCTCGCTTCACCTTTAACGGCTTGTATATCAGCGTATACATAGTGTTAAAAATAATAACGCACAACACGTCCCTGAACATCCCGATACGCGGCTAGGTGCGAGGTAGTGAGTAAAATAGTCGCGTAATGGCATAAGGGTTTAGTGACTTTGGGAGTGTGGACAGAAGTCTCTTAAATGTACCCTAGGAACGAGCACATGAATCGAACGAAAGACAGTAAAGCTTATTAATTTTTAAAAGTGAATTATTATTTGTTTCCTTATAACTGTACTGAAACATATTCTTTGTAGAATTTTGCAAACAGCAGAGAAAAAAACTATCTATTAGAACTAAAAGAAAAACTATGTGTAAAAATATTAATTAAATCTTTGAATTCTTTCGATAACCTGAATTCTGGTTATGCGAGCAAATTAAAATTTTAAAGTCAATGTATAATTTCTTATTTGAAAATTCGCATTCAACATCTAGCATCCACACAGTCCCTACGGCTATGTAAATTAAACTAGTATCTACATAACCTTCTCATGAAATAAATTCATTTTAGGCCTTTGTTCTCATTTTCAAGTGAACCGTAGGGAGTTACGTAGATATTAGTTTAATCTGCATAGCCGTAGGAGGCTGTGTGGATGCTGGTTGTTGAATGAGAATTTTCAAATAAGAAATAATACAAATTTATTTTAGGATTTTAATTTGCTAGCATTAGCAGAATTCTGGTTATCGAAAGAATGCAAAGATTTCATTAATATTTTTACGCATAGTTTTTCTTCTAGTTTTCATGGGCAGTTATTTTTTCGGTCATTTTTTACTTCTACTTCTCACTTACAGACAATGTGAAGGTACTTACATACTCTACAGAACTCTAGAAACACATTTTACACCGTTACATGTTGCGCAAATGATTATAAACACATTTAATTAAATATTTAAAATTCATGTTGACACTTAGTCCCATCAAAACACAGGCATTCGTTTGTCAGAGTTGTGATTATTTTAAAATTTCCAATAAGTTGTCAAAATTGTCGTTATCTTAATAAATCTAATAAGTGTTCGTTTCTTTATAATGGACTGTGTTCGGTGCCGTCAACATCTAGTGACTTTAATTTGTGCGACAATTGCGATTTCACCTACGCCACTTTTATAACATCAAAGCATCGCAAGAATTGCTGTTGAAATTATATTTTCGACACGGCGTTTTTTCGTGCCATCAGAAGTGCCCAAAATGCAGTTCCACGGTAGTCCCCACTATTTCTGGCGATTCTTTTTCATTTAGGTGTCAAAAACTTTCTTCGAAAAAATCTAGACGAAAGTGCAATACTAAGATAAGTATGTATACCATTTTTTTCCAATTCTAATCTTCAAATTAGTAGGGTACCATCAGTGAATTATTTTTGGGTATTTAACTAGACCGCCTCCGCGTAACAAATTCATTGAGCGAGAGTTTAGTTAGTACCGTTAGTGAATTAATTTTACATTATTTAACCTTACTATAAATTGGGGACCAGGGGGCGTAGCCTCCGGTGGGGTCCAGGGGCGACGCCCCTGTGGGGGGAATAAAATTCACACAATAATTGTTAATAAATTAAACACTGCTTTTAGATGAATCAATCAATATATTATAAATACTCTACATATGTTTCGGCTTATTAGGCCTTTATCAAGAGTATTACATAGTGAATACTAAAGTTTCCGACGTGCTTATTCAATTTATACCTAAAAGTATTTATGTCTTAATCTGTTTATGACTTAAGCTACTTAAGATTTAACTCAACATCTTTAATTATTTGAATGTTTGGAGTGGACCTAAGCTGATTATATAAATCAAAGGATATTTCTTAACAATTGGTTTATTATAGGGGCGTTTAGGAAATTTTGCTGATCATTTGTGGTACAAGGGTTGTACTTGAAAGATTTTTTGATTTCTAGTTGTTCTAGCAGATCTAAACGTTTACCTTTTCTTTCTGAATGAAGTAAATTTATGTTATCAGTATCTATGAAATGGTTGTTTTCAATACAGTGTGTTGACATTCCTGTATTTTTATTGTTATTTAAGATTGATTTTTTGTGTTCTTTTACCCGGTTGACAACGCTTCTACCACTCTGACCGATATAGACAGCATCGCAATCCTTACAATTAATTTTATATACACCTGATTTATCAATTTTATTTAGTTTTTCTTTGTTATTAACCAAAATGTTTCCTATATTTGTTTTGTTCACACTTATTGTAGAGATGCCCAAATTATTTAATTTTTTAGAAATTTTGTTACTATATTTCGGAACATAGTTAATAAAACTATATTTTGTAGGTTTGTTAGGCACAGTGAAAAATTCTTTTTGAAGCATTTTGCGTTGTTTGTTTTTGACCATGTTATCTATTAGTGACTCGTTGTATCCGTTATTTCTTGCAATTTGTTTAATTATATTTAATTCTCTATCAAAATCACTTTGATCTAAAGGAAAATTCGTCAGTCTATGTATTAGACTATGAAAGGGTGAAATCTTAATTTGCCATGATTGCTGCGAATTATAATGTATTACTGTATCTGTAGTAGTAGTTTTGCGGTAGATGCTAAATTTCAACTGATTGTTATGTTTTTTGATATTCATATCTAGAAAGTTTAATTGACTATCTTGCTCCGATTCGATTTAAAACTGAATTTTGCTATTAAACGAATTTAAGAAATTAAGGTAATTACTTAGGTTCCTTTCTGTACCGGTCCATATACAAAAAATATCGTCTACATATCGAGTCCAATAAAACACATGTGTATTTAAACTGTTATTGATATTAAAAATTAAATTTTCTAGGTTTGACATAAATATTTCAGCTAACAAAGGAGAAATTGGTGAACCCATTGGTAGCCCGTCTTTCGGGTATCTCTACAATAAGTGTGAACAAAACAAATATAGGAAACATTTTGGTTAATAACAAAGAAAAACTAAATAAAATTGATAAATCAGGTGCATATAAAATTAATAATTGTAAGGATTGCGATACTGTCTATATCGGTCAGAGTGGTAGAAGCGTTCTCAACCGGGTAAAAGAACACAAAAAATCAATCTTAAATAACAATAAAAATACTGGAATGTCAACACACTGTACTGAAAACAACCATTTCATAGACACTGATAACATAAATTTACTTCATTCAGAAAGAAAAGGTAAACGTTTAGATCTGCTAGAACAACTAGAAATCAAAAAATCTTTCAAGTACAACCCTTGTACCACAAATGACCAGCAAAATTTCCTAAACACCCCTATAATAAACCAATTATTAAGAAATATCCTTTGATTTATATAATCAGCTTAGGTCCACTCCAAACATTCAAATAATTAAAGATGTTGAATTAAATCTTAAATAGCTTAAGTCATAAATAGATTAAGACATAAATGCTTTTAGGTATAAATTGAATAAGCACGTCGGAAACTTTAGTATTCACTATGTAATACTCTTGATAAAGGCCTAATAAGCCGAAACATATGTAGAGTATTATAATATATTGATTGATTCATCTAAAAGCAGTGTTTAATTTATTAACAATTATTTTCAAGATGTTTCACAAGGTACCTACCACAAGTTCAGTTCAGTGTATTAAAATTCACACTTTACATAAATTGAATTCTCAAAAAAAAGTTTTTTTAATAATTTCAAAAGTGTTTTTTTTTCATTTCTATACATTTGCGCAGCATCCCATTACTCAAAAACACTTAATGAGTATATGTTTATGGCGCGTGTATAAAAAGGAAGGTGAAATCAAAGAAGTCGTCAGAGTAAAAAATTACCCTTATTACTATTTTACATTCATCAGTTGTTAAGTTATGCAATATACAAAGTTTGTTACGAACCAGATGTGTCTTTTTAGCGATTACTAACGATTATCGATTCAACGATTAATTAATTATTTACACATAGAAAATAAGCAACTTTAGATGTAGGTTGCATAGTGGATATACCATCTTTCGGAAGAGGTGTAAAACAGTCGCTCTCTTGTCTTATAACGTTAGATAGGTTAACAATCCCCACTGGTCGATAGAAAAGAGGCTCGACGAAAACTATCTACAAATATAACAAAAAAAATCGATCCAAAACAACAATGACTGCTCAAAAAGCTCGAACTAAGTTTTGTTAAAGTGACAAGAGACTGCACCAGGTTCGACGTAATCTATGGTTGAGAATAACCATCAATAAGTTTAAAGGACACGAGAAAAACAAGAAAAAACGTAAAATCCAACAGGATTTCTGTTCGTAACTGCCTTTAGACTGAGTTCAGCAGAGCACTGTCTTACCTTAAATGGTAAGCTTCCACTTTTTTAGATAACTGTTTTGTTCTCGAAAGAACGCTTTTATGATGATTGCTGTTTATATGAATCAAACTATGGTTATTTGAACAATTTTAGCTTCGGATTACAAACAACTTTAGCTTGATGCTTATTGACATAATACAGAATTAATTTATTATTATTTTTGACAGTTCTTAAAATTAGCTGTAGTTTTTTTTTTACAAAATAAATAAAGTAGTTGCTACATTAAACATTAACAAAGTAAACTTTTGAACATAAGTTTAACAATTTCTATTTTCATGGATGCTATGATTAGTTTAAATTGCGTAGTACTCTAATATAGATCTAGAAACTTACGTATCATCAAGGTTTTACAGTGTCAACCCTCAGAGGGGCGTGAAAACTACCCCCTATGTAAGATTTAACTATAAAAAATTACAGTGAGTTCTATAAAAATTCACACCTGCGTTATGTGAAAGTGAGAAGAAACTAGAGTATATTCCACACTGTGCTTGAAAACCACCCCCACGGGGTTGTGAGTTGCTACCCCTATATCCTAGAATTCTGGGGAAACAGAGAGAAACTAACCGGATTTACATTTTCGTGGATACTATGATTGGCAAAAACTTAGAGTTTGAAACTTATATCCTCTATCGGCGTTATTAAGTAACACCTCAGAAGGATGTAAACTACCGTCATTCAAGATTTAACGAGAAAAATGTTGGAGTGACTATTGAAAAAGCTTGTAAGCAACAGTATGGCTTTTTCAGTAGTCGCTGCAATATTGTTTTTGTTGCATCTTAAATGACAGTAGTTTACATCCTATCTGAGGGTGTTACTTAATAACATGGAACATGAGTTTCAAACCCTAAGTATACAACACGATTATTGCCAATCAAAGCATCCATAAAAATGTAAATCCGGTTAGTTTCTCTACAGATACACTATTGTGGTTTTCAAGCACATAGTCGAACATAGTCTAGTTTCTTCTCACTTCCACACAACGCAGGTGTTTCGAATTTTTATAGAAGTCACTGTAACTTTTTATAGATAAGGGATAGTTTCCACACCCTCTGAGGGTTCACGCTGTAGGACGTTGATGGTACTTAAGTTTCTAGTTCTATTTTAAAGTACTACGCAATTTGATAGCATCATAGCATCCATGCAAATAGACACCTTATTGGATTTCACGTTATTTCTTATTTTCCTCGTGTCCTTTAAACTTAGGGGTGGTTGTTTGCAACCCTATAGAGGCAGTTTACAAAGGTTACGTCGGACCTGGTGCAGTTTCTTATTACTTTAACTAAACTTAGACATTTCGAGTTTACGGTAGTCATTGCTTGGTCTAAGAGCTGGCTGCAAAAAACCAGGCCGATCGTCCAACAAAATGAAATATTTTTTAAATGTTGTTACTGACAGTGGCCATAAGAAAAATCATTGTGTGCCTGGGCAGAATTTGTTCACAAGTCTTGTATGTCGTGTCTTCGTAGCAATTTTCCTACAGCAATCATGCCAATGGTTTATTACTGTAGCTATCTAGTAATAGCTAGAAACTAGAACCAGATTAAATTTTAAACATTTTTATATTAGAAAAAACATTTGTGCCACGTCTGTGCCTGTACCTGGCACAAAACTTTCTATTTCTCATAGTCTTATGGTATTACTATCTGTATAGGTGCTCTTCACAGGTATGCTGGAAACGACCGTTTAGGCGTTGTAAATTGTATTTGTAAATATTTAGTATAAATATTTCTTCTGGATAATCATAAATTTTTTAATAACATTACTGACTATTTTTTATTACTCATTTGCTTGTTCAGTTGTTGATGTTTAACCCTCAGTTTGAATAAATTTTATATTATTCGTAACTTCATATTTTTATTATTCTGGTTAACTTTTACCTGTCTGGATTTACCTAGCTTTGTTCTGATAAAAAGGGGGTTGGATATTATCTGTCATACGCTACAGGTGGCGTCCAACAATTAAATCTTTTGTTTATACACCCTCCTTTCATCAGAACAAATTGTGTGACAGGTACTGGCTAATTGTGCAGTGTACTTTCCTCCAGTGGCGGCTCGTCAGGGGAGGCAGGGGAGGCTGAGCCTCCCCTTGGAAGAACCACCATATCTTCAAAAGTAATATCTTAAGAAATTTCAATTAGGTATATCTCAATTTTCCATATTTTTTATTGTTTATAATTTATTAATTAATGTTCAGTGTATATATAAATGTTTTGCATTTCCTTTCCACAAACATACCTATAACGTTACAGTCCGGACAGTCTTTGTATGCATATTTCCCGGTCGGCCGGTCTTTTACTGAACGAACACTGCGGTTCGCTGGAGGCTAATACGAAATAGCTTCCAACTTTAACGCATTTGCTTATGACATGAATGACCTTGAATTTCTTTGCGCTGTGTAAAATAGCAAAGCACTTCGAATAGCCAAAGGAAGCCAGCCTCCGTTCTTTATAGCGCATGTACAGGTCGTTCAGGTGATTCACAAAGAAAACGAACTGTTAGTTGCGGTTAGCCGGTTAAGTTGACAGTTGACGTAAAAATAAATAAAACATTTGATAGGCGGGCTAAAAATGAGTGCTCTAGGTGAAAATATGTCTTGTTGTCCAGACGTGGTGGATTATTTGTTATTAAATGGATTTACTACTCTTACTTACGACGAAAAGGTAAGAATTAAAAGAAATGCCAGGCTTACACCAGCAATGACTTGACGTTAATTTTTAAAAGTGGTAAACAAAACAGAGGGTTTTGTGATAACAATTATAAAAAAGTCGAGTGGTTAACGGCATCAACAGTTAAAAACAAATTATATTGTTGGAGATGTTTATTATTTACTAATGATCAATCCTCAATTTGGGGCAGGGCCGGATTTAATAATTTGCAAAATTTATCGCGAGGTTTAGAAAGGCACGAAAAATCCCAGGAGCACATTCCATCTTGCATTAAATTCGAAATGTTTGGTAAACAAAATATTGTAAATTTCTTGGATTCTGCACATAAGAGAGAAATAGAAAATTTTAACGAAAAGGTCCGTGAAAATAGGGAAATATTAAGGAGGTTAATAGATGCCGTTATATATTTATCTTCACAAGAAAATTCTTTCCGAGAACATGACGAAAAACGAGAATCGTGTAATAAAGGAAATTTCAAAGAGCTGATAAATTTTTTAAAAACGTATGACCCAAAATTAGAGAACTTTTTGAATAACGCCACTGTTTTTTCCGGAACGTCTAAATCAATTCAAAATGATCTAATTGAGAGTGTTAGCTCGATTATTAAAGGCAAAATTTATGAAGAACTATATAATTGCGAATTTTTCTCGTGGCAAATTGACGAAACGACGGACGTTACTTGTAAATCTCAACTTTCTGTAATTTTTAGATATGTAATGCACGGAGAAGTTATTGAAAGGTTTGTTGGTTTTTTTGATGTGAGTAGTGGAAGAAACGCGGAGAGTTTATTTAAATTATTAATCGATGAATTTGGTAAATTTGATTTGAAAAATAAATTAATAGCACAAATTTATGACGGCGCTGCAGTTATGTCAGGGCATCTTAATAGACTCCAAACAAAAATAAAAGATATTGCTCCTCAAGCTTACTGTATTCACTGTTACGCACACCAATCAAATTTAGTTCTGAGTAAAGCATGTAACGGAATTAAAGAAGTTAGAATATTTTTTTCAAATATTACTGGTTTTTCGTAATTTTTTTCAAAATCTACCAAAAGAACTGGTGTTTTAAATAGAATTAATATGAAACATAGAATTCCGACAAACGCTCCCACTCGTTGGAATATTTCATCTAGAGTTGTTTTCACTGTTGACAAATACAGGAAAGAACTTATTGACGTTTTTAATTTTATTTCGGAAAGTGAAGATTTTTTAAATGACGATCAGACTTTACGAGCAGCTTACGGATTAAAATCGTCATTGTTGGATAAAAATTTCATATTTTTTCTAAAGGCTTTTAAAATGATTTTTGAGCAAACTGATGCTGTTTTCCAAATTTTACAGAATAAACTAACTGATATAACATATTCTAAAATTAGACTTAATTCACCTATATCTAAATTAAAAGAATTTCGCAATACCGAAATACATATCAATACTTTATACAACATTTTTTAACTTTGACAGGGCAGATACACATTACAAACAAATTTTTATAGAAATTTTGGACACCATTATAGTCCAAATTGAAATGAGATTTTCTAATTTAAATTCTTTGCAATGTTTCGATTTAGTAAATCCCAATAATTTTACAACGTATTCTAAATCATTTCCTACTAGTCTAATGGAGAAATTACCATTATCCTTTTTTGACCGTATTTCGTTAAGAAATGAACTAGCGTGTTGTATTCTGACCAGCAACTTTTAGCAAATTCAAAATCATCTCAAGAAATGCTTACTTTTATATATAATAACAATTTAAAAAGCTGTCTCCCCGAACTGTACAAACTTTTGTCATTAGTGTCAACAATTCCGGTAACCTCAGCTTCTATAGAACGATCATTTTCAGCACTTAAACGCATAAAAACATTTACTAGAAACAAAATGAGTTAAGACCGCCTCTCAGATGTATCGCTTATTTCAATAGAAAAACGTTTTTTGTCAGAATTGAAGAAACACGATTCATTTTATGATGAAGTAATCAACCATTTTGCCAGTTCCTAAAATCGCAGGTTACCACTCATTTATAAAAATATTTAGGCTTTAAAGCAGAGATTAATATAGGTAGTTGTTATTTTAGAAAAAATATTTATTTATGTTATTTATTTTTTAGGAAATATTTTTTAATTCTCCATAATATAGAGTTCCGCGGTTATATTTTTTTATATAACTTCTGTCTCAAAACAATTTTAATTTTTATTAAAAGTTATAATTTTACACTCCTGGCAGTGATAATGAATACAATTTTTTGTTTGTAGAAAAACACTTTAATTTTTTTACCAAACCTGTTTTTATTTTTAATAAAAGTTATATAATTTAATTACAAGTGGGATAGTAGGGCTCCTTTGGGTACCGATATTCGAGTCGTAGGAACAAGAATTTCATGAGAATGATTTTTTCATCTCATCGTATTTTCTATTTCCTTTTCTTTCTATTCTTTTATTAGTTCTATTCCCTCAAGTCGTGATTCGGTATCCTGGCGAACAACCCACGGCAAAAAAATGTAACGCGCCGTTGTACTACCTCAGGGCCGGGTGGTGGGGAAATGTACAAATTGTAGTCATATTGCACGTCAGTTGTCTTTCAGAATATCAAGCCTCCTCTGCAGACAATATCACGAGCCGCCACTGCCTTCCTCCGGTGATTAGGTAAGCCACACAAAAGATAAGACAAACCCACGCATACTCACAGCAAGTAGCTAGCCAAGAGCGGGGGTTCTTCGGTTGTCCGTTTATCTCAGGGATTTGTCTCGGAGATAGGGGGAAATCAGAGTGCACCGAAAAGGGCGATCGCTCCCTCTACCAACATCAGAAGAAGAGAGGCCGCTACAACTTTGTAAAATATCCCAATAAATGAAAACTACTTTTTTGCAACCATTATGATTGTTTATTGCATGATTATTTGTTTATCCCTGAATACTGCTGTAACAGGTTTTGTTATATAGTAACACCATAAGACCGAGAAATAGAAAGTTTTGTGCCCGGTATTTCTAACAGGCACAAACGTGGCACAAATGTTCAAAATTGGTTGTAGTTTGAAACTGCTGCTTGATAGGTACAGTAATGAACAAAAAATAAAAATAATAAAGAATTTGTGCCGTGGCATCAGATAATATAGAAATGTTTAAACTTTAATTTGGTTCTAGTTTCAAGGTATTACTAGATAGGTACACTAATGAACTATTGGTATGATTGCTGTAAGAAAGTTTCTCGGAAGACACCACATACAAGTCTTGTGAACAAATTCTGCCCAGGCAGACAATGATTTTTCTTATGGTCACTGTGAGTACTAACATTCAAAAAATATTTCATTCTGTTGGCTGATCGGACAGGTTCTTGCAGTCAGCTTTCCCTCTATGTTTTGGATCGATTTTACATATATGGAAGGGTAGTTTTCGCCCCTCCCTGGGGGTGTGTTTCATATCTATGGCATGTACGGTGCTGTTTAACCTTAATTTGTATAATTTGATTGATTAAGTTGTAACAACTGTTCTCGTAGCTTAATCTTTTTACCCCATACCAGGGGTGTTTCTTGGCTCTAGCTAATGATTTTGGGGGAGTACGAATTTTTTTGACCTCGGATTCGGATTCAGTGAATGAAAATACATAGGGGTACATGGGTCTGGTTCGCTGGTCTGATCATTTTTTTGTGGGGTTGTGTAATTAGTAGCCTATAGGGCCGATAAGTAAATAAAAAAAATTGCTTCTGGGGTCATATTATAAAAAAATATACCTTCGCATTGTGCCATCGTGTAAATTCTTAACCGGATAAACGATGGCTCCAATAAACACGCTGGCATTATCGTCGAAGTATAAGTTAGCAACTGGTCAAGTAAGATGCTAGTTTAGTTAGTGTCCAGTTTCGTAACATGTTTACTACATTCAATTTTATTTACATTGTGTATCTGTTTTGTTTATGCATCCATGGCGCGATTAGTTTAGAAGAAGGTGAGCTTGTAGATATTATTATCTTATACTTAATAAATTATTTAAGCGCAATGTTGCTAAGATTCCGGTTCCTCTATGTTATTTAGTTGCTAAAATGATTATAAGTGTTTAATTACTTTTGCCAGTGTTAGCGTAACAAGTTTCTCGAAATTTATAGCACTTATAATAAGGAATATTACAAATGTTTTAATTAATTCAGAAGTTCCTCGTTTCGATGTTGTCTAATTTATAAACACGTTACCTTGACTCAATTAATATTTTATGAACTTTAAGCAATTTAGTTTTTTATATTTTTATTTGTGAATTGATTTTATTATATCTTCTGTTTTGATTAACCTTATAGTCCAGTCATTCGAGATATTTACCTCTGAACAAATCGGAGGCAGATGATTTTTTTAATGAGTTCTTTAGATGGTGAGCAATAACATCACGTAAAATTTGCATTATTTCCAGACTGGCAAACGTTAAAAAGAAACTCAAAAACTTTGTTTTCCCGCTTCTTTCCCAGAATTTTAAAAATGAGTTGAGGTAGAAAAGAATAAAAAATATTTTTTGAAATAGCATATATGTTCACACAAAAAATGTATCTACAAAAATTTCGTCTAATGCCACGGATTTTCCATGAAAAATAGTGCGCCCGAACGCGCGTTTTGGTGTAGGTACTTGGCGCGCCAAAAACCCATTGCCTAGACGAAGAAAACTTACACAAATTAAAGAACTAAAGAATTATTTTAAAGTTGGAAGTCTCAGCTTTCTTATGTATATAATTGTACATTAGTATAAGGCTAATATATACAAGCAAATCATCAATTGTAATCAAGTGACCTTTTCATGACCAAAATGCAATGTAAATTCAAATTTTCCTTCATTATGTGTCCGGCTTACAACAGGAAAAGTTGTTTTAAATGAGTATGCTAGATTTCTTCAATGCTAGTTAGTTTACGCCTCGAAGCAGTTTTCAATTTTATATCTGAAATTATATACAGCGAATTCAGTCGGGAGAAGGTAATCTGCAACAATTAACATAATTATTATTTACAAGTGGCGTTTGGGTAGATCTGCGTTTACCTGTTTCATCAAAGCATATTTCTCTCCCGATTCCGATCCGATTCTTCAAACTATCAACCACGCTGCCAAAGAGATTTCCGAAACCGAGTGTACACATGGGTTTATCAGCACTACGTTTTTCTTGTCGCCGTTTTTGCATTAACATATATGAAATAATTCACTAAAATGCATGTATTAAAACAACGTTTTAAAATAATTTCAGAGTAAATATATCGAAATGTACCGACTGTGTTTTCCATTTTGATCAGTTGAACTTCAATTTTCAAATGAAGTTATTAACAGAGTGGTGTGCTTGAATTAGGGCTTGTTGAATTCTCGAGATTTTATCCAAATAGCTATGACCCCAAGAATTTCCAGAAGGGAAGGGAACATAGATATTTCGAGGGAAATTGGAACAGTAGATACCGTTTACCAGATTTTAACTTAGACCATCTAGTCATTTTACTAAGTTAAAATAATTCCTGTTTAAACCTGGTTTATCCCTGAAAGGGGCAGAGACTTAAAATATACCGTTCATTTTGTTTCTAATATTTCACGCTGCCTCGAGTCAAAACCACATGCACCACTTTCATATATGCATTTTTTCCTATAAATTTATGATAGTTCAGGAACCTAGTATAAAATCTAGGCGAAATAAAATTACTTAATTATCCATACATTTTGATACTTCAACTCCGACAAGATACCACGTGACCGAATCAAATTTCATCCAAATACACCACGCCGAAATTATATTTTGTCAATTTTTTAACACATATATGCTGACCGCTCCTATAAGCATGATTTTACTGTAAATAATTGCTCTGGTATTTGCACACCAGTTTTTTTCTCTTATTACTGCTGTTTTTTTAACGATTTATCTCTTCTTGCTTCTGATTTCCGCTATTAATTTAAACGTTGATGCGAATGACACCGCTTGCCTGCCTACCGCCATTGACTTGCCAATAGTCTCCGAAAATAGGAAATAATTTAGCTACTCACGGCCTGATTCATATTTTCTACGCACTAATTTATTTTTCTAAAAAACTAATCTTTGAAATAGGTACCTGACACATTTCAGCTCTGGTTATCATTTATTTATTTATTTGATGTTGTTGTTGAATTTTATATGTAATAAACTTTGTTATTTACCAACGCGTATTTTTTACTGCTGAATGTGAGTGAAAGTCTAATTTGTCGTCCAGGACCCCTGGACATAACCCTTTCTCCACTGTAGCTATCCCAGCCCTGCTACAACAGGCTGCGTTAGGAGGCTATGGTGGGACCTTTGCCCCACTTAAAAATTGCAAATGTGGCGCTCGAGATAACCGAAATCACACTAAGCGTCAAAGTGATGCTTACCGCTTGTTTATGCGCTAGATAACAATATAAATATTATGTTTCCAAATTACATCATTTTTGTATATTGTATGATAATCCGTAGAAAATGTTCGAACTTTTTAATGGTCTACGGGAAACTTTTGAGAAATGTGTCGGTTTGAACCTCATTAACTTACATTTGCTTATAAATATAATTTAAATAAACACTGTGTTTGAAATTATTATAATTTTGTAATTTCCAAATTTGTGGAACAAATTTATATACATATTGTCGAAAAAATTACTTAAATACATAAAACAAATTCGGTTCTGAAGTAGGAGATGCCAGATTTTTAAATAATAATTAAAGAAAAAAATTATGTAATTCTGCATGTTTTTCTAAATCTTCAGCTCTTCTCGTAATAAGCAAGAATAATGATCTCGGGAATGTAGTTCGCTAAGAAACATAAATTCCAATATTTATAGAATAAGTAGACAAAAGTATCAGGTAAACGTAGAATATAGTGGCACATTTGTCTACCTGTACATAATACAAAGCCCTGCATTCAGGTAATTACGTTGTGTATGACTTTTTATAGAATAAACATCATTAAGAGTAATTATTTTCTATTATTTCCTCTAATAAAAAAGTTTTTGATTTTTTTTATGTTGCTAATCTGAAAATCACGTAAACTTAAGATGATCCTATTAATTACACTTCAGAGAGCTCATAAAAAATGAATCATCTGCCTCGGAACATGTTTGAAATTTATAGATAAAATTAGCTACACCGCCTGGGCTATTAATTTTAATTCTTATTTATTTATCTCTCAAACCAATTAGAAAGAATAACTTAGGTTTACTAAATATACTGTAATTTAAATTCATGAAATTGACCCATTCGGTCCCAAACAGTTTTTTCGATTTTCTTTCGCATTTACTTAGTTCCAGGTAGCTAAGAATTATGCAAAATAATAGTAAATATACAGAAATTCTTTTCCATGCCGTCATATAATTTAAATAATGATACATTGTTGCAAAATATTTTGAACAATGCCACGTTATTTTAAAATACACAATACAAAATAAATTGATTGCAATAAACGTCTATTTCGCTCTTAACATTTGTTGGGATAGATGGCTCTCCTTGCAATTTGTGTAAATATATTTGCTCAACTCATATAAAAAAAGGAAAATGATTTAACTTGCTTGTTGTGCCTAGTTCGTACTGACGAGAGCCAAGAATCCGAAAACAGCAGTATACTGATGGTATAATATCCGCAACATGGAATTGTTCTTTCTGTTGGTGCTTAATGCAATCAATTTACTTTGTCCTGTGCATTTTAAAATAACGTGCATATATCTTGCATCAATGCACCATTATCTAAATTGTTCTTAAAATGCTTCTAGTAGTAGTTATATGAGGCTTTGGAAGAAAATTTTTGTATATTTAATATATGCACCCCTCAGATGTTCAAAAATTTGTATGGACTGTAGGTACTTTTAAGCAAAAAAAATAATCAAAAAATCGTTTGCCACATGTTGACAGAAAAAGTTATGTGCTGATTTGAGAACAGTGGACATATTAATTGGAAGTCTTTAGAATAACTCCCGAAAACAAACAATTTTACGTGAATTAGAATTTTCAATACTTCAACAAGAAACTGAATGAGATTTTATGAAAATGTAATTCATTAGAATGAAAATTTTTTTAAAGACAAGGTACGTAAATAAATTAATTTCAGGCCTTTGCTCTCATTTTTAACTGAATTTACATATCGTAGGGGATCATGTAGATACTAGTTTAGCCTGCTTAGCCGTAGAGGACTAGGTTGGATGCTAGTGTTAAAATGAGAATGGCAAATAAAAATTTTTACTCGTTAGCATAACCAGAAGTCAGGTTATCGAAAGAATGCAAAGATTTCATTAATATTTTTATATATAGTTTTTTCCTTTAGTTCTCATAGATAGCTTTTCTTTCCACTGTTTGCAAAATCCTACAAAGAATATGTTTCATTACTATAAGCAAACAAATAATAAATAATTCACTTTTAAACATGCATAGAGTATATAGGCTCCTATACTAGTTAGCTAATAGATAGGTGAAGATCTGTTGTTTTTTATCAGTCAATGTCAATTATAATTATTTTATTCATGGATATTGTCTTAGTTTTGCATGGAACATCGTTATGAGTGGCTTTAGGCTTTTCTGATGAGTCCACAATAAGGACGAAAAACGTTTCCGAGAAACTGAATGAGATTTTATGAAAATGTAATTCATTAGAATGAAAAATTTTTTAAAGACAAAGTACGTAAATAAATTAATTTCAGGCCTTTGCTCTCATTTTTAACTGAATTTACATATTGTAGGGGATCATGTAGATACTAGTTTAGCCTGCTTGGCCGTAGGGGACTAGGTTGGATGCTAGTGTTAAAATGAAAATGGCAAATAAAAATTTTTACTCGTTAGCATAACTAGAAGTCAGGTTATCGAAAGAATGCAAAGATTTCATTAATATTTTTATATATAGTTTTTTCCTTTAGTTCTCATAAATAGCTTTTCTTTCCACTGTTTGCAAAATCCTATAAAGAATATGTTTCATTACTTCAACATTAATACTAAACTTTTGAACCTTTGGTAAACTTTCAAATTACGTCTCACTCTTGGAATAGAAAGAACAATTATATTTATAAGGTATACTTGTTTAACTACTATTTTTAATAATACCGATGAAATTCTAATGCCGATTCAAGAATGGGATAAAATACACTTCAGCTTCTCAGTGTTATTTGTACATTGAAGGTAAACTGGTATCAGAAAATAATAAGCCTATTTATAACACTTTTTATTTCACTACACACATATTTGCTGAATTTCGATTTGAAATTGAAGGACAAAAGAAAGAAGTGAGGGACTAATTTCACCTCGAGTGAAATTAGCTTGTTCATTGAAAAGTAGTTGAAGGATCCTTAATCAATAGCAATACATGCTGTTGGGTATCGTTGGTTAAGACATGTTAAGACATGTTCATTTTGCGGCAAAATTGTAGTTGCCACAATGTCTTTGGTGAAGTGGTACCGTTGAAAAAATTCTTCATCAGTGCATGAAGTGATTAGGTCGTTCTTTGACATGATATGTACGTAAATTATTTATGTACTCCAAATCTTCCTCATCATTGTCGTGGGACACTTCAACCATTTATCAAAATAATTACGAATTACAGTTAATATGTCATACTGACCTCATGTCACAAAAAATTTGGTTATGTTGCTTAGATTAAATTTAGCTATAGCCACGCCCACATTTAACTACGATCAAGCCCTAACTGAGCTTGAAAGTAACCAAATCAAGTGGTTAATATTTAGCCAGATGCTAAACTAACTCTTTCGGGGCCGAAAGCAACGGCTCTAAGCATATTTAAACAAGAAATTATTTGAAACATTTTTACTCCACTACGTGGATTTATAATTTTCATTGTAACAAACATTAGTTTAATAAATGAAATTATGTACAAGAAAACTTAATTATAGAAGTATACTAATCGGAATAGTCTTTATTACATTATCAGTTTATTATATTTTTTAATCTTCATTGACATAAATAAAGATATTATTTGCATTATGGTACATGTAATGTATTTACCATTTAATTATAATAAAACATGTGTTAATTAATTACTTGTCTTTAATTAAACCGTATCAGTATAGTTGTCTCCATTTGTTGTGCACATAAAAGAGATCATAAAAACCGGCTATCAAGAGATAGAACCGTTCTTCAAATTTTTGTGTATTAGAGTCAACGAATAATAATATTTACTCTGTTTTAGGATAGGTATGTCTTATGTATTGACACAATGCCCTACCGTCGCCACATTGACATATAAATTCAAATTATGGCGCTGTTTGCCTGCTCCCTAGGTATGGCGTTCTAGTTAGGAGTGATTCGCGTAACTACATCACAGGAGTTAGAAATTTTAATTAAAAGAGGCGTGTTTCCATTCATCTCTTATCTAATCATGCAAAAAAATATTTTACATAAGAATCATGATGTTTTATCTATAAAGTAATACATTGTATTTATTATTTAATATAATGCATAAAAATAAAGTATGCCCCGGTCTCCCCTTATATTAGTTCAGCCATCAGCTTTGAGTTTTTTGTGTGCCTTATAAATACGGAGTAAACTATAACATTTAATCTTCCAGTGATAGAATAAATACGAGGAACCTAATAAGTCATAGTCCAGGCTCTCCTAGATCATCTCGTTACGCTTACAACACAACCGAAAATGCAAGTAAAAATGTATAGGTGAAATTACTGTGATGCGACATGTGCTGGAGGACTGGCAGAGTGGAGATTTTATGTGCGGAATTAACTTGGAATTTGAACATGATACCTTAGTTGCAACAAGCGAGAACGAACTCATGGCGGACAATCTCTAAATGAGAAGCTCTGAGTACAGTTGAAAAATTATAATTTACCTCGAAGCCCTTGTGCACAAAACCGGAAACTATCTGTATAATATTTGATAAATAATATACAGTCGGTTTCACTTGAAATGGTAACACCCCAATACCGTTTTCTTTTTTTATATGTAGCTTTTAATTCTCTTGTAAAGGTTTAAACAACATTTTAGCCTAAGATAAAATCAAACCTATTGTGATCAAGAACAATCTGAAATAAATTAAAACACATATCAGGGATTAAAAAAAAAATTATTCAGGAAAGTTGTTCAGAATCACCTTAAAACCACAATTCCCAAGTATGGTTGAAAGGAAAAGTTCACCCCAAAAAATCAGCAGCAGCATTAATTTATTATCAATATTCTTAGTTCTAAAAGAGTAAATTAAATAATATTATAACAAAAAAAAATATAGCAACATCCTGGTTAAATAACGGTTTTCTCTATTAAACCAACATTTTTCTATTCCGTTTTCTATTGTTATTTGCTACTCTGCGTTATTCAGCTGGTGTAATCTTCTAACAAGCATGCGTTGTTCTATCACGAAGTTTTCTATATTTTGTGACCTTCATTTTTACGCTTTAGCTTTAATAGTTCCACATAAATAAAAGTCTAGCGGGGTTATGTTACGAGATCTAGGAGGCCATAAAATGAATGGACTATCTCTCCCTATTAATTTTTGTGGATTATTTTGATCTAGCCATTGTCTAACTGTGAGTCCATTATGGATAGATGCTCCATCGAGTTGAAAATACATGTCTAGTCGCACTTAAAATGGAATATCATTTATTCATCCTAAAATTCATTGTTTAAAAACTCTAATAATCTAGCTGCATTCAAATTATGATGGAAAAAGAAGTTCCTATTTTTATATCACCTAACATACCAAACCATACATTGATTTTCTGAGAATATTGCTCTTGCAATTTATAACCACCCAGTGTCAGACCACTAGTGGCAATTTTGTAATGAAACCACACCATGGGATCTAGCTTTGTCTGTATACAAAATATTCTTTAGAAAATGTCTGTCATTCAAATATTCACCTTGAATTCACAAGCAATATTTCATCTTGTTCTAATGTATGTAAGAGAACAATGCCAAATCTTCGAAATTGTTCTAATGTTTTTAGGGTTATCATTTATGAAGTTCAAAATTACTTGAATTGTCTGAACGGTTTTTACTTTCAGTTTGGTTACAATTTTAGTTATTGAAAATTTGGTTAATTTTAAAAGTCGTCTTATGTGCTAAAGGGCAACGAACATGCTTCACCCTAAATTCACTGGCAACTTCTCTTGTGGAACATACACTGTCACGAATAATTCTTATAGTTTCCTCTTTTGCAACTATAGTTAGTCTATATGCGGTCATAATTTAATTACTTAAACAATAACAATCAACAATATTTTAATAGTTTGGCACAATGACATCCATGTTTTGTTTGGAAAATCTCATGACAATTTGTAATTGAAAATAGATCGTTGCAATCTGGTGATAACATTGAAATAAATTTTACTGTAGACTTTTTGAGGTGAACTTTTTTCAACCAAACTTGGGAATTGGGGTTTTAAGGTGATTCTAAACAACTTTCCTAAATAAACTTTTTTTACAAAATAATCCCTAATTTGCTTTTTTTATATTTTTTTCTGATTATTTTGTCACAACAGACTAGATTTTTACTTAGGCCAAAATATTGTTTAAACCTTCAAAAGAGGATTAAAAGCTACATATAAAGAAATAAAAAGGTTGTTGTGGTGTTACCATTTCAAGAGAACTGTAGAGGTCAAAATCGGTAACTTGTCAGTTGAGCAAAGTTTGATGTGGCAGGTATATCACGAGGTGCACAAATGTCAGAGTTGCGAACGCTCTGGTTTTCTTTCTTTTTCTTTACAAGAACTCATAAGCTACCCTCTAGTTACTGTTGATGTGTTGGTGAAATACAAATAAAATAGTTCAGTCGAACATGTAGTGACAAGAGCCTCTGATCACAGCCGCTGATTTACAAGAAATGTTACTCTACTCTAGTGATTACGTTTCCTACACCTTCTGGTCATTGACGACTTATTCAGATGACCTTCTTGTGCATGAAGTATAAGAATGGTAAGATGTGGATGGCATGTGTCCATCGATTGGTTGTAGAACCCTGCCAGTTATGCTGCTGCCGTTATTGAGTTAACAAATAGGGAGGTAGTCTAGCAATCACCAATAGAATTACAACCACTATCGAAATAGACTACTTTTTTGGTTTTGAAAGTTGAGTTTTTTATTTTTCAAAAAGTAATTAGTGAAATAATAATTGTATTATTAGTATCTTCCTCATAATTGTCGTCGCGTTACTTAACATTTATTCGCTCAAACAAATTAAAAACTTTCTCCCCATGAATATTCACTTAACTCATTTGGAGTATATAAAACTATTATAAATCACGAATGTAAATATTACCATATTTTATAAGCATGTTTTAACCCAACATTATTTATTTCTTCTATATGTAGGTGACGATTGCTCACTTAAGGATGGTTCCCAAGGTGTTTGTAAATTCATAGTAGACTGCTTACCTGCTCTGGAATTACTGAAGAAAGGGGTACTACCAGACAACCATTGCAGGTTCAAAGGAACACAGTCAATTATTTGTTGTGAAGATACGAGTAAAATAAAAGAAACGACGTCCACCAGCACACAAGAAACGCCAACTCCTTCAGCATCTTCAAGAGTAACAGAACCAAAAGTGATAACAACAGTGTTATATACAAACAGAACACAAGGGGAAATTAGTAAACAAAGTGAGTCTTTTACCTCATAATATACATGATGTCCAAATCCAACGAAAGGTAACTACCCTGAATAAAAAAATCCTGATAATTTGAAAACGATAACAGATTAAATCTTTAGTAAAATGAAAAGTGCATTAGATTGGTTAATTTTTTCATATGCGATGTTTGCAAAAACTGCTAGTCTAGAAAAGTTTTAAATGAAAATGTTCCCTACATGTACAGGGTGTTCATGAGGAATTGTACATACTTCCAGGGGCGGTAGAGGACCATATGGGTATTCAGGAATGGCCATTGAAATTTTCTGTCGCTCTTAATTTCTGAGATACAGGGTGATAACTGATTTTGGTCTAAATTTGTTTTGGCCAGAACGTCTTTACTATTCATCGGATTTTGTTTTAATTTTAGACACTTTGTACACTTATCACAGTTGATAGATTACTAGTATAACTTTCTTTTATATTCCAGTGCCAGACATTTTTAATTTAATTTTTCCGATTCCTGTAAAAATGATCACCCTGTAATATTTTTTTTATCATTCAGGTGCCAATTATAAAAGTCCATACATCACTAAACATAAATATGTAATTAGAATTTTTTGTCGCACCTTTGATTTTTTTACAAGCGATTTAATTTGGCAAAAAGGGGAATTTAAAAAAAAACAGCTTGATTTGCTTACATTAATTGTCCAAATAATTAAAAATGGTCAACTTAAACTCGGTAAATAATGTTCAATATTGACAAAAAATTTAAAACAAAAGTTTTTTTATTTCAAAGAAGGTGTAGCTAGGTACATAACAAGAATCATTAAACAGTTTTCTTTTTATTATTACATAATTATTAGTAGGCCTGGACAGTTTAACATTTCTTGTTTGTTGTCCTAAACAGTAGAACTAGTGTACTTGGTTAACTTAGTCTGCAAATAATCGTACCTTATAAATTTACAAATAAGGAATATGCCAATATTATTTTTTTTGTTTGTGGATTTTGTGATGGTAATGATAGACAAACCGCAGAGAAATACAATATTCTTTTTCCTAGCAGAAGAACACCAAATCGTTAGACATTTTCAACTGTGTATCGCTATGCAATAGAGCACGGCAGTTTTCTATCATCAAAAGTGGAACGAGATGTTATTCAAAACGTTGAAGATCAAGAAAATATCATTAATATTGTTCAAGAACACCCTGGAAGTGAGTACCAGACGAAAAAGTGCCCAATTAGGAGTTCCTCATGTGTGGGTTTGGAAGACTATACATAAAGGAAGATTACATCCGTGTCTTATTCAGCAAGTGTAAAGGCTTCAACAGGGTGACAATGTAAACAGGTTAAAATTTTACCACTGGGCTACACAGCCCCACAAAAGATAAAAAAGTTCAAATCCCAAAAGTAAACCTGCCAATCAATCTTTATGTATTATGACCTCCTGAATTCGACGCCGCCATCAGAATTTCATTTATCGTTGAGTTTTTTTAATCTTAGATTTAAAAATATTAAAAATGCTATTTCAAAGATAAAATCTAAGATAAAATAAAACTCAACGATAAAATGAAATTCTGATGACGAAATCGAATTCAGGAAGTCAAAATACATAAAGATTGATAGGTTTAGTTTCTGGGTCTGAACTTTTCTTTTTATTTGTGGGACTATGTTATTGATCACAGACTGACTACATATCGACGTTTATTCGCAGATGAGGCCCAATTTACACGGCTTGGCGTATTTAATTCAAGAGATTCGCATAACTGGACCGAAGACAATACTCATGCTATAAGAGAAGCCCATTCTCAACATAAGTTCTCGGTAAATATTTGGTGTTGTATGATTAACAACAACCTAATTGGCCCACATATTCTTCCGGCAAGACTAACTACAGAGGCGATTTCTTACAAAATATCTTACCTAGTTTAATGCAAGGTATTAATGTAAGAGGACAATACTTCCGGTATTACGGAGCTCCTCTTTATTTTGATATTAAGGTTGAAAAGCATTTGGATAATGACTATCCAAACAGATGGATTGGATATGGGGGGACCTCATACTTGGCCGGCTAGGTCACCAGATTTCAACCCCGTCGATTGTTTTCTATGGGGATATCTCAAAACTGAAATCTACAGTGTTCCAATAAATACTAGAGATCAGTTACTTTAGCGAATTTTCTTCTGTAGTGACCAAATTAGTAACAATCCTGCGTAAAATGTATGGAAGCTGGAGGTTCTCATTTTGAACATTTGCTCTAAGTATTTGTAATATTTTTAAATCATTTTTGTAAATAATTAATGTGACCATTTTGAATTATTTGGACAATGAGTGTAAGCAAATAAAGCTGTCTTTCTTCAAATTTCCCATTTCCAAATTCAGTCGTTTGTAGAAAAATCAACAAAAGTGCGACAAAAATCTAATTACATGTTTCTGTTTAGTGATGCATGGACTTTTATAATTGGACTTGAATGTAAAAATAATATTACAGGGTGCTCATTTTTGCAGGAATCGAAAGAATCAAATTAAAAAAGTCCGGCACTGGAACTTAAAAAAATTATAATAGCAATCTAATGGTGATAAGTGTCTAAAATTTAAACAAAATCCGATCAATAGTAAGGACGTTCTGACCAAAATAAATTTAGGCCAAAATCAGTTTATCAATTTGTATCTCAGAAATCAAGAACAACAAGAAAATTACTACGGCCATTCCTGAATACCCAAGTGGTCCTCTACCGTCCCTGGAAGTATGTACAGTTCCTCATGAAACACCCTGTATAATTGGTATTCAATTAAAAGGATCTTGCTTGCTATTTTTATTATAGCAAACTCTCACTTTTAGTCAACAATCATATTTTCACCTCCATATTTAAATACTTTGATAACAAATATGTAATAATAACCGAATATTTGGGACCAATTAGTTGTTCAGTTTTTGAGTTAGAGCAAGTTAAATGAAAAAATAATAATAATATAATAATAATAATAATAATACTTTATTCAATAAAGACATGAAAGGGCGAAGTTCAGCTTAGTATAGCACAGACGCTATAGCAGCTGTTCTTCCACTTAACCCAGAAAAAAGAGGCAACCAATACACATATAAAAAAATATATATCTATATATATGCATACTTACTTAATACAACAGAATTACATACACAATTCTCCTTCCTCTTTTTTTTCCCCCTTTCATTAGTTCTTAGTTTTACCATTTTTTCTAATTTTTTTTGTTACGCTAAGATAGAAAAACTTTATGATAGGCAGGTTCGTTTGAAATTTTTGGGAAAAGAAGAAACAGAGAGAGACTTAACTGCAGTGGGAATAGAGTTATATAGGGTAGAGATGTTTTGAGAAAACGATCTTTCAAATATCGCGGATTTATGAACTGGCGGCGTTAGAGTGCCCTTGTGTCTAATATTTATGTTATGTACATCAGTCCGAAATACAATTTTTCTGAATAAATAGCTGGGACTATGAAACAATATTATTTTATGGTATAATGTAGCGCAATGTAGCTTACGTCTGTTTTTCATGCTTATCCACCTGGCGTCTATTAATTTGTGACTGATTGGCTCACGTTTTCTGATTCCATATACGAATCTTAAGCAATAGTTCTGAATTTTTTGTATCCGTTGGGAGGAAAATGCTGTTAGACAGGGTCCATAAACGGTATCACAATAGTTAAAAACAGAAAGAACCAGGGAATCACACAAAAGTAGTTTAAGTTGTTGATTAAGGATATGTCTGGAATTATAAAGCAATTTTAGTCTACATATGGCTTTTTTAATACAGTTCGAAACATGTTCCTGAAATCTGAGGTCGGTGTCAAGTATAAGTCCTAAATTTTTTATATTGTTTTTTATGGGTATCATTACGTTATTGATCTTAAGCTTAATATTTGGGGTTAGGTTAATCCCATCAGCCTGACGGCCGAAAAGCATTACAGCTCACTTACTCGGATTTAAATGAAGACAGTGTTCTAGCGATATTTCAGAAATTTTTTTAAGTTCACAACTAACAATTTCACAACTGCTGTGAAAACTACTAGGATCAAATGAATAAAACAATTGTGTGTCGTCTGCGTACATCTGTATGCTGCATTTTTCGGTAAGTGCTGGTAGAAAAGATGTGTATAATATAAATAAAATTGGTCCTAGTATAGACCCCTGTGGTACCCCGCATGAAAGTTGTAGACTATCTGAAACATCCCCATTTAAGACGACTCTTTGCTCTCTTTCTTGTAAATAGTTCGCAATAAAAGTTACTGCAGTTGTATCAAAGCCTACATATTTTAAAATTAATAACAGAATATCGTAATTTTCTTAATTTAATTTTTGTTAGTATTATGTAGCCAATAGACGACAAAAACAAGAACGCGGTGTGCGAAAACGGCGTTAAATAATTATGTACAGGGTTGGGCGAAAGTATAGAATAATCGCTATAAATCTGCCTGTAGAAGTTTCCTGAAAAGATGCTTGACAGATTGTAGCGACTTTTATTTTTGCGCATATTTGGATGCCTTCTAAGTTATTTTTGCGTCAGCGGTTTTTGAGATATGACGTCATCGATTTTTTTATTTTTTTTCTAAATGGCGACCTATATTTTTTTCCCACTTTCTGGTGCAGTTTCTATTTTCTTCTCAGCCACATAACATTTTGAATAGGTAACATAAGAAAAATTTTGAGGAAAAAAAATAACAATCATTTTATTTCATTAATTCGACAAAACTTGATAAAAATTATAACAAGTAATATTAAGAGGTGAAAAGTGAAGTCATTCAATAGAAAAGAATAATTGAAAGTGTTCTCCATTCACTAATTGACAATCACCAAGACTATCCAGTTAGCCTCTTGTGGAATTTACCAGAGCATGTTGGAGTATTTGCATTATTTCAACACGAATTCTATCTCTTAAATCTTAAATTACATTTAAATATTCTCGGAGTATTATTGCATAATGAGGGGGGTGGCATAAAAGAACCACTTGTCGGAGAAAAATAATATATGGCAGACAGTTGAGCTTTTGCTAAGAAATAAATCCAAAATATTTTTAGTAGAAAATATGCAGGATGGACAGAAATATAAAGTGGGACTGTAATATTTGGCAGGTAATTAACACTATCTTCAAAGAATAAATCTGTTATATCTTTAACACAAAATATACAGGGTGAATATACAAAAAATATTAATGGAAGAACTATGACGAAGGGTGGACATTTAACATGTGTACCATTATCAAGTAGAGGACTTGACGACGAAAATATATACAGTGTGTCTCTCTTAAGAGTAATAATTGTTTTGTTTTTTGTCCGTTTTGAATCAAAGTGATCTTAAACGATGGAGGTCATCAAGGTCTATTAAGACCACAAAATCACTTTCCATATTTAAATGCAAGGCCATCTACGATACAAAATAATTGTATGAAAAAAATAAAAAAATCATAGTAGGAATTTTTAATCAAAAAATTTTGTCAACAAAACTTGGTCGAACTAATTCTAAAACCTTGATCCGAAGTTTAATCAAATTCTAAAAAAAATGAGGTCTTGATGAAAAAAAAACTATTAATGCATTTAAATTTATTTTTCTGAAATAATGTACACAAATGAATAATAAATACAACCAAAAGAATGCATGCCTCGATTCGTTTTCTGTTATTGTTCATAACTTCTTCATTTAAAAAAAAAATAACTAAACTTTTATTCAGGGTTTTTAACTGATTTCGAACAAGTTTTGTTAACAAAATTTTATGATTACAATATGATTTTTTCATTTTTTTTCATGTAATTTTGTATCGTAGATGACATTTAATGATGGAAAGTGATTTTGTATTCTTAACTAGACCTTCATGACCTCTATCTTTTAAGATCAGTTTGATTCAAATCGGACAAAAACAAAAGAATCAATGCGCTGTTACACTCTTACTTGAGACACACTGTATACGGTGGTCACACAAAAGAAAAAATATTTAAAAAACAAAAAGTGCCAAGTAGAGTATATCATCAGATTTTTTATAAAAAAATTATTCACCTTTGGTTGGAACACATAATACAACTTCCTACATTAAAGTTGTAATGAAAAATTAATATAATATTTAATTTCTTACCCATCATGCAATAATTTCTTTTCAGAATGCAGAGAATATGCAAAATATGTGATAAATAGGTCTGAGGCTCCTACATTGTCAGTAGAAACCCGTTATTCAAATACCGCTGAGTGTGCTTTTGAGAAACTGCCACTTATTGTTGGAGGTACATTAGCATCAAGACAGGAATTTCCTCATATGGTAAGACTTATTAAGTAATACGGGCTATTGAAAACGACACACGCCTGTTTTGGGACACTTAGACTACTTTCTTGAAAAAACGCTCGAATAGGTCGATTCTTGATTTTTGTGGGACGACTGTTGATGTTAAACTTGACAGTGACACATCAACCCCTAGCCCCAGCAACCTCTAACTCAAGAATTTAAATAGGGAAAGGGGGTCGAGCGATCCCTCATTTGAAGCATCTTTCAATTCTTTATGAGACAGCATGGTCGAAATTAGTTTTCTTCAATTTTTCTTTCGTCCTCATGAAAACCATTCTCTAGATACACTAAGTTGGGGATGTTGTTTGGGATAAATCCCGAATCACGTCACCTTTATCTTTTGAACGGCACATTTTGATATCAAATTTGACTTTGTCATGTCAAAAATTACGGTAAGGTGGTCGAGTGACCCCTCATTTTCAAGATCTCTTAAAGAATCAAGATACCTTTAAAATGATGGGTCACTCGAGCAAACATAAAAACAATCATGCACTCGCATAGAGAACTATGCGAGTGCATGATTGTTTTTAGATTTGCTCGCGTTTTCTTTTAAATAACTGATAATATGCTTAGTAATTTAAATTTTAGAAAAGTATGCAATACATTTTTATTTACCTTAGGCGTTTATAAAGACTTCCCGGGACTCAGATACAGTGATTTGAAAGCTTTTTCTGCCCTGAATACTAAATGGTTAAATAATTCAAGTTTGTTAGTAGTTTAGTATTCAGGGCCGAAAAGGCTTTCAAATCATTGTATCTGATTATCGGGAGGTCTTGATAAACACTGAAGGTAAATAAAAATGTATTTCATACTTTTTTTAAATTTAAATTAATAAGCATATTATCAGTTGTTTAAAACAAAACACGAGCCAACCTAAAAACAATCATGCACTCGACCACCTTACCGTAATTTTTATTTTTGGTGGGGCTTGCTGGGGGTAGGGGGTTGACCTGACAAAGTCAAATTTGACATCAAAATGTGCCGTTCAAAAGATAAAAGGTGACGTGTTTCAGGATTTTTCCAAACAACACCCTCACCTTAGTTAATCTAGACAATGGTCTTCATGTGGACGAAAACAAAATTGAAAAAACTAATTTGGACCATGCTGTCGCATACAGAATTGAAAGACGCTTCAAATGAAGGGTCGTTCGACCGCTTTCTCTATTTAAATTCTTGAGTTAGGGGTTACTGAGGCTAGAGGGTTGATGTGTCACTGTCAAGTTTGACATCAACAGTTGTCCTCCAAAAGTCAACAATCGACCTGTCCGAGCGTTTTTTCAAGAAACTAGTCTAAATGTCCCAAAACAGGCGTGTTTAGTTTTCAATGGCCCACCCTGTACAAAACGTTTATAAATGTAGGATTAAACAGGATGTCTTTATTTTGCTTATCAATTTTGGAAAATAGTATATTATGTTACCAGGTGGAGAAAGCGAACATTACATGTTGAGAGCAGAAGTTCGGCTTGCGCCTCGGCTGAGCAACTGGGCGATACATGTCATGTGCCTTCTACTCTAAAAATTACATCAAATATGTTCAATCTTGGCAAAAAATAAAATATAGGTAATACTAACCATTTTAAATGCGTACATACCTTTGTTACTAAATATTTATCATTAGGTGCTTTATTAAGGAATTCATCAAACTCTTCTTTAGATAAAACTTTTGAATTTTTAGGTTTATAATTTTCGCCTTGTCGCTTTAAAAAGGCAAAAAATGTAGAATAGTTGCCAATTTTTACATTGTGTTCGATGTTTAATTTAGATTTTACCATTGAATATTGCGCCCATAGAGTTGAACTTTTGGATAAATGTGTAAAATATGCTATCATCACATTTTCCGAATACATATATATGTACGTTGTTGTCCTTGGCCCATTTTATAAATTTATCGAGCGCATTATCATAAACTCTATTGGATGTCGCGGGAATTAATGTTGCCACCGATGAATTTGCAATTTCAAGTAATTCAGATGGTGTGCACTGCATTCTTCAGACATTCGTCGTATGATAGGTATACTGCTGTGCAAAACTAAATAGGGCAGCACTTGTTACTGTACTTATAAGAGTTAAACAGCGATATAAGAAAAAAGGAATATTATAAGAAGGCCTTTAACTGGGAGACGAAGGATAAATGATGATTGAATACGATCAGTAATTAGCAAATTATCTGCGTGGAAAAGCAGATACATTTATATTACACCACTACTGTCACTGTCCTACTCATTTTTGCACCGCAGTGTACATTATTTTATTTTTGTCCTAGAAAAAAAATTAAAAATATTTGTATTAGTACAAAAATAAGCTCTTTCTCCAGGACGTGTTGCAATATATAAGTATTGTTACACGCTTGAAGAAAAAATTGCTTATAAACATAAGTTTTATAATACTTGGTGCTCCAATGCAACAGATACTTTCTTTATATATTTATACTCGTAATATATGACTGCAAGGCCATGCGCACAACACCAATGTGTCGGAGTGACAGTGTTTCTCCAATAAAACTGAATCTCTACATTTCTACGCCACTGTGTGAAGAGAAAATTGCATACGGTTGCTGATAATGGATAACCGTAAGTCCATTACAAATTTCGCAATGAACCGTCCGACACGCTTTGAAAAAAAAAGAAAGTATTTTGGTAAGCCACACCGCGTCTCTCAAAAACAACACATGTTAAAATTTATATTAATACAATTTTATCATGCTATAGGGATTTGACCAGCCTTATCAAGAATACTATATGACGCGAGTTTAAAGTTAGGCTCAACTTACTTTTCAGTAAACAATACAAGAAGATTACTATTCTGATAATATAATTGTAGTTGTGCACTCTTATTTTTAGCAATAAAGTAATTCTTTTAAAGTTTATAACATTCTGAAATACGCAATACTTCATAATCACTTCGCAGAAGTTTCAGTATTCATACATTATTGTAATTGACCTTATTTTGCTGAACGGTACTTCTTACCACCATGCCATTCCGTTGTAGTTACCTGTTAGGTGTACGATATCCCCAAAGCTCATTTTCGCCACTTTAGAGTTAACAACAACCCAACAGTCCTCCTCCTTTTCCCAGAATTGTTGTTGTTGTGAACAAAAAGAATGATGAAGTGTGGAAGAAATCGATGTTAGTTTGGCAAATTCAGCTTTGTTGCTATGTGTTTTCGAATAGGCACACACTGATGAAATTTTAAGCGTATTTTTTTTCATTTTACGCAAAACTGTATATTTACTATGGTGGGTGGAGATAATGGCTAGATTTGCTTAAAAAGGTAACGTCGACTTCTTCCACATCCTAAACCAATTTACGCAATTTTTTCACAGGCTTTTAGAAAGGAGTTTCTTTCCTAAAAGCTCGTAAAAATATTGTTTCAATCGGCTTAGTGGTATAGGATACATTTACGAAATACCATGTTCTTCGATAATTTCCCCTACATCCCTAAACGGATTCAAACAATTTTTTACGGGCTTTTAAAAGAAACTTTTTTTAAAACACTGAAGAAATTGTTTGAATCGGTTTAGGAATGTAGGAGAAATTGACGAAACTTGAGGCCTATATTATTAAAACAAAAAATAATATTGTTTAATTGAATTGTAGGCTCTGATCGGTTATCAAGCTGGAAATGAGATTCTCTGGGATTGTGGAGGTTCCCTAATCAGTGAGAGTTATATTTTGACTGCTGCACACTGTTTAAGAGGTCGTCAACAGTAAGTTTTCGCTTTATTTTTAGGATGTCCATGAAGGTTGTTAGACAGGGCATTTAAACTTTAAAAATGATAGAAAGGCTTTATAAGTATCTCAGAAATAGATGCATAAATATTTTATTCAAGGATGCATATTATTACTAGACTACTGACTAGGCACCTCTTAGCATAGCATAAACCAGTATCCACATAACCCCCTACGGCTATGAAGATTCAGTTAAAATGAGAACAAAGGCCTAAAATTAATTTATGTATATACCTCGTCTTTTGGAAAATTTTTCATTCATTATGGTTATGTGGATACTGGTGTATTCTGCATAGCCGTAGGGGACTGTGTAGAAACTAGTGTTAGAATGAGAATTGTCCAATAAGAAAGACAGGTTATCGAAAGGATGCAAAGATTTTAAATCAATAATTTTACAAATAGTTTTTATTTTAGTTCTCATAGATAGTTTTTTTCTGCTGTTTGCAAAATCCTATAAAGAATATGTTTCGTTACAAGTATAAGCAAATAAATAATAATTAACTTTTAAAACTTTAACTCGACAAGCAAAAGTAGTGCCAAACATGTCTGGAAAACAATTCAGCTAAGCCAATACTGTAAACCGTAACAAAGAAATATTGTTGATCCAATAATACAACACAATGCCTTTTTCATTCACTTGCAGTGTACTCGCAAATGACAGAACACTTGTCTAGAAGCGAAAATGATCTGTGACATGGAGAGAACCTCAAAGAGAACGTTAGTCATTACTAGATTAAATTTAGAGGCAAGCGATTATATCGACCTTATCGATTGGCAAGCTACTAAGACAATAACTCCACCTATGATTGAATGATCTTATCGATGAAGAATTTAAAAGATCAATCAATAGTAAAAAGTTGGTAGATATCATTCTCTTTTTGCCATAGCTAGGCACTGGAAAGTCGTTTCACGTTAATTACTGAAGCTTCACAGAGCCGGTTCCAATGCCCAAGATGGCTTTATTAGAGTTTCTTAAATCACAGAAGTTTGCCAGCCTTTAACAAGGAAAAGATATTACTCAATAGAAACTAACGTGGTTAGGAGGTAATGTGGTCGAAGTCACATAGTAGCCACCTACTCGTGGTGATTTCTTAGTTTTACCTGATCAAACAAAGAGCTAGTGTTAAACGTCACTTCACACCGATTGGTGCCATTTAATTTCTCTTAGGTTACACATCTATTTCGAAGATGTGTAGAGGGCAGAAGATATTGGATTTCTGTAAAAAAAAATCAGTGTAATAACTGAGCTATAGTATTTAACAACTTATTTCCCTATTAAAACTAAGAAGTTTGCATGTATATCAATGTGTTATAAGTTAAGAGCTACTGGCTGATGGTTCATCCAAAGCCAAGAAAAGGAGAAAAGAGATACGCTTTAAAATACAAACTTTTACTTAGCTTCTTTTGTGTATTTTATTATGTTTTCTTCCTAGGGGCTCTGCGAAATTTGTGAAACTTGGTATAACCAACCAAACAGATTCCACGAACCTACAAGAGAGAATTGTCAGTGAAATAATATATTATCCAGAATACGAGCACACGAAATACCATGACATTGGTCTGTTGAAGTTATCAGAAAAAGCCGACTTGAATACTTATGTCCGACCCGCATGTCTGCAAACAGAAAGAAATATTCCCAATGAGAAGGCCATAGTTTCCGGATGGGGAAACATTAAATTCACAGCAAAAACGGGAAGCAATGACTTGCTGAAAGTTGTGTTAGAATTCTTTGGCGTGGAGAAATGTAACAAAACTTATAGAAGAACAATAAATCAAGAAAACTCTGTGCTCAGTCATGGAATTGTAGAAGATCTAATGATGTGCGCAGGATCAACTAAAGACATTAGAGACACGTGTCAAGTAAGTGTTCAACTGGTTAGGGGCCATTCAAATACGCTCGCTTATAGGACTGGGGGGATGTACCGCAAATGTTACAAAATTAACGACGGAGGTCAGGGGGTTCATAAAAAATTAATTTTCTCACAAAATGATGGAAAAGATATATTCAACTATTTAAGTTCGTTCTATCATGGCAAATTAAAATCTATTTGGAAATAAAAGAGAATAGTAAAAACTCATTTTAAATACAAATCCTATGAAAACATATTTAAAAAATTTAAAGCAAATTTATTTCAGGGAGATTCTGGAGGCCCTCTACAAGTATACCACAAAGATACAGGAGATATAAAGTGCATGTATGACATTGTTGGAGTAACATCTTTTGGAAAGTCGTGTGGATTGGCGAAAAATGTTCCAGGTGTCTACACAAGAGTATCAGCGTACATAAAATGGATAGAAGATGTCGTTTGGCCTCAGTAAAAAAGAGAAATATTATTCTCGGATATTGTTTTTGCAATTTTGAAACTTTAATGTTAAATATTGGCTTAATTGTACATTTTTAAATATACTGAATGTTGAGTATCTTATTCTAATCATACTTGAAAATCTTTAATGTTAGATATTGGCTTAATTATACATTTTTAAATATACTGAATGTTGAGTATCTTATTCTAACCATACTTGAAAATTTATTATTACACCGTAATTTGAAATCTTTTTGTTTTTCAATAATTTAATTATGAAATAATTCTTATTTAGTATATTGGCTATGGAAATTTAATAACAATAACGTTTAGAAGTTTTTTTACTAGTTATACGTATAGAATTAGGCCCTAAAGGGAAATGAGGAACTTTTGGTATATGAGAAATTATTATTAGGACCGTACAGAATATTCATGATTTTTTCGGATTGAAGTAATCTGAACATTCTTAGTTTTTAAATTCTTACGCGGACTGTATCATCTTTTTCTAAACCAAGATCAATTTGATCGAAGATCTAAATCTAAAGCTACGATTTGGATCTTGATCTTTAATCAAGCTGATCTTTTTGAAAAGGACTATGGATTTTTTTTTGTATTACATATCAGAAACATTTATCAAGAAAATTAATTTAGTGTTTTATTTTCTTTCGCCGATTAAAAGGATGTTAATATTAAAGGCATAATTTAAATATGATAATAATAATAATACTTTATTTGCTTAAATAACAATTACATTATTGTTCTTGCATTTTCAGTAAAAGGAAATGAAAGTATACTAATCCTCTAGGTTATGTAAATTAAGCTTTCAATATAAAAACACTTATTGGTACAACACGTACACATTTAAAATTAAAATTGTCTTTTTTTCAATAAAATGAGCTTCAAAGTATTATTGAACAGAATGAGGCCGTAAATGTAATGCAGTTTTTTACACTCAAACTTAAATTTGTCAGATGTTTGGCTTCGTATTTTTAGTGGAAGATGATTAAATAACTTCGCAGACGTGTTTATGCAACTTTTTCCTTGTAGTTCATGTTGGAGGGTAACGATATCTTCTTTATTTCGCGTATTGTGGTCTTGATTTGATGCATGTGTTTTTAAATTTGCTTCATGTTTTTTGACGTACTCTAAACAATACTGTATAAGTGTGTGTGTGTGTGTGAGTATATTTAAATTTGTCAATATTGGCCTACATGATTTTGTTGTTATTGCACGAACTTCAGTGGCGAGAACTAGTCTTACCGTGGTTTTCAGAACGCAAGTAACTGAAAACCCTGTATGCGCAAAAAGTCTAAAAAAGTGAGAAAAAATTAGCGTTTTTAAAAGTGAAAAGTAGTGGAAAGTGTTAATAAGAAAGGCAAGTGGCCGTGAACAACAAATCAACTCACGAAAACACGGTGAGTGTGAGAAAATTTAAAAATAAAATTATAGTGACTTTGACATAAAAACTTTGAAAACCAGAATAGTCTCAAACCCCCTTTTTCAAATTTTTTCGGATACATAACCTCAAAATTTAAAAGCGAGTTCCAAAACCAAAAGTAATACCCCCCGACCGGTTGGTTGAAACCGGTCGAGGAATGGAAGACAAAACAAAGAAAATGGAAGAAGGAAGAGCTGCGGCCTTCCTAGCGATAAATAAACAAAGAGAAATTAAAAAAGCAAGTAACCTAACCTCCGGAAACGAGACTGATAGGTCAACTATCAGTCTCGGAGGAGAAAGCAGGAAAAAAGGGAAAAAGACAAAGAGGAAACACTCAGAAATAGGAGCAGGCAATGTGAGTAGCGACGCCAGTGCCAATAGTATAATAATGGCGCCCCCAAAAGTTAGGAACACTCAAGAAAAGGAAGAGGAAAAAGAACAGTTAGTAGAACTATTCCAAATAAGGAAAGGAAGAACGCCGGAGGTAGGAAATAAAACATTCACCCATCCAATCGGGAAAGCAAAAAATACCAAAAATACAAAGGAAGAGAATACTATCACCATTGAAAATAGACACGAAGGAAAAGTAAATGTAGATGAAGATATGGATGTAGTACCAACGCCTCAGCCCCAGTCCCAGAAGGAACAACAAGACCAAAGTGACCCGCCGAAAGCAGAAAAAAAACCGCCTCCCATAATCATACATGGGAGGCTGGTAAACCATCAAAACTTGAACATATTTCTAAAAAGCAAGCTAAGCGGCGGGCACCTATGGAAACATAGCGCAAATAATACGACGCTCCAACTACAAAGCAAAGAGGACTGGGGAAGGGTCAACAGATACCTTGATCAGGCCGAGGTACAATATCATACCTACACCCCTAGGGATGAAAAAACGCATGCCTTCATCCTTAGGGGTTTATACCACAAGATAAAGACGAAAGAAATTGAGGAGGAACTCGAAAGAGACTACAAGATCAAGGTTAAAAGCCTATATACCTTACGCGGGACAAGAAATCCCGCGTATATGATAACAACTAGCAATGAGATCACGCTGCGGGATCTGCAATTGAAAGTTAAATGTATAGACCATACAGCGGTGTACTGGGAGCGTCAGTTCAACGCTAAAGGGATAATTCAATGTCATCGGTGCCAGCAGTGGGGCCATGCGACAACAAACTGCAGAGCAGCCCCCCACTGCTTGAAATGCGCCGGTGATCATATGACGCGCCAGTGCACCAAGGCGACGGATACGCCAGCTAAATGCTTCAATTGCAGAGAAGCCCACCCGGCAAACAGCGTGGTCTGCAAGGTATATAGGCAAAAAATGGACATAATAAACCAAAGGTCGAGAAGAGTTCCTCCTCCCCCCGAAACGAAGTATGTAGCAGCTCCATTGCCGAGAACAAACGCCTGGAACAGACAACAATCACCTGGAACCCCCCAAACGAGAGAGGAATACCCGCCGCTACCGGGAAGAAGAGAGAGAACATCGTCGCCGCCCCGCACGCAGCCGCAGCCACAGCCTCACAGTAGAGATGGAATGGATCATCTCCATCAGTTGAGACAAAAAATGGAACTCATGTCAACGCTAATAAATATTCGGCAAATGCTCAGGTGGGTAGATGAGCTCAATGGAGAGCTTCAGAAATGCACCAGTGCCTGGGAGAAATTCCAGGCAATGGTGTCGTTCTTCGAGAGTCTGCCCGCTGATGCCTTTTAAACTCAAGGTTTCTTCCTGGAACGCAAATGGTATAGGTAATAAAATACCTTTTCTAATTAATTATATAACGAGGCACAAAATTGACATTATGCTTCTTAACGAAACAAAACTCAACAGACGAGATAAGCTTCGCGTCCGAGGGTATACGACAATTCGAAAAGATAGGGCCGACAATAACAGGGGTGGCGGAGTGGCAGTGCTCATAAAGTCGGATATTGCCCATACGCATCGTGTTCTACGGAATACCTCCGTGGAACACGTGTGTGTGACGCTAGAAGGCGGCATGAGCATTGTGGCCGCGTATAACAGGCCCGCGAACGGCTTCACAGCGGGTTGCCTTGAGAATCTACTGAACGCAAGCCCGCGCTGCCTGCTCATAGGCGACCTTAACGCTCGGCATAACGCATGGAACTGCCATCGTAACAACGCTAACGGCAACACTCTGTACGATTACGCGAGTAATCGTAATGTCATTGTGCAATATCCGGACGATCCCACGCATTTTCCGGATAACGGTACAACGCCTACCACCCTCGACATAGTGGTCAACAAGGGTGTGAGGGACTCCACACAGCCAGTGGCTCTGGAGGAGCTCACATCTGACCACAACCCGATTCTACTAGAACTGGGTAATATGTCGAGGGAAGACATAACACAAAAAATCACTTCTTACAGAGACGCCGACTGGCGCCTCTATAAGACACACATAAACACAAACTTGACACTAACAAATCAAATCACTACAGTCGCCGATCTCGAAAATGTAGTGGATGAGTTTACACGAGTATTGCAGAATGCCAAACGGAGTGTTGCAAATGTAATAACTATAAATCCCTACAAGGACCGACTTGACGACGCGGTCAGACAGGATATTAGGGAGAAAAATAGACTTAGGCGACTTTGGCAGAGAAATCGAGATGCCGACGCTAGGGCCGAAATGATCAGGCTGCAAGGGCGGATCAGGACCGCCATAAACACCGCAAAAAACCGGAAATGGCGGGATAGGCTGGAGGCGTTGAATCCTCAAGACAACTCGCTGTGGAAGCTAACGAGAGCAATGAAAAATACGCGGGAACCCATGCCCGCCTTGACCAACGCAAACGGACGAACGGCTTTGACAGACGCGCAAAAAGCGAATGACCTAGCTACACACTTCCAGACCGTACATAACACAAATGTACCAAACAATTTAGAACAAGACCGCATCGAAAACGACATAAACGAAATAATTGGTCATGACATCCAATTGACCAGACGAGAATTTCTAAAAGTCATGACCAAGCCCTCGGAAATAGCGGGCATTATCAGGACCCTACCGAACGACAAAGCTCCGGGGAAAGACGCTATCGAGTACAAGCTACTCAAACATCTACCGAGGAAAGGCATTGTACAATTGACGTACATTGTAAACGCGATCCTACGGCTGCAACACTGGCCCAGCCAGTGGAAATGTGCCGTGGTCGTGCCGATCCCAAAGCCGAACAAAAACTCGAAGCTCGTCGGCAGTTATCGACCAATCTCGCTACTGTCGACGATCTCCAAGTTGGTTGAGAAGGTCATCCTGGTCAGGCTCAACACTGCCCAGGATGAACTTCACATCGACGACGAGTGTCAATTCGGCTTCAGGAAAGGCAGGAGCACGACGCATCAGGTCGTTAGGATCGTGAATGACGTCAAAGTACAATGCAACCTCGGTAAAAGCACCGCCATGGTGCTCCTAGATGTTGAGAAAGCCTTCGATACCGTCTGGATACCGGGACTCATACACAAACTAAACATACTAGACTTCCCTACACACATAACCAAACTGATTCACTCTTTCCTGACAGACAGGTCGCTGCAGGTCAGAGTGAATAATAAACTCTCAACACGGCGGGATATTCGCGCGGGCGTCCCCCAGGGGTCGTGCCTATCACCTAAGTTGTACAATCTATACGTATCGGACTTCCCGGAATTCCCGAATACTAAACTTGCCAAGTACGCCGACGACACAGCCATGTATGTGCACTCGCACAACGCCCAAGCAGCGAATATGCTGCTGAAGGCACACATGGCTCGTGCCACGGCGTATTACGACAAGTGGAAGATTCGGGTAAACACCGAGAAGTCTGAGACCGTACTCTTCACGCGCCGAGCTACAGAAAATCGCATTTTAACGCCAATTTCGATCAGGGGTCAAGAAATTCCAATTAAAAGGTGCGTGAAGTATCTGGGGGTACATCTGGACAGACGGCTGACCTTCAACATACACGTAAACGAAACAGTACGAAAGGTCTACTCCATGTCCAGGAGTCTGTATCCGCTCCTGGCAAGGGGTAGCGGACTAAATAGGACAAATAAAAAACTATTGTACACAATGGTGATCAGGCCGGCCATCACATACGCGGCAGAAAATCGCATTTTAACGCCAATTTCGATCAGGGGTCAAGAAATTCCAATTAAAAGGTGCGTGAAGTATCTGGGGGTACATCTGGACAGACGGCTGACCTTCAACATACACGTAAACGAAACAGTACGAAAGGTCTACTCCATGTCCAGGAGTCTGTATCCGCTCCTGGCAAGGGGTAGCGGACTAAATAGGACAAATAAAAAACTATTGTACACAATGGTGATCAGGCCGGCCATCACATACGCGGCACCGGTGTGGTGCAGCATCCCGGTCACGACAATGAAAAAACTCCAAGTCCTGGAGCACAAATTTATGCGCCTCATCTCTGATTCGGGCAGATACACCTCCCTCAGAGATTTATATGATCGTTGTAACGACATAACACCACTAGCGGACTTCATCCGGGACACATCACAAAAATTCTACGAGTTTCGACTGGGTGAAAGTCCGCTTACACGCAACATTACCCAAATAAGAATGCATAATGCCCCTTTCCAAATTAAACACCCATTACCATACCAGGCGTTGCCTATCTTTCGGCAGCCTCTATAGCCACACTCTATCCTACCAAAACTTCCAACTATCATACACTTTTCACCACCATATATTTTATTCTGTATCTATCTCTTTCCTTCTTCTTGTTTGTTATATGTTTGTATTTTTGTAATTTTTGTCATTTTGTACTTTTTTGTTAAAAATTCAATTTAGACCGATAAACCTTTGTAAAAATCCTAATCATTTTAAACTCAATCTTCCTTTCCCACAACCAAAATTTCCCAGCGGCGAGCAGACTGTTGGGGTAACTTGTTTAAATGGAGCTTTTCCAATTGAGTTCGTCTCCATCTAAGCAACAAAATTTTAAAAAGTGTTTTTTCCATAAAATAGATTTAAGTTTTTATATCCATTGTTTTTAGTTAAGCTTTTAACATGTTCAAGCAAATTGATAATTTTAAGCCGCCACAGGCGGCAGGAGTTTTATCTACTTTATAAATTTTATTGAACTAAACCGGTCAAGACCCGTCCAACCGCACTAACACCACGACGCTGCGCGACGTGGTTGTACGGTTGGCTCCGGGTCATGATCCGGGGAGGTATAAATTGTATTTTAAAAATTAAATAAATTTGTTGATGATGATGATGATGATGGCGAGAACTCGATCGGTGAAGTTAAGCAACGCCGGGAGAGTCCGTCACTTAGATGGGTGACCGTATGTCATTTCGCCGTCATAGTCAAGTGGTGGAATAGCATTATCTAAACTTCGCCAGGACTTTAAAATAAATAAGACGTTATAATTTAAAAAAAAGCGCTGATTTTTGTAATTTAAAAACTCACTCCCATTCTGTTGAATTGCCCCACAGTATCATACCATAAATTGACTGTGATTGGAATAGTCCCATATACGCTAGCCGACAGGATGTGTAGTGGGACGTATTCGGCTAATTTTCGAAGTAAGAATATTACACTAGCTAAATTATTCTCCAAATAATTGATGTGGTGCTTCCAAGTTAATTTGTCGTCTAGGTAATAAATTTGTGTGTTTGACGTCATTGTTTAGGTTCTTTAAGGTTAAATTCGTTCTCATGATTTTGTCTTTGTTGAACCATAGTTTATTTTGCGCTGACTCTACTGTGTGGTCAAGAATGTTCAGATTAGTCTCACTGCAGAAAATACTCGTATCATCCGCATGTTGTAGGGAATTTGTGTCAGTGAGATATGATGGTAGGTCATTAACATAAAGAGCGAGCAACATGGGTCCTAAGATGGACCCTTGAGGAACCGCTATGGTTGAAGAATTGATTTTTTTTTTGTTGTTACATTCGACGATTTGGTGTCTATTGCCTAAATAAGATTTTATAAAATTTTGAGCCTTGCCTTTGATTCCGTAGTACGTTAATTTAAATATACTTATTTAAAGCAACTTTGTCAGTTAAAGAGTGACATTAATTGCTTGAAATAACATTTACGGCTAAAATTGCATTTTGTTTTAAACTTATTCGATCATAAGACATTCTCCACATTGTGAAAGATTCTAAGAAATTCAGTTAATAGAACAAGTAAATGATAATTTTTATTTCAATGCAATTTCAAACAAGGATTTCGAACCCTTTAAATTTTATATAATTCAAAATTAGATTTTTAAGGATCTGTAAACATAGCAGTGGTATAGGTGCCAGCATACAATTGCCTCAGCCAAAGAAAGTGATATGAGAAATATCCTTAATGGTGGAAACTTCACTAAATAACTCGAAATGTCTTTTACAATTGGTGAAAGTATTTGCTTGTTACTTAGTGAATACAATAACACGATTGGCATATATCTCGACTAGTGAAGGTCCAGATGCAGACATTTTAAACCTGCAAGGCTTTTAAGTCATAGCTGGTAAATATCAAGCTGATTTTTTAAATTTATAAATTAAGTTTTCACCCTCAGGAAAAATTCTGACATCACCTTTGTTGTCTACCATGTAAGTTATGTCTCTAGCTGATACAAATGTGACAGGTAGGCTAGTTGAAGTAGAGATAGAAGAGTTTTTTTCGAGCAGAAAGCTGATTTTTTTGTGTACAAGCAGTAAAAATCACATACAATATCATATATTTTTCCGACAGTTCAAATCGTTGTAGGTCATTGTTTAAAACCCGATAAACATGTGATTTTAAAGCCACTTTTGGGCAGAAAATGATTCAATACTTCTTTGTTTGTTTTCAATAGATCTACAAACTGCGTTTGAGAATATTAATTAGATAAAAAGCAATTTTCAAAAATCTTTTGCGTTACCTGTCACTATTTCATTAATTTTCAAATAACCCATATAAAAATAAGTTATTATTAATACAACATCTGTATATTACATTGAATTATTCTTTGCTACAGCCAAATTATGTCTGCCAAAGCTGGAACATGTAAGTGAAATAGTTTACGACTTATAGCCTTAGAAACAAATTAGCCTAGTGTTTCTTTTCAATCGGCCTGTGCGAGCCGGACCCTTATCCGAGCTGGAACTAATTTTCTTGTGGATATATTTCATAGCAAGCAACCATTGTCCACCAATTTTTAAGCAAAACACTAAATTTGGAAGTAAGGAAATTTCTCAAAAATTTTGTTTATAAAAGATTTGAAACATACCATATTGCCCACATTTTTTAATAATTTATTTTTATATATATTGAAAGTTCATAAAAAGAGCTTGAACTTTACAAAAAAAAGTTGAGATTCGTTATAAAACAACGGAGAAACAGACTGCCAAAGTTGACCACTTGTTGTTCAACAATTTAAGCCAGTAACGATAAAAAAATATGGTTACAACCAGGAATTGGAGCATTTTATTATTCGGGAAGCATTCGGGAAGAAGGTAAGCATTCGAAAATTAGTAGCACGCTGTACTTTTGACTTAACTGTAGCTTAGGTGACAGACAGAAAATTGCGACACAGACCTTCAAAATTGACGGCGCGTCTCCAGACGCACTTTTCTCGGGAAGTATATGAGATAAACAAGCATCGCCGATTTACTACACTTGTTTTTTATTGTAAATGAATTTCAAACATTTTTTGTTTAATTACAAAACAAAACAATTTTTTTTTTAATTACAAAACAAAACAATTTTTTTTTAATTACAAAACAAAACAATTTTTTTTTATTTCAAAAATTAATAACTTTTGTATTTATTGATCGATTTTGTTAAAAAACAATAGGGTTCTTCCTCTAACTAACAAGAACTTCTTTCCAAATTTCAATGATATCAGATTCTTCGTTCTTAAGTTATCGTGCTTACAAGAAACGTGACGGACGGACAGACAGACAGACGGACGGACGGACATTTTGAAAGTTGTTCAAAATTCGATCACCACAGTGATATGAATTTTTTTTCTCTACGAGCAATATTAGCAGATTTAGAAATATGCCAATCGAATGCAATATACTCTTCGTTTTGTATTTGCGAAAAGTATAATAAGTCATTTGTTTATAACGAGAGGAATCTATTTTCTTTGTCAAAAATAATAAAATTTCGAAATGTAAGTTATCAAAATGGCGTGAATAAAATGAAAATATTTTTTTATGTCATTTTTCAATCAAATTATCTGCATTTTTATTAAAAATAAGATGCATTTTATTTTATGAGGGATAGGAAGAGATTATCTTACAATTCTCATATGAAAGTTTAATAAATAAATAAATAAAAGTCAGCAAATTTTTATTCATTCCCTGAAAGTAATTGAAAATATAGTTACTTGACAAAAGATATAAGCGAAAAACGCAAAAATGGCTTTAAAATCACATGTTTATCGGGTTTTAAACAATGAACTACAACGATTTGAACTGTCGGGGAAATACATGTTGTTGTATGTGATTTTTACTATTTGTACACAAAAAAATAGCTTTCTATCTTCGGGCTATCCCAACTGGTCTAAGGCATTGCACGCTGGCCTCCCTACTACAGTTGCTTCAGTTCAAAAGAAATCATAAATATTTCCTTACAAGGTGCTAATAACACTTTCTAGTACATAGTTTGTACGAAAAGGCAGAGTAACACAATAAGAAATTAAATTTCGGTTTCTTGTACCATTCCATTACATGTGTACTACCATACTTAATATGAGACTATCACGTCTATAAATGAATAATGTAAAATGCAAATTTTTGCACCAAGCACCTTTAGTTCATATAAATCGGGATAAAGTTCGCAGTTCTTTTTTAATTTTTGATATAATTTTTATAGTTATATCTACCGATGATACCATCTTGGATGGCGAAACACTCGTTGATCTACTATTCAGTATTCTAGTTTTTGTAGTTTAGATAAGATTCTTCAACCTTTGGGTTGCGATCGTCTTATATTAATTTTGAACCGACAAATAGGAGGAGGTTCTCGATCCGACCCGTATGCACTTAAGTTTTCTTTTTATGTTTGTACATTGAAATGTCTCAAGCAGTTTATACGAATCTTTTTGCAAACTATAGAGTATATCTCGGTGGTCCCATATTTTTTTAACAAGTTATGGCTAATAAGAGGTAAAGAAAAATCGTAACGAAAAACTTTCGAAATTATTCGAAATTATGGCGAAGGCGCGGGTTGGATATATAATCAAGTGTTCTCGGAGTAGTTGACCCTGAATCTGGTGTGAAAAGTTAAAGATTTAATATTGTGAATCCAATAGAGTTGCCATAATTGCATAACTTTTGTAGATTTAGATGAATTGGCCACTAAAAAAAGGATGAAAAATTCAAAAATAAAACTTTACCGTTTTTCGGTTAATTGAACCTTATCACCTAATATCGATTTTTATGTCGCTGTAAAAACGAACAAATAACAAAATCAAACGAATTCTTACCCGACATCAAAATTAATATTAGGTGATAAGGTTCAACAAATTTTTATTTTATAATTTTTAAAAAATAGTCAACTTTTTCAAAAATATGTTTTTCTTTATTAAAAAGTTTCATAACTTTTATTTTGCATATAGATAGATGCATAGGCTGACATTAGAAAAGTTATCAAAAATTCAATTATATAAACACTTTTTTCTTTATGAGCGATATTTGGAAGATACTTGGAAATTAAAACATATTTTCAACAATTATACCTTATTAGTAACTAGGACGAATGAAATAAGTTTTACTGTATTCTCATAAGATACGACTATTATACTTAATAATAATACAAGTATGTATTAATTTATTATATTATAGTAATTTGTAGAAATAACATACTAACTAACTTATTTAATTAACCCCAATCAAGTGTTCTTTATTTCCAAGAATAACCAACTTTTTGAACTAGGTAGGTATTCATAAAACTTACTGTCACTAAATTTCCAACTGATCTGATAACAAGGACATATTTATTTTAAAGGTTAATTTTATTCAGGAAAACAAATTATATCTTTACAATATCATATTTTACAATAAAAAACATTTTTTGTGGTAAATACGAACTTCCGTCTGGTTTACTAACCGTTACATTTAGGATCCGTATTAACTAATGCAAATTATTTGTGATTCAGTCATCATGATTGCACTCAGCTTGTTCAACTTGGTAATGGTAATGTTGAACATCGACAATGTGTTAACATATCGACAAAATCGTAAGTTAATTACTATATTTTTGTTTTTTATATCATCAGATATTAAAGAACTCAGTGACTTATTAAAATATTAAGTTTAGATTAGGAGAAATCTTTTATTTCAAATGTATTCCTCCGTAAAAGATAGTTTAGAAGATGATTCTAATCTGAACTATTCGATCTTTCCTAGTGAGATACATGCATTTGATGTATGAAGCTAATTTTATGTCTCCAAGGTATACCGAATGTTGACCAGCTATTAGCTTTGGTAAAAATTGATTGACACATATAACTGTCTAACTATTGACTATGACTATCAGTTCTATTCCATTAACCTCAATTTTTGTTAATAGTGAACCTCAATCTAAAACTTCAAAATATTCGCCATAGTTTAATTATAGATTAATTAAATCTATCAATGAAGAGCACAAGGTGATAAGAAAATAAAACAAAATGTGTACAAGAAATATTATAATAATTTAATCATATTGAGGGAAATATAGTTGGTAATCCGTCCGCGGATTTATTAATTTTAAAAGCAGTTCCTTTGATCTACCAAACTTGTCTGTATCGGTGGTGGTCGCATATGTTTTAACAATTTATAGTTAGTAAGAGGTGAAAAAAAATAGGAAAGAAAAACTTTCTATTAGAGATTATTCGAAATTGTGTCGAAGGCGCAGGTACCAAACTTTGCGAATGAGTTTAGGAATTAATGTGTGTCTATCTGACTCCAAATTAATTACTAATTATTCAACTGCTTTCAGCAGTCTGATTCTGAATCTGAAAATATCACAGATACTAGTTCTTTAAATTGTTGAGAGTATCGTACATTTAAATAAATCCTGTTTTACAGAAGACGAAATATGAACTGAATCTAATGGTATCCTTGCATTCGTATTACGTGACTGTGGTGTTAGTTTTGCTAGACTTCTTACCATTACTTACATTAGTTTATTTATCATTAGAGTTCATCAAAAACCGGCCAAAAGCAGAAAGTTTCAAATTGAGCGTACCTTTTATTGCCGAGATACGAGTGATTGGAGTTGACATTAGCACCAGGTCATTGCATACTCTTCTCGTGAATATTGTTTCAAATAAAAGCTGTGGAGGTATTATAAGGCTACCATATGGTGACCTGCATTTACCTTGATAAGGTCATATCAAGGTCGTTTAGAGGGTGATTTGACCTTTCCACTAGAAACCGCCAAAGTCAAGGTTACTATAATACGCCTACAATTTTTATTTGAAGCATTTTGCGCTATGAGCCTAACCTCGGAATAATTCGCTTGCAATGACCAACCTTTAGTTGGTGCACAGCAACTTCAACCTCTTATAACTAGACAGTGAAAGGCATGTTCAGTGTGAAACTTTCAAAGGATTAATGTGTCATGATAAGCTACCATTTATCACCAAATTCGAGTCCATATTTGGAAGCCACAAAAGGTACGATTATTACTTTTTCCATTGCAGCGGAAATTACCAAAAATAATACCCGTCTTTAAGAAGAGTAATGCTGCTAACACAATGAAATTCTTTTACACGATTTTACTTTGAATAATGTAAGGCCAGGACGACAGTTACCAATGTAATTAATATTTTATAGAATTTTTTTTCTAATTCTATTAATGTGGATGTACAAACAGATGCTATTTATAATGACGTTTCTAAGACCCACGATATTCTAAATCACTTTTAAGGCTTGTAGGTTTTTGTATACATTTTAAATCTTATCAAACTGGCAAACAAATATGTTGTATAACATGTTGTTCGATCTACTGAAGTTCTATTTGTGCCCCAAGACAGTAGACAATCTTACTATTAACAATCCGTTATACGTTCATGATTTACGACTCTTTTGTAATATGGTATATTAAAACCATTGCTTTGAACAAAATAATATTGATCATATTAATACATGATGTATGAAAAAAGCATCTTTAAATAAATCAGAATATAACGCTATGATGTTTACAACAAAACAAAATGTTATTCTATATGATTACATGGTCCAGAAGACACGAAACGAAATCAAATATAGTCGAGTACTTTATTCACCCATATCTTGTATGACGTCAAAGTTAAACAGCTTTGAAGGTACAGTGCTCAGGAGAATATATGGCTCTGTAACACATTGCAACGTATGTTGTATCAGGTACAACCATGGGCTGATACAGCTGCATATAGACTTCGGCGTTGTAGAATAAAAATCAATATGTAACATTTCGCATGAGCAAGGTACATAAAGTGAAGGAGCGACACCCGCATACCAAACAAATTGATAAAGGAGCAAATTATTGCGAAGCGAAGATTAAAGGAAGTCAAGCACCGTTAAACTATTGGAAAAAGAAGAAAAGACGATTTAAGACCAATAGATCAATCTAATCCTCCAGTCTGCATTTTCTAGGGCTACATGATTCCATTTTCTTCGAATTCTCTTCTCGTAATACAGAAAAAATATGATATTCAACAATATTTTAAATTTATTTGACTGTAACCATTGTAAGTTGATTAAAATATATAACATTTTCTGACTCAAATAACTTACCTGACATGAAACATAAAATGGTATTAATATTCTAGAATATTTTTTACCAACCCAAAAGTCTTCATCATCATCATATTTTAGAACTCTGGTTAGTAAATCTCACCAGTACCTAACTTGCTTCCGAAGATTAATTTTATCTATGACTCAAAATAGCAACATATTTTTCATTAAGTTGTAATTTGTAGGTCTCCGCATAGTGACACCAACAAATCAACAATCAGGAAACATACAAGGTAATTTTACGAGTAATATTAATTTTATGTTTCCACCTCTAAATAGTATTAACACATTTCCCGGTAACATTACTGCAAATGGAGCACTACCTTCTTTTCCCGTTGCAAGCCAGTTAACTCCTACAGACCCAGCTTTCAGGGAGAACGGCATTACGCCAACAGGTTGTCCTATAGTAACTGTTACAAATGAAGTACTACCTTCTCCTACTAAAAGTCAAATGACTCCTACAAACCCAGTTTTGAGAGAGAACGCTATTACCTCGACAAGTAATCCTACAGTAGCTGTTGCAAAAGAGGCACTACCTTCTCCTACTGAAAGTCAAATAACTCCTACAGGTCCGGTTTTAAGAGGGAGCGACAGTACCTCAACAAGTAATCCTACAGTAGCTGTTACAAGTGAAGCAATACCTTCTCCTACTGAAATTCAAACAACTCCTATATCCCCAGTTTTGATTGAAAATAACAGTACTTCAACAAATAGCACTACAATAACCGTTACAAATAAAGCTGAAAGTCAAACAACTCCGGCAAGCCCAGTGTTAAGAGAGAACAATATTACCTCGAAAAGTAATCTTACAGTGACTGTTACAAGTGAAGCACTACCTTCCCCTGCTGAAAGTCAAGTAACACCTATAGGTCAGGTTTCTAGAGGGAAAGACGTTACCTCAATAAGTAATCCTACAATAGCTACTACAAGTGAAGCACTACCATCTCCTACTAAAATTCAAACAACTCCTGTATCCCCAATTTTGATAGAAAACAACATTACCTCAACAAATAGCCCTATAGTAACCGTTACAAATGAAGCACTACCTCCTCTTACTGAAAGTCAAACAACTCCTGCAAACCCAGTTTTGAGAGAGAACAATATTACCTCGACAAGTAGTTCAACAGTAACTGTTACAAGTGAAGCACTACCTCCTCCTATTGAAAGTCAAGCATCTCCTGCAAACCCAGTTTTAAAAGACAACGACATTACCTCAACAAATAGTCCTATAGTAACTGTTGAAAATGAAGCAATACCTTCTCCTACTGAAAGCCAAACAGCTCCTACAAGCCAAGTTACCAAAGAAAACGACATTACTTCACCAACTAGTCCTACAGCAGCTGGTGCCATTGGTACTACCCCTACAGTTACTGAAGTTGTAATTAACTCTCCTACCAATGGAAGCAGCTTAAATATTACAATTGAAATTCCGATCAGCATAAACGTAATTATTACGCCAAGTGATAACAGTCGCAGTGGTCTTTCAACTAGTCCCTCTCTGGAGCTGCCACCTGTAGGGAGTACCACTGTGCCTGCTAGAACCGTCTCTGGAAATAGTGAAGATAATATTACCACAGTAAGTAAAATCCCTGTTACATCTGCTAATACCACGATTGATACTCCTTTGTCATCTCCTACCACTGTAGGAAGTACTGTTGTTGAAACTACTATTGAAAATTTATTATCTACTACTACCACCAGTAAAAATACTGTCACTTCTGTAAGTGAAAACTCCAGTACAACTATTAGTGCTGTAGGAAGTACTGTTGAACTGGTTACTGAAAATATCACATCTAATACTACCGAGAATACTGCTAGTACCACGAGTGAAATTGTTACTACGTCTCCTAGTACTGTAGGAAGTAGTAATGAAACTGATGTAGAAACTGTGATATCTCCTAGTACTATAGAAAGTACTCAGATTACCGTGAGTGATAACCCTATTACATTCCCTGATACTAATGATAATACTGTTAGTTCCTTGAGTGATAATCCTATTACAACTCCTAGTACTAATGAAAAGATCGTTCAATCCTTGACTGAAAACCCTGTAAATATTAATTTATCAGATCCTGCAGCAAATGGAAATCCTTTTATTTTTACAACTCAGAGTAGTCTTACTGCTACTACAACCACAACAAATATTGACTTATCCGACTCTGGGCAGAATGGAATCAATTTTGGATTTACTCCTTCAAGTGGTAGTGGTACTCAAAATATCCAGAATAAGATGATATATCAAAAAAGTAAGTAATATTTTAAATTACTATTACTTAAAATCTCTCAACATGTAATTACATTTTTTTACCTCTGTCTTCAGTCATTGCTATACTAGGAGGTTCCTCAACTTTTAACTTCATGAAATGCGGTTAGCGCTGAATTAAACAATTTTTTTAATAGTTTCCTCTTTGATCACTTCTTCTGGCATACGCTGTCGATTAAAATTAATCTACCACCCAAAATTTGCTATGGCTTTCAAATAGATTTCTTTCTATATCGTTCAAGGAAGATATACCAGATGTTGCACCAAGAGGTGTATTTTATTTTGGCTATTTAACCTTTCCGAATAAACTTGGTAAGCAATTTAGTAGGGTACAAAATCCATGGCTCAAAATGACAAACAAGAAAAAACCAAAATTGCTAACATCTTTAAAAATTTGAATTTTTATATACACGTTCATTATGATTTATTTTTAAATGAGCTATCCAATGACACACTATTTTTATTTTAAGGCCCGGTTGAGCTAAATACTAGTAACCGCTATTTAAACGTAACAATAGGAAATTAACTATGAAAATAAATAATAAAACCTAATGTCGCTATTTTGAAATGTGTGTGTTTGCGATTGATTAGTAGCAAAGAAATGGCATCCAATAAATAAGAGATTTTGGATTTTTTTCATTCGATATAGCAAAGACAATGAAGTGCATTTAACACGAAACTGTTAAGAAAAGATAACTGGGGTTAAACTGAATTTTAATTTTGCTACATGTGATTTTATCTAGTTGGAATACAGATAAAGTACATATTTGCCAGAAAATAACCATTAATTATATTTGAAATATTTCAATATCAATATTAATTTAATGCTTACGTTTATATAAACAATTTTAATTTTGCAGTATAAAACATTTTCCTATTTTTAGTCTCAAAATTGTTGCATAGAATATTTTTTATGCGGATTGCATAATAAATAAATTTTTCAATTTTTTAGAATGTGAGGAGTATTATAATATGGGTAGTAGAAAAGCGAGAACAGCAAAGGTGCAGGTTTTTATAGTGGGTGGAACAAATTCCCTGCCTAACGAGTTTCCACACATGGTGAGTCTAGATCTAATTAGAAACCAATTATTTCCATTAAGTCTTAACAACCAATACTGTAAAAAATTTATTTTTATACTTTTCCATATATGAAGTATACAGGATGCCCCAACCACAGGTAAATGACTTTGGAGATAAATTTTGTTTGAAAAATTGATGAAATACGCCGACCTTGTTTCCAGGAGGGATGTATTTTAATGCAACTTTTGTATACCTATCGTCATCCCTTTACCCTACATAAACACCCTCTCAAAATATTCAAATACCAAGGGGGTCGATTGATACATTTTTTGAAGAGTCTTTTATGTCCCTACATATCTGTGTATTTTTAACTTTTGTTGATTCCATCCTGAGAAATAACTGTTTCATTATTTTGGGTTCGGGAAATAAAAATAAAATAATCAGCTTGAATCATCGTACCCGTTCTTCAAAATTGCCCCCACAAAGTTCCCCACAGTAGTACAATCTGTTTTGACATTCTGAGCGAACATTTCTTAACACATCTGGAGTGAATTAACGGCATTCTTGAGCAATTCCTTCACGTAACTCTTCCATAGGTGCGAGTTTGTTGCAAATACCTTTGGTTGCAAATATTCCCACAGAAAAAAATCAAGGGAGTTAAATCGGGTGATCTAGCGGCCACTCCACAGAACCTCTCCTTCCAATTCGTTGCTTAGAAAACCGATTATCCAAAAATTAGCGGACTGCTTTAGCAAAATGTGGAGGTGCTTATTCTGTTGAATAAACAGTTCGCCCTCTAAAAGATTATCGTCTTCTTCGAGGATTTAATTTATGAGATCAATATGGATTGACTTCACTCCAATACCCACATTTGTGCCTGTTTATGCCTGCATGTATATGAAATGTTGATTTATCAGAGAAACACGCATTGTAAGGTAGATTGGCATTACCGTTTAATTGTTCACTAAAAATCTCACAGAATGCAAGCCGACGATCAGCATCATCCTAGTTTAATTCGTGTATCAATTTAAATTTATATGAATCAAATTTGTGATTCTGTACAATTTAATGGAAACTGCTTCGTGGTACACCCGAAGCCTCAGCTACTTTCCTTATCGATTGGGTATTATTCATCTGCAAGTGACCCAGAACTGCCACTTCCACTGCTTCATTCTGAGGTTTATGCTTGTTGTTTCCACAGAACCTGCTCATTAATTGAAAATACTGAAAACTAACTTTTCTATCTGGCGGTTGCTATTGAGTATGCGTTCCGTAGCTCTAGCACAATTATCATTTTTTAAATAAATGCTAACAATTTCTATTCTTTCCTGAAGGGTATAAGCCAGTTTGAGAACTCACTATCTTTTATTATTGTAAAACCAAATGGAGAAGGAAAGTGTTTTTTGTCGTGTACTTTAGATAATTTAAACGATTTCTATTGTGTACAATCATCAAAAATAGAATTATTGTACTCAGTGTGCTAGCAAACGTGTACATTACAATGAATTAGTGAAGAAAAACAAAATAAAATGACTTTTCTCATATCTGTGTTTTATGGAATATTTTTTTAACAAATTTATTCTTCTTGTTCACGACATCTTTCCACTCACTTTATGGTCCATGAATCTCTGCCGACATTCTTGGTATCTATCACCGTCACAGCCTCGTCAAACTTCTTTTTCATTAGCTCCTTGATGACATCGATCCAGGGCCTTGGAGGGCTTCCTCTTCGTCTCTTTCCGTCTGGTCTTCCCGAACTATCAACTGCTCTATATTATTTTCTCTTCAGTTGGTGTCGCCCAAAAATTGGTAAAAGAGAGAATGCGATGTTAAAGAGTTGCTTTTGGAGGCGTATTTCTTGCATAAGGAGCGATTAGTGGGATGGTCTATCCAGGGAATTCGTAGCAAACACACATATCTTGAAGGCATCAATACGCCGTCTGCTTACTTCTCTAGTAGTCCATGTCTCAACAGGCAAGTTGCCGATATTGCCATCTGCATTATTTGCCGAATGTTGCATTCGCAGTTGCAGCATTATCCACAAGGGCTCCAAGATATACCATTTTGTTTACTACCTCGCAGTCATCTTTTGATAACATGTCCAGATGGTTATTAATAATATATATATTATGATTTTCCTTTTGTTGTTCTTTAAGCAAACTGTATCTTGAATATTTTAAATAATACAATTTTATTAAGTTATAAACACCATTTATTCCAGGCTGCCTTAGGATATAATCAAGAACCTAAAGAGTGGTTATGTGGTGGTAGTCTAATAAGCGAAAATTTTGTTATTACTGCTGCACATTGTTTGTCATCAAGTACCTTGTAAGTTTGATAATATAATTGGCTAACTAAATCTAACAATTAAATACATATACTTGCAAGTATTTCTGGGTCATTGTATCTAAAGTCTGTTCGCTGGTAGAATCCCGATCATATAGTGTAAGGAATATCGTCTGAAGCTCTATTCTTCTGTATCTTTATTGAAATATTGTTTGCAACTTAATCTGTAACGTAAGTTTTAATCTTTGTGGTCAAGTTACGACCACGTGCGGCATTTCTATTGTTCGACAGCTAACCAATTTGCGTAACGCGTGTCGTCGTTGAATGCGGCTGACGATCCTCGTGAATTTTTAAATCCGCAGTCACAGCAACTAGTTTTGATTTTGAATTTATTGACACATTTTCAAAAGGAAAATGAAAATGGTGGACCTTTGTCATCAATAAAATGGCGAGTGTTCAAAGGCGAGTGAAGCTTTAAAAATAGATGAAATGACTTAAGAGAAATAGCTAAAAAGCACAAAGAAAATGTGGAACCTCAAGCTTTGCTTAAACGGAATAGTAAGAAGTTCAAAACAGAGTTATACGATGCTGTAAAACATGATATAAAAAACGTTATTTACGATATGGTGTCTGATCATAAACATATTTCCTTGGTTATTCTTTTCTAAGAGCTAAAATCTAGAGTAACAGTTGATATTGGCTGTACCAATTTATATAAAGTGATTAAAAAATTAGGCTTTTCCTTTAAAAAAGATGGCAATAGAAAAGTACTGCATGAAAGACCACAAATTTACCTAAAACTGCTGGAGCTTTTACGCAATACGTCAAAAATTTGAGAAGTAATGACCCCAAAAATATTGTGTTTTTAGACGAAATTTGGATCTTTAGCAGAGGAGGTTAAACGTTCTTGGCAAAATGATTCCAGTAAATCAAAAAGGCGTCGTACAGCTCAGAAGGTAAAAGATTTATTTATAGTTGTACATGCAGGATCCATTCATAGCTTTACCGAAGATGTGAGTTTAGTTTTCTTCGCCAAGGATAAGTCAGCAGAAAAGTGGCTGACAGAGAGACTTTTGCCGGGGTTACAAAATCCAAGCATTATTATTTTAGATAGTGCTAAGTACCCTCTCGGGTTGAAGAAAAACAAAAAAAAACGATTTTGGACAAAAGAGAAGTTACAAACCTGGTTAAAGACCAAACACGTAGATATCAGTGAATTTCTCCAAATAGCTAGAGCTAACAGAACAGAGCAACACTATGTTGTCGATAATTTAATTAAAGAGCATGGACATAATGGACATGATGTACCATATCACTGTCAATTCAACCCAATAGAACTTGTTTGGGGAATATGTCAGGAGTATTATGACAAGCACATCGGGAAAGATGGTTTTAGTGACAAAGCCGTTCTTGCCATGTGGAATGAGACTTTATCTCAAGTGTTGAGCTCAACTTGGTCCAAGTCTGTAAGTCACACAACTAAATTGATTTTAGAGACATATGATCTAGAAGTTCATACTGCAGAAGTTATGCCACTCATTATTAGTGTTAATAATGAAAGCGACGCTTAGGACTTGAATGAATTAGACACTGACGAAGAAAACTTTTATTTGTTTATCTTATACCAGCTATTTGTATTTTACTGTCATATATGTTTATATAGGGTTCGGCATAATTAGTATTACACATGTTTTTATTTTAAGGTTACACATACTTATTTGACAAAATCTGTTAATGAATAAAAAAGATAAGAAATAGTTGCAGCTAACTATTTAAGTGTATTTATTTAGTATATTGGCTCTATCATATTTCTTCAATTTAATATTATAATTTATTTATTTAACTTAAATTAGTACACATTTAGTGCAATGCCTTTTACCCTGTTTACACTGCTTTGGGGGGTTATTAAGTGTATTGATTATATCCATGAGAGTTAATGTGTCCGTTTCAGGTGAGACCAATTTACACCATGTGCGACTACCAAAGAATACTCATTCATCAACATCGGGCCTATCTCTAAAGTTATACTCACAGCTTCTCTGGGGCCACGTAGGTCTCTCAATGCATGAATATCGTCTATACGTGGGCGTTTCTCAGAGATATGTGTGTACACGTAAAGTGTTACAGCTCAAATCTTACCCCTTTTCTCTTTGCCACGCTTGCTTGTTCACCACGGTGATCTAACTTCCATGATTCTAGTTTCCACTAATAGGTCAGTAAATGAAACACGCATTTTTCAACAACACTTGATCTATATTAATAATAACGCGAAAATAATCAGATTAGAAATATAACAAAATAATTGACACTTAAATTGAAACAGAAGAAAATGCAACTTAAAGTTAGAGAAATAAGAAAATATGCAAATTGCCAGAAGAGCCAAACATACAATACCATTAAAGGGCATGAAGTTAATTATTTCTTAAGACTATACTTTATAAATTCGTGCAGAAAATTCCAGTTGCCAGCGACAATTCGAAGGAGGCGAAGTTTAATTTGAACGCTAATGACAATAAGTTAATTTTTAGTACAAAATCTCGAAATACACAAATAGACCCAGTGACACAAAAAAAAATTACCACTACGTAAAAAGTATGACAAGTTTAACACACTCGAGCTGAACGGAGAGTGCCTCATTAAGGGATTACCCTTCATCCGTTTTTTTGGTGAAATAGGGCGGGGTACTTTGGAACTACTCTAATCAATTGAATGCGAACCTGCCCCTATCTAGTACTTAGTCGCCTTCTGGCAGTGGGCGTCCTCTGCCAAAAAGTATCGAAACAGTACTCGCCTGGCAAGTAGTGTCCTCTATAGTAAATATGGTCAGAATTGCCTTACCCTCAATATAAAACATTCTATTATTAACTTAAACTATTCTGTATCTAAGCTAGCTAATTATTCCAACGAGACAAAAAATCCTGTTTGTGTTTAGATTTCTTCTTATCATATTCACAAAATAAAGGGGAAAATCTCGTCGTTCTTATCTAGTCTACAGTAAATAAGAGGAAATTCGGACCAATCATCGCATTTATGGTTCTACCGGTACCTCAACTAATTTAAACATTCGTTTGTTTAATCCTGTCCTCGGTTAACTGTGTGATTAAGCTCGCGATTTTACATTTTCAATAAAACGATTTGACAAAGACTTTGACCCAGTAGAACTTTTTCATGGCTTTGAAGTTTATTTTTAAAACGGTAATAAAATATTTAGGATTTAGAAAGTATACTGCTAAGCACTTTATAGTATGGCCGAAAAATTCTTTGTATTTGACACGAAATGGTTGTTAAAAATTAGAATTGTTTTTACAATCTTGTTTTTACAATCCTCTAATACTACATTAAGCCGCGGCGTTCATAACATTTTATAACCTGTGAAATACCGTCTCAAATTTCTATAAACATCTCGCTATTTTATGGCAAATAATTTTAATTCCTTTAACCCCTGTCTTACATTTGTTACATTACTATAGATGTATTACATAAGCTTATAATTCAATTTCCTCTAAATAAATCCAATTAAATACATCAAGTAGAATATAGAACAAAGCGACGCCACTGTGCATTAGAAGACACCAGCAAGCCTACGGCATCTTAGGTCAGATGTTTGTGACGTCACACCGGCATTCTATCAGCGAACAGACTTTACTAAAATTATGTTCCTAAATGATGCAATGATTTTGTTTTAGAGGGGAAATTCAATTTGTAAGGTTAGGAACTACCTATTTACAAACTGAAACTCTGGAATCTGAGGATTACAATGTTATTAGAAGAATTCCTCATCCAGAGTACAGTTCGGGAATGCAGTACAATGACATCGCTTTACTTCAATTGGACCGTCCAGTCACATTCTCTGAATCTATTCAACCAATTTGTCTTTCCTCCGCAAAAAATATAGCGCAGCGAACGCTAATTGCGACAGGATGGGGAAAGACTGAGCCCACAGGAGATGTGAGTCCTGAATTACAAAAGGTTGATTTGGAATACTTTCCAAATAGCGAATGTCAGCGAGTTTATTCAGTTGTGTCCCCACAAGATTTACCTCGTGGCATCGATGATAGAACTCAGATTTGCGCGGGAAGTAGGAATGAAGAAAAAGACACGTGCCAGGTAACGAGCATAGTTTAACAGCTTTTAACGTTAACATAATTTTTATAAACATTGAAATACTAAAAACCAACTCGGCATATTTTGCCAGATAAGTTGGCAGTATGTAGGAATTATTGAGTCTAGTTTTAGTCATCCCTATCCTGGAAGAGGGATACTTAGAATTAGAATTAAAATATTGTCATTATTAAGAATATAAAAATTGTTTTTTGCAAGTCATAGAACAAGCTGTATTACATAATTGCAATTATTAAAAACAAAAAAATATATGGAGTATGCACATGTAACATAAAACATGTACCACAAACAAGTAGGAGACAATAGGGAAATGGAACTATACTTAGTTCTTTGAAAAATGATTGGCACTTTTCTTTCCAACCAGCATCATCAATTAAATTAACTTCTTTCTTTTATAACCAAAAAATGTTTACTGCATGTGATAAAGCACCCCATAACAGAAGTGCGTAACGAAAGTGAGAATAATATATACATTTTTTAACTTGAGTAGTGGAAAAATAATACCAGATAAGTTCTTTTGAGAGTATCTCTTGCGTTTGCATTAGAGGTGTTTTAAAACCTCATGAGCCGTGACCTTCATATGCGCAGAGACATAATCCGCCCTGTTGACTCAGTTACAGTTCTTAAGAATACTATATTTAGTGTTTACAATTTATCCCGAGCTCTTTATGTATACAGCAAGGCAGCCTCCAGTGTCTTCAAAAACATACTTATAACTCTGATTAAACTTTGCCTTTTGCGCGTATCGCGGCATATGAGATTCTGAAACACCTCTAACCCTCACACACCAGAGCAACTGAAGCGCAGCTGAACTCCGACCAGTTGACCATGCAAATGGTCTACTCACTTTTGAGGTGGTGTATAGCAATGTAATGTTATTATAGTATGGCATCTCTAAAGCATTAAATAAGACAGAGCCATGGTTTTTGGATACTTAAGTGGTACCATTGTATTTTTCCATACTTTCTACCACCTTTGTACTCTTTGTAGTAACACGATGGTCTGAAAAATGCACCTATGATTTCCTTTCAAACCTTTGTGCCATAAACATACATTATTATACTGATATCAAATTTAAAGATATTTATGATACGTATGAAATATTGTGGTATTTCCCCAAACAATTTTTGGAAGCGAAGTAGTACATAAAAGTGGTATTTCTGAAAAATTTGTTTGTTTAGGGTGATTCTGGAGGCCCCCTTCAAATTGAAGAGAACGGAAGATTTTATTTGGTAGGAATAACGTCATTTGGTTTGGATTGTGGAAGACCTGGCAGCCCAGGAGTTTACACAAGAGTGTCTTACTATATTCCTTGGATTGAAGAAATTGTATGGGCAAATCAACATTAGACACTAAGAAGTATTTTTAATATTTATAAGTAAAGTAATTTCTAATAAAAACGCTAAATATATTAATTATTAAATTTTTGTTATATTGGAGTAATATAAACAATTGTGATACTTGAAAAATGTAAATATGATCTTCATTTTTTATCGATGCGTGGTGTATTTTTTGATTCCTCGAACTGCTGCCCTTTCACTTGATTTACTTCTTCCACGAATAATGCAATATATTAAAAATTATTTAAAATAGTCGAAATTACATTATTAGTGTTAAAATCAAAATGTAGGTATGGTAATATTTTGAGAAATATCAAATATAGGTCCTTCATATGTGTAGATGCACAATTAGTTTTTCAAAAAATATGTCATACATTTATTTGCACGATATTAATTTTAATGGAAATTTTTAACGCAGAAATAAAGTGTTTTGTGTTGTTAGATGAAGACTGACTTAAAGTTTGTTATTAGAATACATTCTAGAATTGTAAGAAATTTGATAACATTTTGTGTTAAATAAATCATAAATTAAAAGCGTATTGTACCACGTTTTTTAAATAGCAAGCTTGTTAATCTTACGGGCCTGAATAATGGTAACAATGATATAAAAACATAGTTTTACACTATTTCATAATTTAGGTTATTCATAATGCTAACAGAAAATCCCCCCTACTGCCTTTCCTGGAAATAGATTTATGTTATAATTAAATTCCTATGTTCCTAAGCTATTGATTTAATCAGAAACAACAAAGTAGTTTACTTACTTATTTTTTAACTAGAGACGTAGAAAGTTCTGTGTTGGTCATAGTGCATAATAGGACATTAGTATTCCTCTCATGAAAATCAGTAGAGCAGTTCAATAGTTAGTGCATTTAGCTTGAAAAATGAGAATACCTAGCTGACCTAGCGGTTTTCTGCTCTGTTTACTAGGAAATAATTTTTCTTCAAGGAATGGATCAAATTTTCCAGACAGTCGTTGGGCTAGCCTCGTGTACAGAGGTGCTTCAAATGCCCTCGAAAGACAGCGCTAAAATAGTGGTAAAAGCCACGTTAAACTCGATAAAATTTAAGCCACCGATACATCAAGAAATTCTGTGCGAAGTGAAACGCCATAATAGAAAAACACAGTTTATATGAAATTGATAATTACGAGTACAGTTTTATAAATAGAATCATATAAAGCCAGTGTAAGTACCTATACCTATGCTAAGGCGACCAAGCACCATTTCTCAAGTGTTTAGTGTGATAAAATAAACAACTGGTAATATACACACCATCAGTAAAAGACAACGGACTGGTTTCTAGCAAGTGGAAGTAGTAACATAAGCAAACCAAAGGATGAAAGATAAGTTTTATTTTTATTTATTTTTAAGATCTAGATATTGGTTTATTACACAACAGAGACAAAATTTAGGGATAAAAATGAAAATGTATTAAATATAGGTACTAAAATATAAAATACCCGGAATTGGAAGGCGGTAGTTGAAAATAATTACTGTAGAAACCAATTAATATACATGGTGTGCAAAGTATTCTCTCGGGCCTCTCTATCATAACCAGCCCGCCATAAAAAGCACACATTGATGTGTTTTTGTTCCTGCAAATTAGTTTTAGCTATGTTCAAATTAGTAAATCTACTAATTTACTAAAACTATGCAAACCGTATAACCTCAACTCAAGAGTGTAATTCGTGCAATTTTCAAAAATAAATCGGCATAAAGTATGAGCGTCAAATCACACATATCTACAATATATTTCCTAGTAAATTTTTTATAGTAATTTAGACTTGTACGATGTCGCTGTCTCCATTAGGTCAGTTCTAATTAGACTATACCTTTAAGCCGGCAACGGACGATGAGCTATACTATAATATATATTATATCTTACATATTACAAAAATATCGCTTCTTATTAGAAAGCATAGGACGCCGCGCACGACGCTATAATATTATATCTATATCCAGGCGATATATTATGTGTCTGTAGAAATATGCTTTCCTAGCGATATTTTACAAAATATCTCACCCCCTCTTGCGTCTTGTCGCCCGCAAGTGCCAACCAGTTCGTGTTTGTTTACGTTTAGTAACTTGGGCCTTTTTTTAATGTGACTTGTGACTTGAATGTGAATTTTGTGGCAATTAAATAATTTCGAATTAAATATTTTGTTACTTATTTATATTAAAAAAATGGAACATTTCATAGAAAGCGTAAGAAAATATCCATGTTTATGGAAAGTGGATTCCGAGAATTATAAAAACAATGAAATTAAGGAAGCAGCGTGGAGAAATGTTATAGTGGAGTTGGGTTTTCTTTTTGGTCAGTAGCAATCATCGCCAAAACATCATCACATGCAGCGTTTGATTCTTCTTCTGATGAGCTGTCAATTGTATCTAGCAATAGCATGTCATTAATAACATTATTTGCCATTTTGAAAACAATACCACATACACACAAACTATACATCAGCCCACTAAATATAAAAATTTAATATCCTAGTCCGCTGCACTTATAATATAATATTATATTATATCCCATTACAAAGCTATAATATATATTATATTATCGCTCATCGTCCGTTGCCGGCTTTACCGTAGACAGTAGCTCTGTATCTCATTTTGTTCTCGAGATATGGCCTCGGAAACCAAAAAAAATTAATACAAATAGAAGCCGAGATAAAGTGTAAAAGGCATACGATACGGTTGCCAATATGTCCAACATACCTTTTTCTCACCATTTCATTCTAAGATACAATATTGACTGTAACGCTATCTCTGTTGCAGCCTGTCCAAGGCTGAGTGTAGCATAAACATATGTCTAAATCCAGTTACTTAATAACAACTGTTCATGTTTGACTTACTAATAACCTTTAAATTATTTTCATGTTTAGTATCTATACATTTATTCTTATTGAACTGTAAAATTGGGGAAGAACTGTGCTGTTTGTGGTGCATGTTTTTGTTGAAACCATGTCTTATACATACTTTTAGATTTCCAATAAATGAAGCCCGGTTTGGCGGTAACTAAAAGTATTACCTTTAGGAAAATAAATATGTACACTGTACAGATCAGAATTGGTTGACGACCGACACATATTTTGCCTTTAAACTGTCGTCGCATTATAGAAACAGCATATAAACGTTACTTGATGCAGTTTTAAGTCATATTCTGTCTCCTCAGCACTTGAAAATGATTCAGATGAGAATGCTTTACAAATTGGATTTTTAAGATTATATTTACATTTATTTGTTACGTCAAAATGAGGGTGGCTGCAACAAGGATGGGGCTATGGTAATTTTGGTCGTAAAGAAAGAGATGATTATAAAATGTAATATCTGAACTATGTCGTCAACATACCTATAAATGTGTATCTGCTTCTATTTATATAAATTCTTTGCTCGGAAAGCGGTAGGAAAATTCGGTTTTCACCTTCCGGTGAATTCTAGCTGCCATATCTCAAAAACTAAGATACGAAGCGACATTCCGCTTAAGCCACTCGATTTTTCACGTCTTCGTACGTACCTCTGAATTTTTTGAGATTTTTTCTAGCTTTCGTTTGGTAGGAATGGCCCTAGAAGTTGGGACGTGTCGCTCGAGAAGCAAAATCCTCGGACCTCTTACTTTGGCGGCTGATATATCACTTAAGAGGCGACGAAAGAATGTCGCGTCTTACATCGTCGGATTGAAAGTTTAATTTGCAATCGGTCTAACACAAAAAGAAAGCCGTCATTTTTGTCTAGAAAAAGTTGCAGCGATTTATGTGAAGAGATGTCGAAATTACTTGAATTATGCTTTTTTTAGATTATGGCAAAATTCTGATGTAATGGGGTTAAAAGGACCTCATTTGTGTGGATATTGTGTACTGTTTCATTCATTTTCTCAATACCTTACACTATTATATAACTTTCGCATAAAAGTTTCACTTCAACACAAATTTATTTAAAGAGTACGTTTCCAGAGGCACATTCAAGAAGACGAGCAAAACAATGTAAATGGTAGGTATCTTTAATCACAAGATATAGTATAAATAAAGATATGCGTGGTATGATTAATACAGAACTCTCATCTATTTTCGGCATTTAAAGAGGTTGAGGTGTTATAGTTCCAACCAATAGTAAGTCGAATTGTTCCATAATAAATTATTACAAAAGGTTATTAGTCGAAGATACCAATAATTATTGTCATAAAGCATAAATAAATCAATTTCTATTACTAATTAATTATTTAAGCAGATTTAATTATTTTACTTAATTAACTAACTTTTGGATGTGTTGTCCAAACTTATTAAAAAATTAATAAATTTATGTAAATATCTGTGTATTTTACAAATTTGTTTCAGTAAATAATTTTTAAAGAAATGAGAAGCAGTAAAGATTAAAATTAAATCGTTAAATAATTGAAAAATCAGTTAAAAATCATTAACGAAAAGAGAAATTTGACAGTTTACAAACGTTTAATACTTTCTTTTATCTATTAAAAGTCTCCTAATTAAATGGGAAACAATATTAAAATATGCGTAAGACGTCAATGCTTTACATAGTTTGTTTTCGCAACTGCTGACATTATTTGGTTATTTGCTATAAATTAAAATGTACCATTTGCATGCTGGGTTGACATATTTTCCATAAGACTACATGTAAAAGTATTTTTAAATTTTCAACTTTATGAGTTTCCTAATGAATGGATTTTTTACAGAAATTTGTGTAATATAAAAATCTACTAACGAAAACTTTACTTCAGATTTTTTTTATTGTTTTCGTCTAACGCCTCAACCTCCTTAATAGCCCGATCATACTACCATACTGCTTTGGAAATTTTTTAAATTTAGCAAATAGTGTTAAATATAATGACAAAGAGACAACTATTAAATAGCAAAATAAACTGCAGGTTCAGTAACACTATTCAGATTATGAAATTTATTTCTAAATTGCAAAATAATGACAAGGAAATTATGCTTATTACTTTTAATATATGAATAAATGCCCTTGTATATTTTAATAAAATATACAACGAAAGTTCCGGAAATTACCGGAATTAAACTGTATTAACTTTAGAATTACCCACTTCAATGTCATGAGAATTCAGAACAGCGAATGTGAATATACGATGATATAATATAATTAATCATTGACACATGATTTTAACAAGATTTTGGATATTTAAATCCATTCGATTTGTATCTGTTTATTACACGAAAACTTAGTTTCAATTACATAGAAACTTTGAAGTTACATAGGTAATAATGTATACTTCATGGAAAGAAATTGTTAAAGTTAATCATCTATGTCCCACGTAGATGGTATAGTGGACTCAAGGAGTCGGACGAACATGTTACAAATGAGGACCGCAACCAGACCACCTCCACCCCCTGTTTTCGAAGGTGCTGAACACGAATATGAGGGAAAAATAAGTTTTCATTCAGGGCATCCCTTTCAAACGGTCAAAAACCACCCCTTTTATCGGTTTTCGTGCAGAGACGCGCGGCAGCAAGGGTTTCAATACGAATTTCTGCAGATTTGACCGGGACATGATAAAGGGAGAATATTAATGTCAGAGACAATCACAACCCTTGGGTGTTAAATCTACCCTCCTGGGGGTGGGAAAATGATAAAATTTTACTTTTCTCGTTGAAACTTTTACCCTCCCCGTTTTCAAGGATAAAATACTTATAAAATACCCTTAGGAGTTGTCCCAAACCTCCCTGGCTGCCACCCTTAATGTATTGTTCGACTATTAATAAATTTTCATCCATTCTCCTCGAACTAAGTATTGCCGAGCACCTTCGAAAACAGGGGGTGGATGTGGTCTGGTTGCGGCCCTCATTTGTAACAAAATTCCGACTCATTAACTCTACTAGTAGGAAAAATAGGAGTTGCAGTTCGTCTTTGCGTGATTTTTAGTTAATGGCTTTAAATAATAATTTTTTCAGAAAGTGTAAATAGTGCTAATTGCAAATAATAATATTCTTGATTTATTTCTTTCCTATTTCTCTACTATAAATAAATGACTGAGCCAGAGTTATTTGAATGGACAGAAGATGCTTTTAACCTGTATTATTTTAGAAAAATAACTCGAAAAATACGCTTTAACAAAAAAAATTGCTTTTTACTTTTTGTAGGTTATAAAAATACATTCAACTTTTTTCGTTTTTTTTTTTAACGAGAGAATTATCTGTTTTTTGAAAACGTTTACATCTAATTAAGTCGTGGTTATTTATAAAAAAATGAAAATAATTGTAACTCTTTAAAAAAAATTATTTGCCCCAACCCCATTTTTCAAATTCTCCCCTTCTAGCGTAATTTCTTGGCGAACATAGAAATTACGCTAGAAGGGGAGAATTTGAAAAATCCAAAATTTGTGAACACGCGTGGGATAATAATCACAGGATTAAATAATGGGACTCGGCGAAGATTTTGGAAAAAGAGAGTAACGGAACTAAAAGAAAACTTAAAGAATCCGCGATTATTTTATTAAACGAGGATAGATGCGTTTCAATAGATTATTCAATAGATTTTTGTACTAGTTGGTTGCCCATCCTTAGAGACGAAGTAAGTAAAAATAAGATAAATATAATTTAATGTCTCACGTGACTATGGAAATACATAAACATAGAACTGTCATGGTTGACAGCCAAAAAGTTTTGAGAACGGAAGTAGATTCTCTTCCAAAACGTTAACTGCCTATAGCTTTCATTTTCAATTTTTAGTTTATTACATTGTTCTAGTTTATATATTTTTAGGTGTCAGACTTTTTGAAATAGTCAAGTATTCAAGAACCAACCTTTGTCTGATCCGTTTGGCGCAGAAGCTTTTTCATTAAAATTTTTAAAAAATTTTCAGTGGCAAAATACCCAATAAGAAGTGAGAAAACCTGGATACTATTTTCGTGGAACCGAGCAGTGCCGTAGGTTTGTTTTGCGATACGCGGTGGTTTTCTACTAATAAAAAAAAACGTAAGTTGTTGGTGTTTATCTCAAATAATTAGTATTAACTGTAATATTTGTTTAAAGAAATATTTTTGAAATGCTTTTTGAAGAGCATTTTATACGGAAGAAAATTTACATAATGAAAATATTGAAAACGAGGTTGGGAGTTTAAGAGCCAATATTTACACATGCAAACGCAGCGTCTTCTTTTAAATATTGATAACTCCTTAAAGAGAGAATAGAATCAAATGACGGGTACAGATATTATAAAAAGAATGTTTGAATTAACGAAGATTCCGGTTTCTACTATTAATCTTGTCATTAAAGAATGGGCTGTTGAAGATCACTCTATTAAAAGAAAACGGAAAACTTAAGAATTTTGAAAAATTGACCATGCTTCAAAAGACGTTATCCGAAGAAAAGTTTATAATTTTTATCCAGAAAATCAAGTCTCTCATTTAGGAATGATTTCGAGCGAATACCCTGATTATAATTATCGATCTTTGGAAACTTTAAGAGGTGTATTATTAGAATGCAGATATACATATAAAAAAATTATAACCGTTTAATAATAATGGTATCACGCCGTATTATGGAAGTTCGAGAGGAAAATTTCGCGTAAAATAAGAGAGTACCGCGAATGAAATGATGCGGTAACATATCTTGACGAGACGTGGTTTGATACGCATGTTACTGTTAATTACGGTTGGGTAGACACGACTCAAAATTGTACTTTAAATGCACCATGTTCAAAGGAAAAACGTGTTATAATTCTGCATGCCGGTGAAAACGGGTTCTCATCCAACGCACTGCTCTTGTCAGCCAAAAATATAGGACAGTCTTCTGCTGACTATCATGAAAACATGACCGCGGATTTGTTTAAAAAATGGTTCGATGAACAGCTGTGACCTAATATTCCCCCAAATTCAGTTATCGTTATGGATAATGCTTCTTATCATTAGCGAATGTTAAATAAAATACCAAATAAAAATACGAAAAAGGAGGACATTGATATTTAATTCGATAGAATTAATTTGAGGCAGTGTTAGATCTCAGTATAATACATACGTGTACCAAATCTCAGGTCAACTCAAACCATTCCAGAATGATCTGACGCACAAAAAAGTTACAGACAGACCGACAGACAGAAAATTTTGTTTACTCAAATTTATAATCTCGGCATGATATTCTAAACCTATTTCAACAAAAGAAAGTTTTATTGTATTTTTGTGATTACTCTACCTCCACGGCACTACGTGAATGTGGAAGTGAGTTCATTCTAAACCTACATTAAAAACACGCAAATACCTCATATAAACAGGTTTCAGTCTAAGCCACATAAACTCAGGAATACGATTTCAAACTGATACTTGGATTTAAACATTCAACTGCATTCTGGACATAATGAAAAATTTCTTCCAAGAAATTAATTTTTAAATATCTGATATAATCCTTCTGACGTGAAACACAACAAAAAATATTATTTAATTTATACAAAATAAATCTACAGCTTTGCAAATTAACTAGTTAGTTTATCAGATATCTTACACAATTTTAATTGCCTACCAGGAAAAAAAACTAAAACGAGAATTAAAATTTACATACCTGTTATTTTATTATTTTTATTAATGATTAGCTAATACAGATTCTGATCAAATAGAATAAACGGTACAACAAGCCCAATTTAGTTTTATCTTAACTGAAGAAGTTTTGTTCGTCAATAAATTACCTGTCAAATTTCCCGAGGAAAACCAATATCATATTGTTAGGTATGTAATGATTTAACATCGAAACTTGACCATATCGGTCGTACACAGTGATCGCCAAAGGCGTCTAAACTGTTATAATTTATATAAGCTGTCGGTTTTTAGTTAAAGTCTTTTAGTCTCTCTTGGGTCTTTGCGTGCTGTAATTTTAACACTTGTAAAAAGGCTTATTAGACGTAATTTACAATGTTTTTAAATCGAAAAAATCTCTTTTTGGGCTATTTTTTTACCTCAGTTTGAATAACTTCTGCAATGAACCGCCTGCCTGCCCAAAAATAGTTCATCAAATTCTACGAAATTCTTCCAATTTTTTCCATATTTTAATTTGCGGGTAGCTTGGTTGGTACGAAAAAATCTAATTTCATTGAAATAATTTCACTCTTTACTTTGTCAATTGTTATAGTAAAACATTTTTACTTCCCTCGCATACCGAAAGGAAGTATTGTATTCGAGAAAGAATCACCCTTAGAGATTTTTTAGGATTTTCACGTTTCAGATCATGTAGATTACGAAAATATAGGTTTTTCAATTCCGTCAGTCTCTCTGTCTGTCTGTCTGTCTGTTGGTGCATTAACTAAGAAACTACTTGACGGAGACCAGTCAAAGTTGGTAGGTAGCTGACGATACTGTCAGCGAAGAAGTGATTAAACTTTCACTGGAAAATATAAATTGTGGACCATCTAAGGGGATCTAGAAGATCTAGAAGAGACCACAGCTCTCCACAAAGGATAGCAGTCTATTCCATGGTTGATCCCGTAATTCCTCCGGCTGTAAAAATTGCCTTTGGAGATGCCTATACCTTAACGCTCCTAAGGGTGCGCAACTGCATAGGATATGAGTGGTGGTTTCATCCTCCACTCCACACATCCTACAAATAGGGCTGCTTTTCAACCCCATTGTGTGAAGATGTTTGTTCAGCGGACAGTGCCCTGTTAACAAGTCTACTATCCGTCTCATTTTTTCTCCATCGAGCCCAAGCAGCCACTTAATGGTTGAGTCAGTCGAGGGCCCCTTTTTATGGAGCCTCGACTGCCTCATTCCAGGGGCCTGAGTCCAACAGTTGCTGAACCTTGCAGAGGCCCAGTCTCGTAACTCTGATTGAATCAGACTTCTTGGCAAACCGAAGGCTGGCTCGGGGCCAGGGAACGGAATTTTTACCACTAGAATAGATGGAAAAATAAAATTATTTTTGCTCTAATTTAAAATTTCCACGTTTCATGGCATTCTAAACCCATTTAAAAAAAAATTAGAAAATATTTAAAAACAAATTTTTACCACTAGGTACTAGGCATATGTAAAATAGATGAAAACATTTTTTTCTTAAATTTAACATTTCTACGTTTCATGACATTCTAAGCTATTTCAGAGAAAGAAATTTAGAAATTTCTTTACCAACATTTTTGGAAAAAAATTTACGACTAGAATAGGTGGAAACAATAATTTTTTGTTCAAATTTGAAATTTCCACGTTTCATGTCATTCTAAACCTATAAAAAAATTAAAAATTTTTTGAAAAAGTTTTATTTTCACCACTACTATAGAATTGACGTTTCATTACATTCTAAGCATATTCCAAAAACTTTTGAAAATAAAGAAAAATAAAAAATTTGCAAATTTTTGCCCACTACCAAATACAAAACAGATAACGGAAAAAAATTGTTTTTGCTCAAATTGAAAATTTCCACGTTTCATAACATTCTAAACCTATTTTTTTTTTAATTTAAATTTATTAACCACTGCTATACTTCTACTCCACTACGTGAATGTGGAACTGAAAATGTGACAGATGGCAATAACATTTGGCATATGCACTTACGAGTGCACGTATTATTAGTTTTATTGAAAAATGTACAGGGTGGTCATCCCAAGAAATAATTAACCTATGGTGGGGATTTGAAAAGGTATTTGCGCCAGCCTTCCATATTCGGCACCTGTTATCAACTATTGAATTTTTGCGGTCGGATGACCACTCTGTATATTTTTTTTACCAAAGGTTTTCTTTGTAATAATGGTGATAACTATATGCCGATTATTATTATTCTCAAAGGTTTTCTTTGTAATAATGGTGATAACTATATGCCGATTATTATTATTCTCAATGTCATTTCGTATTTATTAATTTTTTAGTGTGACCGCCATGCACAAATAAAGAGGGAAGTTCTGTGTATATATCTTTACCCATTTTTACTTCCTGTTTTTAGTTTGTATTGTCATTATTTTTATTCCTATTAACCGCTGGTATTAATGGAACAGTATTCACTGTAAGAAATGCTTAGAATTACACATGTTTTAATATAATACGTTCAAACCTCTCGTCACCGAAAAATTTATTTACCGTGTCGCAACGCCGTGCCGCAGATACCACTGTCATTGACAACATTCGGAAGACAATATAAAGTCACCAAGTATATCTAAGGACTGGGTTTTACAGAATTTGATAAAAAAATTTCGTTACCACGGAAACTGTCTGGGGAATCTTATGTGAATTACTCTGTATATAAAATAAATATATATATGCCAATTAATACAGGTTTTGCTCTGTTGCCACAGTGGAAAAAAGAAACCTTTTTTGGCTAAAAATCTGCCAACAAGTCAAATCTTAATCAATTTTGATCCACCTGGCTTAAGATGTAGGTTATTGGCTACACTTTCAGAGTATACTGCCTAAATTGCGAACCCCGATATTCTAACCTCAAAAAATGTATCAAATATGGAAGTAATCACTTTTTTCTATTTCTACAAGTCAAATTGATCAATTTTTTCTGTATCGTCTTTAATTGATTTTCATGTTATTTAATATTAAATCTTTTTTTGTATATTTTTGTTTATCACCATTCCAAATAATTTCACACAACTTTTTTTTCTTGATTTTATATTTCATTTTTGTTTAATTTATATAAAACAATTGAAAACTGAAATTTAAAGATTATGTTCTTCAAATCTTTTTCTATAAATTAATACAATGTCAATATTAACAATTTTATAGATATAGTTAATAACACAGGTCAACATTTGATCTAAGCTGGAACACCGCACGCAGTATAGGCTACAAGGGGTTTTTGGGGTCGCTGATTACGATAAGAGGGTCAGTTAACCGCCATCACGTCAGATTCAAGATCATTTGAAGGTAAAGTGCAGAAAAACCCATGGAAAAAATCAGAAAAAAATCATGCATATGTTTTTGAGGCCAGGGAATCCGAATCCGAGGTCGGCTAAGCTCTGTGAGGTCAAGGTCATTTGTAGGTTATTTGATCTAAGCGGGAACACCGCACGCAGTATAGGCTACAAGGGGTTTTTGGGGTCGCTGATTACGCTGAGAGGGTCAGTTAACCGCCATCACGTCAGGTTCAAGGGCATTTGAAGGTCAAGTACAGAAAAACCCATGGAAAAAAATCATGCATGTTTTTGAGGTCAGGGAATCCGAATCAGAGGTCGGCTAAGCTCTGTGAGGTCAAGGTCATTTGTAGGTTATTCCAAGGTCACTTGAGGTGTTGTCGGTATTTACGGTTGGAAAAATCTGAAAAAATTCATACGTATGACGAAACATCCTGAGTTTCCATTTCTTCTTCTTGAGATGTATCAAAAGATTGATCTTGCATTTCCATATCACCAGTTGTATGCTCTACATCAGATAAAATTTCTTGTTCACTTGTCTCTGTATTCATACTATTGTCATTAAGTTCGCCATCTATAAATACAGGAAAAGTTACCGATGCTACACGTGGGTAAGTGATAGATTTTTTATTGTTACGGTTATATCCATGTATATTAATTGAACAGAAGTAACAATCTGACGCGTGATTTGATGGCTTTCTCCATTTCATCGGAGAAGAAAATATCTGTCTCTTGGTGTTGTTCAAAATATTGCGACATCTAGTACAGACAACGTTTGGAGTGAAACAATTACTTAAAGAATTAGTTTCGATTGCATAACATTCTTCATATTTTTTTTTCAATGTGTCTGAGAATCTGGCTTTACTTCCCGCCGTATGCTGTCCGCAAACAACACAAAAGATGTAAGGATTGTTTTTGCAAGGACATTGGCTTGTAGCATTTGACTCTACATCGGCCAAGTTTCCCACCGATGTAGAGCTACGGTCGCATGCTGACGACGCCTGCGGATCCGCTTTCCCATCCTGACCAGCCGCCGATTCTGGGTTTCCTAAGCCCTGTCTCGTAATATTTTTCTGTGAGGTTGCCATAACGGCATGAAAGCCGCTACCCAGGGACTTCACCGGATAGTGAGGCAACTCCCTTGCCCTGGGTGCAACCACACATACATTTTCATGTAATCTTTTGTTTGGTTAATTTGGTTTAGTTTGGTTTACTTTGGTTACTCACCTGTGATATGTGCGTGAGTGAGCTCGATATTTCGAGCGAAAGTGCGTAAAATAAGTATGAATCATATATCAGTTCGTTAAACAGTTGCATATACATAAAAATATATAGACACGGGCAAGAAGTAAAGGTGCGTATACAAAAAAACGTCAAGAATGACAACTAAAAAACGTTATCCGTTAAAACGTCTTTTTCGCACTTGACCTATAAACACCTTTACCATGACCTAATGGAGCTCAGCTGACCTCAGATTCGGATTCTCTGACCTCAAAATAATACGTATGAATTTTTTCAGATTTTTCGAACCGTAAATGCCGACAACACCTCAAGTGACCTTGGAATAACCTACAAATGACCTTGACCTCACAGCTTAGCCGACCTCGGATTTGGATTCCCTGACCTCAAAAACATATGCATGATTTTTTCAGATTTTTCCATGGGTTTTTCTGCACTTGACCTTCAAATGACCTTGAACCTGACGTGGTGGCGGTTAACTGACCCTCTCATCGTAATCAGCGACCCCAAAAACCCCTTGCAGCCCATACTGCGTGCGGTGTTTCTGCTTAGATCAAATAACCTACAAATGACCTAGACCTCACAGAGCTTAGCCGACCTCGGATTCGGATTCCCTGACCTCAAAAACATATGCATGATTTTTTTCAGATTTTTTCCATGGGTTTTTCTGCACTTGACCTTCAAATGACCTTGAACCTGACGTGATGGCAGTTAACTGACCCGCTCATCGTAATCAGCGACCCCAAAAACCCCTTGTAGCCCATACTGCGTGCGGTGTTTCCGCTTAGATCAGATAACCTGCAAATGACCTTGACCTCACAGAGCTTAGCCGACCTCGGATTCGGATTCCCTGACCTCAAAAACATATGCATGATTTTTTTCAGATTTTTTCCATGGGTTTTCTGCACTTGACCTTCAAATGACCTTGAACCTGACGTGATGGCAGTTAACTGACCCTCTCATCGTAATCAGCGACCCCAAAAACCCCTTGTAGCCTATACTGCGTATGGTGGTCCCGCTTAGATCAAATGTTGACCTGTGAATTACATTTAGTGAAAACCGAGGATAATATCTCATCCATAATTTTTTATATTTGCACAAAATTAGAATATATATATAAAATACAATTATTCAGATCCCTGCTTAATATGATAAAGCTTGCACTTTAATCTATAATAATAAATTTGGTAGACTGATGGTATTATCAATATCCAGTTAACCTCTCCAATATACCTTCAAGATAATTAATAACAATAAAATATTCATTGGATCTTTTAAATAGACATTAGATAAATATACGAATATGTAATTAGTGTCTTCGATATAGGTCCACAATTATTGTCAATAAAAGATTCGAGTTTTGTTATTTATATTATACATTTTTTTATTTCAATAATTTACTTCTTTTATTTGTAGGTAAAATTTTAATTCATTGGCTCGAAAAAAAAATTACAAAATATGGTAATAACTGAAAATAATTTATAAAACATGTTAATAAAATTCCGACTTGAATTTTTTTAATTTTATGAAATCGGGGTTTGCAATTTAGGCAGCATACTCTAAAAGTGTAGCCAATAACCTACATTTTAAACCAAGGTAGATCAAAATTGATTAAGATTTGATTTGTAGGCAGATTTTTGTCCAAAGGCTTTTTTCCACTGTGGCGTTACTGGAAGGTTATACAAGTGCGATGCTGCTATTTTGAATCGGTCAATTTTTTCATATAATTTTGGACCTTACAATCGTAACACAGCCATACAAAAAAATCTTTCTGGCCTGGGGATCTGATCATATTTACTATATGTTTTTGGGGTTGCTGATTCCGAATCCGAGGTCTATTTAACTCCATCACATTAGGATTTTGCCATAACCTCAAGAAACCCATGTAACAAAATTCAAATTAAGGGAGCCAAGTCCGGATCTGTCGCATATAGAATCACCGTATTATCTTATTTCCTCTTTTTGGTAATATTTTAAGGGTCGAGACTTTAGTACAATAACGTAAAATGCTGGTCATAGAAACATCTGTTTTATGTTGCAAATTGATTTATTTTCGAGCCCAGGAAACATGCTTTGTTAACTTTGGTCTTTATTAGGTAGTCGACGTTAGCCACTTGGAAGCAATAAATAACCATCTAAATTATTTTATGTCCAATTCGCTTTCCTGACTTGAAGTTAAGGATACATCAAACACTTGTTTAAATACGATTCACCGGGGGTCTAGTTATGTTTTCAAAACTAAGGCAGTTGAGAGAGGATTCCAGAAAATATATGTATAGAGAGTAAGATAGATAGGCCAAATAAGGTAAATTACTTCCCCCATACAAAAGCAAAGTAAGGAACAAAAGGGGTTTTTTCATCTGTCTTGATGGCATAAAATGTTAAGATAGGCCATATGATAAATGCCATGGTCCGTTAGGTAATTTCAAAAAGGGATACGGTTTGAAGTAGAGAAGATTTTAATTGGTCGAGGGTTTAAAGTTTCCTGCCCACTTTTGAAAAGTCTTATTTCGATTGAGATAATATCGACACTCTTGGCTCAACGTCTGCTCGGGCGTCATCTACCTACAGGGTATAGTAAATTCTCGTTTTGCGAAACTTTTTCAATTTTAAAGTTTAGGTTCAGTATTTTGCCGGTTATAATAAGCATGAATTAATGTGTCGTAATTGAACTAAGAGTATTTGACCACGATTCAGCTAAAGGTTTGAACTTGCCGCGGACCGTTTCATTTCTTGATATAGTGTAATTACTGTTTGTTAACTTATTTAATCGTTAAATGTTTGTGATTGTCATTTTCATTTGTTTTCATTTCCTTCTGTAAATGTAATGGTTTAAGTGTATTATTTGCTTGTTATGCTATTGAGTTCATCCTATATTCAGTAGGTAAAGTTTGTTTGTGAAGTAACCTGGTTGAGGGACACCAAAAAGGATGTAATCACCTAGAAGGAAAAGGGTAAGCACAGTTTTGATTTCGATGGATATACTATAATATCGACGGAGTCTACAAAAGTAATTGGGACACTCCGTATTCTGCCAATGGTAATGTCTGATTAATCCATATAACTAGGGGAATAAAACCCCAGTTATTACACCCATAATTTAAGCGATTTCGACATCTCTTCACATAAATCGCTGTTTCTAGACAAAATTGAACCCCCTTTCTTGCACCAGATCGATCAAATTAAATTTCTGTGGCACGGTATTTTTCCGGAGCATTTTAAGTGAGATATCGGCTGCCAAAGTGAGTGGTTCGAAGATTTCGCTTTTCGAGCGAGCCTGCCCAGCTTCGAGGGCCATTTATGCCAAATGAAAGCTGCTAGCAAAAATCTGCAGAAGAGGGGTACGTAGAAAGATGTAAGAAATCATCTGGCGGAATTGGAGTTTGATGCGCGCCTTGATTTTCGAGATATGGCCGCTCGAAGTCACCGGAAGATGAAAATTGAATTTTTTTACCGCTTCCCGAGGATATATCTCGAAAACGAAATAAGATACAAAGCCGCGGTTTACGCCGTTCGACTTTTCTACATGCCCCTGAATTTTTTCAGATTTCTTCCGGCACTTTCATTTTCTCGCAAAATTTCTAAGGTGGAGCATACAAAAAATTTCGAGGTATGTAGAAATTCGAGAGAAATCGAATAGAGTAAACCGCAGCTCTGCATCTCGTTTCGTTTCCGAGATATAGCCTCGGGAAGTGGTAAAAATTCGATTTTCACCTTACGGTGATTTCGAGCGGATATATCTTAAAAACCATGGCACACAGCGATCTCAGATTTACGCCAAACGATTTCTTACATCTTTCTACGTATCCCTAAATTTTGTCAGATTTTTGTTAACTTTCATTTGGCAGGAATGGCCCTCGAAGCTGGGCTGTATCGCTCGAGGAGCAAAATCCTAGTACCTCTCACTTTCTCGGCCGATATCTCACTTAAAAAACTTCGGAAGAATGTCGTAAACAGACCTCGGACTCAGATTCAGCGATCCCAATAAAATACAGTGGGCATGGTCAGATCTCCAGGGCAGAAAACATTTTTTTTTGTGTGGCTGCGATAATCAGCGACCTCAAAAGCATAGTAGGTAGTATAGATAGTTTCAGGGACTAATTCTCATTATTATTATATTTTTTGCATTTAGGGAGAGTTTCAACCCTATCGGGGGCAATAGTCGATGTTCTTTGTTTCTTAACATTATGCTACCACATATAAATCCCATGTGCGACACTCCTTTGATCTAGCGGAAATGCCGCCTATGACCTCGGACTTTTACTGTGGATTTGACACGTCAAGATTAAATACGCACGGGATGATTCGGATAATCCGTATCGGAATTTTAGTACCTGATTGAAGTAGGTAATAGTGTTGCACAAAATATCGCTGTCCTGTTCAGTGTCGCATATGGGCTTTATATGTGATGCTACATAGTCTTTAAAAGCCAGTAGAAAACGTTGCAACTCAATCCATTCAGTGTTGAGAATTCCGAAGTTCTGCTATTTTTGTGCTTATGTATTAAGTCGGTTAAAAAAGCTCTTGCTTTTAATATCAGCGGCATCGCACAAAAATTAATAGTAACGTATTCGAGCAAGATGTTAATTACATTGGTATAGTATTCGCAATTAGCCGCACACTACTGCAACTTCTTTTCGTTGGCGTTAATTATGCAAAGTGGAGAGGAACCTAAACCAAACATGTTTTTAATAGCCTCTTCACATCACTGGCATAATATATATTTTGCGTTTTTTAACGGAGTGTCAAGGTTACTAAGGAGAAAATAGGTAGATAAGTGGTAATTATATTCAATAATCGTGTAATCTTCAAGGAAATACCTGTATGTTGATTATCTACGAAGAATTGATGTGAACGTCCATCGTTTTATCATATACGGTCACTTACACGTTTTATCAACATCTCTGGTGTATTCCAAATGACGTGAGAAGTTTTTAGTGTGGTGTAAAATGTGCATCGTTTGGATCCTCTTCTTCTGGTTCATAAGCATTAAATGTAAGTTTCAAACAAGTTATGAATTCTAATGCAACAAACCACCAAAAGAATAAAGTCCATCAAAATCTAAATTTATTGGCTAACCAAATTGTTTTTTGCTTTCAACTAATACTTAGGGTACGCAATGAAATGGAGAAAAGTTTGCCGAGATACAGTTGCCCGCTTCGACCTGAAAACCGTTATAATAATTGGATAAATGGAGTAATTTTGCATTTTTATTTTAAAACAAAGTGTTTTGTGGAAAAAACTTAACTTTCATTAAAACTGATTTTAAAAAAGTTTAAGTTTGAAATCATGAAAACATTTTTTTTTCATGATCCTTTGCTCTGCGAGCATTACTACGAAGCTTTTTGTATATTATCTTTGAGAGTCTTCCTATAACACATTATTTTACAAAAGTGATTTAAGAGGTACGCCGTGGTAAAAAAATAAAATCTATTATTGTTATATTTTTTTCCATTTTAACAACTTATGATACGCTTTCTTTGTAGTATTCATACAAGAGATTTCCCAGAGCAAATAGCTGCATAATTATTTCGTGGTTATAATCAAAAAATCACTCTAAGTTTTTAAAAAAACCTCCTTTATTAATTTATTAAATAAAACACTGTGCACAAAAAATAAAGATACTGTTATGCAATACTTTTATAATAGAGATTTATTATAAACACTCGGAAGAGCATTTTTAGTAAAGGATATTATTTATTACATTAAATTATTTAGACTATTTTATTGTTAAAGTGAAACATGTTCCACTTAGAAACAAAGGAATTTCCTAGTCAGCAGAAGACAGTATATTCACCTAGGCTACCTAGGCTAAAGTTGATGTGGGTGCTGCGTGATCCAACTTCCCTCCTAGGGGGTTGGCTTCCCTGAGGGATAAAATGTAAGTACAACCTTGATTTATATTTGCTTTTCTGCCATTAAATTTGTGCCTTGTTTTCTACCACTACATTATTTTTCAAAGTACTCATTCAATAACTAAATTAACTTCTTCCGTATGCCAAACGAGTTGGTGACTTTAGCCATAGGTATCGCCGATGTTGCTCTTTGCGACAAAGTGATAGGGAGATGCCAGTGGACGTCACGGATTTTGCATAATAAGCCAAAGGCTCCCTAAAGCGTTTTTCTAGAGTGACAATATTGTAAAAGTACATTTGAATATGTGCCTGCAATTTTTTCCACATTACATGCTCTTGTATAGTTTTTAGATGTCGAAAATAAGGTAATTGTGTTCCCTTTTTGTCGCATTCTTGTTTTTTCTATTTTCTAAAAGAATCAATGAACTCTCATTTTGTAGTTATGGTGAAGAGAAAACTATAATGTAATTTAGAATCTTTACTCTGGATATCTAAAAACTATACAAACGAGTACAACGTGGAAACAAAATTGTAGGGAGGTATTCAAGTGTGCTTTTTACAATATCCTTAATTTTTCATGCACAGTGTATTATTTAATAATTGATAAATATGGCTTTTTTATCAAACTCAGTGTGACTTTAATAATCATGGTGTAATTATGCAGTCATTATACTCTTCGCAAATACAAAATGAAGAGTATATTGCCTTCGTTTGGCACATTTCTAAAACCGATAATATCGTTCGTAGAGAAACAATTTTCGTAACATTGTGTTGGTGATCCAATTCTGAACAGCAGTCCGTCTGTCCATCTGTCCATCTGTCCGTCTGTCTGTTCGTCCGTCCGTTCGTCCGTCCGTCCGTCAAGTTTCCTGTAAGCAGGATAACTTAAGAATGAAAAGTTCGATTGTCTTGAAAATTGGATAGTAAGTTAGTGTTAGTTAGAGGAAGAACCCTATTATTTTTGAAAATCGGTCAATAAATAAAAAAGTTATTAGTTATTTAAATTAAGAGAAGGAATTTTTATGTTCTATAATTAAACAAAAAAAAATCTGAAACTAATATTATTTACAAGAGAAACTGCGAAGACTATCGTATAGAATATGTAACAATTATATAGAAAGTGTAGTAAATCGGCGAAGAATATAATGGTTAGCTTGATTTGTCTGGAAAAATTCTTGTATGAATACTCCAAAGAATGCATATCATCAGTTGTTAAATTGAAAAAAATAACAATTATAGAATTTTTTACCATGGCGTATCTCTTCCATCACTTTAACAAAAAAATAAGTTATAGGAAGATTCTTAAAAATAATACTGAAAAAGTTTCGAATTGTGCACTGGGAATATTTCTATTTAAGAAAGTAATGTTTTTCTCAAGAGACCCCGTCACTTAAAATAACATTTTTTTTAGTCACTTAATGGAAGTTAAATCATACTTTTTTAACAGTCCAATCGGTTGTCATTAAAAAAAAATTGTTCTAAAAAAAATGTTTCTGTTATCGAAAGCTAATGAATAAATAAGTCTGAAATTCCCTGGGAATTTGTGTTTTATATATACAAGAAAATCCCCAAGATTTCGCTGAAAAAGAAACACGGGGGCAGCTAGATCATGTTTATCCTTCTACATCCTTTATTAAATAGTTAATGAAGTACTCTGTAATAATCGTTTTTGTTTATTTGCAGGTACGTATTTACAAAAATACACCGACGACTTCTGTAATTTGGAAACAGGAGAGAAGGGAATATGCCTTAACATACACAATTGTTCCTACGCTAGAGATTTATTACGAGAAAAACAATATCCTATTATATGCACTTTTGAGGGAAACACACCAGTTGTCTGTTGTAAAGAAAATAATATACAAAATTCTGTCAAAGCTTTAATACCTGGTAGCCTTAGCGCAAAAAGTAAGTATTTTATTTTCATGAAATTTTGTTTATTATGTATAATTCACTATGTTACAGAATGCCAAGAATATTACAAATATAAGCAATATTTTGTACTAGTTGGTGCAGCAGTACCATCACTTGTAAAAGAATTTCCTCATATGGTAAGTATCTTCTATAAAATGATAGTTGTTTTGTCAATTTGCTAGCACACAATGTTTAGACCTAGCACACCCTGGCATAAGCATTTTTAAAACTAGCACACCCAGGCGCAAAAAGTAAATAGGAGTTGTTTTCGGGGTGGTGGGGGGTTAGGTTGACGCTAGCCCCCCCCCCAATTATTTTTTCCCTCGAATTTGCTAGCATATATTATTAGCACCTATCACACCCTAGCACAACTACTTTCAAAGTTGGCACACCCACAGGGGCGGTAATGCAGAGGGTGTAAATATTTTTCTCAGCCCCCCCCCCCAGTTATTTTTTTGGCTTGAATTTGCTAGCTCGCAATGCTTATACCTAGCACACCCTAGCACAACCACTTCCAAGCTAACTCTCCTACATTGTCGATAATATACAGGGTAGAAATTTTGTCCCGCCCACAGATATATTACATTTTCTGTTATTACTCAGATTACCTTACCAAAAATTATCACATATATAATAGAGAGTTGAAATAGAGAAGTTAATGTAGAGGGTTGAAATATGTACCATGTACTTTTTTTCTCAAATTTTGCAGCACACAATGTTAACACGTAGACAACTAAACAACTAAATAAATAAATTAAACTTTATTCCGTGAATAATTCTTTCAATAATCATTTTAGTTATATAGTAACACACCACAGTAATAATAATGACATACTTAAAATATAATATATAGTGGTTTTCAAAAAGTTCTCATGTTGGGAAAATTTTTATTATTGTTTCCATGGAAAATTTAATTATGCCAATACTTTTGCCTATCTTGGAACAAAAATAGGCGTGAAAAAATTGGTTACGTGGCAGTCGTCAAATTTTACATTTATGTGAGAAAATCGTTAAAAGTCGCTTTGCATTTCGTGTTTCTTCGTACTTTAGTTTAAGAGACCGCCGCTATTTTCCAAGATGGTGGCCCTAGCATAATATGCACTAATGTTATTAATGATATGATATTGGTGGACACTAGTAGGTACTGCATATGCAATGTTTCGAACTATTTCCAGAGAAGGATTCTTTTCCTAATATGATTGTACTACAAGTTGATCAAGTAAATTAAGTGAACAATATATAGGCCAGTAGAATTAGGAAAAAAGAACAGGGTTTTTGAGAAGTGACAAGAGATAGCACTTTTTTACATAGAAATGTAGATTCCGACCTCCTAACATGTTGTCAGACGGCGACAAAGTTTTAGGTCTTTCGGAAAGACAGGTAATATCAAATTTTTCAAGTAATTGTCTGTTCAGCGTGTCGCCATTAACATTATAACTATATGTAATTGGGGACTCCTTTGTTGTATAACTCATAACATTGCACTTGTCAACATTTAGGTGAAGATCACTTTCATCGCACCAAGCCGATAACTTAGTTAAGTTGTTTTGAAGTTTTCGCAGTCATTAAAATCATTAATCCTATGCAACATCTTGACGTCATCGGCATATATTAAAAAATATGCGTCTAAGTGATCACTGATGTCGTTAATAAAAATATTAAATAAAAGGGATCGAGTATTAATCCCTGGGGTACTCCTGACGTGGCTCGTTATTCAACAGATTTATATCCATTGTAAGATACGAATTGAACTCTATCAGTCAAGTAACTCTCAAGAAATTGAAGTAAACCGTCAGATAATCCGAATTTGTCAAGTTTACGGAGAAGTTTCCCGTAGTTCAGTCTGTCAAACGCCTTAGAAAAGTCAGTATAGACTCAGTCTACCTGTATTTGAGAATCAATTGATTCAGCAATGTACTGAGTAGCGCAGATTAAGTTTGTTACGGCGGAGCGACTTTTCATTAAACCGTGTTGTTGCGTAGATATTTTCAGTTGAACACGTGCATAAATGATATCATGGAGTAGGATTTCGAAAGCTTTACCAAAGTTACATATGATTGTTATCGGTTTATAATTGGTAACATCATTTCTTTCGCCTTTTTTTATACACAGGGCACACCTTGGAGTATTTCCAAATATCAGGAAAATAGCATTTCCTAAGACATAAATTAAAAATTATGCAGAGAGGATACGCAAAAATGCTGGCACAGTCTTTCAGTAGAAATGCTGGATTTCCATCTGGGCCCGCAGTAAGTTTAATTTTAATTCTTTTTAACGCCATGCAAACTTCAGCCTCGGAAAAGCATTTAATGTCCAAACAGTCAAACGAAAAATTATTAGACTTGCTTACAGGAGCGTCCGAGATGTTAAGGAAGCAAGATTGCTCGAAAAAGTTAGCAAATACATCGACGATATCATTAGGGGTCTCCAGAGGTTCATTGTTATAAGTCATGCATTTAGGTATGCTAGTTTTCCCTTTTTTTCCATTGATGTAAGCGCAGAATTTATTGGGTTCAGATGTGATATTATTTTCAATTCGATTTGTATGTGGCGTTAAAAGCATAGTGGATCAAACTAAAAAGATTGCCGTCAGTATTATTAATTTATTGTATGTAGTTGTTTAACAAATGCTTCGTAAATTACTTTACTTCCGCTCCACTACGAGGATACGGAAGTCAAATTGCACATACAAAATGTTTGCAAAATTAGAATTTTTGTCGTTTATTTTTAATTTTGTGCCACTGTGCATCGTCAACATTTCTAGTTTGGGAAACATGGAGGGTATGGAGTTTATTGAGCATGGAGCATGTTGGTTGACTACTGTTTACCAATTTATAATATAAATATCAGTTTTAACATGACACATATTTTAGCTGATAAAATTCATTTTCTCATTTAGGCAGTAATCGGCTTTGGAGAAGAGAAAAATATTCAGTGGTTGTGTGGTGGATCCTTAATTAGTGAAAAGTTTGTTTTAACTGCAGCTCATTGTTTAAAATCCAGTGAATTGTAAGTATATTATAATGTAAGAAAATATGTATATAGAACTTCCACTTTGAGTGGAAACACTCTTGTAAAAAATGTGTTGGTTTCTCGATTTAATGAGATCTTTTTTAAATATACTCTCAAAAGTTTTACTTTATGGCAAAAATTTAGAGATAAATTTCAATACTCAAGGCCTACTTTGCCCATTTTCGATCTTTTTAATTGAAAATCTTACTCTACTACTGGATTCAGATTCTAAATGTTTGTCATAAAGTAAAGACTTTCATAGTCTATGTTGCAACGGGCCTCTTTTATACAGCGCGTATTAAGATTCTTTGCATTATTTGAATTTGAAATCTAGCAGATAGCACGACAAACTTTTAACCAATAGTGGGCGAACCTAAAACTAGAGAATGGGGACGACGCAGTTTATGCGGGATGAGTGAATCGACCCTGGGCCAGCAGACAATGCAACGAATAATATTGATGAATTTAGGAGAGATAGTTGAACTTAAGATCTCACTAAGTTGTGCAGTGTGTGAAAGTATTTAGTGCTTTACCATTACAAGTTACATTAAGTGCAGATGATTTTCAATGTGAATCAAACTATTGTACCGCTAAATAGTGTGCAACTATTTTGTATTGATTACGTCAGCAGTAAACTGGAGTATATTACCATTTTAGTCAAAAATATGAGTGTGCCTAATGCGGATGTCCTGTAAAATCGTGTATAAAGTCGGACAGAGTTCTATGGTATTTTGTATAACCAACATTCTGAGTAAGAACATTGAATTTCCGACAGACTTGTATAAGTGTAAATGTAAAACTGGCTGACACAGTAATTATATTAAAATAATATAATTAAAGTTTGTACGTAAATTTAATTAAAATTAAGTGCATTGAGTGAACTTTTATGCTCCATAATTTTGTGAATGATTCCGTAGCGCCTTGAGACGAAAGGAGCAGCACGCCATTTTGGGGCGACGTCACCTACAAGAATTTGGTGAGACAGAATTTTCGTACTTAGTGCTAACGTTTTTGGTTATTCGTTAACAGACCACAGTGTCATCGGGTGATACGGGCAGGGCACAGGGTTATTTAATTCCAAAAGGCTTTAATTTTGTAAGGCCTTTTAAATAACTCAGTGTTTTATGTTTATTGGGAACAGGCCACCACTAAAACTGCATAAACTTTTTTATTCATCATAGGAAAACCACAAAAACGACAGAAAACGTCAACATTACTAGATGGAAGAACAATAATCAAAAAAATAGAATCATACGCAATGAAATACTGGGGACACATCCAAAGACGAGACACGACACACCTACTAAAGAAAGCGCTGCGACTGAACAGCAACAAACTGAAAATAGGGAGGCCATGCTACACATAGATAACAACAATCGAGAGGATTATGAGTAAGCTAGGAAAGGATTATACACACTGGGAAAATCGGCATAACAAAGAACGGAATACAATAAAGAAATGTCAAGGATATACACACTGCCAGACTCAGAAACAGAAGAAACAGAAAACTCAGAAGTAAAATAGGAGAGAAGATGATCACAGACAGAAACTAAGAAAAAGCATATCACAAAAACCTAAAAGTAAAAAGAAGCACGAAAACCTAAAAGAAGCATCTCACAAACATCTACACTTTCCATCCGATGAAGACAGGAGAAAAACAAGAGGAAACATCTCACAAACACCTACATGCTCCATCCTATACTCCTTCCTACCCTATGCGTCATGCGGCTCTCACTGCTGACAACAAGCAGCAATCCAGCGTATGCAGCCGGTCCGGCGGTATATAAAAGCACCGGGGCTTTGTTCCGGCACACTGTGGGATGATCGGTTGGTCGGTCGGGTGGAGCCGCATGAATATGTAATAGACGACTGGGCGACTGCAGATGGACGTTCGGCGGGCGATCGGGCTGCGTGGTGGAACAAATCTCCATGCACCGGAATCGGCAGCAATGCCCACTTTATACTGGCAAATCAATCAATCATTATTCGTAAAACTTTCATTTCGTGTTAAGCAAAATTTCATTTTGACCCTTAGAATTTTGTATTAAAAATGATAGTTTTTGAGGAAACCGCAAATATATGATTAGTAGGCTTTTCTTATATTATCTATTTTTATATATTCTCGACTTTCGTGTTCGTAAATAGGCACAAAGGACTCTTGCTGTGCTAAGTTCATTACACAGACATAATAAGTAATGCATTTCCCATTTGGTACAACAGTTGTAAGGTGGTGATTTAATAAAACGATTTCGCCATCTACCTAATTAAAAGTTTCACTATTACTTATTCATACCCTTAAGATACGTATTCATAACATATCTATGGTCGATCTTTTAATATACACCTAATATAATCGCATAGTTTTGCGCAACAAAGCTCATGTTTACTATTAAATTATTTACAGGGGAGATTCCCAATGGGTACGATTAGGTGATTTAGACCTAGCTACTGATACTGACGATGCGCGACCACAACAATTTACTGTTAAAAGGAAAATACCCCATCCAGATTACAAGAGACCAGCAAAGTATCACGACATTGGTTTAATAGAATTGGACAGAGAGATTAATATAAATTCATATGTGCGTATGGCCTGCTTGGATACAGATAGACAACATAAGGAAAGTAGTATGATAGCAACCGGTTGGGGTAAAACGGAATTTAGTGGTCGATACAGCAGTTTCCTTTTAAAAGCTGATTTAGACATAGTATCGTTTAATACTTGTCGACCATATTATGAGAGAGCTGGAAAAGACTTACCTAATGGAATTATAGATGACTATCAAATTTGCGCGGGTGGAGGTCCAGAACAAGATACTTGCCAGGTAAGGTCGATGTGCACATTTAAGTTGTGAATATCTGTACAGTTAAAACTACGTTTGATTCAGTTGTTTGTTCATGTTTAACCCTCGATGCAAAAAGGACAGGTGTTATAAGTTTGAAGCCTTTATCTATGTGTGTGTGTGTGTGTGTGGGTGTCTTTCTGTGGCATCCTAGTTCCAAGACGGCTGAAACGATTTCAAAGCAGTTTTTTTATTTTTAAAGATGGTGGGTTCTTACGAGATGGTTCTTAGCCATGTTTGGTAGAAATCGGGTGAGCCATATCAAAGATTTTCCGGTTTCGTTGTTTTAAACATGTTCTATGAAATGGCGAAGGATCCAGTTTTATTTGATGTATTAAATTAATGTTTCCGTATTTAAACACTTGATACGAATATTTTGTGATGAACATTTTCGTATCTAAATCAGAAAGTAACGTGTGTGTCTAGCTTTCAATTCTAATTAACGCGCAGTGCGTGGATTCATTGTAACAGAAAAAACTTATCGTCGATTGATTAGAAATAAAAATCGGGATATTAGCATTCACCGTTTGACTGTCTTGTGTCTAGCGACTACAAACAAATTTTTGTTTTAAAGTTTTCTCCCGTGGTAGACGGATCTATGTTTTAGTCGCCCAAAAGACGTAATGTTTAGGATTTTTGTTGAATATATTAAATTACGTCTTTAGTCGTGAAATCACGGATTTTCTTTGATGACACAGTGAAACGCCTCCAACAATAAGGATTCTGTGTTAGAGGTTGGTATAAAAATTATTTAGTATTCATTTTAGAATGGACAGTAGTCACATATCAAATTTTTATATAGTAAAAATTAATTTATAGTTCATTTATTACATTCCGTAAGGTAATACGTTTTTTTCTCTCGTTCATTAGGCGTTTTCTTTTCCCCTTGTTTTTACCTGTTACCTCGGAGTTCTACTTCGACGGCTACCGCCGCGCCAGGCCAATTGTTTTGGATAAAGCTGATCGCCCCCACAGAGCTACACCCGGCGCTGGAAAAGTATAAGTACCCCCGAAAGTGGGCATTTTCTTTTATGTTATTTATTTCTAAGTTTTATTACGATTAGTTGCTTTTGGGTTTAATCGCTTAAACTTTATGCCAAAGCCATATAATTTTAATTTTACATGCCATCAAATAGCCATTTAAGTATATGTATATGTGTTTATTTTTATTGTAGTTCTGTCTCTCTGGCCAGAGCTAGGTATTCTCTATTTTTGTCTTTTCAAATGTGTTAATAAATTATTAGTATATATCTATATCTCTCTCTCTTTTATTTATATATTAGAAATATTTGGCTAATCATTTTCAGAGATAATTTAGTAATTTGTATCTCAGCTACCTAGAGGGATATGTATAGGGACTTACAAATTACTTGGCGCCTCTAAAAACTTAAAACTACTGCCCACGCCCTACCGCAGCCGCTGAGCGAACCAAGGGCTTATACATATTTCAATTGTTAACGTGTTTTAGCCAAATACACGTAACAGTTATTTTTGTCGCCAAGACGTGGGGACTTATTTTATTTTTTTGAGTAGTTTTTACATCTTCAGAGAGAGTTTTGTGATACTTATTGAAACAAGGCAAATTTCTGTTTAAGAAACAATACATAAAATATATCTGTGTTTATTTCTAAGAAATAACTGTACTTATTGTATTGTTATAATTTATTCTGTTGTATGTATTTAAGATTTTCTTATGGATGTTTCTTGTTAACATTTTTGTTATATATTTTAAGAACGCTATTTGTTGGCATCTAGTAATCTCATATATGGCATATTTAGAATTTCTGAAGTAGTTTTTTTTAAGGCAAAGTTTTTCAGGAACATTAAACATATAGATAACGGGTTACTCACTGTGATATATTTCTTACGGCTGAGTTTATTTCATTCAGATTAGCATTTGCTAAAAATTATTCTCTTGATCAAATTAAATTAAATTTTTGTTTTTGTTTGAGCAACTACATTGGCAGTTTTTTCATATAAGTATTTATTGAACCACGATTGATATATTGGGGGTATTAATTACTTGATAAATGACAATTAGTAAAATTATTTATTTATAACCGTCGCGATAATTTTTTTTCTTGTACGTATATTTCTTTTTAACTCTTACACACACAAAAATAGTAGAGGTGTACTGGTAAAAATAAAATAATTCGGTGTTTGTTGTTATTTATTTATATGTTGTGATAAGATACATTATTAAGCGGAGTTAGTTGCTAAATTAAATAGTTGTTTTTTTATATATGATACATTTAGTTATAAGTGGGTAAAGAAAGGATTAGATAAGTAATTTTTCTTCCTTCCGCATAAATTAGCAACATAATTACAGTGTTAACCAAAACTGTGGAACTTTGTTGGATACGTATACATGTTTTTTTTTAATTAGATAAACGCTAACATTTGTCTGTGTTTTATGCACATTATTTCGTTGTGTATTTATAAGTTTACGGACACAAAGTTTACCATTATTAATTCGCTGGCTCTAATTACACTTTTTGTGTATTACTTCTTTCGTCCTTAGGCTAGAATCTGATATTAGGTGGTAGTAAGTTTTTTTTAATCTTCATACCGATGGTTTCGAACTTTATTTAAACACTTGAATTATATTTATAGTTAGTAAACATTGGTAATATTTTATCGACTATATTTAATTATTTATTATTGCTTAATAAAATTACTGGGCATTGTCATTTAGTAAAATATTTTATTGCATTTTACATATTTGCGTGCATTTATTAGTAAATTCGATTTTCAACGCTTAATAGAAAAATCGTTATTATATATTACTATTGCATATTTGTTTATTTTTACTTTAACTGAAGGTGAACTGATTAAATATTATTGTGTGGATACTTAGCAATAATAATAATAATAATAATAATAATAATAATAATAATATCACAAGGATACGTTTTCCCTTAGGTACTTATACATATATATTTTTCTGTTCCTTTTCGTGTATTTGCTTTTATTTATTACTGAACTATGGATGTCGATCATCTTAAACGAGATGAACTCGAATATGAGCTCTCAGTGCGAGGTATTTCGGAGTTTGGAGCGGAAACTTTAAGGTCTATGCGTCGGTTATTAAAGAACAAACAAAAAAACGAGAGTTTTGGTGAAATTATAAGCCATGAGTCATTTAAGCCTGATATTGAAACGGAAATTGATGTTTGTAATAAAAAGGTTATTGACTTAGAAAAATTCTTGGATACCTTTCAGGGAGGAGCTGATACTGAGGAGGCAAAATTTATTTTTTCTATTTTACAGCATTTGTATGGAAGGTTAAATAGGTTACAGGTTGATGATACTCTTGATGGGGCACAGACGTGGAAAGACTGCATTAATAACTTGCTAGGACAACTTGAAGCTTTGGAAACGGAAATGGATAGAAAATGTTTTTCTTTCAGATCTTCTTCTTCTCAGGGGCAACGAACTACTCGTATAGGAGAGAACCAAGGTCAATCTTCCATTTCTCAGCCGACTACTACTTCTATGACAGTTATTCATTCGAATCGGACTCCAGTGAGTCAGTGGGGTATTACTTTTGATGCAAAAAAATCTGGTCTAAGTGTTACCGCATTTCTTGATAAAATTGAAACTTACAGGGTTGCTCGCAATACTTCAGAGGAGGATTTGAAGAATTCTATTATTGATCTTTTAAACGGTGATGCTTTAATTTGGTATACGTCTATTCGTTCACAGGTCGATTCCTGGCAGACATTTGTGAGGTTATTTAAGCAGGAATATTTGCCGCATGATCATAATGAAAAGCTATGGGAATTGATTCGAGCCCGCAATCAAAATCAGAATGAGTCGGTTGGTACTTTCTTTGCTTGTATGATAAATTTATTTAATAGGTTAGATCATCCAGCCACTGAACAGGAAAAGCTGTATATCCTGAAGAGAAATATTTTGCCGTACTACATCCATCAATTAGGTTCACAAAGAGAAATAAATTCTGTCGATGATCTTAGGAAGTTGTGTAAAAATTGGGAAATCAATAGAGAGATAGCCTCTCGACCTCGACCTTCGCTGAATACAAGAATTAGTGCACTGGAACCTGACTTAGCTGGCGAGCCCGGACCATCCAATTCTAGCAATCGAAATCGTAGCTTCAGGACGAATTCGGTTCACTCGATGAACACTGCGACAGGTCGCACATGTTGGAATTGTAATGAAGTTGGTCACACTTTTCAGAATTGCAGGAGAAAACGAGAACGTAAATTTTGTTTCAGATGTGGGAAACCGGATGTTACTAGGTATTCTTGTAGTACTTGTTCAAAAAACGTTCCTCGAAGTCGACGGTAAGTCGGACGGCGACTTTGTCATTTAGGAAACCGGCTGACGATTCTTGGAATGCATGGTTAAATTTTGTGGGTACGGAATATCGTCGACAACGCATTTGTAGTATGTTCACGTGTAGGGAAGGTGATCCTCGTCCTTATTTAACTGTGGAGATATATGGGCTTACGTTTGTTGGTCTTTTGGACTCTGGAGCATCACGAACAGTTATTGGTAGTTCAGGTTGGGCAAAACTTCAGGGATTAAATATGGAGTTGAAATTAGAAAATAATGTTTCCGCTGTAACTGTTGCTAATGGCTCAAGTTGTGAAGTTTTGGGAGTTGTTCAGTTACCGATTAAGTTAGATAATAAGATTAGGTTAATTAAGGCTTTGGTAGTTTTAGGAATTAGTGATAATATTATTTTTGGAGTAGATTTTTGGAGGGATATGAATATTGTACCCTTATTAACTAATAATTCATATACTGTTGTTCAGTCAATGCAAATTTGTTCTATGGTAAATCAGGAAACTTTGACGGTCGAACAAACGTTAGAGTTAGATAAATTGACAACAAACTTTTTCAATAGGCAAGTTAAAACTTTGGGTTGTGCGAAAAATGTATGTCACACTATAGATACTGGAGATGCGGCTCCTATAAAACAAAGATATTATCCTGTTTCCCCTTATATGCAAAAAATTGTTAATGATGAGGTTGACAATATGTTAAAGTTGGGCGTCATTGAACCATCCAATTCACCTTGGTCCTCACCAGTTGTTGTAGTTAAGAAATCTAACGGAGAGTATCGTTTCTGTGTAGATTTTCGAAAAGTAAATCAGGTTACAAAGCGAGATGCTTACCCTCTCCCCTACATAAATATGATATTGGATAGATTACGAGGTGCTTCGGTATTATCCTCTATTGACTTGAAAACCGCTTATTGGCAGGTCCCGCTTGATGATACTTCTAAGGAGAAGACAGCGTTTACAGTTCCTGGACGAGGTCTGTATCATTTTAAGAGAATGCCTTTTGGTCTTCAAAACGCTCCCGCTTGTTTTCAGAGGTTAGTAGACAATTTAGGTGCAGATTTAGAGCCGTTTGTGTTTGTATATCTTGATGATATTATTGTAGCTACACCAGATTTTTCTACTCATCTTGAAGTATTAAGTAAAATTTTTGAGAGGCTTTTGGATGCAGGGTTGACTGTAAACAAAGAGAAGTGTGAATTTGTTAAGGATCAGTTAAAATATTTAGGGTATATTATTGACAAACATGGTTTGAGGCCTGATCCTGGAAAAATTGAGTCGATGGTCAATTATCCAACTCCAAAGACAGCTAAGGAAGTTCGTAGATTTATAGGTCTCATATCTTGGTACCGTAGATTCGTGGAGAATTTTGCAACCCGAGTATCTCCGTTGACCCGTTTAACAAGAAAGAATCAACCTTTTATTTGGGATGACGATGCTGAGAGAGCCTTTTTGGACATAAAGCAATGTTTAATTTCAGCGCCAATTTTAACATGTCCTGATTTTTCTCGCCCATTTACTATTCAAACTGATGCGTCAATGGTAGGTCTTGGTTGTGTGCTCACACAAGAATTTCCAGAAGGAGAAAAGGTAATTGCTTATGCAAGCCGTTCTTTAACAACTCAAGAGTCGAAGTATAGTACAACTGAATTAGAATGTTTATCTTTGATATATAAAGTGGAAAAATTTAGACCGTATATAGAGGGTGTCCATTTCACCGTCATTACAGACCATTATAGTCTGAAATGGCTACATAATTTAAAAAATCCGAGTGGAAGATTAGTACGTTGGGCTCTTCGTCTTCAAGGTTATGACTTTACTGTAGTTCACAGGAAGGGTACAATGCATGCAGTACCTGATGCGTTATCAAGAGCAGTCTGTTTTATAGATGTCACGGAAGGTGATCACGATAACTGGTATTCTAAGTTGTTTCAAAGTATTCGCGAAAAACCTAACCAGTACCCAAAATTTAAAATTGAGAATAATAAAATTTATAAATTGGTTATTTCCGGCTATCAGCAGTATCAAAGCGAGTATGACTGGAAAATTGTAATTCCTAAGAAATTGCGTCGCGCTGTTCTTCTGGAAAATCATAACGATGCTTCAGCAGGACATTTAGGTTTCTTCAAAACACTGAAAAGAATTGCTGCTATATATTATTGGCCTCGAATGTCAATTGATGTTGCTCGGTATGTGAGGGATTGTGAGGTTTGTAAATCTCAAAAACCTGAACAAAAAGTTTCTCATGGTGTTATGAGACCACGTATAATTGATTATCCTTGGCAATGTATATGTACAGATTTAATCGGCCCGCTACCGATGTCGAAAAAGCGAAACCGATTTGTTTTAGTTGTGCATGATATTTTCACCAAATATTCTTTATTATTTCCCCTTAAAACTGCAAATAGTTCATCGATTACCAAGCATATTGAACAAGATGTTTTTCTCATCTACGGCGTACCCCAAAGACTAATTTGTGATAATGGTAAGCAGTATGTTAGTAAGCAATTTAGTAAAATGGTAAAATCATACGATTGTGAATTTGTTTATAATGCGGCCTACCATCCTCAAGCAAATCCTTGTGAACGAGTTAATAAAACTCTTAAAACCATGATAAGGTCTTTTATTAATGAAAATCAAAGAGAGTGGGATGAGAATTTACCCAAGTTAGGTTTTGCACTCCGTACTGCAGTTCATGAAATTACAGGTTATAGTCCAGCTTATTTAAATTTCGGTAGAGATCCATTTATTTCCGGTAAAATGTATAAAGATTTCCAAAATATACAGGGTAATGCACCATTACAATTTTCTGAGAGGCACGAATTAGCTGAACATGTCAAGATTTTAAAAGATATTTGTCTAAAGGTTAGAGACCGCCTACAGAAAAGTTACCAACAAAGTTCTAACAGATACAATTTGAGACATAGACCAATATCTTTGGAAGTAGGGCAGATAGTCTGGAAGAAAAATTATACTTTGTCTGACGCCGCGAATTATTATTCCTCAAAATTAGCTCCAAAATTTATTAAGTGTAAGGTTAGGCGTAAAATTAGTACTAATGTGTATGAGCTTGAATCGGTTGATGGTAAACAATCAATAGGTTCTTGGCATATTAAAGACTTAAAGTTAGATTAAAAAAAAAAAGTTACCTTTTTTTTTTTTTGTTGAAGTAAGGGGAGAATGATACGAATATTTTGTGATGAACATTTTCGTATCTAAATCAGAAAGTAACGTGTGTGTCTAGCTTTCAATTCTAATTAACGCGCAGTGCGTGGATTCATTGTAACAGAAAAAACTTATCGTCGATTGATTAGAAATAAAAATCGGGATATTAGCATTCACCGTTTGACTGTCTTGTGTCTAGCGACTACAAACAAATTTTTGTTTTAAAGTTTTCTCCCGTGGTAGACGGATCTATGTTTTAGTCGCCCAAAAGACGTAATGTTTAGGATTTTTGTTGAATGTATTAAATTACGTCTTTAGTCGTGAAATCACGGATTTTCTTTGATGACACAGTGAAACGCCTCCAACAATAAGGATTCTGTGTTAGAGGTTGGTATAAAAATTATTTAGTATTCATTTTAGAATGGACAGTAGTCACATGTCAAATTTTTATATAGTAAAAATTAATTTATAGTTCATTTATTACATTCCGTAAGGTAATACGTTTTTTTCTCTCGTTCATTAGGCGTTTTCTTTTCCCCTTGTTTTTACCTGTTACCTCGGAGTTCTACTTCGACGGCTACCGCCGCGTCAGGCCAATTGTTTTGGATAAAGCTGATCGCCCCCACAGAGCTACACCCGGCGCTGGAAAAGTATAAGTACCCCCGAAAGTGGGCATTTTCTTTTATGTTATTTATTTCTAAGTTTTATTACGATTAGTTGCTTTTGGGTTTAATCGCTTAAACTTTATGCCAAAGCCATATAATTTTAATTTTACATGCCATCAAATAGCCATTTAAGTATATGTATATGTGTTTATTTTTATTGTAGTTCTGTCTCTCTGGCCAGAGCTAGGTATTCTCTATTTTTGTCTTTTCAAATGTGTTAATAAATTATTAGTATATATCTATATCTCTCTCTCTTTTATTTATATATTAGAAATATTTGGCTAATCATTTTCAGAGATAATTTAGTAATTTGTATCTCAGCTACCTAGAGGGATATGTATAGGGACTTACAAATTACTTGGCGCCTCTAAAAACTTAAAACTACTGCCCACGCCCTACCGCAGCCGCTGAGCGAACCAAGGGCTTATACATATTTCAATTGTTAACGTGTTTTAGCCAAATACACGTAACACACTTTTAAAAAATATCTTGATAGGTTTAAGTTAATCTTGTAATCAAAAAAATTTCAAAATAAAAGTTATGTCAAAAATTTAAAAAACCCCTAATTCAAAAACTAAACCTTTAAATAGAAACAAATAATTTATATTCACTGGCTCGAATCACTCTCTGTTTTTATTTTCTAAATTTTTTGTTGGACCATGGATTAATAGTTTTGAGTTAGGTAGATACCTACACTTCACTAAAAATATTTAGTGCACATAAAAACGTCAAAGCTTTATCGCTTACTCATTGATAGGAGAGCAGGGCACACTTGTTGGTCTATAGCATAGTAAATAATAATTATAATCAATTATAATTTCAAATTAATTTGACATTTTCACCCGACTCCCTCCTACCGAAAATATTTTACGATGTAACAGTTGTTGGCTAGTCCGACAGAGTCGAACTTTTAATATTGTCAGCGTATCATGGAATGTCGAATTAACTGCGTCAAGTATATATTTATATAGTTTTTGATATGTGTTTACATTATATTTTTATTGTGAGAGCTTAAAGAGTATAATACTTTACCAGGTACATGAAGTTTTCCTTTATGTGTAAGTGTATTTTATGCAGTTGTGTTTTCATAAATATTTTGGCGGTTAGTGAATTACTCGGGTGTTATGTGTTTAAAGTGGCTGTGTCAAAATAATATTCTGAATATGTTCAGACCTTGGGAAGATTCTCAACTTAGCAGTAGCAGAGAATGTCTGGAAGATATGGGGAATGTTAGTGGTCGCAAATTACAGAGAAAGTTTCCAGATATCATTTATGTGAACATACCCAAAAAGTAGTTTTAAATGTTAATAAAAATATAAGAGAAAGTGAAGGAGAAACCGAAGATGTGGAAAAAACGGCCGACTCAATAGACATTTCACAAAGAACTATTTATAAATTAATGTAATTAAGTGTTTTCACAAATTTTAAATTCACTTTCGCTGTGAAGATAATGCTTTATTATAGTTAAAATATCTTGAATTTTGAGAAACAGTCGATTAATACCTTAAAATAAGCCATTTTAATTTGGTATTGAAATTTTGTCGCCAAAAACACTACATCAATTCACTACAAACTCATGGCGTCATCAGTTATATTGTCATTTTGTGTAATAAACACGTTATTTTGCAGATAAATTTCCTAAAGTAGCTTTTACAAATCCCGTATTAGGTAGGCATTACTTATTTAATCACATGTAAAACGTAAATAAAGTGAATAAAATGTTGTGTTTAACAATTTTTAAACGCGATTTAAGAAACTAGTATAACCAATGACGTCACCGCGTGTTTTGCGTACTCGTTCAATTACTAATAAAACTTTATGTTATTTATTTGTTAAAATTTTAATTTGTTGGACGATAGAGTGCTGTTTAAATATCAATAAGTGCTTTAGTATAACAAGTACTTTATTTTAATAATATCAAAAAAGCAAATTTACACATAGTGAAAACACCTAATTAAACAAGGAAACATCACGAGCATTAGATTCATTTGTGGTGAAGTTGTTAAGAGATTTCTTTTATAGCAAGTATAAAGAAAATGAGATACCAACTCTACAATCAATACATATGGAACTAAGAACACCAGATGTAGTGTCAGTTAGTGAGCAAACACTTAAGCGATGTCTGTTAAAGACAGTATTTAAATTCAAAGTATTATTGAATATTTTCAACGTATTAAAGAATTTCAAATTATTTATTTGTTTTCTAGAATTGAATTTATTTGAACTATCAAAATTCATCAATGCTCCACAAATACTTTTAAATTTCTACTATCATTGTGCACGACCATTTTAAGTACGGCTGTGTGGGATATCACTTATGGTAATGTGACATATTTATGGTCGGCTTCTATGGCTTTTTATATGCATTAAATATGTGTAGTGAACTATACACTCTTTATTTTACTACAGATATAATTATTTGAAAAAAAAACATAAGTGCGCCACGGACTGCTGCTGTCTATATCCGCAGATAGAAACTTACCTTACATAATATAGGTACATTATGCATTATGTTACTTCTAGTACGGACGACATACTGACCAACTGCACGGCACTCTGCTGATGTGATCTTAGTTGGATTTATTCTGATAGCAGACGACGAGATGAGGAAAAAATATGTGAATCTGTTAAACACTGTAGAATGTTATTCATGGTAATATCCAAATAATATACGATTCAAATGTATTGACCTCACACTTTAACCGCGACTATCTCAAAAAAGTTAAAGCGGAAAAAATTAAAAATATTGTGTTCATTATGCGTCTATTGTAACTCATTCACTAGAATTTGAATAATGTATCTTGGACAGTTTTGAAGTTCTGCTAAGTTATATTGAGAGATGTCCTACTTTTTAAGAAGTCTTGATCATACCTGTTTTAAATTCATTATATCTTGGAAAACATGCCTACTATGTAAATAAAATTTTAGATACCGATTAAGCACAGCATTTTTCATACGAGGACATTTTTTCATAATATTTTATTCTAAAATTTTGCAGTTCTTCTCAAAAACGTGACCTCATGTTTATTCGGTTATTTATCAAGGTATCTAAAAATTTTTCGATAAAGTGCTTGATTACATGAATCATAAACATTTCCAGAAAAAATAATTCGTGTGTATGAAGTATTAATGGAGTTATTAAGCTCAATAAATAATATTAATGCGAGACAGAGAGAGAGAGGGAGATGCATATAAGATAGCGAGGTCGACAGAACGTCTAAGCAGTAAACAAGCAAGCTCGTGCTGCACGGCATGCGGCACCTCACCTCTTGGGAACGAATAACTTCTCTCTCTATTTACTTACTTCAAATGCTATAATTAATTAACAATTGATATTTTTTATTTTATTTTTTTTTTTTTTCGGAAAAACTGTCTATATGATTAGAAGTGAATATCCGAAAAAGAATTTTCTCCTCGTCTTCTAAGATAACTGAACAGACATGGCGGCACATTTTTGTAAATAATAACGAGGAGTTTGTACAAAAATATTTTAAAGAATTTCCACATATAGAAAAGGTTTTCGTTCATGCCATACCAAAATTGTACACAAAAATAATAGATGGTTTTCGAGATATGACCACAAGTTTAATGTGATGAGAATCTCGTTAAAACTGAGTACATTTTGTGGTGTAAATTAAATAATTTTCATAACGTTTTAACCTAAATTATTAAGATTTCAATGACTGAAAATTTAATGCATTCTATATATCTAGTATAAACGATATAGTACATAGTATACCTCATAGGAACTGTGAGTTAGAAGGAGTAAAAATGGAAAATTTTAAGTTATTGACAAAAACTGAATTAAAAACAATAATACTTGACTTAGCTAACAAAAGCAGTCCAGATGAAATTGATATGGCATTTTATAAAGGTAATTTCGACAACTTATCGAATCAACTGATTCACATTATTAATGACTCTTTAAAGTTTGGTATTGTGCCAAGTTCATTAAAAGTATCGACCATCAGTCCTGTAAAAAAAGTGCCTAAAACTATTAAGGCTGAAGAGTGTAGACCTATAAATATGTTACCAGCTTTTGAAAAAATATTAGAAAAATTTGTATACGTGCAATTACTACAATTTATAATGGATCAAGAAATACTTAGTTGATATCAGCCTGGCCTCAGAGAAGGTTTTAGTTATGAAAGTGCGTTGCAATATGTTATCAATGAGTGGAAGGAAGTCAAGGATAAGAGAAAAATGACCGGAGTAATTTTTTTAGATTTGAAAAGAGCATTTGAGACGATTGACAGAAAGATTTTATTAGATATGCTGAGTAAATATGGTATTAATGGTGTGGTATTGAAATGGTTTGAAGGTTACTTAAAAAACAGGAGACAAAGGGTGAAGTGTGACCATATGTTCTCACGTGAGCTACCTATTGATATGGGGGTGCCTCAGGGGAGCATACTTGGACCATTGCCAGTTATACTATACATCAATGATAAATCTAAAATCTTTAAACATTGTAAATACCACATTTTTGCTGATGACACTATAATCTACATCGATGAGAATGATCCTAGAGAGTTAGTGGACAAAATAAACTGCAGCATAGAACTGGTCTCTAAATGGCTGGAAAAAAATAAATTAAAATTAAATATTACAAAAACGAAAGGTAAACTTGTCATTGGTCTCGGATATCTAGGAGTTATTCTTGATTGCAACTTGAATTTTAAAAACCATGTGGACTATATATGTAAAAAAATATCTAAAGAAATCGGTGTTCTTAAACGCGTCAGTTGGTACCTATTACCTATCTATAAATGTAAGAAAAACTGCCTATAACTCTATAATCTTACCTCATTTTAGCTATTGTAGTACGATACCATATATGGCCCATCAGGCCGATCTAGAACTACTACAAATGTTGCAAAATAGAGCAATGAGAGTTATACTGAAATGCAATATCTATACTAGAATAAACGATATGCTAAAATGTTTAAATTGGATGAATATAGAAACTTTTCTTAAGTATAACGTTTTAGTTTTATACATAAAATTAATAAAGGAGTAGTTCCACATTACTTAAAGAATATTTTAACTAAATCACGAGATTTGCATAATAATTACAATACTCGAGAAATAAATAATTTTGTAATAAAAAAAGCTAATAAAGCATCTATGCACCGTTCAATTTTCTATAAGGAAGTCGTACAACCGTTTTGGGTATTGATTTACGTAAAACTAATTTAAATACTTTTAAAAGACTATTAAAAGATCTTCTGTTATGAATTATATACAATAATATACATATTTCTTTAATGTTTAAATTATATTTTTTAGTTGGTTCTGGGTAGTTTTAGTTATATATTTTATATTATATATTTTTTAGCTTTAGGTAGTTTTTTAGTTTACTTCTAGTTTCAATTTTCAATAGTAATTTTGGAACTTGAAACATTCCAAATCCATATAAAAATGAAATTATATTTTAGACTAGTTTTCCCTTCTCAAAAAACTAATTAAAATAGATTAATTACAGAAAATTTGATGCTTTTATTAGCTAAACTGGGTGCTGGAGCGTTAACATATTATTGATCAATGATAGATCAATAATATTGAACAATAATTCTTTACTTTCAGGAGAAGACTTGTGGTCTATTATAAATCAGAAAGAAAGAGTTATTTTTAAAACATAAGAAAGTGTCTGTTTAAAATATTTGTTAATCAAGTATATTTTTTTACTTTCAGGGTGATTCCGGTGGCCCTTTACAAGTTTACAATCTGGAACGATCTTCTGATATTAAGGTTTTTAATATTGTAGCAGTCACATCTTTTGGAAAGGCATGCGGTTTGACGAAAAGCCCAGGTATATACACAAGGGTCTACAATTACCTTTCCTGGATAGAAAATATTGTTTGGCCCTCATCATAAATACTAATGAAATAAATCCCAATGTTAATGAAAATAATGTACACATTACACTGTAAAAATAAATGTATGTTTCATTAATTTGTCTGATTTTTTTTTTAGATCGATCAGTTTTCGGCTCTAAGAATTTCTAATTATTCTTTCGCTGGTGAAAAATATATCGACGTGGTAAATTATAACTTCCACATCCACACGTAGTGTGTAGTAAAGCACAATTTTCTTTTTTTGTTGAAATTGGTTTAAATTGTCACGAAACGTAGATATTTTAAATTAGATCGATACAAATGTCATGTCGGTCTGTCTGTAATTTTTTTTTGTACGTACGATTACTCCGGAACTGTTTGGGATATTGACTGGAAATTTGATACACGTATGTATTATAACAGGATCTGAAACTTGATTATATTTTGGACTTATTCCGATGAAAGATTGGGGGTAAATACTGATAAATAAGTAAAGCCAGCTAGTAAGAGTCTAGAAACTTGGTGTATCCCGGGTGTAACAGGATCGTGGTATACCCCCCTTTTCTCCTTTAGTTTTGATGATAATTGATTGAAATTAAGGATATACTACATACATAATAAGCGGCACGTTTTTATATAAAATAAGTGACATTTCAAACATCATTTTTTTTTATAATTTGTACTCTTCCATTTAAGAGTGCCATGATGGTTCCGATTTATTCTAAATGCCCCGTGTAATGCTACAAAAATCGAAATCCCGTTAAAAACGCTAAATTACGTGATTCATGAGCAAATAAAATTCACAAAATTGTTTTTGGGGCAAAACTCAATTTTTTCAAATGGAAGCATATCGGTATCGTGGTACCATTTATTAGTACTATTAATAAGGAATTTGTTCATATTATGTCGTATTAAAGTGTGCGATAAATACAAACAAAATTACAGCAAAAAGTAAATAAGAAACTACAATTTTATTCTAATTACCTTATTACATATAAGGTGGTATTGGGATACAAAAAATTAACACAAAACATTACAACAGTTGTTCAAAATGCTGTTCATTAACGTCAATGCACTTCTGAACTCGCACAGCTGTTTCTCGAAGAACGTTCGCCAATTGCTGGGCCGTTATGCTATTAATTGCTCGTCTTACTCGTAGCTCCAGGTCTTCACTGTTTGTAACGGCGGCTGCATAGACAATATTTTTTAACCCAAACAAACAAATCAAAGGGCGTTAAATCAGGTGACCTTGGAGGCAACCCCACAGGACCATTTGTCAAAATTACGTTTTCTCCAAATCTCAGTTGAAGGTAATCAATTACTATCCTTGGATTATGGGATAGAGCGCCACCTTGTTGGAAATACAGTCCCTGTCCTAAATCTGAAGGTAACTCATCCAAAATGTCCTTAATCTCATTTTCCAAGAATCTCAAGTATCTGGCACCAGTCAGAAGTCCTCCAAATATTATTGGACCAATGATTCTACTACCGATTATTCCAAGCCAAACATTGAAACCGAACCGCACTTGAAAGTTACCCTCCCGTAATATATTTTGATTTTCTTGTGACCAATATTTTTTATTTTGTCGGTTAAATAATCCGAAATTTGTAAACCTTGACTCGTCCGAAAATAAAATTAGGCCCAAAAAATCATTGTTTGGCTGCACGTTATTATACAAAATCCAATTGCAATATTCCATCCCACGTTCGTAATCACTTTCATACAAATGCTGGTGCAATTGGTATTTAAAAGATTTATAGTGGTATTTGTGCAATATTCCGCTTACTGTTTGGTGACTGATGCTCAATTCAAACCCAACTTGCCTTAAAGAAACAGTCTTATCAACTTCTATTCGAGCCAAAACATTAATTTCCTTTCCTTCGTCAATAATGAAGATTTCTTCGGGATCATTGTTGGGCTCTCTTCGGAATTGGTTTTCAACACGTTTAAAATAATTTTTCGCTGGACATTGTCTATCAGGATATCGTCGGCCATAAAGCTCCATAGCTGCAATTGCATTTTTTTACTTTCCCCGTAAATAATTAACACGTCCACTTTTTCATCTCTTGTATAAATTTGCGCCATTTTGAACACAATTAATGAGAATTTTAAACAATTTTTAAAGACACAATAAAAACACCGTTAAACCAACAAATGTTTTTCATGAATTTCTAATAAAATCGCCAATATTTCAAGAAGTTGAAATCTTTAACCCCTCAATGCTAATATCAGATAAAAGGGAATTCAATTTTACACAACTTGACGTAAAAAAATACAGGGTGTTCCATTTGACCTAATGAAGTTTTCGCGGTTTGAAGTTGACAAAATGTAACGCGAAAAACGGATCACTTGGTAAGATATTATTGAATTTATTTCCGTCGTAGAACGTAGTTCTCCTTGTTCTTTCTCCGTGCCAAAGAGCAAATGAGGATGTCCTACACAGAGAAAGTTATAACGGTTCTTGCAAACCGTTGCACCTGTCAATTTTTTTATAAAATGTCAAATATCCTCGAAACTACTGGGTTTAGATATAGGGTGTGCTACATACCTGTACTCAGAATTTTATTGTCATCTCGTCGAAGTCGAAAATATATAGGGTGTTCCATTTAAAATAAGCAAGTTGGTATCGACTTCCGGTACAACCGGAAGTACCCCATGCTTCTAATTATTTTATTTGGATTGGCCACACCGACAGTAGTAACCATCTAAATTTTCAAAAATTTCTGATGCGTGCTTTTCTCTGTATCGATCGATTCAGTTCCCGGTGAGACACCCTGTACAGAGGGCGCTGGTGGCAGCTTGAACATGAAATTCGCTATTTCTTTACTATGGACACAGTTTTATGTATTCTGCTCTTGCTTGATCCAAAACCCATTTTTAGTAAGTTAGAATTTCAAAAATGCATAGAGGTCGCTTAATAACAAAATTCGTTTCAGGCAAACTGCCATTTCTGAAAAACGTTATAAGAAAAACTTGCTCAAAATTTAAAAAATGTGACGTTGTACCAAATTTGATAACTATGCATGGTGATTTACGTTTCATTTTTGGTTCCATAACGGACAATGATTAAAAAAATAAATAAATACAAAAATATGCATATAGTTATCAAACTCCGTACATATAATATTTTTTAATTTTGAGCATGTTTTTCTTATAACATTTTTCAGTATCTAACACAGAAATGGCAGATTGCCTGAAGCGAATTTAATTTTTAAGCTGCCATCAGCTGCCCTCTATGCATTTTTGAAATTCTAATTTACCAAAAATGGGTTTTGGATCATTCAAGGGCAGAATACATAAAACTTTGTTCATAGTAAAAAAAAAAGCGAATTTCATTTTTGAGCTCCAGTGCCCTCTATAGATTTTTGAAATTCTAACGTACTGAAAATAGGTTTTGGGTAAAGCAAGAACAGAATCCAAAAAAATGTTTTTATAGAAAAAAATGGTTATTTACAGCTATAATATTGCTTTTCCGTGGACACATTGTATAAGTTTCTTACCTTATTTATTAACCAAATGAATAAAATATTATGTAGGAACACGTTTATTGAAAAAATCGCATAGTAGTTGAGGCAATATATGTAGTAAAACGAGGAGGCGAAGAGAGTAGTGGCAGAATTTGTAGGTCGCTTTTGGCGCCTTTAGTTGCTTTATTGGATGCTCCTCGCCTTACCCCAGTGGCCCCCTATAATATCTCCTGTTGCAATTACAGATAACAATCCATACTTTCAAATTACTTATAAATGTTTTCACAGATAACAAACCAAACTACCTATTTTATCATTATGTATTTTTCAAAAAGGAGCAACAGTTTTTATCTAAAATCACACTTGTTGATTTTTATGTTCGTGAATAAATATTTCTAGAAAGTATTCAATGCCCTTAATATTGATAACCAGCAGTGCTGAGACCATTCAAGCTCATTTGTTCATCAATCCAATCCCTAAACATAGGAACATTTGCATAAACTCCGGGAATGTCCTCCTCCCCACAACCAATACCCCAAGCAACTATTCCTGCATGGTAATATCTGTCAACTTGCCCTTCAATCGGACACACCAAGGGACTTCCTCCATCTCCGTCACATACGTCTTTGCCTTTCTCTCCCCCAGCACATATAAAGCTTCTGTGCAGCTCAAAGTCTTTCCCAAGGCGTGTTTTTCTTAGTTTCTCTTGGCAAATATCCCAAGGTACTAGAGGAAGATCTACTTTCTTCAAAATTGCTTGATCCAAGCCTTCCTTTCCAAATCGGTCTTTTCCCCAACCAGTAGAGTAACATCTCCGCACGTCCATTACAGCTGCCTGAGGTGGTAAACAAATTACATCGATGTGTTCCTCTATTGTTACCGGTGATTCTAAGTATAGAAAAGCGATATCGTTGTACAGAGCTCCAGAGTAGTACTCGGGATGAATTGTAACAGATGTAACTTTTCTATCCTGATGTTTATAAAGTTCAGTGGACTTGTTACTGTCCCATTCTCCTAATCTTACTACGAAAGAGTTATTATTTCCAATTACACAGTGCGCGGATGTGATTACAGCCTGTGGGTGAATGAGAGCCCCTCCACAACTGAATTTTACAGGTGTAGATGAATCGTCCTTGTCGTAAAAGATAGCTGCCATCCAAGGGAATTCCCCAAACTGGGATTCATTGTCACCTGCAATTCTAAAGCCAACACCTTGGGGATGTCGGTAACCACATCCTTTTGGTAGAGGCACTGGTGGAGGTGTGGTGTTTATCCGCTGGCTCGTTTGGTCACGTTTCTTGCAGCATACTTGCATATAGTCGCTGCAGGGTCCTTCGTTTTGTCTGAATCAAAGAAAAATAATTCATGAAAAGCGTGTATTCATAACTTAAAGAACAAATATTTTACAACTGGACTATAAAGTAACTTAATAGATCATATAACAAGGGTGTAAAATGGCTTTATGGTCCTGGGTGTGATTGTCAGCATGAGGTATAACATATCAAGGTCCGGAAAAACTGTTAATGAACGTGGTAGATACAAAATTGTATGTACGACCGAAAATAAATCATAATATTGTCTAAATGTTATTTGTGGCATTATCATCCTATAATTGTGTACTGTATATGTGTGTTGAGTGCTCCTATGAAAATTTAATATTTCGAATACTTAATTACAATAATAATACAAACATATACCTATGGAACAGTGATGTTAATGTGCATCTGACAAAAAGTTAAGATACAGATTATAATCAAGGATTTAAAAACAAACAATAAAAAGGTCAGTTATCATTCTTATCAAATCTATAAACATCAACACAATATAGTCCTACTTTTAAGTGTAAACGTAGGCAGCGCTCGGCCACCGAGCGCTGTTTTATAGTTGTACCAAGTCGACAAAATGGAGGAAACTAATTGTAATAAATGTAAGGAGAAAGTAAAAAATGATAATAGCATCAAATGCTCAGGAATTTGTGAAAATGTGTTTCATTTTAAATGCACTGATGTTAGTGCAAAGGATTTTAATGTAATTAAAAATTTAAATGGATTTAAATGGTACTGTAGTTTTTGCATACCATATATAAAATTTACGATGCAAGTAAACAAAGAAATGAGTGATTTCAAAAGATCTATAATAAATGAGATGAACGATTTAAAATCGAAGTTATAAATTTCAAGCAAAACTGAGAAACTGATGTCTGAGAAAACATATTCGAGTGTAGTGTCAGGTGAGGCAGTTGTCATAAAGCCTAAAGCAAAACAAGATAGCAGTAAAACAAGAGAAGTAATTACTAAGAAGTTGAAGCCATCTGCAATGGAAGTTGGCATAACACAGATGAGAAATGTTAAAGATGGAGGTATTTTAATTAAGTGTAAATCAAAAGAAGAAGTTGAAAAAGTGAAAATGGAAGCAGAAAAGAATTTAGGAAGACAGTATCAAGTCAATATACCAAACCAGAAGAGCCCATGTTTAAAAATTGTTGATATTGAAGATAAAATGGAAGAAAAGGAACTTTTAGAGTGTATAAATAAACAAAATGCTTTTCTACGCCATCATGACATGAAAATAAATGTTATTGTAATTAAAAAAATGGTGAAACGATATATGGCTTTTCTAGAATGTGATTCTATTACACATTCGAGAATACTAGAAGAAGGCTCACTTAGTATTGGATGGACACCTTCGTGTAGAGTTTTTGACTACGTCCGAATATACAGATGTTTCAAATGTGGAGGCTTCAATCACAATGCAGACAATTGTGAAAGTGAGGAGGTATGTGCAAAATGTGGTGAAAAAGGACATAATAAAAAAGACTGTAATAGTGATTTACTTAAATGTGGTAACTGTATGGATGCCAATAAGAAATTAAATTTCGATTTAAATATTCATCATTCTATGTTCGATATTAAAAATTGTAGTGTTCTACAAAAAAAGGTTAGTGCTGAAAAACAAAAAATAAAATACGATACACAATAGCAGTCACAGCAAACTCAGTACAGTAAAAATCTAATGAACAACACTTTAAATGTATGTCATCAAAATGTACAAAGCTTAAGGAATAAGGTAGATCTTGTGGAAGCCACTCTTAATATGAATAAGGTTGATATAGTATGCTTTACCGAACATTGGTTGAATGATAAACAAAGTGAATATTTAAATATTGAGGGCTATAATTCAGTTAGTAAATTTTGTAGAAAAGAATATAAAAATGGTGGTGTAGCAATACTATGTAGTAGTAAATTAAAAAATTCCTGTAGTGCAATTGAACAAGTTGGAAAATGGTGTAAAGAAAAAATTTTTGAAATTTGCGGAGTAAAAATACTCTTAAAAAATAATAACTCATTAAAAAATTTTTGTATTTATAGATCCCCATCAACAGAAGCGAATTTATTTCTTTCTGAACTGAATTCATTTTTGCACAATATTTCTATAACGAAAAATGAAAACATTATCCTTTGCGGAGACATAAACATAGACTATCTATCGAATTCACCAGAAAGAAATGAACTAGTTGACATTCTACACGCATATGGTTTTGAAATGTGTTTAAATGAACCCACAAGACGTACTCCTATCTCTTCTAGCGCTATCGACTACATTTGTACCAATTTTGACAAAGATTTATACAATATATCCACTAATGTATGTTTTAATGGTATATCAGATCATTCGGCTCAATTCATAAAAATAAACTGTGATGTAAATTTAAATATGAACAAGTACACGTACAGTAGAGTTTATAGTAGTGAAAATTATGCAAACCTGTATTATCATTTAAACAATGAATCATGGTATGACGTATATCAATCTAAGGATGTTAATGAAGCATTTGAAATATTTATAAATCGGTTAAAGTATTATGTGGATGTTACCTTCCCTGTTAAAAAAATATATCCTAGAAACGCTATCAAACCCTGGTTAACTCGAGGTATTAAAATATCTGCTAGAATGATGAAAGAACTATATGCAGCTATGATAGAAACCGGAAATATAACGGATAAAAATTATTATAAAAATTATAAAAAAATTTACAAAAAAGTAATTACTGCCGCAAAAAAACTTCACAATACTAGACTGTATGAACAATTTGACAATAAAGGAAATGCCGCATGGACAATAATTAATAAAACTACTAATAAAAATAAGAGCTACAAGGAAATATTTAAAATTAAGTTAGATAATATCATCGTGCAAGATCAAAAAACTATAGCTAATTCCTTTAATGATTATTTTGTTGGATTGCCTCACAAACTGTCAAATAATCAAAATAAAGTTATTGAAAAAAATTATAACGTTACACCTCCAAGAATTGAGTATACAATGTTTGTAAGACCAGTGAGCGAAAATATTGTATATAATACTATAATGAATCTTAAAAAAACTTACTCGGCAGGAGTCGACTCAATTTCATCAAATCTACTAAAGTTGATTGTAAACTATATTACTTATCCGCTAACATATCTTATAAACTTATCGTTAGAGCAAGGAATTTTTCCTGAAATATTTAAAACAGCTCGGGTTATTCCCTTGTACAAAAAAGGTGAAAAAGTTAATGTTGAGAATTATAGACCAATTTCATTGCTTAGTTCTATTTCGAAAGTCCTTGAGAGAATTGTGTTCGATCAAATAAATAATTTTTTAACAACTTTTAATATACTAACTAGTGTGCAGCATGGATTTAGAAAAAACAAAAGTACGACAACTGCAGTAACACAATTTATCAGTCAATTATATAAGTTTTTGGATGGTAACAAAAAAACCCTAAGTCTTTTTATGGACTTAAGCAAGGCATTTGACCTAGTCAATCACGCCTTGCTTAAGAAGAAACTAAATGTTTATGGACTGCGAGGAAAAATAAATGATTGGTTGACATCCTACTTATATAATAGGAAACAAATTGTAGATATTAACGGTACCTATTCCCACGAATCGTTTGTTAATGTCGGTGTCCCTCAGGGTTCCATTTTAGGTCCCCTATTATTTTTAATTTTTGTTAATGACCTCCCTGAAATAACAAACTCTGTAAGTAATTTCATTATGTTTGCAGACGACAATACTTATTTGTGTGAGGATTTGACCCTAGCAGATGCTGCTTCTAAACTACAAATAATGATTAATAAATTTATCGATTGGTTCAAAATGAATAACTTGCATCTTAATATATCTAAAACTGTTTTCATTAATTTTACGCCTAGAAACAGCATTATTAACGAAAGTCGTTTATTAAAAATAGAGAGAGAATATCGATCGCCCAAGTCAAGAACACAAAATTTCTTGGACTTCATACAGACAATGCGTTAAATTGGGAAATGCACACAGATACTCTTTGTACCAAACTTTCATCCTTATGATTTGCCCTCTTCAGATTAAAAAACATCACTAATAACAATATTCTCCTCTCTTTCTATCATGCTCAATTTGTGTCACGCTTACGATATGGTATTTTATTCTGGGGGTAATCAAGCTATTTAAACAGGGTATTTAAATTACAAAAAAGAGCCATAAGGAATATAGCAGACATATCATTTCATTCATCGAGCAGGCCATACTTTAAAAAATTACGATTACTAACATTACCTTGTATATATATCCTAGAAATTTTAATATATGTCAAGTCAAACCTAAATAACTTTATAACCAATGGCGACTTCCACGAATATGAAACCAGACACAACTACTTGCTGTCAATTCCATCACATCATTTATCAGTGTATGAAAAAAGCCCTATGTATGTAGGAATTAAATTTTATAATAAATTAAATCCAGAAATCAGGCAAATAGACAATCTAAAATTATTCAAAACTACAGTCCATAATATGTTGCTTGATAGCGCGTTTTGCAGTATTTCTGAATATATGAATTTGAATATATGATAGCTTTTGTCTCCTTTTTTTATATTCTTTTTATATTATTTTTTTCTATATTATTTTAATATTATGTTCTTAATAAACTGCTATAACTGTATGTCTACAAATTCATGTATAATTGTTTTCCATTTTAGGTGATATGTTACCTTGTCATGTATTTATATAATTCTTGCGTATTCTGTTATTAATGTTAATGTTATTATAGTGATTTTAAATTTTGTATCCTAAATTTGCACATACTACTATTTATTCTTATATTTATTATTTTACTGTATCTGTAACCGAAATGTATCTTATCCCATTTGACTTTTCCTATACTATTTGTAATTTAGTCTCTTGGAATAAATTATCTATCTCTATCTATCTCCATCTATCTTAATTTTTTTTGTCAATTCTTTGAACTTCCTGCCACATGTATTTTTTTCTATTTAAGAGGTGCTCGGGGAATCTACAAAATATCACAATTCCAAACCGTTTAGTGTAAGATTGGGTGAACATCAAAACTATATCAGAAAAAATGAAATTCAATGGTCCAAGATCTGCGAACAGGGTTGGGAGAACGGACATAGAATAAACTGGTGAAAATTTTAACAAAAGAGGCAGATAGCAAAAAAAGAAAAATTAAAGAATCAGCGATAGTATTATTGAATGAGGATAGATGTGTGTCGAATTGTTTCGTAGATGTCTGTACAACTTGGTTGGCAATGGATATTGAATATAACAAACATTCTTAGAGCTGTGTATTTATCATACACAGCAAAAAAGGTTTTTCAAAAAAAGCCTTGAAAAATGAAACAGATTAGATTTCCGAAACGTCGGCGAAATATTTAATTTCAAGTTTTTATACTTATTTGTGTTATATCTTAAAAAAAAGCAACTTCTAACTGATCCTTTGACTTAAGAGTCACAAGCGTAGAGGTTATTTGCTAATAACATACTGGCTAATTGTGATATTTTGTAGATTCCCCGAGCACCGCTTAAAAAGAAAAAAATACGTGTGGCAGGAAGTCCCAAAGAATTGAAAAAAAATACATCATAGTAGATAACAAGTTTAAAAATTTTAAGAATTTATGTGCGTTTGGTAGTGTTACGAGTATTTTACTTAAAATTAGTTGACAACAAAAATAAAATGAGTAATACTAGTGATAATAATATGACGGATGTTATGGGGGATGCGCATAAGACGAAAAATTTGTTACCGTCTAAATCTAAAGTGGCTTACTAAGAAACCTATTTCAAATTTGAATAATGAAGTAAGACAAAACTTAGGCATTTGCCATTTTAATTTTTACGTAATTTTAAAAAACTAGGACATTTCATTTCTTGTTAATGCAGTGTCATTTTGAATATTCAGATTAATACAAAACCGTGTATTTTGACCTTTAAGTTTAATACTTGTCGGGATATATATTTTTTTAACAATGAGTGGTATCGAGTGTATTATTATGTTCTCTAGAGCCCAATATATAAAGTAAAGAAATATATGGCGCCATTTTTTATGTATTTCTCACATTGATATCATAAACATCTTAGCTTTTATCTTAAATCCAATTAAAAAAACATGTATGAATACGGCACCATATATTGGAAACATATTTTGTCCACGATTATTAACTAATATACTCATTATATATGTGTTTCCTCAAGGATAATGCTATCCATTATTCCTGCAGTGAATAATGATTTCATTATTTACTTGTGAATGAACACTCAAAAACTACATTAGTAAGTTTTTTTCTATTAGTAACACGAGGCAATCTTCAACATTGTTTTGGAAACCGCTTACCTACATGCCTATAACTGTATTATTTCAGTAGTAAGTCATGACAATGTGTCAAAGCCTAATTTTGTTATTGATTTGAAACGTCAAATTTTATGCGACTTAAACATCAACGTTATTACACTCTTCGCAAATACAAAGCGAAGAGTATTGTGCATTCGATCGGCACATTTCTAATACCGGTAATATTGCACATAGAGAAAAATTTTCATACCACTGCGTTATTGATCGAATTCTGAACGACTTTCAAAATGTCCGTCCGTCCGTACTTCCGTCCGTCCGTCTTTCCGTCCGTCCGTCCGTCCGTCTGTCTGTCTGTCTGTCCGTCTGTCTGCCTGTCCGTCTGTCCATCTGTCTGTCCGTCTGTCTGTCCATATGTCTGTTCGTCTGTCTGTCCGTCTCTCTGTCCGTCCGTCACGTTTCTTGTAAACGCGATAGCTTAAGAACGAAAAGCACGATTGTATTGACATTTGGACAGTAAGTTACTGTTAGCTAGAGGAAGAACCCTATTGAACAAGATCTATCAATAAATAAAAAAGTTATTAATTTTTTAAATATAGAAAAAATGTAATGGTTTGTAATTAAACTAAAAATGTCTAAAACTAACATTATTTACACAAAAAACTACAAATATGCAATAATTATATAAAATGTGCAATAAGAGTATAATGGTTAGCTTGTTTACAATAACTTTACATATTACTCCAAAAGAACAATATAATTAAATAAATGGATACTGACAGTGAAAACGAGATTCTTTGACATCGCCAAAGGTAAGGGAAATTGCCGCATTGAACTTGTTGCCCAAAAAGTCGAGAACATTATATATGATGGCGTATGAATCTTTCTTAAATTGAAAATGAAATGTAATGAAAATGAATGAAGTAAATATTAAGTATTTAATAATCGTGAACAAAATATAGTATTCTACTCACATATAATGGCTACTATTAGCTCTGGTGATGAACTTCACCTTCGTGAATAATAGACATCATTATATGCTCGTTGAATAATTTGCCGTTAGTTCATTTAAAAGAAATATTTACCGATATCTACTAGAAAGCTTCTTTTGCCGCTGCGCCAATATTCTTGACTAAAGATGACGGTCTCGGATGATTAGGGGTCGAGCCTGAGCTCATTGCCCCAATCATCGCTGTAGACCTGGACCGGCCACGTAAGGGGTGGGCCTGCTTTTTCGCCTACCCCACAACTTTTGCGTCATGAGCAAATTAATCGAAACAGTAGGTATTTTCAAAACTGGACTAATCTTTAACACATTGTAGGTATTACTCATTGAAAGTGTCAATCTCAAAGTTTTGACAGTGACATCAACTATAATAGAACACTATGGGTGGGTGGGTGGCTGTGCCGTGGCCTACGTAGATGAAACAAGCTAACCATTATACCTTTCGCCGATTTACTGCTCTTTTCATATAATTATTGCACTTTCTATAAAATACTAGTTACAGTTTTTTTGCTAATAAAAAAAAGAGTATGAAAATATTTGCGCATGTTAGTTTGTATCAGCGGCCTTTCCTTACTGCGAGATGAATGAGAGCCGCCATAATCTTATCGCATTTGTGACAAATTTATTGCTGTTAAGTTGATATATGATATATGAATAGGGACATTGCCGATTTTGCAATGTAACAATATTATGTCATATAAATAATTTGAAAGAAACAAGATAGAATTTAATGCATACTTCTTAGATTAACCAAAAGAAGATTCTTTAAAAACTATTTCACAACCAGATAGAATTTCAATTGTAACGTCATCTAGAGCTGACTGTTGCGTGTCTATGTTCCTCTCACCAATTGAACCCGGGCAGGTGTTAGATATTATCAGGGATATTTCAAAAACTATTGTGCAGGAATTGATGGTATTCCATGCTCATTACTCTTGGAGATTGCCGAGTCAATCGCCCCAGTACTAGCTTATTTAATCAATGAATCATTCAGTCAAGAAGTATTTCCATCTAACCTGAAGGACTCCATTGTTATACCTATTTACAAAAAGAATGAGAAGGAAAGGCTTGTGAAAACTATAGAGCCGTCTCCTTGCTTCCAGTTTTCTCAAAGATCTATGAGAAAGCTTTCTACACCCGTTTAATAGAGTTCTTAAATCAAAATACATTGCTGTTCAGTGGTCAATATGTGTACAAATATGGAATAAGAGGACAGCCCTACAGCTGGCTTTAGTCATATCTAAGGGGGAGGTCTCAGAAAGTTGTACTAAGTGCCGGGAACAGGGAATGCACCGCTGATTTACGTAAAGTCGAGACGGGGGTCTCGCAGGGAAGTGTGCTCGGCCCCCTATTGTTTTTACTATTTATTGATGATATTAAGCATTTCAAGCTAAATCTAATGAAAAACCTAACGCCGTTCTCAGGAATAGTAGAGTCTTTAAAGGTAGAGGACTTAAGTGCACAGGCCTGTATATGTGCTTTCAATATGCAAGAATATAGCCATAGAAATATGCTTGTCCGGAATTTATCTAAAACTGAATCTAAGCTTTATTCAATCAAAGAAAACAATTACAGTTCATTAATAAAAAGAGTGAATGGCTCTATGAAATAAAAAACACCGATAAAATTTTTAGGAATAAAATTCCATCCGCAATTATCATGGCACAAACAAGTGGGCGACATCCTTAAAAAATGGAGTTATATTCTTTCATTACATGGCACCTAAGATCACACGTGTCTCAATACATCCTGATATCTTACTGCTATGCACACATTTTAAACTTCTTAACAGCAAAGGATATGCCACATAACTATGTCTTAAGAGAAATAAACACTTTAAGATTGCCACCACACAGATTAGTACACACACCTAATAGCAGTTACGGAATACCAATTAAAATATAAAATCAGCTCCCCAAGGACGTTGAACAAATTACCAGCCACATCTTATTTAAGAAAAAAACTAAAGCCATGCTCTTGAAATTTACTTTTTACTCAGTGGGAGAATTCTTCTCATGCAACTTCAACTAACATAGGTCGTACCCCAGCTATCCTAGTTACCACTGTGGCTCTAACGCTGGCAATCAATGACCAAATTGTATGAAGCTTATATCCTTGTTTGTGATCTGACAGTGAATTGTTAACTAAATAAATAAATAAATAAATAACAACTTTTTCATTTATTGATCAATTTCGTTCAAGGACAATACGGTTCTTCCTCAAGCCAACACTATTTTGCTGTCCAAATTTCAATACAATCAGACTCTTCATTCTTAAGTTATCGTGCTTACAAGGAATCTGGCGGGCGGACGGACGGACGGACGGACGGACAGACGGTCAGACGGACGGACGTTTTGAAATTTATTCAGAATTCGATCACCAACACAGTGATATGAAATATTTTTCTCTACAAGCAATATTACCGGTATTAGAAATGTGCCGATCGAATGCAATATACAGGGTGTCCCAGATTTAAAGTGACAGACCGATGAGAGATAGAGCACACTTTTCTGAGTACAAAACACCGTCACACTTACCCTTGAAAGTGAATGGTTTTCGAGATACAGGGTATTTTATGATTCTTGACTGAAACTAAAATTCACCATATATTTGAAATGGGTGGACGCATTTGGATTAAAGTTGGTACACATATAGTGCACTCCTAGTCCATTTAATAGCATAATTTAATTTGTAAAAATTCCAGGACAGGACTCAATTTTTATTATTTTGCATTTATATATCTATATGTATATCAGTTTTTTGTAAATGGCGGATAACTATTGAAATGTATATGGATTATTGTGCAAAACACTGTCATAATATTCGATGGCACGTTTATGGTTACTTGCTAGCACATTTTCGAAAATAATGGTGAATGATATTTAAATTCTACAAGATACGAAAACAACCAGTTAACGTCGCTATTTTATTATTTTAACTTAAACATTTAATGTATTATTGTTACTTAAATTTGATTCTAATTGCACTTAAAATTTGTACGACCATATGCAATATTCCATAGAAAAACAGTTTGCTTAAAAACAAAAGTAGGCTTGTGCCAAAATTCTGACATTTATAGTTTAATACGTAGTAATGTAAGTCACCTTTAGAAATTAAGTCTAAGTATTCAAAGTCGTTTGAGTCATTAAAATAAGGTTTTATATTAACAAATCTACTATAATAATTTTAAGATGCCATTCCAATTTACAAATGAAGAATATGCAGATATGTTTTATGTGTATGGTTTTTGCGAGGGAAATGGAAGAGCTGCAGAGAGAGAATATTAAAGACATTTTAGAAATCGTCGTACACCAAATCGTAAAATATTTTCAGAGGTGTATCAATTTAGTAAGGAACATGGGAAATTTCCCTCACAGGCAAAACATGAACATGTTCTCAAAGATTTTCAACAGCGAGAGAAAGTATTACAGATTGTTCATATGAATCCAACTTTAAGCGTCCGCAAAATCAGTCATCAATTAGAAATTCCCAGAACAAGAGTATGGCGAACTTTAAGAAAAGAAAATTTATATCCTTTTCATGTTCAAGTAGTTCAACGACTTGAAGACGGTGACAGCGTTCCGCGTTTAACATTTTGTATGTGGGTAGTTGCGCACAGACAAACAGTTTTTATAATTCTGTTCGCGGACGAAGCTCAATTCACGCGTGATGGAATAAACAACACCAGAAATCAACATCTTTGGGCAACTGAAAATCCACATGCTACGCTTCAGAAAAATTCCCAACACAGATTCAATATAAGATGTGGAATATACAATAGTCATCTAACAGGGCCACACATTTTTGAAGGGAGACTAACAGGTGAAGTTTATTTAAATTTCTTAATAGATGTGTTACCAAATTTATTAGAAAACATCAATTTCAGAGGTATGTGGTTTCAACGGTGCTGGACCCCATTTTTCTGTACCGATGAGGGAGCATCTTAATCAACGTTACACCAACAGATGGATTGGTAGAGGGGGTGCAGTTAACTGGCCACCGAGATCTCCTGATCTCACCCCCATGGATTATTTTTTATGGGGCCACCTAAAGTCACAGGTGTACAGTGAAATTATTAATACCCGTGAACAATTACAACAAAAAATTTTTAATGTATGTGACAATATTAGGGGGTGTGGGGGTGTTCATTTGGAAAATTTATTATAGTTTTAATTAATTGTACCAGTGCATAAAATAATTAGTGTCTTTTTAAAATTTGTGCTGTAAATTATGATTAAGCAAACTGTTTTTCCTTATTACTTCCACATCCACGTAGTGGATTGGAAGTATAGTAATCGCAAAAAAAATTTCAAAAATTTTTATTCGTGAAATAGGTTTAGAATGTTATGAAACGTCGAGATTTTAAATTTGAGCGAAAAAAATTTTCTGTCTGTCTGTCTGTCTGTCTGTCTGTAACTTTTTTTTTTTTGTCCGCACGTTTTCTCTGGAACGGTTTAAGATGTTGACTTGAAATTTTGTACACGTATATATTATAACGAGATCTGGAACTGGATTGTTTTTTGAGGATATCCGGTGAAGGGTTGGGGGTTAAATAGGAGTAAATAGGGGAAAATAAGTAAAGCAAGCTTGTAAGAGTACAGAAACTTGAAATTCGGTGTATGTACTAGAAGTTAAGGCTTCATATTTTTTTATAATATTTCTCAACCATCCCTACCCCATTAATGGGGTTGATAAAATAAAGTTGAGATATTCATTTGAAATTTCGTACACGTATGTATTATAACGACGCCTGGAATTAGACTATATTTTGAGATGATTCCGTTGAAGGGTTGGGGGTTAAATAGGGGAAAATAAGTAAAGCAAGCTGGTAAGACTACAGAAACTTGAAATTCGGTGTATGTACTAGAAGCCAAGGTCTCAGATTATTTATAATATTTTTCAACCCCCACCACCCCTACTTAATTATTAAAAGGGTTGATAAAATAAAATTGAGATATTCATTTGAAATTTGGTACACGTATGAATTATAACGACATCTGGAACTAGATTATACTTTGAGATGATTCCGTTGAAGGGTTGGGGGTTAAATAGGGGTATATAAGGGAAAATAAGTAAAGCAAGCTAGTAAAAGTACAGAATTTGGGATTTGGTGTATATATTAGAAGCGAAGGTCTCAGGTTTTTTTGTTAGTATTTTCCATCCCCCCACCACCCCCACTCCCTTATTAAAAGAGTTGATAAAATTAAATTTAAATTTTCACTTGAAATTTGGTACATTTATGTATTATACCTATATCTAAAAGCAGATTATATTTTGACATGATTGCATTGAAGGAGTGGGGGTAAGTAGATGTAAATAGGAAAAAATAAGTAAAGCAAGCTGGTAAGAGTACTACAACTTGAAATTCGGTGTATGTCCTAGAAGCTAAGGCCTCAGATTTTTTAATAATATTTTTCAACCCTTCCACTACCCTTACTACATTATTAGAGGGGTTGATAAAAATAAAATTGAGATATTCACTTGTAATTTGGTAGACGTATGTATTATAACGACATCTGGAACTAGATTATATTTTGGGATGATTCCGTAGAAGGGTTGGGGTTAACAGGAGGACTAGGGGAAAATAAGTAAATCAAGCTGGTAATAGTACAGAAATTTGGGATTCGGTGTATATACTAGAAACCAAGGCCTCAGATTTCTTTCTAATATTTTTCAAACTCCACCATCTCCGCTTCATTATTAATGGAATTGATAACATCAAATTGAGATATTCACTTGAAAGTTAATACACGTATGTATTGTAGTGACATCTAATTGAGATGACTGCATTGAAGGGGTGGGAGGTGGTAGGTTGTGAATAGTGGAAAATAAGTAGGGTAAACTAGAAACTTCATTTTTGACGTATATGATAGAAACCAACTCCTCAAACTTTTCTATGACATCTGCCCCAAATATTAAAATTCTATGACCCATAATTTCCACATACTAGAGTGCAAATATAGTCAAGACATTTCCTTTAAAGTGACTTGGATGAAGAATCTGGATGTGGAAGTAGTGATTCCTTAGGCAGCGTTTTTTTTTTCCTTTTTTCTGTTTTTCGTTTTTCTTTTTAAGTAAGAATAATACATTAAATAATTATTAAACAAGTGTTTAAGTAAAATTAATAAAATAGCGACGTTAACTGGTTGTTTGCGTATTTTGTAAAATTTAAAAATCATTCACCATTATTTTCGAAAATTTGCTAGGAAGTAACCATAAACGTGCCATCGAATATTATGACAGTGTTTTGCACAAAAATCCATAGACATTTCAATAGTTATCCGCCATTTACAAAAAACTGATATACAGGGTGATGTAATTGACCCTGAATGCAAAATAATAAAAATTGAGTCCTGTCCTGGAATTTTTACTAACTAAATTATGCTATTAATTGGACTAGGAGTGCACTATATGTGTACCAACTTTAATCTAAATACGTCCACCCATTCCAAATATATGGTGAATTTTAGTTTCAGTCGAGAATCATAAAATACCCTGTATCTCGAAAATCATTCACTTTCAAGGGTAAGTGTGGGGGTGTTTTGAACTCAGAAAAGGGTGCTCTATCTCTGATCGGTCTATGTCACTTTAAATCTGGGACACCCTGTATACCCTTCGTTTTGTATTTGCGAAATATGTAATAACAGGGTCGTAATAATTTTTCTAAAGTAATTAACTCACACAAAGTTCATGTAACGATGAACTTCCAAAAAGGTCACCTATCTTCCGGAATATTGTCAATGTCAGATCTGGAGATCGAACCGATAGACAGTGTGGTCAAACCTGCTTGCCACACATGTTTAGCCCGCTGCAATTTCATTTTTCAAATTTTCGTGTTGTTTATTTAAAATGAAAATGACTAAAATAAAAGTATGTTGGAAATACCAAAGAGCTAAATTATGTCTACCTGATATTAATTAGTCCTTGTCCATTAGTGTTGATAGACCCATTGTTACATAAATAAAAAGGAACACAGTCGCTATCTTCGTCAGGGCAATTATTTTGTCCAGTATGTTGTCCAGTCTGTGGTTGAAGATCAAGAGCATATAGCTCATTTATCAAAGTGAAAGATACCAATATTGTAACAACTGCTCTCCACATGGTGTTCTGAAATTAAATACAAATAACAATTTTAAGTATTTTAGTATAAACTAAAATTACAGCAAATATTTTAAGTAGGATTTTGTACGCCTTACCCTTGCTTAATAACTAATGATTTGAGGTGCAATTTATTATTAAGTTATTAACGCTTACCGACAACAGTACGTTATTCTTAAATACTGAATAAAATATTTCAAAAATATTATATATACATATAGACTAGAAAGTTCGTAGAAAACTACTGTATAAGTTAATTACAAAATAACTATGTAAATACTCATTTAACTGCGTTTATTAATAAGAAAATTATGTTATTCTTAAAATTATATACATTGTTATAATTTCCCAAAACGTCACGATCGTAAAGGTAAACCCAAACCCAAAAATATATTATTTATTCTAATTTCATGTAAAAATCTTAACACAATCTCAACTTAAGTGGTAGTGGTTATATACAGGCCGATAAGCAAATAATATTTGTTTAGATCTTTTTTGTTTCCCTCGCTTTTTTGATTTTCACTGTCTGTTCGCGCTACATCTACAAAACTATTTGATGGTAAAAAACAATATTTAGTAGGTATACTGAAGCCAAAATGTGTTGACTACACTTCTAGAGCAAAAAATCTGCGGCATTCTGGTCAAAGGATAACAGCTCTTATGTAATACTTAAGCGGCTACTATATAATCCCACATAATTCAGAGAAATATATTAGGTTTTATCCACCTACAAGAGATGAAAACCACGACTCGATCATTATGTGTAATTGGTACAATCGACGAGGTAGAATAAATGTTAGAATGTGGTGCCTATATACCAAATAATTCGTTCAACTACTGTGCTATTTGAAGAATTACTACCATAAAGGAACTTCACGAGTCCATCCTAGGCATTCAGGGGCGCCACACATATATTTAGAATAGTAACGGCTTTAATGCAACGGACAGATATTTGCGGCTGCGCTGGTATAATACGTGGGGATAATGTTGCCAGATTTAAGCATAATATTTTAAATTTAGGACATATGGTACCTTATGCATAATTAACACAATCCGAGTGTTTTTATTTCTTCGAATTACGTACGTGCAAATTTACGAAATTCGTAAATCTGCACGCCCCTGGCTCTACTGACTAGATTAATTGTGCCTACATTAGTTGCTGCTAAGGGCAACGCGATACACTTTTAGTGAAAAATGTACAGGGTGGATACCTAAAAATAATAATTAATAAAGAAATGTTGACTATAATTTTTGACATGCGTTTAAGACAATTGTCAATGAAGAAGCCTGCTGTACTTTGAAAAAATATACAGGCTAGACAGCCTATTTAGATTTTTTTAAATTTTAGATGAAGGAGCTGTCGATTGGCATTGCCTACTGCGACCAGTAGAGGTCTATTTCAGTACTCCTTTTTATACCTTAGGGCTCCTTGTCCAGACATGGTCCTTACAAGACTTCGAGTCTGTTGATAAGGAACTCCTTGGTAAAGTTATCAGACAGCCTATAATAAATTATGGATAAAAATGTGAAGACAATAATATTTGCCATGTAATTAATACATTTGACAAGGGAGAAACCTGCTATGATCACTCCCAAAGATTGATTTAAAAGATCTGTAAAGGTGTTTACGCAGAACTTCCCTATTTATATATACAGGGCATCCTAAGAAATTATTAATTACGAAACGATATATGAGAATAATAATCGGAATGTAGTTATCACTATTGAAAGAAAATCTGATAACTTTTGGTCAAAAATTATACAGAGTCATCTTAGTTTTAGACATTTTTTCTTTAATTACAAAATATACAAAAAAAAATTTCATTAAAATAATTAATAATTTTTTTATTTATTGATTGATATTGTTCAAAGCAATGACTTCAGAAAGCTAGCTTTCTGAAGTAACTGGTTCAAAGGTTTTTCCTCTAACTAACACTAACTTTCTGCCCCAATTTCAATACAATCGGACTTTTCGTTCTTAAGTTATCATGCTTACAAGAAACGTGACGGACGGACAGATGGATGGACAGACAGATAGACAGACAATAAGACGCACAGTCGGACGGACATTTTGAAAGTTGTTTAGAATTCGATCACCAACACAGTGATAGGAAATTTTTTTCTGTACGAGCAATATTACTGATTTTAAAAATGTGCCGATCGAATCCAATATACTCTTCGTTTTGTATTTGCGAAGGTTATAATAAGAGGTGCCAAATATGGAAGGCTTACGTAATTACATACCTTTACAAATTGCATACTTTTACAAATTTTCACCCATTATGGTTGAATTATTTCTTAAGATGGCTACCTTGTATATTCTCCAATAAAAATGTAATAGGTGTCTTCATTGCCAATTGTGTTAACTATATGCCAAATATTATTGCCACCTGCCACATTTTGAGTTGTAGATACACGGAGTGGAGGTATAATTAGTGGTTAAAAATGTTCAATTTTATTTTTGAAATAGATTTAGAACTTCACGAAACGTGGAAATTTTGAATTTTAGTATAGAAAAATTGGTTCCTTCTATTTGCATCATGTCTCACTTTTCATGACTCCCGCATCACAGCTCCTTTATTAACGATGCGATTTTTTTATAATTTGGGTGGAAAGTATTTACCCATCAGGGGATTGTGCCACGGTTATATATTGTTATGCATTACACCTCCTATAATACGCCCATGACTAATAGTGACGTACTGGAAAGTCGTAGAAAGAGATAGAGTTTTCTGGAATGTAGTGGAAGAAGATTCTCGATTATGTTCTAGATAACTCTAGGGGCAATTTCAAAGTATATAAGGCGAGATTCCATTGCGGGTAGGAGAAGTTTTATTAAAGTGAAGTTGAAAAGTGAAAAAGTGAGGTTAAATATCAAGTAAACAAAGTGTATAGGTTATTTTGGTTAATTAAGAAGTATTGTGTAATTAATAAATAATTAAATAAAGTGTTAGTGGTTACCCGTGTTAAAATTATTTAGAACCCACGGATCCTCATACAGGGTGTTTCCTAGAGTCGGAAATACGCAACAATATTTAAAAATCCACGAGCGGCGTCCGTCGTTATGAAGAAAAATGTACCTAATTTTTAATTTTTAGGCAATGTTCTAACTGTAAAACAATCTCATAATATTATTCGTTGTTTTGAAACATATTCTTTATAGGATTTTGCAAACAGCAGAAAAAATTACTATCTATAACTAAAGGAAAACTATGTGTAAAAATATTAATGAAATCTTTGCATTCTTTCGATAACCTGAATTCTGGTTATGCTAGCAAATTAAAATCCTAATATTAATTTGTCTAGTTTCTTATTTGACAATTCTCATTGTAACACTAGCATCCTCACAGTCCCCTACGGCCATGCAGATTAAACTAGTATCTACATAACCCCCTACGATCATGAAGATTCAGTTAAATATGAGAATAAAAGGCCTAAAATGAATTTATTTATCTACCTTGTCTTTAAAAAATTTTTTCATTCTAATGGATTACATTTTCATGAAATCTATCATTCTGTTTCTTGGAAATGCTTAGCCTTTGAAACGTTTTTCGCCCTTATTCTGGAGCTCATCAGAAAGACATAAAGCCACTCATAAAGATGTTTCATGCAAAACCAAGACAATTTCTATGAATAAGTTGAAAATAATTATATTGTCTGATAAAAACAACCTCACTTATCTATTAGCTAACTAGTATTGGAGCCTATATACTCTATGCATGTTTAAAATGAATTATTATTTGTTTGCTTATAACTGTATTGAAACATATTCTTTATAGGATTTTGTAAACAGCAGAAAAAATAACTATCTACAACTAAAAGAAAATGTAATCCATTAAAATGAAAAAAAAAATTTAAGACAAGGTAGATAAATAAATTCATTTTAGGCCTTTGTTCTCATTTTTAACTGAATCTTCATGATCGTAGGGGGTTATGTAGATACTAGTTTAATCTGCATGGCCTTAGGGGGCTGTGTAGATGCTAGTGTTAGAATGAGAATTGTCAAATAGGAAATTCATTTTAGGATTTTAATTTGCTAGCATAACCAGAATGCAGGTTATCGAAAGAATGCAAAGATTTCATTAGTATTTTTACACATAGTTTTTCTTTTAGTTATAGATAGTTATTTTTTCTGCTTCTTGCAAAATCCTATAAAGAATATGTTTCAATACAGTTATAAGCAAACAAATAATAATTCATTTTTAAACTTATTCGTTGTTATTAAGAAGTCACTAATACCGAATTTCAATTTATTGAAATTCATCTTAATGAGAAAATATTTTTTTTCTTTTTAAAGTACAAATTATTAGTCATAGCTCGCCCATAGCTTTATTTTCCGACTTAATTAAGCTGAATGAAGACAGTCGTTCAATTTAGAATTAATCATGTGATATGTTGAGTAAACTGTGATTTGGTTACCTGTGTAAATTTTATTGTTTATTAAAATTGTTTATGAATCATATTTGTCTAAAATTGATCTTTTTTCCATTTGCAAGTAAATTTTGAAGCGCACATATGTTAATCGAATTTAAACAAAAAAATATAAAAAATGAAAAATGTGCAAATTTCTTGTCATTTTTGGAGCCTACTCCATTAAATTATCTATGGAATCTACCCGTTAATGTAACAAGATCGTTAGGTTTTGGGATTCTTAAACTTGACTTTTCGATATCATCATAATCAAAAAAAATCGGTAAAGGTATTTACACAGAACTTCCCTCTTTATTTATAAAGGGCGGGCGTAGTAGTAAAATTGTATTTAAAAAATTGTTTTAGGATAAATTTTAAACTCTTTTTTTTTTCGAAAAAATTTTTGAAAACATTTTTTTTAATTTTCAAAAAAAAATTTAAATAAGTTTAGAATATCATGAAACGTGAAAATTTTAAATTTGAACCAAAACAAATTTTTCCATTATATTTTTTGTGGTTTCAAAAATTATGAAATCATTTTTTTTTATTTTCAAAATAAAAAATATTTTCAAATAGGTTTAGAATGTCATTAAACGTGGAAATTTTATATTTGAGTAAAAACATTTTTTTTTCCATTATCTGTTTCCTTTAGACGGTCCACCCGGTATATTTTTCAGTGAAAATATAACAATTTCTTTGGTGGCAGTAGCGTCAACTACCTACCATGCACCAACAAACAGACCGACAGACAGACAGACTGAATTGCAAAACATATATTTTCGTAGACCTTTGTGCTCTTCAATCCTCACCTCTAGAATTATTCTATTTTGTGTTTTGAAATTTATTTCCAAAAAATACACATTTTAGGAGTTATAGTCGGGGCAAACTAAATTTGAGCACGGAAAAATAGAAACCAGAACTAGCCCAACGGGAAATGGTTGGGGGGGTTACTAACATGAAAAAAAAAATAAATGCAGTTACTGACCTTGGGGACTAACTTAAGGGGGGGGGGGTAAAGTGAAAAAAATTCAAAGTCAATAGTTTGGATGCGTATTACGAGAAAATTTGACGTCGGAGATAAAAATGTTCAACAGCAAAGTTGTAGGTAATAAAAAGATCTTTCATTTTTGTTAACCATCATAACCTCAAAATTATCGAGAAATTTAAAAATTTTCCAAAAAATAATAAAATTTTCGTTTTTATATTATAACTTTTATAAAAATTAATGAATTGTTATGAAACTTAATGAAAAGATACCTTTATATATTATAAATAACCAAAAAAATTTTCAAAAGAAAATAATGGAAAATTTTTATTTTGAATTTTTTCAAAAAAAAAAGTCCTTTTTTCAGACGAAAATTGTATGGTGGAAAATCATCGTACATAGATTTTTCAAAGCTCATTTTGTTTGTTTTTTCGTCTACTTTTTGATAAATCAGAGACACAATAAAGCTTATATTTAAGAATATGCTAAAAAATGCAAAAAACGAAAAAAGTCAATTTTGAAAAAACAAATTTTCAGTAATTGTTGATAATTTTGTTTAAATTTCAAAAAAATTTTAAAATTAATTTCACCAATCGATTCTACGTGAAAAAATATTTAAGAAACTGTATTTTGTTGTTAAAAATTACTCCAATATTTAGGGGTGGTAAAGGGTTGCTTCTGGAGGGTGAATAAAGTAATGATCGTTCTCATGCAATTTTCGGCTAAAATTGACGTTAAACAAAAAATTAGTAATCAATAAAAGTTGTAGATTTTGAAAAATTCTTCAAGTTTTGTAGAGGTCATTTTTACCATAACCTCAAAATAAAAAAAAAATGCAACAAATGTATTTTTTTACATTTTTTACTTTTTTAAACTTTCTTTTCTTCTTATTTTTGTGTACTTAGTAGACAAAATGTGTGGTTGAATAAAAGTATTATAGTTGTAACTTTAATTTGGAAAAAATGTTCAAGATTTTGAGGAAACTCAACTTTACAATTAGAGTGAATAACTTCTCTCCAACCCCACTTGGTTGGATCAAGTTTATTTCCAAGCCACGTTTGGATACAACCTTTTTATGAGCCGAATTCAACCCCGAACGTCATTGCTATTAACGGTCGTGCAATAATTTCATCCATCTACAAATGTAAAAATAGTAATATATCGCTCGATGATTTGAGATTCCAGCGATATAAAATTTTGACTGCAAAAAAAACGTTTAAATTAGAAAACTTGCCTCCAACTGTTGGCGGGGGAACGCAGCATTGTTATAGAGTCTATTTTCAAATCCAAACGTGGCTTGGAAATAAACTTGATCCAACCAAGTGGGGTTGGAGAGAAGTTATTCACTCTAATTGTAAATTATTAATGCCTCGCTTTACGGAAATGCCAATTATACCAGAAACCTTGTTAAAAACAGTCTCTTGCAGTTGCAAAACGACTTGTTCTACGAACAGATGCGGATGTAGAAAAGTTGGTTTACAATGTACAGATCTCTGCACGAGTTGTCAAGATTCTGGTAATTGTTGCAATATACAACAAGTTTCAGAAGATGTAAGCGATGGTGAAGACGAAGAGCCAAGTCCTCAAAATAATATAAACAATGAGGAAGTCGAAGATGATTTTGAAGAAGAGATGGAGTGTGAAGATTCGCAGTTTAGCGAAGAATCGGAGGGTGAAGAAGAAGAACTGATTCATGTAAATAAAAGAAAAAGATTAGTGTAGTTTGCAATGTGTATTTTTAAGATTTAATCATTTTTTTATAATAAAAAGTTCTTTTTTTTAAGTTTTGATCATATTTTAACAAAATAAATACATATTTTCCTCATGAACTTCCTATGAGTTTCCTCAAAATCTTGAAAATTTTTTCCAAATTAAAGTTACAACTATAATACTTTTATTCAACCACACATTTTGTCTACTAAGTACACAAAAATAAGAAGAAAAGAAATAATAAGAAAGTTTAAAAAAGTAAAAAATGTAAAAAAATACATTTGTTGCATTTTTTTTTAATTTTGAGGTTATGGTAAAAATGACCTCTACAAAACTTGAAGAATTTTTCAAAATCTACAAGTTTTATTGATTACTAATTTTTTGTTTAACGTCAATTTTAGCCGAAAATTGCATGAGAACGATCATTACTTTATTCACCCTCCAGAAGCAACCCTTTACCACCCCTAAATATTGGAGTAATTTTTAACAACAAAATACAGTTTCTTAAATATTTTTTCACGTAGAATCGATTGGTGAAATTAATTTTAACATTTTTTTGAAATTTAAACAAAATTATCAACAATTACTGAAATTTTTTTTTTTCAAAATTGACTTTTTTCGTTTTTTGCATTTTTTAGCATATTCTTAAATAGAAGCTATATTGTGTCTCTAATTTATCAAAAAGTAGACGAAAAAACAAACAAAATGAGCTTTGAAAAATCTATTTACGATGATTTTCCACCATACAATTTTCGTCTGAAAAAAGGACTTTTTTTTTTTTGAAAAAATTCAAAATCAAAAATTTTCCATTATTTTCTTTTGAAAATTTGTTTGGTTATTTATAATATATAAAGGTATCTTTTCACCAAGTTTCATAATAATTCATTAATTTTTATAAAAGTTATAATATAAAAACGAAAATTTTATTATTTTTTGGAAAATTTTTAAATTTCTCGATAATTTTGAGGTTATGATGAAAGATCTTTTTATTACCTACAACTTTGCTGTTGAACATTTTTATCTCCGACGTCAAATTTTCTCGTAATACGCATCCAAACTATTGACTTTGAATTTTTTTCACTTTACCCCCCCCCCCCCCTTAAGTTAGTCCCCAAGGTCAGTAACTGCATTTATTTTTTTTTTCATGTTAGTAACCCCCCCAACCATTTCCCGTTGGGCTAGTTCTGGTTTCTATTTTTCCGTATTCTGATTAAAATTATGTTAATTTACCCCGACTATTAGTTTTAAATTGCAACTGCGGTAGCCTTGGGAAAACTTTTTATACTTTTCTACTACCAAAAACCTGCTCATATGGCAAAGAGTGACCTCAAAATCTGCCTGTTTTTGCGTAGCGGATTGCGAGCTTGGGAGAAATCGTAAAACGGTTTAGCAGGTCTCAAATTAATCGTCATTAAAAACCGAAAGAGACATTGTTCTTGGTTTTTGAAAATGTTCAGTAATTACCCCTACTCAGGGGTTGAAATGACCCCAAATCCTAAAACTTCTTAAAAAATATCAATAAATCTAAAGACAATTCCATTCGTATTATTTCTATTAAATCAATCTTTAAAAATCGAAATTCTATTGATATTTTGGGGATGATTTCACCCCTTCGAGGGCCTGTGGGTGAATGTTTACCCCTTCTTGATAGAAAATGCATAAAAAACAAGAACAGTGCCTTTTGGTTTTTAATGAGGATTAATTTGAGACCTGCCAAACCTTTTACGATTTTTCCCAAGTTCGCAATCAACTACGCAAAAACAGGCGAAAATACAACTTTTTTGCAGTTACTCTTTCAAACAAGGATTATTTCATTCTAGCTTTTGCCGTCATTTTTACTCCAGGGACTGGGCTATACTCAATAAACGCCCATCTAATGTGACCTCTTGAATATTCATAGTACCAAGAATGCTACCAAATATAAGCATTTTATGAACAGTGTCTTGAACAAAAACTTGAAGATAACAGAAAATAAAACCTAATATTTCTTAATTATTGTTTTAATTAACTATATTTAATAACTTGAACCATAATATATACTAAAAACCATTTAACGTTTATTACATATTTTAGAAGAAATGCAAAAGGCAACATAATTAATTGTTTTGTGTGCCATGAAATTTAACACACAATATAGTAAACATAACCTTGAACTTCTTAGTGAGCAATATAAACATACAGCATTTCTATTTATATGTAAAAACCGGCGAACGAAGAACAAAGTCTGGTTTCTTACCTTCTGGATGGAACGTGTATTGACACAACGATGTGAAATAAACTGCAAACTGAGTCAAGATTCACTATGAACCCCTAAGTGAACTCTGACGGACAACAAATAACCAGTCCTAAGATTTAAGAAAAGTAGGGAGCTGGTTTGTTATCTCTACGAAATTTCTTAAATAGTTTAGGCAATTTGGTGCAGTACTGGGAATATATTTTTGAATTAAATATTTTAAATATTTCCATAATTTTGAGGTGAGTGAGCACGTCATATTAGAGAAAAGTAGGTTGCCTCGGAACCACATTTTGAATAAATCCAATACTCTGAAACAATGTTGTATAAAGTCAACTTGATCAAAATAGTCTATGCTGTTCACAGAAGTTATAAAACCATACAGGCCTTGTAGAAGTCAGCCAAGTGGTTGATACACTGAATAAAGAAAGTAGCTATCATCAGTTTCCTCTATTTACTGAAGGTATACCATTCAATTATTTATAGATACTAGCCCTACGAGGTGTGGGTAGCAGTGGCTCTTGTTAACGTTGACTAGTCAAGTTCTAAGATCCAAGTTGGTGGGTATAGGCTCCTCTACACGTTGACCAATGCGTTGGTCAACACGCAGGCACGTACATTGGACGTTATTGGCAAGGAAATTGGTAATCTGTCCACACGTTGAAAGGACGTTTAGTTTGTTTCGACGCAGGTCAATATCAACAATGGATGTCATGAGAGTAGTGGCTACTGCGATTTATTTATTTAGTGCCTATAGGTACTCATCACCGCCATTATGTACCATAAAATACAAATTTAATATATGCACAGCACAAATTATTAACTCACAATCCCTGCGGGAGTACTTCGCATACTAGACCAGTGCAGCCAACGTGTGGACGTGAGTACCAGCGTCCGCCAGCGCCAATGCCAACGCCCTTTGGTGTGTTTTGAAAAACTGACACACGACGGATCGGTCGCCAAGGCCAACGCTTGGACCAGCTCTGCCAATGCTGCCAATACGACCAATAGTTCCCTCTAGACGATGTTCATAAGCATTGGCCAGCGATATTGGTACACTACGTATTGGCCAACGTGTAGGGGAGCCTTATGACAACTTATATTATAGTCTCTTTAAACTTGAACAAAGTCGGTCAATGGCGTATATACAGCAAACCAAATGAATGATGGCGAAGAGTGGAGACTGCGCAGAAGCTCATTCATTATCTGCATAAAAGCCCCCCTGCGCTAAGATTTATCAACAACACCGTAGGTTCAATGGGTTCGACTCGTGCGGAGTAATTGATTTTGGCCACAATACTGGCACATATTGATAGGTGTTGCGGTAGAAACAGGCTAAGTGCATGGCCACGTCGGCGCACCGCACAGTACACATCGCACCGCACCTAGCACATCGCACCCTCGCACCTCGCACCTTGCACACTGAAATTAAATGGAACCATTATTTTAAATTATAGTGACCATATCGGCGCTCCTCGTACAGTAAACTTAAATAAAATTATGCTTTTAAATGAGAGTGACCAAATCATTAACATGAGCGTCGCACATTGCACACCGCACATCGCACAGCCTGTAGCACGGGCGACACCGTGTTTGTGAATTCCTATTTGCAACCAAAGAGATAGAAGTAACTACAGCAGTCTGATTTTAATAGAATTATGGAAGCCAAACAATAAAATATGAACAAATAGTATAATTTCGTTTGTATTAAAATTCATAAATAATGTCACGTAGTAAAATCCCTTTTATGGCTGTAAGACTTATTCCTGAGTGAAATACGCAACGTCCACAGGTATCTACCATATTGCTCGATTGCCCGGGGTCTTATAGGTGATATCCAGGCAGTCGCTTTGACTCGCTTGGCATACGAGAGGATTTAAATCAATTACTGAATGAATACTCTATCATATAAAAAACATAGTTCCAGAAAACAAGGTACAAGTTTATTAACAAAAATAAATATACAAAAAGGTGTACTTACATTTTTACTACCCCTGGGAGGAACCACTCTCTAGGGGGAGGAGTTGGGCCACGCAGGCCCTGTACTTCATGTCACCAAAACCAAAACTCAACTAACTTTGTTACTGCATGCCGATACCTTTTTCTTATTTTCCAAAATCACCATTTCCACCTGCTTACAAAGTGAACTCATCAAACCTTACTTTTCGCTGACTATGACTTCATGCTTTGTCTCTACATAAAAATGCGTTCAACCATCTAATTTAACAAATCATATCTATTGCTAACAACTGATGTACCGGGTCTCCAAAATAAATCTTAAGTGACTGCGTGACAATATCATGATATGATAAAATAAACTTCAGGATAAATAAACCAAAAGGTGTTTCGCATGAAAATTACATAATGGATATTAACACTTGAGACACATCAATTAAATTTATATCAACTAATTATATGAAATTATTTCTTTATTTCAAGTTGCATTGCATTTTTTTAAATTTCAGTTATCATTCAATATTTTTGCTAAAAGTATTTCTTATTTGAAATTATTAACTTTATATTTGAGATAAGTAATAAACTACAAATGAAATTTGTACTGCTTCTATGATCGAGATCATATATGATTGTACACTAACACTAAACAAAAGACGTTTAAAACATTTGACCACTTTGGACACGATATTTGCTGTGTTACTGCGTTGTATTTGAAATAACACTGACCCGTAAGTTTTTTTTCTTAACCCAAATAAATAATTTCGAAGGTGTTTGACGTGTTGAACACGATGACGTTGGCAGTTTTGCGCCATCGCGTCACAATTTTGAGAAAACATAACCTAATAGTGCCCAAAAGGCCATTTCTGCCTATATTCGTGCCCCAACAACTAGATTACGATACGATATTGAGTAAAACGGACCAGACCATCTTATTTAGCTGTGCAAGGTCTTTAGAAACTATACATGGCACAAACATTTTATTCCTGAGTTTCGCAAGAAATACTGTGGCTATTTAAGGAAGGTTTTAGCCGATGTTTATATATTGCCCAAGTGTTCAAGTGTGGGCCACCCTACGAGCGACGTGGTTAGCGTCACTGGTGTAACCTGGCTAGCACAGTAAAGATACGGAGAGCAAAAGGGGGTGGAGTTCAAAGCTTGGGCGCCATTGATTACTAAGGGTAATCAAAGAAAATTAAAGATATAGATAAACAAAAGACAAAAGTTACATATATACAACAGTACTATATTACAAAAATATTATATTACAAGGAAATGTACTATCACAGCATCAACGATACTGTATAGCAAAGTATCACACAGAAATATATACAAAATAAATTATATTACACAAACCGAAGTTCAAGATAAGCTTGAGACTTTTACGAGAGCCAAATTAAATATATTACAGAGAGATGACTCGTAAATTGTCTCAATTATGAAACAAAAGTATATTACAAGACAACAAAGTACTATATTACAATGTGCACCACGGCAAGGCAAATCTGAGGCGTGTACGAGAACCAAAAATATATTACAAAAGATACGTCTCGTAACTTTCACCTCACACTAAAATCTTATATTACAACAAAATTAAATAAACTTGAGATCTTTTACGAGACACAAAATAACTATATTACAAAAGATAAGTCTCGTAAATTTATCTCAAAATTCATAACCATTAGACACTCTCGTTACACAAAAATTGAACCACGACTTACTATATCAACAACAAAAATGTATTACAGTACTACAACAAGATATCGATCATGAGGAATCACGATAAAAGCAACTACGAAACAATACTACGGCGAAGTATTTTTGCGACAACGAATTCAAGATGTAAGCAACTACGAATTAATATACAACAATGGATTTAATTATAACAACGGATTTAAAATGTAATCTAACCAAAAATATAATAGATTTAGCTTGAATCTAATATTTTAAATGTAGACACTTTTAACTCTTATAATTCAACGATCATGTGAAAATAATCCCTTTTAATGGTTACAATGAAAAGTACTTATCTTTCATTTTGTTATCCTGATCCAGGAAATTCCTAGATACGGTCCTGTTCTCCGATGATCATGGGTTTAATTTCACACGTGGCCGTCTTAATCCCATTGTGAGGTTATGAAATCGTAGAAGATTGTCGCCAAGACAAAATGAAGAAAATCTCTTCGCCCAGAATATTTTCGTATATTCCAATTCAAAATGTAATATAGAAAGGTTGACTTCAAATGAATATTGCTGGCTTAGTAGAAACGTAGTAAGTCTTAGAACTTGAATGCATTAATCTTGCTCAAAGCAAATAATATAACGTGGAAATACATCGACGTTAATAGCATTAGACGTAATTAAATTTGATTAAGAAGTAATTCTTTATAGAAAATACTGATCAAAAAAATTTGTAAAAGAATTCGTTTATCAGAAAATTATAAGAAAAACTTATAAGAAAACTTATAAGAAAACTTATAAGAAAAACCTAAAACAATATTTCAAATGTTAGATGATATTTACCGGTATAATAATTAAAGCCTTACCTCATGCGATCGTCACGAGGTTTTTCAAATTCTATTATCCCCTTTACAGGTCAAACGAAATTATAAATACGTCTTATCAGTTCAATGGTTCAACAAGAAAGAGTTTCACCCGGCGTTATTTAGTTGAAATACCGTTGCTCTTGCGCGATCTAGTATTTGCGAACTTCAACCGCTGACAGATGACGTACGTTCATCATAGTCTAAGCAGTAAGGGACTCTATTAGTACTAAGGTTGGTGGGAATATATTTCCGATAACTTATAATTTTTCTAATAATTATTAACAGTGTAACAAAGGATGCTATCGAGTATTCCGCGTGTTACAATACTAAACATTTTGTAGTGAGTGTATATGCAAATAAATCGAACCTAAATATGTAATTCCATAGAACTTTGATGCGCACAACACAATGCCATTACCCGTTTTGTTCTATATGGTCAGTATTTGCAACAACAACTTCTCAGCTGGGTGCTGAGGAAGCTATGGAAGAGTAGCAACCGATTAGCTCAGGGTTGGTCGAAGACCACTCTGTGGCGAGAAGAGTTATTTAATAATTTGAATGTTACAAAAATAAACAAGGAAAAAGGTCGCCAGTGTATTCATACAACTGATATTCCTGCAATGGTTTAAGGATGAAACAATCAAAAGCAAAATTAACAGCAAATAACAATACATTAACAAGAAATAAAGTTTAAAATTTACAAAGACTTTACAATTAAGTATGTGAATTAGTGAAAAATTTTCTAGAATTTACTACAATATAAAAAAAATACGTAAAGTGACAATGACATTTTGTTAAGAGAAAAACGAAAAAATTAATTTGAAAAGGAAAATTGTTAAATTGAAAAGATCAACTGGTTTACATTGTTTCTTCTAACCAAGAAAAGCTATGATGGTAGGTAATTGCTTACGTAACTTTGGGGGGCGAGTGCGGAGTTCCAGCGTGTCAATTCCTGGAGATGGCCACAGGTACCTGGGATTGAGGACTTATATTGTTTATCCGGGTCAACTAGGAAGTTCCAGGATGACACGAAGTTGTAAATATTCAGCGAATTATAATTCTCGTCCAGCCACTAGCAAAACAACCATGTTCTTGATCCAGAGTTGGTCGGATCCAGTTATTACATGAAAACAGTGGTAAATCAGGAACCAGTTGATACGAATTGAGTTAAATTACACAAAGAAAACAAACTAATGATTTAAATTTAAAGCGACTCTAAATAAATTATTAATTAACTTTAAAATTTATTGAAAAGAATAAAAAAATTGGCCAAGGTTAAAATTTTATAAAAACTACACACAGAAAAAATTAGAATTTGTAAAATTTAAGCATTAATTTAAGAAAATGGTTGAGGACCGATAAAAAAAACTCTACTACTAAATTATCACAAAAATTCGGCCTTGAGGCTCTGAATCAAACATATTACTATAAATATTGACAAAATGTTCAAAGCAGCATAAAAGAAATCGATATTAAGATATGAAATCAAGAAAAAATTAAGTAAGAAAATTTGAAATTTTGGAGATGATCTCCGTACTATTATCAAAATTAATTTAAACAAATTGACATTACGTCTAATCTAATAAAGAATTTTAGCGCGACCCTAAATACAAAAAAATGTATATGCAAGTATATAATATGGTATTAAACTACTCTCAAAAATTATTGATATAATACATAAACATAAAATATCCAGCAGCAACTATCCCAAAATGACAAATAAATAAACTACCGCTGGGGCAATCCACTAACAAGTGGCTTTTTATTAATCACAAGGTTAACCTTAAATATAATATTAATAATTTAACTAAATGCCAGCTTAAAATTTAATATCAATTCAAAATAACTAGGTTATTATTCTAATGAATTATAATACAATAATGAAAGTAAAAATTTCAACAAAGTATTATAGGATGGCTCTAATAACACCAAATTTAAAAAAAAATGGAACAATCTCACCTCAGCGACGTCAAGACGGAAAGTGCCGGTTTTCAATTGCTGTTAATTCCATCTCTCTCCAATATTCCGCTCGCGCATGCTCAGTGGTGACTTCGCATTGGTGTTTTTATCGCGGGTGATTCAAATTTTATGTAGCACGGGTGCCGAATGGAAAATATTTGGCAACTGATTAAGTAATTGACAACAAGTTAAGGAAAAAACTTGTTATATATTTTGAGAAAACATAACCTCAAACTGGATAAAATAGTATTTTTATAATATTATAAAAATACTATTTTATCCATTATGAGGTTATGTTTTCTCAAAGTCCTAACCTCATAGCCCAAAATGGGTAACGGCATTATGTTCAGTCAGTCAGTCAGTTCAGTTCGTCAAAATCCTATGGAATTAGCTATTTAAATCCAATTTACTTATATACATACCACAAAAATTCTAGCACTTCTTGCTAAACTCAGAAATAAAATAATGTTTGCGCCATCTATAGTTATGTTTCTTTCACCATTACTATTGATTATTGAAGAACTTTGAGAGCCGAATAAGATGTTCTGGTCCGTTTTACTAAATCTCGTATGGTTGTCCAGTAATTAGAGCACGAATATAGGCAGAAATGGCCTTTTTAGTACTTATAGGTCAAGTTTTCTCAAAATTGTAGTGTCAGTGTAATTAGTCATGCATTTAAGGCGTCCATTCTCTAGAAAGAGACATCCGATAGGGAAATATTTATTATTTTTGCCCATAGCTTTTTTTCTTGGTACTTGTATTTAAAAAACTATGAGTACCTAAGTAGAACCGTAACAAGACTATTACTATGAATTTTCACTCAATAATTTCAGTGGCTTGCAAAATAGCTAGATTTAAAACTACGAAATAAGAAGATTAACTTACTTTTTAAATTTAAATCAAGATATTTTGCAAGCCACTGAAATTATTGAGTGATAATTCATAGTAAAGTCTTGTTATGGTTTTACGTAGGTACTCTTTTAGTTTTTTTAAATATACGTACTAAGAAAAAAAGTTATGGCCAAAAATAAAAAATATTTCCCTGTCGGATGTCACTTTCTAGGGAATGGCCACCTTAATGAAATACTCTAAAAACAGCTTTTTTTGTTTCTACGTTCATTGGGCATATAATATAAACTATAATTTAAAACTTCTTATTTGTAACGAATACATTAATTGAAATAATTTAAAATTATTAATTTGAAAATGTTTTTCTGTTTGAGGGGAACATTGGAAATGTTTATGTTCATATATGGGGGGTCGGGTTACCAGTTTTCGTTCAAGGTCAAAAGACGGCGGTGTCGCGGTCGAGTGAGACTGTCGTACATGCAACGGCTGATATGGAAATGTAATATGGGTTGCATATATCACAGGGAGTCAAGTTACCAGTTTTCATTTAAGGTCGAAATACAGCGGTGTCGCAATCGAGGATCATAGCTTATGTTTTAAGTATGGTGTTATCATTTCCAATGTACCGATGGTTGCAAGAATTGCGAAATCTGTGAATTTTTATTTACTATTTCAATTACAAATATTTACCTATATTTAATATGTATTTACACTTAAAATGGCGCTCTATTTGAAAGGAAATTTAATGCTCTACAATTTCTTGCTTTCTTGTTGTAAAACTAGGAACTGGGGAGCTAGTAGGCGAAGTTTGTCGATTAGCGTGTAAAAAAGTATTTTTCGTAAATTTGTGATTTTGCTAGCGGATATCTCGAAAGTTATTGGAAATAGAAGAAAAATAATAGCAACAATCTTGTAGTAAATGTTCATGTTCATTTACATCAGATTTTACTCTTAAAGATAGTTTCTATAGAACATAACAATTTGGAGATCACCCCGTATGATAGATACATCATAATTTTAATAAGGAGAATTCTGAACGAAGCTATTTTACATATGTTACAAATTTTAAATAAAGTTATTGTGATTAATAACTATTCGCGATCGACAACGTTCGACTGCAATTTTTATGCGTTTCACAATAGTTTTATTAAAAATACCTTACGGTATTTTAAAGTGGTATTGATATATCCTATATTTAATAACCGTTTTTTTTTTCGAGTGTTTATATTACAGTTTTGTATCTTACCTATTTGATTTAATCAATTGTTATAATAAAACGGCGATGTTTGTTTGGCATACCAAATTATTAACTCAATAAATAAACTATTTATCTTACTTACCGTAATGTTAACATGCGCCTTTCATCAGGTGTTATCGCTTGAGCGTGACAGTTTTTCCAATTTTTAATATATTTCACTACAATTTTGTTCAAAATATAGTCGAACGTATTAATATTCATTTTCATGTATTCAAAAAAGCGCTCTCTAAATTTTCGTTTCTTTTTGTACATATTTTGATGTGCGATGTGCGATGGGCGATATGCGATGGGCGAAATGCAATGTGCGATGTGCGCCTGTGCAGTGCGCTGACGCGACCATGCACTAAGGATACTCCACTGATACTACCAGCACGGTAGCTCGGCCGGCTAAATCGCGTTACTGGCAAGCACGTTTATTCAGACTCTACATCTAGTGCAGTAAAAAAAGACCAAAGAAACGATAAGGTATGCATAGTCTTGAAACAGCCATATTATGATTTCATGCGTTCTAGGGTATCACCATTGGTATATGTATATCTGAGTTTTGAACTTCCAAAGCCTATTGCATTTTTTTATGAACAATTTTGTTTTTTTGGGTAAAAAGGTGAATACATCTGGTTCTAAAGGTCCGATCGAGACAAACTAAAAACCAGAAACCTTCGCAATTCCAGCAAATCTACTCTGGTTTTGGGTCATTTGAGTACGTACATAACGTACAAAATGGAATAAACTGGCTAAGAAGCTGTTTTTTTTTCATTTTAACTCCCAGGGACGTCAATAGTTTCGATCGGCTTCAAACTTTCAGAAAATATACCTTTTGTTGAAAACAAAACATTCTGAAATTTTCGTGCCCAAATACTGAACCTTGTGGACACAAAGGAATTTGTTATCTGAAATTTGAATTGCCCGCCATTTTGTGCCATTAAGTCCAAAATGGATCTTTTTTTTCAAATTTTCCGATGACGTTATAAAATATTTCTTTTAAAGTCATTTTGGCCACTTCTGGCATTTACTTATAGACCAAGTGACAACAAATAGGCTTTCTCGGCCATTTTGAAAATATTTTTGAAACATTTTTATCCGGAAAGAAAGAGAATTGCGAGAACTTTAATTCTAAATAAAAAGTGAATTTTCGTCCATCTGAACTCGAGATGTTTAACTTCTAGCATTTTGGCCAATTGTTAATTAACAAATGCCTATTTTAGGCTAATATTTGAACTGTATCATTTTGAAACATATTTACTTCATACGAAATGCCCAAAAAACATGTTTAACTTATAAAAACTAATTTTCAAGCATTTACATTTTATTATTGTTAATTAGCCTGAATAGCTTTTTTTAAATTTATATATCAAAATTACCTCTCGTTTTGTTAACCGTACTCAATTGTTTTCGGCTTACTTAAGTTGGTAGTTAACGTATGTATTTATGGGAATTTTATATTCTGCTAACACTTCTCTTTATAAAATCATAACATCATTTTTCTTGACTAATGTCAATTATTTGTTTTGTTCAGAGACGACTCTGTTTCTTTGTGTGTCTATTTACTGCTATTTATCCTTTTACAAGACGCTAAAAGTCCAATATCTCGAGTTCAGATGAACGAAAATTAACATTTTTTTTATTAAAGTTCTCGCGATTCTCTTTCTTTTCTGATAACATTTTTTTTTAAATGTTTTCAAAGTGGTCGAGAAAATCTACTTGCCACTTGGTTTATAAACAGATGCTAAAAAAGTGGCCAAAATGACTTAAAAAAAATTAATGACATCGGATAGTTGTCCTCCAGATCTACATTTAAAAAAAGACGATCCATTTTGGACTGAATGGCATAAAATGGCGGTCAATTCAAATTTCAGATAGCAAATTCATTTGTGACCACAAGGGTCAATATTTGGGCACCAAAATTTCAGAATGTTTTGTTTTCAACAAAAGGTATATTTTCTGAAAGTTTGAAGCCAATCGGAACTCTTGACGTCCGTGGGCGTTAAAATGAAAAAGAAATGCTTTTTAGTCAGTTCATTCCATTTGGTACGTTATGTACGTACTCAAATGACCCAAAGTCAAAGTAGATTTGTTGGAATATTAATTGCGAAGGTTTTTGGTTTTTAGTTTGTCCCTATCGGACCTCTAGAACCGAAGATATTCACGTTTTCATGCTTTTCAAAAAACAAAATTGTTCATAAAAACACGCAATAGGCTTTGGAAGTTCAAAACTCAGATATATACTCCTGGCGATACCCCAGAAGGTATGAAATCATAACATTGCTGTTACAAAACTTTACACATCAATGTCCTTTTTTACTCAATGTCCTTTTACTACTAATCGCAGACTGTGTTCGATCCTCAGCTCTTACCGCCACTGACAATGCTGTCTGCATTTTTTCAAATGTGTAACTCTCTTCCGGGCAGCCAAGGCTTTGGACTTTGTGGCTGTCTACTATATCTGGTGTATTTGTGTTATGTTTACCCTAAAATATTTACCTTATATCTATTCCGTCTTCTATAGAAAATAAAATCATACATATATAAAACTAAACATTTAATTTTGTATCTTAAATCTAGAAGGATGGCAGACATAACAAGTGTTAAACATAGGAGTTTATAGCATGATCGAGTATTTTAAGAATTAAAAGTGCGAGTCAGATACTTCTTAAATTGTGAATGCTAAGACGTATACAGGAGCCAATAAGTGTAGGCACTAGAGCAAAAAATCAGCGGCATTGTGGTCAAAGGATAGTAGCTGTGTTGTAATACTTAGGTGGCACCTTGTTCTACTACATAATCCTACATAATTTAGAGAAATGTATTAAGTTTTATCCGCCTACCAGAGATGAAAACCACGACTAAATCATTATGTGTAATTAGCACAAACGACCAATGAGAATAAACATTTGAATGTGGTGCATTTATACCTAATAATTTGTTCAACTACTGCGAACATTTCATAAACGAACTTCACGACCCTAACCTATCGCATTCAGTAGCGCCACATATATCTTTACAATCGTAACGGTTTCAATGCAACTTACAGATATTTGCGGCTGCGCTGTTATAAAACGTGGAACTAGTGTTGCCAGATTTAAGCATAATATTTTAAATTTAAGACATATGGTAGCTCATGCATAATTAACACAATCCTTCGAATTACGTACGTGTGAATTTAGGAAATTCGTAAATCCGTACGCCCCTGGCTCTACTGCCCAGACTTATTGGCCCTACTTTAACATCCTACAAGGGTGTTTGTTAGGAGTATTGAGAGGTGAGTGAGCCCCAGCAGTACAAAATATTGGGCCAGTTCATGTAGGTAGGTCCAATATTTGATATTTGTAAATGATATTGGATTCATATTGTTCTGAAATTTTTACTCAATATTTACAAATATATATTTTGCGAATGTAATCTGAAATATTTTTCAAACATTAGAAAATTTCGTGTACCGGATGGCTCAGCCAATAGGGACACTCTTGTAACTTTTGAAGTGGTAAATGGATTTGTTTCCAATTTGGTGTGGTGAAATTTCCAATTATGCGATGTAAGAAAATCAAAATGGTTGACTTCCGGTTTCGACACACTTTACATAGAAATCAAATTTTTTTAATGGAAAAACCTATTTCCTTTTGCATATTTGGATTTCACTGGCAAAGGTACATATGATCCAGCCGTTACTTATTATTTTCAAAAATCATTTTTTTGTTTTTTATTTTTTATTTTCAAAATTGTTAAAATTCGGTCTGCTAGCACCAATAAAATATTGTTATGAATTACACTCCCCTGGAACTGGAAATTGATATGCCTATGCCTACTAATAGTGACTGGAAGCTTGTAGAAGGAGCCATGGACTTTTCTAGAGTGTGGTTGGAGAAGATTCTGGTTTAATCTAAAGAGTCAATTTCGGAGTATATAAGGCGCGATTACCAGCGCAGAAGAAGAAGTTTATTAAGAAGGCAGTTTATAAAAGTGAACAAGTTGAAAAGTGAAAAGTGAGGTTAAATATCAAGTAAACAAAGTGTAAAGGTTATTTTGGATTTGAAGTATTGTATAGTCAGTAAATTGTTAAATAAAGTGTTAGTGGTGTTTATCTCTTGTTGAAATTATTTAGAACCCGCGGATTCATACAGGGTGTTGGGTGAATGAAATAACAAAACATTAATTTTTTTAATTATGTGATTTATTTCAAAGAGGAAGTAGGCATTATGCATATCATCGTATTCGCAATTCAAAGGCTTAATTAGCAGGTTGTCCCACAGGGGTTTCATTAAAAAAATAGTTTTTGTTGATAAACTAATATCGCTGAACTCAATGAAGAATAAATCGTGTTAATGCTAATATTTAAAGAGATCATATTTGTCAGGTGTTTGCGGGTCAATTCTATGACTAAAACTAAAAATTTTAAAAATATTTCTGGTAGAATCCAAATATGCTGAAATATATAGGTTGTCCCGCTTAATAATTTGATTTTCATATAAATTGCATCGAAACCGGAAGTCGGGAATTTTGATTTCCTATATGCATAACTAGAAATTTCTTTGCACTCTATATCCCATATGTACACTTCCTCAAGTATATACAATTTTAAAATATTGAGGTCCGTACTGGTAGCATTATGCGTGTAAATCAAAAGATTACATTTCTAAAAGTTCCATTAGTAATGTAAAAGCATTATAATCCGTGAGGTAAATAGCTTAGAAACTCAAAATCATTGCCGTACATTTGCTCATCAATCCAGCCCCTAAAATTAGCTACGTTTGCATAAAGTGCTGGAAGCTCGTCTGAACCACAATTATTACCCAGCAGAACTACTCCAACTTGGTAGTATCTGTTCTCCTCTCCTTTTATTGGACATACTAGAGCACTTCCGTGATCTTCCTCGCAAATATCGCTCTCTTCCTCTGCCTGAGCACACGTGAAGGTTTCGTGAAGCTTAAACTTTTTGTTTACACAAGCCAACTTCAATTTTTCCTCGCATTTATCTCGAGGTGTTTGAAAATGTTCAACTTTCTTCAAAATCGTTGGATTTATTACTTCCTTTTCATGAATGTACTTATTCCATCCAGTGGCGTAGCAGTTACCAGCTTCTACAAATGCGTCTTGTGGTGGCAGGCATATCACATTAACGTGCTCCGTGATCTCAAAGGGATTTTCTAATATGAGAATTGCAATGTCGTTAACAATATAATTTGCATCATACTGAGGATGAATTGTAATAGATCTGACACATCTCTCCTGGTATGGGTATGGTTCATTATTATGCTGGTAATCCCATTCACCAGCTCGAATCGTGTAATTACAGGGCTGCTCTGTTATGCAATGGGCCGCTGTGATAACAACTTGTGGGTGTATTAGGGATCCACCGCACTCATACCAGCCATTAATTAAGAGCGACACCGTCCACGGAAATTCTCCAAATTGAGATTCATTTTCATCATCACCTGTGATTTGGAAACCAACACCGTTGGAGCGACGATAACCGCATCCTTTCTTGACTACTGGTGATGATGTGGTAGTCTGGGGTTTACTAGACTGTTCTCCTTTCTCACAACAAACGTCCATGTAATGTTCACAAGGGCCGTCCTCCAATCTAGATTTAAAAAAACATGTATTAGTCTTGATTTACAATATAAACGTTTTCTCTTCTTCAATTCTTTGGGACTTTCTGCCACATGTATCTTTTCTTTTTAAGCGGTGCTCGGGGAATCTACAAAATATCACAATTAACAAGTATGTTACTGGTAAATAACCTCCACGCCTGTGACTTTTACGTCAAAGGATCAGTTAGAGGTTGCTTTTTTTTAAATAAATAACACAATTAAGTATAAAAACTTGAAATTAATTATTTCGCCGGCGTTTCGGAAATCTAATCTGTTTCCTTTTTCAAGGCTTTTTGAAAAATCTTTTTTGCTGTGTATGATAAATACTCAGCTCTAAGAATGTTTGTTATATTTAATATCCATAGATACTTACTGTTTACATAGAACTGTTGATATAGTTAACAGTTTTTTTAGTTTTTATACAATGTTAAGTTTGTGAAGTTCTTCTTTTAACATTGGCAACCAAGTTGTACAGACATCTACGGAACAATTCGACACGCATCTATCCTCATTCAATAGTATTATCGCGAATTCTTCTATTTTTCTTTTTTTGATATCTGCCTCTTTTGTTAAAATTTTTGCCGAGTCCCAGTTTATTCTATGTCCGCTCTCCCAAGCGTGTTCGCAGATCTTGGACCTCTGAATTTCATTTTTTCTGATATAATTTTGATGTTCGCCCAATCTTACACTAAATGGTCTGGATGACTCACCCGCGTAATGTTTGTTGCACTCACACGGAATACTATAAATGCAGTTTTTTGAATTTTGCTCGTGGTTCTTCGGTTTCGTCTTTGTCAGAATAGATCTCAAAGTGATGCGGCGCAACTTTTCACATAATCCGCATTCTTAGAGCTGTGTATTTATCATACACAGCAAAAAATATTTTTCAAAAAAACCTTGAAAAAGGAAACAGATTAGATTTTCGAAACGTCAGCGTAATATTTAATTTCAAGTTTTTATACTTATTTATGTTATTTATTTAAGAAAAAGCAACCTCTAACTGATTCTTTGACGTAAAAGTCACAGGCGTAGAGGTTATTTACCAGTAACATACTGGTTAATTGTGATATTTTGTAGATTTTCAGAGTACCGCTTAAAAAGAAAAAATACATGTGGCAGGAAGTCCCAAAGAATTGAAAAAGAAAAAAATTAAGATAATGCCACAAATAACATTTAGACAACAATATAAACCTCTCACATTTTTTCAATACAGTATATACTATTTAAATGTATTTCAAGACAGACAGGTATATTGATAGGAGAATCAATGTATAGTATTGTTATGAATTACACACCCTTGGAACTGGAGATGATACGCCTATGCCTACTGATAGTGACTGGAAAGACTCTAGAAAGAGCCAAGGACTTTTCTAGAGTGTGGTGGAAGAAGACTCTGGTTCAATCTAGAGGTAATTTCAGAGTATATAAGGCACGATTACCAGCGCGGAAGAAGAAGATTATTAAAGAGGAAGTTTATAGAAGTGACGTTCGGTAAAAAGTGAGGTTAAATAAGAAGTAAATACAGTTTATTTTGAAGTATTGTATAGACAGTAAATTATTAAATAAAGTGTTAGTGTTTATCTCTTGTTGAAATTATTTAGAACCCACGGATTCATACAGGGTGTTTCCTAAAAGGTGAATGAACGCAACACTGGTGTCAGACGCGGAATTTTAACAAGAAGATTTTTCGGAAGTGTTGAGAAGACTGGGACAGTATTCTCGGAGTTTGTGCTAACACAGGGAGGACTAATTTACTGGACATTGTTCGAGGATTATTTTCGAACAGGAAAATAGTGTCAAGTGCGTTTTTAGACATTGTAGAACATTTTTGTTGGACATTAGTGGCTAAGTGACAAAGACTCTAGACTTTTTTGTGCCGTTTTGAGGTTTTTCTGGACAGTCCCATTACCGATAGTGACGTAATTATTAAATTTATTTGATTTCAACATAATTGTATGCTGGTAACGACCAGAAGCATGGCATCCGAAAAACAAATACAGGACTTATGGTCCAAATGCAAAAGATGATGATCGATCAGGAAAGGAAGCGCCAGGAAGAGAAAGAAGGACAGGAAAGAAAGCGCTATGAAGATAAGGAAGATATGGGTAGCGTAAAGGCGAAAGTTATTGAGGTCGAAGTAAAAGTAAACAAGTTCGAAGAAGAAGTCAAAGGGGAAATAGACCAGCTTAAACGACAGTTGAGGGATAGAGGAAACCAGTAAGTGGTGTCATCAGGCCAGCGATTAAAAATTCCCTCCTTTGATGGTCAAAGTTCCTGGATGACTTACAAGACACAGTTTGAGGCAGCAGCGAGTGCTAACAACTGGAATGACGAAGAGAAGGCTAAGGCATTAATCGTAGCTTTAAGAGGCCAAGCATTGGAATTGCTCCAGACAATTCCGGTAGACTAACAACGGAACTTCAGAGTTCTAGAAGCTGCCTTAGATCTACGATATGGCGATCAACACCTTGCTCAAGTATACCAGACCCAGCTGAAATTGCGTGTTCAGAAAGCTGGTGAGAGTCTGCAAGAATTTGAAGCTGTGGTGGAAAGACTGGTGGGGCATTCCTAGATGGGATAAGGGACGAGGAGATCAGGCGAGTCCTCAGGCTATCCCGATATAAAAGTAGTAGTGAAGCATTGGTGCATGCACTAGAGGTAGAAGCCGTCTATAGGGATACTCCAAAGTCAAGAGTGCGGACTATGACGCTTGAAGAATCGCAGCCAGAAGAGAGAGACCAAAACCCTATCTTGAACGCGATTCTCAAAACGAATAAAATGATCAGTCAATTACTGACTACATCGAATCCTCCAAGAAAACAGGAAAACCAACAAAATAGAGAAAGGCCAAGTGGAGGTATTAAATGCTACAACTGCGGCAAGATAGGACATATGAAACGAGACTGTCGATATCGGATCTCGAGGAATGTGAATGCTGGAAACATGGAAGAGACACAGAATAAACAAAGTAGTGGAAGGCCAAGTGGACGGCGTACGAAATGTTACTAGGACATATCCAGCTTGAATGTCCACGGAGGAGCTTGGACAGAGTGAAGGCCGGAGATGCTGTGAAGCTGAGGGGAAAATCAGAGGAAGCTGGTACCAGAGAGACTGTGACAGATAGGGAACGTGGTACCCCGAGAGAAATAAAGATTTCCCAGCTTCGAAGCATTCCGAGAAGTCCACTGCTACCAGGACGTGAAAATAAATCGAAACCCCAGAAGAGGGATGCTAATATTTCATCCGGAAGAAGATGCAAGGAGAATTGCAAGTACTACCACCAGGAGAAACTGCAGGTCACGGGAGCAGTCAACACTGTCAAGGTGGAGGTGCCGGATGACAGGACAGATGAAGCGCTCAGACAAGAACAACTCAACGATGAGGAAATTGGGCCTATATTGAGAGCCAAAGAAAGGGGAACTCGTCCAAAATGGAAGGATGTTTCGGACAAAAGAGTGGGACTGTAGGCACTATGGGCGCAGTGGGACTCACTGAAATTCATGAACGGGCTGTTGCGGAGAGCATGGGAAAGCCTTGATGGAAAGCAGGTGGTTATGCGTATAGTGATTCCCAGGTGTCGATTAGCGAAGGTGATTCAGGAAGTGCACGATGGAACATCCGATGGACACTTCGGTGTTAACAAGACCCTGAAGAAAATACGTGAACAATTTTATTGGATAAGAAGCCGTCAGGATGTGGAGGCTTGGTGTCGCAAATGCAAGATTTGTGCAGCCAGTAAGGGACGACAGACTGGAAGTAAGGGTGAAAAGAAGCAGTTCAACGCCGGAGTTTTTTTCAAGAGGTTGGCTAACGATATAGCGGAACCATCACCAGCCAGAGACCGAATGAAGGCTCGATATGACCATAAGAGTAGTTCAGAAGGGTTCAAGGCGGGTGATCTGGTTTGGCTGTACAACCCACAGCAGAAGAAATTAAGGTCACCGAAACTTCAACCGCCTTGGGATGGACCGTGTACTGTTATTAGCCGAATTAATGATGTCGTCTATCGGATTCAACGAAGCAAAAAGTCCAAGATGAAGATCGTGCATTTGGACAGGCTGGCGAAATACATCGATGATTCTGAGTTGCCTGATCGGGACGATCAGGCTTAAGGAGGGGGCAGTGTTATGAATTACACCCCCTTGGAACTGGAGATGATACGCCTATGCCTACTGATAGTGACTGGAAAGACTCTAGAAAGAGCCAAGGACTTTTCTAGAGTGTGGTGGAAGAAGATTCTGGTTCAATCTAGAGGTAATTTCAGAGTATATAAGGCGCGATTACCAGCGCGGAAGAAGAAGATTATTAAAGAGGAAGTTTATAGAAGTGACGTTCGGTAAAAAGTGAGGTTAAATAAGAAGTAAATAAAGTTTATTTTGAAGTATTGTATAGACAGTAAATTATTAAATAAAGTGTTTATCTCTTGTTGAAATTATTTAGAACCCACGGATTCACACAGGATGTTTCCTAAAAGGTTAATAAACGCAACAGTGTTTATTCGAAAATGGTTATTTCTTATATCATAGAGGAGACATTTTTTTCAAAAATGATGAAATGGTGATCCATTTTGCTTTACAAATAAAAGTGCTTCATATATAAAGAGAGTTGTGAAGATAAGTATTTTTTTTAATTCTGTGCACCTATACGGTTTAAAACCTTTGTCTCTGTAACATTTTTGTCTTTCGGCACGAGCCTCTTCACTCAACTCGAGTTTAGATATGAAAAATATCAGTAAAACCAATATGAACTATTAATTTCTATACCAAATTGTTTATAGATTGCTCTATCAGCACTTATTTTATCACAAACACTTTCAGTTTCATATCTGGGTTTTAAGTTGGATTTCATGTTAAATGGGGAAACCTAACTTGATTCTGGTCTTGTAACACAGCAGTGTGTCCTACAATATACCCACGTTAAAAACAAAATGCCTGGAATACTCCTGTAAAATCATTTCTTTTACTGCTTGCAATCAGTTGATGTGTTCCAAGCTCAACTTTTACTAGTTGAGAAATCGATGGTATTTAATAACAACTGGCGTCATTTCGTATTGCCACATTTCCATAATTAATAACACAGTCTATAGTATAATGTCCACAAAAGTAGTAATTTAATGAAATGTTCGGTTAGTTGCTGGTTAACACTTTAGGAATTTGGGTTTGTTGTCCACAAGCTCTGACGAATATCAAAACTTGTGTGTATATAAATCACTAAGCCACTATCGCCAACATGCAAATATTGAAAATATAACAAAATGGTGTGAGTGGCACACAGAAAATCTTTAGGGAGCGGCGCATTCATTTCTCGATTTCCCTGTATTTAGGCACCTTTTATGTATTATTTATTTTTTCTGTCGGATGGTCATTGTTTTATTAATCAAATGTTATCAAGATTTCTTTGTAGCAATAATGAAAACTAAATTCCAGTGATTATTCTCCTATGTCGTTTCGTAATTAATCATTTTTTGGAGTGACAACCCTATGTAAATGAAGAGGGAAGTTCTATGCAAAACAGCTTTACCGATTTTTAAATTATACCTCTGTTAATAATTATTTCATTATTTAGTATTTTTGTTCGCAAAACAAAACGTCACTTTTAAAATTTGTTTCATAAATAATTATATGATATTGACGCTGCATTTTCATGTCACATAGGTAACTATGATAAAAAAAGATTTCAGAAAAATCATCTGATTTTATCTTACTGTTTCGTAAACATTTTTGTTTTATTGAAAATAAGCAACAAATATTCAATTTTAACTCAGTATTAGAACGATAATGGTGTCTCTGTAAATACAAAACGGAGGATAACAAAGAAAGACCAATTAAAAATATCATTAAGCGTGTATACTTTCATGATGAAAATAATAATTTTAATTATTATAAGACTAGCACAGCGATAATAAAATCATCAATATATACCAAGAGATTTGAACATAGAATTGTTTAAACAGGAAACTCTTAATATATAACAATAAAATTCGGCGACACTCAAAGCAATAAAGTGAAGTCACGTAAATATTTAATACACATATTATATACACTTCTTTCTATTTTTTATATTAATAAATTGCTCAGGAAGTTAATGTAAATATTTTAGACTCTTCTCGTGTAGTTGTAAAATTTGAGTAGTTATAAAATTACTTGGTTAGAGTATGATTTGTTCCGTTGATTAAACATTATAAAAGTATGGCTGAACGCCAAAACGCGGAATACTATTGTCTACCTGGCGCATCCACCATATCTCACACTGGGTGTAATTATCAAGAATAATAATAACGTTTTTATATTTGTTTAAATTATTTATTTATTTTCCTCCTTTTAGTTTATTTCCAATTAGAATAGTGTATTTTTTCGGACAATTTTTTTTCCTATAAGTGACAAAACCTATTCGCCATTTTTAACTTTTGAATTTCGGTTAAATATTTACAATCTGAGACCTCGAAACTTATCCACCATATTGGTGCCGCCATTTTGAATAGTTAAATTTCGACGAAATATTTATAATATGCAACCTCGATAACCCTTAGATACCGATTTTCAAGCGAATCGGATGGTAAATGATAAAACTTTTCCGCCATATTGACGTTTATTCATATATCCAAGAATTTATAGAAAAATCCATCTTGAATTTTTCTATAAAAAAATTTCAAATTAAATTGTCTCAACCATATAGACATGTCAAATTTCAAGTCAGTCAGTACGACATCTGGAAGTGGTAAAAAGTAAGTTGTAAGATTTCATTACAATGTTACAGATCAAGCTAATAGAAGCGTATTCAAAAATGTGCTTAACTTGTAACAGAATTAAATTGAAATATGAAAGATATGTAACAATGTAATAAAAATAGTACAATTTGTTATCTACGAATTCAAGGTAGCAATACGAGATTTTCTACAATGGTTTTCTGAAATGGTGTTATCGTAATAAGGTTTCCGTTAATTACAGCGAGAATGTGCTTCTAGTGAGGGAAGCAGCACTGTTTCGCTTATTTATATCAAATCTATTACTAGCAACTAAAATCAATCGGTATGAAAATACTACCAAAATTTCAACACTACATCGCCGACTATTTCATTGAGGAATAGCGAGAAAGATGCAAAATGATTTGAAGAAATGTCAAAAAATGTCATTTTTGGTTCACTCATGCATTGCTAAATTTCTTTTTGCTGGTGCAATTTACGATGTCGATAACATGCCGGTCTTCATTTTTCCACAGAGACATCGTACGACCTTCCAGTCGATGTATTTATTTAGTGAACAATTGAAAATTTGATTCACCTCCGATGAAATTATTTGAAATTTGAATCGATATTCCTCCCCAGTCCACCGCGGGTGCGACGTCTAACGATTGTTTCGCTTATCGTTTATATTAAATCTATTACTGGAAATAGAAATCAATCGATATGAAAGCTGCCTCCCCGACTATTGGTTTATAAATCGAGGAATCCAGAATAAGGGACATCCACACTTTAGCCAAATTAATTCAAAATGAACATGATTATGAACATAATAAACAATCAAGATGAAAGCAAACATCACAAGCTTAATACATTCTTGAAATGATATTATGATGAAAGATACCTCGAGGAGGAATCTGAATTTTTGGGCTTTAAAACTGCAGCATTTTAGTGAAGTCAATAGAGGTTTTCACTTCTGAAAAATTCCGGGAAGCGGTAACTTTTGTAAATCCGTCTCTGAATATGTCAGGAACAACATACCAAAAGTCACCAATAGTCTTTGAGCGTCATTTGTTATTAAACAAATCAGTTGCAAAATACCACGTTTGTCAAATAGCTCTTGAATTTTTTTTTTCTTAACAAAACTAATTGTCCTATTCGAAAGAAGAAACATGTGGTTATTGAATTATTATATTTTCAAGTATAAAAATTAATACATGTAGGAATAGTACATATATGAAGTCGGAACATAAAGAGATTTCCGATGAAATCGGTAAAAGCTCTATCATTTTTACAATTTTTCAGATAAAAACCTGGAACTTTAAGTATTATTCTTGATGTAATGTATAAAACGATCCAATGAGTGAATAAAATCTAAATAATGTACTTTTGAAAACGCACACGTCCAAAATTTTAAAATTTTGAGAAAGTGGTAAAATTTGATATGTATAACTAACTTTAACCACCTATTACTCTGGTTTAAATCGCGTTATCAAATTTATATAGGTGCGATTCTTAAAACTTGAAATGTATACTTTACGATGCTTCAAGGGGATTACCTTAAAAATCAAATTAACCTTCTTTATTTTGTGGAAATTTAAAAAAATTGCGTACATATTTATAGCAGGACCTCAAAATAAGTAAATCTGATGTAAAAACCATTTTGAAATATATATAAATCCATACTTTTCACGAAAGAGATAAAAAGTAAATGAGCATCCGCTTGACAAACAGTACGCATCTCCTGCTCTGCACGCTGTGAGTCCGTACTTTTATTTTACGTAAATCATTTCTATAACGAAATTGAGTAAAACACTACTATATTTTTTACCACTATATTTGCACAAAAACGTGGCTGCAGTTTCAACCCTTTTTAGGTCATTTTCAAACAATGATTCAACTAAGAATGAAATACAAAGGATTTGGTCCCTATTTAAATATGTTTCTAGAATTAAACAGATTAGAGAATTATGAAAGTATACAGGTAGTTTATGATATCCTAACTATCTAAGGGTGGGGTTTCTCAGAAATATTAATTACATCTTGGTAGCAGTAAAAAGAGGTGAGTACATAATATCTAATTGATCATTTAACAAAATTAAATCATCCTTATTATTGTATTTGTATGTTTCCAATGCTTCTAACAAATTAAGTTTCAAACCTTTGCTGGCATAGTGTAGGATTTCCATATTATTAATATCTGGGAAGTTATGTCTGCTTTTTCTAATCACATATTAGAGAGTGGACATAAACTGCCTGTATACTTTCATAATTCTCTAATCTGTTTAATTCTAGAAACATATTTAAATAGGGACCAAATCTTTTGTATTTCATTCTTAGTTGAATCGTTGTTTGAAAATGACCTAAAAAGGGTTGAAACTGCAGTCACGTTTTTGTGCAAATATAGTGGTAAAGAGCATAGTAGTGTTTTACTCAATTTCGTTATAATTATGGATTACGACAAAGTAACGGCTTCTTCAATCAATTTCTTAAATCATTTCTACTTTTTATATCGAGATACATTATTTTTTTGAGACCTCACCAATACCATATTGAATATGTTAGCAATTTGTTTGAAATGTATCGAGTTACGTCATTTTTAATGAAATCTTTTTCGAAATGTCGACCGTATTGGATCAGCCATTTTGAAAAACCTTTTTTTGACATCATAATCTGTTTCATCGACCTCGAAAACCCCAATATGTCAATTTGAATTAAATTGCCTCAAAATTTCTTAACTTGTAATAATTTTGTTTAAAAAACGTTTCTTTTTTTGTTTAAACAATTAATAAACAAATTCCTCACAATTATATGTTTATAACTTTTTATTTTATGCTATGTCAAAATCGAAGCTTCCCGTAATTATTCCCAAATAATTCATATTGACCACTATTTCATACTAGTCTATTATCATAGAAAATACTTCAAAAAGTATATACTTTACTATAAAAAATACATGATCTAAAAATATTGAATACCTAACGGAAAATTTGTCCAAAAAAAAAATTGGTTTTAAACGTTTTTTAAATATTTTTTTATTTGAAAAACATAAGTTATATGAAAAAAAAGTTGAAATAAAAAATGTACAGAATTTAATTCTGAATCCAGTGATATATAGTTTATTGAGTATTGGTTAAACAGTACCGCTGTAAAATTAAAAAATCATGGTGCGCTACCGGTATTGTGGAAGAATCTTGCGGTGCACAAGGTGACTTTGATCGGGTACACAGTTAATTAATGCCATATTTATATGATAATATAGCTTCTCTAGGTAAAAAATTGCATTCAGGCCATATCAGAAATGTACTTAATTTTCTAGTAGCAAAGAATTTCAACTTTTTCAAAATGGCGGATTATATAAACCTCTATTTATTATTAATATCATAAGGTATATTATTTGACTTAGACAATACAAATAATCTAATAAAACAAATTAAATATTTATAATAATAGGAAACACATCTTATATTCTGTGGTAAACATAAACTTATATAATGTAAACTTAAATTAAATTGCCTCAAATTGTATTTTTCGACTTAAAATACTTCTTAAGTGGTCTCCAAGGCATCATCTTCTAAAAAATATTTTTTGTTATTCGTAATATGTTTAAAGTAAAAATACCATAATTTACCTGAATTATCTTCATATTCTTCCATGATCGATGGAGTTACCAAATCGGGTGTATTTGCACAAAAGAGGTTTCCTACAGAACACTGACAGGCTTCAGTGAAAACTGTCCCATTTTTTTTTGCAGGAACATACATTAGTTCCGCATCCCTTCTTGCAGCTACATTTCACCAGGTTAATTATAGCTCTTGGGGCGAGTGAGATAAGCATGGGGACTGGTTCTAAATATTCCTAACTTTTTCTCCATCCACAGAGACTGGCATCTGGCAAATTTTGAATATTTTTATTCGCACTTCTCCATATTGTTGCAATATAATGGGCCCTAAAATAAAATAGTTATGATATTTTTTTTATTTTTATATGTCATGTACGTTACCTTAAAATATGTTGCTTCATAGCATCAACTGTGGGTGGTAGGTTTTCTCCTTGATATCTGGTGGAAAACAGATACCAACGCAAGTCAGTTAGCTTTTTTATTAATTTATTTTTATAGAGCAAACATACAAATTCGTGGAGATTGTCTTCAAGTTCTGTGATAGCCGTATTCAGCGTTCCCAACAATTCAAGCGATTTCAGTATTGCTGATGATTCCTGCAGTTCTAAAAATACTTTGGTGCAAAATTCTTTGCTAATTCTTGAAAATCTGCCGGCTATATCAGTCCCAGTAAAGGCATGGAAACCAATTAATGATCGTCTGTGTCCGACACTTAATGATTTGACGACTTTTCCTATATTTATTTCTTTTTTAGTTTTTTCTCGACTGGTCACCATTATGACTTTCTTCGGTAATTGCTCATAAAAACTAATCAGAAGTACAAATACATCTGTATCAGGACTGTGAACAGCAATTTCTGTCTTTTCCGTATTGTTGAGTTAAATGAACACCATGAAGTACTAGAATAGTATCCGCTTCTTCGTGATTGTTGTCTTTTATATTTAACAAAGGGATATTTGAAATTGTTTTGTTATTATGTGAAATTACAACATTTTTAAATCTTTTACAATCCCACACTTTCTTGGCGAGGTATTTCAGTGAGCTTCCTTTCTTTGAGAGAGAGATTCCTTTTTGGTCTTTATGTTAGATTAAAAACTTTTAGTGTAATATTTTTTATTAATGGTCCATCTGAGACATGATAAGATGCGCCAAAGTATTTCTGACTTCTTTTCGACCTTGTGCGGTTTTTTAGCGAGTCTCCCTTGTATCTATCAAATATTAAATGTAGTTCATCATGTGGTAAAGCAATTTCAAAAAGCATGGAAAGAAAAGTATTTGCAAAATCTTGACATGTTCTCATACTTGGAGATATTGTGATACATTGAACCAATGCCATTCCATTAACTAAAATAACTGTTCTAAGTTTAACTAATGGAGCTTCTAGCGTGACTTGAGTTTCGCAATTTTTAGAAGTGTCATCTAATTTTTGCATGAGTTTAAACTTATCAGTTGAAAACAATAAACTGCCATCGGCAGTAAATAAGGAACTAGGTACTGATCCAAATTCGTATTTACCAAATGATTTCTTTAGGTCTATATCTTGACGAGTCCTAGATACTAAAACTAAACGCTCAAGTAAACTTCTTTCTTCTCTTATTTCTAAAATTTTCTCGTCTTGTTTTGTTTTGGACTTTGCATTGTTTAATCACAAAATATGAAAAAAAATTTTTTAAATTCAAATAATAAATAGCGTTTTTATTTATTCATCAATTTTGTTCAAATAGGGTTTTTCCTCTAGCTAACACTAACTTGCTGTCCAAATTTCAACAGAATCGGACATTTCATTCTTAAGTTATCGTGCTTATATAACACATGACGGACGGACGGACGGACAGACAAGCAGATGGGCAGTCAGACAGACGGGCAAACAGACAGACAGATAGAGGACGGACATTTTGAAAGTTGTTCAGAATTCGATCACCAACATAGTGATATGAAAAATTTTTCTCTACAAGCGATATTACCGGTTTTAGAAATGTGCCGTTCAAATACAATATAGTCTTCGTTTTGTATTTGTGAAAAGTATAATAATAACAGGTCGTAGCACGCGTCAAAATAAAAAACGTAGATGCATATACTAATTGAAATGGGTCGACACAATGGTGCGCGGACATATTTTTGCACTTTTATAGGGTTATTTTGCAACCTATACCTAGAAATTTGCATATCGTTGGATTCAGCAGAAAATTCTACACATCTTTGGTTTGACGTTTTTTTCCATATGGTCTGCCGTTTTCAAAATATAAAGCGTTAAATAAAATGAGAAAATAAATATTTTAGTTTTTTGGGAATATTCCATTAGGTATTAAATATTTTTGACTCTAGTATTTTTTTCTTAAGAAGCATTTTCTTGTTAGTATTTACTTTTTTTAAAATTGAAAATCGGTCAATTATTACCGAAGATATGATTTCTTGAAAAGTCAGCCTGTCGCCATCTTAAATTGTGGATTACTGGAGAAAAATCCATTTTCAGAAATGCCAACATGGCATTTGGTGATCCAGTAGGTTTATATTTTTATAAAATAAAGCGGTTTAAAACTTGACAAGACATCGACACGAGCGGTCGTTTTTGAGCTCTATGATAATAGACTGTACACTGAATATATATGTTAAGAATATCTCATTCATTTAAAATATAAAGAAAGAAACTTTCCACATCATTTCATATAAGTTCTTTCTTTCTCTTCATATTAATTTAGAATTTACGGGTATACACACACACACATACACAGATTTTTATAAATCTCTCTCTCTCAGTATCTAAAAATTTTTGGGCGATTACAATATCTCCTTCGCTCCTAGTGCCGTTCAAAAGTAAAAATATTCTCTGTCCAGTTTCAGTGCCGAAACTCAAACTCGAGAGCTCTGTTATAGAACTTATAGATACATCTAGACCAAGCAAGTATTACCTGATATTAATAATTCCTTCACCATATTTCCAATTATTGCATAAGTAAAATGGAACACAGGTGCAATTATCACTTTCCTTATCATATTTTCCAAGATCTTGTCGGTCGCTTGGAACTGCTTGCTCAGAAGAATATGTGACGCTAATCAAAGTAAATGCCAGGCACCATAAGTGAAACATTATTGTTGGTCTTAACTACGACAAAATTTATTTATGTAATGATATTATGATTTAATGGAAGATGTTTAAGGTATTTTAATATATCTTGTCCTGTGCTAAGATAAAACCGTCCTATTTTTTAAAACTAGGAAACCAGTAGTTGATAATAAATATTATTTAGCTTTAGTTTCAATTGTTTTATTTTTAATTGAGAAATTATTTCTAAAATAAATAAAAATGTCTCAAATTATGATACTTGTGGATGTTGACTCTCTATAATAACTTAATAGAAAGGATCATCTATTATTGGATTCTATCAAGTAGCTTATCTAATGCTGTCTAATTTAATTTATAAAGTTCTGCTAATAAACTTCATATAATGGCTTAAGCTATATTTAACTTACCTTGTAAGAGAAACGAATGTGATTTATAGTCGCAGATATCTAGTTAAAAGAGACTGCGAACTCTAAAGCACCCACAGGAAAAACAAATTAACTAAGCTCATAGTCGTACCAAAAGTATTGGGCAAGGCTGTAGGTTTCTTCATAAATACGTTCAGAAGAAAGTAAATTGAGTAGGTACTAATTATGCTAACGCTTAGTTGCCCAAGAATATGGCATGAACGGTCTGCAACCATCCATGGAACCATCCATGGAACCATCCGTGGAACCAAGATAGCCAAGGGGAAGGACAGACACTACAAGTTATCAGGGACCGTACGTAGTCAATGGCCGCCTGGCCGTGTTAAAAATTTCACATAATGCAACCTCATGAATATTAAAAAAAAATATATCAAAACTTGCATTTTGTCAAATATTAAAATGTGCCTTAATGCCATCATAAAATACAAGAGAATGCAGAAACCTGTGTGTATCAAATATCAAAGCAAAGGTAAAACCACTAAATTCCTAATTTCGGCAATCAAGATAATTTCAATATTTCTGCCATAGTCCAAAACTTGAGACAAAAATAAATTAGTGGTCCTAATTAAAAAACTATTTGTGGCACTGCTCGCTGCAGTGAAACCAGATGTTGGAAGGAACAAAATAGGTTGTTAGTAACAGTGAATATATTTCTGTAATATTTCCATTTATTCACAACGTCTTGAGGCAATTTCTGGCCTATACTCAGTTGATTGTAGGGAAGATCTGAAAGCGTTACGCTATGTGTCGTGTTTGTCAGTTAAACTTACCGTCTCACCAAAGCTCTTTCCCAAATCCCTTGGTAACACCAGCCCAATGTTTTGGAGGGTTATTGATAGCCTTTACCGAATTAGTCTTATAATATAATCAATCTTATCCTGAAATTTGTCGCCAGAGAATCAGTCTTTCTGTTTCATTTCGTTCTCGTTTTTACAAACAACATATTGCAATAGAGAACCGACTTTGCTGTTGAAATCCTCATAATGGCAATTTCGATATTTGGATCTAGTGCTAAGGTTCATAGGTCTTTGTAGAACATTTTTAACTCCTCATCATCAGTGGCAGTTGAATGTGCATATTACACTTATTACTAAATATACTATTTTTGGTTTGGCGTTGATCGACATGGAGAATATTTAATCGCTGATATCTCTATATTCGAAAAATGATCGAGTTACTTCTATAGATATCCAGAATCCTACTCTATTCCAGCTGATGCTATTATTTCCTGAGAAGCATATTATTCTTCTGATCTTAAATATCCAAAATCTGTATAATGTATCCATTCCGACAAGATTTGTAATTTTTATGTTTGAGTGTCAGTTGTTTCTCCAGCGGATCCAGGTAGTAAGTCGGGTTTTTTGTCGATTTTTGATTATACCTACAGATTTATTATAAATTGTATTAAAAACGGCAATGACTTAATATCTCACAGAGAATGATTTCGCCCACCAACCCACTGATTGAAGATGAGCAGCGTCTAGTTTTAGTTTTGAGGAATGTCTCTACTCGCTCTGCTAAATCTTTGCTCACAGAAATATTAATAATATTATGTTCATGTTATGTTTAGTTAATATGGTTCTAAGTTACAATAAATTACTATTTATAAACAGATACTACTCTTCTTTCTTATTAATTAAACTGCATGCGCCTTCAAAAAACCGTTACCAATTTTTTTTTTTTAATGGCAGCTACTGTAAGCGGCTGAAACCTCCGCACCCGGTTGAAATTAGTGATGGGTTGTTAAACAGCAGTCTGCTACTTTTTAACTGTAATTTGGTTCGAAGCAGTAACAACTGCTACGAGCTCTGATAAGTTGCTGCTATTTTTATAGCGAGTTAAAATTACTTGCTGAATATGTCAACGCGCCCATATAGCAACACAAGCAGGCAGCGTCGGCCCTAAAATTAATCCTATTTTGATAAGGGTAATGAAGGCCCGCTACCAGACGACTGCCATAGGCAAATCAGCACACTTCCTTAACGAAGTTTACTTTATTTTTCTATGGCCTACCGCAACTACAGTAAATATATTGATACTAACACTACAAATTAAATCCCAACAAACCTATAACATATTTCATCTTTTGTTTGCAAAAAGCAAAACATGTTAATTTGCAGTACCTTTAATTTATGTAAGAGTCTGTCAGTCAATTCAAATCAGCAGTCATGACATGCCTTTAAATCAAATATATTATTGTAATATATTTATCTAATTTATGACTTCGAATCTGTACACCGCCAAAGCAGCAATAGAATAATTTATATTTCATTTAAAACTAGTGACCAATCCTCAAACTCTGAATAATTATAAACACCAATGGTATTTAATTAAGTAAGTAACATTTTCCGTAATTAATAATAAAGTTCGATAAAAGTCGACCTCTTGATTTGTAAGTCAACGCTTTAGCCCACTCCACCACTGGTTTCCAATGGTTAGATTACAAATTGTAAGTAATAATAAAATAAACAACTTGTTACACCAAACGTAATCCGATCTCAACCTTTTGAGATCTTCTAGAGCACTAAAGAAACTCTCATGCAAAGTTTCATCCAAATCCGTTCAGTAGTTTCACTGGCACACACACACACACCCGCACACCATCGCACACACATACAAACACACAGACACTTTTAGAAACCACTTTTTTGGATTCCTGGGACCTCAAAACATAAAGATTTGATGTTATCTCAATTTTCGATTTTCGACCAATTTTAGTAACTTTCCACAATTTTGTGAGGCGGTTTTAAATTTGTCACCGTCACCGTCACGTCGTCGCCCAGTTAACTGAAATTACATTTGCTTTTCTTATTTGTTCATTTTTACATCGACCTCAATATCGATACTAGGTAATAAAGTTTAAGATATTTTTCTTTTTTTTTTTTTTCATTTCTTCCTACAATGTAAAAGAAATATCCGTCATTTTGAATTTTGAAGCATTAACATCAAACACGTTATCAGAACATCCTAAAATTCCCACGTGCCAAGATTTATGTAAGTCTGTAAAATGTTTACAATTATAAAAGCATTGTTGGATTAATAATTTTGAATTTTTAGTTTCAAATTCCAAATCAGCTATTTCCAAAATATGTGAATTATGTCTAGTTTTTGATAGTTTAGCACTGTACACTGGTCGTAGCTAATGAAACTGCTACCAAAGAAGAACATCCTATAGTTTGTAAAAATAGTATTATCACTATTGTCTTAGGTATATGTAGCTAGCAAAGTGTTATATTTAACCCAGATTTCATAAAATGCTTATTTTTTATATACAAGGGTTGCTAAGAGGATGTTCCGCCGGCTCGCCATAAACTAGACTTTGAGGTAATGTTAGGGGTATTGTTGGCAACTAGAAGGACGAAAAAAATTTTACGTCTATGACAGTTTGACTTTTTTCCATTTTTTTTAAAATGAAGGGTTGAAGCAAGGGGTGTATGAGAACACTGTGTGCGAATGAAATATCGAGAATAATTTTAAAGTAGTATTTATAGTAAATGTAGCTAACAAAATGTTATTCTTAACCCAGATTTCATTTAACGCTGATTTTGTATATACAAGGGTTGCTAAGGGGGTGTTCCGCCGGTTCGCCATAAACTAGGCTTTGAGGGAATGTTAGGAGTATTGTTGGTAACTAGAAGGACGAAAAAAATTTTACGTCTATGACAGCTTGACTTTTTTACGAATATTTTAAAATCAAGGGTTGAAGCAGTGGGTGTATAAGAACACTGTGTGCGAAAGAAATATCGAGAATATGTTTAGAGCAGTATTTATAGTAAATCTAGCTAAAAAAATGTTACACTTAACCGAGATTTCATTTAATGCTGATTTTTTATATGCAAGGGTTGCTAAGGGGGTGTTCCGTCACTTCACGGTGAACGAGGCTTTGAAGGTATATTTAGGGCATTGCTTGTAGCAAGTATAGTCAGGAAAATTTTACGTCTAAGCTAGACAGGATTTATGGTGTTTATTTTATTGAATAGGGGTTAGATAAGGGTGTGTTCCGCCACTTATTCGCGAGCGAGGCTTTTGGGATATGCTTAGGATTTTATTTGTAGAAGGAAATTTTGTACGCCTAGGGTATTTTGCATTTTTAGTGATTTTTTTAAGTCGGGGGTTGGTTAGGGGTGCGCTACACGTTCGACGTAAGGGAGGCTTTGAGGGAGCATTATGAGTATTGGTATCAATCAATATAATAACAAAAAATTACTTTTAAGTTGATTTGCAGTTGATATTAATTTTTCCTGTTCACTTGAAATTCGTTCAAGTGAACGTTCGAAACTTCAGATACATAAAATATGAGACGTAAAGTCAATTTATCTGAATTAATTTTGTCATAGTACAGGAGAGCATCTCCAAAATTTTATATTTTCTTATTTATTTTTTTCTTATTTGCATATCTTTAATATCTATTTCTTTTATGCTGCTTTAAACATTTCGTCATAATTTATAGTAATTTTGTTGATTCAGAGCCTCAGGGCCAAAATTTTATAATAATCTAGTATTAAAGTTTTTTTATTGGCCCTCAACTATTTTCTTTGCAATTTAGTGTTTAAAGTTTAAACTTTACAAATTCTGAATTTTTTTTGTGTTTTTTATAAAATTTGTGACCTTGCCTTAACCGATGGTATTCAATTTTTTTTATTCTCCTAGATCGTTTTTTTAACAAGTTTTAAAATCAATTAATAATTTATTTACGCATTTCAAATTAGTTCTTTTTGCTACTTTGTAAATTAACTTGTATCAACTGGTTCCTGAATTATCATTGTTTTTCACATAATAATCTGGATCGACCAACCCTGAGTCGAGTACATGGTGATTTGCTATTAGCTGAAGGAGAGTTGTAACTGGCTGAACATTTCCAATTTTGTCATCCTGGAAGTTCCTCGTTGACCCGGACAAACAATATAAGTCAATCCCAGGTACCTGTGACGATCTTCAGGAACTCCGCACTCTCCGCCCAAGTTACGTAAGCAATTGCCTATCGTCATAGCTTTTCTTGATCAGAAGAAAATTATTGTTAAACCAGTTGATCTTTTCAATTTAATTCTTTTGATAATGATTTTTTTTTAATTACTTTTAAACATTCAAATAAATTATTTTTTTATATATACATATTCATTTTCAATCATTTTAACTCTAAGCAATATATTTTTATTGTGGTAAATTTTCTAAAAAAAATTTCATTAATACACGTAAATTCTTTGTAAATGTTAAACGTTACTTGTTAATATATTGTTATTTTCTTAAATTTTGCGTTTGATAGTTTCATCTTTAAACCGTTGCAGGAATATCAGTTGTATGAATACGCTGGCGCCCTTTTTCTTTGTTTATTCTTGTTTTGTAACATTCAAATTATTAAATAACTCTTCTCGCCATACAGTGACCTTTGACCAACCCTGAGCTAACCGGTTGCTACTCTTTCATAGCTTCCTCAGCACCCAGTTAAGAATTTGTGATTGCAATGTTGACAGTCACAAGTCAATTTTTTTTTACAAAACGCTGTTGTCATTACAACTCTGCCGACAACCTGACTTTCGCATACACACGTCTCGACTTGCATTACGATATGACGCAATCGGTTTCGTCCGCATTCCTATATGCTCAACTTCTAATCCAACTCAAGCTCCAACTTACGCTACACACTATCATGCAAAAGGATCTAGATAAAACTTGGTATGTGTCACATACTAGCAAAACAACACTATTTGATCTGTCTGTGAAATCTCTGCGACTTGTGTTTTGTCGAAAGTGACCCCCAACTTTTTGTATATTTTTACCATTTTTGACTTTAGAGATAATTCTACATATGAGTGTACTAATTTTACGCCAGTTTGAAATTTATACTAATAATTTAAATTTGTAATTTAGTGTTCCTTGATCCACCTGAAATCGTTCTAATATTCATAAATAATGATAGAAAAATACAAGATGCATTATTTTCTTGTTGGTTTGTGTTATGGGAAGGTCCAAAGCTAATAAAAACACTTTTTTCGAAATTACTCAAAACTTTCATTTAGTGGTAATTTCACACTACAACTAAATGCAATTTTTCAGTACGATTCTCACGATATATCACAACACAATATTCATCAATGTTTTCCTTTGCAATTACTGTCAGAATCAAAATCTGAAAGTGCATCAAGTATGCCTCGAGAGACTAAATTAAACCAAATAAGTAATAAATAGTAAAATTCGCTAGTTGACATTTGTTATTAATATAAGTTTTGTTATTAATTTATTCAAGTTAATGTGACTTAAATTTTTCATTTCGGTAACGATTATGAGTTCAAGAAGTGAACAAATGTTTAATAACTTATGGACAATGCGGCAAGAGCACTGCAGAAGCCGAACGTGTTTATCATATCGAATAGTTGAAGTCAATTCCACAGGGTGTTCTTTATAATATCACCCTTGTATCAAATTTCATTAAAATTCGTTTGCTGGTTTCGGCGTTATCCTGTTCTCATACATACATAAATACACAGACATTTTCTTAAAACCACTTTTTCATCTTCCTGGGATCTCAAATCGTAAATATCTGGTCTAGTCTCATTCTTCTTGTCAATTGCAGTAAGCTCCACATTTTTATGGGTGAGGAGTTTAAAGAAGAACCCTGTTGACGTAGAAAAGAAATATTTTGGAAAGATTTAATGCATCAGGGATCCAGTAGTCGAAATTTCCCCTATTGCACATTGCTATGCAACTGTTGGACATACTTTTAAAATTAGGTCTATATTATGTAAAATTGTCCGCCGAATCCATTTCTGGAGGACGATTTGCGATACAGCCTTGCGTTCCTATGTTAATTTATACCTTTTCTTGGCGATGCATGATACTTACAATTTTTTAATACAACTCGTACTATCTCGAAAAATATAAAGCTTATAAGGATCAAACTTTAGATGGAGATTAAGTAATGCATGGTGATTACGACAGCAGCGTTGAATTAGTAATTTAGTTATTTATCATCCAAGAGAAAATAATGAAATATTCTTTTGTACTGAAAATACAAGTCTTCATGCGTTTTGCAATTATAATTTTGATATTTTTGGACATAGTACATAAAATCAATTAATATATAGTACATAGTTTTGAATATTGCCAGAGAAAGTGATTCATATTCAACCAACGTTGTCTATAGTTCTCCCAAATAAATTGATATCTTTCGCTGGAACAATCCGATAGTAAAAATTCTTTCGCTGAAATTAAATTTGGACTTTTTACTATAATACCGTTCATACAATGGATATCATATTTCTAGAAATAGAAATAGTAGAAACTAAATTTTTTGAAACAAGTACCTAGTACGCATAAAACCTTTTGGAATTAGTTCCTTAGATGTCCCTGACATTGTTTATAAAAAAAATCAATTTATGTGGGCCTTTAATTGTTATAAACAATTAGTTTGTTCACTAAGAAAAAAATATTTTTAGCGACTGGAATCGACAAAAATAAACACTTCTTATTCTTTATGATTTTTCAAAAAAATGCTTCCTAAAAAAAGTTACGTCCAATTTCATGTCGAAAATACGCGAAATTCTTCACTTTCATGAATTTTCTTCTCGCTCTTTTTTACACGTACAAAAAAAAAGAAAATTGTGGAAAATTTTCCTTAAAACAACGCAATATTTTTTACTTTTTGATTCCGTTAATGGGGGCATGAAAAAATTTCCTTCAAAGAACGTAACTTTTTATTTAAAAAAACTCGTTTGTTTGCGCACGCTTAGCGGCCCAAGTGGCTGTACGCATATTATATACACTTTTTGCAGACGTTCGGAATTATTGCAATATTTATTTCGTAAAAATTCATCACACATTTTTTACTTTTATTGTTTTCAAGAACCGCTAAAAAATAAAAGACTTTTTTTTATAAAACCAGATTTTGTGAAAAAAAACGACATGCGTGGGCTGCTCGGGCAGCGCGCGCGCGCGCATACAAACGAATTTTTTTTATATAAAAGTTCGCGTTCTCTGAATTAAATTTTTTCATGCTTCCATTAATGGAATCAAAAAACAAAAAGAATGCTTTATTCCACTGGAAATTCTTTACAATTAGGTGCTTTCACATATTTTAAATTCACTTTCACTGTGAAGATAATGCCTTATTATAGTTAAAAACACTTGAATTTTGAGTAACAATCGAATAATACCTTAAAATAAGCCATTTTAATTTTGCATTGAATTTTTTTCGCCAGAAACACTACATCAATTCACTACGCACTCATGACGTCATCAGTTATATTGTCAGTGTCATTTTGTGTTATAAACGCGTTATTTTGCAGATAAATTTCCTAAAGTAGCTTTTCCAAATCCCGTATTAGGTAGGCGTTACTTATTTAATCACATGTAAAACGTAAATAAAGTAAATAAAATAACGCGATTTAAAAAACAAATATAACCGATGACGTCACCGCGTGTTTTGCGTACTCGCTCAATTACTAAAACTTTATGTTATTTATTTGTTGAAATTTTAATTTGATGAACGACAAAATGCTGTTTAAGTATCAATAAGTGTTTTAGTATAACAAGTACTTCATTTTAATATCAAAAAAGCAAATTTGCACATAGAGAAAACACCTAATTCTGTTTTTTGTACGTGTAAAAATGAGCGAGAAAAAAATTCTTGAAGGTTGGAGAATTTCGCGTTTTTTCGACCTAAAATTGGCCATAACTTTTTTAGGAAGCATTTTTTGGAAAAATAATAAAGAATTGAAAGTGTTTATTTTGGCCGATTTTAGCTAGAAAAATTATATCCAGTCACTAGAAATATTTTTTCTTAGTGAACAGATGAATTGTTTATAACAATTAAAGGCCCGCCTGAATTGAAAAATTTTTTTATAAACATTGTCAGGAACATCTAAGGAACAAATTTCAAAAGGTTTTAACCATATTACTTTTTTTTTTTTTAATTTAGTCACCCGATGAACGCAAAATTGCAATGAATCTCAGGCCTATATTACCTTAGTACTTAGTTGCTACATTTAACTCTACAATATTTCAGAATCCTCGCGTTCATTATTTTCTCTTGGATGATAAATAACCAAAATACTAGTTTCAATGCTGACATCTTAATCAGCATACATTATTATTTAACCTCCGACTAAAATTTGATCCTTATAGCTTTTATAGTTTTCGAGTTAGCACGAATCATAGTCGAAAAATTTTAAATATCATGTTTCACCAAGAAGAGGTATAAATTAACAAAGTGGATAAACGCAAGCCTATATCGAAATTGCAACTTTTGTTACATGCACCGGATCCTAAAGTACATAATGTACCTTAAAGTCCCTGAATAAGATCGCTACTGCCCTATCCTATATCTTATAATTTTGTAAATTTTTCTTAAAATTGAAATCTAAGCGATTCTAAAAACGCCTAGAATTTTAAAATGACTGATTTCGATATCTGCTTACGACATGAAACTGTTTACTTAAATTTTTCCTTAACGCATTTGAAATCGGTTTCGGACATAAATAAATCAATATAACGGGTAGATGAAAGATCGTTTAATGTAACGTAATTTTTATTATCTCATTATTTTACTACCTAATGAATAATAAAATAGCCATCTGGAAATTAGAACATCCTTTTTTGTACATCTCAGCTAGTCAACCCATATGTGCCCTTGAAGAAGTACATTAACATATTAGGCTTTACAAGTTGTAAAGTCAAGATCATTCAATTATATCTATTTCAAGTGACTGACTCGTTTAATAAGAGATAATGGTGAAGGTGTTTGAATTGTTACTATTTGTTTGTTTTCATCATGTGCTTTGTGTTCCTCCAAGCCCGACCAGCGTCGTAACGGACATGTTACAGGCAGAGTTTTCTACTATGAAAAATACCATGAAGGTCTTGTCGGGTATGTATGTGATTACACAGCAATCATTTAATATTAACGACCGTCTTAGTTAAACGGTATTCGAAATTATCGAATGAAAAGCACCATTTAGTTGAGGAATGAAGCATTTAACCCCAGTATGAGACTCCACCCCACCTGATTTTATGTGAGACAGTGCAAAATGTTCCAAAAGATGTATGGAACAAAGTCAGGCTCATGGGAACTGGTGTTTCTCGATTTCCGGTCGTAAACTGGGACAGAGGTTCGCTATTTCCGGTCACCAACAAATGTTTCCTTAAGTTGAAAAAGAATCATTGCGTTTTATATTTTGGACAATTGTAAGCATTTTTTGACTCTTGACATTTTTTACCTAACCTTACTCTTCTCGAGATATAAGTGTTTAAATAAAGAAGTGCATTTAGGTTTTTTCAAAACTAGTATTTACGATTATTTCTGGGCATTTATTATGAACTTAAACATGTGGTCTTTATATTTTGAAAAACCAAAAGCATTTTTTGACTCTTGACATTTTCTACCTAACCTTACCCTTCTCGAGATATAAGCGTTTACATACAAAAAGTGTACTTAAAATCTATATTTTTCAAAAACTAGTATTATTGATCATTAATATGAATTAAAATTTGGATGCACTTTTAGTGGGTGGGCTACGAGTTTTTTTGCGGCATCTCAACCCCACAGGATGCCATTTGGTACAGTTGTTCCTTACTTACTATGTTTATTTTCGATTAGGACGCGTCAAAGTTTTTCCTTCGGAAATAAGATGGCGGCCATTTTAAAAAATATATGTTTTTTCATCCGATTCTTTCTTGTGGCGTATGATTTTTAGTTAATTTTAACCTCTTGAACATGAAAGTGGGGTTTATTATATTGTTGCGTATTTTCCTCCTCGAGTTCCAATATCGACAGTCTCGCTTGATATGCCCTGCTCTGCCGCAGTTGTAACATTTATACCCCCGCTTGGCTCCTTGTCTTCTTGCAGTATCCAATTGAGCCAGTAACTGCTTGCACATTTCATACATCTTGATCAACCTAAGGTCCTGGTTCTTCTTCTCTGGTTGCGGTTCTTCGATACCCACAGCTTGTACTCTTGGACTCGGGGCATCCTGAAAGACAGCTTCCACCAGTTCCACCTCGAGTGCACGTACCAACGCTTCGCTGCTGTTCCGGTATCGAGATAACCTGAGGACTCGCCTGATCTCATCATCCTGTATACCATCCAGAAAAGCCTCTACTGCCAGTTGATCTTGGAGTTCCTTCGGTACATCCGGGTAAGCCAGGTGAGCCAGTCTCCACACGGCAGCTTCGAACTCTTGCAAGCTTTCTCCAGCCCCTTGAACACGTGATTTCAGCTGGGTCTGGTGCACTCGGGCAAGATGTTGATCGCCATATCGTAGATCTAAGGCAGCCTCTAAAACTCTAAAGTTCCGTTGTTGGTCTACCGGAATTGTCTGGAGCAATTCCAATGCTTGGCCTCTTAAAGCTACGATTAATGCATTAGCCTTCTCTTCGTCATTCCAGTTGTTTGCACTCGCTGCTGCTTCAAACTGTGTCTTGTAAGTCATCCAGGAACTTTGACCATCAAAGGAGGGAATTTTCAATCGCTGGCCTGATGATACCACTTGCTGGTTTCCTCTATCCCTCAACTGTTGTTTAAGTTGGTCTATTTCTCCTTTGACTTCTTCTTCGAACTTATTTACTTTCACTTTGACTTCACCAACTTCTTCTTCGACCTTGCCTACTTTTACTTCGACCTCATTAACTTTCGTCTTTACGCTACCCATATCTTCCTTAATATCATTTTTTATTTCTTCAACGACTGTAAGCAAGGCATTCTGTTGCATCTCTATAGCTTTCCTTAGTTCGTCTCTTTCTTCTTGTTGTTTAATATCCAAGTTTTGCATGATTTTTCTCAATTCTTGCCGACGTCGTTTCTCTTCTTCTTAATGTCGTTTCTCTTGCTCTTGTTTTTCCTCTTGACGTCGTTTCTCTTTTTCTTGTCGTTTTCTTTCCCGTTCCTCTTTCTCTTCCTGGCGTTTTCTTTCCTGTTCTTCTTTCTCTTCTTGGCGCTTTCTTTCCTGTTCTATCATCATCTTTTGCATTTGGGCCATAAAGTCCTGCATTTGTTGTTCGGATGCCATGCTTCTGGTTGTTACCGGCATATAATTATGATAAAATCAACAACATTTATTAATCACGTCAATATCGGTAATGGAATTGTCCAGAGAAATCGCAAAACAGCACGAGAAAGTCTTTTATTTCAACTACTATTCAAATAGAAAAGTTCTAGAAAGTTCGAGAAAATGCTCTTAATTAACTACACGAAAAAGTCTTGTTCAGAGTCTTTAATCTATTCTTAGTTCAATGGATTTAATCACTATCACTAATGTCCTAACAAAAATGTTCTACAATGTCTAGAAACGCACTTGACACTATTTTCCTGTTCGAAAATAATCCTCGAACAATGTCCAGTAAATTAGTCCTCCCTGTGTTAGCACTAACTCCGAGAATACTGTCCTAGTCTTCTCAACACTTCCGAAAAATCATCTTGTTAAAATTCCGCGTCTGACACCAATGTTGCGTATTTTCCACGGTTTAGGAAACACCCTGTATGAATCCGTGGGTTCTAAATAATTTCAACAAGAGATAAACACTAACACTTTATTTAATAATTTACTGTCTATACAACACTTCTAAATAACCTCACTTTTTGCCGAACGTCACTTCTATAAACTTCTCCCTCTGCGCCGGTAATCGCGCCTTATATACTCTGAAATTACCTCTAGATTGAACCAGAATCTTCTTCCACCACACTCTAGAAAAGTCCATGGCTCTTTCTAGAGTCTTTCCAGTCACTATTAGTAGGCATAGGCGTATCATCTCCAGTTCCAAGGGGGTGTAATTCATAACAATATAATTAGAGACTAATACGGCCGACATATTTTATATTAAAGTGCTGAAGATATAAGATAATCAAATATTTTGCATATGAACATGTTGGGCATGGTTTCCGACTGTCTATTGCTTCCTGAACACTAATTTTGAGTCCTATTTTACTGTTAGATCAAGTTAATGGGTTTATTCTGTATATATGCTATTTTATAAAATAGTAATATTACTCAGAGTACGGAAATGGAAGTAAATCAAAATAATTTAATGCTATAATATGAACATAAGATCACGCCAGGAAATTTTTATGGCGTTTAATCAATCTTTACTGTAATCTTCTTTAATATTTTTTTCCATTTTGCATGTAAAATATTCATATATTGTTAATCATACTTAGTATGCTTTCTAAGAGACTAAATTCACGGGTTCCATAGTATCCACAAGTTGTTACAACTAGTTCAAACTTCCTCGACTTTTTCCAGTATTCCAGTCCTTATGCAATGGACATTTCCATTACTTTTCTTTTTCACATTTAAACCACATAGGGTGAAATGTATTTGATGGTTCAGCCTGGGATCTTCTCAATCGGTTGTTAGAGGGACCAACAGGAATAATAATTAGTTCTGGTTTTTCTACTTTAGAAATTAAGGTGAGTTTCTAGCTCTACTAGGCGCTAATGTTCAAGATTTGGAATCTAAATTTTTAGTTAAAATTAAGGCATCTAAAACACGCACAATCAGAATATTTACCATAGTAATAATGAATAAAATACCCTTCTCAATTTGGTTAAACACTATGTCTCATTAAGACCTGCACATACTCCACACACACGGTTTTTAATTTTTTGTAAAAATAATAAATGTTCTACACAGCCAGTTGGCATAAATACATTTTCTAAACTGCCTTCCATTATAGCAACCTTCTTAAAATTAGAGCAGCCGCATCTCTACCCTAGGCATTGGCTTCGGCGATCTTCTGCCTCAATACTTTCTGACAGTGGAGCAGACTTTTCAGCCATTAAACGTCTTGGTGATTGGAAATCCACTGCTGTTGCAGAAGGATATACCTACTTCTTAAAAATTCATTGCAAAATAAAGTTGACATAGCTGAAAAAATCTTCTGTAAAACTGTTACAAAAGCTCATATTAGTTCTACCAACGCCGAAACACAACCTATTAGCCAAGATAATAATATAAACCTGAATTTAAATTCAGAATATCATAATAATAATAATTTATCTGTGCCCTTCCTTAATTTCAGTAATTGTACTGTATCTAACGTAAATATAAATGTTTATAAACATAAATTAGATGATACTAATTAATTAATACTTAATCGAATTTGTACTTATTTTAATAAATAAAAATTTAAAATCAGATTTTCTCCATTTTATTAAAAGTACAGTCGACGGAAAAATTTTGTAACTAACTCGTATATTAAGAGGCGATTAATAATCTCGACCATTAAATTATCTCGATTATTGATGCACTTGTTTGTTAAATAAAAGGACTCTCTTAAAAACCAATAGAAGTTTTTAAGAAAGTGCACTAAATAGAAGAAAATCATGTGTAATTAGTTCTAATTAATGTAATTAATAAGTGTAAAGGCGTGGGGCGCTCATAAATCTTAGAAAAGTTGCTCATCGGGAGTCTTACGTTTTTACGCTTACTAACATTATTTTCTCCTTAGTGCATTTCATGAACAGTTTCAGTTTGTTTTTAAAAGCCTGTTTTCTAATTTCTTTAATAAAATTATTTTGTTTTTTCCTTTTAGTCTTATCCCAATTAGACTAATAGTAGGAGAGCCCTCGACCACGATTTTAGGCTCATTGCCATAAAGATTTCGATTATCTATCAATAGTTTATCACTCCCCGAAGAAAAAGTTTCATCACTACCGACATGTCTGGTGTTGCTAAAGGGGTGAATGTAAAAATAAGTGATCCATTTTTTTTATTGCGGCACGTCAGTTCACTTGTCTTTCTATTAAAAGTAATGTTAGACAGTGTAGGAAAAATAATAACTGACATTTTCCGCCTCGCCTGCATTTCTATTGGGAGAGCATTTTCAATTTTCCTACACTTGGAAAACCTTGTCATTACGGCACCTTAGTTTCCCACATAATTTCATGCTTTTGGTGCCAGAGAACCTAGGAAAAATAGTAACTGACAATTCTCCGACGACTCGGAAACTAAGTGATAAAATATGCCCCGCTAATCGTGCCGCCATTTTAAATTTCCCAATTTCGATTTTATATTCGTAACCTGCTACTTCAATAATTCCCACATACGTATACGTATATATACCACAAGCCTGTATAACATAAGGAACAGAGCCCACCTACTAACCTCTAACTTAATTCTCGTTTTTTCCAAGACCCTATTAGATAGTCAAAATCATTTTTCTTATTTATAGATAACAGATGTCGAGGTGTTACCATCCTTTATTATGTAGCTATATAGCTTATCAGATGCTTCTGTGTGCCTATCACATTCAAAAAATATATGATCTAGGTCACCTGTGACATTTCAATATTCGCATATATTTGAGTTGTCAATTTTCAGTTTAAACAGATGTACAGGATAGCATGCATAACCTGTCAACCGGATAATCGTTATGTAATTTCTTCAACACCTATATTTTAAATGTCAAACTGCATACCTCAATTCAGAGTGAATTAATGAATTATTGATTTCATAAAGGTTGATTCTTTCCACATAGTCCTAATTATACCTTAGCATCTATGTATATTTGTTGCATCTGTGAAACATAATTTATAATGAGATATAATTTCTACAACTATAGTGTCCTTGGCTAGATAATCAACATGTTCGTTCTCCTTCAATCTTACATATGCCTTCAACCATTAAAAATATTTCTCTCTTATCTCGTCAAGAACATTTTGGTGTAAGTTTTTTCGTGCCTATAATAAGAGATTATCATTAATTCTAAAGGAAGTGGTGTTTCTTAATGTCTTTTGAACTTAAAAGGAATTAGAAAGGTAATAGTTTTCCGAAATGCTGAGGTAAGCATAAACTTCAGGGCTTTATAAATGGCTGCCGCTTCGGCTGTAAAAATAAAGCACTCTTATTTTGATTTCAGTATTTTTGGAAGTGGAAGGTATATAATATGCATATCCTGATCCATTAGAATTTCTTTTTGCAGCTATTTGATGTAACACCCTATTGAAATTCATTTGATGAACAAAAATAATAAAATTTTGAATTTATTCTTCTTCTTTTGTAAATTGCAGCACACATTACAAAAGAAACAATCCACCCAGACCGCTCTTCAAAAATTGGTCCATTGCCTTCCCCCTAACATAAACTAGAAATTGCGCCTAGTTGAGAAACTAAAAGTAATTGATAATATCTTCAAGTTTCATGTTTTCTTTACTTTTAAGAATTAAACAAATTATTTAGAAATAAATGTTATCTCAATTTGTTTCGATTTCCCACCGTTTTCAGATCAATGGGAACGTTGGAACACCTTATTTATAACATCCCTGGAACCAAGAATAACCTCTATAGCCTCAACTCTAGCCAGCATAGACAGTAATATCCACAATCTGCAAGAAAGAGCTCATGTGTGGGACACTTTTCAGCTTCACGTATCAGCGTGGAATGAACAACTCGCTTCGTTGGATCGAAAGATGGACATAATAAGCAAGTACGTTTTAAAATTTGTAAATCGAAAATATCTACTTCTCAATTGAAAGTAGCGTCAGCTATCTACCAAATGCTACTCTTTGCCATCAAATGGTTTTGTAGATATAGGCCGACAGACATACAGACAGACGGAACTGAAAAACATGAATTTTCCTAATCTACATCGTGAACTGTTAAAATATGATAATCCGCATAAATCTAGGTATCTATGAAAACAAAAATAAGGTTATTTAATCATTTATGTATGTGCTAATTGAAGCCTTTCATTAATTTTAGGGGCCAGGAAAAGGTATTGTCCATTGATGGTAAAATAAATACAATACTAAACATGGAGTATAAACTTGACAATACTATTAAAACCCTAAATAATCTCTTTGACACTGTAATGAATCTAGATACAACGGTTCACACGAAAAAAAATCACGATTCACTGTTTAGCGAATTTGCTACCAGAGGAGTTCTAAGCTCTATTAAACTAGTCGAGAAAAAGCTAGACAGACTGCTAATTGCCAACCAAAATGCTATTTTAAAGCCAAAAGGACCTAATGAGAAGCCTAAGTTTACAATAAAATGTAACACTCCGAGAATAATCGAAGAATTATTAAATGACATATCATCAAAAGTCGATGTAATTTTCGATAGTATTAGCAATAGCAAAGACGATGTAGATGACAGTGATTATGACAGTGATTATTTAGAAATGAGAGAAGGAAGCGGTGATACTGTGGACTACAAGCAAGAGTTAAAGAATAAACGACTAAGGAAAGCAATTAAAAAGGCTACCCAACCATGTAAACTGATAAATCAAGCGTTAGAAGAAATTTTAAACCGAGCAATTAGAATAGAAAATACGTCCTTAGTCATTTTAGACAAGGAAAACATGCAAATCGAAAAGTATGATGCTAAATCGAGGGAACCGTCTGACTGTGATATTGAGAAATACATCGGTAAATCTTACTCAGAATTCGCAAAGAATATAAACTCTATATTGGGGAGTTACTTTAGTGAGCAAAGAGCCCACTTTGAAAGCACATTTAACAAATTTAACAAAAAATGTTATATTTCTCAACCAGAGATAAATATTAAACAGGTAACTACTACGTTAGCACCTCATACATCTGCATTGAATAACATACAAAATTTGTTTCCACTTGGATTAAATGAATCTATATTTACCGATGATATATTTGAAGTAACCACTGATGCTTCTTCTTTATTTGATAACACCAATGAAACTGAAGTAACTACCGAACCCAGCACATTGTTTCATGACCCGTTAGCTATAGATGTCACTCAACCCACTTGGAGGCCAATTATAAACCAAAATAAGTCTACTTGTGAGGATTTAAACAAAGACGATGACAGTGGCGTATATATTTTTGAAAACAATGTCGAAAGTGAAGATACCGAACTTTTCTTCAATAAGAGATATTGCGAAATACGTAACGATGGTTTATGGACAGTAATCCAAAGGAGAGACAACTATACTTTCCAAAATAATTTTAACGTTTCTTGGGAAGATTATAAATATGGCTTTGGAAATTTGCATAGAGACTTCTGGATGGGAAACGATTTTTTGTACAAAATATCCAATTCCACTAATCTCACGTTGAGAGTAGAATTAGAAGATTTTGAGAATAATGAAGTTTGGGCAGAGTACAGTATTTTTATAGTTTCATCAGAAAATGATAATTATAAACTTACTATCGGAGGATATACAGGAAATGCTTCAGATTCATTTTCTAGTCATAATGGTTTTCTTTTTAGCACGTATGATAAGGTTAATGATGACGCACCCGAAGGCTTTGCTTGTTCACTTTCATATGGAGGTGGCTGGTGGTTTGGCAGGTATGTAAGTTACTGAACTAGCATCGAAATTTTATAAGTAATTAAACACATTTATGAAAGGCAATTTCAAATAATAAAAATGTCATCTAAGAAGCAGGTAGAACTGAATCATAATATAAATCATTGGTTTGCATAAAGTCTTAAGTTTCAAGTAATCGACATTTAAATGGCATTCTACATAATTACTACATTCAATAACATATAAGCCACCAAAATGCACTTTTCTAAAATCATTACATCAATCGAATGTCATTATTTTAGTAAAACAAACCATATCTGTTGTTGACAGCACGTGCATGTAGTTTTATCGCTCTAAAACTCTATATACAGTGTTATTGCTATAAAACGCATTATACCCAATGAACAATTTTGCTCATTTGAAGTAGGTAACTGATCATTTTTATAAGTAGCTTATTAAGGTGGTGAGTATAAAAGTTGTTTATAAGATTACTAAAGAGTTGCAAAGTTGCATAGGGAGTATATAAATGATTTAAAACTCTTAGGTTTTTAAAATGGCGAGGGAAGCATTTCCATCACAAACTTATAAAACTTTCAGTAACTGTTACTATACTTTATATAAAGAGTTTTCATAAAAGTTGCAGTCACAAATTTATAAAACTTTATAAAACTAATAGTGTTCATCAATTCCTACCTTGATGAATATACCTTCCTCGTCCCACAATAACAATAATAACTTCTACACAATTTAACATAACCTTTTACGTTACTGTAAGTTTATTCTCATTTTCAATGTTTTTATCCGCATTTCTAAATTAGAAACAGCGTAACATTAACCCAGCCAGCACACTGACGTCAATTTGCTGTCATCAGACGTCAGTTTAAGGTCAGTATTGGTCTACGACGTCATTTGTCAAATAAATGACGTCAAAAGTACGTCATATTTTAGTACGTCGCAGAGACATCGCTGACAGAACGTAGTTATGACGTCATTTTTTAATCATTTACTGACGTCATACACTGGATTTAAAAATGACTTCAAAGTTACATCACATTTTAGAACGTCGCAGATACGTCGTAGACAGAACGTTGTTATGGCGTCATTTTTGAGTAACGTCTATGTTTTGAGTATTGTATAAATACACATAAACGTTCAAATATCTTTTTTTAATATTTTCATCGTTTATAATAGTTACTTTTATATATTAGCTGTATTGATTAGTATTGCATCACAATAACTATGTTCTTACTCTATCGCGTATGTAGGTACCACAGCTACATGTGGAATCTTATATGCCATGTAATTTTTATTCTACTTTTATTAGGTATTTATGACATTGAAATTCAAACTATACTACGTCTCTATCACAACTACAGTATACATCTTTATCGCCACCTTATTTCAAATAGGTCTAACAACCGGTAGTTGACCGCTGACCTATATTTCCATCAACCTTAACATATCTATTATATATGTATATATAATATATGTATTTCAAAGCACAGAGCGAGTTAAGTAAGAAACTATTATTAAAATGGCACTCTGCGCCAAAGTATGTGACGTTTTATTCACTCGTGAGGTGAGTGAAAGGACGTCACTTTGGCACTCGAGCTTTAGTCAGCGGTTGACGGTATGCTCGGGCGCCACCTTTACAATTTTTTTACGTGGTGTAAAGGTCCCACACTAGCCTCCTAACGCAGCCTGTTACAGTAGGGCTGGGATAGCGTCAGTGGAGACACGGTACGTCCAGGGGTCTAGGGATAGTAGACTTCACACACACACAGTAAAAGTCACCTTTAGAGAATATATAAAATATTTATTTTTGCTATTCCTAACAGTACAGTTCTATTTAAATTAAACTACCTAAAATTACGCTACTACAGAAAATATATACAGAAAACAAAAACAAGAAAGCGGGGTTAGGCGGTGCAAGAGGGGCGGCTCATGAATGGTAAAAATACGATAGGCAACAACGGCAATGCGGCGGGGTATGAGTCGGTGCAGCAAGCAAAACTACGGTCAGTACAGTACAACTACCAGGCGGGAGGAAGCAATACGAGAATAAGCTACATGCAACAAACTACTAACGCAACTTGGCTAGGGTGCCGTACCAGAATCTATGCTCATATAAATATATATATATATTAAATGATAAATAAATTCACCTATTACTGGGTCCGGTTCCCTTTTGGTAAAGTCATCCCTTGAGATGACTGTCCCTCCAGGGTTGGTGTATACCAGCGCCGACAATCCCTCAGGTGTCACGAGTCCACGTAGGGAACTAGTCGCTGGGGACTACCTAGAACACTGTTACGTGGCCCGATTAACCGGAGTATTGTCCGGGCGCTAAGGTTACGCAATCAACCGTTTGCTACACAGATATCGGAGGTGTCCAAGAGGTCCACGTGGGGAGCTAGTCGCTGGGGACTACCTAGCCCACTGTCACGAGGACTATTTTTCACCTCGGATATTCGGTAGTACCCTCCTTTCCGGTTGGTCAGTACCTGGAATCTTCCAGGCGTCCACGGGTCCACGTGGGGAGCTAGTCGCTGGGGACTACCTAGCCCACTGTCACGAGACCTGTTTTTGCCCGCAATATTCCTGTACTCACCCGGTGAGTTGCCTAAAAGCTGAAAGAAAGGTATGATTATTACGGTTAGTGGTGTTAGTACACAACTGGTACTTAACTCCGGCCAAGTTGCTTATGAACTACTAATTTTAACTTACTCCTTTGCTGGACGGTGACGGCGGTGTTTCCTGCGTACTGCGGCAGTGCGGCGATCCTCCTGAATTCCTTGAACGGATCCAAGTGAATGGACCCAACGGAATTCAATAATTCATTGTCTTGGCTGAGAGATCGGATAAAGGGAGTCAAATCTGGTCGGTAGTGGGGCATTAGCTCCATCTAGTGGTTTCGCAATGAGTATTCCGCTGGCTTGTCCAAGTGACCGATTACAAGGAACCAAGCCATGCGGCGGTGGGTCACTTGCTGCGCTTAACGGATATTTCCACCTAGAATTAATGCTTATACCCAAAGTAATAAAATAGAATACTAAGTTGGGCCTTTCATATAAAGTATAAAATATAATATTAATATCCTATATTTTAACTACTAAAATAAATCATGAATTAGGAGTGCAATTTCCCTAGCAAATTTTGCTTCATTACACCCCCCTCTTACTTCGCTAAAAAAAATAATAAAATATAATGACGTTATTTTTTTCCATGCGTCTTCTTGTTTCCTGAAAGAAAAGAAAACTGTTGAACGGTCCCTAACTGATTAAAGGCGCTTGCCCCGCGATGGTTAAAAAACTTTATTTGGGGGCAAGTTCAACCTTTTACAAACTCAAAAACTAAATTTAAAAAAAATAAAATACAATTCCTTACTTACAGATGAACATTAAAACAAAAATAAAGATCTGCGGCGGTCCTCTAGGTGAAACTTCCATTCCTAGGTACTGAGGGTTCTCTCCTAAAAAAAAAGAAAAACAAATAACGGTATCGGTTAACGGATCTTCTACTGCCGAGCTGGTCCCCTGGAGGTTCTTTTCTTAGCATTCCTCCGGGTAGCAATAGTGGACGGTTCATCGGTGACAGCAAAATACGGTTTCAGATCCTTGATATGGATCCGAGTGATCTTCTTTCCGGTAGTGGACTTGAGGTTGCAGACAACTGGTAATACGACGTCGGTAACGGTATGTGATCCTGAATATTTCGGCCCAGGTTTCGACGAAGAACCCTTGCGGGCGATACGGACTGTTTCCCATGGTTGCTTGCTGACTGACGGTTGCATGGTTCCTGTTGTCTGCCGTTGCAAGACTTTGCATTGCTGACATTGCATGCAAGTGCGTACATGTCTGGCGATGTCACGGAACATTCCTGGCCAGTAGTACTTCTTTGAGATACGTGCAATAGTTTTGGCGATCCCCATGTGTCCAGCGGACGGAGCATCATGGTTTTCTTGCAGGACGGTGCGGCGGAGTGCTGTGGGAACACGTATTTTCCATGGTTCTGACAGATCTGGCTTGCTGGGATCCCCAAAGTGGCGGAACTGCCGATCATTACGTATGAAGTAATTCGGATATCCTTTTGGGTTTCGGTCAAGTTCTGTCTTTTTCGGTTGGTACCACGAACGGCTTGGCGGTTCTTTTATCCCATTGGATAACGTTTCATCAATTTTCTTATTGATTACTTCTTGCCTCTTTGAATTCTGCGGACGGTACCTCCGCTTGCGCCGTTTAGACGGTGAGAGACGGGTAGTATGAAGTTGAGCTGACTTCGTGGTTTCAGATGTGTTCTGAAAGCTTGGCAATTCAGTATCCTGGCGTTCCTGAAGTTTTGCTTCTTCGCTCTGGGATAGAGCGAAAGCTATTCCTCCCAACGGACTGTTGCCGAGCGGTGATGAGACGGGACGGCGGTTCAGGAAAACGGTGGCGGTGATCAGATCTATCTGGAAATCTTTTGTACTTAGGATATCCATCCCTAGTACAATATCGGAGGATAGGTTCGCCAGATAGAATAGGCGCTCGAAAAAGGGAGTTTCATTTATCGTAAACTCTAAACTGTACGCCTTGTTGATGGTTACAATTTCCCCATTGGATAACTGGGCAGACGAGTCAGATATGTTGACTGATGGCAACCCTAGTCGGCGACAGAAATCTTGCACATGACTTCCCACGTAAGATCTGGTGGACCCGGTATCGACTAAGGCAGAAAAATTGCTGCCATACATGGTTACATGTATGTGCGGCCGGTTGTCTCGGTGGATGGTATTTTCATGGTCGGTAGTAGGGTGGAACTGTGCTGACCTCGTGGCGGGACAGCTCCGGTCTAGTTTTCTCGCTTTGCGGCACGTACAGTCTCGTGACATGGTACCTTGTTGACCGCAATGCGAACAAAAGAATTTCGGCGGAAAATGGCACTGGTTACGGAAATGTCCGGTTCTCCCACATCTCCAGCAGATATTTCCTCGGTTTATGGGAGTTACAGTGATGGAAGTCGATGGCCTACTCGCGTTGTTAGCCTCTTGACTAACAGGTGGAGTTTGGTCCATCGGTCTTTGAGTGTCCTGCGACGTTCGTGTAGCCAAGACCGCAATTTGATCCATTCGAGATGGTGGTGGCGGCTGGTTCCTACTTGCAGGCGGTGATGGCGGTCGGTAATTACTTACAGGTGGTGGTGACGGTCGGTTATCATTCGTAAGTGGTGACAGCCGATTAGTGGTGCTTGCAGGGTGTTGATTTGCGGACAAGTACGGTGCAGTAGTGTTTGTTAGGTACACTTGCTGCATTTCCTGACGTAGCGCTTCGAATTCCTTGACCCTGGCGGTCAAAGCGGCTACATTTGTCAGTTCGTGTCTCGGAATATACTGCCTATAATCTGGAAGCAGGTTTCGGTAAAGCCACCGGAGTTCCTGCTGTGGAGTGAGATCTCCATGCCGGCGGATGAGTGTTTGCATGTCGGTTAGATAGGTACTTGCAGGTTCATCCGGTTTCTGGAGGCGGCGGCTTATTTGAGCCTCTATCTCCTCTTGGTAGTTAACCGGGAAGAAGAATATGCGGAATTCGGTGGTAAAGTCTTCCCAAGTTTTCCAGTGTATACGGTTATTCCTGCACCATAATAATGCCGGTCCTTGAAGTAATTCTGGTAGCACAGGTAGCAGCTGTGACGGACGGATTCCAGTGTACGAACAGACTTCCTCTATTCGTTCTAGGAAGGCGGCGGGATCTCCCTTCCCGTTGAACTGGATGCCCCATTTACGGACTTTAAATGGATCTAAAGTCATGTCCGCGGTCTGTGCTGACGAAGGCGGTATAGTAGACGGTACTGGTAGAGGCGGAACTGTTAGTGGTGGTGGTGTCGAGAGGACAGGTCTGGTATCTTTTGACATCCTGTATACTCCTTTCGGGTCACTTCTACCTCACGGTTGTAGCAAACGGTGACAGTCAATGATAAGTAGCGGAAAAACGCGACGGTGGCGGCTGGTGAAGGACGGTGGTGAATGATGCAAAGCGATATCTCAGAGAGACGGTGACTCACAACAGTGATTCACGACGAAGTATCGATAAACGGTAACAGCAGGTAATAGACAACAATGAACAGTCTGAGCGGTCTCTCAGAGTGGTCTGTTCACTACGGTGTCTCAAGGCGAAGTGCCGATGAATGGTAATAGCAGACGACAGAAGACAGTGAACAGTCCGAGCGATATCTCAAAGCAGTCTGTTCACTACGGTATCCCAGGACGGTGTGCTGGACGGTCTGAGCGGTTTCTCAGAGTGGTCCGTTCTATGCGGTCTCCTAAGACGAAGTGTCGATGAACGGTAACAGCAGGTGACAATGAACAGTCTGAGGGGTATCCCAGAATCGTCTGTTCACTATGGTGTCTCGGGACGATGTGGCGGAACGGTCTGAGCGGTTTCTCAGAGTGGTCCGTTCTCTGCGGTCTCCCAAGACGAAGTGCCTATAAACGGCAGCAGCAGGTGACAATGAACAGTCTGAGCGGTATCCCAGAGTAGTCTGTTCACTACGGTATCTCAGGATGGTGTGGCTGAACGGTCTGAGCGGTTTCTCAGAGTGGCCCGTTCTCTGCGGTCTCCCAAGACGAAGTGCCCTGATAACTCCTGAACGGCTTGATATATCGAGTCGAGAGCAGCTCCGTTGGCTTCTGCTCACTCGATTTACTATGTCGGGAGGGGTCACAAGCTATATCTCCACTGTCACCGGAGTCTCTAGGACTCAGGGCAGAGTCCGGTGAGGGTCAATTTAGCAGGTGTCTGGTGGTGCGGACAACTGATCCCTATCGGTTTTAACAGGTTTCGGCTTTCCCCTTCCCCAGGGTACACTTTTTCCCGGAACGGACGGTCGGATCACGCTGAAACCAACGGCAATCGATTCAGCGTCCTTGAGTTACTATTAAACGAGGGGTCACTTGCCTAGTAACTCCAGACCCCGGAGTCGGTAAGTATTCCGGGCACAATCCGGGCGGTCGGTAAAAGTCGGTGCAGATGGTGTTTCGGGGTGCTGTTTATCACCTAGTATGGGTCCTACTCAATTCAGAACCATAACTTGGCTGTAGCACACTTTTTCCGGGAACGGACGGTCGGATCCGGTTGCCAACGTCACCAATCGATTCCTTGGGTCCGATTACCCTGAAAACGAAACCCCACACGATATTTTGTGCGTTCGGGTACCTTCGGCGGACTTCGGAAGTGTTCGGTCGAAGTTCGGTTTTTTGCTAAAACTGCAGCCTCCTCGTGCGGCAACTTCACAGAAACTGCCTCTGGTTCGGAAAAATTCCCAAAGGGGTTATTAAATGGTTAATAACGCCTTCGGGTGCGGTCGGAGCGGTTCGGCAGTAGTCGGAATCGGTTCCTCGTGCTCGGTTTAGTCGAAAATGACACCTCACACGCCTATAAGTACCTGTTCGGAGAATTCGGTTGCTTTCGGTGACTGCCGAATGTGAAGTCTAAACTACTTTCCCTATTTACGGTCCCTGCTCGGGCGCCAAAGTATGTGGGTGGTCGAGTATTGTTTATCGACGGAGGTGTCAGTTGATTTCTGCTCATGGGTGGTGGCCGGTTATTAGTCACGGGTGGTAGTGACAGCCGATTATTACCAGAAGATGGTGATGGCTGCTTGGGATGAGCTGCAGGGAGCGTGGCGGACAGATATGGCGTGGCGGTGCTAGGACGGTAGACCTGCTGCATTTCTTGTCGCAGCATCTCGAATTCCTTGACCATGGCGGTCAAAGCGGCTACATTTGCTAGTGCCGACCTCGGGATGTACTGTCTATAGTCGGGAAGCAAGTTTCGATAAATCCAGCGGAGTTCTTGTTGTGGAGTAAAATCACCATGCCGGCGGATGAGTGTTTGTATGTCAGTTAGGTAGGTACTGGCAGGTTCATCCGGTTTCTGGAGGCGGCGACTGATTTGGGCTTCTATTTCCTCCTGGTGGTTAACCGGAAAGTAGAATATGCGAAATTCGGCGGTAAAGTCCTCCCAGGTTCTCCAGTGGGTACGGTTATTCCTGCACCATAATAATGCCGATCCTTGAAGTAATTCTGGTAGCACAGGTAGCAGCTGTGCTGGGCGTATTCCTGTGTATGAACAGACTTCCTCTATTCGTTCTAGGAAGGCGGCGGGATCTCCCTTCCCGTTGAACTGGATACCCCATTTACGGACTTTCAATGGGTCCAACGTCATATTCATGGTTTGAACGGACGGCGTCGGTGTAGTGGAGGGTACGGGTAGAGGTGGCACAGTTAGTGGCGGTGGTGCCGGTAGCGGAAAGACCGGTCTTGTGCCTTGAGGTAATGGTGAAGTACAGCCGTCTTTGATAAACTTAACCAGACGACGTTTCTTGTCATCTACGGTTCCTGAGAGGTCTAAACGGAACTTTCCCAGTTCAGCATCCAGCTGTTCTTTTCTCAGCTTGTATATCCAGCTGAGGCGGTTCTCTACCCCTTCTGTGACAGCGGCGTCTTCAGTCGGTTCCATATCCGGATCTTTGAAGTCTTCCTCGGTTGCCATCCTGTATACGCCTTCGGTATATCTTCTACCACAAGGTGATGGTAAACGGTGAACGGTACCTCGGAGAGATCTTTACCCGGTGATGTCTAACGACGAAGTGCTGATGATGAACGGTAAAGGCTGGTGACAGATGACAAAGAACAGTCTGCGCAGTATCTCAGAATAGTCTGTTCACTACGGTGTTCCAAGTTGAAGTGTCGATGAACGATCCGATTGGTTTCTCAGAGAGGTCTGTTCCCTACAGTCTTCCAAGCCCAAGTGCCTGCTTGACGCTTGAACGGCTGGTTATATTGGCTTGAGACTGGGTGGGGTCGGTTTCTGCGCAGGATGAACAGTCTGAGCGGTATCCCAGAGTGGTCTGTTCACTACGGTCTCCCAAACACGAAGTGCCTATAAACGGTAGCAGCAGGTGACAGAAGACAGTGAACAGTCTGAGCAGTATCTCAGAGTGATCTATTCACTACGGTGTCTTAGGACGGTGTGGCAGAACGATCTGAGCGGTTTCTCAGAATAGTTCGTTCTCTACGGTCTCCCAAGACGAAGTGCCACTGCTAATTCCTGAACGGCTGGATATATCGAGTCGAGAGTAGCTCCGTTGGCTTCTGCGCACTCGATTTACTATTTCAGGAGGGGTCACAAGCTATATCTCCTCTGTCACCGGAGTTTCTAGAACTCCGGGCAGAATCCGGTGAGGGTCGCTTTAGAAGGTGTCTCTCGGTCCGGACAACTGATTCCTATCAGTTTTGTTGAATTTCACCTTCCCCCCTTTCCAGGGTACACTTTTTTCCGGAACGGACGGTCGGATCGCGATGAACCCAATGGCAATCGATTCAGCGTCCTTGAGTTACTATTAAATGAGGGGTCACTTGCCTGGTAACTCCAGACCCCGGAGTCGGTAAGTATTCCGGGCACAATCCGGGCGGTCGATGAAATGCAGTGCAGATGGTGTATCGGGGTTCTATTTATCACCTAGTATGGGTCCTACTCAATTCAGACCCGTATCTTGGCTGTAGCACCCTTTTCCGCGGAACGGTTAGTCGGATCCGGTTGCAAACGTCACCAATCGATTCCTTGGGTCTGATTACCCTAGAAACGATACCCCACACGATATTTTGTGTGTTCGGGTACCTTCGGCGGACTTCGGAAGTGTTCGGTCGAAGTTCGGGTTTTTGCTAAAACTGCAGCCTCCTCGTGTGGCAACTTCACCGAAACTGCCTCTGGTTCAGAAAATTTCCCAAGGGGTTATTAAATGGTTAATAACGCCTTCGGGTGCAGTCGGAGCGGTTCGGCAGCAGTCGGAATCGGTTCCTCGTGCTCGGTTTAGTCAAAAATGACACCTCACACGCCTATAAGTGTTTGTTCGGAAAATTCGGTTGCTTTCGGTGACTGCCGAATGTGAAGTCTAAACTACTTTCCCTAATAACGGTCCCTGCTCGGGCGCCAAAGTATGTGACGTTTTATTCACTCGTTAGGTGAGTGAAAGGACGTCACTTTGGCACTCGAGCTTTAGTCAGCGGTTGACGGTATGCTCGGGCGCCACCTTTACAATTTTTTTACGTGGTGTAAAGGTCCCACACTAGCCTCCTAACGCAGCCTGTTACAGTAGGGCTGGGATAGCGTCAGTGGAGACACGGTACGTCCAGGGGTCTAGGGATAGTAGACTTCACACACACACACAGTAAAAGTCACCTTTAGATAATATATAAAATATTTACTTTTGCTATTCCTAACAGTACAGTTCTATTTAAACTAAACTACCTAAAATTACGCTACTACAGAAAATATAAACAAAAAAAAGCAAGAAAGCGGGGTTAGGCGGTGCAAGAGGGGCGGCTCATGAACGGTAAAAATACGATAGGCAACAACGGTAATGCGGCGGGGTATGAGTCGGTGCAGCAAGCAAAAATACGGTCAGTACAGTACAACTACCAGGCGGGAGGAAGCAATACGAGAATAAGCTATATGCAACAATCTACTAACGCAACTTGGCTAGGGTGCAGCACCAGAATCTATGCTCATATAAATATATATATTAAATAATAAATAAATCCACCTATTACCGGGTCCGGTTCCCTTTTGGTAAAGTCATCCCTTGAGATGACTGTCCCTTCAGGGTTGGTGTACACCAGCGCCGACAATCCCTCAGGTGTCACGAGTCCACGTAGGGAACTAGTCGCTGGGGACTACCTAGAACACTGTTACGTGGCCCGATTAACCGGAGTATTGTCCGGGCGCTAAGGTTACGCAATCAACCGTTTGCTACACAGATATCGGAGGTGTCCAAAAGGTCCACGTGGGGAGCTAGTCGCTGGGGACTACCTAGCCCACTGTCACGAGGACTATTTTTCACCTCGGATATTCGGTAGTACCCTCCTTTCCGGTTGGTCAGTACCTGGAATCTTCCAGGCGTCCACGGGTCCACGTGGGGAGCTAGTCGCTGGGGACTACCTAGCCCACTGTCACGAGACCTGTTTTTGCCCGCAATATTCCTGTACTCACCCGGTGAGTTGCCTAAAAAGCTGAAAGAAAGGTATGATTATTACGGTTAGTGGTGTTAGTACACAACTGATACTTAACTCCGGCCAAGTTGCTTATGAACTACTAATTTTAACTTACTCCTTGTTAGGCGGTGACGGCGGTGTTTCCTGGGTACTGCGGCGATCCTCCTGAATTCCTTGAACGGATCCAAGTGAATGGACCCAACGGAATTCAATTATTCACTGGCTTGGCTGAGAGATCGGATAAAGGGAGTCAAATCTGGTCGGTAGTGGGGCATTAGCTCCATCTAGCGGTTTCGCAATAAGTATTCCGCTGGCTTGGCCAAGTGACCGATTACAAGGAACCAAGCCATGCGGCGGTGGGTCACTTGCTTCGCTTAACGGATATTTCTACCTAGAATTAATGCTTATTCCCAAAGCAATAAAATAAAATACCAAGTTGTGCCTTTCATATAAAGTATAAAATATAATATTAATATCCTATATTTTAACTACTAAAATAAATCATGAATTAGGAGTGCAATTTCCCTAGCAAATTTTGCTTCATTACACCCCCCTCTTACTTCGCTAAAAAAAAATAATAAAATGGAATGACATTATTTTTTCCAAGCGTCTTCTTGTTTCCTGAAAGAAAAGAAAACTGTTGAACGGTCCCTAACTGATTAAAGGCGCTTGCCCCACGATGGTTAAAAACTTTATTTGGGGGCAAGTTCAACCTTTTACAAACTCAAAAACTAAACTTAAAAATTAAAATACAATTCCTTACTTACAATTGAAAATTAAAAGAAAAATAAAGATCTGCGGCGGTCCTCTAGGTGAAACTTCCATTCCTAGGTACTGAGGGTTCTCTCCTAAAAAAAAAAAAGAAAGAAATAACGGTATCGGTTAACGGATCTTCTACTGCCGAGCTGGTCCCCTGGAGGTTCTTTTCTTAGAATTCCTCCGGGTAGCAGTAGTGGACGATTCATCGTTGACAGCAAAATACGGTTTCAGATCCTTGATATGGATCCGAGTGATCTTCTTTCCGCTAGTGGACTTGAGGTTGTAGACAACTGGTGATACGACGTCGGTAACGGTATGTGATCCTGAATATTTCGGCTCGAGTTTCGATGAAGAACCCTTGCGGGCGGTACGGACTGTTTCCAATGGTTGCTTGCTGACTGACGGTTGCATGGTTCCCGTTCTCTGCCGTTGCGAGACTTTGCATTGCTGACATTGCATGCAGCTGCGTACATATCTGGCGATGTCACGGAACATTCCTGGCCAGTAGTACTTCTTTGAGATACGTGCAATGGTTTTGGCGATCCCCATGTGTCCAGCGGACGGAGCATCATGGTTCTCTTGGAGGACGGTGCGGCGGAGCGCTGTGGGAACACGTATTTTCCATGGTTTGCTGGAATCCCCAAAGTGCTGGACCTGCCGATCATTACGTATGCAGTAATTCGGAAATCCGTTTGGGTTTCGGTCAAATTCTGTCTTTTTCGGTTGGTACCACAAACGGCTCGGCGGTTTTATTATTCCATTGAATAACGTTTCATCAATTTTTTTATTGATTACTTCCTGCCTCTTTGAATTCTGCGGACGGTACCTCCGCTTGCGCCGTTTAGACGGTGAGAGGCGGGTGGTATGAGATTCAGCCGACTTCGTGGTTTCAGAGGCGTTCTGAAAGCTTGGCAATTCAGTATCCTGGCGTTCCTGAAGTTTCGCTTCTTCGCTCTGGGATAGAGCGAAAGCTATTCCTCCCAACGGACTGTTGCCAAGCGGTGATGAGACGGGACGGCGGTTCAAAAAAACGGTGGCGGTGATCAGATCTATCTGGAAATCTTTTGTACTTAGGATATCCATCCCTAGTACAATATCGGAGGATAGGTTCGCCAGATAGAATAGGCGCTCGGAAAAAGGAGTTTCGTTTATCGTAAACTCTAAATTGTACGCCTTGTTGACGTTTACAATTTTCCCATTGGATAACTGGGCAGATGAGGCAGATATATTGACGGATTGCAACCCTAGTCGGTGACAGAAATCTTTCACACGATTTCCCACGTAGGATCTGGTGGAACCGGTGTCGATTAAGGCGGAAAAAGTGCTGCCATACATGGTTACATATATGTGCGGCCGGTTGTCTCGGTGGACGGTATTTTCATGGTCGGTAGTAGTGTGGAATTGTGCTGACCTCGTGGCGGGGCAGCTCTGGTCTAGTTTTCTCGCCTTGCGGCACGGACAGTCTCGTGACATTGTACCTTGTTGACCACCACGCGAACAAAAGAGTTTCGGCGGAAAATGGCATTGGTTACGGAAATGTCCGGTTCTCCCACATCTCCAGCAGATATTTCCTCGGTTAATGGGAGTTGCGGTGACGGAAGTCGATGGCCTACTCGCGTTGTTAGCTTCTTGACTAACAGGTGGAGTTTGGTCCATCGGGCTCTGAGTGTCCTGCGACGTTCGTGTAGCCAAGACCGCAATTCCATCCATTCGAGACGGTGGTGGCGGTTGGTTACTATTTGCAGGCGGTGATGGCGGTCGGTAATTACTTACAAGTGGTGGTGACGGTCGGTTATTATCCGAAAGTGGTGGCAGCCGATTAGTGGTGCTTGCAGGGTGTTGATTTGCGGACAAGTACGGTGCAGTGGTGTTTGTCCGGTACACTTGCTGCATTTCCTCACGTAGCGCTTCGAATTCCTTGACCTTGGCGGTCAAAGCGGCTACATTTGTCAGTTCATGTCTCGGAATGTACTGCCTATAATCTGGAAGCAGGTTTCGGTAAAGCCACCGGAGTTCCTGCTGTGGAGTGAGATCTCCATGTCGGCGGATGAGCGTTTGTATGTCAGTTAGATAAGTACTTGCAGGTTCATCTGGTTTCTGTAGGCGGCGGCTGATTTGAGCCTCTATCTCCTCTTGGTAGTTAACCGGGAAGTAGAATATGCGGAATTCGGTGGTAAAGTCTTCCCAAGTTTTCCAGTGGATACGGTTATTCCTGCACCATAATAATGCCGATCCTTGAAGTAATTCTGGTAGCACAGGTAGCAGCTGTGCCGGACGGATTCCAGTATATGAACAGACTTCCTCTATTCGTTCTAGGAAGGCGGCGGGATCTCCCTTCCCGTTGAACTGGATCCCCCATTTACGGACTTTAAATGGATCTAAAGTCATGTCTACAGTCTGCGCGGACGAAGACGGTATAGTAGACAGTACTGGTAGAGGCGGAACTGTTAGTGGTGGTGGTGCCGGGAGGACAGGTCTGGTGTCTTTTGACATCCTGTATACTCCTTTCGTGTCACTTCTACCTCACAGTTGTAGCAAACGGTGACAGTCGATGATCAGTAGCGGAAAAACGCGACGGTGGCGGCTGGTGACGGACGGTGGTGAACGATGCAAAGCGGTATCTCAGAGAGACTCACAACAGTGATTCACGACGAAGTATCGATGAACGGTAACAGCAGGTAATAGACAACAATGAACAGTCTGAGCGGTCTCTCAGAGTGGTCTGTTCACTACGGTGTCTCAAGACGAAGTGTTGATGAACGGTAACAGCAGGTGACAGAAGACAGTGAAGAGTCTGAGCAGTATCTCAGAGTGATCTGTTCACTACGATGTCTCAGGACCGTGTGGCTGAACGGTCTGAGCGGTTTCTCAGAGTGGTCCGTTCTTTGCGGTCTCCCAAGACGAAGTGTCTATAAACGGTAGCAGCAGGTGACAGAAGACAGTGAACAGTCTGAGCGGTATCGCAGAGTGGTCTGTTCACTAGTGTCTCAGGACGGTATCGCTGAACGATCTGAGTGGAATCTCAGACTGGTCCGTTCTCTGCGGTCTCCCAAGACGAAGTGTTTATAAACGGTAGCAGCAGGTGACAATGAACAGTCTAAGCGGTATCCCAGAGTGGTCTGTTCCCTACGGTCTCCCAAGATGAAGTGTGCCCTGCTAAGTCCTGAACGGCTTGATATATCAAGTCGACAGTAGCTCCGTTGGCTTCTGCGCACTCGATTTACTATGTCGGGAGGGGTCACAAGCTATATCTCCACTGTCACCGGAGTTTCTAGGCCTCCGTGCAAAATCCGGTGAGGGTCGATTTAAAAGGCGTCTGGCGGTGCGGACAATTGTTCCCTATCGGTTTAAACAAGTTTCGGCTTTCCCCTTCCCCAGGGTACACTTTTTCCCGGAACGGACGGTCGGATCACGCTGAAACCAACGGAAATCGATTCAGCGTTCTTGAGTTACTATTAAACGAGGGGTCACTTGCCTAGTAACTCCAGACCCCGGAGTCGGTAAGTATTCCGGGCACAATCCGGGCGGTCGGTAAAAGTCGGTGCAAACGGTGTCTCGGGGTGCTGTTTATCACCTAGTATGGGTCCTACTCAATTCAGACCCGTAACTTGGCTGTAGCACACTTTTTCCCGGAACGGACGGTCAGATCCGGTTGCAAACGTCACCAATCGATTCCTTGGGTCCGATTACCCTGAAAACGATACCCCACACGATATTTTGTGTGTTCGGGTACCTTCGGTGGACTTCGGAAGTGTTCGGTCGGAGTTCGGGTTTTTGCTAAAACTGCCGCCTCCTCATGTGGCAACTTCACAGAAACTGCCTCTGGTTCGGAAAAATTCCCAAAGGGGTTATTAAATGGTTAATAACGCCTTTGGGTGCGGTCGGAGCGGTTCGGCAGTAGTCGGAATCGGTTCCTCGTGCTCGGTTTAGTCGAAAATGACACCTCACACGCCTATAAGTACCTGTTCGGAGAATTCGGTTGCTTTCGATGACTGCCGAATGTGAAGTCTGAACTACTTTCCCTAATAACGGTCCCTGCTCGGGCGCCAAAGTATGTGACGTTTTATTCACTCGTTAGGTGAGTGAAAGGACGTCACTTTGGCACTCGAGCTTTAGTCAGCGGTTGACGGTATGCTCGGGCGCCACCTTTACAATTTTTTTACGTGGTGTAAAGGTCCCACACTAGCCTCCTAACGCAGCCTGTTACAGTAGGGCTGGGATAGCGTCAGTGGAGACACGGTACGTCCAGGGGTCTAGGGATAGTAGACTTCACACACACACACAGTAAAAGTCACCTTTAGATAATATATAAAATATTTACCTTTGCTATTCCTAACAGTACAGTTCTATTTAAACTAAACTACCTAAAATTACGCTACTACAGAAAATATAAACAAAAAAAAGCAAGAAAGCGGGGTTAGGCGGTGCAAGAGGGGCGGCTCATGAACGGTAAAAATACGATAGGCAACAACGGTAATGCGGCGGGGTATGAGTCGGTGCAGCAAGCAAAAATACGGTCAGTACAGTACAACTACCAGGCGGGAGGAAGCAATACGAGAATAAGCTATATGCAACAATCTACTAACGCAACTTGGCTAGGGTGCAGCACCAGAATCTATGCTCATATAAATATATATATTAAATAATAAATAAATCCACCTATTACCGGGTCCGGTTCCCTTTTGGTAAAGTCATCCCTTGAGATGACTGTCCCTTCAGGGTTGGTGTACACCAGCGCCGACAATCCCTCAGGTGTCACGAGTCCACGTAGGGAACTAGTCGCTGGGGACTACCTAGAACACTGTTACGTGGCCCGATTAACCGGAGTATTGTCCGGGCGCTAAGGTTACGCAATCAACCGTTTGCTACACAGATATCGGAGGTGTCCAAAAGGTCCACGTGGGGAGCTAGTCGCTGGGGACTACCTAGCCCACTGTCACGAGGACTATTTTTCACCTCGGATATTCGGTAGTACCCTCCTTTCCGGTTGGTCAGTACCTGGAATCTTCCAGGCGTCCACGGGTCCACGTGGGGAGCTAGTCGCTGGGGACTACCTAGCCCACTGTCACGAGACCTGTTTTTGCCCGCAATATTCCTGTACTCACCCGGTGAGTTGCCTAAAAAGCTGAAAGAAAGGTATGATTATTACGGTTAGTGGTGTTAGTACACAACTGATACTTAACTCCGGCCAAGTTGCTTATGAACTACTAATTTTAACTTACTCCTTGTTAGGCGGTGACGGCGGTGTTTCCTGGGTACTGCGGCGATCCTCCTGAATTCCTTGAACGGATCCAAGTGAATGGACCCAACGGAATTCAATTATTCACTGGCTTGGCTGAGAGATCGGATAAAGGGAGTCAAATCTGGTCGGTAGTGGGGCATTAGCTCCATCTAGCGGTTTCGCAATAAGTATTCCGCTGGCTTGGCCAAGTGACCGATTACAAGGAACCAAGCCATGCGGCGGTGGGTCACTTGCTTCGCTTAACGGATATTTCTACCTAGAATTAATGCTTATTCCCAAAGCAATAAAATAAAATACCAAGTTGTGCCTTTCATATAAAGTATAAAATATAATATTAATATCCTATATTTTAACTACTAAAATAAATCATGAATTAGGAGTGCAATTTCCCTAGCAAATTTTGCTTCATTACACCTGAAAAAAATAATAAAATATAATGACGTTATTTTTTTCCATGCGTCTTCTTGTTTCCTGAAAGAAAAGAAAACTGTTGAACGGTCCCTAACTGATTAAAGGCGCTTGCCCCGCGATGGTTAAAAAACTTTATTTGGGGGCAAGTTCAACCTTTTACAAACTCAAAAACTAAATTTAAAAAAAATAAAATACAATTCCTTACTTACAGATGAACATTAAAACAAAAATAAAGATCTGCGGCGGTCCTCTAGGTGAAACTTCCATTCCTAGGTACTGAGGGTTCTCTCCTAAAAAAAAAGAAAAACAAATAACGGTGTCGGTTAACGGATCTTCTACTGCCGAGCTGGTCCCCTGGAGGTTCTTTTCTTAGCATTCCTCCGGGTAGCAATAGTGGACGGTTCATCGGTGACAGCAAAATACGGTTTCAGATCCTTGATATGGATCCGAGTGATCTTCTTTCCGGTAGTGGACTTGAGGTTGCAGACAACTGGTAATACGACGTCGGTAACGGTATGTGATCCTGAATATTTCGGCCCAGGTTTCGACGAAGAACCCTTGCGGGCGATACGGACTGTTTCCCATGGTTGCTTGCTGACTGACGGTTGCATGGTTCCTGTTGTCTGCCGTTGCAAGACTTTGCATTGCTGACATTGCATGCAAGTGCGTACATGTCTGGCGATGTCACGGAACATTCCTGGCCAGTAGTACTTCTTTGAGATACGTGCAATAGTTTTGGCGATCCCCATGTGTCCAGCGGACGGAGCATCATGGTTTTCTTGCAGGACGGTGCGGCGGAGTGCTGTGGGAACACGTATTTTCCATGGTTCTGACAGATCTGGCTTGCTGGGATCCCCAAAGTGGCGGAACTGCCGATCATTACGTATGAAGTAATTCGGATATCCTTTTGGGTTTCGGTCAAGTTCTGTCTTTTTCGGTTGGTACCACGAACGGTTCGGCGGTTTTATTATCCCATTGGATAACGTTTCATCAATTTTCTTATTGATTACTTCCTGCTTCTTTGAATTCTGCGGACGGTACCTCCGCTTGCGCCGCTTAGACGGTGAGAGGCGGGTGCTATGAAGTTGAGCCGACTTCGTGGTTTCAGATGTGTTCTGGAAGCTTGGCAATTCAGTATCCTGGCGTTCCTGAAGTTTTGCTTCTTCGCTCTGGGATAGAGCGAAAGCTATTCCTCCCAACGGACTGTTGCCGAGCGGTGATGAGACGGGACGGCGGTTCAGGAAAACGGTGGCGGTGATCAGATCTATCTGGAAATCTTTTGTACTTAGGATATCCATCCCTAGTACAATATCGGAGGATAGGTTCGCCAGATAGAATAGGCGCTCGAAAAAGGGAGTTTCATTTATCGTAAACTCTAAACTGTACGCCTTGTTGATGGTTACAATTTCCCCATTGGATAACTGGGCAGACGAGTCAGATATGTTGACTGATGGCAACCCTAGTCGGCGACAGAAATCTTGCACATGACTTCCCACGTAAGATCTGGTGGACCCGGTATCGACTAAGGCAGAAAAATTGCTGCCATACATGGTTACATGTATGTGCGGCCGGTTGTCTCGGTGGATGGTATTTTCATGGTCGGTAGTAGGGTGGAACTGTGCTGACCTCGTGGCGGGACAGCTCCGGTCTAGTTTTCTCGCTTTGCGGCACGTACAGTCTCGTGACATGGTACCTTGTTGACCGCAATGCGAACAAAAGAATTTCGGCGGAAAATAGCACTGGTTACGGAAATGTCCGGTTCTCCCACATCTCCAGCAGATATTTCCTCGGTTTATGGGAGTTACAGTGATGGAAGTCGATGGCCTACTCGCGTTGTTAGCCTCTTGACTAACAGGTGGAGTTTGGTCCATCGGTCTTTGAGTGTCCTGCGACGTTCGTGTAGCCAAGACCGCAATTTGATCCATTCGAGATGGTGGTGGCGGCTGGTTCCTACTTGCAGGCGGTGATGGCGGTCGGTAATTACTTACAGGTGGTGGTGACGGTCGGTTATCATTCGTAAGTGGTGACAGCCGATTAGTGGTGCTTGCAGGGTGTTGATTTGCGGACAAGTACGGTGCAGTAGTGTTTGTTAGGTACACTTGCTGCATTTCCTGACGTAGCGCTTCGAATTCCTTGACCCTGGCGGTCAAAGCGGCTACATTTGTCAGTTCGTGTCTCGGAATATACTGCCTATAATCTGGAAGCAGGTTTCGGTAAAGCCACCGGAGTTCCTGCTGTGGAGTGAGATCTCCATGCCGGCGGATGAGTGTTTGCATGTCGGTTAGATAGGTACTTGCAGGTTCATCCGGTTTCTGGAGGCGGCGGCTTATTTGAGCCTCTATCTCCTCTTGGTAGTTAACCGGGAAGAAGAATATGCGGAATTCGGTGGTAAAGTCTTCCCAAGTTTTCCAGTGTATACGGTTATTCCTGCACCATAATAATGCCGGTCCTTGAAGTAATTCTGGTAGCACAGGTAGCAGCTGTGACGGACGGATTCCAGTGTACGAACAGACTTCCTCTATTCGTTCTAGGAAGGCGGCGGGATCTCCCTTCCCGTTGAACTGGATGCCCCATTTACGGACTTTAAATGGATCTAAAGTCATGTCCGCGGTCTGTGCTGACGAAGGCGGTATAGTAGACGGTACTGGTAGAGGCGGAACTGTTAGTGGTGGTGGTGTCGAGAGGACAGGTCTGGTATCTTTTAACATCCTGTATACTCCTCTCGTCTCACTTCTACCTCACGGTTGTAGCAAACGGTGACAGTCGATGATAAGTAGCGGAAAAACGCGACGGTGGCGGCTAGTGACGAACGGTGGTGAATGATGCAAAGCGGTATCTCAGAGAGACGGTGACTCACAACAGTGATTCACGACGAAGTATCGATGAACGGTAACAGCAGGTAATAGACAACAATGAACAGTCTGAGCGGTCTCTCAGAGTGGTCTGTTCACTACGGTGTCTCAAGACGAAGTGTTGTTGAACGGTAATAGCAGGTGACAATGAACAGTCTGAGCGGTACCCCAGATTGGTCTGTTCACTACGGTGTCTCAGGACGGTGTGGCTGAACGGTCTGAGCAGTTTCTCAGAATGATCCGTTCTCTGCGGTCTCCCAAGACGAAGTGCCTATGAACGGTAACAGCAAGTGAGAATGAACAGTCTGAGCGGTATCCCAGAGTAGTCTGTTCACTACAGTGTCTCAGGACGATGTGGCTGAACGGTCTGAGCGGTTTCTCAGAGTCGTCCGTTCTTTGCGGACTCCCAAGACGAAGTGTCGATGAATGGTAACAGCAGGTGACAATGAACAGTCTGAGCGGTATCCCAGAGTAGTCTGTTCACTGCGGTGTCTCAGGACGATGTGGCTGAACGGTCTGAGCGGTTTCTCAGAGTGGTCCGTTCTCTGCGGTCTCCCAAAACGAAGTGTCGATGAACGGTAACAGCAGGTGACAATGAACAGTCTGAGCGGTATCCCAGAGTGGTCTGTTCACTACAGTGTCTCAGGACGGTGTGACTGAACGGTCTGAGCGGTTCCTCAGAGTGGTCCGTTCTCTGCGGTCTCCCAAGACGAAGTGCCTCCTGTTAACTCCTACACGGTTTGATATATCGAGTCTAGAGTAGCTCCGTTGGCTTCTGCGTACTCGATTTACTATGTCAGGAGTGGTCACAAGCTATATCTCCTCTGTCACCGGAGTTTCTAAGCCTCCGGGCAAAATCCGGTGAGAGTCGATTTAAAAGGTGTCTGGCGGTGCGGACAATTGTTCCCTATCGGTTTTAACAGGTTTCGGCTTTCCCCTTCCCCAGGGTACACTTTTTCCAGGAACGGACGGTCGGATCACGCTGAAACCAACGGCAATCGATTCAGCGTCCTTGAGTTACTATTAAACGAGGGGTCACTTGCCTAGTAACTCCAGACCCCGGAGTCGGTAAGTATTCCGGGCACAATCCGGGTGGTCGGTAAAAGTCGGTGCAGATGGTGTGTCTGGGTACTGTTTATCACCTAGTATGGGTCCTACTCAATTCAGACCCATAACTTGGCTGTAGCACACTTTTTCCCGGAACGGACGGTCGGATCCGGTTGCAAACGTCACCAATCGATTTCTTGGGTCCGATTACCCCGAAAACGACACCCCACACGATATTTTGTGTGTTCGGGTACCTTCGGCGGACTTCGGAAGTGTTCGGTCGAAGTTCGGGTTTTTGCTAAAAGTGCAGCCTCCACGTGTGGCAATTCCACAGAAACTGCCTCTGGTTCGGAAAAATTCCCAAAGGAGCTATTAAATGGTTAATAACGCCTTCGGGTGCGGTCGGAGGGGTTCGGCAGTAGTCGGGATCGGTTCCTCGTGCTCGGTTTAGTCAAAAATGACACCTCACACGCCTATAAGTACCTGTTCGGAGAATTCGGTTGCTTTCGGTGACTGCCGAATGTGAAGTCTAAACTACTTTCCCTAATAACGGTCCCTGTTCGGGCGCCAAAGTATGTGACGTTTTATTCACTCGTTAGGTGAGTGAAAGGACGTCACTTTGGCACTCGAGCTTTAGTCAGCGGTTGACGGTATGCTCGGGCGCCACCTTTACAATTTTTTACGTGGTGTAAAGGTCCCACACTAGCCTCCTAACGCAGCCTGTTACAGTAGGGCTGGGATAGCGTCAGTGGAGACACGGTACGTCCAGGGGTCTAGGGATAGTAGACTTCACACACACACAGCAAAAGTCACCTTTAGAGAATATATAAAATATTTATTTTTGCTATTCCTAACAGTACAGTTCTATTTAAACTAAACTACCTAAAATTACGCTACTACAGAAAATATATACGAAAAAAAACAAGAAAGCGGGGTTAGGCGGTGCAAGAGGGGCGGCTCATGAACGGTAAAAATACGATAGGCAACAACGGTAATGCGGCGGGGTATGAGTCGGTGCAAAAAGCAAAAGCTACGGTCAGTACAGTACAACTACCAGGCGGGAGGAAGCAATACGAGAATAAGCTACATGCAACAAACTACTAACGCAACTTGGCTAGGGTGCCGTACCAGAATCTATGCTCATATAAATATATATATATTAAATGATAAATAAATTCACCTATTACTGGGTCCGGTTCCCTTTTGGTAAAGTCATCCCTTGAGATGACTGTCCCTCCAGGGTTGGTGTATACCAGCGCCGACAATCCCTCAGGTGTCACGAGTCCACGTAGGGAACTAGTCGCTGGGGACTACCTAGAACACTGTTACGTGGCCCGATTAACCGGAGTATTGTCCGGGCGCTAAGGTTACGCAATCAACCGTTTGCTACACAGATATCGGAGGTGTCCAAGAGGTCCACGTGGGGAGCTAGTCGCTGGGGACTACCTAGCCCACTGTCACGAGGACTATTTTTCACCTCGGATATTCGGTAGTACCCTCCTTTCCGGTTGGTCAGTACCTGGAATCTTCCAGGCGTCCACGGGTCCACGTGGGGAGCTAGTCGCTGGGGACTACCTAGCCCACTGTCACGAGACCTGTTTTTGCCCGCAATATTCCTGTACTCACCCGGTGAGTTGCCTAAAAGCTGAAAGAAAGGTATGATTATTACGGTTAGTGGTGTTAGTACACAACTGGTACTTAACTCCGGCCAAGTTGCTTATGAACTACTAATTTTAACTTACTCCTTTGCTGGACGGTGACGGCGGTGTTTCCTGGGTACTGCGGCAGTGCGGCGATCCTCCTGAATTCCTTGAACGGATCCAAGTGAATGGACCCAACGGAATTCAATAATTCACTGGCTTGGCTGAGAGATCGGATAAAGGGAGTCAAATCTGGTCGGTAGTGGGGCATTAGCTCCATCTAGTGGTTTCGCAATGAGTATTCCGCTGGCTTGTCCAAGTGACCGATTACAAGGAACCAAGCCATGCGGCGGTGGGTCACTTGCTGCGCTTAACGGATATTTCCACCTAGAATTAATGCTTATACCCAAAGTAATAAAATAGAATACTAAGTTGGGCCTTTCATATAAAGTATAAAATATAATATTAATATCCTATATTTTAACTACTAAAATAAATCATGAATTAGGAGTGCAATTTCCCTAGCAAATTTTGCTTCATTACAACCATCACTGTAGCAAACATTAGAAAATTAACTCTTATCCTTGACCATAATGCAAAATAGGAGTGCTGCCATCTACATTAAATGAAAACTCACTTTTTTCTTTTAATTTTAAAACATTCAACTCTCCTTCATTAATAAAGAGTATTTTTAAATAATTTTTAACACCCAAATGAACGTAATATCCATTGCTTAATTGAACAACATTCACTATTCACACAACGTAAGTAAGTACTTTATAAAAATTTGCCATTGCAATTTACTAATGCACAAATTGTACACGGTTAAGGTTGAAAGGGAATATTATGTTTAAACCAGGTACTCATGCAACTGCAAGTAATAAATACACTCTAAAGTGAAATTTACATGAAGGACAATAGCTCAGAGGAAGCGTACTGGATTACCAAGCCTTAAGCAGGTTTTTCAATTTATTTTCCTGCATAAACAGAAGAGTTATTTATGTTCCGCACCTCTAGCACAGGACTGTATTATGTCTATACTTACAGTAAAAAATTTTAAAAATAAATAGCATAAATTATAAGAAATGTTTGATAGCGGTTTTTTACTATGATAAATTTTATCAAGGTCCCCAGCCTTACCAGCGGCTCACATCGAGTTAGGTTTTCATACCTGTATAAATTGTAATTTGATATTTCATATAATGTACACAAATAGATCTGATATGTAAGGTTACTAAACTCTGTAAAAACATTATCTGAATAAATAATTTTGGACTACCAAGCGATAGGCCGACGGTTCAAATCCCACAGCCAGATGATTTTAAGGTAAGTGTTTAAAATTCTGTTACAGTGTTATTTATAATAATATATGTATATTCAAACCATTCCTAATTAATAAAAACGTAAAATGGATAAAAACTGAAAGATGAAATAATATTCTCAAGTGAAAAAAGATTTTTGAGCCCGGGTTCTTATTTGGGGCCATATTCGTCAAATTAAGGTCATATTGAACGTGATTGTGACGTCAGGATATGACGTCATTAGAATGTGACATTAGACCGTCATTTAGACGTACATTGAACGTCGTTATATTGGGACTTATGACGTATATTATGACAAATAAATGGGGTCAAAATGACGTCAGTCTACTAGCTGGGAATAAACTCTCTCAAATAATTTACACACCATTTTTAAATATTGTTGATTTTTGAAAATATGCTGATATTTACAGGTTGGAAATTCGACTTATAATTAGCGGTCTGTTTTTAATATTCAACAATATCAAATAAATATATATGTATTTTATCTGAGAGAGAATTTATTAACGTTACTCTGATTCCAGTCTAGAAATACAAATAAAAACATTACAAATGAGAATAAACTTTTTGTATTTACGCATACGTAAAATTTGAGGTTATGTTAGCCATATGAGGCACGCGTCGGTCGTGCCGTATGTGGTACTTTACTATGAATAGAATTCGTATACCACCGCAATTTAATTATATTTAAGTTACCTTTATCCCAAAGCAATGATGGAGATAAGTGTAAGGAGGAATAATTAAGAAAACTTAATAACATTTCTAAAATAAACAGGTACTTACTTACTAATGCAATCTAAAAATAAAATTACACCTAACCACAGTCTTTACAATGCCAGGCGGCAGGGGTATTTTCCCTATGTTATTGTGACAAGATCACCTACCTCAGTGATTTTTTGCATACGTTTTAAGTCTCCATTAAGTATCCCAAATGCGCAAAATTCTATATTTTTTAATTCCCGTGGAACGGAGTGGGGGGGGGGGGGCGAACAGGTGCAAAAATTACGTTTCAATTATCTCGGCTCCTATATTACTGAAGCTACGATAAAAGCGATGATGTCAGGGCAGAAAGCGCATCGAGCATTAAGACTTTGGTCGTTGTAACTTCATAGGTTATCGATTGGGGGGTGGGGCAAACTTTCTAGGAGTAGCAATTTTTTTTTACAAAATCGTTTATTTGCAACTTGCTCTTACTATTTTATACATATATCAATCTAATATTTATTCAGGGGTTATGAATTCCTAATTAAATAATTGAAAATAATAATAACAGCATAATCTTATTTCGTAGTTTTAAATCAAATTATTTAAGAAACGACTGCCCGTATGCTACTACTCCCGGACCCAGATTTTCTCTCGACGGCCCTGCCTGTTAGGGCCCCCCTCTTTCGTCCCCGGGACTTAAAACATATAGAATTTTGTGCATTTGGGATACTTAAGGGGGGCTTAAAACGTATGCAAAAAATCAGCGAGGTAGGTGATCTTGTCACAATTACATAGGGAAAATTTCCATGCCGCCTGGGCTACATACAGTTTGCCAAGGCTAGCTTGGACTTCGAAATACTTACAAGTTTAAAAAGAAAGGTCAGTGTTCGACAAAGATGCAAGATACTGATTTATTCGAAAATACAACCTGAGGCACAAGTATTTGTACCTGAATATCGAATACTAAAATGGGAAATGGGTTAATTATATACACGATTTCTTATACAAATGTCAATAACTACTTTTATTATTATTTGAGATTGAAATTATCATGAAATGTTTGGTATTGTGGCCAAAATTCTTGTAATAAACTGCTAATGTTTACAATGTAGGTAGGTAATAATGCTAAAATATTTTAATAACTGTTTAATCCATCCTATCTGTTTTCTAAAAGCAGGTAATCAAAATATGTAATATAATAATAACAGTTAATTTATTAAGTAATTGTAATTTTACTTTATTGGGGTTATATATTTTACAGGATTCGAACCGAGAAATCAGCTGTGAAACTGTGAAAGTCGTCACTTAACGTGATGTACTAGGGTTGGGGTGGACTTGAAATTTCAATTAGTCTCGTCGGAGAAAGTAAAACATGAAATTTTTAAATGTTCATAACTAAATAAATACATCAGCAGGAAGGCTTCCTAATGTCGATATCGAAAGACTGAAATTGGAATTTTCACGGCATCGCTAATTGCATGGGCGAAATCGAAAATTCGAGCCAACAGAAGTGAACGAAAAATAGAATTTTTGGACATTTCGCGAATTCGATTTATTTTTCTTCCATTAATGTGACTGGTACGTTAATTACCGGAAAACCCGGAAGAGATTTTAAATCGCCAGAACTGCACCTTGACATTAGAATTTGAACAATTTTCTTGCAACTTTGCCGATTTCTAGCAACGTTTAATCCCCGATCTAGACATCTGGCAATAATTTTACGCAATTTCAACAGTTAAAACTATACCTACACAAAATTTCAGAGCTGCGCTTAAAGATTTTGTTTTGATTAAAAATTAATGCTTTGAACCCTTTCCTCCCCGGGAGCGACTTCTGGCTGCAGAGCTATGCACTTTTCAGCTAGTACGGGGGGTTTTAACGTAAAAATATTCTCTACACCTTATCATTTTTAAATTTTCGTAGCCAGCTCTTAGCACAATCACAAGTCTTTTTTTCGAGAGGGCGGGAAGATATTTACACAAAAAGTTTGCAAAAGCTTCTTTTTCGGCGATAACTAAGAAATGCCTGTATGAGAAAGAAGTTTCATTCAAAGTTAAAGAAAATTTGATAATACGTGATCTGAGCCAAGGTTTGTCCAAAAATATTAATCCCCCCTCCCCCTCTCGAGTAGGAAACGCGATTTTCGAAGAATAATTGCATGACATTAACTCAAAGAATGGCAAAAAAAATTTCAAATTCCATTGTTGGCTTCCAAATCCAGATCCGTCCTACTAATAAGTTAGATTCTTATTTTATACGAAACAGTTACGTATGAGAAATTTTTTGTAGGTACATTTTTGCAGAATGTTGCGCTCCTTAATTTTCTCTTCTACGTTTTTTTATACTTTGTGTTCTTTAAAATTTGTCTCCAGCAATTGTTTTTTAATTTGACGTCACTATTTCATGTTCTGACCGAGGTGGCCTTGGAACTTATTTATAATGCTTTTCTACTAGTGAAAACCTACTTCTCTGCAAAACTTCACATAAAGCTTATTAATCCAGGCTCTAGAATAAGATTCTTTCTTTTTCGCCCACAATATATATACTTTAAATCTTTTGTTGTTAATAAATCAATAACTACTAACGGATACAAGCTCTCTAATTTTGAGAACCCATGTAAAATCATCACTGAAAATATGTTTGTTTCAGCTGCTTTGAATCCAATTTAAATGGTGTATATTATAAGAAACCACAGGAGAATAACTATTTTAGAGGTATAATTTGGGAACACTGGCTAGGAAACTATTCCTTGAAGAAATCTGTTATGATGGTAAAATCAAGAGGAAACGCTTATACCGACTCTAATGTCTCGTCATCTGATATGTCAATTACTGAAACAATACCTTATTATGAAGAACCATAATTAAGGTTATAGTCTATAGTATTGTATTATTACTATTAAATAATTTATAATTTTTTAATTGTATACGAATGTTTATTAAATTATTTGTTATATTACTTCCACATCCACGTAGTGGATTGGAAGTATAGTAATCGCAAAAAAATTTTCAAAAATTTTTTATTCGTGAAATAGGTTTAGAATGTCATGAAACGTCGATATTTTAAATTTGAGCGAAAAAAAAATTTTCTGTCTGTCTGTCGGTCTGTCTGTAACTTTTTTTTTGTCCGCACGCTTTCTCCGGAACGGTTTAAGATATTGACCTGAAATTTTGTACACGTATATATTATAACGAGATCTGGAACTGGATTGTTTTTTGAGGAAATCCGGTGAAGGGTTGGGGGTTAAATAGGGGTAAATAGGGGGAAATAAGTAAAGCAAGCTTGTAAGAGTACAGAAACTTGAAATTCGGTGTATGTACTAGAAGTTAAGGCCTCAGATTTTTTTATAATATTTTTCAACCCCCCACCACCCCTACCCCATTAAAGGGGTTGATAAAATAAAGTTGAGATATTCATTTGAAATTTCGTACACGTATGTATTATAACGATGTCTAGAATTAGATTATATTTTGGGATGATTCCGTTGAAGGGTTGGGGGTTAATTTGGGGTAAATAGAGGAATATAAGTAAAACAAGTTGGTAAGAGTACAGAAACTTGAAATTCGGTGTATGTACTAGAAGCCAAAGCGTCAGATTTTTTAATAATATTTTTCAACCCCCACCACCCCTACTCCAATTTGAAAAGGGTTGATAAAATAAAATTGAGATATTCATTTGAAATTTTCCACACGTATGTATTATAACGACATCTGGAACTAGATTATATTTTGAGATAATTCCGTTGAAGGGTTGGTGGTTAAATAGGGGTAAATAGGGGAAAATAAATAAAGCAAGCCGGTAAGACTACAGAAACTTGAAATTCGGTGTATGTACTAGAAGCCAAGGTCTCAGATTATTTATAATATTTTTCAACCCCCACCACCCCCTACTTCATTATTAAAAGGGTTGATAAAATAAAATCGAGATATTCATTTGAAATTTGGTACACGTATGAATTATAACGACATCTGGAACTAGATTATACTTTGAGATGATTCCGTTGAAGGGTTGGGGGTTATTTAGGGGTCAATAGGGGGAAATAAGTAAAGCAAGCTGGTATGAGTACAGAAACTTGAAATTCGGTGTATGTACAAGAAGTTAAGGCCTCAGATTTTTTTATAATATTTTTCAACCCCCCCACCACCATTAATGGGGTTGACAAAATAAAGTTGAGATATTCATTTGAAATTTCGTACACGTATGTATTATAACGACGTCTGGAATTAGTTTATATTTTGAGATGATTCAGTTGAAGGGTTGGGGGTTAATTTGGGGTAAATAGAGGAATATAAGTAAAACGTTGGTAAGACTACAGAAACTTGAAATTCGGTGTATGTACTAGAAGCCACAGCGTCAGATTTTCTCATAATATTTTTCAACCCAACCACCCCTACTCCAATATGAAAAGGGTTGATAAAATAACATTGAGATATTCATTTGAAATTTGGTACACGTATGTATTATAACGACGTCTGAAACTAGATCATAATTTGAGATGATGCCGTTGAAGGGTTGGGGGTTAAATAGGGCAAATAGGGGAAAATAAGTAAAGCAAGCTGGTAAGACTACAGAAATTTGGGATTCGGTGTATATACTAGAAACCAAGGCCTCAGATTTCTTTCTAATATTTTTCAAACTCTACCACCTCCGCTTCATTATTAATGGGTTTGATAACATCAAATTGAGATATTCACTTGAAAGTTAGTACACGTATGTATTGTAGTGACATCTGATTGAGATGACTCCATTGAGGTGGTAGGTTGTAAATAGTGGGAAATAAGTACGGTAAACTGGAAACTTCATTTTTAACGTATATGGTAGAAACCAACTCCTCAAACTTTTCTATGACATCTACCCCAAATATTATTAAAATTCTATGACCAATAATTTCCACATACTAGAGTGCAAATATAGTCAAGATGTTTCATTTAAAGTGACTTGGACGAATAATCTGGATGTGGAAGTAGTGATTCCTTAGGCAGCGGTTTTATTCGCTCGTGTCAAGGCCTGTAATTAACATATAAATTCACTATCCGCAATTTCTTTATTACAACAAAAAAATATCAAGGTAGTTTCTAGTCATTGGTTTGAAAAAAATTATATGCTTCTGATTCTTGTTCAATCTTAAGTGAATGGGGCAAATTGGAAAGGTGATATTACGTAACACCATAAAAAATAGAAACATGATTTCACTTAGTGTTGCCTACAGTAGGCGTTTGCATCGCCATCTTGATTCTTGTAAACCAGTTACTATTCTAGAAGTGACATTGCATGCTCTTCTCTTATTGCATATCTAAATCAGGTAGTAAAAGAGGTATTAATGACTGTATTCTAATAAACAAAGTACAAACATTTTAAAATAAATCAATATACCCCATTTCACAAAAATTGGGCAATAAAATAAAGACTCGACTACCCATGCCATATAATTCTTTCACCAAAATAGCGTCACATAGTCATATTTATTTTTATCATTCAAGAAGTAATATTTTATATCTCTACTGACTCATGATTTGTAGGTTCTAAGCTTCAAAAATTAATATAGTCGAGGGAAATTATTTGACCTGGACAAAATTTGTAGAAATTAATTTTCTCACGTTCTTTGAAGTGTCACAAACCCAAATCTACAAAAATCACAACATTGCTACCGAAGCTATTTGAAGGTCAAAAGTTTTTTTGCAAATATCTCGCGTCCTCTGCATTGGATGCCCATGAGGTCAATGTGATAGTTGTCGAGAATTAAATTATCTGCAAGCTTTCGTTTGTATTTTTTCGTGATATTCAAGGTCAAATTTCAAAAACATGGTTTTTCGCGAATACCTCGCGCCAAAAAATTTAGACTGCAATCAAGTTAACATGAAAGTTGTAGAGAATTCAATTATCTACAAGGTTGGTACCCTGATAACACCAAACGTCCCCAGGACGTTCACTTAGGTCCTCGTTTGGTCTGAACGTCCCGGGTTTACATGGTACGTCCCAAGGACGTCCGTTTGCTATCGTCCCTAAAACGTTCTGAATGAAACGTTTTGAGGACATCCTGCTAGAGTCTAGTCAAGACAAACCTAAACACATTTGTGAAATAACCTCTAGGAGTGATGTTTTTTTTGAGCAGATGAGGATATGATTAAAAAAGGAAATTAAAAACTGTAGAAATGAAATTACAATCATTAAAAACAAAATTTCTTTTGATAACAAAATATTTTCATATTTCATGGTCCATTTAAATTTTGTCAATTTGATTTTTCTGATTTCAGAAATCTTATATTCGTTTCAACTATTTTTTTCATGAGTTTCGGTTATATTACAGCCATTTTCACCGCAATCTTTAAGCAGAGCTTATATGTAATGTTACTCAGTTGCTGTCAAACTGGAAAATTCAATTTGGCAGGCATTGCAATCATTGCATCATTTTTACAAAGAATTTATATTTATTGCATTTTTATTTCTTCCGCACACTGGCACTAGTCACTTTTAACGGCTACAAAGTACCAAAAACAGGTAAGTCTATTTAATTGATTTATTAATATATAGGTATTTAGATCGATATTTTATTCTAGATAAATTTGGTGCGGCTTATTTGTAGGTTATAATAAATATACTACCACCCACCTTATTTGGCTCTGTTAAAATTCTATGGAAGATCACCTGTGAACCTGAGTATGTAGTTTTTAGTTGTTTATCATGGAGGGAACTTATTCACTTAAAAGAAGATTGTTGGTTAAACATTATAAATACAATACTTCCCTTCGGTATGCGAAGGAAGTAAAAATTGAAAAGAAGTACCTACTCATGCAGTGTGTTAAACGAAGTGTTATATATGGTTCGACATCTCTGATGAACAAGTGGAGGCGATGAAACTTTTAATAGGTAAGGTTTGATACATCGAGTAATAAAAACATTTGCCAGAAAACATCAACAAACTTGTAAAGTATATTTAGGGATTTCAGTAAATTAATATAAGGAAAAAAACTAATAAAGGTAGGTACTTTTTGAGGAAAATTTACAAATTTGTAACTTATATGCCCTATTTGTTATATTTTTCTGAAATTATGCTGTACGTACGTACAAAAACTTTTATACATCATCAATGCTCAACCTAATAAACCTGCTTCTAACCGTAAATCCTAATGCATCTTAACCCATGGCCATTTTCTTTACTTGAATTCTGTAATAATATTGGCAAAAAATATAACGTTAAACTTATAATAATGTTATTAATCTGCATTAGTCACAACATATATTTCTGCTTCTCTCGGTCTTTGGTATTATTTGTAGAATCGATCATTCATATAAAGAGGTGTTCTTATAATTTTTAAATGAACAAGGGAACCTTTCAAATGCAAAAGTCAGTTAAACAAAAAAATGTTCACATTTAAACTGTCATTTTTTTTTTAAATAGGACACCAAGAAAATTATAATAATTTATTTTAAATATAAGCTTGCCATCAAGTGGCATATATTAGTCTTAATGTTTTTTGCCAAGATTTCATCTGAAATGTTAATTTTTCTTTTATTTGCACAGGGGCTGCTGCAGTCGCTGACGCTTCAAAGTCTTGGAAGGACACCGAAATGGCTATTACATCGTGATTGAAGAGGGCAAAAGAAAGAACAGAGAGGGTGTCAAAAAAGTGAGAATATTAGAAAATAATATAAACTAAGATAATTATAAAAAGACGAAGTGTGCAAAACGTTAAGAGAAGGCGAGATATACCTACGTTTATCTTACGTTTTATTGCATACTTGGCTAATTTCTTATAATATTCAATATGACTTAATGTATATATATAACTATATTATACTGTACTTATAGGTATTATAATATATAACTTTTAAATCCCATAAAAATTGTATTTTTGACACTTGACACTTGAATTTGTAGAGTAAGAAGTTAATTAAAAAAAATACAAATGCCATAACTTATTGTTCAATAGCACAATAGAAATAAAATGTTCGCATAAATTTGTCATTTGGTGTTGATAAATAAAAGTACTAAGTATTAAAATCAATCTAATTGAATAATTTTTCTACATGGTAATTATATATTGTAATTTTTTTATCTTTTTGGCTTTTCTAACCACATTTATTCCCTTCGAAATAGAATCCAATCACTGGATTCTATTTCGAAAGACATGCATGTGGTTAGAAAACCCTCTGCTGTGAATACACCTTAAAAGTGGTGGAGGGGGAGGTACCTATATGTTTTGCATAGTATGTCCCAACAACGTTTTCAGGACGTCCTCTCTAGACCTACATTCGTCCCACATAAGTCCTGGGTGGGACGTCCTCGGGACACCCCGTTTTGCTGACACGGAACGTCCCGAAAACGTCCTCGGTACGTCTTACGTCGGTAGAGTACGTCCTCGGGACGTTTTCATGTCCTGTGCGTACGTTCTTGGGACGTTTTCGGGACGTCCATGTGCTATTAGGGTACTTTGCATTAATTCACAATACCTCGCCCTTCTCGAGATTAAAACAACAGTTTTTTGCAAATATCCGTCCCATGCATAGGAAGCGAGATATTTGCAAAAAAACATGTTTTTAAACTTCGACCTTGAACATCTCGAAAAGGCCGAGGTGCTGGGAATTAATGCAAAATATCAATCTTGTGGATAATTGAGTTATCTACGATTTTCATGTTATCTTTATTGCTGTCTGATGTTTTTGGGGCGAGATATTCACGTTAAATCATTTTTTTAGAACTTTGGCCTTGAATATCATGAAACTACAACTTTTTCACATTGACCTCATGGGCATCCAATGCATAGGACGCGAGATATTTGCAAAAAGCTTTTGTGGGTTTAGGTTTGGGACACACAAAGAACGTCTGTGCAAAAATTCAGATTTTAATTAATTCTGTCCAAGTTTCCTCCTTTTTTTGGCTAATTTCCCTGTACTAAATAGAGGAATAAACTTTTAACGCACACTGTTTTGTCACAGCAGTAAAATCCATATATCAAAAGTTACCCTAATAGCACATGGACGTCCCAGAAACGTACTCACAGGACATGAAAACGTCCGAGGACGTTTGAGGGACGTTCCGTGTCAGCAAAACGGGGTGTCCCGAGGACGTCCCACCCAGGACTTACGTGGGACACGAATGTAGGTCTAGAGAGGACGTCCTGAAAACGTTGTTGGGACATACTATGCAAAACATATAGGTACCTCCCCCTCCACCACTTTTAAGGTGTATTCACAGCAGAGGGTATTTGTTCCTTTTTGGGTTTTCTAACCACATGCATTTCTTTCGAAATAGAATACAGTGATTGGATTCTATTTCGAAGGGAATAAATGTGGTTAGAAAAGCCAAAAAGATTTTAAAAAATGACAATATATAATTACCATGTAGAAAAATTATTCAAATAGATTGATTTTAATACTTGGTATTTTTATTTATCAACACCAAATGACAAATTTATGCGAACATTTTATTTCTATTGTGCTATTGAAAAATAAGTTATGGCATTTGCATTTTTTCAAAATTAACTTCTTACTCTACAAATTCAAGTGTCAAGTGTCCAAAATACAATTTTTATGGGATTTAAAAGTTATGTATTATAATAGCTAGTACAGTATAATATAGTTATGTATACATTAAGTCATATTGAATATTATAAGAAATAAACCAAGTGTGCAATAAAACGTAAGATAAATGTATATCTCACCTTCTCTTAACATTCGTTTATGTTATTTTCTAATATTCTCTCTTTTTTGACACCCTTATAACAAGGAGTAAACTTTTAAAGCACACTTTTTCAATTCACTATAAAATCACCCGTGCTAGAAATTAATTTCATCTCCCGTACTACAACATATTTAAATTTCGCGCAAGAAATAGGTATTTAATATTTCTGAAGTTGGTATTCCCGGCGCTAGTGTAATTAATCGATTTTTAGGTGTTGTCTTCTCTCTGTGCGTGGTTAAGCCGGCAGTGTTGTATTACATAGTATTATTGAAAACAGTTAGATAATGTAAGTATACTTTCAACAATAATATTTTGCATGTTACATTGTAAATATGAGACAGTAAACAATCTTTATTTTTTTAGATAAAAATGGCTAGAGGTGGAATGAGAGGCAGAGGTGGCATGAACCGCGGCGTTGGTGGAAGACCGCCATACAAAGTTAAGATGTTTTTGCCCCGACACCCATTTGATTTAGCATTATGTGAATCCGCTTTCCCGAGGGTGAAAATTGCCCCTGATGAAACCACATTTACACAAGCCCTTTTGAAACGTAATGCCGATTTGTCACCAACACCAGCTGAGCAGACAGCCATTTTAAATTTGGTTACCAAAATTCAAACTGTTTTAGACAATTTGGTAGTGGCTCCCGGAAATTTCGATGCCTGCGTAAGTTATAACTAGATAATGGAAGTACTAGAATCATTTGATTTTAAGCTTGCAATGGTGAACCTCTAGTAGATACCTACCTAACCTTTTAAAATTTGTAGTCTTCGCCTAGGCCTTTTTCAAATGGACTGAATGTGAAGATGGATTTAAATTAATAATCTTTCTGGGATCCATCCTAATTTAATCTTTATATAGGTGGAGATAATTTAAACAGAAAAAATCAGCTTAACGGCCCCCTCATGGTACATGTACTTACCATACGCCATGTGCTATAACCGTAGGACATATCAGAAATAAAGATACTTAAATCATGAGCATTTATAATCCACGTAACTTATGCTATATATATATATAAAGGTTAATGTTTATTTCTTATGGTTATTGCTAGGTAATATGGTAAAAGCGCATGAAGTAGAATGAAAAGTTGTAGTGACACTGCTGGCTACTTGATGAAGTTCGTCAATTTCAAATCCGGTTTAAAAACAACTAGTAAAAGAGAACATGTAAAAGTAAATTGAAACATGGAACATAAGTTACAAATAAAAAACGACAAGGTTTTTGTCATAAATCTATCCAAATTTTGAGATCTTTAGGAAGGAAAAAAAAAGTTATATACCGTGCTGTAATAAAATGACAGGCATCTTATTTCAACTCTACTGCCAGAAAAATTTGATTGATAAACGAACAGTAACATGCAACTGGTATGTTTGCCAGTAAATAACATCGAGTGCAAATCATGCGCGTGCAAAAGACAACATGCACTCCATGATTTTTATGGAAATAACAATAGTGTGTCACCGATAAAATTGTCAATTTTTAGTAAACCTTAAGTAAGCCTTTTCCTTCATTATGCTAGTTACTATAATTTCGTCCTCGCTACTATCCAGGGGGCTACTCAAATATTCTTTGATTTTAGTAAATGTTCTTATTCTTTCTGAATTACTCATGGCCACTATATTGCACCCTACCATCGCACGAGCTGCTAGGCATCTATTAAGAGGAAAACTTATCCTTAGCTGCATAAATAATAAGTACTTAATACAGAGCAAAATTTACTTTTAAAATTTGTATGACTATGGTTGCTGTATAAATATACCCTTGTTTTATACAAAGTGTCTCTAGAATGCTCGGCCAAGGGCTTATTCAACTTATTATGTTAGAAAAAAGTTTAATATACTTCCTAAAATGATTTTGTTGTCAGAACATGTGATATTAAATGGTCTCCATTAATGTTTAGACGTTTTAAATTTAATAGAAAAGATGCTGGGCAGTGCATTAAAGCGAGTCGAGGGGAGTTACCATAATGCATTTTCAACAAAGATAAATGTTCGTATTCCTTCCGTGCTAAAAAAATTACAGATAATACTGTACAGATTTCATTTATGCCTCACTAAAAACTTTTAAATATTATAAAAAAGAACAATAATTAGGGTAAAGAAACATAAGTTCCTAACAAAAACAAGGAAAGTATACCTTGAAAATGTTTTGTTGACCACCCCTCAAGTCGCCAAGGATTTGGTGTCAAGTAAAGAGAGGCCTTACAGTTTATGGTATAGTGCAAATCGTTTCTTAGAGATAATTTTGTAATTAAAATTATTTCACCGTAAGCTAAATTCGAACCCACTTCGCTAGGTACCCCTGTTTGCAACATACACACTCCTACCACTGAGCTACTGTCGGTATTATCGCAATTCTCAATGCATTTTTCTGTTATATAGATATAAGTTTATATCAACTTTTAATCTTATTCACAAGATATACTGAACATTTAAAAATTAATATTTGGAAATGATTCGATTTTACACAAAAACAATAACATTCGTTTGTTGTAGGTATAGTTATAGTTACTATTATTTCTAACTACCAGTAGACTATACAGGGTATCCCACTTATAACTCGCAGGGCCACTTTCTTAATAACTACTTGAAAGAGGTATTTGAATTCTGTAAAAACTATTCACTAGAATAGAATAGAGTAGAATTTATTGGTGTGTTTGAAATGTAAGATAATCATGACACAAGTAAAAAATTACATGACATTCAATAATACATTACAAAAATTTTTACATACAGTACAATAAAAATACGTTTATAAGAGGAAAATACGTGCTTGTCTAATTAATAATAATAAGATGTCAGCAGACAGAACTGACAATATATAAATAATTTCAGTTTTGAGTAAAAACGATCCTTCTACAAATTGAGGTATAGTGTGCCTTGCGATGCAAAGTTTTTCGATCACAGGAACCTTGGAAAGAGGTGCTTGTGATGAAACATTACATTATAGACAACTTCTGTAATATGAAATTTTTTTTTAATTAAGTGAATTTAAATTATCTACATAATTGTTTTTTTAACTTCATTATTATCAGTTGTTGAAAAAATCATCAAAATAATATTTTTTGGAATTTTTCATGTACAGTGAAATCCCGTACACTTAAAAAATTAAGTAAGTAATCCAGTTTTTACTCTAATATTGAGTGGTATAATCAGTTTTTTTTAGAATATAGATTTTTTTTATTATCGTATAGGTTATAAAAAACTGATAATGATTGTGAAACGTCATGAGTAAGGTATTGTAATAAGAAAAACATACATATTTTTGTGTTTTTTACTTTTTTTACACCATTCCATGGGAATTATTTCGATTTATAACAAATGTAAAAATTGACGGTGAAAAATTCATAGATACGACTGCACGTAACTGCGATTATATTTATTGTGTAAATAATATAACCTAATATTTTGTCATGGCTCCGTTCCAAGGTGTGAGTAAATCTTGTTGGCATAGAAGCAATTAGTCTACAATAATAGTTTTCTATTTCGTCTAGCTCTTCAAAGCAATTTTCAATTTTTCAATGACCGACCACAATTCTTCATTTCTTGGTCTGAAATTTCACTCACGGTAATAATTCAGTATTATTGTTCCCAAAATGTTGAGTAATTATCCTGGCAATATGAACAGGCTTGTCTTGTTGATAAATGGAGGAAGCATAATGTTTTCCAAAATATTCCTATAAAACTGTCCAATAAATCTATTATTACCCACAATATGCCACACTACATCAGGGCCATGCACACTTATTCACGCCCAAACAGGATGTTCCGTGGAGACACATAACGTTCGTGAAACTTGGTATTTGCAGGACAGTACACCTGAATATGTCCGTCATTACAATATTGAAAAACTGTTTCATCGGTAAACACAACATTGTTCCAAAACTCTAACGGGCAATAGACATAATTTAAACAAAACAGAATGTGGGCTTGCTTCTGTTCTTCTGATAATATGGTCTTCTTGGCACTTGTGCAGTTTTTTAATTCCGATTTTCCTATCCTTCGACTAGCTGTTGATCTCGATGCTGGAAAATTTTTCATGAACACAGTGGCTCCTGCTGTTTGAAACAGATTTTCCCTCATATAGCCAAGGAGCTCTTCATCTTGAACAAGATTTGAACTTCTCCATTGACCTGAACTGTCTTTTCTCTTTACGTTACTTTCCTCGTCCCACCTTTTCTTCACACTCATAACAGTAGTTTTATTCAATTGATAATGATTAGCAACTGCTCTGATAGACCATCCCTCTTCAATTTTAGGGAATTAAATTTTTTTCATGTTCTGTTAATTTTGGCATTGCGGAAATATGACACTGACAAATATATAGAGAATGATTTGTAGCGAAAAATAGGTGTATGGGATTTCATTGCACAGAAGTGTAGAGTAGTATTATTATGAGAAGATTCTCGCAAAAAATAATGCGCAGAAACGAGTTTGTGTGCTTCCATTGTTCTAGGCCAATGAGAGCGAATTGCGTCATATTTGACGTCGAAGCCAGTGGCACCGTCAACCTGCTGTCACAGGATCTGTGCTGCGATATAGAGCAGTATTATTATGAGAAGATGCTCGGGGCGGAGCTAACGTGCGCGAATATTTTTACCAGTGACACATCATCTGGGGTAGAAAGATATATAATAATTGTAATCAAATTTTCGAGGTCGAAGAGCTGTGTAATGTAGAATATTAAAGCTTGTCACACTCTGGTGTTTACGATGAAGACATTCTTCACTGAAAGTAAGGTTATATCACTTAATTCAATCAGAAACGGCGAACACAACAAGTATATCGCAGCACAGATCCTGTGACAGCAGGTTGACGGTGCCACTGGCTTCGACGTCAAATATGACGCAATTCGCTCTCATTGGCCTAGAACAATGGAAGCACACAAACTCGTTTCTGCGCATTATTTTTTGCGAGCATCTTCTCATAATAATACTACTCTACTTGTTGTGTTCGCCGTTTCTGATTGAATTAAGTGATATAACCTTACTTTCAGTGAAGAATGTCTTCATCGTAAACACCAGAGTGTGACAAGCTTTAATATTCTACATTACACAGCTCTTCGACCTCGAAAATTTGATTACAATTATTATACCTATATCTTTCTACCCCAGATGATGTGTCACTGGTAAAAATATTCGCGCACGTTAGCTCCGCCCCGAGCATCTTCTCATAATAATACTGCTCTACATGTATCCCATTTAAAAACAAATAATGTAATTTCTGACCAAATTAAGAATTGCAATAAATTCATTTCATTATTATCTAAACCAATATTTTTTACTATGAAAGATGGGACTTACTAATAAGGGTTCAAAAATGACTATTTTTTGACCCGTATTTATGGGCCCCATGGAGGAGGCGTGTGGGGGGGCAGAAAGTTGTAACTTTTATGTATGTCATTTGTTATGATATCCCGAAGGCCTATGTCAATTTTTACCGTTTTCCGTCGAGAACGTTCCATTTTATAGCTGCTCTGTGAAATTTTCAATTTTTGCTTAATTCTGTGTCTAAAATGGCCTTGTAACTTTTTCTAGACCATGGGAAAATTGTAACTTTTTGTACATGGCCTCAAATACTTATAACAAATGTTTTGTCGCAAAATAGAAGTGGTATTGCTTCGGTTGGATCATGACCAATTTTTTAATTTGCCACGCTTTTTCCTGTACCAGCAAGAAATTGTAACTTTTTTTTTATCAATTCAGAATTGTACAGACTGATGTATACCGCAGTTGTTAGCAAGTATTCATTCGGTTCAAGAATATTTATTATTCCATGGCCCCAAGCCCAAAATCAGACCACTTTGGGAACCCCCGATCGACGGTGATTAGTATAATATATTCCTCAATGTACCACAGTTGTTAGTATTCAAAATAGTCGATTTTGCACACTGGCTTTTAAGCTGTTTGTTCATTTATGGTGAAAGTAGCCCTGGGAGTTTTAAGTGGGACACCCTGTATAGTTGAATTTAATTACACAGGACCACAAAATAAAATCGAAATATACCTTTGACGGGACCAGGTGCATTATATGATTTTGGGGTTGCTGAAACTGAATCCGAACCCCATTTTGTCCCATCACCTCTCATAACCTCGGAACTAAGAAAAGACATCAAGACTCAACAATATTAACCAGACTACATACGTCGCTCACTTTTTCTAAACATAATTGACCGCCATTTTTTTGTGCCAGATCGATTGTAAATTTAATTTCCAATGCAGAGGCGTGCCACATGAATTTTTTTCGGTGCTCCAGACGTAAGATATGAGCCGTCAAAGTGAGAGGTGCGAGGATTTCACTTCTCGAGCGACACGGCCCCGATTTGACGACTGTTGACAGGCTCGAGAAAAACTTTTATTGTAGAGAACTGAACGAGCAATCGAGGCCATATCTGGAAAACGCTTCGAGTTAGGAAGCTGCGGTTTGCGCCATCCGATTTCTCTCGCCTTGCTACGAGCCCTTGAATTTTCTCAGATTTTTACGAGAACTTTGACTTTTTTCCAAATTGTGTAATATACCGCTTTTGACACCGCTTCACATTAAGCGCTCTAACTTTTTCTAGGCAAAATTAACTCCCCTTTTTTTTTGTGCCAGATCGATTATAATATATAATTAATAATTAAATTTCCAATCCAAAGACGGACGTGTAAGTCTCTTTTTTACTGTGCTGAGTTAGAGGGTTTTGATGTTATGGAGTTTTTGAGTAATGGGGTGTAAGGTAAAAGTGTTATAGGAATATGAAGTTATGTAATATAATTAGGTTGTCGGGTTAATATTGTTGAGTTTTACTGTTTTTTTCCTAGTTTTTGAGCTTATGAGAAAAACCAGAGATGATGGGGCAAGACCGGTTTCGGATTAAGTTTCCCCAAAAATATATAATGCACCCGGTCTGATCAACGGTATATTTCGATTTTATTTTGTGGTCCTATGTTATTGAACTAAGTTTTCCGCTTAATAAAAATAAAATAATCACCACAGGAAATTATCATATAATTTTTTGCAGCAGCTCGACGAGGTGAGGCAAGTGGGCTCATTCAAGAAAGGCACCATGGTAACTGGTCACAACGTAGCCGACATAGTCGTCATCCTAAAAACATTACCCACCAGGGAAGCTGTAGAAGCATTAGGAAACAAGGTCAAGGAAGATTTAAAGAACTTGATGAAAAATGAAGTTGTTGCCAAAGGTGAACAGTTAACCCATACAACAAATGAGCGGGGTATTGAAATCAGCAACTTGTATGCCTGTGTAAGGGTCATGGTCACGACTCTACACCACAACATCAGGAAACTTGATCCTGAAATTCATTTGGACCAGAAAATTATGTTAAGTCACTTAGCAGCGATTCGTCATAGCAGATGGTTCGAAGAGAATGCACATCATTCATCCATCAAAGTTCTCATTCGATTATTACGTGACGTGCGTAGCAGATTCGAGGGTTTTGAGCCGCTCACACCTTGGATGTTGGATTTGCTTGCGCATTTTGCTATAATGCACAATCCTAGCCGACAAGCTTTACCAATTAACGTTGCATTCCGCAGGGTATTCCAACTTTTGTCGGCAGGGCTCTTTTTGCCTGGATCAGCTGGTATTACGGATCCATGTGAGGGTGTGAGCTTGAGAATCCACACTGCAATGACTTTGGAGCAGCAAGATGTTTGCTGTTTGACAGCTCAAACTTTACTCAGGGTGTTGTCGCATGGTGGCTACAAGCATATTTTGGGATTGGAAGGGAATAGCTCGATTGCCAAAGAAATGTCTGTTTGGGATGGAGTTGTTGTTTCTCCCCTCGATAAGGCTTATGAGAATCCCCCAGAGAAGAAAGAAGGTGAGGAGGAAGATGAGGATATGGAAGCAGATGCTGATGAGAGTATGGAAACTCAAGAAACCTAAGTAGATTTTGGTTGTAAATGTTTAGGTATGTAAGTTTTTGTGGAACGTGATTCTTGATTGGTACAAGCAGTTTATGTGGTAATATCATTTATTTGTAATTATGTTCAATTTGTTATGGATCTTCTGAAGTAATTTTTTTTTTTTTTAGATTGTACTAAAGTTTTAAGAATAAATTTTCACATACTTTTAACATTGCTGTCTTTGATTTAACATGCAGCAAAATGAATATACTTTACATACAGTATAGATATAGAAATACTCGATACAAAGCAGGCAAGATATCTCCAAAAAAATTACATTCCTGTCTTATGCTTTCATTTTCTTCTTTCGCACTTACTGTCCCGTATGCCTTCCCTTCTAAATACCCCTGAGGAATTTACAAAATACAATTATCCAATATATTTCTGAGAAATAACCTTATCCCTGTGACTTTTATGCCAAAGGAATAGTTATGGGTGTTTTTCGACAAATAATGGCTAATAAAAATAGAGATAAATCATCTTTCTCGTCGTTTCGGAAACCTAATCTGTTTTTTTATTTCAAAGCGTTTTCTTGGAAGTGAAGAGAAATTAATTCAAATTGTAATCATGCGAGACCTTGACACTTCTAATACGCAATTACATAGAATATAATAATAATTATAATTAAATTGTTTATTAAATAACATACAGAAATATTGCATAAAAAGTAGGTATTCAGCCATGCTGTTGTTCCACTCCCCACCAATAAGAATATAAACACAGTAGGTATAAGAACATAGGTACATAAAAGAGAGTTATAAAAACAATAAACAATAGTATAGTTAGAAAATGATAAAATACATTGCAACAGTAATAGGTGTGGGGATTTTAGTAATTTCAGTTTTGTTTGTTCTCTTAACATTTTTTAGGTGGTACAATGATCCGAGCTTAAGGTGGCCATTCCCTAAATAGAGACATCCGATAGGGAAATATTTGTTATTTTTGTCCATAACTCCTTTTTCTTAGTATGTATATTTAAAAAACTGTAAGAGTCAGAGGCGCGTTTAGGCCTAGGCGCGCGCCTAGGGCCCCACTTTTCCAGGGGCCCCCATTTCTCAATTTATTGAGGTAAAAAAGCGATGTAAAAATTTTATTTCTTTGTTATGTCGTTATTTATTTTCGCTTTTCCGATAGCAATAGTGATAATTACAACTATCATAAAATACATTTCTTCCCTTTTCCATATCGTCCTCATCAGATCTCAATTACAACAAAAATAACAAAATAAGAATGGTTCATGCGAGTATGTGTTCATGAACATCTGTCATTTATTTACATTTTATATCATTTGAATTTGAAATCATTTTATATTTCTTCCTTTCGATTTCAATTTTTTTCATATTTCAATGTAGAAGTCTACGAATTTATTGTTTGTGTTTATCGTGTTTGAATATTCTTGAATATTCATTTTTTTAATCTTTATTCACTGTATCATACTGAAAATATGTTCGTAATATTAATGAATCGGTTCATCGACTGAAACGTGATGAATCCGTTTATTAATATAATGTACGTTTACATAGTAACAATAAATGTGTACATTGTCTTAATGAACATATACATTATATCAATAAACAGATTCATAAATTCTCAATGAACTTTCATTAATTGATTTCTAGAACATATTTTTTTCAGTTTATTAAAAAAAGATGCAATCAATTAACAGACCAATTTGGCAATTCCTCAGACGTTACTAATTAAGCTTTGGCAGTTGCCACGTGCCAGATGACGAACCAGCTTTTTTCGATATATTTCAAATTAATGAATATAAATCTACTGATAATGATGATGCGAAAATTCAAGAACCTGAGACAACAATCGAGAAAATAACTGAGAAAATTTTGATTTTGAAACCAGTGATGAGGACTGCGAAAAGGAAGAACCATTAGGAAGCTATCTCCAGATAAATTGCATCAATTTTTGATATATGCCGGTTTAAGTCGCCTGCTGAAATGTATAAAGGACCCCGCAGTTTTTTATAGTAAAAATGTGTTTCAGTCGATAGTTCTGAAACTTGGAGAAAGACGATTGAAACTGTGAACATCTGCTTAAATGTTCCATAAAAATTCTGAAAATATTCATACTCGTTTTTTGGAGAAAGATAAACATCTTTTGTTTCTTGGTGTTTTTTTTTTTTTCAAAATGCTTCTCCCGGAGAAAAATAAAGAAAAAAAATAATTTTTTTGCAATTTTTTTACGGGAAAAGGAAGCACTTTGAAGAAAAAGTTGAAGTGGCATAAGCTGATTATTTTTACCGAAAGAACATGCCTGAATATTTTGGGATCTTCCTGAAGTAGAAAAAAATAAAATTTTAGGGAAATTCTTGGTTGAAATTATTTTTGTCTAAGAAATTCTGAAAACCGGTAGGCGTGTTCTTTGAACAAAAATAAGCATCTTTTGTCTCTTGGTGTTTATCTTCAAAGTTCTTCCGTTTCCCATAAAAAAATTACAAAAAATATTTTTGTTTGTTTGTTATTTTTTTCCGGGAGAAGGAAGCACTTTGAAAAAAATGGCAAGAGACAAAAGATGCTTATTTTTCTTCAAGAAATGAGCATGAATATTTTCAGAATTTTTATGGAACATTACGCTGACCTTCGAAGATGTTCACAGTTTCAGTCGCCTCTAAATAAAAAAATCGAATTCGGTCGGACTGGTGGTCAAAGAGAATTTTAATCCGGGGATCCAGGAGAATATTATCCCCAAGTTTCAGAACAATCGATTGAAACCTATTCTTACTATAAAAAACTGCGGAGTCCTTTATTCTCAATGTGCTGCAGGCGACATTCTTTAATGTTGAAACCCTTTTGTGTATTTACTTGACCATTCCGGTCAGTAATCCCTCATGTAAACGCACTTTTTCGGCGCTCAAAAGAATTAATAACTACTTACGAAGTACTTCGGGGCAACAGCGACTCCAAAATTTGTCTCTTCTGTGTACTGTATCAGAGGAAACACAAAACTGTGATATTAAACGTTCAAATTGACAAGTTTGCTAACATATAAAGCCGGAAAAAATATGATATGTATTTGTAAAAATATACTTGCCTTCAAATCTTTAGATCTAATATTTTTTTAATCGAGGGGCCCTCAACTCTCACAGCGTCTAGGGGCCCAATTTATCTAAACGTGCCCCTGATAAGAGTACCTAAGTAGAACCATAACAGGACTATTACTACGAATTTTTACTTCATAATTTCAGTGGTTTGCAAAATAGCTAGATTTAAAACTACACTACGAAATAGGAAGATTAATATAATTTTGAAATTTAAATCTAGCTATTTTGCAAACCACTGAAACTATTGAGTCAAAATTCATAGTAATAGTCTTGTTGTGGTTCTACTTAGGTACTCTTTAGTTTTTTTAAATATACGTACTAAGAAAAAAAGTTATGGCCAAAAGTAATAAATACTTCCCTATTGGATGTATCTTTCTAGGGAATGGCCACTTTAAGGAGGTTGAGGCGTTACAGTCCCAACCAAAAGTAAGTCGAATTCTAAATCGGAATGTTTCCATAATAAATTATTACAAAAGGTTATAAGTCGATGATACCAATAATTATTGTCATAAAGGCATAAATAAATCTTCTATTTTACTTAATGAACTAACTTTTGGATGTTTTGTCCAAACTTATTAAAAAATTAATAAATTTATGTAAATTTCTGTGTATTTTACAAATTTGTATCAGTAAATAATTGAAAAATTAGTTAAAATTTATTAACGAAAAGAGAAATTTGACAGTTTACAAACGTTTAATAATTTATTTTATTTATTAAGTCTCCTAATTAAATTGGAAACAATATTAAAATATGCGTAAGATTTCAATGCTTTACATAATTAGTTTTCTCAACAGCTAACATTATTTGGTTATTTGCTGTAAATTAAAATGTACCATTTGCACGCTGGGTTGACATTTTCTATAAGACTACATGTAGAAATATTGTCTAAATACATGTAGAAGTTTTTAAAATTTTTTAACTTTGTGAGTTTCCTAATCACTTTGGATTTTTTACAGAAAATTGTCATAAAAATCTATTAAAGAAACTTGATTTCGGATTTTTTTCATTATTTTCGTCTAAAGCCTCAACCTCCTTAAAGCAAGACGTACTGATGATGTGATCAACATGTTTGTAAAAACTTAGACTTTGATCAATAAGCAAGCCAAGATTTCTTGACGTTCGTTTTCAATGTAGAGTGCATTTATTTTGTTGGGATTGATCTTTAGACCATTATTAGAGCACCAAACAGTTATTAAATGTATAGTTTGTCTCGGTTTAATATGCAGTGCTTGTAAAGATAGGGCACGTGTGCCCTTGTGTCTGATTGGTACATTTGCAAGCCAAGTTTACGCAGGGAAAATTAGTAAATCAGAACAGATTTAGTGTATTTTATTCTTTACTTTTGGAATACCACCTCCTGCTCGGCCTGAGGCAAGAATATCTATGTTATCACCTTCCTCCTCTAGTTGTTCAAACTTCTCAATATTATCATCATCAACATCGTGATCAAATTCATCTGCTACGTCACATTTTCATGAAATTCCTCGTCTGCCATGCTCTTACCTTCAATATAGTACAATTTAACAGCGAGTCACCTAGGTAACAATTTTGCGATACACACAGAATGTAGCTGAATTTTCTCGCACAAATAAGGTTAATTGTAGCGCAGCATCAAAACAATAACAGATAAAGTTTAATTATTCTTCCCAAACACAGACAATTAAACACACCATATTTTATACTTCCAACGCAAATTAATAGATAAAAATAATAAATGATCAATGGCTGAAATGTTAACATAGATTAAAGAGTTATGTACCTACCATGTCTAAACGTGGACTGTAAACTTTTAGTAAAAATATAATTAAAGAAACCACTTGTTTTTAGAAAACACATATATTAGGTAAGTACAAACTATACAACTTATCTCTACAAAAAATGCTGTCGTTCTGGTTTATGCCTTTTACTAGTGGAAACTTACTACCTAACCCCTATTCTATATTTACAACTTATTAATCTCTAATTATTTAAAATAATGAAACTTAGTTATAACTGTACCCTCCGACCCTACTCGGCGTGGCTTCGGTTGTTTTTGGTCCGCTCCAAAACGTAAGTTTATATTTCGGTTTACGTTGCTAGTCTAGTGATCTACTGTATGCCCTTCTCCTCTAGCATTTTCTTTCTTGCTTTCTTAGCGCTTCGACATGTGTACATATATTTTTTTTTCCTTCGTCAATTCTTTGGGACTTCCTGCCACATGTATGTTTTCTTTCTAAGCGGTGCTAGGGGAATCTACAAAATATATCACAATTAACCAGTATGTTACTGGTAAAAAACCTCTACGTCTGTGACGTTTACGTCAAAGGATCAGTTAAAGGTTGGTTCCGGATCATCCGTCCAGATACGTCTATATGAGAATGGCAGGTACGTCTTCATTAATTGCGTGAAAAAATTCACACAATATATACTCATTAGCTCTCTACCCAGAGGCTCTACTATTGATATTCGCACTTTTACCGCTCTTTTTAACTGTGGCTAAAGTGACTACTTCGTTATCGTCACTTAACTCATGTACTCTCTCTATAGGCTTTGGACCCTTCTTGCGTCAACGCATTTTCTTCGTTGGAGCTGGTTCTGGCCTAGAGTTGTCACTATCCACATCATATGACCTCTCTTCATACTTGTGGTACGGCTCAGCGGATATAACACCTTCGTCATCACTGTCGCTAATGTCAGACACATTACTGGAATCAGTAGTTATATCTGATATCCTCGGATGTGGTACAGGGTGTATGAGTGATTTTGCTATTGACTTTAAGTCCACAAAAGCTTCGTGTACGCTCTTATTTGATATGCCTTTAGCCCATCGAATGATTGATCCTCTTGATACTCGCTTCGTGGCGAATTCATGCTCAGATACTACTGTCTTAATTAGGTCGTCATAATTTAACGCTGCTTTCCTAAAAGTAATGCAACATTGGCAATCAGTCCTGTGCTCTGTATCACTCATTGAGATCCATATGGCTGTGACTGATGCCACCCATATTTGCAGGTCGTCTTGAAATTCTTTAACATTTATCACTCCATCGTCCTCCTGATATCTTATAGGACGTGGACATGCTGCATGAAAGATTACTCTTACTGCTGTGGGTAAACTCATCACTTCCACTACTGATATGGTTGCCTCGGATACTCTTCGCAGTCTACCCCTTTCGTCTAATAGTGGAGTTTTCTCTTGCACTGTACTTCAATATAGGTACATCGTCATAGAAAATTTTTTCCACGAGCCATGATATTCAGGCGCGTCAGTTCTCACTTCCTCTTCAGTCCATTGATATAGTTGTGCACTTTTGAATTATTGAGTCGTTGTAATTCTTTAATTTCACGTTCGACTTCCCTTATTTGATGGTCCATTTTGATGAAGGAAATTAAATTTATTGGTTGCATCTCTTATAAACAACACGTGTTTATACAATTCGAGATACTATTTCAATGAAGCATTATAGCATTAAGGCTTCATTGCAATTTAACAGCATTAGCTGACTTTATCCAGTATGAAAAAAAAATTAAACCTAAATCCAAACACTATTTTACCCAGAGTTAAAACTTCAAACTGCTCTCCTGAATATTTACTACATATGGACTTGGTCACTTTTCATTATATACCCTCGAATGATATTTTCATATTCATTTGGTTAAATGACAAATTATTTAATAAAAATCATGTACCTATTAACACGTTGCAATTTATTTAATACCCTTTAAGAAGAAAGATCACCTACCCTGTGATTGACAAGCAGAGGTTATAATTTATAATTACCAATCAACACAATTTCCGCCAAATTTTAAAACTATTCTATTGATTGCGTACTCAGATAAATAAAGTATCTCTTTTATTTATCTGAGATTGCGTACAGGGTTACCGTTTTCTATTATCCGTATTCTTACTACGTTCGGAATAATTTCGATCACAGACTAGAGACTACCAAAATCATAGATAAACTACACTATAGATAGGACACTCAATGTTAAAATTTTGAATCAGAAAACATCAAGTAGCGACATCCCTTGCAGGGACACATTACTATGTGTAAATTAAAATTTGCGGTACTCCCATTTACCTACAAGTACTAGGTATGATTTTTACAGAACACTGTAATAGTGGTTCTGGCCCACACAAAGCGGCAAATTTAAAAAATATAATAAGGATTAAAAACACTTGATATTACTGTTTCGGCCCTTCGACCATTATCAAAGAGTTATAACAACTAACCTAAAAGTGACCATTACAAGATATTTATAGGATTTGAGAGGTATAGATAACCTAATTAATATTTTATTACTTATTTCTAATATAGGTGCTACTATAGGAATTTAATTTAAATTTTAATTACTAGTTCTGGGTATTTCCTAGTAGTACCTATATTAGAAATAAGTAATAAAATGTTAATTAGGTCACTTTTAGGTTAGTTGTTATAACTCTTTGATAATGGTCGAAAGGCTGAAACATATGTCAGAGAAATCTGAATAATAATTGTGAAACAGTAATACCAAGTGTTTTTAATCCTTATTCTATTTAGTACGTTTCACCAAGAACCTACCGCAGACTCAGTTCAGTTAATTAAAAAATATATATTTGCATAAGAGGTGGCCTTTACCTTGGCAGAGGTTACAATTAGACCTGGTCTTTTCATCACCAAATAATTAGATATTTAGTCGCTACATTCTCTATCAAATCAACAACTTTTTTATTGTCAATTTGTCAAAAAATGTACCGAGTAGATAACTAATCAAAGGTAGAAGAGACGTCTTTATGTACCTAATTTTACTGAAAAAAAAGTAACACAGCCACAAAAAATGTATTAACTACTTAAAAAGAAAGCAATGATATTTAAAATTTTTATTTAATTTACACAGAGATTTTTCTTACTCTTTTGTACATTATATAGGTACACGTTTTTTGTATGCAATTTTACACACGGGGTCTAAATCTTTACGACCAGTAATTTTGCCATTGACAATATTATTAACAATGTTAACATAATAATAAACACACACATTAAAAGTTATATCCACAAAAATGTTTTTTAATTTCCTCTGGCTTTCACAAAAAATTTCACTCATTTCGGTCAACAAGTCTTGATTCCTTGGAACACAAGGCCTCATTCGGGTAGTCATGCTGTCAGAAATTAAATAAAAGTACATACAATTTGTACAACAAACACATTAATAAAAAAACACACCTTATACCTTTTAAAAACGTATATCTTCCAAACTATACAAAACACCAAACAACGTTCCAAAATGTACACCAAAACTAAGGTGAGTAAGGTGAGAAATTCAAATATGGCAGATCTGAGATCTGTCAGTTTGGAAACAACATTGCGTCATCTTTTGGACAAGAAAGGAATTGAAAAATATGGTGATGTGTCCCTACTACAGATGGCTCTGAAAATCGTGTTATGATATATCGTATTCAAGACTTCAAGTGCCCTCCCCCTGACCAAAATCTACTAACCTAAAATTAGATTCTACCAAAAATCTACCGTCATCTGGCGTCGGGCGGCAATATTATGAAACAATACCTGTTTAGGGGACACCTAAAAGTTAATGTTCGGCGTGAGTTAACACGACTGCCGTAAGCCTTACCTAACATGTCAGAATCAGGTTTAAACTTAGTACAGTTAGTAAGCCTTACCTAACATGTCAGAATCAGGTTTAAACTTAGTACAGTTTCCTAATTCCGATATACATTGTTAATTCCAGTGCGTCATCTGTCGGAGACGGACTTAACTTACCTAAAAGACTGTAGCAGTTGTCTTTATAGTCATTTCATTGAGTTCGATGCTATTCCAGTAGGTGCCACTTAGGTTACTTGCTCAAATTATTATAGATGGGGATAAAATATAGCATTAAAACTGGGACTCAGAAAATCTACTGAAATCTACTAAAATTCTACTGTCCACCCTCATTTTTCTTGAAAATCTACTAATTTAGTAGGCAATCTACTGAAAGCGGCAACACTGATTGCGTATGCCTGGTTGGTTAAAGGCATTCGCATTTTAATATTGCACATGCGCAGTCAAATGGAATCCTTTGCTGTCTTTAGCTTGTCACAGTACTCGCTAGCGCCATCTAGGTGCAGAATTTAACTCACATTGCTCACTCTTCAGTAATAGAGCACTGTGTGCAGTTTGCGTGCTGGTACGCTCTAAGGCCGCCAGATGTGAGTATAGGTATCGGATTAACATTTATCTTTGTGGTGTTGAATAAGCATTTGATATATTTTTGTGTCTTTGTACCACTGAACTCTTTATGTCCGCTCATTTCGATTTGTTTCAATTAATTATTATTAATTGTGGTGAAATTACTAACAGCCTATAGAGTGAAAATTCTTATTCTTAAGATTTCTGTATTAGGCATACCTAATTCTTAGATTATATAGTTACTGCATGGTACCTATTTTGGGTAGGTACCTAATAAGTATTTACATTTTTGTATATGTATAAAATGTTTTATTTGATATTTTCAGTCACATATGCAATCAGTGAAATGCATTTCTTCATACGATAATTTCCGAGTTGTTATAAGGTGATTTTTTAAACTTGGTAATATGTGATATATGTCAGTAGCGTGCGATTTTAAGGGGGTTTGAAAAGCCGATTTAAAAAAAAAAGTATTAGGAATTTTTTTAGAAAGAAAATAGGAAGGTATTCTTAATCAGCACCTTTAGAAACCACTTTGTGCAAGATTGCATCGTAGTGGGTTCAAAGGTGTTTGAGATAGTGGCTGTCAAAAATATAATTTTTTCAACCAAAATTAATTTTTATTTGTAAAACGGATTCCCAAATCACGACAAATGACATCAGAAATTATGACTTAATTATGACGTATTTTTAAGATCCGATATATTTATGACTCAAGAATGCCAAAACAACGTTCTGTCAATGACGTCTCTGCAACGTACTAAAATATGACGTAATTTTGACGTCAATTATCTGGCAAATGAGGTCGTAGACCGATACTGACCTTAAACTGACGTCTGATGACGGTAAATTGACGTCAGTGTGCCGGCTGGGATGATTCCTTGGGCAGCGGTTTCTTACATTGTAATATGTATGAGAGTATGAGATCCCCCTTCTACATTTAAAGATAAAAATTACACTTTTTTAAAAATTTGTTGAAAACGTTCAAATCTTTTGAACCGCAGCCTCCATCTTTCACATTTTCTTTGAATAGCCACCACCCCAAAGCAAACATATTTGTGGAATAGCTCCTTTTATACATTTTAAAATTAGCGTTTGCTATACATTTAATGGTAAATTATTATTATTAACTTGGGTGCCAAAAGGTGCCTGTCCAAGTAGCAGGGTGTGTGGAAAACCTGGGATTGTCAGAATTTATTTTAGTCAGGGAAAACCTGGAAATAACAGGGAATTTACTAAAATAAGCAATATAACCTGGAATTTTTACTTTCAGATAATTATTAGTACAAACTATTAAATTTGTCAGAACTGTCCGGTAGATGAAGATTATGAACTATATGAATAGATTGGTTTTTTGTTTGTGCTATTTCACTATTTGTATAATTTTTTTATTGTTGATTCTGATTAATTTAAAGAAGAGTGTCTTCGTTAAAGACTAAGAAAGGATGATAATCTTTATAGAAACAATTATGCTCGTAATTGGGTTCTCGAAAATAAACGTTTTAGTGAAAGAATTTAAGAATTTTTACTTATTGTGTCTTACATAGAATTTAAATTGTTTTGAGGTGAATATGTATAAATACTTTCATATTTGCTCGAGTGTAAGAAGTTAAAAACCTGGAATTCAGAAAAATATTACCTGGAAAACCTGGAAAAGTCAGGGAATTTTAAGATTAAGATTTAATAGGCAGCCTCAAGTATTTTTCAATCTTTTGTACAAGCTCCCTTAAGGTGGCAATTCCCTAGAAAGAGACATCCGACCAGGAAATATTTATTATTTTGGTCCATAGGTTTTTTTTCTTAGTACCTACGTATATTTAAAAAACTATATGAGTACCTACGTAGAACCATAACAAGACTATTATTATGAATTTTCACTCAATAATTTCAGTGGTTTGCAAAATAGCTACATTTAAATCTACGAATTAGGAAGATTGACAACTTTTAAATTTAAATCTAGCTATTTTGCAAACCACTGAAATTATTGACTGAAAATTCGTAGTAATAGTCTTGTTGGTATGACCCAAAATAATAAATAAATATTTCCCTATCTGAAGTCTTTTTCTAGGGAATGGCCACCTTAATGTGATGTTATTTATAATAACAAATTTACATTTTAATGGTACAGATTTGAAAGTGTTTTTTATCATGCAGTGATGTTCCCGCATTTTCTGATTTTGCTATAATATTTGGCCAAAGTTATTATTTTTGTAAATAGAACTAAATAACTATTTCTCTATATATATATACAAGAAACGCATTACATGGTAGGTATCAATCTTTACTAGAGTATATAATTGGTACATATTTTCACTAATTAAACAATTAAATACAAGGATTGTACTGCATATTTACATGGTGACAATATACTCTATCATTAGGATTATCCACAGGTATTCTAAACAACTTTCCGCCAGGTATGCAAACGCATATCTTAAACTGTCCTTTAATATAATTATTACTGTTTAATTTTGCGATCGGTATTCTCTTAACGTCTATAAATATCCCTTCTGTCCCATTTAATACGATGGAACCGTTACTATTTAAATAAATATCTTGATCAGCACTCCATACTATTTCCCTTCCTTCGATCTTCGTCCCTTCTGCTCCTTTTAAATATATTTCATCACTTTCAATTTTTAGATTCTCGTCACTAGGACTCCGTATTTTATTTGTCTGGATGCGTTTTGTTTTAAGATTTTTTCCGCTCTTTAAAGATGTGAATGTAGGGTCAATAATGGTGAATATAGACTCATCTTTATCATTTTTGACATCAAATGAGTTGATTGCTTTAAATGCGGTTTCATTTTTGTCTATTTTTAACTTTGTTACAGTTCTTCCATTTCTTGAATGCAGATTTACCATTATTGGACTGTCTTCGGATGTAATTTCTACTGGTTCGTCATCATACCCTTCTAGTTTTCCATCTCGTTTGTAAATGTGATCAAAATCTACATTCCCAAAAAGTTTAATGATACCTCCCTCCGGAATCAATTCTATGCTTTCCATTCCTAAAAGATCAACAAATATTTTATTATTGTTATTATTTATTTATTTTAGGTATATTTACAATTGTTTAGAAACAGTGAAATTTTACGTTTTTATGTACAACATAGTAATTATAAAACAACACACTGGAAAAAATGAAAACAACTAAATTACAAATTTGAAGGCAAATGTCACAAGGTACAATTAAAAAATTTCTCCTTGCCGGAAAACATATCGTTGCGTGCTTTCCACCCTTTAGGAAACACCCTGTATGAATCCGTGGGTTCTAAAATAATTTCAAAAAGAGATAAACACTTTATTTAATAATTTACTGATTATACAAAACTTCTTAAATAACCTTTACACTTTGTTTACTTTATATTTAACCTGACTTTCTCGCTTTAACTTCACTTTAGTAAACTTCTTCCTCTGCGCCGGTAATCGCGCCTTATATACTCTGAAATTGCCTCCAGATCAATCAAGAATCTTCTCTCACCACATTCTAGAAAAGTCTATCTTTTTCTGCAAGTTTCCAGTAACTCACTGTTAGGCATAGGCGTAGCAATTTCCAGTTTCAAGGGGGTGTAATACATAACACTGCCCCCTCCTTAAGTCTGATCGTCCCGATGAGGCAACTCAGAATCATCGATGTATTTCGCCAGTCTGTCGAAATGCACGATCTTCATCTCGGACTTTTTGCTTCGTTGAATCCAATAGACGACATCATTAATTCGGGTAATAACAGTGTACGGTCCATTCCAAGGTGATTTCGGTGACTTTCCTTTCCTCCGCTGTGGGTTGTACAGCCAAACCAGCTCTCCCACCTTGATGAACCCTTTTGGATTACCCTTCCGGTCATATCGCGCCTTCATTCAGTCACTGGCTGGTGATGGCTCCGCTATATCGTTAGCCAACCTCCTGAATGGAGCTCCGGTGCTGAACTGCTTTTTTTCACCCTTACTTCCAGTCTGTGGTCCGTGGTTCCTTACTGGCTGCACAAATCTTGCATTTGCGACACCAAGCCTCCACATCCTGAAGATTTCTTATCCAATAAAATCGTTCATATTTTCTTCAGGGTCTTGTTAACATCGAAGTGTCCATCGGATGTCCCAGTGTGCACTTCCTGAAGCACCTTTGCTACTCGACACCTGGGAATCACTAGACGCATAACCACCTGTTTACCATCCGGGCTTTCCCATGCTCTCCGCAACAACCCGTTCATGACTTTCAGTGAGTCCCACTGCGCCCATAGTGCCTTCAGTCTTTTGCCTGAAACATCCTTCCGTTTTGGACGAGTTCCCCTTTTCTTGGCTCTCAATATAGGCCCAATTTCCACATCGTTCAGTTGTTCTTGTCTGAGCACTTCATCTGCCCTATCATCCGGCACCTCCACCTTGACAGTATTGACTGCTCCCGTGACCTACAGTTTCTCCAGGTGGTAGTACTTCAAATCTTCCTTGCACCTTCTTCCGGATGAAATATCAGCATCCTTCTGGGGTTTAGATTTATTTTCACATCCTTTTAGCAGTGGACTTCTCGGGATGCTTCGAATCTGGGAAATCTTTACTTCTCTCGGGGTACCTCGTTCTCTATCTGTCACAGTTTCTTTGGTACCAGCTTCCTCTGGTTTTCCCCTCGGCTTCACAGCTTCTCCGGCCTTCACTCTCGCCAATCACCTCCGTGGACATTCAAGTTGGATATGTCCTAGTTCTCCGCACCTGTAATATTTGATACGCTGTCCACTTGGCCTTCCACTAATCTGTTTATTCTGAGTCTCTTCAATCTTTCTAGCATTCACTTTCCTCAAGTTCCGATATCGACAGTCTCGCTTAATATGCCCTGCTCTGCCGCAGTTGTAACATTTAATACCTCCGCTTGGCTTTCCTTGCCTTCCTGCAGTATCCAATTGAGCCAGTAACTGCTTGCACATTTCATACATCTTGATCAACCTAGGGTCCTGGTTCTTCGTTTCTGGTTGCGGTTCTTCGATACTCACAGCTTGTACTCTTGAACTCGGGGCATCCTGAAAGACAGCTTCCACCTCGAGTGCACGTACCAGCGCTTCGCTTCTGTTCTGGTATCGAGATAACCTGAGGGCTCGCCTGATCTCATCATCCTGTATACCATCCAGAAAAGCCTCTACTGCCAGTTGGTCTTGGAATTCCTTCGGTACATCCGGGTAAGCCAGGTGAGCCAGTCTCCACACGGCAGTTTTGAACTCTTGCAAGCTTTCGCCAGCCCCTTGAACACGGGATTTCAGCTGGGTCTAGTACACTCGGGCAAGGTGTTGATCGCCATATCGTAGTTCTAAGGCAGCTTCTAAAACTCTAAAGTTCCGTTGTTGGTCTACCGGAATTGCCTGGAGCAATTCCAATGCTTGGCCTTTTAAAGCTACGATTAATGCCTTAGCATTCTCTTCGTCATTCCAGTTGTTTGCACTCGCTGCTGCCTCAAACTGTGTCTTGTATGTCATCCAGGAACTTTGATCATCAAAGGAGGGAATTTTTAATCGCTGGCCCGATGATACCACTTGCTGGTTTCCTCTATCCCTCAACTGTCTTTTAAGCTGATCAATCTCTCCTTTGACGTCTTCTTCGAACTTGTTTACTTTTACTTCGACCTCATTAACTTCCGTCTTTACGCTACCCACATCTTCCTTAATCTCATTTTTTATTTCTTCAACGACTGTAAACAAGGCATTCTGTTGCATCTCTATAGCTTTCCTTAAGTCGTCATTTTCCTTTTGACGGCGTTTCTCCTCTTCTTGTTTTTCCTGTTGACGTCGTTTCTCCTCTTCTTGTTTTTCCTCTTGACGTCTTCGTTCTTGATCCTCAAAAATTTTTCTTAATTCTTCTTGACGTGTTTGTTCCTGTTCTTGTCGTTTTTGTTCTTGTTCTTGTCGTTTCTTTTCTTGGTCTATCTCCATATTTTGTATTTGTGCCATAAAGTCCTGCATTTGATTTTCGGATGCTATGCTTCTGGTTGTTACAGGCATATAATTATCAGCAAAATTTAATAATCACGTCAATATCGGTAATGGAATTGTCCAGAGAAATCGCAAAACAGCACGAGAAAGTCTTTTATTTAAACTACTGTCCAAATAGAAAAGTTCTAGAAAGTTCACGAAAATGCACTTATTAACTACACGAGAATGTCTTGTTCAGAGTCTTTAATCTCTTCTTAGTTCAATGGATTTAATCACTATCACTAATGTCCTAATAAAATGTCTCAAAAATGCACTTAACACTGTTTTTCCTGTTCGAAAATAATCCTCGAACAATGTCCAGTAAATTCCTTCCTGTGTTAGCACTAACTCCGAGAATACTGTCCCAGTTTTCTCAACACTTCCGAAAAATCCTCTTATTAAAATTCCGCGTCTGACACCAATGTTGCGTGTTTTCCACCCTTTAGGAAACACCCTGTATGAATCCGTGGGTTCTAAAATAATTTCAACAAGAGATAAACACTTTATTTAATAATTTACTGATTATACAAAACTTCTTAAATAACCTTTACACTTTGTTTACTTTATATTTAACCTCACTTTCTCGCTTTAACTTCACTTTAGTAAACTTCTTCCTCTGCGCCGGTAATCGCGCCTTATATACTCTGAAATGGCCTCCAGATCAATCAAGAATCTTCTCTCACCACATTCTAGAAAAGTCTATCTTTTTCTGCAAGTTTCCAGTAACTCACTGTTAGGCATAGGCGTAGCAATTTCCAGTTTCAATGGGGTGTAATACATAACACTATTTTTTGACAAAATCTCTGTAACTATTTTTTTAAAGTAAGTATATGGCCGGTACTTCCAATCTACAAATTGCCTTGTGTTATAATGGTTAATATTTTTACATTTATAAAATTTTGAAGTACGTGGTAGAAGTCATGGCATTTTATAGCGCAATGCAATTATTACCCAGTTATTAAAAGTGAAAAATTACGGAACCCAGCTATAGTGAATGGATTTTCATGAAACTGTTTGCATTGAGTATCTAAGACTGGGTACAAAAAAGTTTACCCTTTAAAAATTGCAGCTTTTTACTTGGGTTGTTCGCACCCCCTCTTGAAGGGTGCGCAAAAGTAAAATAGTAACCACCGAATCTGATATAGAATCACATATTGTGAGAGAAAAAATTTTAACTTGAGACAGTTTTTCGTAAATAACTCGAAAGTGTTACATTTATGGAAAAAGTGGTATGGTACACAAAATAAGATTATGAAATTAGAAGTATTTTGTTTTTTATTTATTTCTATACGATGAATAGTTCTAAAAATATGATAGTTTAAAAATGGCGCTCGAACGTTTATGAGTCGAGATATAATGTTTAAATCGCAAATATGTCAGAAACAATCAGTATGATATTAAAAATTCATATAATAGAAATTAAAGAGCTTTAAGTACTCTTTCATAAGTTTATTTTTCTATTCGTACAGTTTGAAAGTTAGCAATGTTATGTGAAAAACAATGAGTGCTTTGTAATTTTTTTAAGAAAAAGTTTAGGATTTTCCTGCTGCCATTGGCCATATAATGGAAATTAAAAAAATTCTACCAGTTTTTATTCCTATTTAGCATTACTAACATGCATTTTTTGGCATTGTTAAAGCAGTCGTTTTTAAAAATTTACCTTAAATTAAGAAAAATTTTACGATTTTGCTGAAAAAATTCCTTTATTTTGTAAATAACTCCAAAACAATTGCATTAAAGAAAAATATGATAATATAGAAAAATAAAGCATAAGAAGCAATATATTAATCTGTTTTTTGTAGAATTAATAATTTCGAAAATATGACAGTACAAATGTAGGACTTGAATTTTTAGTAGCAAAGAAATACGTTTTTTTTTTTAATTTGGGGTGATTGTGGCTAGAGAATGTACTCACTTCATTAGGTCAGTGTGGCCGACTGTTTGCTTTTTTATTATTTATGTACCTTTCTCACATTTCTTAACTCTGAGGTAGATTTACAATTTCTTATATCTATATGTGTATATATAAATTTTTTTTTCTCTAAGTTTGTATACATGCGTTACTTTTTTCCAATAATTGTTTATTGTCATACTATACTTATAGTAACTTATCCTAGATATCTGTCTTTTTTATGATTTTTTTTAACTTATTTTTAGCACAATTGTTTTTATATTTCTTTTCTTTTAATAAGCATGTTTTTTTTCACTTCTTTTTTCAAGTACACAATTTTCTTTTTTTGGGGGGAAATAAAACGGGGACACTATTTTGACTAGGGGTCTCTCTAGTCTTAAACAAAAGAAATACATTTAAATATCATATTTCTTCAAAACTCTTGTTAAATTTCGAAGCTCTTAAAATTAAATCATGTTGGTGGTACTGTATATTAATAAAACCTGTTACAGATTTTTTTGAATTTCTATTCTATGGCCAATGACAGCAAGAAGATCCTTAATTTTTTATTAAAAAAAATTACAAAGCACTCGTTGTTATGCACAAAACATTGTTGTCTTTCAAGCTGTACGGATAGAAAAAAATCCTATAAAGAAGTACTTCAAGCCCTTTAATTTCTATTATACAGTGTGAACCTAAAGAAACGCACAAAATTCATAAGTTTGGTAAGTGTCATTTTTCAAAAAAATCCTCGAACAGGTCGATTTTAGTTTTGTAAATGCTACATTTTGTCACTATATCAAAATTTATGACGTCACTGGTTTTTGAGTTATGACGCCATCATAATTTTTTTTTAATGGAAACAGACATTTTTGCTTACTGTTTTTGGTGGTATATTCCTTTAGCTTTCTGGTGATATAAAAAAAATGATATTACCTGAGCCATTCTTTTGGAAAAATTACATTTTATGTAAAAATAGCTTACCTTTCGCAAATTCACGAGTAATGTTACACTTTCTTATGCACTGATAAATCTTGTTGCCTACATTTTTGTTTTAACTAGCATGAAAACATTTGACATAAAAACAAAACAAAGGAAATAATAAAAAAACAATCACCTTAACAACAGAGAGGTACAGGCCTTTTTGTGTAAAGTATCGATAACTTTTTTATTGCTGGCACGTGTGAAACCTCAGTTTTGTGACATTTCTGAGACTAAAACCAGTTAATGCAATGCCGCATTTAAGTGAAAGAGAACGCGTAGAACTTTTGATGGTGGTTGGATAGGTGATAGGCTGAGAACACATCAGGAAGCATGTCATGTTTTCAATGACAAGTATCCCGAAAAGCAAATTTCTAGATCCACTGTAAGTAGATTGGTGGCTAGATATGATGAATCTGGCAGTGTAGCTGACATCCCTCGATCTGGTCGCCCTAGCACAAGCAACGAAATCAAATTAAATATTCTTCTAGAAAGTGAGGAAAACCACCATCTTTCGACAAGACAGCAGCTGGCTTTAATTCATAACGTGAGTCAAACTTCTGTTGTAGGTCTATTGAAAAAAGAAAAATACCATCCATACAAGGTGCAATTAATCCACGAATTGAATGAGGACGATCCAGATCGGCACTTACAGTTTTGTGAACAGTTGATGACCTTGTGCGATAAAAACCCAAATTTTTTAAGAACATTGTTTTCTCTGATGAAGCTACATTTTCTTTAAAGGGGACTGTACATCGGCATAACTGTAGGTATTGGTCACGCAAAAATTCTCATTGGACTCAAGAAGCCCATACACAGCGACGAGGCAAAGTAAACGTGTGGGCAGGTATGATTGGTGATCGTTTATTGGGACCTTTTTTTAAAGAAAATCTAACGGCCGTATTTACAGTTTTTGCGATTTAAGTTAGTGCCAGCCTTAGCAGTTATGTTTCCGAACAAAGAAGATGAAGATATTCCTGCTGAACACGTCTGGTTTCAGCAAGACGCGGCCCCACCCCATTTTGGGATAGTAGTGCGTCAGTTTTTAGATGACGATTTTACCGGAAGGTGGATAGGTCGTCGAGATCCGATTGAGTAGCCCCCGCGTTCACCGGATTTAACCCCCTTAGACTTTTTTCTTCGGGGTTACTTAAAGTCAAGGGCGTATTTTAACAGACTTTATATCATAAAAGAATTGAAAGACAGAATTGGCTTGGAGATGAGACGAATTGGCCATGAGATGATTCAGAATAGTGCAAAGTATCTGCACTCGTCTTGGTCAATGCCAAATGGTTGGAGGGTCACAGTTTGAGCAATGGAGATGATATTTTTCTCACAATTACTTATGTAAGGTATCAATCAATAAAAATATTTTTTTCCAAAAGAATGGCTTAGGTAATATCAATTTTTTTCATATCACCAGAAAGGTAAAGGAATGTATCACCAAAACAGTAAACAAAAATGTCTGTTTTCATACAAAAAAAAATATGATGACGTCATACCTGAAAAACCAATGACGTCATAAATTTTGGTATAGTGACAAATGTAGCATTTATAAAACTAAAATCCACCTGTTCGAGGATTTTTTTGACAAATGAGACATGCCAAAGATATGAATTTTGTGCGTTTCTTTAGGTTCACACTGTATGTATTTTTAACATCATACTGATTGTTTAAAAGTGAATTATTTATTATTTGTTTGCTTATAGTAATGAAACATATTCTTTATAGGATTTTGCAAACAGCGGAAAGAAAAACTATGAGAACTAAAGGAAAAAACTATATGTAAAAATATTAATGAAACTTTTGCATTCTTTCGATAACCTGACTTCTGGTTATGCTAACAAGTAAAAATTCTTATTTGCCATTCTCATTTTAACACCTGCATCCAACATAGTCCCCTACGGCTAGGCAGGTCAAACTAGTATCTACATGATCCCCTACGATATGTAAATTCAGTTAAAAATGAGAACAAAGGCCTGAAATTAATTTATTTACCTACCTTGCCTTTAAAATTTTTTCATTCTAATGAATTACATTTTCATAAAATCTCATTCAGTTTCTTGGAAATGCTTAGCCTTTGATAATATTTTTACATATAGTTTTTTCCTTTAATTCTCATAGTTTTTCTTTCGGCTGTTTGCAAAATCCTATAAAGAATATGTTTCATTACTATAAGCAAACAAATAATAAATAATTCACTTTTAAACATGCATAGAGTATATAGGCTCCAATACTAGTTAGCTATCAGATAGGTGAAGAACTGTTGTTTTTTATCAGTCAATGTCAAATATAAATATTTCATACTTATTCATGGATATTGTCTTCGTTTCGCATGGAACATCGTTATGAGTGGCTTTGGGCTTTTCTGATGAGTCCACAATAAGGACGAAAAACGTTTCTAACATTTCAGACACAGAGTACGTGTAGTTACGTACTCTGTGTTTGAGATTTAAACATTACATCTCGCGAGTGATAAACGTTCAAGCGCCATTTTTAAACTATCGTATTTTTGGAATTATTCATCGTACAGAAGTAAACAAAAACCAAAATACTTGTAATTTCATAATCTTATTTTGTATGAATTTCAACAGGGTTTTTTTTATTTTTATTTTATTAAAATACAAGTTGATCTGTTTAAGATTGAAACCTAGAGAGTGATTTTATGCCTTCAGCCGGAGACACATAGCAATGTTTTTCGAATAACAAAACATTTCAAGGTTAAGAAGAATATTAAATAATAAAAGTAACTAAACCCAAAGACTTATTTATACACGTTTATAAAAAATGTTATTATTTACTTAACAATTTTCTCGACACATAGATGTTGAGTACAGGAACAAAATGTTTAAGAAAAATATCTTAAAATAAAAATTACAAAAACAGTCTCAAGGTACCAATGTTTAAAAGCTTTTATTTAACTTGCAGGGTTAGTGTCTTAGTTTGTTTAGGTCAAACCTTGCAAGCTAAATTAGCACCACTTCCTATTATCCTACGGAGTTGAAATTTTACACGCGGATTCAGTTTCGATGACAATGCATTTTATGATAGGTATGACCTGATTCTACAGCCAGGAAATACAGTGTGGTCGATTAAATGTGCAACAAATGGAAAAAAAATTAGTTGCACAACCAAAGTTTAAATACCGCCAGAAGTTGTTGCACGTCCGATAACCATTTCAGGTACACTTAGAATGGCTTAAGTTAACTAGTATACAGAGCGTAGGGCAAAAAATATGCGCTTATGTCGAAAGAAAAATGATGTAAAAGAAATATTTTTAAGAAAAATCTTTTATTTAAAAAACTGTGCTAAAAAGTAAAAAATATTTTTTTAAAATGCATACACCTGGAAACCAAAAGCATTGGGGGCGGTTAATTGAGCAAAGGAACTATGCAATAGTGCTATATGATCGTCCCCAAAGCTTTTGGTTTCCAGGTGAATTTTAAAACATTATTTTTTACTTTTTAGTACATTTTTTTTTAAATAAAAGCTTTTTCTTAAAACTGTTTTTTATGCATAATTTTTTTTGATTGATTGATTTGCCAAAGCAAGGTGGGCATTGCTGCCGATTCCGGGCGTCCATGGAGGTTCGTTCCAACACGCAGCTTGGTCGCCCGTTGAACACGCCCAACGGATGGCCAAATCGCGTGCCGCAACCAAATCTCGGATGTTTTATATACCGCCGGACCGGCTGCATACGCCGGGCTGGACATTGGACATGCTTGTTGTCAGCAGCGAGAGTCGCATGACGCATGGGGTGGGAATTTAGGATGGGAAGTGTAGGTGTTTGTGAGATGCTTCTTTTAAGTTTCCATGTTTCTATTAAGTTTTCTGTTTCTTCTGTTTCTGAATCTGGCAGCTTTCATTTTTTTATTTTTTTTTGTTTTGTTTTTATTTATTAACCGTTCCACAGGTAAACACCCATTTACAGTGGAGTTGCTGGGAAGGGCCCTATCTCGAGGTACCAATATTTTCTTTTTGCCCGTTATGAGAAAAGAGATCTTCGGACCTCTTTTGTTTAGTTAGTTTGCTCACCCTGTATGTCGTTTATTTGAGACAATCGGTTTCAATTTCCTCCTTCCAAATTAATAATAAAATATTATGTTTTGAATCAATAAATCGAGCTGATAGAAATTAAGATGGTAAAGATCAGAATAGAATAATATCAATTAAATCAGATAAAATAAAATAAATTAATTTATAGCTTATCTGTCTTTCTGCAGCGACTTGTGATTGCTGTTTTATTTTATTTCCTTTCCTTCTCTTTCTTGGGTTGAGTTCATTTTGTTCATTTAAAAACTTTCCAGTGTATACAATTACTTTAGGTCATAACAGAGCTATATTGCTTTGAAAACATATGTGCCTCATTTTGACACTGACTATGCTATTATTTATTGTCCATGAACCACTGAAAAAGTATCTTGTTGGGTCGTCTAGGGTTTACGTAGGGACACTGCACTTCACTTGAGCTTGTTTGCTTTACTTGATTTAATATTATTAGAAAATCTTGTAATTATTAATTCCATATGAACTCTGTTTTTCTATTGGGGCTCCTCATTTCACGCAGAATATTTAATCTACCGGTGGCTGAAATTTTTTCAAGTTCAACGGGGTTTTACCGCTTTTTTAGAGTGCATTTTAAAAACACGTCTATTCACGACGACACTTAACTCACTCCCCATTTTTTTATATATATTTTTTAAAACTAAAATCGTAATCTTCAAATCGTTATAACTTGGAAAATATAAATCTTCATGAAAAATTGTAAACCACCTTTTTCTCTTACAATATGGGTTTTTTATCAGATTCCGTGGTTATTACTTTATTTTTTTACCCATCTCTTTGGAGGGGGTGGGAGTAAAAAGCGGCAATTTTTAAATGGCAAAGTTTTTTGTACACAGTATTAGAAACTCAATGCAAAAAAAAATCATGAAAATCCGTTCCTTATAACTGGGTTATGAGGTAAAGACCTAATTGCACTCGACTAGTAAGCCTAAAAGTATGATTAAGAATATTAAAAACGTGTATCGGTTACTGACAAGAGAAAGAGTCTATTTAAAATTCAGCCGGTAGGAAAACTAATGTCATATACACGTCAACATATTACCTACGTACCTTGTCCCAGTTTTAAAACTGCAAGTATTGTCATGGTCAAAATTAAATTCCCAACAGCCAATATGAATAACAGTCCTACCAGTGTCCAAAAAGCAAAAGTTTTTCTTCCTCTCATAGCTGGTTTTGTATTTTCCACAAGAAGATAGCCAGCTTTAAAATTATTATTGTTGTTGTGTTTAGGCACTGACCTGTTCAACAAGGTTTTATCTCTCATTGACACTGAATCCATTTCATCGGAAAAAACGTCTGAAGTTGGTGGAGAATCCAACATCTTGTGCGCTGTTTTACGTGTGTTGTTTGACTAATCAAAATTTTTAAATATGTAGATTCATTTAACCTGAAGAATTCACGTTTTTCAGACAGGTATTAAAACGAAGAGTATAATAATTGGGGACGGCCGACGGTCGATCGCGACTGTGGAGCGTCGAGACGCTGTGCGCAGGTTGAATTTCTAAATTTATCGTTGTAATATAATTACAGGGTGGGTAAAAAGCCGAATCGCTTCTGTGCCTTTATTACAAATGCAATTAAGAATGTCTCGGTTAAAATTATGACTTTTATAACTCAACTTTTACCAACACGGAAATGTTAACTTTAAAAATAGCCCAGCAATATAAATTAAATCCACGGCTAAAAAGGTATTAATAATAATTGCAACAAATATAGTTACTTTTTATGCTTTTTCGTCAATATCTTGAAAACCAGGGCTGGCTCCAGGCATTTTGCCGCTCCGGGCACATTTTCATTTTGCCGCCCGTCTCATATATAAATAACATTATCTTTTCAGTCCGCTATTTTTTATAACTTTTTAAGAGTCACCTACTGAATATTCTTGATGGCGTGTTGTTTTAATTATAACTATAAGGTTTACAGCAATTTTTGGATTTTTCACCAATCTGATTACTGTATTTAAAAGGGTAAAATAAAATAATTGATAAAATTAACCGTATCGAAACCTATTAGTGAAATAATTGTTTCCTAGCTTTTATTTCTGCAAAATCTCTTATTAAATAAATCGTCAACATTCAATATTACATTGATTTCATGCTCAATAACAATCATCGCTAACCCACTCAATCTTTCCTGACCATAGATAGCGTAAGTACGTTTTAATTAGCTTGGGTTTCGAGAAACTCCGTTCACCACTTGCAACTGTGATTGGCAATGTTAATAATATTTTAAGTGCACCAACAACATTTGGTGCAATGGCCATTTCGATAACTAATTTTAGCACATCACTAGGTGAATGGTTGGGTTCCACTAACGTACATAATACAAAGAGTTCATCTGAATGAATCATTATGGGTTAGAACACATTCTAAATTTTTGAAATATTGTAAAAACCGTTCTTCTAACGAATTTCTAGCGGCATCCATAGTATTATAAAAAAAATCTATTTTGTATTTTTGACTTGGGTCAATTATTGGCTCGTCCTGATTTTCATAATCAAATTGACGTTTGACTTGGCGTGTTCGAGTTGCCTCTGAATGAAACGAATCGTCCGCATCAATTTCAACAGCTAATTCCTTAGCTTCTACTAAAATGCGGTTAAAGGTTTCGTCAGAACGAAGATTGTCTAAATACCTATGTTTTTGTTTTATCCAACGTGTCCATAGCGTTTGGTAAATTAAACTGTTTGCACTGCATTAATTTGCTAACTGGATTTATATGATTTAAGACATCATACCAAATAACTACTGAACACTTACAGCCAGTTTTTCAATGTCGAGTTAACTCTTGTACTGGAGTTAACTCTGGATTAAGCGCACTGTTGCGTATTTCAAATGCGAGTTAACTTGAAACCTCGAGTTAAATCGAGGTTAGGATAACTCTAGACGAGGTATGAGTTAATTACAAATTTCGGCTTAAAACTAACCTAAAATTATTTTATGGTGTAAATAAATTATGATATTTTTCAAACACATCATGGATTATGATTTTAATGTAAATGCTTACAGCAGTGATGAAAAAGCTAGAAGACCCAAGGTAATCAGATATAGGCCAAACCACATGGAAGAATATGGGATCGACACGATTTTTTTTGCGCGATTTCATTTGCCTCCAAGAACTGTAGATAATATATTAAAAGAAGTGCAATATATTATTTCGTATTCTACGAATATGTATTTGTTATCTTGTGTTGTATAAATATTAACATGCAACGTTTATTTTACATGTGGGAACTGGTTTCCTCGCATGCTATGTTGTGGAGAATTGTTGTAGCCGCAACTGTCTGTATGGTATCCATTTTAAGGCGCAGCCTTAGCGCTAATGCTCCTCTCCACTGTGTTTCTCGTTCTGATGTGGGATTAATTAAATAAATTCTCAACATTATTTCTGATCCACACAAGAGGTGTCATAAGGTAGAGTTTCACAGGATGGCCACGATTGCCGATCAACAGACCATCATTAAAGTGACCTCGTTAAAATAAATTGTATAAACAAATATATAAATATTACATTTTACAAGTAATATCACAGAAAGTTAGGTTAATGTAACATGTTTAACATCACAGAACTATAGAAGACATTAGAATACTTGTGTAAAATTCCGAAAATATGGTTAAAATTCATGCTTCTCATGTCAACATAACAAAATATTTCACACAACTCGGGTTAACTAACTCGAATGAGAAATAGTAATGAAAAACAGTTGTAACGTTAACTCGAATTTAGCCTCGAGTTAAGGTGCGAGTAAGAGTTATCTAACTCGAACTTTAACACAACATTGAAAAACTGGCTGTTAGTGAATAATTAGTGCTGATTAATAAATCAGTAGTTTAGTGCTAGCCTGCTGTTGCAATTATCTAACCCACGCTCGGGGGTGTCTACTAGGGATGTAAACATGCGACAACTGGTGTCAAAAGTGGAATTACTTCTGGAAGGTTTACTAGGAGTTGTAAACAGGTGACAATTGTTATCAAGACGTGGGGGCGTCTGGGGTATTTGCTACGGTTGTAAACACGCGACAGTATTTATACAGAATAGTTACATTCTGTGTTAGTTATTTTCGGAAAACGTTTTTGATATTTTTTGGTAACTGTGGATTTGAACAATTTGCCGTCCCTAGAATTTCGACGCTCCGGGGAGCCGTCCGCCTGCCCCCTCCCACCCCCCTTAGAGCGAACCCTGTTGAAAACTAAACTAACTATAGTCTGTTTTTAAACCAGGAGGAGCATTTTAAATTTAACACGCTAAATCATACATCTGTGATTGGACAGGCCCTCGCCAGTTTTACACAAAGCATTAGTCGTAAATTTTGACACATTGCAAAAAAAATTTATTTCATGTCATAAATTATTCAGTTTTTAATCCCTTTTGTATAATACTGAAGGTAAAAGTGGCTAATTACTTGGTGCCTTTGTATTGCGTAAATGGTATGGACGCTGTATAAACACCTACAGGTGAAATAGAAGTCTATGCATTATATAATGTAATAAAATACACACAAAAACACTGTAGTCGTGCATTGTTGGTTGCCCGAAACGCCAAAAAGGTTTTAGTGTATTTTCTAGTTACTTTTATAGTGTGAATGGATCTTTCATGTTTAGTCCTCTTGGTTTAAAAAAATTCTGTACGTACCTTTTTGCATTTGGTAGAGTGTAAAATTTTCTAAAATAATAATTACAACGAAAAAAATCCGAGGCATTTATTAGGCGAAATTTGTGTAGAAAACGAAAACTCTTTCTATAAATATTTTTAATTTTTTTCAACCTCGACTCGTTTTCGAAATTTTGGGAAGAAGCCGGAAACACACAATTTTTTTTTAATGTTGCTGGTCTGGAAATCGTGCAAATTTGACGTGATGTTATTGCTTATTATCCAAGAACTCATTAAAAAAATCACTCGCCACCGATTTGTTTAGAAGTAAATAAATAACTTTAATGACTGGGCTAATACCTATTTTGTGATTTTAGTCCAGTCAATGAACTCTCAAAAGTGGGGTGTAGAGGACATGATCGGGAACAGAATTTTTGACTTCAGGGCTGTGTTTGGAATACTTAGGAGGTAAACATACTAAAAGTCCCCGAATCTACGAGGTGAGCGGAGTGCAGGGGGGGCCATTGAAGGTCACTTTTTTTTAATTTTCGCTGATGTCTCGAAAACAGTGCATCATAGCTATTCAAAATTAAAGCTGACAAAATTTCCTACAAGAATGTCATTATTCATTATTCTTCTACGCATTTTTGCCTCACGCTTCTTGACAAACTTTGCCTTCTAGCGCCTCAGCCTTTAGTTTCACTGTAATATCTTCACAGTGGAGCATTAGTTGTAGAGCATTTAATTTTTTTTAAAGTGAGTTGTTATTAATACTCCTCCATTAGCTTGACCTGTAACATGCTAAGCAAATCTTACAACTCACTTTTCACATACTTCCAGACGTAGGATTGACTTGAAATTTGGGACGTGTATATGGTTCACGTAACAATACAATTTGGCAACTTTTATAAAAAATCCAAAATGGCGTTTCGAAGATAGAGGATAGTCTATTGTTATTTAATATCCGATTCTACTGAAAATTGGTATCCGGGGTTTATTCATATCGCAGACTACAGACATCTGATCAAAACACAAAAATTCAAAATGGCGGCGTCAATATGGCGGATAGGTTTTATCATTTATCGTCTGATTCGACTGAAAATCGATATCTGAGCATTATCGAGGTTGCAGAGTACAATTATCTAGTCTAAATTTAATAATTCAAAATGGTGGCGTCAAAATGGCGGATGAGTTTTGTAATTTACAGTTTGATTCGTCGGTATCTGCGAATTTTCAAGGTCGCAAATTATAAATATTTAGTCGAAATTTAAAAATTCGGCTTTAGAATGACGAATAGGTTTTGTCATTTATAGAGAAGGAACTATATCGAATAGATACACTATTCCAATTGGAACAGAACTAAAAAGAAGATAATAAATGAATAATTTAAAAAAATCGAAAACACGCTTTTAAACAGAAACTGTTAAAAAATTCACCAAAAAGAAGAAACTAATGCCAATTATAATAATAATTATGTTAATAAACGTAAAGGCGTGGGGAGCTCAAAGCATCTGGATGAACAGAGAATTTTAGCCAACAGGCGTCCTACGCATTTGCAACACATAGTTATTTTTATTATTAACATTATTTTCTTCCTTCTATGGCATTTTTTAACAGTTTCTGGGGGTTTAAATACGTGTTTTTGAAATTATTAATTTATTTTTTTCCTTCTTCAATTCTTTGGGACTTCCTGCCACGTGTATGTTTTCTTTTTAAGCGGTGCTCGGGGAATCTACAAAATATCACAATTAACCAGTATGTCACTGGTAAATAACCTCTAAGTCTGTGACTTTTACGTCAAAGGATCAGTTAAAGGTTGCTTTTTTTAAATAAACAACACAAATAAGTATAAAAACTTGAAATTAAATATTTCGCTGACGTTTCGGAAATCTATTCTGTTTCCCTTTTCAAGGCTTTTTTTGAAAAATCTTTTTTGCTGTGTATGATAAATACACAGCTCTCAGAATGTTTGTTATATTCAATATCCATAGATACTTACTATTTACATAGAACTGTTGATATAGTTAACCGTTTTTTTAGTTTTTAAACAATGTTAAGTTTGTGAAGTTCTTCTTTTAACATTGGCAACCAAGTTGTACAGACATCTACGGAACAATTCGACAATTTAATGCTCTACAACTAAGATGATGTAAGACTAAAGCTGAGGCGCTAGTAGGCAAAGCTGGCCGAGAAGCGTGAGACAAAAAACGTTTTTCGAAGACTTGCGATTTTCGCCAGCTGATATCTCGAAAGCTATTGGGAATAGACGAATATTGAATATTGTAGGAAATTTTGTCACCTTTAATTTTGAATAGAATAACCTGTTCACGACGATGCACTGTTTTCGAGATATAAATGACAGAACCTATTCGTTATCCTAAAGCAGCCATTTTGAATTTTTGAATTTCGACTAATATTTATAATCCACGACCTTGAAAATCCGCAGATATCGATTTTCATGCGAATCAAACTATAAATTAAAATACTTAACCGCCATCTTGACTCCGCCATTTTGAATTATTAAATTCAGAATATATAATTGTCCTCTGCAACCTCGATAATGCTCAGATGTCGATGTTTAATCGAATCAGATGATAAATGAGAAAACCCATCCGCCATATTGACGCCGCCATTTTGAATTTTTGAGTTTTGATCAGATGTCTGTAATCTGCGATCTCTAGAAACCCCGGATACCAATTTTCAGTAGAATCGGATATTAAATGACAATAGAGTACCCGTCATCTTCGAAACGCCATCTTGGATTTTTTATGAAAGTTGCCAAATTGTATTGTTACGTGAACCATATACACGTCCCAAATTTCAAGTCAATCCTACATCTGGAAGTGTGTGAAGAGTGAGTTGTAAGATTTGCTTAAAATGTTACAGGTCAAGCTAATAGAAAAGTGTTAATACCAACTCACTTTAAAAAAAATTGAAGGCTCTACAACTAATGCTCTACTGTGAAGATATTACCGTGAAACTAAAGGCTGAGGCGCTAGAAGGCAAAGTTTGTCAAGAAGCGTGAGGCATAAATGCGTATTTTGAAAATTGGTAATTTTCGCCAGTGGATATCTCGAAAGCCATTAGGAATAGAAGAATAATGAATAATGGCAATCTTGTAGGAAATTTTGTCAGCTTTAATTTTGAATAGATTAATATTTTAGCTATGATGCACTGTTTTCGAGATATCAGCGAAAATCCGAAAAAAGTGACCTTCAATGGCCCCCCCTGCACTCCGCTCACCTCGTAGATTCGGGGACTTTTAGTATGTTTACCTCCTAAGTATTCCAAACACAGCCCTGAAGTCAAAAATTCTGTTCCCGACCATGTCCTCTACAACCAGTTCATTGACTGGACTATTTATAAATAATATTTATCACAAAACCAGCTGTCACAAAGTAGGCTAATTAGTTGATAAGCTCGCTCCAGGCCCTCTTGACTCAAAGACACTGCTATACAGTCTTCATGATCTAGCGACGGTAGTTTGAAAGTTGCGATAATACCAGATTTCTGTCAAGATCATGTCAAAGAAAATATATGAATAATATAATCCTGACAATAATATTTATTGCTTTGTAAAATTTCCGTAAAACCAGAACTCATATTTTAAAAATTTAGATCAAACAAACAAAATGTTCCAACGCATCGCCAGATTCGTAAGTACTTTGGAGCAAACCATGTTGGCAAGTCATAAGCGTATTTTTTCAGGGCTCCTCCTCAAGACGTTCAAAACCTAAAAGGGTGAGTTTTCTATCACATTTTTATTAAATTAAAAAGTCAGAGTGTAACAACGATTTGTTCTCAATATACAGTATTGGTCAGACCACTATTACAAAGCTGTTTATAATGCGAAAAATGAAATGGTTTAATACAATTCATTAACAATGAAAGAATTTGCGGTCATGGTAAATCATAACATTAGTATAAAGAACAAGTCCACAACATGTGCCTGAACATAAAGTATGGCATCCACGGAGGTGTTACATCTTTGTTTAACATCATTAAAATTAGTTTAGTTCTTGTCTTACGCATTATAAACACTTTTAAACAAGTATCATGGCCAGCATTGTATATCGGCATCGGTAATAAGCAGAGCCCGGCGCAGAAGTAGTTATGCCAGAGACGGTCTTCACACACAGATAAATATAATGTTTTGTATGATTCACATAAGCAAATAAATACAATATTTATAGGAAACAAATACCTACTTTTGCGGTAAGAAATAAAAAGTATGGCATAAAACTCATAAAATAATAAATAAATAATTTATTATTGGTTTGAAGAAATTATTTATTTGGTATTGTTGAGCAAGTAAATGTAAAAGATGTTTACCGAAACTGGTGGATAAAAAACACCAGACTTCGGCCGCACATTATATATACCTGCAGCGTCGCGCGTCGGTGATTGTTATTGTCTAATCGAAAACAAAAAACTCGGCACTTTAAACGGCAGACGCCACTTCAACTTTTTTTATCAGTTAAGAAAATGTAAGCATCTCCCATATGTTTCTTCCCAACTATATTAAACAATTTTTAATTTAAAATATAATTTTTATCTGTTCACATAATTTAAAAAAATATATGGAAAATTTTCGACACCACAAAGTCACCGCCACGCTTGTCACTCTCTTTCTGCTTTTTTACGACAGCAAATAGGATACGGTAAACAATAATAATAGTAAAATAAACAGCAGATTGCGTCTTATATTTTGCGGAAGACTTTAAACATACAGAAAGCAGTTGAAATAAAAAAGGTCCAACAATTTTTATTAATTTATTACACATTGACCAATGCCATGTGAGATTGTTTCATATGCACATACGCATTAAGGAGTCAACGCTACAGACTTGTCAGTACATTTGATAGAAGTAAATGTGTCGTGATTTGTTATGGCGTCGAGTGGCTTTCCATTAAATGAAACAGTACTTTCGTAGATTAAAGATTTTCTGGAACTGCGGTTTAACGGTATAGAACTTTTTTGTGCCAGTTGTGAAAAAACACTTTCGTCGACATGCAATTCGAACGTTTTAAAACAAGTTTCATCTGAACGTCATAAAAACTAAAATTTGGCATATTTACATGGATATTTCTCACGGATCCCTCTAGCTATACGCAACGTTCAACGTAAGCCGGAATCAGATCAGTATACAGTAACTGATGCAATAAATATTGCAGGTATTTGATCTACGTCAATATATTTTTAGATTCTCAGGGGATATTGCTGAGTGAAATACAAATTGGATACATAACAGTGTTAAGAAACAGCTCCGGTTTTTCAACATTTTTGTGTGCGGCAAAGAAGTGGACTGTTCAATGCCGGACATAAATCTGCCATCTATAAGAAACTATACTTATTTTAAATATGTGGCGATTACATTGGTAGACGTTGAACGGTTGAACGATCCTTTTTCACAACACAAGTGGGATATTCAGTGACAGTTATCGGAGTCATTTACCTTTAAATATTACGGAATTCACTAGATATAATCATAAGGTAAAATATTGTATTTTTGCGCATGAAAATGTTTATATAGTTCATATTGAGCAAAGCCGACTCTGGCTTTTAAGTCATAACTACCTCTGAGCCGGGGAAGGATATATAACAGGGTTGCGGATTTAGATTAATGGCGTTGCGTCGGGCTTCCTTTGTGTGTTCCTTAAGAGATTTCTAAATTTTTGATATTTAAATATCAGTTGAAATATGTATCTACACACACAGTCATATTTAAAAGAACAGAAATTAGTTGGCATTTCTATCTACATAATATTTTTATTTTTAACTTTGAACGGAATCTCTTAAAAGGAAAAGTTAACTGCAGTTTATATTGCCGCTCTTCATGATATTTTGATAGTGGAGTAAAAAAAGAACATTGATGTGTATCGTTTTGTAACAGAAAAATTATGATGGCATACTTTCTTGGACATAACCAGGAGTATATATCTGAGTTTTGAACTTCGAAAGCCTATTGCGTTTTTTTTATAAACAATTTTGTTTTTTGGACAGCGTTTTTTTAGGCAAAAAGGTGAATATCTCCGGTTCTAGATGTCCGATCGGGACAAACAAAAAACCAAAATACCCTAAATTAAAATTCCAACAAATCTGCATTAGTTTTGGGTAATTAAAGTACGTACGTATCGTACAAAATTGAAGAAACTGGCTAAAAAGCGTTGTTTCTTTTTCATGTTAACGCCCAGAAACGCGAAGAGTTCCGATCGGCTTGGTAAAGCTGTTGAAGGCATCGATAGGTACCATTTACCTCCAACGGCAGGTTACGTGACCGCGTCCTCTTCGAGAGAGAAGCAAAAAACAAAGGACCACTTATATGTTGTCAAAGATCTCTAAAAAAATTCAGGCACATTTTTTGGGCAAATATAAGCATCTTTTGTCTCTTGGTGTTTTTTCCGAAAGTACTTCCTTCTCCCGGAAAAAAATAGCAAGGAAAATAATTCATAGACCTTGATTAATTAGTTTAGGGTGAAGAAAGCATTTTAGAGAAAAACTCCAAGAACCAAAAATGGCTTTTTTTGTCGAAAGAACACGTCTGTCGGTTTTCAGAATTTTTTAGATAAAAATAATTTCGACCAAGAATTTTCCATTGTTTTTTTTCTTTCTTCTCGCGTTAAAAGGATATAAAAAAACTAATTTCCTTTTCTGTTATTTTTTTCCGGGAGAAGGAAGCGCTTTGAAAAAAACACCAAGAGACAGAAGATGCATATTTTTGCCCAAAAAATGTGCCTGAATTTTTTCAGAATTCTTTGGCAACATTTAAGCAACCCTAGGTTTTTTTGCCTCTCTTGAAGAGGGCCTGGTCACGTGACCTGCCGTTGGGGCGAACTGGTACCTACAGATGCCTACACCATCTCCACCAAGCGGCGGCAACTCCACTTTTGTCGATGGACTTTTATTGAAAACAAAACACCCTGAAATTGGTGCCTAAATATTGAACCTTGTAGACACAAATAAAGGACCCGGTAGTTTTTTTTATAAAAATATGTTTCAGTCGATTGTACTGAAAGTTGGGGAAAATGTTCTCCTGGGCCCCCTGATTAAAATTCTGTTACGGGAAAAGGAAGCATTTGAAGAAAAAGTTGAGGGAACAAAAGGTGATTATTTTTACCTAAAGGATATGCCTGAATATTTTGCGGTCTTTCTGAAGTAAAAAGAAATAAAAATCTAGGGAAATTTTTGGTCGAAATTATTTTTATCTATGAAATTCTGAAAACCGGCAGGCGTGTTCTTTGAACAAAAATAATCATCTTGTGACCCCCCCCCAGCTTTTTCTTTAAAGTGCTTCCTTTTCTTACAAAATAAATATTTTATTTCGTTTGTTATTTTTCCGGGAGAAGGAAGCACTGAAAAAGATGCTTATTTTTCTCCAAAAAATTAGCCTGAATATTTTCATAATTTTTATGGAACATTTAAGCAGACCTTCGCAGATGTTCACAGTTTTAATCGCCTCTAGATAAAAAAATCGAATTCGGTCGAACCGGTGGTCAAAGAGAATTTTAATCTGGGGGCCCACGAGAACATTTTCCCCAACTTTCAGAACAATCGACTGACTGAAACCCATTTTTACTATAAAAAAACTGCGGAGTTCTTTGTTCTCTTTAATTTGAATTGCCTGCCATTTCGTACCATTAAGTCCAAAATGGATTTTTTTTTTCAAAATGTAGATCTCGTTACCAGCTTTCCGATGACATTACGAACATTTTTTTAAAGTCATTTTGCCCATTTATTTCTTAGCCAAATGGCAACAAAATTAATGGATTTTTTCAGAATAACATTTAAAAATAAATTTATCAGAAAAGAAAAAGAATTGCGAGAACTTTAATTTAAAAAAAAAAAAACAATTGATTTTCGTTTATCCGAACTCGAGATAATCAAGTTTTAGCATCTTGTAAAAACATAGATAGCAGTAAATACACACACAAAAAAACAGAGTTGTCTCTAAACAGAACAAATATTAGACATTAGTCAAGATAAATAAGGTTATAATTTTATAAAGAGAAGTTAGCAGAATATCAAAATCCCCTAGATATATACGTTAACTACCAACTTAAAGCCGGAAACAAACGAGAGGTAATCTTGATATATGAAAATATCTCAAGTTCAGATGGACGAAAATTAACTCTATTTTTTTTTAAATTAAAGTTTCTCGCAATTTTCTTTCTTTTCTGATAAAAAAATATTTAAAAAATATTTGTTTTCAAATTGGCCGAGAAAAACTATTTGTTGTCATTTGGTTTATAAAGAGATGTCAAGAGACTGGCCAAAATGACTTTAAACAAGAATATTTTTAACGTCGTCGAGATCTACATTTTGAAATAAAAGATGCAGTTTGGACATAATGGCACGACATGGCGGACAATTCAAATTTCAGATAACACATTCATTTGTGTCCACAAGTTTCAATATTTGGGCACCAAAATTTCATACTGTTTTCAATAAAAGGCATATTTTCTGAAAGTTTGAAGTCAATCGGAACTCTATACGTCTCCGGGCGTTAAATTGTAACAAAGATACGCTTTTAGCCAGTATATTTAATTTTGTGTGATATTTACGTACTCAAATGGCCAAAACCAACGCAGATTTGTTGGAATTTTAATTGCGAAGATTATGGTTTTTTGTCTGTTCCAATCGGACCTCTAGAACCGGAGACCTTTTTACCTACAGAAACGCTCTCCAAAAAACAAAATTGTTTATAAGAAAAAACGCAATAGGCTTTGGAAATCCAAAATTCAGATTTGTAGGTACTCCTGGTGATACCCCAGATGATATGACATCATAATTTTGCTGTTATAAATCTATACATATCTCATCGTTTTTCTGGTCTTACTGCACTATGAAGTTTGTTTAAAAATGATACAAAAATAAGTGTATTTCAAAAAAAATAAATGGTACATAGATCAAGCAAAATTACAAGGATATTTTTTTTAAGATAACGGTGTGTCCCCCACAAGCCCTTATGCCTGCAATGATACTTCTTCTCATACTTATGATAATACAGGAAATAGAGTCAATGCAGAGAAGAAAAATTAGGGGAAAGCTTGATTTTTGCATGACGAATTTTCTCGAGAACCGTTAGTCTTACGACAAAAAGTAATATTATGTTTTTTTGTAGGCAGTTTTTTAAGATACAAATTTGATAACCACTATTGTTTCGATAAAAGGACCGTTAACGAGATTCTCGCGAAAAACCGTTTATCGTGACTTCTCACCCCGCGCAACATTTTCAGCGGCACACATATCGATGGAGACTTTTGGGATGTTGTTTAGAACCACAAAAGTAAGATTCATGCAAAAATCCAGCTTTCCCCTAATTTTTCCCAAGTTTCAGTATTTTTTTGTCTTTGTTCTGACATTATCGATCATTTCTTGAGGCAAATTCTCCCATACTTCAATTAGAACAACTCTCGCCTCATCTCTGTTTTGGATAGCCGAAATTTTTTACCTAAGTCGTCTGCCTACCATGTTTCATATATGTTAAATTGGATTTAAATTCGGTGAACATGCAGGCCCAATCATTATCTCCATTTCCACTCGGTTCAAACAGTCAAGTTACACAACGAGTGGTGTGCGTAGTGCATGTGAGTAATGTCTTGAATTAAGAAGATTTTCTTTCTAATAAGTGGAACGTAAGGTACTTTATGTTCTTCCAGAACATTCCTTATGTATCTATCTACAGTTAAAATGTCGCCATCAATCACCGCCCACTCCATGTGTGCTCCCAAACATATGCCACCCCATTCCGTAATTGAGCCTCCATCGGAGAGACAGTAGGAGTAAAATTGAAATGCTAATTTTGTCCTCATGGACATCGATACACTCTTTCCCTACCGTCAATCAAATTTACGTAAAAACGGCTCTCATCCGTGAACAAAGCTTGACCCATCTGATCATCATTAAAATTTTTCAACTATGCGGCTTCAAACTAACTTCTTATTCTGGTTCCACGATTTTCTCTCACATTTAAAATCTCGACGTTTCAACATATTCTAAACTTTCAAGAAAAAAAAATTTTAAATTCTTTTTACGATTACTATACTTCCAATCCATTACGTGGATGTGGAAGTAATAGGTTAGTAAACTCAAAAGAACGCCAAGAATACATCTTGAAGCTAAAACTTAACATTAAATCTTAAAGATACGTTTTTTGTATTTAATTTATTCCTGAAATAATCTCCATAAATATGATTTTTTTATTCGATTTTATTTATCGTCTGATTTATATTAACGTACTGGTGGAGTTTAGCCATTGCCATTTCATCACTCGACTAGGACACGTACACGTCTGTCCTACACATAGATAGGGATGGCAATGATGTATCGATATATTAATCCTAAAACATGAATATATTCATATCGTATTTTTGTTGCAATATATCGGGTTCAAAAATCGATATTTTTATAAATATATCGGAAGGGAATTGTACACTGCTAAACGCAATCTGCAACTGGCGGTGGTGATGTCAAGAAGAAGAAAGGAACCGCCGCTCTGCATAAAAACTTTATTGCGAGGAATATCTCCCCCCCGCTCTTCATATAGAATATATCGATATGCAGAAAAGAAATATCGATAATTTTTTGTCGGAATATATCGATCTGAGTCTCGTGATGTATCAAATGATTCATTTATCGATATATTAAATTTTTTTGCCATCCCTACACATAGACAACTTTTCCCTGCGATAATGCCATCTGCCGCAGCTGGAACTCGAACTCGGGTGAGCTAACAGCGACTAGAATAGACATGTTGTGCTACCCCACAACGGTCTAGCCAACTGCTACCATCTCGGTAACACATGAAAAACGTCACTAAACATCCAGACCCTGGCCTGGATTCGAACCCGGGACTCCCTGTTCGCAAGTCACATGTCTTTGTACTGTGCCACCGAGCCGATAAATTTCTTTCCAAGCAAAGTTGCCAAGTGTAAGATAATTCGTGTATATTGGCAGTTTATCGATGTGTGTATATGATGTAAAATTTATTAGTCTGTATGGTATAAAGATATCACAACATTAAAACGCTTATTAACTCCATTAGTATTAATTTTTCAAAAAAAAAAGAAATAAGAAATTAGAAATGTTTATTTTTAAATTATTTTCATAGTTTTTTATTTAATTAACAAATTATTTGTATAGCGTGTTGTAGATATCATCAGTAGTAATAGCAAGTACTGGAATTATTACCGATGATATTTATGAAACATGGATTATACAGTGAGTACGTAAACATCTAACTGTTTATTTTCTAAAATTGTAGGACGACCTTTCGTGAAATTATCTCTTACAACCACAATCTAGGAACTTCTTTTCTATTTTGCTAACAGTTGATTTTAATAGGTTGATTAGGGTGTTTTCCATTAAATAATTCACAAACCATAATTTGTGTTCGGGACTTGTCTCCATAGCCAATCATTATCAAAATTTCAATTCGTTCTGTCTCACGTAAACGTTGCATTATCAGCACTTCCAATACGATATCACAAGTAAATACTAATGAATGGGCTTACCCCTTTCAGCGCGGTGAAGCTAATATAATTTAGTGAACTGTATTTAGGTATAATAAAAAAAAGAATGTGTCGGAAACTTACACAGTAGGTTTGATGCATTCTCCGTCGTCGATGTCGGCCCAAGCAATAGGAGGGACAAAGTAAAAGGAACAAATCTCCGACACACACAATTTACGTAACAATTATTAAATTAATTTAAGAAAGGACAATTATAATTCACTTATCACTTATAAATAACTATAGCGTTCTGCAGCGTAAGTGACTATTGTCTTACTATCATACTACTGTCTCTATGCGGGTCGCGCTCGACCCACACGGCGTAAAAAAACTAGCTAAGGAAAAACTTTTTAGTATTACCATAAAGAATTCAAAACATATAAGTATATTATTCTAAGTAGGTACTACAAGACGCGTAACCAAGTAATGTGTTAGAGCCAGGTCCGCGTTGCTAAGTAAATGAAAAAAAGCGTAAACACAAAAAAAGTATAAGTTTTAAAAAGGTTCGACGATAAATAATGAAGGTGTTCTATTAATGTTAAATGTTTTTTTTCTCGATAATTTCGTCGTGAAATACTCCCTAGAATTTAACGTAGGTACTGTATGCAGAAAAATATGCTCTATCAAATGACATTTTAAAAAATGGGGGTTGCCATTTAAAAAAAATGGCGATGACGTCGTAACTTTAAAAAAAATCTTTGCAGCACTTTTTTTTATTAAGCAGATTGAGAAATGTACCTATTTAAAAATCGACGGGTCTGAGCGAATTTTTGTCACTTTGAATTTATTCCAACCGTTATGTGCTCACTGTACATATCAGAATAATATAGGGGAGTCATAAAAATCAATTTGGGGCTATTTGACACCTTCATTTTTAGAGTGTTACGTTAGGGGAACCGCTCGCCAATAAAAACTTTAAATAATTACGACTTGGCCAATTTTCACCACAATTAGATCAAAAGTATCAACATATAAAGGTGATTTCATTAGTTTTAAAATAATTTTCATAAAATTATTCCATTTCCAGTAATATTTTCTTGGAATAATAATTTTAAACGTAGAAAACAGTTTTTTAAAGCATAATCCATTGTTTTTTAATAAGAAACCTGCGCCCTGCTGTGCACATACTTTTTCTCTATGTAGGTACTGAAAATCATATTGAAATTGGATTAAATAGAGATAATTGTAATAAAACGACTATAAATAATTGTTAATATATTTTTAATTGTTTCAGAATCGAATGTTAACTCTCAACTTTTATAAGCATAATTATGCGGTAAGTCCTTATTGTTTTACATAATTTAGTAAGTAATCATTTCCATATAAAGCGATAATTCCTCAAACTACAGTACTGAAACGGCCAAAAATCACCCCTTGCATGAATTCCTTTATGTTTTCATATATAAACGGGTCTTGGGAGTGATTTATCGACGGGTTATGTTATAAGTACTTGAAATAACATGGATGAAGAGTAAGTGGAATCCACACAGCAAGCCTACGGGGGTTTAAACCCTCCCGATAGGTGAAGAATAATTTTGCTTCAAATGATTCGGTTCAAACGCTTATCCCCCCATCTTCGGGGTAGCTGATCACGGGAAAATATTCACTTTTAGATCCAAACCCTCCTTATCCCTTAAACGGGCAAAAACCATCCCTCACTCACCAGAAAGCATATGCTATCCAGGATTTACAGGTTTTTTGCCACATGATCGTTATTTTAGTGCATATTACTTCAATTTTCACGGAAGAGAAGGTGGTAGCGACTTCGGCGGTTGCTTCAACCCTTCCAAGAGGTATAAAATTCATTAATTACACTTTGGATCGTCAATACGCCCTCCTCCGTGTTCGCAAGCGCTGATCACGATCAAAATATTCACATTCATCTCCGACTCTCCTCAACCCCTATAACGGACGGAAACTTACTGGGATCGATGTTTGTGTAGGTTGCTGAGTATGATATAATGATTTCTTTATTGGGGAGTAATGAATAATAAATTTTGTGGTCAGTGGCAATGTGGTTTATTTAATCATACATCATCCAACAGTACAAAACCATTTATAGGATGGAAGTCTAACTTAACCTAACCTAGCTAACTAAGAAGTTCAAATAGAAATTATGAAGGCGCGGTTAGATTGCACGACAGTAGATGAAATTTCTGGCAAATATGTCCAATTCACTACAACAAGTGTCATAGCTAGCACATATATTAAACAGAGGAGAAAACTTTAATACGTTAGATCTAGGAGTGGATAAATAAAAAAGCTATGAGAATGACGAGAATTAATCCGAGTTCAGTTGGCTTAGTACTTCACTACAATCTATTTTATTACGCAATTGGTGGATATGTACCTACAGATTTTCCAGTGGCATAACAGAAACTGTGTGTGCCCCCCCCCCCACACCCGCAAACGTTTTCAGGGATCCCCTCTCTATAACGAGTGTGAAATGATAATTCTTCTTCATTACTATTAGGTTCAGGTTTAAGGATTTTTGAAGCTTCGAAATGAGCTTGTCGGCTTGTGTTTGTGTACCATAAACCGACAATATGTTTTGTTCTTTTGTATTGTTAATGCTTATCAGCACGCCGAAATTTCTTTTTGTTGTGTCTACTACCTATAGGTTTTTAAGTTTTTATTAATCAAAATGTAATAATTCAATAATTCACTCCTGCAGTGCGAGTGTTTGTTACGCCACTGAGTTTTCCAGTTTCAAAATTTCAGGAAGCGGCGCTGAATATTTTCCAATTTATCAATATGAGTGTTATACCCAGATTGCCAGACAAGTGAAGCATACTCCAGTTTAGATCGAGAGAAAGCAAAATAAAGCATCTTTAAGGTCTTAGCATCATTAAAATCATGGCTGTTACGCAAAATGAAGCCTAACATTCTGTATGCATGCGAAATTAAAGCATTAATATGGTTAGTGAGTTAATTTATTATCAAAAGTTACACCTAGATCCTTGAACGTAGATGGTCTGTTCAGCGTGTCGCCATTAACATTATAATTATATATAATTGGGGACTCCTTGGTTGTATAACTTATAACATTGCACTTGCCAACATTTAGGGGAAGATCATTTTCATCGCACCAAGCCGATAACTCAGTCAAGTTGTTTTGAAGTTTTTCGCAGTCATTAAAATGATTAATCCTATGCAACATCTTGATGTCATCGGCATATATTAAGAAATAAACGTCCAAGTGATCATTGATGTCGTTAATAAAAATATTAAAGAAAAGAGATCCAAGCATTAATCCCTGAGGTATTCCTGACGTGGCTCGGTATCAACAGATTTATATCCATTATAAGGTACGAATTGAACTCGATCAGTCAAGTAACTCTCAAGAAATTGAAGTAAACCGTCAGATAATCCAAATTTGTGGAGTTTACAGATAAGTTTCCTATGGTCTGTTAAACGCCTTAGAAAAGTCAATATAGACTGAGTCTACCTGTATGTGAGAATCAATTGATCCGGCAATGTACTGAGTAGCGCAGATTAAGTTCGTTACGGTGGAGCGACCTTTCATAAAACCGTGCTGTTGCGTAGATATTTTCAGTTGAACATGTGCATAAATGTTATCAAGCAGTAGGATTTCGAAAGCTTTTACCAAAGTTACATATGATTGTTATCGGTCTATAATTGGTAACATCATTTATTCAAAGAATTACATGAAAATATTTTTATGACAAAATAAATTATTTGTTTACAATTAATTAATAAAACCTAGGTCGTTTACAAATAGCATACATCCGCATATTCCTCAATATGCAACATGGTACGCGACATCTTCTTCATCGGCCGTTTCATCAGTGAGCGAATCTGAATCGGAATCGTTTAAACCAATGTCAGGGAATAAATTAAAATAGAAATCATCATCATCGTCATTGTAATCTGCTCTCTTTTCCGTACATACATATTTATCATATGGCGTATAATTGTCACAATTTCGATATTTTTATCGTCATCAGCGCATGCGAAAACGGGGAATGGCGTATTGACGATCCAAAGTGCAATTAATGAATTTCACACCTCTTGGAAGGGTTGACGCGAGGTCGCGTCCACCTTCTCTTCCGTGAAAATTGAAGTAATATGCACAGGAATGACGATCATGTGCCGAACAACCTGTAAATCCCGGATAGAATATGCTTTCTGACGAGTGAGGGGTGGTTTCTGCCCGTTTGAGGAATGAGGGGTTGCTAAAATGAATATTTTCCCCGTGATCGACGACCCCGGAAACGAGGGGATACGCATTTGAACCGAATCATTTGTAGAAAAGATTTTCCACCCCTAGGTAGGGTTTAATCAACCCCCTTAGCCAACCGTTTTGGATTCCATTTAATCTATAACCCCCTTGTATGTTATTTCAAGTAAAATCCGTGGACAAATCACTCCCCAGACCCGCAACGCAAAGGTTGGCAACGCCAAGGATTTTCTAAATGACAAAGCTGAAAATAGCCTGGCACGTTTTCAGCGTTGTCGTTTAGGCTACTCTTTGGTTATACAGATTTCCTATAGAGCCGGCTGTATAGATTTCCTATGATAAGATACATGAAAATCTTTATGTGAGTGACTAAGTACTACCACAGACATACAGGGAGCCACTTTTCATTTTTGCAAATTTTGCTCGAGTCATGGAATTCTGACGTCACTTCCGGTCACGATTTTTTTTGTGTCATCGAACACATGAATAAAACACGTCAAAATGTAGGTTTTGAGGTATACAATGAGGTCAATGAGATTATAGTGGGGTACCAGGCTTAATTTTCCCGTGTATTAATATTAAATGATTATTTGTTAATAAGTAATCCTAAAGGTTTTCCGTGACATGATAATCTTAATTGTAGTGATACTTTGTTTTATATCGTTTAACGAACTCTTGGAATAAGTTGCATTTGTTAAACGTATCCAATAAGACTGGTATATTTAATTGAATCAACAAATAAAAAAGTCTGGTGTAGCCGTAATTTCTGACCTTATTCTCTATATATAAATACAATATATGCCAAGTTTTTTTGTATTTGAAAATCCATATATTTTTTTTTATAAATAGATGTTAGCCTATATAAGATCTGACTACGGAAATTAAAAATTATAAGGTGCAGTGAAAATTTGTATGTAAAAACCCCCCTTACTAGCTGAAAAGTACATATATAGCTCTGCAGCCAGAAGTCCATCCCGGGGAGGAAAGAGTGGGCGGGTGGTAATTTTTGACCAAAATAAAATCTTTGAGTGCATCTCTGAAATTTTGTGTAGTCATAACTTTTAACCGTTATTGTGGGGATTAAACGTTACCAGAAGTCGGTAAAGTTGTAAGAAAATTGTTAAAATTATTAACATTTGACATTGGTCAAGGTGCAGTTCTGACGATTTTGTTTTTATATATAAAATCTCTCTATTCTTCCGGGTTGTCCGGTTATTAACGTACCAGTGACATTAATGGAACAAAAAATAAATCAAATTATCGAATTGCCAAAAAAATCTATTTTTCGTTCACTTCTGTCGGCTCGAATTTTCGATTTCGCCATGCAATTAACGATGCCGTGAAAATGTCAATTTCGATCCTTCGATATCGACATTAGGAAGCCTTTCTGCGGATGTATTTATTTAGTTATGATGAACGTTTAAAAATGTCATATTTTGTTTCATTTTCCGATGAGACTAATTCAAATTTCAAGTCCACCCGAACCGTAGCACATCGCGTTAAGCGACGACATTCACAGTGGATTTCTCGGTTCGATTCCTGTAGTAGTCTACTTGTTTTTAACTTTTTGACTGTTATTTCTTAATACTACATCGCATTTATTTACTTGTTTCTACAGTTCAAAACTACAACTACACAAAATTTCAGAGCTGCACTCAAAGATTTTATTTTAATTAAACATTAACGCGTGTTTGACCGCCCGCCCACACTTCCCTCCCCAGGATGGACTTTTGGCTACAGAGCTACCTACAAAGAATTTATATAAATTCTTTGGCTACCTATGTAATTTTCAGCTGGTAAGGATGGTTTTTACATAAAAATGTTCACTATGCACCTTATCATTTTTAATTTCCGTAGCCAGCTATATCCGACTGGGCGATTTTAATCGATTTCAAATATTTTCGGAGAACACATTTTCTCATTTTATGTCCATGTAGAGAGGAGATATTTTTTGGACAGTGTATACCTCGCGCTATTTTTTTACAGAGTATCTCTGTTCTTGTGGGCTTTTATTAACGTGGCCATAAACACCCCAGGAAATACCTTAAGATAAGAAAATACTTATTTCTAGTATTATACAATTAAAATGTTAATTAATTGCCAATTAGAAAATACTACCAATTCTGTCAGTGTATAAAAATCATATACAAAAATAATGTGGAGGCCACGGACGCCTTGCACCACAATCGTCTCAGGATGAATAATTTGGTTTGGTTATGAGCTAAAATAGTTGATGAATGATGAATTTGTTATTATTATTGCGTTGAACTAAGACGTGTACCACAATAATAATTTTATATAAGTATTCTTAAGTTTGTTGTTTGTTTTCTTCAGGGGTAAATCACCCATATATATTTCAATATCATCAGTCAATGCACCTTTGATACTTTTGCATCAGAAGCAAGAGTCTGTGAATATTTCTCGTAGGCAATACAATGTTTAAGACATCAATAATATAACTTTATTGTGAACACAGAGTAATTGAGATTTTACAAAATCGCATTATGCTCATTTTCTTTTTACGAATATAACGAGGAATCAGAATAGTGTTAGTGATGCTTCTTCAGAATTAGAAAGTTATGTATTTATGTATATATAGCTGTACTAGTGCCAAATTTTAAAATGGTATTGTTCCCCAGTTTGCCGTGTTGCATTTGTGTTAATTATTTATATAAAATTATTCTCAAACTAATGCATTATCCCTCGAACATAAATATTGTATTACTTACCTTAATCAATATTAAAGCTTATGTTTCTCCTCTCTGTCGATTTTCTTTTTGATCAGTGTTGTAATTAAATTCATATTCATATTCAGATTTGAAGAGTTTGTTGGAAAATGGCACACGTCATCATAAAGCCAGTTACAGGTATATTTAATATCAGTACATTAAAATATGGACTTGAGATCTTTACTTTTAAGCTAGATTTATATCCAGATTAGGTATGTAGGTAACTTTGCGGTGTACATCACCCAGCAAAATTTTATGGTTATTAATTTCAAGCGCAAATTAGAGATAATGCAATTAAAAATTGCAACTGTGGTAGTTTATTGTGTTAAAATTGATCCTCCCATCATTGCAAACTTTGTAAGCAAATTATACTATGAAATTATATATATTAGACTTCTAATACAACAGACGTATTCTGCTTTTAATTCAACTATTACTTTGTTGACACCTGCTGGCGATTAGGGAGTAGATACAGACAAAATTAAACTATTTTCCAATATTTAAATAATTATTGTTGTTTAGTCATGTGAAATTAGTTTATTAATTAGAACAGCGGTGCTTAATGACTGGAAATTAAAATCTACACTTACCTTAACAAATTTACTAAGCACCTATATGTAGTTTGAAATCGACGATAGCACATTTTAGCACAGAAATATGAACTGTTGGGAAAATATCGATTAAATTCACTAACACTAAATCGATTTGTGATCTGCTGACTACACAGAAAGGAAATTTAATTGTCATAAATTATTTTTTTATTCTTATAAATTAAATAATGTAAATTTGTACATCACATGAGTTACAATTTTCCTGGAATGTAGCTTATTTTATTACCATTAACAATATTAATTTCAATAGAAATACGTAATTCTTTGAATATATACATAATTTTGAAAATATACTACTAATTGATCCATCAAAAATTGTCGTGTTACATTATTAGTCTATGTAGAGGATATGTAAGTCTAAAATTTAGGCCTGGTAACTACAACACTACACACAGCTATTATACGATATATTAAAATTGAGATTAATTTTCCCTACTGTTACAGTAGGTTGAGGAAGACAACAAGGCAACTCTTTCAGACAGACAGACGACCATTGAATATTTGATTTGTCCACCTGTCTCGTGTATGATACGTGTATGGTCTTTTTAAGTCCACTGAAAAACTAGCATCAAAAACAATTCATCAAGGAAAATATTTTAAGAAGGCAAAAACATCGAGTACAGTGCCTTAAAAAACTGACATTTGAGAGAAGGTTTGCTCATAGTTAACATAAAGAAATATTTACCACGATTAAAAATATGAAGTTTGAATTTATATCTAAAAATCAGAAGTATAAAAAATATTTAAACAATATTGTACTATTTTCTGAATACAAATGGCACATTTATTGTCCTACACAGTTATTATTTCTGAATAAAGATTTACCTAATTAAGAGATACGACTGAAATTAATCCTACTTCCATTTTAACACCTGATAGGTATTTGGAAACTTAACACAATAGAAAAATGATGGGATACAAAAATCTAGGGGTTGCAATTTGTACTAATAGTTATGTTCCATTGTTTTCGTTTATTAAAGCAAACTTGAATTTGATAATCAAGTCTGATTGTATAAATTGCAATACGATTTTTACGCTTCGTACCTCATTCGTTCAAATTAACCAGAAATAGGAGCACAATACATGAAATTTGCTTTGTTTATTAAACTAAAAACTTAGATCAACATGTTATGAATGTCGTGTAATTATTCAGAGCATTTTAACTCTATTTGATAAAGACAATGCCTATCAAGTAGCTCTTAACCAATTTGTGTAACTGTCCTGTACAGTACCTACTGCTGAACTTTTGGTTACTAAACCATTGAAACTATGCGGCTTCGAGAAAAAAGGTTGCGAGATACAAGTATAGAGATACGGACCCAGAAAGGGAGACGTAACACATTTGCACCACCGATCGTTTTTTCAATATATGTTATGAACAATCTCCACAATTACCCTAAAAAACCTGAGATAGACTTTTGATTATCGCATCCTCGACAAATTGTTTTTGATGATTTGACCTATTCCCTACATGTTTATATGTTATGTAAATAGTTACGAACAGCTACTGCATACACATTCAACAGGCCAGTCCTACCTCTCTACCACCAAGTCTTACTACAGGTTCCAGTGGAGGCGCATGAAGCGCATTTTCGGGTCCGCGACGCGGTTAAGGCACGGAAACAGCTACAGACACAGACCGTGCAGTGAGTGACCAGACTGTTATCACAGAAAGCGGTGATTAGACTAGACTATGTTAATAATTAGCAATCACGCTGGTCTGGCAGGCTGTCCAGCCAATTATAGTGCAGTCAAATTAGCAAGAGAGGATGGGGATGAATTAGACCTCACCAAGCTGAAATTTTGTATGGTATCTTAAATGCCTTCAGTTGGAACATGATAAGAATCTCCTTGTGATATAAGCTTTTGACTGCATCATGAAATAAATTATTACAAGTTCTGGCAAGCATTATTTATAAATTGTCTACGTTTGTAATTGGAGTAAATATGTAACAGTGAAATATAAACAGAGTGATATTCAATACTGTTCAGTTTTAAAAATGCCATTACAGGTTTAATAATTAAAGTATAGATAGGATATTCAATAAATGGCGCAATTACATAATAAATTAATGAATTTGTTGTATTTATGTTTTAACATATTAAATTGTTTCAGTACTGACTGCCACACCTACTACTGAATTTTAAAAAAGACGCTTTCTGAAACTTCAAGCTATTGTAATCATAATATCAATTTTGTTGAATTTGAGGTAAATTTATTTTTACTAAAAATCCATTATCTATGACTTTCCTCGTGAGATGAGTACTTTTCCCGATATTTGGCAAGATATATGACCAAAACGAAATTTTTTCACTGTTTGGAGATAACTGTCAATTTTTGAAGTTCTGGATATACAGAACTGGATTTGAGCTTAAATTGTAGCAAAGGACCCCGCAGTTTTTTATAGTAAAAATGGGTTTCAGTCAATTGTCCTGAAACTTAGGGAAAATGTTCTCCTGGGCCCCCTGATTAATGACCACCAGTCCGACCGAATTCGATTTTTTGATCTAGAGGCGATTGAAACTGAACATCAGCGAAGGTCTGCTTAAATGTTCCATAAAAATTCTAAAAATATTCAGGCTCATTTTTTTGAGATAAATAAGCATCTTTTGTCTCTTGGTGTTACCCTCTTTTATGTGTAAATTGACTGACGTATAGACTTTTAGCGTGTTATTTATTTTTATCTTTTAAAACCAGTATCAAAATCTATTTCAGCATAAAATTTTCTGTGATTTGATACCACACAATTTTTTGATTTTTTAAAAAAATTTCAAGATGGTCAAAAAAACGCATTTTGTATTCAGATTTTTCTAGACTTTTAGTATGTCAAAAAGATACCAACAACGAAGTAACAAATTCAAACACTGTCTTTGTGGGAAGTAGTTCCACCTATCACCTACTTTCTGCATATATCTACTGTACTAACAGTCCGATACCCAGTGGCGGCCCGTGAAATTTTGGTAAGCTATAACTTACTAATAGAGCATGGGACCCATTCCAAACTTTAATGGATCACTGCCAAGGCCAAACGAAGACTTTTGTGGAAAGAAATATTTGATTGGAATTTGCGAATTTTTTTTCCAAAAAATGCAGTGCCCACCCAGGAATCTGGAAAAATACTTGTAAAATATCTATAGCGTATTTTTTTTTCGAACAAAGAAGAAAATGTAAGGATAGATTTTTTATTTTATCAAAAAATCTTCATTCTTTTTAAAGTTGCATCATTTTGAAATTTTATTTTACACTGATATTTAATTTATAAAATTTTAAAATGATGTAACTTTATAAAGAATGAAGATTTTTTGATAAAATTAAAAACCTATCCTTATATTTTCTTCCTTGTTCGAAAAAAAAAATACACTATAGATATTTCATGAGTGCTTTTCCAGACTCCAGGGTAGGCACTGCACTTTTTGAAAAGAAAATTCGTAAATTCCAATCAAATATTTTTTTCCACAGAAGGCCTCCGTTTGGCCTTGGTAGTGATCCATTAAAGTTTGGCATGGGTCCCATGCTCCATTAGTAAGTTACAGCTTACCAAAATTTCATGGGCCACCGCTGCCGATACCTTAAGAAACTAAACACCGGAATAGTGTAAGTGACCAGGGAGATTTCTGGTCTCTGTATAAGTGGTAAATTTATATATCTTATCAAAAGAAAATTGAAGATAGGCGAAATTTGTTAAGTTTGCTTTAAACCAAAACACCAAAATATTTTCTTTAAAGATAATAAATCTTCAGTGATTTTCATTAATATTTCCAAGAAAACGGCTAATGTTTAAAACCAACAGTTAGAGCCTGTGAATTTGATTTGTAAACGTTTTAACTTCAGTGTGTCAAAAGCTTATCTCGCAGACGGAAGTAACCGCTTTTAAAATGTTACAAAGGCGATGGTGTTTAAGATGGCGTACAAAATTTTGGCTAGATGGAATCTAATTAATCGAAAAATGCTAATTTGGCTGGATTAATTAGGGCCAGTCAAGCATCATCAAGGATTGATCAAGCATATGTCTACTTTATGAAACTACTTTATTCATAACGGCTCTACTACAGTGCAATTGCGACTTCAGCCGCACTACACTACACACAGAGATACATACTACATACACTAAAAACTAGAACTATGAAAATTATACAGTACTTATGTAGCTACAGTAACTTTAAAATACATACGACAAACAGCTAAACATAAATGTCTATGTAACAAGTAGGTATAGGTATAGTTATACCTAGGTTGTTTTGACCGTTTAGTTTGCCATAATCAAACCGACCCTCTGAAAACTACAGTATTTACATTTCTTAGCAGGGTTCACTTATCAAGTGAAACTAAACTTTTATTTGTCTTAACATTTATAATTGAATACAAAAATAGAGGGTTCATTCTTTCTCACAACACTTATTGCTTGTCAACTGGATAATAATTTACAAAGTTATCACGCCTGAGCCAAGCCGCGACTCAACCACTAAGATAATAAGTAGATTTGGCACAGCTGTGACCATCGCAAACACAAGTTCTGCCTCCACAACTCCCTCCTTCAAAGTTGTATATATGTAACCTAATAAGGGAGTCCTGTAAGAGACAGATGAAAATCGACCCGCAACTTGGCTGGAGACAGATCTACGGCAGCCCAACAACTATCACAAGGCTGAACAACTGCCTGTCCCCAGGCGACACTAATACTAAGCATACATTATAAAAACATCAGTATGAACATTTTAAAATTACTATGAGCGACACGAAACTAAGAGCAAATCAGTCAAGAGTGAATACTGAGTAATCAGACAACAAACAACAAAATTAAAATACTATAACTAATATTAGGTTAAATAGAAAAAGTCCATCGCTGACTTTTCTCAATCAATCCACAACTTACAACTAAGTTTTGTCTTTTGTCTGATGAAAAATATTACAAATACAACACAGTCTCCTCTACAGATTACCATTTTTAAGAGATTAAGTTCACAGTTCACATAATATACTAGTTTATCTGACGCCAACAATAACCTCAAATATCAATATATCAGCATTACATACCCTAAATACAACATTTTCTCTGAGAAAAATCATAAAAACATTAAATCCGTTTGATACACACAAAACAACTCTGGAATATGTCGATAATAAGTTTTATAGGAAAATATGTTTTTTTCTAGTCATTTAAGTACGACAAGACATCCTTAAGTTTATTCAAAACAATGAGAGCACAGTAAGCCCCTAATACCGTCACAAATATTTTATTTTAACGACAATAATAATCAGGATTGATTCAGTAATTTTTAACAATGTCCAACTGCACAATTTATATAAAAATCACTGTCTTAAATCAATCATCCACATGTTAGTAGATATAACCGAGATTTCTATTTTAAAATAATTTAAGCACTGTTAAAAATCAAGAATCAACCGTATTGACAATGTTGAATTAATAAGTATCTATCTTTAAAATAAAATAATTCCACAAAAGCACTTTCTTCTCAGTGTTGATTGATATTTTATTTGAAACAAATATGCATCTGTCTCCCACATCACTTTCATAGGTCAATTTTGGTATTCTTCCACACTTGGCTTAAAGTGCAATGTGGGGAAAGGCCTGAAATCAGCCTACTTCGATTTAGTGATGACATAAAATAGGATTGTAAGAGATTAGATAGATTTATTTATAGATTTTTGGGGACATTGGGATGCTCATTTAACTATTTTTAAGTCAGTAAGTCAGTGAAGATTTTTATACCCGAGCAGTTAATGGATTTTCATGATTCCTTCTGTAATGTCTTTTTAGGGCTTAGCAATTAATGTTAAAAGCTCCCATGTCAGTTTTCTATTTGGGGGGTGCACCCTCCTTCTAGGTAGGTTGGGAGAAAAAACATTAACTGATAAATTTAACACAGAACTAAATTGTAAGAAGGCAGTAACAATTTTACATAAAAATTAACATTTTCAAAGTCATTTTAAAATTGCGATTTTACCATTGAGAAATTGCTACTTCGAGACTGATTTTTGTAAATAACTCAAACGTGTTAGGTATAATAAGAAATTGGCATAGCACAAAAAAGATTATAAAACGACCAATACTTTGATTCTTTCCTTATTTCTCTATGGTGAATTGTTCTGGAAATCAGGGCCGGCCCAAGGGGCAGACGAGCCAGGCGATCGCCTGGGGCGCTGGATCCTGGAGGGCGCCAAAACTTAAAAGGAAGTGACTTGCCACAAGTCGGTTGTAGTTTCCGAATAACTAAACTTAAAATTTTAAACAAGAGCACGTACTCAAAATATGCTCGCCCCTTTCCGCCTACTAGTATGCGTGCTGATTATACAAAAATTTTTATATTGTATTTCAACCTTGAAAATGGCCATTTTTGCATTCTTTCAAATATTAAATTGTTTATAAGTCGGAAAAAAATTACAAGAGAACTTTTTCGTCTAAAATGATAAAAAAAATCGGGTTATTCGGATAAAAAAAAAACGATTTTGCAATTTGTTTAAACAGATTTTCATCCGACAAACCCTTGATCCTTATTCAGGGGCATGTTCCGGACATGAATATGCAAAAAAAATCGAATTTTTTTCATACGAAGGCAAGGTTTTCGACTCAAGATTAGTTAAGCTCACTAGCTATGATTTTCATAGAAAACGAACTTTTATATTCAATAGATTTAGTGAACTCATTAAGCACTTTCCATTACAGAATGCTAGACGAAAGCAGTTCTTATGAACAGGTACTTTTTCTTAGTTATTTATTTTCATTTATATGATAATATTCAGTTTAAAGACGCGTTACTAAAATCTGTATAATTTACCTAAGAAAAAATTGAAAATTGGACAGGGGGGGACGCAAAACTCATAACTCGCCTGGGGCGAGAAATTTCATTGGGCAGTTTAAGATATAACCATGCGAAACTCAATGACATCAGTATGATGTTTCGAATATGCTCCTGTAATATGAGAGTTCTCCACCACATAGTTATTATCAGTTCACATGGGTGGTATAGGGGGAAACACGTATTATGAACAAAAGAATTGAATGTCAAACACGGGGGCAATATCAGATCTAAACAAAAACTTGGCAGAACATATAACGAGGCTTGATAATGGTTTGTTTATTTTCAACAGCTGATGAGAAAGCATGAGTAACAGAAGTCATATAGGAGTCGCATGACGTTGCCACATTACTTGGGATTCTCTAATTTGTTGTTATAAAGCAATTCAAAAAATGGGTTTTACAAATGACAGGTCATACGTAATGAGATTCTGCGAAAGTGTTTTTGTTTTCAAGTATCAAAATGTTAGTTATTTCAGAAACATTGTAAACTTCAAAATTTTGGCATGGACTGTACCTGAACAGAGATGGAGTTTGAGATATAGTATGTAATTCTCAAATGTTTCAAAATCAACCAGTCTGACGTTAAAAATACATATGATGATTTTTTTTATAGTCTGGGGTTTTCTGCTGTTATTGGCTGTAGAATAAAAATTTAAAAAATTCTTATTGGTTTTTATTAATACCCTATTATTACTAGCAAGCTAATTTTTAAAAAAATATTTAAATTAAAGAAAAATTTCTTGATTTCACTAAAAAAATCATTTTTTGACCAATAACTGGAAAACTATTGTCGTAAAAAAATGGAGGCCAGGCCAAAAAATATTTTTAAATCTGAAATTTTTGGAAAACTCTTAACCTCGTAAAATGTCCGCATAATATAAATTGAAACCCTTAAAATTACATTTAAAATGTTTTTCTCTTGTTGGCTGCAGCATTAAAAACGACCAAGTTATGACCTAAATAAGACGAGCCCAAAATATACCTTTGATGCAATAAGATTCATTCTAAAACTACAGCATCTTAAAATTTGTGATGAAGTCATGCGTGGTATAATATATCTGGCTTATTCCAGCTGAACATATTGCTCAATAGCAGCAAAATAGGTATTAATACATTCAATGCGCAGTTGGAACTTCTACTAATTAAGACTTGGTATAATTTCAGTAGGCTATCACCACCTCGAATGACATAAAGTTGTATCTAAAATCATCTATAATTGTGAAAAAAAAACTGACCCAATAGAATGTTGGAGTAAATCCAATCAGTTGCTTACAACCCTTAAAAAGATGGCTTTAATATATTTACCTGCGCCTGCAACAAGTGTACACAGTTTGTACATACAACACTCATTGTTATACACATTACTTCTCCATTTTTCAGACTGTCTGGATACAGAAACCACACGCTACAAAAATTTGAACACCATTAATTTCAATCGTATGTATTTTTAAAGTCAGACTGATTGCAATGAGATATTTAATACTTAAATATTATATTTATTTTCGACTTATAAATATTCGAGTGCCAACCTTTAATCTACTGTATTTTTATAACAATTCACTACACAGAAATAAGGAAAAAACCGAAGTATTTGTCATTTTAGTCTTCTTCTTTGCGTACTTTATCATATGCAACAATTTTTGTTGCACAAAAAAATAAATAAAACAATACTACGTTTTCTAACCCCACGTACTCATAAAAATTGCGACTGCAGTTTCAACTTACAAAGTCATTGGTGAAGCAGTCAAGATGCTTTTTTGCTTCACAGCTTGACAATGCCTTTGTAAGTTGAACCTGCAGTCGCAATTTTTATAAATACTCTGGTATATTATAGGGGCAGTGTGTTTTATTTATGTATTTGTGCAAGATGATTAACTACCACAGAGTAACGGTTCCTTCAATCAATTTTTGAGTTATTTTTGCAAAACAGTCTTGAAGTCCTAATATCTCAATAGTAAAATAGCAATTTTGAAATTGTTATAACTCGCAAAATACCCACCAATTTTTAAGAAAAATTGTTTACTGTCCTTTCCTACAATTTAATTCTCTTGGACCTACTAGTTTTCTATTTTTTTGTCCACCCCCTCTAGAATGGATGGGAACCGCCCTCAAATTTAAAGCCGGCATTTGAAATTCTTTAACTTAATTTACTAAGCCATAAAAAGACATTACAGAGAAAATCATGAACGTCCATTTCCTGCTTGAGAATTCTGAGGTTTTGCAGTTTCTACGACTTCATTGACTACATTAACTTGCCTGAACAATTCTTTGTAATCTTTACTAACTAAAATTTGTAATAATTTTTACGGATATTTCATTCCTTGATATTTTTCTCATTAAAAACTCTTGAAGTTTGGTGGCTTTTCTATCTACCGAGTAATGATGAACATGTAGCTGCCATAGCTAGGGTAATCACGTATGAGAAGGTGGTGCTCTTAGTTTCGCTGCGCCATGGCACTTGGCCAGGCAACAGACGCATTGGTCCGCGAATCACACGTATTAAAAAACTCGATGCACAGCTACTACGGAATGTAGGCAGGTCTGTCTACGTGAAGAAGTGATGATATATCAGGCCGATATCGCCTTGACTAGATCTGCGGAAATTAAACGAGGAAGAGCCGAACCTCGGCAAGCTATGGCGCAGCTGCACTAACAATTATAACATAAATATAAACACGGATTATAAAAACTCTATTTACAAAAATGCTAATGGAACTCAGTCAGTGTTCGGGGAAAAATATCTACTCATCTGATAAATAATATCAATAATACTAAGGGGAATGTCAAACAATTGTTTACGGAAAAAAAAGCTTGTTCATTTAATTCTATCATAAATATTTATCATAGTTTTTTGTCAAAAAAATTCCTTGAATAATTAGAGCCAATTGAAATTTAAAGATTTCTAGGTTTCACGCTATATATTACAAAACCAACGAGTCCCCAACGCCAAAGAGTGCAGAAGGGTGTTTTTAGGGGTGTAAAATGGATATATTAAAAATATATGAAAAATGTTGTTTTTGATAGAAAATGTTTTTTTTTTTAATTCATAACCGAATCAAATACCGTAAAACGGAGAGAATAGGATCGGCGGGGAGAAGGGGATCGATAGTACATTGGCTTCTTAAAAAATGCCCAAAAATTCTTCCTTTAAACTTGACTCAAGTTTGCATTTGCAGAGCACCTTAGTTTTAGTGTGTCAATATTTCAGTAGTTCAAATGAACAATTTTCAACCGGCAACCGCGCAGTACATAACAACCCAAAAGTGTCAAGCTCATGTTTAGTGTGAACTTTGAAAAAGTTAAACAGTCTTGAATTCTTCAAATTGAAATAGGAAATATGACTATTATCTTCATTAAACATCCTGTTAACTACATATTTATTAGAAATAGTAGAAATTTTGATATACAGAGTGGAATAGGTAACAAAAACAGCTGTTGCCACAAAGTATGGGAGGAATAGGATCACAGCATTTTATGATGGCACGAACCTACAATCCACATAGAAAGCGGTACAAAAACATGACCCAGCGACTATGAGAAACACAAAGGATGTTCTAAAGCAGAAATCTATGAGTCTACGAAAAGCTGCTGTGCATTTTAATATATCATACACTGTGTTGCAGACATATTAGCAATCCAAACATACAGAAGCATGGTGGATCTACTCTACTCAGTTAGGCTGAAGAAAACGCATTGGTAGAGAAACTCCAAATATGTGTAATGTGGGGATATCCATTGGACTTTTACTGTTTTTCAACTTACAGTCGTAACTTGATAGGCTAGTAAGAACAGTAAGAAAATTTGGTCCTGATTTTGCTGCTGGTTTTATGCAGCGACCCAAAGAAACAATTGCTGCGAGATTTTGCCAAAACATCAAACAATCAAGAGCATCCGTTTGTCCCGAGATCATTAACAATTATTTCAACTTAAAAGAAACTTTAGGGGAAATTCCACCCTCTCATGTTGTCAGTTACGATGAGACAAATTTAAGCAATGATCCTGGAAAAAGCAAAATTATTACTAAAAGGGGGTGCAAATCAGCTGTGTCACTTATGTTTGCTGCATCAGGGAGTGGTGAAATACTTCCCTTCTGCGTGGTGTACAATGCAAAAAATTTATATTCATTCTGGACTGATGAGTCAAAACTAGCCAATGTTACAGCAAGTGGATGGTTCGATAACATAAACTCTTATAGATTGGATCAAGTCGATTACCTTACTTTAGAAAACCCGAAGGAGACAAAGTTCCTGTTCCTCCCACCAGAGATAGTGTCACTTTGTTAGAAAAATAGAATTCGTTTTGTTTTTTTACCTGGAACAATATTTTCTAAAACATTTTTTACAAACGCTATTTTCGCCCATCTTTTTACCCTTTAGAAAACACCCTTTTGCAGTTTTTGGACTTAGAGACTCATCGGTTTCTTAATATTAAGGGCAAGGCCTACAAAACCCCAAAATTTAATTGACAATTTTTCCTGTACTATATGGAAAACGATTATTTTATTTTCAAAATTATTTTTCACAATTTATACTTATCAATATTATGTGGTCTCACTAACACACGAATGAATCATGGATTGGACCAATACTCAAAATTTAAAGAAATCTGTTTTATTAAATTTATTTCACAAATTTGAATAATACCGACATTAAAATAATTTTAAAAATATGTACCTACTTACATTGAGTATACACTATATTTTACAAGAAAAAAATAGTTTACTTATTCACTGTATTTATTATATTCCAAATGAAAAATTTTGCGTCATCATTATTATATTTTCAACACAATTTGTAGAATGTCATACCGCTATGATTGGTACAATGAAAATTAGCTTCTACTGTGTTAATAATAGCTCTGTTGTTCCTGTAATAGTAACAGACGGCGAGCTAGCAATGTCGGAGATTACTGAACTTCATCATGAAAATATCGAATCTCTTCATACCACTAGTTTCATCACCAACACCAAGGTCTGGCTGGACAAGGTGAGCGTTAATAGGGGTTGATGTATAAGCAACCTCAAATAATAATGGAAATGGATGTGAAAGTTTTTTTACTCAGCACTTAGCAATATTAGTAACGTTGCTAGAACACTATATGTGAAACGGCAGGGGTGATGTCTATGATGTCTAGGCTAATCCTTGTATATTTTGTTAAATGTACCACAACTAAAGTATATTCACGGAAAGCTGAAACAAACAAATATGCGTGATTGCCTCGTGATCGCGACGTGTTTCATCTCCATTGGTTGCATTTTTCAGGAGATTGCCAACAGTTTTCTCGACTTCCAATTGTATGTAATTTGAGTAATAGTGTATTTACATTGTTCTTCGACTTGTGAATTGCTTAATTTCAGTTATTGTGTATTTGATAAGGGCATAGTGTTAAAATTGTATTGTTATTGTGTTTTGAGTTTTAAACTTATTAATGTCAGTTATTGAGTATTGGTAATATTACGCACGAAGCGCACGTGAACAGCACATGTTTTGTCTCAGAGCTCGGTGAACAGACTTTATACCTCATGCAATGTGATAGACCAGAATTCCATTGTAATGTGACAAAATATCATGTTAATGAGACTGGCTTTTCATCTATCTCAGGCATTAATGTAGCCGAGAGAGAGTTTGTAGTAGAGACAAAAGGTGGGATGATGTCGGGCTAGTTATTCCAAGTAATAACACTGAAGGCAGAAGCGAGATAGAAATACTTCAAGCCTGCCAGACCATCTCAAAAAAGACAAACGTAGAAATTTGGTCCTTCGGTTAAACTATTGTAGACTGAAAAATAGACTATGTACGAGTTAGTTTGTGCTTGTGTATGCTGCATTCAGACATTTTATATGATCTTAAGATGATCATTTAAATGATGGTATCGATGACAATCGAAGCCATGTATAATTTGTTAGTGACCAAATAAAAATACCTCAAAATTTACTCCGCGAATTAATTAAAATATTCCTAGATTTAACTACCACTTTTCAGAGAAAATTCCGTTGCAATATTAGTAGTAGTGAACAAAGAGCTTTAATCTACGACTAATTTTTATTTTCTTAGGCACTTTACATAGCCACCATTGCTCAACCGGGCTCATCAGTCAGACTTTGATGTTAGTGCCCAAAACTAGTTTTGGAGTATGGAGATCCAAAATTTCCGTGATAAAATTCTGTTGTCTCTAGCACTGCTAGTTCTCAGTCTACTAAATGAAATGTTTTGTAAAATCTTGTCGAAAATAGAAATTATTTTCTTAATTCGCCATTGAGAATTATAGATACACTATATTGCGATTTACATACATCTTTTTTTTAAATATATACACGTTAGAGATAGGTTAGATAGAAGGTAAAAAAATACTTTGCTTGCGAGTATTTTTTTGACAACTAGCATTTTTGTAAATAATGTTTCATATTCCATAACTACTAATCCAACGGATGAGATCTATCAACAGAGTATATGATTAAGTAGCAAATAACTGACAAACATGGCCTTTAAATGTACCGCCGTTTCAGTCAAATTGTAAATAATAAATTAAGTACTAGACAATAATTTAAGTACACTCAACACAACCTCATTACTTAACCGCTTGATTATAAATAATTTATTATTATTGCCATCCAACAGGAATATTAAGATATAATACGGAAATTTAAACGACATAGCGTTCAATTAATACTGATTATTGCGAGTTATTGCTAAATGCTAGATGAGCAGAAGGCGGCATCGGTCAATTCTGAAAATAAATCAAGCAGGTGTGATGCTTTAGAATTACTGCCCACAGCATATCGCAATGTGATTCTATATACAGTTTCATCGAATCAATAAAACACACTGAGAATAGGCACGAGACGCCGCCATTGACAATTGGAAATGTATTGTTTGGAAGTCCATCGGGTCTCTGACCCTAAACACTTAAAACAAGTAATACAAAACAACAGCGTGAGCAACTGAATCGTTCGCGTTCAGACATACATGCCTACACCGTACATCGAGCCCCAATCTACGCCTTGAAAACTTGACATGTCTACGTTAGTGAGGTTGTAGCCTTGATATGGGCTCGCAGCAACTGGTGGTGCCAATGTAGGGGCTGCTGCAGCGGGGGCAGGTGTTGGATTAGCTGCAGCACCTGAAATAGAAACCAATGATGTATAATACACAGTCTAAAACGGTCACTTACAATAAAATAATACTACTTATGGACTAAATATATTTTGGTATATGTTATTACTGACTAAAATTTTTACCCAAAAATTACAGAATAAAATGAATTATCAAATATGTGACAAAATGAACTAGGGACGGGGGGAGTTTACACATGAAAATTTGTTTGAGTTTCACAAATATTGTAATAGTCTAGTCGGTAAAGTAAAAAATACACCAGAAGCTCGCAAAAAATGTTATCTGATATTTTCCTTCAGTAACTGTTAGTGGGCGGATTAAACATCATAGTATCACAAAAATCAGTTTTGGGGGTGCCACGCAACCCCCCAAAAAACCACCGGTGAAAGAAGCTTTATTTTACTGATAACTCGTTAACTGTTGAAGATATAAAAAAATTGCTCATCATAAAAAAGAAAGCTTGACCAATTGCCCAAAAAAAAGTCCTCTTCTAATTTTTTTCTATAAGACATGGTTTTCGAGAAAATCGACATTGAAAAAAAATTGCAAAATTTGTATTTTCGTTAATTTGAAATTTTTAGCACGCGGCCTATAGAAAAAATCAGTAAAGGTATTTACACAGAACTTCCCTCTTTATCTGTGCATGGAGGTCACTCCAAAAAATTAATAATTACGAAATGACATTGAAAATAATAATCAGAATATAGTTATCAGTTTTGGTCAAAAAAATATACAGAGTGCTCATCCAACAGCAAAAGTTCAATACTAAATAACCGGTGTCAAATATGGAAGGCTTGCGCAAATACCTTTATAAATGTCCACCATGACTGAATTATTTCTTGGAATGACCACCCTGTACATTTTTCAATAAAAGTGTAATAGGTGCATATGCCAAATATTATTGCCATCTGTCACATTTTCAATTCCATATTCACGTAGTGGAGTGGAATTATAGTGGTGGCTAAAAAATTTCATTTTTTTTTGAAATTTTTCAAAAATGGTAAAAAAATTCTCAATTTTTTTTCTTCTGAAATAGGTTTAGAATGCCATGAAACGTGGAAATTATAAATTTGAGCGCAAAAAGGAAACTTTCCTTCTACTCTATAGTAGTGGTAATTTTTTTTTTGTTTAAAATAGGTTTAGAATGCCATGAAACGTGAAAATTTGAAATTTGAGCAAAGAAAAAAAATGTTTCCATCTATTTTAGTGGTAAATTTTTTTTCAAAAATGGTGAAAAAAAATTTTTAAACTTTTTTTTTTTCTGAAATAGGTTTAGAATGTTATGAAACGTGAACATTTTAAATTTGAGCAAAAGAAAATTTTTTTCATCTATTCTAGTGGTAAATTTTTTTTCCAAAATGGTAAAAAAATGTAGCAATTTTTTTTCCAAAATAGGTTTGAAATGTCATGAAACGTGGCAATCTTAAATTTGAGCAAAAACAATTTTTTCATCTATTCTATAGTAAGTGGTGACATTAAAATTTTTTTTAATTTTTCAAAATTTTTTTAAAATTTGTTTGAATAGGTTTAGAATGCCATGGAAACGTGGAAATTTTAAATTTGAACAAGGAAAAAAAATTTTCCATCTATTTTAGTGGTAAATTTTTTTCAAAAATGTTAAAAAAATGTTCTAAAATCATTTCTTTAAATAGGTTTAGAACACTATGAAACGTGGAAATTTTAAATTTGAACAAAGGAAAAAAATGTTTCCATCTATTTTAGAGGCAAAAATTGTTGTTAAAATGGTAAAAAAAAATGTCAATTTTTTTTTTTTGGAATAGGTTTAGAATGTCATGAAATATGGAAATTTTAAACCCGAACAAGGAAAAAACATTTTCATCTATTTTAGTGGTAAACATTTTTCAATGTTGGTGAAACAAATTTTCATTTTTTTTTTCTGAAATAGGTTAGCGTGTCATGAAACGGAGAAATTTTAAATTTGAGCAAAAACCATTTTTTTTCATTATTTATTCCCTTTAGACGGTTCACCCTGTATACTTCCCAGTGAAAGTTTAACCATTTTTTCGCTGACAGTAGCGTCAACTACCTACCAAATTGGACGCTCTCCGTCAAGTAGTTTTTTTAGTTAATGCACCAACAGACAGACAGACAGGCAGAGAGACTGACGGAATTGAAAAACCTATATGTTCGTAATCTACGTGATCTGAAACGTCAAAATCCGAAAAAATAATATACTTCCCTTCGGTATGCGAGGGAAGTAAAAATTGAATTGCTCGAGAACCAAATAAGCTAGGAAGAAAAATCAAAATAGGTTTTAAAGGGGATATAAAATACTCTCTTGTGTTGCCATCTTTTATGGCTATTGATAATTATTAGTATATAAAAATAATAATATAATTTAGTTCTCTTGATTTTTAGTGCATCTAACTATTCACAGGCCCATAAAAAATAACTGACTTTAATATCAGTTATAAATGCATTATCTTTTAGTTCAAGGTAGTACTTCAAAGCAAAAAAAGTTATGAATAAAAATAATCTCATTTACAAATTTACCAGCTTGTTGAAGTTAGCCAAATAAAATCCAAAAACGGCTGCATATTAAATTGTTTGTTGATATTTTTAATATGCAATGTTTTAACTATTAAATGATTAGAAACCCTAGTTATATGATATATAAACTCATAAAAAAAATATTGAGCTGAATTTTCAAGACGTTTGGGTCTTTTTTTATTTTTAGGAAACAATAAAAAATTGGCCAAAATGTGGCTAACTTCAACATGCTCGTAAATTCGTAAATGTGAATATTTTTATTCCTAACTTTTTCGGCACTGAAGTACTTACTACCTTGAACTAAAAGATATTATATAAGTCAGTTATTTTTTATGGGCCTGTGAATAGTTAAAAGCGCAAAAAATCAAGAGGTAACTATATTATATTGTTATTTTTATATACTAACAGATATCAATAACCATCAAAAATGGAAACACAAGACAGTATTGTATATCCCCTTTAAAACTCATTTTGATTTTTCTACCTAGCTTGTTTGGTTTTTGAGCAATTCAACTTTTTGTATAAGCCGAGCGTAACAAATTTCAAATAAACGATAATTCGTTCGCATTAAAAATACAAATTTTGCAATTTTCTTCAATACCGATTTTCTCGAAAATCATGGCATATACAGGAAAATTACAAGAGGACTTCTTTTTAGGAAATTAGTCCAGCTTTCTTTTTTATGATGAGCAAGTTAAGGAGTTATCAGTAAAATAAGGCTTCTTTCACCGAAGGGGTGTTTTTTGAGGGGGTTGCGCGGCACCTCCAGAATTGATTTTTGTGGTTTTATGATGTATAATCCCTCCACTAACAGTTACTGAAAGAAAATTTCAGATAACATTATTTGTCAGGGAAATCTTTATAATTATTGGACTATAAGGGGAAAGGAGCGGGCTAAAAAAATCCCATTTTTACCAACATATTGTTTGAAGGGCCCCTAATGACATTTTCTGTTTTCAACATAATTGATGGGAAACTTACATAAAATCAAGATCTATGAACTTGGTCTAAATAGCATATTTTGCATACTCAATTTTTTTTATCCCCACATAGTATTCAAAAATTACAAGCATATTTGAGAAAATCAGAGAAATGTGGAAGTCGTCTTTGATTAGAAATTGGTGACACACAATTTATTCGGGAATATAGACATCTGCTATTTTCCATCTGTAAACGTACAGCAACGAAAAATATTAAAGTTGGAGAAAGAAAATTCATTACATAATTCCCTAAACAAATTTCTTTATGAGAAAGTCAAAATGGGCACTTGGAAATTAACCCCAAAATTCACAAAACTATCCCTATAAATTAATGACAATCATTGTAAAAAACTGATTTTTTAAAAACAAATACAAACTATGGGTAGCTGGCATTGTTTACCTAAAAAGGTATTTTACCGTTTTTTAATTTAATCATGTCTATCAAAAGCTAGAACACTTTTTTTGCATCACACACGAGCTCACTCTGAAGAAAGACTGACTTGCCGTTTAGCTCACATTGGAAATTTTAGCTCAGCAACCGAAATTAAAGAAGAAACTAAGGAAACTATTTTAACTTTAAAATAAATCTAATAATATTACATTCACTTTTGGCTGATGAAGTCCGTTTTTCAAATGAAAAAGGTGCCATAAGATGGTAAACTTTTAAGATTATCATTTTTACTCCATTCACGAATATTGTTTCAAATTTTTAATGAAAGAGGAATTTTTCCAAATTTAAAACTAATTGTAAAACACTAAGGTATACCTACATAATTTTTTGATATTTCATAAATTACCTATGTAAAACTAACTGAAGCACTAGGAAATTATAGTACCTACGTATTTAAACTTTAGACTTTTTAATAATTTATCTTTATATTTTCAACAATGTATCTCAAACCAAGCTGTAGTCTGTGGGTATGTACCGTTCAGTCATAGGTGTAATTTTAATCAAAATATTATATTGTGGGCAAAGTATCAAAGTAAATGTTTTATTCATGGTCAGGTAGATTTTATTACAATCCCTTGTTATGATCAAAAACGAAAACGTATCAACTTTAAACTAGCTAGAAGCGTAAAATGTACAAAAATTAGAAATACCTGAAACAGAATCAAAGGTGTACATACCAGCTGCTCCAACTCCAGCACTGACAGCAGTCATTGGGTAAGGCGAATAACGGTAACTAGCTAAGTGTGGGTATGCCCCGAAAAGCTTTCCGTATCCAGCAACAGCTGCGCTTTGAGCTTGAGCAGCTGCGGCGGCGGCGGCTGCAGCTTGAACGTGAGCTTGAGCTTGTATCGATGCAAGAGGATTAACTGCGGCCATGGTCCCAGGTGCTGGGGCGGCCATTCTCATTCCCAAGCCGCTCAGCATCAAACGTTTGCCAAGCAATTGAGCACTAGCCTGCACTGCTTCCTTGGGTTGAGCTTTCTTGCATTCAACTTTCTTATTTTTGATGGTGTGGAAATGTATCTCGCACACGCGATCCACTACGTCCTCGTTTTCGAACGTCACGAAACCAAATCCTCTGTGTCTTTTGGTTTGTTGGTCCATTAGCATCACTGTTTCCTCGACTTTGCCGAATTGACTGAAGTATGCTTTGACCTCGTCTGCTGATGTGTCCTGGCTTACGCCGCCGACGAAAATTTTCTTTGTCTTGTTGGGTTGCTTGGGTCTGTTTTTGGGTGTCGCGTGTTTTGGGTCTATCTTTTTGCCATCTAACGTGTGAATTGGTACTTTTAGCACGTTATCGACGCTGGAAGGTTCGGAAAATGTTATGAATCCAAAGCCACGACTCCTCTGTAAAAAAGAGATCAGGTTATAGAAATTCTATTCTGGTCTAATTGGGAGCTTAAATGGCTTAACCGATTAAAGAATGAATGAAAAGCGGCAATCATACGTGTTGTGTTGGAAATAATTGACGCAATAGTGGTAAAAATGGCTCCAGACTAGGGATTTTGACGTTTTCCTGTTAGAAATAATGTACCTACCACAAAATCTTACGGTAAACGTCATAGTTTTGATGCATGATAAAAATACTGTTCAAAATGGCTGTTTACTGCATTTATCACATTTTGTGCTAATTGAAAATTAACATTTCATCATGTTTTTAATTAACTAAACATTTTTAAAATGTAGGAGGTGCTTAACAGAGTTGAGATGCTTTAAATCAGTTGACTAAAAGCAAGATTAAAATGATCACTTTTATCAAGCGATTGTTACTAAAAAAATCATGAAAAAACAAAATTAAGGCCTAAATATTTAAAAAAATACAAACTGTAGTTTCAATACACAACAATTATTTAATAAATAAATCTTTTTAATACAAAAGAGCAAAACGAATTAACTTGAAACATAAGACATAATATACATAAACCATGTGGAATACATGTCGGATTTTGTTTTGTTCTCTCTTGTTCATATGTAAAGGCATTTTTTCATAAGCAAGTGGACAACACATATGAAAAGTTAGTAAGGATAGTTGGAAAATATTTTATATTATATTTATAAATAAATAATCATGAACTCAAATTGACAGATAGATTTTAGCCAAGGTTGTTTACAGTAGTAGACAACGATGATACTACAAAAATAAATTTTAGAAAAAATATTTAAAAAATTCAACCTGTATGTATGTTTTTTTTTTAGTTTGTTCAATCATGACTGGAATGGCGATTTCTATGAAATTATTGTAGAATATGGCTTGGCGGTGGTATCCTATTAGCTTCATTATGCGTGTTGTATAAGGTGAGCCAAAATCGGGGGCAAAAAAAAATATTCGAGAATTTGGTGACTTTCAAACAAATTTAAAATTTCGTGGGAATTGCAATAAAATTTATATGGAGCAATTCTTACCGAATACGTTCGCAAAATTTCAAAATGCCGAATCCAATAGCTGCCATAATTTTTGTGAATTTACATGTTTGATAGATGGTGGATATCAGGATGTTCTTATAAAGAGTCTGACGTCGAATCTTAAAGATTCAAAATGACACGATGTGCGACGTCATTGACTCTTCTAATTTGTAGAAGACGCCGCTAAAATGGGCGAGAAGAATTTTTGAAAAGTCTTGTGATAACATAAGACAGGACTTTATATATTTACTTATTTTACTATTATTAATCATTAAAATTATGATTCACAAGAAGCTGTTTTTTTACAAATTGGGTGATGTTATTTGAATGAAAATAAGTGTAAGTTGTACACAAATATATACTACAGGATTGTTGAAGGCTATTTTTGGCTAAAATTTGATTATTAGGGAGATATCTTCTCATTTGGCGCTTTATCCCTTTCCCCACTAGCCTTGAGTAGAAAAACTTTTTGATTTTCGGTTTTTTGCTCTAACGGCTAAAATAATGAAAATACAGAAAAAAGTTTTTAACAAAATTTGTAGCTCGTCTCTTTCCCTACAAAATAGATCTTCACAAATTTTTGTCTTACTTAAGCCGTTTAGGAGATAAAGCCAGTTTTCCACTTATAGTTTTGAGCCGCTCCGATATGCGCGGAAAATGAGAATTCTCTGGGAATTTCGTCGACCGGACATATCGATCGATAATTATTACTATTCAGGGCCGCTAAAAAAAATGAAAACAACGTAAAATATAGAGAAAAGTCTCAGCTTTAATGTGGAACTATTCGCAAAATTCATACAAATTTTTATCATAGAGAAAAAAGTGTTAGAAGATGGCTTAGTAAACTTTATACAGTTGATTTATTCACATCTTTGAGTTTTATGCATCCTGCCTATTTTTTTCGTAACAGTAAGTGCTTTTTCACTACATGGATTCGATTCCACGCACTTAATTCTATATTTTGTGAAAATTTCATTGAAGAATATTAAGAAACAAATAAGTTGTAGATGTTTTACAGTATAATTGTGCATTTTCTGAACGTGTATGAATAATGTCGACAAATTCAAAAAGTTCTGCGCGCATTTAAAAAACTCTAAAGTAATTCGAAAGAATATGTTTTATTGTACTTATAATCCAAAAATTAAGACTGTGCTATTATTATTACTTAAGATATACGAATTGAACTCCAAAATTTGGAGGTGATTGATCGATGAGAAATATACCCTCTGCTTTTATCGCAATGCATATTTATCCAACAAAAGTAATTACAATAAAATGTTAATTGTATTAATGTATCATTATATAAGAATATATAAGCAAAATGAATTATGATTCTAACGACTCCCGGCAAACATATGAATAAATCTGTGGATCAACTGTACAAAGTTCACTAAGTCATCTTCTGACACTTTCTCTCTGATAAAATTTATTATGAATTTTGTGATTAGCTCCACATTAAAGTTGAGACTTTTCTCTACATTTCATGTTATTTTTATTTTTTTAGGGGCTCTGAATAGTAAGAATTATCGATCGATGATCCCGGTCGTACAAAACTCCTGGAGAATTCTCATTTTTCGCGCATTTCGAAGCGGCTTAAAACTATAAGTGGAAAACTCGATTTATCTTCTAAACGGCTTAAGTAAGACAAAAATCCGTAAAGACCTTTCTTGTAGAGAAAAAGACGAGCTACAACTTTCGTTGGGAACTTCTTTCTCTATTTTCATTATTTTGGCCGCTAGAGCAAAAAAAAACGAAAATCAAAAAGTTTCTCCAAATTTTTTTAAATTTTCCCGGAACTTGGAAGTGCAAAGAATGCATTATCTCATTCTCTAGGTTATTACCTACTTAAATCCCAGAGATGATCCTTTTATTAATTTTTGTTACCCTAAATTGTTAATTTGCCTGTACTAACTAGTTTGTTTGCAAGCAAGTGTACATGCCTGTTGTTCAATAAGATTTAACTAACAAGAAGTATTCAATAAGACTTCAGCCAATCCAATTTAATCAGCGAGAGAATTTACTTGTTATAATTATCTAGCCTTAGTGAAAAAGCACAATTCTAATATTTTAAGTTCTTGTCGAGCAGACGAACGTCATGTCTTTATTAGATCGAGCGCTTCTCTGTTTTATGACTTAGACTGCTATAAGTTTGGTACGGTCTATAAAACAAAATTTGGATATTCACTTGAAATTTGGTACACGTATGTATTGTAATGACATCTGATTGAGACGATTCCATTGAAGGAGTGGGGGATGGGTGGTAAATAGGGGAAATAAGTAAAGCAAGCTAATAAGAAACTTAATTTTTGGCGTATATGCTAGAAGCCAATGTTTCAAATTTTATTGTGACAGTTGCCTCAAATATTATATTAAAATTCTATGACCAATTATTTCCACATACTAGAGTGCTAATATAGTCAAGATATTTTCCTTTAAAGAAACTTGGATGGGAATGCTGGATATGACAGTAGTGATTCCTTAGGCAACGGTTTTTTTTAGAGTCACCGCCCTGTATAAATAAAGAGGGAAGTTCTGTGTAAATACCTTCACAGATTTTTTAAAATTCACTTTTACGTAGTCATGTCAACAGTGCGAGTTTCCTTACTTTACAATATTTTGTAACCGCATAATTTTAATACTTGTATGATGAATTTTGTTCACGAATCCCCTATACTTTCAACTCAACCAATCTCGACCCAGTTTTAATATAACAAATTTATCATTTTTATTATTCTTAATGACCCCTTAAAATTTATTCTCAAAATACATCATTTTAAAAGTCATTCCTGAAAAATGCCGTTTAGTTCATATTGCTTCATTATTATGATCATTTTTAGGTCGAAGTTGATAGTTTCTTGCAATCTCTTTTAAATTCATTACAAATCCTAAATAAAAACAGTTGAAAAAAAATATTTGGTTAGTTAGTTTAGGTGGTGATGAATTTTATTCTCACAATGTGTTTCTCTTTCTCGTAATACTTAGTTTATTAACCGCTTCTGAAGTCACCGAGGTAACGCCTTGAAAATCCATGGATTTTGCTTTAGGTAAAGAGAAACGATGCTCTACAGTTCATAGTGGAGTCCAAACCACTTCTGGAAAATGTACTATTTTGTAGCAGAAATATTGTGCTGTACAAAATAACTTTTTATAGCGTCCCATAATTTTCAGGATATTTAACTGGAACATGTAGAAAACCCATGTGATGTGGTCATTTTTACTACTATTGCATAAAATGGTTATTCCACACAACAGATATAAATGCAGAATTGTTTCTGCCATTTACATGATTAGCTCTTTTGACTAAATAGCCCAGGCGATCGATGTAGCTAATTTTGCATATAAATCTCAAACATGTTCGGAGGCAGATGATTTTTTTTTTTCAGTTCTCTGAAGTTAATAACAATAAACTTTTTCCGGTATTCTTTCAAAGTTTTTAACGTGAGTCGATGTATGGGAAAATAAACAATATTTTCCTCAAGAGCATATATTTTTAAGCAAAAAATATATCTACAAAAATCAGAGTCACAGGATTTCCGTAAAAAATTATTGAAGTGGAAGTAGTGGTACAAGCGAGGTGCGAATCTGCGTCGTGTCTATGTTTGCAAAACTTTACCTCAGGTACGAAGTATATTATGAAAATTGCTTTATTAAACAATATTTCTTAGAGGAAATAATGGAATTGATATTTATTCTAGAAAAAGACATACACAGCATAACAGCAGTAAAACCGGAGTTGAGCGAAGCCGACGCTCTCGCGCTGGTACCTGAACACAGTGCTTTGTATTATATACATGTGCCTTTCCACTATATTCTATGTATACATGATACTCTTGTCTACATATTCTGTAAGTATCAGAATTTGTATTATATCTCTTAGAAGAACTACATTCCCAAGACTGGAAATATCGATATTTTTGCTTACCACGAGATATACTGATGATTTAGAAAAACATGTAGGATTACATAATTTTCTTTTTGAATATCTGAAAAGCTGGCATCTTTTACTTTATAACTGAATTTGTTTTATGTATCCAAGTAATTTTTTCTTTGAGTTCCGATAACATGTATATATATATATTTGTTCCACAAATTCTGAATTTACGAAATTATAATTTATCTGTGTTTATTTAAACTACATTAACTTAGGCAACTCTAAAACTGACACATTTCTCGAAAAAATTCGAACATTTTCTACGGATTATCATATAATATACAAAAATGAAGTGATTTTCGAAATATTATATACAGGGTGGGGGAATAGTGCGTTGGACCTCGATATTCGAGATATCTTTCTACGTTCTACGATAGCTAGAAATTTTTTAAAAAATTTCAAGTAAACTAGATAAAAAAGTCTATAACTGGAAATTATTTTCGAACATACAAGGCGAGCCAAGACGAAATTACAGTTACGAGACATCTAATTAATGTTTTTGAATCATTTTCATTTCCTAAAACTGTACGGGGTGCCCAAAAATTATTTTTCAATTAAGAACTTTTTAAATTTAATTTTCTCATTTTTTTCAAATGGAACACCCTGTATGTTTTTCAATGATGTGATGTAGAAATGAAAAACGAATATTTTTGTAACTACTTCCCTATGGCTAACTGCAACCATTTTCGTTTTATAAATAAATAGGTGTCAAATTCAAGAACAAACTTAAAAAAAGAGGTTCCCTCAAATAATTCATTAGAAAAATTTATAATGGGTGTTCGACATGTTGCCCATTTTGACTGACACACGTCTTTATGCAATTTTGAAACGAGACCATTTAGTGGGACCATTGAAATGAGTAAATAGTATTTAACAGGTCCTTTACTGTAATGTCTTTTTGTACGTTTCTTCCCCGTTTTCGTTATTCGACAAGTAATCAAACCTCAGTTTGGTATAAATTGTCGTGTACAACGGAGCATGTATAACACTTATCGGTCGTTAGTTACAATTTGTATTGAATTTAACATATTTGGAATTTTACAATATGAATTTTAATAAAGCGGAACTTGTAGACATGACTTTTGTTTTGGGCGAGTCAGACAGAAATTGTTTACTCGCCAATAGAATTTATCACCAACGTTATCCTGAAAGGATTCCTGATGTTAGCAGCTTCCAAAACCTTCTTGATAGATTTCTGGAAACTGGAAATGTCGAATATAAAAAAAGTGAAAGACTAAAACGTGTTGTGAACGAAGAAAATGGGTTTTCTGTGGTGCTGGCAACGGTTGGGGGTTCTCAACAGTCAGTTAAAGAGAAGTGAGATTATTAGTAGGAATAAGTAGACGGTCTGTGGGTCAAATCTTAAAAACAAATAAGTTGCATGTATATCATATTCAAAAGCACCAGAATTATCTGATGACGATTTTCAAAAGCGTCTACAATTTTGTAATTGGGCCAGATGTAAAATGCAAGATGATGTCAACTTTTTCAATAATGTTTTATTCACTGATGAGATAACTTTTCATAAAAATGGATTTGTTAATAGGCACATTTTCCATTATTATGCTTCGGAAAATCCTCACTTTTTTATGTAAGTTGATAACCAACACAAATGGTCCATAAATGTCTGTGAAGGAATTATTTAATAGGGCCACATTTCTTTGATGGTACATTGACTGGAGCTATTTGTCGTCATCTTTTGGAAAACTGTCTGCCACAATTATTGGTAAATCTCCCTGAAAGAATTCGAAATAGGATGTGGTTTCAGCAAGATGGTGCTCCACCACATTATTTAAATGCAGTTAGACCACTTAAATAATACCTACCCTCATCAATGGGTTGGAAGAAATGGACCCACTAAATGGCCTGCTAGATCCCCAGATCTTACATGAATGGATTTCTTTTTATGGGGATACGTGAAGGAAATTGTTTATAGAGATACACCAGCAGTACAAAATATGAAGGAAAGAATAATAACTGCCTTTACATCTATCACACCGGCAGTTTTAGGAACAGTGAGAACCTCATTTCAAAAGCGCATAGAGATGTGTGTCAATTAAAATGGGCAACATGTGGAACACTTATTATAATTTTTGAAGAAACCTCTTTTTTAAGTTTATTTTTGAATTTTGTAATTATTGCTCGATGAAACGAAATTGATTGCAATCAGCCATAAGGAAGTACTTACAAAAACATGTTCGTTTTTCATTTCTACATCATATCGTTGAAAAACATACAGGGTGTTCCATTTGAAAAAATTGAGAAAATTTTTCTTAAAATCCATGATTGTGACTGGTGATTTTTTTAATATCCATCTGCAGATTGCATTATTTCAACAAAAAAATTCATTACATCCAAGTGGTTGGAAGAAATTTAATGCTAATATAGGAATGAATAGAGCCCAAAAAGATGCTTCAAAAAATGTATTGATATACATAGCATTGCATTTAAAAAAAGGCACTTGGTCCTGTCATTTCGTCTTGGCTCGCCCTGTATGTTCGAAAATAATTTCCAGTATTCCATTTACAGATTTCACCTAATTTTTTATGGAAAGTCCGTGGCATTAGACATAATTTTTATAGATACATTTTTTATATGAAAATGTATGCTCTTTCTAAATATATGTGTTATTTTCTCCTACCTCGACTCATTTTAGAAAAATACCATCCAAACATTTGAATTGGTTGTCATCTGCAAATCATGAAAACTTTACGTGATGTTATTATATATCCGCCTCCGAGTTGTTTAGAGGTAAAGAAGGATTGGGCTAAAATGGAAATCAGTGAAAATATTGGCCTAGCCATTCTTACCTGTGTGACTGGATCCTTCATTATAAGAACGTCGGTAACGTTACCGAACATCCCAAAATACTCCTTCAGTTTCTCACTAGACGTCTGCCAACTCAACCCTCCAACGAATAGTTTTCCAGGCGCTGGGTCATTCGAATTATTTGGGGTACTGCGACCAGAAGATCCTGAGTGACTACCATTCATGGGCACTATGGATCCATGTATATCATGATGATCGATAATTCCGTTTCCTTCACCCATTGTAGTACTGTGGAATCAAAAGAACCTTAATTAGTTTTAATGCTAATATTGCTAACAATTTGTTTTTGTTTCAGACTATCCCTATCGTAACATTAGCTTTCCTCGATTGTTGCTGGATGGCGTTCTGCACTATTGCAGGATTTATAAGAACGGACGTAGTTCTGTAAGTATTTCAACTAAATAGAATAGTTAAAGAATCGGGTGTTCAGCAAGTCAAGTGCAATATAAAGGTACCATTGAAACAGAAAAATGCTATTATCCATTTCATGTACATATCATATGCCGCATTTATCATGTTTAAAGATACGTTGTGGAAAACAAATTAATTTTTAATGAGCTCAAATTCTCACCGAAGAAAACAATTAACTTAATAATATTACAAGTTACAAGAAGTTATTTGGTAAATGTGTAAAATTTCGGATGCACAGGGAGTACTCCATTACTTTCTGTGTACAGAACTAAGGTCGGCGTTAAGGTGGCCATTTCCTAGAAAGAGACACGCGATAGGGAAATATTTGCTATTTTTGGTCATAACTTTTTTTTATCAGTACGTATATTTAAAAAAACTATAAGACTACCTAAGTAGAAACATAGCAAGATTATTACTATGAATTTTCACCCAATATTTCCTGTCATCTCCAATGTAATTAGATTCAAAACTACGAAATAGGAAGATTAGCGTAATTTTTAAATTATTGAGTGAAAATCCATAGTAATAGTGTTGTTATGATTCTACTTAGGTAGCCTTATAGTTTTTTAAATATACATACTAAGAAAAAAAAGTTATGGCCAAAAAATTTTTTTCGTGGACAGAACACAAAGACTCCATTGAAATATCGAATAACAATTTTAGTGTAGCCATCAAATTGATTTTCCACAACATCAAAATTGCTACGTACGTTCCTGCTGGATCGAATTTTCGATTTCGCGCATACGATTCAGGACGTGCCATTCTTACTCTTTCGATATTGACCTAGTACGGCCTTTCCGCTCATGTATTAATGAAGATCTGATAATGTTTACCATATATTTCATCAAGCCCTTAAGAGTATTTTGTATTCTATTCAATGGGGGGAATAAGTGCGGTCGAATAAAAATGAATTGTAATGCAATTGTCAGGGTGTCTACTAAATCTTAATTTTAAAATTCCCTGACTTTTCCAGGTTTTCCAGACATTGTTTTCTTTAAATTCCAGGTTTTTAATTTCTTACATTCGAATAAATATGAAAGTATTTATTCACCTCAAAAAAATTATATACAAATTCTATGAAACAATCAGAAAAAATTCTTGCATTTTATTACTAAAACATTTATTTTCGAGAACCCAATTACGAGCTAAATTATTTCTACAAAAATTATCATTGTTCTTTAGTCTTTAAAAAGTCTATCTTTTTTAATCAGAATTAACAACAACAGAATATATAGAAATAGTGAAATAGTACAAATAAAAAATCTATCTATAGTACAGGCAATGAAGGCAAAATAGTGTAAAAACCTCGCAAAAATTAATAAAATGATCATCTCTGAGATTTTAGTAGGTACTGACCTGTAGAAAGGAATGATGTATTCTTTGCACTTCCAAGTTCCGGGAAAATTCAAAAAATTTGGAAACACTTTTTGATTTTCGGTTTTTTTGCTCTAGCGGCTAAAATAATGAAAATAGAGAAAAAGTTTTAAACAAAAGTTGTAGCTCGTCTCTTTCTCCACAAAGAAAGGTCTTTACAAATTTCTGTTTTACTTAAGCCGTTTAGGAAATAAATTCAGTTTTCCACTTATAGCTTTAAGCCGCTCAATAATGAGCGTAAAATGAGAATTCTCCGGGAGTTTCGTACGACCAGACACATCGACCGATAATTCTTACTCTTCAGAGCCGTTAAAAAATGATGTGGATGTGCCTTAATGTGGAACTAATCACAAAATTTAACAAATTTTTATCATAGAGAAAAAGTATTGAAGATGGCTTAGTAAATTTTATACAGTTGATTTATTCATACATAACTGGAGAAGTGCGCTCGCGTATTCACATAGCTACATAAAATTTGTATCAAGAAGTGTTCACAATCTTCATCTTCGAAACCTTTCTAACAGATTCAATAGTTTGTATTAATAATTATCTGAATGTATAAATTCCAGGTTATACTGCTTATTTTAACAAATTCCCTGATATTTCCAGGTTTTCCCTGACTAAAATAAATTCCCTGACAATTCCAGGTTTTCCAGGTTTTCCAGATTAGTAGACACCCTGAATTGTGTACTCGTGCGTAATATGCTTCTTACAACTCTTGTTACGTAATATAATAATATTGAGTTTAATAAACAAGTACAGAATATTGTCTAAATATTATTTGTGGCATTATCTTTTTTTTTCTTCTTCAATTTTTTGGGACTTCCTGCCACATGTAATTTTTCTTTTTAAGCGGTGCTCGGGGAATCTACAAAATATCACAATTAACCAGTATGTTACTGGTAAATAACCTCTACGCCTGTGACTTTCACGTCAAAGGATCAGTTAGAGGTTGTTTTTTTTTGTTTTAATAAATAACGTCGAAACGTCGGCGAAATATTTAATTTCAAGTTTTTATACTTATTTGTGTTATTTATTAAAAAAAGCAACCTCTAACTGATCCTTTAACGAAAAAGTCACAGGCGTAGAGGTTATTCACCAGTAACATACTGGTTAATTGTGATATTTTGTAGATTCCCCGAGCACCGCTTAAAAAGAAAAAATATATGTGGCAGGAAGTCCCAAAGAATTGAAGAAGAAAAGATGGACAGAATAAGTAGAACAGCCATTGCAAAACTTGTACGGTTGGAAAACGAGCGTTAGCGAGAAATGCAGCTCTTTTCACACTGGTCAATACCAGTGCCATGTAATATTTTTGGTACAGCACGTAGAAATAACGTACCTACATACTTCTGACACTTAACAATGTCTAAAAATGACAATTTTTAATATAGGTAGCAGAAAAAACAGTTTTCACTATTTAAATGGAATTGAAATCACCGTTAGGGTTGGATATGCGGTAATGGTGCTATCAATACATACTTCAGTACATCATTAATACAAATACAATTAAATTTGGCTTTAGATTTAGAATTAAGAAAATGTCCTAAATGTACGAAATAATTATTCTAAGAGCCAGTGTGACACCCAAAAGCTTCTTGCATGTAAACTGATAGTCATCCTTATAGAATCAAGATACTCTGCTGAAAATTATAAAGCGTTCCCTATAAGCGTTTGTTTATTTATTCAACATTTTATGCGATACAATTTTTTTTTCCATTTTTTAATATATTTTTTATCGCATAAAATGTGGTAGACAAAGAGGATAATAAATCCGACAAAATGACACCAATTTCTAGTGGTTGGGGTATGACATAATTTTTAACATTTTTTTCGGCTTTTACATGAAATCACTCCTGTATAGCAAGCAGGCAATTCTACCGAATTTTTTATATTTCTTCACTTGAATATATTTCACAGAATTAGTTGGGGTTTGTAAAAAAACTAGACTTTTAAATAATCGCCACTACAAGGAAACGCTGATAGAGAACAGTTTATAATGTTCAACATAGTACCTGGATACCTTTCTGAACCTGCCTATAAGAATGACTATCAGTTTACATGCAAGAAACTTTTGAGCGTCACTGGCTCTGCATCAACATTATTCATTAGTGTTTTGACGTGACACGTGACTCGCACTGTATGGTAAGAAGGTACCTAAAGCAGCTTATTCAATTTGTTCCTAGAATCCAACTGGCAATTATAAAAGAAATTGATTAGAATGTCAACTAAAAAAAATACACGTTTCTTGTCCCGACGTTTTGGCAGAAAAATTATTACACACTATTGTCCAATAATTATAAAGATTTCCATAACAAAAAATGTTATGAGATATTCCTTCAGTAGCTGCTATTGGAGGGATTATACATCACAAAACCACAAAAATCAGTTCTGGGGGTACCCCCCCCCCAAAAAAAAACACCCCTTCGGTGAAAGAAGCCTTATTTTAGTGATAACTCGTTAACCGGCGAAGAGAAAAAAATTGCTCATCATAAAAACAAAAGCTTGACTAATTGCCCAAAAATTATCCTCTTGTAATTTTCTTGTATATGCCATCGAGAAAATCGATATTGCAAAAAAATGCAAAATTTGTATTTTTAATGTGCACGAATCTTCGTTTATTTAAAATTTTTTGCGCGCGGCCTATAGAAAAAATTTAATTGCTCGAAAACCAAACATAGTAGGAAGAAAAATCAAAATGGGTTTTAAAGGGGATATAAAATACTGTTTTGTGTTTCCGTTTTTGATGGCTATTAATATCTATAAGTAAGTATATAAAAATAACAATATAATATAGTTACCTCTTGATCTTTTGCACTTTTAACTATTCACAGGCCCATAAAAAATAACTGACTTTAATATAAGTTATAAATGCATTATCTTTTAGTTCAAGGTAGTACTTCAATGCAGAAAAAGTTAGGAATAAAAACATTCACGTTTACAAATTTACCAGCATGTTGAAGTTAACCAAATGTTGGATAATATTTTATTGTTTCCTAAAAATTAAAAAAAAAGACCCAAACATCTTGAAAATTTAGCTCAAAAAGTTTATATATCATATAAGTATTGTTTCTAATCATTTAATAGTTAAATTGTATTAAAAAAATATCATCAAAATATTGAATATGCAGCCTTTTTTGGATTTTTTTTGGCTAACTTTAACATGCTGCTAAATTTGTAAATGTGAATATTTTTATTCCTAACTTTTCTGCATAGAAGTACAACCTTAAACTAAAAGATCATTTATAACTTATATTATTATAGTCAGTTATTTTTTATGGGCCTGTGAATAGTTAGGTGCACAAAAAATCAAGAGATAACTATATTACTGTTATTTTAATATACTAATAAATATCAATAGCCCTCAAAAATGGCAAGACAAGAGAGTATTTTATATCCCCTTTAAAACCCATTTTAATTATTCTTTCTAGCTTGTTTGGTTTTCGAGCAATTCAATTTTTTCTATAGGCCGCGCACAAAAAAATTCAAATAAACGAAAATTCACGGGCATTAAAAATGCAAATTTCGCAATTTCTATCAACATCGATTTTCTCGAAAACCATGGCATATACAACAAAATTACAAGAGGACTTTTTTTAGGCAATTAGTCAAGCTTTCTTTTTTATGATGAGCGATTTTTTTATATCTTCAACGGTTACCTAACGAGTTATCAGTAAAATAAGGCTATTTTCACCGAAGGGGTGTTTCTTTTGGGGTTGCGCGGCACCCCCAGAACTGATTTTTGTGGTTTTGTGATGTTTAATCCTCGCACTAACAGTTCCGGAAGGAAAATCTCAGATAACGTTTTTTGCGAGCTTCTGGTGCATTTTTTACTTTACCGAAGGGGCTACTAAGGTAGCCAATAAAAAAAGTGATAAGAGTACCCCCTGTACGCAATCCATAACACATTTAAATCTTAAAGGATCAACAAAACACTTTATTAATACTATTCGGTAACTTTCGACAGCAGGTCAAATAATCAAGGTAAACTTGGTAGGATCAAAACGTATTCGGGATAAAATCAATAATATTTCAGCCATCAACGGACGTAATACAATATTGGCCGAAAGATATAGAGGATATAATAATAACCAAGTTATATGACACCGAGACATCGAGAATTGCTTTAGGTAATGGGCGAGATGAATGAAATATGTCATGTGTATGTGTTGCAGGACGAGAAACAGTAGGACGCAGGGACAGCTAACGGAACTGCTACTAGCACCTCGCAACAGAAAGGTAAGGATCCCGATCAATACCCTCCCCGTGCACGTGTATATACATTAGTGATGTGGGGTGCGGCCCTTGGCGGCGGCGCAAGGCGGTTGCCATGACGGCGATTGAGCGAGGGGTTGATCATCTCCCCTCGTCGTTCAGTCAGTGTTCGCGACGCGATGTGCAACTACCTTCCTGCCTCCAACCGCCCGGCTATGATATTGTCCTGTCACAGCAGTACTATTTCGAGTTACTGCTGCTTCGGGACATGCCCATAGCTGGGTTGGAACCATCTACGTGACCGTGAGTGTCTAAGAGGGTGCTACACCACGTCCAAGTCCATCGAAACTCTTGGGATACACACACACTTGTACCCTGGTGCTACAAAAAAAAGCTTCTGTAGATCCCAATCGTAAAGCAAACTATAGAACTAGAGTAGATAGTTTCATCATAATCACTGTTCAATTTAGATATATAGAAGCAGTATCTGTATTTTTATGTAATATATTGATTGTATGTTTGTAGCGCCCCACATAATAAACTTTTGTTTGCACACTATGCACCTACTGCCTTACTGTATTTTCTAGCTTTAAATGTATAGTTGTAGCGAGTAGAATAAACGCACAATAAATAGTCCATGTTTTTCCCTAAATATGTGTTGGTCCTGAATAAATACCCTTAGAAAATAGATGGCATTTACGGGTTTCATTGTTAACAGTTAAGAGGGAGTGACGGCCGGTCGATAGTGACCGACCTAGTACGAACTGTGACCGTCGAGGCGCTGCTATTTCGCAACAGCTTCTGCCATCTTGCAGATCGTACAAAAACTTTTTATGAGAAAGAGGGATGCAGCACGGCAAAAGATAATGCCAGTTGCTGACGTAAATGGGAAGAAACAATGCGATTGTTTGAGAGGGGGAAGGAAACATCGATTTTCTTAATTCAATTAACGACGTCGCACACCTCAAAACTGAAATAAAATTGGTATAATATTGTTTACAGAACCTGAAAATAATGATTAATGACATCGTATATATGTACACATGGTGAATACAATTTTACAATCTACTCTTTACATATTATGTTGCTGATTAACCTACATAGAGAATTATGGCACTTTTCTGTTAAATTATATTGGTTGAATTAAATAGTTGATTATATTCTTCTAGAGAAATTCATATCTATATTTCAAAATTTCCAAGTCTAATTTCCCAATTTAAATTGTTTAGCAGCGTTTTATAAATGGAGGTGGATTAATGTCAATAAAACTAAACTCGGCCACATGAATAATAACTGATAAAATCAATTTAGTTTTTATTGATACTGCTTTATTTGTTTCGCTTGCAAATATAAGTAATTATTGCTGTTTATATCAGTAAATGGTTCATTGTATTGATTAACATTTTGTTGCCTGTTGGAATGTATACAGAAATATATGGGAAAAAACAGTACCTATCTACTCATTAGTAATAAAAACTAACTCAGTAATAATAATATACTACTACAAATATTTGTGGTATTGATCAGTGGGCAATTCCTTACATTTTTGGTCTTTGAAGCAATAGTTTCTTTTTGGAAATTGTCCGTGAGTAAGAAAATTAGTTATTGGTATTAAAAATACATGTATTTGTTCGTTATGTTTCAAGAATAAATTATACTTTTGTGGGGTTAGAAAATAGTTATTTTTTCAGAATTTTCGGAATGGCAAAGTTAAATGGGAAAAACAGTATATAAACATTTACCTTTCATTTACCGTATTTCATATAGTGTACCTAGTAAAAAGTTCGTAATTTGTCATCACTATCATGTGACAAATATAACTTTAAAACATTAACCTACCTACTTTCTTTATAGTGACATTTTACATAGTTAATGAATTAACAGAGAGTGAATTTTTTTGTATTTACCGTCTTTGTAGACATGCAAAGAATAAAAATTTGTTCTTGAATTTGTCTTGCGCACGCTCAGAAACAAAACATTTAGATTTCAATATATGTTACAGCAATTGAGGCAATCTGTGCTTCCTGATTTTACACATAACAGAATAAATTTTTTGGAATTTCATGACAACTTTTGTCAATAGTAGGTATTTTTTACTTAATTACATAAAAGTAACTTTCTCGATGTTTTTTCTTAAACAGTAATGTAAACTAAAATTGTCAAAGTATCCATAATAGACTTGGACCAAGCATGTATGATTCTGAGAATTTATTTTATTTCACAGTACAATGACTCGAAAAATCAATAACCTACTTCTGATCAACAATCATTCGGCATGTGATACGATAACACCCCATTTCCGAACGTGACCAGGGGTAGATTTTCACTACAGTCTGTAAAATATTGAACGGCAGAATTAAGCCCTTATACTTAGAAATCAATAACGTCTAAAATGAAGGGTATTGTAGACGGAAAGGAACTTACAGAAAGACGACATACGTATTATGGGTAATCATCAGTCTTTTATGTACATAAATACATCCCTAATTCGCATATAAATAAGACAGCCAGGAGAATTTTCGGTTTAAATAGTCACAAAATAGAAAATGCCATGAACGGCACCGACTTTATTAATTCGACTTTGTATGGTATATAACACAATAAATACGCATTTACGATTAACTTAATATATAAACCCTATTATACTGATTCGAAAATCGAATTAAAATTTCAGTAGGGATTAATCAAGCTAGTGAATTAAAAATATGATTGTATAATCATTACAATTTTGAAATAAATAGACATTAACAACACATTACGTTACTTTGCTGTCCAATTTTAAAAATAACAATTATGGTTGTAGTTTTTTATTTGTAGATTATTTTTAAAGGAACGAAGCGTTTTTATGATATGATAATTTTACACTTTCTTTACATACACTCAATAGAAGTAAAATTTTTCAATTCCCTACCTCCCAAAATTAAAAGAAAAGCTTATATTCTTTTAAAAAGGAATTGCGAAAGTATTTAATAAATGGTTGTTATTATTCAGACGACGAATTTTTAAATAATAATTAGGTACCCATATACTTTTAACTACTTTAACTCTTTTACGATATATTTGACTATTTATTTATTTCGATGTTATTTATGTATGTTGGTGCAATTATCGTTATGTATTATATTTTATATCTTTTATTTATTATTGTTGTTTTTTGTTTATGTATTGACTTGTCCTATATCATTATGCTATGATCGAAAGGATAAATAAATTATTATTATTAATTTGTAAAAACAACTTCCAATGAACAGATCCTATTTTTTAATCTTAGACCTAGATTTTGACCATGGTTAAAGTTTTGTCAATGCATATGGAAAGTATAAGGACGAAAACAATAGATATTTAGATGACGAAATGAAAATACTTTTATCTAATTTAGTATAAGTGGCATCATATACGATGATACCAGAAATGTTATTAAAAAATTCAAATACCTATTTCTGACCGTGCAGAAAATTGCCTGTCTAAATTAAATTGTAACGATGTTCTATATAATAAGTATCTGATGAAGTTTTTGTAAACTGACAAAAAACAATGTGACAGGTCAAAAGCACAAGACTCACAATAACTGCTTTCAAAATAACAGCGTAAACTAGCTTCTTTGCAAAACAAAAAGTTCAATTTTTTTGTCTTCTTGTGGCAACTGCAAAACATTAGGTTTCAAATGTGTAACCTAAAAGTTATTGTTGTTAATATTAAGTTGAGAAAAGGAGTCAAAATCTTATGCGCCAACATTATTTGAACAAAAGCCTGTTTTAATTCTTGATCAATGATAAGAATGTTGCTGTTAATTACAAAAAAAAAATGAGAAATTGGATATAGAGTTCGAAACATTAAGGTGGCTTCAGAGTGCATTAAGCATAAGGCGTATGGTGTAAGCGTATGCCATAACAGAAATAAACATACCCAAATCCGTATGAGCATTCATAGTGTACATAACATAAGACGTATGGCGTAAGAAATGGTTTATTTTTATTTCCTTATGTCTTATGCTTAAGTCTTACACAATCGGGTAAAAGCGTATGCTTTCGGGTAGATTCGCAAAACAGTTTCGCCACAAATCTGACATTTCAGGATAAAATATATTAATTTTGAATATGGAAAAATTATTGGTGATAATCGCTTAGGCTTCTATTGAATGAAAATAATGCTAAAATAGAATAAATCAACAAAATGTAACTACTTCTGTCACGTAGATTTGTAGGGACTGCGCACGCACCGATCTTACGCTTACGACACTATGAATGCACCTCTCTAAAATTAAGTCATACGTCTTATGCTTACATCTTATGGCTTAATGCTAATGCACTCTGAAGCCACCTTTAAGCAAAACTAGATTAGTTATAAGGACCACGCACCATTATCATTGGAAATTGGATTTCGATAGGTCTGCCAATTTTTTATATGTTGTAGATCTCAATGCACATGAACTTTAGAGGTGAACAGTTTGTTAAAATGAAACAATTTTCATAATTTTAAATATTCAAGAATTTCAGCCTTCAGGGACCCAATTTTTGAAATCGTAGGAATTAATTCTCTTGAGAAAATTTCCTCCTACTGAAATTCTTGTGCGAATCGACAAGTCAAGAGAATTACTATTCTTGAATCTTATAGAAATGAAATCCGACGAAAACGGCAGTGGGACGTATGTTGATGTATATGTTCGTACAAGTATTTGCAACAGCCAACGACCAGGTTGGATATCTAATAGTGTTCTTATTTCGATTTTTGGCAACACTGAACAGTTGAACACTAATCACATTTCTGATAGTTGCTTATGTTGTAAATATCACGTATTAATAAATAGTGCGTAGCATGGCTTCAGAAAGCGAACACTTGCTATTTAATGCTTTAGCCCTGTTAAAACGCTGCAGGAAGGAGGCCAAACAAGTCTTTCAAATAAATTTTTGTTCGGTGCGCGGCGTTTTCCGACAAATGAAGTTTGAAATTTCATGTGGTCCGACCGAAAGGATTTTTTGCATTAAAGTATCAAAATATTTTCTTTCATGAACCAAATATTGCAATAATACTTTCTAACGCATTTTTGATTTCCGGAAATTTTGAAAATCGGATTTGCCGCTATGACCGACCGAAGGTAACTTTTATTCTAACAAGGTGCAAATACTTCAACATGTCCTATATAAACACGAAATAATACTTAATGCATTTTTTGCGGCGGATAAAAGTTCAAATATGCGATACGTTTGCCAAAAATAACGCTTTTCTTCAAAATGGCACATTTTCTAAACCAAATGGCATTTTAAAGTTTTTTTACCTAAGAATTGTTTGGGAGACTCTCAAACGTATACAGGGTTCAGACTTTGCAAAGCTGATAAAATTCCCTGATATTTCCAGGTTTTCCATAACCAAAAATATAAATTTCCATATATGTTAGTAAAATAATTTTTTACTCGACATAAGATAATTCCTTAAATTGAATTGAATCGGTGAAAATTCTTAAGAATCCTATGGTTTTCCATATCGAGATGCAGAATTCCCTGATTTTTTATACAATTTATAAAATTCCCTGATATTTCCAGGTATTTTTTTTAAGATTTTTAAATTCCCTGAGTTTTTCAGGTTCTCCATATGAGTCCGAACCCCGTATGAATGCGTAATGCGATTTTGAATCAGTGGATTTGCCCGATTCACCTCCATATTTTAACTCGTGCTTCCACGCAATATATTTCTATAAAATTCAGTGGGGGTGATTTCTATGCAGTCTCTTTTCTACGATGGTTATTATAAATTTTTGTGCAGTTTTTGTATACAGGTAGGTATAACAATAAATAAAAAATATATCCGAAATAGAAAACTCCAGTTATTGTAAACAAATAAAAAGTTGTATAACCATTTTAGCCGCTTGTGCATTTTTTCTCAATATTAGCGGGCCCGTTGGCAAAATCTAAATTTTTGACGTGAAACTGCCTGACGAAATGTGCTTGGGGGTCGTGCGCATTGAATACTTTTACTTAATTTGACAAATTCTACATAGCATATGAATGCGAAGTCATTTGTACAATATTTTCCAATGTATTTAAAAATTACAGCAATATTTTAATTTAATATGTGATGAAAAGTTACAATGGGGCCCCAAAAATGCAAATACGTTTGTCAAACATGAAAAATTCAATTTTTTCGAATACAACGGAGTCAAAATTTGTTTAGTCCGATGTCAATTCTATGTATGGATCCAAATTTTTTTAAATCGTTTATTTCTTGCAAAATCAGCGGCGTTTTGTTCTGATATACATTATATGTATATTACTCTTTCGCGTTTACATAATATATTACCGTTTGTCAAGATCTAGTTTCGACAATGAAAATTTATTAAATGGTATACCTTCTTGGCGAAACGCACTAAAATAACAAAATTTCAAAAATAAACACTTGGTTATTTTGTATCACAGAATTTATCTAGTATGTTTCGATATCTCTAACCGTTATCAAAGAATCTTAGAAACTAAACTAAAAGTGTAAAGTACAGTATTTATATGTTTATACTTACTACAAATGATATTACTTGGATTTGAATATTACTAACACTATTAATAATAGGTTTAATATCAAATTCAGTTTGTTTCGTATTTCCTGCCATCGCAATTTCAGGAGTTTCTAAATCTAAAGTTGCTGTTGAATTTTTATTGTCTAAAATACCCCTCCTGTGTTCTTTTCACCTTACATCCATATTTAAATCCTCTGCCCTATGTATAATGCATCGAGATTGATATATTTCACATCATACACACTTGATTTTTCAACGAGTTTCATTTTATCTTTGTTATTAACTAATAATCGAACTGGATTGTGTTATATTTATTTATTTAGCATACACTGGTCAACAAGTATTACCCTTTTAAAGAGCAGGATGGCTACACAAAAAACAAAAAATTATTTGTTGCATTAATGTTAATACCTAGTAATTTGATAGAAATATTGTATTTCCCACTTTTAGTGCTTAGTTTTCAACTTTGATAGTGGTCGAGAGACCGAAGTCATATAAATCTGGAAATTTTATAACCGACAGTATAATATAAACAAATATGTATGATGGCTATCCACAATGAAAAAAGCAGGTAATTTTAAAGCAAAATTTTGGGAAGTCGAGTTCCAACACCGAGAAATTAAAGTCAAAATTGTATATTTAAAAACAGATTACAAAAAGTATATGGTAACGTAGATATATCTAACATATAATACCATACTGTGATAAATGATAAAATAACAGAAAAGTGCATAATAAATAACAAACTACAAAAAATACAAAAATCATCAGTTATCCTAGAAATGCATGCAGCTTGTGTTAGTCTCATTGAAAATAAATCACAAAAGAGAAGTCACCTTGTCAGTATTCAGTAAAAAAAAAAAAAACAAAAACCCGCTAATCTGGAGTCACTACACCACAAAGGTAGTGCAAAATGCAAATATACTTAATATTACTATTTCTGTCTATCAGAGGTTTTCAAACAGGGGTTTGGCACTACCCTAGGATACAGTGGCTCTGCTAAACACTTATAAATATGTATACAATGCAGATTTAGAAAAATATTTCTTGTGATTGAGTTGTTTAGGTTGTTCAAACTATTCATCGTTATTCAGGCACCAATCTATAATTTAAGTTTATAAAAATTAAAAGTGTCACATCACAATGACGGCAGAAGACATTTTTTCCTCAGAAATGCTAATAAACTTCAACTAAACGATAAAAATGAATTTCATATTTCTTTTTTGCGACTAAAAGAATCATACACTAAGAGGAAAGAGTCAGAAGAATTCTGAAAATTAATTTAATTAACAAAATTATCTATTTTTGTTGGAAAACTGACAATTTCTAAAAAGTTTGATGATGGTCGGTATTTATTTTATTGACAATTAAACCGCAAAAGATATAATGCTATTATAGTAAAAGCACTGTAACATATTACAGATTCTCGCTATACTGAGTGATCAACAAAAATATGCCCAAGGGCACCTACCAATTTCAGAACATGTGTGTTAGATTAGACTATTAGTATTGCGTATTGCTGTGATTTCATTGTTTGAGGCGAGTAAACTTTTTTTTTCTTCTTCTGTATGAGTTAATAAGTGCGCGTACGATTTCATTTTCTCTTTCATAGAAAGCTAAAGCAATAGTCTAAAAACATTGTTCCGTATGTCGACAAATGCCAAAATGTCACTTGAACTGACAACTGTTTTTTTTAAACCTAATTTATATTAAAGCCCAGGCGTAGTTCAACCATATAAAAATATTGTTACCGCGAGATAGGGCTCTTCCCAGCAACTCCACCGTAGATGGATATTTACTTGTGGAGCGGTTAATAAACAAAAAAACAATGGGAAAAAAGGGGAAAAAATATAAAAATAAAATAAAAAATTAAAGCTGCCAGATTCAGAGACAGAAGAAACAGAAAACTTAGAAGAAGAAAAATAAGGAGATGACGATAGATGGAAACCTAAAAAAAGCATGGAAACTGAAAACAAGCATCTCGCAAACAACTGCACCACACCCCAGCCGATGATGACAAATGGAAACTTAATAGAAGCATGGAAACTTAAAAGAAGCATCTCTCAAACACCTACACTTTCCATCCCATATTCCCACCCCATGCGTCATGGGGGTCTCGCTGCCGACAATAAGCATGTCCAATGTCCAACCCGGCGTGTTCGACGGACGACCAAGCTGCGCGTTGGAACGAATCTCCATGGATGCCCGGAATTGGCAGCAATGCCCACCTTACGCCGGCAAATCAATCAACAATGAAATCACAGTAGTGCCTTTTGTTAATATTTCGGTGTTTCACATATCTCACCACAGTGCTAAAAAGGGAGTATGTGATAAGAACTTTTGAATTCTCTAAAACCTTAGTAAACGACAATAACACTTATAAATATTGAATCATAGTCAAAAACTGAGAATCGAACATACTTAAATTCAACTTAATAGCCTCGTTAAGAACGCATTCCATGTAATTTAACTGATGTTATAGTACTCCTAGATTCGGGTTCACAATTCTCATTTTATGACATCAGTATATGATACAGTTTCTTTAACAAAATTCGTTGTGCAAAATCCCGTCAAACCGATTTTTCGATGAGCGCTCCAAACTACCTCTCACTATGAACGTCCATTGCGAGAGTGGGGTGCGGACTAACCGAAAAGGTTGTGGAACTCTTTTTACGTAGAAATTAAGAAGTAAATCATCTCTATTCTTTTTTCCTCCGAATGATGCTGTGAAATAAAAATGCGAAAAACTAAAATCAAGTCCCCTTTGAGAGTGGCTTTTGATAATTTGCCTAGAAATATAGTCTGTTTTATATGATACGACTAGGTGTCTATTTTTCTATTGCGCATGGCAATTGTTCTCTGTAAATCCTTCAATCGGATATGATCAGACTGAATTAGTATCTAACCAAAATATATTTTTGTAAATCTGCACTTGAAACTCTATGGTGGATAGTTGAATAGTAAAAACAACTAATTATATTGGTTGCCGTCTGTTAGTATAGCTCGTAATAACTAAGAAAAAAATACAAAAGGCACAAAGGTTTAATAACGACAACCAAATACAAGTCAGGCATATTTTAAAAATAATCAATCGGCTAAATGTCCCGCTACGCTACAATCTGCTATTGGCGTCGCCTTTTCGTTACCTTCTTTGATATCAGCGACGAGTCCGTGTGGAGCAGACAGGTCCATCTTCATGTCACCGCCACCTAGGTCTGTACCTCTGTCAGTCATTTCATCGGCACTTGAAGTAAAAAATCACATGAGTCTTTTTATTCGTAATTCAAGCGCGTGCAAGATTCTACGCAAGGCGGATTAGTGATGCAGTCAGTAGAAGTGGTAAACATGAACATGATGATCTCTAAGGATTCGTGACTAAGTTTAACGAAGAACACTAGTTTAGTACTAATTTTAAGGTTAACTTACAATATTTCAAGGATATTATGTACAGTCTTTTTTTATGATTATATAAGTGTGATGGAGGTGGAAACAACATAAATAAAGGCAAAGGTCATATTAGTTATATTTTCTACACCAAAACCGAGACCAAAACTATGTTTCTAGATATTGAATTAAGAAAGAAGTAAGTCAAACAGTTAAGCGTAATCGTTTTTCTAAATGTAATCAGAAAATACTGGTTTTAATTCGTAATACAGTTCTTTTCACCACTATAAGACAGTAATAAAACTGACAAAATTCTCATTAAACGAATGATACCAATGGACCTATTAGTCTAAGAAGCAAGAGCGATTCTTGTAACGATCAATATGGCGCGGACAGCTGGATTTGTCTATACATGTGGTTGCATTTCAGAGATATGGTACCTAAAAGACGCATTATGGTTGCAATAAATGAACAATAAGTACGACGGCTGAAAGTAGTACAGTATTGAAATATCGAGGTCCATACATGTGAACTATATAAAAACTGAAGAAATGCCCTACTGAGTTTAGTAGCAAAGTACTCAACAATCTATTGACATGAATTCAACTATCCTATGTATCGTTCGTTTTTTGTAAAATCATTGCGTTTATTGGGGGTCATATCTCTGACATGCAATCGTTTAGTGTAGGTAGATGAATACCAATGATATCGAGAAGTTATAATCTTTCCTTGCATAAATCGTCTCTGCCTCTTATTCTACATGAACATTGAACATATTCTCAAAGCTCCTGTGTGACGTCGCACTATTAGGTTAGCAGAGCCATCTTGATTTGCCTGTGGTATAGTCAATAATACCGCTGCAAATGTCGATGTATTTAATAGTATTGAAATTATTCAAACCACCAGCAAATCGCGACAGCTTGGCTGGCCTAATGGCGATAATATCACGCGGAAATACTGCTTGTATATAGCTTGATAAATAACAATTTATTACTTTCCTTTGTTGTAAAAAACAACTATAACCATTGCAAAATCACTTACTAGTATATATAATATGTTAAAACATACAACACAAATTCTTTCACAACATCTAGTCAAAAACGTTGTTCGAGATGAATAAACAAAGTGCGTCGTTACATAACCATTTCCTATAGACATTACTATCTACCAGAGTTGGGGTACGAACCCAGAACAACTGTATTACAATAATAATAAGCCATTTAAGGGAGGCAATTCATGTAAAAGTTGTACACCATTCTCAATAGGAGTCTAACTTCATGGACTATACAATAGCAAACTGAGACAGCATATGTGATAACAGAGATGCTTTTCCGAAATTACAAAATAAATGTGTATGTATGTAATAATGATACAATGTGCCAAATATGAGGTTGAGCGTTCCTGAATATATAAACAAAAGAGCTTTTTTGAATAATCTCATATAAATTGCCTAGAGAATAAAATATTTTAAAATTCCTTAAATAACGCCTATCATCTACGGTTACGTTTTTCGCTAAGGATATTAGAAACCTAGTAATTTTATATTCTAGTCTATCTAGATAATATATAGCGACTACCTGCCTGCTATTGGTCTGAGTCATAGAATTGAAATTTTGAACCATCAGCTGGGTTTATAGTCACTAATAGCAGGCAAGTAAATATACCGTTGTCTGTAGATAGATTACAAATTGACACTTAACTCCACGAATTTCGACTTCTAAGAAAACGCAAAAAAAAAGTTTAGCTAATTCTGTAAGAATATCAAGTGACGTCAAGTGTAATAACACTTTAAATCCGGGTGGAATTAGCCAAAGAGCCATAATATTACAAATTATTATTCTCTTTTCAAATCTAGATAAGACAATGCCTCATTTCTGTCGATATAATAGTGCGCACTGATCTTCCCTGAACATATTTGACCATTTCCCCAATGATGTATGTCGGTCTGTCCATCCGTCCCTGTCTGTTAATCGATCTGTTTGTATCCGCAATAACTTGAAATCAATATTAAAAATGTCTGTTAACATCAACATTTAATCCAATGAATGGTATTTTGCTTGAAGAGGTTTTTTCTTTTATAAGATTAATTATACCTTTGAACCACTTGTGACGTTTTTCAAGAGTAAAAACACAAGGGGTAAACCGCCTTCAAAAATCCTTCCACTGTTGGCAAAACTTCCGCGTAACTTCACCAAATGTTCGCATGTGCACACCTAACCACAATTCCAGTGGATGTGCATTTATTTTCTCTTGGACTTTCCCTAAGTCAACACACACTCGTTGACAGGATTCTTGAAGCTTGCATACTGTCCATGGAAAAGAAAAGTTGCAAAAAAAGCCGAAGACATCAAAAGTGGTGTGACAGGGACAAAACCAGAGTACCCCCCGTTTTAGAGGGTGTTGAATACGATGGTGATATTTTTAAACCTCCAACCCCTTGGAAACTACCCCTAAACGCAAAATGCCACCCCATTATCGCGTTTTTTCCATTCTAGGCATGCGAGGGCTTGTTGGATCGGATTATTCGGGTAGGCCGTATGGACTTTGACCTTGACATGTTATCAACCCCCGGGGTCGAAACTACCCCCCTCCCCTGATACTGAAATCTCCCAAAAATTTCAAAATTGATAAAAATTTGCTTTTATTCGTTTGCAAGGGTGCTCAACACGATAGCAACATACATTTCTCCTATATCCTTCACTAACCGCTCCCAAATGCCCGAACCATGTGGGGAATAGAGTTTTTTCACAAGATTTTAGTATTGTAAAACAAGTTGAAAGCCGAGACATGCAGTCACCCCCAGGGTTAAAAACTACCCCCTCCCTTAATACTAAAATCGTCCCAAAAATTCAAACTTTGTGAAAACTGTTTATGCCCGTTTTCGAAGGTGTTCAACACGATGGCAACATAATTTCCTCCCCCACCCTTCATTGAACCACCCTCAATATTATGACGGGGCAGTTTTGGGGATTTGAGGGTGGCTTAGTGAGATAGGAAATTATGTTGCCATCGTGTTAAGCACTCTTGAAAACGGGGATAAATAGTTTTTACAAAGTTGGAATTTTTGGAACAATTTTAGTATTAGGGGAGAGGGTAGTTTTTAACTCCGGGGGTGATAGCATGTCTGGGCTCTCAACTTGCTTTACAATGCCGAAATCTTGTCAAAAACCTCGATTCAACGATTCCCCACATGCCCAGTAGCCAGAAATGTAAAAATGGATTGGTTTCAGGGATTTAGGGGGTGGTTGGTAGGGGGAGAAATGTATGTTGCTGTCGGGTTGAACACCCTTGCAAAACGAATAGAAACAATTTTTTATCAATTTTGAAATTTTTGGGGAGATTTTAGTATCAGGGGAGGGGGTACTTTCAACCCAAGTAGTTGATAATATGTTTCATGGTCAAAGATCATACGGCCTACCCGAAAAACCTGATCCAACAAGCCCTCGAATGCCTAGAATGGTAAAAAGGCGAAAAGGGGCTGGTTCTTCACGCTTAGGGGTAGTTCTGAAGGGGTTGGAGGATTAAAAATATCACCATCGTATTCAGCACCCTCGAAAACGGAGGGGTACCCAGGTCTCGTCCCTGTCACAGCACTTTTGATGTATCTGCAACTTTTTCACGGACTATATATCAAATATACAAAAAGTCTCGTCTAGCAATAAGCTCCAGTAGAGATATTTACCGTGTGTTGTGAATATTATACCACCTATGCTATGTAAGTATTAAGTAACGTCAAACATTACAAGTAAACTGTTCTCTCCTCATACAAACGCTGTGAATATATTCAAACAACTCAACTTGTATGACGAGAGAAAATGTACTTGTATGACGTTATTTATCTAGATTGTACTGACGATGGCCAACAAGCTAGAAACTACAATATGTAGATCGTTAATTTTCGCCAAACAGGATAAATACTTCCAATGGAGCTTATTGCAATCAATTTGTTTCGTATTGTATATTTTGAAATAAACGTACGTTGGCCAATGCATCATTATTTAAATTGACTCTTAAGAAACTACTAGTAGTAGTAGTAGTAAAAGGATGCTTAAACCTAACGATCTATACAAGAATGTTTTTGTCTGTTTATCCCAGGGGTAAATTTTCGGCAAAAATCGTGCATAAATACTTTCTCAATAGAAAAAACTTCCACGGACTCTCATCAATTTTCCTCATTCACACAACCAACCTCACACACTTCCAACTTCCGCATAAGTACTTTCGATTTATTTCTCATAAAATTACTAAAATATTTTTAATTTTCCCTTTAAGCGCATTATGCTACAGAACATGCTATGTACCCTTAAGCAATTATATTACTAGTAGTAGTAGCACATTGATATTCATCAGCATATTAGTTTATAATGGCTATATTAATTCGACTAACAATTATTGTTCGATATTTGTATAACAACTACATCCAAACACGCAACTGATCGGTCAGAATGTCTTTTATCTGGGTTCAACTCAAGAAACCACTGTTTACTCCTAGTAATATAATATAGTATTATGAACATTGATTTTCTAAGTTGATTAATAGGTTTAACTATGCAAATTGACTACTGCAGCCAAAGCAATTAAGTGGTATTTTATTGCAATGCAATATATTATAATTTACAATTTTCTTAAAAGAGATATGCTGGATACATCAGTTTTTTATTTCTGATTATTTGTTTATTACAAACATAAATTTTGTTTTTGATCACATTTTCTCCGTTATAGGAAAAGCTTGTCATGGAAAAGCTTTATTTTATCAAATAATGATAGAGGTCAAACGTACAGCTAAGGCATTTAAAAAGTTATTTCCTACACCTCATAGTGAAATGTTGAATTTAATACCTAGTATAACGGCCGTATTCACCATTGTCTGTTAAATTAGTATCAGGGAGTTAAGTCTCCAACAGTTTGATAAAGTTACTATTCGGTATTCACTATAGATGATTAGGGCTTAACAGTCAGTTATATCCTCTGATAAGGTAACAGGAGAAATTCGAGCTGTTAAACCCTAACAGACTGATATCGAAACGTCAACTGTCAAATAATCCTTGTATACGTCATCAAAATGGTTTTTTTTAATAAAAATGAAAGAATTAATACAGTAATATGTTAACATCTTTGAGCAAGGGAGGTTATTAGTTGTTTTTCACGATCAGTACAATTTGGAGATCGTCTGTTTTTTTCTTTTTCCATCTGTATTGAATTTCTATAATAAAAATTAAACATAAATTGTCTCATAGGTCGCTGGTCCTAAAAATTAATACTTACTATTTAAAATGTTTAATAATCGTCATACAAGAGTACACACATTATATATTTATTTACGACCATAGATAAATATTTCCTAGCACTGCGAGTGAGCAGAGAGAATTGTGACAGCTTTTTTAGGTTACATAATAATGGTGACATTAGCTACAACAAAAAACTACCAACATATATCTGGTAACTTTCATTTAACTGCCTGTTACTATCAGCGGTCTGAAACGTGATGGTGAATAGGGTATTTCTTTGTCAGGCTGTTAATCTTTATCTCTCTGTTTGTCACCAAACTGTTAAGTTAAAAATGGTGAATATGGCTGTAAGTGTTGAGATTTCAGACTCTAGCAAAGTGGTTTCCAAAGTATACATCATAACTTTTTTCCAATTAATTTTAAAGCCCACCGTAGATGAACTTTCGTATGAAGCTAGTTGAAATGATTTTATCCGGAGCTATTGGGATTAATTGCGCGTGAAATTTCAGGACATCCTGTGCAATAGAAAATATTAAGATTGACTACGGCGACCGCAGCAATTCTGTAAAAGGTTTTTCTCGTGAATATCTGCTTAAAAAAGAATGATAAACAAACATATAAGTTTTTAAAATGAAAAATAAATATCGGCGGTCTTCCTGCTTTATTCACGAACACAGATAAATGTGTGTAACATTTCATCCCAATTATAAAAAATTACATTCCACATTGGTCTTAAAACAGGGGATGTCATGTAAATAATAATATAGTATAGAAAACCTGCAGTCATCTGCAAAACATGAAAATCAACATTAAAATCTTTGTACACAGCATAATTAATACAATAAAAAAAGAGTTAGCGCCTTTGAAAATAAAGCAAAACCAATCTAAACAACCAGCTTTTAGTTTCTAGATATTTCTTTTATTATAATTTTTATTAACGTCCTGGTGTTTTAGCTATTGCTATTCCACCACTCAACCAGGACACGTATCAGACACAGACATCAACACAACAACCATTCCCTGGGATATTGCCATCTGCCGCAGCTGAGATTCAAACTCACGAGAGATAATAGAGATCAAACTTTATTGCAACATCCAACAGCAGTCTAGCCCACTGCTACAGTCTCGGTAACACATTAAAAACATCACTAAACATCCATACCCTGGCCAGGATTCGAACCCGGGACTCGGTGACTTGCCAAACACCTTAGCACTGCTCCACTGAGCCGGCCTAACGCTTACTTTAATAAAACTAATTAATACCTCGTAGCCTGTACGGAAAATTATGATATAGGGCTCATTCGATTCGGAATGCCATCTAGAAACTTTTTAGGAAATTTGAAGTTGAGTCGGTAAAAATTGCAAAAGTTATAAACAATGTAGTAAAAAAAGAGGGGTTGGTTTTTTGCAAATATCTCGAAAATTATTAAAGATCCTTAAAGAGCAGGAACTCTACCACCAATATTTATAATTTTAATTTACAGGTGAAAATAGGGCTAAAACGGGTGATGTGACTTCCGCGCGCGCCGACCGATTTTTACATTTTAATAAAATTTATTTAAACCCATTAAATGATTTTTTTTACTTTTTATTGGGTATTTTGCCACTGAAAAATATTTAAAAATTTTAATGAAAAAACCTCTGCGCCAAACGGATCAGACAGAGGTTGGTTCTTGAGTACTTGACTGTTTCAAAAAGTCTCACACCTAAAAATATATAAACTAGAACAATGTTATGAACTAAAAACTGAAAATCAAAGCTATATGTAGTTAACGTCCATAGTCACGTGAGACATTAAATTATATTTATCTTATTTTTACTTACTTCGTCTCTAAGGATGGGCAACCAACTAGTACAAAAATCTATTGAATAATTAGAAACGCATCTATCCTCGTTTAATAAAATAATCGCGGATTATTTAAGTTTTCTTTTAGTTCCGTTGCTCTCTTTTTCCAAAATCTTCGCAGAGTCCCATTTAATTCTATGTTTATTATCCCGAAACGTTAACTACCTATAGCTTTGATTTTCAGTTTTTAGTTCATAACATTGTTCTAGTTTATACATTTTTAGGTGTGAGACTTTTTGAAACAGTCAAGTACTCAAGAACCAACCTCTGTCTGATCCGTTTGGCGCAGAGGTTTTTTCATTAAAATTTTTAAATATTTTTCAGTGGCAAAATACCCAATAAAAAGTAAGAAAATCTGAATATGCCACAAATAAACAATTACAGACAATACCATTAAATGAATATTAAGAAATAAAAAACTTAATTTTTAACCGTAATTTTTTTATTAGATATGCTTTTGTTGTTTTAAATTAACATAAAAACCCTGTTAATTGTCAAACTAAAAACCTCAGATTTTTTTCTCTTCTTGGAGCTATTCTTGAAAGGCTTTAGAAAAGAAAAAAATTAAAAAATTTTGATTTTCCAAAAACAATTTTTCCAGATATTTTTATAAATAATTTTAAAAAGTTAATAAATTATTGAGTTAGAGCTTCGGTTAAAAGCTCAATTTGTTTATTGTTTAACGGAGGATAAAAAAAGACTTGAATTGTCTCGATCCTATCTCCAATGGTTTATAAGTTAATCTAATAACAATGACGAAAGATTGAAAGTGACAAACATAAAAACACAAAAATGCTTAAAATTACTTACATAAAAAATACACAAAAATTTTTTCACATAACACACGACACATGGTTGTTTTTATTATTTTTGTAGCATTAAAAAAAATTATAACGCGAAAATTAATTTGTTTATAAGAAATTGTTTATTAAATAAACAAATAAAATATGAACATTTAAAAAAAATCAGAATATAGAAGAGCAATAGAAATGATGATTTAAAAAAATTGTTCCTTATTATTAATATTTAGCAACAAAAAAAATTGATAATTAACAAATGCGCTTTGAAGCAATAATTTTTTTTAAGAAACGATTTTTCTCTTAAAAATCATTATATTTATCGATGATTAGAATCCAAAAAAAAATGTTGGATTATCTTATAAACAATGCATTTGTTTATAACAATTATTTAAACAATAGGAGTAAAAAATTATAAAAAATCATTATTATGTAGCTTTCAATAATAAGAAAACGAATTAATCGAAATTTTTTTTCATTGCTTTATTTACGTTTTCCATTTTTTTTAATGCCTTCGATTGTTAATAACAAAGTGGAAAATCAAAATTTTTGAATTTTTCCAACGGGGATCTTTTCTAAAGCCTTTCAAGAATAGCTCCAAGAAGTGGAAAAAATCTGAGGTTTTTAGTTTGACAATTATCAGTTTTTATGTTAATTTAAAACTTGTAAAAATAAGTTAATTAACAAAACCATATCTAATAAAAAAATTTACAGGAAAAATTTTTTTTCAATGGATTTTCGTTTATCCAAGTATTTAAAAGGTATATGATTTTTTTTATTTCATAATATTCATATTAATGGGTCTAAATAATTTTTATTGTCAAAGTGTCCGAATCGGTCGGCGCGCGCGGAAGTCACATCACCCGTTTTTGGCCCTATTTTCACCTCTAAATTAAAATTATAAATATTGGTGGTAGAGTTTCTGGAGGTAGGACTTTTTTTACGAAACTTCCTGCTCTTTAAGGATTTTTTTTATTTCGGATATCCTTAATAATTTCCAAGATATTTGCAAAAAACCAAAACCCCTCTTTTTTTTTACTACATTGTTTATAAGTTTTGTAATTTTTACCGGCTCAACTTCAAATTTCCTGAAAAGTTTCTAGATGTGATTCCGAATCGAATGAGCCCTAAATCATAATTTTCGGTACAGGCTACGAGGTATTCACCAAAATGGCACTTGTTGACTAGACTACTAACCTGAAGAACCAACCTTTCGTCCATGTGCACGGCATGAACTCAAGGTTAAAAACTTACAGCCATCTGGATTTCAATTCGAAACACCCATATCCTGAATTGGCCGCTATTACGTACTAAACTATCCGCCACCTAATACATGTAATGTGGGTTCGTTGTTAGTTTATAAAAGTTGTATATTTATAGTTATTTTTTGCATATAAAGCTGAATACATAAAGACTCAAAGGTTAAGTTGGTTTTCGCTATTTGAGAGGCGAACATTTAGTTATATCAAAAGTTCTAAAAACTGGGCATGGACTAACAGTTTGTTGTTCAGGTTGGGTTGGTTTTCCTTTTTCTCAGAAGCTGAAGTTTTTTATACTGTATTAGATATGAAAACAATGAAGGAATTTGGGATACCAAAAAACTGATATGCCTAATAAAAATGACCATGGTAAAGATCTCATCGGCAATAAAATTACAAAATGATACGCCGACATCATTTGAATCGCATAAAGGATTAAGACAAGCTGTGGTGCTGGCGTATCAACCTTTTAATGTAGCAATGGAAAAAAAATATCAGTGACGCTAATCTAGATGGTAGAAGAACACTCTTTATCAAGTCATTTCAGACAGCATATGCAGATGTTGTCGATATAATAACCAGAACCAGAAGAAAAGTTAAGGAAACCATATCTGATTTAATAGCAACAGCAGAGAGGATCGGTCTACAGATAAATCAAAACAAAACAAAATTTATACCCACAACTTCACGCTCCAGAGCAGGAAATGTCGAGGAGAATCTTTCTACCGAAGAGAAAACTTTTGGAACAGTCAGGGAAATTGTCTGCTTAGGCACACTGGTTAACCCGGCTAACAAGATACAGCCTCGCAAAGTATCTTTCCAAGAAGTGCATATTACGATCAAGTAAAACAAGACTTTATAAGTCACTCATAACACCCGTTGTTACATATGGATCGGAAGCATGGACGAATTCTCGTTGCGCATTTTAGAAAGAAAAATACTTCGTAAGATGTTTAGAGCAGTCTGTGAGAACGGGTTGTGGAGACGCAGACAATTATGAGTTGTATAATATGTATAAAAATAATTTCAATGGGAAAGCTGGTGACTGAAATAAATCTCATCCGTTTGCGATGGGCAGGACACGTGGCGCGAGCCCAAGAAAATATTTAAAAAAAGGAGTTTTTACTGCTGAACCAGTGGGAAGTAGAAAATAGTAGTAGATCCCAGCGTAGGTGAACTGATGGATGTATCGATGGATGCCAGGAACATAGGTGCCTCAAATTGGAGAAACCAGTCGCAAAACAGGACAGAATGGCGAAAGAAGCTTAAGAAAGTCATGGCTACAAGAGCTGTAACACCAAGATGATGATGATTAGATATGTTAAGAGTTTAAGAACTGTGTACATGGAGTTAAGGTTGGTTGGCTTTCCTGTTTTGCACATGACTGCAACCTTTTATATTGTATTAGTTACATTACTATCAGTACTATATGACGACTTAAAAATATTATCGCCATCCGAATTCGGACGACAATTCAAATCGAATTTCTTGGCCGCGCTTTTAGATACCAACACTTTTTTTTGAAGTGCGTAGAAATGTACCGTTCTGAAAAGCACTTACAGTATAAACAAGGGATTCGAATCGGCCGAAATTCGAGACATATTTTTCAGTGTTTATACTGACAGAAAGTCCGTGTTCTGGTGGAAAATTTCAACATTTTTTTTTAAACCAAGCACTTGCATTGAAAACCGACTACAAATTTGTGTTCTACCTCAAATTAGTGTGACTTGAAAAAATTAAGTGAAAATTCCAATACCCCGTTAATTTCTAGAATTACTCTTTTTTGGAGTACCTAATGACATTGTAGTTTATGCAAATAATACTAATTATTTGCAACTTTTGAACTATCTTAGAGATCACATAAGTAGATAAGCTATGGCAGTTTCAGACAAACATCCCCTCTTAGATTCTCTCAAGAAAGTTCATTCCATATTGTTTTAACGATGATGAAAAATTGCTGGGCGAAACAGCAATTCCTCTTCGGGCATATTTCTAGTAATACAGGTTTATTACAACATTAACCAGGTTTGTTTTACACTTATTTATCCTTACTGTACCTCTATTTTCACCTTATTTATTACCTTTTACTACACCCTTATTTAAAGGTATAAATATGTTAAAAGCTGCATCAAGACAAAGCTGCTAAAAGCTATATACAGACCTGCACTACTAAAAACACTTCACATGAACTGCTCTTTCACTGCACCTCCATGCGAAAATGTTGGTCTAGAACTGTCGTAGTTTATCTACTCACATAAACTAAATTCATTTCAATATTCGTACTTCAATTATGGAACACAACATGTCTGATCAGAGCAAGATAGTTTATACAATTTGTGCGAATTTTGAAAAAGATCTTAAACAAGAAATCGACAAATTTCATACATTCTTTGACAATTTGTTAAATCATTTTGCACAATATGCACATAATATATACTATTTCTGGTAATACAATAACTGAGATTAGTTTTTCACAATTTGCTAATTTGAAATCTTCAACTTGTACATTTTGTTGTCAACAGTGCAAATATTTTATACAATGCTTCCCCTATGTTTACTCTTGTTCTATAACTCATGTGATGTAGGACAATTTTTATCGTAAATCCTGAAGGAACGGACTATTTGTGATTTTTATGCCAATACAAAAGACCTTTCATTACAAATAGTTGGAGAAGGAAATACACTCTCTCTGTTGTACACAAACTGTTTACATCCTTCGAAAAATAGTAAACCATTGGGTTGTTATTAATAATGTAACTTCAAACTCCAGTTAATATCAGCGAGAACGGATAGAAGACTGACAGACAACGTATTCTGCGGTGTTCTGAGGAAGCGAATTGTTCGATTTTGTATTGGAACTTCAGGCTATTGCCATGAAACTAAATAGCCGGAATGAATTTTACTTGATGGGTAGTTTAGAGTTGAGCTTGAAGGGAGTATAAACTCAGTTCGGATATGTACTAACCTAAAGTCCACAAAATCATATAACACCTAAATATTAGCCTCTCGGCCTTCAAATTTGGACGGTGCAAAGCAAATATTTAGTGTAATGGTAAACAAGAATTGTCTCTTAACGACCATAAATAGCTCATTTTGTATTATTGCAATAAGGTCATATCAATTCTGAGTTTTAAATTATTTCTATAAGTACTTATTTATATTCATATTCATTTGCATAAAATTCCATATGACATTGAATTAATACTTAACATTTAAAATTAAATACACCACTTACCCCCTGTGTCCCTAAATAGATCTTGTCCGGAAGGGGCATGCACGCACACCCATATCCGGGGAATCCGGAACATCGGGGTTAGACTCACGTGTGCAGGCCTTCCGACCAAGCAAGCATTCACAGAAATTCGTTTAATATGGGACCAAAAACAATAACTTTTGACTCTTTAAAATAAAAACATGTCTGTTTTTGAAATGGCTATGCAACGTCGCAATATTATTAAAAAATGTACATATATGTAAGAGGCAGAGCGGACTTCGCCATTATTGAAATAAATGAATATTTCGAAAACTAATATTGTGCCGTTTTTAAGGTGGATTTCTAGTACTATGATCATCGCAATGCAGACTTTAAATATACAAATATAGAGAAAGTTTTCTCACAATTACTTACTACACCCTGTACATTACGGAAAATTTCTTGGCTTGTTTTTTGATTGAAATAAAAAGAATTTTAAAAAACCTTTTTTTTAGAAAAAACTTGAATCAGAAGGCGGATCAGTTTAGTGTACATCCATAACCTCCACAATATTACTTTTTAAATATTCAGTTAATTTAATTGCAAAGCTAGAGGAAATCTAGTGTCCACTTAACGTAGATCACCCTGTATCCTTATATTTTATTCTGCGTTAATATCCAAACACCACATACCTGCAATAAAAAACATATCGCATCATCAAATGTTATTAACCTGCATATATAAACAAATGAAAAAGACTGTACACAATAAGAAATGACTACAAGATAATGGAATATATAAATAAATAAAAAAAAGGATAAATATCAAATTAATCAGTGTAGGTGACAACGGGGGCAATACTTATATAGTATTTTTACCATAATGACTACATTTTGTTTCTATTCTAGCCTGAAAGTATTATATAGTCATTCCAAAATATTCTATTTATTTTTGTTTATTTATTTATAGATACGGTATTTAAACATTTTTAAATTATACTTACGGCACTTTTTGCCCCAAATTAAATACGTGCGGATTATTATTTCAAGTAATTTGAAAATGTTTAAATAAACTGTAGCAACATATATTTTTAATTTTATATTTAATCTACAATATTAAAGTAAAACATACAATCTACTTAACCTCTCTGTATCTACGTTGTAAGCTACAACTTGTTCTCTTAATTTAGAGACTAACATCAACCAATAAAATTATATTAGTTGAAAATTATAAAGAATTATGCCTAGTTTATAAAAAAATATACAAACTGTTATTATTGTAGCGTGTTTATAAGAAACAAATATACATATTAAACTTTGTACAAAAGTTATATTAATAAAATGCTAGAAGTAAAATCTACTCACTACAACTAGACGCATTTCTACAAATAATTATATAATTTATTGGTCTAACGAGAATATTTTGATTTTGTTTAGTTTTACACCGCCTACCAAGAGTTCCCGCTTAATCCAAAATTGCATAAAGTGTATGAAGATATGAAGTGTGCTGAAGATAAACGTAGGGCAGAATGTGAAGAAAAATCTAGGAAATAAATGCAGTAAGAAGGAAAGAAAATATTTACACTATTGTGATATTATTTACAACAAATTTTGTTGAATTAAATTTGAGTTCACACAAACTTGTAGTTGAGTTGCCAAAACTGGTAGTGAATATTTATAATAAAGATACTTGTCTTATTCTCATTAAATTTACTTTAAAATAGTCCAATAATTATAAAGATTTCCATAACAAAAAATGTTATCTGAGATTTTCTGAACTGTTAGTGCAGGGATTATACATGACAAAACCACAAAAATCAGTCCTGGGGATACCGCGCAACCCCCTCCCAAAAAACCACCCCTTCGGTGAAAAAAGCCTTATTTGACTGATAACTCGTTAACCGTTGAAGATATAAAAAATTGCGTATTATAAAAAGGAAACATTGAGTAATTACTGAAAAAAAAGTCCTCTTGTAATTTTCTCGTATATGCCATGGTTTTCGGGAAAATCGATATTGAAAAAAATTGCAAAATTTGTATTTTTAATGCGCACGAATCTTCGTTTATTTGAAATTTTTTGTTTCCATTTTTGACGGCTATATTGATATCTATTAGTATATAGAAATAACAATATAATATAGTTACCTCTTGATTTTTTGCACTTTTAAGTATTCACAGGCCCACAAAAAACAACTGACTTTAAATAAGTTATAAATGCATTATCTTTTAGTTCACATTTACAAACTTACCAGCATGTTGAAGTTTGGCAAATTCTGGGCAATTTTTTATTGTTTCCTAAAATTAAAAAAAGACCCAAACATCTTGAAAATTTAGTTCAAAAAATATTTTTGAGTTTATATATCATATAACTATTGTTTCTAATCATTTAATAGTTAAAAAATTGTATTAAAAAAATATCATCAAAAAATTGAATGTGCAGCCTTTTTTGGATTTTGTGAATATGTGAATATTTTTATTCCTAACTTTTTCTGTATTGAACTATCTTGAACTAAAAGATAATGCATTTATATCTCATATTATAGTCAGTTATTTTTTATGGGCCTGTGAATAATTAGATGCACAAAAAATCAAGAGATAAATATATTTTATTATTATTTTTATATACTAATAAATATCAATAGACCTCAATAATGGCAACACAAGGGGATGTAAAATACTCTGTATTTTACATCCCCTTTAAAATCCATTTTGATTTTTTCTTCCTAGCTTGTTTGGTTTTCCAGGCTTTTTTATATGATGAGCAATTTTTTTATATCTTCAACGGTTAACGAGATATCAATAAAATAAGGCTTTTTTCACCGAAGGGATGGTTTTTATGGGGGGTTGCGCTGCACCCCCAGAACTGACTTACTGACTTACGGAAGGAAAATCTCAGATAACATTTTTTGCGAGCTTCTGGTGTATTTTTTACTTTATCGACTGGAGTAAAACAAAACGTTATAATTTCAAATGGATGAACTGCTATGCAGCCATAGATCGCGTTGCTTGAAGGTGTTTAGCAAAAATAAGTACAATTCCACTCAATGCTTGTAAACGTTATTGTCAACCGAAATTGAAGAAAGGAAATAGTGAGCCTCAATTAATGTCTCTTGGCATTTCTCGTGTGATTTGTCCAAAAATTCGGCAAAATCATACAACATTCTAATCAATGTAAATTTGACGACGCGTCTCTCAAAATACAAATGCGGGAGGAAAAAATCCTTCACTGTCAAATGCCTCAAATACTCAATTTTTTAAAACTTATTAAAGAAAGCTATTTTTTGCAGGAATTATTAAATATAGTAAATCCTCAATGTTAATCCTTAATGTTAATTATTTGACCGTGAAGCTGGTGATTTAGGAAAATTTTTCATAAGAAAATCTTGTTCAGCGGAATTTTTCCTATAAGAATCCGTGGCTAACTCAAATGGTATAGAAAATTTTTGGGAAAAATCCCAGGCAGATTCGCCTATCATATGCGCAAGATAAAATTCGAGATTACGTGATTGGATCACCCTAATATGTATTCTATACACCATATTATAGGTATGTACATATATCTAAGGTAAATCCAAACATCTACTACTTATATTGTACGACTGGGTACATGTGGATGTTACAATTCTACTCTATATATGCAATATCGTGATCATAAAGTATAAAACTAAAACTTAACAATGGCTACGAAGCCTTTGAAAAGTAATGAACCCATGTAACGTACAAGATTAGAACTACTTTCCTGCTGAAGTATTGAGTTCGCATAATTCAATTATGTAGGTATATCCCGTTAACTAGACATTAATATTACTCATTTTCAATTTCACGGCAAAACTGTTCATTATTTTTTATATTCCCATAGGAAGGGCATTAGAATATTACAATGAAACGTCAATACTCTATGAACAATGATCGAGACCCGAGTATTGACCTGAAAAAATTGCTATTTAATTTGAAAATACCGTATTCCTATTATAGTAATGTTACTTATTTAAATTATTACTAATTACAATATGGGATGGAGATTGGAAATCTTCTAGTAATAGACAACTCCGTTCGCTGCAATAAAATGATCAGCATCAACATACTGGAATTTAATAATTGCTGTGCTTCTCTTATATTTCTGGACTTACAATTCGACTGTATAGTTCTCTTCATATATTTAAGGCAAATAAAAAATGTCGGGGTATTTCATATTTACTGTAAAGTCAAAGGCTCCGACACTTTTTATGTGCCTTAAATATATGTAAAGAACTATACGTAGGTCATAATATGGAGCATTAAAGCCATATTACCAATAAAGTTTCTTTTGTAAACAAATGTCAAATATGAAATATCACAACTTAGCGGCCATATTGCTGGTGATGCCAGCGCCACGGTGGTAAATCCTGATCTCAATAGAGTTCCGTAGTCGTTTCTTTCAACTGATAACATTTTGTTTCTTTCTATATAGGTAATAAAAACGGTTTTATTCTTTTTACAGGAAGTACCTGCCAGTGTTCCTTATCATTTTCACTGAAAGTGAAAGAAAAAAATCAAAATTTTAGAACGGACGGCTGGAAAATTAAAGGGAGACAATATAAATGACAGAAACCAAATATTTTGAAAACGAAATTTGTAACGAAAATCTGTCTAAAAAACCTCAACATTTTCACAGACCTGTTTGGTGAAAGCCCACTCGATGGGATGCGTGAAAAAAACGTTTCGAGATTTTATTTTGTGTAGCGGTTATAACGATCCATAACTGTCCAACATTTCAGCTATGTAAGCCAAATACTTTCTGAGAACAACACCTATGACATACAGACGCACATGACGATAAAACACCGCGATAAAATATGCCTAGAAAACCAGTCACAACTAATAAAGTCTGAGATGTTGAAGCTAAGTTAATTTGGATCACATTAAAATTTCAAAAATTGCTTGATCAACATCGTAATTTAACTCAGGTAGCCTCTGGTTCTTACGAAATTGAATTGGAATCGCAGTGAAATGTGTAGGAGCTGAGTTAAAATAATATCCAATGATAATAATTGATGAAATAGTAAATGATAATCACTATCCCCTATTTCAGTTTGCCCATTGCGCTGATTATGACCATCGCTATTTCCAACCCTTATGGTTGCACAAGCCCTGTAATTTCCGTGGACACTGCATGTGTTTACGCAAGCCATCAAACGTACCAACGCGCAACGTTTGATCGACAATATCACAGAAATCGAGACCAAAAATACAATATAAGAATAGGCAATGCCTTGTATGTTGAGCTCTATAAAACTAGCAGGAAGACTAAAGTTGTCAGTTCCAGTTTGGATTTTAATAACATACTTTTAATTACATTGAGATTAGTGGCTATAATTCTAAATGTTTTAATTGTATGCCAATCGCTGTCATGACCAATAAAAGCAAAAAGTTTGATCTGTGAACACAGTTTTCATTTACTCCCATTCCAGTGCTCAATAAAGTCATTCAATGCAACTTTAAAGATCATGTTGATAGGTCATAAAATAAGTTAGAATGGCGTATAAAATCTGTATGAATACATTACTGATTAAAATCAATCGAAACTGTCTTGTCGTATTAATATTAATTCATATTATCAAAGAGCTGCAGACAGAAGCTAATTACTTTACTCTCTTCTTGTCTACAGCGTCTTGATAGACTTTTGTAAGTTTCTCCAAAATTCCTTCCCATCAGCTTCTTGATTACATCAGTCCAACGCATTGGAGCGCGTACTAATTTAAAATTTCTACAAACTCTATATTTCAAAATTCCTAGGAAACGAAACATTTTGCAACACACTCTAATCAATTCGCAGATTTGATGCACCTACTTACATATTCGCCTGTCACCAAGAACCTACAATGTCCAATAGAAAATGCTTATACATTATACCTAATGCCTAATAAACAGTAGTTATTATTTGTCAAAAAATCAACGATGAGAATAATTGTGTTTAATTAAAAATTATGCTATCACGACTTTGAAGTATATTTCATATTTCTTCTTCCGAATTCATGTTTTTAATGTCAATATCCATCTACAGCCCCGAGTTAATCAATCCATTCTGAAATCAACTTGAATTGTAGAAACACAACCAGTATCCGTGTCTACTCGAAAAAATGTCAATACTGAGATCTACAGAAAATTTTAATCAAACATAAACACGATTATAACAGACACAGCGCGCTAACTTTTTATATTCTACATGAATTCCTGAATTTCTTTAGGCTGGATAACAATACGAGATCTAATTGTAACTTTTTTTATTATGTATTACAATGTTGTACTTACTATTTTTTCTTTGGGACTTCCTGCCACATATATTTTTACTCTTTAAGCGGTGCTCCGGGAATTTACAAAATATCACACTTAACCAGTATGTTACTTGTAAATAACCTCTACGCGTGTGACATTTACGTAGAGGTTATTTACCAGTAACATACTGGTTAAGTGTGATATTTTGTAGATTCCCCGAGCACCGCTTAAAGAGAAAAAATACATGTGGCAGGAAGTCCCAAATAATTGAAGAAGAAAAGAAATTAAAATAATGCCACAAATAACATTTAGACAATATTTGTACTTACTAGATATGTAAGATGTCTAAAATTCGGTTAGTTTCACTTCACAACAACAATTTAGTACTCACAGTTGTCACAAACTGGAAGTTTCCTGAAGTACTTTGAACTTTTATAGAAAATTTAAATGAGATACTGAGGATTAGTAATTTTCTGAAAATTTATCCCCTTATTCCAGGAATGCAGGTAATAATGCTCATTGTTCTAAATACTTTGTGCATAAGTGGGCCATATAAGTATATATCCAAAGGCAACATACACAAAATATCAATAATAGAACTATTTTTATTCGTACTTCATGAAAAATATCAATTTCGTGGATCTTTGGGCCATATGATTTAATTACCTACTCCTGAAGTAATGGAATAGGTTTTTCCAGCAAAATACATAGGTACATATTAAAACTCGCTTAATAGCAAATTCCTAAGGCATGGAATTTACACTAGTTTCCTATATTTTATTAATTATTTTACAACGGTAAAAAGATTTAAATCCTACAATTTTATTCTCAATATTTTTTTGCCTATTAGTAGCTTAACGTCATTGTTAAACAATGTTGAAACTGAGACTTTCATATCTCCTTACAAACCCGTGTAGACACGAAAATTTTTTATAGAAACAGTTTTCTGAATACTTCTCCAGAAAAATAAATAACCCACTCACAATATGACAGCTATTTGCAATTTGTTACAAATTCCCAGGATGCCATGCTCAACCCCATCCGTAAGTATAAAAAATATACAACTTAGTTGCAACAAGCGAGGATGAGCTCATGCGCCTGCTGGGTAACCTCCAAATAATAAGCTCTGAGTACGGCTTGAGTACACATTACAATAAACTAAAAATTATGACCATAGGATGAACAAATGGAAATCATAGAGAGACGTTAAGGTAGAGTGAGAGGGAAATAGGCATTTATTTTTGGTTTATTATAAATCTTTAACAAAACAAATAGGGTGCAATCTTCAAAGCAGTTTTAGGTAAGTACTAATATTCAGTGAGTACATTTCTACAGATTCTTTATTGTGAATTTCTATTATACTTGAATGTGCTCAGAAAATGAAAATAGTTACTTTTTTGTTGCAACAGCATAACATTTACTTATAACAAAATTACAGTAAAAAATGTATGTATATAATTGTATTCATTAGAACAATGGGGACGTGCCGTAAAACCGTTGTAAGAATCATACCATATTTGGTTTTTAAATATTCATAATAAATAAAAAATAAACGCGTATTTGCCTCTCACTCTGTAAAAAAAGGTTGAGAACCTCAAAGGTAGATAACTCTAAGGTAGTAAACAAGACAATTTTCCTCTTTGATGACAATACCGGAAACCTGCCAGACGAGTAAATTTGGCGTGACAAAAATATTACTAGGCACAAATCAGTCTTCCTAACACTCTAAGTGTTCTCCATCTTTTTTGTGCCTCTGAGAAATGGACTATTATAGAGGCAGATACACGACGTATTGATGCTTTCGAAACAAGGGTCTGGGGAAGTTTGCTACGGATTCCCTAGCCCTTAAGCTCCAGGATATCACAATTGTGACTTCCTTATGTTTATGTTCCATAAAGCTCAAAATGAAGTTTAGGTGCGATCGCTCCTGAACAGTACAATTGTGACAAGTATTACTGGCTGCTTGCAGTGCATAACGGTCACAGTTTATGGTTTGTATCTATGCAGAGAGGTTTCATGTGGTTGTGGGATTCTGCTAAGATGTCAGCCAAACGTAAGTAATCAATTTTTTACTTAAAAAATGTGTTTAATAATTGTTCTATAGGTGAAATTATCTAAACAAAGTACAATTCATTTGGTAACATAATTACCAGCAGCTTTTCATAAAAACATGCATTTTAGATTAGGTTTTAGTTTGACGTTCACAATTGTCACCACTGGGAGCTAACACTTGATACCACAGAGTATTATTATCAATGTCAAATAATTTTCTTTCTATTTTACAGGACATACTATTGATCTGGAAAGGATACAAAATAATCCTGATGAACTGTACGAATTATTAGATGAAATTGGGTCTGATTTTAATATTGATGAAGCTGATGATTTGGAGGCAGATACCTTTTCATACGAAGATCAGGAACAAAATCCAGAAAATAACAGTGATTCTGATAGTGTTTCCGATAACAGTGAAGCTGGAAATTCCGACAGTACTGACGATAATGTGCCTTTGGCTAGGTTTGTAGAGCCTCATTGGAAACAGGGTACTTTCGCCAGCAAAGATGATCCAGTGGACTAAATGTATGTAGTTAGGAATGAACTAACTCCCTGGCAATATTTTCGAAGATATCTAAATGACGATTTTTTTAAAATGGGAGCCGAATAACAAAACCGATGGATCTCTTAGATTTTCGGTTAAATCTTAAAAAAAAAAAAAATGTTTTCTTAACCGCTTCTCAAGTCACCGAGGTAACTCCTTGAAAATCCAGAATGATTTTGTGTAAGGTAAAGAGAAACAAGGGAATATTTAGTATCTGGAGCAAAGAAACGTTGTTCACATGAGGAAGAAGAGGAATTCTTAACTGAAGAAGAACAAGTCTTAACTGAAGAGAAAGAAAACGCATGACCAGCAAAGAAGAGAAAAATGGCAGCACCAATGCCTCGTCTTGATAAGAGATACGATGGTTTCGACCATTGGCCTATAAGTGAAGATCTAAAACACCCGGCCCATTGCAGGGCTGACAATTGTTACAGCCGATCTAGGATAAGGTGCACAAAGTGCAATGTTTATTTGTGTTGTAACAAAACTAAAAATTGTTTTTAAATTTTCATAAGAAAAAATAAACTTTCATTATTCATAAAAATAAGATCTTGTATTATTTTTATTTGAAAATATTATTTCACATTTGTTACTATTAGTCTTGACTCCCGAAAGGCACAATTGTGCAAGTCCTGAAAATCCTATCAAAATATCCTGAATTTTTTTTAAAAGTATTTTTAACATTAATTTGGAGCAATTTTGTCGACAAAATATGAATATCACTTTTATATAGCAATTTTAATTTTCTGGGAGTCTAAGGTCTAGGCAGCCCATCGTACGAACATCTCGATTTCTCAAGAAATTCGTCTCCCAAGGAGAACCTACAGCAGTATTATTCCGAATTCTCTCAATATTTAACCATATCAATGGAAAAGAGGTACGGTTCATAGTCCAAAGAAAAAAAAAACGTTAGGCTGATATTACCAACAAACTAATGGAAAAGAGCTTTGGCGAGGCTGTGCGCCTGACGACGATCACGACAGATGGCGTTATGCTGTCGGGCATGCTATACAGCAAAGGGAGGCCAACTAGAATACCATATGAATCCCAAAACTTTCGTTAAGAGGAAAAAACGTATTAGTCCAGGCATTGGAGCATTTTACCTCGGAAAGGTTAGGAAAGATCGATTTTCATGAAAGAAACGGCACGTAATTAATAGTATTGCTAAGTTTACATGGTCCGAAGGTGTGCTTTTACCCTAGGAGTGGATGCCACCCCTTCTGGGGGGTGGAGATTAGTAAACTCAAAGTAGGCGCAGAAAACGATAGAGCAGTGTTCCTCAAACTTTTTTTATCTCACGTACCCCTTTTTGTTGTGCAGTTATCATGCGTACCCCTTTCTAAAAAATACATATAATAAGAACTGTTTTGAACAGGTCCGTACTGCACTTCGCAGTTTAGATTCGGGTTTTAATTAAGCTTCGGATGCATATTAATTGTGCAGTTTTATCTTTTACCATCATATGTGTTATATGTTTTATTCTGTTACATATATTTTTTGTAGGTTTCTATTATTTAAATTTGTTAGCGCCATTCGCGTACCCCCAAAGAGTACGCGGACTACAGTTTGAGAAACTCTGCGATAGAGGATGAATTCTAGGCAAAGAATGTTTAATGAAATGTTTTCGATAAATCAATATTTTTCGAGTTATTCGCGGTTGAAAATGTTGATTTTTCATCAGATGCATGAGTTAGAACAATTTTTTACGAACAATTCGATAACCTTACGCAGTATCAACAAAATCATCAGGAGCAAAAATGAAACCTATAAAGTAACAAATCGATTGTTTTTTTTTATTTCCATAGATGCAATACGAACCGAGTTTTGGCTCGTTGAAAGTGACTGTTCGTCGAAAACTGAATTCGGTAAATAACAGAAAAACGACGAAATTTTGGAGGAAAACTTGTCAGATCTTTTTTAAAGTACTTGAAAATACCTTTAAACTGAGCTTTAGTAAAAAAGTCGTTAGTATAAAAACTTACGGAGTTGTGACGAAAATAAAATGGTTGTCTCGTTTTTTCAGAAGAAAAATCAGCAATGAAACCAGTAGCTTAACTTCCTTGAGCCCTTTCTTTGTGAGATTTTCGAGTTTAAAGTGGTCCGGGAAGGTGGTCCTCGCACTCAAATGCGAACTTAAACCGATTATATCTCTATTAATTTTCATCCCAGGGAAATAAAGTTAAAAACAAACTTTTTTGAAAGGAAAATCCTAAATTTTTGTACTCTTGCATTCTTTACGTATCCTCTTTAGTTTTTGAGTTATTGTAAAAAAAGACAATTTTTTCAAAAATTTCAAAAACCATTTCAAAACTGAATCAAACTTTTTTCAAATCTAGGCATTCTAAACCGTTCAAACTTCTAGAAAGTACTTAAATAATAGTATATTATTCAACGAGCATATAATGATGGCTATTATTCACGAGGGTGAAGTTTAAGACACGAGCCGCAGGCGAGTGTCGTAAATCACCAGAGTGAATAATAGCCATTATATGCGAGTAGAATACTATACTTTGTCCACGACTATTAAATATTCAATGTTAAATTAAAATTCACCTTCATTTCATTTCCCCTATTTCAGAAAGATTCATATGTCATTATATATAATTTTTTTGATTTTTCGAGTAACAAGTTTATTGAGGCGATTTCTGCAGCTTCCTTTATCTCTGGCGGTGTCAATGAAATCTCGTTTTCACTGTTAGTGTCCATTTATGTAATTATATTACTCTTTTTGAGTGCCTAATATGCGAAATTATTATAAATAACGTTGGCGTTGAAATCGCACGAATTTTGACGTTTCATAACGCTTTGACAACACTGTCATGGCTTACTAATAAAAAAATACAGTTTGCGGGCACGTAGGTAAATGGTTTTAAAAAATGTTGGGGATTGTCGCGTGTTGCTAATAGATGCTTTGAAATAATCTTGCTAATGTAGTTTTTTAGTGTTTATTAAAGTACCTTTTCGGCATGTAACATTTGAGTGCTTCCTAGAAAACTTAGAGAGACAACACTTAACTTTTGGTTGCTGCAATTGTCAATTTAAAATTTTTAGTAAAAAGTCACTAATGTCATTTCTTATAAACAACTGACTCTCCTCATTATTCACTGCAATCAGTGAATAATGAAATTATTATTCACTGCAGGGAATAGTGGATAGCATTATCCTTGAGGAAACCCTACATAATGAGTACATTATTTAATAGTCGTGGACAAAGTAAATTGTAAATGGATTACGTTTAATTTCAATTTTTGAGGTTAAGCCATTGGGGTCATTGATGATTTTTCCTCTGAGAAAACGAGACAACTATTTTATTTTCATCATAACTCCGTAAGTTTTTACGACTTTTACTAAAGCTCATTTTAAAGGTCTTTTCAAATATTTGACAAGTTTTCCGCCAAAACTTCGTCGTTTTCCCTTTATTTAACGTTGAAAAGTTCGAATTCAGTTTTCGGTGAACAGTCACCTTCAACGAGCCATAACTCGGTTCGTATTGCATCTACAGAAACAAAATAATAATAATAATAATGTTATTTTATAAGCTTCATTTTTGTTCCTAATGATTCTTTCGCTCTAAAACATGCATTTTTTAGATGAAAATTCTACATTTTCAATTGCGTATAACTCGAAAAATCCCCAACGACGCCCCAAGGCACAAGAGGCCGAAGCTCCATATCCTGGATAATGGGTAAGTATACCTAACCCTTTATCTGTTTCAGTCCGATCTTCAAGCCACACCGCAAGGAGACAATGACCAAAAACACCCAATTACCCGATCCCGGGGGTACCAAGCAAACAACCAGCTCGGTACCCTTACCCTAGCCCGCATCGGCCTCTGACGCTAAGAAAGCGAACACAATCATGAGTTACACAGTTCACACCTCTTTCCGACGAAATCGGAGCACATTATGCCAATTGGCACCCTGGGCTTCCGACTAGTCAACACCCCCAAATCCCTTTCAAACTCCAAGAGGGCTCAGTAACAGCCGTTCTTTCTCACGACAGACGAAAGACACTCCCGGGAGCCTACATGCCAGCAAAGAAAAAAGACCAAGGCAGAAGAGAGCTAACAGAAACGACCCAGCTGGCAGGGTCCAACAGCTAGGACCAGGGGAGGTTTGCTAACATCGCCTATACCGTCCGCATTTGCGGGGGGGTAAGTGAAAAAGCAGGCCCACTCCTTACGAGGCCGGTCCAGGTCTACAGCAGAGCTCAGGCTCGACCCCTAATCATCCGAGACCGTCATCTTTAGTCAAGAATATTGGCGCGAACTCGAAAAATATTGATTTATCGAAAAAACTTCATAGAACATTTTTCTCTTAGAATCCATCCCCCTATCGATTTCTGCGGTAATATTGAGTGTAATAATTTCCACCGCTCGAGAAGGGGTGGCATCCACCCCCAGGGTAAAAGCACATATTGGCACCATATAACTTTTGTTCCTTGGGCCATTCACTATCTACTGTTCAGATTTCACGCCCATCGGTGTTATCCGAAAGAATTCTGAGCGTAAAGTAAACTTCATATTTCTAAGTCAGATAAAAAAATAGAGCGGGGCATGGATTAAAATAAGAAATTAAGGGAAACTCGCCAGTATCAGTTATAATTTCTAATAATTACGCCACTCACTCCTAAAATATTGTACGATCTAACTGTCACTACTGTTTACTTAATTTTTTACACACATACATAATGCTGTAAAAGGGCAAGCACTTTTATGGCCGAGTTTTATGGCTTTTTTTTTGGTGTCTCGCGCCGTTGGGTGTCTCCTTTGTCGGGAATTTTTTATTTGACTTAGAAATATGAAGCTCACTTTAAGAACCTATTTTTACTGTCAGGCACTGGACTATTATTACATTATTATTATTTGGCAATCATCACAAAGGATAAGATTATTGTTACATTCGTAGTGGGTCGGTTATTGCTCTGTAAACATCTGACCACTTGAATAGTTATTATTTGACAGTATGGCCAGGAGACAAGATGGCTGTCAAAGCAGTTGAAGTCTATGACTGGCAGCGGGTTATTCTTACGAAAATATCTGCTAAAATATTACATTTTCTACAAATATCTTCGGAAGAATTTAGGGAGGGTTCATAGACTCATCCTGCCTTTAAACTAATAAGTACAAGATTATTTTAACGACTTGCTAGACTAACTAAATCTGCTAATGGAATTCTAAATTGCATGCATATCTGTCTTTTCCTAACTCAATGCAATTTTATAACAGCGGTTTTAATTTTGTAATAATAAGGTATTTTATGTTCTGTAACTGTAACTATGTTGTGTATAACTGTATTTCTGCAATACCTTGCAGATCATTCACTAGGTCAATTGAATTAGGTGATACGCAACTCTTAAATAAGTACTCGATTATCATCATCATTAATATACAGAAAAATACTCTAGTATTCCATATTTTGCAATAATTAATTTACAGCTATGCTAACAGATCAAATTTATTTAAGCTCTCCTTGAGATAAGAAAACATTTTCCCACCTGACTTCCCGACAATTTGTAATTGTTTATAGCACGTAGGTATATACTTGATATTTTTAAGGATCCAACACAACTCGTTACACAAATTTCTCAACGTAGGTCTCAAAAACTAAACTCGTGAAAAGTAAACAGTTGTAAAAACTATTAAATTTTATATGTATCTACAAGATGAAAAACTTTACTAGTCTAATTTATGACACCCTTACAAAATCTACGTAACTGTTAGGTGCGTAGGTTCTAAAATTATACGGTCCTTTGTATAGCAGGTAATATTTTCTCAGAAAAGGTTTCATATTATACTGGAACTTTGGATTAACATGACAGTGATGGGTCCATTTTTATTAGGCTTAAAAATATTAGCAAAGTACCAAGATAAGACTCTTTATTTGATAATAAGAATTTACATATACCTACTTACAGGTATATAATTTTTTTGCCAATTCATTTCAAACAATTAAATCTTAATTGTTAGATTTTTGGTCTCTCAAAGAGAAATGTATTTAAGTTTCATTACTAGGTATACATGAAAGATGATTTTACTCGAACGGCAAGAAACAGAAGCAGATCTAATGTTTTTATTATGGCGACAACAATAATCCTGGTAATATCTTTGGATTGACTGAATGTTATTAGTGTGTCAATATCAAAACAGAAACACGTACTATTAATACCGATGAGAATAATCTAATTTAGATATTTTTAAATTAAATTGCAATAACTCTGGGCAGGGTCGTGCAAAAACTATCTTCTTTAGAAAAAAATTCACCCACTTGGTTGTTGGTGGGATTCTCTGGGCAATTAAGCGTCTTCACTATATGCAAATCTTTTTAATATTATCAAAAGAAGTACTTTATATTTTAAAGCTCTTCCCAATAACTAAACAGCATTCTATCATGTATCAAATTAAAATTTCAATAAATAAATAACATAAAATTTGAATAATTTAACGGGTATGTAAAACATGCAGTGATTGGCGGTGACGTCATAGGTTTCATTAATGGTTGAAATTGTGTTTGAGAAGTGGTAAACACAGCGTGTGATTAAATACGTAATGCCTAATACGGGATTTGTAAAAAAGGCGAACATTTCAATATAGCAGAAGAGAGGGGCTCTAAAGCTGCAATGCAAGTACTATTTTTTTTTTCGATTTGTGTTCATCTACTATTATTACTTTAACGTGGTACTTGCATTGATTTCTATTTCGAGGGAGATATTGTACGTAGTTAGGTACTCAATAGGCATAATATTTATTATACATAGAACGCTGATATAACATAAATATAACCTATATATTTTATGGACTTTTATTGTAATGTAAACAAAGAATGGTTGAGAAAATATATACTATTTAAAGCGTTTCTTCTTTCTTTTACAAACCAACACAAATCTTGTTGAAATGAAGAAAATATATCCAGATAGATTTTCAATATTTTAGCCTAATAATCACACAAGACGATGGAAGTTTTAAACTACATCTAAAATGGTCCTCTTAGTAGTAAATATGATAGTCATAGGTAGGTCACGTCTATATAGCAACTTTAAACCATTTTATTTTACGTTGTTTTTGTTTTGGTACTGTCACGAAAACTGTACGTTTTTGGATGTATTTTTGTACCTTGGGACAAAACGCCACTTATTTTACATTATAGACGTTAAGTAACATGCATTTATAATACACAACGATCTTTGTTTACCAACAATGCCAAGTGATGACGTCATCAGCGCGCGATGATGTGACGTAGTGTTTTTGGCGGTAAACTTCAATTCAAATTTCGAAAGGCTTTATTTTAAGGTAATAATCGACTGGTTATAAAAATTCCAGTGTTTTTAATTGCATATTACATACCGGGGTGGAGAGTTGCACTAATGTCGAGAGATAAGATAGTTGGCCGAGGCGCGAAGCAATGATTGTGAGTACACATAATTAAGTATTATCTTCACATCGAATTGTCGTCTATTATGGGGTTTTGTAACATACAAATTTTCCGCCCTTTATACGTATTTCGGCAATGTAGCCTGCGGCAACTTCCAGTTTTTTTAATTGCATATCGGTCCCACACAACACTAGGCGCACTTTCGTGAGATCCAAATGGATTCGGAAATGCAAAAAAAAACCGTGGTTCGAAAACATTTTTTTTAATGCTGGCTTACAAACGTTAACGAGAAACTAGAAATAAAAAATAAATTTATGCAGATTATTTGTTTGTTTTCAATTTGATAAGTATGCATCATGCATCATACTAAGAGAATAGTCACTAAGAATGACGTAGTTTGATTGCAAATAAGAGCAAGGTCGAAATTTGACGGATTGAAGAGGGACTTTGTGATAATTCAATTTTTGTTTACATGATATGGTGTCGAGCATCCGACTTGCGATAGCATAAAAAAGTAGACACTTAATATAGGTATCTACAAGTCCAATGTATTAAGCCCACTAACTATCTATACATGGTGTCCCAATAAAAATTTCCAGGCCGGATATAAGTATTCTAAACGAATAGAGATATTTTAATTCTGTAAAAGCCAATTTGTAGAGCATAACGAAAGCTTCATTTTTGAATATAATTGGTTTTTTTAATATATTAGTATATAGATGGCGTTATGCATTAAAGAAATATTTCTATGGAGTTTATGTATACTGATATATTAAAAAAAAACAATTATATTAAAAAATTAAGCTCTCTTTATGCTCTACAAATTGGCTTTTACAAAATTAAAATATCTTTATTCGTTTAGAATATATACGCCCTGGGAGTTTTTATTGGGACACCCTGTATAGTAAGTCATCACTTTAACCGTGAGTAGCGGAAAAATTAAAAAAACTATGTTTATTATGCATTTCTCGCAAATTGCTTAATGAAATTTGAAAGTTTTGAAGATCTGCTAAGTTACATTATATTGAAAAATGTCTCACTTTTTAAAGAGATTTTCAGCCGGCCTTTAATCTATTCATCAAAAATCAAGTAATTTTTTTCCTCTCGCTCTCCACACTTGTTCGGGAATATTAACACGTGCTTCCGAGACCATGGAGTTTCTCATGTATTTCTTATGGGTAAAATATTTTTTTTCGTGAAATTGCTATAGTATCTTTAAAAGATAATTAAATAAAAATCGCACACAAAGTTCCTCCTCAGAATTATCCAAAGAATACAAATTAATAATTCCCTTCTAAATTAAACCCTTATAAGACCTTTTTATGGGCGGCCCATAAGGGCAAAAGTATAGTATTTCTATTCTTAATTTAGAAATTCAGTGTAAAGCGTTGCTACCAGGATAAATCATAGTACAAAGCCTGAGGTGATGACGAGACCGTGCTTGAATATTGCAAACTATATCCGTATATGAATATAGTTCACCAGATATGTCATGCGTTTACCTCAAACGACAGTACCTAGTCGATTGTTTACCTGGCTCATCATTACAAGCCCGCTGTCTGATTTGGTTTATTCACATAATTGCGGGTAGCATAGCCGTAGGTGAAATGATATTTATTTACTTTAATTGAATCATTATGGAGTTGTTCATTAAACTAAGAATATTTTCAATAATGAAAACGTTAATCTAAAAATTGTAGGTCTTTGCTCGTGAGCATCGCTGGTGTTATGAAGTATTCTTTTTTTATGATTTCAGGCTGACATTGGATATCCTATACCTATCGTGTATATTTGCCGCTTATTAAGTGGTTTCTTTGTGGTTTTATTTTTACACTAATTTATATTAATTAGTGACATTCTAGTTTGTGTTCATTTCGGTTTTCATATTTTTCAAATTGTTTTAAAATTTTTCAAAATTTTGATATAGATACATTTAAAGATTGTCATCTTTCTTTTGTCGGTTAAGAGTTTGCCAATGAAACCTGGAAATTATTTAAATAATTTGTTACCCTCTCTCTTCAGAATAAAGTTAGAGTTGCAGTATTTAAAAACTTTCTGATTTTCTTCGACTTTACCAATATTTAAAATACAGAACATTTCTTAAACAATTGACAACTGTTTAAACAAACTGATAGTTTGTAAATAGATAGGTACTTATTTAGTATTGTCCAAATTTGCTCAGAGTCGAATCAAAGTTTAAAAAAATTACAACTCTAGCTTTACTCTGAAAAAAGATGCTAATAAAGAATAATAAATCGTTATAGCAAACCATAATTGTTTAAATAAATTGTGATTTCTTAAACAATTTGGAAAATAGCACAAACTAGAATACTAACATTTGTGAAAGAATACCATATTCTCTCACTACATAAAAATAAAGGTAAAAAATACGCGATACCCTATTTCTATCCTTATGGCGTTATTTTTGAGACCCTACAATGGAAGATGAACCCAAGATTAAATGAACATTTCGTATTCTATGAACAATTCTGAAGATGACACTTGCTTCGATTTTATTTCATTACATTTTAAGGATTCTATTGCAAATTTATGAAACACTTTTTCTCGTAAGAAATATACATGGAAAACTTCATGGCCTTTTGGAAGCACGTATTAACAGATATCATTAACCGATTCTGCACAAATTTGGAGAACATGCATTAGAGATTTCGAACAAATCCAGGCTCGGCCTGGCCATAGGGAGTACCGGGAGAATCTCCGGTGGGCCGGCCAATGACCATACAGTTATTAACAAAAAAATAATAAATGTATTATACACTAAAATTATGTACTATGTTTAATACAAAAATAATTCTAAAATGGCTCTTTTCGTGAAATATTAGAATACCTAGAATATGTATAGATATATATTACATATTTTCTGGCCGCCGAACTTCCCTTTTTTTTAATTAATATCACTGTGATTTTTGTTCAGTTCAAAGGCAAGCAGATAAATTCATCAAAAATCACCTAAGACGTCAAATTTCGCAGGAATACTTAAGGCCGGTTTATCAATGCGAGGTTAAAGTAATCGCTAAAGTTATACAGATAAAGTGGTAGTTAAAATTTGTACCGTTTCAAGCATTAGTCAGCTTTATCCAGTACTTTGCCTACAACTTTTGGATTGATTAACAGGCTAAACTCTACATAGGCCTTATCCATCGAATAACTTAGCTTAGCCTTGATAAACCGGGCCTTAGAAGCACTTATGCGAATGTCTTGCGAAAAGGTTATCCTGCAAAATCTGAATGTCGACGAAATTATTGACAACGTTGCCGAAAAGAGGGATGTTATAAAGAAAATGCTCGTTTTTTAGTTTATTTATGTGGGTATTTCCCTCACATATCGAGGGTATTGTATTCGAGAAAAAATCATCCTCCAAGATTTCTTCGGGTTATCACGTTTCGGATCATGTAGATTACGAAAATATAGGTTTTTCAATTCCGTCCGTCTGTTTGTCTGTCAACTATAGTTGACACAATTGGCAATGAAGACAGCTATTATTATAGTGTTAGTGAAATATATACATACAAGGCGGTCATCCTAAGATGTGTGGTGGTATTTACGGTGTAAAGGTATTTACGCAAGCCTTCCATATTTGGAAACTTTTATTTAATATTTTTTTAACCAAAAATTTCAGGTTCTCTTTATAATAATAGTGATAACTACATTCCGATTATTATTGTTACATGTCGTTTTGTAATTAATAATTTTTTAGAGTGACCACAGATAAAGAGGGATATTCTGTGTAAAGACCTTTATCGATTATTTTATTTATTAGTGTGCAAGGTTTAGCCAACATGATATAGCTGGCAACATTTTGTACTTTTTTGGATCACGGAAGCTATAGTTTAAAAAAAATAGAGTTATGATTTTGTAAATTTCGTTTATTTTTTACTGATTTCCTTGATAAAATCATTTCCCACTGCGTGAGTTTTTAATTTAAATTTTGTGTATAATTTTTTTTATCGGCGGCTGTTGATTTTGTTGAATTAAGTAGATAGATTTTTTATTGTTTTTGTCTTTATGCCTTTTGTAAATATGTGACATATGGGCTGGTCTATGGTCTATAGACTGTATATTTTCAAGTATTAAGGTGATTTAGTTTGATTTGAAGGTGGTATGAGGTGGGCCCGCTAGATTCGTCCCAGGCCAACCCTGATCAAATCTGTGGGGTAAAGCAAGACAGAATTGAAATTTAGTTTTCACAAGCATTAACTTGAGCCTCATTATGTGAATAAGATTTTTAGCTAGGGTACCAATCAATAAAGAAGAGATTTTTTGTACCATGAAATTTATTCGTTTTATTTTAAAATTTCGTGACTCAAGTAAGTGATGTTTAATTCAAAGCAGGTATTCAAAAAAACATTTATTAAATAATTGATACCTACCTAGGTAGGCATATAGTTTAAAAATGTTTAGAAAAAGATTTTAAGTATCAAATACCTATTTACTGCGAGAAAGAAAGAGATCAACTACAGATAGCGAGGATTCAATGTTACATAGGTATGCGTTTATTTACTGTATCAACAATATATTTAATAGATACATAGGTACTCGTTAATACTTTATATTTTTATAAGCAACAAAATACAAACGTCTTGAAATTACGGAATACCATATTTTTGTTTACCTATTTATGTATAATACAACTTCTGTTCTAAATATCTATGCGACCTACCAGGTATACGAAACTTAACTATAAAATAGGAAATTCCATGCATTTGCTCCTCTACATCCTGTACGTATTCAAACAAAGATCAAAACAAATTTTAGAGACCATTCTAGACTTTCTACCTAAGGCTTAACGCAGGTAGAAATAAGAGATCAAAGGTGGTTATTTCGGACGCAATAAGACCGAATCGCATGCCTGCAAGTGAGTTGTAATCTGCTCGACAGAGTTTAGTCCCTAAGTATAGCCTACTTGAACTTGCAAAAGCAAAATTCAACGTACCTCGGTCCAAGTTTAGCTCGCGTCGTTTTGTTTTGCTCGCAAGCCTTGCGCGAAGGGGAGATATGCAAGATTCACAACAGGGAAACAATAAGAGTGGTAGGTATAACAACAACGATACACAAATAATAAATATTCTATAATCGGCAGATACGTATACACTTAAACACCCCAAACATGCACACAAATATGCAGTAGCGGCATACATGAAGAAAGGTTATGGTTTTTGTTAGGTATTTTAATATAATTCTGACTTACCCGACTATAGGCGGTGGCATTACCGGTGGAGGTATGGTATACGGAGCGAACAGTTTACCGGGTGGATTTTCGAACAACATTATTACAACGGCACACCTTGATTTCGGAAAAGTAAAACGAGCACTAACTTAACTGAATCGTGACGGGCTTGAGTGTATGCGAATTCACCCCCTCTGGCTGTTGAGGAACGACTGATGCAGCTGTACGTTTACGCTGAGTCCCGCCACGCCAGCCCTTCTGTTCTGCCGGCTGTTCTGACCCGACCCACCGCACCACATGCTTGCCTGGTGTGTAGGGACGATTGTAAACTGGCCTTAATAGTACCGAATGGCAATAAAGCAGAAAATAAATTTTTAACCTTCGTATTTATGTACCGAAAGCTTTAACAGTGCGAAATATGACTTTATTTACAATTCTGCCAGATGGAAAAAAATCATAAATGTAAATAGTAGGGTCTTGCAATTTTAGATTATACACTGTCAGTCAAAAAGTATGCTACAAAAGAATTATTAATTGAGTATTGAATTAATTAATTATTAACAGCTAATAAAGTCTACTTAATTAACTGAGTGACCCTGTATTTTTTTTTCATCAATTTTAGTGAGTCTTTTTATGAATGCGTTTCAATTTTTTCTTACTTTTTGTTGGGCGAGACATTAAATTATATTTATCTTATTCTTACTTATTACTTCGTCTCTAAGGATGGGCAATCAACTAGTACAAAAATCTGTTGAATAATTTGAAACGCATCTATCCTCGTTTAATAAAATAATTCTTTAAGTTTTCTTTCAGTTCCGTTGCTCTCTTTTTCCAAAATCTTCGCCGAGTCCTATTGTATCCTGTGATTATTATACCACGCGTGGTCGCAAATTTTGGATTTTTCAAATTCTCCCCTTTTAGCGTAATTTCTATGTTCACCAAGCCTTACCTTGAAAGGTCTAGATGATTCAGATGATTCACCTACGTAATGTTTTCTGCACTCACACGGAACACTATAAATACAATTTTTTGAAATTTGAACAATATTCAGAGGTTTGGTTTTTGATAAAGTCGATCTTAGCGTGGAGTCCGTTTGAAGAACCGTTCGTACGGGAAACCTATTCCCAATTTTTCATAATTTATCCGATAAACCATGCATATATGGAATTACTGCCATAGAACTAATGACCTCAGGTTGTGATAGTACCTATATTCTCTCTCCTACCAATGTTCAATAATTATCAACAAAACTCTCAAGATATTGATTATTTAATAAGACAGTTTTTATAAATTGCTTTTCGTTCCTTAATATTACATCATTTGAGGAAATAATTTTGGCTCTGTCATACAAACACTTAACAACACCTTTCTTAACACTAATATGTTGATATGTGTTTAAATTTAAGTATCTATTTGTGTGTGTTTGCTTTTTATACACACTGGTTTGGTAAGTGTTATCTTATTTTTTTAATTAAAATATCTAAGAAAGGTAATTCATTATTATTTTCTCTTTCTATTGTAAATTTAATTGAAGGTTCTTTTTCGTTAATCTGATTTAAAAAATTACTTAAACAATCTTTATTATAAGGCCATATAGCAAAAATATTGTTACGGATTTCCACCTTTTTGGGAACACCCTGTATGAATCCGTGGGTTCTAAATAATTTTAACAAGAGATTAAACACTACTAACACTTTATTTAACTATTTACTGACTACAATACTTCAAATTTACTTTATTTACTATTTATCTAACCTCACTTTTCACTTTTCTACTTGTTCACTTTTATCTTCCTAAAACTTCCTTCTCCGCGCTTGTAATCGCGCCTTATATACTCCGAAATTAGCTCTAGATTAATCCAGAATCTTCTCCAACCATAATCTAGAAAAGTCCTTGGTTCTTTCTAGAGCCTTCCCAGTCACTATCAGTAGGCATAGGCGTACCATCTCCTTTTCCAAGGGGTGTAATTCATAACACTGCCCCCTCCTTAAGCCTGATCGTCCCGATCAGGCAACTCAGGATCATCAGTGTATCTCGCCAGCCTGTCCAAATGCACGATCTTCATCTTGGACTTTCTGCTTTGCTGAATCCGATAGACGACATCATTAATTCGGGTAATAACAGTGTACGGTCCATCCCAAGGTGATTTCGGTGACTTTCCTTTCCTCCGCTGGGGGTTGTACAGCCAAACTAGCTCTCCCACCTTGATGACCTCCTTTGAATTACCCTTCCAGTCATATCGAGCCTTCATTCGGTCACTGGCTGGTGATGGTTCCGCTATATCGTTAGCCAACCTCTTGAAAGGAGCTCTGGCGTTGAACTGCTTGTTTTCACCCTTACTTCCAGTCTGTGGTCCCTTACTGGCTGCACAAATCTTGCATTTGCGACACCAAGCCTCCACATCCTGACGACTTCTTATCCAATAAAATCGTTCTCGTATTTTCTTCAGGGTCTTGTTAACACCGAAGTGTCCATCGGATGTTCCTTCGTGCACTTCCTGAAGCACCTTCGCAACTCGACACCTGGGAATCACTAGACGCATAACCAGCTGTTTTCCATCCGGGCTTTCCCATGCTCTCCGCAACAGCCCGTTCATGACATTCAGCGAGTCCCACTGCGCCCATAGTGCCTTCAGCCCCACTCTTTTGCCCGAAACATCCTTCCATTTTGGACGAGTTCCCCTTTCTTTGGCTCTCAATATAGGCCCAATTTCCACATCGTTCAATTGTTCCTGTCTGAGCGCTTCATCTGCCTTATCATCCGGCACCTCCACCTTGACAGTGTTGACTGCTCCCGCGACCTGCAGTTTCTCCCAGTGGTTGTGCTTGCAACCTTCCTTGTACCTTCTTCCGGATGAAATGTTTGCATTTCTCTCAGATTTCGTTTTATCGTCATATCCTTGTAGTGGTGGCCTTTCTGTAATGCTCCGAAGCTGGGAAATCTTCACTTCTCTAGGGGCACCACGTTCGTTATCTGTCACAGCCTCTCTGGTACCGGCTTCCTCTGGTTTTCCCCTTGGCTTCGCAGCATCTCCGGCCTTCACTCTCTCCAAGCTCCTCTGTGGACATTTAAGCTGGATATGTCCTAGTTCCCCGCACCTGTAGCATTTCATACGCCGTCCACTTGGCCTTCCACTACTTTGTTTATTCTGTGTCTCTGCCCTGTTTCCAACATTCACTTTCCTCGAGTTCCGCTGTCGACAGTCTCGTTTGATATGGCCTATCTTGCCGCAGTTGTAGCATTTAATACCTCCACTTGGTCTTTCTCTGTTTTGTTGGTTTTCCTGCCTTCTTGGAGGATTCGATTGAGCCAGTAATTGACCGATCATTTTATTCGTTTTGAGAATCGCATTCAAGATAGGGTTTTGCTCTCTCTCTTCTGGCTGAGATTCTTCAAGCGTCATAGCCCGCACTCTTGACTTTGGAGTATCCCTATAGACGGCTTCTACCTCTAGTGCATGCACCAAGGCTTCACTACTACTTTTATGTCGGGATAGCCTGAGGACTCGCCTGATCTCCTCGTCCCTTATCCCGTCTAGGAATGCCCCCACTGCCAATTGTTCTTTAAATTCTCTTGGCGCATTAGGATATGCTAAGTGTGCCAGTCTTTCCACCGCAGCTTCAAATTCTTGCAGACTCTCTCCAGCTTTCTGAACGCGCACTTTCAGCTGGGTCTGGTATACTTGAGCAAGGTGTTGATCTCCATATCGTAGATCTAAGGCAGCTTCTAAAACTCTAAAATTTCGTTGTTGGTCTGCCGGAATTGCCTGGAGCAACTCCAACGCTTGGCCTCTTAAAGCCACGATCAATGCCTTAGCCTTCTCTTCGTCATTCCAGTTGTTTGCACTCGCTGCTGCCTCAAACTGTGTCTTGTAAGTCATCCAGGAACTTTGACCATCAAAAGAGGGAATTTTCAATCGTTGGCCTGATGACACCACTTGCTGGTTTCCTCTTTCCCTCAACTGTCTTTTAAGCTGGTCAATCTCTCCTTTGACTTCTTCTTCGAACTTGTTTACTTTTTCTTTCACCTCGCTTACTTCTTGCTCGACTTTATTTTTAAGTTCTTCAGTGACGGCAAATATGGCACTCTGTTGGCCTTCTATAATTTTCCTTAGTTCGTCTCTTTCTTCTTGTTTTTCCTCTTGACGTCTCGCTTGACGTCTTCGTTCTTGATCCTCAAAAATTTTCCTTAATTCTTCCTGACGTCGTTTCTCTTCTTCTTGACGTTTTTGTTCTTTTTCTTGTCGTTTTCTTTCCCGTTCTTCTTTCTCTTCCTGGCGCTGCCTTTCCTGATCCATCATCATCTTTTGCATTTGGGCCATAAAGTCCTGCATTTGTTTTTCGGATGCCATGCTTCTGGTTGTTATCGGCATATAATTATCAACAAAATTTAATAATCACGTCAATATCGGTAATAAACTGTCCAAAAATCTCGAAACAGCACGAAAAAGTCTTATCTAGAGTCTTCGTCACTTAGCCACTAATGTCCTAATGAAATGTTCCAAAAATGTCTCAAAAATGCACTTAGCACTGTTTTTCCTGTTCGAAAATAAACCTCGAACAATGTCCAGTAAATTAGTCCTTCCTGTATTAGCACTAACTCCGAGAATACTGTCCCAGTCTTCTCAACACTCCCGAAAAATCCTCTTGTCAAAATTCCGCTTCCGACACCAAAATGTTACGGATTTCCACCTTTTTGGGAACACCCTGTATGAATCCGTGGGTTCTAAATAATTTTAACAAGAGATTAAACACTACTAACACTTTATTTAACTATTTACTGACTACAATACTTCAAATTTACTTTATTTACTATTTATCTAACCTCACTTTTCACTTTTCTACTTGTTCACTTTTATCTTCCTAAAACTTCCTTCTCCGCGCTTGTAATCGCGCCTTATATACTCCGAAATTAGCTCTAGATTAATCCAGAATCTTCTCCAACCATAATCTAGAAAAGTCCTTGGTTCTTTCTAGAGCCTTCCCAGTCACTATCAGTAGGCATAGGCGTACCATCTCCTTTTCCAAGGGGCGTAATTCATAACAATATCATCTACATATCTCCACCATACAATGGGTTTATAAGCTAGATTATTAATATTACTTTCCTAAAAATTTTCCATGAAAATGTTACTTAATATTGGAGAGAATGAAGAACCCATGGTCATCCCAAAGTCTTGTTGATAGAAGTCATTATTTAATTGAAAGTATGTTGTTTTAATACCAAGTGTAAGTAATTCCATTATAGTTCCAATGCTTAACTTAGTTCTATTTGCCAACTTCCCATCGTGTTGCAATTTGTTTTTAATTATTATTAATGTTTTATCTACAGGAATATTTGTAAATAGGCTTACTATATCCAAACTGACCATTAGATGATTACTTTTAAAATGATTTTCTGACAGCCTTTTCAAAAAATGTGCTATTTTTAATATAATACTCGGAGGAACCTGTTAATGGATTTAGAATTTCTAATAAATATTTTGACAGTTTGCTACATGAAGAATTAATTAAACTCACAATCGGTCTTAAGGGAATGTCAGGTTTATGAATTTTTGGCAAACCATAGAAATGAGGAGGTTTGTTGTAAATTCGTTTTTGTGTTTAAATAACATAGGTACTATATATTTTATTTTCTAAAGAATCTGTAAGATCTTTATTTAATTTGGAATAATTTCCGTCATTTATCATGTTCGTAATTTTTGTATCATATATAGCTAGATCTAAGATTACAGTGCCTTTATCAGCTATAAAAGTTTAATGGTACAATCATTTTTTAGAGATGAAATTGAACGTTTTTCATCAGATGCTAAATTATCTCTCGTCTTATATTGTTTCTCTAATTCAATTTTAGAACGAATTCGGTATTCATTAGCATCATCTAATGGTAGCTTTTGTGCAGCCTCACATACCAGACTTCGCCTGATGCAAATACTAACAATCACATACATGTCAAATTGAGAACCTCCTCATTTTAAACAATTTTTGAAATCGTTTAAAAAATTTATTAAATACTTATGATATAAAAGTGTAAATCTAGGTATCATGTTTATTTATTCTTAAGGTATAGTATACTCCAGAAAGTCAGTTGGAAAGCTATTAGAAGCTTGACAAACGAATTTACCTAATATAATCCATAATCAAATAATTACATAACATGGAGATCGATAAAAGTTTTAGAATCATTATCTAATTATTGGAGAATTTTAAATGACGTTTACTAATAATAACTATTCTAGCGAATCTAACAAAAGTTACATAACTGACGAGAAACAATTTACTACAAACCAATTTTTTTTTTCGACATACGAAAGATACTATGAAACGAATTCATGAGTTTCTTTTCCAATGACGATTAATATAATTTTAGATGGGTCCACAGGGTGATACAAAAGATAAAACACAAGAAAAATGTCGAAAAATTAAAATGATTTGTGGATTTAATTGATTAAATCATATGGAGATAATTATCGATGCAAAACATAAACAGAGAAGCCGTAGGATCTCGGCTCTCGTCTCAAATATTAATTAGTATGGATATGATACAAAATGTAGCAGATTTGAGCAAGGAACATATAAGAAGGATTAGATATGAGAATGGAAAAGAATTCAGCATCAACATATCATGATGGTACTTTTTTTATTATATACATTATTCGCAGAAGCGAAGAGTATATATTGGATTTGCCAGGCACCTCTCTAAAATCGAAGAGTATAAACTATATAATCTGGACATTTTATTTCCGTATTTTAATAGTCTTATTTATATGAAAGTCCTCGCGGAGTTTAGCTATTGCTGTTTCACCACTCAACCAGGACAACCTTTCCCTGCGATATTGCCATCTACCGCAGCTGCGATTCGAATTCGAAAGAGATAACAGCAACTAGACGTTGGCCACTCATAGCGGTCTGGCCCACTTCTACCGCCTCGCATTAAAAACATCACTTAATATCCATACCCTGACCAGGATTCGAACCCAGGACTCCATGATCGTAAACCTTAGTAAGTCGTTAAAACTGCGCTACTGAGCCGATAATATGCATCTATAAGATTGTTTTAACCCATGAGTCGTTTGTCCGTCCGTCTCTCCGTCGCCTGTTACAGCGGATTATCTCCTAATTATTTCTAGCTAGAAACATAAAATTTCACATACAGAAAGTCAATGGTTCAAAATGTGGAATTATTTTTAAATCAGGGAAGGAGAGCATCCTTTCAGAGCGATACTTCGCCATTTCAAAGAATTCTATAACTTGTAAATTGTAAGAATATTTTGTGAAAAATTATTATTAAAACGTAAGGATTTCAAAAATATTTTTCTTCAACACTGTTATTACAAATGTTCATTTTACTGCCATACCACCTTTATTTTCTAAATAATTGGTCCGAAAAGTCTGAACAAATCTGAGGTATCAAGAAAAATAAGAAAATCTAAAGGGAAAACAATAGTTGGTATCAATTGAAGTTATGCATTTCACATTTAGATTCTGAGAAGTTTTTATATACACAGATAATATTTTATAGGTATTATAAGTAGGTATTGTTTTCAAAACTGTTCGTGCTTAAATGAAACGTGACGAACTGCAAACAGATGGACAGACAGATGTTTTGAAAATTCGATGACAAACACAATGATATGAATAATTTTCCTCTACGAGTGATCTTTACAAAAGTAGCAAATACAATATACTCATCGTTTCTGTGAAGAGTGTATGTATAATAATGATTTTGATTTTCATTAGTTTATTGCATGAAAGTCACTGTCATTAAAAAAATTTCAAGAGTTGTCTAGATGATTATATCTATAGTTATTAACAATTTAATTTAGCTACTATTTTTAACAGAGCCTGTTGAAAATGAGAGCATAATTATTTTATCTGAAAAAAATTATCAAATCAGGTGTGTTATTTTAAGTTTCTACAGCATACAATAGGTTTATTGTTTATTGTAGATATTGTAATCAACATTTTATGAGTTTACATTAAAGTTACTGTTATAAATAACATCTTTGCAAAGATTGGTAACTGGTTTTACTAAAAAATGTATTACACTAATAGTAATTATAATTAGTAATAAATCATTACGGAATTTCTCACATATTTATCGTTTGTAATTACTTCCACATCCACGTAGTGGATCATTGACTACTTTTTTATTGTTTAACATAGCAAACGTACTTTTAGCTAGTTTGACTGGGGAAACCAAGTGTTGATTCTATGATTCTATAATAGTTCCTAGGAATTTAGTTTTACTGCTTGTTTCTATGTAACTAATGTTTGGAATGGATTTTTGTACTGAAACAGAGAAATAAACGAACAGTCTCATCTGTATTGACAATAAGTGAATTTTGATCACACCATTCCTAAAATTCATTACATATTAAATATATATGAACTGGACTCTAACTTCTGATACTATTAACATTTATGACCACAGACGCATCATCAGCATACATGAAGATATCTCCCTGCGTTATAAATGAAGGAAAATCATTAATGAATATAATAATAATGAAACGGATTCTAACCCTGGTTACTGCGAAATAATTTTAATTATTATCCCCAAGAAGTGGTTTGGACTCCACTATTTATTTATTTATTTATTTATTTATTGCATACACTGTTCAATAGGTAAGATACCCAATTACAGAACAGGAATAAAGGCGTATAAAGCATTAATTACATAATATACAACAACATAGAAAGAAAGTAAAATGAAGAAAAAATTTACTTAAATGTACGAATTATGAATAACTAATGATACGAAGAGAGAGAAAAAAATATTATCGGAAATGTTTAAATATAAAAACTACATGTACATATATACACATATGTGATTCAAAGTAAATTAAGAAAAAGAAAGACACTCACTGGTTATTTAATTTAGAACATTTTGTGTTATGTCACTAAGGCTGCAATTAAAAATATCGAAGTCGCTACATAATTTGTTAGAAGTACTGCAAATAGTATATAAAGGTGAATTATTTAGTACGTTGGTACGCGGCGTAGGTAAGTAGAAAAATTGGTGATTACGAGAGGATAATCTGGGAACGTGAAAATTAAGCTTACTAATTACTTCGGGTGCGTCAAAATCATTGTGTAGTAATTTAAACAAAAATACTTGAGAAAAGTACGTACGCCTATCCTCAAGAGTAGTCATAGAATATCTTTCAAGCAAGTTACTTTGCGGAAAACCAATCACTGGATAGGTACCGTCGGATTTGAACCACAGTAATTTAAGAAATCTACGTTGAACTGCCTCCAAGTTATTCTTGTGAACATCATAACTGGAACTCCAAATTAGCGATGCGTACTCAAGTTTCGATCTGACGAAGAATTGATAAAGAATTTTCAGAGTATCAGTATTAGTGATCTCTCGACTAGTACGAACGATGAATCCAAGGGCTTTGGAGGCTTCAGACACAATGGTATCGATATGATCAGTGCAGGATAATTTACTATCAAAAGTTACGACCAGGTCGCGAAATGTTATAGGTCTTTGAAGTATGACATTATCTAACCTGTAATCAAAAATAAAAGGTGATGTTTTTAAAGAAAAGTACATTACGTTACATTTACTAGGATTCATGAATAATTTATTTACTATACATCAGGTGTTTATTTTGTCAAGAGAAGCCTGAAGTTGAAAAGTCATCGATTTCATCAATTACTGTGAAAATGTTTAGATCGTCGGCATATAAAAGGCGAGGCAAATTAATTTCGTTCACTATGTTGTTAATAAATATGTTAAAAAACAAGGGCCCCAGAATAGATCCCTGGGGAACTCCAGATGTGGCAGCAAATTCGATCGATTTGAATCCATTTAATGCAACGTACTGACTCCTATTCATTAAATAATATTTAAATAGAAGGAGCAAAGAATATGGGAAGCCGATTTTTTCTAATTTATTAAGTAACAACTGGTGATCAAGTCTATCAAACGCTTTGGAGAAATCGGTATATATGACATCTACCTGTCCACGTTCATCTAAGGATTCAGAAATATATTGAGTTACACAGAATAAATTTGTTGTTGTTGAACGCCCTTTCATAAATCCATGTTGATTAATAGAGATTTTGGTGTTAATTGAATGATATATTCTATCATGAAGTAATATTTCTAAGACTTTACAGAAGTTACTATAAAATTTAGGGCCTCGTTTTTCTATCTAATATAACAGTCAGGATTTTCAACGACCTACCTCGGTGACTTGATAGATAGTTAAGAAAATATTCTTTTAGTTATTGGGATTCGAAGATTGATATTCGGTGGTACTGTCTGTTGTGGGAACCTCAACATATTCAAAGGAATAGTGAAATTCTACTGAGTGATAATACGTTATTCCAAATAATGATTTTAAAATACTAATAATACAACCACAGCTGCAATTTTTACGATTAGGAATGTAATAAACAACTACATCTATTAAAATTCTTTAAGAAATTACCGTTTAGTAACAGTTTTACGCCAGAATATGGAATATGCAAAATACCTTTGAGCACCTGTGTATTATGACGCCTTGTAAGAAGCATTCTTTATATTAGAGCCTGGTTTTCACATCTCCTGTTTTTACTCCTAAATTATTTCCATGAAATACATTATTGGTCCAATCGCATCGATGAAAATTATCCAATAAAAAGATTTAAAAGGGAATGTAAATTTATTAATTTAAGGTGTAACAATTAAGCCAGAACATTTTTTCCAAAAATTCAAGACAGAAACACAGACGGTTTTGATATTTACGTAGAGCACGGACTTTGGGAAGAGGAATTTAATGTGGTCAGCTCTTGTCGTACAGAATGTAAAATTTTCGATTTTTAGTAGTAAAAAATTTCTTGAAAGAAAGACTTTGCGGACAACTACATGGAAGTCGCTTGCATGCAAGGAGACGCAGACATTCCGTTTTCTTTATGGGTTATATGCCGCAAGTATGTTTGAAAAAGCTTGAAAGTCTTTTATAACTTATATATGCATTTAAAACTATGTTGTCCTGATAAACCATAAAATAGTCAATTAGGATATTTAAAATTAACCAGCTTTTGAGGAATCTGAATATTTTTGTGCCAATCGATTAATAAAATCATCTCGTCGTGTGAGGTTGCGATCAGACGTCCTCGAGGCGTGCTCCACTTGCCATGTGTGCTGTACGCCGATCTGAATTGTTTTATATAGTTAATTTAGAGAGGCTGAATAAATTTTTACTGTACACATAGCATTTTCTACAATCAACAAATACAAATATTATTGATCCGATCTTTTATTAACTATTTATTTTAAGCTTGGCGGCTTTCGTGAGATTATGTGTTTCGAATGATCTCATATCGTCCGGTCCGTTCACGTCCGCTTTCAGGACACCGATTGCTCACAGAGTCTAGCGAGGTTATTATATTTGCAGAATTAAACAACTAAAATAAGTGTCAGCTGGTGCGACCGTGTAGATTAAGAGCGTGGGACGCTGCGGTACACTTAAAGGGCCTAGCTGACAGGTTTCGTCCCATGGTATTGTCAGCTGACACTTTTTAATTGTTTTCCTATATCATATAAATAAATTTCAGCTTTGTTGAAATGACGAATTTTCACTGTTTTTCATACATATTGACTAGGCAACTGACAACCTTCGCTCCTTACTCTATGCAGCTGACACTTTTTTTTTTCATTTATATTACACAAATAAACTACTTATAGTTTAGTAGCCTTGTTGGATTGACGCGAAATTATTTTACCGGATGCGCAGCCTCCAACGCCCATCATCTCCGCGATTGAAGTATCTGACACTCTATTCTTCGATAAGCAATGAAACAAAAAACCTGTACTGAAAAAATGAGCTTTGGTGAAATGATGTAATTAAATTTGACGCTATCTCCCCGCATTGATGGACATATTGCCCGCCTTTCGCCATATTAATAGACAAATTCAAAGTACGGCTCTGCTTATCTGTTTCCTAGGTATAATGTTCTAGTTAGGGGCGACTTGCGCAACTATATTTCATGAGTTTTAATTAAAAGAGGTTTATTTCCGATTATTTCTTATTTTAATTATGCCAGAACATACTATACATGAGAACAATGTTGTTCTATGTATTAAGTAATTCATTATATTTATGATTTAATATTTTCTACTAAATTTGAACGTGCCCCGCTCTCCCACACGTAAGCGGCACAGTCTTGAGGTATTTTATGTGCAGTAAATATATGGAGACAAGTATATCTGGATATGCATTTCCTGGTTAAGTGGGGGAATAAATATGGTTAAATTCCACCAGAACGTTAACATAACTACGATTAAATAAAAAAATAAATAAATTCCGTTTAGACATAATTCATTTCTTGAACATTTTTGTTTTTGGTACACTTTTTGGCCTTTGCTATTAAGGAAGTTATATCGAGATGGAAAAATCCAATAGTTATTTGAATGCCAACTAGGCAATTTACTATTCTGCAAGACCTATTGGTCAAAATGGCAGACATAAAAAAAACCAAAATGGCAGACATCTTCAAAGATTAGGATTTTTCTATCCACGTTCTTCATTTTTTTTTAAATAAGCTATCTAATGACATGTTCTATGAAAATTATTCTTCTTCTCTATTTTAGGGACTGATTGAGCTAAATCAGTCTATTCGTTAGGAAGATATGACCAATTAGAAAATGCTAGTAAATTATTTAAAATCATACATTGGAAACTTTAAAGTAGATAACTAAGGAAAACAAGTAATGAAACCTAATGTCATTAGTTCGTTATGTGTGAGTGTGTGTGATTGGGATGGGTTAAGTAGCAAAAAAACAAACATTTTGTATTTTTCCGCTAGGCATGTCTCCATTAGTTGTCAAAATAAAAAGCGGACCAAAACGAAAATAATATGAAAAGATGAGGGCTAGAATAGGCTTTGAACTGGACTTTAACTTTGCTGTAATTCCCACAGGGTATTTTAGATAATTGAAAAAAAATAACTAGATTATCACGAACTGTAAAGGAGAAAAAATAATTTTTATTCAAAGGCAACATAGCTTTTCATTCGAGAGAAGTCTACCCACAACATAAAATAAAAATCATTAGGACCAATGGTTTAGAGTAAAATCATGTACAAAATTATGGCGGATTTTGCATGATGCAATAACTTTGCCCACAAGTGCAGAAAAGCTACAACTGTGTAAACAATCGAAAACTAATGTTAAAAGAATGTTAGTAGTACAGGCAATGAAGGCAAAATATTGTAAAAACCTCGCAAAAATTAATAAAAGAATCATCTCTGGGATTTAAGTAGTTAATAACCTGTAGAATGGAACGATGCATTCTTTGCACTTCCAAGTTCCGGGAAAATTCAAAAAAATTTGGAAAAACTTTTTCATTTTCGGTTTTTTTGCTCTACGGCTAAAATAATGAAAATACAGAAAAAAATTGTAGCTCGTCTCTTTCTCTACAAAATAGGTCTTTACCAATTTTTGTCTTACTTAAGCCGTTTAGGAGATAAATCCAGTTTTCCACTTATAGTTTTGAGCCGCTCCGAAATACACGGAAAATGAGAATTCTCTGGGAGTTTCGTACGACCGGACATATCGATCGATAATTATTACTATTCAGGGCCGCTAAAAAAAATGAAAGCAACGTAAAATGTAGAGAAAAGTCTCAGCTTTAATGTGGAACTAATCACAAAATTCATACAAATTTTTGTCATAGAGAAAAAAGTGTTGAAGATGGCGTAGTAAACTTTATACAGTTGATTTATTCACATCTTTGAGTTTTATGCATCCCGCCTATTTCTCCCGTAACAATGGATGCTTTGTCACTGCATGGATTCGATTCTGCGCACTTTAATCTATATTTCGTGAAAATTTCATTGAAGAATGTTAAGAAACAGATAAGTTGTATATGTTTTACTGTATAATTGTGCATTTTCTGAACGTGTATGAATAATGTAGACAATTTCAAAAAGTACTGCGCGCATTTAAAAAACACTAAAGTCATTCGAAAGAATATGTTTTATTGTACTTATAATCCAAAAATTAAGACTGTGCTATTATTATTACTTAAGATATAGCGAATTGAACCCCAAAATTTGGAGGTGATTGATCGATGAGAAATATACCCTCTACTTTGATCTCAAGGCATATTTTCCCAACAAAAGTAATTGTAATAAAATGTTAATTGGATTAATATATCATTATATAAGAATGTATAAGCAAAATGAATGATAATTCTAACAACTCCCGGCAAAGATATGAATAAATCTGTGGATCAACTGTACAAAGTTCACTAAGCCAACTTCTGACACTTTCTCTCCTTGATAAAATTTTTTATGAATTTTGTGATTAGTTCCACATTAAAGCTGAGACTTTTCTCTACATTTTATGTTATTTTAATTTTTTTTAAGGGGCTCTCAATAGTAACAATTATCGATCGATGAGCCCGGTCGTACGAAACTCCTGGAGAATTCTCATTTTTCGCGCATTTCGAAGCGGCTTAAAACTATAAGTGGAAAACTCGATTTATTTTCTAAACGGCTTAAGACAAAAATTTGTAAAGACCTTTTTTATAGAGAAAAAGACGAGCTACAACTTTTGTTGGGAACTTCTTTCTATATTTTCATTATTTGGGCCGCTAGAGCAAGAAAACCGAAAATCGAAAAGTTTTTCCAATTTTTTAAAAATTTTCCCGGAACTTGGAAGTGCAAAAAATGCATCATCTCATTCTCCAGGTTATTACCTGCTTTAATCCCAGAGATGATCCTTTTGTTAATTTTTGTTACCCTAAATTGTTAATTTGCCTGTACTATAGATCTTCTCGTATAACGTACCTAATGTAACCAGAGGCAGTCGATAGACAAATTAATTTTCTGAGACATACAAAATTGCAGCATCCCTTTTCCTTATCCTATAAAGCAAATAATATTTTGATGTTTGTGACATTATTTTAGATTTCAATAGTACAGCGAGCCTCTCAAATCAGCGTTAAGTACGCAGTATTTGATATTTTATTTGCTCATCTGGCAGTCTGGCACTTCAGTTGACCCTCTCTCCCTTGGGAAATATACTGCACACTTCACAATAAATGAAATTTTACGATCGATAAAAATATACTTGTATTACATGTGGCTTATTAATTGACGATGATTATTACAACGTATTTAAACGCGCATTACATTTTATTTTTCTGAAAACAGCTTCGTCCTTATTCAATATTCATAGCAGGCAATTCTGACACGGCGAAAAAGTCACCTTCTTATGGACAAATTTTCCCATTCGACTTTCTTGAATTTAAAGGTCAGGATATGCCCCTGAATAAGGATGAGGAGTTTGCTGGACGAAAATCTGGTCCTAATTAGTTTAAACATTTTTTTTTTTAACAAATTGCAAAAATCGCTTAGACACGAACTAATTTTGTTTAGGTTTTTCTGGTCATTTTAAACAAAAAGGCATCGACATTATTACGTAAAGTTGATCGTTTACGACTTATAAACAATTTAATGTTTGAAAAAAACGCAAAAACAGCCACTTTCAAAGTTGAAACGCGATATTAAAAAATGAATTTTTGTGAGTTTACTAAAATTCTTATCTTAATCTTTGAACATCCATTAACAAAATCCTGAAGAATAAGTGCAGATTACTTCACTCTAAAGCTTAAATTTTTAATTATTAAATAGACGTTTATAGTCGGGCCCGCGCTGTTTCTCAGTCGCGGACGCGCGCACTCGCTACTGCCGGATTTAGTACCTTATGTGTTTTCGATGCTTTGCGATAGGTACAAAACATAAAGCTCATTCGGATCGTTGTAATTTGTTTAAAAAAAATTAGTTTAAACAAATTGGGACCAGATATTCAGGAGCATGTCCCGAACGTGAATAGGCAAAAAAATCGAATGGGAACATGTTTTCATACGAAGGCGAAATTTTCGCCTTGCCTAATACTGGAGGTCAGCGTAGGGAGAGGTAAGTACGCGGTTATTAATGTCTTGCGCTGGTACTGAATTTGTCCCTGTGTGCAAATTTATTCTCCTTCTTACTCTCCCCACAGGCCCGTGGAGAGGAAGGGGGCCGGGGGTGTTTCTCCCCGGGTCCGGTCGATTTTGAAGGGGCCCGGTGGTTTTGAAGGGGCCCGGGTTTCACCCGAAGTTGGAGATTTTCATTTGCATTAGGTGAAACGAGAAAGGTATACTTTTATTTAAAGGTCATCATTGTATATAAGAACTGAATGATTTGTATTGTTTATAATGAGATATAAATATGAATAAAGGAATATTTCCCTCTCGGTCTTTCAAATTTCTACCGCGATCAATATTCATTTTTAAGGAAATCATCCCTCCCTCCTTAGAGATAAATAGTTTATTAGTATGAATGCTACATTTCGCTGTTCGAAATTTAATTTGAAGATTGGTGGGAGGCGTATATTACCACCCCCCGCGCCCCGATTTTCTCTCGACGGCCCTGCCTCCCCAGCAATAAATTAGGGAGGTTCTACAATTGGCCCTCCAAAATCCAAAACTGAGATAAAACCAGATCTTTACGTTTTGATTTATCAGAAACACCAAAAGCGAATTAGAAAAAAATGTCTCTATGTGTGGTACAGGCCCGACGAGAGGGGGGCGGGGGCAAATTTCCCTGTCCCACGCCTTTTATAAGGGCCCATGTCCAATGACCAACATTTTAATGCCATTATTTATCGATTATAATTATAACTTTTTAAACAGAAATGAATCTGGTCTAAAAATGGTACCATTATTAGATCGATTTCAAATTTTATGAAGTTCTAAAATTGCTACTGAAAATTGCTAGTCTACAGGTTGCAGGTCTGCCCGCTGCAGCGGGCGCAAAGAAAACTGAACTCGGACATTCAATAACGCACGCTCGAAAAATCATCATTATCTCGGCTTCCGTGGACGCACAAGTTTGGGGTAGCTCGACGAGATCGAACGAAATATCGCGTTACTTTTGTAAAAAAAGCATCTCTCTTTTAACTTTCCTCTCTTCTGCACGTGTCTTTTATTATACTCTTCGCAAATACTAAACGAAAAGTATATTGTATTCGATCGGCACATTTCTAAAACCGATAATATTGCTCGTAGAGAAAACATGTTCATATCACTGTGATCGAATGCTGAACAACTTTCAAAACGTCCATCCGTCTGTCTGTCCGTCCGCCTGTCTGTCTGTCCGTCCGTCCGTCCGTCCGTCACGTTTCTTGTAAGCACGATAACTTAAGAACGAAAAGTCCGATTGCACTGAAACTTGGACAGTAAGTTAATGTTAGCTATTGTTTTTGAACAAAATCAATCAATAAATAAAAAAGTTTAATTTTTTAATTGAAAAAAATATATTTGTTTTGTAACTAAACAAAAAATGAAACTAATATCATTTACAAAAAAACTGCGAAGAGTATACTAGAGAATGTGCAACAATTACATAACAAGTGTAGTAAATCGGCGAAGAGTATAATGGTTAGCTTGTCATACTCTTTGCAAATACAAAACGAAGAGTATATTGCATTCGATCGGCACATTTCTAAAACCGGTGATATTGCTCGTAGAGAAAAAATGTTCATATCACTGTGTTGGTAATCGAACAACTTTCAAAATGTCCGTCCGTCCGCCCGTCACATTTCTTGTAAGCACGAGAACTTAAGAATGAAAAATCGGATTGTAGTGAAATCTGTCCAGTTAGTTAGTGTTACGTAGAGGAAGAACCCTATTGTTTTTTAACAAAATCGTTCAATAAATAAAAAAGTTATTAATTATTTGAATTTAGTAAATTTATATATTTATGTTATATAATATTGTTACATTGCAGAACCGGCTAATTAGGCAATAGTCCCTAATGTTTACCACCTTAACGCCAATAAATCTGTCACAAATGTGATTATGGAACAAGCGTGGGCGGCTTTCATTCATCTCGGAGTTAGACAAGGCAGTCACTCGTCCTTTTACCTGCGAAGAGTATCCTATAGAATGTGCAACAATTATATAAAAAATGCCGTAAATCGGCGAAGAGGTTAGCTTGTTAGAATATTTTTTTCTAGAACTCGCAGTTTTCGAGATAATTGCGCGATAATGTGGGATTTGACTAATGAATTAATGTTATATAGTAGCACTTACTGAATAAAATCAATATCAACAATTCCTCTATTTCTCCATATAGTAGGCCAACAATTTAGACAAGTCTTGACGTTTTCATATAAATGTACCAAAGCACCAAAGACTATAGAAAGAACTATTAGGTGTCGGGATTGAAGAAAAATTGAATAATGAGAAGAACAAACATGCCATTAGATATTCCTAAGGCATACACAAACGGTCATCTGTGCATGATTTGAATTATTGTAAATTATTAATAATAAAAGAGAGTATAGACATTTGACTTTTATGTTTAAAAATAAATTTATATGTCTAAAGGAGAATGTAATGGACTCTCCCCTGTGAGCGCTTCCAGACATGCTAGTACCTTGAAATTTTGAAAATAGATAAGGGACTAACATCAAACCCTTAAGAATATTATGAAATTGGAACATTCAAAATGGCGTCAAATTTTCTGACGTAAATGCCGAAGCTAATATCAACATAAAGCATCAACTGTAGAAGAAATCGGTCTTTGTGTGTTTAAAGTCTTGCTCCAAACATTTTATCCCTCGTAATTTACGTAGTACTGTGGAAGTATAGTAACCGCAAAAAGATTTATAAATTATTTTTTCTTGAACTAGGCTTAGAATGTCATAAAACGTCAAGATTCTAATAATGAGCGGAGAAAAATTCTGTCTGTCTGTCGGCCGCATATTGCGGTTTGGTTCAAAACCACCAAGAGGTCACAATGTTTAACAAAACCTAAACAATTTTAATTGAGGATGTTTCTGGAGAAATTTCAAAGATAATTACGAACAATGATTTACAAAATGTGTCATTGCAAATTTAAAAATAAGAATAAACCTATGAAAATTGAAGTTCTCGAGATAAAAGTTAATAAACGCGTAACACAATAATCCTGAAATCATGGTTCTTAAACCCATAAAAAGTGAATAGAAACTGAACCATAATACCCCAAACTTATAGACCCCAAAATCACAGATCTAGATCCCGAACTTCGAAATCTCGCCAGAAATCTCACCAATTAAGAATTTTTAGATTTCTTTGAAAATTGTGACCTCTAGATGGTTGTGAACCTTTAGTCCCCAGAAAACGCCACTGTCTAAAATATATACACATTTTTTTAACACAAAATAATAATAGGCATGTTTTGCTACAAAAGTATGATGCTAATTGAATTTACTACAGTATGAGATCTCACAAGTAATAATTCATACTTTGAACCGAATTTCCTATATCACCCTGTATAGCTAGATCGGTCCAATTGAACAAAATGCTATATTTTGAGAGCCCCAACAACATACTAAAATTTCAAGACATTCTGTCGGTGTTTGAAAACCCCTTGAGGTGTTAGATGTCCTTTGGGACATATGAAGATTCTGCCTTTTCTTTGAATTTATGGAAGCAGCTGTTACCAAAGAGAGTGAAAATAATGGCGCCACGAAAAGTCTGCCAAATAATTTTTTCCAGATATGCTATTCCATAATGCCTTTAATGAAAGACAATACACAATTCCTGCCCGCCAGTACAAGCGGTACCCCGGTGACGCGAATTGTACCTTCGTTATTAATGTTATTATATGCAGGCATGTAGATTTTTGTGAGGATACAAAAAATTGGGTTAACGAAAGATCTGATTATATTGAAATAAAAAATTAGTAAATCCAACGTGTTTTTTTTTCTTTACACCTGACGAATATACATGCCAATGCCGACCAGGGAGTAAACGACCTCCCACAAGGGCTAAAGGCAAGGTGATTTAGTCGGTGCCCGTTCTGTTTTAAATAAGCAACTGCCTTAGCGTCAATCGTTGCACAAAATATTTTTGTAGTAACACCTCGGCAGATCTATATAGTGCATTATATTACCTTTACCGTATAGGAAATGCAATGGGATTTTTTCAATTCATACACCACACACGTTTGTAAACAAAGGACTTTCTCGACGTCTCGCATGCAGCAGTCGCAGTTCAAGTCGCGGCCAATGCATCTGAGTTGAAGGTCATTATCAATTCACTCCCACTTACGCTGCCAGCCTTCTTTCTTCTGATCAGTAGAGCGCGGAATATATGCAATGAGACAGGAAAACCATCAAAACGTTTAAGTCGCTTTAAAAAAGTATCATTTGACGATCAGGGTCATATGATATGGCAGTGGATCTGTGTCAGTCGTTTAAAGCAGATTTTGATAAATGTTATATGAATTAATATTATTTATCACATACAGGATGGTTGTGTTTATTAATTAGAAAAAAGTGCGTATGAAAACAAATAAATAAAATGCATTTTTTTCACGATACAGGGTGTGGAACATATCACCTGGCATACTCAAAATTTCACCCTCAGCCGGTTAATTGACGAATAGTATCTATATTATCTTGACCAATATCGAGGGCGATTAAAATTACGTTCGATTATTTTTTTCCTTTTTACTCCGATCTCAGTGTCGGTATTAAATAATAAAGGTCAATTAACTAAGGGGCGAGGAGGGGGTCGGTTTTAATTATAGTTAATAATAATAATAATAATTGCATTTATTATAATCCAGAAAAAAGTGTTACTATACTATAAAATAAGAGACAAATTGATTATAAAAGGCAGAGTTCAGTGAATTTAAAATAAATTCTTCGGTCTTCCACTCAACCCAGAGAGAAAATAATAGTAAATAGCCACATAAATTAATAATTTTTAGATATCACAATTAAAGATTAGAGACTTAACAAGATAGGACAGCCAGCGGAAAACCTTTTATCTTTTAGCAATGGCGCCATTGACCTCGACATTTAAATTGGAGTTCCCGCGCAGTTGCCACAATGTGACAATTAGAGGGAGAAGGTAACATTAGAAAGAGAGGCCAATAGTGAAAAATGGACAACACTGGCCTGATAGAACGACTTGGCGTAAGAAAGGGAAATACACAACTGAAGCATAGTTTATATGAGATAATTCATAATATTTAGTGGCTCTGTATAACTTTAAAATGAGAGGTTTTGTGTTCACGCGCAAGTGTTTCGTATCAAGCGTTTCATTATGTCCAACTTAACATAATAAGCGAAAAGTACCTGAAGATGGAAATGAATGGTTTAATGAGACGATTCATATTCTAACATCCAACTTCGAGTGAGAAGGCATTGTGAAAAGAAAAAGGTAAACCTTAAAAAATTCGTAAAAGTGCGGGAATATCGACAACGAAAAAAGCAAATCTCATCCTATAAATTCAAATAGTGAAAGTTTAGCAATATCAGGAACTAGTAACCAACTCATGAAGAATGCAAATGTGACTAATATTCTATAGTTGAATACAGAATATATGACAACTTTTGCTTTTCCTTTCACACATATCAAAGAGGAATGTAATTTTCTTCCAATAAAATTAGCTCATTTCAAAGATTCATTACTCTTTAGCAAGCAGCAGGAAGTCGCCATTTTCATAGAATTAAGTCTACATAAACATACTACAGACTAATATCCAATCTGGTCAGTCATCTGTGTACCACAGATGGATTAAAGATGATTGAAGGGTTTGTTGTGGGCGCGGCAAGAGCTACTCTAGCCCTAGGCAGGGCCTCGATCAGCAGAAACTAAAGGCATAAATCTATGCTATAGAAATAATTCTTTCACAGTTTTTAACGTCTTTACACAGTAATATCTTTTTACGTAAAAAACATATCACTGTTAAATGCCGTTAAAATGCATTTTATTGCTATTATTTGAGATCAGAGATGGCTAAAGTCTTCCTTCATGAGCAACTAGCGAATGACTTTATTTTCTTGTTAATTGGTACTTTTTGCTAAACACCCTTAATACTGCAAGTAGTGTAGTATCTAGTCATTTTTTTTCAATTTATTATAGGTACTACAATAATGAACAAGTATTTCGAATATCAATCCTTTAGATTACTAATAGTGCTGGTCTTTCCAAGGTTGGTTTATATCTGATCGCGCACGCGTTATCGAATTTTATCGCATATTTTCCGTGTTTTACCCATCAGACAGCAACTGAACTGCTATGTCGGTGTTTGGTAAATAAACATTCTACTTATTTTATATAGGCTATCATGGCATCGGATAGGTGCACATGCTTATCAATTCACTTGTTCTCTTCAACCCACACGATACCAACCAGTTAAATAAATATTTGAGATTGTTATGCACGACGGAATGCAATAAATATACGTATTTTTGAAAACAGAAGTTAAACGGGTTCACCAGGATCTTTTACTTGCAACGGTAAAGGTATTTTCTGCAAGGTATTTTTATACAAGGTGTATCTTCGTAATTAAAATTTCAACAAATCTGAGTTGATTTTGGATCATTTGAGTACGTACACAACATACAAAATTAAATAAACTGGCTAAAAGGTCGTTTTTTTTTTTTTAATTTTAACGCCCAGAGACGTTCAGAGTTCCGATTGGCTTCAAACTTTCAGAAAATATACCTTTTGTTCAAAAGAAAACAACCTGAAATTTTGCTGGCCAAATATTGAACCAGAGACAGATGAATTTGTTATCTAAAATTTGAAATGCCCGTCATTATATGTCATTAAGACCAAAATGGATCATTTTTTTTTTTCAAAGTGTAGATCTCGTCAGCTTTCCGTTGACATAAAAAAAATGATTTAAAGTCATTTTGGTCACTCTTTTGGCATTTATTTATAAACAAAATAACAACAAATGAATTTTTTCGGCCATTTGAGATAATTGACCGGGAGCCAGCGACAGATTTTCATGACCAAGTCCCTCTCAAGCGGTAATTAGTGAAATGCATCAGAGTTGTATTATGAAGCCTTGTGAACGTCAGCTGCGGTTTCGTGGGTGGGATGAGCGGCGGTAGACTCCCACGCACGGAGAAAAAAATGTATTTTTAGTAATTTCCTCCTGACTAAAATTTTGTGAAACTATAGCTAATCCAATATCTTGAAGAAAACAGAATTCAGCTGACTATAACATGGTGTATTATACGTCAGCTGGTCGCTTGAGCATAAAAAAAAAATAATTGACCTAATGTTCACCTGGCTCCCGGACTATAAACGAAATTTAACTTAAAAAAAATAAATACATTTCTCGCAATTCCCCTTCTTATCCGATAAATTTTTTTTTAAAAGGTTTTCAAAATGCCCGAAAAAATCCATTTGTTGTAATTGGATTATAAATAAATGCCAAAAAACTGCCCAAAATTACTTTAAAAAAACTTGTTTAATGTCAACGGGCATCTAGGTCTACATTTTGAAAAAAAAAGTGTCCATTTTGGGCTTAACGGCATAAAATGGCAGGCAATTTAAATTTTAGATAACAGATTCATTTGTGTCCACAGGGTTCAATATTTGGACACCAAAATTTCAGGGTGTTTTGTTTTTAACAAAAGGTATGAAATCAACATTTGCTGTTACAAAACTATGCATATTTCATCGTTTTCTTGGTCTTCTTCTACTGCACAACTAAATCCATATAACTTTTATTTTTTTCGAAAAATATTATTTCAATTCAAAATGGTGATTTTTGCATGATATAAACTTTTGCTTAAATGCTAGAATAAACTGATCGATAATGGGCCATGAGCCCAAGTTACAACAGTCCAAACTTGTCCTTTGTGTAAGTTGGTTGTTGTACGGTATTTATTTACGCTCGAATCGGCATTTGTTTTAATGTTATTTTATAATAGAGACATTTACTTACTTCTTATTATCATGGCATTAACAAGTAAAGGTAAGTCAACAAATATTTGCTAAAATAAACCTACACTGTAAAAAATGGGAGTAAATTTACCCTTGTTGTGTGTAATAATTACACATATTTTTAAGGTAACTTTACCAGCAAAAAGAGTGTAAAATTCTGTTTACCCAATATTTAGGGTAAACCTCCTCGGTAAATCAATTTAGAGGCAGTGTTCCACAAAATCACTGTATATTTACTTTGTGTGTTAGGAAAATTCCTATATTTTTAGTGTATAGTAACCTCTATGTATGGAGTTTTACACAGTGGCTTTGTATACTTACCACTTACGGTGCATTATGTCCTTGTATTTGTGTAATATTCCCTTGCATTAATGTAATATTCCAGTTTTTGGTGAACATTGTAAGAAATGGAGGTAAATTTACCGTTGTTGCGTGTAATAATTACAAATAACTTTAATGTAACTTTACCATCAAAAAGAGTGAAAGATTTTGTTTACCCAATATTTTGGGTAAAGCTCCCTGGTAAATCAATTTAGAGGTAATGTTTCACAGAATCATTGTACATTTACCTTGTGTGTTAGTAAAATTCCTACATTTCTGGAGTACAGTATCATCTACGTGTATGGAATTTTACATAGTGGCATTTTATATTTACCATCTATGATGCATCATTTCCTTGCAGTATCTTCCGCGAGGGGGCATTATCAATACCTTACCTTTATTTTATGTACAAAGTAAAACACCATCAATAGATTGTATTAGGTACACTTCAATACGCGATTAGTTAGTTTTTGGTGTGTTACCCGTATTTGGATCACGGTATAGTGCCAAATAGTCAAAATACACCCTAATTTTACAAATATCCCAGCACAATGTCATACCCTCAGTCATCAGTGTCAAACAAAGGTAAGTAATTAGCAGAGTATTAGTTTTACTTCACTTTATTGGCGACAATGAATTCACTGTGATATGTACCTATTAGAAAATCATAAATAACATCAGTGTTTGCATTAAAATTTTAATAAAAGCCTAAGTGAAAAAGTTTAAAGTTTGCATTTGAGAATGAAAATTATCTATCCGCTGTAGATCTTTTGAAAAGATTAAATACTACACAAGGATTAAAACAATTGACATACGTCACTCTGACTGGTAACTAATTGGCGGGAGTTCTAAATTTTTATTAAAAGTATTGCTTATTTCGTGTTATTTCTGGTTAGTTTTAATTATCTATAGGTATACAGGTTTTTCCTTGGAACCCTCAAATAACATATTTTGCCATATTAATGTAAGGGATTTTCTACTTTTGTGTACACTGGACAAGTTCGATGTTTTATGGCAAATAAAAATGAATTGTACAGATGTTTTCCTGAACGACATACCACAGAGTGGTTGAGAATCTTGTTTATCCCAAATTTTGTCCCCCTCATCAGTTGGTAGCCGATTTTTAAAAGTATTTTTTTAACTTTGCTACAATGGGTCTACTTAACGCTCATTAAATTTTAAAAACGGGTCATTGTTTAATAATAATTTAATAAAATATCTCAACTTTAGTTTCTTCACATACATTGTATAACATACTCATACAGTTGTATTAACAAATTTTCTAATATACTTATATATTTTTCCCTTAATGTGTTTAGTTATTATTTTGATATTAACATCTTTATTTCAGAAGAATATCTCAAGGATGCGATCAAGTGATAGTACCTTAAGTGTAAATATCTTTGGAATTATAGCAATTAATGTAAAGTAATTTTTCAATGCATCTAATTGTTTATGCTTAGCATTATGTCAATGGTTATTTATGCAACAAGTACCTATATAAAGTGACCCTTTTTATAAAATCTCGTGCAAAATACAAACTTTATATACAAATCGTATACATTATTGAAATAGGCTTAGCATCTCATAAAAGGTCGAAATTGTTTTTTCTAAAACCAGCATTAGAAGTCTATAATTTATGTGTGGTATTGAGTCTCAAAAGTTATTTATTTTTGAAAAACGTGCAAAAAAATCTTTCTAAATATTTGTTTTTGTTTTCCTTGGCACGGTCGGTGTGCAAGAAAAATAACTTTTGACGCTCAGAACTAATGAAAAAGACGGTCGTTTTGATGTAAATAGGTAAGTATTAGAATTTTTTTTGTGAAGATTTAATATAATATGAAATATTTTCGATGGGGTCCACAATGCGCCAATATTTTTAAATAGGAGGCAATTTTTTTGCCTTCAATTTTTGGGATCATTTGCAATTTTCATATAAGTATTTAAAATTCTGAGTAAAATTTTAATTACACAGGGTTTAATAAGTTAATCATTAGGAAAGCGACTTATTTCAAATAAGGAATGTTTAATTTTCACTATTTCAATTCCTTGAAACATATTCAATTTGTTAGAATAAAAACTTTATCCCTTTATTAAATTTACGTAAATGTGTGCCTGTACTTAATTAATTATAGGTAGGTATATTTATATATAATAAATAGACATGCTTACCTCTATGTAGCGACATTTGACATAGTTTTAACTGACATATTTTCGATTATTATTACATCTACATGTAATTCTGCTCTGTAATTTTTCCAGTAAATTTTACATTTTCGTTTGAATTTTACCGGTTTAATGCAAATTTCAACAGTGTTTTTACCGACATCATGTAAAATTAATCTGTATTTTTACAGGTCATTATTACCTCTAACATGTAAGTTTGCTCTATAATTTTACCCGAACTCCGTAATTTTCCTGGTAAATTTTACATTTCCGTTTGAATTTTACCGGTTTAATGTAAATTTCATGGGTATTTTTACCAAATATTGTGTAAGATTCCTCGGTACTATTACACTGTGTGTAACTTTTCACTTGAAATTAACTCAGAAATTTAAATTTACCTTTGGCATGTAACTTTACATATGAAAGTAATTTCACCCCAAAAATAGGAGGTAGAAAAGTTGCCTCCTATTTTTGGGGTAAATTTACACCAAAATTTTTTGCAGTGTACTTTTCATACACACATAATGTATAAATAAAATTCACCAATAACGGTTATTTGTACATGGCGTGTGTTAATTGAATCGTTAGTTATCCATAAGGTTTTAGTTGATTTCGGTGTACGCCCGAGCACTTTTTTTTCTCATTTATGAGCTAAAGTCATGTACTTTTAGTATGTATAAAAATTATGCCATATTTTGCCTTTTGCAAAAAATTCAAAAAACAAATAGTTGTTATTTGAAATTCATATTGACATCGCGGAACATACATATTAATAAATAATTTTGATATGAATTTTTCAATTCTTTTTTTTTTAACATTCAGATATGTTTTAATTTTGATATTTCACTGAAATTTTCTAGAAAATTTTGGCTGTAATCTGAAAGGGATTCCTAGAATTCACGGTTTATCTCCGGCCAGATGTAATTAGAATCTTCTAATCCCTTTAAAATGGTACTTCTCAGGAATCGATTTATCAGAATGGCCTAAGAATATTAACGTTCATTGTCTAAATATTTCCCAAATTTAAATAATTTTCAGTAGAAAAATATTTTTTTACTAAAATTAATTTCTGTCAACCATGCGTGCATTAATCAAATTTATTTTTTAATTTAGGATCAAGTTGTATGGCCCTGTTTTTTTTTTCGAGAAGATTCCTTTATGATAAAATGAGCGAATCCGGCCTAAACAAGTTAGAAGTTTCGTTTTTAAAAGAATATTTGCAAGAACGAACGAAATGTCCAAAATCTGGAGTGGCGAATCTCAATAAAAAAATTGGTTACTTTGTCACAGACTCTAAAAAAGGGTGGTCAGATGCTCACAGAATAAAAGAAAGATTTTTAACTAAAAACACAAGTTGGTTAGAAAAATCCATAAGTTTCACAAATTATGGTGTGTCCGAAAAAAGTGAATCGACAGTTGGAAGACCCAAGTCTGATTTTAGTACAACTTGCGAGAGGACTAAGCGACATAGAAGCAAAGATTTACGTGCTAAATTCTCTCATGCAGAACTATCATACGCAACTCAAACGAGCCACAGGTCAAACGGATGCCTCAAAATTAATTAAAGAAATTACAACTACATCTCCCAAACGTGCAACTCGGTTTTTGAGTCACCTTGTATATGCTATAAAATTAGTTATGGAACGTGGCTTTTATTCAACAACTATTTTTTAATTTTCACATATAAACTTTATGAAAGAGAAAAATTATAATTGAAATATGCATAATGTGTCGCCCTGTATACAATAAAATGCACGAAAAGTCGATTAGTTGTTAATTTTAAAACCATCTATGCATTATGTACAGAAACATTGATAGTTAATCACTAAAAATAATGTTTGCCATCTTTTCATAGCATTGGCCGTTCTGTGCGTTGTAGCAAGAATTTTATAACAAATTCATACATTTAGTTAGTTATTTAAAGTCCAGTGTCAATACCTCTTTCGCGTCAATCGGAGGTGAAATATTTTACCTAAAAAATATAAAAAATATCAAATTACGTTACCAAATTTTACATTTTGAATCTTAAAACCAACAGAGAAATTGGAACCATTAGTCCCGTTGTAGGTAACTATTCCATGATCAACTTCTCGAGTTTTGTTGTTATTATCGTTTCACGGCCTTCTTAGTGATTTTTTAAAAAGCCGACTCAGAAGTTATGTATAGAAAAAAATTGTAAGTTGTGACGCATCACTGGATAGTGAATTTAATGCTGCTAAAGTTTAAGAAAGTCTTCGAAACAAACTATCCTAGGATAGCAGTACTTTATTATTAATGGGTCACAATTCACCCAATAGACTAAGTTAGTTTTAATCCTCCCCAGTTGCTGCCAACTTGATTCGTTAATCCTGCGTCAAATGCAATATCAAGTAGTTTAGTTTAATTTCTATTAGATTTAAAATGTTTGCAATAAACTCAGGATGAAATTAGGCCAAAACCATTAATCAGCGTATTTACTGTGGATGTACTTCTATATCAACGTAAAGTGGCAGTTTGCAGCTTCAGATAATCGGATTATCTATAGCAGTAGGTACATTAATTAAATAATTCAGACTTTCCTTAGTTTACATGAACTTAAATGCAGTCTAGAATATGAATACTGTCTAACATTAAAATTAAGTTACATATATATTATCAGATACAACTACTACTGGTTAGCAAATTTAAATAACCTGGAATTTACAACCATATTAATTAAGACAAATATTTGACTAATAAGGTAATTTGGAAATATTTCATATTACATTCACTGCTAAGTGAAAAATATATCACTGTTTCAACATGAATTTGTGGAAAAAGGTCATCATTTAATAACTTGACTTGAATCACTTAGTATATATCAGAGATAGTTTACATTCGCAAGGGGAAGTTGGTGTAATTTACACAGATATAAAGGAGGTTTTTAATCAAATAAAAAATCATTGCGGTGTTGGTATCTTTCGATGTTTCAAACATGTTCTCAAATATTCCTGCCGAAGAATGTAAGCCACTTATCTTAAATATTTTAGATAAATCTCATGTTCACACTATTCAGAAAAACGAATTAATGTTAGCCTTAGATCTATGTCTTAGTCAAAATTATTGCCAATATAATAACAGATATTTTATTCAAGATGCAGGTTTGGCAATGGGCTCCCCTTTGAGTCCTTCTTTAGCAGATATCTTTATGTCGCATATAGAAGACAAAATATTAAAATGACAGCTGGGCATAATTCTTAAAATTTTGGTACAGATATGTGGATGATATAATAGCCTGCTTCGCAGGTACTCAATGACAATTAAATACATTCCTAAATTTTATTAACCGTATCCATCCCAATATCAAATTCACAGTCGAGGCAGAAAAACATGGCAAAATACACTTTTTCAAACCATTTGTTAGAATCAAATCACCATTTTCTAGATATAAATACTCTTGCTAATAATATATTACATGTACAAAATAAAGGTTTTAAATTAAATTTATTAGAATCTTTAGAAATGTTCAAATCAAACAAAACCCCAGGTAATTACCTACTTACCGTTGACCCGTTGGCCCTATATAACACACCCCTTTTTAATATAGTTACTTCATAATCCTTTAATCCCTTTATTACTTTCTGTTAATTTTAGTTCTGATAATTTTAAATCCCCTACACCATAGTAATAAAACCAGGTAAATAATGTAAATTATAAATAGTTTAGGTTTTCTCTTCACTTGAGTAGCTCTGAAGATGATACTTTGAAGTATCGAAACTATAGCAGCGTTAAGTTACAATAAAATACAGTGGTAGAAACAAAATAAGTGTTTTAATAAATCATTATGATCGACTACCACAAAGTAACGGCTAAATCTATTCATTTTTTAAAAAACCATTGGTTTCTCAAATAATTTTGATTATTTTATTATCTGAATCATATTTGCTTGGTAGGTGTTGGACCCTCTGATTTACTTTTCATTAATTACATAACGACTGTTATTGACTCACATGATTTACAGATAGATTTTCATGGAAGTAAACTTCCTGGAGGATTATGTCTATTACAAATTGGGCTAGACAAAAGCATATGTTTCGCTTACAACTAGACCAGTTACAATATTGAGTTCCTCTTTATTTTAAACACATTTTTGGTTCCTCGATTAGAATCCCGTCAACATACATAATGCATTTTACTGCAATGCCGTTCGTACAAACGTTATGGCAAAATCCTCAATCTGTAAATTTCTAAACATATTCAACACTATTTTACATTTATGTCGTCGGCACTGTGAAAGCTTAAATAAAATAACTGATATTTATGAAGAAAGTCAATTTTTGGAGTATATGCTAGAAACCAACAACTTTTTGATGACATCTGCCTCAAATATTATTAAAATTCTATGACCGATTATTCCACATACTAGAGGGGAAAATAGTCAAGATGTTTTCCTTTAAATAGGCTTGGATGGAAAATCTGCATGTGGAAGTAGTGATTCTGTAGGCAGCGGTTTTTTTAAATTGTTATAACTCTCAATAAGTTTTTGGTTATAGGTACTGTACATCCAAGAATGTCTTTACCAGACTCTAAAGTATAATTTAAAATGAAGGTAGGGCAATATTTTTTTATCTCAGCTAATAGGCCGACTTTGCCGAAAAAAAAAACAGGGGTAAAAGCAACCAATACATTAAAGGTATTTTATTGTTTCATATGTTTAATTGTACCGGAAACATGATAATTCCACAAAGTGCTATTAAATTTAGGCTTGGATTTTTGAGAACTGAGTAAATTTGTCCACCTTTTAGTTTTTTAACTATAACTCGAAAACTATACATTTTCTAATATAAACACATAATACGATCTTTCTTAGAGAGTCAAGTTTCCTATCGGAATAGACTTTATAAAGTAAAAAAAAATAATAATAAAAAAACAGAAAAATTTCATTTTTTTTTTTTTTTATTATAACTTTTCTCTGAGTGGATTTAGGTATAGGCATTAGTTCACAAAAAAAAAGCTGACTTTATTCCCGCCAAAATGCAGACCGATGAAAGTATTTTTGATAAAAATTGGCTGAGATACAGTCGTTCAATGTTACCTACATTTTTACGATTTTACCACTACTTACCTTTATACCATACAAAAAATTATTATCGGTTTATCAATGATAGTGACAAAGCTATTTGTTTAATATTTTTATATTCATATGATCTTAGACATAAAAAAAACTTTAATGTTGTATTAATTTATAGCTGTTTTAAAGGATCCATCTGTTATTAGTCCAATAATTATAAAAATTTCCAGAACAAAAAAATGTTATCCGAGATTTTCCTTCAGTAACTGTTAGTGGAGGGATTCTACATCACAAAACCACAAAAATCAATTCTGGGGGTACCGCGCAACCCCCCAAAAACACCCCTTCGGCGAAAAAGACCTTATTTTACTGATAACTCGTTAACCGTTGAAGATATAAAAACATTGTTCATCATAAAAAAGAAAGCTTGACTAATTGCCTAAAAAAGGTCCTCTTGTAATTTTCTTGTATATGCCATGGTTTTCGAGAAAACCGATATTGACAAAAATTGCAAAATTTGTATTTTTGATGCGCACCAATTTTCGTTTGTTTGAATTTTTTTGCGCGCGGCCTATAGAAAAAATTGAATTGCTCGAAAACCAAATATGCTGGGAAGAAAAATCAAAATGGGTTTTAAAGGGGATATAAAACACTATTTTGTATTTCCATTTTTGATGGATATCTATTAGTATATAAAAATAAAAATATAATATTGTTACCTCTTGATTTTTTGCACTTTTATCTATTCACAGGCCCATAAAAAATAACTGACTTTAATATAAGTTATAAATGCATTATCTTTTAGTTCAAGGTAGTAGTACTTCAATGCAGAAAAATATTCGCATTTACAAATTTACCAGCAATAAAAAAAGACCCAAATATCTTGAAAATTAGGTAAAAAATTGTATTAAAAAAATATCATAAAAAAATTGAATATGCAGCTTTTTTGGATTTTTTTTGACTAACTTTAACATGCTGCTAAATGTGTAAATATGAATATTTTTATTCCTAACTTTTTCTGCATTGATGTACTACCTTGAACGAAAAGATAATGCGTTTATAACTTATATTATAGTCACTTATGGGCCTGTGAGTAGTTAAATGCACACAAAATCAAAAGATAACTAAAGTGTTTACGAAGTCAATTGAAACTGATCAGTGTTAAAAAACAGGACCGTGCGCACTTAACTTGATATTTTGACCTATGTATTTAACAATGGTATCGAGAATCGAATAGTAGTTGAAACTGTGCAGATGAGTTCGAGACTGGCAATGTAGGTAATCAGCCTGAATGAACCATCTACGACTGCACTGGTTTAAAGATAATAAAACGGACAGGTCCACTAGTATAAAAAAATGGTCTCTCAGCAGTCAACGTGGACTTGTGAGATGTGCTGTCATTGGCCTGGCTTTGAGGACGGGTGGCGACGATTGGTTGGCACCCGAGTATTCCTCAGTCCGATTGGTCGGTCAGTGTTTGAGTTATATCAGTCATTAGTTAACGTGGACTCGATATTTCTCCAGTGCAGTGCGAAAAAATGGTTTTCAGAACAGCTTTATACCAAATATTCCGCCTAATTCGGTAATTGTATTAGATAACGCTTCTTATCACTCGCGAATATTAAATAAAATAGCAAACACCAGTACAAGGAAATACCTGTAAAAGTTCCAATAAAGCGTGAATTACTGAAATGAATAAAGAGAACAGAATTTCAAAAGGGAATATGTTATTGATAACTTATCCAATATACACGGTCATACACTCTTGCGGCTACCTCCGTACTATGCATATTTAATCCTATCGAGATGGTTTGAGCAACTTTAAAAGATCGTTTGCGAAAATGTAATGACTCTCCAACGTTAAGCCACATATAAATCCCATATGCGACACTGAAAAGGACAGAGATATTTTGTGCAACACTAGCAGAGATATATCCAGGTTAAAGAGCCGAGACTCATACGCATAAACAATTTAGCTGCAATAAAAGATTGAATTTTCGTATATCTCAGCAAATTTTGATCAAAAATATTTTTATCGGTCACCATTTTGACGGGAATTACATCAGCTTTCTTTCTTGTGAACCAATGCCTATGCCTAAATCCACTCAGAAAAAAATTATACACAAAAATTTTAAAAAATACAAAAATTGACATTATATATTTTTTTAAATAGTTTTTTTATTTATTTTGTTTAAAGCAATTTTTTTGGCTTTTCGATAGGAAATTTGATTCTCTATAAAAAATCGTATTATGTCTATATACTAAAAATGTATAGTTTTTAAGTTATAGTTAAAATACTGAAAAGTGGACAAATTTACTCCGTCTCAAAAATCCAACCCTAAAAATTGCACCTTGTGAAATTATCATCTTTCTGGTACTACTGAACATATGAAACTATAAGACACCTTTAACGAATTAGTTCCTTGTTCAATTACATAGTCAATAGCCTATAAGGGTGGCTTCAGCTGTTTCACGGGGATGCAGTTTTGTATAGAGTATAATTTGACCCCTTAGTGCATTTTCAAATATTGTCAGGGCATTTCAAGGACACGGAGACCAATACGTACAATATTTAATCAATACAATTGTCATTTGAAATATGAGAAAATGGCCAGTTTAATAAAAAATATATTGGTCTTACGTTCTGAGTATCTAGTTTACTTTTAACAACGAAATATGTTTTGCTTTCATTGTGTATCAAGGCGAATTGATTTCAGCCAAGATAAATCGTAGATTTAACGGAACATTTTATAGAGAAGCACATTCGGCTTTAGGCTTTGCCCAAATGAGATGTTATATATCTTTCCTCAAAGGTTTAAGTGCCCTTTTATTTGTTCAACGAAACTAATGGGCAGGCTTGAGTAACAAATTCGAGTCCGAATATTACAGACAGTAGTATATATTTCAGCAGAAAAATTTAAGAAATATCTCCCTATCCTGTTTCGTAAATTGTATTTTCATCGAACACTGGTCCTGATGACATTACTGTCTTCTATCAGGAAGGCACTTACGCTAGTATTTTCGTATTTTCTTTAATAGTAGGTACATTTTAAACTAATTTTAAAATCTGGTCACTTTCCTCTTTTGCAGAGACGTTCAAAAGTTTAATGTTTAAAAAAGGTGAGAAACCTGATGTGTCAAATTATATAATGAAATCTCCACGATCTGCAACTTTACTAAAGTATTTGAAGTAACGAACATATTTACAGTAATATTCGTAAGAAAAGTACAATTCAGCAACACGGTATTATCAAGGGACACTCCGCAACGACAAGTTTACTCTGCGTTACGCAATATTTATATGACCAATCACAAACCGACATAATTTACATCGATTTTTCCAAAGCATGGCCATAAAATGCTGTTTAATATTTTTTTAATATCGGACTGAGAATTTGATATCCTTTGTACGAACATATCTGTCGCAGATATATCAATATATTGCATTTAATGGTTACAAATCAATGGAATACATTGCTACCTCTGGAGTCCTGCAAGGATCTATCCTTGGTCCCGTATTTATTATTACATTTATTAATGATATTGCAAATGCTTTAGATAAAGTCAAATATTTAATGTACGCTGATGACCTAAAGCTTTTTAGGGCATAAAGGATTTTATTAATTTACAAGAAAATCAAGAGAATACTTGGTAACTTTCTCTAAACTCCCAATGACTCTATGTTATATCTTACAAAAATTATCTTTAATGTCATACTATTATGAAACTAATAATGTTGCATTGGATACGCCAGATACGCTCCGAAACTTAGGTGTTACCTCTGACAAGTTTATATCATTCAATGATTATATTAACACTTGTGTGTGTGTGAAGATAGTGTAGATCGTGTGGGTTTATATTTAGACATTCGTCTGATTTTTCGAATATTAACACAATTAAGATGCGCCATTGTTGTTATTTTAGATCGAAGCTTGCATACCCCTCAGTTGTTTGGTCACCTTACTACAATGTGCATATTAACAATGTAGAATCAGTTCCATACAAATTCATGAAATGTCTGTATTTTAGAACCATGGGTAGTTATCTCGGACAAGAACTATTTGATAAGTATTGCTTTAATGGTCTAAGCTGGAGACGTGAGTGTATATCTCATTAATGACGATATTGGTGCACAAGAATTGGTCTCTAAATAAAATTTTTACATGTCTACAAAAACTTTTCGCCACAGCAGTGTATTTTACTTTCCTATACGACGCACAAAGGCCTTAAAATTCTCTCCAATTCATATAATTTGCGAAAATCGCAACTCAGTCTGTACTAATAATGACATCTTTAATTGCAGCTTTGGTGCTCTGTTGGTATTGTGAAAGGTGGCTGCATCTTTGCTGTTCTTTGAGTTTATTAGATATTTTTAAAATATGTTGTTTATTTTATATTGTTTCATTAGTTTATTTTTCTTGTTCATGTATTGTGAATTTTATCTATATATTCTTAAATCTTTTTAATAACTATCTACTTTAATTTAATTTTTTTAGCTACAATTTTCGTGTACATTTACCAGGTCTCTCAGAACCTTACTTTGGTCAAAACACCACAAAATGTATATAATTTTCTTAGAACGCCTCCGTCCAAGTTATTTGCTGCTTAAAAATAAATTACCATTAAAATGTTTGCCCACACTTTAATGATAAAAAAATTGGACAGTACACACAGTTAGTAAACATGTGTGGTTGAGAAATTTGGCGCGATTTTCATATCTTAATTAGAAGGTCCGGTTTGGAACAACTGAAATAATTTTTGCTACTAAACTTTAACATAAGAGTTTTGACATTTTGAAATATTCTGAAAATGGGTACCCTTGTTTAATAACGTTAAAATGACCCGATTTCGACAAAAATTGGTTTTACTGATCAACACTGATATCTTCGTCCAGAAGTTTATAAACTAAATGCAGTCATCTTACAGTTCCATCATCTACCTGGGACACACAATTATAGTGTCGGTGTTTAGATGGGAACGGTAATTCAGTGGTTTAGAGCTTCTTGCTTGAAAACTGGTATATCTATCGAAGCAGATTCAAACCCGGTTTACTGTGAAATAATTACAATTGTAAAATGATCCCAAGAAATGCAAAATGATGACGTTAATGTTGATGATAACACTGGCAAGAAAAAAATGAACCCTGTCTTATATTTAGTTACGGACCTGTGTCCGTGATCATTAACTCCACGGAAAACTGTGAAAGAATATTGGCCTCTGTAAATATTTAATAAAAGACAACTGTGACTATTTACAAGATGACAGATGAATCCAAGATTCGTAGATTATTATCCACTGATATAAATCATGATATATATACTTGCTGTTTTCTCGGATATATACCATAATATTTTATCTAATAAATATACTGAAAGCACTTAGTATTGTCAGAAGTTTTGTAATGGATAATATAGTAAGTGTTTTAAAAGCGAGAGAATTGTTCACTGACATTTGTATATCAAACATTATGGACACTCAACAAACGTACCTACTAAAATTAGCAATCTTGGTGTAGCTAAACATAGTTTCAAAGTATTTAAATATTTTAGAAGTACACATATGCCTTCAACTTTGTACATAACATCAAATGGAAAAAACTCACCATGCCACTCGAAGAAACTTGAAACTAAATGAGGCTCAGTTAAGACATATTATATTGATAACAGGGGAATTTTAGTTCAAGTATGTCACAACCTTAAGAAAAATATTGATTCAGATATATGTAGGATTGTGAATGCTGAACATGATAAATGCCATAATTTTTATGCCAGGTATGCCACCCATCTTAATTTCATTGAAAATATGCAAAGACTGCAAATACCATACATCACTTCTGAAGCCATAGAACTTTGGAACAAACTGAAACTTAAGAAACCTGCCATGTTCATTAAACAAACTTTTTTGGAATAGAAAGAATAGCATTTAACTACATTTTTATTTCTGCATATAACGGTATTTTAACATATCTACGTGGCTAATGGCAATTAGCTGAAAGCTATTAAAAAAAAGAAAACAAATTTCTGCATATACTATTCGAGGAATTGAAAAGTTTAGTGTAACGGTTATACTAGGAATGAAAATCGGTATGGATATTGAATATGACAGCTTGAAGACGTAAATACTGAAATAAAGAATGGAAGTACTGAAGAATCTACAGTAATTACTTAGATAATGGGGCTCAGAGTCTAATGACGAAATACCTACCTATATGAAATTAATATTATTTATTATTCCTTGCTGTACGTTCGTCATTCATGTTATTATTTTATGAATAACTGTTGTTTTTAGATTTTACTTTAGATATACATCTGGACATATATTATTGAACCCTGGGGTATATAATGATTGGCCTATCGTTAAATAACAAAATAAGTATTCCATTTCACTTGTAAACAACACTATATACGTAAGGTAATAGTTCCTCTAACTCAATAAATATACACAGAAATTGCGGTTGTTAATTTCCGGATAAAAAACGGAGGTGATCAAATGTTACCATATGCCCGGTGGTGGATGCATGGTACCTTCGTAAGGCTTCAGCTAAGTATATATAGAACGTATGAAATTACATTCCTGTACCGTAGCACGTGTATAACTAACAGGGGGAGAAACTTATTAGAGTTAAATAAGCGTTTTACAATTCTATTACTTGAAATTATTACCCACATCGATTTCCTCAGCTAAGGTCATTACCTGGAAGTTTCAAAAGTTATTTAAAGCCTAATTAGAGCAAATATGCAGTATAAATTGTTATGGAAGGTATTGCCAAATTTTTTACCATGCCAGAAATTATTAATCGATCCTTATCTTATCAGTCAAATTATCTAAATTATTCATTAGATCGTCTCTTCATTGCAACCAGGGCCGGATATAGGGAGGGGGTATCTGGGTTGCCACACCCCCCCCCAAGTTTGAAGCCAATTCGGCAAATCGTTTACCATTCGGCACTTTCAGCGTTCGGCAGTTATGTACATAAAATCATAGAAAAACTCAAAACAATAGAAACTCAATGTCATAAATAATTATTACTTGTCGAGCAACCCCTATCTTGTATTTGACTTAAAATCATCCTCTAAACACAGCAGCTCGGAATAGCGAGGCCAAATCTGCTGGTTTAGACTCATTATTAATCTTATCATCACAGAGGGATATTCTGGAAAATACCTTTCAACATTTTAGTTGCATGATGGGCCACTTTAAAAGAAAGAAGAGTTAAAGTTGCTTAAAAAAAATTAAGTTGTATAATAATATATCCGTTTTATTTATAATTAATTTGTGGCAATATTCATTTATTATGTTTGTTGGTTATGTTGCCACTGTAAAAATATGTACAAATTTTGATGAAAAAAACCTCTGCGCCAAAAGGATCGATCAGACAGAGAGAGCTGGTTTTTAATCATTCTAGCACAAAATGTCACACAAGTGAAAGTTTTGATAACGGAAAAAGAAATAGTTTTCGAAACGTTAACAGCCTTCGATTTAATTTATTTAACAATTTTCTTTCAGCTTATATATTTTTAGGTGTGACTGGTGTGAGACATTTTGTACTAAAAATATTAAGAACCATCCACTCCCTGTCTGATCCTTTTGGCGCAGATGTTTTTTTATCAATATTTTTACATATTTTAACAGTGGTAAAATACCCAACAAACATAAGGAATAACCGTTTTGTATCTTTTATATTTTGCATTTTATTTTCAAATAAAGGTTTTTTCTTCAATGAGATTTACATTTTTTTGTATCCCAAAAATTAAATGAACTTTATATACAAATAAAACAGAGGACTAGATGAGAAGAAGTCATTCGGCATCATAACAATTTCACACACCCCCCATAAAAATTGCTTAAAACCGGCCCTGATTGCAACTGTAGTTTCACTCTAGCTCAGACTTGCTCGATAAGACGCCTGTCTGGAGGAAAGGTGTTCAATCTATTCTATTGATACTGTGTTCCCTCAAAAATTCATTGATGAAGGGCACACGATGTGTCCGAGATTTGCACGGGGTAAAGTAAAAAATACCTTCTGATCTTGAGTTGTAAACATTATTTCTTTTTATCACCAATGAAAATTTTATAAAACCATATTCAAAAAGATTGACAAAATAATTATGTTTCATTTGATTATTAAAACAACTGAAACACTGTACCAGCTATATTGGGGCCAAGAAGTGTTGTCAGTATAGCAACAAATCAGCAGCATTCTGGTCAAACGATAGTAGCTGTTATGTAATACTTAAGCGGCACCTCGTTCTACTATATAATCCCACATAATCTAGACACGGACCGACGGACATTTTGAAAGTTGTTCAGAATTCGATCACGAACACAGTGATATGAAAATTGTTTCTCTACGTGCAATAATACCGGTTTTAGAAATGTGCCGATCGAATGCAATATACTCTTCGTTTTGTATTTGCGAAGAGTATAATAATGAGGTTTTTTTAATCTTACAAACTGTCGAAAAATAGCATTACCTGTGGTAAAAATACGTTTCCGAGTAATAATTGGATTTTTTTTTTCACGAAATTATCTCTCACACAGAATAACGACTAATATCGGGGAAAGAGAAATTACCTCCAAAATAAGACTCTGCTTGCTTAGAAAGCTGTAGGTATTAATTTTATCTTATCATGCGAATGCAATTTGCAACAATTTAATTGCAACATGTTAACTGATGATCATACAGATCATTAGACTAGCCACATGGTTCGGTGTTCAATGTAACAAATTAGACTCTTGGATGGTTGAATGTAAGAGAAGGAAACAGTTTATAGTAGTTGATAAATATTTTTAAAGTCGGTCTGTAAAATCTATCTGGTTTTCAAGAGGTCACAGAAAATCTCAGAACTACGGTCTCTATTTTCGTATAGCAACATCCGGCGCTCTCCAGGGGCGGATTTTTTCATGAGAGAATATGGCAGAATATCAACCAAATCATTTATTTACTCCATCCACTATTTGATAAGTTTAGCTTCTAAGCTAACCTGAATGGTACAGAATAAATGAATATGGAAGTGTAGTTATAAAATTTTGGAATAAATAAGAATGCAATAACCGTACACTTACATAAATATATGAAACCTGTTAACATTAAACAATGGAATAAGTAAAATTAAAAATTCACTATTTGCATAAAATATTCGAATCTGATTTCAGCAAATATAAATATCATTATTTGTTGTAAGTCATCTATAGGGTAAGTATTGAGGAAAGAAAGGAAGAAAACAGCTTTATGCGATTTGGCAGCCCGTCTGTGTATCTTTCTAGAAAAAGGTATTACTGGTAAAAAATTTTCGAGCACGGATCAATGTGGAAAGCTGAAACATGGAAAGTTTGAAATGTCCAAAGTGATATAACCTTTTAAATATCAATGAAATTGGTGCACCATGTATACTACGCCAATACATTTAATTAATGAAAAATAATTTTTCGTTACCTCACAAATTGTTCAGGACGAGGAATAGTGACGAACGTAAAAAAAATGTTTAATCATAGTTCGAGAGCTAGGTGACTTAACCAAATTTCAAAAATTTCGAAAAGAACAGGTTCTCAATTTGATGTTCTTTGTTCATGTATGGTCAAGCATTTGTCTGAAATGGTAAGCTATTTCTATAGTAATTATTTGTGAACTGTAGATTATGGCTCGACGGTTGTCTCATATTAGTTTTATGAAGCTATGTCTAGTATAAAGAGAGCAACAGACGGTAAATAAAGTTTTCTATTCGAAAATTGTCAATTTTTGGCGGAGTCGCCGGGAACTCTACCAATTAATAATTAGATATTTTCAGAGAACTTATACTGAATCTGATGTCGCTATTTACAGTAGTTCAAGATATAAAAAATTTGGAAATTATGTCATCGCCACAAGGTTCACTTGATATGTGCGTACAATTTTTATGAATAAAATACGATTGCTAGTGCCAGAAATGTCAAAATTGTAAAAATGGAGTTATAGTACGTGATTGTTACAAGCTTTTTTCAAAGTGACAATATTTATTTACGTGTTTTGAATAAGGTAAACCATTCTAAGAGCACAAATTAAAAAATATATATTTTTGTAAATTACAAGAATGTAACATTTTTCGCGACGTTGACTGCCTCATCTCAGGTGTACTGTATCATCATTAAAAGGTAATTTTTATCTTTTATAATTTATTACACGTTTCTTGAACAAGATATTATACATCCCAATACCATGAGTGTAGAAATAATTCTGATGGGAAATTGTCGTTTGGGATGTATTTTAATACACTTAAGATGCGGAAGAAACTCAATCTAGCAAAAAAAAAATTGAATTCTTGTAATCTCAAGCGTGTGTTGTAGTATTGTTAACAATCACAACGTTCCACGTAACACCCAATAAAAATACAAAAAAAACACATCCAACATCCGTAAGCCCAGGCACAGGTAAATAAATCAACAGAACAGTTATTTGAAAGATAATAGGTCTTATAGAATCAAAAACACAAACTTTACTTAAGCCACAATATTGGCCTTGCGAACATTTCACGCGCACGCGAATGTGACACCTGTTGAATCAAATAATGTTCAATGGAAAAAAAAGACGGACAAGTGCGAGTAGAACTCGCGCCCTGAAGGTTCCGTACCGTTATATAGGGTGACTTAAGTCTGTAGTTTCTTTCATGTACGCATATGAAGGAAACATCAAAATTAAGTTTGTTAAGTAATAATTCCATAGAATTAGAAATTAATGACTTTCAGATTTTTTTCCTTTACTTGTACTATGATACATTCCTTCGTGCCAAATTTCAAGATTATAGGTCAACGGGAAGTACCCGATTGGTTTTGATGTGTCAGTCAGTGAGTTGGTCAGTCAGCGTGAAAATACTCTTTAAAAGGCCGTATCCTCTCATTACATTGAGTTAGAAACTTGATTTTTTAAAAGAACTATGAGGCTGTAAACTTTAGTACTTGGTATTAATTTTAACTCGATACATCCAGCCGTTCCAGAGAAAAGGGGCCTTGACGAGCAGACAGAAAGACGAACAACAAAGTGATCCTACAAGCGTTCCGTTTTTCATTTAGAGATACGAAACTCTAAAAATGAAGTAATTTATTATATATTATTACGTAATACTGAAAATAAATAATAAAGATGCTTATAATGCATTAAATAATGTTAATAATGTTAATGTTAAAGGTAGGTTGAATATAGGCCTCCTTTTTACTTTATTTTATATTGGCGACTGTTTCATCAACTAAGGTGACATCATGGAACTAAAAATGGCCAATTTACAAAATATTCTCCTGTCTGTCCGTCCGCCACGTATCACAACTGAGGAAGAAAAAGTCGGATCTGACTAACATTTGAACACAAGTGTCCAATAATTATGAAAGTTACTAAACATTTTAATAAATGAAATGTACAGGTCGACCATCCTAGAATGGCCAACGAGATTAGGATGCGCAGTAGTTGAAACCACCCCACCTTTACGGAGCTCACTTGTTTATGTTCCTTCCTCCTATAAACATCGGTACAGTCTTGAGAAAAGTGCTTGTAGTGTATAACTTATATTTAATACATAGGTACCTATTAGAAGTATCTACTTATAAACATTAATGTTACGTGTACAAAGAACCGTTGTTCAATCGAAAACATCAATTGCCTGTGACATACCGCATTGTTGGTGAATAAGAGAGCACCTTTCATTTAAACTTCTTCCCCCGAGTGTACGACGTTCGTAGTTAAGAAACTTGTCTCTATTCAACGGCGACAATATTTCTTCTCTCTCTGCGCGGCTGTTGGCCATCCTACAATGGTTTACTTGTACTTGAGGAGGGTTATAATTTTTTATAAGATTGTACAAAATTAAAAATATTGCATGGTAATAACCCGACAAGCAATTCGCCAACCAATCTGATATCAAAATAAAGAAACAGCAATTAAATCTAAGAATGAGTTTATTTTCAAACAGCGAACTGTAAAATATCCAACAATTATATGAAACCACAATAAATCTGCACATATTATAAGGTTTACATCTAGTTCTGTGTAGTAAATATAGTTTTAAAATTCAGAAACTCACACTTAAAAAATATAATTGTGAGAAACAAATACGCCTTTTTGCTTTTACTAGCACTTTCAAATATATTTATTATACTGGGCTTGTTTTATTATTTCATAGGGAAACCCAGACTAAAACCGTAATAAAAATAATAGATAGTCCTGCCCTGTAGACGTTTGTTTTCGCTTTCTCTCACACTTTCTGGCGTCTAGGCATTTATTACTCGTTGAAAATTAAAAAAGTCACCTTGCAAATACTCACACATCTGCTCAATTCAATAATACATGTAATATTGTTCGAAATATGAACCAACAAGTGTGAGAATGCAAAAACTCGTAACGCCAGTTTCGCTGCTATCTCATGTAAATGGGTTTTCATACAGATGAAAACGGAGATTCTCAAATGTCGACCCTCAAAAAGCCTTTGTTCGCAGGGTAGCAATTCAGGCAGGATGCAGGGAAGAGGGGGGTTGATGACAAAACAGTGGTACCCTTTTTGAAACTCATAGGCGTAACACAAGAATTTGTTGAGATAAAACAAATTAACTTAAGATTTAAGTACCGCAATAGAACTTTATACATATTATACTTTAAATAGAACAACGATATGTATATGCCATTATTTATTTTAACTACCCAACCCACATAAATAGGGAGGTTATTGCGATTGGTCCAAAACAGAAAAACGGGATAACACTATACGTTTTGGGGCCCCAGGAATGCAAAATAGTATATTCTACAACAAGTAGGGGAATATGCCATTTGAAACGTGTTGTAGAATATTCGAGCCCGGTTATTAACTAAATTAATGAAATTTAGCAAATATTTCATTATAGCAAAAAAGGCATGAAGAATTGCGAAAGTTTTTAATCTTTGAGACAATATTGGATGAGGTAAAAAATAATGAATCGGGTATTTCCACTCTTTTCGGTCCCATGGAACATAGTTAAATTAACGAAAAGCGTAAATTTGCAATAACTTTTTGAAGAGAAAAAGTGGGAAATTTGCGAACCTTGAAGAACATTTTAATAGCTGTTAGATATATTCTATCAAGTTTGCACCCTGCCTCGATGACCGGAACATTGCAAATAGTTTTATTAACTTCATTATAATATTTAAAAGTGAATCATCTTTTGTTTGCTTGTATTTGTAATGAAACATATTCTTTATAGCATTTTGCAAACAGCAGAAAAACTATCGATGAGAACTAAAAGAAAAACGATTTGTAAAATTATTAATTTATAATCTTTGCATTCTTCCAATAACCTGAATTCTGGTTATGTTAGCAATCAAAATCCTAAAATGAATTTGTCTTTCTTATTATGCTTTTTGATGAGCTCCAGAATAAGGGCGAAACACGTTTCAAAGGCTAAGTATTCCCAAGAAATAGAATGATAGATTTCATGAAAATGTAATCCATTTTAATGAAAAATTCATTTTAACTGAATCTTCATAGCCGTAGGGGGTTATGTGGATACTGGTTTACTTTGCATAGCCGTAGGGGACTGTGTGGAAACTAGTGTTATAATGAGAATTGTCCAATAAGAAAGACAAATTCATTTTAGGATTTTAAACCAGAATTCAGGTTATCGAAAGAATGCAAAAATTGTAAATCAATAATTTTACAAACAGTTTCTCTTTTAGTTCTCATAGATAGTTTTTTCTATTGTTTGCAAAATCCTATAAAGAATATGTTTCATTTCACTATAATATATTTCGTAGAAAAAAAATTGCGGAAGTTATGCAAATGATTGTTTATGCAACAGAATAGGGTCACATACCCGCTTGTACTTTGCATAATTTTATCCCGGGAGACTTATTTCACAAATTTTTTATCTGGCACAGACACGATTTTGACGTTTTATACAATAATTGGGGGTCTAAATAAAGGTGAAAGTCTTAAAATCGGGTTGCAAATGTCTGTAATACCAATAAATGACAATCTGAATTTGCAACCTCGTAAATGTCCCGGAATTTAATTAAATTTTAAAACCGTTAATATCGTACAAGAATTTTTCATATCATTGTGACAATGAACTAAATTACTTATTGTTTAAATATTAAAGTTATGCTTGAGTAAAAAAATTAGAAAATAGGTGCAAATTTCATACAATATTTAAATATTCCTGTGAATGTGGAGCCTCCCAAAACATCCGGAATGTATTTTATCTGTTTTTGCGTTCCTTTTGTGAGATTTTGCAATTTCGTTAAAATTTTATTCGCATCAAAAAAATCGGAAAAGTCTCAGAAGGAAAGCGAAAACAGATAAAACATATTCGGGATGTTCCGTGAGGTTGCACATATGCAGATTCACAAGAATATCTGAATACATTATTTTAATATTATATGAAATTTGCACATATTTTCTAATTTTTTCTTTAGTCAAACACAACTTCATTATTTAACCAATAAGTAATTTAATTAAATTCAGGGATATTTACGAGGTTGCAAATTCAGAGTATGACATTTATTGGTGTCACAAATATTTGCAACCCGATTTTAAAACTTCGCCATTATTTAGACCCCCACTTATTGTTTAACTGAAAATAAGTGTAAGTTGTATATAAATAAATACTACAGGATTGTTGAACAATATTTTTGGCTAACATTTGATTATTAGGGAGATATCTCTTCATTTGGCGCTTTATCAGCCTCTCCACTGACCTCAGGTAGTGTTCTCTCTTAAGCTATTATAGAGTATCGAGTGAACGAACATAACCAAAACATATATACGGGTTGAATTTAGAATCTTCTCATTTTTAAAAACGTTTATGTCGGTTAAATATAGGCGTTGAATGACAGGAAGTGTAAAAGGTATATACATGCGCAGGTAAATAGGAAGTAATTACATCTGAAACTAAATAACGAATCTTGAGGATTAATAGTAAGAGATATAACTGCATATTCCACCTACCTTTTGCACACATAGTCATCGCACAAAAACATCGTTACAAAAAATATAAGTTGTTAAATTCTAATTACAATACATATTAACTTATTGTGCGAGTTAATGTTGAAAATTGGTGGGGTGGGGGGACCGAAACAGTGGCAGAAAATTCTTAAAACATTTAGACATGAATAATTCTAAGATTTTTTTGTTCTTACGGAATTTTTATATATAACTTGGTATTCTTCGAGAAAAAAAATCGTAACCTCCAGCCTCTTTCAAACTTAAGAATTCTTTTACTCGAAAAGAATTAAGTTATACAGTGTGTCCAACTAAGTCGGCACCATATGGGAAACTTTTTTATTATTGGTTTTATGAAAAAAAGTTATTCTTGATGAAAAGTTTTGCATGGCCTAAAACCAAAAATGAAATAATCAGATATCAATTTTTTGCAGTCGTATACGAGGTTTGTCGAAAAACGTAAATTTTGCTCAGGAGTAAAGTACCTTTATTTATTACAATATCGACAATCGTTATTAAGAAAAGTTGATCCTAATTGAAAACTACGGTCAGATGTCTAATATTATCCATCCACCATAAAAGAACAGATTTTGTTTATGAATGTTACTTATTAGTTAAATTATCTTCTGTTTAACTTTTCATTTGTAAAATAAATTATTATGATACGCATGCATTAATTATTCAAATGCAATAGCAAATTGTTACATTACTTACCAGTGAACCGAAAAGTTATCATGTTTTTCAACACAATAAATGTTTTATGATTTGCAAAATTAAATTATGTATAATTTATACCCAAAAATTATTAAAGATCATTTTTTCATGGTAGATGGATAATATTGGATATCTGACCGTAGTTTTCCATTAGGATCAACTTTTCTTAATAAAAATTGTCGATATTGTAATACATAAAGGTACTTTACTCTTGAGCAAAATTTACATTTTTCGACAAACCTCGTATACGACTGCAAAAAATTGATATCTGATTATTTCATTTTAGGTTTTAGGCCATGCAAAACTTTTCATCAAGAATAACTTTTTTTCATAAAATCAATAAGTAATAAAAAAGTTTCCCATATGGTGCCGACTTAGTTGGACACACTGTATAAAAATTTCCGAAGAATAAAAAATCTTAGAATGGATCGTAGAACATGCTAAGATTTTCTCAGATTTTTTGGATACATTCTTTCAATTTTCCAATATTGCGGGTTTTTTTTTGATAATCGAAACAAGTGACACAAGATTCTGAAAAAAAATGGACATGATGTATGATTAATTCTAAGACTTTTTGTCCTTGGAAAATGTTTACATAATTTGATTCTTTTCGAGTAAAGAAAAATCCTAAATTTAAAAAACTGAAGTTTACGAGGAGTCAAGTTATATAAAATTCCGCAGGGACAAAAAGTCTTAAAATTAATCATAGAACATGACCAAATTTTTCAGAACTTTCCGTCAACTGTTTCGGTTTTTCCTTCCCCTGGCCACCCTGCAACACGGATTGCCCTGTTGTTGGACAAACGTTGAAATGTAGATCAGTGACTTTAACTAATTAAAGTGTTGCTCTTAGCACGCTGATTTTTTGTAAAAATAGTAAAAAATTAGCCATATTACGGGGAAAATACTCCTGATATAATTCACTCGACGCTAAATTTGTTATTGCAATATTACCGCAAAATTCATAATTGTTTATGCCCTTTTCTTTATAACTCCCATTCTAATCGTCCGATTTGAACTTTCCAAAACTCATTTTACTCAAGAACCCATGTACTTTTAAAGGAAATCGGTTCCATTATGCTTCAATAATAAATACTATTTTTATATAGCAAAAACTGGCGAATTTTTGCAAACTTTGAGTTCCGTATTCAAAGTTGGATAACTATACGAATTCTTCAGTTATATTGCTCAACATTTCTCTGCATACACTTCAGTGGTTACCTAATAGATTCCCAGTATCCGTTTTATCATAAGTGCAAAATTTTGCAAAGTGACGTTTTGCAAAAAAAAAATAATAATTTGCTTATAACTTTGGACCAAGGCACTTTCTTATCATGATTCTTGAGGGAAATTGCATGGTTTAGTTAGTACTACCTATTCTGATTAAAAAATCAATAAATTAACATTATTTATTTACGAAAAATAAAATTTGCAAGTTAAAAAAATTGCAATAAGTTTTTTAATCATGCAAATTGTAATGAGATTCGAACGTCATTAGATTCGGATTTCTAATATTAGTTATACGGTATTTATTTTAATCGTTAAATGTTCGTAACATTCTTTAAAGTATTTCACAACTTCAAATTACACTTTAATTTACAAAGGATTCGGTAATTCACAATTAGGCGTGGCATCTCTACACAGCGTTGAAGAGATCTTAACATAATAATTACATGAAATCAGACGGTTTAAAGACAATTAGATATTCTGAATACATAAGTCAAATTATAATCAAAATTTATGTGAAAATGCGTGTTTAAATTTCATTTAAATTAGAAGTAAGACGAGCTATTTATACACAAATAAGAAATTTTAATGGCATCGCGGTGGTGTAAGGACTCCAAGTCTCCGATTTCTGAGCGTGATATATTAGTCCTAGGAGAGTTTTTGCGGTTTGAAAAGCCCATAAGACGTTTGAGGCATATCATAGGTCGATAAATAGAATAGCATAAACATGGCAGAATATATTCAAAATATTAAAATGTGCATCTCAGAGAAATATCTTCAATTTCAACTAAATAAAAATAAAAATATTTCTAAATGTTTAACTTAAAAGCAAATATCTGTGCCTTTTATCACACCAGTTTTTTAATCGTTCTCCATTCCTCCTTACGTTGCTCGATGTTCTATACTTGCCATTTATACTGACATCAAAAATTAAAGAATTAACAAGACAGATCAGCCGACGAAAAACCTTTGATCTTTTAGTAATGGCGCCATTGATCTCGTCTCTTTACAACGGAGTTATCGCGCAGTTGCTACAATGCATCTATATGTCTATCGGACGAAGAATGAAATTAGAGAAAGATGCCAACCGCGAAAAATCAGCTGATTGTCAAAACCATTAAAGGCAAATCCCCATATCGTTTCTGATGGATGGTGTGTCCCCCTAAACTTGTTCATTTAAATTGAAATAATTAAAATAAAGTGAAAAGAAGACAGCAGATCTATTATTTTATTAAATTAATTTTGATTTTTTCGCTAAACATCGTCACATCTGAGTACTCTGGTGTTAATATTCGATATCATTATTTTTTATTATTTTTATTTAGTTAACGTATTTCGATTCAGTTTTGGACTCTCAATGTAGTTCAGGCTTGGTATAACAGATACGGGCTTCCTGTCAACCCTGGCAAAACAAAGCTAAGGTTGTTTACTAAAAGAAGACAAAAATATATATTCAGTGTATTTCTCGTGTTGATATACGGCTATGCCCTTGGCATACAGTAAGATATAGCAATGACTCAAACTATCATAGAAGAACCACGTGAAAGTTCCAATGAACGAAACCTGTGCATTTCTATGGATGTGCAAATGCGTATTTGGTCCCAAGGCGGGAATCAGTCTGAAAATCGCTTTTCCCACATCTACTGCTATGGCAAAACCACTCACAAAATAACTCCCTGTCTAAAATTAAATACAAACGGTCTTGTTTCTGTCTTGAGTTATCTCGCCTCGGCGGATGGGCAGACAGATAGATATTTTGAAAATTGTACAGTGTTCGATGACTAACGCAATGATAAGATGTTTTTTTTTAATGACCGTTATTTGCAGTTTTAGAAAGCTGTGTATCAAATGCAATATACTCATCGTTTCTGTATTTGCGACGAGTGCAGTAATTGAACGGTACCTACATGTACATTATACCGGGTGTTAGAAAGGTATGGGAACGTTGAAAAATCTCGAACAGTTTGCATCAAATCGAAAAATAAAAAAAAATGCGTGTTGGTGGGGCGAGGGACAACTTTAAAATTTCAAATGTAAACATCTATTTTTTTATTGCGGAATCGGATTCTACGACAAAAAATACGTAAATTTTATTCAGGACATTTTTTTCGATTATTGCACGGTGTCGCTGTAATCGCAAGAAATGAAATGAAAACATGACTGTTTCAAGAGTAGCGTCTTGTGCCCATAAAAAAACGTCCAATTCAAAAACTGAAAAACTTATTTGTTATTTTTACGAAATCTATCCAATGACACTGGATTCGACTCTCCCACCACCAACCCAGTGGGTGGGGCGGGGGGCAACTCTGAAATTTGTAAAGAAAATCCCTATTTTTTATAGCGGATTCGGATTCTACGACCAAAAATATGTGAATTTTATATCGGGCATTTTTTTCGATTCTCGCAAGGTGTCGCGTCGGTGCAATCGCAAAAAATTGAAATAAACCTGAAGCCTCCATAAGTTTGTAAATACAGCTACTCGTGTTGACAAAAAAACATTCAGTTTAAAAAACAATATCTGTGATATCTTGATTTTTATAAATGTTTTTTTTTTAAGTGTTGTTAATAACAGTATTTCTAGGAGTTGTAATATTTTTTGCGATTGCAGCGACACCTTGCGAGAATCGAAAAAAAAAATATATGCCCGATATAAAATTCACGTATTTTTGGCCGTAGAATCCGAATCCGCTATAAAAAATAGGGATTTTCACTACAAATTTCAAAGTTGCCCCCCGCCCCACCCACTGGGTTGGGGGTGGGAGAACCGAATCCAATGTCATTGGATAGATTTCGTAAAAATAACAAATACGAGTTTTTCAGTTTTTGAATTGGAGGTTTTTTCATGGGCACAAGACGCTACTCTTAAAACAGTCATGTTTTCTTTTCATTTTTTGCGATTACAGCGACACCGTGCAAGAACCGAAAAAAATGTCCACAATAAAATTTACGTATTTTTAGCGGTAGAAACCGATTCCGCAATAAAAAAAAGGGGTTTTCATTTGAAATTTTAAAGTTGCCCCTCGCCCCACCAACTGGGTGGTGAGTGGGGAGGTCATTTTTGGTATCAGTAGATAGTTTTTTGAAAACTTTTTGACACGTGTTTTTTTATTTTTCGATTTGATGCAAACTATTGGAGATTTTTCACCGTTCCCATACTTTTCTAACACCCGGTATGTAAAAATATAGACACAGACACATCATTCACAACCCACTGACAAAATAAGACTGGAATGTAATGTTCAAAGTTTAGTGTATTATTTTACCAATATATTTCCTTAATTTATAAATAGCTTTGCGAAATATTACAAATGACACGCCAATGAATCGACAAAATGGACACAAGTACAAGACGGTTAGCATGAACAGCTGTGCAGAATATCTGAAAAGGTAAGCCTGCCAAGACACATGGCTCTTTCGTATAACAGATGCAACTTGTCCTGTTACTAGCGATATTTAAAATTATCCCGATATTACGTATAAGTTGGTTGGTATAGGTTAAGTGCTAGGCCAGTAACGTATCATCTATATTTATATTTCCGAATTTATCTCAGCATGTTCTATTAAAACAGCCTCACTAATTAAATTAACATAAACCATAACTCGTTTTATCGGCAAGAAAACATAACTATGTCTTTTTAGAGTTGTGGAATATGGGGTGAACAACAGGGTAGTTTATTCTTCATAGCTGTAGGTCTATAAGTAGAAAATGTAAATGCAATTTTTTTACAACGGTTTGAGAAGAACACAGCACAGAAAATGATTTTTAACAACATAAACCATAACTGAAAAACGGTCTTAGATATGATACAGTTCTACGTACGTATAGATAGATGTCTTTCTAACTAAGCGAACAGAATACCTTATATAAGATGCGATAAGAAGGTAAGGGAATATGGTGCGAAGGCGGTGGAGTGGGAGAGTGAGGGAAGATCGAGGAAAAGTGAAGGAAGTTAGAGAATCATAGTGAAAATGTTGGAATATGGTGGGAAACTGGGGAATCATGGCATGAAAGTGGGAAAGTAGGGTAGGATGGTAGGGAGGTGAGGGGAGATGGAAGAAGGGGTAGAAAAGGTGGGCAGTCAACGCGAAAGTAGCCAGCCGGCACTAACATACCATCTTCTTTAGGATTGCTAGCCACAAATTGATATTGGATACCAATCTTCCATACTATAATATAATACTGCTGTGGACATAACAGTCGAAGACCCCTTTCCTTAGATACATTTTTATAAATCCAGAATGTCGCATGTTAGAATCTCGCCATTTTCCACGGGAAAAATTACTAGCAGAATCAAAAGTTTATGGTTGACTGTTGAAGATAAGTCTATAAAACAAATTAAATCGAAGAAAATAAGAGGACAATGATTAATACCAAAGTTTAGCTTTAGTTTATTTTAGGCCAGGTACTTAGCTTATGTCTAGCTATATAAATGTTTATACTAAAAGAAACTTAGAAGCAAAAAATGACACTTTAACAAAAATAGCACCCTTAGAATCACCAACAAATAATTAACCATCAGAAAGAACCTAAAGAAACGCACAAAATTCATATCATTGGTATGTGTCATTTTTCAAAAAATCCTCGAACAGGTCGATTTTAGTTTTGTAAATGCTATATTTTGTCACAAAAAAACAATCACCTTAATAACAGCGAGATACAGGCCTTTTTGTGTATCGATAACTTTTTTATTCCTGGCACGTGTGGAACCTCAGTTTTGTGACACTTCTGAGACAGTGTAAAACTAGTGAATGCAATGCCACGTTTAAGTGAAAGAGAACATGTAGAACTTTTGATGATGGTTGGATATGGTGATAGGCTGAGAACGCATTAGGAAGCATGTGATGTTTTCAATGCCATCGCGAAAAGCAAATTTCTAGATCCACTCTAAGTAGACTAGTGGCTAGATATGATGAATCTGGCAGTGTAGCTGACCTCCCTCGATCTGGTCGCCCTAGCACAAGCAACGAAACCAAATTAAATATTCTTCTAGAAAGTGAGGAAAACCAACATCTTTCAACAAGGCAGCTGGCTTTAAATCATAACGTGAGTCAAACTTCTGTTGTACGTCTATTGAAAAAAAAAATACCATCCATACAAGTGCAATTAATTCACGAACTGAATGAGGACGATCCAGATTGGCGCTTACAGTTTTGTGAACAGTTGATGACCTTGTCCGATGAAGATGAGACGAATTGCCCATGAGATGATTCAGAGCAGCGTGCAAAGTGTCTACACCCGTCTTGGTCAATGAAAAATGGTTGGAGGGTCGCAATTTGAGTAATGGAGATGATTTTTTTCTCATAATTACTTATGTAAGGTATCAATAAATAATTTTTTTTTTCCAAAAGAATGGCTTAGGTAATATCAATTTTTTTCATATCACCAGAAAGCTAAAGGAATATACCACCAAAAACAGCAAATAAAAATGTCTGTTTCCATTCAAAAAAAGTATGATGACGTCATAACTCAAAAACCAATAAATTTTGGTATAGTGACAAAATGTAGCATTTACAAAACTAAAATCGACCTGTTCGAGGATTTTTTTGACAAATGACCACGTACCAAAGATATGAATTTTGTGCGTTTCTTTAGGTTCACACTGTATATATATACCAGAGCATGACCGGGGTAAGACGAGTCGTTGAAAAGCATGTCGATAAAGTAGCAAATGCAGACAAAAGCGAACAACAATGGTTACCGCCTCACGCCTCGCTCATCGGTTCTACTATATGTATTTCCACAACCATGCAAGCCTGAAACTTTGTATATATATGGTTATCTAGAATAGTTTACTGAAAGTTTCATTAAAATCTAGGAAGATGGTAGGATAGTGTTCTCGATATAATCACCTAAGTACGTAACACGTACAATCACGTATGGTAAAAGATCGAGATTCCTTGATATAGGAATGCCTAAAGCATTCCAGGAAAGTCCAAGTTCTTCTAGCTAAAGTTGATTGATTTATTAGTCAGCGTACCGTAGGCATTGCACTTGCGGATATCCAACATGGATATTTATGTATACCACGTACGTACGCAGGATTGGGCACGAGACATGCTTATAGCGACAGCCACATGACCCATGGTGTAGGAATATATGATGGAAAGTGTAGGTGTTAGTGAGATGCTTCTTTTAAGTTTCCATTTATCACCATCTCCTTGTTTACATTCTTCTGAGTCTTCTGTTTCTGAATCTAGCAGTGTGTATATCTTTGATATTTTTTTGTTGTGAGTTCTTCGTTATATAGTAGGAGGATGTTTCATATGTTATGACTTGCTGTGTTGTTGTATCTTTTAGCGAGCTTCCATTTTCGTTTGATCATGTGTGGGGATAAGGTTGCGACCAGTTAAGTTCTTCCCCTGTTAATTGTTTTCCAATTCCTCCTGGTATTTCTTTTTTATATTCTTCTCTCTAGTGTCATTTAGTGTTTTGTTGTATCCTCTACGTACCTTCAGTTTCTTTGTCTCTAGTTTGCCATACAGTTATCTATGGACTGTGTTGCTTTTTGTTCTTTTTGCCTTAATATGTTTAACCCACTCTCTTATTACACCAGGATATGGCCTATTTAGGAGTTGGTGTTTGTGTTGCTCCATGTATTCAAACAGGTGTACTTTTCATCGTCACATCGAAGAGTGTATGTCAAGTCTTTAGTGGGCTTCCATTTACGCTTGACTTATGTGTGATAGGATTTTCCAATGATGTTCTTATTTGTTTTCGTTTGATTTTATTTTCCTGCGTGAGTATTGAGATCGCTTAACATTATGGTAGTGATTTACTGTACTTATTTTTCTAATTGCTCGCGTAACATAGTATGCAATTCACAGCGGCCTGAGATATATTAGCCTACTGTAAGAGATTTTTAAAATTATTCTCGCTTAAATTACCTCAAAATCGTTTCCATGCATTCCAAGATAATCAAGGATATACAGACATAATAACATACACAACAACACAATTTACTTTCGGTGAGAAACAATCTCTTCATCAAACCAGGGAAAAAGCTAGACTTGCTTTTAACAAACACCAAATAACCGCAGCATACTAAAGTAGGTATATTTTGAATTAAAATCATTTCCAATGATTTGATGTCTTTATATTAGGCTAAAGTGAAACGCTCTTCCAGTAAAAACTTGCCAGTTAAGGAAAACAAAGGGGCGGTGATAAGAGTTATTGAAAAGGTATACATTTTCAGATTGCCAACCAACCAACCCTCTCTTAGTAATTTACGAGAAGGATGTGTCGTTCTTTGCTTTACATATCCTTCCGTTCTCTCAAACGGATAAACGTTTTACATTTCAGAACCTCTCTAGTATAGAAATAATATAAGGACCAGTCCTTAAAATAGCAATTTATTACGTATCTTGTTTAAGTCCAGTTTTCTTAGATTTAAAATGTATGAAACTGGATCCTGGGGTCAGTCAGGCCACTAGTGGTTATTATTTCGTTCTCATATAAATTCAACCCTGAGGGTGCCCTATCTGTTATAGTTGTATTAACAGTACCACGCATAAATAGGAGCAGAGTTCTGAATAAAAAAATAGTAAGGGGATTGCTTGAGCTTTCCAGTTCTGAATGGACCCTTTCTTAATTTTATGGAAATATGGAAGCAGTGTTGGGTAAGATTTAAGAAAAATAGGCAAAAATAATAACCAATGGGTGCAAATGAAAGATAATTAGTGCAAAATACTTTTAAACGAAATCTGAAGAATGCTAACATTTCTCTTAAAGGTAAAGATTAAAATTAGATTAGGGAGAAAGAATTCATATAAAATGGATTTATATATTACGAGTAGGGTCTGTACCTCAGGTTGTAAGCGCAGAGATAATTACCGTGTACTATGCGCATCGAATTAGGTAGTAGCTAGCGTTCAGTATTGCGAGAGTGGTCGAGTAGGAAAACTGCAAACAGCATGATTATTCACTGTTGCGAGAGTTTTGGTTTTGTTTCCTTCCCAATTGGATTGGGCTCTTTCTCAATTTACCGTAAACCGACTGATGAAGGACATCCCTGGATCGAAGTTCGATGGTGCGCAGAATTATTGTGAATGTTCCTACAGATTTTCGTCTTAAGAAAAAGGAGTATGCTAAAGCATGTAACATTGGAGCATAATCGAAACGCATAACGAAAGCAATTTTGAAAAAAAAAACAATTCACTTAGATTGAGTGAAAGTAACGGCCTGGTGTAATATTCCATGGAGTAAACTAAACAATCAGCTGTTATTATTTTACATCTCAAAATACAATTAATTACTGATTTTATACAACAAACAATGAAAAATAAATGACGAAGTTGAGCGGTCACAAGTTCACAAGAAATCATGATCACTCTTGTTGCACTTAACCATAATGTAGGAGCTGCAGATAATTCATCAGAATATTCAGAGGAAGAATTTTAAAATACATTGATAATTTACATATTTTTACGACACCACATTCTATGCTATATACAGGGTGTCATTAAAAAACTGGTGGTAGGGAACGACAAGACAAACAAAAAAACCTTATACAATGTGGTCTAAAGCTCATCCATTTCCTTGGTACCTACTTTGTGAACTAACAACTTTCAAAACAAATCTATTTTATATGAAATAAATGAGTATTATTTAATTTATCTAAATATTTCCATAATAATAATAATAAATAATTTATATTAAACTACGAAAAACCCCCCAAACCCGGCCATGATGTTTGAATTTGCATATAACTAGTTACGAGAGAGATAAACCGAGAGATCGCAACGGTAGAGACAAGGACAGATCGGCAGAGTTTCAACCGAAGCCGGTAAAAATATCGTAGTACGGGTATTTCTAACAACCTTTCTCTAAATGTACAGCTCAGCAATATAACATAATTTACAGGGTGTTGCTTACTGACGTACTAATATTTCAGGGTGTGACTAGGTCCTTTTATGAAGGAAAGTTCATAAGATCATATGTCCGTAACAGCGTACATTTCTTGCTACAGGATGAACATTTTTTAATCGTTATTTTTTAATATCTCTGAAAGTACTTTAGATATTAATAGAATATAAAATCACATATTTTAGTTAGAAAAGTTATTTTATCGCTCCACTAGTGGCGTCCCTGATATTTTTCCTCTAACGTCTATGAGAAAAGTGGTACGCCACTGACATTTTTCCATGTGGATATTTTGCGGGTCTGACGAGAAAAACGCAAAAGATTGTTTTCAGGTAGAATTGGCCAGGCTAATCAGAAGAAATTGAAAATAATATCTAAAGTAAAGTCGTCTTCATAATTCTAAGGCATGTAAAAAATGCGGTAAGTACAAAGCGAGCAGGCGGCATCTTTACCTATTCAATGAACGCGCCGCGCGGACTCGTTCGACGGGAATTTTTTATGTGACTTAGAAATATGAAGGCAACTTTACTCTCTGAGATATTAAAAAAAATAACGGTTAAAAAAATCACCACCCTGCGGCAAATTTAAACCGTTGCGGACATATCGTCCCCCTTATCACATATGGGCGTATCTGAATGTTGCATATTTTACAGGAGAGAGCAAAAACAAAAATGTGTGACATTGAAATATCCCTATCATTTCTGTTTCGCAGTATTTTAAAATGATATCTTAGAATTAAAACCCAGAGAATATGTACTTTACGCTTGATTAATAATAGTTAATGTACCTATCAAACTTTTTTTTAGAGGATGAAATTTGCAGATACGCCTTTACGTGAAAATATATTTATTTCGTTACGTAAGATGATAGGTCTATGATAGAGCCGATAAATAACCGTTAAAAAATGGTGAAAGTGCATGTAATTCTTTTATTTAATAGCAATTTACACAACTAGTGTACGCTACTTTTCAACTATTTCATTATAGTTCTAACAAAAAACAATACTGCTATAAGTAAAAAAATAACATTTTGTAATGCTGACTGTAATGTTTACAAAGAAAAGAATAACGATGAATTCACTGTTGGCCATGAGGCAAAAATCTAACAAATTCTATACACTCTGGCAGTCAAACTATGGGTAGCTCTCCTGTACAGAGTGAAAACAAGTCTTCATATTTTCGTTTAGGCATTTTTGGGGTATCAGCATTTAAAGCATGAAGTTGTATATTGGATACACTACTTTTTAAACGTTTCAGAGTAATGGAGTCGTACTGTTTACTCAGACGGCTTTTTTGAAAAATGTTCTGTTTGGAGAGGTTTTGGTCACCATTACTTCCATGATATCTGGCTACATCACATTACTACTTCGATCGGTTTCTCTAATTGTCAAGATTCTATGTTGCTTTGAAAAAGACAGATATCTCTCCTGCAGGAAAAATTGCATTGGAAATGACACTATGAGCAGAATTACCCTCGTTGTGAAATTCTTCTAACGATAAAAATTTACGGCAACGTTGTAGGGATGATAGTATTCTTATTTCGGCCAGAACACCCATCAGCAAACAGAGCAACTCTCGTTATAGTTAGGTTGTTTGTTGTATTCTGCTAATACCTTATAAAGACAGGTTGTGACCTCGGAAGAACCACGCTTACTTATGGCCTCATTCCAGACAAAGCAGAAACACTTCTTATCAGCAATGTCGTAAATTGTCAAGTTGAAATTTGACAATCGGCTTTTATAAAAAATTGCGCTTTCCTTTGAAACAGGCAGCTATATCAACTATCTCATACAACATGATTTAATCCTTTTGGGCTTTCTCTTTACATTTAGATTTAATTTTCCGGACAGCGGTTTTTTTGCAAGATGAGCATTGTAGGTACTTGTCTTCTAAACTATTTTTTTACATTTTCGTCTTCTGTTCGATAAGTTACACATAGTGAACATTGATCCTTCTTGGGTGACAGGAAAGATAAGTTTTTGAACAGGCGTATCAGTTTTACACCTTTACGTGTGAAATCATGTAGAGACTTTGTCAGATACACCCTCAATGCATATATCGTTTGTGACGATATGTCATAAAATGACATAAGGAATCACACCCTGAAATATTAGCATGTCATTAAGGAACACCCTGTATAATAGAAAGAAATTACTAATAAACTGATTGAGTATGTTTTCAAAGGATTTATATTTATAATGAGCTCTCATTATTCTCTTTCATTTCCAAATAGACTTTAGGAAGAATTACAACGTACTTTCCGTAAATAATGTTGTTTGTTGACATTTTGCTGAATAAGGCCTAGAAGATTGTCGGAACCAGCCTTTAGATACTAATTTTATTAATCCCCATAAAACAATATATTAAGCTTATGAAATTATAAGAATCACAATACATAATATTTAATTTTCCTTATCACGCAGGAAGTAAATATTAGCATTTATATAACTTAAGCCGTCCTAACTTCCTTACAAAAAGTATAGGAGTTCGGGCAATAAATTATTTCATCCATAAAAAGGAGGCTGCTAGAGGAAACAAAAAAGTAAACAAGTTTAGAGATTAATAGGAATGAATTTAATCCAGCGAGAGAAAAATCTAATGCAGGCAAAACAACACATAAATTGCATTTCTCTGAAATTACCCCGGTTTCGGTACTTAATTTTAAAAATTGTATCTAAGCGCAATAAACAACTCGTGAATTATTGCTTTGCCACTAAGCAAGTGAAATTTTCTGAAGGAAATAGCTATTTGCGGATTAAGAGCAGAAAGTAAGGATTTTCCACAGAAGCAGAAATTATCGACCCGGGCGAAGTCGAGGTCTATAACTAAGCAAAAGTGAAAAAAAATTAACAAAAGTTGAACCTTAAAAAAACGAAAATTAAAAAAGATTAAATTTCACTGCCCGAACTTAACCTAGTATTGATACTGAAGTCGGTTAAAAATATGTTTGATTTTGCCATTTGTTCATTTTTACACCGATCTCAATATGGATATAGAGTAATAAGGTTCAATTAACCAAACGTTGGTTTTTATTTTATAACATTTATGGTGGAAATATATCTTTAACCTTCATTAATGACCAATTTCGTGCAAGTCGCGCAATGGTTATGTAATTACGGTGGCCCTATTGAATTCGCTGTTATGTATGTTTAACTATTGACACCAGATTCGGTATCAGATGCTTCGAAAATACCTAACTATCAATTTCAACAAAATACGATTGGGTGCGTTCGCCACATTCTCGAATAGAGAATACTTCATTCGGATTTCTGCTCACCTACTAGACAAAACTTGATAAAACTAATAAAGCACCACCTCGAAGTCATACTCAGCGATTTGCAAAATACTTGCACAGAAACGCTGAAGCCATTCCGGTGAAATAATCGAACAAACATATTAGAAAAACATACCGATCGAATTGAAGATCTCCTCAATTTTATTTTTTTTTAGTCAGTTAAAAGTGCTTGTCATACATACAAGATCTTTTATACAATACTAAAAACTATCATACGAGGTGCGATAGTACCTCAATTATTAACTCTCAAATGTCATTATGACATTTTCAAAACCATGAATCAATTTAGTCCAGGCGGCAGGTAAATCATTGTGACTACAACACTTACCTCGCTGATTTTTTGCGTGCGTTTTAGCCCCCTCCCTCCCGCGGTATCCTAAATACACAAAATTCCATATTTTTTAAACCCCGTGGCGGGGGGAGGGGACCCCAACAGGTGCAAAAATTGTTCTTCAATTATTTCGGTTTCTATTGAAGCTACGACAAAACCGATGATACCAGCGCAGAGGGCGCTTCGAGTACTACAACTTTGTTCCTTATGACGTTCGTCGTAACTGCAACGGTTATCGATTGGCGGGTGGGGCAAATTTTTTCGGAACAATAATTTTTTTTAATGAAATTGTTTATTTGCAACCTGGTTTTACTATTTTAACGATTCTGTGATCATTTTATCACTTTATATCGTTAGTAAAGGTTAATGTGGACGTGGACTCGGGCCAGTTACCAACAAGAAAGAAGCATAAAATGATCAGCTGTTTGCAAGCACTGTGTGGAGAAACATTAAATCGATAACCGTTGCAGTTGCGACCAAAGTCTAAAGGAGCAAAGTTATAATCCTCGAAGCGCTCTCTACGCTGGCAGCATCGCTTTTGTAGTAGCTTCAATAGAAGCCGAGATAATTGAAAAACTATTATTGCACCTGTCAGGGCAACCCCTCCGCCCCCCTGGACTTAAAAAATATAGAATTTTGTACATTAGGGATTACTTAAGGGGGGCTTAAAATGTATCTTCCCGTCGATGCCGCCTTACCGATTTACCGTACATACTGTCATTTTCAGATCGTGTGCTATTTTTAAACGGTTTTATTTAGCTTACTTTGTGTTTTGTGTGGGTCAAATCTAGTAAATGAAATTTTACAATTTTACCCCCTTCCTATTGACCAATTGATCTGAAATTTGGCACACACCTTTAGTTCTGATGACAATACAATTATGTATATTCATTATCATTGTAAATCCAAGATGGCGGCCGCCACAAAATGGCGGATTACATATTTTTTTCAACCTCCTCAATCTGGGTATCAAATGAAAGGTCTTAATTAGTAGAACACAGTACACCATGTAAAAATCAAAATACAAGATGGCCTCCACCACAAAATAGCGGATTACTTTTTTTTTCAATCCCCTCAATATAGGTATCAAAACTCAATGCCAAGTCGAGTTTTCCCCAGGGAAAACTCGACTTGGCATTGAGCTGCCGCGCTGAAAGTGTGTCAAAGGGTACCTATTTTTAAAAGAAAAGCATCCACAGAGAGAAAATCGCGGCAGCCCGTGGAACTTCCCTTCCACGGTCGGAAAACTCTGTTTTTGCCCGGAATACTCGACTTGGCATTGAGCTGCCGCGCTGAAAGTGGGTCAAAGGGTACCTGTTGCTAAAAGAAAAGCATCCACAGAGAGAAAATCGCGGCAGCTCTTGGCCCTTCCCTTCCACGGTCGGAAAACTCGACTTGGCATTGAACTGCAGCGCTGAAAACAGGTCAAAAGGCACCTATCGGTAATAGAGAACCACCCACAGAGAGAAAAACGCGGCAGCTCTTGGCGCTTCCCTCCCACGGTCGGAAAACTGTTTCCCCCGGAAAACTCGACTTGGCATTGTGCTGCCGCGCTGAAAGTGGGTCAAAAGGTACCTACTGCTAGAAAAAAAGCATCCACAGAGAGAAAATCACGGCAGCTCGTGGCCCTTCCCTTCCACGGTCGGAAAACTCCTTTTCCTCCGGAAAACTCGACTTGACATTGAGCTGCCGCGCTGAAAATAGGTCAAAAGGTACCTAGCGGTAATTGAGAAGCATCCACAAAGAGAAAATCGCGGCAGCTCTTGGCCCTTCACTTCGACGGTCGGAAAACTCTTTCCCCTGGAGAACTCGACTTGGCATGGAGCTGCCGCGCTGAAAATTGCAGGGCGGTTAGTGTACACTGAATCATGATTGCCATAACCCGAATCGCGGCAGCACTTTGCATGTGCGTTTCAGAAGAGGATTTTTTTTTACATCGGACAATTCGGTCCGGCAACGAGCTGCCGCTTTCCATCCCCGACAGGCCTCTTCGACTCCTTGAAACAAGATAATCCCCGCCAGCGGCGGCGCGGCCGCTCTTTACGTTGCCGTTTCAGACCTAGTGTGAATCTGGGGTGCTAACGCTGGGTGCCAACTTTATGTTCATCTTCATGTTTCACAACATGTAGATTACGAAAATAAAGGTTTTTCAATTCTGTCAGTCAGTCTGTCTGCCTGTCGGTCTGTTTGTTGCTGCATTAACTAAAATACTACTTGACGGAGAACAGTCAAATTTGGTAGGTAGTTGACGTTACCGCAAGCGACGAAATTATTAGACTTTCGCTGGAAAATATATAGGGTGGATGGCTAAAGGGAATAAATAATGATAAAAAGTTTTTCGCTCAAATTTAACATTCTTGACATTCTAAACCTAAAATTGAGGATTTTTTTACCACTATGATACTTCCACTACACTAATACCGATTTTATATTAAACATTTTTTCTACGGCAGTCATTAAAAATTGATTTTAAAGGTGGCGTTGAGTTAGTACATTGGAGTATGAAGAGTTTGGTGGTCATGTTATTTGGTAACTATTAATTGTTGTAATAGTCATCAAATTATTTAAATGGTGCAACAGATAATTTTTCTGTAGTAAAAATATCAGATTCTATCCATGTCTCTCATCTCATTCCCTCTTACGTTTTGACAATACATCGTTTGCTAATGTATCTGTCGTGATTGCATCTACTGATATAAAAGAAGACTATATTACGAATGCCTACCAATTTAATAATAAATAGAGGAAAAGCTTAAACTAAAGTAAAAACAGTTTTGCTCCTTTCGGAAAATTCCAGTCACGTCTAGTGTTACGAACCTTTTTAAACATTGAGCATTCTTCGAGATTATCCTTTCCCAACAAAATCACTCTTCAGCTTTGGTAATTAAATTCAAATAAAGATCATACTTTATCTCCGACCTTAATAGCTAATGTACACATTCTGCGGCGCTTCAATTCCCATGCATACAGTTTTGGTTTATCATCTAATAAGCTTACGGACTAAACTTATAAAATTTTAGTAAATCTCGCATGATTGTCGGCCGTTTGCGTGACGCCGGCGTCGCGGCGGCTCCACGAATGATACTCGAGGTTGCAGTAGGAGCCATCCCCGGCAAATACGGCAGAGATTTATTGGTATTTTATATAAAAGTTGAAATTTATGATAGCCACTTTGGAAATTGTTCGAATAACATTTGAGAGGAATGTTGCATATCGAATTAGATCAAGGAAAGTTCTCGGTTTTAAGATAAATCCGAAATGTGGAAGGAAATCCGGGAAAAAATAAATTCAAGGAATAACCACCGTTCGTTATTTGGCCAAGGGCCGGTATTCTCGTGTCTCATTAAATTTGTTATGGATCAATAATTGTTTCCATGAGATTTAATCACTGAATTTTAATGAAAATGTTCGTTTTTTCCCTATTCACATTGCTTTAACAGATCTTTTGCGATTCATGTATTATTAAAGTTGACCGTCCTTCACTGTATGGTACGTTTGACAGCATCACGTTCTCTGTCGGGGTTGCCTGTTAAGAGCACGACTTCACGTAGTCCTTTCTTATCAGCTCCTTAATATTTCTGTTGTCGATGTTGCCATAGTGTATTTGTATTCTTCGTTGAATTATATATTCGCAATTGATGGTATCGCCTACAAGGGCTCCAAGGCACACCCTCTTGTTTACTACCTCTCACCTATCCTTAGCGTATCTGGGTGGTTTTCATTTGCTCGGTCTATAATCATTATTCTCATTTTTTAACCAAATAATGAAATTCAACCCAGTACTACATTCCACAGGCGCTACTACCCCTTTATTGAGAATTTGAAGTCAAGAGGATTCAGGGCGATACAATTTTTTGCATAAACACATTTTAAGTTTCTTTTACTAACCACGAAGAGCATATTGCATTCGATCAGTGGATTTTTAAATTAGTAAATATCGCTCAGAAGTAAAAAAAATGTCATCATTGTGTTGGTCATCGAATTATAAACAGGTTTCAAAAAGTCCGTTTGTCTGTCCGTCCGTGACTTTTTTTGTAAGCACGATAACTCAACACAGAAACGACATTTCTAAAACCGGTAATATTGCTCGTAGAGAAAAAAATTTCATATCACTGTGTTTTGGTAATCGAATTCTGAACAACTTTCAAAACGTCCGTCCGTCTGTCTGTTCGTCCGTCACGTTTCTTGTAAGAACGATAACTTAAGAACGAGAAGTCGGATTGTATTGAAATTTGGGCAATAAGATAGTGTTAGCTAGAGGAAGAACCCTATTGATTTTGAACAAGATCGATCAATAAATAAAAAAGTTATTAATTATTTAAATTATTGTTTTTTGGTACATTTTATAATTAAACAAAAAAATGTCTAAAACCTATATTATTTACAAAAAGCTGCGACGAGTATCCTATAGAACGTGGAACAATTATATAAACAGTGCAGTAAATCGGCGAAGAGTATAATCTTTAGATTATTTGTATTATATTAAGTATCCAACCTAAAATATATGTAATTTGTAACATAATAAAATATAAAGCCAATAATAGCTAGTAAAGTGAGTATAGAAATGCGAGTGAATGTGAATATGTTAAGAGAAAAAAATACAAACAATTTAAAGCGGTTGAAGGTCAGGTCAATCTAGTGATTTATATAGAGGCGAGACTCATGAAAAAATTAGAAAAATGTTGTAATGTATCGGTGAGCGGTAGATTAATGAGACAATATTAATACGGCAATTATGGTCTATATAACATAAATTTGTATCTATAGTGAGCAAATAATATACGGTAATTTGTGTTAAATACGCTAAGATGGATAGAAGTGTAGTGTAGTTGTCAATCAGATATTTTTCTCGTCTGAATCGCTTTTTCATCATTATTATACTCTTCGCAAATACAAAACGAAGAGTATATTGCATTCGATCGGCACATTTCTAAAACCGGTAATATTGCTCGTAGAGAAAAAAAAAACATATCACTGTGTTGGCGATCGAATTTTGAACAACTTTCAAAATGTCCGTCTGTCTGTCCGTCCGTCAGGTTTCTTGTAAGCACGATAACTTAAGAACGAAAAGTCCGACTGGACAGTAAGTTAGTGTTAGCTAGAGCAAGAATCCTAATAGTTTTGAACAAAATCTATCAATAAATAAAAGTTATTAATTAAAAAAAAAAATAAGTAGAACCAGACTACTATTACTATGAATCTTCACTCAATAAAAATAGCTAGATTTAAATTTAAAAATTATGTTAATCTTCCTATTTCGAAGTTTTAAATCTAGCTATTTTGCAAATCACTGAAATTATTGAGTGAAAATTCATAGTAATAGTCCTGTTATGTACTTAGGTACTCTCATAGTTTTTTTTTAAATACACATACTAAGAAAAAAAAGTTATGGGCAAAAATAATAAATACTTCCCTATTGGATGTCTCTTTCTAGGGAATCGCCACCTTAACCTGTGATAAAATTCTACAAATACAAAAATACTGTATACTGATAAACATTTCGCCAATCAATCCATGGCATCACCAAGATGATTAAAATTACATGTAATAATTATAACCAAGAAACTAACTTATTTTCGAAAAAACCTGAGACTATAGAATGCTCAACAATGTAGAAAATTCAATTATCCGATGAACAGTATACGGTTTATATTTAATTTATATATATTTTAATCTGCAGAGCCCGTTTTCAGGAGATTATGAAGTCTGAAGTCTTTCAGTTACCGGTTCTTATACATACAGGGTGTAATCAGTTTCATGTCATTAAAAAAAACTGGTAATGGGGACCGACTAGACAAACAAAAAACTTTTATGACTTTTCCCTCTAGGGGCACTTTGAAAAAAACTGGCCTAGGTCAACATTTTCAATATTTTTTGAATATTAATGTAGAAAATAATTGAGAACCACTGCTTTACTTGCTCAATGGACTTGTAGTTCCCAATTATACAACTTTTAAATTGTCATAAAAAAGTGCAGTCCTCGGCGTCACACGCGGTGTCAAAGCAAAGGCCTTGGATCATAGATCGCCTTTGATGGACCGCCTCAACCGAACTGAGGCAATTATAAAGAGGTAAATAATTCGCTACCTTTTCCTGCACAACTGCAAGCAAATAATGGCCATAGAAGTTTAAACAGAGCATTTCTTTACATATGTGTCTTAATTTGGAACAACCTAAGTAAATTATTCGTAGTCTCTGCATCTGCATCAATACACAGTTCGATACGTCGAATTAAGGACATACGTACTCCGTTCAACACTAAACAATAAACTATCAACTAACGTTGTCAACAAAGAAAAATAAAAGAAAAACTTGGTCCAAAATCCAAAACGGAACACAAAAAGAACGAATAAGTAAGTTGTGTCTGTACGTAATCAAGAATTTAACGACTTGAACGGTAAAGTCAATAAAATTAATCTTAACTATAAATACACAGTGAAATTCAAAAATAACAAAAACAACGAACGGCGGGGCGGGTTGGACGTGTGTACATAACGAAACACCCACAGTAACTAAAATATTGCACAAGGGAGAGTCAGAGTATAAGGCAAAGACACGCGCGACGATATAAACCTACCTCAATATTCCAGCAGTTCTCAAAAGATTTTATTGAAAATTTGCGAAATTTTTGTTTATTTTTTTTTCTCCAAAACTGTGTGCTTTGGACCCCATGTTATATAAGGTTTTTTGTTTGTCTTGTCGTTCCCTACCACCAGTTTTAATGACATGAAACTAATTACACCCTGTATACAGAAAAAATATTAGTTCATCAAAATGCTGACATTTCAAAAAAATACATTACCGATTTTAATGCAATAAATAATTAATTTTTGCTCATTAATCAACAAACATTAAAATTTCGGTCATCTAGTAAACATTTTGAATATGTATGTATTCGTATTTTACCAACTCCGGATGGATATTTATTAAAGTAAGTAATACCTAAGGAAAAGACATAAATTATCTTTTAATGGAAATATGTACATATCGAAGTAAAACTTCGGCTGAATCAGTCTAATATAATCAATCACTTTTCAATTACGAAGGAGGATATAAACATAAATCAGAAAATGCTTGCCTATATCTATATCTGAAATGTTATACGCCTATTTCAGCTTTTTGAGGAACATAATGTATTATGCGCCTTACATAAATTTTAAATTCTGATTTGAGTAAAATGTTTCGACTAGTAGATTTAGTAGGACGATGATGAATAATGACGAATAATGAACACTAGGGTAACTCCTTTTCTTACTATACCGGGTGTTTTAGCCTATAGGACACTCATATAATTTTTGAATGAGCGAAATTTTTAAAAATTTTAGTATGTTATTTCCGTGACTTCTACAACGAAAAATCTGTGATTTTTGGAATTAACATACTACAAAAGCTTTTAACTACGAAACAAAGTGTAATGTATTAATATACTTTAGCATATTAACGGATCGAAGTAAGAATATCCGAAATTTTAATTTTATTAAAGGCGGATAAAAACGGTCAAATCTGGTTCAGATTGAGTTTTAGCCGGGACGGTTTAAGCCGACTTAAACCGGAGGTTTACACCATAGTGGTTTTAACTATCACAGCCTTGTTACTATTTTTTCTTTCTAGTGTGAGGTAGTTCATCATATAGTCTAGTATATTCTAACTTGGCCGGTCCAAAGGTCACTTCTTCGGTTGAACTAAGCTTGTCGACATACACGAACAATGTTACTAGTATAGTAATCGTAAGAAAATCTACAACTTTTATTGTTGAAATAGGTTTAGAATGTCATGAAACATCGAGATTTTAAATTTGCGCGAAAAAAAAATTCTGTCTGTCTGTCAGTCGGTGTGTGCGCACATTTTCTCTGGAAGATATTGTCTTGAAATTTTATACACGTCTGTATTATAACGAGATCTGGAACTGGATTATTTTTTGAACTTATCCTGTTAAGGGTTGGGGATCAATAAGGGTAAATAGGAGAAAATAAGTAAAGCACTCTGGTAAAAGAACAAAAATTTAGAACTTGCTGTGTATACCAGAAGCCAAGGCCTCAATTTTTTTTATAACATTATCCACCCCTCCACCACCCCCACTCAATTATTAAAGAGGTTTACAAAACGAAATTCAGATGTTCACTTGAAATTTGGACGTATATACTATAACGATATCTGAAACTACATTATATTTTGAGATGATTCCGTTGAAGGGTTGGGGGTTAAATAGGGGTAAATAGGATAAAACTTGGCATTTGGTGTATGTACTATAAGGTAAGGCACATTTTTTTATAATATTTTTTAACACCAACCCACTCCATTATTAAAAGGGTTAATAAAATAAAATTGAGATTTTCACTTGGAATTTGGTACACGTATGTATTATAACGACATATTTAAATAGAATATATTTTTGAGATGATTCCGTTGAAGGATTGGGGGTTAAATAGGAGTAAATATGGGTAAATAAGTAAACTGGTAAGAGAACAGAAACTTGGGATTTGGATAATGTAACAATGACGAGAACAATATTAAATGTATAATAATTATCATTAAACTTCACGGCAATTATGGACGAAATACATTTTTATTTTTGCTTCTTCATCGTTCAACACGTAAATGAGATAATTAAAACAACTTTTGTTGAAGTATTACATTTTCCCGCATTTTATTTTGTTTCAACTACCTACCTAATTGGTTCGCCCAGTAAAAAATATGTTCCATTTTACAACAGAGTCCAGAAATGTGTTTCCCATTAAATTTTATTTTAACATCGTAAATAAAGGCGTTTGTGAAAAAGTGGCTTTTATATTCGGAGAATCATTACATGGTCTCGTACGACACGTAAACACTAAATATCGATGTATACCGATTTAATGAACTACAAAAGCGTTAAAATATGTCAATTTGTCTAGCATTCATAGTAGAGTATTTTCTCGACTATACTCCTGAGTGGTTTTATTTTATTTTTCAACAATTTTTTAACGGAACGTAAAATAAACTTTGGCACCATATTTCTAGTTAACGTCTGAAAATTTAAGACAATCTCCTCCTGAACATATTTTTGAAATTCTTTGAGGCTTCGCATAGTGGGTCAAGAACCAAATTATCTTATCAAAATGGCAAATTAGCATCTTAAAAGGAATTTAAAAACTCAACATACAGTGAAAAATAAATCTTCAGAGCTCACAACAAAAGAACCTTCCAGATGCAATCCTTACGTTAGCTTATTTTTCAAGTTTAAGAAATGTTATGTAAAAATTCCTAGTATAATAAAAAAGCCCAATATCCTGTCCAAATTGAGTACTTGTCTGTAAATTTGACTATTTCATATTAGTAGTTCTTTGGTTTAAACACATTTTATAATAACTTCCCAAGAATGTCCACTTTCTCAGATGCGCGTCCAGATGTTCAGATGACTTTCTTTATTTTTTTTCTAATTCCACAGTCGTCTGCAGGATGTTTGTAATATACAGGGTGCCCCAAATTGCTTGATTTTAGCTGGTTTTCCTATTTTCAGACCAGGTAGAGGTATGAGTCTAGAGCTCGATTTTTGTGAAACGCCGATTGGTGAAAACCGCATTTCGATATCTCTAACCGTTTCCGAGATATCGGCAAAATTTGACATTTGGCAGATTCCGAAAAACTGTCATAACTTTTTTATTTGTGAATATTTTTTCAAACGGTAAAAACTTTCTACATGCACTTTTTGACGTAGAATAAGATGCATTTGTCAAAAAAATATATCGCTTTTCAGTTGTTCGATATCAAAGCTATCTTTGTTATTTCAAATGGAAACCATAGTTGGTTTTGACTTTAGAAAATAGGAAAAAAATAAGCTTTCCCAAAATATATATATGTCAAGATATGTCTAGTCATCCTTGCTGCCAATATAACACATTTCTCTTTAAGAATGAAATTTCTTAACATTTAACATTTTAACCCAGTTGGCCACACAAAAATAGTTGCTTTGCATATCTAAAAGTTAGTTTGACAGTAAATAAAATAAGTGTTAAAGTTGACATCTGTTATAATCTCTCTGCATTATTCCAAAATGTATGAAAACTTTGAAAAATGCCAGATGTTTATATGCTATATTGAATCAGGCCGAAATTCTGAAGATGCATTAAATCTATATTTCGAACGTTACCCTGAACGCCAGCAGCCAAGCGAACAAATATTTCCTAGATTGGAAAATGCTTTGATGAATTATGGATCATTTGTCAAGCCCAGACCTAAACAGTATGCTATTGAAGGTAGAGACGAGGTGGAGGCAGAAGTAATTGGAGCGGTTTCAGAAAATCCTGAAATTCCTAGCAGAGAAATAACTGTAACTAAGGGTGTGAGCAAAAGCCGTAGCCAAAGAATTCTCAAGAAACATAAACATAAACCTTATAAAATCAGGCTCACTCATCAAATATTCCCTGGTGATCAAGAACGCAGGATTAATTTCTGCAACTGGTTCATCAGAAAATGCAATGAAAATGAAAATTTTCACCGAAATGTCATTTGGACCGACGAAGCAAGAGTAACCAGCAACGGAATATTTAATCGACATAATCGGCATCGTTGGTCGGACCATAATGAGCATGTTTTCCAACCTAGAAATATGCAACGACGATTTGGTTTCAATATTTGAATTGGAATAGTGGGGCAACGAATGATTAGACCTTTTATTTATGACGAAAACCTTAACGCCCAACGGTACGTTAATATTTTGGAAAACATTGTTGAACCATATTTAGAAGACTTGCCCCTTGCCGATTTGGTACGAAAGTTTTATCAACAAGATGGCGCACCAGCCCATAACGCGGCGATTACAAGGAACAAACTAAATTAAATGTTCGAGGATCAGTGGATGAGAACAAGGGGGCCCATACCATGGCCTGCAAGATCTCCGGACCTAAGTCCTTTGGACATTTCTATTTGGGGTTTCCAAACCCATACCAGAAACGCGCCAAGATTTAGAGCAACGAGTGAGAAATACAATCGCTGAGATAACACCTTTACAACTCTTAAATACCGAGAAATCAGTAAAGAAGAGATTTCAATTATTATGCATCGACCAAAATGCTAGACAATTTGAACACTATTTGTGATACTTCAATCGTTAAAGATTTGTTACCTACTTAATGAAATATGTTTAATTCATAAAATTAATTTAATAGAAAAACTGTTGTTTTCATTTGAATAACTGAAACTCTTGTGGCCAAATCTGCTAAAATGTCATTTTTAAAGAGAAATGTGTTATATTGGCAGCAAGGATGACTAGACATATCTTGACATATATATTTTTGGAAAGCTTATTTTTTTTCCTATTTTCTAAAGTCAAAGCCAACTATGGTTTCCATTTGAAATAACAAAGTTAGCTTTGATATCGAACAATTGAAAAGCGATATATTTTTTTGACAAATGCATCTTATTCTACGTCAAAAAGTGCCTGTAGAAAGTTTTTACCGTTTGAAAAAATATTCACAAATAAAAAAGTTATGACAGTTTTTCGGAATCTGCCAAATGTCAATTTTTGCCGATATCTCGGAAACGGTTAGAGATATCGAAATGCGGTTTTCACCAATCGGCGTTTCACAAAAATCGAGCTCTAGACCCATACGTCAGTTTTTCTCTACCTGGTCTGAAAATAGGAAAACCAGCCAAAATCAAGCAATTTGGGGCAACCTGTACATTCATAAATTCAGATCTACGATTATTCACAACTTCTTGATTTATACAGAAACACGTATTTATCAAAATGCTCAAAAATAGGCAAAACAATAATATCTGAATATTGCAGAAAATTATCGAGTAGGCCCATGGTATTGTTTCATGTGATGGTCTTTTTGCATCTGATCTAGCTCAGAATTCTCATTACGCCGGTGCGACGCATAAAGAGAAATGCAATAGATAATCAGTAGCAATCAAGTGCCACTGATGTGTGTTTACTGCAGTCAAAATACGTAGGTTCTGATTGTTACAAGTACGTGGTAACAGTAAATTATGGTTTTTACGTTTCTATAAATGACGAATTTTACAAAAATTGGGCTGCTAAATGTTATGCTATAATAACTCATGAAAAATAAAATTTTGTACACAATATACTAAATTTGCTAACTAATGAAAGACTCGCAATTGGTATGTTTCATTGCAAATGTAGAAAATATATTTTCCACTTTTGTCCCGTCAACACTATTGTCATTCAAATGATACGTACGTATTTTATCTTTTACCCAATAAATACCATCTAATTATCTGGGATCAATAAAGTAAAACAACCCACATCCTCCTCCCTTGAGTATCACTTCATTGCGGTATTCGCAATTCCGAAATGAAATGGGTAGTTTGCCAAAAGTAAATGCCATCACGACTCTATGTGGTATAAATGGATTGAAACAGAAACCAAACACCAACTTTGAATCACGATTTCGAGTCTGATGTAAACTAAAGTTTCTAATTTGTCGCTGTTGCGTTAGTTGTCAAAAAGTTTTCCCCGTTAGAATTTACTGAGTTGCTGTTTTGTTGCTTTGGCACAAAGAGGTACTGATAATATACAAGGTATATAAGAAGCAGTGCTTAAAACTTGATCCGATATCGCTTATATCGAAGAGAATTCGTAAAAAAATCTGAATTGTCTTCGAATTTTCACGTTTCAGATGATATAGATTACAAATATTCAGGGTTCCCAATGCCGTAAGTCTTTATGTCGGTTTGCGCTATACCTAAAAATTATAAAAAGTATCTGATGGAGAAAAATAATGCATAATAGTAGTTAACGATACCACAAAGAAAAAATCTGGTATTTTTAGCAAACAATGTTTGGTATGTAGTTAATACAATTACCAAAGAAGAAACTTGCTACATTTAGAGAAAATATACAAGGCGTTCACCTTGAAATAATTAAGAACCGATGGAGGAAGATAATATGAAGTCGACATTATTGCCTAAAAAGAAAATCCAATATACATTATGGAAAAAATATACAGGATGATCATCAAAAGGAAAAAAGGTGTTAAATAGAGAGGGCAGTCTTGCGTATCCACTTTAAAAGACTTAAGAAAAAGTAGAAATGGTAGAAATAAAAATATTGGTAAGGTGAATAAGTGTAATGCAACAGTGGGAAAAACCACTACACAAAGTTGGTCCACAGAGAGTATGGAGCAAGCTGTCGAGGCGGTTGTCAATCAGGAAATGGGATACAAAAAAGCTGCAATACAGTTTAATGTACCGCAGACAACTTTAGACAGATATGTGGCTAAGAAGAAGAAAGACCTTCTAAAATACTATCATCAAAAGGAAAACGTCAGGTACGAATATTCACTTAGGCAGAATTGGGGAAGACAGTAACGGCTGAAGTATGCTTTTCGGCTTCAGGAGCTTATATTCCTTCTCTACTTGTGTTTACGAGAAAAAGGATGCAACAAGAATTTGAGCTTGGTTTGTCATTGGGATCGTTAGTGAAACTGGGCGATTCAGGCTGGATGAATGGAGAAATATTTATGGACTAGTTTAGTGAGTTTGTAAGGTTTTCTGGGGTAACTCGCGAGAAGCCAGTTCTTTTGCTTTCGAATGGTCATGCAAGCCACACTAAGAGTCTTGATCTGATAAATTATGCAAGAGACAAAGGGGTAGCCTTACAGGTAACAACCGCTTGACAGCATTCATGAAGCCTTTGAGTACCTACTATGAGCACGAAACACGAATCTGGTTAAGAAATAATCCTGGAAAAGGTGTCAAGTTGTTTCAAATATCTACTCTTTTTTGGAGCAGCGTTTATAAATGCCGTAACAATGAAAATTATAAACTCATTCCGGAAAACGGTATTTGCCCTGTAAATTCTGAAGTTTTTGCTGAAGCAGATTATCTTCGTTCTGATACGGCAGATATTCCAAAGGAGACTGAACATATAGAAAACAATAACCGCTTCACAGCAAAGCCCAGTAACATTGGAGCGAACTGCAACACCGATAGTGCAAAGTACGAGACCTACAGCGCAAGCAGAATCGATAAACATTTTTGAGAAGCATGCACATTGTTCCAGAAGTCGAACTCCTCCGAGACAGATTGGTATTTCCTTTTATTTACGGCAGCATCTGTCTTAGAGTTGTGGTACCTCAAATGATAACAAAAAATATTTCAAAGCAATTTGGTTCATGCCTCTACTTCTGATATTCTACTCATACCAACAGTTGCAATTTTTTCTAAAAAAGTCAGTAAGAAACTAGGAAAGACTGCGATTTTGATGTCGACGCCATATAAAAATGAACTTGAGGAAGCTATCGAGCAAAAAATTCTCAAAGAGCAACAGAAAAATCTAGTGAAACGAAAAATCGAGGATCCCAAAAATAAAAGTGTCAAAAAGAAAATAAAACAACAACCTCAGCAAAATAGAAAAAATTGTAACAAAAAAAAGACTCGCAACAAAGTAAAAAAATGGTAACAAAAAAAAGTTGTCGAGTCATCAGAATCCTCTGAAGATGACGCCGATACACCTTGCCTGTATTGTAATGATAAATATAGCAATTCAAATTCAAGAGAGGGTTGGATTTCGTGCAACATTTGTCATAAATGGACTCACAATGCATGTGCCGATATCGACAGCGGTGACGACGAAATTAATTGTTTTGCAGATAAATATTTATGTGAAATGTCATCTTTTTCTTTGTATTCTCAAAACATTATTTAAATTTTTTTTGTTAACACTTTCTTTGTTTTAATTCATTTTTAAACAGTATCTTTAAATATTATGATAAATATCAACATCATCGACACACATTTTCATGTACCCCGTTCCGCCCCATACATGGGGTGACACAATGCGTTTTCTATAAAAATATGCAAATATGGAAAACTTACTAAATTTACTACAAAATTTTTATAAATGTCTTACCTGTAGTACATAACTAATAAGTTAACCAACATATAGCCTATAAAAATAGGAGTATTAACTGTTAGAAAGAGTCAATTTTTCACCACTAATGTTAAGTACCCCGTTACCCCAAGTTCTCCTAAGTCTGTCTATGGATGATACATTTTTTTTGGAAAACTCACGTGGAGAGCTGTAACTTTACGTTACTTAAGAATTTAGTTACTCAAAAGAGGCTCCTAAAATGTCGAACCGGCGCGACACCTTCGCCATATTCTCGAATATGATTCCCTAATAGAAAGTACGTCTTTCCGATTTTGGATCACCTTGATGAAACAAATATGAGACCACCCCCGAGTCATACTATACAGTTTGCAAAAGTTTCGTAGAAATCGCTTGAGCCATTCCAGAGAAATCGCTGATTAGATGTACATACGAGTCGAATTGAGTACGTACGTTTTTAAAATCGAGGGTGTAATTGAAGGAGGTTCTCGACCCGTGTTTATTTACTAGAAATAGGCGCAAAATGTACACAAAAGGTAAATCATGGGGCAAAATACCCAATAAATAGAAGAAAATTTGAATAAACAATCATAGGGAACCTTTTTATTAACACTTTTTTTTTGGATTTAGCAGTTCTCGAAAGAACATTTGACCAATTAACTAATGCTGTAATATATTGTATTTATAGTACCTACTTATTGGATAAAACAACTTGTTGGTTATGCTTTTGATTTTACCAACCTAATTAAAACAATGTCTGCAATGGCAATTTTCTTTTCAAGCAAGCAAAAATTGTTATACAAAATGAATAACTGCTAAAATTGCAAATACGAAAGTTTGTCCGTTAATCCGGGAAAACTAAAGACAATCATGAAAGCTATTATTTTATTATTCTGTCAGTCACATGCACGCTCTCGTTTATTCCATAAGTTAATAAAACAACCTAGCTATTGTTACCTAGTTTCAATTTTACTCGAAGCTGAATACATTAATTGAAAATTCAGTTAATGAAAAGTTTCTAATATATTACCCGATAGGGTACAGCAGCATTATAAATTCATAAGACTTCTCCATTGCCTTTTAGGCATGTATAGTTTACGTGGGTGTGCGAACGTGAAACTTATAAGCAATGGATAATAAAGATATGTAGGCTGCTGTATATTTTAGAAACTCAAAAAAAAATTTCTCAGTATTTAAAAATATCTGAAACATTTAGGTCAAAAAACTTTTGAAGATATTTACTCATACTTTGAATATTCAGAAATATACCGTGTGGACCATAAAAAATGCTCCAAACAACATTTAACGAGTCGAGCGTGGCAGGCTTCGAATGGATACCTATTTAATTAATATTTGGCTCAAATCCAGCATAGTTATTTCTTCATTCACAATATTCTTCAACATTTATTGTTGAAATAAATACTCCAAATCAGCAACGCCCTACTGCAACTTTCATTCGACCCTGACTATATTGGAGTTGTGATACCTTGCATATATTCGTATTTTTGTGTTAGACAAAAAGCTTAGTAATATGTTGCTCTAAAATTACAATATAACATAGTTTCTTAGAAGCTATGGCAGTTCCTATACCTCTGGTGATCACTGTATATCACAATTACAATAGGAAGTGTTTTACGATGTTATTTTATATATATTCAAAATTTGAAATACATATTTAGTTCCATCAGAAGTTATCGCTTGTAATAACACTTGAAAGAAGAAAAAATTTGCATGCATTCCTGCAGTGTTTATAAAACTGCCATGTATATTACTTTGAAATGCTCGTAATATTCATACATTTTTTTTTTCAAAGTGAAATTCGACACGAAAAATGGCACATATTCCAGTTCGGAATATGGAATTCTTAAATGTGGACCACAAAATCTTGACCAGCGACTAAAAAACCCCTGGAGCACATTTTCGTGGAAAAACGTTAATATTTAATTTCTTTCTGAAAAAATGGAATTTTCCATGGCACGTATTCCAGTCTGGAATATATCGAATTCATCAACTTAAACCTCAAAATCGTGCTCAGCGACCAAAAAAATTCCCTAGAGCACATTTTCGTAGAAAAACAATATTGGGACACTCAGACCCCCCTAACTTTCTCAGTTTCGGAGGCAACGTAAGGGTCAATGCTGATGAATGTTACTGGGGGTCTAAGGAACACGTGAAAAAAGGAGTTTTTCAAATCGGTGCTTTTCCACAACTTTTTCACATTTCACACTTTTTTCCGGCTTATACACTGGATTAATAACCTGGCAAAACTAATATGAGACCACCGCCGAGCCATACTCCATAGTTTGCAGCATTTCATAGTTTAAGTCATTCCAGAGTCACAATTGAACAAACATAAAATCATATCCTCCTCCTTTCTTACAGTCGGTTAAAAATGGTACATACTTAACTCTTAAACATTAATCAACGAATGGGTAGCGAATATTGAATGCTTTGAATTCTACTCGTATACCCACACTAAATTGAAACAAGCTATAAAACTGCTACATAATTACAAAATAGTTGAGCATTCCCAAGTGCTCGATGCCAAGAATTTTGAAAACTATAATTTACTGCAAACAAATTCCAAGAATGTGAATTATTACTACCAGTGATTACATAACGAGCAATTTAAATTAATATTTTTTCCAATTGTTATTTTAACCAGATTATGAAAAGGTTTTATTATATGATGTTTAGACTGCAAGTAATCTTTTATCATGTTATTTATGTTTGAAAATTCAAAAACATGTCATATATCAGTGAATGTGGAAGGCATATTCCCCGTTTTCATATACAGGAATGTTTAAATTGTCTAATTGAATTATCGCAATTCCCAATAACTGTCGTCAGTCTTACCATAAATTAGACTTTGTAAATGGTGATAAATTAATGTAGATCGTAAATCGTGTTATGGTATCACTACACTACTATTCCGTACTCAACTCACAAAATACCTAAATCTAAACGTTTGGATTAGCGAGGCATTAAATTTTCTGTTTGAATGAAAAACTGAAGTTCCACATGTTGAATTATTTTCGAGAAACATATTTGTAGAACAGATTTTCTCTAACAATTCCCTGCATTACAAATAAACTAGCAAATGTAGTTGTTTCTTTAACTGAGCTGACCTTCGTCAAAACAAGTTGATTTATTTTATCGAGAAACCGACTTCTATACCTGTTGCCTGTGTAAAAAAATGAATGTACTTCCATGGGGATTATTGGGCATATTTGTCTTTTGCAAGTAGTCAGACTTATTGGCCTGGAGTGGATCACCGTCCAGGCAGCATGTTGCTCTTTGATAAGTAGTTAATTTCACAGTATGTGAAATGGATTTACAGAATATTGTTATTAATTGAACTATATATGCGCCAAGGTGTTATAGGTAAATACATCACAACACTACACTTTTTAAAATGAATCCATGTGTAAATTGTTGGAGTTAGTTTAAACAGCTGATAGATGCTTGTCGAATTGAGCGAAATGAAATTTGTCTTGAGCTACCACCCTGCATCAAATAGAATTAGTTATATATTTCATATAAACCCATTATTTAGAGAGATGCTTACGACCACTTATCATCCATAACGCTAACTATAGAGTAGTCAGAATTCCATAATAAAACAATCTTTTGTTGACTAAATAACCCATTAATATTCCTCTGATACCTAAACAACAAAAATATTATAGATACTTTAATTTTATTGAAAGTGAAATTGCTCTAAAAAATGTAGAAAATAAAGATATCTTCAGCAAAAATAAAAAAACTTCTAAAAAACGCTAATAATACAAAAAGCAATAACCAAATAGACAAACAAACTATAAAATCAATCACAGCCAAAATCAACGACAACAATCTAGTAGTAACAAAAGCAGATAAATCAAATGCCACGGTAATTCTCACCAAAACAGACTACACAAATAAAGCAAATAATTTCATACAGTCAGAAGATATTACTCGTGTTAATAAAGACCCCACAAAAAAATATCAAACCAAATTAAAACAATCGGTAGCAAACATAGAAATAATCCTTTCGGAATACGAAAAACGAAAAATATTTAACATGAATCCCTTAACACCAAAATCATACAGATTAATTAAAACGCATAAACCGGATAACCCCATTAGGCCTGTAGTATCATATTTTATATCAATAGTCCAACTAGAGAACTAGGTAAAAAATTAAATTTAGTTTTTAAACAACATACAGATTTTAAACCTTAACAGGGAATAAAGAACTCCTTAGAATTAGCAGAGAAGTTAAAAAATACACATTCCCCCGAATAATTCATTTCTGGTATCATTCGACGTTAAAAACATGTTTTCAAATATCCCCCCCCAGATGAATGTTTAAAACTTATTCAAAATTTACTAGACAAAAGTAAATTAAATTACTTTCAATTCAATAATCAATTTTATATTCAAAACAGCGGTCTACCGATGGGATCACCTCTAAGCCCTTTATTAGCGGATATTTTTATGTCTAATTTAGAGGAAAGTATACTAAATTCCCAACCAGGCAAGAATCACATTCATTTTTGGTATAGATATGTCGACGACGTTTTGACATGCTTTAAGGGTACTACTAGACAATTACACACTTTTCTAGATTCTATTAATAACATACACCCCAAAATTAAATTTACATTAGAACGAGAAACAAATCATACAATAAATTTTCTAGGCCTAACCATCACACACAAAGATATCCAATTCAAATTTGATATTTTTCGAAAACCTACATATACTGATATAACTATCCCCTTTGATTCTTGCCATCCATACGCACACAAACTAGCAGCTTATAATTCAATGCTACATAGAGTTTTTTCGTTGCCTTTACCAGAAACGCAAATAAAAACAGAGCTCTCAATGATTCAAAAAATAGCCAAGAACAATGGTTTCCCCACAGAAGCTATCACCAAATGAATAAACAAAAAACAAATCCAGTATACTTTTAAAGCAATTTATCCCATAGTTAGAGAAGAAAAACAAACACCTTACATTACCATCACATACTGTGATACACTAACAGAGAAAATATCAAATATTCTCAAAACACATAATATCAAGATAGCATTTAAATCCCAACAAAAATTATCAAATTTAATTTACAACGCCAAGGATAAAACAAATAGATACGAAAAATCTGGAGTCTATAGATTAAATTGCTCAGAGTGCAATAGCATATCGATAGCACAGACCGGATGTAATTTTAGAACCAGATACCTCGATCATGATAGGTCTTTCAGACTACAAAAAACAGATTCTACTTTCTCTAATCATATATTAGATATTAATAATATGGAAATCCTACACTATGCCAGCAAAGGTTTGAAACTTAATTTGTTAGAAGCATTGGAAATATACAAATACAATAATAAGGATGATTTAATTTTGTTAAATGATCAATTAGATATTATGTACCTACTCACCTCTTTTTACTGCTATCAAGATGTAATTAATATTTCTGAGAAACCCCACCCTTAGATAGTTAGGATATCATAAAGTACCTGTATATTTTAATAATTCTCTAATCTGTTTATTTCTAGAAACACATTTAAATAGGGACCAAATCTTTTGTATTTCATTATTAGTTGAATCATTGTTTGAAAATGACCTAAAGGGTTGAAACTGCAGTCACGTTTTGTGTAAGTATAGTGGTAAAAAACATAGTAGTGTTTTACTCAATTTCGTTAAAAAAATTCACTAAACTATGACCCCAGTCTAGAGCATTGATTCCATTTGACCCTGGCATTATCTTGAAATTGGCATGTATCAAACCAGACATATTTAAATAGAAAATCATTAATTATATCGTGCAGAAGCCGTTTAATATAGACTGTTTAATTGTGGAGCGATATGAATATGATTTATCCATATGGTGCACGTACTGCAGTGAACAGCTTCAGAAAAACATAGTCACATTTCGTTGCCGATAATTTATGTAGGAGGGGTTTATGAGCTTAACCTTCCTTTTTTAGAAGCATTAGCCTTGGTTTATTTATTTAGATAGGGTGACATTTTCTTAAGTATCAATGTTAAAAAAACATTAAAAGATTAAAGGATTAGACCATGTTACTGTATGACTAAAAAGTACAACAGATTGTCTACGTATTAATTAATATGGAGAATAATGTTACTACTAAACTGTTCAAATGTCATATAAAATACGAAATTAAACCAATGGAAAATAATATCACTAACATAGCAGCAAACAGAGATAAAAGGATATCCGAAAGGATAGGTATACCTAAATATGATAGAAATTGAAGGGATATCATTCTACAGATACAAAAGAAATCTCAAATACACCTGTCACTACAGGGTGAAAATGTAAGGAAACATTCCTCTTAAAAAATGGAGCTGATGCCAACAAAAATGTATAACAAAATTTCTATCTCGTGTTAAAAAATGTCTTCATCAAAGATGATCATGGAATTAAATGTTGATGTTTGTGGTTTTAGCTTATGTCATTCTTTTGTAATGATTATATACTCCAGTCACCGTAGCCGAAAAAAGGCCGAGTAGGGGAAGTAATTCGCGTAGAAGCCAATTTTTGTATAGTTGTCGAGGGTACATTACTATATACTATATACATTATACAAATTAAATGATGTTTCCTACAAATAAGTTCCTATCCATTTTTTCCTTACGAGATACAGAGAGTGGATAATAAAACATATTCTTTATAGGATTTTGCAAACAGCAGAAAAAAAAACTATCTATGAGAACCAAAATAAAAAATATTTGTAAAATTGTCGATTTTCAATCTTTGCATTCTTTCGATAAACTGAATTCTAGTTATGCTAGCAATTAAAATCCTAAAATCAATTTTGTCTTTCTTATTGGACAATTCTCATTCTAACATAGTCCCCTACGGTTATGCAGAATAAACCAGTATCCACATAACCCCCTACGGCTATAAAGATTCAGTTAAAATGAGAACAAAGGCCTAAAATGAATTTATTTACGTTCCTCGTCATTTGGAAAATTTTTCATTCAAACGGATTACATTTTCATGGTATTTGGTCCGCAGTTAATCTCAGGAACCTCTACACCCATTACGCTGCTTCGGTAAACCAAAGTGACAGCATCTTGACAGGCCACAATGAATCCCTCGGATTCCAACTTTAGCCCAGCTAAATTATTATTATTATTATTATCTACACGAATTATTATTATATTAGAAATAATTTGATAAAAACCTCAAAAAATACCCAGAAATGGCCAATAATTTGAAATGTGTCCAATTTTGGCCAACATATCTATTGTATTCGTATTTTTCGTAATCAGCGATTCAAAAAAGAAACATAATTTCATTGGATTTTGTAATGAGAATATTTGAAATAATTTGACAAAAACGTCAAAAAGTACCTGAACGACAGAAAGGCTTAATAGGAATTGTTTTAAGACTTTGCAGGTCAGATTTAATTTAGTCAGTTTTCTACGTAATTAAAAAAAATAATAATAAAATAATTTTTCGGGTCCATTTTTTAAATTCGGTTTTTTTTTCCAATTTCCATTTTCTTATAACAGCACGAGGCAAAAATTCCCGATGTTTAAAAGTACCAGGTAGAACAAAAACTACCAGTTTGAAAAGAATGAAATTATTAAAAATCCTGATTAGATCTTGTAGATACCTGTATTACATTTAAAACTTTTATTTCATTTACCATTTCATTATTTATTCCAGATTTAAAATTATAAATAGCCTTGTTATTTACAAGATGCTGAGTTAACGGGAATCTCTCAGTTGAAATTTTTTTAGGACAAGAATTGGTAGAAACTCTATAAAAAATGCTATAATTAACAAAAGGAATATACCTATCAATTGAAATATAGTTAATAATAAAATTAGTGTAATTCAAAGGCACAACTTCTGAAAGCATAACTCCTATACCTACGTCAAATTATATACCTATCTAGTTTCATACACAACGTTGTTTCGAACGTTCTGATGCCAGACAAAATTTCATTTCCTTCTAAATGTACAAATGGTCCATGTCTCGTCGACTTTTTAAGACAAACGCAACAAATTAGTGGCGCCTGATAAAGAAAATACGCTTGCGTATTTCAGAAATCGATAGTTATAGTTTAACACAGCAAAAATAATTCATCAAAACTTTGATTTTTATAGGAAAACCTATCCATCAGCCCAGACGTCGCTCATAGTAACTTTAATGTTTAGTAAATAAGGGGAAACGTAAAGAGCCACTGAATCAATATTCTAGTCTGGCCACTAACAAGTTCACAGGACCGTATCTAATGTATTATAAAGGACCAGAATAATATAATGCATTTTGTAGCAAAATCCTTGAACGCAAACAGGAGTATTGTTTGAAACAGTACTAGAGGATAAATACAATTCGTAGTTGAATTACGGGAAAAACTTATCCAACTTTGTGCAAGCATTACTCCAAATCAATTCAATGATATGAGAGGTTCATTGCATAATCGGTTTGGCTATTGTTTGGCACAAGAAGGTGGTTTGTTTGAATCCTTACTTCATTAATTTATTGTTTGATAATTATTAGTTGATTTTAGTTTCTGAGGGTTATTTAATTTTATTTTAATATTCTATTTTCATTTGGGTTTTAATAAGAATTGTTATTTTATTCCCATAGCATTTACGGCTAAAAAAGAAACTGCAGAAATGCTTTCAATAGAAGAAATTATTTATCAAAAATGTGACAAATAACTTCTTCGCTTTTGACGAAGAGATATTGTCTCGTTTCGTATTAGAAATTATTACCTACGTCTGCACCCATCCTTAGTTCATGCCGTACTAAATTCAATTCATTTATTCATTGTGTGCCTCTGCTTTCACGATTTATGGAACTAGCGAGGCGTGGTCAATTACATCGTTATTCCTATATCCTAAACTGCATTTTCGGAATCTGTATAATAATTCTGAATGAGTGTTAGTAGGGTTCATTAGTTATAAAAACAAGACTGCTGTTATTAAGGCCTCAAATTAGTGCATTAAGGTACGAACTCAGTACCATGTACTGTACATACTTTCTATCCTCTGATAATTTTGTTCCTGAGCTAGCCTAGCCTAAGCTATGCTGATGAGGATGAATAACTCCGAAATACGTATCTGTGCTGTGTTTCATTTTTGGAGTATATACCAATTATTTCGGTTTTAATAAATATGACGTCTACTTTTGATCCTGTTACATAACAAAACTTCATTAAAACTACCAGTCATTTCCAAGACAAAGCTGTATATTCTCCGGAAAACGTGACTTTTGATTCTGAAGAAAAATAATTGGCTCTTGGATTCAAATCAACATATACAGTTAATGGTGATATGGAGAATATCAGGTGTGTATATAAATGCAGTTTAATAGGTACTTTATCAAAAAGATATCACTGATTTTACATTTTTAAAGCACAGGGTTTACGGAGACGTGGAATGTGTGTATTGGCGCGTCCGTAGTTACATGTATTTGTTTACATAAGTCAGAAGAAGTCTTCAATGTGTTAATGCGTCAGAAATTTTCATGTGTAACTAGTAAACCAAGACGACAGAAGACCTCGGAACTTTTCAATTTCATGATCGCGCTTACGCAATATCACGTGACCTCGAAATAAAAATTTTCATTGGCACCAGGTCCCCAAAACGCATGCGCTTGAAAGAAACGTTAGACACGGTGTTTACTGCCAATTAATGTTCGCATATTTAAAAACGAAAAAAATTACTCTGAATTACGTCTCCCTTTATAGAATCGATTTTCTACCACCTTAATTCTTTTTTAGCGTTTTTAATTCTCACCTAAAAAGTTACAAGGTCGACAAGCTCCATTACACAGGTCAAAATCATTATCATACACTTTTCACCACCATGTCTTTTATTTTGTATCTATCTCTTTTCTTCTTGTTATTCAGCCCGTTTTTGTTATAAATTCAATTTAGACCGATAAACCTTATAAAAATTCCAACTACTTTAAACTCAATTTTCCTCTTCAAACAACCAATACTTCCCAACGACGGTGGCGAGCAGACTGTTGAGGTAAACTGCTTGGAATGGGGTCTCTCCATTGAGTCAGTGCCTTAAAATTAAGTTTTAAAATATGTAATTTTCAAGACAATTTTAAGCCGCCACAGGCGGTAGGAGCCTTGTCCTAGAATAAGTTTTATTGAGCCGAACTGGTCGCGATCCGTCCAGCCGTACTATTGTGCGGCACGGGGTATAAGTATTTTTTAGGGACTACTCGCCAGGCCACTCCAACTTAGAATACCGTAGGCTAATCTAGATTCTACAAGTGTAAAATATATCTCTCATGAGAGGATATAGTCGAGGAAATGAAGCAGGAAAAAGGCTTAAACCGCAACATGAGACTCCGCCCCACCTGATTTTTATGTGAGATGGCGCAAAATGTTCCTAGAGATGTATCGAACAAAGTTAGGGTCATGGGAACTGGTGCCTTTTCGACTTCCGGTCGTAAAATGGGACAGCAGTGCGCTATTTCCGGTCATCAAGAATTTCTCCTAAGTTGAAACAAAAATCCACTGTATTTAATATTTTGGACTATTCTAAACATTTTTGACTCTTGACATTTTTTACCTAACCTCAAATTTCTAGAGATACAAGCGTTTAGAAAAAAGAGAACGTGAATTTAAGCCTTTTGTTTTATCAAAAAACTAGTATTTACGATTATTTTTGGTCTTTGATTATCAACTAGAACATTGGTCAAAGACCAATATAATAATCGTAAATATTAGTTTTTTTACAAAAAAAAAAGCTTAAATACACATTTTGTTTTTTTTTTAACGCTTATATCTTGAGAAGGGTGAAGTTAGGTAAAAGATGTCAAGAGACAAACAATGCTTACAATTGTCCAAGATGTAAAGTCCACATATTTTAATCCATAATAATCGCCCCATAAATAATCGTAAATACTCGTTTTTTGGAAAAAAATAGCTTAAGTATACGTTTTCTAATTTTAAATGCCTATATCTCGAGAAGGGTGAGGTTAGCTAAATGTCAAGAGTGAAAAAATGCTTAGAACTGTCCATAATATAAAGTCCACATGTTTTGATCCATAAGAAACGCCAAAAATAGTCGAAAAAAGTAACCTAAATACACGTTTGTTTTTATACGCTTATATCTCGAGAAGAGTCAGGTTAGGTAAAAAATGTCAAGAGTCAAAAATGCTTAGAATTATCCAAAATATAAAATCCAATGGTTCTTTTTCAACTTTAAACAAATTTGTTGGTGATCGGAAATGGCGAACTTCTGACCTAGTTTACGGCCGGAAATTGAAATAGCACCAGTTCACATGACCCTGACTTTGTTCTATACATCTATAGGAACATTTTGCGCCATCTCACATAAAAGTTATGTAGGGCGGAGTCCCATATTGGGGTTAAATGCTTCATTTCGACTAATATGTCTAATGTACTCTTTAAATATTTGAATCTATAAAATATTCTCCTTAGAGTTTGTGTGATGCTATTATCTTGTAAATTCCGCCCCAAAGTCTATGAATGGCTATGCCTATATGTATCGTGGATTCAGTTATTAACTATCCGTGTTTATTTTTGAACTGGAAGCAAGCAAATTATTTTTTGAATTACCAAAGGCCGAAAATAAGGCTGTTTTGGAATTTAACAGTTTATGGTTACACCAGTCCATTGTGTAGTCCAACTCAACTTAAATTCTTTTATTTTAATCTTCCCAAATATCGTCTTTAAAGAAAATGGCAGTGTCATCTGCGAAGCTAAATATTGATGCATGCACTTTGAGATTAAGTAATCTCTTTAAGTATACAATTAACAAAAGTGGGCCTAAAACTGTTCCCTGTGGTACTCCGCGCAACACAGTTCTTTCCTCATTTAGAATATTGTTAATCCTAACTACATGTTTACGATCTAATATGCAGTTCTATTATTAATGGTTAAATGTTCTGGAGATTTTACTTATTATATTCATATAATTCACATATTTTTACAACAGATTCTTACTAACTGATCATCATATTTTAGATATGAATATCTCTCTAATAATATTGAAATTTTTAAGATACATAATTTTACGATAGTTTTACACCATGTAATAGCAATATATTACAAATCTACAATTTAATATTATCTTGAAAGGTTTAAAAAGTTGCAACACACGTGAAGAGCTTTATTAATAAAATATTTTTGAGGAATTAATATCAAATTTTCTGTACATTCAAATGATTTAAAAAAATGTTTACTTTATTATATTCAAAAACTATCATTTAACGATTTAAATTTTACTTAAAAAACGTCCTTATGGCTATATATTTATGTAGGTATTTCACATTTATTGCAGTTTTGTCACTATTGGTCGGTACAACCCTGTTCACGAGCAAAGCATCTGTGATCTGAACCTCAACAATTGCACTCGTACAAGACCCTTAAAGTGAATTATCCGTTAATAGTCGGTGGTGTCATCTGGCCAACGCAGTTTATACTTTAAACTGGATGAGGCTGGATGTTTCGACCGCGCGCCATCTGCCGGAATTCGAAACAATTACAGCTCAGGGTCAGAATAAGAGTCCGCCTTCAAATAGAACATCGTAATGATGGATGAGAACCTATTTTATAACTTAATATATAAAGGCGGTCGTTCTTGTCTACACCGCCATAATTAAATCGGTGTCTCGGAGGAAATTAAATGATTTATTTTAAACCGGTATCAAAGAGGTTGTTATTGATTTTGGTTTATTAATAGATGCTTCAGTGGTGTGGTTTCGCTTTTGTTGATTGAGTGGCAGTGGGCCACAGTAAAAACAAAAAGGCGGTGGATCGGTTCCCGGCAATCTGAATTTTTAATCCGAGCCATGGGGATTTTTCAATTACAGCTTATTACCGCAGGATATAATACTAAGAGGTAAGACATCATCTTTGAAACGATTAAACGAAATTCTAAGATTCTTCTGAGCCAGTGGACAAATCGAATAAGCATTTTCAACCGGATAGTCCGAGAATTGCGAGCATACATTTTTCAAGTCATTCATCACAGTTAATTAATTTGATAGGTAACTATCATTCATAATAAAAATAAAATTTTATAGTTCTCTTCATATATTCAAGGCAAATAAAAAATGTCGAGGTTTTTGATCTTTACCGCAAAGTTAAAGGCGCCGACACTTTTTATGTGCTTTAAATATATGGAGAGAATTATACGTGAATTTGTCATATCGCTTTTTAGTCCAATAATTATAAAAATTTCCATAACAAAAATGTTATCTGAGATTTTCCTTCAGTAACTGTTAGTGGAGGAATTATACATCACAAAACCACAAAAATAAGTTCTGGGAATACCGCGCAACCCCCCAAAAAACCACCCCTTCGGTGAAAGAAGCCTTATTTTACTGATAACTCGTTAACCGTTGAAAATATAAAAAAATTGCTCACCGTAAAAAAGAAAGTTGGACTAGTTTTCTAAAAAGAAGTCCTCTTGTAATTTTCTTGTATATGCCATGATTTTCGAGAAAACCGATATTGAAACAAAACAAATGGAAAATTTGTATTTTTAATGCGTACGAATTTTCGTTTACTTGAAATTTTTTGCGCGCGGCCTATAGAAAAATTGAATTGCTCGAAAACCAAACAAGCTAGGAAGAAAATTCAAAATGGGTTTTAAAGGGGACATACAATACTCTTTTGTGTTTCCATTTCTGATAGCTATTGATATATATTAGTATATAAAAATAACAATACCTTTTGATTATTTTACGCTTTTAACTATTTACAGGCCCGTAAAAAATAACACTTTAATATAAATTATAAATACATCATCTTTTAGTTCAAGGTAGTACTTAAATGCAAAAAAGGTTAGGAATAAAAATATTCACATTTACAAATTTACCGGCATGTTGAAATTAGCCAAAAAAAATTCAAAAAGGCCGCATATTCAATTTTTTGGTGATATTTTTTTTACGCAATTTTTTAGCTATTAAATACTACATACTATCGACAATACTCATTATCAACATATCTGTCGTAAAGAATGGTATCTAACCAGGATTTCAGTGTAATACAGCCCAAGAAACAATTTAAATTTTATCGTGATCTTCCGAACCTCTTGAAGCCTATTTAATAAAACTTCTAATAAAACTATATATCTTTGACAAACGCTATTTAACCTTTATAAAGCTTGTATAAAGCTAAAAAGGACCATTCTTAAAAAAGTTCTGAGGGCCTTTTTAAAAAGTCATTTTAAAACCAATTGGTTTTATTCTTAACAGCCTTTATAACGTTCTGAATGCCTTGATAAAACTATCTATAAAACCAACAATATATCCTAAAAGCATACTTTTGGCCTTAAGGGACTATCTACAAACCGTTGTGCAAACTATTGTAAAACCACTTCGTAAAGTCATTATAAAACTAAAATGCCTTAGAACTGCGCTTAAAAATGCTATTTGCTCTGTTAATATGGTTACTTTCAATAAAAAGGCTTTATGCTTGCCATCATATTAAAACTAATTTGAGAATGTTGGCAAATTAGTCGCATGTTAGTAATGGATATTATAATAAGCATTTGTTGTTCAGCTTTCAGCTGGTCTCTCCATACTGGTTAAAAATATCAAATTCAGTATAGGTACTCACCATGAGTGAAAATTTACTTGCGCATTAAATTGTACTGATGATATCACAACTAGTAGGTTGAAAAATATGGAAGCCCTTCAAAAATATTGAAAATTTTGGGAATTTTAAAAAATAGTTGAAAATTCATTTTTTAAAAAAAGGTTTGTTGATATCAACTTAAATCACACGTTAGTAATAATACTCATGATTTTAGTCCTTATTACTCATAAATTGTTGCAAAAATTGCAACTAAGCAAATGTTCACTTGAATAATTGTAACATGGCAGTTTTTGTTTACAAAGATATCTTTGTAGAAAAATGGCGATTTTTGATTAAAACTGTTGGTTGCCGGCAATACCACAATAGGAGTATTTAATCCTAAGATAGTCACAATTCTCTCGTACAAGAGCATTTGCTACTAATTACAATCAACTTAAGTCCTCTTACATTTATGTGAGTCCAGTTGGTATTGTCTAATACCAGTTGATCTTGTCTAACACCATTTGACCTATATTAAGATTTGTTGGATTTATTCACAACCACCATAAAACCTATTGCCCAAAAATATATAAATAAGAAAAAGATAACCTTTCACATTTATTTGGATAATTTGAATTTTGACTAATCATAATGCCCAAAATGTGTGTGAATGTGTGGTGTGGTTCCAATTGTTTACAATAAGTCCTATGTTTCGCCATAATTGACGAATGGCAGGTGGTCTCAATTATCAATTGTTGAGTGGTTGCTGGTGACGAATCATCATATTCTGTTTTACTAATCTAAACTGATGGTGTGTTATTTACTATTTTCCAGTAGTTACCTACTTCTGGCTTTCCTTTTAAAGTAACCACTCCTTTTTATCCTCATCCACGTTTGTGAAAAATGTGTCTCCATTTCTTGAGGTACTTCGCATATGCACACATAAGTAATTTAACCTAAAATGAGTAAAATCTATTTGTCCACCTGTCAAATTGCAACTTTTGCGGTTTTATGAAGGAATTTGTCCAGACTAAATGGTTCTTATGTTACATTTGGAATTATACAAGCCAATACAGTTTTATAGCAGTTTTATGATTTTATCGTGGTAATGCTGACGACAAATGCTAAATGGTATTGAAACTAAGCCTCCAGAAGGTTGTTTTACAACCCTTAATAAAACTACTTTGGCTGAAAGAATTGTTGGCCTGCTATACTACCGCTACAAAGCCATTTAGCAAACATACATACTCAATAAAGCCATTACAAAACTTATTCAAGTCCACATAGAATTTAAATTGTTACTTGGTAGTGTATATGCACATGATCTGAAGTATCTAGGAAGTAGTTATAAAATACAACGAAAAATGGACAATTGCATGAAACACTGTGAAATAACTCAATTATAAAATATGGTGTATACAATTTTTCCCAGCGGTTAACAACTTTGGTTAGAGCAGTGAGGCTTTACTTTATGTTCTAAGTAAACTATGTTTCAGAATTTAGAGCATAAAGTTTTTTATTTAGTTTGTAGAAATACGCCCGGCTGCAACTCCAGCTAGGTTGAAAATTAATTTTAATCACCTTCATATTTTTAAGCCCCGATACGAGACAAATTAATTAACAAAAAACAAAAGAGTATATTTCTATGAAGGAGAGGCTACTGCAGAGAAGTGTGTTATACTATAATTAAATTTATATAAGGTATTTTCAATTTCTACACAGGAAATTAAATTTTCTGAATATTCCTCTACATACCATTTTCTACCGTAACAATTTATCTCGGGCGCTTACTCATTACTACAGAGGAAAATATTTTAATACAATAATTAGACCGGAAAATTAATTTATTGTGAAAGTGAAAAATACTCCGAGGGCCATTGTTTTCGTTCACGTTTCGCGAATATTTAAAGGGTGGGCGTTAAGAATAACTAAATTCGATTACACCTTTATACAGTGAGCGTTATGTAAAGCTTAGGGCGAAATGCTTATTAACCTACATCTCGCAGGAGTCTACACAGACACCAATTTTATTTAGAGTATACACATCTTTTCTATCTGCATTGATCGAAAAATGCAGCATGGGTATGTATGGTAATTGGTACTTTAAAAGGTGAAATTTTATTTTCTTATTGTGTGAACACCAAGTACATAATCTTATTGAAATTCGGTATTAGTGAGACTTTGATAACAACGAATAAGATTTTGAGTGTTTTACTGTTAAAACTTTACCTAATATTTTTTTTTCTTTGGAAAGTTAGGTTCATTCTTGTTAATAAGGGAATAAGTCATGAACAGTGAGACATACTATGCATGTAAACGATACACTCTCGTATTTTTCAAAGCAGTTCTGGAATTGTTAGTCGCGAACTAGACAAAATTTCGATAACATCGCTAGAAGTTTATCTTCACTTAAATCAACGTAAGTGTGCTATAATGCTCATCGTTCGTTCACAATACCTACTGTAGATTCTTGATTTACTTTCAGTCCTTCTTCACCTCGACTTAAAAGATCATTTAAGAATTACCTACCCTAAAATTAGTTATTGCTCAGGAGGGTTCTCAAATTTTTCACAAAGCTTGCCGTTGTCCTGGGAGCTACTTTCCTTATGTTTTCAGCCGCCCGCCTTTTCAAAGTACTTTAGCTTAATGCAGATTAACATCTTGCGTTCGCATAGTATATGTTCTGTGGTGTCTTTTGCAGTATTACAGTATCTTCGTTTATCATTTCCTGGGAACTTGCTGTATAATACTATAGTTTTTAAGACTGATCAAGTAACAGCAACATCTGGTGTTCCTCAAGGGTCTGTTCTTGGACCCATCTTAATGCTAATATTTACAAACAACGTGAAAACGAATGCTTTGGTTTGCCACGCAAGTGTCCTCTAGGTAGGGCTAGAAATATTGAAGTATGTTCAAGACTCACAGAGAGGCCGTCGAAAGGGGCAGAATTTCACATTGATTGATTTGCTTTATTGGTATGCTAGCGTGGTTAGAATTAGACCAACAGTGTATACAGTTCGTTAACAACAAATTACTTATTTAATATGTATAACATAATGAATAAGTGGTTTATTGTTTTTCATATTACACTTTAGATGGAGTGTATGAAAGTAGTTTGCAAATTACCCAAATTATAATTTTCACAATGTATTTATTGTACAAATAACTTGATGAAAATTTTACGCCCTTCGCTTATTTTACATCGATACATAAGAATTCAAAAAATTAAATTTTAATAAAACAATGTGTTCGAACCGTAACACGCCATATAAGAGTGAAATAAGGAGAAAAACTGAGTATTTCTATAATGAATAAGGTTACTTCAAGAATTATTTATTTCGATCGGAATTTAATACGACTTTAAACCAACAATCAAGATTTTTAAATGAAATCTTATCGTGGAAGACGTAAACTACAATGGTTGGCACCGTCAAAGTTTATTCGACATTTAACAATTTTAGACTGTAGGCGTTACTTATAGGTTGAAAATATAAGTTTAATAATTACAAACCTAATTATTTTCTAAAGGTTAAGGTGGCCATTCCCTAGAATGAGACATCCGATAGGGAAATATTTTTTATTTTTGGCCATAACTTTCTTTTCTTAGTACGTATATTTAAAAAAACTATAAGAGTACCTAAGTAGAACCATAACAAGACTATTACTATGAATTTTCTCTCAATAATTTCAGGGGTTTGTAAAATAGCTAGATTTAAATTTAACAATTATGTTAATCTTCCTATTTCATAGTTTTAAATCTAGCTATTTTGCAAACTACTTAAATTATTAAGTGAAAATTCATAGTAATAGTCTTGTTATGGTTCTACTTAGGTAGTCTTATAGTTTTTTAAAATATACATACTAAGAAAAAAAGTTATGGCCAAAAAAAAATGTATTAACATATTTCCCTATCGGATGTCTCTTTCTAGGGAATGGACAACTTAAGAAAGCGATTACTAAGTAAAATTAAAGACACATCTACAAGGAGTAGTAATTTAATTTATTTATAATAATATTTGTTGTCTCAATGAATACTTTTACACGGGATATTAAAGAGAAATTAAAAATTCTTACCGACTGTGTGGATATAGGACTTTCCATCTAAGCTGGCGATATTTTAATCGATTTAAAAAAATTTCATGTTTTCAATTCGAACCGTATGGGCATGTGCTTTTAAAATATTGTTCAATTATTATTCTGAAATGGGTTAAGCTATTTCTACCGTCCGTTTTGCAAACTGTGGCTAGGCTAGAGTTACATATTAATTTAACCAAGCTTTGTCCAATACAAGGTGAGAAAAATCGGGAAACGTTTTTTCTATTCTATAATTTGGCTAATACGCCATTGATAATTCTCATCGAAATTGAGTTGATATTTTCAGAGTAGCTGATACTGGATCTGATGTTAAAAGAAAAAATTTGAAACGGCAAATCCAATAAAGCTGTCATAATCGCAAAACTTCTGCAGATTTACATCAAATTTGGTAGATAGGAATATGAGAATTATCTAATAATGAGTCTGATATAAAGCTTACAATTTGAAAACTGCGAATAATTCCATTTACTTTGTTAAAACTAAAAAGGGTGAAAACAATTCTTGAAAAAATTGAACCTGTCACCACCAATGATGAAATATGTATATTAATTGAGAATTTTTTAATGGCGCCATAAAAAATTTCAATTCTGGACATAAGCAACTAGAGATAATTTTACTTTTTGGGTAATAACGTTGCCCACAAAAATGCAAGTGATGATAGCTTCATCTTGGACAAAAAAGATAAGATGGCGTGAAAGGTAGACTGATTTCATGTTTTGGGTGTATCCAAAATATACTGTGTATCCGTACACTGGTTATTAGTGTCCTGTCTCTTTTGCGTTTTATCTTTGAGCTTCCAAATTTGGTAAGTTTTGGCAGAGGTAAAATAATATCTTTTGGATGGTAACAGATGATTCAAAAGAAACAAAATGCACTTGGGAAAACTGAAATGACGTGGGACTCAGGTCCACCCTCCATTTTAAAGACATCATCAGGTTAATTATCAAATAATTCTACAGATTGGTGACAATTAATAACGAAATTCAATTCAATTCAATCAGGTAGAAAGACAAAATGTTGTTTACCTTTGACAATAAACCACATCCTGTGAAAAATAAAAAGTGGGTTAAGCAACTTATCTAAGTTATACATGTAACTTGTGTTGTAAGTGTGCTTATAGCATACCTAGGTTGTTAATGATAAAAAAGTAACGTTAGTATTACCATAACAAAATATCAATTTATAAATTAAACAGAAATATCCAACTTTCTTGTTTGTGTTCATACACAGAGAATGTGTAATAAGTAAGTAAATTAAATGTAATATTGTTTTCAAATTTTGTATAGTAATACAATTTTCCTTTATAAACGTGTTTAATTCTGTTGTAAATATATAAAAACTTTTCACATTTTTTTTTAAAATAGCGTCACGTAGATCACCATTGGCTTTTTTTTATAAAACTGTTACCACTTTTCAATAGTAATATTTTCGCACTTGTCAGCCCACATGCAAAGATAAATAGTATAAAATGAGGGACACATTACTGACTGCACTATGATATTCACGCAATCATTTTAAAACAAAGGAATAGTCCTCCCAAAAATTGTGAACTACATATACTTCTGTTCTGTGCATAAAAGTATACAGGACAATTGGTAATTATGTAGAAGACGTTTGCATTACTGTAAATAATTTTCTGAAAATTATGCATCGCTAATTATCTTTATAAAAAGTATGTAACTGGTGGAATATTTTGTGGAGACATATCGACAACTATATGCAAACGTTTTTAGTTAACTATTAAAAGCAAAATATTACTTAAAAGACAGGTATTCATTTGCACACAACCCTGTACATTGAATATTGCAAGTATTCTCTAATCCTTTGCTGTGAATATAAACCAACATCCTTCTAATCCTTATTGCTATTCCTTTTAAACTACCACTATAAGCTCTGATGTGGTTCCAGGAGGGTATTACGATCCATAAATACCATTTCAACATATTCCAAAGCTTATTTAATATAATCAAATAACATTACAGGAGTTTATTCCACGAATATGGTGTTTCTTTAGCAAATGTAACTTTTACGAGGTTTTACTTACTTATTTTTCTAGAATGGCGCTCAACTCATTGCTGACGCACACTGTATACGAAATATACTAAGCATCAATAAATTAATTTATTAATTTTTTAAATAACACAATACGAGAGAAATAGGTACCTATATGAAAGGCGTATTAATTCCGGCGCATCCACCATTTTTATAAAAACTGTACTCTTATCTTTACAGTTCACAAATAGCCACAGTCTGCCACAACTATTAATTTTTTTCGTTACGAAAACACTTATTGTAACATAAATGTTAATGCAAAATAAATTACTATACAATTATTGTGAGGGTATTTATGTTTCTTGCTGTATAAGCACACTTGATGTATTAAACCTATATGTTATGACCCATCTCAACTTTAGGACGTTTAATTTGATTCTGGAACGAGATACTTTTAATAAATATTCAGTTTTGTTCATGTTACAAGCCACATTTGTTCCAGTGAAAGAGGTCAAGCGATATTTTATTTTACATGGAATGTTATATAAATAGTATAGCTGTCAGAATTCAACTTCAATATTTACAATGTATTTAAAAAATAAGGTCTATTATCAAAGAACAAAATTTCAGAATGTTATAAAAATCTATTAATAAATGTATTTATTATTAATACATATTATTAATAGTAGGGAATCGAGCCGTTTGAAAAACGCCTGCAAAAAGAGGTCTATAACACTCGAGGACATAAAGAAACTAATGGTTTCCCATAGAAAATCACCTGCCGCATTCGAATTTTGAGTTCGCGTTAAGATTCGGAATCGCGAACACCCCTTAAAAGTCAATTTTACCCCAAAATCGAAAAACCGAAAATAGACAATTTTTAATACATCTCAAGTCATATCTTCGTTATTAAAGAAGTTATCGAGCTATTTTTTTTCCTAACGATTGTTAGTATCTGACTATAACACTGGCGTTGTTAAATTGTATTCCATTGTCTTCCGTTCTGAAAGAAATTACGAGTTTATATATAAGTCGTTGTCGGTTTTGTGTAGTGATATTTTGAGTCATCGGGAAACGATTGTTATTTGTTGAAATTTAAAAAGAAGTAAGCGACAAAATTTCTCCAAAAATACCATAATGTTGTATTTAATGAAGAAATTGTGTCTCTAACTTCAGGGAAAAAAAAAGTTATAGTAACTTAAACCCAAACGTCTTTTGCTCGCTCTGTTGTTTTTCTTGTCGCCGCATCAAACGCTTAGCATTGCACGTTCCTTGCAAGCACGATAACTCAAGAACGAGAAGTCCGATTGAATTAAAATTTGGACAGTAAGTTATAGTAGGAGACTTTCAGTGATGATTTAGTTAAGGCCTATTTTTTGAGAGGATGCGGATGTACAGGGGGGTTTAACTAAGTGTCATCCGTGAGGATTAGCCCAGATTCCAGTCGTAAGGGGGTGGCAGAACGCGCCCCATGTGTAAACAAAAACTGCATCTTTTTATTATTCAGTTAAGGCTGAAATTTTTTCCAGTACTCCTTTAATAGCCCACAAACATCGATCTAATATTGGCAGAACGCTTGGCCAGTCTTAAGAGGGTGACAGAACACCCCCAACATGTCGTGGCAGCAATGAACTTTTTATTATTTAGTTAAGCTTCATTTTTTAGTATGTTGTTATAGCAACTATTCCAAGTATATATGCAAATTGGCAGAACAATATGGCGGTCGTAACTACCTGGCAGAACGATTTAAATGTGCCGTATGCGCGCCGTGACTTCGTGAGTTCGGTCGCAGATTAATTTGTATTATGAATGCTTTAAATATAAACGATAATTTTGCTCGTTTATTTAGAACCTTTTTAGTAATCACAGATCTTTATTTACCTTTGGAGCTGGTATTTTAATACTCATTCGATGGGAATGCGACTTGAAAGTACAAAAATTAGTTTTTCATTCGAGAATGACTTTGCAACTATGAGGGACACGAAAAGTTGTACTGTTGTTTTTTTATTAGAAATTCAATTCTCTACAAAAAAGAAGGTCTCTTGACATTTTTCCGTAAATTGCTTAGTTTCTGCGATACAGTGAAAATAAAAAAAAAAAAATTCAAATATTTTTTACATTCAAACGCAAATATCTTTTGAACTATGCTAGATACGAGAATATGACTTGAAGACTTTTTGTAGAAAAGCTTTCTTAATAATTTTTCTTATCTCACTTCATTTCGGAGATAAAGTGAAAATAAAGAATGTTCTTTTCGGATTTCGGAAAAATATAATCAATATCGACTGAAAACCACAAATTATGATGTATAATTTTGTAATTATATTGTCATAATAATTGAAAAATGCGATTGCCAAGAAAAAAATTAGTAAATTTTTTTAAGAAATTGTGATTATTAAAGTTCCATGTTCCAGATAAATAAATAAATAACAGGAAATACTTAAAATAAGTAAAATATATTTCAAGAAACATCGAAATTAATTATTGCACTGCTAAAAAAATTGAATAAGTCGTGGTACGTGAATTAAAACAATATTTCTAATACATTTTTTTATAGAGAAGTAATTAATAAAAAAATTTATTTGATAAGCATCATGAAGTAATATAATACTTAATGATGTTTATCTTTTTTTTTTTAATTAGTTCTCTATAAAAAATGTATTAGAAATATTCTTTTCATTCACGTATCACGATTTATTCAATTTTTTTTTAGCATTGCAATCATTAATTTCGATGTTTCTTGAAATATATTCTAGTTATTTTATGTATTTCCTGCCTCGGAACATTTTTGCTATAATTCAAAATAATATAAATGATTCTACATATATTCACAATGTTATTTATCTATCTGGAACATGGAACTTTAATAACCACAATTTTTTATAAATTATTTAGTAATTTTTTTCTTGGCAATCGCATTTTTCAATTATTATGACAATACAATTACAATAATATACATCATAATTTGTGGTTCTCAGTCGATACTGATTAAATTTTTCCGAAGTCCGAAAAGAAAATTCTTTATTTTCACTTTATCTCCGAAATGAAGTGAGATACGAAAAATTATTAAGAAAGCATTTCTTTAGAAAATCAAATTTTCTAGAAAAAGTCTTGTCGTCACATTCTCGTATCTAGCATAGTTCAAAAGATATTTGCGTTTGAATGTAAAAAATATTTAAATTTTTTAAAATTTTCACTATATCGCTGAAACTAAGCAATATACGAACAAATGTCAAGAGACCTTTTTTGTAGAGAATTGAATTTCCAGTACAACTTTTTCGTGTCCCTCATAGTTGCAAAGTTATTCTCGAATGAAAAACAAATGTTTGTAACTTTTAAGTCGCATTTCCATCGAATGAGTATTAAAATACCAGATCCAAAGGTAAATGAAGGTCTGCGATTACAAAAGGGTCTAAATAAATGAGCACTGTTTATATTTAAAGCATTATAATACAAATTAATCTGCGACCGAAGGCACGGCGCGCATACGGCACATTTAAATCGTTCTGCCAGGTAGTTACGGCTGCCATTTTGTTCTGCCAATTTGCATATATACTTGGAATAGTTGCTACAACAACATAGTAAAAAATGAAGCTTAACTAAATAATACAAAGTTCATTGCTCCCACGACATGTTGAGGGTGTTCTGCCACCCTCTTAAGACTGGCCAATCGTTCTGCCAATATTAGATCGTTGTCGGGCTATCAAAGTACTAGAAAAAATTTCAGCCGTAAGTAAATAATAAAAAGACGCAGTTTTTTTACACCTCCTTACGACTGGAATCCGGGCCAAATTAATATTTAAATTTTAAAAAATCTATATGTTTTGTAAGTAAACAAAAATGTACAAAACTAATATTATTTGCAAATAACTGCGAAGACTATTATATAGAATGTGCAACAATTATAAAAAGTGCAGTAAATCGGAGAAGAGAGATGTTTAGCTGCTTTATATTACATTGAAATCTGCGGAACACACGTAGTTTGATAATTTCGTACCTACTCGCGAAATAATAAGTACTTTACCGTGAAACTGTTTTCATTTTATGTGCAATATCGTCACCACTGGGATATTTAGCACTCTACATAACATCATCTATATTTGTATGAAGAAGTGTTCTAATTTCAGCTACAGTAAATAATTCGTTTTCGGCAAATAAAGCTTCTTCGAGATGCCGTAGAACATCTCAAAATATGTCAATAAACGTAATACGCTTGTAAGTTTTCTCTTGCCTTCCTGATTAAGTTTTTTAGTAGCAGATAAAACAATTTGTTGTTAAAATTGCCGTTGTCTCTGATCTTCTTATTTTTAGCATTTGACCGTCTTCGGGGAGTGAACTTTTGTTATAGTAGAAATCTTGTATAAAATCTTCTACTATACAAAGCCCATAATCTAGACTTGTGGGAAATGTAATTACCGGGCGGACAGATAGACAGATGGACGAACATTTTGAAAGTCGTTCAGAATTCGATCACCAACACAGTGATATGAAAATTTTTTCTCTACGAGCGATATTATACCTGTTTTGGTAATGTGCCGATCAAATGCAAGTGCGCAAATAACACATTCTCTTTAACGACTGAGTTCTCGAAAATTAAACAGAATTTGAAAAAAGTGTTTTAGTAAAAAAACTTCTTTGATTCATTGGCTACAATTTTGTCGTTATAGTACCTAGTTATCTTTAATAATAAAGTTAACAAGCGACTACATTGTATGCTGCAAATTACAGAAAGCTATGGTATTTCTTTTTTCTTCTACTAAAAGGGTATTAACTATCTTAAATTTTTAAACTTTGGTCATTTCAACATGATTAGAAGTATGTGAGTATTACCTGTATTAAATTTAAGATCAATAAACGTAGTATTAAAAAAATATATGACAAGTTAAAAAAATTATACCTACCAAAAAATCTCAAATTAAAAATAAACTCAAAAACTCCACTGATTTCGCAATTCCAAATTAATTCGCGGTCCGGGAAGCAGTGTTTTTTTTCGTACTTATTTTCCCAGTCGGTGTATATGTTTTAATCTGTTCTCTTAGTGACAAAAAACAAGAATTTTTGAGTCTGGCTAAAATTTTTGGATGGATCCAAAACATAAAAATAAAATACAAGTCCACTTATTTTCCCAGTCATAAATATTTTACATTTACTAAAGTGGAACATAAAGTTTATGAAAATAACAATCTGGCTTATCTCAGATAGCGGAAAGTGAGTCTGGCTGAAAATTTGCGGATTAAAAAATTTGACCAATTTTGCGGATCCGTAATACTTATTTTTCCAGGCTTGAAATTTAGCATATAAATTGTTATCATATACTGTAATTAAAAACAAGTTTGGCTGATTTACGAAATTGGCAAATGAGTCTGGCGGCATCTTGAAAACGGGAAAAATAGAAAATCTTTGCTCTTATTTTCCCGGGTTTAAAAATATGTTACATCATAGATTATACTATATTTTCATAGAAAGTACACGTCTGGCTGACATTTACAATCACGAATGCCTTGCCAGACTCTGTGGCCTTCATTAAAATTTATAATTTCGTCAAGAAATATTTTTCAACCTGCCCCATCATAATTCTGTACTCTGTGCTTTTTTGTATTTCATTGTTTAATGCTCTCATGAAAAAGACCATGTACTTATTACACTAATCGCCTGTATAATCGAACGTGCCGAAGCTAGGGAGCCTGACGATCATTAGATGAGTCTGGCAAGGCTCTGGGGGTGTTCCACATTAGCCAGATTGTACTTTAAGCTGTTATTATAATATTGGCCATCATCTGATACATTTTCATGACTGCGAAAATGGGGGATATTTTTTTATGAAAACTTTTCAGTTTTTCACCTGCCAGACATATTATTCATACTCATAGATTAGCCAGACAATTTTTTTACTTAACTTCAGTATCTCTTACTACTAGAACTATTTTTACACTGAAAAAAAAGGGCAGTGTATTTATATGTTCTGACGCATTTTCCGCCTCAACCCATCGGAAACCCCCCTAAATATATATGAATTTTGCTTAGAATTACTAACCGAACAATTATATCCATGTTTGCTGACTGAGAAAATAAGTACCGAAAATGGTCACTGCCTCCTGTATTAATGAATTCCTCTTATCTGGACTATTTTGTAGAAAATCTAGGAGATTATGGTGGAGAACAGAGAGAGAGATTTCATCAAGACATCTAAGAGCTGCAGCGTCGATATCAAGGGTGGTGGGATGCCAACACAATGGCTGATTTTTGCTGGATACTCAACTCACTCAGGACGAGGACGGAAAAGATTGCTCTGGTGTCGATCATTCGAGGATGAAAGAGTCTGTTATTATAAAAAGATGCAGGACATAAGCTCTTCCTGCATTCTGGACATTTTTGCCTTTTTGAGTTTAGAAATCAAGTGCGATGTGCTGCTTCTTTTCTGATAACCTATTTGAATTCAGGAGACAAATATAATATAAAGTATAATATTAGTACACTAATTACCGCTGCCAACGCGCCAAGTTTCCGAATTTTTGCGACCTTTGGTGGTAAAAAATTTTTTGGTGTGACCATTCGGAATTCTGGCGTCAAGTTCAAGTACAGCTTGTCAAAATACATGTCAAGAATATAATCAGTCCTGTTATGAAGGACTTCTCAGGTAGCTATATCACTTTCTATTACGTAAGTTGTAGTATAATCGACTTTAGACCTTTGCTTTCAAATTACGAGAAACTTTGATGACATCGGGCAAATTGGCATACGAATGTGGTGCTCTGTTCATTAGCACATGGTCAAAATTATGTGTGTGTAGGTGTGTGGCTGTGATATTTATATTTAGTTTCAAACTGCTAGTTACGTAACCATGTTAAAAGTAAAAGCGGCGTCGTATACGTCTGCATATATTATCAAACTTAGAGGATCATAATGAACAAAATGAACCAAGGTTGTAAGGTGATCAGATCAATTTAACAGTTGCATTTTTTTGCACTGTTATAACCATCGTCATTAACACGCAGAGTTTTTGGATGTCTACCTCTTGGGTTTTCTTATGTATTTATTCTTTTAGCTTAGGGGCAGTCACGATGACATGGTATACTACATCCTTTTTTCGGCTACTTCAAAGCGCTGACAATACAGTGGCAAGAGGGCGTGTCACATGCATTTTACCGGCAATAATAATAAACAATAGGGTACCTATAAAGTGAGATCATATGCCAAAAATGTCACCATCCCGTAGACTATACAGTTTGTCAAAGTAAGTTTCATTCTTATTACAGCTTATATATATTAGATTTATTTATCTGCTTATATGATTCCAATGTAATCCTTTAAATATTTAAATTTACTTTCTACTTGTCTTAGTGCAACATAGACCAAAATTTGTTTTGAAACAAAAAACATTAATCAATATCAACCATCGAATATGAGGCATATATGTTACACCACAATTAAGACAGATATATTACTCCACGATTTATATAAAATATTTAGTTCGTGTAGTCAATCTACAGATTTTAAAGCATGTAAGTGAAGTGTGATGAATTTCAATTTAGCAAACCATTAATTCAGATCTCACTAAATCAAAGCTTAAAGCTTCGATTGAGGAAGACAAACATACCAACTACATAAACATGGCGGAAATGTTTCACTGCTAAAAACGCATCCAATAAATTAGCCAATATTGAGATAAACAGCTCTCATATATGTAACTATAATATACAGGGTGTCGGAATACCGAGTACTCGTAGTGTGTAAATACTGATTTTTTTTATTCACTTCGTTGGACCATTTCCGCTAGTACGATCAATAACCGACACCAGAAGACGAGCTACCCTTAACCTGGAAAACCCCTTCTCTATCGAGGAGTACAGATTTTTCACTTGCATATAACATTTAACAGACAATGGACTGACTGCCTTACATCCCATTCGAAGGAAGGCATATCTTCTATGCAACCCCCTCCTAAAGTTGCATATCTTCTACGTATGCACTGATACAAACCGTTAGAGGATGGAGCGGGAACGATTTCCCTAGATTCCCATCCAAGTACTAACCGCGTTTCGAGTTGATGCCTTTTCGTATCGAAATACGAGTGTAGTCAAATTCATCCACGTTCATTCCCCATAAATACTGATATTATGTGTTACATTTTTGTTTCATTGTGTAATACAAATAACCTTGTTATACTGTATTAAATTGCTGGAAAATGCATTATCCATTACGCTTTCTGTATTACTAAATATTTATGAATAATATATTAACGTTCCAACAACTAGATTAAATCTTACTATTTGCATTATATAGAAACAGTGTACTGTAAATTCTAATCTTTGTTTATGCACGTAGGTTGAATTAGATATTTATCTTCAAAACCCATACAAAATATATTTTTATTTCAATTTCAATGAAAACAAATGTGACGAATTTATGTTCAACATAAGAGTTAAGTAAGGTTATTTTTAACTACTTTCAAAAAATTAAAATGAGATTCTCCGTACCAATGTTTGTTCACTTATTACTTCGGTGATCTTAATGATATCTTTTATAAACTTAAGAATACCGCGCGGTGGTGGTCCCATTATGCCGAGTTTTTTTTTAAAGAAATTCAACCTGTATGTATATTTTTTGTTTGTTCGAACAGTGTCTAAATCTACATGTATCAAGCAGTACAGCATTTTGAGATTTAATTTGTGCAAAAAATTGGCAACAAGACCTCTAGCTTACGTCATGGTTATCATATTATTATGTAACTAAATCCCGGTATAAATAGCATTTATACAGGATGAGTCAGAGAACACTAAATCTACTTTTTTTCAAACGAAACATCCTGTATGCTATAATACTAAATAATAGATAGCTCCTTGAACTAGTTTTCCGCTGATATTAGATATCACGCGGATATCTGCTACGAGCACGAAAATATTTGATGACAAGTGGCACAATTCCAGATTTATTAAAAAATTTAAATCGATCTTCAATTGTTTCTTTAAAAAGTAACATTGTAATGTTTTTGGGTCGCATTATATTAGACAGAACTCTGGTTCCATATTATTACAAGAAGATATCGAAAAAACTGAAAATTAAACTGCAGAAACTTGCACAAAAGCTGATATTGTCGATGAATTAAATTTGTCTCGCTGTGAATACAGTATTAGAAATTTACCCATATTGTTTGTATAAAACCAACGTATTTATAAAATATAGCGACACCTTTAGGTTCTTGGCAAACAACAGTTATAATTTACTATGAACAACATTTCATATCATGTATTGGGGAATAAATAGAATAGAAGAGAACTTTCGTGTAATGCAAAGTGTGTTGGACAAACAAAACATTAAATTATAATTAGACCTGAGGAACATGATGCTTATTTCAAAGAAGACTTATAAGCGTGGTTCTGGTCTTGGTAGCATATCTTTTAGTATGGTTACATAATAATATCTTAAGATTAATTGAAAAGCAACAAAAAATCTACTCTTTGATGCTCTGGTTATTGTACAGCTGTGAATGATATAAACTACTACGAAACGATATCCTATTTCATCTGAACGCTATCAAAAACAAGAATTATCAATCTACTTGACGTCAAGACAAGAAGCCGACTAGTGAGAATTTGGCGAGTCAAGAGCTATTCTTGTCTTGTAAGGCGAAAACAAGACAAGATGTGACCATCAAAACAAGCTATATTGTCTTTATGAAACACTAGTATAGTTTTAGAGTGCATTTACTCTTAAACTTATCCTGATAACTCCAGCTTGGTTGACGAAACACAGGTCGAATGTATTAATCAGTTCCGATGTTTGTGAAAACAAACAACATAAATAAATATATTTTATTTGTGCTGCAAACAATCTTGTGTAAATAATCTGTGTGTGTATCTAATATTTATTGTTGTATTTCAACCCGACATTCAAAAACGTCAAGCTGGCTCTAATCTACAGAGTTGTTATTCCATTCATTTTTTACAGGATTTCGCTGATACTTGAATCGCTCAGTGATTATACTCCTAGATAAACAAAACATAAAAGGAAATGCTGTTAAAAATAGACGAAACATTGATTGAATATTGATCGGGGACCATTGTATGAAGAGGTATGCTGCTCTTATGTAACTATCTAGTTTAATAAAAGCAAACAATACCGCATTGTTTGTCAGTGACACAGCTCTGTGCCATAATGGTTAAAGTGAGGAAACTATGCGAGGAAAATCGCTCGCGTTGGAGCATAGCGCACGCTGCGAATAAGTTAAGATCAACAATACGTTCGAATGTTGACGCTGCAAAGGTTTAGTTTGAAACTAAACACCTATTTTGCATAGATTAAATCTTGAAGCTCATTAAAGTATAACGCCAGGATATTATTTTTGGAGTGCAATGTTAATCCACTGCTATACTCAAAAAATGACCCATTCTAATCATTAAGCCAGCAAACATCTATGTCTTCTCTTCAATTTAGTGCCTATTTCAGTTTTGAGAAAAGTGAACTATTATATGAAATAGAATTATAATTATATGGTTTATTATAAGCGTTATAAGTCTCTACAACACACTTGAGGCAAACCTGAAATTATTATAGTGACATAATTCGTGATCGAACGAAATCACAATTTGTCTTTGAGGGTTTAGACAAGAATTCTTTGTTAACTGACTGAGAATAAATGTAAGTATCCATAGAAAAGAAAACCATTCAATCCGACAGAACGCTATGTTATTGATTATATTATTCAAAATCAACTATATCGAATTTGCACGTTTTTTTTTTCAAATTTCCTTATGTGGTAACAGTGGCTTGTGTTATTCAACCTCAATGACTGCGACTAACATTAAACCCCAGAACTACACTTTAATTTTTTTCAATACTTTTCGAGGGAATAAAGCACCTGAATAACTCAGTAGCCCTGTCAAACTAACTTATTCAACAATAATAATGAACGGTTGTCTTGTCCATATTTTGTGCATTTTATTGTTATTGATCGCACTTCATCAATTTTTTATCGGAAGATATACAGTGAATACTATGACGTACAGAATTAAGGCGTGTACGTCAAGTCAAAGTGGTTTTGTTAGAAATATGAGCTAATAAAGTGCTCGTTATTAAATCAATAATTGTATTACCTTGACAGAAAAAACTGTTAAAACTAAATACTACTTACCTACCAATGAGAAAAATATTATAATGCATTTTATCTCAGATAATAATGATAATAATAACAAGTTAACCATTATACTCTGCGCCAATTTACTGCATTCTATATGATAATCTTCGAAGTTTTTTTGTAAATAATATTATTTTTAGACTTTTTTTTGCTTAAATACTAAACATAAAAAAAGTTTTCTTCTTAATTTAAATAATTAATAACTCTCTTATTTATTGATCAATTTTGTTCAAATGAACATTTTTCAAATAGAAGTGCTGTGCGCAAAGCTGACGCATCGACAATTCTTCCTCTACCGCGACCGACCAGCAGGGGAGAAGGAGGAATCTGCAAAGTAGTTGAGTAACTCGGGCTTGAAGAGGGAAACTGACAGTTTAATAATAGTATTCTTTTTTGCTCACTTCCGGTTTAAACCGGAAATGTTAGAGCGAATTTTCGGGGATAGGGTAACTTTGTTATTTTAAATGGAACACCCAGTATATTTTTTCGCAGTTGGAGAGCCCATTGTTTCCCCTTTCCGAAAATTGGATATTTGTTATGAAAATTATACAAAGTGATGATTTTATAAGGCTTTAAATTGAATACTGCGTTACATCGAAATGCTACGAAAAAAATAATTATTCACAAAGTAGACTATGGAAATAAAAGAATTCACGTGCAAATATCAAATTAGTTAATTAACAATTGCATGTTACTTTAACTGCTAACATTGAAAATGTACATATAATATAGATATCGCAAAATGTAACAGGATATTTATTAAACAAATAAGAAATAAACAAAATAATACCCATTAGTGGATCCTGCGTTATATCGAAATGCTGCGAAAAAGAACAATGATTCACAAAGTAGACTATGGGAATAAAACACATTACTTGTAAACATCAAATTAGTTAATTAACAATTGCATGTTACTTCAATTGCTAATATTGAAAATGTACATATGAAATAGATATAACGAAATGTAACAGGATATTTATTAAACAAATAAGAAATAAACAAAATAATACACATTAGTTACAAAATATTATTATGGATTAAACCCCACTATGATACGCCTATGCCTAATAGTGACTGGAAACTTGTAGAAAGAGATAGAGTTTTCTAGAGAATGGTGGGAGAAGATTCTCGATTGTGTTCCGGATGACTCTGGAGGCAATTTCAGAGTATATAAGGCGCGATTACCAGCGGAAGAGGGAGAAGTTTTACTAAAGTGAAGTTTGGTAGCGACAAGTGAGGTTAAATATAAAGTAAACAAAGTGTAAAGGTTATTTTGGTTAATTAAAAAGTATTTTGTAATCCTTAAATCATAGTAATAAAATCCAGTTGGTGCGAGCCCCTTCCTCTTTGCGATCTTAAAGATTCGAGATGTTAAGACGCGCTTAATTTCGCCGGTCCGCGCCCGCCTCCGATGCTTCGGGAGGGAATTCTGTAGTGTATAGGCTATACTCGGTTCCGGTATTTTTCCGGGTTTTTTCTTTATTAACGGACGAAAATCGCCTATCTCTCTCGCCTCTTATTTTTGGGAATGAGGAGTCGAGGGGGACGAGAGAAAATAGGGGAAGGCGTTTTGGTATTTCATAAACGTCAAAAATTTACCATTTTCGTTAGCTCCTGCCGGGCCCAATTTTCGAGTTCCACCTCGCAGTTTGCGGCTAGCGATAACTAGAACCTCTCCCCGTTCCGCCGCGACGCCGTACGGCGCTCCAAAATATGTATTTCGAAAAATACGGACGTTTTAAGATTGCACGTTTTTGCACTGTTTCGGCTCCGAAGCGAGACTCATTTTTTCGGTTTTTCGCCTATAACTCGAAAACGGTCGGAGCTAGCTCAAAATAAAAAAATCTCAAAGGACAAGAGCGTTTCTTTCCGCTTCCTCCGGTATCTTCAAAATTTCCGTACGTGTCTTCGTTTCGGAGATATCGGCCGAAAGGTGCGTCGGTGCAAAATGGCGAAAAATTGGACATTTTCACCTTTAAACCTCCATAACTTCTAAACGGGGCCTCCTAGAGCAAAATACTTCGCCCTAACGAAAATGTAGAAAAATGAATTATCTAAAAGTCTTTTTTTTTTGTTTTTCTCCGGCTTCAAAGATTAACGAGCTACGGGCGGTCAAAGTGGAAGAATTTTTCGTAATTATGTGATATTTTAAATTTAAAAGATCCCGGAAAAGTTACTTTTGTCGCGCTCGCCGCGGGACTAATTTTCCATTTTTCCGGTCCAACTTGGTATCGCCAGAAAGCTACGTTCTTCTGCTTTCCAGAGAGACGTCGAACGCCGTTTCACTCCCGATTTTTATTTACTTATGAATTTTTAAAATACTTACGGTTTTCAATTTTTACGAAAATATCCATTCTTATTTCGCACAGAACTACACTAAATTTTTCATTTAACCAAGAGCACGTACTGCACGGATAAAATGCCAATCTCCGTGTTCAAATAGAGACTAAGATCGAGCCTCTAGATCAAGTATTAACTAAAATATGAGTGTTTTAAGATTTCATGTTTTACAATTTTCTAGGTTACGTTTTAACACAGTCAAATTTGTCACATTTGTCTCGCCCCTGTGAGGCCGAATTTTCGATTTTCCCTGTACAATTTGGTATCACGGGAAAGGGCCAAGCTCCCCCTTTCCATCGAGACACAGAACGAGCTTCTATTCTATGTACTTGCTTAATTATGATTTTTTTTGTACGTAGATGTTTTTCACTTTCTCACAAAAAACCCTACTTTCACACGCCCGTGTCGGGCCGAATTTCCGATTTGGCCCGCACACTCCACTATCACAACAAAATATCGTCCTTTACGATTAATTTGAGACCTAAAAAGCCTCTCAACTCCCATTATTTCCTGAAAAATCACGGTTTTTAAAGTCCATGTTTTCCTTTCAGACATACATTTTTGTCGACAATGCAGACCACTGTAATAGGTGGTAAAAATTATGTGTGTGAAGTTAGCACGCGTTGCTGGCAACACGGCGTTGCCAGCAACGCGGAAATAAGTTTTGATGTAAAATTTTTACAAATTAAATAGAATGCCAATAATCGGGTGCCCAAAACAAATCTCGATATAGGGCGAGCCAAATTTATCGAATTAAATTTATTTGTCGTCCGATTGGCCTGAAATTTGGTACTCGGGGATTATCGACCACGGTGCTCACGAATGTGACGTCGGAATCGCAAAATTCAAAATGGCGGCGCCAAAATGGCGGACGATGTTTGTCGATTATGGCGTCACACCGCTCAAAATCGGTATGTGGGGGTTTTCGAGGTCGCCGATTACGAATCCGAAATCTAAATTGAAAAATTCAAGATGGCGGCGGAGCTGCAGGACACACTTTGCCATTTACGATGCTATTCGACTGAAAATAAGTACGTATGTGTTATCGAGGTCACAGATCACGAATATGTTATCGTAACTCAAAAATTCAAAATGGCGGCGTCCCCATAGCCTAATATTCATCATTTACTGTAACTTCCTTATTTTTCAATCGATTCAAATGAAACTCGGTATGTTGAAGTTACTGAAGTAGCTGATTGTGAATATGACGCGAAATTGAAAAATTCAAAATGGCGGCGGAGTTGCAGGACCCATTTTACCATTTACGGTGCCATTCGTCTGAAAATAAGTATGTATACGTTATCGAGGTCACAGATCACGAATATGTTATCGTAACTCAAAAATTCAAAATGGCGGCTTCCCCATAGCCTAATATTCATCATTTACTGTAACTTCCTTATTTACCGTCCGATTCAAATGAAACTCGGTATGTTGAAGTTACTGAAGTAGCTGATAGTGAATATGAAATCGAAATTGAAAAATTCAAAATGGCGGCGTCCACATAACCTAATATCCGTTATATACTGTAACTTTCTTATTTGCCAACCGATTCAGCTGAAACTCGGTATTTAGAGGTTATTAGAGTAGCTGATAACGAATATTTTTACAGAATTGAAAAATTCAAAATGGCGGCACGAGTTGCAGGACACATTCTGCCTTTTACGGTGCCATTCGTCTGAAAATAAGTACGTGAGGGTTAACGAGGTCACAGATCACGAATATGTGTTCGTAACTCAAGAATTCAAAATGGCGGCGTCCCCATAGCCTAATATTGATCATTTATAGTAACTTTCTTATTTACCGTCCGATTCTAATGAAACTCGGTATTATGAAGTTACTGAAGTAGCTGATTGTGAATATGACATCGAAATTGAAATATTCAACATGGTGACGTCCCCATAGCCTATTATCCGTTATTCACTGTAACTTTTTTATTTGCCAACCGATTCAGCTGAAACTCGATATTTAGAGGTTATTAGAGTAGCTGATAACGAATATGATTACCGAATTTAAAAATTCAAAATGGCGGCACAAATTGCGGGACACAATCCGTCATTTACGGTGACATTCGTTCAAAAATAGGTTTGTGAGTGTTATCGAGGCCACAGATCACGAATATGTTATCGTAACTCAAAAATTCAAAATGGCGGCGTCCCCATAGCTTAATATTCATCATTTACTGTAACTTCCTTATTTACCGTCCAATTCAAATGGAACTCGATATGTTGAAGTTACTAAAATAGCTGATTGTGAATATGACGTCGAAATTGAAAAATTCAAAATGGCGGCGTCCCCATAGCCTAATATCCGCTATTTACTGTAACTTTCTTATTTGCCGTCCGATTCAGCTGAAACTCGGAGTGTGAAGGTTGCTGAAGTACCTAATTACGAATATGAAACTGAAAAACTGAAAAACTAAAAATCTGAAAATCTGAAAAACTGAAATATACTGAAAAACTGATAAACTTGAAAACTTGAAGACTTGAAAACTTGGAAACTTGAAAACTTGAAAACTTGAAATTTTGAAAACTTGAAAACTTGAAATCTTGAAAACTAGAAAGCTTGAAAAATTGAAAACTAAAAAATTGAAAGGTGAAAAACTAGAAACTGAAAATCTGAAAACTGAAATAAAAGGCTGACAAATGAAAAACTGAACAAAGAAAAACTGAAAAACTAAAAAACTGAAACACTGAAAACCTGAAAAACTTAACTTAAAAACTTCAAAACTTCAAAACGTTAAAAATTTAAAACTTTAAAACTTCAAAAATTAAAAACTTCAAATCTTCAAAACTTAAAAATTAAAAAATCTAAAAACTTAAAAACTTGAAAACTTGGAAACTTAAAAACTTAGAAAATTAAAAACTTCAAAACTTCGAAACTTTAAAACTTTTAAACTGAAACTGGGAAACTGAGAAATTGAGAAACTGAAAAACTGAAACACTGAAAGACTAAAAGACTGAAAAACTGACAAACTGAAAAATGAAACTGAAAACTGAAAACCACAAAAACTGAAAAATTGAAAAACTAACAACTGAAAATCTGAAAACTAAAAAATTGAAAAACTGAAAACTGAAAATTGAAAAATTGAAAGACTGAAAAACTAAAAACTGAAGACTGAAAAACTGAAAACTGAAACTGAAAAACTGAAAACTGAAAAACCGAAACACTGAAGGATGAAAAACCGAAAAACTAAAAAACTGAAATCTTCAAAACTTAAAAATTAAAAAATCTAAAAACTTAAAAACTTGGAAACCTAAAAACTTAGAAAATTAAAAACTTCAAAACTTCGAAACTTTAAAACTTTTAAACTGAAACTGGGAAACTGAGAAATTGAGAAACTGAAAAACTGAATCACTGAAAGACTAAAAGACTGAAAAACTGAAAAACTGACAAACTGAAAAATGAAACTAAAAACTGAAAACCACAAAAACTGAAAAATTGAAAAACTAAAAACTGAAAAACTGAAAACTAAAAAATTGAAAAACTGAAAACTGAAAATTGAAAAATTGAAAGACTGGAAAACTAAAAACTGAAGACTGAAAAACTGAAAACTGAAACTGAAAAACTGAAAACTGGAAAACCGAAACACTGAAGGATGAAAAACCGAAAAACTAAAAAACTGAAAATTAAAAAACTAAAAACTTTAAATTTAAAAAACTCAAAAAAAGTGAAAATTGAAAACTAAAAATCAAGCTTTCTACAATGATTCAAGCGTTATCTAAACGAGTGCGGAGCACTCGCCTGACAGCTTTAGCTGTCACCCCTCCGGAGGAGCTAGAATGGGCGCTAGCCCATTCTAGTTATTTAATAAAGTGTAAGTGGTTTACCCCTTGTCAAAATTATTTAGAACCCACGGATTCATATAGGGTGTTTACCAAAAGGGGTGGAAATACGCGACAATATGTTCAAAATGCTGCCCATCAACTTGGATACATTTATTTATTCGCTTTACAAAGTTGTCACCGCTTATTATATTTAGCTGTTATGTAGTAACGTCATTAAAGACGTTACCCAAAAAATCTGGAACTGTGAGTTTTGGGGATTGAGGGGTCATGCTGTAGGACCTCCCATCCCTATCCAGCGATTTCCAAAGGTGGCATCCAGAGAATTTCTACTTATTATAGCATAGTGAAACGTAGCATCGTCTTATTGGAAATAGACTGTCCTCAATAAATTAATGTTTTGATACCGCACACCAAACTGTAACTATTGGAGAGGATCTGACATACTGATGGAAATTTCTGGGATTTTCTGATGCCCAAACTCTACAATTATGCTTATTCACCTTGCCATTTAAGTGAAATTATGCTTCGTCTGACATGAATAACATATCAAGAAAAGTCTCTTCTACAATCAAGACTTTTTCTACTAAATTGTACTCGTTTTGGAAAACAGTATGGAGAGTACTTTTCGGAATGCCTATCGCGGAAGAAATTTTTCTTGTAGAAGAGGAAGAATCACTTTGCATTTCCAAAATTTCAATTGCATTTTTAAGCCCATTTTCATCATTTGGAGTTCTTTTTTTACGGCCAATACAACCGAGTTCCAAAAGTTTCTATAGCATTTTGTAATTGAATTTTTTGTTAGAAGTTCCTTGTTAAACATAGTTCAAATCCTCTTTGTGTAGCTTTGTAAGATTTAGTGTCGACAAAAAAGATTACACACACAGCATTTTCATTTAAACATTTTTCTTACGGTAACTCAACTACCCGAGTTGTTAATAAACTAATTTGACGTTTCTAAGATCTACTTTGTGAATCACTATTATTTTCGTAGCATTTCGGTAAAACGCAACATTCACCTTAAAATCTTATAAAACGACCACTCTGTATAATTTACTTGATAAATATGGAATTTTTGGAAAGAGTAAGCAGTGTGCTTCCAAATGTGAAAAAATATACAGGGTGTTCCATTTGAAATAAAAAAAGACGCATACTCAGGAAGAAACTTATCCAAATTACTGGCGAAAACCGCATTTTATTATCTCAACTAGTTCAAAAGTTAAATAGGTTTAAAAGGGTCAAAATATAATGGGGCATACGGTACCTATCTGGTAATTTCTGGTAATCTCTGTACCAATCTGTCGTTATTTAGAAAAATGTGCCATCATGCCTGTTCAGTTATTTATTTATTTATTTATTTATTGCATACACTGTTCAACAGGTAAGATACCCAATTACAGAACAGGAATAAAGGCATACAAAGCATTAATTACATAATATACAACAACATAGAAAGAAAGTAAAATGAAGAAAAAAATTACTTAAATGTACGAACTATGAATAACTAATGATACGAAGAAAGAGAAACAAATAACATGGGAAATGTTTAAATATAAAAACTATATATACATATATACACATATGTGATTCAAAGCAAATTAAGAAAAACAAAGACACTCACTGGTTATTTAATTTAGAACATTTTGTTTTATGTCACTAAGGCTGCAATTAAAAATATCGAAGTCGTTACATAATTTGTTAGAAGTACTGCAAATCGTATATAAAGGTGAATTATTTAGTACGTTGGTACGCGGCGTAGGTAAATAGAACACTTGGTGATTACGAGAGGTTAATCTGGGAACGTGAAAATTAAGCTTACTAATTATTTCGGGTGCGTCAAAATCATTGTGTAGTAATTTAAACAAAAATACTTGAGAAAAGTACGTACGCCTATCCTCAAGAGTAGTCATAGAATATCTTTCAAGCAAGTTATTGTGCGGAAAACCAATCACTGGATAGGTACCGTCGGATTTGAACCACAGTAATTTAAGAAATTTACGTTGAACTGCCTCCAAGTTATTCTTGTGAACATCATAACTGGAACTCCAAATTAGCGATGCGTACTCAAGTTTCGATCTGACGAAGGATTGATAAAGAATTTTCAGAGTATCAGTATTAGTGAACTCTCGACTAGTACGAACGATGAATCCATGGGCTTTGGAGGCTTCGGACACAATGGTATCGATATGATCAGTGAAGGATAATTTACTATCAAAAATTACGCCGAGGTCGCGAAATGTTATAGGTCTTTGAAGTATGACATTATCTAACCTGTAATCAAAAATAAAAGGTGATGTTTTTAAAGAAAAGGACATTACGTTACATTTACTAGGATTCATGAATAATTTATTTACTATACACCAGGTGTTTATTTTGTCAAGAGAAGTCTGAAGTTGAAAACAGTCATCGATTTCATCAATTACTGTGAAAATTTTTAGATTGTCGGCATATAAAAGGTGAGGCAAATTAATTTCGTTCACTATGTCGTTAATAAATCTTTGAAGAAAGGTAAGATTTGGACATTTTTAACATAACTTAACAGATCCTCATAGCTATTCAACGTAAGTTATAGGACACATAATAAGCGCACAATTTTTTCAATTTTTTTCGACCATTGGCGTTTAAGATATTTGCGGTTAAAATTAGAGCTCAATATTGTTATTAGATTAGATTATTTTTCAATTCTTTTTTCTTATAATTATCGACACTTTTGGGTGTGTTGAGTGATGCCAAAGCTATAAAATGTATATCAGAATTTTTGCCTGCCTGTCTTTGGTAATTCAAAAGCAGTGCAACATATTTCGATAAAGTTTTGTTGACATGTAAACATATTTAAAATTTAGACCACAGGCTACCTTATATCGAATGGCGGCAAATTGGGAGAAGATGGTGGAAAATATACTAATTTAGATACTGACCATAATCCTCACTAATTTAGCATTAAGTCCTTGGACTAAATCATATCAGGGTAATTGAATCTTCTGTTTATTTGATTAATCTCCGGGGAAATTACTGGATGCCGTATTTCGGCATGGTCTGTTCATAAATGCTGTGTAATATCCAGACGATCCCAACGTTTCTCTCTTATCAGAAAGAATGTATTCATATTCTGAGCAATCAATTCTCAAGTTAGAATATACGAATAAATAACAAAAGAAAATCTAAGAGGAAAAGAGCAGGATATTGCCACTCTAGGCGTACTTTGGATTGATATATTCATATACCCCGGCTTATGAGATGGGGTCAAATATATTTTATATTAAAATAAAAAAATACGAAACATGAAACAATCTCAAATGGGGTAGAAAGAGGAGATGGTGTTGTGATAGGAAAAATGATTTATTTTAATGCATATTTATATATAGGGTTTTTCCAAATATGTATGGCATTATTTCTGGAGCATACTTCTTACATCCAAACAAGAAAAACGTTGTTATAAAATATTTCAAATTGACATTAAATACTATGGGTGGGTGAGTGGTTGTACCGTAGCCCTACGCTTACGTACATGAAATAACAGGTATCATAATATTTAAAACCTCATAGGACTTGATCAATTCTTTTTAACGGAAAATTAACGGAAAAGAGTAATGTGTCATATATCGTTGAAATAAGAATAACATACTTTCGAAAAGTATAATAAAAAAGCATGCCGCAGTGGAAAATAAGAAAGTTGTTGTTTCGAAAGGGCATTAAACGTTCACTGGTTTCGGCATTGTGTACCCATTCATAAACACATTTTTTAAAGACCACTTTTCGTGTTTCTGGGACCTTAATACTTAAAGATCTGGTCTTGTTTCAATTATCTTTTACCAACTGCAGTAAATCCCCATTTCTATGGGTGAGGAGGTTAACTTTATAATTCATTACGCAATTTCATTCACAAATGAAACAAAAAATAATATTTACAATAGATCTAGCCTTGGCACTTATATGTCTGTCATTCATATTGTTTTAGTGACACAAATTACCAGTGGTCAATACATGTGTATGTAATTGAAATGCCAAAATAGAACCCTGGGCGAGAAGAGCGGGTCGCTGTCAATATCCTCTTGTGTTATGAAATGATTTTAGGTTAGAATTTGATAAAATATCATAGATAATAATTTAGTGTCTGGATGTGGGTCAATCGCCTTCCTGCCATAAAATAAGAAGAAAGTGTACAAAATATGATCTTTCTCCTAAAGCCATACCGCAATATGTGAGCATTTCTAGTTCTGGATAAGTATAGCAAATGTATCGAAACAGATACTAGGTACATTGAGAAAGCATAACGAGAAGGGATATCAGTTTCAGTTTATTATTATCAGTTTCAGTTTATTAATATTTAAGTACAATTTTACGACACTATATTTATGTACAATTTTATATTAAGTTTTAATATGTATACCATACCGCAATATGTGAGCATTTCTAGTTCTGGATAAGTATAGCAAATGTATCGAAACAGATACTAGGTACATTGAGAAAGCATAACGAGAAGGGATATCAGTTTCAGTTTATTATTATCAGTTTCAGTTTATTAATATTTAAGTACAATTTTACGACACTATATTTATGTACAATTTTATATTAAGTTTTAATATGTATTATTTTAACGTACAATACTAATTTTCCCTCTATGACCTGCCTAAACTATAAAAGTTTTGTTTGCAATATCATAGAGGAAAAAAGGAACAATTTAATAATTTATTAGTTTTTTTTTTGAGGGTATTGAGGACTGTTTAAGATATTGTAATGGATGCAATACTTATATTTATTTACTTTCCTCATAAAAAAAAGGGGAGATTTTATGTTTTTCTCTCATTTTCAGTATAGTGACAGACTAAGAGAAACGTAGTTGTTGTGACAGTAGATTTATTTAGAGGTTGGGTGTATTGCACAAGTAGTACATTTTTTTAATGATTTCAAAGTTTTCAGTAATACATTTTTTTATGTTATTCTGCAATTTAGTTTTATTTTTAATTTCCTTTAAATTTTTTGGAAGCATATTATATAACTTTGGTCCGTAGTAAAATATAAATCGTTGGGTATGGCTTTTTATACACAATGGTAAAGTGACAGAAATCTTATATTTCGTTCTTGTTGCATAATTATGGGGTAGCTTTGACATCTTTGAAGTGTTATTTAATGCCCATAGTAAAGTGTGGTAAGTATAAAGTTCTCTTACTGTGAATAAGCCTAACTCATCATACAACAGTTTAGTGGAATAATCATATTTCTTTTTAAATAATATTTTTAAAATGGTGTTTTGCATTGTTTGAAGGCAATTTATAGAATTATTAAAAAGTCCGCCCCATATCAATATGCAATATCTAATTATGGATTCAACTAAGGCATTATAGATTATCATTAACAGTTTTTTATTTAAAATATCTCTTATTTGATAGAATTTATGTAACAGTCTTCTGAGCCGTCCTGTTATGTATTCCGCATGATCTTTCCACTTTAGATGCTGGTCAACTAGTACACCTAGGTACTTGATGCTATTTGTTTTCTCAATCGCGGCGCATTTACAGTTCGTTTGATTGGTACATGGCTGAGAGTGGATTTTTATGTTGTTTATTTCTGGTTGATCAGCAACTGTCGAGGAAAAAGTAACAAATTTAGTTTTTTCAATATTTAGGCTTAGAAGACTGTCATCCAACCAGACTTTAAGTTTTGCCATTCCTTGTTCTGGTTTTTTATATACGTTATCCCAGGAATCACTTACAAAGATTACAGCAGTATCATCAGCGAATGATATAATTTCCCCATCTATACTTTGTATCTGTGAAATTGAATTTATATATACCAAAAATAAAATGGGCCCCAGTACAGTACCCTGGGATATACCCATTGTAACGGGGAGTGGATCACTGTATATGTTGTTTACTTTTACTATCTGATATCTCTCTGTAAGATATTCCTGGAAAATTTTTAATGGTTGACCTCTTACGCCTAATGATTCTAATCGTTTCAATAACAATTCATGATTGACAGTGTCAAATGCCTTAGCCAAATCCAAAAATATTGCCAGACATTTTTTATTTCCATTAAATCCATTTATAAGTTCATTTAAAAATTCCATAACTGCATGTTGTGTACCTAGATTTTGCTTAAAGCCAAATTGTTTATTATTTAGTAACTTTTTACTTTCCAAAAAATTTACTAAACGTGTTTTAAGACGATGCAATTGTTGTCGCTAGGAACAGATGTAAAAAAATTTGATCAATGAACTAATGTTATATGCATAGAACTTATTGGATTAAACAACGTGGGGTGTATGTTTCTGGTTCCACCAATGACTTCCCTCGTTTTGAATAATTAGGCTTTGATATTAGACGTGTAATAAAAAATCCTGATCTAAGTAGAACATTTTAAGTAAATTCGCCAAAACCTAGTAATTATGGAAGCAGTATTAGATTAACTCTTTTTAATTCTTAACATTTGATATTAGATTCGGTACCAGCTACACTGAAAATACCTAATTACCAATTTCAATACAATTCCGAGAAAATTTGAATATTGTCTAATTTTGTGAGTTCGGTCAACCGTGCAATGGTCGTAGCTAGATGAAAACTACAATAGGACCACCGCCGAACAATAATTCTCTATAGTTTGTAAAAGCACAATATTCTATTTTTTATTATCATTTATTATTATTTGCGACTGGAGGAAAACCGAGTTCCAACTTTTCTTATTTCTTTAATATCGCAACCTTGGCTTATTTAACACACGTAAAAGTTATTCATCATTCTATTTTGGGTCTAAAGAATTTAAAAAATGGGTATAGGTATTTACAACAACTTCCCTCTTTATTTATCCTGGGCGGTCACTCTAAAAATTATTAGTTAATTATTACGAAACGACATGTGAGAATGACAATAATCGAAATGTAGTTATCACTAGTATTACAAAGAAAATCCTGGTAACTTTTGGTTATAGAGTGGTCATCCGACAGCAAAAATTCAATATTAAATAAAAAGTGCCAAATATGGAAGGCTTGCATAAATACCTTTATAAATTTCCATGATAGTTGAGTTATTTCTTAGGATGATTGCCCTATATATTTTTCACTAAAACTACAATAGGTGTCTTTCTTGTCAATTGTGTTAACTCTATGCCAAATATTATTACCAGCTGTCATATATTTAGAGGCAGATCCACGTAGTGGAGTGAAAGTATAGTACAAAAGTGAATTATTTATTATTTGTTTGCTTATAGTAATGAAATATATTCTCTATAGGATTTGGCAAACAGCGAAAAAAAAACTATCTATGAGAACTAAAAGAAAAACTATACTTATGTAAAATATATTAATGAAATAAGGTAGGTAAATAAATTCATTTAGGCCTCTGTTCTCATTTTTAACTGAATTTTCATACCGTAGGGGGTCATGTAGATGCTATTTTAATCAGCTTAGCCGTAGGGGACTATGTTGGATGCTAGTGTTATAATGAGAATGTCAAATAAGAAATTGGGCAAACTCATTTTAGGATTTTGATTTGCTAGCATAACCAGAGTCAGGTGAGCGAAAGAATGCAAAGATCTCATTAATATTTTTTACATATAGTTTTTCTTTTAGTTCTCATAGATAGTTCTTTTCCGCTGTCTGCAAAATCCTATAAAGAATATGTTTCATGGAAGTATAGTAGTGGTTAAAAAAATTTCAATTTTTAATTTTTTTCGAAATAGGTTTAGAGTGCCATTAAACGTAGAAATTTTAGATTCGAGCGAAACAAGTTTTTTCATTATCTATTCCCTTTAGATGGTCTACCCATATTTTCCAGTGAAAAGTCTAACCATTTCTTCGCTAGCAGTAGCGTCAACTACCAGATTTTACTATTCTCCATTAAGTAGTTTTTCAGTTAATGCACCAACAGACAGACAACAGATCGAGAGACAGATACAGAGACAGATAGACTGACGGGATTGAAAAATCTATATTTTCGTAACCTAGATGATCTGAAACGTGAAAATGCGAAGAAATCTCGGAAGGTGATTTTTTCTCGAATACAACACTTCCCTTCGGTATGCGAGGGAAGTAACAATGTGTTTCTACTAAACAAATTCGATGAAACCACATGTGAATTAAAAGCAGTCAATTTGTTTTCAGGGCGTACCCGCACAATATATAAGCGCTCTCCTTTCCTATGCCCGCACATAAATATCGAGAGACCAATACTGGAATATAAATGGCACAACTAGAACCATTAATGTTTCGACGTCAATTAATAAGTAACGCAATCAGTCCACAATTACCATAAGTATGCAACATTTTGTTATTGTAATTTTACAATAACCATAGGCGATTTTTAGCGAACAAATTGCAGCTATGCGATTACCGCCGGACATAATCGGATGATAAAATTACGCAAAAATGTGTCGGCGATAAATCATAATCAACGATGTGTCGAAATGTGTACAGACTAGAAAACAGTTATTTGTGCAATGTGTAAAACAATCTACCGTTTGATAAATCAGTGTCGCGTTGTGTTGTGTGCTTTACTAACAAAAACAAGTAATTAATATTTCACTTGAAATTTTAAATTTAATTAACCCGGTTAGTTGAGCTTAAAATTTGAACAAAACTTAATTAAGGAAAGAAACATGTTTCTTTCTCATTTCACGCTGTCTGAATTTAACTCTGGCCAAGAATAATATACACAGTGTAGTAATTTGGGAGGACCCACCCTAGATATTTCCTAAATGAAATTTTTTTAGCACATTTCAAGGTATAAAAGGGGACATACGATAGTATAACATTGATTTCCATAATAACTTTACTTCTCTTTACCATTAGCTACTCAACTTTATGGTGCAATGATACTTTACTTCTGACTAGATCGAAATCAATATAATGTCAAAAACATGATTCGAAAATATAATAATGAACAAACTAGCGACAAAAATAAAATAGTACATATATTTGTACAGCACTGATGATACCTACAGAAATAATATTTCTGAACGCATTGGTTCAAAATCTGTGTATTATCTCGAAATATAGGGAGCAAAAAATATACAGGGTGTAATTAGTTTCATGTCATTAAAAAAACGTGGTAGGAAACGACAAGACAAATAAAAAAAACCTTATCTAACAGGGGGTCTAAAGCTCATAGTTTCGGAGAAAGAAAATAAACAAAAATTTCCAAAATACTTAATAACATAGTTTGAGAACTACTGGCTTATTAGGGTAGGACTTATTGCCTCGCATCTTGTCGCACATATACTCTCCTTTGTAATATTTTCAAGTAATAATTTCAGTTTGTGTCCTTACTTGGTAAACAACGTACACACGCGAACCACCCGTTCCATGGTTTTGTTTGTTGCTTTTGTTCTTTTTGAATTTTGTGCCACTTATGATAAGATTTATTTTATTGACTTATCGTTCAAGTCGTTAGTTACCTATGACACTACACTTCTCGTTCGTGCTTTTTGTGTTACTTCTTGAATTTTGGACCAAGTTTTTTTTTTTGCTTTCTTTATTGATAACGTTAATTCACAGTTTAGTGTAGTGTTTTAAAGCGCAGATTTTGGACATTATGGGAGATCACACTTATCCAGAGCTCTCGGATATGCACTTGGTGTATGGAGAAAGTGGTGGAAATGTAGCTAGCGCGGAAGAACTTTATCGTTTAAGGTTTCCTAATCGACGTCATCCTTGTGCTCGTACATGTCAGCATTGACCAGCGTCTTCGAGAAACAGGTCGTCTCGATGGACATGGAGGAGTATGAGGTCCACAACGCGAAGAAAGGGTAAAGTTGCCTTCATATTTCTAAGTCACATAAAAAATTCCCGTCGAACTAGTCCGCGCGGCGGTATCATTGAATAAGTAAAGATGCCGCCTGCCCGCTTTGTACTTACCGCATTATGAAGACGACTTTAATTGACGCAGAGGTTCAAATTTTGGAACTTGTAGAAGAGGATCCAACTTTAAGCACCCGCGATATCGCGAACCGTGTGGAAGTATCCCATTTTGTGGTATGGAGGACATTGAGAGATATGAACTACATTCCTATCACTATCAACGCGTCCAAACACTAGCAGAGCTTATTGTATCTTCCTCTGTCAGTTATTAGAGTTGTTAATGAACTCAAAAAGTATACTTTAAAAATAATTTCCAGCGTTCTTTATTATCGTTAAATAAAATGAAATATTTTGTGGCTGAATTATTCGAATCTAAACATACCGGCACTTAATTTCAATTTAATTAACATTAATTTAAAAAAATATGCATTATAAAACATTGTGTTTGCTATTATCAGCAGCAACTGAAAATTTATAGAAAACATCCAGGAAACCTAGTAGTTGTCAATAAGTCTTTTGTTTTAAAATTCTCGAGCGTATGAGGGCACAAGCTTGTTACAAAGCAGTACAAAAGCCAACATCAACGTTCCAATAAGCAAAAAGAGTCGATATTGATCCACTCATGAGGAGTGTGTTTTACAGTAGTTTTTAACTACACACATCGACAAATTTAAAGGGATGGACATTAATTGGCATATATTTTCTGCATATTTTTTTCTCCCTAACAAATTGAACGGAAATCTTTTAAAAGGAATAGTTAATTAATAGATTACTAATTGAGCTTGTTTGGCAAACATTCATGCCATTTTGAAGCCTGTTTAGAAAGCCTAATGCAAGAAATAAAGTTTTTGAAAAATTTGAATACTAGCCCAGTTGTCAGAGACCAATTTTGATGAAAAGTTAGAATATTGTTAGCTCGCTAATTGTTTCATGAAAGGCTAGTAGCTCTGTTGTCAGAAACCAATTTTGATGGAAAGTTAGAATTAATTGTTACCTCGCTAATTGTTTTATGAAAGGCGGCTAGTTCTTTGCTAGTAGAAAATGACTCAAAAAAGTTTACTAAAATTTACCCCCACGAACCCTTCTAAAAAACCATCTGAAACGGAAAAATCCAGTTTTTTGCTAATATCTCGAAAAATAATGAAACAAAAGAAATGGATAGCACTACGTGAAAGAGGGGGAAATTTCACATCAAAAACGTATATGACATTTTTTTGTACTATCAAAAATGTAGGCTCCAGATTTTTTTGTTTAACGCACGAGAATGTAACGTAGCGACACATAAGTACGGCTCGTGAAGCGTGCGCGGTCACTGACGCGCTACACTTTAATTGTAACTTTTGAACTAATTAATGAAATTGAGCTCAACATAGCTTAAATGAAACGAGAAACATGTGGCTATTGGATTATCATATTTTCGAATATAAAAACGAATGTATGAAGTCGAAACATAAAAGATTTCCGATGAATTCGATAAAAGCTCTACCATTTCTACAATTTTTAAGATTAAAATCTGAAACTTTCACATATTTTCTTCTGATCTTGAAGTAATGTATAAAAAGATCCGATGGATAGGTATGCCAAATAATTTTTGAAATAAAAGTTATTAACGTTTATTTTATCCATAGATTCATGAATTTTGGAGCAAAGAAAAATGTTTCTTTTATGTATATAGCAAAACGTTTTTTTTTGCTCGTTATTACAGGACACCCTGTATAGAAAAAACTGCTCATAATCTCGGTGCCGTTCAATTTGCCGACGTGTGTATAATAACCTGACCCAAAAAAGAGGTTTGATAAAATCGCACAATATATTATTTACAAGCGACATGATTAAATTATAATTTTATTTTATTGCCATACTCAGCCATTGTTTTGGGAGGGAAATAATAAGAGAAAACACTAATTATGAACAAACAAAAAAAAAATCAAACAATGACAAAAAGTTTATTCAGTACTAATGACTAGAATTTTAATGATTTCGACCATTCTAATTACACCATTGTTGAAATTCAGGCAAGGTTCAGAACGCGAGCTTGAGAATTGTAAAAGAAAATGTAAAAAAGACAGTCTACAATTTCCAACGAGTGTAAACAGACATCGCACCGGTGCGGGTGGGGGAATTCCAAGGAAATAAAAAAGAGCAATTTTTCAAAGCTTTGTTATTCGCTACACGAAATGAATTTCCAATTTGATAACAAACTTGATAGAAAAAGATATCTTGTACATAAAATAAAGGTATGAGATATCGTTAATCAATTCATAACATTATATCTTTCTTAAGTGCATGTCCACTATGGAGCACCGACCCTCGCACCGACCCTCACATCGACCTACGCACCGCACCAAAATTTATATCGGCTGTATTATCAAATGATGGTGGCCACTACGGCGGCCACTGTCTAGCGCACCGCCATTAAGTGCTGTGCTATTCTAATTGCAAGGGTCGGTGCGAGGGTCGGTGCTGCGTAGTGGACATGCACGAAAACGATCGTGATATTTAAGATCAAGATTTATTAATTGTTCTACGGAATGGTCATATTTTTTTCATAACACTCACATAAGTAATGGTTTAAACAGATTAGTGTTGATGTTAAGGAGTAACGGTCGGTGATCTCCTATACTCTCCATGTATTTTCAATTAGTGCGCCAACTTATGAAAACTAAAAATGAGACTATATTGCTAAAACAATAATACACGTTCCTTGTTTTTATTGAGGGCAATATTGAAAGAAAATGGTAAAATTAAAAAATATATCGTAATGGTTCGAAAATTTGTCTCTGCGTAATAAATAGTGACTTGATTTATTAAGCTTGAAACGTGGCAATATTGCATGTTCGAATCTCATTTATATGTGGGGAAAGTGGCCATTATGACCAGTTGATTTTGTTGTGGTTGGCGATTCTTCCCTCGTGTTTATGCATAATTTGTCAAAAAAATGAAAACAGAACGTGAAGAACAGAGAAATAAGTCGCTATTACGATATAAAGGTCATTTACATCAAACAATAAGTTGCGGGGTGTATAATGTCATTGTCGCAGTCAGTCAAAGAAACAAAGTGCAGATTGTGCATGGAATATTTATCTTTGGAAAATGCCGAACAAGAGACAAAGTTTGGTTTGTCGTCCGTATTTACAATCAGATGCAGCAAATGACTTATAGACGGAGAGCTGGCTACGAAAGTTAAAAATGATAAGATGAAGTGAAAATTTTTATGTAAAAACCTTTCTTACTAGCTGAAAAGTACATAGCTCTGAAGCGAGAAGTCGTTCCTGGGGTGGGAGGCGTGGGCAGGCGGTCAGACGTGTTCATTTTTAATCAAAATAATATCTTTGATTGTAGGCTCTGCAATTTTGTGCAGTTATTGTTTTTAACTGTAGAAATTGCGTAAAACGTAAAATGTAATTTTAGAATAAGAAATATCAGCCAAAAAGTTCATAACAAATTTAAAAAAGTACACCAGCACAAGATTCGAACCTAGAAATCCGCTGTGAAAGTCATCGCTTAACACATTTTTTGACATTTCGCGAATTCGACTTGTTTTTTGTTCCATTAATGTCACTTAATAACCGAAAAACCCCGGAAGAATAGGGAGAATTTAAATATAAAAACAAATTCGCCAGAACTGCACCTTGACACTTAAATTTAAACAATTTTTCCGACTTAGACCTCTGGCAATAACTTTTCAGCTAGTAAGGAGGGCTTTTACATAAAAATATTCACTGCACCTTATCATTTTTAACTTCCTTAGCCAGCTCTTAGACCATTATGAAAAACGACGTCTTGACTAAAAAAAAAAGTAAAATGGTTGAAACATGGAAAACGGATGGTCGCCATGAGATCTTTGATAATCTTTGGGGGATATTTGGGAACCTTGGGGATCTTTGGAGATCGTTGGGAATCCTGAGGTTATCTCTGAGAATCTTTGGAGGAGTTTTAGGAATCCTTTATGGGATATTAAAGAATCTAAATGTTTATATGTTATTATAAGCAAAACAACTCAATTGAAGTATATGAATAAATGTTAGGTGCCTGTATTTTTGTTCTGGGCATAATAATATTGTAATATTCTTTTCCTGCTTAAGATGTTAAACATAGTTTGATTTTAAAAAGTAACATATTTTTTTGACAGTGTTCGAAGTGCCTCGCCAAATTTTACTAAATTTATATTTATAATCATATTTGTATTACTTGTCACTTTTCAAATAACTTCATTTGGATTGGTCAAACCGAATCACAATTTTAGACACACGTTGCTCCAAACTACAATCATAAGAAAAAGATGCCAGGCCTGAATATAACCTTCATTTTAATTAATTGTTTTTAACCGGGTCGCACCTAACATAAATTTATATTTTGTAATATTTACGATTTATATTTTTGGCACAAATTTCGAAAATTTTAATTATGATTTAAATGTGTTTAAAAAATCAAAGCGAACAAACCGATTATGGTTTTTTGGCTCCTGAATATATTAAGGGAAAGGTTTATGCCGATATATTTTTAAAACGAAACTGTAAATCCTCTCTTTCGATTATTGTATTTATAAAAAAATATATGCCAATGACGTTATATTTATATTCGAAGGAAATTTCTCTTGAACATTTTCCGTCGAAAACCTCGGAGACAAGTTATACAATTTTAAAGTCCCTAAAGATTCCGGCGGATACGTTGTTTTGACTTATATCTTATGTAAATAGAGCTTAACCCCGTGGGAATATAAAAGAATTTCAATTCACCAATTTCTTCGTGAAAGCAAAAGTTAAGTTATGCCTCGCTACAGTACAAATATTCAGCAGAATATGTCTATTTTCTGCTCCGGTGAGCAGGACGAAAATTTAAAACAACATTTAAATGTCTGGAATAATCTCAATGCTAGATTGTACTTGGATTATGGCTGTATTTGTTTTAAATAATGTTTGCTTAAATTAAAATGAATTGTTAGATAAACATGGGTTTTGTCTCTTTCTTGTTCGAATTTTGTCGCAGGAAAACGGGTATGCTAATTCTCATTATTTCAAATTTAAAGTCATTAGTGCCATTACTTTTTATTGTACTTTCGTTTAAATACTTAATTGATATTAACCACGTCATCTTCTCAAATTGTAAATTTTTTCGTTTCTGGGATAATTTCTTTATTTATTCATTGTATGTTATCGAAATTTTCTATCAATCTCAAATTATGCGCATACTCTGTTTGGGAAAGACAGAGAGTAGTAAATGACATAAACATAACATAAACATAAACACCACACATAGTAGATAACCCCCAAATCCAAGGCTTTCTATAGGCTGTCCGGAAGGAGGTTACACATTTAAAAAAACGCAGACAATGTCCATTACCCACCAACTTTGCTACTGCTGGTGCTGGGGATCGAGCACAGTACACGTTAGACAGCCTGACCAAGCGCGCTCGCCACCAAGACGCTTCTGAGAAAGATCAACCATAGACGTACCAACAAATTAATTATTACATTAATTGATACAATTATTTCCAGTTCTTAATTCTACTCTCGGTAATTTGGCCAAGTTGTATAAATCACGTACTAAAAGAAACAGGAAGTGTGTCAAGAATACAACAAAACAGCAAATGACAATTGAAACATCTCTCTACTACAGAACGATTATCTCAAAAGGAAATACTAGAAGGGAATGGAAAAACAGTTAACTGGGAACTGGTCAACAATAAGTTCAAAAATAAAAATAGCGAGGAGGAAAAGCCGAAGCGGAAGAAATCACCTCTGAACAAACAATAACTACGGCTAACCAAAGAAGATGAAGACCGCAGAAAAATAACAACATATACCAAGTACATGAGGATAGGAACATCATAGAAAAAACATCTACACACATGATCAAACGAAAATGGAAGCTCGTCAAGAAACTTAGCAAATCTATTCGATCTGACCAGAAACGTTTAGAGCAAGAGCCAAACCTGCCTTAATATTTGGGGCAACAGAAATCTCAATTCTTAAGTAGACCATATCCTAGTGGATAGAAAAATAAAGACAAAGTTAAGAATACCAAGGTAAAAAGAATAACAAAAGTCAACGCAGAACATAAAATACTATATGGAGAACTAGAGATAAAGAAACTGGAAGTACGTAAAGGATACAACAAAACAGCAAATGACACGTGAAACATCTCCCGACTACAAAATGAAGAACTCAAAAGAAGGAATACATTAAAGAAATTTCGAGGATATACTTACACATTGTTAGATTCAAAAGCATAATAAACAAAGATGATGATAGATGGAAGCTTACAGGAAGAATCTCATATACACCTACATTTCCTGTTCTATATTTGTACTCCATGCGTCATGTGGCTGTCGCTGGTTGCAACAAGCAAGTCGCGAATCCAATTGGGAGGAATATAATATACAGACTGGATATCCGAAAGTGGAAGCCTACCTTACACTGGCTAATCAATAAATCAAAATCAATCAAGTTACATAATATATCAACTGATATACAGATCCATACTCAAACACACCTCTAACAATAGCTATGGATGTATGTCTAGATATGTCAGTTTATTTCATTAAAGGATTATCCTACAACCGGATCCAAATTGCACAAATGTACAATACCCATCATTTTCACTGGCTATGATGTCAGTAGTTTCGTTGTGAATAATTATTCCGACATGTCCTTTGACCCACATAAAAGTAACGCCCCATATAGATTAATGCATAATGTCTAGAATTTGGCCTAGCATATCACCCACGTTCTGTTTATCTCGGTTCCGTGTATACATAATAAACTACTTATGTAAATGTAAAAAATATCATTTTACTGATTTTTCTATTAACAACTTTAACGTTAATTTCTAAGCACATTAATCCAACGCATTTATATTTTTGTTTCAGAAAGAGTTTAGCAGGGTAGTATGGGCCAGATGCCCCACTGGAGTTTAGGCTAATATTTTTACCTTCACATCACATTATTAAGAGGAACTGTTCTGCAAGATATCACACCCCTGTCCACTGTTTTTAAAATAAATTAATTAATAGAATTCTGAAAAATCATTTTTTTCTCTCTAATAACGTAACCAATTCTTATGATTTTTTTATATGCGATAGATATATCAAAGAGGTATTAGACAAAAAAATTACCTATTGAGTATTCGCAGTAAGTAATATTCCCGAATTAATAATTTTAAAACATAAATTTTTTTATGTATGTTGAACATTACATTATTACCATTCTTTCTTTCAAAAATGTCCCATATTAAGCTCTATAACATATATTTTTTTCAAAATTTTCGTAAGGGTAGAACAGTGTTTAAATAAAAATATAATTACTAACACCATATAAATTAATATCTATAGTCTTCCTAATAGAAGACTAACTAAACAATTAATTCAACTCCATATTTGATTAATATTCATATATTTTTTGTATGCGTCAAGAGTATCAAAGGCAGGGGGCAACAACGTTCCCTATAAACGTCTCTCAATATACATGAAATGTGTTGTTTAATACCTCCATGGTATTTCTGGCTCAAAGTCGAATTCGATGACAGACGCATGTTTCGTGGCTCCTGCAAGATCTCGAGATAAATCCGGATAAAGCGGCAACAAAACGTCGAAATTGTCTTGAATTAAAGCCCAAACAATTCTGCATTGATTGGCATAAATTAGCACGAGTCTGGCTATTTCATATAGTTGATATTTGATTAAATTATGTTGGTTGAATAAATCAACACAAAAGAGTAAATAAAAACAACCCAAGAAAGTGTACTGCTTGACCGTAAAATCTATACCTGGATGGATGCGGTCCCCTTTTCAAGTGGGCGATAAAAAATAAGCAACAGCCAGCCAGATGTGGATGTAAATGAAACAGATAAGTTTTTGTTTACTTTACTTCTAATTTAGTTTAGCTTATTAATGAAGTCTGTTTATTCAAATTGAAAAATTAGAAATTAAAATTGAAAGGATATTTATTTATTGGTTTATTAATCCTTGTCACAGGACAGTTTATTAAACAACAGAGAGAAAAAAATAGGTAATGAAGTAGAAAATACCCGCAATTGGATGGCGGCAGGTGAAAATAATTACTGTAAACTGAAACCAATTGTTTAAAAGAAACGACGGACCTTTTTTCTCATAACGCGTAAAAAATATTGTTACCGCTAGATACGGCCCTTCCCAGCAACTCCACCGTAAATGGATATTTACCAGTGGAACGGTTAATAAATAAAAACAAAAAAAGCTGCCAGATTCAGAAACAGAAGAAACAGAAAACTTAGAAGAAAAAAGTAAGGAGATGACGATCAATCAATCAATCAATACCTCTATGGTATATCTACCGCATATATAAAAATCATAAAAAGGTTACTTTATTATTAGATAGAAAAAAATCATTTTTAAAAATTCGTTTATATTATATTAAAAAGCGGAGGAGGCTGGGGAGTAATATCTTGCAGAATAGTTCCTCTTAGTAATGTGATGTCAAGGTAAAAATATCAGCCCAATTTCCCAAGAAGCATCTGGCCCATGCTTACCCTATTTACACTCTTCTCTGAACTTCTCGTAAAAGGATATTGTCAAAAATTGCAAAAATAATCATCTGAAAATTTTGCCATTTCAACAGACCCAAGGCCAAATAGTGTCTTGATTTATCATCGCTTCAACAAAAAAATGTCTGAAGAATGAAAACCGTCGCATCGTATCTACACTGGAAATGCATAGAAATCTTTCTGAAATTAGCTAGACTAGACTATCAAAATATTAGAACTTACTGAAATCCGGGCATCGCGTCTCAGCTGCCATTTCGATGACGTCATCAATGGCGCCCAGGACGTCTGTGAGGACGTGTCCCAGTGAATTTCCGAACCTCAGTACATGTACATGGTTTGTGTAAAATTTGGCATTAGTATCACAATAGGGTGTGCAATATATATAACAATTCACTTCAAGTTGAAATTAATATGAAGTAATACATAAATATGGAAGCCTAAACGCATTCATATTAATTATTATATCATCAGATTAAAATAATATTTATGTTAACAAGATAACCTTAAAAAAAACCGCTGCCTAAGGAATCACTACTTCCACATCCAGACTATTCGTCCAAGTCACTTTAAAGGAAACATCTTGACTATATTTGCACTCTAGTATGTGGAAATTATTGGTCATAGAATTTTAATAATATTTGGGGTAGATGTCATAGCAAAGTTTGAGGAGTTGGTTTCTACCATATACGTTAAAAATGAAGTTTCTAGTTTACCGTACTTATTTTCCACTATTTACAACCTACCACCTCAATGGAGTCATCTCAAGCAGATGTCACTACAATACATATGTGTACTAACTTTCAAGTGAGTATCTCAATTTGATGTTATCAATCCCATTAATAATGAAGCGGAGGTGGTAGAGTTTGAAAAATATTAGAAAGAAATCTGAGGCCTTGGTTTCTAGTATATACACCGAATCCCAAATTTCTGTAGTCTTACCAGCTTGCTTTACTTATTTTCCCCTATTTGCCCCTATTTAACCCCCAACCCTTCAACGGCATCATCTCAAATTATGATCTAGTTTCAGACGTCGTTATAATACATACGTGTACCAAATTTCAAATGAATATCTCAATTTTATTTTATCAACCCTTTTCATATTGGAGTAGGGGTGGTTGGGTTGAAAAATATTATAAGAAAATCTGACGCTGTGGCTTCTAGTACATACACCGAATTTCAAGTTTCTGTAGTCTTACCAACGTTTTACTTATATTCCTCTGTTTATCCCAAATTAACCCCCAACCCTTCAACGGAATCATCTCAAAATATAAACTAATTCCAGACGTCGTTATAATACATACGTGTACGAAATTTCAAATGAATGTCTCAACTTTATTTTGTCAACCCCATTAATGGGGTAGGGGTGTTGGGGGGGTTGAAAAATATTATAAAAAAATCTGAGGCCTTAACTTCTTGTACATACACCGAATTTCAAGTTTCTGTACTCATACCAGCTTGCTTTACTTATTTCCCCCTATTGACCCCTAAATAACCCCCAACCCTTCAACGGAATCATCTCAAAGTGTAATCTAGTTCCAGATGTCGTTATAATTCATACGTGTACCGAATTTCAAATGAATATCTCGATTTTATTTTATCAACCCTTTTAATAATGAAGTAGGGGTGGTGGGGGTTGAAAAATATTATAAATAATCTGAGACCTTGGCTTCTAGTACATACACCGAATTTCAAGTTTCTGTAGTCTTACCAGCTTGCTTTATTTATTTTCCCCTATTTAACCCCCAACCCTTTAACGGAATTATCTCAAAATATAATCTAGTTCCAGATGTCGTTATAATACATACGTGTAGAAAATTTCAAATGAATATCTCAATTTTATTTTATCAACCCTTTTCAAATTGGAGTAGGGGTGGTGGGGGTTGAAAAATATTATTAAAAAATCTGACGCTTTGGCTTCTAGTACATACACCGAATTTCAAGTTTCTGTACTCTTACCAACTTGTTTTACTTATATTCCTCTATTTACCCCAAATTAACCCCCAACCCTTCAACGGAATCATCCCAAAATATAATCTAATTCTAGACGTCGTTATAATACATACGTGTACGAAATTTCAAATGAATATCTCAACTTTATTTTATCAACCCCTTTAATGGTGGTGGGGGGTTGAAAAATATTTTAAAAAAATCTGAGGCCTTAACTTCTAGTACATACACCGAATTTCAAGTTTCTGTACTCTTACAAGCTTGCTTTACTTATATCCCCCTATTTACCCCTATTTAACCCCCAACCCTTCACCGGATTTCCTCAAAAAACAATCCAGTTCCAGATCTCGTTATAATATATACGTGTACAAAATTTCAGGTCAATATCTTAAACCGTTCCGGAGAAAGCGTGCGGACAAAAAAAGTTACAGACAGACCGACAGACAGACAGAAATTTTTTTTTCGCTCAAATTTAAAATCTCGACGTTTCATGGCATTCTAAACGTATTTCACGAATAAAAATTTTTGAAAATTTTTTTGCGATTACTATACTTCCAATCCACTACGTGGATGTGGAAGTAAAATAAAGAATTAGTATTAATTGGTCTGTCACTTGGTTATAGTAATTGTAAATAGTACTGCTATAGTACATAATAGAGATGTGACGGAGATCGCCGTCACTGCGACTTATCACCTGTTCTTTCAACTGATCAATCGCCAGTAGCGATTGGTGAGACAATCGCCAGTAGCGATTGGTGAGAAAAGATCGAAGTGATTCAAAGAATGATATAATCACTGCTACAAAAAACAGTGATTGCAGAACAATCACCGTAGTGATCACTGTGATTAAAAAATTGCCGTTCGCCCCATCTCTAGTACACAATGATGTAGAGAGCGACGTCACATCCGTTTTTTGGTGGCGAATATTTGAATCTAAATTTCTTTTAAAACTATTTAAAAACATTTCTTTGCCGAAAAATTGTTTCGTGTTATATACCCGAGTATTTTCTATTTTTAGAGCTAAAAAAAGTGCACATACCCTATTGTTTGAGTTATTTCAGCTCTAAAACAGATGTTGACAAAATGCTTTCTATCCGTTTTTTCAAAAAAATTATTTCCACACTTTTTAATGAGTAAACAGTTACATTATCATCCTTTGAGTACATTACAAAAAGCTTCGTTCAAATTATTCTTTAAATTATAAATGCTTCCGTAATAACGTACCTTTTTCATTAAAATGCACTGGACTGCATCAATTTTGTTGAGTTTAAATTCGATATCGGTAGCGTGTTGAAAATGTACACACGCTGCTGGGTTTTAATCTTATTAAAACGACATCTTTCATTATATTAGGTCCTATTATTGTAACAAACATATGATGTTATTATTAGAAAGTAGACGAAATGTAAATAAGTTGGCCAGGCACCGGCAAAATAAGTACAAATTAATCAACCATGGCGAAACGTATTTATTATGTTCACCACCGTGGGATGATAAATGAGGTAAATCTTGCGAATGATTGACAGGTTTCGGAAGCCAAGAATTTCTGCGTCATTTGAAATTCCATCTAGTTACATAGGGAGAAGCCTTATTGTCGATCGAACGAACTTTACGTATTAGATACGCTTATTATATTGTTGCAAATATTGACACTGGAAAAAATTTCTGGTGGTTTGCCTAAAATACATACTTCTTTCAGTTTAGCGGTTTGTTACAGGTACATAAAAATTATACCACAAACATTTTGGCAAAAAAGAAAATAACGAATTATAAAATAAAATTTCATATAGTTGTCCAGTTAATCAGATATTTATGTGTGTTAAAAGTACGTTTGGTTGCGTTACTTGTCAATTTTATAGCGACCTTGATGAAAAAAGTTCGTTCGTAAAAGGAGTCGTCAGAGAAATATAATGTGAACTTTGGAACCCCACAGGTCACTGTACTGGGGCCTCTTAGTTCGGGATCAAGGTGGTTTTTTGGAAACCTATCGTTGCATGAACTTTGGATGAGTTAAGTAACTCTATCGAACACAAATGATGACAAAATAAACTTTTGGCATAAGACAGCATGTTAATTTGGCCATAAATCCCCAATAATTTTTGTTTTATAAATGAATATCACCATCACCGACCGAATAATAAAAACTTTAGTAATGTAAATTGTCCAAGAAAACTTTTGAATTACCACTTTATACCACTTTAAAAGCCTCAATGGCGCCCTCTATAAGGGTCACCATTAGCACTTTATATATCTCTTAAGTTTTATAGCAAGGAGTAATAGAAATGTAACTGTTATTCATATATACTTTATAAATACAGAACCTCTTCCTTCTTGCTCTTCCTTTCACCACAAATGTCTTTATCTTTCTTAAGTTGTTAATGCTGAAATTATTATATCTTCCTTTCTAACAATCTGAAGGCTTTTACTCTGTATATGAAATATATATATCATACTTAAATTTTATGGCAAATATACCTCTGAAATTTTCATGCAATTGCTCTTTTACTGTAAAATTGACATTTGTACCTCAAAAGATAAAGGCACCACCGAAATTATACATATTTAAAAATTTTAACCAAAATACCAAAAGCACACTATAAAACTGATAAGAAACTTTTAGGATTCTTACAAAAACTTATGTGCCACTATATAAACAAGAATGTTATATTTTCCCTGACCTGACAACCGACTCTCTCTTTCTTTTTTATTTTAAAATTAGAGACCCTTCAGTGCTTTCCAGCAGTGGTATGGACCCTTCATTCACAAGAATATTTTTTAGAGGAGGTAATTATATATTTTCTACAGCCTATTGATTAAGTATATCTTTATTGCAGGAACGAAAAAAAATTATTATTATTATTATTAAACTGTAAGGCTGTTAGTAAACTGTAAGGCTCTCCACCATAACTTATTAACAGAAGTAGTTACTTCTGAAGGACAAAACGATTTCGATAACAATTGATCAGTTTACTCAATAAAACGAAAAATATATAATACAAGTTGAAGTAGCCGGAATAAGCCTATTAGGAAATATTTTTAAGCACCTTTTCCTGCGCGGTGCCCGTTAGAACGCCTTCGCTCTAATTTAATTTGCCCCGAAGCCAACTTCTGCAGTAAGCTGCTAATTTAATAAAACTCACCTAGAAATTTAATATGTTTCAAATCGTGGTATTGAGGTTGTTTAGAAATAGGAGGCTAGCAGAATAGTCAACGCTTTGCTTTGTACGACTGAATTAAATGATAATTGAATTATTTAAAATTAAAGCAGGGGTTTGTGCCTATTCAAAGATATGTAAGAGCAGTCTGCGTTTGTAATTCTGTTATACTAAAAAATGTCTAATAAAAAAATCAAAATGTTGGCTAATTTGAACGCTAACATGTATTTGCTTTGCAATTTCGTATCCGCAATTAAAAAATTAATCTATAACAAAAGTAATACATACAGTTTAGCAAAATTTTAAATTCTGAAAAGAATTCTATAAACAAACTTTTTTTTTGACTGCTCAGTGGTTACAGGTTTTACAGAATTATGTCCTGCGTGTACGAAATTATAATAGAAACAGACGTAAATCATCATTCTAATAGCCATTTTGACGTAACTAGTGGCAGTATAAGAAAAACAAATAAATAGTGACAGGAAGTTATATTAAAAAAATATGACACAGTTCACACAAAAATGATAATTTGTGGTTAAATGTGATAAAATACTTAATACGATTCGGGAAATTTTTAGTAATATTTACGAGAAGCAGGTTCTACATTTAAAACAAGTGAGAACAGTTTAAAATAGAATACATAATTTTAATTTTTTTAATCGCTGTACCTACCACCAACTTCAGTTAATCTTGCTGCCACATATTTAATATTTTAAATTTTTTATGACACTGTAAACATTTTATATGAGTTTTCAAATTTATAGCGTAATATAAACGTATAATTCATATAATTTATCAAACACATATTCTGATTTTTAAATACTTGAAGTATGATTAATTTCATACGAAAAATAGGAAACACCATTCAAAGCTTTCTTTGCGTTTTATAAATATACAAAACAGGTATTATTTAAAGCTTATTCCTTGCTCGTTGCTTGTAATTAGAGAAGAGTCACTAATTGGACATATTCCAAGAGGCAACCGTAAAACTATGCTTGGACTTTTCTTTCTTAAACTAACGTTCAGAATTCCATGACTAATACAGCATAAACATGTGTCCTTTACAAAAATATTTAGGATTGTGAAAATGGGCCGATTGAATGCACTATACTCTCTCCATTACTACATCCAAAATTTGCAAAAAAACTCAATGTCATCAAATATTTGTAACCGCGCTGAAACCTACCTACCCCACCCCCCTCGAGAGCGGAGAATCAAAATCCGTCGAGCTTTATTCGACCGGACCACCAAATCACCCTTAAATAGGGTAGAAAATTACCCTTCTTTAAATTTATCTCGGTATAGTCGACTGTGAGGTCGGTGGAACCAGAATTTCGCGCACAAATTGGGTGGGCCACACAACACCCCCTCGGAAAGGGATAATTGTCTTCAGCGTTTTCCTTCAATTTCTTAAAAAATTCGACGGACTCTGATTCACGGTCTTCAAAAACGGGGATAGGTAGGATTGGGAGCGTTTGCAAATTACCCCCTTCGAGGAGGTGGTTGTTCCGAGGGTGGTGTGTGACCAACACCGTTGGTGTTGATTGGTTTTTTTTCGATTTAAATATTCTATTCGGGCTCATTTTAATCGTTGAAATGTCAACTTTAAAATGGTCTATATATGTTGATGGTTTATTTGTCATGAAACCGCTTAAAATTGAGGAAAACCAAAAAATGTCTTTTAGGATTACGAATGTTTCAATATTTTTTATGATTTTCAATTTTCGCAATCATACACAAATATAATAGCATTTCTTTACTCTTTTTCGAGTTACGATACAACTTCCGGTTTTGCTGTAAAAGGATTAAGAACAATAGTAAAATCATTATTGAGCAACAAAAATTTATTAAGACTAGCTAGTATTTTTTTTTGAGAGATGTAACCAAATAACCATTGCAAAAAATGGATTTCAACTTATAGCTAGGATTTACAAAAGTAGAAAAATGGATATGCCATTAAATCATTTAAGAGCTGCTAAATTTGTAAATGTGAATATTTCTTCTGCATTGAAGTACTACCTTGAACTAAAAGATAATGCATTAAAAATACAAATTTTGCAATTTTTATCAATATCGATTTTCTCGAAAACCATGGCATAAGTATATAAGAAAATTACAAGAGGACTTTTTTTTTAGGCAATTAGTCAAGCTTTCCTTTTTATGATAATCAGTTTTTTTTATATCTTCAACGTTAAACGAGTTATCAGTAAAATAAGGCTTTTTTCACCGAAGGGGTGGTTTTTTTTGGGGGGTTGCGATTTTTGTGGTGTTGTGATGTTTAATCCTCGCACTAATAGTTACGGAAGGAAAATCTCAGATAACACTTTTTGCGAGCTACTGGTGTATTTTTTACTTTACCAATTGGACTATCAGTAACTTTTAAAATACAGTTTATAACAGTCCTCTCTTAAATTCGCTAAATATAAAAAAGTATTTAAATATTTTAATTTTATGAGTTTTATGATCATACAGTATAATGAAATAAAGGGAACAAAACATGTCGACTTTCTCATTTATAAGGGATAGAAGACTTTCATCAATTTCTTTTATTTTCATCTCAAAAGCAAGTTGAAATGCGAGAAAAACTAATGATACGCTCTTCCGTTTTCCGTTTCTGATTTTCTGCTACTTTATTTAGTAGGAAATCAGTAATCAGTCTTCAGCGTTATACGGTGACCACTTCACCACAGGAGGCCCATCCCCGACCTCGCTAAGCTGGAGTCCCGGGAAAGGTCCCCGATTCCAAGATTACTTTTTCACGAGGGCTCAATCGCTGGGAAAATGTACACCATATTTCTTTCTAAAGGTATTTCACAGTACCCCAAATAGTTCATTGTTAATTTATGTACTATATTTTAGGTTTCTTATTTTCATAAGTACTTCCACATGTTTAATAGTGAAATAGGTAAGACTTGTTTACTGTAAGTACAGATAATTAACATTTAAGTATGTACAATTGTACAGGGTGTATCAAAAGAAGAATGCGGGTAGCATTCCCCTTTAGGTGATGATTCTACGTAAAGAAATATTATTAACTAAACGTACAATAAACATGTGTCCGTCCGGAAATGCTTCCTAAGGGAGCTACGTCTGTCTAAAAATGGCGCCTAAATAGAGGTTTTAACGGATTATCTCGGAAATAATACTACCCTTCTTGCTAATTACGATGGATTTTTTTCTACTGGCACCCACTTAGTCTAGTGAAGTCACAATCGTTGTAGAATGAAATGTCAACGTTTCTAACCAATTGTTTTTTCACCTTCAAAGGCTGAGCCTTTGACGATTAAGACATAAATTTTTCGAAACGTCGGCATTCAATTCAATTCATATTTTCATTGTTTGATTTCACTGGACCTATGGACACTGCACATGCATCCACTGTAAGAAAAATTCCATCATATCTCGGAAGTAATTGTACACAACTCTTTGAAACTTGGTTCATGATATTATGTTATTAAGGCTTATTTTGGTACCATAGGAAAATCTAAGCTGAGGGTGTTTCACATCTTTTACACTGTTTCAGTCTTTCGGTAGATTTAAAAACGGATAGGTACCAAATGTGGTTTGAATGCATTTATTTATGGTAAGTAAATAGTCTTGTACTGAAGAAATCAATTTGAAAGTAATTTTCCAATTTATTTTCCATGGAAGCCCAGCCAACAAAATGACAGTATTATCAGCGCACATGTCATTAATGTAAATAGTAAAAGGCATTGGCCCAAGTATGGTTCTTTGGGGTAATCTCTAGTTTGCTCTTTTGTTCGCATTGATAGCATTAATTTATAGGCACTGCTTTCTATTATTCAGCAAATTTTCGATCAGTTTGGTGTTAAACGATATAGATCGTTTAATATGCCAAGAATAGTAATATTTTTGTCTAAATCAGTAAATCATTATATCATTTTGATATTAATAGCGCTTCAACATCGTGCGTCAATGCTGAGGTTAACTCAACGCATTATTAAATGTTTAAGTTAATTTTAACAGCTAATTTGAAAATACTCATCCTAATCATAATTTAAAATCATTATAACGTTTTCGTCAAAGGTCATCATTTTTCGTCTTAGAAGTATCTTCGTGTTTCATCAAATAACAGAGACATCTGGTTTAAAAATATTACGTATTTACGAGCCTCTGCATCACAAGATTTTAAGTAGGTCATGTAAATCAACTGTCGTTCAACAATTAAAGATATCTTTATAGAAGCACACAATTGATATTGAGCGAAAAATCTTAGAGGGCCCGATTAGAATCGGCAATCTGTTTAAAATTAATTAATAAAAGGAATTTAAGTAGGTAATAACCTGTAGAATGGAATGATGCATTCTTTGCACTTTTAAGTTCCGGGAAAATTCAAAAAAATTTGGAAAAACTTTTCGATTTTCGGTTTCTTTGCTCTAGCGGCCAAAATAATGAAAATAGAGAAAACAGTTTTCAGCAAAACTTGTAGCTCGTCTCCCTCTCTACAAAAAAGATATTTACAAATGTTTGTCTTACTATAGCCGATTAGGAGATAAATCCAGTTTTCCAGTTATAGTTTTGAGCCGCTCGGAAATGCGCGGAAAATGAGAATTTTCCGGGAGTTTCGTACGACCGGACACACCGATCGATAGTTCTTACTATTCAGAGCTGCTAAAAAATGAAAATAACTTGAAATGTAGGGAAAAGTCTCAGTTTTAATGGGGAACTAATCCCAAAATTCATACAAATTTTTTATCATAGAGAAAAGTGTTAGAAGATGCTTTAGTAAAATTTATACATTTGATTTATTCATATCTTTGAGTTTTATGCATCCTCCCCATTTCTCTCGTAACAATGGGCGCTTTCTCACTACATGGATTCGATTCCACGCATTGTTATCTCTATTTCGTGACATCTCATTGAAGAATGTTAAGAAACAAATAAGTTGTATATGTTTTACTGTATAATTGTCCACTTTCTGAACGTGCATGAATAATGTAGACAAATTCAAAAAGTACTGCACACATTTAAAGAATTCTAAAGTCATTCGAAAGAATATCTTTTATTGTACTTATAGTCCAAATGACAGTGTCATTATTATTAATTAACATATAGCGAATTGAACTCCAAAATTTGGAGGTGACTTTGATCGCAAGGCAATCCAACAAGAGTAATTGCAATAAAATGTTAATTGGGTTAATATATCATTATATAAGAATATATCAGCAAAATGAATTATCATTCTAACGACTCCCGGCAAAGATATGAATAAATCTGTGGATCAACTGTACAAAGTTTACGAAGCCATCTTCTAACACTGTTTCTATATGATATTTTTTTTATGAATTTTGTGACTAGTTCCACATTAAAGCTGAGACTTTTCTCTACATTTCATGTTATTTTCATTTATTTATTTATTTACGGACTGAATAGTAAGAATTATCGATCGATGAGCCCGGTCGAGAATTCTCATTTTTCGCGCATTTTGAAGCGGCTCAAAGCTATAAGTGGAAAACTCGATTTGTCTTCTAAACTGCTTAAGTAAGACAAAAATTTGTAAAAACCTTTTTTGTAGAGAAAGAGACGAGCTACAACTTTTGTTTTCATTATTTTGGCCGCTAGAGCAAAAAAACCGGAAATCAAAAAGTTTTTCCAAATTTTTTAAAATTTTCCCGGAACTTGGAAGTGCATAGAATGCAACATCTCATTCTCCAGTTTATTACCTACTTAAATCCAGGAGATGATCATTTTAGTTATTTTTGTTACCCTAAGTGGCTAATTTGTCTGTACTATATTGATACAAGGCAACGCTATTATCATGCCAAAATTAGTATTTTCCACTTAGTGCCCCTTTACACTTGTCTTCGTTATCTATCATTACTCCGGGATAGAGAATTCTCTACAATTATTTTAATGAAGATGGTAAATAATAGTATAGGTATATTATTGTTTGACCCTGAAAAATTACAATACAAATAGCTTTCTCATTAAAATGTTAATAGTTCTATGGCGAAAATTGAATTTAAAATCCATCTCTGTCCATTTTGCCCATTTTAAATAAATATTCGTCACCTAGCAAAATGACTGCCAAAAATCAGTTTTTCTGTTTTTTACGGCAACTCTATTGCCAGGGCAAGAAAAGTTTTGTATCAGGGTATTTTTCTTGCTGAAAAAAATCATAAAAACTGATGTTTTGCTCACCATTTTGTATTGTAAGATGGCGGATATTTGACCAAGGTGAGTTTTGACTATGATATTCCCCATTGCACCATTAACAACTTGGTGAAAATATCAGTGGTTGCAACTTTTCAAAGTCAAGGTCATTTTAACGAAGTTTATAATAGAAAGTGGGAAACTTAATAATTTCTAAGTGTATGCAGTTAGTTACAAAATTGGTTAAACAGGTAAAGTTAAACAGGATTCTCCCAGCTATACCTAAATAATGTGCAATCTAAACTATAACAACGTACAATAAGTAATAGTGTCTATCCCAATGGATCGAAATAATTACACCTTTCTAACAAACTAAATCAACTGCAACTGTATAGTAATACCAAATTCTACACTGTGAGGGTAATGTGACATTTTATATAGGCATGCTAACATATTTATCGATTATTAATTATCAGTGTTAATTTAGTAGCCATGTGTACCAGGTGGAGTATATAATCCACTTTGAACATAGAAATGTGACGACACGCAAAAATATACATATCATTTTGCTTCCCTTTAAAAACAATTTTGACAGATCCAACCAGGTGCTTCATATGTGTAACGGAGGAAAACATATTAAAACAACAATATTCAAAATACGATTTTTAAACTTACATTAATATTCTATTTACTATGACGTGGTAATTAGCACAATTTATATAATCTTTCGGAGGAAAGATGGCGAATTGCAATTCAAAATGGTGTACATAAAGAAAGTGGATAAGTTTTAATTTTTAAATACCTTTTAATGAAAAGCATTACGCTATCAAAGTTTGATCATCTATTGTTCCATTGTTGAGGTAGTCATAACCATCAGATATGGGGAAATATTTATAATTTTCCAATGAAAGTAAATTAGTACAGATGAGTCAGTAAAATACATCTCATACATTTGTATCAGCTGGAGATTTGAGAATTTTTCTCATCAGTGTAAACTTCACTAAATAATTCGTGAAACTTAAAAACCGTACTTGTATCAAGTTAATATTTATTTTAACCATTACATAGCACTTGAATACATACATACGATTAGCACACATCACGGTTAGTGGAGATCCAGAGGACAAATTTTTGAGCTTAAAAGCTATGACACTGGGCATGACAAATAAGTATCAGGCTGATTTTTTTGTTATCGATTAATTACCGCTATGATCCTGCAAAGAGTCTATCCTTAAGCCATGACTAGAATCTATAAGGTACTTTACAAATTAATTCAATGTATTGATTAAGTTTTCACTCATAAAAAATCCTCATATTAGTTCTAAGGTAAGGAATTACTCATCTCTAGCTAACACAAATGTTAGTGAAGGTTAGGAGTCAGGATTTTGCACGAAAATTACAAGTATCTGCTACTGAACCAACCTAGTTCGCCCTCCCTCCGTTTTCGAAGGTGCTGAAAACGATTCCGGGGGGGGTCCAAAAATGTTGGCCCCGGCTACCCCCCGAAATCTCCCCAAAATCACCCTTAATGTCTCTGCGGCATAGACATCAATCCAACCCTGGCGAATTAGCCCTCCCCAAAACTTGCTGTAATTCTAGAGGGAGATGACCCCAATCACCCCTACTCCCGATTCAACCCCTATAGGGCATGAATTATTTTTTTATAAAATATCTTTATAATTTAAAAAAAAGTTTGATGGAGGGAAGATGGAGGTGAAGGGTTATAACCAGGGGTGGTGGTAACCCCCCCTGGGGGGTGTAGTTCCACTCCTGAGGGTTGTAACAACCCTGGTCGCCCTTCATCTTCCCTCCATCAAATCCCCTCTGAAAATGTTGAATATTCTTTTACAAAAAAAAACAACCTCCTGGATGTGTTGTAACCACGCCTGGTTTACTAGAATTAAATGTATTAGCAACTATAAAATAAATATACAATGGCACGGTCAAAGAATGCAGATGTAAAATTCTATGTGGTTTCATTATCTACCCTAACTGTCCCAAAATTAAGTTTTAAAAATTACAGATAATAGAATACAAATCTTAGTTACATATGTTTTAACTCAGCGGTCTAGAGATATTTTGTAGCTGTATACCTCGAACGTTTTTCTGCAATCTCTGTCATAATTATTTAGGAGAAAGGCATTTTATATTCGTGTTGAAATATATTTATAATTGTTTTGTAACTGTGAAATTAAATAAATATAACAAAAACCCGGTAAATTAAACGGTTATACATAAACATAGTTGCTTTTTTTATTACCAGAAAATATTAATTATAGCTTGAGAAAAATTCTTGACATCTTATGGTATAATTAAGTTAGGAACCTGGTATTAACCTACACGTAAAACGCATTTCTATGTTCAAAATTTGAAATACTCGGTACAACTTAATTAAATCTAAAATTGGTCAATAAATATAAAAAAGACAATATCGTTTTAGTGTAATTGACGTACGAATTAATTAACTCGCAGAGATAAATTGAAGCAGTAAAATTGGTTAAGACTAATTGATAAATTACAGTCGGTGCCAAACCACCAACTCAGGGTTGCGTAATATTGTTTATATTAATGAGTATGTATTGAGTTGTTCTAGCAATTTCATTTTGCATCTAATTTAAATTGAAATAAACATTTTGCATTGAACAATTGAGAGTAATTAAATTTAAATTCAAATTAATTTAAAATCTGAGCAACAAGAAGTCGAATGCTCTTTACAAACTTCCTCTTGTACAGTTCGGTAAGGCTTGTAAATGTTAAAGCAAATTTATTTTATACAAAAATTGTAATTTATACCAATCGTTGCAGAAACATATTTTTATATTCGATATAATCTTATTGGTTGTGCAAAAACCCACCTTATTTAGAAAAAGACGACCAACTGGGTATATCGGTGGGATTTTGGTGGGTTTCTCGGGGCAATTGTGGTTTATTCTGGGTTTTTGTAAAATTCCAGTTTCCCGCCTAATTTCCCACCTTTCATTCGGCGTTCCTTTGGCAATATAGCATGTGACAACATCTGGGCTGTGTTGGAAATATTCAATTGCAATTGCACAAAGGCTGATTGATGTGATGTACAACTTGAAGAGTGATATTGATTCATTATAATATAATCTAACTATATGTACAAACTGAATGAATTCAAGAAAAAAGATTCTACAGCTTTTGAATCAGAAATACAACGCTATGAAAACCTAATACAGGATTCAAATGTTGAAACCTCACTTTAACCGCAAATATCTCAGAAACGGAAGAGCAGAAAAAATTGAAAAAATTACGTGTTCAATATGACTCTATTCTAAATCAATACATTTGAATCGTATTCTAGTAAATATGTGCGACTTTTTTTTATTCAAAATTGCATAGTTGTCCCGCTTCTAGTGTCGCAGAAGAAAGAATTTTTTCTACATTCGGCTATATTTGGAGCAAACTAACGAATAAGCTTGTAGCTGAAAACGCATCAAAATTAGTGAAGATTTATGGACATTTAAATAAAACAAAATACCTCTTCAAAAGATCTATTGCCATTCACATTGCAGTTTGAGGAAAATTTGTTTAGTTTTTGTTATTTATTTCATGTTTTTATTTTTCTCAAATTTATTATTTACTTGTATTATTATTTACTAATTTATATTGACACGTTACAGTTTTGATACCCTTTTGTTCAGGTATTTGTGAGGAAAAAAAAATTTTAATAATTGCTTTTTTTCCTGCAAAAGAAGAATCGAAAATTAGACAAAAACCCAGATGAGCTTTTCTAAAATCAAAAACCACAAAATACCACCCATTTTATCCACTGGTTTTTTCTAATAGTGAGTATTTGTGCCAACCCTGTTTTGAAGCCTGTTTAAAAAGTATAATACAAAAAAATAGCGCTTTTGCAAAAAATTAATAGTACATTTTGACTGTTAATGTCTGTGTCCCTCACAAACCCATATGACCGCACTCTCACGTATTTTCACGATCATCATCGATCATTTACTGAGGCAAATACTCCCATATTTCAATTAAATCAACTCTCACTTCTTCTGTATTTTGGACAGCAGAATTTTTTTACTTAAGACGTCTGCCTAGTAAATCTCATAGATGTTCAATTGTATTCAAATTCGGGGAACATGGAGGCCAAATCATTTTCGGCATTTCCACTATATATATATACTTAGTGGTGAAGAATTTTAGAGAAATAAGCATGATTGATGATAAAATGGGGTTCTTGAATGGAAAAGACATGAAATATGGGTGATACCATGAGAGATATAGAGATGCATTGAATGCTGGATTAAAAAAAAATCTAGAGATGGATTCCCGTTTGTCTTCCCTCTCAGAATTAGAAACCCCAAGGCGCATCTTTCTGGTTCTAAAATATTTCTGAACCCTTTTTGGGGTTTGGGGGGTAGTTTTTGAACCTTGCAGGGTGCGGTCAATGTAATTGAAGGAGATTCTCGTTAATGCACTGCGACTATTCTGCAGAAAAAACAAGGCATAGTTGCTCTCCCAGATCTCCCTACACCCCTGTGTTTCTCTTCCAACAGAGGGTAGTTTATACCCTTCTGGAGGCTTGGTTCCGAACGGCATTCACCCTATACCATATTTCCTTTGCATTCTCAAGATTTTGTAAGCTACAAGCTTTTATGACTCAATTCCATGTCCAGAAGGCTATAGAAGTGGTGCAGAGGGTGTATCAACCTCTTCGGGAGAATTGTTACCCCTCGCTGAAGCCCTTGGTATTAGATAAAATGTCCCCATTAATTCCTTAATGTGTACTTATATTCATAAAACCTTATTGATCTTTTTGCCTTTACATGAAAATTTAAGAGGTATGCGAAATTTTTTGACCTCTGATTCAGATTCAGCATAGAAAACCATGGTCAGTCATCTGGATCAAGAACATTTTTTTTTTGGGGCTGTGTAATGGACTATTTCACAATCAAGGTGACGAAAGTAAACAAAACAAAGCAAATTTAAACAATTTCTTACGAAAACAAGGAACTTTAATGTAGAGAAAATTTGTGTTTCAAATACAACGCAACAACCAACAAAGTGTTACACGTTAAATAAATAAATAATAAATAAATAATTCATTTCCCAGTCAGATTCTGTACAGAATATATACGTTGACATCAAGTTTGGCAATAACTGGCTTGATAAAAATGTGCAACATAAACGAAGATAGTAGTAAAAAATTCATGGCTGTCTAGGTCCTCAAATTCGCTAGAAAAAAAAAACATGTAGAAAAAATGCAATTTATCTCCGTTCCATGAAAATTGTCGGTGCAGATGGCACTTTGCAATTTTTTTTTACCCGATTTGTCCGATAAAATTACTTGGGACGTTCGATAGAAATTAGAGTTTATGCAATATGGTTGTTCCCCTCATCTTAATACTACCGCGACTGTTCATCAAATTCTTGACAGCACTCACGGAAACTGTTGGATTGGATGTGGAGGCCCAATTGCTTAGCCAGCAAAAAAACGTAACGTACCGAATCAACTCTCAAATTTTACACCATGATTACCTTGAAAACAGAAATGGTAAAGAATCAATGATAAAAAAGTTATGATTCAGAATGAGACAGTTATGATCCCAATAAAAAAATATGTTTACAACAAACGAAAGCGCATTTTTAAGTCGATAAATGTACCAAGTTTTATCTATTTACATAAGAGCGTTGTGAGGACATTTGAAAATTACAGACCATTTTATTTGTACAAATAATCAAAAACCATTTTCCTCGGCAAAATTTCAGTTCAAACGTTCAAAATGGTCATACCGAATTGGCATTTATCTAGCCATTACAAAGTCAATAAAAACAAATGCAATATGTTAGATATTTTTTTATCATTATACATCACTCAATCAATCAATCATGTTATTTTTAGACAAAGACAAACATTTTCTGTAGGAAAATGTTGTTCAATAATTTTCCTCTTTTGACATTGGTATTAAAATTATAGTTTTCTAATGTTACTATAAACTCAAAATATTAAAAAATAAAAATGTACTAATTGCGATAAATTGCATTTTGTTAAATATTCTTGAACAAATGATGACAATAATAGAAATAGGTTTACATGAGAAATAAATATCTTAGAGATTATGCCAAAAATGCTGCGAAAGTTGAAAAGGTTGAGTGATATACGAAGGAGTCAACCAATTTATGGAATTTTAAAGTTTGGAAAGCACATCCAACAAAAATTTAAGTTGTAATATCATCTCGCTTTCGAACAACTTAAAGCATATCTACTAAAACTTCCACAAAGTTTTAGATGTATAGAGGAAGTTTTGAAAATTGTGAATAGTTTATTATATTCTAGTGACAACTCAAATACATTTTCTTAAATAACGAAATGGAAGACAAACCCTCTTAGAACGGAACTTTTAAATTTACAATGTAAAAGTGCGAAATGATGTTTTATTCTGTATATATGCATATATCGACCAATTTTAGACTTTTATGGTATCTCACTTGAAACAAACTGCGTTCAGGTTATACAATAAAGAAAATCACAACAGTTTTATACAATAAATGAAGGAGAACTGAGAATAACAAATATTAAACTTACCTAAAGAACTTATAAGTTCATTAGTAATACTTAATTCTCGTTAACAATTTTTCTGTATATTTCAGATGCGAACTTTGTTAGGCCTGTTCCATAGATTACAACAAACCACCACTAGATGACGCTACATGATACCTACTAGGATAAGGCTGTAATATTATATAGGACAACTAAAAACAGTATGGTAAATTTTCTTAATAATAATAATTAAAGACCATTGTGGAATGTAAATTTATTTAGCAGTTCTAATATAATTGTTCCTACACATAACCATGAATTATTAAGTAAAATTTATTGTTGTCTTGATTGTAAAAATGGCTTAGTAAATAATAAAATAAGCATATTTTTTTGATATGACATAATCTTGGCTCAAAGGCAGTAACGGCTATAGAATGGTACTCACGTTTTAGAAGTATGTTCACTAAACTTTGTTAATAAAATACGTTGTCCAAAAATACTTAGACTTATTGTTACTATACCAGGTACACTTTCATTTTCTTCTTTATGTTTAAAGATAAAAAACTGTAATTAGGGTACAAAACATTTGGCATTTGGTTTCGTTTACCTTTACAATGGTTTTCTCAAAATCAAAATCGAATCAGACATGACCTTGTAACATGGAATTGTGTGTAATGACTCAGTGGCAATGAAAATCATATTTAACTTTGTAATACGTAGTAATTAGATACAATTCCTTTTTTAAAGGTATTTTCTGATTCGATCTTGAGTTGGAAAAGTAAAGGTAAATCAAACCTCTCTCAGAATACTAAAAGATATACAGGATGCTATTTTAAACAAAAGTCAGTGGCACTTGCAATTAAACCGGAAGTGTGTTTTTGGGTTTGGTTTGGTCAAACAATATACTTTTATGCCACCTAGTATAGGATGGTCGTAAGTTAGATATATCTAAAAAAACGAATTACAATACATTTATTGAAGGTATCAGGATCACTGTGCAGAGGTTAGAAGGGTGAATCTGTATTTTCGTAATTTGTAAAAAATAGGAAATCGAAAACTTAAATATCTGACAATTTCGGACGTCTAATCTAGCGTTCTCCGATGAAAATTGAGTGTTAACTATGACAATGATTCATCAAAAGCGCCAATATCCTAAAACTATACTGCTCTGGTTGTTTTAAGGGAAAAAATTATTTATGCAAGTAATTTTTCGCTATAAACATTATACACGGTGTCTCAGGATTGAGTTCCCGGATGGGATTCCTGAGTTCATATTGGGCCCATATAACCCAACTTACCTTAGTCAAAAATGCAACCCTGGGAAAGCACATCCGCTTAAAGTGTAAGAAAAAAAAATTCCAATAATTTCCATTATATTGAAGATAAAATGTTCAAATTTTGATGGAAGCTGTATCTCTATAAGTATTCTATGTAACTTGACAACAACCAAATGTCTTGTTTCTCAATTTCTTTACAATAGTTAATATTTGTGCGGCTATATTTTTTTAATCACCCTGTAAAATCACGGAATACTTGAACATTTTTACACAGAATTGAAAGGCCTACAAAAAGGTACTCTTAAGAATGTTTGTAATATTTGGGTTATAACTTTATATTATGAATCAATTTAGTAATGAAGAATATGCTGCTGTGCCCTTGATATATGAAGAAATGAAGTATAATTCTCTCTGAACGGAGATATAGGCAATAGTCTCCAAATCCAAGAACACCATGAAAATTTAAATAAATGTTCTTCAATATAACAGCATTTAAGTATTGGAAAAATATGTTTTTCCTGTCTCACTTTAAGAAGATGTACTTCCCCAAGGATCATTAATCAGGTTCTTGTCCGGGAACTCAATTCTGGGACACCCTGTATAACTAAAAAAAATATTACTCAAAGGTTTTTTTGTATGAAAAGTACGTGTTCGTAGAAAATTTGCTAATAATAATAACAATAATTTTTAACTAAACACAATTCGATTTTTATAGTATTGAAAAAATGTAACTACTTCAGTTTCTTGCAAATATCTCAAAAGTGAAAGAGAATATAAGAAATTAAAGTTTACGATATTCTCTGCAACGTTCTTTTCTTTACAAAAATTTCACTTTGTGTTCTCAAAGGACGATCTGCATTCAATTGAAAATTAAAGTATTTGTAGTTCTTGTTTTAGAAAAATTAATTATAATATCTCAAAGTGAAAAATTTTACTACAAAAAGCTATCTTTAAGTGAGAAATTTTACTACAAAAAGCTATCCTTACATTTTTCTAAATAGGAAGTTTGAATTTTAAAATATATTGCAGACAATAGAAAATGTTTTGAAGAAAATCGAACTATTTTCAAAATAATGATCACTAAAAATTATGAAATGAAATTTCCTCGTCGCCCGATTAAAGGAAAATTATTACCTATATCAATAATAACTCGGTTAAAAATACATTTAAATTTGTCTTTTATGCAACTTTTTCAGTGATCTTTTATGTACTTCCTACAAAGTAAAGAAAATATCCATTTTTTTAATTTATCAGCTTGAACTGATGTTTGTTATCATAAAATCCTAATATTCTCATGCAATTTAATATAAAGCAGATAGTTTAGCAATTATGGCAGTCCAACTAATTATAGGGAAAATGTGTACCAGGAGACATAAAAAACAAAGTGTAAGGAATCTTATAAGCTGTAAAAACAAATATTTCGCGTATTTTTTAAGATACATATACAAAGGAATTTTCGCCTCTCCCCCACACCTAGAAAAAGTTTCAACTAAAGAATCATCGGCTTTTAAAAAAGGAAGGTAAAATTATTTCCATTGTACTATTTCCTTTATACGGGAAATTTACTGCTAATTTCACTAAACTAATTGCAACAAATTTAATGAAAAAAAGTGTTAATCATAAAAGGCGAATCAGAAAAATATAAATACATAAAAGCTGCTGGCGTGCTACCAATCAATGTCAATCTCCCTGTTGTTGATGTTATTGACAATATGTTTGATTAATTCTATGATTGAAGGATAACAGGCATGTGTCCTCCTGCATCATCCGACGCGGAAAGTGTACCCGTTTCAGCTTTTGATGTTGGGCGTCTGTGTTTGTACCGTTCTTTGTCTTTTTGTTGATCATTGCTTAAATATTCAGCAAACGTTCACGTTATTAATACAAATTAGCTTGTTAGAAACTTTTTATGCCATCCAATTTAAACAACAAAGGAGTACATACATTGCTGTCAAATTTTGGTGACTGATGGCTTCTTCTATAGGAGTGACCCTATTATGCATTAATGGTAAGTATTAATCAATATCATAATTGGCTGTAATGACAATACAAAGGTTAACTTTGTAACAAAAATATGTTGCTTGTCTTGATAGAATAAAATATGTGAAAAATGGTTAAGTTTTTTCTATTACCAATATCTAAAACGTAAACCAATTGTAGTCCATTCAGTTTACGAATGAAGCGTTGCCGTAAGGGAGCTATTTCCCAGCTTCTCATTGGTCAAAATGCTAGACAAGTTCACACTATGATCAGCTCTCAGTACTGCTATACTGGTATTACTACTGTACTTTATAATTGTCAGTGCAAACTTACAACTATACATAACTGTCACTATAAACATACACAATTATATATAATTGTAAGAATAAAGTTACAATTATATATACCTGTCAGTTTAAACTTACAATTATACATAACTGTCACTTTAATCTTGTAATTATACGTGTTGATCTGTGGATCGATCTATCAAAGGCTTTTCTTGGGGGAGGTTTTTCGGGTCGTGGCTGGTGTCACTCGATTCGTGAATTAATTGTACATTGTTGAGGATAAATTCTGAGGGGTTCTTTGTAATGGTTTTTGAGTAATTAACGCGCACAAGTCGGCTATCTCTCTCACCTCTTCAATTTAGAAATGGGCAGTCGAGGGATTACAGGTGAATATGAGTTGACGAAATGTTACCAAATGTCAAAAAATTACGATTTGTCTTCGCTCCTGCCGGGCCGAATTTTCGATTTCGACCTTGCAATTTACGATGTCAATTCATCGCCGACCTTCCCCTTGCCATAGAGACATAGAACGAGCTTCCAATCGCCGTATTTATTTAGTTACGATTGTTTGAAAATTCCCACGTTAAATTTGTAAGATCTCGGAAAGCCACTTTTGTCTCGCGATGGGCCGCTTTTTCGATTTTTCCGATACAACTTAGTGGCAAGAGAATGCGCCTCTCTTCCTTTTTCCATAGAGACGTCGGGCGCCGTTCCACTCCGAGTATTTATGAATTTACTTACGGTTTTCAAAGAAAGTCCCACTTTTGGTTTTTTTGCTTATATCTCAAAAAACGGTGAGTCGTAGGGAAAAATTTTCTAATACCAAATGAAAGCTCATAAATTTCTCTGCAACTTTTATTTTACATACTTTTTTCGAATTCGCAACCGTTTTCGAGCTACACGCTCCGGAAAGTGAAAATGTTCGAAAAACACATTTTTATCTCACATCTTCAACTTTAAGGAAAATCATGGTGGGCTTCTCAAAATTGTACTTAAAGTCAAAAATCATCAAGGAAGCGGCAGTGATATTTTACAACCCCTCCTCCACTCAAGGCGAGATTGGCTGGGAAGATTTGCTTCCTCAAATGATATGAGGTACTAGCAAGACATACCTCTCTCAACCACTACTGCTTCCAGTCGTTCATGAGGTCAGTGGCAAATATTAAGTCTGACATCAGCTCCCTCCCACCAACTGAGGGCGCAGCTAAACAGCATTGCCGGTGCAGCTACCACCAACTGCAGCAGTGGCCCGGGAAAGAGCTCCCCTCTCAAGAGTGGGGGTGGAAACATATAGGAGACACCCTGGTGCCAATTACAACAGAAGATCCACCAACACCGGAGGTCCTACTGAAAAAGATATTTTGCCGCTGCACCAAGGATTGTGTTAGTGGCAAATGTGGATGCCGGAAAGCAATGCTGAACTGTTCTGCGGCGTGCCTCCACTGCCAAGGGAGATGCCTCAACGGCATGCCTGTTTACGATGAGGACGACGATGTAGTGCCCCTTCAGCAAAAACCACAAACCACTGATGGGATACCATGGACGAGGACACCTTGCCAGGAGTCTCACGGTGAAAGAGGATGAAAACGTGAATCCAGAGAAAGTTGAGAGTTTAATATTGAGAAGTTATTGAGAGTGAGGAGAATGAGAATTATTGAAATCGAATAAAATTACTTACCTTATATGTGACTTTTTTTATCATTTTTAAAACACAATTTTCCATTTTCAGGAAAAATCTGTTTTTCGAAAATTTTCACTTTTCCTGAGCGTGTAGCTTGAAAACGGTTGTGAACTCGAAAAAAGCATATAAGATGAAAGTTGCAGAGAATTTCATGAGCTTTCATTTGGTATTAAAAAATGTTTTCCTTAGGCGCACCGTTTTCGAGATATAAGCGAAAAAACCAAAAGTGGGACTCTCTTTGTGCTTTGTGTTTAAGTGCATAATAAGAATATCGAGTACTAAATAAAAACGTATAAAAACCATATAAAAATAATATCATGGAACAAGCCTATTTTTTTACAGTGGCAAATATAATTAGATTGAACAGATTGGGCCGTTACTTGAATGAAAATCTATAATAACAATTCGGAAAAAAACTATATTAGCCTTGATTTTCACTCTATACTGGTACACTTATTTTCTTGTTCTCAACCGAAGGTTCTTTCCACCATTATTCCAATCAGAATTTCAAATTGACAATAAATAATTTGGTAGTGAACATTTTTCAAAACATTTTTAATAAAGCGTGCATTTATTAATATATCGATTTCACCGTTACATACCTAAATATATTCTCGACTTTTTACATATTAGTACAGGCAATGGAGGCAAAATTTTGTAAAAACCTCACAAAAATTAATAAAAGGATCATCTCCGGGATTTGAGTACGTAATAACCTGTAGTATGGAATGATGCATTCTTTGCACTTCCAAGTTCCGGGAAAATTGAAAAAAAATTGGAAAAACTTTTTGATTATGGCTTGCTTTGCTTTGCTAAAATAGTTAAAATACAAAAAAAGTTTTCAACAAAATTTGTAGCTCGTCCCTTTCCCTACAAAAAAGAACTTTACAAATCGTACGACACATCGATCGATAATTCTTACTATTCAGAGCCTTGTGCATTTTCTGAACGTGTATGAATAATGTAGACAAATTCAAAAGTTACTGCACGCATTTAAAAAACTCTAAAGTTATTAGAAAGAATATGTTTTATTGTACTTATAATCCAAAGACTGTGCTATTATTATTAATTAAGATATAGCAAATTGAACTCCAAAATTTGGAGGTGATTGATCGATGAGAAATATACCTTCTACTTTGATCGCAAGGCATATTTTTCCAACAAAAGTAATTGCAATAAAATGTTAATTGGATTAATATATCATTATATAAGAATACATCAGCAAAATGAAGTATTCTAATGACTCCCGGCAAAGATATGAATAAATCTGTGGACCAACTGTACAAAGTTTACTAAGCCATCTTCTGACACTTTTTCTCTATAATTTTTTTTATGAATTTTGTGATTAGTTCCACATTAAAGCTGAGACTTTTCTCTGCATTTAATGTTATTTTCATTTTTTTAGGGGCTGTGAATAGTAAGAATTATCTATCGATGAGCCCGGTCGTACGAAACGAAACTCCTGGAGAATTCTCATTATTCGCGCATTTCGAAGCGGCTTAAAACTATAAGTGGAAAACTCGATTTATCTTCTAAACGGCTCAAGTAAGACAAAAATTTGTAAAGACCTTTTTTGTAGAGAAAGAGCTACAAATTCAGCTGGGAACACTTTTCTCTATTTTCATTTCTTTGGCCGCTAGAGCAAAAAAAAAAGAAAATCATAAAATTCTTCCAAATCTTTTTGAATTTTCCCGGAACTTGGAAGTGCAAAGAATGCATCATCTCATTCTCCAGGTTATTACCTACTTAAATCCCAGAGATGATCCTTTTAATAATTTTTGTTACCCTAAATGGCTAATTTGCCTGTACTATATCCTGATTACGGGCTATTTTAGAACGTTCTTATAAGCGGCAAATTCATGTTTACTGCACTATTTTCTTTTCTAAAAATAATTCTCTGGAATATAAGTGCTCATTAAGTCACTAATGAAGAATTTTTAAACGTAACATCCGTAATTAAGTCATTAATTGGTTAGAACATTTACAAGATTTTTTTATCTCGTTTTATCCTCGATATAAAAATATTTATGAAAGACATGGATGGAAGATATTTGGAGATCTGCTTTTACAAAATATTTCAGCGTCAGTTTTTATTTAAGGGTAAATTATTTCTTTAAATAGAAATTCTAAAGCTCGTCTACTTTGATCCTAATATTAAACTCATTCATTAATGATGTTACAATGTTTTTCGGTAATGACGTATATTTTCAGTATTTCATTTGGTGTTCACAAACATCTCAAGGCTGCTCAAGTTTGCATAAAACTTATGTATACATAATTATATGAAAGGATACTTGAGGGAATATTTCAGAATTCGAATTGATAACTACTTATATATGCAAAAAATGCATCTCTTTGGGGTAAGAGCATGTTAGAGAGATAAAAATAATTGTAGTCAATATCTCTGATACTGACTTCATTACAAGGAAACCGCCGTATCATAGTACGGAAAAGCTCACCAAATAAATGATATAAGATAGGTAGATTCGGCACAATGTCCACTGTCTCTTGATTTTAACTATTATTGTTTTTATTTCCACATTATGATTCTAGGGGTGCATTTTTCTATATACAGAGTGTCTCGTAAGTAAGTGGACATGAAGCAACTATAACTTATTAACTTTTATTATTGAGCCATCACGACGAAAAATATGCTTAAGAGACATCGTAAATAGGGAGTAGTATTTCAGCAAATAAGTTCGTGGAAAGTCTTGCTACCGACGAGGGTGAGCCAGATAAAGAAGCTACATCAGTATCTGAAGAAGACTGACATGGTAACTGGTAATCTTCAAAAAAAATGTTAAGGTGGCCATTCCCTAGAAAGAGACATCCGATTGGGAAATATTTATTATTTTTAGCCATAACTGTTTTTTCTTAGTACACGTATATTTAAAAAAACTATAAGAGTTCCTAAGTAGAACCATAACAAGGCTATTACTATGAATTTTCATTCAATAATTTCAGTGGTTTCCAAAACAGCTATATTTAAATTTAAAAATTATGTTAATCTTCCTATTTCGCAGTTGTAAATCTAGCTATTTTGCAAACCACTGAAATTATTGAGTGAAAATTCATAGCAATAGTCATGGTTCTACTTAGGTACACTTATAGTTTTTTTTAAATATACATACTAAGGAAAAAAAGTTATGGGCAAAAATAATAAATATTTCCTTATCGAATGTCTCTTTCTAGGGAATGGCCACCTTAATTTTCCAGGTTTTCCATAACCAAAAATATTAATTTTCATATATTTTCTAGAGAAGTAATTTTTTATTTGATGTAAAATAATTCCTTGAATTGAATTGAATCAGGGAAAATTCTTAAGAACTCTATGGTTTTCCATATCAAGATGCAGAATTCCCTGATTTTTTATACAATTTATAAAATTCCCTGATATGTCTAGGTTCTTTAAAAAGATTATTGAATTCCCTGAGTTTTCCAGGTTCTCCAGGTTTTCCATACGAGTCCGAATTCTGTATAAAGTTTTAGGGTTAACCCACCATCCCAGTTTATTGGTGGGTATATTTCATCAGGGATGTAATTTGATATAGAGGTAAGTTATGTTAAATGATATTTTGACTTGTACAAGTATAGTTGCTCTGTCCAGTAACTTCTGAACACCCTGTAAGTTAAGTAGCTTATATCTAAATTAATTCCATCGATAAGTTTTCATGTAATTTTTAGAAATCATTCTACAGTTTTTGTAACGATGTATCTGAAACGTGTGATATTACAACTTCTCGATATTGAAAAAACATCTTAAATCCTTATGAAATTATCCTTGGTGTCACTTTTAAAACCACAAATGTAAAAACGGCTCTCAAATTAAATATTTGATACCAGAGGCTCTGATTTTCGCAATAAAAGCCAGTTCACTTAACGTTACGAAACGGCACATTAATTCCAAAGGGATATTAGTGGCAATTAAATTATATAGAATCGCAAAAAGTGTTTGCTCTCTGGTATCTAAGCTGCCTTTTATATACATTTTAAATGACTAATTATTTTTTAATTATTACTAGTAATTATTAGTGTAGTGAAAATAGCATCAAGTTTGTAATATAAAGGAAACAATTTGGCGACTGATGAAACTTTGTAAAGATGTTCATATTTTACTTTCTCTCTACGAAAATGATGACTCTATTTCAGGATTAGGAGTACGTTTTTTAATAAAAAGGTAAAAAGCAAAGAGAATAATATACCTCGAAGAATAAATATTTAGCGAAAACTGCAAATTTTTTTCTGAAGCTTATGAAATTTTCCTTAATTTGAGGCTTACCGCACCCATATTTGAGAAAAATTGATCGAGTTTCAGCGTTATAACCTTTTTGTCAACTCTTTGCACAAATCATATTTTTATGTCCGGTTTTCGCATTTTACTCGAAAACCATGTATTCTACGTCAGTAAAAACTCTATATACAGTTGAACGCTTCCATAGGAGACCTGTTAGATACTTCTACAACAAAAATTAGTCAAAATATGACCTAAATATCCCAAATTGTGCACGATTATGAAGATTCAACGTTCTTAAGTTAACTTGTTTAAGACGCATTCAAGCTAAAATTAAATGGAATATTTTTGACTACATTTTTATAAGGAATTTCGTGGTACACACAATTAAAAAAAAATTAAAAAAGAATACGCCAAGTGACTTTTTCATAATTTTTCATAAACAATTACGTTCACACAAATCAAATGTCCTAAATCATTTTTACGCACCAAAGTTTAACAAAAATTTTCTCAAATGCTTTAGAAATAGCAATCTGAATACAAGAGGAAAGTTGCAAAAATGTCAAACTTTTATAATTTTTTGAAAAACTGCAATATAAACTTGAAACTATAATATTTCGGTCTATTCTCATATATTTATAGGTTAATTACTCAGTGTTAAGCAGTTAAATGATATATCAAAAGCAAACCAAGTACTGATAAATTGAGTTCTATATTTGCAAACGTCCAGTACAGCCGATTTATTTACAACATAAAAAGAAAGTAATTTATTTTTTTCTAAAAAAGTCATATCTGCCAACTTAATATCACTATAATAAACTTGAAAACCTGTACTTTCACTTGAATTCAAATTTAGGACCTGCATTTGAACTAATATTCATGATTTTGTCTTTCCACTATTTTCAAACAAATTATAATCTACAAATTACTACAAATTGACACACTGAATGGATAATATATATTTTAAGTCAATGGTACACTGGATAATATTATAGTTAGAGATGTTTCAGAATCTCATGAGCCGCGAAATGCGCAAAAGGCAAAGTTTAATCTGAGTTATAAGTATGTTTTTGACGACACTGGAGGCTGCCTTGCTGTATACATAAACAAGAACTCGGGATAAATTGTAAACAATAAATAAAATATTTTTAAGACGTGTAACTGAGTCAACAGGACGGATTATGTCTCTGCGCATATGAAGGTCACAGCTCATGGGGTTTTAAAACACCTCTATATATACCTATTTAATTTATTATACATAATTATTAATTTATCTTAACCTTACTTTTAAGTACTTGATAGAAAAGAAGATTGATTACGGAATTCCTTATCATCATCAAATGACAAAATACATGTTTGTTCTTCCTGTTTTCCAGTTAATGAACATATTATACTAGACGTACACTATATATGCATAGCTTTTGTTAAATATTTCATTCTAAAACTCAACAGGTTTTTTTTGTCAACTCACCATGTATCTGTGTGTTTGTCTGGTTGCCTCAATAATAGCTATCCAAATATTATTAATTTGTGAAACACATATAAGGTGTACCAAATAGAGAATATATATAGTGGCTCCAATAAATGTAATCGTCACAAATTTAGAAATGTGTATTTGGGACAATTATCAAATTAACGGAAACTTGATGCATTTGTTACATACTTTTCACTAAAACGCTTATTTTTCGAGATATTTGCAAAAAACGCATATACCCGTTTCTCGTCAGTCTACAAAAACATTTCTCTCAATCCTGAGATTTCGAGAAATATTGTCTTAATAACCGTAAACAAGTCTACCTTTAATTTTCAAATATGACAAAGAACGGCCAGTGCATTTTCATAAAAATTTTGATTTGCTGATCATTGTTGTCGAGCATCGTTTTTTGGAGAATTAGCTATTTTTCGTTTTTACTAAAAATGGTATGTTTTTTTGTTGTAATTTTAATTGCTCCTAAACATCGTTTAATATCATTACATTAAAAACAATTTAAAACATATATACTATAAGAAATAGTGAAGATATGTAACATCTTCTAGTTAATAATTGATAAACTTTGCAAACATTGAGCACTTGAATTTTAATTTTATAAAACTATCACATTAAATTTTCCTTAGAAAATATTTGAGCCAACTGATTTCCATTACAACTAATTTCTGATTGATCTGACTGGTCTTGCGTGTCTGATGTCTCGTATCTGCACGAGAATATATAATTTTCATTTTAAGATACATTATTTTCATCGTCATTCTATCATCAACATCTGATGATTCTGATTATTTTCAGAATATACTACTAAAAAATCATCGTCGTCGTCTTCATATTCGACTTGTACTTCAGTATTGTCTTCGCAATTAGTGCAGTTGCAATGCATGCACGTAGGAAAGTACTTTAGGCCGATTTTAATGGATTTTAGAAATAATCAAAAAACGATTTTATTTTAATGCCTAATTTTCCTTCACCTTAAAGCACATAATAAATCTACAATTTAAAAGAAAATATGTTGCTCTACGATGCTTGGCTCAAACCGGCAAATAAAAAAAATTGATAAAATGTAAAATTTGTGTTTCCTGTTTGCAATATTTCAAAACCAAACTTGGTACACCTATTTATGACTCGTGAAAGTATCTTTTTTTCAAAATGTTCTAGTCCAATAATTATAAAGATTTCCTTCAGTAGCAGTGGAGGGGTTATACATCACAAAACCACAAAAATCAGTTCTGGGGGTACCTCACAATCCCCCCAAAAAACCACCCGTTTGGTGAAAAAAGCCTTATTTTACTGATAACTCTTTAACCGTTGAAGATATAAAAAATTGCTTATCATAAAAAAGAAAGCTTGACTAATTACCTAAAAAAAGTCCTGTTGTAATTTTCTTGTATGGTTGTCATGGTTTCCGAGAAAATAGATATAAAAAAAAATTGCAAAATTTGTGTTTTTAATGCGCATGAATTTGAATTTTTTTTCGCGCGACCTATAGAAAAAATTGAATTGCTGGAAAACTAAACATACTAGGAACAAAAATCAAAATGGGTTCTAAAGGGGATATAAAGTAGTCTTTTGTGTTTCCATTTTTGATGGCTATTGATATCTATTAGTATATAACATTAATAACACGATATAGTTACCTCTTGATTTTTTGAATTTTTAACTATTCATAGGCTCATAAAAAATAACTGACTTTAATATAAGTTATAAATGGATTATCTTTTAGTTCGACGTAGTACTTCAATGCAGAAAAAGTTAGGAATAAAAATATTCACATTTACAAATTTACCAGCATGTTCAAGTTAGCCAAATTTTGGCCAATTTTTTATTAAATGTTTAAATTTTTTATTGTTTCCTAAAAATAAAAAAAAGGCCCAAACCTCTTGAAAATTTAGCTCAAAAAATTTTTTTTGGCTTTATATATCACATAACTATTGTTTCTAATCATTTAATAGTTAAAAAATTGTATTAAAAAAATATCATCAAAACATTGAATATGGATTTTTTTTGCTAACTTTAACATGCTGCTAAATTTGTAAATGTGAATATTTTTATTCCCAACTTTTTCTGCATTGAAGTACTACCTTAACCTAAAAGATAATGCATTTATAACTTATATTATAGTCAGTTATTTTTTATGGGCCTGTGAATAGTTATATGCACAAAAAAATCAAGAGATAACTATATTATATTGTTATTTTTATATACTAATAAATATCAATAGCCCTCAAAAATGGCAACACAAGAGAGTATTTTATATTCCCTTTAAATTCCATTTTGATATTTTTCCCTAACTTGTTTGGTTTTCGAGCTATTCAATATCGATTTTCTCGAAAACCATGGCATATACAAGAAAATTACAAGAGGACTTTTTTAGGCAATTAGTCAAGCTTTCTGTTTTATGACGAGCAACGTTTTTATAGCTTCAACGGTTAACGAGTTATCAGTAAAATAAGGCTTCTTTCACCGAAGTGGTCATTTCCTTGGGGGGTTGCGCGGCACCCCCAGAACTGATTTTTGTGGTTTTGTGATATTCAATCCTCGAACTAACAGTTACGGAAGGAAAATCTCAGATAACATTTTTTGCGAGCTTCTGGTGTATTTTTTACTTTATCGACTGGACTATTCGTTAAAATATGACAAACTAATTCACACTAACGTATTTCACCAATGACAGAAGTTATTACTGATTTTTATTAATGAAGTGTGGAAATTCTTTTAAATAATTGTACCCTATACAGTTGCATAGAAATATTTACTAGGAACAATTTATTTTTTGTCTCAGTTCGACTTACAGAAGTCGAAATATTTGAAAAGAACGCACCCGACATACGACAAAATCGAAATTTATCCAAGAAATTAAAACAAATATGTCAACACCGAGCAGTAAGATATTAGCTATATAAGACATATCAAAAAAATTTGCTTATTTTTGTTAAAGCATGTAAATTTTCAGATATACGACCACTATTTACATTTGTATAATTTACAATCTTATTCTCACAGTTTATCCTAGCCTGTCCTGTCTTAATTAAACTGTATTTTCAATTATTCTTCAATTCTAATTGTGTCAATTTTTAGCCAAGCATTTTAGCAAATAACAAGATTATTCTATACAATCCACATCTTAAATGACATTATCGTGTTGATTTTTCACTACAACTACGAATTCTACCAAAACTAAAATTGAAGATTTCTATATTCATAACATTCTCATGAAGAAATAAGTCTGTTGCGAGTTTTCTCTCTTAGTATACCTTCAAAACATTCCAACATTTCAGAACTAAGCAGGCGATTCCGCCTCAAGTGAGAACCCACTGTTACTATTTTAGGAACAGAGATTGAAAAGTGTTAGTATGGTCAAATTGCTAAGAATACTCACCACTCTAGGTTACCGTTGGGATAAATAGTGACAGCCATGTAAGCGTGCGAATCCCCTACGAATCCTGAAACCAACCAATACGTCTACATCAATCAGCTGTACATGGGGAGACGAAGTTACAGGAGCCAGTCGAGTTCCAGGAAAGTGGGGCAGGATAAAGGAATGATGTTATTCTCACAGACAAAAGGAAAACAATGTATAATGTTGAGACGTCGCGTCGCGTCAGGGAGTTTGGGTGAAGTTTCAGGGCGTTCTTAATGAAATGGTAAAGGATAAGGGGGAACATTTGGTATAACCAGAATCAATCAAATGAGTCAGTTCAAAGACGTGTTAAAATACAAATACATAAATATTTCACCATACACAATTAATTATACATAATAGAGTTCGACATTTTACACCTTGCCAGCGTATGTGATAATTATATTTCAAAGGTCAAGTTGTACAATAGTTCATCGCAAATTACCTATTTTAGATTATGTCAATGGAATCTAAAGCTAGCTACCATTTAAAAAATATATAACTACTTCCAATAATTTCTATGCATGGACTGTAAGAAACGTTCAACATTTCTTCTACTACAGAACAAATTCAACTACATCGATACACGCACTGCACCGGTTTTATTTGATATGCTGCATTTTTTACGAAGTAAACTATTCGCCTTTAACGAAAATAAAAAATTCACGACATCAAAAAGGATATGCATTTGTTAGCTGTAGTGAAGCAATGGCGTATACACACAAAAGGGAAGGTCAGCGCCAACGATGGTGCCGAACATTGGAAATAATAACAATAATAATACACTTTATTCATTCATGAGAATTGTTTTTAAATAGTTTATTAAAAATGCATTAAGAACAATATTTTCTTTACGTCTATAGTATTTACAAAAGTTTTTTTTTCTGTTTTACGGTTTGTAGTAGGTTATACTATAGTGGGAAATATGTTTTTTCTTTCTAGGGGGAGTATTTTTATTTTCTCTAAATCGTAATTTTTAAAAACTTAATACTTTTGGAACACATCTAATAGCACACAACATTTTAACAAAGCCGTACCTAATAAAACAAAATAGTTACATTTTTTTAAGTAGCTGTTAAAAAGGTGACCTTTTCACAAAAAAATCTAATTACGTGTGGGAAAATAACAAATCAAATTCACATTAAACTGAAATCTAGACAGGTTTTTAGGAGTCGGCTGTGGCTAAAGAAAACATGGTGATACGGTTTCGAATTCTTAAAAATAGATAAGTTTTCAAAAGGATTCAGAAAATGATGGTTTAAAAAAGTCAGAATATGATTCTGAGAGCCCCCAACATGATCCCGAATACAAAACCTGATAAACATTTTAGTTAACAAATAAATACAAAATTCTATTAAACTTTTTTTTAATCATTGAAAAATTGCTGTATTTAAAATTTTTATTTCGTTCTTCCCTGTCAAACTAACCATCAAAATGTATTCTTTGAATCGTTTAATTTTCTATCGTTAAATGTAGAGGGGGAGAGTTTTCTTGTAAAGAGGGACTTCTAAATGGTAAAAAGTATTACAAATGGGAAGGATAGGGTTAAAAACAATAAATTTTTCGGCCTCCAACCACGCACGAAAAAAATCACTTTATCGACCGAGATCATTTTTATTTTTCACTATTTTCATATATATTATTCCAAATTATGTTTTAGCACTTTAAAAATTAACGATTACTTTAAACTACATGACGAAATAAACTATTACAAAACTGCACCATCAAACCTTACTCTTCTCCAGAAATAAAAGTAACACACAAACCTGTAATTTTACCTCAACTGGTTATACCTATTTCACGTTAATTAAAAGTACATTTGCTGAAAGTTCTAAGAAAAGTTGTATATGTCTATAAATACAGCTGCAAACTTCACACGAGCTGAGCAAAAAGTAACAAGTAACCGCGGAAAGTTGGGAACGTAGGAGAACTAAATTCTATTACAACGTCTTTACTCAATAACTACTAAGAAATTCTACTGCACCTGAAACATTTACTTTCCTCGAATATTGGTAGTTGTACAAGCAATTGCAATTAATTTATCTGATTCTTCCTCTTATTTGAAACGTCTTAGCAGAAGTTTGAGACTCATGTATTTAACTGTAACATGTCGCGGTTGCCTCTATAATGCTCCATCACAAGCTGTGTAAGAAAGAGTCACCCCAAAAACTGGTAAAAAAATAGCCCGTTTCGAGGTCCTCAAAATTATGGTTTGTCATGAGACAATAATCCTCTGAATGTTTCATATTGAGCATATACCTTTCATCGCCGAGATACGAGTGATTGAAACTGCTATTATGCACCAATTGAAGTAGGCCATTGCATAAATTCCACGCGAATCATTCCGAGGCGCGACGTTATGGATAAAAATAGAGAGAAACCTATCAGACGAAAGTTGTATGGGTGTTCAAGGGCTGCATAATGGTAACTTTACTTTGACAGGTGACGTCCAGATCTAGATAGACCATCGAAGATAAGCAACGTGGTTAGTTAGTACTCGGATGGGTGAACTGATCCACCGTGAATGTTTATTATTGAGCTCAGAAAACAGCTACAAAAAATAATGACATTTTTTCGAAACTGCACTAGAAATCGAAGCATATAATTTTCCTAAAGCGAAAGAAACGCCTTTCGTCAATATTTCAGAAAATTATTTTTTACGTAAATGCACTAAAATTTGACTTGACTCATTGCCCCGATTGCTCACAGAGTCTATCAAAGGTGTCCCTAATATAGCTATAAGACGACGATCTGAACAGAAAATTCATCACTAGGCAACAAGGTACGACGAAAGGTAGATGGTAACAATCAAGGTAAAATATTTTCCCCAGGTATCACTACTTGTGCTTTTAAACTTTATCTATAAATTGTACACTGAGCTTATGCCCCAAGTAAGTATAACTCGTGTAGCACCAAAAAGTAACCACGCTAGTAATTCGGATATCAAAACTTACACTGTTGCACTGTTCATTACAATCATTCATAGCAGGTAGTATTTAATCAGTTCCGAGATCAGTTCCTCAGAAAGTATTTTCTTTATTTTTAATCTTCTCAAATCAAATATAAAGATTAATAAAGTGAATGTAGTAAAATAAATATTAATAAAATGAATGTAGTATTTTTATCATCATTGCGTCGTTACTTGTCATGTCAGTTGATAGATTACATTTAAAATATGACTAATACGCGATTTCTTAAGTTTCTGCAGCCGCATTTGTTCAATATTTATACCTGCTTCAATTAATTTGTTAGTTAAAAACTTTCTCTATTGGTTTTCTTTGTCTAATATGCGTCTACTATAATATTGGTACAACTTTTGTTTTAAGGAAATCGTTTTTCTTAATGGAGTTGTCGATAGAAAATAAAATAAGGCTAAATGGCATGATTTCATTTGATTCCTGCTAAACATTCTCCAGTGCCTACAACTCTGTTCAAAAAACAAATAAAGCCGAACTTTGCCATTAGCGAAGTTTTCTCATTTTCTTTATTTCGAAGCTTGAACATCAGTAAGAGAGAGGAACTCCATAGTAATATAGCATTTTCAATGAAGCCGTGGAAATATTTTTATGGAAGCAAATATATGAAATTTCATTATCTCGTATAATTAGTGAAGAATATTAGAAAGGCATTAATTGTAGAGCGTTAACTTTAGGTAAATACAGGAATATTACTCACACCAACTGTTATTCTAATGAATGATATAAGGAACAGAAAGTAAGCAAATTAAACAAAATATTACCGGTTTGTACATCTGTATGACTAAATTTTATTTTTTCGTAGAGTTTTCTATATTCTCGGGTTTAATTATACTAAAGTTTAGATATATATAGTTAATTTGGAATAAAAGTATGTTAAGTTCAAATTAGCTCTCTGCTCTATTGTTGTGCAAATGAAAATACCAACAAACAAAAATCAGGAGTATCTTACTTTAAAATATTTCTGTTTCGGAACAACGGTTTTAATATTTGTCTGTTCTTTACTATTCTTTGCTAAAGTTAAAGTTCTGCTTTAATAGAAGTATTTTTAGAGTTTCTTAATTATCTGACTGTGTTTATATGTCTTTCGTTTGCACTTTCGTTCAGATTTATGCATTACAACACTGTCTGTCAAATGTACAGGCTCAAGACACTAACAAGTCATTTGTCATTGATATCATATACCCTCTGATATACATATTTTAAGTACTTCCACATCCACTTAAAGAAAAAGTGGAAACAAAATTTCTGTCTGTCGGTGTGTCTGTAACTATTTGTGCTCACGATTACTTTGGAACGGTTTAAGCTATTGACCTGTTTGATACATATGTGTCTTATAATGAGATCTGAAACTAGATTATATTTTGAGCTTATTCCGTTGAAGGAACTTTGGACTTGGTATAAAGAGGTTAACAGAGTCAAATTGTGATTTAATGTGCGTCGCGAAGAAAAGTTCTAAAAAAATTGGCACCAGCCACTCCCATTACCACTTTGGCAAACGATTTCAAATAATATATTATTAAACATAGGATCCAGTTGGTTTGGATTAAAGAAATTTGGTTGGAAAATCTGGATGTGGAAGTAGTGATTCCTTAGGCAGCGGTTTTTAGTGCTGTATCTAGATATAGACTGAATATTTTGTTTACATAGTGTGAATATATACGGCGACTAGAAAATTCTGTTATTATTTGGGTATTTCTACCACTAAATAAACCAAGGCATCGCGATGTTTTCGCAAATAAGCAACATTATTTGGAAGCATCCACAGCAGATGTCCCTTAAAACATTATTTATTTATTTATTTATTGCATACACTGTTCAACAGGTAAGATACCCAATTACAGAACAGGAATAAAGGCATACAAAGCATTAATTACATAATATACAACAACATAGAAAGAAAGTAAAATGAAGAAAAAAATTACTTAAATGTACGAACTATGAATAACTAATGATACGAAGAAAGAGAAAAAAAAATAACATGGAAAATGTTTAAATATAAAAACTAAATATACATATATACACATATGTGATTCAAAGCAAATTAAGAAAAACAAAGACACTCACTGGTTATTTAATTTAGAACATTTTGTTTTATGTCACTAAGGCTGCAATTAAAAATATCGAAGTCGTTACATAATTTGTTAGAAGTACTGCAAATCGTATATAAAGGTGAATTATTTAGTACGTTGGTACGCGGCGTAGGTAAATAGAACACATGGTGATTACGAGAGGTTAATCTGGGAACGTGAAAATTAAGCTTACTAATTATTTCGGGTGCGTCAAAATCATTGTGTAGTAATTTAAACAAAAATACTTGAGAAAAGTACGTACGCCTATCCTCAAGAGTAGTCATAGAATATCTTTCAAGCAAGTTACTGTGCGGAAAATCAATCACTGGATAGGTACCGTCGGATTTGAACCACAGTAATTTAAGAAATCTACGTTGAACTGCCTCCAAGTTATTCTTGTGAACATCATAACTGGAACTCCAAATTAGCGATGCGTACTCAAGTTTCGATCTGACGAAGGATTGATAAAGAATTTTCAGGGTATCAGTATTAGTGAACTCTCGACTAGTACGAACGATGAATCCAAGGGCTTTGGAGGCTTCGGACACAATGGTATCGATATGATCAGTGAAGGATAATTTACTATCAAAAATTACGCCGAGGTCGCGAAATGTTATAGGTCTTTGAAGTATGACATTATCTAACCTGTAATCAAAAATAAAAGGTGATGTTTTTAAAGAAAAGGACATTACGTTACATTTACTAGGATTCATGAATAATTTATTTACTATACACCAGGTGTTTATTTTGTCAAGAGAAGTCTGAAGTTGAAAACAGTCATCGATTTCATCAATTACTGTGAAAATTTTTAGATCGTCGGCATATAAAAGGTGAGGCAAATTAATTTCGTTCACTATGTCGTTAATAAATATGTTAAAAAACAAGGGCCCCAGAATAGATCCCTGGGGAACTCCAGATGTGGCAGCAAATTCGATCGATTTGAACCCATTTAATGCAACGTACTGACTCCTATTCATTAAATAAGATTTAAACAAAAAGAATATGAGAAGCCGATTTTTTCTAATTTATTAAGTAACAACTGGTGATCAAGTCTATCAAACGCTTTGGAGAAATCGGTATATATGACATCTACCTGCCCACGTTCATCTAGGGATTCAGAAATATATTGAGTTACACAGAATAAATTTGTTGTTGTTGAACGCCCTTTCATAAATCCATGTGGATTAATAGAGATTTTGGTGTTAATCGAATGATATATTCTATCATGAAGTAATATTTCTAAGACTTTACAGAAGTTACAAATTACAGAGATTGGTCTGAAGTTCTCAATATCTAGTTTGTTTCCCTTTTTGAAGATGGGACATACTTTGGAATATTTCCATAGGTCAGGAAATAGGCAGTTTTTTAAGATTAAGTTAAAAATTAGAGTTAGAGGATATGCAAAGATGATAGCGCAATCCTTTAATAAAAAAGCTGGAATGGAATCAGGACCGGTCGTCAATTTATTATTAAAATCATAACCAAATTTCAGAAACATATCTTGAAGCGAAGCCTTCGAGATGTTTTGAAAGAACCTAAACCTATTTCGAAATGCAAAACTATGTAAAATAGGTCGTTTAGGAATATCGTTACATAAACTTTTTGTTTTAGCTTTAAAAATGAAGTAGGCTTATAAATTATTAACTATTTAGGATCACTGCGTATCTTGCCAAAACTTCTCGCCAATAAAACCACTTGTCTTTACTGAAAGAAACACACACATAAAGAAAGTACGTACAAAGAAAAGCTTTTATTCTTTTATTTTGTTAGGCCGTTTAGACAGCCATTATAACAATCCAACGTTAATTTAGTACGTTTACTGGCGTATTATATGCGTATACTCAATATAGGTACTGAACGTTTTATCAAAGATCTTCATGATCAGTATAAGCAATCATTTATTATTAAAAGAGATGCAATATTATTATACGATTTTATTGCTATGGATTATATTAAGGTTGAACAAGTCTGGAACAAATTTATAGATAAAATTGAAATAAAATAAAACAAGTGATATTTACTAGAAATATTTCACGAAATAGGACATGACATATGTCAATGCGATTTTAGCGATAAAACTGTGTATAGTGTTTTACAGTGATAAAACTTCATGCTTGCGCTGGCAAAGGCCGATACATCTCTTTTACTACTAATAATGACGTTTGATAGGGCAGTGATAAAAAAAAGGCCTTTTCATTGGCTACCAGGCTGTTGAGTGAAACAGTCGTATGTACTATTGGTTAAAATTTTATCGGTAAAATGTTCTCGAGAGCGTAATTGCCTAATAATATAGTTTAATAAAATAATCGCGGATTCTTTAAGTTTTATTTTCGTTCCGTTGCTCTCTTTTTCCAAAATCTTCGCCCACTGAATTCTTTGATTATTATCCCACACGTATTCACAAATTTTGGATTTGTCAAATTCTCCCCTTCTAGCATAATTTCTATGTTCACCAAGCCTTACGTTGAATGGTCTAGATGATTCACCTACGTAATGTTTTCCGCAATCACATAGAACACTATAAATACAATTTTATGAATTTTGAACAATATTTGTAGGTTTGGTTTTTGATAATAACCGATCTTAGCGTGGAGCCCGTTTGAAAAACAGTTCGTACGGAAAACCTATTCCCAATTATTCGTAATTTATTCGATAAACCATCTATATATGGAATTACTGCCATTGACCTAAATACCTCAAGTTGTGATAGTATATTCTCTCTCCTACAAATGTTCAACAACTGACTATCAACAATGCTCTCCGGATATTGACTATTTAATGAGACAGTTTTTATAATCTATCATACAAACACTTAACATCACCTTTCTTAACACGAATATGTTGATTTGAATTGAAATGTAAGTATCTGTAGAAAACAAACACACACAAACACACATACTAAACCAGTGTGTATAGAAAACAAACACACACAAACAGATACTTAAATTTCGATTCAAATCAACAAATTAGTATTAGGAAAGGTGTTGTTAAGTGTTTGTATGACAGAGCCAAAATTATTTCTTCAAATGATGTAATATTAAGGAACGAAAAGCAATTTATAAAAACTGTCTCATTAAATAATCAATATCCCGAGAGTTTTGTTGATAGTCAGTTGTTGAACATTGGTAGGAGAAAGAACATCAAAACCTGAGGTATTTAGGTCAATGGTAGTAATTCCATATATACCTACACGGTTTATCGGATAAATTACGAAAAATTGGGAATAGGTTTTCCGTACGAACTATTTTTCAAACGGGCTCCACACTAAGATCGGTTTTATCAAAAACCAAACCTCTACATATTGTTTAAAATTCAAAAAATTGTATTTATAGCGTTCCGTGTGAGTGCGGAAAACATTACGCAGGTGAATCATCTAGACCTTTCAACGTAAGGCTTGGTGAACGTAGAAATTATGCTAGAATGGGAGAATTTAAAAAATCCAAAATTTGTGAACACGCATGAGATAATAATCACAGGATTCAGTGGGACTCGGCGAAGATTTTGGAAAAAGAGAGCAACGGAACTAAAAGAAAACTTAAAGAATCCGCGATTATTTTATTAAACGAGATGCGTTTCAAATTATTCAATAGATTTTTGTACTAGTTGGTTGCCCATCCTTAGAGACGAAGTAAGTAAAAATAAGATAAATATAATTTAATGTCTCACGTGACTATGAAAATACATAAACAACGAACTGTCATGGTTGACGTCCAAAAAGATTTTGAGAACGGAAGTAGATTTTCTTCTGAAACGTTAACTGCCTATAGCTTTCATTTTCATTTTTTCGTTTATAACTTTGTTCTAGTTTATATATTTCTAGGTGTGAGACTTTTTGAAACAATCAAGTATTCAAGAACCAACCTCTGTCTGATCCGTTTGGCGCAGAGGTTTTTTCATGAAAAATTTTAAGTATTTTTCAGTGGAAAATTACCCAACAAAAGGTTAAGAAAATATTTAAACATGAATTTATCGATTTATCGTGAAAAATGATGGCAATAAATAATAATAAAATGTTGTATGAAAATTTTACAAATGTATAGCAAAATAACAATTGCCTAAATAACTTATAACTGTTTAAACAATTAAAAAAACACTAAAGTCCTAACACAAGTCAGAATTTCACTAACTAAAATACAATAATAAATGCTAAAAATACGGGATACTCTAATTTTGACTTTATGAGGTCCTTTTTGGGAGGATTTAACCTAAGAAAATATGAATAAATCATATTTTCTAGGCAATTCTGAAGAGAGGACATATTATTATGTGAATTTTATTTCATTACATTTTCACGTTTCTATCGCAGATTTCCGCAAAAATGTTTTCTCCTATAGGAAACTTCATGGCCTCGGAAGCACGCAATAATATCAACCGATTTTGCTCAAAAGAGGATATTTTTTTTTTTTTAGAATTTCAAACAAATCTAGACGCGAGACAGGGATAAATCCAAACTTTTTCAGTGTATAAAGAGCCACCTTAAAATGTATATTGTGTATCCTCATTACATGGTCATAGTTAGGGACCTAGTCCAAACTAGGATATCCCATAACTTTGCTGTATCATGATGTTAGGCGGGTAGAAAATTTCTAATATTCTATAAAGGAAAGACCCGGAAAAATTTCAAAGGGGGAACTTCGTTTCCTGGCATCGGTAATTGGTCTCAATAGTGGAAATAGGTAGACGTTAAATAAGCAAATTTCAAAAAGCTTTGTCTATGAACTTTAAATAAACAATATTTAATTCGTCACTATCCGAATTTTCAGAACTTGAACCGGTATTTACATTAACAATAATAGGATTAATAGATGGTAATTTAGAATATTCATTTTCCTCTTTAATCACATGAGATACACACTTCCTACATATATCGCTTTTGCCTATTTCGTCTACTATTATCTTTATATTCTTTAAGACAGACTCACTTAATTGTGGGGATTGATTATATTGACGTAGTCTTGTTTTACATCAGCCCACACCATTTCAAGGGGGTTGAAAACGCAAGAATATGGAGGCAGAGGTAAAATAGTATGATCGTGTGCTTCAAAAATTTTTTCAACGGGATATTCCTTTTTAAACTTTTGCTTTCCAGTCAGTTTTAATAGTCCTTTTTGGGTTTTTTCTGGTATTTCCAAGCCTTTACCTTTCATAAATTCAATGGTATCGCCTGTTCTTGTGTTGGTGTTTGGAATGTTTGTGTGTTGCCGCGAATGGCATGATGCATTGTCCATAACAATAACAGAATTTTGTGGGATATTTGGTAACAGCTGTTCCTTTGCCCACTTCTCAAATAATTCGGCTGTCATATCCTCGTGGTAGTCGGCAGAGGATTGCTTGATGTTTTTAGCAGAAAACAACAACGCATTTGGAATAAAACCGTTTTTACTTCCAGCATGTAGAATCATAATTCTTTTTCCCGTAGAACATGGAGCACTTAAATTACACTTCTGGTGTATCTACCCAACCGTATTGAACTACATCATGGATGTCAAAAAATGTTTCGTCAAAATAAATCATGTCTCTATTTGCATCTCGGTACTTTATTATTTTACGCAGGTACTCGTGTCGATGATCAACGATGCGTGCTGATTCCATAACTACTATTCGTTTGTCCAATTTTTTGTACCTAAAACCGCAATCGAGCAAAACGTTTAGCAAAGTATCTAATGATTTATAGTTATAATCTGGATAGTCGCGTAACTTATCCCTAATCATTTCTAATGTGGGCACCTTCTGTTCATTGTAAAAGTCATACACAATTCGACGAATGACATCTTTGGACGCGTTATCAAGTTTTTAAAGTTTTGTCTTTTCGAATGATCAACTACATCCCCGGCTCTAAAAAACCTATAAATTGTAGTACGGCTAAATTTGGTTAATTCACAAATCCTCTTCGCAAATTGGTTAAATGAAGATTCAATATTTTCGCCTTTTAAACACGAGTAAATATTCAAAATAACCCTTTGAGTTTGAACGTGTAAGTCTTTATTTTCAAATTCCGCTTGTATAACAATAATAATAATAATAAACTTTATTTTCCTTTTATGAAAATATGATACAATATTGTATAGGAATAGTCAGACTTAATATCGAGATAATAAAAACAAAGTAAAGACGTAAATTACACAACACATTACATATTAAAATAATTTTCTAGCCTGTAGAAGGTTTTGCTAATTAAAAACACTTTAAGTTTCTTTCTAAACAGTGAAAGTTTATTGCAATGCTTTATATCCACAGGGAGATGGTTAAAGACTTTAGGTCCTAGAGAACAGGGTGAATTTACAGAGACATTTAATTTACTGAATGGTACATGAAGATCAGGTTTTCGCCTAGTATTTACATTATGTAGTTGATTGTTACAAACAAATTTATCCTTGTTTTTAAAGACAAGCAAACATAATTCAAAAATAAAAACTGACGGAAGTGTCAATATACTATAGTCCAAAAATGTATTTTTACAAGTTTCTCCTGTTGATAAGCCTACCATACATCTTATCACACGCTTTTGGGCTAAAAATACATTATTTGATAGGGCGGAAACCCCCCAGAAACAAACACCATATTTTAACCGAGAATCCACCTCAGCAAAATATAAATTCCTTAGTAGTATAGGCTCTGTATCAAAATCGTCCGTTTCGTTGTCACTACTATCGCGAGGCCTCCAAAATGCCATTTAAAACAATTAATTGCAAAAAATCACTCAAAAACTAACAATTTGTTCAAATGTTCACTAGAATGAAGTAATTTATAACGCTGCCTGGCTGTACTGCACTGCCTCGTACAGATCATACGATATAAAAATAGTTCATACATATTTTTTGTATATATTATGGCACGCAAAAACTCTGAACAAGGTTGGTGTTGACAAATCAAATTCGCTAAGCATCTAATCCCACCCATATTTTTGATATATTGACAATACCCCCTAAGATCCTCTAGTTCCGTGCTGTTCCAATTGAGTTCGTAAATACTATAACTGAATCTACGCATTTCATTAAATATGAAAAACATTCTTCATCATTTATTTAATGGATTATATTTCAGGCTAACTGTTTTTTGATATTTAGGTATCAAGAATAAAAGCGTGCTTGCTACTAAATTTAGTATCCCTTGGGATTAAAAATACTTTTAAATCATTTCTTTTCAATATACACCCACATTTCGACAGATAATAAACTCGGCGTAGGCGTATTTTTATATTTATTAGATGAGGATTCGGAATATTCCCTTCACTCAAACGCTCAGCAATTTTTTCCGTTTAGGAGGATGTCTAGAGATTCAATTACCTGAGAAAACGCTTTTATCAATCTTGCACGTCCCGGCGAGTGGCGGATACATAATATGAATGGTATGGGTATAATAACAATGGCACACCGAACCAAAATATCGTGCCGATACTTTAATTTCTCAGTATTTTTTAAAATAGCCATTACCTAACTGATACCTATCTACGAACTTAAGGTGGCCATTCCCTAGAAAGACATCCGATAGGGAAATATTTATGATTTTTAGCTATAACTTTTATTTCTTAGTATGTATATTTAAAAAAACTATAAGAGTACCTAAGTAGAACCATAACAAGACTATTAATATGAATTTTCACTCAATAATTTTAGTGGTTTGCAAAATAGATCGATTTAAATTTAAAATTTGTGTTAATCTTCCTATTTCGTAGCTTTAAATCGAGCTATTTTGCAAACCACTGAAATTATTGAGTCAAAATTCATAGTAATAGTTTTGTTATAGTTCTACTTAGGTACTCTTATATATATTTTGAAATATACGTACTAAGAAAAAAAGTTATATGCAAAAATAATAAAAATTTCCCGATCGGATGTCTCTTTCTAGGGAATGGCCACCTTAATCGATTGATATTTATGTGCATGTCTATAGAGTATTACCTATGGAAATTTGATGAACTGAATCGGAATTTGTACATTAGCAGAGACGTTAGCTTTGGAAAAAAATTAACACACAATTATGCCACTCTCAAATACATCTTATCTAAGGCGTTTGAACGAACGTGGAAGGTAAATTATAAGGTTTCATTTCGGATATAAGAGAAAGTGGAAACATTAGTTTCGATTTGCAAGAAATGCGTTGAATGATAAAGTGGATATTATTTTCACTAATTTTGTCAAGACATTTGACAAAATTGATCGGTATTTTAGGTAAATTAAAACAACGCTATTTTAGTTAAATTATTAATATGATATTGATTCGGGTGTCCCGCAGGGTTCACACCTGGGACCTCCTTTGTTTTTGTAATGCATAAGTGATACGTCGATTCAGTAAAATACTGTGAAATACTAGGATAAATATTATTCGCTGATGATACAAAAATGTTTTAAATGATTCAGAATTAACACATTAACAAAATTAACACATTAACAAAATATTCGAGTTGTTCACTATTTAATACTTCAAAATGTAAAATTAAACCTTATACACAGGTCAAGCAATTTTAATATCTAATGGAAAACAATATGTATTTAAAGAGAGCTGAAGAAAAAATAATTTGAATGTTCTAGTCGATGCTAAATACTTAATTATCGTTTAATTACACACGCGCACAAAAAAAATCCTTTAAAGAGATCAGGCTTGTATATTCCCATGCATTTTGAACAGCTGGTTGACGAAATGACATCATTACTTCTTACCTCTTGTTTTTTCACAATAAACGTTTTTTTGTCGAAAATAAAGTCACAGTGTAATAGCCTTGTTATGTCAAATCATTTTAAAAACTTTTACATAATAAAAATTGGGGAAATGGGAGAACACGAATTTGAGGCTCAAATCGTGAAATTGCGCACTATTTTTTTTAAACCACGAAAAACATCATATTTAATGCCTAAATATCAATCAATCAATCAATCAATCAATCAATTTATTGGTGTTAATTAACAAATAATTTGTTGTACACAGGTCAGTATAAAATATTACATTTACATGGTATAAATAAAAATATTTAACAGTATATAATATATTATTATAATACATTAAAACGTCGCTATTACAAACAATTAGGCTACAATAACAGGACAATACAGAAGACTATTGAACTCCATTAAGAAAGTTTGTTTCATTAATATTGTGTACTAGAAATTCATTTATACTGTAGAAAGCCTCCCTTATTAGGAATGTTTTTATCAACTGTTTATATCTCGCCTCCGGTGCGTTTTTTGCCCTATTGGGGATTTTATTATAAAACCTAGGACCATAATAATTAAATCCGCAATCACTAGACTTTAGCCTGTTACAATCAATTATGATATTTTCCTGATTCCTTGTATTATAATTATGTATATCCTCCTGTTTTTGATAAGAGTGAATGTTTTTATACATATATACCAAACAGTTAAATATGTATAGTGAAGGAAAAGTTAGTATTTTCAATTCTATAAATTTATTTCTTACATCATCCCTATAGCCCAGGCTTGTGATTATTCTTAGCGTCTTTCTCTGCAAGCCAAAAATTCTAGCAGCTTGAGATGCATGTCCCCAACTTAATAACCCATACGTCATGTGAGATGTTATTAGTGAATAATAAGCTGTTAGCAGGAGTTTAAATGGTACAATATTTTTTAGATTTCTCATGACAAATATGTTTTTTGCCATTTTATTTGCTACGTAATCAACATGATGAGACCAATTCAAACTTGGGTCTAGAAACAACCCAAGAAATTTTACTCTATCTGGATTTTGAAAATTTTCGATTGGTCTGTGCGTGAATATCATGTTTATTGTTTTTGTCTCATTTAGTGACAGGCTGTTTGCTCCGAACCACTCCCTAGCATTTGTCTGTGCCTCGCCCATGCGTCTTTCTAGCATATCCATTTTCTTATCAGTTGTCAGGAGTGTCGTATCATCAGCAAATAGTACTAAGTCGGTTTCAGATAGTGCTTTGTTCAGATCATTTACATAAATTAAGAATAGGGTCGGTCCTAACACCGATCCCTGAGGTACCCCACTCCTGACATACTGAGATGTGGAATTAATATTATTTAAACTTGTGTACTGTTGTCTATGTGTTAGAAATGATTCTATTAAATTGCAGCTGATTGCATCAAATTTATAATATTTTAGTTTGTCTAGAAGAGCCAGGTGAGAGACACAGTCAAATGCTTTTTGTAGGTCACAGAAGGTGACTCCCACATATTCTTTATGTTCATTTCCTTCAACAATTTTGTATATTAGATGTGTTACTGCATCACTTGTCGTAAAATTTTTCCTGAACCCGAATTGTTTAGCATAAAATAATTTGTTATTTTCAAAGTATTCAGTGATCTGATTTTTTAGGCAGGTTTCAAAAATTTTCGATATAATTGGTACAAGTGAAATGGGTCTGAAGTTATTGTGGTTCACAGGGCCACCCTTATGTATTGGTATTACTTTTGTTATTTTTAAAATGTCAGGGTAAATACCTGCTCTTATACATTGATTTATTAAACTAGTAAGATGTATAATTATTATGTTTTTAATACCTTTGATAATATTTGTTGACAAACTAAAGTGATCTTTACTGTTTTTATTTTTCATTTTATTTATTATGTCACGAACCATATTTATACTGACAGTATCGAACTGGAATTTTGAATTTGTTACCTCAGAATTATCTGTCATTGGAATATAGTCGTTATAGGTGCTGTTTACTGAAGGTAAGTTTTTTGTAATATTTTCGGATACATTTATAAAATAATTATTTAGGTCCTCTACATCAACCTCTGCATTTAATGTTTTTCTACTTTGTTGCCTATTTTTATTTATTATATTCCAATATGTTTTCGGATTATTACCATTTTTATTAAGGATATTTTCATAATAATTTCTTTTGGTAAAATTTATTTGCCGTCTATATTCTGCTTTATATTTTTTTAAATGTTCTTTTAAGTTGACATCGGGAAAATTATTGTACAGTTCACTCAGTAGGCAAACGTTTTCCCTCATTCTTTGCAGTTCCAAAGTAAACCATCCTTTTTTAGGTTTTACACCGCTGTTTATGTTTATTTCAATCAAAGGAAAAGCTTTGTCGATATTTTTCGTCAAAATTGTTAAGAACAACAGAACTTTTTTATTTACATCAAAATTTTCACTTACTGAGTTTACCCAACTCCAGTCCTCCCTTTCCAAGTTGTTATATAATAAAAACATACCTTCATCCGTGACTTTTCTTGTTGTGAAAGAATTTTTTTGTTCGGGATCAGTTTTTGTCTTCATACTAATATTTACAGCTTTATGGTCTGATAACCCTGGGTCAAAAACCTCTGTTGTATACATATTGCTGAAATTTATTAAAATGTTATCTATACAATTATTCTGTCGTGTATTCTCACAGATCGTATGCTGAAAATGAAATGAGTTTATTAAATCGAGAAATTCCAGGTATTTTTTATCAGTGGTATTAAATTTTATATTAAAATCCCCATTTATTATAATGTCTCTATTTGAGTTTTTTAAATGATTCATAACGGAATTTAATTGTGACAAAAAATTTGCAAAATCCCCAAGCGGCGACCTATAAACAGTTACTATTAATAAATTTAGTTTTTTACATTCTACTGCTACTATTTCACAGTCAACTTCTACAGTATATGAATTTATTTCTTTACATGGACTAAAATTATAATGTTCTTTTTTACATAAAATTACGACCCCCCCATGAATAGAATTTTTTCTACAGTAACTTGTTATAACTTCATATTTATCGAGAACAAGATTATGCATTTCATGTTCATTTAAAAAGTGTTCGGATAAACATACTACTTCATATTTATTATTACTAGCACACAAAAATGCTTCCAATTCTTGTACTTTATTACGCACAGATTGCACGTTTAGGTGCAACACCTGCACGTCAGGTTGGTCATCCTCCTTAACTGTAGTTTGCAAATCTGGTATTTTGTTTTCGGTACCTAGTTTGCTGTAATCCTGTCTTCGAACGAAAGGGCTTTTTGAAATTATATTTGGATACCTCAACACCTGCTGGCCACATATTTGCATCCATAATACGGCTATCTAGGTCTTCATCCGCTGCCATTTTAAATGAATTAAATGTTCCCCAGTTTTGTACTTGTTCAACTACGAAGTTACGGTCCGCAAAACTATTTTCCAGGTGTTCTTTTAAGTTTTCTGTTGTGTATGATGTTCTGTACTTAGAAATAAAGTACCAGTTCTTCTTACTCGCCACTAAGTTGCTATCTTCCTTGTTTGAACCTACTATTTTGTTTGTGGATTGTTTACTACTCTCCACAGCGGGTGTGTTATTTCCCACATTATTTTTGTTTGAATGTTCAGCATTTATCCTGTTTATATGTGTAGTCATGTCAGGAATTTTACTTATGGACGTCTGGGCTTTGTTGATAGCATCTGCTACCTCCTTTCCACTAATTTTTTGTCTGTGTTGTTTGTTGGTTAGGTTTTTTTGGAGATCGTTTATTTGCCGATCTGGTTTCTCCGCCATTGATGTCGCTGTTGTCATATTGAAATCTATAGATTTACCAGTCGAGTTCTTAACAACTAAGTTGTCATATAAATCTAGTTTTTGCTCCTGCCCACTAGATGGCAGGTGTGTTAACGGCATTAATTTATTTAGCAAATCAATTTGTTGTTTTAACGCACTTATTGTATCCATTTGATTATTTATAAGTATGTCCTTTTGATTTAGCAGCTGTTTTAGATACCTAATTTCAATTTTTGATGCATCACTTTCAAAACTGTCAATGACACTGCTAAAGGTCTCGTCAAGGTCGTCTTCTGATTCACTTTCACAACAAATTACTGTCTTTTCGTCAATTTTTTTGATATTTTTTATATATTTCACACAACCGGGGTGTATTACTGCACCACATTTTTTACATTTCGGGCCACTTACTGCCGTATTTTTACATTTTTTACACGGTTTATTTGGCAGCGCATCTTTCACGTCAGTTATACTCGGCGCCATTTCTGTCTAAATAAAGAAACACATGTGATTCCTTTTGTAGTCGAACACAGTAGGCTCTCTCGATTCATTTTGAAGCAGAACACAGTAGGCTTTCTCCTTCTATTGGCGAAATTGCTATTATAAAACACTTTCTAACATTGGAAATGTTAATGTTCCCGTATAGCGAATGGAACAAAAGTTTTTTCCAAGGCCGTCGACATGAAAGTATCAAGGTCAGATGATGTAATACTGAACGAGAGCCTGTTAGTACGTGGGAAGCGATGATGCCGTGCAGTTGGTCAGCGTCGATCGTTATTGTACCGCCTGTTCAACAAAAGGCGGTACGGAGACAGCAAATCTTGTAGCATCAAGCCGGGACGCATTAGTGCTGCTGCGGCGGACAAATAAAGAAGCGTGATATCATTTGTTTCACTATTTATTCCTTGCCCTAGTGTTCATCATCAGCCGTACGGTGGCGCATAGGTAATGTATCTCGCTTACGGTGCGAAAGGTTCCGGGTTCAAACTCCTATGCCCGCTGAATTTAATTTTTTTAATTTTGTGACGATTAAATTTTTTTTCCAAATTCTTTTCTATGATTTCGTCAGGTAGGTTTTATTCTGATATCTAATTATTAATAGTAATTATTAGCGCGAGTCGAGATCAGATGACGTAATACTGAACAAGTGTGCACAGTATGAGTAGGCGCGGAGAACATGAAGTTATAATGCGGTTGTGATCAGCACCAATCGTAGTCGCAATGGATTCACAAACTTTGACAAATAGCGAATGTAACAAGTACCTAAAATCATGTTTCTTGGGACGGATCGTGGCCAAATAAGTTTATGTTTTATGTATGGTGTTATCATTTCCAATGTCCCGATGGTTGCAAGGATTGCGAAATCTGTGATTTTTTATATTAAATTGTAACTTAAAATTGTAGCTTATCTTGTGAATACTATCAAGATCTTTCTAAAGTTCCACACAATCTCTGTTTTAATTTTATTGTAAATTTTAAAATCATCTACAAAAAATAAGCATCTAGAGAATGTAACAACTGAAGGCAGATCGTTAATAAACAATACAAACAATGATGGACTTGTGGCACTTCAAAATTAGCTAATTATTTACCAGAAGTGTTTCCATTTTAATTAGCTACAATAAATCCATGCTGTAAATAACTTTTTAAAAGTAGCATCATTTTTGTAGATGTAATATTAGTATATTATTATATGAGCGATCATGATGCCATTATTCACGACGACGATGTTTGAGCTCACGAGCCGTAGGCATGTGCTCAAATCCTCTGAGTGAATAATGGTCACAATCGCGAATATAATACCATGAAGAGTAAGGATTTTTACGTGCCTAACATTTAATAAACAAGGAACCGACTGCTTTATCCACTATGCAACCCTCGCCTAAAGTTGCATTTCTTCTACGTAAGGCGGAGCGAGAAAGCTATAATTCGCTGGAGATATTTTTAATGTCATAAATGAAAAGGTAGTTTATATTTTGGCCTTATCTAATAATTCGGTTCATTTATTTCAACTAATATCAGATTATCCAAGATATTTAACTAAAATAGATTTTTAAGCGAAATTATTAAAATAATGTTTCTGCCATGACTGTCGAAATATAAGCAAAATATAAAAAGAATAATTGTAATCGACATGGCTACTGCCTCGCGCCTCGGTAGAAAATTAAACCTAGAAATCTTTATGACAGGGCTAATAAAAAACAAGTCAAGTATCATTTATAAATCCACATGTTATTCGTTATTTAGGTGCTAGCTTACAAGTTGGCGGCATGTTGTTGCTTTATTATGTTACGCCAAACAACATTACGCGTTTACAGAAGCATTTTACAGTGGTTTAGCATAATTAATTACAGCATAATTAAATAATTAAAACTGAGATTTCGTGTATACTAATGTAGCTAGATATATAGCGATTTCAACGATATAATAATAAAACTAAATTGTATAAACACGACTTAATAGCAAGCATTAAAATAATGACTATCCTCTATTACAGAACAGATTTGCTCAGAACAGTTTATGTGTGTTGGGCTATGAGGAGTAATATCACTCTGGTTAATTAATGTAATTATGAATAAATATATGAAGATTTATTCAACCTCTCCAATTCTATGTCTATTGTCACTGAAGTGGAGGAGGAAAACTAATTAAATATACAGTGCAACCGGAATAGAATATAAGCATCTTCAATTATTTAAAAAGCAATCAATCTGTAGCGCAGAGGAATAAAAAAGGTTATTTTTATTTATTTTATAAACGAGTCTCATTCATGTCGTCGTCTCAGATTTGATACGACTGAAAGTAACATCTGTCTCATTTTAATTGAAGCATCATATAACTACTACATATGTTCACGATTTCATCAATGACAGATTTGAGGGTTTTTTATCAAACCACCTCTTTATTATCTATTTTCAACTAATGTAGGTCTTTCATTGCAGAGTAATTTTAAAAATCATTTCCATCTTATGAAACTCGAAGTCATTATCCATCGTCAAAGTGTGATCAATCCAATACATTAAAATACATGCACACTGACAGCCATTTGTCACGTTTTTATTGCAGAGTTCTACGCATATTATTCAGACACACATGATACAAAACCTTTTTAAGAAAGTAGTACAGAAAATTAAAAATACAGAAAGCTTAGAGTGTAAAATGAAAACTTATAAAATTCATAAGTTAGCGGCGTGCCTGTGAGTTAGAAATTGGGGATGTTCAACTTCTCCCAGGACACTTCAAAATTTATAGCACGGATGTTTGTTTACTTTGCAGTATGTAATCTGGCGACGTCAAGTAAACATACATTTCAGGAGGATGCCTTATAAATCTCTCATTTATGAAAATGTCATTCTCAATAGTAGTCTTTTGTAACACTGACCTTATGAAAAAGTGTCTTGGCATATAAAAGAAACACTTGAAATATAAATCTCCCTTCCCTGTTTGCTCTTACATAAATAGTACATATTTTTTCTGTTTCTGGACGTCATTACTTACATACTAACAGATTCTCCTACCAGCAGAGACTTTGATTTTAACCTGAAGAGGTAAATAAACACAATGGGTTTCTAGTTATAGATTCAGGCTTTCACACTCAGTTACTTTCTCTATAGTATAACATACGTATAGAAATATTTACTATGCCACTGAAACTAAATTCCAAAACACTTAACATCAATACTCTTTAAGGATTTCGTTAAATGAGTTGCTGTGTTGATAAAAATTGCCTTATTAGTCATAGTTTTAAAAGTAATATAGAGTCTGAGTATACTTTTGTAGTGAAGTTTGTATTGTAGAATGGATAGAAATAGACGCAACTGATTTTCATGCAGATGATAGAGCGTCATCTAGGGAGCTTTCTTTCAATATGCGGGAGGGCAATATGGAACGGTTAATTATCCTGGAATAATCAGATGACAGAAGGCGAAGAAGACGGGCGCCAAAACATTGAGCTGATGTCACCAAAGAACTAATGGGAAATAGCTTTGGTGAGGTCGTACACTTAACAGGCAGCCGCGATAGATGGTGTGCTTATGTCAGACATGAAAAATTACAACACAAAACCACACATAAATCCCATATGCGACACTGAAAAGGACAGAGATATTTTGTGCAACACAAGTAGAGATATATCCAGGTTAAAGAGCCGAGACTGATACGCATAAAAAGTTTAGCTGCAATAAAATATTGAATTTTCGTGAGATGTACAAATTTCACTATTATTTTAAAATAAGCGTTACTAATGATACAAATAGATAATGTAAGGAATTATGCGATGTAGGTAAATGTATTGTATGATGCGGATATTATAATCATACGATTAAAATCCTCTATTATCTACTTCAGTCGGGTACTAAAATTTTGATTCAGATTATCCGAATCATCCTGAGTGTATTTAATCTTGACGTGTCATATCCACGGCAACAGTCCGAGGTCATCGGCGGCATTTCTGCTAGATCAAAGGAGTGTCGCATATGGGATTTATATGTGACAGTGGTGTAAAAGTGAAGCGTAACCAATCAACATGGGATAGCGCCCTATCTTCTGATTTGGATTGTTGTTGTATAACAGAAGACTTTCTTGTGATGTTACGCACAAAGCATGCTGCAAAAGTGGACTTACATTGGAGTATATAATCAATATTTTTAAGTGCAATTATCTGACATATTTGTAACCGCTTAGAGCCTGACAATATTAGTGATATGGGAAATTTTCGAAGCGAAGCAGCTAGACAAGGATGCAAAGCAGGCATGAAAAAATGGTTAGTGCAAGAAAAAAGAACACAATACAGAAAAAGGGACATCTACAATATATATCTTAAGGCAATGCATTCAGAGTTAACTTATAGGCTACATTCCATTATTTTTGATACTTTAGATTTTCAAGTCAGAACACAAGTCAATAGCTTAATCTATAAAAAATACAAAAAACAAAAACAAAAAATTAAATCATTGTTAAATAAGAAATCAAATTCAGACACAGAAACAAAAATATTTTCAGAACATAAGTTTCACAAGAGATTTGTAAATTTATCAAACACTAGGTTTAACAATAACGAAATTAAAACTTTAGAAAAAGGATTCAAACATAACATTACACAAAATATCAATAGAAATAATTTAGAATACTTAGGAGTAGAAACAGACATAGCTTTATCAAACTCTTCCAATAACATAATAGACAAATATTCAGCCGCTAAAATGATTAAAAATGATCTTAATAAATCAAATAAAAATTTTCATAACAAAGATCGCGATGCTATTAAAACAATAAAAAACAAAACAATAACTAATGATATAATTTTTACAAAAGCTGATAAAGGGAATACAGTTATTGCTATAAACAAAACAGAATATGTAGATAAAACTAACAGTTTTTTAGATACAGCACAGTATAAAATACTCGATAAAGATCCTACAAATCGATACCAAAAAGAAATACAATCAGCAACTAAAAACTCAGACAGTGTTATTACTACGTCCGATAAATATAAATTAAAGACAATGAATCCTCAAATACCAAAAATGTATTCTCTAGTCAAATTACATAAAGATAATCTCCCGATAAGACCTGTAGTTTCGTTTTTAACAGCACCATCATTTAATATTTCACACAAATTAATAGATGTAATAAAAGAAAACACTAAATTCACCCCAAAATATAGTATCAAAAATTCTTACGACTTAATAGACAAACTAAAGAATATGACACTACCGGACAATGCAAAATTAATTTCCTTTGACGTACAGAACTTATTCCCTAGTATACCACCAAAAGAGACAATAACCTTAGTAGAAAATCTTTTAGATAAAAATAATACAAACATTGTTAAAAAACAGGAGATTATAAATCTTTTAACCATTTGCCTAGAACAAAATTATTTTCAATTTAATAATAAGATTTATACGAGTGACGAGGGTCTAATTATGGGTAATCCTCTCAGCCCACTTTTATCCGAAATATTTATGGACTTTTTAGAAAACCAAATACATAAAAACCCAGAAAGCAATAAATTTCTTTATTGGTATAGATATATAGATGATATTTTAACTTGTTTCACAGGAACTAAACGACAACTCAACAATTTCCTAAATTTCATAAACTCACTCCACCCTAAAATTAAATTTACTCTCGAAACTGAAACCGAAAACGCTATTAACTTTCTAGATTTGACTATTACAAGACTCAATAAAAAACATGATTTCTCAATTTTTCATAAACCATCCCACACTGACATAACAATACACAACACCTCAGCACATCCTCGCCAACACAAAATAGCAGCATACAACAGCATGATACACAGGCTTTTGACTGTCCCCTTATCAGAAGAAAATTATATCAAAGAACTACAAATAATAAAACAAATTGCATTCAACAATGGTTACAACCCAGAAGTAATAGACAATATCATTGTGAAAAAATCTTTCAATAAAGCCATTAAAGAAGTATATCCAACAATAAAAGATCAAAATAATAGTTTCAAAGTTCTCACTTACATTGGCTACCCAACAGAAAAAACTTCCTCTTTTTTAAAAAAACTTAATATTAATGTAGCTTTCAAAACTAATAACACAATAGGAAAACATTTAAAAAATGCAAAAGACAAAATTTCATCAGAAAATAAATCAGGCGTCTATAAGTTGACTTGTGGTGCTTGTCCTAAGGTATATGTTGGACAAACAGGAAGAAATTTTGGTAAACGGTTGTCAGAACATAAAAGAAGTTACATCAGTAATAAACCAGACTCAACTTATGCTAACCACCTAATAGAAGTAGGTCACGTGTTCAACGAAGAGTTTAAAATTTTACACACCGAGAAAAAAGGGTTAAAACTCGATTTACTAGAATCTCTAGAAATAAATAAACTAAAGTCGTCTGATATTTTATTAAATGACCAAATTGAAACAAACTCATCTCCTTTACTAAATTTATTTACTTCGACTATTAAAATTAGATTCAATAAATTTCCTAGAAATATATGTACCTTTCCATTTAGTAATTAAAATTATATTGTACTTTTCCGCTTAGCAATTAAGATTAGGATTACATCAAAATTGTATAAAACCATATAGTTTGTGCATTGTAAAATTAGTATACCAGTACTCAATATCTGAAGAAGCCACTGTGTGGCGAAACAATTGTCATGTTGACAAGAAATAAAGTGAAAATCAAAAACTAATATAGTTTTCTTCCCAATTATAAAAATATAATATACATGCATTTCGGTTAATAGAGGTCCAGTAACAGACATTCTAAACCTGCAAGAGATGTCACTAAGATTGACAAGGAAGTATCAAGCCGGTGTCTTTGTTATCGATTAATTACCACTTAGTTATTACAAAAATACGATCAACATACATGTGGAGGTCCAGAGGCAGACATACATCCTGGTTATTGGAGATCCAGCGACAGACATTTCAAACCAGCAAGGTGTCTACTTTTAAGTCATGATTAGCAAATGTCAAGCTGATTTTGTTTAAATAATTAATTTCATTTATAAATTAAGTTTCCCCAACTGAGAAAAATTTTCTTATCACTTTCCTTGTCTGCTATTCTCTAAAACAAAGTATTAATCAGGTCTCTTGCGGTTAAGGGTGTCAGGTAATTGTACGCTGCCCAAGTAACAATTGTAGATTTAAAAAAATCTATAATATATCCTAAAAACTTATTTCCAAGATTACAAACGTAAATAGTTTGGAAGGACTCTATGAAGCCGATTAAAAACCTTTATAAGAGTACATGGGTCCATCTAGAGAAGGGCCTACGTGCCTCGTTTTAAAACTACTATTAAAACTTTCAAGTTTTAATGAATTATCTAAAGATTTACGCGGAGAGTGTCTGAGGAGTATTATAAAACCATACTTGGTTTAGGATAGGCACTATATCAAAATTTAAGAGACACACATAAATGCTTTGAGCGTACTTTTTCTATTTAATGCAGTAAAAATAAATGCAAATAAATCTATTCTACATGCACTATTGGCCGCTATAGTTATATATAAGTTATAAAATGGACAACAGGCTACTAAGAACAGTTCAGAAAAACAGTGAAAGATGGACTACTTGTAATGAATAGATGGGACTACTTATAGTCGGCTAAAATTTTCAACGAGACTAAGTTTACTGTAAAACATGTATTAGATATTGAAACATACTCTTTATAGCATTTTGCAAACAGCAGAAAAAAATAACTATCTATGAGAACTAAAAGAAAAACTGTGTAAAAATATTAATGAAATCTTTGCATTCTTTCGATAACCGGAATTCTGGTTATGCTAGCAAATTAAAATCCTAAAATAAATTTGTCTAATTTCTTATTTGAAAATTTTCATTCTAACATTAGCATCTACACAGTCCCCTACGGTTAGGTAGATTAAACTAGTATCTATATAACCCCCTGCGGACATGATGATTCAGTTCAGAATTTATTTACCTACCTTGTCTTAAAAATATCTCAATCTAATGGATTACATTAAATGTAATCCATTAGATTGAACATTTTTCATAAAATCTATCAATCTGTTTCTTAAAAATGCTTAGCCTTTGAAGCGTTTCTCGCCCTTATTCTGAAGCTCATCAGAAAGACACAAAGCCACCCATAAAGATGTTTCATGCAAAACTAAGACAATTTCTATTATACATTATATAGACAGTTCTTAAAAACTCGTGCGCTTCCTAAAAACACAATTTTTAATAAATATATAAATAATTAATTTCTTTTTTGTCACTTAAAAAGTAAGGAGAGCTTTAAGCATCTGCTTATAATATGGTTTAGTATATGTACATTATTTTTATTACACATTTATAGATACAAATTAAACTTTTTGTTAAATTTGGGACATTCCCAACGGCTGGAAATAAAATGGCGACTGTATGTATAAACCCTATAAGCTGTGAATAATTCTACTTCAAACATGGTTTGTCTTAAAATGCCTATTACATTACCAATTGCTCTTTAAGTATGTCGATTTATTCTTGAAAACCTATAATTTAAGCCTCATTAGTCTTAACATATTTTTTAAAACCCGTAGGCTTATTTTAAAACCAATTTTAAACCATCTGAGCACATAACACAACCGCTTTAAAACCTATAGAATTTATGGTACGCGGATAATATAACCTAAAAGATCAAATCGCCGAGAAAGTATGTTCACAACAACCTGCCATTATTATAAATTCACCCACAACGTCATACACAAATAAAATACCGACGAATATGTATAGTATGTATCTTATCACCACTTTAAAACTACCTATTTTAAAACATTATAGTCCAGACAAAGGTAAACCAAATCCTTTTATGTTTAAGACTGATTTATTACAGACGTTTGTTTGCTTCATTAAAACTATAGCAAACAGTTGGTTTTATTAAGATTCGACCTAAATCTTAGTGATTTCAAAGCATATTAGATCTATATCCCAGCATTAACAACCACCTCAAATTAATTTCATAAAGCAATGATAAAACCACAACATTTGCTTAGTATCTATAAAACTTGATCCTCCTACCTTGAACTTAAAAGCTATAAAGTTTTATTGAGGGCTTGACAAATACTTTGATAAGTCAATCATAATCTAATAAAGGCTAGAAGATAATTCGGTTTTAATGTTTAAGTTCTTGAAGACCTTTTAAAACTTTCTTTAAAACAAAACTATCTTTAAGTGCATCTGGCATTTAATAAATCTGGCATAAATCGGTGGCCATTATAGAACACTGATACAACCTAAATAAATCTAAAAAGTATTTAAATTATTACTTGGGCGACTCCTGTAACTTCTGTACAGAAGTACACTCATGCTTAGAACCTAATCAGAGAAATAGAAGTTACATAATTGCCATTCTTGCACTAATGGTTTTGAAATATCAAAACGTTAAAATATAATTTGTGGAAAAGTATGAAGATACGATCGACCTTTTACTGATGTGCCATCATAGAGATCGTAAACACGACATATTCTTGAAGGTTCAGTTATTTGAGGACGTCAGCCAACTTTTCTTAAATTGGCAAACCACTTTATTAAATTAAATTGGTAAAAGTTTCTTTTCAAATACAAGCATATCAACTTGTGGGAGTTCGCTTTCATAAACAAATATAATAAAATATACACATTATGGTCATGAAGAAAATATTTTCGTCTTTGTTCATACTTATTAACAAATATACTGTGAGCAAGACTGACCAGCATTCTTAATTTACTGCTTAACAAATAAGGAACTTTTGCTGTTGTGTATTAAGTAACAGTGTTATCTGATATTTCTAAAACTAATTTGTACAAAAAGTTATGATATAGTCATCCTTTTTCTTCGATCTGCAAGTTTGTGAACTAATTTATAATATAAACCTTGTCGATGTTAGACAAAGGGTGAAAACATTTTATTTTATCTATGAATTGTGAATATAATCAAGTAAAATTAAGTTATTTCAAACATTTAAAGTTATTTCTATGCTTCCGTTAAAAATTGAGTATGCAGGAACAAAACTCCCTTTAATGCTTTTTATAAGAAATATTATTAGGGATATGAATCCAGGGTCCCTAATTATATTCTAACTTCCCCTTCTTAACTCTTGTTGTTTAAAATTGTAGCGTTGCATCTACATTTTTAAAATAGAACTAAAGAAACTAAACAATAGGTCACGTGATACAAAAATTAACTATTATAACCTACTTACAAAATCAAAATTAATTACACTGATTAAGGCCCGGTTGTACCAAAAGAACGTTCAAGCTAAGTTTAACTGAACGACAGTTCTACGATGAACGCAGTTCAGGAACAATTATTTATGTTGTACCATCAATTTTAAACGTTCGTTCAGTTGAACTTCATTTCGTCGCTTGTTGGTACTACTGGATCAGAGTATGACACATAATCCTCTAACAGAAGAAGAAGATTCCACCGTTATTAACCATACTTATTATTTACCATAGAGAAATTAAAAATTTTCTTTGTCTATGTTATTTATCATTTGTTTATATCCAACTGCGTTATAATGCTATAAGTTTTTTTGAGATTGCAGAGAAAAAACTGGGAAATTTAATAGAAGGACAAATTTCTCGGCATCTGAAGAATAATTATTATTAATGTTACTCATTCAAAAATACAAAAACATTTAGAATGTAAAGGCACTGATATGTACTCACCAGCAAAAAAAAATGCTACATGAGAAATAATAACAAGGGAATTTAACTGCAGTAGTGGACAACAGTTTAGAGCTCTTCATACACTAAAAGGAAAATACGAAAATATGAAAAAAACGTGCAAAACTAAAATATGGAGATGAAAACTTGAAAATTCGAGGGACTGGCGGAGGGCCCTACGTATTCATTTGCAATTTTGCCTATTACGAATCCTACAACATATTTCGACAGTCTGAACCTCGCATGGAATTCTGTATTATTCAATTTAGTGAAATGATTGATGCGATGCTTATAATGTTGCCGGCGTCCTCTATTCAACATAATATGCACCAACTCCATAAAATTCTTATCATCCGTTAATTCATCAAACATATCTTCTGCAGCTTGCTCCTCCATCATTTAAAAGTCGCGGGTCAGAAAGGCAAGGGGTTAAATGGGTATACAAACATTCGGATATTTGAAATCTCGGCAAATAACAGTTTAATTTAGATTATGTATGGGACTTCCTGCCACATGTATGTTTTCTTTTTAAGCGGTGCTCTTGGAATCTACAAAATATCACAATTAACCAGTATGTTTACTGGTAAATAACCTCTACGCCTGTGACTTTTACGTCAAGGGATCAGTTAGAGGTTGCTTTTTTTAAATAAACAACACAAATAAGTATAAACTCTTGAAATTAAATATTTCGCCGATTTTTCAAATAAAGCCTTGAAAAAGGAAACAGATTAGATTTCCGAAACGTCGGCGAAATATTTAATTTCAAGTTTTTATGCTTATTTCTGTTGTTTATTTAAAAAAAAGCAACCTCTAACTGATCCTTTGACGTAAAAGTCACAGGCGTAGAGGTTATTTACCAGTAACATACTGGTTAATTGTGATATTTTGTAGATACCCCGAGCACCGCTTAAAAAGAAAACATACATGTGGCAGGAGGTCCCAAAGAATTGAAGAAGAAAAAAAATTAAGACAATGCCACAAATAACATTTAGACATTATTATGTATGGGCTTGAACTACTTGAACTTTCCTTGAACCAACCAAAAGGACCGTTCAACTAAATTGTTCTTGATCCACTGCAGAACGCTTGAACTGTAATGGTACAACTTAAATTCATTACTTGATCTCTGTTCAGAAGTGAACCAACAAGATGTACATCCGGGCCTAAATCAATGTTTTCCTATATGATGCTGACTTTGTTGATGACACTGCGTACGAAAATTTTCCCGACTGTTTTCGGTTAAATAAGTAGTTTCTTTTTGTTATTGGAGGTCCGAAACAATTACAGAGTCACACAAAAGGAATCGAGTGCGAAAAGGCAGACCTATGTATTCCCATGTATTTTGACCTGCTAAACACGAATTCGATGTCCGTTTTGCCTCATTGATTCTTGCATTTTTCCTAATCTCAAAAAAATACAGTCAGGATGCCCGAAAAATTTCAAACAAGTAAATAAAAACCTTAAATGAGGTAACCACCATTTCCATACGTATTTTTGGGGAGCTGATAGCGAATGTGGGCGGCCCGATGATCTACGGTAATTTTTAAGGGAGATACATACCACCAAAGTCAAAGGTCTGAGAATTTCGCTTCTCCGGCGACATGGGTCTATCTACCTCGGGAGTAACTCCATCCGAACGAGGAACCATAAAATTGTGAAAAAATTCAGTAATACGCAAAAAGAACAGAGAAATCGAATGGCTCGAACCAGACATCCCTACGATACTTCCTTTCCGAGATAGGGCCGCTCAAAGTCGCCGGAAGAAGAAAATCTCTCCCCCCCCCCACTTCTCGAGACTCTATCTCGGAAACCAAAAAAGATATAGACTTATGGTTTCCACCATTCGATTTATCACATCTCCATAATTTTGTCAGAATTTTAGGGCTCCTCGTTTAGGACCAGCGGCCCACGAGGTTGGGTCGAGTGGTTCGAGGAGCGAAATCTTCGGACCTCTTACTTTGGCGGCTTGTATCTCTCCAAAAAATAATCGTAGATCATCGTGCCGCCCATCATTGGGCAGAAAATTTAATTTTGAATCGATTAAGCGCGAAAAGGGCGTCATTTTTGTTTGGAAAAAGTTATAGCGTGAAATATGGAGATGTCGAAAGCGCGTACATTTTTTTAGATGAACAACCTTCAAAATTGTGGGAAAAATGAAAGTGTCGCTAAAAATGTGAAAAAATTCAGGGGTACGTAAGACGGTAAGAGAAATCGAATGGCGCAAACTAGATGTCTATGGCTTTTTTGGTTTGCGAGATAGTTTCGAGATGTGGGGAAAAAGACATTTTCTGCTCCGGTGAATTTGAAGCAAAGTATCGTAGGAATATCTGGTTTGCGCCATTCGATTTCTCAGTTCATTTACATATCTTCGAATTTTATCAGTATTTTATGGTTCCTCGATCCGATGCAGTTGCTCCCCAGGCGGACCCATATAGCCGGAGAAGCGAAATTCTCCTTGACTTGGCGGTGTATATCTCTCTTACAAGTGACCACATTTGGTTTCAGCGTCCCAAAATACGTATGGAAATAGTGGTTAGCAAGTTTTTTATTTACTTATTTGAGATTTTTCGGGCATTCTGACGGTGTTTTTTGAAGCTTAGGAAAAATGCAAGAGCCAATCAGGAAAAACGGATTCGTGTTCAGCAAGTCAAAATGCATGGGAATACATAGGTCTGCCTTCTCGCACTCGACTTTTTTGTGTGTGCCTGTGGTATTTTATAACATTGATTCACTTTTATCACAGGAGAACAATTCGGTTATTCGGTTCATCATGATCACTACCCGTGCTAAGTAGATTTTAAACATCTTACGACCTAAATTCATTACTGAAGCCAGAATGTTTTATGTATACTCTCCGTATTCATTACTAACTGGCCTTGTTCTGATCTAATAAGAAAGTCATCTAGTTTATCGGTAACTCCTTATTTAAAAGTTCAGTGTTTTATACTAATTAGATTACTCTCCGCAAAAAACTTATAATATAGCAGGTTTATTAAGATTGTAGGAGTTTTGAAATAAAACTCTAATTTATTTTTTAATTTTTGATTCAACATGACAACCTAATAAAGCAGCTCGTAAATTAGTTTACTGCGAGCTGTATTAATTAAAAAAGTAATGCGGTATGTCAGTGCTTTATTCGTATTTTGTAGAGACGCAGCGAACGAGTATACAAATATGTGTAATAATAAGCATCAGTCTATGTGCACAGATTCTCTTTTCATATCAAATAAAATTTAAAATAATACTTCGACCCATTTTTTAAAACTAGGTTAGAACTTCACTAATTGGCACAGAATAAATTACGTTCTCTCCCCTAATGACTTACTCCTATTTTCTTTCATCGTGAGTCAAGTGATAAAGGTTTTAAGACGCGTCGGTGGACGTGATAGAGGTCATGATCGAGGTGCAGATGTCAATGATGAACGGACATACCAGAGAAAGGTTAATCCCCGTAAAGAGCAATCGTCACCTCTTGTTATGGGTATTGTCGCTACACTGGCTGACTTGCCCGAAAGGAAGCACATTATGATCTAATTCAAACTGAACTTGTCGACTAAATGGCTAAGGAAGCCGCTATAAATGGCATTCCACTTTCAGTTCAAATTGCCTGTGACTGATTTCTGTTCTATATACAAAAAAAACTCCTTGACAAAAGAAATGACAAAGCCAAGAAAAGGGGTAAAATCATTATTACTTAAACCTTGATTAAACTTGATGGTACGATGATTCTCCTATTTCAAGACTCAATTTATTCCACTGTTACTCGTTTGCAGCTTAATCATGGTGGACATCCCGATCAGTTATCTAAAAACCGCTGCCTAAAGAATTACTACTTCTACATCCACATTTCCCATCCAATTCTCTTTAAATGTAAACATCTTGATCTATATTTGCACTCCAGTACATGGTTATTGCTCATAGAATTTTAATAACATAATAATTTGAAATCGTCTACTCCAAGGTGATAATAGGGGGTGGCTGATGCCAAAACATATTTTGAATAGGTAGGGGTAGTGGTGGTGTGGCAGATGTCATAATAAATTTGAGATCTTTGCTTTGAATATGTACATCAAATCCCATGTGTCATACGCTAGTAAACAAATTATTGCTTTACTTCCAGACAAAACGTGCGCACAAAGAAGTTACAGACAGATACACCGACAGACAGACAAGACCGACATATAATTTTTTTCTCTCAAATTTAAAATCTCCACATTTCATGGCGTTCTAATCTATTTCAACATACAATCAAATTTACATTTTTTTAACGATTACTATACTTCCACTCCAATACGTGGATGTGGAAGTAATTGTAATCCTAGGTAATGATTTATGTGTTTGTTGACAGAAAAGTGATATTGTCAACATTTGTTGACGTTTCTCTGTTATTTGTGTTGACCTGTGTTATTACTCACATTATGGCTCTGTTTCTGTACTCTGTGGCCTAACCTATTGTCAGTGGTCCAGTCTATGTGTAAGTCTCCCTGAAGAATTCCTGGGCGTGAAATGTAACTCTTTTAACTATGATATCAAAAACTATTGACAAAATGAAGGTTAACTTATTTTTTTATTGGCACTGGATTTCTCCATTAGCCGGGAAGTGAGTTACGTGTCGTCGTGAATAGACGTGTTTCTAAGATGCTCTCTTAAAAGCGGTAAAACCCCCGTTACTCTAGAAAAAATTTCAACCACCGGTAGACTAAGAAATTCTGCGTGAAATGAAGCTCCTCAATAGAAAAACAGTTCATATGGAAGTAGTAATTACAAGATTTTCTAATAGTATTAAATCAAATAAAGCAAATAAGCTCAAGTGAAGTGCAGTGTCCCTACGTACACCCTAGACGACCCAACAAGATACTTTTTAAGTGGTTCATGTGTGTTTACAAAGCAATATAGCTGTGTTGTGACCTAAAGTAATTGTATACAGTGGAAAGTTTAAAATGGATAAAATCAACTCAACCCAAGAAAGACAGATAAGCTATAAATTATTTTAATTCATTTTATCTGATTGATCGATATTATTCTATTCTATCTTTCTCTCCGATCTTTACCATTTTAATTTTTATCAGCTCGATTTATTGATTCAAACCAATATTTTATTGTAAATTTGGAAGGCGGAAATCAAAGCCGATTGTCTCAAAGAAACGACATGCAGGGTGAGCAAACCATTCCTTCGGACCTTCTTTTTATCATAACGCGCAAAAAATATTGTTACCGCGAGATAGGGCCCTTTCCAGCAACCTCACTGTAAATATATATTTACCCGTGGAACGGTTAATAAACAAAAACAAAACAAAAATCAGAAAAAAATGAAAGCCGCCAGATGCAGAAACAGAAGAAACAGAAAACCTAGAAGAAGAAAAATAAGGAGATGATAGATGGAAACTTAAAAGAAGCATCTCATAAACACCTACACTTCCCATCCTATATTCCCACCCCAAGCGTTATGCGGCTCTCGCTTCTGACAACAAGCATGTCCAATATCCAATCCGGCATATGCGGCCGGTCCAGCGGTATATAAAACATCCGAGATTTGGTTCCGGCGCGCGGTTTGGTCTTCCGTTGGGCGTGTTCGAAGGACGACCAAGCTGCGTGTTGGAACGAACCTCCATGGATGCCCGGAATCGGCAGCAATGCCCACTTTACGCTGGAAAATCAATCAATCAATGGGACTGGATTTCTCCGTTAGCCAGTTGCATATTACGTCATTCGTTCATAACTAAACTAACACAACAACCCAACCAAATATTATACACAGGACGATAGTTCACAAGGACACTCTCTTCTCGTCCAGGGGTCTGTCAGGACATTTCTTGATATTATATTACACAGGTAGACCACGGAAAGTGGGTATGTATCACAAAAGGAAAGACAATTAAGGAATACGAAGCTAACCTGATGTAAAACGATGTTAAAGCAACAATTTAATAGTGTTCATGAAATTAACCAATATTAACTTAAATTGATTAATGCAAATTTTTCATGATGCGGACATTACTGATAGCACTCTGTATAAAAATGTTCCCGACTGTTTTCGGCTAAATAAATATTTTTTCTATTATGATTAAGACATTACCTGTTTAGAGAAATCATACTTCATGTTACTTTGTTATTTATGCGACTATTATTTAAGTGATTTTATTGTGTTTACAAAGTTGTTGAATATTTTAGAACTTTTTAGTATTGCAATCTCTTTCTGTAGTGGTAACAGTACATGTAGAGTGTGATTACACGAGTGTGTAAATCCCCTTGTAACCCACTTTATACGTGTAAATGAGAAAGATAAAAGGTTACTTTGTATTGAATTTATTCGATTTTAGGTGAATTATTAGAATTTTTAACAGTTTTTTAAATTTAAATTGTAAGTTCAGGTTTTAGCACACATATTATATTTTCAGGTTGCTAGTTTTTATACTGCTAATTAATTGGCTAATGCAGTTTATTTGCTGCAATTAATATTGAAATTAAAGCCATTATGGGTTTCTCACGAGTCATTTATCTGGCTATTTGCACTTAAAAATTATATCACTTATAGATGTTTGAATACCTTCTGATGTTACTTGTAAAACCAATTTTGTAGCTAATTAAATTCTGTTACTTTGATAACGACAGAGTTTAAAAGACAAGGCAGATACGGGGATAAAACTAGGATGCCGTGCCAACGCCATGCTACGATTTAACCCTAAGGCAGTTGCTAAGGCCTACAACCTTCACTCGGAATTGGCGTAATGACGGTTTCCCCTTTTGCTGGATTGTTTGAATTGCACAAGTTCTATATCATTTTGTATTCATCATAAATTTAATTTTTAATTGTACATTGCTTATTAAGAATTTTAAATTAAGAATTTTCTTTACAAACTTCGTGAAGTTAAATTAAGTCAAATTATATTTTAATAATTTGTTTTACATTTTTCATCAATCATTTCAGCTTTGTAAAACTTTGTAGGGTTTTTCGTGTTCAATAAGTACTTCTGGCAAACTGAAAAGTGAGGGCTGTGAAACCAATAAACAACTAGACACGTGAACAAATGAAGTTAACTATCGTCAGCTCATTGACGGTGTCTGGCTTGCGACCATGGAATTTCGGGTTCGAATCCTGGCCGGCGTATGGATGTTTAGTGTCTTTCTTAATGCATTATCGAGGCGGTAGCAGTGGGTTTGATTGCTGTTGAGTGCCATAATATGTCTAGTCACTGTTATCTCTCCTGAGTTCGAATCTCAGCAAAATATATTCCAGTTCCAGGTGTCGTTATAATATATACGTATTCATGTGAATATCTCAATTTTATTTTATCAACACCTTTAATAATGGAGTGGGGTGGTGGGGGAGTTGAAAAATATTATAAAAAACTTTGAGGTCTCGGCTTCTAACAAGATTTCAGAAACTTCACATTTGGCGTATATGCTAAGAACCAACGGACTTGGATGGAAAATCTGGATGTGGAAGTAATGATTCCTTAGGCAGCGGTTTTTCATTTTATCAACCCCTTTAATATTGGAGGGGGGCGGTGCGGGGGATGGAAATATTATTAAAAAAAACTGAGGCCTTGGCTTCTAGTATATATACTAAATCAAAAAGTTTTGTACTCTTACCAGCTGGCTTTACTTAATTTCCCCTATTTACCCCCCAACCCTTCACCGGATAAGTTAAAAAAACAATCCAGTTTCAGATCTCGTCTTAGTAGATACGTGTATAAAATTTTCAAGACAACATCTTGACCCATCTCAGAAAAAACATGCGGACAGAAAAGTTACAGATAGACCGACCGACAGACAGAATTTTTTTTTTCACTTAAATTAAAAATGTCGACGTTTCATGGCATTCTAAACCCTCTTCAACAATCAAAATTCTTGAAATTTTTTTTACGATTACTATACTTCCACTCCACTATGTGGATGTGGAAGTAAAATATGCTTAACATAAACGAACCTACGCCCTAACTGTCCTCAGACACACGTAGGTAGAACGATGTACATAATACATTTTATACCCTTCATTAGATTTTCCTGTGGTATTTCTCTGAAATTGGAAAAAAGGTTGCCAAGCCGAAATTGAAAACTCGATGACTTTCTAATATAATAATAAAATGTATATCCAGTATCCCACAAAACTGAAAATATACATCCATATTCAAAAGGCCAATTTATAATACTTTACTATATCGATAAAAACTCCATTAGGAAAGTTAGATTAATTTTAAGCGCGCCATGTTTTCCTAAGTAATATAATGCTTTAAATTAAATAACGCTTCAAACTCAATTTATTTATTATACTTACCTTGTTGTTTATGTTTACTTTGTTTTTAGGGGCCATAAATTTATTTGAGATAAACATTTCAGCAGCTGCCTCATAAAACGTGAAATAGGTTAAAACAACTATCTCGAGAAGGCCCCACGAGATATGTAAGACGATATTTGAAAACGTCGTGCTATAATAATGGCTTGAGAGCACAGCTTCAGCGTCAACTGACAACCTGTTAAAGGCACAATTACACATGTGAAAACGGTTTAAATTACTTGCTCTTATATGTCAAAATTTAGTTCGTTAGAGAACACGTCGAAAGGGATAGGTACTTCAATGGAATCACAAAGTGGTTGTAAGAAATTCTATTCCTCTTGACCCTCTTGTACGTGTGTGGTGTAACTATGTGATTTACGTTCTGTTACAGTGTGTCCCAATCTATAATTTCTGTTATAGGTTGTAATTGTTCACTTTAAATACAAACAAGTAATACTCCAGTTAAAATAGACAGTTAACTTCGTAATCATTCGCATAGAGCTGAAAAGTGGTACAGACGTTGAATATACTATTACAAATGATATGTCATAAGTTCCCACCGACCCCATGTCGGATAAAAATTTTATTCAAGGTCATAGGTCAAAAATATCAGTTTTTCACATATATCTCGTAAACGAGAAATGTTATCGTAACCATAAACCTATCTACAAGAACTGTTTCAATACTTTTTCCTACGAATCATTATTCATGAGATATCACGATTTCAGAAATTGGAAACGTCATATTTTGCATAATATGCACCTATGAGGTAGTGTAGTTGGCGCATTTTTTTAACGTGGTTTCCCCAGTAGGCATAATCCGCGATCGATTATGATTAAGGTGGCCATTCCCTAGAAAGAGACATCCGATAGGGAAATATTTATTATTTTTGGCCATAACTTTTTTTTCATAGTACGTATATTTAAAAAACTATAAGAGTACCTAAGTAGAACCATAACAAGACTATTACTATGAATCTTCACTCGATATCAGTGGTTTGCAAAATAGCTAGATTTAATAATAATAACAACACGTCTTTATCATTTTCCATCTAAAAAACAAATACAATCTATTATTGATTTTATAAAATAAACAGTGAAAAATAAATGGCGAAGTTAAGCAGTCACAATTCATAAGAAATCATGAACGCTTTTCTTAAACTTAACCATATATTGTGTTCGAAGCGCACAGACTCGGTCCCTCTTGTATCTTGGAGGTACACAAGGGAGGCGAAATCTGTACACTTCGAACAGAATCGAAAATAATCTACAACAATTTCAACATGATCACAAAAAAGACAAGGCTGCAAGAATGGGGTCTAAAGAATTTTTTTTTTATTATTAATTTTCTATATAAAGGGCTACAATAATCCTGTACATTGACGTTCGAACAAATATGATTTATATATCTTTTTGAACCTAGTAATGCTGTTCCTTTTTAGCTGATTATTCAAACCATTATACATATGTTTTACTAATTTGGTAACTAAATGATCTCTTAAACAGTTCAGTACGGTGCTGAGGTGGAGTTAGAAGACCCTTAAATCTAATATTTAATGTGTGCACATCAGTTCGAAATTTAATTTTTTGATAAAGATATATAGGGGTTTTGTTTAATACAATTCCATGAAAAAGACAAACTGTGTGATGCAATCTTCTGTTGTACATGTTAAGCCATTTTACCTCCTTGAGTTTATGAGAAATTCTCTGATTTCGATAAATTCCATAGATGAGGACAAGAATTTTGTAATTTCTGAATTATTCTTGCATACAGCGTATTTATACAAGGGCCATATAAACAGCGTGTATAATTTTTAATATAGATAAAACCAAAGTTTCATAGAGGAGAACTTTGGTTTTATGTGGGAGATAATGGCGATTACCATATATTAATTTTAATGGGGAGTAACCTTTTTCTGGCATTTTATTTACATGGGCCTCAAATCTTAAATCATAGTCTAATATAACTCCTAAACTTTTTGCCTTGTCTACTTTTACCAAAGAATCATTACCAATTTTAATATTTGTACGTTCTTTAATATTACTTCGCTGGTTCTTTGGACCAAAAATTATAATATTAGATTTAATACGATTAATGACAAGACAATGATCATTTGCAATATTTACAAAACTTTGAAGATCTTCATTAACAAATGAACAGGCGATATCAGCATCAGAGGGCCTGAAGGAATAGTAGAGCTGAGTGTCATCTGCATATAAATGTACATTGCAGTAATTTAAGTGATTAATAAAATTGCTTGTATATATGGTAAATAGCAATGGACCAAGGATTGACCCTTGGGGAACACCAGATCTTAGGGTTAGGTAATTTGAAATATTATTATTTAATTTTACACGTTGTTCCAGATTTTTTAAGTAGGCATTAAATAATTGTATTGCTTCCTCAGAGAGCCCTATGTAGTGTAAAATATTATTAAGTATATCGTAATTTATAGTATCAAATGCCCTACTGAAGCCAAGGAAAATTAAAGTGGTACAAAATCCCTGGTTCGTAGCCGCTATAATATCATCCACTATGTGTAAGAGAGCCGTAGTGCAACCGTGTTTGGGCCTAAATCCTGATTGAACCGAAGGTATTAAATTGTACTTTTCTGTGTGTTCTCTTAACTGTTGTTCCACTGCTCTTTCAATAAATTTTGACATGGTCGGTAATAAACTAATAGCTCGGAGATCTTTGAATTCTTCTCGATTATTTTTTTTAGGCAACACAGTTACATCGGCCCTCTTCCACATTATTGGAAACACATTTTCAGTTAAACAGAAATTCATTATATGCGTCAAATATAAAACAATGTGTGGACAACACAATTTTAACAGATTGACATTTAAATCATCACACCCAGCAGCAGTAGTTTTCATTTTATTGACAGTATTAAGAAGCTTATCTGAAGCAGGCGGGAGAAGAGTTTGAATTAGCTCCAAAGTATTGTCTATTAATTTCCATCCCCAGTTTTCTGGATCGAGTTCGTTGCCTAGCCATATTTGAATTTGATAGTAGACACGATATAAATGTTGACAAGCAGCAGAAGATGTTGAAGGAGGACTCTTTTATTCCGTGTATTCGTTATAAAATTTAAATAGCTATACTTGTCTATAGAATCAATTCTCTTTGGAGCTCCATACATAGCAAGAAGAAAGCAAATTCCATTTGAGATGATGACGTATGGAGAAGTCAATATATACTTCTGCGCAATCATTTAAATCATGACGTTTTTCAAACAATTTAAATATTATGCTTTTACCTCTGTTGAAAAATGCTGATGTAGTATCGTAGTCAGTTATTGCATGTAAAAATAAAACATGAACTTGACATTTTGGATATGAAGTTAAACTTTGTGGTGACTGCATTTTTGTTTGTATTTGAACTTTCCCATGATTTAAAAAGTAAATAAAAATGCGCCAAGTACATTAGGGTGGATACCTGGGTTTGGTTCGCTAGACTGATTTTTTTTTGTGGGGCTGTGTAATTTAGAAAATATCTAGCGTAAATTCCTAAAAATAAATAAACATCTATCTATCTATCTATTTATGCATTTTTTTACATTTTTCGATGCCTTCTTCTAGAATTATTTAAGCCAACGTGTCAAATATGCCCAAGAAATTTTTATAATAAAAATTTGAATTTGCAATGGTAATCGGAAACATATTGCTGAAAATAAATTAGAATACAACAAATATTTACAGATATATAGCTTTATTTCTGAATTCCAATACATTTTTTCATTTATTCATAAAGCGGAAGTCAATCTCTTCACACATGTTTGTTTCGAATGTGAAAAGTTATAAGCCAGTGAAAAAAACAGATACAGGAACGAAATCGATGTGATTCCCGACTGTCGTTCGGGTCAGGATGATGCATAAAATATCCCGGATGAACGGCAAGGGTGACATCCGCAAGTAAGATGATTCATCACTTGAAGTGCAGGCACCTAACCCGTACTCAAGGCTTCCTCCCCGGGGACGTATTGATCAAGCTAGCTGCCCCAAGATTACGAGGCGTCACAACTTGAAAACCATTGCGAGTTATCAATTTAAAGAATAAAGACTGAAGTGCACGGAAATCTCGCAGCCTCTTGTTTAATGTCAAATATTTGAATGAAACTGTAGTGCAAAGTTTGTTGAACCCGACTGTCTCGCAAAGTATATTTTGCTAGGGTGCGATTATTTAAATTTATGTAAATATAAATATTGTGAAACTACATTTTGCCTAATAATACCGTGCCTTTAATTTGGAATAGTTTTTATTATAATTGCCGCGAATAACAATTTGGTATTAGAATTTGTATTTTTGCAACATATCCCTTTGTAATTGACATGCTAATGTATAAAAAATCAGCTATGTATACCATTATATTGTGAGAAGAGAACAAAAAGATATACAGGGTGTTTCAAAGTTAAAGGTACATACGTTACTTGTGGATAGAGGGCACTTTGGCGATTCCAAATTACCCGGCATTATTTATTAATTTTGACCAAATATCTTTCGTCATAATTGATCCACCCTGTATAATCGGTTCATACTTAGAATGTATATCTCACTTATTTTACTTGATAGAACTTCATAATAAAACAAAATAAATATCCTGGCCGGGCTTGATAAAAAACTGACAATATGTTGTATGTCAAAATCAACGATAACATTTTGTAGATCTGTTTGGATATACGAAAAGAGTAGAAAAAATTGAATAGAGTAGCTCACTTAATTTGTTTGCGCATTTCATTCATCAACCTTGATTACATGCCGTAAATCCAATTTCAATAAAATGGTCGAGACAGTTGGAACTTGATTGATTGATAGAATGATTTGCCAGCGTAAGGTGGACATTGCTGCCGATTCCATCCAGGGAGGTTCGTTCCAATACGCAGCTTGTCAGCAAATCCCATGCCGGAACCAAATCTCGGATGTTTTATATACCGCCAGACCGGCTGCATGCCGCATGGGGTGGCAATATAGGATGGGAAGTGTAGGTGTTTGCGAGATACTTCTTTTAAGTTTCCATGCTTCTGTTAAGTTTCCATTTGTCATCATCGGCTGGGGTGTGCAGGTGTTTGCGAGATGCTTCTTTTCAGTTTCCATGCTTCTTTTAAGTTTCCATCTATCGTCATCTCCTTATTTTTCTTCTACTAAGTATTCTGTTTCTTCTGTTTCTGAATCTGGCAGCTTTTATTTATTTTATTTTTGTTTTTATTTATTAATCGGTCCACGGGTAAATATCCATTTACAGTGGAGTTGCTGGGAAGGGCCCTATCTCGCGGTAATAATATTTTTTTCGCGTTATGAGAAAAGAGGTCCGGAGGGGTAGTTTGCTCACCCTGTATGTCGTATTCTTGAAACAATCAGTTTCAATTTCAGGCAGTTTTTTCACTTCATCACCCCTATATATTTTGTTTATTATCTATATATTATGTTTAATACCTTTTCAATTTTGATCTCCATTTCTTGTTTAAAATTTAATAAAGACATAAATAAATAAACCAATGCTAAAGCTACATAAACAAAAACTTATCTGTTTCATTCACACATCTGACTGGTTGTTGCTTATTTTATATCACCCACTTCAAGAAGGGACGGATCCAGGTATAGATTCCACGGTTAAGCAGTACACTTTCTCGAGTTGTTTATATACACTATTTTGTGTTGCTTTATTCAACCAACATAATTCAATCAAGTATCAACTATATGAAATAGCCAGACCTGCGCTAATTTATATCAATCGATGCAGAATTGTTCACGCTTTAATTCAATACAATTTCGACGTCTTGTTATCGCTTCATCCGGATTTATCTCTAGATTCCGGAGGAGCCACAAAACACGCGTCTGTCACCGACTTCGACACTTTGAAGTCTGGTCGAGACAGTTGTTGGAACTTGAATATTTATTTCAGGGTTTAATTAACAAAAAAAATTAACTTGCAGCAGTGACAATTTTTACACTTCTAGACTAGGTAAGTGAACTATTGTAAAATAATTTTAAATACAATGTAGATTTGCACACATAAATCAAAACACTACTTAATTTTCTTAGTCTACATTTAAAAATAATATTTTTAATGTACGTATGTACAATAATAATAATAAGTGAAAGTAATAAATACATAACTACAATAACTGTTCTATGTGGCCTCCATTTCACGGAATACATATCCTTGCTCTAGTAGTAATATTTCTAATTGCACGTCTTCATATCTGAATTATTTCTAACTTCTACGCAAGCGTCATTAACGCGTTCCAAAAGTTAATCTCTACTATTAACGGCTACATCATATACCTTTGCTTTTAAATGTCCCCAAAGATAATAATCAACAGGATTAAAAGCCGTTGACCTTGAAGGTCAATGATGAGGTCCATTTCGACCTATCCACATATTTGTAAAATTGTCATTTAGGAAATTTCTCACAATATTTCTAAAATGGTGTGGAGCGCCATCATGCTGGTAATACATTCCCGCAATGTTTTCATTTTCCAACAACATGGGTAAACATGTTTGCAATAAGTCTAAATAAAGTTCACCTGACAATCTATCAGGGAGGATATGTGGCACAATCAAGTTTTTGTTGAAAAGACCGCACCAAATATTAACAGCAAATCGATGTTGAGATTTATTCTGTCTTACAGCATGTGGATTCTCTTCTGTCCAAACATGTGAATTTCTTAAATTATAAACACAATTTCCGTCATTGTGTATCATCTGTAAACAGACATCTGGTAAGAATTCTTTGATTCCGAATAGTCAAGTTACTAAAATTTAACCGATGAACTTCATCCCCTCCCTCTAACCTCTGAACTTGTTGAACATGAAGTGGATAGAGATTATTTTTTTTAGTGTTCTCCAAACACTGAAATGTGGGAACCACTAAAGTATAACTCACTCTTCTTGTATTAATTTTCGGATTATTTGCAACAATATTTAGTATATTCTCTCCTACGACTAAAGGTTGCCTTACTTGATGCTCATTTAAGGTGGCCGTTGGATATCGACTATGATATTTAGAATAATGAACAACTCTAGCAAAAGATTTATGATCAGGAATTCGGCGTCCAGGAAATTTTTTATATTCTCTCACAGCAGCCCGTCCATTGCCATCACAAAATCCATACACAGATTATATCCGCATATTCACCATTTGAAAATTGATAAGGCAAATTGTGTACTTTGTATTGTGGGTAATAATATTAATACAAATTACAAATATTTTAGAATAATAAAACGCAAGTATGTCGAACCAGTAAATATGAAATGTCAAATATCAAAATTTTCAGCATTGCCTACTCGACGACAAAGCAGCTATGTAATAAAATCATCTCTTAAGTTTTAGTAAATGGATTATTCGAAATTGAAGAATTCTTAACATATGTCTGTTTACAGATGAAGCACAATTTACAACAGATGGTGTTTATAATTTCAGAAATTCACGTCATTGGACAGAAAAGAATCCACATGCTATAAGACAGAATAAATCCCAACATCGATTTGCTGCTAATATGTATGTATTTGGTGCGGTGCTTTCAATGATAAATTATCAAGTGAACTACCTTGTTTTTAAAATTATTTTACAATTGTTGACTTACCTACTCTAAGTGTAAAAATTGTCACTGCTGCAAGTTACATTTTTTTGTTAATTAAACCCTGAAATAAATATTCAAATACCAACTGTCTCGACAATTTTAATGAAATTGGATTTACGGCAAGTAATCAAGGTTGATAAATGAAATCCATATGTATACTACATACATTCATTTTTATATTTAAAAATATAATAATCCAATAGTTACATGTTTCTTTTTTCATTTAAGCATTGATGAGTTCAATTTCATTAGTTAGTTCAGAAGTTATAACAAATTTAGCGTAGCGCGTCCGAGAGCGCGCACGCTTCTCGCGCCATACTTACGTGTCGCTGCGTTCCATTTTCGTGCGTTAAACGAAAAGATCTGGAGCCTACATTTTCGATCGTACAACAAACTTCAAATATGTTTTCGTTGCAAAATTTCCCGTACTTTCGATTGGCGGAAGCAGATAAAATTAAAATTTAAAAGTTATTCGCGAAAAACTGTAATATTACACCTATTTTGTTTAATAACTATTACAGCGGCACTTTTTAGAAGGAAGACTTTTTATCATATATTATGGATACAATTTAGAAGAGAATGGATAAAAGTCCGCCCTGTTACAAAGAATTCTGAAGTTCCCGTCTTTTGTCTTATTTTACAGTACTAAATTCTTTGATTACTAGATCGCACTAATTCACGTTGAAAATAATAAACAATTATATCTACAGCAATATTAATTGCATTATGTATGCATTATAAATAAAAAATCAATAGCAAGCTCTAGGGAAGAGAAGATTACTTTAATCACGTTACGACTATGGTCGTTAAAACGATAAACTGTTTGACCGGTTTTCTCTATGTCAATAGTGCAAAATCAATAAGAATTCATGTCTATTCAACGGACAATGACTGGATTTGAATTGGAATTTCCGTAAAAACAACTGAGCTTATTTGCTTGAGAATTAACTCAAGAATTAAGTTGAAAAAGCCATATTCTGTGGATATTACTTTTCTAATAATAGTAAGTAGTTGATGTTACTGAAATCTCTTTTTATGGGGCTATAATAGCGCTTCAATTATACGACAAGTCTTTTAATGAGCTTCCATGGTAATCTAATAAATATTTTGTTGCTTATACATTACTACGAAGGCGTAGAAGGGTCGCGGATGTTTTTTTTCATTCATTCCCACATAGACTTATAAATAATTTGATTATTCCCTGCTAAATCTGTAAGTTATTGATTTAGTACCAATTTTAACTGTAAATTTTATTATTCGCAGTTTAAACTGTAAACAATTCAATTGACTTCAGCTGAATCTGTAAATAATTTAATTATTCTCAGTTTAAACTATAAATAATTGAATTATCTCCAGGTCAAATTGTACTTTTTAATTCCCACTTTAAACTGTAAACAATTCAATTGTTTACTGCTCAATCTGTAAATAATTCAATTATTTGCGATTTAAACTGTAATTATTTAATTATTCCAAGCTGAAACTGTATTTTTTTAAATTCCCACTTTAAACTGTAAATAATTGAATTATTCCCAGTTACAGTTTAAACTGTACTTTTTTAAATTTCCACTTTAAACTGTAAATAATTATGCCGCGTATTTTCACCCCTGAAACATCCTTCAGAATCCGTGGGTTCCAAAATAATTTCAACAAGGGGTAACCACTAACACTTTATTTAATAACTTGCTGAAACTACACAATATTTTCCTTAAATAAAATACACTTTCACTAAAATAACCATCAAGAATGTTTACTACTTTAAATTTCTATCACCTTGGATTTCTAACCTGTCACTTGTCACTTTTCAACTTCTTACTCCTCCGCCGTGAATTGCGTCTTATAAATTCAACAGAATAACATCCAGAAAAATCTAGCATAGACTCTAACCTACTCGAGAATATACATCTAGAACAATGTATAACTCTAGAGCCATCTACAGGCGACTCTACAGGCTTCCAGAAGAGATCGCGTGTATTACTGGTTGCCTAACCTTTTCTACTTAATTTCAGCTAGTAGTAGTCATGGGCGTAACAGTCTCCACTTCTTAGGGGGTGTAATGCATAACAATTATACGATTTAATTCAGTCGTTTCCAGTTAAAAAAAATGTAAATGCCTATATTTTGTTTTCTCTAAAACAATTGTTTTGGTGTTGTGCTGTTGAGTGGTTTATTATAGTACAATGGAAGATGATGTACAACCTCATAATTGTTTACAGTTTAAAGTGGGGATTAAAAAAATACAGAACTGGGGATAATTCAATTATTTACAGTTTAAACTGGGAATAATTAAATTATTTACAGATTCCGCTGAAACCAATTGAATTGTTTACAGTTTAAACTGGAAATAATAAGATTTACAGTTGAAATTGAGAGTAAATCAATAATTTACAGATTTAACAAGGAATAATCAAATTATTTACAAGTTTATGTGGGAATGAATGAAAAAAAACATACGTGACTCTTCCACGCTTTCGTACATTACTTACAATTAAAATGAAATAGTTGAAGGGGCAAGTGGAAGAAGGTGGTATGAGTCTCTTCTGCCATACTTCCATCATTCATCTCCCCATTAGCTATATTTTGCAAGATACTAATGTATGAAGGTGTTATGTACACTGGTCTTAAGTATAATAATAGTTGATGTTATGGTGTCAAGTGCACATAACACTTTCATTAAACATAATTTGCAAAAAATATATCAAATTCTCACTATAGGTACTAACTTAGACAGAGGTTCAACTAGTTACGTTATAAATTTGGTGAGATAAGAAACAACAAAAAATTCACACACCAATTTACTAAACATCAATTATCTCAGAACTTACAATTCGTAACATACCACATTCATCCACTTACCCCTTCAGTTAAGAACGAGAACAACTTTGTAACATTTCTAAATAAAAAAAAAAGTGTTTAATTTTGCCAAAACAGGTAGTAAATGTTTTGAATTCTTGATGTAGAACTTGAAAATTATAGACCAATTCTGTGCAAGAACTCATTGCCACAATATAGCGTGTTGGGTAACTTGGAGAGCTGTTTTATTTGAAAAAAAAAAAAAAAAGAAATACATTACACAAGGATTTAAAAAATATCATTGACGTTCTGCAGGCTACTCAGACGCCCAAAATATATTTTCAGCTACTCCCTATTGTTGAATTAAAACAGGGAACTCCCTTATTTCAAATATAGGGCCAAAAATGTCAGTGACAATGAGGAAATTTAAGGAAAAACTACAGCTGTTTTATTGTTATTAATATTTAAGTTAATAATAAAAGTTCACATACTCTATTCGAGGGTCCAGAAGTACGCAAGAGCTGTTGACAAAATCTAAATTTAAGTTTCTATTGTAAACAGGGTGTCCCAGAATTGAATTTCCTGACGGGAACCTGTGATTCCTGGGCTCATATTGGGATTGCATAACCCAACTCACCTTTGTCAAAAAATGCATCCCTGAGGAAGTCCATCCTCTTAAAGCGAGACAGAAAAAAACACTTCTTTCCAGTAATTTCTGTTATATTGAAGATCAACAACCAAATATCTTCTGTTTCTCAATTTTCTTTCATAATAATTAATATTTGATTTACAATATTTTTTTAATGGCTCTGTAAAATTACGGAATACTTGAATATTATTGCACAGCATTGAAAGGGCTGCAAAAATGTACCCTTAAAAATTTATGTAGTATTAATCAAAATACAAGGACGTTTTATCCTCCATTTGTATTAAACATTTATTTACAATTCTGGAATGAAATGTTGTAATAGAAAATTACATGACATCCACCTGTTTCAGTACAAAAATTAATACTTTTAAAATTTTGTGTAATATCAACGAAAAATCAAGATTTTTTTTTTCTGTAGATCATAGGTGCTTGTGAAACAGGAAACCTATCGCGTTTGAGAAATAAAAGATATTTAGTTGTTATCAAGCTTACATAGAGTATTTATAGAAATACAGGTCCCATGAAAACATGAAAATTTTATCTTCAATATAACGGAATTTATTGGAAAATTTTTCTCACTTTAAGAGAATGTACTTCCCCAGGGATGCATTTTTAGACTAAGATAAGTTGGGTTATATGGGCCCAATATGAACTCAAGAAGCACAGGTTTCCGTCTGGGAACAATTCTGGGACTCCCGGTATATTGTTTCCAGTACGGAAACGCCGACGCGCAGATCCGACTCGTGATTGACAAGTTTAAGTATGATATAGGATACTAAAAATTATGGCAGACAAGATTTTCTCTCAAAAACAAGTTTCAACGGTGCGTAAGTTCGTTGTTTTTTGTATAAAAGTCAACGGTTTTAACGGTGTGTAAGTTCGTTGTTCTTTTGTATAAAATTCCATGACAGAAACTAGTTTTCTGAAAATCTGTGAATCATTCTTGGGAAGCATCCTTATTCACAGAAACGCCAATTCGTATTGACCTCCAGAAAATTTCTCTTTTCTGTATATACGCTGTTTCAGAAATTGCGGGCCTTCTCTATCTTATGTAGAGCTAAATAATAGAAATTGATATATGCTAATCTTTATATCAAGTTTCATTGACAGCTTCACAAATATTTGGTTTTAGTGTTATCTAACTCCTCTACGAAACTTTATTTACTAGATCGAAATCGTGTTTATTAATTTTTGTATTTGTCGAACTAATCCGCTATCAAAAACTGACCCAGTAAAGTATTTGTAAAGAAAATTATGTAGTTGAAGTTATTTCACTGTGGTTACAACAAGACAGTAAATCAGTCGGAAAGCGTTTTTACTTCCATCTCTCAACATAAAACCTAATGCGTTGCGAGGTTTGTTTTCTCCAATTTCTCGATGACAATTGGGTGGCGAAACGTTAAGCAGAGTACATTGTCATATTCAAGTCGAAATGTATGCATAGCTGATGATCTTAATGATATAACATTCCGCAAATTAGAATGCTGGGTTCTAGACTATATTATTATCCATTTGCAATCTAGAGACGACCTCTATAGTCGGGTCCAATAATGACTGATAGTAATAAATCATCGCCTTCTGACACATTCACGGCCGTGCGCTTAATAGGGTTTGCAAACTCGGACTAAGGGCTCAGTTCAAAACTTACAACCCCTACAGGAAGCCCCTAATTATATACGTAACTTTAAATATTTATTTTAACACCTTCAGTCGACAAATCTATTATATAAAAGGATACTTTCTGCCTATTTATTAACACGTTTAGAAATTCCATGCCACCCCACTGCATAAGGTGTCCAATTTATGTGAATTTTATAGCGAAGCTTTGCAAGATAGTAACACATCAAAGCAATCTCTACTCGCTCGTTGCATTTGAATAGCTGGTTCATCCTTTTTAGGGAACGTTAAAACCATCTAACCCTAGAATCTTGAAGCGTACAAAGGGACTATAATGTAGGTATCGTTGTACATAAAAAAACTCTAGTAAACTCTATACTCTTCGCTGATTGATTGAACTTTTCATATAATTGTTGCACATTTTATAGGATACTCTTCGCAGTTTTATAGTAAATAATGTTTAGCTGTTGTTGGCTAGTGACCTTGGCCTTGTCTATTGCGAGATGAATTAAGTCGCCATTTATGACAAATTAATCACTTTTAAATGGCAAATTCCACAGGATTTTGATGCGCTGAACACAATGCCGTTAACCGTTTTACTCTATCACGTCAGAATATTGAGAAAACATAACCTTAAAATGGATGAAATTAACTTTTTACAATACTATTTTATCCATTTTGCTGCAGCAAAATGCTGACCTCACAGAGTAAGGCGGGTAACGGCATTGTGATCAGTGAGTCAAAATTCTTTGGAATTAGCTATTTAGGTCCGATTTACTTGTATATACAGAGTGTCCCACAATTGAGTTCCCGGAAGGGAACCTGTGATTTCTGAGCTCATATTGGATCCATACAACTCAACTTGCCTATTCCAAAGATGCATCCCTGAGGAAATACATCCTCTTAAAGTGACACAGAAAAAAACATTTTTCTCCAATAATTTCCGTTATATTGAAGATACCAATTTCAAATATTGGTGGGAGCTATATCTCTATAAGTACTCTATGTAAACTTGACAACAACCAAATAGCTTTTGTTTCTCAATTTTTTTTATAATAATTAATATTTGATTGGCTATATTTTTTTAAAAGCCCTGTAAAATTAGGGAATACTTGAATATTTCTGCAGACATTAAAAGGGCCGCAAAAAGGTACCCTTAAATTATTTTGTAATATTAATCAAAATACAAGGAATTATTGTTTTCTTCGTCCATTTATATTTAACATTTATTTTCAATTCTAGAATAAAATGTTGTAATAACAAACAATTACAGTTTATTCTAAAAAAAAAAACATTCATAACAAATGACGTCCACCTGTTTCAGTACGCAAATACTCTTTAAATTTTGTGTAATATCAACGAAAAATCAAGAATTATCATTTTTTCTCTGAAGATAATAGGTGCTTGTGAAACAGAAAACCTGTCGCGTTTGAGAAACAAAATATATTTACTTGTTATTAAGCTTACATAGAGTACTCATAGAGATACAGGTTCCATGAAAACTTGAAAATGTTATCTTCAATATAACGGAAATAGGGTGTGTGCACTATATAACAATTCACTTCACATGATGCATTAATATCAAGTAATACATAAATATGAAAGCCTAAACGCATTCATATTAATCATATCATCAGATTAAAATAAATATTTAATGAACAAATCGACCTAAAATTGAAATATTTGAATGATTTCGAAAACACCATGTGACGTCATATTTCATATGTGTAATGTTGGCAAGGCGTTGCTAACTTCACACACAAATTAATGTAGAAGATGACGTCACATGGCGTCAACGGGAGACAACGGAAATAAGTTTTGAGCCAATGTTAAAAACAATATGTGTCAGATATTATTGTCAGAAATATGAGTGGGGTAGCAAATAAGTGGTGTTTTGTGCCAACATGCAGAAATACTTCTGTAAATGCCCCAAATAATAATTTTATAAGTGTTCCTAAAACCAATTATTCACGAAGAATGAAATGGTTTGAAGCATAGAATCGCAATGTTCCCAAATCGAAATCGTCATTTTATTGTGAAGATCATTTTAATGTAAGTACAATTTATTTGTTATCATCATGGTATAAACTAATCGAATAGCTAAATTACTCATTACCCTTAATATTGTAAATAGATCATACTAGGTATATACTTCCCTTAAAATTATACTTGTAATGGTATGATATGTATTTTGAATTGAAACTAATCTAATCACTTAGTTATATATAACCCTATGAACTCCCACCTATGTAATATATTACAAGATATAAATATACTTTATTGTTTTCAGCTTGAGGAAGACATGACAAATTACATGCGATACAAACTTATGGAAGGATATATGATTTTGAAGGAGGATGTACTTCTACACATATTTGCCTACCAATCAGACAGAAAGAGAGATGCGTCTGCACCAGAACGATCTCTTCCTTTAAAACCGCAAAGAGAACAGTTAGTGAAGTAGGCTTTAAGGCAGGACACGAATTCCATTATATTAGAAGATATATCACCCGTTACAGACTCTCATCAATCCAAAAGCAGGTGAGATTAGACGAACATGTGATGAAACATGTTTATCAACAAGATGATATTCAAATTGTGCTGGCTAAAAATATGGAAACGATATGTAATGCACAGGAGTATTTATCACCAGTTGTAAATTTTGATCAACCCAGTACGAGCAATGATCAGGTCAGTTTAGATGCAGACGAACATGTATTGGAACAATTTTATCAATAAGACATAGGTCAAATTATACAGACTAAAAGTGTGGCGGTGCAGGTCAAACCATTCTTTCGTAGTAAATATGTGACATGCAAAATTAAAAGCGATGTGAGACACAGAGCTTACTCAACAGGAAAATGTTTCGTATCCAAAGATGTTGCTACTTCACCAATAAAAAATATTAGTCCAAATAAAAAAGTTTTCAATCAATCAAGTTCAGTTCGGTGACATCATCAAACTCACCCTAATACTGGATTTTTTTTGTCTCACTTTAAGAAAATGTACTTCCTCAGTGATGCATTTTTGTACTAAGGTAAGTTGGGTTATACGGGAGCCCAATATAAACTCAGGAAGCACAGGTTCCCGTCCGGAAACTCAATTCTGGGACACCCTGTATACTCACGACATAAATTCTAGTGTTTGTTGGTAAACTCAGAAACAACATAATATTTGCGCCATCTATAGTTGTTCTGTTTACTGTTACTATTGGTTTTTGAAGTTCGTAATCCAGTTATTGGGGCACGAATATGGGCAGAAATGGCCCTTTTAGCACTATTAGGTTAGGTTTTCTAAAAATTGTGACGATTGAACGGCATCATGTTCAGCACATCAAAAACCTTGAGAATCACTTATTTGAATTAAGAAAAAAGACCTTGCGGGTCATTGTTATTTGTTAGAATTGTGGTCAAAAAGTAAGGACACCCATAAATATTAAATATAAATACTATTTGGTTGAAACGCAAGGATATTACCCAAGAGTCTCGGGTACGATTCTCTTTCGAAAGTTCGTTATATTTTGTCATTTCTTCATTGTTACACCGACCTCAAAATGAATATTAGGCCAATTAACCGAACGACGGTGAAATTATACTTCATAATTTTGAGTGGCGGCTTTTGAAATGCGATTTTATTAAAAACAAAAGTTTTCTCATCACCTTCAATGGTCTAATTTCGTGTAAATCTTATGTAATTATGGCAGCTCTATTGGATTCACCATATTGAATCTTTAATTCGTTATGAGCTACGCCGAAAATATAAGAATTTTTACGTCAAACCTGCACCTCCGCCAGAATTTCAAATATTCTGAACTTGCTAGTACTTCTTCTAACCTGCACCTCCGCCACAACTTAGAATGTTCTCTAATAAAAAGTAATTTCCGATTTTCGCTCACTTGATAATAGGCAAAGCTTAATGAACAAAATGGGACAGCCGCAGAGTCATACTTTACAGTCTTCAAAAGATGATGTAGAAATGTCTTAAGCCATTCTAGAGAAATCGCTGAATAGGCATGAAAAAAAAAAGACATACATACGGGTCGGAATTAAAAATCTCTTTTTAAGAATTTTTAAGTCGGTTAAAACTGCGCATTTCGATTTACCCAAAAAGTGCTATGTGTCAAACAAAGTTAGTTGTTAAAATTTTTGTACACATGCGATTTTCTAGAAAAGTGCTAATTCTCAGTTTCAAGTAAAAAAAATTGTCTCCATCATTTCTTCCCAGTATAAAGAAAGTTTCCCGCTTGCTACACTCACCCATGCAACTTCTTTCATGTTATCGACAGTATTAGAAAAAAAATTATATTTTCTAATGTTTATTATTTTGACCTTCACGTTTACACATTTTGTGTATGTAGTGTTAACGCGGCAAAGGACCCCGTTCACTTATGGAAAGTGGCCCCTGGTGAAATTGGCTGGACTGGATATACGTTGTTCCCCTCGACCTCCGAATCAAAAGTTCTCACGGGCACAAGGTCGGAAAACGGACAGTTCTTGAGATATCGGGGTGCAAAGAGTGTGTTCATTTCTTATAGGAAGTGGCCACCGTCCCATTTCCATTTAAACATCTTTATTTTATTTAACTGTGGTTAACATTGCACTTAAGCTACGGTATTTCATTGTGATATGCCATTCTAAAAATATGCACATTAAATAAATCTAAACTATACAATTATAATCACAAATGAGATGGTCGCTGTGGCAGCCCACTTGCCTTATTTACTATTTTTATTGCAAAAATATTTTATTTTGGTAACTAGGAGAAGAAAAACAAAAATTACAATTCCAATTTACAAAGACATTTTGGAGTTAATCTCCAATTTTTACAATTTTGTTATCCGGTTATAATTTTTTGTTTTTCTTCTCCTAGTTACCAAAATAAAATATTTTACAATAAAAATAGTAGATAAGGCAAGTGGGCTGCCACAGTCGCCAATGGTATGGCACAAGAACCAGCAGCTGGCTTGTTGAAAGCGAATCAGCGGCAATAAAGCATTTATATTAATCGATGCTTATTTGAATTAATTTATTTTCCAAAGAAATTAAAATGTTTATGCAGAAATGCATGTTGATTGTTTTATTTTTGTTTTGTAGATAACGCTTATGGAAAATAAATGAAAAAAAACCTGTTCAAGAAAAAATCAAGGAACAAAACTTACGCAAAACTATTTTTAAATTAATTTAATGTTAAAATTGTTTATGTATCGGCAGGTTAGGGGGCACGGGGAGGGAAGGGATGGTCGATATGTTAGTGTCGTGTGTTTTTGGTGGGCCCCTGCCCCGGTGAAATTCGCTGGAATTGATATATGTTATTCCTCTCGAGTTCCTGATCAAAACTTCCCGTGGACATAATGTCGAAAAATGGACATTTTCCAGATATGGAGGGTTGCAAAGTCGACTTTGGTCGATTTGGAAAACTGTCCATTTTCCGACCTTGTGTCCATTAGAACTTTTGATCAGGAGCTTGAGATGAATAATACATATCGATTCCAGCGAATTTCACCGAGATGGGGGCCACTTTCCTTAAGAAATGGACACCCCATTTGCACCCCGATATCTGGAAAACTGTCCATTTTCCGGCCTTGTGCCCATGAGAACTTTTGATTCAAGGTCGAGAGAAACAACATATATCAGTTCCAGCCAATTTTACCGGGGGCCACTTCCCATAAGAAATGAGCGGACTCCTTTAGAATTTTGTTTGTAAGATAGAGTGAGAGAAACACAAAAATGATTTATTTACTTAGTTTTTAACAAACCAAAGATTTTTAAAAAGGATGATGTTCTCAATTCGACCCGTATGCATGTTTTTTTTAAATATGTATAAAAGACTGTTCAATTTTGTTGGCAGCGGTGTGCCAGCTATGTCAAAATAAGAGGTAAAGCGGACTACATAAAAATAATTTAAAAAATGTAATTGGCCTGCCATCAATCTGATGTCTTCTATCATATTTCTAGTAAATTCACAAATAAAATTTTAATAGTGTTGTGACGTAGGCTTGTGTCGTGTTGGCTCAACGTACGATTTTCCGTCTCGCACTTACAGACTAGGCAGTGGTTAGAGCAACAATTAACTGGATCATTTATTAGGCAATTTACAATATGAGATGTAGATAGAGAGCATAGATACCTACTTGTATAGCACGATACACTGACCTGACAACAATGCCAGTTCTGAAAGTACAGTTATTCGATCTAAAATAATCAATTGTTACAATAGGTACGTATATAATATATATAGCAATTCTACCAAAATAGTGTTTCTAACGATTATATGAATAACGTACTGCTGTTAAAATGTCAGGTATGGTAATCGCCACTAATACTATAATTTGTAAAGTACACAATAAGCCGCAAATAAACGACCAATGTAACAATGAAACGTTATAGTTTCCGTCAATAAAGACTATTTATTTTATTTATAACACTGAACTTGTGAACTAATTTCTCGTTCTCATTCTCAGGATGTGGGTGTTTTCGCTCTTTAATTTTGCATCACTTCATTCCATTTATATTATTATACTATTCCTAGTTACAAAAACGAAGAGTATATTGCGTTTGATCGGCACATTTCTAAAACCGGTAATTATTGCTGATAGAGACAAAAATATATCGCCGTGTTAGTGATTGAATTCTGAACAACTTTCAAACTGTTCATACGTCTGTTTGCCTGTCCGTCCGTCTGTCTGTCCGTCAAGTTTCTTGTAAGCACGATAACTAAAGAATAGTTAGATTATATTGAAATTTGGATAGTGTTAGTTAGAAGAAGAACAATATTGTTTTTGAACAAAATTGACCAATAAATGTAAAAGATATTATCTAAATTTCCTTAAAAATCTATATTTTTATGTTTTGTAATTAAACACTAAATATGTGTAAAACTATTATTATTCACAATAAAACTGTGAATAGTGTTCTACAGAATGTATAACAATTATATAAAAAGTGCAGTAAATCGGCGAAGAGAATAATGATTAGCTTGTTAATATTATACAAGTGTTGACATTTTGTTCGGTATAGATGCCAGTTTGTTTAATAACGTGCAGCGTTTCACTAAATCAATTTCAGCCTTTTCATAATCTTGTTTTGAAACAGACAAAAAGTCAAGACAATGGTTTAGGATTTTTGAAGCACTCACTTCGGAAAATATTATGAGTAGGTACTTTAAATTATACGAAAATTTCGCGATTTCAATGACAAAATCACTTTGTTGTATTAATCGAAAACATTTTAAAATTGTTTTAAAAGCTGTGGAGACATAAAAAAAATACACTTTAAGGAGAATATCAAGACCATTCATTTCTATCCTATATATATTCTGACCTGAATATTTTTCGAATATTTGAGATTTAAATATTATATCTCTAACAGTTCACCGTACAGAAATAAGGAAAAAACCTCGGAAAAAACCAATGATCAAGATTGCCGTGTTTTAATAATTTTAATAAGAATTTAGTAACATTTAGTTTAGTAACAATATTCAGTAGATTTAATTTTGATAATTTATATTCATCTCCGCGCCCCCCTTAGCCTTGCCCAAACCCTACGCCGCTACTCTACAGGCGTGAAGGGATGGAGAAGAGATATGGCCACAAGAACACGTGCCGCGCTGCGTGAACCGCTGTAACCGTCGCTAAAAGATACTTTTCTCGCTTTAAACAACAAACTAAAATAATCATTACATCAAAATTCGCGTAACAAATGACACGTTAACCAAAATTAGTGTGCCACCCTAAGTTCCCCTACAGTCCACAGTAACCAGGAGTCCGGAACAAGAAGAACCCTGGAAGACCCAGGTTCTATAAGTGGGTGCCAAATTCTCGCCTTAATTTTGGCCCTTAACGTCTCCACCAAAGTATTTGTCATTTTATAGTCTTCCCTTGTGTGCTATACCACTTCCATATTATAACAAAGGGCAGCCTCGAAGTAAAATCACAATTTTCAAATCGTCATAACTTGGAAAACACCAATTTTTTGAAAAATGTATCTTAGAAGTTAATTCCCTATCACATCCATTAGCTAGTTTATTAATTTTCCTTCCACCTTAAATAAAAAGTCGACATTAGGAGTTTTTAATATCAATGTACATAGTCTTGAAAGACATTATAGAAGAAATTATTAAACTTCATTTACTTTAGTTATACTTATAATTAAAACTTTCATGTCTAAAAATGTATTTATTGGAACATTGCAGCGGCAAAAAACTACTTTTAAGTTGCCAACATAATTTACACATCAATTATATTGCCACATTCTGTACAAATTTAATTTATCGAACTATGATAAGTATTCTTTTTTCGCTTTGAAATATTGTAAGATTTTACTAGCCGAAATATGCTCTAAATTATTTGAAGTGTGAAGTTTTTTATGCATATAATATGATACTTTAATTTACTAAAAATTACATAACAAATATAGTGTTGTCTACAACCATAATAATTGAAATAATAGGGAATTAAATATTACATTAAAATATAATAGGCTTCATATAGAAATCATTTTGTTTTAATTATATCTTCAACAACCAAAATACCTGTTCTTGGAATGAAAAGAAGTATCTTGAATAGGAGAAAGCGTCGTGATACTGAGAATAATTTAAAGTCTATTTTACTATATTACAGGTGGTTCATGAACATTAACATGAATTTATTTTTATGCATCCCATAGACAACACTGTGTCAAATCTAAGCTTTGTAGATTTACTAGATATGTGATAAACCATCGTTACGTCGACATAATTTAAACAATCGTTATATTGAGAATACTTTTAAAAAGTTTCTTAACATCTTTATAAGTGTCCCATAAACCACATCTGTATCAAAACTATGATGGACCTAAACCATGAAGGATATTTTCCCAAAAATCAATAATATTCAATAAGTAGACTCTATTTTTAACAATAGCACTAATTTAATGGTTCCCTGAAAATTCAACTTAGACCACCTATTTATCTTAACAGGAAAAAAATATACTGCAAATATGAAATTCGATGATGAATACTGATGGCAAATCAGCAACTTGCCAGTTGAGGAAAAATACCCCGAAAGATCAGATGTGCTAAAACCTTTGTTTTCTTCACCTTTCTTTGCGGATCTACAATATGGACCGTTCGAAAGGCAGATGGCGTATTGGTTCTTTTGAAATGTAGGTATGATGACTTTTCCTGCGAATCTCCTGGACAGCACATCGTACCAACAACAACAGAGCCACTATTCAGCACTTATTCTCCCGAATCCTTTAATTTTTTGGCCATACCAACTGGAGAGAAGACAATATAGAATAGGCGAAGAAGACGCCCGTGAGGACGTCGAGTTGACGTCAGCAAGAAGCTGATGGGAAAGGGCATTGATGAGGCCAGGCGCCTAACAGGCAGCCCCAACAGATGGCGTAAGAGTGCGTAGGGAGATTAGAACTAGAACATTACATGAAAACGACTATCAAGGCATTGCGAATAAGGTTACACTGTAGCTATATAGTGTGGCATTACAGTATCAACTTCAAAAGTATTTTTTGACACTGGTATATTTAGTCTCAATGTCGGTGCTGCAGGAAGAAAAATAATTTTAAGATTTTTTTGTAACAGCAATTTATTTCAAATAATTTATATGCGTTCTGAACACTTCCGATTAGAAATGTAAAACAACTTTTTGGTGGCTTGAAATTCTGAAGGGAGTATTTTATTTAAGTGACATGGTGAGCAATATTATTTACATTTGTATTACTATCCTTACACAAGCTTCACGTTTGTTTAATTTGTGCAGCTGGATATACCCTTTGCATTTCAAGCGACTCTCTTGGGATTATGAACCATGAAGTTAGTAGTACTGATTTAAGCAGTCCTGAATATTTCTATGAACACATGAAAGAAACGCCAGAATAAGGAGTTTATCAATAATTGAGGTATGGTCACCATAAAACAAAATGGGCTATTTGGAATAATAATGATGGAGATCTAAACATAAAATTTCAGAGTATTATCGAAATTACGGAAAAAAGTTACCATAAAACATTAAGGCAAGGAATGTGATTTACAGGAATAAACAAATACAATAGACACTTTTTTACTGCACATATCCATAGAAGACAAATTCTCAATTACAGGTAGTGTATAAGGGAACAGCAGTGGTACCTACTCATAAATGTTAAATTTTTTACAATACGAATGTAGTATTAAGTAGGTATCTAAAATATAAAACAATGATGTAAAATCTAAAACTCATCAATTTGTTGATCAGAGGATCCTGGTTACTGAAATTCAATATTATTGCCGGGCCATTTAAGGAAATAAGGAAACGAATATTAAAGGAAGAGGAATAAGGGAATTGGCAATATTCGAAGCTTAACTCATAATATATAAAAGTCATTATTTCTATATTTTTAACAATAATACCGATTTTGTGGGAAAATCTACTTACATAATATGATATTTTTTTGCCATCATATATTGTCTTCTATACCAAATATATAACTATACATTAGCAGTGCATTTTGTTTTACTAAGGAGGTGCTTTGACTATAATTCGGGAATAAAGTATCATTACAAATATGATTTACTATCTGGACACCAATAATTGCAGGGGTTTAATGAACAAAAATAAATTATACATTTTGATGAAGTAAATTAAATACTTAGAACATTAAAACCCATAACCACAATAACAACTAAAGAATGACACAAATATAGGTATAATAGTAAATTATACCACTCACGTACAAGATAAATTATAACAACAATCAGTACAATTCGTAGATGAGCCAGCTAGGAGACAAACTGCAGATTAAAAATCGGAAGGCAATCCAAATAAATGTAAAAAATGTCAGTGTCTTTCAATAATTGTAATTTATTTAGAAATGACTGGAAAGAGTCACGAAATTCCTTTCTTTTCGTGTTCCATCAGTGTAGATAATGCTAAGATAAAATGGATTACATGACCTTGTTTTATATTAGGAACTCCAATACAAATTTACCTGATGTGGAATCATGCGTCTATTATTATTATGGAATATAATCGTACTCTTTTGTATATTAAATGGCAAACAGTTAACAGATCACTCAAATATGTTGTTGATGTCGATTTGCAATAATGTACAATCCATAGTAATCTCAATTATTTTATAAATTTTCATATGATCCTGAATAGAAATATTTCATACTTCTTCTCAGAGTCGACAAATAACAAAAAGAAAAAGGGGCCAGAAGGTCTGAACCTTGAGGAACACCCATTTCATTAGTAAACATATCAGATGCATTATTATTAACTCTCACTCTCATAAAGTCATAAAGTGTGCTTTGTTAGATACGTCAAAGAAAACGAACTGTACAAAATCATTCGAAACAGAAGACTGTTTTAACTTATTTCTAATAATATAGCAAACAACTTTGACAAGTGTCATATATCAAGAAGTAGCCAGCGTTTTTTATTATTATCGAAGGGAATATTTTCATTGATGATTTTATATTTTCTGATAAAATTATAGAGGGTGTTGCTAAGCGACCAACATTTCTAATGCAATTTAACTTTGAGACAGTAATTTGAGAACATTCTAGGGGTGGTACAAATGTATAAACATCAATCAATATCACTCGAAACTAGGCTACTATAAGTGTTATTAAAGTGTTTCATAATTTAAAAGTAATTATCTAGCAACGAAACGTCACCATTAGATTTTACTCAAGTCTAAAATGCGTCATATAACCTCGAATAAAGCAGCAAGTTCAATTAGAGTCCAAATTGGCAAAACAATATACTCTATAAAAAAAATAGTTCTTTAATTGTTATTTGCAGAATATCCTTGATCCCGCGAATCAGATTCTATAGAAATAAATCCCAAGTGATAACTTCGTACATCTGAGATTTCTAAATTATCTCAACTATCTGAGGTATTTGTCGTTTTATTCTAGTTTGCATCTTCAGACATAATTGACATCATGTATAGTCATGTTGCGGTCAGATGGTATGAAGCGAAATATTACTGCTGTTAATCTGGTATGTAGATATATGTATTCCAAAGATCTGATGTGTATGCTATAGCAACACGATGGATTGGCGAGCGATCATGTGACGTAATTTCTCTACTACTCTCTTTTATATCATAGTAGATCTGGAAGCTTATTATTACACTCTTCGCAAATACAAAGCGAAGAATATATTGCATTCGATCGGCACATTTCTAAAATCGGTAATATCGCTCGTAGAGAAAAAAAAAAAATTATCATTGTGTTCATGATCGAACTCTGAACAACTTTCAAAACTTTTCATCCGTCTGTCCGTCACGTTTTCTTGTAAGCACAGTAACTTCAGAAATAACCCCATTGTTCTTTAATAAAATCGATTAATAAATAAAATGTTATTAATTATTTAAGTTTAAAAAAAATCAATTTATTTATGTTTTGTAATTAAACAAAAAATATCCAAAACCAATATTATTTGGAAATTATTTGCGAAAAAAAACTGTGAAGAGTATCCTATAGAATGTGCAACAATATAAAAAGTGTAGTAAATCGGAGAAGAGTATAATGGTTAGCTCGCTTTATTTTAGGCTATAACCATCAAGTTTATAGACATCATCAGAGTTATCTGAAAACGGCCATGTGTCACTATTTTCTTTTTTAATTTAATGGTAGTAATGGCTAGGGGATGCACTCATTTCATTAGCTCCATGTGTCACTTATAGAGTGATAATTAGAATATTTATTCGAAGCCCTAAATAGCAATTGAGAAAATTTGCTCTTTAGCGAACGCATATTTATGTGACAGATTGATACCTGCATCGTTCTCAGATGTCAGGAGCTTATTTAGTTACAAAAAAAAGTTTCATTTAAAGTTGTCATCTTCATATCTCGAGTTATTTTAAGAAAACAACGAGGATAATTTTTCTGGTAGCTTTATAATTGTAATTATAGTCTGTTTTTAAACCAGAAGGAGTAAACATGGAGGTCCCATTCACACCATAAAAGTAACCAGAAAATATACTATAACCTTTTTGGTAATTTAAACAACCAACAATACACGGCTACAGCGTATTTGTGTGTATTTTTATTACATTAGAGATATATGGGATATCAAAAAACGTTTGCGATATTAGTGCACGACGCTATATGACAGCTACGCATGCGTCGTTGAGGCACAAGTAAGAATCTTCCGTTATTAACTTACCGCTTGACGTAATTTGCGATCGATTAACGTAAGCATGTTTTAGGAATAACGTCGTACCGAGGATTACCAAGTTCGCCCAAGTGGATACGAAATTCGCAAATCAACATTTGCTGTTAGTTTGGGTATCATGTATTTAAGTTAGGTCGTTATGTAAATGTAACTTTTTTGCTGTATGTATTTCTTTTGCAGTTTGATACATGTGTAACAAATGTTTTTGTGCTATGAACGTTATAACCTCACCTTTGCCACTTGATTTTTTCTAGCGTTAGAAGACCTGCGGGCCATAATTGTAAAAATATAGATTATTCCAACCCGTGTTCTGTTCCGTAGCGTAACAGTAGTAGCGAACGTCAAGAGCTATTAAAAATTACATCTCTCTCTTATATAATGCATCGACCTCTATGTACAGCATCCATACCATTTACGCAATATAAAGGCACCAAGTAATTAGCCACTTTTACCTTCACATTTATTCAAAAGAGATTAAAAACTATATAATGTGCAAACGATAAAATATAAATTAAAACAAAATAATTTATAACGTGAAATTAACATTTTTACAATATGTCAAAATTTACGACTATTGCCTTGTGCAAAACTGGCGAAGGAGTATCCAATCACAGATGTATGATTTAGCTCAGTAAAGAAACGCTCCTCCTGGTTTAAAAACAGACTATAGTGGTTTGGGTTTTGATTTAATAATTTTACACAATTTGTTCAATTTTTGGACGCACAGGTGTTACACTTTTACAGCCATTAGATAAGTGCTTACATTGTGCTCATTTAAAGCTTCTTCTTATGTGAAAAATAAAAACAAAAATTAAACCGTCTTTAAAAAACTAAAAATTATGAAATAAAATTTCACCTCCGACCCCTAGTTATATAAGACCATTTTCTCTACAAGCGATACTAGGTACTCCTTTTAGAAATGTGCCTATCAAAAACAATATACTCTTCGTTTTGTATTTGCGAAGAGTATAATAATGCTCACACGCTGGGTGTGTGCTCCATTCTCGCTTAGCGCATCAACGCTTAGTTTCGCTAATAAGTCATTTTTAATTTGCTATTTCTGCAAAGAATCGACTTGGATCATAGCTCTTTGAAAGAGGAAAACTCTTTCCAAAATTTTGCTCTTAAAATAGTACCATTTTTAGATTTGTTTGAACTTTTATTAAGTTTTAAAGTTGCTATTGGAAATTATCATACGCCCTCGTCAGTTGGCCTGTACGTACGGAAACACTCCATACATCACAATCCTTATTAACATCGTCATTCTAAGATCATTTCTCTCGTTCTTGGCGACCGTAGATTACGAAAATATAGGTTTTTCAATTCCGTCAGTCTGCCTGTCTGTGCATTAATTAAAAAACTACTTGACGGAAAGCAGTCAAATTTGGTAGGTAGTTGACGGCTACTCTCAGCGAAGAAATGGTTAAACTTTAAGCACTGGAAAATATACGGGGTGGACCGTCTAAATGGAATAAATAATGGAAAACATTTTTTTTGCTCAAATTTAAAATTTCCACGTTTCATGACACTCTTGACCTATTTCAGAAAAAAAAAAAATTTCACCTTAGTGGTGAAAATTTTTTTTTTCTACTTTTTCTTTTTTCTTTTTTCTTTTTTCTTTTTTCTACTTTAGTAGTAGATGAAATTTTTTTTTTTTTAGTTCAAATTTAGAATTTCCACGTTTCATGGCATTTCTAAACCTATTTCAAAACAAAAAATATTTTGAAATTTAAAAAGAAATTACCACTAAAATAGATGGAAAACATTTTTTCTTTGTTCAAATTTAAAATTTTTACGTTTCATAGCTTTCGAAACCCATTAAAAAAAATTTTTAAAAAAATTAGGAATATTTTTTTCCATTTTTGAAAAAATGTTACCACTAAAATAGATGGAAATTTTGTTATCTTTGTTCAAATTTAAAATTTACACGTTTCCATGGCATTTTAAACCAATTTCAACTAAATAAAATTTAAAATTTTTTTGAAAAATTTAAAATTTTTTTTGGAAAAATGTTTAATCTATTTATCACTACTAAGTATAGAGTAGATGAAAAATTTTCTTTTGCTTGAATTTAAAATTTCCACGTTTCATGACATTCCAAACCTATTTCGGAAAGAAAAAGTTGCAACATTTTTTTACCATTTTGGAAAAATATTTTACCACTAGAGTAGATGGAAAAAAAATTTTCTTTGCTCAAATTTAAAATTTTCACGTTTCATGGCATTTTAAACCTATTTAAAAAAAAAAAATAAATCTGTATTCTTTTTTAAACAACTGTAGAATAGAAGGAAACTTTTCTTTTTGCTCAAATTTAAAATGTCCACGTTTCATGACATTCTAAACCTATTTCAGAAAAAACAATTTTGAAAATTATTTTACCAGCATTTTTGAAAAATTAAAAAAAAACGAAATTTTTTAACCACCACTATACTTTCACTGCACTACGTGAATGTGGAATTGAAAATGTGACAGATGGCAATAATATTTGGCATATGCACCTATTATACTTTTATTGAAAAATGTACAGGGTGGTCATCCCAAGAAATAATTCATGTGTCATGGTGGACATTTGTAAAGGTATTTGCGCAAGCACTCCATATTTGGCACCTGTCATTTAGTATTGAACTTTTGTTGTTGGATGAGCACTCTGTATATTTTTTTGACCAAAACTTATCAGGTATACTTTGTAATAATAGTGATAACTATATTCCGATTATTATTTTCAATGTCATTTCGTAATTATTAATTTTTTAGAGCGACCGCCAAGCACAAATAAAGAGGGAAGTTCTGTAAATACCTTTACCGATTTTTTTATAAATACTGTAGTTCCTTCAAGTGGTTAATAAACCGACATGTAAGAAAATATGACATTTTCATTTAAACTGTGAGAGACCTCAAAATGCACACCAGGTGCAGTTAATTTTATTTACTATTAATTTCAGACCAAGATTGTTTTTAAAATGCACAAAAAATGTATATAATATTTGAAATGATTTATGTAATGCCCATTTAATTTTAAATTATAATCATTTAAATTATGTAGCAACTGCGCTTAGTTAAATTTCGTCTATATATATTTAATTCTATCCTTGAAAACTGTTCAAGAATCTATTCTAAGATCCAATTCTAAATCTTGCATTCTCTATATATAGCGAATGTATCCATATATAGACACACATGAAATGTTTTATTTAAAATCACCATATGAATTATAGGTACTATATGTTACTATAACTATTACGACTTTTAAATTATCGAGACAAACTACTTTAATTATCTATTCTCCTTAAATAAAGTCTTCGGTCTAAACCAGTTTCTGTATTATTTAATTAATATTCTAACAAAAAAAAAATGAACATTGACCTTGTTTCTTTTGTGTTTGATTCGTTTCGCCTGAAGGTTGCTGGCATCTCTTATTGTCATTTACACATTATACACAACGTAGCTAATATATCTACAAAACATGCTTGCATAAATGAAATAGTCCTTATTTAAGAGAAAATTTCATTTTCTTGGTACAGGGTGGTCCATCTAAGCGGAAACGTTGACATAGCGGCTTTACGGTTGCAGTAGGAAAAACATTTGAATGCTGAAAATGTTTTTCCTGACATTCCAAATCTGAGGTCAAAAAACAATAAACATCATCAAATGGAGAAAATAATCGCGAAAAATGTTTGGAAAAAACACGTATATTTCGACTGGAAATGAAATGTTGCGATGTTATCAATGATAATAAGTATTCAAATTCAATATTTGGGTTCCAATTGGTCGCAGAATCGCAATGTATTTCGTGTTTTCTGATCAACCCTGTATAATTTAAAAGAAATCAGATTTAAATTTTTTTGTGATTTCGACGATACTATATTTGATATACTTGTTACAGATAGTTCCTGAGATATTCGAGAAAACAGCATACAAAATTTTATTATCAACTAAATTACAAGAAATAGTACTAGGCTATGAAAAACATTGGTGTTGAAGCATTCCTTACATTTCTACTACTCTATGAACAATTGAACAGTATGCACCAAGTTGGCTTTGGAAATTAAACATAAATATCAGCATTCAAATGTTTTTCCTACTACAGCCGTAAAGCCGCCATGTCATCGTTTCCGCTTAGATGGACCACCCTGTACCTACTTTGTGGACTAAGAATTTTCACAATAAATCTATTTTTACATGAAGTAAGCGCCTGATGATTAATTATCTGAGTATAGGAGCCAGTCATAAAATACGTCACGCATTTTTAATCCCCCCCTCCATTTGCCGTTGCTCTGCATCGCCCTATCTAATAATACGTCACAAAACCCTGGACATCCTTCTCCAAATTAATTATGATGTTTATTATTATTAGTAATCTTCAGTATATTTATGTATAAAATAATATTACGTATAAAATATCGCACTCATATATGTATATTCATATTGCGACTGAAAAATGAAGTCTAAATTTTAATAAAACAGGAATAAAATTGATGTAGGTATTTCAGGTCGCGCCAAGTCAGTCACGTCACGTTTGCTCGGACCCCCCTCCTCATCACATATCATCACGCTAAGCAACTGCCCCCTCCCCGCTTTTTGCGTATGTATTTTATGCACTGCCCCAAAATAATAAATAATTAAAACTTTTATTAAAGTACCAAAAACTGGCTTAACCCGGCTAAGATGTTTGAATTTGCAAATGATAACTTATTAAGAGTGAGACCGACTCACAGATAGCAGAATGGAAGCAGGTAGAAATGTCGTAGTGCGAGTATTTCGAACAAACTCATCTACAAGTACAGTTTACCAATATGTAACATATAATAGAAAGAAATTGCCAATAAGCACGTTGACTAGGTATTGCTAGGATTTTCATTTTATTAGTCTCTTTCATTTCCAAATAGACTATACATAGATTTTCGTGAATAAAGCCAAACTTTCTTCACCTTATAGTTCTAGTTGCGAGTACACTAACTGCTGGTCTATTGGCAAATGTTGAGCCCAAATATACATACTCTTTCTTAATCTTAATATTTAAAAATATATCCTGTCAGCTGTCATATGTGCGATTTTTTAAATAGTCATATTTCATCTGCAGGAAATGTGTTCTAAAATCGTTAATATAATTTTGAATATTTTTAATTGGATGTCATGTCATGCTAAATTTATTTTGGAAAAACATTTCATTGGCTCAGTTCTTATATAAACCGGCTCAAAATATAATCTACAATGTGTTTGAAAATATGTTTGATAGAATTAATCAAGTGGTCTTTTAAAACGTTTGTTCTGCTTAAAATACGGAGAATTTAATTAAGTATTCTTTAAACTATTGCACACCTGGCCGCAGAAATAGTGTTATGTATGCCTTACATACAAATGCTAAATGGTTAAAGGGGCCCATACACGATATAATTTGTCGGGACCAATCTGCTGGGATTCCTGTAGATTGGGCTGTATCTGGGCTAAACGGGACGATCGTTTTATTATATTTATAAGCTATAATAATGATAATAATTTATTGACCACGGTAGGTCACATATTGTACATACTACAGATCACATAAATAAAAATAGTACATCGCACATAGTGTTTATGTTATACGGACTATTGTTCTGCACTACCTGTTATATTTCCGCATATAACAATTATTCCAATCGTTGTTAAAAAGAAAAGTAGACACCCCTAGTTAAAGATTAAATAAAAAAATAATGGTGCCTTTATGCATTATCTTCATACTTTATATACTGTAGCATCTACTTCAAAAGATCAAGTATATCGCTTGCATAAGCAAGCATAGCCACAGCCCTGCAAAATTCTCACATTTTATCGACAAACCCTTAGAAGAAAAATTCATATCTTCTACACATATTAAAATTTGACCTTCGTATGAACGCATTTTGTTAAAAAATGTATAGTGCTAACTCGGCGAAAATTTGAGACCAATTCGTTGTGCCATTTCAGAGATAGCGAATTAAGCGGAAAAACTTTGTTTTCTGTTTTATTTTTAATTATTTATCGAATGATATGATGATGATATTATGAAACGTCAAAATCCGAAAAAATCTCGGAGGGTGATTTTTTCTCGAATACAATACATCCCTTCGGTATTCGAGGGAAGTAAAAACAGAGATGTTTTTATGTAACTGTATAACATTGGATACATATTACTTACAATTACTATTATTATTATTTTCTACGCTAGTTTCACATTTTTGGACTATTCGCTTGAATGTTTTGACGCAACTGAAACCTCAAATATTGTATTGCTTACTTTCACATTGTGGCGCGCTTGCGCCCCCTAGGGACTGGAGCTGGTAGCTCATGATGAATAGAAGTTGAAAATTAAGTAGAAACTAGTAATACACGCCATCACTTCTGGAAGTCTGTAGATGGCTCTAGAGTTATACATTGTTCTAAATGTATATTCTCGAAAAAGTTAGAGTCTATGCTAGATTTTTCTGGATGTTGAATATACAAGGCGCGATTCACGGCGGAGGAAGAGGAAGTTGAAAAGTGACAACTGAGAGGTTAGAAATCAGCGGTGATAGAAATACAAAGTAGTAAACATTGTTTAGGTCATTACAATAATAGTGGGTCTTCTGACCGGCCCGGCCACTGCCGACTTAATAGACATTTGAGTCTAATGGGTCTGGCAGAGGACGCAACATGCAGATTCTGCCAAGAGGCAGAGGAAACCTCAGCCCACGTATTACGCTTTTGCGAAGGCCTTGCTAGACTGAAAGTACAACTACTTGGTGAGGACAAACCAAGAGCTCACAGCTAAACTAAGGGGCCCTTATTAAGGCTGTGGAGTCTGATACAAAGGATAAAGCCGGATAAGGAGCTCTAAGGAAAACAATCAGGAGCACCACAATAGATCCATGGGAGTCGTCGCGGTGGTCAAGGCCAATCAGCCAGCTCCTCCTTCCAAATTTAATCTAATCTAATCTAAACGTTATTTATGGTTATTTTAATAAAAGTGTATTATTGTATAGTTTCAGTAAGATATTAAATAAAGCGTTAGTGGTTACCCATTGTTGAAATTATTTTGGAACCCACGGATCCTGAAGGGTGGCTTCAGGATGAAAATACGTGACAATATTTACGTTGCGCTTAGTGGTTTGTTTATGTTGCCGTTGAGTGGACGGACAGTAGCCTAATGGATCGGCGCAACTGGCATAGCTAACGAAGCGGGTTCAACCCATGCTTACTGCGAAGTAATTTTAATTATGAAATTATTCCCAAGAAGTGGTTTGGATTCCATTATAAAGTGTAGGGCCCCGTTTCTCTTTACCTAACACAAAATCCTAGATTTTCGAGGAGTCATCTCGGTTAAGAAAACATTGATACGGTTTAATTTACGAACTGCACTCCACAAAGGATAGCAGTCTATTTCTGAGTAGAGCCCGTAGTTTCTCCAGCTGTAAAAATTGCATCTGGATACCCATAACTTGACGCTTCTGAAGATGCACAGTTGTATATAGTTGGTTCAAAAAGAGTGAGAAGTAGATCCAAGGGCATACGGGTTTCAAAAATTTTAAAACAAAAGTTAAATTAAACATTTAAAAATCCAAGGCACAAAAAATAAACATTTAAAAAGGAACATATAATTTATAATCACTGGCTATTTCTTTTTCTATATATTTAGTGTTGGACCGTGGATTCATAGTTTTCATTTAGGTAGGTAAGTACATCATTTGTTTAACTACAGATATTATCATTATCAGAAAAAAAATCATAGGTGCGTCGGAGACAGCTGAAATGAACAACTCTCATACTCATACTTCTTTTTCGAATAATATCGGCACTAAAACAAATAATGTACCTACTTACCTAACGGAAACTATTAATTCACGGTCTAACAATAAATTTACAGAAAAGAAATATCCAGTGAATATAAATTATATTATTTGTACCTTTTTAAAAGTTTATTTTTTATTTGGGGGTTTTTATAATTTTTGAAATTTAATTTATTCTCTAATCTTTTTATAACAAGATTAACTTAAACCTATCAAGTTCAATATAACACTGTGCGAATGGTCACGCTGCCCTAGCCACCCTCTAGATTTTAGATAGAATTTGTATTTACAAACAAAATAATAATTCAGTGAGATAAAGTATCTATTACACAATATTTTTCAACCGCGATGCTGAACAAGGTATAAAAATTTAAGGTTGCATACTTACTAATTAGTCACTGTGACGATATGGAATTGTAGACTTACCTGTAAAGAAAAAAAAACAAATTTAAATTTACACTACAAGAACACAAAATAAATTGTTGTATGAGATTTTTCTCGGGTAAAATACGTGTTAATTAGTTTAATTTAATTTGTTATGTTGATTGGAAACAGAGCAGGAGATACGAGAATAGAAATTTTGTTGCAAAATAAACTGTATGCAATTATTCCAATTTTACATTTCTATTATACAGGGTGTTCCATAATGACGTACAAATATTTTAGGGTGTAATTCCTTATACAATTTTATGAAAAATAGTTCATATGAATACATGCCCGCAAAAGCTTACATTTTTTGCTACAGGGCATTGAATTTTGTTTTAAATCGTTGTTATCAAACCATATATTTTGGTTACAAAAAATTATTTATTGCTTCACCAGTGGCGACCCTGCAAACATATCCTGTGATTTTTTTACCAAAAAAGTGGTACGCTACTGACATGTTACCATGTGGATATTTTTTGTGATTAGCCTGTTTAATTCTACATGAAAACGGTCTCTTGCGTTTTCTCGTTAGATGCACAGTTCTCGATTAGACAAATTTCGTTTTATAAAAATTGGTGAAAATGGTCACCTTCACATAATAGGTATGCATCCGCTCCTCTTCGTATCGAATTGCGCACTCACCCAAATATTCCCGGTGTATTCCGTATTGTTTCACACAAAGCAACTATTCACTCCCTTAAATATTTTAAAGTGTTAATGGGACTTTTACATTATACATCAGGGTTTTGAGACGACCCCACAAAAAGAAATCCAAACTACCGAGATCGGGTGATCTTGTTGGCCACTGCCGAGGCCCTCGGTGACCTATCCAACTATTCACATAAACCACATGTAAATGGTCGCGAACAATTACACTAAAAAGAAAAACAGGAGCTCCATCACAGGGTGGCCACCTAAAACTGCTTTTCAAATCCGCTGACTTTTCACTGACTTCCCTGACTGATAAATTTTAGTTTCCTCCGACAATTTTTTTATAAGTCAAAAGTCAATTTCAACTAGTTTTTACATTTTATTAATACAAATTGTGATGGATCATTGACCAGTTTGTGCAATTTTTCTTTTCGAGATATAACTTGATTGACTCGTGAAAAATTCGCAATTGAAATATTTTTACTGAAAGCAAGAATATAAATGTATTAAAATAGAGCATTTTTTCCTGACTATTTCTTTAGATTCTTAAAATTCCCTGATTTTACATTCAAATTGGTACAAATTTCCTGATTTCCCTGACCAGCATGGGATTCTCAGACTTTTCCCTGTTTTCCCGTTTTTCCAGAAAAGCGGCCACCTGCATCACTACATTTGATTCCTTAACGAAATTGGTACATCTTCAAGCAACAGATGTAGTTCTACTTGGATAAAATGTAAGTAAGATTTACCACTGATGCGTCTTGGCAGAAAAAAGGGCCTATAATATTATTACCAATAATTTCTACCCATTAAAGGAAAATTTCTCTTGGAAATGGGTTTCGGTAATGACATGGGCGTTTTCGTCCGTCCACACATGATCATTACGAAAATTTTGAATACAGTTCCTAGAAAAATTTGCTTCGTCTGTAAACGTAGCTTGTGACTCAAACTGTGGACATTCTGAAGGTACTACTGACAGAAGTTCACACGCTGTGGAAAACCCATGGGAAATAATGCCTATATTCTTAGGATATGGTACGGATACAACAAAAAATCAATCAAAATTCGCCAAACAATTTGATGACAAATATTCAAAGCTCGAGGAAGATCGCTAAGCTTCCTTGTACTCGTCTCAGGATGTTCGTCGATTTCCTGCAGTATTGCTTCCTTAATTTCGAGTGTACCGACTGTTCGAGATACCTTACGAATTACATTTTTGGGGACTATCAGTTTCACAAAAACGGCGACGAATAGTCGAAAAGAGTCGGCTATCTGACAAGGCACGTGGGATATCTTTCACTATACATACCATATACGTAATGCGTTGTGTCATTTCAGCATTCGTATAATTCATACTTACAGAGTGAGATATTCGGATAAAAAAAGAGAAAAAATTGAATAAATTCAGTAAAACACTAAAAATCGAAGAAATAATACGAACTATGGAACAACAATAACTTACTTTATATCAACAAATATTGTTTTGAAAGTGATGTTTGTAAAAACGTCATTTATTCCAGGATAACTACATTTATGTGTTCAAAAATGATTAGTCAATACTGCTAAATGAAGCAATTTGAATTTAAAGAACTGTGCGACTAACGAGAAAAACGCAAGAGACCCTTTTGTAATGAAGCATTTTCTTTAAATATGGAAATTGCAACGCAAACCGCTGTTTATTTTTATATTTAGAATATTAAGATTTTATACTGGAGGTACAAAGCGTAAATAATTGATGTACTTTGATTATTTACTTAGAGATATTAAATTATTAAGTAGAAATACGATCCGCTAGGTGGAGCTAGGGCCCCATCACCGACCAGTGTTAGTTCTGTTTAATCGGTCACTTGGCCACGACAGCGGAATATTCAATACAATCAGCTAGGTGAAGCTAGTGCCCCAACTCCGACCGGAGTTGCTTCCTCGTAAACGAACACTTGGCCCAGCTAGCGAAATAATTATCCATTCATTTGGATACCGAACTGTACCGTGTGCTCTAACAGTGTTCCACCGGAACCACCGTCACGACAATCGACCACCGAGGCCAGCCCTATCCAGAAGGAACCGACCACAAGAAAGCGAGTAAAATAGGTTATAGGTAAGCAGCTTGGCTAGGTTTAAGATTTAAGTACCATTTGTTTACTAACCGTAACTTGCGCCGCCCTGTGTTTGAGAAGATACTTTGGCTGAGAACAAGTTCCGTGTTTGCCTCTGGCCTAGTCCCCAGTCAGCCAGAGGACAGCGAGGATCTGGGAAGTCACGTCAACGCCTTCTGGCCTAGTCCCAGCCAGCCAGGAAGCCATGAAGACTTCTGTGAGAACAAAATAGTGCCCGTAGCAGGATCCGTAAGCCTTATTGGCTTATTATATCCCTTGGAGTGGATTACGCCAGCAAGGAACCGTGACCAGGAGTGGGTAAAGCATTGGATCTATGTATGTACTAACTAACACTACGCCTTAGCCAAGTTGCATAAATATCTTTTTCCATTTACTTTCTTCCGCCTGGTATCTGCGCTGCCCTGTCCGCGTCCGTGAACTCATTAACCGCTTTACTGTGTTCATTTAACCGTTTTTAAACGTCCTCTTACACTGTTCACCATCACTCCGCTTTTTAGTTGCTTCTGCAGTTAATCATAATAATTGTAGGATAGTTGTAGGATACTTAAAATTGTACATAGTAGGTTAGTAAGTTTAATAAATATCTGTATATAGGATCTGAACTGTGCCTTTTAATTTGGTGTGTGTGTGAAGTCTACTATCCCTATAGACCCCCAGACATACCGTGTCTCCTCTGGCGCTATCCCAGTCCTACTGTAACAGGCTGTGTTAAGAGGCTAGTGTGGGACCTTTACCCCACGAAAAGCAATTGTAAACGTGGCGCCCGAGCTTATCGTACCGTACCGACCGCATAAAGCTCGAGTGTCAAAGTGACGCCCTTTCACTCATCTAACGAGTGAATAAAACGTCACTAGTGATATAAGTACCACAGAACACTAATTAAATTAAATAAGACGGAAAGACTGTTAAATAACTTTGAAAATGTACAGCAATGCTTTTTGGTGCGTAAAAGAAGCGGGATTTATTTAAAATTAAATCTTTATTGTTTCCTGGACATGACTTGCATTTGTCTCATCATAAAGAGCAGGGCATCCCTTTCATTGCACGATTAGCAGTAATAACCCACCAAGATATCTTCAACTATTACTTACGTCGTTCTCTGTTTTTCTTCTGTTTAATTTCTATAATAAATTATAATATTCCTAGTATATTTAATCTTCCATTGTTTGATATGTGTATATAAGCGTGCCTTGTAGAATCTCTAAAATTGAGAGAAATTTATTATTATTATATCATCCTGGTTTCTAATAAGAACATGTAATTGTTACACACCAGACATCTGTTTTGACAAAGCTGCCAATGTTGTCATGGATTAAAGCTGACCTTCTATTATGAAATCGCATATCAAACTTTCTAAAATGCACATTTTTGATATACTGTTGTAGATATATCTTCAATGTAATAGATGTCAGGAATAGCCTCTCATTACCAATAGAATTAATTTAAAAAAATCTAAGTTATTTTGGTTGGTAGGTATGTTGGAAGGTACCTATGTAGATTCCCTGTTCTTTTTTCAGCAGTTTATATCATAGCATCGATACAACAAACAACAACATTCAAATTGTATTTGAATAGGAAACTAGTTAACCTTCACCACTAATTATTGAAAAAACCGCGAAATAGACGTAATGTTTTTTCAGGATGCGCTACAAAAATACAATAACATAAAACAGGTCAATGTCACATAGCCTTTTTTTTACTTCTGTACACTGTCTGCATAAAATGTATTATATTATAACAGTCGTTCCCTAAATAGCTCATGTGAATCGCAAATCTAAGTGGTAAACATCTGTTATTAGATTACTTTCCTTTTTCCTTGTAACATTATGTGGCATGAGGACTTCTAAAATTTCATATGATATATTGATATCAATTAAACTGATTTTACTTTTTACGCTGCAATATACTTTCCCATTGTATTTTAGAGAATGATAAACTATAAATAATTGGACGATGGTATATATGAGATTAACGTGCCCGATGGTATGTGTAAAAAATGAATGAAAGAATAGAGATATGGGAAGCACATTGTGCTCAATTTCGAATAATAATTGCACTGTACTGGATATCAATCAGGGCAAAAATATTTAATTGTTACTAGTTAAAGGATGATTTGCATTATCAAGCCAGTCGTCAGTTAACATATAAAGAGTGTAATAAATCTGCAACTAATTCAGTAAAGATCGAGATATTTCTATAGAAAAATCGCTTGAAAATTGTAAGACAATGTCTGGGTGATTTACGTACTATCAAAATGGTCAAACATAGAGTTTTCTTTTTACAGGAGTCCATAAATTCCATAAATATATTTTGTCAGTTGCAAATAGGCATACAGCATTCTAATAACAAACTGCTCTAATCATTATCTAATAAAGGATTGACAAGTGGATTGAGTAGAAATATGCTGTAAAAAACACTATATTATCGCTATTCTCAATTGGAAGGTATAATGGTATTTATCCACAATCATATTATAATTGGAGTTTTATCCACACTCATGAAACATATAAAGTACCACTTTATCCACTAGTGGAATAATGAAATTGCTTTATTCCACTAGTGTAATAATGACAAACACAATCTTAAATCAACTACATTTTATTTAATTTTTATTAATATTAATATTAACATTTATATTAATAGACATTTCCTTATTTGTTTTATCATATTTCACTTCGTTTCCATTAATAACAAACTTGTAGTTGTCATCGGTTTCAGAACGCATACTGCTTGTCGAAGCTTTTGATAAATCTGTAGAAACAATGGATGTCTCCTCTTGTAAGGAACGACTAGTAGCAGGAGTACTTTGGATTTTCCTTCCGATATCAAGCTTATTGGATAAAAAATCCTCGATATAACTTTCTGCTATAGCGGAACTTCTCCACCCACCATGTCGTTTAATTGTGAGGTCAGCACCTTTACTAGCCAGTAAAGTTGTTGAAGTGCGCCTCATGCAATGGCCGCTATAAGCTTCTGCGTTTGCCAAATTCAAAAATGAAGCAACTCTTGAAGGAATTTTCGACAGTGTTGATTCCAACAGGTTGTGAAGCACATTTTTGATTAGTGTATCGTAAAAAGAGTCTGTCGTTGGATAACTTCTTCATAACGTAAGGACATATATTTTCTACATGTCTCCACAGTATTGATAGAGAATCCTTCTTCGATAATTGTGAATTTTCGTGAGACGCCAGACTTGGTATCTGGTATAGAAGCAAGCAGACATGCGCTACTGTTTTCTACATCATTGATTTTCAAATTCATCAATTCACAGCAACGACAGGCACCAGACACCCCCATTATTAGTGCAACCTAAAATATTTCGAAGATTATTATCTACAATGTCTAAAATGTTAAGAGATATTACCCTAATCATCAAAAATTTTTTATCGAAAGCCCTTGTCAAAAATTCTTCCACGTGTGCTCTTTCCAATATCGCATGTTTCTTCGCTTTGTACCCCTTCGACTCACTCTTCAGATAGGCAGTGAGCTAACTATATTTTCCAATGTCTATGTTTTTATGAACCTTTGTAGCGGCCTTCAGCATCGAATACTTCGACCACATGGATGAAATTGCATACTTCTTCAAATTTAAGAAATATGATAGCAGAACTTCCTCATTTATTGTCATTAGCCCCCGTTTTTCTTTCCATTCATTAAAGTCGGAAAATACTTTTTCATACTATTCCTTGGGCTTCGCAGGCAATAATTGGAGAGTTGCTTCTTCAGCTTCCCGAAGGATTCTCTCAGGAACAAAATCGCTTTCTTGCATTTTTCACCAACTTCACAAATTTTTACAAATGGAATTGATAAACAATCAAAACTAAATAGCAACCATTCAACACCTTCCAAGTTTTTTTAAATTAATTTCAATAATTTTTGACATTACAGCCGCTGACAGAGCGAAATGTCAAATAATTTTTTTATGAAATCTGATTCTAAATGACCGTGATTGTGGATAAAACGTTGAACTTCGAGTTTAATTTTTTTTGCGTGGATAAAACGCTATCTAAAAAAACACTTATACAATAAATAACTATTATTTACTTTTATTTAATCATCTATGGCATTGTCTATACTAATATCATTTATTATAAATAAATAACTTGGACCATGCTTATCAATTAATACAAAGTAACAAAACAATATTCAATTTATTACAATAATTAACAAATTATTCTACAAATTGTTAGTCGACACATTGCTGATGTTATAAACTATTCCTTTGTCGGTCTTTCTCATGGTATTCCAATTGATACTAGATACAGTATATGACGTATTATTAGACAGATACTTCGCAAATGCACTTTTTATTACATATTAAATTAAAAATTGAAACGACAAGTTTTTACTGTTTATTTTGAAACACACTGTATACATACGAAAAAATTTAAGTTCTGGATTCAGAAAAAAAAGAAAAGAAAATCTCTCAGAGATCAAGCTTTCTCGATAGATGTTCTAAGAGAAAAATATACAATGGATACTAAAATATATATTAAGATAAGTTTGACGATGTTACATAAAATTCGATCTATTCGTTTGTTTTCCAATATCACTTGAAAAAATCATTAAAACCATTTTATTGGATATTAAAGCGTTGAAAAATAAAATAGCAAACGAAATTGAAAAATTAATCACCACGCAAAATATTATTTAAACCGGAAATTTAAAAATATTATCGATAAATCAGAAACAAATTGCCATTCTGTCGTAGGTGGACTTCGTGATAAATCGCATTGATTATATTTGTGACAAAAAATTTAAAATTTAATCAATTCTATTAAAAAAACTGAAAGTAGCGGATGATACATTGCCGCATTTATAAAGTGGGCAAGTAGACAATATTTTTGATTTTGAAAGAAATCGTTTCTCTTATTTCGTATTTTGTTTTTATCTTTTAAAATGCATTTATCTAACTAGTCGCGGCATTTTGGCATTTTACTTCTAAAACTAAAAGTACAGGGTCAATTGACTTCATTCTTGTTGCAAAGAGTTCAGAAAGACATTTAAAAAAAAACCGAGAAAAAAACAGTACCTTTTATTTTTTGGTGGAAATGTTTGGTACCCCTTTTCTGTCCAGTAATTAGCCAATTTTAATGGGCAATTTTAATAAATTAATTGAAAATTTTTTTATCAACAATATGCCATAATATTAGAGGAAAATAGATACTCGGAGGTTTTTTGGGGTCGCTGATCACGAATCTGAAGTCCGATTTTGTAAATTCAAAATGGCGGACCGGAAATCGGGCCATTTTCTTTAAAAAAATGGAAATGGGTATCCTGGCCTTGGAAATCTGTACTCGGCGGTTTTCGAGGTCGCAGATTATGAGTTCAAGGCCTAATTTGGTAAATTCAAAATGGCGGACCGGAAGTAGAGTCAATTTCTCAGGATAAAGTCGTATATTTTTCATTGTTGGGCTGAAAATGAGTACTCGAGGATTTTGACGTCGCTGATCACGAATCTGAGGTTCAATTTACGAAATCAAAATGGCGGACCGGAAGAACAGTCAACTTCTCCAGAAAAACTCGTATTCTTTTCTTTTTTGGGCTGAAAGTGGCAACTCAGGGGTTTTCGTTATCGCTGATAATGAATCTCATGTACAATTAGGAAAAAATTCAAAATGGTGGACCGCAAATAGTATATTTTTTAGGAAACATTCGTATTTTTCATACTTCCAGCCCGAAAAAGAAAAAAAATATGAGGTTTTCCTGAGGATCTGGCTCTACTTCCGGTCCGCCATTTTGAATTTTCTCTAATTGGACATCGGATTCGTTATCAGCGTTATGTGCTACCTATGCACGCCACCTGTGAGGTACTAGTGTAGGATAAATTGTATACTAAACTAGAAACTTGCAGAAGATGGTTCAAGACTTTACTAGAAATGTATGGAAGTTTACTGAAATACTTTTAGATGCCTCTTGTAGAGTATATAAGTCAATGTAAACACGGAAAAGTTTTTATTGAATTGAGGTTTGATAATTCCGAAGTGATACAAAGTGAACAGTAGAGTGTAAATATCAAGTAATAAACATCGTAAAAGGTAATTTTAGTCAGTAAACGTGCATTTTAGTTAATGAAAGCATTGTGAAGTTTTCAATAAGTTATTCAACAAAGTGTGTGTTTACTTCTTGTAGTTTTAATTTCTGAACCCACGAATTTTAAAGGATGGTTTCTTAAGAGGAGGAAACACGGGACCAAATTAAAGCCACATGTGAAAATAGAGTATTGCCTATTTTGTATGTTTACTGCGTTTTTTTTGACACGATATTATTAATTAGTCCAAGTCTACGTTAGATGTTTTTTTAACATTTTTGACCAAAACTAGATCATAATATGCTGTATCGTTAGAGTGAGCGCGCAAAGTTGACATATTTTTGGTACAAACTCACCTATATCATGATACCGAACCCATCAAATCTATATAATTTGAATCGTCTTTAAAAGAAAAATCCAAATGTCATAATATACCCATATACCATTTAGAAATTTAAGAAAATAAGTTAATAACGTCACCTCACGTCTAAATGAATCACGCTGTATATTTCAAAATATGTTTAAATTATATACTTTTATGCCCTCTCCTACACAGTTTTTGAAAATTTTCGATATCTTTTATAAGAGAGCCAGGATATCTGGATATTTGTCTACGGTTTTTACTTCCCTCGCATACCGAAGGGAAGTACTGTATTCGAGAAAAAATCACCCTCCGAGATTTTTTCGGATTTTAACGTTTCAGATCACGTAGATTACGAAAATATAGATTTTTCCAATTCCGTCAGTCTGTCTGTCTGTCGGTGCATTAACTAAAAAAGTACTTGACGGAGAGCAGTCAAATTTGGTAGGTAGTTGACACTACTGTCAGCGAAGAAATGTTAGAACTTTCAGTGGAAAATAGACAGGGTGGACCGTCTAAAGGGAATAAGTAATGAAAAAAAATAGTTTTTGCTCAAATTTAAAATTTCCACGTTTCATTGCACGCTAAACCTATTTCAGAAAAAAAAATTATTGAAATTTTTTTTACCAACATTTTTGAAACATGTTTTATCACTAAAATAGAAGAAAATTTTGTTCTTTGTTCAAATTTAAAATGTCTACGTTTCATGGCATTCTAAACCTATTTAAAAAAAAAAAAATTGAATTTTATTTTACCACTTTTAAAAAAAATTTACCACTAAAATAGATGGAATTTTTTTTTCTTTGTTCAAATTTAAAATTTCCGCATTTCCATGACATTCTATTCTATTCTGCTCAGAACATACTGGAGATCACTTAAAGGCTTCTATTCAACTAAATATTAATCAAGAAAATTTGTCATTTTCTACTCATGCCAAAAATCTTGGGATAATAATAGACGAAAAATTACGTTTTATGCAGCACATAAAAATTCTTTTACAAAAATTTTACTCCCGGCTAAAAGTACTGTATGCAAACAGGCATATCTTGAACTTTAAACAACGTAAAAAACTTTGTGAAACTTTAGTCATGCCTATATTCAATTATTGCAATTTTATGTATTTTTACTGCCTGGATCAAGCTACAAAAAATCGACTACAAGTTTTGCAAAACTGTTGTTGTCGTTTCATTTACAACTTAAGAAAATTTGATCATGTTACAAGCAAATATGTTGAGTTGCGTTGGTTAAAAATGGAACAACTCGTTAAATTCCACTATGAAGTTTTCTTATTTTCTTTAATAAAATATTATATTCCAAGTTACTTAAGAGACAAGTTAATTTTCAGATCGTCAGTTCATACTGTAAACATCAGACATCGGTACGTGCTAACAGTGCCACAACATCGTACAGCCCTCTTCCAACGTAGCTTTTCTTACACATCCGCAGCCTTATATAACTCTATTGATCCCATATACAAAAATCTATCGACAGTTAATATCTTCCGTTAAAAAGTCAAAGCCTGGTTCATTAATTCCAACAAAAACTAGAATATATTCTTGGGCACCATTTTGTACTGTGTTTATGATCGATTTTTTATTTAGTTATTTTGAGTAATTAATTTTTTAGTATTTCTATAAATATATTTTATAAAGTGTATACCGTCCGCCTATTACATTGGACTATTGTAATATTGTATTGTATTTTTGTATTTTAATGTTTTATTTTTAACTTAATTAGTTAGGTAAGTGATTTATAAGGTTAAGTGTAAGAATAGCCACATGGCTAAACTTCGCCTTGTAAATTGCTATTTGTAATGTACTTGTAAATGTACATCTACACCCTTTGAATAAAGCCGTTTATTATTATTATTATTATTATTATTACTATTATTCTAAACCTATTCAAACAAATTTAGAAATTTTTGAAAAATTTAAAAAATTTGTTGAAAATTTTTTTAATCTATTTATCACTACTTACTATAGAATAGACGAAAATTTTTTTTTGCTCAAATTTAAAATTTCCACGTTTCATTGCATTCTGAAACTATTTAAAAAAAAAATTGTCACTTCTATAGAATAGGAGGAAACTTTCCTTTTTGCTCAAATTTAAAATTTCCACGTTTCATGACATTCTGAATACATTTGAGAAGAAAAAAACTGGATGATTTTTTGTATCAACATTTTTGAAAAATTTTTTAAAAAATGGAATTTTTTAACCACCACTATACTTCCACTCCACTACGCGGATGTGGAATTGAAAATGTGACAGATGGCTATATTTGGCATATGCACCGATTATTCATTTATTGAAAAATGTACAGGATGGTCATCCCAAGAAATAATTCAGTCATACTGGACATTTATAAAGGTATTTGCGCAAGCCTTCCATATTTGGCACCTGTTATTTAGTATTGAACTTTTGCTGTTGGATAATCACTCTGTATATTTAAACTTATCAGGTTTTCTTTGTAATAATAGTGATAACTATATTCCGATGATTATTTTCAATGTCAATTCGTAATTATGAATTTTTTAGAGTGACCGCCATGCACAAATAAAGAGGGAGAAGTTCTGTGTAAAATCCTTTACCGATTTTTTTTAACAGTAATTTTCCCGTGCAGAACTACCATATACATCTGTGATATTTTATCTACACTAGCGTCTTTTGCATTGTATACATATATCAACTGTTTTAAGTTAATTGTTTACATGTTCTATCTTATACACATTTTAATTCGCCGATCCTGCGAGAGGAGACTGTGATTTTTATTACAATTGACTTTTAATCCAACCTAGTCTCTCTCTGTCCAGCCCTTCAATTACCACGGCGACTCATGCTGTGGACGTCTGGCTAGCTCCGGACGAGTGCTTGAGGACGTCAATATGTAGTATTAATTTGTTTTGATTTGATTTAGATATTTGTCTGAGACACCCTGTATCTTATGTCACGCCTATAATTTGATTTTTCTATCTCTGCAGTTGTATTGAAATAAATTTAAAAAAACATTGAGTAGCAATTATGTAGTTCACCTTTCCTCCAACCCGACACTATACACGTGGAAAAACTATTTCTGCTTCACTAAGCATAATATTTCACCTTTGATCAAATGGGTATAAATATTCAGAACTCTGCACGTTGCAGGGTAAACAAAGTGGTGTATTCAAATATTTGCGGAAGCTGCCTGTATGCGGAAGAAGCCCTAACGCATAAGAAATTCCATATTGTGAACTTCAATAGCTCAACATCGCTGGATATATGTTTACATTTAACACTTGGACTGGTTCATCTTGAGGATAAAATAGTTTTTATTTTCTAAACTTTTCAGAATGATCCATCATAGAAATTTATGTACTTGCAGTAGTAAATTGGAGGTATATATATTTTTACGGTGTAGTTCATTAAAACAATAATTTTTAATACTTAATTATCTCATAAAAACTATGCTCTACTAGAAAAACAATGATCTCTAAATTATTTAAAAATAAGTATTTTTTTTTTAAATTAAACAATTTTATTGTAAAGAAACATAGCAATGATGCAGATAATGGACTAAAAGCTAAAAAATAATTAGGTAGGTACCTGGTACCAGTCATCACACCACTCTCATCATCAATCTAGAGCATTGATTAGACTAAAATAAAATCGTGAGGCGAGTCGAATTTCTATTATCTACAGTCAACCGCTCAAATCATTATAGGTATGCTTTGGATGCATCTTCTCTTCTACAAAAAAAAAAATTTGTAATTAAACTAAAAATGCCTAAAACGAATATTATTTAGAAAAAAAAACTGCGAAGAGTATCCTATAGAACGTTCAACAATTATATAAAAAGTGCAGTAAATCGGCGAAGAGTATAACGGTTAGCTTGTTGACAATTTTATAGATAAATACCACAGTTTGTATATAAATAATATCATTAACTGAGAAAAGACACATTTAACATTAAGTGAATAGGTGTATAGCGATCACATTTTAATATTGTTCGCATGCATTTGTTTTGAGCAATTTGAAGATCGCTTTTCAAATATTCATTTACTGAATTCAACACAGTAGTGCAATACATAAAATGTGGCAATATATATATAAATTTAGGTGCTCCAAAGAAATGTATTAATTTAACATTTGTATTATATTGTAGCAAATTGGAAATAAATAAATAAAATAAAATAAATAAAATAAATTATGTTAACCAAAATGAGGAAACCTCTTTGAGACAAATTCAGAGAAACTGTCGCATAAAAAAAGACAGTGCGAGAAAAATATTGAAAAAAAGCGGATTTCGATGCTACAAAATGAGGAAAGTTCAACATTTAAATGAGGGAGATAAGCCAAGGAGAGTAAGATTTTGTAGATGATTATTAAATAAGAAAAGGAATGACACGCTGATATGTAGCAAAATTCTTTGGTCGGACGAATCAAATTTTTCTAATGGATTTTTCAATAGAAATATGCATTATAAGTGGACACGAGAAAATACACATTGGTGCAGAGAGACTGCTTTCCAAGAAAGATTTTCTACGAATGTTTGGTTGGGTCTTTTAGGGACTAAAGTAATTGGACCGTATTTTTATGATGGCAAATTAACCGCTCGTAGATACCTTAATTTCCTGCAAAACGAATTTCAAGATTTTCTTTATGAATTAACAGTGGCAGAAAGATTAAATTATTCATATTTTCAACAAGATGGGGTTCCACCTCACACTGCTGTAATATGTACAAATTATTTAAATCAAGTTATGCCAGATAGCTGGATAGGCACCTATGGACCCATTCTATGGCCAGCTCGATCACCAGATATTATTCCCTTGGATTTTTTCGTCTGGGGTTACATTAAAGACAGGGTATTTCAAACTGCCCCTGAAAATATTGAGGACATCAAAACCAGAATTCGAAACGCATGTGAGGCAATTACTCCTGAAATGCTCCAAAATGTAATGCGTGACTTGTCTCGTAGAGCACGTTTATGTGTCAGAATGCATGGTGCATAATTTGAGCATTTGTAGTTAGAAAAATAAATACACACAATTTCTTTTCAATATAGTAGTAGGTAGTACTGTTATACATAGTTTTTCGTTTTTTTCTTTGGATGTTCGTTTTGTACTTGTATTTTTATTTATGAGATATTTATTGGTTTGTATTAAATTGTAATAAATAATTACGGAATTATAATTATTATAAAGTGAAATTTTACTATTATGGCACAGCTGATTGTTACGATTCAATTATATGAATTGTGGTATTCGTAAAATATTAAATATTGACACTATCGGTTAAAATTTCTGTGACATGTTTTATATCGTTGGAATGAGAAAAAAATAACGGAATTAATGGCGCCATGGCCTACTTTGAGATATGTATTTTTCATTTTTGCACAATAGCGTATGTCAAAGCCAACTGCATTTTTCGATTTATTTGTTACACGTTATTATTCTTATTGTCTTTGCCGTCAACTTTCATTCCTTTAACTTTTTTCGTATCTCCTCAAATAAGGAAGCTATAACCGTTTGTGGTTTTCCTATTTTTCAGGTTTTTGTAATATATCTCATAAAGTAGGCTATGGATTCCAAATTTCTTTTTACTGAAATATAGCTCACAAAAAATGGGATAACTGTTTCTAAAACTTTATTCATCTACAATAGATATTAAGCGAGATATTTGGTGTGACCCTCGTAAAATAGACAGTCTGTATATGAACTTGGTTTTTTGTAATCCGCCATTTTGTGGCGGTGGCCATCTTGGATTTACAATGACAATAAATATACATAATTGTATTGTAATCGGAACTAAAGGTGTGTACCAAATTTCAGATCAATCGGTCAACAGGAAGGGGGTAAAATTTTAATGACTAGATTTGACCCTCACAAGAAAAACAAAGAAAGCTAAATAAAACTGTTTAATAAAACCGTTTAATAAAAAGTACATAATTTCTAAAAATGTTTAACAAAAGCATTCATCTGCTAAATACATTTCTTTTTTTCTTTCAAACTGGCAGATTTTCATTTTTGATAAATAATGCATGAGGTGGTAACAACTCGACCAAAAATATAAATGATGTAATTCGGAAATCACAACCATTTTGAAAAATATTCAAGGTGATTAGGGTTAACCACGAGTAACCACTGTGGCTAAACTTCGCCTATAAGGTAAGATAATACGTAATGCATTCATCTTAATAAAGACAATTATTTATTATTATTTCTAAATGGATGATTTCTAATATCATTTTATGATTTCTAAGAAATCTTTGTTTTTGAATAATTTTAGCAAAATTTTTGTATTTCAGAAGATTTTCAAAGGATTAATAATTATTGCTTAAAAATTGCATTAAAAATTCCGTCAGATATTGGAAGGTAGAAACTGTATGGAGTAAATAGCTTACTGAACAGATAAATCCTTCTAATTTAGTGTGACATCCACGTTCAGTTGAAATCTTGCAAGTCAATTTCGAATCACTTCCACTTGATTCATTGCCATGGAATTTTGCATACATATGTAGTACAGATGACAATACAATTTTTTAGAGTAGAATCCATAGAAAATGGATATTTAGTCCATACATTTAATATAAAGTCAAAAAACGAAGAAAGAAGATCGTATTTGTACTGCTGGCGACTTCGGCAAAAACTGAAAAGTGATAGAGGAAATGGTTTTATAAGTATATGATATGATAATTTTTTAAGCTGGATACATATTTGTCAGTTCTATTTTCTGTTATGAGCTTTTATTCAACCCCACATGTTTCATTATTTGCTGGTTTGGTGGGTCTCTTAGCGAGCTTCCAATTTCGTTTCATCATGTGTGGGGATAAGATGAAGCTGGTAAATAGCAATTTACAGTAGAGGTGCCAGGAAGAGCCCTGAGAGAACATTTGAGACACTCTGTATACTGATCTGCTAACGCAAAGTAAAAAAAATAGGTAAAATCTGCAAAAAATAAAAGAGATCTAGGAGAATCTTTGGGATGCTCTGTATATTAAGCAGACCATAATTATTTTGACCTAAGAATATTTTGTCTGTGTATTGATTTGTTAATGTTTTTGTAAGTAATAAATTTCAATTGCCGTTTTTCAATTCCAAATATTGTTCTATTTAATTGCCTGCCTTCTGATTAACACAAATTTATTTGAGATTATTAAGACACTATTTTATATTAGGTTTTGAATTAATAAATTAAGTTAATAAATTAATATAGCTTATTATTCTATAATCGCCTGGTTTGTGATTGCTGGTTTCATTACTTTTCTTGGGGTGATTTTCTTAAATTTTTATTCTTAATCACTGCACACAAAATCTATTATTTATTTACACTTTCCAAAAACCGCCCCAGTTGAAGTTTTATTACTCTTCTTTCGCAATGGGTCCTTAGTGTTGTGAGAAAATATATGTTCCAAAAACATTCAAATAAGTAAAATAATAATAATAAATATTTTTATTGTTGGAATAATTCCCTACGTTGTATTGTATTCATTTGGTGCTGTAGTTTATATATAACTATAAAAATGTTGTCCATTTCTTTCTTTCACATCTCTGACACTCTGACTATCTGAGAATAGTATATTCTACAACAAGTTCTGGAATAGGCCATATTCTACACGAGCGAAAAGCTTGTAGTCAGAGCCGAAAGCGAGTACTACGGTTCGCGAGTGTGGGATATGCCATTCCAAACGTGTTGTAGACTACACTTTCTCTAACACTATTTCGGAAACTACAAATTCCACAACTAAAAATTGTGTCGGAATAAGTATCATTCCAACACAGTGTTATAGTATAATACCGCACGACTTTCGACAAATCAGAAGCCCTTAAACCACTTAGTGGTTCGGTTGCTATGATAATGTCTAGCTTCGCATTTGACGTTTTACACCGTTTTGAAGTTTTTTTGCATAATTTCCTAAATCTTGTTAGAGAAAGTATAGTCTACAACACGTTTGGAATGGCATATCCCACACTTGCGAACTTTTCGCTCATGTGGAATATGGGCTATTCCAGAACTTGTTATAGAATATACTATTCTCCAACAGGATTTTAGAAATCATGCAAAAAAACTTCAAAACGATGTAAAACATCAAATGCGAAGCTAGACGTAACCATAGCAACCGAACCACTAAATGCGGCTTAACGGCTTCTGATTTGTCGAAAGCCGTGCGGTATTATACAATAACAGTGTGCTGGAATGATACTTATTCCTACACAATTTTAAGTTGTGTAGTTTCCGAAATAGTGTTAGAGAATAGTATATTCTACAACAAGTTATGGAAGGGCCCATATTCCACACGAGCGAGAAGTTTGTACGCGAGTACGGTTCGCGAGTGTGGAATATGCCATTGCAAACGTGTTGTAGACTATGCTTTCTCCAACAAGATTTTAGAAATCATACAAGAAAACTTGAAAACTGTTCAACACGTCGAATGCGCAGCTAGAAATAAATACCATCTGTTCGACGTAACCACTAAATGTGGCTTAACGGCTTCTGACTCGACGAAAGCCATGCGGTATTATTCCATAACAGTGTGTTGGTTGGAATGATACTTGTTCCGACATAATTTTTAGTTGTGGAATTTGTAGTTTCTGAAATAGTATTAGAGAAAGATTATACGAAATTTGGTAATCTTTAAATCGATGCGAAAATTTACAAAATTACATAAAATAATTTTCATACATCATTTCATACATGAGATTGAAAAACAACCTCTAAATCTAAACAGTTGCGGAAACGGTAGCTGTGGTTTAGCTTACAAACTGGCATACCTAGCGAAGCGGGCTCAAACCCTACTCACCGCAAAATAATTTCAATTATAAAATTATCCCTAAGAAGTGGTTTGAACTAAACTATAAGGCCCCGTTTCTCTTTACCTAATACAAAATCATCCTGGATTTACCTCGGTGACTTGAGAAGCGGTTAAGAAAACATGAAACAGAAAACATTAATTATATTTGATTTTTTAAGTAAATCAAGATTATCTGACTCGAGAATTGCATCCTCATTATTTTCTAATTTTAACAGTGTCATCTTCCACCGTTTTGCTAATATTTACAAGAATATCGGTTATTTATAAATTACAAACTGAGTGGATAACAGTAAACTAATCAACAGATTATTGATTAGTTTACTGTTATCGAAAGAAAAAGTTTATTGTTATGGATACAAAATGCCCTGTTATAGCGATGATGTTGGATTAGACATACTATAACGGTATATCTTCGTTAACTAGAATAAAGCATGAATCACAATATGCCCGGCAAGACGTTATGAATTAGAAGATACCTCAGTAGTAATAAAAACGTTATATTCAATGGGAGAATCGTCTCGTTCCAAGCCGTAAAACTTTCAACGCATGTTGGTCAAGATGAATAATAATACAAACACATTGAAAAATAGATAAAAAATTAGAAAAATTGAAGTAAATCGTTGACCTGAATATTTTGTTACGTTTTAAAGAAGCCACTAACGGACGTTTCAAAATATATAAGAGATATTTCCTACTCGATACTATATAGAACTCACCACAAATATCATGGTAAAGTTTGAAAACCAAGTGTATTAATGAGACTGTATCCCAGTTATAGTATAATGAAATTTTTGTCAAAATAAGCTTAGAGGCGATTAATTAATTTTCAATTCTATTTTTTGGACCTATAAAGCATCATTCAATATATCAGAAATAAACAGAAATAACAATTTATTATTAGGCACCAGCAAATTTCTCTATAGTGGAAGAAATCCAGTTCCAAGGCTCCAAAACTTTGAGCATAAGGTCTGGCATATCCAATAACGGTTAATATAAAGTTTATGAAGGCAATTGATATAACTGATGGTATTTATATAATGGAAAATCACATAGAAAATAGTCATATGAATCAAATGATTAGATCTATCTGGCAGCATGAAGCACCTTCTTATCAAAATAATCAAAACGTAACAACATTGTTGAATCAACACTTCAACAAATGGATGGGTAGATAAATGGTTAGAAGATGGCCCCTTCGAATCCCGATTCCACGCCACATGATTTTTTTCTGAAACCATGTGAAACATGAAAGTGGACCAAAGCGTTAAAAAGAGTGAAATAAGTAAAACCATAATTTTACTTACAACTTATTTGTAAATTATCCCATCATTATTAATGCGGTGAATTAATGCTGCAATATGTTTACACTCGCCTGCCTCCTTGGGGATGCAAGTACATTGCACCCGTATTCCCTGCGTTTCATCATTAATCTAAACAAAAAAAGGTGTTTATAATTTAAATGTAAAATTCGAAAAATTCATTATTGATTTGGGAGACATGAATTCACCTCTATTGCTAATTTGTAAGGTGGCTCGGTGACAGAAGTTTGCCAGAAGCAATTTGCAATAATTCTATTGTTAGCTGTCATCAAGATATTATTCAACATATTTAATATGGTAAAAAGCTAATTTCTCACCTTTCTTCAACGCGCCCTCAGTAAAAGGGATCGAGTGCTTGATACTTTCAAACCCGGTCCGCAAAATCGCCAGCATGGTTTGAGGTTATGCTGTCAATATGAACGAATCAATTATTTTTCTATTATACATCAAAATTAAAATTAAAAAAAACTCAAAATAAATGATTTTCACGTACCTTTCATGCTACGCTATTTACACTATAGTCTAATTAATAAGTTCAAAAAGGTGTTAATTCTTGAAATAGCTAATAAAAATATGAGCGATAGCTCATTGGATTCGAAATGACGTCTAGAAAAATGCATTAAAATGTTGTATTAGCGCGCGCCAATATTCTTGACTTTGATGACAGTCTCGGATGATTAGGGGTCGAGCTTTGAGCTCTTTGCCCCAATCAATGCTGTAGACCTGGACCGGCCTCGTAAGGGGTGGGTCTGCTTTTTACGACTACCCCACCTGCTATGCAGACGATTTTATTAGCACATAAAAAATTGCAAAAGTTATAAACAAATTAAAATGAAAAAAAAAATGGCATTTAGTTTTGTAGTTGCTTATTTATGGTGAATCACCCTGTACTGTTCCTTTCAGAAAGAAAACAATTTCATAAATTACTATTACTGTTTTTTTATGTATTTACAAGACGTAAATATTGTATTAATGTCATTTACATACATTTTTCCTACAATATTCCTCTCAAATCCTATTGTGATTAAAAGTTTCTTTGGAGCTCAATAATTCGAATACACATGATTTCCTCACAGAGAGAATGATGTTATAAAATAGCACAGTGGAACCATAAAACACATTTCATTGTCATACATCAAACGTAAAACCTTCCTGACATTCACTGGTATTGTATTGAGAGGTGCGAATTGCGAGACGCATTGGCGATGTCGGTATACCGTTCTTGTTATTACTGAAGGCAGCGGAAAGAATGGGTTTGTTACGACTTACGCAACAACCTACTTTTTAATTAAAATTTACATGCAAATTATAAAGCAACAGGAAGGAATCAAGATGACTAAAGGTGGAATTGTGAATAATTAGAATTTGTATTAAATAATTGTACAATAAACTGATATATTGTTGTCATCTTATCGATTATTAAATTCGTATTTTTCCGGAATAAAGATATAAGTTATATTATATTGATATTAGGAGCGAGCGTAGATAAGTCTGGCTATAGTCGTCGAAAAGGCAGCAACTCGAAGTGCGGTTAGTACTTGGATGGAGTGAGTCCAGGGGAAATGCAGCATTCTCGTTCCACCTTCTAACGGCTTGTATATCAGCGCATACTGTCACGCAGGAAATAGTCAAATCCGGGAAAGTAGCAAATGTTTGTATAAATAACACATATTCGACCCTAGTCTAGTTAGGAATTAAAAAACAGTTAAATAATGTCATTGCCTAGAGTAGAATTGTTTAATAATAAAACACAAATATATACAAACATGACATTGAAACAAGTAGTTGCTAAATATATAAAACGGATAATCAAATCAAACGGGACTCTTGGTTTTCCTATTCATTGATTTTCGACGTTTTCGTGTCGACAGTCTGTCTTAGTTTTGGGCCCTCATCTTAAGGATGTGGAGCCCAGGCCCTTCAGGTAGTTTTAGTCATCTCCGCCCAGGGGATCACTAAATTAAGTGAAGGTAACACCATTCCCTCCCCACTGTGTACATTGGTAAGATCGTTTAAATTGTTATGTGTTCCATTTTTATTATGTGTATTGTTGTTGTTGATTACTTGTATCTGTTGTTTGTTCGTTATCCCTTAAACGAGTGTTTTAATAAAACCATGTAAATTCTTAAAGTTGCCCCAGCTTAACACACCTCTCTAGAAAACCCAGTCACGTAGGGCGTAGGAACTTGCTTTCTAAGGCCCTCGCCTTTTTTGTAATGTGACATACGAGAGGTACCGGGATCGATGCCCGGCACCTCCACCATATGTCACATTAGAAAAAAGGCGAGGGCCTTAGAAAGCAAGGCACTACGCTCTACGTGACTTTGGATTTTCTGGAGAGGTGTGTTAAGAATGGGCAGCAATAATAATTACATCGATTCTGCCTTACCTTCTTTAAAAATGTGCACTATACTATCCGCTATGCAGTGCTAAGGGGTTTGGTTTGCGACCATGGAGTTCCGGGTTCGAATCCTGTCCAGTGTGTGGATGTTATGTGACGTTCTTAAGGTGTTACCGAGATGGTAGTAGTGAGCTAGACCGCTGTTGGGTGGCACAACATGTCTAGCCACTGTTAATTGTTATCTCCCTTGAGTCCCCGTTTTCCCTCGACGTTTTCTTTTAATTGCCTCCCCCTGTCGATGTATCTGGATTTAGGCTCTTGTTTTAAATATAAACAGGTTTTTCCTTTTTATTAATTTTGTTAGATTTAGGTTAGGACATTCTTAATTTTAAAACTTAGGTAACTGGCTGCATGGTCAATGACCTAATGCCATTAAAAAAAAAATCTCTCTTGAGTTCGAATCTCGGCTGCGGTAACTAGCAATGTCACAGGGAATCGTTATTGTGTTGATGTCTATGTGTATATGTCCTGTTTGAGTGGTGGAATAACAATAACTAAACTCCACCAACACGTTAATATAAATAAGGCCATAAAATAAAATAAATAAATAAATAATACTCACACGTATAATATACGTTATATATATATATATATATATATATATATATATATATATATTCGTTTCAACAAAGGAGTAAATCGTCGTTTTCTATATCTGTTAATGACGATGTAGCTAAAGGCTCTGCATGGATTAAATAATCTTATTGGCAGATGATTATAACAAGTCGAAGGAGTTCTTTTTTAATGAAATGTTGACATGTTTTGGTTTTTATATACTCCATGTTTAAGCATTATTAACTACTATGTCCCTTAGTTCAATAAACTTCGACAGAGATATGGTTAATTGGGGGCCAGTTTTGTGACTGTTTTGCCGCCAATCCTGTAGTAAAATATAAAATAAAAATAAGCCTATCTAATATTTGGAAATTTCAATTTTGCGCTAATCTCTGTTACATTTATTTCCAAACTTCTACAAGTAGAACATTACTAAGACACTCATTAAATTAAGACTTCTTCAGGGCGCCAGTGTTCAGTTTCGTTGATAAGGATACCCACAAAAAATCTTGCTTTGGTTTCTAGTTACAAACTGTAAATTTTACTTCCCCTATGACAGCCATATTAATAGTAACCGAGATCTCAATCACGAAATTGGAACATAAGAAATTTAAAAGTAACGCTGGAAGATACGTCTATTAAACTCATTTTGAAATGTTAAAATTGTAACAAGCAAAGACCTAAGAGAAACATTGGAGTAACATGTTTCTAAAACCTTCACTTTCAGATTTAATTTAGGTGAAATAAAAAACCTTAATCAAACGTTATTTTGAAACGTAAAAATTTGGCAATATTAATTAACCAAAAACGATCGGTTTACATTTACCACTATTAAACGTTTATACTTTTGTTATCTGAAACGTGTAGAACCGGGACATTTTCAAGTTAATTGTACATTTTTTCAAATGTGTTTGGACATTATACATGTCATTCTGACGTATATGTTAGTTTTACCATAACTAACAATTTTTTACCAGTAGATATACGAGGAATTTTAACGCCACTGCAAATTGATTCATAACTGTATAATGTAAAATAGACTGACATAAATAAGGCAATAAAGGTATGTTTGTTATATTTGATAGTTAAGACAGCATAAATATATAACACCAAGAGACCTTAATAAATAGATAGGAGAACATGGCCATCGGCGAAACCACAAGGTAAAGCAGACGCCTACAGGTGGATCCTATTAATTCGTAGACAAGAGTATAAGGATCTCACTTCTATGGTCTAAATTTATAATGAGAAATACTGTAAATTGAATTTAAGACGTATTTAGTAACAAACTCCACATCCCTTGATAACATTAGTTACTGAAAGAAAAACAAAGGTAACGCATGAGGGATTTTAGGTCTTACGCTTTCTTAACTCCTTGAAAATCCAAGATGGTTTTGTATTAGGCAATGAGAAACAGGCAGATAAAGATATGATATTCCTCAAATTGTTTAACATCAAAATAGGCAGAAGCAGTTCATGTGTAATACAAGCCTTGTATAATGTTTAAGTAGCGACAATATTGTATTACTCGTATTGAAAACCTTCAAAATTGCTGCTTACGATTACTTTTCGGCATAAGAAAACTTACATATAGCAATCATAGGTTCAAACTTAATTGGATAAATATGTGTAACCAAGGATGTTTTCACTTGTATGTTTTTTTTACAAAATGTTGCGAAGAAAATCTCCGCCATACTCCACCATATAGAAAAAAATTTCATACCGATTCGATGTACGTAATATAAACAAGATACAAATACACTATAACACTACTTATACTACAACCTTTATTGCACACATAAATAACATTATTGCTAATCCTTACAAAAATCTAGGGTTTATTATCAGAAATTAAAGACGTTTTCAGGACATTTCAAAATATTTTCTCCTGTATAATTTGTGAGATCAAAATTAAAATATGCTAGTATTGTTTTTTTTATTTTAATATCCACAATATGAATTCGTTTTAGATTAAAAATGTGAATATTTTTAATCTAAAACGAATTTAGAGAAGGTATGTTAAATATTATTCCTTCAAATATGACTGTATTTATCCATCTGGGATATTCCACAATTCGAGTTGTTAGCTAGATATGATATAAACGACTTAGCATCACGGCCAGTTTATTTTTCTGTATTATTTTTTTTTTACTTCCACATCCATGTAGTGGAGTAGAAATATAGATATCGTTAAAAAACGGATTTTATTTTTGCTGAAATAGATTCAAAATGTCATGAACTACGGGTCAAACATGTCTGTCGGTCAGTCTTATCTGTAACTATTTTGTGCGCACGTTTTCTTCGGAACAGATTAAGGCTGATTTAGACTTTGACCTGAAATTTGGTACATGTATGTATTATAACGAGATCTGGAACTGAGGTTACTCGGGAGAAGAGTTAAGGGTAAATAGGGGAAAATAAGTAAAGCAAGCTGGTAAGTCCAGAAATTTGCGATTTGGTGTATATACTAGGAGCCAGTTTCAAATTTTAATAACATTTGCCACCCCTCACCACCACCACTCCGTTAGTAAGGGGGTTAATAAAATAAATTTGAAATATTCACTTGAAATATGATACACGTATGTATATAACAACATGTGGAAGATTACAATTTATGTACACCAAATCCCAAGTTTCTAGAGTCTTACCAGCGTACAATACTTATTTTCCCGATCTCCCCAGAGAAAACAAAAAAAGTTACGGACCGACAGACAGAAATTTGTTCATTTAAATTTAAAATCTCGACGTTTCTTGATATTCTAAACCCATTTCGACACAAAAAAGTGTCAATTTTTTTTAGGATTACTATACTTCCACTCCGCTACGTGGATGCTAAAGTAATTAATGTAAAACTATGATATAATTATCACTGCGAAACAATGGAAAACCAAAGAGACATTAAAGCAAAAAATATTTTATTTTCCTTGGACTGGTGTTCAGATACGTGGGGAATTTCTACACTAAAGTAATAAAACGCTTTAGAGCAATGATCTCTGGCATTGCAAGCAACTGCAGTAAAACAGGCAGAGTTATAAAGCTTGGTCCATAAACACTTAATAAGACGGAGATAATACGTTTTACCGGAAAACTTATGTCATTGAAGGACAAAGTGAACTATGGTACTCTGAAAATGGTTTGAAGTTACTTTTCATATTTTAATCTAAGAAGCGACACGTAATGTGTTCTTAAATATAAAATATGACAAAATAACACATTTTACTCTGCATTTTGTCAATAGCTATTTGTGTATTAAGAGCTCAAAGTGCCTATTTGTGGATCGAGAAAGTAAGGTGACGCGTGACACGAAGCAAAGTGCATCTAATCATCCTGAGAGCGACAATGACATCTTATGCTCAAATTACACCCATAATTTTATCTACGATCATTTAAAAAACTCGCTCACATATCGAGGTGAAAAATTAACACCTAAATAAAAGGAAACCATAAGAAACTTTGTTATCAAGAATATTCCAATCATATTGCAGTTTCACCTGGAGTCATTTACTAAAATCAGGTTTGCAAATTCAGTTTTAAAAACGTTCACCTTAGTCCCTTCAAATTCGCCAAAAAATCGCTGTTTTATAGAAAAACTTCCTACGGCTATGAGACCTGTAAAAAGTGAAGCATTTGGGTTTCCTAAGTATGATTTTCACACCCCGCAGTTCCAAAAAAGGGTTGTTTTTGAGAAATATATACATATACAGACTGTCTATTCCACGAGGGCCACACCAAATATCTCGCTTAATATCTATTGTAGAAGAATAAAGTTTTAGAAACAGTTATCCCATTTTTTGTGAGCTATATTTCAGTAAAAAGAAATTTGAAATCCATAGCCTACTTTATGAGATATATTACAAAAACCTGAAAAATAGGAAAACCACAACCGGTTATAGCTTCCTTATTTGAGGAGATACGAAAAAAGTTAAAGGAATGAAAGTTGACGGCAAAGACAATAAGAATAATAACGTGTAACAAAAAAATCGAAAAATGCAGTTGGCTTTGACATACGCTATTGTGCAAAAATGAAAAATACATATCTCAAAGTAGGCCATGACGCCATTAATTCCGTTATTTTTTTCTCATTCCAACGATATAAAACATGTCACAGAAATTTTAACCGATAGTGTCAATATTTAATATTTTACGAATACCACAATTCATATAATTGAATCGTAACAATCAGCTGTGCCATAATAATAAAAATTCACTTTATAATAATTATAATTCCGTAATTATTTATTACAATTTAATACAAACCAATAAATATCTCATAAATAAAAATACAAGTACAAAACGAACATCCAAAGAAAAAAACGAAAAACTATGTATAACAGTACTACCTACTACTATATTGAAAAGAAATTGTGTGTATTTATTTTTCTATCTACAAATGCTCAAATTGTGCACCTTGCATTCTGACACATAAACGTGCTCTACGAGACACGTCACGCATTACATTTTGGAGCATTTCAGGAGTAATTGCCTCACATGCGTTTCGAATTCTGGTTTTGATGTACTCAATATTTTCAGGGGCAGTTTGAAATACCTTGTCTTTAATGTAACAACAGACGAAAAACTCCAGGGGAGTAATATCTGGTGATCGAGCTGGCCATAGAATGGGTCCATAGGTGCCTATCCAGCTATCTGGCATAACTTGATTTAAATAATTTGTACATATTACAGCAGTGTGAGGTGGAGCCCCATCTTGTTGAAAATATGAATAATTTAATCTTTCTGCCACTGTTAATTCATAAAGAAAATCTTGAAATTCGTTTTGCAGGAAATTAAGGTATCTACGAGCGGTAAATTTGCCATCATAAAAATAAGGTCCAATTACTTTAGTCCCTAAAAGACCCAACCAAACATTCGTAGAAAATCTTTCTTGGAAAGCAGTCTCTCTGCACCAATGTGTATTTTCTCGTGTCCACTTATAATGCATATTTCTATTGAAAAATCCATTATTAGAAAAAATTGATTCGTCCGACCAAAGAATTTTGCTACATATTAGCGCGTAATTCCTTTTCTTATTTAATAACCATCTACAAAATCTTACTCTCCTTGGCTTATCTCCCTCATTTAAATGTTGAACTTTCCTCATTTTGTAGCATCGAAATCCGTTTTTTTTCAATATTTTTCTTGCACTGTCTTTTTTTATGCGACAGTTTCTCTGAATTTGTCTCAAAGAGGTTTCCTCATTTTGGTTAACATTTTCATTTCTCTATTCATTACTCTATTCACATTCTTACATTATCCGCAACATGCGCTCGCCTTACTACTTTTTTTGAAAATGAACCGTGCGTTTTTAGATTTTGAACTAACTTCCTAAACATAGTTCGATTTGTCTGGGGAGCATCTGGAAATCTATCTCCGTAAACCGTGACTGCCATCTCAGCGTCAAAATTGCACTGACAATAAATGCTAATCATATCGAATTTGTTATTATTGGTGTACACCATAATTACTGATATAAAATTTGTCTTAGAACTCGACAACGCAACATACAACATACAACAGTGACAAACTGTCAAATTTATTAATAACTGTATACATTGTTTTTCACTAATTATGGCACAGCTGATTGTTACGATTCAATTATATGAATTGTGGTATTCGTAAAATATTAAATATTGACACTATCGGTTAAAATTTCTGTGACATGTTGGAAGGAGAAAAAAATAACGGAATTAATGGCGTCATGGCCTACTTTGAGATATGTATTTTTCATTTTTGCACAATAGCGTATGTCAAAGCCAACTGCATTTTTCGATTTTTTTGTTACGCGTTATTATTCTTATTGTCTTTGCCGTCAACTTTCATTCCTTTAACTTTTTTCGTATCTCCTCAAATAAGGAAGCTATAACCGTGGTTTTCCTATTTTTCAGGTTTTTGTAATATATCTCATAAAGTAGGCTATGGATTTCAAATTTCTTTTTACTGAAATATAGCTCACAAAAAATGGGATAACTGTTTCTAAAACTTTATTCTTCTTCAATAGATATTAAGCGAGATATTTGGTGTGGCCCTCGTAAAATAGACAGTCTGTATATGAATTTTAGCACTTTTTCGCTTTATTTCCTAATTTGAGGAAGAAGTATCCATTTTGGTGAACGATATCAGGAGAGCTAGGTTGTACAGCATAAAATTTCCTACAAATTTTGTCTCTACGCTTTTGTCCGAATTCCGCATAGTTTCTCCGCTAGAGGGCGTGAAACAAATATTTATACATCTAGACTTTTGCGAATTTTTTAAATTTTCAGCCAAAATTATACATTTTGGAGAAAAATATCAGGAGCGCAAAGTTGTAGAGGATAACATTTCCTACAAATTATGCCTTTACGTTTTTTTCTTCGAATTTCGCATAGTTTTGCCGCTAGAGGGCGCGAAAGAAAAATATGTAGACTTTCGCGCCCTCTAGCGACGAAACCATGCGGAATTCGGACAAAAACGTAGAGACAAAATTTGTTGGATATTCTATGATGTATAACTTTGCTCTCACGATATTTTTCACGAAACTGCATAGTTTTTTTCTCAAAATTGAAAAAGGCGAAAAAGCGCTAAAATTCATATGTATCTATATATTTCTCAAGAACCACCCTTTTTAGAACTACGGTGAGAATCATGCTTAGACAACCCAAATGTTTCACTTTTTACAGGTCTCATAGCTGTAGAAAAAATGTCTTAATTTTCCTAATTTGAAGGGAGATGTACTAGCCAGTTGTGCAAAAGCTTAAAACACAACGTTTGGTGGAAAATCTCGATGAACATAAAAAAAATTCTAAATATCTTTTTATATTTTGGTGAACATTTGTCACGGTGCATCGCATTGTCTGCCTCAATTGAGGTAATAATAAAAAATACGGTATAGATTAGAAATGGGTACTGTTTCAAAACTTGTGTCTGTATACAAAATGTTAAAGGATCTCTTCTAGATGCTGAATTAGTTGATGAATATTAAGAACATTTTAATAACTACCAATAAATGAATATATACATAATATTCTATTTACTTTAGTAAAGTTCAAAGTGTTTCGAACTCGGTAACAGACGCGTGTTTCGTGGCTCCTACGGGATCTCGAAACATTAATTTTTACTTTCGATAAAATGCGGAGAGCATACTACAGAAGGTGCAACAATTTTATAAACAGTGCAGTAAATCGGCGAAGAGTAGTGTAGTAGTAGCAGTTAGTTTGTTTTTAAATAAGTAAAGTTTTTATTAAGTTACTATAGTACCTATACATATTTTTTTTTTTTTGGTACCTACATTTCTTGAGTATATTATCTATTATTATTTAATTCATATATTTATTTTATTTATTGTTATTGTTTATTCTATGTATTATGGAGATTTGCTTTATTTTAAGTTTAGATTTTTAGCTGCATTTTTTGTTTATTTTATTACTTTAATTTTTGTAATAAAGGGTATGAAACATTTATTTATTAAAAGGCATTTCTAAAAGTGAAAAAAAAAGTATTATTTAACTTTGACCAGTCCGCAAAAAAAAAAACGATTAAAACCACCTGCCTTTTCCAGTTTGAGTGTTTCCAAGTAACCCTACCTATTCTCACTATAACCAATTTTCATTACGATAGCAATAATTTAACATTAGTGTGTTAAATTTATGTTTTGGTGGCAAGACCGGCGTTATTTGTAAAGAACATTGATTAAATTAGCACTAAACTTGTTTATCTTTAGTAACTCTAGCTAAGTGTTACGACAATAAGTGGTTGTAAACAAAGCAAACATTTAAAGAAGATTTACGTTTTCACCGTAAGTTTGTTTTGTGTTTAACAACGATTATCCTAATAATTAACTTTTAGATCACTCGACTCTTATCTCATCTTGAGAAATGGCGGGAAACATTTTAGTTTTGAAATTTAGTTTGAAAAATACGAATTTTTCAAATTCTAGAGAGTGTTACTCGCATACTCCCACTGCGAGAGGGGCCGGAGGCAGAGACCAAAAACACTATATCTCGAAAACAATTGAAATTGATTGATTGATTTGTTAGCGTAAAGGAACAGGACAGATGCTCATAAAAAAGCGTGCTTGTGAGCATACTTATCTTAAAAGTAACATGCAATTCAGCTGTTTACATTTACTGGCAATAAGAACGCTAATTTTAAGCATATCCTAAGTAAGCTGTTAATTTCTCTTACTTCGGAGTGGTACACTGATCTTATATTTGTAATTTTAGTTTTAATTATTCTCATTGTTAAACTTGGGTCGTTCATATCATTTAATAAAGCTTCATAAGAATTATTTCGTACTGTGTTATTTTTATAGAGAGGTGACCGTGTATTCCACAGACATTCGTAACTCCGATAATAAGTCACGAAAAGCAATGTTTTTTCATCTCCTTTACGTGCCATTATTTGGTTTTTGAAGACGCAAACTCGGTACACTGTCGCAGACTCCAATCGATACTAGCATGCTTAAATAAGCAAACCTGTTCACACACGCTGAGAGCATACTCCCTTCCACCCGTACCACAGGTAGCATGCTCGAAAATCAAACGACTGTTGATTTTTGAGCATATTCGAAATGAACGTGCTTATTACTAGCAACGCTTTCACACACATGCTACAAAGTAGCAATTGCTCAATAATGGCCTGTTTGATTAAAACCAGACAGGTACCTCAATTTGCGGAAAGCAGCCTTTGGGTTATGGGAGAGCAGAGTCGTGGGTTGATACTTACCGATTTGCTCAATAATTTTTAAAAGAAATTTAAAGATATAAATATAAGTTTTAAACTAATTTGCTAAAAAGATATTCAGGGCGCCACCATAGCTTGCCTAAAAGTTATCCTGCATTGTGAAAGCTATGGAAAACAATACATAGGTTAAAATATAGTTATAGCTCACCAGTACTCTATTGAAATGTCATAAATGGGCGAAAATAAACACAATATTAATTAGTCACAACTTTACTTTAGCGGATATTCCCACTAACAATTTGATAATTACAGATTCAAAATAATCATATAATTATATAAATTTTAATGTTGCCTTAAGCTTAGTTGAAATTTTTAAGGATTTAATAACCAATGGTTCACTTTAAAGAATGTTATAAAATTTAGTTATATGTATAGCCAGAAATATATAAGAGAAAGTTTTATAAAATTGATATTCCCATCAATTTGGTAATTACAGATTTAAAATAACCACATGTTAATTATATATATACTATCATGCTATAAGCTTAGTTGAAATATTTAAGAATTTAATAACCAATGGTTTAATTTAAAGAATGTTATGAAATTTAGTTATATGTATAGCCAGAAATATATAAAAGAAAATTTTATAAAATGGTACCACTTTTTACAAATATAAGTTAAAATTTAATATAAGTTTATTTGAGAGGCATTACCGTAGTAACCCTCTAAATGCCTGTTGGCATACAACAGCTCGTCACCTATCATTTCATAACGGTCTCTACATGTCCATAGGAAAAACTCTGTGTGTCCTTATAACCTGCAACTACCAGGCCATTCGCCATCGAAAAGCGTCCTTTTCTTCAGCAAAAAACCCCTAGGTATTAGGGAACTCATAGAAACTATTTCCCAAAAACAGGATAGGAAAGCTGGCAACTTCCAGACTCGTTAACTATAGGATGCTCTCACAAAACATAGTGTTTAATCATGAAGTCCTCAAATCCATACCAATAGAAAAAATGCTTAAAAAAAATGGGCCTCTTACGAGGGAGACTTGCAACCCTAAGGAATTAAAAAATAACCCTTAGCAACTTTAAAGCACATTTTCTTTAGAATAACTTACCCCAAAAAACCTCTGGGGGTGCATTCAGCCTCTTAAAAATAAGCCGAAGCTTATGGCTTGACGCCTTAATGCTGCATGGCTGACAAAAATTAAGCAACTCGACACACGTCTGCTCTGCCAAGCTCTTAAAATTGAAAAGAACGCTTTTGTGGCTTCTCTTTTCCCACTTATAATTTTTAATATATTAAAAAAATTAAACTTCTTCCTCTGTCAAAAGTTTAATAAACTAAAAGATGCCAACATACGTGAGTTACTTGGACACAAAGAAGAAGAAGAGATGAAACTTCAGGTTACTACTGAACCTGTTTAAATTAAATGTATTTATAAATTTTGTGAACAATATGAGGAGATAGAACTTGAAATTTATTCGAGAAACCTATTGAAGAATTTTAAGTAACTGCCTAATAAAGGACAACGTCATAATCTGTGTAATTTACTGTAAAATGCCAACTTTGTAAACTGACTGATTAATATTAGTGTGTTAATTTAGTTCCGCAACTCTCTGCACATGTGAAGCATTGCTGGTTGCATAAAGTTAAACACAAAGTAACGAATTTGCATAAGTTAATTTACCAAATTATAAAACAAATAACATGGGGTGTTATATGCTTTCGTGCTAATAAAGAGCATGTCTGTCTGTACCTTAAGGTGGGCATTGCTGTCGATTCCGGATATCAATCTGGAGGTTCGTTCCGGCTCGGTCGCCCGCCCGTCTCTCAGTCGTCCACTATTATATCCTTCATCCTTCACTCGCTGTGACATATCCATGCCATGACTGGGCGGCTGTACTTGACCGCCCAAGGGACGGCCAAACCGCGTGCCGGAATAATTTTGGATGTTTTAACTGTTTTAAGGTAAATTCGGGTTCTGAAAAGAACTGCCCCAGAACTCTCAGGAGTTTGCGCAGTTGATCTTGACATGTTCGGGTTTGGTCGAACTGTTTTTGAACCAGTCCTGGTAAAATAGTTGTGTTCGGGTTAATTTAAGAACTGTACTCGCACGGTTCTAGAACTATCAAAATCAGTTCGAGGTTTAGAGCAAGTACTGGTTTCGGACTTTTTTTTCACACATGCTCTGACCAAACCAAAACAAAGTGCCGCTATTAAGCATATTTTGTTTGGTTATTCTTTTGTGCGTTTCTCGTTATTGTTTTTTTTTCCATTGTGAAATCATCAAGCTAAATTATGGATTTATTGGAAATACTGCAATCAAGTTCGTCTTCATCCTCATCTAGTAGTGATGATAAGTTTGGTTTAGGTTAGGAGTACCCCTACTTACTTTGTATCATAGTCACGGTTCGGATAAACGATAACCGTGTTAGGGTTAATTTATGTCACATCAGTTTTGAACAGTCCCAGAATTGTCCTCAAATTTTTGATAGTGCGCAAGTGGTTCTACGCAGTCCGAGGATCGTTCTTGAACCGTCGGAAAATAAGAACCCGAATTTACCTTCATATACCTCCGGACCGGCTGCACACGCTGTATTGAACATGGCACATGCGTGTTGCTAGCAGCGAGAGTCACATGACGCATGGGGTAGGAATAGAGGATGAGAAGTGTAGCTGATATACGTCATCATGTCCATCAATTCTACAACACTAGCCAAACTGAAGCAAAAGATACGGATCGACTTGGAATGGAATAGTACCAGTGAAACATTCAAAGTTTTATTACTTAACGGGGGAATCAGGTGGACATAAAATAATAAGTAATTCAGTAAAATTAAGATAAAAATCGTCCTTAATTCGAAAAGATTTGGAAGTTGAAAAAAGTTTTGAAACTTGGTAGAAATATTAGTAAATGTAACAGAATCACATTAAATAAAAAATTTGACCCTTAACGTGGCTACAACATCCCTTAAAATTGCGAAAACCATCCTCTTACGTGAGAACTTCAACATATTCAAAGTATATTATAAAATTCAGTAGAGTGGTTGCTTGTGTTAATCGACAATTAACATCCAGAAGATATATAATCAGTTTTAAAAATGTTCTAAAAGGTTTTCGATTAACATAGAGAAGTTTAACACTTTAACATATTGCCACATCTTTAGGCGATTTCATACACAAATATTATGAGGCTACTCATAAGATTGTTTTCATGACGTTGTTTTATTCTGATATCTTATCTTTAAGGAGAATTAGATCAAAAGTTACTCCTAAAACGTTTTCTATGGATATTTCTATACAAATTTTACAGAAGGAACCAAATTGTCACCGAAGGACATGAATACATGAAATGTTACAAATTAAAAGTCATAACACAATAAACAACCGCACTAATATAGAAAATTTAAGCGAAACATATTTTAACTTATTAAATTAACTGAAAGCGGAATATTATTATATAACATATTTGTACGTTTTTTAAAATATTTTACATCACGCCACGAGCCATCAACTAAAACTTCAAGTTCAACATCTATATATTAAATTTTATCAATAGTAATATAAACAAACGGAACCTTTAAGTACAACACATACAAGAAAGCAGGCAATACATTTCTTCAGCCTTTAGTTGCATTAAAACACTCAACAGAAATAGAAGGAACATGTTTTAAAAGTGTATTGAAAATCATAATAATTCTAAGTAATGCATATTCAGATTGTAATAATAGATAAATAAATCGTATCTTTTTTGTAAAGATTGTAGTTTTTCCTCTGACCATGCTTAATAAACTGAAACGTAAGGAAGTATAGGAATTTTTCATTATCACTAACCGAAAAATCCCAGGATGCATCAAACTAATAAAACTGCTGTCTAGCGTATTGGATTTTTATCCAAGTACTATCCCCCTGTTGTTCGGACCGAACTTTGTAGACTACTATAAAAAATATTCGCCAGTTTTTAATCGATTTTAGATTTGTACGAGCGGCTTCTACACCATTTCAGAAGAAAGCTATGATAGCACGGCCGGTCTTCTGACTAGGCCTCATAGGGCCGGGCCTAGGGGCGCCACTCTGCGGAGGCGCCTTTCTTTTATCTCAGTAGTCAGTGTCCATAAACTGATAGCAAGCCTCGGGGGAGGGGGGGGGGGGCAATTGACCTGGGCCCAGGGGCAATTTATATCTAAAACTGGCACTGCCCAATAGTCTTGATCTGAGTGGAAAATCAGAATAGTAGTAGATAGATATATAAGATCAATTCTTTCTTTCACGATTACTCCTTTCTCAACAAAGAGTTACCAATGTATGGACCTCCTAATAAGAACATCATGATAATTTGAATATTCTAGGAATATTTTTAAGTGTCTTTATTTTCGGTTATATATTGTTATTTTTATGTTTGTACTGATTGAAAGTAAGAGACTGCCTACATTTTTATTTTCAAACAACAAACGAAAAATAGCTAATAAATTCAATACATCAGCAAATTAGTACAGCTACCAGTTCAACAGGACAGTAAAGAATTGGCTATATACCAAGTAATTTGTCAAGGCACTTCATATACCTACGTTAAAGATTAATGCCTAGAGATGTTGAATAATATCGATATCAATAGCAATCTAAAACTAATTTCGCATTATAGAAAAAAGCATGTAAGGTAGTTTGAAAAATAATTCTGCCGTCTTCCAAGACTTGATATATTTTGTTCGGTAAGAAATTTCTTTGGATACAATTTTGTTAATAACTAGCCTATTCTCGGTGGTTACGCTTGTGTCAATTCTCCCTGCCTCACCGTCATTTAATTACCTCTCCCTCCCACTATATTTCTCCACATTTCTTTATCTTTCCACCACCTTCTCCCACTATTCTTTTCCATTTCCACTATTTTTCCTACGTTCCACCGTCTCTTACTTTCCCATGATCTTTCCTCACCCTTCCCATCACCTCCTACATAAAACAGCTTTATATTGTCTTCTTCTCTTCGAGCGTACACAATTTTATCAAAATATATTAAGCAGTTTTACAGTTATGGTGGAAAATACATTTTCTGTCTTTCGGATCATTTAATAGACCCGAAAAGATAGAAAGTTCCAAGAAAACACAAAATTACCTACCTCTACGGATTTAAATGTATCAGTTCAGAAATAGGCCATTCGATAACCATTTTTCTTTAACAAATTAAGGTGGCAGTGGTTTTTTTGAATAGCTTAATTTCGATGTCAAGAATAACAAATATAACTGCCGAGGCACGGGACGGGACTATCATCAATTATGCAAATTAGGTACCAAAATTGGGTGTCTGTACAATAACTCGTTATATATCGATCTTATGCTCCAAATGATGGTATCCAAAGTTAAAAATAATCTATAAAAAAGGTTATATACATTTTTTCCTCACACTAATAGTTTCCGAGTATAGACACCACCATTTGGAACGTAAAATCGATAGAAAACGAGTTATTGGAGAAAAACCTAATTTCGGTATACTTCATCCAAAGTCAGTCCGAAACTCATAAAAGACCGACAAAGGAATACTTCCTATCGATGGAGCGTAGACCCACAATATTTAATTATTAAATTTTGGAATCACTTTATAATTAATAACAATATTGTTTCACTACTTTATATTAATTGATAGGAATGGTGTAAATTATTTATTTATAATACATTACTTATTTTGTCTGTAATTGTTTATTTGTGGCATATTCAGATTTTCTTACTTTTTATTGGGTATTTTGCCACTGAAAAATATTTAAAAATTTTAATGAAAAAACCTCTGCGCCAAACAGATCAGACAGAGGTTGGTTCTTGAGTACTTGACTGTTTCAAAAAGTCTCACACCTAAAAATATATAAACTAGAACAATGTTATGAACTAAAAACTGAAAATCAAAGCTATAGGTAGTTAACGTTTCGGAAGAGAATCTACTTCCGTTCTCAAAACTTTTTTGGCCGTCAACCATGACAGTTCTTTGTTTATGTATTTCCATAGTCACGTGAGACATTAAATTATATTTATCTTATTTTTACTTACTTCGTCTCTAAGGATGGGCAACCAACTAGTACAAAAATCTATTGAATAATTAGAAACGCATCTATCCCCGCTTAATAAAATAATCGCGGATTCTTTAAGTTTTCTTTTAGTTCCGTTGCCTTCTTTTTCCAAAATCTTCGCCGAGTCCCATTTAATTCTATGATTATTATCCCACGCGTGTTCACAAATTTTGGATTTTTCAAATTCTCCCCTTCTAGCGTAATTTCTATGTTCACCGAGCCTTACGTTGAAAGGTCTAGATGATTCACCTACGTAATGTTTTCCGCACTCACACGGAACACTATAAATACAATTTTCAAAAAATTGTATTTATAGTGGTCCGTGTGAGTGCGGAAAACATTACGTAGGTGAATCATCTAGACCTTTCAACGTAAGGCTCGGTGAACATAGAAATTACGCTAGAAGGGGAGAATTTTCAAAAAATTGTATTTATAGTGTTCCGTGTGAGTGCGGAAAACATTACGTAGGTGAATCATCTAGACCTTTCAACGTAAGGCTCGGTGAACATAGAAATTACGCTAGAAGGGGAGAATTTGAAAAATCCAAAATTTGTGAACACGCGTGGGATAATAATCATAGAATTAAATGGGACTCGGCGAAGATTTTGGAAAAAGAAAGCAACGGAACTAAAAGAAAACTTAAAGAATCCGCGATTATTTTATTAAACGAGGATAGATGCGTTTCTAATTATTCAACAGATTTTTGTACTAGTTGGTTGCCCATCCTTAGAGACGAAGTAAGTAAAAATAAGATAAATATAATTTAATGTCTCACGTGACTATGGAAATACATAAACAAAGAACTGTCATGGTTGACGGCCAAAAAAGTTTTGAGAACGGAAGTAGATTCTCTTCCGAAACGTTAACTACCTATAGCTTTGATTTTCAGTTTTTAGTTCATAACATTGTTCTAGTTTATATATTTTTAGGTGTGAGACTTTTTGAAACAGTCAAGTACTCAAGAACCAACCTCTGTCTGATCCGTTTGGCGCAGAGGTTTTTTCATTAAAATTTTTAAATATTTTTCAGTGGCAAAATACCCAATAAAAAGTAAGAAAAACATTACTTATTTGTAGTAAATAATGTTAGTTTAATGAACAACTCCGTAAATGTTTCAATAAAAGTAAATACAGATATCATTTAACCTACGGCTATGCAACCGGCATAAATCAAATCAGGTAGAGGGCTTGCAATGGCGATCCAGGTAAACAATCAACTCCATTCGTTCGAGGTAAGCGCATAACATATCTGGTGAACGAACTATATGTTTATGCGGATATCGTTTGCAATATTCAAGTACGCGCTAGTACGCGGTCTCGCGTGTTATTCTATTTCCAAATTAATATTAGAAATACTATACTTAATTTGCATAGTTAGACAGTTTCGTAAGTCTGTAGTTTGTACATTTTTGAAATGTTATTCCTGACCTTGAAACAAAGCTGTTGAAAAAACCACAGCTCCTTCAATTTGTTAGTTATTAAATGAACCAAATCAACTCAACCCAAGAGACAAAAGGAAAGGAAATAAAATAAAACAGCAATCACAAGACACTGCAGAAAGATAGATAAGCTATAAATGAATTAATTTATTTTATTTTATCAAATTTAATTGATATTATTCTTTCTATCTTTCTATCTGATCTTTCACCATCTTAATTTTTATCAGCTCGATTTATTGATTCACAACATAATATTTTATTATTAATTTGGAAGGCGGAAATTGAAACCGATTGTCTCAAAGAAACGACATACAGGGCGAGCAAACTATCCCTTCGGACCTCTTTTTTTCTTATAACGCGCAAGAAAAATATTGTTACCGCGAGATAGGGCCCTTCCCAGCAACTCCACTGTAAATGGATATTTACCTGTGGAACGGTTAATAAATAATAAAAATGAAAGCTGCCTGATTCACAAGCAGAAAAAACAGAAAACTTAGAAAAAGAAAAATAAGGAGATGGGGATAGATGGAAACCTAAAAGAAGCATGTAAACTTAAAAGAAGCATCTCATAAACACCTATACTTCCCATCCTATATTCCCACTCCATGCATCATGCGGCTCTTGCTGCTGACAACAAGCATGTCCAATGTCCAACCCGGCGTATGCAGTCGGTCCGGCGGTATATAAAACATCCGAGATTTGGTTCAGGCACGCGGTTTGGCCGTCCGTTGGGCGTGCTCGACAGACGACCAAGCTGCGTGTTGGAACGAACCCCCATGGATGCCCGGAATTGGCAGCAATGCCCACCTTACGCTGGCAAATCAATCAATCAAGAGGATTTTTTTTCGCCCTGTCGCCTAGAGTAGAAGTGTATGCTTTTTGTTCTGTATTAGTGACATGCATGGGCGCCGCTACCATGAGGGCCGCAGGGCCTAGGCCCTGCTTGCTGAACGGGAACGGAGCACCCCTACTGAAATCAAAATTTTCTGTGCATGAGAATAAAAAACAGACCAAATCATCAAATAATCGAATCTCCCCACAGTATCAATGTGTTTCGTGCTTCAACTAACCAAAAAGTACGGTGTAATAAATTATTATAGTTTCCACACTCCATTATCATTAATAAGTATATGTAGTAGCAAAAACGTGGTCAGTTATGGTGGTTAGTGCATGAAATTTACGCGCCAAATATGACTGCCCTGAATTACAGATGTTGCCGGAAGACGGGCAACGCTTGATGTTGTAGCGTGTGTTTAATGCGACATGGTGCATTATGCTCTCTGATTTGAGTCATGTTGTTTGTAAGCGGGCGCCACCAAGTTTGAAATCATAGAATTTCTGGTATTTAACTCTGATATCGTCCGCGAGTGGCATCATGGCAACGTGCGTAGATATTTCTTAAGGAAATTGTGAGGAATTTGAAATGAGGACATAAACTTATGTTCCAAAACTCTTTTGTTTGTCGTGGCCAACGCGCTGCACAACGCCGGCGCTGCTGTGCACATGACACACGTGCACGTGCTCACGTAAAAAAGAAATGTGTCGCATTCCAACTAATTATCTATCAAACAGATAATCAGAGTTGGTCACACCCGACTGCAGCTTCTCATTTATTTTTTCAATTTGTTGATTGGAAATGTAGTAAATACACTTCAGCTGAAATTATTATAACAGAGACATCTAATGAAGTAACTGGAGCTCTGTGGCTGTTCATAGGTCAAATATGTCAAAGGCAATCGAGGAATCTCAAATTGCACAGGCCGGGAATAACGAATGGGCGGTACTGATCTGATGTAATCTGGGTGGGATTCTAATTATCGAACGATCGAAAACACGTCTAAGCCGCGAGATGTAATTACTGTTTCTGCACAATATCTGGTTTATATTTGCTTTGTTCACAGTTCTTTCGCTCATTAGCTCTATTATTATGTACTGACTAGAGGTATAGAATGTTATCATTTTTTTGCAGAAAATACGTATAAACTATTTACACGGATATATTGAAGAAATCCTTTAGTAAATTGTGCCTCTACCAATGTCAATAAAAAATCAAAATCGTGGATAACCCCAGGTATTAGAAAGGCATCACCTAATCTAAAAATAGGTTAATGCTAAGCAAAAATGGCTTAATGGATTTAACACGTTACAGAGCATACAAAAAAATTTCCAAGGTGATAAGAGCAGCTAAAAGAATGAATAATGACAATTACCTTCTAAGGCAAAAAATAAAGCAAAGACGATGTGGAATGTTTTAAAAAGTAACTCAAATCAAAAAGGAAACACAAACAACCAAACTCCATTCTTAATTGTTAATAACAATACTATCTCAGATCCTAAGAACATGACAGATTTATTTATAAAATACTTTATCGACATACCAAAAACCATAACAAAAAATCTACCTGCTGACCCCGATAACTATAGACCTCCTGCACCTACGCATAATGAAACCATGTTCCTAAAACCAGTCAGTACCAATGAAATAATTCAAATCATAAACTCCTTAAAAAACTCTAACTCAAGTGGCCCAGATGAAGTAACAGCTCAACTAGTTAAAGAATGCAAAGATTTTATAGCAGAGGTACTTGCATATATCATAAATAACAGTTTTCAATTTGGAACTTTTCCCGAGTTACTAAAACTAAGTAAAATTGTACCTATTTACAAAAAAGGTGATAAAACCCTAATAGATAACTATAGGCCAATATCCTTAATATCAGTTTTCTCCAAAATAATCGAGAAAGCCATGTTAAATCGATTACTCTCATTCTTAAACAAATACAAATTAATGTCTACCAAACAACATGGTTTCACGAAAGGAAAATCCACGATGTCTGCCCTAGTGGAGTTTATAATGGAGATTTATAAAAATCTTGACAATGGCAACAACATCTTAGCCAGCTATATTGGCCTATCGAAGGCTTTTGATTGTGTCAACCACAATATGCTGTTATGCAAGTTGAATAATCTTGGTATCAGAGGAACCTGCAATCAATGGTTTAAATCTTACCTTCTGGAAAGAAAACAGTACGTTATATGCAATGGTCAAGAATCAAAAACTATGACCAATAACCATGGTGTTCCACAAGGCTCAATCCTGGGCCCCATGCTATTTATTATATTCACCAATGACCTCGACCAAACTATCCCAGGTATAGTGGTAGAGTATGCCGATGATATTTCTCTTATCTCAGAATCTAGTGACTATACAGATCTAGTACAGGAGGCAATTCAAAAACTTAATAATGTGTTTTCATATCTTTGTAAGAATAACTTATGAATCAGGAAAAAACTGTTAACATGAGCTTTCGCTCATCGAATGTAAAACCACAGCAGAGTGCACTTATAAGAGTCAACAATAAGACTATAAAACAAACAACGAGTTTCAAGCTCTTAGGTGTAGTATTTGACGAACTCTTAAAATGGGACGGACACATCAGCCTGCTGAGTACGAAATTATCCAGCATATGTTAACACTAAGACAACTCAAAGAAGTGTGTAGTCTCACCACTGTCAAAACTTACTACCACGCAAATTTTGAATCTATTATGACGTACGGTGTAATATAATGGGGTAAATCATCAGAGTCTGAAAGGATCTTTAAGCTACAAAAACGGCCATTAGATACATGTTGGGCATGAATCTAAGAGACAGCTGTAGAGAAAAATTTAAATCATTGAGGATACTTACCCTACCTTCGCACTACATTTACAGCATATTAATGTATGTGAAATTAAATTTTAAAAACTTCACCCAACATTGTATGAATCATGATTACGCAACCAGAGGAAATAGCGATCTACAATATGACACTCATAGACTTGAGCTATACAGGATGAGTCCATACTATCAGGGTGCTCTACTTTATAATAAACTGCCTAACGAAATAAAACAGTACCGCTCCATTACGCAATTCAAAAATCATTTAAAGGATTATCTACTTAAACATGGTTTCTACAGTATAGAGGAATTTCTAAATATGTAATTACCCGGTCAACAAATTTACACAATTACATGTACATTCTCTTTAATTCTGCTATGCACTAAATGATGATGTATACATTGTAATAAATTATTTTTTGATAAACTGTATACAAAACACTATGCTCACATGTTTAGTAACTTCCATTATTTTTATATTTATTAGTCTTAAGTGTATTAGTGTGTGATATTTTTACTATATGTTAGTTTGTGCCTTATTGTTAGTTGTAGTTTATAGTTATTATAATTGTATATTTTGGCACATCCAATATCTTATACTAGATCCAAATGGGAAAATAAAGTTCTTATTCTCATCTATATTTATGATAAAATATGTACAGACATAATTGATGAGCGCCACAATTAATGAATTCACACGCAAACTATGTTGAAATAAAAGCAGATGCTTCTGTAATATTTACGAACTCAATTTGAACAGCACGGAACTAGGGGATCTTACGGGGTATTGTCAATATATCGCTTCACACTGAATGAGAGAGCACATAATTTTACAGATTTGTTTTCACCACTCCTCGTCTACAGTCCACGCGGACTTGATCCGCCTGTCACATAGAAATATAGGTGGGATTAGGTGCTTAGCGAACTTGATTTGTCAACACCAACCTTGTTCAGAGTTTTTCAATACCATCATATATAAAACAATACGTATAAACTGTTTGTATCGAATGATCTGTACGAGGCAGTGCAGTACAGCCAGGCAGCGTTTTAAATTACTTAATTCTAGTGAATATTTGAACAAACTATTAGTTTTATTACTATGTTTAAGTGATTTTTTTGCAATTAATTGTTTAAAATGGCATTTTGGAGGCCCTCCGATAGTGGTGACAACGAAACGGAAGATTTTGATACAGATCCTATATAAGCGGAATTTGAAAAGAAAGACTTACACGTTCAAACTGAAAGGGTTATTTTCCATATTTACTCGTGTTTAAACGGCGAAAATATTGATTCCTCATATAATCAAATTGTGAAGAGATTTTGTGAATTAACCAAATTTAGCCGTGCTACAATTTATAGGGATATTAGAGCCAGGGATCTCGTTGATCATTCTATTAAACGGAAAAGAGTTGGACAAAAACTTTAAAAACTAACTAACGCGTCCAAAGATGTCATTCGTCGATTTGTGTATGATTTTTACAATGAACAGAAGGTGCCCACATTAAAAATGATTAGGGATAAGTTATGCGACTATCCAGATTATAACTATAAATCATTAGATACTTTGCGAAACGTTTTGCTCGATTGCGGTTTTAGATACAAAACATTGGACAAACGAATGGTAGTTATGGAATCAGCATGCATCGTTGATCATTGACACGAGTACCTGCGTAAAATAAAAGAATACCGAGATGCAAATAGAGACATAGTTTATCTTGACGAAACATGGTTTAACACCCATGATGCAGTTCAATACGGTTGGGTAGAAAACACCAAAAAGTTAAATTTAATTAATTTAAATGCTCCATGTTCTAGGGGAAAAAGAATTATAATTCTATATGCTGGAAGTAAAAACGGTTTTATTCCAAATGCGTTGTTATTATCTGCTAAAAATATCAAGCAATCCTCTCTGCCGACTACCACGAGGATATGACAGCCGAATTATTTGAGAAGTGGGCAAAGGAAGAGCTGTTACCAAATATCCCACCAAATTCTGTAATTGTTATGGACAATGCGTTATACCATTCGCGGCAGCACACAAAAATTCCGAGTACCAACACAAAAGCAAAGGCGATATCATTGAATTTATGAAAGGTAACGGATTGGAAATACCAGAAAAAATACAAAAAAGACTTTATTAGAACTGATTGGAAAGCAAAATTTTAAAAAGGAATATGCCGTTGAAAAAATGTTTGAAACACACGATCATACTATTTTATGTCTGCATCCATATTATTGCGTTTTCAAACCCATTGAAATGGAGTAGGCTGATGTAAAAACAAGACTACGTCAATATAATCAATACCACAAGTAAGTGAGTCTGTCTTAAAGAATATAAAGATAGTTAATAGTAGACGAAATAGGCAAAAGCGATATATGGAGGAAGTGTGTATCTCATGTGATAAAAAAGGAAAATGAATATTCTATATTCCCACATATTAATCCAATTATTATTAAGTTCTGAAAACTCGGATAGTGACGAATGAAATATTGATTATTTAAAGTTCATAGACAAAGTTTTTTTGAAATTTATTTATTTAACGTCGGCCTATTTCCGTTACTGAGACCAATTACCGATGTCAGGTGACGAGTTTCCCCTTTAAAATTTTGAGTTTTTCCTTTATAGAATAGTAGAAATTTTCTACCTGCCTAACATCATGATACTGCAAAGTCCATAATGTCATGGCCTAACATTTAATAAACAAGACAGTCGCTGCTTACCGCCCCTTCGGAAGGATTATATACCATCTATGCAAGTCCCGCCTAAGATTACATAACTTTGCCGCTGGAAGATAGAACGAGAGGTAGGTCACTAGACAATAGATGTAACCTTATCATTTATGTAACTTATCAAAGGTGACAAACATATTTTTTCATTAACCACTTCTACTGAATAAAGGTATTATAGAAATCCCTCTCTTTAACAATTAAAAAATAATTATTTAGTATTTAAAGCATTTTTACATTTCTACCGCCGCCGCCTATGTCCCATAAAGATGATGCCTCCTTTACTCCCAATTTACGTTTTTATGTTTTCCCAATTGAGATCATATATACTATAGACGAAATGACAGCTATTTTAAATTGAACACAATCTTTTTTTTTCGATTTTTTCTCTCAATAATATCTATTTTTAACCAATAACTCACGTTTTACTGTATCGAAAAAAGTTATAATATTGAAAACGCTCTTGTTTTTTTTTATTTTTCCCAGACTCGATTTAAATGAAAATGAAGGCTTCTTTGAAAAAAAGTACATATTGTAAAACTTGACGCATATCGCCGTTTTTTTAATTACAAATATTCAAATGCTGCATGATTTTGGTCCTAAATTCATCCCCGACATCTTCAATTCTTATTTCGTAACGCCATTTTAGTTGTCAAAAGTGTGAAAAACATCTATGTTATAGTATTTAAACTTGACATTAAATAATTATATTAATACTTATAGAAAGTAGCATGATTTTGGTTCAAAATTTGGCCATTCTGGATCTGCCATATTTTATCTTTATTTTGGAATGTCACCTTAGTTTATTAGAAGTATTAAAATATGTAGGTATGCTATAATATTTAAATTTCAACTTAAAATTTTTATTGATATTTATAGAATCTTACATGATTTTGGTTTTAAATTCTTTTATATTTTGGATCTTGTAGCCACCATTTTATTTATATATTTTTAACACAACTAACTCGTAATCAACGACCCTGAAAACCTTTAAGTGAATATTTTTGAAAATTAAAATAACCGACATTTTTCGATTTGTGAAATTTTCAATCTAATTTTTCATAATAAAAGATTGCCAACAAACAACACTCAAATGATAGAATTCGATTTAAAAAGTATCTTTCGACTAAATGCACTAATCATAGCCTTTCAAATCAACATTTAATTTTCCCCCCTAATTTTAGAAACCAAATATTTTGAACTTGGCCATCAATTCTACTCTAATACTGTAGTGGCTGTAGTATTGGCTGCCGCATTAATAAAAATGACACCTGGACAAGTGAAACTTCGTCAAAATAGAACATGAGGTAAGTATTTCTTTATTACCTAAAGGAATTTTTTAATTTGCTGAATGAAAGCATGCCAGCACATATATCAAACTAAAAATAACATTAAATATTGCATGCATTCTTTTACTGTAAGTTATGTAGTTCTAAAAGTCACTGTATGATTTTCACACTTCAGATTTTAATGATCCTACAGCAAACACATTTGAATGGGCATAGACGTTGAATGCTCTTTATTTGATAGACAAAAACATTCCAGCATGTTATTTCAAAATGTGCAAAACAAGACCAGCGGGAGACGGTATAAAATTTGCTATACAGGATAAATAGTCTGTGACTTATTGCAATCAATTTGTTCTGTATCGTGCATTTTGAAACAATATGCATTTTCAATGCATTTTGCAATAATGCATCATTATTTAAATGTGCTCTAAAAATGGCTAGCAGTAACCATTCGATGTATCTTCATTTTTATAACAAGGATACTGAAACCTGGGATATACAAGGACATTTCTCTCTTTAATAAATGAAATTATGAATAGGTTGATACCAACATTGTTGATTTTGCTTAATTTTCTCCACAAAACAGACGAAGATACTAAAATGCTAATGTACTTCCATAAAAAAGAATGAGGGCTGATTAAAATAATCCTCATCTATTTCGTAGTGGCTTCATACATTGATCTCTTAAATGTGCAGATAACTAAAAATAATGAAAGATGCTCTTGTTATAGAGAGAAAAATAATGTTGCTAACACAGAAATCTAAAAGGAAGTAACAAAGACGACTCAACAAAAACATAATGATAAACATATAGAATGTAAAATTGGTAGCAGAAATAAGGATAATTCAGAGATCATTAAATAGGTGATTGATTTGAAACTAGCAGATCATAAACAAGGGGCCTAACGTTTTTAGGTAATATGTTATACAACTTAAAAATATAATATTGATTATATTAGTACGTGGCCACAATAACTATAACCTTCATTGTCAGATTCACAAACGTTTCCCCTTTGACCTCCAACACACAACCAGAAGTGCAAATAATTCTTAAGGCAGGTATGTTTGTTGCCAAATAAGGTAATAAAGTCTGGGTTTGCACATGAGGACTCCACTTAAAAGCATGGCCAAGCCAGTGCATTTCTTATAGAAGACGAGATCCAACAGCTAAGTTAAAATTTGTCTCAGTATCAGTAAGTCGGTCGGTCAGAACGCCGACACTACCTAACTATGCAGCCAAGGCCAACCACTCTCAACCAGTTTTATATTATACTTATTCGCATTCGCTATATCGTCTGGGGAGCCAAGAAAAGCAAACGTGAGCTGATTGTACCAGGGTGACTGACTCGTTTGCCCTTTGCCGAGGTCTCAGATCAAGCTATAAACGAATCTTTAAACAATGAACTAAGGACAACTGCGTTCGGTACAAGTGCGTGTCCTTTTTTGTAATCTGGTTTCAGATTTATTTATTTAGCCACAATTTTGGTCGGTGACGGAAAACATGTGAAATTAAAAAACTTTACTATACCCCAGTTAAACAGGGAATATTAAAGGGAAAAAAACTGACAAAGTTTTAAAAATTGACAAAATATTTCGGGTGCAGCATAAACATAAAAAAGTTCCCAATTCAGTAACAAGTTAATAAGTTCTCCTTTAACTAAAAGCACGTTAAAACAATGCAATATTGTATTTCTAAATCAAGAATTATATCTAAAAGGAGAAATTATAATACGTTCAATCAACATAAATCTGACATAAATACTCTCTTACAAAATACAGATTAACCTACAGTGGCAAGATTTATGCAAGAGATATATCATCATATCCAACTAGCAAGAAATGAGTCTCAAATTTTGGAAACAATGACCTAAAATTGATCGCTTTATTAGTGTTTACTTCGAGGAAAAAAAAAGTTCGAATCCTTATATGAAGAAATATCCGTTAGTTTGAGTTTGTGAATAGAATTAAAATAAGAATTACAGACGATCTGAAATCGGTAACCAGTAAATGCGGCTCCCTACTTTCATGACTAAGACTAACCCAATATATGCGTAGCATCAATGTTAAAACATTACCTAAATATTGCAAATGATATTAGAATCAAATCACTATAAAAAAACTGAAACATACAGAAAAAAAAACAGTGAAAACACCGAAAGCAGCGACTAAACATATGTTAGTTATTTTTCAGTTGAAAAATTTGCGAATAAAAAACATATTTACTCAATGATATTAAGTATACATATTCCATTAAGTAACTATTTTTAAAATTTCAACAATCTCCGTCTGGGTTTCTTGAGGTTTTATTAAGATAACTTTACTACATGATTACAAACAATTCAACATTGTATTATATAAATTAAGATCTATAGTGTTTTTCGCACTAATACCACATTTTAAATAGGTGAAATATTTTTACTTCTTTAGTAGAAATTAAAACGTCATTTTAATAAATATTCTCGTTTTAAATTATATACGAGTTTAATTTAGAGGAAATGTGAATACTTAACAAACATCTCAAATTACGTCAAAAATCGTTCAACATCTACAATGTGATCTCGAGGACGGGGGCCATCGAAGAAGTATAATTGGAGGTTAAGCGACTTACCTTAAGGAAGTTGACTCCTCAATTATACCAGATGGCCCCCGTCCGAAGAGGTCACACCCACCCTCCACAAAAACCTAAAAATAAATCCGCGATTTGAAAAAACATAATGATCACAGACTGCTACGTGGCACGGGACCTATGGATATGAATATAAATCAGTTTATTTATATTTCTATAAACATTACGCCAAGAAGAGCAGAGAAACATAAACTACAATGTGATCTCTTCGGGCGGGGGCCATGTCGTATAATTGAGGACTCAACTTCCTTAAGCTCTAAATATATCCTCCATGCCCACTAATAAGCTAGCAACTGTATCTCCTTACAGGAATAATATCTACTCCCACGACTGCCTAATTTTTGCATTAAAATTTGCCAAAAAATATACGGATTTAACTAAGAATATGCTTAGTTACACTATATAGATATTTAGAAAGGGAAAGTCTACAGTAAGTGCCATTTATCAAGCTCTAGTAAAAATAACAGACTCAATGAATAACAAAAAAAAAACGGTAGCCATGTGCTAAGACCTTTCAAAGGCTTGTGACAGTGTAGACCATGAAATCTTGTGCAGAAAGCTAGAATTATAAGGATTTAGAGGAGTTGCATTGAGTTGAATTAAATCATACTTAAAAGAAAGAAAACAATGCGTATTTGAGTACAATAGGTCAGGGGAAATGGTGAAGTCAGATATTAAAGAAGTAAAAAAAAATGTGCCTCAAGGCTCTATCTTAGGTCCTCTATTCTATATATTATATACAAATGAGTTAGATAATATATCTGAACACAACATAGTAATGTATGCCGATGATACCTCGGTAATCTTCAGTGAAGAAAGTGGAGGTCTGCAAAGTGAAGTTTATGGAAGCAATGGACAAATTAAACGGGTGGTTTTCAACAAATAACTTATTATTAAACGTAGAGAAAACTCAAATAATTAGCTTTAGCAATCGTGACAATCTGGATTTTGAGCTGAATTATCAAAACAAACAGCTGACTTTAACCTCGAATATCTCTTTCCTAGGTATAGAAATAGACTCCAGGCTCGACTGGAAAGAGCAAGTGAATAATCTAGCGAAGGGGATATCACGTTATAGCTATGCAATAAGGATACTGTCTGAGAGTGTAGATGTTAATACAGCATTAACTGCCTATCATGCATTTATTCAATCAAAAATTAGATATGGGATAATTTTTTGGGGTAACTCTGTCGATATTGAAAGAATATTAATTTTGTAAAAACGATGCCTAAGGAACATATTTAATCTTAAGCAAACAGACAGCTGTAAAAATGTATTTACCGAGTTAAAAATATTTACTGTAATATCTTTATATGAAGCTGCCACTTTTATTACAGAAAACAGTACACTCTTTACAAATCTAGATCACTGTTACAATACCAGAAATAAAGAAAACCGCCACACAGATGTAACAAAATACTCGTACATTCAAAGAAACGTCCACCATAGCATCATAAAAATTTGGAACAAATTACCTTTAACCTTGAGAAAACTTCCAAAGAGACAATTCAAACATAAATTAAAAGACTCTCTGCTGGATAAAGCATATTACAGCATGGAAATTTTTTTTTGCTGACACGGGTATAAATTCAATTTTAAAAACTTAATATTGAAACAGGTGATCCATAAATATTCTTGTTTGTTTGACTTTATATCTTGTTATAAATTTTTATTTATTTATCATGTATTTTGTGCTTTTATCTTTATGTATGCATTTTATTGAATGTTACAAAATTTTTATGCTAAATTTGTATTATATTTTGACATGTTCTACACCTATGGTATAATGGAACTAATAAACTACTACTATAAATCGATAATTCTCTATAAACTGAGACCAGAATCTATTATATTAATTATATTAACGTCTAGGATTTTATTTCCTTAATCATGATTCAGATTTCACGTTTCTAGACGTGGGAATATTTAACAAATTTATTAAATTTTGAATTCTACTCTTATTCTCAGGGCTAAGAAGTCGGTTCAATGAAATAACTACCTTAACAAAAATAAATTACTTGCTATAACAATATACACTTTTAATCAATTTGATTGGATTTTTTTTATAAAACAATTAACTAAAAAAACCCTAGTTCCCCAATTAGCTACCTTATCTTCCACTAATAAATAATTTAAAATGTTATAACATTAATATTCACAGATGTAAAATTTTTATTTTTAATTTCTTACTTTACTTTGCTTATTTGCACTAAATTCATCTGTTTCTTTTTTTGTTATCTTCTTGTCTTTAATAGATCTTCTTTTCCTTTGAGAAATCTCCTATAGTACTTCAGTTTCATACCATCATTATCATTCTGCTTCCTCGTCTTATATCTGTCTTTCTTTATTTTACTTTAACTTTCCTTTGACTCTTTACCTTTCTTCTTTGTTCACGTACTTCAACGCGTTTTTCTCGATTTTTACTTACAATTTTATAGAATTATTATTTCATTTACACTCGTCAGCCATTCTATTCTCCTATATTTTCTCACTATTACTTGTCATTTTAACTCCTCTTTCGTTATTTTATTGTATTAACTTTTCTATATTAATTTTTATACTATTCCACGTTCCTTATCTCAAAATCTCCCGTAACTGTTGATTGTCATCTCATCTCATAACATTTTTTTTTCACGGCCATCACTTTATTGTATTTTTTAAAATTCATGTCTTTATTTAAATTCACTTTTGATTATATTCAGAACACCTTACAACTAATACGAAGGCAGAAACATTTTTTTTTAAGACTATTAGATCTGTTTTAAGTTCACCATTTGTGGTCTCGAGGTAATGGAATTTATGCAATTCTATTTTATCAAATTCTAGCTTATCTAAGATGAAAGTACTCTTGCACATTTGCTTTTAAAATGATCTATAAGTGTGTTACTAACCATTGTAATTAAAAATATAATCAACATTGTCAGATCATCGTTTATATAATTTAAAAAGTATTAATTATTTTTATATTTTTACTGTGATGTTTTAGTCAAAAAAGTTATTTTCAATAAATTAATTATGTTAGAGGAGAAAGCCAACAGCAATAGCAAAGTCGACTTTGCACTCTGAAAAACTGCATTTTCCGACCTTGTGCCCATGAGAACTTTTGATCAGGAGGTCGAGAGGAATAACATATGTCGTTTTCAGCGAATTTCATCGGGGCGGGGGCCACTTCTCACAAGAAATGAGCACCCTCCTTTGCACCCCCCGATATCTGTCCATTTCCGACTTTTTGATCAGGATGCCAAGATCTACAAAATCCTGCAATGTGAGCTTTGGCCGAAATCCAATTTCAAGATTAGTGCGAGGTCCTTTCTCATATTCTTTTCTCTTGTCTGCCAAGCTCTAAGGAACAGGATTAATAATGTCTCCAGCTGTTACAAATGTCTCAGGTGATTGCACGTTGGCTCCTATACTATTATATAAACGTTTGATAAAACGATAAAATTAGTCTTTCATAATATTTATAGCTTGTTAAATTCCTTGCTTTCTTACTCAGGACACATTCTATAACGCAAAGTTAAGGTCATTGGTCTACCATGCACTCTTTATTTCTCTTGGACATTTCTTAATTGTCAAGCTTGACCAGTCAAGTAATAAAACAAACATTACTCGAAGAGAACATAATATAATTTTTACGAACATTGAATAAATCGATACAACATACGTTGAAGGCGTACAACCAGCAAAAAAATGAAAAATCGGTGGTATTTTTAACATACAAATTATTATTAACTTAAAAATAAATTCATTCATACAAAACCACATAAAATCCGCGGAAATCAAATAGAGATTAACGCCCTCAGGCAGAATTCGCTTTACAATATAATGAAAATATAGCGTGTTAACTAACATTTTCGATGCTAATGGGAAGTCAATCAGCAAAACAGACGTATATTAAAATAGCGTACATAAATATCTATAAATAATATTTTAAGTGTCGGACGTAACATATTTCGAGAGGCAGACAGCAATTGATCTTCAACATCAAAACACGTGTTTAAAAATAAAAACTGCGGTATATTTTGCTCATAGTGGTTGATATGTGCTAAAAATATTTACAATTTATACCATGTTTTAGAGGACACATATCGCTGTTTTTAGTTTAGAATTGTAGCGCTTGTAAGAACAAGTGTATCTGTTGAAATATATAACGTGCAAAAATTATTTTTAAACAAATTATTCATTCCACACGTATCACTTTACTACTGAACTAGAGGACGCGTGGAATTCAGTGCCAATTATTATATTTGAGCGCCTTGTATTTTAGTTATTCAATATTTCAGTTTTTAGTTATTTACTTTTCAGTTTCTTAGTTTTCAGTTTTTCAGCTTCTCAGTCTTCAGATTTTCAATCTTTCTATATTTTAGTTTTTCAGCTTTTCAGGTTTTTAGTTTTTCATGCTCTTGAGTTTCGATCATTTTTTTTGGTAATCTGTGACCTTGGTTGATTGCCTTCAAATATCGATTTTCAGTCGAATCGGAAGATAAATGGTAAGACTGATTCGCCATTTTGAATTTTATAGTTTCCATCTCACATATGTAATCTGAGATCTCAATTGCCTTCAGATATTGATTTTCAATCGAATCTGACAATAAAGGATACATTCTCAACCATGTTGACGCCGGCAATTTGAATTTTTGAGCAACGGTCACATATTCGTAGTCTGTGACCTCGATAACCCTCAAATAGCGATTTGCAATCGAATCGGACCATAACACAGCGACCTCGAAAACCAGCGCATACTGAGTTTCAGCGGAATCGGACAACAAATAAGGAAATTATTTTAATGCAATTTTCGGTAAATTTTTCACATCCTGTATATTGTGTAAATGTGAATGTTTTTCAGTACACTGCCTTACCGGCCAGGTAATTTGTAAATTTAAATACATGGATTTTTTAAACGTTCATAAGTAAATACGTGAAGATGAAGGCCGTTTTAGGTGTCTCTAGAAAGAGGAAGATTGGTGTTTAGTCTCTTTACCAAAGTACATGGACAAAGCCGGAAATCCGGCTACGCACGAGCGAAAGAAAGATGTTTTTTTCGTAAAAATTGATGTTTCAAATTTGGCTCGGCAAAAGCGAAAGAAACATGCCTTCTTTAGAAGGATTGAAACGTAACCTAAAAAATTCGAAGACATCAACGTTTTAAACGCTCGTAACTAAGGTAATACTTGGAGTAGAGGATCGGTCGACGTCTCTATGGAAAAAGGAAGATTGGCATTTTATCGACATCGTAAATTTTATAGCGGAAATCGAAGTTTCGGCTCGGCCTATGGGAAAGAAAAATGGCTATTTTCGTAAAAATTGAAAACCATCCGCGCTTTAAAAATTCATAACTAAATAACTAGGAAATAGCGTACAAAATCGACAACGAAAAGTTACCATCTGTCACTCAGTGATCGAAGACAGAATATAACTACAAAACTGTTTCCTCTCTGAAGATTTTTGGTATGGTGGGAGAATATGAAGGGGGGGGGGACATTTTTTTTAAACGAATGATTTATCGATATCTGTTCATATTGGTAGTTAGTATATGTACTTCGCATACCCCAATTAAATTGGCAGACGAATATTCCGCTCGGTGCGCGGTAGAGGTAATTCTCCTCTGCGTATTTAATTGGAGTATGCGATGAACATATACTAATTACCTATATGGACATACATCGATAAATCATTCGTTTAAAAAATCCCCCCCCCCCCTCCATATTCAGAGAGAAAAAAGTTTTGTAGTTATATTCTCTCTTCGATCACTGAGTGGCAGACGGTAACTTTTCGTCGTCGATTTTGCACGCTATTTCCCTAACTAAACTACTTGAAATGGAAGCAGGAGAGAGGAAGATTTAAGTTTTTTTGTCCATACCAAGCAGTATGGGCCAAATCTGAAATTCGGCTAGGCGCGAGCGGAAGAAAAGTGGCTTTCTGGGCTTCAAATTTAACCTAGGTTGAAAACATGGAATTCTCAAGTTCGTAACTAAATAAATACTCGGCTGGAAGCTCGTTCTATGTCTCTACGGAGAGAGAAAGATCGGCGACATATCGGAATCGTATTATTATAACACGAGCAGATCTGAAGGATCCGCAGCACTCAGGCCTGTCGGTCCATTGTGCATTAGCGTCATGTGGGATCTTCTAGAAGAGACCTGTAATTCCTCCAGCTGTAAAAATTGCCTTTGGAGATGCCTATACCTTAACGCACCTAAGGATGCGCAACTGTATAGGATATGAGTGGTGGTTTCATCCTCCACTCCACACATCCTACAAATAGGGCCGTTTTTCAACCCCATTTTATGAAGATGTTTGTTCAGAGGTCAGTGTCCTTGTTAACAACCCTACTATCCGTCTCATTTTTTCTCTATCGAGCCCAAGCAGCCACTTAATGGTTGAGTCAGTCAAGGACCGCTTTACAAGGAGCCTCGACTACATCATTCCAGGGGCCTGGGTCCAATAGTTGCTGAACCTTGCAGTGGCCCAGTCTCGTAACTCTGATTGAATCAGACTTTTTGGCAAACCGAAGGCTGGCTGGGGGCCAGGGAACGGAGTTGTTGCTCCTTCTCCCGCCAATCGGTCTGCCTCTTCGTTGCCCTCCACACCTCTGTGACCGGGCACCCATATGAGTTTGACAGAGTTGTGTTCGCACAGCTCTGTCAAATTATTCCGACAGTTTAAAACTGGCCCTGAGGTCACTTTGTTTGACACAAGAGCCCTCAAGGCTGATTGGCTGTCGCTACATATATTAATATGTTTGTTGGCGATACCTCTCCTGAGATTGTCGCTTGCACACACCAATATGGCGTATAGTTCTGCTTGGAATACACTAGGATACTTTCCTAGTGGCACCGATATACGAGCCCTTGGTTTGCAGCCATGTATGCCAGCACCAGTTCCCTCCTGAGTCTTAGATCCGTCTCTGTACCAGTCAAGGCCTTTGGGATTCAGAAGATGGTTTTTATCGCGCTCCCAGTCCTCTCGACTGGGAATCGTAAATTGCAGGATCAAAATCGGAAATTCGACCAGACAGAAGCGAAAGAAAAACGTCATTTTTTTACATTTCGCCGGCGCCGGCGTACTCTTTGACATTTCGCCGGCATACTCCCATACATGTTTCTCCCTCGAAATTATATGTATTCTGTCAAAGAAATGTTCACAATAAAGAGATAGCTGATTTTTGTACGCGAATAATAAGAAAACCCGCGAGTAATTAGCGCCGCCGCATAAACGGCTGAGCCCGCGCCCGGCCCGCGAATGCACGCGCTGCCGGAACCTTTATCGGAATAAAATCGAGAAGAGGAAGGGGCTCGCACCAACTGGATTTTATTATATAGTAAGCAAATATTTTAATTTGTTTATCGAGCAACTTATAGTTATATACAGGAAAAATGCAAATGGAGCAATCTCAGTGTCATATTTCTGACGTCTAAAGTCGGCTTAGTGCTAAGGTGTCCCGGATTCGAATCCTGACCAGGGAATGGATGTTTAGTGGCGTCTTTAATGTGTTACCGAGTGACCTAGACCATTGCTGAGTAGCACAACGTCTAGTCGCTGCTTTCTCTTCTGAGTTTGAGTCTCTCTCAGTCGCGGTAAATGGCAATGCCGTAGGGGATGGTTGTTGTACGTGTACGTGTCCTGGTTGTGTGATGAAACAGCACTACTTAAACTCCGTTAGAATGTTAATATAAATAAGACCATTAAAAAAAGTAAGGAGAAGCAGTTTCTACAAACACTAAATCATCTCCCAATCATACCCACATGATTAGCGAAACGCGCATCGACTGTTAGTATTTGAGTGTTTTGTTCAAATGTTTTGGTGTTTCTGCAAACCATATAAGAGGCAGCGTCACACCGGATGCTTCACATTTTCTATAAAAGCAATAAATTTCATGCAAATTCAATATATTCCTTGTTTAAATATTAACATATTTTATTAAACTTTGGAAATTAGTCACTGAAAAATACATTTTGACGACTCTTCCAGAAATGATGCATATTATAGTCAATTCGTAAAAGGAGGATAGTAATAAATGCAGGTGGCGTTTGATTTTGAAGGGGGTGTAATTCAAAATAAGTTTTACGACTTATCAAATCAACGTCTCCCTGTTACATGTGACGCTTGATACTCTTGACAGATCGCTTCATCATTATCCTCCTCTTATGGATTTAGTATAGTACCATTTTGTACTGTTCTGTACATTTATCAGTTTTCTTTCTATTTCTTTTCTATTGTTACGTGTTTTACTTACTTTGTTTAATAATTTACTGATTACACAATGACAATATTTCTAACCTCACTTTCGTTACCGAACGTCACTTTTTAGAACGTCTCTTCCACCGGTAATCGCGCCTTATATACTCTGAAATTGCCTCCAGACTCATCCAGAACACAATCTAGAATCTACTCCTACCACACTCTAGAAAACTCTATATCTTTCTACTCTATATCTTTCTACAAACTCTATATCTTTCTACAGTCACTATTAGGCATAGGCGTATCATAGGGGGATGTAATGCATAACGGTATTTTACGATTTGCCGAAAATTCCACGGATACATTTTGTTAAAATGAAAAACTTCCATAAAAGATATGGAGAGAGTATTCCGAATCCTTACCTCTAGAAATTCTAGTTTGTTCATGAGGTCGTCTGGATCTTTAGCCTTACTTCACACCTCGGCCTAAAAGACTTTTGTAAATTACTTTTGTGATATGTAATTTTTTAACATATAAAATTATTGGAATCTGTAGTTTTGTTGGCCTACATCTAATACAATTGGAGTTAGGGGTTCTCAAGATAATTAATAAAACTTGCGATTTCCATTTCCCAGGAACCCGTAGGGGCGATGCAATAGGCTGAAGATTGATATCAATACATGGTACAGGAAACTTTTATACTTTAGTTCACTGCAGTCACAAAGTTGCTCGATTTTAGTTACTGGATTATAATATCTGCATTCATAATTTTAACCTTGCCCAAATTCTTGAAAAGAATTCCTTATATCGTGCAGTGTCCACTAGAAGATCATTAGTCATTAGTCTTATTGAACCTTTGGTGCCAGGCATTGTAATATTTTTGTCCAATAAATTGCGAGCTCCTTCGCTTGTCTCTGGCCTGGAGTATTCCTCGAGTAGGAATACTCACATTTTTATAACTCTTTCGCCGTGTTCTTTGAACAAGCTATACAACGATTTAGGGTCGAAAAATAAAATTCTAGCACCTTTTTTGGCAAGGTATCAGCTATTTCGTTACTTCTTAATTTAAAAATTACTTTCGTCAAACAGTAAAATTTTCATGTTCCAGCTTCTCACCTTACAGATGTGTAACTATCTTGGCATGAACGACTCCCTCATTTCAACATAGTAATATTGCTTCATGCTGCTTTAAGTTCACGTCGCGCATTTTTACTTCACCCTATATATTTAGAACGCTCTGTTCGAATAGTCGAAACTGGCACCAATTATTCACCGCTAACTGTCAGGAAAGGCTGCACTAAAGGGTATTAAAGGCCCTGAATTATTTCATTGATAGCATTATCAACGTAATCCAAATGTGATGAAACTAATCTTGATATACGGCTTCGAAGCCAATTCTTTAGCAAAGCGAGATAAAAAAAATCTTTAAAAAATTGAGCCTTCAAAGAAAAGATAATGTAACAGATAAAAATGCAAAAAACATATAACTGAACAGACATGATGGAAATAATAACGAAGGTCTGGAGAAAAGAAAGTTAAGATTACCACTAGTAAAATAGATATACCTTAAAATAAGTTATTTGCGGAACATGTTAAGGTGGCCATTTCCTAGAAAGAGACATCCGATAGGGAAATATTAATTATTTTTGCCCATAACTTTTTCTCTTAGTACGTATATTAAAACAAAAACTATAAAAGTACCTAAGTAGAACCATAACAAGACTATTACTATGAATTTTCACTCAATAATTTCAGCGGTTTGCAAAATAGCTGGATTTAAAACTACGAAATAGGAAGATTAACATAATTTTTAAATTTAAATCTAGCTATTTTGCAAACCACTGAAATTATTGAGTGAAAATCAATAGTAATAGTCTTTTTATGGTTCTACTTAGGTACTCTTATAGTTTTTTAAAACATACATACTAAGAAAAAAAGTTATGGTCAAAAATAATAAATATTGCCCTATCGGATGTCTCATTTTAAGGAATGGCCACCTTAATAAATTTTAAATTCTCACTTGACGAAAAATATGCATGCAATAGTTATGAACTTGCATCGATTTGATCAACAACTATTATTGATAAATAGTAGCAACTAAAATAAAAATAAAATAAGTAGCCTCGATCAATTTATAATTTTATTTTAATTTTAAAATCAACTAAAAGAGAGTTTATATACAATAAGGTATAATGTATTTAGCGGGTGATTAGGTATTCATGTTTACAATCAAATACAATCTTCAGTTGGTACGTGTACACATTTGTAATTGTGTAATTATCATCAGTTACGTTGTTGGAATTAGTGACTTGTGATTACCATTAAATTAGCGTCATTGATAAAGCTAACAAGGAACAACATTGTAACATTATAGTGGTATATTGGAACACATTTTTTTGTGAGTAGATAATTAAACATATTAACTAAAAGTATTTTTTTCAAAAAAATGAACCTCTTTCAAAAAGAATATTAGTAAAAATCATGAAGTTGAATTTCATCTAGTTGAAGGGATAGGACCTAATATTGACATTGAAGTGTGTTTTTCATATGCTTTTTACAACGTCAATATCGATATTAGTTGACAATATCCAATAACCGGGAAAATCGTTGACATATTTCTTTCTTATTTGTTAGTAACGCAAAGCAAATTAGCTCTTCTAAATAGTTCAAATAGGTCAAACCTCTCTAAACGCAGTAATAACAAAGCTGAACAGGTTGAAATCTGAGAAAATCTAAAATACCAGGGACAAGGAGCAAATTTAGGGAGATTTATAGTGAATTCCCTATTGTTATTATTATTTAAGTTATTATCAAAAGTTCATATGTTCTATAGAAAGAATGAATTTCGTTTGATCATCAATATTCGCCCCCAGATAATGTCAACATGTAACCTTATTAGCTTGCTCTACTCATTTTCCCCAGTTTACACACCACCCCACCCACCCCTTCAACGGAATCATCTCAAAATATAATCTGGTTCCAGATGTCATTATAATATATACCAAATTTCACGTGAATATGTCAATTTAATTTTATCAGCCCCTTTGATAATAATGGAGTGGGGGTGGCGGAGGGATTGAAAATGTTATTAAAAAATATCAGACTTTAGCTTCTAGTATTTACCCCAAATTCAAGTTTCTGTACACTTACCAGCTTGCTTTACTTATTTCCCCCTATTTACCCCTACTTACCCCCGGACTCTTCACCGGAATCATCTCCAAATATAATCTAATTACAGATGTGGTTACAATATATGCATGGGCCAAATTTCAAGTGAATATCTCAATTTTATTTTATCAACCCCTTTAATAACAGCGGCGGTGGTAGGGGAGATGGTAAATATTATAAAAAAAACTGGGGTCATCGCTTCTGGTATATACACCGAACCTCAAGTTGTTGTAGTCTTTCCAGCTTGCTTTACTTATTTAATACCATTTACCCCCCAATCCTTCACTGGATATATTAAAAAAACAATCAAATTTCAGATCTCGTTATAATACATACATGTATAAAATTTCAAGTCAATATTTTAAACCGTTCCAGAGAAATCGTGAGGACTAAAAAAAAGTTACAGACAGACAGACCGACCTACAGACAGACCGACCGACCGACAGACAGACAGACAGACAGAAAGATTTTTCCGCTCAAATTTAAAATCTCCACGTTTCATGGCATTCTACTTATTTTTAAAAAAATCATTTTTTTTTTACGATTACTATACTTCCAATCCATTACATGGATGTGGAAGTAATTAACTTCTAGTCACCTTTTAAGACAGACAAACATACAGACGGACGGGCGGGCAAGCGGACAGAGAGACTAAGAAACCATTAATTTATCTGAGACAGATACAATGTATACACTTGTTGACAAACAGAAAAACAATATTTCAAATATTGAAAAATATAAAATACATTACACAAGAGACATTTTAAACAAACTTTGAAAAAAAGTAAAATTTTAACCTCGAGCGTATGGCTTATAGTTTGCAAAAGATTTCATAGAATTCGCTTAAACTATTCCAGGGTAATTATTGAACAAATACAAAAAAAAACAAAAACGTGCATTCAGGTCGACCTAAGAACCTCCTCCTTTCTACAAATTTTTAAAGTTGATTAAAAGTATAAATACCTTACAGACTTAAGCAGATTTAAATGGCGTGCAGAAAAAAGGTTAATAAAATTCTTCGATTTAGTCTACTAAGTTAAAAAAAATCGGTTGGAACACCCTACCCACTCCATTATTAAATCATCACTAAGCATATTTATAAATTAAGAACTATTCTATCAAAGCCATTTTGAGGTTTGCTGTATATAATATAGGTTTTCGGAAATAACTATTCAAAACTACTAAAACACTTTGTCGCGATCTTGCTTGTGTACAATATTTCTCTTGACTATTGACATTCGTGGACTAAAATAATATGAACAAACCTTCCCTACTCTTCTTATTCAGCTGCAGTTTGTAATAACAAACACACAAACTGCTCTGCGATTTCTGCATAATGCGCACTATTGTGCGTTATGTTTGATAGGCGTACATGTCCCTATTAGATAATGCAATATCGAGTTGTATTAAATCATATTCAGCAAATTGTTGATTGTCGCCTTGATTGTTCGGCACAAACATTCATACATTCAAGTTTATATATCCTTCAATACAAGGTATTCTACAGGTACGTTTTTTTTCTCTTCAATTTAATATGGCAAATGTATTTTATAATACTATTATTTCTTCGCTTACAACTATAACGTGGTAAGAAAATCACGTAAGTAATAGATAAAAGTATAGTTAAAACAATGTGAGATCGTCGACTGATTAGCAATATTTCACACATATTTCCATACATATAAAGACGATATTGTTTATCTCTAAACCAATTTAGCTATTTTTAGTGAAGTTGCCTAAAATATTTCGGAAGGGTTGGGTGATGGCCAGAACTTGTGCATTTAAGAAGCCTGCTTTCCAGACTGTCTTAAAGAGGCAAAAATACCTCTGACATTCACTGCAGATACTTTACAAACATTTGTGATGATTGATTATTTGATAGCCTGGAGAGCGCCAACACCACCAAAGAGCGGCGCCAGTGTATAGACAGAGTGACCAAACAGGAAGCAATGTGTTAGAGTGGGTAATGTACTGAGCGAACCACAGATTGAGTATGGAGTGCCGCAAGGTATATTTTAGGTCCTAAACTCTTTTACCTTTTACATTGACGGACTATGCTAAGGTAGAAGGGAAATAACCGCCATTTTCTAAAAAGGTAATACACGGGATAAACTCCATAGTACAAACTGATGTTCCTCTCATAAAAGTTGGGGCGACCACAAATTGTTAAGGGGCCATTTTACAAATATGCTCGCTTTTAGGAGGGGAGGGAGGCACTGAAAATGTGACAAAGTGAACGAGGGAAGGGGTTTACAAAAAGCGAACGTTCACAAAATACCACCAGAATTTTTCATACTTAAAAGTTGAGGAGAAGGGGACTTTCTAAAGGATCGTTCGTATAATGGTGGGGTCTTATAAATGTTACAAGGTGGTATAAACGGGACGGATTAAAAATAGATCACTTTGACAAATGTAATAGTTGAATGGCTCCTAACATACATTTAGAAAAGACATCATCTCTCCAAATATCGCGCCGCATTACTTTCCTCAAAAGCATAATTATTTCGTTCCTCCAACGGCAAAAACCCTCGCTCAAAGATCATACAAGTCTATTGCCCTCATATTGCAATAAACGTTTTTTCTACACCCACACTAAGTCAGTTCATACATAACTTATAACATAATATCTATCATAAAACATTCTATTTGTTTTGTAAAATATGGTAATAAATTTTTTAGTGCACTCCTCTTAAAGAGGAAATCTTTACTGATCCATTGGCGTTACTACACCAAAGAGTGCCTGTTAGAGCCCGCTCCTCCAACAACCAGCCCAGATCTCAACAAGGAATCACAGAAACTCATACTCTACTTCCCTATACGCCATTCCCAATAGCACGATTTTCTGCACTGCTTGGATTGCTCAGGCAGTTATTGCAGACTCTGGACATGGCCATTCTTAACATTTTAGAGGTCTTTTCTTATCGGCATGAGTATGGTCTTAGCATATCACATTCTACTAACTTCTATTTGGAGATCATTGTAGTTGCTCAACATTTCAGTTTCAAAATGTACAGGAAACCTCATTGTAAGATGTGCTGAAATAATAATCAATAAATTCTTGGACCCTATAAAAAACATTTTCTTTCAGAAAACCTGTAACTTTAATCAGAAACTTTTTTCCCATTCACTTGGTTGCAGATTATATAATATTACTGATAAATATCTGTAATTATTAATTTTCCTTGATAAGCGGAAATGTGGTACAATTATGTTGTTTGTTTGGTATTATAACTAGCTTGAAATTGATATTCGTGGAGATGATTTTGAGCATGGACAATACATTCAAGTATGTACTGATTAATAGAAGTATTCAGGTATCATTGTTAGAAGTTGTAATGGCTCCCATGACTCTGATCTGCAATTTTAATATTTTGTAGGCATGTGGAGAGATCCCCAAAGTATAATGCCATAGCACATTATACTATGGAAAAATGCATGATAGGCCATTACAATTACATTTTGATGAACGAGGTAATTGAGATTTTTTAATAAGTAGATAAAACTAGACAATTTCTTGGACAAGCAATATATGCGAGCTTCCCAAGATAGCTTAGTATCAAGAGTGAGACCTAGGTATTTCACAGGCTCATTATTGTTGAGGGGGGTAGAAGGGTTTAGGGTTTGAGTCTTTTCCTCATTTAACTTGAATCTGATATTATTGAAATAAACCTTAGCTTGAGAGTGCATTTCTTCTGATATTTGTTTGAGATGTTTTGAATCGTATCGTGGTGCTTGGATATTACCCAGTGGAGATAACTGGCCACCTTGTGAAGTGTACTACTAAGCGTGCCAAAGTAGTAATTTGTCCTTTCCCCTGTCGGATACACAAACTCAGTCATAAGCCGATTCCATCTGTATTCAATCCACGTCCGCCGTTCTCTCTCGACATATACCTATATCATATTATTATTTTTAAATAAAATAAAGATGCTCAAATCAGAGAGCTCAGACAAGCATTTTTTGTACATTTAAGATGTTTGCATTAATCGACCACTTTAATACAGACTATTATTTGAGCTGCAACGCGGTTCTATCATCGACTCTATTCTCCCGATTAAAAATCAATAAATAGAACAAATAATGGTCTCCAATATAAGATCTATAAAGTATGGCAATAAATTTAGGTAATTGGGAAACTATACACGACAGACTGTTCGTTAGAATGCTAACTACTTGAAACAATAATATATTATTAAACCCACTCGATTCAGTTTGGAAAATTTATAGTGTTATAAGCTCATGTCGCATACCGAACTGCAATAATTTGTTTTAATTAAATCTGTTAAAGAGATTTTTGGCAAGACTCGTAGACTGTAACTTTATTGAAACCATTTATAATTAAAATTATACAAACAAATCCAATCAGCTCTATAAATTATAATTAATCGACATAAATTATTTTATTATTTTCGTTATTATTGGCGATACATTTAGTATTTAAAAGATCACTATTATAAAATTTATTATTATTATGTTGGTTATCGTTCGAATGTAATTTTGCATTAAATTAATTGATTAATATTTATTCATTTTGAAAACGGATATTTATGAAATGTTGTTACAGACACAAATATCGTTGATACATATTGAAACGCTTGTTTAATAATTGAGCCAATTTAATTATACAGGACGGGTTAAAGGACGATTTTGAAGCATAAAAACGAGACGAATGTATAGGTTATTCAAAGTCAGTTTGAAGATAAAAAAAAAGACGGACAAGGGGATACTTCATAACAAGAGAAATGTCATAAGCGCCGACTAGAATCAGTTTTCAATTATTGTAAATATTTATATTAATTGATCGGCATGATGTTAATTATTTATTTATAATACACGATTTATTTATAATAAATAATATTAATTTAATGAACAACTCCGTAAATGATTCAATAAGAGTATATAAGTATCATCTAACCTACGGCTATGCTACCGGCAATTATATGAATAAACCAAATCAGGCAGCGGGTGTCATTATATCATAAATAGACTTTGCAATGATTTATCTTGGTAGCAACGCATTAGACTGAATTTCCAAATTAATAATATAAATACTATACTACCATACGAAAATTGGGCAGCTACTATAAGCGGCCGAAAGCTCCACATCAAGTGTTTGGGAAAATCTGTCAATTTAGTTGATAACGATATACGCAATGTATATTGCACACCAAGTGATTCAGTTTATACCTAATATGTTGTATTTTAACAATTTTGTTAATAAATTTTCGTAAAAAGTAAAATTAATTAACAAAATGTAATTTAAAATGTCGTAGATTTGCGACATCAGGTATTAATCACGAAAGTGCACTCGCATAATGGTGACAATCGCTCCAAGGCGAGTGCAAAATAATTCGGACTTGTACGACATGAAGCCAAGAAAAAAATTCATCCTTAAAGGGTTAAATATACGTGCAAATATACGTAAACATCATTCTTATCATTTTTAGATTGATTTAAACTTTTATATTTTAAAATTGATATTGAAAGTTATTGAAAAATACTCTACAGGTTGTCATTCTTAACGGATTCACTTTATTTCTTTTCTATCGCTTCGTTTATTATCAGAATAGTACACTAATGAATTTCATACTGATCTGTCGAGTAGTTTCCTTATTATGAATAATTAAAATGAAAAAAGATATAATTGTTAATTATAAATTAAACACTGCTTTTAGATGAATCAATCAATATATTATAAATACTCTACATATGTTTCGGCTTATTAGGCCTTTATCAAGAGTATTGCATAGTGAATACAGTATTCACTATGTAATACTCTTGATAAAGGTCTAATAAGCCGAAACATGTAGAGTATTTATAATATATTGATTGATTCATCTAAAAGCAGTGTTTAATTTATAATTAACAATTATTTTCAAGATGTTTCACAAGGTACCTACCACAAGTTCAGTTCAGTGTATGAATTTGTCTAATTCCTTATTTGACAATTCTCATTCTAACACTAGCATCCACATAGTCCCCTGCGGCCATGCAGATTAAACTAGTATCTACATAACCCCCTGCGATCATGAAGATTCAGTTAAAAATGAGAACAAAGGCCTAAATTGAATTTATTTATCTACCTTGTCTTAAAAATTGTTTCATTCTAATGGATTACATTTTCATGAAATCTATTATTCTGTTTCTTGGAAATGCTTAGCCTTTGAAACGTTTTTCGCCCTTATTCTGGAGCTGCTCATCAGAAAGACATAAAGCCACTCAAAGATGTTTCATGCAAAACCAAGACAATTTCTAAGAATAAGTGTGAAATAATTATATTTATAGTTATTTTTCTGCTGTTTGCAAAATCCTATAAAGAATATGTTTCAATACAATTATAAGCAAACAAATAATAATTCATCTTAAAAAAAATATGTTAATATCAAGATCAAATTTTGTAGAGAATTAATTTTTTTAAGGCTATGCCCATAAAATGTGAGAATTTGCAGAGATATGTATACCAATGGGAAAACTTCTTCATTTTTCGAAACACGTACCAAGTATAACGTGGAAAAAATTAACATAAAGGATAGATGCAACTTTTTTTATTTTAAACTTTATTTCTAGAATTAGCAATTTTCAATAAAACCACGTGTAAAAATATGGAACACTCGCACATGAAATGCTGCAAAGAATGGTGTAAAGTTAGTAAACATTGAACGTAAACTGGTAACGCGATGTTGAGGGCAACTTACAGGTAGCACACTGTGATGGTATCATGAAATAATGTACCAGTAGATCACTCATTCATATTTAAACTTGTTTTACAGAACAATTTATTTTTTCATGGTCCATGGCTTCATTTCATCAAGTTCTCTATTGTTCTGTAATTCACTAATAATAATAACTTGATCAATGAACTAATGTTATACGTATAGCACTTATTGGATACAACAACTTGCGGGGCGTGCACTTGAGGTTAAATTATCAACCACTTTGTTACACTGAATCCTATTGTTACGTGAACGAGACAAAAAAAAATATTTTCAAGGAGAGCCTTTAAAAATAGTACTACTTATTTTTATATGCATGCATAAATCCCACGTGATGTATAGTTATATGTGGGTCATTTAAATAAACAAGATATTTGTAGATTTATAGAAAGGTTAATGATAAAGCCCACCATTAATTTTTTCAACTGAGTAATAGCGGTTTTCGTATATTTAAATTAATAAATTCGATTAGACACACTGACAATAAATTTTCACGAGTTGCAACTGGTTATATTAAAGTATCTCCGCATTTCAGCTTAAATTAAAAAACATCGTTGTTATAAAACACATGTTTCACATTTAGTGCATGAAATATAGAAAAAATAGCGGAAATAATTTGAACAAAGCTGATTTTTAGACAAAGATCCTTAGGTAGAAGAAAATTTTAATATACTAATAAGAATTGAAGAACATTGAACTGTTTTAAAGGCATTTAACTTTTAAAATTATTATAGTATGTAAGAAATTATTTATCAGAACATTTCATTATAAAACATATATGTAGAGACCGCCGATGATATGGCAAGAGTCCACAGTTTTTAAAGACTGGTTACCAAAAAATTATGAAATAATTTCGCCCGTCGCGTGCGTCGTTTCGTTAATTGAACCTTATTACCTAATACCGATATTGGTATCTATTAGTCCGTGTAAAACGCGGGGTTTGAGGTTCGGAATGCCCCCTTCATAGGGACTACTATAGTATTTTATGTTTGTTGGGTCGCTGATTAGAAAAATTAGAGTCCCGCGGCTCTAAAAATAGTACGTCAACCCTAGAAATGCCAAAAACCACCCCTTTTGGGGGGTTTTCGTGGTAATGTGAATAATACTGTATAATATCACATCAGGATTTTGCCATAACCTCAAAAAACCCATAATTTAAGCGATTTCGACATCTCGTCACATAAATCGCCGTAACTTTTTCTAGACTAAAATGACTCTTTTTTGTACCAGATCGATTGCAAATCAAATTTCCAGTCTGGTGATGTGAGGCACGATATTTTTTCGACGCCATTTAAATGAGATATCGGCCGCCAAAGTGAAAGGTCCGAGGATTTCGCTTCTCAAGCGACACTACCCAGCTTCGAGGGCCTCTTCTGCCAAACGTGAGCTAGCAAAAATCTGAAAGAATTTAGGAGTACGTAGGAAGGCATGACAAATCGAGTGGCGTAAGCCGGAGGTCGATACGTGCCTTGATTTTCAAAATATGGCTGCTCGAAGTCACCAGAAGGTGAAAATCGTATTCTCTTATCGCTTCCAGAGGCCATATCTCGAAAACGAAACGAGATATAGAGCTGCAGTTTGCGTCATTCGATCTCTCTCGTCTTCCTGCATAATATCTTAGAATTTCCTCAGATTTTTGTTGGCATCTATGTAGGAAGGCGAGATAAATCAAATGGCGCAAACCGTAGCTCTGTATCTCGTTTAGTTTTCAAGATATGGCCTCGGGAATCGGTAAAAAAATTCGATTTTAACCTTGCGGTGGCTTCGAGCGGCCATGTCTCGAAAGCCAAGGCACGTACCAACCTCCGGCTTGCGCCACACGATTTCTCACGTCAACTTACGTACCATAGAATCTTTTCAAATTTTTGCTAGCTTTCGTTTGGCAGAAATGGCCCTTGAAGCTGGGTCGTGTCGCTCGAGACGCGAAATCCTCGGACCTCTCACTTTGGCAGCCGATATCTCACTTAAAAGGTGCCAAAAAATATCGTGCCTCATATCATTGGCCTGGAAATTCAGTTTTTAATCGACCTAGCACAAAAAGAGGCCGTCATGTTTGTCTAGAAAAAGTTACAGCGATTTATGTGTAGAGATGCCGAAATCGCTTAATTTATGCGTTTTTTGAGGTTATGGCAAAATCCTGATGTGATGGGGTTAGATAGACCTCGGATTAGGATTCAGCGACCCCAAAAACATGGTCAGCCCCCAGATCAGAAACATTTTTTTTTTTAGTGTGGCTGTGTAATTTACTAATTCAGTATGTTCATCTAAAATGAGGACAAATCTTATGCTGAGGATTGACCAAAAGAAGTGACGGTAACTTAGAGGTAGTCCCTAAATTACCGTAAAATAGAAAATTGATGGAATTTTCTTTTCACTTTTTGATTTGAGTTTAGATGAATGGGGATTCTATAATAGTAAACGAAAGACATATAGTGATACGAAGAAGCAAAGAGAGCGGCGGTGTTCTTTGTCGGCTTAAACTGCTTTATCGGCATTCCTTTGACAGCCTCACTATATCTCTTGCGTCTACTATACAATGAAATATTTTAGTTTTTTTTTTTTTCGACAGAAGTTTTAGCCTAGTTGTCAGGGGTTTTAAGGTGTCATTAAATGTTACGTGGTTGCATTTTTTAGAATAAGCAGTTTTGTTGGTGTAGAATGCGATAAAAAAAAGTTTACAGCCGTGGTGCCGGCGAACCCTAAAAAAATCGAATGTATTGGCCGAAATTCGGTTCTTGGCCAATAACTCGAAAAATAAAAAATATATATAAAAAAATAGCACTAGGTGATAATAATTAAATATGAAAACCCAATTAACTGCTGGCAACATAAAACATTTTTCCCAATGAAATAAACAATTTTTATATAATACTAAATCATACATAACAAAGTTAAGGATTTATTGCATAAAACTGCCCTGTACCATGTGTATCACGTGACAAAGTGAATTTTATTTCATTTTAAAGTACGTATAACCTACTTCTATCGGAAATCTACATATTTGTGAAATGTACTGACAATTACCTATATACATAGTTGATTTTTATATTTGTAGTGTTAAAGGCATTCCACCCCAACCGAATACCAACATTAAATTCCAGTGTACGAAGGTACTTTTGTTTTCTTCTATGCGGTTTTATCTCCTTTAATTAAACGACGCCGCAGAAATTGCGAAACATTTCAAAATCGCTTTTTACTTGCACTGCGGCATTTATGTCCACATTTAATAAGGAAAAGGTAAACCATCCCAGATCGCAGTTTTGCAAATCGTAGTACAAATCTAGTCATATGTATCTACAAACCTAGTGTGAAATTATACAGAGTCGGCGATATACAAAAATGTCTAGTGCTTGTCAGGCTCGCATAAGAACGGCTCGCGAAGCGCGCTACATTAAATTTGTTGTTACTTTTGAACTAATTAATGACATTGAGCTCAACAAAGCTTAAATGACACAAGAAACATGTGGCTATTGGATTATCATATTTTCAAATATAAAAATAAATGTATGTAGGAATAGTATGTACATATATGAAGTCGGGACATAAGGAGATTTTCGATGGAATCGGCAAAAGCTCTACCATTTCTACAATTTTTAAGATAAAAGTCTGAAACTCTCACATATTACTCTTGAAGTAATGTATACAAAGATCCGATGAGTTAAAAAAATCTCAAAAATGTATTTTTGAAGATGTACACTTCCCAAATTTCAAAATCTTGAGAAAGTGATAAAATTTGATATGTATAACTAATTACTTTGGTTTAAATCGCGTTATTAGATTTCTGTAGGAGCGATTTTTTAAGCTTGAAATATATACTTTCAGATATTTTAAAAGGATTTACCTTTAAAATTGAATTCTTTATTTTACGAAAATAAAAGAAACATTTTTCTTTGCTCCAAAATTCGTGAAACTTGGGGTAAAATAAACGTTAATATCTTTTATCACAAAAATTATTTGGCATATCTATCCATCGGATCTTTTATACACTACTTTCAGAGCAATATGTGAAAGTTTTAGATTTCTGTCTTAAAGATTATAGTAATGGTAAAGCTTTTACTGATTTCATCGGAAATCTCTTCATGTTCCGACTTCATATACGTATTATTCCTACATACATTCATTTTTATATTTGAAAATGAGATAATCCAATAGCCACATGTTTCTAGTTTCATTTAAGCTGTGCTGTGCTCAATTTATTTAATTGCTTCAAAAGTTACAACAAATTTGGTGTAGTGCATCCGTGACCACGCACGCTTCGTAAGCCCTGCTTAGTGCTTATGTGTCGCCACGTTCCATTCTCGTGCGTTAAAAAATCTAGATCCTACATTTTTGTTGGCACAAAAAAATTTCATATGCGTTTTTGATGTGAAATTTCCTCCTCCATCGCCTAATGCTATTAGTTTTTTTATACATATTTTTTATTATTCGAGTTATTGGCCAAAAACCGAATTTCGGTTTTCGATTTTTTTAGTGGTCGCCGGCATCTTACAGCTGTAAGTTATTACCAACAAAACTACTTATTCTAAAAAACAATTAGTGACCGGTTTTTATCAAGTCTCTGACAACTGGGCTATTATATGAGCAATGGGTTCGATATAAAATGATTGTAAAAAATTAAGTGCAAATAGAAAATTGGGTAAAAAAAGAGTAAATCGTATTCGTGCGAGAACAATTTACTTACTCGATGTGCACTAAGATAACAAAATGTCACTTCTGAAAAAGACATAACAGAATTTTTCCAAAACAAATGAAGGTTTCAAGATATAACTGCAGACACAGGACAAAGTTCATCTTGGCACCAGGGAATAATCACGAAACTATTAACGTTTTATCTATTTAAGGAGTTGCCTGAGGAAATAGGCACCTTTTAGTGTTGCCCTATTTGGGAATGCTGCTCGACAATTAGTTAGTTGGTTGTACCTTAATTAATTCAGTAGATCATACAAAATGATTAGGATAACTTAATAAATATACAGGCTGTCCATTTTATCAGGACTCTCGAGAATTTCTTACTTAATGTCGGTCGTATACAGACTGTCTATTTTACGAGGGCCACACCAAATATCTCGCTTAATATCTATTGTAGAAGAATAAAGTTTTAGAAACAGTTATCCCATTTTTTTCTGAGCTATATTTCAGTAAAAAGAAATTTGAAATCCATAGCCTACTTTATGAGATATATTACAAAAACCTGAAAAATAGGAAAACCACAAACGGTTATAGCTTCCTTATTTGAGGAGATACGAAAAAAGTTAAAGGAATGAAAGTTGACGGCAAAGACAATAAGAATAATAACGTGTAACAAAAAAATCGAAAAATGCAGTTGGCTTTGACATACGCTATTGTGCAAAAATGAAAAATACATATCTCAAAGTAGGCCATGACGCCATTAATTCCGTTATTTTTTTCTCATTCCAACGATATAAAACATGTCACAGAAATTTTAACCGATAGTGTCAATATTTAATATTTTACGAATACCACAATTCATATAATTGAATCGTAACAATCAGCTGTGCCATAATTAGTGAAAGACAATGTATACAGTTATTAATAAATTTCACAGATTGTCACTGTTGTATGTTGTATGTTGCGTTGGCGAGTTCTAAGACAAATTTTATATCAGTAATTATGGTGTACACCAATAATAACAAATTCGATATGATTAGCATTTATTGTCAGTGCAATTTTGACGCTGAGATGGCAGTCACGGTTTACGGAGATAGATTTCCAGATGCTCCGCAGCCAAATCGAACTATGTTTAGGAAGTTAGTTTAAAATCTAAAAACGCACGGTTCATTGTCAAAAAAAGTAGTAAGGCGAGCGCATGTTGCGGATAATGTAAGAAAAGTGAATAGAGTAATGAATTATGTTAACCAAAATGAGGAAACCTCTTTGAGACAAATTCAGAGAAACTGTCGCATAAAAAAAGACAGTGCAAGAAAAATATTGAAAAAAAAACGGATTTCGATGCTACAAAATGAGGAAAGTTCAACATTTAAATGAGGGAGATAAGCCAAGGAGAGTAAGATTTTGTAGATGGTTATTAAATAAGAAAAGGAATGACGCGCTGATATGTAGCAAAATTCTTTGGTCGGACGAATCAAATTTTTCTAATAATGGATTTTTCAATAGAAATATGCATTATAAGTGGACACGAGAAAATACACATTGGTGCAGAGAGACTGCTTTCCAAGAAAGATTTTCTACGAATGTTTGGTTGGGTCTTTTAGGGACTAAAGTAATTGGGCCTTATTTTTATGATGGCAAATTAACCGCTCGTAGATACCTTAATTTCCTGCAAAACGAATTTCAAGATTTTCTTTATGAATTAACAGTTGCAGAAAGATTAAATTATTCATATTTTCAACAATATGGGGCTCCACCTCACACTGCTGTAATATGTACAAATTATTTAAATCAAGTTATGCCAGATAGCTGGATAGGCACCTATGGACCCATTCTATGGCCAGCTCGATCACCAGATATTACTCCCTTGGATTATTTCGTCTGGGGTTACATTAAAGACAAGGTATTTCAAACTGCCCCTGAAAATATTGAGGACATCAAAACCAGAATTCGAAACGCATGTGAGGCAATTACTCCTGAAATACTCCAAAATGTAATATGTAATGCGTGACGTGTCTCGTAGAGCACGTTTATGTGTCAGAATGCATGGTGCACAATTTGAGCATTTGTAGTTAGAAAAATAAATACACACAATTTCTTTTCAATATAGTAGTAGGTAGTACTGTTATACATAGTTTTTCGTTTTTTTCTTTGGATGTTCGTTTTGTACTTGTATTTTTATTTATGAGATATTTATTGGTTTGTATTAAATTGTAATAAATAATTACGGAATTATAATTATTATAAAGTGAATTTTTACTATTATGGCACAGCTGATTGTTACGATTCAATTATATGAATTGTGGTATTCGTAAAATATTAAATATTGGCCTACTTTGAGATATGTATTTTTCATTTTTGCACAATAGCATATGTCAAAGCCAACTGCATTTTTCGATTTTTTTGTTACACGTTATTATTCTTATTGTCTTTGCCGTCAACTTTCATTCCTTTAACTTTTTTCGTATCTCCTCAAATAAGGAAGCTATAACCGTTTGTGGTTTTCCTATTTTTCAGGTTTTTGTAATATATCTCATAAAGTAGGCTATGGATTTCAAATTTCTTTTTACTGAAATATAGCTCACAAAAAATGGGATAACTGTTTCTAAAACTTTATTCTTCTACAATAGATATTAAGCGAGATATTTGGTGTAGCCCTCGTAAAATAGACAGTCTGTATATATAGAAACATTATTTAGCAAAGAAAACGAATATAAACAATGATATTAACATATAGTAAACATTATTTTTTATCCTAAACCATTAATAAACTAACAATAACTTTGGTCGGGATATTTAACTAAATAAATTGCACATTTGCATTTGATTTGCCAGGTAATTCTTTAATTTCCTCTTGAAGACAAGTAAATTTCCAGCTAGTTTTATCTCATTTGGTAAACCATTGTAATCTTTTACACCATTAAAAAATATACTGTTCTTTAATAGCTCTGTTTTAACTGACGGTATATGAAAATGTCTACCAGTTCTGGTGTAATGTTCATGCTTTTCACGGTTTGTTATTAGCAAATGCCTTAAACCTAGTCCAGTTAAATTATTATATACTTTAAGAATAAAGACAAGCACACTATATTGGCAAAACTGTCTCACATTTAACCATTTTAGTGTCTTCAACATATTGTCTATATGTGCATAGGGATCCCACTTTAAAATAGCTCGCCTTCCTCGATTCTGCAAAACTTGCAGCCTATCTAGTTCTGCGCTATTGGTCATGTATAATATTGTCGAACAATAGTTCAAATGTGGTAGTACTATTGCGTTATAAATTTTAATTTTCAATTCCATACTTAGATTGTTGCTAACACGGGCCATGAAGCCAATTTCAGCAACGATTGTTTTAATCACATAGTTAATAAGTTCTTTAAATTTTAACTTTCTGTCGATGATAACACCTAGGTACTTGTATTTTTCAACCCACTCAACTGCTCACCATCAATAACAATTTGTTTGTTATTACGTTTTAATTACGTGTATTCTCCACCCGAGGATATCACCATTGCTTTTGATTTTTTGATATTCAGCTTCAATTTATTGCAGTTCAACCAGCTGGAAATATTTCGTAATTCCTCGTTCATATTTATGATCAGTTCATTAATATCCTTTCCAGCAGTAAACACCAACGCATCATCTGCAAAGAGTCTAATTTCTGAGTATTTCAATATTCCAGGTAAATCATTGATATACAAACAAAACAGGAGTGGACCGAGTATACTGCCTTGTGGAACACCATGTATAATGTTTTCTATATTAGACAACGCCCCTTGCCACTTAACCATCTGGTTTCTGTCATCTAAATAACTTTTGAACCAATCGCCAACTTTGCCTGAAAAACCATATGCCGCTCGCTTCTTCAGGAGTATACCCCTATCCACTGTTTCAAATGCACGTTTCAAGACTAGAAATGCCGTGGTCGTGCCAGAAATAGTCACTACGAAAATTGTGCCGATATTTACAAGCTACGAAATGATTTAAAGACAGGGGAGGCGAAAAAGCAGGCCCACCCCTTACCAGGCCAGTCCAGGTCTACAGCGATGATTGGGGCAAAGAGCTCAAGCTCGACCCCTAATCATCCGAGACTGTCATATTTAGTCAAGAATATTGGCGGCCAAATCCAGTCGCTCAGTCGTCTATTATGTATTCATGCCATGACTGGGCGGCTCCACTCGATCCGCTCGACGGACGACTAAACCGCGTGCCGGAACAAACCTTGGATGCTTTTATATACCACCGGACCTGCTGAATACGCCGAATTGGACATGGGACATGCTTGTTGCCCTCTGCCTCCTCCGTTTCCAAATCTATATTAACCGTTCCACAGGTAAATATCCATTCACGGTGGGTTATGAGAAAGATGTCCGAGAGAATGTTTTGTACGCTCTGTATATTGTTTTGTTTTTGAAGAATCACTATTTCAATTTTTCCAATTTAAGTATTGAAATAGACTACCCTAATAAACTAAACTACCAGTTAAAAAAACTTAAACTTATTTGTTTCATTCTTGCTGATCTATCCTCTGATTTCTTTATTTACACTTGACTTCGTATATCTGTCACTGCATTCCCTATAGTTTATTATTGCAGGATAATTTACGAGTTTATGACATGACGCACTTTATGCCCAGTAACTAGTCTCATTGTACGTGTTTACTTTCATTTAGCAGAGTTATTTTATGATGCCAGATGTTTGTACCCTTTGTCGACTTGTTTGTAGATGCTTTTAGTGATGCTATACTGACTCAAATATCAAATATCAGCTATATGAAATAGTCAAATCCATGGTAATTTATATCAACTAATGTAGGGTTGTTCACGCTTTAGTTTAACGCATTTTTACACGTTTTCTCACCATTCTTACCCGAGCATATGCGATATTTCATGGGATCCACTTAAAACGCGTCTGCCTTCGTCGGCGCCCGAACTCTTCACCCAAATCTCAGAATACAGCGGTTTTGAAAAAAATTAGGTTAACTTGGTTGAAATATTCTGTTTCGCAACAAATTGTCGACTTTTGGTAGTATCTCTTCAAATAACGGATATATTTTGCTTAGATTTATTCCGCATATTTTCCGATATAACTCGTAAAGTAGGCCATGGATTTCAAATGTCTTAAACCATTTTGTAACTTATAAAGTAAAAACAACGTTTTTGCCAGACCGATATTAAATTAGATATTCTCGAGGGCCCTGATAAAATTGACAGCATGTATAAGTAATTATAAATAAAATAAATTTACATTCCTGTAAGCTTGCAACAATAAACAATAAATTACCTACAATAACAATATGTTTTGCCATTAAATATTCACCAACGCAATAAAAAGCATTGGAGATAACATTAGTTATAACAGTTGTTAAAAATCTTTTTACACTTACAATATTTTTTTACTGCGATTCTTAATTTGTTGAAAAGAACTAAACCCACGTAATATGGGTTGGATTTATAAAGTTCAAGTCTATGAATTCCATGCTGCAAATTTAAGCCATCGAGTAATTATGATTCTCGCTTAGGGGATTAAACGATGAATTCTTATTTACCAATTTTAATTTTTGCAAGAAGAGCCAAGGCAGAGTTACAATTTGTTGATCAATGGATATATGTGTATACTATTTTATGAAGTGATGTACACCAAAGCATGCAGCTTATAGATTCTTTTTGCAACATTAAGATCCTATTTGAAAATATAAAATTAACCCAGAAAATAATGTCTTAGTGGCGACGTGGTTTCATATTGGAGTTAGAAAATGCTATGAATGTGATAATATTGTGTTTTTTTTTTGGTTCTTTTAAAGCAAAATTATTGCTGGCACATTTATCAAAAATAAAATTTATATGTGACTTACAGTTAAGAGACGCATCCATACGAATTTCAAGGATTTTGTAAGTTAAATTGAAGTTTTACTTAATAATAATTTACCCTTATAGGGTGGAACTGTAATGGGAACGCTTTATCTGGATTAATTACTATTTTTTATATTATTAAAATACCGGTCAAGTGAAAGTAAATTATTTGGATTGGAACATTTAGTTTTAGCTGTAATGATTGTGACATTATCTGCAAAAAATCTGGAAAAACTGGATAAAATTGTGACCAAATCATTAATATACAGTAGAAATAGTAGCGGCCCGGCGAAATTGTTCAAGCAAGCGTACCAGGAAAATGCAGCGTAAAATTCAGCAGCAAGGCATTTTTGAAACTATTACAGATAAAGAGAATATGCTTTCCATTGGTTTGAAAATCGTTAAGAGATGTTAAAAACAAGACTATAGATGTGGTATAAACATAAAATTGATAAATATTCATTGATACAATTTCGTAAAAAAAATTGCGCATTGTTGAAATAGCGGACAGAAGGGCCACATTTAGATCCATAAGTCAGGATAATGTACGAATTTTTTCAAAACTATATCATCAAGTGCACACCCCATGACATATTTTGTGGGTGGGTTTTAAAAGACTGAGTGTTAGTCATTGATAAGGTACCTTTTTTATAATAAGGGAAATCTTGTTTAGTTAGAATATTTTTATATTCATACAATTGTTTTGTTTATAAACAATTTGCAGATGATTTTTTTGTGTTTAATTCTCATTGCTCCTTTCGTTTCCCTTCAGTTTTCCTCTGAAAGTCCCTTTATTGATCGCTTTTCAAGAAAGAAATAACATCGGATTAAGTAGTTTCGTCTTTATTCAGTAGCAGTTAGCGTTTACTAAACAACTTTTTTCATTTTGTTTTCCACTAGATTACTTCATCTGTATTGTTGGAAGACACAAAGTGATCAATTGTCTGGGGAGTCATTAAGATGATATATCATACCTTCTTAAAATGACGTGTGAACCAATTGTTCTATGTTTACTAAGCGTACAAAGGTACAGGTGTCATTTATTGTTTGGTCTGGTCTAGCTGAGATCATTGTATTTTTGAAGGATATTTAGTAATGTTAATATACTAATTATAGCAATATTCAGAAACAAGGAAATAAGGTAAATTTTAAATGTGATGTATTTTAGTAGTATACCGGGTGTAACAGGATCATGGTATACCCCCCTCTTCTCCTTTAGTCTTGAAGATAATTGAAATTTAGGATATACTACATACATAATAAGCGCCACTTTCTGACATGTAATTGATTTTTTTTCACTTCCGGTTTCTCCGGAAGTGACATCAACTTTCGATTTTTAAATTGAACACCCTATATATTATTGCATTTTTGAATTCTGCGTAATTTTCTGAATCCAAGGATGTTAAATAAGTGACTACATTTCACTCATCTTCAATACTAAAGGAGAAAAGGGGGGTATACTATGATCCTGTATATATGGATCAGCAATAATTGCAAAATCTTTGAACTTATTTATCTGTCAGGTCCACACAAACATGTAACATATAATAAAATAGGAGTTTTGCACTCTTTGCACTTTGCAACTAAATGAAAAAGTTATGCAAAATTAACATACGGCTTTGCACATGTTTCTCATTACGAATATAATAATGTGAAACCCCATTAGAGTGCCGCAAATTGTTACAAAACAATGAATTATGATAGTGGTCGGTCTAAAAGTTATTGCGAAAGTTTTGCAAAGTGGAGGGCTAATTTAGACCAATCATTGTTATTCGATACCAAATTTGCAATCCTCAAGATCCGCAAGATTTTTACAATATGTAATGTGTTCATTACATTACATATTGTATTGTTATTGTAGAACTGAATGTTTTTAAATGAAATACCTACAAAACACGTTATTTATCACTAATTTGCTACAATATTTTAATCTACTGAGAAACTTCAGGGTGATCAATAAGCAATTAGGTTAATGGGATTTTCTAATAATGGTGTTTAGTATAATATAAATACACCAATCTATTAATGAAGGTTTTGCTAATGAGATTATGATTTAAAAAAATAGTCATAATAAAGCGTCAACTGATCATTAAGTAATTATTTCATATTTGTACATTTCTATGAATTCTAGCAAGTTTAGTATAAATCATTTTTAGATCGCAACACCCATGTATTACCGTTGATTGATGCTTGATTACTTTCAAACTTTCGTGGTAAGAAAACACCGATAAGGTGATTCTTTAAATTCGGTAATATGTGATACATGTTAGTAGCGTGCCCCGGGTTTGAAAAGTCGATTTTTCAAAAAAAAGTATTGACGATTTTTTTTACAAAAAAAACTTGTAAGGCATTCTTAATCAGCACCTCTAAAAACCCATTTGTACAAGATTAAAGGTGTTTGGGATAGTGGCCTTCAAAAAACAATTTCTTGAACTAATTTTTATCTGTAAAACGGATTCTCAAATCAAAAAAATGTATTCTTTATTTGCACGCTACTGACATGCATCACATAATACTAATTTCAAAGAATCACCTTATCGATCTTTTCTTACCACCAAAGTTTGAAGGTAATCAAGCATCAATTAATCTGTATACAGGGATATTGCGATCTTAAGTGGGTCACGCTGTATCTGTGTAATAAAGGAGAAGCCAGAATGAGGGCATATAGGCTGCAAAACTCAAATACCCCGAATCTACACAAAGCGAGGTCGGGAGGACATTTGAGGATAATACACACTTTGGAAGACCCCCTATGAGGTCAGACTACATAATACCAAAAATCACCTTCAACAAGCCCTTCAATATCATCATTGGAGATAGGAAGGACTGGTCAACAGAAGCTCCTCACATACTACGTAAGCGCCTAACCCGGTACACTGACGGGTCTAGGACGAACACGTGAGCTGGAGCTGGAATACATGGTGAAAGACCCAGGGCAAGTATAAGCCTTTCCCTTGGGCAACACGCCACTGTATTCCAATCAGAAATTCTGGCTATACTTGAATATGTACACGAGAATGCAAATCGACAATATGTTAACCAGAAATCTCCATGGCATCAGACAGTCAGGCGGCACTTAGAGCACTAGCCTCTAATAAAGTGTCATCCCGACTGGTATGGGACTGCCTCGAAGAGCTGAAAATTCTGGGTGAACAGAACAGACTTAAATTACTCTGGGTGCCAGGACACTCCAAAACTGACGGCAATGAAAAAGCCGATGAACTTGCTAGACAAGGGGCAGCTAATATATTCTATGGGCCAGAATCCGCGCTGGGTATTTCTAAAACCTCGGCCAGAAGGGCGATCAAAAACTGGGTCAAGACTAAACACAAAAACTACTGGAGGAACATTCCAGAAAATCGACATGGAAAAACACTCATTAAAGGTCCTTGTGCAGAACAAACTGAAGCTAATCCATAAATTCGACGGTAACCTAGACTGCAGACTATGGAGTAAGAAGCCTGAAGAAACGGTTGATCACATCATATTCAACTGTGATGCACTGGCTCACAGAAGACATGGCACTTACGAGAAGCGGGTACACCCAAAGTCGGAAGCTTCGACCATGCGCAAAACGTGATATCATTTGTCTGAGTATTTATTCCTTGCTCTAGTGTTTATCGTCAGCCCGATGGTTGGCGCATAGGTAATAATATCGTTTACGATGCGACCGCTGATTTTTTTCCTTTAATTTTGTGTTAATATATTTTTTCACAAATTTTCTTCTGATTTCTTTAGGTTAGGTTAGTAGGTTTTTATTCTGCTTAAAATAATTTCATTATTTCCTGTGATTTCTTTAGGTTAGGTTAGTAGCTTTTTATTCCGATATCTAATTATTAACAATTGTTAATTAGCGCCGCAGGCAGTATTAGGGTCGCAGACAAAGAAGAGGGGGGTGCAGGGGTGTCCCCTCGCATTTTTTCATAAAATAACACGAAATATTTCAATTTCTCGACTTGCGAAATTTATTACACATTTACAAGGTAATGCGCATGCTCGAAGTTTTCGACTTCGGTGTACCTAGACGCTTGTGCACATACGGGCACGAACAGACTCGGAACTCATCAGCACCCGCCCGTACTGGAGTAGACGGAGTGAAGCATGACAGGGAGAGCACAATACGCCCAGGAGGTTGCAATGCCCTTGGAGTTTTCCAACAGACGAGCCCTGAGAAGAAAATCTGTATAATAAACTGATTTATGCTAATTTTGGAAAATTGCGTTTTGATGCTAAAATTGAATTTAAAAAAATGTGAACATTTTTGTTAAGCTGAGAGGAGGGTTTTTGTGAAAACGTAATATATAATTGCGGTATTCTTTTTAAATCGAACATATGCACTGCGTCAAACTTCAAAAGTTCTCTTCTTGTCATCAACATGTTACCTGACAAATCATATTTTTCTTAAATCGTGCAAATAGATGCACTTTATTTTATCACCAAAAGAAAGTCTGAGAATTGTGACGTATTACCTAATATGAAAACTAGGTGGTAGTCAGAGGATGAATTAGTTAAAAGTCGAGATATATTTCAATAATAAAAATATATCAAAATTGAAAATCAACGTTATTTATAAATTAATTTTTTACATAATGTGTTTAATATAAATTTTATTGCAAAAATAAATGTATACCTTAAATTAAATGTACGCACAGTCAAACTTTAACACATAAATATTCGAAATTTAATAGCAATGTGTGCTTTTAGATGAACGAACTATGTCTGAATTGATTTTGAATTTACATTACCAATGTCGGCACAATAGTGACTTCACTAGTTGTCCCTCAAAGTGCTCTAATGACTTTGTTTTGAATTGGAAATAATAGAATCGGTTGACAAATATAAACATGATATAGAATCAAAGGTAAAAACACCTATTGGGACTTATTTTCAGATAGAATCGTCTCCTGATCCACTGTGTGCAGCGTTAGATGTAGCGATAGATCCAGGTCATGAATAAACATGCAACTAATAAACATAAATCTTGCAAACCACAGTCGCCGTTTGTTTATACTTTTGGTTTATAAACATTTATTAACGTGGCCCTAAACAAATCAGGAAACAAGATAAGAAAATATTCCGGCATTACACCTAAATGTTTATTAATTTTCAATTATAAAAAACCCAGTTCCGTCAGATTCTTTCAGTACGCCTATGATACTTGCGGAAGATGCAAGGTCTGTGAATCTTTCATGTAATATCGGTTCTAAGTAATTTAGGAAATATATGCGTGTAAAAAAACTCCGATTCAGATATTACTGAACAAAAGCGCCACCGACTTTTTGTTGTCAAAATCAAGCCTTTGAGATAATAAACGTACTCCATTATTTCTCGGAACATCACAGCGAGATTCTTTTATAAACAGGAGTTGTGCGACCCATTCATCATCCCAGAAAATCTAAGCAGACCGGCACGGGTTAATTTATTTTTTAGTATATATAGAATGCTTCCTTTGTCCTCATATCCTTGGCAGCGATCTTATTCATCGCTGACCATACTTTTTTATGATATGCGGTAGTAAAAAAAAAACAAATGTTTGCGTAATGTTAATGTATATCGAAGCATAATATTTGGCAACGTTTTAGCCTGTTTTTTGGAGGCTTGTTCACTATAGTGACGTCAGAATAGAAGTAATATATTTAAAGCAAATAATTATAAATAATTTAGTCCAGGGAATTAGACAATATTTTCACAAATAACGAAAAAAATTTAACCAAACTGATTTTTGGCAAAACTATTGTTTACCTACTAGTGACAGTAGAAGTGTAAACAGACACTGGAATTTCAGTCATCTTGCGAATGAATTTGGAGCGTATAGTATTCTGGAATAACCAAAATTCAAGAATTGGACGTTATGGCTTCTATAAGAGATACTTCTGCTTTTGTATGAAAGTAATTAAAATATGCATTACACTTATAGTATACAGATTCAGCAAATTTAGTTAAAGGTACGTAAACTTGTTTCTGCGCAGATAAACCACGCCTTGTCGTAGAACAATCCAGGGCATTGGTATAAAACAATAGCGCCATCGCTTGACCGCGTCGAGAACAGCGCACCCATTCTGCTTTTAATAGCGTAGCTGTTTAGACGTGAGGGAATAAAATAAATTAATCTCAATTTTGTTATTAAAATGCCGTGTGTTTATACAAGTGCAAAAAAAGTGCAAATTGTGAAGTGGTACTTCGGGGGCCTCTCCACTGAAGACATAATAAATTTATTTAGTGTGGCATATCAAGACAGACCAATCCCCTCAGCTAGCATAATTTCATACATTATTAAAAAATTTGAGAACTTCGGGTGTGTCGTGAATTGTTCGTGAAATTCGCGAAACTAATCTCTGTGCACTTGTTGAAACCAGTGAACCTTGTTCTAGCAGGCAAATTGCTGATGAAGTTGACATGAAGGAAAGAACTGTAAGAAATATTTGGAAAAGAAATGGGTACAGTTGTTTTAAAGTTCAAACAACCCAAGAAACATTTCCCGAGGACAATTTCAAACGGATGGAACTTTGTGAAATCATGATAAATAAAGCGAATGAGATTTTTTTTTTGTTTGTTTAATGGCTTTCAGCTAATTGCCATTAGCCACGTAGATTTGTTAAAATACCGTTCACGCGAATGAGAATGAAAACTTCTTAAAGAATATATTATTGTTTACAGATGAATAATCCTTTTCATTACACAGGAAACACAATCCATCCGTAGTACGATATTGGTCTCGGAAAAATAAACATTTGAGTGTTGCTGTGCGAACTCAGTATCCTCAAAAGTTGAACTTTTGGACGGAAATTTTAGACAAACATATTATATGCCCACTGCTAATCGATGGCAATTTAAATGGCAATAAATATTTAGAGCTTTTACAAAACCAAATAATTCGTGCAGTTCAAAATCTTCCTGTCAACTTTGACGACATTTGGCTTCAACAAGACGGCTGCTGTCCAAGTCACAATACTTTAACTGTTATTAATTTTCCGGAAAGAACATTTCCCAATCGTTTAATAGCTACGAGGGGAATGATAAAATGGCCCCCCAGGTCACCTGATCTAGCACCCCATGATTTCTTTCTGTGGGGCTTTTTAAAGGAAACCGCATACAAACATGCGTTTGAACGAACCAATAATTTAGTTGAATTACGGAAAAAACTTATCCAACTTTGTGCAAGCATTACTCCAAATCAACTCAATGATATGAGAGGTTCATTGTATAATCGGTTTGGCTATTGTTTGGCACAAGAAGGTAGTTTGTTTGAATCCTTACTTCATTAATTTATTGTTTGATAATTATTAGTTGATTTTAGTTTCTGAGCGTTATTTAATTTTATTTTAATGTTATGTTTTTGTAATTTAATAAGAATAATTTATTTTTTGATAATTTGATTTTAGTTTCCGAGTTATTGAATTTTATTTTAATGTTCTATTTTCATTTCGGTTTTAATAAGAATTATTATTTTATTCCCATAGCATTTACGGTTAAAAAAGAAACTAAAGAAATGCTTTCAATAGAAGAAATTACTTGTCAAAAATGTGACATATAACTTCTTCGCTTCTGACGAAGAGATATTGTCTCGTTTCGTAATAGAAATTATTACCTACGTCCGCACCCATCCTTAGTTCATGCCGTACTAAATTCAATTCATTGTGTGTCTCTGCTTTCATGCTTTATGGAACTAGCGGGGCGTGGTCAATTACATCGTTATTCCTATACCCTAAACTGCATTTTCCGAATCTGTATATGATCTCAATTGGGACGGCATAAAAACGAAAGCTCGGAGTAAAGTCGTCATCTCCTTTATGGAACATAGGCGGCGACGGTAGAAATGTAAAAATGCTTTAAATACTAAATAATCATTTTTTAATTGTTAAAGAAACGGATTTCTATAATACCTTTATTCAGTAGAATGTTTAATGCAAAAATATGTTTATCACATTTGATAAGTCACATAAATGATATATTCAGGCTCTGTCTATTGTCTAGCTACCTACATGTCGTTCTACCTTCTAGCGGCAAAGTTATGTAATCTTAGGCGAGAGTTGCATAGATCGTAGATAATCCTTCCGAAGGGATGTAAAGCAGCGACTGTCTTGTTTATTAAATGTTAGGCCATTATACTATGAACCTTGCAGTATCATAATGTTAGGCAGGTAGAAAATTTCTACTATTCTATAAAGTAAAGACTCGGCAAAATTTTAAAGGGAGAACTCGTTTCCTGGCATCGGTAATTGGTCTCAATAGCGGAAATAGGTTGACGTTAAATACATTTTAAAAAAGCTATGTCTATGAACTTTATATAAACAATATTTCATTCGCCACTATCCGAGTTTTCAGAACTTGAATCGGTATTTACATTAATAATAATTGGATTGATAGGTGGTAAAATAGAATATTCATTTTCCTTTTTTATCACATGAGATACACACTTCCCCCATATATCCCTTTTGCCTATTTCGTCTACTATTATCATTATATTCTTTAACACAGGCTCACTTAATTGTGGGGATTGATTATATTGACCTAGTCTTGTTTTTACATCAGCCCACACCATTTCAATTGGTTTAAAAACGCAATAATAAGGAGGCAGACGTGAAATAGTACGATCTTGTGCATCAAACATTTTTTCAACGGCATATTCCTTTTTAAAATTTTGCTTTCCAATCAGTTCTAATAAAGTCTTTTTTGCGTTTTTTTTTCTGGCATTCCCAAGCCTTTACGTTTCAGAAATTCAATGATATCGCCTTCTCTTGTGTTGGTGTTCGGAATTTTTGTGTGTTGCCGCGAATGGTATGACGAATTGTCCACAACAATTACAGAATTTGGTGGGATATTTGGTAACAGTTGTTCCTTTGCCAACTTCTTAAATAATTCGGCTGTCATATCCTCGTGGTAGTCGGTAGAGGATTGCTTGATATTTTTAGCAGACAACAACGCATTTGGAATAAAACCGTTTTTACTTCCAGCATGTAGAATTATAATTCTTTTTCCCCTAGAACATGGAGCACTTAAATTATACTTTTTGGTGTTATCTACCCAATCGCATTGAACTACATTATGGGTGTCATACCATGGTTTCGTCAAGATAAATTATGTCTCTATTTGCATCTCGGTATTCTTTTATTTTACGCAGGTACTCGTGTCGATAATCAACGATGCGTGCTTATTCCATAACTACCATTTGTTTGCCCAATTTTTTTGTACCTAACACAGCAATCGAGCAGAACGTTTCGCAAAGTATCTAATGATTTATAATTATAATCTGGATAGTCGCGTAACTTATCCCATGTGGACACCTTCTGTTCATTGTAAAAGTCATACACAAATCGACGAATGACATCTTTGGACGCGTTATCAAGTTTTTTAAGTTGTTATCCAACTCTTTTCCGTCTAATAGAATGATCAACTACATCCCCGGCTCTAATAACCCTATAAATTGTAGTACGGCTAAATTTGGTTAATTCACAAATCCTTTTCACAATTTGATTATTTGAAGAATCAATATTTTCGACTTTTAAACACGAGTAAATATTCAAAATGACCCTTTGAGTTTGAACGTGTAAGTCTTTATTTTCAAATTCCGCTTGTATAGGCTCTGTATCAAAATCGTCCGTTTCGTTGTCAACACCTCCAAAATTCCATTTTAAACAATTAATTGCAAGAAATCACTCAAACACAGTAATAAACACACTAATAATTTGTTTAAATATTCACTAGAATTAAGTAATTTATAACGCTGCCTGGTTGTACTGCACTGACTCGTACAGATCATACGATACAAATAGTTCATACGTATTTTTTGTTTTATATATTATGGCATTGACAAATCAAGTTCGCTAAGCATCTAATCCCACCTATATTTCTATGTGACAGGCGGATAAAGTCCACGTGGACTGTAGGAGTGGTGAATATAAATCTGTAAAATTCTGTGCTCTCTCATTAAATGTGAAGCGATATGTTGACAATACCCCGTAAGATCCTCTAGTTCCGGGCTGTTCCAATTGTGTTCGTACTATAACTGTTGTGATTTGAGAGGGAGTAGTAATCTGAATTGATTTTGTAGCACGTAGTTTCAGTTTTCGACAGGTCACCAAGTTATCTCGAAGACTCCACAACATCTAGTGTGTATATGATGGAACCAAATTGAATGAACGAAACTGCATGAAATCTACCAACATGGGCGGAGAACATATTCATAACATTGTGGATGAAGAACAGTTACCGTCATATTGCCAGTAGTGTTTTTTGTAGCACAAATGAAAATAATTGTCTGAATAGCAAAATTATTACGACTCATCGCACATTGTTGGTTAGAGATACAGATTAGATAGTCTGAGATTCATTGTGTATTTTTATATTACTGTTTGGTAGAGAGACAAGCACTCACTTTGGAGTCCTAAATTTTCCGTCGTGGAACTGGAACTTTCCCGTAAATAGAAATTAATTGGATGTGTGTCTGCTGTTCTTAAACATGTGGACCCCTCGCGAGCAAGATCTCTTCTGGGACACAAGGGGTCGTGCTGTTTGTGGAGTTTCATTAAAAAAAAATAATATGCTCATTATAATATCTAGTGACTCGAAGTAAATATGTTCCTAAAATTTAAAAAAGTTTTCCCATTTAGGTTTTAAAAGATGCAAATTAAAGAGAGGACTTAAGAAAAGACCTAGACCTAAAAGCAATAAAAAAACTTACATGGCCTGCTGTATATTCTGGCAATAGCATACGGAACTTACCTAAAACAAATAAACATGTTAGAGAGAAATGACCTCATACCTAAAAATATAAAAATACGCAAATAAATACGAAGTATGCAAAATTATATACATAAACTATTCAAAATAGCTGCATCTACATGATGTAGACTGCAACAACTGTAACCGTTATGAGTGTTTTCGTAATCTTAAAATCCTAAATATTTCAGTCGCTCTAGCAGAAAATTCACGATGACGCATTAAAAATAATTATAATTTTCGAGTACTACAATTAAAACCCGCTGTCTATGTTAAACTTTTCTGGGGTAGATAACCAGGCTATTTTCCTATTTTTAAATAATGGCACCGAATTATATATTTTATGATCCTATAAGAGAGAAAATACAATGGCCCAAAAATGAAGTTTCCATTAAAAAGTGCGAGTTTGGGTAATACGTATAACTACAGAATACAAGATATTGTGGAAATTCAAAAAATTATTCTCTTGACAAAATAAAACAATACTAATTCCTTGATAGCCATCCATCACTCTATGTTCAATATGCAACGACATCAAAACCTTTCTTCTTTTTATTTACATATAGCCTAAGAGCTGGCTACGGAAATTAAAATTGATAAGGTGCGGTGAAAACGTTTATGTGAAAAATCCTCCTTACTAGCTGAAAAGTACACAGCTCTGCAGCCAGAAGTATATCCTGGGGAGGGAAGCGTAGGCGGGAGGCCAAACGCGTTAATTTTTAATCAAAATAAAATCTTTGAGTGCAGCTCTGAAATTTTGTGTAGTTATAGTTTTTAACTGTAGAAATTGCGTAAAATTATTGCCACATGTCTAGGTCGGGATTAAACGTTGCCAGAAGTCGGTGAAGTTGTAAGAAAATTGTTCAAATTATTAAAATTTGACATTGGTCAATGTGCAGTTCTGGCGATTTTGTTTTTATATTTAAAATCTCCCTATTCTTCCGGGTTTTCCGGTTATTAACGTACCAATAACATTAATAGAACAAAAAACAAATCAAATTCGCGAAATATCAAAAATGCTATTTTTCGCTCACTTATGTCGACTGGAATTTTCGATTTCGCCCACGCAATTAACGATGCCGTGAAAATGCCAATTTCGATCTTTCGATATCGACATTAGGAAGCCTTCCTGCTGATGTATTTATTTTGTTATGAACAATTAAAAATTTCATGTTTTGCTTTTTCCGACGAGACTAATTGAAATTCCAATCCACCCCGACCGTAGCACATCGCGTTAAGCGACGACATTCACAGCGGATTTCTCGGTTCGTATCCTGTACGGGTGTACTTTTATTAATTTGTTTTGAACTTTTTGGCTGCTAGTTCTTATCCTAAAATTACATCGCATTATTTATTTATTTCTACAGTTAAAAACTGTAACTACACAAAATTTCAGAGCTGCACTCAAAGATTTTACTTTAATTAAAAATTAACTCGACTTCTGGCTACAGATCTATATACTTTTCAGCTGGTAAGGAGGGTTTTCACCGTACCTTATCATTTTTAATTTCCGTCTGATACGTTTTGTGATCCATGTATATAGAATAAATCAGCGTATCCTAACAGGTTGGCATATATCTCACCATCATACCGCTTGTCGCGGGTGTCTGTTGGGCACACGATTTCACAATGCTCTTTCCCATAAATTCCTTGCTGATATCAGCCCAATGTAATCGAACGCATTTTCTTCTCTGCTTGCCATCTTGTTTTATCTGAATTGGCAACCGTTCTATATTGTCCACTCACTGGTTGGTTTAGATGAAAAATAAGAAACCCGACAAGGAAGGAAGTTTTTCACTCTGACCTAAAAAATGCGGCTCCTAACTTATGGTGGGCATATTTTGAACAGCCTGCATACGGTTTACTTAGGACACGCTACAATTACCGAAAGATTTGTAGAAATTGACGAAGAGGAGATCATCCCTATTCTGAACATGGACGCTTACGTCAAGATGTAGTAGCGATAGCAATTTTGATCTTAAATAAGTAAATTTCTCCAGTTCGTTAATATTCCACAAATCTTGTATAAGTTATTTCTTCATAAAATAAATTCATTTCATTTCCGTTTTCATTTTCCTAAAGCTGTCCTCGTTAAAAGTTTGGGGCTAATAAATAACTTTGTAATAACTATAATCAATTGCAAAGTCAACATCAACGACAAGAAAATTCGTACTTTCTCATCAGATAAAATTGGTTAAACTTTGAAGAGTATCCTCAAATAAAAGTTTCTTATCTTAATTAGTATACCCTCGTTATCAGGCGTGTTCCGAGATTGCCTTATAAAGAAAGGGTGTGTAAGTTCAACAGGATTTTAGCTTTTTTGTCCCTTACCGATCACCCTTGTCACCGACGACATATATCAGGATTCCAGAAGAAAAGATTTCTAATCAGGAACCTCCATTACGGATCGGAGTAAATCAAGCGGAATTAATCAAGAACTCCTTTCTTTGGGGCGGAAAGGGGCTATTATTAAAATGTGGGGGTATTAAGTGTTACTGATGGAGACGAACTCGACAAGTTTAATTCAATTTACTGGCAAATACCGGGAAGTCAATTAACTGGAAGAGCCTTTTTTGCTTAACAATTATAATGCTGAAACAAATTTAATAAACGCAGAGAAAGAATCTGATTTTATAGTTGATGGATTTTATTAGACGATTTTAGTAATAGTTTGTATATAAATCTTATTTAGACATGCAGAAGTGATCGGCTGGCCATTTATAAATTACTAATGTAAATTGTTAAGGAAATTATTAAATAAAATGTCATCAAAACGAAAGGGGGTTATAGCAAGCGGTTTTTGAGGCTTTTTGCAAATTGTATAATAAAATATTTAACTCCTAGTTCAGTAATTCTAAGGAGAAACGAAAAAACGATGCTACCCGGAAACAAAAAATAGGGTCATGTAGAGGAGAAAATTCTAAGATAGCGTTTTTTGCATCGCTCTATAGACAAGTCGAAAAAACGTTTTTTTTTGCAATTTCAAAAAATCGAAGCATCCTACGAATAAAAATTAAATAATAAAGTTGTACGTAATGAAAAGACCTATCAAATGCAATCAACAGAATGAAGATTCGTTATTTCTTTTCCGAGATAACCTATTATTATTGCAATTTTGATTTAAATTACTTCTTGTTCATTGATAATGTTGCCTCTATTGAGCAGAAGAAGAGTATTTCTGAAAAGTTTCCCTAAAATTAGAAATACGCGTCTATAGCGCAATTACCAACAAAAACCTTTTCGTAAATCGGCCATTGCTCACGATTGAGATGGCCTAGATAATCAAACCTGGGCTTAAATTCTTCTGCACTGGACAGTCAAATGAGAAAAAGTGTTTGACGGAAAATACTATGGAGTTTTGGAACTTCGTAAAATATGTTCATTTTAGCATACTATTAATCATACTAAAAATCCACCACTCAAACTGTTGCGCTCGAGCCGCCATATTGGAGAAATGGTGCTCAGACTATTTTTTGTTTATATCCCGTTAACCATTATAATCCTGTCAACCTCTAATTTGAGTGCTAATGAATGGATTTTGATCAAACCCTGTGCAATGTGTATGTAATGACGTTAATAAAAAAAAGTTGAAAAAAGGATTAGAGTAGCAAATGATCGGAAGGGGTAGAAACACCCCTTTTATCACGGGTTAAGCAACTCGTAGAATTAAGTAAAAAATTTAAAAAAAACAATATATTTACCTTTTTGTTTAGAAAGTCTCAGAACATACATATGATTTTTTTAAATTTTTAAATTACGTATTTTTAAAGCGCTACAATTTCAAAGAAAGACGTAGTTATTCATGCTTTTTGCAGAAAAGTTACAAATAAAAAATGATCGATGATACATTCACCCAAATTTTTCCAGAGTATTTTTTCAACTTTTACATGGTCAGCTTGATGCTATTCGAGGGCAGATGTGCAATGCGACGTTCCTAAAGAAAACGCAAAAAGAACCGGTTAAAAATTCATTAAACTCGATAAAATTTAATTCATTGGCGGATTAAAAAATTCTGCGTAAAATGAAGTGTAATAATAGAAGAACAAAGCACACACCGAATTAATATTTGAGAAATTACTGTAAAGTGTTTGTTAATATTACAAAAAAAGTGTATGTTAGTGTAGTGCTTATAGCTGGGGCACGTCGTAAAATTTATACTGGAGTCCCTTTTTAAGTGGATGAGAGCAACATATGTGTTCATAAGGCAACATAAACAGCGGATGTAAAAAGATAAGTTTTGTCTAATTTGTAGCATTAGTTTATTAGTATATCAGTTTATTTATTTGTTTGTTTCTTTATTAAAATAGGAAAAAAATTAAATTAAAGGTATTAAACATAGGTAATGAAATAAAAAAATTACTGAGAATTGAAAACCGGAAATTAAAACTGATTGCTTCAAAAATAAACCAATATACAGGGTGTACAAAATATTGCACCGGACCTCTTTCTCATAACCCGTTATAAATAGCTTTCTTTTTTACCGCCAGATAGGGCCCTTCCCAGCACTTTCACCGTAAATGGACATTTACTTGTGGAACGCTTAGTAAATAAAAGCTCCGTTGAAACGAAAACACCGATATCTGGGAAACGTGAACCCATATATGGACACAAACGGGCAGAAGGTGTACACCGCTAGACTCAGAAACAGCAAAAACCGAAAACTTAGAAGAAGAATAAATAAGGAGATGATGACAGATGGGTACTTAAAAGAACCATGGAAACTACCCACCCCATGCATCATGTAGCTTTAGCTACTGGCAACAAGGATGTCCCTTGTCCAATGCAGTGTATGCAGCCGATCCGGCAGTATATAAAAACATCCGCGGTCTGTTCAGGCACGCGGTTTGGTCGTTCGTTGGGTGGTCGGGTGCAGCCGCACAGTCATGGCATCAATATATCACAGCGAGTGAAGGCTGTAATAACTAGCACACGACTCAGCGACTACATTTGGCCGTTCGGTGGGCGATCGAGCTGCGTGTAGGAAAGAACCTCCAGATTGGATGTTCGGAATCGGCAGCAGCTCATCTTACGCTGGCAAATCAATCAATCAATCAATTTATCTTTTACTTTTACATTTCCCCTCCCCCACTTTTAGAAATCTTCAAGCGGCCATATACGTTTTTCGAAAAAACTCACAATAAAAACATATTATTTAGGGCCAAAAAAAGAAAATGTAATTTTTTTCATTTCTGACCTAGTTCTACAAGTTAACCCGTGATAAAAGGGATGTTTTATACCCCTTTCAATAATTTCCTACTATAATCTTTTTCTACTGTTTTTATTAAAGTCATTACAAACACATTGCACAGGGTTTCATCAAAATCCATTCTTCATTTGCACTCAAATTAGAGATTTTGGTCAGTTTAGCGCTCCGTTCAGTGGATTATTAGCTATATTGCAATTATATTGCATTTTAAAAAAACTAAGGAGTCACTAATTCCACTTCCATATTTCCCATCCGTCTGTTTAATGTTTAATAGTACGCCTGAATTAACATCTTTTGCAAAGTTTCCCAACTTTAGTTTTATTCCTCTCATTTTCCATATTTGATTGGAGAACTAAGGTAACTAGAATATAGGCTAATTAACAGGTACGTTTAAATTACACTTTTAAGAAACGTATTGTGTTGATTTTTTAGAATGTGCACTTGTTATAAATCCCCTCCCTCACCATCGTTCATTTTGTCACATCCCACCCCACCCCACCCCCCTTAAAAACGAACGTATTTGTTGGATAAGCCCAATATGTTACTTTTTTTTAACGTAACGGAAAATAAAAAAGCACATTTTTGTAAATTTTTCTTTCAAGTATGAGATATCTAACTAATTTATAAAATTAAAAAATATTCTTCATACCTTTACGGCTTCCAAAACATGTATATAATTATCGGTACCTATTTTTGTATAGTGTAATATTTGTACATTATTTAACAAAAAGGTTTAAATATACATTTTGATGGCGAACAAAATTAATCGAATCACTGATTAAAGAAGAATATCCGGTAATGCAACATGGCTGAATACGTAACCGATGGTAAATATTCAGCCAACCATTCTCTTTGTGATATGTGAAAATAAACAAAGTTAAGCTCAGGTAAATTGAGTACATAATTCTATTACATATTTACATACCTTTAATGTTCAGGTTGCATATAAATTCTCTAACGTTTTCCGTTAATAAATTCAACTTCACGTAGTTAAATATATGAACTCTGGAAGTAGTTAAGCTCCCTTTATTTTCAAAAATGAGATACCTATGCTAGTTATACCAACAATTATGAATTTTGGATTTATTCACAAGTATGCCAGGATTTTTAAATGAAATATAATGCAATAAGATAAGCATGCATACTGGAAATTAATATGAATACCTAATTATTTGCTTTATAGGCACCTTTATGTATGCAAAGCCTACTTTCAATTATTCTACCACAATGAGGCAGAAATATTAATTAAGTGGGACTGGACATTAGAGAATTCACTACCACTTAATATTTTCAGTTTTAGTACATGTATGTACATGTATTCTTTTAGTGTGAGGTATACATCTTTTCGATGATGTTTGTGCGTCCCAATGAAGCACGAGTTTCCTTCGAGTACTACATTGCGGCATTTAGAAATTTGTCTTGGATTTGCCAAAAAACGTACCAGTGATATCGAAAGAGTGTATTCCATGTAAAGCGTTAGCTCGGAACAAAATTCTGGTCCAGTAGTCATTTTGGCACTTCATTATTATAAAATCTAGTTGTTTCTAACAGAAAAAATATACATACAAGCCAAACCTAATTGAAATGTAAGGAGATTCTTGAAACGCCTCCAAACACCAAATTAAATATAATTTGATCCACAAATGTCAAGTAAAATAATGAAAGAAGTACGCCTCCAGACTCCTTGAACTTGTGTATGTCAATATATCAAAGCTACAAATAAAAAATAACAATAAAAACTGCTTCCCAATAGGTAACTGTTTTTATAGACAAAAGTTATGAAAAAATTACAGTAGGTGTCATACATTCAAATATCTTTTGTCAATTAGATAATCCTTATGCATATTAAATATCAATCATTCAATAACAATAACGTGGTTTCCTTATGAAATTATCATGAAAAAAGTAAGAGCTTCTTGAATTCAATTATATTAGCTTGTTGCTCCAACTGCCATCTCATCTTGAATTCATACGAAACAAGAAGCAGCTACTACACAGGCCTAATTGATGCAAATCCGCCGATTCGGTGTGATAAATTGGATATTATAAGCCCTCTGAGTAACTTTAACCAATTAGCACACGGTTACGAACCGTTTAATACTAAACAAGAGGAAACAGAATTGTACGTCCATAAGTAGTAACTCTATCGTGGTATATCAAATATAAACATATAAGCATAGTTTATCCAACAGTCCATAAAAAACACACTTGAAAAATTTCCGTATCAAGCATATTCCAGGAACTAAATTTATAACGAGTTGTTAATAAAAATACTATTTTGTACAGTCTATTAAAATATTAGAGTATTCATTGTCAGTGGAAATATAAATACGTGTCAGAATTAAAGAAATATTCATAAAAATAATAAAATTCTTATATTTTATAAACTTTAAAAATATAAATAAAATGAAATTAGATCAAATACTTTATTTTGTATAATTTACTGTAATTGTAAATATACAAAATTTGTTATTTTAAATTTTAATTACTTTAAGTCATTCTAATGTTTTTCAATTTTCAACAAAATGTTCATTAAAAAGTACATTTGACGAAAAAACTGTTTTGGTGATTCAATTTTCAATTTTGTGGTTGTTTCATTGTTGCTATAAACGTTTCAAACTGATATTTGGCAAGGTGATTTACCACATCAATTACATTTTCCTAAAATTTTGATAATACAAACGATTGGCTTAAGCGGCGATGAGAGAAATAGCAATTTTTTAAATTTTTTCTATGTTAACAAACCAAAAGGTTCGCACAGATCTAGTCTTCCGGAACTTGATTTATTCCAAAACCTTTTACTATGCTTCCTATATATAATGTTTACAAGTTTCAGCTAAAAATTGTATTTAATAATTTCTAGTGACATTTTTGTTTTATTTCTCACTTTTCTTATTGATATAATTTCATACAAATCTACAAAATTATGCAACTATGGCAGCACTATTGGATTCACCACTTTTAAGATTCAGAATCAGTATCAACTGCCCCGAAAATACTTGACTACCTCAAACCTGCACATCCGCCATAATTTCGAATAGTATTTAATAGAAAGTACTTCTTTTCGATTTTTGTTCACCTTATACTATACAGCTTGACGAAAAAAATATGGAGCCACCGCACCGCCAAATCATACATTTGGCAAAAGCTTTCTTACAAGTGGTTTAAAGCCACTTCAGAGAAAACGTTGAACAGACATGAAAAAAATACGGATCGACCTGAGAACCTCCTTTTTAAAATTTTGAAAGTCGTTTAAAAAGGTGTTATTGTAAGAGATTTTTTTTTTATGTGATTTGGACCCTTTGAAAAAATATATTTATGTACTGCACTATTATCTCAATTAAATTTGAGGAAATATTTACCCGCATATTCTTTTTTCTTAATTATTTATTATTACAGTAGAGAAATTTCGTGCGAATTTGTAGAAGTTAACTCTTGCCCTCTACCGGTTCCCTTGAAAAATAATCAATAGAAGTTACTTTAATGATGGTAAATTGTCTGTTTGCATGTGCACAGCTATCCACTGTGATTCATTAATTTTTAACGTGCTATGAGAAATTCAAATGTGATTTAGTTTACTTGCGATAGCAAAAAGCGCAAGAAATTGCTAGTAACTGTTCTAGACACAAATAGTATGTAGTCGGTTCAAAAAGAGTAAAGAGTAGATCCAATGGCGTGCTGGCGTATAGGTTTCGCAAATTCCATAATTTATTTTGGTTGTTAATAATTCATATATTTTCCGTATCGCCGTATACGATCTACGACCGATAAGTGTTTCACTCGTAATTTCTTATTTACTTAAATTTGGCAACATTTCACCTTTAATAAGTATTCGACATAATATACGATGCTACCCAGAGCAATGCCACTTTAGGACAATACGTATTCGTAATTAAATTTTATAGCCTGTCAATTGCAATTGTACACGAACATAATTGAAAAACATGCGGTACATTTCCTTACTAAGCGGCAAAATCATTTAATGCTTCAACATCAGGTTCAGCAAAATAAATCTGCTATTTCCTTTGATAAGAATGCCGATCATTTTTTGTTCTTCTTTTCACTCTTTATGAACGGACTATGTAGTTCACTACAAACATCCTAATTGTTTTTATTTTATGCATTAACAGGTCATCACTTGAAATTATGTATCGCACACATGTGTAATATTGCACAATATGGAACACTCATTGCACAATATTGCAAATATTACACATACAGGGTCCTGCAGCTCACCTCCCGTCTTCTACTACACCTAAACGATTTATTCCAATTTACTCCAACCACACCAGAAAACATGCAGCAAAGAATCAGGAACGCATTTCAAAACATTACACCCGACCTATTAGGAAGAGTAGCAAGATCATTTCATACCCGCCTTCGTTTGTGCCTCCAAGAGAACGGAAGACATATTGAACATAAGTTCTAGTTATTGATTTGAAAAATGTTAAGTAAAACTATTAGATAATAATTTTACGATTTGTAGTAGTTTTTGACGAATATCTGTGAAACCTTTAAGATAGTCGAGATAATTGTAATTAAAAAATATGCTCATTTTTTAATTCTGCATCCGATGAGATAAAAATATACAGGGTGTCTCATTTGAAAAAATGGAGAAAAATAGCATTACATTTTGAAAAGTTTGGCATTGAATTTTGAACATCCTGTAAAGTTATTTTTACGATATTCATAGTAGGATAAACTAACCTTTTATTATAAGCAACCTGTTCCTTAGTTGTGCTCTCTAACAAACAGTCTATTGTCCCGTTTGAATCATTTTTCTAAAATAAATCGTTTAGGTGTAGTAGAAGACGGGAGGTGAGCTGCAGGACCCTGTATATTGAGCACTTTATATTTGTCCCATGTGTTGCACAAGAGAATTACACTTTCAGCAGTTCACCCTGGTAGAGGCCCCCAGATCATTCGAACGAAAGAGGTTGCTTGATAAAATAAATAATAAGGGACTTGCCTTATTTTTAGAGGTTATTTTTATTAATTCATAACGTTTTGAGTAATTCCAACTTTGGAAACTATTGATAATTGTGCATTAATATTGAAGTTAATAAATTTTATAACGTGGTAAAATCGAATTTAATCAATTGAGTGAAAATTGATTTATAATCCTAAGATCTGCATTATACCCCCCCCCCCCCACCCCCCGTTTTTTTTTTCTAACAATATTATATTACGGGTCCTTTTATTAATGTCTTAGAGCTGCTGATGAAAAACATTACAAATAAGTATATAATTTAAATTTTATATTTGTGGATTTCATATTTGATTACAAGGTGGTGTCATCTGATTTAAAAGTTTTTTATGCTCGTCTTTCAAAGAAACGAGCTTAAGTATTTACTTAGTTCTAAACTGAAATAAAGCCAATGTGAAGGGTTTCTCTCCGGGTCTTCTATAAAAAGTTTCGCAGTAAAATCCTATAATTTACTCTTAGTGACTTCGGAAAAGCCTAAATAATTCATTATGAAGTTCACAAAAAGGCATAAAGAACGTGTTATACATCTGAAGCCGAGAAACTTTTTGTTGTATACAGGTTGATTAAAAATACGCTAGATTTACTTCCTCATTTTTACACCGACCTTCAATATCGACATTAGGCAACAAGGGTGAATTAACAGCACGTAGTAAAATTATATTTCATAATTTTTAGTAACCGTTTTTAAGTGGGTTAAATTTAAAAAAATCACTCTTTTCAGTAGCTTAGTATGTAGTTTCCATCATAAAATGATAAAAGAAAATGTACGTCGTTTCAATTTTAACATCAGACTCGTTATCAGACAATCTTGTAATTCCATGTATCTCCATTATTGTCGCCTACACATCACGGCTTTACCAATAATAAAAATACCGAAACGGCTTTATGTGCCTTTCATGAAAAAATTGTAGATGCTTTAGGTAATAAACTTTTTCTCTAGGCCTATTTGTAGCCTTCTCCCGAGCATTCGACTGTGTTGACCATGAATTATTACTACAGAAATTAAATAGATGTCGAATACGAGGTATCACTCTTAAAGTTTTCGACTCATATCTGGAAAATAGAACGCAAATGGTTAAACTTAACAACGCCTTTAGCAATAATTATACAGTTGATAAATGAGTACCCCAGGGTTCTATTTTGGGGCTTCTATTATTCATAATATTAGCTAATTACATCAAAATATTTCCGGCTTACACCTTGTTTCCTATGCCGACGATACCAACATATTGCTCACTGAAAAATCAGTAGAACTTTGGCAACTCCTCACCCAGCAAACTTAAAATGGTGACTACCTGGGCTGAAAAAATAATCTCTATTCAAATGTAAATAAGACTATATATTTACCTTTTTCTATACAAACAATAACTACAGATTTTACAAAGGATTTTTTGGTAATATAGATATCATCTTAGCCAATTCTTGGAGCTTACTTGCCATTGAAGCACCACATAGAGGCTTTAACTAATAAATTGACAAGTTGCTGTTATGGGTTACGATTTTTAGCTAACCATTGTATCTGTGATATTCTGGTAACGTTACATTATGCAATCTTCCACTTTCATATGAGATACGGGGCAACAGTTCTCACATTCGTCGTATATTCATGCTACAAAAATACGTAGTTCGAATTATTGCAAAATTAAACTATCACGATTCATTCAGAAACTCCTTTAAACAATTATACATCCTTACTGTTGCTAGTAGGTATAATATATTCGAGGTATGTTCCTTCATTTATAAAAACAAATCATTATTTGCAGTGTGTAAATTAAATCATGAATATTATACAAAACTAAAATACACTTTACAACCTAATGTACATCAAACAACTATGTAATAAAAACATTTGTTTATATTGGCTGTAAGTTTTATAATCATTTAAGTGATGATATAAAATCATCGCCTAATATATACATTTTTAAACTTATTTTAGGTAAAAGCTTTTATTTATTAACTGTTCCACAGGTAAATATTCATTTACGGTGGAAGTGCAAGAAAGAGACCTGTCTTGCAGTAGAAAGAGCTTTTTAGAACGGGTTATGAGAAAGAGGCCCGAGAGAATATTTTGCATACCCTGTATATTAGTTTGCCTTTGTAGTACCTAATTAGTTTCAATTGCAACTTTCCGGCACTGAGATTTTATTAACTTCTGAACAAATGATCAGCTCATAAAATAATTGAAACTTTCACTGTAAAATGAATGTCAATAGAAAATTTAGAAAATATAAAATCCACCGATTTCAATTTTTCAAGAAAACTGGTTTTTCAGCAACAACTTCTTGTTTTGATGGTCAATTGTTCGGAAATTATATAATCCATACGAAATTACTTTTCATGAGTGGGCTACGTTTTTAATGAATACATTAACCGTAGTATACTACTCTAGTTCGATTAGATGTCATTTATTATCAATAATTAAATTAATTACTATTCAACAAGTTGTAATGATTTATATTTATGATTTATATATAATGAAACAAACTTTGTTATTAGGAAAAAATCACCAATAATTTTTGGCACACACTGTATAAAGAATTATTTGATGCATTTTAAAAAAATATTCAATTGAATGAATTTTATATTTGTATATTTTCTGTTAATTACCTCAAAAGCTGGTGGGTAATTATTGTTTTCTATTTCGATAACTGGTAAAAATTCACCGGCTAAATCGTTATGATGGGAGACCTTGAAATTATTTATAGAAAATAAATGAACTCTATGTTTAAGTTAGCACATTAAAATTTACGACATTAGTATTCCTCTATATTTATTAGTGGCTTTACGTATTTTGTTTTGGATATTCTTATTCACTACAGAAACATTTTCAAAACTATAATAAACTAGTTCACCTTAATTCGAGACCTAAATTATTTGTTTTCCGTTAAATCGATCAATCTAAATTTATAACGAAAATAATTTATTATTTACGATCCAGGAAAACGCCCAAGGAAATCAATGAATAATTTTTACATTCTCGAAAGTATCTTTGTAAAAGCTTTTAACTTTGTTGTCTGTGTATCTGCCACAACCCTTGCAATCAAAATTTCGCCTAATTTGAATAATATACGTTGGGCAGTTTTGAAGTTCTGCTAAGTTGTATTGAAAAATGTCCTACTTTTTATGGACATTTTGACCATACCAGTTTTAAATCCATTATATCTTGGAAAATTTGTTCATATCACTGTGTTGGTGATCGAATTCTGAACAACTTTCAAAATATCCGTCCGTCCGTCTGTCTGTCTGTCTGTCTCTCCGTCCGTCTATGTCTCTCCGTCCGTCTATGTCTGTCCGTCCGTCACGTTTCTTGTAAGCACGATAACTTAAGAACGAAAAGTCCGATAGTAATGAAATTTAGACGGTAAATTAGTGTTAGCTAGAGGAAGAACCCTATTTCTGAAAAAAATCGATCAATAAATAAAAAAGTTATTAATTCTTGAAAAAAAGAAATGTTTTGTAATTAAACAAAATATGTTTGAAACTAACAGCATTTACAATAAAAAAACTGCGAAGAGTATCCTATAGAATGTGCAACAATTATATAACAAGTGTAGTAAATCTGCGAAGAGTATAATGGTTAGCTTGTTTATCAATGTATTTAAAAGTTTATTGATAAAGTAAATTTAAGCATTTTCAGAAAAAAAATGTTATATATCAAATATTAACTTAGTTATCAAGCGCAATAGATAATATTACCGCAAACTTGCAATAATAGTATCTATTGCCCTTGATATCTAAATTAATTATTGAATTATAAATCAATTATTTTTTTGAAAATGCTTACATTTTATATAATTAACCATGTTATCAATTTTTGTTTAAATACATTGATAAATAACCGGATAAACATGAGGTAACGTTTTTTAGAACAACTACAAAATTATAGAATAAAAAATTATGAATGAATTTCCTCGTACAGAAAATGCCGTGCTTTATCGGGATTTAAAATATTATTTACATAGTAGGCACATTTTCCAAGATATAATGAATTTAAAACTGGTATGATCAAAATTTACTTAAAAAGTAATACAATAATTTAATTTTTTTAATTTTTCAATATAACTTAGCTGAACTTCTAAACTGTCCAATGTACATATTTCAAATTTCAGGGAATGATTTAGAAAATAGACATAATGAACACAAATTTTTTTCAATTTTTTCCGCTACTCCGTTCCTGAGATATACGCGGTTAAAGTGAGGGTGTCAATACATTTGAATCGTATATTAGGTCCGGTGACAATGCAATATAGTAAATCCAACATGGCGGACATACAAGACTGAAGATTACCTCTTTCTTCCCAACCGACTTGCTATGGGTATCAAATGAAAGGGATTGCCGCGTAAAATACGATAGGTATGTAACGTGTAACAATACTCCGTTAATGTTCCATCTCTAATGGATTGTAGAAACCGTTTCCACGTTGAAATAAGTGATAGGCCTAGGCACGAGATGTCAGCACCATCGGAACGATTTAAAATATTGTATCGAGTGAAATCGAATACACTCTCTTACTGTTTGGTTTTCGAGCGGTTAACATGTATTTTAACCTACCGGCTTAAATTTTATTATTCAGTCGCTTAAAAAGTATATTTGAATGTAAGTAGTTTGTCTCAAATTTTAATCTAAATTGATATTAATACGTTCCCATTTTCTTTTAGATTATGGATTGAATTTTCTGATATTTTCTGATATTATCTGATGTACCTTTTCTGACATTTTCTGATATTTTCTGATATTTCCTGATTTATTCCGACTTATCCCGATTTATTCTGATTTATCTGATATACCTTTTCTGATATATTCCGATTTATTATATAGCTATTTTATAACTATTCCTATTTATTATTTTTTCAAGATTAAAATGAAGTTTTTTAAAATTTAAACCTACTTAAATTCGTTTCAAGTTTCTTAAAGTTTTCGATTTCACCATTTACTGATTTAATAAGGGATTAATTTACAAGTTTCCCAGTTTACCGATTTACGTAATTTAATACCTTTGAAGTTTTCCTGCTTGATGGACACATTTTAGAAGTTTTAACAACATACCGTAACATATTCCGCCAAGGTCATTATCCAGCGATGTAAATTTTCTTCGAATGGCTTGATCAACCATCACGAGGAAGTTTTTGTTGAATTTTTTCTGCTGTTTTTATGAATACCGCACTTGGAGAATCCTGGAAGTTACCGTTCACTCATGTCACGTGTATGAGAGAGACAACAGTACCTACTACAATATCACCAGCTACATGCCAAGTACCAACAGGAAACTTTTCATAAGCTAAGTACACTGTTATTACTTCTTTCCAACAAAATTTCGTTAATCTTCATATAATTAACTGCCGCTAGACGGGATATTAAATTAAATAAAGTTTCATGTTTACCAACCACAAATATAACAGTAATGAGCCTATACGTAAATTTGTGTAGTTTTGCTATTTTTTAACTTCATGGTAGTTGTGTCGGATAAGGTTTTAGACCGTAAGAAACAGCATTGTTAATGAAGTTTTCATTAATTTTTAGTCCGTGAGACGATTTTGTGTTTCAGTGCTGCCATAAAATCGCCGGTCAGTTCTATAGCCTTACGCTATTTAACCCCGTAAATATTTTCTTATTTTCTGGTTTATTTGGTTTATACCTACCAGTTTTATCGTTAGTTTGTATCTTATCGTATCGTGATATTTTGGCCATGGGGTCATATTATCTGTAGCCGAGAGGCATGTATTTTTAATGAGATTTTGTAACTTTTAGGTTAGCTTCGGGTATTGTTAGTGATAAGTTTCTAGAGTTCTAGAAGTGTCTATAAGTTGAAGTTTCTAGTGATAAACAAAATTGTTTTATAGTTTAGTTGCTAAGCGCCATTATTTTAGCCTTGTGTGTCACTTTTTTACCAACCTTATATAAATTTCTCTCACTCTAGCAAGGCGTGGCTACCTTTTCTTATTATTGTTGTCGAGCAGTTTAATGAATGTGTTTAAGTACAAATTTAATTAGATGTCATCTCTAGTGTTGATTTAATAATTCCCACTTGCTATCATTTTATATAGCCCGGTAAATTGTACCTTATTTTTCTTGGCGGTTGGGATATGCCATATGATAATTATTAAATTGTCATCAGGTTTAGCAACACATTCAAAATCTCTAGCAAAAAGAGAACTGCTCCCTTTTTCGATAGTTTGTCTTATATGTCAACCTAGGTTGCCAGTTATGAGAAATTCATAGTCTCGTACCTTTACCCCGAATTAACTTTATGTAATTGCGAGTAGTTAAAATTTTAGTGAATATATTTGGTAGCTTATTGCGAAACTGCTTAAGGTATTATCTTGTTGTTTATCGCTAGAACCTTTTTCTTATCTAATTTGGTGATAACCGTTACCGTACAGTTATCTGTAACTTATATTTTTTTATCGTAACATTTTAACCCTACTTCTAAATTTGACTAACTCATATTTCTTGTATTAGTAACTTTTCATACGTGTCTGTTATTCAAATGTTTTGATGTCATTATTTACTTATCCGTGATTTATATATGTTAATTGATATTAAATCAATTTCAATTTTACCTGTCATTTTTCTGTGTGTTGTCTGTGACGTATCTTCCCTTTTAATAAACCTCCTTTAGGTTTTGGCGCCCAAGGTACTTTTGAATATATTTTTTGAATACAAAACTTAGATTTTAAACACTTAAATTAAATTTTCTAACTTAATTTTTTTATCATTTAATCGCTCTTGGCCTTATTACTTAAGTTGTCGTTGACGCTTACCCAGGCCCTTGCCTCCTATAAAACTGGCTAGCCGGAGCCTAATTCTGTTTGGTGGTAGGTTATCACGTTTGTCTATTTGAGCCCGGGTAACTGCCAAACAAAATTAGTTTTATTGTGCTTTAGGCACAATAGCGACCTGAAGATTTTACAAACGACATTTTAAACCGTTCTAAACCCAATGTGGCGGACATACCAGGATGCCGGATAATCTTTTTCTTCACAACCCCCTTGATGTCGGCCTAAAAATGAGCAAATAACAAAACTCGTATTTTTAACCGGTGACCGGTTTTTTAAAGGCGGTTCAATATTATTCGAAAAAGCTGAACAAATACTGATTTATATGCAATATCAAATAATCTCTGTGGTAGTTCTTTAAAATTATACAAAAAGTAGCTTTTGACGTTTTGTCACTAAAGAAATCAGATCACGGATATATTCCTATTTTTTTCAGATGATTTTAAAAACCCACATGATGTAATGATTACTTTGTAATATCTAGATTAAGAGCTATATATACAAATGTAACCGTCTACTATATAATTCATATTAGTGATCAGGCTTGAAATGTTGTTACAGCGATGACGGTGTGATGGAAATGTTATTAAAATTAATTAATTAATCCTAAATAGTCTGTTATAATTAGCTGGGAAGCCTGTTTGCAATATATACCTCTGAATTTGACGTGTTGCTACACATAGCAATATGACAATACCTAACAGAATTGAAAATTTAGTTTCATTTTTTTAATATTTGGTGGACTCTGTGACAACTCATCCTCAATTAAATATGAATCGGGTACAAGAAGATTTTGACTAATCCTATAATCATGAAATTCAACCACTCATTTGAGAAGAATACAGAAAATGTTAATTTCATGATGCAGAGATTAATTGTGGATCATTATCGTACAAATTTCTATCCTCATTAAAATTTATCCAACACAAATATCATATTTCAAATAAAATAATTTAGAACCTATGCACGTTTTTAAGAGTGTTCATCTTAGAGAAGACTTGCCGTCATAAATTTATTTAAAATTTGTAGAGGTAATTTAAAAGCGTTGAAATCGCAAAAGATCTATTTTACTAATGTGTCTCTCACGTCCCTAAATTTACATTTTAAATGGAAGTACACCGCTCAATAATACATATACATGTCTATTTCACGTTAAATGCACGAAATATAATAAGATCGTGAAACTCTTACATACTCTCAAGAAAATACGAAACATAAATTGTTCCTTTTTGGTCTGGCTATATCGTTAACCGAGTCACCTTAATAAAGTTGAGTTTATCTTGAATTTAATCTAACTGTTTATTGAAATCATGCTAACCTATTTAGGGAAATGGTTGTTACGATTGCAAAGGTAATATTACATTTTTATTTGAAAACTAAAATATTCGTATACAAAATAAAAGAAGAAATTAAATTGATATCACAATCTTCAAAATTAAAATTGAAACCTCCAGTTACCGTACTAATTTTCTATAAATCAGACATGTAACATTACGAGACAATATCTACATAACATATAGAGGGTGTATCAGAATTTTGTTAACACATGTCCGTCATTTGAGAAACTGAAAAAATTAACTAATAGTCGGGGGGCATAAGACAACCCGTGGGGAATTTGATGATGAATTTATTGGACTAATTTTAACACACTCCTTATGTTTTCCATAATCATGCCTTACCAGGTGCTTGTTTTGTATAAAAACACTTTTAATTCTGGTGTCACTCGTATCATTTACAAAAGAAATTGTTTCAGATAAGAACAGATCGATAATAGTCAGCCGAGCAGCTGAATGAATGCTTTTAATAGTTTAAAATTTACTTTGGATGCAATGTCTATTCCACCATAAATTCTTCTCCAAGTATCGCCTTCATCTGCAAATAAGGCAAAGCTGCAGACTAATTACCAGCTGTGTATTTTATGCCAAAATAAAAAGAATTCACTATTGGTTAAAGCCATTAGTTAGGGAGCTGACGCGTAAAAAAACGATCTCGTGATAACTTCCTGCCGTCTGGTATTTAAGATCCATAATTAATTTGGAGCATTTTTTATTATAGAAATATAGGCGGAACCCGGTCGGTTTTCGAGATACGTAAACCGAAAAAAAATGTCGAGGTAACCGCTTGGTTTTGACGGTAAAATTTCATGTACGTATTCCGCATGCCGGGAAAAATAGTGGCAGAAAAAGTTCAATAGCTGTATTTCCGTACGTGAAATAAAAAAAAGTAAACCGTAAACAGATGAAATATTTTCCTTTCGACGTGTAGATCGTTGGAAAAATAGTGGCAGAAATTTTGGACATGCCACTTTGGAGTAATTTGACGTAAAAAATGACGTCGAAAATTCAACATTTTGACCGTCAAAACCAAGTGGTTACCTCGACTTTTTTTTTCGATTTATGTATCTCGAAAACCGTTCGGGTTCCGCCTGTATTCTTATAATAAAAAATGCTCCAAATTAATTATAGAGCTTAAATATCAGACGGTAGAAAGTTACGACGAGATCGTTTTTTTTACGCGTCAGCTCCCTAACTATATTAACTATGCTAAATTGTTAGAACGTGTTAGAAATGGGATGATAGTGAATACGAGTTTATTAATTATCGATTAAGAAATGTGACAGTTGAAGAGTTGAACAATGAAAACGCATCATGGCATACATATTGCTATGAGAATAGTACTCATAAAATCAAAATGGAACGTTGAGAGATTACTTGAACGGAAAAAGAATAAGCCTTCTTGTTATAGTTCCTAAAGTATGATTATAGAAGGCATAAGGAATGTGATAAAATTGATCCCATTAATTCATCATGAAATTTTCCACGGAGCATATGTTTCATCAAGTATGCCCCCGACTATAAAAGAGATTGTGGAAGATATCAAAGAGTCCTTCTGATTACACCCTTAAAACCATGTTGCTTTCTATAATCCTTGAGAAGCCGTCCCCAACTTGTTTTCCAATTTGCGCCCCTTAAAATTTTACACTGTAATAGAATTTCAAATATTTTTGACCATCTTATTTATATTACCGTCTTTGTAGAGTTTAGCTATAATTGATACGACTCAACTAGGACACGCATACAAAAATAACAACACAACAACCATTCTCTGCAACATTGACATCTTTTGCAGGCGAGGCTCGAGCTCAGGAGAAATACCAGCGACTAGCCGTGTTGTGCAACTGTCTTAATATTACATTAAAGACAGCACTAAACATCCACGCCTTAGTCAAGATTCGAACCCGGGTCTTCTTGTTCCCAAGCCTAACACGTAAAAATTTTAATACTAACAATTGATATTTAAAACATGTTTGCATTTTAGCAATCTGATAAGAAAATCTGTATACAGAAATTTTAATTACCGCAAGGATACCAGATTAATCCGTTAAACAGATGCAGTTAAAGCCCTTTACAAACCCTAGGGACTAACACATCTAGAACTTCCAGCCATAAATTTATTATTAGGCTAGTTTATGGTACGCTACATAATAACTAAGCTTTAGGCAACATTTAGACAACAATATGTTCATATTTTAGTTACAATTCGCTTCGCGCTGATAAAACAAAGCATTGTCCCATTTGGATTTGTTTTATACAAAGTTGTGTTCATAATGGCAGATTTAACAACGCTGGATATCAACACTTTTATTTAATAATCATTATGTACACATGTAAACAAAGAAGAAACAGTAAATTAGAATACGTGTAGATTATTTTTAAAAACAGGTAAGGATAACTACTTGGATGAGGGACAAGCACACTTGACAGTTGTTCAGGCTCTCTTGTGAATTTCCCATTATGACACAGTGTCTAGGAGAAATAAATTAATTCTCGTATGCTCGAATACTGAGTGTATGATCGTTGTCTTCAAATTTGTGGTCCAGTCAGCTCGTAAGATCACTGGAGTGTATTTTATGTAATGCAATAAATTTGGTGTAACAATTGTAATTTGAATTTTAACAAATCAGTTATTTTGAAGTGTAAAACAAGTTTTTACTTAGCTTTACTACTTTATAGCCATTAATAAAACCTTAATGTACGTATAATTTTCCAAAGAACCTAGTAGATGAAGTAGACCTCATCTGTTTAATGTCTGATATTCGATTGGACAACCCAGGGACATTGTTCGTGTATGGCATTTAGAATCATGACTGAGTATTTAAACTGTAAGTCGGTAGGTTGCCTACAGAGACAATTTTGGGAGAAAAGCTAGTAAGGCGGTAGGACGAGCGCAGGTTCAGAAGAGTCTCTTAAAAACATATCAAAAAATTGAATATGCAGCCTTTTTGGATTTTTTTTGGCTAACTTTAACATGTTGTTAAATTTGTAAAGTGAATATTTTTATTCCTAACTTTTTCTGCATTGAAGCACTACATTGAACTAAAAGATAATGCATTTATAACTTATATTAGTCAGTTATTTTTTATGGGCCTGTGAATAGTTAGATGCACAAAAAATCAAGAGATAACTATATTATATTGTTATTTTTATATACTAATAAATATCAATAGCCCTCAAAAATGGCAACACAAGAGAGTATTTTATATCCCCTTTAAAAATCAATTTGATTTTTCTTCCTAGCTTGTTTGGTTGTCGAGCAATTCAATTTTCTCTATAGGCCGCGTGCAAAAAATTCAAATAAACGAAAATTCGCGCGCATTAAAAACACAAATTTTGCAATTTTTGGCAATATCGATTTTCTCGAAAACCATGGCATAAGTATACAAGAAAATTACAAGAGGACTTTTTTTTAGGCAATTGGTCAAGCTTTCTTTTTTAGTTACCAGTAAAATAGGGCTTCTTTCACCGAATGGGTGGTTTTTTGGGGGGTTACGCGGGTGGTTTTGTGATGTTTAATCCTCGCACTAACAGTTACGAAAGGAAAATCTCATAACATTTTTTGCGAGCTTCCGGTGTATTTTTTACTTTATCGACTGGACTATATATTAATAAAATTGTAAATGGGTCACAAAACTGTCACACATGGCCGCGATACAAATTTTGCATTAGGGTCGGATAACCAGAATTTATAAACATAGATTATACCATACCATATTTAAAAAATGTATATTCTGTTTATTTTTAAGTTTAATTTTAAAAATATGGATATTATACGCTTTACGGGAACAATATTTATTCTTGATTAATTGTTTATTTTGGAATTTATTTTAAAAAATGGATAACCTGGTAAATCCAGTATAACATGTGGAACAGAGATAAAAATATGTTAACAAAACGTTTTATTTAAATTTTAAAAGCACCGCCCAGTTGGCATACTTGTGGGACAAGGGAATATACTAATTAATTAAGCCTTCAGCAATTACGCAAGGTGATTTTGAGCTGTCGACAGACACTAAATGTATGTCGACAACGCACGCTTGATGAATGATTTGTGTTTACATTTTAATGTTAATTTTGGCATATTTGTTACTAAACGATTTATAAGATTTTTATCTGCTGTGAAAAGATTATTAGACCGAAACTAATGAATATTGTTATCTACGTACAGAAACATATTGTATATTTTTTAATCTTGCTGGGAGTGGTCCAATAAATATTTATTTTTTAAATTTTTCAAGAATTTAATAAATATTGGAAGAGTAGTAGTGTCACATATCATTAATAGGAACAGTTTGTCTTTAAAACTTCATTAATAGTAAATATTATTTATGATTTATTTATTTTGTTTTCAGAAAGCACTCTAAATTAAAAAGAAAAACAAGAAAAGGTCAATAACAACAACAGAATTCAAATGTTCAAGTGAATGTGGAAAATTATATGTTAGCCGCACATCTAGCCGACCAGGAATTAGACTGAATAAACATAGAACAATGTAAAAAATACCAAACTAAGATCGTATGCCTGGAGTGATGAGCATCAGCTTAAATGAACACAAGCGAAAATTATTCATAATGAATACTATCTGATAAAGGGATATTAGGAAAAGCGTATTTATCAACTTAATAATGATTATCACATGAAACTTGCCTTATTACTATTATTAAAAGAGAAATTAGCGAATGAAGTATTAAAATAAGTTAGATCACTTCCCCCCTAGTACTCTAGTATCGGACAGCACGTGCCCAATTGCCTTGGCAGTTTCCCAGGAAACTGCACTGACAATGTCAAACACGTCTTCTTTTAGAAATAGATAAATTGAGAGGACAGAGAATACTCTTTTGTCGGAAAAGATATTTCAAATGAAATACTTGAGATGTTGAATAATGTCGAAGCTGCAAACTTCTCGTTAGATTATTGGTTGCAGAAGAAAACAGTTTCATATTTAAATCCACAAAAAAATATTTAACGTCATTATTTTAAAGTTTAGTATCCACATATAGATTGACTGATTGACTGATTTGCCAGCGTAATGTGAGCATTGCTGCCGATTCCGGACATCTAGTCTGGAGGTTCATTGTTGTCAGCAGCGAAGCGAGAGCCATATGAGGCCTGGGGTAGGAATATAGGATGATAGTATGTAAGTGTATGTGTTTCTGAAATGCTTCTGTTAAGTTTTCATGTAGTCCAGTGTATGGCGGGTTTTGGCTCCGATTTCCATCAAGAAGCATCAATTTGCTTGAAATTTGAACTGTAAGTAGGGAATACCTTAAAAAGCAAACCCTACCCTATGCGAATGTACACTTTTGGTGGGAATTTTAATATTGAAAATAACCTCAGAAATTGATAACACATTCTAAGCAAGAAACGTTCTATAGAATTTTTGCGAAAAATCAATACCTTTTAGTTATTCCCTAAGAATTCTTAGTTGAATCATTGTTTGAAAATGACCTAAAAAGGGTTGAAACTGCAGTCACGTTTTTGTGCAAATATAGTGGTAAAAAACATAGTAGTGTTTTACTCAATTTCGTTATTGTTATGGATTACCACAGAGTAACGGCTTCCTCAATCAATTTCCAAAAATTAATGTCTTAAAACATCAAACAATCTTGATTCAAACCCCATTAACGTTTTTAACTTTAATTAAATTAAATGCTTCAATTCATTATTTTATTAAGTTTTTGCAATAAGGGGTAGTTTTCACCCCTAAGAATAACTTGCGCATATCGGCATAGGGTAGGGAATGAAGTAGAGGGTAAGTAAAACTTTCCAAATTCCAAAATTTCATGAAAAACTATGCTTCTTGATAGAATTCGGAGGTAATACCATATTTATAGCGTCGTATACTGGACTAATGCCTCTTTTTTAGTTTTCATCTGTCATCATCGGATGGGAAGTGTAGGCGTTTCTCCTGTTTCTGAATCTAGCAGTGTATACCTCCTTCTGCCCGCTTGCGTTCACTTCGTTTGTCTGTCAAGACATACATACATTCGCTCTCTACAGGGAGCCTTTATTTATTAACTGTTCCACAGGTAAATATCCATTTACGGTGGAAGTGCAAGGAAGAGCCCTATCTCCCCGTGGTAGAAGGAGCTTTTTACAGCTTTATTTTTTTGTACTTGTACATTAATAAACCAAAAATACTAATTGAAACTTATCTGTTTTCGTCCACAGCTGGTATGTTTATCTTGCCGAGGTTGCTCACACAAATCCATTTGAAGCGTCTTGAAGTTCGGTCCCATGTAGTGTCCGTTTACGACGTAAGGGCCCATACTTTATATTATTATTAACAAACATTTTACAGTAATTTTCAATTTTTAATTTGTTGCGTGCTTTGTTCTACTATTACACTTCATTTTACGCAGAATTTTTCAATCTGCCGATGACTTAAATTTTTTCGAGTTTAATGGAGTTTAAACAGGTTCTTTTTGCATTTTTACGAGAGTCTCTCACACACACACACGCGTGTCCTTGTCGAAGATAAACTGACTCTCCTTTCTAGCATCCATATATAAATAGGTTCAAAATTAATTAGGAATTATGTAAATTCAACTATTTCTTTATGGGAATTAATAATTGGTAATTTTATTGTTTATGAGCGATAGATATGACACCTAACAGATTTGATCAGCAAAGTTTTAAAACCGTAATTATCGCTTGTAAGAAACCGACATTCATATTATTGTGTTCATCGAATTCTAAGCAACTTTCAAAATTTTCCTCTATTCGTTCATCACGCTTTGTGTAAGTGACAAAACTCAAGATGTAAGAGACTGATCGAAGTGAAATTCGAAGAGTTGAGAAGACGCATACCTGAATTTTTAAATTTTGAGACTTATATTTTTTCATTATTAATGTTACGCAAAAATATATTTAAAAAGTTGTACAAAATACAATTATCTAAAAAATTGCTTTTTACAAATTCGTAACACTCATGGTTACGGAGATACACCGAAACCGAAAAAGAATTGCTGCTTACCCAAAACGCACATAGGGATGTCAGGGCTTACGAGATTGCATTTTGTTTTTTTTGTTTGTTTTTACTTCCCTCGCATACCGAAGGGAAGTATTGTATTCGAGAAAAAATCACCCTCCGAGATTTTTTCGGATTTTGACGTTTCAGATCACGTAGATTACGAAAATATAGGTTTTTTCAATTCCGTCAGTCAGTCTGTCTGTCTGTTGGTGCATTAACTAAAAAACTACTTGACGGAGAGCAGTCAAATTTGGTAAGTACTTAACGCTACTGTCAGCGAAGAAATGGTTAATCTTTCACTGGAAAATATACAGGGTGGACCGACTAAAGGGAATAAATAACGAAAAACATTTTTTTTTGTCCAAATTTAAAATTTCCACGTTTCATGATACGCTAAACCTATTTCAGAAAAAACAAAATTAAAATTTTTTTCACCAAGATATTTGAAGAAAATTTTACCACTACAATAGATGAAAACATTTTTTTTCTTTATTCAAACTTATAATTTTCACGTTTCATCGCATTCTAAATGACATTTTAAACCTATTTCAGAAAAAGAAATTTTGAAAATTTTTTCACCATTTTTGAACAATTTTTTTACCACTAAAATAAATGAAAATATTTTTTCTCTTTGCTCAAATTTAAAATGTTGACGTTTCATGGCATTCTAAACCTATTTCCAAAAAAAAATTATGTGGCTACTATAGAACAGAAGGAAACTTTCCTTTTTGCTCAAATTTAAAATTTCCACGTTTCATGACATTCTAAACCTTGTTTATTTGTGGCATTATCTTAATTTTTTTTCCTTCTTCAATTCTTTGGGAATTTCACTGCCACATGTATGTTTTCTTTCTAAGCGGTGCTAGGGGAATCTACAAAATATATCACAATTAACCAGTATGTTACTGGTAAAAACACCTCTACGCCCGTGACGTTTACGTCAAAGGATCAGTTAAAGGTTGGTTTTGATAAATAAACAACACAAATAAGTATAAAAACTTGAAATCAAATATTTCGCCGACGTTTCGGAAATCTAATCTGTTTCCTTTCTCAAGGCTTTTTTTGAAAAATCTTTTTTTTTTTGTTTTTTTGTTTTTTTTTTGCTGTGTATGACAAATACACAGCTCTAAGAATGTTTGTTATATTCAATATCCATAGATACTTACTATTTACATAGAACTGTTGATATAGTTAACAGTTTTTTAGTTTCTATACAATGTTAAGTTTGTGAAGTTCTTCTTTTAACATTGGCAGCCAAGTTGTACAGACATCTACGGAACAATTCGACACGCAATTATCCTCATTCAATAATATTATCGCGGATTCTTTTATTTTTCTTTTTTTGCTATCTGCCTCTTTTGTTAAAATTTTTGCCGAGTCCCAGTTTATTCTATGTCCGTTCTCCCACGCGTGTTCGCAGATCTTGGACCTCTGAATTTCATTTTTTCTGATATAATTTTGATGTTCGCCCAATTTTACACTAAAAGGTCTGGATGACTCACCCACGTATTGTTTGTTGGGTGAGTCATCCAGACCTTTTCGTGTAAGATTATATAATTTATAGTATTCCGTGTGAGTGCAACAAACAATACGTGGGTGAGTCATCCAGACCTTTTAGTGTAAGATTGGGCGAACATCAAAATTATATCAGAAAAAATGAAATTCAGAGGTCCAAGATCTGCGAACACGCGTGGGAGAACGGACATAGAATAAACTGGGACTCGGCAAAAATTTTAACAAAAGAGGCAGATAGCAAAAAAAGAAAAATAAAAGAATCCGCGATAATATTATTGAATGAGGATAATTGCGTGTCGAATTGTTCCGTAGATGTCTGTACAACTTGGCTGCCAATGTTAAAAGAAGAACTTCACAAACTTAACATTGTATAGAAACTAAAAAACTGTTAACTATATCAACAGTTCTATGTAAATAGTAAGTATCTATGGATATTGAATATAACAAACATTCTTAGAGCTGTGTATTTGTCATACACAGCAAAAAAGATTTTTCAAAAAAAGCCTTGAGAAAGGAAACAGATTAGATTTCCGAAACGTCGGCGAAATATTTAATTTCAAGTTTTTATACTTATTTGTGTTGTTTATTTATCAAAACCAACCTTTAACTGATCCTTTGACGTAAACGTCACGGGCGTAGAGGTTTTTTTACCAGTAACATACTGGTTAATTGTGATATATTTTGTAGATTCCCCTAGCACCGCTTGGAAAGAAAACATACATGTGGCAGTGAAATTCCCAAAGAATTGAAGAAGGAAAAAAAATTCTAAACCTATTTCAGAAGAAAAAAATTTGAAAATCTTTTTACCAACGTTTTTGAAAAATTTCAAAAAAGAATGAAATTTCTTAACCACCACTATACTTCCACTCCACTACGTGAATGTACAGGGTGGTCATCCCAAGAAATAATTCAGTCATGGTGGACATTTGTAAAGGTATTTTCGCAAGCCTTCCATATTTGGCACCTGTTATTTAGTATTGAACTTTTGCTGTTGGATGAGCACTCTGTATATTTTTTTGACCAAAACTGATAGGGTTTTCTTTGTAATAATAGTGATAACTATATTCCGATTATTATTATCAATGTCATTTCGTGATTATTAATTTTTTAGAGTTACCGCCATGCACAAATAAAGAGGGAAGTTCTGTGTAAATACCTTTACCGATTTTTTTTCTTTCACAAAGAAGTGCACAATGAACGAATTTCGAATTGGGATTACGTATTAATTATGTATCAAAATGGTTCACAAGAAATTTTTATTGTAGGAATAAAAAATGTAAATGGAAAAATACAAAAAACACAGTAAACCAGGCAAAATATCTATGTTCTATATTCCTAAAGCAAAACAATATAGTTAAATGTATAATGTGTAATAAATATTGTCATATTATAGTATTCGATTATATTAAAAGTAAATCAAATTTTTGCAATGTGAACATTATTTTTCGTTCTTACGGACAGCAAAAAATTACCCTTGTCCATTGTTCTCATTGAAAAGGATAATTTTATTCTCTTACTGAAATCTGAGATAACCAGCACGTGCATGGGTGATATTATTTTGTAATGATCAACAACGCGACGTTTCAACGCAAACTGTGCCCTTCATGAAATGAATAAAACATCAGTATTAGCAATACGATGACAAATACTCATATCTTAATTTGTTTCCTTTTTCGTCGTAGAATTTGAAGGTCCCTTTAAAGGTAAAATGTTAATAACTCCCAACTTTCAACGTAGTCAATCAATGGGATCTAATTATGGTCTTTACACTATATAAAAATAAAGCACAAATTTTGACAGTAATTAATGTTTTCGAACCTGTTTGAAAAAATTAACGCAAAATTTCATTAGGCATGCAACCGTTTTACTGAATTCCAATTCTGTTTGCTCTTGATAACTGACCTCGGTATGAAAGCAAATATTATAACGCCCATACAAACTTTCCCAACCAATACAAATGACCTTTATGTATTCATTTTGTTCCAGCATATATTTAAAACACTATATCTACATTATCATTCATTAGCAGCATAATATTGTTAGTAGAATATATACACACACACCAACAAAGTTAAAGGAACAGAGATTAATTGATATTTTTTCAGACATATTTTTTTTCCTAACAAAGGACCCTGCACAATTCTGATGTAAGAGAGGTTTCCATTAAGTCGGCTGATTTCTTTTATCTGTTCTATACTTTGGGCCCCTGATCAAATGTCTCAGTGGGCCGCAGGTCCCAAACCACCAGGGTTTCAAGATAGAGACAGCTGAAGTTAGGATTATGAGATATTGGGTGGTTGCGTGGAAGAGTAATAATGTTGAACGCCGCCACCTGTGTAAAACTGTTGTGTATACCTACGTTATTTTGTAGAAAAAAATAAAGATATATTATTATTATTATTAATATTATTATATTACTCAAATGATGCCCTTGTTCTTGAGTCTGGGGAGTTTTGGTTAACCTACAGTGAGGGAGGTTTTTTAATGCTTTACCCATACATATTAGAGAGCTAGAATATAACTTGTTTAAGAAAACTGTGATATCATTTCTGACAGCCAATGCTTTTTATACACTGGAGGGGTACTTTCTGTCAAATTTTAATGGTTTTTAATAATAATAACCCCCGTTAGTGATTATAATATAAATTTATTTTATATGTATTTGTTAACAATGGCATTTTATAAAGTGTTTGTGTTTGTAATAATGCATTTGTGTATCTCGATGTTTTCCTGACCTGTGTAAATACTGCTTTGTATATTAACACCAATAAATTATTATTGTTACTATTATTTTTTTTCCCGGTTTCCCGGCGCAGGATAGTTTTTTCGTGGCCTCCAACATCACACGGAAAGAGCGCCAGCAATATATCCACAGCCACTCCCCACATCCCGCAGGGTTAGGGACTGTAGATTCCAGAATCATGTGCTCTAAGCAGGCGAACGGACCCCAAGATGACTGTCTTCTGCATTTGGCCTGCCAACCAATCAGCAGACTTCTGACAGACCGGTATGATCTTCAATCCTGAGAGCAGCGTAGGCTTCATACCTCCCAATACACCGATTATGAGGACGACCATCTTGACCGAGTAGCCTGGGTACAGCACTTGGAGCTCGTACCGGAGATCACGGTATTTGGTCCGTTTTTCCTCCTCTTTCAAAGCGATGTTTGGCCCAGCAGGTGCCGAGAACTCGATCACAAACATCACCTTGTTTTGATGGTCGAGGAGGACTATGTCAGGCTTGTTGGCTTGAATTAGCCTGACTGTCGGAAACGAGTAGTTCCAATTATTATTATTATTATTATTGCTATTTATGTACCGATCTGCAGTTAAAATGCCCGGCATCAATTCTGTGCGTGCCCCTAAATACATGCCACTTCACGCCATAATTGAGCCTCCATCGAAAGAGACCGTATGAGTAAAACTGAATTGTCCATTTTTTCTCCTGGGCGTCGATAAAACCTTTGTCAACCACCAATTGAATTTACAGGTCTCGCAACGTAGCTTGATACTTGAGAGATGAGTGCGCAGTAGACTTTAGGTGAAATAGTGGGGACCGATTAGTTCACATAGCTCTGCCGCAGTGGTTATTTACATACGCAGCGACGGCCAGGCAGCCCTGAGGGACCTTAAGTCAAACAAGGTGACCTCAAGGCTCGTCTTAAACTGTTCGAATATGTTGACAGAATTGTGAGAGCACAACTCTGTAACTCATATGGGTGCTCGGGCACAGAGGTGTGGAGGGCAACGAAGCAGCAGACCGGTTGGCGGGAGAAGGAGCAACTACTCCTTTCCCTGGCCCTGAGCCAGCCTTTAGGCTGCCAAGAAGTCGGACTAAAACAGAGTTTTGAGACTGGGCCATGGCAAGGTTGACCAACTATTGGATTCAGGTCCCTGCAATCGAGGCTCCATAAGGGGCCTTTGGCTGACTCAACCATTAAGTAGCTGCCTGGGCTTTATAGAGAAAAAATGAGATGGATAGTAGGCTTGATAACAGGACACTGTCCTCTGAATAAACATATTCGTACAATGGGGTAGAACAACAACCCTATTTGTCGAATGTGTGGAGTGGAGAATGAAACTACCACCTACAGTTTATGCAGTTGCACACCTCTAGGTGCGTCAAGATATAGGCCTATCCAAAGGCAATTTTTACAGCCGGAAGAACTACGGGATCTAACCTAAAACAGACTGCTATCCTTTGTGGAGAGCACTGGTCTCATCTAGGAAATTCCACACGTCTCGAATGCATAATGGGTTGACAGGCCTCAGTGCTGCGGATCTTAAACGTCTGCCCGCGTTTGTAATAATAAACAATAATAATAAACAACTACTGATGAAAACACAACGAACTTTAATATAGAGAAAGTACATCTTTCAACTATAATACAACAACTAATGGACCCTTTCACGTGGACATCGAGTATGACATTGACTAACTTGATAAAAATGTGCAAAATAAACAAAAACTATAGCAAGAAATCCGCGGCTGTCTAGACCTTCAAATTTGTTATAAGAAAAAAATGCCATTCTGTTTTTTTTTTCCTTTAAATTTGTCGGGGTTTGTATATACCTGCGACTTGAGACTCCAAATTGTACTTTAACAATTCGATAATTAATGGGTAGAAAAGTGTCTCAGCGAAATCTATCGCGTAATCTTGTTTTTTAACGCTAATGGAAATTAGATTGATTTACCCACGAACACTCCGAGGGAAAGAAAAGAGACAGAGAAAATGTAATTAGGAAATCCAAATGAAATAAAAACCGAATTTCGTTTATGTAGTTATACTTTGTTGTTGGTATAATTTATGTACTCACAGTATTTCACTGAAGTACAATTTACTGTATAAATAGTACCCTCGGAAACAGCCTAAAGGACCTAAAGATTTACATAAGGGTCTACGTTAAATTTATTGCTATAATTTGAAACATTTTCGCCAAATAAAAGTTATCGACAGATGTTTGCTTGGGAAAACTATTATTACAAAACGCTAGTAATGGCCAATTTAATTATTTTGTATCTATGCAAAAATGTAAGTGCATGGCAACGTCGGCGCATCGCCCAGCGACCATCGTACCACAAACGACTATCGGACCGCACCTCGCACATCGCACACTGAAATTAAGTGGAACCATTATTTTAAATGAGGGTGGCCATATTGGCACCCGTAGCACATCTCACAGTAAGGAACCACTGCCTAAGAAATCACTACTTTCACATCCAGATTTTACATACAAGGCTCTTTAATGCAAAACATCTTAACTATAACTGCATACTCTAGTATGTGGAAATAATTGATCATAGAATTTTAATAATACTTGAGGTTGAGGCAGCACGGGTAATACCATATTTTGTGAATCCCTATTTGCAACACAAGAGACAAATGTAACTACAGTAGTCTGATTTTAATCAAATTATGGAAGGAAATGGTCGAACAATATATGAACAATTAGTACAATTTCTTTTGTATTAAAATTCTTAAATATCATGATAATAAAATAAACTTTTCGGATAATTTTGTTCAAAATATAGTCGAATGTATTAACATTCATTTTCATGTAGTCAAGAAAGCGCTATGAATTCTGTTTTAAGCCATTATAGCGGTGACGAAATTCACCAAAATTATTTCGCTAATGGATTTTAATCTAAATTTTCGTTTCTTTTTGTACTTTTTAAAGTTAGATTCGTCGGAAGAAGATGTTAATGGAGGATTTTTTTAAAGAAGAGCATATTTAGGAAAAAGTTCATATGATTCTTTTTTCGTAGGATGAATGGTTTTTATGTAAAATAAAGTGAAAATGACTCTGATTCTATGAATTTACTTTTGCGCGGGAATTAAATAATTGAAAAAAATTCCACAGATGTAACTTCATAAAAAGTGTTATCTCTGTTAAATACGAACCTAAGAAAACGAGAAAAATCATCTTACAAGAGAAGGTGTATGCTTTCGGATTTGATACATTATACAGTGTGAACCTAAAGAAACGCACAAAATTCATATCTTTGGTATGTGTGATTTGTCAAAACAATCCTCGAACAGGTAGATTTTAGTTTTGCAAATGCTACATTTTGTCACTATACTTACCAAAATTTATGACGTCATCAGAATTTTTTTTAATGGAAACAGACATTTTTGTTTATTGTTTTTGGTGGTATATTAGCTTTCTGGTGATTTAAAAAAAAAGTGATAGTACCTAAGCCATTCTTTTGGAAAAAAATATTTATATTGATTGATACCTTACATAAGAAATTGTGAGAAAAAATCATCTCCATTGCTCAAATTGTGACCCTCCAACCATTTGGCATTGACCAAGACGGGTGTAGACACTTTGCACGCTGTTCTGAATCATCTCATGGGCAATTCGTCTCATCTCCAAACCAATTTTACCTTTCAATTCTTCTATGATATCCGGTCTGTTAAAATACACCCTTGACTTTAAGTAACCCCAAAGAAAAAAGTCTAAGGGGTTAAATCCGGTGAACGTGGGGGCCACGCAATCGGACCTCGACGACCTATCCACCTTCTTCATCTTCATTGTTCGGAAACATAACTGCTAAGGCTGGCACTAACTCAACTCGCAAAAACTGTAAATATATTGTGGCCGTAAGATTTTCTTCAAAAAAAAGGTCCCAATAAACGATCACCAATCATACCTGCTCACACGTTTACCTCGTCGCTGTGTATGGGCTTCTTGAGTCCAATGAGGATTTTCGCGTCACCAATACCTACAGTTATCCCGATGTACAGTCCCCTTTAAAGAAAATGTAGCTTCATCAGAAAAAACAACGTTCTTTAAAAAAATTTGGGTTTTCATCGCACAGGGTCATCAACTGTTCACAAAACTGAAAGCGCCGATCTGGATCGTCCTCATTCAATTCGTGGATTAATTGCACTTTGTATGGATGGTATTTTTCTTTTTTCAATAGACTTACAACAGAGATGTTTGACACACGTTATGATTTAAAGCCCAGCTGCCTTGTCGAAAGATGGCGGTTTTCCTCACTTTCTAGAAGAATATTTAATTTGGTTTCGTTTCTTGTGCTAGGGCGACCAGATCAAGGGAGGCCAGCTACACTGCCAGATTCATCATATCTAGCCACCAACCTACTTACAGTGGATCTAGAAATTTGCTTTTCGGGATATTTGGGATTGAAAACATCACATGCTTAGTGATGAGTTCTCAGCCTATCACCATATCCAACCATCATCAAAAGTTCTACGCGTTCTCTTTCACTTAAACGTGGCATTGCATTCACTAGTTTTACACTGTCTCAGAAGTGTCACAAAACTGAGGTTCCACACGTGCCAGGAATAAAAAAGTTATCGATACTTTAAACAAAAAGGCCTGTATCTCTTTGTTGTTAAGGTGGTTGTTTTTTTTATTATTTTCTTTGTTTTGTTTTTATGTCAAATGTTTTCATGCTAGATAAAACAAAAATGTAGGCAACAAGATTTATCAGTCCATAAGAAAGTGGAACAATACTCGTGAATTTGCGAAAGATAAGCTATTTTTGCATAAAATGTCATTTTTCCAAAAGAATGGCTCAGGTAATATAATTTTTTTCATATCACCAGAAAGCTAAAGGAATATACCACCAAAAACAGCAGACAAAAATGTCTGTTTCCATTAAAAAAAATTTATGATGGCGTCATAACTCAAAAACCAATGACGTCATAAATTTTGGTATAATGACAAAATGTAGCATTTATAAAACTAAAATCGACCTGTTCGAGGATTTTTTTCACTGTATAGTATAATTCTTGTTGGGTTGCATTCTTATACCGTATATCTTGATTTAATAATAGTGAAAACAGTTTTTTGTTTATTGATTTTAAAGGAGAGCGCTTTGAAATGTGTGAATTTCGGCAGATTTGAGATTAAAGAAATTAGAGTATTTTAAAACATTTATATCAACCGGAGCCATAACTAACTTAAATTTATTTATGAGAGAATATTAAAACACGAGCATAATGTACTTATTTCATTAGCATATATGTGTAACCCACGTCTAATACGTGTAATATTGACGCTACTTCAATACACGTTTTTTTAAGAGAAAGGTTAATGACAAATAAATGGTACGGTTCCCAAAGCATTGACATTTCGGACTGAGTTACTGAGGTAATAATTCACTATTCTAAGATCGAGAGAGTTTTAAGAAGGGAAACGGAAAGTTGTGGTAAAATCAAAAATCCTAAATGTACCATCGATGTGAAGGCGGTGTTGCACCACACGATTTAATATAATAGCAGCATCAAACGATCTCTCTCAGTAAGTCCCTCAAGTTTACTAAAGTATTTAATTCAGTATTTGCATCATACAAATTTTAATCAAATATGGTCGTGCTATGGTTTACTGTATCAGTTCAACAAGCGTGACCACAACTCTCCCTTTAATGATCGCTATTTGGTGATAAATTATTAAATTATACAGAAAACTTTAATTGTTTACTTTAGCTATAATTTAAATAAATTTAAAGTAAATTAATTAGAAATGGAAAACCACCGTATTAACCGTACAAAAATCGATGTCGTCCTGATAAATAAACTCCATCGCCTTTTCGAACTCCCATGTATAAGTAATATTATTAAGCAAAGATGGTCTATTTAATTATTTACAAAATACCAGGAAAGTTTCTGGCAACTTTGGTCGTACATATTTTATTTAGTTTATTTAGTTTGAGGCCCTTTTCCAGAGACCAAGGATTTTCTATAAGGAATTACGTCAACGGTAAAGAAGATCAATCAATCAAATTATTACGCTACTGACAGGCGTCTTAAGTCAAAACCACGGATGTCAATATTTGTAAGCCTGTATATGAAATTATTCGTAAGGGAGAAATCGATATGATCAACTCTAATCCAAGGTTCAATAGGGGATTTTAATGTCTTTGAAACAAAAAATTTAAAAACTTCCTTGAAATGATCATATTCATTTGATGGAACTGTTCTCTGTCTAACACGAAAATATTAAATTTTAATATTTGCAGTATTTGCACATAGGTACTACATTATTTTCTTCTCCACCGTGCTCCATTATAGAATAGATTAGGCCAAGAGAACCAGTGATTCGTCAGTAATTATTAATTTAAATAAAAAAGCAAGCTGATCCAAATATATTATTAGCTTCAAAGATACTTTTAAACTTTATTTATAAAATTCCAACTGAAGTAACGAATAAAAAATTCAAAAACACGTTTTACCAATTATGTTTTGTATGTAAAATGTATGTCTGAATTTCCATTCTTACAAAATTCCTCCAAATATTAAAAATCGATATATACCTACTTACATAAAGTCGGAGAACTTTCCAAGTAATGTACAAGTTCTAGTGGTACTACATATACCATATTTGTATTATCAAAATGTTATTAGAAATTTTATTTTATATGAGACTGCTTGAGTTAACTGAATTCATACAGACTGGCGGACGTACGAACAGATAAATGGACTGACAGATAAATTGAAAATTGATTCAGAAAAAGTCAAACAGATAAAATCTCAGTCCAAGAAAATCAAAACTATTAGTTGTGTATAATTTATCACCATCAGAAACTGAATAGTTTCTTGTAGTAATTAACAACATTAATTAAGTACTAGTATATGCTCGAGTGGGTTTCCAACCAGGCGTATTATTGAATTTATATATGGGTGCATATACAATTATGTTTAATCTGGTATTTGTATATTTTAATTTAAATATATAGACAAGACAGCTGTCTTCTGTCCACTGTTAGCACTTTCTTCAAATAACTGGTCACTTGGAAAAAATATTTTTTCATAGATTACACCGCCCCACAAAAAAAAGTGTTCTGTGCATCAGACTAGACCACCATACCCGTACCATTGATTAAAATAGTAATAGATACCCATTCCCGTAATTATTGGAGAGTGGCGGTACCTAGCGATGAATGTCCGAAGCAACGTAATCCCATAATAATGTTGCACTCGGCCGAACAGTTGACTTTCGTTCTATTCTACCGCTAACGTCTTAGCGCCGACCTCGGGTAAGCCCCGCCTATTGTAGTACGCGATATTACGATATTGCCACGTCTTGCTACCATTGATAATTCAATAATTATCAATACTTTCACTAATCTTTGAAAACATCCAGTGGACGCTCATCACAGAGAGGAAGAGAGAGACGTGTCTGTCTTCTTAGCGTCAAGTGATCACTGTTCAGCGATTTTTACAAATAAATGTACCTACAAACGGTTTATAACACTTGTACTTGCTGCTTATTTATGATAATTTCTTAAAGTAATCAATTTAACAACAAAAATAGACTTGATGCTTACATGTATTTTAGTTAATTTCGTCAATATTTTTGATTTTCTGCTAAAGGAATTATATTGACATTGAGCAATTTTTTACATTTAGGTACATCAAATATTAACAAATAATCAAATAAGTCCAATGTATTTTAAGTTTTTATTACTAAAAACAAAAACAACCTACTTACATTAAATCAATACAATTAGGGAGTAAGCGTGATAATCATATTGGTTCTGTATTGATTAATGGTAAGTATATATGTATATATATATATTTAAAACGTATTTTTCTGTGTATAAATTTAAACATGTAAATATAGGTACATCGGGTATATAAAATCAGAAGATGGCATATGTCAAAACATATTTATATTTACAGTAAAAAGCTGCCTTTGAGTAAAATAATTTTCAAGTGATTATAAATTAGGTCGATCGAATATTTTCATCTAGTTACTTACTACATGAAACTATTTTTTTGTTCTTTTACAGAATTAAGTGTAGTGGAATCGATAGAGGTTTTCACTTCGGAAAAATTCCGGGAGGCGGTAACTTTTGAGAAAACATCTCTGAATATGTCAGGGACAACATAAAAGTTACCAACAATAATCCTTGACCTTCATTGGTTAAACAAATTAGTTGCAAATAATTTTTTGTCAAAAATTGCTTAAAATATTTTTTTCTTTAAAAAAACTAATAGCGCCAATCGAAAGTATGAAGTTCGAAGTTCTTCCTACGATCAAAAATTTAGGCTCCACTTTATTTTCTTTAACGCACGACGCGGCGACACAACAGTATACCCCGAGAGCTAGCGTCACAGAAATTTGTACTATTTGTAAATGGACAGAATATGTCTTAATAGGTTGTCGATGAGCCACTGAATACCCGCCCATCAGTCTGCCGGGCTGGGACCGCTGCGTTTGGCGACGAGGGGCGGTTTAGTCAATGACCTGACAGCGGTACTGTTACAAATGTCAAAAAAGCCGTTTTTGATTATCTCGTGCCGAGCCGAATTTCCGGTTTTGCCGTCGCAATTTACGACACCGACATAATACCAATCTTTCTTTTTCCGTAGAGTTATCACACGATCCTCCACCCGACGTATTTATTTAGTTCTTAACGTTTCAAAAATTGATGTCTTTGAAGTTTTGCGTTCTCCGAGATTATAGTCAATTTTAAGTTTTGGATCCGCCGTAGCTCAACGTGCTAAGCGGCGACTACTTTTAAGTGGATTCCCGACTTCGAATCCTGCCCAGGGCTACTTTTTATTTTTTTTTTTTTTTTTTTGGCAGATATATTTGATTCTATAATTGCTCATAGCTTATTTCTATGCGACTAACGTGTTAAAATTATAAATTTTTGTCATTTTTTCTGATTTTTCGGTGATGCATAGGGAAATACTCTTTAAATAATCTTTCTAGTCCTCCATTCATCAGTAGGTTCGGTGGTGTAACGGCTAGAAGTCCTGATTCCCAAACAGGTGATCCGGGTTCAAACCACGTACTCGGAAGTTTTTTTTTTTACCTTTTTACAAATTTAATATTGCTTCCAAATTTTATCATTCATGGTCCGATTCGAATGAAGATTGGTATCTGAAAGTAGTCATGGTTGTAGTTTATAAATATGAAATCGAATCTCAACAATTCTAAATGGATACGCCAATTTGGCTGACACGCACAATTTTTTTTTTCAATTTCCAACAAAATTATTTTGAAGCTGAATGAAGCTCCGAGAAACCCTCTTTAATTAAGCAAATACGAAATTTTAAAAAAATTACTCATGTGACATATAGGTAATATTTGAGCATCAAATTATGACCGGAAATGTAAAAAAAAAACTTCCGGGTGCGTGGTTTGAACCCGGATCACCTGTTTGGGAATCATCATCATCAACAAATTTATTCATTTTTTAGATACAATTTATGCCTCCCCGGATCAGGATTTCTAGCTGTTACACCACCGAACCTACTGAGCGATGGAAGACTAGAAAGATTATTTAAAGATTAATTACCTATCTATCACCAAAAAATCAGGAAAAATTACAAAAATTTGTAATTTTATCACGTTAGTTGCCTAGAAGTAAGCTAAGAGCAATTACAGAATCAAAAATATCTGCCAAAAATTAAAAAAAAAAAATTGGTAAAGGTATTTACACAGAACTTCCCTCGTTCATGGCAGTCTCTCTAAAAAAATAATAATTACGAAATGACATTGAGAATAATAATCGGAGTAGAGTTATTGCTATTATTACAAAGAAAACTTGATAAGTTTTGGTCAAAAAAATATACAGATTGCTCATCCAACAGCAAAAGTTCAATACCAAATAGCAGGTGCCACATATGGCAGGCTTGCGCAAATACCTTTACAAATGTCCACCATGACTGAATTATTTCTTGGGATGACCACCCTGTACATTTTTCAATAAAAGTATAATAGGTGCATATGCCAGATGTTATTGCCATCTGTCACATTTTCAATCCAACATTCACGTAATGGAGTGGAAGTATAGTGGTGGTTAAAAAATTTCATTTTTCTTAAATTTTTCAAAAGATGGTAAAATAATTTTCAAATTTTTTTCTTCTGAAATAGGTTTAAAATGTCAAAGGTAGAAATTTTAAATTAGAGCAAAAAGGAAAGTTTCCTTCTGTTCTATAGTAGTGCTAAAAAAAGTTTAAAAATTAAAAATGATGTATTTTTAAAATAGGTTTAGAATGCTATGAAACGTGAAAATTTTTAATTTGAGCAAATAAAAAAAAAATCGATCTATTTTAGTGGTAAAAACTTATTGAAAAATGTTGGTGAAAAAAATTTTCAAATTTTTTTTTCTGAAATACCTAGGTTTAGAATGTCATTTAAATTTGAGCATTCTGGTGTTAAATTTTTTTCCAAACTGGTAACAAAATGTTGCAAATTTTTTTTTCCGAAATTGGTTTGGAATATCATGAAACGTGGAAATTTTAAATTTGAGCAAAAAAATTTTTTTCGTCTGTTCTATAGTAGTGATACATAAATAAATGTTTTCAAATTTTTAAAAAAATTCTTCAAAAACATTTTTAAATTTGTTTGAATAGTTTTAGAATGTCATGGAAACGTGGATAGTTAAAATCTGAACAAAGAAAGAAAAATTCTATCTTAGTGATAAAATTTCAAAAAACTTTTTTTTTAATCAGGCTTAGAATGCCATGAAACGTGAAAATTTTAAATTTGAAGAAAGAAAAAAAAATCATTTTAGTACTTACTAAAAATTTTTTCAAAAATATTGGTGAAAAAAATTTTCAAATTTTTTTTTCCTGAAATAGGTTAAGCGTGTCATGAAACGTAGAAATTTTAAATTTGAGCAAAAACAAATTTTTTTCATCTTGGTAAAAATTTTTTCAAAAATGTTTGAAAAAATTTTCAAAAATTTTTTTTTTTCTGAAATAGGTTTAGCGCGTCATGAAACGTGGAAATTTTAAATTTGAGCAAAAAAAAATTTTTTTCAACTTGGTAAAATTTTTTTCAAAAATGTTTGAAAAAAATTTTCAAAATTTCTTTTTTCCTGAAACAGGTTTAGCGCGTCATGAAACGTGGAAATTTTAAATTTGAGCAAAAAACAATTTTTTTCACTATTTATTCCGTTTAGACGGTCCACCCTGTATATTTTTCAGTGAAAATTCTACCAGTTCCTCGCTGACAGTAGGGTTAACTACCTACCAAATTTGACTGCTCTCCGTCAAGTAGTTTTTTAGTAAATACACAGACAGACAGACAGACAGACAGACAGACAGACAGACAGACAGACAGACAGACAGACAGACCGACAGACAGACAGACAGACAGACAGACATACTGACGGAATTGAAAAACTTATATTTTCGGAATCTACGTGTTCTGAAACGTCAGAATCCGAAAAAATCTCGGAGGGTGATTTTTTCTCGAATACAATACTTCCCTTCGGTATGCGAGGGAAGTAATAAAATAAAAAAGTAGCCCTCGACGGGATTCGAAGTCGGGAATCCACTTAGAAGTAGTCGCCGCAATCAATCAATCAAAACATATTTATTTAACATTAAAAGATACATTGCCTCCCCGGACCGCGATCCGGAGCCAACCAGACAACCACGGCACATGACGCCGTGGCGGACGCGAGGTTGGGCGGGTCGTGGCCGGTTCGGCTTAATAAAATTGATAACAAAATTAAAACTCCTGCCACTTTTTTAATTATATGACAATATTTATATATTTTTAAGGAAAAAAAAAAAGTCGTCTTGGGTAGGAATCGATCCCCCGACCCTCGGATTTATGTCATCATCATAACAAATTTATTTAGTTCTTTTAATACAGGAAATTGCCTCTCCGGATCGAGACTCGGAGCCAACCGTACAACTACGTCCGAGCGCTCCAACATGTTGAGCTAAATTACCGAATACCGATGCGACAAAAATTTACATTAGTGTAATAGCTTTATTCCAAATGTATAAAAATTGACTCATGTAAAAGAGGCCAAAAATATTGAATATCATGCTTTGGTAACACTTTTTATTTAATGCTACATTGTTTAAATAATTCGCAAAGTTGAGAAAATCAGTTTTTCGCAAATACCAAAAAACTAAGAATTTTACAAAAAAATTATCTCAGTTCCCAAGTGACTTGGAGCATTTATTATTCTTTTTAAATTCGCAGAAAAATCGTAGCTTTAAAATGATCCTAGCCCGAACGACGTACCCTTAAAAATAAATAAATTATTCAATTTGTTTATAACTTTAAAACGCACGTGTTTTTCGAACTCGATTTTAAACAATAAAGAAATTTGCGAAAATCAATTAAATTTGATATGTACATGATAGTACAACTTGTCAAAATGTGAATCCACTTTGATCTGTAACTCTAAAATGTCTAAAAAAAAATTACGACAATTATTTTACGAAAGGAAGTTTTTAATAAACAAATAACTTTTTGCAAAAAACCTTAAAAGTTATCGATTTGAAATTTTTAGCATTTTTAAAGTAAATTGAGACGTACAACTTCCGATAATTTCGATGTCACAAGGCTTAATTTATCATAAGTTATTAATAATTGAAATAAGAGGCCATTTTGACGTTTTTTTTTTATTTTGCAGATAAACAAATTAACCTATTGGAAAATTTATTATTGGGTTTTGTAGGTCTTTTTAGTAGAAACATTTGTCATGTAAAACATTATTTTCTAAAATTCTTCATTTTTTGGGTATTTACGAAAAACTGATTTTCTCAACTTTGCGAATTATTTAAACAATGTGGCACTAAATAAAAAGTGTTGCCAAAGCATGATATTCAATATTCTTGGCCTCTTTTACATGAGTCAATTTTTATACGTGAAGTATCTTTCATTTTTCGTTTCGGGGTAGGTACATTTGGAATAAATACTATAGGTAGCTATACAAATGGTGATGCCTGCCAAATATTTGTGATTTTGTTATTGTATTTATATTTCTTTTATATATAAAACATATTTTATTTCTTCCTGGTATTTTCTTGAAAAAAAAAACTTTTATTCATTCCTATTAAATAAATTTCATATACCTACCTACCTATTCTTTTTGCATCAAGACAAAACAATAAAAAAGCTCTTCTTCGTAAAATAATTTCTAAGACTAATTAAACATAATGTTTTTAGTCGCTTATATATTTATATACACATGTAAGTATTTTCCATGCTATTTTTAAAAGTACCTACAAAACGCCAAGAATGGATAATTTCTTACAAAATCGGATAATTTTCTGCGAGTAGGTGAATCTCATCATGTCGAATAATTGGCAACGCTGGTTGCACTGCAGTCTTAGTTGCTAGGTCGTTTAGCTCCCTCCACACCCCACGGGCCCGCCCGCCAAACCTTTCATTTCATTCATGAATTAATTTACCCGCCTTGCAAACACCAGCTTGGACTTCGACTCGAAAAGGCACACGACATCTATGAATTTAAGACCGGAACTAACAGTACAAATTCTTTGGTTAAGTATCTATTACTATTTAATCAATGCCCGTACGCTTTGGTGTCGCTGAGTCCGAATTCAGGGTCTGCTTGACCCCATCAGGTCAGGGTCATGGTCAATTCAAGGTCAAATTAAGAAAAATTCTTCTAAGCGAAGGAAACCACGATTTCTACACGTTCTTGGGGTAGCTGAATTCGAATTCAGTCTGTTTGACCCCATCACCTTAGCGATGATCAATCCAAGGTCAAATTGGGAGAGAACCGTTTAAGCGAAGGAAGCCATGACTTTTATACGTTTTTGGTGTAACGGAATTCAAATTCGGGGTCCACTTGACACCATCAAATCAGGGTCATTCCAAGGTCAAAAGGGGAGAAACATTTAAGCGGAGGGAACTACGATTCTTATACGGTTATGGGGATGCTGAATCCGAATCCGCAGTGTACTAAGCCTAATCAAGCCAAGGTCAAGGTCATTCCAAGGTCAAAGTTTGTTTATCAAATGGAAGCACGTTTTTGACCGTGGATTCTGAAAGAGCGGGATATTTAACGTTCGCATATGGTTTGACCTATGGATTAAAATGACCTTTGATCATTAGAAGGTCGAATTACTCTCTCAAATTATTAATCTAAGATCATAGATGATTCGCATTGAGAAATCGATGAGTTACATATCTTTATCGAGCATGGTTTAGCCTCGTCGTATCTTCCCGAGGGGAATTGGAGAACCAAGACAGCAGGCACCTATTTCCACTTGCAACCGACGAGTGGCGTCTTCTAATCATCTGGGAAAATAGAAACGTCTATGTTATAAACTGACTGTCCGAACATATTGGTGATAGGGACTCATGAAGGTAATGGATCATCAATCATGAGGCCAACATCAGTATCCGAGCGATACGTTCAATTTCTGTGGGAAACTCTGATCCTGTTATTGAAATTCAAAATCCTGCTTCCTCAGAGGATACTGGAAATGGTGACAACTGCCTTTTCCAAGGATGTGTGGAATGATCAGTATGTTGATCCTTCAAGGTAACGAAGCCAGTAAAGGCGAACTGCCCCACAGGGGAGCGTTAGGGTATGAATATTAAGCCATTGAAGAAATGTAAGGTGAAATGACATTGAGAAAGACCCTCATGGTTAAATCACAGGTGACCAAATGATGCCTTCCCACCATCACCCCAACAACTTTCACACAGGTCATTTTCCCATCATCTGGACGAGAAGATGAAGAGAGTGATTTGAACTTTAGGTAACCCCTAACAAATCAAAATCCGAGGTCAAGAACGCGTTTCCATTTGATAAACAAAAGTTGATCTTGAAATAGCCTTGACCTTCGTCTAGCGGGACTTAGTAGACTCAGCAACCCTAAAAACGCACAAGAATCGTGATTTCCGCTTAAATGTTCTCCCAATATGACCTTGGAATCACCTTGACCCTGACCTGATAGGGTCAAATAGACCCCGAATCTGGATTCAGAGACTCCAAAAACGTATGTGTATGGTAAACTAGTGTGATGCACAAAACGTTGTTTTTTGTGGGGCAGTGTTATTGTTAATTTTTATTTTTGAACTCACTTACTGTCGACTTATTTCTACTACAAAAGTCAATCACCGATGCCAGGAGACGAGCTACCTCCAACCTTTTTTTGTAGTAAAGTAGGGATTTCTTGCGTAACATTTAATAGATGAGGCACCGACTGCATTACATTCCCTTTAAAGGATGATATATATCCCGGTGTATCTATCCACTACGCAACCTCCGCCTAAAACTGCACAGATTCTAGGTATGCGCTGATACAAAAGTCGTTAGAAGGTGGAGCTGTGTTTACCTGGTGGATTATTTGTATTATCTTCAAATTTTGTCCGTAGCAGTCATTTACTCCTCCCCTACCCCATGATTCCGTAACAAAGTTGTGATTATACCAGTGCACGGTAAATTATGTTAAGATTGGATGTCTAAAAATGTGTTTAGGTATTTGAATATTGATAGGAGTCCTCGAATTTTCTTTATCATAAAGTTATTTGCAGCTAAGGAGCCAGTCAGTTTTGATACCCACGTGTTTTTCTGCTTCCGCTTCTTGCATCACCATCCATATTCTGCAAAACCTAATATATCGAAAATTTTAAAAAACTTTACAAAAATGTCTATCTTTACAAATTCAATATAGAAAGTACCAACGAAAATAATTTATTATAAACTAATCACAAACGCCTCTGAACTAGAGTGTAAAATCATTTCTGTATACAAGCGAAATGTAGTGTCTATTGATGTACCCACCCAATTTAACTTCGGCTGGTAAATTACACATGTTGTTATCTGTTTCCTTTCAGTCAACATTCCATTCCGTCCGACAGTATAAATTTCCAAACATGCAAATTCTGTGCAATTTAATAGTAGTTGACTGTTCCGATAATGTTGTTAGTAACTAGTTTGCCAAAACTAACAAAGAACTATTATTTGCATAAATAAATGCACAGCTAGTCACGCTAAATTTACTTTGTTTATAAAAGTTTATGTTTGATTCATCTCAGTTTTATACTAGACGGGTTACCAAAGATTATATAATAGTGAAACTACAATGACAAAGTGTCATATACTTCTTTCGTTTTCAGACAGTTCTAATTAAAGAGAAATCGACATTGTATCGACTACAAATTGTATGAACCAATATGGGGTATCATATTGATTCACGGAATTTAGTTAAAAACTTAAATAATATAAGTATTGCATCCTTATAATTTGCGTTTTTTTTAACTGTAAAATACAACTTTAAATATATCTAATCTGTAAAGACTACGTACCAACTTCCTTAATAACTTCAAGTAGTAATACAAAACATGACAAATATTGACCTGTGTTCAGATAAAGTCAATCCGCTACAAGGAGAAGAACCAAATTCCTTGCGGGATTTTCTAAAAAAGAACATCACATGAGCAGCAACAGGAACACAAAGCAATGCACGTAAAAAACCAGGAAACACTTGAAGATTCCGGAATCGGAAAATTTAACAGATTGATGCGGAGAACTCAGACTTTTTGTCGAAGAGACAAGAGTTCTTATCTACAAGGCGACTCTAAAGAACTGGAGTAACATGCTGATCACAATAAGGGACTTTTTCGAGCAACAAGGGTGATTACCTACAAATTTAAACCCAATACACGGTCAATTTTTTTTTTATGGCTTTGGGTCATAGACCATACAGCCATACACGGTCAATTAAGAACTCCGCCGATAGTCTAGATTGTTGCAGATTGTTTAAGGAATAGAATAGAATAGAATATAATAGAATTTATTCCCAAACATATATATACATTACACTAATACAAAATGCGTATACATGGTAAGTTGCGCCTCATGGAGCAGTAGGGAAACATAAGCTAAGTTAGCTCAGTACCAGCAGATTTAGATTATTATAAACAATAAAATAATGTAATATAATAACGCTAGTAAATTTAACATACTACAAAGTTATCATTAGTATAACATGTTTAATTCAAACTACATACTTTGCTATGAGGTGAATATTTCATTAAAAGCTAAATGATTATAGTGTTGTCTCAAAGAATTCAATAATGCTATAAAATACATTTGATAGTATAATGTTTTTTAAGTTTTGTTTAAATTTATTTAGGTTGTTAATTGTTTGGATATGCTGGGGTAAGTGATTAAAAATCTGCACCCCCGTGTACAGAGGACCTCTACGATTGACATTATAGTTATAGTATGGGGGTAAATATGTATCTTTATTTCTTGTATTGTATTTATGTATGTCTGATGGGGTTACTAGGTTATTTCTCCTTTTAAATATAGCCAGAGATAAGCGATATATATACAGATTAGTTAGGGTAAAAATTTCCAATTCCTTAAATGAGCTACGACATGAGTCATATCTGCGTAGACCACATAGAACACGAATAGCACGTTTCTGAATTAGGAAAGTGCTATTTACATTTGATGAATTTCCCCAGAACTCAATTCCATATTGTAAGATAGAATAAAAGTACGCATAGTAGACTGTCCTTGCTGCGTTAAAGCCAATGTTATTTTTTACAGCGCCAATGGCAAATACTGCACTAGATAACTTTTTGTTGAGCATATATATGTGGTATTTCCTATCGAGTTTTTCATCTATATGTACCCCTAAAAATTTGGTATTTAACGCGGGTTCGGCATTTCCTATGGTTGCCACTAAAGTTGTTTGTGGGATATTTTTGTTGGGTTGAAGTAGCACATTGACAGTTTTCTCCATATTAAGAACTAATTTGTTGGCTGTGAACCAGTCGGTTATATCAGTTATTTCGTCCTGTGTCAGACTAATTAAACTGTCTATGTTTTGATGTTTAAGTAAAATGCTTGTATCATCTGCAAATAATGAGAACTGTGCCGATGGATAATTATATGCCAGGTCATTAATGTAAATTAAAAACAGTACTGGTCCCACCTTGAGGTATTCCGCGTTTTATGTTTTCAGGCTCTGAGTGGTATTTTCTGTAAGAGGAATCAGTAAGTGCGCAAATTTCCACTATGATTTGGCGGTTGTCGAGTTGCTCGGCATTCTTCATATCAGCCTAAAAGATATCTTGTGAATTACTCTACAATTAGTTGTTGCCCAAGACTCCTAAGCGTTTTGCAAAGCTTATGATTTTCCTGGTGGCTAATTTCCCTATGTCTTCAGGCGTTAACTCCACCTTTCCTAAGTACTTTAGCTTAGTGCGGACTAACATGTTGCACTCGCAAAGAATATGTTTCACAGTTTCTATTGCAGTACATATCACAGTATCTACATGTATCGTCATATGCATTGTCCATATTCTTAAGATGATATCTTAAGGGGAAATGGCCTGTTAAAAGGCCTATCATCAGCGAGTTCTAGAAGCCTTGTGGCATTCTTTGTCCAAAAATTTATGAACTTTTTCTTTCGTCTTTGGTCTGGATTAACCCCCCAGTAGGACTCTTTCTGATAATTTTCCCATTTTAGGATCTCCTCCATTGTATGCCCCTTAGATAAGTCATAAAATAGTTCGGACCCAAAAAAATGGGGCTTCAGCATTTTTTTTGCAAGGGCGTCAGCTAATTAGTTTCCTTCTATTCCCTCGTGCCCTGGCACCCTCATCCAGGTAACCTTGTTATTTCTTGCCAGTTGCTTCAGGAATTGTCTGCATTCCCAGGCAATTTTAGACTTAAAGGTATAAGACCTGAGAGCTTTTAACGCTGCCTAACTATCTGGGAATATACAGGGTGTCTCGCCTAAATGTGGAACAAGCCTGTAACTCCTTTGTTTACTGACCGATTTGATTTTTTCTTTTTTAGTAATGTAGTGCTACAGAAACTCTATTCTTAAATAACACAGACGATTTTTACAACGCAAAACGTGGCTTATTGCGAGATATTTTCAAGGTCAAAAATCAGTCATTCATATTAGCGATTTTTTTTTCAAAAAACTGATTACATATTCTTTTTCACCGTCCCTTTAAACACTGTTCCTCAAAGTTTCATATAAATCGATTGTTGCTTTTCGACTTTATTAATTTCTTTACGAATAAAAATTATTAATTAAATAAAACCTAAATAATTAATTTCTAATACCATTTTATTTTTTTCCATAATTAATATAAACAAAAAATAAGTAATATTACATCAAAAACACCTGAATATGAATATAGAAACTAACACAACGAATTATACATTTTCGAACAACTAAATAAAAAATTTAACAGGAGTAATATTTCAGTTTTAAGTAGGAATATAACACAAGTTAACTGAAATATTTAAATAATCTAAATTGTAGTTCCTTCTATTAAGTCCCCATTGACAAAAATACATTTTTCTACTATCCTTCTGTTATTAATAACATTTTGTCGCAGTTGCTGTCGAGTAATGGCACGACAAGCAGCGGTAATTCCGTTTATTAATTCGTCTACGATAGCTGGGCGGTCCTTGTGTACTTCTTTTAACATACCCCATAAAAAATAATCTAATGGGGTCAAATCTGGAGATCGAGGTGGCCACCCGATGATAGGGCTGTTTTGCCCGATCCATTTGTTGGTAAAATTCAGTTTGCGCAAACAATTCTCGATTTTGGGCTGAGGATAACGAAAATCTACATTGGGCTATCAACTGTAGAAAACAGTACTCGCACAAAATTAATGTTTGGTGTGGGATTCTAAACCAAACATTAATTAGACCATACTATTTTCGAGAAAATTTAAATGGAAATTTATTTTTACAATTCCCCCAAAATGATTTGTGGGAAGCATTACATGATATGCCTATTCAGCAAAGGAATAATTTATATTTCCAGTTAGATGGAGCCTCCATACATTACTCTTTAGTTGTGAGAAACTGGCTAAACTAGAATTTTCCCAACAAATGGATCGGGCATAACAGCCCTATCATCGGGTGGCCACCTCGATCTCCAGATTTGACCCCTTTAGATGATTTTTTATGGGGTATGTTAAAAGAAAAAGTATACAAGGAGCGCCCCGAGACGAATTAATAAACAGAATTGCTGCTGCTTGTCGTGCTATTACTCGACAGCAACTGCAAAAAGTTGTTATTAATAACAGAAGGAGAGTAGAAAAATGTATTTTTACCAATTGGGACTTAATAGAAGGAACTATAATTTAGATTATTTAAATATTTAAGTTAAATTGTGTTATATTCCTATGTAAAACTGAAATATTACTCCTGTTAATTTTTTAATTTTGTTCGATTTAAAATGTATAATTTGTTGTGCTAGTTTTTATATTCATATTCAGGTGTTTTTGATGTAATATTACTTATTTTTTGTTTATATTCATTATGGAAAAAAATAAAATGATATTAGAAATTAATTATTTAGGTTTTATTTAATTAATAATTTTTATTCTTAAAAAAATTGATAAAGCCCAAAAGCAACAATCGATTTACATGAAACTTTGAAAAGCACAGTTAAGAGGGACGGTGAAAAAGAATATGCAATCAGTTTTTTGAAAAAAAAATCGCTAATATGAATGACCGATTTTTGACCTCGAAAATATCTCGCAGTAGGCCACGTTTTGCGTTGCAGAAATCATTTGTGTTATTCAACAATAGAGTTTATGTAGCACTATATTACTAAAAAAAAAAGTTCACATCGGTCAGTAAACAAAGGAGTTATAAGCTTGTTCCACATTTAAGCGAGACACCCTGTATAAATCTTTGCTCTTCGAATGCCTTTATGCATTCCTGAGCACATAAATCTATAGCATAAATTTCTGCTTGGAAGATGGTTGGGGTCTTACTTAGAGCTTTGAACAGCCTACGCCCACGCCAACCCTTTCAGCCATCTTGGATCTATCTGTATACCAAATGAGTGACTCTCTTTCCAACTGCAGAGCTTCGACTCTGCTCGTCTGGCGGCTCTCAATCAACATATCAAACGGACAGTCAAAGTCCCGCTTGATTGGAATTGAGTCACTGGGTTTGGTATTGGATTCCAATTGGATTAATTCCAAGATCCTTAAGTGAGCAACCAGATCGCCTGGTTTGAGAGAGAGAGTACCAGCTGCAGCCTTAGGGCACTAAGTGCTGCCTCCTTCCTTACGTAAAAATGTAAAGGAAGTAGGTGTAGCATATTGTTCCTGTAATCCCTAAGCAGGCAAGGTTTTGCAATTTCTACAACTTGCCTTGTGCTAATTTTTCTTCAGCTTCGGTTTTAGTCTTACCGAACAGCCTGCGGCACGTCCAAATAGCCGCAGTGGCGTTGTTAAGTGTTGTTCCTAAATGTGAGCCGATAGTCTAACTAACATGGTTCTAATTACTGAGGTCTTGTGCAAATAATACGAAAAGCTTTGCTAAGGTAACCATCCTTAACATGACCGGTAGAAGAATTACGAACGTGAACTTATACCCATTTATAAATACCTTTATCATTTAAAGTGCATGTCTATAGGTGCATTTATGTGGCCCCATACCAACCTCGATTCGATTTGCATGGAACCGATTGTATTTAGCGCATGACTATCGGACAAAATAGCAGTCGTCTGGTTAACAGTTTCTTGCCTTATAATCTCCTTTCAATACCACTGTATTGCAGCCACTTCGGCCTGAAATACTGTAGTTGATCTGGATTTTTGTTTTTGGCCTTATCCCGTAAATCTCAGCTCCAGCTCCTTGTTGTCTTGGAGCCATCTGTATACCGGACTGTTAATGTATATACATTAACAGGGCTACCTTTTTCCAGATTTCTTGTCTGGTATTTTAGTTTGGAACTATTTATTGACGTCACACTTTGGGTCTATCACTACACTACCATTGAAACTGTTCCCACAGCAATGAGTAATTTTTATGTGGTTATAATCACAATTATTGTCAATAGACCTTTTAAAATAATCTTGTGTTTTATTTGAAATTTTAATCTGCTTTCCAGAAAAAGAAAGTCGTCCGATAAACATGAATAACCAAAAAAACAGCACTCCAGTAACTTTTTAAATTATGATAAATATCTTTAGGCTGGAGGGCCTTAAGACTCGATTAAAGATCCAAATATAGTATTTTTCCGGATTGTCCTCATTATTGTTAATCTGATTCTAATAATAGTCTGATATTATGGGCAAGTAGCCAAAATCAAAATGAAATCAATAAGAACCACAGGCTACTTCACAATTCATTCTGCAATCATGCAAAACAGAAAGTATTATAAAAAATGTAAGAGAAATTCGCGGTAGGCGTAATGGATTTGTACACCTACACGGTCATTTGACGAAACCCATATTAGCATTAATTGTTTATCCATTGTATATAACTGGTATAATTGAACTAATAGCAATAACTATATTATATACCTACATAATATGCAAATTAAAAACATAAAAGTTTGTAAAAAGAGCATATGGGTCACTTTGTCAATAAACCACTATTACCAGGTATATGGATCAAAATCGACAAATATAACACCAAAGTAACACAAAACTGATATTTCGATATTTATATTGTTCCTCCTTAGTTTTTACGTAGCTTAAGATTTGAAATATTACTAATAATTGGTCTCTTAGATACAAATACAAATTTTCTGGTTCCCTATTCTAGATCTTCTGGTCAAGATATGTGACAAAAATAATCTGGTATTCAAAACGCCACGTGGTGAAATATGTAAGCATTTCTATATTCTACGCTATTAGCATAGTAAATAAGAAATAAATTTTCACGACATGCGTATTGGTATATATTAAATGATAAGTAAAAATTGTACATAATTAAAATTAAAAGTGGAGTTCGAGAATGGCTGGCGTCTAGGGTGGATGTGCCGTGGGACGCACCCGATTTATTAATTTATTTACAATAAAGAAACCGCTAAAAAAAGCGATAAAAACACGTTAAACTCGATAAAATTTAAGCCATCGATACATCAAGAAATTCTGCGCGAAGTGAAACGCCATAATAGAAAAACCAAGTTCATATGGAATTAATAATTACACGTACAGTTTTCTAAATAATACCAAATAAAGCAAGTGTAAGTGCCTACACCTATGCAAGACGACCGCCCCTTTCTCAAGTGGTTAGTGCGTCAAAGTAAACATCTGCAACATAATACATCAGCAGTAACATAAGAAAAGGATGAAAAGATAAGTATAATACATCAGCAGTAACATAAGAAAAGGATGAAAAGATAAGTCTTATTTTCAAGTCATATTTATTGATTTATTAATCCTTGTCACAGTACAATTTATTACAAAACAGAGAAACATTTAAAAGTAAAAATGAAAAATTATTAAATATAGGTAATGAAATAGAAAACATCCGAAATTGGAATGCGGAAGTTGAAACTAATTACTGTGAAAACGCACTAATATACAGGGTGTGCAAAATATTCTCTCGGGCCTCTTTCTCATAACCAACCCGCAATAAAAAGCTTTTTATCGGGACATAGGGCACCACCACTGTAAATGGATATTTACCTGTGGAACGGTTAATTTAAAAAAAGCTTCTTGCGGCGAGCGAATGCATGTATGTCTTGGCAGACAAACGAAGTGAACATAAGCGGGAGGAAGGAGATGCACACTGCTAGATTCAGAAATAGAAGACTTCGAGGAAGAATAAATAAGGAGATCATGACAGATGGAAAGTAGAAAATAAGCATGGAAACTTAAAAGAAGCACCTCACAAACACCTACACTTCCCACCTTATATTCCTACCCCGTGAGTCATGCGGCTCTCGGTGCTAACAACAAGCATGTCCAATGTCCAATAAAGCGTATGCAGCCGGTCCGTCGGTATATAAAACATCCGAGATTTGGTTCCGGCACGCGGTGTGACCGTCCGTTGGGCGTGTTCAGCGGGCGACCAGGCTGCGTGTTGGAACGAACCTCCACGGATGTCCGGAATCGGCAGCAATGCCCACCTTACGCTGGTAATCAATCAATCAGTTAATCAATCAATCAATAAATTGATCAATAATTAAAATTAAAAGTAATACTAGTAGAAGACCGTTTTAAAACTTCTAGAATATGCACTCCGTCTTATTCTATAACATACATCATCATCAAAAGCACAGTAAAACTAGTAATAACTAAAGCGACATTTTTTGTGACATGGAAAGTAGTGAAAACTCTTTTTCTATGATAGATGAATTTATGAACTCCTCAACAAAGAAGTTCTTATCTCTACATTTGCAATGCTCTAATCGGTAGCATATTGTAAGAAAGGTATAATATATGTAAAAGTTATAAAACATGATTTGCTTTGTTCATAGATTAACTCAAATGATATTTTAATGATAAGTAATTGTTATAAGTAATGTGTATGAAATTCATGGTCCGTGATGTCATGGTATGTTACATTTTTCTTATGACCTAATCATATGAATTTACCTACTAACTGATTTGTTTAATAGTTTGCATTCTGTTTTGAAATTTAATCGTTCCAACCTAGTTGCAGAATGCCGAACTATGTTGCAATAAATCTTCTTCGATGGTTAGATGCACAAAATTCAAAAGTACTTAAAATGTGACACTGACTTTGGTTCCAAACAATAATTATTATTATATACCAATGTTCATCAATACTGCCCAATTTTACTTCCACATCCACGTAGTGGATTTCAAGTATAGTAATCGTAAAAAAAAAAAAATATTTTTTTCTAGAAATAGGTTTAGAACGCCATGAAACGCCGAGATTTTAAATTTGAGCGAAAAAATTGTCTGTCTGTCGGACTGTCTGTTTACTTTTAGGATGACAACATACGAATTTCAGCAGGGGAATTAATAAAACATTTAATTTATTAGCGTTGTTTTAAGTTATATATTTCAATACCTTAAATAAAATTCTATTTTGCAATCATATACACAATCTAGCTTTTTAGGAATCCTGATTTTGATATTTCCGTGCAAAATGGTACTGCAGCGTTCCAACAGATAGATATATTTCGCATTTATGGAATTAAATAAAGATCTAATTTAATTTGAAGAAACAATATTTAGGAACACTGAGGTAGATTTCCCAGTCTGGGAATTATACCCGACTTCTCCATCGGATTTAGCAGACATAGATGAATAATTTATTCTAAAACTAGAACCATGCAGCCTTCCTAACTTTAGATCGAGTAGCTAAACATAATTATTATTTGTTCTTTATAACTGTAAGTAACCAAAGATTCACCAAGAGTTTCTACTAAGCCACATACCTTAAAATTTATAGGCTCTTGATGCCGTGATACTGTCAAACTGTTACCGTTTTCGATTTTTAGTTTGAATATTGACAAGTAGATTGCATTTTATCTGTTAACAGTCCATTTGATGAAACAAAATAGTCAAGACTGGCAAAAGGCCAGGAAAAATAATAAGCAAAGCCGAAATGAATTTCTGTAAATGTTTTAAATATTTTAAAACGAATATCTTTTTGTATTGTGCACCTTCATAACAACATATATTAAAACAAATTATGCCAAATAACTGTCAGCGTATGTGCATCTGTACTGAGAGTGACGAGAATAATAATAATAATAATAAACTTTATTGTCCAAGAGACCATACAGTAACATGGTGTGGGACACGTCAATGTGAAAATCAAAAGTAACTAGTCAGTACAATAAAAATGCATAATAAAACATACAAAGTAGATATAAAAAAATTGATAGAACAACTATTACACAATGATAAAAACTAAGCTACAATTACATGAAACATACATATACACATACACATATTTATATATACATTTATAGTAAAATTTCAAGATCGTCTTCTAAAAGTTCTTGCAGAGAATAGTAACATTTTGTTATTAGAACATTTTTAACGATATTAATAAAAGCTCGAGTATCTAAATTTTTAATTCTGGCAGGTAATTTATTATATAGTATAATACCCACGTATTGCGGACTCTCTTCATATTTAGATAAATTGTGACTAGGAATTAACAAGTCGTCACCTGATCGGGTATTGTCCTTGTGATTAAAATTATTTGGTAAAAATGTATTTAAATTGTTTCTTATATAGAGTAATATGTGTAGAATGTAAATGCAAATTAGAGGTAAAATTTTTAATTTTCTAAATATTTCTCTACAAGAAGTGAATCTTGATGCACCTATCATATTTCTTACTGCCTTTTTTTGAATTAAAAAAACCCTCTTTGCATTTGAAGATGAGCCCCAACAAATAATACCATAGGAAATTCTGGAGAAAAAATGTGCATAGTAGTACGATAATATAGTTTCCATACTGGTAATTTTATGTAATCTATAAATTGCGTAACATACTGGTGTTAATTGTTTTGATAAGATATTGACATGAGGTTCCCAGCTAAGCGCGTTATCTATTGTTACACCAAGAAATTTAGTCGAATCAACTTGTTGGATCGATTTACCCTCAATTCTTAATAAACTACATTCTAAAATTCTTGATCTCCTCGGTGTAAAATTTATGAATACTGTTTTTGAAATATTTAAAAATAATTTATTATTGCGAAACCAGTCAGTAAAGTTGAAAATTTCTGTTTTAGTGTTATTAATAGCATCCGTTAAGGAAGATGAACAGCATAAATAAGAATTGTCATCTGCAAACATAATCAGGTCGTTTTTATTTAACACATTATTGGGCAAGTCATTTACATAAAGTAAGAAAAGCAGTGGTCCCAGGACTGATCCTTGAGGAACACCGCATGATATATTTTGCATACTGGATTTAACTCCATTCACTATAACAATTTGGTTTCTATTTGACAGATAGCATTTGAGCCAATTATGAATTTTTCCTCTTATTCCATATGTAGATAGTTTATCTAGAAGTAAGTTGTGATTTATTAAATCAAAAGCTTTGCTAAGATCCATAAATAAGCCAATGCATTTTTTACTGTTATTAATATTTTCGTGAATACTAGATATAAAATTTAAAATAGCTGTTTCAGTAGATCTGCCTTTGCGAAACCCATGCTGACAGTTGGTGAGTATGTTGTGTTGTGAAATAAATTGCACAATCCTGTTAAATATCACTCACTCTTTCTAAAATTTTCGATATGGTTGACAATATTGCAACTGGACGATAATTCTCAGTTAAAGTTCGGTCACTTTTCTTATAGAGGGGTATTACTTTAGCTAATTTTAGAATTTGCGGAAATATACCTTCTGACATAGACCAATTTATTAAATTTGTTAAGGGTGTTATGATGTAATATACAGATTGTTTAATTAATTTTGCACTTAAATTGTCAAAGCTCGATGAATTAGTATTTTTCAGTTGCATAATTACATCATGGACCTCATTTTCATTCACTGGTTTAAGAAACATAGTTGGATAGTAATTATCATGTGTAAATTTAACGTTAGGTGCACCGTTTTCAGCGTTTAACTTTTCATTTAGTTTTTTTGGTACATCAATGAAATATTTGTTAAAATTTTCAGCAATTAATTTATCATCTGTCACAGTCAGGTTATCTACTTTCATTTCATAAATTTTATTATCGTTAAATTTACCCTCATTGATATTCTGATTAATTACTGACCATACTGCTTTACTTTTATTATCGGAATTTTGAATGAAAGTATCATTATATAATCTCTTAGCAGCTTGTACTATTTTTTTATATACTTTCTTATATTTTTTATATATTTCAATATCAGCTGGATTATTAGTACTTAGTGTTTTCCGATAGAGAGTTTTCAGTTTATCAGAAGATATTCTGATTCCCTTAGTAACCCAATCGTTTATTTTTTTAGACTTTCTTAACTTAATACGCTTTACTGGGAAACTCATCTCAAAATTGTAAATTATCGTATTTATAAAGTTTTCAAACGCTTCGTCTACTGTGTGAGCAGTGTATACATTATCCCATATTTCTTTACTCATATAATATAAAAAGGTATTAAAATTATAATCACTGAATATTCTAGTAGATATGTAGGAATTCTCAATGTTAGTCTGTTCTTTTAAATGACACTCAAAAATTTGTGCAGTGTGGTCTGAAATACAATTATGATTAATTTTACAATTATCAGAAGTATTGTTGTAAAAATTGCTACAGATATAGTCGATACAGCTACTTGAATTTGCAGAATATCTAATAGGCTCATTGATTAGCATGTTAACATTAACATTTCTAAGGTATCAGATACTCGCTTTTTGATATATGTATCAGACAAATAGTTTATATTAATGTCTCCACAAATTACAACTTTACAGTTTTTGTTTTTACTAATATGGTTTAACAAAGAATCAAATAATAACAGAAACTCATTTGGATCTCCAAGAGGAGACCTATATGTATATATACTAACAATTTTTATTGTATATTTTCCCAGTAGTACTTCAATTCCACAAGCCTCCAGAATTGTATCTTTGCATAATTCTCTTATATGAACTATTTCTTTTGATTGAATATTAAGAGTATCCTTAGTTAAAATCATGGTTCCTCCATTTTTATATTTTGATCTACAGAAAATTGAGGCTATTTTGTAACCATCAATTTTAAAACTTTCAATCTCCGATTCGCTCAGCCAGTGCTCCGTTAAACATACAAAATCCATACATTGTTCACTTAGAAATATTTCCATTTGTTCAATTTTATTTTTAATGCACTGTACATTTTGATGCATTATTTTTAGTTTAAACAATGATTGTTTATCCTTCAATGTTAGTTGCTATTCAATGGGCACTTTTTTAATTTTTTGTTGTTGGACATTAATTTTCTTTAAATATACCGGACAGTTTGTATCATATATAGAGTGATATATGTTAATATCCAATTTCAGATTTAATTTTGCTTCTATACAATTAAAACATTTTACACTGTCACTTTTACAGTCTTCAGTTTCGTGATCCTCTTCAGCACATTTCAGACATCTGGATTTACGATCACAATTTTCAGCATGGTGATTATATCCTCCGCATTTAAAACATCGAAAAATGCCTACATATTCAAAAACTCTACATGTATCCCAGTTAATACATAAATATTTCTCATTCATAATATTTTTGAAAGTCAGTGGATCGCATTCTATTATAGCCATATATTTTTTCCGCATTTGTTTTATAACTCTCACTTTTAAATATATTTCTTCATGAAGTAAAGAAGTATTTTGCTTTTTGATACAGTTTATCAGTTCTTCTTCTTCCATGTTTTCCTCTAGGTCTAGAACTTTAACACAAGGATTTTTTAGTTGCGGTGTTCTAATTTGATATTGTTTATTCAGTTTCTTCTCTGCAGCTTTTTTAATTTTTTCCTGCTCTTCTTTATTCTTACACTTGATAATCACACCTCCCTCTTTTATGTCCTTTAACTGAGTTATTCCTACTTCTAGGGCAGACGGGTTTATGTTTTTTATAACGGCATCTTTAGTTTTTTTGCTTTCTTTTTTATTTTTTGGTTTTATTATAACCACTTCATTAGCCGTAGCTGTCACTGCTTTAGCATAAGTCTTAACTTCTGTTTTTGTTTCATGTTTGGGTATATTTTGACTAACTGTATTAATTTTATTTCTAATTTCCTCTAGTTCGGTAGTCAAATCGGCTCTTAAGTTAGTTATCATGGTGTTAAGCTCAATTGTAGTATCAAGATAAATTAAACATTCTTCGCAAAACCATTTAACTCCTTTGCAGTTTTCAATTAATTGCATTTCTTTGGTTGAAATATTGAAACAGAAAGTAGAAGGTGTAGATTTAAACATATTTAATTTTCTATCAGACAACCTCCTATTCCAGAACTGCCCGAAGTGAGACCATTTTTGAAAAAAAAGCAAGCTATTCACACACTCAATACTGTCATCTACCATCTACCCGAAGTGGGCGCGGCAAAAGCAACCGACTCAATTGATAATCACTTTCAGGATTCCGTACTAAAGAGAGAAAAACAGAAACCTTATGTCCGTCCGTCCATCGCGGCGATTATAGTTATTATAGAACTATCATAGCGATGAAATATCACACGTAGTTTGGTGTTCCTCAGGAAGTTCAAAAATATTCTTTGCTGGCTTTCTGGAGGATGCAGCAATGCTTCGGCAAGATCTAAACGTGACGATTCCAAAAATACATATGATCCAACCGAGACAAATTGTGAACACAATTGCAGAACGTTCACAAAGAGTCCTGAATATTGTCGACATGTGGTGTAGTGAGGAAGCAATTCCCATAACTCCTCACAAAATCCCAATCACCACGTTTACAAGAAAAATACCATAATGCTCAATAGAGTGAAATTTCCATTAGCTATTGAGGTAAATTACCTAGGAATCTTTTTTTACTGGCAACTTACTGTGGTTGTTAATTTGCATTACATATTTTTTATTTTTATTTAATTTATAATATTATTATATGAAAAAACCTAATTATTTTCACAGAAACTATTATTTTTACAAAAGTTGGAAACACAAAATAAGAATAATTATCTGCATTCTCTAGCGTCCCTCACGGCTGGACTCTGGGACCCTTACATTTTAATCTTTTTATAAATGGTTTAAAGGCTGTCTATGTCTCGCAGTACTGTTTGTAGATGATAACTCATTTGCAATGTAAGTGAAAAAATGAATAATCTTACAACGACCATACAATAAAATTAAACAATTTGAAAATGACCAATTGATTCTAAACAGCAATAAAACAGTATTTATTCATTGCAGTCCTAGACTAATTAATATGAGTCACCTACTAAAAAATCATGAAATATCTAGCGGTTGTATCTACAAAATTCCTAGCAGTACAGACATACAACGTTCTAAATTGGGGGAAAATCATATTATTGAATTATATCTGCTGTCACCAGTCTGTATTGAATACTGTTATATTATCCTACTACATGCAGAATTTTACTCAAGAATTTCGTATGGCTCTGTATTTTGGGTTCCTAGTACCACTTTAAGAAAGTGTTTCGATTCCAAAAGAAAGCTATAAGAAATAAAATTCTATGGGTACCACTCGTAAAACTTATTTTAAGGAATTATATTTATTATACAGGTCCACGAAAAAAAGTTGTGAGCGAGATTTCGAACTCACCGATAGGAGCTCCTGCATTAAGTTTTACCACCAGAAAACCCGTCTTCACCCGATAAATTGCACGGGACTACGGACTGTTATTCAACTGGTTCAAAAATTCCTACCCGACCATGCTATTACTTCCACATCCACGTAGAGGAGTGGTAAGTAAAGTAATCATAAGAAAAATTTCACATTTTTTTTTTTTTGTTGAAATGGGTTTAGAATGTCATGAAACGTCTAGATTTCAAATTTGCGCCAAAAATTCTATCTGTCTGTTAACTGTTTTAACTGTTTAAGACATCGACTTGAAATTCGGTACACATATATATCAAGACGAGATCTGCAACTAGATTAGATTTTGAGCTTACTTCGGTGAAGTGTTGGGGTCAATAGAGGAAAATATGGGAAAATAAGTAATGTAATCTGGTAAGACTCCAGAAACTTTAGATTGGGTGTACGTATATACTAGAAACAAAGGCCTCACACTTTTTTTATTACATTTGCCACATCTTTGATCTTTCGAAATAGATACCAAGTATATAGGAAAGACATACAGGTAAAAGAAGGAAGCACCTTTTTTATATAAAACTTTTTCTTTAGTAGTTTTCGAAAATAATATGTAAAAAAGTTTTACGTGTGAGTTAATGTTATACTATACGCATAGCATTTTAGCATTTATTTGCCAAAACAACTTAAGATGTGCACATTCTTTTCCCAACGTTTTCATAGTATAGTAGTATACAACATTAGTTTGAATCATACGTTTGAATCAGCTCGATTTGCGATTCGGTGTAATTTATTTTAAATATTTTATTTTCAATATTAATTATATACGTAAATTTTACAAGTTGAACATTTATACTCTTTAACGATTTGCTGCATTTTTTAGGTAAGTATATAATTCTATATAATTTTTGCACATTCTGTAGAATACTTTTCGCAGTTTTTTGTAAATTATATTAATTTTAGACATTTTCTATTTAATTACAAACCATAAAAAAGATTTGTTTTCAATTTAAATTTTTTTTTAACTTTCTTATTTATTGATCAATATTGTTCAAAACCCATAAGGTTATATCTCTAATACTAATTTACTCTTCAAATTTCAATACAATCGGACTTTTCATTTTAAATTATCGTGCTTAAAAGAAATGTGATGGATGGATGGACAGGCAGGCAGAGAGACAGATAGATGGACGGCCATTTTGAAACTTGTTCAAAATTCGATCACTAACACAGCGATATGAAACTTTTTCCACTACGAGCCATAATATCAGTTTTAGAAATGTGCCTATCAAATGCAATATACTCTTCGTTCTCGTAACTATGTATAATAATTGTTTCTTTTTCCCTCGTTTTTTGCATTTACATATTTTCTAGCAATTTCTATTAGTCACTGTACTTGATGAATTCAATACCTTAATATATTTTGGTGCGACGGATAATAAATGTATTATTATTATTATAATTAATTAAATGTAATTTGGGTAAGTTGCTTAAACCACTTTTTTCACAAGGCGTAGTTTATTGTTAATTGTAAACAAGTCAACAAGTTCTTCTACCTAATAAAATAAATTTGAATTTATATTTTCATTTTAAATTATTAATAATTTATATACTCTATTTATTTACTGCTAAATTATTTACGGAAGAAAACTTTGGCAAAAAGTTACATAGTTATTTTAGATGGTTACTCTAAAATTAATTACCGAGCTGCTAATTTTAGTTTAGGTCAAAAGTCTTGTGAATACACACGAAACGTTATAACATAAATTTAAATATAACTTAACGTCATCTTCAAACGCAAAAACACAACCGTGTAATAGGTGTAAAAGCTCTGCTAATTAATTTTTCTAACATCATTACGGTTTTGCAGACTTAGATAGCAAGCTGTTATATTACTTATCTAATTAGTTAGAACTACACTTCTAGAAAGTCTTTTGTAAAACCTCCACGGCGCCCAACTAAATATAACTTTAAAATATCTTGAATATTAATTCAAACCTCTAGTTTAGTACCTATTCGAAGAGTTAATTAGACCCTGCAGACTCTGAAAATAACAAACGCTTGTATTTGAAAGTCGAAAGAAAATTATTGATGGTGTCGTTTTTTAAAAATAAGCATAGAAGATATAACGAGACTGATTTTAGCAGCGAAACTAGCAGCAAAAAATTATTTTTTTTGTTTGCATTTTTGAATACAAAATATTTGGAATAGAAAATTGAAATTGGGAGGCCTTATTGCACGACTAAAATGCCATCTTTTTAATAAAAAATCAAGTTTTGGTGCACATCCGGTTTGACCGGAAATGTCCACAACTTTCGATTTTTAAATGGAACACCCTATATATTTTTACATTTTTGGAATCTAGAGGAAATTTTGAATACAATACATCCATTTTGGTCACTTTTTGATAAACTTTAAAAATTTTATTAAAAAATCTATTTCTGAATCCAGAGTGCTGTGGTGCCCAAAATATATTTTAGTTTGTATGCTACGTTACTATAAAAATAAAAATAGCAATATGATTGCATTACTTAATTCTCTAGAGGCGTTTAAAATTTTTAAATGTGATTTTTACCCACTAACTCAGTTTTTTTAAATGGGAATTTAATCGTTCAGCAACATTTTTAAATACCTCATTTCCATACGAATCTAATGATACCAAAATTTTGAAAATCCGCTCAGAAATATTTGAGATTTCAGCCAAAATACAATGCAACCAAGCTTTTAGAAACATGCGGCTAATAGATAATAGATTAGTGGGCTTTGGAAACTAAAATGAAACATTTCTGTGTAAATCTGGCAACCTAATAACATTGGAAAAATCATAGTAGCCATTGAATGTAATAAAACAATCTCAGCTGTCAGACAGACTCGTGTAGTTATAGGCAATCTTGAGCTATAAAACATTTAATAATTGTGAGCGCAAAGAACGTTACAATTAAGTTTAGCATAGGTATGTGGAGGTAAACACAATTACATCCACAAGGACATTTGCAATAGAATGCGACATCAGTTTGGTTTTCAGAGTTTTATTTAAATGAACATAAATATCGGGCCTATAAATAAATAAAAATCAATTCCGTTTGAACAATTAAACTTAAACTAGGTAACAGTAGGTATCTTTAACATAAGTATAAGTATGTTGAATGTTTTTTTAACATAGTTGACTCCAGAAATATTTTCTGACTTTTACCAAAAATTCTGTTTTAATTGAATACCGCAGGATATCGCGAATTTGTAATATCCTGTGTAGCGCAAGACCAACAACAGTACATTACAATTCAGGGATAACACTATCTGCATCTTTTCGTAAATTTTCCTATTTTTACTATAACATCAAAGTAATAGAGTGGAAGTACAGTAATCGTAAAAAAAAAAATTCAAAAATATTTCTTGTTGAAATAGAGTAGGTATCATGAAACGTCGAGATTTTAGACTTCGGCGAAAAAAAAATTCTATTTGTCTGTCTGTCTGTAACTTTTCTTATGCACACGTTTTCTCTGGAACGGTTTAAGATATTGACTTGAAATTTGGTACACATAAGTATCATGGCGAAATCTAGAACTGAATTATATTTTGCGCGGAATTGCGTAAATGGTTGGACGTTAAATAGGGGTAAATAGGGAAAAATAAGTAAAGCAAGCTGGTAAAAGTACAGAAATTTGGGATTTGATGTATGTACTAGAAGCCAAGGCCTCAGATTTTCTATAATACTTTTCAACGGGACTGATAAAATAAAACTGAGATATTCACATGAGACTTGGCACACGTATGTATTATTAGTACAGGCAATAAAAGCAAAAGTTTGTAAAAACCTCGACAAAGTTAATAAAAGGATCATCTCCGGGATTTAAGTAGGTAATAACCTGGAGAATGAGATGATGCATTCTTTGCACTTCCAAGTTCCGGGTAAATTCCAAAAAATTTGGAAAAACTTTTTGATTTTCGGTTTTTTTGCCCTAGCGGCCAAAATAATGAAAACAGAGAAGACAGTTTCAACAAAAGTTGCAGCCCTTCTCTCTTTCTACTAAAAAGGTCGTTACAAATTTTTGTCTTACTTAAGCCGTTTAAGAGATAAATCCAGTTTTCCACTTATAGTTTTGAGCCGCTCCGAAATGTGCGAAAAATGAGAATTCTCCGGGAGTACGACCGGATACATCGATTGATAATTCTTACTATTCAGAGCCGCCAAAAAAATGAGAAAAACACAAAAGAAAAGTCTCAGCTTTAATGTGGAACTAATCACAAAACTCATACAAATTTTTATCATAGAGAAAACAGTCTTAGAAGGTGGCTTAATAAACTTTATACAGTTGATTTAATAACATCTTTGAGTTTTATGTATCCTCCCTATTTCTCCCGTAACACTAGGTGCTCTTCAATGTGTGGATTCAATTCCACGCACTTTAATCTATATTTCGTGAAAATCTCATTGAAGAATGTTAAGAAAGAAATAAGTTGTATATGTTTTACTGTATTTTTTGAACGTGTATGAATATTGTAGACAAATTCAAAGAGTACTGCCCGCATTTAAAAAACTTTAGTCACTCGAAAGAATATGTTGTATTGTACTTATAATCCGAAAATTATTAATTAAGATATAGCGAAATGAACTCCAAAATTTGCAGGTGACTGATCGATGAGAAATATACCCTCTACTTTGATCGCAAGGCATATTTTTCCAACAAAAGTAATTGCAATAAAATGTTATTTGGATTAATATATCATTATATAGGGTGATTCGCTAGCAATGCGCCATAGCCTAATGGCAGATAGAGCACTTCAAGGCAAGTTTAGATCAACAGGGAAAAATGTTTTTGGCCAGTGGTTAAGAAGATACACGTGTTTAATGCATTTGGTCTGAAAATTCAAAGAGCTATATCTCTGCAACGGTTGGATGTAATCGAATGTTTACCAGTAACATTTCACAGCTGGGACTTGTTAGATTAGCCTAATTGGTTTTGAAAAATTCAGTACCAGACTCGGAAAGAATCTGCCCTCCTCGTTTTTGACCAATAAGTACATTTTTTTATCGCATTTCTGGAAAACTATTAGCGGACAATTTAGCGCATCAGGACTAATAATTTGACCGATCTTTTTTTTTTTAGGGAAAAGTTTGACAGAGTCCATTTAAATGCTTCAGATCCATATCCCATCGAAGACTGCACATAATACACGTGAATAACATACCTAGTAAGAAAAATACAGGGTCGTATTTGTGATTTTCTTTTTAATTTCTTAATTTTAATGCCTTATTTATATTATCTTCCTGGCGCAGTTTAGCTAATTGCTACGCTACCACTTAACCAGGATGGCGAGATAAGATACTGGTCACCCATCCAAGTGCCGAACACAAGCAGTGATCCTTACTCACTGATCGATTCCGCCACTTAGTTGGTAAGAGTACAGAAACTTGGAATTTGGTGTATATACTAGCGGCCAAGGCCTCAGATATTTAAAAAATATTTTTCACCCCCCGCACCACTCTGTTATTAAAGGAGTTGATAAAATAAAATTGAGATATTCACTTGTATATATTAGAAGCCAAGACCTCAGAAGGGAAATAAGTAAAGCAAGCTAATAAGAGTATGGTTATACGCAGCCAGTATAATGGTCGGTTGTTTAGAAGATGTTACTTGGCCAGGTTGACAATAATTCTATAGAGCATTTAAGATGGGTAAATCGGCAAGCTCGGGTACTATGTAGAACTCTGATTCAATACGATTTGAAATAATATTAACGAGGATTATACACAAAATCACTTCGAATGGTTACTAAAGTGACTGTGCGCGGTAATTAGGATGAGGGAGAAGTAGTCAGTATACAAAACTATTGTGTCATAAATTTAGTTTTGTTGTACAGTAAATTGTGTGTTCGTAAAATTATTATCTATATTGTTGCCTATGTTGTTACTTTTTTGCTAATCTTATATATATTGTGTATATTCTATAGCAACAAGGATAATAAGGTGAACTTAAGGGTAAACCAAAATAGAGAATGTTACGAAAAGATGAGGCTAGTGTTATCTACTCGGTTCTCTGTAAATTATATTGTGCTGTTGTTCTGTTGCACCAACTTTCAGAATAACACCAAACATCACCGTAACTTCCGAATTCAGTGAACAGTCCCATTTCTGAAGAGTAAAACTCTAATACAAAAAAAAAACGATCATCCAAATCGAACAAACGACAACAAATAGCAACAAACTTATGTTGAATTTCTGGCGAAGCGATAATTCTTATGGGTATGTATTAGAATTAGAAGATGCTTTTGTTTTGTTTTATACAAAACCTACCTTTTTGTGACTTTTGCACTTAAAAAAATCCTATCGAGCTATCTCCTTACAAAAGTATGTGATGGTCACACAATCAATTTTTATTCACTAAAATCCAGTAGATCCCGTTTATAAAGGGTGGTGAAATTGATTTAAGGAAAAAAATGGGAAAAAAGTATTGAAAACCAAGCGATAAGTAGTTCAGTATTATATGTAAATGAAACATTTCATAGTAGCTGGTTTTGTATTTTAAAAATAATATGCAAATATAAATGACCTTGGAAAACTTCTATGATTAACTTAATATAAATAAAGAGAACGCATTAATCTGAAACATATTATATTATTCGACGTCTAAGTTCCGTCATGCGAAGCGTACCACAAGAGTAAATTTCGAGTATTTTATTTTTATGTAATAGAATAATGCTGGGCAAACTGAAACGCTCTGTCACTAAGTAAATGCTATATACAGAGTAAGAAACAGTACCTATTATTTTTTCAAATGCTTAGTGTGCGTAAACTACCAAAAATATTTTTATGTAATAAAATGTATTAGCAGCAAGAGCGGTCCCAGATTTCCGGCAAGAGGGAGGGTAATAAAAGTGGACGGCAGAGTATCATCCTTACTAACATTTGTAGTCACAGTTACTTCAAACTCGACCTACTAACAGATCAGAATATTTGATTTACCAATTTAGTAAGAAGCAAATTTTCTTACTTACAATTATAGACAATTTGAAGCAAATTTATTTGAAATTTTCCAAATTTGCCAATGCAGGGAAACATTAAAATATAGATAACACAGGCTCACAAAAAAAAACTTTTTGATCTGGATGACTGACCATGGTATTCCTGTCAAAAAAATGCCTATCTATACCCTTCAATTTTTGTGTAGAGGTATAAACATCCCTTCAATAGGCTAAATTTATGAATATAAGCATTAAGGAAAGAAGTATGAATGGGTACTTTTTATCTCTCATACTCTTATTTTTTAATGCCAGGGGCTTCAGCGAGGGGGTAACAATTCTCCCGAAGGGGTTGTAACACCCTCTGCACCCCTTCTATACCCTTCTAGACTCAGAAATGCGCCATGAAATCTTCTAGCTTACAATCTTTTGAGAATGGAATGGAAATATGGTAGAGGGCGAATGCCGCTCCAGAATCAAGCCTCCAGAAGAGTATAAAATACGCTGGATGAGGAATACAGAGGTGGAGGGAGATCTGGGAGAGCAAGTGTTCCTTTTGCCTTTACTGCAGAATGATCGCAGTGCATTAACGAAAATCTCCTTCGATTGTCTTGACAGGCCTATATCATCGATATTTCGAAAAAAAGAAAATCGAAAATCGGTTAACGGCTCAACGGGGGGTTTTTCAGTAACAATCTTGGGCTAATTCTCTTTATAAAGAATTGTTCTATCATGCAGTAAAAGAATTGTAACGGTTTTATTAATTTTAAGGGTGAATAAATGGCTTTAAAATAATAGCATTTTCTTAGGTTATGTTTTTTTTTAAACAAGTTTTCAGATGACATACGGAAATCGATTACTGACAATTTTTATCTACAAAAAAATGTTTGTCCTACGACTTTCTGGAGTTCAGAAGAAATTAAAATTGGCAAAATTATAAAAAAAAACAACCTAAAAAAATGCAATTATTCTAAATCCATTTATTTGCCCTTAAAATTAGTAAAACCGTTTCAAGTCTTTTAAAGATGGTAGTACAACTCTTTATAAAAAAATTAGAGTAAATCATTACTGTAGAACCCTCCGTTGAGCAAGACTAGCCAATTTTCGAAAACGTCTTTTTTTTCGAAAAATCGATATATCTCGAAAAATAAAAGGTATTTTGTGTTATATTTGCGGTTGACAGTAAGTATTTTAACGTAAATTTGAAAATGATACAGGGAAAACAAGAAAAGTCGAGTTTTTAAGGTTTTTTCGATATATCTCGAAAAGTGTCATCGCAATTGATACTTAAAAAAATAGCAATTGAAAGATCTTTTTAGCACCTATAACTTTCTCATTCAACTTTTTTCGATTGGAGTCATAGTTTTTTTCTTATTTACAAAAAACTGTTTTTTTCAACTTCCTTCAATTTTTACTTCCCTCGCATACCGAAGGGAATTTCCTATAATCTAATTTTAATTTTTAATATCCTGTTCTGGTAATCATTTGATAGTTATAACACGAGTATTTGCTTACATATTTCAGTTGATTGTGAACTTTAGAAAAAGCGGCACCGAAGAGACATAGATGTCGAAACACGTGTCTGTGGATGTTCTAAAGTTTTGTGTTACTGCTATATCGGTAAGTGCTTTTGTTTTGATTATCTTTGGGTTTCATTGAGCAGGATAATTTAAATTAAAAATAACATTATGATAACAGTTGTACTGTTCATAATGGGCATATTTTCTTTGTTATAATTGTTATAAGAAAGATATATGTTTTAAACTTATTTGTAATAAGTATTTTGTAAAAGTTTGAATAATTACTAGTATTTTCTGGTAATATATTTTCATTTGTTTCTATTGTTATAGAGCTTTTACAGTTCCAGGAAGTTGCATTTGCATATAATTATATTGATAAGTATCCCTTTACGGGGAATTTCCTATAATCTAATTTTAATTTTTAATATCCTGTTCTGGTAATCCATTGATAGTTATAACACGAGTATTTGCTTACATATTTCAGTTGATTGTGAACTTTAGAAAAAGCCGCACCGAAGAGACATAGATGTCGAAACACGTGTCTGTGGATGTTCTAAAGTTTTGTGTTACTGCTATATCGGTAAGTGCTTTTGTTTTGATTATCTTTGGGTTTCATTGATTAATTTAAATTAAAAATAACATTATGATAACAGTTGTACTGTTCATAATGGGCATATTTTCTTTGTTATAATTGTTATAAGAAAGATATATGTTTTAAACTTATTTGTAATAAGTATTTTGTAAAAGTTTGAATAATTACTAGTATTTTCTGGTAATATATTTTCATTTGTTTCCGAAGGGAAGTATTGTATTCGAGAAAAAATCACCCTCCGAGCTTTTTTCGGATTTTCACGTTTCAGATCACGTAGATTACGAAAATATAGGTTTCTCAATTCCGTCAGTCTGTCTGTTGGTACATTATCTAAAAAACTACTTGACTGAAAATAGTCAAATTTGGCAGGTAGCTGACACTAATTCCAGCGAAGAAATGGTTAGACTTTCTGTCTAAAGCGAATATATAATGGAAAAAATAAATTTTTCGCTCAAATTTAAAATTTCTACGTTTCATGGCATTCTAAATCTATTAAAAAAAAAAAAAATGTTTTTCAAACTTTTTGAAAATTTTCTTACTAGTAGAGAAAAGGGATTTTCTTTTTGCTCAAATTTAAAATTTCCGCGTTTCATGACATTCTCAATTTATTTCTTAAAAAAAAATTCAAAAAGAAAAATTTGAAATTTTTGTCAAAGAAAAATTTTGAAAAAATTTTATACTACTATAGTAGTATTATAGATTCTATAGAATATATGATGGGAAAAATTGTTTTTGCTGAAATTTAATATTTCCACGTTTCATGACATTCTAAACATATTTCAGGAAAACAATTTCAGAAGCAAACATTTTTTGAAAATTGTTTAACTATACCAAGAATAAATGGTGGAAATATGTTTTTTTTGCTCAAATTATTTATTTTTGCTCAAATTTAAAATTTCCACGTTTCATGATATTCTAAATCTATTTCATAAAAAAAAATCCAAAAAGAGAAATTGTTTGAAAATTTTGTCAAGGAAAAATTTTTTCAATTTTTTTTTACTACAATGGACATTTTTTTTTTGCTCAAATATAAAATTTCCACGTTTCATGACATTCTAAACCTATTTCAGAAAAAAAAATTCGAACAGAAAAATGTTTTGAAAAACTGTTTAAAGAATACTATACCTACCTAGAATAGATGGTGGAAAAAATTTTGCTCAAATTTAAAATTTCCACGTTTCATGACATTCTAAGCTTATTTAAAAAAAAGAATAACTGAAATTTCTTTAACTACTACTATACTTCCATTCCACTGCGTGGATATGGAACTGAAAATATGACAGATGGCAATAATATTAGACATATAGTTAACGCATTTGACAAGGAAGACACCTATTATAGTTTTATTGAAAAGTATACAGGGTGGTTATCCTAAAAAATAATTGAACCATGTTGGAAATTTGTAAAGGTATTTACTCAAGCCTTCCATATTTGGCACCTTTTATTTAATATTGAATTTTTGCTATCGGATGACCACTCTGTATATGTTTTTGACCAAAAATTCTCTTTGTAATAATGCCTTCCGATTATTATTCTCATATGTGGTTTCGTAATTAATAATTTTTTAGAGTGACCGCCCGATATAAATAAAGAGGGAAGTTCTGTGTAAATACTTTTACAGATTTTTTAGGTTAAGTTCGCCACTTCAGTTCGAGTCCATCGAAACACACATCTTAAAATTTTTTTCTTCTATTCAACCATATTTTTTGTTTTCGAGTATTAATTTTGGTATACACTTCTACCTATTGATTGGGCTATACTCCTCGTTTTGTATTTGCGAAAAGCATAATATTCCAAATACCGAGATCAGATAACATTCCTAATTCAGAATTCTGGTTGGGATACAAATATAACAATATCTACAAGAGGTATGTTTAAAAATGAATTATTTATTATTTGTTTGCTTATAGTAATGAAACATATATTCTTTATAGGATTTTGCAAACAGTGGAACGAAAAGCTATCTATGGGAACTAAAGGAAAAACTATATATATAAAAATTAATGAAATCTTTGCATTCTTTCGATAACCTGACTTCTGGTTATGCTACCAAGTGAAAATTCTTATCAGCCACTCTCATTTTAACACTAGCATCCAACCTAGTCTCCTACGACTAAGCAGGCTAAACTAGTATCCACATGATCCCCTACGATATGTAAATTCAGTTAAAAATGAGAACTATGGCCTGAAATTAATTTATTTACGTACCTTGTCTTTAAAAATTTTTTTCATTATAATAAATTACATTTTCATAAAACTGAATGAGATTTTATGAAAATGTAATTTATTATAATGAAAAAAATTTTTAAAGACAAGGTACGTAAATAAATTAATTTCAGGCCATAGTTCTCATTTTTAACTGAATTTACATATCGTAGGGGATCATGTGGATACTAGTTTAGCCTGCTTAGTCGTAGGAGACTAGGTTGGATGCTAGTGTTAAAATGAGAGTGGCTGATAAGAATTTTCACTTGGTAGCATAACCAGAAGTCAGGTTATCGAAAGAATGCAAAGATTTCATTAATTTTTATATATATAGTTTTTCCTTTAGTTCCCATAGATAGCTTTTCGTTCCACTGTTTGCAAAATCCTATAAAGAATATATGTTTCATCTACAAGAGGTGTTCTGAAAATCACATACACTTTGCAATTGCTTTTACATTCACATTACTATTGGAAATTTTCCCTCTGCTTGTGCCAACATTAACTGTCAATATTATTCTAAGCTGAGCTGGAGAGATCACATAGAGAGACAAATACAAAGAGCCACTACAACCCTCTAGGTATGTAAAAGAACCTTTGGTAAAACTTGGGGGTTAAACCCCAGGGTAACAATGTGGTACTACGCCGTCATAGTTAGACCAATGATCAATTTCGTCTGATGGCCTGCCGTAACCGGGCGAAACATACGGCAGAAGCTAACACAACTCCAAAGACTTGCCTCTTTGGGAGTCACAGGAGCAATACGCACGACCCCCAACAGCAGCTCTGGAGGTCCTTCTGGACCTCGTACCCCTTCACTTGGTGATTGTGGCCGAGGCTCGGAAAGCGGCCTACAGACTGAACTGTGGAGGTCAGTGGAAGTTCTGAGGAGAGCAATTAGGTCACACAAGGGGCCCACCTACTCCTGGAGGCCAGGAGTGACGATGTGGTGCCTTCCTTCTTCGCACAACCCTTGAGGTGGAGGTCTGGTTGACAGACGGATCGAGGCTAGAGGAATGTACCGGAGCGGGGATATATGGAGAAAGTCCCAGGGCTGAGCTTTCCTATGCCCTGGGCAAATTCGCCGCGGTATTCCAGACTAAGATCTTCGCTATCTTGGTCTGTGCACAGGAGAATATCCGAAGAGAATACTCCAACAAACACATACACATATGTAGTGACAGTTAAGCGGCCCTCAAGGCTTTTGCATCGACAAGGACCAAATCAAAATTGGTTCAAAACTGTAAACAGGCTCTCTGTGAACTTGGCTCATCTAACTGGGTCATGCTTCTCTGGATGCCAGGACACAGCAACATTGAGGGTAACGAGCGGGCAGACACTCTGGCCAGAGGGGGCCCTCGGAGGCCTCTACTGGGTCGGGAGCCGGCCCTAGGCTACCCTAGATCCAACGCCAGGAGGTTAATAGAAGACTGCACCAGCTCCCAGTTTATTGACTACTGGGCTTCCTACCCAGGACTCCGGCAAGCGAAGCTCCTCATCTCAGGGCCCTTGCCGGAGAGAACAAAACAAATTCTGCGACTAAGCAGGAAACGAGTCAGAGTCGTGATAGGTCTCTTGACCGGACACGGCTCTTTCAGGAAACACCTGCACACCATGGGGGTGGTGAATTAGCCCGACTGCAGGTTTTGCGAGGACGAGGAGGAAACTTCCATCCACGTCCTGACTTCTTGCCCTAGATTGATGAATCTGAGGCACAAACACTTCGGCATTGGTTTTCCAGTACTGGAGGAAATAAGAAATTCCCCCATAGGAAGCATTTTGGCCTTTGGACTAGAATCCAGCCTGAATGAGGGCTTTTAATAATTTTGGTTAGCGGTTGCACAATGGGCCACAAGGCCTGAGTGCGGCGACCTTTCGTCGCCCCGCTAGAAGAAGGAGAAGAACTGTCAATATTATAGAATAAACGACGATGGCCATTGCAACAATATTTTTGTTGCTTGCATATCTGATTTGATTATTCTACAGAAGTAAATGTGGCAATTTGTCCCAACTTGTTTTTATACCATTTCTTTGGCCATTTACCATTTAAATATGTTTTATTTGTTTTAACCATTGTACATGTCAAACCTTATCTAGTACCTTATCCAGTGCATTGAGTTATGTTTCAGATATGTATACAGGAGGAAAACAAGACGAGAAACCTGTTGAATGTTTGTACCAACGTACATTTGTACTGTTTCAATGGCAGTTGTCCCAAGGGATATTTAATTTGTACAACTGAATATGTGACAATTTTCCGAAAATAAACGTATTAAAACGATTTATGTTTTTTATGTCGATATTTCACCTTCCTGGAAAAAACAATATTAAATCAAGAAAGATACAGTTTTTTAAGCGAAGTAAATGTCAGTAAATATCAGGTTATAATCACAGTGAAAAGATAAGTAAATAAAGTTCAGCCAACTAAGAGTATATACTAAGAGAAAATAATACCTATTCAGTGTGTGTTTTTGTAGATTGACACAAATAGTTTAAATCAGAGAAGAGGACCAATAATATCTTTAGTTATTAAAAAGTCTAGTAAATAAAGTTATTATTACAATGTAATTTGCGTCATACCGATAAAAAACTAGACGAGTACGTAAACTGCCAACTTTGTATGTTTTTTTTCTTGTTTAAATTAAGAGATAAACGAAGAGCATAATAATACGAAGGCTTGGGCTGTTTCAATATCAAATTAAAAAGTATATATTCTTCCTTCAACATTTCAAAAGTTTAAACTCCTCGCTGCTGTACTACAATAGGTTTGAAGGAAAAGTAGATGAGATATATTTATTTCGAATTCGTTTATTTGCAGTAAAAATGCATTGGATGAATACAAATGAATGCAACACAAAACTTTTATCTGGAGCAGCGACACGACGTAGACAACAAATAAATAGTAAGACTACTTTTATCAGCAGAATTTTCGTCGAATTTACGACTACATCAGGAATCAAATGCCTTCCGCTCACAGGCTATGTAGGAGAATGCGGCGTCGTCAAATTGATCAGGACACTGCACGGTTCCTGGATCCTGGGGATGCATTTAAACGAACGTAATCGAACGATCTTATATTGTGTGACATCGACAAAATTACCTTGGCGAAATGATTTATGTCCAACAGCTGAACGAAAGGACAGATTTACTTGTGCGTGTACAAGAATGGCAAGAGAGATTGTAAGCTAAGATTTAGCAAGTAACGACATGTATTTACGTCCTTAGTGGTAATTAATTTGCGCTAAGGTTTATTACAACAAACACTTTATTTCCGATGCCAAGAGTGTCGTTACATTAAAGTAATTTTTTTTTTATCGTTAGAAATAAATTATAAACCCGACACGGGATTTAAGACCGAGTTGTTAAAATAATTGATGCATATTTGAATTGTAATATGTTTTTAATTGGCGGTCATAGGTGCTAATATATATTTGGTTTAGTTCCAAAAAGTTGTCTCATATAAATAAGGATTTATTTTTTATTTCGTATAAAAATAGATACAGTGACACAAAATTAATTAACAATTCATTTTTCTATACTAATTTGTAAATACAGATGCGGAAAGTGTTCGTGTTAGTATGGCAATAAGAGCAAGCGAGAGCGAAGCTTCTAGGCTATTCTCTTATATTGTATAACAACATCGTACATTGAGCCACCTCCTTTCTGTACCACATGTGCATGGGCAGCTCTGCCACTGGTAGATACCTTTATTGTGGGCGGTCGGTTAAATCGTTGAGATTAGTGCAATACCAAAACCAACATTTTCTGTTCAATAATTGAGGCTTTGATAGGGTACCATCACATTTCATCAGGTGGGGGCTCTGAAGTTACCCAAAAGATGGACAGCGGACGTTAGATTATGTTAAGAGTCATATTATCAGTGGGCTTACAATCCGGCCATTCACTGCGACCATCAAGTCTACTGTGGCTTATTCCTAATTATATTTCTAATCTTTGGATTGTGACTACCGGGTGTAACAGGATCATGGTATACCCTCCCTAACCTACTTTAGTTTTGAAGATAATTGATTAAAATTTAGGACATACTACATACATAATAAACGGCACTTTTCGACATACAATTGATTTTTTTCACTTCCTGTTTCGCCGGAAGTGACACTAACTTTCGATTTGTAAATGCAACACCCTATACATTATTGCATTTTTGAATTTTGCATAATTTTCTGAATCCAACGATGCCAAATAAGTGACATTTTAAACATCAATCTTTTTTATGACATGATTTTTAGTTTTCCATTTAAGTATGCCATGACGGTTCCGATTTATTCCAAAAGACCCATGTAATGCTACAAAAATCGAAATCCCGTTAAAAACATTAAATTACGTGATTTATGAGCAAATATAGAATTCACCAAAATTGTTTTTGGGGCAAAACTCATTTTTTTTAAATGGAACCATATTGGTACCGTGGTAACATTTATTAGTACTATTAATAAGGAATTTACTCATATGTCGCATTAAAATGTGCGATAAATACAAACAAAATTACAGCTAAAAGAAAATAGGAAAATACAATTGTATTCTAATTACCTTGTTAAACATAAGGTAGTTTGGGAATACAAAAAATTAACACAAAACATTACAACAGTTGTTGCTGTCCATTAACGTCAATGCACTTCTGAACTCGCATAGTTGTTTCTCGAAGAACGTTTGCCAATTGCTGGGCCGTTATGCTATTAATTGCGCGTCTTACTCGTAGCTCCAGGTTTTCATGGGTTGTAACGGCGGCCGCATAGACCATATTTTCTAAATAGCCCTAAACAAAAAATCAAGGGGCGTTAAATCAGGTGGCCTTGGAGGTCACCTCACAGAACTATTCGTCGAAATTATGTTTTCTCCGAATCTCCGTTGAAGGTAATCAATTACTATCCTTGAATTATGGGGAGGAGCGCCATCTTGTTGGAAATACATTCCCTGTCCTAAATCTAAAGGTAACTCATCTAAAATGTCCTCAATCTCATTTTCCAGGAATCTCAAGTATCTGGCACCAGTCAGAGGTCTTTCAAACATTACTGGACCAATGATTCTACTACCGATTATTCAAAGCCAAACATTGAAACCGAACCGCACTTGAAAGTTACCCTCCCGTAATAAATTTTGATTTTCTTGTGACCAATATTTTGTGTTTTGTCGGTTAAATAATCCCAAATTTGTAAACCTTGACTCGTCCGAAAATAAAATCAGTCTCAAAAAATCATTGTTTGGTTGCACGTTATTACACAAAATCCAATTGCAATATTTCATCCTACGTTCGTAATCACTTTCGTACAAATGCTGGTGCAATTGGTATTTAAAAGATTTATAGTGGTATTTGTGCAAAATTCGGCTTACTGTTTGGTGACTGATGTTCAATTCAAACCCAACTTGCCTTAAAGAAACAGTCTTATCAACTTCTATTCGCGCCAAAACATTAATTTCCGTTCCTTCGTCAATAATGCAGTTTTCTTCCGGATCATTGTTGGGCTCTCTTCGGAATTGGTTTTCAACACGTTTAAAATAATTTTTCGCTGGACATTCTCTATCAGGATATCGTCCATAGCTGCAATTGCATTTTTTTTACTTTCCCTAAAACTAATTAACATGCCCACTTTTTCATCTTTTGTATAAATTTGCGGCATTTTGAACACAATTAACAAGAATTTTGTACAATTCTTAAAGACACAATAAAAACACCGTTAAACCAACAAATGTTTGACAAGCTAAATATTTCATTGTTTTCAAAGCCACCCTAGTTTGTTCTTAACATTTAATTGTAACAAAATTGTATTTTCTTATTTTCTTTTAGCTGTAAATTTGTTTGTTTTTATCGCACATTTTAATACGATATATGAATAAATTCCTTCTTAAGAGGGGACAACACGTAAGGCTAGTGGGGAGGGGGATAAAGCACCAAATTAGGAGATATCTCCCTTATAATCAAATTTTAGCCAAAAATAGTCTTCAACAATCCTGTACAACTTACACATATTTTCAGTTACATAACATCACCCAATTTGCAGAAAACAGCTTATTGTTAATCATAATTTTAATTTCCGTAAACCTGTGCAGCGCCTCGATTGTTATTGTTGTATCTGTTTGAGTTGATCAGTAAGCACAAGAAGACCGTATGTTCTTTTACTTTTTTTTTCACTATAAATATTTGTAAAGTCTAAGGACTGATGTCAGTGTAATTTTAGATCATAATATACTCTTACTAACCGAATTCAAGGTTTACTAAAATGTGAACACAATATCAGTAATTCTAATTTTAAACTATAGGCATTTCTCAGGCGTATATTCAAAACCATAACTTACAAATTCGATGCATCATGGATGAAAGCCCGGCAAAGCCAAAAAGTTTGTATTCCAACTAGAATATATGTGACAAAGTAAATTAAAGAAATAACAATAAACCTACAAGAGCCAGAAAGGAGGAACAACAACTTATTAGAAATCAGGTCATATTTCATATTTCATGTGTGTAACTTTTGACAGAAACTTTCGTGGAAACTTTAAGACATGCCAAAATAAACTGAAATTATTTATCATATAAAAGTCGAACTAAACAACATGGAAAAATATCGTTTCAGTAAATCCATTCCTACAAACTTTCGAAGCATGAGTATATATTTTGTTATTCTATTAATCCTACTGATTCTACAATGTGATCGTGTAAAATACTTTTAATTAGCAGTAAAAATCATTTAATTATTAACATTATTATGCAATTTTCCTAAGACTGTTACGGGTCAAATTGAATTTAAGAAATACAAAGTGAAATTTGACTCTAAATTACAATTAGTTCTTAAATCTTAAGGTCGGCTAGCTCTATCACGAGAATCTCAGAGGTGAAGATCGTTTATTTTTAACGATTTCAATTTTGCCATAAGTTGAAATGAGCGCCAGGTAATTTCCTATAAATTCCAGCCCCCTTAGATTGAGTATGACACACCGATTATAAAAAAAACTACCAAAAACCGTGTTAAATTTAATTTTAAGTCAAAACACAATAGAAATCTATTTGAAATAATTATTTAATTTACATACAAAATACAATTAATAACGTACACATCGGCTCAGCTTTAAGAATATTATTAATAGGAAATTATAAAAAAAGAATCTTATTCGCTAGATCTACGATTAGTAATACTATTGTACCAATAACTTACAAATAAAAATATTCTACTTTTTTACAAAAAACCACTATTGGTTGATCACTGATATGTTGCAAATGAATTGTTAAAAATATACTGACGATTTACTAACGACCTCTAACGATGTACTGTCAATGATTTATAGTTAGGTTAAATTAAAATATGTTGCTCTATATTGACGCTGCCAATAAACAACGTAAATAAAAAGATTGATATACCTTACAAACTAATGATATAACCATAAAATACCTGTAAATAAGATGTTAACTGCTCAGTTACTCACATGTCTTATTTTCACATATGCTTAATTTAGTAACTAATAAAAATATTTGACCATAAATATCATATATATATATATAGAGAAATAAGTAAAGATTAAAATATAACGGCAGATTATTAATACACATATAACTTTTAGTTATCCTGGTAACATTAGAAAAAAAAAAGGTACTCATCCGGTATCCAGCGTTGAGCAAAAATCTGTTAGTACAGGTTACTATGCTGTTGTTACTGCAAAAAAAAAAACCTCATGTACACCTCAGCTTCAGTATCTCATCAACATTTAAATCCATGTGACCTCATAACCAGAAACCATGTGTCTCAACTGTAACATGTGACCATACCAAAACGACGACTTCAGAAAATGGCGGCACGGGACCTTCCAACAATCGATTCACCAATTTCCAAGTCGATAAAAACCAAATAGACATCCACAGCTTATCAGCTTCACAATTTTATGTAACTTAGTATCACTTGAGTACAATGTCTAATTTTCCAGATTTTCCAAATTATTTCAAATTACCCAAATTATCCAAATTGCCTACATAAAAGAACGACAAAAATTAGGAGTCAGTATTTCCAGAAAATTCAAGATGGTGCTTACCCGCAAAATCGTCAGGGCACAAACAGGTGTTCAACAATGTCGTATTTATTGCCTATTTAGAAGTCCTCTATAACAAAATTTGGCTTCAAACAGCTACACACAATTAGGCCTTCCAAATGTAAGAATTTTATAGTATAATCCCCCGTAATTAAGTTGGGGTTGCTTTTACAAGCAAGTATAAAAATCTTGACTAATCGGCTTGACGACTCAATAAAGAAAAGAAGGGCACGCCGGTTTTCTAAACCAACCGTTTCTTTCCTAATCACATTTTTTTTTTTCTGTTTTAACGACCAATCACAATTCAACACCTCACAATTCAACATCTCATAGGAAAATACCTTAGGAATTGATAAGTAACAGAAAATTAGTTCCAGCCATAGAATGATTAAAACTCTCCTTAGAATAGAAACTAAGATACACAAAACCCATTATTAGACCATATAAACAATAAAATAAATAAAACCACGATTTAATGACTTTAGTAATGTTCCATTTATAACCAAATGTTGGTAACACATTATTCCCTAACTCTTAAATATGACAGCTGATCAAGGAGAGGTAAATTCGAAAGTTTACAACCTTATTTGTTTAACTAAATGAGTATTCTCCACTACAGGTGAGAGCAAATAACATTAGCTTGAACCATTACAAAAAGTCATAAAATATATGCCCGCTCGTAGTGATTACTAAATTTCGTATGTGCCTTTATCATTTTTAGGTTAACCAACGAAATTTCGTTCTAACAATAACACGGAAAATTACCTTAAATGAAGTTATAATAACACCCCAGACATAACAAAACAATGAACCTAAGTTATAATGACTAAAAATCACATAGTAAACATTAAGGTTCTTGGAGTATTCTTACTTAGCCATCGATAAATATGAATACACATTATTTTACCTGGTCTCCTTGCTATCAACAAAAGTAAAGAAGAAAATTCATATCCTTTTTTTTTCCTCAGGTACCAACAGCAACATTAAAAAAACAATCGTAGCCTCACTAATTTTTAAGTTTATATTCCCACATACAAATATATGGGCGAAATCTAATTTAACGTCACAAGACCAAACAGTTAATCCATTACTACAAACTTTAGAAGTATGAGTATATATTTTGTTATTTTATTCATTCTATTGATCCTACCATATAGTGTGATCATTTAAAATAGTTTTCATTAGCAGTAAAAATTATTTAGTTATTTTCATTATTACGCAATTTTTCTAACACCTCTAATGCATTTTGTTGTAAATCTTACTTCGAATTACATCTCCTTCACATCAAATCACCGATAGATTTCTTTGTACATGCTGATAATATGCATATATTACGATCTTTCTCTTTGAAACTTAAAAGGTTTTAAACCTCTAGTTAATAATATCATCTTAAGAAAATAGCTGATTAATTATACCCGATTTATTAAAAAATGAAACAAACAAACTACAAATAACTATTAAAGGAGCATGAGACTTCCACAATATATTTTTCAATTACAGGGAGACATCGCTGCGACAGCATAAAAAAAATCATAACTGTGTTATCAAAAAATCCCGGATTTGTTACGATGACAGGTGTAACAGACCTTTTACAAGGCAAGCAAGTAGATTTTGCTACACCTGGCATGAATGTGGTGACTTTAGGAATATTTCGATATTTTAAGTATGCCCCGGTTACATATGTCGGCGTCGAGCGGCCCTTTTCGCAATATAAATGGATTTTTATCGAAAGGCGCCGAAGTTTAACTCCAAAACATTTAGAGCAGATATTAGTGATATACTTTTATTCTTTAACCACCGGCACTGAAAAACACTTGTGTGTGTTAGTTTAGTGTGAAGTACAAATACAAGTGTTTATACTAAAGTGGCGTTATTATCTTTAGATGCTACAGAATTCACTACAAAATATTTCAAGGTAAGATATCGTTTCATACATGCATGCAACTCTTTATGCGCTGACACATTATCATCTAAAGCCAACCCTGGTTTTACGTCATATCTGGCACCTAAATCCGAGGTCTGAAAATAACAAACATTATTTATTTTAGCAAAAATTGCCTGCATCACATTCATTCCTTTCATCGAAGAGAGCTCGGAATAAAGTTAGAATAAGAAATTCGTTTCAATAATCTTCATGGATGATTTGTTTTATTATACCATTCTAAATAAAACAGCAACGGTTAAAATGCTTCAAGAAAAGCAATTTTGCCAACGGCTTAAAATTAACAGCAACTGTATAGTCTGCTGATAAAAAACTTGAATTACTTTAACTTCATCTATAACACTTTGATTTATACCTTTAATTTATTTTTAGATTAGACCCCGTAAAAAGTTAAACGTATCTTACGAATTTCACGCAGATATTTAATTATTTATGATTATTATCATCTTTTGGTGAATGTGGCACAGCAAATATAAAAATAATAGTTAAATAAAATTATCTATTATACTCCTCTCCACTACGTGGATGTGGAAGGAAAATGAGAGCACTTTATTTTATATTTCATATTGTTGAGTATTTGCAATCCATGTCTGCTAAAAACAATCGTAATTTTAAAGGAAGCAAATATTTTTATTGGACGATAAGAAGTGTGTTTATATGTGTCTGTATTATGCATAAAACTAAGCGTAATCACATTATATTAATTTATAGTTGATAAAATTTATTAATCAATTGAATTGTTTTTATGGCTGAATATAAATCTGCAAGAAATACTTAAAGCAGGAGAAATAAAATATAATTTAAAGTTATTGTGACGGGAGAAATTAAAAATGTTAAAAGGTTTGAATCAACAAAAGAAACATTTGCTATTATTTCAAGTCAACACTACTAAATAGTTATAGGTTAATATAATTCACAATTTCAATCAACCATAGCCAACTGCCTAAGAGTGAAAAACTATTTAAACTATTTAGATTAGATATTTTAATTATATTTAGTTAAATTAAAATTAATATAGCAAACTGTCATGTGGGTAATTGTGTGCAAATAATCAATTTCAGATAAATCTCAAAATAAACTATAAATAAAACATATTTTTACAGAATAATTGCACAACTAATAAGTATTCATAATAGTTCACATAAAAAATGGAATTGTTTTGGAGTACTATACGTATTATGAGGTATGACCGAATTAAAAATAATAGCAACAAAATGAGGGGACTTTTATGCCTTTTCGTTGTAACGGTCACGTTTTGTAAGAACACTCAGTACCTTAAAAATAGATAAAGCGCGCGACTATTCTATTCATTATTTTAAATTTAAATTATACGCGTTTAAATTGTATCGGCTAGTCATGGCAAATGCTTGACCAATAGCGAGTAGCTTGTAGTACGCAGGCATATTCCTACACCAAGGGACTCTGGCTAGACGAGGAGACGCGAGAAAGATGGGGTAGTAGAACACTCGAAAAATATATACATAAATAGTTAATCATTTATTTTATTTATTTCTTCCCTTTATTTAGTGCATTAAAGCCGCTTACGTATAAGATGGGAGAGCGCGGCATGTTCAAAGGAGGAGGGTTGATTTGGGCGGTTTTGCCCCATAATTTTTGGATGAAAAAATCAGAAAACATTTTTTTTAATGTCTACTAACAATAATAAGTCAATTTTGCACAAATAAAACATACACTTGTTTTATGATTTTCACAAAATTTACCTTAACCTACACCCCCCCTAGCTCCCCTCGATCCTGAATATGCCATCACTAGCTAACAGCGTTCTTGGGGAGATATATCGCTTTCATACTTATATTTGCTTGATAAAATACCACACCACCCCACTAACATCGTTTAAACTATAACCGCTTTCATATATCATGTTTTCTCTTTTTAAAGGGGGTGGAGAAGACTCGGAAAAACCAAAGATCAACGGCAGTAGGGGCCCCCAAGTCATACGTTTAGTGGGCCCCATAATTTCTCCCGCCAGGCCTGAACATACGAACTCTGGTTATTAGGAAAGAAATTTGTTTCTTTAAGTACATACAGGGTGTAATTAGTTTCATGTCATTAAAAAAACTGGTGGTAGGGAACGACAAGACAAACAAAAAAAACCTTATATAACATGCGGGGTCTAAAGCTCATAGTTTTTGAGAAAAAAAATAAACAAAAATGTTCAATAAAATCTTTTGAGAACTGCTGGAATATTGAGGTAGGTTTAGATCGTCGCGCGTATCTTTGCCTTATACTCTGACTCTCCCCTGTGCAATATTTTAGTTACTGTGGGTGTTTCGTTAAGTACACACGTCCAACCCGCCCCGCAGTTCGTTGTTTTTGTTATTTTTGAATTTCGGGTCACTGTGTATTTATAGTTAAGATTTATTTTATTGACTTTACCGTTCAAGTCGTTAAATTCTTGATTACGTACAGACACAACTTGTTCGTTCTTTTTGTATTTCGTTTTGGATTTTGGACCAAGTTTTTCTTTTATTTTTCTTTATTGGCAACGTTAGTTGATAGTTTATTGTTTAGTGTTGAACGGAGTACGTATGTCCTTAATACGACGTACCGAAAATTGTGTATTGATGCAGATGCAGAGACTTCGAATAATTTACTTAGGTGGTAAGCTTTTAACCCAGGACACTCATTTATGTTATACAAAAGTTAATAAATCACATTTAAATATTCTAAATTATAAACATGAATCCAATATTTTGTTCCAAATTAAAAGACACACTTGTAAAGAAATGCTCTGTTTAAACTTCTATGCCCATTATTTGCTTGCAGTTGTGCAGGAAAAGATAACGAATTATTTACCTCTTTATAATTGCCTCAGTTCGGTTGAGGCGGTTCATCAAAGGCGGTCGATGATCCAAGGCCTTTGCTTTGACACCGCGTGTGACGCCAAGGACTGCACTTTTTCATGACAATTTAAAAGTCGTATAATTGAGAACTACAAGTCCATTGGCCAAGAAAAGCAGTGGTTCTCAATTATTTTCTACATTAATATTAAAAAAATGTAAAATGTTGACCTAGGTCAGTTTTTTCAGTGTCCCTAGAGGGGAAAAGTCATAAAGGCTCTTTGTTTGTCTAGTCGGTCCCCATTACCAGTTTTTTTAATGACATGAAACTGATTACACAATGTATAATAATATTAACAAAAACCTATATATCATGTGTTAAAACATTAATCAAGAGATCATACTACTTATGAAAAACCAGCAATAAATAAACAATTTTTAAGAAATGTTGCTCATAAATATTTCTATCGGCATATGTTTCGATATTCATCGTAAATGTTTCGTTATGTTAGTGAAAAATTAAAAACAAGAATTGTCTTCATGTTAACAAATGGACTCATTTTTCATCATATTGTATTCAAATATCATTTATGATATATCCTTCAACACAACTATCCATAAGCTTGAAAATATATATCCGACTCATAAGAATGTGAACAAATAAACAGTACCTACAGTGTGCAATTGCCAGCAATCAGTATAACGTTATTTTTATGTTATTAAAAAAATTGGCTTGGCAAAATTAACACCACTGTCAGCAAATGAATAAAAGAACTAACTAATGAGATCATTAATCTAATTTAAATTTTATTTACAATCAGCTATTTATTTCATGTACTGCTGTGACATATTTACTTTAATCGCATTGAACACTCCGTTGAACATGAATTACAAAATAATCATTCCAATAATTATTATTTTAACACAGAAAAGGCAGACACGATTGGTAATATTTTTGAAGTGCCTCCTCTCTCTGTTGCTTGCTCGTTGAAAACATGGTAAAGTGATGAATGGGTTTAATTTATTATAAAATGTTCATAATTTATTTTACAGTGGGCTATCAGCGGCATAGACTGAAATCCTGTAATAGCGAATTATAAATAGCCAATTCTTTGAATCGATTAATCAATTGTTTTTTATTTAAAATCGTACACCTATCTACTCTAAACAATGATAATGATATAACAATATTTTTAAATACAACACAACAATATCTTAATTATGAATTCGAATAATGTGTAAAATGTCATTGTTTCTAATGAAAGTTAAACATTCTATTTGTAGTAGAGTAAAACTAAAATTTCTAGCGATTTAGACATTAGAAATGTTTAAGGAATCGGTAGTGTAACGCCCAACCAGCAATTTGATATTTTATAAAAGTTGTATAAACGTGTCTGACACAAATTTTATAACATTTCTCTCATGACGTTTTCACAGCAGCTATAATTGCAAAATTAGTACCATCTAATAAAATATTGCAGTCGCTGTTGACATTTTGTAACGCCTATTGGAACCATTACAAAATAATTATATTAACATTTCCGTAGGCCTTATGAAAATTCAGTACAATTACTATATTAAAGCTTCATTTAATTGTACTATAAAACACACTCCACTATTTGGTAAATTACTGCTATAAAACACCTAAACAACTGCTTTATAAGAACTTTTAAACAGCCATTATTAAAAAAATGCTGCTTTACTTACACACACTAATAAAATAAAATGAATTCTTAAATAAATCCTAAAAGTTGAAAGAAATATTTTTGACACTAAAAGCATTTGGCATTGTGATTTAATACTAGGTACCTAATAACCTATGATTATTATTTAAGAGGCTTACAACGACTGCAATTTTTGATGTAGAGAAAATTTTACCGTGAACTATGGCCTTGTTTTTAATACATTTTTAACGCACATTTATTGATGATTTCTAATAATTTTTGAAATTTTATACTTATCGATTTTAATAATTTGAGTTTTTTAGCAACGTAACTTACACTAATTTGTTATAGTAGTCATAGCTGTATCATTTCTGACTCCATAAATTCTAATATACATTTGATATTTTAAATTTTCATATCTTGTCATATTTACCATCACGAATGCTGATCTTTTAGGATGGCTTCCCTCCATAAAATACTTATGTGAGCAAGCATTTCAAGATATTTAAACAATTAGACGATTCCTATAAAACATTTATAAAATAGATCACTCACTTTCGTGATACTTTTGCAGCTCTTATGATAAATCTGTTAGGGCTGAGTTGTAAATGCAACCATGGAAATAGAAGTTATTCAATTTGCATAAATATAACCTATAAATTAGTGCCAGTTAACCACCATATTTACAGAGCTGTTTACTAACATTAACAAATCTTGCATCTTTCGCAAGTGTCTTAAGCGTATTGAAAATACCAGATACAACTATACTGCTCTTGGAGTCCAAGGATGGATGGCTAGGATGATAGGTATTTTCAGCATTTGCATTAGGTACCATTAGAGATTAGTGATATAAATTAAAACAATTAAAACTTTTATCAAATTTAATAATACTACTTGGGTTCATTGTAATTGGACCCATGTTCATTGATAAAATTTTTTTTAGATCAATCCAGCTATGCGCTGTCAAATTTTGTCATAAATCTTGTAGAACACCTTGTATAGTGCTTTTCTACTGTACTTTTTTATATCATTCTTAGATGTGTTTGATAATTTTATTTACATAAATTGATATATATTTGTTCATACGATGGAATTAAGCTAGTCCATGTTTTATTGGGTTATTTTGTTTTTTTAATGTTAATTTGAAAGTGACGGTGTTCTGTAAGAAACAACGCAAATTATGCAAACTAAGTGACATACGATATGGCAGTGTCGGCATGTAACACAAGAGACCATTAAGTTTAGGAGTGTTTATGTTTATATTTTAGTTTCGAGATACTCCTTGGATTGTTATTGAAACGTGATATCCCTAATAGCATGGCGCTGAGTCAACGTTACTGTTACAAGGCCGGCGCAGCGGCCTAGACAGATCTGTCGCTCTCGACACGTTTTTTGTAAGATGGGTCCTATATCATGCGCCCATTAGTATTTTCAATACTAAAACACATAGTTACTTTTACTAGTGGAAGCGTCAGTACTTTGGCATATGACTTGACACGTTAATAGTCCAGTGAGTGGAATGCATCATGTTTCTTTGTACGGCAGTATAAACTGTGTCTTATTACCAAAACCACTATGCTGTTAAATACATGTAGGTACATAATATTTTTATAACCACTTTTTAAGTTTCTCCATTGTCCTAAATCTGATGTTCTTAGTTTCGCCGTTATATGCTCTGGCAAGATCTGCTTCGCCCTGCCAATGTTGATATCCAAAATATTGGAAGAATAGTTTTTATACAAACTTGTATACCTACTATAATTATGACAAATTTTCATTAAAAGGCAGACTTTAATTATGACTAAATATAAATACGCAGTTAACGCAGGAAATAAATTTGCTTAAATATGTTTTATTGCTTGTTCGCCACCACATTTTTATGCTCAATTGAACAATTTTGTTTTGTAATGACTTTGTTGCTGTTTCCAAGTTATGTTGTTATTATTGTTTACCACTTATTTTTATTTTGATAAGAGTTTTAGTAAACATCATAATAACTATTGTTAAAAACATCCTTGTAAAGAATAACAAAATTTATCAAATGACCACAAGTCCGATAAGCAAACATATAAATACCAATATCGAACTTGTAGCCATCAGAAAGTGTAATAAGTCGTTCTAATAAAGAAGTTAACTGTACAACGTTATTTTCTTCTACCAAGAAAATCCCCGTAATTTATTTGGCGCAGTCGGTAGGATAGTGCCCTTTTGGCAAGTCAGTCAGTGCATCGAGTCACCCTCGAGAAAATTCCTGCATCGAGCAAAGAAGTCTCAGAGGTCCGACACCAGAAGTCTATTTCAATAGTTGAGGCCTATCCAAAACAACCTACGTGGAGAAGGAGAAGAAAAAACGTAAGTCAATACTCAATCCTTAGAACGCTTCCTTTCTCACCCCCTAATTGAAAGTCACTTACTTTGTGTGATCCTTTCAATTATCAACGTTTTTTCAACCTCACTTACTATTCAACTAAGAATTTGTGTGATATTTGAAAAAGCAAACCACTAATTTTAAGCCAGTCTATTATTGAGACAATATTAGATATAAGTTGCTGTTCATTATACTTTATAATTTACAGACAGGGAAGAGTCAGATTCTCAACCCTATAGTTAAGTTAACTCACTCATGTCATTCAACGATTTACTTGAAAGCTAATAGCTTTATCGACTATTAATTAATACACCCCTTAGTACAGATAACGGACCTGAAAATATTACCCGTGTACGTGCTCAAATTTTGCTTGGTTTTAACTAAACTATCCCTAATAAGCAAATTAACCCCTATTCAAACTTCTAATTTCCAAAATCAAAAAATGGCTCAAGTCAATTATCAATTACTCAAAATGTACATCGACGCCATAAGACCATTCGATGGCAACGTCTTCGCCCTAAACGATTTCATTTCTGCTTGTAATGCTCTAGAAACTAATTACGCGAAACCAATGGACACCCCAGACAATATTCATTTAAATAACTTTCTGCTCCAATCAATTAAGTCAAAATTACACGGACAAGCACTTACTATAGTCGGATGTCGCTTCGATTTAAATTCATGGGCAGACATTCGCAAAACATTAGTAGACCATTTCTCAGACCCTAGATCAATCGAAAATCTCGAACATGACTTAAGACAGACAACTCGACGCAATAACGAATCATTGCACGATTTCGGACTAAGACTACAAAATTTACAAAGCTTACTACTTACAAAACTCTCACAATCAAACGATGACGCTGCACAAAAAACAGCTTATACCAAAATTTATCAAAAACTGACACTCGACACGTACACCCATTCCTTACCCCAAAATTATCAGATCATGATACGATTAAGCCCCTTCAAAACTCTGGAAGAAGCTATAAATCTCGTATCGCAAGAAGAACAATTTAATAAAACTTCAAGACAAACACAGCCACAAAACCTTAACCAAAATAATTCTTACAGTCATCAAAATCACAATCTTAAAACGCAATTCCCTTCTCAACCAATAAATCTACCACCACGTCGTACCGTCCAACAAAATTTCCCCACAAACCAACAAGTATTTGGACGACAAAATACAAATCAAAATCAAAACGTCTTCAAACCAAGACCACAAAACAGTCAACCGTTTAAACCCACTCCAATGTCCGGCATATCAGTCCAACATCGACAAAATTATGTTCAAAACCCTCCAATAAACAAATCCAATTTTTCACCACAATTTCAACAAAAAACGAATTCTCAAATCAAACAACAATTCCCTTGGTTCAAACAATCAAACCCTCAAAAATTCGTAGCTCAAGAATTGCATACAGCTGAGCTTGACCCAACATCTAGTTACGACTATCATCCTGACGAATCAGATAACCCTAGATTAGCAGACTTAAATATCTCTGGAAATGACGATCCCACTTTTGAAGAACCAGATGAATCCCCTATTTTAGACGAAGAATATGATGAAATCATAAATTTTCCCAGAGAGCCTCGGAACAACGAATCGATGAGTTAAACTCAGTTATCACCCCTTGTAGTTTACCATATATCCAAATTCAAAACCCCCCTATGAAACTTCTTATTGATACAGGTTGCTCAAAAACTATTCTCAGACCCCATATCATTGAAACTTTCTACCCTGAATGTATGTACACCAATACTACGAAAATTAAAACATGTCACGGAGAGACAGACATACAATTTCACGCTGAAATTCCCGCTTTCGATGAACTTTGTTCAGATAAAACACTCGACGTTCTAGTCTATAACTTTCACGATTTCTACGATGGTTTACTAGGATTCGAAGATATATGCAAATTTAATCTTAAGCTAGATTGCGAGACTATGACCATCTTTAACCAAGATGTTTGTCTACCTCTATTCCTAAGAACCCCCAACGATACATCACGTACCTATGATCTAAACTCACGCGAAGTAATAAAAAGGAAAATACCTGTCAATATTTACAACGGAGAAATTCTAGTTCCCTCATTTTCAAATGGTACAGTCACCATCCCTGAAACTCTGACTATTGCAGAAAACGGTTTGGCCATGGTCGAACTTCATAACATTAACGAATTTTCCACACAAGCCACATTCGATCACCCTTACATGTTTTACCGTTTCAAGACTTCGAAACCTTTACCCCTTACATACGCCCCATGGAAGAACCCAAACATAGAGCCGATCTAAAGAACATCATTCGCACAGATCATTTAAATCTCGAAGAAAAAACCGCACTCTTTTCAGTTTTGGGAAAACACCCAAATATACTCTATTTTCCCGATGACCCACTTTCTTTTACCAATCATGTCAAACATGAAATACGCACTAGTGACGAGATCCCTGTTCATACTAAATCATATAGATACCCCTTTGTACACCAGCAAGAGGTACAAACACAAATAGACAAAATGTTAAAAGACGGAATTATAAGACCCTCGATTTCCCCATGGAGTTCCCCCATTTGGATTGTCCCGAAAAAATTAGACGCCTCCGGAAAAAAGAAATGGAGAATCGTCGTCGACTACCGTAAAGTTAACGAAAAAACTATCACAGACAGATATCCCCTACCAAACATTAATGACATTCTAGACAAACTCGGCAGATGTCAATACTTTACCACACTCGACCTTGCATCCGGGTTTCACCAAATTGAAATGCACCCGAACAGTATAGAAAAAACAGCTTTCAATGTAGAAAAAGGTCATTATGAATACGTACGAATGCCATTTGGACTTAAGAATGCCCCTAGTACTTTCCAAAGAGTCATGGACAATGTCCTAAGAGACCTACAAAATAAAATTTGTCTCGTATATATGGACGATATAATAATTTTCTCTACCTCTCTTCAAGAACACGTCCAAAATTTGCACCTCGTTTTCACAGCCCTCGAAAACTCAAATCTAAAAATACAACTCGATAAATGTGAATTCCTATGCAAATCAGTTGAATTTTTAGGACACATAATAATCCCTGACGGTATAAAACCAAACCCGAAAAAAATAGAAGCCATCAAGTCATTTCCTATCCCTAAGATACCAAAGGAAATCAAGTCATTTCTAGGACTTCTCGGTTATTATCGTCGCTTTATTCCGAACTTTGCAAAAGTTACAAAACCCCTCACCCAATGCTTAAAAAAGGATCAGAAAATTACCCTTACCGAAGAATATATCTCATGTTTCAAGGAATGCAAAAACCTTCTTTGCAACGAACCAGTTTTAACATATCCCGATTTCTCAAAACCCTTTACTCTGGAATGTGACGCTAGTAAATATGCAATAGGTTCTATCCTCAGCCAAGATGGACACCCTATCTCATACTATTCAAGAACCTTAAATCCTGCAGAAATCAACTATAGCGTAATCGAGAAAGAATTATTAAGTGTAGCTGACAGTTGCAAATTTTTCCGCCCGTATCTTTTTGGTCATCACTTCACCATCATCACGGACCACCAACCATTACAGTGGTTGTACCACCTAAAAAATCCAAACTCCCGATTAATCAGATGGAGATTACGCCTCGATGAATATGACTATACTATTAAATACAAAAAAGGCAAACATAATGTAAATGCCGATTGCCTATCACGACCCCCCATACAAGAACTTAACGCCATCGACAATGACGACACAAATTCTATGATTGTAAACCCATCAGATATACAATCAATCCTAGACGCACTACCCGAAGTAGACCCCCAAATTGCAAATGACTTAATAAATGATATAGACGAACAAACTTTCGACAACAATACTGTACATACAGCGCTCTCAAACCCCACGTTTACAATGCCCTATTCGAAATCAGCCATCAACATTTATAAAAATCAAATCTTTATAAAAGAAAACGATAATGCTGTCACTAACACCCACATCTTAGAAACACCTTTCCCAGGTTATAAAAGACATAGAATCGTCTTAAAATCAAGAACATCCGATGATGAAATATTCAACTTCATAAAACCATTTTTACGTCCTACCCAAAATACTCAAAATTGTTTCAACTTTGATGACGAAAGCATTAAGCATAAGATAATTAGAATTTTCCAAAGATTCATAGACTCTAACAACTCCATGAGTTGTATAATTTCAAATAAGGTACTCGAAGATGTCTCCCAAGAAGACAAACAAAATCAAATAATAAAATATATGCACGAAGGAAAAACTGTTCACCGTGGAACTAAAGTCACCACGAACTTAATAATGAGAACATATTATTGGCCCAATATCAATTACCAAGTTGCCAAGTATATAAAGAATTGCCACACGTGTAACACCTGCAAATACGACAGACACCCTCAAAAGATTAAGTTTCAAAATACACCAATTCCCAAAAAACCCTTAGACGTCATTCACATAGATCTCTTCCATTTCTCAAATGAATGTTATCTCACTGTCTTTGACCCATTTTCAAAAATTGGACAAAGCTATCCCTTAAAATCCAAAACAGGAATAGAAGTGCAACAAAATCTCCTAACTTTCATACAACATTATGGAAAACCGTACAAGATAATCTGCGACAAAGGAAAAGAATTTAATAACACCATGATTATCGACTACTGTGACTTACATAAAATATCTCTACATTTCACTAGTACTGATAGTCATACGTCCAACAGCCCTGTCGAACGTTTCCATAGCTCTCTAATAGATAGTATGAGATGCTTAATTTCAGAAAACCCTAATTTGCCCAATCAATACCTAATGAAATTAGCGACTATAGGATACAATGAATCAATACACTCCCTTACTAAACATACCCCTTTTGAAGTTCTTTTCGGACATTTAGACAAACCCTCACCATTCGAGATATCCGACGAAATCATTACTTCAGATTATATACAAGAACATAAAAATCTAACCCAAAACCTTTACGAACAGCTCAAAATCAATCAAACCCTTGATAAGGAACATATAATGTCAAAAGTCAACGAAAAACGTAAAGAACCCGATACCTACAAACCAAACGACACCGTCTATGTCAGAAATTCCCAAGCTACACGCGCAAAGAATTTACCTAAATTCATACCCGCGAAAGTAATCAAAGACGACGGACCCGTTGTCTCGACCAACCGAGGACGATTTACAAAAAATCAAATACGTAACAATACCATTAGACAAACTCAATACACAGACTCTGACGATGAACCTTTGTTTCAGGTAAAACAAAGACTAATTAAAGAGAAAACCAACAAACATGACACCACTCCTGCTATTACTACTCCTGGTCTTAAAAACACACTGCTTAAAAGTTAAAACTATTTCCAACCCCATCTATATAATGACGTATCAACCAACTAGACTCATTAATAATTACCACTCCTTTTCTTACATAATTGACCTAGACTTAATCGAAAACGTTATCCAAGAGACCACCGAAAATATGTTAGGATTCTCACATAAATGTACCAACCACTCGAATGACCACTTACTCTATCTCTCAAGACTAACTCACTCAAAATTCGCAAATTTCCAACCTTTAGATCGAAACCGACGAGGACTAATTAACGTTATCGGTAAAATTGATAAATTCCTTTTTGGCACTGCTGATGCAGATGATCTAGAAGACATATACTCCAAATTAAATACCCTTATGAAAAATCAACACCCCATAGCAACTCAAGTAAATCTGAGAATGTCTCTCTATACACAATTAATGGATAAAATGAACAACACCTTTAAAATTATTAAAAGAAACGAGAGATCAATTATGCACCATTTGAATGCAACACTAAGTCAACTTAATAACTTAGGACTAAATATGTATTGTCAAGGTTTATCCAATCAAATATCACAGAACTTTCTACTCCTGTTAAATCATTTAGAAAATCTGGAAAATGCTCTAGTAAATTCCTATTCGGGAATCATACATCATTTTTTCATGTCTCACTCAGATCTATTACATATTTTGGAAACTTTAACAAAACTTTACGATACTAGAAATCTTCTAAAACTAGAAACCGATGAATACTATAGATTGTTTCATATTCAGACCAAAATCAAAAAGAATCTAATTTATATTCAATTAACTATTCCACTCTTTGACATCAGAGACTTTCAATTAGTCCACCTAATCCCTATTCCTTTTAACGATACAATCCTTATACCTCCAAAACCCTACCTTATAACGAGTATTGATCACACGGCTCATTTATGGAAAGACACCACCTGCCAGACGATCAACAAATACCACATATGCGATGGAGAACCTTTGCCTTGGACTTCCAGCTGCCTGCTTGACTTGCTAGAAGGAAAACAGACTACACACTGCACCTTACAAAAGATCACAGTTAATTCAGATCTTTTACTACGGGTTTCAAACGACAAAATTATCTGCTTCCCACGAGAAGAAATTTTAATCAGAACTTCATGCCCAGACCAAGAAATAGTTCGAATAAATACACACAGCGAAGTGACGCTCGAACACAATTGTAGTATCAGCATTAAAAATACTACCTATTCCAAAGATGATACTAAACTTAGAGGACGTCCATTCTATTTGCCGAAGATTAAGGAATACGACCTGTCTCCTCTACCAAATCTTCCCCTTGAAGAATTTCCTTCGGACTTAAGTGAACTATCCGATTCACTAAAACATCTACAACCATTAAGTATAGAAGACTTTGGAACAACTGGCCACCATACCTGGATTCTTTATTCTCTTATGTTTATAATTATCCTTGCTATTCTAAGTTATCCCTTCTCTAAATATTACAAAACGAAACCATTTAATATAAAGATTGTAAATAAAGGCAAACCGCCCTCTGAGTCTATTGAACTCCCAGATTCAAACCTTCCTATAAAGGATATGAATCCATTTTAAGAAGGGAGGAGTTATGTTGTTATTATTGTTTACCACTTATTTTTATTTTGATAAGAGTTTTAGTAAACATCATAATAACTATTGTTAAAAACATCCTTGTAAAGAATAACAAAATTTATCAAATGACCACAAGTCCGATAAGCAAACATATAAATACCAATATCGAACTTGTAGCCATCAGAAAGTGTAATAAGTCGTTCTAATAAAGAAGTTAACTGTACAACGTTATTTTCTTCTACCAAGAAAATCCCCGTAATTTATTTTCCATGTTACAACAAATACAATGCTATAGTATAATTATATAACATGCCCTGGAAGAACAATTTATTCTTAAAAGTAAAACTGTCACAAATATAACTTTAACATAACTGTTTTGTAAGGTGAAGTAACTATATAATAATTCCAATGTATATTTATAAGGGTCCTAAAAATGAGCTGAACGTTACTAAAAATCCTTATAAAACAATTTAATTTTATAAGCTGAAATGTTTTATAACTTAGTTACGGAAACATTTATAAAATAATTTCTTATTTGCATCATACGATGTTTTATAATTTTGCTGTAGAAACGTCTCCCATGACAACGAGTGACAAAGTACTTTGCCTGTTACTACAAAATTAATTTTTATGAAATAATAATGCCCTAAAACTTTTGCTGCGGATGTATAGTTGGAGTTAAATAGCAAGGTATTTTTAAAGCAGCTAATACTAAATTTGATGTCAGAAGTTAAAGATTTAAAATGGCGAATCTAATAGAATTGCGATAATTGCATAAGTTTTGTTAGAGCTAAGTTCAGGCATTGTTTGTGATTAAATATGCATCAAAAAATTACATGCCGAATAATGTTTCTTTTGCAACTAGAGTTTGTCAAGGGACTATACATATAACAAAACGTCGAGCAATTGATTTATTGACCATAGTAAGAGGCGTAAAATTAAAGAGTGTTTGAGTAGTTTTGTTTATAATAAAAATACAGACAATTCGCAAAAAAACGTCAAATAGGTAATGTATACATAGTTCTGGGAAGAAAACTGCTAACTAGTGTACAATACAGTAAACAAAATGCATCTTATTACATATGGACAGGTACTTATGTATACTTTATTATTGCTATTATAATTTATGCAATTTGGTTTTTCTACGTCAGTTCAAAATTTGTGTTTCTTCTACAATCAAGAAAATATTTCTTGTTTTTTATTTTTTTTTTAGTTCACGGAGCGCCAATGAGATCTCTGCACAAGGATGATTATGTTTGTTCCTTGGCGCGGCCCTGGGCGAACAACTCGTTTGGCGGGTAGGTACATCTACTTGTTACAGCCATTCTTGTAGATAATTTTACGCGCTACAAAACCTAGGTAGATATAGTTTTTTACCCTATCTTGTCAGTTTTCGAGATATTCAAGAAAAACCGTAAAAATTGAGCCTTTTGTTCATAAAACTGTTGCACCAAACCCAACTTTCAAAATGGTTGAAGCCTGCTGTGTTGGAAGTTGGGACTAATTGGAAACGCAAATATATAATATATAATACCTGAGGTATTCTAAAATTACTGCACACATATTATCATATTAATTTCCGTAGACATACCTATGTATTTAAATGGTACAAAAACATTAAAAGACCATTACGGCTCGAGCTAAGAATTTGCCTAATTAATGCTGTTTGCTTTCAATGCATACATAGGCGTAATTCGGGGGGGGGGTCACCCAATCAAATGAAAGATTTTCAATCGGATTAAGACTTTGTGGGGCCTTGTTACAATTCTTGTAAGACCACAGACAGGCGAGTTAAACCCCAGATGCCCTGGGGAAAGCGAGTTCAATACTTGTCAACCACAGACAAGCGACTTAAACCTCAGATGCCCGGAGAATAGCGAGTTCAATAGTCGTAAAATCATAGGCTGCTAATTATAATTATACATTACTTTCACGTGGCACGTCTATAAACATATAGTATACTTTAAGGTCTAATGGGTTTAAGGTTTTTTTTCTAGGCGAATGGTTTGCTTAGGGTGTCTTACTAATTTTTATACCAGTTTCTAAAACTTGATTTAAATTTTAATTTTTAGCGAAATAGTCCCATGGGCACCCATTTTTAAATAACAACTTTACAAACAAACCATACTTAAATAACGCGATTTTCGATTCCAAAACACTTCTATCGTAGAGTGAGTATGGGTTAATAATAGAAAAAAAGTCTTATATATTCAGTGTGTCTAACTTAAGAATGTAACAGCGCGCAGCGTAATAATTGGTCTATTTAATACCACCAAATCACTTTCCATCTTTGAAGGCAAAAACTCCGAATCCGAAGTTTAGTTTTCTAATTTTTAAAAAATGACAGGTCCTTTTGAGGCTTATTATTTCTAAATTCATCGGAACAATGTACAAAAATGAATAATAAATACAACCAAAATAATTAAATATTATGTTATATCAAACCTCCATCAGCCCTAACGCATGCCTCAATTCGCTTCCTGTTATACTTTTCGGAGGGTTGTAGAATTTAACTAAACTTCGGATTCAGGATTTTTGAATGATCTCGAACAAGTTTTGTAAACAAATTTTTTTTATTAAAAAATGCCTACTATGATTTTTTGATTTTTTTCATACAATTTAGGATCGTAGATGGCCTAGTGTGAGAAGTGATTTTGTGGTCTTAAATTACCCTTGATGACCTCTATCTTTTATGATCAGTTTGATTCAAATTGGATAAAAAACAAAAGAATGATTACGCTGTTACACACTTAAGTGAGACACACTGTATATGTTATGTCGGAAAGATTTATTGTTTAAAAGTTGTGAACGTTTATACATTGAAAAATGCGATTATTATTCTTTTTGGCCTTTAATAACTTTTGAATGGAAAGAAATTTTTATATTCTACAAAAATAATCCGAAACTTCAACTTCAAAATGCCGAAAGATTTATAAAAATTACATCAATGGTTTCAAAGTTATAGCATGCTATGATTACTATACTTATACTATATACTATACTTAGGTTGCTGTCAGAGTAATCGTAAAAGCATGGCGCGCTGCGACAAAAACTCCCAATTTTGAAATCGGTGCAACTTTTATATTGATGTCATTTTTGTAATTAATTCTGCGTTTTGAAGTTAAAGCCTTGCACTTTCAGAACATTTTTTCAGGATCTAAATTTTTTTTTCCGTTCGAAAGTTATTAAATGTAAAAAAGGATAAAAAATGCATTTTTCCAATGTCTATACGTTAACAACTTTTCAAACTTAAACCTTTTCGACATAACACACATGAGTTTTGTCTTGTTTTGACTCATACTTTACGATAGAAGTAGTTTGGAATCGAAAATTGCATTATTTACAATTTGTTTATAAACCTGCGAATGCTCGAGGAGTTATCGCTAAAAATTCAAATTGTACACATCAGCGAGTGCTCGCCAACATATCCGCGAACGACAATCGGGTCTGGTGCACTTTAGGCCGTTTCGATTTTGAACATATTCTAAATGGTAATGAAGAGTACAAGGAGAATGGAACATTCTAGAACAAAAAAAATGTTGGATGAACCATAAATTGAAGAGAAAAAAATTAAGAAAGTTACAGGATCGTGGAGCGAATAGGGGTGCTGGGTGCGTAAAAACACGTAAAAAGGAGAATGCATAGATGTAAATTTGTTCGTTTGAAATGTAAAAACAAATTATCTTACAACGAACTAAAGTGCACCTGAGCCCGACAATCATCTGGGGAACGTTCGCCAAGATTTCCGATTTTTGCGCGAGCCTCATTTACCAAATTGTGTTTTTCACACATTACCTGTAAAGTGATAAACTCGCTTTCCTTCGGCCATTTGGGTTTATGGTTTTCTGTCTATGGTTAACCTCTTTGTAGCACTCGCTATCCCTCGGTCATTTGGGTTTATAGGGTTATCGTTTAAGAATTACAGGGTCGCTTTGCTTCCATCTTCTATTGGGTTATCTGTGAAAAATCCCTGCCTACCCAATAAAAATGCTGAAATTACGCCACCGGATGCATACAAACAAATAAATCTAGAAATAACATTAAAACCTAGTAAAATAATTACAAAACAATCACATAAAAATAGCCACAGCAGAGTAGAAAAGTACTTATGAAAAACAATAAACTTTAAGTTGATATTGGCAAGTCCACTACCCATTGATGTTCATAATAAATGGTGAAACAATGCTCTTTTTAATTGAAAACAGGCAATATAAAAATTACATAAATAATCAGACGCTTCGATAGTTTTATTATAATTTCCGTTTTAATAAATAAAATTGTATTAAATAAGAAATATTTTTTAAATGTTGCAAAAGCCGTAGGAGTACTGGAAATATAGGTAAATAAGTTAATCTGAATAATATGCATATGTATCACCTACCGGCTGTTTACTCAACGACTACTGTATTTATTTGTGCATAATCTTTTAAGTAGACACCGGCCTCCTAGATTTATTTAAATAAAAATATCACAATGCCGATAACCAAGCATTAAAATGTTACTATCTTATGAGAAAAAAACATGTATTTGCACTACGTGGAGATTTCCAGAATGTGACGAATGTCATGTCCATGAATTCGGTTAATAACCCAAGGCAAACATACCTACCTATCTTAACCAAATCAAAGTCATGACCATTTGAAAGTAAAAGGTTCTATTTATTATTATAATACCAAGCTGGGCGGTTTATAGTTGTGAAAACTGCGTACGGAAGCTACAAAGCAAAGGGATCGATCGTTACCCTAGCAGGAATCAACAGAATGGACTTTACAAGTAACTTTTAAGTGCTCTAACAAACGCGGAAGGAATTCAACGAACCATTAACTTGACTCGCTTGACAGGAGATTAGAATACAACACGGTACCCGTCATCTTAATATATTGTACAATTTCCAAACAAAGACTTACCGGTAACAGGTTAGAAAAAGCACTTCTTGTCTAGCGACAAAACCACCAAACAATCCTCAGATCACGAACAGAAAGACGTCCTAACAAAATCACTTTGTAGTCGATGTCCTCTAGTTGAAAAACACTATTAGAGGGTAAAACTGATTCGCTATGCAGCACTGGGTTTGTTATGCACTAAAACACTTGTAATCTGTTATTCCATTTCACTGAAATCTCTTGTGGATAGATGCTGGAGGCCACAGACGGCAACGTTGCCGTGATTGACACGTGAGGTACGGTGCGAACGGAAGAGGTTCACGTTGAACTGAAACACGCAAGTGAACGACTTCAAGTGATCTGGTTGCCCTGCTGTAGCCACTGCTAGGCGGCCGCGGCGGTGAGAGCGCGCGCAAGTTTCGGTGGCGCGGCTGCCTGCGGAATTCATTACGATATCTGAATTCGCGGCGGCCGAGGAAGTACATCTGTATTGTTTAGACTTTGGGGCCGCAGATGTTCCCGCCCACGCCGCCTGACTGTTCCGCATTATATTTTCTTGACTACAAATTACTCTCATTTGTTAGCAAAATTCTGCAAACTAAATTAGTATTGTAGTGGCTGAGCTAGAGCTGGATACGGGGATGATCTCCCTTGCTGGGTGCGCGCCGCAGACTGGCGGCTACGTTAACTAATTAATAATTCGAAAAGTGGATTTTTTTAAATGTATCCACTTCGAAAATTAAGGTAAACAAGAAATAAGCCGCAATTTACTTCCATCGGATTTGACAGAAAAAAATGAGGTAGTCAGGATATGAAAGCAGGCGTGACGAGAGGGGTGGGGGAGGGGGATTCTCATCGGTCCCAAATTACTTCCGCATCTACGTAGTGGATTGGAAGTATTAGTAGTCCTAAAAAAAAATTCTTTTTTTTTTTTCTTGAAATAGGTTTAGAACGTCATGAAATGTCGGGATTTTAAATTTGAGCGAAAAAAAATTTCTGTCTGTCTGTCGATCTGTCGGTCTGTAGGTCTGTCGGTCTGTCTGTCTGTAACTTTTTTTTGTCCGCACGCTTTCTCCGGAACGATTTAAGATATTGACTTGAAATTTTGTATACGTATATATTATAACGAGATCTGGAACTGGATTGTTCTTTGCAGATATCCGGTGAAGGGTTGGGGGGTAAATAGGGGGTAAATATGGGGAAATATGCAAAACAAGCTGGGAAGAGTACAGAAATTTGATGTATATATACTACAAGCCAAGGCCTCAGATTTTTTCATAATATTGTTCAACCCCCCACCACCCCTACTCAATTATTAAAGGGGTTGATAAAATAAAATTGAGATATTCATTTGAAATTTGTTACACGTATGTACTATAACGACAACTGGAACTAGATTATATTTTGAGATGATTCCGTTGAAGGGTTGGGGGTTAAATAGGGGTAAATATAGGAATATAAGTAAAGCAATGTGGTAAGAGTACAGAAATTTGAAATACGGTGTGTGTACTAGAAGCTAAAGACTCAAATTTGTTTATAATATTTTTTAACCCCCCACCACCCCTACTCCATCATTGAAGGGTTGATAAAATAAAAATGAGATATTCATTTGAAATTTGGTACACGCATGTATTATAACGACATCTGGAACCAGATTGTATTTTGAGAAGCTTCGGTTGAAGGGTTGGGGGTTAAATAGGATTAAATAGGGGAAAATAAGTAAAGCAAGCTGTTATGAGTACAGAAACTTGAAATTCGGTGCATGTGCTATAGAAGCTAAGGCCTCAGCTGTTTTATAATATTTTTCAACCCCCTCCCACACTACTCCATTATTAAAGGGGTTGGTAAAATAAAATTGGGAAAATAAGTAAAGCAAGCTGTTATGAGTACAGAAACTTGAAATTCGGTGCATGTGCTATAGAAGCTAAGGCCTCAGCTGTTTTATAATATTTTTCAACCCCCCCCCCCCCACACTACTCCATTATTAAAGGGGTTGGTAAAATAAAATTGGGATATTCACTTGAAGTTTGATACACGTATGTATTATAACGACATCTGAAACTAGATTATATTTTGAGATGAATCCGTTGAAGGGTTGGGGGTTAAATAGTGGTAGATAATGGAAAATAAGTAAAGCAAGCTGGTAAGAGTACAGAAATTTAGGATTTGGTGTATGTATTAGAAGCGGTGGCCTCAGTTTTTTTATAATATTTTCCATCCCCCACCACCCCCACTCCCTTATTAAAAGACTTGATAAAATTAAATTTAGATATTCATATGAAATTTGTTATACGGATAACGATATCTTAGACTAATATATTTTGACCTGATTGCGTTGAAGGAGTGGGGGTAATTGGTGGTAAATAGGGAAAATTAAGCAAAGCAAGCTGGTAAGAGTACAGGAACTTGAAATTCGGTGTATGTCCTAGAAGCCAAGGCCTCAGATTTGTTAGTAATATTTTTCAACCAACGCAACGCCTCATACATCTGCTCCAAATATTATTAAAATTCTATAACCAAAAATTGCCACATACTAGAGTGCAAATCTAGTCAAGATGAATCTTTTAAAGTGACGAATGAAAAATCTGGATTTGGAAGTAGTGATTCCTTAGGCAGCGGTTTTTTTTAGGGGGACCGGGGGTTAAGTGTTAATTAAAATGGAAAGATTTTTACGAAAAGTACTTTGGTACCTACATACCACAACATATTTTCTGTCCATTTGTAAGAAAATTGGATAATCTTGATATTCTTACATAACGCATTTTCTTTAAAATAGATTGAAGACTAAAGGTAAGAGACCCGTATTTTCTCACCATGCACGGTCCTGTAGACCAGTAAAGCGGAGTTGGTGGACACTTCTGAGCCACCAAGGGACCTTCACCCGCGTTTTTTAGGTGGGGTCTCGGGGTTGGAAAATTGTCCTAAGTACCCCTAGTAACCAAAAACCACCCCTAAAACTTGGTTTTTGGGGTATATCGCAGGATGGTTGGTTTGTGCCCGAGGATTATTATTGGGAACATTAATGAGATTGATGACGAAGAACACGGGGGTAGGTAGGGCCAAGGAGGGGGTTAAAGAAAGGGTTGAAACCATCCCCTTTGTGAAAAAATCGAGCTGAATCGAGTTGGGTGACGGACAGCAGAAGGGGCTGGTTTTCACCCTCCTAATGGAATAAAAAGATGTGTGGATCAGAGAAGCACCCTACTCCCCTCTCTTGATCGCCTCTCAACTTGATTGCATCTGGAGGGTGGTCTCCACCCCCTTGAAGGTATGAAAGCGGTGGTGGATTGTCAAGAAGCCCAAATGACCACTCCTGACTACGTTCCGACCGAATGCTGTCGAAAAAACGCGAGGGAAATCAATGCTTGATTTTCTTCACCTGAATAACATAAATATAATTATTTAAACTTCATTCTAATATGTGTGTTCTGTAATATGCGGGGATAGCTTACCCTGTTATTTAAGGGGGATTGCCCCTAAAGAAAAAAAATCGGTAAAGGTGTTTACACAGAACTTCTCTCTTTATTTCTGCATGGCGGTGACCCTAAAAAATTATTAGTTACGAAATGACATTGAGCATAATAATCGAAATATAGTTATCACTATTATTACAAAGAAAACTTGATAACTTTTGGTAAAAAAAATGAATAGAGAGTGGTCATCAGACAGCAAAAATTCAATACTCTAAACAAGCTAACCATTATACTCTTCGCCGATTCACTACATTTGTTATATAATTGTTACACATTCTATAGGATACTCTTCGCGGTTTTTTTACATGATGTTAGTTTCAAACATTTTTTGTTTAATTAGAAAGCATTTTTTTTTTATTTAAAAAATAAACTACTTTTTTATTTATTGATCGATTTTGTTTAAAAGCAATGAGGGTTCTTCCTCTAGCTAACACTAACTTACTGTCCAAATTACAATACTATCGGACTTTTCGTTCTTAAGTTAACGGCTTACAAGAAACGTGACGGACGGACAGACGGACGAACATTTCGAGAGTTGTTAAGAATTCGATCACCAACACAGTGATATGAATTTTTTTTTCTTTACGAGCAATATTACCGGTTTTAGAAATGTGCCGATCGAATGCAATATACTCTTCGTTTTATATTGCCAGGTGCCAAATATGGAAGGCTTGCGCAAATACCTTTACAAATGTCCACCGTGGTTGAATTATTTCTTTGGATGACCACCCTGTACATTTTTCAATAAAACTATAATAGGTGCATATGCCGAATATTCTTGCCATCTGTCACATGTTCAATTCCACATTCACGTAGTGGAGTAGAAGTATAGTAGTGTTTAAAAAAAAAATTTTTTTTGACATTTTTCAAAAATGTTGGTAAAAAAAAAATCAAAATTTTTTCTTCTGAAATAGACTTAATAAAATGCCATGAAACGTGGAAATTTTAAATTTGAGCAAACATTTTTTTCCTTTCTATTCTATAGTACCTACATAGTGGTAAAAAAAATTACAATTTTTTTAAAAATTATCAACGTTTTCTTTTTAAATAGATTTAGAATGCCATGAAAGACGGAAATTTTAAATTTAAGCAAAACATTTTTTTCCTTCTATTCTATAGTACAGAGTGGCAAAAATACGATTTTTTTTTATTTTCAAAATTTTCTTTTTAAATAGATTTAGAATGCCATGAAACATGAAAATTTAAAATGTGAGCAACAAATTTTTTTTCTTCTGTTCTATAGTACAGTGGTAAAAAAATTTACATTTTTATTTTAATTTTCAAAATTTTCTTTTTAAATAGATTTGGAATGCCATAAAACATGAAAATTTTAAATTTGAGCAAAAAAATTCTTTTCCCATCTATTTTTTCCAAAACGGTAATTTTTTTTTTTATTTTAATAGGTTTAGAATGCCATGAAACATATATATTTAAAATTTGAGGAGAAACATGTTTTGTTCCATCTATTCTAGTGGTAAAAAAATTTTCAGAAATGTTGGTTAAAAAAAATTTCTAAATTTTGTTTTTTCTGAAATAGGTTTAGAATGTCATGAAACGTGGAAATTTTAAATTTGAGCAAAAAAATTTTTTTTGATTATTTATTCTCTTTATACGGTCCACCATCTATAATTTCCAGTGAAAGCTTAACCATTTCTCCGCTGACAGTAGCGTCAGCTACCTACCAAATTTGACTGTTCTCCGTCAAGCAGTTTTTTTAGTTAATGCACCAACAGACAGACAGACAGACTGACGGAATTGAAAAACCTACATTTTCGTAATCTACATGATCTGAAAAGTGAAAATCCAAAAATTCTGGGAGGGTGATTTCTTCTCGAATACAATACTTCCCTTCGGTATGCGAGGAAGTAAAGTTTGTATTGGATAAGGGGATTGACGAACAGTTTTAGACTTTTTGCATTAACTCTGGTCAATTTCATGCAAAGTTATGAAGGTTGCAAAAAGATGCGCGAGAAAGGCTTATTTTGGGTACACTCTACATGAAATTATTTTGTACCAAAAACTCGTTATTATTAATTAGCATTCGATCGTTTTTATTTTTATTTCTAAATACTATGTTGTGTATGCTATATATAACAATTTATATTTATGTGCATAAATTTTCTTAATACAATGATCATCAAAGATTTATATCTGATTATAATAATATACCTATTTAATTAAATCAATAGGTGCAATAAATATAATGTATAAAGTTAAAGCTAAATGATAATATAGTTAAATATCTCTTTATGTTAAGTTTATTCACCTTAAAATTAATTCCAAGAAATATTATTTGGTTAGGTATCTCTGACAAGTTTTTCTTTACCAACAAGTACAAAAACTTCATCTATTTAACAGCATTATTTATATATGAGGCCACAAATTTTTAGGTAGGTATTAAAACTTACGTAAACAACAAATGTATCAACTTTCGTCTTAAAGTCTTAATTATTACTTTATGGTTTTACGAAAGGCAAAATATCTTGTAAAATAAATGGAGTAGTAATATTGTTTACAGGTTCTTTCTAGGGCATTTTCTTTTAAACAGTAGGCACATACCAAATCCCAAATTCCAAATCGAGCAAAAAGTTAAAAAAAAGGTTTGTTTACTATTCCTAATTAGAAAAAAAACATATTGAGTCTATACTATGTGACGAAAAAAATGCAACGCTTAGTCATGAGAATATTATGTTTTAAAGACTGTTACTTGGACTTAGAAAGTGTATCAAGCTACAAAAATTTCGATATTTAAGTTATAATAGTGAGCAGCTACTGGAGGCGGCTGGAACGTCCCACAAAATGTTTGCGAAAGATCGCTAATTTAATTAATAACCGGGCTCGTTAATAATAATAGTAATAATAATAATAATAATAATAATAAATTCTTGTTAATACCCAGTGCGTTTATGTAAGTCGAAAAATACAATCATTGTATATTACGTCACATTTTATAACGATAAACTAACAATAAGAACAGTGAAAACTATAAGCATAATACATCAGATAAGTACTCCTCAAATGAGTATGGTGCAGACCAAAAAATGATATGACACGCATAGTGTTGTAACAGCAAAATTATGAAAATACCTTCTTGTTTTACCAGGAGTATATATCTTTTAGTTTTATGGACTTCCAAACTGCGTTTTTTTTATAAACAATTTAGTTTCTTGAACAGCGTTTTTTAGGTAAAAAGGGGAATATCTACGGTTCTAGAGGTCCGATCAGGATAAAAAAAAAACAAACTCTTCGCAGGTAATTAAATCCAACAAATCTGCTTTAGAAAAAATTTTTGAAAAATTTTTGAAAAATTTTTATCAGGAAAGAAAGTGAATTGCGACAACCTTAATTTTTAAAAGTTAATTGTCGTCTATCTGAAATGGCCGAAAAAATTCATTCGATGTTATTTGGTTTATGAATAAATGCCAAAAAAGTGGTCAAAATGACCTTTAGAAAAACTTTTGTAACGCCAATGGAGGCTGGCATCGAGATATACATTTTCAAATAAAATGACCCATTTTGGACTTAATGGCATAAACTCGCTGGCAATTAAAATTTCAGATAACAAATTCATTTACAGGGGTCAATATTTGGGCACCTAAATTTCAGTGTGTTTTGTTTTCAATAATAGTTATATATTCTGAAAGTTTGAAGCGGATCGGAATTCTTAACGTCCCTGGGCGTTAAAATAAAAAGAAAACGCTATTTAGCTAGTTTATTCAATTTTGTATATTATGTACCGACTCAAGTGACCCAGAACCAACGCAGACTTGTTGGAATTTTAATTACGAAGAGTTTGGATTTTTGTTTGTCCCGATCGGACCTCTAGGACCGGAGATATTCACCTTTTTACCTAAAAAAGCACTGTTCAAAAAACTAAACTGTTTATAAAAGGAAATTAAACTTATTTTTCCAATAAGGATTTTAGAATATTTTTCTTAAGTGATAAATATTACAAAATGTTACTAATACTAAAAATTTTGAGTATTTCAAACAAATAATAATCCATATTACTATATAATTTATAATTAGTTATTCATATAATGTTAAACAATTTACAGAGAGAATTTAATTTGTAATTCGATATTTATATAGAATATGCAGAAATTCTGTACATAAAAGTAATAAACAATGCCATCAATCCGATTTGCTACCTATATAATCCACATATTATGGGATCAATTACATCGATATAGAGATAATTTTGAACTAAATCCACCTGGAAAATAATGGGTATAATTCCAAATATAACATTTGCAGTATTCCTGATTAATATTAAAATTGTTATTACTGCATTCTTGGTTGAGGATAAATCAAATACAGAGTGAGGCAGGAGAGCATTATCAATTTAAATAAACAGTCCAAGGTCTACATAGACAGAGGTAGATAGATGCATAAAATCAAATAATGCACCATGCATAAGATCAAATATGTACCTATATTATACAGGGTGTAATTAGTTTCATGTCATTAAAAAACTGGTGGTAGGGAATGACAGGACAAACAAAAAAACCTTATTTATATAACATGGGGTCTAAAGCTCATAGTTTTGGAGAAAAAAAATTAACAAAATTTTACAAAATACTTAATAACATAGTTTGAGAGCTGTTGGCATATTGGGGTAGGTTTTATTGCCTCGCGTCTTGTCGCACATGATACTCTGACATTCCTGCAAATAAGTATGTCGACAAAGTAGTTAAAAACGACCGCCAGAGGACACCGCCATGTTATTTGCTTCCTCGCGGCCAAATTATCTTATTACGCGTCTCTCTTGTAATATTCTCAAGTAATAATTTCAGTTTGTATTCTTACTTAGTAAACAACGTACACACAACGCGACCTACTCGTTCCTTGGTTTTGTGTGTTGCTTTTGTTCTTTTTGAATTTTGTGCCACTTATGTTACTTTTTGGATTTTGGACCAAGTTTTTTTTTGTTTTCTTTATTGATAAAGTTAATTCACAGTTTAGTATAGTGTTTTAAAACGCAGATTTTAGACATTATGGGAGATTACACCTATCCATAACTCGCGGATATGCACTTGGTGTATGAAGAAAGTGGTGGAAATGCAGCTGATGCGGAAGAGCTTTAGAACAATTGCATCAACGTATTTTAATGTGCATACAAACCATAAAAAATGATCCTAATTTACCAAATGTGTTGAACGGAGTACGTATGTCCCTAGTTCGACGTGCCGAAATGTGTATACGTGGAGATGGAGGTCATTTCGAACAATCTTTGTGAAAATTTCAAAAGATCTGTTCAGCTATTGGGTGTTACCAATTGGGCATTAAAGGTATGATTATTCTTATTAGTATTCGCTGTCTTGTTTTGATCTGTTTATTATTGTTTACATTGATTTTCATAGAGACCAAAGACTCGATTTTTAGTTTTCGATACCTGATTGGCAAAAATTATGCGCTCAATTCGTTAAAAAAATCAGATTTTTTTCCTAACTTACACAACTATTTTCTGTTATCGTACCTCGGAAGTCTAACTTTTCGTTTTCCAATTTCAGAAAATAATTGCTATTTTTTTAAGCTTTTAACATAATGTTATAAATGTTAATAAACCACTTTTAAATTTTATAATTTCTTATAAACGACAATAAAAGCTACAATAATTGTTCCAAATTAAAAAATACACATAAACAAATCCTATTTAAACCCCTGCGGCCGTGCTATGCTTGCGTTGTGCCGAAAGCGAAGGAATTATTTACATTTTCATAATTAGTGGTATAAAAAGTTCGGTACAAGTAATGCCATCAAAGTGCCGCACTTCTTCCGGTGGAAACACAAGTCGAGTATTACAGTTTTCTATTATTTCTAATATTCGGAACTATAACATCCATTGACCTTGAAAACCAGCGATTCTCAAATGTTTCCTACATTTACATTAAAATGTTAAACCTAGGTCAGTTTTTTTCGAAGTGCCCATAGAGAAAAAAGTCCCATAAATTTTATGTTTGTCTAGTCGGTCCCTATTACCAGTTTTTTTAATGACATGAAACTAATTACACCCTGTATATGGTTTTTAAATTTTTTATTTAACTTTTAATACGCCGTAGTGGTGTTGAAAGTGCTAAAGTGCAAATACATTTTCAATTCCGCTGCGACTGGATAATGTTTTGACATTTCATTTATATACCTATAAAGCCTCATCTGGAAATAATGAATTGTATAGCGAAGACTAAGATTTTCAAAAAATGTTAAATTTCAATGGTCCTTGATTTTTAATAGCAGAATACAGATATTCAAAAATGTATAAATATCGATGAAAATCAAGAGACTACATATGATTAAATAACATAAAAATCATTTCGACAACCTTTGTATAAATATACAAAATCTGAGTGAACGTTTTTTACTGTTAGGCGAGTCTGCCTGGGATTATTTCCAAAAATTTTCTATACCATTTGAGTTAGCCACGGATTCTTATTGAAAAAATTCCGCTGAACAAGATTTTCTTATGAAAAATTTTCCTAAACCACGAGCTTCATGGTCAAATAATTGTTTAAACAAATTTTCTTTCGTTTTTATTTAATAAACTGAGCAAGGTTTGACGGATCCGAAAAAATCTTGATTCGGTCGGATATTTTCAATACGCATCGTTTGGCGTTAGGCACAACTCATTGTGTCAATCCATTTGTTATAGCCAAAATACATTTCGTAATTAACAAATTGATTACTTCAAACTAACTTTAAACGATAAATATTGATGTCGGGCATAACCCCCATAGAAGCCTGCACGAACGCAACTTTTTGCTTTTGTTTATTTAAAGTTTAAATTAATTTTGCAAGTTTGTCTAATTCTGGAGATATGTTACTCGTATTTCGAAATCCTATGCAGAAAGGTGGTGAATTCTTTTTTGACCAGTATTTGTTGACAAGATTATGATTATTCAACTGTCTAACTTTGTCTATAATTGATGATTTTTTAATGTGTGACTTAAGGATAAATTTCTCTGAAAGGAACTGGCGTCTTAACTCAACTCACGTAAAGCTTCAACGGGTGTAGATTTCATGGCACCTATACATAAATTCAGTGCTTTTTTTATAGTAAATCTAATTGATGCAAGAGAATTTTACTTTCCGAGCCATATAATATGCAGCCATAATCTGTAATGGATCAAATATACGATCTATAAAAAAATATGGCAACTTGCGGGTCGGCTCCCCATCAAGTTCGCATAATCGTTCTTAAAAAGTTTAAGCTCTTATTACTTTTTGTTATTATGTGGTTTATAAAAGGTTTCCAGGTTAGTGTTTGATCTAATATAAAGCCCAAATAAGTGACCTGCCTTTGTAGCGGGAAGCGAACGCTGTCCAGCTGCATAATATCTATGTTATGAGGGGAAGATATTATATTATGAGGGGAAGATATTATTGCTATTATTGTCCAGAAAAAGAGATATTGTAGAAATCGACCAATATCAATTATATAAGAGAAATCTTAAAGCAGATAGCTAGAATAAAGTAGGTCAAGCTATAGGTACAAGAGTAAGAAATTGCCATTTGTTTAATGATGGCAAAAAAACCTCAAAATTAAGTGTATCAAAAAAGCGTCCATGTTGCATTACACGTTGTAGCTATAATCTGAACAAAGCTTAATCTGATATATGACCGATGATTCATTCTTATCTTGGGCTCTAGGTGGGACTACAGTCAAAGAACAAAGTGATGTTATCTTCTTGAAAACTGAGTCTGTACTTCCCCTCAAGTCAATCATGTTTTCGGTTGTACTAAAAACACCTTGTACCAGATATTACATAACCATAAAAAACTGTTCAAAAGATATCAAAAACTGAAGTTTTTGTTAAAAAACTATAAAACATCCTATATCTCAAAAACGATTAACATTCATGTATACGAGGTCACTTTAAACCTGGTTCACCCTGTACATACCTGTCGAGGGCAGCAAATTACATTTGTGATGGTGAACAAAATTCACAAAAACTGGCCTTTTAATCAAAACACCCTTTCGGAGTAAATTTATTATATTTTAACTTGATAATCTATCTCACGGATAACCCAAATCTGTTTGAATAATCACCTGAATATAATTAAGCATAATTTGGCCTAATCATTGCAGAGAAAATAATGATATATCCATGACACCATTATTTTTGACGCAGAGAGTGGGTGGAACCAATTTAGAACAATTAATTTCGGTAGTAGTCTCGGATGTAAATAATAATTAATCATAAATAACGGCCCGTAATTTGTGTGGTCGGCGGGAAACTGGCATTAATGAAAGGAGTTGAACAATCATTCGTCTGGTCCATAACTTTGTGAGATAGCTGACGACGACCTACAATAAAATATCTAGTATGCTGGGTTTTGTTGCGACCCAGCGACATACGAAGAGAAGACAAGATCTAGGTTTGTGGCAAACACATTTAAATTGAAGTTGTCGATAATGGCAGAGTACAGCGTAAGGTATAACTTTGGTGGCGTTGCCACGTAAAAGTTGAGGTTGCAGTTACAGGACTTTATGTTAAGAGAATAAACAGAACTTCTCGTTTAACTATACTTTGTCTTTTATATTTTGCACGCTGTAAACGACTTTTTCTCCATCTGACCCCTTGTGGAAAAACAGTAGTCCGGGCAAAAACATTTTGCAACAAGAAAGCTAATAAGTCAAATTTAAATGTCTCTGCAACCAACTTATTGCAGATATCTATAAATGGAATTTATAGATTCTAAAATATTCCTAAAATTCCTAAAATATTCCTAAAATATTCCTAAAATTCCACTAAGTTGTTGGAGAGCGTCCGTTTCAGAAATTTACACTGAAATATATTCATTTTTACTCGTATTAACAGAGAAAGGCGTACTTATTAAGCCTGGGCTTAATAGGTACACTGCTGTTTTCTCTGTTTTCTCTATTCATACAATTAGTCCAGTGTTTGATGGTTCCTCGCTGAAAAATTCCTTGGGATAAAATCGATTGACGTGAAATTTGGAAAGTGTGTAGGGAATGGCTCAAGGGACAAAAGTTATATAGTGCCGATATGTTTTTAGTCTGGGAGTGGAAATTGGTAAATTCAAAATAAGAGAAATCGATAGGGGGATGAATTCTAACCAAAAAATGTTCTATGAGGTTTTTCCGATAAATCAATATTTTTCGAATTATTCGCGATTGAAAATGTTGAATTTTCACTTAAGAAATGCATGTCTTAGAGAGATTTTTCACGAATAACTCGAAAATCTTACGTTTTATGGAAACAATCATCAGAAGCAAAATTGAAGCTTATAAAATATCTATTCCGGTTCTAATAGGGCGATTTAAAAAAATCAAAATGGGATTTCTTTCTTTTTTGAGCAGCTATAATATTCGACATGTAGGAAATAATTTTCGCTAAAAATGTAAAAATGGGGGGCAAAAGAAAACATGTATTTTTTCAAAACGATTTTTTTTTATGAAGGGGAGGAGTTGGGATGATAAAATCTCCTCAAAAAACAGTAGGGCAAGGGAAAGTCCTACGCCCTTCTTCCAGGGCTCATTTTAAAGAGAAGAAATTCCTATTTTTATAAAAAAAAATCGATCGGACAGGAACTTCCGCTACGCGCGCGAGTTACACTTATAAATTTATTTATTTTCAATTAGCAGCTGCAGCGGCGGGAGAGTAGACGTGACCTCTACCCTCTCTACTCTCTTGCCGCTCTCACTCAAAGAGAAATTCTTTGTGTCCGCGTGAGCCGTCGTGCGAGACGTTTTCAAAAATTCACAGATCTTGCATCTTTCGCAAGTATCTTAAGCGTATTGAAAATACCAGATGCAACTATACTGCTCTAGGTCGAAGTTCTATAGGATCGTCCTATTGATATGCCTGCTAAATTACACCAAATTATTTTTTGTATTTCGTTTTTTATAAATATTATTTTTATTAATCATACTACGAAAAACTGAATAATTATATGTATATTAAAAATCTTCGATAATATATCTCTATAATGTAGGTACAACCATTGAGAGAAAGAATTAGAAAGAAAACGGTCTCAGAAGGCAACGATTAAACAGTTATCGGACGAAAATCGACTGTATGCGTGCTCAATAGCATAAGGATGATAATAGCAGGGGCGTTCGGTAATTATGAACCTTCCTCGCATGTCCGTGGTCGGGTCGGTGAGATTCGACAACGGTCCACAAAAAAATTTCCACAAATCAAACGGTAAATCCTATTATAAATTTGAAAAAACCAACTAAATCCTCGATAACAAGCGTACAGCGTTTACTTCAGGGATATTTTTAGAAAATTGAACACGCTTCGAGTTATGAGCATTTGTGAATTGATATGTTTCAGGGCAAGCGTTAATTCTATAAGGCGCTCCATAAGAAAGCATAGCGCAGATAATACTGAATAATTAGAAAAAAATATTAAGTATTAGATATGTACGTAATATTACGTGAAAACAAAGATGACGTGCTGTAAATTTCAAATATACAATAAAAATTTCTTTTTTACTTTTTTGGAAAGTCGCCCCCTGTACAGGGCGATTTTTCCACGACCAAGTCAAATCTTCTTCTCTTTTGATGGGGCATCGTTTAAAATAGGTCGTAGCTTTTAGCAACACATTGCAAACGGAATGACACAATAGAGGCAGCTTGTTACTCTACTACAAGGCTGGCACAGCAGCCTAGACAGATCTGTCGCTCTTCATACGTTTTTCGTAAGATGGGTCCTATATCATGCGCCCGTTTTCAATGATTTTTTTTTACTTCCCGTGAATGTATGCAGCAAATCATCTCGCCGACGCCGCTCGCGCATGAGGAAATTTCTTGTCGACGTAAGTATAAGTGGCGAATAAAACGAAAGTGAATGAATGAGGCTGATAGCGGCCGTATATCACGAAACCTCCCGATTCTTATTTTATCATCTTATACACGGCGTACGTTTTGGAAAAACATACATTTTTTCTTTTGCCCCCATTTTTACATTTTCGGCAAAAATTATTTCCTACCTACCCAACATTATAGCTGATCAAAAAAGGAAGATATCCCATTTTGATTTTTTTTTAAGTCGCCCTATTAGAACCGAAGATATGGCCGTTTTCCCTTTTTACACGTTCCCCCCTCCCTGTCCTTCCCTAATTGCCCTAGAGAGCTCCACCCGCGGCCTCGACCTCTTCCTGTAACCACCCACAACAGAAAAGAAATTACCATCCTAACCTCACTTATCCCCTAAACACCACTCATACCTCCTGTCCGATCCCTTTTCCTACCCTGAAACTCAATCCCTTCAGGCGGCCATATCTCCGGTCCTAATTGGCCGATTTTAAAAAAACAAAAGCCAGTTCACGCGCCTCGGGCAGACCTCTCTTTTTTATCTGAAACATTTTTTGTCCGTCTCCCCGATCGCGCGCAAAATTAGAAAAGCCGATTTTCCATATGCTTAACAGCTAGATTGCTTTCTCTTTTTTTCTATAGATGTGATACGAACCGGGTTATGGCTCGTTGAATGCGACTTACGGAATTTTGGCGAAAATAAAATAGTCGCCTCGTATTTTTGGAGGAAAAATTATCAATTAAACCAATAGCTTAACTTGCCTAATTTTTAAAATATCTAATCGCTCCAAAAACCACTTTGCAGGCAATTTCAAGGGCTACAAGGTTTGTTAAGTTGAACTTCTATGAACCCTTCGTTTTTGAGATTATTGAGTTTAAAGGGCTCGAGGAAGGTGGTCCTCGCACTCAAAAACCTAAATTTTGTACTGTTGCATTTTTTTCGTACCTTCTTTAGTTCTTGAGTTACTGTGGAAAAGGAATTTTTTTTCAAAAATCATTTCAAAATTGAATCAAACTGTTTTTCAAATCTAGGCATTTAAACCGTTCAAACTTCCGATAGAATTATGAATATTCACAGAGAATATTCCAAACAATTAGTATCACAACCGCCATTTTGATTTTGGACTCTTTGAATCAGATTCGTAATCAGCGACCCCCAAAACCCCCATAAAAAAAATTCAGCCATTTTGAATAATTATTCAATAAGTTATTCAATTGTTAACATAATTTGTTTATTTAACAATGTCGGAGGTTCGACCGACAAAAAAACTCTTAACTTTTCGATGTTTGGACCCAAGAAGATATTTCCAAAGTTTCAAAAAAATCGGTAAAGTATTAAACATTTTTTGGGTTTTTCAAAAATTTCGATACAGCGCAGCGACTCGACTATAGACGCCACGCCACGCTCTCTCAGATAAATTATTTGAAAAATTGGTCCTATAAAACGGAACATAAACATGTAATATTATTCATATTTTTACATTTGTTTTTAGGTATAGATTTTCATGCCTTTGTGATTACTGTCTTTATTAATTAATACAAAATTTACATTAATATTTCTTTGTATTATTCAGTATTTGTATATGTTTATAATTATTTGTACACTAACAAATGATCTTACGATTTGCTAAAATCACCCATTTCCATTTTAACAAATTTAGAAGCTGGAGAGTAATTATAAGAGTTATTTATTTATTCAAATACCATTACCAAATAATTAGTAATTTAATTACAATTTTTCAATAGTAATATAATTACATTATAATCAAATCACTTTTTAACACAAGTAATTTGTAATTTGTAATTAATTAATTTATCAAAGTAATTTGCCCAGCTCTGCCCCCTGCATCCCGCTCATCCCGTATGTTCCGGGGTATTTTTACCTCCTAACTGCTCCAAACAGAGCCCTAAAGTCAAAAATTATGTTCCCGACCATGTCTCTACACCCCACTTTTGAGCATTCATTGACTAGACTATGTACGATTAATATTCAATTTGATTGGATCATATTGTTTTACTATCAGTATATGCAATTTCTCAGATTCTCGGCTGAAGTGAACATGCTATAGATGAGTCAGATGTTAGTCAAATAGGATTTGACAATCGCCAACGTTCGACATCAATTTCTAGTCGTTTGTAGCTGGATTTACCGATTAATTAATTTCTTTTACTTCTAGTTATAAAACATTTACTAACAAATTGAGTTTTAAAGTACAACTTCCCGATTTAATTATATCATTCAATCGATTTACCTCGAGCAAATCAAGCGAAAGAATTTAATTTCCTTTTGAAAAAAGTAAAATGTGTTCGAGAAGCAGTTTAATAGAATATCTGTAAACGTTTGGAATACATAAATTTTAGAAACTGACCGTTAGAATGAATTGAATAATCCTCGGTTATATATTCACTGCTTGCCAATCGTAGAAAGTGTAGCTGATCGGTTTGTTACAGCAATTAATTACAATGTTTTATCATCAGCAATTAGGCCAAGGGTCATATTTAATCATGGATAACAGACAGACGTTTGAATATAATTTATACTTGCAAAAGTTAAATTTCGATTTTTTTTCTCGCCCACAGGTTTGGTAGAAATCTAAAAAATATATCTCGAAATTTGAGCTAAGTCGGTCGATATTATCACGCGCCTTAGCGAAGTTTTACATGCTATCTTGCACGGAAGTCTCATCTTTAGAATTGTTCAAAGAATAGGAATTAATAATAATTTTTAAATTAAATCTTCAGAAGATCCACTCACAGGACCCCAAAATGGCCCCATGAGGGCGAAAGTAGAATATTTCGTATTTTTGACAGTTTTTATTGTTCATTCAGGATTATTTTTGTTAAAGTTATTATTTTATTAATTAGTTATATTCTAATTTGTGTTAACATTTTAATGTGATTGTACATATGTTTTAATGCATAATTGTTTAAACAATTATATTTTGCTTTAACGATTTATGATTCTTTATTAACATCTCTCTTTCAGAGAAAACCTGGAAAGTTGTAGATTTTCTTAAATTTCTCAACTCTTATTAAATTTCTAAAATACAGAACATTTAATCGATAATTGCTTGTACAATTATCGATTGTTTAAAAAATGTTCTGTATTTTAAATATCTATAAAAAGTCGAAGATAAGCTAAAAATTTATAAAAGTTTTCAACTCTCTAACTTTATTCTGAAGAAGGATAGTAATAGACACTAATCAATTGTTAAAGCAATTTGCAGGTTTCATAAGCAAATTCTTAATTATCGAAATTAAATAATCTAACCATTATACTCTTCGTCGATTTACTGTACGTTTTATAAAATTGTTGCACATTCTATAAGACACTCTTCGTAGTTTTTTTGTAAATAATACTAGTTTTAGACATTTTTCGTTTAATTACAAAATATTGAAAAGATATATTTTTTAATTAAATAATTAGTAATTTTTTCTTTATTGATTTTAGTTAGTTAGTTAAAAGACAACAGGATTCTTCCTCTAGTGAACACTAACTTACTGTTCAAATTTCAATACAATCGAACTTTCCGTTCTTAAGTTATCGTGCTTACAAGAAATGTGACGGACGGACCGACAGACAGTCCATTTGTAATGTAATTATTTAAATGAATGATAGTTCTTTAAACAACTTGAATAACGTTAAAATATCAACACAAACTGGGTTGCGACTTTATTTATTAACACTTGGGCTATTACAATGAATAGTTGTGGTCGTTAACATTAAAAAGAAAAATAGCAAACTTACACAGAAATAACATACACACACAGAGTAGAAATATAAGCATATAAAAAAAATACATATAACACAACAAATAGTATGCTACAAATACAAATAGTGTATAATAACTCACGTCGCTTAAAATTTACAAATACAATAAAACAAGTAAAAACAACTCATTGACACTATAAAAACAGTTTTCCAATAGGAAGTGTTTTAGCTTTTTCTTGAAAATAGATATACTGGTTCAGCTCTTTATATCCATGGACAATTTATTATACATTTTAGTGCCTGAGTATAGCGGTGACTTTCCATAGAAAGCAGTAGAATGATTGGGAAGAAAACTATATTAGTTTTTGATTTTCACTTCATTTCTTGTAAACATGACAATTGTTTCGCCACACAGTGGCTTCTTCGGATGTTGAGTACTGGTATACTATATGGTTTTATACAATTTCGACCTAATCCATTAGCTCGAAATTGTATACCATATAGTTTGTGCATTGCAAAAATTAGTATACTAGTACTCAACACCCGAAGAAGCCACTGTGTGGCGAAATAATTGTCATGTTGACAAGAAATAAAGTGAGAATCAAAAACTAATATAGTTTTCTTTCCAATTATTATAATGGATTTTCATCAAGTAAGGGCCCAATCTGTTCAATATTTAGCAGTAGAATGGTTGACCGTTCTAAGCAGATGGCCATGTCTTGTGTCATAATTGTGACAGTCTGAATTAATAGGGACTTGACTAAGGTTTTGTTTAATATACAGTATAGTTAAATAAATGTAAATTGAGGGTAATGATAATAGTTCATTGCGTATAAAATAAGGCTTACATGAGTCCCTAATATTTATATTAAACATTAGACGTAGAAGTCTCTTTTGTAAAACAAACACTCTATTAATATGTACAGAATGACCCCATAGCACAATATTGCACGAAAGGTGAGAGTAAGCAAGAGCATAATAAACATTTAATAAGCTTTTGTCATCTAAGGTGTTTTTTAGTTGACTGATAGCATAGTAGGCTTTTCTAATCTTTTTACAGAGTTCCTCAATATGAATATCCCAAGTTTGTCTGTCAGCCAAGTAGGTACCTAGAAATTTAGTGCTACCCGAGAATGTAACACTATAATCTAGCGAAATATTCAAATCAAATCAAATCAAAATATACTTTATTGTTCAGAAGAAAGAGTTTCTCATTAACAAACTAAATAAGCGTAGGTCCATAGCATATATAGTTTACACAGTGCACCTACATTATATAAATACAAAACATAGATTACATATAAATTTTAATACAATAATTATAATAGTTAGTTAATGTAAAAAGTCAGAAAATACGATAAGATAAGGTAGTAAATGCCTAATTAGAATGTGTCATTATAGTAGTCGTCGAAATTATAATAGGGTTTAACAATTAAAAGGCTTTTAACCGCCTTTCTGAAATTTGTATTTGAGCTCATTTCTTTAATATTATTTGGTAAGTGATTGAACATCTTATAGCCATTGTAAATAATTGAGTCTTTGACTAGAGTGGATCTGGGAATTGGCAGAGTAACGTTATTGACTTGCTGAGTTACATATTGTATGGAGGAATTATTTATAATATTACTTTTATGCTTATGAACTAAACAAACTGTTTCTAGAATGTAAATTGATATCACAGTGAGAAATCCATATGTCAAGAACAGTGGCTTACATGATTCACGAATTCTGGTGTTGTGCCGGTAGCGAATAGAAAGTTTTTGAAGTACCAATATTGCTTGTAAAAGATATTTACTACATGCGCCCCAGAAGGCAATGCGTACGGCAGTGTGATTCTATTAGTGAAAAATAAGCAGTCTTAGCAGCTGCATAACCCAGTTCATTTGTGATCACTCTGATAGCGTAGGATCCGGATGCTAGTTTGTTACTAAGTATTTTAATGTGTTCGTTGAATTTTAACTTGCAGTCAATATTTAGTCCAAGAAATTTTGAGCAGGGTTTATTTTCAAGAAAATGGTTACTTAAGGAGATGTCAGCTAAATTGCAGTGAAATGTAGTTATGTTTGTTTTGTTAATGTTGAATGAAAGCAAATTGGAGTCACACCACTCTTTGACCTTATTTATAACGGCCGACACCGTTTGCTGAAGGACAGTATCATCTTTATTGTGCCACACTATGGTGGTGTCGTCAGCAAATAAAGTGAATTTTCCTTCAATATTAATTTTTGTCAGGTAGTTGATATATAATAAAAAAAGAATTGAGCCGAGAACGGAACCTTGGGGTACTCCAAACTTTATATTTAGTTTATCAGAATAATTTGTATTTCTAACTATTTGGCTACGGTTTGATAGGTATGATTGAAACCACTTTAGGGTAGTGCCTCGAAAACCATAATGCTCAAGCTTGCGTAACAATATTTCATGCTGGACACTATCAAAGGCTTTCGATAAGTCGCAGAAAATTGCTGCCGCTGCCTCCCCGTTATTGATTTCGGTATAAATCTGACTTAAAAATGAGAACATTGCATCATTTGTACTTTTTTCCTTTTGAAATCCGAATTGTTCATCACTTACTAGGTTGCAGGAGGACAAAAATTCTACAACCCTTTTTTTAACTAATTTTTCGAGAATTTTTGCTAATGTGGGGATTAGTGAGATGGGTCGGAAGTTGGATGGATTATTTACCTCTCCGCCCTTATAGAGTGGAATAACTACAGAAGTTTTTAAAAAAGATGGAAATGTTCCGGATTCAAACGATTCGTTTATTAGAGATGCTAATATATATATTATGGGGTATAGTTTTCTTCCCGAAAAATATAAACATTGGGTCTTGTCAGTGTTTAACATAAGCATATTTATCTGGCACCAATTTCGAAAATCACCTATAATTTTATTAAGAATTTCATTTGAAATAATGGGATCGGTTGCTGATAGTGACAGATGTATCGTCGGCAAACATAACAATTTTGCATTGGTTTAAATACTCAGGAAGATCGTTAATCAATAAGGGAAATATCAAAGGACCCAAAACTGATTATTGGGGTACACCTAAATTGATGTCATGATCACAGGATGTTGTAGTTTACGGTTAGATAAGAAGGTTTCAATCCAGGTAATTAGTGGCTCCCTAATACCCAAATTGTACATTTTGATTAAGAATGAAAGATATGTTAATTATGTCAAACGCCCGTGTTAAATAAAAAAATATGCCAGCCGCATGCCTGTTTTTGTCAAGTTTTTCGTAAAAACTGAACTGATGCTGTCTGTACTGACCTATTTTTCCAGAATCCATGCTGACAATCCCTAATTAGATTAAAGTTGGAACGAAATGAGATTAGGCGATTATGAACTACATTTTCTATTATTTTACTAAAAACACATAAGATGGAAATAGATCTATAGTTATCACAATCATTAGGATTACCTTTTTCTAAAATTAACAAAATTATCGCAATTTGGAGGGCTGATGGGAAGATTTCGCTTTCTAAAGATTTATTAATAAGTGGTTCACGAATGTATTCGGAGGTTATTTTAACAAACTTAGACGAAATTCCATTGGTGCCGTACGAATTAGTATCTTTTAAATGTTTTATTACGTCATCAAGTTAAAAGTCAGTAATTGATTCTAAGGATATTGAGTGTTCAGTTGGGAAGCTAGTTGTAGGATTCTCTGATTTACTATCACCAAAATAGTCCTTTAACTTAAAGTTTGGAACGTTAGCGAAATATTCAGCAAAGTGATCAGCAATGTGTTGGGAATCATCCGATAACCTTTCATCAATTTCTATACTGATTTTATTATAACTAGAGACACGACCAAGCTGCGCGTTAACAAGTTTCCATGTCTCTTTGGTAGAATTAGCTGAATTCTTGACTCTATTAGTATAATAATTTTTTTAGCTCTGTTAATGTTGTGTTTATGCTCTCGCTTCAATTCTTTATAGATATCCAGTAGATGAGTGTCCTTACTTTTGCTTGCTAGCCAAAAGAGATTCTTTAAATGATTACACTCACAACGTAAAGTGGGAGTTAACCAGTTTTTGTAATACATTAGATTGATATTATTCTTATTTTTACTTACCAGTGGACAAGAGAGATCTAGGCAATTAGTAAACAACTCAAAAAATTTATTAAAAGAATGACTGACATCGTCCACATAGACTTGGTTCCAGGTTGTTATACTTTATAGATATTTGAATTTGTCAATATTATAAGTTGAACAGTTTCTATAATAATAAATAGAATCATCATTAATTATATCTGGTTCTGTTTTTATGTTGTCAATTTTATAGCATAGTATTTGAGCAAAATGATCAGCAATGCAAGGATTTATAAGAGTAATAAGCACAATTATTTGGAAGATTAGTCATATCACCATGTAATCAATTGTCGTACGTAATATAACATTATTTCTTTTTGCAATTCGTGATGGCTCCGAGAGAGTAATATTAATTTTAAACGATAAATCAAATAGATTTTTTTTATTTTGTTACCTGCATGATTGGTGGGATTCTCTTCTTTAATTAAAAAAACACACAAAAGACAGCATATTGTTACGATTACAATAGAAATAAATAAAGACATTAAGTCAAAAGTGTATTTGTCTAGAATCCAGTGAAAATACTCGTCAGCACCACAACACACTCGGAATCTATGTGCAACAATCTAACAATAAACTCTCAACGAAATAAAAATCACAACATGGAATATAATGTGCGTACAAACTTAAAAATCAAGCTAAAGATAGCGATCCTTCTATATAATGTATATATTGATGCACCAAATGCAAGCAAATATTTGCTGCTGTTCACAAATTATTCTTGTTTATCTTGGATGTTGGTTCTGTGGAAACGAGTTAGCTTCAGTTCACATTTGAAACAAAGCATGAACCTGGTTAGACATAATCAACCACTTTAAAATAACGAGATGTAAAAGGGGATCAACGAAGTTGCTTATGTAAATGAAAAGGCGAAAGTTTGATTTTTCAAGTTGTCATAAAATAAATCATATACGCTATACTCTTCGCAACTACGCACTGCTAGCAAAGGGAGAACCCAAATGTTATTGAAAAAAAATGATCAATAAATAAAAATGTTATTAACTGTTTAATTTTAAAAAAATCAATTTTCTTGTATGTTGTAATTAAACACAAAATTCTAAAACTAATATTATTTACAAGAAAACTGCGAAGAGTATTCTGTAGAATGTGCATTATTTAAAAAGTGCAGTAAATCGGCAAAAAGTATAACGATTAGCTTGTTTCTATTTGGTGGCGGTGATGAGGGTGGCAAATGTTATAAAAAAATGTTAGGTTCTAGTTTCTAGTATATCGACCAAGTTTCAACTGGACTTCCTTCTGGACTGTTAACAGCTTACTAGTTAATCTCCCCTATTTGCCCCAAATCCTTTACCGGAGTAAGCTCAAAATAATGGTCTAAATAAACAGAAATAATGTTCGAAATCTCGTTATAATACACACGTGTACCAAATTTCAAGTCAATATTTTAAGCTATCCCAGAAAAACTGTGCGCAAAAGAAAGTTATAGATCGACAGACAGAAACATTTTTTCGCTCTTTAAAATCTCGACGTTTCATGGCATTCTAAACCCAATTCAACAAAAAAGAATCATTGAACATTTTGTTGGGATTACTATACTTCTACTCCACCATCTTCATTGACGAGGAGAGTCCAGATATTAGCTTCATTCAAGGAGAAGGATAGATGGACCACAACCGTCCTAATATCAAATCTATCATCGATACGGCACCGATATCGACAAAACCCTCAGAAGAGGTTTATAAAAGATGTTCTTATAAATAACCAATACCATGAGGTATATAAATATTGAAAATAACAATAAGGTACGACAAGAACCTGGAAAACGTTACACAGCATTAATTCCTTGTGTATGCGGGTTATCCGACAAGTTGCGCCGTATCGGTGGTATATTTGATATAGGACGGTATTTTAAACAAACAACACTTTAAGATATATTCTGACAAAGATTAAACCGAAGAACCACGAGCAAAATTTAAAGAACTGCATTTATAGTATTCCGTGTGAGTGAAATAAACATTACGTGGGTGAGTCATCCAGACCATTTAGTGTAAGATTGAAGTAAAAACCGCTGCTTAAGGAATCACTACTTCCACATCCAGATTCTTCATCCAAGTCACTTTAAAGGAAACATCTTGACTATATTTGCACTCTAGTATGTGGAAATTATTGGTCATAGAATTTGAATAATATTTGGGGCAGATGTTATAGAAAAGTTTGAGGAGTTGGTTTCTACCATATACGTTAAAAATGAAGTTTCTAGTTTACCCTACCTATTTTCCACTATTGACAATCTACCACCTCCCACCCCTTCAATGGAGTCATCTCAATCGGATGTTACTACAACACATACGTGTACTAACTTTCAAGTGAATATCTCAATTTAATGTTATCAATCCCATTAATAAGGAAGGGAAGGTGGTGGAGTTTGAAAAATATTAGAAAGAAATCTGAGGCCTTGGTTTCTAGTATATACACCGAATCCCAAACAAATTTCTGTACTCTTGCCAGCTATTAACCCCAACCCTTCTACGGAATCATCCCAAAATATAATCTAGTTCCAGATGTCGTTATAATACATACGTCTACCAAATTACAAGTGAAAAAATTTGAGGCCTTGGCTTCTAGGACATACACCTAATTTCAAGTTGCAGTACCCTTACCAGCTTGCTTTACTTATTTCCCCCTATTTACCCCTATTTAACCCCCAACCCTTCAACGGAATCATCTGAAAATATAATCTTGTTCCAGATGTCGTTATAATACATATGCGTACTAAATTTCATGTGAATATCTCAATTTTATTTTACCAACCCCCTGAATAATGGAGTAGGGGTGGTGGGGGGCTGAAATATAATATTAAAAAATCTTAGGCCTTAGCTTCTAGTACATACACCGAATTTCAAGTTTCTGTAGTCTTACCAGCTTGCTTTACTTATTGTCTCCTATTTACCCCTATTTAACCCCCAACCCTTCAACGGAATCATCTCAAATTATAATCTAGTTCCAAATGTCGTTATAATACATACGTGTACCAAATTTCAAATGAATATCTCAATTTTATTTTATCAACCTTTTCATATTGGGGTGGTGGGGGTTGAAAAATATTATAAAAAAATCGGACGCTTTAGCTTCTAGTACATACATCGAATTTCAAGTTTCTGTACTCTTACCAACTTGTTTTACTTATATTCCCCTATTTACCCCAAATTTACCCCCAACCCTTTAACGGAATCATCTCAAAATATAATCTAATTCCAGACGTCGCGCGTCGTTATAATACATACGTGTATGAAATTTCAAATGAATATCTCAACTTTGTTTTATCAACCCCATTAATAGGGTAGGGGTGGTGGGGGGTTGAAAAATATTATACAAAAATCTGAGGCCTTTACTTCTAGTACATACACCGAATTTCAAGTTTCTGTACTCTTACAAACTTGCTTTACTTATTTTCCCATATTTACCCCTATTTAACCCCCAACCCTTCACCGGATATCCTCAAAAAACAATCCAGTTCCAGATTTCGTTATAGTATATACGTGTACAAAATTTCAAGTCAATATCTTAAATCGTTCCGGAGAAAACGTGCGGACAAAAAAAAAGTTACAGACAGACAGACCGACAGACAGACCGACAGACCGACAGACAGACAGAAAATTTTTTTTCGCTCAAATTTAAAATCTCGACGATTCATGACATTCTAAACCTATTTCACGAATAAAAATTTTTGAAAATTTTTTTGCGATTACTATACTTCCAATCCACTACGTGGATGTGGAAGTAAAATGAAATTCAGAGGTGCAAGATCTGCGAACATGCTTGGGAGAACGGACACAGAATAAACTGGGACTCGGCAAAAATTTTAACAAAAGAGGCGGATAGCAAAAAAAGAAAAAAGAAAAATTAACGAATCAGCGATAATATTATTGAATGAGGATAGATGCGTGTCGAATTGTTCCGTAGATGTCGGTACAACCTGGTTGCCAATGTTAAAAGAAGAATTTCACAAACTTAACATTGTATAAAAAATAAAAAAAACTGTTAACTCTATCAGCAGTTCTGTGTAAATAGTAAGTATCTATGAATATTGAATATAACAGTCTTAGAGCTATGTATTTATCATAAATAGCAACAAAAGATTTTTCAAAAAAGCATTGAAAAAGGAAACAGAATAGATTTCCGAGACGTCTGCGAAATATTTAATTTCAATTCTTTTATAGTTATTTGTGTTATTTGTCAAGGAAGCAACCTCTAACTGAGCCTTTAACGTAAAAAAGTAACAGACGTAGAGGTTATTCTCCAGTATCGTACTGGTTAATTGTGATATTTTGTAGATTCCCCGAGCACCGGTTAAAAAGTAAAAATAAGTATGGCAAGAAGTCCGAAAGAATTAGAAGAAAAACTTTTGTATGACTCCTAACTATGGTATTACCCTTGCAAGCATTTTTTATGAAGTGTCTAATTTAAGAAAATTGTAGCTATAGATTTGATTATTTTCAAATTTTCTGCACTGAAACGCGAAGTGGATATAGCGGTGAATGAGGCAAGATCACTGGACAAGAAAAATGCTTGCAAGGGTAATACTATTAGTTAAGAGTCATACAAAAATTTTTAGAGTAATGAAACTTTTATTTGACTGTTGGTTCCAATTTTACACCCTTGGCAAAAAACACCTCACTTTTGATCAAATTGCAAAACCCTTTTTTGCATATTAACTCCTTCGGTAACACAAAAAAATGCTAGCAGTAGCACCTTAGCTTTAGAAAAACCACGTTTAGGATATGTTCGAAATCTCGTTGAAAAGTCTCACCATTGCACCATTTGGCCGAGAGCTATTTTGTCGGGATTTTGATGATGACGGAAAATGCTGGTAAGGGTATTTTTGGATTGTTCTCGATGTCTGGGAATATATAACACATTTCATGCAAAAAATCTCAACAAAACATCGACGTGAATTTTCAATTTGAATTTACCAGGTCACATGACTACTTCCACCGCCTTGTTCACATCCCCTCCCTGCACCTACAGGCAAGGAGCGAGAAAAAGGTCGAGACCGGTCACTTTTTGCAGCGAACAGCGTCTATTATGTAATCGTGCTTACAGGTAACGTGACGGACGGGCAGACAGACAGACAGACGGACGAATATTTTGGAAGTTGTTCAAAATTCGATCACCAACACAGTGATATGAATTTTTTTATCTACAAGTGATATTACCGGCTTTAGAAATGTACCGATCAAATGTAATATACTGGTAGTTCTGTATTTGCGAAGAGTATAATGATATACAGAGCAGATATTCATAATATAAATATCAGGCGTAAAGATGCATTAACAACTATACTCCAGCGTAAATCCTCAGTGTTCTAAAGGTCTTTTGCATACAGTATAGTTGTACAGTTAAATAAATTGAGAAAATGCTGTAAATTTCTGTCAGTAAAAAATATTTCGTACTTTTTTCTTAATTTGTTGTATATAAAACAAGAGGAAATAATGTTTTGTATGTCTTTACCAGTCATCGGCATTTGGGTTTAATTTTCAGGTGCGCCGTTACAAAGATTTATTGAAATACAATAAATAAAATAAATAAATACAGATGTTTATTTCACTGAAAAATAAATAAATTTTGATTTATTTTTCGTGTAATATAAATTATATAATCTGTTTAGACAATAAACGCTATTTAAGAGTGAATACTACGTATGACTAGTGGGGAGGGGGATAAAGCGCCAAATGAGGAGATATCTCCCTAATAATCAAATTTTAGCCAAAAATAGTCTTCAACAATCCTGTAGTATTTATTAATGTATAACTTACACTTATTTTTAGTTAAATAACATCATCCAATTTGCAAAAATCAGCTTATTGTTAATCATGATTTGAATGATTAACCATAAGCTGTTTCTTGCAAACTGGGTGATATTATTTAACTGAAAATAGGTGTAAGTTGTACATACATAAATACTACAGGATTGTAGAAGACTATTTTTGGTTAAAATTTTATTATTAGAGAGATATCTCCTCATTTGTCGCATTATCCCCCTCCCTACTGTGTAGTGTTCACTCTTAGATTAAAGAATTAGAGCGCGTAAACAATGCACTCCTGCAACACGTGGCCGACACGGTTACAATACACGCCAAACATTATTTACTATTTTCTCGCTTTTAAATTAAATGGACTTGGCCCGGGCCAGGGCCTAGTTTATAATTGTGTTTACTGAAAGAACGACTTATTATCAATATACCGCATATCTGAGGAAAATTGCGGTGGAAAAATGAATTAAGCCTTATAAAGAACTACATTTGAATGGCGAAAAAATAATTTGCAATATTTGTGATGTCATAATCAGGTGTATACAGAGAAATGTTGTTTTAAAAAATGTAAATAGCTATACACACGAGTGTAATACAGAAAGGGAAAAGAGAATTTCAAAGTACGAGTTTTATTTCGATTTGGCTCTTTGGCTCATCTTCCATGGAGTGTACTAAATAACGTTTATTTTACACATTTTTTAAAGAAATATGGCGTGGGGCAACATGTTCCAAGTAAAAGTTTGCTTCGTAAAAAAATTCTTAGCGAATTATATAAAGAACAACTGAAAAGTACTCGGGGTGATCTTCAAAATGGCTGCTTTTGGGTTACAATAGATGAAACGGCAGACTCTTTGGGAAATAAAGTTAATTTATTAGTTAAAAAATTTCATGTTGATGGTCCTGGCAAGTGCCATTTAAGAGCTTCCAGTTAAAGACGAGTCGTTGTTTAATTTTTTGAAAACACTTTAAAATGGCTTTAGCAAGACTTGTCTGAACAAAATTTAAAGACAGTTGTTGTCTTTACTAGTGATTCAATGTCGTATATGTTATGTGCTGGAAAGAAATTAAAAGGAAATACCCACATGTTACTTGTTTAGCGCATACGTTACACCACGTAGGCGAAAAATTACGATATGGTTTCACAAATGTTGACAAACTTATTGCTAATATAAAGAAAATTTTTCTAAAAGCTCCTAGTAGGATAAAACATTTCCAATAAAAATGTCGTAATTTGACGCTTCCTCCAAAATCAGTGATCACACTTTGGGAAACATGGATAAACGTGGCATGTTAACTTCCACTCAGTAAAGGAAGTTGTAGAAACCTTAAATGAAGATGCTACTGCGATTAACTATGCAAAGAACTTAATGAATATTCCAAATATTAAAAATGATTTAAAATTTATTTTCGAACGTTTTAAAATAATAACAATAATTATAGAAAACCTTCAATGTCCAAATTTGTCCTTGGTAGAACTATTTAACAAACTAGATAATGTTCAAAAAATAATTAATGAAATTCCGGATGCAACTGGTGAGGTTATATAAAAAAAGTGGGTTGCAGTTTTACAAAGGAACCCAGACTTGCCGGTCGTCTTTGCCAATAGGAAAAACAATGTGATAGAACCAGACGCCTTCCTTGATCAGGTGCCTAAGAATATCTTTAGATATGTTTCCCTCACTTCTGTGGAATGCGAAAGATCATTTTTGAACTTATAGCGGATATTTACTGTTTAAAAAAATCGTCTCTTACATGAAAATTTAGAAAAAATACTTACCGTATACTTTGAAACTATGAGCACTCACTAAAAGTATAAAGTTTGAAACTTGAAAGTGCTGTGCGAATTTATAACAATTTATGCGTGAAATATATGTACATACATTTATTGCGCCAAAATACATCATAAACTCATAAGGTAGGTTCGCATTACATTTAATTTTGTAAGAGAGAACAAACTTACATTTAATATTTTGATGTAAAGTTTCATATATGTGCGCTACTGGAATTAAACCCAAATTCCGATCACTGGTCTTTACGTTTGTTCTAATATGTATTATTGAGTATCCCCCAATTATTTTGTAACTCATATTCTGCAAAATTCAAATGTTTTAACGAATCGCCTATAGAGATAGAGTAAATTTATTTTTAAGAGGAATACCTTTAGTAGTTCCCCTGCGAAGTTTCAAGGATTACGGTTTAGTTTACCCCCGTTTACCCCAACGCCAATTGTAGGAGAAATAACTTTACATTTTATTTGCTAGTGAAGAGAGAACGGATACGTCTTCTCTTTCAACCGCAGGCGCAGTGCGAAGTGGGAAGTGTCCAGAGATTTATTTCATAGCATAATTACCTGAGATAACCTATAATTTATATGATACGGATCGCGTTTGAAGTGAAAACAGTGTAAACAGATAATTACGGGACATGTACAGGTGGTGGGTCCGATGTAGAATCACGAGTGCTTAGGTAGGACAATTATGTATTATTAATTTAAAATAAATTTGTTTTGATTTGATTTGATTGAGACTTTCAATCGCGGGGTTCTGGGTTCAAAACCTGGTGCCTTCTGCTTTTTTCTTATTTGTTCGTAGAAAAGTTATAGGCATTTATATATAAAAAAAAAACATGATGGGTATTTATGTAAGATATAAAATACTATAAAGAATTTTTTTAGGAAATTTGACGAAAGTTTATTGCCAGATACTAACTTTTATATTTTATTCAGTATCCTGAAATACATCATTCTATAAATATTTGTTTGTTTTATACCTATTATTGAACAAAAACCAGAATTGAGTGGCATTCCCCCATTTAAATATTTTATTGAATATCAAAATTTTTACAAATTACCCGGAAATTTGCTTTTATAGTTATGAAAAAGAATGTTAACATTTTCCTACCAACATATTATACAGTTATACACCTACCAGGACAGGTGGCAGCAAAAACAGGGACGTCCTCACTTATGCATTTATTTTTTAAGAAATTACGTACAGGACGTATTTGATTTAAACATTCATTTTTCCGTAATCTTATTAAAAAAAGTGTAATATGTACTTAGCAAATGTCCAGTATTTTTATCCAAAATGTATTTTTAAATTCTTTTTACCAAAGACAAATGTTAGTTTTCGCAATTTAATTAATTTATTACCGTTTTCTTAAATGTTTTTTATATTTCAAATAAGCCGTCGGACATTACTTAAATTGCCAAAGCTCACATTTGCGTTTTGTGAAAAATATTAAAAAATATCTCTCAAAAAAAATACTGCCTTAACGTATTTTATTCAATAATTAAAATATACAACATTACCGGAGCCAACCGCGCAACCACGTCGCGCAGCGTCGTGGTGTTAGTGCGGTTGGGCGGTTGACTAATTATATTCCATTGCATTTTTCTAAGGCTGTTTCTAGTTTGATTTTAATTAAAATGCAAGTATTGTTAAATCAAACAAGGTAGTCTTGTTGTCACATGGTATTTAATATATCCATACCTATTGTTCTTAAAATTGGAATATTACAGAAACGACGCTAGACGTCGGTCGTCGTCGAAACGAAAAAATGAAAGAATATGATTCTGGGTATTAAAATGTATCAAATTCAGAAGTTTCACAACAATGACGTTAGGCGTCGGTCGGCGTTGAGACGTAAAAATGCAAGAAAATGAATCTAGGAATCGAAATTTGTCAAATACACGAGTTTTACAAAAACGACGCTAGGCGTCGGTCAGCGTCGAGACGTAAGAATATGAATCTAGGAATTAAAATTTATCAAATACAGGAGTTTTACAAAAATGACGCCAGGCGTCGGTCGGCGTCGAGGCGTAAAAATGCGAGAACATAGATTTAGATATCAGATGAAAAATATTATAAAGAAATCTGAGGGCTTGGCTTCCCGTATAGGTGCTCACCAAACCTCAAGTATTTGTACTCTACACAGCTTGCCTTTACACATTTTCCCCTATTTATATACCTATACTTACATCGCCACCCCTTCAACGGAATCATCTCAAAATATGATTTAGTTCCAATTGTCGTTATAATACAGATGTACCAAATTTGAAGCGAATATCTCAATTTTATTGTATCAACCTCTTTAATAATGGAGTAAGGGCGGTGGGGGGTTAAAAAATATTATAAAAAAATCTCAGGCCTTGGCTCCAAGTACATACACCGTACTTCAAGTTTCTGTACTCTTATCAGCTTGCTTTAATTATTTTCCCCCGTTTATCCCTATTTAACCCCCAACATTTCAAAGGAAAAAACTAAAAATATAATTTAGTTCCAGATGTCATTATAATAGATACGTGTACCAAATTTCAAGTGAATAAGTCAATTTTATTTTATCAATCCCTTTAATAATGGAGTAGGGGTGGTGGAGGGGTTGAAATTTGTTATTAAAAAATCTGAAGCCTCGGCTTCTAAATATAAAAAAATTGAGGCCTTGGCTGCTAGTACATACACCAAATTTCAAGTTTCTGTACTCTTACCAGCTTGCTTTATCTATTTCCCCCCATTTATCCCTATTTACCCCCAACCCTTCATCGGATATGTTCGAAAAACAATCCAGTCCAGATCTCGTTATAATATATAGGTGTACAAAATTTCAAGTCAATGTCTTAAACCGTTCCGGAGAAAATGTGCTGACAAAAATAAATTACAGACAGACAGACCGACAAACAGAAATTTTTTTTTCGCTTAAATTTAAAATCTCGACGTTTCATGAAATTCTAAACCTATTTCAAGAAATAAAATTTGATTTTTTTTTACGATTGCTGTACTTCCAATCCACTACGTGGATGTGGAAGTAATTCCCCTTTTTTTTCTTGTACCATATTGGTACACTTTGCGCCTTTAACTATTGTTTATACCCATTACGCGATTAAATGTGTTCCGGTAAAAATTGAATTAAAATGGGTACGCAACAAGCTCAGTTTATATATTTCTCTACTGTAGCAAGAGTCAAAGCCTGGAGAATGAGAAGTCTCAAGTTAGACAAAGAGCCAATGCGTATATGATCCGCCTCTTTGGCTAGGTGGAGATGGAAAACATTCCTAAACATTTTTTAAATTACCTGCGTAATTGCCCTGAAGTATAACTCATTAAGAAATTGACATTTTTGAATTATGTTTAAACGAATTTGTAAACAAAAGATGATAGAATTATCTAACCGATGCTTTTTTGAGAATGATATCTAGAAGTATGTGAAAATTAAATAAATATCAGATAATCAAATGATAAAGTTTGTGATTTTTTTTCTTAAGATTGGTTCACCGGATTTGAAAAAGCAATGGTCACATTGTAGAACTAGTAGCTAACTTATTTAAAAAAAAAAATGAGTGTGATACTTGTAAAAATAAAGCTGCTAGAGCTAAGCGCGTTTGCTATATTTCACGTATATTTCCCGCATGCGAGGATTCCTCTTAATAACATGCTTTGAAAATATCATGAGCCCAATTTCAGCCGCTCTTCTTGTTACCGAGATTAAAATCATTAGTAACTGAGCTATAGGAAAAGGATCATGTCTATTTGAGAATCATGCATCCCCTTTGACAAAATTGCTCTGCACAAAACGAGGTAAATATATTTTGCTTAGCGTTATTTATCCGTAAATTTTTGAGTGCTAACAATTGGAAATCGCTACTTAAGTTATAAGCATTATAAAACGAATACAGAACCAAATATGTAACTTTACCACATCTACAACTGATAAATCATAAATCATGAGTAATGAAGAAACAATCAAGAGGAAACTTGGGTAATATTTAAAAAATATAAAACAAGAATCACGTCTTCAAATTATACACACAGTTTGCCCTAAGAGACCTGGACTATCATTTCACAAAGGAAGATATACATCCTGTCAATTTTTCCCATTCCAACAGGATTCCGGGAGCCTGAAATAATTTCTTTGGGTGTAGAAAGGGGTAATATAAAACTTTCCGGTCATCGGCGATCTTGTCGGTTATCTCTATCATTTGCTGCTGGAGAGAGACGTCATAGATTGGAGCTGTCTAACATTTACAAATATCAAGATTATCAGCCCCTTTCTTCAGTCACTTTTAATAAAAACAGGTCATTTAGACTTATCTAGGAAACGTCTGCTATATTGTTGATTGCAATTTTCCTTTCCGGTATTCTTTTCAAGATACGAAAATAAAAAAAACGAGTTTTATTTTTCATTTTCTGTTAATTGAAATGTTCCCAGCAAATATTCAAAGGGAATGGATTTCGTCTGCGAGTTACTCTGGTTATGTAAATATTGTTTGCTTGTATCTTAAAGATTAAAGAATAATGATGTAAATATTTATATTCTAGTTCTGTTATATGTATAAATACCTTTGACAAGAAAAAACTAGAAATATCCACGTTGTTGATTTTCATTTGTCGTTTCATTTGGTAATTGTAACAAATTAGCGAAATATCCATTCCGCGGATTCAAGAATATTAGATTCATGTCCATATACCGAATGACCCAGTAAATATGGACACTTTCGTAATTTTTGAATGGGCAAATGGAATATTTTCAAAAGAAAAAATAGTGCAAAACCTCGAACTCCGGATAGGAAAGATCAATTTTCATGAAATAAATGACATTCGATTCGTAACTGATAGTATTGCAAAGTCTACATGGTCCGAAGGTGTGTTTTATCCTGGGGGGTGGATGCCACCCCTTCTTCATCACTTTACGTTGACGATAATAAACACCAAGAGATTCATTGAACGGGGTATCTTAGAGAATACAGTGTGTTGACGTGGTATTTCAGAACAATAAGCAAAGCGATATTTGAGCTGCCATTTGCTACCGTCTCGGTAATACGTTAAAAACCCCACTAAACATCCATAGCCTGACCAAAATTCACAAAAGGCCGCTATTTTGTAGAAATTTTCAAAAACTAGTTAGTATGCAAGCACCTTTAAAATATCGCTTCAAATATTAAATTTAACACGGAATGTAACTTGGTCAATTCTTATCCTAGAGAGATGTACTAAGAACCAATCTGTGAACATTTTTTTTTTGTTTTTTATCGTATTTTACACCAACCAAAATACTTATTCTGAATAGTTCAACGATATAACATTTAGTGACTGGTTTTTATCAATTTCTGTCACTGACAACTGGGCTATTAATAGGCAATTAAAGTTTAATTTAAATAATATTGTACGTGTATTTCTTGTATTTAAATTTTATTGCAGATAATATTCAGAACTGCCCGAACACGCGAACCTATTTATAGACCAGGTGATATGGGCGCATGCGATTCGAATATATTTCGAACGCAATTTTTTGCTGGAATCAGTTCAGGAGACACCACCCATTATGAAAATATATGTTATAGTTTATTTTAATAATGTTAGTTTAATGACAACTCCATAAATGATTCAATTAAAGTAAATAAATATCATTTAACCTACGGCTATGCTGCCGGCAATATTAAAAATGAACGAAGAGCAGATAACGGACTTGTAATAGTGAGCCAAGTAAACAATCTACTACTTTCGTTTGAGGTAAGCGCATGTAATATCTGGTTAACTGAATTCGTATACGGATATCGTTTATAATATTCAAGCACGGTCTCAGGGGTTATTCTATCACAAATAGGCTTTGTAATAACTTATGCTGGTAGCAACGCTTTAGACTGAATTTTTAAATTGCTAATAGAAATACTATGCCAGACGGTAACCTTTTCTGACATTGTTTAAAACAATGTTGTTTAGAAAAAAGGAAATATTACATTGTTTCGCGAACAGAAATTATCGAACATTATTTGTTGGAAATCGGTCAAAAATTATTTAAAAAAATTAGTTTGATTGATGAAATTGTGACATTCAAAATTACCTGAATGCCACTTGTTAATTTTTATTTTAATAGCAATGAATTTTTGTAGTCTGAAACTACAATTCAGTAAACTTATTAATTAATTTTTCAGTTCAATCCTGAAGCCGTCCTTGTCTCACAGAATCTGGAAGAATTTGTGTTCATCAACCAAAGTTTAAATTAGAAATTAGCATACAAGCGCCATCTGTTACTTCTCTTGCTATACACCTACAAGTCATCTGGTACAACAAATATTATAAAAAGAAATCTATATTAAGTGAAACTCCTAAAAATCGATAAACAAAATTATGAATCGATAATTCTGATTAAATTAGAACTCATGAATTCATAGAAATGATACAGTAAAGTAATTGTGTAGATTTGTATTGTATTTAAAGAATTATTTGTTACCAGTAGTTGTCAGCGACATCTCGCGTATTTATCGGTAACTAGACGATATCAGATCTTACACGGGATCGGAATAGGTCGTCAGGTCCATTTTCCTGGCTAGGTCGTAGCATATAGACGTATTTCTGACCGTTTAACACCTCATCTGGATTGGAATTGAGGTGTTAAGTTAACCCTTAAATTTGGAATTTTACCAAAAAATTGGCTTAACCTTGTGCCAAAGAACTGGGCTGCTGCTACTAATCTAAGGGTTATTTGCCAAGAAGGAGTCTTTGTAATCCAAATTGTTGGAGTGTCTTGGTGGAGAATAGTCCCCGCTGGATGAGAGCACCAAGTTGTTAGAGTTTTGGTAACCGTTCACAGACGAATAAGTTCTGAGAAGTCGAGGGATCTCTGCTGGATGTCAATAATCGAGTGGTGGTGATACACGGTGAAGATTCGGTGAGACGAGGACCAGGGTTGGTTTCTGCAGGACGCAACCGGTGGTAATAGTATCACTTGAATTTTTCTAGAGTATTCAACTTTCATTATTCAACTTTCGATAAATTTCAAACAGTTCTAAATTTTTACCATTGTTATAAGTTATATATTGCCTTCAGCTAATTATTAATTTTTTACATTTAATTATTTAGTCACAGCTTAACGATAAATTGTCATATTTTGTACTTTTTTGGTCTTCAACCTTACCATAATTATTTATAATATATAAATAAACTGTCTGTAAGGAAGTAGCTACATCCAACCATAAGGTGTAAATTAAATTCAAATCACTTCAATAATTGTAAGAATAATAAACCAGATATATTTAACATAGTGTTTATCTGTGAGAATTTTATGAGTATCTATGACATATTAATTATCTCTGAATAGTCAGTCGTACAGTTAGACAAGTACGTTGTAGATGCTTTTTTATATGACTACTGGCGCCTAACCTAAAATCAAAAATTTTTCTGAATAATTTCCGAACCACGACCCAGTCTCCACAAACAAAACGAGAACTGGACAACCTCAACTTCCTAACCTGCTGGGGGCAGAAGTTGGTGGTACAAAATATAATATTTGCTTTTGTTTTAAACAATATCAAACCAAGTTACCGTTAAGAATTTCAAAATTAAATTCGATAAACGGTCCTCCAATACAGGTACCAACAGTCTGGTATACAGACGGCTCTAAGACAGAACAGGGAGTCGGAGGTCAAAAACGAAAATGCCAGTAAGTCTAGGAAAATAAGCTACAATATTCCAGGCCGAAGTGGCCGCAGTACAATGGTGTGCGAAGAAATTATTAATTATTAATCAGTCGATTGCAATATTTTCCGAAAGTCAGGCTGCGTTAAAAGCAATCGGTTCCATATAAGTCAAATCGAGACTTGTATGGGACTGCATAAATACCCTTATAGATCTAAGAAGTCAGAATAAAATGACCGTAACGTGGGTTCCAGAACACAAGACACACAAGGGATATGAAAAGGCTGTTTATCTGGCCAGAGAAGGCGCAAGTAAGGCCCTTATAGGATTTGAACCCTTTTGCGGTGTAGCCAAGGCATGCATACGAGCATCCGTTGAATGGGTGCAAACTAAATCTCTGAAAAATTCGAACCGCCATATCTCGGAAAATTCGCATTTTTTCGAAAATTTTACAAGAGTATAAAGTTGTTATTTTTCGTCAAATTATCTGAAAATACATGTTGTTTATTAAATTTACCTCTAGTTTGGTGGTTAACAAATCAGCAACAAAATCATTGTTTAAAAAAATTGCGGGGCAATAGCGGCTAATTTTATTATTTTTTTTTGAGGAGTTTGATCTAGACATCAATACGAACTGAATCCAGAAAGTTTCGTGAAAATCCATTCATTCGGTAAACTTTTTAGTCAGAAATGCTAGTTCGCCTACACTACTATGCCAGATATTTCTATCATCCGTCACTTTTTCATTATTTATTTATTTATTTAACAAACTAACAACTTTTTAATTTATATTTTCCACTAAAAGTATATCCCTTTCTTCGTTGACAGTAGTGTCAACTACCCTACGAATGTTACTCATCGTCGTCAATTAATTTCGTAGTTATAGCACCAATAAGCAGGCAACAAACCGACAGAATGACGGAATAGCCCAATCAACCTGTCGCGGCCTATTATTGTTACTAAAATTCATACCCAGAATCAAAAAATACGGTTGTATAGAAAATAAATTCTAAGAAAGATTTATGATTCGATGGCTGCGATCTAAAATGGCGAATTTAACCTAAAAAATTTTAAAAGTTGAAAAAACAGTTTTTCATAATTAAAAAATACTACGACTATAATCGAAGAAAGTTGAAGGAAAAAGCTGTAGGTGCTAAAAAGATCTTTCAATGGGCTTGTTCAGCATTTTTTTTTGTTTCATAAATCGAAAGTGCAAGTATAAAATAATGGATCTGCAAAAAATCAGAACCTTATTCACACGTTTAGTATCTTAAAAACTATTACAAATCTCCACCTAACGAAAATGGGGCGTGGCCAGGGGCTACATCACTATACGTATAGATTCGGCGATCTCAATAGACTTGATGCTCCTTTGTTGTTTTAATTATAAGTGTTTTCGAAGTATTGTTTGTTTTGCTTACTTCTTGACAGTAGGGGAGTACAATTTGGTGAAATGTCAAAAAATTTTCTCTCGTTCCTGTCGTGACGAATTTTCGATTTTAACCCTGCAGTTTACGATTAGGATTCATCGCCGACCTTCTCCTTTCCGTAGAGACATAGAACAAACTTCCACTCGGCGTAGTTACCAGCGTTTGAAAATCCCTGTTTTTCGACTTTTCAGGTTAAATTTGAAAGGTCCCAGAAAGCCACTCTTCATACGTCACTTGCGTATAGTGACGTCACAAATGAACGCTCGATTTTTGCAACTATTACTAATTTCAACTTCTTATATCTCGAGAACGGAAGAAGTTAACAATACGAAATTTTAAGTGCATAATGAGAATATCGAGTACTATATGAAAAAGTATAAAAACCATATAAAAAGAACATCATGGAACAAGCCCATTGCTATTGTTATAAGTATCAGTTGCGATAACACTTTTTGAGATATATCGAGATAACCGTCAAAAATCGGCTTTTCTTGTTTTTTACTGTAACATTTTCAAATATATGTTTATATACTTATTATCAATAGCTCACGGCAAGCCAAAAAAGTACGTTTTTGAAAATTTTAAAAATGTCTCTTATTTTTCAAGATATATCGATTTTTCGAAAAAAAGAAGTCCTCAAAAATCGGATAGACTTGCTCTACGGAGGGTTCTACAGTAATTATATTAGGCTCATTTTCTTTATAATGAGTTATACTATCAGGTTGTGAAAGAATTGCAACGATTTTATTAAATTTAAGGGTAAATAAACGGCTTTATAATAATAACATTTTTTAGGTTAGTTCTTGAAAAAATGATATTGCCAACTTCTGGGCTCCAGAAAGTCGTCGGAATCTTTTTTGTAAATTCGTTAAAACATAACAGTAGTCAATTCCCGCATAAGTCATTTCTGTAAAATTGAAATTGACAAAATTATTTTTAAAAAACCTAACCTAAAACAATGCAACTATTTTAGAACCATTTATTTATTCTTAAAATAAATAAGACCGTTACAATTCTTTCACATCATGATAGTACAACTCATTATAAAGAAAGTGAGCCCAAGACATTTACTGTAGAACTTTCCGTGGAGCAGGTCTATCCGATTTTAAGAACGCCTTATTTTCAAAAAATCGATATATCTCGAATAATAAAAGATATTTTTAAATTTTTTTAAATCGTGATTTTTTGGCTTGCCGTGAGCTATACTTAAGGTTGATAGTGAGTATTTAAATGTAAATTTGAAAAAGATTCGGCGAGAACAGGAATAGCCGATTTTTGACGGGTTTTCGATATATCTTGAAAAGTGTTATCGCAAGTGATACTTAAAAAAGATAGCAATTGGAAGATCTTTCTAGGACCTACAACTTTCTCCTTCAACTTTCTTCGATTAGAATCAAATTTTTTTTTATTTACGAAAATCTGTTTTTCGCAACTTTCCAAATTTTTTAGGTTAAGTTCAGATTACGTTTATCGAATCACAAATCTTTCTTGGCATTTCTTTTTCTATACAACCATATTTTTTGTTTTGTTTCCGATGAATGTTAGTACACCCTTCTACCTATTGATTGGGCTAGAATTAAAAGACCATATCTCGGTAATCTATATAGTCCGAAACCTGAAAATCCGGGGAAATCTGAGAATTGATTCTTCTCCCCGTCGATAAGTGAGGGAAGTTAAGAATAATTACATACAAGTGCTTCAAAATATTACTTTTGAAACTTTAACGGCTGGTTCAATCTTAACATGAACTGTTCCTTTTTCTATTGTAACCTTCATTTTAGTTAATTTCATGCTGCATCAAAAAGTTACTTATAGTTCTTGACAGATCTAACCAGATACTTTACTTTGGAGCTAAAATTGTTATTGACTTTTCAATCTAGAAAAAATAATAATTATGATACTTTTAAACAACTCCAATTTTTGATGACGGCGACCTATGTATGCTAACTATGTCTGACACAAATATTTTATATACTTGCCTTATACATTTCATGATCATCTTAAAAACTTTTTCATGTCTTGAAAACATTTCGTAATATCAACAACCGCTTTTGAGATAAAAATGAATTACAGAAATTTACGAAACCAACGACTCAAAACAATGCTTAGTTTAGATTATTGAAACTCTTGTTAGGTTGGTATTGAATCTCATTTTGACAAGATTGTTTTGATTTGATTTTCTAAGTACTTAGATGGGTATTTTTTATAGAAACCAATTAATTAGTTTTCTAGCACGCTTTTGTAAGAGTTGGACAAGCAAGGTTTATTTTAAAAAATGTTATATAAAGAAACCATTTTACTTTTCTACAAGCAATCGGTTTATTTTTTTATGCTTTATTAGGGAACATCCTATATAAAGAAATAAAATATTGGATATACTTTCTATTCTAGAAATATTGTAAAATGTAAATTTTAAAGTTTGCGTATCTTTGGGAACTACACAATATGGATAGTTTAATTGGAATAAATTTTGTTATTTAATTATACAGTATTTCTACAAAAAAATCTAAAACAAATAAATTTTACTTTCTCACTGACTACATCCCAGCAATATTGTTCTTAGTTTATCTTCACCCAGAGGGGTACGACCAGCCCTAATATTTTTTATTGTGAGGGCATATACGGTGACATATCATTTGAAAGTTCGTTTTACGTGACGAATTTTTTATTTTCTGAATATAGCAGGGATTCAGGTGATAGAGAACAAAAGTTTAAATTGAATTCTGTTTATATATAAGATGGGCAATATCCTCATTTTAAATGCTATTTATAAAAATAAATATTGATAATGTGCTTCTCTTATCTCAGCGAGAATATTTTATTGTGACTTTCTTGTTTAGAGTTTACAAGTTTTGTAAAATTAGTCCAAAAAAGGCTTAATGAACAGAAGTCCGTCGTATCGAGATACTCAGCGTCCACAAAAGTGAATCTCTGGTCGAGTAACAGGATCCATATTCTTCAATAATAATGTAAATTGACCAACATATCTTACGTTTCCTCAATAAAATCTCATTCCACTTTTCATGGCTTTATTTCTAAATCAGTTATATTCAAAGGAACGCAAATAAGTTAAATTAAACGAAATTTTCCTAAAGGCAAGATCTCAGGACCTTTCTCGATTTTCTTATGGGATATCTCAAGGGCATGGTTATGTAATAAAAGACAACAACAATGAGAACTCGCAGAAACGTATCAGTCATGAGATTCGGCAAATTTTACCGGAAATTTTATAGAATGTAAGGGGGACGGGTTTCACCATCCATTAGTTTTTTGCTAATGACATGGTACACATTTTGAACACATTATGCGTTAAACAGCGTTTAACTTAAAGTCTTACAATTTACATTTTTTTTATCACTTAGAATATTTAGAAACTAGAAAATGAGTATATTGTATTTCTCTTGAATGAATGAAAATTTATCCTAGTTAATATTTCCACCCTGTATATAAAACCCTTTATAATAAATCCCGATATAAAGAATTTGATATGACCCTCCACCTACATTGAAAAACCCTTAATCTTAGTTCGCTTAACTTGCCTTTAATTCCTTCTTGCATGGTATAATAAATATATAGGTCACCACACAATAAAATTCCCAACAATGGCAACTTTGTAGGATACAATACATTACCAAGCTTAAATAATAAAATAATAAAAGCGACAATATTCCTAAAAGTGTTTTACGTAACTTTTTCTATGTCTACCTAAGAACTTGAAGTTACGGGCATAATGCATACGGTAAACGTGCAACGCAGATTTTATAGAGAAACTTAAATTGTATCACAAAATACAAGCAATAAAAAGCTGGGAAATATGACAAATCTCGTTTTAACTTACCTTTGGGATGGAAGAAGGTAGAATGCCAGGAACTGTGATAGCTACTATATACAATAATACCAACAAATTACAGGCACTATATACACACTTAATATCCTGCAATAAAACAAAAAATCTAGTCAACAAATTGCTTTGAGCTACTGCACAAACTATATATTTATATTGAACTTATTATAATCGTATAATATTCCGTTTATTAACAATCAAATATCACGTTTACTGATAAAAATTATATTTAATTTATTGGGTCTGTAAGGAATGGATAATAATTATAATTTTTTTTTTGAAAATGGAATATTTAACTTGAAAAAGGTATCATTGTAGATCGATTCAAACTTATATTAAGTTCTAACATTGTTACTGAAAATTACCATGCGTCTCCATGAGTTGCTTTGTACGTACGAAGACACTCTACAGGTCGCAATCATTAACGAATCAACTTTTGAAATCACTTTATTGAAATGTTACATTGACCTTGCATTTTGGACAGGACAAGATTTTTTTTTTGGTGTGTAGGGGGGTTCAGTGTGAATAGAGAACTCAGTTTTCGTGGTTGAAAGCCCCCCCCCCCTCCTCCATTTGGCCGCCACGTTGAAAAAGGGGCGTAATCGGTTTTTTCGCGATATTTTGGGAATCGTAAGTCTCACAAGACTTCTTTTGTAGAGAATTGAACTCTCTACAATCTTCATCTAGATATTTCTTACCGTAAAATTGAAAATGAAAAAGTTGTAATTAAAAATAGTCTAAAACGTTCAAGAAAAATATCATTTAAGGGTCATAACTTTTCTTCTATTAATTTTATTGAAAAACACATGAAATGTTTCTATTGCGAGGAATTTTCTCTACTCATTTTTTAAATTTCTTTTCTTTGAGAACGTGTTAAGACGCTGCAAATTTTGAATGGAGTACTTGGATTGATTCGTTTGCAGCGTCGTAACACCTCTCCAGAGAAAGAAATTTAAAAAATGAATAGAGAAAATTGGTCGCAATAAAATGATCTACATGTGGTGTGTTTTTTCAACAAAATCAATAGAAAAAAAGTTATAACCCTTAAATAGTATTTTTCTTGAAAATTTTAGTCTGTTTTTAATTATAACTTTTTCATTTTCAATTCTACTGTAGAGAATTCAATTCTCTACAAAAAAGTCTTAAACACTTTTTTTGTGAGGCATATGATTCTCAAGATATCGCGGAAAAATCGTTTACGCTCCCTTTTCCAAGATGGCGGCCAAATGGGGGGGGGCTTTCAACCCCGGAAACCTAATTTTATACCCACACAAAAAAAATCAGTCCTGTCAAAGGTTCGGCATAAACTCTGTAACATTTTAATTGACTAATATCACAAGAAAAAATTCTCTATAGTTTTGATGGATAGTTCGAATATTCGCTTAGGAATATTACTTGTAAGTTATGTTTATGGTTTCCGGCGTTAATTGTGATTGAATAAGAGAACCTAAAATTTAGTTAATAATAAGCCATATAGCACGGGAGGTATGACAGATTTTTCGCGTTAATATCTATAAAGCTAGATTTTTTCCAAAGAGAGTTTAGACAGTATCTATAATTAAGGTGCAATTCTACCAAACTCTTAATGGTGCATAAATGAGTAAAAAATTAAACATGTTGCAAAAAAAATAGATGGATTTTTCGAATTGTCACGAATCGTCAAAAAATGACGATTCGCCTTCTCTCCTGCCGGCCCCAAGGTCACCACTAAGAAAAGGTTCCATCTTCTGCCCGAAGAAGATGTGTGACATGTTAAGCAAAACTTTCATCCGAAAATGGACGAAAATTTACACAAAACATAACGTAATTTTATCGCTTCAGATGTATTCAGTGCGACAAATCTTACTGCATTGCGTGTTTTTGTAATATTTACAGTTGTAATATACATATAAGCGGTTTTTGATATTAGAATTTTCTCTTTTTTATATACTTTATCACTTATAATTGGCTTGGTATACGGAGTCCGCGGCGGAAAATGCAAAACTTGTCCGAGAAATGCCATAGAACGGAGCAAATAGCAATTATAGAATTTAAATATACAGGAAAATTATGCTTTTTAATGTTTCAAAAAGTTTTATTAAAACTCTACACGTGTTTCGGCTTATTAGGCCTTTATCAAGAGTACAAGATAATACTATTATCAGTATTATCTTGTACTCTTGATAAAGGCCTAATAAGCCGAAACACGTGTAGAGTTTTAATAAAACTTTTTGAAACATTAAAAAGCATAATTTTCCTGTATATTTAATTATTGAAGAATGTTTCACAAGGAACCAACCGTAGAATCAACCCAATGCAATTATAGAATCAAAAATATCTGTCAAAAAATTGAAAACGAAAAGAAAAGCATCCCCGGGCGGGATTCGAACTCGGGAAACCACTTAAAAATAGTCGTCGATTAGCACGACCGCAAGTCAATTTTTCAAACATAAGAAATGAATAAATACGGCGATCGGAGACCCGTTCTATGTCTCAATGGCGAGGAGAAGGTCAGCAATGACCGTACAACGTGAATCACGACAATTGAAAATTGGGGCTGGCAGGAGCGAAGGCGAATCGTCATTTTTTGACAATTCGTGACAATTAGAAAAACGAAATTTTCGTCCATCAATTTTTTTTCAAAATGTTGAATTATTTACTCATTTATGCACCACTAAGAGTTTGATAGAATTGTACCTTCATCATAGATACTATCCAAACTCTCTTTGGAAAAAATCTAGCTTTATAGAAATGATTTCACGAAAACTGTCGTTGTCTTCCGGGCTAATAGTTTATCAAAATTTGTGTGAAGCTGATGCTGCTGTGGCATATGGAAAGCAGCATTTTATTAGGAATGGAAATCCGATTAATTTAAGCGTCATGTAATTTGTTAAACATTTTAGATTAACCAAGGATTTAATGAGGCATCTAATAGATGTCCTGGACAGATCTTTGACTGCACCTACTGGAGCATCTGTAATTTGCAAAATTACTAAGGTGTTTGTAGCATTAAATTATTTTGCAACTGGTAGTTACCAATCTTCCGTTGAAAACAATGTTCGTTACTCGTTATATACGTGATAATTACAAAATAAACAATTGTTAACTCTCATTAATGTCATCAGTGTTCAAGAATGGCGATTCTCTAGATTTTCTGATTCGAATGAGAATGTCAGCAAGAGAAAATCTTCTCAGGAGAATTAATTCCCACGATTTCAAGAACTGGGCTCCACTAGCAAAGAATGTGATGTGTATTTTTCTCTTATCAGTTACCGTTCTCGCTATGTAAACCGAAAAAGATCTAGAATAGGCATCTTTGAAATTTCAACAGTTTGCTTCTAATTGTTCAAACAAATTGGGCAGTCTTAATATCACACATAAACAGTATAAACACCAGTAGCAGCTGACTTCACAATATGGCCACAACAGCTGACTGGAAGATGGTAAGCTTCCTTCCATTTATACTAGGCTTTAAAAAACATTAAGAAATGTCCACGTAAATTAAGAATTATACAAATCAAGTCTATGTTATATAGGAGCAAAATTACAATAAATTTAAAATTAACAGAATATACTAGCCTCAATATATTTATTTGGAATGTTAAAGCCATTTTACTATATAACGCATTTTAGTCCGATTTTCTCTTGTATTTTAATACCAAATTGCTCACTAATATTTAATTTAAATTCAGGGAATAAGTACTTATAGTCTAAGAGCTGACTACGGAGGTTGGCACGTGACTCAGAGTAGTCGAAATGTTACCCAGTACAGGTTCGATTGTTACCGATATAGTGAAAGGCCGGCCACCAGAAGGCAGTCTGGAAGGATAACGGGTGGGTGGATGGTCAAAGATGGAATTTTTTCAAGTAAAAAAATTGATAAGGTGTGGTAATAAAAACTTACAGAATGATTGGAGACAGTATAAATAAGTAGAGAAAAAATTGCCAGAAGGGTCAGTGGAAGGCAAAGGGCCGCCAGAAGGCGCCAGTTGCAAAAATTTCGCAATGTTTGTGATCAAGTGCACTTACAATTAGCGTACTTATTTTTTATTTCAAAATGAACTTATCCTTAAAACGTCAGAAGGTGAATAAAAAAGAGAGAAAATACCGATGATAAGAGCACAAGCGCCTTATTCGATCTTCCACTTTTCTCTCTATTTTCACAGTTTACATCATCAAATGTATTCCTGACGATTTGTCGACATAATTTGGAGATGTTCAAGAAACTATTCGTCAACTGCCAGAAGTCAATTAGGAAAACATAATTATTATTTTTACTTACAAAAAACTTCTCTGATATTATAGAGATAGAATATTAGTCGAAGAGTGTAGGCGTGTCTTTTCGTGAGCAGCTATTTTTGTGTTATTCTAATGAGTTATTTTGTTCATTAAAAGACAAATTCGCTGATTTCTTATAAAACAAACAAACTGCGTTAAAAATTAAACTAAATCCGGAAGAGATAACATTAAAAACAATTTTAAATCATAAATAAATTTAAAAAAATATATAATCGTGTTTAAAGGATCACCACATGAAAGGAAAATTTATATTAATAGCTGGCTACGTAAATTAAAAATGATAAGGTGCAGTGAAAATTTTTACGTAAAGACTTTCCTTACTAGCCACTCATGTACGTATTGAAACAGTACGAGATGGAGCTAGGGGGATTTGTGAAACAGATGTGACTGTGCCGGAGACGCTAAACAGCCAGAGTTTAAAAAATGGCTTATTTTTATTCATATCATGTTTACGATTCAAGTAATAATTTTCAATTAAACGCTGTTGTCTTCTAAATTGATGATATTAACTGTTTGTAAGAGTAAGTTTTTTTCATTAAGGTCTTCGTTTCCGAGTAAGTTGGCGTTCAAACATAAAAATTGTTGAATTTCAGTCAGATTTTCGACGTGTTGGAACGAGATATTCGAGTTTTAAAATTTATTCTCCTGCAAGACCCAACGCTGTGGCCAATTTTCAAAAATTGATAAAAAATACGTTCTGTATAAAATATCAATTGATTTTTATGTGGATTTGTAGCCTATGTGCTGCACTATTCGCCCGTGGTAATAACTCGTTTTTCGATTTTACTGCCCTTCTGCCCGCCTTATTTTTTTAATACTTCCGGATTCTGATTCGCTAATATACAAACTTCAGTTTTATGTACAATTCAGCTTGTAACCCTGCGACGCCCACAGAAGTAAAACTAAATTAAAGTTAGCACTCTACTATAATGCTATAATAAAAAGGGATCTTATAAAAACATACTTAAATTCGCGACTTTAAAATTTTGAATTTTGTGGCTTCGACCTGCTATATTTCTAAAATAAAGATATTTTGGATCTTTACTCATAACAGTTCTCATTGACAATGACCTTAGGATTCTATGCCTTGAATTTGCAACGATTCCATCGACAACAAAATTACCCTTGCATTTGGTGCGGGGTCCTTTTCATTACCACACCTTATCAATTTTTTTTCTTAAAAAAATTCCATCTTTGACCATCCAACCACCCGTTATCCTTCCAGACTGCCTTCTGGTGGCGGGGATCTTAGTCGGTTAGGAATCGAACCTCGGTAAAATTTCGACTACACTGAGTCACATACCAACCTCCGTAGCCAGCTCTCCGTCTATTATTTGTAAAGGACTTGTACAATATCCTGTATATGATCATGATCAACTGGACTAATAAATGCATTGTCATTGTCATTTTTCTTTCTGTATTTCTTTCTTAATGTATCCTTACTATCCTGCTTATAAGAAAATTTGCTACATCAAGTAATTAGTGTGTTGCGAGAGTTCTTCAACTCTCTGCTTGTCTTTAATGAAAAGCATAAAAAAATTAGTTTTAGCATAAATTAGAATAAAACTTAGTCGACTCATTCTTTAAATTAAATTTTCACGCGTTAATTAGTGCTTGCAAGAATCCATCAAAAGTCATAGCAATAAGATCATCCCATTATTAAAAAACTCTAGAGGAATCTAGTCACGAAAAGCAAGGTTCAGACATGGTACCATCAATCTTTGTTTTACCTTACGTTTAACCAATCAACACATGACAAATTTTGCGGAAACTTCCGACTGATCTTTAATGGGCAAATACCAATAGAAATAAAATGTTCCGCATCACAATCTTTGGTTCGTGTAAACAATGATTTTTAAATTTTTCGCTCCATAAAAATCGGCTATATCAAAACGTTCAAATAATACTGACTACTCTAACAACGAAAAATACCCATTAAGCTACCCAAAACAAATGCTTAATTAAACAATACGGTTACTAGTCAGCCATATCTAAAAGCTTTTTGTGTTACTTAATAAGATGGCACTAATTAAATTAATTTGTAACAAAGCTTCATTATACTTACATTCGTATAATGACACAAGCGGGAAAACACAACAAACGCTTTTGACGTTTACAAGTTTTGACACAATGTGGTTAATAAAACTTTATTGATAGGTTACTAAGGAAATAATAAATGCATAAAAACATACAGGGTTCCTAGGATAGGCAAATATTAAGTCATTTTATAATAATTTTGTTAGGTTATTTTACGTCCACGTCATTGTAGGTCACGTGTCCGTGACATTACAGCCTTTGACAGATCTCAGGTCTTAGTAAAAATAAACCAAAATTCCCTAGGTGTTATGTAATGGCGATTACTGAACTTCTCACAATAATTTAATAGAGTATGATCCCATAGCCCCCAGACCTACGTCATTTTAGCAAAGCTAATATTTTGAAAATGGATAGTGTGATATGTAGTTAAGAACGTATGCATACTTGTTAGCTTGAAAGCGGGCCCCTTTTACAGATAACAGGTACAAGAGGTACAAAAACTACAAAAACTTTACTAACCTACGTTAAAATATGATAGCTGGTTTTCATATATATTTGATACAAACCAACATTCATTATTGCCAGTCACTTTCCGTGGACCCTAACCTCCGTCACACGCAAGTCTCAAAAAGAACCTAACCTAATCTAACATAATATATTTCTTGTTTTGTTCGGTTTCAAAATAACTGTGGAATCATATCTGCTCCCAACTATGTAAAAAACGAAACAAAACATGTTATGTTAGGTTAGGTTGGATTTTTTTCGAGCTTTAAAGCGTCTGGCTGAATCATGCGGATGATTTTTTTTACCTGAAACTTTCAAACATAGTAATAAGCATTCTGCGAAAAAATGTTTCAAACAAAAGTTGTAGAATTGTATGTTTCTTATACATCATTTTATTGCGAACAATTTTCTCTACTCATTTTTAAAATTTCTTTTCATTGGAGAGGTGTTAGGACGCTGTATATAGATCAAGTGCATAAAAAAGGGCATTGGATAATTCCGATTCCATTCCTGGGATGATTCCAAATACTTTTGCTTCCCGAAATTTTTTTGCAAACTTCTTCTTTTTCGAGTAAAATTGGATTTGATTTTAGTAGAAAAAAAGTTATAACCCTAAAATTATATTTTTCTTAAAGATTTTAGTCTATTTTTAATTATAACTTTTTCATTTTCAATTTTATAGTAAGAAGTAGGTATCCAGACCAAGATTGTACAAAAGTCAATTCTTTACAAAATAGTCTTAGAAAATTTATTGTGAGACTTACGGTTCTCAATATATCGTGGATAAACTGTTTCCACCCCTTTTTTCAAGATGGCGGTCAAATGTTTCAACCCTGTTTAGTCTCACACTAAGCCCCCTAAATATAAAAAGAATATTGTCCTATCCAAAGTGCAAGGTCAATGTAACATTCCAATGAACTATTTACTTTCGTGTACACTGTGTACAGTCATGTATCTACAAATTCAATGTAACTATTTCAATTTCCTGCTAACGATGGTAGTAAGAGCGACAAATAAAACATACAGCAGATAGCGACTATTTATTTTAATAAAATACTGAACATAGATAACAAGTGACTTCTGTGAAGTATATGAAGTCTTATATGACAATAATTAAACACGGTAAAAGGAGGAAAATACAATGGTATTTGATAAAAGAGAGAGAGAATTTTTCCTCTTTACAGTTTAGCCAGAAAAAAATAATAAAGCTGAAAAACTTGCCACTCTGACGTCAATTTTCCCGTGACGTCACGATAGCGGGCAACAGTGCATTGTCCTGATGCCTAAATTTGTATTTTAGTTTAATTGTTCAGTAGTTCAATCAGAGATTTACAATAAATCTATTAGAGTTGAATTCAATGTCAGCTGACAGCTGTCAGTGTTAACGAGGTTATGATAATCAGTCATATTTTTCGATCTTTCGACTACAGTCTTTTACGCAAAAATTGGAGAGGCAAAACTAAATATTAAAATGTAAAGTTATATTAAAGTAGTTCAAATAGTTCAATGTCACAGAATCTATTGCGATGTTGTCAATTCTTGTAATTTATAAAAATTTCATAATTGAAACCCAATTATTTGCCTTATTTGTAAATTATTTTGATATCAACAGAAAGTAAATTTTCTTTTTCCTTCTTCAATTTTTTGAGACTTCCTGCCATATGTATGTTTTCTTTTTAAGCGGTGCTAGGGGAATCTACAAAATATATCACAATTAACCAGTATGATACTGGTAAATAACCTCTACGCCTGTGACGTTTACGTCAAAGGATCAGTTAGAGGTTGTTTTTTTTTTAAATTAACAACATAAATGAGTACAAAAACTTTAAATTAAATATTTCGCCGACGTTTCGGAAATCTAATGTATTTCTTTTTCCAAGGCATTTTTGAAAAATCTTTTTTGCTGTGTATGACAAATACATAGCTCTAAGAATGTTTGTTATATTCAATATCCATAGATACTTACTATTTACATAGAACTGTTGATATAGTTAACAGTTTTTTAGTTTTTATACAATGTTAAGTTTGTGAAGTTCTTCTTTTAACATTGGCAGCCAAGTTGTACAGACATCTACGGAACAATTCGACACGCACCTATCCTCATTCAATAATATTATCGCGGATTCTTTAATTTTTCTTTTTTTGCAATCTGCCTCTTTTGTTAAAATTTTTGCCGAGTCCCAGTTTATTTTATGCCCGTTCTCCCACGCGTGTTCGCAGATCTTGGACCTCTGAATTTCATTTTTTCAGATATAATTTTGATGTTCGCCCAATCTTACACTAAAAGGTCTGGATGACTCACCCACGTATTGTTTGTCGCACTCACACGGAATAAATGCAATTTTTTGAATTTTGCTCATGGTTCTTCGGTTTCGTCTTTGTCAGAATAGATCTTAAAGTGTTGCTTGTTGGAAATATCGTCCTAATATCAAATCTATCACCGATGCGGCGCAACTTTTCGGATAATCCGCATACATAAGGAATTGACGCTGTGTAACGTTTCATGTTTCTTATAGGATAATTGTAATTAAACGGCAATTTAATGCAGGTAGAATTACCGGGGATAATGACGTCACGACCACCAATTTGTTTTATTTTTTATCTAATCTAGGTATTAAAAAATTGGGGTAATAGTTATTTTGGTATTATTCAGACCTTACCAATGGGTTCATATAATTAAAATATTTAAAAAATCTTAAGTGTATTAGTCCATTGTAAAAATTAAGGCAAGCCAACATGTTTATAAATGGTTTTGCAGATAGCTACGTATTTTACTGTATATAAGAAAAAAACTTCATATAAGTTTCAACACCGTCATTAACTGTAATTCTGAATTTGAAATAAGGGTTACATTTCACCAAGTAAAAAGTAATAAGGATATGAAAAGGACCTCGAACAAACCTTATGGAAATTGGGTTTCGGTAAAATCTTCTGAGTTTTTGATATATTGCACATTTTGTCATCCTGAACAAAAGTCTCCATGGCCACGATGCTCCATATTCAGTATTTTGGCTCCTATGGAGCGCCAAAGCTCCATAGCTCCATCATAAATTACTACTTTGAGTAGTTTCATAACATTTTTATAAGGCTTATTTTGATTATCGAAATGCCTAATTTTACGTTTTTTAAGTTGCTGAATTCAAATCTAATGTCAAATAGTCGACATTGACGGGTCAGTCAACTTGCCCCCCCCCCCAGTTATTTTTTCTTATTCAATTTGCTAGCACGCAATGCTCAGACCTAACACAACCATTTTTAAAGCTAGCACACCCCCGCGCAAACAATAAATAGGGGTTGTTTTCGGGGGGGCGCAAGTTGACGCTAGCCCCCCCCCCCAGTTATTTTTTATTTTGAATTTGCTAGCACGCAATGCTTACACCTAACAGAGGCTAGCACAACCACTTTCAATGCTAACACACCTACAGGGGCGGTAATATAGAGGGTGTAAATTTTTTACTCAGCGCACCCCCCCCCCAGTTGTTTTTATTTCTTGAATTTACTAGCACATAATACGTAAACCTAGCACAGGATAGCACAACCACTCTCAAAGCTAACACCCCTATGGGGGCGGTAATATACAGGGTGTACATTTTTTCCTCACTGTCCACCCCAGTTATTTTTTTGTCTTGAATTTGCTAATACGCAATGCTCATACCTAGCACACCCTAGCACAACAACATTCCAAGGTAACGCTCCTACAGGGTCGATAATATACAGGGTAGAAATTTTGTCCCGCCCACAGATATATTACATCTTATAATATTACTCAGATTACCTTACCAAAAATGATCACATATATAATAGAGGGTTGAAACTTTGTTAGACCCCATGTACCTTTTTTCTCAAATTTGATAGCAAACAACATTAATACCTAGACCACTAAACAACTAAATAAATTAAACTTTATTTAATGAATAATTTTACTTCCACATCCACGTAGTGGATTGGAAGTATAGTAATCGCAAAAAAATTTTCAAAAATTTTTATTCGTGAAATAGGTTTAGAATGTCATGAAACGTCGAGATTTTAAATTTGAGCGAAAAAAAAATTTCTGTCTGTCTGTCTGTCGGTCTGTCGGTCTGTCCGTCTGTCTGTAACTTTTTTTGTCCGCACGCTTTCTCCGGAACGGTTTAAGATATTGACCTGAAATTTTGTCCACGTATATATTGAAACGGACCACCCGGTATACTATATTTTTTAAATTTATTCCCGCGCCTTTTAACCCGAATTTACATTTTTCTAAAATTCCTAATAAATTGGTACCGAAACTAAGTATCGCCCAGTAACTATCAAAAATATTTTACGTACATTTCTATGTTAAAATGCAAAGTTTTTAAACACATTAAATTCACAGTGTAAAGATTCCCTAAAAAGCACATATATCGAGCAAAGCTAGAACGTTTCACACCAAGAATCCACTTAGTTTTATTATGTTAATGTAAACAAACCACAAGATCGGGGATGCAGGTGGCCGTGCGAACGAGGTCCAGAACGACACGTTGTGGGAATGTGACGTCACTAATTTCTAGTAAATTCCGAGTATAAATACTGTAGAAAAATCATGCACTTGGACAATTAAGTTTGTACCCTCTAGTGGACTAGCTCGTTGAATTAATTTTCTTCCAGAGCAGCTACTAGATTAACAGTACTTTGTATTTTATTGGCAGATTAGCTCGGGGACTTGTCTTTTCAGAGCTAGCTGTTTAATAAATTATTTAGTGACTTAGAATTATTTTCGTGGATCAGCTCGCTGGCTGCGGACTTAGTTCGAGGTATCAATTTGATTGACCACCATCGATTCATTTGGTATTACTACAATTTTTGTAGATTGGCTCGCATAGTGGTTTTATTCAGCTGAGCTTGCTGTCGAAGAGATTGTCAGTGTCCGTTTGATTGACTCCCAGTCAATTAAATGGTCACTGCCAGTTTTAGGCAGATTGGCTCGCAGAATATTATGATTAAGCCGAGCTTGCTACACGATAAGTTGTCGTTGCCATTTTAATCGATCGGACAACGTATCAGGGGACACCGACAGGGTATTATAACGAGGGGGGACTTATAATTACCGACAGGTAAAACATGGATTTCGTATTTTATTTTAACTTATTAACATCAATTAAAATCAAATCGGGAAAATTAGATTTCAATTTCAAATTTGTTTATCTACTGAAATGACTCTATAGTTCGGATTCGACGGTATGAATCTCGCGTGGATATTTTATTATGGCACTTTGGTAATTTTAATAAGAATAACAAACTTCAATTAATTTTTTGTGTTAAGTTTGCAATACAGCTATTTATTTAATTTTTACCTCACCTAATATTTGTTGTTGTACATTAATTTAAGGAGCTCTGCATTGTAATCACGATCTTATTACTCATTCAACTTAATTTACTGAGATTAGGTAAATTTTATAGAACTTTATGATGTACTTCCAGTGGCAGATTTTGTTTGTGATAGAGGGTTACTCTACACTTTATTTATTAGGTGTTCAACGAATGCAACAATATTGTACTGTCTGGGCAGTTCACAGCTGTTCAGGCGATCGGTATAATTATTGTTTGGCCAGCGGGGTGCTACTGCAGGCCACTTGTATTTATCACAAGCAATGACCTGTAGTGTGTCTCCCCGATGGTTAAGAATAATTAATAATTTAAAAGAACTATTACATGACAAATTTTGTACAGGGTGTTTTGTTTTGTATTCACCTGCAATGGCAGCTTTCCTAGCCATGGGCGAGTTGGAAATGATTTTTAATTGCTTGTTCATTCGATTGTTTGAACAAATACAATCTTCGCAACACATTAGCCAATTGGCAGCCAATAGGCTGGTTCTGAGTCAAGTTTATTGGCCAGATCCCATCACTCTACGCTTCGCAACTTCAAACAATGTTTGATTGAGCAATTAATTGAGATTTCAATTTGCCATGCATTTAACTTCATCATTTATTGCGAGATTTCGCCACCCTATACAAACTTTTCATGTGCCGAATTCAACACTTTTGCTACTTCAATTTGTACGAGGATTCTCGTAATAATCATTATCATTTTTAGTGATTATTGTTGTATTTGATTGCACCTCTGATGGATATCGCAGTGACTGTTTGTCCCAGCGAAATCTGTGACTGGAAATATAAATTTGTGATTATTTTTCACTGTAAATTTATAGTACTCTATGGCAGTTGCCACAACATTATTTGTCTCCTGTTTTGATATAAATTTGTGATTATTTTTCACTGTAAATTTATATTATTTTAAGGCAGTTGCCACAACGTTTTATTTTTCGTTCCTGTATTGTAACCCGACGATTGTCTGAATATACGTATTAAACCGTTCCTTGTTTTTAATTATTCTACCTTTAAATAAAAATAAAATTCAATACTACAATTAGTCAAACATAAGGTTTGATCTAATCTAAAAGAATAGTGAATAAAATAACATACAATTAATCAAACATAAGGTGTGATCTAATCTAAAAGAATACTGAATAAAATAACATCCAATTAACCAAACATAAGGTTTGAGTTAATCTTAAAGAAAAGTGAACTAATAAATTAAACTATGCAAACATAAGGTTTGTGTTACTTAGGAAAAAGTGCATTTACAAAATAAATTAATCAAACACAAGGTTTGTTTAATTTAATAGAAAATTAATAAAATGAAATCTAAAATTAAATAGCCAATAAACAAAGGTTGACAAAATAAAAATATAAGCCTGTTTCTTAAAGATTATACAGGGTATTATGAAAATACTAAATTATGCTTATCAAATAAAGTACAAATTAAGAACCACGATCAGTGCCTAAATAAAGTACCGAATGTAATCAGTTCAGTGAAGAATATTTAATTAAGTGCAATAATCAATTAGTTTTCTATAATTAAAACTCTAACAAAGTAATTAATATCAATAAATAGAAACAGTAATATCAAACTTTAAAAAGAATTCTGGTAACAAGTACTATAAAATCACAAACGTAAACTTGAGTCCTACCACTAAACTAGACGATCACACAGCCAAATTAGTTTAATTGTTTTAATAATTAGACATTCAGGGGAGAGGGGAGGGTAACAGGTAATTAATCAAACCAGAATTTAACAACATAAAAACAAGGGGAGGGGGGGTGCGTCTCAATATTATAACGAGATCTGGAACTGGATTTTTTTTTGAGGAAATCCGGTGAAGGGTTGGGGGTTAAATAGGGGTAAATAGGGGTAAATAGGGGGAAATAAGTAAAGCAAGCTTGTAAGAGTACAGAAACTTGAAATTCGGTGTATGTACTAGAAGTTAAGGCCTCAGATTTTTTTATAATATTTTTCAACTATGTATTATAACGACATCTGCAACTAGATTATATTTTGAGATAATTCCGTTGAAGGGTTGGGGGTTAAATAGGGGTAAATAGGGGAAAATAAATAAAGCAAGCTGGTAAGACTACAGAAACTTGAAATTCGGTGTATGTACTAAAAGCCAAGGTCTCAGATTATTTATAATATTTTTCAACCCCCACCACCCCTACTTCATTATTAAAAGGGTTGATAAAATAAAATCGAAATATTCATTTGAAATTTGGTACACGTATGAATTATAACGACATCTGGAACTAGATTATACTTTGAGATGATTCCGTTGAAGGGTTGGGGGTTATTTAGGGGTCAATAGGGGGAAATAAGTAAAGCAAGCTTTTATGAGTACAGAAACTTGAAATTCGGTGTATGTACAAGAAGTTAAGGCCTCAGATTTTTTTATAATATTTTTCAACCCACCCACCACCCCTACCCCATTAATGGGGTTGACAAAATAAAGTTGAGATATTCATTTGAAATTTCATACACGTATGTACTATAACGACGTCTGGAATTAGTTTATATTTTGAGATGATTCCGTTGAAGGGTTGGGGGTTAATTTGGGGTAAATAGAGGAATATAAGTAAAACGTTGGTAAGACTACAGAAACTTGAAATTCGGTGTATGTACTAGAAGCCACAGCGTTAGATTTTCTTATAATATTTTTCAACCCAACCACTCCAATATGAAAAGGGTTGATAAAATAAAATTGAGATATTCATTTGAAATTTGGTACACGTATGTATTATAACGACGTCTGAAACTAGATAATAATTTGAGATGATGCCGTTGAAGGGTTGGGGGTTAAATAGGGGCAAATAGGGGAAAATAAGTAAAGCAAGCTGGTAAGACTACAGAAATTTGGGATTCGGTGTATATACTAGAAACCAAGGCCTCAGATTTCTTTCTAATCTTTTTCAAACTCTACCACCTCCGATTCTTTATTAATGGGATTGATAACATCAAATTGAGATATTCACTTGAAAGTTAGTACACGTATGTATTGTAGTGACATCTGATTGAGATGACTCCATTGAGGTGGTAGGTTGTAAATAGTGGAAAATAAGTACGGTAAACTAGAAACTTCATTTTTAACGTATATGGTAGAAACCAACTCCTCAAACTTTTCTATGACATCTACCCCAAATATTATTAAAATTCTATGACCAATAATTTCCACATACTAGAGTGCAAATATAGTCAAGATGTTTCCTTTAAAGTGACTTGGACGAATAATCTGGATGTGGAAGTAGTGATTTCTTAGGCAGCGGTTTTTACAATTATTTTAGTAATATAATAACACATCACAATAATAATAGTGACATACGTAAAGTGGTTTTCAAAAAATTCTCACGTTGGGAAAATTTTTATTATTGTTTCCATGAAAAATTGAATTATGCAGTACATTTTTTAGAAGCTAGAAAATGGCATTGGTAAAAGTTATTTTAGTCAGTGAACGTTATACGAAAATACTGTTAATGTTTATCCCTTGTTATAATTTTTGAACTCACGGATTTCAAAGGTTGTTTTCCTAAGAGGTGGAGACAAGTGACAATACGAATAAGCCTATTGTTTTTCAGATTATTTCAACTTCTAGTATTAAGATAAACTCATGTAGTGGAACATTTTAATACTTCTACAGACATTGTCATAGGAACACATAGATAACTGAAGCGTATAATATATGCAGGTATATTTTTGGAATTATAAGACAATGACGACGTTGATGGTGACCACTCAATTATGTCAACAAGAACAACGGAATACACAGTTTGCATACTTAGTTTTATAATTGTATTAAATTTTATATGTTTTTAACCATCGCATCGTGATGCTATTCTCAACGGTCTTGTTATTCTAATTGCTCCTCGTTAGGTCGTTACCGCTTCTCATTAGTAAAATCCAAGTTACTTCCTACAATGAAACATAACTCGCTCTGAAAAAATAAAAACTATACTTAATACACAAAAGTTGAATAAAATATTTTATAAAAGTTCGATATTGTACAGTATATTTTAATAATTTAACTACTGACAAAGTAAAAAAAAAAATGGTAATTTTTTTAAAATCTGTAATGAAAAATACGAATATAAATAGTCCAGACATTGTCTATAACACTACTACAAAATGTCTCTTATTATAATTGTTTAAAATAATCATAGTATTTAGTAGCAAATCTAGAACATATATTACGAATTCAGTTGTCTATATCATGTTTTACTTCCACATCCCCTAAGTGGAATGGAAGTATAGTGTTAGTAAAAATATATTCCATTTTTTGTTGTTGTTGAAAGAGGTTTAGAATGTCATGAAATGTCGAAATTTTAAATATGAGCGATTTCTGTCTGTCTTCCTGTCTGTATATCGGCCTGTCTGTCTGCCTGTCTGTTGATCTGTCTGTAACTTTTTTCATGAGCACGTTTTCTCTGTTACGGTTTAAGATATTCACTGGAAATTTTGTACACGCATGTATTTTCATTTTGAAGGCATCGCAAATTATACGAGCGAGATCGTAAATTCGAGCCGACCGACAGGAGCGAATGGAAAATGAAATTTTTTAACGTTTGACGAATTTTAAACGCAAGTAGAAACGACATAATCATTACAATGGGATGACATAAGCTAACACACTTTTTAATGACAATTGATAGTAATGACTGAACTTTCGTGCCCATTTCTATTTTCTTATATAACGCACATAATAAAATTTTGTTTTGAGCCTTAGTAATTTTCCGAACAATGGAAAGAGCGTAAGGTTACACCTATTCCAAAAATAAATTTCCCTGATGAAATAAAAAACCTCTACCAAATTACTGTTCTACCGGCTTTATCTAAGGTAATATAGAAATGATAATAATTAAAGGACAAATACGTAACCATATAACAAAATTTAACTCCTTACTATCTAATCCATCAGGTTTTCGTCCGGGTAATAGTTGTGGAACAGCACTTCTTAATATAACCGTTCATATTATTCAAGAATTGGACAAAGAAAATGATGGAGCCTTAATACTATTAATTATACTTAAGCTCTTAACATGATCAATCATGACATATTACTTGCAATACTTGACTTTATAGGTTTAACTTAAAGTGTTATGATACTGTCAGAAGGGTTACTCTAGGGTCCATCTTGGAACCACTTCTATATATAAATTTGCATATGCAACTCTCTCTCTGTTCTTAATAATTGTCTTTTGATCGTAAGAGTCTTGCAGCTGAATCCCAAATATTGATATTATGGCAAAGAATGATGTACCCTACCAGACATACTTTATTCAAAGAACAAAAAATAATTTAATGCGATTGTCATGTTCTTTCCAGTATAATTACCGTGACTTTGTTTAAGGGCCATGCCTTACTTCAAGAGATTTTAAAAGAATACAAGTATTACAATTCACTTCATTATTTCCATTAAGATTTCTCTGTATAAAATGCACTACTCTTATCACAATTAAGCACTCATATCAATGTTATTAGACAATATATAGCAGCTTATTCCTTGCCAGTGAAACTCCATATGTGTTGAAACTTTCTTTATTAGACATCCTTTTTTTATAAAAAAACAAAATTTACCAATCAAATGTTGTTGAGCTTTCCTCAACTTCAAATCTTTAAAATGGACTAGAAGAATATCTTCATCAATGTTCTCGTACTGAGAGATCCCTGTGACGGAACAGAGTCACCTTTCGCGAAGAGCAGTACATTGAAAGAAACTTAATGCTTCTAATTGTTACCTATGTTGCAAGGGAAGAGTATATATTGCTGTGTATCCACTCTGTGGAACACTACCCAAGTATCGTGTTTGAAATCATAAATAAAATTCACAAAATTGTATGTATTTTAGAAAATAAACATAACAGTTCTACTTTAACAGATCATACAGAAGCAGGAATATCTGTGGTTTATTTAATTGATTCAAGTTCACTTATTCTCAGCGAGTAGAATGCAAAGAATGAAACTTGATATTGAATTAGAACAAAATATTTGAATAAACATAAAATGAAGTTAATTTAGTTTAACAAGGTTATTCTAAATAGTATATGATAAAACATGAACTTATAGAGAATCACAATCTCATTTAAAATGATTTAGAATGAAATTGGAAAACAAAAAAGTAAATTTTATAAAATCTGACATGCATGTCAAAACTTAGGGCTGAAAATCATATTTTGTGTAGAAACACTGTAAATCTACACAAAATGAATATTGAATGAAAGACTATTAACAGTAGTTGCAGTGCAGCGTAATTAATTTAGAAATAGTAAGTCCATAGAATACAAAACACTGAATGACATTTTAAGTTTTCAGATATTTTTAAATATCATTGCAGAAAGGTGTTTTGTAAATGATATTTCACATCATGCAGAAAGAAAGGACTAATAGTATGATGTTAAATGTTTGTTGGCGTATCAATTTCTTGTTTTAGTTTATATCAGTATTATGTCAGTATGAAAACTGCAGTACGTTTTTAACTACTAGCATTTTGTGTTTATCATTGCTATTCATCTAAATGTATGAATTAGTATTTATTTGAGATTGGAATTGTTAATTGTAGCTATAAGTAGATTTTAAGAAAGTGTATGTAATATGTCAATATATTTCGAGTAATTACAATTATTCACTTAATCCTGAAAAGTAGAATAAGAAATTTATCAGGAAAATTAAAGAATTAAAAACAGTATTCAATTAAGGTAAAGAACAAACAAAACTGAATAGTTTAAATTTTAAATTAAAATTAAATTTTGAAATATTAGATTAAAATAGAAAAAAACAATTGAAATATTGGAAATTAACCCATTGAAACGACTAAAAATAACAAATCAGTTGATCATACACCGCTGAACAGCGAGCTGCGAAAAATATTCATCCACGAAATAAATTAATAAATTGAAAATAGAAGAAAAGTGGTGAATAAGTTGAAGGTGAGGATATTACAATCCAGATATATTGATATCAAGAAAAATTTGTAAAAGTATATTGAATATAAAAGTGAGTAAACTTAAAAAGTATTACGAAGTAGATTATCCGGAAAGCAGATTTAGAAGAGGGAAGTATTTGTTAATCCAGTTAGCAAATTTATATGGTGAAGGAACTCAAACGTCAATCAAGTGATAGAAATATTTCAAGGAAATCTTGAAAACAAATTGGAGGTTATAAACAAACGTCAATTCAGTAAAGAAGAAGAAGAAGAAGCCTTGAGAGGTTTAAAAAGTCAGTCGTGACATAATATTTCAAGGATTATAATAACCAGTTATAGGTTATAATTTAACATTACTCGAGTCGAAAGAAAGACAAGGTAAAGCTTTACAATATCCCAAATCCATGGTACATATTTATTTTAAATAAGGCCATAGTTATCATTTTAGTTAAGTTAGGTTTTGTTATTTAATTTTGTGAATTACATTCCAAGTTCAAATTTGTTAATAAATTAATTCTTTGTTCGTTCAATACTAAGTTTGATTTATTTAGATTGTTATCTTGATCGATGAGCATTTATTGAACCGACTTCGTTGGACCTTGAGTAAGAGTCATTCTATAGATTGTAGATGGTCATGCTAATGGTGTTCTATAGTCTATAATATTAACAGCTTTTAAGAAACTGTTTGGCGCCCAGTAAACTCATTTCAATTTACTTTTAAGAAGTAAAATTCGAACGTATAAAAATATAAAATAGATATCAGAAAATAGAACAATATATATTGCATTTACCAGTCGAGAAGGGCTTGCACCTGAAAGCAGTGAGGGCAGACATATTAATTATCTATGCATTTGAATAATAGAGAGACTTGTATATGCTAGTCAGCTTTGGCCTGTTGCCAAAAAGCCAGAATTGTTTATTTAAAAGTGATGCTAACAATCAAAGCGTGAAATTTTGTAAAAGCCGAATTTATTGTTAAAATGAGTGTTACAGGGATCCATGAAACTGTAGGTATTACGTGTTCATCGTGATTGCCAAAAGGACCAAATAAATGTTACGAATTAATTTATAAATCTTTCAAAGACCGCTGTCAAACTAAGGACAATGTCATAGATTCTGATAAATGGTTTTTGATTCACTTTTTCAAAAAATCTCCATCAGGCCTATAGTGTGAGTACTCCATATTGAAATCGACAATTTCAACTGAGGAAAATACAAATGTATCTAAATTTCCCAAAACGAATGATACCTTTATGTGATATCCGTCGTTTCACGAACTTCAATAAACTAATAAATAATAATTAATACTTGAAGCTGTTTGTTTCATTATGTATTTACTGACTGATCTTCTTGTTGAAATCCACATTCTAGAATAACTGATACATAACACGTCCCTCTTAAAAAATAAACAAGTATTATTTATAACAAATACAAGCTTAAACCAAACATTTCACAGTTTACAAATCTACATAAGGGTTTAATTATTCTGCCTCTACGACTTGTAGTTCTATACGCCAGGTTTGAGTTACTATCAAAACTTGTAATAGGGTTCATTGATAGTTTATCACCTGGAATATCTTTACAGTTCAAGCTGGATCCACGATGAAGCTCAACCTGTTTTCGACCTTCTATAGGGATACTATCACCAGAGAGAGGTATGTGAAAATGCCTAAGTTGCTGCCTATTTATTATATACGTTGTATCGTCTACTAGTACATTAATATCGTTAGACCTAGTTTTCATGATTTTACCTGGTTTCCAGTTTCGAATATTTTTTTGAACTAATACAGGCTGGTTAGCTGTCGATTAAGGCAATCGCTTTGTATCCACATCGTAGTATCTTTTCTGATTGGACTGATTTTAATTTGGAATGTAGGTAATTCTTTAGTAGGAAAATTAGGCTTTAAAATTTCTTTACTTACTGGAAGTTTTGTGCGTAACCTCTTTCCCATTAACAACTGACATGGTGCTGGTAAATTCTGTTTAGGTGTCGTGTTGTAATTTAAACATGGCCAAGAATGGATCTTCTTTATTTTGGTACGCTTTATTTAACAACGCGTTCACAGTCTGAATCATTCGCTCTACCATTCTATTTGAACGTGGATAACAGGGACTTGAGGTGAACAATTGAATATCATATAATTTAGCAAAAATTATAGAAATCATTTGAATTAAATGAATTGCCGTTGTATGAAAAAATCTCTAGTGGAATACCGTTTATTGCAAACATATTTTTTAAGGTGGATATTTAACTATCTGTTGTTTTAGTATCTACCTTATTAGCACAAAATTTTCTGTAATAGTCTACAATGACTAAAAAATTCATAATTCCCAATATTTGAACTGTATACCTTTTGTTTGCCAGGGAAGTTGGGCATCAAAGGTTCTCGCGGGTTGCTTTTGGAATACATCTGACAAGTTTGACAATTTAGAACCATATTTTCAATATCTGTTGACAAACCTGGGTAATATATTACTTTTTGGGCTAGTTTTTTGCATGCATTACACCTTGATGGGACTGATGAATGGTATTCAAAAGTTCAGCTTTCAGGCACTCAGGAACAATTATTCGCTTCTTGTAAAATAAAATATATTGATAAAGATATACATCGTCTTTTAAATTCAGAATTCTTTGACATTACTTCGTACTTTACTTCTATGTCTCGGCCAATCGTTGAGCACATACAATTTTATTGTTTGAAGTGGTTCCCTCATCAATCGCTTGCCTAAGTCTTACTTCACTTTCCCTTGAGGTTAGTAATATTGAAAATAGCTTTAATTTATTTTCAAGACAACCCGTATTAATTACCTCATAAGTTGGGTCACGACTCAAAGTACCTGATACAACATAACATTTTCCAGGAACATACTCAAGTTGAAATTGGTATCGAAGTAAGTAAATAGCTATTCTTTGAATTCTAGGGGATAATTTATTCAAAGGTTTTTTTATTAATCCTAACAATGGTCTATGATCTGTAAGAATTCAGAAATGCTGTCCAAATAAGAGATAATGATGCCGTTCACACCCGTAAACCAAAGCAAGTAATTTCTTTTCTATGTGATTATATTTCTGTTGAGTTGGAGTAAATAAAACTAATGCAAGCCCAATAGGATGGTTGTCTTGCATGGTTGGTGTACCTAAACCATAGCTAGCATCGACTGATAAAATCACTTCCTTACTTTGATAAAAAACGACAGGGTTGTAGGTGATACAAGTTGATTTAATTTTCTTCATATTCAGTCCAAGCCCACTGTACTTTTTCACTTAGTAACTTCCTAAGCTGGCCAGTTTCTTGTGATAAGTTTGGTATAAATTTTGCTAGGTATACTATCATACCCAAAAATAGTTGTAGTTCCTATTTATTTTTTTATATGTCATTTCGCGGATAGCTTGAATTTTTCTGAGATCAGGTGACAAAGCTAAACTAAAAACCAGTAAAAACTTTATAGATGAAAAATATGGTAAGAGTGAAAAAATATTTCGAAAATAGTTTAGAAAATATTCGGCAACTACTCCATATGTATTATCGTTTAGAAAATTATATTAATATCGAACATGCATTTGTCAGAGTTCCAATAAACACAGTCCTTGTAGTCAACTAAAAATTATAATTGAAGTTAATTTGTGATTAATGTGTCGCTACTAAGAACAGGGACTGGTATCGTGCAAATGCAAATGAATAAATCTGATCTCGGCGCCAATATCAACACCTATGTAAAATAGAAATTGAACAGAACCTAGTTGCATAATTACCGTTAATCCTTATTGTATATGTATGTTGTAGGCTATTCTCGAGACGTGCGTAGGATGATTCAATTAAAAGTGTAAACAATATATCAATATTGATATGAGCAAACTCATTTCCTGTAACAATAGGCTGTGTAGTAATTATATTCAGTTGTAATCTGGCTGAAGTTGTGTAAGATACATGATCACTTCTTATTAGTATTTTTTAAGTTATCATCCTGTCCATAGAGAAAAAAATAACGTAAATGCTGAGATGGAAAAAAAGTAGATTTGGTTGTAGTGAAACATTTAAAAAAGTATGAAGGCTACCGTGGTTGTTGCAAATCAAAATGGCGTCAAATTACAAAAAATTGGTTTAGTGGAAAATAAATTTAAAACACTGATACAAAAATTACACAAAACGATTCAAATTAACTGAACTATTAATATGTCGCTAAAGGACTCTGCAGTTTTTTATAGTAAAAATGGGTTTCAGTCAATTGTTCTGAAAGTTGGAGAAAATGTTCTCCTGGGCCCCCCGATTAAAATTCTCTTTGACCAGTCCGACCGAATTCGATTTTTTGCTCTAGATGCAATTGAAACTGTGAACATCTGCGAGGACCTGTAAATGTTACATAAACATTCTGAAAATATTCAGGTTTATTTTTTGGAGAAAAAGAAGCATCTTTTTTTCACTTGGTATTTTTTTTCAAAGCTTTCTTCTCCCGGAAAAAAATAAGAAAAAAAAAATATTTTTTTAAATTTTTTATGGGAAAAAGAAGCACTTTGAAGAAAAAGTTGGGGGTACAAATTGATTATTCTTATCTAAAGAATATGCCTCAATATTTTGGGATCTTTCTGAAGTAGAAAAAAATTAAAATCTAGGGAAATTCTTGGTCGAAATTGTGTTTGATAAAATATAATTGAGATATTCATTTGAAATTTGGTACACGTATATATTATAACGACACCTGGAACTACATTATATTTTGAAATGATTTCGTTGAAGGGGTGGGGGGTAAGTAGAGGTAAATAGGGGAAAATGAGTAAAGCAAGCTGGTAAGAGCATAGAAACTTGGGATTTGGTGAATATACAGGTTTATTTATAACATAACTCTCTACCACCCCCACGCCATTGTTAAAAGGGTTGATAAAATAAACTTGAAATTTTCACTTGAAATTTGGTATGTATCATAACGACATTTGTAATTAGATTATATTTGGAGATGATTCTATTGAAGGGTTATAGGTTAAATAGGGTTAAATATGGGAAAATAAGTAAAGCGAGCTGGTAAATAACGATTTGGTGTATGTATTAGAAGCCAAGGCCTCAGATTTTTTAATAACAATTTTCAACACTTCCACCACCCCCACTCCATTATGAAAGAGGCTGATACATCTAAGTTGAGATTTCACTTGAAATTTGGTACACGTATGTATTATAACGACATCTGGAACTAGATTATATTTTCAGATGATTTCGTTGAAAGGGTGGGGGGTAAGTAGAGGTAACTAGGGGAAAATGACTAAAACGAGATGGTAAGAGTATAGAAGCTTGAGGTTTGGTGCATATACTAGTAGCCAAGGCCTCAGACCTGATGTTTTTCAACCCTGCCACCACTTCCACTCCAATAATAAAGGGGTTGAAAACTAAAATTGAGATACTCGCTTGAAATTTGGTGTATGTATTGTAATGACGTCTGATTGAGATAATTCTGTTGAAGGGTTGGAGGGGGGGGGGGGCAATATAATTGGAGAAAATAAGTGGAGCTTGCAAGCTAATAAGAGTTCAGAAGTTTAATTTTTGGCTTATATGCTAGAAACCGATGGCTTAACTTTTTTATGACATCTGCCCCAAATATTATTAAAATTCTATGATCAATTATTTCCACATACTAGAGTGCAAATATAGTCAAGAAGTTTTTCTTTAAAAATATTTGGAAGGAAAATCTGGATGTGGAAGTAATGATTCCTTAGGCAGCGGTTTTTAGAAACAGAATCATCTCATTAAAAAAATACAACTAAAATCGATACTTTACAGAACCAAGCAATGAAAATAACTTTTGTTGTCAAAACTGAGCACTGACGCGCTGAGCGAGAATGTAGCACACACCAATCATTGTTTATAATTGGGTACTAACATTTTTTCTTTTGGGTGCAATAGACACATCTAAGAGATAATATAACCCAACTTAGAAATATCGAATTTACACTTTTTTACAAATAAGTTTTTTCACCTACTTGATCTATTCCAATATTCCAATATTATGCCACTAATTTCGGGCTGATATTGTTAAAATAAATCCAGAAACGCATTCCGTATTTAAAAATTTAATGTCGAAGCGTGAATTGTACATTTATCCAACATACTTTTACAAACTATCTGCCGTAACGTTACGTTGTTAACTTATTGTTCCCGGCATGAAATATAAAATATCACATACATTTTTTTCGCTTGATGTTACGATGGGTGGAAAACGTGAATTAATGACGTCCTTGATGCGAAATGCGAGCATGGCCGCCAGCAATTTTATGTCTGTTATACAAAGAGATCTTTTATGTACCCGTGATTCAAGATAACGTATACTAATGTATAAAGAGACTAGACATTACTTTTTCTAGCCCACATACATTTAGAATTTTTCCTTATTCTCAGTGCTTATCTAGTACAGAACAGGGAATATTTTACATTTATATCTAATGTAAAATGTACTCAATAAATCGTATACTTTTGTATTAAAATATTATGAAATATATGAGTATAATAGGATCGCCTTACTGGAACTGGAGACTTGCATGCAAGTGTGACAATAAATATTTCAAATGTATATACAGTGAGGTTCATAAGTGGGTAAAATTCTGAAACACATCAATTTTCAATTCTAAAATGAGATTTTATATCTCCCCTTTCAACTCCCTTGGAGTGACAGCTACCCCTTTAAAATTTTTAAATGGAACGAGGGTTCGTGTGATAACTCATCTGAAAGGGTTTTTAATTCTCTATCCAGCAATATAAGGTTACCTGAATTTCTTTAATTTTTTTATTGAAAAATATTACATTTTTAATGTTACTAAATAAACAAAAGAACATGAAACAGTTTAAATCAATCGTTCAAACTGGGCACCCGTTGCTTCTTGACAATAATTGAGGCATTGAGGAAATTCTTCTAAAACATTTTGTATCGTTTCCGGGGTGATTTGATTAATTACCCAACTTGCCTTAAAGAAACAGTCTTATCAACTTCTATTCGAGCCAAAACATTAATTTCCGTCCCTTTATCAATACCTTGCCTTATTCTGCCATTTAAATCATCGATGTTATTTGGTCTGTTGAAGTAGACTTTCGATTTTAAGTAACCCCATAAAAAATAGTCAAGCGGGGTCAAATCGGGAGAACGGACATGCCATTCAATTTCACTGCGTCTACCGATCCGCCTAGGCCCTCACTTCCAATGTAAAATGTGGTGTAGTTCCATCCTGCTGATACCAAATATTTATATCAATTTCATCAGGGTTGTCGTCATCTGGGAAAAGCACTAAGAAATTTTGCAAGAAATCCTAGTAACGCGCACCAGTTAATGTGCTATCAAAGAAACATGGTCCGATAATTTGAGAATTTATAATTTCAGCCCAAACGTTCACCTTTAACGATGAGTATTGGCCTCCATCATCCAATGTGGATTTTCTATACTCCAGTATCTACAGTTCTGTTTGTTGATTGTTCCATTTAAGACGAACATTACCTTATCAGAAAAAACAATTCTCTTTATACATAACGGATTATCTTGGCATCGACTTGTCATGATTTTGTAAAATTGCAACCGGCGATCGGGGTTATCGTCGTTAAGTTCTTGAACCAAATGAATTTTATATGGGCCGTATTTTTCATTTTTTAGAAGACGCAATATGGACGTTTTACTAACATCATTCCTTGATTACGATACGTATGCAAATACCCAACCTTTTCTCGTGAGAAGAGTAAAAATTTTTTTACTTACCTAATATCTAATAAACAAAGGCTTCGCATCTCCCCTGAAGGATGCAATATCCACTAGGCAATCCTCGCCTAACAGTGTATAACTTGTACGAATACGCTCGTACATTATTTATATAAATACATATGATGTGCCAAATCAAAAGACTATTATTGTTTTTAACCTTCTTTTATTTTTTTCAGTTCTTAATTTTGCAATGGATATCCCATATTTATTTTATGAACGTATGTTTATATAGTGCGCAGAAATCGGAGAAAGTTTTTTGATCTGCAAATTTGAGGAATGTGTCAGTAATAACAGACAAAAATGGTAGTTAGGTATCTACGAAGTTGCTGATATTGAATTTGATATTAAAAGTAATAATGCAGATACACGGTATCTCTGATAACGAGCCTGTTGATAAGGCTTAAAAAGATAAACACAACAGATAAGGGTACTTTTTTTTTTCAAAAGCCGAAACGTCGGCGAAATATTTAATTTTAAGTTTTTATACTTATTTGTGTTATTTATTTAAAAAAAGAAACAAAAGAGACAAAAGTCACAGGCGTAGAGATTATTTACCAGTAACATACTGGTTAATTGTGTTATTTTGTAAATTCCCCGAGCACCGCTTTAAAAGAAAAAATACATGTGGCAGGAAGTCCCAAGAATTGGAGAAGAAAAAAATGAAGGTAATGCCACAAATAACATTTAAACAATATGATATGGTAGTAAGAATTTTCAATATAAGCTCAAAACTTAAGCTCTCTTAAGCTCTGAGTAAATTTATTATTAAACAAAACGATTGGTGCAATGATATGGTAGTAAGAATTGTCAATATAACCTCACAAAACTTAAGTTCTCAATTAAAAAAAAAATCCCCTCCCCTAGCAGATGCATTATTTCTTTAAAAGACAAAGACCTATTACTTAATTTCTAGAACTTCGTCAGAGAACTATTGAATTCACATTTTAATGAAATTGCCACAAAAATTCTTTCAGGGAAATATTAGACACATTTCCAGACTATCTACCTATCTATACAGATAGTACAAAATCAGTGGAACGATCTGTGCTGTATACATTCCACACCTAAAAACAGAAAGATCATACCTCATGGACCCACGCAGTACAATTTTTAGCACCGAAGCAGTTGCAGTCTTACAGGCTCTTAAGCATATTACTGAACGGAACATACAAAATACTCTCATATGTACGGATTCTCTGTCAGTAATTCAAGTTTAAAAAAATCTGAATAAGGCGAATAAGGTAAATACATTCATTTTGAAAATCATGTATCTGTTGGTATAGATATACCAGAAAAATTATAATATTAAATTTTTATGGGTCAAAGGGCATAGTTTAAAAGTGAATTATTTATTATTTGTTTGCTTATAGTAATGAAACATATTCTTTAAGGATTTTGCAAACAGCGGAAAGAAAAACTATCTATGAAAACTAAGAGAAAAACTATATGTAAAAATATTAATGAAATCTTTGCATTCTCTCGATAACCTGACTTCTGGCTATGCTAACAAGTAAAAATTCTTATTTGCCATTCTCATTATAACACTAGCATCCAACATAGTCCCCTACGACTAGGCTAAATGAATTACATTTTCATAAAATCACATTCAGTTTCTTGGAATAAGGACGAAAAACGTTTCAAAGGCTAAGCATTTCCAAGAAACTGAATGAGATTTTATGTAATTCATTAGAATGAAAAAAATGTTAAAGACAAGGTAGGTAAATAAATTAATCTCAGGCCTTTGTTCTCATTTTTATTAGCTCTTAGCTAACTAGTATTGATAGGTGAAGATCTGTTGTTTTTTATCAGTCAATGTCAAATATAAATATTTCATACTTATTCATGGATATTGCCTTGGTTTTGCTTGGAACATCGTTATGAGCGGCTTTAGGCTTTTCTGATAAGTCCAGAATAAGGACGTTTCAAAGGCTAAGCATTTCCAAGAAATTGAATGAGATTTTATGAAAATGTGATTCAGTAGAATGAAAACATTTTTAAAGACAAGGTAGGTAAATAAATTAATTTCAGGCCTTTGTTCTCATTTTTAATTGAATTTACGTACCGTAGAGGATCATGTAGATACTAGTTTAGTCTGCCTGGACGTAGGGGACTATATTGGATGCTAGTGTTATAATGAGAATAGCAAATAAAAATTTTTACTTGTTAGCATAACCAGAACTCAGGTTATCGAAGGAATGCAAAGATTTCATTAATATTTTTACATATAGTTTTTGTATTAGTTCTCATAGATAGTTTTTCTTTCCGCTGTTTGCAAAATCCTATAAAAATGTGTTTCAAAGGGCATAGTGGTATTACCGGAAATGAGAGGGCAGATTATATTGCAAAAAATTACCAAGACTTCGTGCGAACACATATGCAATATAATCCTGCGTGTATCGTATTATTAAAAGTAATTTAAAAGCAAAATGGAATGAGAACTGAAAAGCATATGGATCACGAAGTAAGGCAGGGTACTTTAAAATACACAACAGCATTCCAAAATATGCATGGTATGAAAATACCCAAGCAAGCAGGAAGATCATAGCTACAGTCGCAAGACTTAAATCAAATCATAGAAGGTTCCCAACTCACTTATATAAAATAGGGGTTCTATGTGGCGAATTTGGTGATCTTAATAATGTATTTTTTAACTGTCAAATTAATTAAGTACATACCGAGTAACTTTCTATTGAACTAAGAAAAAAAAAGAAATAGTATAAACCCGATGTGGCTTCCCTCTATATTGATTACAAACGACTTTTTTAAATTTAAATTGATCATAGAGTTTTTGGCTAAAATTGAAGTTAAAACGTAAGTAGAATGCTTGTCACAATTGGTGGAATTTATAGCTTAGCTTCGTCTCTCCTACTGTCTAACCTTTGTGGAATAATAACCAATTTATCCGAGGTGTATGTCTCATAATGCCCTGACCAATCCCTGGGCAAGAAGTGTGTCACCCTTGTTACAGATCCTGCTGGTTTATCTCCTCATAGGTTCCGGTATCGATGTGGTTAGGGAATCTAGGTATAGTTAAAACAAAAATTTTTTAATAAAAAACAAAATCGAAAGATACAACATACGTGACTAAAGGACAACTTTCCAAGGGCAAAGAGCTAGAGGAAAAAAAGCAACTTCGTCACACGGGACCCGATCTTACACCCTACAATAGCAAAAAAATGGTTGGTTTTATATAATAAACAAGCTAACCGTTATGCTCTTCGCCGGTTTACTGAACTTTTTATATAATTGTTGCACATTCTATACTTCGCAGTATTTTTTTTGTACATAATATTAGTTTTAGGCATTTTTTGTTTAATTACAAAACACATTTATTGATCGATTTTGCTCAAAAATGGGGTTCTTCCTCTAGCTATCACTAACTTAATGTCCAAGTTTCAATACAATCTGACCTTTCGTTCTTAAGTTATCGTACTTACAAGAAACGTGACGGACGGACGGACGGACAGACAGATAGACAGACAGACGGACAGATAAACTGACGGATATTTTGAAAGTTGTTCAGAACTCAATCACCAACACTGATATGAATTCTCTACGAGTAATATTACAGGTTTTAGAAATGTGCCGATCGAATGCAATATACTCTTCGTTTTGTATTTACGAAGAGTATAATGGGAGTTGAAATGCACTAATATCATTATCATATATCATAAGACATTATAGAAAAATCTCGTTTGAGGGTAAATACTAGTGAACCGAGACCACAACAGTTGATCAAAGATCTTATAAAACTGGCTGTAGCGTGAATTTGCCTTACGTATTGGCCAATGAGAAGCTAGGAAATATTTTCCTATCTAAAACCAATGCTTCATTCTTACGGTGAATGTGGTCTTTACCTGTTGCTGAAAGTTACGTCATATTTGATTATCCACTTTAAAGTTTTCACGATCGGTAGCTGTAAAACCTACGTAATGTAATGAACTGAAAGCCTAACTATGCTATTCACTGCAGTTATAATAGTTTAAATAATTAATAATGAAGGTTTAAAATATCTGAAGCGTTATCTGGAATATCTAATTCTGACAGAAACTAATGAAAATGTTAAAAACGTGTCAACGGGAACCCTACAATCGGAATTTATCAACACGGAAGAATTTCATTAGTTGAACTAATTGTATTTAACTGTTCCATGTGTTTTATTGTTGTGATTATAGCGCTTTTTCATTTGGATTGAGTTATGGTGTAGTTCCCATTAAATTGGATGAAGAGTTAATTTAGAATAAGAGGTCAATATGCAATTAAGGCCAAACAAAGACAATGCATTTAAGATAGTTGACATTGTCATAATTATATCGAGTCTATTTTTCTACAAAATCTAATTATTAATTAAATTATTTCTGATTTATTCTTTTTAACTTCTCGCTAGACAATTCAATTACATATCATTAAAAAATGCATTGTCATCAACTAACATCACACGAGATAGTTGAGTTGATAAGTTATTGTCCGGTATACATTTACCAAAGACATTTATATTCACCATAACATGACAATGGCAATGTGTAATGAAGTAAATAAGTATCACGCATATTCAGAAAAAAAATCTATTGCTATGCGCAGTTGTTGGTTTATAAACTATTCTGATCTTTAAAATTACTAAGATAATATATAATTACGAATATTTAAGTTGAAAAATATGTAAATTAATGACGAAATAATAATACTAATAAACATTTGGTTAAAACTGCTTATAAAAAAATCTGTCTAGGCATCAATCAACTCTTGCACGATATGTACTGTAACACGGATAGTCGTAAAATGTGCAACAATACTACAACGCAGCACTCTGAAAAATGGAATTTCAAAAAAAAAACGTTTGCGATTATTTGCGATTCGTTTGTGATCACACTGTTTTTCTTTGCGACGACGAAGTAGTTCTCCGGCAAAAATATGCAATAACAGTCCAACGAAAATGCACATTTTTGCCAGGGATCCACCGAAGACAATGTTATTGCAAATATTCGTAAACAGAATTTTTCGAAATTTCAACTTTCGGGTGCTGGGCTGTGTTATTGTAGATCGTTGGGTCTGATGGACACGACAAGGATTTTATATTAATTATGCCGGAACCGTGTCGCCGCTACGATATCTATCAACTTTACTAACAAGGGGGATTCAAGTTACCCTTCAGACTCCCCAAGACGAAAATAGACAAAATTATACTTACTGTGATTGCTACAGTCTGTTCTCTCCGTCGAAATCTGATGTCGAGCGGTGCACTTCTACTGAATATTTCTTATAATTAACACTTTCTCAGAAACACTTCTTAATAAGTAAGACCGTCGATGGATTCTATGAGTATTCGGATAGGTACGGGATCAAGGATGACCCGTAGTAAGTAGTTGTCCGACTCACGCCACAGAATCGCACGTCGGTCGCCAATCTTATAATTAGTGGATCAATAAGAAACCAAATTCAAAATTTATTTTCATTTATTGAAATAATTCATAAAATATAAATATTCAACACTTAACTAATGTATATAAGGCAAACATCAGAGAGCACTACCACTTGGCAAGCCGTTACATCCCGTAGGATAGTAACTCATCCAGCGTCGAGAGAACCATGACAATCGATTGTACAAAATGATTCAGACTCCCAGTCAGTTATGATTGTAAGATGTATGTCGAACTTTTTGAAAATTATTCACTTTTAATTTTGCATTTAAATTTTCGAATTGCTTGAGATCTTTGTCAGGGTGCTTAAAGAAGCTGTCTATATGAGTTCAATGATTTTCCTACTTGCGTAAACATACTAATAGCATTGAACCCAAATATACATTTTTTCCGTCGACTCGCCTCCGAGCGACTACTATGGCGATGCCCGCCTGAGCCTAGATTGAAGATATTTTGGATCCGTCGGAATCGACTTTCCGACTTTGAATTTTTTAACTATTTTTGTGAACGTTCTTGAGGTTCGGACTTTGATTATACTCCCCCACTTTCAGAATAATTAAATGAGGATTTTGGTTTTTATTGGAAAAACCGTCCCATTGATGTTTTCTTAAATTTGGACATTTAAAATAGCTACTCGCTACATGCTGACTGAGGATTCCGCCCTGTGCAGTCCTCTTCGTGGCACTTTCGACCAACCAAATTCGTGGTACTTTTGCAACCACAACTTCTCAGCGGGGTGCTGAGGAAGCTATGAAAGAGTAGCAACCGGTTAGCTTAGGGGTTGGTCGAAGGTCACTCTGTGGCGAGAAGAGTTATTTAATAAGTTATTGAATGTTACAAAACAAAAATAAACAAAGAAACTGGGCGCCAGCGTATTCTTACAACTGATATTCCTGCAACTGTTTAAGGAGGAAACAATCAAAAACAAAATTCAAACAAAATAACAATGTATTGAAAAAATTACAAAAAAAATTTTACAAAATCTTTACAATTAAATATGCATTTTAAAAAAATGACATAAGTTAAATTAAATAGTTAGAGAATAAAATTTTGTATTATTTAAAAAGAAAATCTCTACAAAAAAATTTATTGAAAAGATCAACTGGTTTAACAATTAATAAAGTTATCTTCTGACCAAAAAAAAAGGTGACAAAAGAGAAGAGACACGGTGAATGTAGCTTACGTAACTTTGGCGGTGGGAGTGGAGTTCAACGAGGTCGAACCCTGGAGATGGCCACAGGTACCTGGGAGAGAGGACTTATTGATCGTGTCCTGTTCAACGATGATGTTCCAGGGAGACGCTGCGTTGAGAAGATGTCGAGCCAGTTACAATTTTTATCCACCCAATAGCAAATCCACCGTGTACTTGGTCCAAGGTTGGTCGTTCCAGATTATTACATGAAAAACAATGATAATTCAGGAACCAGTTGATACAAATTTAGTTAAATCACACAAAGAAGAAAACTATCGGTTAAAATTTAAAATGGCTAAATAAATTATTAATTAACTTTAAAACTTACTGAAAAGAATGATCTAGCAGAATACAAAATGGAATACCATTGGTTAAGCCAAGGTCACAAATTTTATAGAAATTACAAAAAAAATAGGTATTAGAATTTGTAAAATTTAAGCAATGAATCGAAAAAAAAACAAAAAAACTAAACACCAATAAAAAAACTCTACTACTAGATTATCACAAAATTTTGGCCTTGAGGCTCTGAATCAAATAAATTACTATAAATTATGACAAAATTTTCAAAGCAGCATAAAAGAAATCGATATTAAAATATGCAATCTAGAAAAAAAATATAAGAAAATTTAAAATTTTGGAGATAGTCTCCGTACTATTATAAAAATTAATTTAAACAAATTGACTTTACGTCTCGTACTTTAATAAATTCAATAATTAGTATATTAGTCGTGAAATGAGATTATCTAAATCAAAAGTTTTAGAGCGACCCTAAATACAAAAAAAATATATATATGTATGTAAGTATATAATATAAACTACTGGCAAACAAAAATTATTGAAACTGTTAATACATAAACATCCAGCAGGAACTGTCCCAAAATGACAAATAAACTACTGCTGGGGCATCCACTAACAAGTGGTTTCTTATTAACCACCAAGGTTAACCTCAAATATATTAATAATTTAATTAAATGCCAGCTTAAAATTTAGTATAAATTCAAAACAACTAGGTTATTATTTAAGAAATTATAATTATAAAAGTAAAAATTTCAACAAAGTATTGTAGGATGGCTCTAATAACTACAAATCTTTTAAGAAAAAAAATTAGAATAGTCTCACCTCAGCGACGTCAAGACGGAAAGTGCCGGTTTTCAATTCCTGTAAGTTCTATCACTCTCTAATATTCCGCCCACACATGCTCAGTTGCTTCTAACTTGGTTTTTATTTGTTATTGTAGCACGGTCGCTAAACATGAGTTTTTGGCCACAAATTGAATTTATTCTTAGTACGGGTGCTGAATGGAAAATATTTGGCAACTAATTAAATAATTAACAAGTTGCGGAAAAAAACTTGTTACACCACGCGAACTTCCGAAAAAAAAATTTTTTTTTTTTTTTTGGAAAACTAAAAGTTTGAAAAAAAAAATTTTTTTTGTAAAAGGAAACACCCGGTAAATCACGGTATTATCGTATAGTTTAACTAATCGATGAGAGACGGAAAAGACTAACAGGGAGAGAGAGAGAGAGAGAGAGAGAAAGAATTAAAGACAAAAAAATTAAACTGGTATAATAACCTAATTATACAAGATACCATACAACAATAAGTAATAAAAAAGAATTTCTTGAGGTACCTTTCTTGAAAACAAAAAAATTGAAATATCCTACTACTTAGGATAGCGATAAATTTAATCTAATAAACTTTAAGCATAAAGAAAAGATATGAAAAAGCAAAACAATTATTTAAGCCTTAATTACCAATAATGATAATAAACAACAATACCAAACGAAAATAATTACAATCATGATGACGAGAAAAAAAAAAACAAAATGGGACAAAAATTTCTCAGAACACTATATAAACAAGATAAAGATAAAAGATAATAAACAAGATAAAGATAAAGTATTTTCGCAATTTACCTAGCTGAAGAAACAACAAGTAGCAAAAACACAAAGTTACTGATTTTAAATTCAGCTATTACTCAACTAAATGAAAGCGAGAAAGGAAAACTACCTAAACCACTGCTAAGTACGTTGTACTATAGCACAGCGACAACCTGTTTAACAAACGGCACACGCCATACAGGAAAATATGTTCCCATGAACAAATTTCCTGCAAAGATACGTGGAACTAATCCACAAGATAAGCAAAATATGTGGACTTAACCCACAAACCAAAATACGTAGGACTTAACCCACAACTAAATAATATATCTACCAGACCACAAATTCAAAAGGCACAACTGGTAAATGATATATTATAAACAAAATCAAAAACAACAGGTAGTAGTTTCCATATAACAAAAGACCAAAGCCTTCCAGAAAAATTCTAAACATTAGTTGAAGAGTACTCTAGCAAAATTGTCAAAAAGCTACTTATAATACAAACGACTAAAGCAGTCAACTAGGCAAAAGTCAAAATAAGAGATAGTGATCATAGAGAAATATAGGAAAATATAAAATAGCGAAAGAAAAGAAAGAGACAATCACAAAAAAGAATGACGTTGTTATGTCATATTTTTGACATCAACCATGCACAAGAAAATTCACCAAAAATGTCTATTAACTATAATAGACGAAACCTGTATTATTACATCCTGTATGTTTAATACTTAACTATTTTTGTTCCGCTCCTATACTCCAGTACTAAAATGCTTTTGCATGAGCTCAAACATTTGGTAAAACGTTATTCGCAAATTAATATAAATGATAAAGAAATATTAGAGATAAAAACTCATTTATAAAGATAAGCTGTTTTTCTACGTTTCCCAGCCTTGCAAAGGACTAATATTTTGTTTCTTTATACATACTTTTTGTGTGTATTATAATAAAATATAAAATGTACTCATATGATATGAGAATGTTCTTATACTTATGAATGTACCTACATTAAATAAGATGTTCTTATAGGTCTGTAGATATTAAGCTTAATGAAATCTATCATTTAAAATCAATAAATATATTTAAATGTATTGTGACAGTGAACTCCGATAAACCACAATAAACCCGATAAGAAACGAGAGTGAGTCGCTTGTCTGATGACTAACTTGAAAAAATTATGAATACATATTACGACAGCAGATTCCCAACAAATTCAAAAATAAACCGATAAAGGATGGTATTGAATCGTTTGTCTAATATTTTACACAAAAATTATTATTCAGTAGTCACAGGTATCATTTTCATTAAAACAAGACACGAAAAGATAAACTTGGTGAATTTTCAACAGCACAGTCGAAATCAGTTGCTTGATTATAGACACCCAAGACGTATGCAACCAACAAAACGTGGCTTGCAAACGTCCGAAGTGTATACAATCCGCAAAAAGAAAGTGGCCCACCCTTCAACCCTTGAGTAACTGTTGTTACCCAGCCGGAACAACAGTTGTTACCCAGCCGGAAAAAGAAAGATAACAAAAAAGAACAAAAGAAGATAAGAGACTTTAGGGTTTCGTAGGCCAGTTGGTTACTACTAATACGTCACGGTTTCCGTTTTTCGAACAGGGGTATGTACCTAGTAAATGTGCGGAAACAAGTTGAAACGGAAAATTTTTATTTTGACATAAACCCTTTAAACCAACTCTAGGTAAATTTGGGCTTTTATCCATTGCACAAACCTCACATCTTTTAACATAGAGGTACACATCTCTACGAATACCGGGCCAGTAATACAGCTCTAAAATACGAGAAAGAGTTTTGAAAACTCCAAAGTGTCTCGCATTTTTGTCAATATGATATGATTTTAAAATCTCACTACGATTAGCGGTAGGCACAACAATTTTCCACTTTGACAAATTATTAATTTTAGATGGGTGAGAAAAAATACGTTTGTAAATAATATCGCTCTCAACACGAAAAGCACGGTAAGACTTAGGTTTTTCTTGAATTTTCTTAAGCATATCAATATACCAGTTGTCCCGTTTGAAACTTGAGACATCTAAAACTGAAATGTTTGGAACAACATGAACTGCATTATTAAATTTTTTTACCTCAAAATCGGAACATGAATCGTGAGCTTTACCCACAAAAACAGAGTCAATACTGTTTACTGACTTGCTTGAACGATAACATTTTCCAACGTTGTTTACCCAACTGTCCCACTCTAACCGTGAAGTTTCAACCTTAATTTTGTTAAGTTTCTTCCTCTTTCTTTTACGCTGCCTATGCTCGTGCCTTTGACTTGGTTCGAGCCTGTGTTGCGTAAAGTGAAGACAACATATACTGGACTTTAAGCCACTGTGACGAGGTCTAGTGTTTTGCCACCTGGTAACACGAGGTTTTGGATTACAACGAAAACATTTTGGCTTTATTACCTTTTTACGACCGCAACCATAACAAAAAATATTTTTTGGCTCTCTACAAGTATTAAAATGATGGCCAACTAGATTACAATTCCAACATCTGATTGTGGACATTGCAGCAATAGTTGAAGATAAATTTCTTTGAGCAGTATTAATATGACAAAAATTTTGAAAATTACGAGAGAAATTTTGACTTGTATTAAAATTACTAGAGACATTTTTATTTACATTAAAATTATGGGAGGTATTTTTGTTAACATCAGAATCACAAGATATGTTTTTATTTACTGTAAAACTTGAATCTGCAAAAGTATAATTTAACTCAGGTTCTAATAAATTATTTTCCTCAGAAGGAGGTGGCTTATATCTGTCTGATATGGTGCGTGCTTCCTCTAAACGTTTACATAATTCTAAAAGTTCTAAAACAGTCTGAGGTTGTTTTAAAGCTAGACTTTCGATAAAATAAGGCAATAAATTCCTACGAATTTTATTAACTTTTATAATTTCGGAAGGTTTTTCAGACAGTCTACTAAAAAGATTTTCCATTGAAGCAATGAAAATTGTGACTCGTTCGTCATAGCCTTGTGTTCTATTGTTTATTTCTAGCCACAAACTATCGTCATAAAAATATGGGAGAAAATCCTTTCTTAATTGTTCACTTAAAGTATCCCAATCGTCAAATTTATGTCTATTGCTACAGAACCATGTCCACCCGTCATCTCTAAACAAATCACAAGCCGACAAAAATAATTCTGACTTACTTACACCTCTAGATTCACGTAACATGTTAACTTTTTCCAGAAAAGAATTAACTGATTCTTGGCTACTAAATTGTAAATTCCATTTATATGGAGCAACATATTTTACCGGAAACCTATCTGGTGTCATAGATACTGTAGCAGTAGCAGTAGTTTTTACAGCTATGTCATCCTCTAAACCCAAAACTATAAGTTGCAAAGTCTTTTTAGTACCTTCTTCAGCTTCAGTATCAGCTTTTAAACGCTGTACTCTACCCGAAATGTGGGTTAACCTTGAGGAAATTACTTTATAATCCACATCAGCGGTGGTACCAGAAAAATTTTCAATAGCAGACTGCAAATCAGTTATTGTCTCATTAATTTCTTTGATATCTGACTTATGGTCAAAAGAATTTACAATTTTACCATCGTTAAAACTACGTTTGGCATTTTCCTGATGAAAAACCCCCCTTAAAATTTTTCTCTTTCTATCGGCATCACCTGAAGGTTCGATATTTCTGATCATTAATTCATAAGTAATTTCTTTAAGTCTTAAATAATTCGGCTCCATTTTGGGTTTATAGTTGACAAAATTTAATAAAAGATATGATACGGTAAACTTTACGATAAATAAATTTAATGCGAAAAACTATACGGTAAAATCATGATAACGCTACAAAAAAATTGTTACTTTTAAATTACAAGTCAAAAAGCAATGTGAGGAGAAACTTCGCAAAATACGCAGCAAAATATTAGCAAAAGATATACCAAAACAGCAATAAATATCAACAAGATAGCAAAAAAAATTCAAATAGGCATAAATAATTTTCAGTATCAAAAACAAATAGATAAATCAGATAACTAGAAATTTTCTATAGTAAAATATTGTACACCGAATACGCAAGTGTGACAATATCAAAATACAAAATATTAGAAAAATATCGATAAATTTAGCAGAGTCTTTCTTTGGTCAGAATTTGATTGTTTGTTCCTTGAATTTGCAAGAATATCAGTATTTAGGAAAGAGTAATAAAATTCAAAAACACAATTATTTAAAACCAATTCAAAATCTCTAACTCGGGCCCCACGTTGGGCGCCAATTTGCAACCACAACTTCTCAGCGGGGTGCTGAGGAAGCTATGAAAGAGTAGCAACCGGTTAGCTTAGGGGTTGGTCGAAGGTCACTCTGTGGCGAGAAGAGTTATTTAATAAGTTATTGAATGTTACAAAACAAAAATAAACAAAGAAACTGGGCGCCAGCGTATTCTTACAACTGATATTCCTGCAACTGTTTAAGGAGGAAACAATCAAAAACAAAATTCAAACAAAATAACAATGTATTGAAAAAATTACAAAAAAAATTTTACAAAATCTTTACAATTAAATATGCATTTTAAAAAAATGACATAAGTTAAATTAAATAGTTAGAGAATAAAATTTTGTATTATTTAAAAAGAAAATCTCTACAAAAAAATTTATTGAAAAGATCAACTGGTTTAACAATTAATAAAGTTATCTTCTGACCAAAAAAAAAGGTGACAAAAGAGAAGAGACACGGTGAATGTAGCTTACGTAACTTTGGCGGTGGGAGTGGAGTTCAACGAGGTCGAACCCTGGAGATGGCCACAGGTACCTGGGAGAGAGGACTTATTGATCGTGTCCTGTTCAACGATGATGTTCCAGGGAGACGCTGCGTTGAGAAGATGTCGAGCCAGTTACAATTTTTATCCACCCAATAGCAAATCCACCGTGTACTTGGTCCAAGGTTGGTCGTTCCAGATTATTACATGAAAAACAATGATAATTCAGGAACCAGTTGATACAAATTTAGTTAAATCACACAAAGAAGAAAACTATTGGTTAAAATTTAAAATGGCTAAATAAATTATTAATTAACTTTAAAACTTACTGAAAAGAATGATCTAGCAGAATACAAAATGGAATACCATTGGTTAAGCCAAGGTCACAAATTTTATAGAAATTACAAAAAAAATAGGTATTAGAATTTGTAAAATTTAAGCAATGAATCGAAAAAAAAACAAAAAAACTAAACACCAATAAAAAAACTCTACTACTAGATTATCACAAAATTTTGGCCTTGAGGCTCTGAATCAAATAAATTACTATAAATTATGACAAAATTTTCAAAGCAGCATAAAAGAAATCGATATTAAAATATGCAATCTAGAAAAAAAATATAAGAAAATTTAAAATTTTGGAGATAGTCTCCGTACTATTATAAAAATTAATTTAAACAAATTGACTTTACGTCTCGTACTTTAATAAATTCAATAATTAGTATATTAGTCGTGAAATGAGATTATCTAAATCAAAAGTTTTAGAGCGACCCTAAATACAAAAAAAATATATATATGTATTGCGGTGACAACAAAAAGTCACAAACATAATATGTACAAGGGAAGAAATTTTAAATTTCACTGAGAATCAAAACTCACAATCATCTATAGTAGCATGCCAATAATGAGGGTTTAATACCAAAGATTTAATTTAAATTTAATTTCAATACTCGAGAGAGAATAAACTGAGATTTCAGGTAAAACAAACTTTCAAAGTAGCGGTAAGCTTTACCGCAGAATAAACTTTTAGAATAGCTAATACTAAAATGCATCATAAAGACATTAAGTGTTACAAAAGTTATAAATACTCACGTGATTGCATCCAACTCTATAAACTATATGGTGCACACGTAGTAAAAACAAAGCGTAGAATCGTTTAACTCTACTTTGTTGATATGTAGTTCATTAGTTATAAACTTTTAGTAAAACGTATTCATGTCAAAGGACAACAGTTAAATATATTTCTTAATATTATTTTGCGATAAAATAATACATGATACGTGCAAATGCGCTATAATTGTTATAAATAATTCAAAGATGAACCTGAGATGCGATAAAATAAGTTTTACGTAAAATTTAAGGGCACATTTGTATATTTAAAGTGACACGAAAATTTTTTACTTTCAACTAAAGCCCAACATGTGGCATACCAAAAAAAATAAGGAAATCATATAAATCATTAAAATAATAATAGCTTAAGTTTTAAAACCACAATAAGAAAGATAATACATTTTCAAGATTTTCAGACATCAAAAACTGAAAATCAAGAACACGAAGTAAAAAAATGTCATTTGGAGAACTGGCGTTTTTGATTAAAGAAAATGAGTATGAATTGAAATACGAAAACGTCAACACAAAAATATTTGAATAAAAAGTTATTAAAGGGAAGATAAACCCTAGTAAAACGGAGAACAAAGGTGATTTAATCGTTGTATATTGTCCAAGTGGATAGAGTGATGGTATTAAGTTTCAAAAGGTTTAATAAAGTTTTCCTGTCACATTTAAATAAAAAAATATAAGTTGTCAACCAGTTTTAAGTTATTTGTAACAAATTGTGTACATCGAATTTTAAGTTTAACGTGGTTCGAAAGTGTTTTCGGCCTGGAAAGTAATCAAGACCACAACAAGTTGTACGAGAGCCAGTAATATCAGCAAGATTCGTTGACATGTCATTCCAGATTTGTACAAAGGCAAATGAGTAGAAGTCATCCTATTAGTGTCAATCGTCAAAAGGTAAAAAGCTTTTTACATTAAAAATCCATGGTAAATAAATTTTATCACATGTCAAAATCCATTTGACTCATATTATTTGTAAATAAATAAAAGGCCATTACTTAGTTTTTAAATTTTCTTTGTTAGAATAAGAATTTTGTCAACCTTTTCAATAATTTATCATCATTGTTATCAAAATATTTATCCATCCAGGTAATTTTTTTAATAAAATTGTATTCTTTGTTAACTTTAAAATATGTTTGATTTGAAATCTCAGCTTGGGGGAATCATATCTGAAATATAAAACAATTTGAACCTACTCGAGCCCTAGATAGAGTACCTCTGTATGTCAGAGACTCATGTTCTTCTTTACTAGTTATGGTATAGCAGGTTACGTATGAAAAGAAATATATTCTAGTAGTGTTCAAGCTGCTTGGCGCCCATTTTAACTTTCAGTAAATATTTAAACTCAATTCAACTTTTAATTCAAAAACAAAAATTTTTTATTCTCAACAGCAATTCTTTTCAATACACAGTGAACCTATACCATAGTAGTATGTAAGTATATAATATAAACTACTGGCAAACAAAAATTATTGAAACTGTTAATACATAAACATCCAGCAGGAACTGTCCCAAAATGACAAATAAACTACTGCTGGGGCATCCACTAACAAGTGGTTTCTTATTAACCACCAAGGTTAACCTCAAATATATTAATAATTTAATTAAATGCCAGCTTAAAATTTAGTATAAATTCAAAACAACTAGGTTATTATTTAAGAAATTATAATTATAAAAGTAAAAATTTCAACAAAGTATTGTAGGATGGCTCTAATAACTACAAATCTTTTAAGAAAAAAAATTAGAATAGTCTCACCTCAGCGACGTCAAGACGGAAAGTGCCGGTTTTCAATTCCTGTAAGTTCTATCACTCTCTAATATTCCGCCCACACATGCTCAGTTGCTTCTAACTTGGTTTTTATTTGTTATTGTAGCACGGTCGCTAAACATGAGTTTTTGGCCACAAATTGAATTTATTCTTAGTACGGGTGCTGAATGGAAAATATTTGGCAACTAATTAAATAATTAACAAGTTGCGGAAAAAAACTTGTTACACTTTCGAAAATTTTGTTAAGAGGGGCGGTTTTCTGCTCTGTGCAATTCTCTTTATTGTACTTTCGAAAAACCAAATTCGTGGTACTTTCGAAAAATTAAATTCGTGGTACTTCGAAAAATATTTATTTTTCGAACGACGGAGCCCAAATGCGATTTACCGCCGTCCTCGAGATGAAAAATTCAATTCTTTGGTCATTTTTAGTGAAATAATTTTTTATGCCGATTTCGATGATAGACGATGGTTATCGGTCTTTTATAAAGTGATAATGTTTCAAAGTCGATTTTTTCATGGGAATTTTGGTCTGAATTTAATTTCTTAGTAATTTGGATATTTTCCAAATGGATCATTTTACTGGGCTCAATAACATTATTGCTGAACATTTTGCCGGGGATCTGCAGTGTCGCAGTCGAAAACTAGGTGATCGCTAATGTTCGCAAATGAATCGCAAACAGAATTTTTTCGATATTTCAATTTTGTTCATTAATTTGAGTAGTCTTTCCTAAAAACAATTACGTCGCAAACGTCAAAGTTGACTTCATATATCAAACTATTCGCAAATGATCATAAACCAAATCGTTTTTAATTACTTCCTCATACACGCAGTGGATTGGATCGTAAGAAAATTTTCAATTTTTTTTTTTTGTTGAAATAGGCTTAGAATTTTTAAAAGTGAATTATTATTTGTTTGCTTATAATTGTAATGAAGCATCTTCTTTATAGAATTTTGGAAACAGCATAAAAAACTAATGAAATTAAAACATTACACTGTTTCACTAAAACATTAGCTTCATCAGATGAGCCCACTACTACACTACTTACACATTGAACTTATTGGACCTTAAATACATGACATTGAATTACCTGAAAACTAATTTGTATACAATTGTAATTATTTACTGTTAATATAAAATATACTACTAAGAAATGAAGTTAAAATAGATTTACAAGTGAAGAATTATTTATGTCTAATTAATTGATCGTTAAGTAAAATATTACAGATGTTATACCTATTAATTTCTAAGCTCTCAAGTATCGTCAACTTTGATCTCTTACTACTAGCTGTATGAAGGATATCAAAATTGTCGTTAAATAAGAGCTTTTCTTCCAAAAGGTGATTTTCAAAGGTAGAATTATTTTCATTATTCAAAAAAGATTTTTTATGTTCCACTACACGTTTTTAAAAATTTCATCCTGTTTGTCCCACATATATCTTAGGGCAAGTCCCACAAGTTAGCTTATACATTCCTGACAATTCTTCTTTTTTATTCTTATCTTTATTGTTTTTAATAACAGAGCGTAAATTATTATTAGTTCTATAAACTATATTCAGACCTTGCTTCTTTAAAAAGGTACTAATCTTTTCTGACGGGTCGCCAATGACCTAAAATTAGATTTTGAATTATAATGGTCTTCATAGGTCGGATACGCTGCATTTACCTCGATATTGTACCGTTTCTTGTGCAACAAGTTATCTATAAAAGAGGCTTGAAATCCGTTGTTGACCGCGATTTGCTTAATTAAGTTAAACTCCTTATTAAATTCGTAATCTGATAATGGAATATTAATAGCCTATGTAACATACCATGATAAGCTACATGCTTATGCTGCCTGGGGTGTAATGATATCTAATTTATCCTGCTGTCAGTATGTGAAGGGTATGGTAAATGGAGAATTGGTGTATGTTATCAACTCTATTTATTGTTAAATCTAAAAAATTAAGCTTATTACCACTTTCTCTTTCCATGGTGAATTTAATATTCGAATGTAATGAATTGATGTAATCTAAAAAACTATCCAGTTGTCTTGTAGTGCCCACAAAACTGGTTAATATATCGTCTACATACCTATACCAAAACAAAAAGACTTTATGCGGGTGCATATTGGCCTGACTGAATTTTTTTATACCGCTCCCCCTTCATCTGGGAGCCCTGCGACAACATGTTAAGTCTAAATATAAAATAGGAGGATATTGCACTCAGTAATTTTTCTGTACAAAGTTATGTATAACATGTTTGATTGCCCTCAGATTTTAGAGCAAGTAAATTTTCATGTACCGCGTATAACATGTAATTATGAAAGATTTCGTCTTCCTACTCCCCGAATTTTCCCCCTTTACATTTTAAGTGTAAAAATTAAACTGCTGTAAGATATGCTTGATGAATTCAACTGTAGTTGTATTCAATCAATTAAACAGCTTGACTTAGAATGTAATTTTTGCTTTTTATACTATTCTACTCTTTCCCACCCTATAATTCGTTACCTGTTGAATAGTTGTATTTAGATATGAAAAATAAGCGGTGTCTGAAAAATTTTTTTAGATACTATGGATAGAAAATAAACTGAAGTGACCTCTAGTCAATCAAATTAGGTTTAACGTTAAATGATGAAAATATGCTTACTATTACACGTGTTTTATTTCTACAAAGTTTGACGAGCTAGCGATACCAGTCCAGTTTTCTTTATAGCACTCTCTACAAAATTTTCTTTCGTGAAAAGGGTCAGTTACAGTTTATTATGTTAACAGAAGTAACTTCCGTTGGGCAATAACTAGATAAACAAATATATTAAAAACTTGTGCTCTGATTACTTTTCTTTAATAGTAAGAGTTTAAAAGTTCCATCAAGTTTAATAAAATAGATCTCCCTGTAAAAGGAATCTGAACTAGTAATATGTACCGTTTGTTCTATACGTGTATCAAAGAACGACTACAGGTATGCTAGTATGTTATTCCCCGTTTGCAAATACCTCTTTGAACTTACTCTAGAGCAAATCCAAATTAAATAGTTTATCCATCTTTGTTTAACTACGTTATGCATGAAGACATTCGAACTAGATCATAGCATATAACCACAGCCTCCGTGTTTATAATTACTTACATCGGTCGTCCGCGGTCAGTACATGAACCTTTCAATCTGCAAAATTACACTTAGAAAGACTTCCTGATACCCTGCTGCCTTTATAATTAACGAGCTGCAAGCATGTTTATTTATCGCGGTCATTTGCAAAGCCCACATATGCACTAACAGAGAAATGCTTCAGGAATTACCAACAGGAATTTATATTGGTTCTCGCTGGAGCAGAAATCGTGCTATATAAATCATAATTTAAGCATTTTAGGGTAATAATTTTAAAAATTCTGTTCTGTTACTCGCTGGGGATAAAATAAAACTCTGGAATGTATTTCAATGGGTATCCGTAGCGGTATCTGCTATTTTATAAAGGCCGTTTTTTCTCTTTGAACTTTGAGGTATTTATAATATTTTATATCTCTTCAGTAATATAAATGTATACACTAGTGGTAAAAATAACGCATACTGATATGTTATACTTTTCAAATTAGATAAGTATATTCTAGAAAACTGAGACATCTAAATACCTGAGCCGAAATAGAAAATCTTCATTCGGCTTTTATGCAAATGTAATAGGTATTCTCTTATAAATAATATATTATGAAACATTCCTCCTAAAAAATAAAAAATTTACAAACTGATGAAATATACTGCTATGTATTGTGTGCTTCCAAATAGTAGGGGGGCCAGTTGATTTATATTGATGACTTTCATTCTACTGACAGGAGTCGACAACATTCAATGATTTCCGACATGGAACGTTCAAGTACGTTGCATGTGGCAATAATGCCACATAAAGTGCCACTTTAATAAAGGCACGCGTTAAAATTCGGTTCATTATTTGAATTTAAAATCTAGCGGTTGGCATGACAAATGTTCAACCAATAGTGGGCAAGCCTAAAACTAGAAAAGGGGCGACACCACACATCTTTACGCAGGACTACCAGTTGACCCTGGGCAAGTACATAACTGAGTTTGTAGGTGATTACTTCGATGAATTTAGGCGAGATTGTTAAATTTAGTGTCTCCCTAATTTGTTCAATGTTTAAAAGTATTTGAATAGTAACAAAATTGACAGTCTGTATATGGACATTTGTGACTACGAAAACTTGAACTTGTGTTTTAACGAAACATGGGAAACTTCGGACTCAATAGGTAATCTACATATAAGTGAATATTTACTGGCTAGTCATTTCTGCAGATCTTCCCTCAAGGGTGGTGGTGTCGCCATATGGGCAAAAAATTACCAGGAGGTAAAAAGTATTGATATACTACAGTTTTGTATTGAGAAACATTTTGAGGCTTGCGCTATATCTTGGAAGGATAATAAGAGCATTACAATAATTGTTAACTGTTATAGATCTCCCACTGGTGATCTAAATTTATTTTTAGATAGAATTACTGATTTGTTAAATTATTTAATGAAACCCAATTTTAATTTAATTGTTTGTGGTGATTTTAATATTGACTCATATACTGTTTCAAAAGATTTTAAAACTTTATGTAGTGTTTTGTCATGTGTTAATCTTAGCAGCGTTGTGAAGTGGCCTACTCGGGTAACAAACACCACTATTAGTACAATTGATCATATATTTGTTAATTTCAAAAATAAAGGGTCATGCTGCGTTTTTGACAACGAAATTTCGGATCACAGAACTGTTCTCTTTAATATAAAATCTGAAAATTGTTGTGTAAATTCAAAACATACTACAATGTTTAAAAGAAGTTACAATGAAAATGCAATGGCCAATTTTGAAATGGCAGTTCATAATGAAACCTGGGAAGATCTCCATAATATTACCGATGTTCATGATGCTTTCAGCTATTTTAGTGGCATCCTTGTGTATTACTTTGATTTATATTTTCCTCGTCGAAAAATTTATGTTAATAAATCTACAGATAAAAAATGGGTAAACGATGAGGTCAGAGCATCCAGTACAAATTTAAAAAATATTTTTATTCTGAAAAAAATATGTCCTAACATTACTGAGGTTTATAATATAGCAAAAAAGAATCATAGTCGTCTAATAAAGGATACAAAAAAATTTTATTATCAAAATAAAATTGTACACTCTGATAATCCTGCACGATCTGCCTGGAGAGTCGTAGCTGAATTGTCAAATAAAAATAAATCACTCAACAACATTTCTATAAAAAACAACGATGGCGTTATACATGAACATCCGCAAATAGTTGCTTCACTTTTTAACGACTTTTTTATAGAGGCCCCTAAAAACATAATTAAGCAAATACCACACTGTAATACATGCATACCTAGTGTAGTTAAACAAACAAATTCGTTATTTTTAAAACCGTTTACTGTTGAAGAAATGTTAAATTTATTAACAACAAAATTTAAACCCAAAAAATCATCTGGCCCGGATGACATTCCTTGTTTTCTTATAAGGAAAGTGTTAGATTTCATCGTCGAACCACTAACATATCTTATTAATTTATCATTTGAGACAGAAACATTTCCCAATAGCTTAAAAATTGGAAAAGTTGTACCGATTTTTAAAAAGAATGATACGCAACTGTTAGATAATTATAGACCGGTAACTGTGCCCTATGGTATATCTAAAGTGATCGAATATTGCTATTTGTATAGATTATTGGATTACTTAGAGACTTTTCAAATTAAAACAAAAAATCAACATGGCTTTTCTAGCGGTAAGTCGACTAGTACGGCTATTCATTCTTTTTTAAACAAGATATTAGAATTTGTAGACGCGGGAGAGTGCTCTATTGGGATATTTTGTGATCTCAGCAGGGCATTCGACTGCGTCAATCATAATTTATTATTAACTAAACTGCATGATTATGGAATAAGGGGTCTTGCACTTAATTGGGTTACGACATTCTTGGAGGGTCGGAGACAATATGTAACACTAAAGTATAAGACACAAAACATCGTGTCCAGGGCTGATTCGGAATGTTTAAATTTAACCATGGGTGTTCCACAGGGATCTATATTAGGTCCTGTGCTTTTTCTTTTATATATGAATGATATTGATTCTTTGCCAGCAACTGCACACATTACGATGTACGCAGACGACATATCTATAATAATTTCCAACCCATTGGATAATGTTTTAGAGCATAATTGCAATAGTGTTTTAAATATTTTAAGCAGTTGGTTCTCCCATAACACTTTACATTTCAATGCCGAAAAGACCCATCTCACTAGATTTCACACCAGGCAAAAGAAATGCGATAATTTAAAAATTAACATAAATAATACACCTATTTCTAGCGGTGAGGAGAATATTAAGTTTTTAGGAGTATACCTAGATGAATCCCTGAATTGGAATTATCACTGCGAAGCTTTGATATCAAAAATTTCATCGATAGTTTATTTATTCCGAAATATTAGAGCGTATTTAAGTAGAGAACAGTTAATTAATTTGTACTATGCTCAAATTGATACACGTTTAAGGTATGGTGTTTGTTTCTGGGGGAATTCCACATTATCATCTAACGTATTTATTGCACAAAAACGCATTTTGCGATGTATTGCCGACGTACCGAGTGTTTATTCTTGTAAAAATATATTTAAAGATTTTAAAATTTTAACCTTACCTAGCCTGTATATTTTTGAAATATGTATATATGTTTTTAAGAATAAGAATAATTTTATTTTAAATAAAGATTGTCATAATGTTAATACAAGGCAAAAGAATAGGTTGCATGAACCTTGTGCCAGACTTAATATGACTAGTAAATCCCCAAGATTTATAGGACCTAAAATGTTTAACCGACTGCCAGATGAAATAAAATGTAGTAAGGAAAAAGTTAAAATTATTTTTGTTGGACAAATGTTACTATTCTGTACTAGAATTTTTTGTCTCTTAGTTTGTAAGGACTATATGACCATTCCTATACAATATTCTGTGTTGTCAAAAAGGAAAATAAACTATTATTATTATTATTATAGTGCTTTAAAATTACCAGATAAGTTTAAATGTGAATTAAACTATTATACAGTTAAATGCCGTGTTATTATTTCGCATTGATTACGTTGGTAGTAAAACTTGAGTATATTACGATTTGTTTATGATAGAAGTTGGGGTAGACACGGAAGCCCGGTAAAATTGTGTATATAATTGGACAATACGTGATGGTATCTGGTAGAACTAAAATTATGAGTTAGACACGTTGAGTTTCAGACAAACATGTTTGAGTGTCAATGTAAAATTAGTTGATGCCGTAATTATATTAAAACAATATAATTAAAAATTTGTGTATTAGTATTAAGTGAAATTCAGTGCATTGTGGTGAGCGTATATGCTTCATAAAGTGGTGAGTCGTTGAGTAGTTTTCCTGAGAGCAAAGGAGCATCATGCCATATTGGTGCTACGTCATCTTTAATTATTTGGTGAGACAGAAATTCCGTATTTAGTGATAACCTTTCCGGTTGTTCGTTAACAGACCACAGTGTCGTCGTACTAGAAAGGAACAGGGTTATTTAATTTCGAAGGGACTTTAATTTTGAATGTCCTTCTAAATAACTCATGTCTGAATGTCATTTGTTGTAATTAGTATAGTCAATTAAGTTTAAACGTATTAAGCCTAGTAACATTGTAATTAGGATTAGTTTACATTTTCATTTTATGTTTACCTTTAGAATTTACTGTGGACTTTAATGTTTGTTTAATTTGCCTGCACCATGTTTACGTTAAGGTTTGTGAAGTCTAACTAACCCCAGCTTTGAGGGTAATTGGTTGTTCCATCTCAAAAGGAACAGGCGCCCTAGCTTACCGTCAACCAACCGCCAAAGCTGGAGTGTCAAAGTGACGCTTCATCACCAACTGTCAGGTGAATAAAACGTCACAATATGCTTAAAATATAATTATATAATAAATATTAATTCCACATTAAAAATATACTACTTGATCAATATCAATAGTTTATAGACGAAGAGCTGGCTACGGAGGTTGACATGTGACTCAGTGTAGTCGAAATTTTACCCAGAACTGGTTCGATTCTTACCGACATAGTGAGAGGCCGGCCGCCAGAAGGCAGTCTGGAAGGATAACGGGTGGGTGGATGGTCAAAGATGGAATTTTTTTCAAGTAAAAAAATTGATAAGGTGTGGTAATGAAACTTTGTAAAATGATTGAAGACAGTATAAATAAGTAGGGAAAAAATCGTCAGAAGGGTGAGTGGAAGGTAAATGGCCGCCAGAAGGCGCCAAACTTGCAAGAATTTCACAATTTTTATGTGATCAACTGCACTGTTGACAATTTGCGTACTTATTTTTTGTTTCAAAGTGATCTTATATGCAAAACGCCAGAAGGCTACGTGGAAGAACAAGAGAGAAAATACCGATGACAAGAGCGTCAGCGCCTTATTCGATTGACCACTTTTATCTGTATTTTCACAATTTACATCATCAAGTGTACTCCTGACGATTTGTTGACATGGAAGCTCACAACATGTTATCATATAACTAAATAAGTTAGACTAAGGGCCATTACTTTCGGTCTTCGTTAAACGTAAATCGTGGGTCAAACTGATTCGGTTTCCACAGAAATAATTGATTTGGCAGACTGTTAAAGCTTATTAACGGAGATCGAAAATAATGGTCCTTAGTCTAACTTATTTAGTTATATGATAACATGTGAGCTTCCAGATTATCATATATCAACATCTTGATATTGTAGACTAAACAACAAATATTCTATATACGACTCCCACCAATCTTCGATATAAATTTCAAAGAGCGGGGGGTGATATTTCTTAGAACTAAATATTCACCTCGATCGAAATTTTAAAGAACGAGGGGGGTGGGTGATATTCCATACAATTCAATATTTATCGAAATTTTAAAAGGCAAGGGGTGATTATTCCTTTACCTAACAATCTCATATTTATCTCATTACAGACAATACCAGTAATTCGGAACTCGTTGCTATTTGCATCACACTAATAATTTCAAAATAAGCCTCTCTCGTTTTATCTAATGCAAATGTAAATCTCCAACATCGAGTGTAACCCGGTCCCCCTCAAAATCACCGGGCCCCCACAAAACCCACCAGGCCTGGGGGAAACACCCCCGACCCCCTCTCGACAGGCCTCTATGATGACTTGGACTCATTTCCAACACCATGGCGTGAAATTATATTCACAAAGTTCTTTAACGGAATAAAAACTGCACACATCAATTTCTATGTCACAAAATATGAGTCTTATTAAAGTATCTATATCTGAAATAAACACGTTGTAACTCAAATACTCCTTGTACTTACATACATTTTATTTCTTTACGATGTACACTTATGCTAAACTTTTATAAATCTAGTTTTAAGTTTTTACACTTTATATTATATTTTGGCACTGCTCTTTTATGTTTAAAATGTGTATTATATACTTTTACGTAGGTTAATTTATCTTTGTAGTTCATTTTCTTATTTAAAACTATTAGTTTGTCCTGTTAAAACAAATTTATTCTGTTTTTGTCCATTTTTAGATTCATCAATTCCCGTTGATACCCTGTGGACTTACATCGCTTGGCCACTACTTGAGCCTCTTTAGGTATCGTTACATACCTGCGATGTACTATTTTATTACCTTCTTGTTAATACGGTTTGTTGTGATAAAAGTATATTACATTTTCTTATCATATATTAAATTAGTCTTTATAAACAAATTTAAAAAAATTCTGTTGGTTGTAACATTAACTTCTATTTACTATCTCATTTTGGCTTCTACAAATGATTTGAGTCAAGCGACAAAGTAACATACGTTATCAGTGTAAAACCTGTTGTGGTTTTATTTTACGATTTATTTAGAGTTTGTTAATTTTGTATCTTTTCAAACACCCTACTTGTAAAACTGTATCAATATCTCAATATAAATGGAAAACAATTTTTTACTATTTAATGCTGTACACTATGTACACGGTTGTTAGAACTTAACTGGGAGTAATTAGCGTAACAAAATATAACTGTAATTGTAATGCTCCTTCCTACGCCATGTAAAGCGGTTTTGTCATTAAGGTAGTAATTACAGATGGTTGGTTAAAGTTGATGCCGGAACAAATTTTTTTTAGGTCGAGTCAAATTAGATTATCCCTAGCAAAACACACAGGTTTACCAGCAAATTTAGGTGTTTATTGATTTTCAGTACATCGCGTGCTCATTTATCTTCATTGATAACATTTTGTAACTTCTCATAGTAAGTGTGTATAGGGTAATTTATATACGAAACAGTCTTAACGTAAGAAAAAAAACTAAAAGTTTTCATTTCTATTCTTTGCTTCATCATATCTCTTTGGTTTTAATATTTACTTAGGTTACAAAGCAAGTCAGTGTTATTCCAACTATACCGGGTGAGTCACGAATTGCGCTCGCCCCGATATTGCCTAAAATATTTGGAATAGAAAATTGAAATTAGGAGGCCTTATTACACGACTAAAATGCCATATTTTCAATAAAAAATCAAGTTTGGTGCACATCCTGTTTGATCAGAAATGCCCACAACTTTCGATTTTTAAATGGAACAACCTATATATTTTTACATTTTTGGAATCTAGAGGAAATTTTGAATACAATACATCCATTTTGGTCACTTTCTGATAAACATTAAAAATTTTATTAAAAAATATATTTCTGAATCCAGAGTGCTGTGGTGCCCAAAATATATTTTAGTTTGTGTGCTACGGTACTATAAAAATAAAAAGAGCAATATGATTGCATTACTTAATTCTCTAGAGGCGTTTAAAATTTTTAAATGTGATTTTTACCCATTAACTCGGTTTTTTTAAATGGGAATTTAATCGTTCACCAACATTTTTAAATACCTCATTTTCGTATGAATCTAATGATACCAAAATTTTGAAAATCCGTTCAGAAATATTTGAGATTTCAGCCAAAATACAATGCAACCAAGCTTTTAGAAACATGCGGCTAATAGATAATAGATTAGTGGTCTTTGGAAACTAAAATGGCACATTTCTGTGTAAATCTGGTAACCTAATAACATTGGAAAAATCATAGTAGCCATTGAATGTAATAAAACAATATCAGCTGTCAGACAGATACAAAATAAAGCGTTGCGGAAATCTCTTTGAGTAAAAATTAAAGAAAATGAATAATTTTAGTAGAAATGAAAAGGTCGATATGTTACTGATATATGGGGAGCGTCTCAAAAATTCAACTGCAGCTGCAGAACTGTATCAGCAACGATATCCCAACAGACGTCATCCAAGCAGACACTTGTCAGAGTGGAACAAGAATTAAGAAACGAACCCAATCAACAAGATGACCATCAAACATTTATTGTAAGTGAGGACAAAGAAATTGATGTATTAGGATTTGTGATGGTACACCCAACAACATCAACAAGGGAATGCGACATTAGTCAGTCTTCGGTTTGCAGAATTTTAAAGAAACATAAGTTTCGGTCTTATAAATACCAAATACACCATCTTTATGGAGATGATAACGACAGGAGGCTAGTATATTGCAACTGGTTCTTAAATGCAGTACAACAAAACCCAGGTTTTCCTTTTCATATTTTATATTCAGATGAAAGTAGATTTACGAACCAAGGTATGTTTAACAGAAATAATACTAGGTACTGGGCTCAAGAAAATCCGAGTTTGGTAGGGCGGGGGAATATTCTGGAAAGATTTGGGTTTAACTGTTGGCTTGGAGTACTTGGAGATCGAATAATTGGACCCATATTTTTTTATGGAACACTTACTGGCGAACGATATTTATTCTTTTTACAAAACCAGACAGCAGAATTTCTTGACTTACTTCCTCTTGCCTTTTTACAAAATCTGTTTTTCCAACAAGATGGTGCTCCCCACATAATTCCAGATGAGTGATGGAATATTTAAACAACTTGCATGGTGAACGCCTTATCGCAAATCAAGGTCATATCAGGTGGCCTCCTAGGTCACCTGACTTAACACCCCTCGACTATTATGTATGGGGCACACTCAAAAATAAACTTTATAAAACTTCTTCAAATACCCGTGAAGAGCTGCAAAATAAAGTTGTACGGGCTCTTAATGAAATAACGCCGGCTGAATTGCGTAGAGCCATTCAAGCAACTGTACGCAGAGCCGAATTGTGTATAGAAAAAAATGGTGGACATTTTGAACAATATCTATAAATGTCAATTTATGGTTTAATTATATTAATTATTTTAAAGATACCTACTGTTACCTAGTTTAAGTTTAATTGTTCAAACGGAATTGATTTTTTTTTATTTATAGGCCCGATATTTATGTTCATTTAAATCAAACTCTGAAAACCGAACTGATGTCGCATTTTATTGCAAATGTCCTTGTGGATGTAATTGTGTTTACCTCCACATACTTATGCTAAACTTAATTGTAACGTTCTTTGCGCTCACAATTATTAAATGTTTGATAGCTCAAGATTGCCTATAACTACACGAGTCTGTCTGACAGCTGATATTGTTTTATTACATTCAATGGCTACTATGATTTTTCCAATGTTATTAGGTTACCAGATTTACACAGAAATGTGCCATTTTAGTTTCCAAAGCCCACTAATCTATTATCTATTAGCCGCATGTTTCTAAAAGCTTGGTTGCATTGTATTTTGGCTGAAATCTCAAATATTTCTTAGCGGATTTTCAAAATTTTGGTATCATTAGATTCGTACGAAAGTGAGGTATTTAAAAATGTTGGTGAACGATTAAATTACCATAAAAAAAAAACCGAGTTAGTGGGTAAAAATCACATTTAAAAATTTTAAACGCCTCTAGAGAATTAAGTAATGCAATCATATTGCTCTTTTTATTTTTATACTAACGTAGCACACAAACTAAAATATATTTTGGGCACCACAGCACTCTGGATTCAGAAATAGATTTTTTAATAAAATGTTTAATGTTTATCAAAAAGTGACCAAAATGGATGTATTGTATTCAAAATTTTCACTAGATTCCAAAAATGTAAAAATATATAGGGTGTTCCATTTAAAAATCGAAAGTTGTGGGCATTTCCGGTCAAACCGGATGTGCACCAAACTTGATTTTTTATTGAAAAGATGGCATTTTAGTCGTGTAATAAGGCCTCCAAATTTCAATTATCTATTCCAAATATTTTAGGAAATATCGGGGCGAGCGCAATTCGTGACTCACCCGGTATACCAATCGAATAAGGTTTGAGCACAAGCTTAGCGGGGGCAGTAATATAGTCAGAGTCTGGACGAAGCTGCTCACTTCCCGCATTTAATATTACAGTTTCTTCCACTCCCACAACAATAAAGTTACATATTAAGTTTAGTACACGAAAACGACATTGTGACGACGGGTGAGACGCAAGACGCAAAAACCCTTTGTACCCGCCGGCTAATTCTTTCGTCGGCATACCCGGCGCTTTTGATATTTACGAAGAGATTACGTCTACTATACCACAGTAGAGATTCACTCCCTATTTACTCTATGTAGAAAAAATGGGACCTGGCTTCGTTTTTTATGCTCTAGACCAGACCGAGTGCGCAAAGACCACGCGCACAGAGGGGAATGGCGCCAGTTTTAAAATCGAGTAGCGAACACCGACGCGCGGCGTATCGAACTAAATGTCAAATTTGTTGGTTATGTCCTATGTTGTAATATAATCATAGCACAAAATTCTCATAATTAAGAAACAGTTTCATTAAAGAATATTTTCATAGTATACACGCATAATAATAATGTACTTGTAGTGATTGTAATGAATCAAATAGTTCATTGAGATTTGTACAATTTCTAAAAAAAATCCATTGAAAGTAGCTGGAGGTGTTATTAAATTAATTCCTTATTAATTTAAATAATTTGCAGTACTCATTTTTCCAATCGTTTTAAACTTTTGAATACGAAAATAAAAACACACAACAGATAATCTTATTTTGCAACTTGTGAATAATTGACCTTCTATTCGCGCGCTATACTCGAGGACTAACTTGTTCGTACTGAGTGTAGCCCACGCGTTGATGGCAAGAATGGGGGATCATGGACAAAAATAAGGGGAAGTGACCCAACTGTATATTATTAAACTGTTACTATACATATTAGCTTTCTACGAATTTGAACTAACAGAAACATATATTTCGATGTTGAGGCCGGTTAAGATAACGTTTGATTTGGTTATTTGTTCATTTTTGCACCGGCTGCAATATCGACATTAAATAATAGGGTAAACAGAGCGACGGTAACATTTTATTTCATGTTTAGTCATCACTTTTTTAAAGGCGGCTCAACTTTTCTCAAAACATTTTTTTAACCGTCACATCGTTTTGAATGTTTAAGTTTTAACATCAAACTTAGAAAATACTCATATCTCCATGTATAAAATTTCATGTGTGCTTCCGTATCAGTCTCTTTAAAGGAACACATCTCGACTATGTTTGCATTCTAGTGTGTGGAAATAATTAGTTACATAATTTTAATAATATTTGAGGCAGATGTCATAAGAAAATTTGAGGCGTTGATTTCGAGCATATATGCCAAAAATGAAGTTCCTGGCCTTTCATTAGCTTGCTCTGTCTATTTTCCCCAATTACAACCCCCCCACCATTAACGGAATCATCTCAATCAGATGTCATTACAATGCATATGTTAGGGCATAGGTCTAAAATGAATTTTGAGGCTCTGGAATATCATTTTTATGGAAAATGTTCGGTTTATATGGAGTTTTCAAGGTACGGAATTTTTGTAATGATTTTTTCTGTGAAAACTGGTACTCGGGGTTTTCTCGTACGAGGAATTCATTTTTGATATTTATTTTATTAGCAGAGGCTAAGGGGTAGGTAGTTATTAAAAATAAGAAGTAATTATATTTGCTCTTTTATTAAACACAACCTTTTACTAGCAGGGATATATTACAAGTGCCAGTCTTTACAGTGTTAGTCTCACATTGAAATAAGTCCACGTTTGTATATTTTGGTTTCAGATTACATTATGAGTATATATTAAACAAAGTCATATCTGAATATAAATTATGATGTGGACCCAATAACTGTTTCAGCACAATTTATGTTTATTAAATAATGAGCAATACATTTTTACTTAAATATACAATACTCCCACTTAAAAATGGAGTGGTGATTTTAATACTTAAAATTCTAATCCAAGTTTTAATCTAACTGAAATAAACTTCTCTGGGGCTATCATCTTTGTAAAAGGATCAGCTAGTTGTTCACCTGTAGGAATATAAATTAAAGTTACTAATTGCTTTTCAATTTGTTCACGTGAGAAGTGATACTTTATATCCATATGTTTTGTTTTTTTTTTATGATTAATCGGATTATTAGCTATTGACATACAACTTTGATTATCTTCGTAAATGGAAATTGGATCTTTCAATTTAAAATTAATACTACTAAAAACTGTTTTAAGCCAAATAGCTTCTTTAATTGCCTCATAAAGAGCTATATATTCTGCTTCTGTGGAAGAAGTTGCCACAGAATTTTGCCGTTTAGTATTCCATGTAATAGTACAATTATTAAAAGCCTGAAAAAAACATAGCCAGTTGTACTTTTACGTGTTAATTCATCACTTCCCCAATCTGCATCTACATAACCGACAAGTACTTTACTAAAGTCATTTCTCACGTATGTTAATTTAAGTGTAAGTGAGCCCTTAATATATCTTAGAACTCTTTTAAGAGATTTCCAAATTTCAATATTATTCTTGCTTTGGTATCTACTAAGAATATTAATTGCTGCACAAATATCAGGACGTGTACACAACATTGCATACATTAAACATCCAATCAAATTTTTACATGGTGCTTCATAGTATTCATCACTATTAAGCGCCTTGTAATCAATTTTCATTGGCAATAGAGTTGATATGCTTTTGCAATTCAGCATATTAAATTTTTCTAACACTGATGTCAAATATGAGCTTTGATCAAGTGTTATTTTATTGCTAGTTCGTTCAATTCTGATGCCTAAAAATAATTTTATTTCTTGCAAATCTACCATTTCAAATTTTTTCATTAAATATGATTTAAAACTAATCATTGTGTTCATACTACAAGTAGCTATCGCAAGATCATCAACGTACAATACTACGTAAATATTTTTATTGATGTTACCATTATCTAAGAAATATAAACATCGATCGACTTCTGAATTTTTAAAATTAAGTTCTTTTAATATTGCATCGAATTTTTCGAACCAGCATCTAGCTGCTTGCTTTAGACCGTAAATTGCTTTGTTTAATTTACAGACATCATTGTCCTTTGTTTGTATGCCCTTGGGAACTATCATATATATTTCATCTTTTAGAATTCCATTTACAAAGGCAGTTTTCACATCCATATGATGTACTGCTAAATTAAATTGATTGGCAAAAGCTACTATAAGCCTGAAAGTTGAAATCCTAGCCACTGGTGCAAAAGTTTCATTAAAATCAATTAAATATTGTTGATTAAAACCTTTTGCCACTAAACGTGCCTTATAGCGCACAGGATTTCCGTATTCGTCATTTTTAACAGTAAACACCCATCTACAACCTATTACATTTTTATTTGGGGGTTTTGGTACTAGAGACCAAGTATTATTAGTTTTAAGCGAATTTAATTCATCCTTTATTGCTTGCTCCCACTTAAGACGATCCCTGCTATCTTTAATTTCATTATAATTGTTAGGTATATTTATTTTTATTGCACTAGCATACATTAATTGCATACTTAATTCGTCAAAAGCATAATTGAGATCATCATTATAATTAGGTCTAGGACGTTTTTGAAGTCGTTCGCTTTTTCTAATTTCTTGTTTGTTAGTTTTACTAGTAGATAAGGATTCATTAATTTGCACACCAAGCTTATTATCTGCTTTGATTAAGACAGATTTATTTTTATCACCAAACTCAACATCTGCTTTGGGTAAGACAGATTTATTGTTATGGAGTGGTGGCACCAGTTTAACTGCTTTGGTTAAGTCAGCTTTATTAGGAATTTTATTTATTTCTGGTGACTGAGAGGTTTCCATTGTCCCAGCTTTATTTGCCTTGGTTAGGTCAAATTTATTTATAAGTTGTGGGATTACTAATTTTTCTACTGACTGTGAGCCAGAGTTATTAGTTTGTGTTATTTGTATTGGATTGACCTCTTTATATTTTAAAGGCGGTCGAGATATTTTATAGTTTATTTCATCAACTATTACATCCCGAGCTTTACTAAATTTCTCGATTTCATCGACCCATATCTTATAACCATTAGCTTCATAGCCAACAAGAATACCTTTATATGATTTTGAATCAAATTTATTCTCCCGTGTTTTATTATGAATATACACGGTGGAGCCAAAAACTTTCAAATATTTTATTACAGGTTTTTTATTATGCCACAGTTCGTACGGAGTTTTGTCCGTTTGTAAAGCTCTGGTAGGTGAACGATTTATGAGATAGACTGCAGTTAAAACAGCTTCACCCCAGAAAACTTTGAGTAAATCTGCGGTAACTATTAGGGTTCGGGCCATTTCAGTGATTGTTCTGTTCATTCGTTCAGCTACTGAATTTTGTTGTGGTGTGTAGCTAACGGTAAGATGATATGTTATGCCTTGTTGTGCACAAAAATCCTTGAATTCGTTCGATAAATATTCTCCCCCATTGTCACAAGATTAGCAATTTTAGAATTAAAATGTGCTTCACTTTTAGCAACAAAATCTTTAAAACTATTGAGGACATTAGATTTATATGTTATTAAATAAACAACTGTATAATGTGTAAAGTCGTCAATGAATCATACAAAATAATTTTTATTATCTATGGTTGGTGGTGTTATTTTTCCACAAACATCCGAATGAATTATAAACAAGGGTCTTTTAATATAGTCCTTAATTTTTGCTTTTGCAAATGGCAATCTTGCCTGTTTCCCATAGATACAATCCTCACACAATTCAGTGCTAGGTACAAGATTTTTAATGCATTGTACATCCTCAATCATATTATGATTTTTTAATTTTTGAAACTTTTCTCTACTGATGTGCCCTAGACGTTGATGCCATAACTTATAGCTTGTATCATTCAAATTTTGACTAATCATGCAACTAGGTGTGTGAAATATCACACCTATTAAATTGTTAAAAGGCTTACCTGATAAAATGGTTTGATTACCACTTTTAATTTTTACCCTTTTTGAATCAAAAATTACTGTCATCCCATTTTCTTGTAATCGGCGAACAGACAATAGGTTGTATGGAACTTCTTGTGGGTAGAGAACATTTTCTAGTCGTCCATGTACTCCATGGTTGGTGGTGACTTCGATAACCCCTCGCTTCGTGGCATGCACAGACGTTCCAGCTTTTGCAACGGAAATTTTAATCGGTGTCTTAAGTTCTTCGCAGGTAATAAAAACATCTGGATTGTTCACTATTGTTCACTATATGTTCTGTAGCACCAGAGTACAAAATAAAAAGTATTTCATTGCCTCTAACACTTGAGGTATGTAAATGTTCTGCTTCCAGCATAAACACAAAACCATCACAATTTGAGTTTGTGCTATTTTCACTTTTTATAGTATCAGTAGTAACAGCTTGGAGGGTCCTAAATCGTTTTTAGTTATTTTCTATGCTCTTCTTAAAATAAATACAGTCGCGTTTCCAATGGTTATTACGACCACAGTGATCACAATGTTTATTAGACCATTTGTGAAGTTGTTTAAATTTATAATTTGGGTTATGGACATTCGTAACTTTTTCTCTTTTATCGTAGTAATTATTTTTATATTTATGCATTTTTTGCTTTTGTGTTTCATTTGTCAAACTTGTCACTTAGGTATTCAATTATCACATTGCGAGCTGTTGAATTTTGTTTTAACCACTCAGGAGTAGGTTTGATTGGAGGTTCTTCTTCAACGACTTTTAACACACTAAGTTCACTGAGAAGTGCTTTTATTCGAAATTTCCAAATTACATATTTTTCACCGTTGAACGGTTTAATGTTTCGCTTCTGTTGGTGATCCATTTTCACTAATTATTCACTGATTTATATGAATTAATTGTTTGCACTTATAAGTTTAAAAGAAAAACTGGTAGTGTCTTTTTATAATATTTTTAACTTCACGGTTTGTTTTTATTTTAAATTTTTTTTTTTGTTTATTTCACACTTATCACAATGTACCTGGGCCCATAACCTATTAGCAGAGGCTAAGGGGTAGGTAGTTATTAAAAATAAGAAGTAATTATATTTGCTCTTTTATTAAACCCAACCTTTTACTAGCAGGGATATATTACAAGTGCCAGTCTTTACAGTGTTAGTCTCACATTGAAATAAGTCCACGTTTGTATATTTTGGTTTCAGATTACATTATGAGTATATATTAAACAAAGTCATATCTGAATATAAATTATGATGTGGACCCAATAACTGTTTCAGCACAATTTATGTTTATTAAATAATGAGCAATACATTTTTACTTAAATATACAATATTTTTTACCTCAGGCGTCCGATAGGGAGCGCTATCGAACATTTTTTTCATTTTTACTTCCCTCGCATACCGAAGGGAAGTACTGTATTCGAGAAAAATCACTCTCCGAGATTTTCTCGGATTTTGACGTTTCAGATCACGTAGATTACGAAAATATAGGTTTTTCAATTCCGTCAATCAGTCTTTCTGTCTGTCTGTTGGTGCATTAACTAAAAACACTACTTGACGAAGAGCAGTCAAATTTGATAGGTGGTTGACCCTATTGTCCGCGAAGAAATGGTTAAACTTTCACTGGAAAATATACAGGGTGGACCGTCTAAACGGAATAGTGAAAAAAATTTATTTTGCTCAAATTTAAAATTTCCACGTTTCATGGCACGCTAAACCTATTTCAGAAAAAAAATTTTGAAAATTTTTTTCACCAACATTTTTGAAAAAATTTTTACCACTAAAACATGATTTATTTTTCTTTTTTCAAATTTAAAACTTCCACGTTTCATGGCATTCTAAACCAATTTCAAAAAAAAATTGTTTTGAAATTTTTTTTTTTCAACATTTGTGAAAAATTTTTTACCACTAAAACATATGGAAATTTTTTTCTTTATTCAAATTTAAAATTTCTGCGTTTCTTAGCGTCCTAAATCTATTTTTAAGAAAAAAAGAAATTTTTTTACCGTTTTCGAAAAAATTTTACCACTAAAATAGATGGATTTTTTTTTCTTTGTTCAGATTTAAAATTTCCACTTTTCCATGGCATTCTAAAACTATTCAAACACATTTAAAAATGTTTTTGAAAAATTTAAAAAATCCATTTCGGAAAAAAAAAATTTCTACGTTTGATGTACCAAGGTGAGTGCCAGTGGCCGACATCTTGGTAACATCATCTTCTCTAAGGCTCAGAAATTTTTTTTTTACCAAATTTAACACTAGAATAGATGGGAAAAATATATTTTTGCTCAAATTCAAAACTTTCACGTCTCATGACATTCTAAACCTATTTCGGGAAAAAAGAATTGAAAATTTTTTTTACCAACATTTAAAAAAAAATTTTTACCACTAAAATAGATGGATTTTTTTTTATTTTCTAGAATTTAAAATTTTCACGTTTCATGGCACTCTAAACCTATTTAAAAAAAAATTAGTTTTTAAATTTGTAAACTTTTTTACCACTGCTATAGAGTAGAAAGAAACTTTCCTTTTTGCTCAAATTTAAAATTTCTACGATTCATGACATTCTAAACCTATTTCAGAAGAAAAAAATTTGGAAAATTTTTTTACCAACATTTTTGAAAAATAAAAAAAAAAAGAAATTTTTTAAACACCACTACATTACGTGAATGTGGGATTGAAAATGTGACCGATGGCAATAATATTTGGCATATTATACTTTTATTGAAAAATGTACAGGGTAGTCATCCCAAGAAATAATTCAGTCATGGTGGACATTTGTAAAGGTATTTGCGCAAGCCTTCCATATTTGACACCAGTTATTTAGTATTGAACTTTTGCTGTTGGATGAGCACTCTGTATATTTTTTTGACCAAAAGTTATCAGGTTTTCTTTGTAATAATAGCAGTAACTATATTCTGATTATTATTCTCAATGTCATTTCGTAATTAATAATTTTTTAGAGTGACCGCTGTCTGATGTCAATCAGGTGGAAGGACCAATAATATGATTGTTGTAAATGAAAGTCAGCTGTCACTTTTTAACATTTACTAACACACTAATAAATATCCATAGGTAAATACATAAAACAAATAAATTGGAATTCTTAGAGCGTCGTTCTCTGAAATGTCTAGCAGTGGACTGTTCTTAGAGTACTTGATTACTGATACTGACTGTTTTTTAGCAGCGCCAGTTCGCAACACAAATTAGCGGGGTTGCCACGTAGGGCAATTATTCACAATTTCTAAATAGTCTACATAAATGCAAATAAATACAATTCTGTATCGTACATACCGCCGGCCTTGAAATGCCAGGCTATTTCAACATAATAGAACATAAACTAAATATTGTATTTACAAATGGCATTGTAGCCAAACGAACATATTTTTACATGTTTCAAAGGTTATGGTTCTGATGACTCTTGAATCGGTAACAAGCACAATTTTCGCACAGACCTTTTCAACACACTACCATCACTAAACTTCACTGAAGCAACACGAACCACCTTGTCGTCACCAGGATGTAGCTGGAACACTCTAGCCATCCTCCATTGCAGCGGGGGGGCTTTGTCATCTTTCACAATAACTAAACTGCCGACATGCAATAGCTGATCGTAGTTTTTACTCCATTTGAGTCTCGTCTGTAATTCACTAATATACTTCTTGCTCCATCTTTGCCAAAACAACTGCACCATTCTTTGAAGATTTTCATATAAATTGAGACGATTCTCGGGTAAAGGAATATAATTAGGTTCTGGTAAGGAAGTTAAGGATCGACCAATTAAGAAGTGGGCGGGAGTTAATGGAAAATAGTCGTCAGGACTTGAAGACAAAGGGGAAAGTGGCCTTGAATTCAATACGGCTTCAATTTGATGCAATAAAGTGCAAAATTCATCAAAGTGCAAATGATTCGTACCAATGACTCTTTTCAAGTGATATTTTATACATTTTACACCGGACTCCCATATGCCACCGAAATTTGGAGACTTTGGCGGAATAAATTTCCACGTAATTCCTTCATCAACAAAGTAATTTGAAATTAATTCCTTATTGTTTTTAATAAAATTCAAAAGTTCAGCGTTTGCACCTACAAACTGAGTGCCATTGTCTGAAAAAACTATTGATGGTTTACCTCGTCTAGCAATAAATCTCTTGAGACATGCAATGAAAGATTCAGTGCTCAAGTCGGTTACAAGCTCAATATGAATTGCCTTTGTTGTCATACATATGAAAATACAAACCCATGCCTTGGACAATATAGGTTTTCGAGTTTTGCGATCCTTTAAATAAAATGGTCCAGCATAATCGCAACCTACATTAGTAAATGGAAAGCACTGGTTTAGTCTCTCGGATGGTAAATCACCCATAATATATTCGCAAGTCTTGGGCCTTGCCTTAAAACAAATAACACAGTTGTGAACAATTTATCGCGCTAAATCTCGCCCTGATAGTGGCCAAAATGCTTCTCTAACCGCATATAAAAGTTGCTGTGGTCCGCAATGAAGCAATTTCTTGTGCTCATTAGTCATTATTAAATTAGTTATTGGATGTTTTTTATGTAGAACAATAGGGTGTTTTTTATCATAAGCCACATGAGCCTTAGAAATTCTTCCACCTACTCTTATAATAGATTTTGAATCTAAGAATGGGCGTAACGTTACAATACTACTAGAATTGGCAACAAAGCCTTGTTTCTTTAAATCACAGATTTCTTGCTTAAATGATTGTTCTTGGGAAATTTTTATAAGCATGTCAAATGCGGTGTTTCTTTCCTCTACACTTAAAGCACCAACTATTTTGTCTTTTGGATTTTTTAAATTAAACAAAAACCTTAAACAATAAGCCATTATTCGTTTGAGCTTGTGTAAATTGGAATATTTTTCAAAAATGTCAAAATCATTTTTTACGATTGCCGCATGTGAGAGTAATCGTTCTTCTGGAATTGAATCTAATGATGGTACTCTTTTAACAATTGGCCATTCTGAAAATTCTAATTTTAGCCAAGAAGGTCCTTGAAACCAAAAATCATTTTTGATTAGGTTAGTGGCCGCTGTGCCGCGAGATATAATATCTGCCGGGTTGTCACATGAAATCACGTGATGCCAATCGTTGATATCTGTTAGGTTTTGTATGACTGACACACGATTTGCTATGAACGTTTTCCAACGATCTGGACTACCATTTATCCAATGATACGTCACAAGCGAATCTGTCCAATAATAGAATTTCTTAAATTCTAACTTTAACGCAGTTTTAACTCTACAAGCTAACCTTGCACCTAGAGTTGCCGCACATAGCTCCAATCTAGGCAATGTCAATTGTTTAATGGGTGCAACTTTACTTTTAGCACACACAAGATTACACGAATATCCGTTATTAGATATACTTCTCAAATATACGCATGCACCGTATGCCTTCTCGGATGCGTCTACAAACGTATGTAGCTCATAAGAATTTGTAATAATTGGTATAACAAGCCTAGGTATTTCAATGTTTTCTAGTAACTTTAAATCAGTTGCGAAGTTTAACCATTTTTGTTGCAAATTGTTAGAAACAGGTTCATCCCAATGTACCTTTTCTTTCCACAATAATTGAAGTAGTATCTTTGCCCTAATAATAACTGGACTAACTAAACCCATGGGATCAAATATTTGTCCTACAATAGATAAGATTGAACGTTTCGTTATTTTTATTTGATTTTCAAAAGGTTTTACGCTAAACTCGATAGTGTCAGTGTTTGAATTCCAGAATATACCTAGAGTTTTGTTATTCTGATTTTCTCCTAAATTTAAAATACTTGACTCAACATTTTTGTCTATATTAAATTTCTTAAATAATTGTGGCTTGTTCGTAAGCCATTTTCTAAGTTGAAAACCAGCATCTTGCAATATTTTCGTCACATTTAATTGCAAATTAATAAGATCGTTTTCTTCATTTTCCCCATCTAAATAGTCATCAACATAAAAACTATTTTGAATTGATTGACTTGCCCTAGGATTCTTAATTTTATTTTCTTCCGCGAGCTGAATTATCGGTCGCGTGGCTAAATATGATGAAGCTGCCATGCCGTACGTCACTGTTAAAAGTTCATAACATTTAATATTGTCTGCCTCAGATGGTCGCCAAAATATTCTTTGGAAACGAGTATGTTCCGGGTTAAGCCAAACTTGACGGTACATTTTAGATATGTCCGCGCTTATTATAAAATTGTATATACGAAATCGCAATAATATGTCAAATAAGTCGCTTTGAATAACTGGACCCGAATATTGAATGTCATTTAACGATAAATTTTTGTCGGTTTTCGCAGAAAAATCAAAGACAACTCGACATGGTGTAGTCGAACTTGAGTCTTTTAAAACGGCATGATGTGGTACATAATAAACTGATCCGTCATCTTCTAAATCATTTATGTCAACCTATAGTTCGCTCATATGGCCTAACCTTTCATAATCAACCATAAATTGTACATATTGCCTTTTTAAATGGTTATTTTTTGATAATTTCTTTTCTAAATACTGAAATCTTTGTAATGCCGTTTCTTTTGATTTGCCAATATTTATTTCCTCTTCCTTAAAAGGAATTTTCAACACAAAACGTTCGTCTGTGCCGCGATAGAAATTGTCTACAAAATGTCTTTCACAAAAGTCCTCTTTTCTCTCATGATTCGAGCATTCCTCTACTTGCCAAAACTTTAATAAATTGTCATTTATTTCATTCAATTCTACGTCTTCATTTTCAATACAGTGACACGAAGTGACATGACACACTGTATTTGATTTAAAATAATTTATTTCTCCGCCTAGTATCCAACCGAGCCTGGTATTTTGTACTATGAGCCCATTGTCTAATTTTAATTGATCCATAAGCAACAAATCATAGAAAGTACCTATGCCACATAAAATGTCTATTTCACTACTTTTATTGAAAGTAGGATCCGCTAGAATCTTGTCCTTCGGAATTTTTAAATAACTTGAATCAAATGAATAAGCGGGCATTGATTGCGTAATTTTCGGTAAAACTAAACACGATATTTCTTTTGAATAATCGCTACATTGAGATATTATTTTTAAACTAACTTTGAATTGCGAGAATAAAGAATTATTTCCGACTCCAGACAGAGTATATTTAACAGGAGCCTTGTTTAAATCTAATGAATTGGCTAATTGTTCTGTAATGAAATTACTTTGTGATCCTGGATCTAATAACATTCTTGCCGATATGATTTTGCCTTGTTTATCTTGTACATTTACGATCGCAGTCGATAATAATGTTAAAGAGTTCTTTATGCTGCCGGACGTCTTTGACTTCGCCGAGGTATCATTTTCACGCTTACAATTGTTACTTGTTTCTATTCCTGCAATAACACAAATTTGACTGTGATGCGCTTGAACGTTTATACCGGGGGAGTCTGAGTGTAATAGCGTATTATGTTTTTTGTCGCATTTTTTACAAGACGATTTATTACATTCCTCAACCGCATGATTTGGGTTCAAACAATTGATACACAACTTGAGTTTCTGTGTTTCTCTTTCTCTGTCTGACACACTGAGTTCTAGAAATTTGTCACATTTAAAAACCGAGTGATTATTTTTACAGAAATAACAAGAAAATATTTTATTTTGACTGGACACAAGAGAATACGTATCTCGATTCTTACTGTATTTGTTTTTATTTTGAAACTTGAAATTTTCTGATTTGTTGTCTGATTTTGAAACATTTAACTTTTCTAATAGTTCACATTTTTCTTTCAAGAAAATATTAAGTTCTTGCATCGTCGGCAATTCTCCCTTAATTTTATATGTCTCCCAATCACGTCTGGTACGGTTGTCAAATTTCGAAACAATTAAATAGACTAGAAGTGTGTCCCACTCACTAACCGGTTGCCCTAGACTTTCTAAAGATCGCATATTTTTTGTAAAAGTATCGTACAAATGCCTCAAGTCACTGCAGTTTTCTCTAAGCACTGCTGGGACGTCAAATAAGGATTTTACGTAACTGAATACAATTATAGTAAGCAATTCGGCGTTCGACGAGACAGTTGTGGGAAAGGTTTTATGCAAAGAATTTTTATAAAAAAAACTTGTGTTTTATGTTATTGTATATTAGTTGCTTTCGTTCAGCAGAGTGATTCATAATCATAATAAACAGGATTTCAATGAACAGTAATCATATGATGCAAAATTGCATGGTATAGGGACAGAGACAACACATGAAACAGGTAGGTGCCTTATCATTACGAATCACTCTGCTGAACGAAAGCAGCTATTATATAGTAAACTATGATTGTGTCTTCTTACAAGTCAAAGTTCCCCTTTTTTAATAGGCACCCTGAATTGTTTATTAGTCGTTTGTTTCCTTAAATGAATTTATTTTAATTTTAATAATTCTTTGTCTGAGTCAACATAGAAATGTATTAAAAACGTGTTTTAATATGAAGTATGAAGTCTAAAAAATATAAAATTAAAATATTGAATTTACAAGTAACGTACTTGCAAAATGACATTACTAGGTCAAGAGAGATTATTTGTTGCCATTATAATGTAAGCTGCATAGTGGTTAAAAAGTCACCTATTAGCAGCAGGAAAGTTCTTTTCCGGTTACAAGGTAGTAATGGTGTAAGAAATAGGAACTTACTAACTATAACAAAAAACTTATTAAGATTAAAATAGGTGGTGACTCCAGATAGCAAAGCTATCAACCTACAGTAACAAATAAATAATAAGAAAAACTTTTATTAACGGTAAATAAGTGCATCTTAGCAAGATCGTTTTTGTTGCGGTTACAGAGCAGTCTTGCTGGAGCCTATTTAATGCAGATATTTATTAGGGGTTAGTCAATTTCTCTTTATAGATAATAGAAATTTCTTTCAGTGTAGTCTTTTGTTTTCGTACCTGTCTACGAGACTTGTCCAAGCCACGTCGTAATTTTTTTCTGTTAGTGGTATTGAAGCTATTAACTGAGCTGCCTCACCTTCCAAGCATGTTCTCAAATGACAAAACTTTTGTATTTTATCTAATTGAGGATCGTTTTCAACTAAAGAGAGAAATATGTCCCTGAACTCTAACCATTTTTCGATTGTCCCCGAAAAAGTTGGTAATTTTAAATTAGGTAGTTTTGCCTGCCCTACAGATCGTGTTACATTTTGAGAATTATCAAGAATACTGTTATATAAATTAGATGGATTAGAAATTTTCGTTTCGGTTTCAAATTGTTTAATGCATGTGCTTATTTTTGCCATTAAATCGTAATAGATATTTTCGAAATTTTCACGTTCTTGAAACTCGTTTTGTTTTTCTTCTAAAGTGCCGTCATGGCTTTCTAAATAATAGTCAATATCTGTCTGATGTTGAGAAAATTCATTAAAAGCAGGTTCTAGCTTGTCGTGACGTAACTTTAATTGTACTATTATGCTTTCGTCGAGCATATCTTGATATATTGTATTAAAATAGTTTAAAACTCTTAGGATAGTATTATTGCATTGACGCTTTTTGAATCTTAATTGCATTAATCTTGCCATTTTTTTTACAAATATGAATAAAATGAATGCCACAAAAGATATAGAAATAGGAAAAATAAAAGGAAAAGACTCACGGAATTCGCCAAATGCTTGCCTCGTTACTAGTCTAGTAAACTGCACTGGAATCCGGCCTTGGATCTCTGCTTGTCTTTTTCTGGTAATCTGGTGTCAACCAATTAATGTCTGATGTCAATCAGGTGGAAGGACCAATAATATGATTGTTGTAAATGAAAGTCAGCTGTCACTTTTTAACATTTACTAACACACTAATAAATATCCATAGGTAAATACATAAAACAAATAAATTGGAATTCTTAGAGCGTCGCTCTCTGAAATGTCTAGCAGTGGACTGTTCTTAGAGTACTTGATTACTGATACTGACTGTTTTTTAGCAGCGCCAGTTCGCAACACAAATTAGCGGGGTTGCCACGTAGGGCAATTATTCACAATTTCTAAATAGTCTACATAAATGCAAATAAATACAATTCTGTATCGTACAACCGCCATGCACAAATAACGATGAAAGTCTTGTGTAAATACCTTTACCGATTTTTTTTACAGTTTTCATTGCTAATTTTATTCAAAACACAAATTTTTCTTTATTCTCTTACTTAATTCATTTATTTATTTGTTTAAATTATCTTTGACAATAACAATTAATTATTTTTTGCCGATACGACGTGATATATTTAAATACAAATTCATTTTAGACCTATGTCGTAGAAGAACTTTTTGTTCGTAACGACAAGAGGAATCATAATTTCGACGGCGGGGTATCGGTTGCCAAATCGCCCCGGCCGGCGGCCTAACATACGTACACCAAATTTCAAGTCAATATTACAAATTTATTTTATCAACCAGTGCAGTGTAATAATGGAGTGGAGTTGCTGGGGGGAGGGGTGAAAAATATTGTAAAGAAATCTGAGGCCTTAGCTTCTAGTACACACCAAATCTCAAAATTTTGTACTCTTGCAAAATTTCTTTACTCATTTTGCTCTATTTGTCTCTACTTATCCCCCACCGCTTCAATAGAATCATCTCAAAATATAATCTGGTTCCAGACGTCGTTATAATACATACGTGTACCAAATTTCAAGTGAACATCTCCATTATATTCTATCAACACCTTTAATAATGGAGTGGGGGGTAGTGGAGGGGTTGAAAAATATTATAAAAAGTTGAGGCCTTGGCTTCTAGTATATACACCAAATCCGAAGTTTCTGTATTCCTACCAGCTTGCTTTATTTGTTTTCCCATATTACCCCTATTTAAGCCCAACCCTTCAACGGAATCATCTCAAAACATAATCCAGTTCCAGGTGTCGTTGTAATACATGCATGTACCAAATTTTAACTGAATATCTCAATTTTATGTTACCAACCCTTTTAATGATGGAATGGGGGGTAGTGGGGAGTTAAAAAATATTAACAAATCTGAGGCCATGGTTTCTAGTATATACACCAAATTCCAAGTCTTTGTACTCTTACCAGCTTGCTTTACTTATTTCCCCTATTTACCCTATTTAACCCCCAACCCTTAACGGAATCATCTCAAAATATAATCTGGTTCCACGTCTCGTTACAATATATAAGTGTACCAAATTTCAAGTGAATATCTCAATTTTATTCTATCAATTCCTTTAATAATGGAGTGGGGGTAGTGGGTGGGGGGATGGTAATATTATGAAAAAATTTGAGACCTTGGCTTCTAGTATTACATCTAGTTCCAAATTTATGTACTCTTGCCAGATTGCTTTACTTTTTTTCTCCAATTTACCCCTATTTGCCCCCCAACCCTTTACCGAATAAGTTCAGAAAACAATCCAGTTCCAGATCTCGTTAGAGTACATACGTGTATAAAACAAGTCAATATCTTAAGCTGTTCCAAAGATATCGTCCGCACAAAAATACAGACGGACAGACACAAAATTTTTGTTTGCCTAAATTTAAAATCTCGACATTTTGTGACATTCTAAACTCATTTCAACAAAACAAAAATTGAAGCTTTTTTAACGATTACTATACTGTTCCATAAGGAAGTGGGTAGAAAGGCTATCACACTTTTTCTTTAATACGGGGAATTATTATATGATTTCTATTGACTGATGAAGGGATAAGCATATCGTCTAAAGCAATTTTTGCCGTATGCATATTATTTAGCATTAGAAGAACTAGAAGCGGTATTGCTTTCACTTGCTACATACGTATGCAAAATTTCAAGGTTTCGTGAACCAAGTGATCCAAATTGAACTTGCAAGTGCAAGATATGGTCTAAACACTGACAAACATGTGAATTTTAATAAAATCTTATAACAGAAGGAATAAGTGGCAAACTGTTGTTATGAATTACACCCCCTTGGAAGTGGAGATTGATACGCCTATGCCTAATAGTGAGTGACTGGAAACTTGTAGAAAGAGAATGGACTTTTCTAGAGTGTGGTGAGAGAAGATTCTTGATTGTTTCTGGATGAATCTAGATGCAATTTCAGAATATATAAGGCGCGATTACCGGCGCAGAAGAAGAAGTTTATTAAAGTAACGTTCGGTTACAAGTGAGGTTAAATATCAAGTAAACAGAGTGTAAAGGTTATTTTGAAGTATTGTATAGTCAGTAAATTATTAAATAAAATGTTAGTGTTTATCTCTTTTTGAAATTATTATAGAACCCACAGATTCATACAGGGTGTTTCCTAAGAGGTGGAAATACGTAACACTATGTAAGCCGCATTTCATATAAAATTTACCAAATTTCGCGATCACTTGAATTTTCAGTTTTTGCCGGAGTTAGTGGTGACACAAACACAACCTTTACGTTTGTCTTTTGAGTTATATAACTAGTCCATTTTCTATGGATTTTATCTTAAAAAAATTGTGCTGTCACCGGTACAACATAGGTATGCAAATTTCAAGGCAATATTTGACCTCACTGGCTGACTTATTGTCCATAGTGATCTTCAAAATATTAACGTTGAATGACTAACACAAGGTGCTTCGCTTCCCTATCCTATACGCTCGCATTTATCTTCGCCCTTGTTACACACGGTTTATAACCCAAAATGTATTAAGGTGACTTAAATATATAAAAAAATTCCGAAGCTTGTTTTTCAAACATTTTTCATATAACAAATATTTGAAAAGATTATTTCCTTATTCCGTAGATATGGTGAACCCTGTATGTTACAAATCTTCCATACTTATTTGCAGCAGAACGAACCTGACATTGTATATAGAATGTAGCTCTGTAAATGTATTACTAGGAGTATTTGAATTATTCTGGCACGCAGCTATTTCAAACGTTGAAACCAATAAATCCATCCTAATGAAAATCTAAAGTTTCGTGAGAAACCTTACATTATATCCAGTAGCTACATTATTATGTTGGTAGTTTGTATTTCTGTTTGTAATAGGATTAAATAATGACTGATACTGTTACAAGGGAAGCGCCAAAGTAAGCTGTTATAAGAAATCTGATATACTGGTTCCAGACCCGTTTCCTTAACACGACCTTCCATCTTCTGTTAGACTTAATATGCCATTCCTTAAATGACTAATATCTGTATGTTATTGATGTCTTTGGAAGGCCGACTTTTTGAAAATTTTTAATGACAGCCAAGAAACGGTGGAAGCATAATGTTATATTAATTAATAATAATAATAATTTTCTGCTTAACAAAATACCTCCTGATAAAGTTAAAAGTGTAGAATTGTAATAAACAGTTCCTAAGCAAGTAAATAAAATTGTACCTTAAATATTTTCAGAATGAATGTGTCTAACTTGTTGCTACATATTGGTTATTTTTTCTCAATAAAGTCGTTCATTATTGTTATTATTATCATTATTATATGCTTTATGCCACTTGTGAGTACACATGTCATTGTAATATTTGATTTGCCTAAGTGGTACCAATTTCTAGTTCATATTTGTCTCTTTAATGGTGCTCTTTTGGATTGTGGTAAGGTTGGTTAAATCCTCCTATTTTGATCTCCGAAATATATGGTAGTGTATGGTGCATTGAGAGATACGTAGGTGGGTATATGTTGTCGAGAAGCTATATTTTTACTATAAAAGAATTAGAGCTACGATAAACCATAGACGATGGCTTCAAATGGTTGGTATACATAGAATAAATAAAAAATTATCTAGTGTAATATTTTCATTTGAAAGATAAGACATTTAATAAATGAGTTATCAAGTCACCCTCCATAGTTATAAGATAATTAAAGTTGTTACCAAGTCTCTTATCTAGAACATTAAAAAGAAAATGTGATTACCAAACTTATACATCTAAAGTAACTTCCTAGAAGTTTGAAAGAAAAAAGTTGTTTGCAGGCGTAATCCAATATTCATTGTTATTATAAAGAAAATCTTTACAATAGTGAGTCTGGTAATCCAAAAATTATTTTAGCGGTCATGTATTCAGACATATTTAGGCATTAGTTGTTAGATATTTATAAAGAAGAATGAGATGTGTGTACATTCGTGCATATAATAACTTATCAATGTCATTTACACTATTGTGTGTAACACATCGACTTTCATATTTCATTGTAGTGTGTATGTATTCTATACGTATAATAAACATATAATTATATTGATTCTTAAACCAAATTACTACCTTATTACATTTGTAATCTTTTTACTTGACACAAATGTATGTTTCCATATAAAGTGGTTAAATAAATCAGACAGATCTCATTTTCTTACTGAAGCAGAATATGCCTAAACTTGTGGGTTTTTAGAGCCAGAAATTAACAGATGTCAAATATAAATTATTTTTATTTTTATTCAACAACACTTTCTTAGTTACGGAGCTAGTACAATCACAACAATAACTAATATATAAAAACAATGCAAACAACAAATAAATAAGTAAACAAATCTTCGTTTCCAACACTCCCCCTATTTGTTTACTGATTTAAAGGTACACAAAGTGAACTTCTATTTCTGATGAATTGTTCCTTTGGTAAAGCCTTCGTGAGAATATCAGCAAGTTGTTTTTTAGATTCAACATAGACAGTTTCAATGAAACCCTTTTCTACTTGGTCACGTATATAATGGTATTTTATATCAATGTGTTTGGTCCTCTTATGGTGTTCTTGACTCTTGACTAACCGAATGGCACTTTGATTATCTACGAATAGCTTGGTAGGTTCGCATACATCTACATTAAGCTCCTGAAGTAATGTTCTCAACCAAATAACCTCTCTGGCTGTTTCTGAACCTGCCACGTATTCTGACTCTGTAGTAGAACGGGAAACGCACTTTTGAGACTGTGACGACCATGTAACCGGTGCCCCAGCTAACATAGTCAAATAACCAGTTGTTGACTTTCTAGAATCAATATCGTTTGCAAAGTCAGCATCGGAATATGCAACAAAATTTAAATCAGTTCCACAATACTTTATTCCATAGTTCTGGGTTCCTTTTAAATACTTGAATATCCTTTTTACTGCTATCCAATGCTCCAAAGCTGGACTACAAAGGTATTTACTCACTTGAGACACAGCGAACATGATATCTGGGCGTGTGACGACAGCGAGAAACATTAAACTTCCTACAGCTTCTCTATAGGGCACACTAAGCATCCTACTATCTCTTATAGATGCTTGGTTTGCATGAAGCACAACATTTGGATCGGCAGGAATTGCTTTGATGTTACAATTTACCATGTTAAATTTCTCCAAAATTTTGGCAACATACCCTTGCTGGCCCAAAAATATACTTCTTTGTTCTCTATTGCGACTGATTTCCAATCCAACATAACATTCTGCAGCACAAATGGTTATCTCGAATATTTTTCCAAGTTCTGTCAAAAATATGTCCATAACCTTTTTAGATTTACACATAATTAGACCATCATCAACGTACAACGCCAGGAATAGTTCATAATTTTCAAAGAGTGCATAAAAAATGCATTTTTCAGCATCTAACTGCTTGAAGCTGTATGAACTAAGAAATTCCACAAACTTCTTATTCCAACATCTCGGAGACTGCTTCAAACCATATAGGCTTTTGTTGAGTTTGCATACCAGAGTACAACCTTTTGTATTAAAGCCTTCCGGCTGCTTCATAAAGATTTCTTCTTGTAAATCTCCGTTCAGGAAAGCCGTCTTTACGTCAAACTGACAAATTTCTAAATCACTGACAGTTGCAATTGATAATAACGTTCTAACGGAATCATACCTTACAACTGGTGAAAATGTTTCAAAATAGTCTATGCCAGATTTTTGACTATAACCTTTTGCACAAAGTCTGGCCTTATATCTTTCAATTTTACCATCCGCTTTATATTTTATTTTAAACACCCATCTGCACCCAATTGCTTTGCGATCCGCTGGTAAAACTTGTAGTGACCACGTCTCATTTTTCATCAGCGACTTAATCTCATCTTCCATTGCTTTCTTCCATTCTTCTTTTTCTTCACTTTCCATAGCTTCTTCGTAGGTCTGAGGTTCACCTACTATTGCTGCACATGCTTCATACCAAATTGGTTTCTTAATATCTTTACGGTGTCTTAAATAATGGCCATTTTCTTCTGAAGCTTTATCCTTAGGCTGATTAATTTCTACTTCTATGTTTTCTGACGTTTGGTTTTCTTGATTAATTTCTACTTCTATGTTTTCTGACGTAGGCTGATTAATTTCTACTTCTATGTTTTCTGACGTTTGGTTTTCTATTCTGCCTTCTGATTTGGTGTCTACGGACTCTTCTTGTAAATTATCTTCATCTTCCATCTCAAATATAACGTTGTTTTGACATGACATATTTCTACTGTCTTTATAAATACATCCATTGAAATTAACATGTTTCACGACGACAACTTTCCTGGCAGCCAATTCATACAATCTGTAATTGGAACTGTTGCCGTCATATCCCACTAATATTTGTTTCTTGGAATTTCTCTCGAACTTATTTCTGAACTGTTTAGGCACAAGTACGAATGCTTCAGATCCAAACCTTCGTAAATGGCTAAGATTTAATTGTTTTCCTGTCCATTTTTCGTAAGGAGTAACATGCTTATCTTGTGCACACAGGCGACGATTTAATAAGTATACGGCCATATTAATTGCTTCCGCCCAAAGATTCATCGGGAGAGCAGTACTATGCAACATACTTTTGGCACTATCAACTATAGATCTCAAATCTCTCTCTGCCCTTCCATTTTGCTCTGGTGTATATGGAGCACTGGTTTCATGTATTATTCCATGTTCTTTAAAAAGATCTTTAAAATGATGGTTAACAAATTCTGTTCCATTATCACTTCGGAATATTTTTATTTTATTACCAGTTTGTCTTTCTGACATTTTCTGAAATTCCAGAAATTTTGTGAAAACGTCACTTTTATGTCTTATGAAATAAACAAAACGATATGAAGTACAATCATCCTTGAATAAAACGAAATAATTAGCTCCTCCTAATGAAGTACTTGATATTCTACCGCAGACATCGGAATGAATGTATTCACCAGGTTTTTCAGCTCGTCTATTCAAATTAGCATTAAATGATTGCTTATGTTGTTTTCCATATTGACAACCCTCACACTGAATACGTGTGACTTCTTTATTTGAGATTTTGATATCAGGTATCATTCCTTTGTCAGACATGTCTTTCAAAGTACGAAAATTAACATGACCCAACCGTTCATGCCATAGCTGAACAATACTCGTTTCTGCGGAGTTTCCTTGAATTTGTGGGATTTCAAATAACATTTTATAGCATTGATTCTCCAGCTTCCTTCCAACAGCAACTACACCATTTTTATTTCTAACTTCTATGAATCTACTATTAAATTCGACCTGCAAACCTTTGCTCGTGGCTGCTCCCACTGAAAAAAGATTTTTCTTCAACTTTGGAACGTATAAGGTTTCTACCAATGTACGAGGAACTCTTCTACCATTCACAACAGCCATTACACTAATTGAGCCAATTCCTTCAGCGGTAATAAAAGAGTTATCTCCAATTTGAACATCTTTGTTCTTTAGTGGTGTTATTTGTGAAAACCACTCTTTGTGCGACGTCATATGCTTTGATGCTGCACTATCAGCGAGCCAGATATCTTCACATCCATCAGCAACTATATTTTTCATCTCAGCACTAAGAGCTTGATTTCTGTAATTTGGATCACAGTTTTGCTTGCTGTAACCAGGTTGAAGTTTACTAAGCCTTATTCTACATTCAGATTTGAAATGCCCCTTCTTGTTACAGTAGTAGCACGTTACATCTTTTTTAGAATACTTTGTATTAGGAATAAAATTACTTTTGGTATTAGAAACAAAATTCTTTTTGTTCGAACTATGAGGATACTTATTGAGTTTAACAGCAGCAAACGCAGTTGTTAGCTCGTCTGCCTGAGTAAGCCTCAATTCTTCTTTGAGAAGTCTTGTTGTAAGATTTTCAAATGTTTGTTTATCTTCGTCGTATGAGTCCCATGCAGTTACGAATGATCCATACTTGTGAGGTAAACTTTCTAAAGTTTTAGCTATTTTATCTATATCGCTTACTTTTTCTTCAACATCAGCTAGAGCTTGTGACATTGACTCTATGTTGCTAATATGCTGTGCAATACTGTCGGTTTCTGACATTTTATAACTGAAAAATTTTTGTTTAATCATCACTTTGTTCGCGGAGGACCTTTGTTCGTGAATTATTTTCAGCCTTGACCACATACTGGCGGCATTATCACACGTTATTACAGTCTGCAATTGACTAAACTCCATTGACATAGATATTAACATCATCCCTTTAGCATTTAAGTTTTCCCATGATTTCTTTACGTTTTCTTCATCTGTTATTACTGGTTGTTTTGCTTTACCATTAATTAAATCCAGCAAACCCTCTGCTCTAAATATTATTTCCATCTGGTATTTCCACAGTGAAAAATTCTTCCCATCGAATTTCTGAATATTAATATTCTTGAACTTGTCCATCTTATTACCTTTAGAATACCTTTAACTGGTATGTTAAATTTGATGTGACTTGACACGAAACTAGTTTTCTTCTATTACTAGAGAACCACTGACCCTTCTTATTGTACTGGGTGTACTGGGCCCATAACCTGAAGCAGAATATGCCTAAACTTGTGGGTTTTTAGAGCCAGAAATTAACAGATGTCAAATATAAATTATTTTTATTTTTATTCAACAACACTTTCTTAGTTACGGAGCTAGTACAATCACAACAATAACTAATATATAAAAACAATGCAAACAACAAATAAATAAGTAAACAAATCTTCGTTTCCAACACTTACAACTAGTGATATTAATCTAATGTCTGAAATCTTGATAAATAATATAACAAAGGCTTTCGATAATTTCTTTCCATTTAAACAGGGTAAAAAAAGACTCATCAACAAAATTTAGTACAGTCAACGAACTAAATCATCATGACTAGTAAGTTTAACGGCAATTTAAAAAAATACTAATCAGTTTAAAAAAGAATACAAGTCAGCACTAAAATCTGAAACTATAATTATATCACTAACCTCATCGCAAATGCTTTTAACAAACAAAAGGCAGTATGGTCAACTATAAATCAAAATGAGCCCAGTCACACTTAAAGTTTCAGCTGAAGATTTAAATATTTTTTTTGTTAATATTTCAGGTGAAATTTTAAATGAATTAAAGCAAAACAACCTAGAACTTAAAGAAAAGTCAAGTTATGTTCTTTTACCTTGAATCAGTATCGTTACTAGAAGTTGGTAACCTAATGAATAAATTAAGTACATCTAAGTGTAAACACTATTATAGGTTAAATAGCGATATGAATTTTTGAAAAATACTGCAGCGCATATTCCACTACGTTTTACGTTGTTAAGAACCGATAGTGTGCAAGCTAGCTATAAAGCTTCATATCCTATTGACCTTATAGATGATGTTTACAATCCAGATATTTGGCCCTCTGGCGCGGTAGTTCGTCGCTTCAATTTCAAGAATAAAAATTTTCCGAAAAGACGTCCATACGTTCCGCAACCTTAGACAATGACAAAAAATCGAATTGTAGCTCCGACAAAAAACTTATTAGTGATAATAAGTTGGCTACGTGTTTGTTACATTTAAATGTAAATTGTTTGACGAATAAAATAAATGAATTTGACGCCTTCTTGAGCGATAAATGTTTTGACGTTTTATATTTGAATGAACATTGGTTTGTAGGAGAAAACATTCTTACCACGCAGCTCCTTAACTTTAAGTTAATAACTCACTTCAGTATATCGGCCTCAATCCACGGTGGGGTGGCTATATTTGCTTCGGAAAAACATAATTGCATCCCTTTAGATCAGATCAGCAGACTCTCTGTTAAATTTCACAGCGAACTATGTGCCGTACTACTTTCCAATACTGTTATTATGACTGTTTATCGATGACCAAGTGGTGACTTAAGTATTTTCTTGGAAACAATTTCATCAACAGTAGATTTACTGCTAGAGAAAAATAAAGAAATTATCATAACAGGCGATTTCAATATGCATTTCCAAACTAATAATAATGACGTCCTGAAAGCCATTAATACACTCAATTCAAGGAGCGAGCGTAGAGACGTCTGCATATACTCGTATTTCGATACGCAAATGCAGCAACGTCGGGCGCGGTTAGTACTTGGATGGGTGAGCCTCTCCAGGGAAACACAGCGTTCTCGCTCCGTCTTCTAACGGCTTGTATATCAGCGCATGCGTAGAAGGTATGTAACTTTAGGCGGGGGTTACATAGTGGATATACCATCCTTCGGAGGGGATGTAAAGCAGTCGGTCCCTTGTCTATTAAATGTTAGGCAAGTAAAAGATCCCTACTCTTCGATAGAGAAGAGGTTCGGCAAAATTTCCAGGTTGGGGGTAGCTCGTCTCCTGGCGTCGGTGATTGGCCTTGGTAGCGGAAATAGGCCGACGTTAAATAAGTGACTAAAAAAAAAAAAACACTCAATTCATATAACCTATATTTTTTAAATTCTGAAGAGGCTTGAAATAGAAACTGCCTTGATAACATTTTTGTTAACACAGATACTAATAAGTATAGAATAAGAACAGTTAACACTGGCCGTTCGGACCATTTGGGTTTAATGTTGAATTTTAACACAAATAATAATAATAATAATAATAAATTAAGAAATATACCTGAGATAATAATTTACAGGCCCATTACAGATAAAGGTTTGCTTGATCTACACGAGTCTATATCTACTGTAAACTGGACGATTATTAGAGAAACGAATATCTATTTGACTAACAAACTTCAATATTTCTTTCAGCACATATTGCAGGCCGTGGAAAGTAGTTTCCCTATAAAATCAAAACTATCCAATAAAGTATCCTCTCATAAACTAAACTGGTTCAATGATGAGCTTAGGCAGAAAAGGGAAAATCTCCACCTACTACAAGATATTTATAAAGTTAGTCCATATGAGCAGTTGAGGAAATGAGGAAATTAATACGTAATAAAAAAATCGAACATGACTTTGATCCTTGTATTCATCCCGATAAGTTCAATGATTATTTTGTAAACATTGCGAACGAGATAATAAAAAATCTACCACAAAGTGGAACAACTTGTGATAGCTTTTTAGATACTTCAAAATTGCATATTCCTACTAACACTAAATTTCACTTTAGGGAAGTTAGTTAAAATGAAGTTTCCGATACAATATCAAATTAAAAAAACAGTAATGATGCCTATAATATTAATATGAAAATTTTAAGAACAATAAAATATTTAATACTAATTCCACTAACTGACTTGATCAATCTACGTATACGTTATAACATTTTCCTTGACGAGCTTAAATTATCCAAGGTAGTACCCATACATAAAAGGGACTCCAAGGAAGAGCCCTCGAATTATCGTCCAATTTCAATAATTCCTTTTCTAGCCAAAATCTTCGAGATGATTCTAAAAAAACAAATAACAGAATATTTTGAGCACAATAATCTTTTCAATCAACATCAATTCGGTTTTAGGAACAACAAATCCACTACATTAGCTATCCTCTCTGTAATTCATTTTATAAGCAATGGCTTTGAAAAAGGTTTATACATTTACTCTCAATTCTTGGACCTTACCAAAGCGTTTGACTGTGTATCACATGATATTTTGCTAGATAAGCTAAAGTTCTATGGATTTGACAAAAACAGTGAAGACTTAATCACTTCCTATCTCAGCAACCGTCATCAATTCGTTACCAACAAAAGCACAAGCTCGGCCTTGTTACCTATAAAATATGGAGTACCACAAGGGTCTATAATCGGCCCCATATTATTTCTTATATATTAACGATTTGCTCATTTCAATGACTGACAGCCACTTTACGCTATTTGCTGACGACACCACTATCTCAATCCCTTCTTCTGGCCTCAATGATTTAATAGAAAATGCAAATAAATCGCAGTCAAGAGCTGAGAAATGGTTCCTGGCCAACCAGCTATGCTTAAATCGGTCTAAAACTGAGAAAGTAATATTTAGCCTAAGAAATGTAAATGACGTAGATATTTCTACCATTAGTAGTGAAATCTTATTTCTAGGGATCTACCTTGATACAAAGCTATCATGGGAACCACAAACAACGTATCTATGTAAAAAAGTCTCAAAAAGGTGTACCTACTAGGGAGTCTGTCTTACAAAATTTCACAAAGAACCCGCTTAATTGCTTACCACATACCACCATTTCTAACGCAATTCTGGCCTGGAGTCATACTCCATCTGCCAGTACGGTTTTTTCATTGCAAAGAAAATCAGTTGGGGTGATTGCTGGTCTGAACTATAGGGATGATTGCAAGAACGCATTCATTCAATTTAAAATTCTTATACTGCCTTGTACGTACATATTTCATTGCCTAATGCACATAAAAGTCAATGAAAGCAAATATGCAACCCACAGCAAATTACATGGCTACCCCACAAGAAAGTGTAACTCAGTTTTGCCAGACTATCTGAGGTAAACTAAAAGTAGAAACAGCATAAATTACTAGGGAATAAAATTCTTTAATGCATTACCCAACCATATCAAACAGTTAAACTCTAGAAAATATAAAGAAACGGTAAACCTTTTTCTGCTTAGAAAGGCGTTTTATTCATTTGGGAAATTTCTATGTGCAGATTCTAGTCATTTTAATCTGTGTTAGTTCTCGCCTTATGTACGCTTTTGTATTTTATTGTTTTTGTCTTATTTATGATATAATTATTATTATTACCTTTAATGACATTCTAAAGTTTCTGTATTCCATGTCTTGACCTGTGTAAATACTACATGTATTAAACACCAATAGACTATTATTATTATGACCAAACTAGTAAAAGAAGACCTTTCATTACAGTTCACATATTTCAATAGTTTATGTTTTGAAAAGAAAATTTTCCTGAATGTTTTAATATATCAAAAGTCACTCCAGTATTTAAAAAAGGGAATGAAAATCTTACAACTAATTACAGACCAATGTCAATTGTACCTGATCTGACTCAGTTGTTAGAGTTAGCATTTAAGGCTAGATTAATGAAGTATTTGGAGAAGAGACATTTGCTTAGTTGTAGTCAGTATGGATATAAAGAAGGAAAATTTACCACTAAGTCATTGTAACGTTTATTACTGACCAGTTTGAAAATGGAAATATGACCATGACATCTTATCTAGATTTATCTAAGGCTCTTGATCGTGCTTCTACTGATATGTTATTAATGAAATTAAAAAACTATGGTGTTAGAGGACCTGCTCTATCTTTTGTTCAAAGTTACATCACAAATAGGTATCCGTGTGTAAGTTATGACACTACTTTATCTTCTCTAAAGCCACTCAAACCTGGAGTTCTCCAGGGATCCATCTTGGGACCAGTCATATTCATAATGTATTTAAATGAAAATATCGTTGCATCTGACTGGTAACTATATTGAATACGGTGATGACACCACCCTAATTGCTGTGGAAAAAGATTCGAAACATCTCAAACAAATATTAGAAGATAAGCACTCTTAAACTAAAATCCTTCTATCTCCATCAACAATAACGAGACTGGAAAATACCTAGGTCTCACTCTTGACAGTAACTTATCTTCGGAAGCTCACATAGATTGTTTGTCCAAAAAATTGTCTAGTTGTGCCTACTTATTAGAAAATCTCAATTACCTACCTTGTTCATCAAAATGTAATTGTAATAGCTTATCATGCACATTTCCATAGTCTATACTATGGCATTATACTTTGGGGGATCTCCACATGACTACAAAATTTTTAAATTGCAGAAAAGGGCAATAAGAACCGTTACAACTTCTAAATTTAATGACACCTGCTGACCTATATTTAAACATCTAGGAATACTTACTTCTATTAATCAGTACATATTTGAACGTATTGTCCATGCACAAAATCTTCTCCAAGAATATCAATTTCAATGTATGTGTATTATACTTTTTAAATGGAAAATATACCTCTGTCACCTCGTATTTACTATTGACCATAAATTTTCATTTGCAATAACAAATAACAATGAAAATGACTTAATTTAATTAAACTGGTAGGAACAGCAAGCGAAACATTTCTTTATCTTTCGAAATAGTTACAAAGTGTATTGGAGGCAACTCAGTTATATCAATATTCTTCTAGGATTAATAGATTTCGAGATAATAGCATGTGAAAAAATTTAACCAATAAACTAATGCTATATGCATAGGAGTTACTAAATAAAACAAATTGTGAAATGTGCACTTTTGGTGTTACAACGTTTTAAATATTTCTTCTAATTTTCGACGTATTTGTCCATATGAAAAGCTACAATACGCCAGGAGACTATACAAGTTTGATTTTATTTTCAAGAATTGCTTAAAGAACTAAACGTTATATGTATACCTCACTCTCATGTATATATGCATGTTATTAGCATTTCTGAAATTCCATTTGCAAGTTTCCCCTTTATATAAGTTAATAATTATCCTATACTGAAAACAATGAAAATACGAACAGTACAGGCAAGTTAACTTACCTTTTGTTATATGTTACAACTAGTAAATACCACGTAAAGCTTCGCAAAATTGTCGATCAAAACTATTTAAAACAACAAAATTATAAATGGAGTGTAAATGTTTGTTGCAATTGTAACTGCGTATTGGAAGACGTACAGATAACCCTGTTAATTGGTTTTAAATTTACATCCGCATTCTAGGGAGTGGCGTAATATTTTCTCTTCGATTCGTGCTCTATCTGGATCATGATGCATGATAAGTACAAATACAAAACTAAGCACAACGGTAATAAATAATATTATATTTCATATAATTCATTGTGAAACTGTAATTGTTATCTTTGGTAGACAGAGCGTAATACCAATTTTTAGCACAAACCGGAGACACTGTCCTTAACTGCAACAATATGATTTTTTTATCGAATTATACTTTGCTTAATAATTACAAAAATTTAATTTATTCTGAATTATAAACTATTAGACGACAGCGGTATAATGTTTTTTATTCGCATCACAAGTTATCCAGGTAACTCCGTGAAAATGCAGGATTTTGTGCTAGATACAGAGAAACAAGGCCCTATAATTTATTATGTCCCATGTCCGTACTATTTCTTACTGATAATGTTATAATTAAGATTATTTCACTATAAGTGGGTTCGAGTCCGCTTCATTAGGTAGACAGAGTTAGCAAATTAAACGCCACTAACTGCTGATTACTATCCTATACGGTACATCTATCGAAAAGCAAAAAAAAAAAGAAAAGTTCAATATTTTTATTTTTCAATGGAAAACCATAACCAAAATTTGAAAATTTCAGAAACTTGATTATTTAAATAGTTAAATATCGCACTAGTTGTACTTGACTTTGACGAATATCTATTTGATTAATTCTTGCGTCGTCAGCGACCAAGGTAATTTTTTAAATGCTGGATGCTGATACAAGCAGATTTCCGCAGCTCGACTGGACAGCGAGGAAAGAACCCAGTGAACTGATTTATTCATTGCCTAACATCCATACGTGTCACATAGTTTAACTTGACGATATGGCAATTCTTGAGTTTAGTTTTTTTTTTCTTACGGATTTTTCACAGTGACTGTTAAAGTAAATTATTTGAATTTAGGATAAAAAAAAAACAACATAGTGTCGTACTATAGAAAAATTACCAATGGTACTCTCTCTCTTTCTCTCTCTGGCGCTACAACCCTTGGTGAGCCTTGGCATTCTCAATTACATCTTCTCAGACGTTTCTGTCTGATGCACGCCTTCTCCATGCCCTGATTACTATTTTCTGCAGATCTTCTTCAGCTTTATCTAAAAATCGTGTTTTTGATCTTCCTCCTCTCCTTGCACAGAGGGTGGGCCGGCTGAACATTGTTTTTTTAATTGGGTCCTTTTCCTCTCTTCACATAACATGCCCAATACATTTCAGACGACTAATTTTAACAGATTGGATTATGGTTCGTTCTACTAGAATACTAGAATAGTTCAAGGTTGTATCTCTTTGGCCATTCCAGCCACTCTGCTTATTTTTGCATCATGGTTCAAGTTTCAGACTCATACATTAAAACTAGCTTTAGGGGATTAGATTTTTATAGATTAATATTTTCGTTTTTCTCGAGATATTTTAAGAGACAAGCTTTCTGTCTGGGTATCGTTTTATTAGTTACCATTGACCTAAGATAGACAGATTCATCAATAGGTCTGGTTCTCGTGTTTCTCGCTAAAGTTAACATGTATTTGGTTTAAGAATGATTGATCGGCAGCTGGAACTTCCCATTTGCTCTTTCTAGAGCTAGATAGGTCTTTTTAGCATCTCTTAGATTTAGACCTATTATATCGACGTCATCAGCATACGTTAGGATTTGAACCCTTCTATTAAATGTTGTACCCGTTGTTATTATTTCGGCTTCCCTTATGATTATTTTGAGAGAAATTAAAGAGTATACAGGACAGTCCGTCTCCTTGCCATGCCGTAGCCCTTTATTGGAGGTGAAAGATCTGGAGAGTGCACCTTATGCCTGTACTTTGCCTTCTATTCTATCCACAGTCATCTTTACTAGTCTTATCAAAAATCTTGTTATTCCAAATTCAATCGTTGCTGAATAAAGTAGTGTTCGATCAACTCCATCGCATGCTCTAGTATCTCTCTTAGGGTTGAAATTTGGTCAATTGTTGACATACCACTACGAAAGCCTGTTTGCTAATGTTCAATTATTCTTTCGGCATATGGCTTCAGTTTAAACGTGAATTAGTATTTGTTTGCTTATAATTTTATTGAAACATATTCTTTATAGGATTTTATAAACAGCAGAAAAAATAACTATCTATAAAAGAAAAAGTATGTGTAAATTATTAATGAAATCTTTGTATTCTTTCGATAACCTTAATTCTGGTTATGCTAGCAAATTAAAATCCTAAAACGAATTTGTCTAATTTCTTATTTGACAATTCTCATTCTAACACTAGCATCCACACAGTCTCCTACGGCCATGCAGATTAATGAAGAGTTTTTAAGACAAGGTAGATAAATAAATTCATTTTAGGCCTTTGTTCTCATTTTTAACTGAATCCTCATGATCGTAGGGGGTTATGTAGATACTAGTTTAATCTGCATGGCTGTAGGGAACTGTGTGGATGATAGTGTTAGAATGAGAATTGTCAAATAAGAAATAAGACAAATTCATTTTAGGAGTTTAATTTGCTGGCATAACCAGAATTAAGGTTTATTATTATTAGTTATTTTTTTCTGCTGTTTGCAAAACCCTATAAAGAATATGTTTCAATGGTTTCAGTCTTGAATAGAGTAGCGCGGATAATACTTTGTGGGCTACGTTTGAGAATAGTGTCATGTCCTCTAGTTGCATATTATACTGAAATACCTGTTTTCAGGGATTATTCCTTATTGCCATATAGTGCACATCCACTTGTGTAGGGAAGCACTTTTGTCTGGCGCTTTTATTAGCTCAACAGGTATTTTCTTTTATCCTGGAACCCTAGTATTGGCTAGTTCTTGAATTTCTTCCCTGACCCATGGTACAGTGAAAGGATATTCTGGAATCCTCTGATGACACATCCATGATCAGAGCTCCGAAACTCCTTAGACAATGTCCAAATTGTGCAAAGCATGGCTGGCGAGCACAGATGTTACTTCATGCCATATGCTCATCTTGAGAAAGATGTTCCCTTCTTGGGTAAAATGTTCTCGTCTTTGGTAAAAAGTTCAAAGAATGTTAAATGTGGAAATACATCGAACATCGAAACACGGCACGAACATCAGAACATTCCAAACTCAGGTGTATCGAGCAAAATATCACAATGCGTCGTACTTGATAAAGTTCTGAAAGCATGATGGTGTTCGATGCCAAATAGAAGCATAGAAACATTTGATGCTTCTATGCTTTGTAAAATGTTGAGTCATGTGCAAAGCACTGCAACGTGTCGGCACTTAGACAAAAAACATTCGATGCAAAGCTGTTGTTGTCGAATCAGATTACAAAACACAGGAACGTGTACTATTTCTGAAACAAAATACAGAGGACGGCTAGGTGTCAGCACGTCTAACGAATGATAATTAACTCTGCTTTTCTGTGCAATCTGTTTTATATTGTTGTTCGTAAGGTGAGATGATCACAGAATTGAGGACAATCCTGAAGACCAGACTGGACGAATCTTGTTGTCGCCAGTGACCACGGTCATCTTTGAGATGATGGATGCTGTGTGGTGAGGAAAGCCCGGCGAACTGATTCATTAATTGACTATAATCTATACGTGTCACATAGTTTAATACATTTAATACATTTTAATGTATGTATTTTTTAATTAAGAGACGGAGTACATATTTTACAACTTCCATATCTTATAGTGAGTGATCACGCTGTATAATTTTCTATTTTCTAAAAGAATATCACATTTCTATACTTGGAAATATACACGATTCAAACATTATTGCTGAATCCTTAGTAGAATGAGGCAAGGCTATGATGATGTGAGAATTTCTAAAGATATTATAAAGATTTGACGGTTCATAAAAATATGTGAGTGTTTTAAATTGAATTATTCTTTTGTAAAGTACATAAGTAGACTTTTCTTAAAAGCAATACTTGTTAACCTCAATGATCTTGAAGAAATACAAAGTTTGCTTCGCCACGTTTTTAGTATACATAAAGCAAGAAAGGGATCTGAAAAATCGCTTAGGTACTTTGTATATTTACATATTGCGACTTTTCGCATAAAATGGATGGATCTTACTTTATAGACTACCTTTTCTTTATTTATATAGTTTCTGGTTACATTGTTGCTTTGCCTGTAGTTTCCTGGGATGACGCAGCTCATATTGAAAAGCAACATTTTCATGTGTTATATTTCGTACAAAATTTATATGAAATAGAAAATAGATTTGTATTAATATAAACAAAATACAATGAACACTGTATTCAAATGACCATTGTTAATTTTTAATAAATTAGTCTAAATATATTTAAAATAGAATAACTGGCTAAATTTGCATAACTAGAAGAGACAAAAGTTAAAATATAAATTATAATTTATGAAAGTACACGCTATTGAATTATAATTAATTTAATAATTTTATCACACCCTCTGGCTCTAATATATGCATTTATGTGACCTGCCCTGTTGTTCATTTAATTTTAATAGAATTTTAATGTATTGGCTGAAACTGTTTCAGAATTGTTATTTTTAATACATTAGAAAAAAAAGCTGAGTAAGGAATCACTGCTTCCACATCCAGATTTCTCATCCTAAGCACTTTAAAGGAAACATCTTGATTAGATTTGCACTCTAGTATGTGGAAATTATTGGTCACAGAATTTTATCGATACCAATTCTATTTGGGACAGATGTCATATAAAAATATTATAAAAAAAATCTGAAGGCCTTGGCTTCTAATACATATACTGAACTGAAGTTTCTGTACTCTTAGCAGAATGCTTTACTTATTTTCCCCTATTTACCCCTATTCACCCTCCAACCTTTCACCGGATATGTTCAAAAAACAATCAAGTTCCAGAACTCTGTATAATATATACGTGTATAAAATTTCAAGTCAATATCTTAAACCGTGCGGACAAAAGAGAAAACGTGCGGACAAAAAAAAGTTACGGACCGACAGACAGACAGAAAAATTTTTTTCGCTCAAATTTAAAATCTCTACGTTTCATGACATTCTAAACCTATTTCAGGTAAAAAAAAATAGAAATTTTTTTTATGATTACCATACTTGTAATGTAAAATTTCTAGCTGCTACTACTGCTTGCTAAAGTACGTCATCACATACACAGAATACAAAAGAAATATACCGAATAGAGAAGATTTTTTAAAGACTTAATCTTAACGCCTATTTTGATAAATGGAAATTTCAGAAATATTTGGGTGTACGGAAAGATTAACCGACATGTACGAAACTAAACGGGTTGTCTATTCCATGTTCAGGAATCTGTATCGACTCTTGGTCAGGAATAGCGGATTTAGCAGACAAAATAAAAAATGTGTTTATATTGTTACGCACAACTTACATACAGGGAGCAAAGGTGGCGCAGCACGTCGCACAGTGGGGCAAAAAGCTACGTTTGTGGACAAAAATCGCCTCCTAGCTCAAATTTTGACCAAATTTGATTTTTTTTAGTGATCATGAGGAATGTAGCTTCAACGCCCGACTGCTACAATTTAAAAAAAAATTGAAACAACCCAAAAACTTAAAAATAATGCTGGACAATTTTTATAAAAATAACACAGCCACACATAAAAAAAATCTAAAAAACCTCAAAAAACCCAAGCGATTTCAACATCTCATAAATCGCTGTAATTTCTTCTAGACAAAAATGACCCCCCCTCATTTTTGTGCTAGATTGATTGCAAATTAAATTTCCAATCCGATGATGTAAGGTACGACATTTTTCCGGTGCTCTTTAAGTGAGATATCGGCCGCCAAAATGAGAGGTCCGAGGATTTCACTTCTCGAGCGACACGGCCCAGCTTCGAGGGCCATTTCTGTCAAACGAAAGCTAGCAAAAATTTGAAAAAATTTAGAGATACGTAGATAGAGGTAAGAAATTGTTTGTCGCTAATTGGAGGTTGATGTGCGCCTTGGTTTTCGAGATATTTCCGCTCGAAATCACCGGAATCTATTATTTAATTTTTTTTAAGAAAATATTCTACTACTATTTTGGATTTTTTAGGTTATGTTTGACTGTTGTCAAATTTGTAGCAGATGTCCATTGAAAACGCATTCAGCCTGAAAATAAAAAAAAAAGAAATTTGGTTAAATATAAAGCTGACATGAGATGTTAGCCGATAAAATTAATTTATTAAAAGTTTTCAGGTTATGTAACACATATTCGAATGTATTGTTATTCGCAAGCATTTTTCGCTATTTTATACCTTAAGACTTCCTTACATAATATTTTTTATGATAATAGATTCATTTGATCTAGATAAAAATATTGTATAAAAATTGTCTAGTATTATTTTTGATTTTTTGGGTAGTGTTTTATTTATTTCAAAATTGTAGCAGTTGGGCGATGAAGCTACATTCCTCATGAGTATTTAAAAAAAGTTTATTAAATTTGGTCAAAATTTGAGCTGGTAGACGATTCTTGTCCACAAATGTAGCTTCTTGCCCCACTGTGCATCGGTCACGACAATGGAAAAACTAAATATTTTGGAGTATTAGTTTATGTGTATCATATCAAATTTCTTACGTTTCCTTAAGAGACCTGCACGTTGTTACGACATAATGCCACTAGTGGACTACATCAAAGCTGACTCAAAAATTCTACCAATTCAAACCTGGTGAAAATCCACAACATTACACAAATCAGAGAGAATCATGCACCCTTTTGATAACGCCAATTATGGTGACGTTTCGAAGAGCAGATTAGGCCACGCCTCCCTAAAATGATTGGTGAAACAAACAACGACCACAAAGCAGTGGCATGCAGATATAAATGGTTGCAATCTTTTGAGACACACCCAGGTTACTGGAAATCTAGCGATAGATATTCTATGCCTGCACACTATGTCACTGGACATTCTTTCTTATCGAGTTATTACAGACGATCGCTATACATCCCATCCCATTTGGTGGAGGTTTAGAGGCATGCATATGTTCCAGTTATTGAAGGAACAGCGGCCGACATTTTGAAACCTACAAGGCGTCTACTTTTAAGCCATGATTATTAAATGTCAAGCTGACTTTTTTTAATAATTCATTTAATTTACAACTTAAGTTTGCACCACTAAGAACAATTCTCACATCACTTTTCTTGTGTACCAGGCTCTATGATGTCTATAGATGTTATAAATGTGTCAGGTAATTGCACGCTGACTCCTGAACTATAATGCTTACTCTAGTTTTCAAGTAGCTTTTTTAAGGTTGTCTAATTGATGGTGTGTATTTGTACATCTGTTTATTTTAGATTTCAATGTAATAGCCCAATCCATCAGATATGTTGGAAAGCAAAATTACAGACACATCCAACAGTTCCTTAATTTGATTTTAGTGGTGTTTATTTTTCGATTGACGGCAGTATGAAGAAAGCGATAAGATCCTGTTCAGCGAAGTAAAAAGTTCACAGGAGCAATCAATGCCGTTGTAACACACCGGAAAACTGTATGATCTGTAGGAGGCGAAAAAGGTATAGAGAAATAATAATGTTATTTTTGATTTATTATAAAAGGATGCCATCTTTATAACCTGGGCTTTTATTTGAAATAACTTTTTACAAATTACTTTGTTATCGAAAGTATAAAAAGAAGCTAAAATAAAGCAATATTTTGTAAGATTGGATGATAGCGTGTTTTATTTTGCGCAGGACTGGACCTATACTTGTTGCATTATATGCCACAAAATAAAATATTTTGCTTTGCTTTTATGAAAACGTACTTAGAGTATCGTGACAAGAGAAATGTCGAGAAAATGTGTATATACTAATTTATAAATGGAAATAATTGTTATATGCAGAGATATGCAGGTATTAACATTACTTACTAAAGTTTGAAAATCCAACTTAGTTATTATACTCCTCGTAAATACAAAACGAAAAGTATATTGCATTCGATCGGCACATTTCTAAAACCGGTAATATTGCTCGTAGAAAAAAAATTATATCACTGTGTTGGTGATCGAATTCTGAACAACTTTCAAAATGTCCGTCCGTCCGTCCGTCTGTTCATCTGTCTGCCCGTCTGTCCGCCCGTCTGTCTGTCTGACTTGTATGCGCTTTTCTTGCGAAGCCGCAGCCAAATTTTGCTATTTTTTTCGGTTTTCGACTCATTCGAATGTAAGAAAGGAAAAACAACAAAATAATTCAACTTACCGATTACATCACTTTCAAATTCTACTTTCTCTCCACTATATTGAGTTCAAGTTGGTAATAATTATTTTTCTTCTTAATCCCAACGAAAGACTGGTTTGAGTTAGTTTTAAGTTTATTCCCCTCGGTTTTGATTGTCCTGTATGTTGATTTAGCCGGTATACATTTATATTTCAAACGCATATTTATATTACCTGTGTCACATTCTATTAACATTTTGCGTTGATCCTGTGCATATCGAAAGTCCTGCAATTCACTTTCTTGGATTTTAAAAAATTGCACCGTTTTATGTACCGCCGGCCCTTTTTACGTCGTTCAAGGAAGAGCAGTCATTTGATCAATATTTTAATAAATGTCTATTCTAGGAACTTATAAATACTGATCTTGATTTAAATGATATACCCTAAGGTAGAAACAGAATAATAAATCATTTTATGACGGAATTATTGTTGACGTTCAATAGTTTTATTTTAAGATATAGTTTTACGCTCTTTCTAATATTAAAGCAGTATGGATTTATGTACTATTTATAAGACCTACTACTATATTTACATTTACCTTTGAGAATGTTCCAAAGTAATTAACGTAATAAAATATTATGGATGATGTGCAAATTGTTTTAACTTACGACATAGTAGTGCGTTTATTAGGACGTAGTTTGTGTTTATTTAGAACAATTTAATTTAGATTCTACAAAATTATAATGACGCCACAAGTATTATAACCGTCTGAAGGCTTGAAGTTATTTGGTAGGGGGGTGGAGATATTTAAAAAAAAGAGGCACACATCAAGTGAGGATTAACATTTTCTAGAAAAAATTCCAATGCCACAACTGAAAATCGAACCCAGAATCTCAGGGTGAGAAACACGTCTCCACGACTATGAACCATGCAAATACTGAAAAATAATATATTTGTATCTTATTTTTCAATAATTGTTTCCAAGGAGATATGTTAGCTACAACGTATAATATAATTTACCGTTAACACGAACTGGCGTGCATCTTGCATTTCTTTCTATCATTACACCTTCTTCACCCTCTTATAACAATTGCTAGCATCTTTTTGCTGGTAATATATTTATTTCCTAAGGTTCTATTCTAAAGTATAAATTTCTTCATGCTGTTTTCATTATCTTACTTAATCTATATCTAGAGTATTAATAATCATTAATTTGGGTAAATCTTGCTAGCCAAATATCATAACTAGATTTCTTAAATTTAAGTTACAAATAAACCATCAAAATGCCATAATTATTGAGATATGTTTTGTGTTATTGATTTTTTAATGGAAAACATAATTTTACAAAACTGTTAATACCTGCCAATCTGCCCTTGTTTGTTACATTTCTACTTAACCTCAAGTTATTGATATCTATTCTGTGATTGTTATCGAAGGCATGTTTTGGAACACTATAGGTCTCAGATATTACATTTTTAAGATGGATATGTTAATTGAATATTGTAATAACTGAACGTTTCGTCTGTCCAACATACTTAAAATTACAATCTTAACAACTAATTTCATAAATCTCTGACCCTTAATAATTTCATAAATCTCTGCCCAAAAGCTGTTGCAATTTTTTCCCGATCAGTGAACATCTATCATATCTAAGTTTTAATTAGTCTTGCTTTAATAACGAGTAAATCGAGATCCACAAAGAATTGATACAAATTTTGAATTCCATTCAGTTTGAAAGGTTGAGGAGTTCCTTAAGGTGGCCACTCACTAGAAAAAGACACCCGTTAAGGAAATATTTATTATTTTTGGCCATAACTTTTTTTCTTAGTACGTATATTTAAAAAAACTATAAGAGTAGAACCATAACAAAACTATTACTATGAATTTTCACTCAATAATTCCCGTGGTTTGCAAAATAGCTAGTTTTAAATTTAAAAATTATGTTAATCTGCCTATCTCGAAGTTTTAAAATCTAGTTATTTTGCAAACCACTAAAATTATTGAGTGAAAATTCATAGTAATAGTCTTGTTATGGTTCTACTTAGGTACTCAGAGTTTTTTTAAATATACGTACTAAGAAAAAAAGTTATGGGCAAAAATAGTAAATATTTCCCTGTCGGATGCCTCTTTCTAGGGAATGGCCAAATTAAATCTACATTTTCCATTAATTTAACAACTCTACTTACACGGTATCCGCTGCTTATCATACCAAAAGAAAAGAATGAAATGGGTCTGGTAGTGGATAAATATAGATAAGCCTAGATATGGATCAAATACTGATGATAATTAAACTAAGATATTTTTGAGACATGTAAGCCTTAGTGAAACAAGCTAACCAGTACACTCTTCGTCGATTTACCGCACTTTTTATATAATTGTTGCGTGATGTAGATGCCATGATGGACCCCTTGGCAAATTTGTTGTCCTTGTTAGTATCCTTAACAGAATAAAAACAGGAAAAAACCAAAAAATAGAAAAAGCAAAAGAAACAAAAAAGTAAAACAAAAAATTAAAAACATGTAACAAAAAAATAATAAGAAAAGTACACGAAAACAACTCAAGTTAATATATAGAAAAGGAAAATGGAAAGAAAAATGAAAAATTTAGAAAAAGAAAAAAAATTATAAATTTATTTGAGGTACTTAAGCATGTGTTATTATGTATCAGAAACGATTTGTTTTGTCCACAAAGATAATTTAAGTATAGGTTTATAGTTTAGTTCATATATAGTGCATAGTATTTTTTAGCATTAAGTACTTACCAATCTTATAGAGATCCTCTCTTAAACAGCAGTGTTGTGCGAATGGCTTTACAGCCACAGCCATATATTACAACTATAGATAGATAGAGATGGATAAAATTGTTGCACATTCTATAGAATATTCTTCGCAGTTGTTTTTTTTATAAATAATATTTGTTTCAGAGATTATTTGTTTAAGTACAAAACAAGTTTATTAATAACTTTTTTATTCATCGATCGATTTTGTTCAAAAACAATAGCGTTTTTCCTCTATCTAACACTAACTAACTGCCCAAATTCCAATACAATCGGACTTTTCGCTCTTTAGTTATCGTGCTTACAAGAAACGCGACGGACGAACGGACAGACAGACAAGACAGGCGAACGGACGGACATTTCGAAAGTTGTTCAAAATTCGATCACCAACACAATAATATGAAAATGTTTCCTCTACGAGCGACATTACCGGTTTTAGAAATGTACCGATCGAATGCAATATACTCTTCGTTTTATATTTACTAAGAGTATAATAACAGACGTAAACGAGATCCTAGTTGAGAGAAATCATCCTACTTTTGATATATTAGCATGTGGTTTTAAATTAAATTTAAAATAATTAGTCTTCCGAAAATAAGCGAAAATCTTTATTTAAAACTATGCGCGATATTATTTGGTCCCGGAGTTACCTCTTTCAATGAGTTATCTACTGGACAATTATTATCAGAAGAAACTTTAGAAGAAAATTTGAAGCAGCACGTAAACATCGACAAGGTTTCCAGACAATCATCACACCTAAATACGAACAGGGATTTAATAATGATGTTGCTATTACATTAGATAAAAAATTGTTAAAATTGCGACCTCTTCCAAACCTTAAAAATTTTAAATAAAAATAATGGGGGTTTTCTATTTTCGTCTGCTATTAAATAATACCGTCCATTTCTTTGTGAATCACCTGTACGCATGTAAATTGCCAGTCACTTTGAAGTATCATGTACTGCAATCTAACATTCACTTTGTATATAAAGGCCCTTAAAGTAAGCATTCTGTATATGAAATACAAATAATACATTTCTTCAAAGAACTGAGTTATTCAACGCACTGTTTGTACGCTGTGGATAAAAAGAAAAAGAATTCCTCCAGACATGGGGTAAAAAACCACAGAAAAGCAGAAAGGTGTCGCCTTCGTCTAGAATAGGGAGCGTCGTTTGAGTGGCCGTAGTACATACAAAAGAATACTTGAATAATAAAAGACATAATAAGAACTCTAAATTCTACTCTTTGCACCTATCATTTTCCCATAATAAAATTGAGATTCATTACAGAAGTTTATTTGATACTATCGACGGTCTTGGTTCACCGCATAATAATTACAACCTATAAAAGAAGCAATGAACAGAATAGTTGATATATTACTGTCATAGGTTGTCTGTGATTGATATATTGTTGTAATCGAATGTACAAATCTTGATTTTCTTTCTAGTTATACCTGATGAATCAAATATTTTCGACGATGCTTTCCCTTTAAATTAATCTAGTTCAAAATAAGCATGAATATATGCCTTGTATATGTTGAAATTTAATGGATTTGAAAATTTACCACCCATATTTCAGTAATGTGAAAATTCTCAGTGTTCATGATTTCTTTCTATTGTGAGATATCTTCACTACTTTGTAAGAAAAAACATTTAAATATATGAATCATTGGACGTTGAACTACAAAAAATAGAAGCAATCTCTTCTTTAATTGATTGATGGTGGGCATTGCTGCCGATTCCAGCACCCGTTTTATATACCGCCGAGCCGGCTGCATACGCTGGATTGGATGTGGGATATGCTTGTTGTCAGCAGCGAGAGCCACATGATGCATGTAGTAGGAATATAGGATGGGAAGAGTAGGTGTTTGTGAGATGCTTCTTTTTATGTTTCCATGCCTCTTTTAAGTTTCCATCTATCATCATCGGGTGGGGAGTGTAGGTGTTTGTGGGATGATTCTTTTAAATTTCCATGCTTCTTTTGATTCTTCCTCTGAATATCCTGTTTCTTGTTTCCGAGTCTAGCAGTGTGTACTTCCCCCTGTCCGCCAAGACATAAATTATCTCGCCGCAAGAAGATTTTATCTATGAAGCGTTCCACAGATGGACAACCACCTACAGTGAAAGTGAGCCCCTAGAGAACCTTTGAAGACACCCTGTATACCGGATTGCCAAGTTAATGCAAAACACAAAATTAAAATCAGCAAAAGGAAAAGAAGAGATCTAGGACAACATTTGAAATGCCCTGTATATCCGGCAGGCAACAACTATTTTAATTTCCGTCGGACTCTCGACTATTTAATATTAGACTTTGAGTTGATAAGTTAAGTAAATAGAATTAATAAATAGAAGTAAATTAAATTAATATAACTTAGCTTTCTGTGACTGCCTGGTTTGCGGTGGCTGGCTTATCCTCCTTTCGTGGATTTGATCTTTTTGCACTTCACTTCATACATCTTTCACTAGTTAGTTGTTGCAAGGTAATTTATGGGTTTATAACCACCTTTCCCACATAACAAATTGATATGCAATGTACATACACTGTATATTTAATCTATGGATATGTTTATCCACAAGATGGAGAAAGTATATCTAATGTACATCTAATGGATGTGGAATTAACATTCCTAGTACATACGTTTGTCGCCGACTTCCATACCTATTTCAGGTCCAGTGAATATACATAAACATATGCAATATACGTTCGCTTAATATGAAACACACATCATATACACAATCACATATTTTATGAATATACATTACATACCTCTGAAGCAGTTTCCACGGACATCAAAACACTTATTGAACACTACGCTCGACGCGTGTTGCGCTAGTCATATTGGCATTATCGAGAGATGATCAAAACGAACAGTTTTATTCATCTCGATGATACCAACATGATTGGTGCAGCACACGACGAATAAAAGTGTTGAAGTGTTTTCGTGTTCGTGGGAAGTAACTTCTGAGGTATCAACATAACAGGTAATAAAACAGAGATAGTTTAACGAGAAATGTATTTTATATAACTATTTTAAACATGCACAAACTATACATTTAAAAAATAACCTAAATTATTACACAATATTCAAAAATTTCAAATTTACGCAAACTTTTATACCTTCCAGTAATTTAACAAATTGTGAACATATTATTATGTATAATGCTATAGTTACCCGTGTCCTACATATATGTGTTTAAAACATTCTCAATCATCAGTAAGTTTATATGTAATTTTTATTCATTATATTTAAAAAATACATACCCAATATGACTTGACATAACAGCAAATTTTTAGGCCTCTGTCACTTTACGCCGTCTTAACTAAACATACACCTGCCACAATCAGTTAAATATGAAACTTGTAAATTTTCTAACCCTAAAAGAGTATATATTTACAAATCTAAAGAATTGCATTATAATAAATATACTCTTACATTATGGGAGCTGTATGCAAATGTAACAGCATAATGTAGCAATGAGCAAATATAAAATCCAGATAATAAGAAAGAGTTAACTCCACACATAAACACTACGCCCGCAATACTGTAGGGTTTAATGGCTGAATATACGTTTCATATCGTATGTATATTTAAAAATATATATTTAAATTCTAGCATCTAATGTATATGCTAAGGATGTACATATCCACGAGGTGTTATGTGGGTTAATATCTAGCACTAGGTTCAGACGGTGCGATTGCATGTGTTTACTTTCTATTATATTAATTGTATTGCCAGATGTTTTATCCTTTTCTCAAGTGGTTTGTATATGCTTTTAGTGATGCTATAATCAAGTATCAGCTGTATCAAATAGCCAGACTTATGTTAATTTATATATCAATTAATGTAGTATTGTCCACGCTTTAATTCAACACGATTTCGCACGATTTCTCACAATTTTAACCGATTTTATTCGAGATTTTTATTCGAGATTTTGTAGGAGACACTTAAAACGCGCCCAATCTTTCATTTAATCATTATAGGTATAAAATCAATTCCCCTTGGTTTAAAATGAGCTGTAACACAGACCCTAATGCTTTTGGGAAAAGTAAGCTCAACAGCATACAAACTACGTTTTCATTTTACGCATCATTTTATATAATTAAATTCTTACAATTATCTTCACTTATAAGGCCGGTATATTAAATTGAGAAGTATTTATTTTCAAGAAGAGAAAATATCCGCAGACATCAATGCTATAAATTTATTAGTGATGTGATGTACCAGCTCTGTTAGAGATTATTCTGTTCGCCAATAAAGCCTGTAAAGGCTTTGTCCGGATTTAGACTTAATACTGTTGTTGCTGACCAAGGAATAATGACAGTACATATGTAGGAGTTCGTTTCAATCTCAGTGCAGTTCAAGGGGTACATTAATATATTTCACAGAAAACTAAAGTAATAATTATTATAAAACATATTCTTACTATTTAGTACACTTTTTTAAAAATTTTGTTTTAAACTTTTTTATATATAATTTTTTTATTGTCGTTACATGTTTTGCAGACAGTCAAACACACAAAACCATTTCATTTGATACCCATTTCAAGGGGTTTGTGAAGAAAATGTAAATCGCCATCCTTAGACGTCCGCCATATTGGATTTATAATGCCGTTATATAGTTTATCGCATTGTACTCGTCAAATTCTTTCATTTGATATCCATGTCAAGGAAGTTGTGAGGAAAAAGGTAATTGCCACCGGACTACATAGATGTGCAAAATTTCAATGCGATAGCTTAATTAGAACGAGTCGAAATTTTAATTGTAAAATTTGTAGCAGACATGTAGACTGATAGACAACAGATCAAGTTAAATAAAAGCTTTTAAAAAGCCCTAAACTGAATTTATAGTACCGACTATATTCTAAACAAGACGGTTTTCTGCCGCTCTTAATTATTTTGTTTCCAAGATCTGCGAAGGCGCTTGGGAGAACGGACATAGAATAAACTGGGACTCGGCAAAAATTTTAACAAAAGAGGCGGATAGCAAAAAAGAATAATTAAAGAATCAGCGATAATATTAATGAATGAGGATAGATGCGTATCGAATTGTTCCGTAGATGTCTGTACAACCTGGTTGCCAATGTTAAAAGAAGAACTTCACAAACTTAACATTGTATAAGAAATAAAAAAACTGTTAACTATATCAGCAGTTCTATGTAAATAGTAAGTATCTATGGATACTGAATATAACAAACATTTTTACAGTTGTGTATTTATCATTCACAGCAAAAAAAAACTTGAAAAAGGAAACAGATTATATTTCCTAAACGTCGGCGAAATATTTAATTTCAAGTTTTTATATTTATTTGTGTTATTTGTATAAAAAAAGCAACCTCTAACTGATCCTTTGACGTAAAAGTCATAGGCGTAGAGATTATTTCCCAGTAGCATACTGGTTAATTGTGATATTTTGTAGATTCCCAAGGACCGGTTAAAAGAAAAAAAACACGTGTGGCATGCAACCACAACCTCTCAGCTGGGTGCTGAGGAAGCTATGAAAGAATAGCAACCGGTTAGATCAGGGTTGGTCGAAGGTCACTCTGTTCGAGAAGAGTGTTTTAATAATTTGAATGTTACAAGACAAAAATAAACAAAGAAACTAGGCGCCAGCGCATTCATACAAATGATATTCCTCCAACTGTTTAAGGAGGAAACAATCAAAAGCAAAATTAACAAAATATAACAATATTTTAAAAATAAATAAAGTTTAAAATTTACAAAGACTTTACAGTTAAATGTGAGAATTAATGAAAAATTCAAAATTTACTACAATAAAATTATAATGCTTAGTGGCAATGAAATTTTATTAAGAGAAAAAAAAATTGAAACGGAAACTTGTAAAATTGAAAATATCAACTGGTTTAAAATTATATCTAGTAGTTATCTTCTGACCAAGAAAAGTTACGATGATAGTTAATTTCTTACATAACTTTGGGCGGCGAGTGCGGAGATCCAAGGTGTCAATTCTTGAAGATGGCCATAGGTACTTGGGATAGAGGACTTATATTGTTTGTTCAGGTCAACGAGGAGGTTCCAGGATGATACGAAGTTGGAAATGTTCAGCCAATTATTATTCTCGTCCAGCCACTACCATGTGCTTGATCCAGGGTTAGTCGATCCAGATTATTACATGAAAATAGTAATAAATCAGGAACTGTGATATATTTAACGGAATGAGATTAGCAGACTGTATGGTTGTGGTTTACAATTTATACAAATCACTTACCACTTTTCTCGATGGTCTTGGCCTCGTCCCATGTGTTGCACTCGCGTGGTTTACAAAGGACAAGGGGGTAATAGGATGGGCGGGAACGAGACAACACACGGTTATTGATAATAATTATTATTACACTATTTGACAACTGACTAATTTATGCATTAAAACTCGGGCTCACAATTTTTCGTATCGATCTGATTGATTGTCTTTTATCAACTGACTGAATAGTACCAAAAAAATGGTACAGTTTTTATGACAAAAACGGTATTATAATTACTCTACAGAGTGTTTCTAGTAAATGTCTATACACAGGATACAAATAATATTCACGGCCTAAACATCCTGCCCCCGCGAGATTGAATGCAAATTCAATGCGAAAAAAGAGAAAAAAAAATAGTATATGGATACTGAAAACTACAAAACTATACAAAATTCATATACGAATTCGAGACTTAATTATTAAGAAAATTTCACATTAAGCGGAAAAGTAAAACAATAAATGTTCTAAATAGAGTTAAAAATAAAAAGGAAAAAAAAACTAACTACCATATTTTACAAGAATAATACAACCATTATTATTGGTTTGGAAGTGGGCATAATTTAACCACTGGTCTAGTATAAGAACTATTTTTCGTTCTTACCACTGCTACTCTAGATACACCATCTTTACCAGGATATAATTTTTCAATGATTGCTAGTGGCCACTGTAGTGGTGGAACGTTATTCTGTATAATTACCACTATCATACCTATTTGAGCAGGAAAAGTCGAGGTATTCCATTTTTGTCTGGCTTGGAGAGTGGAAAGATATTCAGTATGCCAACGTTTCCAATAATGCTGCACTATTGAATCTAATAATTTGTATCGATTTAAACGATTGGGAGGTTCTGTTAATACATCCTCTGCAGGAATCGAATTTAGCGGGGTTCCATATAAAAAATGTGACGGAGTTAAAGCTACTGGGTCCTTTGGATCGGAGCTCAAAGGACACAGAGGTCTGCAATTAAGTAATGCCTCGATTTGGGTAAGTACCGTGCTAAATTCTTCATAACTTAAAATTTGGTTTCCAATAACTCTAGAGAGGTGAGATTTAACGCTTTTTATGTTTGCCTCCCAAATTCCGCCAAAGTGGGGGGCCGAAGGAGGGTTAAATTTCCAATCGATTTTATTATTAATAAGTTCCCGAGACAGGGCATCTTTATATTGTTGAGATTGAATTAATTGATAAATTTCGTCAAGTCGGGCTTTTCCCCCTACAAAATTAGTTCCTTGATCAGAAAACAAAGTGGTACAATTGCCGCGACGAGATATAAATCTTTTGAAAGCAGAAATAAATGAATCGATGGACAAACTACTTGCAAGTTCTAAGTGAACTGTCTTGGTAGCAAGACAAATAAAAAGGCAAAGATATGCCTTTTGGTTTTTAACACCGCGTCTTCGGCCTAAGGTTACATAAAAAGCTCCTGTAAAATCTACTCCTGTCGATAAAAATGCCTTTGCTTGAATTACTCGTTCAGAAGGTAAATCTGACATTATAGGGTAATTTGGTTTAGGATTTAATCTAAAACAGTAATTGCATTTCCAAATACGCTGTCGAATAACATCACGAGCAGCTAAAATCCAATAATTTTGTTGTAAGAATGATTGCAGCAAATGGGCACCAGTATGACAATATTTTTTATGGTTATAATCAATCAACAAATTAACGAAAGGGTCCGATTTGGGTAAAAGAATCGGATGTTTATGATCAAAAGCAACATTAGCATTCGAGAGTCTCCCACCTACTCTAATTATATGATCTTTGATAAACGGATTTAATTTACGTAAGACATGGGACTTTAAAGGTTTATTTTCTAAGAGAAGCTTGTATTCTTCAGGAAAATGACGCTGTTTAAAAGTTTAAGAAATCTCAAGACATATATGGTAGAATGAAGAAGTTTAGTCCAGGAGGAGAAATATTCTATCAAAATATATAATGGGGAAATGATTGGTTTAACTACGAGGTAAACTAAACTTTCTTCTTCTGTAATAGCGAATTCATTATCACGAAATGACTTAATAGGCCATTGGGAGGAATTTAAAAACAACCATTCGGGACCAGGAAACCAACAGGGATGATTTATCAACGAAGCAGGTGAAAGTCCTCTTGAAGCACAGTCAGAAGCATTCTGTTTACCGGCTACAAAATACCAGTGGGAACAAGGTAAACAATTTTGAATTTTGGCGACTCTATTGGAAATAAAATTTTTCCACCTATTTGGAGAAGAATGGATCCAATTCAGTGTGATCATCGAGTCAGACAGAGCAAATATTTGGTCAATATTTTTTCGAGGGGAATAAGTGTCTGTAACATGCGATATAAGCTTGGATAATTGTACCGCTGCACAAAGTTCAAGACGAGGTAATGTGACCTTGGACATTGGAGCAACCTTAGACTGTGCACATAGGAAATTTACACTAACTTGACCTGTAATATCAGTGGAGCGAATATAGATTACAGCAGCATATGCATTTGGGCTAGCATCAGCAAATCCAATGATATCTATGGAGGAATTTTGGAAAACTAATAAATGGCGGGGAATTTGTAAACTATTCAATAGTTTAAGTTCTTCTTGAAATGTCATCCACAAATGAACCATATCTTTAGGGGCTTCTTTATCCCAGTCGAATTTTAATTCCCATAATTTTTTAATCAACAATTTTACAAAAAGAGTAATCGGTGCTAAGAAACCTAAAGGATCAAAGATGCGTGCTACTAAAGACAACATATTTCTTTTGGTGCAAGGCAATATCGAGATGGAAATTTTAAAGCTAAAATTATCAGACGACGGATTCCATTCTAAACCCAAAACCTTTAAGCTTTCTTTGTCAAAGGCCATAGGTTGATTTAATTGTAAGAAATCAGGAATCTGGGATAATAATTCACTAGAATTTGACATCCATTTTACCATTTGAAATCCACCATTTTCAAATAATTTGACTAACTGTGTATGAATGGTAACACCATTTTTTACATCGGGTAAACTACTAATTAAGTCGTCCATATATAAATCTCGATGAACATATGGCACGGCCTGGGGATATCGCGAAGACTCATCTTCTGCTAACTGTTTTATGGTACGTAAACTTAAATATGGTGACGATTTTACACCAAAGGTGACTGTATTTAATTGGTAAATCGAAATAGGATCATTGGTATTAAATCTCCACAAAATTCTTTGGTATTGCCGATGTCCTTCGACAATATTAATCTGACGATACATTTGCTTGATGTCAGAAACCATAGCTATAGGAAATAATCGAAAGTTTAACAATATTGTAGCTACATTATTCTGTAGCTTTGGTCCTGTGCACAAAATGTCATTTAAGGAAAAACCAGAATCGGTTTTCAGGCTAGCATCGAACACTATTCTGCAGGGTGTGGAAATACTTTGTTTGAAAATACAATGGTGAGGAATATAGTAAGACCAGGGGGCATTAATTTCTGACTTAGGTACTAAAGACATGTGACCTTGATCAAGATAATCTTGGATAATAGAACAATAGGTATTTCGGAGGATCAAATTTTTTTCTAATCGCTTTTCTAAAGAAAACAATCGAGACTGAGACAAGGCAAGTGAATCTCCTAAATGAGACGGATCATCCTTAAAGGGGAGAGCCACCGTATATTTTCCAACGGGATCTCGACTAACATTTTCAACGAAGAATTTTTCGCAAATGGAATCTTCAGATGTGGGAACAGGTGGGGTAAAGTCTTCTAGTTCCCACATTTTTTCAACTAGGGATTCTAAATTTAAAAAGGAACAATATGTTTGTTCGGAAAAAGGCACTCGAAGAGGTGAGGCAGGACCTATCATTATGTATCCAAGTGTAGTTTGAATAGCAGCAGGTGTACCAACACCTCCTGTTACTTTATGTGAACCTAAAATTTGTGTGAACAACGAAGCTCCCAAAATTCCATCAATAGCTCCTGGACTATGGAAAGTAGGATCGGCCAACGGCAAGCAATTCAAATGATTCAACAAATTTGTATTTACGGGTACTTCTGGCAAGGAATTGGTAACTTTGTCGACTATTAAGACTTCAATTGAATAATTAATATTCGGATCAAAATTGGACTGAATTACAAGATTAGTTCGCCCTTTAAGTGGTTTTATTGTATCACCAATTCCTACAATATTAGAGGATATTTTTTGATAGGGTAAACCCAATTTTTTACAACAATCATATGTTAAAATATTAGACATAGAACCGCTGTCAATTAAAAATCTAAGATGCTGTTTAGTATTCCACTTATCTAAAACTTTAACTATAGCAGTACTCAATAATACAACTTGAGGTTTCGGAACCTTATTATTGTTTAATTTGATACACAAGGTATGAGTGACGTCATTTTGATTGGTGGATGGGGTACTATAATCTAGATTATTGTGGTTTGTATTACTGCTAATAGTTGGTTTTATGTCAATATTACGATTGATTTGATCATTTTTATGTAATAGAGTATGTTTAGCTTTGCATTTAATACAACTAAATTTGGAAGGGCACAAAGAAACTTTATGTTTATTCGAAAAACAATTGATACACAAATTATTTTCTTTGACTAATTTAAACTTTTGCTCATGAGGACTATCTTTAAAAAATTTGCAATCTTTTAATAAATGTACATCTTTATGACAAGCTAAGCATTTACGATACCCATCATTGGTTAGAAAGGCTTTGGAATTGGGATTTTTTAAAGTATTACTACAACTTGGATTATATTGGTTTGAACGCATTTTATCAGGTTTAACCATTACTTTACTTTGTTGACGTATAAATTTAATCAACTCATCATAATTAGGCAACTCTTCACTAGAACGTACTAACTCGAAATTATTGACAATTTCTTGGGGTAACTTTAACATAGCAATGTGGGTTAAAATGTGATCATCTAAACTTTTTAACTGTAATCTTTTTAGGGCCATAACATTTGTATCAAATTTTTCCAGAAAAGTTTGTAAATTGCCAGGGTTATTATTGTTTAAAATACGAAAATTAAGCAATCGGTTCAAATATAAATTCATCAAAAATTTCTTATCATGGTATGTGTCCTGCAAAAGTTTCCAAATAATCTCATAATTATCTGAAATTGCTTCAATAATATTGCATGTTTTGAGAGCTTTACCCTCTAAACTACCCAACAAAAAATGTAATTTTTCGGCATCCGAATAATTAGGTTTGTATGAACTAAGTGTTTAAAATTTTCACAAAATAGGGGCCATAACGTTAAATCTTCACCATTAAATTTCATTAATTGAATATTAGGCATTTTTAATTTTGGTGTACTAGAATTATCACTATTATTTAGATTGAGGGGAGAAATTGGGTTAATAAATTGCTTAGCAAAATATTCAACATTATCACATAAATCCTCGAAAGCATCAAGAATTCCATAATTAGGGGGTTCGTCGGGCTTAAGTTCTTGTTTAACTTCAACAATTTGTTGAACAATTTCTCGGTAATCTAGCATTGTTCTGAATAAAGTCATATAACGGATATTAAAATCTTCTAATTTGGTAACATTTTGGCTATCATCTTTTAAAGATTGTCCAACATCAAAACAACGCTGAACTCGTCTAAACAAAGTTTCACGTTTTGCTGTTAATCTCTCTAATTTTAATTCGGCAGCTGATTTTGGCATCTTGAAATAATTTAGATTTTTCGACAATAATGAAATACCTGTGTAAATAAATAAATTAAACCGGTAAAGAAATAAGGGTTAATTTTAATAAACAATAGTTATTTAAGTCATCTTCTACAATGCACAAAAAAAGGAATAGGTATGTTTATCTGTAAAGATGGCGTAAATATTTCGATTCGATTCTAGGCAAAATTTCTATTATTTCAACGCATAAATACGGCACTAGGCAAATTGTCAATTCTCCGAGTGAAAACTGACACAAAAACGAAAATCAGCTATCAAATAAATGCATTAAAAAAGCAATTGGTATAAAAACTAAGTCCAATCCGGGTCGTGAGGAACAACAAATGTGATATATTTAACGGAATGAGATTAGCAGACTGTATGGTTGTGGTTTACAATTTATACAAATCACTTACCACTTTTCTCGATGGTCTTGGCCTCGTCCCATGTGTTGCACTCGCGTGGTTTACAAAGGACAAGGGGGTAATAGGATGGGCGGGAACGAGACAACACACGGTTATTGATAATAATTATTATTACACTATTTGACAACTGACTAATTTATGCATTAAAACTCGGGCTCACAATTTTTCGTATCGATCTGATTGATTGTCTTTTATCAACTGACTGAATAGTACCAAAAAAATGGTACAGTTTTTATGACAAAAACGGTATTATAATTACTCTACAGAGTGTTTCTAGTAAATGTCTATACACAGGATACAAATAATATTCACGGCCTAAACAGAAACCATTTGATACAAATTAAGTTACACAGAAAAAAAAACTAATGATTTAAATTTAGAATGATTCTAAATAAATTATTTAAAACTTTGAAACTTATTGAAATGAATAAAAAAAATTGGCCAAGGTTACGACTTTTTATAAAAACTGCACAAAAATAAATCAGAACTTGCAAAATGTAAGCATTAATTTAAGAAAATAGTTGAGGACCGAAAAAAAAACTCTACTACTAACTTATCAAAAAAATTAGGAGACCAAATTACTGCAAATGACAAAAGTTAAGTTATTATGAAGCAAAATGGTCCAAAGAAAAAACTGTTAATAATACCAAAATGTTCAAAGTAGAACAAAGGAAATAGATATCAAAATTGAAAACAAGAAAAATTAAACAAAATATAAATTTTTGGAGATGCTCTCCGGCACTATGACAAAATTAATTTAGATAAATTGACTTTACGCCTCGCTTTTCAACAAATTCAATAATTTAGTATTTCAATCGTGAAATGAGATTATCTAATAAAAAATTTTAGAGCGACCCTAAATACAAAAAAATATATATATGTAAGTATATAATATAAACTACTGGCAAAAATTATTAATATAATATCTAAACATAAAATAATCTGCAGCAACTGTCCCAAAATGACAAATAAATAAACTACGGCTGGGGCAATCCACTAAAAAGTGTTTTTTTTATTAACCACTTGGTTAACTTCAAATATGTATAATTCAATTAAATGACAGCTTAAAATTCAATAACAAATCAAAATAACTAGGTTATTATTCTAATGCAATAATAATTCACTAATAAAAGTAAACTTTCAACAAAGTATTATAGGATGGCTCTAAACTTCAAATCTTAAAAAAAAAAAAAAATAGAATAATCTCACCTCAGCGACGCCAAGACGGAAAGTGCCGGTTTTCTTTGTAGTTAATTCCATTGCTCCCTAATATTCCGCTCGCGCATGTTCAGTGGTGACTTCGCATTGGGGTTTTTATCGCGGGTGATACAAATTTTATGCAGCACGGGTGCTGATTGGAAAATAATTGGCAACTAATTAAATAATTGACAACAAGTTACGGAAAAAACTTGTTACAGGCAGGAAGTCCCAGAGAATTAGAAAAAATTAAGATAATTCCACAAATAACATTTAGACAATATAAAGGTAACTAGTATTTGAGTAAATATTCCACTACCTTTAGAAATAACTAATTACATTTTAGCTTTTGTTTCAAATCTCCTTATATAGCTAGAGATTATACGTTATGTGCTATTGAATAAGAAACAGGTAACACCGTAATGTAATTCTCTTCTGTCGTGACTAAACAAGTACAATAAACTAGCAAGTAACCACAGTTCAAAAGAAACTGATTATTTGTAGAAAACCATCGTTATGGATCAATTACACATCTGTTTACTTCACGTTATCAGAAACTATAATTAGACAATATTATTTGCGACTACTTTCATATTTATGCAACTCAGAGAGCTTTATCCGAAATAATTTAGCTGCTCTTTTATCACATTACACAGACATACAAAAAAAATCGTATTTACACAGAACTTCCCTCTTTATTCATACAAGACGGTCACATTATTAATTAAGAGATGACATAAGAATTATAATCGTCATGTAGTTAGCCCTATTATTACAGAGAAAACCTGATAACTTTTTTCCATCATCTACTGTAAAGTGGTGGGATTTTTTTTAAATTTTCAAAACATTTTGTCTTTCGAAATATGTTTAGAGTGTTGTAGAAACGTGGAAATTTTAAATTTGAGCAAACAATTTTTTTTCCATCACCCATTTTATAAAATAATGTTCAACATTTTTTTCTAATTTTCTAAAAAAATTTTATTTAATATATTTAGAATGTCATGAAACGTGGAAGTTTATAATTTGGGCAAAACAATTTTTTTCCATCATCCATTTTATACAAAATTTTGAAAATCTCAAAATTTTTTTCTATTTTAGATTTTCATAAAAAAATTGTTTACTTAAATAAGTCACGAAGCGTGAAAATTTTAAATTTGAGCAAATAAAAATTTTCCCATCACCTATTTTATAAAAAATTTTCAAACTTTTCAAAATTTCAAAATTATTCTCTATTTGAAATGTTTAAAATGTCATGAAACGTGGAAATTTAAAATTTGGAAACATTTTTTTCATTATCTAATAATCCCCTTTAGACGGCCCACCCTGTATATTTTCCAGTGGAAGTCTAACCATTTCTTCGGTGGCCGTGGTGTTAGCTACCTACCAAATTTGACTGTCCTTCGTCAAGTAGTTTTTTAGTTAATGCACCAACAGACGGACAGATAAACAGACCATCAGACAGACAGACTGACGCATTGAAGAACCTATATTTTCATAATCTACATGACTTGAAACGTGAAAATTCGAAAAAATTTCGGAGGGTGATTTTTTCTCGAATACAGTACTTCCCATCGGTATGCGAGGGAAGTAAAAAAGTCAATTGCGAGAAGGCAGACCTATGTATTCCCATGAAATTTGACCTGCTGAACACGAATCCGATGTCCGTTTTGCCCCATTGATTCTTGCATTTTTCCTAACCTTAAATAATACCGTCAGAATGCCCGAAAAATCTCAAACAAGTAAATAAAAAGGCTTAAATGAGCTAACGACCATTTCCATACGTATTTCGGGGCGTTGAGACCAAATGTGGGCAGCACGATGATCTATGGTCATTTTTAAGGGAGATACACACCGTCAAAATCAAAGGTCTGAGGATTTCGCTTCTCCGGCGACATGGGTCCGCCTCAGGAGCACTGCATCTGATCGAGGGGCCATAAAACTATGAAGAAATTCAGGGATACGCAAAAGGCACAGGTAAATCGAATGGCATAAACCAGACATCCCTACGATACTTCATTTTCGAGATAAGGCCGCTCAAAGTCACCGGAATGAGAAAATCTCTTTTTTTCCTCACTTCTCGAGACTCTATCTCTATAGCTATACTTGGCCAGGACATAAATATGAATATGGCGATTAAAAAAAGAAGGTATTTAGGGAAAGGACCAAATTCATGGTAGGCCAATGAAATTGTCGAAAATACTTCATTTTTTTGCCAACCGTGCCATCCGCAATGTAAAATATGGAGAAGATAGGAAAAATTCCGTATAATTTGATGAACTAGTTTTGGACCAGCAGTTATTCAAAATGGGGCCAAAGGAGGCCCAAAACTAGTTTTTCGCGTTCGAAAACCATCTAAACTTTGTATAACTCTTTAATAGCAATAAAATAAGCCCAGCTCGATATCAATACATTTACAAATACATAATTTATTTAAAAAAAACAAATAGAAATCGTAGTTTTTTAATTGATTATATCTCATAACAAAGAATAATGAAAGTCTTGTAACACGCGGAATACTCGATAGCATCCTTTGTTACACTGTTAATAATTATTAGAAAAATTATGAGTTGTCGGAAATATTATTCCCACAAACTTTAGTATTAATAGAGTGCCCTTACTCCTTGTACTATGATAAACATACGTCATCTTTGAGAGTTAACGCTAGCGAATACTAGATGGCGCTCGAGGAATGATATTTCAACTAAATAACGCCGGGTAAAACTCTTTCTCATTGAACCATTGAACTAATAAGACGTATTTATAATTTCGTTTGATCTGTAAAGGGGATAATAGAAGTTGAAAAACCTCGTGATGATCACATGAGGTAAGGTTTTAATTATTATACCGGCAAATATCGTCTAACATTTGAAATATTGTTTTAGGTTTTTCTTACAATTTTCTGATAAACATAATTATAAATATACGTATTTTTTTTTTAAATTTTTTTGATAAGTATTTTCTTATAAAGAATTACTTCTTAATCAAATTTAATCACGTCTAATGCTGTTAACGTCGAAGTATTTCCACGTTATATTATTTGCTTTGAGCAAGATTAGTACATTCAAGTTTAAGACTTACTACGTTTTCCACTAAGCGAGCAATTTTCATATGAAGTCAACCTTGCTATACTACTTTTTGAATTGGAATATACGAAAACATTCTGGGCGAAGAGATTTTCTTCATTTTGTCTTGGCGGCAACCTTCTACGACTTCAGAACCTCACAATAGGATTAAGACGGCCACATGTGAAACGTAAATTTTAACATCACCATCGGAGAACAGGACTGTATCTAGGAGTTCTCTCCATCATGATAACAAAATAAAAGATAAGTACTTTTAATTGTTACCAAAAAAAAAAAAAAGGGATTATTTTCACATGATTGTTGAGCTATTAGAGCCAAAAGTGTCTAAATTTAACATATTAGATTCAAGTCAAATCTATTATATTGTTGGCTATTTGCATTTAAACCCGTCGTTATAATTAAATTCATTGTTGTATATTGATTCGTAGTTGCTTGTATCTTAAATTCGTTGTCGCAAATACTTCGCCGTAATATTGTTTCGCAGTTGCTTTTGTCGTGATTTCTTATGATTAATATCTTATTGTAGTACTGTAATGCATTTTTGTTGTTGATATAGTAAATCGTGGTTCAATTTTTGTTGTAACGAGAGTGTTAAGTTTATGAACTTTGAGATAAGGTTACGAGGCATATCTTTTGTAATATAGTTATTTTGTCTCTCGTAAAGAATCTCAAGTTCCTAGTTTTGTTGTAATATACGATTTTAGTGTTGAGGTGAAAGTTACGAGACGTATCTGTTGTAATATATTTTTGGTTCTCGTACACCTCAAATTTATTTTGCTGTTAAGCAAATTTGTAATATAGTGCAACTTGTAATATAGTATTTTATTGTCTTGTAATATATACTTTTGTTTCGTAATTGAGACAATTTACGAGTCATCTCTTTTGTAATATAGTTAATTTGACTCTCGTAAAAGTCTCAAGCTTATCTTGAGCTTCGGTTATTGTAATATAGTATTTTGTTATATATTTCTGTGAGATATTTTGCTATACAGTATCGCTGATGCCGTGATAGCTCGTTCATTTTTTGTAATATAATATTTTTGTAATATAGTACTATTGTATATATGTAACTTTTGTCTTTTGTTTATCTTTATCTTTAATTTTCTTTGATTACCCTTAGTAATCAATGGCGCCCAAGCCTTGAACTCCACCCCCTTTTGCTCTCCGTATCTTTACTGTGCTAACCAGGTTACACCAGTGACGCTAACCACGTCGCTCGTAGGGTGGCCCACACTTGAACACTTGGGCAAACTAAAACCTTCCAAAACAACGCCACAGTCTATGGTAATTTTTAAGGGAGGTACACAGTACACTCCGCCAAAGTCAATGATGTGAGGATTTCGCTTCTCGGCGACGTGGGTCCGCCTCGAGAGCAACTGCATCCGAACCAGGACCATAAAATTATAAAGAAATTCAGAAATACGCAAAAAGAATAGATGAATCGAATGGCATAAACCAGATATATGTTATTCCTCTCTACACAAGATCGGAAAATAGACAGTTTTTCAAAGTCGACTTTCCAACCCCCTATATCGGGAAAACTGTGAATTTTTCGACTTTCTGCAGATGAAAACTTTTGATCGAGAGCTCGAGAGGAATAACATATATCGATTCCAGCGAATTTCGCTGAGACGGGGGCTACTTCCCGTAAGAAATGAGCATCACCTTTGCATCCCCGATATCTGGAAAAGTGTCCATATTCCAACCTTGTGACCATAAGAACATTTGATCGGGAGGTCGAGGGGAACAACATATATCAATTCCAGTCAGTTTCACCGGGTGCCACTTCCCATAAGAAAGGACCCCACTTTGGAAGATATTGTTTTTGTGGGATTTCGAATAAATTTCGAGCTGAGACAAACAATTTCAAAATATATTTTTCAAATATTAACTTGAGAAATCCTAATCTGTATAAAATTTGTCTCTATGTTTTACCTATTACCTTCTCAATGTAAGCGGCTGGACTAACTTTGAAAGTTGAGAAATTAAAATAAGAATAACAACTTTTCAGTATAATATTTTTCAGCATCTTACCATTTTTTTGCTCAAATTAACTGAAGATGGGATAATGTAAAACTATTAACAATGATTCAGGAAAAATCGGATGGTAAGGGACAAAGAGGATGTCCTACAGAAGATTAGGAAATATTCATGGGGTATTGGTCCCTTGCATGAGGCTGTACGCTACCAGGCAACCATTACGGACGACGGGATGATGTTAAACGTAGCATACTAGGCCAATTACAATAATTTATGGCTACAAAATATCTAACATGATGTAAATGAAAATAAAAGAAAAGGACGACAATTTTTCGCTTCAAAAGGAATTCTCATACCTCTATGAGATGGCACACCACCTTGTATAAAAATGTAATCATCAATTATACTTGCACCTTCACATTTTTGTCAATTTCTCTATACCCATAACGGACAAGGTTGTATTTAAAATAAATATTTTCTCCAGATAATTGCGAAAGTCAAAACTCATTCCTTTCTTTTCCTTTATGTATACATATATTATGCTTATGTGATCAAGTTCTCCGCATTACGATATCCTGCAAAGCCCACTTTAAGGATTACTTCGTACTTTGCGATTCAGCATCTGCCTTTAGAGAAATGAAAACAGACCTTGAAAGGCGGTTATAACGTGTCGACGTGGAAAAAATTTAATTTTCTACTTCGTTTACTTATATATTTTTACCTCTCGCAGTTCGTATTTTGATCGATTTTTTACAGAAAAAGAGAGTGTAGCATGTGGTAAATGGCACCCTGAATATAAGGCACCACAATTTTACGTAATAGGTCGCTTTTTCATCCGTACAAGATAAATAACCCTAAGCGAGTCATTTCTCTTTCCCTTATGCTCTGAACTTACTGATAATCATTTTCTAAATTGATTTATTCCTGTATGTGGTTTGTGTGAAAAGTCACATTTTTTGGTGCTTTATTTAATATTCTCGCTTTAATAACATTAGATTTTTCCATTTCATAGGTTAACAAGTAATTTATTGTACTTTTTTTTAATAATTGTTGCACATTCTATAACATGCTCTTCGCAGTTTTTCTTGTAAATAATATCAGTTTTAGACATTTTTTGTTTAATTACAAAACATTTAAAAAAACATTAATTTAAAAAATTTGTAACTTTTTTATTTATTGATCAATTTTGGGTTCATCTTCTCTCTAGCTAGCACTAATTTACTGTCCAAATTTCAATACAATCTGACTTTGAAGTTATCGTGCTTACAAAAAAACAAAAAAACGTGACAGACAGACGGACGGACGGACGGACATTTTGAAAGTTGTTCAGAATTCGATTAACAACACAGTGATATGAATTTTTTTTCTCCAAGAGCAATATTACCGATTTAACGACAATTTATTGTTGTCATATTTCACATATTTTTCATCCCAACTTTTTAACCCTTAAAAATCATCCCTTATTATGAAAAAATCGAAAAAATCATTTACCGGCATATTTATATAATTTAACACATCATTTATCTTAATTTGGTATCTTATTATTGTGCTCAACTTGAATAATTATTGCAACTTCTTAACCCTTCAAAACTAGCCCTCATGATTTCAAACGGTTTTTCAGTATTAAAATTCCAACGAATAACTCAAAAACTTTATATTTTATTAAAAAAAGTATAAGAAGCAAAAACGTAGATTATAAAAAAACAAAGAGATTTTTTTTTATTGCTGTAGGCCCAATACAAATCGAGTTATGGCTTGTTGAAGGTGAGTCTTATATATAGAACGAAAAATTAAAAAAATGTAACATTAAATAACAGGAAAACGGTCAATTTTACGGGGAAAATGCATAAAACCTTTTTTAAAGTACTTAAAATGAGACATTGCAGAATTCTCTAGCATAAAAACTAAGGAAGTTAGGACGACAATAAGGTCGATTTCTATTTTTTTCGTGAAAAAAACAACAATGCTACCCTTGGCATTACTACCCTAATTGAATTAAACCTAATCCATTTACAATTCACTTTATTTAAGCAATAGTAATGGGATCCAGAAGTTTGACTGGTTTAGAATGCTTCATTTTGAAGAAATTATGGTTAAAGTGGAAAAAGCATTTTTGAAATTTAAAAAAAAATCATCATTTTTTCAAAATAACTAAAAAACTATCGAAGATACGGAGAAATTGCTAGAGACCAAAAAGTTAGTATTTTTTTTCTGAAAATTTTGTTTCCTTTTTAGTTGTAGTAGCTTACACATTAACCAAGATATGGCCTTTTAAAGTTTGCACCTCTATGAACTCGTAGGTCATAAAATTTCCTACAAAATGGTTCTTCGATGAGCTTTCTAGCGTAAAAATTAAGAGTTATTTTCAAAAAACCAAACGCATTATTTAAAAATTCGGAATAGGTAGATTTTGGAGCATAGATGAGTATAGCATAAAAACGTACAATTTTTCACAATAAGGGATGATTTTTAAGGGTTGAAAAGCTGGGATGAAAAATATATGAAATATGACAAAGTCAATACATTGTTATTTTATTTTAAGTCGAAGAAGACAATTAAAAATGCAATTCAGGCCATTAGATTATATAAGATTATGTCAAACTATTACTTTACGACGTTACCTGATATTAATAATAAAAACACATTTATTTAATCTGCCTTTTTGAAAATGTTGTAATTCTTTGCCACTAAAAAATTTAAAACATTTCTGACATGGCCTGCATGCAGTTTTTAACTTAGAGAAGCTATATTATCGTATAAGTATCCCATTAATTAACTGACTGCCCGACCAAACTCACCTTATATTATTGTTTAACCAATACTCAATATACTATATATCGTAGCATTCAGCATTAAATTGTACACATTTTTTGTTTAAACTGCTTTTCCATATAACTTATTGTTTTTCAAATAAAAAATATTTAAAAAAGTTAGAAAACCAAAATTTTACTTTATTTGCAAAATTTTCAGTTAGTTATTAAATATTCTTAGATCCTGTATTTTTTATAGTAAAACATATACTTTTTGAAGCATTTTCTTTTTAGGAAATAAAAGATCGGACAACGACGACGGGAAATATGAATTGTTTTCAAATCGTCCTATCCTCCATCTTGATTTGTATGTTACTGGAGAAAAATCCACTTTCAGAAATGCCAACATGGTATTCGGTGATCTAGTAGACCTAAGTAATCATAAAATAAAGAGTTTTCAAACTTGGCAGAACATCGACACGATACTAGACTAAATATTTCACAATATTGTGAATGAATATTTTCAATTGAATCAATTCATAAGGTAATCTAAATGCTCCACGTTTTTAGATTTCAATTTTGATATGAATAGCTTAGTGATTTTTGTGTGTGTGTGCATTAATTTTACTTCCACATCCACGTAGTGGATTGGAAGTATAGTAATCGCAAAAAAATTTTCAAAAATTTTTATTCGTGAAATAGGTTTAGAATGTCATGAAACGTCGAGATTTTAAATTTGAGCGAAAAAAAATTTTTCTGTCTGTCTGTCGGTCTGTCTGTCGGTCTGTATGTCGGTCTGTCTGTCGGTCTGTCTGTCTGTCTGTCTGTAACTTTTTTTTTGTCCGCACGCTTTCTCCGGAACGGTTTAAGATATTGACCTGAAATTTTGTACACGTATATATTATAACGAGATCTGGAACTGGATTGTTTTTTGAGCAAATCCGGTGAAGGGTTGGGGGTTAAATAGGGGTAAATAGGGGGAAATAAGTAAAGCAAGCTTGTAAGAGTACAGAAACTTGAAATTCGGTGTATGTACTAGAAGTTAAGGCCTCAGATTTTTTTATAGTATTTTTCAACCCCCCACCACCCCTACCCCATTAAAGGGGTTGATAAAATAAAGTTGAGATATTCATTTGAAATTTCGTACACGTATGTATTATAACGATGTCTAGAATTAGATTATATTTTGGGATGATTCCGTTGAAGGGTTGGGGGTTAATTTGGGGTAAATAGAGGAATATAAGTAAAACAAGTTGGTAAGAGTACAGAAACTTGAAATTCGGTGTATGTACTAGAAGCCAAAGCGTCAGATTTTTTAATAATATTTTTCAACCCCCACCACCCCTACTCCAATTTGAAAAGGGTTGATAAAATAAAATTGAGATATTAATTTGAAATTTTCTACACGTATGTATTATAACGACATCTGGAACTAGATTATATTTTGAGATAATTCCGTTGAAGGGTTGGGGGTTAAATAGGGGTAAATAGGGGAAAATAAATAAAGCAAGCTGGTAAGACTACAGAAACTTGAAATTCGGTGTATGTACTAGAAGCCAAGGTCTCAGATTATTTATAATATTTTTCAACCCCCACCACCCCTACTTCATTATTAAAAGGGTTGATAAAATAAAATCGAGATATTCATTTGAAATTTGGTACACGTATGAATTATAACGATATCTGGAACTAGATTATACTTTGAGATGATTCCGTTGAAGGGTTGGGGGTTAATTTGGGGTAAATAGAGGAATATAAGTAAAACGTTGGTAAGACTACAGAAACTTGAAATTCGGTGTATGTACTAGAAGCCACAGCGTCAGATTTTCTTATAATATTTTTCAACCCAACCACCCCTACTCCAATATGAAAAGGGTTGATAAAATAAAATTGAGATATTCATTTGAAATTTGGTACACGTATGTATTATAACGACGTCTGAAACTAGATCATAATTTGAGATGATGTCGTTGAAGGGTTGGGCTTTAAATAGGGGCAAATAGGGGAAAATAAGTAAAGCAGGCTGGTAAGACTACAGAAATTTGGGATTCGGTGTATATACTAGAAACCAAGGAATCAGATTTCTTTCTAATATTTTTCAAACTCTACCACCTCCGCTTCATTATTAATGGGATTGATAACATCAAATTGAGATATTCACTTGAAAGTTAGTACACGTATGTATTGTAGTGATATCTGATTGAGATGACTGCATTGAGGTGGTAGGTTGTAAATAGTGGAAAATAAGTACGGTAAACTAGAAACTTCATTTTTAACGTATATGGTAGAAACCAACTCCTCAAACTTTTCTATGACATCTACCCCAAATATTATTAAAATTCTATGACCAATAATTTCCACATACTAGAGTGCAAATATAGTCAAGATGTTTCCTTTAAAGTGACTTGGACGAATAATCTGGATGTGGAAGTAGTGATTCCTTAGGCAGCGGTTTTTATCTCGCAGGGATATATTTCTGTTTCAGTAAAAAGTAAAGCCTAAATTTAGGTGGAAATTGTGTTTAGCAATCTAAAATGAGCAGCAAAAAGGTATGTGAAGGAGAGTGTAGGCGAACCGAATTAAATCGATTAACGAAAGCGGGTGGGTAACTGGTGCAAAGCAAACCTTGCTTTGGTCCGGGCAAGGATGTTCACAAAATAAGGGCTCTAAAATCAGCTGCTATTTCCATTCTCTCCCGTCACTCAATCTAGCAAGTTAACGACTAGGTTAACTAATTAAATTATCGTTGTTTCAGTAGTCATACATGTTGATGCTGATGACAATAATAAAGTTATACGCACGTTTATACGGTGAGTCCTTAAAGTATTGGGTAAATTCATTTTCTGCTAGAATAATTATTTTAATGAGACATCCCGAGACAAGTCAATTTTTGTTCCCAGTTGGGTTTATTTTGAAATCAAATTCCAACTCCATGTTCGAGTTATGAGATCATGTATAAATTTTGAAATAGGAAATGGTCAGTCAATAGCGCTTCTAGTTCGGAACCCCGACTGTGTTTTAAGTACTCCTTTCTTCTCAAATAAATAATGTCTCTATGTTGATATTTTATGATTTTTTAAGTATTTTAGATAATTGAAGAATAACACTGGACTTCTAACAAATTCAGGGTTATTTTTTTGGCAATACGGCGATTACAGCACTTTTCCAAGCAGATGAAAAACATTTTCTTATAAACATAAACCGAGGCACACACAAAAAAAGATCGGTTACCTTTAAGCAGAGAGTGATACCTTTCACGAAAAATTGATAAAAATCTGTGAAAGTCTTTATTAAGGAGGATTAAAACAAATTTTGTCGTGATGAAGCAAATCTGACGGCGGCCTTGGATTGACCGGGTAAAGATACAGGGAGTATCGTGCTCGGCCCAAAAGTGTACAACCCTTTTTATTTCTCTCGCATACCGAAGGGAAGCATTGTATTCTAGAAAAATGACCCTCCGAGATTTCTTCGGATTTTCACTTTTCGGGTCATATAGATTACGAAAATATAGGTTTTTCAATTCCGTCTGTCTCTCTGTCGGTCTGTTGGTGCATTAACTAAAAAACCACTTGATGGAAGACAGTCAATTTGGTAGGTAGTTAACGCCACTGCCACCAAAGAAATGGTTAGACTTTCACTGAAAAATATACAGGGTGGACCGTCTAAAGAGAATAAATAGATAATGGAAAAAAAATCATTCATATTCATATTTCCACGATTCATGACTTTCTAAACCTATCTCAAAAAAAGATTTTTTTTAAAATTTTAAATAGAAAAAATGTTAAAAATTTTGAGTTTTGAAATTTTCAAAATTTTGAAAATTTTTTATAAAGTAGGTGATGGAAAAAATTTTTTGTTGCCCAAATTTAAAATTTTCACGTTTCGTGACATTCTAAACCTATAAAAAAAATACATGAAAATTTAAAATAGAAAACAACTTTGAAATTTGGAAAATTTTGTATAAAATGGATGATGGAAAAGAACAGCTTTGCTCAAATTTAAAATTTCCACGTTTCATGACATTCTAACATATTTGAAAAATAAAATTTAGACAATTTAAAAAGAAATTGTGAAGATTTTTTATAAAATGGGTGACGGAAAAAAATTTTTTTTGCTTAAATTTAAAATTTCCACATTTCATGACATTCTAAACATATTTCGAGAAAGAAATTTGTTTTGAACATTTTAAAAATATCTTTTTTATTATTTTACCACTGCAATAGAATAAATGGTGGAAAACATTTTTTTCTTCAATTCTAAAATGTCCAAGTTTCATTATATTTTTAACCTATTTCAACAAAAAAATGTTTTGAAAATTAAAAAAAAAATCCCACCACTATACAGTAGATGATGGAAAAAAGTGATCAGGTTTTCTTTGTAATAATAGGGCTAACTACATGACGATTATAATTCTCATATGTCATCTCTTAATTAATATTTTCTTACAGTGACCGTCTTGTATGAATAAAGAAGTCCTGTAAAATGCCTTTACCGATTTTTTGTGTCTGTGTGCCTGCACGCTCCGGCATACACATAAAAAAGTCAGCCACCGTCAGAATTGCTCCATGGCGTCAGAATTTTTTCTTAATTTCAAACATAGCTAAATATGAGTGAAAGTCTTCATTCGGAGGGGATTAGGGGAAAATCCTGACTTGATGGAGCAATTCTTATTACGGCATCGATTTCAGCGGCTCAAGATACAGGGGGGTATCAGGGGTATCTTCTTTTTGTGTGACTGTGTAATCATATGTGAGTCAAATAAGAAATAATATGAGGATGGCAACTTATAAAACCTTGTCATGCCCTGTGGTGTGTTTATTTCCATATATTACTTCCCTCGCATACCGAAGGGAAGTATTGTATTCGAGAAAAAATCACCCTCCGAGATTTTTTCGGATTCTGACGTTTCAGAACACGTAGATTACGAAAATATAGGTTTTCAATTCCGTCTGTCTGTCTGTCTGTCTGTCTGTCTGTTGGTGCATTTACTAAAAAAGTACTTGACGGAGAGCAGTCAAATTTGGTAGGTAGTTGACGCTACTGTCAGCGAAGAAATGGTAGAAATTTCACTGGAAAATATACAGGGTGGACCGTCTAAACGGAATAAATAGGGAAAAACATTTTTTTTGCTCAAATTTTAAATTTCTACGTTTCATGACACGCTTAACCTATTTCAGGAAAAAAAAATTTGAAAATTTTTTTCACCAATATTTTTGAAAAATTTTTTACTACTAAAATGAAATTTTTTTTTCTTTCATCAAATTTAAAATTTCCACGTTCCATGGCATTCTAAGCCTAATTAAAAAAAAAATTTTGAAATTTTTTTTTACCATTTTTGAAAATTTATTTACCACTAAAACAGATGGAATTTTTTTTTTATTTCTTCAAATTTAAAATTTCCACGTTTCATGATATTCCAAACCAATTTTGGAAAAAAAAATTGCAATATTTTGTTACCAGTTTGGAAAAAAATTTAACACTAGAATGCTCAAATTTAAAAGTTTCACGTTTCATGACATTCTGAATCTAGCTATTTCAGAAAAAAAAAATTTGAAAATTTTTTTCACCAACGTTTTTCAAAAAGTTTTTACCACAAAAATAGATCGAATATTTTTTTATTTGCTCAAATTTAAAATTTTCACGTTTCATAGCATTCTAAACCTATTTTAAAAAATACATAATTTTTAATTTTTAAACTTTTTTAGCACTACTATAGAATATAAGGAAACTTTCCTTTTTGCTCAAACTTAAAATTTCTACGTTTGACATTTTAAACCTATTTCAGAAGAAAAAATTTTGAAAATTATTTTACCAACATCTTTTGAAAATTAAAAAAAAAATGAAATTTTTTAACCACCACTATACTTCCACACACATCCCAAGAAATAATTCAGTCATGGTGGACATTTGTAAAGGTATTTGCGCAAGCCTGCCATATGTGGCACCTGCTATTTAGTATTGAACTTTTGCTGTTGGATGAGCAATCTGTATATTTTTTTGACCAAAACTTATCAAGTTTTCTTTGTAATAATAGCAATAACTATATTCCGATTATTATTCTCAATGTCGGTTCGTAATTATTAATTTTTTAGAGTGACTGCCATGAACAAATAACAAGGGAAGTTCTGTGTAAACACCTTTACCGATTTTTTTTTTACTGTGATTTCGAACAAGCCTAAAATTGAAAATTGAATCGAACAATAAATTATTTTTATAATAGTTTAGTAATTATCAGCAGCATCTGTGAAGAATTTACAGAAACAATACAGGGTGTTTCATGAGGAACTGTACATATTTCCAGTGACAATAGACTACCACTTGGGTATTCCGGAACAGCCATTGAAATTTTCCTGTCGCTCTTAATTTCTGAGATATAGAGCGATAAACCGATTTTAATCTAAATTCATTTTGGCCAGAACGTCCTTACTATTAATCGGATTTTGTTTAAATTTTAGACACTTTATTCACGTATTACAGATGTTGTGGATAAAGTAAAAAGTACAGATACCTCTATAACGGTACAAAAAGTGTTATTACTCCTAAATCCACCTGAATACGAATTTATAGGACAAGATGATGACTGCCTACCTAATATCAACGAAGAGAGTTTTCCTCCAGATTTTCCGGTGCCACATAAATGCAAGAAATGTTCGACAGACTCTGTATGTAAATGTTGAGGAGGAATGATTTCATGTTCACAATTCTATGAGTGTGAAAAAAGTGATGGATGTCAAAATCCTTTGAAGTGAAATAACAATATTTACAGTTTTCATTTTGTACTACTATACAGGGTGATTCACGTAGGCCATTCATTAGAAGTTTTTCAACTTGCAGTTGGATTAGAAACTTGAAATTAGGTTTTCAGCCATAATCGATCATGCCCGTTCTATATAAAATATTTTCAGTCCTCCAACTATACAGGGTGTGCCAAAAATTGGTACCAACTTTCTTATTTTAAATAGAAATCTATAATTTTCTTTACATGGTTCGATTGGCCTTCTAATTTTTAGTTTAGAAAACCTAGGTTATGTTAACTTATCTATTACAATTTTTGACATATGTCCAATTTTTTGAAAAAAATTGCCGCTGTAGTAGTTTACCAACAAATTTGTATCTCGCAAACCTTTCAAAATTATGAAACCAAATTTGTGAAGCAGTTAGCCGGAAGTCCAGGCTAACTTCTGGTGTCCCATCGGTGGTCCCATTTTGTACCATATGGGCGCAGTCGATTTTCAAATGTCGCAATCAAAAATTGTCAAAAAGTCAATTTTTTCAAATGGCACCTACTATTTTTTTTCACAACATTCGAAAGAAAATTTAATTTTAAAGTGAGTTACTTAAGCATTCCCTATACCTAACTTCACCCCATATCGAGTTATTCAATAAAAATCAAGAAATACCTTATCTTGCCGAGAGATTCCTTATTTCATCAAGTATGCCATGGAAACAAAAGACAGTTGTACTAATTTTTAAGGAAAAATATGAATTCTTATTTAATTACACACAACACCAACAAATTATTATTAACGAACAAGAACAATGTTGACGAAATTCTGACGTAAATGTTCAATGTGACCACAATATTTTTGTTCAAATATTCTATATTTGAAACAATTGACCTTTTGACAATTTTTGATTGCGACATTTGAAAATCGACTGCGCCCATATGGTACAAAATGGGACCACCGATGGGACATCAAAAGTTAGCCTGGACTTCCGGCTAACTGATTCACAAATTTGGTTTCATAATTTTGAAAGGTTTGCGAGATACAAATTTGTTCGTAAACTACTACAGCGGCAATTTTTTTCAAAAAATTGGACATATGTCAAAAATCGTAATAGATAAGTTAACATAACTTAGGTTCTCTAAACTCAGAATTAGAAGACCAATCGAGCCATGTAAAGAAAAATATAGGTTTCCATTTAAAATAGGAAACTTTGTACCAATTTTTGGCACACCCTGTATAGTTGGAGGACTGAAAATAGATTATGGCTGCATACCAAATTTCAAGTTTCTAATCCAACAAGTTGAAAAACTTCTAATGAATGGCCTACGTGAATCACCCTGTATATGATTTATTAGGGGTTCTTTTGTGTCGAATTCGGTGACAGAAACGTGTTGCGTGGCTCCTACAGGATCTCGAAATAAATCCGGATAAAGCGGTAGCAAAACGTCGAAATTGCATTGAATTAAAGCGTAAACAATTCTGCATTGATTAATATAAATTAGCCCGAGTCTGGCTATTTCAGATAGCTGATATTTCATTAAATTATGTTGGTTGAATAAAGGAACACAAAAGAGTGTATATAAACAAACCGAGAAAGCGTACTGCTTGACCGTAAAATCCATACCTGGATGGATCCGGACTCCGGACCCTTCTTCAAGTGGGTAATATAAAATAACCAACAGCCAAACCAGCCACATGTGCATGAAACAGATAAGTTTTTGTTTACTTTATTTTAATTTAGTTAAGCTCATTAATGAAGTCTATTTCCTTATTTAAATTGAAAAATTAGAAATTAATTAAACCTTGTCACAGAACAGTTTATTAAACAACAGAGAAGTAAAAAATAGGTAATGAAATAGAAAATGCCCGGAATTGGAAGGCGGCAGTTGAAAATAATTACTGTAAACCCAACTAGCACCAAAGTGACAGTAACTGAGATAGGAACTTCGTATGCGTAACCATTACGTAATTGCGACTAAATTTACGACTTTGGTGTAAAAATAACTTCATTTGACAAGTCTACAGTGCCTGCCTCGTAGTTTCTACCACTAATGATTACTTTATAGTTATGCAACTTCTACGTAGCTTTTGTGGTACATGGGAACGTGGTAGTTACCAGTGGGACGACTTTCAGGTTTTCAGAACTTGAAGGTGGTAAACTATAGTAGCAGCAACTAACTCGCATCACTGAAATGTGACTTCAAAGTTGCAATCACCTTCAAGTAGCTTTAATAGTTGCCGCGACGTTCTGGGAACCTTCACTATTTCTTTAAAGTAGTGGAAGTAATATTCAGAAGTGTGTACGGCTACTACAAAGTGCACATCTCCTCTGAAATTTACCATGAAGTAAATTTCACCATCTAGTTCCCAATGTTGACCATAGATAAAGTTAATGCAACAAACCTAACCTATATAATATGTTTGCCTAACCTAGACTAGAATTATATACTGCTATATTATGCTATGCAACTTTTAATGTTCAAAATAAGGCAACAAAATTTAATATTTCAACACAGTTTTAATACACCTACCTTTTCTTCTAAGTTATCTATCACTGTAATAGTATATTATACCAACAAGGTTTATGTTTATTAAGTCGTTGATATATGGCTGCATACAAGTAAATTGCGACAGCTGATAGGTTTTTCAATGTGAAGTTAGGTAAATAATAAACAGCAAAAGCTAGGAACGCGTTCAGTCTAGACCTCAACATACGGCTAACACGTACGTTCCGAATCAACATCAGGAAAAATGTAACCATGAAGTGGCAGCGGCAACTTTGAAGAGGTAATTTGTGGTAGTCACAACTTTGCTACGACTTTGAAGTGATGCTACAGTTCCATTCGCAGATTTGTTGTAAATATAACTTTAAAGTCACGTATTTGCAGTTTTCGTCACTATCGCCAAGTAGCAATTACTTTCAAGTAGCATTTCTTGATGAAAACGACCTTAAAGTCATATTTTCTGAAATGTGCCATGTTGATGGCCAAAATTATCGACGCCATTGTTATAACACATGAACCATAATTTCACAATTGACTAATAAATTTAATTTATCGCCATTTCTTCACCAAATACAACAAATGAATACATAAAAAGTAGTGTTAAGTTCCGAAGAACAATGAAACATAGGTTTCGGTATCTAGTGTGTCATATTCTCGCATGACATTACATATTTTAAAAACAATGTTTTCATTAAAAAATGCAAATTTTAAAGGCGCTTGGTTAGATTCGGACGTTTTATCATTATGTTTGTCAGTAAAATTGCATTCGTTTTAATTGTGACTCTTAGACCATTGGAAAATAGCACAAGTTTTGCAGTCTAATATTACCTTCTGATATTCTATTAAATTTCTGAGTTAGGGAAATGAACAAGAACAAGAATCATATGTAAGAATGAAACATAAATATAACAAAATCGGTTGCAAGACAAAGAAGGGGCAACATCGATTTGAAAGAGTAGGGTGTGGTAAAGTTTTCTGAAAGTTGCGGCGTCTACGCCGCCACGTCGCCGGTACAGAGCAACAACGTCATTGGAACGTAGCCAGACAAGTTCCAGGAACGTGGCTGGAACGTTATCGTCACCAAAAAATGTTCCCCATTTTGGTCATAAACGCGTATTAGGAACGTTCCTATTACATGCCTGTGACTAGTACCAAAACACTTTAAAGTGCCTACAATAGTCATTGCTACGTTCCTACGACTAATTGTGGTAGTTGGGAATTGAAACCGATTGTTTCAAAGAAACGACAAACTTATAGGGAGAGCAAAGTATCCCTTTGAACCTCCTTTCTCATAACGCGCAAAAAATATTGTTACCGCGAGATAGAGCCCTTCCCAGTAACCCCACTTTAAATGGATATTTACCTGTGGAACGGTTAATAAATAAAACAAAAATAAAACAAAAGCTGCCAGATTCCGAAATAGAAGAAACAGAAAATTTAGAAGAAGAAAAATAAGATGACGATATATGGAAACTTAATAGAAGCATGGAAACTTAAAAGAAGCATCTCACAAATACCTACACTTCCCATCCTGTATTCCCACCCCATGCGTCCTGCGGCTCTCGCTGCTGACGACAAGCATGTCCAACGTCCAACCCGGCGTATGCAGCCGGTCCGGCGGTATATAAAACATCCGAGATTTGGTTCCGGCACGCGGTTTGGCCGTCCGTTGGGCGTGTTCGACGGACGACCAAGCTGCGTGTTGGAACGAACCTCCATGGATGCCCGGAATCGGCAGCAATGCCCACCTTACGCTGGAAAATCAATCAATCAATCAATCAATATATGATTTATTTTTTACATTTTTCCATCCACCTTCTCATTTATTTTGCTTACTTATTTATTCATGAAAGTTTATTATTTATTTATTTATTTAGATATGTATGCATTTTTTAAAGAAAACATGATAGGTTGAATAAAATTTTTTAATTTTGTTATAATGCATTATATCAATTATTTAATTTACCACTCGTATTCAGGTTGTGGACATGTATTTATGAAAACAGTTAACTTTGGGGAAATATTGTAATATGTAACAAAATTTGCTAGAAACTGATTTCTAAACATGTTTATGTTAAAAATAGTCAAGAATTTCTGAAAAGATAGCCAGGTTTCTCGGAAAGTAGGTAACAGTTATGAACATCCACCAAGCCAGAAATTATTCTCTATTACCCTGCAATGCATCCCAAAAGAGCAATGCCCTATGCATAGATTTTCCAACAAACATACGACTGGTTTCTGGACTATGTTGTCTAACGTGCCCTTGTCAACAATCATATAATAGATTTCAGCAACTTAGGTTAGTTACAAAATGTAAAAATAGTTTGAATAGTTTGAATAGTTACAAGGAGCTTATCCCAAATAGTCCATTTTATTGGTTTTTAGGTCACAGTTGAACAGCGACAGAGTTTAAGTAGCGATTACAGAATTAGTTGAATTCATTCATCCATGACATGGTTTTATACCAAACTAATGCACATAAGCACATTTTTAATTGTAGTTTAGTTTTAATCATCTCACGATGATACCAAGTGGTTTGATGAAAAGCGCGCCGGGTGTTAGCATTTCAGTAATTTTTATTTCATGTATTTTAGTCTTTGTGAAAACTGGAAAGCAATATATAATAAGTAATTGATAATTACTGTCATACACTAATTACTGATAACTATTTGAATACATTTTGCAATACTATAATTAAATAGCTTAAGTAATCTCTTTAAAAATATAATTATTGGTTATGCCTAGTTATGCAAATTCAATTCAGTTTTAATTGCATTAAACTTGAATTGAAAATATTCAGGTTGCTGCAATTATTTAAATATTTGCTTAATCTGGTTATGGCACTGTGCTGCCCGTAGTTAATTCTATTAAAAAGTGCATTAATTAGTTCAGCTGGCCCGGTGTCATCGGCATGTACGTGCGATGGTAACGAGCTTAAAAGATGAGGACAGTCACCCACGTTATTAAATAACTTAAATATAAAAATTGTTTCCATATTTAACTCTATTCAAGTAAATTCAAGTTCAACGAGTAGAAATTACAGTCGGGCGTGGCCCATGCGATTAACATTTTGCTCGAGTACTTTACAGTTCATTTTAACAGTTTTATTATCTTGCAACTCAATTTTGATCCACTACCAGGTGTATTCGAGGGTACAACGAAAAGTGACCAAGTCCATGTGTAGTAAATATTGAAGAGAGCAGTTTGAACTTTTAACTCTCTGGGTAAAATAGTGTATTAGATATAAGTTTAATTTCTTTACTTTAAGGATCATTTTAAAAATAAACTTAAGAATTTGCAATTTGTTGGTGGAAATATGGATAAAATGGACTTGGTCATTTTTTATATATATTTCAAAAATTCTTTTTACATTAGATTTACTTATTTTGAGGTCCTACTATAAATATATGCTGCACAGGAGTAATAAATATTTTTTTTCTAAAGTTGCTAACATGTATTTCACCCCTAATTTCTCGAATTATGGAACAATTTTTTTAAATTTTCGTAAAATAAAGAGGGTTAATTTAATTTTTATTGTAAATCCCCTTGAAGCATCTTAAAGCACACTTTCAAGCTTCAAAAATCGCTCCTACAGAAATATAATAACCCGATTTAAACCAGAGTAGTAGGTGGTTAAACTTAAAATAAAACTGTATCACTATCTCAACATTTTGAAATTTTGAAAGTGTGCATCGTCAAAAATAACTTTTTTAGATTTTTCTCACTCATAGGATCTTTTTATACATTATCATTTGGCCCACTAAGTGTATACACGAGCGGGTACATTGAGTTAGTTGGAGAAGCACATAAGGCTACTCCAGCCTTACTGATGGGTTCACGGAGTAGCCATGGAACGAAACGTTAATATTTTCTAAGCTTCACAATTGGTAACCCCGACGTGATCTGAACATGCAACGTGATTTACGGCGTACTCTGCACTTACTCACACAAGCATATTCGAGTTTATAAGTTCTTTCCATATACGTATTAACTATGTACTGGTAACACGCTATAAGCCACTATGTACGGAATTGAGGCTAGAGAAGGAGATAGTTTTCCATCTCTATGGAGGACTCTGGATCCAAAGCGCACGCTCCGACGACACATCGCGCTTTTGTAATAGGTCAGTGGCCATGTGGCGAATTTCTCCGATTAGATTGTGACCATTTGCCTTCTATATTCAGTTGAACGGTCATAATCTCGCGTCACTAAGGCATGCGCACCCATACCCAAAGTCCTCTTAAAGGATAGAGTGACAGGCTTTCCTTGGCGTCAAGTTACGAACAAAACTCATGGTATATAGTTAATATGTATATGGTTATTTCCTCCTCGAGCATTCACCGGCGGGTGAATTACATCAAGAGTCATTTTCCCGTAATATGGCTAATTTTGTACTATTTTTACAAAAAAAATCGGCGTGCTAAGAGCAACAACAATTTTATAAATTGAAGTAACTGGTCTATAAGCTATATTCAGGAGCTGCTTCTTCAGATTTTGTCAGATGGATCTCCAGTGCAAGTTAATTTACATTAGAGAAACTTACAATAACACCCTATTACGATACATTTCTTGCTACGATAACTACTTTTTGCTTTAGAATATTTTATAATAAGAACTTATATAGGTCAAATAATTTACAACTTTGCCCAGTTTACTGTCGAGAAATAACGATGCAAATTAATATTTCTTCTTCATCGAAACGCCAAGATTTACATTTATCTAAATGATCCACAGAAAAAATACAGTGATACATTTTATTATTCAATATTTTTATAGCATTTTAAAAATGCCGAGAACAATTTATCACTGCATTCAACATTCAATAAATACTCTTCCATTTATATTTCCTCCTTAATAATTCAAATATTATTCACAAAAGCAAAAAGCAAATGCTATAAATCAAGTTGGCAGTAGAGTTTATAATGGTTTTTACATAAAAGATTTTTTTGTTTCAATGAGAGATGAGAAATATTCCATTGAATATAAACATTGTATACAATACATCCAGAGCAGTCAAAATAAAATGAGCATAAGATACTCAAAGCTGTTTTTAAATTCCTTAATTAAAAATATTTTATTAAATATTAGAGAGTTATTACAAAATGCAAAAATCCGACTTTATTAAAAGAAACTTTAAATAACGTATCCTGTATTACAAAATTTTCATGCAGTTTTAAAGTGTGTTATTGTAACGCCCTGCTGTATGGTGTTCACTTTATACGAAAATTACCCTAGTAGCACAAAATATTGGACCAATATTGAACCAATATTCATATATCGGTCCTATATAGGTCCTGTGTAGGACCAATATATGAATATTGGTTCAATATTGGTCCAATATTTTGTGCTACTAGGGTAGTCTGAGGAAATTTTAACTCAATGCTCGGCAAACACAAACGTCAGATATTTAAGGTTATATTTTTGACAAAAAAAATTTAAGGTTAGATACAAACTACTTACAAGGTTAAACACGTAAACGTACGTTAGGTTGATTTTTATTTTGCTATCTAATTGTTAATAACTATCAGCGCCGCAGACAGTATTAGCGTCGCGAACAAAGAAAGAGGGTGCGGGGGTGTCTCACCGCCTTTAAACATTGGAAATGTTAATGTTCGTATATGGGGCCAAAGTTACGAGTTTTATCCAAGGCCGCCGACATGAAAGAGTCGTGATCAGATGACGTAATACCGAGCAAGTGTGCACATTATGATTTGATATTAGGGCGGTCTTTTAAACAAACAACACTTTAAGATCTTTTCTGACAAAGACGAAACCGATGAACCACGAGCAAAATATAAAAAAAATTAAATGCAGAGGTTCAAGCTCTGCGAACACGCTTGGGAGCATGGACATAGAATAAACTGGGACTCGGCAAAAATTTTAACAAAAGAGGCAGATAGCAAAACAAGAAAAGAATCAGCGATGATATTATTGAATGAGGATAGATGCGTGTCGAATTGTTGCGTAGATGTTTGTACAACCTGGTTGCCAATGTTAAAAGAAGAACTTTACAAACTTAACATTGTGTAAAAATTAAAGAAACTGTTAACTATATCAACAGTTCTATGTAAATAGTAAGTATCTATGGATATTGAATATAACAAACATTCTGCGTATTTATCATATACAACAAAAAATATATTTCAAAAAAGCCTTGAAAAAGGACAGAGATTAGATTTCCGAAACGTCGGCGAAATATTTAATTTCAAGTTTTTATACTTATTTGTGTTATTTATTTAAAAAAAGCAACCTCTAACTGATCCTTTGACGTAAAAGTCACAGGCGTAGAAGTTATTTACTAGTAACATATTGGTTAATTGTGATATTTTGTAGATTACCCGAGTACCGCTTAAAAAGAAAAAAATACATGTGGCAGGAATTCCCAAAGAATTGGAAAAAAAACAGTATAGGTATGCGCGGAGAACATAAAGCTATAATGCGGCTGTGGTCAGCGCCAATTGTAGTCGCCATAGATTCACCAAGTTTGACAAATAGCGAATAAGTGTTATTATAACAAGTACCTAAAATCATGTACTTTGGGACGGATCGTAGTTGTTTCCGGACGAGGCGAAGCCGAGTCCAGAATAAGTTTATGTTTTATGTATAGTGTTACCATTTCCAATGTCCCGATGTTCACAAGGATTGCGGAATCTGAGAATTTTTTATGTGCAGTTAATATCTGTAGTCAAGTATACATTAGTAAGGTTCATCATTCATAACTATTTCCCGACATCCTAACTAAAAAAAAGATTACAGATATAAAGATTTGGTCGTTTTTTCCTTTCGATCGTGACAATAAAAACAAAAAGAAATTATATCATGAGACACAACCATCTATCGAGAAATATTGTGTAATAACAAAAAATGAAATACTAAATAAGTCCACTCATTTAATCACTATGTTTTGTTTACTTAGATTAGATTTAGATTTAGGAAGGAGCAACTGGCTGATTGGCCTTGGCCACCGTGACCACCATAGATCTATTGTGGTGTTCACTTAACAAAACAGACAAATCACTATGTTAATTCGACTCACAGTGCGCTAAGTTCGATGTAAAATAGAAAAACAAATAAAAGCGGATATTATAATATAAAACTTCTCAAAAAGGTATGCTCTGCTTTGTTTGCTAAGAACAATTCTTTATGTACAAAGCAAATGCGAATTATTCATTTTATGTATCACAGAGTAGTTAGATATTACAGACAACTTATTCAGCAGTTGCTGTAAAGCTTATTACATTGTCAATATGTTTTACTTCTGTAAACAATAACCAGCGCTTCTAGCGGCGCGCGCGCGGCTGGGCGAGATGAGCGGAATTATACCATCCAACTAAGGTAGTTAGACGAATCGGTCGAAATCAATGAGAATGAAAGGTACAGAGAGCATTTTGCTTCGCACTAGACGAGGACAGAGCGAGATCTGCAGTAAATATAGCACGGTCTTTGCTGTAAAATCAAATTGGAGAGAGCACAGACCCCCATGAAACCATTGCTGGCAGTTCTGACAGCACGTTGCCTACTCATATCATTATACATATTGATCTAATCAAATACGAACATGAATGCAATAGGCCCAGTTGATTTTCATCCACTGGTAGGTCATTTTGTTATACGATGATTTCCAACCTGTGATGATTGACCATTAGTATTCATCCATCGTGCCACAATATTAAAACTGTACTATACTGCCGCCCAGGGCATCCTGCTTGTACAATGTACATCCTTTAAACCAACAATACGCGCTTGGTAATAATACCTTTAACGGGAAACGTCTATACGACTTATCTATCTATCTGTCAGATATGTAATTCTTTATGAGCTATACGAAATAGTCGAGAAAATTGTAAATATTTTTAAGTTTGAATATTAATTGGTTATGCCTTTCTAATGCCGATCTCCAACATAATGCTGCACTGCTTCTTATGTAGCCCTATATGATGTCTTGTACGATCTTACATAATGATAAAGTCTTAATATGCCAGTTCCAGAAGTCAAATGATTACACCTGAATTAATTATTTTTTACTCGTATATTTGTTTAAGATTTTTGGTATTATTTCATCAGTTATCCTGGCCATACTATTTAATAAGAAAATAGCCGCCAGTATTCCTCGGTGGCTTGTTAGGTTTCAGGATGGAGATGGCGATTTTGCAATTATTTGGGAGATACTGTAGTCTTGTGATGGAGTAGACTGTGTAGGATAGTTGAACAAAGGATTCGCGGGTAGCTTTTTTAGGGGGATGTTGGGAGATAACATCAGGCCCAGGGGCTTTGTTGTTGAGAATAACTTTTGATTTATGTGGGAGTGTTGATGATTTTTTAAATATTTAAGTGACATTTTTTTCGTTATTTATTTCTTTAGAGATGCCACCCTGTATATTTTTCTTTGTAAAAATTTAGATCAAGATGAAGAAAATAACTCACAGGTGCCTAGTTTACTAAAAAGGATTGCAGTGTTTTTTTATAATTTCCATATATTATATGTGTTCAGGTATGTTAATTAATTAATTATTCAATTTTATGTTAGTGTATTTTGTATAATAATAGTTTTTATTATGCTGAAACAGATTACTATGTAGGCGTGATTAGTTGATGTGGGCAGATCTCCGTAGAATTAACAGAAATATTATTATAACAACTTAATAAATTATTGTAATATACTGTACCTTCAACATGGCGTTTGCCAGCTCAGATAGCCTCGATTTAGGCATTAAAAAATTCAATACAAGACATTGAACAATGTTATAATTCCATTTGTGGGAAGCTGCAATATATACCGCGAACTATAAAGAGTAAGCAAGCGATTGTCACACTTGGCTTGCGTTTGTGGAATCACACGTGGTGGTGATATTGGTTTTGTATTTCCATAACGCCTTTACATAGTATAATAGAGACTCTGGATTTATTTTTTTAATAAAATGGTGCTATTCTGACAGTGCTCAATGTAGGAAAAGCGTAAAATAAACATTTATATGTTTCCTTTTTAAAGAGATCTTTCTAAAAAAATCGCGTTTGTGTAACAGAGTAGAATAACAATATGGATATTTTCAGAAATACAAGTTGCAGATATTGTGTGTATGCCTCGGTGTATGCGTTGCCAGTTAAAAATATTATTTTTAATGTCCACCATGAGGAATGTATGTTACGTCACCAATTAGATTTTGATTCAAGCTTTTATTAATAATTTTCTGCAATAATCTATGTTGTTTTTTAAATGGAACTAACCAGTAATCGTAAAAAAAATTCAATTTTTTTTTCTTGAAATAGGTTTAGAATGTCATGAAATGTCGAGATTTTAAATTTAAGAGAAAACAAAAAATTCTGTCTGTCTGTCGGTCTGTTGGTCTGTCTGTCTGTAACTTTTTTTGTCCGCCCGATTTCTCCGGAACGGTTTAAGATATTGACTTGAAATTTTGTACACGTATATATTATAACGAGATCGGGAACTGGATTGAAGATATTCCGTGAAGGGTTGGGTGATAAATAGGGGTAAATATGGGGAAATATGTAAAGACAGCTGGTAAGAGTACAGAAACTTGAAATTTGATGTATGTACTACGAGCCAAGTCCTCAAAATTTTGTGATAATATTTTTCATCCCCCCACCACCCCCCATTCCATTATTAAAGGGGATAATACAATATAATTGAGATATTCGCTTGAAATTTGGTAATATTATAATGAAATCAGGAACTAAATTATATTTTGGGATTATTCTGATGAAGGGTTGGGGGTTAAATGGGGGTAAATAGGGAAAATAAGTAAAGCAAGCTAGTAAGAGTATAGAAACTTGAAATTCGGTGTATGTACTAGAATCCAAGGCCTTAAATTATTTATAATATTTTTCAACCCCCCACCACCCCTACTCTATTATTGAAGGGGTTGGTAAAATAAAATTGAGATATTCACTTGAAATTTGGTAAACGAATGTATTATAACGGTATCTGGAACTAGATTATATTTTGAGATGATTCCTTTGAAAGTTTAGAGGTTAAATAGGGGTAAATAGGGCAAAATAAGTAAAGCAAACTGGTAAAAGTACAAATTTACTTAAATGTACGAACTATGAATAACTAATGATACGAAGAAAGAGAAAAAAATAACATGGAAAATGTTTAAATATAAAAACTATATATACATATATATTAATTAGGAATAATTCTTTCGGCTGGTGCTTGTTTAAATCAAAACCAAGCGTTTTGTTGTAGAATGTGATTTCTATACTTAACGCGGCCAGACTCGCAATTATTTGCAGTTTGGTTTATTATCCTTATGAAAGTAAGGATTCACAGAGGTGATTGACAGAAATATTTTATTTTAATATATATTCATATATACACATATGTGATTCAAAGTAAATTAAGAAAAACAAAGACAATCACTGGTTATTTAATTCAGAATATTTTGTTTTATGTCACTAAGGCTGCAATTAAAAATATCGAAGTCGCTACATAATTTGTTAGAAGTACTGCAAATCGCATATAAAGGTGAATTATTTAGTACGTTGGTACGCGGCGTAGGTAAATAGAAAACTTGGTCATTACGACAGGTTAATCTGGGAAAGTGAAAATTAAGCTTGCTAATTATTTCGGGTGCGTCAAAGTCATTGTGTAGTAATTTAAACAAAAATACTTGAGAGAAGTACGTACGCCTATCCTCAAGAGTAGTTATAGAATATCTTTCAAGCAAGTTACTTTGCGGAAAACCAATCACTGGATAGGTGCCGTCGGATTTGAACCACAGTAATTTAAGAAATCTACGTTGAACTGCCTCCAAATTATTCTTGTGAACATCATAACTGGAACTCCAAATTAGCGATGCGTACTCAAGTATCGATCTGACGAAGGATTGATAAAGAATTTTCTGAATATCAGCATTAGTGAACTTTCGTCTAGTACGAACGATGAATCCAAGGGATTTGGAGGCTTTAGACACAATGGCATCGATATGATCAGTGAAGAACAATGTACTATCAAAAGTTACGCCGAGGTCGCGAAATGTTATAGGTCTTTGAAGTATCACATTATCTAATCTGTAATCAAAAATAAAAGGTGATGTTTTAAAGAAAAGAACATTATGTTACATTTACTAGGATTCATGAATAATTTATTTACTATACACCAGGTGTTTATTTTGTCAAGGCAAGTTTGAAGTTGAAAACAGTCATCTATTTCATCATTACTGTGAAATTTTTTAGATCGTCGGCATATAAAAGATGAGGCAAATTAATTTCGTTCACTATGTCGTTAATAAATATGTTAAAAAACAAGGGCCCCAGAATAGATCCCTGGGGAACTCCAGATGTGGCAGCAAATTCGATCGATTTGAACCCATTCAATGCAACGTACTGACTCCTATTCATTAAATAAGATTTAAACAAAAGGAGGAAAGACTACGAGAAGTCAATGTTTTCTAATTTATTAAGTAACAACTGGTGATCCAGTCTATCGAACGCTTTGGAGAAATCGGTATATATGACATCTGACTGCCCACGTTCATCTAAGGATTCCGAAATATATTGAGTTACATAGAATCAATAAATATATCGACTAAATCATGTAGTTACCTGTAAGGAATTTAATCCAGCGGTTTTTCTAATTCTACTGGACTATGGTGTATGGCAAGTTTTGCGTTCTCCTCGTAAAGTGCAGTTTTTCCAATAAAAATGTTGCTTAAATAGTCAACTATTATGTCTACTGTAGTCATCTTTACAGATTTTTTGTAACCATATTAGACGCATCAAATGCCTTGAATCCTTGCATATATTTAATATTTAATGAGTGCGCATACATTTTTTTATGCGTTTTGCAACTTCAGATTAAATTACAATTTTTCATAATTTTTTCGATGGATTTGCTTCGTTTCCAATATTTTTTTACGAAGCTGTAAAAGCTATAATCTTTACGTACGCAGTAGACTGTGTTATATAATACATTGCATTACATCGAAGCACTTTAATATCTAGACTTCGAATTTCATCTTGCAAAGCTTCAAATAATGGGAGTACGTAGGTTTTACATACAATCCTGATGTTTGCCGACTTTTACAGTCGTGCTCAACACCTTTTAGTATGCGAAGGTTTCGCTTTTTGCATGCCTAAATCGAAACGTAGATACTAATGTCATTATCTTCAATATGAATATTTCTTAAAATGATTTAAATATGCCACCAAAAAATCTACATAAAAGCATCAGTTTTAACTAGTCAGAAACTAATTACGTGTATGTGGTTTGCATTATTACTCGGGTTATTGTAATATTTATTCTAGAGATTAGAACTTATCTTAACTTATAAAAGATATACTCTTAGATTAATTGTCAGTCATATAAACAGATAAACCCACGAAATCGAAATATATTAATTCTCGTAATCCACTGAAACGCGAAATACGAATATATCTCAAAGATATTGAGGCAGGTCACTTATATGAACGAATTTATTCCTCCGAATTCAATAAATTTCGTTTACTGTTGCATATACAGGGGTGGTTCAAACATGAATTTAAGTACCGGTCTATTGGATTAAAATAAGTTAAAAAGTTCTTGTGTATGTAGGGTCGGAAATATTTCAAATGAAAACCTTAGTCTTATAAAATGTAACTACAATGACTCATTAAATAGCAGATAGAAAAGAATGTGAGTTGAGGTAAAAAATGTATTTTTTGGGAATAAGAAACATACACCAAACTTGTCTACAACAATCTACAACTTACTGCTATAAATTAGGTGAAAAATCTATATCTCTGTAAAATCGGACTTAAGATTAAGAAAGATTAAAGAAGTAGAAGCTGCATTTGATCACTGTGACCCCTGTAGATATACTGTGATGCTCCTATTCTAGACAAAAGCTTTAGGAAGTACGCCAGATGGCCATGTTGGAGCGAAGCTCCAGGTACTTTTTTAGGTTGTAAAATTCAATACATACCATCTTATCCTCAGCTTATTGTTGCAATTCATCAACATGTCTGCTAACTCTTCGTTTTTATCTGATGATGAACTTCCTTTGAAGGTTATATAAAACAGGAAATATTGTCTTCCTTTTTGTTTGGCATTTTTCCACTGAAAAGTATTAAAAAATTTACTGAAAGAACCTCTGCGCTAAGTGGATCAGAGACGAGTTTTAGCGTAATTTCTATGTTCACCAAGCCCTACGTTCGTCACGCATTTGCGCTCCCTAGGTGTGGGTGGCATAACTAATAAGCAGAGATTGTATTCATTAACATGTCATTACATCCTGTATTCATTCACTTTATGCAAATCTGTAATATGTTCAACTCCATCTGCTCCATTTCTGAGGCTCTAGTAGTATAATGTTTCTAGAAAAAGATGGATCGAGACTTTGCCAAATTGTGCCAGATACCTGTACAAGAAGATTGTAGAAATAGGTAGACCTTTCAGTAAATTTCTAGATGCATTTTGCAACTATGTTGGTATTGTATGTCGATGATGGACTGGTTGCAACTTCAAATCATCAGGACGCTCAAGAATTAATTGAAAGTCTAAAAAGCGAATTCAAAATAACTATTAAAGATGCCGACTATTATATGGATATTGAAATTAACAACAGTGAAGATAGTTCCATAAAGCTTAGCCAACAAGGTCAACTACGAAAATTTTGGAACGTTTTCACGTGGCAGATGGTAACTCTGTTCCTACACCCACTGCCAAACTAACTTGGAATCTTCATTTAGATAGAAGACGAGAGAAGGCTTACATTTCTTTTGAGCAGTGCCGCAGAACCATAGGGAAAGCCTGGGGAGTGAAACTCAGAGTGGCTATGTGGATTTACACTGCTATTATAAGACCGATGATAGCCTATGGAGCCATTGTCTGGTGGCCTAAGAGTCAGCAGACTGTAACGAGATGTAAGCTCAGCCAGGTACAACGAGTAGCATGTTTAAACACAATTGGAGCTGTGAGAACGACATCAACAAGAGCAATGGAAGTGATGCTGTGCCTGCCACCACTAGACGTATATCTAGAAGAGGGGGCACTAACTACTATGACAGGCCTCGAATCCGTTGGTATACAGCTAAACATAGGATGTGGAGCGACCAGATGCCGGCTGTGGAATCAGGCAATCAAACAGATGCCACTTCTGCAGGTACGCGCAGATGGTATTTCTCCACAGTAGTAATGAGGCTGTCAGTGAAGGAAGTTAACATCTTCACAGGCGGATCGAAAGAGAAAGAAGGAACAGGTTGTGGGATATACTCCAGGAATCTGCAAATTCAAATTAAATGGAGTATGGACAAACAAGTCAGTATAACACAAACAGAACTGGCGGGAATAACCATAGCCGCAAAAGAAATTTCCCGTAGACAAATAACGGGAAAAACAATCAGAATCTACGCTGATAGTAGACAATCACTACTGGCCCTACAGAGATACAAAATAACAACAGGGTCAGTATGGGAATGCCATCAAGCACTTGTGGACGCCTCGAGCATGAACAGTGTCATTATATGCTGGTCCCTTGGACCTGATTGATTAAGTTGGCCAGGGATCTGCTTAGATACTCCGACAAGGATACAACGATGACCTACCTGTCAATATCCAGGAAGAACCTGCGCTTCGCGACAGGAATTCCCTTATGCAGAGGCTGTGAACAAGATGACGAGACCATCCTACACGTACTCTGTGAGTGCCCGGCAGTCTCCTTGAGCAGAGAATCGATTTTGGGAGAACGTTGGCCTACTCTGGCCGACTTGAGGGATATTCTCCTAGGCAGCACCACCACCTTCTTCACAGGATTAGGATGGTTGGAGGCCTAGGTGGAATCTTGTATCCCTCGGGAGGATGTACAAGGGATCGAATGGGGCCTAGGTGCTGCGGTCCCTCATTATGACTGCCCTCCCACAAACTCCAAACTTCCAACTGATCCACCCATTATAAATGGTGAATCCGGAGAAGCCTCTAGTTCGAAAGAAGATAAAGAGTATTCTTACCGATCTGCAGTAGTAGCTCTTATGTTTCTGATGACCAGTACTCGACAACATATAGCATATGCTGCTGGTGTTGTTTCAAGATCACTTGAGAAGCCAACTTACGATGATTTGATAAAAGTGATACATAATGATTGTAAGAAAGCTACAGCGATGCTGATTTTGGTGGTGATAAGGAAACGGGACGATCCACAACAGGTATAATCAGTCTTTATGGAGGAACAGCTGTCTCGTGGATAAGTCAACGACAGGCATCTGTAATGCTCGCAACGACCGGCTCAGAGGTGGTAGCGGCTAGTGAGGCTGCTCGTGACGTAGTTTGGTTGAAACGACTTTTTGAAACCATGGTGCCAAAAATATCAAAACCTCTCGTTAACGTAGACAAGGAGGCGGCAATTAGATTGTCGCATAATCCAGAGTATCATCGTCGAACGAACATATTGCCTTACGTCACTTTTCCATACGAGAATGTCTTGTTGAAAATACTTTGGACGGTATTAAGGTGTCGTCGGAGGAACAGCTAGCAGACATGCTAACGGAACCTATGCATGGTCCAAGATTAAAGCAATTGTGTTTAAAGCCTGGTATCAGAAAGGATTGAAAAGGGGGAAGTGTTGAGAATAGAAGTTTTCCTGCTCCTTTATTATTTTACATTCTTATTTTTAATAGGACTTGTCTGACAATTTTGATTATAATAAAAAAAATAAGTTGATAGACACGTCCAGTTAAGTCTCACTTTTATCTTCTATTCTGTTAAAAATTATTTTTGTACTATTATACTCTGGTAATAAAAGAACACGTTAAAGTTTTAACAGTCCGGAGCCAGTCAGACATCCACAATGCGAGTCGCCGTGGTAATTAAAGGGAGGAAGCGAGATTGGGTTGGATTGAAGAGAAGATAACATATGAGAACAATACCCTTGCGCAGAATGGGCGAATTAAAAAGTGTATTATATAAAACATGTAAAAAATGATCGCAGTCGGTAGGATTCGAACCTACGCTCCCAGAGGGAATCTGATTTCTAGTCAGACGCCTTAACCGCTCGGCCACGACTGCTGTATACACAAGTTTTTATAACAACATTCATCGCAAAAATACTTTTCCTTTTTAATACCGTCTTCGTAGCGTAGTATGACCTAGTTTTAAAATAAGTTATTAGCATTCATAAATGTTTGTAGAATACATTTAAGATAAATAACGTTGCTCAGAATATAATTAGCATATAATTAATGTTAATAGGTACTTAACGTAAAGCACACTAATTTAATGTTTGACGATAATGGGCAATGGAGCCGAAAGAACGCTTTATAATATCTTTCTAATTTTCAAATAACAGCTACATAAAAAAAGTGGTCTGTACCAGAAATCAGACCATCATTATCCTATGTATCTGGGCGTGATAACAACGATTCTGAGTTCCAAATTATTCGACTTCGTTTGCATTTTTCATAAATCACGAGAAAAATAATCTGATATGATTTTCCCGGTTTATGAAAAATTGAAACGAAATCAGTATTTGGATTTTTCAGAGTTAATGTTATTTATTTCGGATTGTTTATAAATTGGAGCTAAACCATTGATACTCTGCGATTGTTTGTTTAAATCTAGAGTCTGCTATAAGGTCCTTTAATCTCTTTGCCGTTGAATTATTACTGTTAAAAGTTACATCAAAATAGCCCAAAATTTTTGTTTTGCTTGCTTTTATAACGTCACAGTTCCGAATTTCCTCAAAATACTCTAGTAACTCACTTTTACTATTTGAAGAACGATATACTCTATTGACCTGTATTTGAATAAGATGCCCCTTTACCAAGAAATTTCAAGTTCCTTTTCTTCTACATCATCTATGATATAGAAGAAACATAGAGATAGAGCATTTCTTTCGTGCCTGAATGGTATATAAGTGCGGTATAAGACCTTGGATACTCAAACATAGGCATATATCGTTTTGAAACAAAAGTTTTGCTCTGATTGCTAGATAAAACAAAGACGAGAAAGCAGTACAGGAACTCACGTAACATGCACATTTTTTATCAAAAACAGTGGTTGTGTTGTATATCCTGAATTTTTAAAACTTTATGGACGTATTCAGACGTGTTTCACCAGCATACATCACTTTTATGATTTGCACTGCAAAGAGAGTATGTTTCTCTTATTTACAATTCTACTTTTGGACCATATTAAGGTAGGTATTCCCTAGAAAGAGACATCAGATAGGAAAATATTTGTTATTTTTGGCCATAACTTTTTTTTCTTAGTACGTATATTTAAAAAAACTATAAGTCGTTTCCAATGCAGTTAGATTTAAAAGTACGAAAAAGGAAGATTAGCACAATTTGTATATTTAAATCTAACTATTTTGCAAACCACTGAAATTATTGAGGAAAAATTCATAGTAATAGTCTTTTCATGGTTCTACTTAGGTAGTTTTGTAGTCTTTTTAAATATACATAATAAAAAATAAAAGTCATGGCCAAGAATAATAAATATTTCTTTATCGGATATCTCTTTCTAGGGAATGGCCACCTTAACACTATCGGACACTAATACATTCATAACAGAATAACTGCCCCAATCCACAAACATTCTGTCTTTACCCTTAATATGCATAAAAGTACCAGGGGCTTCTTCATGCATCTTTTTATGTCCTTGATATACTTTTCAGCAATATTTATTTCAATATTTTCGGCTTCGTTTGAACAATTTTGCCTCTTAATTGTAATTATATACTAGTTAAATCATAATGTTGCAAACTTTACAATATTCTTGAATTGTAGAATTTATCCAAGAAAAGAAAAACTTTTAATATGTAGTTAAATTGTACTTAAATGGCGTAAAATATGTTACCACGACCCGCGTCTAAGTAAAACTTTTACTATATCTTTAGCTAGTGGAAATTACAATCTTATTCCATTTGTGTCGGATTTGTACAGTTCCTAATAATTGTATACGAAGAATATTATGATTAATACCCTCACTCCACCCTAGAGCAGTAAAAGGTTGTAAATGATGTATGAAGTAGTTTTAGTGGGCGATATAAGAGCCAGTTAAATTCAATCCAACGATAAACGTATGCATTGCATTGTTATTATTAGAAGACCGCCAACGCTTCTAGTGTGTGTTTTCACTTTTGTGACAAACTATGACAAACATTTGACTAGATAATGGCCGATTTTACTATACTAATAAATTAAACAAATACTACACACTGCAGAACTTGGCTGAAAACTGTATGAGAACTTGTTTGGCTTCCTCTCTAGAGAGATTTATTTTGTTATGTGAATCGTCGTTTTGCTGCATTAATTATTTTATAAATAAACACAATGTCAAGTAGAATTAGTAGTAAAATTCTAAATTTATCATTTTAAATGGTTTTTCTGTTTACTAGTCTAACGCTCAAGCTGTCGACTATGCGTATGCATGGATAGATTGCACCGAAAACTGGTAGATTATCATCATATAGGCCACTGTATTATGCCGTTTTTTATACAAACCGTGAAATTTATAGTTTCCAATATAAAATTTATATGAAAGAAACAAAATACGACTTCTGGTCGCTTAATCAAAGTTCCAAATCTTCTGTTTAAGGTGTATTTTTAGGGGGTGATTATCAGTAGTTTCCTCATAACTTTTTAATTCAATTTAAATTTTTGAAAATTATTTGAAGAAACTGATTTTCAAATCTGTCGAAATAAAAAAAAGTTATCCTTATTGCATTTCAATAAACCGTGATTTACAACATTTTATTAATACATTATTTTACACATGTGTCCTGAAACACATTCTTTATACGTATGTGACAACAGCAGCCCAAGATAGCAGCTCAAATTTACGGAAACGTCCGAGTGTTCATAGACGTTCGTGTATTAAGGAGTTGTATATAAAATTAAATAATCGAAGTAGCTTTCAATCTGCCGGAGAAAACTGAACTATTTACTATATCAAGAGATATGAGGAACGTCATAACAATATCTATATAATTATTATAGTGTTTTTCACTCCCAAAAATGGGAACACACGAAGCAGCTGCCGAAAACAATTTTAAAAGTTGCACCTCAGTACAAGCATCCTACTACAGAGATCGAAAGTAATGATAAAAATAATAATATAAATTTTCGCCGACTTCCAAAGGGATCCTGGGGTTGAAGTAACTCTCTAAACAACAAAAGAAATTATAACTCTGAAACCACAATTGATCGCACATTGTCATTCTCAGGAGAGATCTACTGTGATGATAGAAACAGCACTGTAAAAGTTCATTAGCTTCCAAAGGGATCCTCGAGTTGAAACAACCCCCGAAATTTTGGTTTCGGAGTTATGATTTTTTTTATAATTTCGAGGGTTGTTTCAACCCCAGGATCCCGTTGGAAGTCAACGAAAATTTATATTGTGGTTTTCATCATTACTCTCGATCTCCCCTGAGACTGAAAATGTGCGATCTTTTATGGTTTTGGAGTTATGATTTTCTTTACTGTGTCGGGGATTGTTTCAACCCGAGGATCCCTTTGGAAGCCAATGAAATTTTACAGTGCTGTTTCTATCATCACAGTAGATCTCTCCTGAGAGTGACAATGTGCGATCAATTTTGGTTTCAGAGTTAAAATTTTTGTTGTTGTTTGGAGGGTTACTTCAACCCGAGGATCCCTTTGGCAGTCGACGAAAATGTATATTATTATTTTTATCATTACTTTCGATCTCTGTACTAGGATGCTCGTACTGAGGTACAACTTTTAACATTATTTTTGGCAGCTGTTTCGTGTGTTCCCATTTTTAGGAGTGAAAAACACTATAATAATTTTATAGATATTGTTATGACGTTCCTCATATCTCTTGACATAATAAATATTTCAGTTTTCTCCCACAGATTGAAAGCTACTTCAATTATTTAATTTTATATACAACTCCTTAATACACGAACGCCTATGAACACTCGGACGTTTCCGTAAATTTGAGCTGCTATCTTGGGCTGCTGTTGTCACATAGGTATTCTTTATAGGATTTTGTAAACAGCAGAAAAAATAACTCAATGAGAACTAAAAGAAAAACTAAGTGTAGAAATATTAATGAAATCTTAGCATTAATATTTTTACACATATAGTTTTTCTTTTAGTTCTCATAGATACTTATTTTTTCTGCTGTTTGCAAAATCCTATAATACAATTAAAGCAAACAAACAATAATTTTTAAAAATGAATTATTATTTGTTTGCTTATAATTTATTTTTAAATAATGTGTGCCTTGAAATATTATTAAACGTAGAAAATCGTTAATTATCAATTACAAAAATTGTTCAAAATGTCCTCCATTTTTCCTTATGCAGAATCTAAGCCTATTTTCTGAGAAAAGTTGAACATACTTTAAAATTTTTTTCATCATTCTACAGCATTGTAAACTCTTGATCGATTTTCTTCTTACAACTGCTCAATGGTGTCAATTTGGGTATCATAGACTCGTGATTTTAGTTTACTCCACACAGTGAAATCAAGTGGTCAGCAGACCGAGCAGATCACTTAATTGGTGCATCTGGATCCCGGTCAATCCATCTATTAGGTTGTACACAACCACAAATATGTAGAACATGGTTACTACCATGTTCTACATGTTCTGGTATAACGCGGTGTTGGGCCTTCATGCATAAAAAACATATTTTTTCTCTTTCGCAATGAAATATTACCTAGTATTTCATGCAAGCTGTTTTCCTAAAGAATCATAATACTTATCGCTATTTAAAATACCAGGAAATAAATGGTATCCAACAAACTGATTCCCCAGAGTTGTTGCCAATACATTTATTTTGAAAGTGTGTTGAAATTGGGTTTATATTGTTGAATTAGGATTTTATTCAGCCCGAGAATTAAACATGACTTGCCGTGTGAATATAGTCTTGTCAGTAAAACGTATTTCACTTTAAAAAAATTGAGTATTTTGCGTTCATTCAAGCAACAATTCACAAAAATTAAGTCTTATTGAGTTTTCGGTAATGGAACTGGTGCAATTGTTGCTCATGTAGTGCTCTTAAATGAGATACATCAATTCTTAAATATTTAATCTTCTAGTACTTATCGTAGCATCTTCAATTACAATATCTGATATTCCTTCTTCAACAGTTCTTGTGTTTCTTGGACGGCCAGCATCATTATTTCTAACTTGAAGACTTCCTGTTTCTCTAAGTCAACGTTCTGAAAAATTTCAAGGCATTCTTTATGTGTAAAAGAATGTATTAATAAAATTTTGTAAATGCACGTTGTTTTTTAAACAACTCCAATATGTGAATGTGGAAGTAAAATATCGTACGTATAAAGAAAACTTTGAAGCTATAAGTAAGATATGCATATTGCACATCTATAACGAATATGTAAGTAATGAACAACGAATATCGAGCAGAATAGTTTATACTACTTCGCATATTCATTCCTACAATACAAAGGCTTCATTTACCTTAGTGAATATATAGCTGTAGATTTTACATAATTTCAAGCTGGTGCGACGCCAGATAGAGCAAATAGAAGGAAGTCTATTAATATCTCATACTTCCTATTGCAAATAAGAGCGTATTTATGTATTGTGAATATTTACGTATATAGGGTTGATCAAGAATAACTAAAAACACCAGTAATTATGATAATATATGTTATTTAAAATATGCCTAAGGGGTATAGCGAGTTTAATTGTAGGAACCAAAGAAGATGCTCCCCGAAAGGTTGTTAGATAGATGTTACCAAAGGACTGATGTGATAGTGTTTTGTTCAGGTCGTACGCTTAACAGACAACTGTGACGGATGACATGATTCTGTTGGACGTTGCGTTTTAAATGATGGAAATATTTTTCCCAATTTGATTTCTTCTCATAGTTTGATCATTTTTGGATAACTCGCGTACTACAGATTTGATCATCTAGGTAGTTGGCGGTAAAATAACTTTTTTAACATGGCTTCCTAAATATTCTTGTATATATCCGTATATGTTGACTGAATCGTTAATATAAAAGATATAACCGTTAAGAACATTAAAAACTGCGGTTTTCTAAATCTGAGAGCTGCTATATTCAATGGAATATTACTTTTCCAGTGAATCTAAATATCTAGAAATATTTCTGGATCAAAAACTTACCTGGAATTTACATCTTGAAAGAATATAATGCAAAGGCCATTGCGTCTATTTGAACTTGCTGCAGACTTTTACTAAGATCCAAAACCAAAAATTATATACAGGTCCTACCTTTCGGTTGATTGCAGGAGCAATGCGTTCCTGTTTCACTGGAGTTTTGAAGGAATTGTTAGACACGATCGAGTAAAAAGTTCATTTCTTCTTTTAGATTTGCTAGCCTAGTCCAAGTTATTATAATCGTATATATTCTAGACGTACTTATTCCGTATTCTAAACGTATGAGTTATAAACTGGTACCCACTACTTTATGGAAAAATAAATTAGGAACCCAAATGCATATTTGCTGCCGTCGCTGTTGATGGAAATAATTGCAGTACGTTTTGTGCATGATAGCCGCCTGTATTTTCCGTCGTTGCTGCCTACCGCCCGAAGAGAACTAGAATAAACCCCATTGCGTAACTTTAACTGGTTGTGGAGAATCTGGTACTCATCTATTGAGGATAGGAAACGCGTACATCATCTTAAGGTCAAAGTGAACCAATTTCTTCTCGAGAATTCCGTAGATAAAATTCAAATTAATTATTACTGATACATCAATGGGCTTGTTCCACGATATTAATTTTATATAGTTTTTATACGTTTTTATAAAGTACTCGACATTCTTATTATGCATTTAAAATTTCGTATTATTAACTTTTCCGTTCTCGAGATATATGGCGTTGAAATTAGTAATAGTTGCAAAAACAATGTAAAGGATGGGAATCTTGAATTTATTTTTAAGCGGTGAGGAGGCAATAAAAATTCGTAAGTACTTAACACAGAGGGAAAAAATAATTAATTGAAAAACTATAGGGGAAATAATGTTTAGAATGCAGATGTCACTGTTTCATAACTGATATAGGCACATTGATTACGGAATATATGCAAGGTAACTATCGAACACAAACCATAACTCATATATAAAGGGAGCCATCTTTATATCAACATTGTACGGAGGTTGAAGTATATTTGTGTACATTTCATTAACCGTTCGCACTCCCTTTATTTTTACCAACCTTTCCAAGAAATGGTGAAATCGTTACTTTCAATCAGCATCGCGAATTTTTTGAAAGTGCGGGTGCTGGTAATAAGTTCAAAAGTGTGTCTGTAAACAATAGTTGGGATACATTTTCAAGCAGCCCCACTAGTTTAGTGATGTTTAATATTACTTTCTTTTCAACTTATTATTGAATACAGTCATAAATCTCAGCACAACTTTGGCAAAAGTAATAATATAGTTATTATAATGATAAGTAATGTTAAGACGATTTTCCTCCTACTGATAAGAATAGTTGGGTGTAAATTCATATCCTATCAATGATAATAATTATTAATTTTGAATCAAATTTGATCTAATTTAAACTCTAATTAAAATTGGTTGACTGAAAACCATATAAAATTGGAAATATTAAAGGTAAACTCTATAAACAAACATAAATTACAATCAAATTTATTCATTCATTATTATTATACAAAATATAATAATAATTATGATATATGTAAACATACTTAAAATTTTAATTTTCCAACGTATTGTATTCATGTAAAATGTAACAATAATTGAGCAGTTTATTACATAGAAGCTTAAAACTCTAACTGCTTTACGGTTTCATCAATCATTGTAATTAAATGTGGCAACGACGTAAGTAGATTAATCGTTTTTAATTATTACCTAAACTCAAAATTACACGGCCGCTGAAAGTTCTGCTGTGGGGTAGTCAGTGAAACAAACCTGTTCAGTGAGAATTAAAAATGTGTAGAAAATTTAAATATAATTTAAAGTTGTTAAATTCTGACCCATTAAAAGAAAACGTTTAAGGAATCATTTTCTTTGCCGTGAACAGGGAACTGATTTCAATGTACGGAGGGAAAAAAAATATAGGATCAATGGATGTTAAGAGTTGCTAGTTTTAAAGTAAACAATTGTCACATCCCATATATTATTATTATTACTAAATAATAGATTTTGTACTGAATATATTTGCGAGATATTAAAAACATGCGAGTAATGTTGACCTAATTTTAAAAAATGTTGCATTATATTTTTATTGTAGTACCTAAATTTTGAATTTTTCATTAATTCACGTATTTAATTGTAAAGTCTTTGTAAATTTTAAACTTTATTTGTTGTTAATATATTGTCATTTTTTAAAAATTTTGCTTTTGATTGTTTCATCCTCAAACAGGAGTATCAGTTGTATGAATACGCTGGCGCCCACTTTCTTTGTTTATTTTGTTTTGTAACATACAAATTATTTATTTAATAAATAGATACATACATAACTCTTCTCGCCACCGAGCAATTCACGATCGAACTATTGAGCCAACTGGTTGCAAGCCGAGAAAGTTGTAGTTGCAAGACAAACCTGACCCCCCCTTTTTTGCTTAATCGATTGAAAATTCAATTTTCTTTCCCATTGTGTGCGGCCCGATGATCTAAGATTATTTTTAACTAGATACAAGCCGCTAAATTAAAAAAAAAATCAAGAGAACGTAAGGAGATGTGGTAAATCGAATGGAGCAAACCAGAAGTCTAAAGCTTTTTGGGTGATAGAGTCTCGAGAAACGGGAGAAAGAGACTTCTCTCCTTCCGGTGACTTTAAACGACCCTGTCTCGGAAACGATATTTTCATAACTTTATGGTCTCTTGTTCGGATGCAGTTGCTCCGCGGCGGACCCATGTCGCCGGAGAAGCGAAATCCTCGAACCTTTGACTTTGGCGTTTAAAAATTACCATAGATCATCGTGCCCACATTCAGTCTCAGCGCCCCAAAATACGTATGGTAATGGTGGTCAGCTTTAAGCTTTTATTGGTATATGGTTCAGTCAAAAAATTTACAATCACTTAGATAAGGGGAAAAAAGTAGCCGGACTCTTCTTTGATTTGACAGCTGCTTTCGGTTGTGTTAACATAAAGTTTATGGGACTAAAATTAGAGACATTAGGTATTAGGGGCAACATTTTATATTGGCTGACGTCATACTTAGAAAACAGGAAAATTATCGTTTCATCGGACTCGCATACTTCTGATATATTCAACATAAATATAGGAGTAGGGCAGGGATCCATAATTGGACCATTGCTTTTTTTAATATTTGTAAATGACCTCCCTTCTTATGTCACTGAGGGAGAAATATTTATGTACGCAGATGATACATCAGTTATTATTAATGCAAGCTGCATACAGGAATTAGAACAAAGAGTCAATGTTGTGATAAAGCAGTTTGAAGACTGGTGCCAAAAGAATTCTTTAATAATCAATTTCAAGAAAACTGTATTTATATACTTTTCAACTACCATATCTAGATCTCTACCCAGCATAAACTACGTAAGCACCAGCATAAGCACAACATTTTTAGGAACCATAATAGACAGTACTCTAACTTTTAATCAACAAATTGACGGTCTATGTGTTAAACTAGCAAAAAGCACCTTTGCTCTTCTAAACCTCAAGAATGAACTTAACCGCCATTGTCTTTTAGACGCATATTACTCACTTGTGTATTCAGTCCTAAATTACAATATTATGGTATGGCGCCAATCAACCGATATAGGTAGAATTTTTGTAATGCAAAAACGAATAATTAGAATAATTTTTAACTTACAATTAAGACAGTCTTGTCGTGAAACTTTTAAAAAATATGAAATTCTAACGGTTCCCTGTATTTATATTTTTAAATTGACTTGTTTTGTGTATAAAAATTCCAACTTGTTTCATCTAAATAACGATGTACACAATTATAATACAAGAAGCGCCCGGGAAATTCACATTAACAATTATAATCTGAGTAAATTCAGAAAATCGCCCTATTGTGCAGGCAGTTTAATTTTTAACAAACTCCCAGTCCAAATAAAAATACAAGACAGGTTTCAACTATTCAGGAAGACATTAAAAAAGTTTCTGGCTAAACAATGCTTCTATAGCTTGGAAGAATTCTATAACTACAATGAAAGTTGATTCTTATGCTCTTGATTTCTCCTATTATTTACATTAGGTCGGGTGTGTTCTTAAATGCACGTAATAATTAATTGTTGGAAGCGGTTTTTCGTGTTTTTTTACATTTTATCTCCATATGTGCTGTTCAATTTTATATACATATATATTTATTTGTATCACATTTATTTTTGTATCGTTTCTATGACAAAACCTACAGTATACTCTGTACTACTTATGGTGAATAAATCTTCTATTCTATTCTATTCTATTTACTCGTTTGAGATTTTCGGGCATTCTGACGGTGTTTCTTGAAGTTAGAAAAAATGCAAGAGCCAATCGGGCAAACCGGACGTCGGATTCGTGTTCAGCAGGTCAAAGTGCTTGGAAATATAAAGGTCCGCCTCCTCGCACTTTCAATTTTTTTTTTAAATAGAATGTCATGAAACGTACAAATTTAAGAAAATTTTCATTATCTATTCCCTTTAGACGGTTCACTCTGTATATTTTCCAGTGAAAGTATAACCATTTCTTCGCTGGCGTCAATACCTCCCAAATTTGATTGTTCTCCGTCAAGTATCGAAAAACCTATATTTTCGTAATCTACATGATCTGAAACGTGGAATTTTCAAGAAATCTCGGAGGTTGATTTTTTTTCAATTACTTCCCTTTTGTATGCGGGGGAAGTAATAAGAAGAATCTTGAGGAGCTGTATAATTTAGCTATTAAAACAGTATTTCTATTTTAGGTGTAATGATAAATACATGCATTGAAATTTTACAAATACAAAAACTTGATCACCATAACGAAAATTTAAAATATCTGAAATTAAGTAAAGATGGAAGGAATATCATGACAAGTTGAAAATGTTTTGAAATGGGAAATTAAATAATGTGTAATTTATGACACTGAAAATGGATAATTTAACATGACTCTATTAAAATACTCGTTAAAATTTATATGATTATTTGAATATATATATTTAAATTTGTATTGTGCGTACTTACGTACGTACTTATTGTTCATCCTAAACGTAACACAGTACTTCTCCTTTCATCTCAATCTCAGTTTCACTTTTGATGACAAAATTCATTGTAATTATGTAGGTTTTTAGGTCGCCCGAATAGTAATGCCACTGGATTTGCGCTTGGATGGCAATTTAACTCTTTTTGGAATATATTATTTATGCATCCGGTTGTAAATGCAAAATTTCAACTCAAGGCAAAAGGCATAAGAACACATAAGTTTTAATACCCATATCGGTAAGTGTAATTGCTAACAAAGAATTAGAGTAAAACAAGCTAACCATTATATCATGTTTCTTACTTACTAAAAAAGTCTTATGGCAAACTAAGAATGATGTATCCTAACAGACACACTTTAAACAGAAAATCAAAAATAATTTTATGCGATTCTCTTGTCCTTTCTCAGTGCAATTACTGTAACTTTGTTTATGGGCCATGCCTTACATCAAGAGATTCTAAAAGAATACAAATCTTACAAAACTCATGCTTAAGGTTTATATATGGTATACGTAAATACGATAGAATATCACATACTCTAACTAAAGCCCATTGGCTGGACATGGCTAGTCGTAGAAAACTGCATATACTATATCATAAAATTTTAACTAATCATACTCCGGCATATCTTCATAATAAAATAAGATACAGAACAGATATTCATAATATAAATATAAGACGTAAGGATGCATTAACTATTCCTCAGCATAAATCCTCGCTGTTCCGAAGATCCTTTGTATATAATATAGCCGCACAGTTAAACGAGTTACCAAAAGAGTGCAAGTCTCTGTCAGTAAAACGGTTTCGTACCTTTGTTCTCAATCTGATACATAAAAAACAAGAGCCGCACTAATACTGTTTGTGTGTTCATATCTGTTAATTTTTGTTCTAGTAACATATAGTGTTAAGTATCCCCAATTATGTCATAGCCCAAATTCTGTTAGAAGCATATATCGTTTAGTTATACACTACTTTTTCTCTCTACTTAAAATTAATTTTCGTAATGTAAGTACCTGAGGCCAAAGTGGAAGAGCAGTTAATTTCAACTGAACTTGCGCCTTTTAAACTTATATATTGCATAAAATAAATATACACATATGTGTACATTACCTGGGAAAACATTGTACTATGCATTTATATTTTGTTTAATAAAATTGTTTATTATTATTATTATTATTATACTCTTCGCTGATTTACTGCACTTTTTATATAATTGTTGCACATTCTATAGCATAATCTCCGCATTTTATCGTAAATAAAAAATAATGTTTGTTTATATTAGCGACGGCCTTGTCTAACTGCGAGATGAATTTAAGCCGCCAAAGATGGTGTATAATCTTATCGTATTTGTGGCAGATTTACTGCTGTTAGGTTGATAAACATTAGGGACTATTGCCTAATTAGCCGGTTTTGCAATGTAGCAATATGATATAACATAAATATGTATAGGAATTTAATAATTTTAAATAATTAATAACTTTTTTATTTATTGATCGACATTGTTCAAAGACAAAACAGGTTTCTTCCTCTAGCTAACGCTAACTTACTGGCCAAGTTTCAATACAATCGGACCTTCCGTTCTTAAGTTATCGTGCTTATAAGAAACGCGATGGACAGACGGACAGGCAGACAGATGGACAGACAGACAGACGGACAGACGGACGGACAAATAGACAGACGGACGGACATTTTGAAAGTTGTTTAGAATTCGATCACCAACACAGTGATATAATTTTTTTTCTCTACAAGTGATATTGCCGGTTTTAGAAATGTGCCAATCGAATGCAATATACTGTTCGTTTTGTACTTGCGAAGAGTATAATAAGATCGGCAAATCTGTGGAGTTATTAAAAACATTTCTATATTTTCCGTATGTTTTCAATACAATAATGAATTGAACAGCGACAGAACCAAGAAGGCCTAGATGTTCATTCCCACCCACCATGTACGTCCCATATTATATAAAACCGCTGCCTAAGGAATCACTATTTCCACATCCAGATTTCTCGTCCAAGTCACTTTAAAAACTTGAAAAATATAAGAAGATCTGAGGCTTGGTTTCTAGTATATACACTAAATCCCAAATTTCTGTACTCTTACCAGCTTCCTTTACTTATTTTTCCCTATTTACCTCTACTTTCCCCCACTTCTTCAACGTAGTCATGTCAAAATATAATCCAGTTTCAGATGTCGTTATAATACATTACCAAATTTTAAGTAATTTTAAGTGAAAATCTCAATTTAATTTTATCAACTCTTCATATAAGGGAGTGGAAGTGGTGGGGGGATGGAAAATATTATTAAAAAACCTGAGGCCTTCGCTTCTAGTCTATACACCAAATCCCAAATTTCTGTACCCTTACCAGCTTGCTTTACTTATTTTTTTTTTTCAAAATATAATCTAATACCAGATGTCGTTATATATACGTGTACCTAATTTCAAGTCAATTTCTCAATTTTAGTTTACCAACCCCTTTAATAATGGAGTGTAGGAGTGGTGGGGGGGGGTTGAAAATATAAAAAAAATCTGAAGTCTTGGCTTCTACTACATGCACAAAATTTCTATTTACCCCTATTCAACCCCCAACCCTTCAACGGAATAATCTCAAAATACGTCTGGTTCCAGATGTCATTCTAATATACACGTATACCAAATTACAAGTGAATATCTCAATTCTACCCTAACCAGCCTGCTTTTCTTATTTTTTCTTATTTACCCCTATTTAACCCCCAACCTGTCAACGGAACCATTTCAAAATATAATCTAGTTCCAGATGTTATATATAAGTGTACAAAATTTCAAGTTAATATGTCTATTTCATTTTATGAACCCCTTTAATAATGGAGCGAGGGGTGGTGGGGGGATGGAAAATATTGTAAAAAAATTTGAGGCCTCGGCTTCTAGTACATACACAAAATTTCAAGTTTATGTACTCTTACCAGCTTGCTTTACTTATTTTTCCCTATCAATTTGTACTTACCCCCACTGCTTCAGCGTAATCATGTCAAAATATAATCTAATTTCAGATATCGTTACAATACATACGTGTACAAAATTTCAAGTGAAAACCTCAATTTAATTTTATCATGTTTTTTAATAAGAGCGATGGAAAGTACTATTTTAAAAAATCTGAGGCCTTCGCTTCTAGTATATACACCAAATCCCATATTTCCGTACTCTTAGCACCTTGCTTTACTTACTTTCCCCTATATAACCCTATTTAACCCCCAACCCTTCAACGGAATCATCTCAAAATATAATCTAGTGCCAGATGTCGTTATTATACATACGTGTATCAAATTTTAAGAGAATATCTCAATTTTATGTTATCAACCCATTTAATAATGGAATAGGGGTGGTGTGGGTTTGAAAAATATTATTAAAAAATCTGATGCCTTGGTTTCTAGTATATACACCGAATTTCAAGTTTCTGTACTCTTACCAGCTTGCTTTACTTTTTCCCCCCTTATTTACTGCTAATTTAACCCCCAACCCACCAACGGAATTATCCCAAAATATAATCTAGTTCCTCTGATATCAATATAATATACCAAATTTCAAGTTTCTGTACTCTTATTAGCTTGCTTTACATATTTCCCCCTATTTACCCCCCAACCCTTCACTGGATATGTTCAAAAAACAATCCTGTTCCAGATCTCATTAGAATATATATGTGTACAAAATTTCAGGTCAATATCTTAAACCGTTCCGGAGAAAAAGTGCGGACAAAAAAAGTTACAGACAGACAGGCAGACCGACAGACAGACAGATTTTTTTTCACTCAAATTCCATGACATTCTAAACCTATTTCAAGAAAAAATTTTTTTTACATTTGCTATACCTACTTCCAATCCACTACGTGGATGTGGATTAATATATAAATACACGCTTTTGGGCTAGATGGGGTCATAATTTTACCTAATCATTTCATATATTTTTTATTATTAAATTTTCATTTAATTTAACAAAAATTTATTTATTTTCTGTTAATTCCAATTCCGACGCCTTGTGCCGTGTGTGAATCTTTGTTTTCTATCAAAGAAGATTAAAGAATTATTTAGATAACAATAACAAGTACTGCACAGTTTACACATTTAGCGCTGACTAACAGAAAAAATTGCAAATACAATTGATTTGAAAGAAGTTATGGACGAGTATGCACCCAGCAACCAAAAAAAAAATGCTCTTAAATGACACCACCCAAATAGCCCATTGCATAAGTCTCTCATACAATTCTCGCTACACTTCAGCAATAGCAGCATTAATGTTGTATTTGGAATGGTCAATCGTACATGAAATATTGTTCAATAGTTTTGTCTTCAGATAGTCCTAAAGGACATCTGGTAGCCGCGATATGACTGTTGTGAATTCTTACTTATGGTATATCAGAAGTTCTACGCAATATTATTTAACAACGTGCTAGAGAAATAATTTTAGATAAAACTGACGAGAAAGATCAGAAAAAATATTTTGCAGTTGGAGGTTAAGATTTCATAACTGATTATAACTAACGTAACGTTTTCTTTAATGCCATTTTTCAAAATATTCACAACTGAAGTCACTTTTCTCTTTGCAGTTTTTGCATGTTTGTAAATATTTAGCACCATTTATATAAATTTTGAAAAAGTTTCATCATCGGGCTTTTCATAAGGAGCAGGCGTTTTTCTAAAGAATGGCTTCGTAAACTTGAAAATAAAAAAGTTTTCACTCTTCCGAACTTAATCCGTGGATACAGTGTATATGCAGTTTCATAAGTATAAGTACTCCAATTTCTAGAAGTAACATTTGAGCGGTAAATGTATCAAGAATATATCTACGCAGGCAAATATTATGATTATAATATTAATAACATTTCCGGATGGGAATCGATGCTCGGCGTGAGAAAGAAAAATAGGATATACGTTTTCCTATCGCTTCCGTTTCAGGCTCCAATTTCAGATTGCTGGTAATTTTATTTTAACATATAAAATACAACTTCAGTGTATTGAATATTTATAATAACGGGAAAGCGAATTCGACCAAATATAAGGCAAGAATCGGTGGAAGAAAAACTTCAAGATCACAATCTCATTTAACTTTATCCAACTTAATGTTAAACAGAAATGAGTGTTTAAAATGATACATAATGTAATGTTCTCGTTGCATCATTATACCCATGTATATGAAATAAATAAAACATTTGAAAAAATTCAAAAACATTATTTTAAAAATCAACTTGAACTATTTAAGAAAAAGAAAAAATCGGTAAAGGTATTTATACAGAACTTCCCTCTATTTTGTGCATGGTGGTCACTCTAAAAAAATATTAATTACGAAATGGCATTAAGAATAATAATCGGAATATAGTTATCACTATTATTACAAAGAAAACCTGATAGCTTTTGGTCAAAAAAATATACAGAGTGGTCATCCGACAGCAAAAATAAATATTAAATAAAAGGTGAAAAATATGGAAGGCCTGCGTAAATATCTTCACAAATTTCCACCATAGTTGAATTATTTCTTAAGATGACCACCCTGTATATTCTTCAATAAGACTCCAATAGGTGTCCTCCTTGCCAATATGCCAAATAGTATTGCCGTCTGTCACATTTTTAGTTCCACGTAATGGAGTGAAAGTACAGGTGGTTAAGAAATTTCATTTTTTTTTTAAATAAGTTTTGAATGTTATGAAACGTGGAAATTTCAGATAGAGCAAATAATTTTTTTTCATGTATTCTAGTGGTAAAAAAAAATTTCATCTATTCTATAGTAGTGGTAAAAATATTTTCTTGAAATAAATTTAGAATGTCATGAAACGTGGAAATTTTAAATTTGAGAACAAACAAATTTCTTGCGTCATCTATTTTGTATTTTGTAGTGGGAAAAAATTTTGCAAATTTCTGATTTTTCCTTATTTTCAAAAGTTTTTGGGATAGGCTTAGAATGTGAAAATTTTAAATTTGAGCGAAAAAAATTTTGCCACCAATTCTATAGTAGTGAGAAAAATAAAATTAGATTTTTTCAAAGAAATGTTTAAATTTTATTGGTTTAGAATGCCATGAAACGTGGAAATTTAAAATTTGAACAAAACATTTTTTTTCCATCTATTCTGGTGGTAAATATTTTTCCAAAAATGTTTTTTTTTCTTTCAGAGAGGTTTAGAATGTCATGCAACGTGGAAATTTAAAATTTGAGCAAGTAGTTTTTTAGTTAATACAAAAACAGACAGGCAGGCAGACAGACAAACTGTCTAACGGAATTGAAAAACCTATATTTTGGTAATCTACATGATTTGAAACGTGAAAATTCGAAAACATTTCGGAGGGAGATTTTTTCTCGAATACAATACTTCCCTTCGGTATGCGAGGTAAGTAAAAAGAAAATAATGTTATTAATAATAACAATTACAATAATATACGTATATGAGTGGGGCCAAAATTTTCTCTTTTCCAAGTGTTTCGGGCGCCTCACGCTTTTACGTCAATTAAAACCATTGTTATTATTATTAACATTATTTTATTCTTTTTAATTTTGTCCCAATTAGTCTAGTGTGTTGATTCGATATAATTTTCTATCCATAAATGATAAAACCTAGTAGTCATATTGAATCCGCCATTTTGAATTCGTTTAAATATTTGTATTAATATCTGCGACTGCGGAAGTCCTCAGTACTGATCTTCAGACGGTTTAGACAGATTGCAAAAGTTAACCGCTATTTAGAATCTTTTAACTTCTATCAAATATATATAATCTGCAATCGTATTATCTATTAAATTTGAAAATATGTTTCCATGGACTTACAGGCATTTTATAACTCAGTTACAAAAAGAGCACATTACTCTCCTGAGTTCATCTATATGTTACTTTACTTGAGTAGCAGCATTTAACACACGAAGTGTCAATGCGTCACAATTGTCCACTTTTAGTTTATACACTTCTCCATGCATCCATTCCCACAAACAAAAGTCTAGCGGTGTGAGGTCTGGAGACTTTGCTGGCCAACTAATAGCACCACTGCGCCCAATCCACGGCCCTTGAAAAGTTATACTTAAATGTTACTTGACAACATGAGCAGAATATGGAGCAACTTCCCGTGCTGATAATTATTTTTTATGTTTAAAAGAATATCGCTTGATAAACCTCGTAAATAATTTTGTAAAAATGGCAGATAATTTCTCCTATTAGGGTTCTCAAAAATGAAAGGACTAATAAAGCAATTGTCACACCATACACAAACTGAAAAACGATGAAGATTTGTCTCTACAGAGCGCGTGGATTTTCATCAAATCATCGCGCATCAATGAGAGTTACGGGTATTGTTGATGCCATCAGTGAATGAGTGAATGTGACTTCATCGGCAAAAAGTATGCAAGGAAACAAGTAACGATTAGCACTCATGCACCAGCAAAATTGTATGTCCAGCAGCATATAGTTTCCCGGTTGCAGATACTGTACCCGCTGTAAGTGGTATGTATAAAAGTCTTGCTCATGTATTGTGCGAATCACTATTGTCTGATGAACTTGTAGCATTTGAAAAAGCTACATTAATAATTTCAGTTTGAATACTGTAAATTAATCTTGATTAATTCATTTGTTTGAGTATGCAACCCACGATCTAGAATTCGATAGTAGATCGTTGCCTATCTTGATGAGAAATTATGGGTAGTAAACAGGTTTTCTTTAAGCATAATTTTGAGTTAGAGGTGTTACTCACATATTCTTGTGGTGGAAATATTACATAATCGTGTAATTCAGTCCTTTAATTGCAAAGTCCTTTGTTGGCGCATTTCTATTGGCTAGAGAAAGAGTTCCCTAGATGCTCAAGTTGGCAACAAGGAGAACTGGAGAAGGAGATTTCCGTCTGGGAGTTCGGTTTTTCGACAGCGACGAGATAGCGGAATGGCGGTGGTCCCGGTTTTGTGTTGAAGAATTTGGGTTTTACATCGCTTACACTGAAAAGGGATTTGATTTGATGTACCCAGTGTTTCTTTACCGTCCTGCCAGAAGCATTTTGTAAATTCCAGGAAGGAATTCTGTTGCTTGTCGTAATCTGATCGCCACGTGTCTCGTGAGGTTATGTAATGCTCTCTATATGAGGTGAGCTCTTATTTTTCTTACTTTGGGATTTCATTTAGTTCTTATTTATTGTAATTATTACAGAGTGTTTGGAGGGACTGGCCCTTTGAAGATAAGTTATGTTTTGGAGAGGCTTGTACTTGGTATAGGCATATGTTTTGGAGGGGCATATAGTTTTGGAGAGGCTTACAATTGGGATAAGCATATGTTTGGTGCTGTCATATTGGTTATGTAAGGGGGCCCAGCATTTAGAGGACTAATAGGAGGAAGTCTATTACTCAGATATTTGGTTTTATGTGGGTCCTGCTGACATTTAGAGAAGCTTTGGTTCTAGAGTTGTTCGCAGCAGTCTCCAAGAAATTTAGGCAGAGATTTAGGAGTGACGCAGAGTCGTAGTCGTAAGCAACGTCGACAACATCTTAGTAAGTGGTGACAGGTCACGCTGCAGTCGTCAGATAAAACGCCAAGGCTCTAACCAGGTTTTATTGTTTCATTTTAGTTATGTAATTTTAAAGAAATTATTATAGTTTCATTCACTGATTTTTTTGTGAAATATTAGAGTAAATTGCACAACGATTTAGCAACTACATACGGAGCATGATGAAGTATCTTAAGATTTTTTACTGTAAGTAACGCATGGTACCACGTGACACTAATTTACCTTCTACTATGTCACATATGAAGTATTTTTAGTAGAACAAAATTATTTTAGATCATTATTTAACATTCTACTGCACACAGCGAGCATCGTGAAAATTGGTTCATAGAATCTTGTTAGTTACATAATATTTTAGTGATGAGCGGTGATTTTAATCCATGGTAAACCTTTAACTCGCTGTTGCAAATCTAAAACTCATTGTTGGTATCATTAAAGCCGTAGTTGGATTTCTATAAAAAGAGGCTAAGTCACTGAAATAACTTTACAAGGGGTCATTTACATATTTTGCATTTCTTTTGCATATACAGATTATGTTCAGGGGATAATTGTGAAACTATTTGATTTTGTTGTTTTACATCTCATGTGTGTTGTAATAAATGTCTAATGTCTACATGTTCTTATTATTTGCACTGGTACACCTGATATTTGTTTAAATTTTGAGATTTGAGAGTAAGAGTTTTGATATCATAGAGATATTTTCAGAATTCCATCGCATGGTTGCTAGTAACTTAATTTTGTTCCTGGCTGGCAAAATTATTTAAATCATATTACGTAACATACAGCCGGTGGCGCCCTTTTGAGTGTCCACACAATCCTAACCCACGGCCCTATGCTCTCCACCAACAATCGGCTGCCGTTCGCACCGATATAACACGTTTTAATATTTAGGTATCAAAATATGTTACAAACTATTGGGCGGTAATTCTTCGTAAGCTGGAACTAGGGTTCTCCTCCATTAAATTGCAGATACACAATGTTTTGAAATAGCGAAGTGCAGCTCAGGAACCGTTTTTCAACTTAACTAGTAGCCTACAAAAACCTACATTGCTAAACAAAATACATTTATATTTCACTCTATGAAATAATGTAGATATCATCACGTTAATGGACACAGAAAGCATGTTTCACCGAATTTGTAAACTAAACTGCTCAGTTAGTTTTTAGAAAGAGAAGCATTATGTCAGAGCAATTAGTACAAATGCAAATGATAATTAACTTTTCGATGTAATGACTGATTCAAATGTTTGAATATATAATTGAATTGTTATCGGTTGGTAAAATAAATATTTATGTATTGAAAATTAAATCACAAAAAATAAAGTGTGTCCAATGAATGCATTACTTATAATAGGCATTGTCAGTATTTGTAATGTATGTCATTGTGCCCAACTAATATGGACAAAAGCTTTAGGAATGCATGTTGAATTGATTTGCCATTAAACTACGTGGGCTTCTCCCACATGGCACGGCGTTAGGAAATGTATTAATGATTTAGGTCTTAATACGAGGATGATTGGTTTAGTGTTTAAAATTAATTTTACATTTAAGGAGGCCATGATTATCGACTGTCAAGTTGATGATTCTTGCAATTGTTTTACATAAAATAAATTTAATAGTAGTGCTACTATGTGTAGTTAAAATTGATTATGCTCTACCAATAATTATGAAGAGGCAGGAATAACTTTGGGCGATGAATCAGTAAATTTACCAGTGTCATCTTCTACCTCTTTATATTTGATTGTAAATTCAATTAAAATAAAATAAAAATAATCAGAATCAGGCAAATCCAGTATGTTTCGAAGTGATTTTTTTAAAATTAATAAATAATAAAAAAAATAAAGAATATGCTTTTAAAAATGAACCGAAGCTGTTCAAAAATGCACTAAATAGAAAAAAAATGTGTTAATAGGAATAGTAATTATTATATTGTTAATCGTAATAGCGCCGGTAAAATTTTCTGTTTCTTTTTAATGAATTCGAATTCTGAACAACTTTCAAAATGTCCATCCGTCTGTCCGTCCGTCTGCCCGTCTGTCTGTCCGTCTGTCTGTCTGTCCGTCTGTCACGTTTCTTGTAAGCACGATAACTTAAGAACGAGAAGTTCGATTGTATTGAAATTTAGGCAGTAAGTTAGTGTTAGCTAGAGGAAGAACGCTATTGTGTTTGACCAATATCGATCAATAAGTAAAAAAGTTATTAATTATTTTTATTAATTTTTTTTTGTATATTTTGTAATAAAAAAAATCGCTAAACTAATATTATTTGCAAAAAAGCTGCGACGAGTATCCTATAGAATGTGCAACAATTATATAAACAGTACAGTAAATCGGCGAAGAGTATAATGGTTAGATTGTTTAATATTTATTTCTAGCTCTTAAATGACCACACTGTATATTTCTTAGACCAAAAGTTACCAAGCTTTCTTTGTAATAATAACGATAACTACATTTCGATTATTATTCTCGTATGTCGTTCATTTTCAAACTTTTAAATTGCACATCTGTTAAGAATAATTTGGTTTAATATGTCTGAGCTATTTGTTCCAGATTTTATGACTCTCATTTATATTTTAAGTTTTCTTTATTTATGCTTCATTGACTTGAAATTTAGTACAAGTCTGTATTTTACCGAGATCTAGAACTAGATTATATTCTGAGTTTATTCTGTTGAAGGGTTAAGGTGTAAATATTTGCGAATAACCAGAAGTCTATAAAAAAAATCTGCTCCAATGAGTAATCCTATCATGTTTTAGTATATTTGTGTTGTGGCGATAAAGAAAGGTTTTAATCGGTGTTAAAATATTACCCAAGTTTTTCAAGTATGGGCCACCCGACGAGCTACGTGGTTAGTATCACAACAAAGATACGGAGAGCACATAAGGCAGTGAGTTCAAGGCTTGGGCGCCATGATTAACTAGTATAATCAAGGAAAAGAAAAGCTAAAGATAATCAAAAGACAAATATCACATATATACAATAGTACTATATTACAAAATATTATATTACAAAAAAAACTGAAACTATCACAGCATCAGCGGTACTGTATAGCAGAATATCAAACAGAAATATCTACAAAATATGCTATATTACAAGATACACTATATTACAATTTGCCTAGCTGTAAGGAAAATTTGAGAAGTTTACGAGAAACAAAAATATGTGACAAAAGATACGTCTTGTAACTTTACCTCAATAGTAAAAGATCATATATTACAACAAAATTCCCGCAGCTTTAATCATTACCTAACATCGAGGTAAACTTGAGGTTTTTACGAGAGACAAAATAACTATATTACAAAAGGTAGATCTCCTAACGTTATCTCATTACTAAAAAAACATATATTACAACGATACGACAATAAAACGTAACCTAATAAAAGATATGCAGTTTCACTCGAACCTGATACTTATTTGAGCCTACCAGTATATAACCTCCCCGCTACGTAATGCCAAATACTTAAAAACGGGACAACCCAAGCTATATAATTACAAAAACTAATACTAGGACTCACTACTCAAATTTCACTACGCCCCGAACATCCGAATTCCTTTTAAATAAATAATCCACATAAGTGATATGATTTGACGGGTCAAATCCTGGAAATTCCAGATTACACGACGCGTGTTATGTGCAGGTAATTACCGATATGTCTAACCACTGAGAAATAACCAAAACAAAAGTACTTTGATAGAGCGAATCTGCGATACTGGTAAAATTCAAATAATATCATGTTATCAAATAACTACGATTACGTTAAGCAAATTTGTACATAAGGACAAAAATTGACAAAAAGAAATCGGTACTGCGATAAAATATTTGTAACAGCGAATTTAAGATATAAGTAACTACGAATTAATGTACAACAATGGATAAAATAATCCCTTTTACACGTAATAGTCAAAAGTACTTATCTTTTGTTCTAATATCCTGATGAGAGAAATTCCTAAGTACGCCCCTGTTCTCCGATGATAATATAGTTTTACCGTTGTGTAATTAGATGGTTGAGGACCTCCATTTTGCTGCTCTAGCGTGATGTCACGTGTGGTACCATTCCATTTTGGAGGTTATGTAATCATAGAGTACGTGCTCGTACATAAATAAGTTGTCGCCGAGACAAAATTAAGGAAATATTTTCGCCCAGGTTTTCGTTTACTTGGTAGAAAATCTTAAATATGTGTTGTGGCGAAAAATTTCGTGATAAAGACAAACGCAGTATTCTTTCCCAAAAAGTTATTCTCAAGAGAACGTATACAAAAACGTATTATCAAAAATCAAAATTGAACGTATATAATCTTGCTTAAAGCAAAAGATACTTCGACGTTAAAGAAAAACCTAAAACAATATTTTTAAACGTTAGATGGTATTTGACGATATATAATTTTTTTAAACTATTACCGTATACGTCTATAAGGTTTCTCCATCTTAATATCCCCATTAGAGGTTTAACAAAATTTCAAATACGTCCATCTCGAATGACGGCTCGAGTGAAAGAAAAGGAAGTTAACCCGGCGTATCGTTAAATATTTCCCGGACCGGCAGTCACTTTGTCCCGCCCAAAAATTAGTTCTCTTTTATTAAGGGAATATTAAATTAAATAAAATAAGGATCTGTATTTGTGTTGATAATTCTGCATTCTTATGTGGCTAACCGATTTTATTATAATTATAGTTTAATCTACTCAACTTCATTTTAAAGTTAGTTTGATTTATTATTTAATTTCATTTGAATATTATAGAGCATGCGCCACCTATTATCCTGAGGCGTAAGCATTAGCTACTGACAGTTTCTCATCTGTCATAGAAATAGTTTTTAATAGTACCAGAGCATAGGAGAATAAAATTTTCGAATATTAAATGTTTCTAATAAATGTTAGAAAATGTAACGAAGGATGCTTTTGCGCATTCCGCACGTTAAAGTGTTTTGAAACCGAATTTTCAATTTAAAAAAAATTTCTACTTCGTAGATTTCGAGTAAAGACTGATATTATTGTCAAAATACGTTTTTCTGCACAATTTTGCCGTAAATTGTGTTTATTAGCATTTCCATGAGGGGTCCCTGCCCCAACATAATAAAAATTATTATTTCTTCTATATTCTTGGGTGATAATTACAAATTCGTCCCCAAAAAGGGGCGCTCTGGGGAAAAAGAGTAAACACTTACTCACAGAAGGGGTAAAAACTTAATAGGACCCTTACAAACGGTTCAAACTGTTCCAAGGGTTAGAAGTATGCTTGCGTTTACACTAGTTAGGTCAGCTTAGGCTAGTCTTATAACACACTGCACCTTCGAGCAATAAGCGAGTAATATTTTGTCCTATTTTGCCCTTTGGAAGGCAGAGTGCATGTTTTCAACATCGGATTCATGTTCAGCATTAAAAAATACAGAAGAAAACACACCTCGCACTTCTATTTTAAACAAAATCAGGTTTTTGCCTTATTTTTACCCTTTTTTGTTCCTCGCAGGGCAAAGTCCCCTTTTTTAACATCGGACTCATATTCAACATTAAGAAACACATGGGAAGAGACACCTCGGTCTTTTTCAACTTAGTTTTTGCCCTTTTTGCCTTTTAGAGCGCCCTTTTTGAAAGTCGGATTCGTAATCATCACCCAAAAATACATTGGAAATAGTAATTTTTATTTTGGTTTGGGGGGACCCTTCATGTAAATACTTATAAACACATTTTACGTCGAAATTTAACAAACAACGTATTTTCAGCATACACAAATTCTTAAGGCATGATACGTTTAGTCCATGGAGCAGAACATTTTCATTGTAGACCTGTGTAAGTAAAGCAAGCTAGTAAGAATCCAGAAACTGGGGACTTGGTGTACATAGACTAGAAGTCAAGTTCTCAAATTTTGTATGGTGTCTGCCTCCCTAAAATTAATTTATCTCTTTTTTACCTGACAATTCTCATTGTTAGGAAAAGTCTCGATCTATGTATGGAAGCCATCATTTCCCATATAATTTGATACGCTGCCTGGATTAAATAAAAATTCACTGCGTAGATTTCTCAAAAATCGCGTTTTGGGTGTGCTAAATATTAGCACATTTAAAATACGATTTGTGAAGAACTTACGCGGGAAATTTAGAAAAAAAAAATTTACCACCGTCAGCGTATCAAAATACATGGGAAATAATGGCTTCCATGCATAGATCAAGACTTCATTTTTGTATACCTGTGACTTAAGCCTATTAACATAATATAATATGAACAACAGTATATATTACATATTGCAGGTCATTCTTGAAACAAATTATAGTAATAGTAGTGTGATTCCAGAAACCAGATATAATTTAAATGATGCAGTAAACCGTTAGACAAGATCAAGTACCTCTATTCATTGTGAATTATAACAGATAACAAGTTTAGTTATGCAACATGCTTGATTTAACATTCCAGTTTTATGCTTTATTGACGACTTTTTGTAAATTAACCACAAACCAGGGTATACAATCTGAACTGAGCTCCTAGTGAAAAGTTCAACGATTAGACAGTTGCTCGCATAAAATAACTGCAGAAAGCGATTATTATTAATTTTAGCTTGTAATACATATTAGTATTGTAATTTTGGACAACTCTGGTGTATTTTTGGTCAATTATTTTATGACTGATCATATAATGTCATATATTGTAAAGGCGAAAACAGTAATGCTAGGAATAGAGGTAAACAAAATGTTTATAATATATTAAGGACTTTATTACGGTATTTAAAATATTACCAAGAAAACATTTTTTAAAGGAATACAGTTGGTAAACTAATACACTTAGAGTTATTATGAACTTTTCCTCACCGTATATTTAAAACCTAAAGTTAAAATTGTATAGACTACACAATTTTCATTCTGAACCAGATAAAATAAAACATTGGAATTCCAAATAAAATTGTTTTTGTCATTTCTATGGACCTAACCAAAGCATGCCGATGACAAGGTATGCGACAATTAAAACGTATTCTGTTGTAACGTCAAAGGCATTTACCACTGTATGAAATTCAAAATACACTATGTAGTTAGTTTGGCTTTCATATCAACTAAAGAGATAAACCATTGTGTTATTAAAATTAAGCATACCCAGAAATATTAAATAAAAAATTAAAATTAAGTTCCAAGTAGTAGGTATAATAATAAGTAATAAAATGTTAATTAGGTTACCTATACCTCTCAAAGCTTATAAATATTTGGTATGCGGTCACTTTTAGGTTAGTTGTTTATAACTCTTTGATAATGGTCGAAAGACCGAAACACATGTCAGAGAAATCTGAATAAAAATTGTGAAACAGTAATACCAAGTGTTCTTAATACTTATTCTATTTAATATATTTTATCAAAAAACTACCGCAGACTCGGCTCTTATAATAAGCTTTGGTAGTTTATCTGCCCGGGACAACTCAATTCACTCATAACCAACGTCAAAACATTCAGTGACGACATACAAATGGCATTTGGGCTTGACAAATGTGCAGAAATACATGTCACAAAGGGAAAGTTAGCACAGCATCCACCGAATACACGCGATTTTCAACAAATACCACCAGAGGAAACTTACAAGTACCTAGGAATCATGCAGAACAGTCGGATAGACCACACACAGCTAAAGAAGGAGTTCAGAACAAAATACAAACAACGTTTAAATAAGCTCCTCAGCACAAAGCTCAATGCTAGGAACATCATTACAGCGATTAATACATATGCTGTCCCTAGTCTGGCATATTCATTCGGAATACTGAAGTATTCAGATACAGACCTGGAAGAACTGGATAGAATGACGCGCACTACGCTCACAAAATTTAGGATGCACCATCCAAAAAGTGCAGTTGAACGGCTATATATGGCACGCACGCAAGGAGGAAGGGGTCTAATCAATATCCAGAAGATGTGCAAAACCCAAGAGAAGAACATGCGATCATTTTTCTATAATTCAGACAGGCTGTTCATGGGAAAGATTGTGGAATGTGACAACGGGTATTCACCACTAAACCTCAAAGATCGACAGCACGCTGTGGTGATCCGTGGAAATGAAGACATCCAGGCATCGTGGCAAGATAAGGTACTTCACGGGAAATATCCCAAAGCGCTAAACAGTCCAGAGGTTAACAAAGAGTTTTCACTAATATGGCTGAAGGAAGGAAAGCTACACCCGGAGACAGAGGGATTTATAACTGCCATTCAGGACAGGATTATCCGTACCAGAAACTATGAAAAACATATCCTGAAGGTCCCTGCAATAAACGATACCTGCAGGAAGTGCAATGCACCGGGCGAAACCATTGAGCACATTATTGGAGGCTGCCCTACCTTGGCCACAGGGATGTATTTGGGTAGACACAACGAGGTGGCAAAAATCATACACAGGGAGTTAGCGCTGAAACATGGGCTCCTTACCAACCCGCCGCCCTTCTATAAATACACACCTCAAGCTGTTCTTGAAAATGAAGAAACAGTACTGTACTGGGATAGACCAGTCCAGTCTGACAGAACTCTAGACCACAACCGCCCTGACATCCTGGTGATCAAGAAGAAAGAAAATAAAGCCATCATTATAGACATTGGATGCCCCCTAACAAACAACTTGCAGAAGACGGAGATGGAGAAAATAAATAAATATCAAAATTTGGCTATCGAGCTACGGCACGTATGGAGAGTAGAGGAGGTGCGAACTCTCCCGGTCATAATATCAGCTACAGGTGTAGCGACAAAGAGGTTCTTGAAATATGTGGAGCAGCTTAACTTACCCAGCATCCTCGTAAAGATTATTCAGAGGACGGTGATTCTCCAGACATGTCACATCACAAGAAAGTTTTTGAACGATGGAGGATAGGTATCTGAACCATCCATCGGACTAATGGGATATGATGAATTTCATCCCCATTAACCGAGCCGAATCAAAAAGGCGCGCGTGAGGGATCGGTAAATTTTTTCCAGCCTCGGCTGAGAAAGTGAATCGCTTAATTCGCATAATAACAATAATAATAATAATAACAAGATGCAGAAAAACGCTACCATCATCGATTTCTCGGTCCCACTAGACGACAACCTTGGCAGAGCCTGCCATCAGAAAAAAGAGAAATACGAGCCATTAGCCACCGAAATTAAGGAAATCTGGAATATGCAAAAAGTGGATATTATACCATTAATAATATCTGCAACGGGTACCGTGCACAAAAAGCTCCGTTTCCACTTACAAGAACTAAATATAGTTGCGGGCAACGCTATACAGTGGATGCAGAAAGCACTAGTATTGGGTACCACTGCGTTAGTCCGCCGCGTTCTCTCCATTCAGTAGCCAACAGGGAAACCTTGAGCAACCTCGAGCAATCGACTCTGAATAACCACCCACTAAAAGTGTGATAGGAAAAAAAAATTAATAATAATAATAGTAATAATCATACCTTTCTATGCACATTAAAATACGTTGTTGCAATTGTTCTAAAGCTCTTCCGCACCAGCTGCATTTCTACCGCTTTCTCCATACACCAAGTGCATATCTGCGAGCTCTGGATAAGTGTAATCTCCCATAATGTCTAAAATCTGCGTTTTAAGAAGAAGCTTGGTCCAAAATCCAAAAAGTAACACAAAAAGCACGAACGAGAAGTAGTGTCTTACGTAACAAAGTACTAACGACTTATACGATAAAATAAATCTTAACATAAGTGGCACAACATTCAAAAAGAACAAAAGCAACAGGAATGGCTAGGTCTCGCTGTGTGTACGTTGTTTACGAAGTAAGGAAAAAACTGAAATTATTACTTGACAATATTACAAGGGAGAGTATAACACGCGTAATAAGATAATTTGGCCGCGAAGAGCAAAAAACATGGCGGTGTCCTCTGTCGGTCGCTTTTAACTGCTTTGCCGGCATGCTTTTCGATGATCTCTTAGGTGCACCATACTTATTTGCAGGAACGTCAGAGTATGCCAGCAGTTCTCAAACTATGTTTTTTATTATTTTGGAAATTTTTGTTTATTTTTTTTCTCCTAAACTATCAGCTTTAGACCCCATGTATATAAGGTTTCTTTGTTTGTCTTGTCGTTCCCTAGCACAAGTTTTTTTTAATGACGTTAAACTAATTACACCCTGTAGAAGCAAATCATCAATATATATAATATATATTATATTTCGAAAATGACTTAATTTTTGTATATTGTATGATAATCCATAGGAAATGTTCGAACTTTTTTTGGTGTACGGGAAACTTTCGAGAAATGGGTCAGTTTGAACCTCATTAACTTACATTTGTTTGAGTTAATGCGATTTAAATAAACACTACTTCTGGAATGATTATAACTTCTTAATTTCAGAATTTGTCGAACAAATATATAAACATGGTATCGGAACTCAGAAAAAAATTACTTAAATACATAAAACAAATTCAGTTATAAAGTAAAAGATATCAGCTTTTCAAATATGCAAAAAGTAATTATGTAAATCTGCATGTTTTTCTAAATCTTCAATGCATCTCGTGAGCAAAAATACCGCCATTTATAGTCTCGGGAATGTGGTTCGCTAAGGAATATGATATAAATTTTGATACTTATAGAATAAGTAGACAAGAGTATTACGTATACATAGAATATAGTGGAAAGACACATTAATTTGTTTACCTGTATATAATACAAAGCACTGTATTCAGGTACCGGCGCTGGAGCATCGGCGTTGCTCGACTCCGGTTTTACTGTTATTATGTTGTATATGACTTTTTATATATCATTTATAATGATTATTTTCTAATATTTCCTGTAACAAATATTGTTTAATAATGCAGTTTTCATAATATATTTCGTACCTGAGGCAATATTTTGTAAATATATGCCATACGCAGATTCGCACCTCGCTTGCTTCACAACTTCTAATTCAATAATTTTGTACGGAAATGTGTGACTGTGACTTTAATAAAAATTCTGGTAGACATTTTTTGCTTACAAATATATCCTCTTTATGATAATATTTTTTATTCTCTCATACATCAACTCATGTAAAAAAAATTTTTTAAATACCGAAAAGAAAATTTTTCATTCTTTTTTAAATGTTGCCAATCTGGAAATCATGTCAAATTTTAGATGATCTTATTAATAACACCTCAGAGAACTAATGAAAAAACAAATCATCTGCCTCCGAACATGTTTGAGATTTATAACGCAAATGAGTAAAACACTACTCTGTTTTTACTACTATATATACACTAAATATAGTGTTATAATTATGGATTACCACAGAGTAACGGCCTTTTCAATCAATTTTTTGTTTGAAATTTATAGACAAAATTAGCTACACCGCCTGGGCTAATTTATCAAGCCCTGGAAACAGCATGTGATACTTATTCTCCTCAAGATATTAAGAGTTTAAATTTTACCTAAAAATTCGCTTGGTCCGTGTTTCAGTTGACCGACAGTTTATTTTAAAAAAGAAAACAAACTAATGACAGGACAAATAATTCGTGTATTGAACTCTGCAATGTTCCGTACTAATTTGTGCCGCTTCAGTTCCTCCTCCCGGTCTGCTGCTTTCCCTCCATGCAGATTCTGCACTTAGTCGCATGATTAGGAGCTATCAGTGCAAAACGGATTTAATGAGAGTGTGTACTTTATGTATAATTAGAAGAATGAAGAAGCTGTGTAGAGTTGCGAAGTTTCATAATCTTGTACATAAATAATTTGCTCAAGTCTGTGCAGTTTCAACGGATTAGGCGCAGCTAAACTGGGCAAGAAAAGTTCTTTGGTAACTAGTTATTAAACTTCTAAAGTTGTAAGACGTTGAATATTTCTTTCTATGGGGTTATGTTAAATTTAGCTGGGGAAACTATCGGTCATTAGTGATAAGCTTTAGGGTTCTTAACATTTAATTTCCATTAACATCAAGTTCATTTGTTATATGGTATTTACCGTGACATTATTTATATAATAGTTACATATATATAACTGAGGCGGCCATAAATATTGCTTGATGTGACAACTTTTTCTTTGAATTGAACAGTGCTCAAAAATTAGTCCGTAAGTTATGAAACAGAATTTCGCTGTTGTCCGGTTAACTTGAACATCAGATTCGGTATCAGAGAATCCTCATATCCCCATGGCCATGTTTCAGGTAAATCTGTAAAACTTTAGTAATTATGGTAGTACTACTAGATTCATGATTTTGAATTTCTAATCTACTCTAAATGAAGATGATTTGTTTATGCATTGGTGTAAGCAGAAAACTGTGAGCAACATATCTGAGTCTGTTTTTTTGACTTATCTATCTGAAGAAGCAAAAACTGTCAAATGTCAAGAGTCTGGTCCAAGTTATCGATGCTCAAAGCAGTTGCCAATATAAAGAATAATGTAGATGTATCCAATTATCAAAAAGTAAAATCTTTTTTGAAAAGACAATCCACTGGGTATAGGGCTAAGAAATCTAAAGTTTTTGACAGGGCACATGTCGAACGCTTTTTACTAGAAGCACCAGATGAAATGTTTTTGATGTTGAAAGTTGTATTAATAATGGTCTTGGCAGGCGCTTGTCGTCGAGAGGAACTCTACAATATGGTTGGTAAAGTACCTGATTCGAAGGCCCACATTGACATGGCTTTTACGGTAATTGGTAAGACAGTTATGGAATAAGTCCACTAAATATTTACGATACATATGCAGCTATTCGCTCTACTCATGTGAATCACAAAGGGGTTTTTATTCAATGTCGAGAAGAAATTCTTAGAAATCAATTGTCAGTAGATACCCTATGAATATTTAATTTTTCGTATGTACAAAATGTTTTGGAATATGCCATAATATTTTGGGGATCCTCCGTACACTGGCAGAGAGAATGTGTAACTGAGAAACGGCTCGTCACATGTATGGTGGAAATTTCCAATAGAGAATCCTGTAGACCTTATTTTGAAAACCTGAATGTACTTACCATTCCTTCTCTTTATATCTTTAAACTTGTTTTATTTGCTAAAAAGAATCCTGACATCTTCACAAGGAACAATGAAATATAGAATTCAATGTTAACACATCATGGAACTGATTTGTGTATCAATTCACCATCACAATTTCTACCAAAAAGGGCCATTTTACATTGCTGTTAAAGCTTTGAATGTTTTTCCTGTACATTTAAAATCGGTAGATCAAATTGGTTTATTTAAAAAACGACTTAAATCTTATTTGGTTGAAAATGTGTTTTATTCTTTCAGTGGATTCGTAAATGTATACGTTTATTGGGAAATGTTTAATTTTACATTGTTCATATTTTTATTTTTACTTTATGACATATCTTATTGTTGTATTTCTTCTTGTTATCTATTTAAACTTAATGTATTTTAACTTCTTTGCATATTGTATTTTTCTTCTTTGCTCTCGCTGTATTTGTAAATTGTGTGTTTTAATCATTCGGTATAGCTCTTAAAAACGAAATTTAAAAGTAAAAATGTAAACTTTTGACAATGCTAACTAATATATTTTTGTATATAGATCTATAGCTATAAAGAATTTATTATTATTATTATTATTATTATTATTATTATGTTATTATAGTAACAGTACTGTTCATATTAATTTTCGTTAAATTATGAATAAAATTGTTAATGGAATTTAGAAATTAATAAATATTTGATGTAAGAACTTTAATTCGTTGTCTGTTGATTTTTATTTCACACTGTGAAATAAAATTTCTTTTTTTCACAGTTTTTTCTTAATTTTTCACTTGTCAATAATGACATTGTTTTGATTCATTGAAACTGTCAAATAAATGTCATTTTAGGATATGGCATTACAAAAATGCCTTTATAAATTTATAGCATAGTTGAACTCCAATAACCCCGAGGGAGCAGGAGCTGGTGTATATAGTCGCAATCCAAATGTAAGAATAACGAGTGTGGGTTGTAATGCGACCAACTTTCAGGTAGAATTTCATGCCATTGATCTGTGCATGTGGAAGCTAGCACAGACGCATCCTAGACACAGATCAATAAAAATATTTTCGGATAGACAAGCGGCTTTTAAAGTCCTTGGATCCTAATGTCGTATTTCCAAAATGATTTGGAATTGCCAGAAAGCTCTAACCCGGCCGGGCAGAAACAACAGATCAACCCTGGTCTGGACTCCTGGCCACTCTGGCATGGAAGACAACGGAGTTGCTGACTCTGACTAGAGAAGGTGCGGCAACCAGATTTGTAGGTCCAGAACATGCAAACACTGCCAAGGCAGCTATCCCACCTGCACTGAGATGAAAATAATCCAGCACTGGCAGAAACTGTCAAGATTAGTTAATTCAAAGCAGTTTATTATATACTCCTTGTAGTGAAGAACTAAAAAACTAATAGAGTTAAATAGGCTACACCTAAGAACTCTAATTGGCCTATATACCGGAGCTACATCATTGTCATTCATTTAAAAAATGGGAAAATACCAGGCCTGGATCAAATTAGTAATGAAATTTTGAAAAAATGTGTTATTTGTATTACAGAACCACTTACACATATAATAAATCAATGTATTCAAAGAGGACAGATACCATCTCACTTTAAAACAGCAGTCATTAAACCTATTTTCAAAAATGGCTATAAAACAAAAATATCGAACTAGCATTAGCTAAAATATTTGAAACGGTACTAAAGAAGCGGTTATGTATTTACATGTATACAAATAAATTACTACATAACATGCAATTTAGATTTCGTGAAAATAAGTCGACACAAGATGCCTAACTCCACTCACTTCCAACTTATATAATGCACTTGACCGAAGTAAACCATCCATATGTGTTTTCGTTGATCTAACTAAGGCTTTTGACAAGGTAAGTCATAGAATTATATTAGAAAAGCTGGAAAATCCTGGAATTCGTGGAAATACCTTAGACCTGTTCCGTAGTTATTTAACAAATAGGAAACAAGAGTTTATAATTGATGATGTGACTAGTGACGAAAGAATCGTATCCTGTGGAGTACCACAGGGCACAGTTATAGGGCCTGTTCTTTTTACAATATATAATAATGACTTACTTTATCTACAGAAGGAAGTATCATCTCTTATGCTGATGATACTGCAATATTTTTCGAAGATCATAACTGGTTGGATTTACGTGTTTCTGTATCGATGGATTTGAAAAAACTCAAAATGTGGTTTGATCAAAATTTATTAACATCGAATTGGGATAAAACTAAATACTTGGCTTTTACGTCATACAAAAAACATTTACCAGATTTTAGCACAATACCCATAGATGATCGAGAAATCTCTTCTGCCACAAGTATTAAATACTTAGGGATATTGATTGACAGTCATATAAGGTGGGATGTTCAAGTCGGTAATGTTACAAATAAACTTAGATATTTAATATACAAATTTAAAACTTTAAAGAACTTTTTGAGCACAAAACAACTAAAAATTATGTATTGTGCTCTTATAGAGGCGATACAATAATATAGCATGGGGTGGAGTAAAAAAAAACGTATCTAACGCCACCAGAAATAGTATAAAAGAAAATTGCAAAGATAATGTTAAATAAAAGTAACAGATATAGTACAGGTGAATCAGGAATATTAGACCTTAGGTAAGTATACGCTAAAATAATATTAATATTTCTTTATAAGAAAAAAACACACCTGCAAATCATAGACTATATTTACGGTATTCGACAAAGAGAACGGGAGCTTGTCAAAAAAAGTGCAGCAAAAAAGGACATAGGTACATGACACTTTGTCTATTTGGGTCACACGCCAATATTCTTGACTAAAGATGACGGTCTCGGATGGTTAGGGGTCGAGCTTGAGCTCTTTGCCCCAATCATCGCTGTAGATCTGGACCGGGCTCGTAAGGGGTGGTCTTGCTTTTTTTGCCTATTTTTCTGGAGCTTTTCTGCCTTGGTCTTCTTTCTGCGCTGGGTCAAAGGTTGTATAATCATTTGCCAACGAAAATTATGTGTAGCAAGATTGTTCATATTTTTAGAAGAAACGTAAATAAATGGTTGAGGGAAAAAGAAAGATATTACATAAGATCATTAATATATTTAATAGTTTAAATATTGTTATTTTCTAATTTTCTAATATTCAGTTATAAAAATGATTTGATTGTTTTGTTGATTTATGATTCTTTTAAAGTTGCTGTTTTGATGTTATCCTGAATTAAATTAATTTAAAGAAAACAAAATAAAATAAAAACAATAAATACGCCAATTATCCATACACAAGTATTTAAAATTTAATATGGATGTATATTTATTTTATAATTTAGCATATTCTAAAATTACCCTTCATTGTACAAAAGTTTTCTAAATTGTGAATGAATATATTATTATTATTATTATTATTATTATTATTACTGGATACAACTGGATACTGCCGATTAAATCATCATTTACGCAGAATCTGACTGGCAAAAAACGCCGAATGCCGTCTGTGTCTGATGTATGATGAAATTACGAAGCACGATTTATGTACCTGTCCTGCTGCAGAAAAAATCAGTTTCTCACTAGTTGGCAAACATCAACTGGAGCCAGAGGACCTGGTCGGTTTCTCACCCAATAATATTATCGGATATATTAAAAAGTTGAACCTGTTGAGTGAAATATAATTAGCAGAGAGCACAATAAACCTGGTGCTCATAGTGGAGGGTCTGACAAGAGCCCACTCACATATTATTATAATCTAACATTATAATATTCGACAATCACAGGACGTGAAAACTAAATAATTTCAATTGGGTTTTGCATCAATACATTTTAATATAAACATTGTATATGTAGCGCTGATTTTTTTCATGCTCAGCATCCTCGTAAACTGGTCCTAACATGGGTTTAGCCGAGAGAAGACGGCCTACTCGCGTTTCACCTCTTTCGAGGGTGGCTTTTGGCCATTTAGGGGGTTGACGGGGGTTTAGGAGAGGTCTCGACATCACCATCGAGCCCAGCATCCTCGAAAACGGGAGGTAACACGGGTTTAGCCGAGCGAAGACGGCCTGTCCGCCTTTCACCTCTATCGGGGGTAGTTTTTAGCTATTTGGGGGATTGGTGGGGGTCAAGGAGGGGTCTCAACATCACCATAGTGCTCAGCATCCTCGAAAAACGGGGGTAACACAAGTTTGGCTCGTAGGAGATGGCGGATACGCGGTTTACCCCTTTTTGGGGGGTAGTTTTTGGTCGTTTGGGGGTGGGGTGACCTCGGAGAGAGATTTAACCACCGCCATCCTGTTCAGCGTCCTCGGGGGTGACATAGTCTCGTTAGGTTAGAAAATATTTGTGTTTTTCGAGGTTCAATCCGACTCACAGAATGCACTGCTAATGGTGTACAGTTGTACAGGTGCTCTATGTCTGCTCACTTACGAAGCTCCCTGTGTATATCGTAATATTAAAGATTACAAATTTATAATTATGTAACAATACGATTTTTCTCTTTTGGTCAATATGCTTTGTCCTTTATTTTGTCAAATACTAGAAATATTTTCTCCAGTTTAAATAATAAAATCTGTATTTAGAATTTACTCAATTTAAATGAAAAATTAAAGGATTACAAAAAAGTCCAATATTGCCACATGAGTACTATTAATATACGATGACCAAGCGGATAATCACTAATCAAGAGTCTTAAATTAATTACATTTACCTAAGCTACAATTGCGCTAACAATTATCAAATACACTTTGCCGTGCTTGTACTCTTGGCGAGGCATCACAGACAATTTTTAACCTAGCGATTTGTAGATAGCATTATCGACCAGGCAGAGCAGCTAGCCAGGCCCTTAATGTGCTATCTCTGGATCTAAAGTGACCATGACCATGAAACGAAGTTACTGGGAAAAGAAACATCGAACTTCCCACTCGCTTTCTACGTTTATTTTAGTTAATAATTTTTACTAGATCAGTAAACTTCAGTAAATGTTAATAACATTTCATTTTATTATAAACATTGAGGCATAGCACGATGAACGAACTACCACAATGAAGGAAAAGGAAAGGTGTGTTATTGATTCGTGTATTTTTGCGTTTAGTTTGTTTATTGGGGAAGAGATTCTGATAAGGATATTCGAAATTTAACTCCATTTTCCTACCCAAGCCTCGCTTAATTATGGTGAAAAGAACCTTCCAAATGATGATAAATTATTGTTGTTTGATGTAAATACTTTGTATATTCTATTTACTCGTTTAATTGTTCCTCATGTTTTATATTTTTCGATGTACTTTTATAACTATTATGAAACCTCTTGAACAAATATTGATGTTAATTTGATTTGTGGATTTCACAAATATCAAAACAATGAACTACATTCAATGAGCATTTCGCCAATCACGCTGTCATCATCTGGAGGTGACTAAAGAGTAAATATAATTTTTTTTAGTAATATGTTCTAAATTATAAAATAAATGAATGATCAAAGCGCGATATCTTATCTTGTATGCAATGCACCGTTTTGTAAATTATTTCTCGTATATCGCAATAATTTGGTAGATGGGGAAAATCAATTTTTAAAAGTTAAAAAAGAAAGATCACCCATATCTATAGGCCAATAAGTTTTGGACCTTCTAAGGGGTAAAAATGAAATATCAACACATTTATTCGTTTAGCTTTTACCTAAATATCTTGATTTGTATTGGTGCTTATAATGGAGGTAAAAGTAAATATTTCCTATTTATACTTTTTAACTCCTCTTAGATCGATAAAATAGCCTAGTACATGGCCACGTCACACAGTGGAAAAAAAACCTTTTTTGGGCAAAAATCTGCCTACAAGTCAAATCTTAATCAATTTTGATCTACCGTGGCTTAACATATAGGTTACTGGCTACACTTTCAGAGTGTACTGCCTAAATTGCAAACACCTATTTTCTAACCTCAAAAAATGTATCAAATATGAGAGTAATCACTTTTTTCTATTTCTACAAGTTAAATCTTAATCAATTTTGATCTACCTTGGCTTAAAATGAAGGTTATTGGCTACAGTTTCAGAACATACTGCCTAAATTGTAAACCCCGATTTCCTAAAATTAAAAAATTCAACAAAACATAATTACCCTACTCAAAATTTTATTAACATATTTTATAAATTACTTTCAGTCATTATATTTTGTTATAAAAAATATTTTTTTCGAGCCAATGAATTAAAATTTTACTTACAAATAAAAGAGGTTTGTACATTATTAAAATACAAAAAATGTATACTATAAACAACAAAACTCGAATCTTTTATTGACAATAAAAGACATCGAAGACACTAATAGTATATCTATTTAATACCTAATATCTATTTAGAAGATCCAATCGAATATTTTATTGTTATTAATTATCTTGAAGGTATATTGGAGAGGTTAACTAGATATTGATAATACCATCAGTCTACCATATGTATTATTATAAAAATTATGGATGCGATATTATTCTCACTTTTTAACTAAATGTAGTCATTAACTATATCTATAAAATTGTTAATATTGACATGTTTTATATGAATTATACATTGTTACAAAAATTAAATAAAGAGTCAAGGAAAAAAGTTGTGTGAAATTATTTGAAATGGTGATAAAAATCAATTAAATGTGATACAGAAAAAAATGATCAATTCCTTTATTCCTGACTATGACCGAAAATGGAATAATGTAAAAAGAACAAAATCAGCTTTTCTTACAAAATGCCAACAATTTTTAAAAACATTTGAGACTCAATCTTGCTCTACTCCATCTCCACCTAAACTAGGTCGATCACGCTTAACATACGAAGAAGCGGCTCCAAAAACTAAAAAGAGACGAATCAAAGATCTTTCTTCATTGTTCCCAAAAGATTAGGAAATCGGGGGTTCACAATTTAGGCAGCATTCGTTGAAAGGGTAGCTAATAACCTGCATTTTAAGCAAAGGTGGATCAAAATTGATTAAGATTTGACTTGTAGAAATTGAAAAAAGTGATTACTCTCATATTTGATACAATTCTTGAGGTTAGAAAATCGGGGTTTGCAATTTAGGCAGTATGCTCTGAAAGTGTAGCCAATAACCTTCATTTTAAGCCAAGGTAGATCAAAATTGATTAAGATTTGAGGGCAGATTATTGTCCAGAAAAGGCTTTTTTTTTCCACTGTGCGTCGGCGCACCGCAGAGCGGTATGCGATATGCACATCGCCCACCGCCCATTGCACATCGGACAGCGGCTAGCCTGGTCTGCACAGATCTTTGGTGTCACGTTAGTTGCCTATGGGAATCCAACAGTTCAACATGAATCCTTTATTAACATCATCTTCCGACGAAATATTATGTTATAGTGTTAACTTTAAAAAGTGGTATATATTTACAAAAAGAAACGAAAATTCAGAGTATATCCCATTAACAGAAAGCGAAAGAATTTTGGCGAATTTCACCACCTCTGTTGCTCTGTTATGATTTAAGGCAGCATTCAGAGCGCTTATTTGATTACATGAAAATGAATATTAATACATTCGACTATATTTTGAACAAAATTGGAGAGTAATGTATTAAAAATTGGAGGAACTGTCACTCTCAAGCTATAATACCTAAAGAATGGCTTATTTATGCCAAGCTTATGGTAAGTAAGAATAAATTTCAATAGCTTTCGAGATATCCGCTAGCAAAATCACTTTACGAAAAACACTTTTTTACACGCTGTTCGACAAACTTCGCCTTCGAGCGCCTCAGATCAAGAAAGCAAGAAGTTGTAGTGCATTAAATTTGTAATTGCAATAGTAAATAAAAAAACCGCTGCTTAAGGAATCACTACTTGCACATCCAGATTTTCCTTCCAAGTCTCCTTAAGGGTAAACTTCTTGACTACATTTGCAGTTTAGTATGTGGGAATAATTGGTAGAATTTTAATAATATTTGGGGTAGTTGTCATAAAAAAATGTACAGAAGAAGCTTCGTTAAGGCATTGAAAATGAATTTTCAAGCCCGACATGATATTTACAAAATCTGTAAAATGTATAGGAGATAGAAATATAGATAGAACTTTTCAAATTTATATTAAGCTGAGGATAAAAAATTTAAAAAGTTACACAACTTTGAGTAATTGTAATAGGCTTTACATTAATATTCCACAAAAAGATGGGTCTCGTAAAACTGCGAGAACATGAATCTAGGTATCAAAATTTATCAAATGCACAAGTTTTACAAAGACGATGCTAGGCGTCAGTGGGCGTCGAGACGTAAAACTGCAAGAATAAGAATCCAGGTATCAAAGTTTATCAAGTACATAAGTTTTACAAAAACGATGCTAAGCGTCGGTCGGTGTCGAGACGTAAAAATAAAAAAATAATAATCTAGGTATCAAAACTTATCAAATATACAAGTTCTACAAAAGTGAGGCGTCGGTTCGCGTCGAGTCGTAAAAATTCAAGAATATGAATCTATGTACCAAAATTTATCAAATTCAGAAGTTTAACAAAAACGACGCTAGGCATCGGTCGGCGTTGAGAAATAAAAATGCAAGAATATTAATTTAGGTATCAAAATTTATGAAATACACAATTTTTACAGAAAACGACACAAGGCGTCGGTCGGCGTCGAGACGTAAATATGTGAGAACATAAATTTAGATACCAAAATTTATCAACGACTCAAGTTTTATAAAAACGGCGCTAGGCGCCGGTCAGCGTCGAGACGTAAAAATGCAAGAATATAAATTTAGATATCAAAATGTATTAAATACACAATCTTTACGAAAAAGACGCTAGGCATCGGTCAGCGTCGAGACGTAAAAATGCAATAACGTGAATCTAGTTAACAAAATCCATTTAATACACACGTTTTACAAAAACGACCTTAGGCGTCGGTCGGCGTTGAGACGTATTAAAAAGAAATCTGAGGCCTTAGTTTTCTAGTATATACACCAAATCCCAAGTTTCTGTACTATTACAGATTTCCCTACTTATTTATCCCTATTTACCTTCAACGCTTTTAATAAGGGAGCGGAGGTGGGGTAGCGGAGGAATGGAAAATATTATAAAAAAACATGAGGCCTTCGCTTCTAGTATAACCCTTCAACGGAATAATTCCAAAATATAATCTAGTTCCTGATATCATTATAATATGTATGTATACCAAATTTCAAGTGAATATCTCAATTTGATTTTATCAACCCCTTTAATAATGAAGTGGGGTGGTGGTGGGGAGATAGAACATACAAAAAATTTTGAGGCCTTTTAGAGCATACACCAAATTTCAAGTTTCTGTGCTTTTACCAGCTTACTTATTATCCCCTATTTACCCCTATTTAACCCCCAATCCTTCAACGGAATCATCTCAAAATATAATCTAGTTCCAGATGTCGTTATAATACCTACGTGTAACAAATTTCAAGTGGAATCTCAATTTTATTTTATCAACCCCTTTAATAAGGGAGTAGGGGTGGTGGGGGGTTGAAAAATATTATAAAAAAATCTGAGGCCTTGGCTTCTAGTACATATCGAATTTCAAGTTTCTGTACTCTTACCAGCTTGCTTTACTTATTTTCCCGTATTTACCTCTATTTAACCCCCAACCCTTCAACGGAATAACCCCAAAATATAATCTAGTTCTTTATGCCATTATAATAGATACGTATATAATAATAATAATAATAATAATAATAATAATAATAAAAAATAGCCATGAAATATGCTCTCATAGAGGATAGAACTCCGTTCTATAAATATGAACCCCCTCCTGTCCTAGATGACGAGAAGGTTAAGCTGTATTGGAATAGGGAAATTAGTACTGACAGAACAATAACGCACAACAAACCAGACATAACACTGAGACTCAAACATATGAAAGCCACGTACCTTATTGAAATATCCATTCCTAATAGCAACAACTTAAAGAAAAAACATCATGAAAAAATCGAAAAATATAAACCACTGGCAGAAGAAATCCGAATACTGTGGAACCAGAACTCCGTTCACATTGTACCTATTATAATATCAGCAACTGGCCTAATTCCTAAAACACTCCATGAGAGCTTAGCACGTCTCCAAATAGATCCACATGTATACATTTAAGCACAGAAGAACATCATAATAGATACAACAAGCATAGTTAGGAAGTTCATGCAAACCACATAAAGATAATAGTAGTTACTAACCAACATGCAGATAAGATAATGGTTACCATGTTAGTGTTTGGCTAAAGGAAAGCCCGCATTAACATAAAAGAAACCGACGGCAAAGTCGAGAGAATAAAAAAAAATATATATATATATAATAATAATAAAGTGCCTTTATTGAAAATATACATATGGCGGAGTCCAGCCCAGAGGCTGCTCAAATACTCAACCATTAAAATTAACAGAATAAATAATTACAAAAGAAAAAGGATAATAAATGAGAATGAAATGTCAGTTTTATTTTATCAACCGCTTTAATAATGGCAGTGAGTGGTGGGGGGATGAAAACAAATTTTGAGGCATTGGCTTCTAGTGCATACACCAAATTTCAACTTTCTGTACTCTTAACAGCCTGTTTTGCTCATTCATATTTGCCCCTATTTACCCCCCAACACTTTATCGGGTATGTTTAAAATACAATCCAGTTCCAGATATCGTTATAATATATACGTGTACAAAATTTCAAATCAATATCTTAAACCGTTCCGGAGAAAACGTGCGGACAAAAAAGCTACAGACGAACAGACCGACAGATCGACAGTCAGACTGATAGAAAAAACTTTTTTTTTCGTTCAAATTTAAAATCTCGACGTTTCATGACATTCTAAACGTATTTTAAGAATAAAAAACATAATTGAAATTCTTCTTACGATTACTGTACTTCCAATCCACTACGTGAATGTGGAAGTAATAGTTCGCCTCAACCAAAGAAACGTTTTTTTCAAATGAATCATTTTAAATTATTGCAAGTAATCTATTCGTTACAAATTATAGTTTATATTATGCGCCCCAATGAACGCAGAAATGAAAAAAACTGTTTTTAAATTTTTTTATTAAATGCACCATAATTATTTAAAATACAATCCAGGAACACAGAAAATATCGTATCGAAAGTGGTCAACTATTTTAAACGTTTTTTTTTTAGTGTTAGTGTACAATCATATATGGTTAGATCATAGAAATGGTAGTCATTTAATTTATAGTTTATTATTTATCTTAAATATAAAATTACTCATTTAAAATACGAAATACTTTTAGCAAGAAAATTGAATAATAACTAAAATAAAATTAAAAATGCACTCGAAATCTCAAGTGTCGAATAACCCCAAAATATAATCTAGTTCTTTATGCCATTATAATATATACGTATATCTCAATTTTATTTTATCAACTCCTTTAATAATGGCAGGGGGTGGTGGGGGGTTGAAAAATATTATAACAAATTTTGAGGCCTTGGCTTCTAGTGCATACACCAAATGTCAACTTTCTGTACTCTTAACAGCCTGCTTTACTCATCCATATTTGCCCCTATTTACCCCCCAACACTTTATCGGGTATGTTTAAAATACAATCCAGTTCCAGATATCGTTATAATATATACGTGTACAAAATTTCAAATCAATATCTTAAACCGTTCCGGAGAAAACGTGCGGACAAAAAAGTTACAGACAGACAGACCGACAGACCGACAGATCGACAGTTAGACTGATAAAAAAAACTTTGTTTTTCGTTCAAATTTAAAATCTCGACGTTTCATGACATTCTAAACGTATTTTAAGAATAAAAAACATAATTGAAATTCTTCTTACGATTACTGTACTTCCAATCCACTACGTGAATGTGGAAGTAATAGTTCGCCTCAACCAAAGAAACGTTTTTTTCAAATGAATCATTTTAAATTATTGCAATTAATCTATTCGTTACAAATTATAGTTTATATTATGCGCCCCAATGAACGCAGAAATTAAAAAAACTGTTTTTAAATTTTTTTATTAAATGCACCATCATTATTTAAAATACAATCCAGGAACACAGAAAATATCGTATCGAAAGTGGTCAAATATTTTAAACGTTTTTTTTTAGTGTTAGTGTACAATCATATATGGTTTCGATCATAGAAATGGTAGTAATTTCATTTATAAGTAGTTTATTTATCTTAAATATAAAATTACTCATTTAAAATACGAAATACTTTTAGCAAGAAAATCGAATAATAACTAAAATAAAATTAAAAATGCACTCGAAATCTCAAGTGTCGACATATTTATGTAATTTTCACACGAAACACCTTTTGGTTTATTTATCGTGAAGTTTATTTTATTATATCATGATATTTATGAACTTTAATACAAAAGAAATTTCCATCCATAATTTTATTAAAACCAGACTGCTGCAGTTATTTTGATCTCTTTTGTTGCAAATAGGAATTTACAAACACGGTATAGCCCATGCTAAAGATTGTGCGATGTACGAGGCTCAAGTTGTTGATTTGATCATTCTTATTTAAAACAATGGTTTTATTTAATTTAAGTGTGCGATGTGCGATGTGCTGGGCACTGTGCGGTGCGATGTACGGTGCGATGTGCGGTGAGCCGCCATGGCCATGCGCTTACTCGTCAATATTAAAACTACATAAACACATACGTTAAAACTTCTATAATAATAAAAATTTCATTTCTCAGTTGAGCTAAAACTGTCATTGACAATTCTCATAATTAAATACTCATTCGCATACAAAATTTACAAGTTGATTGATGATATTATTTATACAGGGTGTAATTAGTTTCATGTCATTAAAAAAACTGGTAACAGGGACCGACTAGACAAACAGAAAACCTATATGACCTTTTTCTCTAGGGGCACTTTGAAAAATACTGACCTGGGTTTACATTTTTAATGTTATGGTAGGAAAGATTTGAGAACCACTGTTTTTCAGGGTCAATGGATGTTATAGATCCGAACATTAGAAATAATAAAAAACTGTAATACCCGACATGTGTTCCCGTCGGTAGAAGTGCGGCACTTTGATGGGATTATTTGTATTGAACTTTTTATACAACTAATTATGAAAATGTAAATAATTCCTTCTCTTTCGGCACAACGCAAGCATAGCATGGCCGCAGGGGTTTAAATAGGATTTGTTCACATGTGTTTTTTAATTTGGAACAAAGCTATTGTAGCTTTTATTATCGTTTATAAGAATTTATAAAATTTAAAAGTGGTTTATTAACATTTGTAACATTGTGTTAAAAGCTTAAAAAATTAGTAATTGTTTTATGAAATTGGAAAACGAACAGTCAGACGTCCGAGATACGATAACAGAAAATAGTTGTGTATTTTAAGTTAGGGAAAAAATCTGATTTTTTTAACGAATTGAGCGCATAATTTTTCCCAATCAGGTATCGAAAACTAAAAATCAAGTCTTTGGTCTCTATGAAAATCAATGTAAACAATAATAAACAGATAAAAACAAGACAACGAATACTAATAATAATAATCATACCTTTAATGCCCAATAGGTAACACCCAATAACTGAACAATTCTTTTGAATTTTTTACAAACATTGTTCGAAATGACCTCCATCTCCACGTTTACACATTTCGGTACGTCGAACTAATAACATACTTACTCCGTTCAACACATTTGGTAAATTTATGGTTTCTATGCACATTGAAATACGTCGTTGCAATTGTTCTAAAGCTCTTCCACACCAGCTGCATTTCTACCACTTTCTCCATGTACCAAGTCCATATCCGCGAGCTCTGGATAAGTGTAATCTCCCATAATGTCCAAAATCTGCGTTTTAAAACACCGCACTAAACTGTGAATTAACGTTGTCAATAAAGAAAACAAAAAGAAAAACTTGGTCCAAAATTCAAAAAGTAACACAAAAAGCACGAACGAGAAGTAGTGTCTTACGTAACCAAGCACTAACGACTTGAACGATAAGTCAATGAAATAAATCTTAACTTAAGTGGCACAAAATTCAAAAAGAAAACAGACAAAACCAAGGAACGGGTACGTCGCGTCATGCGTGCGTTCTTCACCAAGTAAGGACAAAACTGACATTATTACTTGAGAATATTACAAGGGAGAGACAGCACGCCTAATAGGATAATTGGCCGCGAAGAAGCAAAAAACATGACGATGTCCTCTGTCGGTCGCTTTTAACTGCTTTGTCGGCATACTTATTTGCAGGAATGTCAGAGTATCTCGTGCGACAAGACGCGAGGCAACAAAACCTACCCCAATATGCCAGCAGTTCTCAAACTAAGTTATTAAGTATTTTGGAACTTTTTGTTTATTTTTTTTCTCCAAAACTATGAGCTTTAGACCCATGTTATATAAAGTTTATTTGTTTGTCTTGTCGTTCCCTACCACCAGTTTTTTTAATGACATGAAACTAATTACACCCTGTATGTGAAAGATTGTTATGTTCTGAAAATATAGAGTCTTTACAAAATCGCAGGCAAATAAATCTGAAGTAATTCATTACAATGCAAACATGACAAACGTTTCAATTTGTACGCCTGTGTTATCAGTACATATTACAATATGAGTGTAAACAAATATATTTTATCCTCATAAATTAATATATGTTGTGCACATATCTGTTACATGTGTAACTATGTTTGTTCGGTTTGAGATTATTCAATCTAATAGATTTTTTCTATATCAGCAAAATTGTTCTATGTAAACATTAACCTCCTTAAAAATCTCGATAAATCTTCAAATTATATAAAACCGTTTACGAACAAAGGATCTATAATGTGTAACGGTCTGATGCCCACAGAGGGATTGAAGAATCTGAGGTCGAATTGACTTTTAGATAAATTATGCACCCTTTTGGGATATCACAAGCTAAGGAAATCGCCTTAGACCATCTTGATTTAACAATTTGCACAGCGGGTAAGTTGCTTAATTTCACATCTCATTGTTTTTTGTAGACACATTACTTAAAAAATAAATAAAATAAAAATCGTTTAATCAGTAATGTATATAAAAGAATGTTGGAAATATAAGTATAAGAGAAATTTTTAAAATTTAAATCATCTTGCACCTACCTACAAATAAAAGAATTGCCTAAAAATTATGAAACGAAATTTTTCTTGGTTGTACAAAAGCCGAACTATTTACATGTTATTTGAAGGTGGGAAGAATAATTGTTTTTAACGGTAAAGGAACAGAGTCCTGCAACAATAGAAAGCTGCTTCACAACAGGGAGTGTTCGTTTCCCTTTTATTTGATGAATCTAGGAAAACAACACTGGAGAAAGAAACCTCGGCGAAAAAGCTGTGGATAGAAAAGCTGCTTTAAGAACTCATGAACAGTGGAAAAAGAGATATAAGAAACAGAATAAGCATGATTATGACAATGTATTGAACATTTACCTATGTAAAGTATTTTCTTGAGAATGTAAAATTTTAACAAGCCAACCATTATACTTTTCGCCGATTTACTGAACTTTTTATATAATTGTTGCACTTTCTACAGAATACTCTTCTTAATTTTTTTTGTTAATATAAAAAGAGTGTAAAAGTATTTGCCAATAGTATAGTAATGTTAGTTTGTATCGGCGAGTGACGGCCTTGTCTAATTGCGAGATGAATGAGAGCCGCCAAAACTTGCTCCATAATCTTATCGCATTTGTGACAAATTTATTGCTGTTAAGTTGATATATTAATAAGGGCTATTGCCGGTTTTGCAATGTAACAATATTATATATTATAAATATATAAATTTAAATAAATTAAATAATTAATAACTTTTTTATTTATTGATCGATATTGTTAAAAAATAATAGAGGTCTTCCTCCAGCTATCACTAACTTACTGTCCAACTTTCAGTACAATCGGCTCTTCGTTCTTAAGTCATCTTGCTTACAAGAAATGTGGCGGACGGAGAGACTGACGGACAGACAGACAGACATTTTGAAGGTTGTTCAGAATTCGATCACCAACACAGTGATAGGAATTTTTTTTTCTCTACGGGCAATATTATCGGTTTTAGAAATGTGCCTATCGGATGCAATATACTCTACGTTTTGTATTTGCGAAGAGTGTAATAATGTCTTTAGCTGAGGTGTTACTTGCTAAATTATAGGTTTTAAAGGAAAGTTGAAACTTATCTTTTGTTGTTTTTAAAGTTTTTAACAGAAAATTATACTTGTGGACTGTATATATGCATTTAGACGCATTGTATTCAAGGCATAACTGGTCCAAACCGTGAGGCAGTTCTTTATCGTAGCTCTTTTTAGTTTTCGGTTTCTGGAGTTTTGTTTTGTTGATGGCAATGTCGTGTCTCTTTCTAGTTATTAATATTCATATACTGGGATGGTGTTGTCCAACTAAGCTCTCCATATAACTCCAGCTTCTCGTTATCCCATCCATGTGTACGTTCCACACTTAGAAATATGTCGCTCCATGTATAGAAAGTTACCTAAAAAACTTTTATCATACGGTGAAAACCCTTAAAACGTTTCATTGTCGATAATTTTTAAAGTTGCCTAAATTATACTTCTATTTTTTTCAGTTTGTTTATAAATTAATTATTTTATCGAATAAAATAGTATATAACACAGGTCCACAAAAAAGAAAAAAAACTCTGCTCCAAGGGCTAACAATTTTTACCAAAAAATTGACGAGGATAATCCCGTCAATTTAAGAAGACACTCTTCGTTCGGCTCTCGAGTGTGTTAAACGTGTCATACTTTTTACGTAGTGGTAATTTTTGTTGTGTCACCGGGTGACAATGTGTTTTGAGATTTTGTGCTAAAAGTTAACTTATTGCATCCTCCGAATTGTTACTGGTGATTGTCGTTTTCTTCACTAGTTTCTTGCGTATTGCTATCGGGAATTATTAACTTCATGTTTTATTAATGGCTATTGTATTCTTTTAGCCCTTCTAGCAATCAGTTTAAATTCAAGTGTAAACAATTTTCTCCTTTAACGAAGTAATTTTTTGGTTAAGATCGAGGCTAAGGGCCATTTTTCTTATTTGTTAACTGTTAAGTTGCATTTTCTCTTGTTTTAATTTAAGGATGAATTATTATTGTTCTATTTTCTTAACCGATTAATTTCGTGTTCTTCTGTAAAATATAGTTTAAGTGTCGTTGAAAATGCGTGTTTCATTTACTTGCCTATTAATGGAAAGCCGAGTCATCAAGGTTAGATAAACATAGTGGAGCAGACCTGACAAAGGAAAATGGGGTGAATCTGAACTGTAACATATCAAAGTGCACTCATACGTCGCCGAGAATTGTCCACGTATAAACGATCTTAATTTATCCAGAACGTACGTGGTACAACATTCAGAGTGGCTGTGAGCAAAGTTTCTGAAAAAGACCCGCTGGTAGATTGATGAGTATTCCTTGGTAGTCGCACGTCGTGTAAATTGGTCTCATATGAAAGAGTTACATTAAGTTTCATAGATATAAACAATAAACATAACAACCATGGTAGTGTAAACAGGATAGCGGGGTTGATTACAATGTGTTTATAAGCATTTACATGAGGAGTCTCCACCCCAAAACTATTTTTGATGGATCAACCAAAGTTTGTGGCTGACCAAAGAAGGGACAAAAACTTGTTAAGACACTTACGAATGGTTTAAATTATTTAAAAAGTTTGCCGCATGCTTGGGTTTACACTAATTAGGTCAGATTCGGCTAATCTTAAAGAACACTACACCTTCGAGCAATAAACGATTAATATTCGGTCCTTTTTAGCCCTTCATTGCCCTTTGGAGAGCGGAGTGCTCTTTTTCAACATCGAATTCGTGCTTAACATTAAAAAATGCATAGGAAAACCCCTCGCACTTTTTTTCATAAAAGTGAGTTTTTGCCATCTTTGCCTTTTATTGCCCTTTGGAGGACAGAGTGCACTTTTTTAATATCGGATTCGTATTCAGCATTAAAAAAATACATAGGAGAACACACCTGGCACTTCTCTTTTCAGTAAAATTGAGTTTTGTCCTTTTTTGTCTTTATTTTCCTTTAGAGCGCCCTTTTTTGAGGACGTATTCGTAATCATCGCCTAAAGTACATAGGAAATAGTAATGTCTATTTTGTTTTGGGACAGAGATCCCTCACGTAAATTTTCATAAGCACATTTTACGTCGAAATTTGGCAAAAAACGTATTTTGACAATAACAACAGGGATTTACTTGAAATCTACGCCGTAGAAAGTTTTCTAAATCGAAAATTCAGTTTCACACACAAAAATACTTAACGCATGATATGTTTAGCCCTTGGAGGATATTTTGTTTTGTAAACCTTTATATTCTTTCATATTTCAAATGCGCTATGACTGATATATAAGTTTCAGAGATTATGAGATTAGTAATAATCTTAAGTAAATTTAAATAGAGATTCTGTTTTTACGCAGAAGTTCTAAAATGCCTTTGAAATTTCATATCTCAAGTAATGTGGGATTGTCTGTCTCATGTTCACTGTCTTTAAAACTTTAGTAATTCGTTAAACAATTCACTGGACTATTTTAAAGTAAGTCACTTGGCTGAGGGCCTCTCAGGTTGGAGTTGTTAGTTCATAAGTTTCCTGAAGTTCTGATAACATTCCTGTAATTTCCATTTCCATTTCAAGATAACTAAGCAAGAAGCAAGTTATAAATACATTACCAACTGAATTTCAAATAAAGTTATGTGCATGAAGAGAAGAAGTTTTGTTACAGATTCAGAATTTTCAAGTGAATAATTGCTAGTTATTAAGACATAACTTTCTAAGATAACTGTTGAAGGAGGGATTCCTATAACAAAAAATAAGAACATCCATTTAATTAGTGATATATCTAAGGATATTTCTAATTTCTACTCAGTTCTGAATATTTGTGAACATAAGGCAGATGAGAGAGTAGAGTAGAGCCTCTGGCTTAGTATCTGGTAAGCTTACCCAAGTACTTCCATATCCACGTAGAATAAAATTCACAAAGAAACTTTCACAATTTTTTTGCTGAAATAGATTTTTTACTTCCTTTCGGGAGTCATAAGTTTGACTTATTTGTCGATATTAACCTCCCAATCTATAAAAATGCTACCCTAGCTTACTACAATTGGTATAAAATTTGAAACTGATATGACTATGACATAGATTTTGATAACATTTGTCATAGTGGCCACACTGGTACTATGTATGAGCTGAAATAATTTTGGTATAGTTGGGATGATGACCTTTTGGCATAAATATTTCTCATTTTGAATATCAGATCCATTTTTTATTGTACCACTCTAAAGTAGATACTAGGTACCACATGATCTTCCCGCACGTCCCTTATGTACTTATCTGCAGTTAAAGTTCCGCCATCAATCACCAGCAACTCTGTTCGTGTTCCTAAGCATGTCACCCCACATGATATTTCAGCCTCCACCGAAAGAGACAGTAGAATTAAAACTGAACTGTTCATTTTGTTCCCGTGGACGTCGATACGTTCTTTCCCTACGAACTGATTCTTAGAGGTCGTAAATTACCAATCATTAATATGTGTAACCAATAAAACTACCAGTTGGGTAGTACATTATAAACCAACTCTCTTACAACGTGATCTTTCAAGTGAGTCCTCAAATTATGACCCTATCGGTGCTTTGAAAAAATCCGTGTTTTAGTTTGGGTAACACTGTTCTAATTATATAACATACTATAGCTATTTATTATTAAACAGATAAGCACAGAGTACGTTTATTAGATAACCTCCATTATTAAATCAAACATTATTAGCGCAGATATCTATTTTAAATGGCCAAAGTTGAATCAGCTCGGTGTTACATTTTCAGTAAAAATCCATTATTAAAACTTCACTCATGATTTCATTATCAGCTTTTACACCATTAGCATGATTTAATTACTTGATGTGCCTACAGATAACTGTAATAGGTAATGTGAGTCGTTAGTGTTTAACGAACAAAGGGATATGATTTCCAAAAAGGTGTATAATTGATGATACAGCGCAGTTCGCTTTGTATTCTTATCTCACCGCTTTCCACTCAATAACACAATTATTAGGCTGTTAGCACCAACCGTGCGGACGACACCCCGCGATTACGCCTATTCATCCCTATCTAAGATTAAAGAATATCCAGCAGACCAACCCCGAGTTGCAAGTTTTATATTAAATGATATATAAACCGCATATATACAGGGATATAGAGTGACCCACTCTGAATGAAAACACCGATGTAAAAATGTGTTCATTACGCGATTTTAACGGAATTTTTTTAAATACACACTATCAATACCTTTACTTTATGATAAAAATTTAGAGATTAATTTTAATTTTCAAGGTCTAGTATGATATTTTTTAATGTCAAAAACGAACAAATTTGGTTAGCGACTTTTCTTATTGAAAATTTAACCACACCCAGCGACAATTATAAAATGTCGAAAAAGATATTTATAAAAGTACATCGAAATCATGGCGGCCAAATAGAGGTAATAAAAATTTAAGATAAGTTGTATTGTCGTTTTTACTTCCCTCGCATATCGAAAGGAAGTGTTGCATTCGAGAAAGCATCATCCTCCGAGATTTCTTCGAATTTTCACGTTTCAGACCATGTAAATTACGATAATAAAGGTTTTTCAATTTTGTGAGTCTGTCTGTCTGTAGGTCGGTCTGTTGTCTGTCTGTTGGTGCATTAACTAAAAAACTACTTGACGGAGAACAGTTAAATTTGGTACTACTGCTGCCAGCGAACAAATGGTTAGAATTTCGCTGGAAAATATACAGGATGAACTGTCTAAAGGGAATAGATAATGCACATAATTTTTTTTGCTCAAAGAGTGACTGCAAAAGTTCCTTATGTTTTTGCGCACGTCATAGCTTTGAGCCGAAATGAAATAATTGAACGCCAAAGGTCTTAAATTAGAGCTTATAAAACATTTAAATGACAGTAATTTTTCGTTTTTCGATATAGGAGTTTCTACCCCCATAAAAGGGAGTTAAAAGGGTCATTATTGGAATGGATATTCTTCACACATTTTTTTCAATACGTTTTTTAATACAAATTGAATTATTCTGAAAAATAACTTTGAAGCAACTGTATTAAAAACCACCATGAAAATAATTCAGTGAACAATATTTATACTTTATTTAACCCCCATTCAGAGGGGTAGGAACCCCCATCTTGAAAAATGAAAAAAATTGGTTATCTACATTTTTGATTAGCTTTAATTTAAGACCTTTAACGTTCAATTGTCTATTTTCGGTGCGAAGGTATGACGTACGCCAAACCTTCTAATTTTGCCGCCACCCTTTAAAGTTTCCTCGTTTCACCATGAAACTTTCATGACATTCTAAACCTATTTAAAAAAAACACAGTTTGCAAGGAAGACACCTATTACAGTTTTATTGAAAAATATACAGAGTGGTCATCCTAATAAATAATTCAACATGAGTGAGGTTTGTAATGGAATATATTGTCGTAAAAATAAAATTAGTAAATATAAATATTTGTGTGATATGTTATAGAAGCTATTTAGACTATGGCATAAACTTGATTGTGTTCTGAATATCAGAAGTAACAAGTCAGTTATTAACTTAGAAATAAACTATAAAGAAAGAAAGGTTCGAACAATTTAGATACGGTTTAGGATGTTTATAAATTTTGATAGAATTATTAGGACACGTTGTATAGCAACAAATAAATATTAGAGACAACCAACCTTATGAAAAAGGATATTAGGTATACCGTGTGAATTATACATTATGTTAAAAACTTTATTAAGTAAGTGAATCACACGTAGAACCATTTGCAATTACAGCAAATTTCCTAAGACTTTTACACAACCTAATACAGAAAGAAAGGGGCTTAAAGTACAAATAGAAATAATTCAAAGTGACTAAAATAAATAAACAATGTGAGGCGAGGTACGGTGCCAGTTTAAGTAGCGAGAACTCGATCGGCGCAGTTAAGCAACGCCGGGAGAGTCCGTTACTTGGATGGGTGACCGTATCTCATTTCACCGTCCTGGTTAAGTGGTGGAATAACTTCGCCAGGACGTTAAAATAAATAAGACGTTAAAAATAAATAAAATAATAAACCAATAAATAGTGAAGGTATAAAATACATTAGGTAATCAGAGACCTAAAGCAATTGATTTATAGATTTTGTAAAGACACTATTGTGTGTAATGCAAAGTTGCAAATAGTACATAAAAAAATATATTGGAAAGACTAATTAATATAAATGTTATGAATACATACTTTTTACTTGTTCACAGTTAAGTAGCAATGATATTTGATAAGACTTAGTGTGAGAGAAACTATATTTACAGCTAACAATCAAATCATGTACAAGTACTTTGTTGGTACATGAAGACAGGCACTACCTGAAAGAGTTGTATATTATTAATATTATAAAGTGTTAACTGGTGTTTATTTAGGTTAGATAAGTTTATTAGATGTTTAGAGTAAAGGCAAATTGGGGAAATAGATAGTAATAGTGGTTTAAAGTCGTAGAATGTAACGACAACAAAATCTTATGGAAATATTAAATAACGGATCAAAGGGCACATATGGAGTATAGAAATATTCAGAAAATATCAGGATTCATTAAATATAACAACTTTTAACAAAATTAATCAAATTTGCAAAATATTAAAGCATTTCAAATTCCAAAATTAAATTCTCGAAATCAAATTGCCATGCTTTGGTGATCAGTAAAAATTTCAACAAATAAAAAAGGAAAGAGTTAAGCGTGGGTTTAAGAATAAGGATGCTATGTGAGAGCTCCTGGAAACTTTGATAAATTTGATAAAAACATTTAGTAAAAATTAAGTAGAGTCAGTGAAATTGTGTATACAAGAGAAGTTAAAAGGTATTTAGACCTAAATTAAGTAGCAGCAGTTAGATAGAAGACCCACAGATTAAATTACATAAGTTTTCGTATGTTGGAAAATCGTAATCTGACTTTGTAAGCAAGATTTTAGTAAAAGCTTTACTATTGAGCAGTTTCTCAATACAAATTATCAAGGTACGAATACTTACTTACCTTTGATATTATCAAAAAGTGCGGTAGTGATTTCGAATAATTAACGTGCAACGTCCAGAAGCATCATTTGAAAGCAGTCTGAGAGCGGAAGCCGCCATCTTCGAATATTCTAGAACAGAATCCACGCGCATGTTTGGAAGGTAGTATTCGGTTTACCATCGATACAATTCGCGGACTATCATTGGTGAAGTAATAGCGGGTAAAGTAAGCAAATTTTCAAATAATTTATGGTACCATATAAAGCAAAATAAAGGTAGATCTGTTTAATAAACTCAAGGTATAAAGAATTGCAATTCAAATCAACAAATTAATGGCCAATTAAATAATTTTAACGTAGTCAAATCAACATTTAATATATAATTCTATAATATCTGTAAAGGTTTACTGAGCTAGCAAATCACAAATATTGATACGAAATTCGTATCCGGCGTCGGAAATTATTATCGATTCAAAACAGTACATTTTGGCTCCAACGTGGGGCATCTTTATCAATTAGGCATATATAAAACAGAACATTATATATGCAAGCCTTCCATATTTGGACCTTTTATTTAATATTTAATTATTGCTGACGGATGATCACTCTGTATATTTTCTTTACCAAAATTTATCAGGATTTATTTGTAATAATAGTGATATATCTACATTTGTTATTATTCTATAAACAGAATAACAACTAATAAAACCTAAAAATTTAAATAAATTTAGAGAATCAGTTAACATTACTATTAATTGTTAAAATTAAGTTTTTAAGTTCAGTATGATTAAGTTTATTTTAAAGACATTACTTATCAAAATTATCAAGTACGTTTTGTTACTTATTTATTCCTCAAGACATGCTCCAATGTTTTAGAAGGAAACAAACAAAAGTACTTATAAAATACTGCATAATTTTGATATAAATCAGCAATTATTCAACGGTTTTTTTACGTTATTCGACATTTGTCCTTTTGAGAGGTGTCTGAATCCAGCAGTATAGCTAGTTTTTTTAATAAAAAAATCATTAGCCAAATTTGTATATTCGGACGTTGAAAAAAATCATAGTAGGTAGATATTAATCTTAATCTCTAAATTTTTGTCATAAAGCAAAGGTTTCCATGGTTTATATTAAAAAAAAAATCGTGTAAATTTTACGTTTTTCAACAAAATTTATACAGGGTGTTTCCATTCAAAATACTGCTTGCGGTAATTTTGTCACAAATCTGTGATTATTCAATATTTTTTCACGAAATTTGATATTTACCCATTTGAGAGGTTCCTTAACCCAGTAAGTAATAGATCTTCAATTAAAAAATCGCTAACCAAATTTGTCAAATTTCATACTAATAATGAATCATAGTAGTCCTTGGCCGAACACAATCCTTGAGCTACACAGTTCACACTTCCTTCCGACGAAGTCGGAGCACATGATGCTAATTAGCACCCTGGGCTTCCGACTAGTCAACACCCCCCAAACTCCTCCAAACTTCGAGAGAGCTCAGCAACAGCCGTTCTCTCTCACGACAGACTAAAGACGCTCCCAGGAGCCGACATGCCATCGAAGAAAGAAGACCAAGGCTGAAGAGCGCCAGAAAAAACACCGCCTTCATTTGGGGGGGGATAAGCAAAAAAGCAGGCTACAGCGATGATTGGGGCAAGGAGCTCAAGCTCGACCCCTAGTCATCCGAGACCATCATCTTTAGTCAAGAATATTGACGTAGGCCTTGAAAATTGAACCTAATCTATAAATGTTTGTTATAAAATAAAAGTTTTAATAGTCTATATTTAAAATGAGAATTTCATAAAAATTGTCTAATAAACACATTTTTACAGGGGTGCTTCCATTCAAAGTGGGTCACACTGTAAGTATATATAATCTGTCAACGTAGCGCATAAAATTTTATTCAAAAACTCACTGTCGGTAGTTATCGATTTATCAAAGAATGGGAAATGTTTATGTGCTGCATTGTCATGATATGAACATAAAAATAAACGATTTGTTAAAGCATTTCATGTAGTCGCAGTCGCATTTTCGTATTCCTAAAAATTATGAGCAAGGGTGAACTCAATTGCCGTACAGCTATGCACCACATGAAATTGGTCGTAAACCGTTTATGTTACGTCCGAACAAGATTATTTATAATAATATTTTGCTTGTATGTCAGTGTCTGGATACTAGGAGAGACGAATGGAGTTGATTTTGTTTATAAAAAAAACAGCATTCACCATCGCTTTAAAAATGAATAGGTACATTTTTAAATATTATCTAAATTCGTCAAATATTTCTTTTTTGTTTTAAAATAATATATTATTGAATAGTGGACGTCACTACTTTGTGATAACACAGGTCCACACAAAAAAATCCCGCGCGATGAACCAGACTATGGTTTTCTTATGTAGTTTTTCACTCTGAAACCGAATTTGACGTCAGTTTGCCCCTATACGTCAGGATTTTAGGTTATGTCTATTTTTTGGTCAAGAATTGACGGGATTTTGACAAACCTCACAAACTTCATCCAATCACAGAGGAATGCAAATGTCAACAATTAGAGATGAGTTGCTAGCAGAAGCAGTTTAAGCTCGTTATTACAAAATAACAGCTTTTACCTATCTCTAAAAACCAAAACAATGAGTTGTGTACTCTCACCCTATGCGCCACCAGCGTGATGTCAACCTAAAATGATCAATTTGTTCCGATTTTAGGTTATGTTCACTTTGTTTGTCAAAAATGACAATTCTGAGCTTATCTCATGTTCTTACATCTTTTTCTAGGTTCAATTTTTTAAGGTTTATCAGCCCCAAATGTTCACCAATTTTAGGTCATGTTCATTTTTTGGTCAAAATTGATAGGTTTTTTGGAATAATTCTGAGGCTGCTAGATGACATAATGTTTATATATGTTCTTCGAGGTGCTCAATCGATTTCTCGAGGTTACCAGGTTCAAAAGTTGGAACTAAAGAAGAGAACGCCAATTTTGAAGCTTCTAGCTTTGAAAAATCAATCCAAATTAACATAGAGGGGAAAGCTAATGATTGCATAACCCAACGAACTTGGAAAATTTTCTGACTGCGAATCTCATGACGATGTGTGCTCCAACAGAAATCACTCATCAGACTCATATTCCATCTATCGTGGAAACGACATTCCATCTCTCTAAAATCTCTATCGGCTCCAAATGTTCAACAATTTTAGGTTATGTTCATGTTCTTGGTTAAAATTGACAGGTTCTTGGAATAACTCTGAGGTTGCTAGATGACATAATGTTTATATATGTGCGTTTCATTATTACTAACTTAGTGTGCAAAACACAATTTGTTAGCGAATTCCTTGATCACAGAGGCCAGGTAGATGTTATTTACACTGACTTCTCCAAAGCATTTGATAAACTGGACTATGGTTTACTGTTGGGCAAATTGGACAATATTGGTCTTAGTAGAAACTTGATTGCCATCATCGAGTCCTATATGACAGACGGAACTCAGTTTCTGCAATTCCATGGATATAGATCTGTCAGATTTGCCCTAATGTCCCGAGTCCCTCAAGGTTCGATTCTTGGACCTCTTATGTTCGTTATATTAATTAATGACATTGTCGTTAAGTTAGATGTGAGCTTCCTTTTATATGCAAGTGATTTAAAAATATTTTGACAGACTGAATCTTTCCGCGATTGCGTTAAACTCCAGGAGAATTTAAATTTAATAAATTTGTGGTTTATTGACAACCAATTACCTCTTAATGCCAGTAAATGTAATGTAATGTCATTTTGTCTTAAAAATGACACGTTCATCTATGATTATACCCTTGACGGACTCATCTTAGATCGACCTGACTTAGTAACAGATCTTGGAGTAACATAAGACCCCAAACTAACTTTCACATATCATATTGATAAAACTGTAGGGGCTACCTACAAAAATCTGGGTTTCATAACCCGAAATATGAAATATTTTAAATCTCCTGACACTTTGCGTCTATTATCCCTAACGTTTGTAAGATCTAAACTCGAATATGCATCTGTCATCTGGAGTCCAATGTACTCCATACATATTTCGCCTCTGGACAGAATTCAAAGACGTTTCTTTAAATCAGCTATACTCACCTTAGACAACTATTATCTACCTATAAGCACTCCACAAGTGTTATTCTACGAGCAGTTTAAAATGTGTAGCTTAATCAAAAGGCGAACCTTGCGTTCTGTTATTTTCTTCTACAAAATTATTAACAATAAAATTAACTGCGAGGCAATTTTAGCTCTACTTAATATTCATGTGCCTAGGTTAAATGCCAGAAATAACCATCTACTTTGCGTTAAAAATCATAAAAATATTTATAAATTATCTCCTTTATATGAAATAATAACTAATTATTCTCACGTTGAGTCACGACTTGATATACTCCACTGTAGCATAAATGATATTTTTGTAATTTCAATATTTTCCATTAATTTTCTCCGCTTGCATACCCGTTGGATATTTTATTGAATAAATAAAATAAATAAATAAAAACCTGTGGGGGTAATTGCATTAACGAGATTGATTTGGAAGAAACTTCGTATAAGCAAAAAGAAACTGTTTTAACATAGTTGATAGACTCGACCTTTACTTGGTGAAAATCCAGTATCACCAATGAAATAAAAAACACTAAACTGCTTTTCACGTTTTCACATGTATTACGTCAACATGACGATCGTTTCGCTAAAACATTAGCTTCATCAGATGAGCGCACTGTAACACTGTTACAGTGCGCTCATCTGATGAAGCTAATGTTTTAGCGAAACGATCGTCATGTTGACGTAATACATGTGAAAACGTGAAAAACAGTTTAGTGTTTTTTATTTCATTGGTGAACTGTTTTAACGTTAAATATATAAATAAATGTCTGTAAACAAAAATGTTAAGGGAAATATTTTTAATTGGTCCATTTTGTAGTGTATAGAATAAATCCAATTGTCTATTGGTAAACTATTAAAAGTTGCGAGGAAGATAAATATGATTTATTACTACTACTTATTTTTATAAATAAAGTATATCTTTACGATAGAAGCACCTGACCAAATGATTACTTTATTTCAGTAGACCCTTGCGTAATTTTAAATCTTATCCAAAGTTGCAAATAATACAGGGTGTGGCGAAAAGGATGGGTGTTTTTGGGACGGGTGGTATAAGCGAAAGGAGAGGAGGAGAGCGTTGATTGATTGTTTTGTCAGCGTATGGTGGGCATTGCTGCCAATTCCGGGCATCCATGGAGGTTTGTTCCAACACGCAGCTTGGTCGTCCGTCGAACACGCCCAACGGACGGCCAAAGCGCGTGCCGGAACCAAATCTCGGATGTTTTATATACCGCCAGACCGGCTGCATACGCCGGGTTGGAGATTGGACATGCTTGCTGTCAGCAGCGAGAGCCGCATGACGCATGGGGTGGGAATATAGGACGGGAAATGTAGATGTTTGAGAGATGCTTCTTTTAAGTTTCCATGCTTCTATTAAGTTTCCATTTCTCATCATCGGCTGGGGTGTGGTGCAGTTGTTTGCGAGATGCTTCTTTTCAGTTTCCATGCTTTTTTAAGTTTCCGTCTATCGTTATCTCCTTATTTTTCTTCTTGTAAGTTTTCTGCTTCTTGTGTCTCTGAATCTGGCAGCTTTTATTATTTATTTTATTTTTGTATTTTTTTCCCCTTTTTTCCCTTTCCTTTTTTATTTATTAACCACTCCACAAGTAAATATCCATCTACGGTGGAGTTGCTGGAAGGGCCCTATCTCGCGGTAACAATATTTTTTTGCGCGTTATAAAAAAAGAGGTCCGAAGGGATAGTAGGCTCACCCTGTATGTCATTTCCTTGAAACAATCGGTTTCAATTTTGGGCAGTTTTTCCATTTCATCACCGATATATTATGTTTATTACCTATATATTATGTTTAATATCTTTTCAAATTTGATCTCCAATTCTTCTTTAAAATTTAATAAAGACATAAATAAATCAATGCTAATGCTATATAAACAAAAACTTATCTGTTTCATTCACACATCTGGCTGGCTGTTGCTTATTTTATATCACCCACTTCAAGAAGGAACGAATCCAGGTATATATTTTAGTCAAGTACTCAAGCAGTACACTTTTCTGGCGTTGGTTATTTAGATTATTTTGTGTGTCAATGAACATAATTTAATCAAATATCAACTACATGAAATAGACTCGCGCTGATTTATATAAATCAGTGCAGAATTATTCACGCTTCAATTCAGTACAATTTCGGCGTTTCGTTGCCGCTTTATCCAAATTTATCTCAATATCCCGTAGGAGCCATGAAACATGTCTCTTTCATCGAACTCGACACAGTTTGAACTCGCGAACGGAGAGGAGTAGAGCGTTGTGGATAAAGTCGCCCAACTCGGGGAGAGATGCCATTTGTTATTCCAATGGTTATCTAGATTGTTTTGTTGTGCAACAGCGTTTCTAACGACATTTCAATATCCGTCACCATGGTCCGATACCAAAATGCGACACAATGGTTAGATGACTTCAGAATTTCAAAACGATTGCAATCTGAAACCTTGTGATCGTTGTCGAAGTGCAAGAACATTGCCTATCGTTCAAAGAGCGAGACAAGAGATCCTTCACAGCTCAGAGCTGTTTGCCTGAAAACAAGCCGCAGTGCTCAGAGTTATGTCATTGCTGCAGTCCTTCTGAAATTCTATCTGACGATTGTGACACGTTTTGGGATAGTGTCGGATATTAAAATGTCGGCGGAAACGCCGTTGCACAAAAAAACAATCATAGATTCGCCCGATCTCAAATACTCCTCGACTGCGGACACACAATGATCTCTCGTCCAGATAACCATTGTGACTAACAAATGGCGTATCTCCCCGAGTTGAACCACTCGATCCACAACTTTCTACTCCCCTCCGTTCGCGTACACCACCCGTCCCAAAAACACCCGTACTTTCTGCCGCACCCTGTATGTACTTAAAAAAATGGAAGAAATATATTTATATTATTTTCTTGAATATGAGTAGTATTAAACATCCTAGATCGATATTAATATTTTCATTTTGGCATAATGCAAACTGATAAACATAACACTAACCGACAAATTTTAACTTTTATTTTGTATCGTTAACCAAAACTACTTATTTATATTGTTTTAGTCCCAGCTACGTCTAACACAGTCCTAAAAAAATTGTTGTGTCTAAAAAATGTAATAACTGACCTAACTTACATACTATGGTATAATTGTAATTAAAAAAGCAATTAATTACATCATGTGAAAAAATATTTGCCATTTTGATATATATTTCAAATACGTGTTATATAATATATATTTAATTAGAATAGAAGTTCTTTAATCAGAAAATTAATTATTGTTCTTGCGCTTCTTAGCCTGTCTCTTATAGGTTACTTCTGGAGCATCTCTTATACATGTCCAACAGTAGTCTGCTAACATCACAGAAGTCCATTTGCCCTTCCATATTTTGAATATCCTGGTGGAATCTCTCTCCATGCTCATCACTTACTGCACCACAATTTCCTGGGAAATAATCTAGATGTGAATGTAGAAAGTGGACTTTTAATGACATTGAATCCTAATTTCTGGTAGCAAGAAAGAAGATTCCCAACAAGGTCTCTATAGTTTTCTGCTCTTTTATTGTCGAGAAAGTGTGTTGCTACCATTTTCAAGGAATTCCAAGCAGCTTTTTGATTACCTTCTAGATTGTTGTCAAATTCAGCACCTTTGAAAAGATTTGAGTACCCACAAAAATTAATTTTCGCATCAATAAGTCTGGGAAATTTTTGTTTTGAGTAACTGAAAGCACGTCCTTCTTTTTCCATTGCTTTTACCAAGTTTTTTATAAGCCCCAGTTTCACTTGGAGTGGTAGCAGTATTACCTTTTGTGAATCAACTAATGGAATGTCAGTACCATTTTTTGCTCCTAGTTGAAAACCCAGTCTTGGCGGCCAAATTTTTATTTTGTAATGTTGTAACTGCGCTCGACTGTCCCACTCGCAAAGAGAACAGCAATATTTGGTATACCCTCGCAGCATACCAAGTAAGATAGCTATCACTTTCGAATCTCCACAAATCTGCCACTTATGGTTGTTATATTCTATAGTTTGTAGCAATACATTCATGTTACTGTAATTTTCCGTTATGGACAGCATGGACGATTGGAATTGAAGGCAATTTATTTGCATTGCGGAGGAGCCTTTAGACTAAGTTTCGAGACGTCAATAAAAAGTCTCCAGTCACTAGGATCATGGGGAATGTGTAAAGCACTCACTAAACCGTCAATGTTCTTGCAGGCAACCGAGTCATTTTCTGTGTTGAAAAAAGGTATAAAATCTTTTTGACTTCGATACATGAAAACTTTTACATTTTCTTGTAGTAAATTCCATTGTTGTAATGGAGATGCCAAAAGCTCCGCTTTCGCCTTGGACAGGTCAAGGTCTCTAATAAGATCACTTAATTCGCGTTGTTCAATTTTGTGTGGTTCATCACCGGCAGAGAAATCGGGATCTTGTGATGTTGATGGCTGGACTATGTCGTCATCTACATTACCATCTGATTGTTCGTCAGAATCAAGACTGTATTCACGAGGTGGAATAGGATTAGGTAGTTCATCACTATGGGGAACCGGGCGAATGGCAGATGGTAAATTGGGGTATTATATTACCATCCTTTTTTTCTTGTTAATGCCCTGTTTAATAGGAGGTTTCACGCAAAAATAACAATCGATGACATGATCTCTAGGTTCTCGCCAGATCATGGGCACAGCAAAAGCCATTGAACGTCCTCTTCCACTTAGCCAACTGCAAAGATTGTTCGCACAATTGCTGCAACATATATGAGGTGCCCATTTTTTGTCTTCTTCTCCAATTGTACAACCAAAATACAACAGTTACGCCTTCTTAATTTTGAGAGTAAAATTATGTTTTTGACGCGCAAAAGTTACTTCACCGCAAATATAACAAAAGTTTCTAGGTGTATTTACACAATCTCGTGGCATATTTTCAAAATAGCACTATTTACTTTCGAAAAAGAACGCTTCATGCACAAGGCACAAATTCGACTACCTCAGAATGAATATTAGTTTTAGTGACAAATAAAAAGGTAGGTAGTTAGCACGGTCAGTATAGTATGTCTATTGTTCGTAAAATTCTAATTCTACCTGTTATTTGTGATAGGACCGCCCATAAACTAGGATTTATACCTGCGTTACATTTTATTATCTGTAGTGGAAAAACCATAGTCAACTTAAACTATTGCTTTTTATATTGTTATTTAGCATGACGAAGTTAATAAGATTTTGCTATTTTTACTCCCGATACATGCTTGCTGTCGACTAGTGTAACCCTTAAGTGCACAATCATCCCGCAGCGCAGCTAGTAGCTTTGGAAGCAAACAAGCAACTTTAAATATACAAAAGCAATAAGTCCGAAGTGTATGTAGTTCTGCATTCAACTTGGAATTTGCAACTGTGGTGCTAAATTATGAAATAAACCTTAAGAGCAAACCGATTGCCGCTAGTAAATACGAAGACAGATTCAGTGAATTCAGATAAATATTTGAACGGATTCCAAAGCGCAAAATGTTTGGTATGTATATAGAGATATACAGATTATATCCCAGATTATCGATGGCATTTGAAGTTTTCTCCATTCTGGAGAAGTTCGAAATATTCTGTTAGGTTTTATAAAACTCCTAAAGTTGAATGTATTTTAAGAGATCTAATCTGCATTCTAAAAGCCCTAAAAATTTGGTGTATAACTAATAAGGACATTAGTTCAATTATAATTAATCACAAAACATATCATAATGTTTAAAAGTGAATTATTTTTTGTTTGCTTATACTTGTAATGAAACATATTCTTTATAGGATTTTGCAAACAGCAGAAAAAAATCTATTTATGAGAACTAAAATAAAAACTATTTATAAAATTATTGATTTACAATCTTTGCATTCTTTCGATAACCTGAATTCTGGTTATGCTGGCAATTAAAATTCTAAAATCAATTTGTCTTTCTTATTGGACAATTCTCATTCTAATTTGCTAGTATACGCAGAATTCAGGTTATCGAAAGAATGTAAAGATTGTAAATCAGTAAGTTTATAAATAATTTTTATTTTAGATCTCATAAATAGTTTTTTTTCTGCTGTTTGCAAAATCCTATAAAGAATATGTTTCATTACAAGTATAAGTAAACAAAGAATAATTCACTTTTAAACACGTATATAGTATATAGGCTCCATTACTAGCTAGGTAACGCAGAGGTGAAAAATCTGTTTTTTTCATTCAATTAATGTCAAACAATGTCAAAAAAGTTGGTAATTGTCTTGGTTTTTGCATGGAACATCGTGTAAGTGGCTTTGTGCCTGTCTGATGAGCTCAGAATAAGGGTAAAAAACGTTTCAAAGGCTAAGCATTTTCAAAAAACAGAATGATAGATTTCATGAAAATGTAATCCATTTGAATGAAAAATTTTCCAAAAGGCGAGGTATGTATATAAATTCATATTAGAATTGGTAAGTTTAGTAGGATCTTTTATTAAAAAGGTAAGTGCTTTTTATGTCCATTAACTACTGATGTACATGTAATCTACCGAGAGACTATATCAATTTTCTTTATTTCACTTTTAAACAGTTTTGTGGAGTTTATATTTATTAAAAAGGTAAGTGTTTTTTATGTCCATTAACTGGTGTCATGCAGTCAACCAAGAGATCATATCCATTTTTTTATTTTGATTTTAAACAGTTTTGTGGAGTTCAAGTTTTTCATTTCAGGAGTAAGTTTGTTAGTACACCCTTGGTCCTAAAAATATTTAAAAAAAACGTTATCCGATTGTCTTCCTCGCATGAGGTATTTGTAGTGCATTTCTACTATACCTAGTATTGTAAATGTGATCAATATTTTGGATATTATTTATTTGTATTTTTTGACAAATTATCGAATGACAATATTTATAATAATATCCAGCACAAGAGTGCGTTGGTTGGGAAGGTAATTCCTCTTTGATGGATAATTTTTAAGATTAATTTTTGCATTGTATCTAATTTAGCTAGGTGACAGTTGTATGCACCTCTACAAGCAATTCTGCCATAACGAAGTAGTGATTCCACTAAAGCATGATACACTGCTATATATTATGCTACGTATTTGCGAAGAGTATAATAATAATAGCTTTTTTAGTAAACTATAAGTCCACTACGAAAATTATAGAAACCCCAAAATTCAAAATAGTTAGTTACAAGTAGTATTGAGTATTTTGTACCACTTACACAATACCAGTGAATACAGAATTACGATTGGCATGCAACCCGGTTAGCAGAACTCCTGAGGTATAAATTTCGAACCTTCAAACTATGTCAGTGGGCTTGACAAACAAATATCAAGTTGACTTTTTTATACGAGTAATTACAAAATATGATCGGCCACCATCCCAGTTACTGAAGGTCCAGCGTATTTTGAAACTGCTTGGTGTTTAAGCTTTTGCCATGACTAATAAGTATCAAACCTAATTAATTTATGTAATAAATTAAGTTTCCACTGATAAGAAAAAATCTCCATTTTCTTTCTCTAACTAATATAAAAAATGTAATTGCACGCTAGCTTCTGTGTTGTAAAGGTATATTTCAGCAACAATAAAAACGCCAAAACTTTATTCGAATTGTTTCATCCCAAATAGGAAAACTTTTCAACGCATATTGGTCAAGATGAGTAATACAAAAACACTGAAAAATAGGAAAAGAATAGGAATATTGATGAAAACCGTGGCGTGGCTTGAATATTTTATTTTATTTTAATCAAAACCAAAAGAAGCTTTTGTCAAGGGACTTGGCTATTTGCTATTCAGTAGCATAAAGAACTATTCAAGAATACAAATATATAGCTCGAAAACCAACAAATTAGCTGCAAAAGTATAGAGCAGATTTAATAATTTTCAATAATATTTGTTGCCCCGATAAGGCATCACTCAGCAAGAGTTTCCAGTCCCGGGATTTCATCCCGGGACCACGGAGAAATACCAGGATTGCGGATAAGTGCTGGGATCGCAGAGTAGTCTCGGGACTTTAAAATGTCAGGAAATTGATAGTGTATTTTCTATTTTATTGTAATATGATATATAAATATGTTTATCACCCGTTTTAGTGATAACCAGTTTGGTATATATGGCTATTCAGTTTTTAAATTAATTCCATCCTACTAAATCCGAAGATACTATACTATCTTGACGTCATATATATTGAATAATAATCAACATTATGATGAAATTAGAACTATATATTATTTACAAAGAAATCTGTGAAGAGTATCCAATAGAACAAGCATATTATACAAAGTGCAGTAAATCGGCGAGGAGTATAATGGTTAGCTAGTTTGTCCTTAGTTTATAATACATAATTTTTTCAATTTTATCTATCGTGTGTTTTATTTTTGTTTTTCTTGATGAGTGGTGGTAAATGTTTAGATATGTTAAGTGAGATAATAAAAAAAATTGTAGAGCCTTTATTGAATCAAGTGATTATATACGGACCTATAACATAGCCCCTAGACGTCCCTATTTCACACCACTTGATATTTTTTGGGTGCTATATGGTGTATCAGTGATTTCAATTATAACTTCCTAATCTGTTTGCGATTAATTTTTAATTTATAAATTACCGATGTTCTTGTATATACCGGGTGTCCCATTATATTTTGACCCTTTCTAAATCTATAGACCTTTTGAACTGCTTGAGATAATGAAATGCGGATTTGACCAGTCTTCTTCTAATTTCGATAAGTTTTTTCCTGAGTAATCATCTATTTTTGTTCACTTCCGGTTTAACCGGAAATGACATAGCGTATTTTCGGCAATAGGGCAACTTTGTTATTTCAAATGAAACACCCTGTATATTTTTTCACAGTTGGAAAGTTCATTGTTTCCCCTTTTTGAAAATGACATACTTCTTATGGAAATTATACAGAGTGATGGTTTTATATGGTTTTAAAGTGAATACTGCGTTTTATCGAAATGCTACGAAAAAAATAATGATTCACAAAGTTTAATATGGAAACAAAAAACAACATCACTTGCAAACGTCAAATTAGTCTATTGACAACTCAGGTACTTGAGCTACTAAGAAAAATGTTTACTTTAAGTGAGAAAGCTAAGTGTATAATCTTCTTTGCTGAAACTAAATCTTACAAAGCAACACAAAAAATATTTAGAACTATGTTTAACAAGGAACCTCAATTCTGTTAGAAAATGGTATGAAAACTTTTGGAATTCGGTTTGTATTGACCGTAAAGAAAGAACTCCAAATAATGAAAATGGGCTTAATAATGCAATTGAAATTTTGGAAATGACATAAAATGATCCTTCTTCTTCTACGAGAAAATTTTTCCGCAACAGGTATTCTGAAAACTACTGTTCATACTGTTATGAAAAATGTTCTAAAATTGAATGTTTATAAAATTCAGATTCATCAAGAATTAAAGAAAATTGATCTTCCAAAACGAATACAATTTTGTAGAAAAATTCTTGATTTGCGCAGAAGAGATAGGCATTTTCTTGATAAGTTGATCATGTCAAATGAAGCATTATATCACTTAAATGGCAAGATTAATAAGCATAATTGTAGAAAATCCCAGAGATTTCCATCAGTATGTCAGATCCTCTCCAAAAGTTACAGTATAAAAACAAAAAAATTACGGTCCCTTTTTTTTTAACAATCGAATTGTCCAACATGTCCAATGCCCCATCATATTTGGATATGTTAGAAAATTTCTTTTATCCTCAACTTGAACAGGATAATTTGTTGAGGACTGTCTATTTTCAACAAGACGATGCTATGCTTCATTATGCTATGATAACTAGAGATTACCTGAATGCCACCTTTGGAAATCGTTGGATAATAAGGGGAGGTCTTACAGTATGGCCCACTCGATCCACATAGCTCACAGTTCTAGATTTTTTCATATGGGTGGTATGTGAAAGACAGGTGCTACAGCCCTATGCCACAAAATTTAGAAGAACTTAAAAAAAACAATCGAAATGTCTTTAATAACTTTACCCTCGAATAGTTAAGTAGAAGCTATGACAACTTTGTAAAGAGAATGAATAAATGTATCCAAGTTGATGGCTAGCATTTTGAACATCTTTTGTCATTAATGTGTATTATTTTGTTCATTTCTTATTTGTTTGATAAATATTCTGTTACACTTTGTTATTTCGAATTTTATATGTACATTTTGAATATTAGCAATTTTAAAGTAATATGCAACTATTAATAAACTAATATGACGTTTACAAGTGATGTTGGCTTGCTTCCATACTCTACTTTGTGAATCATTATTTCTTTAGCCCTATGAAGTATTATACGTACTGTTTAAAGTAGATAAGAGTGATTATTGCTATGCTCGGGTCAGATATAGAGTGTTCCATTTATCACCTTGTAGTTCATTAGATTTGGAGGTCATTATTTCTTCAATGTGACGTATGGAACCTTACAGGAGAATGGTTTTTGTGGTTTCGTTTATTTCTCGAATCTTTCCAGAAATAACCAAGTTGCAGGGAGAACATTTATTGTAAATCACCCTGTACATATACGTTGAAGAATCATTATATTTTCTATTTTATAGCATTACCTACTTCTTTAAATCAATTTACTTAAACATTTCGTAGATGCATATATCTAATTTTAAACAAAAAGAGAGTGAAAATAATACAAGGAAATTTTATATAACTTAATAAATGAATAATTATCTAAAAGTATACAATCCCAAGCACATTCTCCACACTAAATTTTCTTTATAATTTATTTAATACCTTTTCTTACATTTATCTTCCTGTAATTTTATATGTGAACATCTATTTCCCTCTCTGAAATTCTTTCCAAAAACAGACGTCATGAAAAATATATTATGTGCCTTATTTATGAAGTCATCTTGACGCCCTTACCGAAGTTTAAACAGCCGTAATTGGAAAAGGGAAACGCCCGTATTTGGACGTTTTGATGGAGACGGATTTTGGTAGTTCACCTGTGGAACGACACCCATGAACATTAAAACATGTTAGAATTACGCTTCGAATGACGCGAAAAAGGATTATTAGTCCTTTTTAGTGTATACGGAGATTGAAGAGAGCAACGTAATGTTATTTTAATTTTGAATCGCGTTCTTTATTACACTTTATGCGCCCTAAGTGAGATACGTTTCCAGAAAATGCGAATGCTTTTATGAGTCCTGAATTATTAATAGATATTTGTCCGCTCGTAAAGCCAATAAATAAATATTGAGTATGTGGAGAAATAGTAAATTGAGATAACGCTCCAACTTTCTGAGTTATAATAAAGTTGCTTAAGTGCTATCTTATTAATGGCATCTATAAAAGTTTGTAAAATGGGTTAAGATTAAATATACTTTATTTTACAAGTTTAGTTGTTCGGGTAGCGTAAATTCGTTGTTCACCATGATGCAGAGGGATTTATCTCTGCGTAATAGTAATATTACAATAGCTGGCGCATTTGCTGGCCATGTAAAATTTAAATAAAATTCAACTGGAGAAATGATTCTTTGTGTGAAACATAAAAAAAAGTAAGAATAGAATTTCATCGTATGGCTTGAAAATGAAAAAATATCAAAATTAAATTTGTTTTCAAAAGTCCTCAATATCTACAGCATGTTTTACTTAATATGAGTAGACCCTTGTAGTCTCGTTATTTTTGGAGATAAATAATTTTTTGTACAAGTATAAAACTTCATAAATTACATCTTGTAAAGTATTTAACTAATACAGAGCGTCTATACACGGCCTACTACGACCGTTGAAGGAGACGAAATCATGATATCCTGCTTAGCGTTGGCGATTACTATAAAGGTTTATTGAAAAAGTTACTCAAAATCAAAAGTTTAGCCCATGCAACGAGCATATGTAAGAGAAAAATCTGCATTTCTGTTTTTTAGCTACTTTGTATTGATTTCTGTCTAATTTTGGCCATTATTTTCACTAATACGCCATGGACACAGAAAACAATTGCATTACAAATAAATGACCATTTAATAAATTGTCATTTGAAGACTGTTCTTCAGTTCACATTTTAGCAGTAAAACGAAAAATGCGAAAAATATTGCTGAACGTTAAGCATTGCAAGGAGAAATTGAGGTTATAAAACTATTTGTATACAACATTCGTAAGATCTTTTATTCGCCATGAAATAAAGCCTTTTCCTATATATTTTAAATCAAGGCAACGAAAAATATTGTTATTGGGCCCAACGAAACTTCTTAAATTGTGAAATTCTTTAAATAAAACTGTTTTCAAAAATTGATTGATTTAGCCGTTACTTTGTGGTAGTCGATCATAATGATTTATTAAAACACTTATTTTGTTTCTACCACTGTATTTTATTGTAACTTAACGCTACTATAGTTTCGATACTTGTACGTATCATCTTCAAAGCGACTCAAGTAAATGAATGGACACAAGAGAAAACCTAAGTTATTTATAATTTACATTATTTACCTAGTTTTGTTATTACGGTGTAGGGGATTAAAAATTATCAGAACTAAAATTAACAGAAAGTAATACAGGGTTTAAAGGATTATGAATTAAATATATTAAAAAGGGGAGTGTTATATAGGTCCAACTGAAGTAATTACCTGGGGTTTTGTTTGATTTGAAAATTTCTAATTTAATTTAAAACCTTTACTTTGTACTTGTAATTTATCAAGTGTATTTATATCTGAAAAATGGTGATTTGATTCTAACAGATGGTTTGAAAAAGTGGAATCAGTTTTTTGGAGTTTGAAAGAACGTAGATGTTCTTTGTATCGTGTTGCAAAGGATCGACCAGTTTGACCTATATACAGGGTGCGCCAAAGTTCTGATTTTGGTCGATTACGGCTGTATTTGAAATGGTGGAAATATATTGTCTATAGATTATATTCTTGATTTTCAATTCTGAATAACCAGAAAATATGTACAATTATACAGGGTACTCCGTTTTCGTTGTCCGAGCAACAACTTCGTTATTTTAAATGGAACACCCTATATTTTTTTCCTTTATCGAGTTACCCATCTAATTATATTCATAATTCTATTAAATTAAAATGAACCGTTTACGATATAAAAAGATTTTTTGACAAAAAGTGAGGTTTGCGGATAAGTTTTTGAGTACCTCTGATTTCATAGACAAGAGAGTTTTCAAAATTCTGCTTATACTGTTATGTTGAGCATATTAAGGGCTAGTAGGGCAGAAACATTATTAATATTAATCTTATACAGAGTGCTGAAAAAATTGAGTTTAATGTTTCGCTAATAAAAAAGGCCGTAATTCAATTTTTTCAAATGGGACGTACTATTTTCAGTTCTGTCATCTAATGAAGTGTTAAATTATCTTTCCATTGATATATCATAGTAGGTATTTATCTTTAGGAGTTGCATAGATATTAAGGTTAATTGTCTGGATCAGTCATTTTTCTTGCTGGAACTTCATGAGGTTTGTACTGCACTTCACCAGTTTCGATAAATCTGTCTCTAAGATTACTAAATGCAGGTTCTAAAGGGTGTCTCCTTTCAGGATATCTGGTTTTATAGACTCGGGATGCTAAGAGGCTGTTCCTTGAGCACTCCCCCAGAATAAAAATCATGTCAACCATTTCTTCCCGCGAATAATTCATATTTAATATAATTATATGCAAATGCAACTTGGAAATGGAACTGTAAAAGCTACTAGTATTTTATTAAAGACAATCAAAACAAAAGCACTTACCGATATAGCAGTAACACAAAACTTTAGAACATCCACAGACACGTGTTTTGACATCTATGTCTCTTCGGTGCGGCTTTTTCTAAAGTTCACAATCAACTGAAATATGTAAGCAAATACTCGTGTTATAACTATCAAAGGATTACCAGAACAGGATATTAAAAATTAAAATTAGATTATAGGAAATTCCCCGTAAAGGGATAATTATCAATATAATTATATGCAAATGCAACTTCCTGGAACTGTAAAAGCTACTAGTATTTTATTAATTATTTTTATATTTTATTATCAATATAATTATATGCAAATGCAACTTCCTGGAACTGTAAAAGCTACTAGTATTTTATTAGCTAATAAAATACTAGTAGCTTTTACAGTTCCAGGAAGTTGCATTTGCATATAATTATATTGATAATTATCCCTCTACGGGGAATTTCCTATAATCTAATTTTAATTTTTAATATCCTGTTCTGGTAATCCTTTGATAGTTATAACACGAGTATTTGCTTACATATTTCAGTTGATTGTGAACTTTAGAAAAAGCCGCACCGAAGAGACATAGATGTCAAAACACGTGTCTGTGGATGTTCTAAAGTTTTGTGTTACTGCTATATCGGTAAGTGCTTTTGTTTTGATTGTCTTTAATAAAATACTAGTAGCTTTTACAGTTCCAGGAAGTTGCATTTGCATATAATTATATTAAATATGAATTATTCGCGGGAAGAAATGGTTGACATGATTTTTATTCTGGGGGAGTGCTCAAGGAACAGCCTCTTAGCATCCCGAGTCTATAAAACCAGATATCCTGAAAGGAGACACCCTTTAGAACCTGCATTTAGTAATCTTAGAGACAGATTTATCGAAACTGGTGAAGTGCAGTACAAACCTCATGAAGTTCCAGCAAGAAAAATGACTGATCCAGACAATTAACCTTAATATCTATGCAACTCCTAAAGATAAATACCTACTATGATATATCAATGGAAAGATAATTTAACACTTCATTAGATGACAGAACTGAAAATAGTACGTCCCATTTGAAAAAATTGAATTACGGCCTTTTTTATTAGCGAAACATTAAACTCAATTTTTTCAGCACTCTGTATAAGATTAATATTAATAATGTTTCTGCCCTACTAGCCCTTAATATGCTCAACATAACAGTATAAGCAGAATTTTGAAAACTCTCTTGTCTATGAAATCAGAGGTACTCAAAAACTTATCCGCAAACCTCACTTTTTGTCAAAAAATCTTTTTTATATCGTAAACGGTTCATTTTAAGTACCTACCACCTTAATAGAATTATGAATATAATTAGATGGGTAACTCGATAAAGGAAAAAAATATAGGGTGTTCCATTTAAAATAACGAAGTTGTTGCTCGGACAACGAAAACGGAGTACCCTGTATAATTGTACATATTTTCTGGTTATTCAGAATTGAAAATCAAGAAAATAATCTATAGACAATATATTTCCACCATTTCAAATACAGCCGTAATCGACCAAAATCAGAACTTTGGCGCACCCTGTATAAGGCATTACAGTTCGAACATGAAAATTTATAAACTCCTGAGTTTTTGAATTTTTCTATTTTATTGTTTGCATTATGTAATAAATCTGGCACCTTTGTTTGTGGTTTAAGGGCAACCTTAAGATTAGGATGTGACAATATGTCTGCAATTTCCTGTGAAATGTTACCCTAATATGTAATACGAAAAAGAACTAAAAGTCATTAAAAAAATAGAAAAACAATACAAAATTTAATTAATAAAAAGCAGTACAAATTAGCTTGTAACAGCATCTATCCCTCTATTAAAGAACGTGAGACTAAATTTGTATCTTTGACATATTACGGTATCATTTCCCAGAAAATTGCAGGCACATTGTCACATCATAATCTAAAGGTTGCCTTTAAACCACAAACAAGAGTGTTAGATTTATTATATAATGAAAGAGATAAAATAAAAAAATTCAAAACTCAGGAGTTTATAAATTGTCATGTTCGAACTGCAATGAATTCTATATAGGTCAAACTGGTCGGTCCTTTGCAGCACGATACAAAGAACATCTACGTTCTTTCAGACTCCAAAGAACAGACTCAACTTTTTCAAACCATTTGTTAGAATCAAATCACCATTTTCCAGATATAAATACTCTTGATATATTACACGTACAAAGTAAAGGTTTTAAATTACATTTATTAGAATCTTTAGAAATTTCAAATCAAACAAAACTCCAGGTAATTACTTACTTAATGACCAGTTGGACCTATATAACACGCCCCGTTTCAATATATTTAATTCATAATCCTTTAATCCCTTTATTACTTTCTGTTAATTTTAGTTCTGATAATTTTAAATTCCCTACACCGTAATAATAAAACTAGGTAAATAATGTAAATTATAAATAGCTTAGGTTTTCTCTTGTGTTCATTCATTTACTTGAGTCGCTTTGAAGATGATACGTTGAAGTATCGAAACTATAGTAGAATTAAGTTACAATAAATGCAGCGGTAGAAACAAAATATGTATTTTAATAAATCAAATAAAACTGTGTTTACTAGCCAGACCACATTCACTACCAATGGCAGCCTCTTTTCAACATTGCAAATATTGTCTACAAATCCTCATTGGGTAATTCACTGTAAAACCCAATAATTCCAAAAGGTCAACGTGTGGTGCACATTTTTTGGAGAGCGACTATTCGCCTACTCTTTCTCAACAAAACTTTAAACGCAGCTCGATTGGTAAATCTTTTAGATAATAACTTGTTGGAAGCAATTGAAAATTTTCCATTAGAAATGGAGAGGAAATGTATTCCCAATTAGATGAAGCATCGATTCATTACTCTAGGATTGTTCAGTGATGATTAGATGCATATTTTTCACAGAACTAGATAGGGACACACAGCGATTTTTAATTTTGGGGAAAAACGAGACCCCAAAATTTTTCTCTGACTTCGATAATAGGATGAAAAATGGACGACGTGAAAGGCAGATAGATCGATCCCGAACGGTTTTCGAAAAATCGACGTTTAAAGTAAAAATTATCCGGCAAGAATCTTAAAAAATTCGATTTCGTCGAAATTGAAATTGTCCGGAAAGTACTCATAAATATGGAATTCGAAGATAAAAACAAACGGCGCAAGCGGGAATATTTCGATTAATTTGTGAGACGAGCTGTTGAATGGGAGAAAAAAATGGAAAATTTACCTACTTTGATGTACTGTATCTCGAGAATGAGTCGAAATATGGACTGGAGGTACACCTGTAAATTTTTGAAGATTTCTTTGATGAATTTTGATTTTTCGCAAAAATATAGATGCATTTTCCAGGATTTTTGATCAATATTGATTTCTAGTTCGATAATTCGACCTAACAATGTTATTCTGACTTCACATTATTTTTCATCGCCCTGAAAAGTAAATAAAAAACTTGGTTCGAAATCTCACTCACAATTTTTTTTCTGTGGACCTATGTTACATTCTACTGAATTTAATTTGTTAATTTTTAGTTATTTTTCATTTAAATAAATGATATAAAATTACCTCTACTAGAGCGTTTATCTTTTGTTTCGATGGCATACTAGTGAAAATAATGACAAAAATAGAAATAAAGCATGAAATGAGCACAAAATTATTCAACAAATAAAAGTGCTCATTTTGCGTTAAAATTCAATTCCTTAAAAGATGCAGTATATGAAACTATATTGTTGTACTTGTAATTATTTATTTACTTCTAAAAGTAATGAAAATACTAAGATGTATTCATATTAAATACGACACACTTTATATTTGATAACAAAGCTCAATAAATTACCTGAGCGTTCGGGTAAATTCCTTTTTCATAATTTTAGGTATATCTTTTAAATGCAAATTATTTTTTTACAACAAATTGTTTATACATAAATATAATAATAGTTTTCTATTTCTCAGTGCTAATTTAGTAAGTAATTATGAGTGGAATAATTACGCAACATGTGTGGTTAATGCTCAATGTTTCATATGTCTGCCTAGTATTAAGCGTAGAATTGTTCTGAAGCTGTTGCTATGTTAGTTTCGCTTAAGTTTTATGGATTTCTAACAATTTGCTGGGACCCGTGCACATTACGAACCTTTTGAAACCCTTGAATTAGGTTAGTTACAATTACATCACGGCCTATTCGGGCCTGTAAAAGACTGAAACAATCTTTTACCGGGGCAATAACTTTGATTGGAGTTGAACCTTGTTCTATTTGTCTTAACTGATTGCCCATAAACAATTAATAACTGAAATGGCGGGTTCTCGTTTAGAAAACTGTTTGTAAAATACTTCCAGCTAATTTCATGAATACAAACTGTTCACAGAGACAAAGGATACATAATTGAATTCGAGGAACCTGAATATATCTAAATAAAGTTTTAAAGACATAATTGTCCATCCTCCACAAAATGAAACATGTGCAAGAAAAGAAGTGACAATACAATTTGACATTCTTTATAGAAAAATCCAAGATGGCGTTTCAAAGACAGCGGACAATCTACTGTCATTTAATATTCGATTCTACTAAAAATTGGCATGTGATAATTCTTGAGGTAGCAGATTACAAATGTGTGATCAAGACTCAGAAATTCAGAATGGCGGAGTCAATATGGCGGTTAGGTTTTATCATGTGTCGTCTGATTCGACTAAAAATCGATATCTGAGGGTTATCGAGGTTCCAGATTACAATTATCTGATCAAAATTTAACAATTCAGTAAGGCCAATAAGTTTTCTAATTTATGGTCTGATTCGTATGAATGTTGGTATTTGAGGATTTTTGAGGTCACAAATTAAATATGTACTTAGTCGAAATTCCAGATTCCAAAATAGCGGCTTCATAATGACTAATAGGTCTTGTCATTTATAGAGAAGGAATTTTATCGAACGTACACACTAGTCTAATTGGAAGTAAACTAAAAAGATGAAAATAAATAAATAATTTAAAAAAAAACCGTTTTTTTTTAACAAACTGAAACTGTTAAAAAAGGCTCTAAAAGATGATAATAATGTTCATAACCATGTTAATAAACGTAAAAGCGTGGCGTGCTCAAAATACCTGGAAAGCAGAAAACTGTACTCATCGGCAGCCCCACGCCTTTACGTTTTTTTGACATAATAATTGTTATTATTAACATTAATTTCTTCTTTTAAGTACATTATTAACAGTTTCAATTTATGTTTGAAAGTGTGTTTTTTTAATTGTTTTATCTAATTTTAAAATTATTTATTTATTTTCAATACACGTATATGCTGGTTGTTCTCGATGACGCAATAGTTATTTACGATACAAGTATCGTAAACTTTCATATTACGATACGCCTTGGGATATTTGATAATCCATCAAGTATCGTAATATGAAATTACGATACGAATATCGTAGAATGTTTTATCTACTATCAATACTTCTCATATGTTATAAACAAGGTTATGGTAATTACAACAATTTTAAGACCATAAACAACTACTAATAGATTCTGGAAGTATTTGTCATGTTTATGCCGCTACCTGTCACTGAGGTTATGGGGCACAAGGAAACAGTTTCTAACATTGATAATTCCGTGGAGAACATTAATAGTTCAGTTGCCTCTGCATCTACAGGAATTAATATATCAAATTGCAAAGGTGTAATAATCAATGTTTACAATACGTAAAGTCTAATGTTTATTCTTTTCAATTAATAAATATTTCATATGATTGTAATAAATGAGTTCTAATTTAATTCCAACTTGAGTTAATGTCTAATTGCTCAGATTTCTTATATCTATTTACTGTACTAGTTCGGTAATGTATGTCATTATGACATTCAGGTGAATATTACAATGTTTGGCATTACAGAGGGTGTCCCGAAAACAGAGCTGGGTAATCACTTGTAATTTAAAAATAATTACAATTACAAATTACTTTTTTAAAAAGGGAACTAATTATAATTACAAAGTACGTGTCTTTAAAAAAGGAATTATATCCATTTAATTACAATTACCTGAAAAATGGATTTATCAATTACTTTTCTAATTACTTTTATGATAAAGTAAATTATAGTGACCAAACAGACAGAAGGTAAGTTAAGAGTGTTGTGTAATATTGCGTTTTAATATTTATTAGAATCGTTATTAGAATGTTTGACCAAAGATTAAAGAATTAACAAAATAGGACAGCCGGCGAAAAACCTTTTATCTTATTTTGCAATTGACCTCGACAATTAAATTGGGTTACCGCGCAGTTGCCACAATGTGACAATCAGACGGAGAAGGTAACATTAAACAGAGAGGACAGTAGTGAAAAATCGACAACACTGTCCTAATACGACCGAATTCAGCTGGCAGTCAGAACCCAAGGTCACTAAAGCATCAGGTTGCTTCGTAACATGTCACATGAAGTATTTCTATGTTAGGTATCTATTTAGTTAGGATATAAAATTGTTCATTGACAGAATAATTTTGAAACTTTTTTTTTCTATAAAATGAAGAAAAAAACAGCCACACGCGGCTGTCATCGAGATCCACATGTGACGTAGTACTTGCCGATTCTAATGAGTCAACCTGTCTTTTAGTAAGCTTGGTCAAATTCATTTCATGGGTACCCGACAAATCCCGAAACTGTTACCGCTGGATGTCGTGTCCCTTTAAATTGGAGTTTACAATTGTCTTCGTCTATTTCATCTTCTCCACCTGACTGTCCTATCTTGTTAATTCTCTAATCTGTGGTTTGACCTTAAGAGTAATCAGGAGAAATTAAATAAATATATAGAAAAGGCAGCTTAATAACAATGTTTAATAAAAATAAGAATGATAATAATAAACAGTAAACACATTTAGTTTTTAAAAGTTTATTGAACGCGCCAATATTCTTGACTTTGATGACGGTTTCGGATGATTAGGAGTCGAGCTTTGAGCTCTTTGCCCCAATCATCACTGTACACCTGGAAGTTTATTGAATAAAAATACAAAAGTTTGTGTATTTAACAATAAAAAAACAGAAATGTGCAGCGAACCACGGCAAAAACTCGTTTTTAGCCAGTAACTTTTTTTGAGCTTTTCAGATTCATTTTAAACTATGCAAACTGTAAAATTCTGCTTTCATGTAGGTAGGTAATGTAATTAAATATAGGTATAGGTACCTTGAACATAAATTTAGAGTCAAAATATTTTGTAATTTCCGCAGCACAACGCTTTCTTTAAATGAAATAGAAACAAATGGATGGTGCAATTTCCAGTGACGAAAATTTACGCAAGTCTGCAAGTCTGCTCTTGTTTGTTAAACCATATACGCATGTTTTTAAAGTAATTGTAATTGGAAAAAGTAATTATAATTGGAAAAAGTAATTGTGCTTATAGAAGTAATTTGTAATTAGATAGTTCAAATAATATAATTACAAATTACAATTCCTATAACAATTTTTCTGCAATTATAATTCCAAATTACTTTAATTAAAGAAAAGTACTTAAATACAATTACAATTACACGAAAAAAAATTGGGAATTGTAGTTGCTAATTACTTGTTCACCAGGAATTACCCAGCTCTGCCCGAAAATAGTGGGCAATCTCTCGGATTTGGGTAGATCTAGTGAAAATAAGGTCATAACTTCGTATATTGTCCTTTCTCCTGAGGTACCCCTACGAAGATATTCGCTCTTGAAGTTGAGGGTTAAAAATCGATTTTTCGCGATAGCTTTTTTATTGTTCAATCGATTTTAATTGTTTTTGGGTCATTATCATATTATTTCAATCCAGTTAGGTCAGTGTATTAGAAACTCGGATAACATTATTGGGGGCTCGGGGGCACAGCACCCATTGTCTTAATAAGTTGTAAAACAAATTTCAGCCTATTTTGTTTTATTTCTAATGTCAGTTTCAACTTTTTTAACCCTTTTTACGTAAAAAATGTGTACTTGTTTGATGTCGGTAATATGAACCGTTTTCGAGATAAATGCATTTAACGATGAAATTGCGATTTTCAATCGCACAAATAATAGTATTTTGAATAAGTAAACACGAGGATTAAGTACAAAACAACATTTATTTCTCTATGAGGTAGTAAGTACTTACCCACACTTATAAAAACAAAAAATCTTGAACACACTAAACACAAAATTTGAAACCTGACGCTAGATAACTAATTAGGGACATGGAAAAATGAAAATTTGTGAAATTTCACAATAAATGCTCAATATGAGCATCTCCTTTTCTAATGCATGCTTGTCCACCACGAACTGACGATCGCTGGACTCTCCACAACATTCCTTCGTTTTCTCTAATTGCATTTCAATGGTACCTAATTCTCTCGTATAATTCTTCTCTTATCTCTACTGGTGTGGCATAAACGAGACTCTTTAAATGCCCCCACAGGAAGAAATCAAGGGGATTTAAATCGGGTGATCGGGGAGGCCAAGAAACGGGCCCATCCCGACCTATCCACCGGTTTGGATATACTCTATTCAAATGACCCTTCACTATAAGACTAAAATGCGGGGGCGCCCCCTCGTTCATAAGTCACATGTTCTCTCGAGATGCAATGTCAACCAACGTCTTCTAAAAGTTGTGGTAACTGCTGTAGGAGAAATTCACGATAAAGTTGCCCATTCAATCGATTTGGTAACACGAATGGGCCCAAAAAGTACCGGCCAATAATTCTGGCCCAAACATTAATACGAAATTGCCTTTGATGGCGCGTTTGAATTGTGGTTTGTGGGTTTTTCTCGGCCCAAACGTGTAAGTTATGGGAGTCAATGACTCCATTTCTTCCAAAGCTCGCTTCATCCGTATACAAAACCGCTAGAATGAAAGCATGGTTTTGTTCATGGTTCTGTATAAACCACTGAAAATTGCACCCTAGCAGGAAAGTCAGTTGGGCTAAAGGCATGTACTTTTTGTATATGGTACGGATGAAGCAGTTGCTCCCTCAAATTTCTTCTAACGATCGATTTTGGGACATTCATTTGCAATCATAATGATCTGATACTGACAGATGAATTCGCAGCGATTACATCCAATACGTTTCCTTCTACTTCAACAGTACGTGTTGTGCGCGGAGCATCTCTGTTTACGTCATTTGGCACAAATCGACCTAAGTGGAGATGGGATTCTTAGATTTTTAGTTTTCAAAAAAATTGTCCTATTTTTTACCAGTTTCTCTCAGCCGTTGATCAACACTTTCAAAAGATTTGCGATCAGGAACCGGCGATACCGTCGAGCGTATAGTCTTTTTGCTTTCAAGGCATTACAAGAAGCCATTCCATACATTAAATGATTATCTGCGTATTCATTGTTAGTGTAAGCCATAATTCAACCGATTAATTACTAAATTAAAGTCGGATTAAGCTAATACTGAAAAATTATGTCACTCCAATTATCTGATATTTTGATCCTTGGTAACCATAAACTATCATTATTACTCGTTTGGTTTTGTACATAAACAGCTACATCGTCTTATCTAGATAAGACGATGTAGCTTTTTTTTTTAAATATTTAAAAAAATTAATATTAACACGTTCAATGAGGACCCCAGAACTTGGGCTTCAGCATGTGCGGCACCATTTTTTGTCATTTTTTTTTCAAATAATCGACGGGAAGGTCATACATAATATGACAAAGTAAAAATTACTATTATTTATGTGATTGAAAATCGCAATTTAATAATAATAATAATAATAATATCTTTATTTCCATAGACTTTTACAAGTATCGGAATAGTGTCACAAAAGCTAATATATAAATATCTACATATATATATATATACATAGGTAGGCTTACATATTGTATTTAGAAAAGTAATCAAAAACACACATTTAAGAGTAAAGAACAAGACACATTTCCGTACACAAAAATCATAAGTTGAAAGTCATATAAATGTATTCACATATGGAAAAGAAAAGCACGATTAATAAATAATAAATTAGGATATGTCCTGGTTATTTAGGTTAGCACTGAAGTACTCTTCCACTGAATAAAAGGCGTTTTTAAGCAAAAGGGATTTAACTTCTTTTTTAAACAATGGAATAACATTAATTATTTTAATATGAATTGGTAATTTGTTAAATAGTTTTATTGCCATTAGTTTGGGACCTTTTGCTACACTGGATAAGGTATGACCTGGTATATTTAAATTATAGTTTGGTCTTAGATTAATACTATTAGGAGAGATTCACCCATTGAATTGGTCAGAATGTTCCCTTATGTATAAAACGCAGTTTAAAATATAAAGGCATGGGACAGTTAAAATTCATAATTCAATAAAAATACTTTTACATGAGTATCTAGGTGGTTTAAATAACATTGTGCGAACTATTTGTTTTGGAATGTAAATACTTCGCTGGACCGTGAGCAGTTACCCCAGCATATATTGCAATAATTCAGACAAGACTGAATATGAGCAAAGTAGTACATCATTAGTATGTTTAGGGTTACAGAACGGCGTAGTTGCCAGATGACAAAACAATGGGTAGCCAACTTACCAACTACATTTCATCGTTAAGTGCATTTATCTCGAAAACGGTTCATATTACCGACCTGAAAATGACCTTAGAAATAAAACAAAACAGGCTGAAATTTTTTTATAACTAATTAAGGCAATGGGTGCTCTGCCCCCAAGCCCCCAATAATGTTATCCAAGATTCTAATACACTGACCTAACTGAATTGAAATAATATGACACTGACCCAAAAATGATTAAGATCGATCGAACAATAAAAATCGGTTTTAAACCCTCAACTTCAAGAGCGAATATCTTCATAGGGGTAACTCGGGGGAAAGAAAAATATACGAAGTTGTGACCTTATTTTCACTAGTTCTACCCAAATCCAACAGATTGCCCACTATTTTCGGGACACCCTGTATATTGATAGTAGATAAAGCTTATTACGGCCGTCTCTTCGCCTATTATGAATGTGAACTATAGAAGCTATACAAGAAAAACGATATATTTCATTTCTCTTCAGAATATCGGAACCACAACCCCAGGTAAAGACGCAAATACGAGTGCGTCTAGCGAAGACATTTTTATATGCTAGTAAGTTATAATGCTTGTAGAATTTCAGATATGCAGTCGACAGTGCCCGAACACAACGTTTGGCAGTTCTTGGTTAATATTATATAACCGGCATTAAACCAAAGTATCGCCAGCATCAAAAGCTAATACCAGGTAATAAAAATTATGTAAATCGTTATCCTTCATTTTACGGAATATAAATCACCTGCTGTTAATAAAATTTTAACATTTCAGCGGGCGATAATGACTCGTAAATGCGCAGTTACTGGATCATAAACGAGAGTAAACTGTATCGAGACTTTATGATTACATTATTTCTATTTTAAATTAAGTTTAAAGCCACAGGTGCAAAGTTCGTGCTAATCAAGAACTCTCTCTGTACGTTAAAAGACGTGCCTTGTCGACTTTTTCCCAAGTTTTCCGCAGAAATTAAGGCCTTCTGTTTACAGATTCTTATTGGTTAATTTTCCTGTGTTCACGTCGGTAAACAGCTGGACTCTGTGTAATTTATAATGGTTTGAACTAAGTTTAAAAGTATTGCCCCCAAGAGACCGATGCGTATAAATCTTAGGAAACTTGGAGTTTGAAGTAGAAATTTTTCTCAATTTTGTTTAAGGTGTTAAATGACAAACTTGGGTCGAATTAAATGGAGCAGTGTAATAAACATTTGAATTTCAAATTCGTATTTTGGTATGAATAGCGTAATTCAGTTGGTGTTATCAGGGGACCCGGAAAAAACATACCGGTCTAAATTAATGTAGTGGAGCTGCAAATTCAAACAAGAAAATATACCTGATTTATTAAAAAGTAATGAAATGGGACTTCCCTGATAATTTGAGACTGTGGAATATTGAGTACTCAATATATAGTTGATTCTGTTATCAGGGAGCAAGTCTAGATAAAAAAAATATGCAAGATGGCCATTCAACATAAAAAATAATTTACTAACTAGAGTAAACATTATACACTTCGCCAACTTACTGCACTTTATATATAACTGTTGCACATTTTATACGCAGTCTACTATTTTTTTCTGTGAATAATATTAGTTTTAGACATTTCTCGTTTAATTACAAGACGTACAAAAATGTGTTTTAAATAAAAAAAATAATAACTGTTTTATTTATTGATCGATTTTGTTAAAAAAAAATAGAGCTTTTCTAACTAACTCTAAATATCTGTCCAAGTTTCAATACAATCGGACTTTTCGTTCTTAAGTTATCTTGCTTACTACAAACGCGACGGACGGACAGAAGGACAGACAGACGGACGAACATTTTGAAAGTTGTTCAGAATTCGATCACCAACACAGTAATATGAAATTTTTTTCTCTACAAGCAATATTACCGGTTTTAGAAATGTGCCGATCGAAAGCAATATACTCTTCGTTTTGTATTTGCGAGGAGTGCAATAAAAGGTGCCAAATCAAGAAAAGAGGGAAGTTCTATGTAAATACTTTTACCAATTTTTTTTCATGGACATGGATATTAATGGTTGTCTCGAACCGTTTTTAAAAAATGTATCTTGCACATGGCTAAAAAAGTATATAGTAAAGTTTCTGGACCTTTCGAAGGCTTTCGATTGTGTCTCACATCACATTTTAATTGACAAATTACGTTTTTATAACTTTCATACTAATGGTATAAAATTAATTCAATCATATCTGACTAATAGATACCAGTATGTTACATGCTATAATACAAACTCTAACTTGCTAGGTATGGAATATGGAGTACCGCAAGGTTCTGTATTGGGACCAATCCTATTCTTAATTTATATTAATGATTTGAGTGACATAACTTCTTCACATTTCGTATTATTTGCAGATGACACAACCATTATTCAGTCACACCATAATATCGAAACTATACATACAAATGTGAATGAGACGCTGCTGGAAACCCAAGAACGGTTCACAGGACATTTGCTGAGTTTAAATAAGTCCAAAACTTAGTCAATGGTCTTTAGTTTAAGAAATGTAGCCGAGTTAGATAACAAAGACAGTATCAAGTTTCTTGGGGTACACTTGGACAAAAAATTGTCATGGGAACAACATATACATTTTGTCTGCAAGAAAATGTCAGTTAATATATACCTTTTACGAAATCTTGTAAATGACGTTTCTCAAAAAACATTAATTACCGCTTATCATGGCTTTATCCATTCGTCATTATCATATGACATTTTAATTTGGGGACATTCTACTCACAGTACTAATGTTTTTGCTTTACAGAGAAAGGCCATACGGATCCTATCGGGTCTAAACTATAGAGACGATTGTAAACAAGCTTTTAAACACTTAAAAATATTAACTTTGCCCAGCGTATATATCCTGCAATGCCTAATGTATATTAAAGAACACGAATCAGACTTTACATCACATAATGAAGTGCATAGATATGATACGAGAAATAACAACAATATTTATCCTAACTTCTTAAGACTTGCCAAATCTCGTAATGGAATAAACTACCACGCTATAAGGTTTTTTAATCACCTGCCTAAAAAAAGAACTTAATTTCAAGTTATTTAAGAACACTGTTAGAGCTCTTTTAATGACCAATGCTTTTTACAGCTTCGAGGAATATTTCTCTTTAAACTTTAATAATAACGAAATTTCACCCTTTGCAGTTTTAGTAAATGTCTAGTCCTAATATCTCATTATGTATTCTTAAATTTTAATGTTTTTTATATAATAGTGTTTCACTTTACGCTTGTTATATATGAATGTATGTATGTTTTGTACGTTTCTATTTTTATATTATGTGGGGCGATTGCCTTCTGACTTGTGTAAATACTTCTGTATCTGTGGTACCAATAAATTATTATTATTAAGTATTATTATTATTAATTCTAAAACCATGAAAATGAATTAAAATACACTTTACGCAAGTACAATTATAAGTAATAAATTATAGAAATAATTTACCTATTTTCAACAGATTAGGCATTAGCAATTGTAGACTGTACAGTGTTTAGGGGGTTACTCGGTTCCTCTAGCCCTTCCTCACACCGACCTGAAAGATCTTTTGTGAATTACCCTACAATTAGTTGTTGCCCGGGACTCCCAAGCTTTTTACAAAACTTACGATTTTCCTGGGGGCTACTTTCCTTATGTCTTCAGGCGTTAGTTCCATCTTTTCTAGGTACTCTAGCCTAGTGCGGACTAACAGCGTGCATTAATCATTAGCAATAATTGTATTATTGCAGCATTTATTTATTTTAATTACACAGGCCCACAAGAAAAAACTTTCTGAGCCATAAACCAGACTATGGTTTTATTATGTATTTTTGCGCTCTGAAACCGAATCCAACGTCAGTTTTGAACCTATACATCAGGATTTTCAGATATCGGGGGTGCAAATGAGGTGCTCATTTCTTGTGGGAAGTGACCCACAGGAAATTCGCTGGAATTGATATATGGTATTCCTCTCGACCTCCCGATTAAAAGTTCTCTTGAGAAAAAGGTCGGAAAATGAACAAGTCTCCAGATATCGGGGGTTGAAAAGTCGACCTCGATATCTGTAAAAACTACATTTTCCGAACTTGTGCCCCTGAGAATTTTTCATCAGAAGGTTGAGAGGAATAACATACATAGTGTAATTAGTTTCATGTTATTAAGGAAAGCTGGTAATAGGGATCGACTAGACAAACAAACCTATATGACTTTTTTCTCTAAGGGCACTTTGAAAAACTGTCCTAGGTTTAAAAATTTAATATTAAGGTAGGAAACATTTGAGAACCACTGCTTTTCAGGGTTAATGGATGTTACAGTTCCCAATTTTATAAATAATAAAAAAACTGCAATACCCGACTTGATGGGATTAATTGTACCGAACTTTTTATACCATTAATTATGAATTATGAAAAAAATGAATCCTTCTCTTTCGGCACAACGCAAGCATAGCATGGCCACAGGGGTTTAAATAGGATTTTTTTTCATGTGTTTTTTAATTTGGAACAAAGTTATTGTAGTTTTTATTGTTGCTTATAAGAATTTATAAAATTTAAAAGTGGTTTATTAACATTTATAACATTGTGTTAAAAGCTTAAAAAATTAGTAATTGTTTTATGAAATTGGAAAACAAACAGAGAGACGTCCGAGGTACAATAATAGAAAATAGTTGTGTATTTTAAGTTAGAAAAGAATGTGACTTTTTTAACGAATTGAGCAGATAATTTTTCCCAATCAGGTATCGAAAACTAAAAATCGAGACTTTTGTCTCTATGAAAATCAATGTAAACAATAATAAACAGATCAAAAGAAGACAGCGAATACTAATAATAATAATCATATCTTTAATGCCCAATCGGTAACACTCAATAACTGAACAATTCTTTTGAATTTTTCACAAAAATTGTTCGAAATGAGCTCCATCTCCACGTATACACATTTCGACACGTCGAATTAAGGACATCCGCACTCCATTCAACACATTTGGTAAATTGGGATCATTTTTTATGGTTTTTATGCACATTAAAATACGTTGTTGCAATTGTTCTAAAGCTCTTTCACACCAGCTGCATTTCCACCACTTTCTCCATACACCAAGTGCATATCCGCGAGCTCTGGATAAGTGTAATCTACCATAATGTCCAAAATCTGCGTTTTAAAACACCACACTAAACTGTGAATTAACGTTATCAATAAAGAAAATAAAAAGAAAAACTTGGTCCAGATCCGAAAAGTAACACAAAAAGCACGAACGAGAAGTAGTGTCTTACGTAACCAAGTACTAACGACTTGAACGATAAGTCAATAAAATAAATCTTAACATAAATGGCACAAAATTCAAAAAGAACAAAAGCAACAGACAAAACCAAGGAACGGGTAGGTTGCGTCGTGTGTACGTTGTTTATCAACTAAGGACACAAACTGAAATTATTACTTGAGAATATTACAAAAGAGAGTATATAGCACGCGTAATAAGATAGTTTGGCCGCGGAGAAGCGGAAAACATGGCGGTGTCGTCTGTCGGTCACTTTTAACTGCTTTGTCGGCATACTTATTTGCAGAAATGTCAGAGTATCATGTGCGACAAGACACGAGGCAATAAAACCTACCCCATTATGCCAACAGTTCTCAAACTATGTTATTAAGGATTTTCGAAATTTTTGTCTATTTTTTTTCTCCAAAACTATGAGCTTTAGACCCCATGTTATATAAGATTTTCTTTGTTTGTCTTGTTGTTCCCTACCACCACTTTTTTAATGACATGAAACTAATTACACCCTGTATATAGATTCCAGCGCATTTCACTGGAGGCCACTTCTCATAAGAAATGAGCACCTCCTTTGCACCCCCGATATCTAAAAAACTGTGCATTTTCCGTCCTTGTGTCCATGAGAATTTTTGATCAGGAACTCGAGAGCAATAACATATATCGATTCCAGCGAATTTCACCGGATGTGGAGCCAGTTCCCACAAGACCTGTACTTTGTCTTTGTACCCTCGATATCTGGAAAACTGTGCATTTTTTGATATTGTGACCATGAGAGCTTTTGATCAGGAGGTCGAGAGGAATAACATCTATCGATTCCAGTGAATTTCACGGGGGTCACTTCCCACAAGAAATGAGCACCGCATTTGCACCCCCGATATCTGGAAATCCTGACGTATATGGGCAAAACTGACGTCGGATTCGTTTTCAGAGCGCAAAAATACATAAGAAAACTGTAGTCTGGTTTATAGCGCAGAAAGTTTTTTTTTTTGGGGGGCCTGTAGTAGTATAGCTATGGGGATTCGGGGCCAAAATCCCATGTTATTTCTTATGGAGGTTCATTCTGGTCATTTTTGACCAATTTTCTCCCCACCACTTTTTAGCCTCCCGCCAACAGAGGGCGCCACAGTGGCAGATGAAATGTTGATTTCAGCATGGCGGCTCAGCGAATTAGAATGCAGCACAGATCCTATTGGCTTCGGTGTTTGGACTCTTTCTATTGGTTGCGGGATGGCGGACGGTATATTGGATTTCAACATGGTGAGGTCTAGCAAATCAGATGGTGATCTGCTTTAGACTCTCCCTATTAGTTGTGAACGGTAATAGCTAATGGTGTATCAGATAGAGAGATCTATTGGGGGTATAACAAATCAGAAGGCGTAGTCGAGGCAGCAAAGGATACCTAACAAATCAGAAATGTTGACTTAGCGAATCGGATAGCAGCATAGTGGAATAGCAAATAAGATATGGTGGTCTTACGGGTTGAGGATGATGGAGTCGCAGGCTTTTAGAGAAAAGGTGGGAAAAACGTATGCTAATATATTAACGAATGAGGTTCGGGAAGGCGGTGTCTATATTAATTATAGCTCTATATACTTAATAGGAAAAATAATTTAAAAGCAAAAATAGTATTCTGTCTAATCGGATGGTCGACAATTGGGATGCTGATGCTGATATATCTGACCCCGTATAGTGACAGCTTCTTTTGTAGGGAAGTCTAACAGACACTAGGGTCGATACTGGTCCCATGTAGAGACGCGTCGCACAAGCCGTATCGTCAACCTTTTACACCATCTCAGCGAGATGACAACCAACTAATGACAAACATACTTATAGTATTGGTGTACAACATAACTTGAAGTCTACGGATACAAATTTCCCAGTTACCCTGTATATGAGCAATTATAATTTTCTCATTCATTATTATTGTTTATTATTTAGGCGCGTTTAAGGCAAGCTATTTTTATGATCAACAGAAATATTCATAGGTAGTCAGTACATCAAGATATTATTTTTATTAGAGAGCTTTCCTCATATGTATGCTCAAGATCTGAGAGTTTCGGGAACCTACTTTACACAAGGAGGTGGATATATCGAACATACATTCTTACAGAGGGCAGCTAAGACTTCCACCATACCCATTTTTACCCTTAATGATAGTTTTCTGTTCTGTTCCGTCAGCAGGTCAATAGATATTTCTCAATATAACAATTTGCCTGTATACGCAGGGATCTCAAAATACATTTATTATTTTAAGCATCCGTAATCTATAATATACTGAGTCAATACTATAAATTCATATATCTAAACCAAACAAAAGCTAAAAATTATTAAAAAATTATTTCATTAAACAGCTAGAGGTAACATTAATGATTCAATATCATGACGTCATAAACTGACTTCATCGCAATACACTGAGGTATTATGCATATGGCTCGGTGTTTTACATTACATTGGTTAATATTAAAAACAACATGACGACGACGCAAAGTTCTATAATACTTACCGCTAATATATCGTACACTCAGATTAACTAAAATGCGTGAGCTAGTACCTCAATTCTAAGAAAGAACACCCACAGGTTTACATATAGCATAGTTATAATAGAAGAATCAAATTGATGGATACAAATTACAATCCGAGCATATACACCCACTTGCCCCCGTTTTACCCCTAGTTACCCTCGTTTTACCCTTAATTATCCTCGTCTTACCCCTAGTTACCCTCGTTTTACCCTTAATTATCCTCGTCTTACCCCTAGTTACCCTCGTCACCCCTAACTATTCCTATCTCACTCCAATTACCTTTAGTTTACACTGTTTGAAAATCGTGCAGACCTGTTTAAATACAGACCTGTTTAAATACAGACCTGTTTAAATACAGACCTGTTTAAATACCGACCTGTTTAAATACATACCCGTTTAAATACAGACCTGTTTAAATACGGACTTGTTTAACAATGATGCCTAATAAAATAACTTTCGAGACATATAAACCACCTAAGCTGAGACCATATGTATTGGAGAGAGATAGAGAACTTAGAGAGAAAATTAGAAAAGCAGCGATAGCTATTAGAAAGAAATATTTAGCATTAAAATTAGGAAAAGCAGAGGAAGTTGAAACTCTTACTCGATTATTTAAACCAGTTATCGAGCCACTAAAAGAACTAAAATCTATTGTGAAACCTGTGAACAACGTAAATGTCATACCATTAATAAAAAAACCCAGTAGAACATAAAGAAGAGGCTGTAGAAGAAGATAAAAGAATATGAAGAAGACTATACCCTCGAAGAAGCAACTAGTCAGCTGGATTCATATAAATACTTTCAACAATATTCTTTAGCTAAGCATTACATAATAGGACTCTATAATAAAAATAAAGGTTTCGATGAAACATATGGCGTTAGACCCGATTCAGAAATGGATAAATTTTATATTGGTTCCCTGGAATTAAACATTAGTCCGAATGCTGAAATAAATATTGGCAATGAAAAGTATGCTGGAAGACGATGCTTATACGAGTTGATATTTATGAAGAACAGGTTATGATGAGTAAGATTTACGTGACTATAAGGATATTCTAGAAGCGAGTAATGTTCATAGGAGAAATTATGATCCCTTAGGACAATTCAATGGAACACGATCTTTTAAGTATACTAAAGTGATAAAGCCATTACTTAAGGATAATGAAGAGTTGCGTAGTGGAAATGGTTTGAACATGGCATACAATGACTTGTGGTTGGGTGAACTGAAAAGGTATAGACATCACAAAACACCAAAAGAAAATCAGTAAAATGACATAAGTATTGCGGGTTAGATTCATAACCTCAAACATTTAAGAAATATTCTAGCGTAAAGACCTATATTAGTATTATTTTATATACAAGACCCTTAGATAGATAGGAACTTGCTATATTAGGAGCTGTTGACGTCTTATTCCGCTTTTATTAATCGTTGTTAAAATACTGAGGTTGTTACCTATTCTCTTCATACTAAATTCAAATATACAGAGTGAATATATGGGGATAAGTTATTGATAATACGTTGACTTGAAAACAATTTTTTACATCCTTATAGGCCCCATCGACTCTATATGAAGCCTTATAAGAAGGGGTATGGTCTATATCTGAAAAAACAACAAAAAACTACCATTGAAGCTACCCAAAAGAGCACTCTCCGATGGGAAGATTTAAGGCTTTTATTTACTTTATAATATATATTTTTCTTAATTCTTAAAGCATTCTCGGAGCTATAGAAAAATAATGGGATGTAGATTTTAGAGCGACGGCTATCATAAAATACCGAATCATTTCTAAATCCTTCTGGTGTTTCAACATCACTCGACCCCGCAAATAATTAAATTTGGTAATATCTATCTCTGACATATAATGTTTAGTTATTCGTATCGTGGGATCATATACAATATCATCATACTCATTCCAAAAATGTAGGTTGATTGGTAATATTTCATCTTTATGCGTATATTTCAGTGTTCCACATACAAGTCTAGTTGGGATATTATACTTTTGAGCGACCTCAAAAATATTAGGGAAGCTGGTAAATATACGGCATGATAATATATTTTTTAAATGATCTTATAAGTTAACACCTACGAATCCCTTACGCACAGTATGTTCTATTTCTTATATAAGTGTTCCCTACCCTTTTTACTTAATCTTGAAAGATCTGTAAATAAAGTCCAAACCACAAAGTAGCTTTATGCAAACAGAAACCATTCAAGGGTGATCAACCCCATGCGATCAGAGGTAGGAGAGGAAATCAACTTAACAATATTATTAGTAAAACGACTCTAAGCACATCAGAAACCATTCAAGGTTCAAATCTCAGCTAGACTATAAAGTAGCTTTACGCAACAGAAACCATTCAAAACATTAAACCCCGCTAAATTCAAAAAGGTTGGAGAGGAAATCAACTAACAATATTCTTAGCAAAAACGCACCGAGCAGACACCCAGACTACGAACTGCATAAGCTAGCACATAGAAACTTTAAGGATAGACGTATAATTAAAAGTAAAATATGTCTTGAGGTGATTGAAAACAAGCAAACATCCAATCCCGCTATGAACTACTAAGCTAGCACATAGAAACTTCAATGATAGATATATAGCAATAGACGACTGAAAACAATCCAATCCCGCTATGAACTACATAAGCTTGTACGTAAAAAATATTTAATATAATAATAATAAAAAGAATAAACCATTGAAAACAAGCAGACACCCAATCCAGTTACCATCTTCAAGGGTAGACACACAATAATAAAAGTAATAGGCAACTTGTTGTAAGCTGAACTGAGAAAGTATAAGCACCAAATAAATCATTAGAATCATGAAGATGAAACTACTGAAACATAGCCATAGAATACAACTCAACATTTTATTGTGAAAAATTTCAAGACATCCAATCCAGCTAGGAAGTACATAAGCTAGTACGCAAAAAATATTCAATATAATAAAAAGAATAAAGGACTGAAAACAAGCAGACATCCAATCCTGCTATGAACTACTAAGCTAACACATAGAAACTTCAATGATAGATATACAGAATAAAAACGGCTGAAAACAATACAATCCCGCTATGAACTACATAAGCTAGTATGTAAAAAATATTCAATATATTAAAAAGAAAAGAACGAATGAAAACAAAGCAGACATCCAATCCTGCTATGAACTACAAAGCTAGTATGCAAAAATTCAATATAATAAAAAGTATAAAACGACTGAAACAAGCAGACATCCAACCCCGCTATGAACTACATAAGCTAGTATGTAAAAAATATTCAATATAATAAAAAGAATAAAGCGACTGAAAACAAAGCAGACATCCAATCCTGCTATGAACTACAAAGCTAGTATGCAAAAATTCAATATAATAAAAAGTATAAAACGACTGAAACAAGCAGACATCCAATCCCGTTATGAACTACTAAGCTAGTATGCAAAAAATTCAATACAATAAAAATAATTGACGACTTGTTGTAAGCTGAAGTGAAAAGGTAAAAGCATGAAAGAAAATCATAGAATCATGAAGATGGAACTGCTGAAACGTCGCCATAGAATTTAACTCAACATTTTATTATTTAAATTGTCAAGACAACCATGTAATCGTTTCGGTAGCCCGAAGGCCTTTCGCGAACACGTACGGATTAAAAAATTCGCGTGGCTGAAACCAAAATTCCTCATGCCTGTCACCGATTCAGTATAGTTCACTGGGTCTCGGTAGGCATTAACGCTACCTACAAAAATAAAATAAAGGTACATAATTATTTTATAAACCATAATGTGGTACTACCAATACTCAAGCATTAAGAAAAGCTAGAACAAAGCACCGGCATATCGTAACGCAAAGCCCTAGGTTTTACTACTTATTTTCTAGCATTAGCGAAAAGTATTAATTTGTTCTATATTGTCCGGGCTATAAATTTTACTAAGTTTTACTATTTATTTTCCTACATTATTGAAAGTACTATTTTTTTCTTCCGTTTCTCCGCGGGCTAATAGATATAAGAAATATATGTTAAAAAATAGTTTTGAATTATGCATACATAAACATTTCAAATATCTCTGATTATTTATTTTCTCCTAAACACCTAAGTATACCTTAGTGAAAAGTACTACAGCTTCCAGTACTATAAATTTTACGTTAAGTGAGTTTTCCTTTATTACTGAAATAGCTCAAAGGACTATAAATTTTATGTTAAGCAGTTTTTCCCTATATTAGTGAAAAGTTCTGAAGCCCCCCGGACTATATATTTTACGTAAGTAAGTTTTTTCGCCTTTTTTGAGCATTAGCAAAAAGTACAATATTGCCTAGACTAATAGCTTTAGATATCAATTTTATCTTAAGAACTGAAATTACTGAGTATAAATGAATTTAAAAACTTTAGCCACAATTAACTATATGTTTTTCTTAAGTAAACCTCAGCCTGACTTTATCATTTATTATAAACAACAGTTTATCAAAATATCAGCTGGAGACAGTAAAAATACAAATAATTCATTCAGATTATATTAAGTCATTAGCTTAACTTCAAATTATGTATCATATTATGTAGATGATACTATCCTACTATTTACTAACAATATTTAGAATTTAGCAAAAAAATCGGTTTAAAACTTATAGAGCGGTTTCGATTATTCATAAAAAATATGTGTCGTGCTTTATAACCAACAGTTTATCAATAATTATTATCTGCAATGGTTAACAAAAAATATGTCCCTAAAGAATATCTACTGATTGTGATAGGTAACTTAAATGAAACGTACGTAAAGTACCTAGGAATAATAATTGACATTGTCACCTATTCATATAGCGCAATTAGCAAAGAGAATCCGATAACTTCTACATAAATTCTATAAAGAAATACTAACAAAAAACTATTGCTTGCTATACCTACAATAACTCCATAATGCCGCTAAATATCATACAAACTGAATTTTAAAAAATAGCACACAAAACGGAACTCATCTGTGGTATCAGGACTTTATATCTGCATACGCCTTTATTCAGACTACAAATATGCCGCATGCACCAGAAAAAATATATTGTAATACCCTACAGTAATGGGAACCTGAGGTCTCAAATTAACTTGTTCTTTGAAAATAAACCTAAGAAATAAATTTTATACTACAACACTACATGAAAAACTATAAGCATAATTGAAAAAACATCACTACTGTACACCTCTGGTTATTTAATTGATTCGAAAACATCTAAGTATACCTTAGTGAACAGTTCTGCAACTTCCAGTACTATTTTTACGTTAAGTAAGTTTTTCCTATACTAGTGAAAAGTTCCACAACTCTAAGGATAAATTTCAGCTTGGAAAATACGTAGCATAAATAATTAATAGCGTGCAATTATCAATTAAAATAAAATATGTAAATATGTAGCCATTGAATAAAATTCATGTCTTTTTCTCGGTGTTAATAGAGGTACCGAACGTGATTTTATCATAAACAATCAAAATATCGGTTGGGAAGCTTATATTATTATTATAGACAAAGGAATAGCCAGCTATGCATGTGTTTATGCAGTAGGTATGTTAGAATTGAAATACGGAGTGTCCCCATTTGATTAAGAGTTCTAATCATTTCGATTCTGTTAAAATACTATTTTTAAAGTTGAAAATGAAATACTATTTCATATAAACATATTCCTATTAATTTTTATTTGCATGCCCGTTACACTATACCAAATCACTAACATCATATGTAATGAAAAATATGTACTTACATGTTATTGGTGATAAACACACTAAAAATTGTCTGTTTGAACTGAGTAGAAAAAATAACTTCACACACGCACTAGAAACATATGGAATGACTTCCCAAAGCTTGGTTCCGGGATTTATAGTAAACCTATTGCACAATGATTACATCATCTAACGTATTGGCGACTCTAATCTTGAACGCAGTAAGTTTAAACCCTAAAACAACACGTACTTCTTAGGAAAAATATAAACATACAAGATACAGCTGTGTGTGATTCACACGTTTTTCTCGGGAATTGTCCCATCAATGATTCCGCCTGAAAACATGTCTCAACATGTCTCCATAAATGCTTCCATTTCATCAAGTACCTTCTTTTAAATTATTTAAATTTCCTATGAGTACATCCTGTATATAATGAAGGGATTTCCATTTTTAATCATATATAGTGTTTCTGCTACTATATACCTGGGTATGCTTATTTCATCATTAATCTATATCTTTATTCCGCTATAACATAAACATTTTTATTCTCATGTGTTTGGCCGTTTTTAAAAATAAACAAACTTTCCGAACTGACCGCTACAAATTTTTATTTCAAATTCTATACATCAAAACTGTTTTAGATATGGATGCGGCTGGTAAGTTTTTCCTTAACATTTTATTTTCATGTACTGTAGCTACATAATTTCATTTTATTTTTCTTGTTCCGTTATGGATTTTTTGCTGCCTTCCTGCAACCCTCAAATATGAAATACTTTACCTGTGTGCTCTTTTCTTCAGAATAAAATTGCTCAAAGGGTGTATGGTTTCTTATTTCAATCAATCAACATATAGTTTATTAAAAAGTGTTACTACAATTATAATAAACGAGTGCAAGAAGTATTAACTAATAAAAATATGCATAAAGTCTCGAAAATAGTATAATAATATGGGGTGAGGAAATAATTCTTTTTGGCTATTCAAATATCACATGTTAAATTGATTAATGAATTATTTAAGTACAGACAACAGTTCTAAATTTTTTACTTTCATACTCAAAATAAAATTTCACTCCATGAGTGCCATGAAATTTAAAATTTTATAAATTTCGTGGCTGAGTGAAATTTTATTTTGAGTATGAAAGTAAAAAATTTAGAACTGTTGTCTGTACTTAAATAATTCATTAATCAATTTAACATGTGATATTTGAATAGCCAAAAAGAATTATTTCCTCACCCCATATTATTATACTATTTTCGAGACTTTATGCATATTTTTATTAGTTAATACTTCTTGCACTCGTTTATTATAATTGTAGTAACACTTTTTAATAAACTATATGTTGATTGATTGAAATAAGAAACCATACACCCTTTGAGCAATTTTTATTCTGAAGAAAAGAGCACACAGGTAAAGTATTTCATATTTGAGGGTTGCAGGAAGGCAGCAAAAAATCCATAACGGAACAAGAAAAATAAAATGAAATTATGTAGCTACAGTACATGAAAATAAAATGTTAAGGAAAAACTTACCAGCCGCATCCATATCTAAAACAGTTTTGATGTATAGAATTTGAAATAAAAATTTGTAGCGGTCAGTTCGGAAAGTTTGTTTATTTTTAAAAACGGCCAAACACATGAGAATAAAAATGTTTATGTTATAGCGGAATAAAGATATAGATTAATGATGAAATAAGCATACCCAGGTATATAGTAGCAGAAACACTATATATGATTAAAAATGGAAATCCCTTCATTATATACAGGATGTACTCATAGGAAATTTAAATAATTTAAAAGAAGGTACTTGATGAAATGGAAGCATTTATGGAGACATGTTGAGACATGTTTTCAGGCGGAATCATTGATGGGACAATTCCCGAGAAAAACGTGTGAATCACACACAGCTGTATCTTGTATGTTTATATTTTTCCTAAGAAGTACGTGTTGTTTTAGGGTTTAAACTTACTGCGTTCAAGATTAGAGTCGCCAATACGTTAGATGATGTAATCATTGTGCAATAGGTTTACTATAAATCCCGGAACCAAGCTTTTGGGAAGTCATTCCATATGTTTCTAGTGCGTGTGTGAAGTTATTTTTTCTACTCAGTTCAAACAGACAATTTTTAGTGTGTTTATCACCAATAACATGTAAGTACATATTTTTCATTACATATGATGTTAGTGATTTGGTATAGTGTAACGGGCATGCAAATAAAAATTAATAGGAATATGTTTATATGAAATAGTATTTCATTTTCAACTTTAAAAATAGTATTTTAACAGAATCGAAATGATTAGAACTCTTAATCAAATGGGGACACTCCGTATTTCAATTCTAACATACCTACTGCATAAACACATGCATAGCTGGCTATTCCTTTGTCTATAATAATAATATAAGCTTCCCAACCGATATTTTGATTGTTTATGATAAAATCACGTTCGGTACCTCTATTAACACCGAGAAAAAGACATGAATTTTATTCAATGGCTACATATTTACATATTTTATTTTAATTGATAATTGCACGCTATTAATTATTTATGCTACGTATTTTCCAAGCTGAAATTTATCCTTAGAGTTGTGGAACTTTTCACTAGTATAGGAAAAACTTACTTAACGTAAAAATAGTACTGGAAGTTGCAGAACTGTTCACTAAGGTATACTTAGATGTTTTCGAATCAATTAAATAACCAGAGGTGTACAGTAGTGATGTTTTTTCAATTATGCTTATAGTTTTTCATGTAGTGTTGTAGTATAAAATTTATTTCTTAGGTTTATTTTCAAAGAACAAGTTAATTTGAGACCTCAGGTTCCCATTACTGTAGGGGTATTACAATATATTTTTTTCTGGTGCATGCGGCATATTTGTAGTCTGAATAAAGGCGTATGCAGATATAAAGTCCTGATACCACAGATGAGTTCCGTTTTGTGTGCTATTTTTTAAAATTCAGTTTGTATGATATTTAGCGGCATTATGGAGTTATTGTAGGTATAGCAAGCAATAGTTTTTTGTTAGTATTTCTTTATAGAATTTATGTAGAAGTTATCGGATTCTCTTTGCTAATTGCGCTATATGAATAGGTGACAATGTCAATTATTATTCCTAGGTACTTTACGTACGTTTCATTTAAGTTACCTATCACAATCAGTAGATATTCTTTAGGGACATATTTTTTGTTAACCATTGCAGATAATAATTATTGATAAACTGTTGGTTATAAAGCACGACACATATTTTTTATGAATAATCGAAACCGCTCTATAAGTTTTAAACCGATTTTTTTGCTAAATTCTAAATATTGTTAGTAAATAGTAGGATAGTATCATCTACATAATATGATACATAATTTGAAGTTAAGCTAATGACTTAATATAATCTGAATGAATTATTTGTATTTTTACTGTCTCCAGCTGATATTTTGATAAACTGTTGTTTATAATAAATGATAAAGTCAGGCTGAGGTTTACTTAAGAAAAACATATAGTTAATTGTGGCTAAAGTTTTTAAATTCATTTATACTCAGTAATTTCAGTTCTTAAGATAAAATTGATATCTAAAGCTATTAGTCTAGGCAATATTGTACTTTTTGCTAATGCTCAAAAAAGGCGAAAAAACTTACTTACGTAAAATATATAGTCCGGGGGGCTTCAGAACTTTTCACTAATATAGGGAAAAACTGCTTAACATAAAATTTATAGTCCTTTGAGCTATTTCAGTAATAAAGGAAAACTCACTTAACGTAAAATTTATAGTACTGGAAGCTGTAGTACTTTTCACTAAGGTATACTTAGGTGTTTAGGAGAAAATAAATAATCAGAGATATTTGAAATGTTTATGTATGCATAATTCAAAACTATTTTTTAACATATATTTCTTATATCTATTAGCCCGCGGAGAAACGGAAGAAAAAAATAGTACTTTCAATAATGTAGGAAAATAAATAGTAAAACTTAGTAAAATTTATAGCCCGGACAATATAGAACAAATTAATACTTTTCGCTAATGCTAGAAAATAAGTAGTAAAACCTAGGGCTTTGCGTTACGATATGCCGGTGCTTTGTTCTAGCTTTTTCTTAATGCTTGAGTATTGGTAGTACCACATTATGGTTTATAAAATAATTATGTACCTTTATTTTATTTTTGTAGGTAGCGTTAATGCCTACCGAGACCCAGTGAACTATACTGAATCGGTGACAGGCATGAGGAATTTTGGTTTCAGCCACGCGAATTTTTTAATCCGTACGTGTTCGCGAAAGGCCTTCGGGCTACCGAAACGATTACATGGTTGTCTTGACAATTTAAATAATAAAATGTTGAGTTAAATTCTATGGCGACGTTTCAGCAGTTCCATCTTCATGATTCTATGATTTTCTTTCATGCTTTTACCTTTTCACTTCAGCTTACAACAAGTCGTCAATTATTTTTATTGTATTGAATTTTTTGCATACTAGCTTAGTAGTTCATAACGGGATTGGATGTCTGCTTGTTTCAGTCGTTTTATACTTTTTATTATATTGAATTTTTGCATACTAGCTTTGTAGTTCATAGCAGGATTGGATGTCTGCTTTGTTTTCAGTCGCTTTATTCTTTTTATTATATTGAATATTTTTTACATACTAGCTTATGTAGTTCATAGCGGGGTTGGATGTCTGCTTGTTTTCAGTCGTTTTATACTTTTTATTATATTGAATTTTTGCATACTAGCTTTGTAGTTCATAGCAGGATTGGATGTCTGCTTTGTTTTCATTCGTTCTTTTCTTTTTAATATATTGAATATTTTTTACATACTAGCTTATGTAGTTCATAGCGGGATTGTATTGTTTTCAGCCGTTTTTTATTCTGTATATCTATCATTGAAGTTTCTATGTGTTAGCTTAGTAGTTCATAGCAGGATTGGATGTCTGCTTGTTTTCAGTCCTTTATTCTTTTTATTATATTGAATATTTTTTGCGTACTAGCTTATGTACTTCCTAGCTGGATTGGATGTCTTGAAATTTTTCACAATAAAATGTTGAGTTGTATTCTATGGCTATGTTTCAGTAGTTTCATCTTCATGATTCTAATGATTTATTTGGTGCTTATACTTTCTCAGTTCAGCTTACAACAAGTTGCCTATTACTTTTATTATTGTGTGTCTACCCTTGAAGATGGTAACTGGATTGGGTGTCTGCTTGTTTTCAATGGTTTATTCTTTTTATTATTATTATATTAAATATTTTTTACGTACAAGCTTATGTAGTTCATAGCGGGATTGGATTGTTTTCAGTCGTCTATTGCTATATATCTATCATTGAAGTTTCTATGTGCTAGCTTAGTAGTTCATAGCGGGATTGGATGTTTGCTTGTTTTCAATCACCTCAAGACATATTTTACTTTTAATTATACGTCTATCCTTAAAGTTTCTATGTGCTAGCTTATGCAGTTCGTAGTCTGGGTGTCTGCTCGGTGCGTTTTTGCTAAGAATATTGTTAGTTGATTTCCTCTCCAACCTTTTTGAATTTAGCGGGGTTTAATGTTTTGAATGGTTTCTGTTGCGTAAAGCTACTTTTATAGTCTAGCTGAGATTTGAACCTTGAATGGTTTCTGATGTGCTTAGAGTCGTTTTACTAATAATATTGTTAAGTTGATTTCCTCTCCTACCTCTGATCGCATGGGGTTGATCACCCTTGAATGGTTTCTGTTTGCATAAAGCTACTTTGTGGTTTGGACTTTATTTACAGATCTTTCAAGATTAAGTAAAAAGGGTAGGGAACACTTATATAAGAAATAGAACATACTGTGCGTAAGGGATTCGTAGGTGTTAACTTATAAGATCATTTAAAAAATATATTATCATGCCGTATATTTACCAGCTTTCCCTAATATTTTTGAGGTCGCTCAAAAGTATAATATCCCAACTAGACTTGTATGTGGAACACTGAAATATACGCATAAAGATGAAATATTACCAATCAACCTACATTTTTGGAATGAGTATGATGATATTGTATATGATCCCACGATACGAATAACTAAACATTATATGTCAGAGATAGATATTACCAAATTTAATTATTTGCGGGGTCGAGTGATGTTGAAACACCAGAAGGATTTAGAAATGATTCGGTATTTTATGATAGCCGTCGCTCTAAAATCTACATCCCATTATTTTTCTATAGCTCCGAGAATGCTTTAAGAATTAAGAAAAATATATATTATAAAGTAAATAAAAGCCTTAAATCTTCCCATCGGAGAGTGCTCTTTTGGGTAGCTTCAATGGTAGTTTTTTGTTGTTTTTTCAGATATAGACCATACCCCTTCTTATAAGGCTTCATATAGAGTCGATGGGGCCTATAAGGATGTAAAAAATTGTTTTCAAGTCAACGTATTATCAATAACTTATCCCCATATATTCACTCTGTATATTTGAATTTAGTATGAAGAGAATAGGTAACAACCTCAGTATTTTAACAACGATTAATAAAAGCGGAATAAGACGTCAACAGCTCCTAATATAGCAAGTTCCTATCTATCTAAGGGTCTTGTATATAAAATAATACTAATATAGGTCTTTACGCTAGAATATTTCTTAAATGTTTGAGGTTATGAATCTAACCCGCAATACTTATGTCATTTTACTGATTTTCTTTTGGTGTTTTGTGATGTCTATACCTTTTCAGTTCACCCAACCACAAGTCATTGTATGCCATGTTCAAACCATTTCCACTACGCAACTCTTCATTATCCTTAAGTAATGGCTTTATCACTTTAGTATACTTAAAAGATCGTGTTCCATTGAATTGTCCTAAGGGATCATAATTTCTCCTATGAACATTACTCGCTTCTAGAATATCCTTATAGTCACGTAAATCTTACTCATCATAACCTGTTCTTCATAAATATCAACTCGTATAAGCATCGTCTTCCAGCATACTTTTCATTGCCAATATTTATTTCAGCATTCGGACTAATGTTTAATTCCAGGGAACCAATATAAAATTTATCCATTTCTGAATCGGGTCTAACGCCATATGTTTCATCGAAACCTTTATTTTTATTATAGAGTCCCTATTATGTAATGCTTAGCTAAAGAATATTGTTGAAAGTATTTATATGAATCCAGCTGACTAGTTGCTTCTTCGAGGGTATAGTCTTCTTCATATTCTTTT